>BSEG01000014.1:23472500-28472500 GCA_036245055.1 Diospyros kaki
TTGGTTGGTGCAGTGATTATAATAAGGTTCATCTCCACAGGTTAATGAGTTGTTTTGTCTTGACCCTGCTAACTTTCATGCATTTCTGTGATCTTTATTTGAGTTCTTCTTCTTCCTTCTAGTACTTAGGTGATAGTTTTGGATGAGGTTGGTAATTGGCTATTTTAGCAATTTAAGGAGCCAATCTTGGACAACATCCAATCACAATCCCCCTCCATGGAGGAAAGAAAAAGAATATTAACAATACTTGGAAAAAATAATGGAAAACTACCAGTATTACTACCACAAAGGACTTGTAACAATGAAAAGCAGCCTTTTAGGTGTAAAATTAAAAGGGTTAGGTATCTTTGATTCTTATGCAAATGAATGTCCAGAATCTACTCGCTGATGAACGATTTTATTAAATTTTTATTAAAATTACTGGAAGTCTTGGGCATAATAGTAGCTAACTAAATCAACACTCAATGAAGAGTAGTTTGTTGACAGCAATTATGTGGTCTGCTGCTCCCTTCGCATAATTCCTCCTCAGAATGTATTATGAAAATGTCGTTTTGTTGGTATAAAGTGCCCTGAACATCTCAAATTGCTGATTTGGCTGCTAGGAGACTAGAAACAGTGTTCTAAAAATCGGTCTAGACGGCCCCTGGCCACCCCGTTTATGGCTTAGTTGGCCCCTCTAGGCGCCAACCTGATTAGTCGGGCGGCGACAACAAATAGGTAGCCTAGGCGGTGCTAGCCGCCTGGGCGCGCCACCTGAGACACCTAATTTTTGGGTTTAAATCTTACCCGTTGTTGATTCCGAAGCCTCTCTTACTCCTCTCAATCGTCTCGCCCTCTCAGTCCAAGGCCGTCGTTGCCTCAACGCCGTCGGTACCTCCTCGCTACCTCCAGCTCCATCGCGACCTCCTCACAGCCTCTACTCGTTCAAGCTTCGTCCTCGCTATTGCTTCCTCGCTGCGTCAACGCCGCCGCTGTCAAGCTCCACCTCCGCTTCCGCTTTCGACCCCCCCTCTCTCTCTCTCTCTCTCGCGCGCGCGCGCGCTTTTGGTGTTAGAACACCGGATAGGGTTTATATGTTAGATATATATATATATATATATTTTCTTTCTATTTACATGTTAAATATATTAGATATATATATTTTTCTATTCCTATTTATATATTAGATTAGATATATATATATATATATTTTTTCTATTTATATGTTAAATATATATCTAATATATAAATGTTAGATATATATATTTTTTCATGCCACTTTTAATTTTGATTTAATTAAAAATAATATCAAGTTATATCACAAAATTAAAAAAAAAATTAACAATTTTCCTAATCCCGCCTAGGTGCTAGGCCCTAGTTTGGCGTCTGACTAGTGCCTAGCGTGTTTTAGAACACTGACTAGGAATATCTAATTAGGCAAAATTGACAATTTTGGTTATAATTTTTCGACCATTTATTTGTGTTTTTGGAAAATGACTGGGTGGTGGTGGTTTAAAGTATGGTAAGAATTTGCATTCCTAGGGATGGGATTGGGAATCTTGTTTAGGTATTCTCCCCACACCCCCCCCCCCCCCCAAAAAAAATAAAATAAAAAAATAACTCTCTTTTTAATTACTTTCTGTTGCTCCACATAATTTGTCAATACATTCATTCTAGATGGATATTTCCTCGGCTTCATTTCACTCTCATTATTGCTACTTGGAGGCACATAAATTTGTCATCCTTCATTCATTTTGGTTCAGCTTTTTAGCTGGTTCACAATTATTTTGTAGGGTAAATTGAAAGCTGCTGACCTCAAGCCTCACCGTCAACCGCCTACTTCTAGTAATAAACTTCTGCTGCTGTTTATCCTTAATGCTTAGAAAATTAGACCGGGAGACATTCATGGTTCAATAGTTTTATTTTATTAATTTAATAAATATATAATGATTATTATCAATACTACTTCGAAGAAGAAAAATTAAAATTCAAAATATAATAATTATAATAAATTGGGCAAAGTGCTATCTAACCATTATCTAATAGTGTTTATCTTTTTATTTAATGGAGTTGAACTTGAATCAAACTCAAATTAGTACTTCAATTCAATCACATCATGCTCAAGCATGCATGCTTGCCACTCGGGTAGGGTTTTTATTGTTTATTTGGGGAGGTAGAATTTTCAAGGAAAAAGGATTCATGGGCTGGCCGAAGGGTTCATTTGGATTTCTGTGTAAACCACCCTTCACTTCACTTCACCCTGTCCTTGATTTGTTAAAAATAATAATCGTAATAATTAGCCCATGCTTCATTAAAATTACTTAAGCTCACATTTGACTAATAATTAAGCAAAATCCCCAACCCTTTTTTGAATAATCAAACTCAACTTCAAATTATCCTTAAATCAAACTCTAATCTTATTATTAGTTTCGTTTATTCTTTACTTTAATTTAGAGTAAATTATTATATAAAAAAAATACCTACCTAATTTTTTTTATTTATTTATTTTCAAATCTAGACCGAAATTTTAATTTTAGCAATTAGAATATCCCATTTTTACATTCTTTCAATTCTAAATCACTGCTATTAAAATTCGTTTGTTGTTCCATTTTTTGCTGACATGGAATTATGACGTGATATTTCTAAAATTGATGTGGCAACAAACAAATTATAATATCGAAACTAATAAAATAATGGAACAAGTAATGGTTTTATTGTAGAATATGTTACCCTTCATTCTTTTAAGTTACTAAAATATCAAAATTCGCTTCCTTCCCCCCTTGGCTTGGCTCATCATCTAGTAAATCATTTAAGTCACCCTTTCATTTCGTTAAGTAAGTTTATAAAAAAATATTAGTAGAGAGCTTTACTGTTAATACATTTTAAGAATATCATAATTTATTTTAAAATTTTCATTAATTTAAAAAAAAATTAAAATTTTAACACATCTAAATGTGTTTAGATAGAATCTTAGTAATATTATTATTCTACACTACTTTGGAATGTCTTTGACCCACCATTAGGCTTAAGGAACCTACTAGATCTTTCTTTGATATGGTTATCATTCAATATCCTTCCAAAATTTAATTCTTAAAATATGAAAATTAATATGAAAATTTTATAAAATGCATAAAAAAAAAAAAAACTCTGAGAGACACCATTTAACCCTTCAAAAAATTGTATAAAGTCGATTGTTCCTATATTTCCTTCTTACTATGACACATTATTGTCTTTTTGGTATTTAATTAACCAAATCTCTATCTTTTCATTTGAGTTATACTCCATTGGAGATCTTACTCAATAGGTTATGACATTTCCAAAATTCAGTTGATTTTATTAAGTATTGACCTTATCAAATTTAACTCGAAGTTAGATATTTTTGTGGATTGACTATAACATGCATTCTTACTAAATTGATTATATATTTTTGCATATAACTTGGGTGGTCATGAAACAAATTTTCTTTGAAACTATTTCTAAAACTATTATGGGTAATTTTCTCATAATTTTATAAATCTTATACAAGTGTCAGTAAATCATTAAAGTGGACTGTTGTGTAACAATGTACCATTTCAAGTTTTTTGGACAAACTCAATGAGAAATTTCATAACTAATTGTACAAAATACCTTTTTAAGTGATTCTTGTGACCAAAGTTTAGAATACATTCTAGTTTCTAGTAAAAAGATATTTATGTGCATAAATGCATCTTAGATTTTCGTTTTAACAAAATAGAAAGCACGGTGATGCGATCTCATTTTCAAGTTATGATATGATAACACTACCATACATTTCGACACCCCAAGAGTCTATAAACCACCTTTGGTGGTGGTTCTTTACAAAATGATCTATTTCAAACATTCAAAGTCTAGTGTAATTAGATATTCTATATTTCTCAATGTATAATACAAGGTATATATACAAGAGTCTATTAGGTTCCTTAATTACATTAATACCCTTATACACTTCAGTGCTCCCCTTCAAGTTAGAGCATATATATCAAATATGTCCAACTTGGTGCAAATGTCAATCACATAAGGACCTTTAAGTGATTTAGTGAGTAAATCAACCAATTGATATTGGAGCCCACAAATAGTATAACATCCTTAAAAAAATACCTTTTCTCTAACAAAGTGATAATTAATCTTAATATGTTTGGTTCTCTAATGAAATATAGGACTAGAAGCAATGTGCACGGTAGCTTAATTGCCACAATTTAATTGCAGTCTTGACATAAATGACTTCTGGTTCCTCAATTCATTGTTTCAACCACACTAACTCACAAGTTATTAAGGTCATTTCCCTATATTCACCTTATGTAGTGGACCTGATAACAACACTTATATTTTTTACTCTTCCAAGATACTAAATTGCCATTAATAAGTACATAGTTTGAGATGTGGATTGTTTGTTGGTAGGAAATCCCGCCCAATCATCATTTGCAAGTCTTCCAAACGTCCGAGAAACCCCCTCTCTAGGGTACCCATCGCCATCCTTGGCCATGCATGGCCATGTACGCATTCAGGCCCCGAAGCCTTCCGGCCTCGGAGACCCAACACCTATCAATGCACTCACCTTAGCCATCCTTGGCCATGTGCGGCCCTTCATGGCCAAGTGGGGCCTTAGAGACCTTTCCGGCCTCGAAGACTCTCGAGTCTTCAAATACTTATCCAGGTCAACCTGACCCATTTGGGTTAACTCGAGATTCGATCCGAAAACTCATCCAGGTCATCCGATAACCTAGCCCCGTAGCCCTACCATGCCGTGCCAGCCAATGCCACATGTAGCCATGCATGGCCCTACATGCACACCAGCATGCCCTACGCGACCCCAGTTGCGTTCGTTTGAGCCTGATGAGTGCCATACGCAGACCCAACCGGGCCCATCTCTGCTTATGCACCCCACACGTGACCCCTATCGCGCACCAACTACACCTATATACACCCCATGCTTGTGCCATATCACGCCCCAACACACCCTCACGCTTACATGCAGCATTTCGCTTTATGCCACAAGTATTTCCTTTACATATATTCGCAGATGACCTTTTTAGGCAGCTGCACACATATCCAGTCAACCCTTTACATGTCAAGGCCTGGGGCTCACCATAGCCTCTCGGCCCCAAGTCACTTGGTAGCTCCAAAAGCTCTTCGGACCCACCCGAAGTATACTCATCGAGGCGCTTTCACCTTGAGGGTACCTCTAGGCCATTCAGCCTTATCGGGATTCTATTCCCCTAGAGGCTCACATTGGACACATCATACATATACATCTACACAACATTGAAAATTAAAACTAATGAGCTTTCCTACTTAACCCGTCTCCTTTGGTGGTTCCTGGCCTTTGCCTTCTTGCCTGGACTCTACTTTGGCTGATCCCATGACAAATAAATTTAATTATTGTAGTTAGGCAATAACAATATGTTCAATGAAAACTAAAATTGATGAGCTTTTAAAATAATAAGCTAAAATTATATATGAAAGCATTTGCATGACTTACGAAAATAATATTATCAAGACATAAGAAACAAACCATATGAACACAACAATTTTTAAGTGGTTTAGCTAAGAAGCCTAGTCTACTACCTTATTTCCTCATTAAGGATTTTGAAAACATCCACTATGGGGATTTTAGCTTTTTAGGGCTCAACTATAACCCATACATAGTTTTTGTAGGCTCAACTATAACCTCAAATTTTCATGGGCTAAGTAGGAACTCCAATTTTTACAAGAGCAGTTGTAACCTTTACATAAGGCTTTTTCACAACTAGTTTCAACCACAACCACTTCCTTTTAAGGATGAGGTGTAACCTTTAACAAGTTTCACAAATTTTGTGAAAAGATTGCTCAAGAGAAAAATATAAAATAATACAATGATTTCAAACATTCTCTTACGCAATAAGAAAGTTATAAGAATATGAATGAATAAAGCACCCAACTCTCTTGTATTTAGTATCTAGTTTAAGAATATCTACATGAAAACTTTACCAAATAATTCGCTTGAAATGAAGAAAGAATGATCATGGAAGACTCTCACTCAAGCAACAAGGTTTGGCCAATATTGATTCTATCTTTGTTATGTCTAGATTTGAATTGACTCTATATTATTTGGACATCAACGGCTCTATTCACCAACATTGATCTCCTATAACACTTGGCCTTTTATAGAAAGTTGAGACTTGGAATTTGCCTTGATACCTGCACATACTCACACCTTCTTTGATTTGACTAATAATAGTCAAATTAGTTAAGAACTATATGCATATTATTTTGCACATAATGCATAACCATATTTATCATTCTTTTATAAGAAAACATAGTTAGACTTCATAAAATAAAAAGATAAATCTCTAACGGTCAAAACAATCATCTTTTCTTCTCTAAGTGATGGCTATATTTTTCAAATCAAACACCAATTACTCAACTAACTTTTAAGGTTACTCGACTAATATAGCACTCACTCGATTGGACTTTCCAAATAATCGATTATTTATAGGGCTTACTCGAGTATGATCAAGTCATTACTCAACTAACTCAGGAGCCACATCAACTATGCATTTTACACTTGATTACTAGGCTAAACTTATTCGACTAACAAATGCATTTACTCGAGTACAATCATTTGATACTCGATTAACTTTAAAATTAGAGACTTAGCCAGAGGCCAATCTTTCTTCACCCAACTAATACATATTATAGATACTCGATTAACAGAATACATTGAAAATAAGTTTACTCGATTGAAAATATGCTCAGAACTTTTGATAAAAAAATACTCGATTTTCGAAAGGATTTGCTCAAGTACAAAATATTAATACTCGATTAAAAATACTCTTTACTCGATTAAATAAAAGGTAGTAGAGCAATGCACTAAGAACTCGAGTATAAGATCATTAATAGTCGATTGAAAGATAATTTTGCTGAAACATGTAATCGATTAATATTGAAAAATATACTAAGCTTTACTCAATTGAACTTAAAGCATTCTTATTTGAAAATATATTCAAAAGCTTTACTTGATTAACTTAAAGGATTACTCAATTCGTTTTGGAAGCAAGCTTTACAAAACACTTGACTAATATGAGCATATACTCAATTATAAAAATACCATACTCAACTTAGCTTTAAGAAATAGAACTTTGCAAAAATAAACTCGAGTAGGAACTTATGATAGTCAATTAAAAATCTATAATACTCGATTATTTTTTAGCAATACTCGATTAAATCAAAAGCTATACTTAGCCAATATTTCATAAAGATTTTCAACATACTCATTTAATACAAAAACATACTTGGCTATTTTGAAATATATATATATATATATGTATGAGTATGAAGTTCTCCAATTTAAAATAATTTATAAAATGTTTTGAAAATTATCAATAAACCAAATTTATTAAAACGTATTTTTTTTTAAAAATGATTATTTCAATAAATCAAAATACAAATTTCATAAAAGAGCCATTTGCAGACTTCCTCTTCCTCAACCAACAGAACATTTGCTGAGGAAAGAATTAGAGTTAGAGCTGCGCACCCATCCGCCTCTATTACCAGAGTTAGGCCCCATTCACAAAGAGGAGATCCATCTACCACAACGACGATTGAAGGGGCACGAGGTTCAAATTCACCCAAGATTGTTCAACACAGACTCAATGTTGGAGCTCTGGGTTAGAGTAAGACTAATTTACTTCACTGTGCGACCCCATGACATTTGGAATTCATAAAGCAGGCTCTTGAGAGCATTATGTAATAGAATAATATTTGGTGGAGATACATAATTTAACTTAACTCATTTGAGTTTAGATTTTGGATTGTCAAGCATTAACAAGTTATTGCCTTTTAATGTGCAAGGCATTCAAAGGCAAATTGTTGCCAATGCCAAAGTTCATGCGGACTTTGGTTGAGCTGAGGCTAACCATAATATATGGATTAATGAAGGTTTATGCCTTCGAGAAGAGCGCAACCACCTCAAGGGGCGAACTCGAGATTTTGAGAAGGAGAATAACATCTTGAAAATAAAGTAACATGCGCTAGAAAGTGAGCATAGACAGGTGAAGCGTAAACTAGAGGAATAATGGTATATGGTCAAGGCAATACAAACTATAAGCACGACCATGTTTGAGGAGCATAGCCGAGCAATGGAGGAAGTGGAGTGTCTGTGTGCTCAACTTTAAGAGGGCTGAGGAAGCTGAGCATAGGTTGGGAGAGTTAGATGTGGTGGTGATCTGATTAGTTGCTGTGAAAGAGTACAGACTCTTGTTCGCCTATTCTATCCCGTAAGTCGATGGATTGTGACAAGTAATATAGTGATAAGTAAAGTGTCGTACTCACGAGAATTGGATGTTATTAACAGTTGGTTTCATAATAATGATAACTAAATCAGTAATAGAAAAATGCAAAAACAATTTTTTTTGGTTTTGAAACTCAGAAGTCAAAGGCAATAAGGTTCATGAATCCATCGTCAACCTTCTATGATTCAATTTTTCATTACTCAGATCTTGTTATTCCTTATCTTAGGTTGAAAATCGATTATCCAATTACAACTAAAAGCCTCTCTTGATGGTCATTCAGTTCTATGTATGTATATGAGATTAACTATCTCTAGTCAACCTTTGAACATATAAACATGTATTCAATCACAATGATCATCACAAAATGATTTCATAGGGCATAATGGTATCTTTACTTATTATATGACCCTACATTATTTGTTACCATGTCTAATCTGTATTGAATCTCTCAAAAGTAATACAAATCACAAATATGTTTCAATGGTGATTAGGTGTCAAAACAACATTATGAACATAACAAACAATCAACCCGAATGAATAAGAAAATAATAAATTGAGTAAGTTTAAATCAAACCATTAGAAGTCGAGATTTCATCATTCACCCTAGTTACAAAACACCTAGCCCAACATGATTTCAATTAATGATAAAACAATAAAAATGGAAATCATGATCGGGAATAGAAGAAAGAACAAAAAAATACAACCAAATAGTTAGGTTCTTCAAAATCTTCTTCTTTCTTCTTCTTTCTTCTTTGTATTCGGCCAAAAAATTCCTCAAATCTTTCAAGAATCATTCTTTATATAGTGCTTTTTAGGTTATCAAAGGCGTGCACCTTAAAGATGTCCATCCCCACTTGATTTGGAATAAAACGGGCTTAAAACGGCCTTTTCGTGAAGCTATGAGCCTTACTGCGGCCTTACCACAGAATGCTTGCTGCGACAAGACTGTGAGCCACATAATACTTTTCCAACCACGGCCTTACCGCAAAATGCTTTATGTGATAAAGTTGTGAGCCACAGAAAGTTTAAATAGCCACTACTCTACCACAATTTGTTTTGTGTGATAACACTGTGAGCCATAGAAAGGAATTCTTACTACGACTCTACCACGCAATGCTTTACGTGACAACACCGTGATCCGTTTCTCCTTGATTTCCAACACTTCATCAATGACGTTCTCCTTCTAATGCTTTGCGACCTCCTCAACCTCGACCCCTAATAGATGTTCATCCATGCCTTCCATGTCGGGTTCAGCTCCAATCATGCGTTAGAATCATCTTTTCCACCCAAATATCTTCAGATGAGTTTATCACCTACATAACCACATATAAAACCAAATCAAGTAGAAATCATGCTCATTGAATGTATAAATGCTAAGTTTATAGACCAAAATAAGTGTATAAAAGACACTTATCAACTCTCTAGGGAATACTATGCAAAGAAAGAAGAATTTGCTTCGGGCTTTATGAAGTATAGCTTCTACCTAGCTTAAAGCTTATTAGAAAAGAAGCATCCCGGGGAGACATTCCTTGAATTGATCTACTCCCACGAACTGATGGCAAGCAATGTTCTAGATTGGTAAGAATTTGATGACATAGACCCATGCACCGTAGAGGAGTATTTGAGCGTCAATCAAGAGGATGACTTATCCAATCTTGCGGGTCCCTAGACTCCGCACACGTTAGAACCTAACATAGTATAGGAGTCCAATATAGGGCAAAGGCTAGAGATGACTGATACCTTACAAGACCTTGACACCTCTAACTTTGACATCCTTAAGGAGGGACAAATTGATGCTTCAGCCATAACTTTTGAACAACCCAACACACCTCCTCAACCTCCAATAGTTTAGGGTTTTAAATGTATTTTTTTAGTTTTTTACCCATTTCATGTAATATACTTCTAATGTAAACATTCACATATCAATGAAATGAAAGTTTTTGCAAACTTATAATGACTATGCATCTCACTTATGGTTTGAGATCTATACATACTTAATGTATGTGTTCTATATGTTTGTGTGCATGTCGCATGCTCATGTGTGCATAAGAGCATAGTAACGCAATAGGAAGGTATATGACATAAATGTAAGGCAGGGTAAGAATACCTGGCTGCCCGTAATTCGTATAGATTTTCATGTAACCTGCCAACCATAGAGTTAGGGATAATAGTGCAATATGGATTGACATTTTACCTCATGGTTGCAAGTGGAGGATCACATGTTAAGCATGATCACCTCAAGCAACATGTTTGTTTTTGTTGAATTGGGAGGTGCTATGGCACACACCAAGAGGGGGGTGAATTGGTTATTTTAAAAATTAGCTTGAAACTTGAAATCCTTTTGATGGAAAATAAGAATTCAATGCAAGTGAGGATTGGATAAGTGATTGACAATAAAGAGAATTTAAAGAACACAAGTACACAAGAACACCAAGATATATAGTAGTTCGGCTTAACCCAAGCCTACTCCACTACCTTAGCTCCCCACTAAGGATTTTTCAAATAATCCACTAAAACCCCATACTTAAACTAAGTAGGTCCTCTAGTCCAAGACTAGGAATTTTAAAACCTCCCACTCAAATGAGCCCTCTAACTACACAAGCTAGGAATTTCAACCCCTTGCTTCAAATGGCAAGTCCTCTAGCATAATAAGCTAGGAAAATAAAAACGATACAAATGAAAGAGAAACTAAGAGTTAACACTCTTAGTTACAAGTTCTCTCACAATGAAAACAAGGCTTAACAATAAATTTATAATGATAGAACAACGAAGCCTTGGAGAGAAAAATATAACAACGAAAGCACAAACACTGTAAGCTTAAATAAAATGATTTGCAATCTCTAGATCAACTCGTTTCCGTCCATTAGCCTTCTCAAGATCTCATTGAATTGTATTTATAGGTGTCCCACAAAGTTGAAGAGAAATATACCCGTATGGAGTCGTCGGGATTTGAAAAAATAGCCGTTGGAAGCTTTCTGAGAAAAGAGATAGTCGACAGATTCATAAATGAAACAAGGCATAATTGACAAAGAAGAAAACATAGTCGACTATTGCTCAACCAAAACTACTCATAGTCGACAAATCCTTTTACATAGTCGACAGATCAAAAATACAAAGAAAATTTTATAGCATCATATACATACATAGTCGACAGAAAAAAAAAACCATAGTCGACTATCCTTACATAATAGTCAACAGAAGCCATATATAGTCGACAAAACATATAGGAATAGTAGACTATCCTTAAGCACATAGTCGACAGCACTAAAACACATAGTCGACTATTCACTTAGAAAAACTGAACACTTAACTGATAACATATAAAAGAACACTTGATTGATACAAAAACATCACAACATATTTATATTTCTTTAGTTTAAGTAAATGTCCTCATTTTGTTTAATTTATATTTTATCTTCCATTTACTTTAGTACATAAATGTAAATAAGAAAGTACCCCCTATTTGGATTCAATAAAAATATCCAAAAAATCAAAATCCATAACCATAAGAAAATAGAATTTGGGTTTTAGTACAAATCCAAGTTTTAGCAATGTTACCACCTCCAAAATACATACTTTCTATTTCTTGAAAAAATCATTAAAAATTATTTTATCACCAATGAATGATAGCTATTGAAATATCAGGAGATAGTGTTCCAAAATGAAATCATTTTCTTATATGTCTCCTTATAAGGTGCTAACCTTTTAGACTTAGAAAAATATTGAAACCTTACCAAAAGGAGTCTCGAAACATGATACATGAACTAATGGATTTTTCAGACATTTGAATTTCGAGCCAAAACCTTTCACGCATGTTTCAAAATATGAAAAGATTATATTGAAATATGAGATTAACATAAATGATCTTTCATATTTAAGATTGGTTTTTCATCAAACACATTTAAGTTCTAGTAGGTCTTTTGTCTTAGAACAATTTTAGCTCTATGTTGACCAACGACTTCAAAGCTAATTTGAAAATCATTTTAGGAGATTTCATCATAATACATGTTTGTGCAAATCTCTATGTATAAGAATATAAATCATTTTGTTTTCATTTTAACAAAGTATTTGAAATTGATTTTTGTTGAAAACCATAAACTTAACTTATGACTTTGGGATAAAACACGGTATTTTTTTTCATTATCAAAACTAAACACAAGGGTAGAACATCAGTTTTCTCTTGTTATTTGTACACTTAGAAAAACCTGGCTGCTCATCATAGTGATATAAGGGACGTTAGCTTATCTTGAACACCAAAGTGTGAGATGCATTTATATGTATAAAGAATCTTATATGATGTAAGCATTTGCACTAGTATGTAACTTTAAGGAATCATATCGTAAGGCATACCTCTAGAACCAAGACAAGCAAACTTGTTAAGGCCTTATGATACCTTAAACCAGGGATCGATAAAGGATTCTAGTGCTTTTGCTACAATTGGGAGTGGTGGATTACGCTTCGACTCCTAGAGCCACCTAAACCTTGTTATCCTTTCGAGACATGGAGCTACCCCTTATATCTCAGATAACTCATTACTAAGGGGCCCAATAGCGACCGGTCCATGCCTTGTAGAAACAGCAGGGGAAGGGTGTTGGGATCCTACCAAACATAGCTAGGTGAGGTCGAACCGATAGGGAAGCATCAGATTCCCCCATTAGCACCTTAGTGTAATGTATGCACATAACACTACCACACTGATACTTGGCTAGCTCTACCATATTTCTTAAGAATTTGTACATCATGAAAAATAGAAATAAGAACAATATCGAATTCCATACCTTGCACTTTGAGGATGGATTGTTACGTCTAGGCCATGAGCATCTAGTATAGAATGAATATGTCTCCCTTGAGCTGAGAGATGGTGAAGATTTTTCTAATACCTTACTCTCATATCTCAACCCAAAGGATAGTGGTAATCTTGTGATTGCACAAAAGTTGCTAGAAACTGAGGCAAAGGCCCTTGCCTAGGTCCTTTGCGAGATCTTAGTCTCAAATATGATCATTACTCAACATCAGGATGATTATGCTTTAACCAGACTACCCCATTTGAATTATTGACAAGGACCTATGCACCACATGTCCCTATAATTTTACTCTCATCTCGACCTGTTACATCAAGAATGGACCATATTCGAGAAAGGCTACATAAGTGGAAACCCCTTAAGTCTTATTCTTTGAAGTGTACATGCGGACACCCCAGGGGACACCCCTAGGAAAAGGTAGGTGACTGTAGGTTGGTGAAAGGGAATGAGGGCACGAGGCCAAAAGCCAACCACTCGTGGATCATTGCGAGGGTTTTATAGAAAATAGAGCATTTTCTACACAGAAAATAACATAGCGGAAGCATAAAACAAACACAGCAAATTCAAAAATGACCTTGCATAACTCAGTATTCAACATCCATATGCATATTAGGAAAACCCATGCCATAGGGGGTTTATAGATATACCTCTCAGATGAATATCTGGTGTCAGTTGTCAACACGGTGGTTGCCTCTTCATTGTTCAACAAGCTCTCTTGTCCCTACAAGAGTTCAAGTGACTAGCCTTACTCCACAAGCGTAGAGGACCTAGTTGGTCCACACCTAAGCCACCACGAAACCCTCCAATAGAGCCATGCTAGGACCCTCTCGATGGAGGTGACCTGAAGCCATACACGACCCTTTCATTTGTTACTTGGTGGTTGTTCAACAGCCTCTCTATGAAGGTAAAAGATGATAAGGATGTTGCATCAGTCAAGCTTGGAGCAAGAAAGAAGAAGCAGCAAATAAGCAATAACAATCGTAAAGAAGAACAAGGGAAAAAAAAAAGGCAGAGGGGAGCAACTCTCGTGTAGCCTCCTGCAACCCTCTCAATCTCCCTTTATAAAATCAATCTGCCAAGCCCGTGCCCAGCTTTTCTTACACGCCTTCTTCTATCGCCATACCCAAATCATCGCATGCATCAAAGCAATTAATGATCTAATGCGACAAAGCTGTGTCACATTAAATGGTAGAAATAGTCGATAACATGAGGCACTTGATTGACCACTTGAAGCAGTTGACCTTTCTCACGCACTAGAAAACATAACGAAACTGATCGACTGCAATAAGAGCACCGGTTGACCGCTCCATGCACCTGACAACCATTCCAGTCTTCCAAACACTAGCTTCGTTCAATTAACATTAAGGCCCTACTATCTAATAGTAATCTCCTGTACTCATAGATCCTCGTGTCCCACACATAACAACAACCAACATCATTGTCTTATAGTGACGAGGAACACGTTAACAACAATGAATCACTAATCCACTACGTTACTCAATATGCGTGTGACTTTCTAGATTCACATCCATATAGCAATCAAGACACATCAATTCCTTAAAGTTGGTCAATCCCCATTGACCTACTAAGAGGATCTCTCCAAATCCCCAAAGCACCCTGAAAGATCCTTATCAGTATCCTCTGTCAGGACTCAGGACGATCCTAATGGCTATGAAGTCCAACTTCATATGAACCTATTCAGACTCCTTTCTTACCATGTATTATAGTCCTTCCATTGACTAACATCCCAACCAAGTGAGAGCCATGAACTGATTAAGCTCGCAGGACTCGATAGTTATAACAGATCTAGTATGGTGTGATTGAGATAGCATGTCAAATCCAATCTGACATTGGAACTTTTTCCATATCATGCTTACCCTGGCTAGAAAATTTTCAATCACAATCACCAACATGGATCATATAGGATGTTCACCCCCATCTAATAGAGGTCAATGGATCCTATCAATAAACATCTGCCTTTATACACCACTGTATAGAGACAACACAAAAAGCATTCTCACATCTTACACCTGATGATTCTGCCCAATGGAAAATCCCTCACATCAATGCACAAGACGCCATGTCTGCTATGGTCAAAGGGCTAGATACACAATCGAGAGCCAGTGACAGATTATTAATTCTCAAACCATGTGATCCATCATAGACATCATATTTAATAAATGTTCTCCAACACCCACCCACATGTCTACTATATGCATCCGAAGTAATGTGGTGTGTGACTCACCACCCCATCCCATTAGCATCCCATGCTAAACAATGGTAGTAGCTCAAGTGCCAATCCACTTATCGACAAATCATAATCCCCTTTTAATAATTCTAAGGACTAGGAATACCTTTAAGAAATCCTAAAGTAAAGATCCAAATCACACATTCTCAACCCCTTGAGAGTAAGACTTCTACCAAGAAATCTAGGGAATCATTCATGAAGATGAGATGGAGAGACATGAATGAATATATGACCTTTATTAGTATCAAGAAAAATCAATAGTGACATTCACATACATCCCATGTAATGTAAATCTAGCATCCACTAATAGTTGGCACAAATAAGATTGCCTTAAGATGAGCATAAGCAAGACTAGGATGAGTGAAGGGGTACCATGCACCTGGCTCCCTAGTATGGATCAAGCTTGACCTTTGTCTACATTCCCACATAGCATTGTATCATTATGAAACAGAGCAAGCAAACAAAACATATCAGTATATGTGTATGTAATGGACAACAATAGATGGGTACTAGAGGCATGTATTGAGCCAGGAATATTGTCTTACTAAGATTGAACAAAGCGAGGATGTGCTACACGTCTAGCTTCCCTATTTGACTAGAGCTTGGTTCTTGACCTACTTTCCATATAACACTATTTCATTACAAGACAAGGAAGACAAGAAAAATGTATACATATGTGTAATGGAAAACAAAAAGTATGGGTTAGTAGCATACATCACACATGCACATGCCATCATCCATTATAGTTTTTTGTACATATGCGTTTTGGTTATGTGGTTCAATACACTCACCTATGTCCATGAACATATATGAGCACACGCACACATCGTTATTTACTATTGTTTCTTTGTACAACTGTATTTTGGTTACGCGGTTTGGTACATTCACCTACTTCCATGATTTACAACAAGGTGTATGAGCTGATACATTCAAAAAGAAAGGCATGAAGACAACAAAAACTAGATACATGAGCACCATGTCAGAGGCAGATGTCGCATCTCCATCATTCTTTGGCTACCACAACTAACTGTGTGCACTCGCCTTTGTTGATCTTCCCTTGAGCTCTTTGTATGAGCTAGGGATTCCCCTAGATGGGTAAAGATGAACTGATCCAACTTATCTTAATGGGATAAATATTCGATCTAGTCCCTTAGGGAGTGACAGTCCTCAATGGAGTGGTCTAGACATCTATGAAAGTCTCATGAGGCATCAAGATTCCTTCCTCGAGGTTCTCGAGAAGGAAGGGGAGGTGGATTAGCCCCGTGGGTACCATAATGAAGAATATTATAGTAAGAGATTCTACGAAAGGTGTGTAAATCTAGAACTTTCCCTTGGCAATTCTATTATCCCTCTAAGTCTAAACTTCAAAGGAGCCAAGAATTTCACCAGGAATTCTATCATTTCCACCACCTACCTACTCCCTTAAGGTGTCGAGGCTATCTAGTATCTCTACTTGTATCAAAAAAGCATTAGCACATAGCAAGAAGTGGGCCAATGATGTTGGTTGATCAAATGCCAAAGATTCTCTCAACAGTGTGTAGGTTATTCCCTACAAGAGTGCCATGACTACCATATCAACTGGCACACCTTCAACTTTTAAGATGGCATTCCTGAAGTGATTTAGATAGTGTCTTAGTGTCTCATTTAGCTGTTGATGAGTGCCAAACAGGTAGATGGGATCTTTTTTTGTGCAGCAAATGTCATTAAGAACTCCCACCATAGCTGGCTATATGAAGAGACAGACCCAGTAGAGGGGTTGCAAAACCATGCATAAACACAATCTGCCAAGGTAAGGGGGAATACCTGACAGGTTGTGACATCATCCCATCTGAATAGAAACATAAATGACTCAAACTACAATGCATGTCAAGCAGGATTCCCCTTTCTAGAGTAGGTGGGTAACTTCGGGAGCTCAAATTTCTAAGGGGGTAGTCACCTCAATAGGTAAGCAATGAAGGGTAATATGCTTCAATGCGAATCTATGCGAGAAAAAACAACTATTTCTTACCCAAACATCTATTTAATTTGGCATAATTCCTTTTAAGCTCGTAGAGCTCTACAAAAGAAATGGCTAGTGATATTGCTTCCTTTAGAGGCTTTGAGGTCCATGGATGAATCGAGGTGTACCTCAAAAGTTGGGTACGATGAGGTTCAACAACAACAAAAGGTAGCTCAAAGGAATACCCTGAAGGAATAACTTCTTAGAGAAAGAGAGGAAGGTGCAAATTGGTCCCCAAGTCCCCAAGTGCTTGCTCCAAATGACAAATGAAAGGCTACCAAAAAGAACTCACATACGAGAGCTCCTTGGGGAAAATCGGAGAAGATATAGGAAGACTCGTCCCTGCCCTAGGGACTTCTTCTCCTTGCAGTGATGGTTGTCTAGCACGAGTCGACCTCGTTCTTCTCACCATCTTAGAAGACTTATGGTGTCGTTTCCCACAGATGGCACCAAATTTTTGTTGCCAGAATACAACAATCAAAACTTGTTTGTTTTAGGGAAGCTTGGCAATACGTCAATAGAGCCTTGGCGAGAAGAGACTAGTGCTAAAGAATGGTGTTAAAAAGGGCTAATAACTACTCAGATGATCACAAAAAAATACGTAGGGTAAGGCTTGATCCATTATTTGGAAGAGCAGGTGGAATACTCCAAAAATCACCCCAAGGAGGTCACCCAAAAGGTCTTCGGCATGGCATCAAGAGATGGGGGGCTTCAGGAGAGCTGTAACACCTTGTGTTACTGGTGTTAAAAATAAATAAAATAAGATTCCAAAAATGCTCTTTGAGAGAGAGGCGAGAAATGAAATGATGGGCCCTGGGAGGGGCATTTTGGTAATTTAATCAATGAGCGGTCCGGTGGGCCCTAGGGGCAGTTTGAGAATAAAGTAACAAATTGCCGAATTAATGGCAGGAAATGCCGTAAGACTTGGATGTCCAGGAAATAGGGCAAGGGATTGTCGAACATTTCGAAATGAGACTAATGACTCTAAGAGAAGTCAGATCGAAAATAATTTTCGGTACAGCTGCTGTATAAACTGAAATTATTGGCTGAACCGAATGTCCGTGAGGGGCAACCAAGAAATTACCGGTATGTCAGAGGAGGCTGAAGGGTGGCCCGATTTTATAAATAAGTCAATCCTACAGTATTTTCAAGTTGATATAAGGTCCTGTAAAGGTACAGGAACGAGATCGGTCTTAACGAGTAATGACCGATTATTAATTTTGGGAAATCAAGATTTTTAGTGTCTTGAGGGTAATTAATTAAGACCTTAGAGGGTCTAAATGCAATTATTAGAATTCCCTAAGTGTAATTTTGAAGAAAAGAGGGGATTAATATGTAAATTATATAATATGTATAATTAAATGTAATATAAATATATATATATAGGCATTGGATGCCCAGCTTCAACAGTAGCCGTCTTCCTTGGATTCGAAACAGAGATGAAAAGGCCGAGAGTCTTCGAGATGGAGAGATCGTGAGAGGGAGAGAGTTGGGCCGATGGAGCATTGCCGAGAGATTACGAGAGAGAGGGAGATTGAGAGAGAGACGGTCGAGTTCGGCCATGAAAGAAGCAGCCTCGAGCTACTGTTGGAATGGCCGAGGCAGAGACAGCCATGGAAGCCGACGATTGAAGCTCGGATCGGTGCAGGGGAGGCGATCGATGGAGGCTGTGCGGCGAGCTTGGTGTTGTGGAGTGGCCGACGGTGGCTGGAAGCTGCTAGAGGTGGCGGCGAGTGGCAGCTAAGAGCTTCGGCTATCAGCCATGGCGGCGGTGTGCGTGCAAGCCGGCTGCGATGATGGCTCGCGGTGAAGCCGGTGGCTGGCCGGCGTTTGCGTGGCCGTTGGAGGTGGCGCTGGAAGGCCAAGTGGTGGCCGGTGGGTGGCGCACGCAGGTCGGCTGTGGGAAGAAGAAGGAGACGCGAAGGAGGAAGAAGAACAGTGAAGTGGAAAGAAAGAAAAAAAAAAATTTGGAAAGAGGACAAAATAAGGAAAAATGGCCAAAAATTCCAGAAAAATTGAGGAAAGTTCTGGAAATTAATTTGGGGCTCGAGGAGTGGCCTAGAGGTTCGAAATAGGAATCCGAGAGCATTATGGCGGACCAATAGGGGTGCCAATGTGGGCAATTAATCAATTTTTTCTTCCAGATTAATCGAGGTTCGACCGGGAAAGCAGTGATTCTAGAGGAACTTGAGATTCAGGCTGGAATTCGTGCTGAGACAGAGATAAGGCTTCGAGCCAAGTAAGGGATGGCCCCATGTGGAGGTGACCTTGCAAGTTGGTAAATATATTTGATAATGTTTTTATGTTACATTGGCATGTAGTGGTTATATCTTGTGTGATGCAAGACCTAGTGGACCTATGGCCATATGGAGGACTAGTGTGGTGGAGGCAGATAGGTTGATGCCTCAAACCTTGGTGGGTTGTGAGGATGAGTAAGCCTAGCCTCATTTGCATGCATTTGTCATACATAAACACAATTAAATTCATATTTACATGCATTGCACCCTTACTGAATCTTTGTGACTCATGAGGTTTTACCTCATGTGTAGATGTTGCAAGTCCAGATACAAGCAAGGATGGCGCTGGGAGGCTGTTGTGGCAACTAGCTGTGTTGCCCGAGTTGTGTATTTTATTATCTCTAGTACGTAGCCATGTGGTGTTATGTATTTATTCTCTTGTGAGTAAATGTATGTGTTGTTGAGCGTTAAATGTATTTAATCATCATAGTGTGATAAATGATTGTGAGATTGTTCGTTGTATATGGCTTAGTTGGAGAAGCCGAGTGTCAAATTGAGTAAAGATCAGTGAGGTATGTTCTCATAAACCCCCAATACTCAGCGAAATGTTTGTTATGCTAGCTTTGTGCCTGAGTCACCTCTAGCTTGCTATGGGACGAGCTGAAGAGAGGTGAAGCTCACTCGAGATTCGGGTCTCATCCGCTGTGTTTCTTTTATGTTTGGGACCCACTCTTTGAGTGGAGCGAAGGGAAGGACGAAGCCTAGCCCCACCTAGGACGTTTCCCGATGAAACATAGTCCATCTCTTCATTGGTTTGGTGTTGCGTGTGAGTAGTCCAGTTGATTATTCACTGGTAGCGCCCGTAAGTGGGAACGGGTCGTTACAAGAGCTGCGAGTGTCTCTGGGAAAAGGTATGTGGAAGCACAGAATGGGCCTTTTGGAAGAGTCTCAATTGTCTGGAAAAGTTTATGAGTGTCCAAAAGAGGTGCTTGGTCTTCAGATCTACAAGATAGGAAATTGTTAGAAGGTACACGGGGATCTCTCCTATGTTGGCCTTCAGATGCACAAGTCAAGTGTCACCATGATGTTGAAGAAATGATGCAAATGCAACATGTATGTGGATAAGGGCTTTAAAAGAGTGAGGAATCTTTGGAAAAGGTATTAGCATGATATACATGGATCAGGTCTTAGGCTTCAGGAGTTAGATATGGGTTCCTAAAGATATAGGGTCCAAGGGTCATGATAACCCTCAAGGGACTGGGACACATGGTACGCAAGGATACATGGTGCAAAGACATGTAGTAGGACCCTTTGAGTGAGGGTGTACAGGTCTTCAGGTGTCCTAAGTTAGACTCGAAGAGCAAAAAGAGCCCCCCTCCTCCCCCCGAGAAGACTGGTCTTCAAAGGAAAGAGACCCTGAAGAGGGCAAGCTAGGTTATTAGAGAATAACTTGGGTTAAGCTTGTGGGAGAAGGGTTTCCCGAAGGCCTTCAAGAGGTAAGTCAACCAAAGGCTACTAAAGAGTATATGTTGAGCCTTTGGGGAGGCGATCCCTGAAGGACCCTTCTCTAGGTCTTTGGGAGGGGCAAGTCCCTAAAGACCCTTCCAAGTGGTCATCCTCCTAAGTAGGTACACCACCTCTGGTGGAGCTACCCTTTCTAAGGCTATGTTACAACAAGTCCTTTTTAGGCCAGCAACCGAGTCCACCTTAGACGACTTCTTCTCCCTCCAGATCTGGAGAATAGGGTGGGAATGCCGAGAGATACCCTCTGTTCTTCTGATTACTCGTTGAGTTTCCACAAAACAAACAAATGTTAATTGTTGTAGTCTGGCAATAATAGAACGATCTACATGCATATGGCAAAATGCTCGACTATTTTGGCAATTAGCGTGTTATACAAACAGTCATGCAATTTAGTAAAAACTGGTTGACTATTCTGGCAAAATTGTCGACTGCTTTTTGGCCTTTGAAACATAGTCAGCCTATTTCAGGTAAACTGTTGACCATTTTAGTCTTTCGGAAAAACAATCACCTTGTTAGTTCAACAAGCCAATATATTTTGAGAATATAAGAAAAATGGTTGACTAGACCAAGAAAACGGTCAAAAAAATTTCACCCTGCACACAACCTAGAGCCCAAAAACCTACAAAACTTTGACACAAACACACTTGCATACGCATTAAACACCAAGTTGAGGCTTTGATAGCATTGAATTCATCCTAGTATGTCTATTAGATGTCTCACTATTTTACCCAACCATTGACATTGCTTTAAGCTTCAATGCCCTACCATCCCCAAGACTAGGGTGTTCCAACCTCCGCTTACCAAATTGCCCTCTTTTACGACTCTATATGACACTGGTTGGTTAGCGATAAAGCATGGATTCCCATCCATGAAAAACATCCTAAACAAGTGTGGAAACAATGCCATCTTGTTCAATCATAGGAAATTAATTCAAAGCATTATATCATAATCACTAATGGGTGTTGCCTTCAAGTTCATAAACATTATCTAAGGCCCTAACAATGGGTCTTAGATTAGTTCCTTAGCAATAATTCTTCTTGGACAACATATGAGGCCTTTAAGAGATCTGGTATGATATGATACTATGTCATACAATTTTCATCTTTGATGTTGTAGATCAATCACATGGTAGAAGAGAACAAACTCCAAAATTCCATGTTCAATCTATAGTTATTAGTTTAAGTAAAATTGGAATAAAAAATGGATGGTTTAAAGGTGATGGATGGCTTGTTGGATTTTGGGTTCTCAAAAGCTCATAAAGATGAGTCAAGTATGCCTAAAGATAAAAGCAATAAGCAAAAGAACAAGGGACACTCCAATGATTATGGGGAAGATCGACACCAATGGAAGGATGAGTACATGGATGATTGTTTCATATCTGGCGGATCACATAGGGTAAGGGATTTCCAAAAGAGAGAAAGGCTCAATGCCTTGGTTGTAATGAACAAGACAATGAGAATTAGTTTAAAGCAAAAGCATTAGTCAGATTTAGTCCTTTACAACTTCTTAATACTTTGCAAAAGGTGCTGACTAAAAAAGTAATGCATGAATTGATATATATCACAATGATACCACTCAGATGTAGTGTTGGGCATTGGTGGACTCAAGAACTTCACTAAGCATTATCACACAACAATTTATTAATAATCTAGGGTTTGTTTTGGAGGATTACCAACGCAACGTCCCAAAAGGTTTGTGGGAAAGGCATGGGGATTAAGATCAATATCGAGCATTGGATGAAAGAATGTGCTAACACTTAACAGTATGAGCAAGAACACAAGTCGATTTTCAAAACTTTTTCAAAAAACCAAAACAAAATGTAGTAGAAACGGATTCGTTCGTACAAGACATAGATGAATACAACCACATGCATATACAAAAACATCAAATGGAAATAAAAAATGGTAACATTTACCTCCTCCGATAGCATTGTTGTCGGTTGATGCTACAATTGCAGTTCAAATCCAAACTGTTTAACCATCTCTTAATCTCCCGCAAACACTTCACAGATTGCTCTCAAACTAGCTCCCATGAACCCTTCATGAGTTGCTCCCAAACTATCATCCATGATCCACCATTGGCTCCTTTAGATATGCAACTTGGCTAACCAAGCCACCCCTACAACCATAAGTGCAGGGGACCAAGTTAGTCCACCAAAACCATTTTTTAGACCTTAGTGCTAACTAGTCTCGATCAAAGGTAAAGCATAACTCTCGTTTGGTTCTCAACAAGATAGTAACCATCTCATAGTCGTGGGTTCAAAGGGAAAAAGAAGATGGGAGCAAAAGAGGAAGAAAGTGGCTGAAGCAAGGAGGAAAAAGAAGAACAAGACAACAAGCAAGAATAGTCAAGAGAGCATGCTATAGATTAGTCAAAGGCCACCCATAAAGGAGAAACCCTTTTCTCCATTTTGTTCTCCTATCCCAACAGTCTCCCCCTCTCTCTCTCTCCATAAATGTGTTTGAGGACTCAATAAATGAAGATGACAGAGCAATAAATGATATGTTGTCAAAAGCAACAGAAGAATGGCACGCAAGAGAAATTCACCCAAAGAAAAGTTCCATTGAATGGTTGAATATTTCATCAAACGTGTCTCAAACTAGTCAATCAATTGAAATAAACTATCGATTGTTTTTGTTCTTCCATTCGAAGTTTGAGCACTAAAAAAGTTAACTATTCGAGGCAACTAATAGGTCGTTTCAGTCAAACGGTCGACAATTCCAATAAGATGGTTGACTTTTTTCTTACTCCCTTCGTAACTTTCAACTAATTGCATCAAGGCTAACTACTAACTCTTAATAGCCCTTCCATTAACTCTTAATGGAACCAGACTACCTGTTAACTCTTAATGGCATGCTCATTAACCTTTAATCATATATACTAACTCTTAATAATCCCCCATTGTTAACTCTTAACAATCCTTTGATTCCATTGTTAACTCCTAACAACATCCATCATCATCAACTCTGTAATGATGATTAAGAACACATTGATAGCTATGCATCACTAATCTAATGTTATGCCCACCATTGGGTGTGACCTTCTAGGTTCACCATTGAGTAGCAATCAAGGGACGTCAAACTCTTGGATGCCAATCAAATAATTTAAGCTACTATAAAACTCTCTTCATCTCTTCAAAGCAACCCCAAAGGTCTTAAGTGACAACTAGAATTAAGTTAGAACGATCCTATCAACAATGAAGTCGATACCTCAAATGAACCTATTTAGGCTTTTGATTACCGTGCACTATAATCCTTTTACTAATTAATATCCTGACTGAGTGAGAGCTATGGACTAACTAAACTCACAGAACTCAGTAACTGTGTTAAGATACAATTTGGGGTGATTGAGACTACACATTGAAGCTCCTTCCAACATCGAAAACTCATTTTCGATCGTGTGTGCCTTGGCCAAGGACTCCTACAATTACCAACCAACTGAGATCACATAGGATGTTCTAATGGATCCCATCAACAATCACTTGCCTCCACACACCATTGCACAGAGAGCATTTCCATCTCTCACATCGGATGGTTTTGCTCAATGACAAATCTTTGATACCAACATACAAGATAACTATGTTGTCCCCGATCTAAGGACTAAATACACAATCAAAAACCAGTAACAAATCATTAATCCTCTCAATTGTGTGGTCTATTACATGTGTCACATTAAAAGACGTTCAACCAATGCCTACCCACATGTCTACTATCTATATCTTATGCAATATGGCATGTGATTCACCATCCTTTATCATTAGTATCTCATACTAATTAAAAGTAGTAGCCCATGTGCTAGTCCATTAGTCCCTTTCAAAGAAATCTTAGGACTAGAAATCAATTTAAGAAATCATGTGTTATAGATCTTTGTCACATATTTTTAATAACTTAAGAATAAGATCATCAGGATATCTAGGGACTCATTCACATACAATTGGAGAGGTGTGAATGAAGATATGACCATTTTAATAACATGCAAGTTTATCATTAGGCTTGACACACACACTAAACGTCATCTAAATCTAGCATTAGAGCACTAATACTAACATTGGACAAGGTTTATGGACTTGAAGGTAGTTCCCATTAATGATTATGATATGCTACTTGGAATTTTATTTGAGGGCATTAGATCCTTCAAGTATGGGAGATTTGTAATACCCTTGAGATGCTCATGACTAAGCACCTTGTGCCTATGTTGATGGAAAACCCATGGACGACCACATGTAGAATTTTAAAATTTTATGCACATTAAATGTGCGCAACAAAATATATTCATACACGCTATACACGCAGCTTGGATATTTAAGTAAAACACATATTCATCATATGAATATAAATACACACATACTTGTAGCCCAATGTAGGGTTAGTATAGAAACTATTTCTTTAGTGAGATTATTCCACCTCACAATGTGGTTGTCCTAGTCAGTCCACACCTAGTATGTTGTTCGGTACCGTTATGTTTTCCCCTTCTCGAGCTAAACATAGGGGTTGTCGTATCACCCGTACCCACATCTCAAATCTCCGCATGTAACTATTATGCATACTAAATTTTCAGCAATAACATAAATTACAGAAGTAGAAGACGTAGAAGCAGTAAAAGTCTCTACTTCTAGAATTTATTTCCTCCAATTTCAATAACTGTCTCACCTATGCCTCCTTTCACTAGGCTAACACGTGGAACCCAATTGGAGCGACAATTGGGTAATCGAAAGTCGACTCTTGCCTTGGAGAAAATCAACTTCCGCCGCCCCCAAAGTTGACTTTTGCTATAGGAAGTTGACTCTCCAAGCCAACAAGTCAACATTTAACTCGCCAATCCATAAGACACTTTGGGCACAAGATGTTGTTACCAGATGCGACATTATATGGTGTGTGACTTTTTAGATTCAATATAATACCCCATATTTTTGTGAAGATGCCACGTATTTTAAGTGAGTTTAAAATACTGAAAAATATGCTTGAAATGGCAACAAGTGACCGAATCGGTTGCAGGGAGTGCCCTGGAGCTTAGATACCTAAGGACAAAGATTTATTTTTTATGAGTGTCTCGAGATGAGATTTATGAAGTTGAAAGAAATCAAATCAGAGACAGTTTTTCGATTAAGCTAAGTTGTAATCTAAAAAGATCGAATGATGGTAAGGGTTTCCCAAAAATCGTACATATCAAGTAATTTTGAGTTATTAATTTTGAGATTTTAAGTATCTCGATAAATTTGATGTTTAATGGTGTAATTGTAATTAGAGAATTATCTAAACGAAATAAGGATGAAATTATAAGCTCATGTGGTAAAATATTAAATTTGAAAACTTGAAATAAGGGCCAAAGTGTCATTTGAAAGAAGTTTGGGGAATTAGCTTGGATTCCAAAAATCAAATCCATTCTAGCTTTGGATTTCAAAGGCCATTTAATTATAGGTTTGAGTCTTTGGAGTCCATGGCTAAGGTTGTGACAAGTGGCATAATGTGATTAGTTGAAGAATTCTATAAATAGTCACCATGGGTTGTTCTCAAATCATTCCAAACAAGTTTGAGAGTTAAGGGACTCTAAGAGGAGGATCTTGCTCTAGAGAGAGGGGAGGAAGTTCAGCAAGAAGGCGGGAAGAAATCGAAGGAGAAGCCGGGGAGAATGAGCCTCATTAGAGTTTCAAGTCTTCGTCGGAATTTTCCAAAATCAGTTAGAAAAAAAGCAAGGTAAGTCCCTTTTTTTTTATAATCCTATAAAGGGGGAAGAGAGGGTCACGTAGGTTCAAACAGGGGTTGAATCGGAGTTAAAATGAGAAAGTCATGGCCAAAATACAAAAATGAGGCGTTGCTATCTGAAATTTGACGGCTGCTCGTGAGTTACACGAGCCGAAAGGTGGCTGCGCGTGAAGGCGCGTGGCCCACCTTTCCAAGGAGCGTGAGGGCCTATCTTCCTTCAAATTTTCCAGTTATACCCCTACTTTAATACCCTTCAACCCTATGTAAAAATATTTGAGATTAAGTTTACCAAAACGCGTGTTTTCTGTAGAAACATAGGCCGTTTGCAGTAAAATCATTTTTTTTATTCTCTTATGAGAGACATCTATTACATGAGACGTGGTTTGTGAAGTTCTTGTACATAAACCCTTATTGTTCTCTTACGTGAAAACATATTGCATATACGAAATGTATTTTTCTTAAAAATATATGTTGTTGGCTTTTTAACTATTGCATCTATAAAAATTCATGTGGCCATACTATTATACCTATTTGTTGTTGGTTGAGGGTAAAAGTCGGATATCCCCCAAGAGGTGCTATGCGTGCGCCACCGAGAAAGCTTTTGTGGGGAAGACCGTGAGTCTAAGGAACAACAGATGTGGTGTTTACATGAGTTCTATGAGGTCAGGCCAAAGTGACATGGTTAGGGACCTCCCGAGAGACGCTATACGTACGCCATTGAGAAAGCTCTCGTTAGAGGAGGCTGACGTGTTCACGAGGCACTTCGAAGTAGTTCTCATTTTCTTCTCATACATTTTATACTTGATCATGCATTAATATAAACTATTTTTTTTGGAGTTTCTCACTAGATGATTCATCTTCTAATTGGACTATGCCCCTGGAATATTCAAACGTTCCAGGTTTGACAAGCAGCTCGAAGGGAAAGGAGGTAGCTGAAGAATAAGTTTAATTTGTTATATGTAGCATGTTTATCATATCTATATGTGCGAACCTATGTATGATTTGGATATGTTTAAGACGTTCAGTTATCACTTACGAGAGATGATTTCCTTATAATACATTATGTAGATGTCTTGAGAAATTTTATGGTAAATAAAGCATATCAGGTTCGATCTAGCTTCCGCATTTAAAATTTTAACGCCTATCTTAGCTATTCGATTATTGGGTTTGTTAAGCTAAGAAGGTGAAAATTAGGGTTTTTGGGATATTGTGTGATGTATGACATCTATTATGATATGAAAATTTTTATATTCCCGAAATCCAAGTTATAACATGCTCAAGAAATTTGGGGTGTTACAGTTGGTATCAGAGCGAACCTAAGGAAAAGTTCGCATGTGGCTAGATGAGCAAAGCCATCGTAAGTTCTGGGAATTAGGTTAGGATTTTTGAAATATTTAGTGACATACTCTTGTTGCTTACTCAAATGGAATTGTGCCATGCCGTGATAATTTAATATATCACCCTATCTTCTTGCTAGATGGTGAATACAAGAAGGAACAGGCGCGAGAGAGGCAATGGCAAAGAAAGCAACACCAACCCGCACCCAGGAGGTGGTGTGGAAGGTCAAAGAAATGCACGAGCCGACCTCGGTGAAGGTCGAATTGATAGGATCGAGAGAATCCTAGAAGGCATGGCTGGGCCAATTTTGGAGTTGCAGCCCAAGCAAAGAAGAGTAGATTCCTTGGAGAGGTATCTACGAGAAAACCCACTAGTGTTTCGAGGAAAACTAGCAGATGACCCTGTAATCAGTGAATACTGGTTGGACCAGACCGAGAAGATCCTACAAAGATTGAGAATCTTGAATGACGACAAGGTCGAGTGTGTGACCTATATGCTGGAAGAGGAAGCTGCCCAATGGTGGAGGTCTATGCAGCGAGCGATACCTAACCAGACAGGATCTCAAGGGTCGACAGATGTAGAATTGGGGGAGGCACCCCAGATGTCGTGGGAACAATTTAAGGAACTATTCAATGGGAAATTCTTTCCCACTTGTTGGAAGTTGGCTAGAGCTCAAGAGTTTATGAACTTACGCCAAGGGTTAAATATGTCTGTGGCCCAATACGAGGCTGAATTTTTGTGGTTAATCAAGTATATGCTGCTATACGGGATGGATGATGTGGAGAAGGGACGAAAATTCTTACAAGGCTTGTGAATCGAATTTCAACAGTTGATGAGTTTGGTCCATGTGGAGTCTTATGCAGACATAGTTTTCAAAGCTATGACCGCCGAGGAAAATATAACGCGGGTGGCAGAACTAAAGGCCACGACTGTTCAAACTGGAGGACAATTAGAGAAATCCCACTCGACTTTGGGACCTCAGGATGGGAAGATCATGAAAAAGGGTAAGGCGTGCTTTAAATGCAAGAAGAGGCACCCAGGCAAAAGGTACGATGGCCAAAGCATTTTCTGTTACACCTGTGGATAGCCCGGGCATACTTCCAGAAATTGCTCGAAAGGAATGGTCCAAGAAAGTAAAGCTATAGTAGCAATACTAGTGAGCGTGATCTGTTACAATTGCAACCACCACGGGCACATCTCGAGGATTTACCTGAAAAAGAAAGAACAACTGCAAAATATTGAAGAAGGAAAAGGGACCAGGCAGGGGCGAGTCAATAATTTGACCAAGGAGGACGTAAAAGCAAACCTTGCAGTTATCCAAGGTACTCTCTTCATTTTGGATACTCCAGTGCATGCATTAATAGATCTAGGGTCTACTCATTCTTTTATATCGCATGCTTTGGTTGGGAGTTTGAGAGTAGAAACCGAGTATATGGGGTGTCTTATCATGATTTTGACACCTATGGGTAAAAATATGAAGTCCTCAGAAATGGTGAGGGGATGCGAAATTAGCCTGAGTAATGTTCGATTCCAGGCTAATCTGATTCTGTTAGAAGTGTACGACTTCGACATAATCTTAGGGATGGACTTCTTGTCCAAGTAAGAGCTCAATATAGACTGTTGTAAGAAGATAATGACCATAAGAAGACCCGAAGGATGGTGGGTCAAATTTCGGGGACAAGGCGACCCTAAGGTAGTAAAACTGATTTTAGTAATGAAGGCTGCAAAGTTGTTGAGTCGAGGAGCTCATGGATTCATAACTTATGCTCAGTTAGAAGAAAGAGAGGTATCGAAACTCAATGAGGTGCAAGTAGTATGAGAATATGATGACGTGTTTCCAAAAGAATTACCGGGACTACCTCCACCTCGGGAAATCTAGTTCTCAATTGAGTAAGTGCCAAGAACCCAACAGATATCAATTCTGCCATACCGAATGGCTCCGGTAGAGATGAAAGAATTGAAGAGTCGGCTACAGGAGTTGACTGATAAAGGGTTCATTAGGCCAAGCACGTCGCCATAGGGCGCACTAGTGCTATTTGTAAAGAAGAAAGGCAGGCGTCTAAGGATGTGCATTGACTACCGTCAGCTAAATAAGGCCACAGTTAAGAACAAGTATTCGCTCCCAAGGATAGACGATTTGTTTGATCTACTACAGGGGCGAAGGTGTTCTCGAAGATTGATTTGAGATCTGGGTATTATCAGTTGAGAATTAAGCCAGATTATATTCCGAAGATGGCATTTTGGTCGAGGTATGGCCATTTTGAGTATTTTGTAATGCCATTCGGATTAACTAATGCTCCAGCAGAGTTTATGGACCTTATGAATAGGATGTTCAAGCCCTACCTGGATCGGTTTGTGATCATCTTCATAGATGATATATTGGTGTATTCTTCGAATGAGAGTGACCACGAGGAGCACTTGAGGATAGTGCTAGGAACCCTCAGGAAATACCAATTGTATGCCAAGTTCTCGAAGTGCGAGTTTTAATATCGCAAGTTGCATTTCTTGGTCATCTAATCTCAGTTGAAGGAATCTCAGTGGATCCGACCAAGATTGAGGCTACTCAAAGATGGAAGCAGCCAACATGTGTGACTGAAGTACGAAGCTTTTTGGGATTGGCAGGCTACTATCGAAGATTTGTGGAAGGGTTTTCGAAAATAGCTGCACCTATGACGAAGCTCATATGGAAGGAGGTAAAGTTCAAATGGACTGCCAAGTGTAAGGAAAACTTTAAAGAGCTCAAGGACAGACTGACCTCGGCAGCTGTTCTGGCAATGCCTTGTGGGCCCAGTGGATATGTTGTATACACCAATGCCTCGAAGGTTGGTTTGGGTTGTGTATTGATGCAGCATGGTCGAGTGATCACGTATGGATCACGCCAATTGAAGAGACACGAAGTAAACTACCTAACGCAAGACTTGGAGCTGGTAGCAGTGGTATATGCTTTGAAACTATGGAGGCACTACCTATATGGAGAGACGTTCGATGTATTCATGGACCACAAAAGTCTAAGGTATGTGTTCTCGCAGAAAGAGTTGAACATGAGGCAACGATGATAGATGGAGTTCTTGAAGGACTATGACTGCACCATCTTGTATCACCTGGGGCGTGCTAATGTGGTAGCTAATGCTTTGAGTAGGACTGTGCTTACTGTTATGGCCGGGTTGATGGCCCAAGAGTGGCTGCTGATTGAGGCTTTTAACCTGATGACAGTGAGTGTAGTGCCGAAGGGACCTTTTATCCTAATAGCTGGCCTAGCGATTCGGCTGGATCTGGAGACTAAGATACGGGAGGCTAGTGGGAGTGACCGGCTTATACGTCTATGGGAAAATGAGCAAGGACAGCCCAAGAGTTCGAATTTTGAGATGCGAAATGGCATTCTTAGGTTTCAGGGTAGAGTGTACGTGCCAAATCTTCAGGAGTTTCAGGGTAGACAGTTGAAGGAATCTCAGTGGATCCGACCAAGATTGAGGCGAGATGGAAACAGCCAACATGTGTGACTGAAGTACGAAGCTTTTTGGGATTGGCAAGCTACTATCGAAGATTTGTGGAAGGGTTTTCGAAAATAGCTGCACCTATGACGAAGCTCATATGGAAGGAGGTAAAGTTCAAATGGACTACCAAGTGCGAGGAAAGCTTTAGAGAGCTCAAGGGCAGACTGACCTCGGCAGCTGTTCTGGCAATGCCTTGTGGGCCCAGTGGATATGTTGTATACACCGATGCCTCGAAGGTTGGTTTGGGCTGTGTATTGATGTAGCATGGTCGGGTGATCGCGCGTATGGATCACGCCAATTGAAGAGACACGAAGTAAACTACCTAACGCATGACTTGGAGCTCGTAGCGGTGGTATAGGCTCTGAAACTATGGAGACACTACCTATATGGAGAGACGTTCGATGTATTCACGGACCACAAAAGTCTAAGGTATGTGTTCTTGCAGAAAGAGTTGAACATGAGGCAGTGATGATGGATGAAGTTCCTGAAGGACTATGACTGCACCATCTTGTATCACCCGGGGCGTGCTAATGTGGTAGCTAATGCTTTGAGTAGGACTGTGCTTACTGTTATGGTCGGGTTGATGGCCCAAGAGTGGCTGCTGATTGAGGCTTTTAGCCTGATGACAGTGAGTGTAGTGCCGAAGGGACCTTTTATCCTAGTAGCTAGCCTAGCGATTCGGTTGGATCTGGAGACCAAGATACAGGAGGCTAATGGGAGTGACCGGCGCATACGTCTATGGGTAGATGAGCAAGGACAGCCCAAGAGTTCGAATTTTGAGATGCAAAATGGCATTCTTAAGTTTCGGGGTAGAGTGTACGTGCCAAACCTTTGGGAGTTGAGACAGAAAATTCTGGATGAAGCCCACAGAGCTAAGTATACCGTACACCCAGGAGCCACGAAGATGTATCGAGATCTTCGGGAAATCTATTAGTAGCTGGGGATGAAGGCCAGCGTGGCTAGGAGGGTGGCACAATGTGATATATGCCAAAGGGTAAAGACTGAGCACCAGAAACCCGCAGGGTTGATGAGACCTTTGGAAGTTCCCTAGTGGAAATGGGAACATATCATGATGGATTTCGTGATAGGATTTTCGATGAGCCGAAGAGGCTATGATGCCATTTGGATGGTGGTAGACAAGTTAACAAAGTCAGTTCATTTCCTGCCTACGAGGATGGATCGACCAGTGCGAAAGTTCGCCGAGGTTTTGGGAGAGTTTGCAGGAATGCATGGGGACCCAGCTGAAATTGAGTATGGCTTATCACCCCCAGACTGACGAGCAATCAGAGAGGACAATTCAAATGCTTAAAGATATGTTACGATCCTATGCCCTTGATTTTGGAGGAAATTGGAAAGAGCATCTGCCCCTGGTAGAATTCGCGTACAATAATAGTTACCACTGGAAGAAAGTGTTGGTCGCCCATCTGTTGGACCGAAGTAGGGGAACGACAAATGTTGGGGCCCGAACTTGTGCAGCAGACTACCGATAAAATTCGAATAATCCAAGATAGGATTTGAGCTACACAAAGCCGACAAAAATCATATGCTGATCAAAGAAGAAGGGATCTAGAGTTCGAGGTTGGGGATCTAGTGTATCTAAAGGTGTCAACCCAGCATCAGGTGACGAGTAGAAGCGGTAAAGAAAAGCTAAAGCCAAGGTATATAGGACTATATTCGATTGTGGAAAGAGTTGGACCTTTGACCTATCGATTAGAGCTTCCGCCTAGCTTGTCGGGGATTCATAATGTGTTCCACGTCTCCCAACTTCGAAGGCATGTGCCAGATCCAACCCTCAGAGTTCGGGTGGAGATAATTAAGCTAAGGAATAACTTAACCTACCTGGAGTCACCTGGAGCAATTTTAGATCGCCGAACTCAAGTGTTGCGAAATAAAGAGATCCCATTAGTGAAGGTTCAGTGAGGAAAGCACTCAGATGACAAGGCAACGTGGGAACTTGAGGAAACGATTAGGAAGAAATATCCTCATCCGTTCGAGGAAATGGAAATAGAGTAGGAAATTTTTATATTTTCTTTTAGAAATTGTAATGCAATATTATTTAACCTTCAATAATTTTGAGTATGTTTCAAATTTCGAGGACGAAATTCTTTTAAGGGGGGGAGAATATAATACCCCATATTTTTATAAAGATGCCACGTATTTTAAGTGAGTTTAAAATACTGAAAAATATGCTTGAAATGGCAACAAGTGACCGAATCGATCGCAGGGAGTGCCCTGGAGCTTAGATACCTAAGGACAAAGATTTATTTTTTATGAGCGTCTCAAGACAAGATTTATGAAGCTGAAAGAAATCAAAATAGAGACAGTTTTTCGATTAAACTAAATTGTAGCCTGAAAAGACTGAATGATGGTAAGGGCTTCCCAAAAATTATACATATCAAGTAATTTTGAGTTATTAATTTTGCAATTTTAAGTATCTCAATAAATTTGATGTTTGAGAGTGTAATTGTAATTAGAGAATTATCCAAACGAAATAAAGATTAAATTATAAGCTCATGTGGTAAAATATTAAAGTTGAAAACTTGAAATAAGGGCCAAAGTGTTATTTGAAAGAAGTTTGGAGAATTAGCTTGGATTCCAAAAATCAAATCCATTCTAGCTTTGGATTTCAAAGGCCATTTAATTATAGTTTTGAGTCTTTGGATTCCATGGCTAAGGTTGTGACAAGTGGCATAATGTGATTGGTTAAAGAATTCTATAAATAGGCACCATGGGTTGTTCTCAAATCATTCCAAACAAGTTTGAGAGTTGAGGCACTCTAAGAGGATGAGCTTGCTCTAAAGAGAGAGGAGGAAGTTCGGCAAGAAGGTGGGAAGAAATTGAAGGAGAAGCTTGCTCTAGAGAGAGAGAAGGAAGTTCGACACGAAGGCAGGAAGAAATTGAAGGAGAAGTCGGGGAGAACGAGCCTCATCGGAGTATCGAGCCTTCACCGGAATTTGCCAAAATTAGTCAGAAAAAAAGTGAGGTAATTCCCTTTTTTTTTATAATCCTTAGAGGGGGAAGAGAGGGTCACGTAGGTTCAAACAAGGGTCGAATCGGAGTTAAAATAAGGAAGTTATAGCCGAAATACAAAAATGAGGTGTTGTTATCCGAAATTTGGTAGCTACGCATGAGTTACACGCGCCGAAAGGTGGCTGCGTGTGAAGGCACGTGGCCCACCTTTCCAGGGAGTGTGAGGGGCTATTTCCCTTCAAATTTTCTAGTTATACCCTTACTTTAATACTCTTCAATCCTATGTAAAAATATTTGAGATTAGGTTTACCAAAACGCATGTTTTCTGCAGAAACCTAGACCGTTTGCAATAAAACCGTACCGTCCAAGTGATAAACTAACAAGGTGAGACTCCTATACTCCAAATCCTATTTTTTATTCTCTTATGAGAGACATCTATTGCATGAGACGTGTTTTGTGAAGTTCTTGTACGTAAACTCTTATTGTTCTCTTACGTGAAAACATGTTGCATATACGAAATGTATTTTTTTGAAAAATATATGCTTTTGGCTTTTTAACTGTTGCATCTATAAAAATTCATGTGGCCATACTGTTGTACCTATTTGTTGTTGGCTGAGGGCAAAAGTCGGATATCTCCCGAGAGGCGCTATGGGTGTGCTACCGAGAAAGCTCTCATGGGGAAGACCATGAGTCTAAGGAACAACGGATGTGGTGTTTGCATGAGTTATATGAGGTTAGGCCAAAGTGACATGGTTAGGGACCTCCCGAGAGGCGCTATGCGTGCGCCATTGAGAAAGCTCTCGTTAGAGGAGGCTGACGTGTTCACTAGGCACTTCGGAGTAGTTCTCGTTATCTTCTCATACATTTTATACCTGATCATACATCGATATAAACTATTTTTTCTTGGAGTTTCTCACTAGAAGATTCATCTTCTAATTGGACTATGTCCCTGGAATATTCAAACTTTCCAGGTTCGACAAGCAGCTCGAAGGGAAAGGAGATAGCTGAAGAATAAGTTTAATTTGTTATATGTAGCATGTTTATCATATCTATATGTGCGAACCTATGTATGATTTGGATATGTTTAAGACGTTCAGTTATAACTTACGAGAGATGATTTCCTTATAATACATTATGTAGATGTCTTGAGTAATTTTATGGTAAATAAAGCATATCAGGTTCGATCTAGCTTGAGCATTTGAAATTTTAACATATGTCTTAGCTATTCGATTATTGGGTTTGTTAAGCTGAGAAGATGAAAATTAGGGTTTTTGGGATATTGTGTCATGTATGATAGCCTATTGTGATATGAAAATTTTTATATTCTCGAAATCTTAAGTTATAACACACTCAAGAAATTTGGGGTATTACATTCAATACCCGCTAACAATCAAATAACACTGAAACCTCTTTTGGTACCAGCTAACCCTTTGACCCATCATCGAAATCTTTTCATATTCCAATAACAATATGAGAGTTCCTGAATAGAGCCTAGCTACTGTTCATGACAGTATAAGTGGTAGTGAAGTTTCACTTCAAGTAAACCTATTACAGCTGACAATTATCGTGTGCTATAATCCTTCCATCACCTAATGTCCCAATTGAGTAAGACCCATGGAGTGATAAACTCACAAACTCAATAACTATGTGTCTGACCTCATCAATGTGACTAGATGACCTCTCGAAAAACTCCTTTCCTAATATTCAATATACCCTGGCCAAGAACTGTTATGTCACACTAATAGTAGATCACATAGGTCATTCACCCCATCAATTATCGACAAGGGCGATGGATCCTATTCTCAACACCTGTCTCCATATATCAACAATACGAAACCACATAGATGAATCTCTCCACCTCCTAATTGGATGGTTCAACTCATTAGCAAATCTAGCACACCAATATACAAAACAACCATGTCAGTTCACGTCCAAGGATCAACACACCATCGCAGCCCGACAAGAAGACCATTATCCACCATGCCATGTGGTTTATCATTGGCATCATATTCGACTGGTTATTCCCCAACAATCACCCACAGGTCTATTAACAACATCTCATGTCACGTGGCGTGTGATACACCACCCTCTTATCAATATCTCATACTGAATGTGGCAGTAACTCCTGTGCTAGTCCATACTCGACTAATCGGAGTCCCCATCCAAAGAATCTAAGGATTATGAATAGTTTAAGACATCTTAATACCCGATAATCCTGTCACACAGTCTTAACACCTTGAAAATAAGATTCTCAAATAGAATATCTAGGGACTTATTCATGTGTTAAACTGTAAAGCTCATGAGTGACGAAAACTTATCTTTTATAGATATATACAAACATACAATGAATGTGACCAGTTACACGCCCACTAGATGTCATCCAAATATAGCATTAGGGCACATACACTAACAAATGTAACATGTGGGGTCATGCAACTGCAAAATTATGCAACTAAGGTGCATGATATGATGATGTCATGCATTGTCAAGGTGCAATAGTGTAATACCATGTGTTATTAGTGTTAGAAAATAAGGAAGGTTGCTAGAAACTTTCGAAAAAATGCCCTTGAGATAAGTGGATCTATGAGAATAATGGTGCTCTCAGAGAGGGGCATTTTGGTAAATTGGATAATGAGATCCAATAAAGGGTAAATGGGAAATTTGGAAAGTATTTCCTTATTGGAATGAGAGTTTGTTGAGAATTATTCTCATTTATGCAGTTGTGTGGAGATTGATGGGATTGTTAATTCCTAAGTGCAAATTGGTAATTTAGAGTTCCTCCCCATAAAGGTAATTATTTTATGGAGAAAATAATTATATGTTATGGAATTGGATTTTCGGAGAGTGTAATTCTTGCTTAAGAACATAGAGAAAATGTATGGATAATTAGGAATTAAAATGGAAGGCAAGTAGGAGTAGATTGGTGACATTTGGAAAGATCCCATGAAAGGACTCCAATTAAATTATGGAAATAAGAAATTAGCCTAATTTAGAATAAATAAGACACTTGGCAAGATCTTGTGAAGCAAGATGTGGAATTAAAAAAGAAATTCAAAGAGGAAAAATAAAAGTGTCTTTCAAGCATTTAATGAGGCCATCATTATGTGGAATTAAGAAAATGCAAAAAGAAAGTAGAAAATAGTCAAGCATTTATGGTGGAAAAATGAGAGAAATTAAATAAATAAATTTCAAATAGAAATTAGTCTTTCAAGTGATTGTTTGAAAATGGTCTTATTTAAATAAATGGGAAGAAAATGATAAATCCAAGAAGATCTAAGGGTAGAGAATTAGTCTTGAGATGGGATTTGATTAAAGGGCTCTCATTCATTCTAAAAAGTTCGCATGGATTGCCAACATGATTAAATTTTTAATTAAAAAGAAAAGAATGGGTGAATGAGATTATTTTGGAAAGGAAATCAATGGCTAAGATTAATTCTTCTTTTAGGCAACGATTGTGCTTTATTGGATGGTGAAGATTAAGTCTCCCAATTCCCATCAATGGGTCGTGCTGGTTGCGGTGACCAGTGAGATTCAAAGAGCAGCAAGTCTTTTAAGGTGACATGGTGATGTCATTGTCGCTGTCGGGGAAAAGAGGTTGTCAGAAGGTCAAAGGTAACCATGGTTCACGGTAGGACCTCGAAGCCGAGTGTGAATGGCCATAAAGGCTGGTGCCTGTGAAATTTGAGATGCAACGACCGTGGGAGGAGAAATTCGTTGCTGTCATGGTATTGTCCTTTCCAAGGAGGACAAAGGGAACCATTATGCATGACTTAAATCAGGTGTCTAATGCGGATTGAAAATGAACCTGATTTAGGATGGTTGAAAGTGTCGTGCCTTAAGAGTAAGAGGCTCTGTTGAGAAATGGTGAGATTTGAAAAGTTCCAATGAAATTGAAGCTGGGCGAGTAAATTTGGCTAGAAGGTCGCTACAAGAATGGGGGTGTAACCATGTTAGCTTGTTATGGTGCGGACCAAAGGCACTAGTCATCCTACAGGTGCGATGCAATAAGTGATTGTACAGATAGTAATAAGCCAATTACTTGTGCCACGCACCGTGGGTGATGACGAGTGTTGATTAATGGTTTCGTGACATTAAGCGCAATGGTAGGATCCTTGACTCGCGGTAGGGTTTAATAACCAAGGTAAAGCCTAGCATGGGGCATGATTGTAAAAGCTAAAATGGGGTGATGAATTGAAGAGGGGTTGCTCAGTGAAGAGTTCCCTGGTATGGGTATGAGACCCTACTAACCTGTGATAACGGCTAGTAAGTATCGTGTGTGCTAAATGCGAAGAACTCTTGGTTGGGAGGAGGTTGTAATGGTACATGCATCGCCAAACTCGAGGTGGACTCGGGTAATGCATGTATGATTGAAATGTGTAATTACCTGGCATGGTGTTGGGTATGTTGATTATGCAAAATCGTAGCGATAAATGAGGGTCGATTGGTCAAAGTAATAGGCCATATATAGAAATGGTCGAAGTTGGCTGGGTGGGCCAAATGGTTGCTTCCCATGTAATGCTAGCATGGTTAGTTGATCGGTAATGAAAGGTTTCTATGAGGATCGACTCAAACTATGCATGCTTGTGATTAACGGCGGTATGCCATGGTGGCATGGGTGTCAAAGTGTCTCGTTGGAGCTAAAAGAGACATTGCGGCTGATGATCAGTGCTAAGACGTTGCTGGTTGGACCAGCGTAAAATCGTGGCCATGTGTGATTGGCAGTGGAAAACGTTGTCATGTGTGATTGGCGTAAAATCGTGGTAGACTGATCAATGATGCAATGTTAGTGAGAGTTTGTTCGATTGATGGGAAATGGGAAGTGGATAGCAAAGCTATGCTTTGAGGCAGAGAAAATCCATCAGGAGATGGATATCGTTACAGTAAGCATGACTAGTGACCAGTGGTACGATTTGGCTGGAGGCCAAGGCGGTATTCGGTTGATGAATGTCCTCGAGAGGCAGAGGACCAAATGCCTAAGTGAAGCCTTGAGATGAGAATAACCCGAGGTAAAGGCGAAGAAATGGTTCGACTAGGAGATTCCCAAGCAGGGGATTCAGAGAGTAGCTGAGGATGTGATTGTCTTGGGTAGAAACGGTAAAGTAAATTTCGAGAACGAAATTCTTTAAAGGGGGTGGAATGTAATACTCGGTATTACATGGTGTTGAAAATAAATAAATTTGGATTATTTGTCAAGACCTCGGGTGGTCCGAGAAGCCCGAAAGTTAATCTTGAGAAATTAATTAATGAAATTCTCGAATTGATGACAGGGAGTGCCTCGGGACTTGGATGTCCAAGGAAGACGACATGAGATTGGTGAGCATCTTTAGATGGGGCTAATGGCACTAGTGGCGGTCCGACCGAGAATAATTTTTGGAATAAATTCTGTATAAACACGAGTGGGTGCCAATACCGAATAGTCGGATGGGGGCCTCATGGAAGCTGAGGGGACCCTAAGGGTGGTTCGGTTTTCTAAGTAAGGCAACCCTTAAGTGTTTTCGCGTCGAATAAAGGTCCCGTGAAGGCACAGGGACGAAATCGACATTTTTGAATAAAAGTCAATTATTAATTTTGGAGAATTAAGGTTTTAGTGGCTTGGGGTAATTAATTAAAAACTTGGGAGGGTCCAAGTATAATTATTAGAATCCCCAAGTGAAATTAATATTTTCTTTAAGCGAAATTATGGAGAATTAGTGTGTTAAATATGTAATATGTACATACTATATATATATATATGTACAATGGGCATGAGGGAGCTTCGAGGAAGCTTCCTTTGTCTCTGAAAATTTGAAAACAGAAAGAGTGAGGGAGAATGAGAGTGATGGCCAAGGCATCGCGCGCGAGAGAAAGGGAGACCGCGAGAGAGAAAGAGAGAGCATGGTGAGGGTGAGTGAAGATCGGCCATGGCAGAAGCTGCCATGGCCGACGGTTGAAGCAGCTGTTCTGGGAGATTGAAGAGGCTCCAATGGCAGTCCAGCAAAGCCGATGGCTGCGGTTGAGGTCGGCGATGCAGCAGCAGCGAGGAGGCAGCCGCAGCCTGTAGTAGTGGAGCTTGGGCATGGCAGCGCGGTGCAAGCAAGGGACGTGATGGCTGGCGGTGCAGGTTACGGTGGTGGCTGCTATGTGCGGCGGAGCTGGGGCTGCCGACGATGGCGTTGCAGGCAGCGACGACTGAAAATGGCAGCGGGGCAAGCGGCAGCAGTGGGCGGCCGAACTGGTGCGCGGGGATGGCCGTGCGCGAGGGAGAAAACAATGAACAGTGCGCTCACGGGAGAAGCCAGAGAAAAATGGAAAGAAAAAAATAAAAAGAAAGAAGGAAAATCTGGAAAAATAGCTAAAAAATTTCAGAAAATGGGGGAAAGTTCTGGAAATTAAATCGGGGCTTGAGGAGTGTGTCGGAAGCTCGAAAATGGGATTTTGGTCGCAAATGGAAGCCCGTGAGGCAACGTCGGTGTGGGCGTTTTTGAATTTCTCTCCAAATGAGTCGAGGTAAATTAATATTTCCTTCTCAAACTATTTACATTAAGTGAGTTAATGTAGAATAATTATTTGTTGGATTAAACCCTATGTCGGGGTTGTTTGGGAAGTTGTTGATGTCTGGTTTATGCCGTGGTTGGTATTGTTTTTGTTGAGTTGTTGATGGATGGTTCTGTCGGTGTGTGTGGTGAAGTTGAGGGCATTGGTTTAATGCCGGATGTTAATAGAGTTGGGGTTTTGCCTGTTTGTCTCTAGGTTCGGCCGGGAAGGCAGTGATCCTAGAGGAACTTAAGATTCAGGCTAGAATTTGTGCTGAGGCAGGGATGAGGCTTCGAGCCAAGTAAGGGTGGCCCCATGAGAAGGCGGCCTTGCAAGTTGGTAAATGTGTTTGATGATGATTTTATGTTGCATTTGCATGTAGTGGTTATCTTGTGTGATGCAAGATCTAGTGGTTAACTTGTGTGATACAAGACCTAGTGGACCTATGGCCATATGGAGGACTAGTGTGGTGGGGGCTGATAAGTTGATACCTCAAACCTTAGTGGGTTGTGAGGATAAGTGGGCCTAGCCTTATTTGCATGCATTGGGCATACATAATCATCTTTATATTCATATTTACATGCATTGCACCCTTAGTGAGTCTTTATAACTCATGAGGTTTTACCTCATGTGTAGATATTGCAAGTCCAGAGGCAAGCAAGGATGGCGCCGGGAGGCTGTTGTGGCAATTAACTTTGTTGCCTGAGATGTGTTGTTGTGTATTCCCATGTAAATTTTTATACGTATTCATGTAATTGAGTAAGCAATATTGAGCACTAGATGTATTTGATTGTTGTAATCATCATAGTGTGATAAATGTTTGTGAGATTGTTCTTTGGATATGGCTTAGTTGGCCAAGATGAGTTTCAGACCAAGTAAAGATCAGCAAGGTACGTTCTCATAAATCCCCAATACTCAACGAAGTGTTTGTTATGCTAGCTTTGTACTTGGGTCACCTCTGGCTTGCTATGGGGCGAGCTAAAGAGAGGTGAAGCTCACTCGGGTTTCAGGTCTCGGTCCGCTGAGTTTTCTTGATTGAGTTGGGACCGATTCCTGAGTAGAGCGAACAGAAGGACGAAGCCTAGTTCCCACCTAGGGCGTTCCTTCTTGAAACATAGTCCAACCCTTCAGTCGTGGTTTGTCGGGTGAGTAATCTGGTTGATTATTTACCAGTGACGCCCATAAGTGGGTGCGGGTCGTTACACAGCCCATTGCCAGCGCGTGACCTGCATGCGCCTCCCTTAAAAATCGGCCAGCTCCACCTCTTTTTGGTATTTTGGCCATAACTTTCTCGTTTTAACTCCAATTCGACCGTCGTTTGAAGCTACAAACTCCCTTTTCATCCCTATACAAGATTGTAAAATATAATTGAACTTACCTCCAGGTTTAGATGGCGTTTCGCACTCTTTACGGTAGAGACATGAACTTTTCGATAAGCCTCATTTCCTCTCCGATTTTCTCCCCCGATTTTGGCATAACCTTTCCTCTATTTTTGTAGCGTTTCCCCTCTCCAAAATCTCTTTCTTTCCCCTCTTGAAGAAAGTTCAAATAAAGGCTACAAAGGCTTTATATTTATTGGAAATTTCGTCGAATACGATCACGCCACGTGTCACGAAGTGATAAGGTTTCATCATTTCTCCCATGTGCATCCAACCCAAATGCACCACTTTTCCCTTAATTGAATTTAATAGAGTTTGGAATCCAAAGCTCCATTTAATTTGAGTTTGAAGTCCAAGATATTTTTAAAAGATATTTTAAGGTTTCAAGAAACGACGCTTTGGCCTGAACTTTCCAAGTAACTGCACATAGACCCCTTGCAACTTGGTCCTCGAGCCATTTTTAATTACACTTTTTAGTCCCTGAAAAATGGTCTTATTATGCCAATACCCCAAGATTTTAGATAAATTACACTTTTACCAAACTTTAATATTTACAATTTTGCCACTGGCTTAGAAACTGAATCCTTGCCTCAAAGCTTTTATAATCCCTTGAAATGACCTATTTCCTCAAGTATTTGAACTTGAAAATCTTGAGTACTACTTCAAATTTGAGTCTAAAAATCTCAAGTATTACATCTTCCCCCCCTTAAAAGAATTTCGTCCTCGAAATTTTCTTCACAACTCATTCAAAATGTCTCCCGAACACTTTCTTGGCGTGCCCCGATCAATATGGTTTGCCTTAACTCTTGGCCTAAGGCACATATTTTTAACTCAGAAATCTACATGTTTAGTCCGGAAATCGATATCAAGGTTTTCAACCCTTTCCCAATTGTAAACTCATAACCATACCTTCAAGTCTTCTAGAATAGCTTGTCAGGTATGAGAATGAATTGCCAGGCTAGCGACGTAAATAGATGTTCCATCAAGAATCACATCCCACGCCACAGGCTAAAAAGCCTCCACCAGTCCCTACTCTCGGGTTAACAGAACAGGCTCATTCCCGCATTAGCCACCACATTCACCCAGAACAGGCTATAAGAGAAGGCTCGTTAGCCACCACGTTCATCTTCCCAGGGTGGTGCTGGATCACACAACCACAACCCTTCAAAAAACTCTATCCACCGTCCTTAGCCCACATTCAAATCCCTTTGAAAGAGCATGCACCTCAAGTAATCATGAAGACCTCTAACTTTCATATAGCATTACCATAGCTTTCCCACTACTGCATCAACATTCGTATCAACAAGGGTAGAGTTTAGGATAATCGAATCAGACCCAATTACTCACAATTTCTGGGGTGTTCAATAATTTGCATACTAAATCGAAGGCTAGGTCAATAACCAGAATAAAATTTCTCTTCCCTTAAGGCCAAGTATAGGAACTGCAGTCCCATTGCTTGTTATTACGGGAAAACACATTTCTTAAGCAAGCTCACAACACACCACATGCCTATATCAGGGAAAACATACCACTCATAGTTACAACCTACCCCGACCCATGTATGCAATTACCATTCCATCACCTCATTTCCAAACCTCCAAATTCCCAAGCCCACTTAGCACACGATGCAGTAGTCACACTCTTGGTACCGACACTTTCTCATACTCAAATTCTCCCAAGGAGAATAAGTCAGATATCGGTCCATTAATACAATCACAAGCTATTCTAAGTATGATTTAAACACCTCAATCATCAACTCACAAGGGTTACAGGTGTGTTAATCCCAAATGTCATTACTAGATACTCATAATAATCCGTAACATGATCTAAAGCAATCTTGCCACACCTTCCTTTTAATTCTCAATTACATTCCTTAAAATCACAATCCATACTACAAACCATACTCAAAGTTACAATTAACACACATTAACTAACAATATTCCTCAACTCACAACTACCCAACTTACTATTTGGTATTCCTTATTCTGCCAAAATACAGGACAACATGTCATATCACCATTCCCTAGGTGATGTGCCAATGCATGTGAATGGGCAGACTTGGGGTTGACTAACTCTCACATTAACGAGAAATCGATGTACCTTATACAACCGTTGGGTTGGCATCAACAGCTTCTCTAGTCAAATTGAACACACACCCCTGCTGCAGTTCTCGGCCTCCTTAGGTCATCTGAGATTGATTGACTTCTCTTCTTTGTGGGCAGTCCTTAGATAGATGGCCCGTCCACTGGTAATTAAAGCACACGGGTCCTTTGGGGCAATCTCGAGACATGTGGTCATTTCCTCCATAGGTATAACATTTTTTATTCCCTCGATCACAAGGTTTTCCCGAATAAAATTTTTGACACCTAGGATAGTTCTCTTTGTGTTTGAAACTTTCTCCTCAAACCCTAAATCATGTTTTTTCCCAAGTTTCTTGTCCTCAGGTTCTCAAAATTCTATCTTCAAAGCATTCATTCGGTGAAGGTTGCTTTCCACGATTAAGGCTTGTGAAACCACCTCTGCATATGTGCGGGGCCCCAAAGAGCTTAACGCCAGCTGAATTTCCAACTTTAGTCCACTAAGAAATTTCTGGGCCTTTGCTTGCCTCCTCATCCAAATTGTAAATGGGCATGTACTTGATCAACAGAGTAAAACTATCTTCATATTGGGCAACGGGCATGTCCCCAATCTATTTTAGGTTCATAAATTCTCGACCTTTTTCCAACTTCTTGCACAGGGGAAAATATTTAGTATTGAAAAATTCCTTAAATTGCACCCATGTAACACCAAGCGTACCTTGCCTTTTAGGATCTTACAGGGTCCTCTGCTTGGTTTCCCACCACTAGTCAGCCTAATCCCAAAGCATGAATGTAGCACAACCAACCTTGTCCACTTCCTCGCACCTAATGAAATCAAAAATCTTTTCGATCTGTTCCAACCAATACTCACTCTCACAAGGGTCGGCTCCTGCCTTTCCTTGAAATATAGGCGGGTTTAATCGTTGGAACCTGTCACTAACATCAGAGTTTCAAGGAATAATCTGGCCTGTCATACGTGTCCCCTAGATAAGAGCGACCATACTCCTAGGACCCGTTCCATCTTGTCCATACGAGTTCCCTCTCCTTGGTTCCCTTCTGACGGTGGGTTTCCTTGGGGTGTCTCCATTCCTTCCTCGTGGTGGTCCTGCATCTCCTCCTCTTGAACGTTGCTTCTGCACTTAAGGTTCCTAGTTCGGCAAGTGTTTACCATCTAAAACCATTCACAAGAAATTTTAAAGACAATTTATAAACATATTCCCCAAAGATGTACACTAGTTAATAGAACAAAGCATATAACCACATCTCCTAACCTTCTATATTACAGTCACCCACCTATCCGTACTTATATGAGGGGTCTTATAAAGCCATTATCAAGCACGCAAATCCCTAAGTCCCAAATTCCCTATTGTAACAACCTCTTAAGGTTCTTGTTACATACTTAGGGCCCTTAGGTTTACAATACATCCCTATGATTCCTACAACATCAACAATTTCCTAAGTCAATCTGTCCAAAATCCTCAAGGTTTCTAATCCTTCACATGTAAACACTTGTTCATTTAATCAACCATTACTCAAAGTATCCTCACCAAACAAAATTCAGTCAGTCCTAATTCATCAAATTCCTAAAGAGCAGCAATTAACAAATCTCCAAGTGATAATAACCATCTCATCTCCAAAAGCAATAACCATCATTTTTTTTTTTTTTGAAGGTAACAATTGTCAATTTTCGAGAATAATAACCACCAATTTCCATGAAATAATAATTAGAACTCTATACATCAAACCAAATTGTCTCCCAAAGTCCAAGATGTTTCCTAGAAATGGCAACAAAGTGGGTTTAACCTACTAAACGACCAACTTACTTATCTCTTCCTCAACCCGCCTACTCATCGAGTTTAGGTGTCATTCCTTCAGGTTCCTTCTTTCTTTTCCTTCTTCCTTCTGTTTCCAATATTATCAAATGCATACCCTGTCACCACAAACCATCAAGATTTGTAAAACTATAACATCTTGTATACATCACCGCCCTTTATTTATGCATTCATAGCGATTCATCTCCTTACCACGACCTTCCTACCTTGCTATTCTATGTATATAAGCCATATCTGCCACTATTGCTATTACATATGTACATAGCCATTTCTAATGCACTACTTATTGCACATGCCTAAACACTATCTTTTTTCCTTTGTACATACTTATGAGTCTACATCCTCAAATAACAAAATTTGTTTCTTAGGACAAAGTTACTCTTCCTCAGTTTCTGATCCTGGAGGTGGCATAAGATCTCGTTCTTTAGGTTCCTCTTCACAACTCTAGTTTGTCGCTTCCCTAACAGGGTTTTGGTATGCCTCTATCTCGCGTAGGCGGGTAATAAAAGTTACAAAATCATCATAGGGTCCTAAAGTGCGAAGATTGTTTTCGGCGTCCTGCCACTCTAGATTTGTAAGGAAATCAAATAGAATATTTGTAAGTCCACCATATAGGGATTCATCACATAGGTCAAAAATTGTTGTAAAGTAGGGGTAACTAAATTCAGAAAATCTCCTAACTTCTCCCCCCGGATGCATATATCGTCCTTCTAGCAACCCAGTCCATCCTCCCATGATGGCACGCTGAAATTGGTTTTCTTCTATCCGCGGATCCATTCCTGTCACAAACCAAAATATCTTCCAAAATTAGTCATATCAAAACTCAAAATAACTCATATGACTATTGCATCTTCAAATTCAATTAACTCAAGCCAAAACCAAATTATTTATTCTGGCTCTGATACCCACTGTAACGCCCCACTTTTTCAAATACACAATGATGTAAAATATAAGCTAACATCACCACAGGCATTATGGAAACCCTTGCCAATGAAAGCATTGGATCAAACTTGAAAGCGTAATCAAAGCTAAATAAAGGAGGTTTCCACTATATTTCTTTTACAAGTACAAGAAATGCTCATGACCTTTAATACTTCAAAAAAACTGAACACATCACTGTAGGTACAACTGTAGGACACCCGCACACACCACTTACAACCTTGAGTATCCTAAATGTTATTTATAATACATCACTTGGTTTATAAGGGCACATAATGAAATAAGAGCCAAAGCTAGTTGCAAAACCCAAAGCTAGCTCAGCACCACCTCTTTGCCTTTGCTCGAAATGGAACCTGAAAAACCTGATACTTCTGATATACCTGGAACGTGGAACGTTCCAGGGGCATCAACCCAAGTTAAATATTACATCTAAGTGAGTGAATCAGAAAAGAAAAAGTATGTGCGTGCAAATGCAATAATGCTATTATGAAATCCACATCTGTGGTAGAAATGCCAAGGTGTTGCAATCACTCTACAATCATCATAATCACTCCTTGGCTCACCGTAAGAGCACAAGGTCTTCCATGATGTCCCAACTACTAGCCACAGTCACCACAATGAACATGATATATGACAAAGTAGAAAAAATATGCATAATCAAGGGAAAATATGACATGTAAGCCACAAAGGCATGATATGCAAGCCAACACCCACACCCAATAAAGATAAAATGATTGGGATGTAACAAAAGGATGCAAGAAAACTGACCTTGATTGTTTTCCCTTCGATAGCACTGTTCACAACATAGTTTTGAGCAGTAAGGGTTGTTTATACAGAAATCACGCATTCCAGTGAACCAAACCTCACATATTTTTACATGGGACTGTAGATACTTAAAATAGTAGAAGAATGGTCAAAATTTTAGGTCAAACAAAGGTTGGATGCTCCCTCACACGCCTCTGAAAGGTGGCTAATGCGCCCACACCCACAGCCCCTTGCTGGCGAGTGAGCTGTACGTGCCTCCCTTAAAAATCGGCCAACTCCACCTCCTTTTGGTATTTCGACCATAACTTTCTCGTTTTAACTCTGATTCGACCGCCGTTTGAACTTACGAACTCCCCTTTCATCCCTCTACAAGATTGTGGAAGAAAATTGAACTCACCTCTAGGTTTAGATGGCGTTTCGCACTCTTTACGATAGAGACATGAACTTTCCGACAATCCTCGTTTCCTCTTCAATTTCTCTCCCGATTTTGGCAAACCTTCCCTCTATTTTTGTAGCATTTTCCCTCTACAAAATGTCTTTCTTTCCCCTCTTGAAGAATGTTCAAATAAAGGCTACAATTAATTTATATTTATAGGAAATTTCGACGAATACGGTCACGCCACATGTCGCGAAGTGATAAGGTTTCATTATTTCTCCCATCAGCATCCAACCCAAATATGCCACTTGTCCCTTAATTGAATTTAATAGAGTTCGGAATCCAAGTCTCCATTTAATTTGAGTTTGAAGTTTAAGATATTTTAAAGAGACATTTTAAGGTTTCAAGAAACGACGCTTTAGCCCAAACTTTCCAAGCAACTGCACATAGACCCTTTGCAACTTAGTCCCCGGGCACTTTTTTAGTCCCTGAAAAATAGACTTATTACACCAATACCCCAAGATTTTAGATAAATTACACTTTACCGAACTTCAATATTTACGATTTTATCACTGGCTCAGAAACTGAATCTTTGCCTCAAGGTTTCTATAATCCCTTAAAAGGACATATTTCCTCAAGTATTTGAACTTGAAAATCTCGAGTACTACCTCAAATTTGAGTCTAAAAATCTTAGGTATTACAGGTTGGAATCAAAGAGAGTCTTGGAAGGTTAGGGCTTGAAGCTCCAAGAAGAAAAGAGGTAAGAAATGACCCTAAGGGTAGTGGTCTTGCATGCATTTGAAAATATTTTTCTTTATGAGTTGCAGGTAGTGGCTAACACTTGCATGATATGAGTTCTAGTGTACCTGTGGCCATATGGAGGAGTAGTGTTGTGGGAAGGGTTGGTTGATGCTTTAAGTTATGGAGGTTATGAGAGTATGGAAGACTACCCATTTTGCATTGTATTTTTGCATTACATTTTTTCTCATGCTTCATTTACTTATGGATTGCACCCTTATTGAGTTTTATAGCTCATGAGGTTTTCATCCTCACCCTGTAGGTTTTCATATGTCAAAAGGTTGGGAATGTTGCAAGCTTGGAGCCTTGGAAGATCTAAGATGCTTTGTTGTAAATTTGTGTTGTTGCTTATGGCTTGTGATGTATCAAGCTTGGATGAAGTCTCTTTTTGGTATATGGTGTTTAATCTCCATGTTGGGATGTATGATTTTATTTTGAAAGTGAGATAATGGATTATGGTATGTTGAAGTCTAAGTTTTAGTGTAAATCTCATATTTGGTATGCGTTGTTGGAAGCACCAAAGGGGTTAATAATATTATTTCTTTTTGGAAATGTAGGTGATTTTGATGGTTATTTATTAAAGTTGATTTTTAAAAAATTTTGGGCTAAGAAGCCCAAAGAAAAAAAGAAAGGAAAAAAAAAAGAGAAGCAGCTAGCAGTAGCAAGGCTAGCAGATGGCCACTAAGGGGCCGCGCAGGCAGCAGGTGCTCGGGCACGCGTAGGCGATAGGCTCGCCGGGGCAGGCAGGCAGCCGCGCGCGACATACTCGAACGCACGTTAGACGCACGCGGCCAGCGGTTAGCCTGTGTTGCCAACACATTGCTAGGCCCCAGGCGCGCCAGCAAGCCCCGCCAGCCAATTTTCTTCAAAAAATTGAAAAATTTGAGATTTTGGGGCATGTTTGGATTAATTTTGGGTCCTAGAGGAATTTTCTAAATAACAGGATTTTTCAGGCATTTTTGGAGATAAATGCTGAATTTTTTAAAAATTAAAATTTATGAGTTTTTTCTTGAAATTGGAAAAATCAATGAGTTGTTTGAAATTTTGAATTATATGGAGCCTAGTGAAATATTGGAAAAGAAGAAGAAATAAAATAATAAAAAAAAGGATGATTGGGCAAGTTAAATGGAAATTAATTTGAAAAGTACGAAATTCATAAAATCCAATTTGCTAGTTGATTCTGGGAACGAGGAAAGGAAAGGACAAAACCTAGTTTCTACCTAGGACATTTCGTGTTGAAACATAGTCTACCCTTCACAATTGACTGGGCATGTAAGCAGTTTGGATGATTGTTCACGAGTGACACCCGTAAGTGGGAGCGGGGCGTTATAAATAGTGACCTAAATTAATGACATAGGCAGATTTAGGAAAGTTAGCAAATACAAGGTTAGATAGACAAGGACAATACCATGTGCCAATCAAGGCATGAAAAGCACAAAAGGGTCAACCACAATAAGGTCATATGTCAAGTAAGACAACATGACACTAGCATGTATTAACGTTGTGCGATCTCATTCAACTAGTATATGAAGGCGAGTGTTTGCCAACAAATGGGTTCACTATGAATTAACTTAATTGCCATTTAGGTTATCATGAAATGTTGCTACACGTCACTCAAGATCGTCAAGATGTTTTGAGAAGATAGAAAGATTTTCAAAATAGATCAATAAGTTCAATTGACATCAAAGGAGTTTGATGTTTCTTAATCACTACTTGGCAATAAACCTAGAAACTTGCACACCCAAAAGAAAAGCAATTGAAATGAGAACCATGTAGCTTAGATTATGATCTCAATGCTTTTAAGAGTTAATAAAAGGTCCTATTGTTGCTAAAAGTTAAAGACAATTTTGTATGTGGAACATTGAATACCAAACTATCGACTCCTTTCATGACCAGTCGACAGTTTTTCAAAAGTTAAAAACTGTTGATAATTTTTGTTCAATAGATAGTGTGGGGAAGTTTTGGGAGTCAATGGATTGTCCACTAACTCCCATGCCACCTATCAACTCTAGATGTTGCATGGTTTTGAAGTGGAAAACCACTTATTACTCTTCCATTAAGCATATAAAATGAGAGATTAAAAGATTAAGAAAGAGTTGGAAATTGTTGAATTTTTCTACAGAATTCCTTCTCATTCTCAGCATCTTTTTCCTTTTTGTTCTTCTTCTCTCAATATGCTCAATGAGTTGAGCTAGGTTTTGAAACCAGGGAGAACTATAAGCCAGCACAATTCTTGTGGCTTTTAGCTAGCACAAAAGGAAATACTAAAGAGTCTTGGAAGCTTGCTTGGTGTGGACCAACTAGGTCCTTCACGTTTAAGGAGGAAAGAGGTTAATTTGTGTAGTTTTTTCTACTTTATTCTTTGAATCTTTAGAAAGGTATTTTACTAAATTGTTTAGTTTTACATTCAATTAATATTGTGCATTGCTTAAACTCCCAACCTACCTGTGGTTTAGGGTTTAAGGTTTAGTTATTTAATTATCTCATTTACAAGCCCAAGTTATTGAAAATTGAGAGAGAAGTAAAACAAGAAATCATAATCACGAAGAACATTCTAAAAGCAAATTCAAATCAAGAAAGAATGTTGAATGTTATTAGTGTCATAAGAAAGACAAAGTAAAGAAAGACCTTTTCAAGTGAAAACGCTCTTAAAAAAAAGGCAACAAGAATATAGAAACAGTGAGAAAAAGATAGTTGCGACTACTTTTGAAGAGGCTATTTTTATTAGTAACGGGAACCTAGTTAGTTTCTCATGCCATCAGTCTGATTGAATAATTGATAATGATGCATCCATCCACATTACTTTGAGGATGAAATACTTCTCATCTTATTAAGAAGGTGGTTTTATCATTGTCAGAATTGGAAATGATGGTGTTTCCAAAATTGCGAGCGTGGGAGATATTTACTTAAAAGACTAACACAAGTTGTATGTTAGTGCTTAAAGATGTCAAATACGTACAAGATTTCAGGCTAAATTTAATTTCTGCTAGCAAGTTTGATGATCAGGGGGATATAAACATCTTTGGTGAAGGGAAGCGAAAAATTCTTCAATGTTCGCTTGTTGTGGCCAAAGGTCAAAAGTAGAATTCATGCTATTTGATGTGATCAAAATTGTATAGTGAGAGAGTGAATGCTTTAAACTGTAATCAAATAACAAAGTTATGGCATAGAAAACTTAGACATATGAGTCAAAAAGGTTTTCCAGTCAAGAAGTATCTATTTTCGGGTACAAAAGGTGTTGAATTGAAGCACTCTAAGCACTGTATGTAAGTGATAGCTCAGACTTAATTTTAAGAATGAGCTTTTCTTCAAAAAATTTGCATACTCTAGATTTAGTGCATTCTAATTTGTGATCCTGTGACAACTAAGACAGTTAGTGGTGTGTATTATATTTTATCAAATTTATTAATGATTTCTCTAGAAAGGTTTGGGCATATGTAGTAAAATCTAAAGATCAAGCATTATATGTGCTTAAAACATTTTAGGTCAATGTTGAATGATATATAGGTAAAAAAATCAAAGTGTATCTGAATAGATAATGGAAGGCAAGTACAGGAGACTATTTACTGACTATTGCAAAAGTTAGGGTAGGGCATGAAGCATCAAATGATTTCTCCAGAAACTTTCCAAATAAATTGCATAGTAGAAAGGATGAATCATACATAGCAGAAAAAGTGAGATATATGTTCACATGAGAAGTTATCAAAAACCTTTTGAGGTGAGATAACGAGAACAACAATGAGTGTGATCAATCTTTCACCTTTAGCTCCTTTGAATACTAATATTCTAGAAAATATATGGTTAGGAAAGATTCCTACAGTCACTTGAACATATTTGGTTGAGCTTTTTATGTGCACATACCAAAAGATGAGACATTGAAAGTTACTTTGAAGTCGAAGTAGTGTAATTGTCTTAGTTACGTTCACGATGATTTTAACTAGAAATTCTAAAGTCCACTTGTCAAGAAATTGATAAAGATAGATGCTATTATTGAGGGTCAAACTATTAAAGATATAAAACAGAAGCAGAAATTTAAAGATTCTATACATACGTGAAAAGTGATTCAAATAATCATTTTTAATTAGTAGTGTGGTTCAATATTAGGAGTGATCATATAGGTGACAATAGGAGGTAATGAAACTAAGTTTGAAAGTCGGGCACCTAATTTAAAGCAACAACACAGTTTGATATAAAATTGTTGTGTTTTTTAAATATATTAACTTTTTTATTTAAAAAAAAAAAAGAACTCTGATAAAAGAGGTGCTCTACTTTTAAAGCATAGTTGCTTCTTCAAAGAAGTTCTTAAAAAACAAAAACAAGGGACGTTATTTACTTTTATAATCATTATCAATAATGTCATTTTTTAAAATATCTATTTAGTATCTTATTATTTTTTAATTATTATATAAATTTACAACCCAATAATAAAATATTAACTAAATAATTATAATTTATTTTTAGTATTAATAGGTATAACACCGCACTTAATTACCAAACATTACTTTATCACCATTACTTTTACATCACAACACACTAAAGCACAACACAACAATAGAAAACTGATTTTTGTACATCAAATTTGTGCACTCAAGAAATTATGAACGTTTCTTTATAAGAATTATCAACTAGTTTTGAAAAATTTGTTTAAAATTTTAGAAAGAAATGTCACTAATTCCTTAAATATATAAGAGAGTAAAGAATTTGTTTCCAAATCTTGTATAAAAATCCTCTTTATACACACTCATGGACAAGTGGCGGCTACTCGAAGGAAGGTTGTATGGGGGTGGTGAAGAACGACATAGAAGACATACCCCCTAAAATTCACACTCTATGTCTATTATGTCTTCTGCAATCTGCAATTTCCAATCCAAATAATGAGATAATACAACAAACCCCATTTCTCACACGGACAAAAGATGTGCGTCAAAATTGAGTTTTCTGCTTCTGTACAAATATCACAGCCAGTAAACAAAGTAACACAACACAAGACAATACAAACTGGATGGGTAGTCAGCCATGACGACCATGTTGCTACAAGTAGAGATTACCGCATTCAGGGAAGGCATTCAGGAATTTGGAGATGACATCTTGTGGCAATAATGACTGCCCTGCAAGGTGAAGAAACATCTCCCGGTGTCGCTTCACCAGTGAAACTACAACATTCTCTGGATCCACCTCTTCTAAACCACCTAATAAGCCACCGTTGAAACAAGGAACTCAGCACACAAAAAACTTGCCTTTGCAATGTCCAACATGCAGTTTTGAGCTCGGGAGATCAGAGAGAGAAGTCAAAAATATCTCAGTTTTGAGCATGCTTCAAGAATTTCGTAAGCATGTTTAGCTGCCTCCCGATATGATTAGTACAAATACTTTGGGTTGTGCTAGTAAAAGATCACAGAGCATTTAAAAGCAGATTTAATAATCCAACTCCAAAACTAGGTGGTTTTTAGCAAAACATTTCCCTTCTAGCTGTGGCTATAACAAAAATTGGGCAAGTGAACACCAACGGCATAACAATCATGGTTTTGTTATTATTCAGAAAAACAGCAAGTTGAAAAACATGCTATGATTTTGCTGAGCAAAAACATAAAAATAGAACAAGAAAACTCCAGGAGAATTATACTTCCCCTGAGAAAAGGCTGAATACTTCCTAGTTAATTAATTCAGTTTCCTAATCTGGTAATCTCAAGGACATGGAATCCAACAGGGATAACTTTCACAAAGAATGAATGAATGAATGAATGAACTAACTTTAAATGACTTACCCAATTCAAGTTCATCATCTTGACTTTCCACATCAGCTTCTTCCAGCATGGTCCCATTCTCCAAGGCAATAGCTGCCTTAGCATACCGGTCAAGGAATTCTTCTTCAGTTTCTTCATATTCATCGTCATCTGAGTCCTAAGATAAATAAAGAAAAAGGAAAATCTGTCACCACTCTCTTGATGCAGGCAAGATTGATTAGACATTGGGCATAGAAGATCAGCTTGACCACCAATATTCAAATTTTAGATTAAATTTCCAACGTCACTTCCAGTTATGATTCAATGTAAAGTCAGCCCTCAAACATACATTTGCAAGGCCTCACCAAACACCCCCTTCCCCAAGAAAAATAAGCGCAAAGAGGGAAAAAAATAACAGATACAGGTACTAAGAAAGTTAAAAGGCCAAACCTCATCATCGTCGTCGTCATCGTCATCATCACCTTCAGTATCCTCTTCACCAGCATCCTGATCATCTCCGCTCTCATCATCATCATCTCCCTCTCCCTGAGTTTCTTTCAATCTTACAGAAGCCGCCAACAGAGAAGTCAAGCATTTTTCTAGCAAACCAGCTTTGTGATTTTCTAGTGTCAACAGCCTCTCAACAATTTTTGCTAATGTCATCACTGAAACTCAAAAAACAAAATTAACCATATCTTGAATCAATCAAATAAAAATACATCAAGGTCATAGTTTATTAGTGCTCAAGGTCATAGTTTATTTGTGCATGAAACTCTCTGCTCTGCAAGGGTCCTTTTTGTATGTAGCCTTACCTTTGCTTGCAAAGAGGCTCTTTCCCCAATTCGAACCCGTGATGTTCTAGTCGCAAAGGAACAACCTTATCATTGCTACCAAGGCTTGCCCTCAAACGAAAACTACATTGATCAAACCGTGCACTTTGCATTCTGGAAAAGAACTATAATGTTTATCTAAGGTTAATAAGAGCTACAAGGAAATTTACTAACCACTTAACTTAATCTCTGCCTCTGATGAGAGAGTATGTTCAAATGTGCTGAAGGTGATTAAACTGAGAGAAGATGCCCAAACTGCAAAGCCTTCATGCTCATCCTTCTCCAAAATCTTCTCCACGACGTCAGGATAACATAAATAACATGATGAAACGGCAAGCAACAAAGGTGTCCACAGTGAACACGGCTTGCCTCTAACATTTCTGAAACGAGAAAATGCAGCATGGGTGAAAGCAATCACCAATGACTGCTTAACACCTTCTGCTTCAAAGGTATAATTTGGCACATGTAACACTATATGTGCACATGAGGAAGCTCTCCATGTTGCAGATGAATACTGTGAAAAGGCATCAGTAATGAAAGCACCAATTCCTTCTATAGTAGAGCGCCTACGCACAGGTGGAGCTGGAGGAGGTGGCATTTCTGCCAGAAAAAAGTTCTGCAGCAAATATCTCTGGTGGAGACTGATGATATCCTTAATACAATTGAAGATAGACAGATCCTCTGTTTCTTCCCAGGCATTCCAGTTTGCTATAAGATCAGCCCAAACCAGTGCTAATTCTGAAACCTTAAGCATTAAAACCTCATTGCTTGAAGTAACAGATTGTATGATAAACCTGAGACATGCAGATGAATCCTCTATGCATGACGGAGAGGGCAACAAAGAAGCAGTCTCTTCTTCCTGGTCATACACATTCCAGGGAAAAAGGCATGAATATATGAAGCTCAGAAAGTAGCAACAGGATATAATCTAACCCCAGAAAAAGGTAATTCATTAAGAAAACAACCACATTTTATCATAGGAAAAATCCTTCTAAGGTTGGGTTTTGACCATCGTAGTTACATCTGGGTTTGGCTGGCTGACACATAATCAGAGCCTTGTTGCCATTCGCTCATCCCCTCCCAACCCAAAGAAAAAACCCACTGGTAAAATACCCAAACTTATCTACATAGTCAGGAAGTTTCTGGTCATTTTGGTCCCATTCTGCAATGATTGCCTCAATCACTCTAGAAATAGTAAAGTCAGAATAAGGTTGAAAAGAGAATGCTACCAGCAAATTAATATATAAGGTTAGCACTGTATTTTGGGCCCACTCTGCAAAATTTCACTACACAAATGCAGTAAGTCAGCAGAAAGTTGAGTAAATAATGCTACCCATACAGTCATATCAACATGTCATATGTGTGTACGTGTGTGTATAAGATAGCAACAGATACATGCATGCTCCCACAGACACATGGAGCAGGAGGTAGAAATGAGAACTATAGAGAAGACAGTGCAGGGCAATCACTTTTGCTTCACAGACTGCTGAGGGCACCATGGGAAGAATGAAGAAAGAGACTTAGAAATGAAGAAACAATATTCCTAAAAGTATTCTCTAAGAAATTGAAAACCAATATACCAAAAAAAAAAAAAATGAAAACTGAAAAAAGAAGTTCAGAGAAAATGTGTTTGACATGTCAAAGAACATGTTTTCAAAGAAAAGACATGATGTAGAAGGATAGCAATTTCTTGACAGTTCTATATTTGATTAAAGTTGAAAGCTTGACCTATTCTTTGAGGACAATTTTGCTATAGACATCATTCACTTTGTCATGCAATCAAATTTCAAAAGCCGAAGACCTGATAACACCTACAACAACGGCACTGTGAAGTAAACCAAGTAGCCACAGCAAATAAGCATGTTCCAGAACCCAATATTCAAAAAGAAAACTGAAAATATAACCCTGAAACTCCGATAGAACTTCCAATCAGCATAATTTTAATTGATTGGGCAAGTTTAAAGAACCTATTAGTTCCCAAGACAATGATAAAAGCCTAAAGCAGGAGTTGAATTCTTCTTTTTTTAATCCGACAAATAAGAAGGATATTATGTTTTATTTCAAAATATACAAACTTGAGATGCCTCATGTTCAGCTGTTCAGTTTAAGAACTAACATAGAAAACAAAATGTGGGCGTGTAGCTTGCTAAGTTGGTAAAGCAAAGTGTAAAATATGGTTGTTTTATTGAACTTTCCCTCAGTGATTTAATCGTCCATCAAAAATAAGGATCTATAGATACATAAATAAAGCAAACTCTAGTGACATATTGTCCATAAAAGCTAAGATAAATCTTGTTTATCGACTAACCAGTTGCTGTGCAACTCCAAGCCAAGCCTGTTGCAGGAGATCTGACAAAGCTCTAGCAATCACAGCACGACCAGATACCCACACCTCACTAGATGCACTTTGTTCACCTTCTTCAGGCATAGAATCTTCCCAGCACTGAGCCATTACTGCTAATGCTGAAAAGCCACGTTCAACTATCTGTCATAAACCAGCATCATTTTATTGTTAAAGGATTGTTCTTTATTTAATGATCACTTTTTAAGGGAAATTCTGGAACTTCTGAACCATATGGAAGTCACACACAAACAGTAAGTTTGAAAACCATGAATTTGCCACTGCTTAGTTTTGTTTCTGTAGTTGCCAACAGAAGTAAGGATACATGAAATGCAGAATATCAGAAAACTAAACAAGGTAATTCTTGAGTTACATTATAAACAATGTAAGGCCTGGCTACAACCAATGCAGAACCACATTCATGGTCAGAATCCACCATTTGATCGTTGTAACATACAGAAGATCAAATGATACAAAACCAACCACGTGAATCATCAAGCAGTCCATCCATGAGACCTTCAGAAGATAAGAAAAAAGCAACAGATTTTAAGAAATGACAAAATCCATTTGTCTCCACGTTGATTGGGAGAAACTCTCACCAAAATTTTCAACCAAACAGTGCAATTTTCCGTGTTTACCGTATTGCTTTCGGTGGCACCTAGAAAGTGCAACATTGATAATCGCATGGTATTTTTGGGGGTTTGAGAGAAAGAGAGAGAGAGATGCTAGCATGAATCTGAATACGTACTTGAGGCCATGGCTCCGGATAACGAGGAATGCTCTTTGAGATTGTACCAACTAATGACAAAAGAATATTTGGGGTATGAAGTGTAACATGTTCATTCCCAGCCTCAAACAAAGTACTAAGAAGCTGAAACAAAATGGAGGCCTCTTCACATTCATCAGCAATCCTACCAACCACAACTTGAAGAAGAGGTAGCCATTCAGGTGGCAAGTAGTCATTCTGCAACAAGTAGAGGGAAAAAGCAGATAACAAGTTAAACATAGACTGCAGACGGGTAACAGAAATTGAATTGTCATTTAGGCATACTGCATATGTACTTCAATTAATTCAGCAATTGCACCAACAGCAGACACCCGGACAGGATAACAAGAAATATGTCCCATATCTGGCATAGTCAGCGCCGTCAGCAATGAAGAATAGACATCAGCTCTCATCTCCTAAATAGAATAATCAAGATTAACATGTAAGAACATTCAAGTCACAAAGAGAAGCAACTGCATAATGTTATTAACACTACATTTGTACAAAAGCAACAAAATAAGGAGATGGCATGAAATCTCACTTCAGGGAGGCAGGATGCAAGCTCTCCAAGAACCCAGTTTGCAGAGGCAACCAAATAAGGTGAACTTAAAGAGATCTTATACAGTGGTAATACCCGTGTACGAACAATGGTTGCAATGTACTCAGTTTTCTGCTTGCTGAGAAACTGCAAGTGAGATGATGGCTTTATAAATTCTTAGTTCTTTCACTTAATTAAATTGAATTAAAATAGGTGAGATCTTACTTCTTGAAGGCTGCCATATGCCATCAGAACACCAAAGTACCTGCAGCAGGTGATATGGAAACCAGATTGAGAAAAAGATGGGGCAGGAGAGGAGGCAGGTACAGCACATACACTTAATGGATAGAACTTCAATTTTAAGTGTTTCAGAAGCAAGTAGGATGAGTAATAAGAAATGGAAAAGGCCTGTCATTTACATGCTCTCAGAAAATACAATATATTATGATAATATTTATCTAATATCACTGATGGATGAAGCTGCCTCAGAAGCAACAATATAAGGACAAGATCCACTAGGTTTGGTAAAAGGACAAGGGAAATGATACTTTTAATGAGAAGCTTCCAGAACACAGTTTTCAGATCTTTTTGCCCATCCCTGATGTTTAATAGGCTCCTAAGTCATCTATCTCCAACAAGGTAGCTGATTGCTAAACATGATTCTTTCTCAGATATTAAGAAAATTACGTGGTCATAAACAACAACAACAACATATCCAGCCTTTATCCCACTACGTGGTCATAATTTTTCCAAAATAAATAAGCAGTCATTTACACTGATGAAATGATGAAATATGCTGCAAGGCACACATCCGTGACAAAAAGTGCTGTAAGTGAACTCACTCATTCAGAGCCTTGGTTTCTTGGGCATTAAAGCCAGATGGGATGGGGAACTTTGACAGAAATGGAAGCACTAATAACTCTCCCATCAAACTGTGATCCTTTCCTTTGCTCTTGTCACTTTTTTTACGCTTTGACGAAAGTGAAGAATTATACCTCGATCCCCCAGGGGGGCCCTGCAAATTTCAAGGAAAACATACGATGAGATCTGACAAGATATGGCAGGAAAAGACTGTCCATTGGAAACAACCTTTGACATTGATATAACACCTAGTAAATTTAATGCACTTTTTCTTGCTGTGAACAAATCCTCTTTCCATCCAGAAATTTCTTCCTGCAACCAAAATAAAATTAACAGAAGAAACCCAATGGATCTGGATAGTAGACAACTTCAGTAAACCAAGATTCACTTCCATACTAGTTCTGATGGAAGATTTTTCCGCATGTACTCCTCTGGATCTTCTTCCCACTCTGTAATGTCCTACTTGGGAACAAAACAGACAATCAAAGAGAGATAATTTTCAACAATGCAGCACGCGTGACATGAAAACCAGGCCCTTAAACACTACAACAATAATCACAAGCCCTTGAATCTGTTGAAATCTAAAAAATGAGGTAATGCTAACCATTACCCTTGGGGCAATAGTTAAGATGTAGTAAATGCACATTGAACGCACATTCAAACAACGTGTATTTATTGCACCTTGTTCTTAGTTCGAAAATAAGTTTATTAGTTGATAAAATGTTGCAAAGCACAATGCATTTACAACAACTAATAGGAGTGTTTTCGGGCTGAAAACAAGGTGCAATAAGTGCACCTTGTCTAAGATTAAGGTGGATTTACTGCTCCCTATCATTACCCAAAAAATAATTCATACATAAATGGAAAACAAAAATATAAGATAAGTCTCTATACCAATAAAACTTCTTGGTAACCATACCTTCTCATTCATCACCAATGCTGGAAAGACAGCAGAGTCTAGTAAGGATGAAAAGTGGGGAGAGACTAGCCTCCATCCCTGTTCTCAGGCAGTAAATATCAGACTAAAGTAGCCCCAGTAGAGTTTTTTACGAGCTACCATAATATCCTGTAGTAGCCCAGGAACAAACTCATATGAATAACAGGCATCTAAACAAGAAAACTAATAGAACTTACAGGGCCAGTCTCCAGAACGCGTGAGATCACATCAAAAGCCAAGGACACTATCCTCTCTGACAGAAAATCTAGCCTCTGCATGAACAAATTATAAGACAATTTAATATATTGAAGAAAAGAAAGCAAATGCACACACACATATATATAGAGAGAGAGAGAGAGGGGGGGGGGGGAAGAGAGCAATGCAGCTAGAGAATCAACATAGCAAAGCATAAAATTATCAAATAAAATGGAAACAATATGAGTGGAAGTTTTTGAATAAGTCTACATTTCTTTCTCCTTTCTAGAGACTTGCCAAAATCCATACAGAACTTACACTGATATTTGTGCTATGCTTGACTATTTTGACAACAGAGTCAATAATGCTGGGCATCAACCTGAGAACAAAAGAGGCAACAAGATATCAGCATCTAATGAAGGCTATCTTATCAAACTGAAACTAACTGCATACTTGACTGCGTTACTTGTCTGATAACTTTCTGTGTTGGGTAACTATAGCACAGAAAATGAGCAAACTTCTTTTCCCAGTCTTCAGCCTCAACAAGTACCCCTCTTCCAAAGAAGTAGCACCGCTAAAACTCAATGAATTCAGAATGTGAAACAGATCCCCACAAAATGAAGAAAAATGAGGTGCCAAAGCAGATGGCATATGTGACCTCACCTGCAAAACAGATTCAATTAAGTATCCTAGAAGAGAACAAGCAGGTAAATAGGCATCAAATGAGTGCAGGAAAAACATTACAGTTTTCCTCATCAAATTCAAATTAAGTGATATGACAAGAAACCCAGAGAAAAATTAGTAACTAATCATTTTTTCCCGACATCTGGAAGAAAAAGAGAAAGTGGGAAAATTAAGTAAAATACATTAACTTATCCAGTCCTAGCACATGCTATAGCAATAGTGGTAAGACCAAGATAGTAAACAATTACATATAATGATCTTAGATATGTCATAACAAACTAACTTTTTAATCAAATATGGAAAACCATCCAGATAATGTTTGATGTTACTCCAAAAATATTGCCATGGAAAGCAGCATGGCTATTAAAGAAAAGACCATTTTGAGCAGCCTGCATCGAAATGCTAATGAATATATAGGTTAAAAGAAAACCTGTTAAAAATAGTTAATTGGACATTTTCTTAGAATTTCTTCATAGCCTTTTTTGAGTTTTCACTCTTATAATTGCGCTAAATATAATGTTAGGTGTCATGAATAAGGCTCATTGGTGTCACGTTCCTAGGGGTAGATAGGTCCATCCATAATTTTGTTATGCTAAATGTGGGTGTACCTTAGCCGTTATAGGTTGTGCTACGGTAGGGGTACCTTCTAGAAGGACCCCATAACCACCTATATATATATGTAAGGAAGCCACGCTCTAAGGAAATCAATGAGAACATTATGATTGTCACTTCTCTCGCCTTTTAGTTATTCTCTCTCTCTCTCTCCAGTTGACACAAAATTCCGGGAAGAATTCCTTCTCGGAATTCTGCTACTGCCCCTGTAAGTTTCTTTGGTATTGACAATTGGTATTAGAGCCAACAATCACCCACCAAAAAGCATGGCGGAAGGCACCCGTATGAAGGAGCTAAAATCGCGATTGGACGTCATAGAAGCCGGGTTGAAACAGAGCCATGAACAAATTGACGAGAGGTTGGAAATGGTAGAAGTGGGGGTCAAAAACACTCAAGAAGATGTAAGCCTCCAAGCAAACGTGTTGGAGGTGGAAAGGAACTTGAAGGAGAATTTCTCACATCTACACGAGGAATTCTCAGGGCTAAGCTAGCAGTTGAGTGCTACGCTAGCCATATTTCTAAGCAGCCCAATGCAAGCTTGCCAGTGGATTTTCCTCCACGAGTAGCTGCAGCTCCAATCATCCCCGAAGCTAGGGGGAGACTGGAGAGGGAAGAACGAATGGAGATTGCAACAGAAACCACTCTAAGAGGAAACGTGGCAAATCAGACTAATACCCTCATGCCTAAGCTGGAGATACCAGTGTTCGAAGAGGAGAAACCCAGGTGGTGGATCAGAAGATGCGAATGCTTCTTCTATCACTATCGAGTGGCGGAGGAGAATAAGGTCAATACGGCGGCTGCATATTTGAATGATGTAGCAGACTCCTGGTTCCAGAGTTGGGAGTGGACGAAGGAATTAATGGAAGTGGCTAGAATTCGTAGAGGAGTTTTGTGGTCGTTTTGGAGAGATTAGTTTAACGGATGTAGTGGAGCAATTCAACAAGTTGAAGCAAGAAGGAACAGTGGAGGAATATCAAGCCCGATTTGAGGAGTTGAAGTCCATACTCAGTCATGCTCATCCAACATTGGATGAGCACTACTTCCTTAGTGGATTGAACGACGAACTCAAGCCGATGGTAAAAATGTTGCAACCGACCACAGTGAAGCAGGCAGCAAAGAAAGCTCGCTTACACGAGCTATCCCTTGAAACCTTTGTGAGGAAGCATAAGATCTCCTCCAAAGGATCAATAAGGGGTTGGCAAAGTTTAATGGGAAAGGGATACAAGGGTAACAACTCCCAAATGAATAGGGGAGGCTACTCACCCCGAGCACAAATCCATGCTACCCCAGTGATATCTCTGACACTGAACCAGAAAAAGCAAATGGGATTGTGCTTCAAGTGCGGAGAGAAGTACGCTCCCAGGCATCAATGCCGAAAGCAATTAATGCAGATGGAAGGACAAGAAGACGAGGAAGAAGAAAAGCAAAGGAGATAGAAGTAGGAGGTAATGCAGAGGGAGGATGGTGGACAGATTTCCCTCCAAGCCTTGGAAGGCCACCATTCAGAGAAGGTGAACAAAATTAAAGGGGCTATAGAGAAGAAGAAGCTGATTGTGCTCATTGACAATGGGAGCACACATAGTTTCTTGGATGAGAATACAGCCAAAGAACTCTTATGAGTGCTACAGACCACTATTCCCCTTTCAATAACCATTGCCAATGGCAACAAAATGATTGGCCAATATAAGTGTCAGGGGTTTACATGGAGAACGTAGTGGTATGAGTTCTCAGCAAACCTGAGGATCCTGCAACAAAAGGGGTGTCAAATTGTGCTCGAAGTTGATTGGATGAGGACAATGAGTCCTCTAATATTTGATTTTTAACACCCTAGAGGTGACTTTTGAAAAGAGATAGGGTGACTTTTGAAAAGAGAGAAAGAAGGTTAACACTAACAAGGTGTGTGGAAGGAGGGGAATGCAGGGCTATCTCAGGGAATCACTTGAAGAGATTATTTGTGCAAGAAAAGGGAGCCATAGCTCAACTACATTCAGTGTACGCCATTAAAGTAGATTAGGAGTGCACAAAGGATGGCACAGCTGGGGCAAAGGACCACCAATGGTTCAAGTTGGAAGCCCTCACCTATTCCCCAAGCGAGGTAACCCCTAATCACTCTTTACACTCTTTATTGGTTGAATTTGAGGACTTATTCTTGGAAACAGCTTCCCTACCTCCCAACCGCTTCCTAGAGCACACAATCCACCTTAAACCTAACACAAAACCCATAAACATCCACTCATACCGATACTCTCCTTTTCAAAAGGCAAAGATTGAACACCTAGTTAAGGAGATGCTGTCCAAAAACACAATCAAGCCCCTTTGCATCCCTTGTTCTTCTTGTTAAGAAGAAAGATAGAAGCTGGAGGTTCTGTGTTGACTATACACAACTAAATTCCCACACCATTAAAAACAAATTCCCCATCCCCATTATAGATGACTTGTTAGACGAATTAGTATGGGCAACTACCTTCTCAAAGCTTGATCTCAAATCTGGTTACCACCAGATTCGGATAAGTTGTCCAGACATACCCGAGATTGTATGAATTGCTAGTTATGCCCTTTGGCCTAACTAATGTGTCTGCCACCTTCCAAGCACTTATAAACCACATTTTTTGTCCCTACCTCAAGAAATTTATCCTTGTTTTCTTTAATGATATCTTAGTGTATAGCCCTACCATGGAGCAACACTTGAACCATCTCAAAACCACATTTCAAGTCTAAATGTAATCATGACATATTGTAAAGAAGTCTAAATGTACCTTTGCAGAGGAAAAGGTGTATGGATAGATCATGACATATTGCTAGATATCACTCATAATTTATAAGAATTAATAATTGATTAATTTTCGTTACCAATTTAGTTGTAAATCCAGAAAGTCCCACACAATAAGAAATCATTTTAAAGAGAAAAAGATAATTTAGTAATTATGGAATTACTAAATAATGGTGCAATTATTTATAAGATAACTAAGGATAATTAAATGATTAATGGGTTAATTATTTAATTATCAAGTTCTATCAGGCTTCTTGCTAGCACATCAAGCCTAGTCCAACTGCACTTAGGGTTTCTAGGGTTTGCCTATAAATAGGACATTAAGCCCTTGAATCATATATACAACGCAATCAGTTGTATCCAGATCAAACAAAAATTTTAGAGAAAATTTTCGCGTCCTTTTCTCCTAAAGTCTCTTGGAGTCTTAGCAATTTCAGGCAGACCGACTCAACATCTCACACGTAAGAGATTATACGGCGGGTTATCTGCAACGAATTTTGTTTTCGTCTTGAGGTAACCTTTCATTTATATCTTCAATTTTTAAATTGTATGTTTTGAAAAACGTGATACCTGTAAAATCATATTTTGTTTCCGCTACGTATGATCAGATCATAATTTTCCACTGATGAATGAGTGACTACAAACCCTAGGAAAATCACTACCATGGTAGAGTGGCCAACTCCCAAAACCATTAAGGAGTTAAGGGGTTTTCTTGGGCTAACAAGCTACTATAGAAAGTTTATTAGAAGCTATGGAATGATTAGCAAGCCCTTCACAAAGTTCCTCAAGAAGAATGGGTTTGAATGGAGTGACAAGGCAGAGGCAGCTTTCAATTCTCTAAAGAGAGCTATGACCCAAACTCCTATATTAGCCTTGCCTGGATTTCACCAAACCCTTCATCCTAGAAACGGATGCATGTGACACGAGAGTGGGGGCTTTGTTAGTTCAAGAGGGCATGCCTATAGCCTTCCTTAGTCAAGCCTTAGCTCCCAAACACTTGGGGCTAAGCATATATAACAAGGAGCTTATAGCAATACTCATGGCAATTGAGAAATTGAGGTATTATTTGGAGGGGAATCCATTTGTCATCAAGACACGAGAGCCTTAAGTTCCTGGGGAAACAAAGGTTGCACACGCAACTACAGAAGAATGGAGTAACCAAGTTGCTTGGATTGGATTACACCATCCAATATAGGAACGGTAAGGAAAATACAATGGTTGATGCACTACAGATAAAGGAGGAAATGGAGGACTGCCAAGCAATTTCGATGGTAGTTCCAAATTGGACCAAGGAAGTGTCGAATAGCTATGAGAAAACATCGTGAGCCCGGGACCTTATGACCAGGTTGGCAACTAGACCACAGGAGCATGAGGGGTACACATTAAAGGCAAGGTTACTGAGATATAAGGGAAAGCTAGTAATTGGGGATGACACTCAACTCAGGAAAAGAATACTACAAGCCTTGCACGCCTCACCCATTAGGGGACACTCAAGTTTGAATGTCACTTACAACAAGGTGAGGCCAACTATTTTATTGGCCTCAAGTTTGAATGTCACTGCCTTTGTGTTAGAATGCCCTATTTGCCAAAAATGCAAACATGAGTAGGTCCCCTACCCAAGCTTGCTTCAACCCCTAAAGATATCCGAACAGGCATGGCAACGGATCTCCATGGACTTTGTGCAGGGGCTTCTAAGGTCTGAAGGGAAGAACACTATCTTGGTAGTAGTGGATAGGTTGACTAAATTCAATTATTTCCTAAGCCTAGCCCACCCTTTTATAGCCCCTGATGTGGCTAGCTTGTTGAACTCAGTGGTGAAAGTTAATGGACTACCAGTGTCCATCACTTCAAATAGGGATAAGGTGTTCACCAACAATTTTTGGAGGGAATTGTTCAATGTCTAGAGGCCTATCTAAGGTGTGTATGTTTCTCCAAACCTAAGAGTTAGAATCAGTGGTTACCACTTGCTCAGTGGTGCTACAATTCTAACTACCATAGCTCCCTCAAAAGGTCTCCCTTTGAGGCACTCTTTGGCTACAAACCCCAATTGATACCTGCAGTGATGCACCATTCCAATGTGGAGCTAGCAGTAGACCAACATTTAAGGCAGAGGCAAGAAGCCCTACAAGTAATAAGAAAGGAATTGACAATGGCACAAAATAGGATGAAACAAATGGCAAATCGAAAGAGAAGTGAAAGGAGTTTTGAAGAAGGGGATATGGTGTACCTAAAGGTAAGGAGATTCCAACAACAACTATTCACTTGACAGCTCTCAACTAAACTAGGCCCTAAGTATTTTGGGCCCTTCCAAGTGATAACCAAGGTGGGTCATCTATCAAAACTCACTACCCTTGACACAAGTGCTGGTGCAATGGACCAATTGCCATCCAAATCACACCACATGGAAATATCTACCAGAGCTGCTCAAATAATTCCCTCATGTAACCAAACTATTGTAATTTCTTGTGGACAAGAAATGTTTATTGTCACGTTCCTAGGGGTAGATAGGTCCATCCATAATTTTGTTATGCTAAAATTGAATGTACCTTAACCGTTACAGGTTGTGCTACGGCAGGGGTACCTTCTAGAAGGACCCCATAACTGCCTATATATATGTAAGGGAGCCATGCTCCAAGGCAATCAATGAGAATATTCTGATTGTCTCTTATCTCTCCTCTCTCTCTCTCTCTCTCTCTCTCTCTCTCTCCAGTAGACACAGAATTCCTTCCCGAAATTCTGCTACTACCCTTGCCAGTTCCTCCAATACTAACAATTGGTTTCTTCAAAATCAAATATATTCATTTTTGGGCCTATAGGATTCTGCAAGTTGAGAATCTTTTTGAAAAAAGTAATACTGTTCATTCAGAGGAATAAAACTTCTAAAAACCTGGTATTAAATGGGCATATTGTTAGTGTTAGCGCCCTAATACTAAATTTAGATGAAATCTAATAAATGGTCATATTTTCATTCATAACTCTTCTTTTATATATGAATGAATCCCTAAATATCCTGATAAAGATTTTATTTTTCAGTTACAGATTTGCCAATTACATATTTGAAACTATATTGATTTTTTATTCTTTATTTAAATTAATATCAATAGTTATGGAGAGATTTTAAAAGGACAACTCCATTTTCTATTGAAGAGCAAAATGTTAATAGAAAGAAATCTAATATTGCTAGGAATCAAAGTGAAACTGATATTGTTCGACAAAAAAGTAATGTTTGCGTGGAAAGTAATGTTGCTCGGGATCAAAGTGAAATTCATGATGAAAGAGATATTCAAGTTGAAATGGATGTTTGGGATAAAGATATTCATAATAGAATTAATGTTACTCAACTTCCTACAAATCCTAGACTACGAATTCCAATTATAGAATATGATGTTAATGTCAAAAATAAAATTCAAAAAGCATACATACAATTGGGTCCTTGTCAACCTTGTAAACATAAATTTCCACAAACAAAAATTGAAAAATCAACATTGAGACATTTCTAAGCTTCTTGGTTTAATGAATTTCCTTCTTGATTAGAATATAGCATAAAAAAGATGCAGCATTTTGCTTCTATTGTTATCTTTTCCAACCAATTGTGGAACGAGGAGGTAGTGACACTTTTGTTAAGAAGGGGTTCTCAAATTGAAAAATGAAAAAAAAAAAAAAAGAACTTCAAGAGCACGTTGGAAGTCACAATAGTCCGCACAATAAAGCTCGAATCAAGTTTGAAGCCTTTATGAATCAAGAGATAGATATTCGGGTAATTTTTTTGAAGCAATCACAACAAGCACGAAATAACTATCGAATTCGTTTGGGTGCATCAATAGATTGTGTTCGATTTCTTTTATGACAGGGGCTTGCATTTCGTGGACATGATGAATCTGAATATTCAAATAATCAAGGGAATTTTCTCAAACTGTTGAACTTTTTGGCAAATCATAATGATCAAATTAAGGCAGTTATTTTCAAGAATGCTCCTGAAAATCTCAAACTTATATCACCTGACATTCAAAAAGATATTGTAAGTGCTCTGCTTTTGAAACAATAAATGTCATTATCAACGAGATTGATGATGGGCTATTTTCTATATTAGTTGTTGAATCTCATGACATCTCAGTTAAGGAACAAATGTCTATTGTTTTGCATTATGTGAATAAGAAGCGATGTGTAGTTGAACATTTTGTAGGTATCAAGCATGTTTCGAGTACAACATCTCTCTTGCTTAAGGATGTTATTGATAATTTATTCTCTAGATACAAATTGAGTATATCTAGTTTGAGAGGTAGGGTTATGATGGGGCTAGCAATATACAAGATGAGTTTAATGGTCTCAAAGCACTTATTTAAATGAGAACCCAAGTGCTTTTTATATTCATTGCTTTGCTCATCAACTTCAACTAACTCTTGTAGCCGTAGCAAACAAGCATGTAGAGATTGAAGCATTCTTTGATTTGGTTGATAGGATTGTGAATGTTGTTGGAGGATCGGCTAAACGATGTCATCTTCTTAGAGAAAAACAAAAACTCTAAATTTTTGAAGCACTCAGTCATGGTGAAATATCAAGTGGACAGGGCTCTCACTATGGTTCTTTATTGAACTTGATTCACATGTTTTCACCTACAATTGTTGTCCTTGAAATGATTGCTAATGATATTCCAAGTTCTGAAAAAAGAGGTGAAGCACGTAATTTGTTGAGCTTGATAATAACATTTGATTTTGCATTTAGTTTACATCTCATGAAAAAGATTTTAGGAATGTCAAATGAATTGTCAAAGGCAATACAACAGAAAGATCAAGACATTGCCAATGCCATGAGATTAGTGAAAATTTGTAAAGAACAGTTTCAAGCAATGAGGGACAATGGATGGGATTCTTTTTTGGAAACAATTTATTCTTTCTGTCAGAAGCACAATATTGATGTTCCCAACATGGAAGATATTTATAAACCTCTAGGTTGTTCACAACGTAACACTCCAAAAATGACAAATTTGCATCACTTGCGAGTGGATTTCTTTTATGCAGTCATTGATATGCAACTTTAGGAGTTGAATTATCGTTTTTCTGAGATAAATAGTGAATTGTGCCTTTGTGTAGCATGTTTGTGTCCAGATGATTCATTCTCTACTTTTGATAAGAACAAATTAATTCAACTTGGTGAGTATTATGCTAAAGATTTTTCACCAATACATCTCTTGGAACTTGATGATATACTTGAAACATATATTATTAATATGCGTACTGACAAGAATTTTGAAGGACTACAGGGCTTTAGTGATCTTGCACAGAAGTTGATAGAGACGAAGAAAAATGATGTGTATCCATTAGTTTACAGACTTTTGACACTAGCATTAATTCTTCCTGTTGTTACTACTAAAGTAGAAAGAGTATTTTCTGTCACGAAGCTTGTCAAAACTCGACTGCGCAATCGAATTGGAGATTAATGGTTGAACGATAGTTTGGTTGTGTATATTGAAAAATATATATTTAATGAAATTGATAATGATATTGTTATGCGATGTTATCAAAATATAAAAACGCATAGAGAACAATTGTAATAATTTATCGATATATTTTTTATAATATTATATTATTTTAAATTTTCTTGTGTTATTTAATTTTTGTCCACCCTGCTTAAAATTTCTAGTTCCGCCCCTAGGGACGATGGTAGTGGAGATGGAGGCCGATGGGAAAGAACCCTAGGGACGATGGTAGCAACAATGAAGGTGATGGCAATGAAGGCTAGAAACCAGCTACAAAGGCCAGAGAAGCAAAGGGTCGCAAAAAAAGATAAAAATGAAGGCTAGAGAAACGGAACACCCTAGGAAACAAACTGCTCCAATAGCAAGCCATAATTTTCTTTTTTTGTATATTCATCATAGGGCCAATCACCCTATATATACAAGTAGAGAATTACAAAGTAGGAAAGATTACAAGAAGAAAACTATGAGGAACGGAAACCTAATCAAATCTGTACAAAAAGTCAACCGATAATTATAGAAAGATTCCCACAATCAATCTCGTGTGACTGGGCTAAATCCAGTGGGATTGATTCTCCAACAATCAGGTGGGATTGATTCTCCAACAAAAATATTCTGTTAGGTTTTGTTTTCTTTTATCAGTTATTTTCTATTTTTGGTCAGTTATGACAGTTATTAGTATTTGAATTTGTTTATATCTGCTATTCTCCGGGAAGCAATTCTTCGTTCTAAGATGGCAGTTATTTCTCCACTTCCCTGTAAAACTTATATGTGATTCAGAGGGAAATAAACAACTATTATGCAGTATTTTTTAGAAAAGTTCTGAGTACTTTCTTACTCAAGGAGATCATTGCATCCTTTCTTAACGAGCCCAAATTTTCTAGTCAAGATAGGTTAGATGGGAAGAAGATTGCAGAAGCATTCTGCAACTTCTTTTCCTGATTATCCTGTTTCCAGACCTATAACCAGATCCAGGGCTTAGGAACATACCAATCTCATACAGAGTTTTAAAATATTTGTTAGGATGTAATATATTTGCAGTACATTCAGTGTATCTGGAAGCAGAGCTGCCTTATCTAAATAGTTATAACCATAGTCTTTTTAGCCCTAGTCCCCCAGTGTAAAAGATCTTCTCTTTCTGCCAGTTTCAATATGTTTGGTTGCTTTATGAAGAATTTCCACCAACTCTCTTTTCACAAGTTCTAACTATACATATATGTGTATTACACTAAGCCTTCAAGTAGTAGCATATTACATAACTTGTTGGGGGTGTGGGTAAGCTATAATGCTGAAGCTTGGAATTGATTGCTGATACTGTTTGACAAGTTATATCCTCAGATTCCACTGTAGTGTATTTATGCTGGTTAAACATCACAAATATTAGAATTTGAATTGAATTCTTGAACCTTTCATGGTCAGAACCAAAACCAAGGCAAATACTAGAAGTAAAGACTAAATCAAGTTTGATGGATTGCCAGTGCTGTTTGATCAAGATGGTCGAATCCACTAACTAAAATGACACAGCAAAAATATGAATCCACCTAGCTATAGGCAAATTAAACAAAAAATGAAATTTCTCAAATCCATTAATCATAAAATCAGCACAAAACAAATACTTACAGCAAAATACATGCACTTGCATAAAATAAGAAGGAGCTTTTCATTTCCCTCTTGCCTATTGCCAGAGATGGTTAAAGCCTGTTTCATGCACCACCAATCCAATGAGGGAAGACAATTCAGCACAGATAGCCTGGCAGTGAAGTTTGAAACATATGGAAGCGCAATGGATGCAGGAAATGTATTTTGAGAGGAAGATATAACCTTTCCAACATGTTGATGAAATATATCAAGCAAAGGGGCAATAATTTCCTGTGCAATTAGCTCCAGCTGTGTTGGAATGGGCTCCTTCGCAACTTTTGGATTCAAGAAATACTGCAAAAGACAGTATATAACTTAAAGCACACCAAGCACAATGGATACGGAAAATAAAATGCAAGGGAGAGAGAAAACGCATAACTACTGATTCTCAAGTGTTTAGTTTACCACCCAGAATCTCCAGAGTAGGTGTGGATGCCAATGACAAGTTGAGAAAAGGCCAAAAGGATAGGGTTTCATACCACAGCTGCCAGAAAGTGGAACTACACCAAGTTTAAACTTTTACCTGATACGGAAACAGAAGCTACTATGACATTGAGGTGGATAAATGCCATAGATGCCTCGAACCAAGTACCTGCAAGGGCTGGGCTTTATTCCCCCGGGAGGACTCTGACGCTCAAGTTAGTAGGAGAAAATATCCGAAATGGAAAGTCACTTAATAGTTAGATTCCCATACCTGTAGAGGCTAACCTCTATTTATAGATGACATAAGGCTTAATCCAAAAAGATAAGATAACCTTCGAAATGGGATGTTGAAGAGATTCTTAGTTGATCAGGTCTATTTCATCAAATTCAAATCTGGGATGGAGATTTGGAGGACACATGGCGTTCCCTGGAATAGAAACGTGGCGATTGCATACTAGCTTCTCCTAGCACACATGTCCTCAGGTTAATGGTAGTCTCCGGGGGTATGATAGACCACTGATTCACTGGACATATCAAAGGCGTCCAAGGAATCAGGGATAGTTTGGGAATTAGGAAAATGAGCTGTTAGATGAGGGGTAGAGCTGGAATTGCAGGTTGTGTAACAACCTGCATGCGCGGATGACATTTTCGTTAGAGAATGTGGAATAAGAGGGTGGTGGTAGAGGTGAGGGAGGTGTGAAAGAATTTTTCCAGAAAGTAGGAGAGATCCAGGGCCTCTCAAATTGCCCTGTTTTCTTTTCTTTCCGGCTATAATCGGTTTGGACTTTTGCCTATTGAATCAAGCATTGTTACAGTTCTTAGAGTTCTACCATTTTGGTATCAGAGCCTTGCGATTCCAATGGTGAACTTAACGGATCAAGTGGGAGAATTAGAGAAGGGGTTGGATAGCGTACAGCTAGGCGTGGATGCCATGAAGAGTGAATTGAATGCCATAAGAAGTGAGATTCGCTTGGTGGAGAAGAACGTTGCTTCCTTGTTGGAACAGTTCGAATGGATGAGAGCGAGATGGGAGGAGCAACAGCAAGAAAGGAAGAACAAGGAGAAGTGCGGAGAACAATCACTTGGGGTAGGTGACTCGGAGGCGACGCCCGAGGCAGGTGGGAGGCGAGCTGAAACGGAGGGGGTTGAGGGTGGCTGGCGATCAGAATCTCGCGGACGCCGGCTGGAAATGCCGCTCTTCGATGGAGGTGACCTTGATGACTGGATTTTCAGAGCCGAGCAATACTTCTCGGTGAATGGGTTGACTGATATGGAGAAGGTGGATACAGCAGCTATATGTTTGGAAGGACCTACCCTCTCGTGGTTTCAGTGGGAAGAAAAAAGGCGGAGAATGAGAACTTGGGAGGATTTCAAGCTGCTATTGCGAAACCAATTCCGACCCACTCAAGAAGGGTCGGTAGAAGAGCGATTCTTAGCTCTTCAGCAGAGGGGGGCAGTCTCGGACTACCGCCAAAGCTTTGAGGCACTGGCATCGCCTTTGGAGAATCTGCCAGAAGCGGTGCTGGAAGGGCACTTCATCAACGGTCTCAATCCGGAGATCAGGGCTGAGTTGAGGGTGTTGAGGCCAAGGTGTTTGGAGCAGATGATGGACCTGGCGCAACGAATAGAGGAGAGGAACCTGGTGCTCCGGGGAAGTGTGGCTGGACCGGCTTCGAATAGAGGTCAGTCCGCTTCTCTCGCTGTTCCAAATTACCAGCGTGGGGGACCTCAACTCCAAGCCCAACCTGCTCCTAAATCTGTGGCAGCAAACTCTCCCTATCCATTTCGGCCCCAAAACAGTGAGAGGGTGATTAACCAGCCTTGGAAACGGCTTAGTGAGGCCGAATGGAAGTCCAAGCGAGATAAGGGTTTGTGTTTTAGGTGTGACGAAAAGTATACGATCGGCCACAAGTGTAAGAAGAAAGAGTTGCAGGTGATGATGATTTATGATGAAGAAATAGAGGAGAAGGAGCAGTGGGTAGAAGATGATGAGACCAACCAGTGCCTCAGCCAAAATAGGGAGGAAGTAGGGGAACCAGTCCAAGGGGGAGAGGTTATTGAGCTGTCCATGAACTCTGTGGTAGGATTGATAGCACCCCAAACGATGAAGTTAAAAGGAGAGATAGAGCAACAGCCAGTTGTGGTCCTGATTGATGGAGGAGCAACCCATAACTTTATTTCTGTGGAGCTAGTGCAGCTGTTGGGCCTAATTAGGGAGGAAACAGCCGGCTATGGTGTGATTATGGGAACGGGAATGGCAGTCCAAGGGGCTGGAATTTGCAAGCGGGTGAAGCTTCAGCTCCAAAACTTGCAGATTGTGGAAGATTTCTTACCTTTAGAGTTGGGAAGCTCGGATGTGATTTTGGGAATGAAATGGCTAGCAGCGGTAGGTAAGACGAATGTGGATTGGAATACTCTCACAATGAAGTTTCAAGTAGGAGACATGGCTGTAACGTTGCAGGGGGATCCTAGCTTGAGCAAGACCTTGGTATCCTTAAAGGCTATGGTGAAAGCATTTAAGGAGGAGGGGGAAGGAGTGCTGCTGGAATTGGGTACATTGGCAGCTGAAATTGGGCAAGATCCAAGGGCAGTTCCAAAACTCTTAAGGGGCGCATTGGCTGAATTTAGAGGAGTGTTTACTGCTGAGGAAGGGCTGCCACCAAGCAGGGATAGAGACCATGCCATAAACCTCATTCCGGGATCATCTCCGATGAGTGTGAGACCCTATCGTTATCCTTATTTACAAAAGAATGAGACTGAGAAGCTGGTGGAAGAAATGTTGGCTGCGGGAATCATTCAACCCAGCTCTAGTCCATTTTCTAGCCCGGTTTTATTGGTCAAGAAGAAGGATGGGGGGTGGCGCTTTTGTGTTGATTATAGGGCCTTGAACAAGGTGACGGTCCCAAACAAATTTCCCATTCCGGTAATAGATGAGTTACTTGATGAGTTGCATGGTGCTAGGGTTTTTTCCAAACTTGATTAAAATCTGGTTACCACCAGATTCGGGTTAAGCCCGAGGATGTCCCGAAGACAGCATTTAGGACTCATGAAGGACATTATGAGTTCCTAGTGATGCCTTTCGGATTGATGAACGCTCCAGCTACTTTCCAAGCATTGATGAATGAAATTTTCAGAGATTATTTGAGGCGCTTTGTGTTGGTGTTTTTCGATGATATATTGGTGTACAGCAGCAGTTTGGAGCAGCATGAACAGCACCTAAGATGTGTGTTAAGGGTGTTAGTGGACAACCAATTGGTGGCCAACAGCAAAAAGTGTGTGTTTGGGCAGCTGGAAATTGAGTATTTGGGCCATGTTATTTCTTATTTGGGGGTTTCAGCTGATAGTAACAAGGTGCAAGCAATGATAAACTGGCCTACTCCAACAACGGTAAAGGAATTGAGGGGGTTTCTTGGGCTTACGGGGTACTACCGACGCTTTGTGAGAGACTATGGTAAGCTTGCTCGGCCTCTAACTGATAAATTAAAAAAACACTTCTCGTGGGATGCGGCTGTTGAAGAGGCCTTCCAACAACTCAAGGTTAAAATGGTATCCTTACCCGTTTTAGCCTTACCCGACTTTGAGAAGCCTTTCACCATTGAAGCTGATGCCTCGGGGCATGGAATGGGGGCTGTTTTGATGCAAGAGCAGAGGCCAATCGCTTATTTCAGCCAAGCGTTCAGTCAGTTGGGGAGTAAGAAATCTGTTTATGAACGAGAACTCATGGCCATAGTGTTTGCGGTAAAAAAACGGAGGCACTACTTGTTAGGCAGAAAATTTTTTATTAGAACGGATCAAAAAAGCCTCAAGTTTTTGATGGAGCAACGGGAGGTAAGTCCGGAATATTTGAAATGGATGGTGAAGTTGATGGGTTACCACTTTGAGATACATTATAAGGCTGGAATGGAGAATAAGGTGGCTGATGGGCTATCCAGAATCTGCCACACAGCAACTTTGATGGCTTTGACAGTGCCTAGAGTGGTCCAATTGGAGCAGGTGGCAAGTGAGGTAAACACTGATGCAGGGCTGCAAAAAATTATCCAAGAATTACAAGGTGACCCCTCCTCCCATCCTAATTTTCAGCTGGTGGACAAGCACCTCGTCTACAAGGGACGACTTTACTTACCCAAGGGATCCGCACTAATTCCGTTGATACTCCAAGAAGGGCATGATGGGAGCATGGGAGGACATTCGGGGTTTTTAAAAACTGACAAAAGGGTGGCGGCGAATGTCTATTGGCCAGGTATGAAGAAGGATATGCATCGGTATGTCAGTGAGTGTTCGACTTGTCAACAAAACAAATATATCACCTTGTCACCGGGCAGACTGTTGCAGCCACTACCAATTCCTAACCAAATTTGGGATGACATCGCCATGGATTTTATTGAAGGACTTCCAAAATCTAACAAGGTAGACTCAATCTTGGTCGTGGTGGACCGACTAAGCAAATACGGGCATTTTATTGGACTTAAACATCCGTTTACAGCTGGGGAGGGGTGGCTGTAACTTTTATCAAGGAGGTGGTACGGCTCCATGGGGTTCTTAGGTCCATTGTGTCGGATAAAGACAAAATCTTTATGAGCAGATTTTGGGAGGAGATCTTTAGGCTGCAGGGCACCAAACTCAAAAGAAGTACTGCTTATCATCCACAAACGGATGGGCAAACCGAGGTACTCAACTGGACTTTGGAAACCTACTTGAGATGTTTTGCTTCTTCCAAACCAAAGGCCTGGTTCACTTGGTTACCATGGGCTGAACTATGGTACAATACTTCCTATCACACAGCTGCTAAATTAACTCCCTTCCAAGTGGTGTATGGGAGGGAACCGCCTCCCTTAGTGAGGTTTGAGAAGGGAACTACCCCCAACTCGATGGTAGAGCAGCAGATGATAGAAAGGGATGAGGTCCTAGATGAATTGAAGGTGCAACTTTTGAGAGCACAAGCCATAATGAAGAAGAGAGCAGATGGGGGAAGAAGGGATGTGAAGTTCCAGGAAGGCGACTTAGTGTATTTGAAATTAAGGCCGTATCGGCAAAGATCTTTGGCTGCCCGTGCAAATGAGAAGCTAGCGGCACGCTATTATGGCCCGTTTGAGATTGCGAAGGAGGTAGGCCCTGTGGCTTACCAGCTGAAACTGCCGCCGCATTGTCAAATCCACCCAATATTTCACGTGTCCCAACTACGGGAGGCAAAGGGGGCAATGAGGGGCACAAGGGAGCTGCCTGCACAACTTGCTGAAGATCTGGAAATGGTGGTGGAACCCTCAGCGGTGCTAGGAGTGCGTCCAGGGAAGGGTAGGGGCATGCAAGGAGCAGAAGTGTTGATTCAATGGAAGGGCCTGCCACCATTGGAAGCCACTTGGGAGCCCTACTCAGTGATCCAGCAGCAATTTCCATTTTTCCACCTTCAGGACAAGGTGACAGTTGGGGGAGGGAGTATTGATAGACCACCGATTCACTGGACATATCAAAGGCGTCCAAGGAATCAGGGATAGTTTGGGAATTAGGAAAATGAGCTGTTAGATGAGGGGTAGAGCTAGAATTGCAGGTTGTGTAACAACCTGCATGCGCGGATGACATTTTCGTTAGAGAATGTGGAATAAGAGGGTGGTGGCAGAGGTGAGGGAGGTGTGAAAGAATTTTTCCAGAAAGTAGGAGAGATCCAGGGCCTCTCGAATTACCCTGTTTTCTTTTCTTTCCGGTTGTAATCGGTTTGGACTTTTGCCTATTGAATCAAGCATTGTTATAGTTCTTAGAGTTCTACCAGGGTAGTGGAGTAAATTTGCCCTTATGTAAAATATTCCCTCATCACTTGCCCCCCACCCCTTGAGCTAATCGGGCAAGGAGCTCGAGCAGCTAAAGGAGTAGTCGTCCTTGATTTTCTGCTCTCCTGCAAAAAAGGTTCTGCAAAAAATAGGGTTAGCTATCTCAGATATTGGGTTCGTTTCCAAAGCTACCCAAAGTCCTCTCACTCTTCTTATGCCTCTCACAAACCTCTATAAAAAGCGGATGGATATGGCCCCCTCATTTTAAGTGTTCTTTTTGGAGTGAAACAAAAGGCAATAGAGACTCTTCTTCCTTCATTTGTTCTTTTTTTTTTTTTTCGACCGAAACCACTAGCCGAGCGCCTTACCGCCCGGGGACGCGACTGATGCGACCCTTTTTTTTAAAAAAAAAAAATACCTCTTGGAGATCTTTTGACCTCTCCTGCCTCTAATTAATTTGTCTTTATGTGCAAACTTCTCACAAGGTACGAGAGACTTCGAATGGTGTCTTCAAATTCAACAAAGGATGGACCGATTCTTTCCTTAAGCGCTCTCCTGTGCATTTTTCCCCTCATCCCCGGAATTCTTCTAACCACCCAGTATTCTCTTGCCTCTTTTCTTTTATTTTTGTGATTTTTCCGTCGTCTCTCTTCCCAATGTCTCGTTGCTTTGGTAAGTCGATCCTCTTGACGTTCTTTAGCAACTCGGACAAAAAAAATTCAGGCTTTTCTAGCCCCACTAGCTCTTCCTCTTCTCAATCTGACATGCGAATAGGAGATGTCGAGACCTCACGACCCCATCCTAATGCTTTCTCTTTTGATAATGACATTGACATGGAGCTAGAGGCCGATTGTAGCAGTCTCCCTCATGACCTAACCCATGCTCATTCTACCTTAACCGAGGACAAAATCTCCGAACTCGTTAAAAAATATCATCTCCCTGTCAAGAGCTTTCGGTATGTTGCACCTTTCAATCTTAGAGCCTGTCAATCTTCTCCTAGTGGATTGGCTATCTATGACGCATCTCTTAAAGCCGGGTGTCGATTTCCCTTTAAAGATAAGCTAGTTGAGAACTTTCGTCTCGTATGGTTATGTCCCTCTCAACTAGTACCCAATTGGTGGAGGAACTTAGTTGCCTTTGTAATATGTTGTCAGGGAAAAAGTATCGTCCCTAAGGCAAAACTCTTCTTGAAACTGTTCCGCCTTGTATACGTTGACAAATCCGAATTTCGCTATTCTTTCATGGCATTCCCTAGTTGTAAGTTCCTTGTAGATAACCCTTCTTCCTTGAAGGGTTGGAAAAATCGATTTTTCTTTATGGGCTCTTCCTCTATTTCTATGGGTGTGCCCTCCGCTTGTCGTCGATCTCCCTTTACGAGTTTCCCGCACGAAATGTCCCCATTAGAGAGAAAGGATATTGAGTTTTTGATGGGTCTGGAACACGTCAACACCGCAAGGTTAATTAATGAGCAAACTCTTTTTCTTGAGAGCGTATGACAATACCCATGTCCAGCAGTCGACATCCCCTAGATACTGCCCTCGTTGACGACCATAAGACCATAGAGCAGAGGGATGAGGAGTTGAGGGCTCAACACCAACAAGCAGCAGAGCTAGAGGCACGTCTACAGGAGCTCGAAATTAACCACCATGTTATGGAGGAAAAGTTGGAACGCTCTCAGGCATGCCTCCGAGAGCTAGAAAAGAAATATGCAGACCCCACCCAGCTCCCTGAGGTGAAAGGATATATCAAGCAGGAGCTACAAGGTGTTTAGAAGAGAGGCTTCCTTCGCTACAAGGAGGAAGTGTAGAAGGCTTGCCCCGACTTTGACTTTTCCCCTGTCAAATCCATGGATGACGTGATCGCTGAGCTCAGTCGAGCCTCGTCTTCTCAAGCCTCCGCCATCGAATCAAAGGAGTCTAAAGAAGAAGCATAGCTTCTAGGTTTATCTTCGTGTGTATATATATATATATCAACCTAAGGGGATGTTGGTTGTTTGGCATGGACACTGGCACACGCCCCCAAGAAAAAGAGTTTGCTCATTAATTAACCTTGCGGTGCTGACGTGCTCCAGACCCATCAAAAGATTAGCATCCCTCCTCTCTAATGGGGATATTTCACGCGAAAAACTAGTAAAGGGAGTTCGACGCCAAGCGGAGGGCACACCAATAGAAATAGAGGAAGAGCCCATAAAGAAAAACTGGTTTATCCAACCCTTCAAGGAAGAAGGGTTATCTACAAGGAACTTACAACCAGGGAAGGGCATGAAAGAATAGTGAAATTCAGATTTGTTAACGCATACAAGGAGGAACAGTTTCAAGAAGAGTTCTGCCTTAGGAATAATACCTTTTCCCTAACAACATATTACAAAGGCAACTAATCTCCTCCACCCACTGGGTACTAGTTGAGAGAGACATAACCCTACAAGGCGAAAGATCTCAGCTAGGTTATCTTCAAAGGGAAATCGTCACACGGCTTAAAGAGATGCCCCATAGATAGCCAATCCACCAGGAGGAGATTGATGGACTCTAAGATTGGAAGGTGCAACATACCAAAAGCTCTTAACAAGGAGATGATATTTTTTAACGAGTTCGAAGATCTCGCCCTCAGTTAAGGTAGAATGAGCATGGGTTAAATCATGAGGGAGATTGCTACAATTGGCCTCTAGCTCCATGTCAATATCATTATCAAAAGAAAAAGTATCAGGATAGGGCCGTGAGATCTCGGCATCTCCTATTCGCATGTCAGACTGAGAAGAGGAAGAGCTAGTGGGGCTAGAAGAGCCCGAACTATTCTTGTCTAAATTGCTAAAGGAGGTCAAGGGAACCAACTTACCAAAGCAACAAGACATAGGGAAGAGAGACGACGGAAAAACCATAAAAATAAAAGAAAAAGCCGAGAGAACGCTTAAGGAAAAAGCCGATCCGTCCTCTGTTGAACTTGGAAACACCGTCTGGAATCTCTCGTACCCCGTGAGAAGCCTACACATAAAGACAAACCAATTAGAGGCAAGAGAGGTCAACAGATCTAAAAGAGGTATTTAAAAAAATTAAAAAAAGGTCGCATCAACCGTGTCCTCGGGCGGTAAGGCGCTCGGCCTAGGCGCGTGCCCACGCGACCGAGGCCAGCGATGCCAAGGCACGCGGCCTCAACCCACGCACGGCCAGGACCAGTGGTCTTAGCCCAAAAAAAAAAAAATGAAGGAAGAAAAAAGTCTCTATTGCCTCTTGCTTCACTCCAAAAAGAACGCTTAAAATGAGGGGACCATATCCATCCCCTTTTTATAAAAGTTTGTGGGAGGCATAAGAAGAGTGAGAGGACTTTGGGTAGCTTGGGAAACGAACCCAATATCTGAGATAGCTAACTCTATTTTTCACAGAACATTTTTTGCAGGAGAGCAGAAAATCAAAGACAGTCTCCTTCATCTGCCCGAGTTCCTCACCCGATCAGCTCAAGGAGTGAGGGGGCAAGTGATGAGGGAATATTTTATATAAGGACGAATTTATTCCGCTATCCCCAGAGACTACCATCAACCTGGGGACACGTGTGCTAAGAGAAGCTAGTACGCAATCGCCACGTGTCTATCCCAGGGAACGCCACGTGTCCTCTAAATCTCCATCTGGATCTCCATCCCAGATTTGAATTGGATGAAAGAGACCCGGTCAACTGAGAATCTCTCCAACGTCCCATTTCGAAGGTTATCTTATCTTTTTGGATTAAGCCTTACGCCATTTATAAATAGAGGTCAACCTCTATAGGTATGGGAATCTAACTACGAAGTGACTTTCCATTTTGGGTATTTTCTCCTACTGACTTGAGAGTCGGAGTCCTCCCGAGGGAATAAAGCCCCGCCCTTGCAAGTACTTGGTTTGAGGTAGACCTCAGTGATCGGTCCAGCATCATCACATGCCAAAGGCTTTCAGGGGGAAATTGAAAGTGAAGAAATTTGCAATAGGTACACTACACAATGGACCTTTTTAACTGTTACTTATTTCATGTTCTCCAGCAATTTAGTGCGTCAACAACCCTTCACAAGCAGGCAAAAACTGCTCAAAACAATATTCAAACATGTGAAGATTTGCATACTCCCATTTTATAAAAAAATAACTAAAGAAAAGCTAGCACCTTTTATAACAATCAATCATGCCCAAAAAGATGTTTTCAGCTAGCCAAGAGATATCTGTCCCAATAAGTGATCTTAATGAATTTAACTATGCATACAGAATTACAAATACCTGAAATGGTCTGATTAGCGATTGTAAAAGGGTCAAGGCATTAATGGTCTTCCACTCACAATTTCCACTTTGATCAATGAGATCGCTACTCATAATAGCAGCACGCAGATTGGGTACAAGATCAGGCCAAGAATTCTCCTTGACGAACTCAGAAGCAACAATAACCCGAAACTGAAAACCCATCATATTTACAGTAACACGGATAAGCAATTGTAACAACCTCATTCGGAAACTGAGTCATGTAAACAGCAGATAAAACGCCAACTTACTTACCGCTTCAACCAAAACCTTGAGAACCGCAGAATCAACTTGAAGTAAAGCGCGAACAAGCTCATCTCTGAACTCCTTACTTACTTTTGAAGACTGAACGCTTCGCCGGGTGAAGTTCTTTAGGTATGTAGCAGCAGCAATTACTACACCTGGATCTCCACTTCCTGTGAGCACCACCGGGATAATCATTACGTTCCGAATCAGCGAAAATTATATCTCAGAGAAGGAAATCTAAAACTATAAAAATTTTGTACAAATCCAAAAAAAGAAGAGAAAATAAATTCAAATGACGACGACAGAATTGAAGATAATAGAGGAGTACCTACCGGCGGAGAGGGAGAGGAGGGAGAAGGGGAAAGTTGGGAGGAGAGAGAGGCGGTCGAGGGCGTCGGTGGCGAGACGGACGGTGGGGCCGTCGGGGCTGAGGGTTTGGCAGAGCAGCTCAGCGATCTGAGTTTCCATTTGCTGCCGCTGCTTCGACGGAACCCTAGCTGAGCTGAAAACAAATATGGAGTGGAGTGGAGTGGAGTGGCTCAGCTCACGTCACATATTATACTATAAATATATATATTGCGCGGGAAAATGATGCTCCGTACGGTGTGAGGTGTGATTTGGGCGACGATTGAAGATGACCGGAAATTGGGTGGACTTGTTCGAGTGGGTTATGATGGCTTGCTTGTGCGTTATTCAGCGGCTAAAAAATAAAAGCAAACTGAGAAAATGGAGATGCGGGTATCGAACCCCGTACCTCTCGCATGCAAAGCGAGCGCTCTACCGTTTGAGCTACTCCCCCTGTGCGAGCAAACGGTAAAAGGAACGCAATCTTCAAGGTGTTCTTTCCCTTTGGGATAGAATATAAAGTTATTTTTATTTATTTTAATTTCAAAATCAAAGACAATTTACACGTACTACTTTAATTACATAAAACAATTTTAAAATTTAAATAAATTGTATTCTAATCATTAAACAAATATTATATTTGATGATACTACACAAAATATAGAATTGGAAAGTGTTATAAAAAAATGTGAACTAAAAATTATTTAATATTTCAACCTTAATGTTTCACTCTTTTTATAGAATATATATATAGTGAACTAAAAATTATTTAATATTTCAACCTTAGTATTTTACTCTTTTTATCGAATATATATATATAGTTTCATTTCATTGAATGAATTTTTAATAATATTATTTAAAATTTAAGTGTTTGAATAATTATATATGTGAGATTTAAAAGTTAGTCATTCTAATGTAAAAAGAAAATGTGAAAAAAATAAAAATAAAACAAATTATATATGCTTAAATATTTTTCATATCCCATCAAAACAAATATTTTTCACATATATATATGTACATATTTGTATTATATATATAAATGTGTATGTATTATAGATATATATACACATATATATATAAGTACGAAAGAACATCCAAGAGAGGTGAATTGGGTGTATTGTAAAATTTCACATTTTAAAAGAATTATATATCAAAATTAGTTTATATTGATATTATTTTATACATATAGCAATATATAAATAAAAATTTTATGCATTGATGCAATTAACATAAAGATCAATCGTGACGATTTTAAGATTCAAATTAAATATAGGAAAACAATTGAACTTTAAAATGAAAATCAAGTACAATTATGCTAAAGCAAATAAATTATAAAAGCTGTGATATTTGAAATAGACTTTTATACTTGTAAGAGAATTGAAAAATGTTATGCTTGGAACAAAACAACTATCTTTTAGGATATGTAAATCATTGTGCAGTAGGTGAAAAATAACATCATTAAAATACAAGAAGCATCATCAAGATACAATATTTTATAGTAGTTCGGTTAAATAACTTACTCTACTACCTTAATTTTTTACTAAGAATTTAAAAGAGATCACAATGTCGACTCCGATCTCCATTTAAATCGAGGTCAACGTTTATTTATTTATTTAAATATTATTACCTTGTATATTTTGTACTTAATTGTTTATTTGTGTCTAAGTGTGGACAAATTATCTGTAAACATTTAAATTATCATTAAGAATTATATAAGTTTCCAATAATCATTATAATCTAAGTGAATCTAATTTTCAAGGTAAACTAGGTTGAAAATCTTGATGTAGTGGTTGTCTAGAATCTGTTATAATCTAAATGTGAATCTAATTTTCAATGTGAGCTAACGTGAAAACTTTAGTAAAATTGGTTTAGTGGAGCCCTATGGGTAGTTAGATATTGGGAGAGTGGAATAAGTGTGTATAAAGATACCGAACCACTATAAATGATCTTATTCCTCATTTTATTTATTCTTGTGATTTGCATTAATTATTAATCTCAAACATAATTTATTATATTTATCAAATATATATTCTCCAATAAAATCATTAATCAAGAATATTTATTAAAATTATAAAAAAATTTAATCACTTAATTCATCCCTCATCTTGAGTGGCCATTCTCTAAGGACCAACAATTGGTATCAATGTGGACTTCTAAAATAATTGAACCCTTAATTTATACTTTAACTTAGAAGAGGTCTAGATGGTTTCATTGACCAACCAAGCTATAGTTAAAGGACATTCACTATCTAGACCACTATTCTTTGATGACATAAAGTTTGCCTATTAAAAGATGAGCACGAAGTCATATTTATTTTCAATAGATTATTATTTGTGAAAAATAGCTAGAGATGGTTTCATTACATCTAAACCTGAAGAAAATGATTGGAATGAATAAGACATTAAAAAATACCAAATGTATCATAAAGATAAATATATAATTTTTTATTCATTCATTTCTAGTGAATATATGAAAAACTGTCTACTTGTTCCATATCACATGAAATTTGGAGAAAATTAGAAGTAATTTATGAAAGAATAGATTAAGTAAATGATACAAAGATTAATCTTTTAATGTCCTAATATGAAAAATTTAAATTATTTCAGAATGAAAGCATGAGTGACATGAATGGTAAATTTCAAAAGATTATAAAAAAATTTAAAATGCTATAAAAAATAATTTCAAAAGAAGATCAAATTAAAAAAATTCTTAGATCTCTAACATTGGATTGGTAGTTTTTAATGACTCCAATTTCCCAAATTAAGAAGTTGAAAGAATTAAAAATGAAAAACAATAATAGAAACACTTTTAACTCATGAATTAATATTAAATAAGATTAATGAAGATACTAAAGGTAAAAACACTCTAGTTTTAAAAGTAAATAAAGAATCTAAATCTAGTGAAGATGATGAAACAATCCTTACAACAAAAGCAATTACGAGAATCAAGAGAAAGAGATAAAATGAGCATAGGAGAATGTCTCATACTTGCTTTAAATGCAAGAAGAACGGCCAAATGCAATTTGATTGTCTAGAGAATAAGAAAATAAAAAATAAGAGATTTAAAAGATTAAATAAACATGTCTTCTCGACAATAGATGTATATGCTACATACGACTCATCCCAATCCGAAGATGAACAAGCACATATGTGTTCCATGGTTATAGAAGAATAAGAAAAAGATATGGAGTTAGAAGAATTACAAAATATATACGAAGAATTATATATAAAATATCAATCTATTAAGAAAAAAGTAAAAACCATCAAGAAAAATCATAAAGAATAAAATGTAAAAATTAAGGAGTGAAATAAATAATTTAGAAGAAAAATCACAATAGATCAAAAAAGAAAATGAAAATAAATTAAAATATCAATTAATTAAACTTTAAGAAAAAAATAAAATATTAAAAACTCAAAATAATAAATTATTAGTCGAAAAGAAAGCCATAAAAAAAGTTTAGCCACATTGATTTCAAAGAAAAATTCAAAACCCAAATTAAGGTACAAAACACCTAAGAGAAAATAGAAACAGACTAGATGGAGACCCTGACCGAAGAAAAGTAATATAGTGCAAATGTAGATATCCAAATGGGTAGTACACACAATGAATGATTTAGATCACAAAATTTTAAATATTGCTTCTTATACAAATGCATCAAAAATAATTAAATCATTTGATACAAATAAGGAAAGATTAAAGGGACTTGTCTATAGATGGATACCCAAACCTAAAACACGATCTCTTAAATGTGCAAATGTGCGTAAGGATCACAATGGGTAACAAGTAGTAAATAGATAGTGGCTACTCAAAGCACATGACATGTGAGAGAGATCTATTCTTAAATCTCACTCCCAAATATGGATGATCTATCACGTTTGGGGAAAATATCAAAGGTAACGTGGTTGGTATAGGTACAATTGGCCAGCCACATTCCACTATTATAAATGTTCTCTTAGTAAATGGTTTAAAATATAATCTTCTTAACATTAGTCAATTTTGTGATGATGACCATAAAGTTATTTTTAGACAAGGATACTGTCTCGTTATTGATAGCTACAACTCCATTATTATTTATGTTAATAGGCAAGGCAATGTCTACATTACTGATATTGAGAAAATTAATGCAAAATTCCTAATGGTACAAAAATGAAGATATGCGCTTATGACATAGAAGATTAGGTCATGTTAATCTAAATCTAATTAGAAAATAGCTATAAAGATTTAGTTATAGGGCTCTCTAAGATAAAATTGAATGAAGAAAATTCTTCTGATGTTTGTCACCAACAAACTAAAGCTTCCTTTAAATCTAATAATGAAATATCAACTAGTAAAACTCTACAACTTTTGCACATGGATACCCAATCGACTGATGTTTTCTTACGATGGAGAAGGGCCACAATAAATCAAATTTACTGTTTTAATCTAATATTTATTTTGCATAGTTGAGGGAAGATTTTTTGTCTTTAATTAAGGTCTTACTTTGCACATGCATTAATTTTCACTCTATACCTCATACATCACAAAACAAAATGCATATAATTAAATAATTGGATGATCATGGACTTTAGCAATTAATTAAATTTGAGCCTTTGGATTTAATTAAAGAAGCATTAAGAGACACATTCAACAACATATCATATATGTTGGTTGTTAGACAACCATCGGTTGACTTGCTCCTTTGAGTCACCAAATTTTGATGTCTCTTGCTCTATCACATCAACTCTTGATGCATCTTCTTCATTTTATAATAACTACTATACATTACAATTGATTATAAAAAGAAAAAAAAATGGAGAGTTATGTCTTTCTTATAACCCGAATGAAAGAATAAATTTACAAATTTATTAAAAAAAGTAACTGTAAACATTCATTCATCCATTCGCACATTCATTCAATCACATTGATTCAGTTCATGATCATCCATTCAATCCCATTGAACTTTTTAGTGCATCAAAATAATAAAGTTTGTGTTTATGTAATGTATGCCACTTTTCGAACTAAGACATCTCATTTCAAATTTTTTCAGTTTAAGCCATCTAATGCAATCTTATCATATTTTGGCATACACTAAGAGAAATCAACAATCGTCTTACAAATAGTCCAAAACAGTCTATTATTTTTCTTTGTGGAACAAAAACTACCGACTATCTTCAAAAGAATGTTAACTTTTGCTCCCACTAAAAAACACAGTCGACTTCCTTTTGAACTTGTTGATTGTTTTTGCGGGTTACACAAGACCAGTCGACTTCTTCCAAAACCAGTCAACCTCTTTTCTAGGTAGTGAAAACCTATTAACTTGTTTCAATAAACCGTTGACTATTTTCCTTGCAAACACCAAAAATGATCGATTGTTTGGACAAATTAGTTAACAATCATTGTAAACCTACATAAAATAGTGAGCAACAACACATCCGAAACAAGAATACAATACACAAAACACTCCCATAGGATAAGTATACCAAGCCGAGGCTTTGATATTATTGAAAGATTATCATACAATATGATAAACGCCAACACTTGGTGGATCTATGCAAGAGTATATAGGTTTTAAAACATTTTCAAAACAAAAAACAAAACAGCATCGGAAGCAAAACAAACCCTTCCATAACTTGGTATCAAACATCCATATGAATATATATATACATATGTATATCCATCCATAGGGGGTTTAGATCATATACCTCAATTGGATGAATCTGTAGCCGGTTGTCCAATGCACCAAAAGCTCCAAGTCTTCTACCTCCAAGCTTCCACAAGCTGCTCCAAGCTACTCTTGAACCTGCAACATTCAGATGACCAGTCCAACCCCAAAATTATAAGGGATGTAGTCCGTCTACGCTTAAGCTACATCAAAACATTTATACAAACCCGTGCTAGAACCATCTCAACAAAGGTGACCCATAATCTTAGTTCTAAAGGAAAAGAAACAAGTTGTATCACAACCATAAATCAACACAAGAACAAAATAGAGCAAGAAGGGATAAAATAGTCAGCTTCTCGAAGTAAAAAGAAGAAGAAATGGACCAGAATAGAAGAAGAAGAGAGAATGGTAGCCAATAGCTTCTTAAGCACGCTCAAAAGAAATAGGTCTCAACCTCTGGCCATGCCTCTCAACTCCACTCATTTATTTTCCCACATATAATGCCTCTATTAAAGACACCATTAAAGGCAACAGAGCATTTAATGCTCGGTTGCTAAAAGTGACAAAAGACTAAAGCACGCGAGAGTAATACGATTCTTAAAAATGCGATCGCTTTTTGGAAATTATCGACTATTTTATCTCTTTCAGGCGAAACTGTTGACCATCTATAAAGCAACGGTCGACCATTTGTGCCTACATTTGTAACTTCCAGTTTATTGCATCTAGGATTTGCTATTAACTCTTAATATCCTTTCCATTCACTCTTAATGAAACTAAGGCTCTCATTGCATGCCACATTAACTCTTAATGGTCTCCCAATTGTGTTGATCATTTTGGTTAACTCTTAACCACATCCAACCAACGTCATCAACTCCTTAATGATAAAGAACACATTAACAATAGTAGTTCACTAATCTAGTGTGTTACTCAGTATGCGTGTGACTTTTTTGGTTCACAATCATGTAGCAATTAGGATACGTCAACTCTTTAATGCTGATCAAACACTTCAATCTACTAAAAGCACATCTCTAGCTTTTTTATGTGCATCAGACATTCACAACAGAAGCAATGAATACACACACCATACACAGTTTAGATATTTAAGCAACACGTTATTTTAACATATGAAATATAATAAATAAATACCTGATGTCTAATGTTAGATTGGATACATAAACTGTTTCTGTATCGAGACTGAATCCACCTCACGTTGTGGTGGTCTTACTTTGTCCACATCTAGCATGTTATTTGGTATCACTCCGTGCACCTCTTCCCGTGTTAGCCTGCGGATTCCGTACCACCAATACTTGTGGGTCTTTCATGCACCTATGATTTGAATAGAAAAAAAAAATGACAAAAGAAGCAGAGAAAGCAAAAGTTGAGCCAAGCAGAGAATTATGTAATTCTCAAATTGCTTATCACGTCTCAATTTCTTTTATACTGGTTGCCTTCTTCTCACCCTTCAATTTTGCTCCACATAAAGCACACTAATGCAGGCTAAGGTGACACCAGGAGTCGACTAGTGACCATTGGGAGTCGACTGCTACGGTAGTTGACTCTTCAAGCTGGGCAGTTGACTATCTTTGTAAATCCAAAACATTTTGCAGCTTGATTCACTAACACTTAGCAAATTGGATACTTGAGACACATTGGATGATTAGTGTCGATACCAGACATAATACTATATAGTGTGTGACTTTTCAGATTCACTGCTTGATAGCAAACATATAGCATTAAAATTGTTTAGCATTGGTCAACACCTTGACCCATAACAAGAATCTCTCCATATCCTAGAAATAATCTAAGAGGTCATAAGAAGTGATTAACAACAGTTTAGAACAATATAGAATACAATGAAGTCTCACTTCAAGTGAACCTATTATAGTTGACGATTACCTTGTGTTATAATCATTCCATCACCTAATGTCCCGATTGAGCTAGAGTCATGGAATGATAAACTCACAAACTCAATAACTATGTGTTAGATCTTATTAGAGTAATTAGATGACACCTCAGGAGACACATTTCCTAATAATCAATCTACCCTGTCTAGAAACTGTCATGTTACACTAATAGTAGATCACATAGGCCATTCACCCTATTAATAACAACAAATGTGACAGATCCTATCTCTAAACGCCTGTCTCTATATACTAGCAATATGAAACCACATAGATGAACATCTGTACCTTGCAATTGGATGGTTTAGCCTATCAGTAAATCTCTTACACCAATACACAAGACAATAATGTTAGTTCAAGTCTAAAGATCAACTACACTATTGCAACTTAGACGACATGATTGTTATCAGCAATGCCATGTGATCAGTAATCAGTGTCATATTTAGTGCGTTGTTCTCCAAGAACCACCCACGAGCTTACTAAAGACATTTCCATATCATATAGCATGTGACTCACTACTCTATCGTTAGTAACTCATACTGATTAAGGTAATAAACTCTGTGATAGTCTATACTCGACTAATCAGAGTTCTCTTCCAATTAATCTAAGGACCAAAAATCATTTAAGAAGTCCTGTCACCAAAAAATCTCATCACATATTCTTAACACCTTAAGAATAAAACGCTCAAACAAAAGATCTAGAGACTTATTTATATATTAAATTAAAGAGTTTATAAATAAAAATAAACTTGTCTTTTATTAATATATGTAACAATATAATAAATGTATTTATTACAAGTCCACTAGATGTCATCTAAATCTAACATTAGGGTATATTACACTAATAATAGTCGATTCATATGACTAGTGTCACATGTGGCCCCGCAGAAGACCCTCACACTCGACCTCACTTGCCCGTTGGTGTGTGGAAGGGCTGTTACGCACGTTGTACGTAGGAAGCTGGCATCTACGCGAGGGGCTTTCGGCCTTTGCACGGCCAAAAAAAGGGCCACGTAAGGCTATGCCCCCTATTTATAAGGGAGGGCCTTATTTCCTGCTCTCAGAGCCTTTTCCTTCCCCATTTTTTTTATTAATTTTGATTTTGTTTTTATTTTTAGCTCGGTCTTTTGGTTTGGCCTTTTGAAAGATGCCTTCTGGGCACGAATACCTGTACGAAAGCGAACACGTCCCTTGATAATCTTCTCAAGGACTTCTCGGGGGAAGGGGGAACTGCTTTGGAGAAAAGGTCACAACAATAGTGTTTATGCTATTTAGAGGTTGTTTAGCTTAGCAGTTTGACCGCGCATAAGCCATTTGTGCAGCTAATCCGCTATTGCGCGTTTGATGATTAATTGTTTGGCTTAACGTTTCAACTTATACGCCATCCCCTGAAAAGCTGCTAGAGCAGCGTTTAGCAAAAGCTGGTATCCCCTATCTTTGCCTGAAAACGCTGCATCGTTGACCAACAAAAATACCAAAATATCCTTCATTATATCATCATCTTCTTCTCCTACGAAGCTGTGCTCTGCCATTACCGCCACTGCCGTCATCACCCCTCCTCCATACCGCCATCGCCGTCGTGCAGCTGGGCCTCAGCTGGTGGGTCGCGCCATCGCCTCATCAGGCGCCGCTTCCAGCTTCAATCGCCGCCCAAGTGGAGAGCAGTTTTCTGAACCAGCGAGTCTTTCCTCTATCGCTGGTGCGTCCCCAATCTGTAAGTGTATATATTGTATATACACTTACAGGTATATATATATTGTATATATATTAATGGTTATATTGATATATTTTTTAATAAGTATGTATAATTTATCTAATATTTAGAAATTAATTTATATTTTTTTATTAAAAATAACATTTTTATAAATTTTATTTGTATTATTTAGCATCATGTCTATTTTAGTTTTTTTGTCAAGTTTTGACAACTTATCAGCTTTTACAAACCAAATACATAACTATTAACTAACAGCTTAAAAGTATATTTATCCAAACACGCTATCAACTTAAATACTACACAAGTTTTATACTAACCACTAACTAACTTAAAAATTCCAATTAAAAAGGGTAAGCCAAACAACCTCTTAATCCCATTCAATAGTTGACTGTGAAGCAAGACAACTCTCTAGGAGGATGATGTTTCCTTTAGAGTTGAGAGTGCTTTCTTCGTAAGAACTATGCTAGTGTGTCTTCTTTGGGAGAGCTATGCTAATGTGTTTTCACATACTCCTGGAAGTTATTCCACAACACATTTAATTTGTGTCTTTTGCCCATAATTCTTTTAGAAAAATTCTTGTAGTTAGATTTTCATATAAAATAAATAAGAAGAATTTCTCTTATTTATTTATTTATTTGATTTTCCCACTTTTTATTAAATATTAAATTCCTCAAAATTTTGAATTTTCACATTCTTGTCATCATTGGAAAGAATTTTAATTTCGTGCCCACTGGGAATACATCAAATTTGTTGAATACCCTTCGAGTTAAGTAAAAATTGTCATCCTAACTAACTACATGCCTTTATTTTTTATGCACCAAACAACGATACATAGAACTGTACATAGAAGCAATCGATTAATCTATGTGTAAAATTATTTAGGCATTTTCAAGGTAATACTGCAGAGGTCTTGAATTTGTGTGTTATATCTTACATTGGGTGGCCATCCTTCGTTTATGGGTGAAGAGAAAATTATACTATTAATGGGCCACTTAGGATTTTCCTTAATAGCTTGACCTCTTTTTAACTGTAATGAAATGTTACATTAGCAGCCGCAGCCCCCACGAATATGGTGTAGTAATGAAGTATTTGGAGTTTCATATAAAATATTAGAATTTGAATCAGTGTAGCGACTTAAAAGATAAAATTATTATTGGAATGTAACATTTAGTTAGAAGGTAGTATAGACTATGTTCGCTAAATCCTGCATGGACTACACCGAATGTCTAGCGCTAAATGTGTATAGACTATGTTCGCATCCAAATTTATCCGAAGGATGCATCAAGGAAGAAGTCACTCGTTACTGAAAATTAGTCAGACGAAACTCGAACACTGCAAGTGAATCAAAAAGAAAAATGTTACATTAACTAACCAAACTCAACTTCATTAGCCATGGAACCTAAGAATCCTAGGATAATAAGCAAAGTGTAATATCCTTTCAAAAAAAATTAAAAATGATAAAAATGTAATTAAGTCCAAACAAAAAAGGCATAACATCTCACGAAAACAAACGCCGTAGAGTGACGGCCAAGACCACAACAAATAATATTTGGAGCACGGAAGGTGACACTGGACGCCTCTCTGCCGTGGCTGTAATGTTTCCAAGCCCTAATATTAAAAACAAAACATGAGACATAATGGCATTAAGAGGATAGGATCAAAGCACAAGAAGTCATGCCAGTAATGCTTGTGATTATTGTTGGTTGGTTGAATCCAAGATACAGTAGTTTGTAGGTTAATTATTACACGTATTTTGTAAATAATATTTGAAAAAGAATAATAATATTAAGGTGGAAAATTGCAAATTGTCCATTCTACTCTTGCTCCAAAATCTATGATAGTGATTGTTGGAGCAAGGGTAGAATGGTCAATTTGCAATGTTGGCATACAAATTTAGCCTCGGATAAATTGTAATTATACCCTATGTGATTTGGATCATTTGTAGTTTTGTACAATGACACCCTATCATTTTGAAATTACTCTAAAGGTCTTTGGGTTTAATTTTTTTTCTTTTTATGTGGTTATATGCCCCCTCCCCCGGGTTATAAACACCGTTAATTAAATTTTAATTAATTAAAATTAAATTAGTTAAATCTAATTAATTGAAATTACACTAATTATAATAATGTTAAAATAACCAAAATATAAAATGAAAACAAAAATAAAACTAGCATATGGGTTAACAATTAGCCAATCGTTAGATCCTATCGAGAGATCTCTATTTTGCATTGATCATTGTTGTTATGGTGTCAAAGCATTTTTGTCAATTCAATGCTTTTAAAACCATCACCCAAATCTTTAATTTCAAATCTATTTCTACCTACCTCATCACTCATTTTCCATTACATCGATTGTTGCTTGGTGCCTTCTCTTTGACATTTTTAATAAAGATGATTGGTCGTTGTAGGTTCTTCTTCTTTGAACTCATTCTTATTCTTCTACTATAGCTGTTCCTCCTTGTTTATCTTCTTTTTTTTTTTTTTTCTTTCTCTAACTATGTGTTCTCCATCTCTTATCTCCCCTACCCTTCTTTTTGCTAAATCATTGATGGCTTCAATTTCTACGAATCGAATCAAATCCATTTGGGTTTGACTTTCTATCTCCAGTTGTCGAACCCATCAATGATGGAGCCATGGTGGTGACTATGAAATCAATCACTTGAGGGAGTGTTGACTCACGTTCTCATCACTACGAATCAAAACTCTTTATCGTTTTAGACCATGGACTCCTTGAAACAATGGGGGTCATCACTAGCTAGAAACATTGCCAATGATGGTCAGCCAACATTGTTTTTTTAATCTTTATCTTTTATTTTTGTCAAATTAAAACTAATTTAATTTTATTATGTTTAATTAACTTAAATGATCTTAATTAAATTTTAATTGACGGCATTTACAACAAAAAGAATATTCAAATAAAAAAATTAAACCATAATAACCTCTAAAATGATTTTTAATTTAGATAAAGTCTCAATGCAAATAAGCATTAGCCTTAATATTAGCTTCCTTTAGTTATTGGCTCTAGTAGGTAAATAAGTGAGGGACACAAACAAACTTGAACTCAAGATATGAGGCAAATTTAAGCTTACCACATTGGCGAGTGGAGTTGAGAGTGGGAGAGCAAATGCAGAGCGCGGCTTCAGTGTCAACATCGAAGCCGCAAGTCCCGCCGGATCTGGTGCACAGATCACACCCAGTGTCGGCAACGGCGTAAGATAGCTTGACGCCGTACAACCAGTCCAGCGGCGCCACCCCCTTCAAGCTATCGACGCCGTAGACGCTCGTGTAGTGGGTGCAGTCCAGAATGTTCAAGCCTATGTACCTCACGGTGGCGTAGCTGGTGAAGCAGCAGGGCGGGGCAGTGGCGTTGGACTGGATGTGGAAGAGGCGGAAGGAGGAGCAGCCGCCGTAGAGCTCGTCGCAGGAGTGGCCGGAGAAGTTGAGGCAGAGGTAGCGGTAGTGGTTGAGGACGGGGGAGTCGAGGGAGCAGTTGAGCAGGGCGAAGACGGTATCGGGGGAGACGGGGAGAAGGGCGGACTGGGGGGCGGAGAGGGCGAAGTCGCGGCGGGGCTGGAGGATGGAACAGGTGGACATGGTGGGGTCATAAAGGGAGAGGGTTTGCTTCTTGTAGTCGATGGACTGAACCTTGTAGTTTCCGGAGGGGGTCTGGAAGAAGAGGTCAGTGGAGCAGTTGAGCATGCCGCGGAACTGGGCGGCGCCGCAGCCGTCGTCGATGCCGAAGGGGTACTTCACGGCCATGTTGCCGCAGAAGTTGCGGCACAGGGAGACGGTGTGGCTGGGATATTGGAAGAGCAAAACAAGAAGAAGAAGAAGAGGAGGAGGGAAGCTGTGGAAGAACTTCTTCTTCACCGCCGGCAGCATCGTTTGTTCACTGATGCTTTGCCTTCTGATGGAGAAAGGCAAAGAAGTCAAAAGCGATAGGGAAAGCAAAAAGAGGGTCCGCAAATTTCTCTACCCTTACCGGCGCTTTTTGTTACTTAAAAATGTTATTTAGCGAATAAATTTTAGTGTGATTTGTCACACTCATTATGCAATAAATAAATATCCATAATTTTTTTAACTATTAGTACCAAAAGTTACATAAAATGTCAAAATTTCGTTCCCCCAAAATAATTTTACTTTTTCCGGCGTTGGACAGGCAGGCGTGGGATCCACACGTTGAACAAAAGAGTAAAACAGCCTTCTGTTTGAAATGTTTGGCGCCTCCACAATTTTAGTCACCCTATGTGGATTTCTATTGGATAATATATATATACTAGGGAATGTCCGTGCTTAAAGGCACGGTGTAAATAATATTAAGATTAAATTCTAAATAAAAATAAAAATTAAATTTATTGTATAACGTTGTATAATAAAAAATAAAAAATTTGAATTAAAAAATATCAAATGTACACAAAATATAAAATACTATAAAAAATACACAAAATAATAGGATAGAAATAATGAAATGTACATAAATTAACACACATATTTGTTTACATAAACTAAACTAAATTAAATTAATTTACACTAAACTAACACTAAATTAAATTAAATTAACACTAAATTAAATTAAATTAAACTAAATTAGCACACATAATCAAATTAACACACACACACACGTGTAATACACTAAATTAAAATATAAAACAGTAAACTAAACAAACTAAATAAAACAGTAAACCTATATAATACACTAAATTAATAATTTTAAAATATTAAATGTACACAAAACATAAAACAGTAAATTAACACACACACGTGTATATCTATATAATACACTAAATTAAACATAAAACACTATAAAAAATACACAAAATAATAGGATAGAAATAATGAAATGTACATAAATTAACACACATATTTGTTTACATAAACTAAACTAAATTAAATTAATTTACACTAAACTAACACTAAATTAAATTAAATTAACACTAAATGAATTTACACTAAACTAAATTAACACACATAATCAAATATACATTAACACACACACACACACGTGTAATACACTAAATTAAAACATAAAACAGTAAACTAAACTAAATAATAAACTAAATAAAACAGTAAATCTATATAATACACTAAATTAATAATTTTAAAACAGTAAATTAACATAAAACATAAATTAACACACATATTTGTTTACATAAACTAAATTAAATTAACACGAAATTAATTTACACTAAACTAACACTAAATTAAATTAAATTAAATTAACACTAAATGAATTTACACTAAATTAAATAAAACACTAAATTAAAATACACACGTGTAATACACACACAATCAAATACACAGTCAACTAAACTAAATAAACAGTAAATCTAAACTAAATACAGAAAATAGACAACTAAATTAAAACAACTAAATAAACTAAATTAAAACATAAAACAGTCAAATAAACTAAACTAAATTAAACTAACACTAAACTAAATTAAATTAACATTAATTTAAAATGAAGACCTGGAAGTGAACACCAAATACAGAAATCTATATATATATATGTATATATTATATCTATAGAGAGGGAGAGGACCTTGGAAGCGACGACAGTGCACAGACGCGGCGGTAGGTGGGCTACGCGGAGGCGAGAGAGGGAGAGAGACAGAGAGAAGGGGGCGGGCGAGGGTCGGCCGAGAGAGAGAGGACCTTGGAAGTGGGCGGTGGCGGCGTGGCAGGGGGCGACGACAGTGCGCAGACGCGGCGGCGACGATGGCGTGGGTGGGCTACGCGGAGGCGAGAGAGGGAGAGAGACAGAGAGAAAAGGGCGGGCGAGGGTGAGAGAGAGAAAGTGGGCGACGGACGGGCGAGGGTCAGCCGCGGGCGCAGGTGAGAGAGAGGTAGTGGGCGAGGGGCGGCGACGTGGGTGCCGTGGGTGAGACAGAGAAAGAGAGAGGAAGAGAGAGAGGTGGTGTTGAGGGGCGGCGACGGCCGCGGGTGAGAGAGAGAAAGAGAGAGGGAGAGAGAGGGGAAGAGAGAGGGACGATGGCCGCGGGTGGGTGGGAAACAGAGAGGGAGAGAGTGAGGCAGAGAGCGAAACAGAGAAAGAGAGGGGCGTGATGGGATCGTTTTGAGCGAGCAGCCACGCGGGGGGTAGGGGGCAGCGTGAATCTCAGCCGTTGATTGATCACAACCGTGAATCTCAGCCACACAAAGACAGTTTGTCTCTACACATTTTCAAAAACAGTCTTACTTTATTATATAGATGTTTAAATAGGTGTTGAGTTTTAAACTAAATTACTCAAAAATATTTAAATAGGTGTTGAGTTTTAAATAATGTTTGTGAACATTACTTAATAAAAAAATATATCAATTCTAATGATATTTTGTGTATAAAAATTTCAAAACTCTATTAATAGCATTTGAATTAAAATAATAAGATAAAATAGTTTCAACAAAAGTCTTAAATAATTTGCTCAGCAGAAAAAAAATAAATTAAATTAAAAAATCTTTCAAGAATTGTAGGCCTCTCCTTGAGGGTTCATAGTTCATTTAAGCATTTTATCAAACATCTTTTCCTCATCCTATCAACCAACCTAGTAACTACCATCAACAGGATTACTTGCTGAATCAAGCCATAGTCATAAACCCAGTTCCTAAAACCCAATTTTGTGCTCCAAATTTGTTCAGTTCAGTTATATATATACACACAAAATTTCTCCCATAGTTCAAACACTGAATCTGTTCGAATATCATTTTCTCCATAGTTTATAAACTTACACACAAAATTTAATTAATCTAATATACAGAGTCTACACATATAAAATAAATATACAGAATACACAATCTATTTTGAGACTACAGAATACACGAAATATAAACACACATATACATAATATAAACACGTACACACTGCTACATAAACACGCGCCCAAGGTTATATAGATATATTCACACACAAAACACACACATATACACATAATATAAACACACACTGCCACATAAACACACACACACATAATATAAACACACACCCACTGCCACACTCTCCATCTCATACCCATTTTGACTATCACACAAAACACACACATATTCATAATATATACACACACACACTATATACACACAAAACACACATATTCATAATATATACACACACTATATACACACAAAACACACACATATAAACATAATATAAACAAACACACACTGCCACATGAACACACACACATAATATAAACACACACCCATTGCCATTGCCCGCCAACGCATCGCTAGGCACTCTCTCTCTCTCTCTCTGTGTGTGCACCTTTGGACAAAAAGGCACGTGTCTAACAAAGGCACATTCAATTACATTGTATTTGCTGCTCATTTAATCTTAATATACATACATTTAATTAACAACTATTAATATACATAAATGCTCATTTAAGATCTTGCATATATATAACAAAATTCTCATTTATATTATTCCAAACGATTAAGATCTTGCATATATATAACATAAATGCTCATTTATGCATAGAAACGAAAACTATTTAAGATTGCTTCTGGCGTACATACATACATGCACAGAAAAAACAAATAACAACAAACATTAGATTATTTATGTATTCCAGCAAACAAAGAACAGCGTTGCCTACATACATTTCATTTAAGATTACATTTCATACATTACATTTCATTTCATTTAAGATTTATGTATATTTTCCTAACGTGGCTGTCTGCATACATTTCATTTCATTTCATTTGTATTTTAATCTTAAGATTACATATACATACATTTCATTTAAGAATAAATCTCAAACGCTGCATGTATGTATGTAAATTAAATCTCAAACGCTGCATATATATCTCAAACGCTTACATTTACATACATACATTAAATATACATAAATCTTAAACGCTGTATGTATGTAAATTTGACGGGATACAGCATTCCAGCAGACATTAAGATTTAATTCCAGCAAACATGCATACAGCGTACATATATTTAATATACAAAAATGAGCAGCAAACACACAAAATATATGTATGTAAACACACACAAAATACATACACATATACCAGAGAGTGGCGTTGGCAGGGGCGACGGGGTCAACAGCGAGGCGAGCTGTGCTATGGCCGAGTGGGGGCGACGACGGGTGTGAGCGGCTGCAGGGGCAAGGGCGGTGAGTTTCAGGGGTTTTTTGGGGGGCGACGATGGTGGCCGAGTGGGGGCGTTGGTAGGGGCGACGTGGGCGGCGGATGGGAGCGATGGTGGTTCGAGCGGTCGCAGGAGCGGGGGAGATAGAGAAAGAGAGAGAAGGAGAGGGGGATGGATAGAGGCAGAGCTTTCAGCGATGGGCTTGGCGCAGCAGTGGGTTTGGCGTTTTGAGAGAGAGAGAGAGAAGGGGAAGGGGCAAGAAGAACAGAAGAGGCAGTGTGTGCGTGTGAGAATGAGATGGTTTTGGGGGGAAACATAGATTTTCAAAACCCATCTCAGCCATTGATGGAAAATCAAAATCCATCTCAACCATCCAAAAATATCCCCCTCACATTTGTCTCTCAATTTCAAAAACCTTCTTGCTTTATTATATAGATATATATATATATACATATAGCTAATTAAGTTCCATCAGCAATCTAGCGAAAAGGCACAAAAAAGGCTCTAAATGAGTGTCTATAATAACCAGAGATAACTGATCCTGCTTGCCCTCTAAAGCTAGATATTCTAGTTGATTCTTCAAGTCGTGACATTCCTCTGTTGAATGGCTTGAGCATATGTGAAACTCACAAGAAGCACTTAGGTTATTGCCTCGAGACTCGTCAAAAAGAGAGGAAAATTTGATCAGCCCCACAACGAAAAGTACGTCGCTGAGGGAATTCTAAAGAAATGTGAAGGCTTGATACTTAACCTGGACGATCCCATTTGTTTTTTGGGCTTTCGCCTTCGGTGGACCAGAACTTATAGGGGCAAATCCCTCTTTCTTAGCTCATTTTCCCTCGCTTGAAGCGTGAGGCCATCTAGTACTTCCACTTGTACAACGAATTCGTTGGCATGTAGCCAGAGGTTAGCTAAGGAAGTAGGTTGATCAAGTGCCAAAGATTCCCTTAACAGAGTAAAGGTCATCCCTCGGATAAATGTTGGTACTACTATGCCTTCTTGCTGCTCATGAGTTTCCAAAACAACATTCCTAAAGTGGTTAAAATAGTGCCTTAATGTTTCATTTGGCCCTTGGTGAATGCTGAGCAAATAGGTGGAATTTTTTTTTCCTTGAGGCATTTATGGCAAAGGCCATTAGAAACTCTTGTCACAGCTGACCATATAAAAAAATGGATCATTCTGGAAGTACATAGAACTAGTCACGAGCATGGTTCGTTAAGATTAAGGGGAATACATGACATATCATGCCATCGTTTCATATGTATAAAAGCACGATATACTCGAGTTATTGTGCATGTTGTAACATTCCGCATCAAACGATAGGAATGGTCAGATCAATTTACCTTGATAGGCTTACGCAAACTTCATAAGAATCATCCATCATTGAGCTACCTTTTCTCAAACACCCTTAATCTGGAAGTTCTTTGTCCACATTTAGTCTAAAAAATATCGAACTAGTGTTATTTCCTTCCTTTCTGTCCTTTTTATATATACTAGCTTCTCTAAAGTCTCTTCTTAGACCTGACCTTGGGCTCTCAAGGTATTATATTCTTCCATCCCTTGAGTACATGACGTCATCGTCATGTGACCTTACAACTAGTCTCAGATCTTCTCCTATTTGGGGGATGTCATCTTAGAAGTCTGTTAGGAGCCGCTTCTTGTTCAGGTTCTCATGCCCCGACACCACTCTTGCCCTCATCGGACTGTCTTCTCCAAGGGTCAGCTCTGATACCACCTGTAACATTCCATATCGAGCGATTGGAAAGATCAGATCAACTTACTCTAATGGGACTACACGAACTTTCTAGGGGTCATCCATCCTTGAGCTCCCTAACTCAAGAACGCTTAACCTAAGAGTTTTTTATCCACATTCAGTTCAAAAGGTATCCAGATGGTGTTGTTTTCTTCCTTACTATTCTCGACATATATACTAGCTTCTCTAGAGTCTCTTCTTAGATCTGACCTTGGACTCTTGGGGTATTACACATGTTAACTGGGATCTCCCATTCCATGACACATAAACAACTATGGAAATTCAAATTCCAGAGATGGTGGTTCTCTCAGTACATTAGTTGTAAAGGGCTCTCTTCTACGATACGAACAATTATGGGTAGAATTAGCCTTTTTCCACTCTAGTACCTCTTTGATGATCTTTTTTACTTGCGACTCTAAGGGGCCTCGCATTACAACCTCGATAGGTGCCTCATCATGGGATGTGACCTTCCTAGTAAGCTTTCGCCCCCCATAGTATTTCTTTTCAAGGGTAAGCATGTGAGCGGATGGCCCTCAAGGAGCTTGAGCCAGTATGTGCAACTGTGTCGAAGTCGAGCAAGGCCTTTTCCCTTTGAAATTGGGCTCATTGTCGATGAAAACAGCTAAACGATGGGAAAGGTGTCCCATATGAGACTTGTGCAGTCACCAAACGCCTTAAGATTTTCTTCGCGGCTTTGCCTCAATTTATAATGATTTTTTGGAGTTGTTAGTATCCCACGAAATAGGTTGTTTGTGATACTGATACCATTTTTCTCCAAGATCTCGAGGTCCCCGTTAAGACTTGATTATTCATTTTCAAAATTGTAGTGCGTGTCAAAAAGTATATGCTGTTGAGCCAACTTGTTCCAATTAATTTTTTAATTAAGTTTTGATAATTAATAAAAAAATATTTTATAATTGATGTATAATTTGTAACCCTTCATTATTTTAAGTAAATTATTACATATTTTTTCAAAATTCATAATCTCCACTAAAACAATATTTTTAATTAAAACCAAGTCTCAAGCAATTACTAGATGTATAAAATTTATTTTCTGTAAAATTGATTTTAAAAATTGACTCTTGTAAAACTTTCATAGATATTTACATTAATCTAGTTTGGGATAAAATTGTAATAATAAGAAATTTATTCAAAAAATTGGTAATATTTTTAATCACTCAATTCATCCCCGAGTGGCTATATCCTAAGGGACCAACATATGTCATATGATTTAGTTGAAATGAAAGGTTATTTAGGATGATGTCTTTGTTAACTAGATGTTAGAGAAGTTTGCTCAGGAGAGTTGTCCGAATAAGCCCTTGGGGTGATCTTGGCCACGATGATTCTTCGATATGAGTAGACTTTGTCTTTCTCGCCATATGATCTTACCTTTCGCTCGTTCTCATAGACAGTGTCAAATTATTGTTGTCAGACCACAACAATTAGAATTTGTATGTTGGGGAGCTCAGCAAACAATCGGCAGGGCCAGGCAAGACAAAAGAACAAGGAATAATCGGAGGAGATCAACAGCCGTGGGGCTCGACCTGCTGTCCGAGTGTTGAGAAATTTGTGTTTTGATTTATTGAAAAAATAATTCAAGGGGAAATTAAATTAGAAAATATACTTTTAGCAAATTTGGTTCATTGATGATATCCAAAACATTTTTAAGTATTCTTGTGTTTGATTGTTTCACACTTAAGTATGTTTTCAAAATAGTCAAGAATATATTCTTATTAATCAAGTATATTCTCAAAATAATCAACTCTATCATAAAGCTTGTGAGAGCAAATTGAGTATCCTTTTTGTGATAATCGAGTAAAGTTTTTGCAAGTATTTTTGTAAAAATCCAATCGAGTATGTTTTGAATATAATTGAGTAAGCCTTAGTTTATTTTCAAGTTAGTCAATTACATATATATATATATAATCGAGTAAAGGTTTAATTTAATCGACTATCAAAATTCTTATACTCGACTGTAATATGTAATTTTCTATCATCTTGATTTTAATTGAGTGAAGTATTTTTGTAATCGAATAATTATCTTTTGTATTCGAGTGAATCTACTTTTTAATCGAGTAATCTTAAGTTAAAATTTCTAAGCACCATTTTACTCGAGTGAAGTATTTTGTAATCAAGTAATGAAATTTTATGCTCGAGTAGATAAGTCATTTAATCGAGTAAAGATAGATTGAAATATGGTAAGTCTTTGGACTTAAATCCAATTGAGTAACAATTGTTTGTACTCAAGTAAGGTTGTGGGGTGTCCTATAAAATTTCAAAAAATCCTAACTTCTAGAAAGTATCCTACTAAATCTGGGGACCCCAGAGAGTCTCCCAATACCATAGTCCCCAGGGCCTCTAAAATGTCCTCGGGACGATTGAACCTATGCCTTGCATAGCCTAAAAACTCCCTTAGAATCATTCGAGTCTAAGTTACTCGGTGGCCCCGAGATCCTTCGGATCCACCCGAAGACACTCATCGAGGCACTTTCACCCCAAAGATATCTCCAGGTCCTTCGGCCTCGATGCATCATCTCAAAAAGTCTGAAGACCCTCATCCGTGAACTCCACCAAATGTCTAAAAATACCCACATGTTCCTGAGCAGATGGATCATTTTTTTAAACCTCATTCAACTCACAATTTCTTTCTCTAAGACATCGGACCCAAAGACTTAACACTCTTAATGCACAAATAACTCATTGGGAGCCTATTCCCTGAATACCTATACTACATACATCCATATTCTGCGTCTCGCATATATCCAAAATCTGCTTCAATACATCTATGACTGACTTAAGCATTGGAGGGTAGACGTGAGGAAGATCCCTGCAGGCCTTTTGATTGTCTTTTTTATTGCAAACATAGCCGGGACAACAATCCTCGAAGACTAACCAAAAGTAACCCCCGAAAAGTCTTTGAAACTTATCTAATCTTGGTCCCCCAAAGACTCTTCCGGGGCCAATAACCCTAGAGACCCCTCCGAGTCACTGAAGCTCCAAGACAATAGATTAGGCTTGAACCCTGTTCATTCCCTGAGCGACATCCTGGACTTCACTATTTTATTGAGGGGCTTTATTTTGGCTATTCTTAGGGAAAATAAATGTAATTGTTACAATTATGCAACATCAAATAAAGATAGTATATAATCGAGTAAACCTACCTTTGTAATCGAGTGAATAATGCAAGCTTATGAAGCTCAAAAGTTAGTCGAGTAATGATTTGATCATACTCAAGTAAGCCCTTCACATAATCGATTGCATAGTTTATCCAATCGAGTAAGGATCAAACTTAGTTGAGTAAGCCTAAATCTTAGTCAAGTATTTTCTGGCAAATTTTGAAAAATATAGTCGTTGAACGCATTGAATGCTGCTAGTTTTATCTTTTCAATGCTTTAAATGCATTTCAGACAATGTAGACATTCTTTTATGAATTTATATAAGTTGTTTAAATGCTCATAGAGACAAGGAGTGGTAGTTGTCACTTAATTGAAATATTTCAATTGTCATTTTCTATATCAGCTAACATTTAATGGAAGAAATCTATAAATAGGGAATAAACTACCTAAAGAAGGTTACAAAACCAGAACCAATCGAATACACTCACAAGAACTATCTTCAAGAGCTTCAAGCAATCATTTTAAAAAACTTCATTCTTTTCACGAGCTTACCTATATTGTCTTTTAGTGAGATTTTTAAAGAGAGAGTTTTATACATTCATATATTGTAACTCTCTTTTGTTTAAGAAAATATCTATAATCATTGTATTATCTCATATTTTTCTCTTGAAAAATCTTTTCCCAATATTTGTGAAACTTGTAAAGGTTACACCTAATCTTTGATAATGTTGTTTGGTTGTGGCTAAGCCAAGTGTGAAAAACCAACTATCAACTATAAAGGTTATGCTTTATCCTTGAAAGGTAGTAGTTGTGGTTGAATCTAGTTTGAAAAAAACTAACTATAAAGGATAAGTAATTGATCATGTATAAAAGCTACAAAGTAATAGTATACACTTTTTGTTTTTGCCAAATACTTAGTTGCGAACCAATATAGTGGACTAAACTTTATAGATGAACCACTTTAAATCCAATGTGTTGCATTCTAATTTCACTTAATTTATTTCATATTTGTTTTAAAATGGGTGAAAAACTTAATTCACCCCTCTTAAGCTAACAATTTTATCATTGAGGAAGTAGAAGTACAAAACACCGTGGAGACAAAGGGACTTTTGATGAGTCTCCAGAGGTGGCCACATATGGGTCTCTAGATAAGGCCTTTGGAGGATGGCTATGTAGTTTATGGATGACCTGCATTCGCAGCTGAGTCTTCTAAGTGGTCTGCAAAATAGAAGATAATCAAAAGGTACGCGAACATTTCTCTTGTGCGGGCCCTATGATGCCTAAATTAATAGATGTCATGGCGAAATAGAGATATAGTTAGATGTAGTGTGCTCAGGTGTGTCGTACAGATAAGATCCACTAGTGCATTATACAAATGAACCCTTTAGGTGAGTTGTACGAAAGGGTATAGAGAGAAACTTTAGGATTGGAATGAAGTCTTAGAATTCGAGGGCTCGATGGGTATTTATAGCTATTGGTCGTGATTAGGACATGTGGCGGGCACATGACACAAGGATGCATGAGTCTTTTGGGCACAAGCGCATGACTCTCCCGCTGCACCCTGGGGTTAGGCATGCATGGAGAGACCCTAGTAACCCTGGGATGAAGAAGAGCCTTTGGAGGCTGGTGTTATCACCATGAGGCGATGATGGGTGAAATCTTAGGGGTCATCTTAGATTCGATTGGGCTTACGCAGATGCGTGAGGGGTTATTCATGAGTGCTCAAGGAAGAGCGATGCATGACAAAGTGTAGTGCGTGGCATGGCACATGAAAGGGCTTGCAGCTATCATGCAAAAAGGCATGGCGCAAAGTATGGCATGGCGCAAGGCATGGCATGGCATACAGGTGTGTGAGCGAGGCACAAGGTGAGAGGTTGCTAGCGTGTGGATGGGGCATGCGTGTGGATGGTGCATGGAAAGGATAGTAAGGCGCACAAGCATGCAAGAGGCTCACAGGCACGCAGAAGGGAATCCATGTGCAGAAAATGGTTGTGGGAAGGCTATGGGAGAAAGCTTGCGATCATGGGAGTATGCAATAGGTGCATAACTAAGGCACACAGGAGATACATGTGGAATGGGGGCTTGTGTAAGGATGGTGGGCCTCCGGGAGGCGTGTGTCGTGATTGAGGCCCACACATGGCTTGTGCAAGGTTCTTGGAAGGTGGCTTTTGCGTGAAGGGCTTATGCCCACTCGTTCATGGCCAAAAAAATAAATAAGGGCTTGGCAGGGCAACCACCCCTATTTATAAGGGTAGGCTACTTCCCCTTCTATCACCCTTTAATTTATTTTACTTTTGCTTTTAGCTTTTAAAGAACACATTCCAACAAACTCTTGTATAAAAATGAGCATGTTTCTCGGGGATCTTCCAAGAGACTTCTCTAAGGGAGTTACCCCAGAGGTTAGGCTACAACAACAATAAATAAATAATGCATATAATTGATACGAATACACCAAAAGAGATCTCTTTTCCCATGAGATAAGGGCCATTTATATGTTATTACAAAAGATATTAGGGGAAGACGCTTGTCACTTCAATGTGAGGACTATGGTCTTAGGTTAAACTTAGATGAGTTTAAGAGGAATCTAGGACTCAGTAGCCTAAGAAGTCCTTCAGGAGAAGGTAGGCTAACTGCGCTTAACTCGATGCAATTAATTAAATAAATACACAAACAAATAAGGAAAAAAATAAAACATGCAAGCACATAGCATTTATACTCACCAGTGTACGAATGTGCGTTGCAACACAAATTTATTTATTGGATGGGAGTAGAGGTTGATTCACTGGAAGATCTTTATTAAAACGAAAATAAAAGTCGCGATACGAATTGATTTGTCAAATCAATTCATTTATTTATGTACAAGAAATGAAAGTGCAGAAAATTGAAATGGTGAGTGTGTATGGATCAGATCAGATCAATTAATATTGAAAAAATTTACCAAATTGGTACTAAAAACAAAATATCTCGGATCAAGACAATTTCAGTGTCAATCCAAATATTTCCCAAGACTCTCAAAAGAGGGTATCATTGGATTAAATTAATTTTAAGATGTTTACTATTAATTACGTTTCAGGATGATAATGGTTCTAATTCTAGTAACCGACATATATGACATACCAACTCTAACTTAAGTAATCACCATAAATCGAAATGTATATAAAGTACACTTAAACTTAGGGATAATGATATTTTCAGATTGGGCAACTCACATACATGGCATGAAGATTTCAGATTAGGTATATATCTCAATCCAAACTCAAGTATTTGGAAAAAATCTAAAAATTAATTTTAACACCTCAACTAACAATGAAGTTTAGCTAGCTCAAAAAATTTTGGCATTGGACACTATACTTGTCTTGCCCCAAGAATTATTAGTCACACATCTTCATTTTTTTAATACAAAAAATTAAAGTGCGAGAAAAATAAAATATAGAAAAGTAAATTGCAGTACGTAAATGATAAGAAATTAAAATTGTAGGTATTTAACTGTTGAAAATTAAATGACAATAATTAAAATATAGAAATTAAATTCTGAAATTTAACTTACTGAAATTAAAAATACAGAATGTAAATTGTAATATTGAAATAGGACAGAAATTAAACATAGCAGAAAATAAACTATTGAATTTAAATGCTGAAAAGTAAATATTCTGGAATTTAAATGACAAGAAATGAAATGTGAATAAAAGCTAAATCTTGTTGGGATGTAAACAGAGCAGAATTTAAATGACCAACACACTGAAATTAGAAGAACAATAGCAGAAATTAAAGAACAAAAACTGAAATAACAACAATTAAATGGATAGAAATTGAAATAAGAAATTGTGCGTTTTCACTTTGCGATGTCTTCTCCAGCGCTGTGTTTCGTGTATTTCTTCCTTGCATGTTGCTGTTCGGCCCCCTTATTCTTCTGATGCAGAAATGGCGGATGGGGGCTCCAGAGCTCTTCTCGTGTTGTTGTGTTTATATATATATATCACCCCCTCCAAATTACCCTTGAAGTTGAATGGAATTACAGCCCAGGGACCGTGCAATAGGCTGCAGCGCGCTGTTGTTTCCACGAGCTGGGCTTCTTCAATTTGGGCTTCACGATTGAGCATGCTGCTGGGCCTTCTATTGCAATCAATGGATTTAAATGTGGCCCTCAATTTGGCATGTGCTGGGCTTCAATTGCTTCACACAAGCAACTGGATTTGAGCCTCCCTTGCACTGCTTCACACATGCACTTGAATTATAATACATATATATATATATGTTATTATATATATAGCATGGCACGCATGTGTATATGTATTATATATAGATACCTATTATATTATATTATATATTTTATATTTATTTCTTTATTATTTTATTATTTATATATTTTTAAAATCTTTGAATATGCCTAATGTTAATTTAATCTTCATTTTTCATATAAACTTGCATATAATCACAAAATATTTAATTCAATTCAATTTTTAAGAAGAAAATAGGGGTATAATTATAACAAAATTTTACAAAATTGACTGCTAATCAAGGACCTCACAACAAGATGCGAGAGCAGGTTCCTAACCTCTAAGTGAATTACCCAGGTGAAATTCTCGACTGAAATAAGGCGTTGCTATGAGAAAGTTGTTACTCCAATTTTCATATAATATTTTCAAGTAAAATATGGATTTTTGAAGTAAATGTGATATTTTCAGATAAAATAAGATATTTTCGAGTGAAACAACAAGTCTTATGGGAGGAATTAATGTGCGCCAAGCCTTTGGAGAGGAATTGATGAGCGACAGGTAAGGGTCGCACAAGGTATATGCATGGGCTGACCTTTTCGGGAGGATCATTCATGGGTTGCTATAGGAGTGATTTTCCAGCAAGAGATGCATGCTGCTTGATGGTTCCACGTGAGACTCACAGCTTCTAGGGGGATTTCGCATGGAAGGGCTCGCATGGACTAGGTGGATGGATGCTCTGAAGAGAAATTAATTGTTGTGCATGGAAGGTGGCCTCATGTGTTGGCCAACTTGAAGGCAAAAATGCGTTGGGGAAAAATGGCAAGCAAACGGGACCCATGGGAACTTTGGCTTGCTAGGGAAGGGATTTAGGAGAAGGGAAATTCTATTTATAGTTATGGTTTTTGCTCTATATATGCAACCACACTTAACTAAAATTTTGCATTTTCTATTCGCAGTTACCTTGATTACTCTTTGCAACCATTTATATTCCAAAAATACCCTCGTGCAGGCACCCATCTCACACAGCCACCTCACACACACAGCCACAACCACTTTTCACATTAAACCCTACTCTTCAAACCACCGCCCAACCACATTACTCCTGTCATCTATCATCGTCGCCTTCTCTCATTTTGTCGCCAGCCTTATGTCACCGGAGTCGCCTCGCTTTCTCGTTGGAGTTGCTTTTCTTACAAGCCAGGTATGTGATTTTACAAGTTGAGGAACAGAATGGGACAAAAACCACTATATTTAGAGCCATTCTGAACCTCCATGTTGTTTTTCCTTTGTCTCTTGGTATACATTTTTGGTGATCTCTCGTTGTGTTGTTTGCGGTTTGAAGATCTTTGTTGTTAACTAGTGTTAGTGTTGGTTGTTGTCTCATGGTTGTTCTGTTTAACATGTTTCTCCAAGAGAAAAAGAAAAACATAAGGAAGCTACATTCACTGTAACTTTTGCAAAGAGGGAGTAAGAGATAACTGAATTAAAGGTGAGTGACTAACTTTGTCATTCAAATTTTATTGTTGTTTCTTCTTTGCGAGAATGTAACTTTGTTCTTTCTTACAAAAATTTAGTTGATTTTTTGGTTTGCATGTGTTATTGTTATATTATACTGAAAGATTAAGTTTTTTGAGCAATTTAGTTAGTTTTTAATTGGCATGTATTAACTGTATATGCCCATTTTTTTTATTGTGCAGGTATGGCGCTTGCTCGAGGAGATGGAGTACAAGGAGGTGGCTAACCTTCATCTCATCAATGTTTGATAGCTTCCACAAGTAGGAGAAGGGTTAAGACTCGTGGTGATTAGCCCTTGACATATGCATCCATTCCACAGCCAGTGGCACATGTTCCTAAGCAGCCACCTACACATGGTTCAGGCTCACCGTCCACACAACCTTGTGAGCAACCCTCTACTAGTGGTCTTGAGTAGTCATTAGAAGATAATTTTTCTAGACCATTTCTTGGAGGCCCAAAGATCCATGCATTTTGAAGAGTTTTAAAAACCATGTTGCTGTTGGCATATGGGATGGAGAAGTAGGTTTCATTAATAAATGGATTATGAAAATTTACAAGAATATAAGTTACTATAATTTTATTACTTATGTTTTGTAATAAAATTATTATGTTTTGTAACAGGAGAGAGGTTTATTGAAATGTAAAAGCCATGGCAAAAAAATTCTTGAGTGGCCATTGGCTAATTAGCAGCGTATCCATGACCTTGTTATAGGATCTCGTTTGGTGCCATGGATGGAATGCACCTATCGTTTTGCAAATCCTACAATTGTGTCGGCATTTTTAGAGATGTGACAATCTGAGACCAACACATTTCATTTACCTTTTGGTGGGATAACAATAACATTGGATGATGTTGCTGCTATTCTGAAGATACCAATATAGTCCTGTATTTATCCCCCATTTGACAAGTAATGAAGCATATGACTTGTTTTGTCGGTTACTTGGGGTTTCAGCAGTTGCTGTAGCAGGATAGACAGTTAAGACACAGGGCCCATATGTCAAGTTAAATTGGCAAAAAAAATGTTCATGAATGTACCAACTTCAGCTTCTGATGAAAAGATCCACCATGCTAGTAGGGTTTATTTGTTATATTTATTAGCTTGCACCTTATTTGTGGACAAAAGTGGTACAATAGTTTCAGTCGCCTGTTTGGAATTGTTGGATGACCTGAGTCTAGTTGGTACATATGTATGGGGAGTTGCTTGTCAAACATATCTGTATAAATAGCTTGGTATTGCGAGTAGTAGAAAGGTCAAAGGGATAAGTGGATATCTGACATTGCTAGAGGTAATTATTTAAAATTGATATTCTTATACGTATATTTGACATCTTTTAATTTGTGTTAACAACTTTACACATCAAATGTACACAGGCATGGATATATGAGCACTTTCCATCAACAAGAACTAGATATAACTTCTTGTATATTGACAAGTTGCCACAAGCTCAACGTTGGATACCCACTCGAGATTATGATAGTCTACAATTAATTTGAGAGCAACTTGATTGTTTAACGACCGATTAGGTAGTTAGTTAGCATAGCATGTTTTGTAACTTAATTAATATATTCTGACATTGAAATGCGTAAACACGTGCATGTCATTTGGAAATCATATGGGAGGTTGCACATGCAACACCTACTTTCAGGTATTGCATTCTTCTTAGGTTGCCTAAAGTGGAGAAGCATGATAGAATCATATCATCCTGAGAGTAGGGGTGTGCACGGTTCAGTTTGGTCGATTTTTAACATTTTTAATACGCCAAACAACATATGATTTTCTATAATATCAACCCGTATGGCCTGGTTTGGTGAATGGTGCACCGAACTACACCACATTTTGTGGTATGATTTCCATGGTTTCTTGAATGTTTGGTTTTTGCAGTTCGACGCGGTTCGGTGCCTCTTATCAAATTATGGACAGTAACTATGATGAATGCCTTACATCCTTTTTACGCAACTCATATTCACCCTAGCCTCCTATTGCATAGTATACTATGCCTGGCATTGACTGACACATTGTGAACTAAAAATTCTAATGGTTCTAGGTAATAAACTGTTCAACCATAACTATCCAACCACCAATCGTAACCAATTATTTAAAGTCCAAAACATGAACATGCCATAAGTTACAATCCAATCGGAATACAAACTTAAAAGTTTAAAGTTTATAACACAATCACATGTTAAAAATAACACAAAAACTCCACCACATAATTCATGGTTAACCAAGCATGCTCTAGCTTCAACTTCATCACTAATCAAGGTTTACAATATCTATTGTCATAATGGACTTATCTGCAATATTAAGGGGAACAAGAAATTTAGAAAATTAAAATGTTAGAGTTAATACAAATAAAATAATAATTATGTTTGATGAATAAATAAAAAATTATCAGATTCAACTAATTCATAAGTATCATGTTCTTCTAATATTGAGATCGTATCCAATGGTAAGAGTATCTCCAAGGGAGAGTGTTATTTTGGAGTGCTAAATTATAATTTTACAATTTTGAATAGTGTTATAGCACTTCTAAATTTTACATGTGCTCCAATGGCAGGTTGCAAAAGGGGTGCCATTTTAATATTTCAGTATTTTTTATTAAAAAAATAATTAAAAATTTAAATTTCAAATTTCAAAATTTGACTGTTGAAATTCAAATTTCAAAATTCAACCATCGAATTTGAAATTTTAAAATTTAACTGCCAAAATAAAAATTCAAAAATTTTAAATTCATCTATAAATATGATAATCTTTCTCATGTTTTCATTCATTTATATTACATTCTCTCTCTAAAATCATTCATCTTCTCATATTTGTATTCATCTATCGATTTGAATCGTTATCCTAATATTTTAGGAGAGATCCTCAATATTGAGGAAAAAGATGATCAATTAGATACGTTGTATGATTCAACCAGAATGACAGAAAGGTCTAGTCGTGGACGAGTAAGAAGGCATCGTGGTTCTGTTCCAAGCCATAGAACAATTAATCGTGGTAGAGTTGAAGGCCGCGAAAGACTATTGCGACTATTTTGCAACCCCTTGTGTATATGAAGGGTTTTTCCAAAAGAGATTCCGAATGAGTCGTCCTCTTTTTTTCGAATTGCACATGAGGTTGAACAACACGATCCATACTTCATCCAAACAATAGATGCTGTTGGAGTTCTTGGTTTGTCATCCCTTTAAAAGATAACTGCTGCTTACAGAATTCTTGCTTACAAAACACTGGCATATTTTATGGATGAATATATCAGAATTGGAGAAAGCACTGCCATACTTAGTCTAAGAAGGTTTGTGAAAGTTGTTATTGCAGTGTTTGGCGACCATTACTTGAGGTCACAAAACAATAGCGAGATTACTCGATTACTACAAATAGGGGAACAACGTGGCTTTCCCGGCATGTTAAGGAGTATTGATTGAATGCATTGGAAGTGAAAAAATTATCCAATCGCATGGCAAGGTATGTATACTGGTCATTGTAACGAACCAACAATCATTTTGGAAGCTGTGGCTTCTCAAGATCATTGGATATGACAAGCATTCTTTGGGCTTCTTGGTTTGTTGAATGAAATAAATGTTCTAGATATGTCCTATATTTTTGCATTATTAGCAAATGGTCATGCTGCTCCAGTAAACTATACAATTAATAGCCATGAGTATACAATGGGATATTATCTAGCTGATGGTATTTATCCAAACTCGTCGACATTTGTAAAAATAATTCCTTACCCACAAGGTTGGAAGAAAAAATATTTTGCTAAAGTACAAGAGTCGGCAAGAAAAGATGTAAAGCGGGCATTTGGGGTACTTCAAGCCCGTTTTGCAATCGTGCTTGGACCAGTACACTTTGGGATGAAGAAACACTTGCAGATATTATGAAAGCGTGCATAATAATGCATAACATGGTCATTGAGAATGAAAGAGATATTAGTAACAATGACTTTGATAGAAGTGATGCAAATCTGCCTGTAGAAGTGTCGCATGTGCCTACACCAGAATTGGAAGACTTCATGCAAACCCATTGTCAGATTAGAGACAGTGTAACTCATTTTTAACTACAATCAAATCTTATCGAGCATTTGTGGGAACACCATGGCAAATAATAATTTTCCCAATTTTAATTTCAAGTTGTATTTTCAATTCCAATTTCAATTTTAAGTTGTATTTTCAATTCCAATTTCAATGTCAAGTTGTATTTCAATTTCACAAGTACTTTCATAGCAATCAAACTCCAATTTGAATTTCGAGATTTTTAAGTCAATTTCAAAATTACTTTCATAGCAATCAAACTTAATACATAGTTTTTCATGAATAATAATATAATAAATAATGACTAAAAATTAAAACTCTGCTTTTTCATAATCCCATCTTCAAGTTATTCCAATATGCTGCAGAAATTGGGTCCATACTAGTAGTGTCAGTTTCCGTGATCTTCATTTCATATTGTCATTCATTATTCTTTTCCTCAAGTTTTACCTTACTTTTTTGAACTTCTAATTGGATTTCTTCAATTTCTAACTATTTACGATGTTGCTCCAATGTTATCTCTTGTTGAGCAAACATTTTCTCAAGCCGCTCTGCTTTTTGTTGTTCCATTTCCTTTCTTTGATTCCAGTGGTGATAAACTAGTATATCTTCAGTCCCGGTTTGCTTTTCTTTGTTTTTAAGTTGTATCTTAGAAGCTTTTTTGCCCAATAACCTATTGAGGTTGGGAGTAAACGATGGTCCAATGTCATCCCCTAAATGTGGAGTTGAATAACAATATTCAACATGATTTGATACAGCAGGACTACCAGTTGAATGGGTTTTTGCTCTCTTATTGCTAATAAGATTATTAGTCAATTTTCGCTCAATTTTCAAGATATTTAAACAATGCCCGTATTGAAATGGTTTTCCAAAAATCTTAGCAAACATTTTTTTGCTTCATTAACCTAAAAAACATATGAAATCATTAAATCAATAGTTCAAATATTAAATCATAGTAGTGTTTATCTAAAAATACTCAATCATTACATTATTTTGCTCTGTGTGTTCACTTTGTCGCAGTATTTCAATTTGACTATAAAAACTGACAAATTTAGCACATTTTGCATTCAGTCCAACGGCTTTTAATAGAAGCTTGCGAATGTTCTTCTTGATTGCTTCCATGAAATTCTATGTATTTTAATATTCTATGCCAGAAAGCACCACTTTGTTGTTCATTCCTAGTAATTGCATCTTTACTTGTGTTAAGTCACGCAGATATAATTAATTTATCTTCTTCTTGAGAGAAGTTCTTTGTCATTTGCGATTTTCTCACTTTTGGAACGACTTTATCTTGTACTGGTGTCAATATTGTGAGATTAGGTTGCATAGTACATCATATAAATCAGTGTTACTGTCGACGTTCAATTTCAGTCGACTGTGATTTGTTTTTGGGCTGCAATGAATAATTATGAATCACGATAAGAAGAGGAACAGAGGTTCCAGATACCAGTGAAGAGCACCTAACAATTTTCACATGGTTCGGCCAGAACGATGCCTACTCCACGCCCGTACTCTGATTATTCCTTCAGAATGGCAGTTTCTGATTATTCTTTGTGTCCCCTTCATGATATCTCTGATCCCTATTTATAATTGAGAGGTCTTTACAATTCGGATAACATATAGAAATAAAAAGATGATATAACGGGGGACAAACAGTCCTTATCATCTATAGAAAACTGAGTGGTATCTTCATCTCGAGGAGCATGGGCTGTTGCAGATAAAGTAAATGGACCCTACCTCTGACTTTTCAGCAGCTTTACCTTTTGTGAGAGCTGTAGGTGTTAGGCCAGTGATCTGATAGTCTGGCGAGCTGGGGGTTTTACTGAGAGTTCGTTTAGTCGATCGGTAAGAGCTCGCAAGAGGCTTAATCGGAAGCTCGTTTGGGGAGCTCACTTTACGAGCTGCGGGTTTCTGGCGGTGTATGGGCTCTCTTTTGATGAGGTTGCACGGGCCTCTCAGCCTCTGGTCGATTGGGTTGACCCTTTGGACCAAACTTAGCCCATAAAGAGTGACGCGAGAATTGCCTATAACAGTTACCCATAAACAAATTAGTGAAAGAACTATCAAATTGAGAATCCCTCTAAAAAATAATTAAAAAATATAATCAATTTAAAGAATTAGCATAAAATAATAAATTAAAATAAGTTCTAACAATTAACTAAAATTGTTTTGTTATTTTTAAATTAAAATCAAAATATATAATTCTAATATAAAAATATCAATTTAAATTCTAACAATTAACTAGAATAAAAACATTTATATATATGATTAATAATTAATTAACTAAAATAAAACATAATAATTAACTATAATTAATATATATAATTCTAACAATTAACTTTGAATAATTGTTTTGCAACTCCCTACATACTGTTTAATCGATTAATTATAGTTATATATAACATATATATAACATACGTTGAAAACATTTATAATTACTTAAAATATATATATTATAACATACCTTAGGTCCCTCCAGAAGGTTATTCTCTGCAAAATCAATTGCAGCTGCTCACGGCTCGCCCTCTCACCTTTAATGCAATCTAGAAACTTTCTTCTTCTCTACAAATCAATTGCTCCTACTCACGGCTTGCCCCCTCGCAGGCGCTGCTCGCCCTCGCCTTTTGCCTTTGGTTTATCTTGCTCTGCCCACCTCCTTTGTTCGGGTAAATATAAATATATATATGTAATGTAAAATATAGTCGTTGGTCTCTTGACCGTTGGCAAATGCAATCTCTGATTTTCTCTCTCCAAAAGATGTAAAAATGGCACCGAATCAGAGAAGTTGCCATTTTACAAACCTTTTTTGCCACTCTCGTTGGAGTAAACATTTTGTATTTTCATGTGCCATTTAGGCAATTACGCCAATGGCAGCCACAATGGCAACTCCTGTTGGAGTTGCTCTAAAGACGTGACTCTTAACTAATTTTGGCAACAAATCAATGTTTCTACCATAGATGGACTATAAACTTCGAAAGCAATCAAAGACCTTACCTCCAGTGTTAAAAGCTGACTCAAAAGTTACTGTTGACACCTGGATGGCAAGAACATCTCGAGGAATCCCTGATAGGATATGGTACTTTGATGAAATTACCTTCCACCATGCCAATATATCAAAAATCTTATTTCTTATATCCTCATTAGGATCAGCTAGGTACCTTTCAAGCTCATTTTTCATTTTAAAAGCATTATCTTCAAAACATTATTTCTCAAAATCAGATTCAAACATGTTAAAATCATCATCATCAGAATCCACAATTGGAAACTTTTGTTCATAAGTTGTCTCACTCTATTTATCTTCTGGTGATTGTCTAGTTGAGTCATTTGTTGCATAAAAATACATCAGTTTCCCTAGAATGCTCTTGATAGTATCCATTATGGTTTTAACTTTATTTTCAAAGCAGAGTTCGGATAAACAAAATGTTGTATATTTCATCTTATACCTAGGATCAAGCACAACCGCCACATAAAGAAGCATATTCTATTTTTCAATATTGCCCCAATACTATCAAATTTTATCTTCATGTTACAAGCCATATCTTTCAAGATTGATTCTTAAGAATAACTCCATTTGATTAGTCTCCCAAGTACATTACAAATTTCATGAAAATAATTATTTGTAGTAACATTTAAAAAAGCACTAAACTTGAAAGTAGCATCATAAAAAGTCTTAAAAAACTTACAGAATATTGCACAATTTTCCAGTCTTTAGAATTTGGTGGCCCAATAAACCTTCTCCATTTTTATCCTCTTCACAAAAATATCATGAATAGAGCCAATCATTATCTTCCAATAATTTTAAAACATCAACAAATCTTAGTACATGCTCCAACATTAAATAAGTGGCATTCCACCTTGTTGGCACATCCAAGCACACAAGAGTCTTTTCTTCTTTACAAGTATTCTTGACACAACTTTTGAATCTTGTCAATCTTGAAGGAGAAACTCTAACATATCTAACTGCATTACGTACAACCATAATAGAGAAGTCCAATTCGTTTAAACCATCATCCACTACCAAATTTAGAATATGTGTCAAACACCTCACGTGTAAGAATTCTCCATCACAAACAACACTCTTCCAAATCTGTAATCTTTTCTTAATGTGTGTGATAGCCCATTGTTAGAAGCAACATTGTCAACTATGATTGCAAAAACCTTCTCAATACCCATTATTTCAAACATGCCTCAATTGCTTCACCAATTGTCTTTCCCTTATGATTTGGAATTTGACAAAAGTTTAAGATTCTTTTTTGTATTTTCCATCTAGAATCTATAAAATGAGTTGTAAGCACCATATAATTGACATTTTGAATTGAAGTCTATGTATCAGTGGTAAGGGAGACTCTTTGTGAATTCTTTAAAAAAAATGACTTCAACTTTTTCTTCTCATCATTGTAAAGACTAATTATATCTCTAGCAATTTAGTGTGTGAGGATGATCAAACTTAGGGCATGCGTACCATAAAATAATTTAAAACCCTCTTGCTCCACAACCTAAAATGGCAATTCATCAGTGACAATCATTTTGGGACATATAATCCTGTAAGCTACTTGACTAAATCCCACAGTTAGAAGATTACTACTTGTAACACTTTCATCCTCATTGTTACTATTATTTTGAAAACGTGAAAATCTTCTACTTCTTATCTTCTAATCTATAAGGATTATTCTTACATTGATTGTTTACATGGTTACAAAGAGTATTTGTCCCATTTTTCCTACTATCACTAGCATAATCTTTACCACAATAGTTATACACAGCTCTGGGGTCAGAAGAGTCATTTTTACTTTTTGTAAAATGATCCCACACTTCAGATAGTTGCCTAGTTTTTTTTTTTACAACTTTAGCCTTAGATTTTGGAGGTAATGGATGTTTAGAACCACTACTTGAATAATGGATATTGACCATTTCATTGAGCTTCCTCACATATGAAGGATTGGTGCTACTATCTGCTTCCATCTAACAATCAAAACATTGAAAACATATTCACATACCACAAACACAACAACACTAAAATAATTGGTGCTACTATTACACAATCATGACTTGTTTAAATTACAATTACATAGTCATGGCTTGTTTAAATTATTTGATATTAAAATTAGGTAACTGAATAATCACCATTACATGGTCCATTTCTCATGGCTTGATATTAAAGTTGGTTGTCTTTTTTCAACTAATTTTTTCTAAACTGATTTATTATTATTTTTTCATCTAAATCTGGTGGCAGGAGTTGAAGTTCCTTAATTTAAGTATTTGTTTTTATTCATTAAAGTGTCTTACCTAATCCAACTTGGGTTGCATCGACGTTATGTTTATGATAATTATGTTATGGCTTGTTTAATTTGGATTACAAAAAAAAATTGAAGAATTAAAATAATTATTTTATTTTTTATGTGGAGGTGTCTTAAGACAATGTGAGGTAAAATCATTCCATTTATAGTGTCTCCATATACCCCTTGGTAAATCGGGTTAAGGTTTGCAAAGCACCAAATATATAAAAAAAAAAAATGATATCAATCATATTTGGGTTGTTAGTGCGACTCCCAAAATTTAAAATATTAACTTTATCTTTGTGCTAGAACTTTAGAAAGGAAATTAGTTGAGCAAATTTGGTTAAAGATATAGAGATATATATATATATATTTGTTTCTATGTCTATAGATACAAAGAGCATATCATGACCTCTATGAAGAAATATCAATACTTGTACTACTACAATTATTTGTCTAGTTGCAAAGAGCGAAATCAAGTGAGTGAATAATTACAAGCTAGAAGATGAAAGATTCTAATTTTTGTTAAGAAACGGAAATACGGTGAGAATCATGCGTGGATGAATGCATCAGGTAACTATCAGTGAATTCTTCATGGCATACCCAATCACTTTCGCACTCACCCCACTTATTGAGATGCTTCCATAATAGTGTCAAAATGTATGAATCCATATGCAAGGCACTATAGTGATCTCAAGTCAAATGATCCTTGTACAACCACCACAAGAGGTATCATTAGACACTCTTTGCAAGATCCATTTGGAATCCTTGAGTTGAGTCACAATCCAATGAACTTGTTCTTTAAAAAACACCCGTATACTAGTTGAGGCATCCAATGCCCACAATCTGTAAGATCAATTACCACTTTTCCAAATGTGAGGGCATAACACACACTGATCGCTTTGTGTTATTTATGTCCCATCTCAATGACACTTTTAATTGGGGACATTTAAAGGTATACTCACATGTGTTAAAGACCTTACAATTAAAGTCAGACTTTAATTCTTTTCTACACAAAGTATCCCTAGGGACTTTTGTCTTTAGGCATCCAATATAATTAAATATAAACGACGAGATGTGTCAATTAAATATCATAAACATAAAATAAATAGATATATTACTCATTAATATATCAAACCTGAATATATCATGTAAAACTTAGCACTTAAGTTGTAGGCCATACACTAACATCATATTTTAGTGTATCAAGTACAACTTAACACTTGAATTGTAAGGCATATACTAACATGTAGCACATCATCGCTTGGTTCAGTCTCAGTAAGACATCATTCTTAGCTCAGAAAAGTCCTCAATGATTGCATGTTGTTGTTAATCATACACGAAGATATTGATGTGCTCTGTTTTTTGAAGTTGTGCAGCGCTTGGCTGCTAGATGTACAGAGACCAAGCTAAACACATACAAGGAATCTAAGGGCAAGGTACCCTTTTGTTTGGTCTACTCTCTCTCGTACTCACCTCTAGGCAATCTTGTGTTTGTCAATTTTCCATGACCTACCGTCTTTTAAGGGTAACACTTTGCAGTGTTAGCATATACATATACATATAAATTTCAAGAATAAAACTTAAATGGTGCATACCTGTGTTATGCTCCCTAAATGGTCCATTTCCGACCAACTGGTTGGGTTTGAGGGTAAACCAATAGGAGCTCACATAGGTCCTCCTCATAAAAAAACCCAATTGGAAAGTTCGTTTAAGGTTGGGTTATCTCGATACTAAAAGATGATTGTACCTGAGACTGGGACCTAGTTGAGGACTTGGCCATGGGCCTTTACCCTAGTTTTTAGCACTTCTGGTGTAGCCATAAGATTGCCCTTGTTCCTCGAGTTGAGATGCAAAAGCTTTTGGATTAGATCAGATCATACGCAACAAAAAAATAATTTTTAGGTATCACATTTTTCGATTTTTACGATTTATTAAATGAGGAAGAAAATAAATAAATACCTTTTAGTGTATTTTGATTGTAGCATATGTTCACTTGTTGTATAATCCTCCACGTGCAGGATGCCAAGTCCATTCACCCGAAATCACCTTTGATCCAAGAGAGATTCAAGAGGGAAGAAGGAAAAAAAATTTCTCAAAAAGTTTCAATTTGATTTTTCATTCATTAGGGTTATGTATTATGGTCCTATTAATAAGGAAGCCACACAAACCCTAGGGTGTGTTTGGTTAAGGATTTAATGTGCTAAGATTAAATCTTAATCCAATTTTAAATAATATTAGTAATTTCATTCATAATAAAATTTCTTTATTATTCTTATTTCCTCTTTAAAATAAACGTTCAAACATTAGTAATTTCTAAAATTACTAATTTACCCTTCTCATTTTATAAAGTGATTTTTTTAATTTTATTTTGGTAAGACTTTCTAGATTTTCAATTAAATTAGCAACGAGAATAATCTCCTATTAATTCTAGTAAATCATGAGTGACATTTAGTAATATGTCATGACCATCCAATTTAATGTGAAGTGGGTATAGTGAATTTTTTTGCTACGACCCTATGCAATACAGTCCCTCTATCATCCTATATCCCGACAAGATATGAGATCACGGACAACATGTCAAATCTCTCAATCTTGTCATACGACAAAATCAAAAATCCTTCTTGAGTAATATGACGCAACTCATGGAATACATTTTCCATTGTCATAATACCTCGAGTAAGGATTTATCATCAAATGATTATTGGATCGCATATGATATGCTCCTTGCAAACCCTGAGGTGATAGATTCCATATCTGATATACATATACCTCATGCACAACTAGATTAAGCACATAGATACGCAAAATTGTTCCTGATTAGAATAATTATATAGCATCATTGATTTCTTAATCCATCAATGCACATCTATCTATGTTATCTCAAGTCTAAGGACTAGTTGTACATACATAACTAACATTGAATTATTGACCCATAAGTAAGGACCCATGTGATTCGATGTTAATAGTCCTAATCAATGAACACATTCATGTAACGAACACTCACTCATCTTCCTTCCATATCTCATATAGAATGGTATGAGACTCACCAACCTTTATTTTCAACATATCATACTGAACAAGGAGGAAGATGGTGTGCTAGCCTTTATGAGTTACTATTATCCACATTAGGAACTCTATAGTTAGGAACCTTTTTATAGCATAACGAACCTTGGATTAACCGTCACTCATGTCCTTAACACTTAAAGATGATATTCACTCCTTATTATACTAATGGATATATGTTTTTAATTTAAACCATATTGCAATTTAAATTAAAACATAAAGTTGTCCTTTTATTGATAATTAAAGAACTACAAGTTCGAGTTCCTTTGTAACACCTAGAACTGGTCTTAAAGGCTCATATCCAACAAAAGAAAGCCATTAAGAAAAGGCCTTATCGATCCTTGTCTTAATAGAGAAGTGCCCAAGTTGTGCGCGATGAACATGTGACTCGAACAATAACCATTTCTTAGGTAAAAGGTATAAAGCTTAACATTGTTCTTATTTCTATCTTACTTGGTGTGCAGGTCGTTAGGGAAGTAAGCTTGAAGTCATTAAGTGTCGATGCAATAGTGATGGGCGTTAGTGTTACGCTGGAGTGCTAACATGCATGCATAATGCTCCACCATCTAGCTCAATCTTACCCAGCTATACTTGGGGTGGTTAGGTTTATCGGCCGTTGTAGTACACCTTCTATAAGGTTTCCTCTAGATGGCTTCTGGAGGAGTTCCCTTTAAAAAGTTAGTCTGGGCCCAAGAGAATGTCCTTTCCTAGAAGTGTCTTCAGTGACCTTATTCCCCAAAGGCTTTAGTAGCCTTTCGAAGACTCTTTGGGGACTAAATTCCTCGAAATCTTAGGTAGTTTTTCGAAGACCCTTTGGGGACAAGCTTTCCTAAAGGCTTAGGTAGTCTTTTGAAGACCTTTCAAGGGATAGCCTCCTTGAAGGCCCCAAAGGCTTTGTTTAAGGTCTTTCTAAAGTCGAACCCAATAACAGCCAGAAACCCTCACCCGAAGGGTCATGCCACGTGCCCACTTACATGTGTGCCCCGTGTCCAACCCGCCATATATCCCAGCCCTTCGAGGAGTATAAATACCCCCTGATCCTCCACCTTTCAAATCCTTCTAATAGATCCTAAGACCTCCTTTCGACTTTTCTACATATACCTCTTTCAAATAGTCTTTGCTCTTCTGAAGGCATCATCCCTATTGCATTGCATATGCATAACCACTTGCACGCTATGACTATATCTAACTTAGGCATTAAAGGGCCCACACAAAAGAGATCCTCGCATACCCTTTGACTGTCTCTTGCCTTGTAGATAAAAAAACTGAAAGTCCTCTTTGGAAGACCCTTATGCAGTTTCCATGGAAGACCATTTTGTGGTTTCAAATACCTGAAAACCATTTCAGAGCCGCCCATTCTGCCCCTTTTCAGATGACCTTTTTCGAGTAAACCCTGTTCTTGCACTTGGCTTTGCCGACTTTCAACTAAGCTTCCTTGAAACAAACAAGTTTTAATTGTTGTATTACGACAACAAGAACTCTTCATAGGTTATTTTGTGGGTGGAATTAACGTGCAACAAATCCACGTAATTAAGACCCTTTAAGCACTTATGTAAGAGGAAATGGTTAGCAATGGCTTACACATGCAACCTAGGTTGCCCAGAAACGGAAACGGGAGACGTTTTCGATAGGAAGCGGAAACGCGAAAACGGCATTTTTCGAAAAAAGTAGGAAACGGAAACGCGGGGTAAACTGTAAATTTAAAAAATATAGTGGTTTTTTTATAAATATAATTTTTAATATAAAAAATAAAAAATATTTAAATATAAATAATAAACATAAATTTTATAATGTATTAAAAATATATATAGAAATATATATATATATAAAGACATATATATAATGATAAATATAACTTCACAGTTCTCACACATATATATATATCTCCGAATATATATATCTTGCTATTAACTTACATATATATATATATAAATATATATCCGTTAACTTCACATATATATACTTACTGTTAACAGAAGAGGGGAAGAGCATATTATTCGCACGGCTAAATCATATGGAAGAAGAAATCTTCTCATTGCAGTGCGTCTAAAGAGGGGGGAGGGTTTAGATGGAAGAAGAAATAGTTGGGCAACTCGCTGGAAGAAGACGAAACAGCTGCCCAGCTCACTGGAAACGCGTTTCCGGCAATGTTTTTAAAAACTGAAACGGCCCAAAATGTTTCAATAATTACACAAACGACTTGAAAAACGTTTCGAGCCGTTTTTCCCGTTTCCAAAACGGGAAACGGTTCGGAAATGCGGAAATGGCGCCTCCGAGCCGTTTCCGTGCTTCACAGCATGCAACAGTTGTTACTTCTGTGCCTTGTTGCTTTCAGACCTTATTGCTTTTGGGAAAGGTTATATGGTGGAGGGGCCTATAAGGACTTGTGTGCACGATTAGAATTACATTTGATCTTGCGCAACGGAATAAAAAAAATTGATTTTTCAAGTATCATGTTTTGTATGATTTTACTATTTACAAAATGAAGAATAAAAACGAAAGAATGCTTGTTGACGAAATCCGATTTCACCCTTAGGTCACTCGTCGTAAAACCCTCCACGTGTAGGATGTTGAGTTGGTCCACCTGAAACCACCTTTAATCCAAGATCAACTCGAGAGAAGAAGTATAAATTTTTCTAAAAATTTTCTTATTGATTTCTTGTTCTTGATTCAAAGTTTATAACCCTATTTATTGAAATCCATATGGAAACCCCAAGTGTTATGGGGTCGGGTTTAATGTGATAGCATTAAACCCAGTCCAATTATGAATAACCTTAATAATTTTATTCATAATAAAATTATTTAATTATTCTTATTTATCTCAAAAAATAAATGCACTAATTTATCATTATTCTCTTTAAAGTGATTTCTTATTGGGTGGGATTTTCTGGATTTACAAATAAATTGACAATAAGAATAATCTATTATTAATTCTCATAAATCATGAGTGACATCTACCAACATGTCATGACTACCCTATTTAATGTAAAGCGAGTATAGTGAACCTTTTACTACGATTTCGTACAATATGGTCCATCTATCATCCTATATTCCGATAAGATATAAGATTATGGACAACATGTCAAATCTCTTAATCTCGTCATATGACAAATCCAAAATCATGCTTGACTAATATAACACAACTTTTGAAATACACATTTCATTATCATATTACCTTAGCCAAAGATTTATCGTTAAGTGATTATTGGATCACATAAGATATCCTTCTCACAAACCTCGAGTCGATAGATTTCATGTTAGATGCACGCATACCTCATGCACAACTAAATCAGGCACATAGATACGTAAATTATTTTTAATTAGAACAATCATATAGTATTGTTGATATCTTTATACACAAATACATAGATATCTATGTCATCTCAGGTCTAAGAATTAGTTGCACATTCGCAACTAACATTAAATCATTGACCTGTGAGAAATAATCCATGTGATACAATGTTAACAACCTCATTCAGTCAAGTCGTTCCTGTAATGAACACCCACTCATATTTCTTCCATATCTCATATAGAATGATATGAGACTCACCAACTTTCACTTTCAGTATCTCATACTAAACAATGAGGAAGACGATGCAGTAGCCTTTATGAGTTGGTACTATCCAGGTTAGGAACTCTATAACTACGAACTTGTTTATATCATAATGAACCATGGATTAACTGTTACTCATATTTTTAATACCTAAAAAATAGGATCCACTCTTTATTATACTAATAAATATATGTTAATTTAAATCACATTACAATTTAAATAAAAATATTAACTAATCATTTAATTAATATTTAAAAAATTATGAGAGAGTTCTTTTATGTCAGTAGAATTGGTCTTACGGGTTTATGTCCAAGAAGCACGTCCTACTCCTGGGAGAAAATTAACATGATAGGCAAGTGGGTTGTCTTCTAGGAAAAATTAATTACGTGCAAGACGGTCCAAGAGGCAATTTCTTTTGAGAGAAATTTATGCGCTCCCAAAGTCTTCCGAGGTGATTTGGGGCCTTCTAGGAGCAATTAAATGTGACCTCCCGGGAAAAGTCCTTGCACGCTAAACTTGTTTAGGCTTGCATGGGAAAACTTTTAGCCGCCAAAAAGTGCCCTTAACTAAACATTGACCTTGTTATTTTTAAGGGTTGGTGTTGACACCTTGGTTTGGACAATGGTCTTCTTCCAATTATTCATTTATTTATCATTATTATTTATTTATTATTATTTTTAAAAAATACGCTAACTTGTATTTATTTATTAAAAATATGCCTAGGTGAACACTTGACAAATCTATGGCACATTAAAGGCGTTTGAAGAATTACTAAAACTTTAAGGGCATCTCTCAACCATCTACAGCTCAATTTGTAAATTGGCAAGTCTCATTACAGTGTGGTATTTGACGACTGTGTTCTTTAGCTTTCTCACTTTTGGTCAATTAAAATATGGCGTTTGATTAACCAAATTGGTCCAAACTATACTAAATGCCTTTAGTGGACAAAATCTAATTTTTGGTTGACCCAATTAAAGTGTTAATAAAAACTCAAAAATCACACAACCTTACTTTGGTTAACTAGTCAAACTTATTTGGTTGACTTGACAAGCACAAAGAATGAATGTTACTCCCCAGGTGCTTTTAGTTAATCATAAACCTATTTTGGTTGAGTACACAACAAAAAAGGAACAAGACTTAAAAGACTTACTACTTAAGTTCAGTCCACCATTCAACAATCTTTGGTCAACCTTATATAATTTTCTCTATGTAGAACTTATTAATTTTATGATTGATCAATTAGGTTATCATTTTTTGTTTGTAAAAGGTAAAATTCTTCACCTTAAAGGTCTTTCACACATTGCTTTGCGTACGTGGGAGGGGTTAATCACGGTACATGGCGACGGACTAGATAGGAGGTACAGTGCATAATACCTACAATGAGCTACCTCCACATGAGAGTGAAACTCTCACACTGCGGCTGTCATGATTCGAACTTGCATCATTGTCTGCAATCTACTACCTAGCTATCATCCGTGCTACGCCCGTGAGGGCTAGATTATCATTTTTTATGACTAGACACAAATTGTTTTTGACAAACTTAAAGTTATCTCTTTTTTACAAACTTTAAAGGTTATTCTCTTCGTATCTCAATTTTTATTTTTAAATTTGTTTTTAGTTTTATATTTTAAATATCTATTTTAAAATTACTAAAAATACGTTCTTTTTGTTTATAAAGTTTTTTACATTTTAGAAATTTTGAGTATTTTTGTGATAAAAATAATAAAAATAATTTTTTTTATTTTTCTTTATAAATTTTTTTATTATTTTTGAAAATATATTTTTAAAAATATTAAAGTAAACACGTTTTTACTATTTTGAGAAACTAAAAATTAAAAACGATCTGAAAACAGTAAAGAGAACAGAACTTAAAATTTTAAGAGATTTTTGTTTTAAAAGAGTAATAGTCCACTTCATCATGTCCATTATAAGGATTAAAGAAAATAATTTATATTTTATCAACATCAAAACTTATTTTATTGTTACCTTGAGATTAACATTTATGAAGAAGAAGAAGAAGAAATAACCCTCTGATGGGTTTTTCTATCATTAGGTCCATACCTGCAGTTATAAACGGTGGTTGCTGTTAATTGTTATTCTGTGTTTTTTATTCTATGTATCTAATTTTTTTGATGAAATTTTTAATAAGGGATTAAATTATAACAAGATAAATTAATAATAATTATAATTAGAGAAAGGAAATTACAAAGACTAATTTAATATATATAAAATGTAAAGTTTAAGAAGGAATAATGTTATTTACGCTTGAAAAATACAACACAATACTTACAATGTAGGATATGACATAGATAATATCAAACGCATGTGATTTTAGATATCACTATTCCTATATTATTATGAAAAAAATATGAAAGCTAACCTAACAAATATAATATAATAAACCCCTTCATGTTATTCCTTACTTTTTATATTTATGTTAGAGTTGCTCTATATGTGAAGGGACTTTTAATATCCTTGGTTGCAGATTTTGTGACTTTAATTAATCTTAGAGGTAGCTTGTTACTAATTGTTGTTATCATAATATAATAATTAAAAATTATTTATTTTAAAAAAATTAATAAAAAGTTAATAGGGCCGAACAAAAGAGTAAGGTTTGTTCAAAAGAGATCATTCAAAGAGGTCGTCCAAAAGGGGAGTCTTGACCGATTGTTCCAAGAGATTGTTTTCGTAACTATCTCTACTAATTAAATTTTAACAACTCATCTAATTTTACACATCATAATTTTTTTATATATTCAGTTAAATACAACTTAACAACATTAAATGTATATAATTTCCCTCTCTTTATCCCAAACTCAATACCTAGCAAAAAATCAATCGTCAGTGATCGCCCATTGCCGATGAGCACCCCACCGCCACTTACCACCCCAACCTGATTTCTAGCGGGGCAACCCGACCACCACAACTCCAGTTCTAATTTTATAGAAAAAAATTGTGAAAAATTAATATATATATATATATATAAGAGAAAGGGATTTTGAAAAATAACTAATCTTTAATTGATTAATTAAAATTTGTATTCTTTAATAAATTAAAATCTTTAATAAAAAAGGAAAAAACTAAATATATAACTAATCTAATCTAATGAAATACAATCAATTAGTTAAAAAATAACTAATCTAATTTTATCTGCAATTAAGGAACTTTATCATAATCAATTAAGATTTATAATCTAAAATTAAAATCAAGGAAAATAATTAAATCCTTAAGACTTTGAAGTCCTAACGTAGGTTTTCATTATTGATATAGTTAGTAAGCGACCAATCCGCTCAATCATGGGCCCAATTGATCCCAAACCATATTAATTTTTTACTTAAACATTCAAAGTCTTTGTGGATGAAGTTGGACGTAACTTTATAGAAAAAAAAAAAAAGAATATTGAACTTTTGATATTGTTTTTAATTTTATAATAAATTTTTAATTTCTTTAATACATATATTAAATACGAAAAAAAGGTTCAAATCAGCCCTCCAACTATTTTATTTAGGTCAATTGAAACCAAAATTAAGTTTTTGATCAAATAAACCCAAACCTTTTTTTTATTCACATGGCAAATAATCCCAATTTTTGCTTGGCTCCTATACCTGATTTACATGCCCTGAATGCAATGCATAAGAAAGAAAGAAGATTGAGTGTTGAGCGTGCGTAAGAAAGAGCCTTGGATATAGAATGTGGCGGCCAGGGGTAGAGCCAATGTAGGCCCAGTGAGGGCCTTGGCCTGCCACTAATTTTGGCCTACACTCAAACCCGGGTATAAAATCTGAAACCCTCCCTCAATCCTTCTCTCGCTCAAGCGCCCGTCGCCGGCCCCTCCTAAACCCTACCCTTCTCCCTCTCTCGCTTTAGCTCACTGCTTGCTGCGGGTTTCCTGTCTGTCATTCTCACTCTCTTCGACCTCTGTACCTCTGTCCGACAAGTTGAACCATTACTGAGGTGAGGTTGTTGCCTCGCTTGCCTTCTCGGTCGACAGTCGCTACTTGCTCACCTCGCTCAGTCCATTAGTCGTTCTTGCTTGCCTTGCTAGTTGCTGCCTGACTCTTTCTGGACCTCTGGCTCCGTCGCCCCATCACTTGCCAACGTTGCCACCTCAGCCTCACCCTCACATGCTCGCTTTTTCGAGCTCCGACCCTTCGTCACTAATCACTCGCTAAAGCTAGATGCTGATCGATCGCTACTTCTCCGACTCTCTCTCGCTTAATCAGTGAGCAATAAGCTTCTGGCTTCACCAATTTTTGTCACAAAAAGGTAAAATCTCTTTTCCATTTTTAAAATTAAGTAAACTTGAATTTTTTTAACTGATGTTGGGTTTGTCGAAAATAAGTTTGTTAATGTGATGTTAAGATTGATAAATAAGTTTATTAATTGCACAAGCACATGTAATTTGATATTTTGATTGTTGAATCAATTGCATAAACGCACATAATTTGATATTTTGATTGTTGGATCAATTGCACAGGCGCACGTAATGTGGATATTGATCAATTGCAATTTACACATGTACACTTAATAAATTTATGAATTTGTGTATTCTCTAATTATCATTTGTTATATTGAATTTGAAACAGTCATGGAGAGATTTTTAAAATGAAAATCTTCGTCGAATGTAAAAGATGTTGATATGTAGAAATCAAATAGTGTTATATTTTATGTTACACAACTTCCCATCAATCTTGGACTAAGGATTCCAATTTTGGATTACAATGTTAATATTCAAGATCAAGTCCATAGAGCATATATGCAAAAAGGCCCATGTTAGCCTCTAGATCATAACTTTTCATATAAATCATTTGGACAGACACAAACTAGACGATTCAATCCTACCTGGTTTAAAGAGTTTGGTAGTTGGTTAGAGTATAAAGTATCAAAAGACGTTGCTTTCTTCTTGTATTGTTATCTATTTAAAACAAATGTGGGTAAACAAGGAGAAGGTGATGCTTTTTTTAATGAAGGATTTTCGTATTGGAAAAGTAAAGATATGCTTAATATTTATGTTGGGGATCATGATAGTTTACACAATAAAACTCGCATCAAGTGTGAGGCTTTGATGAATCAAGAGTAATACATTTAGTTAGTTTTCTTCAAATAGTCAAAACAAGTACAGAATGACTATCGTATTTGTCTTACTGCATCAATTGATTGTGTTAGACTTTTGTTGTGACAGGGGCTTCCGTTTCGGGGTCATGATGAATCTGATAATTCAGATAATCCTGGTAACTTTTTAGTCCTATTGTAGTTTCTAGCTGATCATAATGATGAGATTAAGACAATTATAATGAACAATGCTCTTCTAAATTGCAAATTAACATTACCCGATGTTCAGAAGGATATTCCAAGTGCTTGTGCTGCTAAAACGATCAATGTTATTATCAAAGACATTGGGGATTCTTTTTTCTCTATTTTAGTTGATAAATCTTGTGATGTGTCGACAAAAAAACAAATGTCAATTGTTTTACCTTATGTGAACAACATTGGACAAGTAAATGAACGTTTTATTGGTCTTGAGCATGTTTTCAGTACAACAACTCTCTCACTTAAGGCTACAATAGGCAAGACATTTTCTAGATATAACTTAAGCTTATCTAGACTGAGAGGACAAGGTTATGATGGGGCAAGTAATATGCAAGGTGAGTTCAATGGTCTCAAATCACTTATTTTTAAAAGAGAATCCTTGTGCTTTTTACATTTATTGTTTTGCTCGCCAACATCAGCTAACTCTTGTAGCTGTGGCAAAGAAGAATACTCCAATTTTTAACTTTTTTCACTTGGTTGCTGACGTGGTCAATATTGTTGGAGCATCTTCTAAACATTGTGATCATCTTCAAGAGAAACAGGTAGATATTGTTGTGAAAACATTGGACAATGGTGAGATTTTAAGTGGAATAAGACTTAATCAAAAAACTACCCTTCGAAGTTCTGGTGATACGCATTGGGGTTAACATTATAATTTTTTGATCAACTTGCTTGCCATGTTCTCAACTGTTATTGATGTACTTGAAATTATTAGTGTTGATGGATCAAATTTTGATAAAAAAATGTGAAACATACAATTTGTTAGAGTCAATACTATCATTTGATTTTGCATTTAATCTACACTTGATGAGAACTATTTTGGCGATGACAAATGAATTATCAAAGGCCTTACAGAAAAAAAGATCAAGATATTGTAAATGCAATGAAATTGATGAAACTATGCAAACAATGACTCCAGTCTTTTAGAGATGATGGGTGGGATTTGTTTTTGCAATAAGTCTATTCTTTTTTGTCAGATGCACTACATTGATGTTCCAAATATAGATGATATGTTTATATATCGTGCACCTTATGGTCGTCCACAATGTTAAGCTCCAAAAATGATATATTTGCATCATTTCCATGTCGATTTATTCTATGTTATCATTGATATGCAACTTCAAAAGTTGAATGATTGTTTTTCGGAGACAAATACCGAGTTGCTTCTTTGTGTAGCATGTCTATGTCCAAAAGATTCATTATCTGCTTTTGAGAAGGAAAGATTGATTCAATTTGCTGAGTTTTATTTAAAAAAATTTTTATCAGTAAATCTCCTGACACTTGATGATCAATTTGAAACTTTTATTATTAATATGTGTTTTAACAAAGAATTTGAAAGATTGAAAGGCATTGGTGATTAGGGGTGAGCAAAAGTTCGAGTAAACCGAACTAATGTTCGATTTTTTATCGGTAGCAGTTCAGTTTGGTTCGGTTATTTCCTTCAAGATTTTCAGTTATTTAGTTTGGTTCGGTTATTAGTTTCGGTTCAGTTCGGTTATTTGTTTTCAACAATTTCGGTTATTCGGTTCGATTTTTTTGGTATTTTTAATCAAAAAATCAAACCGACCCAACAAATTAGCCTTCTTTTATTAGGTTTGGTTTGGTTTTTTTGGTAAAAATTTTGGCACGGTTCGGTTACAATGGCTCAAAATTCGATTAGTTTGGTTTCAGTTATTTCGATTAGTTTAGATGATTTGGTTGGTTCGGTCGATTATGTACTTCAATTCGATTCGATTCGGTTAGTAATTTTCGGTCGGTTCGATTCGGTTATAATTGATTGTACACCCCTATTGGTGATTTTGCAGAAAAGTTGGTTATGACAAAAAAAAAATATAATTTATTCGTTGGTATACAAACTTCTAATTTTTGCACTAGTTCTTTTTATTGCAACTGCTACTATCCAGAGAGTATTTTTTGCGATGAACATTATGAAGGATATATTACACAATCGGATAGGAGATCAATAGATGAATGATAGCCTAGTTGTTTATGTTAAGATAGAGATATTTTTGAATATTGATAATGAAGTTATTATATAACATTATCAAAATATGAAATCTGATAAAGAACTATTGTAAGGTATTGGATAAATTATGTTAACTATTTGTATATTTATACTACTATATTATTTCTTTTTTTTTTTTTAATAAATTTCGCCCTCAAAAAATATTTCTGCCTCTGTCCTTGGGTGGCGGACGATTGTATAGCACGAGATGCGGGTCAAGGGGATACTAAAATAACTTTGTTGAGAAGGCGACCACGAAGAGAAATGCACCTTGAAAGCTGGCTAGAAACCCGATTTGAGAAGATGAGGAGGCGCTCAAGAGAACTAATGAGAACACTGTGACGATGGCAGAAATTGCACCGACTTGGTTCGGGAGGGTACAGTATTGGTGGGGAGGGGGGTTGTTGATTATGGGTGGTACGAGGCAAACTGAGAACCGTTTGGTTGTGGTAATTGTGTCGCCGCCTACTTGTGGTCTTTATCCTTGTCATCGCTTTAAGGCTGAAAGGGTGGAGCCGGGGCGACAAAGTCTTCACCAATGGCGTTAGCTACCAGCTGGGCCTCTTCTTCTTGGTACAGGTACTATTCTGGCTATGGGTTAAACGCTATTTCACCGTTGTAGGAAAGCAGAGAAAAGCTAGCCTGAGGCGAAACCTTGTGGACCACATCCAGGGCTTCTTCTGACGCACACTCAAGGCTCTTTCTTCTGTCCTTACCTAGTGCATCCAGGGTGTGTAAGCCACACATGGGAGCTAGACAAAATTTGAATTTATTTGGCCTGTAAATAAAAGATTTGAGTTTATTTGGCAGCCAACTTAATTTTAGTCTCAATTGACCTAATTAAAATAATTGGAGAACCAATTTAAACCTTTTCCCTATTAAGTATTCTGTTTAGTTTTAACTTTACAATATTATAATCATCTATCTAATTATATCATTAAATGACGAGCTAGACAATAACATGACGTGATTAGTTAATATTTAACATAGACGATGAGTTGAAAAAAATATCTCACCTCAACATTTAGGAGACGTTTGGTACAGAAGAAATTTTAAGATTTTTTAGAATATTAGGTTGGAAATCTATTTTCCCATGTTTGGTACAACTTTTTTATAAAAAGAATCCTAGGAAATAGAATTCTCGAGAATGATTTTTAAGTAACTTTTTCACAAAAAGATTTTCGTAAAGGGGGTTGGGAATCCAAGTTTCCCATGAACTTGAAAATGTTTTTAACAAAAAAAAGACTAAAACACCTCTTACTCTTTTATAACCCCATACAAATATATTATATATGTAATATATTTATATTAAATATATTATATATATAAATTAAAATAGATATTCATACAAACATATATATTATGTATATATATTATATATATATAAACACACACATATATATATACATAATGTAAAAAAAAATGATATTTTTTTTACTATCTAAAGATGTTATGGGTCCTAATATTTTATATAGTAGAAGGAATTTATTTTTTTAAACAAAAAATCAAATAAGGGTAATTTTGAAAAAAGAATATGAATTTCCAAGAATGTTGCATTTAAACCAAACATAAGAATGTAAGATTCAAAAAAAAAAATACTCAACATTCTTGAGAATGTTAAAAACTAACCAAACATAGAATTGTATAAATCTTGGGAATCAAAGATTTCTAAGAGCATTCCCAAGAATTATGAATCCCAGGAATTTAAAAATTTCTCTCGTACCAAACGTCTCCTTAAGGGCAAATCAAATGAAAGATTACGATATTATAGTTAAAATTAAGCACAAAATTTAATATACAATTAAACAAATTAAAAACCACTACAGATTAAAACAAAAACAAAAAAATAAGCATATGAATCCGTTTTGTCACAGCTAAAGGGATGGAGGATTATGTTCTAATTTGAATTAAAACAAAGCAACCAAACCAAAGCATAATCCATTAATCAACAGGGTCGGTTGCATCTTTGGTCGACAGTTTGTTTGATCTAATAAGATGTGAATCTTTCTTTTCTATTTTACTTCTTTTCTTTAAATCATGGCGGCGGACCCAACCATTAATCTCACTTTGTCTGTTCCAATTCAAAATTTCCACTACTTGATTTTGCGCTGCTCTGCCCTCCACTCCATCATTGGATGCTCTCGTGGATCTGTAACATCATCATTGCCCTCTTCCACGTTGTGACGACAAATTATAATGCATTTTCAAAAGGAAAATGTAATACAAATCTTAGTGAATACACGTTAGCGTTAGAATATCAACAATAAAGCACACCTTGGCACTTAGCAAAGAAGATAAAGCATAAATTCCTACTTGAATTTAATGCTCGGATGTGGTGGTTAAGTGGGCCCATTTTATGTTGCATGGGATTTGTGTCTCGTTGTTTGCTTTCTTCTTTCTTAATTTTCAACATTTTGTCTTCATTAAGGTTTAACAAATGTTCTTGTAGTACCTGTTTGCTTAATACAAGACAAACACTCACACAAAATCAAAGAAATAAAATTAAAAATAAAAATCAAATAACACCAACTCACACAAAAAGACAACAATACATATATGTTCGGACACATAAATAAGTTTACTCATGGCAAGATTGTTTAATCCTTACTCAATCCACTAGATTGAAGAACATGATATATAGAGAAAAAAACTTAAAAAATCGAAAGAACTTACAGTATCGATACCGATGTTAAACCATATCACATGCTCAATAATCCCGAGCGCTCCCACTCTCAACTATCATCTCAATCTCTCCCACATAGTCCAAAACATAATTGAAAAATAACGATACAAGGGGTTAAGATTTTCTTTTTAGAGTTTATTCTCGATGAAATATGTGAATAATAGCTCTTGCTTTTGTCCTTTACTTTATATATGCGAAGGCTACACAGTAGAAATAGATCAATAGACACATAAAAGTGACTCAATCTAATTGCCACTTGTCGGTCATCAAGCCAGTGATTGAGGAAATACAAAATAGATATACAAAATACTTAAATAAAACCAACTAATTTGAATCAAAATATAACAATTATAAATTAAATATTTTCATTTTCTCTTTTTATTTGTCATGCACACATACTTAAGCTTGCAATGACATAAATGAAATTAGATAATTACGATTTTCTATATGGGTAGAAAAGAGACCAAAGTATATATTTATAATATTTCAACAAGTTCTTTTGATTACAAATTTTTGATATAATTTATGTTGATACTAATTGTTTAATAACATATTTAAAAATATTAGTAAAAGCGATAACCTATATCAATATGAATAAAAGGTGAATTGTGATAAATACCCAAATAAGCTCCCTTGTAAAAGCTACTTTTAGGCAAGCATAGATCACATTTGGTCTTTTGAAAATAGAAGAAAATATTTTTATTTCTAATAAAAGAAAAACACTAATTTGCAAGTATGGTTATATGTAAAAAATAAATAATAATATAAAAACAAAAAATCTGAACTATACTTCTTTATAAGAAAGGTGTCGTTGTCTCCTCGGAATTTCATGAATCCATTTGAATTTAAAGTTTCCAACATAAAATTTGGGAAGCAGAGTAATAAATGCAAAGATCTGGGGCGTTTGAGGAATTACTCGAACTTCAGGGGCATCGCCCAGCCATCTACAGTTCAATTTGAAAACCGGCGGGCTTCATTCCAGTGGGGCATGTGACGACTGTGTTCTTCAGCTCTCTCGCTTTCTTTAGTTTGTAGATTCCTCAATTCCCCAAACAATCTCTTTTACGGCAAACGCTCCCCTTCATCATTATTGCAATCATCGTCTCGTCCATTTGTTCCCAAACCCTAATTTCATCAAAAATCTCATTGATTCATCTCTTTAAATGATTTGAGTTTCTCCATTTCTGAGCTACATCGACGACTTTCTTCTTCTCCAGGTCATATAGCTAAGCAATGTCGAAAGATGGCTCCTCTGTTCGATTCGTCTCCCGAAACGCTTCGAGGAGCATAGCATCGGAAGGAAACGAGAACGAATTCGAGAACGAATCGAATGCAATTCTTGTTCCACCTCCGAGAACCCCTTTGAACACAATTCCAGATCCTGCTCAGTTCCAGAAGGAAATTCAAGAGTTTGATTTTGAGTCCAGGGCCAAGTTCGAAGTTAGTAGATCGCGTCGATTATCGGATAAGAAAATCGAAGTTTCTGGTAATGCGGGTGGCTTGAATTATGGAACTTCTAGGGTTTCTGGTCGAGGAAAAGCACAGTCAGAGCCAAACTCTGCACAAAGTACGCCGGCTAGGACTGCTGCAAGGATTTCGATTATTGGAGCATCTTCAGGGGCTTGTACTGGGCCTCGGCCTCCTCAGCACTCTGGATCAAGAGGCGGCAGCTCTTCTAGGGTCTATAGAGGGATACAGCTTGTGAATATTGAGCAATCCACTGAAGTCCCACATTTTGAGCTGGTGGATGATCCTTTATTTTGGGAAGATCACAATGTGCAGGCACGTGTCCATATTACGTCTTAATTAGTGGTTGTTTCACTATCCTTAGTGTCTAAGGTAACATGCTGTGTGATGGAATACAGGTTTTGATAAGAATTAGACCGCTCAGTAATGCAGAGATGATGTCCCAAGGGTACGGCCGTTGCTTGAAGCAAGAGAGTGCACAGACCTTGGTTTGGCTTGGTCATCCTGAAACCAGATTTACCTTTGATCACATAGCTTGTGAAACCATATCGCAGGTGATATTCAATAATCACCCACAAAGCGTCCATAATTCCTTTCACACAATGAAAGAGATGCACACAAAAACAAATGAACATGCACATACTGTGTTACATTAATTGAAGGCTTAGATGGATTCTCATCTGATTTGTCGAATGCATTGTCTGTAGGAAAAACTCTTTATGATTGCTGGATTACCTATGGTGGATAATTGCATGTCTGGATATAACAGTTGCATGTTTGCCTATGGTCAGGTAGGACCTTCTCAAAAATTTTGTTTGTGTGTTAGGCAATAGAGTTTGAGGTCTTATATGCTTTCTCGCAGACTGGGAGTGGAAAAACATATACCATGATTGGTGACATATGTCACAGGGATGGCAACCTAAATGAAGATTGCGGGATAACTCCCCGTATATTTGAATATTTATTTACAAGGATCAGAGAGGTATTTGCATATCTTTGCATAATTTCTGGAGTAGATTATTTTATGGCATTTAATATGCTTATTTCTTACTGCTAGCTATTTTTGTGTAAAATCACTAGGAAGAGGGGAACAGAAGGGATGAAATATTGAAGTACAGCTGTAAATGTTCCTTTCTAGAGATATACAATGAGCAGATAACAGACCTCCTGGAGCCATCATCGACCAATCTGCAAGTAATCTTAGTTATTTAGGATTTATTTCTAGAAATTTCATTTTAATTTTTCTTATGACTTGTTACATGTCTTCTTCCATTATATAGCTCAGAGAAGACCTTAAAAAAGGGGTATATGTTGAAAACCTCACAGAACATAGTGTGACCACTGTTAATGATGTTCTAAAACTTCTACTACAGGTATGACTCTTGAGCTTTTGCATTCTATAGTTATATCTTAGGATGTTAAGTTTGACTTCCAATTCTACTTATTTTATTTTTTCATACAAGACAGGGTGCTGCAAACAGGAAAATGGCAGCAACCAACATGAATAGTGAGAGCAGTAGGTCACACAGTGTCTTCACATGCATCATTGAAAGCCACTGGGAGAAAGATTCCATGACCCACCGTAGGTTTGGCAGATTAAATTTGGTAGATCTAGCTGGTTCAGAAAGGTGAGTATTGATTTTGAAATCTCTGTTATAAAGATGGCTTCTTTGCTGAATTCACGTTGTTGATTTGATTAGGCAGAAGAGCTCTGGCGCAGAAGGAGACCGTTTGAAAGAAGCAGTGAATATAAACAAATCTTTATCCACTCTTGGGTAATAAGAAACCTGTTTTTAAGTTAGGTTACCCTGAACATCTAAAGTAATTTCCAATAGTTGCTAATTATGCACATTCTTTTCTCTGCAATTTAGAGTCCCAATGCATGCAAACTTCCTTCTATTGAAACACTATATAATACTGGAATGGATGCTAACTTACTTGTATTGAAACCCTATACTGTACCAAAATATGTCAATTCAACTTAACAGGCCTTATTCAAGATTTCTTGTAGCTACCTTGACACAATTGTTTTCTTAATTATTTTTAGTGGATGAAATGTCTTGTAGTTGACTATCTGACCATCAAATATTGATAGAGAACTGTATATAAAGAATCAGAAATGACAATCATTATACTAGGGGCTCTAGATTCAATTGCTTGTGGCTGCTATCAGGAAAGGATTGAAGTATGGACCCAAGAACTCTAATATCCTAGAAACAAAAATCAGTTAATGCATAAACAAAATACTTCTACACCGAACAAGGGAGATAAGGTTCCAATAGTAGAAGATCTATATGACAAATCATTATATCATATTATCTTCAGTCGATCTCTCAAAATTTTCAAATGCAACTTAAAAAGTAGACTATTTGTTTTGAATTAAAAAGTAGACTCTTTGTTTTGAAGTAGAGATCTTGATGTCTGGACTTGTGGGCATGCACATCTGGGTTTGTATTACCTCCATTTATCTAACTTGTGACTTAAGACAAGGTCAATTTGATATGTCCACAGTTCCAAGTATCTGCTTCAAGATTTATGAACTAAGTCCTTGTGCTAATGTCCAGATCTAATGATTCTTTTATATGCATAGTCAACACAATTCAATAATTTCTGTGTCTGGCGTGTCTAGGCAGTTTGGGGACTGATCTATTTTCAAGGAGATATACTTAAGAAAATGCAAAACTGAAATAGTTTACACATGAATGTTTTTCCTAAAGAAGCTATAGAAAGAATTGTTGAAGAGTTTGTTTAGTCCTTGGTTAATCTTTGGATACTCAGCTTTATCTGAACATCTGAGCCACAATCATACAGGATAGCTTGATTGGAACATGATTTTAGGTTTATAACTTCACACGGCTGAATCACAACTCTAGAGTTGCAGGCCTTTGATACTGCACACAAGGTTTTTATATCTTTTTATTCATTTCCTGTATCACTTCACTTTTCTGTACTTGTAGGCTGGTCATAATGTCACTGGTGGATTTAACACATGGGAAACATAGACATGTACCATACAGGGACTCAAGGCTTACATTTCTCCTTCAGGTTAGAGAAAAGCTCTTGGCACTAGTTGAGATCAAAATAAGATTCTTACATGCATTTTCAGTCAGATAAATTGCAAACTGTAGATGCTGTTCCTCATTGGATGCAGGATTCTCTAGGCGGGAACTCAAAGACAACAATTATTGCAAACGTTAGCCCATCTATTTGGTCTGTCTTAAGGATTGCTTTCTTTGTGTGAATATTTTTATCGTTTTTTTTTTTTTTTTTTTTTGGGTTGATCTCTTACTGGACCTGCAGTTCTGCCAACGAGACATTGAGCACTTTGAAGTTTGCTCAGCGTGCCAAACTTATTCAGAACAATGTACTGATCCTTTGCTCATGTTTATGTCACTGTATCTAAATATATTAACAGCCATTCTTTCCTGTTTTTCTTATCCTGCTTTCTAAATTTCCTTTTTCCTTTTAGGCTAATGTAAATGAAGATGCTTCAGGTAATATAACAGCACTGCAGCGGCAAATAAAACATTTACAGGTATTGTCTAGTAACAATTATTTTTTATTACATTTTTCTGTTAATGAAACTGAGGCAGTTATCAATTTCAACCAGGGCCAATTATCCTTTTTGGTGAAGCACTATGACATTTCAAAATCTGTTTCAAGTTTCATGTCAGCTGATCAATGGTCTGGCATGAGTGATACAGCTGATAGAAATGACTTATTAAGGGAAAGAAATATGTCCGATGATCATAGAACACAAAGTGTCCAAGAATGGAAGGTAATCTTTATGCCTAAGTTGATAAGTTGCTTCTTCCTATCAAAGAGTTGCATACATGTACTCATTTGTATTTGACAGAGAAAATATTCAGACACAACCTTAGTTGGTGCCCTCAGGAGAGAGAAATTGGCTGAGACTGAAGTGAGGAGATTAATGGCTCAAATTGAACAAATGAACTGCTTAGTATGTCTAACAAAAGTGATGATATCAAATTTCTTTAACTTTAGGAACTCAGCTTGCATTTCTAGATTAAAATTAGAGCCAGGAGTGGCATTTTGAAGGATTTTAACTTGCAGTTGTGTATTCTATTGCAGGTTCAGCAAAGGGAAGAAGACATTCAGCATGCTAAAATGATGCTTAGGTTCCGTGAAGAAAAAATTAAAAGATTAGAGCTGTTTGCAGATGGTTTAATCTGTACTGACAAGTATCTCATTGAGGAAAATAATAGTCTGAAGGAAGAGATACAACTTCTTCAAGAGAAGATTGATAGAAAACCAGAAGTGACGCGGTTTGCATTAGAAAGCATTAGGATCCTTGACCAGCTAAAAGCGTAATTCTCATGACTATACTATCCAATTGTTTAAAGGTGCTATTATATCATTTCTAAGCGCCTCTTATTGCTGCTACTGCCAGGTTGGAAGAATTCCATGAACAAGGAGAGCGAGAAAAATTGCTTGCTGAAATTTCAGAATTGCGTGACCAGGTTTCAAGAGATTTTCTTCTTATTTGTGATTTTTTAACACTGAACAATATCATCTGCCTTTTTAAAATTTTCTATTTTATGCAGCTTTTGGAAAGTCTTGAAGGAGACTATTGCAAGAATAAAATTCCTCCAAATACACAAAAGCAGGTTTGCAATGCCATGCTTGGTTAATACTAAATGTTTGGTTTGGTGATATCACCACCTTTGATATCTAAATCTCCAAAAACTGCAGGATATTGATGAAGTGAATGAGCTGAAAGACTGCAAGAACATGAACTGCAACTTAATTAGGTATATTTGTTCGATTGAATTTCATTTTCACAAAAGAGACCAGTTTTAATATGCATATGTCTATAATTGGTGCTTGTGGGCAGCTCCCTATTTGACGTATACCTAATTAGGTATACGAGCTGTGCTGCACAGTTCATAAATCTATTGCATGCCCAATTGCTTCCTCAATTTTTTTTTTTTGGCTTAACATTTGCTTCCTCAATTTTAGTTTACAAGTAAATTAGGTAGTTGAACACACTGTATGGTTCCCTTTGCTATCTGAATTTTCATATTTTAGGAGTATGCATTCAACTGAAAGAATTGAACTGCAGCACAGTTATTGTTGGAATATCGAGAATAAAGAACAAATTGATAGTGTTGGAAAAATTAAAATCAAATCTTGATTATTTCTCTCATGGCCGAGAACTAAGTGAGAAGGTTTTTTGGAGATAAGGGAGAATTACAAAGATTAAAGTGATGAGGAGATAAGGTTCCGAGATTAAAGGATGAGGCAGTTTTCAAGAGATAATTCCAGCAAATTTAACGTTTAGTTGATAAACTTTATCTTCTAAGCCTAATTCAATTTTTTTTCCTGTTTTTTAGGAGATGTAGAAGATTTATTGCATATATTCCTGTAGACAATGAGAAAAAATAGAATAGACTTGTATTCAATTAGTCTACATTATTGTTACATACTTGGTTCCTATTTATCATGTACATAGAGAGCAAAAAAAGGAAACATAAGATTTAACCCAAGAAATCAGCCCCAAAGAATCAGCCTAAACCTTCCAAATATAGAGATCTCAATCTGAACCACAATCTCCTCCAAATCTCCTTCAAATCATTATGGATTCCAACACTCCCCCTCAAGTTGGATCATAGATGTTGATCATGTCCAACTTGCAGATAAACTCTTCAAAGCTAGATCTCTGTAATCCCTTAGTGAATATATCTGCCAATTGTTCTCTAGTAGGAATATAGGTCATGCAGATTATTCCTTTCTCAATTTTCTCCTTTATGAAATGTCTATCAACTTCTATATGTTTAGTCCTGTCGTGCTGGACTGGATTATGGGAAATACTGATAGCAGCTTTGTTGTCGCAATAGAGTTTGATGGGAACCTCTACTGTGATATGTAGTTCCTCCAAAAGCTTTTGTAACCATAGCCCTTCATACATCCCTTGAGCAACAACTCTGAATTCAGCTTCAGCACTACTTCTGGCTACCACATTCTGCTTCTTACTTCTCCATGTTACTAGATTTCCCCAGACATAAGTACAATAGCCGGTAGTAGATCTTCTGTCTTCTGCTGAGTCTGCCCAATCCGCATCTGTATAGATCTCTATCTTTTTACTGTCTCCTTTCTTAAAGAATAGTCCCCACCCTAGTGAGCCCTTCAGATATCTGAGAATCTTATACACTACTTTTAGGTGACTTTCCTTTGGAGAATGCATATGCTGACTGATAACACTTACGGCGAAAGCGATGTCAGGTCTAGTGTGAGATAGGTAGATCAATCTACCTACAAGCCTCTGATATCTTTCTCTATCCACAGGTTTTTCACCATCTTCCATTCTTTTTCCTACCTCAATCGGGGTATTGCTTGGCTTGCAACCAAGCATACCAGTCTCGGTCAAAAGGTCAAGAATGTACTTTCTCTGAGAGACACTAATTCCCTTCTTTGATCTGGCGACTTCCATTCCCAGAAAATATCGCATTTGACCTAGGTTTTTTACTTCAAACTCTGTGGCTAAGACCTTCTTCAACCTCTCCACTTCTTCTATGTTATTTCCAGTGAGTATGATGTCATCCACATACACAATCAGAATGGTCCTCCTACCATCATTGGATAATTTAAAGAACATAGTATGATCTGACTGCCCCTGTTGATATCCTTGATTCTTGATTACCTTCGCAAATCTATCAAACCACGCTCTTGGTGATTGCTTGAGCCCATATAGAGATTTCTTCAGTTTACATACTCTGATTTCTTTTCCCTCCTTGTAAAATCCTGGAGATAATTTCATGAATACTTCTTCATCGAGCTCACCATTCAGAAGGCATTCTTGATGTCAAACTGATGCAGTGGCCAATCTAGGTTTGCTGCCAAGGACAAAAGAACTCGTATAGTATTCAGCTTGGCTACTGGTGCAAATGTCTCAGTGTAGTCAATAGCATATGTTTGGGTGAACCCCTTTGCAACTAGGCGGGTTTTGTACCGCTCTACTGTGCCATCAGCCTTGTACTTCACCGTGAACACCCACTTGCAGCCCACTGGTTTCTTCCCCCTTGGCAACGCCATCACCTCCCATGTTCCATTTTTTTCTAATGCCCTTATTTCTTCCATTACTGCTTCTCTCCATTTTGGAATCTCCAAGGCTTCTTGAATATTCTTAGGGATCTGGGTTTTGTCAAGGTTAGATGTAAAAGCACGACACTTGGCAGAAAGGGCATTGTAAGATACAAATTTGGAGATAGGATGGAGAATACATGAACGAGTTTGTTTTCTGAGAGCAATGGGTAAGTCATCAAGATTGTTTACCTGGTCAGGATTGGATTGTGGCTCATGAGTATTTGGAGCTATCACTGGTTCAAACTCTTTTGATGCTTCGGATGCGAGAGTCTCACCGGGCTTTGATTTAGGTCTCCTTGAGTAGACAAGTGGCTCCTTGTCTTTTTGTTCTTCGACATCTCCCCCTGAGTTCAAGATTTCGTCTGCATTGGACAAAGAAGGAGATGGAGATGGTACATCATAGGGAGCAGACTCAAAGATCGCAACATCAAAGTCGGTGTCTGTGTCTGAGGGAGGAGCTTCACTCAAGGACTCCCCCTGAAGTGAGTAGTAGGGAGTATCCTCAAAAAATGTAACATCCAGACTAACATATAATTTATGTGAAAGAGGATCATAACACTTGTAACCCTTCTGAGTAGGAGAGTAACCAAGGAAGACACATTTGAGGGCTCTGGGGTCCAACTTAGGACGTTGGGAGGCATGAATGTGGACAAACATGGTGGACCCAAAAACACGGAGCGGGAGAGATGAACAGAGCTAAGAATTAGGGAAGATCTCCTGAAATTTTTGGAGAGGGGTTGCAAATGAGAGAATTCGACTAGGCATTCAGTTGATGAGGAATGTAGCAGTCAGAATGGCATCACCCCAAAAATGATTTTTCTTATGAGAAGTGAATAAGAGGGCACGAGCGACCTCAAGAATATGCCGATTATTCCGTTCAGCAACCCCATTTTGTTGGGGGGTGTGAACACAAGAACTCTGGTGAACAATACCGTTGGCTTGAAGATAGGGGCCCAAAAACTGATTGAAATACTCAGTGCCATTATCAGTACGAAGAATTTGAATTTTTGTGTGAAATTGGGTGTAAATCATAGTGTAGAAGTTCATGAAGACAGAACTAACCTCAGATTTATCATGTAGTAGATACACCCAACAAAGACGAGAATGATCATCAATAAAGGTAATAAACCATTTTGTGTGGGTCCTATTGGGGACACGTGAAGGCCCCCAAAGGTCACTGTGAATCAAAGTAAAAGGCAGAGATGGTTTATAAGGACTGGAGGGGAAAGTAGTGCGATGATGTTTTGCAAGTTCACAGACTTCACATTGTAAATCCAAAAGATTTTTATTTGAACAAAGTGAAGGAAACAAACGTTTTAGATATTGAAAACTTGGATGACCCATACGTTTATGCCATAACAATAGGTCACTATCCCTAGGACTAGATGCAGAATTACAAAAAGAAGAATGACACTGTTTACTCATGTGACCGTCATCAAAGTAGTAGAGCCCCTCGCATTCCTTAGCACTGCCAATCGTCTTCCCCGAGGATAGCTCCTGAAAGACACAATGGGAAGACAAAAAGTAGCTGAGCAATGAGATTGGTTGGTTAGCTAATTAATAGACAACAAATTGCAAGACAAATTAGGAATATGAAGGACAGATTCCAAAGTAATAAATTCAGAGATACGGATACTCCCCTTGCCAACTACCGGGGATAAAGTACCATCTGCAATTTTTACTTTCAAGTTGCCGGCACAAGGTGAGTATGTGGAAAATAAATGACGGAAATCAGTCATATGATCGGATGCGCCAGAATCAATAATCCAGGGAGTACAGCGCGAAGTAGTGCTAAGAGCAGTAAAAAATGTACCTTTGTGGGCTAGGGAACTTGATGAAGGAGGCGTAGAAGACTGACTCGAGGCTTGAAAGGTTGAAAAAAGAGCATATAACTTCTCAAGTTGCTCGGGGTTAAAACCTCCAGTTGGGGTTAACTGAGTATGATGGGCCGATTCCATGTGCTGTTCAGTCGAGGCTTGGTACCCATGAGATTTATTGGGCTGCCTGGGCTTCCAATCAGCAGGCTTGCCATGTGAAACCCAGCAAGTATCTTTGGAATGGCCTGATTTTTTACAATGGTCACAAAAAGGCCTTTTATTTTGTTTCAACCCAGATGGTGTGGAAGGCCCACAAAATGGAGGCCCATGCGACCCAAGGCCTGATGCTTCAGGCCCAACCACACTCGGCCCACGCGACACAAGGGTTGAAGCTTCAGGCCCAGCCACACTCTTCTCCCTCAACATCACCTTCCGCCTACTTTCTTCTCGCTGAATTTCAGAGAAGACCTCCCGAATGGAAGGTAATGGCCGACGACCCAAGACTCGGCTTCTCACATCGTCGAGCTCTCTGTTAAGCCCAGCCAAGAACTCGTACACCCTCTCGTTCTCCATCTTCTTCTTGAATCGCACACTGTCACTCGTGCACTCCCAAGATTCTTCACAGCTAAGGTCCAGCTCTTGCCATAAGCCTAGCATCTCCGTGTAATATTCCGTCACTTCTCTTTCTCCTTGCTTCATCTGCCACAACCGAGTCTTTATCTCGAAGATTTGAGAGGCATTCTCGGCGTCGGAGTAGGTCTCGCGAACTGCTTCCCACACATCTTTCGCTGTTGGCAGGAACATGTATGTCTTGCCGATCGCTGGTCGCATGGAGTTGATCAAGTAAGAGGTGATGAGGAAATTCTCAGACCGCCATTTCTGGAAAGCCGCTACCTCCTTGGTAGATGGTTGTTTGATTTCACCGGTAAGGAAGCCCATTTTTCCTTTGCCGTCGATGACTAGCTTGATGGATTGGGCCCATTCTCAGTAATTCTTCCCATTCAGCTTCTCCACGGTAAGACAAATCGAGGAATTCTCAAATCCACCAGTCGAACCCATGGAGGGGATTATCTCTGATTCTCCCTCCTGGGTGACTGATTGGAGAGATTCATGGCTGGTTGTCATGGCTGCTAGGGTGTTAGGAGCGATCTGGGCTCTGATACCATGTAGACAATGAGAAAAAATAGAATAAACTTGTATTCGATTAGTTTACATTACCGTTACATACTTGGTTCCTATTTATCATGTACATAGAGAACAAAAAAAGGAAACATAAGATTTAACCCAAGAAATCAGCTCCAAAGAATCAGCCTAAACCGTCCAAATATAGAGATCTCAATCTGAACCACAATCTCCTCCAAATCTCCTTCAAATCATTATGGATTCCAACAATTCCATACGTGAATCTAATAGAGATCAAATAAGCTTTCCATTTAATCGAGTAAGCTTTCCCTTAACCGAGTAATCTTTCTTAGTTACTTGAGTAAGTTTGTTCAATTATTTAGCTTATTTCATTCTTGTTCGTGGTATTAGAGCAATAGACTCTACTGGCTGATTCCTTCTTGTCCAGTTGAGTCATCTATACTTACCGGTTCCTGTTCTTATGGCAGACAACACCTTCTCTTCTAGCAACCCTTCTGCCACGTCTTTGATCTTTGATATTCCATCTCAACCTATGCTTTCCATCCCCTCAAACCTTGATTTCCATTCCCTTCAAATCATCCAACACAAATTGAGTGACTAATTTTCGAGAATGGTTTCAATCAGTATTACTGGTTATGGATGGTAAAGGAAAGGTAGGCTATCTTGATGGTTCACTTCCCGTACCTCCAACAACAACACCTCACTACTCAACGTAGGATGCCAAGAATGGCTTGGCTCATTAATTCCATGGAGCCAAAGAGAAGAAGGACATACATGTTCTACAAAATTGCAAAGGATATTTGGACAACTGTGTAAGAAATTTATTCAAATCTAGAAAACACCTCACAGTGTTTTGAGATTCGATTTGCCATCAGGAGTACTTGACAAGGTACTATGTCAGTTACTGAATACTATTATGTCTTAATAGATTTGTGGTAGGAAATTGATTTATTTTATGACATAAACAGGCACTGTTTTGAAGATAGTGCCAAATATGCCAAGATGCTTGAGAAGGAGCAAGTGTTTGATTTCTTGCATGGACTCAACAAGACTTGGATAAAGTACGTGGCTGACTCCTAGGTTCTAAACCTTTCCCCTCTATTCATGAGGCCTTTGCTAAAATTAGAAGAGAGGAAGGCTGTGAAAAAGTGATGCTTCACAACTCATCTCCTTAGATTCCAGGCATAGGTATTCAAAATTCTGCCTTGGTAGCACATCAAAATGGTCCACTCCACCAGAAAACTCATTTGAGTAAAGACAAACACCTCTAGTGTGATTATTGCAATAAACCTAATCACACTAGGGAAACTTGTTGGAAACTTCATGGTAAACCTACAAATTAGAAGTCAAAAAATTAGAAGGACCAACCTAAATTGGCATATGCAATTTAATCATTACATTCAAATGAGAAGCCTGGCAATTCTCTTCCATTTACTGCATAACAGATGGAGATTTTGAAAACTCTATTTTCCCAAACCAAGGTCTCTAAGGAACTTGAGCCTACAATCTCTAATGTTATCTCGCCGAAATTTTGAAAATGTGTGGATTATGGATTCAAGAGAATTAGATCATATGATCAGCTGTTCCTCCCTATGAGAAATGTATTGATAATGCCACAGTTGCAGTGGTAGATGGCAGTTTGATTAGTATAGTTGGCAGAGGAGATATTAAATTGTCGGGATTAACACTTTTGTCAGTTCTACATGTTCCTAACATTAACTGCAACCTAATATCAGTTAGTAAGTTGACTAGAGATATGCACTGTGCAGTTAAGTTCTCCTCTTTTTCCTGTGTTTTTCAAGACTTGTTTTTGGGGAAGATGATTGGTAATGTTGAAGAAAAAAAATGGTCTCTACTTTCTATCCAATCCCACTCTTCGCAGATCCCTTAATTCAGTTTCTATGTCCTATTATGATGTTATGTTATGGAACAAGTGATTAGGTCATCCTCGCTTTGTTTACCTGAAATGCTTGTACCCTAAATTATTTGGAAATAAAGACATTGGCTATTTTAAATGTGAACAATGTGTTCTTGCCAAACAATCTCGTATTTCTCATCTTTCTCACTCATATACACATTCCAAACCATTTCATCTTGTTCACAGTGATATTTGGGGACTAACTCGAGTTCCAACCTTAATTAGTCTTCGCTAGTTTATTTTCTTTATTGATGATAACTCAAGGATGTGCTAATGAAAGACAAGTCTGAAGCCAATTTAGTTTTCATTCAGTTTCACAAACTTGTATAAAATCTATTCCAATCCTCTGTTCATATTCCCAGATCTGATAATAGGAGGGAATACTTTGGCCCATAATTCACCCAATACCTTTCTGATCAAGGTATTTTTCATCAAAGCACTTGCCCTTACACCCCAGAACAAAATGAGCTGAAAATAAAAATAGACACCTCTTTGAAGTTGCTAGATCCATGATGTTTTCTAGCAATGTTCCTAACTCTTTCTTGGGGGAAGTTGTTTTAACCACTGCATACCTAATCAATAGGCTTCCATCTAAACCGCTTAATTTGAAAACACCTTTGAGCAATTTGATTACAGTTTTTCCTCACATTCGCATTCTTAATTCTCTCACCCCAAGTGTTTTTGGCTGCATTACCTTTGTTCATATTCCATCCGCACATCAGGGTAAATTGGATCCAAAAAGCCTCAAGTGTGTCTTTGTTGGCTATTCCTCAACACATCAAGGGTATAAGTGTTATTTTTCTATAGCTAAACGATTCTATGTGTCTTGTGATATTTTCTTCCTTGAACATCAACCCTACTATTCCCCTACTTCTCTTCAGGGGGAGATACCTACAGAAGAGAAGTATTGGTATTTGTCCATATCTCTTCCTATTGTTCTACCTTCTATTGTTCCTACAAATCCTTCTCCATTTGTTGAGCCTATTGTTCCTTTTAAATCTACCTCTATACATGTCCAAGAATTGTGTGGAGGGGGAGTAGAAAATTTTGGCCCTACTATTGATCTGCCTCAACCTATTGATCAGCCTCTTAACATCTATTCAGCTAAAAAAATCGTTCTAGCTTGTTCAGTCTACCAAATTTGGGCGGCACATAATTGTTTAATTTTTGAGAATGTTCAGCCTTCAGTTGAGGGGCTAATTCATAAGATTAAAACCTTGGTATATAAAGTAATATTTACTATGTATCCTTATGTTTTGGTCCATTTTGAAGGCCTAGCTTTGGGCCTATAGGGGTTTTTGGATGTAATCCATGTTTCCTGGGTATGCCCAGTGATTGCTTGTACATTTGATCATTTATACATATTTACTGATTTGATAAAAAAAAAGAAAAAAAAAAAAGAGACCTAAAATTCTTTCGCAAATCCAATCGTTTGAATTGAATACAGGTTTTAATATGGAAGAACCTATACTTGAGGATGACCTTGATATGCCTATTGCTATAAGGAAGGGAATAAAGTCTTGCACTAAACATTCTATCTCAAACTATCTTACTTATGCTAAGATATCTCCAAAGTATAGGGCATTCACTGCTTCAATTGATAATGTGGAAATCCCTACAAATATTCATCAGGCTTTGGAGAATTATAAGTGAAAAGAGGCTGTGTTAAGAGGAAATGAAGGCTTTGGTTGACAACCAAACTTGGGACATTGTGGAGCTATCTAAAGACAAGAAAATAGTTGGTTGCAAGTGGCTATTTGCAGTGAAGTATAATGTCAATGGCAAAATTGAGAGTTACAAGGCAAGGTTGGTTGCACAAGGTTTTACCCAAACTTATGGCATAGACTATGAAGAGACTTTTGCCCCTGTAGCTAAGTTGAACTCCATTAGAGTATTATTATCTATAGCTGCAAATTTGGATTGGGAACTTCATTAGTTGGACATAAAGAATGCTTTCTTGAATGGAAGGTTGGAAGAAGAAGTTTACGTGCGAATACTTCTTGGTTTTTAATAAGTTGAAAATCTAGATAAAGTATGCAAACTAAAGAAAGCCCTTTATGGTCTAAAGCAGTCACTTAGGGCATGGTTTACAAAATTTAGTCCAACTATGAAGACTCTTGGGTATCAGCAGGGGTAGGTTGATCACACCTTGTTTATCAAGCAAACTTAACATGAAAAAAAAATCAATTCTAATAGTATATGTAGACGATATGATTCTTATAGGCGATGATGTTGCAGGAATTCAATAGTTAAAGAGTGTCTACAAGCTGAATTTAAAGTTAAAGACCTTGGAACACTTAAATACTTCATTGGTATGGAAGTAGCAAGGCGTAAAAAAGGTATTTTTATAACTCAAGGGAAATATACTCTAGAGACCTTCTCATTGATGGGAAAATAGGCTGCAGACTTGTAAGCACTCATTTGGAATAGAATTGGAAATGAGGGAGCACAAAAACTGATCATCCCATGGATAAGGCTAGATACCAAAGGCTGGTAGGTAAATTGATCTATTTGTCTCTCACAAACCCAGATATTGCCTTTAGTGTCAGTGTAGTAAATCATATCCTTATATATCTTAAGGGTACACCAGGTAAGGGTTTATTGTTTCGAAAATGTGAATCAAAAAATTAAATGTTATATTGATGTAGATTGGGCATGATTAGTGGAAGATAATAAGTCGACTACAGGATACTGCACTAAGTTACCCCATAGCATGGTTGTTAAACTCCTGATTTTATGGGTACGATTTTACGATTTTTTGCACCGAAAACCCTTACGATTTTACGATTTTGAAGTTGAATTGCACTCGATTTTATGATTTTACATGTCGAAGACCCTCTTACGATTTTACGATTTTAACAACCTTGCCCCATAGGGTAACCTAGCTACTTGGAGGAGCAAAAAGTAGTTAAAAGTGGCTAGAAGCAGTGTCGAACCAAAGTATTGAGCAATTGTCCAAGGAATATGTGAATTAGTTTGGTTGGAAAGATTGTTACACGACTTAAGGATATCATGGGATGGACCTATGAAGCTATATAGTGATAGCAAATCAACCATTAGTATAATTCAAAATCCAATTCAACATGATAGGATGAAGCATGTAAGGATTGACAGACACTTATGATATAATCGTATAGCAATAGCACCACAACTCAAGAAGGGGGGTGAATTGGGTTATTTAAAAATTTGATTGAAATTACAACCCTCTTTGGTGAAAAATGAGATTTTAATCCAAATGAGGATGATTTGGGAAATGCTTGGTAAAAATCAAAATAAAAGCGATAGAGAGACACAAGCGATTTATAGTGGTTCGGCTTAAATCAAGCCTAATCTACTCCCTTAGCTTTTCACTAAGGATTTTCAAGCAATTCATTAAACCTTCTACTTGATCCCAAGTAGGCCCTCTAGCACCAAACTAGGAAATTACAACCCTCTTACTTAAACAAGTAGGCTCTCTAGCAATGCAAGCTAGGAAAATACAAACATCCTACTTAAGCAAGTAGCCCCTCTAGCAATACAAGCTAGGACAACTGAGAATGATACAAGAAGAGAGGATCTAAGAATATACACTCTTAGTTACAATATCTCTCAAAATAAACACAAGGCTTGAAAACAAATGATACAAAAATGAATGTAAAGCCTTTGAGAGAAAAATGAATGAAACAATTGAGCACTTAAAAATGAAGCACTTGTAAGTTTGTAGTAGAGTCACTTAGATCTTGAATGAACTTCAAGCCCTCTATTTATAGTGCTTCACGAGGGATTTCAAAAATATGGTCGTTGGTGGTAGATAGCCATAATTGATGACTTGACGAACTGGCCGTTGGAAGTCTCTGCGATAGAAACGATTGATAGATTCAAAGAATCGGTCGACAGGTTAGTTTAAAAATTCAAAAATCGATCGACATTTTGATCAAAATGATCGACATTCTTGAAGAACAACTGACAGTTTGTGATGCAAGGGCGGTCGACAACAAACTACCGAGAGCAAGATTTTAGCTGGTTGATAGCCAAAAGAAGTCCAGTCAACAGCTTGGACCAAAAAACCACCAAAGCAATCGACAAATCAAAAATAAACTATCCACATCTTGGACCAAATAATCAAAACTATTGATAACTTCTTATGTCTTGTTGACAACTTGTCTTTAGATTTCAAAATGATTTGCTCCATTTTCTCTAATGCTTTAAATACAATTTGGAAACTCTTTTAAGGAGATTATTTTTAAAACATATAACTTTGTTTTTCCACTCTCCATTAGGTAAATGTGTCAAGGAAATAATTTGCAATTGGAGAAACTGATTTTAGCTTGAAATTGATTTTTATTTGAATTCAAAAATGTTTTCATTATCAAAACAAAATGCAAAAGTAAAATATCAGCTTTGTCAAGATTGAAATTGAAAAAGGAACAATTATCCTCTCATACATTCTTACTCAAGTTCAAGAGGCAGATATCTTAACTAAAGCAATGCCCAAACCAAGTTATGAAGTATTAATTAGCAAGTTACAAATGATTGATATCTATTCACCAGCTTGAGGGGAAGTTTTAGAATACTGAGAATAAAGAATAAATTGATAGTGTTGGAAAAATTAAAATCAAATCCTGATTATTTCTCTCATGGTCAAGAACTAAGTGATAAGGTTGTTTGGAGATAAGTGAGGATTACAAAGTATAGTTTTTGGACAAAGAAACTTATCTCTAATTTTCATGTGATTGGACATACATATATATAGAAAATACAAGGGAGAAACCGTCCATTTGGAGTTGGTTAAGGAAGAAAAAACTAATTCTGTTGAGAAAAGAAAAAACTGTCACCTAGGTAAAAAATTAACTATACACTTAAATACAAAATTTTAATCACATGATTTTCTACATGCCCCCTCAAACTATGTTGTAGATATTAGGGATGCCCAGCTTGGATCTTCACATCTTCAAATTGAATCTTCGGTAGATCCTTGTTCACCTTTAATTTTTCTTTATGAAGTGCATGTGTTACGCCTTTTCATCTTCTTTGATGATGACGATGGCGGTCCAAATTTTGTGTTGCATACCCTTTTGTCATCCTCGTCGATCTCTGTTCTATGACCCTTCGCTTTCTCTGGCGTAGTTTCGTGGTCAATTATCCCAATGATGGTGACATATGTGATTCCAATTAAGGGCGATGGTGACGGTTGCGATTGTGGTTGTGAAGATGGTGGATGAAGATGAAGGAGATGATCAGAGATGGGCAATGGTCGACAATAGTAGAGAACTTCACCATCTTCGCTGCTCTCCCTCTCCCCCTTTGAACTCTTTGTCTCACTGCTCTGATACCATGTAATTTTTGGATAGAAAAACTTCTCTCTAATTTTCATTTGATTGGACAAACATATATATAGAAAATACAAGGGAGAAACCGCCCATATGGAGTCGGTTAAGGAAGGAAAAACTGATTCGGTTAAGGAAAGAAAAAATTGTCACCTAGGTATAAAATTAACTGTACACTTAAATTCAAAATTGCAATCACATAATTTTCTACACAAAAATTAAAGTGATAAGGAGATAAGGTTCAGAGATTAAAGGATGAGGCAGTTTACTAGAGATAATTCTAGCAAATTTAAAGTTTAGTCGATAAACTTTATCTTCTAAGCCTAATTCAAATTTTTTTCCCTATTTTTTAGGAGATGCTGTAGAAGATTTCTTGTATATATATTCCATACGTAAATATAATAAGAGATCAAATAAGCTTTCCATTTAATTGAGTAAGTTTTCCCTTAATCAAGTAATCTTTCTTAGTTACTTGAGTAAGCTTTCGAATTACTCGAGTAAGTTTGTTCAATTATTCAACTTATTTCATTGTTGTTCAGTTATAAAGCTTGATTTTTTGGTGTTTGCATGTGATATCTTACTTTGTCAGTTTGTCTTGTGAATTAAGTAGGAATAAAGAATATCAATATATAAATCTACATAGCCAGTACCTGTTCCGCTGACTACTGAACTGTCTAACAAATACTTCATTCTTTGCCTGTTCTCCTGTAAAATAATTAGCTGGAACATGTTCTCTCTGTTTCCACCATGATCATATCAAAGTTGAATTTTAAGAAGCAACAATTATGATATTGACTAGTGGTATTGGCAAATTCTTTTGAGTAGCTCTTTCTATCTATAATCCTTTTTCCCTTTCATTTCTGCAGGGAAGTTGATGCATTAAGAGCAGAACTGACAAAATACTATGACCAAGCTGTATGTAATTCTCTAACAATAGCTGAAAAGATACTACTGAAAGTGGATTACAAAAATGGGCTAAATTTTCTGCTGGAGGTTTACATGTTTCATTCCCTTTGCAGTTTGCAGATCCCAGATTCAATTATCCATTGGAAATTAAAACAGATAAGCATTTGCTGGTAAGAAGATAGGACTTGGCATTATGCGTTATTAATATTTTGTTGTTCTTTGTAGCACTAGCCATGCAAAAAACCAAAGGGATAGGCTTACATAAAAACGACCCTCTTGATTCTTGCAAAGTGGGAACCTCTTGTTTTGGAGTTACCTCTTGTCAGTTGCACTAGCAGTTTTGATCCGGAACAAGGGTAGTAGGATGTATAGAGTGAGGCTAAGCCTGTTATGTGTGTAGATGCACCTGAATCTATGATCCAGGTGCATTGTCCACATTCAACAACATCGAGTGTAGATGAGAGAGCCTTACCAGGTTGGGCAAAATGAGAGGAGTGCATAGTAGGGGATGATGAGGCAGCAGATGGTTCCACCTTAACCTCAGACATAAGCCACTGCTTCATGATTCCTCTGCAAGAACAATGGAAACAACTTTTGATATGTGAGCTTGAGCACGAGTACGACCATCATTCCTTTCACCCTTTGCTTTGGTTGGTTTTCCATGTAGAAACCAACAGATCTCCTTGGTATGCCTGGGTTTACCACAATACTCACACCTTAGTTGTTCCTTAGTAGAACCAGGGAATCTTTCACTAGATGGTTTTATAGTCATGGCTGATCTACTGTTTGTAGTAGTAGGTGCAAGCATGACATATATGCGGCTTTCTTTCTGCTGAATGTAGGAGTAAGACTGCTTCAGGGAAAAAAACAACATATCCAGCCGTTATCCCACTATGTGGGGTTGGCTATATGAATTCTAGACTTCTATGTGGGTTACATCCCAACAGATAGTTTGTCTAGAATTCATATTTGGATCCAACTAGGTTTTACGCTGGCTGTCGGCTACCTAACGCAACCCTCCTCCTTTATCCGGGCTTGGGACCGGCAGTGGATAATATCCCCTGGCGGAGTAATGATGAAATGAAGTTTGAACACCATCTTCACATGGAGAAATTTCATAAGACTGCTTCAGGGAAGGGAATGGATATTTATCGAGGATTTGAACCCTTACTTGATCATGTTCCACATTTAAGTCCAGCCAAGAAATCAAAGACTCTCCTTCTCCATCAACTTCTGGATCTTTGCAGCATCACTGGGGCACTTGGCCTGGAAATCTTGGTAGTAATCAAGCTCTGGCCACGGGCTGCTCAACTCAACATAGCATTAAGCAACAGTTAATTCTCCTCGTTTGGTCTTGTGAATTTTCTTCTGAATTTCATAGATCTGGGCATTGTTTCCAACTTGTGAGTATGTTTAGGCTACTGAACTCCATATTTTCTAGGCTGTGTCAAGTAGTAAATACCCTTTTGCTATGCTTGGCTGCATAGAATTTAGCAGCCAAGACATAACCAGGGAATTCTCTAGTTCCTATTGTCTGAATTCAAATGAACCAAGTTTTGGTTTTGTACCTTTAACTCTGATGATACTTTCCTCCGGTCCTCTAGCTTTAATGAACAACTTGCAAGACCAGGACCAAGCAAGATATTTGCTTCCATCAAGCCTAACGAGACTAATTAATAGGGAAGGATTATCAGCAGGTGTGGCAGTTCGGGATTCGGCTCTAGTTGAGCTTCTGTCACTTCGGATGACCTGGTTTCCTCTGGCTGCGACATCTTGCTGCTGTTTGTCTGTCCGTTTTAGCCTTGCTCTGATACCATGTAGGATTTGATACAAACAATGTAAATGGAAGGTGAAAAATAATATTGCTACACTGTTTACATGACCAGACCCTTATCTTATAGGGCTCAAAAATCGGTACATTTAGGAATATGCCAAAGATAAACAGATTATGCAATCAAGAATATTTACAAGATACAATAGGATCTTTCCAAAAATAAGGATATGATTGGGGATTGAGGATATTATTAGATCCTGCAAGATATGGAAGCTTTCTAAATTTAGGAAGATCTTGTAGGATAGTACTCGACTACTCTAAGAAGATAGTCGAGCATCCCATGATAGTCGAGTCTTGTACTCGAGTATCTATCTTACTTGAGTACTGTCTTGTAAATACTCGAGTATATACTTGATTATCCAACACATCGAAATAAACAACAACAAATGAATTAAGAAAAGGTCTTAATACCTCTGTCATCACTCTCGTGAATGTACTGTATGCATTGGAAAGACCAAAAGGCATGACCAACCATTCAAATAATCCATCTGGTGTCTTAAATGTTGTCTTCCACTCATCCCCACTATGAATTCAGACTTGATGGTACCCACTCCTCAGATCCAGCTTTGACAAAATAGTTGATCCCACTAGAACATCCAACATCTCTTCAAACTTTGGAATGGGGAACCTATAGTTCACAGTAATTTTGTTAATTGCATGGCTGTCTATGCACATCCTCCATGAACCATCTTTCTTTAGTGTTAGCAGTGTCAGGACAGCATAAGGACTTGTACTTACTCTCATTAGTCCCTTTGCAATCAAGTCTTCTACTTGGCTCCGCATCTCAACCCTTTGTTGTGGTAGCATACTATGGAAAAAGGAAGCGGTATTCCTTGATGATTTTATTGATATCAATAATAGAATTTATACAAGAAGTTTCAAAGAATTCTCCTAAGAAATCTCTTATATTTTAGGACTAGATTACATCCTTATATTTTAGGACTAGATTCCTAATCTAATATCTAGGACTAGATTACATCAATTTAAATATACAACAAGAAGATAAAGCACAAAAAAGATACAAAATATAAAAGAATAAAACAACCTATCTTTATCTTGCCATAGCTTCTTATCCTCGTTCCAACACTCCCCCTCAAGCTGGGGAGTAGATATCAATCATGCCCAGCTTGTTGATCAGGGCTTCAAATTGGGTATTTGGAAAACCTTTTGTAAGAACATCAGCCCCTTGATGATTGAAAGGGATATATGAAATCTTCAATAAATCGCTGTCGATATGCTTGGTTTTTTCATGTTGCACTGGATTGTAGGCTATACTTATAGTTGATTGATTATCACCCAAGAGTTCAATAGGCCTTTGTATTGGAATTTTCAAATCTTCTAGGATAATCTTTACCCATAAGAGCTCGCATACACCTAGGGCCATAGCTCTAAATTCTGCCTCAGCACTTGATCTAGCCACCACCCCTTGCTTTTTGCTCCTCCAGGAGATTAGATTTCCTCCTAAAAATACACAGTGCCCGGTTGTAGATCTTCGGTCAACTAGTGAGCCACCATAATCTGCATCTGTATATCCTTGAAGCTTTAAGTCTATCCCTGGAGTGAATAAGATCCCTTTTCCAGGTGTAGCTTTAAGATAACATAGAATCTTCCTTACTGCTGCCATATGTTCTTCATTAGGATCATGCATGAACTGGTTGACTAAGCTGACAGCAAATGATATGTCAGGTCTAGTATGTGACAGATATATTAATCGTCCTACCAGGCGTTGAAATCTCCCTTTGTCCACCTCTTGACCTCCTTTATTGGCTTGCAATTTTGTATTGGGATCAACTAGTATCTTTCCTCCTTTTCCCCCTAATAACCCTGTTTCATCAAGCAAATCCAAGATATATTTTCGTTGAGATAAGAAAATACCTTCCTTTGAGTGTGCTACTTCTATGCCTAAGAAGTAGCGCAATTGACCGAGCTCTTTGATTTCAAATTCATGAGCTAAGTTTTGTTTGAGGTGGTCTTGTTCAGTTGTGTCATTCCCTGTTACCACTATATCATCCACATAGACAAGCAAAATTGTTACCTTTTCTCCTGTATGTTTGATGAATAGAGTGTGGTCTCCTCAGCTTTGGTGATATCCCATAGAAAGCATGGCCTTTGAAAATCTTCCAAACCATGCTCGAGGGGATTGTTTAAGTCCATATAGAGCTTTCTTTAGTTTACAAGCCTGAGTCTTCCCATCTCCTTCATGTGTAAAGCCAGGAGGAATTTCCATAAAAACTTCTTCCTCTAAATCTCCGTGTAAGAAGGCATTTTTGACATCGAATTGTTGCAATTTCCATCCAAATTTAGCTGCCATTGCTATTAGAATTCTTACCGTAGTCATTCTTGTCATAGGTTCAAAGGTTTCTAGATAATCAATACCATAAGATTGAGTATAACCTTTGGCCACTAAGCGGGCCTTATACCTGTCAAGAGTTCCATTGGCTTTGTATTTGACATTAAAAATCCACCTGCAACCCACTAGTTTGGTATCCTTTGTTCTAGGAACTAATTCCCAGGTTTGATTCTTGTTTAGGGCATCCATTTCTTCTAACATTGCCTTCTTCCAATTATGGTCTTTTACAGCTTCTTCTACTGATTTGAGAATAACAATTGCATCCCATGATGTTAGGAAGCTTTGATATTGATCGGATGTACGGTGGTATGATAGATAAGAGGCTAATGGATGTTTGGTGCAAGTTCTAACACTTTTTTGAATGGCAATGGGAAGGTTCAAGTCCAGGAGTTCAGATTGGGGTTGAGATGTACTGGAGTTGGTGGCTGGATTTTTATTTGGTTTAATTTCCAGGCTAGTATTCGGAGCTAATGATGGGACTGGCTGTAGTTCTTCAATGGGCTGCCTTCTCTTGTAAATATAGGGAGAACCTTTGTATCTTATAGGAGAACCGAGGTTGGAGTGAGGATGATCAGTTGGTGAAGGTTGAGGTATCATACTAGGGCTGGAATTTTTTGAAGGATCCTGATCGGCTGCTCTAGTCTCTAGACTTGCATTTAGAAATTCCCAATCCAAATCTACAAGATTTGTACTTGCTGGCCTAGTTGAAATGGGAGAAAAATAGGGCTGAGATTCATTAAATGTGACATCTTTTGAAACATAGAATTTTTAGGTGTTTGGGTTGTAGCACTTTTACCCTTTTTGTGTTGGAGAGTATCCAAGGAAGATGAACTTATGGACCCTAGGGTCCAACTTGTCTCTATGGATTTTGAGTATGTGAACAAAATGTACACATCCAAACACTCTTAAGGGTAGGTGAGTTTGAAGATTAAAGTCTGGAAAAAATGAATTTAAAGATTGAAATGGGCTTTGACCATTTAGAACCCTAGATGGGACCCCTATTAATGACGTAAGTAGCTCTTAACACAGCTTCCCCCCAAAAATATTTTGGCACATGATGATGATGAAGTAAGGTTCGAGTGACATTGAGAAGATGACACATCTTTCTCTCTACCACCCCATTTTGTTGGGGTGTATCAATGCAAGATGACTCATGTATGATTCCCTCTTGTTGGAAATAAGTTTGCAGCTGAGTGTTAAAGTAATCCTTTGCATTGTCTGTTCTAATCCTTTTTATAGTAGTCCGAAATTGGGTTTGAATCATTTTACAACATGTGATCAATGTGGACCCAATGTAGTCTTATCTTTTAAAAGAAATATCCAACACATACGTGTGCAATCGTCAATAAATGTAATAAACCATTTTGCCCCAGAACAATTGGGTATTCTAGATGGCCCCCAAACATCAGAATGAATCAAGTAGAATGGTTTTGAAGATAAAGTATTACTAATTGGAAATGAGACTCAATGATGTTTAGCAACAATGCATTCATCACACCTAAGACTCCTAGGGTCTAATGACTTAAACAAATCTGGAAATACTTGTTTTAACAATCTAAATGGAGGATGACCTAGTCTAAAATGATGTAACCAAATAGAAGATAATTTAGAGGCTCACTGGGAGGATGCTGACTGGAAGGATGAGGCTGACTGGGAGTATGTTGACTGGAAAGATGATGAAGAATAAGCCACATGTTGCTGTTGTCTCCTTGTAGAACAATCATTCTCCCTATCCAAGATATAGAGCCCATTTTGAACTTTAGCCACACTAATCATCTGCCCCGTTTTCTTGTCCTGAAGCTTACACATTGAAGGAGAGAAAACCGCCAAACAATCAAGATTTTGGGTTAGTTTCTGTATAGAAATCAAGCTGGTAGTTCAGGCTAGAACATAAAGAACTTGTGCAAGGGAAAGCTGAGAGTTTAATGATACTTTGCCTTTACCTAGGATAGGAATAGTGGTTCCATTGGCAATCAGGATATGTTTGGTAGGCTTGAGGGTATCATAAGTCACAAAACAATGAATATTAGGGATCATGTGATTGCTAGCCCCTGAATCAAGGACCCAACTGCTATTCTTATCAATTTTGGAAGCTGAAAAAACTGTATAGGAAGGGAAATTACCTTGAGAATTACCTTGATGGGCTAAGGAGCAGGTTCCTCCATCTTGAAACGTCCGGAGAAAGGCTTTTAATTTGCCTAATTCCTCAGCATTCAGTGAATCAGAATCTGCTTCTGCTTCCCTTTTATCAGCTTCCTCTTCTTGCTCTTTATTTACATGAAAGCTTTGGGATTTCATGTTCTTGAAGCCTCCGATCCTACTCAAGACTGCCTCCTTCCCATGCAGTTTAAAGCATGTTTCCCTAGTGTGGCGAGCCTTTTTGTAAAAGCTACTCCATTGTGAGTCTCGACTATGATTCTGGAAACTTGATCCTGGTTTGCCAGGGTTCTGAAACCCTAATTTTCCAGTTTTATTTCCTCTACCTTCTTGTTTTCTGATCACTAGTGTAGATCCCTCAATGTCAATGGTATGTTCAGTTAGCATAGCATATCTTCGATTTTTCTCACTCTTTACAATTGCAAAAACCTCATTAAGATTTGGGAGTTTCTCCTTACCGAGAATTTGCACCCTTACTTGGTCGAAGTTAGGATTGAGTCCAGCGAGGAACTCAACAATCCGGTCTCGTTCAATTATCCGATTGAGTGTTGCAGCATCCTCTTGGCATACTATTTTGATGGGCTGATATTGATCAAGTTCCAGCCACAATCCTCTCATCACGTTGTAGTAATCTGTGACGGAGAGTTGGCTTTGTTTGGTGGCTGTAATCTTTGTCTTGACTTCAAAAATCACGGAAGCATCCTGGATTTTGGAGTAGGTTTGTTGCGCTGTCTCCCATATGGCTTTGGCTGTACTTAGGAACATAAAGTTCCTAGTAATCTTTGGTTGCATAGTTCCCCATAACCAAGACATAATGCGAGAATCATCTATGTCCCATGCTATGTACGTTGAATCTGTTTCTTTGGAAGGACTTCCAATCAGATGGTTGCCTTTCCCACGGCCCTTGAGAAGAGTCTTCACTAGTTGGGCCCATTGAAGATAATTTTTCCCGCCCAATCGATAAGATGGATTGACTATAGGGAGTTCTGAGGCTAGAGGGACTTCACCAACCATTGGAGAGTGATCTTGCTGATGTCCTTCTGCTGGATTTGTATCACCGGTTGGGCTTGCGACATCTGATAGTTCCACCATTGAACCTTTTGCTTTCTGCTACCAGTGATTTCTCGAAACCAGCATGCTCATGGATGCAATAAAGGCACGTCAGGAGCAAATAAAGATGGTCCAGGCTAGGGCAATGAAGGCAGGACCAATGGAGCAAGGACTGTGCAATGAAGGCACTAGGGTTATGCTGTATCCTACTCGACAGAATGCTCTGATACCATGTGGAAAAAGGAAGCGGTATTCCTTGATGATTTTATTGATATCAATAATAGAATTTATACAAGAAGTTTCAAAGAATTCTCCTAAGAAATCTCCTATATTTTAGGACTAGATTACATCCCTATATTTTAGGACTAGATTCCTAATCTAATATCTAGGACTAGATTACATCAATTTAAATATACAACAAGAAGATAAAGCACAAAAAAGATACAAAATATAAAAGAATAAAACAACCTATCTTTATCTTGCCATAGCTTCTTATCCTCGTTCCAACACATACGATAGGCTGTCTGATTTTGTAATGATGCTCCTGGAATCAGGTCAATAGCATGTTGTACATCTCGCATTGGGGGTAACCCTTTAGGAAACTCTTCACTAACAAGCTCTTTAAAACCAGCCAAAAGCTTCTTGATTTCAGGTGGTAGTGAAGATTCTTCTTCTCTTTTGCTCTCAACAATTTTATCAACCAATACAAGAACCACTCCACACTCTTTGCTCTCCGTTACAAATCTTCTAGCCTTGAGAAAACAATTAACCCTGCTGTCAATAGGTTTTTGACTAGCTGGTTCCTCCTTTAAAGGATGTAGCGTGAATGTCCTTCCATCCTTTTGGAAAGTGTATGTATTAGGCGTGGTAAGATGCTTCATATTCTGATCATATAGCCACTGCTTTCCTAATAGAATCTGACTGCCATCCATAAGAACTATGTCGCACCGAACTTCATCTTTGTAGTCATTTCTAATTCTGAACTGCACCATGCACCTTGAAGTAATAGGTACTTCACTCCCTTTTCGAACCCAAGCAACCTTGTAAGTAAGGGGGTGCTTCCCTATTAGCAATTTCAGTTTTTCCACTACTTCTTTTGCAATTATGTTCTCACTGCTGCCATTATTAACAATAACATTACACACCTTTCCCCCACAAGTAACTCTAGTGCAGAATAAACTGTGCCTCCTCCAACCTTCAACCTCCTCAACCTCCTGCATCTTTCTTCTTGGACTACGTCTACTGCAAAATTTCCCATATTTCCTTTCCAGTAGTTAGAAACATCAGATTCTTATTGATCTCTGGCTTCATGGAGTTCTATAACCAGGACATGTTTATTGAATCTTTTTCATCCCATGCCCTTAATCTTGGATCTTTTTCTTTTGGGTTGGGATCAGTAAAGTGTCCTATCTTCCCACGTCCTTTGAGAAATGTGTGAACTACATGACTCCATTGAAGGTAGTTAGTTTCATCAAGTTAGTAAAGAGGATTTGTACCCTAGAAATCATTTCTAGTTCCTGCTATGTTGACAGTTGTAGGTGTGGCCAATAGTTCACCCATAGTCGTTGAGGTAGAATCCTGAGAAACAATTGACATATTGTGATGGAGAAGGGAAAAAGATTAAGAAAGACTGCAACGAAAGCAGAACTGCAAGTTTATGGCGGCCACAATGAAGGTCGAAGAAAGGCAATGAAGGCTAGAGAAAGTTGCCGCAGAAACATGGCTCTGTTACAATGAAGGAATTGTTGTAATTCTTGTATATTTTCTAGAATAAGTTTATAGTCATATTTAAGGTGAATCTTGACACCTTCATAAGGAAACTGCAATCAATCTACTAAGGAAACTAGCTACTAAAAGAAAACGGTACAATTGGAAACTACCTAATATAGATAAAAAATATTTGTACATTCCATATCTTTATATTAGTTAAGCAGTCCCATTAGTCGCATAAGTCTTTAGAGTACTCGAGTAGTTCTTCTAATTACTCTAGAAAGTCTTTCATTTACTCGAGTAAATTGTCTAGTTACTAGAGTAAGTTCTCTTCTTACTCAAGTAAGCTCTTCTCATTATTTAGCTTCTCTCGACAAATACGTATTTATATTATATTTTTATTCCATTATTCATATCTGGGCCATTTGTGATATATGTAATCAAGTTTGGATTTGGGTGCGGGTAATTAGATCCATATTTAATACCAAACTTGGTTAAACAAGTCAAATTTGGGTTTGGACTAGGTCCATTGATAGGCTTAAGGTATGCAAATGACCTTTAGAATTGCATGCCTTTAGATTTAGATTTTGTTTTATACCTCTATAATTTAAACTCGGCATGTTCCTGTTAATTAAATGTGAAAAATAAAGAAATAAAGTAATTTGGTAAAAAGTTAGTGCACAAGAATCCAAATTTTCGTATGAGTAAAAGATTAGGCTTGTTTAATTGTTGAACTTTTAAAAAAAGGAAAATTGTAATAACCACCCTTGCTATTTGATTGAATTGCAAGAACCTCCCCCCCACTTTCGAAATAGAAATAACCTCCTATGTTGTTAACAAAGGGATAAAATGACCATTTTACTCTTTATTTTCTCTACTCTTTGCTCTGATTTTAGGGAAAAAAAAAAAAATAGATGACTGCTATGTTAGCCAGATGAACCAAATCAAGCTTAGATGCATCTAGGTTTGAAATTGAACCTATATAAGAGAGAGAGAGAGGGCTTCTAAATTGTAAAGGTATTTTGGCCATTTCAAAATTTTAACCAAGGTTAACTAACAACAGGGGGGGAAATTGCAGTTTAGCATTAAATATTAGGGGTACGCAGTGTATTTTCTCAAATGTCAAGGGTAGTTCTTGTGATTATGCTAAACCTTAGTGGTATTGTATGTAATTTCCCCTTCTAAAAAATGGGCCAATTTCATGCCCATTGTTAGTCAACTGTTAGTTTGATTAATGGCGGTGGCTAATAGTTGACTGATGATGGGCACTAAGTTGGGACCATTTTGAAAATTTAAGAATTCAACTGACCTAGGAAAAAGAACAAGTACTGAACTGCCTTTAGCAAATCACCTTGATTTATAGATGAAAAAGATGTACACATGCCTGTAGCTTACTTTTGAATTGTAAACAGTCTTCTGAATCATGTGAGATATTATTGACAAGTTGTTTGGTGAAGCCGACAGATAATAACAGGCAGCCATGTCACCATATATGTTTATCAAGAACAAATAACAGGCTGCCATTTGCAATGAATTTTGTTTATGGGTCAATGTTTTACTCTTTTATTGGGTTTGCTTGGCAATTTCATTTACTAATTAGTTACCTTTCTCACAGGCTGAGACCTTATCAATCAGAAGTAATTCAGGAGATGTGATGGCATGTTATGACCAGCAAGAGGGTGAAGTTCTGCAGGATAAAAATGATGAGAAGATTGCTGATGCATTAATAATGCAGTCTAGTTACCCTCAAAAAGAGCTTATGCATGCAAAATCATTGACTGAACCAATGGAATCTGAGGAGGTCCTCCTAATCAAAGATCCACAGTTTCTGCAGGAGAATTATAGATGCATGGAAATTGTAAGCAACAATGACCTGACAGGCAGAGAATCCATGTCTCAGCTTGAGAATTGCTATAAAGAAACAAGTAACAATGAAAAATTGGATTTTTTCATGGGAAGCAGCAAAGAAATTAGCACAGCAGCTTTGCAGGCTAAGTTGGAGAGGATGTCCAAGGAACTTGAGAAGGCCCGTCTTCTCAACTGCCAATATCAAGAGGATCAGGTATTGCAGCTATCTCAGAAGCACCAATCAGAATTAGTCTGCGAGCAAGTAGAGATGGAAACGGCTAAAACAATTCTCCACTTACAGGAAGAGGTGTCTGCTCTTCAGTCAGAACTTGAGGAGAGATTGTGTTATATGTCTGTAGAAAATGTGAGACTGAAAGGCATGATAGCTGCCAAAGAGAATGAAATAAGGGAGCTGTCCTCAGAGTGGGAAAATGCAACATTAGAGCTGACAAGTTTTCTTATAGAAGGTTCTAAATCCCTCAGAGATGCCTCTAGTCAGATAGAAAATATTGCTTGTTCATTTCCTCATGTAAATGTTTGGCTTGGTGAACATATAGAGAAGGCTGCTAAAGCTTGTGTTGAAAAGGAAGAAACAATTCTACAACTTCAAAAAAGCCTGGAAAATGCACAAGAGATGGTATGGGAGATGGAACAAAAATTAAATTCCTTGAAGGGAGCAACTGTTGCTTTAGCTGAGGTTCATCATGGAGAAAGCAATGCAATCATGAAGGAGACAGTTCAATTGAGTACAGTGTCAAATTCTAAGATCAGGATGATAGATATGTCAAAGAACAAACTCATGTACAAAGAGGGTCCGACTACTGAAGCAGTCAATATTGCCCAGTCCATATTCCTGGAGGAAAAAGGACTGTCTGATTGTGCAGGAGTTTCTCTCAGAAACAATATCAAAGGATATGTTCCCATGATAAAATTGGCTATTTCCCCTGAAATGAGTAGTGACCAACAAATTTCTGAGATGAATGTTCTTGGAAATGCTTTGACACTAGAAGATATTGACAGTCAAGTTCAGATGGCGAGGATGGTACTGTTGGAAAGTCAGAGTGCTATTTATGAATCTTATGGAAATACGGAAATGTATATATCAGCCCTCAGAAGTGACATTGATGAATTGTCTTCTCTTCATAGACAGTTGGTTCTGGACTTTCTCAAAAATATCCAAGAGATGAGGAAAAACTTTGTGGAGTTAAATGATAGCTGTAAAAATTGTCAATCACAGGAAGTTGGAATTTCTTCAGTGGAAGGTTCGAAGCATGAAAACCTTTATTTTCTGCTTCATCAAATAAGAGAGGAGCTTGTTCAGGCAAATGACAGTCTGAATGTAGTAAAAGCTTGGAGTGATAAAATATTAAATATGAATGATCTCCCAGTAGGAGCTGAAAATCTAGTAGAAATAGATAAATGGAGTGTGGTTTCTTCTACTTCAGGCTCTGATCTTTCAGCTGAATGTGTTGCTCGAAAAAAGAATCCAGATTTATCCTCATCTACTTGGTGCTATGATTGTCCTGGAGAAATAACTGAGTGGAATTTGGATTCAGATTTTGACAGAGGCTCAATTTTGTCAACTGATGATCATGAATCAGAGGAGTTGGAAGGGCTTCTCAAAGCTTCAACACATGATGAAACAACAATCTTGTGTTTGAGAAAAGAACTAGAGAAGGCCCGATATGCTTTTAATAAGTTAAATATTCAGTTAGCCACACTAATCAATGAGAAGGAAATTCGAGGTTGCTCTTACACTGCAGTATGTTTCCATGAATCACTTGGTTTTATGAATAATGGTGAACAACCTGCAGTTAAGAATGGACTTAATCAGCATAATAAATTGGAGGTAAGTCGAGTACTTCTGCTTGTAAAATTGATAATGCAGGAAGCTGAAGCTGGCTATTATAGTACAGGAAGGAAATAATTTATATTCAACTTGCACATTTTAAATCCTGTTTCTAAATAATTGTTACAAAGAACTAATAGTTGTATTTCTATAACTTTATGGTTTCTAAATTAGTGATAAAACCTATGGAAAAAAGCCTTAGAAGCTTACTGTCAGTTTTTTCCTTTGTTTTGTCCTGGCACTTGACACAATTTCTTTGCTGCAGTTCATCAGTAATGAGAAAATTAATGAGCCTAGTAACTTCTTCACCAAATTTGAGGAGGCCCGGGTAACCATGAAAGAAGCTGACATTATGTTAAATGAATTGCTGAAGGCAAATGAATATGAGAAACAATTGACTGGTTTCTGGAAACAAGCTGGTGAGGAGTTGATGATGGAGAAAACAAGCTTGATTAATGAAATTGAACAACTAAAGTCTGTTATCCATGCAAAAGATGGAGAGATTGAAGAACTGCAGAATCAGATTCATTATGGTTTTCAAGAAACAGAAAACTCAGTATCCTTACTTGAGGGTTCTTTCCTACACATGCAAGGAGAAGTGGAGGAAATGTATAAGTCAATACATTGTGATGTGGTAAAAATGGCACAAGATATACTGCATGTCATTTGCAACTCAAGATCATATTTGGAAGACATTTGCTCGGACACAATGGAGCAAAGATTTTCTTCATTTGTGCAGTACCTGTGCCATGTTGAAGGATTTTTCCGCAAATTTCCCAGCTGCATTGTACATACTGGCTTCAATCAAGATGAACTCCAAGAAAGCTGTTTAGCAACAAATGAGACAGGAAGTAAAAATGACATTTTGGATTGTGGTGTGAAAGGAGCAAAAGGGGATCACATGGCAATGTTCAAAATATTGGAAGATTTGGAGTCTGCCACAGCCCCTGATAATTTGATTGGTGAGTATGTGTTGCTAAAGAAAGAGTTGACACGGAAAGAAGCTGTATTGAAGGGTTTGTTTTTTGATTTTAGCTTGTTGCAAGAATCAGCTTCCACCATAAAGGACATGAAAGATGAGAATGCTAGATTAATTGTGACTCTGAGCCAAGTGCAGCAAGAGCTAAAGATGAAAACTGATCAACTCAATGATGTACTATCTGATCATGCAAAACTTGAAGATCACTTGGCCAACACAGAAGCTGCTTTGTTTATCTCAAATTCTGATCTGGAGCAGGCTAAAGGAACAGTAGACGTTTTAACTGATCAAATTGCTGAGTTAAGGGTGCTCTTGAAGGATATTTACCTCAGAAAATCAGAAGTTGAGGAGCAATTGGAAGAGCAGAGGGAGGTAGTCCAAAGTTTAGAAAAAGAAATTCTTCGTACAAATTCTTCAGTGGAGAATGGCCTCACTTCAATTGAAGATATTGAAGACGATTTGAGGAGAGTCACTATTCAGAGAGATCAGCTCCAAGAAGATGTATGGTCTCTGCAAGATAAGCTTGAAATGGCCTACTCAGTAGCTGATGAAAAAGAAGCGATTGCTGTTGAAGCACGGCAGGTGATGTGCACTTAACAACTTTTTTCATTGCAGCTTATTTTTGGTTTTTCATACATAAAAATTGGTATGATTCTATAGGAATCAGAGGCAAGTAAAGTTTATGCTGAGCAGAAGGAAGAGGAAGTGAAGATTCTAGAACATTCAGTCCAGGAGCTTGAGTGTACCATTGATGTATTGGAGAAGAAGGTAAGATTATTGTTGTGATGATTGTATGAGATCCATAGAACAGTGATGAAATAACAAAATTCAAGGAAAGTAGGCAGCTATATATTTCAACACATTGAGGTGGTTTTATATGTGTTGTGTGCCCTGTCATGAAAAAAAAAAAATTGATTCCTAACTCTTCCCCCCTCCCCCTCACTTTCTTTCCTGGCGTAGGCATATGAAATGGAAGAGGAGGTGCAAAAACATAAGTTGATAAGAGATTCTCTAGAACTGGAACTCCAAGCACTGAAGCAGAGAATGCTAACAGTAGAAGGCTTCACTGAAAATATGGGTTCTGAAAGCTCAGATGTCGAACAGCAGCCTCATTATCAAATTTTAAGGTCAGAAGTGATGCTTTCTCTGAACATTTTGTTTTCCTGATGGAAATTAAGGCTTGTGATTCTTATTGCTGTTTTCCCTGCTGGGAATATTATCTTAATTCGATGGAATGGTGCTATTGTAGGCAACTTCAAAATAAATCCCTGGAACTTCTTGAGGCAAATAAGCAGATAAGTGTTCTTGAAGAAGAAATAGTAGAACAGGCTAAAGAGGTGCAGCTATTATTCTAGTGGATTTGAATATCATTCAGTAGAATCCTTTTTAGTTGTATAACTACTTTTTTTTGACCTGACCTTTTTTCTGGTTAATGAAAATTATCTGATTTATCTATAGATGAAGCAATGTAAAGAGTACATCTCTGAACTAATTTTGCATGCAGAAGCACAAGCATCGCAATATCAACACAAGGTACATACCAGATAACCAGGCCATGTCTTTTAATTAATTAATGTATTTCACATGGAATCTAGAGCAAACTGGGTTTACCTCTGTAAACACTGGTACAAACTAATTCCTGGAATAGCTGGTTGATTATATGGATTATTGTGCGTCTAAGACATTTCATAGCACATACACCTAGACAATAAAATTGAGTTATCCTCAATCAAAATTGAGCATATAGCCACTATTTTTCTGGATATCACCAACATACAAGATTTTCTGTTTTGGTATATGAGCTTCTAGATAAAAGCCATTCTATCACGGGGCCTAACCTCGATAAGTTGTAGCTTGTGTTAGATACTAAATATGGTACTATTGGTCTGTCACCTCAACCAAAAAATGCCTTGTTTCTTAATTTGGTATAGCATATCTGATGCATATCCTTTCAGTACAAGGAGTTGGAGGCAATGGTTCGTGAAGTGAAAAGCAATTCATCAACTTTGACATCTGCAACATTGACATTAGACAAAAGTGAGAAAACCTCAATGAGGCCAAGGGGTTCTAGCTCACCATTCAGATGCATTGCAAGTTTGGTTCAGCAGATGAATGTAGAGAAGGATCAGGAGTTGGCAATGGCCAGGCTTTGTATAGAAGAGCTAGAGGAATTAGCTGCTAGTAGGCAAAAAGAGGTAATGCAGCTGCCTTACATAATTGTCCCATCTGGAGTCTTTGGTTTGCTTTGCAGTGTACTTACCTGATAATATTAGTGACTTATTCTTTCTCATTGCTATTGCATGTTTTCTAATAACAAAAATAGTAATCTTATTAGAATTTTCTTTTTGTTCGATTATAGTGTTTCTTTCTCCAACAACAACATACCAAGACTCCTATAGCTAATATTATAACCAAGTGTCTCCTACCAAGTTTTTCTTGGTCTCTCTCTACCTTTTTTGTTAGATACTTGTGTGGAGAAAAATAAAATCTTTCTTATTTTTGAATGTGCTGTACATAAACCATCTTTATACACAAAGGTCTACCTAATTAAGGAGATTCCACCTCTCTATCAATTCCTACAAATCTGGGATTTCTAAGAATCAAAAGTCAACTGATCTAAATAGTAAATATACAATTTCCTTGCAGCACATAGCTATTCTATAAATAAAAAATAGATTTACAGATCTACAACAACTTGTTCCATTCCATCTACTCTCCTCACAAGAGCCTCTTATGGCCTTCCTCTCACACAATCAAACCATCTTAACCGTGTGTCATGCATTTTACTTTCAAGAGGAGCCACTCTAACTTTGTGATGGGTAACCCTATTTCTAATTTTATCTTTTCTTATATGGCTGCACATCCATCTTAACATTCTAATCTTTGTTATGCTCATATTTTGCACAAGTTGGTGCTTTACTGCACAAGTTGGTATTATAACTGTCTTATAAAAATTTCTTTTTACCTTTAATGGAATCTTACTATCACATACATGTTGAATGTGCTTCTCTATTTTAACCATTTTTCCTTGATTCTATTGGTAACATCCTCGTTAATCTATCTATCTTTTTAGATGATTGATTCATTATATTTGAATTGGTTTTTTCTTGGTATGCTTTGATCTCCCAATTTTACTATAACATTATCCACACTTTTATTTTTACTAAACTTACATTCTTTATATTCAGTTTTCTTTTTATAGTGTATATATATGTTCAGTTTTCACTCCACTTAACTTAAAAGTTAACACTTTTAGATTCTGAAGTGTTCCTCCTTATTTCAAGCTCAATATTCATGCCTTCTTTTGTCTAATCCACTAACAAATGTCATAGTAAAAAAAAAAAAAAAAACATGCTTTCTCTTTGGTTATTATCACTTTGATACCTGATTAAATTCTGAAGTTTGCTTCAAAATGCTATAAGTGATAATTATACTTGACAAATTCCTCTTTGCATGTTAATTTTATCCTATTAAATCTTAATCCTACCTGGGTCACCCTCTTTACATACTTGATTGCTAAGTATAATTGATGTTTAATGTCTTGGTGCATTCTATTGATACAAATGTGTGTCACCTCAGGTATGCACACTAAATTCTAGACTGGCTGCTGCAGAAAGCATGACACATGACGTGATTCGTGATTTACTTCGTGTCAAATTAGACATGACTAATTACGCTGTAAGTTTTTTTGATTGGCATCCCAAAATTTGATTGTTTTAAATTGCATCTCATGTTCGTTTTGATATTGTTTTTCTTTCTAGGACTTGATAGATCAATATCAGCTACAAAAGATAGTGGTGGATGCTCAGATACATGCACAAGAGTCTGTTGCAATGGTACATTGGGAAACATTAAGGTTTCAATACTTGTGGCTTGACTTTTCCTTACATCAAAATTTTTGTTGTACAAGGAGCAAGAAATTCTGAATCTTAGGAGGCAGATCAATGATTTAGTAGAGGACAGAGAGAGGTGAGTTGATTCATGCTACCTTTGATGCGGACATATTCATCAGATTTTTGCATACACCCAACTCTAGTCCTTATTTATATGTTCATGTCTTCATATGGTTGTGGAAGCAGATCTTTAGTCAACTTTTGAATTCTTTACCTAGATAATCTTCTACTCTTGATCCTTTAATATGAATTAACGCTACATTTTGATCACTTCTGCATTTAACTAGGTCTTGCAGTTGATGGTTGATAATTATGTGAAAAAGGTCAAAATTTTTTCTCTACATATATGGAACACTAGAGTACAACCAGTGTTTTAAAATGCGCTAGGCGCTAGTCGGGTGCTAGATTGGGGCCTTGCTCCTAGGCCGCCTAGGCGGGGGCCTAGGAAAACTGTTGTTTTTTTCTTTTAAATTTTTTGATATAATTTGATATTATTTTTAGGTAAATCAAAGTTGAAAAGAAAAATGAAATCTAGAAAGACAAGTGAAATATCCAACACCAAGCATATAATTGAATTGCAGGTTCAACACAAACATGTGCGAAGAAAAACTTGTTGATTTATAATGAAGCCACAAGGAGGGCAGTTGATAGAACAAAGAAGATAGGCCGGGTTGTGCTTCAATTGTAGAGATAAATATTATCCCAATCACCAATGCAAGACACAACTACTACTCCTAGAAAGGGAGGATGGAGTGGTGATCGAGGAGGGGGAAACAAGTGAATTGGTTGAGCATGAAGGTGAGGACAATGGGGAAATATCCCTACATGCATTGAAGGGATTAACAAAGAACAAGATCATGAAAGTTGAAGGGAGGGTGAAGGATTGTAGTCTCATGATCTTGATTGACAATGGGAGCACCCACAATTTTTTGGATGAAGGGATAGCCCGAAAGTTGAACTGTCAACTCACGGGAACCCAACCCCTGAGTGTGACAGTGGCTAATGGAAACAGGGTTTTGAGCAAGTCGACATGTACTGGTTTTTGTAGGGAGATGCAAGGAGAGGAATTCAAAGATGACCTGAGATTACTATGGTTGTGGGGTTGTGATGTTGTGCTGGGAGTGAATTGGATGGTGGGGATAAGCCCCATAAGCTTTGATTTTAACAGGATGGAGGTATCATTTGAGAAAGAGGGAGGGAAAATGACCCTCACAGGTAGTAAGGAGACCAGGGCTTGCAAGTTGATCACAAGTAAGAAGCTATAGAAAATATTCAAAAACAAATGGGCTTAGGTTTCACAATTGTTCTCAATTTAGGCCATGGAAGGGGGAAGTGAAAACTTGGAGTAGGAAAGGGAATTCCTCCTAACAGTTAGCACTCCTACACGGGGACAAAGAGAGGTACATGATCTAGACTTTCTTGATGTACTGTTGGTTGAATTTGAGGATCTTTTTGTAGAACCTACAGCCCTACCACCCAACCGATCATTTGATCATTCTATCAAGCTCTCACCAAACACTGAACCCCATTAACATCAAATAAAACCATTACCCTCCAACACAAAAGACTAAAATTGAGAAAATGGTCGGGGAAATGTTACACAAAGCCATAATCAGACCAAGTCAATGCCCTTATGCCTCACCTATTTTACTTGTCAAGAAGAAAGATGGATCATGGGATTTCTATGTGGATTACTGCCAACTCAGCGCCATGATCGTTAAAGATAAGTTTCCCATACCCCTTGTTGAAGAATTGTTGGATGAATTAAAGTACACCAACTTCTTTTCTAAACTAGACCTTTGCTCGGGGTACCACTAGATCCAAATGAGTCCCGAGGATATACCCAAAACCTCATTCAGAACGCACCAAGGCCACTATGAGTTCTTGGTAATGCCATTTGGACTCACCAATGCACCCACCACCTTTCAATCCTTAATGAACTGTATCATTGAACCTTTCCTAAGACAATTTATATTGGTTTTCTTTGATGATATACTTGTATACAGTCACACCTTCGACCAACACCTAAACCATCTAAGAACTGCAAGAGAGAGCGGACATTTCTTGTTAGTTGAGGGTGGGTTGGGGTGGCCGTGAAGGGGGTGGGTATGCAAGTGGTGGAGCAAGATATTAGGGCTGTTTGCTTGGGCATGGCGGTGGGGTTGGGCAGTGCTTGGGGCTGTTGAAGAAAGGAAAACAAAAAAGATTAGAAGAGGGAAAGAAAGAGAGCAGGGGAAAGGTGGTGCCCACTGCCAACAGAACAATCATTTTGAAATGAGAATAAATGCAATTTGATTCCTATATGGCAACCAAACAATTGAATCTGAATGAGTATTCTGTCTGAGTTCCATTGTTTTCATTTTCCTTTCATTCAATTCTTGTACAGCAAATCTTGCCTTTGGTTGCTTGTAATGGTTGTTAATTCCTTAAAATAGGCCAGAGGTTATTATAGTACTGGAGAGGACCGATGGGTGTAATGAGTTACTCTATCTCCAACTTCTGTAGTCAAGCAGTTCAATCCATTACATAAACTCTCTTTAATCATCTTCGGTCAATTTTTCCTTAAAAATGTGTTTTCAGGTCCTTGCTATGATGATGTAATTGCGTAGGTGTTCTGATCTTACAGTTGTATTTACTGTGGTTTCTTTGGATCAATTTATCACATTTTGCCCTGACATTATAGTCTTGGATTCTATTTTTCCTATGATACCTTGCATGGATTTCCATGTAGATGCATTTCAGACTTGAACAGAAGACAAGCAGATGTACTTGCTAGCCAAGTCACTATTGAACAATTACAGGAACGTGAACAGTTACTCATTGCACAAAATGAAATGTTTAAGGTATTATCTTGCAGATGCTTTTATTCCAAACAGTATTATCTTCTTAATCTGAAATGTTATTTAATTTAGCTGCTAACAAAGTTAGTTTAATTTTGCTGCTCTCTTCTTTAGGTTGATAATGGCAATTTAAAGAGGAAGACAGTGGAACTGGACGAGATGTTGAAGAAAATATTTCGAGCACAAAATGTTCCTCCTCGAATTCAGAAGCAGATGAATATCAAGGCAGGAGTTGATCTACGTTTTTCTTTTCTGGCTGTCTGTCTTCAGGACACCAAACTTTTTTCGGCAACTCTGCCTCCTCACTCTCCTTTCAATGACTGTTTTCTATTTTTTACACGCATATGTTGTTTCTTGGTCTAATAGGAATGCAGCAAGTTAAAGTGGCAGAGTGGTACTGCTCTTCAAAGGCAGCTGGAAAATAAACCGGATGGCAGAGAGGAACGGGACAGATTGCAAGGGCATGCCACAGAAAGAAGAATCAGGTGAGTGATCTACAAATAGACAAAGTGAAACTTGTTCAGAATAATTTTTTATAGAGTATATATTTTGGCCTTTGGAAACCTAAAATGATCCACGGACTGCAGAAGGACCAGTTTTGATTAGACTGGTGATTTTTTGGAGGGAGCTCCTTGAGTGAGGAAACTTGTCGAGGCTACTCTTCCAAACTAATAAAGGTGAATTGCTTAGAGTTTCAGTATTTTCTGGATTTCTTCTTGTTTTATGTCGTTCAGGACACAAAGGCCAAAGGTTATCGGCTTACTAGAGACTGGTCAATTTTCTTCGGAAAATTGTGTTCCTTGTGCAATTATTTCACTTCACTTATTGCATACCCTTTTGGCCCAGCTGTTTGAATCATTAGTTCATTGGCCCTTCCACAGGTCAACCATTACTACGTTGACAATTGAAAGTATATCTAATTACCAAAAAAAAAAAAAAAAAGGACGAACGACGAACTGTTACAACTGCCAATAATTTACTCAATGTTCCGTTGCCATGTTTAATTCTTCTTAACCTCTGTTAATATATATATATATATATATAGAGAGAGAGAGAGAGAGAGAGAGAGAGAGAGAGAGAACAATTGGATATGTAAATATTTCTTTTCATTTATCTCTCGTCCATAAGGATTTCAATGATCTACTTTTGGCAACTGGTAGTTCTAACGTTTCATTTTTGGCATAGGTTGGACATTTTCATATTTTGGGGGCGACAACGATTTGCAAGTTTAAAAGTTACTATTTGGATTGTTTAGTGATTGTCTCTTTTTTATGGGGATAGTGTGTAAAACTGTTGTGAGATGGTGTGTTATTTCCAGTAGTATAATTTTGTGGCATTTGGTTTAAGCTTTGGCTGTATCTGTATTCCCATTTCGTTTTTCTTCTTGAATTTCCAGCTTCGCTCCTCTCTGTCCCCTCCACTTTGACAAGGATGTGCTTGCATAGAAAAATTTTAAATATTAAAAAAAAAAAAACATTTTAAATTCCACAATGACACGTAAAATAATTAATTGATTCTACTCAAATGCAGCTTCAAAGAAATTGGGACATTCAATACCCCAATGCTAGAGACCCACTCCAATTCCATCACAGTTCATTGCTCTAACATTTAAGACTCAAAAGTAACCAGCCAACCAACTACACACTGTAATCAGCAAGTAATCAAGCTACTATCTGCAGCTAAGCAGACCCCAGGGGTTGGAAACCTTTGATGACCATTGTCAAAGAGTTAGTCCGGAGTTGATTCGTGTTCCATCCATGAGAATGAATCTCAACTTAAATACTATTATTAGGGTAAATGTCACATGTCACTTTTATTAAGATTTGTCTAAATTATATTTACTATTCTTGTATTTTAAAAAATGACATCCTCTTCTCTTATAGTTAATAAAACATTTAAAATGGCCCTCACGGCGTAAATTAATTGAGAAAGGAAGAATTGTTGGAGTGTTATTCTTTGGACTCCCAGATTTCATGTTCGAACTCTGACTAGGAAATAGTTTAGTAGGCAATGAGCGATTTTAAAAAATGAAAAATGCTTATCGCCCTCACGTTTATGGTTGTGCTAGGAATTGAAATCTACTTGCTGGGTTTCCTGATTTATCTCTTTTGTTGAAATCGTGGGGTCGAATAGCAGGGGTGCTCATGATTGTGGGTTAACTAAAAAAAAAATAAAACATTTAAAGTAACTATTTTACCTTGAATATAAACATCCTTTTTTTTTCTCCACTTTTCTCTTAGTTACACATCTGTTTCTCTCTCCTCCTCCATTTAGTTCCAAACTTCTTTTGCATTTTGGTTATAATAGACATACATGTATGCTTATTGAGCTAATCAATATTTACTCTTGTGCATTGCTTAAAAAAATAAAGGATCATCTTGTTTCTTGTAGACATCTATATGTAATGATCATATATTTGGGATATAATACATATGGTTTGATCTCTTAAAAAGACATTGAATATATGGATCGAATGTTGTGTTTTTGGGTACTTTAATGATTATGTCTTGAATCACTTACAATGCCATTTTCTTGTATAGAATTTGCAATAGCTTGCTTGATTTTGTATGATAAATGAATACTTATCCTTCGAATATAAGAAAAATGAGTACATGTTATGTCTTTCTAGTGATGATCTATCTCTTCAATTGATAGATTGCATATTTACATCTTAAGTAACATAACTCATTCATGTCATATTAAAGGGAAGTTTTCATCTTCAAAGGGAGTATGTCTTTTAATCTCTTTACTTGGAATGATATAGTTTACTCTTATATTGTTCATTTAATGTATATGCCTTTTATATGATGATTAATTATGAATTTGATATGGTGTTTTTATATTTTAAAACAACTATAATGAGTAGTTATATGGAATGATATATTTTGACTCTTATGTGATTATGAGCATGCGACATGGTATAAAAAATTTTGATTTATTTGGAGATTATTATGGACTCTCATGTGAAAGAAAGCTTTTAGTTACTTATGTTGGTTATGTCATCTTGAGGGGGAGCTTATATTAAAGAAAGCTTTTAGTTTAAGGGGGAGTTTATTTCTTAAAAGTCATACCTTTTTTATTTATGACAAAAAGAGAGAGAGAGATATATGTTGAAATTGATTTTAAATTTTGTGATCATAAAAAATGAGGAGATTGATGTTTTACTCTTATGTTTAGTTTTGATGATGAAAAATGACATTTGGTTTTGATCCCTAAGTCATGAGTCAAGTTTATGTTTTTTCAACAAAAATCAATTTCAAATACTTTGTTAAAATGAAAACCAAATGAATTATATTCTTATACATACATGGAGATTTTTTCAAACATGTATTATGATTTCATCCCCTAAATTATTTTTAAAAATTAGTTTTGAACTGTTGGTTAAAATGAAGCTAATATTTTTCGAAGGAAAGAGACCATTTGTCAACTGGTTCTAGGAAACAGTCGACCCTTTTGGCATTTTGGACCAAATTGTCGACATATTGATAGTGACTGTGACTGTTGACTGTTGTGCTTCTGGCTGTTAATCGATTGCCTTAGGGTTGTCAACCAACAGAATGCTTGTTCTCGATGTTTTGCAATTTGACTTACATTTGTAGACCGTTCTACTATGACTGTCGACTGACAGAATGTATGTTGATGATTGATGTTTTTACTTTTGATATATTTTTGATGATGAAAATTAATTGTATTTTGATGATGAAATTATTTTATCAACGATTATTATCTTGGTGTTCTAAATTAAACTTATATAATCTATTAATCACTTAAAATTAAAATTAATTTTATCATGCATTTCAATGTTAAAAATCTTGTGATAAATTTTTTTATGACATTTGAAATATTATGTTATTATTTAATTAAAAATTGTATCAAAAATGCTTTTGATAATTTTGGAGTGGAGAAAAAGTTTTAAAAATAATTTTTTGACGTTTGCAACTGGAATACCCCGAAAGTCCAAGGTCAGATCCAAGAAGAGACTCTAAAAAAGCTAGTATATATATTAAGGATAGTAAGAAAGGAAACAACATTAGCTAAATACATTTTGGGCTGAATGTGAATAAAAAAAAACTCATCGATTAAGCGTGTTTAAGCTAGTAGCTCAAGGATGGGTGATCACTAGGAAGTTCGCGTAGGTCCATCAGGATAAGTTGATGCGGTCCTTCCTATCGCTCAATACGGGATGTTACAACTACAGTACTTTTCAGTCACTATAGTGTTTTGCTACAGTGCTACAATACTGTCGACCGACTTGCTTCCATCTATCAACCGTTTTCTTCATTTGTCAATCATTTTTCATATTTTAGGTAATTTGTCGACCGTTTATGTCGTAGGACACCCAACAGCTAGTTTTTTCACTCACCCAAAATGGTTTTTCCACTACCAACAATAAGATTCGTGAATAGGCTCTCAAGGCACTATAAATACAAATCAAATGGATGATCAAATCAACCAAGAGAATTAATTACAATTTTTGAAGTGCTCCATCTTTCAAATACTCATTTATTCTTCATTTTTGTCTCCAAGGCTTTGCTTTCATCTATGTAAATTTACTTTCAAGCCTTATTTATTTATTGAGAGATCTTGTAACTAAGAGTGTCTACTCTTAGATTCTCTCTTTTATATTATTCTTGGTTTTCCTAACAAGATTGCTAGAGGGTTTGTTTATTAAAGCAAGAGGTTGTATTTCCTAGCAAGATAGCTAGAAGGCTTGCTTGTTTAAGCAAGAGGTTGTAATTCCTAACTTGTTGCTAGAAGGCTTATCAGGAGAGATATGAGGCTTTTAGTGGATTGGTTGAAAACTCCTTAGTAAGGAGTTAAGGTAGTGGATTAGACTTAGATTAAGCCATCCCTCCTTTGCTTGTGTTCTTTGTTTCATTTATTGTCCCAAACATTTCAATATTCCTCACTTGCACTAAAATCTCATTTTTTATTAAAAAAATTTTAAGTTCAATCAAATTTTTAAATGACCAAATTCACCCCCTCTTGGGTATTGGTGCCATTGATATTAAACCTAACGGAAACATGGCTATAAGAAGCTTTTGTAGGTGTGTGTGTTAGAGTATGATAATTGATATATAATTCTAAAGAATGTTGGCTTGGAATCCATGTTAATTGCTACCTAACCACCTATAACTGTGGTTGTAAACTCCTTCTTATAAGGCATTCTTAGCCGTTATGACCTCAGGATGTTGAATGCCCATGCCATACTCTTTACATCCCTACTCCTTAGCACCGAGCATTGTAGCCTTGGAGAGATGATAACTCTACAGCCACCCGGCAAGCCCGTTCGTAGCCTAGGAATTGTCTGAGAAGAAGCCAAGGGGATTTACCTAAAAAGTTGCAAGTTTTTTAGAAGAAAAAGTCTTCCAGAGGTTGGAGTCTTTAGAGAACTCAGAAGGCTTAAATAAAGTCTTTGGAAAGGTTGGAAAACTCTTCAGGTAATCCAGGTGACTCAAAGGTTTCAAGTAAAAATCATGTTGAAGATGTGGCCCATATAGGGCCACCACCTATTTATAGTCGAGTCTTCGGAAGACGAGCCGTCAGCAAGTCATTCGGAGACTTCCCTATGATGACTCAAAGTAGTTTAATCTTACTTCAATCCAAATCAATCGACATCCCAGTCTTCAGGGCATTAAGGCACCTAGAGACATTATACTCTTTCCTTTTCCTTCCAGCCAAAAGTAAGAGTAGGGAGCCATTTTTGTCGGGTGCCTTAGAAAAATCAAAGCGAAAAATCCAAAAAATCTAAGAAGTATCCAAAAAGGTCGAAGACCCAAATGACCCCAAAGAGTCTTTTGAGAAAAAGTCTCTCGAAGACTCTGAAGAGTCTTTGGGCTAACCATACACTTAAGCTCATTAGAGCCCCCAAGCCCAAGACTTATCCGAGGAGTCTTTTGGGCCAAGTCACCCGATGACTCCGAAGAGTCTTTGGGGAAGCCAAGCCGTTGTTTTTAAGTCATTAATCCCAAGACTCACTCCGAATAGTCTTTTAGGTCTAAGTTTCCTGATGACTCCAAAGTGTCTTCAGGGAGACCCGTTCGAATGATTCCTTTCTAGGGCATCTCTTCCCCAAATGAACTTTCAGACCCTCTGGCCTTTTTCACATAATTTTTTCCTGAAGAGTCAGGTCACCTAGACCTAAGATGCAAAGACTAAAACCCAAGTTCGCACTCAAACCCATCCAAAGACACTTATCCAAAGCTTCATACAACATGGTATCATTTGACTCAGGCATCGGAGGGCCTGCGTGAAGCAACTCTCCGCGTGCCTTCTGATTGTGCTTGTGTTGCAAACCCATCCAAAGACTCTCCAACTCTCTCGGAGCCTACTCATCTGGAGACTTCCTTCACAGCCAACCCATCCAAAGATTAGCCAGCTGAAGACCTGAGTTATCAAGGAGCAAGTCTCCCAAAAACTTACCCAACATTCAAAAACTCAGGGTATTATATTTTTTCTCCTAGACAATGGATCAAGCTCCGCCTTGACAATCCTGCTTTCTTGGACAACAAATCAAGTCATTCTCCATCCAGGCACCCATTAGCACACCTTGCTAGCATGGACCTTACTTCTCACTTCCTGGGATCTACCAAGCAGTTTCCTAGGACATATAAATTTAATTATTGTATTCTAACAACAATAGTAATAAACATAAACTTCATATTGAATAAATTTCAAGGATGAAGTACAATTAATGCCAAATAAAAAGTCTCATGTGCAATAAAATATAAATTGCAAGGTTTTGGTGCAAACCATGCAATTTGAGCTAAAATGAAGGTCTTATGCATAATACATTGAAAATAATAAGTCTATGTGTAATAATATAGAAGTATCACCTGGAGAAGTTTAGAAATGTTTTGAAATTACATCTGCCTTCCCACAGTTTCTAGAAATTGCATTACACCTCATTCTTCTTTGCCAAGCTATTTCACCATTGGCAACCTCCGATGCCACTAGTTAGTAGATGTCCATTGTTGAATTTACCTTTGATCACCACTAGGTTGTTGTCAATCACCATTCGCCATTCCTTGTCGCTATAAAATGAAAATGTGAAACATTACCTCCATTAATTGGACCAAGTCCATCCAATAAAGAAAAATGAAGAGACTAAAATGTACTAATTATTTGTATGAATTCTTTGTATTATTTATTAACTACACGAATTTGAGGGATTTACTCACACACATAAATGTGAGTAAAAATTACCTTATGTGTTAACTATAATTTTTCTTCACACATAATGCAAATGTCAAGATGTGTGAGTAAAGGGAGGTTAGAAAATAACTTTTATCCACACATATATTTATGTGTTGGTAAACCTTAATATATTACCTACATATATATGTGTAGGTAAATATTTTTGTATGTGTAAGAATTTTTATGTCAAGAAATTGTAATTGTGAGATGGCTGATGACATGGCTGTTGACATAACTTTAATTGGATGATGATGTGACATAACACGTGTATTTATTTATGTGTAGGTAAAATTAAGATTATGTGTGAGTAATAATATAAAAAAAAATTATATGTATGGGTAAAAATGTTGTGTAGGTAAAAAAAATATTATGTGTGGGTAATAATATGAAAAGATTTTAAATATGTGTGAGTAAAAAAAATATAATGTGGATAATAAACATATTATGTGTAGGCAATAATATACAAAATAATTTCCGTATAAGAGAATAATTTTCATGTGTGGCTAAAAAACATATTATATGTGGGCAAAACTAAAATTTTATATTTAAAATTTCAATTGTCACAACATTTATTAGAATCTAGTTCAAACATATATGCACCTAAAAAGTCATAAAGTCAAAATAAGCATAAAACCATAGTCACCTAAAAAGTTCAAACATATATAAAAAAAATAAAAAAAATAAATTATTAAATCTTGTCGTTAAACTCTTATTCAGTAGAATAAAGGGAAGGGCTAGAGCTGGATGGGTCGAGACGAGATGGGGCGAGACAAGATCGTCCTGAACTATGATCTAATGAGACGTGAAGTAGACAGAAGAGGTATAATATTCTTCTCAATCAACACTTGTCGCAACATGTTTACGTCTCCCTGAAATTCTTGAAAAAAAGACTTGTACTTGTTCAAATCTTCAACCAATTGATTGTAGGTTAGACAACTGAACTCCTCCCTAATGCATGTTGTCTCGAAAGTACTAGGAGATCGCCCCCAACCAAACAAGCGGACAGATTATCATCCAAGGACCTTTTCTAAGATATCTTTATTAGTCATTTTATCTGGAGAATTATCTTGCCTTAGCTGCATCATTTGTTCCTATAAAAAAAAGAAGCATATTCTTAATCAACTGTTTTGCTTAACTATCAACATTTTAGTCCAATTTTAGTACACAATTTTCATGTACATTATAACTGCATTTTTTTCAATATTGAAATCCTTGGTTTTTCTTGAATAGTTGTGGACAAATATGAGGTGAAGCAGTTATTTTTTTAAATTAAAAATATAGTCATGATACATGCAATTGGTGTATGTAAATATGGTTATGATTCATGCCATCTGGTATATGAAAGTAACTTCAGCTACATCTTGATTCAAGTCCAAATAATAACAACATACAAAATCTTTCATTTTGTATGTTGTTATTAATAAAAAAAAAAGTCATTTGGCCTAATAAATTTAAATATCCCATCCCATTCCCATCTAGAAATTACGCCTATTTATTGTAATTGTTACATACACTTACTCTTCTTTGTACTCCTGACCCATTCCTTTAACTAACGTAATAACAAAGGCCCACTGTACTTGCCATTCTTTTCATTCCCTTTCTTTCATAAATCATTTCAAATTCACATTAATTTATTATAATATACATAATCTCAATTATGCCAATGTAAAGCAGCATTTGAGAGAATAACCAGTATTTGGTAACATCTATATAAGCACACAACACAACACAACAAATTAAGTAGCAAAATTCACACACTTTTGGTTAATTACCAAATAGAGAGAGGGGCTATATATGACACTGACATTGCATTTAATTTAAAAGATTCAATACAATCTAAAATACTATAACATTCCAACCTTAGTTTACACATTAATTATCAATGTACCTTTTTACAAACTTTTTTGATAATTAATAAAAAAACACAGTCAATTAAGGACAAATACTTAAAAAACACTATCGAAATTTCATTTTGGTATAATAGCAGCTCTAGAAAAGCAAGTATGCATCATTTAGATAACAGGGGAGCCTGTGACTATAATCAAAATACTTAAAGAATTTTAACTATATATTAATTTCTTTCTTCATTAGTTCTTTCTTTCTACATTTTTTCCCACGTTATTAAGTCTAAAGACGTAAGTTCCTAATTTGTTAATGGACAGAGAATTTTGAAAAACATATATTAAGTCTAGGAGTCTACACTTCCTTTCTAATGTTTTTACGGAAAAGTAGTCCTTAACTATTATGGTAGATAATTGTGATTGAAACATATAAGATTGAAAAACAAGAAGTTACTATGTGTTTTCATATTCAATTGTATCATGACTTATTTTCTAAAGTTATCATGACTTAACTATTATGGATGTCCCTTTAGATTTGATATGTCTTATTCTACTTTCAGTAGCCAAGTAAAAAATTAATTAGTTACAGGGTAATTAATTAAGATTAAGCATAGGAGAAACCTCATCCATATTTCACAAGTGATGAAGGGACTTCACCCATATCTTATGACAACTGAGGAAATTTCAAGTTTTAATATACTATTCAGTGAGAACTTCATGTTTTTCACATTAATTGGTCCCAGATAGCTTCATCCATAAATAGCTCCACTAGTGACATTAGCTTCTTATATTCGGACTAAAAGACTGGTTTTCTTTCTAATGGCAAATGTTCCAGGAGTGTAGTTCTCATTCAGCTAAATTTGACAACATTCTATACTCTAACTCCTTTACTTAGAAAAAAAATAATATACTTACATATTTAGCTAAGTTTACTCTTATTCAGAAAAAAGGAAAGAGACAATTTATTTTCCAACTCACTTGATTTGTTAGACAACCTGCTAAGATCTTGAGACGGTCCTCGAGGATGTCAATTTCACCCCGTATATATACCCGCAACAGCAAACCAAGAGAATTTAAGTACACCTAAATACAAAAAAATCATCTACACTTGAAGCAAGTCACGAAATACAAAGACAAGAGATAAGTATCTAATATACTTCTGGCAGAACTGCATCATTTCTTTCGAACTCCTTCCAAATACAGTGGTCATACACGTCTAGCACTTTCCTCATTGGAGAATGTCCTTCTAAGTAACAAAGAGCAACATGCCATCAATTGTGCGTGCACCTGAAATTTGTTTACTGATCAAGAACATCAAATAATGTGACTACAGAAGTTTCTGATAATATTTTATTTAAGGAAATTCATTGCATACATAAAAGATGACAAAGAATTCCATGATTTTGAGCATTCCTCCATCAATCCCACTACTTCTTTGAAACGACACTCATGTTGAAGGACATGGCAAAGCTGCATATGCCAGTGTCATGAGGACTAACCATAGAGAGAAGAACAGAGATATATACACAGTATAACCATGAACTGTCTGTTTCTAGAAAGTTATTTTTTAAGCAATATATCAGCAACCATACTTATGCGAACGTATAAAAATAAAAAATCAACATATTCTATTAAATATGGTGAAAGAAGGGGTTTTTTTAAAGCCAATTGAAGGAAAACATGTCATAAATAATTTTACTCACAGCATGTTGTGCCCAACTGTCTTCCCTATTGATTTGAAATTCCTTTTTTGCAGCCTTCTTCGCATCTTCCATTCGACCAATCTCTAGCAAAGAGAATGCTAGCATTCCATATATGTAATTTACTTTTTTTATTTTGAGGGAGAACCTATGTAATTCAAGATAGAAATGAAATCTGACAAGATGAGTAACTGAAGTTCTTGATGGACTAAAACTTAAAACCCAAACAGTATGGGATGCCTTCAAGATCATGTGTTGTTATATTAGTGCAGAATACAAGTATGCAACAACATCAATCCCAATCCTTACTCCCATTAAGTGGGGTTATTGGTAAAAAAACAACTGATTTAAACAATGATGGAAGTGCAATCATTGGTGAATGATCTATTAGTAATTCACTACACACCAAACTTAGAATTATTCTTAAATTGCTCATCAAACAAACATAGAATACCTTTTGAACGAGATTAAGAGACGGATCAGGTCGACCCATGTAAAAGCAGAGAATTTAAGCCCTCTTTAGAGATACCAGGTCCCTTGGGAAATCTTCAAGTAGTTGCAAGAATATGGGCATCAAGTACACAATCAATAAATTATAAACAATCAAAACAAACCTAATAAATCTTCGTTGCTTAAATCACATCATACCTGACACTAGGAACTTCTTAATTCTAAATGATATGATCTTTAGAATACGAGATAAGATATGTGAGATAATCTATGAGTTGCGAAAGCGGTGGTGATGGTGGTACTTGAAGTTGTGGTTACGAGGAAGTAAAAGTGGGCTAAGATATGTGAGATAATAATCGGCGTGGGAGAATCGAACAACAGAAAGTGGTGACGACAACCGGAGGCAACGATGATGACTGGAGACAAAGAGGCTGTTTGGCTTAGTGGTTTGATCACTTATAAGCTGCATAAGTAGCATATAAGCTAGATAGTGTTTTATGTTTAAATGTTTGGCAACCACATATAGCGTAAAAGCTACCAACTTAAAAGCAGTTATAATAGTATTTTGCAAAAGCTGGTACCCCCAGCTTTTGCAAAAAATGCTACTAATTTGACCGATTAAAGTACCAATTTGCCCTCAAATATTTTTCATATTTACATATTTGTCCCTCTATTACCGTTGCATCTTCTCCTCCCTTCTCTCTTCTGCCATTTTCATCTTCCTTTCTGTTCGCCCAGTGCCGTCGCCCCTCATCTGTCGTCGTCGCCCATCTGGGCCGCCACAAGTCGCCTCCTTATGGTGGGTCGCGCCATCACTGCTCCTGCAACAGATCTGTTATGGTGGGTCATGCCATCTGCAACTGATCTGTCGCCGCAAGCTGCCATCGCCCCCATCGACCGTTGCCCCCATTGCCTAGACCGCTCCTGCCCCATCTCCTCCGCCCCAATCGCAGTTGCCCGCCGCCGTCGCCACCACCATCTCCTCTGCACCAATTGCTACGTGTATGTATATATATTATATACATAACAACAGTTATATGTATATATATTACATAATAATATATATTATTGTTATATATAACATATATAATAATATTGTATTAATATATTTTTAATAATTATGTATAATTTATTAATATTTAATGATAAAATTTTATATCATTTAACACCATATCTATTTTAGTCTTTTTATCAAATTTTGATAACTTATTAGCTATTTCAAACCAAACATATAACTAATAATTGATAGCTTAAAAGCACATCTATCCAAATACATTATCAACTTAAACACTATCTAACTTTTAACTTAAAAGTTAAATAAATTAAAAGTTATTGATAAAAACGCTAAGCCAAACAGCCTCAAAGACGAAGACGGAGATGGAGGCGGAGGCAAAGGCAGAAGGGTCGACGGCAGGAGTTCAAAGAAAGAGCGGGGAGAGGGTAAGAGAGAGAGGGAGAGGGGGTGGGGGAAGAGCGGGTGAGTTAGGGTTTTGGCCAAATAGGGAAATGGGAATTTGGGGGAAGGGGAAGAGTTTTCTTTTTCAAATATTTAGCTATTAAATAAAAAATAAAATAAGTTAATATTATGATAACTAATAAAATTATTTAAATTATGAAAATTATTAAATAATTTAAATTATAATTTATGATAATCATCTAAATATGATAATAAAATAATTTAAATTATTTTATTAAATTAATATTTATTTACAAATTTAATTATATAATAAATCTAATAATTATAATAAATTAGTTTGATATATTGTATTCTTTTTAATGTGTTCATAATTTTTAATATATTATATTATCAATAAATAATTAATAATTAATTATAATAACTTAATAATTATATTCGTGCATTTAGAAAATTATATTAAGAATTGCTTATAATAGTATTAATTAAATCTTAATAATTCTTTTCTGATTAGAATTAACGAAAATAGATTTAATAAGAAAAAACTGTAAATATAACTCTAAACACAAAAAATCAGAGAAAAGAAAAAGAAGATAAGAGAAGAGATGAGATGGGATCATAAACAAGGTTAAAAGAAACTGAGATAGACCTGAAAACTAACTAATATGAGAAACGTTGCAAAGGATGGGAAAAGGTCCAAAGCTTCGCAACTTTGTCTCTATTCCTGTAAGCACTTTTTATGAGATGGTACCGCGTATTTGTATATTGAGAAACGAATATAATTGTTAGTGTTTCAAGTTTTGCCTATAATACTTCCCTACAGTATGTGCAATATACAATTATTTGAGTGGTGAACTATGCTCCCCAAACCCACGTTTGTGTTGCCTTTGCTAGAGCACTAGGAACCTCTCATCACTAGGAACTTCTATTTTCTTGTTGGCTACCTCGCTTTTCTTGCTTGTCGGGGCTTTCTTCTTGCCTTGGATTGCACCTCCTGTCTCTAGTCTAATATGTTCATTACCTCTTCTACCCTTAAATGTCCACAAATCTTCTCAGTTTCTCTTCTCTGATCAAAGCTTCTATTTAATTCATTAATTCAGGAAATTTGTCAATAGGGTGGTTGAGACTATTGTGAAATTAACATAAAGCGTCACCTTTTCTCCCTAGAGGCCTGTTAGTATTATTTGGGAATTTGATAAGGCTCGACTCTTCAATAGTTGCCAAAATGACTAACCTTGACTATACGAGCTAAGTATATTTTTCAAATTTGAGTTTTGGAAAGCCATAAGGTTTTATAAAACTTTTCTTCCCTTTTGCTTGTCCCTTCATCAGTATCTCTTTATTTCATGTTCTTATCCCTTTTTTTTTTTTGGTTTCCTGCAATTATCCTCATTATCTTAGCTTGCAAAAAAAACTTATTGGCTCAGATGAATAAATATATCAAAGAAGCAGGCTGATCTAGAGGGAAGCTTGGAGCAAGAAGAAACAATAGCGATTGTTGGAGCAGCTCACTAATAAAGGTCCTGAGGTTAGGACCTTCTAGATTTCCTGGTAAAGGTCCTAGGTTTTAAGGGTTTGGAGTAGCGCACTAATCTCACATCCTCAAAACCCTCTCCATTAATCGATAAATCATATTTTCTTTTTGATAAATCTAAGGATCGGGAATATCTTTAAGAAATCATGAACTAAAGATCCACATCACACAATCTTAACTCTTAAGAATAGAACCTTTACCAAGAAATCTAGGGACTCATTCATAAAGGCGAGATGGAAAGTATGAATGAAGATATAACATTTTATTAATATCAAGAATATATCAAAAGTTCCACTCACATACATATCATGAAGTGTAAATCTAGCATTTAGGGCACCATCGCAAACAAAGGATTGTTGCAGTGGTATCGATCGCTTTATCCCTTGGAGTATTACAGTGATTGCCACATCTACCTACTAATCCTAAATCTCCAAGGTCGCATTTCTGAATTGATCTACGTATTATCTAAGAGTCTCCTTACCATTCTGTCGGAAGCTAAGCAAGTATATGGCATATTGCTTCCTTTGGCTATTGATTATGAAGACCTTAATGAATTCTTTTCTTAATTGCTCAAAGGAGAAACTATATCCCTCGGTCAGGTAGTTAAACTACATCTGAGCATGATCAATCATGGTTAAGTAAAAATCTTGACACACGATAACTTCTTTCCAACCATGCAATAACATTACAAATTCATAATTTTCAATGTGGTTACAAGGATCACCTTTTCCTGAATAAGTAGTAAGTTGAGGCATCTTGAATTTAAGAGGTAAGGCTTCTCCATAATCTTTGGAGTGAAGGGATCTTCCTCATGTGTTGGTCTTTTTTAATGGATACCAGTTTCTTTTGTTCCAATACTTGCTAAATCATCCTTTTCATGTCTACAGCTTTGCGGACATTGAAGATAGACTAATTATCACCTTCTTATTCCTTTATAGGATAAGATTTTGGTGAGATTCTAGCTTCTTTTGCTATCATACTTTCCACAAATTTTGGAATATTTTTCCTTATGGACAACTTCTTTTCAAATTATGGTAACGCTAGATCTCTCATTTCGGCCTTAGAGAATTTCCCATACCTCTATCTCCCAGCATGTCTCTGCGAGAGATGGGTGTTCCTGTAAGAGATTCTCTCAGGGGTTAAACAGTGGTTCATTATGCCCACTTTTTTTATATTTTTGTAAAGTGGGCAAAAGTAGAGCTTGGGGCACAACATTTTTCATGAAGATTACCATCTCATAGACAACCTTAGTGCATTCTTCATCATCGCAATGCTTTATGCTCGCTCAAAGGGACAATTTGAGGAGCTATCCTAGAGGTTTCGAGATCCTCTACCAATAAAGTCTCTTACAACCTTTGAGGATTGGAAGGGTTATCGACATCGTGACCCTTTTCACTTTATCTATTTCCAATTATTTGGGATCATGTGCGAACCATTTTAAAGATTTTTGCATGTTTTAATTTCTTGATTGTTTTGCATCCAAGAAAATGGGCCCAAGCCTAATATAGGTCCAAGAGGAAAAAGTCCAATGAGGGAAGCTTGGGAGATCTTCTTGATAGGATAGCCCTAGGGAAACTCTCTCAAAAGCCACTCTCGGGTACCTCTAGTAAACTTTCCTGGGGGCCTCTCCTAGGTCCAAGAACATGTCAACTCACCTCTAATGTCTCTACTTGAAAATCCAGAATAAATGATCCTGAAAGATGTGGATATTCTTTCACTTGTTAACTTCAACCTCTATAAATAAAGGGGTGATTCCTTAGATCAAGGTAACTCTTCTGCAGAGACTAACTTAAGCATCAGAAGGCTCTTGCGAGAGACACCCCATGCCCCTAACTGTTTTCTCTTTCATAGGTCTCCTAGAAATCAGAATCTCAAGATGAACATTGTCTCGCAAATATAAATTTACTATTGTATTTTGGAAATAACAGATTGAGTTCCCATAAAAGGTGTCAATTGTTGTTGTTCAAATACAACAATATAATTTATACTAAGTGATTCATCTTCAAGCTTTTAAGATTCTACAAGAAAGAAACCATCAGAGAGTGCAAAACAATCCCTACGTAGACACTCTGATCCTTAAGTTAGATTCTTGGTGCTTGTAAAAGAAATTGCAAAGCTTTTGAGTGAGTAAAAATGACTTACTTGAGAGCATAGATCATTCTTTATTTGTAGTTAAAATTATTAAAAAGTGATAACAATCCTTAATTTCTTGGGATTATGATTGCTTCAGATAATCTGCAATCATTACACAATTTTTGAAAAAAATTTAGAGCTAAACTCTTTGTAGGGATTTATCCTCGCAAAACCAGCAAGAAACCAAAACATTAGGGCAAAGAAAATCACACACACTGGTAAGCAATAATGCAGAAAACAAAAGCTAAAATCAAAGAACAATAAAACTCCCTGTTTGTTCGGCAATGGAGAAGAAGAAGATGGATTTTCAAGGCTCAGCATTGATCGGTCCGTCACCCACAAATGGCAACTCAGAATCGGTTCCAAGCACAACCCAAGAACCCCTAGATCAACACCCAAATCTGCCTCTATCGAAAAACCCCAATCGAGAATGATACACCCACACAAGGATGCGAAACAACCCCACTAAAGGAACACTCTTCTCACTCTCGGCTCTATCTTTCTTCTCTGATTTTCTGCACTCTCCCCTTCTTCTCGTATACTTGGTAGATATAGATAACCCTCGAAGAACAGATAGCAGGCCATCAAGATGATGATCAGTCTCCTAGGTATCCGAAAGAGATGAGAAGGGGATGAGGGATAAGGAAGAATCAAACCTGGAGCTTCAAACGGCCAGCGACCAAGTCGCAGCTTTTCCATCAGATCAGCTAGGGCAAGATAAGATAGAATATGGGCTAAATCAGGGCTTTTAGATAGGAGGCAAGTAATGGGCTTGAATCAGTGGGCTTGGTCCATGTTTTGAGCAGCTGGGTTAAGCCCAGCTTTCCTCTAAAAACAAGACAAGTGTACTTGGGCCATCTTCTTGTCGGGCCGCCTATTTGTGGGTTGGACCGCTCTTCATTCTATCAATCCTGGGCCAAAGCCTATGATAGACAACTTATCCGACCAAAAACATCATCGCCTTGGACTTGTTGGGTATCACACCACAACACTCTTTGTAAAGAATACCCCATGAGAGCGTCTATTGGGTGTTCCTCAAGGTTCCCTCATGGGACGCCTAGTTAACTGGTCCTTAGCCCATATACACTTCAACCATAAAGTGAAAGCCGGAAATCTATATCTCATAATCAATAATCTAAAAACATATATATATTTTATACACAATTGTATATAGTTATAAATAAAAAATAACTATAATCACCTTAAACAAATGCAAAATATATATTTCTTAAATGAGAAACTTTTTATAACTTTTAAATATTTATAGAATTTAAAATATTTTTAAAAATATAATTGCATCATTAAAAACTATAAAGTAAAAACTATTAAAAAATAAAAATTTTAATTGTTAAACTTTTGACTGCTGACTTTTACAGAGAATTTGTATTTTTAAAAATATTTTATATAATTTTTAAAATCAATCTAGCTTGATGGGCTTTTGCTGGGCTCAAACCTATTCAGGCTCGTGAGCCTAAGCCTAGACCGGCTTATGAACTCGACTGGCCAACCTGATTCGGCTTGCCTTGGGCAGGTTCATGGATCAAGTTGGGCTTAGGTCTAGCATGTCTCTCGAATGAGCCAAGTCCAACCTAGGCTATTTGACAAACTATAAAGCAATAATTAGACACAAATTGAATTTATGTGATTTAAGCAGGGCTGGCTTCAATCACATATGTTTGTTGAGATAGCAAAGAAAAACTACCCCAAAGCTTGGCAAAGATATATAATAATGCTACTCTAATGCTTAAGTAACAAAAGATGGAGGGGAATTGTAAGTTATGAGAATTGTTATGGATGTGCTAGCTATATTTATCTCAATTCTTGAAGTTTTTTTAAATCTTTAATTTGGAGTGAGGATAGGAATAAGACAGCTGGACTTGTCCATATCACAGGAAATTAGTTCTTAATTATTTTGTGAGCCCAAAATTGAATTGAATTTTGATTGTTGAGCCAATATAGATTTATCTTATCTTAAATTTATGAAGATTGAGACATAACGTAGTTGATTAATTTATCAAAAGACTCGGAATGTTAATCTCTTGATCCTTTGTATTGAGTTGAGATTCATTAGTTTTATTGACACTAAAAAATAGAAAATACTATTAGTATACTTTTGTGTACACCTTAAACTACATAAAGGTATATCAATAACAAAAAAATTTCTTATGATGCGCATAGAGGCACGTGAGGCACATGTGAGGTGCAGGATATTTTGTTCATAATACTCTATTATATAGTCTAAGATATACAAAATAGATGTATATCTAGCATAATTTCTTAAAAATTGCCTCAAACTGAGGGGGCTTGACTTAATTATTTGATAAAACTTGAAAATATTCTTTTATTGAAATTGTAATTGCAAGGGTACGTAATTTTGATTATTAATTTGTGTCTTTTACGTACCTTGATTGGAGTTGGAGTACACTTGGGATTTCCTTGGATTGGACTTTGAGTTAGCCAACCCAATCAAAGTCAAATTGCATGGAAGCTCATTGGACGTACGTACATTAACCTCTGACGATAGGGAGGCGTGCACGGCTTGCTCTTGCTCTTGCTGCTGTGTACGCATTTATTTTCTTCGGTTTCATCATCAATTATATAAAGCTAATTAATTAGAGAACACCAGCAAGACCAGAATATTTTCTTTTGCTTGAAACCAAACTAATAAGCCCGACCCAGACCCAGACCCAGACCCAGACCCAGCATGCGTAGCTAGAGAGCAAGCCTCAAATATGGGTACGATGTGGGTGAAATAATTTAAAAAGAATTTTTACGTTATTGTTTGGATTTGGCAAGGCCCAAGAAGTGTACCCCCGTGCCGGCCCACCAAAGCCATCTTCTCCATCCTCTCTCTCCCTACTACCTGCCCAAAGCCATCTTCTTCTTCATTCATTCAATCTCTCTCTCTCTCTCTCTCTCCCACACTCTTTCTCTCTCAAACCCACCACTCTCTCTCTCAAGTTGTCCCCCACCGCCTCTAGGACTGCCATCGCCCCCTGTAATATTTAGTCTTTAAATTAATAAATTATTCAGCTCTTTCGATGAGTTATTTTTTTCTTCCCTTAGCTTATGCCAGAGATAGAACTTGGAAATGCAACTGTTATGTTGATATTAGGGATTGACTGATAGTATAATGTCAGTCTGGCACTTGGTTGACTGTATATAGGTGACTGGTGCTTGTTTGACGATTTTGCATTTTAAAAAAAGTTAAGCAAATCTATTTTTTTAAGTTGTTGACAATGAATCAAAGAGATGCTAATTAGTGACAGATGAATAGTTATCTGATTGCAAAAGTTGGATTTGAATTAGATTTAAAAGAAGAAAAATAATTTATTAATTATTCAGTTGTTTTTCAAATTAAGTCTTGATTTTTTAGTTATTTATATTTTTTGTTTTAAATTGAATAAACCAATTTGACAGAAATATATAATTATTTTATAAATTAGTTTTGTTACCATAACAAGTTATATGCGACATTGATTTATTTTTTTAAATTTTGATTACGAAACTTAAGTTTAATTTAATAATAAAATAATTTAATTTACGGTTACAATTTTATTGTTGATCAATGTTCAATTTGTCCAATAGTCGTGCTTTTGATCAGCTTTTCTCAATTTCAAGACAATGTAGAGTATTGTTTTAGAACTTGCTCTACTTGTAAAAAAGAAGGCAGGCAAAACTCTATCTCATAATTGATTCTCAAACAATCAAATCAATTATTAAATTTAAAATTGACTGATTAATGAAGTATTTAAATTTCAAAATTTTAAGTCTTTACAAAGACGGAACTCTAAAATTGGTAAAGGACTAAAATTATGTATGTGGATGGCCAGATATTATTCCTTAGATAATTTTGGCTAATTAATAATATATATACATATTTTTTACAAACAAAGTCTAAATTGCAATCTTCTTTCACAAAATAATATTTAGACATTTTCTTTTTCTTTAACATCATCCTCAATTTTTTTCTAACCACATTCGCTGACTGGTAAATTTCATTCCCTAATTACATCATATAAACTTGATATTCCATAAATTTAAACTCCAAACTTCTCACACAATTAAATAAAAAAATAAATTATATTTTTCTATAACTCAAAATAAATCATTTCTTTATTTTTCATTTTCACAATCAACTCAAATAAACAACAGAAGCAAAATTTTGAGATGGGTGGCCGTCCAAGCGACTGTGTGGTGGGTGCGGGCGATTGCTCGTGGCGGAGGGACGGGCGAGGCGTTGCGACCGGCTGGCAAGGGGGGCGATGGCGGTCCGAGAGCCGGTGGGGTGGGGGGGCGACGGTCGTCTGTGGCCGGTGGGGGGGGCGACGGTCATCTGTGGCCGGTGGTGGGGGTGACCGGGCGAGGCGGTGCTCGCGGCAGGGGGGCGACGGACAACAAGCGCTGCTCGCGATCGCGGGAGAGGGGCGACGGCAGTGCTCGCAGCGATCGTGGGGCGACGGCTTGAGAGAGAGAGTGGTGGGTTTGTGGGAGAGAGAGAGAAAGAGTGAAATGGGCGTGAGAGAGAGAGAAAGAGAGACTGAATGAATGAGGAAGAAGATGGCTTTGGGTTTTGGGTTTGGGCAGGTAGCAGGGAGAGAGAAGATGGAGAAGATGGCTTTGCGTGGGTCGGCAGGAAGGTACATTTCTTCAGCCTTGCAAAATTCAAAAAATAAAGTAAAAATTATTTTTAAATTCTTTCGGTAGCCGTCATACCCATAGCATTACTCATTAACAATAGAAGGCTGGACAGAGAGCTAGGAATGTGTAGACATGCATGGAGAGTAGACAGACCACAAATTAAAGCTTTAATGAAGAAAACACCCGAAAAAAAATGATCCAACATTTTGACCTCCACAGCCTGAATCACCATCCCCCATGTCATATTTTTAATCTGCTTCCAGTAGCTAGACCATAATCAGATCTAGGTAGCTCGCTTAGCCTCCCAAGTTTACTTTCATAGTATCCCAAGAGCTCAAACCTGCAGGTTCCAGATATATGGATCATATAATAATTAATTAACCCATTAATTAATATATAATTGATTCCGGTTGGTTATTGCATGGATAATATATATATATATGTACCATGTATATAGGAATTAATTAATAATTAAGTTGGAAGATTACTAATTATTACCAGTATGCCAAGCACTGGAAAGGCTCATATTTGCTGTAAATCTCTTCAAGAATTGGTTGAATGGAGGCCGCGTTGCAATTTTTTCTGGCATGGAAGTGGGACAAATGCCGGATGGTCTCCGAATCCTGGGGAATTCTTTGGTAGAAGCCACTGCACATCAAAAGATTAGCGCATGCAAAAGGGCCAAACCCTTTCACCTTCATTAGTTTGGCATAAAGCTGTTGCTGCTGCAGCTGTTCAAATTCTTCCAGCTTAAGCCTATTGCTCTCCACATTCTTGGCCAATTTCAGAATGTGTTTTGCTCTGTAACCAAGATGGCACCGATTTTCCAACACCTTCACGCTGCTAAGACTGGCTATTTCTTTTGCGCTTGGAAAGTTTCCTACTACTTCTCTGTTGCTGCTGCTACTACTAGTATTGGTATATGCTAATTCTGGTTGAAGCTCGCAAAGAGTGTCGCACATCTTCAAAGTTCTTCTCCACCTGTCCATCCAAGTTGCATGTCATCTCTAACTATATATATATATATATATATATGAGAGAGAGAGGGAGAGAAGTGGATGTATATACGTACGTGCAGTTGCAAAGGAGAATGGATTTAACGGCGTCTTCGAATATGGTGGGTGATCGGAAAAGACGACCGAAACCTGCCTTCCCAGCATCCGGGTTAAGTTTGTGAAATTCCTGAATGTCCTTTTCATCTTTAGTTGAGATCCTTAACATGCGAGCAACCTGAGTGAGTATCGCTTGCTTGTCTGGATCTGAAAGGCATTTAGTGTCGTGGACTCGGAGAAGGAGCAGGCGAGGATGATCAGAAGAAGAAGAAGCAAGTTGATTGATGGAAACCATAAGAGAAGAGGTGGAGTCTGCCAACCTCAAAGGACGCCGAAAGGTTTTGGTGGATGGATTCCACAGGTTTGGAGACATCATAAATAGACCATGGTTGCACACCGCATGCTCTAAACTAAAGCTTTTACCTGCTTTACTCTCTTCCACTTCCATCTCTATTCTTACATAGTCGCCCTGATCATCCTCCATTATCACAAAACTTTTTCTCAGTCCTGAGAGTGAATTTTGTTGCTGCTTCTTGCTTCTTCTTCTTCTTCTTCTTCTACATCTACACAGGTAAATAGAAGTGACGTATGTATATGTATGTGTTTGTGTGTGTTTTGCTGCAAATTAAATTAAGCCATAATTCTTCTTATTTAATAGAGCAAAGGAATAACAACGGTCCCATTTCCGCCGTAAGAGGGTTGTAAGTCCAGAAGATCGAGTCGTTGGCAGTCATGGCCTCTTCACTCACCGCCGGTGGTTCCCTCTTCCCTCGCCACCAGTTGTTCCCTCTCCCCTCGCTGCCGGTTGTTCCAGCTCTAAGTAACCCCCCCCCCCCCCATTCTCTCTCTCTGTTCATTCGACATAGATGGTGTTTGTGGCTGTTAGTATTCCTTCCTCTCTAACAGAGTATTCCTTCATCTCTCACGCACAATACTATTTCATGAAATTCAGTTTTTTATTTTTTATTTGGCATTACATTTTGCTGATATTATGTTCAGTTGTTAATTTTTTCCAGATTTGATGTTAATTTTTATTTAACAGTTGTTAAAATTAAAATTTCACTCATTGAGATGGTGTTTATTTCTTCATTAGTTGAATATGCTTGTATAAGTTGCAGCTGTAAGAGGGTTGTAGGGGAGGAGGGTTTATCTTGTTATATTGGCTCTATTAGCTAAGAATCAAACTGGTCTTGCATACTTCATAATTTTTAGGCTGTTAACTTGTGCATTCTTTCTGATAGCATGGTTTTAACTTACGGCTTATGCATCTTCTTCTAATTCAGTAACTCTTGTCCAACAAAGATCCCCAGTTGTGAAGGTAACTTTTGAATATTCTATGTTGGCAAATGCTTGTGGTTGCTTCTATTGAACATGATAATTCTTGTGCAGGTCTAAATATGTTTTAATGTCTCTAAGCCCTTCAATGTTCTAGTTGATCGTATTGCACTGGGAATGCCTGTAAGTGTGAACTACTTTAAATATGCTTTCAGATTTGTTACAAGAGTTGCTTTCTAAATTATGTATGTGGTCATTAAGATGCAATATATTTGAACCAAGTGGTTGATGTTGGTTATTAAGGGCTTTAGTTAGGGGTGGGAGGATGGAATATTATTGTTTAATCAATGTTGTTATCTTTGCAAGAATTAATGGTGAATTAATTATGCAACGATGGAGAACACCATTTCACATATCATTTTTTCATGTCTGAGCATTATCTTCTCTCCTTTGATTACAATCAACCATTTCTTCTTGGTGGTTTGTGCCGTGGCGCTGGAACTAGGACTATTTTGATCTTATTAATACAGGTACACCTATGGATTTTGGCACAATATGCAGCAACCTTCAAAATGGTGTAGAGTACAAGAACTCAAAGGATGTTTTAAGAGATGTGCAGCATATCTGGGATCAGTGTCATAAGTATAATAGAAAAGGCCATGTTTTGGAGCTCATGAAGCAGGTGAAGAAAAGTTTCACATAGTTATGGAGAGAAGTTGGGTTATATTGGGAACAATTGCTTCAATTTGTTTTTCTTTTGGGTTGCTGTTTCTTGTAATTCTCAATCAAAATTGGGTTTCTATTTGAATTGTGTTGTTTCTTTTAATTTTCCTTTGGGTTTCTGTTTCTATAGTATTTTCTTTTTCTTTCTGTGATTGTATGTTTTTGCATCAATGGGAGTAAAAACAATGAGTAAATGATAGAATTTTTTCTGAAGATTTTGTACTTTTGTATTAGACTTGCAGATTGTTGTATGTGAAGTTTCAGACGACACCGTTTCTGGTAGGAGATGGAGGGCAATTTTGGCAATCATTGAGCAGCTCAAAACGACAGCGTTTTGAGCTCTCAATTGGAGGGCCAAAACGGCAACCTCTCCTGTCGTTTCATTAGGCGTGCTGGTCTTTTGTCCTTATCTTCATCTATCTCTTCATCTCTCCCGATCGTCGATGCTCTGCAATTCTCTTTATACGACTCAATCTCCACCGCTTGAGTCTACTTTAAATCAGCTACAGTTGCCTCGAGATCAAGCAAGGGAGACGGCCTCCGATATCGCTACAGCAAAGGGTTTGTTCTGATTCATAGTTACTGCTCTTGTTTTTCCCTTTAATGTTCTGTTTATCCTTTTGTTTCGTGTGTAAGCCTCTGACCTTGAGTCTGTGGTTATGGGGCTGAGATAGATCATTGAGGGTTGTCTTATTGTTTATGTACAGAGAGTATAGAGAGCTGTTCTATTGATTCTTTGTATTTGTATTTCGGTGGCTGTAAAAACGTTATCCCTACAGTGCAGTGATCTCCCTTCGTCGGAGCTCAACGTGGACGTAGCCCGTTTTATGGGTGAACCACGGTAAATCTCCCTGTGTTGATATTGTTTACGTTTGATCTGTTTTTATGCTTGTGTTTGGCTTCCTCAAATCTCTGTTAAGTTTTTTTTTTTGTCCTGTCACTCGATTGAGATTTATAAAGGCTGATCTAGGGTTTAAGCTCCAGCTTACCCCAACAATGGTATCAGAGCCTTTTAAACTCAATAGTACCCTTAGCTGAGATACGTCTCAGCTAGGGTTTACTATTGTGGTGTCGCTTTGTTCTATTATTTTCTGCCTTTGTTTCCTAGGGTTTACTGTAAGCATCACTTCAGCCTATTTGTTTGCTGAGTGAGTCTAGTCAGTGTCTAGGGTCTTAGGGTATCTTCGTGCAAAGCGAAGATGACATCAACCTGATTTGAAATCGGAACATTTGATGGTAAGAGTGATTTCGGTAGTTGGAAGAAAAAAATGAGAGTCTTACTCTCTCATCACAAAATGCTTATTGCACTTGAATCCAACGAAGAGAAATGGATAGCAGATCAGCTCACAAGAGCTGCTGAGGTAAGGGAAGAAGCATTCAATCTTATTTTCTTACATCTTGGTGATAGTGTAATTCGTAAAGTAGATGGCATGAATACTCCTCTTGAACTGTGGAATAAACTTGATTCATTATACTCTGTTTTATCTGCTCCGAATTTAGTTTATTTAAAGGGGATGCTATTTAATTTTAAGAGGAATGTTTCTAAATCTATGGATGAGAACATAGATGAGTTTACAAAACTTAGCTTACTTTTAAGAGGAACAGATCAAGCCCTTGGTGATACCAGTGAGGCTATGATCCTTTTAAATTCTTTGTCAGATGAATATAATGTAGTTAAACATGCCCTACAATACACTGGTATTGTACCTACATTAGACCTTGTCATATCAGGGATTAAGGCAAGAAAATTAGAATTAAATTCATCTAAAAAACCAGCTAACAGTTTGTTTGTTAAGGGTAAACCTGATAAAAGAAATGTTATAAGTCATAGTAATCAAACGATAGGTTCAGGGTTTAAGGGCAAGGGTAAAATGGGTAAGCAAAAGCCCAAGTGGAAATGCTACCATTGTGGGAAGGAGGGTCACATAAAGAAGTATTGTTATGATTTGTTAAAGAAACAAAAACAAGGGGGTGAAACATTAGGAGCTGCAAGCAGCTCCAATAACCTAGCTGAAGTACTTACTGTTTCTAGTTCTACTGTGGCTAATGAGTGGATAATGGACTCTGGTTATTCATTCCACATGTGTCCAAACATTAATTGGTTTCAAAACTTTAGTAACAAAGAAACATGAATTGTTTATATGGGCAACAATCAAACTTGTTGTATTCGAGGCATAGGTGACATATCCTTGAAAATGTACAATAACCAGACCAAGATACTAAGAAATGTTAGATATGTGCCTGAATTAAAAAGGAACCTAATATCACTTGGAACCTTAGACGAATTAGGTTACTCCTATAAAGCTGAAAATGGAAATATTCATGTCTTTAAGGATAATCACCTAATTCTTACTGGCACTAAAAGGCATGGTTTATATGTCTTAAATGGTTATTCATTATCCCCTGTTAATGTTTCAACTACATGTGTTGCAAAAGCTGATAAGACAGATATCTGGCACTTGAGACTTGGTCACATGAGCCAGAAAGGTCTGAAGGCCCTTTCAAACCAAGGTTATCTTGGTTTAGTACCTTCAGACCCTCTTAACTTCTGTGAGTCATGCATTCTAAGCAAGCAACACAGGATGAGCTTCCAAAAAGGAACTCACCCGGCGAAGGTATGCTTAGAGTATGTGCATGCAGATTTGTGGGGTCCCTCTCAAAAGCCCACCCTTGGTGGAAACAGATACTTTCTATCCATTGTGGATGATCTTACCAGAAAGGTTTGGGTTTTTCCTCTTAGAACTAAAGATCAAACTTTAGATAAATTTAAAGTGTGGAAGACCTTGGTAGAAAATCAATCTGATAAGAGAGTTAAAACTCTAAGAACTGATAATGGCTTAGAATTTTGTAACAGAGACTTTGATGAGTTTTGTGACTCTCATGGTATTGTTAGGCACAGAACTGTAAGAAACACACCCCAACAAAATGGGGTGGCTGAGAGAATGAATAGAACTTTACTTGAAAAGGTTAGATGTCTTCTGTTCACTGCTGGCCTACCTAAAACCTTATGGGGAGAAGCTCTCTCCACTGCTGCTCACTTAATAAACCGTAGCCCTTCCACTGTGTTGAGACTAAAGTGCCCTGAAGAATTATGGACAGGTAGGAAATTAAATTTCAATTACCTAAAGGTCTTTGGCTGTGAGGCTTATGCCCACCAATTAGTAGGAAAACTGGATCCAAGATCCATTAAGTGTGTTTTTGTGGGATATCAAGATGGAACTAAAGGGTACAGACTGTGGGATAGGAGTTCAGGTGGAGTTAAGATTATAATCAGTAGGGATGTTATATTCAACGAATCTAATTTCCCTTGTAGATCAGAAAACTTAGAAAGATATCCTACACCTCATAACTAAGAAGAATTCCCTATAATTGGTAATACCCAAAATGAGGTGGAACAACCAGCAGAGGTCCCTAATCTGCCGGCTACTCCTTCTTCAGGTGTGTCAAACCCTGAAAATGATACATCCTCTGATCATGAAAGTGATCATGAGGAGCCATCAGTAGATCCTGAAGGTGAGGAAGAACAATATGTCTCTCCACACCAAAACCTAAGGGACTACCTGTTGGCAAGGGACAGGGGCAGGAGGACTATAAGACTTCCTGCAAGGTACTCTTATCTGGACTTGGTTTACTGTGCCTTAGTGGCAGGTTTGGAGATAAGAGATAGTGAGCCCACATCCTATGAAGAGGCTGTTAGCTCTCATGACAGTTTGAAATGGCAACAAGCCATGGACGAAGAGATGAACTCTTTGATTGCCAACAACACCTGGGAACTGGTCCCAAGACCACAGAAACAGAAGCTGATAAAATGTAAGTGGCTGTTCAAAATTAAAGAAGGTATGACACCCTCTGATCCCTTAAGGTTCAAAGCTAGACTTGTAGCTAAAGGTTTTACTCAAAGAGAATGAATTGATTATACTGAAATATTTTCTCCTGTTGTTAAATTTAAAACTATTAGAATGATGCTTGCAATAGTTGTTCAGTATAATTTAGAATTAGAACAACTAGATGTTAAAACAGCTTTCTTACATGGGGACTTAGAAGAATTGATTTATATGGATCAGCCAATAGGGTATGTTAACAAAAAACATCCTGATCATGTTTGTTTATTAAAGAAGTCATTGTATGGGTTAAAACAATCACCACGTCAATGGTATAAAAAGTTTGACAATTTTGCAACTGGGATTGGTTTTAACAGAAGTGAGTATGATAACTGTTTCTATTTCATGCTATCTGACATTCCTGTGTATTTGCTTTTGTATGTTGATGACATTTTATTAATTAGCAAGTCTAAGTCTAAAATCAGTGAGTTAAAATCTCTTTTAAATCAAAATTTTGATATGAAAGACTTAGGACCTGCTAGAAGAATTTTAGGAATGATCATTGAAAGAGATAGAAACAAGTCTTGTCTAAAAATTCACCAACATGATTATTTATTGAAAGCTGTTCGAAAGTTTGGCATGACTGGCTGTAAATCAGTAAATGTTCCCCTAGCTGGTCACTTTACCTTGTCTAAAAATCAGTGTCCTGCATCTGACTCTGAAATTCTTTCAATGGAAAAAATCCCTTATGCAAATGTCATTGGAACCATAATGTACTCCATGATTAGTACCAGGCCTGACTTAGCTTTTTCAATTTCACTACTCAGTAGATTCATGTCTAACCCTGGTAAAATTCATTGGGAAGCTCTAAAATATGTGTTAAGGTACATAAATGGTTCAGCTAATACTGGATTAATCTATAAAATGAGTAATGATGCATTTGATCTTGTTGGATATGTGGACTCTGACTTTGCTGGTGACAGGGATTCTCGAAAGTCTACAACTTCTTTCTTCTTTACCTTAGGAGGAAACTGCATCAGTTGGAAGTCTCAGTTGCAGCCTTTGGTTGCACTGTCTTCCACTGAGGCAGAGTATGTGGCAGTCACTGATGCCTTTAAAGAAGCTATTTGGCTCCAAGGTTTGTTGAAAGAAATTCATTTATTACAAGGTAAGGTTATTGTATTTTCTGATAGTCAGAGTGCCATACATCTATGTAAGAATCTTGTATATCATGAGAGAACTAAACACATAGATGTAAAGTTTCATTTTGTAAGGGACCAAGTAGCTAAAGAAAATGTTCTTATAAAAAAGGTCCCAACAGAAAACAACCCCGCTGACATGGGGACAAAAATTGTGACTGCAGCTAAGTTCAAACATTGTTTGGACCTGCTGCATGTCACAGCTGGTTGAAAAACCAAACATTTTTGAGTGATGATGACTTAGGTTGTAGCTTACTGCACTATTAGTGGATTGTCCCTTAAACATTGAAGCTTCAAGGTGGAGATTGTTGTATGTGAAGCTTTAGACGACACCGTTTCTGGTAGGAGATGGAGGGCAATTTTGGCAACCATTGAGCAGCTCAAAACGGCAGCATTTTGAGCTCTCAATTGGAGGGCCAAAACGGCAACCTCTCCTGCCGTTTCATTAGGCGTGCTGGTCTTTTGTCCTTATCTTCATCTGCCTCTTCATCTCTCCCGATCGTCGATGCTCTGCAATTCTCTTTATACGACTCAATCTCCACCGCTTGAGTCTACTTTAAATCAGGTACAGTTGCCTCGAGATCAAGCAAGGGAGACGGCCTCCGATATCGCTGCAGCAAAGGGTTTGTTCTGATTCATAGTTACTGCTCTTGTTTTTCCCTTTAATGTTTTGTTTATCCTTTTGTTTCGTGTGTAAGCCTCTGACCTTGAGTCTGTGGTTATGGGGCTGAGATAGATCATTGAGGGTTGTCTTATTGTTTATGTACAGAGAGTATAGAGAGCTGTTCTATTGATTCTTTGTATTTGTATTTCGGTCGCTGTAAAAACGTTATCCCTACAGTGCAGTGATCTCCCTTCGTTGGAGCTCAACGTGGACGTAGCCCGTTTTATGGGTGAACCACGGTAAATCTCCCTGTGTTGATATTGTTTACGTTTGATCTGTTTTTATGCTTGTGTTTGGCTTCCTCAAATCTCTGTTAAGTTTTTTTTTTGTCCTGTCACTCGATTGAGATTTATAAAGGCTGATCTAGGGTTTAAGCTCCAGCTTACCCCAACATAGATGAATTCAACCCTTTTTCTGTTGAAATTGGCTGAAAGTTGCTGTTTAAAGCCCCGATTTTGCTGAGAGAATTACTGGTCTCTTACGGCTATATTGAATGTTTTCAGTAGCTGCTTTCACTTTTGTGTGTGTGATCGGTTATTAAGCTTCTGAGATTGTGTTGATGAATTTTGCAATAATGTTAACAATTCTGACCTAGCATTTCAATTGTTCAGGGCTTTTATAGTTTTGCAAGTTATACACTTCCAAAACTATGGGAAGCTTTTAGAAAGGGATTTGGATGTTTCAGTTTATATTGATGAGCAAGTCTGTCTAACACACTATTTGTCCAATGGTGGTGATTTTGTTGTAAGTTTGAATTAATTAATTAGATTATAATTCATGCATACCCTCTGGCCTGAGAAAACTGTTGTCTTTGAAATTACTAAGCAAGAATTATAGCTGCAATCATCATACTAATTTTCTTTTTGATATTACTGTAATGCTTTGAATTGTTACTTTATGTCTAGAGGAGTACAATTTCCAAGTAGCAGTTACTCGGGGAATTTCAACATTCCATTGTGATTTATTGATCCTATTCAGTTTTTTTTTCCAGTTAAGTACTTAAGACCCTCACTGATAGTGCGAGGTATTGCAATGGCAAATCTCTTCAATTGTACAGTTTGTTGAAAATGCTTATTCCGATTTCAGATGTGTCAAAATGTCAAAAATTGTCTTAAGATAATTATTTATCATATTATTAACTAAGATAATAATAAGTTACAAATACATTATTAACAGATAACAAATATACTTTTATGTTTGACAATTATTTATATACTCAGCCAAATACTTAAATTTATTACTACCTTACTTTTTTTAATGGGAGTTGAAGGGTTTAGCATGGTTGGACAATTTTGATGGTTGGTGACCTCTTTATTTAGCTGTTAGCTATCCATTTCTCTTCAAAAAGTGCCTTCCTTAGGGGTGTTCATGGTGCAGTTTGACCGATTTAAACTATTTTCAGCAAGTCAAACCGTTAGTACGATTTTTTGATCAAACCAGACCGCGGTCTGGTTTGAGTGCGGCCAAACCGCACCGCATTTGCAGTCTGATTTGGTACGGTTTACCGCGGTTTGAAAATAACTATTAATAACATATAATATATTATAAAAATATTAGAAAGAATAATTATATATTATTATAAACTATTATAATTACTATTATAATCTTTGGCAGTTATAATAGTTATATATTATTATAAACTTGTTATATATTATTATAAAAATATAAAGTGATTTTTATAATAATAAGGGTTGTAGGGGTGATTTTTATAATAATATATTTTTATATTCGTTTTTATATTTTCTTGGGCGATTTGATTTTAAACCAAACCGCCAACCATACAAACCGCAAACTGTGTGGTTTGTACACCCACCAAACTGTTTTGGACCGTAAAAAAAAAAAATATCGACCGGTTCAGTTTGGTTTGATTTGGCCGATTTTCGCGATACACCGATTTTTTTGAACACCCCTAACCTTACTTGTTAGATTCTTTACTTCGAATCAAATCAAGTCTTTACTAATAAAAATTGCCTTAAGTTTTTGTGTAACGATAACTTAATAAAATAAGGACATTATAAAAGGGTGCAAATTAATTATATGAGTTCATTATAATGCATCATGTTTTATTGAATTATAGTGTGTATTTTTTAATATTTTAAAAATTACATATATATTTCTTTTATTAATCAGACATTGAAAAAAAAAAGAAAATAGTGTTTATATTTATAACAATCAAATATGTGCACAATTTAACCTTGTTTTGATTGGAATGCAATAATAATAATGCAAGGCAAAAGCAATCAGACTGTTCGAAATGATTGAGCCACCATTGAAGTGCATTCTGTTATATTTAGAAAAAAATATATATATATTTGCATTCAAAAGGGAATTGGCCTTCCCATGTGTGATGTTAAAAGCATTGAAATATCAATGGGATAAGTTACCAAAACACAGAAAGAATATGGTTGAAATGTCACGGAGACAAATAATTCATATGAATGGACCTGACACATTCAAACTTATAATAATTTTACCTATATTTATAATAATTTTATTTATAATTAATAATAAATATTTATTATTAATTATAAAAATTACTAAATCCATTCACTGAGATAAATGTATATGCATCATAAAAATTATTTATTAAACTTACATAATCCGGACTGCAATATCTAGAAACTAGCTTTTGATTTATGAAATCGGAGGACTGCAAGGTTCAACAAAGAAGCAAAACTTACATGTAAATATAACGAAGACCACAACTTATAGGTAAATATATGCTAAAATTACATGTAAATATAATGGAGACCACAACTGAACGGAAAATTGTAGAGGTGGACGAATGGCGGGAGGTGGAAGAGACGCACGTCGGAGGTGGATGCAAAGCACCAAAGAGTTGGAGGCTTCACACGGTGGAGAGACAGAGGGGCTTCTCATGCTGGAGGTGGAGGCTTCTCGTGGTGAAGAGGAAGAGAGGGACTGAGACTGAGAGAGAGAGACTTCGCACACCGGAGATGTCAGATCCAGACCAGGCGAATGAGAGACCGGCGGTGTTGGGGACGCCAGAGATGGTGGTCATTGTTAGCGGTTGCTGGAGAGGACGATGACACGGCGGCGGAGGCAATAGGGATCCGATGGCTACTAGAGAAAGCGACGCGGCGTCGAAGGCAAGACGGATCTGGCAGTTGCTGGAGATGTGGTGTTGGAAGTGAAAAAACAGAGAGAGAGTGCTGGAGACGCAGTGCTAGAAGTGAAAAGACAGAAAGAGAGTGAAGATAGAGAAAGAGGGGAGGGGGAGAGAAATATGTGGGTTTTCAAGAAAGAACTTTTGACAGAGATTCAAAATTTTTGGAGCTTTAATTTATCACGATAAATTGAAGCTCCAAATATCACGATAATTTGGAGGTTGTCAACAAAATTATCGACTTGGCCGTGTAGCATTATCCTAGATAGAGATGTAATAATTAAGAATACAATGCTACTTACAAAATCAATTAGACAATTGATTTGACAATTTGCTTCAATTACAAAATTATCCTATGTTTCAATTGCAAATTTACCCCCCAATTGCTACCTACTACTTCCTTTTTGCTTTTTCGTCGTACTCTCGCACTCTCTTTCTTTCTCTCTCTCTCCCTCTTTTTCTCATAATTTCAGGTTATGCATATTTTTTAAATAAAAATATACACTAAATGGGCGTTTGTTAAAATGAGTAAAATAAGAGATATTAAGATAAATTTAGAATGCATTCTGGATCAAGATATAGAATGATCAAGATAAGACTGGAAAGCATTCCAACATTTCTATTAGAGTGTTCGTTAAATTTTTTGGAATCCACTAATAAATGTATTTTTTCTTTTTATGTGTTTGTTAATGCATATGATAAGCATCAAGATAAGAGTTTTTTTTTATCAAAATATCCCTATTATCAAATTTATGATTAAAATAGTATTTTATGATTAATATGAATTGTCAAAAAAGTTAAAATTAAAATTAAAAATAATATTTTATTTTCTAAATTCATGTTCAAAAATAAATTTAAAAAGAGTTGAAAAGTAGAAATAATTATTGTTAGAATTACAATAATTTCACCTAGATAATTAAAAATGACCAAAATATATTTTCATAATAGATAATAAAATATAAAATTAAATAAAATAATTTAAAAATTGGTGAAAGGAATTATATTAGTTAATAAAATATATATATAGAGTGGGAAATTTAAATTTTAAAAATCAATAAAATGAATGATATCATTTAAAATTTAAAAATTGTCAAAACATATAATAATTTAAAAATGTATTAAATAATATTAATTATAAGACTTAAATAAATAAGTTTTTAAAATAAATTTAAATCTTTAAAATGCATTAAATGGCATTAACTATCCTATGAGAGGCATATAAGTAATTGGGTCTTATATTGAAAGAGACAGATAAATTTATCCGAGGGGAAGGTCAGATAAATTTATCTTGAAAGATGGAGATAAGAGGTCACGTGAGGGCTTTTCTAGAAGTGGTCAGATAAGTTTAACAAACATGTTAGAAAGACCAAACATCTGGAATGCTTCCCATATCTGACATTTTTCCTTTCTTATCTTGATTAACAAACACCCCATAATAGTTTGATACAACTTTACATATAATTTAACTTTTTATTTCAAGTAATATAAATTAATAATAACATAAAAATATATAATTATTTATATATAAGATAATTATAAAATTATAAAATAATTTTTAAAAATAACAAGCCAACTCTTGAAAGTTTTAATATGTTACAAGCTATAATTTTTAAAAGTTGTCAAAAAAGTTTAATTTTATTTAGATAATTCTTGTTTAATATGTTTGTAGTTTTTAATTATATTTAAAAATATATTTATGTGTATTTATATATATATATGTAAATCTTTTGTACAATATATTCTATCTAAATATATTTATAGTATATATATTACACAAACTAAAATTTACAGAATATACAATTTCAATTAACGACGGCGCGAATGAAGAGAACTTGCTAGTAGTGAGAATGAAAATATCCAGAGAGAAAAAAAACAAAAAAGATTGAGAGAGTTTGAGGAAGAAGGAAGAAGAAGTAGGTAGAAAATTAGGGGTGGATTTGTAGTTGAAATAGAGGATAATTTTGTAATTGAAACAAATTGTCAAATTAATTGTTTAATTGATTGTGCAAGTATCGTTATTAATTCCAAATTTTTAAAATAATAAGACATAAATTATTAGTTAAAAGAATATATATACATATAGACATACATATATCTCTAATAATAATAATAATAATAATAATAATATATTATTATTATTATTATTATTATTATTATTATTATTATTATTATTATTATTATACATGTGCATATATTAATATATTATTGTATAAATAGAATATTATTATAAGACAATAGAAGAGGAGAGAGTAATTTTTATTGTTTATTCTAGCTGTTTAGTTTTGTGTTTTGTTTGAGTCAGTCTACAAAAAATAATAATAATAGAAATAAGAATTAAATGATACATTATTAATTATCAAATATATATATATTAAATTTGGTGTTTTAGGCAACCCCAAGTGCCGTCCTTAATTATTTTTCATTTTTTAATATTATAAAATACGTATGTAGAACATTAATTAAATTGTGTGTTACGTTACGTTACAAAGCTCTTTCAATTTATTTATTTATTTATTTTTCTTTGTTCTTTTGATTTGATTTCCTTATAAAACTCCTTAATATATATATTTATATAATAAGACAATAATTTTTGAAAATGTCTGTCAAATGTATAGCTGAGATGAATCTATCAATGGCTGAGATCAATTGTTTTTTTTCGCCCAACAATTCTTCTTCAATTAATGTGATTGATGTATAATATGATAGCTCTGCGGCGCAAAGCTCACACTCCCACTCTCTTTCTGCCTCGCTCATTGACTCTCTCTTTCCTACTTCCTTAGCCTCCTATTCTCCCTCTCTCTTTCTCTCTCTCTTTCCCACCAATTCATGCCGTCGTCGGCCCCTCTATAGCCCCACGTTGTCGCCAGCCCACCATTTCGCCATGCGACAGTTGTCGCCCCTCCCTCCGTCGTTCGCTATATGTGTGTATATATTATGTATGTATATATTATGTATATGTGTGTGTTGTGTGACGGTAAAAATAGGTGTGTGTGTGTGTGAATACGGGTGTGTATATACATATATATGTGTGCGACTTAGGTTGCATGGAAACGAAAATGGGAGACGTTTTCGATAGAAAACGGGAGACGCGGAAACAACATTTTTCTAAAAAAGTAAGGAACAAAAACGCGGAGTAAACTGTAAATTTAAAAAATATAAGGATTTTTTTATAAATATAATTTTTAATATAAAAAATAAAAAAATATTCAAATATAAACAATGAACATAAGTTCCATAATGTATTCAAACAAACATAAACATAAAGTCCAAAATGCATTCAAACAATCATCAACAATATTTAGAAAATTCTATTATCCTTACATGACTTAGTGATTTAAAACAAACAGTGAATTTAAATAACAAAGTCAAACATAATACAATTTATATAAGTTCATTCAATTCATCACTCCCTGTCTCTATAGACTGGCTAACATCTTCACCAAAGAGTATAAACCCCAACTCTGGTTCATCTAAGGAGAGATTAGCAAACTCAAGAATATCTACATCTTCCATACTCTCAAATTCATCTCCACCTATATCCCACATCTTTGTCTTCTCGTCATAATATTGATAGGTGTTTCTCAATAAAAGACGAAGATTGTTATGAACAAAGACCAAATCATCTGCACGTTTTGGAGTTAATTTATTCCTTCTAAATGAATGAACGAAAGAATAAGTACTCAAATTCCTTTCAGAACAAGATGAAGAAGTAGGTTGTCCAAGCACCTTAAAAGCTAACCTTTGAAGCAAATGAGCATGTGAACCATAACATGCCCACCACTTCCTAAGTTTCCTGTCATAGCTATTCAAGATAGCATCTGGATCTCGAAATGGCCCATTTTTGAAAGAAAAATCAACAAACTCATCATCAACAATAACATGTTCATTTGGATTAGGAAAAAGTCTCTTAGAACATTTCATTTTTTGTGTGGAGACATCTCCATCCATATGTGGAGGCATTCTGTCTTCTCTTTTTTTGAAGCCATTTATCACTATAATATCTTCAAAAGACAAAATCAACAAAAGTTTAAAAATTAAAAAAAAAATAATACATAGAGTATTAAATTAGTAAGAAACGGAGATTGAATTTGAAAATTATCTCGAGTTCAAAGAATAAGCTAGGCAATGTAATGAAGTGTTATGTTTTGTCTAACGAGCAAGAAGAGTTCGATGAATGACATAAAAAAATGATGAAAAATCACTTGACAACTTGCTTTCATGATCATAAATAACCTTCATCATGTTGAAAATCATAGAATCCCACATCTCATAACAACAATAGAAGCAAATTGAGAGTCAGCAACTACAAGCAACTTCAAAAAACTAAACCAATTGAACATGGTCAATCTCATTGAATGATTCATTATAAAAAAATATATAACAAAGCATCTCCATACACTTTAGTGATCCAATGACACTCATCATATGTCTCTTGATTACTTTCTAAATTCTTAGCTGAACATATATTCTTCAAAGCAAGGTTAAGTGTATGGACAATACAAGGAGCCCAATAAATATGTGGAAACATACCCTCAATGATTTCCACAACTCCCTTGCAATTAACAGCATTATTAGTAATGATCTGTACAACTTTTTGATCACCAACTTCATCTATTACCTCTTCCATCAAATTAGCAATAAAATGTTTATCCTTTACTTCACCTGAGCAATTCACAAATTTGATAAACATTGGACTATTTTCGGAAACAACCAAAAAATTAATCAAGGGTTTTCTTTGTGGGTCACTCCAACCATTAATAACAATGCTAACACCTTTTCCCAATCAAGTGCTTTTAATAGGTTCTAACAATTTTTGAACATTTGTCTTTTTTTGTTAAAGTAATGTGGTCCTCAACTTATTATAACCCGAGGCACATAACCACCCAATGGATTATTAGCAGCAAATGAATAAGAACTCAGATAATATGGGTTTCTAACAAGATTAAAAGGCAAACCTTTAGTGTAGAACATTTTAGCAATCTCAGCATCTAATTGTACTCTAGTTTGCATGTCAAAAGCTCTAGCAATAGGTGAATCCATAGATTTTCTTTTCTTTAAATGTTCTAGAACTCTTGATTCATGTAAAGACAAAGAATGTCCCAAAAAAACACTACTAGTCAGTAATGGCACTTCCTTAAGTTGTAAATTTGAAAATTTTTCTACTTCTCTTTTAACTTTTTTCATCTCAACTATAATTTCAGGACTTACTGTTTTACAACAAGCAATCCCTTTCCCACTGATATTTAATAGATGAGTCCTAACTCTTGTGTATGTCCCAAATTTTTGCAAACCACAAAAGTTACAAGTCCATTTCCAACTACCCCTACCTTCTCCCATTTTCTCCATTTTAGTCACATATTTCCATAACGGACTATTTTCCTCATTCTTATTTTTTGATGAAATATTATTACTAGATCCTGAACTTGAAATTGAATGAGCCATATGACCTATGAGTTAAATTAATAAATCAATAGATGATCAAATATAAGGTTCATAATATAAGATCAAATTTCACCAAATTTATAATCCATGTAATAAGCAAACTTTGATATAATAAATCATATTATACATGAAAAAATAGGAAATTAGAGATAGAAAATACCAACAGAAGAAAATACACATATTACCAATGTTTATTATCTACCAAAACTAGCATTTATAAACCCAGAGAAAACCCAAAACTTGATTCCCACATCCACAAAAATTTGCTAATAATCATTATCTCTAATCAATTTTTTAGAATTTAAATAATTATTTCTCTCAAAAGCACTGAAATCATGTTATTGTGGTGTTATAATTCTTTTTCTCTTTCTGTAAGATTTCTAATTAAAGCATCAACCAACTATATTAAGTATGAAATACCAATGAACTATTAAACTGCAAAAATGTATGCCTCAAATATTTGATGCAACACCTAAATCAAAAAGGCATTTGCTCAAGTTTTGCAACATGTGGAGGGATGATTTTCAGGTGTTGTTCTCATTGGGAGCATATGAAGTTCTAGTGATTTGTTTCCTTGCTATGATATAAAATTAAAGTGGAAGGAACTAAATTAGTTGCTTGAAAATTATGGATTCTAATTGGACATATAACAAAATGAAATGTTGTGAGTTGGATTGGCGGTAAGGTTGGGCTATTAACATATATTTCTTCTATAAGGTTGAAAATCATTTATAGAGTTACTTAAGGTACTCTAATTCTCCTATAAGGCTGGGCTATTAACATATAAAAATGCTCTAATTCTTAACATACAAAAATTCAAAACATATAACAAATGGTCTAATTCTTAACTGCATACATCAAAATTACATACAAAACTCACTTAAATATATAGAATAGGATTGCCCCAAGCAAACACTGTAATTCTGTAAATTGTATATTTAATTCATCCAATATATAGAAGCACAAAAATCACAATAGCCACAAAGAAGTACATACAAAATTTTATAAATAAAGCTGGGAGATTACTTATAAGAGGGAAGCGACTAGGGAACACCGAGCAGATGGTGATGAGGACGACGAAGCGAGGCGTTGGAAGCAGACGTCAAGGAGCACCAAAACGAACCAAACAGTGAGTGCGACGAACCAGTCGACGACGAGAGTGATGCAACAAGCAGACTAAAAGCAAATGGCAGCGAGAGCGAGGGAGATCGAAGAAGAAGAAGAGAAGGAAAAATAAGGAGTTTAGGGCTTTTCAAGCGGTTGAAACGCGTTTTCGTCCAGCAAAATTTGTAAAATGTTGAAATGGCCCATAACTTTCTAAAAATTACACAAACGGCCTGAAAAAATGTTTTGGACTATTTTTCCCATCTTCGAAATAGGAAATGGTTCAAAAATGCCGAAACGGTGCCTCCGAGCCATTTTCGTGCTTCATAGTGTGTGACGTCCGCACCCACCGCCATTGCCTGAGTCCCCCAACTACTCCATTGCCTCAAAGGTATAGATGTGTATATATGTATATGTGTGTGCATATATATATATATGTATGTGTGTGTATATATTATGTATATGTGTGTTCTGTGACAATAAAAATGGGTGTGTGTGTGTGAATATGGGTGTGTATATACATGTATATGTGTGTGTACGTGTGTGTTTATATACTAATTGCACGCGCGCGCGCATATATATATTTATATATATCTATGTGTGTGTGTATATATTATGTATGTATATACATATTATGCCTGGTTCCTGACCACCCGTGGGCCAACTTGGGGTTTGTGATTTATTGTATTGATTGAGGGATATTTGTGGTTTGTGATTTTTCCGTATTATTTGTAATATAAGCAAAATATTTATCTCTTTTTTTTATGATTTGATTTGTTGTTTAATGGCATTTTTTATTTGAAGAATTAGCGTTTTTATTCTATGGTGAATATTAACAATAGACCTTGCAGGGTTAGAGTAGTTTTAGATTCTTAATAAATTGATGCTTTTATTCTGTATTCTTAATAAATTGTGTTGTACTATTAACAACATAGGTGCATAGAGGGTGAGGAATGTGTGTATCAACTTGAAAACTTATTGTGAAGTGAGAGACCTTAATAGGTGAGTTTTTCTTTAGACACATTATCTTTGAAAAAATTACCAATTTCTGGTAATGATATCATACAATCTTATTTGTCTATTGAAATTTATGGTCCATTTCATACCATCTATGAGTTTATATTGCAATGGCCATCATCTTGAATTGTGACCGACTTGATTTTTTTCTTCATGTATTTGTGCTTTTACCTTGATTGACCGACTAGAACCTTACTGCGACTCTTAATCCTTGAATGAAGAGCTTGCCCAAGATAGAAAGAAACCCTTATTAATGACTTTTTGTAACAACAAAAAATATGCCAGTGAATCTTAACTGTAATTGTTTGGTGAATTTTATCAAAAATTTATACCTTCTATATATATAGTAAACATTTCTTATATCTTTCCTTTATATCATCTCAACTTTATATCTTCCATTTCAGTTATATAGTAAACATTTTTTATTTGTTTGGCAGGTCAAGGGTCCAAGGGCTCCTGGCAGCGATCGATCGGGGGCTCGAGGAGCCATGTGTGTTTGTGTGTGTATATATATATATGTGTGTGTGTGTGTGTAAAGTTTTAATCCACTCTTTTGGTGTATGATAATATAATATTTATTTTTTTATATAGTTATAATTTGATATCAATAGCACAATGTGCATTTTAATTTTAATTTCTTTTAGATTGTAGAGTACTGACTGTTATGCATTATTTGATATTTAATATTTTTTATATTTGATTTGTTCAGAATTATAGAATAGAAGCTGATATTTAATTTGAGAATAAAGGCCGGTAGAACACTTAATGATATAATTTATTATATAAATTTAGTTATTTTTTTTCTTTTTATTATAAAACGTTAAAAAGTATACAATAACTTTAATTTTTGTTTTTTGTTAAGTGTTTATAATTTTTTTATTTGCTCTTATATTTTGATTTGCAATGTTAGTGAATATTATTAATCTTATATGTTTGTTTCTTATTTGAGTTTTGTAAAATGTTTAATATAAACAAAATTATTACAAGTTCTTCACAAATTTTAACATAATACGTATAAATTATAATTACATTTTAATCTTAATATCATTTACACCGTATCTTTAGGGACGGGTATACGCCAGTATATATATATATAATGAAGAATAAATAAATATTTTAAATAGAGAGTAGAGTAGAGTAGGAAGTGCTCACATTTCACTTTCAATGCAAACTGAAATGAAATATAATATTATATTAGTCCACTTTAGAATCTATCGAACCTCCATCCCCTTGTTGGCTGTAATTAGTTTTTGGTCTAATCTAATATGCAATACATCCCACTCATCTAATTAAGATTGAAAATTAATTGGGGTTATTTATTTTTTAATAATTATAAATATTATATATTTTTTAAATTATGATAATAAATAATATTAATTATTTATTAATAATATAAATTTATAATAAAAATTAAAATTCATATTCCATCCCTTTTTTCTTTCTCTATTTTGATGTACATATATTGTTTATAAAATTTTTTGTTTGGATGATATATATATATGTAAATGTATATTTTAAAAAAAAAAAATCATATTTGAAAACAAAAAAAATAAAATAGCTTGGATTGGTTAAGATCAAACCAGATCAGTTTAAATTGAATGAATACCCCTAAAGTAGACATCAAATTTGGCATTACAAAGTAATATTAGATTTTTAATTTTTTAAAATATTATCTATTTATTTATTTGCTTAAGAAAATGCAATCTTAACATTATTAATGTCAAGACTCGTCTTCATTTAAGATTTTCCACCCTAAAAATTGAAAGCTAAAAGTATAACTTCGAACAAAAGCTAACCATCATTTGAAATCTTACTACTAGCATCACTCCTTAAAAGGCAAGCCTTCATTTAAAATCTCTTTCGCACCACAAATCACCCTTTTATCTATTATATGTATTAATAAAGGAATATCAAGTTTTTAAGTTATGAAACATTATTGTTATTGTTGTTGTTGCAAAATTGGATTTAATACAAACTACAATCAAATTATTAATCAAGAATATAAAATTTTAAATAAAAAGCTCAAATCGAGAAAAATTATAGACAAAAAGAATAAGATATCACTAAGCAAATAATTATTAATATAAAAATGATATTATCACACAATTTCATGAAATTGAGCACCTATTTATAAACCTAAAATTATCTATAGATATATATACAAGAAATGACATTTTGATCAGAAAATGATTTATAAGAATATTCCTCCAAATTATATAAATCCTACATAAAATCAAATTTGACAACATCAAAATCATAATCAAATTAGTCAAATTCAAAGTCATAACACGGTCAAATTAGAAAACTCAATTGTTGTGGGATGGCCTAAAATTTCCTAAGTCTTGAGAAGTCTCCTGATAATTCCTTTCCCGAAGAGTCTCCTAAACCCAAGCCATCCCATGGCCCCAAAGCCTCTTTGGCCTACCCAAAAATAGCATCAGGGTGCTTCACCCTGAAGACGTCTTTAGGCCCTCCGGCCTCCTATATGCACTCCCTGGAAGAATCATCTGTGGGTCCCACTAAGCTCGTCCCTGGAAGAATCATCCCTGGAAGGCAAATGAATCTTTTAGTCCAATGATTTCTCATCTGACTCTCTTGAGCCATCCACTCATCACATTGTTTCTTTACAACCCATCCAATAAACTACACACCCTTCCCTTTAAGACACAGAATATCTACATGCCACATATATCTTACATTAGACATACATACACTTTGGATATTTTTCTTGGACTTTTGTTTGACTTAGGTAGTGTTCTAAAAATCAACCTAGGCGCCGATGAGGCGCTAAGCGGCCCCTGGCCACCGCAAATATGGCCTAGGCAACCCTTCTAGGCGCCGGCCTGATTAATCGGGCGACAGCAGAGCCTAGGCGATGCCTAGCCGCTTGGGACGCCTAATTTTTGTGTTTAAATTTTACCTTTTGTCGATTCCGAAGCCTCTTTTACTCCTCTCAGTCATCGCCCTCTCGTACTCCTCTCAACCGTCGCCCTCTCATACTCTTCTCAGTCGTCGCCCTCTCATACTCCTCTCAGCCCAAGGCCGCCACTACCTCAACACCGCTGGTACCTCCTCGCTGCCTCGAGCTCCATCGCGACCTCTTCACCACCGTCAAGCTCCATCCTTGCTGCCTCGTCCTCATTGCGTCAACACCGCCACCACCGCTGTCAAGCTCCATCTCTGCTTTGTCTTCGACTTCCGTTTCCGACCCCCCTCTCTCTCTCTTGCTCGCGTGCGCTGGCGCTGGCGCTGTTGGATCTCTCTCTCTCGCGCTGTTGGAGTTAGTATTAGGGTTTATTATGTTATTTAAATTTTTTTATTTATAAGTTAGATATATATATATATTTTTTTTTATTTATATGTTAAATATTATATATATATTTCTCTATTTCTATTTATATGTAGATATATATATTTCTATTTATATATATTAGATATATATATTTTTTTATATATATGTTAGATATATATCTAATATATATATATAGTTTTATGCCACTTTTAACTATGATTTAATTAAAAATAACATTAAGTTACATCATAAAATTGAAAAATATAAAAAAAATCAACAGTTTTTCTAAGCCTACCTAGGCGCCCTAGGCGTTAGGCTCCAGCCTGGCGCCCGACTAGCGCCTAGCGTGTTTTAGAACACTGGACTTAGGCATCGGAGGGCCTTCATGGGGGAGTCTCCCTCGTGCCTTTTTGACTACTCCTTTCGTTGCAAGCTAAGTCCAAGCCTTGCTCTCCCAAAGATTAGAAACCCTGCCTCTTGAAGACCCATCGGGGCCCCTTATCACCATCTCATCGAAGGCCCTTCTAAACATCTTGTCCCAGAAGCCCTAGAAACCACCTATCTGACTCCAATCCGGTTCAAGCACAATTGGCCTCGCCAGCAACATCTCAAACACCCAACTCCGGTGAAGGACTCTACTTTGGCTAATCCAAAATAAATAAATTTAATTGTTATAGTTTGACAACAACACCAATCACAGATGAATTAGGATTTTGAGTCATAATTATCACAAATCTCCACCTTGAGTTAAAATCTACAAATGAAATTATTTAGAATTCTTTCTTCCAATGAAATCAACGGACATGAAGAATAAAATATCACTAAGAAAATAATTACTACTACAAAAGTGATATTGTCACACACAATTATATGGAATTAGACACTTATTTATAAACCTAAAATCATCTATAAATGTACACATGAAATCATATTCTGATCAGAAAATGATTCATAAAGATACTCCTCCAAATGATATAAATCTTACATAAAATTGAATTTGGCAACATCATAATCATAATCAAATTAGTCAAATTTAAAGTCATAATCACGGTCAAATTAGAAAACCCAATTGTTGTGGGATTCCCTAAAATTTCCTAAGTCTTGAGAAGTCTCCCGATAATTCCTTTCCCGAAGAGTCTCCTAGACCCAAGCCATCTCGTGGCCCCAAAGCCTCTTTGGGCCACCCAAAAATAGCCATCAAGGTGCTTCACCCTGAAGATGTCTTCAAGCCCTCCGACCTCCTTTTATGCACCCATTGGAAGAATCATCTGTGGGTCCTACTAAGCTCGCCTATAAATATGCGCCTCTTCGAAGGCAAATGGATCTTTTGGCCGAATGATTTCTCTCTTGACTCTCTTAAGCCATCTGGTCATCACGTTGTTTCTCTACAACCAATCCAATAAACTACACACCCTTCCCTTTAAGACACAGAATATCTACATGCTGCATATATCTTACATTTGACACTCATACATACACTTTGGATATTTTTCTTGGACTTTTGTCTGACTTAGGCATCGGAGGGCCCTCATGGGGGAGTCTCCCTAGTGCCTTTCTGATTGCTCTTTTGGTTGCAATCTAAGTCCAAGCCTTGCTCTCCCAAAGATTGGAAGCCTTGCCTCAAGAAGAGTCATCAGGGCCCCTTATCACCGTCTCATCAAAGGCCCTTCTGGACATCTTGTCCCAAAAGCCCTAGAAACCACCCATCCGACTCCAATCCGATTCAAGTACAATTGGCCTCGCCAGCAACATCTTAGACCCTCAGCTCCGGTGAAGGACTCTACTTTGGCTAATCCCAAACAAAAAAATTTAATTATTATAGTTTGGCAACAACACCAATCACAAATGAATTAGGATTTTGAGTCATAATTATCACAAATCTCCACCTTGATTCAAAATCTACAAATGAAATTATTCAAAATTCTTTCTTCTAATAAAATCATGAAAGAATTAATCTTCTTGACGAATGCCAACCAAATCCATGCAATACTCCCTAGCCACATAGGTTAGGAGGTTTTCCAGGACTCTTTCCATCCTGTCTAGTCATCCCTCTTCAGCAGTGGATTCCTTTGCTCGCCCCACTCCTTACATTGCTGCTATCGTGGTGATTGTTGTGACATATCTCATTATCATTGTCGTCTTTGTCTCTTCGATTAGGGATGTTAGAAGCCATGTTCCCTCATTGCCTAATGGTAACCATTTGTAAGGGAAGAAAATGAAATCATATTCTGAGGAAAAATTTTATTCGAAAGAAATTTTATTGCAACTTAACCTCTCTACCAAGCATAACACATGATAACAAAACACCACTAGGGAAGACCCTTTTTTTTTTTTTAACAAGCATCAGACAACGAATAGGAATGGATTTGTTAGCGACCATCTCAGGACTATTTCTTTTTTTGGAGATCAACTGACTTCCAAACCCATGCGTCATTAACAGCCAGGTCATTCTCGGACTCTACTGTCGATCCATCATGGTCATCGATTGTAGGACTCGATCACATCGTCCTCCTCATCTGAGCTTATCTCAATGACCTCGATGTCGTTTCCTTCTTCTATCTCCTCAGGGTCCCAATCCTCTTCTAGATTTTCTTGATCATTAGGATTTGCTTATTCCTCCAGGACTTCCTCATATACCTCTGTATCATGCTAATGAAGTTCTTCAAAAAAGGTGAAAAATGACTCATAATTACCTAGTTGGTGAATCCACTTAGCAAGAGTCTTCTAGTCTCTCTCGAGACGATTTATTAGGAAGTCAACTTGTACATTGTTATGAGTATTTCCCAGACCACTTCTTATGGACAGAGCTCGACCCAGCGGGCCAGCCCAATCTCCTAAAGCCCAATAAGCCAAGTCTGAGCTCGTAAAGACAAGGTCACATGCCGCTGAGACTCGATCTCGAACCACAGAACCAAGTGAGCTCCCAACGATGCTCCCGGCTCGCTAACCTAACTGTTCGACTCGCATAGCAAGAAGACCACAGGACAACCAGAGAACAGTCGTGGTCTAGGCATTATTTTGGTTGGACTGTCTAGGCCCAATTTGGCCCTACCCTCTCGACCCATCTCCTGGCCCATGCCGGTCCCATCCTGGCCCTGTACTAGCATGCAGCAACATCATTGCAGCCTCTTTTGAGTATCCACGCTCTCGCTTCAGATCACATCCTCATTAATGGCAGATCCCATCCACATTAATGAGGGTTCTGTCGACATCATGCTGCCACTTGGGTACCTTCACCGGCGCCAGAAACTCCATCTCATCACCTACAAACACATGTCGCATGAAAAGAGGAGGACATCTCCTCCTTTTATATGAGCTAGCTCTTGGGAGAGAGAGGTATGTTTTTCCTTTGACCTATTGATACACGACCTTCTCTTTACCTTCTTACTTACTTGAGCATCGGAGTACTTGCAGGGGCCGACCGTCAGAACATTGACTTAACCATGTTAAATTCCTTGGCTTGCCTTCTCTTCTTCCCTTTCGTGTTCATTTCCTCAGTGCGGGCAAACGAATCACGGTTGACCAATTCCCAACGTTGACATTTTGGCCCTAGAAAAAGGGCCCGCTCTGATCAATATCAATGCCGAGAGCAAGAAACACAAGAAGTTATGAAGTGGTGGCCAATCAACCTGGAAACCATGTTAATTAACTGCCGAAAGTTTTGCCAGTTGGGGGCACAATCGTAACCACTACAACTACTTTTGTACCCCCATTGGTTGGAGCTGTCCCTAGCATCCCTGCATGGGTCCCCTGCCAATCTGTGGCCCTTCCCCTCAGACTAGAGGTGATACAGGCCTAGAAGCAATGTTAAGAAGCACTAGAGAATACAATCATGCAGCTCGCTGATGCAGTTAGGGCGTTAACCCAAACGCAAGTTCAAGCAGCCCAAATGTAGGCGGAGGTCACGCCACTCAGGGGTGTCCCTCAACCTCAGGGTGGAAGACTTTCCTCGGACAAAAGAGAAGTTAGAAGAATGTCACGATCGAATGGATCAGTGCATTCCTCAAATCGGCAGTTTCCAGGGACAAAAAAACGGTGATACCGTGATGGCGAACTGGAGGTGCACCCCACAAATTTGAGTGTGAGGGTAAATCGTTATGGAGATTGCCGTGAAGAGACCCATGAAGGGAATCGACAATGTTAAAAGTTGTGCCGAGGAGAAAGCTCGATCAGGGTTAGCCCAGGACGTTAAACCTACCACAATTTTCCAGATCCAGAGGATAGGAGGCGGCGTATGCCGGGAGATCGATATTCACCAGTGCGAAGTAGCGAGTGGGTGAAGCGATCTGCTACTGGGTGGTATGTGGATCAAGACCCCACCATGGAGGAATTACTACAAAGGGTCCAACAGCTGGAGGCGAGACACGGGGTTCATGATCGGAAGGAAGGTCGTGAAGAGAGGACCCTATTCTTCAGGGAAATCGAGTTGGAGCCTCTTCTCCATAGATTCAAGATCCCTAGTATCCCTCAGTATAATGGAAATGGCGACTCATATGACCATCTTGATGCTTTCCAAGTCCAAATAGACCTTCAGACTTCAAGATCGTTTGTGAAGTGTCGTGTGTTCCCCACGACTTTGGGAGATATACCTCAGACCTGGTTATGGAGTCTTTGTCCTCGCAATATCTGTAACTGGGAAGAGTGTCAGATGAAGTTTATTAGCCAATACAGGTCCCTAAGGAGGCAGCTCACCCTGTCTTGTCACCTCGCTACGATGTTCCATCAGTCCAATGAATCCCTGAAGGATTACATTGAGAGGTTCAGACGTAAGGTCAATAATGTGAAGAACCCATCAGACAAGAGTATTTTGACCGTGATATCTGCGAGGCTTCGGAAGGATGGGAAGCTCTATGATAGCATGTATAAGTTCCCTATAAGGGACCTAGGGAAGTTCTATGAATGAGCTGCTAAGGAGATCATATGGGAGAAAACTTTTGGCTCAAAGAAACTGGGTAACCAGAAGGATGGAGCTGGAAACACTAACTAGAGCAAGAAGAGGAGTAATGACGACAATCACAAAGGGGGTTAGGGGCAAAATTCCAATGATTAGGTTGCTAAGAAGGCAAGAAACGAGCAAGGAGGCAAGCGACCTCCGTACCAAGGTCGTTATGAGAATTACAATACCCTATCTGACACTCAAGATAGGATTTTCTCTACTGAGAAAAGCAAGGAGGACTTTGGGAGGCCTAATCCCATAAGGACTCCCAATAGATTCAAGAATAAAGATAAGTTATGTGCCTACCACAACGAGGCAGAGCACAACACCTCCGAGTGTTGGGCATTGAAGGACGCAATTGAAGAATTGATCAGGAGGGATCACTTGCGTGATTATGTGGTGCGACCAGGAGATCAATAGCCCCAGCAGCCAGCTCAACCAGAGCCTTGTCAAGCTCCCGATCAGGACCGAACACCTACGGTAAGAATGTTATGTTCGGGAGGCCGATCACCTTCTACTCGCCGGATATGGCGGGCAGAAAGAACCATATAAGAAAGCTAGAATAGCCCCAAACGACGTCGTCTTCACAGAGGGAGATACAAGAGATGTCACTGGCCTCATAATGACGCTCTTGTGGTCCGAGCTCAAATTGACAACGTGGAAGTGCAGAAGATTACGGTAGACACAGAAAGTTCGGTGAACCTGATGTATAAGGGATGCTTTGACTAAATGGGCTTGGGATCAAATCAGCTGGTAGAACCCCAGAGCCGCTCTATGGTTTCATTGGAGACACGATGATTCCTACGGGACGTATTAGGCTCCCGCTCATGGTTAGGGATTCAAATCACTAGACTACGGTGATGGCGGACTTCTTGATCATCGATTGCCCCTCAACATACAACGTCGTCATGGGGAGGCCTACCATGAACTACTTAAATCTGGTTGTCTCGACCAAAGCTCTGTTAATAAAATTCCCAACTCCGACTGGGATAGGGTGCATAAAAGACGAGCAGTATTCAGCGAGATGTTGCTATGAAGAGGCATTAAAAATGGGGTTCAAAGGAAAGAAAGTCAATGTCATCTTTGGAGGGAGGCCGCAAGTCATAAAGAGGACTCAGTCATGACCTAGATCCCCGCGAGGTGGAGTGTGATCGAGCTACTAGCCCGGTAGGAGAGCTGGAAGATATCGTGATTAGCGACGCAGACGCTGAGAGGTGTCTCAAACTGGGTAAAGGCCTCACCCCCGAGGTAAAGTCCCGAATAATTGATTTTCTTAAGGTAAATCTAGATGTCTTCACCTGGAACCACGAAGATATGGTAAGAATAGATCCGAATGTGATGTTGCACTGGCTTAACATAGACCCGAGCCATAAGCCAATTCACCAGAAGATGAGGCCCATGACTGCGAAGCATTATGTGACCCTAAAAGAAGAAGTGGACAAGCTGCTGGCCAACAAGTTTATCAAAGAGGCTCGTTATCCGATTTAGGTGGCAAACCCAATCCTTGTGAAAAAGAAGAACGAGAAGTGGAAGACCTGCGTTGACTTCACAGACTTGAATAAGGCGTGCCCAAAGGACAGTTTCCCTCTGCCCGGAATAGACCAGCTCATGGATACAACGACTGGTCACCAGCTTCTCAATTTCATGGATGCTTATTCGAGGTACAACTAGATTCCTATGAACCCCGAAAATGAGGAGCATACCTCGTTTGTCACAGATCGAGAGTTATACTGCTATAAGGCGATGCCCTTCGGGCTGAAAGAATGCAGGAGCAACCTACTAGCATTTGGTTAACATGATGTTCGAGGACCTGATTGGGAGAACCATGGAGGTATACATAGATGATATGCTGGTGAAGTCTAAGCAGGTTGTCGACCAAATTCGCGACCTAGAAAAGATGTTCCAAATTCTAAGGACGTATCAAATGAGGCTGAATCCTCTCAAGTGCTCGTTCGGCGTAGCTTCTGGAAAATTCTTGACCTTCATGGTAAATGAAAGGGGGATTAAAGCCAATCCTGAGAAAATTCAAGCTTTGCTTGACATGAGATCACCAACTAGGATAAACGAGGTGCAAATGTTGTTGCACATTTTTGTATATTAGTTTTAATGATAAAAAACATATATTGGCTTAATCCTTAAGTCATGAGTCAAGGCTATGGTTTTTAACATATATCAATTTCAATATCAAGTATTATTTTGTTCAAATGAAAAACAAAATAGTTTCATACGGAGATTTACAAAACCAAGTATTATGATTTAAAAGAAGATTCTAAAGTGATTTTCAAAATTAGCCTTGAAATCGTTGATCTAAACATTTTAAGGCAAAAGACTAACTAGAAATGTTTTTGAAAATGTATTCATTTTGAAAAACTATCTCCCAATATTTTGATATCTAATATCCATTGGTGTTAAAACGATTTTTAATGAATTTTTCATTAAATAGAAAGTATATAGTTTGGAGGTAGTAATATTGCTAAATCTTGAATTTGTACTAAAATCCAAATTCTATTTTCTTATTGTTATGGATTTTGATTTTTTAGATATTTTTATTAAATTCAAATAGGGGGTACTTTGTTATTTACATTTATGAATTAAAGTAAATAGAAGGTAAAATATAAATAAAAGAAAATGTAGACATTTAGTTAAACTAAAGAAATGTAAATATGTGGTGATGTATACATGTTGTGGATTGTGCTTCCAAGCAAATCTTTATGAATATCTGTCATATTTTTGTGCATGTTTCGAAACGCCTTCTAAAAAGGTTTTCAATGATTTCTGTGTATGCTATTTCGAAACATCTATGTATTAGCATTTGTTTTAGGTTTTGGACAATGTTTCGAAACCTATATTTCTGTCAGCAGAGATCCGAGATATTTTTGTTTTGCATTTTTGTATTTTATTTAAAATCTTATCAATCATTTTTTAATACATTCTCCATGCTATAAGATTCAAATTTAAATTTGAATATGAGTGCTTTTATTATATGTTAGTGGGGAATAGATTATGTCTCCCACTCATTACTGTCTCTAAGTGCAAATACAACTGAAAATGTTGTATATTTCAAAACATGAGTAGTATGTTTTGAAACCTAAGTTTAAAATTGTGATGTTTCAAAACATGTACGCTATGTTTTGAAACCTAATTTTTTGTCTTGTCTCTAACGGCTATAAAACGACTAGATTTCTATCTCTTGATATAAATAGCAGGTGTTTGAAAACAAGAACAAGTAAGAACAAGAGAGCACACACTAGAGACACATACACAAGCACAAGTGGAGATGAAAACGTTTATTCAAGCTTTCAAAGAAGATCTTCTACAAATCCTCATCTTGTACATTGCAGGTGTGAAAGGAGAATCAAGTGCAAACAACGAGTCTCATCACTTCAACTCTCCTCACCTCAAGCTAAGAGATTTGTCCAACCATTGGTAAGATATTTATTGCTATACATTCTATTTGGATGTAAAGATAAAATTTTATTCATCTTGTTAATGTTGTAAGGTTTGAATTTAGCTTAAAACTCATTGTGTTTAAGGTTTGAGTTGAGCCTAAAACTCACTTGGTATAAGATTTGAGTTGAGCCCGTAAAAAGCTCATTATACAAGGTTTTGGGGTGAATCGTGGTAAAACCCTTATTGTGATTGATCACTAATAAAAGTGATTGGAATTGAAAAATCCTTCAAGTGGGTAAACTTGAAGGTAATGGACTAGGCAAGGTGCCGAACCACTTATATCTTATGTGCAAGTGTTCTTTCGTTTTTTCCTATCGTTATTGCCTATTGCACATGTTTTCATAAGTATTGTTATAAAAAACAAACAATTTTCTTAAGCATAAGTTTATACATATTCATATAAACATATCTTTGATAGACAAACACCTTTGGTATATTCTTATTTATGTAAATCATCTTTGCCAAAGATCATTAGTTTGAAATACAAGTTAAAAGATTTCAAATCAAGCAAAACATAAAAGTATATTTCGAAACATACAATCTATATTTCGAAACTTAGTATTCCGCCAACAATCAAAGTTTTAAATTATTGAAAATTTATACAAATCTCAATTCACCCCCCTCTTGGGATATATTTGCCATCATTAGGAACCAACAACAAAGCCTCAACGACCAGATCGTTGCCCTCAGCAGGTTTGTCTCCAAGGCCTCTGATAAATGTATTTCATTCTTTAATGTTTTGAAGCAGGTAAAAAATTTTCAATGAATAGAGGAATGCAAAGTCGCCTTTCAACAATTAAAGGAATATATCGGATGGGCCCTGCTCATGTCAAAACCAGAGGAAGGAAAGGAGTTAACGATCTATCTGGGGGCGTCTCAATACGCTATCAGTACGACAATGGTGCGAGAAGAAGATAGGGTGCAATACCTAGTATATTATGTAAGCTACAGACTAGTAGATGCTGAAACAAGATACACCCCCATGGAGAAGCTCACATATTGCTTAGTGATGGCATCAAGGAGCCCCCATTTCCAGGCCTATCGAATTGATGTGTTGACCAAATACCCACTGAAGCAAGTCTTGCAGAAGCTTGACTTGTCCGACCGATTACTCAAGTGGGTCATCAAACTCGCTTAGTTCAACATAGAGTATAAACCAAGGTTGGCCGTAAAAGGACAAGTGCTAGCGGATTTTATTGTTGAGTTCACAGGCCCAGCAGAGGAGGAGCCCAAGTCTTCAGAGGGTTTATCTTGGGAATTATATGTAGATGGGTCTTCCAGCGAGCATGGAGCTGGAGCTGGGGTACTCCTGATAAGCCTGGAAGGGCATAAAATTCCCCATGCGTTGAGATTCGAGTTTAAAGCAACCAATAATGAACCGGAGTATGAGGCACTATTGACAGGACTATGCCTAGCGAGAGAGGTGAAGGCAGAGTGACTAACGGTCTTCAATGACTCGCAACTTGTGGTATGTTAAATACGAGGTGAATATTAGGAAAAGGACTCGAGGATAGTGGCTTACCTCCAGTGAGTACGAAATCTAATGTGCACCTTTGAGGGGTGCGAGGTGAACCAAGTGCCCAGGAACCAGAATTCTCATGCCGATGCTCTAGCTCGCTTGGCGTCAGCACAAGATGCGGACTCCTTGGGAACTATTCCAGTGGAATTCCTAACAGCGCCAAGTGCGGAAGGGCAAGGGGAAGTATTGGCAATTGTAGTGAGCCCAGACTCGTGGATGAGGCGAGGCCCATTATTGACTATCTAAAAGAGGGAAAATTGTCAGACGACAAGATAGAAGTGTGACGTATGCGAGCTCGTGCAGCTAGATACTGTCTTCATGACGACATGCTCTATAAAAGGGGGTTCACGGCCCCGTTGTTGAGGTGCCTTGACAACCATGATTGCCAGGCAATTCCTAAGATATCTATGTAGGCCACTGTGGCAACCACGCTGGGGGGCTATCCTTGGCTCAAAAGGCGCTTCGTTAGGGATTCTGCTGGCTTACCATGAAGCAAGAAGCTATGAATTTGGTACAGAGGTGTAACGCATGCCAGATGTTCACAAAAATACCGTGAGCTCCACTTGCATATCTCCAGCAAATCAGTAACCCGCACTACAAGAAAAACGGGTTTTAACGACGGAAAAATCAATCGTTGAAAGTTAATTTTCGATCGTTAGAAAGTTGTAACGACAGAAATTTTCCTGTCATCAGTCGTCGTTATTGCCTCTGAGGATAAAAGTCTTTAACGACAAGAATGATAAACCCATCGTTAATTGTTAGCGACCATATGATTTTTGTTGTTAAAAATAATTATTAACTACCAAATTATAACCCAATAACGACAATACTTCCTGTCGTTAATAGTCTAAACAATTAGCGATCGTATGATTCATGTCGTTAAGAATAACTTTTTAGTTATCAAAATACAAACTAATAATGACAATATTTTCTCTCGTTAATAATGTGAACAATTAGCGATGGTATGATTCCTATTGTTAAAAAATATTTTTTTATTTTTATTTTTTTAATAGTATGAAAACAATTGCTAGTCATCAATAACAAAAACATCTTGTTTTGATATAAACCACCAAACCTATATATCATTATCCATATCAAATTGGAATAAAACTCATAAAATTAAGCATGTCATTCAAATAACACCCAATTAATCATTATCCATTAACATTTACACACCAAAAGTAGCATATATATGTGAGTGTTAATTGCCAACAAATTATACCAAAAAATATGTTCAACTAAAAATAACACTTTGACAATTGTATATATTATTCAAAAATGTACACCAAAAAAAATATTTAACTAAATGTAACACTTTAACAATCATATATATTATTCAAAAATGTACAACAAAACACTATATATAGTCATAAAACTATTCATGTACTCCAAAATAACAGTTGGTTCCTTTAGAGTCTTATTGTCTCATTGACCTACCAAAAAAGAAATAAAATATGAAATTAGAGTAAAAAAAGTGTTCATGTTTTCTTTATAAAATGTTAGAAATAAAATTAATAAAGCCCAAAACTTCTCCATCACAAACTACATAACATACAATCACTAAAATATACCAAAACATAGAAACCCTTAAATATAGAGTAGATTGAGATGTAAATTAACAAAAACATCAAGCCTTAGTTCTATGGAATGGGGTCACCTATATGAATTCTAATTTGTGAATTATATATCTTTATCCATGACCATATCTTCTATACGACCATTAGTCCTATGACCCAACATAAAATATTTGAAAGATGGCAAGTATATCATTTTTTCCATTCATAGCTAATCTCACAAATCAAAAAGCTACTTTATCTTCGTGCAACAACTTCTTTCAAACATAAAATCTCCTTCCAGCAATTCATAATCCATATTGGAAGGATTCAAATCCTATATTTCAAAATTCTCTTTCTTTTTTTTTTTACAGCATTAGAAATCACTAAATCAGATCCTATATTAAAGTTTTAAATGCTTTTTAGGTTTTATATAGATATATATATATATATATACCCGCGAAATATGTTATGCCAATATTGCGACTTCAAAATTGCAGACCCAATGTTTTTACTATTTTATTTTATTCAAATTTTGAAATTAAGCACTAATGGAAATTAAGGTTTACTTTTTCCTTATGATCCCCTCCCCCAAGACCCAATCTAATGCCTGAATTCTCTAACCAATCCGCTAAATGAGCAACTACATTATTCAAAACAAGAATTAGTGCTGAGCTCCCACTTCACAAAATCTTAGCCATTTTTAAGTTGTATTCCTTCTAGTCTGGGAAAGATCAACAAGATTCAAATGCTAGGTTGTATCCTGAAAGAACAATTTAGTCAGGATATTAGCCAAAATACTTGCATGAACCAAGGAGACAGATCTCTAATCTGAACTTGAGGCAGATATTCCTTTACAATTCCAAAGCAGAACATTCATGATATATATTCACATCTTACATGAATATTTTTTTTTTCTCTAGGCAAAGTAACTATCTTACAGTTGAAAAAAATGCCATCTTATTTAAATTTCAGTAAGGAGAAAAGAATGAAAGTCGTAGAAGTGCAACAAATTTTAGACAATAAAACAAAGTGCAGAAATACCCACCAAACCCAGAGCCAATTGCCAACCAAAGGAAATGTCGTTTTAGCAAACTCTTCTTATTGGCTTTGTCAAACCTGTAGCAACCAACAAGATTATATGTAATAAACACAAAAAAATGATGTCCCCAATACATGAGCTCCTTACTTTGCAAGGGTCCAGGGAGGGTTGTATTTGCATGCAACCTGCCCCTTCTGTTTCTTGCAAAGAGGCTGTTTCAACAACTCAACCCATGACCTTTGAGTCACAATAGAAGCAACCTCACCATGCTACCAAGGCTCACCCTCTTATATGTCATAAACAAATCTTGGAAGAAAATAAACAAGATAAACCAAAACAAACTATTTACAAGAAAAAACCAGTTCCATGGCATTAATATGTTCTGAACTAGCAAGTAATCCTGAAGGCAGTTAAAGAGGGAAAAACATCTAAAATCCAAAAAGTTGCTAGTCTGCCCTATTTATAATAGTTCATCATAAAACATATATGACAATACTTATTTGGTGTAATCTCAAAAGGTCAAGCATTCCTTACAACATGATGTTCTTCACTAACAAAAGCTCAAATCTAGCTTGAGATAAGGATAAGGTTTAAGATTTGAGCAGCAACATGCTATCATAAACACACTACCATTTGTACACACCTAATAACCTACTAACCTATTAAATATTAATACCAACATCAAAAATTACTTAACAATAATTATTGTGTCTGTCCTCATATTTTGATAATTGTAAGAGAAGATGAAAGAAATTAAGTGATAAAATATTGAAATGTAATGTATTATATTGTGTTATCTTTTAATAAACTTATACAGAAAATCGATTAAATATCAATAGCTCAACCAATCCATGGACAAGCTAGAACTGAATCATAACATCATAGGTACATCAAATCAATCAGTTACTGGAATAAGCGGAAATATAAAAGGCTTTTCTGTACATTGCAGACAAAATGTGCCTAAAATAAACAACACTGTAACAAGAAAGCCTTAAACCCACAGATAGATGAACGCATGTCTCTAAATTAAAAAAAACTTAATGAAGATAGAGAGATTAAGCCCTCATGTTACTTCTCCTTTCACAATTGCAAAAGTTAGAAAAATATAAAACCAAAGAAAACCAGTTCTTACATACGGGCATATATTATTGAGAACCCAAAAATTCTTTATCACAGATGGAGAAATCATAGGAAAGAACATTGAAACAGAAGATCTGGTAGAACATTAAGATCATACATATATATATATATATATGTGTGCACAATGATGGGGGCGCGTAGATACGTCTGCATATATATACAGGGTGAGAGAGAGAGAGAGAGATCTGGAGGGATGAGTGTATGTGTCGAGGGATGCAACAAAATCCCTAAACTCAATTTCTAGGTAGTGCGCTGAGGAGGTGGAGGAGGCCGCGATGGAGTTGGAGGAGGCGGCGTTGAGGCAGGGTTGAGGCGGCGGAGCCGATGGAGTGAGGCGGCAAGGAGTAGAGACTGATTTGGGGAATTAGGGATTGGGGGGGAAGAGATTTGGGAATGCAGGGGAAAAGGCGAGGCAGTTCCCGCCAAACATTTTGGTTTTTTATTTTTTATTTTTAATTTTTTAAAATATTTAATTGTTAATTAATAAAAACAAAAATAATTTATGAAAATAATATTAATAATTATTTGATTGATAAAAATAAAATAATTTAAGATTATGATAATTAAATTATTGTATTAAATTAATAATTATTTAAAAAGAAAATTATATTATAAATAAATCTAATAATTATAATAAATTAGTTTGATATATTGCATTATTTTTAATATATTCATAATTTTTTAATATATTGTATTATCAATAAATAAGTAATGCCCAATTATAATAGTTTAAGACTTATATTTGTGTATTTATAAAAAAATATAATTATATTGGAATTACTTATATAAGTAGTAGTTAAATATTAATAATTCTTTTTTATTATTTCATCGTTAGAATTAAAAATTTTAGTCAATAACGACGGGAAAGTGGTTTATTAACGACGACTTATTTAGTCCGTCGTTAAAATTTATCTTATAATGACAAGATTTATATTTAGTCGTTAATAGTATTGTATTAACCACCAAAATGAATCATGTCGTTAGCTTTTGGTCGTTATTAACTCTTTTTTTTGTAGTGATATGGCCCTTCGCCATATGAGGCATAGATCAAATCGGACCACTCCCTACATCTCGCAGCAGGTGTGGGCATGCTATAGTGGTGGTTGATTACTTCACTAAATGGGTGAAAGCGAATGAGGTCCTAATGATATCCACAGAAAAGGTAGAAAAGTTTGTCTGGAGCAATATCATTTGTAGATTCGGGGTTCCTCAGCTGATAGCCATTGACAACGGGACCTAGTTCAATAGCGAGCAATTCGTTACGTTTTGTAGCTCGCTAGGGATAGTGAAGAGTTTCACGGTCGTGGATCACCTCCAAGCCAATAGGTAAGTTGAGGCCGTGAATAAAATAACCAAGTAGATATTGAAAAGCAAGCTGGAGGCCAGGAAAGGAGCCTAGGTAGATGAGCTACAAAAAGTACTTTGGGCTTACAAGACCACAACTCACACCACCACTGGAGAAACTCCCTTCTTTATGGTTTATCGGTCTAAGGCTATGATCCTAGTAAAGTATGAAGTGACCAGTCAACGAAGAGCCACCTTCGACTCGGAGAACAACGACCAGTTACTAACCGCGAACCTACCTGGGTGTTCCCTTTTAAGTCAATAAAACTTGTAAAAAGCTATGGTATGTTAGCTGAGATTGCAACATGATCTACCTGGACATATAGCTTGACAATGCAAGACAGTTAAATGGGAGCTATGGTATGTTAGCTGAGATTACAATGTGGTCTACGTGGACATATATCTTAACAAGTTTTTCATTATAACCTATATATTATTTGGTCAGGATGTGTTAGCTGAGGTTCGCCTTTATTTAACTAAGTATGGTTGTTCGCGACCTACTGGATAAATATCTTTATTGTTCATTATTACGTCCATCAATGACGAGCTATTTCAAACTTATTAGTTACGAGCTAGGAATTCTTTAGGTCTATCTTAATTTATATGGGGAAGACTCGTTCCCAACTTATATTCTGAAGAATTTTTCCAAGTTATACTCTTGAGCTTATCTCTATATATAAAAGCTTCTTGAAGCTTGTTTTAAAGTTAAATCATGAAGATCGTCTCAAGTTATATCGTGAAAATCGTCTCATTTAAACTCCAAGTTTGATTGGCTTGAGTTCATGGCAAGATTAAAGCAAAAGACACAAATTCAGGAAATGTTGAATTTCATTAAACAAATGCTTGTATTACAAGGTTAAGAAAAAAAAAAAGCCCTAACTAGGAGGAACTGCTGCTTCAGCTGGCTGGACCTCAGCATTGACAGCTGGCGGGATGACCTCGTTTGGATCTAGCGAGCTAGAAGCCTCGGCATTTCTTTCCTGGGCAGCTTGAGCTGGAAACCTCTCCACCTCCTCGACAACTTCCTCACCAAAGAAGGAGAAGTCCATTTCTGGATGCTTCAACCCAAAGGGTAGAGAAACCTTGAGTAGGTGTCATACTCCGCCTCCTCGTGCGCCCTAGCTATCCGAGCTTCCACACCCACCTTGATTTCATTAATGACCATGTTTTCCATCCACTCGCATTCTTTAACTCGAGCCTCAGGAAGCTTCAGCTCGTCTTTGGCCTACTGTAGCTTCTCTTTGGCTTTATTCAGATTGCCGGTGAGATCGGATTTGGAAGACTCCCACAAAATTTTCTCCTAGCGAAGCTCCTTTTTGAGGTCCTTATTTCTCTGTTGTGCATCTCGTAGCTTCATCTTGAGGCCGTCGACATTCTTCCGGGCCTCAAGGAGCTCAGTGAGGTGAGACTCATTCTCTTTCTCGAGCTTATTTATTTCCTCCTTGAAGGCCACAGTCGCCGCCTTGAGCTGTCCTTCGAAATCTACTTGCTGCCCTTTAAGCTTCATGGCAGAAAGAGAGGTCTGAAAATTAAAAAGGGTTAGCTCATGAAAAGACAAAAATAAGAAATTCAGAAATAAAGATAGAGCTTACCAAGAAGCTATGGCGAGCTACGTAGTCATAGAGTGTTGTCCCAGACATCCCCTCTTGATCTAAGGGCCTGGCAGACAAGCCTAGGAGTATGGGCATGTTATCCAAGAGGGCACTGAAGTAGGCCCCTCCAGCCATGGCCTCGAGAGTTGCCTTCTAATCTGGGACATATGCCCTCTTACTCCTATCTTCCTCCTACTATTGCTGATCTGGTCCCCTCTTCGACCCAACAACGGGAGTGTTTTGAGCTTCCCTCGTGACCTCTTTCTCGCGAGCTTGGCTAGCCCCCCGATCATGAGAAACAAGAGCTCACTACTCCTATTGTTGTTGGGGTCGTTGTTGTTGTTGTTGCTGTTGTTGAGGTCACGACCTTGGTTGTTGTTGTTCTGACCTCGGCTCCTATAGGCTGGAGTTCGGGGTTGCAGATAAAGTAGCACCTGATTTGACGCCGGTCTATTTTGGCATAGTGAGGTTGAGCTTCACCATGTCTGCAACTTGACCTTCACCCTTTTTGCTGCTACTGGACTCGGTGACTTCGAATGCGGACATAACATGCCTTGTACCTCAGACCTCGATAACTCCCCGCTTATGATCTCAGCTGCAAGAGGAGGGGCGAGATGGTGTTCCCTGAGTAGCTCGTCTGTGAGCTCGAAGTCTTCTGAGCCCACTCCCGTAGTAACAAGAATGTCAAGGATCTCAATCTCTTTAGTAGACAAGGTCGACCTTCTGTTTCCAAAGTTTGCACAACAAAGTGAGTACATCAAAATATAAATATATAAAGTAAAATGATCAGTGCAAGCAGGTATGCAGTTACCCAGGGTCAATTTGAAGCTGAAATTTTTTAGCGATAGGAGCGAGGGGCAAGAAATGAAGAACCAATGAGACTTTTAATTGCCCACATTGGACTTCCCCTTGGCCCTACCCTGGGGAAGAATGGCTTTATAGGGTGAAGGACGAGTTGCTAAGTAGTATAGCCCGTCTTTGGCACTTTTGAAAGAAAAAAGAAATTTGATGAGTCTCGGTGATGGGGGAGAAAGTTTATTCCTAAGGAATACGATGGCTAAGGAAGTAAGTTAGGTATATGAGTTCGGGGTCAATTGAAGGGGAGCGAGCTCAATAAAGAAAGATGGTAAGGGGCAACAGGAAACCTAAACCCAGACTCAATGTGCTGGGGACTAAAGGCTATAAAGTCGGTTTGAGTATAGGCTGCATGGTAGCTCAGAGAGGGGACCATCACTCTGCAATTCTTCAGGAAGTGGAACTCCCGAGTGCAGGTCCCCACCTCGTGGAACTTGGCCTTAGAAAGGAATCTCTTGAAGACCTCTTGCCTCTGGTTCTCTTCAGCGACCTACCCGCTGATAGTCGAGCAGTTTTTGAAGTCGACTCTTCTGCGACCTCCCTAGTTCGTGAGCTCACTCTCTCAGGGTTATGCATCTCTATCACAAGGCAGTCTTCCAAGTTTGAGGTATCATCTTCTCCTATGATGTGGTTGTAGCACTTTTGACTTGAGTTCTCTTGAACAGAATTGGACATCTACAGTGAAAGAATGAACAGTTAGGCCGCAGTTTACGGACCAAACCTCTGAGAACCAAAAAACCTTACAAATACCCCCTATTAATAAGGTCATGCGCTTTGCAACGGGGTGCTGCCTAAGGTGGAAGAGCTAAGACTATAAGCCTAGTACTCCATGAAAAACTAATCCTAAGGTCGTTAAGTCCAAAAGCTCAGAGAATGCCCAATGAATCGATTCAAATCGATGCACCAGAAAATGAAAGCTGACGCTGAGAAAATCAGGAATACCAAAAAGCCAAAGACGGTTAACCGACTATGGATGGTCTAACAAAAGAAATATCAAGAAAGAGACAAAGGACGCAAGAGGCTTACCTATCACAGACTCTCTTGCCAGTATAAGAACCTGGAGCAAGCTTCGGGCACCTGAATGATTGAAGTCGGAAGAACTTCGTCAGGAGTCTCTGAAGGAATGCTAAAGAGAATTTGAAAATGGCATGAAGGGGGAAATAGTAACGATTTCTTTGCTATTTATACTTTCAGCTCGAATGATTTTAATCGTCGGATCAAAATGACTTATGGCATACTCTGCGTCCACTGGTTGCATGATGACTTGTGGGTCCCACGGTTATAATTACGCATAGTCATGGGGGAACGTGCACATGAAATGGGCCTTAGAAAAGACTTGCGACATGAAAAGACATGATTTAAAGTGATTTGGCAAAAGTTTGAAAGGCGGATTGACAGCTGGAATAATTGGCATACATCAGCTCCCAGTCCGAAGATCGCACTTCGAGCTAGGGGGATAGTGTTATGGGTATTTCCCGGGCCGCTTCTTATAGGCTGGGCTCAACCCAGTGGGCCGACCCAATCTCCTGAAGCCTAATAAGCTAAGGTCGAGCTCATTAGAACAAGGTCACACGTTACTGAGATCCAAGCTCGGACCACGAAACTAAGCGAGCTCCCAGCGATGCTAGCCTAACTGTTCAACTCGTATAGAAAGAAGACCACGGGACAACCAGAGAACAGTCGTTGACTAGGCATTATTCTAGCTAGGTCGTCCGGGCCTGATCTGACCCTACCCTCAGGCCATCTCCTAGCCCATGCTAGTCTCATCCTGGCCTTGTACCAACCTGCAACAATATCATTACAACCTCTTCTGGGTATCCACGCACCCGCCTCAGATCCCATCCTCATTAATGGCGGATCTCATCCACACTAATGAGAGTCCCGTCGACACCATGTCACCATATGGGTACCTCCACCGATGCTAGAAACTTAGTCTCATCACCTACAAACGCACGACACATCCAGAAAGGAGGACATCTCGTCCTCTTATATGAGCCAGCTCTCGGGAGAGAGAGGTATGTTTTTCCTCTGACCTACTGATACACAACCTTCTCCTTACCCTCTTACTTAGTTGAGCGTTGGAGAGATTGCAGGGGCTGACCTTTGGAACGCTGACTGAACCATGTTAAATTCCTTCGTGTGCCTTCTCTTCTTCCTTTTTCTGTTCATTTCCTTAATGTGGGCAAACGAATCACGGTCGACTAATTCCCAATGTCGACATACATGTACCCTATTTGGCCATAGGTAGCTACTTGGGGGGTACATCACTTATAATGTCCTGAAGGATAGCAAGGTATTCGAAATTGTCCTCAACTATTGGTTCTCTCATTTCCTACTGACTTGTCCAGTAGGTCACCCAAAATCATTCAAGGTAATCTCCTGCTATTTTGTTATCCAAAAATGATCTTGTCGGTTAGCAACCAAAAATATTCTAAGTCTCGAAACCAATAATATCTAATAATTCTCGAGTCTCCAAGTGGGTTTGCTTTGATACCAAATGTAACGACTCACATCCCCCTTTATAATCGAAGATCAAAATCGCCATACATATACGCGTGCATTTACCAATCCAAACAATAAAATAAGGAAGGGTAAATTCTATACTCATGGAAGCAGGATTCGTAACCAAAATTTTCAATAAACCCAAATCGCATCACATTATCTTCCAATAATGATAATTAATTCCAAACTTTTAGCTTAATTTCCTTTCATATTAAGTTGCCCTAAAAGGCAACCTTTTATATTCATGGAGATGGAGGGCACTACAATATTACATTACATACAAACTCCCAGCTTTTCTATGGGCTATATATTAAGAGAAGAGCATCATGTACCAGTATTTCATCATCTTCCCAATTCTTTAGGGCAATGCACACGCTGCAAATTGAACGAGCACTTAAAAAAATTCAGACCCAAATTGAACAAGAATATGGCTACGAGAACATGAGTTGGAGCCAAATTTAGGATTCCAATATAAGGAATGGGTATGAACAACCTATGAAAGATTCAAGCTCTATAGTTTGTGTCAACTGAGCGAAGCAAATACTTAAAAAGAAAGTCAAAATTTAAACCAAGTGGTGCTCAAGCTCAACGATGGATCGTCTTCGTACGTACCCACCAAAATGGATGTGATGTAGGTGAGCACTTCCATGGCCGCCCGCCAGTTGAAAATCTGGACAACCCATTTCACGATCCATTCAGTCATTACCAACCCTGATTGGACACAAAACCACCCACAAAAACGTTTTAAAATCGCTTAGTGCTTCACCCATTAATTACCAAGTGCTACTTTCCTCAGCCTTCTTACACTATAAATTTGCCCGAAGTTGGCCAAGTCCAATGCCATTGGAGCAGAGAATTAACTCAAAAATGGAGGTTCTTGTGAAGCTGATCTGCCTTTTGGGCTTGCTTCTCGACATCGGCGTCGCCGAAACCGCCAGGTCGTGCTAGAAATCATCGCCGAACGACGAGTCCATGAAGCTGGCGCCCTGCTTAATGGCAGAGCAGGACAAGAATACGGATGTGCCTAGCAGCTGCTGCATGGCGATGAAAAAACTAGGCCAGAACCCCAGCTACCTCTACGCCATTCTGCTTTCTGACAGTGTGAAGACCTCCGGCATCAAGCCGGATGTTGCCATCACCATCCCCAAATGCTGCAACATCGCCAACCGCCCCGTTGGCTACAAGTGTGGCCGTAAGTTTCTTCTATCCATGGTCTTTATCTTCTTTGAAGTCATAACTCCGACTCGTGTTCTTGCAACCATATTCTTGTTCAATTTGGGTCTGAATTGTTTAAGTGCTTGTTCAATTTGCAGCGTATACACTGCCCTGAAGAACTGGGAAGATGATGAAATACTGGTGCATGATGCGCTTCTCTTAATATATGGCCCATAGAAAAGTTGGGAGTTTGTACGTAATGTAATATTGTAATGTCCTCCATCTCCATTAATATAAAAGATTGTCTTTTAGGGCAACTTAATATAAAAGGAGATTAAGCTAATATCACTTAAATTTTTCAATAAAATTTTGTTGTACGCATAGCATTATTAATTCCAAACTTTTAATATAATAGGATATGAATTATTAGTTAAACGAATATACATACATACATACATACATACATCTCTATATATAATGTAAATAATAATAATAATTATGCATATATTAATATATTATTGTATAAATAGAATATTATTATAAGACAATAGAAGAGGAGAGAGTAATTTTTATTGTTTATTCTGGCTATTTAATTTTGCGCTTTGTTTGAGTCAGTCTGCAAAAAGTAGTAATAATATAAATAAGAATTAGATTCATTATTAATTATCAAATATAATATATATATATATATATATTTGTTGACACATATTTTTGTAACACCCCGCATCGAGCGATAGGAAGGTCTAGGATAACTTACCTTAATGGGCCTACGCGAACTTCCCAAGGGGGTCACTCATCCTTGGATTACCCCAGGTTAAACACGCTTAATTTGGAAGTTTTTTACTTGCATTCAGCCTAAAAGGTATCCAGCTAATGTTGTTTTATTCCTTACTTATCTTCGATACATACTACCCTTCTCTGTGTTCTTAGGGTGTTACACACATCGTGTCATCATCATAGGGCCCACAGCTGTGAGTCAGCTCTCAGCTATTGCCCTTCGGCGACCAGGAGGCCCATCACACTTACGAGCCCCTTAATGGTTGCCTTCTGGGCAATCGATGTGGGACATTCCCGGTGCATCCACACCACCCCCCCGACAGGTGTGGTGGGGCTCTATCTGCCCCTCCCTTATCTGGGGTTATAGGGACCATTATGGGGTTTCCCACAGATGGTGCCAAATGTTGACACACATTTTTGTAACGCCCCACATCGAGCGATAGGAAGGTCTGGGATAACTTACCTTGATGGGCCTACACGAACTTCCCAGACGGATCACTCATCCTTCGATTACCCCTGATCAAGCACGCTTAACTTGAGAGTTCTTTACCTACATTCAGCCCAAAAACTATCCAGCTGGTGTTGTTTCCTTCCTTACTTATCTTCGATATATACAACCCTTCTCTGGGCTCTCGGGGTGTTACACACATCGTGTCATCATCATGGGGCCCACAGTTGCAGGTCAGTTCTTAGCTATCGCCTTTCGACGACTAAGAGGCCCACCGCACATACGAGCCCCTCAGTGGTTGCCCTCTGGACAACCGATGTGGGACATTCCCGATGCATCCACACCATTGGATATGTCTCTATTTTTACTCTATTTTTAGCATTTCAAAACAATAAAAATTACCTCTGATCGCCTTTTCTAGTACTAACACACCGAAAAATCAAACGACCAATACCAGAAGATTGATCACCTTGAATCGATCATTCTGCCCAAATTTGAGCTTGAAATAACACCCAGAAAACCTCCATTCGAGCAAAAATTAGTCCGGCTCTGACGAGATTTGATTTTTCCGACGAAACTCCGATCACCCCTCAAATGAACTCTAAAATTTCTCAAAATTTCCAGAAATGATCATCACCTCATGGGCAACAAAAGCCCTATGGTTTGGTGCCTCAATTTGTTCGAAAATTTGGTCGATTTGAAGCTTAAAATTCTGAAATTTTCGGCCACTTTGAATCTCTATTTATACACAAATTCAAACCTCAAAACGACAACACTTGCTTCAACCAAGATCACTAAGGAATTCTCATGCCTTAGATCCGTCCAAATCTACCAAAAGTTTCCCCAAAAAAATTGATTTACAGAGGGTAAATTTCTGGTTATTTCAATCAAAAGTTTGGTTGTTTTCGACCATGCTAAGGCCAATTTTCAGCCAAGATCGATCCTAGGTCCTTGCCCCGATGTGCCTTGCTACTTTCTCGGGCTTCCCATGGCCGAATTAGGTGATGGGATGGAGCTTGGTCAGCCATGGCTTCCAAACTCTTTTAGAAATTATACTATCACCCCATCTCATTTTTTAATTGCATTTTTGGCCCTTTCCACAAGGCCCCTTGGTTTTCCAACATTTCTATTGAGACCCTTACATTCTAAGTTTCTTGTTTGACTTTTGAGATTCCAGGAAATACGTCATTTTGACCTCCCTCGGGTAATTTTAAAAATTACACTTTGGCTCGGACTTATGCTTTACTTTCAAAACCCCCTTGTTTTACCCCGAAACCACTCAAGGGTTGTTTATAGGGCCTAATTTGACTCTCTCAAAGGTTTTGTTGACTTTTTGGAAGTCCCTTAAGACAATTCGATTTTTCAGCCCGATTCGAAACTGTATTGAAAATTGTCTTTGATCCAATTTCTTTCGATGCTAAAAATCATTTCTTGACATGTTCAATAGATATATGTCTATTTCCTTAGGTATCTGAGCCCCCGGGTGTTCCCTCTAGTTGATTCAGACATTTTTTGGGCTATTCTGATACCGATTTCCTTTGAAACTTCATATTTCTTATTCGAAAGTTTTTCAGGTATCACACCATCTATTTATTTATTTGCTTAAGAAAAGGCAACAAATGAATAAGCTAATTCTTAATTTTATTTTATTACGTCCAAGACACAATGAAACAAGAGCAATCTTAACATTATTAATGTCAAGACTCGTCTTCCTTTAAGATTTTCCATCTTAGAAAATGAAAACTAAAAGTATAACTTCAAACAAAAGCTAACCTTCATTTGAAACTGTTGGTCCTAATGATGGAAAATATATCCCAATGAGGGAAGTGAATTGTGATTTGTATAAATTTTTGATAATTTAAAACACTAATTAATGGCAGAATGCTAAGTTTCGAAATATAGGCTATATATTTCGAAATAAACCTTTCTGTTAAGTAGGTTTCGAAACCTACTACATATGTTTCGAAATATACTTTACTGTTTTAGCTAGTTTCGAAATCTATGAGGTATGTTTCGAAATACAACTTACTATTTTGCTTGATTCAAAATCTTTTAGCTTGTATTTTCAAATAATGATATTTGAAAAAAATGATTTACTTAAGTAAGAGTATATGAAAAGTGTTTGGGAACAAACATATGCTTATATGAATATGTATGTTTAAGCTCAAGGAAACTTTGTTTTAGTCTTTGAAAACAATTCTTCTGAAAGCATGAGCAATAGGCAATAATGATAAGCAAAAGCAAAAAACAATTGCACACAAGATATATAGTGGTTCGACACCCCGTCTAGTCCACTACCTTCAAGCTTACCCCCTTGAAGGATTTTTAGATCCCAATCACTTTTACTAGTGATCAACCACAACAAGGGTTTTACCACAGTTTACCCCAAAATCTTGTACAATAAGTTTTTATGAGCTCAAGTCAAACCTTACACCAAGTGAGTTTTAAGCTCAACTCAAACCTTACAACATTAACAAGATAAATATAATTTTATCTTTACATCCCAAAAAATTATAGCAATGAAATGCCTTACCAATGGCTGCACAAACCTTTCAACATGAGGTGAGGAGAGTTGGATAAGATGAGACTTCAATTTTCACTTGCTTCTCATTTTCACTCATAATGCACAAGAATAGGATTTGTAGAGGATCTTCTTTGAGAGCTTGAATAAAATGATTTGATCAACACATGTGCTTGTATATGTGTCTCTAGTGTGTGCTCTCTTGTTGTTACAAGTTCTTATCTTCAAACACTTGCTATTTATATCAAGAGATAGAAATTTAGCCATTTATAGCCGTTAGAGACAACACAAAAAATTAGGTTTTGAAACATAACACACAGGTTTCGGAACATCACAATTTTACACTTAGGTTTTGAAACATACTTCTCATGTTTCAAAACATACAACATCTTCAAGTGGACTTGCACTTAGAGACAACATTGAGTGGGAGACAAGGTCTTATGTCCACTATGATTAATTCAAAGCATTGACATTCAAATTCAAATTTGAATCTCATAGCATGGAGAATGCATTAATCAAATGATTGAAAAACATTTTGACAAAGACAAAAGTGCATTTCAATTTTTAAATTCTCTACTGGCAAAATGTCAAACGTTTCGAAACATGATATGAAAGTTTTGAAACATACTTCAAAAACTACTTTAAAAACATATACATATAGGTTTAGAAACATAGTCCAAAATCGGATTTGAAAACAAATGCATTGCAAAGATGTTTCGAAGTAGCATATACTTAGAAAAACATTGAAAACTTTTTCAAGAGGGGTTTCGAAACATGCACATAAACATGAAAATTTCAGAAGGATTTGTTTGAGAGCATAATACATAGCATGTATACATTGCAACATATTTACATTGCTTTAGTTTAAGTAAATGGGTAAAATATAAATAAAAGAAAATGTGGACATTTACTTTAATATATAAATTTAAATAACAAAGTACCACCTATTTAGATTCAATAAAAATATTCAAAAAATCAAAAGCCATAACAAAAAGAAAGTAAAATTTGGGTTTTAGTACAAACTCAAGATTTAATAATAATACCACCTCCAAAATATATACTTTCTATTTCTTAAAAAAATCATTAAAAATCGTTTTAGCACTAATAAATATTAGCTATCAAAATACAGGGATAAAGTTTTTTAAAAAGAAAACATTTTCTTATATGTCTCCTTACAAGGTGATAACCTTCCAGACTTTGAAAAAATAAAGTTTTCCAAATCTCGATGCTTGGAATTCATTTGGTTTACATTTTCATAAAATAATACTTGATATTGAAATTGATATATGTTGAAAACCACAACCTTGACACATGACTTAGAGATTAAGTGAATATATATTTTTTATCATCAAAACTAATATATAAAAATGTGCAACAACAGAAACCTTACTACTAGCATCACTCCTTAAAAGGCAAGCCTTCATTTAAAATCTCTTTCACAGCACAAATCACCTTTTTATCTATTATATATATTAATAAAGGAATATCAAGTTTTTGAGTTATGAAACATTATTGTTATTGTTGTCATTGTCAAATTGGATTTAATACAAACTACAATCAAATCATTAATCATGAACATAGAATTTTAAATGAAAAACTTAAATTCAAAAAAACTATAGACATAAAAAATAAAATATCACTAAGCAAATAATTACTAATATAAAAGTGATATTGTCACACACAATTCCTGGAATTGGACACCTATTTATATACCTAAAATTATTTATAAATGTATACAGAAAATCATATTCTGATCAAAAGATGATTTATAAGAATATTCATCCAGATTATATAAATCTTACATAAAATCAAATTAGACAACATCATAATCATAATCAAATTAGTCAAATTCAAAGTCATAATCACAATCAAATTAGAAAACTCAATTATTGTGGGATGCCCTAAGAAGTCAACTTGTACATGTACTAGGTTTGGCCATAGGTAGCTACTTGGGGGTACAACACTTATAATGTCCTCAAGGATAGCAAGGTATTCGAAATTGTCCTCGACTATTGGTTCTCTCATTTCCAGTTGGCTTGTCCAGTAGGTCGCCCAAAATCATTCAAGGTAATTTCCTACCATTCTATTATTCAAAAATGATCTTGTCGGTTAGTAACCAAAAATATTCTAAGTCTCGAGACCAATAATCTCTAATAATTCTTGAGTCCCCAAGTAGGGTTTGCTCTAATATCAACTATAACGATCCACATCCCTAATTTCATGTCATTAATCCAGGATTTTTTTTCAAGAACCTCTATAATCCAAGATCAAAATCCCCATACATATATGTGTACATTTACCAATCCAAATAAAAAAATAAGGAAGGGTAAATTCTATACTCACAGAAGCAAGAATCGTAACCTGAAAGATAATAAAATTTTCAATAAACCCAAATCGCATCACATTGTCTTCCAGTAATCATAAATTACATAATCTGACAGATACATTAACATGGAAAATAATATAACAGGCTACAATATAGCCAGAACTCCCACATCTTGGCTTAACATTTGAACAAAATCAAAAATTATGACTCAACAACTTCATTCCCTTTTCCACTGCTCGCCCCATCTGGAACGTTGAAATTTCCAGGGACAATGTCAGTATTATAAAATGAATCTTCTAAGTAAAGGTTTTAAAAATGTTCTTTTTTTCATGAATAAATTATGTAAAGACATGTATGAACTAACACCCTAGAGCAGTTTCCGTTAGCATTCTAGACTCGACACGAGGTACCTTTAGGGTCATTCCGATAACCACAATTGGGGAAATACATGTCAAACTACTAGGGCAATAGCCCACCCCATCATGGACGACACAATTATCAATGTGCCAATAATTTCATGCCTAATGCATAAACACGTTTATCGAGACAATATAGTATCCACAAGTATGACAATATGCTCATAAATCACACATAATTTGACAAATCCTCATAAATTCTATGCTTAATTAGACAAATTATTTCAGGTATAATTTTTCAAGAAACCACTTTCCTTGATTCTAACTTCTAAAGCCTTCTCGATATGTGTGCCCTTCCCTCGAGACACGTGCACGGGTATTTTCCTAACCAATATTTTAGAGAAAATTGATAAAAATTAATTTCCTAATTTTCTAGAATTTTTTCAAGATTTTTCCCATTTTTCCTCTATTTTTTTTTCTTTTTTCCCTATTTATTTTTATTCTATTTTTCCTTGCCTCACGCGCTTCCATGCACTCGCGTCCACTCATCTTGCACGTGCGCTTCATACGCCCAATCTGCCAGTTGTCTTCTTCGGCATTCTTCTTGTCACCGGCGATTAGGTCGTCTATTTTTTCTTCATTTTTCCTTCTCTTACTTGCTCTATTCTTCCTTCCAATCACGATGGGCCAATCCTTAGCTTGAAAATTTGGCTAAAACATCTTTAAATCAGCCGATTACTCCTTAATTCCAGTGACCCATGATTTTTCGACAAGGCTTTAAAACCTCTTTTAAACACCACCAAACTATCTCAAATTCTCCAGAAATTCACCCTTTACTATGGAGATCAAAAGCCCCTTAACAAAACCCTCCAATTTTTCCACCAGTACTTAGATTCCTTGACTGAAGTTTTTGCTAAAACCCTTGGCCAAAAACCCCCTATTTATAACATTTTTGGCCGACTTTCCAGCCAATTTGGTTGTTCCTTGCCTAGGTCTCATCCCATAGGCCACGATGGCCTTAGTCTTTGCCTGAAACGACGATTTGACGCTGATGGCCAGCAACCATAGTGTGGCCGTCGACTTTTGTTATAGTGTTCACACTACATTTTGCGTTTCTGTCCTCTTTTTTTCATTCTTTAGCACTTTAGCCCTTTGCCTTCAAGTCCTCAAGTTTCTAGAATTTGCACATATCCTCACAAATTTGAAAATTTTCATTCTTACCCCATAATTTTAAAAAATTACACTTATGCCCATGCACGAGGATTTTTTTTCCTAAGTATTACAACACACCCTTCTTTTAGGACACATAATATCTACATGCCACATACATCTTACATTGGACACTCATACATACACTTTGGATATTTTTCTTGGATTACTGTCTGATTTAGGCATCGGAGAGCCCTTGTGGAGGAGTTTCTCTCGTGCCTTTCCAACTGCTCATTTGGTCACAGGCTAAGTCCAAGCCTTACTCTCCCAAAGACCGAAAGCCCTGCCTCCCAAAAACCCATCAGGGCCTCTTATCATCGTCTCACCGAAAGCCCTTCTGGACATCATGTCCTGAAAAACCTGGAAACCGCCTATCTAGCTCCAATCCAATTCAAGCCTAATTAACCTTGCCGACAACATCTCAGACCCTCAACTCCGGTAAAAGACTTTGTTTTGGCTGATCCAAACAAATAAATTTAATTGTTGTAGTTTGGCAAAAACACCAATCACATATGAATTAGGATTTTGGGTCATAATTATCACAAATATTCACCTTGGCTCAAAATGACAAATGAAATTATTCAAAATTCTTTCTTCCAACTAAATCTTGAAGGATTAATCTCCCGGATGAATACCAACCAAATCCATGCAATACTCAAACTTTGCAATAAGTAGAGACTTGGTCAACACATTTGCAGGATTATCATGAGTGTTGATTTTTCTCACAATAACTTCGCCACGAGCAATAATATCCCGAATAAAATGATATCGCACATCAATGTGCTTCGTTCTCTTGTAAAACATCTGATCTTTAGTGAGGAAAATAGCACTTTGATTATCACAATAGACTATACTATCATGAAGATTCTCACTAATTTCACCAATTAACCCTTTCAACCAAATAGCTTCTTTAACGGCCTTCATAATTGCCATATATTCTACTTCTGCCACTACAAGAATTTAAGCTTTTTACGATAAATTAATTTGTCACAATAACTATAAAAATGATCACAACATACTTATTGTGACAATGTTGGTTTGTCGTCACGTTAGTCACAATAAACTTGTCTCAATAAGTATATCACAATATCATCAGTTCTATTGTGACAAAGAGTATTTTGTCACTTAAACTAACTTATTATGACAAACTAGTTTGTTATAAAAGAAAATATTTTTGTCACAATAAATATTATTTAATCACAATAAATCCAAATTTTAGATACAAATCATATATTTTATCGTGACAAAATGTATCTTGTGACAAAAAATATTGTCAATATTTGAATAGTGACAAAACTTATTTAATTGTTGTGACAAAGTGTATCTTGTGTTGCTGAGGTGTGGAGCCCCTTTGCCTTGCTAAAAGGGGTGTTTTTCCTTTTTTGATAGTGTTCATCGCCTTGGTTTAGGTGGTCATATTTTGGTTTTTTTATGTGTTTTTCCTTTGACTATGGTATATATCTTATATATATCTTTTTTATTTTGTTTTTTTAGCTCAGAAGGTAATTGTGGTTGTTTATTCGCCCTTGGTGTAACACCCCAATTCCCGAGAGGGAGTTACGTAACGTAAGATTCTGGGAATATAAGTTTTTTTTTCAAAAACCGTTCCCGAAGATCTCGTTACACCTTCTCAGTATATCAACTATGAACTATCAATAAACTAAGACAGGTTCACCAACACAAATGCGGAAGCTAGATCGAAACCTTAACAGGTCATAACCGAAATCACTTTATTTACAATATAAAGTCAAACCAACACTTACAAGACGTCCTCAAAATAAACAACATTTATTGAAAGTGACATATTACAAGCTATTAACTAATCGCCGTCACTCCTCGGCAATTCCCTTTCCTTTCGCACCGTTGCTTTCACTTAGAACGTTTAAATATTTTAGGGACATAGTCCAAATTAGATAATGAATCATCTAAGTGAGAGTTCAAAATACATTTTTTCATGAATAATGCAAGACATGAAATAAACCAATACACCCGGTAAGACCTAGCCCAAGAGAATCCCCAGCGCTTAACCCTACCACGGGAAAAGAGCAATCTCTCAAAAAGCTATGGTACCACACCGACTCGACGACGCGACGCGATTCTAGCTTAAATGGGGCTGTCAACGCATCTCACCAGATTACGTTCCCACCTTAAGCATCCAGGAAACACGATACAATCCCAACTCCAAATTTCACATGGATCACTTAGTCATCCTAATGTAATTTTTCTGGGCAAACGGCCTGGCACGGAAATCAAGACGGCTATCCTGACATGCACACCAACATCAGATATCCCTATTATTCTATCACGCCCTTAGAGAATTACTGCTACACTATCCAGACAACATCTTAGGCTGACATCTCATATGAACAACACAGTATAGACCACCTAATCATCCTAGTACAACTTCCCTGACCAAACATCTAGTACGAAAACCAAGGTGGCTATCCTGACGTGCACACCTAGTATCAATTACCCCTATTATTCCGTCACGCCCTTGGAGAATTACAGCTACACTATCCAGACAACATCCAAGGCTGACATTCCATACGTACACACAAAACTCAAGACAATGCCACATTTCACAATTCAATGCATCATATAAATAACATTTTTAAAAGGCAATGCATAAGTTCAAAACGTTTAGGGATGAACCTTCCTCGTAAAACCAACCGTCACCGGTTACCATTTCCAAAGCACAAAACCATTTTGCACGAAATCCACAACACATTTAAGTAACACAAATACTAATTTTTAGAATAAACTACTCACAACTTAAAACCAAGTTTTCAGGTAGAACACTCACATTGAACGAAACTCAGAACACCTCGAATCTTGTGCCCAACCTCTATTTTCGTGCAACTCCTCAAGTTTTTTAACCAAACCACCTCCTTATAGGTCCTCATGCGCTGCCTACATGCTTTGCACGTGTGATGCTTCGTGTATGCTTAAAAGGCCCTCTATCCACTAAACTCGAAGCGCTCTTGTCTAGCACGAACTTCTCACAATTTCAAATGAGAAACCTTTGGCTATGAACCCCTATTTATAGGTTTTGGAAACTTAGCCACCAAGAAACATATATTCTGCAATGATTTCAAATATTTCAAAATCTTTTACGACCATTCCAAATCTTCTAAAGATCTTCTGCAATTATTGTAAATCTTCCAAGATATTATATAATCATTACTAAATTTTCTAAGATATTCTGCAATCATTCCAAATCTTTTAAAGATCTTCTGCAATCATTGTAAATCTTCCAAGATATTATATATTCATTACCAAATTTTCTAAGATATTCTGCAATCATTCCTAATCTTCTAAGATATTATATAATCATTACCAAATCTTCCAAGATATTATATAATAATTGATATCCGAATCAAATCTTACTCAAATCAAATCTTTATCCAAATCAAATCATATCCAACAAAATCTTATCCAAATCTTATCCTTAAAGTCATTATGAGCCTTCATCTTATCTCTAACGTCATCATGAGCATTTATCTTATTTCTAACGTTATCATGAGACTTCATCTTTATCTTTAAAGTCATTTATGAGACTTTTCCTGAATCTCCCAAATGCCCATAGTAAAAAGGTTTTAAGAATTGCACTTTGGTTCGAACTTTTGGATAATTGCACTTAGACTCTTTTCAATATGGTCCCTGGGACAATTTTTAATTATATTTTAGTCCTGAAGAATGGATTAATTATGCTAATGCCCCTAATTTTTAGGTAAATTACACTTTTACCCGAATTTCAAAAATTACGATTTTACCCCTTGGCTCAGAAATTAAACCTTTATGTCCAAACATCCACAATCCCTTAAAACATCCTATTTTTTCAAGTATTTTAATATAAAAATCTCGAGTATTACATCCCTTAAAATCATTCGGTTTTCTCAACCTAGTAGATAGTTGTACCGAAAACTGTTCCCGATCCAACTACTTTTGATGCCTAAAATCATAATTCGTATTACTCGTCGATACTATACCATTTTCCTTAGCTATCTAGGGTTCGGGGGATTCCCTTTATCTAGTTCGGTCGCCTAAAACTGCAATAGTGTACCCTATAGCCTCATTTTTCTAAAAATTCCACTTGTACCCTTTATCAAATATTATTTATGACCTCAAATCATTCCCAGGTATTACACTTGATTTTTTGCTAGTCCAGGGTATGCCTCGGCCTTTGTTTGTAACTGGTTCGGCGTGGTTTTTTGTTCTATGAAATTCTTATTTATAGAAAAAAGACAAAAGTGTGTCTTGTGACAAATAAATGGCCCCAAGACATGTTATCCCGTGGCGGAAAAAATGGCAATGGCCCTACTAAATGCATCCAGGAAGTTGAGGCCATACTTCCAGGCCCATTCGATTATCGTACTTACAGATCAGCCTTTACGAAGTATTTTACAAAAACCCGAATGCTCAGGTCGCCTCACTAAGTGGTCCATTGAGTTAAGTGAATATGATATCCAATATCAACCTCGACAAGCTATAAAAGGACAGGCGCTGGCTGACTTTATTGTGGAATGCACTCACTCCAACAAAGTAGGAGAAAACCAGTAATCAGTATGGTTGTTGTTTGTTGATGGAGCATCTGGTTCACAAGGAAGCAGAGCGGGAATAGTACTAGTATCCCCTGAAGGAGAAACGTTGGAATATTCTCTGCGATTTGCTTTTTCAAGTACCAACAATGTGGCTGAATATGAAGTCTTAATCGCCGGAATGAGGATAGCAAAGAAATTGGAGGTAACACGATTAGTTGCCCATAGTGATTCTTAGTTAATTGTGCAGCAATTTCAGGGACATTTCGAAACCAAGGAACAAATAATGGCTCAGTACTTGCGTAAAGTCAAAGACCTGGCCCAAACATTCCAGAGCTTCGAATTAACACAAATAAACAGATCTCTTAATGGGCACGCTGATGATTTATCTAAATTAGCATCCACTAGAGAAATAACAGGAAGAGCAGTATTTGTGGAAATGCTACACCATCCAAGTATTGAAGAAAAAGAAGTGTCATGCATTGAGACGAGGATAGACTGGAGATCGCCCTTCTATCGTTATCTCACTAACAATGAATTGCCAAACGATCCACAAGAAATGAGAAGGCTTAAGATGCGGGCTTCAAGATTTACTATCATAGATGGGATATTATATATGCGAGCTTACACTACACCTCTTCTCAAATGCTTAGACCCTCAAGAGGCCGAATATATCCTAGCAGAAGCTCACAGTGGAATGTGTGGAGAACATCTGGGAGCAAAAGCTCTAGCGACCAAAATATTAAGAGCTGGTTTCTTTTGGCCCACACTAAGGTCAGACGCGCTAAAGAAAGTCAAGTCATGTGACAAATGCCAGCGACATGCTCCTGTCCAATCTGCTCCAATATCCCAGCTGCAGCCTGCATTCCAACCTATACCCTTCGCTCAGTGGGGCTTGGATATTTTGGGACCTTTCCCTCAAGCACCCGGGCAAAGAAAATTTTTAATAGTAGCTACTGACTACTTCACCAAATGGATTGAAGTTGAGCCGTTGGCCACCATTACAGCACGAAAAGTAGAAGCAATGATATGGAAAGACATTGTTTGCCGGTTTGGAATACCCAGAATCATCGTCATGGATCATGGAAAACAATTCGATTGTGATTCTTTCAGAAAATTTTGTGACAACCTAGGGATTCAACTAAGATTCGCCTCAGTGGCATACCCCCAAGCCAATGGACAAGCTGAGGTCAGTAACCGAACCATATTACATGGCTTAAAAACTCGACTTGAAGGAGCCAGAGGCACATGGGCAGATGAGCTACCCACCATTTTATGGGCTTATCGGACGACTAGTAGAGTCGCTACTGGAGAAACTCCATTCAATCTTGTATATGGGACAGAGGCCTTAATCCCCATAGAAATTTCAGCGAAGTCCCCAAGGTTAATGGCATATGAAGAGGAGGATGGTGTGAGGAATTATGAAGCATTACGAGAAAATTTGGATCTGATTGAAAAGCAGAGAGATAACGCTGCCATGAAGATAGCCGCATATCAGAGAAGAATAGCCAGTTATTTCAATTCTCGGGTTAAGAATAGACCCATGAAAGAAGGAGATTTAGTACTTCGGAGATTTGTCGTAACCAACACACTAAGGGAAGATGGAAAGCTACGAGCCAATTGGGAAGGACCATATCGTATCCTAAAGCTGATCGGACCCAACACTTGCATTTTACAAACTCTTGAAGGAGACACCATGGGAAAAACATGGAATCTGAATTATCTGAAGTTGTATACAAACGACGTACCTGAGCAACTATCTGCAATAATATAAAGTCCTAAACAGGACCGTGGACGTAGGCACACTTTGCCGAACCACGTAAAAATGCTTGTGTCTGTATGATTGCCATTTTATTTTTGCAGAAACGCGATCGAGCCCATTGTCCCGCCTATGGCCCGGCAACGAGGTAAAATTCGATCAAGCCCGTTGCCCCGCTCATGGCCCGGCAACGAGGTCAAACGCGATCAAGCCCATTGTCCCGCCTATGGCCCGACAACGAGGTAAAATTCGATATAGCCCGTTGCCCCGCCCATGGCCCGACAACAAGGTCAAACGCGATCGAGCCCGTTGCCCTGCCTATGGCCCGGCAACGAGGTAAACTTTGATCAAGCCCGTTGCCCCGCCCATGGGCCGGCAACGAGGTCAAACGCGATCTAGCCCGTTGCCCTGCCTATGGCCCGGCAACGAGGTAAATTTCGATCAAGCCCGTTGCCCCGCCCATGGCCCGGCAACGAGGTCAAACGCGATCGAGCCCGTTGCCCTGCCTATGGCCCGACAATGAGGTACACTTCGATCAAGCCCGTTGCCCTGCCGGCAACGAGGTAAAATTCGATCAAGCCCGTTGCCCCGCCTATTGCCCGGCAACGAGGTCAAAAGTGACCGAGCCCGTTGCCCCACCTATGACCCGGCAACGAGGTAAAATTTGATCAAACCCGTTGCCCCGCTTACAGCCCGGCAACGAGGAAAAATACGCTCAAGATCACCACATTGTGCATAATTCAAAAACGAAAGAGAGGTCTTGGCCTCGTATCAGAGACGGCAACCAGGGATAACCAGGGACGACAATGAAAGAGTAAATCAAGTAATAAAAAGAACAAGGCACGTCGGATAGGACCAAGAAGAAAATATTTCATTGATAAAGCATAGTTCTCTTACAAAAAAAAAAAAAAAGGAGCGGCAGCAATAGCAAAAAGCAAACCACAATGAGGACCTACTCACGGGAGCGAGATCTGTGGGACGACCGCCGAGTAGACCCAAAGGACATAACAGGAGTCTCAGGAGACGCTGTGGGAAGTTCCCCTTCCTCAGCCTCAGCCATGTGAGGGAGATCTTCAACAACTACACCGAAAGCTTCTTCAATAGCTTCGGGATTGGACGCCGCGCTTCCTTCCCCACGCTTAAAAGGAAACGGAACCTAGGGGCTCGTCAAATTATCCAAATCATCCACCAAGTAAAAGTCCAAGTAAGAAGGAGGACTCAGGGTCTCATTTGGCTCATATTGATGCCAATCCACTTCATGAGAATCTTCAACTTCAGGGGTAAGAAAAAGTTCCGAAAAACTCTCTCCTGGGCGCTGAGATTCCAGATGGGTGCGAGCAAGGTAAAACCCATATTTCAGGAAGCCTGAAGCATATCTTCCCTTCCTATCTTGACAATCTTTCGAGAGACGATATTCCTTTACTGCTTGAGCTCGAATATCTCGGGCATCCCTACGGCTTATCTTCAATTCGGATAGACGTAAGGAATGTTCCTGCATGAGCGCTTCGTGTCACGCCGCCAACTCCACATTCTTTTGCTCTTCAGCTCCAAGCTTAGAGCGTAAATCTTGATTCTCCGTGTGGACAAGCTCCGCTCGACGAGCACGACCCTTTAGCTCTTGATGCTCATCATTCTAGGAAGTTTGGCGTCGCCTCCAATCTGACATCTGGGCCTCCACCTGCTCACGATAAGCCCTGTCCCTGGCATTAGAAGCTATCATTCCCTGGATCCCTTTCACCAGAAGCCGCTCTGCCTCATCCCTGGTTTGAGCATAGTTGCCACCAATAAACTATCGTTCTTCTCGAGGGAGAATAGTAGAAGAAATGAGACGAGCACCAATTCCTGGTTCAATGACGGAGTCTGTCTCTAATACGCCCGGAGAAACTTCAAAGTTACGACCAATGAGTTTCCTACCATCTCCAAGAATCATAGTATGTCTCATATCCCCTGGAGGGGGAAGTATAGGAGATGGCCTCAATGACTTCTCGCCTTCAAGACGACGATGATCTTTCCTATTAGGAATTACAGGATGGCGACATTCTTCCTCCACTCGGGCCATATCACCAGCAAACCGAGAGGACAAACTCCTTCCCCCTCGAGAATTGGGAGCAGGAGAGGGGATATTGACTGCTTCTTCGTGAGAAAGAGGAATCGATGGAGGACTTTTTGTATGAGGAGGAATCTTAGCACTCGAGGGGTCACTTCTCAGGCGACGCCACCTTTCCACCCCTGTGGGAGAAACGCCAGCAGGCCTGCGAGATCGAGGAGGACGAGAGCTTGTAGCTCCCTCAGTACTTGGGGGAGGAACCCCGGATGACGCCGCAGCTCGCGCCTCCTCTTCACGTTGGAGTCTACGCAGCTCCCTCAACCTACTCACTCCAGCCATCTCTGTAAAATTCAACACGAAGCAAAACCTTCAATATGGGAAAAATAAATACAATAAAGAAGAAAAGAAGGCAATGTCAAAAATATATTCTACCCCCAGGAGTGTTTTCCTCCTGAGGATCGAAAGGAGGATGCGAAGACGATTCAGGCATTTCCATCTCCTCATCCTCGACTCCTTCCATTTCCTAGTTGGATAGCGTAGAAGACTGAGGAGGAGCAGTTGGCGTTACGACCCCCCAGCCTGCGGCTCTGAAATTCTCCACCGTCAAGAGGTTCATCAAATCGACGGGGCCTTGTGCTGTCAACATCTCTACAAGACGGCGATATACACCCCGAACTTCCTTACAAGGAGGGAACCCTTGGCTGGCATCCTGATGGTTCCAGTGTAGAGGTGCATCCTAGGTAGGCGGAGGTCCTATCACTACCCATCGCGCTTCAAACCGATTGATCTTATTTGGAAGAGCGTCGAACAGCTCAGAGCCCAAAACCTTTTAGAGCGTATAAAGGGCACAGTTCTTACTAGCTCTTCGCAATCGATAAAAACAACTGAAAAACATTAAAGAAGGGGGTACATCCCTCTGTTGGCAAAGCACAGAAAAGCCGACCATCTGGGCCCAACCATTAGGGTGAAGTTGGGCAGGAACAATCTGATAATGACGTAACCATGCCATGGCGAAAGGTGGAAGGGAAAGCGGAGCCCCACCTCAAACAAAGCAAAGTGAATTCCCAGGGAGCCCTCATCTACTTTAGAAGGATCCGGCTCGTCGAGGCGAGGGTACCTCACCATAAAACCAGAAGGTGTGGCGTCATAAATCTTCTCGAAAGCATCATATCGAAGTCGAGAACTTGAAGTGTCAGGGATGTGCGCGGGGCTAGGGGGTGATGCCGGTCTTCTCCTCGACATATTTAAGAAGTTCGAGATCGTTACCTGGTTACAACAAGAAAAGACGAAAGGTCACAGCGAATAAAACACCTGCACAAAAGACAAAAAACATCAGTACAAGGCAGAAGAAAGAATTTATCGAAGGAAAATCAAGTGATTAAAAGCATAAAAGGACGAGAGAAGGCTGAAGCCACTCGACCACAACTGAGTGAGGGGCCACTCGGTCATGACCGAGTGGCCTCGGCCAAAAACACGGCCACTCGGTCATGACCGGGTGGCCCCTTGTCGCACACAAGGCCACTCGGTCATGACCGAGTGGCCTCTAATTGCTCCCTTCCATCAATAAAAACGAGACGTGGCCTAGAAAACGCGCCGAGACTTGAGAGAATTCGAGTTTGAAAGTGACGTGCTTGAGAATTGAATGAAGACTTGACTCCCTATTTATAGGAGCTCAAAAAGTGAAAAACACCGAAGTTTGCAAAAAGATACAGAAAATGAAGAATAAAAGCGCATAAATGGTCTACCAAAGAAAAGCAAAAAAGACAAAAAATCACGTTGCAAAATTTCGAGAAACTTATACTCTTTTACCCGACCTCTCGACTAAAAGAGCAGGGAGTAATTGATGTACCCGGAAAGATGAAGGCAGACAAAGTGGCAGCAAGGAAGCAAAAAAGACCCCCGGCCAAGGGGAAGCCACTCGACACGGCCGAGTGGCCAAGGCCACTCGGCAATCTGCCAAAGTGGCCAAGGCCACTCGCTCCAACCGAGTGGCTGAGGCCACTCGGCAGCCTGCGAGAAAGACCCCCCACCCAAGTGGGGGTCACCCAACATCGCCAGGAGACCCTTCGTGATTCAGCCCATAGGCCCCGAGAATTCTGAAACGGGCCCCGAGATTCCCGCCGAAAATTTCGCGAGATCTCTTTCTCTCCTCCACTATAAATACAAGACCTAATTTTCAACACAAGGTATGCTATTTTGAGCAATTAAAGTACGAATTGGTATTTTCTCTCGAGATCTAATTTAAGCATCGGAGGGTTTGCGCGGGAACCCCCACCCGCACCCTAACGGTGCTCTCATTTTGTATGCCTCTCGTCATCAGCAAGGTCTCTCGTCACCCCGAGGCCTCTCGTTAATCCAAGACCTCTCGTCACTCCAAGGCCTCTAGTCACTCCGAGGCCTCTCGTCACCAGCAAGGCCTCTCGTCACCTCGAGGCCTCTCGTCACTCCGAGGCCTCCGGTCACCAGCAAGGCCTCTCATCACCAGCAAGGCCTCTCGTCACTCCGAGGCCTCCCGTCACCAGCAAGGCCTCTCGTCACTCCGAGGCCTCTCGTCACTCTAAGGCCTCTCGTCATCTCGAGGCCACCAGATCACTTTTGGCCACCAGATCATTTTGAGGCCACCAGATCATCATCCCACAAGATTATCAGCTCATTAGACCATCAGCTCTGTTGGTTTATCAGACTTGGAATTCCATCAGATCTAATTCCTTGTCCATATTTTCATCGGTGAAGGCACGAGTCTCGAGACTCTTGCGTCTGTCCTCAATTAAAAATAGATTGTTGTATTTTGGCAACAACAATAGTTTACTTGAATGGATGAATAGTTGCTTAATTAGTTAATTTATTAAGCTAATTAAAGTAGTTAGTTTAGTTAATAAATTAAATTGGTAGATAATGTTTGGAATTAGTCAAACTAGTTAAATTAGTAAATTTAATCCGTGGTTATCTAATGGATTACTTTGCCTTGTGTGTGTGTGTGTATATATATAATTGTGATAAGGGAATTGCAGGTGCGCTATCGGTTTGTTCGACAAACAATTTAAGGTAAGAGTTTAATATGCTTTCTATGTAAATTACTTTTGACATGACTTGCATAAGATGTTAAGGAAGTGCCTAGGCATGGGGCGGTGGATTTCTGACCGTGAAAGTCTTAAGACAGGGTCGTAGAAGAAACCACTAGGGGTCACCTAGAACATGAGATAGGTACAGTGAATGGGCTTGCATGCACACTGCACTTCGTTTCTATCTATGATGTTATACTCATTAATTTAGTGCGCATATTGCCTTTAATGAGTCCTCGGGCTCACCCCTTTACTCCCCACTAACCCAACAGATGGCTTGGGGTCTAAAAAAGAAAAAACGGTGTTGGTGGAAGAGTTGTCGGTTAATAGTGATTGCGGACAGTGAGAATGTGGGTCGTGTTTCTATGTCATTTATGTAATATATATATATATATATATGCATGTTCTGTATTTGACTACGGGAGACGGCTACGGTTTAAATAAAATTTGATTAAGATCAAGTTAAGGTTTCCGCTATGAGTAACTTAGAGTGTGTGTATGAACCGGTTGGTTGCGGTTGGGATATAAAACCTGTTTAAATATGCTTGGTTGTTAAAGTATTTTATTGAGCCTGTTGTTACTTATTTTGATTTTTTTTTATAGAAATTAGATTTATATTTTAAAGGCCTAATTGAGCACGAGAATCAAGTAAATTTTCGTTGCCTATGTATTTTAAACCCGAGTTCTCCACCATCGAAGGCGGCAAACCCTGGACCCCACCCAGGGTACCGTTATTATTTTAAAACTTTATGCTGGTAGGGTATAACTGTTCTTTGAGATAGGCTGGGGTTGTAACCATGGGTTACGGTGACACCCTACAGTGGGGGTCGGGCCGTCACAATAACAATTTTGCTTCGTCTATGGAAATCGAGCAAAAATCTGTCCCTATCTGGTTGTTTGAAGCATCAGTTATGCAAAGATGCTGTGCTTCCACTTCATCCTATCGTCCCTCCAAATAATCCATGCTCTGAATCCTCCAAGAAAGCACTAGGGAGCTTTTTGCAAGGCTTTTCTCTTGCTATTATGAGCCTTCTAAGGTTTTTCTCCTACTATTACGCCGCCCCTCGAGAGAAGAACACACCTCCCCACGATGTGTCCCTAATCCTCATCCATGCAAGGACACAGTCAAGAAAAATGGGAAGTGAGGAGGACGTCCCCCTGTTGATAAATGCCAAGTTCGAGAGCACATCAATCCCCAAACTTGTATTTGATGGCTAGAGATCATTCTCCCTAGCAATTCGCCGTGGAGAAGTTTATTAAAGAATGAAGATTGTGAAGGGCTCTTTCGCAGGAAAAATACCTCCTGGGATGTGCCTGCAAGAACGTTCTATGAATGTAGAAGGCGTATCCCCGGACTTCTTGGCTTGCTCAGATATTTTTTCCAAGTTCAGGGAATTCCAAAAGCAAAGGGTGTCCTACCATCTCAAATGGAGGTAGGAGTTGTAAAGTTGCACGAAGTGCCGGCAAGAGGCCATGGTTGATTCTTGAAAGTTAGCATGGATTGCCCAATGGGTGGAGATATTTATAAAGGGAGATGAGATGGATAGTGGAGATTTATTCTCCAAAATAAATCCATGGAGGAGATTTAATCTTGGATAGGCACATGGATTGTGCTTTATTTGCGTGGTTGAGATTAAGCCTTGGAAAAGGAAAAGTGATCCAAGGGTTGGGATTTAAAGAGATGAAATGGCATGGATTGTGTTTGTTTGTGTGGATGAGATTTTCTCTCCTAAAGTAAATCCAAAGTCTAAGATTTAATTTTGAGTCTATTAGATATAAAAGGTAATTGGAAGAAGTCTCTTGAAGAAAGTAAGAAATAGAGAAAGAAGGAAAAAGATTTCAAGAGAGTGTAAATGGAAGAAAAGAAAAGAGAAGAAAAGTGAAGAAAAGGAAAGGAAAGAAGAGAAGGAAGAAATGTAAGTATTCTTCCTTATAATAGTGTAGATCCTTTTGTTTTTCTTTGAATGGTAGCTTAGCCTCTTCATTCTTTTCTAATTTCTATGAAGTGGAGAGTTGGAATCAAAGGGAGTCTTGGAAGGTTCAGGCTTGAAGCTCTAAGAAGAAAAGAGGTAAGGGATGGCCCCATGTGGAGGTGACCTTGCAAGTTGGTAAATATGTTTGATAAAATTTTTATGTAACATTTGCATGTAGTGGTTAACACTTGCATGATGTGAGTTCTAGTGGACCTATAGCCATATGGAGGATCAGTGTTATGGGAGGGGTAGGTTGATGCCTCAAATCCTGGTGGGTTGTGAAGATGAAAGGACCTAGCCTCATTTGCATGCATTTAGCATACATAATCATGGTTATATTCATATTTACATGCATTGCACCTTACTGAGCTTTATAGCTCATGAGGTTTTCATCCTCACCTTGTAGGACTTTATGTGCCAAGAGAAAAAGAGAGTTGCAAGCTTGAAGTTTGGAAGCTTTATGATGTAAATTTATTTTGTTAGTTGATGGCTTGTTGAAGCCTAAGGCATGTATTGCAATTTTGTAAGCATGTGTTGTAAATGTTTTGATGTAAGTTGTGTAAACATCAAGAGTATTGTCCAAGTCCTGTTATGGAAAATGGAGGAAGAGTTGAAGATTTTTTATGCATATTTTTGGTATGTAATTTTTGGAAAATTTGGGCTAGGAAGCTAAAAAAAAAAGATGGTAAAGGCAGGTGGCAGCAATCGAGGCCACCAAGAGGCCATAGTGGGCAGCAGGCAAAGCCCAGCGTGTGGGCTTGTAGGCAGCCGCACACGGCAGGTGCGTGCGGCCTGCGGCCAACCTGCGTTGACAGCGCCTCGTTGCCCCGGACGCACCAGTAGGCCCTACCGACTAAATTTTTTTAAAATCTAGAAAATTTAGAATTTTGGGGGCATTTATGGATTAATTTTGGGTCTTGAAGAAATTTTCTAAATAAAGGGATTTTTCGGGCATTTTTAGAGATAAATGCTGAATTTTCAAAAAATTTAAAATTACGAGTTTTCCTTAAAATTGAGAAAATCGATGAGTTATTTTGAAATTTTAGATTATATGGAGCCTGGTGAATATTGGAAAAGATGAAGAAATAAAATAATAAAAATGGTGATTGGGCAATTTAAATGGAAATTAATTAGCCAAGTGCGGTATTGTTAAAGCCCAAATTTACTAGTCGATCCTGAGATTGAGGGAAGGGAAAGACGAAACTTAGTTCCTACCTAGGGCGTTTCGTGTTGAAACATAGTCCGCCCTTCACAAATGACCGAACATGTGAGTAGTTTGGATGATTGTTCACGAGTGGCACCCATAAATGGGAGCGAGGCGTCACACATCTGTCAACCAATGCTTATACATCTATCGACCGAAAGAACGCTTACCCAAGGAACTGTCGACAGTCTCCAATGAACTGTCAACCGAATTTTGAATATTTGTTAACCTATCGACCGATTCCTTGCATTTGTCGACCGTTGTTTTCGTATGAACCCTAACGACTATTTCTAAAGTGCAATTAATGAGCGACCAACAACCCCCAGCAGTTAGATTTTTGGATGCTAGCTCTCACAACTATAAATGCTTGTCTTAAAGAACATTTAAGGTTCTTAGATGATTCAACTACCAAGCTAACAAGTGTCCAAGAGATTTTATTGAGATTTCTCTCACTCATTCATTGTAAAGGCTTGTAATCAAAATTGTTTAATTTCTTTTAAGGCTTATCTTTCTTTAAGAGAACTTGTAACTAAGAGGTTAAACTCTTAGAACTCTTTTTACTTTTGTGTTCATTGATTTCCAAACTTGTAGTGCTTGAGGGCCTATCTATTTAATAGGAGTTTGTACTTTCCTAGTCTTTGAACTAGAAACCTACTTGGTTTAAGTAGGTGTATTAAGTTAATTGTGTTTAAAATTCTTAGTGATGAGGTAAGGTAGTGGACTTGGCTTGGGTAAGCCAAACCACTGTAAATCATTGTGTGCTTGCATTATTCATTTTTCTTTTTAGCTACCATTTGTTCCTAATTTTCCTTTTGTATCATCTTTACTAAAAAAACATTATTCACTGTTTAAGATTCTAAAAGCCATTATTTTTTAAATTAACCAATTGTCCCTCTTGGTGTGTGCCCTAGCACTATATATCTATCAATACCTTGAGTTTTTGTTTCTCATGATCAAAGCTTCTATCAACTCAAGTGAAGTTTGGTTATATCTTATGAAGATCATTCCCACCAACAATTATCAAGATGAGTGGAGTGCTTAATTCCTATTCCTTTCACTCATTCTATTATAACACTTGTGAGTATTATTTCTTATCATTCTAAGGGAAAACCTTGTTGTGAGCTTACTTTGTAATTCTTCTTCTAGAAAGTGTTTATAAGGGTTCTACCTTAACTCATAAAAGGTATGTATGGTTGCTACTTTGTCCTTGAAAGCAAAGGTTACTCTTGCACCTATAAAAACAAAGGTTCTAACTTAGTGTTGAAAAGTTGAGGTTTCAGTTTAGCCTTTAAAAAACTGGGGTTCCTACTTAGCCTATGAAAAATGAAGGTTTTAGTTGAATAGGTCAAAAGTTGGGGTTCCTACTTAGTCCATGAAAAGTAGAGATTTCGATTGAGACTGTAAAAATTGTGTATGAGTTATAATTGATCCCTTAAAGCTAATCCCTTAATGGATGCTTCAAATCTTTAGTGAGGAATTAAGGTAGTGGAGTAGGCTTATTGGTAAAACCATTATAAATTGTTGTGTCTTGTGGATGCTTCTTGTGTTTTGATAACATTAATTTTCACTTGTTGTGCATTGTTTTTACACATCTTAAAATCAATTCTTTTGTTCTAAGCATAACAGTTTTCCAATTCTCATTGCAAGCATAAAATTTTATTTTAAGGATAGCAACTTTCATGTTTACTTTTCAAATACATAAGTTTTACATAAAATTTAAAGTCCATATTTAAAAAACTAAACTGAATCATCTTGCTACCAACATGACTATTTTTGTTTTCTATCTTCAAATGCTATCTTTCTATGCATACTCCACTACATTGGCTCCTCACCCAGGATTTTAAAAATCCACCAAGTAGATTTTACTAAGCTCAGCTACAACCTTTATAGTAGCTTTTAATAGGCTCAACTATAACCTTTTAGTAGTTTTTAATAGGCTCAGCTATAACCTTTTAGTTGCTTTTAACAAACTCAGTTATAACCTTCTAGTAGCTTTTAACAGGCTCAGCTACAACCTTTTAGTAGCTTTTAACAAACTCAACTACAACCTTTATAGTAGCTTTTATAAAGATTAGCTATAACCTTTCAATAAATTCAAAGAGAAAAATGTGGAGCATAATCTCACAAGAATAAAAGCTCTCAAAGATTATAAGCAAAAGCTCACAGAGCAAGTAACCCTCTAAAAGAATAAGAGAGAAAGATTAAGAGGGATTTTATGATACAGACACAGAGTATAAAAATAGAAAATGAAAGGCTCACCATTCTCTTTAGAAATAAAAGAATTTGTATACAAATGAACTCAAAGGATGATGGCTTTCAGCTCAGTTATTTCCTTTTTTTTCTCTTCTTTCCCATTCTCCTCAAGAGAACATTTCTTATTAAATCAACAGCCTCAACTTCATGCATGTCATGGATATTTATAGTTTATGCTTTTTTAATGCACTTGTTGATTTGTTTAGAGGATAAAAGCATGTAAAATTGTTGTTGTTGCCAAAATAAAGCAATCAAGATTTCGTAACGTGGGAATGGTGGCTGGATGTCAGTGGTCAGCTCCGGGCGATGATGTTCACCGAGAGGACAAGATTGTTGGCTTTGGAAAGTGGGACTCCAGGAGGAAAAACAGCTTCAAGGAGAGAAAGGGCCTAAAAATGACGACAAGCCCAAAGAGAATGCTGGCCCAGAGAGAAATATCGACCTAGAAAGAACTTAGCTAGGGGAGGATGAGTACCTGCAGAAAAGAATGGCATGGAAAAGATGTGACTCAAGGGAGGTGACCTTTCTGGAAATGATGTCTCTCCGGGTAGGATTGGCTCTGCATGCTCGGTTTTCTGAAAGAATGAGAATTCTTTCAGGAATGAGGATGAGGGCTTCTGAGAAGAACACAAATTATTCCAGGAATGAGAAGAATGGCTTTCAAGAAGAATGTGGATTCTTCTGGGAAGGAGATTTACTAGCTTCTGAGAAGAAATGGGATTCTTCCTGGAAGGAGATGGTTTCTTTCTCCCAATAAGTGTGATCACGGACAATGGTTAGAAGGCTTGCGAGGACCTCACCCGCGATGACCCTTTGATGCTTAAGTCAATACCTGACGAAGATAATTTGTAGAGGAAACACGGTAGAATTGTAATAGTGCTTATAAATGTTACCCAATGTAGAAGTCCCTTTTTGTGTCCTGTAGCTAGGTTTATATAGACGTGATTCCTGAGGATCTCAGAGGGACACATGTGTCACATGCCTTGGTCTTTAGAGGACCATGTGTCTCGTATCCCCAGAAACTTGAAGGGCTAGGTGTGATCCATCCCGGGAAGAATGGATATGCTCAAGGAGACTTACCCATAAAGAATGTCTTACCCGGGGAGAATCGATACACCCAGGGAGAAATAATGTGCCCACAAAGGATCTCACACTAGAAAGAAACAACGAGCCTAGGGAAGATCCTTCTCTCGAAAGGGTTAAAGTACCCAAGGAGGATCACTCATCGGAAAGGAATCATGGGTCTAAAGAGGATCACTTTCTAAAAGAGGCAAAGTGCCCGGAGAGGATTACTCTCTGAAAAGAAAATGTGTGCCTGGGGAGGATCTCTCTCCAAGGTGGGTTTGCTTGCCCTGGAAGGATCTCACTTCAAGGAGGAGTCCTTGCCCAGGAAGAATCATTCTCCGAAAAGAAAGTTCTTTCCTGGAAATAAATACCTTTCCCTGAAAATTTTTCCTATTCCGCCTCTAATCTGACTGGTATAACACATGTGATCTACAAAGAATGGTTAGAATTAATCTTTGAAGTTAAAACATAGTTAATATTAATTAAAGATTGTCTAGGCATCTTTTAATGAAGATTTGATTTGTTTGAAGTGAAAACTATGCGCATTTAATGTTATCTGTAACGACTATAGTTTCGAAATTCATTAGAGCATTAGTCAAGTAATCTTACAAGTTAGTCGATTAAGCTAAAAAATTACTCAACTGCTGAATGATCATACTTGATTAAGATTATGAGATGAATTAGTCATTACTCGACTAATATATATGTTACTTGACTATAAGATGATGATACTCGATTAAGAACATATCTTATTCGATTAACATTTCAATTACTTGTCAGTTTGAAAATGTTACTCGATTAATCACTTTTGACACTTGATTAAAATATGACTTTATTCTAGTACAAATTACTCTTAGTCGATTAGTAATTCAATTACAGAGAATCACACTTTATTCAATAATTCTCACTCAACTAACACATTTAGTTACTCGATTAAGTATGAGATTACTCAATTAATAATACTTTCTTAGTTGACTAAATGCTCAAGTTTATAGACTTGACATTTTGCTCATAAATTATTACTCAAGTAAGATTTTTGGTTACTCGACTAAGTATGATGTTACTTGATTAAAGTATTTTCTTGGTTGATTAAGATTACAAGTACAAATACTTGTCATTTTGTTCCATATTTATTATTCGATTAAAGAATATAGTTACTCAACTAATATATCACTTAGTCAATTAACTTTGGTTACGATTAATATTATTCGATTATATACTTAGTAAAATAAGTGTATAATCAATCAAACTTTTGAGTATTTAGGTTTTACTCAATTAAATAGATAAGTTAGTCGAGTACAACCATTTGTTACTCAACTAAAACATTTTCATACCCAATTAAAAGAATATTACTTAAAGTCCAAATGTTAATTGATTAATTCTTCAAATCCTAGAGTAACACATTAAGGATATTCCTATTGAGGTTCATTGTAGCTTTGCGTATTTTCATTATCAAAATAACATCAAAACATCATTAAATGTTTATTAAAGTTTTGCATTAAATCATATCATAAAAACATTCTCAAAATCAAGCTCAACAGTGGTGAATGCCCAAAATTAAGCATTTTATCATCACACCTAAGAGGAGATCAAGGGGCTAGAGGAGGGAGAGAGTAGTGGGACCATGAGGCCCAAAGGCTAGGTTCTCTGTTGCAATTTCGAGGACTACGAAGCTCTCTGTGAGCAATTAGCAAATGCCAACACTGGTTATGCCTCGTAGGTTGGTGCCTTGCATGATGACGTTCATGAATTAAAGACGACTAGTAGGGAACAAAATAAAACGTTCAAGGACTTCAAGTGGTCATATTCTGTCTTTGTTTATGAGCGGGATCAGCTAGCTGACGAGTTGGTCTCTAATTGTGCTCATAAACTAGAGCTCTAAGAGTAACTAAGAGTTGTAGAGCGACAGTTGGACCAAGATCACTCGGCCATCGGGGCATAAGTTGTTCATGAGTACTAGTTGTCCCATGACTACTACAATAACAAGGAGCGATACTGAAGTGATTTTATCAAGTACGGTTTCTACCTACCTCATTCCTTTCTCATGTAAAAGTGCCCTGGATAGTCATTCGATGAGCTAGTTATTCATTAAAAATATAGATTTTGACTTATTTTTGTATTATATATTATTTTTTCTATAATTTTGAAAATGTGATATTTTAAATTTTAATTAGTATTAAAAAATTCATGATAACAAAACTTTTAAAAATATTGATTTTAATTTTTTTCATATTTTTGAAAATGTGATACCTTAAATATTAATTAGCATTGAAAAATTCAAGTATTTGACTATCTTAAATAATTTTTTATGAATTTGTTAAGATATCATATTTTTAAGATTATAATATAATTGTTAAAATACAATTAATAATTAATTAATCACAATATTTGATTTGATGTAAATTTTGAAGAAAAAAATTTATTATTAATTGTTACTTGATAAAAACAGAAATATATAAAAGTTTAGAATTTATATAACCGATCTCACATAGTAGAATAAAGATTGAATATGTTATTATTATTGTAATTATCACTTGGTAAAATATGATTATCTTACTTTAACATATTATTATATTATATATTATTATTATTATTATTATTATTATTATAGGATAGGATGGGATTTTCCTCGATTACATGTTGGTAGATTTATTGCATATAAAGTGAGTAATGTTGGAGGCAGCACAGGGGAAGCCTCTTTTTGTGGGAGATTATTACACACCAGCGCAGTGTCCAGATCAGGTGAATGACACGTGCAAGACATGCACCTCTTCTCTGGCCCCGCCTCGCTGTTGCAAAACGCCGATTGAGTTTGTCGATGCAATGAAATGACTAAAATATCCACGCCGATTGAGTTCGCCGATGCAACGAAGTGACTAAAATATCATTTTTTTTAATTTTTTTATATTTCTTTATTTTTGCCTGCTTCTGATCTCTTTCTTGGAAATTTTTAAAAGTCTAACGGACTTACCGACAGCTTTACCGAAAGGGGTAAGAAGATGATTTTACTCCACGCTTGTTCTCTTCTTCTCCTCCCATGAATTTGCCCTGTCCCTGCTTCTCTCCCTCCCTTTCCATGGCCATTGCCCTAGTCTCGTCGCCACCCTCGTCTCGTCTCGCCGCTGTGCTCTCGTCGCCTCGTTGCTCTCGCCTTGCTGCCATCGCTTCCTCGTCTCACCTGATCGTCGCTGAAGGCAGGGGCCAGGGGAGTGGAGCAAGGGTAGGGACAGTGGCTCATTTTGTAAATTTACAAAGTGGGTGGGGAGAATTTTGTTTTTTTGCTCCCGCTCCCTATCTGTAAATCTCTCTCTGATCTTCTCTGGTTCGGTAGACTTTCTCTCTCTCTCTCTCTCTCTCTCTCTTCGCGCTGATTTCACTGACTCACCACCGTCGAAGCACATTGTGGCAACTGGGGATGTAGCTTTGCTTTGTTGATTTCACTGGTGAAATCTCTGACCAGGTAAATCCTACTTCCCTCTCTCTCTGTTCTAATTTCTCCAAGTATGTCGAATTCGCTACGGATTCTGATCTTTACCGTTAAACGTTTGTGGCTTTGTTAGTTCTTGCGTCCGCCTTGTCTTCTCTGGACTTGGATATAGGCAATTGTAGATGTGCCTGCGTGTAGCCTCTTTTGTCTGATTGTTGATGTTTGGCTGTGGAGGAAGTGCTCAATTTGAGGCATTTCCTTGACGATTGGTGCTGGTTCGGAGAATTTGTTCAATCAGGGGCTAATTTCTGTGAGTTTATCTTGTGCAGTTTTTGCTCCTAATTCTGCTAGGAGTTGATGTTGATACAGTTGCATTGTTGCTGCTCTCTTTCTCCTTTCTCTTTCGCAAGGGCACACGGGTGCACGCACGCACGCACATTCACCTTTCTCTGCTCTCTGAAGGAAATTTATTCATTGGCTAGTTTAATAGTAATATGCTTATTATTTTGTATCAGTACAAGAAATAAATTTTTGGAGCAATTATAATTTTCTAAATGCAGGATACATAAAGTGATGTGTGGCATGTATAATTTTGCGGGAAAAGATGAATGAAGATGCAGCTGAAGCTGCAACTTTCTTCTAGCGACCAGTGTTTAAAAAAGCGCATGTAAGAGTGAAGCGCAACATGCTTGGGGCTTTTTTTTTCTGTGTCAAGCTTAGCAACTTAGTTGAGCACTATTAAAGCGCGCTTAAGCTGCTCTTTTACCTGAGCTCTGAAGCACAATAAAGTTTGCTTAAAAAATACACTTTTTTTTTTTAAAAAAAAAAATCAAACAATATGAATGGTTGGATTTGTTTAGATTTCTGTAACAGTGTGGCTACTTTTACGTAATCCTTACCCAAAAAAACTATTATTAGATCTTAGAAAAAACTAAATAAAAACATATATACATTTGTTTTTTAAAAAAGAAAGAAGATTCAGCTGTATTTACCAAACAAAAAATATTGAAAGAAACATGCAATTAGGTTTAAATTAAGAGTTAGTAATTTATTCCTAGTTGCTATAAATTAGGGATTGATGATTATTCTAACAACAACAACAACGTATCCAACCTTTATCCCACTATGTGGATTAGGGATTGATGATTGATTATTGATCATTGTAAATTAGGGGTTGTTGATTGATTACAAATTAGGGATTGATTGATTGAGGATTGCTATAAATTAGTGGTTGATTAATTGGGGATTATTACAAATTAGGGATAATTTTTTCCTTATTTTTCTATTCGATCCTCTATATAAGTCGTGTTAAAGAAATAAAATGGGTTTTTTTTGTGAAACTTTTATGAACCAAAAAGAGACTCAACAAAATAAAAAAAAATTAAAACTAAAATAGAATCCATAACATATTTAGATCCTTTCAACGGAGAGTTCAAACCAGCTTGTCTTCCATGTTCCATAAAGATCAACAATTGACTAGATGGTTGCATGAACTTGTAAACTGGTATAAAATATAAATAAAAAATGGTATCTCATCTTTAGTTAAATTTTCCACTGTCATTCTTATTTAGTTTTTTTTATGATTGCTTTTTTAATAATTTATATTTTTGAAGCTTAAAAAAGTTTTTGCTCTTTATTTTATTTATATGCACTTCACTTTGCTTAAGTGTGTGCTTCACTTTGTGCTTAAGCTCGATGGGCTTTCTGCGTTTAAGTGTGCTTAGTGCTTTTCAAAACATTGCTAGCCACACTTGGAAAATATTACTTGTGATATGATATATTATGGTGCTATTGTGGTTTCACCCACTTCAATCCTCTTTCTGTCACTTTTTTCTTTCTTTTTAACACATAGCAATGGAGGAAATGTGAAATTTGCTCTCCTGATGTGACCCCATTTGCACCCCATTTATGATAACTAATAAAGACCTTATATTTAAATTTTATCTTTTTCATTAAATTTCACTACCAGAGTGGAGTGAGAACCATCTGGCACTTATCTTGTTCTGTGAGTTTTTCTACCCTCTAGATGATTTTTAAGTTTTATGCCTTGAGGTGGTTGTGTTATTATGTGTTCTTTCTTATTGTTTTGTTTTTGTGCTGAAGGAGCCTCCTAGAATGTGTCATTCCTCAGAATCTCTTATTTATCAAGTATAACAAGACTAAATGTCTATTATCCCATCTAAAGTGAGTGCCTGTTCTCAAACGCCAATGGACAGTCTAATACCCAAAATCTCTTAATCAGGACAATTATGGGTCAAGGTCCCAGAAGAAGAGAATACTCTTGATGGATCTTTAGTTCTAACACCAAATCTCAAACCCCCAAGTATCCCTTGATGAGAGATTCTTTTAGCTTCTTCCTTAAGAGTCTAAAGACTAAAATGTTTGCAGAGGTAAGGAGAGTAGCTTCACACCTAGGGAGGATTTTAATACTTCAAGGAGAGTGGCTTCACACCTATATAAAATTGCTCTCGAATCTTTCTACAGCATTTTTTGTCTGGGGATGCCCTTGGCTTGGTTAGCAAAAGGGTCAAATTGTTAGAAAGGTAAGGAGATGCTGCAGTCAAATATCCACTTGGTCTTATAAAGGTTGTGGTGACATATGGTACCTTGGGGAATTTGGCATGGCACTGCAGTGCAGGGATCTTCTTGCATTGACAATATAGCATCCATTAGCATTTGTTGAGTGAGCAAATCAAGAAAGAAAACATGCTCCTCAATTCAAGTGAAAGTGTTGCCTCGAGCCTGCTCAACCAATTTGGGGTTCAACTGACCTAGAAATGAAAGGAAGGTGTTTTACACACTTGACTCAGTTCTATTCTTTGAAAAAATATTTAAAAGTTTTGAATATTTTCTTTTGCAGTGTGGATTCTTCATTTTTTCCCTTTTTGTAATCACTATAGTTTGTGTGAATAAAATAATGTGTGTATTCTACCAAAAAGTGTATAATACAAGAGAATATGTGTTCAATTATTTTAAGTTAATTACACTAATACCCTTCACTTATCTTATTTAACAGTTTGCAAGCATAAATCTGTCATTCTATGCCCCAGTCCACTGGTTAATCTCGTGATGGTATAATGTGGCACAACTCTTATTATACCTTCAAAATTTACATGTGCTGCTTGCTTGTCTAATACATTGCTTGTCCTCTCTAATTGAAGATCAATATATGATCTCTATTTTTTTGCTTTACTAAGATCGAGGTGGGAAACTTTGCCAAGAAATTAAGGAAGAAAAAGAGAAGATGATGAATGAGCTGATTTTTGTTTTTGTGTTGTTTTTTTGGGGGGGGTTTTTCTTGATTCTTGACTCTTAGGCTGCATAGAAAAAATATGGATGGCCTGCAATTATTCACCTCTTGCCCTTATTCTGTTCTTTTTCCTGGGCTGGAGTGCACATCTCTTTATATATTTGTTTTCCAATAAAAACCATTGGGCTTCAAGCATAGTAGATACTAAATGTGTTATCATCCTGCAACTTTTTCTGGACCAGATGCTGTAACGTACTGAATTCAGAGGTCTTAAATAGCATCTTGCTCCATTGCATTCATTGGGTGATTTGATTTTCTTTTGCAAACAATTATTGCAGTTTGTGGTGGTTATATAAACTGCTGCTTTCTTGCTCTGGTGACCAATTTCTCATGTCAACACGGTACATACAATCATTAGCAATTAGTTGTCTTCTAATAAGGTATTGAATGTTTTTTTCCTTTTCAAACTTCTTATCTCTTAGTTTCCTGTCATACTGAAATAACAGATTTTCTGGACAGCAGTAAGTGATCACAGAGAGTGAGGCTAGGACCATGCCAGATTTTGAGAGAACTGTGCCAAAGATTGAGATTTCAGGGTTGGAGCTGCCACCTGAGAGCATAACCTCAAGGCATATGGGGGTAGGCCCTGTTAGTTATGTCCATTGGTGCCTGCTTTTGAGCATAACCTCCAGTAATTGCTTTTGGATCTATCTAATTTTCTTTTCTCTCTTTCTGTTTTGCTAGGTGGATCTGTCTAATTCTCTGCTTTGTTTTTCTATTATTGTTTAGTAATTATATTTAGTTACCATTTATTTCAACTTATGTGCATTGGTGCCTCATTGTTTTAATTATTTGTTATAGAGCATAGGTTGTTGCAAACATTTTTGAGACAAATTTCTGTTCAGTTAACAGCTTCATCTGAAGACTTCTGTAAGCATTAAAAACTGGCTTGGAAACAGTTCCAAAACCATGAAAACTAATCATTTTAACTTAGAATTATGGATAAAAACTGTTGGTGGAGAAGAAAATGACATGACAGGATTATAGTGCTACCCATTTTGAAGCATCAAAACAGATCTTTGAGCTCCCCCTCTTTAAATACTCTAAGCCATCACATGTTCTGTTCTGCAAAAGGAAACCTTGCACAAGGCAATTGTGATGTTTGTGGAATTTTTTCACCTTTGTGCCTTTCAATTGTCTAATATTTTACTGAATAATTCATTGGGCAATGGTGAGGCGTGTCCTATGTTTTCTCAAATGTACTCTAATGCATTTGTAGTCTCAGCTGCCAGCGTCCATCCGTACAGAGAAAATGCTGGCAATGGATGCTGATGAAGTCGAGTTTGTTGCTTAATGAAATGATATAAGATTTTTTTTCCCCATATTTAGCTTTGCTACAAACAAATTAAAATATGCTTCTCTGTTAGATACAAGAGCAACAACAATCACAAACCTTAATCCCACTTGTGGGGTGGGGGGACGGTTGTATGAATTATAGATATCCAATCAGCTCTATCCAGGCTATTATATACTAGTTATGTCTTAGGGTTTCCCACTATGTTTTCTTCAGTCTTCCTCTCCCATCTTTTGCTAAAAAGTTTGCCATTTCATCAACTTGCCTTACAAGTGCAATTTGGTCTTCTTCTCCCATGTCTAAATTATCTTAATTATGACTCGCTCATTTTATCTCCAAGAAGAGCTACACCAACCTTATTATGTATGATCTCATTTCCTATTTTGCCTTTTCTTGCATGACTTCACCATTATTGTAACATTCTCATTTCAACTGTACACTCATTTTGTACATGGTGTTCAACCGCCCAACAGTTTGAGTTGTACAACAAAGATGGCCTTTTATAACTGTTTGATAAAACTTCCTTTTTAGCTTTAAAGGGATTTTATGATCCCATAAAATGTTGGACACACTTCTTGACTTTAACTATCTCACCTTGATTCTACAAGTAACATTCTCTATAATCTCCCATTTTGAGCAATTGATCCCAGATACCAAAATTGATAATTTTTTTAGAATAAATTGATCTCCAAGCTTCATAATAATATCATCCACACTTATATTTTTATTGAACGTACATTTCACATACTAATTTTGACCTACTTGGGTTAAAACTTTTGGATTCTTAGGCACTTTTTCCATACTCAAGTTTATTATTCATGACTTCTTTTGTCTCATCTACAAGACTATACCATTTGCAAATAATATACATGAATTTGTGGATTTCTTCTTGGATCTGTTTTCTAAGCTCATCTGTAACAAGAGCAAAGAGGTCAGGGTTTAATGTAGATCCTTGATGTAATCCAATTCTAATTGGGGATGCCTTAGTATCTCCTCCAAAAGCCCTAATACACATTTTACCCCTTTCCTTTCCAACACATTCCACAAAATTTCTCAAACCACTCTACCATAGGCTTTTTCCAAGTCTATGAATACTATATGCGAATCATTTTGTTTATGTTTGGACCTTTCCATTAAGGCTCTCAATAAGTATATAGTTTCCATCATTGACCTACCGGGCATAAAACCAACTTGGTTTTTATATACCTTCTCTCTCTCCTTAACCTCTACTCAATTAAATCTCTCAACTCATTGGCTTAATCCTTTTATGATTTTCACAACTTTGAACCTCTTATTTATTCTTGTAAATAGGCCCTAAAGCGCTATTTCTCCACTTGTCCATGAAGCAAGAGCTTCTATGAAGGAGAAAGAAAGAAAATAAACGAAAAAGAGAAAAAGAGAGAGAACTGAAACTTTGCTGGAAATTATTTCTTGATTACCAAATCAGAAGAGCTATTGAGTATATATATGTATATGTACTCAAATAACTTTGTTAGAGACAAAGCTGTACTTGACGGTTGTACGAAATGATTGGACAAACCCTAAATGACTAACAAACTGAGCCAATTGGATAGTAACTAAAATCGATTGTACTGCAGCTTGTATTTCTTTTATACAGAACAAATAACACTACTTCTCTTTAACTTTCCCCCTCAATTTAGATTTTGGAACCTTTGCAAATCTGGATTCTTCTGTTTGTTGCACTAGGGTGTCATTCTTTGAATCATCCATCTGAGTAGTCAATTGTAGTTTATCTTGGACAACACATTTAGGGGACAATGTTAGACAAAGTCTGTTCCATAGAAGATGGAACATATCTCTAGTCAGACCTTTGGTGAGAATATCAACTGTTTGATACTATGTGGGAATGTATCTGGTCTCTACCTCTACATTTTCAACTTTCTTTCTAACAAAGCGAACATCAATTTCAATATGTTAATGCGTGAGTGAAAGACCGGATTCTTAGTAATGTTTTTGGCTACCATATTGCCACACCAAATTGTAGGAGTCTTAGAGAAGGAATAGAGACTTTATCCACAAAAAATTAGTAACTCCTTGGCTAGAGCTCTATATTTAGCTTCCCCAACTAACCTTACAACCACTGACTGGTTCTTGAAACTCCAAATTATGAGATTTTTACCAAGATATACTCAATTTAGTTGTGGATTTTTGTGTTACTCTACACCTAGCATGATCTACATCTATATAAACCTCAAGAGATAAATTAGAGGGAGGAGTGAACAATAGTCCTAATCCAGCAGTCCCCTTCAAGTATTTAGACAATCTTTTACAGGCCAACCTATGTTGCTATTTAGAGAAAACAACAACTCTCTTAGTTTATTTACCACAAAAGTAATGTCAGGTCAAGTGTTAGTGAAATATTGTAGCGAGCCAACAATAGTTCTATATAAAGATGGATCTGAAAACATTTCACCGTCATTTTGTCATAGGAGTTCCCAGATTAATTGGTGTAGAAAATGGCTTGCAGTTGTGCATACTAGCCTTTTTTAACAAATCAACAATATATTTGTATTGAGGTAGATACCTTTTCTGTGCCTATAAGTTTCAAAACCCAGAAAATAATTCACAGACCCTATAGTTTTGAGAGCAAAATGAGTGTCCAAATCATGAATAAATGACTGAAGTGTCTTAGGATTTGAACCAATGATAAGAATATCATCAACATACTCAAGAATGAACAAAACAGATTGCTGTTGTTTCTTAGTAAAAAGAGAAGCATTAATAACTACTCTCACAAATCCCCAATTTTGCAATGTTGTCCTAAGTTTTGTGTACCAAGCATGAGGGGCTGGTTTAAGGCCATATAGAGACTTTTTTAGTTAATAGACATAGGTAGGATACTCTAAGCTAACAAAGCCTTTAGGTTGGGACATTTGACTGTTTTTTGACAAATCTCCATTTAGAAAGGCATTGTTCACATCAACCTATTAAATATCCCAAGAGTCACTGCTAAGGTAATAAGAACATGTATAGTAGGTGCGTTAACCATTGGACTGAAGGTTTCAGCATAGTCTATATCAGGATTTTGATGGAACCCCTTAGCCACTAACTGAGCTTTAGACTTCAAACTGACCCATTTGGTTTGTACTTGATATGAAACACCCATTTACAGTCAACCAAATTCATGTCAGGAGAGTAAGGAACAAGCTCCTAATAGTATTAGTGCCCTAATGCTAGATTTAGATGACATCTAATATGTGTAAAGGGTACTAATGATGTAATCTTGTAAATTAATAAAAAGTCATATCTTCATTCATACTCTCCTCTTTATTCTACGAATGAGTCTCTAGATTTCTTGGAAGAGATCTTATTCTTAAATTGTTAAGAATATGTGACAAAGCTTTTTAGTTTGGGATTTCTTAAAGATATTCCTGGTCCTTAGGTTTATGAGAAGGGGAATATGATTTATCAATCATGGATTGGCACATGGGCTACTACCATTAATTAGCATGAGATGTTAATGATAATGGATGGTGAATCACATGCCATGTTGCATGAGATGCAGATAGTAGACAAGTGGGTAGGTCTCTACTGAATGTGACGCTTGTAATAGATTACATGACTGAGAGAATTAATGATCGATTATTGGTTTTCGATTGTGTATCTGTTCTTTGACCAGTGGCGACAGAGTTGTCTTATACACTAGTGTCGAGGATTTGTTGTTGAGTTGCGGAACCATCCAGTGTGAGAGATGGGGGATGCATGTGGCTTTCATGTAGTGGTGTATGGAGGCAGATGCTTGTTGATTGAATCCATTATCCTCTAGCATGGGGGTGAACATCCTATGTGGTCTTAGTTGGTTGTGGTTGGAAAACCACTGGCCACAGTACACACGATAGGAAAGGAGTTTCCGATGTCGGAAGGAGTTTCGATGTGTCATCTTGATCACACCATACTAGCTTTGGCATAGTTACTGAGTCCTATGAGTTTAATTGGTGTATGACTCTCACTTGGTTAGGATGTTAGTCAATAGAAGGATTATGGTACATAGTAATCGATAGGCTTAATAGGTTCATTCGAAGTATAGACTTCATTGCCGTTAGGATCATCCAAAGTACTGGCTAGAGGGTACTCAGGATCTTTTAGGATGTTTTGGGGAGATGAAAAGATCCTCTTAGTAGATTGAAGTGTTCGATCGGCGTTAAGGAGTTGACGTGTCTTGATTGTTATGTGGCTATGAACCTAGAAAGTCACACGCTAATTGAGTAACGCACTGGATTAGTGAACCTTTGCTGTTAATGTGTTCTTCATCATTAAGGTGCTAATGATGCTGGATTTTGTTAAGAGTTAACAAAAGGATTAACAAGTTTAGGAGAATGGTAAGAGTTAACGGGGCATGTTGTTAAGAGTTAACAGGAGACTTGGTTCCATTAAAAGTTAGTGGAAAAGGTTATTAAGTGTTAATAGTCGGTCCTAGATGCAATAAGTTGAGAGTAATAGTTGCAAGCTCAAACGGTCGATAGATTCATCAAACAACCTTGCTTTGGGTCATGGGATCTTTGAGAATAAACAAGGGGTGATTTTCAGGAACTTGAACCTGTTGTTCTCTCCCTTGATTTGTTACATAATTTAGAGTAGGAGTAATTATAGTAACTGCCTCAGGACAAAAAAAGGAAGTATCCCAGCATTGCTCTGCATTAGGGTTAGGAGTCCCCTTCTATAGAGGTATGAGGGAATAAAAATATTGATTCTTGAGGAAAGAGACATCACACGAGACAAAGAATTTTCTAGTGTTAGGACAATAACACTTGTACTCTTGTTGTGTTGGAGAGTAGCCAATACACACATTTTATAGACTTAGGTTCCAATTTGGAGTGAAATGGAGAGTAATTATGCACAAACACAGTACAACCAAATACCTTTGGTGATAGTGAATTAAGCATCCTAGTATGAAATGGGTAGCTAGCAAGGAAAGTGCTCAAGGGAGTCTTAAAATTTAGAACCCTGGTAGGAAGTCTATTGATAAGATATGCAGTTGCAAGAATTGCCTCCCCCAATAGGAATTAGGAACTGAGCTTATAAACATCAAGGTTTGAGCAGTTTCAAGGAGGTGGTGATTCTTTCTCTTAGCCACTCTACTCTGTTGTGGATTATACTCATTATAGGGACAAGTACTTTGATGAATAATCCCATGTTTACCCAAATAGTTATTAAACTCATTTGAGAAGTATTTCCTACCATTATCCAATCGAAGGATATGGATTGAAGCTTGGAAAATGTTACACACCATTTGGTGGAATTTTCTAAAAATTGCATGAACTTTAGATTTTTCCTTCATTAAGAAAATCTAACAGATCTTGGTATGATCATCTATGAAAGTGACAAACCAACGGGTGTTGGTTAGGTTAGGAATTTTTGTTAGTCCCTGCACATCACTATGCACCAAATAAAATAGCTTAGAGGATTGGTAAGAATGAATATGATGCTAGACAATAATTTGGTTAGCAAGTATACACTGCTCACATTGAAAAGAATCACTCTCTTTATTGATAAGCAAATGAGGATACAAAATTTTCAAATAACTGAAACTAGGATGACCTAATCGTTTGTGCCATAGCTGTATATTGAAATTTGAGACAGTAGAAAGAGAGAATTTGTTATATAACCTTGATGAAGTGGGAGTTTAGGCTGATCCTTTGACGTAATAAAGACCTTACTTCCCCTCAGCATTGTCAATCATCTTCCCTGAAGTTAGGTCTTTGAAAACACAATGAAATGGAAGGAATGCCACCATACAATTCATATCCTTTACTGATGGCCAATAGGTACATTTCAAATTAGGCACATAAAGAATAGATTTTAAATGCAAGTTTGCTATATGACTGATCCTTCTCCTTTAGCATAGGACACTGTCCCATTAGCCATTGACACGGTTATAACTTGATTACACCTTTTATAAGTTGACAATATATGTAATGAATCGGTCATATGATTTGAAGCTCCTGTATCTACAATCCAAACATATGTAGATATATTTTTAGAGAATAAACGCTGACGTGATGTACCTTGTTTGGCAAGTGACATAGTTGTTTTAGGAGATTTGGCTAAATTAGATGGTTTTGTAACCTTTGTCTGATTTAATACCTGCTATAGTAGTTCTAGTTGACCCATTGTTAGGGTTAGGTCAGTCGTTCTTCCTTCTTTAGATTCTACTGCATAGGCTGCTTAGAGTCATTTTCTTTTGATTCTTTGCTATTCAGTTTGCTAATTTTCCATGAAGTTTTCAGCAAGTGTCTCTTGTATGATAAGGCTTATGACAGTGATCATACCACTGTTTATCTTTTTGAGATTCTCCACGCAGTGGTGATGATTTTAGTTTAGAAGTAACAAGGGTTGAGTTTTGAGTGTTATTCTCATTTGTAGAAAAAGAGTTCATCGTTACCTTCTTGCGGCTTTCCTCCCTTCTTACCTCTGCAAACGCCTCCTGGATTGATGTGAATGGTTTAGTTCCTAGTAGTCTTCCTCGAACCTCGTCTAAGTTAGAATTGAGGCCATGAAAGAAATCAAACACTCATTCTTTCTCCACCATTTTATTATATTTGACTCCATCTTCAGTGCACTCATCTAATTTCGTAAAACAAGTCCATTTCTTACCATAACTCAGTCAAAATGTTATAGTACTTGATGACCTAGTGATTATCTTGTCTGGTTGTCCGAATGACTGACAATATTTCAAAGGATTGAGTTGTATTCTCCATATCTGAATAGAGTGCTTGCATTGCCTCCCATACCTCCTTGGCTGTTTTACAGAAAAGATGCTGTTTTACAGAAAAGATAGGTCCTGCCTATCTTTGGTTCCATAGAATTAATGAGCCAAGCCCTAACAATTGAGTTCTTGGTATCCTAGACATCATAGGTGGCAGCTTTTATGTCTGGCATAGGAGTAGCACCGATCAGGTATCCCACTTTTCCTTTCCCTTTGATAACCAACAAAATTGATTGAGACTGTGAGAAAATAATTAGGAGAGAAAAACCTAAGAGACTAGCCTATCTTAACTTGTTATTTATAATTAGCATAATGAGCCTTAAACCTATGGGCTTAATCTAATTACAAAATAAAATACATAATAATTATAATATATACTAATAATTCTAACACTTCCCCTCAAGTTGGAGCATACATATCATATGCACCAAGCTTGTTACAAATATATTCCACTTGAGCACCCTTTAGAGATTTGGTGAAGATATTTGCAAGTTGATCATTGGAGTTAACAAACTCTGTAACAATAACACCTTCAACCAGCTTTTCTCTAACAAAGTGACAATCGATTTCAATATGCTTAGTTCGCTCATGGAACACTGGATTGGAAGCAATGTGTAAGGCAGCCTGATTATCACAAATAAGCTTCATAGGGGACATTTCACAAAACTTGAGTTTCTGCAGGAGTTGTTTAAGCCAGATGAACTCACAAGTTGCATTAGCCATAGCCCGATACTCTGCCTCTGCACTAGATCTAGCTACTACATTTTGTTTCTTACTTTTCCAAGAAACCATATTTTCTCTCACAAGAACACAATACCCAGAAGTTGATACCCAGAAGTTGACTGACGATCAGAAGGAGATCTTACCCAATCTACATCTGCATAACAAAAAATATCTGTGTGACCCTTATCCTCATAAAGTAGCCTTTTACCTGACGCTCTTTTGATATATCTCAGAATTCGGATAACAATATCCCAATGAGAATCACATGGTGAACTAATGAACTGGCTAACTACACTCACAGCAAAAGTAATGTCAGGACGAGTGACTGTGAGATAGTTCAACTTGTCTACCAGTCTCCTATACCTTCTAGGATTTGAATAAAGCTCCTCCTGTCCCGGTAAGAGTCAGACATTCGGATCTATTGGGGTGTCAACTGGTTTGCAATTCACCACAGTGTTATTAAAGGCGCAAGGCGAGATGCGAGCCTGATGGAACTAGGCGCAAATTAATAAAAAAAATAAAATATATATATATATATATGTCCTAGTTAAAGAAAAATGCATAAAATAAGTCTTAATTTCTAATAATATTTTAACAAGCATGTTGTAAAAAAAATAAAAAATTCAACATATGCTAACTATTAAGAGAAATAAATATTAAAACAAGTTACATACCTGTGAATTCCAGCACAACAAATCCAAACATATTTCAGCAACCAAAATATATAAGTATCACAGAAGTTAAAAATATTTGTAAGAAAAGTCTTTAACTAAAATTAGATTAAATTCAAAAGAGGTTTGTAGATCTTAAATCTTAATTAAGATTAGATAATCTAAAAATTATCCTCGTTGTCAACATCAAGATCTAACATTTCCATATTCCCATCATCAGAAACATCATCTCCAATATCCTCTTCTTTCACATCATATCTCTCTTTCTCTTCATCTTCATCAGGTTCAATTGGAGCATTTGAAGTAGTAGCCTTTCTTCTACTCTTTGTCAAATTTAGAGTTGGAGCATTTGATCTAGTTGCATAGTGAGCTTTTTCAACACCGGAAGCTCTAGAAACATCAGCCCATGTTAAATCATCGCCCTCATGTACAAGTTCATTATCTGAATCATCAAGTTGGTCAATTGTCAAAGCAACCACTCATTACTTTCATCAATTTCATCCAATGAAATGGGATCTATTGATTTACGTAAATTGAAGCGACGTCTCAAAGCTCTATTATACTTCAGAAATACCAAATCATTAAGACGTTGCTCCAATCGATTTCTCTTTTTGTTATGAAGCTGCCATAATAATTAAATTAGAATTAGAGTAAGTTAAAAGATATAAGAAATCATCTAGTTAATACTTAATATTACTAATAAGATTGAAATGCTTACATGCATGCTCAAAGATACTCCAATTTCTTTCACAATCTGAAGAGCTACAAGTGAGACTACAAATCTTCATGGTAAACTTTTGCAAATTAGGGGTTCCAGTACCAAATTGAGACCACCATTCAACTGAGAAAAACATATACAAATTAGCAATTAAAAATATAGATTATTGATCTAATCTAAATTAGATAATTTAGAAAACCGTGTTACCTGGTGATAATTGATTCCTTCCTCTAATACATATTTGTTTGCCAAATAACCCTTCAGAATTCTTATAAAAGCTCAACTCCTTCGAAAGTTTGTCTTGCACTTTTGCAGTGGGAACCAACCTCTCTATGCAAGCATACAACCCTTCAATAACCTCGTTGTCTTCTCTAATACTTTCATTTGAGTAAAAAATGCTGGATTCAAATAATATCCAGCTGCATGTAAAGGACGATGCAACTGAACATTCCATCTCTCATCAATGATTTCAAATATTTTCTTGTATTTGCTCTCATCATCAAAAGATTTTGCAATGGCTTCTTTTGCCCTATCCATAGCCTCATAAATATAAGGCATAGCAGGTTTGTCCTCATTATCCACCACTCTAAGCACCTTGACAAGAGGCCCAGACACCTTGAGAGCAAAAAGAATATTTTTCCAAAATGATTCCTGGAGCACTGTTTGAGCTACTTGCTTACCTCGTGTTTCCCTTGTAAATCTAGAGTTAGTCCACTCTTCTGAAGTGAACATCTTCCTCAAATTAGCTTTTTGTTTATGAAATCTTGAAAGGGTGAGGAAAGCTATGGCAAACCTTGTTTTTCTAGATCTTAGCATCTCTCTTTTTTGTGTAAATGATCTCATCATATTTAATACTTGTGCAGAGCTATATAGGTACCCATTGACTGAACATGCCTTCTGAAATGTGCTCTTAAGTCTAGGAATTTTAAAAATGTCCTCCAACATCAAGACCAAACAATGGGCAGCACACGACATCCAATACAAATTCTTGTGCTTAGTCATTAAGAACTCTCCTGTAAGACATTAATTCAAGGAAAAAAATCATCCTTAATTTCAGTAAAAGTTAAAAAGAAAAAAATAAATTAGTAAAAGTAAAACTTACCAGCTAGATCATTAGTTGAAGCATTATTAGTTACAACTTGAACAACATTTGCTTCTCCTATCTCCTCCACAAATCGGTCAAGCAATTGGTAAAGTTTCATTCCATCTTTAGCATAGGAAGATGTATCAATAGATTCAATAAACACACTCCCTTTTGGACTATTTACCAAAAAGTTGAGCAAAGACCTATCTCGCTTATCTTTCCAACCATCACACATGATTGTACATCCATATCTTGCCCATTCCTCCATATGACTCTTCATAATTTCTTTTGTGTGTTCCACCTCCTTCTTAAGATAAGGTACTCTAACCTCATGAAAACTTGGAGGTTTCATTCCCGGACCAGCTCGCCCAATAGCCTCCATCATTGGCTTAAAACTAGGGTAATTGACTGCGTTAAATGGTATACCAGCTTCATACATCCATCTACTCAACCAAACACATGCATTCTCTCTCAACTCTTTGTTGACATGACTTTCTATTGTAGTTTGCTTTCCTTTTGATTACTCACTTTAGGTTTAGCAGATAAAAACAAATCAAGAGGCCCTTTTTGCTGTTGCCTTTGTTTTTTTTGTTGCATAGATGATGCTTGTCCTTGCATAGGCCTTTTACCACGGTTTTGGAAGGCCCCTACATCCCTTTCATCGACATTATCTCCTAGTGTGTCTATATCATCAAAGTCATTCTTCCCTTTCTTTTTTGACATAAACTCTATAATTTCGTCTCTAACATGAGGAGGACATTTTGAACAAATTTCAACATTCCTATAACCTCCAGCAAGGTGTTGTTTGGCTCGGTATACACCTCCTTTAGTTAATTTCCCACAAAAATTACATTTAAAAGTGCTAAGGTCTTTGGGATTTACCAAACTATGATATTTCCATGCTGGATCTTTTCTTCTACCAGCAGAGCTACTATCAGGATTAGGATCAATAGTGTTGGATGACATTTTAAATTTTTGATTCCTGCAAGATTCACAACATGTCAAAAACAATACCACTCTAAAGACCATCTTAAGAAAAAAAAAAAAAAATACTGCAAATGGTCATTCGTCATTGCAGCTATGCAGCTCATGGGGCTGATTGCTAATGCAGTTGACCACTGTTCTATTTATGAACAGTATTGAACTAGCATAATTGCTAAGGCCTAAGGGTCATTGGAGCCATGCAACTCATGCTAGAAAGAGCTGCTGACCACTATTTTATTTATAGAATAGTAATAAACTGTTAGGAGTAATAAAATAACTCCTCCAAGAACAAACAAATATCCAACAACAATAAGAAATCAACAGTTGCTGGCAGCTGGCTTAACGGTCATTGGAGCCATGTAACTCATGCTACTAAGAGTTGTTGACCACTATTCTATTTATAGAATAGTAATAAACTGTTTGAAGTAATAAAATTACTCTTCGAAGAACAAACAAATATCCAACAACAATAAGAAATCAACAGTTGCTGGCAGCTGGCTTGCTGCCTTTTTTGTTGAAACTTGTAACTCAAAACTAGAAAAAAAATAAAGAGAGGAGACAACAATGAACATACCTGGAAACTATTGAAGAAGGGAGAGGAGAGCCATTTGAAGAAGGGAGAGGAGAGCCGAGAAGGTAGATGATGCAGTAGGCTGTAGTTATGCTGTCCGTTTGAAGAAGAGAAAGGAGGGTTGAGAAGGGAGATAAGTTGTGAAGCTGTGTTGTCCATTTGAAGAGAGCAAGAAAAGCCGAGATGGGTGTTGTCTGTTTGAAGAGGGAGAAGAGGGCCAAGAAGGGTGGTTGTGCAGCCGGTCCTATCTGTTTGAATAGGGAGAGGAGAGCCGAGCGAGAAAGGAGGGTTGTGCCGTTGCAGCCGTCCGTTTGAAGAGGGAGAGGAAAGCTGAGAAGGGGGAGGAGTTCTGGTTGTCTTGGAGCTATGTCGTGATTGCCGTGGAGAGGATAGTCGAGAATAGCCAAGAAGGGAGAGGAGAGGACAACTGTAAACTTGACTTTTGAGATTTCTTCTATCATAAGTCTCTTTGAATTCAGCTTTTCAGAATATCTTGCTTTCTTTTATTTAGGTTTAATTTGAATTAGGATTAGATTTGATTAAATATAGCAAGAAATACTAAAATTAAATTAAATTAAACTGAAATTCAATTAAAACAAACCAGGCGCAGCCTTGGCACGCCTAAGCCCAAGGCTGCGCCTGAGGGCCTGGATGCGCCCAGGCGTGCCTGGGCAGATGTCGCACGCCTAGTTCGGTTCTAGGCGCCAGGCTTGCGCTTGGTATCTAGGCGCGCCTTTAATAACACTGATTCACCATACCAGTTTCTTCTAAGATGTCCAGTGCATACTTTCTCTGAGAAATTGAGATACCATCTCTTGATTGAGCAACTTCAATACCCAAGAAATATCGAAGTCGGCCTAAGTCTTTGGTCTGAAAGTGATGATGTGGATGTTCCTTCAGTTTCTGTATTCCAACCTGATCACTCCCTGTGATAACAATGTCATCTACATAAACCACAAGGTAGATACATAAGGAAGAAGAATGGCGATAGAAAAACGAATGATTAGCCTCACTTCAAGTGAGACCAAAGGCTTGAACCACAATGCTGAACCTGCCAAACCGTGCCCGTGGAGATTGTTTCAGACCATAGAGAGACTTCCTGAGTTTGCAGACTACATTGGACTCCCCCTGAGCAACAAAACCAGGGGGTTGCTCCATATACACCTCTTCTTGCAAATCACCATGAAGAAAGACATTTTTAATATCAAGTTGATAGAGTGCCCAATGACGCGTAGCAGCCAGAGAGAGAAAGAGGCAAACAGAGGCCATTTTCGCAGCAGGAGAGAAAGTATCGTTGTAATCCAGTCCATAGATCTATGTAAAGTCTTTGGCAACCAAGCGAGCCTTAAGATGTTCCACCTGGCCATTAGGACCCACTTTGGGTGTGAATACCTAACGACAACCAACGAGTCTTTTTTGGTGGTAAAGACACCAAATCCCAAGTACCATTTGAATATAAAGCGTTAATCTCATCTAACAAAGCCTAACGCCAACCCGGATGGGACAGAACTTCACCTGTGGTTTTAGGAATAGAAACAGAGGAAAGACTCGAAACAAAGGCACTATAAGGAGGAGACAAATGGTTATAGCATAAAAAGTTATAAATAGCATGGGAATTACGAGTAGACTGTTTACCTTTGCGAAGAGCAACAGGGAGATTGTCAGGCTCAGGATCCGAGGCAGGAGGGACAATAGACGGAGAGAGCGAGTCTGGAGAGTCCTGGGCTGGAGGAATGCGGGCGCTAATAGCGAGATGAGGACGACAGTGATATGTAAGAAGTGGAGGAGCCGTGGCGGGTGGATCAGGAAACGGTAGGGTAGGAGCCATAGAGGAGATAGACGGATCAGAGGAGAACAACGAAAGAAAAGAAAAAGGAACAGGCAAAACCTGGTGAAGACTCTGTGAATCAGGTTGAGCAATCGAAAAAAAAGACTGATGTTCAAAGAATGTGACATCAACAGATAAAAAATAGCGATTCAGCTCAGGAGAGTAACACTTATAGCCTTTTTGCAACTGGGAATAGCCAAGGAAGATACATTTGAGAGATTTTGCAGCAAGCATATCCTGTCCAGGTGAAAAAGAATGCACAAAACAAATACATCCAAAAACACGAAGAGGAACAAAATAAAGTGGTTGTGTAGGGAACAAAAGAGAATGAGGAATTTGCTCCTGTAACGCTGAGGATGGCATGCGATTGATGAGATAACATGCAGTTAGAATAGCATCGCCCCAAAATTTGGTGGGAAGATTAGCATGTAAAAGGAGCGTTCGTGCAGTCTCAATAAGATGGCGATTCTTACGTTCAGCAACACCATTTTGTTGAGGTGCGTAAGGACAAGAGGATTGATGTAAGATGCCATTAGAAGTCATAAAGGTAGTAAATGGAGAAGAAAAATACTCAGGGGCATTATCACTACGTAAGGCATGTATAGAAACTCCAAATTGTGTTTTTATTTCAAAAGTAAAAGTTTGAAAAATAAAAAACAACTCAGACTGACTCTTCATAAAAAACAACCAAGTGCAACAAGAAAAGTCATTAATGAAAGTAACGAAATATGAAAAACCAAGAGTAGAATGGACGCGGCTAGGCCCCCATACATCAGAGTGCACAAGGGAAAGGGGGGCCTCAATCCTATTATTGACCTGACGAGAAAAAGAATGACGAGCATGTTTACCATGCTGACACGACTCACAATTAAATATGGACAATGACGACAAACTAGGAACTAATTTCTTCAATTTGGAGAGACTGGGATGACCGAGACGATAATGGAGAAGATCTGGAGAAGCGACACTAGTGCAAGCTACCTGTGAACTAGGCACAACAAGATGATAGTGACCCTGTGACTCACGCCTGACACCAATCGTTCGCTCCGTATCTTGGTCCTGAACATAAACAGAAGTAGGAGTAACGAGAACAGAACAATTAAGGGTTTTGGTGAGTTGGCTAACTGAAATCAAATTAAAAGGACTATCAGGAACATATAAAATAGAATTTAATGAGAAAGAAGAGGTGGGTGTGATTTGGCCGATCCCTTTAACTGTAGTTTTGGTACCATCAGTCAGGGTAACAGGAGGTAAAGTATCAGAATAGGTAAGTGAGGAGAAAAGAAGTTTATTACCACACATATGGTCAATGACGCCAGAATCTATAATCCAAGAACTAATAGATGAGCCTTGAGCAACACAAGCAACAGGATTACCAGGATGAGACGGCTGGGTGGTTTGGAACTTCAAGAAGGCATCATATTCAGTTGCAGACATAGGTACCAATTGGGAACTTGGTGGAGAGTGAGTAAGGCTAGGATCACTCTGAAATACATGAGCTTCATTGGTAGATGATGGAGGTGGAGCAGCTGGCCGACCATGTTTCTTCCAGCATTTGTCCTCAAGATGACCCATTTTCTTACAAAAGGTACATTGTGGATGTGAGCGATTATTATTGCGTTCTCTATTTCCTCCAATGGTGGAAGCCTGAGATACAAGAGTTGAAGATTCGGCTGGAGGAAGAACATGAGAAGAAGAAGACATACCATGTGCACCTGTCATATTCAACAACCTTTTGAAAGAGTCCTTCATGGTAGGATTAGCGGAGCTGGTCAAGATTTGATGTCAGATGGCGTCAAACTCTGGTTTCAGACCGGACAGAGCAATAACCATAAAAAACTTCTCTCGTTGAGCAATCTGTTCAGTGCGAGTCGTAGTAAGAGGAAGAAGAGCATCAAATTCTTGCATGAGAGCCCGAACCTGCCCTAGATAAGATTCCATGGATGACTCCTGCTTGAGATTCTTGATATTAGAGACCACAATGTACAAACGTTGGATGTTGTTTGTATAACACTCTTCAGCTTCCTTTCACACATCAACACAAGTTTCAAAGGGGCAAAAGAGGGATGGATGGATCAATAGACTGCCATAGGAGGCTACATAACTAGGCATCAACTTGTCCCCATCTCGCCTGATTAGCTTCTGACACACTTTCAGCCTTCGTGGTAAGATGCGTCGCTTGACCTTGCCCTTTGAACCACATTTTGACAGAGGCTGCCTATGAGAGATAATTGGCAGACCCGATCAACTTGATAGTGGTAATATTGGTTATCCCAAGATTGGAGACAACAAAGGATTGAGAGACAATAGGGCAACGGCAGAAATCGAAGCGGAAGTAGCACCCGTAGAAATCGCATCACTGAAGTTAGACATGACAAGGACTTTGACACCAGAAATAGCTTTAGGGGTCGTCAGCGATCAGATCTGGAGAGCCTGACGAAAGAGGACCGGCGGATGTGCTGTCACACACTAACGCGTGGAGTAGGAGACAGCATGTGGCGGCGGCGCGTGGCTTGTCCGGCGGTTGCGATTCTTCGGCGGTCGGTCGATCTGGAGGCGACGAACTCGAGGGTGGTGGCGGTGTGGTGAGTTGGTGGCCGGACAGTGGTGACTTCGGTATAGGCAGTGACGGTTAGGGTTTAAAATATGTTAGAAAGGGTTTAAAATATGCTGGAAAAGAATACACAACTGGGGTTTCGACGGCTAGGGTTTTTTTTGTTTCACTGGTGGCTCTGATACCATGTGAGAAAATAATTAAGAGAGAAAAACCTAAGAGACTAGCCTCTCTTAACTTGTTATTTATAATTAGCATAATGGGCCTTAAACTTATGAACTTAATCTAATTACAAAATAAAACACATAATAATTCTAACAGAGACCATTCATGAAAATTAGTCCCATTCAGCTTATGTTGGGTAATTTGTAGGGTATGGCTGTCTAAAGACATTGGAACAGCTGGAATTTGTGTGGTTCTGGTTTTGGGCTTCAGTTTTTTACCTGTCTTGGTAGTTAGCTGGAAATAGATAATAAGTTTTGAACAAATCAAACAACCTAAGTAGGAATACCTTAGGTAGAATTGGAGATGAACAAATAAAATGTTTCTTGTCTTGTATTGAATTTAGAGGAAGTATTTATACACGAGTAGGTCATGGTTTGCTCCTAAAATATAGGAATATGATACAAAATACAAATTTAAATATGGCACAACATATAAGGTAGGATTTAAACTTAAGTGACAGTTTTCATCCTATTTTATGGAACCACATTCTTTTATCTATGTCTCATCTCCACTTTATCTTTTCATCTTTCTTTAATTTCAAAACCTTCTTATCATCTCATCTCCTTCTGGTACACCTCAATGTATATTTTTTGTATCTTCTTCCTTCAAAAAATTTATGCCTGATGATTTTGTATTTTTGTTACTGTTTTTCTTTGTTGAGAAACCAGGACAATGCTGCTAGCTCATCAGGGAGCAATTTAAGATCGTCTTTCATAGGGATGGGATTCTCACCATCGGTTGTTGACAAAGTGATTGAGGAAAAAGGTATGCAATGTTTTGCACAAAAATGAAAAAAAAAAGAAAAAGATATTATTGTTATTTTTACTGATGAGTTTGATGTTGTTATCAACAAAACAATTTTATGATTGTGCTTAATGGTATTGACAGAGTATTTACCTTTCAATTTAGGTGAAGGCAATGTCGATTTATTACTAGAGACTCTCCTTGCATACTCTGTGAGTGAACTTGGTTGTCTGGTATAATATTTGTTGTTTTTTTTTTTCTTTTTTGTGGCAAGAAAAAGTACTTTTTAATATGGACGTGTTCATTACTTTAAGGAAATGTAGGGAAAAGATTAATTGTCTTTTAATTAATCTTTTTGTTTTCATAGTGGACCTTTTTCTAACTATTTTTATGATATTTATCTTTTTAACATGATTTTTATGATCTGCTAATTGTTCAATTATTAATTGAGATAATGTCTTGCATATTTGCTACTAAGATTTTTATCCATATACTTAATTTTGATGTAAATATATGTTTGTTTGAACTTTGATTGAAAAAGTAACACTCTAGTAACCTCTAAGAGATGTCTGTTTTTGTGTCTAATAAGTCCATTTTGTTGGGGAGTGTCAACACATGAGGATTCATGAATTATTCCTTGTTTTTGATAGAAGGAGATTAGGAAGTGTTTGAAAAACTCTTTCCCATTATTAGACCTACCCCTCTTAATATTTTGCCCAAACTGAGTTTTGATCATACTATGGAATATGAGGTAGTGAGTAACACTCGCTATAGCCTGCTTTAATGAGGCTATCGATGCCTGGTTCTAGGGGTGTGTTAAGTGTGCAGAACGAATTTACCCGGGATGAGTTTGTGACCAAACTATTTGAAAGATTTGGAGAAAGAAACACCATTGAGGAGTTCAACAAGCTAAGACAAACTGGAAGTGTAGAAGTGTACTTAAAGAGATTTGGGGATTTAAGGTCCTATATGACTCAACAAAACCCACACCTTACTGAAGCTTATTTTGTGTCGAGCTTCTTGAGTGGGCTTAGTGAGGACAAAAGGCCAATGGTAAAGATGATTAGGCCCAAAATAGTAGAACAAGCGGCTGAGAGTGCAAGGTTACAAGAAATGATTGTAGAAGCACTTATGAAAGAGCAGAGGCAACAACACAAGGGGTTAATAGTGAGACTAGCCAATGGGGGAGGCAAGTATGTTAACCGAGAAGTTGGTAAGAGTGGAGGAAGTACGGAATAGGGGACAGGGCCCAGCACAGTGCCTTATGGGGAGCAATTAAGAGAGCAAAGAAGATTGGTTGGCCTTTGCTTTAGATATGGGGATAAGTACTATTTTGGGCATCAATGTAGAAGGCAAATTCTATTATTGGAAGGGGAAGAGGAGGATGAAGCTGAGGGGTCAAAAGAGGAAGTAAAGGAGAGTGGTGAATTAGAAGAAGAGAACAATGGAGAAATTTCATTGCATGCACTCAAGGGAGTGACTAACAATAAGATAATTATGGTAGCAAGGAGTATGCAGAATCATAACTTGTTGATCCTAATAGATAGTGGAAGCACACATAGCTCCCTTGATGAAGGGACAACTAAGAGGCTAAAATGCCCACTCTAGGGAACTCAACCCCTAAGTGTGACAGTAGGGTGCTTAGCAAATCAGCATGCCACGGGTTTACGTAGGAGATGCAAGGAGAGAAATTCAAGGTAGATTTAAGGCTACTACAATTTGGGGGATGTGATATGGTGTTGGGGATTGACTGGATGAAGGGAGTAAGCCCCATCAGTTTTGACTTCAATAGAATGGAGGTTTCCTTTGACAAGGGAGGAAGGAAAATGACACTGACTAGGGAAAGGGGAACGGAATCCTGGAAGATGATCTCGGGGAAGAAATTGCACAAAATGTTTAAGAACAAATGGTGTCAACTGTCCCAATTGTTCTAATTGGTGGCTGTGTGGGAAGGTTCACTTATGACAATGGAAGGAGGGCCTGAGAAAGAGCTGCAGGGGGAGGTGCACTTGACAATCACATCTCAGCCCTAAAAGCCTGACCAAGTACATTCTCAACACCTAATTAATGAACTGTTGGATAATTACAAGGACCTATTTGTTGAACCCACAACCTTACCTCCTACGTGAACCTTGGATCACTCCATAAACCTGAAGCCTAATGCTAAACCCATCAACATTAGGTCCTATAGGTATTCCCCAACCCAGAAAACCGAAATTGAAAAGATGGTCAAGGATATGTTGAACCAATCTTTCATAAGACATAGCTAAAGCCCTTTTGCCTCGCTAGTCCTCCTAGTTAAAAAGAAGGATGGATCTTGGCGTTTTTATGTTGACTATTGCAAATTGAATGCATTGACCATTAAAGATAAATTCCCTATACCCTTCGTAGAGGACTTGATGGATGAACTAAATGATGCCCATTTCTTTTCAAAACTTGACCTTAGGGCGGGCTACCATCAGATCAAAATGAAACCCAAAGATCTCCATAAAATCACTTTTAGGATACACCATGACCATTTTGAATTTTTGGTGATGCCATTTGAGCTCACTAATGCCCCAGCTACATTTCAGTCCCTAATGAACCAAATTTTTGAGCCTTACCTATGGAAATTTGTCCTAGTGTTATTTGATGACATCCTTGTGTATAGCCCCACCTTGGACCAACATATATCTCATCTTAAAACCACCCTTGAGGTCCTTAGAGCTAACCAACTTTTCATTAAAAGGTCAAAATGTGCATTTGGACAAAATCAAGTGGAGTATTTAGGGCATTTAATTTCTGGGGCAGGGGTAAGCACCGACCCTAAAAAAGTGGAAACCATGTTAGCTTGGCCCAAACCCACCACAGTGAGGGCCTTGAGTGGATTCATTGGGCTAACGGGTTATTATCGTCGATTTGCCAAAGGATATGGGGCCATAAGTAAACCTCTAACAAAACTCTTAAAGAAGGGGAGCTTTAGTTAGGGGCAGGAGGTCGAGGCAACCTTTGAAAAGTTAAAGAGCGCAGTGGGTAAGGTTCTAGTTTTGGGGCTACCTGACTTTAGCCAACCATTTGTGGTAGAAATAAATGCCTATGGGAGTGGCATTGGGGTGGTATTGTCCCAGAAAGGAAGACCCTTAGCCTTTTTAAGCTAAGCTCTAAGTGGTAGACATATGGGCCTAAGTATATATGAGAAAGAATTCTTGGCGGTTTTGATGGCAGTTGATAAATGGTGTCATTACTTGGGAGGGGTGAAATTTATAATTAAGACGGATCATGAGAGTTTGGAATTTTTATTGCAACAAAAATTGCAAACTCAACTACAAAAGAAGGGGATGGCTAAATTAATGGGATTAGATTATTCAATACAATATCGGAAGGGCAAGGAGAATGTGGCATTAGATGCCCTCTCAAGGTGTCATGAGGATGGGAATTTGACAGCCATTACCATGATAGTGCCGGAGTGGTGTAAGGAAGTGGTGGATAGTTATGAAGGGGATGAATGGGTGCAAGAACTCATACAAGGATTGACTGTGGGATCACAAGGAACTGGTGGTTATACTCTAAGGGAAGAGATGTTGCGACTGCATGGTAGAGTGGTCATTGGCAGCAAGGGGGAGCTTAGGAAAAAAATATTATAGTCATTGCATGAATCGCCCTTAGAGGGGCATTAAGGGGTCTAAAACACTTATTTAAGAGTGAAGCAGCTATTTCATTAGCTAAGATTGAAGACTGATGTGAAGGAATTCGTATTATCTTGTGATACTTACAAGAGGTGCAAGTATGAGAATGTTGCGTACCCCGGGCTGCTCTATCTCCTACTAGTACTGGACCAAGCGTGGACTAGTGTTTCCATGGATTTCATTGAGGGATTGCCTAAGTTCGAAGAGATAGTGTGCTGGTTGTGGTGGATAGGTTCACTAAATTTGCACACTTTATCAGTTTGGCTCATCCTATACGGCCCAAGAGGTGGCTAGAGCTTTCATGGACAAAATAGTGGCCTTGCACAGGGTGCCGGGGGCTATCATATCAAACAGGGACATGATATTCACCAGGACCTTTTGGCAAAAATTGATGAGGTCGATGGGGATAAAACTCAACATGTCTACTGCCTACAACCCCCAAACGGATAGACAAATGGAAAGAGTGAACCAGAGTTTGGAAACCTATCTTAGGTGTATATGTATTTTGCACCTTAACCAATGGCATAGACGACTTGCATTAGCCCAATGGTGGTACAATTCTACTCACCATACCACCTTGAAAATGTCCCCATTTGAAGCCAATTACAGTTACAAACCTCTGATCTTACCAGACATAGGAGGGCAGACTATAGCAGCCTCAGTGGAAGAATATTTGTAGCAAAGGAGGGTGGTAATTAGACAGCTCAAACAGGAATTGACCTTGGCCGAAAATAAAATGAAGCAATATGCGGACATGAGGAGAAGTGACAAAGAGTTGGAGGTTGGGGAGAATGTTTATTTATTTAAGGATGAGGCAACCCCATTTGAAGCCCATTACTCAAGGACTAGTTACTAAGCTGACTCCCCGGTATTTTGGCCCGTTCCCTCGTTCCCTATCATAGCTAAGGTTGGAAAGGAAGCCTACCAGTTGCAACTCCTAGAAGGATCCTGAATGCATCCCATCTTCCATGTGTCTCTCCTAAAAAGGTCATCAGGCAAGGAACATGCCAATCCGGAGCTACCATCATTACCTAAGGAAAAGAAAAGGGCAGAAGAACCAGAAGCAATATTGGATTGGAGGGTGATCCGTAGCCATGGGGTTCCCCTCATTCAGGTACTTGTCAAGTGGACGAAGACAAGGGGAGCAACACTTGGGAATGTTTGCCAAGCCTCCTTCAATGGTTCCCAAGGACAACTAACCTCCTCAACATTTGTTAAGGACAAGAAATGTTTCAAGGGAGGGGCAATTGTGACACATTATGGTCTTGGTGCGAAATCAACCGTTTATTGGCAAATTTAAACTGTCTTCCTAGCCATTTCCCTTATGTTATATTGTCATGTTTTATTTACTTTATGCATTGGTATTAGTTTAGATATTACAGCTTAAGGGGTAAGATATTTTAAGGGGAGGTCCACGTGTAAAGGGGCCTAGGGAAAAAGACAAAAGAGTTGGTTATTGGGGGTGGGATCTGCTGTGGCAGCACCCATGCTAGAGGTTTATATACCCCTACACTTAGCTTGTAATGGTATTGAATATCAGAAACGAATCCTATTTCTCTCTGTTATCTCTCTCTCTTCTTCCTCCCTTTTCTAATCTCTTTCTCTTATCTGCTTCTTCTTCTTCTTCTTCTTCTTCTTCTTCTGAAATCTCCGACTAACTTGAATTAGAGAGCGGATTACATTTTCACATTTGAGTTTGTGACAGATAGTACAACCCCATTCCTTTCCTTAGCAAATCCAATCGTCTTCCCTGTGGTCTAGTATTGAAAAAACATAATGAGTATCAAAGTATTTGATTGTACAATCTAGATCTTTGGTGATTTTGGAGATGGAGAGAAGATTGGTTGACAATTTAGGCACGTATAGGACATTAGGTAAAGAAAGGAGTGGGGTAATTTTAATGCTGCCATGACCAACAATTGGAATAGCTAATCCATCAGCCACAAAGATCTTTTGGTCTCCAAGGATAGGCATATAATTGTCAAATTTATTAGGGTAGTGAGTCATATGATTAGTAGAACCAACGTCTATGACCCATGATTGGGAATGAAAGATGTTGGAAGCTTTAGAGATATTAGAAATGAGACACTTACCCATGGTTGTCAAAGTCTCGATTCAATTCTTACGATTTTACGTGTTAGGAACCTCTAAACGATTTAATGCCCATTTAAAATCTAAATTGTAGTAGAATCGAAGTGAATCCTGATTCGACTCAGTAAAATTGGTAGAATCCCGAGTTAGACCACGATTTTATCGATTTTAACTTTCATGCACATAAAGGTTTGAGAGGGAAAAAATTCAGTCTTTAGCCAACATAATATTAATTTTGATTCGAGGGATGCCCTCTGCCTCTGTAAACCCTTATCTCTCTCAAAACACTTTCGTCACAAACACAAACTGCCAGCTAAGCCTCCGTTGATTCACAAACACGAATTGTCGTTTCCATGCTCGCCTGCTCGGTGCCGCTGTTTTTGTGTAACATGAATCGATTCATAGCTTTGATTGCTCGGTACCGCCGTCGATTCAACTTAAAGGGGTATATAGCTTCGTCTGTTTCTTCTTTTTCAATTTCTTGGTTTGATTTGGTGATTTTTGTCCGCCACAACTTCATCTATTTCTTCTTCGCCTACCTTCATTAATTTGATTATTGTTGGTTTCCTTAATTTGAAAGTGAATTATTGTTGGTTTCCTTAAAAAATTGAATGTTTGTTGGAGCTTTTAATATAATTATTGCTTGTAATGTAGAAGTTTACTAATGTGTGTTGTTTTTATTTATATTAGGTTATGACTCATATGACTTATGAGAATTTATATTATATGAACTAATATTCAAAATTTTCGTTATAGATGGATGAATGATTATAAATGGACTTAATATTTAGAAATTTCATACTATTTAGTATTTTTGAAATTAATAGATGAAGCTATTTTGAAACAGGTAACATGTATTTCATTAATAATAAGGAATAAAGTTGAAATAATTATGTTATTAAGCAATGTTAATTCATTTTTTATAAAATTATGTCATTATAAACTTATATTTTGATAGATTAAAGGGTATTTTTAATTGTCTTTAAAATCTTATGATTTTACGATTTAAGTTTATGATTTGATTTTATGGACTCTTTATTGATCTCACATAAAATCTCGATTTTAACAACCTTACATTTACCATTCTGAGCAATGAACACGTACTTGAAGTCTTGGTGAGGGAGTTAAGCAAACCTTTCAACCTTTCAATGCCCTTTTTGCTGAATGCTTCTCCATTGACAGCTAGTTCCTCTTGAGAAGTTTCCTCAGCAAAATTGGCTTGGTTTTGTTTTGTTCTTCCAATTCATCATTCCTAGCCAATACTTGAGCCTTCCCATGAATCTTGAAACAGTTATCCCTTGTATGTTGAGGCTTTTTGCAGTAGGATCATCACAATCCATCTCTGTTGGGACTGTTTAGAGGAATCAGCTTTGTTCTGCCACTGTCTTGGATTGTATGGCTTATTTCCTCCACCATCTGCACCTTTCTTGGACATCATGGCAGAACCTTCATTTGGTTGTGTGTCAAGCATAACAGTTCTTCTAGTTTCTTCTTCTCGAATGATGGAGAAAGCCTCACTAAGTGGTGGTAGCCGATCTATTCTCAGCACTTCCACTCTTACTTGATCATGTTCCATATTTATTCTTGCTAGAAACCCAAAAATCCTATCCATTTTTCAAGAAATTCAAGTAGGGCTTTAGTATCTTCAGCATTCTTCATCCAAAGATCTTGATAATGATCTATTTCAAGCCAAAGACCATTTAAATAGTTATAATATTTAGTAACAGAGATAGAGCCTTGTACCACAAATTAAACTTTGGTTTTCAATTCGTAAATCATTGCAGCATTGCAGCATCTTGCTTCATGGAGTATGTTTTTTGAAGCATCTCCCAAATATCTCGCACTATAGGAAGGAACATGAGATTTCTACTAATCTCTGGCTGCATTGAATTCCATATCTAGGACATGATCATTGCGTCCTCCTCATCCCATGCTTGGAACTTGGCTCGGACTAGTCCCCTTTAATTGACTAATCTGTCCTTTTCCCTTCATGAGTGCCCTCACAATCTACGAACATTGCAGATAATTCTCCCCATTCAAGCATAAACAACATTAATGCTCTAAAGCTGTCCATGTGAGCCAGTCAAATGGGGACTCAAGAACAGCTCCAGGATTGGATGTCACGTTCTCAAAAGTCTCAAGACATCTTTTCACAGAATAACTAGAAAACAATGAAGGAGATTGAAGGGAACAAGAATGGAAATGAAGGCCAAATCAGCAGAGGTGATGGGATGAAGGCTAACATGGAATGGGAGGAAGAACAAAGGTCAACAATGAAGGCTCACAAGAAAACAACGAACAATTGTAAAAGGAAAGAAAGAAAAAATAGGAAATCTCCTATTTTAGGAAATATTCCTAAAATAGGTAAGGAAATCAATTTTCAACATGTTTAGGAAAGGAGATATTTAGGAATAAATTCTAAGAAATTGTCATGACCCTAGGAGCAATAGAGGGGCAAAATTGTAATAGGGATATAAATAGTTAGAGGGTATTTTGCAATTTGTTAGAATTTCAGTTGTTATGCACATGGGTGCATGGTTGAGGCCAAATGGACTACACATGGGTGCAAGAGCAGTGGGCTATAAATAAGCCACTGTTGTAGGAAGAAAGCATGATTGAAATGATAAATGAAATTCTAATTCTCTCTACCAATCTCTCTCAATCTCCCTCCAATTTCCTGTCAAACCTTAGCGAATTTGACAATGAGTTCCAGAGAATTCCGAGAATTCTCTAGAGTTAGGGAGATAGAATCACGAGAAAGAGAGGGAAGAGAGATCGGGGAAAAAAGAGAGAATTGAGAAAGAATTCAAAATGATTTTGATTCAAATTCAACATGCCTCAATATAGTTTGCGCGGTCCCTTATGTAGAGAGGATTTCACATTTCTATTCCCGATAATGGGAGTTTTATTTACAATAGAGCCCTTTCTAGAATTCACTACTCAACTGCCTACCTGTGTGTATGTGACAACTCGCCACTTGCTTGATTTATTCCCCTGCTTTTGGTTTATACCATGACAAACTCTCCCGAGCTTGAGACATTTCTTGTCCTCAAGAAATAGTGAGTAGGCTGGCCGCGTGCCGGAATTGCCTTAGCAGGTCAGGTAAGTATTCCCAAGTGCTGCTATCATGGGGAAGATTGGACCATTTAACTAGCACGTGAATAATTGGGGCCCTGTGCTTGTATAAGACCCTTCTGTCTAGGATTGAGCTAGGCTGAGTTGTCACGCCCGCCTCCCATGACAGTTACGGTACCTGCTAATCTCCTACGGACTTTTTAAGTAATGATACAAGAAAGACCGGGTGGATCTTGGTCTCCTTCGGCAATTTCAACCTATATGCCACACTTCCTACCCTGGCTTCAATGGAGTAGGGCCCATAGTACTTGGGACTTAACTTGGTGATCTGCCCTTAGGCAATCTTCTTGAGGTGTGCTGGCTGGAGTTTCAGATAGAACTTTTCTCCTACATTGAATTCCCTCTCACTTCTCCTTCTATCCGCGTATTGCTTCATGCAGTTTTGAGCCACAACCAATTCCTCCTTGAGCTGTTGTAAGACATTCTGCCTTTTTTCCAAATAAGCCTCCACTGTTGCCACTGTAGTGCCCTCCCTAACAGCTGGAAGGAGTGGGGGTTGATAGCCAAACAACGCTTTAAAGGGTGACCTTTTGATTGAGGCATGGTGGCTGGAGTTGTACCACCATTGGGCAAGAGAAAGCCATTTGTGCCATCCCTTAGGGTGGAGGATAAGGACTGACTGAGATAAGCTAGGGGCCTTCTGTCTTGCATTAACATTGCCCCTATTCCTATTCCACAAGCATTCGTCTCAAGGATGAAAGGTTTACTGAAATCTGGTAACCCCAACATCGGCGCTTTAGACATGGCATCCTTCAACTATCCAAATGCCTTCTCTGCCTTCAGTCCCCACTTAAATCCATCTTTCTTCAGAAGCTCTGTTAATGGTCGACTTATGAGGTCATAATTTCTTATAAAGCGCTTGTAATAGCTTGTTAGTCCCAAGAAACCCCTCAAAGCCTTCAAGTTAGTAGGCTTTGGCCAATTCACCATGACTGCTACCTTCCTTGGATCAGTACTCACCCCAACCCTTGAAATAACATGACCCAAATACTCCACCTGCTTCTTGCCAAAGGCACATTTCGATTGCTTAATATACAATTGGCTGGACTTGAGGATATTGAATGTAGTCCTTAGGTGTTGCAAATGTCGGGTGTAAGTTTGGTTGTAAATTAGGATATCATCAAAGAAAACTAGGATAAATTTTTGTAGGAAGGGCTCAAAGACTTGGTTCATAAGTGATTGGAAAGTAGCGGGAGCATTGGTGAGCCCAAATGGCATCACCAAGAACTCATAGTGGTCGTGATGGATTCAAAAGGAGGTCTTATGGATATCATCAGGTTTCATGCGGATCTGATGGCACCCTGAGTGTAAATCCAGTTTAGAAAAAATTGAAGCATTCTTTAGTTCATCAAGTAAATCTTCAATTATAGGGATTGGAAACTTATCTTTGATAGTTAAGGTGTTAAGTTGACAGTAGTCAACACAAAAACGCCATGAACCATCCTTTTTCTTGACAAGTAGGACAGGGGATGCATATGGGCTTTGGCTTGGTTGGATTAAGGATTGTTGCAACATTTCTTTCACCATTTTTTCGATTTTGGTTTTCTGGTGAGGGGGGTATCAGTAGGATCAGATGTTAACAAGTTCTGAGTTAGGCTTCAAGTTGATTGAGCGGTTGAAGGCTCTTTGGGGTGGTAGGGAGTTAGGTTTTACAAACAATTCCTCATACTCAGCCAAAAGTATATTAAGACAGTCTAGTTGATGTACCTCTATTTGATTTTGGTTTCGGATGAGTGTTGCTAGGTAAGATTCCCCTTGTGACTCACTTCCTTCCTCTGCATCCTCAATAGCTTGGATCGAGAACAATTGGGTCACTTGAGCCCACTTGTTTTTAAGCAGCTTCCTTCCTATGATCATCTTACAAGCCCCGATTTCTTTGCTGCCCGTGAGAGTCATCTTTTTGCCCCCCTTCTCAAAAGTCACTTCCATTCGATTAAAATCGAAGCTGATAGGGCTCACTTGTTTCATCCAGTCAACTTCCAACACTACATCACAACTCCCTAGCTTGAGTAGTCTCAAATCTGCCTCAAACAACTTGCCTTGCATTTCCCAACAAAACCCGGTGCAAGTTGATTTGCTTAGCACCTTGTGTCCATTGGCAATGGTCACCGACAAGGGTTGGGTTCCTGTCATCCTGCAGTGGAGCTTCTTGGCAGTGCTCTCATCCAAGAAACTGTGGATAGAACTATTATCAATTAAAATCATTAGACTGCCGTCAGGTACCCTGCCTTCCACCTTGATAATCTTGTTGTTGGTTAACCCCTTGAGTGTATGCAAAGATTTCTCCATTACCTTCCTCTTCCAACTCCTCTTTTTCCATTATCTCCTCTTCGTTTTCCATAGCTTCTTCTTCACCTTCTAGCAAGAGTAGTTGCCTCTTGCATTGATGTCCCGGGTGATACCGATCACCACATTTGAAGCATAGCCTAGCCTGTCTCCTTTGATCTATCACATTGCCACTCTGGCCTATCGATTGGCTGCCAGATGCAATCACTGTCACCCCTCTTGCCCCAGGATTTACCCTGACCAACTCCCTTCCATATCCTCTCATCCTTGGCATTACGGGTCCCCTATTAGTTCCCTTGTTCTGCTGTCTCTGTTTCTTCATGATTGCTTCTACCATGATCTCCTGTAACCTTGCATTCTCTGTTGCCTCCTCCACGGTCTTCGGCCTTAGTATCTTGACTATGGGTCAAAGCTCTTTGTTTAATCCGCTTAAGAAGCTCGAGACAAAATATGCTTTGGACAAATGGGGGTTCAAGGTGACCATAATCGATCGTAGCTCTTTGAATCATGCTTGATAAGCCTGCACACTCCCTTCTTGTCGTAATTTATTGAATTCTTCTGCTACATTCGTCATATTTCTGTCTCCAAACCTTTCGCATAATTTCTTTGCAAATTCTCCCCGAGGGCACTCTCCTCTACTCTGACTAACCTTGGTACCAGGCATCCCTCGCATCATTGAAGTACGTGGCTGCCAAGGTTAACCCTATGTTCCCTTGGTATATTGTACCACTCAAACATCCTTTCACATCTTCTCACCCACCACTGCGGGTTACTCCCATCAAATATGGGAATCTCCATCTTAGGCTTAGGGAACCCCGATTGATTGTGGATAACTGGTCCCTTGCGCCTGAATTCTCCTTCTACATCTTCTTCCATTCTCGGTGTGTGACGCCCCGGCCCCACTACTAGGTGTCACCGTAACCCGTGGTTACAACCCTGGCCTATCTTGAAGGACGACTATGTCCCGTCATCATAAAGAATTAAAATAATATGGGCACCCTGGGTGGGGTCCAGGCTTCGTCGCCTTCGTCTATCGAGAATTCGGGTTCAAGAACATAGGCAGCAAAAATTTACTCGACTAGGCCTTTAAAATACAAATCAACATGCTCAATAAAATACTTTAACAGTTAAGTATAACTAGATTACACTCACTGAGTTACTCATAGTGGGAACCTTAACTTGGTCCAAAACAAGTTTTATTTAAATCACAACCATTTTCCATGGCCAAGTACAGAGCTCACATAATTTACATTAAAGACACATACATGACTCACAATCGCATGGCCCGCAATTACTATTGACCGACGACTCTTCCACCACTACCTCTTTTCCTTTCTTAGATCCCGAGCCATTTGTTGGGTTAGTGCGAGTGAAGGGGGTGAGTTCAGAGACTCAGTAAAGGCAATATGCAATGCAGTAAATTAATGAGCATGACATCATAGATAATAATGAAGTGCAGCGTGCATGCAAGTCTGTCCACCGCACCTATCTCAGGCTCTAGATGGCCCCTATTGGTTTCATCTATGACCCCGTCCTAGAACTCTCACGATCCGAAACCCACTGTCCCATGCCTAGGCACTTCCTCAATATCTTATGCAAGTCATGACAAAAGAAATTTACACACAAAGCATATTAATCCTTAACTTAATTTGTTTGTTGCTTGGTGACTGACTCTATTTCGTTGTACCAACTGGTAGCGTACCTGCAACGCCTTTACCACAATTATACATACACATGAGGGTAAGTAAGTAATTAATTAGCCATTGACTAAATTTATTTGTTTAATTAATTTACCAATCCAACTAATTATCTTAACTAATTATCTTACTAATTACTTAAAATAAACTTTAACTACTAATTTAATTTAACTAAGTAACTAATTAATTAACTATTTCAAATAAACTTTATTAATCTAATAAATCTGAACTCTTAAATATACATACCTTTCTAACGAACTCTTCTTCTTCACGGACTGTTCATTCACATATGCCTTCTTCCCATGGCCGAATTGCCTATTTATAGGCTTGGCCATCTCCTGATTTTTCCCTCTAACCATGGTTTTAATCCATTGGTTTACAGTTAATTTAATGCCTCGGCCACTGTCCTTTACGTGGCTGTAAATTGGCTTCACAAGGAGGGTTTGAAGGCTGTGAAATGGAGGAGAAATTGGCAACTGTAGAAACCAAAATCAAGGTTAATTGCTGCTGGACGCGTGGTTGCAACCTGGCAGCTTCTTGGTCTTCAATTTGACACTGAAACGGTGCCGTTTTGCTCCATCAGTTTGCTGGAAAATTCCAGCTTTCTTCCCTTAATTTTTTTCCTATTCTTGGATTGAACCCACAGGAAAAGGGAGGCTCCTGCGTGTGCACAACCAGCTTGGCTGAAAGCTCCTTCAATCCCTTACTTGCATTTATTATATTTAACTTACTCTTTGCTTTTTACTTAATAATTTTCTAAAGTTACCAGCATCTCGCACGTCCCGAGATTTGAAGCTTCCAACATTCCATGCACATTGCACTTCCAACCTTTAAACTATGAGCATTCTTATTTCTTTATCTAACTTAATTTTATATTAATCTAGTGCTCAATTTTTCCCACTTTGTACTTAACCTAAGAAATATCATAATTTCTTATTTACTTCCCTTATTCAAAACACATTAGATTTAAAATTTATTTTATTATTATTATTTTCCTAGGTCAAGGATGTTACACGGTGCTACCTCGATCTCAGAGGCCTCGACATTTCCATTCCTTCCTTCGACACCAGTAAGGACCGGCTCCATCCTTTCCCTTGGTCAGAAATCAGGTTATAAACTTACCTGATTCTGGCACGTAAACATTACCATGAAGCTCTACAATTGCTCGCGGATTTGGGTTTCCCACTTCCATCTTTGACCCCATCCAACCTCCCCTCCAAATTGTCGAGAGACGCATCCACCTTTCTATCCATCGATGTGATCGCTTCATGGTTGCGATTGGATCCGATTTCTAGTAGTTCTACCCGAGCTTGCAGATCGGTCATTGTCGCATGGAATTGCTGCACCTGTGAAATTCTTCATTCGAGTTCCCTTCGCCATCTACTTCTTCGGCCCAGAACGAGCTCCGATACCAAATTTGTCAAACCTTAGTGAATCTGACAATGAATTCCAGAGAATTCCGAGAATTCTCTAGAGTTAGAGAGATAGAATCACGAGAAAGAGAGGGAAGAGAGATCGAGGAAAAGAGAGAATTGAGAAAGATTTTGATTCAAATTCAACATGCCTCAATACAGTTTGCGTGGTCCCTTATATAGAGAGGATTTTGCGTTTCTATTCCCGCCAAAGGGAGTTTTATTTAATAGAGCCCTTTCTAGAATTAACTACTCAACTGCCTACCCGCGTGCATGTGACAACTCGCCACTTGCATGATTTATTCCCCTGCTTATGGTTTATACCATGACATTTCCCTCTCTATCTCTCATTTCCCCCTTAATCTTCTTCTGTATTATGTTGTCTCTTAATTATCTCCCACAGTTCCTTCCAATTCCTCTTCTAACCTATCACGAACCCTAGGTTCGTGAGAAAAATCTCCAACAATCTTCAACGGGCATTATGTGTTGCACTATAGTTGACCTTAAGGGAAGTCAGTGACATTTTCAAAAACACAGTGGTGGCCGGTGCAATTTAGACAACCTCAAGGGTGGTTTATGAAGTTTACCCTTTAGTTTATCATGTAAAGAGTAAGAATTGTTCGCGTTCTATATGTTGGAAAATTAGAACATTAATTTTTGGTTTCTGTTCTAAAGGCCTCTATCTACGAATAAATTGGAAGCTTCAGGGTGTGTTTAGCTTTGTAAAATGATTTCTAGTTTTTGATTTCCAATTTTCTATAAAATCTTAGTTTTCATTTTCTATAAAAAATTTGGAAAATGTGTTCAAATGTTAGAAATACGTAAACTAATTTCCAATCTAGAAAATTAGAACATATGTTAGAAAGGAAAAGAGAGATGTTTTAATTTCTTTTGTGTAATTGGAGAAGGAGATGGAGATGATTTGTAAACTTTTTTTAGGAAAATCACATTTTCCAATTTTCCAAATTAATAAGGAAAGCATGGAAAACTCGTTTTAGTAGTTTTCCAAGTTTAGTTTAAGTTTGGGAAATTGCATTTTCTATCTTCATTCACCACCATCTCATGAAATTTCTCCATATGAAGATGGTGTTTAAACTTCATTTCATCATTACTCCGCCAGGGGATATTATCCACTGCCGGTCCCAAGCCCGGATAAAGGAGGAGGGTTGCGTTAGGTAGCCGACAGCCAGCGTAAAACCTAGTCGGATCCAAATATGAATTCTAGACAAACTATCTATTGGGATGTAACCCACATAGAAGTCTAGAATTCATGTAGCCAACCCCACATAGTGGGATAATGGCTGGATATGTTGTTGTTGTTGTTTTCTAGTTTTCCAGTTTCTGTGGAGTTATGGAAAACTTGGTCTGTTTTGTACAACTAAACAGTGCAGGGTTTCTAAAATTAAGGAATTTATGAAATGATAGTCAATGGCATAACTAGACACTCTTTTGATTTTGATTTTCAACCCAAAGTCATCTTTTTCATTCTTGTGCTAAGATCTGCAAGCATGCAAAATGTTTCTGGTTCCAGATAGATTAACAGTGATTATAATGTTAAACCTGTATTTAGGCATTGTGCTTCTGGAGCTGATTACTTCTTCATGTTTGTGCCATTCGAAATATGGTGCATTTAAGCAGAAAATTGTTTATCTGCTTTGTCAAATCTGTCTTTATCTTTTAGGTTGTGTTTATGTGATGCATTTTGGTGCAAAAGGGACTGTATAGTCCTTGGAGCATTTGATCCATGACCTTGAGGGAAAATTCTTCTTCTTCTTCTTCTTCATATTGATTATTGATCTTATTGAGGAAATGAGACCAAATTTGATGAATTTGCTTAATGGCTAATTAGTTTCTTCCATTTATCTTGCTAAATCTAAATAAACCATCCTTGTGTTTAGAGAATGTGTGTTTTTGGTTCGAACATATGAACCATGAGATGCATATTGCTTTTACTTTTAACAGCTGTATCTTTGATAACTGAAAGCTGCTTGCTTGGAACGAACAGGCTCTTGAAAAACCTCAATCTGATTCTTCAGAATCTGTGGATGTCTTGTTTAGTGACACCAAGGATGGAACAGCTGTAGATAGTTATGCAAAGGAGGTATATTTCTCTACCTTGTCTGTGAAATGCAGTTTACTTTTCTGATATATGCCTCCACATGTTTTTTTCTGTTCTGGTTTTTATTCAACCATACGAAAACAAAAGTAGATATGACAAGGATCTTCATGTCATGAATGAAGATAATTGATATGGTAGTTACCTAACACCTAGATGATATTGTGAATGTTAAGCCAACCTTTACAAGATGGAACCACAAGTCGTGAATGTGATAAAATGTAAGATATATACACCTCTTAAGTGATATATCCTACATAGTGTTCTGTAAGAAAGTTTTCCTCTACCTTTTTTTATTTTCTACTACATTCTTCTGTGGCCAGGAGTCCACCTACATGGCAGTTGCAAACATGGTCCAGTTAGTGTTAAACATCAACTTACTTCTACTTTGGTTTAACCTTTCTTTAACTACTCACTTGTGTTTTATCATAATTGATAAGCTTTTCATTTTAGTAAAGAATGATGCTTAATTCAAAGGAAAAACATTGGTTCATACTTTATGTAATTGGGTCAGACATTGGTGTCTGTTTATAAATATAACTGAACCTCATGTTGGTCCTTATGTCATAGTGGTTTGACTAAGCGGGGCGGAATTGAGTCAATAAAAATCTTATCAAATAACTTCTTATTCTTTAGTTTGCTGTGTGCGAGATAAAGTAAAGCAAGCAAATCATTTAATCACACGAGATTCACCCTAGATTTTTGAGCTCTAGGCTGCCCTTTTTACACAACAGCAAGCAACAACTTGCCTTTACTGAACCAATTGAAGTTAAAAAAAAAATTACATATCTATCCTCACTTTGACAAAATGAATATAGTTCAGTGCTCAAAATCAGGAAAATAATTATTTTACATCCTTTTTGAATAACCAATCACTTATCTTTCTCCAAAGCTTGGAAGATTAGTGTCAGGACCTTGTGTCCTGACAGGGAATTTCTCCTTTGGTGAGGGGAATTAGGGTTAGGAAAGAGAGAGAGAGAGGAGAGAACGAAGGGAGAGAGAGAGACAAAACAGGGGAGTTCTTAGAGAAGTCGAAGAGAGAGAAAAGAAAGTATCAATTTGGTTATGAAATTTGTTAATTCTCTTATTGAATTGGGAGCCCTTATATAGCCCCTTTCCCCGCCAACATCAAGTGGTTACAATCTTAACAGCCTGGTTGTTTCACCCTGTAACAGTACTAACTGCTTCCTACAACCCCTAACCACCAACCAATTGCCTAAACCGCCTATGGTTACACCTTCCAATTGCCTTAACCATTTACTGTTACAATCACAGTGTTACAAATAAAACAAAGATAGCAAGTCCCTTTTTCAGTCAAAATCAAACACTGCTGAAACAACTCAAATGGCCGAGAGTATAAACACAAACACAACAGATATTAAAAACATAAACGAAACAAGAGGCACAAGGTTTATAGTGGTTCACCCCAAATAGAGGCTACGTCCACTTAAGCTCTGGTGAGAAGAGCTCGCTTCACTATATGAATGATCCGATTATACTCATACATAGAAGTTTAAACACGACAACTCTGGTTCTCTAGAAAATTGCCCAAAACCACTTAATACAGGTTAAAAGCTTACCTTAAAACGAAGTAGAGAACACAGAAGAATGAAAGGAAGACGAAAACTGTACAAACATTTACACAGAGAGAGAGAGAGAATAAACCCTAACCCAAAGATGAAAGACTCTCGGCCAATCCCTCTCTTTTCTTTTGTCTTCCCCCCGATCCCTTCATCAATCTCGAGGCGCATGATAAATAAGGCAATTGGACGGCTGTGATGCAAGAGAATAAAAGCTACAGAAACGGCTCGGATGGCATCGTGCAAAGTGATTTGCAGCAGGCTATCCGACAAAATGCAAAAGGCAAAAGGGCTTGGGCTTGGGCCAAAGGTGGCTGCCAAAGTGGCCCTCCAGTTGGCGCCCAAAGGGCAGCCCATGGTTGCCAAGTGGCCCCCCAACCGTTTGGCATCATTTGATGCTTCATAGAAAAATAACAAACTCCACCTTGAAGAATCAAATGACCAAGAAATCAGATCTGACATATGAGTGAAGCAAGCTACGATTCTCACCCTCACTGCTCAAGATGGCTGAGGAATTAGCCATCATCAATATGCAGGAAATTCAAGTAATGCTTGAACTTGGTTGCAGTCAATACCTTGGTGCCCATGTCAGCAGGATTGTTGGCTGTTGAGACTTTCTGGATACCCACAGTTTCATTGGCTATCATTTCCCTTACATAATGATATTTCACATCCACATGTTTGGTTCGATCATGATACACTATAGTTTTGGACAAATGGATGGCACTTTGGCTATCCGAGAAAACTATCACTTTGCTTTGAAGCAAGTGAATTTCCTTGAGAATACCTTGAAGCCATATGGATTCCTTGAAGGCATCAGTTACAGACACATACTCCACCTCAGTAGAGGATAGGGTAACAAGTGGCTGTAGCTGAGACTTCCAGTTGATACAATTTCCACCCAAGGTAAAATAAAAGGCAGTGGTGGATTTTCTAGAATTTCTACCCTTGCAAAATCAGAGTCAACATACCCAACAAGATCAAGTGTATCAAACATTTTCTTAAAATTTAAACCAATACATACAGAACCATTTATGTACCTAAGCAAATGTTTTAAAGCATTCCAATGAAGTTTTCCAGGATTTGACATGAATCGACTAAGTAAGAAAATTGAATATGCAAGGTCGGGCCTGGTACTTATCATTGAGTGCATATTTGTTCCAATTACATTTGCATAAGGGACATTTTCCATTTCTACAATTTCAGAATTAGATGTGGGACACTGAGATTTAGATAAAATAAAATGTCCAACCAAGAGAACTGTAATAATTTTACAATTTTTGCATTCCAAATTTATGAACAGCTTTTACCAAATAATTATGCTGATGTATTTTGAGGCTATTGTTGCTTCTATTCCTCTCAATTTTCATTCCTAATATTTTCTTAGCAGGTCCTAAGTCTTTCATATCAAAGGTTGTGTTTAGCATTGATTTTAACTCCTTAATCTTTGACTTAGACTTGCTAATTAGCAGAATATCATCTACATATAACAGTAGATAAATAGGAATCTCAGAGAGCATAAAGTAAAAGCAATTGTCATATTGACTTCTAACAAAACCAGCCCCTAGAACAAAATTGTCAAATTTTTTATACCATTGTCTTGGGGCCTGTTTTAAGCCATACAAGGATTTTTTCAACAAATAGACATGATTAGATTTATTTGAAACAACATAATCAGTAGGCTGAACCATGTAAATGTGTTCATCAAGGTCACCATGCAAAAATGCAGTTTTAACATCTAATTGTTCAAGTTCTAAATCAAATTGAACTACAACTGCAAGCATAATTCGGATTGTCTCAAATTTAACCACAGGAGAAAAAATTTCTGTATAGTCTATTCCCTCCCTTTGAGTAAACCCTTTAGCTACTAATCTTACCTTATATCTAATAGGGTCATTAGAAGACATACCTTCTTTTAGTTTGAACAACCACTTACACTAGATCAACTTCTGATTTGCTGGATGAGGGACAAGAATCCAAGTTCTGTTGGCCATCAGGGAGGCCATTTCTTCGTCCATGGCTTGCTGCCATTTTTCATTGTCCTTAGAGCTGACAACCTCCTCATAAGAGGAAGGCTCACTGCTCCTCATTTCAACACCTGCTACCAAGGCACAATATACTAAACCTGAAAAAACATACCTAGCTGGAGGTCTTACCATCCTCCTGCTTCTATCTCGGGCAAGTTGGTAATCACTAAGATCATGTTGAGGGGAGTCATGCTACTCCACCTCAATCTTAGTTTCAACATTTTATTCCTCATGATCAGTCTCATGATCAGAGGTCTGGTCTAAGTTTGATATGGGTGAGAGATCTCCTTTTGGTTGAGGTTTTGGTATAACTGGAGCACCAGGTGGGTTATTATTTATAGTTGGGTGCTCCACCTCAATTTGAGTTCCTCTTAAGCTGATAAAATTATCTGTGTTGCTATGTAGGGTTGTTTCTTCTGTTTTAGATAATTTGCAAGGGAAAACAGCTTCATTAAATATAACATCACGGCTAATAATAATTTTAACACCCTTAGACTGTCTTTCCCATAGCCTATATCCTTTTGTCCTTTCTTGATAACAAACAAATACACACTTTGTGAATCTAGGTTCAAGCTTACCTTCAGATTGGTGAGCATAGGCTTCACAGCAAAAAATCCTTAGGTAATTTAAATTTAATTTTCTTCCGGTCCACTTTTCTTCAGGGCATTTAAAATTAAGGGCATTAGAAGAACTTCGATTTACTAGGTGTGAAGCTGTTGCTAATGCCTCTCCCCAGAAGGATTTAGGCAAACCAGAAGCGAACAAAAGGCACCTCACTTTTTCAAGGAGGGTTCGATTCATTCGTTCAGCTACCCCATTTTGTTGGGGTGTGTTTCTAACAGTTTTGTGCCTAAGTATACCCTGGGAATTGCAATATTGATCAAACTATTTGTTACAAAATTCTAACCCATTATCTGTTCTAAGAGTTTTGATTTTTCTATCAGCTTGATTTTCTATTAAGATCTTCCAAGTTTTGAATTTCTCTAATGTTTGATCTTTTGTTTTTAGCAGAAATACCCACATCTTTTGTAACCATAGCCCCTCACACATCCCTTGAGCGACAGCTCTGAATTCAGCTTCAGCATTACTTCTGGCTACCACATTCTGCTTCTTACTTCTCCATGTTACTAGGTTTCCCCAAACATAGGTACAGTAGCCGGTAGTAGATCTTCTGTCTCCTGTTGAGCCTGCCCAATCTACATCTATATAGATCTCTATCTTTTTACTGTCTCCTTTCTTAAAGAATAAACCTTGCCCTGGTGAGCCTTTCAGATATCTGAGAATCTTATACACTGTTTCTAGGTGACTCTCCTTTGGTGAATGCATATGCTGACTGACGACACTTATAGTGAAAGCAATGTCAGGTCTAGTGTGAGATAGGTAGATCAATCTACCTACTAGCCTATAATATCTTTCTCTATCCACAGGCTTTCCAACATCTTCCATTCTTTTCCCTGCCTCAATCGGGGTATTGCTTGGCTTGCAACCAAGCATACTAGTCTCAGTCAAAAGGTTAAGAATGTACTTTCTCTGAGAGACACTAATTCCCTTCTTTGATCTGGCGACTTCCATTCCCAGAAAATATTGCATTTGACCTAGGTTTTTTACTTCAAACTCTGTGGCTAAGACTTTCTTCAACCTCTCCACCTCTCCTATGTTATCTCTAGTAAGAATGATGTCATCCACATACACAATTAGAATGGTCCTCCTACCATCATTGAATAGTTTGAAGAACATAGTATGATCTGACTGCCCCTATTGATATCCTTGACTCTTGATTACCTTCGCAAATCTATCAAACCATGCTCTTGGTGATTGCTTGAGCCCATATAGAAATTTCTTCAACCTATATACTCTGGTTTCTTTTCCTTCCTTATAAAATCCTGATGGACAATATATGAACGAGGTTGTTTTCTGATAGAGTTCCCACTCAATTCTGCAGATTCACTCTCCAAATCAGTGGATAACCAGCTGATTTACAATCCTCAGTTCTAGTAAACTAATCAAAAAGAAGAAGAACAGAAAAAAACGAAGAACAAGGCCAATTCGAGAGGACCTCCTCTCCCAGAATCTTCTTCAAAATCCTTCACACCCTCTCTCCTCTTTCCTCTCCCCTTTGTATGGATTCCCTCGACGGTTACAGCCAGGTGAGGTTGTTATTCCTAACCGCCTCTGACAATTCTACCCCTGCATTCTTTTACTCAATTACCCTCTTACCACTTTTCTTTCCCTTGCGCTGATACGTGTGTTGTATTGGTGCTCTATCATGACTCCCGCCCAAAATACTCACCTTGTCCTCAAGGTGAAACTCGGGAAATTGCTGCAATATTTGATTGTATGGTTCCCAGGTAGCTTCTAAGGGTGGCAGCCCTCTCCATTGAATTAGCACATCAAGGCCCCTTAGGTTCTTCCCTCTGCCTGGACGTACTCCCAATAAAAATTCCGGTTCCACGATCATCTCTAACTCAGCCGTCAATTGAGCTGGAAGGGAGGCAGCTGCTGCTGGTACTATTCCCTCGGCCCTACGTAGTTGAGATACATGAAATACGGGATGGATGGCACAGGTGGGTGGAAGTTCCAGCTTATATGCCACCTTCCCTATCTTTTTTTCCACAACAAAGGGCCCATAATACCTTGGTGACAGCTTTTCATTTAACTTGGTAGCCAAAGTCCTTTGTCTATATGGCTGAATTTTCAGGTAAACCCAGTCTCCCACTGCAAATTGAATGTCCCTCCGCTTCTTATCCGCTATGGATTTCATCTTTGCTTGTGCTCACAGCAGTTGGCCTTTGAGTTCTTCCAGCACTAAATCCCTTTCTACTAGCTGCTGCTCCAATCCAGATATGGCAGTGGTACCCTTCTCAAACCGTAGAAGAGGAGGCGGCTCTCGCCCATAGACTATCTGAAAAGGGGTTAGCTTAGTAGAGGCTTAATAAGAAGTATTATACCAATACTCGGCCCAAGGAAGCCAAGTGTACCACGCCTTAGGTGTAGAAGAGGCAAAACATCGGAGATAAGTCTCTAATGTCCTGTTGAGCACTTCTGTTTGGTCATCGGATTGGGGGTGGTAGGCGGTACTCCTATTTAGCATCGTGCTTTGATTTAGGTCTCCTTGATTAGACAAGTGGCTCCTTGTCTATTTGTTCTCCCACATCTCTCCCTGAGTTCAAGATTCCTTCTGCATTGGACAAAGAAGGAGATGGTATATTATAAGGAGCAGACTCAAAGATTGCAACATCAAAGTTGGTGTCTGAGGGACGAGCTTCACTCAAGGACTCCCCTTGAAGCGAGTAGTAGGGAGTATGCTCAAAAAATGTGACATCCAGACTGACATGTAATTTCTGTGAAAGAGGGTCATAACATTTGTAACCCTTCTGAGTAGGAGAATAATCAAGGAATACACATTTGAGGGCTCGTGGATCCAACTTAGTACGTTGGGAGGCGTGAATGTGGACAAACACGGTGGACCCAAAAACACGAAGTGGGAGAGATGAACTGAGCCGAGAATTAGGGAAGATCTCCTGGAATTTTTGGAGAGGGGTTGCAAATGAGAGAATTCAACTAGGCATTCGGTTGATGAGAAATGCAGCAGTCGGAATGGCATCACCCCCAAAATGATTTTTCATGTGAGAAGTGAACAATAGGGCACGAGCTACCTCAAGAATATGCCGGTTTTTCCGTTCAACAATCCCATTTTGTTGGGGGGTGTGAACACAAGAACTCTGGTGAACAATATCTTTGGCTTGAAGATAGGGGCCCATAGAATGATTGAAGTACTCAGTGCCATTATCAGTACGAAGAATTTGAATTTTTGTGTGAAATTGGGTGTAAATCATAGTGTAGAAGTTCATGAATACAGAACTAACCTTAGAAGATTTATCATGTAGTAAATACACCCAACAAAGGCGAGAATGGTCATCAATAAAGGTAATAAACCATTTTGTGTGGGTCCTATTGGGAACTCGTGAAGGCCCCCAAAGGTCACTGTGAATCAAAGTAAAAGGCATAGATGGTTTGTAAGAACTAGAAGGAAAAGGAGTGCGAGAATGTTTTGCAAGTTCTATTCAAACAAAGTGAAGGAAACAAACGTTTTAGATATTGAAAACTTGGATGACCCATTCGTTTATGCCATAACAAAAGGTCACTATCCTTAGGACTAGATGCAGAATTACAAATAGAAGGATGACACTGTTTACTCATGTGAGCGTCATCAAAGTAGTAGAGTCCCTCGCATTCCTTAGCACTGCCAATCGTCTTCCCCGATGATAGATCCTGAAAGACACAATGGGAAGACAAAAATGTAGCTGAGCAATGAGATTGATTGGTTAGCTGACTAACAAACAATAGATTACAAGACAGATTAGGAACATGAAGGACAGACTCCAAAGTAATAAATTCAGAGATACAGATACTCTCCTTGCCAGCGACCGGGGATAAAGTACCATATGCAATTTTTACTTTCAAGTTACCAGCACAAGGTGAGTATGTGGAAAATAAATGATGGGAATCTGTCATATGGTCGGATGCGCCAGAATCAATAATCCAGGGAGTATATCGCAAAGTAGTACTAAGAGCAGTAAAAAAAAATACCTTTGTGGGCTAAGGAATTTGATGAAGGAGGCGTAGAAGACTGACTCGAGGCTTGAAAGGTCGAAAAAAGAGCATATAACTTCTCAAGTTGCTCGGAGTTAAAACCCCCAATAGGGGCTAACTAAGTATGATGGGCTGATTCTATTTTCTATTCAGTCAAGGCTTGGTACCCATGAGATTTATTGGACTGTCTGGGCTTCCAATCAGCAGGCTTGCCATGTAAAACCCAGCAAGTATCTTTGGAATGACCTGATTTTTTGCAATGGTCACAGAAAAGCCTTTTATTTTGTCTCAGCCTAGATGCTGTGGAAGGCCCACGAGCAGCAAGAGCTAAAGCTTCAAGCCCAGCAGCAATCTTCTCCTTCAACATCACCTTCCGCCTATTTTCTTCACGCCGAATCTCAGAGAATACCTCCCGAATGGAAGGTAATGGCCGACGACCCAAGATTCGGCTCCTCACATCATTGAGCTCTCTGTTGAGACCAGCCAGAAACTCGTACACCCTCTCGTTCTCCATCCTCTTCTTGAATCGCACACTGTCGCTCGTGCACTCCCAAGATTCTTCATAGTAGAGGTCCAGTTCCTGCCATAAACCTAGCATCTCCGTGTAATATTCTGTCACCTCTCTTTCTCCTTGCTTCATCTGCCACAACTGAGTCTTTATCTCGAAGATTTGAGAGGCATTCTCGGCATCGGAGTAGGTCTCGCGAACGGCTTCCCACACGTCTTTTGCTGTCGGCAGGAACATGTATGTCTTGCCGATCGTTGGTCGCATGGAGTTGATCAAGTAGGAGGTGATAAGGGAATTCTCAAACCGCCATTTTTGGAAGGCCGTTACCTCCTTGGAAGATGGTTGTTTGATCTCGCTGGTAAGGAAGCCCAGTTTGCCTTTGCCGTCAATGACTAGCTTGATGGATTGAGCCCATTCTCGGTAGTTCTTCCCATTCAGCTTCTCTACGGTAAGACAAATTGAAAAATTTTCAAACCCACCAGTCGAACCCATGGAAGGGATTATCTCTGATTCTCCCTCTTGAGTTACTGACTGGATGGACTCATGGCTGGCGGCCATGGCTTCTAGGGTTTCAGAGAAACCTGGGCTCTGATACCATGAAGATGATGGGAAATTAAATCAGACCTTTTATTCAATTATTCTACCCATTCTTCACATACTTGATCCCTATTTAATATGTACATTGAGAACAAAGAAGGAAACATAAGATTAAACCCAAGAAATCAGCCCCAAAGAATCAGCCTAAACCTTCCAAATATTGTGACCTTAATCTCAATCTCTTACCACAATCTCCTCCAAATCCTCTTCAAATCATTTAGGATTTCAACATTTTCCCTTCTTGTCTTTCTTTTTTCCCTTCTGCCCTGACCCATTAGATTGTTCAGCATTCCCTATATAATTTCTTTTATAAGCATTCCCTTTAGCAAACAAGTTATTGCCCGTTTTCTTAGATGTGCTAAGTTCCAATTCCCTAGCCTTAATACCAGAAATAACAAGCTCCATACTAGGGACTATACTAGTATAACGTAAAGCATGTTTTACATCATGGTCATTAGGTAATGAGTTTAGCAGAATCATGGCTTCACTAGTATCACCTAATGCCTGATCAGTACCTCTTAATAACAAAGTAAGTCTAGTAAATTCATCAATGTTTTCATCCATAGACTTTGAGGTATTCATCTTAAAATTAAACATGCCTTTTACCTAAACCAAATCAGGAGCAAACATTACAGAATACAAAGATTCTAATCTATTCCAGAGATCAAGGGGGTTAGATATACCGTCAACCTTGCGGATTACAGAATCACCGAGATGGAGGAATATCAAATTGAAAGCCTCCTCTTTGATTTCATCAGTTCGAGCTAGCTGCTCAGGTGACCATTTACGGTTATCTGCCTCGAGTGCTATAAGCACTTTGTGATGAGAGAGAAAAACTCTCATCTTCTTTTTCTAACTTCCGAAGTCCCCCTTTCCATCGAATGTACTAATTTCCAATCAGGTTGATGTCATTTTTGTGTTGCACGAAAATGTCCCAAAAAACCCTAGATTACTGATTGAGACTCGTACAACAAACACCCGCTGACAAGGACTCCTTAGAAAAACCCTAGGACTTAAAACAACACCTTCACAGAGAAAGAAAGGAAACCCTGGATTTCGGAAAAAGGATCAGACACGATTTTGACTTAGAAAGCCCTAGGATACGCAAACTAGAAGCTCTGATATCACTATTACAAATAAAACAGAGATAGCAAGTCCCTTTTTCAGTCAAAATCAAACACTGCTGAAACAACTCAAATGGCCGAGAGTATAAACACAAACACAGCAAATATTAAAAACATAAACGAAACAAGAGGCACAAGGTTTATAGTGGTTCACCCCAAATAGGGGCTATGTCCACTTGAGCTCTGGTGAGAAGAGCTCGCTTCACTATATGAATAATCCGATTACACTCATACGTACAAGTTTAAACACGACAACTCTGGTTCTGTAGAAAATTGCCCAAAACCAATTAATACAGGTTAAAAGATTACCTTAAAACGAACCAGAGAACACAGAAGAATGAAAGGAAGACGAAAACTGTACAAACATTTACAGAGAGAGAGAGAGAATAAACCCTAACCCAAAGATGATAGACTCTTGGCCAACCCCTTTCTTTTCTTTCGTCTTCCCCCTGATCCCTTCATCAATCTCGAGGTGCGCGATAAATAAGACAATTGGACGGCTGTGATGCAAGAGAATAAAGGCTAAAGAAACGGCTTAGATGGCATCGTGCAAAGCGATCTGCAGTAGGCTATCTGACAAAATGCAAAAGGCAAAGGGGCTTGGGCTTAGGCCAAAGGTGGTTGCCAAAGTGGCCCTCCAGTGGGCGCCCAAAGGGCAGCCCACGGCTGCCAAGTGGCCCCCCAACCGTTTGGCATCATTTGATGCTTCCTAGAAAAATAACACATAGAAAGTAAAATACAAATTCGCCCTGGATTCCACATAGGACCCTGACAATCAGCATTGGTGGAAGCTTATTGTTCTTCTTCAAAACAATTGAGCTTGATGTTGATCTTTCTTGCTTATGTGAATATAAAGTTCCAACACGCCTTTCAGATCTTATTGTGTCGAAAAGACAATAGGAAGAAAAAAATGTGCATTGAGTCAATCTCCGAACAAAAAAGAATGTCCCCCCCAAACAAAAACCAAAAAAAAAAAAAAAAAAAGAATGTGGTTTGGTAGTCGTTAATGTAATTTGGCCAACTTCTGTTGCTTTGAGTCTTCTTGCCATTTTTAATCCCTGAAATTTATTTCTGATCTTGAGGAATGATTCCTTGTTCTTTCACTTCAAGAATGATGCAAATATTCATTTAAGTTCTCCTCTACTTAGTACTAAGTATGCTATGAGAAAGGTTTACGGGTGTGGAAACTATGCCGCTATAAGTTTCAGAGTATCTAGTGCAGTGCCACACGGTAAATTTTGGTTTTCTCCATTTACCAATGGAATTGTTGCTGGTAACTAATTAGGTTGAAAATGCTGCTTCCTTGGTTTCATAGTATCTGGTGGAGCCTTATTTGGTTTCCTCCATTTGTCAACAGATTGTCATTGGAAAAATCAGTTAAATTGAAAGCTTTGCTGCTTCTTTTTTTTCATGGTACCTAATGAAGCCTTTTACGTAAAAGTAATGTCTATTTTGTAAGTTTGTCCTTCTCTTGAAGCTGTTCTCCCTCAAAAACGCATAAAATATATTTACATTGGAATATTTATGTTCTATCTTATACGTCATTACAGAAAAAGATAGTTCATTATGAATGTTATTATTTAATCCTTTTGCGTGTGCGCCCTCCCCCTCTTCTGCCTGCCCGCCTGCATGACTTGTAATATTAATTAAATTTAGTGAAAGAATACCCTGTGGGTATTAACAAAATGCTCTAAATCATGTGTTGGGAGGCCGAGCTGCCGAGCTGATGGAAGGCCGAGCTGTCGAGCTAATGGCCGAGTTGTCGAGCTACTAAACTCGTTATCATTTGATTTATCCTTTGTAATTTATTTTGATTTATATTGCTGTTGTATCTTATCTTTTCTTTTTATTAGATTTGTTTGTATTTAAGGTTGTTGTAATCTAGTCCTAAAAAGTAAGAATCTAATCTCTAAAATTTAGGAAAATTCTTAGGATCCACTGAGTATATATTTGTGGCATTCTCATGGGAATAATTAACGGAGTATTATTCTTTCAAAAGAAGATTTCTTCATCCTGAACCATGGCAAGGACGCATTACTGCAGTAGATTTCAAATTCTTTATGGTCCAAGGAAAGAGACAACAATTTTTGCAGTAGTATTTTAAATTTCAAGTTAATAGCTCCGCTTCCTTTACAGACGAATACTTTACATTTAGACAGAGGGAACTGATACTTTAGAATGAAACTCAAGAGAAATGGTATGAGTTTGTCTCAAGGATCAGCATGATGAGATTGAATAGAATACTTAATTGCAACAAAATGAATCACTGGAAAACTCACTTCCATGATTTACTTGTAGCTATGAAACATTTTCTGAGATACAAGTATCTAAAAAGTTGTATTAGTTACCTCATTCTTCTTGCTATAGTCTTTCAAATTGAGGTTATGTAATTAATGCTGACTTGCTCTCAATGGAACAGGAGCTTCAAAAACCGTATTCCGAATCATCAGATTCTCTGGATAGCTTGTTTGGTGATGACAAGGACGTGAACTGTTCCCCCAATATTTTAGGACTCGAACCTCCAAAAGAGGTAGATATTGTAGTTTTGTTTGTCTGATACTCTTTTCATTTGCTTTCTTTTCTCTACTAGGCCAATTGTGTCCATTTGATTCCTATAAATGTAATGGAGGTTAGGTACAGGCGCAAATTGTTCCAACTGCTATCATAAACACATCACAATTTGTTTTGCTTGTGAGAGATGCTGTTCACTTATGATGAACATGGCCCAGAAACATTGTTTCCGTAAAAGATGGATGAAAAATACTGTGTGTATTCCTATTGCAGAGGCACATTACACCAATATATACAGTCTAGATCTTAGGATTATACTCAGGATATTCTACTTTCCATATTTACATAGTTGACTATCCTAACCCATCTATATTTTCAACATTGAATGCTTTAGATCTAGTTTCTATAACACTTCCCCTCAAGTTAGAGCATAGATGTTAATCATGCCCAGCTTGTTACATAGATAGTCAATTCTAGAACCATTCAATGCCTTTGTGAATATATCACCTAGTTGTTCACTTGTCTTGACATGACTAGTTAATATAATGTTTTGTTGGATTTTTTCTCGAATGAAATGACAATCAACTTCAATGTGTTCGGTCCTCTAATGGAAAACCGGATTTGATGCAATATAAAGAGCAACTTGATTATCACACCATAGCTTCATAGGTAGAGAATTGCCTAATCCAATTTCACTCATTAGCCAATGGATCCACTTAAGTTCACATGTTCACTTAGTGGAGAGAAAAATTGAAAGTATAGGCACTATTGACAAGAATAAAAACACTTGTTAGCTCTTATCACTTGATCAACCTCTCTAGTGCATCCTCGAGCTGATATTTATAAGATTCTCCTGAGTATTGAATTTACTAGCTGTTGCAAGAGCTGTTGTTGGGAGCTTTTAATGCCTGCAAAACTAGCCATTTAAAACTCAGTGAAGAAATGGTCGATAGTTTACCAGACTGATTGACAGTTTTCTTTGAGAAACTTGAAACATACTCATGGCTTTGGCAAGCGATCGACTTATTTAGAAAAACGGTTGACTATTTTGACAAGAAGTTGACATTATATGTAAGAGAGAAACCTTAGGGCATAGAGTCTTAGAGATCGAGGATAGAGAGAGAAAACATATGTGTTGAAGTTTATTTTTTGTAAAATCAATCTACCGAATACATTACATAAGTTGTATATATATACAACTTTATAACCAAAAGAAAGAGCTCCCGCCTCAAATACAAACTAACACAGCAGTAACATAAAACAGAATGAAACAGAAGTAAAACATAATAAAATGCTATTTGAACGTCACATTCTCTTCAACACTCCCCTTCAAATCATTCTCCTCCAGCGGCTCTTTAAGATAAAGATTTCTATGAAATGCTATCATTGCTGTACACCTTTGTTCGCCTGTATTAACAAGGGACCAAGCAGGCCTGAGTTTGGCACATAACATCTAAAATTTGTCTCTAGCCAAACTCTTGGTTAGGATATCAGCTACCTATTCAGATGTAGGGACATATCAAATTTCTACTTCACCCTTTTCAACCTTTTCCCTAACAAAATGCACATTAGCACCAACATGCTTCGTTCTTGAGTGAAAAACAGGATTCTTAGCCATGCTTTTGGCTGCTAAATTATCACACCAGAGAACTGGAGTGGTAACATTGGATAGCCCAACTCCACAAACAAAGATTTAAGCCATAGAATTTCCATCACTCCCAAAGCAACAGATCTATACTCAGCTTCTCCTACAGAACGTGCAACCACTGATTGCTTTTTGGAGCCCCAAACAATATGGTTTTGACCAAGATACACACAAAACCCACTAGTACTGCTTCGAGTGACCTTGCACCCAGCATGATCAGCATCGGTCAAAACTGTTAGACTCAAATTTTCAAGTGTGGATGAGAAAAACAAACCAAGACCAACTGTCCCCTTTATATATCGAAGCAACCTCTTGCAAGCTAACTAGTGTTGACTCTTAGGTTTGGAAGAAAACCGACTCAACTTGTTAACAGCAAAGGCAATATTAGGTCTTGTATATGTTAAGTATTGTAGAGAGCCTATAATAGTTCGAAAGAGAGCTGGATTAAGATCTTCTCCTTCATCCGTTAATGAAATTCCAGCATTCATAGGTGTGTCACACGTCTTATAGTCCTCCATACCAGCCTTCTTTAACAAATCCACAACATATTTGTGTCAAGTCCTGAATTGGGACTTGGCAATTCAGTAATTCCAATTGAGAAAAGGAAGGGAAAAAGTGAAATAGAAGAGAGAGATTGGAAAGATCAAGAGAGAGAGAGGGATTTATTCATCAATCAATCAGTAAAAATCCTAGGTGCCGTAGGTCTCCTTATTAATAAGACCTCTAGCTATACAATGCTTCCTCTAACCTCCTAACTATCTCGTTCGGCTGTTACAACAGCCTCTCCTGCCCTTTAACCTCCTAACTGCTCTAACATTCTATTAGAGGTATAAATTACAAAATAACTCCCAGGGTCATAACAATCCTTGCCCCTTGAAAGAATTCTTGTCCTCAAGAATTTAAAGAAGTCCCATGGCCCTCGGAAACTGTTTCAAAAGGTTTGGCAAGTATTCCCAAGTGGTGTGGTCTGGATGTAGATGTGACCACTGAACTAGTACTTGCGTCATAGGTACTTTACCTTCATACAGTACTCTCTTTTGTAAAATAGCACGAGGTTCGATTACTTCCTCTGCCTCATCCGTATTGGGGGGTAGATCTGTCCGTATAGGATCAGCTAGTGCCATAGCCTTCTTCAATAGTGAAACATGGAACACCGGATGGTTTGTCACACCTTCTGGTAACTCCAATCTGTATGCAACTGGACTTGTTTTGGCCACAATAGGATAAGGTCCAAAATAGTTAGGGCTCAACTTAGAAGGTGGTACTGATGTATATGGCTGTTGTAAGAATCTTCTCACCTTGAGATAGACCAGATCACCTATCTCAAAAGTCCGGTCAATCCTCCTTCTATCTGCCAGCTGCTTCATCTGATTCCGGGCATTGACCAATTCTCTTTTAAAGATGGTTAACAATTGCTGCCTCTGCTGGAAATAATGTCCTACTTTTGCCATAGTAGGGGAGGACTCCGAAATGGCAGGCAGCAGCGTGGGTTTATACCCAAACATGGCTTCGAAAGGGCTCCTTTGAATGACACTGTGATAGCTGGTGTTATACCACCATTGTGCCAATGATAACCACCGATTCCAGCTCTTAGGTTTAGTGAAGCACATACACCTTAGATAGGTCTCCAAACACTGATTGACCCTTTGCGTGTGGCCATCAGTTTGAGAGTGATAGGCAATGGACAAACATAAGCCTACTCCTAACTTCCAGAACAATTCTTGCCAATATGAACTTGTAAATACCTTGTCTCGATCGGAGACAATAGTCTTAGGAACCCCATGGATGCTGGCTATCTGATCCAAGAATGTTCTTGCCACCTCTTGTGCAGTAAATGGATGAGATAGACTAATGTGTCAAGTTTTGGAGAAAATAACCTTACTGTCTCACACTTTTTATTCACTAGAAAAGCTTGATTTATAGAAGCTTCTTTACAAAAATAGGAAACAACTAACTTTAGGAAAGATTCCTAGGATCTATACAATTTAGGATACAACCAAGATAGGAAACATAATTTAATCTAGAAGATACAATTTTTCTTTTAGGAAACAATATATACAGTCAATCAATCTAGGAAATATATATAATCAATCACCAATCAATCAATCATCAATTAATCAATCACCAATCAATGATTGAATCATCAATCAATCAATCACCAATCAATCATCAATTAGTCAATCACCAATCAATGATTGAATCATTCCATATCAGCTGCCATCTTTCCCAATACAGAAACATTACTCTTGCTGCTATTTCTTGTTACTTAGGGAAATCCTAGCTGCTGACACTCCCCCTCAAGATTGAGCGTGTATATCTTGCATCCCAATCTTGCTTATCATCCTGTTAAACACTGGTGCAGGCAGGCCCTTAGTTAGTATGTTTGCTAACTGATCTTGTGATGAGATGTATGGTGTGCATATCAGCCCACTATCCAATTTCTTCTTGATAAAGTGTCTATCTACTTCAATGTGCTTTGTCCTGTCAAGTTGAACAGGATTATGAGCGATACTGATTGCTGATTTGTTGTCACAGTAGAGCTTCATAAGCGTAGTCCACTCAATCTTGAGATCATTTAGAAGAATTTTTAGCCACAATAATTCACACATACCTAGAGCCATGGAAGGAAATTCTGCCTCAGCACTTGACCTAGCCATCACATTTTGTTTTTTGCTCCTCCACGTTACCAAATTGCCTCCCAACATAGTACAATATCCGGAAGTAGATCTTCGATCTACAATAGAGCTTGCATAGTCTGCATCTGTGTAGGCCTCAAGGGTCATAGCTTCTGCCTTTTTAAACAAAATGCCTCTTCCAGGTGCTCTTTTTAGATAGTGGAGTATTCGATACACAGCTTTAAGATGGATTTCTTTTGGGTTATGCATGAATTGACTAACCACCCTCATAGCATAGGCTATATCTGGCCGAGTATAGGCCAAATATATCAGCTTTCCAACCAGCCTTTGATAAACTCCCTTGTCAACCTTATCTCCTTCTAGAGCTTCTCCTAACTTATGATTTGGGTCAATGGGTGTGTCACTTGCTTTGCAGCCTAGCAATCCGGTCTCCTTTAAAAGGTCTAGCACATATTTTTGTTGAGATATGAATATACTCTCTTTAGAATGAGCCACCTCTATTCCTAAGAAATATTTTAATCTCCCCAAATCTTTGATTTCAAACTCCTTTAACAAGCACTCCTTTAATTGAGTCATCCCTTCTTTATCGTTTTCGGTAACAACAATATCATCTACATACACAATTAACACAGTTACTCCCCTTGTGGCCGAATGTTGAATAAAAAGATTATGGTCTCCTTGGCTTTGTCTATATCCCATGCCTAGCATAACACTCGTGAATCTCCCAAACTAAACTCGTGAGGACTATTTCAGTCCATAAAGGGCTTTTTTTAGTTTGCATACAACAGGCCCTTGTGTGGTATTTCATGACCTGGTGGTAGTTCCATATATCCCTCCTCCTCTAGGTTACCATGTGAAAATGCATTTTTCACGTCGAACTGATGCAATGGCCAACCTAGATTAGCAGCTAACGAAAGAAAGACTCTAACTGTATTTAGTTTAGCCACCGGTGCAAAAGTGTCCAAATAGTCTACCCCATACACTTATGTATATCCCTTGGCAACTAATCTTGCTTTGTACCGATCTAGAGATCCATCAGACCTATATTTCACAGTATGGACCCATTTACAACCCACTAGATGTTTTCTTTTAGGCAATTTTACCACTTCCCAGGTCTGTTTTTTTTTTCAAGGCTGTCATCTCAGCTTCCATGGCATCCTTCCAATTCTTATTCCCTATAGCTTCAGAAAAACTTTTTGGAATAGGGATGGTATGTAGGCTGGTAAGAAAGGCTTTATGGGTAGGAGACAACTTAGAAAAGGAAAGAAATAGGTGTAATGGATGTTTGGTACAAGTTCTTTTCCCTTTTCTTAGAGCAATGGGCCAATCAAGGTCATAGGTATTTGGTTGGACAGTAGCTTCAGCAGATTTTATAGAGCTCATATGAGTCATATCAAGAGAATTGGTTGTGGGAATACCTGGTGATGACTTTGAAATGGCAGGATTGTCAGTGTTGTTCCTGCTTGTAGAGACCGTAGGACTAGGACTTGTAGAGGATGCAGGAGCTTGCATAGGACTAGATTCGGTTTTCTTCCTCCTTGAGTATGCATAGGCCAAGGAGTAGAAGGTGAAGCTTCCTCAGGTGTCATGTTTTTCGAGTCTTTCCGTTTAGGAGATGGGTTCAAGGATAGCAGATTAGGGTCAAGAAGAAAGGAGGAATCTCTACTAATCAAGGTCTGATTTTGTTCTAAAATAGTTGATGATTTGAAGTACGACTCATTTTTAGGTGGAATCCCTACCAAGCTTGTTGAATGAGGGATTGGGCCTCACTACCAACAGCTTCTTGGATAATCTCCGTGTGGACTTTTTTAGGTGGGCTAGATGGGCCAACACCTTGAATTCCTTCTTGACCTTTATTAGACTGGTCTGTTGGGACAACATCTTGGCCTTCTTTATGGGCCTCATTGCCCTGGCCTGATGGGTCGACATCCTGGCCATCTTCATGAAGATCATTAGGCTGATCTGGTGGACCAACTTCCTGTACATCTTTGTGGCCATTGCTGGGCTAGCTTGGTGGGGCATCCCTTTTACCTTCTTTCTCCTTCATAGACGAGGCTTCCATAGATGCCTTACATCCTGCCAACGAATGCCCAATAACCTTGCACACTGAACAATAATTAGGTTCATACTCATAGACAACTAGTTGTTCTATAATTTTCCTAGATGGGAACTTCATTTGAACTGACCTCACTAGCTTCTGTGATGCATCAATGTCAAACATAATTCTAGCATAGGACACTCTTTCCTTTGATGCCGTGAGTTGGTCTGTGGTCAAGGGCTTACTAATTTTGGAACCAATTTTGCTTAGAATAGTCGAATTCCAGCAATCAAGAGGAAGACCAAGGAGTGTCACCCATACTGGCAATAGACTGGCATCTTTATCATCAAATTCAAAGCAAGTAGACATAATCTTCAGCATCAATGATCTCCCACAAACAAAATAGGGACCTCCTGACAGAACTATATTTCTATCCTATTCATTCTCAAATTTAAATATCAACAATCCACTTGAATGAGCAAGATATTTGTATTTAATATTCCCAAATTCACATAATTTCAGAAGAGCCAACTTACTTGAAAATCTGTCAGCGAAATAACCCACTAAGCAAAATCCCCAGGCTTCTTCAACGACGTCTGGATCCTGATTACTAATGTCAAGCTTATCCGAAAGATTCACCAGAGTTTGGAGATCAAGTCCCTTATTCTGGGATCTATTATCTTTGAACAAGTGAATCCATGGGGCTGGAACATTAGCTTTATTGGGTTCACCATTCATCTCCTTGGTGCTCTTAGAGGAACCTTCCATCGACGTGTCTCTTTCACCCAGTGTCTGTGATACATTCAGAGGGTCTGCATTCTCTGAAATCGAGGCTTGGAGGGATGCCTTCGTAACAACAGCTTTAGTGGAGCCTTCATTTCTAGTTGCTTTCTGCTTCTTCTTAACCATGTAGGTTAAATGCTTAACAGTACACAGACATTAACCCATCTCCAATTGGAGGACCCACAACTGGAGACCCACAACCGACAGTCGAAGCCCCATTGAAAATACCCAAAACACCTTGAATCAATGTCCTAGCCTCTGACTGATTACAGAATCAGGAACCTTTACAGAAAAATCTAAATTTTCCTTAAAGTGAGAAACTTCCAAAATTCAAATTTTGAATTTGGAATAGCAAGACCCAGAGAATGGATGAATCCTTATTGAATAATCACACTAAGCCACACCCGATAAACCTTCCTCACGGGAAGAAAAACTCCCGAACAACGAATAGAAGAACTCACAGATTCAAGGAGGCAACAATGTGAAGGTCACCAAGTTGAGTGACTCACCTTGCTTGAGAGCTTCTCTCTCTAACCACCTTTTTCACATGTTCTTGTCCATCTTATTTTCTCTACTTTTGACTATTTGGGAACATTTTAGCTGTAACCTTTGACGACCAATCTAGTATCTGAAATAGAAATAAGGTAGTTCCTCTGCATTTCAACCAAGTCTTGAAGTTGGTGCTTTTGATGTCAATGAAGTATTTTTTATGGCAAGACATGTAATCCAAATAATAATCACAAGCCTTAATCCCACTTGTGGTTGGCTACATGAACTCTAGACCGCCAACCATCTCTATCCATGGCCATCTCCCCAATCTGGATACTAAAAGAAGTATAATGATGAGGTTTTTAAATATTGTTGAATCAACTGCTGATATCAATTCTTTTTCTAAGAAGTTCTTCATGTAGTGTTTTCTAAGATTTCTTAGGAATTAATACATTTGGATGCTTGTCTCATTGTTTTGTTACTGATATGATCTATAATGAGTTCACATCCTTTCTGCAAAAGTATGTCGATACTATACTTGCAAGAAAATTTTTCAATAATGACAAAATTTTCCCACCTAGAGACGGAAACTTTCAGAATATAGGAATGGCATAAAAATTCAGAGTAGGTGTAAGCTTTTTGAATATGAAAATAAATGATATTGTGCATCATTTCTTCTATTGCATTAAATGTTGGCTGAAATATAGCTTTTTTATTTGGTCACAACTTTATGATAGATGTGAGATCAAATTGTGGCTGCCCTTGTATCATGCATTGGCAGTAGATTGCCTTTCTTATTAGGTGATTACAACTCTCATTTTAGTTGTCTTTATTAAGTTTCTTGAATTTTATAGCTAGTCCATGGTTCATCCTTTCCTCAATCCACTGCAGGAGCCTGAAGTACTCAGTGAAGTTATTGATAATAATAGAACATCCTTGCTAAGGATGAATTTCTCTCCGGAAGAAATCAACTTTGCCATTGACAAGCTTGGTATGTGGAAGTTTCTGCATATTACAACTTTTTTTGTTTTTGGTGGTTTACTGAAACTTTCATTTATCCTATGGGTTTATATGAATTTTTGCTCTTCTATTTGACCAAATAAACTTCAGAAAGTATTTATAATTCACACGCTGTCTTGACATTGCCTTGGTGTTACTGAACTTACACGAGTGTATGGAGACCTTCTCTCAATGAAAAATGTCCTCTAGCCCATTCCAACATCATGTGTTCAATTTTCCAACAATCAAACTTTGTATACATTAAAAGCTCATGTTTTCTTGCACAGAGTTCACAAAATCACCTACCTATGTTTTCATTCTACTTGAAGAGTATGGCATGATTTTGGAATAAAGTTTTCAGCAGTCTTCTGCTTGGCCTTTATTTCACATGAAGGTCTAGTGTGGTGAATGCAGTTTTGGGTCTAGAAGTCCTAAATTCATTCTTTGTCATGTATGGAGATGTGTTATTGAGGACTCTTTTCCCCGTATTTTGCATCCTGATGCTGTATGTCAGGTGAAGATGCTCCAATCAGTGAACTGGTGGATTTTATCTTTGCTGCTCAGATAGCTAAAGACCAAGGCCCTGATACACGGCATGCCGACGAAGGAAGGAATGAGGTCTTTTGACAATTCTACTTTTATTGCATTTTTTTACCTATATCTTATTCATGCCTCATTGACCCATTACATTACAATCTTTTTTTACATTCTTGGACTTTTCCTTTTGTGTGTGTGTGTGTGGGGGGGGGGGGGGGGGTTGGCGTTGATGTCTATGGTGTGTCATATTTTTCAATTAGAACTCCAGGTAGAATGGTTGACCACCAACTTGTGTTTGTGCTTTACTGCTTTTTTTTCTCAATGGTTTTCTTTGGAAAATGTGTGATGTTACCATCTTATATGTGAGAAGACTGCAGATGTGACAATTTATGTGCATTTTGTGGATGAGAGGATATTAAAATCAGAAACATTCTTAGATGGACAGATTTTTCTTATGCTGTATGATGAGTTCAAGCAGGTTTATCGTAGCTCCCCTGTGATCTAATAAATTTAGCATGGCGATTGATAGTACAATAATTGATTGTGAGTTATAGCTATGTTGTTGGTTATAAATATAGAGACTGTTAGAGTAGACAAGCACTTGGCTCTACCTTCAGTTCAAGGTTGAATGGTTGATGGCTCTGGTTTTAATTCACAATATTAATGTCATGGTTAGCGGCGCTTATTCTCTGTTTCTGATTTTTATTTACCTTAATTTCTGTGTTCAATATCATATGGCCTTTTCCAAACTAACCCAACTATAATAAATAGGAAAATTGCACGGAATCCTTGTTTGGAACAATGGACAAGACACTTCATTTGGTTAAGGTTGGATTTTCTGAGAATCAAATTTCTGCAGCCATTGAAAAGTGTGGTGGGTAACTTCTTCAATTATATCTCTGCTTGTTGATGCTTTAGTGTAGAAGATAGCAATTTTGTCCATTTAATTTTGTTTATCCTGTTCTTCAGCTTCTTGCATTTTTCCTTTCCTCATCATTCATTTTCTTTCAGTTTTTGCTGTTTTCCATGGCTCCCAGAAAATACTAATGCATATTTTTGTTTCCTTTTGTACCATAATTGCCTGTAATTTGGATTTCAAATGTTTATAGTTTTTAGTTGTTGCCAGGAGTATGGTGCATATTTTTTCTTTCAATAATTAATGATTCACAAATATTAATCAACATCTCAGACATTATGGTGTGAAAATATAAAGCATTTCCCATGATTCATCAATGTCTTTCATATAATTGTGATTTTAAAACATAAAACAGTAGTTGTTCTGCAATGTTGACCTATTGACCACAAGGATAAGGGCTTACAGAGTATATGGATTTATTTTATCAACAAATCTGGCACAGAACTAAAAAGATTATTTTCTTTCATTCGCGTAAAAGAATATTGTAAATTTTAAAAATAACAAATTGTATTTGATTTGAAGGTTTGATTCTATGCTTAATAAATGCATCTAGTTGTAGGCAGTTAAGTTTGTGCATGTGCTCCAATGCGTTAATTTATTGAGAGCTGTCGGTTGTTCTCAAAGGGAGTTGGATGATATACTTGGATAAGCTGAGTACACGTTCTCTCCACCACCGTGCCCATAAGAAAAAAAAAAAAAAAATCCCTTCCCCTAGGTACAAAGGCGGAGGTTGAAGTTTACTTGGATTGAAATAATAAACATGATAATTGCAATTTAATTGAAATTATGGCTCTTGATAGAGTGGAATGACAAAAGAGAAACCATGCAAGATCTAAGTAATTGGACAAAAAGCTGTAACTTGAGCTCTGTCAGAGAAACATGATATATTTTAGTGAGCCCCTTCATTATGAACTTAAGTTTTTAGAGAAATGGTGACTTAAATTGGTACTAGAGTTGCAACTTTAAGAGGTCTTTGGTTCAAGTCTTTGTTATATGTGATTATTCCCCATTGGCCATGTACTTGTCCACTCTTGTTGTAACAGCTATGGCCAATCTTGTTAGAAGCCCATCATAAGCACATTTTTCTTTAGACCTAATGAAAAGCTTTCATGGTTGTCATGTGACAACCTCTTCCTCAAGGTGTTGTCACGTATAACTTAGAAACCTCTGGGGAAAGAAATTATGAATATTGTTAAAACATATGTCCTACAAGTTGGGTTAGGAGAGGGAATAAAGGCAAAAGTTTGGAATTAGATGGTTTGGTACAAGAGGTACCTAGGGGAGAGAAGATCATTATAAGAGGAGACTTAAATGGTCATATGGGTGGAGAAGGGAATAAGTATAGAGATGTACATACATGGAGGTTAATGATTTGGAGAAAGAAATGATAAAGGAAAAGTTATTTTGGATTTTTCCATAGCATATGACCTCATCTTAGCCAACACTAGGCTTAAAAAAAGGAATGACCACTTAAATCACATATAAAAATGGTGTATAAACCACCCAAATAGACTACTTCCCTTTGTGATGAGTACTACTATTATTGTAAGGATTGGAAAGTTATACTAAGAGAACGCTTGAGCACTCAACATAGAGTTTTGTCCATTGATGTTTAAAGAATGGAGAAGAAAAAATGATACAAAACAGAGCCCAAAAATTAAATGGTGGGATTTAAAAGGTAAGAAATAAACCCTTTTCAAGGAAAGAAATTTGGCAAGAGAGATTGGGCCATAGAAGGAGAGGCTAACTAAATGTGGAGTGAAATGGTTATTGCTATTAGAAACACGACAAAAATGGTTGTAGGAGAGTCATAGGAAAAAGTCCAAAGTCAAAAGGAGTCTTTGTGGTGGAATGAACAGGTATAAGAATCAAAAGTAAAAGAACTTGCTATAAGATTTTAAATAAAAGTTGTAATGACGAAAACTAATAGAGGTATGGTTTGGGCAAAAGTGAAGCAAAAAAGGCAATCAGTAAAGCAAATCAAAAGTTTATAAAAATTTGTACTCGTAACTTGGTACAAAATATGAAGGGAGAGATATATATAGACTAGTTAAAACAAGAGAGAGGGAAACAAGTGATTTAAGCCAAGTGAAATGCATAAAAGATGAAAACCAAAAAGTACCAGTAAATGAGAGGGTGATCAAGGAGAGATGGAAGGAGTATTTCTTGAAGTTAAATGTTATGTTGGGGCATCTTAATAACTTTGTAGAAGATAGAACTACATGTTCTACAAACATATATGTTGAAATTAAATAAAAAAAGCATTAGAAAACACGAAGAATAGTAAAGTAGTTAGACCAAATAATATATTGATAGAAGAATGGAAATGCATGGGAAAAGAGGACATTCTTTGGTAAATGGAACTATTTAACATGATCCTTAAATCAAAAAGGATATTGGATGAGTGGAGGAAAAGCATTTTGGTGCCTATTAATAAGAATAAGGCATATGTTCATAATTTTGGAAATTGTAGAGGAATTAAGTTAATGCGCCACACTATGAAACTTTGGGAGAGAGTAACTGAGTACAAATTAGGAAAAGAAATTGAGGCATTAAAAAGCCTATTTGGTTTCGTATCTAGTAGATCAACAATGGAAACTATATATTTGTTGAGGTGTCTAATGGAAAGTTGTAGAGATAAACAAAAGAATTTACATATGTTATTTAAAAATCTAGGAAAAGCTTGTGATTGAATCCCGGGAGAAGTCTTATGTGGTTTAAGTAAAGCAAGGAGTCTAAATTGCTTATGTACAAGTTACTAAAGACGTCTATCATGGAACATGAACACGTGGAGGAGATATTGTGGCTTTTCCAATTTCAATTGGAATAAATCAAAGAAATGCATTAAGTCCTTCGTCATCAATGAACTGCAAGAAGGTGTTCCAAGAGTTAGTTTCCATGAACCCTTGGCTTTTAATAAAGGAGTGGAGAAGTAGAACCTTTCAAGTCTCATCTTCATGTAGAATTAAAAATTGCAATAAGATTATAACCCTCAAATATAGAACAATAAATCTTTTTTATTAGAGTTCCACTAGAAACTTAGAAATTGTTACCATTTTGTTCTTGGTTGTAACGACTGAAGCAAATTAGGGCCTTTTGTGTCACAATTTCTTAGTACTAGAATCTTTGCACGTGACTTCCTAATGCTGAGGGTCAACCATAGGCCATGGGTTTTCTCCAAGTTCCTGCAGGTTTACTGATATACAATTGTATATGCAAGTGTGCTTATATCTAGATGCGTTGTTTAAAGAGTCATTTGCTTGTCACCTAGGAAAAAAGGTTGGGCTCGCATGGGCAAGCGCCCACTGCATAGGGGCATACACCAAGCCATCGACAATGTGGTGCCAGGATGGTGCTTGGTGGCAGCACAGAGACGCTCTCTGAGAGATCTTAGGCAAAGGTGTCGACAAGTATGCGAATGTGCATCTGATGGTTGTGTCAATGGCAACATGATAGGTTGGAGGCATTAACACACCAAGCGCTCCGAGGGAAAGGACTAGGTAGGTAGGGGTTCACTTAGGAGATGACGATGTGTTAAGCACTTTGTGAGAATGGAATAGGAAGAGGTTACAACGCAACAAGGGCATTACAGAATTGGGTGAGGGAGAAAGTCATGACCCACGACTCTTTAGTGTTTGAGGGCCAGTCTTGACCAAGCTCTCCTTCCATGGGTGTTCTATAAGTTCCTGTGGGTTTATTGATATACAACTGTGTATGTAGGTGCACTTATATCCAAATGTCTTGTTTAAGGAGTCATTTGTGTGTCTTCTAGGGATAAAGGTTGGCCTCACATAGGCAAGTGGCATGCCGCATGAGAGCATGCGCTAGGCCCTTGACACTACTAATATGAAGGTAAATCTCCCCTAGAAATCGAACTTTAATGAAACTATAGAAGTCTAGATCTGCATGATAATGCAACATAAGATAAAGATTGTGTAAGCCTGATTTTGATTTTAAACTTCAAATGGAAATCTTCCCACAAGTTATGGTTAATTTTCATTGCTTTTGGTTCAACAAAATTGAGCCACTCTCATTCAAATGAGAGCTGAAATGGCTATTATTTCTTTTATGTTTGTAAAGTGGGACATATGTAAAACGTTTGGAAATACTAGAGGTCATAACTGAACTCATAGGTTGATGTTATAGTGCAATGTTAATTCATTGTAGCATAACTATCGAACAAACAACAATACTCTTAAAATTGTAATACTCAATAAGCATTTTGGAGGGGGTTTTGGACTAACATAGCTTCAGTTGCATATGTCATGATGACATTCTCAAGAAAAGTGTAATTTCAGAACTTTGAGAGAGTATCCTGAAGTTTTCCTTTTTAAATTTGTGAACCATTTTGTCTGCTTTTCATTTGCAAATACCAACTTGAATTCCCTCTGAAAGTAGGAAACATCATTTCAGGTAAAATTACCCATCTTGAATTTTAGCTCACCCTGGTTACACCAAATTGTCTTGGTGGAAATTCTTACATTTAATGAAAACAGTTTGTATCTTTATTGATTTTCTCATTTCAGAGGTAAAACTTCATCTCTCACAAATTCCATAGTTTTGAATGCCATAATTATCTTCTCTTGGTTGATGACTTCACTATGATGAACCATTTGTCAGTGCAAAGGAGTAAGGTGTAAGGCAAGAAAAATTTTTAAAGTTTTATTCCATAGTTTTGAATGTCCCATATTATCTTCTGTTGGTTGATGACTTCACTATGGCGAACCATTTGACAATGCAAAAAAGTAAATTATAAAGCAACAAAAAATTTTAAAGTTTTGCATCAATATCTTTTCTTGGCTTGATGTAGGATAGATCTGCATTCTGCTAACACCTACTAACTAGGGGCCTGAAGCAAAATATGGCTCAAAAGCTTAGATTTGAGGACTGAGAACAGGGCTGGAAGTAGTGTTATGAAAATAAATTTTGAAATTGAAAATTAGAGAAGAGAGGGAGAGAGATCTTCTAGACATTGCACCAAGGGTTCTGTTGATATGTTTGCCTTTGAGTTAACCTAGAAGATCAATGAAGGCGGCAGTGGCATAAAGTGGCTAAGATTGGTTTAGATAGGCAGTTAGAAATTATACCGTAAATGTAATTAGTGTAAGTTTGGGTGTTAAACCGGAATTATCTAAATTCTGATTAGTTTCATTGGTATGTCTGCCCTTGTTATAAATAAAGGGTGAGGGGTAGCCAGTTAGTATGCAATTTTGTTCTCATTTCCTATTGTAACGAGTGTTTTGATCGTTCTGAGAGAAAGGCTAGAGAAAGATAGCTTTGTAATCTTGGGGAATGAGGGTTGTGTGGTACTCGAGAATAGAAGGGAGGGAACTTGCTGTTGTACTGATCATTTGGTTGGAATAAAGAAGACTGCTCGCAGGGTGCATTTGACTGTTGGATGTAGGGTTGCAATACTCGCAATTGAACCAGGATAAATTTCGGCTTCTTATGGTTTGGTTTTTTGGTTTCTGTTTAAATTTTATGAATTCTTTACTTTCTATTATTGTTAGTATTTATTTCTGTTAATTCGAGAGTGTGAAACGTATTTGAGAGAGAATTGTTCATTTAAATCTGCCTAAACCAGTGAGTCTAAAACAAAAATTTGGTATCAGAGCCTTCCCCTAGGATCAAGAAAAGCTTTCATTTCATTTACTTGGTGTTTTTTTTTTTGTTGCCATAATAGCATCAAGAATGGTTGCAGCAAGATATGATATAGAAAAATTCGATGGCCAAAGCAATTTCGGTCTTTGAAGGATAAAAATGAAAGCACTAATAGGGAACTTAGGACTGGAAGAGGCTTTAGATGAAGAAAAGAAAATACCCGACACTTGTACTGAAGAACAGAAAACAGAAATAAGTCAACAAAGGAAAGAAATCAATAAAAAGGCATTCAATACCTTGATTCTAAGTCTAGGAGACAAGGTTCTGCGTGAAGTCTCTAAAATGACTACCACGGAAGCCCTTTGGAAGAGACTAGAAACCTTATACTTGACCAAAACTTTGTCTACCCAGTTATTCTTGAAAACCAAGTTTTGTCATTTAAAATGGGAGAAGGTCAGAAACTACAAGAACATATAGACGATTTTAACAAATTATGTTTAGACTTTGAAAACATAGATATCAAATATGACGATGAGGATAAAGCTCTAGTCCTTTTGCATTCTTTGCCTAAATCCTATGAAACTTTTGTTGATATTCTAAAATATGGAAGAGACAAACTATCCCTAGAAGATGTCGTAGGAGCCTTAAACTCTAAGGAATTACAATAGAAGTTTGAAGGTAAGAATTCTATGGGTGATGCTCTTGCTATTAGGTCAAGACCAGAAAAGAGGGATCAAAGGTTTAGGAGTAGGTCAAGGTCAAAATCTAAAACTAGTAGGAAACCTAGCAAATGTTTTTCCTGTCATGAAGGTCACATGAAATGCAATTGTCCAAAGAAAAGGAGGGAATTTCAGGGTAAAGGGAATGCTGAAATATCATCTTCAATTTGTGAATTTGACTATGACAGTGCAGATGCACTAGTTATATGTAATACCGAGGATAAGCAAATTTGGGTGTTAGATTCCGGTTGTTCCTTTCATATGACACCTCATAGGGATTGGTTCCTAAACTATAGGGACATTAATGGTGGTAAAGTATTGTTAAGAAATAGCCAAGAGTGTAAAATCAAAGGGATTGGGGATGTTAAAATTAAAATGCATGAAGGAACAATGAGAATATTGTCGGTTGTTAGATATGTGCCAGATCTGAAGAGAAACCTTATATCTCTTGAAGTATTAGATAAAAATGATTACTCCTATAGGGGAGTTAGTAGAGTCCTTAAGGTAATTAGAGGCTCTCTCATATGCATGAAGGCAATCCTTTAAAATGGCATATATATACTGCAAGCATCCACAGTTGGTGGAGAGGTAGCAGTAGGAGAGAAAGAATGTCACGCTACGAGACATACCTTGGGAATAGATTTTGATTTCTTGCATTCTGTTAGTGTTATTTCTGTTGGTGTTATTTCAGTAATTTCAATTTCTGTAATGCTGTGATTCTTAGTTAAGAGGTTGTTAGCTCAAAGGAATCCACGTGCAAGTGGAGTGAGCTGGCAGAGGCAGTTACAATAGCCAAGCCATAAGGAATCTTCCTTGGCCGGTTGTATAAATCACCCTCTACCCATTCCCTTGAGTTTTTATGGAAAAAGTATATCAGATCATCTATTCCTCTCACTGTTTCTCTCTCAATTCTCTCTTACTTCTCTCTATCTACGTCATTTCTCCCTCGGCTCACTACTTAGTCTCTTAGAGGATATCTTCCCATTCATATCGAATAGGAAGAAGGAAGACTTGTCAGGATCAAGTTGTGACAAATTGGTATAAGAGCTTTGGTCCTCGACATCTCTAGCTGAAACCATGGCAGAAGGTACTCGCACGAAGGCGCTGGAGTCGCAACTGCAATAGTTCGGCTCAACTATGGCCGATACCCAGAATCGGATTGAGTAATTGGAGTTAGGAGCTACTCGGAATCATGAAGTGATCGTGGCAATGGATCACAAGGTAGAGAGCTCCATAGAAGGTCTGGAGCGGAGATTGGAAGGTTCCATAGAAAGGGTGAGAGAGGACCTGGGTGCCCAGATGCAACAATTTATGATGATGTTTGCTTGCCAATACAGGGTAAGTTTATCTCCCAACTTTTCCCCTAGAGAGAGAACAGAGTCAATCCTACAGGGAAATAGGAGAGATAGGGGACAGGGCACCTCGAAGATTGAGGCTAACATAGAAGAAGAATTGGAAGGATTATTGGATAGAGGAAGGGATGGTCTAGTTAATCCCCACTAACCGGGGTTTCCCTTGCCTCGCATGCACATTCCCACATTCGATGGCGTCAACCCTCGCTGGTTGCTAAGAAAATGTGAAAGGATGTTTGTTTGGTATAACATTCCCGAAGGGCAGAGGGTGTTGTTTGCATCAGCTTACTTCAATGAAGCTATGGATGCTTGGTTTCAGGGTTGTCTTAGACTAAGGAGGAATGGTGCGTAGGAAGAGGTTTCAGAGAAATTATGTGAAAGGTTTGGGGAGAGGAGCATGGTGGATATAATAGAAGAGTTTAATAAACTCAAATAGACCGGGATTGTGGAGGCATACCAAATGCGTTTTGGGGAGCTGCGATCGCTCGTGATCCAGCATAACCCCCATCTATCAGAAACCTATTTCATATCCAGCCATTTGAGTGGACTTAATTATGAGCTTAGGCCTATGGTAAAGGTGCTAAGGCCTCAGACTGTAGAACAAGCTGGTGAAAATGTCTGGCTACAAGAATTGGTGGTGGAGGTTTTATTTAAAAAACAAAGGTAGCAGACAAAAGGGATGGTGGCAGGAGCCTCTAACTTAGGGGGAAGAGGATATGGCCAGGAACTAACAAAGGTGAACGGTGGTGGTAAAGGTGGATTGGGCCCGAGTTCAATGCCTTTTGGGGAGCAACTAAGGGAACAGAGGAGGCTACCTGGACTTTGTTTCCGTTGTGGGGACAAATACCACATTGGCCATCAGTGCAAGAGGTAGATTTTGTTGTTAGAAGGAAGTGAAGAGAAGGAACTAAGGGGGGTGGAGGAAGGAGACGATGGGGAGGTCGAGGAGGAAGATAATGGGGAAATATCCCTTCATGCTTTGAAGGAAGTTGCCAACAACAAGATTATTAAGGTAGAAGGGCAGACCAAGGTGGGCAACGTCGTGATTCTGATAGATAGTGGGAGTACCCACAACTTTCTTGATGAAGACACGACTCGGAGGTTAAAGTGTCCACTTGTGGGGACACCCCCCTTGAGTGTAATAGTGGCCAACGGTTAAAGAGGATTAAGCAAATCAGCCTGCAATGGCTTTTGCTAGGAAATGGGCAAATCTGAGTTTATTGCAATTGGGAGGTTGTGATGTGGTTTTGGGGGTGGATTGGATGAAAAGAGTTAGCCCCATCAGTTTTGACTTCAATAGAATGGAGGTGTCGTTTGAAAAGGAAGGACGGAAGCTGACTCTAATCGAGGGGAGGGAGGCAGGAACCTGCAAATTGATTACCGGTAAGAGGTTGAAAATGGTGCTCAAAAGCAAGTGTGACCATCTAACCCAATTATTTTCTATCGTGGCGATGGAGGAGGACTTGAGCAGTAAGGGAAACCAAGGAGAAATTCACTTCCAAGTCAGCATACCAGAGGGCATGCTTGACTAGGTACATGATTCAGTTCTCCTTGATAAATTGTTGATTGAATTTGAGGATCTATTCATGGACCTGAAAGCCCTTCCTCCTACCTGTGAATTCGACCATGCCATTAACCTCAAACCTAATTCAAAACCCATCAACATTCGATCCTACCGTTATCCACCTGTCCAGAAATCAATGATAGAAAAAATGGTGAGAGAAATGGTGCAACAACCCTTCATTAAACCTAACCATAGCTCGTTTGCATCCCTTGTCCTACTAGTAAAAAAAAAAAGATGGGTCATGGCGGTTTTGTGTGGATTATCGCCAACTTAACGCCATGACAATCAAGGACAAATTCCATATACCATTAGTGGAAGACCTCTTGGATGAACTCCATTAAGCCAAGTTTTTCTCTAAGTTGGACCTACTCTCGGGTTATCATCAAGTAAGGATGAGACCCGAGGATACCCATAAAACAACCTTTAGGACACACCACGACCATTTTGAATTTTTGGTGATGCCATTTGGGCTCACCAATGGCCCCGCCACTTTTCAATCCCTTATGAACCGAATATTTAAGCCCTACTTAAGGAAATTCATACTAGTGTTCTTTGACGATATCCTCATTAATAGTCCTTCCTTCGATCAACACTTAAGCCACTTGAGAATCACTTTTGAAGTCCTCAGATCCAATTAGCTCTTTATCAAAAGAACTAAGTGTGCCTTCGGTCAAATTCAAGTGGAATACTTGGGACATCTGATCTCAAAAGAATGAGTTAGCACAGATCCTACGAAGGTGGAAGCCATGGTGGCTTGGCCAAGACCAAAAACAGTTAAAGCATTGAGGGGATTCCTTGGATTGACCAGTTATTACCGCCGGTTTGTTAAGAATTATGGGATTATTAGCAAACCATTGATTGAGCTTTTGAAGAAAGAGGGATTTAATTGGGGGCTAGAGGCCGAAACAGCCTTTGAAAGGATGAAGGGGGTGATGAGTAGGGTACCTATCCTCGAGTTACCAGATTTCAACAAGCCTTTCGTCCTAGAGACCGATGCTTGTGCAACAGGAGTTGGGGCAGTCCTAATGCAGGAGGGGAAGCCATTAGCCTTCCTCAGCCAGGCCCTTGGTTCTAGACATGTGGGGCTTAACATCTACAAAAAGGAGTTTTTGGCTGTATTAATAGCTGTGGAAAAATGAAGACATTATTTGGAGGGGGGTAGGTTTGTTATCAAGACAGACCATGAGAGCTTAAAGTTTCTTCTGCAACAGAAATTGCACACCCAACTTCAAAAGAAAGGGATGTCCAAGCTGATGGGATTAGATTATAGTATTCAGTACAAGAAAGGAAAGGAAAATGTGGTTGCGGATGCCTTCTCTAGATGTCATGAAGAAGGAAGTTTGGTCACCATTACTGCCTTAGTTCCATAGTGGTGCCAAGAGGTAATAGCCAGTTATGAAGGGGACGGGAAAGTAAAGGTCTTATTGGAAAGGGCAGTTATCAACAGAGATGGGGGTAGAGATTACTCCTTGGTGGGAGGCTTGTTGAGACATCAAGGAAGGCTGGTGGTAGGAAACAATGGTGAACTTAAGAAGAAGATAATACAATCCTTGCATGAGTCTGTAGTAGGAGGGCACTCAGGGGTGTTGAATACCTACATTAGAGTGAAGCAGTTGTTCTTTTGACCAGGGCTCAAAACAGAAGTGAAGAAGTTCATAGTAGCTTGTGACATCTGCCAGAGGTGCAAGAGTGAAACCGTGGCTTATTCGGGTCTTTTGCAGCCACTGTCCATTCCGGACCAAGCATGGGAGAGTTTATCCATGGATTTCATTGAGGGTCTACCAAAATCGGAAGGTAGGGACAACATTTTGGTGGTAGTCGATAGGCTAACCAAGTTTTTGCACTTTATAGGACTCACACACCCCTTTATAGCCCAAGATGTGGCTAGAGTTTTCTTGGATCAAGTGGTGAAAATACATGAAGTTCCTAAGACCATTATATCAGATCGAGATAGAATTTTTACCAGCCTTTTATGGCGAGAGTTGATGAGAGCGCTGGGAACAAGGTTTAACATGTCGACAGCTTATCATCCGCAAATGAACGACTAGACAGAGAGGGTTAATCAAGGGTTGGAAACGTACTTAAGGTGTGTAAGTTTCCTGCATCCTAAGAGCTGGCACAAGTGGTTATCCTTGGCCCAATGGTGGTACAACTCCGACCACCACACATCCCTTAAGATGTCCCCGTTTGAACCACCTATTTTACTAGCAGTGGGAAACTATTCAACAGTGGCCACCGTGGAGGAATATTTGTAGCAAAGAAGGGAGGTCTTACGGTAGCTAAAAAGGGAGTTAGCTTCAGCCCAAAACAGGATGAAGCAATTTTCAGACCGCAAGAGAAGCGAGAAGGACTTTGCGGTGGGAGAAGAAGTGTATTTGTGGCTTAGGTACCCTCATTTGAAGTTTATATCATGAGGTCGGGTGTCCAAGCTTAGCCCTAAATATTATGGGTCCTTTCCCATAATGGCTAAGATCGGACAGGTAGCCTATCGACTGCAACTTCCGGAGAACTCCCACATCCACCCAGTGTTCCATGTATCCCTCTTAAAGAAGTTGGTAGGAGCACAAAGGGTGAGTCCCTCCTTACCTACGCTGCCTAGGGAAAATTGTGAGACTCTAGAACTGGAGGCCATAGTGGATAGGCGAGTCATTTATAAGCAAGGGGCACCACTCATCCAGGTGTTAGTCAAGTGGCAAGACAAGATGGCTGAGGAAAGCACTTGGGAATACCTTCCTGGTTTGCTCAAGCAGTTCCCAAGATCAACCAATCTTCTTAGCATTCTTGAGGACAAGAATTCTTGAACAAGGGGGGAAATGTCACGCTACGAGACATAACTTAGGAATAGATTTTGATTTCTTGCATTTTGTTAGTGTTATTTCTGTTGGTGTTATTTCTGTAATTTTAATTTCTATAATGTTGTGATTCTTAGTTTGTTAGAGGTTGCTAGCTCAAAGGAATCCACGTGCAAGTGGAGTGAGCTGGCAGAGGCGGTTACAACAGCCAGGCTGTAAGGAATCTTCCTTGGCCGGTTGTATAAATCACCTTTTACACATTCCCTCGAGTTTTTATGGAAAAAGTATATCAGATCATCTATTCCTCTCACTGTCTCTCTCTCAATTCTCTCTTACTTCTCTCTATCTACGTCATTTCTCCCTCGGCTCACTACTTAGTCTCTTAGAGGATATCTTCCCATTCATATCGAATAGGAAGAAGGAAGACGTGTCACGATCAAACCGTGACAAAGAATCCTATGATCAAACTAGGTTATGGCATTATAGGATGGCTCACATTAGTGAGTAAGGGTTTAAGGAATTGGCTAATCAAGGGATTGTAGGTGCTGGAAATGTAACAACCTTAGAGAAATGTGAAACATGTATCCTTGGAAAATCAACTAGAAGTAGAATTCCCTAGGAAGGCTATCCACTCCACTAAGGTCTCTTTAGAATACATTCATTCTGATCTGTGGGGCCCTTCCCAGGTCTCATCTCATGGTAGAGCTAGGTATTTCCTGTCAATAATTGATGATTATTCTAGAATAGTTTGGGTTTATGTATTGAAATCAAAGGATGACGCTTTTGAAACATTTAAAACCTGGAAAACTATGATAGAAAATTAGAAAGATAGCAAAATTAAAATCATTAGTGTTGTAACATTTGTATTAGATTAGATAAATTGTAAAACATGTATTTTGTATTGCTGCCAATTTCTTATTCCAGTTTTAGCATTAGAATTAGTTGCTCTTCTAGAAGATCTGTTTCTAGAAGATGTCAGCCGGCTTTATCTGTTAGTTATTCTGTTAGGCAGTTAGTTAGTTTTATTCCTTGTACTCCACCACCCCTATATATTCTATAAATAGGGGTCGTGAATAGGTCTGTAGGTGTGAGAGTCTTAGTGTGCCAGAAATCGTAAAGTTCTGTTTCAGTTTTCTATCTTGAGTCGGGATTGAGTGCGAGAGGTTGGGAGTAGCTGGTTATTAGCTTGGTTTCCCTATTTTCCCTATAGCTTTCAGTGTATATGGGTGGGAGGGATTAAGTTCTCGTTGTAATCATCCTTGGTTGACTTCAAGATAGTGGATTTCAGTGGCTCCTAAGCAGTCTGGACGTAGGTCTTGGATTTCAAGACCGAAGCAGGATAAATCTTGTTGTTTTTCTTGTGGTTGTGTTGTTTCTTTTATGTTCTCTGATATCAGTATAATCTTGAGTGAGTTAGGGAGCTAGTTGGGTTGAGAGAATAGAGTGGAAGGCTGTGAGATACTCTAACAACTTGGTATCAGAGCCAATAAGTGTTCTTCAGCAATCAAGATTCTCAAGAAACTCAAGGAATCTCGCTTCCTTCAAGAATCTGATATGGCGCCATCTACCTCCAGATTTGACATCGAAAAATTCGATGAGTCAAATGATTTCAGTCTATGGAGGATAAAGATGGAGGCGTTTCTTTGCAGTCAAGGACTCGAAGGAGCCCTGGAGCAAGAAGCAAAAGCAACAGACGCACCCATTGGGAAAGAAGTACCAATGTTGACTGAGGAACAAGAAATGACCAAGAAGGAGATAAACAAAAAGGCCTACAGCAGCCTGATCCTAAGCCTAGGCGATAAAGTCCTTCGGGAAGTCTCTAATTGGAAATCAGCAGCAGAAATTTGGAAGAAGTTGGAAGACCTCTATCTCCAAAGATCGCTGTCCAGTCGCCTCTTCTTAAAGGCCAGGTTTTTTAATTTTTAAATGCAAGAATCCCAGAAACTGCATGATCATATAGATGACTTTAATAAACTAATCCTAGATTTAGAAAATATAGGAGTTAAGTATGAAGAGGAAGACAAGGCCCTAGTTCTGCTATATTCTCTGCCTAAGTCCTATGAAAATTTTGTAGACATCCTTCAACATAGTAGAGATAAGCTTTCATTAGAAGATGTTATAGGTGCCTTAAATTCAAAAGAACTTAGGTTCAAAATGAATGAGAAAACCTCTTCAGGGGATGCTCTATTAGTAAGGTCCAGAAGCTCTAAAAAGGAAAACAAGAAGAGGGGAAAATCTAGGTCTAAGTCTAGAAATGGGAAAGGCCCAATAAAATGTTACTATTGCCAACAAGAAGGACATATAAAACGGTTATGCCCAAAGAGAAAGAAAGACTTAGCAGATAAAGAAAAATCAGGAGATGGTGGAGTCAACTGTTGTGACTCTGGATATGACAGTTCTGAAGCTCTAATAGTTAGTGAACATTCAGACAGCCGAGAGTGGGTTCTTGACTCTGGATGCTCCTTCCACATGACCCCTAGAAAGATGTGGTTGCAAAATTTCAGAGAAATTTATGGTGGAAAGGTCTTGCTCGGCAATGACCATGAATGTAAGGTTCAAGGGGTAGGAGACATTAGATTAAAACTTCATGATGGCTCCATAAAAACCCTCACTTCAGTGATGTATGTCCTTGATTTAAAGAGAAACTTGGTTTCCCTTGGTGAGCTAGATAGAAACGGTTACAAGTTTAAAGGTGAGGATGGTTTGTTTCAGATTTCAAAGGGATCATTAATTTGTATGAAGGCAGTCTTAAAGAATGGAATCTATCTACTGCAGGCCACCACTCTAGGTGGTGAAGTTTCAGCAGCCAGTAATAATTCTAGAACTAAAGCAAGTCTATGTCATCTAAGAATGTCTCACATAAGTGAGCAAGGGCTCAAGGAACTTGCGAGCCAAGGTATTTTAGATATTGGATAGTCTCTAGAATTATCTAAGTGTGAATCCTGCATCTTAGGTAAGTCAGCCAAAGTAAAATTTAGCAAAACTGCCATCCATTCTTCAAAAGCATCCCTAGGTTGCATACATTCTGATTTATGGGGACCAGCTCAAACACAATCCCATGGAGGTTCTAGATATTTCCTATCCATTATAAATGATTTTTCTAGAATGTTGTGGGTATATGTCCTAAAATCAAAAGACAACACTTTTGAAACTTTTAAATCATGGAAGAATATGGTAAAAAACCAAAAAGGCAGATCAGTTAAGGTTATTAGAACCGATAATGGATTGGAATTTTGTAATAAGGAGTTTGATCAAATGTGTAAGGAAGGTGGTATAATTAGGCATCTTACAGCTCCTGGAAATCCCAAGCAAAATGGGGTTGCCGAGGGAATGAATAGAACCTTTTTGGAAAGGGTAAGGTGTATGCTGTTTCATGCCCAATTACCCAAGTCCTTTTGGGGAGAAGCAGTAGCTGTTGCTGCCCATGTTCTTAATAGAACACCCTCAAAAGCTATCAGTCTTCAAACTCCTTATGAAAAGTGGACCAGCCATAAACCTAGCTTAGCCCATCTTAGAGTATTCGGTTGTCTAGCATATGCTCATGTAAAGCAAGGCAAGCTAGAACCTAGGGCTAAGAAATGCATCTCTATTGGTTACCCATCAGGTGTTAAAGGCTACAAACTATGGAACCTAGAATTAGATGGTCCTAGAACCATAGTTACAAGAGATGTAACCTTTGATGAAGATTCTACCATAAAAATAGGAAGTAATGAACCTCAACAAAATCAGAAAGAACCTGATGAATCAGTTCAGGTGGAGATCCCAAGTGAAATCCCAAATCTGGTCCAAGAAACCACAGATCATGAGCAGTTTGATCATGAACCTTTAGATAATCAAGAACTAGACCAAGGATCTTCTCAAATAGAAGAAGAAGTCGGTGACAGTGAAGCAGACTCAAGCCTTAGAGAACCTGAAAACCCTGACAGATACAATGTGGCTCGAGATAGGCAGCCTAGATCCCGTAGACCACCCCAAAGGTATGGCTTCTCAGACCTGGTAGCCTATGCCTTTAACAGTGCAGCAGAAACCATAGGAGAAGAACCCCTTACCTATGAAGAGGCAATAGCTTCTAAAGATGCAGAGAAATGGCAGGAAGCCATGAGATCGGAAATTGCATCTTTAGATAACCACACCTGGAAATTGGTTGAAAAACCAAAAGGGCAGCGAGTGGTAGGTTGCAAATGGCTGTATAAAATTAAAGAGGGATCTGGAGATCAATGCAAGCCTAGGTTTAAGGTTAGGCTAGTGGCAAGGGGATTCACTCAAGTTCAAGGAGTTGATTTTAATGAAGTATTCTCCCCAGTTGTGAGGCATACTTCTATAAGAATCCTCCTTGCTATCACTGCTCAAATGAACTTATATCTTGAGCAAATGGATGTCACCACAGCCTTCCTCCATGGGGACTTAGAAGAAAGGATTTTTATGAGTCAACCGAAAGGCTTTGAAGCTAAGGGAGAGGTGGAGAAAGTATGCTTGCTTAAAAAGTCCTTATATGGACTTAAGCAGTCCCCAAGGCAATGGTACCAAAAATTCGATTCGGTTATGTTAGGCCAAGGGTATTTCAGGAGTTCCTATGATTGTTGCATCTATTTCAAACACATATCTTCTAGTATTTCCATATATTTACTCCTCTATGTAGATGACATGCTTATAGCAAGTCAATATTCTAATCCAGCTTCTCAAGAAGAAATTGAGAGCTGAATTTGAAATGAAAGAGCTAGGAGAGGCTAGAAAAATTCTAGGAATGGAAATTACAAGAGATAAACTTCATAGGAAGATCTATCTTTCTCAGAAATCCTACTTAGAAAAGCTCCTAGTCAGATTTGGTATGGCTAAAGTTAAGACTGTCAGCCTACCTTTTGCAGCACACTTCAAACTATCCTCATACAAGTCTCCTAATCGTGAGGAAGAGAAAAGGGAAATGGATCATATTCCATATGCTAGTGTTGTAAGCAGCATTATGTACAACATGGTATGCACTCGCCTTGATTTAGCTCATGGAATGAGTGTTATTAGCAGATTTATGGCAAATCCAGGGAAATCTCACTAGATGGCAGTGAAATGGATGTTTAGGTATATTAAAGGGTCTATAAGAAATGCTTTAACCTATGGTGGAGTTAAATTAGGAGATAAAGCCAGCATCTTAGGGTTCTCGGATGCCGACTATGCTAGAGATCTAGACAAAAGGAGATCAACATCAGGTTATGTGTTCCAACTGTGGAATTCTACTATTAGTTGGAAGTCAGGCTTACAGCATTTAGTGGCCCTATCCACCACAGAGGCTGAATACATAGTAGTAGTTGATGCTATAAAGGAAGCTATGTGGCTTAAGGGTCTAGTCAGTGAGTTGTTAGCTGTAGATGTCAAAACAAGCTTGATGTGTGACAGTCAAAGTGCAATACATTTGTCTAAAAACCAAGCCCATCATGAAAGAACTAAGCATATAGATGTAAGGCATCATTTCATACAAAAAATTGTTGAAGATAAAACTGTTTTTCTAACCAAGATTGCAGGAGAAGACAATGCAGCAGACATGTTTACAAAACCAGTCCCTTCAGCAAAGCTTTAACACTGCATGAAGATTCTTCAGATAGATCTAGGAGGGCAGTGTTGATTCTAAGAAGTGAAGGTCAAAGATGAAGCCTAATCGAAGTACAAATGGGTGGAGATTTTGTTGTAACATTTGTATTAAATTCGATAAATTGTAAAACATGTATTTTGTATTGCTGCCAATTTCTTATTCCAGTTTTAGCGTTAGAATTAGTTGCTCTTCTAGAAGGTCTGTTTCTAGAAGATGTCAGTCGGCTTTATGTGTTAGTTATTCTGTTAGGCGGTTAGTTAGTTTTATTCCTTGTACTCCACCACCCCTATATATTCTACAAATAGGGGTCGTGAATAGGTCTGTAGGTGTGAGAGTCTTAGTGTGCCAGAAATCGTAAAGTTCTGTTTCAGTTTTCTGTTTTGAGTCGGGATTGAGTGCGAGAGGTTGGGAGTAGCTGGTTATTAGCTTGGTTTCCCTATTTTCCCTATAGCTTTCAGTGTATATGGGTGGGAGGGATTAAGTTCTCGTTGTAATCATCCTTGGTTGACTTCAAGATAGTGGATTTCAGTGACTCCTAAGCAGTCTGGACGTAGGTCTTGGATTTCAAGACCGAAGCAGGATAAATCTTGTTGTTTTTCTTGTGGTTGTGTTGTTTCTTTTATGTTCTCTGATATCAGTATAATCTTGAGTGAGTTAGGGAGCTAGTTGGGTTGAGAGAATAGAGTGGAAGGTTGTGAGATACTCTAACAATTAGCATTGATAATGGGTTGGAATCTTGCAATAAGGATTTTACCCACCTATGTTATCAAATGGTATCCTTAGACATCTTTCGGTTCTAGGGAATCCCAAATAGAATGGTTTAGCCAAAATGATGAATAGGACTCTATTAGAGAGGGTTAGGTGCATGATAATCCATGCTAGGCTATCTAAATCCTCTTAGGTAGAAGCGGTTACTATGGCCACCTATGTGATTAATAGGTCCCCATTCACAGCTATAGGGTTTAAAAACCCCTATGAAATGTGGACAAGTCATAAACCTAATATAGACAATATAAGGGTGTTTGGATGAATTGCTTATGCCCACTCTAAGCAAGGTAAGTTAGATCCAAGAGCAATTAGGTATCTGTTTATAGGATACCCGAAAGGGGTTAAGGGATATAAATTCTGGAGCCTAGATCCAGATATGTCTTAAGACATTTGTGAGTAGAGATGTTACATTTGATGAAGGGTCTACTATAAAAGATTTTTATGAAAAGGTGAAATCAAAAGATGCTGAAAAAGCCAAGACAGTTGATGTAGAACTGCAAGAGGAAACCAGTGATAGAGGCCTAGATAATTTCTGAGATTAGGAGTTAGAACACCAAGAGGATTATGACGAATCTTCCCCTGGTTAGCAGTAGGAATATGAAGCATCCTCTTCTGGGCAGCAAGAGGATTATGAAGAATCCTCTAGCTCAGAAAATGCCCCTGATCCGGAGAGGTATAATGTTGCTAGGGATAGACAAAGAAGGGTTTTAGGGCCTCCTGTGAGATACATATATTCTGATTTAGTGTCTTATGCATTGACGAGTGCAGCTGCTGAAATAGGGGAAAAGCCCTTATCATATGATGAAGCAGTGAAATCAAAGGACTCTTAGAAATGGCAAGAAGCCATGAAGTCTGAGATGGACTCTCATAGAAGGAATAAGACTTGTATTCTTGTAGATAAACCCTTAGGAAAGAGGGTGGTTGGTTGTAAATGGATGTTTCAGATTAAGGAAGGTGCTGGGAAAGAGGATAAGCCTAGGTATAAGGCTAGGCTAGTGGCTAGAGGGTTTACCCAAGTGCCCGGTATAGACTTTAATGAGGTATTTTCACCTATGGTAAGGCATACCTCAATGAGGATCCTTCTTACAATAATAGCCCAATTAGATTTAATTCTAGAACAAATGGATGTCAATACAATCTTTCTACATGGAGACTAAGAGGAAAACATTCTAATGGAACAGCCTAAGGGGTTTGAGGTTAGGGGGAAGAGAGAGCAAGTGTGCTTACTTAAGAAATCCCTTTATGGCTTAAAATTGTACCCTTGGCAATGGTATAAGAAGTTTGACTCTTTTATGTTGTCCCAAGGTTTTAAGAGGAGTTCCTATGATAGTTGTGTGTATTTTAAACATATGCCAAGGAATATATCTATATATCTTCTCCTATATGTAGATGATATGTTGATTGCAAGTCAATCAGCCATAGAAATCGAGAATCTTAAGCTGAGATTAAGGTCAATGTTTGAGACGAAAAAATTAGGAGAAGCCAAGAAGATATTGGGCATAGAAATCAGAAGAAATAGACAGCAAAGGCAGCTGTTTTTATCTCAGAAATCTTACCTAAGCAAGCTGGTTAGAAGATTTAATATTTGTGATGTAAAGGATGTATCGGTTCCTTTTGCACAACACTTTAAGTTATCCCATGAGCAGTCACCTAAAGATGAAAAGGACATTAAGGAAATGAGTAAGATCCCTTACTCTAATACGGTCAGGAACCCAATGTACAACATGGTTTGCTCAAGGCTAGATTTGGCTCATGCTATGAGTGTCTCTAGTAGGTTTATGGCCAATCCAGGTAAGGCTCATTAGAATGCTGTAAAATGGACCTTTAGGTATGTTAAAAGAACACTAGGCATGGCCTTGGTTTATGGTGGAGTTAAAATGGAAGAAAATCCTTGCATCTTAGGGTTCACAGATGCAGATTTTGCTGTTGATATGGATAAAAGAAGGTCCTCAACGGGTTATGTCTTTTAGCTTTGGGGTTTTGCCATTAGTTGGAAAACTAACCTACAACCAGTGGTGGCATTATCTACCATCGAGGCTGAGTATATTGCAGTCACAAAAGCAATTAAAGAGGGTATTTGCTTAAAGGAATTATTAGTGAACTCCTAGGTAGAGATGTCAAGGTTAAGTTGATATGTGATAGCCAAAGTGCTATTCATTTGGCTAAAAATCCATCCCACCATGAAAGAACCAAACATATAGATGTTAGGTATCATTTCATTAGAGAAATCCTTGAGGAGGAGGAAATAAACCTAATAAAAGTTGCAGGAGAAGATAATTCAGCATATATGTTTACCAAAGCTATTCCTATATCTAAATTGCAGCGTTGTTTAAATATTCTTAATGTTTATTGTGTTTGAGTGATTAGGTATGTCATGCATTCTCGGAGGAAAGCATGATCAGTCTATCAGGTGAAGAAAACTCAAGGCAAATGGTGGAGTATTTTTGATATGTTTGCCTTTGAGTTAACCTAGAAGATCAGTGAAGGTAGTGGCATAAAGTAGCTAAGGTTGGTTTAGATAAGCAGTTAGAAATTATATCCTAAATGTAATTAGTGTAAGTTTGGGGGTTAAATCGGAATTATCTAAATTTCGATTAGTTTCATTGGTATGTCCGTCCCTATTATAAATAGAGGGCGAGAGGTAGCTAGCTGGTTAGTATGCAATTTTGTTCTCATTTTCTATTGTAATTGAAGAAATAAATGAATCGGAAGTTACTCAACTGAAAAATACTACTTCCGTTCTCATTATTTGAAACATAAAGGACTGATTTATACACATAATCTCCTAAGAATTCTCCTAAAATATAGGACTAGATAATCTCCTACTTTTTAGATATAGATAACAATAATAATATCTAATTTACAGATTAGAATCTCTCTTATGATAGAGCACATCTCTATCTCTTCATGCTGGTCGCATAATCCTTTATCTTCTCAGTCATATTTATCTTTATTTCCTCCAACACTCCCCCTCAAGCTGGTGAATAGATGTTTATCATTCCCAGCTTGCCTCTAATATATTCAAACCCTTGCTTATTCATGGCTTTAGTAAGGATATCTGCCTCTTGATTCCTAGTAGGTATATAGGTTAGGCTTACCTCTCCTTTGTCTATTTCTTCCTTGACAAAATGCCAGTCGATCCTCTCATGTTTCATCTAGTCATGTTGAACCGGATTGTTGACAATGCTAATGGCTGATTTGCTGTCACAATACAGCATTTTTGGTGAGGATATTGGTAGCTCTAAATCTTTCATTATCTTCTCTACCCAAATCAGCTCACATATTCCTTGTGTAATGGCTCGAAACTTAGCTTCGACACTGCTTCTTGCTACTGCCAATTGCTTTTTGCTCCTCCAAGTTACTAAATTCCCCCATAATCTTGTGCAAAACCCAGATGCAGACCTGCTATCCTCTATAGCACCAGCCCAATCAGCATCCACAAATCCACAAATTTCTCTGTTTTGGGTTTTTTTAAACAGGAATCCGATTCCTGGTGTCCTTTTAAGGTATCTCAATATATGATAAGCTGGCTCTTGATGTCTTTTCTTGGGAGCATGCATAAATTGGCGTACTATGCTCACGGCATATGTAATGTCGGGTCTTGTAAGGGATAAGTAGATCAGTTTTCCCACCAAACGTTGATATCTTCTCTTGTCTACTGGATAATCTTGCTTGCTATCTCCTTTGTTCTTCCAATTAGGCTCTAATGGTGTATTGGCTAGTTTGCACCCTAGCTTGCCCGTTTCCTTTAACAGTCAAGTGTATATTTTCTTTGAGATATGCAAATACCAGCTTTGCTTCTGGCTACTTCCATGCCCAAAAAATACTTCAATTCCCCTAAATCTTTTATCTCAAAAGCAGCCCTCATCTTGTTCTTTAATTTTTCAATTTCGGGATCATTGTTTCCTGTAATGATTATGTCGTCAACATATACAATAAGGACAATCCTCTTGCCATCTTCTTCCACCTTTGTGAACATGGTATGATCGGCTTTTCCTTGTGTATATCCCAACTAAATAATAGTATCACTAAATCTTTTGAACCAGCCCCTAGGTGATTGTTTTAGGCCATATAGAGATTTATTTAATTTGCATACCTTCCCTCTTTTGTCTTCTTTCTTGAATTCGGGGGGAATCCTCATATAGATTTCCTCTTTCAACTCTCCATGTAGGAATGCATTCTTGATGTCCAGCTGGTGAAACTTCCAATCTAAGTTAACAGCTACTGAAATCAACACTCGAATAGAGTTTAGTTTGGCAACCGGAGCAAATGTTTCCTCATAATCAAGTCCTTGGGTTTGGGTAAACCCTTGGGCTATTAATCTTGCCTTATACCTATCAATACTCCTATTTGAGTGATATTTAACTGTAAACACCCATTTGCTTCCCACAATTTTCTTTCCAGCCGGTAAATTCACTATATCCCATGTGTTATTAGTCTCCAAGGCTTGCATTTCATTCATCATTGCTTCCTTCCTCCTTTGATCTTGCATTGCATGATTTATGTCTTTGGGAATAACCACTTCCTCTATACTCATGCTGAATGCCGTGAATTGCGGAGAGAGTTTAGAATATCCCACATAGTTAGCAATCGGATACTGCGTCAAGCCCTTACTCCCTTCCGTATAGCTATAGGAACATCAAGAAGAAGATCCTCCTTATTAGAAGTAGCCTTAGCCTCCTGTAAACTGTCAGCACCCTCCTGTAAACTGTCACTTTTTTTTGTACTTTCTATTTTTTAACCAACTTCTGGATCAGATGTTGGATTTGACTGAGGGTCACGAGGCCTTCTAGAATATACAAAGAGTGGTTTATTCAAGGCTGAATGCTCTTGTATTCGGTCTACTTGATCTCCCCCTGAATCAGACACTGAATTGGGAGTTGGAAAACACGATTCAGGATCTGATTCAATGGTAGAAGATGGTTCAAGACTGCGGAACTGAGGAGGGAAGAAATGAGAGTCCCATAGTTCTGCTGGAGTTGTGCTGGAATTAGTATTAGACATAGAAAAGAAAGATTGGTTTTCAATAAAGGAGACATCGTATGATATTATAAACCGTTTGGTAGGGGGATTATAGCATTTATAACCTTGTTGAGTAGGAGAATACCCAACAAACACACATTTAAGCGCCTTAGGATCAAGCTTGGATTGAGAAACTGAGTGGCTGTGAACAAATACAGTACACCCGAAAATTTTTGGTGGGAGAGTGTTTAAGGTACGTTTATAGTGAGGAAAGGAATCAAGGAGAACACTTAAAGGTGTTCTAAAGGAAAGAACTTTGGACGAAAGCTTATTAATGAGGTAGGAATATGTGAGAACAACCTCTCCCCAGTAGGCATTGAGGACTGAATTAGTGAATAGCAGTGCTCTAGCAGTTTCAAGAAGATGGCGGTTCTTTCGTTTTGCCACACCGTTCTGTTGAGGATTATAGGGGCAAGAACTTTGATGGATAATTCCATGGTTAGTTAGATAATTGGTAAATTCATTGGAAAAATATTCTCTACCATTATCGGAACGTAACACATGGATAGAGGATTGGAACATATTTCGAACCATTTGATGAAATTGTTTGAATGTAGCATAAGCATCAGATTTATCTTTCATCAAGAATACCCAACTAACCCGTGTGTGGTCATCAATGAAAGTGATAAACCACCTGGTGTTTGTTAAATTAGATATTCTTGCGGGTCCCCAAATATCACTATGAATTAAGTAGAATGGTTTTGTAGGCTTATATGAATGAGAGGGATACACAATTCTAGTTTGTTTAGCAAGAATACACTGCTCACAATGAAAAGAATGATTGCTTTTATTGATGAATAGAGAGGGAAACAATGTCTTGAGATAATGAAAACTAGGGTGCTCTAAATGCTTATGCCATAGCATAAGTGCAGAATCTGAAACAGTAGTCAAAGAGGTTGGTGGTTGAGAGCTAGATCTAGTAGACTGACCATTCTTTGTAACATAATAGAGACCTCCTGCCTCCTTAGCATTGCCAATCATCTTCCCCGAAAGTTGATCCTGAAATTCACAACCAGAAGAAGAAAAAATTACTGCACACTGATGTTGTTTTGTCAGTTTACTTATAGACAGCAAGTTGTACTTCAGATTGGGCACAAATAACACTGATCTTAGGGTTAGGCCTGCTACTTTGGCTAAGCCTTTCCCTTTGGCAACAGTTGTAGTACCATCAGCCATAGAGATGGGTATTCCTTGATCAAAGGATTCATAAATTGACAGCAATTGCTTAAAACCGATCATGTGATCTGAGGCTCCTGTGTCAAGTATCCAGCAATCTAGAGGGGATTTAAATGAGATTAGTGAGTGTGCAGTTATACCTTGCTTAGCAAGAGATGCTATCGGATTGGATCCTTCACTTGTCTCTGATTTTTTCTCCTTAGTTTGATGTAAGATTTGCTATAGCATCTCCAATTGTTCTGTAGATATAGTAAAATTTGCTGTTTTTCCAGCCTCTGACTCTCCTCCATAGGCTGCTTGTGATCCCTTCCGTAGGTATTTGGGCTTCCAATTTGATGGTTTCCCATGAATCTTCCATCAAGTTTCCTTGGTATGATATGGCTTGTGGCAGTGATCGCACCAAGGTTTATCTTTCACTGGCTCACTTTTAGGTGGACCAAAAGTTCTTGGTTTCAATGTTACTAATGCTGATGATTGATCAGGATTAATAACCCCTGAGGAATTGAGCATTACCTTTTTTCGGCTTTCCTCTCTCCTTACTTCTGCGAACACTTTCTTTATTGTTGGGAAGGGTTTTGTTCCAAGCAATCTCCCCCTCACCTCATCAAGATTAGAATTTAAACCATGCAAAAAATAAAAAACTCTCTCGTTTTCTATCATCTTGTCATATTTCTTTCCATCATCGGAACACTTCCATTCAATCTCATGAAACAAATCAATTTCTTGCCATAATTCGATTAATGTATTGTAATACTCAGTCACTGAATTAGTACCTTGTCGGGTTGTTCGGAGAGTGGGACGTAGCTGGAAGCTTTGTGCACTATTCTCCATGTCCGAGTAGATCTCCTGCACCGCTTCCCATATATCTTGGGCTGTTTTGTAGAACAAATAAGTTCTTCCAATCTTAGGCTCCATGGAGTTGACCAGCCATGCCATAACAATTGAGTTTTCGGCTTCCCATGTACCATACGTTTCTGAATCAGCACTCGGCTTAGAGATCGCTCCATTGAGATACCCGATCTTGCCCTTGCCGCGGATTACTAGCAACACAGATTGGAACCACTCACGGAAGTTGGTTCCGTTTAATTTATGCTAGGTGATTTGGAGAGCATGGTTTTCAAGAGTGGTTGGAGGTTGAGGAATCAGAGAGACTCAGGTAACAGTTGGTTGGGGAGTAAAAGTTCTACTGGCTGATGAATCTTCAGCCATATCAAGAACTTACAGAATTTCGACCAACTGAAAAATGAGATGAAACCTAAAGCTCTGATACCATGAAGAAATAAATGAATCGGAAGTTACTCAACTGAAAAATACTACTTCCGTTCTCATTATTTGAAACATAAAGGACTGATTTATATACATAATCTCCTAAGAATTCTCCTAAAATATAGGACTAGATAATCTCCTATTTTTTAGGTATAGATAACAATAATAATATCTAATTTACAGATTTGAATCTCTCTTATGATAGAGCACATCTCTATCTCTTCATGCTGGTCACATAATCCTTTATCTTCTCGGTCATATTTATCTTTATTTCCTCCAACAGTAATGAGTGTTGTGATTGTTTTGAGAGAAAGGCTAGAGATATATAGCTTTGTAATCTTGGGGAACGAGGGTTGTGTGGTACTTGGGAATAGAAGGGAGGAAACTTGCTATTATATTGATCATTTGGTTGGAATAAAGAAGACTGCTCGCGAGGTGTTTTGACTGCTGGATATTGGGTTGCAATACTTGCAATCCGAACCAAGATAAATTTCGGCTTTTTGTGGTTTGGTTTTTTGGTTTCTGTTTAAGTTTTATGAATTCTTTACATTTTGTTATTGTTAATATTTATTTTTGTTAATCCGAGAGTGGGAAACGTATTTGAGAGAGAATTGTTCATTTAATCTACCTAAACCAGTGAGTCTAAAACAACAGGTTCATTGGCATCATGCCTAACGTTAGAATTGCATCACACACTTCAAAGAAAAGCATCAATGCTTAGAGAAAACCGAAGAATCATTCACTAATGAGAAGGAAAAGTAGTATTTATAGAATTCTAGTAATCCTATTCCCACTAGGATTCGAAAACTTTTCCTATTTGGGAACTAGGCAAATTGGAGATCCTTTCTTTTCCTATTAGAAAACTAAACAAAACGAAAATCCCTCCTTTTCCTATTAGGAGACTAATAAAAAATCTAAAGCTATTAATAATAAGACTAAGAGAATACTATAAATAAAATCCTAACACATAATTAGAATAACCAAAAAAGACATTAGGAAGCATTATATAAATGGTCTAAAGTAAGCCTAACAAAAGCTTCTAGGAGGGGCTTTTCTCCATAAAAAGAATCCCAAATCAATGCTTGGCCCATAGAACCAATTTTAAAGACACATCTTATATATCTTTAGGGGATGCTTCCAATGTCCTCCATCATGGCTGTTTGCAAATACTCCATGTCATTCTTTTGCATAAATGTTTCTATGTTGTTGCGCTTCTTATTCTACGGTTGAGTTACTTGGGTTTAAAAAATAAAATTTATACTCTTTGGGAATCTAGCAGCCAGAATTTGCTTAGGAATGCGATTCATAGCATCTATATTGTAATGTAGATTGAGCTTGCATCCAAACATCATCTTGTTGAATTGAACACTAAGCCGAACTAGATCGATCGGCAGTTATGTAAATCAAACGATACTCAGGCAGAAGCTCCCTTAATCATACGAAAGCCATGAGAATCAGAACTTTCGAAAGTGGGAGTGGGAAAGAACGAGACCTCAGCTGCAAGTATCTCCCTTTCAGTGACCTAGGACAGGAGACAATTTTTATGAGTTTGTCTTGTTCGCATGCTTATTGGTCATACCACCTTTGATTGCAATTCAATTTGATGTTTGCACAATTTGATTTACAATATTGATGTTTTGAACTATCCTGCATTGCACTCTCCAGATTTAGTATATTATGATGTTTAATATGGCATTAGGTCATGCGCTTATTCTCCGTTCTTGGAAATTGTCTTTGTCCTTTACCTTCCACTGCCCTTTTCTGTAAAAAGGTATCATGTCAAATACTCATTTCTCAGCATACTGCTTATCCTAGATTCCATGGTGTATTTAATGAAGATGCTAATTGATGCCTGGGTTCCTCTCTATGGGGTTTTTGAATCTCAGTCTCATATTATTCCTTCTTGGTGGGGCAGGGATATGATGTTGATGGAAATTTTCTAGTTAGTCATTTTATGTTGCTATCTTTCAGGTACAGATGCTCCCATTTCTGAGCTTGCTGACTCAATTTGTGCGGATGAAATTATTGGTACCTGCAATTACGAAAACAAGGTGCTAGGCTTCATTTTGTTTTACTACTTTTCCCATTTTCTGCTATACTGTATCTGTCTTTGCAATGGCTGGTTAATGGACTCCACATGCTCAGAACTCTTTAAAGATGTTAACGATGGATAAATTGACGTACTATCTTGTGTTTGCCCTGATGTTTATGCTTAGGTTTTGACAATTTCTATTGAAGCTCCATTAAAACAAGTGACTCCATTGGACTTCTTAAGATAAGAAATTGCTAACATCTGAGAAAACCGAAAATTTTCTTAGAGTATATTCTATGGGAAGATTTCTAACAACAAATCACATTGCCTTAGCCAGTGGAATTTTAATGTCCAAAAAACTTGTTCTATTCTGTGAACAACTATAATAAGGTCACAGGCTCAAGTATTTATGAAACAGCCCACCAATACAAATTGCATTTTCATGTTTCTATCAGAATATTATCCAGTCCTACTACTTTATCATTCTTTTATTTTTTGTTATGAATTGCTTCACTTCTTCAGACAAATATGTCTGTAGAACATATAATTTTAACCATTTCAAAATTATGAAAATGTCTTAAATGTAATATTTGTTTCCATAAATTCACTGAATAGCACTTCTAAAAATACTTCTCTCCTTGATGGCCACCTCATTTTCCTATACCTTCTGGTCTTCATCTTTTTTGCACTTCACTTGGCTTGAATTTCTCGTTCTTTTTCCCTTTATCAAATTTATTTATATATTTCTGAAATAAGCAGAATATTTGGAAAGCTTATTTGAATTTTGTTGAATTCAAGTGGGGTATATATATACAAGAAACCATCTAAACTATCTCCTAAAAATCAGGAACCAATTTAAATTAGACTTAGAAGATAAAACAAATCAACTGAAATTTAAAATTTCTAGAGTTATCTTTTTCTTCTAAGTTGCCTCATCCCTTTAATCTTGGAAACTGATCTTATCTCCAACAACCATATCCCCTTTATTATTGGGAACTTATCTTATCTCTAATAACCTTATCTCTTTAATTTTGGGCATTCCTTTTTACTTATTCTAACACTCCCCCTCAAACTGGCTAATAAATATTCATCATTCTCATCTTGTCAATAAGTGATTTAAAACTTGGTCTTGCCATAGCTTTTGTAAGCACATTAGCAATCTGACTTTTTTGTAGGAATATAGGACAGATTAATTCCTCTTCCTTCAATTTTCCGCTTTATAAAACTTTGATCTATTTTCACATGCTTAATTTGATCATGTTGAATTTGATTATTAACAATACTAATTGGTAATTTATTATCACTGTACACTTTTGTTTGTTGTGACAAAGGAATATGTAAGTCTTCCATTAACCTTCCTTACCAAATTACTTCGCAATTCCCATGAGCTATGGTTCAGAATTATACCTCGGCACTGCTGTGGGCAACAACTGTTTATTTTTTATTTCTCCATGTAACCGAATTTCCCCATAGCTTAGTGCAATAACCTAAAGTTGACCGACTATCTTCAATAGACCCGGCCCAATCTACATCGACAAAACCCACATTTCCTTTTCCTGCATTTTTCAGAAATAAAAGTCCCTTTTCCAGTATCCTTTTTAGATACCTTGGGACATGAATAGCAGCATTCATATGTCTTTGGGTAGGAGAATGCATATATTGGCTTATCACAGTCACTGTATAGGCTATGTTAGGCCGTGTAAAAGACAAATAAATTAATTTTCCCACCAACCTTTGATATCTTTCTTTTTCTACTGGTGTATCATCCTTGATTTCTCTAAATTTCCAATTCCTTCTCTAGAGGTGTTCCAGCAAGTCTACACCCTAGCATACCTGTTTCTTTCAAAAGATCTAATGTGTATTTTCTTTGTGAAATGAAAATACCTGCTTTACTCTGAGCCACCTCCATTCTTAGGAAATATCTTGTTGTTCCTAGGTCTTTAACTTCAAATTCAGCTCTCAATTGCTTATTTAGGCTCTCTATTTCTTGAATATCATCTCCTATTATTATGATATCATCCACATATACAATCAAGATAGCTTTCTTTCCATTTGCTGCATATTTTATAGACAATGTATGGTCTACTTGCCCCTGTTGATATCCTAACCAATTAAGACTCATACTAAACCTCTTAAACCATGCTCTTGGTGACTGTTTCAATCCATATAAAGACTTTTTAAGCTACATACCTTTCTAGCTTTCACTTCTTGCTTAAATTCAAGGGGAACCCTCATATTGATTTCCTCATCTAGTTCTCCATTGAAGAAGGCATTTTTAATATCTAATTGATGTAGAGGCCATTCTAAATTGGAAGCAAGAGAAGGTAATATCTTGATAGAATTTAATTTAACCACAAGAGCAAATGTCTCTTCATAGCCAATCCTGTAGGTTTGAGTGAAACCTTAGGCCACCAATTTGGCCTTTATCTATCAATACTCCCATCTGCACAATATTTCACTATGAATACCCATTTACATCCGACTGCCTTTTTGAGGGTAACTCTATGATATCCTAAGTATTGTTACCCACTAGGGCTTTCATCTCCTCTAAAATAGCAGCTTGCCACTTTGGATCCTTCAAACCACATTGGATGGTCCTAGGAATTTCAATATTGTCTATACTTGTAGTAAAAACCCTGAGCTGTGGAGACAACTTGGAATAAGCCAAATGATTAGAAATAGGGTACTTAGCACAAGACCTTCCCTCCTTTTGAAGTGTTATAGGATTGGCTAAATCATCAACCATGGTAGTGTTGTCCACAGGTGGACTAGGCTCTAGATCCAATGTTTGGTTGTGCTGAGGTTGCTGAGGATCTTTAGGCCATTGTGAATAAACCAGAAGTGGATTTTCAAGAGCTGTGAGGGAAGTGTTAAGAGCTGTAAGTGGATTTTTAGGAACTGTAAGGGAAGTGGTAGGAGCTATAAGTGGATTTTCAAGAGCTGGAAGGGAAATGTCAGGAATTGTAAGTGAGTTTTCAAGAGCAGCTGGCAGTGGGTTTTCATGAGTTGATGCTGATGCTCCCCCTTGAGGACACACTAACGGCTAGGACTCAATAGGGTCATTCATGGGAAGAGAGATGGTGGGACCCAATTCTAATCTACCCTTGCAGTCTCCCTCTGAAGAGATATATGAGGATTGAAAGGTTGATCCTCATAAAAAATTACATCAAAAGACACAAAAAGCTTCCGAGAGGAGGGACAATAACATTTGTAGCCTTTTTGGGAAGGAGAATACCCAACAAAGATGCATGTAGAAAATACTTCTTTGCATAATTCTCGAAGAATGTACACGACCCTCTTTTATGGAGGGAGAATGAATACAAGAAAGGAAAGAAAGAAGATACAAAGAAAGGAAAGCTACATATTTACAAAGAAAAACAATATACACAAACATTAGGAAACTTTCCTAAGACCAGATTAGGAAGTATCCTAATCTGGTTATAGAAACGTACAAAGAGGCATGATCACTTCTTCAAGACTTCCCATAGCTAGGCTATCGTATCCGCTAACACCCCCCCTCAAGCTGGAGAATGGATATCTATCATTCTCATCTTGCATCCTAGATCTTCAAACCTCTTGGCTGCTAGACCCTTTGTGATAATATCAGCCACCTGTTTCTCAGATGAAACATGAGGGATTTGAATGAGTCCTGCATCTATCTTTCTTCTATGAAGTGACGATCAATTTCAATGTGCTTCGTTTTATCATGATGGACAGAATTGTGTGCAATACTTATGGCTGACTTCTTGTCACAAAAACAACCTAAGTGCATCTTGAGTCTCGATCTTCAAGTCCTCTAGAATGATCCTTAGCCAAAGCAACTCACATATACCAAGAGCCATTGCCCTGAACACTCTATTTCTTGCTCTTTCAAGACACTAGGTTTCCACCTAGGAAGATACAATACCCTGTAGTTGATCTTCTATCAGTAAGGTATCTAACATAATCAGCATCAATAAAACCTCTAACATCCAACTCATTTTCTTTTTTGAACAGTATTCCTTTACCTGGGGTAGCTTTAAGGTAGCCAAGGATTTTCCTTACGACTTGCATATGTTCTTCAATTGAGTTGTGCATAAATTGGCTTACAAGACTAACAACAAATGTGATATCTGGCATGGTATGGGAGAGATATATCAAAAGACTAACCAATCGTTGATATCTACCCTTATCAATTGGTTAACTGCTAGGATTTTGCCACAATTTGCAATTAGGTTCTACTAGAATACTAGACACTTTTCCCCCGGTCAACCCTGTTTCGACCAACAAATCCAAGATACATTTTCTCTGAGATAGAAAAACACAATCCCTAGAGTGGGCCACCTCAATTCCTAAGAAATACTTGAGGACACCAAGATCTTTAATTTCAAATTGTTGGGCGAAATTCCCTTTGAGCACCTTCTATTCTTCCTCATCATCACCTGTGACAATTATGTCATTCATGTTAGTTCTAATGATGGCAAATATATCCTAAGATGGGGGGTGAATTGGGATTCGTATAAATTTTTTGATAATTAAAACAATGGTTGACGACAGAACACTATGTTTCGAAATATAGGGTATATGTTTCAAAATAAACCTTTTTGTTTTGCAAGTTTCGAAACCTACTATATATGTTTCGAAATATACCTTATTGTTATAGCTTGTTTCAAAATATAGAATGTGTGTTTCGAAATATACTTTTCTGTTTTGCTTGATTCGAAATCTTTTAGCTTGTACTTAAAAATAATGATCTTTGGCAAAGATGATTTACATAAATAAGAGTATACCAAAGGTGTTTGAGATCAAATATATGTTTATATGAATATATATAAGCTTATGCTCAAGGAAAATATGTTTTAGTTTTTGATAACAAATCTTATGAAAGATTAAGCAATAATCGATAAGCAAAAGCAAAATATTAAGTGCATACAAGATATATAGTGGTTCGGCACCCCGCCTTGTCCACTACCTTCAAGCTTACCCACTTGACTGATTTTTCAATCCCAATCACTTTTACTAGTGATCAACCACAACAAGGGTCTTATCACGATTCACCTCAAAACCTTGTAAAATGAGTTTTTATGAGCTCAACTCAAATCTTATACCAAATAAGTTCTAGGCTCAACTCAACCAATAGCAAGATAAATAGAGTTTTATCTTTACAGCCCAATAAACAACAAATGTCTTACCGGTGGATGTACAAACCTTTTGTACTGGCTTAAGATGAGGAGAGCTAGAGAGGATATGACTTCTTGTTTCAATTTGCTTCTCTTTCTCACTTTCAATGCACAAGAGAAAGATGTGTGTGGATCTTCTTTTAGAAGCTCAATCAAACATTTTGATCACCACTTGTGCTTGTGTCTGTGTCTCTACTGTGTGCTCTCTTGTTGTGTCTTGTTATGTCTTGTCTTCAAATACTTGCTGTTTATATTAAGAGATAGAAATCTGGCCGTTTATAGCTGTTAGAGACAAGATTTAAAATTTAGTTTCGAAACATAGCTTATTGGTTTCGAAACAGCCCAAATTTACACTTAGGTTTCGAAACATACTTCTCATTTTTCGAAACATACAGCCTTTCCAGTTGGACTAGCACTTCAAGATAGCATATAGTGGGAGACAGATTCTAAACAATCTTATGAGCACAAAGATTAAATAATGGTCTCCACTTTCAAATTTGAATTTGAATTTTTAGAGCATGGATAATGCATTAAACAAATGATTGCGAAGCATTTAGATAAATACAAAAATGTAAAGCAAAAGTATCTCGATTTTTAAATGATATGCTGATAGAAATGCCAGAGGTTTTGAAATATACTTCAAAAACTGATTTCAAAATATATGCATCTCATATTTTTAAAAGCTCTGCTGACAGAATTGTCAGAGGTTTCGAAACATAACATATAGGTTTCGAAACATAGTCCAAAACCTTATTTGAAAACAAATGCATTACATAGATGTTTCGAAATAGCATACACACATAGAAATCATTGAAACCGTTTCAAAAGGGGTTTCAAAACATGCACAGAAACATGACCGAGTTTCAAAGGGATTTGCTTGAAAGTACAATCCATAGCATGTATACATTACAACATATTTACATTTACTTTATATTTTACCTTCCATTTATTTCAAAGTAAATGTCCACATTTTCTTTTATTTATATTTTACCTTCCATTTACTTTAATACATAAATGTAAATAAAAAAGTATCCCCTATTTGGATTTAATAAAAATATCCAAAAAAATCAAAATCCATAACAATAAAAAAGTAAAATTTTGGTTTTAGCACAAATTCAAGATTTAGCCATTTTACCACCTCCAAAATACATACTTTCTATTTCTTGAAAAAATCATTAAAAATCATTTTACACCAATATATGAATAAGAATGAAATTAATTTGATTTTCATTTGAACAACATAATACTTGATTTTGAAATTGATATATATTGAAAACTATAACCTTGACTCATGACTTAGGGATTAAGCCAATAGATGTTTTTTATCATCAAAACTAATATACAAAAGTGAAACAACAATTCACATAGACTAGCAAAGCAATAACCTTACCTTCCCTTAAGTGTTTTATGAAGTGCATGTGATCACCCCTGCTTTTATTATATCCCATAGTCTTAATGGCCTGAGAGAATCGACCAAACCAGGCCCTTGGAGACTGCTTGAGCCCATAAAGAGCTTTCTTGAGTCTGCATACTTTCTCGACATCTCCTTCTTGAAATCCTGGAGGCAAATCCATAAAAACTTCTTCTAGGTCTCCACTTAATAATGCATTTTTTTACATCAAATTGTTGTAATTTTGCATCAAAATAAGCAGCAAATGAAATAAGAATTCTCACTGTTGTCATCTTTGTCACAGGAGTAAATGTCTCAAAATAATCTATACCATAGGATTGAGTATATCCTTTAACCACCAACCTGGCTTTATATCTTTCCAATGTCCCATCAACCTTATATTTCACATTGAAAACCCACTTATAGCCTACCTGCATGACTCCCTTTGGTTGAGAAACAATCCCTCATGTTTGATTTTTTTTCAGTGCTCTCATTTCCTCCAACATGGCTTGGAGTGGGTTGTCTCCTTTTGAAGACATAGGGAGATCCTTTAAACTTTACTGACAGCTATTCTTGATGAGGAACGGCTAGTGCACTGTTGTTAAACTAAGTTTGAGGGAACTGAGAGGCCACGAGAGACTGAGAATGAGAATGTTGGAGCTGAGTACTGTTATTATGGGATAGAGATTGGGGATGCTTCTAAGAGATGAAGTACATCCCCACAGCAAGAAGAGTGATCACCATCAAACTAAATTCTCCCCTTGGTGACCAGTCTTTAGTGCAGAAAAGAATGGTGTGGTCTCAGCAAATGTCACATCTTTAGAAGTGTAAAACTTCTTGGGAGGGGGATGATAGCATTTGTACCCCTTTTGAGTAGGGGAATAGCTAAGGAAAATACACTTTAGCGCCCTAGGATCAAGCTTGTCTCTATGTTGCTTGGGAACATGAACGAAAGAGACACAACCAAAGACTTTTAAGGGAAGAAGGAATGCAAAGTTAGGTCCAGATAATGGGTAGACATACACTAAAATAAGGACTGGTGATTGAGGATTTTGGTGGATACCCTGTTTATCAAGTATGTTGCGGTAAGAATGGTTTCACCTTAAAAATGCTTAAACACATAATGATGATGGAGAAGTGTCCTAGCAACATTAAGAAGATGTTCATTAAGAAGATGTCTCATCTTCTGTTCAGCCACTCTATTTTGTTGTGGAGTGTCAACATAGGAAGACTCATGGAGAATCCTTTCTTGTTGAAAAAATTGATGCAAGTGATTATTAAAGTAATCTTTTGCATTATCAGTTCAAAATTTTTGAATAGAATAGTGAAATTGAGTGGAAAGTAGCTTACAAAAATAGGGCACAATGGTTCCAATAGCTGCTTTGTCTTTTAATAAGAAAATCTATGTCATACGAGAATAATCATCAATAAAATAAATGAACCAGCAAGCCCCAGAACAATTTGGTATTTTAGAAGGTCCCCAAATATTCGAATGAACCAAAGAAAAAGGCTTGGAAGACCTTTTATTATTAGCAGGATAAGACACAATGTTTAGAAATTACACATACATCACATTGAAAAGCACTAGAATCTAGAGACTTAAACAAAGAAGGAAACTTTGATTTTAAAAGAAGAAAAGGAGGGTGACCAAGCCTATAGTGCTGTAACCAAATCTGAGCAATAGGATTAGAGGTGAATTGAGAAGAACTAGTAACCTTGCATAGTTGATTTCTAGTAGAGCAGCCTCCTTGTGCACCAAAAAGTACAACCCGTGTTGTTCCCTAGCAGCACCAATCATCTTGCCCGTCTTCAAGGCCTAAAATTCACACATATTAGGGGAAAAAATGGCAAGGCAATTCAAGTCATGAGTAAGCCGATGAATAGACACCAGGTTGGTGGATAGGTTTGGAACCTGCATCACATTTTTGAGAGCAATATTGGGACAAAGGATGACTATATCTTGACCTTTAATGGAAAATGAAGTTCCATTGGCGATAGTAATCTGTTTGGAAGTGATAATAGACTCATAAGTGTCGAAAACAAACTGATCCAAGGGTCATAGGGTTAGTGGCACTTGAATTAGGGATCTAAATATCATTTTTATCAGTTTTAGGGGCAGTAGAAGAGGCAAAATATAAACAATTACCTTGCTAGGTAAATGCACAGTTTCCATCATGGATAGTCTTAAGGAAAGCCTTCAGTTTGTTGATTTCCTCAGTATTAAGCTGAGTAAGATCAGAAGTAGAAAAAGATTTTGTCTTACCAGCTATGTCCTCCTCTCACGCTCCTTGTTAGAAACATAAAATAACAACGACAACAATAACATATCCAACCTTTATCCTATTATGTGGGGTCGGCTATATGAATTCTAGACTTCCATGTATTTCTATTTTTTGTCCATTTAGGCTCATACACTTCATATCAAATTTTAATGTCTCTCCTAAAGTCTTTTTGGGTCTGCCTCTACCTCTTTTTTTAACTAATTGTTTCATTTCATCAACTCTCCTCACATGGGCATCTCTTGGTCTTCTTCTCACATGAACAAACCATCTTAGTCTAGTCTCTCTCATCTTCTTCTCGATTAGCACTACTCCTACCTTATTATGAATAACTTCATTTCTAATTTTATCTTTTCTTGTATGGTCACACATCCATCTTAGTATCCTCATCTTCGCTACGTTCATCTTTTGCTCATGCTAGTATGTGATTGTCCAACATTCTGAGCCATACAAAAAAACTGGTCTTATAGTTATCCTATAGAATTTTCCTTTAAGTTTTAATGGGATTTTATCATCACATAACACCCCTGATGCATTTCTCCATTTTAGCCAACCTGTCTTAATTCTATGCGCGACATCCTCGTGAATTTCTCCATCTTTTTTAATCACTGATCCCAAAATCGAAAATGGTCTTTTCTTTGTATGATTTGGTCTTCCAATTTTGTTATAACATCCTCCACTCTTGCATTCTTACTAAATTTACATTCCATATATTCTGTTTTCCTTCTACTTAATTTAATTCCCTTAGATTCTAAATTGTTTCTCCACAACTCAAGTTTAGTGTTCACTCCTTCTTTTGTTTCATCCCCCAACATTATGTCATCTGCAAATAGCATACACCATGGCACCTATGTTTGAATGTGTTTAGTGAGTTCATCTATTAGTAAACTAAATAAGTATGGACTTAGTGCAGATCCTTGATGCAATCCCATTGTAATTTTAAACAGTTCAGTATCCCTTCTGTATGTTCTGACCCTTGTCTCTACACCGTGATACATGTCCTTAAGGACTTGTATATAGGCTATTTAGACTCTTTTCTTCTCTAAAGATCTCCATAATACTTCTCTAGGGAGCCTATCATAGGCATTTTTTAGATCTATAAACACTATATGCAGGTCCTTTTGATGATCCCGATACCTTTCCATTAAGCGCCTCAGTAGGTATATAACTTCCATTGTTGACCTACCAAGCATGAAACCAAATTGATTTTCTGACACGTCTGTTTCTTTTCTGAGCCTCTAGTCTATTACTCTCTCGCAGAGTTTTATGGTATGGCTCATTAACTTAATTCTTCTGTAATTCTCATAGTTTTGAACATCTCTTTTGTTCTTGTATATAAGAACCAAAGTACTCTTCCTCCACTCATCTAACATCTTTTTTTATTTAAGGATCGCGTTAAATAATTTCGTTAGCCAGGAGATACCCTCTTCTCCCATGCATTTTCATTCTTCTATTGGTATTATATTATCCTGTCCCACCGCCTTATGATTTTTCATCTTTTTTAATGCTTGCCCTATTTCTTTTGAACTTATGCGTCGATAAAATGAATAGGTCACATTCCCTTCGGAGTTACTAAGATGTCTCAACCTAACTCTTATGTCCCCACCATCATTGAATAATTTTGTGAAACACTTCTTCCATCTTTCTTTAATCGCTCTCTCATTGACTAATGCATTTTGGTTTTCATCTTTTATACATTTCACTTGGTTTAGATCTCTTGTTTTTCTTTCTCTTGCTTTAGCTAATTTATATATCTCTTTCTCCATTTTTTGTATCAAGTCGTTTATATAGATTCTCATATGCTTTTGACCTTGCTTCACTAACAGTTCTTTTTGCTGTCTTTTTCGCTTCTTTATAATTTTTTATGTTTTCTTCATTGCTGCACTGATATACAACCTTATAGCAAGTTTTCTTATTTCAAATTTTCAATTGTACCTCTTTATTCCACCACCAAAACTCCTTAAGGTTTGGTGCTCTACCATTTGTCTCTCCAAGGACTACCTTTGTCATGCTTCTCAAAACAGTAGCCATTTCCCTCCGCATTTGATTTGCCCATCCTTCTCCATTCTATTGCCTTCTGCCCCTTAATTTTTCTTGTAAGATTAATTATTTCTCTTCTTTTAATTCCCACCACATAATTCTTGGATTTTGTTTTATGTGATTTTTTCTCTTCCAATTTCTTATTTGGACGTCAAGTACACAAAGTCTATGTTGAGTAGTCAAACACTCCCTTGGTATCACCTTACAATCCCTACAACATAATCGATCCTCTTGTCTCATGAGAAAGTAATCTATTTGGGTACTTGATGCGGCATTTTTATATATGATTAAGTGTTTATCCTGTTTTTTGAAACTAGTATTGGTTATGATGAGTCCATATGCCATAGCAAAATCTAGAATAGACTTACCCTCATTATTTATTTCCCCGAATCCATACCCTCCATGTACCTCTCTATAGCCGTTTCTGTCTCTACCCACATGACCATTTAAGTCATCTCCTATAACCACTTTCTCTCCTTTTGGTATCATTTGTATGGGTCCCTCTAAGTCCTCCCAGAATTTTGCTTTTATCTCCTCACTTAACCTCACTTGTGGTGCATATGTACTAAAGATATTCCTGACATTCTTCCTAAACCAACATTCACCATAATAATCCTATCCCATATTCTCTTTACATCTACTACCTCATCTACTAAGTTTTTATCCATAATAATCCCCACTCTATTTTTTGCTCGATCATTTATTGTATACCATATTTTATATCCAGTTTTTGATAAAGTTTTTATTTTTTTCCCTATCCATCTTGTCTCTTGAGGGCACATAATATTAATCTTTCTCCTAATCATCACATCTATCACTTCCATAGCTTTGCCTGTTAATGTTCCTATGTTCTATGACCCAATCCTCAAATCTATGATTTTGATTTTGTTTTTTATTTTGATTTTGTTTTTTATTTTGGTTTTGATTTTAGACTAATTTCTTTACCCGCATCCATCCAAGCAAATGCAAGGACCCTTACTCATTTGTCACTACATCCGGGCGCCGATGCAGCGGGCCTAGCTCACTTGACACTATACGTGGGCAGTGTAGCGCGTCGCTATGAAGGGTTATGCTTTAACGGTTTTTCATATTTTGTCTAGATTTCATGTTTTGGATCTGACTCGGTTTTGCATTGGTTGTCGGCTACCTAACCTTTCATATGGTGTTTTTTTAGATAACCTTCATATGGTGTTTAACAATGCTTAAACTTAAGATGATAGTGATGTTCTGGCTTGAAATACTACAAGAGGTCCTAGTTATGTAGATGGCCTCAATGAAAGGAAAGTGCATTGAAATTGCAAAAAGTCTGAGATCAACTTGTCAAGGTCAACCCTAGGCATTCCGTATGGTTTCCCATGTGCCTCAAATGATCGAAAGTCAAAACTGCCCCACATGGCATATTCCCTAAAGTTTGACAACTTAGTCATGTTATATGGACTTCTGAGTATAAATTTCAGATGCATATTCACGTGGTATGTTAACCACAAATATACTTTATATCTCATATAATATTTTAAAATCAAGTGATATTATTTAGAAATACACATGAAATTGGATGGAGTTCAGAAGAAAAATGAACTTTCCATGTCTTGTCCATTTGAAGATCTTTAAATTTTTCTTTACTAGCAAATGTGAGTTCCTTTTTCTCTCAAATATAGGTTTAATAGGGGATCCAGGGATCCAATATGGTTGTGGCAAAAACATATTTCGTAACCATACCTTTGTCTTATCCAGTGTGGATATGTAAGAGGGAATGCAAGAATATATGACGCTAATTACCAGTGGAGGAGTTTTATGCAGAGTTTCACATACAAATGAAAAAAAAAATTAATAAAAGTTCAACATTTTTACTCAGCGATATCAAATTGAACAGGTTGGAGGCATCCCTTCCATCTTCCATCCTAAGTGCCAAATGTCTGACATGGCTGTGCAAAAAATTTATGAGATTCCATGTAACATAGAGTCAAAGCCCCCAGCTATGGTTCAATGAATATGCATGAAACAGCACATTACTTGGACATTCATAGAAATTAAGTATGAGGTCCTTCGGTCTTTATTGCCCATTACACTTGTTACTTCTTTTACATGATGTTGTATAGTTTTTCAGCACGTCAGCTTATCTTTCTTGTTATGATATTATGGGAGTTATGTTCTTACTGTTTGTCTATTAGTTGGTTTACCAAGAGTAACTTTTTGATTTCTTGCAGAATTGCATGACCTCTTTCGGTAGGAACTGTTCAAATGCTGGGATTAATTATAGATCTTGGGTTAAAGGGATAGAAAATGATCCAATTAAACATTGTTTTGATGCAGTGGAAGTGAAAACAGAGGACTTTACTCCAGGACGTGATTCTCAGTACAGGGATTTTGACTTGGACAGGTATAAAGGCAAAAGGCCTAAAGAGGAGTATATAGATGGGTTAAGCAGTTTTAAAAAGCCAAAACAAGAATATGATGAGTACTCGAGCAGTGCTCTTGACCCATCATGGCTACAAGCAAGAAAAAGGGAGTCTCTGATTCCTATACCTCGGAGAGTGATTGGCCATAAAGGAGGAAGGGAGGGTGGATTTGGATCACCACTACTGTCTAAACCCATGTCCTGCAGGAGTGTTGATCAAGCGGTAGCAAAACCTCCATATTTCTTTTATGGAAATGTTATCAATTTATCTCAAGACTGTTGGACAAAAATATCACAGTTCATGTATGCTCTGGAGCCAGAATTTGTAAACACGCATTATTTCTCAGCTTTGAGTAGGAAAGAAGGCTACGTGCACAACCTTCCTAGTGAGAATAGATTTCACATTCTTCCTAAGCCTCCAATGACTATAGAAGAAGCAATACCACATACAAAGAGATGGTGGCCATCCTGGGATACAAGGAAGCAGTTGAGTTGTATCAGTTCAGATATCACTGGTATTTCACAGTTATGTGATAGACTAGGAAAGATACTAAATGATTATAAGGGGCTACTTTCAGTGGAAAAGCAGAGAGATGTCCTCCATCAGTGTAGGACATTAAACCTTTTGTGGGTTGGCCATCACAAACTCGGGCCTGTGGAGCCAGAACACCTAGAGCAAATCCTGGGTTACCCATTGCAACATACTCATGCTTCTGGCTTTGGCTTAAAAGAAAGACTTGAATCACTCAAACACTCCTTCCAGACGGACACCTTGGGTTATCATCTGTCAGTGTTAAAGTTTTTGTTCCCAGAAGGGGTTACTGTACTATCAATTTACAGTGGAATCGGTGGTGCAGAAATATCTCTGCACCGTCTTGGCATTCACTTTAAAGGCGTTGTTTCTGTAGAGCCTTGTGAAACAAAGCGGAAGATTCTCAGCAGATGGTGGCAGAGTTCTGGGCAAATAGGAGAGTTGGAGCAGGTTGAGGACATTCAGAGGCTAACAAGTAACAAACTAGATAGCCTAATTAAGAAATTCGGAGGTTTTGACTTCATCATTTGTCAGAACCCATACGCATACTCTCCTAACTTTGCTGCGGATGGTAACAGCCTTTGTGGCTTAGACTTCACAATGTTTTATGAGTTTGTCCGTGTCCTGCAAAGAGTGAGGAGTAAAATGGAGAGGAGCGGATGAACTGTCCAAAAAACTCGGGAGAACTTTGTTTCATAATTTGGGATTGTTCAAAATTTTTAACCGTTTTATGTTAGTTAATAGCAAACTGATCAGACCCATTTTCCTGTGATGCCTCTTCCCTCTTTTTTTTTTTTGTTCTTTTTCCTTTCTCTTCTGTTATTGCGCTTATTATTTAGACTCTCATAAGCAAATGCAAAGCAGTGTTTAGTGGGATGGCTGGCTATGTGTTTGTCTTTTATTTACAAGTAAAGCCAGTGAGCCCTTTGCGAAAGGGAAATTTGCAAAAATAGGACTGTCGGCAAAGAACTTCGCAAAAATAGAACTCTTAAATTTTTTTTACAAAATTAGGACTTTTGAGAGTTGAATGGACAAGAATGCCCCTACTTTAAATTGGCCATAGGATTCCCTCGTCTTCTTCCTTCCTCTCGCACACACATCTCCAATTGCCCTCCAACAAGAATATCTCTCTCACTCGTCTTTTTCGTCATCTCTCTTGCTTGTCCTCTTCTTCGTCGGTCGTCGTCTTCAAAGCCATTGCAAGTATGTATCCGTTCTCTAATCTTTAAAAATCTTTTGGTCAAAGACGATTGGTTTGGATAATTTCAGAGTCTTTTACCTTCTTTGATGCGATCTTTTTAATGACTACGTAATGGGTATGCAAATGAACATCGCTCTGGTTCTGCATTCTAAACCTCGATGGAGTTAAGGCTTTAAACATCTATCGGTTGATGTATAGGTTGGATACCGATATATGTCAACTGAACCGATATAGGTTCAAACCAGAAGCATATCCAAAAATGTTTTATATCGGTTCGGTTTACATATCGGTACCCAAAAATGTTTTATGCACAGATATCATATATCGGTATAAATTTAATGTAAACCGATACATAGTAACCGATATACATCCTATAACAAATACTATATCGGTATAACTGTATTGATTGTAATTTTATATAAACCGATATATAATAACCGACATAACTTGCGCGACTGATATTATGAAACTGATATAACATTGTATAACCGATAATTTTTTTAACTTACATCCAATCGATGTTTTTTTTTTTCCTAATTTACAGGAATAGCAACTCATAGACCTATATTTGTACCTGTGATACATGGAGGTCGGTGGGAATATAATATTGATAAAGGCTAATACAAGTACGTGATCGATAAATGTTGTTGTGTAATACGTGTGCATCTAGGCTTCACATTCGACCAATTGATAAGTTCCGTATATAGAAGGTTCAATTTTAGTTTTGTTGAGAAGTCAGTTGTGATGAAGTACAAGTTTAGGACGCTAGATATATCTACACCACCAATGGAGATTCAAAGTGATATGGATGTTGAGTGCTTTATAGTAGAATGCTCTCGGATAGAATTCATAAGCTCACTGTGTGTTGATTTTGTAGACAAATTAAAACTGAGTACACAGCCGAATAAAAAGGTTTTAGAGAATCAATGATGCAGTAATTTGCCAGTCATACGGTTGGGCAGCGATAGTCTAATATAGTCGAACAACGAGACCATAAGGACCATAACTATGGCTGGTTTGCAGAACGATGTTAATTGTGATGATCTTGTGGATGGGAATGGGTTTGAAGAAGTCAATTGTGATGATGCTGGACATGGCGTTGAAGATGTTTTTAATTGTGATGATGCAAGAGCAGGGTCTGAAGAAGTAGATGTTTTCAATGGGATTGATGTTGAAAAATTGGTCCATATCAATATAGAAGTTGGTGATAGCGCTAAGCAACCTACTTTTCTCCCATTTTCAAGATTATTAAGGGTTAGTTCGGGATCATTGTCCGAGGTGTCAGATGTTGAGTTAAACCAAATTTTTGCATCAAAAACTGAATTGCATCAAATGATGAGTTGTTGGCATTGAGAGAGAATTATGAATACAAGGTGGCAAAGTCAACTATGAAAGTATTGTACATGAAGTGTAAGAATGATCAGTGTCAATGGCGGTTGAGAGCAACAATGCATGGCACTTCTTTTGGTTGGGTAGTCAGAAAATATGTAAATACTCATTCATGTTCATCTTCAATAATCCAGCCTGGTCATTGCCAAGCGAAAAACAAAATAATTGGTTATCATGTAAAATCCTATTACGAGGATGTGAAGCGTATTCATAAGCCTAAGAACATTATGAACGATGTTCGCAAGGAATTTGGGGTCAACATAAGTTATTTAAAGGCATGACGATTGCAGGAAAAAGGCTTTAGACATGATCCAAGGGGGTGCGGAGGAATCTTTCCAGTTGCTGGTATCTTATCTGTGCATGTTGAAGTTGAAAAATGCTGGGACAATTGTTGAATTCGAGAGTGACAGTCAGAGCAGATTTAAGTACCTATTTATGGTAATTAGTGCATGTCTTGCCGGATTTTGTAGCCAAATGCGGTCCGTAATTGCAGTTGACGCTTTTTTTCTCAAGGGTAAATATTTTAGTAGTTTGTTTGTTGCCACATGCAAAGACGGTAACAACAATGTATATCCTATAGCATGGGGAGTAGGAGATTCTGAGAATGATGCCTCATGGGAATGGTTCTTCACTAAATTGCAATCAGCAATTGGCAATGAGATACCTGATTTGGTATTTGTGTCTGATAGGCATAAAAGCATCAGTAAGGCAATACTGACGGTTTTCCCTAATGCACTACACGTACATTGTATATATCACATTGGCCAAAACGTTAAGGCTAAATTCAAGTATGAAAATGTGCATGCTTTGTTCTTCAAGGCAACGAAGGCTTATCGAGAATTAGAATTTCATGAATTGTTTAATGAGCTCGAGCGATATGATCTAGCCGTCGGGACCTATCTTCAAGAGGCCGGCTTCAGTCGTTGGGCACGTGCCTATTCGGATGGAAAGCAGTTTGATATAATGACGACAAACATTGCAGAATGCGTCAATGCAGCTTTGGCGGATGCACGTAAATTATCGATTCAATGTTTGATGGAGTATATTCGGAATATGCTTCAACAATGGTTTTATGAGAGACGGGATCACGCTAGTAAGATGGGTGGATATCTCACCTCTTGGGCCAAAGGAGAAATAGCCAAAAAGATTGGCATTATCCCAATATTGGTAACCAAAACCGATTGATATGTATAGATTCAATGTCAAATATGGTAACTCCGGTGGCATAGTAGACTTGAAGGCGAAAACTTGCACATGTCGGGTATTTGATTTTGACAAATTGCCATGTGAACATGCCCTGGTTACTGCACGTTCACGCAATATTGACCCATACAGTTTGTCGTCAGCATACTACCAAACAGATGCTCTGTCGTGTGCCTATGCAGATCCGATTATGTTGGTGGGCAGTCAGGCTGATTGGATCGTGCCGGATGAAAATGCATCTATTAATTTACTACCTCCGGCAACTAAACGCAAATGTAGAAGACGTAAGACATGCCGAATTCCTTCAGCCGGTGAAGAGAAGAGGAGGGTCAAATGTGATTGTTGTGGTCAAATTGGCCACAATCGCCAAACTTGCTCAAATCCAATAACTCTGGATGAAAAAAAGGAAGTCAGTAGGAACAGTGCAAGAGTGGATCATGTCTGACATATCGGCTATAATCACTATGTATGTAAACTGATGGTAACGGCACTGTATATGGAATATGATAATCGAAAATGTTGAATTTGTTTAGGAATATCGAATATATTAATAATTTGAACTAATGTATATGGAATCACTATTAATAATATCCGATATATATTTACCGACACATCCATGTCCTAACACAAAATAATCCGATCTTAAGCATAAGTTTAATTTATAATTACAAACCCAATATCGGTTATATAAACAAACAGATTAAAACGAAATATGTAACCGACGTATGCAACACGCAGATACTTTGTAACAGGATATTGGTGCATATATATCAGTCACGTAACCGACGTACTTAAACCAATAACAACAAATGTAGAGGATATCGTTTATGTTGCATCGGTCATCGGCCGATATTTTCCACATGAAGTACTTTTGTATTATGATATTGATGCATATATATCGGTCACAAAACCGACGTACTTAAACCGATGACAACAAATGAAGAGGATATCGGTTAGGTTGAATCGGTCATCAGCTGATATTTTGCACATGAAGTACCTTTGTATTAGCATATCGGTGCATATATATCGGTCACAAAACTGACGTATGTAAACCGATGACAACAAATGAAGAGGATATTGGTTGGGTTGAATCAGTCATCGACCGATCTCCACATGAAGTACCTTTGTATTATGATATCGGTGCATATATATCGGTCACAAAACCGACGTATGTAAACTGATGACAACAAATGAAGAGGATATTGGTTAGGTTGAATCGGTCATCGGCCGATATTTTGCACACGAAGTATCTTTGTATTAGCATATCAGTGCATATATATTGGTCATGTAACCGACGTATTTTAATCGATGTAACGAATATAAAGGATATTGGCTAGATATGTTATACCGATATCAGTTAGATGTTTATTACCTACGTCAAAGTCATGACCAATATAAGTGCATGTAATATCGATACATGCTTCTATCATATTACAATAATCTAAATGCTTGTATAAATGATTGTAAATTTAAATATTTATTATAAGATCGTAAATTTACAATTATATTACAATAATGTCCAAAGAATGAAAACAATCATTGCAACTATTCCGCCTACATATACACAATATGTACGAAAATACTATTCCGACTATGTGCAAAGAATGCAAATTTATAAAGAACAAAAAAAAAATAAATTGTTCAGTTTGTCTTTCTCTTTCTCTTCTTCTTGGATTTTTCTGCAAAATTCAATGCATCCAATACTGCAAACCCATAAAGCTCTCAAGCCATTTGAGTTCTGAATTGCAAAGCTTTTGACTGGGTCATTTCTACAATTGATTTTTTGTTGGCCATTAATTCCTTTCATTTCAAAACAAAATTCCCACAATCACTACCCCTACCAATTGTAAGCAAGTTACAAAAATAAATAGGCATCACAAGCAAAATAAATCCAACTAATAAAAATAAAATAAATGTTGCTTACCCAGTTTGCTGCGAAGCGTCCTCAACCTTTAATTCCCATTTATCATTTACAATAAATCTAGGTTTCAAATCAGAGTATCCGCATTTTGTTAGAAGTTTTGGTACCATCTCTACCATATATTGAAACTTCTTTTCATAACCAATGAGTTTTGTAGATGAGTAAACATGAACACGTTGAGAGCCCAAATCAACCCTAACCAGAACCTAGTGATTATTATCGATGTTTACAAGGCAGAGCAGGTTATTTGCGTTCAAAAATGGGTTGGACTAACTTATCTTAGCCCAAAAAAGTACAACTGAGATGTCGTGATCATCCCACGTCTTCTATTTGCTCGTCTTATAAAGTTCCCAATCACTTTTCAAGATTTGCTGTGTGAGGTCAAAATAAAGGATTAATTTCCAAAATAAACAATTAATTCCATATAAAGATTTTGATATATATTGATTGTTGTATAACTTACGGCAAATGTTGTATCAACCAATATTAACTCGTATTGTATATCTCCAATTCCTTCATCTTTTTGTTAAGCATGTACACGTAGGCGTCCATGTGCTGCAAGGGCTTAAACAAATTATCATAACTACCTATCGGTTGTAAATGCTTGTAACCGATATATAATACTGATATACAAATACTGACATGATTACACCAATACAACAATCGGTAACATATATCGGTCATACACTGATATATAAATATCAATAAAGGTTTCATAACAGATATATAATTACCAATACAACTATCGGTAACATATATCGGTTATACACCGATATATGAATACCGATATATGAATGTCGATAAAGATTTCATAACCGATATATAATCAGAAAAACACTATCGGTTACATATACCAATACACCTAGATATGAATATCAATGTATAGATACCAATAAGATAATGACTATAGAACAAAACTGATACAATTAGAGAATTACTTACCTCATATTGGAGCCACTTGTCCGGTATGGTGAAGATCTCAAAAAAGTCCTTATTCATTGAACAACAGCTTGCTATTACGGTTGATGTCCTATTATTTGGCTTTTTTAGATAAATTTGGAAAGACTTCCAAATCTTTCTGTTGGAGCACTTATTTCTAGGGGGCTCAGCTTGTGAAGCTTGGAGGTGTATGTGGGTGGCCCTTTGTGTTGAATTTCAGCAGGGGGCTTCAATATTGATTCAATGAGCATTTTTCTTTTTTGCCCCTTGTGCGTACGTCTCTTTTTATATGTCTCCCTAACAGTATTTGACGCACTTACTACTTCTAAGGACACATCCTCCTCTACATCCTCCATCACTTTCTTCTCATCCTTCACCTTCTCCTTCTCCACATCTTTCCTCGCCTCCACCTCCTCCACCTTATCCCCCTCCATCTCCTTCTCCGCCTCCTCTGCCTTTCCCCTCCTCCACTTCCATCCGCACCTTCTTCTCCCCCTCTTCTAACTTCCCTCCCTTTACTTCCATCACCACCTCTACCTTATCCCCCACCTCCTTCTCCCCCTCCATCTTCCCCCCCTCCACTTCTATCCGCACGTCCTTCTCCCCCTCTTCCAACTTCCCCCCCTCCACTTCCATCACCACCTCCACCTTATCCCCCACCTCCTTCTCCCCTTTTTCCACCTCCTCCACCTTCCCCCCCTCCACTTCCATCACCACCTCCACCTTATCCCCCACCTCCTTCTTCTCCCCCTCAACATCTTCCCCATTCCCTTCCCCCTCCCTATCCTTCCTCTCCCCCATATTCTCCACCTTCTCCCACATTATTTTCAAAAAGTTTATCATGTTACCTAGATCCCTCTTCACCTCCATCTTCATCATTCCGATCTCCATTTTCAACTCATGAACTTCCCTACTAACTTCCCTCCTAACTTCCCCAACTTCATTCTTTATACCCTGTAAATAGTTCATTAATGTTTTAATTTCCTTCGCCCTCACATGCCTTGTTTCCACTTAATTATTTGATTCACCCATTCCTTTTTCTTCTTCTCCTTCTTCTTCAACCACATTTTCACCATTTCCTTCTCATTCAACAACATTTTTTCCTTCTTTTTCTTCGTCTTCCGCTTCATATTCTTCTTCTTCTTCTTTAACCACCATATCATGTGCCTTGTAAAAATAATCTGCACGCCTCTCCTCTTTTGTTGGCACCATATGGATAACATCATTATCAAAAATTCCTTCCTCCTTAATTTATTCTTGGGAGATCTTAGGACAAAAAAGACTCCAATTTATTCTTGGAACTTGAGGGCCTTCTCTTATTCTTTTTACAATTTCCTGGTCAACCAAATGTGGCATGACCTCAAACAAAAAGATCTGCAATTCATTAAGAAAACTGGTATAAATTAAACATATCGGTTAATAAAATACATGTTGGTTAAAATAATCGGTCAATTACCAATATGACATAACCGATATCAACATTAGTATCGATTAGTCCACATGGGTTCTCGATCGATATATATTAAACATAATGTTCTAAAATATACATCTGTTATAAATATTGGTTAATCAAATACATGTTGGTTAAAAGAATCGGTCACTTACCGATGTGGTATAATCGATATCTACATTTGTATCGGTTAATCCACATCGGTGCTCCACCGATATATAGGTTTTATATCATCGATTATTTATACATATCGATTAATAAACCAATATTTAATTTAGCGATATCCACATTCTTATCGGCAAGTCCACAACGATGCTAAATCTCTATATATTTTAATAGAATAAAATCATACCTGTAAGGTGAGTGAAAAACCTCCAATTGAATACGTCTTCTACTTGCCCTACTGTTTGAACTCATTCAATATGCCTTTTCTATCACTCTCTGTGGTAGTGATAATGGAGTCGGTTGCCCAAGGGAACCAGTTCAACTCATCCCAGTGAGAGGCCAAGTGAAAATATTGGATATTCACCCTCATTCGAGGAGCCTTGGAATTTATTTCCCACATCATCATCAGATATGACATAGATATGAGTTCATCATCAGAACATTCCACCTTTTCGCTGACAATATTCTCGTGAAACACCTTAATTAACCTAGACCCTGAATCCCCCATCTTTATGTTGCATTCAGGGAAAAACTTGGCAAAGAGGTGCAGAGGCTCCTTCAATATGATTTTTCGCTTCGCTGTTTCCAAACTTCAACCCCGTGATCAATGCAAACTCATCCTTCCCAAATTTTATATCCTCACCTTTGAGCCTGAAGCACAATGATCATTCCTCATCTGTCTGCTTCAACAGGCTTAACAATAGTCTGTGGACTAACTGAATGCTCCATTTTCCTTCTACCCCATAGATAATCTAAGCAAAAGCAGATGCCTTAAACTTTTCCTCTAGATGAGGCTTGTCATTCAACGTCATTCGAATGCCTTCAACGGTGTCTTCAAAATGATCGAGTCTCGTGACCTTGGCGGTGAAAAACTTACTGACCTCCAAGTCATTATCTATTTTTTTCGTCTTCTTCTCACTCTTGTTATTCGCAGACGCAGCCATCTTCTTGCTTGTGTTCTTCTCAAACGAAACACGACGTGAGCGAGCCATCACAAGCAATGAGATGCTACAAGATGATGTAACCGAATGAGAAGTTCAAGAGCAGGCATAATCAACGGAAATGGGAAGCAAGAGCGACATCGAGATACGTATGGACGATCAGTCTATTGAATGAATGAAGCAAGATTAAGAGTCGTGTTTTAGCGGGAAGGGCATTTTCGTTCAATAAAATAGCAGTCATATCGGTGCAGACATTGGGCAGTGAGTCGAAAACAATTCAAATTTTTTAATGATATCGGTCAAACGTATTGATATCAAAACTGATATTTCATAGATAATCGATATCATTTGGATCAGTGCATAGATATTTCAAAAGCATCGGTGTATACATATCGGTTATAAAACGATATATATACAACGATGTGACAAATTCGATCGATGTCGGCAACATGTTTATATTACCAACTGATATAGTTTAACCGATATTGAATTATTTACAAGTTTTAACATTAAAATGGATTACTTCCCAATGTATGCACCGGCAGGACACGTTGGCGGATAGAATTAAATGCCTTCCAACGTCCAGATACTCCACATATGATGACCGTTGCACACTTCCCAATACGCAATATATATAGGATAATATAGGTTCCTTTGTATCGGATATAAACTGATACAAAGAAACCGATATGTTAATATCGGTTCATGTATATCATTTAATAAACCGATACGTCTACACCAATATTGAAATATTTAATTACCGAAAAACAATGTTGAAGGCATTAAAAGGACATTAAAGCAAATATCGGTTTCATATATCGGTCAACATACCGAGATTTTATTCGTTATATGATGTATATTGGTCACTATGTATCAGTTTATATTAAAAACAATGATGAACAGATATGGTTTAACCGACATCCTTCGTACATGTTACTATCGGTTAACTACCCAATGTTTCCAAGTGAGATTAAAACGGTTCACATCCTTCGTATATGTAGCCACCAATATTTATATGGTTAAAGATTTGAAATTAAATATATGTGCAAAGGATAGCGTCTATAAATATGGCTGTCATTACGTTGAGAAGAACACAAGCTAGAGTTCGGGAAGACAACAAATAAGGTTTATGTTGCCTTTGTATGTAAGCAAACGTACAAACACTTATCATTGCATTGTTAATAGTAAATTTAAATGATAAGATATTCATGATAAGTGAGGTTGCACCACTTTTGGTTGTTTAAAGGTTATCTTCAAAACATATTGGTTATAAACCCATATAACAGAACATATACCATACAAACTATGTTATCGGTTACGTTAGATAGGATAAAAATCGTTATGCAGATTTATTAGTAAATAACCGTTATTATTGTGTTTCGTGTTTCATGTCAGTTCCATTTGATACAATTGCCATGTATTGGCCGATATCATCAAATAGTCGGTAGTAATGAGTATTTTTGACCGATAACATTATGTGGTCGTTTTATGTTTATAAGTGAATAACCGATATCCTAACCAAATTTTTGTTTATTTTAGTGTACTGATTTCTATTTATCAATGCATAATCGTAACTAATATCTGGTTGAATTTGTTGTATTCGTGTTCTCATGTTGGTTCCAAACCAAGATATTATATTCAATACCTTGGTATTTTAATTCCATACTAGAGAAATATAACCGACAATAACAAAAGAGAAATAACAAGAGAAATGACAAAATGACAGGGAAATAATAATATTTACATTTACATTATTGTAATCAACTAATGAATTTACAATCATTTGATACATGTACTAACAATGGAGCAGGTATCGGATATAACCGAATACATATCGGTATTGGACATAGGATATAATACATCATATTTAAACCGATATCAATTAACTGACGTATCCTTACCCAACCGATTATACTACAGCAGCAGCATACAAGATAAAAGACGAGATTGCCAACTTCACTTGCCAACAGGATGCAGGAATATCTGATCGTGTTTAACTAAATAACTTAGCATGTTATCTCTATATCGGTATTATTGTATTGGTTGCCAACTTCATGATCTCTATATAAATTACCGATATGACTGCATCAATATTATTTCTCAATCATTTCTGTACGACTGACATAACCTGGATCAATTCCTGACACTTCCCTTGAGTGTTTACTCCCTCAAAGAACTCTGAGTTAATATCCTCGACCACATGGCTCAATTCCTTACACTACCCTGACTGGTTTGAATACGTCGTGTAATCCTCACACAACGTATGCAAACCAATTAGGGAAGTGTAAGGAATTGAGCCATGTGGTCGAGGATAATAACTCAAGGGAAGTGTCAGAAAATGAGGAAGGTTATGTCGGTTGTTTAAGGTCAGCAGTGCATTGGCAACGTACCTGGAATTTAAACTAGTAATAGGAAGCGGTGCAATCCAATATCTGAGCACCCCTAGAAAAATGATATCTATTGCTAGCCTTGGTCTGGGATTCTTGCAAATATTGAGAATGTAAAGCATGCGTACCAAAAAAAGTGCAAAACAAAGGCAAACCCACTGATCAGTGGGTTTGCCTTTTGTTTTGCACTTCTCTTGGAGGACCCTTATATGCTGCTGCTGCTTTCTTAATCCAATCAATACAATATATATATAGCGTGGGAGTAGTGGGTATATAAAATTAAAACCGATATTATAGAGTGGAATAAATGAGTTAGTAAAGAAGGGATACCAAAAGTCGGGCAACCGAACGGTTGGTTCTGTAAAAATCGATATATCATTCGTTATATGATGTATATCGGTCACTATGTATCGGTTGACATAAAATTAAAACCGATACAATCACACCAATACATGGTGTTGGTACATATTCAAGAGAGATTAAAACGGTTGAACTTCCCCCAAGAGTTATCGGTTCAGATACAAATCGATAAGGTTAACCGACATACTTTGTATATGTGACTACCGTTGCGAATATATCTGTAACTTAATCGATAACTCTTGAAGACGTTGTCATTTGCACTTCCTATTGATATTTAAATGGTTAATGACAAAAAATAAAATATTTATCAATTCAAATTTATCTGATACAAACTGATAAGGTTAACCGACATCCTTCGTACATGTGACTATCATTGCGAATATATCGGTAACTTAACCGATAACTCTTGAAGACGTTGTCCTTTGCACTTCCCACCGATATTTAAATGGTTAATGACGAAAAATAAAATATTTATTGGTTCAAATTTATCTGATACAAATCGATAAGGTTAACCGACATCATTCGTACATGTAACTATCGGTGCGAATGTATTGGTAACCTAATCGATAACTCTTGAAGACGTTGTCCTTTGCACTTCCCACCGATATTTAAATGGTTAATGACGAAAAATAAATTATTTGTCATTTGTACTTCCCAATGTCAGAACCGATAGGAATGGTTTGCTCTATAAATATGGCTCTCATCACGTTTGAGAAGTGCACAAGCGAGAGTTCGGAAAGACGACAAATAAGGTTAGTGTTTACTTTGTATGTAAGCCTAATGTTTTTCTCCCAATTTTCTTTGGAGATCCACCTTGAAGACGTTGTGTTGAATCAATTAGGAGGAGATCCTCCAACTGAATGTCAATGACGGTTTCCCCAATGAACTGAAGCAGAAGCAAGGAAATAGATTACTTTCCTCGGGCTTCTCAGATGCTAAAGCAAGTTCATTAACAAACAGTGAGTGATTGCTCTGACTATTTTGGATTCTTCAACCTCCAAATACATTATCAAGGTAATACTTTCGTAATGTATTGGGAGGTTGAATAATCCAGAATGGTTAGAGCAACCACTTACTGTTTGTGAATGAACCTGCTCTAGTATTTGAGAAGCCTGAGGAAAGCGATCTATTTCTTGCCTTCTATTTCATTCTCCCACCCATTAGCCTTCAATAGAAGAGGGACCCACAATAGATGTGCAGCACAAGAAAGACACAAATTTTTTTATCTATTTTTATTGAATTATTGACAATGTAATGGTATTTGTGTATGAATATGAAGTTTGTGTCAAGTTTGTTTATAATACGACATTAGTCTTTGGCATCAAGTTAAACTTGCAACGTGTATAGAATATGTTATGTATGACAAATTTTCAATAGTTACTTTTATCAATTATAATGTAAACAAAAACTGAAAATATTATCGGTTTCATTACATCGGTTATAGACAGATAAAATGTATACTATCAGTTCTGTTGTTCTAAATCGGCTATAAAATGATAACCAACTTGTATTTCATCACAACCGACTTCTCAGCAGGACTAAAATTGAACCTTCTATATACAGAACTTACCAATTGGTCGAATGTAAAGCCTAGATGCACACGTGTTACACAACATCTATCGGTCACGTACTTGTATTCACCTTTATCAACATTATATTTCCACCGACCTCCATACATCATAGGTACAAATATAGGTCTATGAGCTGTTATTCTTGTAAATTAGAATAAATAAATAAATAAATAAATCGGTTGGATATGGGTTAAAAAAATTATCGGTTATATAATGTTATATCGGTCTCATAATATCGATCACGCAAGTTATGTCGGTTATTATATATCGGCTTATATAAAATTACAACTGATACAGTTATACCAATATAGTATTTGTTATAGGATGTATATCGGTTGCTGTGTATCGGCTTACATTAAATTTATATCGATATAATTATACTGATATATGATGTCGGTGCATAAAACATTTTTGGGTACCGATATGTAAACCGAACTGATATAAAACATTTGTGGGTATACTTCTGGTTTGAACCTATATCGGTTCAGTTGACATATATCGGTATCCAACTGGTACATCAACCGATAGATGTTCAAAGCCTTAACTCAATCGAGCTTTAGAATGTAGAACCAGAGCAAGGTTCATTTGCATACCCATTACGTAGTTATTAAAAAGATCGCATAAAAGAAGGTAAAAGACTCTAAAATTACCCAAACTAATCGTCTTTGAAAAGAAGATTTTCAAAAATTAGAGAATGAATACGTACCTACAATGGATTTGAAGGCGACGATTGATGAAGAAGAGGACAAGCGAGAGAGATGATGAAGAAGACAAGCGAGAGAGATGTTCTTGTTGGCAGACGATTGGGGATGTGCATGCGAGAGGAAGGAAGAAGATGAGGGGATCATATTGCCAATTTAAAGTGGGGGCATTCTTGTCCATTCAACTTTCAAAAGTCCTAGTTTTGCAAAAAAAAATTAAGAGTCCTATTTTTGCAAAGTTCTTTGCCAACAGTCCTATTTTTGCAAATTTTCCTTTGTTAAATGAGCAGCGTTCTTCTTCTTACCACTATTGAGTAATGTCCTCTCTCTCTCTCTCTCTCATTTGTCTTTGCTAGAAACATAAGACTGCCGTAGATTCATACTTTCTCAAGTCTTCTTCGTTTGTTAAGTGCCTTTTTTTTTATTTTTTTTGTTAGGGAACATGAATTGTCATAAATTAAGTCGTAAAGAGAATTGTCAGTCGAAGACAAAAACACCAGAATTTGATTTCTCTTTCTTAACTTCAATCGTAATGATGAATATAAAATATAATTATAATTGATTTTTTGTGACGAGAAGGAAATGGCTAAACTCTTATTTATAATAATAAAATTAGTCTCTTATTAAGACTCCTTAGGAGTTATTCACATTTTCTAAGCTAAATAGAATTTTAAAATAATTAATTATCTTATTAAATCATTTGATTATCTCATCAGATTAACACCATTATATTTGATATTTGATTTGATTATTTCACTAGATAAATGTCATCATATATGATAAAATAGTTATATCAATTGTATTATAATATACTAGATAATTGTTATTGATTTGTCTGATAAGATATTTTCTATTAATTATCATGTGAGTCACAAGATAATTTTAACATTCTCTCACTTGGCTCATATGATATTATCTTTATGATTTAATAAGAAGAACGTAATGTGTATAAATAAACATACTTTAAATTCTCTTTATTTTGATTATTGTTTTGTCATTATTAAATTAAAATATTAATGCTGGCCATAGTAGTTGTGTGTCAATTTTTTCAATGCAGTCCATTCTATGTACCACAACACTAATTCTCAACTTAACATGACCTTTAATGAAGATAATCATGTCGATCCAACTTTAATTATTCTTGTTAACTTAGTTATAAAACAATATGTATACAAATAGAAAACAAGAATATCATAAACACATAAATGAGCTCAAAGTGTCAAATGTACAAACTTTAATAGAGTTAAATTACATGATACCCAAATTACCCATCCTTTTAACATGTTCATTAAATATTTTGGGCGGCAATCCTTTTATCATAAAATCTGTTATAATAAGATTGGTGTTAATATATTCTATTGACACTGTATGTTTCTGAACTTCTTTTTAACGGCCAAGTATTTGATTTCCACGTATTTAGCACCCTTGGAGTACTTATCATTTTTAGCAACTGCGTATTTCCACGTATTCTATTGACATAGTATTTGACTTGACAATACTGTTAATAATCCGAAATCCTGAAATAAAATTTTGCAACCACAAACCATGAATGGGGTCCCAAAGCAAGTCACAAACTTAGCTTTCATAGTGGATGTAGCGATGATGGACTGCTTTGCACTTTTCTATGAAGCTACTTCTCTGGCTAATAGGAATAGGTAACCAAATGTAGATTTTCTGGTATCAATACATCCGATAAAATTTGAATTTGAATATCCAATCAGCACAAGATGATCGGATCTTCTGTAAGTGAGAATATGATCTTTTGTTACTTGCAAGTATCTAAAAATCTTTTTCACAGCTTTTCAGTTATCAAGGCCTAGATTACTTTGATACCTATCCAAAATTTTGATAGCAAAGATTAAAGTTATTTAATTTTCAAAACTCATGTATTTTCCAATGATCAAAACCAATGTTTTTGAAACTCATGTGTTTTCTATTTAAAGTTATTTAATTTTTGTTTTTACGTAAATTAATTTGTACACAAAAGAATAAAAGAAACTCACTATCAGATCAATTAATCGTCAAAAAGTTAATGGTGATTGTTCGGCGACAACTATCAGTAGTGACGTGGTGAAAGTCGCACGCCCCTTGGTTTTCTTAACCATGACTAGTCATCTTTACATCTGTCTTCTCCTCCATTAATGACTGTAACAATAAACACCGTGTTGTGGGATGCTTTAGAAAAATCAAAGCCAAAAATCCCTAGAAATATTCCAAGTAGGCCGAAGACTCGGATAACCCCGAAGAGTCTCCGGGAAGCTCTAGCCTTAGCATCCCAAAGGCTTAAGACTCATTCAGAGTCTCTTGGGCCTAAGCCATCCAATGGCTTTAAAGAGTCTTCAAACCAATTTGAAGGATACTCATCAAAGAACTTTAACCCCAAAGATACCTCCAGCCCCTCTAGTCTCATCTGATGTATTTCCTCGAAGAGTCGAGAGACTCCTATCAGCATGGCATGTGTCACATGGACCCTACTGCCAAATATCTATAAAGACTCGCTAATTTCATAGTAGATGGACCTTTTGGCCTGGATTCTTTGAGACTTCTCTCTCTCACACAGACTCTAGACCCAAAGACTTAGACCCTAAATGTAATACCCGGTATTACATGGTATTGAAATAAATAAATTTTAATTATTTTGAAAGGATCTCGGGTGGTCCAAGAAGCCCAAGAGTCGGTTTCAGGAAAGTAATTAATGAAATTGGCCGAATTGGCGGTAGGGAGTGTCCCGGGACTTGGATGTCCAGGGGAAAGGGTAAGAGATTGATGAGCATCTTGAGGTGAGATTTATGATGCTGGAAGCGGTCCGACCGGGAATAATTTTTGGAATAAATTTTGTATAAATCTGAGTGGGTGCTAATACAGAATAATCGGATGAGACCTCCTCGAAGCTGAGGGGACCCTAGGGGTGGTTCGATTTTCTGAGTAAGGCAACCCTTAAGTGTTTTCAGGTTGAATAAAGGTCTCGTGCAGGCGCAGGGACGTGGTCGATATTCCTAAGTAGCGGTCGATTATTAATTTTGATAAATCGAGATTTTATGTAGCTTAATTATATAATTTAAAGCCCTGGGAGGGTCCAAGAGCAATTATAGAAAATCCCTACACGTAATTATTATATTCCTTAAGTGGAATTATGGTAAAAATAGGGGGGATTAAAAATTGTAATTATATATATATAGAGGCCATATATGCGCGAGGAAGCTTCATATTTGAAATTTAAAATCAAAACAGAGCTCGAGAGGGAGGAGCTAAGAGCCGAGAGAGAGAGTGAGATCGAGAGGAAGCTTGATCGAGCGTTTGAGAGAATGAGATGAGACCAAGAGGGAGTTGTTCAAGAGAAAAATGGCGAGAGAGGGAGAGCTCAAGGCGGCAGCGGCCATGGTTTCCATTTGGTGGCCAAGTCAGAGAAGCAGCGAGAGAGCTCGCGGGAGGCCGAGATCACGAGAGAAAGAGAGTGAAAGAGAAGGAGAGATCGGGAGAGGAGGCAACAGTGGCGGCCGATTGCAGCAACCAACAACGGAGGCTGCCATGGCTGAGCATGCAGAGGAAGGACAGCAATGAGGGAGGCCAGGCGAGGCTGGAGCGACTGATGGCGGTGGTTCTGGTGGTCAGAGGAAGCTTCAGCGACGGTTATGAAAGCTGTTGGAAATGTATGCCCTAAAGACACGTTTTATTTAATTTATGGTAATGATGTTTTCTTTTAGTCAGTTTATGGCACATATATCATTTGCATTTAATTGTTAGAAAAGTGTCCATGCTATTAAGTAAGTGATTCATGTGATGGGTCGTTCTTCACAGTTAGGCATGAATCATGGGTACTTAATAAGCAAGAAAAATATTACTCTTGATCTTTTGATAGAACTGGGCATTCTATCATGATAGGATCATTGTGCAATAGATCCTAATGGAGGATGGCTTGCCTTAGTCAGTAAACAGTCCGTTTACTCTAATTGTACAAGCGCATTTGGAATGCGTAGAGTGGACCTGTGATAGAAGCTAATGACAAAGTACTGATTATCATGGAGCTAGTCTATCACTGCTACTACGTGGACGAGTACTCTAATACTTGAGTATTAGTTGGTGGTCTAGTGAACCTAGAGCTATATTCTTAGATTCACTGTAGGTGAGGTCTATCAAAGATCAATAACCTTGTGAGTTGGGAGTGTGGTTTCTAATTAGGTAAGACAGACTAATACAAGATAGTTTCTGTGATTCACCCCCTTGTGATTGTCCAAGAATAATCAAATAATCCAGGGCCCTGGGAACGTGACTTAAGAGTGTGTGCTTTTGGGTAGCTCCCAGTGATAAGCAGGTACATTCGAGTAGTCACGGATTATTGGACTAGTGATCTAAGGATGGTAGAAGTCATTTAGAGAGGTGTTAGTACATTATTCCTTTCTAAATGATAGGTGTTACACAGAGGGGTATTTTCGTCATTACACTAGTAGGTCAAAGACATCGCACATGCAAAATTATTCGTGGGGTCAGTGTTACCATATGGTGATAGTTGGAACACTTAGAATGACAAAATATAGCTACTGGGTAGTAGGGATATTTTGGTCATTTTAGTAGCCATGAATAATTTGTCTTTTGGTCCTCAGGGTAGCTCGATGTAACTCATGTATTATTTAATACATTTTGGCTTGTTGGGTGAATTACATTGAGAGAGAATTATTTAATAGTTCATTGGTTTTAATTAATTAATTGGGCTAACCCAATTAAAAAATTAATTAAAATGGACTTGGCCCACTAGGGTTTGGCCCACTAGGGTTTTAGCCCTAGGGTTCTCCCTATATATATTCTCTTTCTAGTTGTTTTTAACCTAATTTCGATTTTCTCTTCTTCACCAAAGAGAGGCCACAAGTTTGAGTCATACCTTAGAAGATCAAGAGATCTGATGCGAAGGAGCCGAAGGATTGCAGGACAGCCGTCGTCTCCACCACAAGAAGAAGCTGCCGCCCCTCCTCCTCCTGTCGCTCCATTCCGTTCGGTAATCCGTAGGAAAAGTAAGTCTTCTAGATTCTTATCACTACGAGGATAGTTGTTATGCTTAAATCGCTTCCGTTACATGCTTTGATCCTCGTGGATGGTCCTTCAGAAGCCTCAGCGGCCGGCGAGGGCTACTGGTTGCAGGGAGGCAGGGGCGTCCATGGAGGGTGACTGCGTGCAGGGGAAACTAGCCGCGGCAATGGCGGCTGGTCGTCAGTAGCGCGGTGGTCCGGGAGCAACGAGCGATGCAAGGGGCTGGCCAAGGCGGTGGCCGGCGGCGTTCATCGATGGCTGTGTGTGGAGGTGCAGCCATTCGCGATGAAGAAGAAGAGCAAGTCACACGCACGGGAAAGAGAAGAAGAAGAAGAAGGCACTGTGCGCGCGCGGAAGCCAGGGGAGAAAGGGAGAGGAAAAATAAAGAAAAATAAAAAAAAGAAAATATGGAAAATCTGGAAAATAAGAAAAAATTTCAAAAAATTCCAGAAAAATGGGGAAAAGTTCTGGAAATTTAATTGGGGCTTGAGGAGTGGGTTGGAAGCTCGAAAATGAGATTTTTGGGTACAAATGGCAGCTCGGGAAGCAACGTTGGTGTTGGTGTTTTTTCAAACTTCTCTCCAGATGAGTCGAGGTAAATTAATATTTTCTTTCCAAATCATTTGCATTAAGCGAGTTAATGTTGAATGATTATTTGTTGGATTAAACCTATGGTTGGGGTTGTTTGTAGTTGTTGGCGGGTGATTCTTGCGGTGAATAATAAATGCGTTGGCCCTAATGTGATGTTAATAGAGTTGGGGTTTTGTGTGTTTGCCTCTAGGTTTGACCGAGAAGGCAGTAATCCTAGATGAACTTGAGATTCAGGTTGGAATTCGTGCCGAGGCAGGGATGAGGCTTCGAGCCAGGTAAGGGATGGCCCCATGTGGAGGTGGCCTTGCAAGTTGGTAAATGTGTTTGATAATGTTTTATGTTGCATTTGCATGTAGTGGTTAACACTTGCGTGATGCGAGATCTAGTAGATCTGTGGCCATATGGAGGACTAGTGTGGTGGGGGCTGATAGGTTGATGCCTCAAACCTTAGTGGGTTGTGAGGATGAGTGAGCCTAGCCTCATTTGCATGCATTTGTCATACATAAACATGATTATATTCATATTTACATGTATTACACCCTTATTGAGTCTTTGTGACTCATGAGGTTTTACCTCATGTGTAGATGTTGCAAGTCCAGATGCAAACAGGAATGGCGTCGGGAGGCTGTTGTGGCAACTAGCTGTGTTGCCTGAGTTGTGTATTTATTTACCTCTTGTATGTAGCCATGTGGTGTTATGTATGTATACCCTTGTAAGTAAATGTATGCATTGTTGAGCGTAGATGTATCTAACTATTGTAATCATCATAGTGTGATAAATGATTATGAGATTCTTCGTTGTATATGGCTTAGTTGGAGAAGCTGAGTTTCAGACCGAGTAAAGATCAGCGAGGTATGTTCTCATAAATCTCTAATACTCAACGAAGTGTTATTATGCTAGCTTTGTACCTGGGTCACCTCCGGCTTGCTATGAGGCGAACTGAAGAAAGGTGAAGCTCACTCGGGTTTCGGGTCTTGATCCGCTGAGTTTTTCTTGTTTGAGTTGGGACCGATTCTTGAGTGGAGCGAAGGGAAGGACGAAGCCTAGTTCCCACCTAGGGTGTTTCCTGTTGAAACATAGCCAACCCTTCAGTTGTGGGTCGTCGGGTGAATAATCCGGTCGATTATTTGTCGGTGGCGCCCATAAGTGGGAGCGGGTCGTTACACTAAACCACACAGAACCTTTCAACAGACAACCCATCGAAATACTCCCATTAGATACATCCAACATCTGCACTTCTACTTCAAGACATCGTTGTTTGACTTAGGCATTAAAGGACCCGTATGGGGAAGATCCTCGAGTGCCTTCTAACTGTCTTTGTGCTACAAACCATTCCGATGCCACCATTCTGAAGACCCTCCGGACCTTGCGAAAGTCCAACCATTCGAAGACTCTACAGAGAAAAAGCCCCCAGTGACTCCCAGTGCCATCTTAGCTCTCCCAAACAGCGGATCGAGCCCCGATACCAGTTAGCCCTTGTTGTGGTGCCTCGGACCTTGTAACTCTACCTAAACTGTTCTCTAAGATAAATAAATTTAATTATTGGTAATTAGGCAACAACAATTTGGCGTTGTTTGTAGGAATTGAGCAAGAAGTCATCCTCCATGATAGAGCCCGTAAGGTCTATACACGCAAAGACGTTATCTTAGTTTGAGAGCCCTTAGTAATGCTCCCACCTGAGCTTGCAGTGCCTCCTAATGAATCACATTCTAAACCCTCCATGGAGACACTAGAGAGCTTTTGCAAGGCTTTTCCCCCACTATTACAGCAACCCTGGGGGGAAAAGCATACCTTCCCATCTCGCTTCATGAAGGTTCCTCGAATCAATCAATCGAGAACTAGTTGAGGAATGTTGGAAGAGTTGGGGGACGTGTCTCTCATTGTGCTCTTTCTTAACTTAAACTTGATGATGAAGGTCATTCTCCCTAGCAATGTCAGTCCTTGGGGAAGAGTGTTTCCCTAAAATCTTTCAATAGTGGTTAGTTTTGCAGGCACACTTTTTGCCTAACCAAGCATATTGCAGTCTAAATACATGCCTTCTCATGCGACAGAAGGCAGCGAGGAGTTGACGTGCTACACGAAGGGTTAACAAGAAAATATTATTATCAGTACCTTCTACAGCTAATATATTTCTGCAACCACTCCTCGTCTTGATCTTTGCATCTGTCCCCTTTGACGGAAGATGTTTAGCGACTATTATAGTTCCCCACAAGCCCTAAGCGGGCATGATAATAAGATTAGCTATGACGAGAGTGTCTCATAACCTTTTCCATAAATGCTTCAAACACAAAGGGTCATGTGAGCTGTCAAGGCATTACGTGGATCGATTCATGAGCGCTATTCTCGAAGAGCTTTGAGATAATTTACATCGTGATACTCGGCCGACATGGAAGTCCACAGTGCAAGCAGGAACACTTGAGCGACGACAATGCTAACAAAAAACTAACTCATTGTAAACTACGGATGTAGGTGCATGTATTGAGCTGTGCAAACAAAAAATATTTGTGCAAAATAGTGTAGTAGCAATAATGTGTGTGTACTACATATATATGTCTGTGCACCTTGTTTGTTTTGCAGGAACTCAAAAGTAGATCTAGAGTCCAACTTGGCTCGCACTAGAGAGCCAAGGGGATGGAATCCCCTAGGCTCGACTTGATGGCAGTCTTCTATATTCAAGGCCAAGATTTGATTAAAGAATTGATCATGAATAAATGGGATTCGGGATATAGATTTCTGAGTAGAAGAATCAAAACAACTATTGGAAAATACATGACATCCCTGCGTTTCATGAGGAACTCTTTAAATTGAAAAATTATCCTCTGCCTTGGGTAGTGCAACACCATGCTGTGACCTCTATGCCCCGCAAAAATACAAGGAAGAAACAAATACACCTTTTAAAGAAACTATGCTAGGCCAACATTTATTCTCAATATTACTAGTTGCAAAAGTAGGCATTTCGTCGAACTGCTAAAACAAAACCTGGATATTCTAGTTATGGAAGTAGGCATTTCATCAAACTGTTGAAACAAAACGTGGATATTCTAGTTACGAAAGTAGGGATTTCACTCAATTGCCGAAACAAAACCTGGATATTCTAGTTGCTGAAGTAGGCGTTTCGCCAAATTGTTGACACAAAACATGGATTTTTTGCTTGTGAAAGTAGACGTTTAGTCGAACTGCTGAAACAAAACATGGATATTCTAGTAGGTATTTTTTCGAATAACCAAAAAAAAAAAACATGGATATTTTGGATGTGGAAGTATGTGTTTTTCCAAGCTACCTAAACAAAATATTGGTATTCTGATTGCGGAAGTAGGAGAAAAGCCGAACTGTTGAAACAAAATAGGTGTAGATGTATATGCTAGGTCGAATCGCGATCACCAAAATAAGGTGCCAAATGTGTACCCCATGCCATTAAGTAAGTCTTGTGTCCTTTCACTAGGAATTCTCTTTCATTGGGGGCCCTTGGAAAAACCTGTGAGATAGTTCAATTTTTCTTTAGACACAAAGACGAGGGTGGTGCCCCCTTCAAATTACTGATCTCTGCCCTACACATTCATGCATATTAGCGGAAGGAACGGGATTTAGGGAATACTTCTTTTATGCAGGTCTATTGGTACTCACCCCTCTCCACTTCACTAGGGCCCATAATGTTGTGTGTTTGCTCCCTGTCAAGCAAACCATTCCACAATGAGACTTTATGGGCTTCGGTATCCTCCATTCCATTTGGCCCTGGGGAATAACAGTGACAACTAGGCTACTGACAAGACCTATGGGTTTAAGATGATTTGGGGACTCGGGCACGTTCATAACCTCTAGTTGTAGGTGGTGGCAGTGGTACCCACACTGGATTTGCTTGTTGGGTGATTAACGAAGCTCCATGCCTTATGTACATTTCTTATGGTTATTGGAATTCTATCCATATTGAATATTTATCAGGGCCTTATATCTCATAGTACCCTGGCAAGTATATCATTACCTTTGAAGTTATTGCATCCTTTCCATAATTTTACATATGCAATTGCTTTACCCTTCACAAGTTGGGGTGGACCGGCATCCCCAGAATAGTTACACTAGGAAGCTGAGTTTTCTTTGTGTGCTATGTGTGCACAAGAACACAGGTACTCGGAGAATGCGCTATCTTTGCTTGGAGCAACCAAACACATTACTTTTGGTAACCTATTACTATTCTTCTTATTATTTTGTGTTCCTACTCTACTTCTATGCATGCATACATGTGCAAAATGAATACACACACAACAGGTTCATGCACTTAGCAATCCCAAGCATCTAACTTTTCTGAAAAAATAACGCTCATTTCATTAATAAGTATAAGCCCAAAGTGCAAAAGTTAAAATGAGCCAAAAGTGCAGAAAAGATAGGAGAAGCCTAGCCTAAGGTGGCACTTCAGAGGGTTTTCCTTCAAGGAAGGAGATAGGGCCCCCTCCTTGAAATCTAAGGTCATAAAATCAATGTCGGCCAAGGATCGATTGCTTCTGGCACGTTAGTAGCTGTAGGGCATGTCAGCACTGGGGATGCTGAGTCCGACTTCGATATGTATGGACTCCAAGACCAGCAGGGTTAGACAAATTACCCACCTCGACATTCAAATAGTCCTCTAGTGCCTTCGGGTCTAGATCTCCAAGCTCCCACCAGTCAAGGGTGCCATACTAAATCACTTTTGTTATGTAAATAAGCTTTGAAAAATTATCTTTAACACACATCTTTTCCAGATACCCCCAAGCCAAATAGAAGTTGTGTTTAACGAAGCCCATAGCGTAGCTCTCTTTTTTTGCGTGGTATGCTCGAGAGAGTCGTTACTCTTTTGCCGCTACCACACGAATGGCATCAATGTCCATTCCCTCTAACTAGCGGGTGACCTTTGCAACTTTCTCTCTGGCTCCTAGAGTCGAGCTTGCAAGTAATCCTTCCTTTACAAGGCACGACAGTGCTCCTCTATCAGCAAAGCACTGGCCTCTCGGAGGGTTACCTCAGTTTCTTCCTGCCCCTCCAAAACACACTTTGTCTACCGAAGCTCATCTCTAAGAAAGTTCCTCTGCCCCCTTATTTTTTAAATGTCTCTCGAGGCCCTGAACTTGATCCTGATAGCCGTCGAGACCCCTGACCTTGTGCTCCAAATGGATCTATTTAGCTTAGAGGCGTTGGCGCTCTTCTATAAACTTTTGGTTGATCGCCTTATCCTTGGCTAAATCAGCCCAAGCACTTGTGGTTGCCATTACCTGTCATTATATGCCTTGTTAGCAAAGCCAAAAAAAAAAAAAATCAAATATCAGTAGTCATATTCCATAAAAGGGGGTAAATGCCAAAAAAGTCCTGAAATTCCCATACCTTAACCAGGCACTGCTTCGCAACATTTAGAGCCTCCGACGTGCAGCCCATGAAATCTTGTTCATTAAGAGGTAACATCGTGGAATAAATCAATCTAGCCCCGACACTAGGCTCCCTTACCAAATCTTGTCCAAAAGCCCTAGATACACCTAGAGCTCGTGCCCCTTTAGTCATCCATGTGTTAGTGTTGGTGACTTAATGCTAGATTTAGATGACATCTAACATTTTTATTTATGGGACTAATGATGTAATTCTTGTAATATATGATAAAATATGTTTTCATATTTAAGGTCATATCTTCATTCACAGCGCTCCAATCATTAATATGAATGAGTTATTAGATTTCCTATTAAAGGTCTTATTCTTAAGTGTTAAGAATATGTGACAATTGACCTTTGTAATAAGGATGTCTTAATGGTTATTCTTAGTCCCTAGACTTCTTAGGTGAGGATTATGATTAGTCGAGTACGGACTGACACATGGGATACTATCTTTGATTAGTCTGAGATGCTAATGATAAATGATGGTGAGTTACATGTCATAATTCATGAGATGTATATAGTATACATGTGGATAAGTGTTAATGGAATACTTACTGAATGTGACTCACGTGATAGATCACATGGCTCAGTGGATCTATGGTCTATCACAGGCTTCGATTGTGTTACTAGTTTTTTCATTGGAGGCAACACATTTGTCTTGTGTGTCGGTACCAGGGATTTGTCGTTGCTAAGAACCATCTGATTATCGGGTGGGAGATGCACTGTGTGGTCCTTGTGTAGTGGCATATGGAGACAGGTGATTGCTAATAGAATCCATCGCCTCTAACATGAGGTGAACATCCTATGCGATCAATGGTGGTCTTGATTATAGAAGCCCCTAGCCAAGGTACACTTGATTGGAAAGTGTTTCAATGTCGAAAAGAGTTTCGATGGGTCATCTCAATCTCACCACACTGATTTTGGCATAGTCATCGAGTTAGTGTTTGATTAGTCCATGACTCTCACTCAATCGGGATGATAACTGATAGAAGGATTATAATACATAGGAATAGAAAGCCCAAATAGGTTCTATTTTGAAATAAGGCTTCATTACTGGTAGAAGTGTCCTGCCATAATGCTAGTTGTCACTCAAGGTCTTTCGGGGTATTTCGAGGAGATAGAGAGATGTAATATCCCATATTTTCAAACTCAAATATGATGTAATATCTGAGATTATTAGGTTTTAATATTTGAGGAAATAGGTCTTTTCAAGGGATTATAGAAGTCTTGAGACAAAAGTTCAGTTTCTAAATCAGGGGTAAAATCATAAATATTGAAGTTCGAGTAAAAGTGTAATTTGCCTAAAATCTTAGGGTATTAGCATAATTTATCCTTTTTTCGAGGGCTAAAATGTAATTAAAAAATGGGACAGGGACTAAGTTGCAAGGGGTCTAAGTGCAATTACCTAAAAAGTTTGGGTCAAGGTGTAATTCTTGGAACTACGTGACTGGATCATTAAGGGTATGAACTAATCTAACTAAACCATTTGGTAGTCATGTTTTGTAGGTGTTTCAAGGATTTTGGAGGATAAAAAAGGCACTTGGGAAAACTATTTTATTGTTTACATAAAGTTTGGAGTTTGGAGGACTATTTTGTCTTATAGGAATGTTGGCAATTTACCGAGTTAAGGATATGAACCCGATAAAGGTCTAGTAGGGCACCTAGTTCATGAAATCCTTCTGTATATTTTTAGATGTGGGTATGTGGGATTTGTTGTATTAGTAATCAGTTAGGTCCACAAAGGTCGAGGAAGTTGGGAAACTTATGATTTTTCAGTTTTTAATAGTTGGTTACGAATGTTTCAAGATTATTTTATTGTTAAGATTTACTTGTTAACTTTATAATTTTGAGTGTGGCTATTCCAGAGAAAAATACCCGACGTTCTCAAAGTTTTGGGAAGAAACATGGCTTGGGGGTTCGAGAAAGAATTTTCAAGCCAAAGAGAAATTGCCCCAAATGTTAGAAATTTCACCCTAGAAAACCCTGTGAAGAAAGAATCCGAAGATGTTACACCTGTGGAGTGAGTGACCACATTGCACGAAACTGTCCGAAAGGACCTAAGTGCTTCAGATGTCGTCAAATCGGCCACTTCTCCAGGGACTGCCCACAGAAAAAGAAAGTCAATTAGCCAAATGAAAGAAACCAAGGACATAATTTGGGAGCACAAGGAAGAGATTTCAAACTGAAAGGTAACTGTCGCAAATGTCCAAAGTCTCATATCGAAAAACCCTGTGAAAAGAGAAGCGAAAAATGCCACACCTATGGGGAAAAAGGCCATTTTGCCCGATATTGTCCGGACGGGTTCATATGTTTTAATTGCTAGCATATTGGCCATCTCTCTAGGGATTGCCCGCAAGGGGGGAAAGATCAATCAAGATGGAATGAACAAAGGATGGTCAATAAATTTATGCAATTATGTATTTAAAGTATGGATTATCAATAAACTTTACAGGTTTAGTGGTTTGAGGAAGCCAAAGGAAATTTAAAATTGCTACGTTTATGAATGAGGAAAATGTCCTAGTAATCCAGTAAAATAATTTTTTGGAGCTAATGAGTCTTACCAAAAAGTGATGATATGATGTGTCAACTTATAGTTTGACACGATGCGGAATGTCCAATAGTGGATTAGGTAATTAAGACGATTAATTATTCCCAAGTGGTTATTGTGGGACTACAAGGATATGTGGTATTTCCATCGAGGATGATTTTGTGGATTCATAATGGTTGAGATAACTTATTGTATTTAGTGACTACAAATGTTTGGAGGATTGAGAGATTTATCTATGGTTTATTAGTAGGAAACTTGTAAATGGTGGGCAACTATGGATTGAGGAATGTTGTTGACTAACATGTGTTAAATAGATGTGGAAGCAATTTATTGAGGAATTTTGATTTTAGCGAATTCAATTGAGGATACTCTTAAAAGTTGTCTTGGGATAGGATACAACCCATTGAGAATTAAAAAGGAAGATATAGTAAGGTTACCTTAGATCTTGCTACGAATTGTTATGGGTATCTAATGATAACGTTTCGGATAACCACTAGCTTTTGTGGGTTCGATACCTAGGATGTTCGAAATCATAGTATGATTGGTTTATGATTATATTGGTTGAGTATATTTTGATTTATTCAGCCTACAGGAAAAATCGAGCAATACTTGAGGATTGTCCTAAGACGTTGCAAGTAATTTTTCTAAGTTATGACAAACAGGTTATTTGTGAGTCCTTCAAGGATAGAGGCAATACAAGATTGAAAGAGGTGACCAAGAAAAATGGAAAAGAACATCTATTCCACTTTATGCTTTAGACGAAGCAGGCTATCGATGGGAAGTTATGATAAGAATTTTGCCGGATCTCAAAGGGCAAGGTACACTAAATACAAAATGGGTACGATTTAAAGAACTTTTGAAAGTTAAGTATTTTCTTTTGTGAGAGGAAATGGAGGAAAGCTTGGGGTCATGAGGCTAAGTCATTGGTCTGAGGAAAAAGTCTTAGGTACCAGGAGAGTGACTACTACATAGTATGTTGTGTGGGCTTGGAGATTTGAAAGTTTATGCATAAGGAGGGTGATGGAACTGTTGTTGCATACGGGGGTCTGGTATGTCGTAACTGTGAGTGGTATATTTCCCTGATAAAGGCATATGTTATGATGTGGGCTTGCTCAAGGAAGCGTGTTTCCTAGAACAACAAGCATGGGGATGCATGATCCCTAGATTTGACCTTTGGGGGAGAAATTTATTCTGGTTACTGACTTGACCTTCAGTTTAGTATGCAAACAGTTATACATCCCAATTGTTATGGGCGGCTGGCTCTGGTTTGATTGTCTTGAATCTTTCCCTATTAGTATAATGGATGGTGCAGTAGTAGGTACACTCTAGTACACTTGGGAGCACGGGTTTTAGTAGAAGAGGAAGTTGTGAGTAACATTATATCACCTATGATTTGGAGATTTGGGCTGGGATTGAGAGAAGTATCAAAAGTGACAAGAGTCAAGTCAATTACAACTCTCGAAGATGGGACTGGAGGCACTAGCTTAACAATAACACCATGGGGAGAGTTCTATAAAAAGAAGGAAGAAAATCGATGGAGAATTGAGGGAGAAAAGGCCTCGTCGGAAAGTTCGGGCCGCAACCATAGATCATGCCAAACGACGTCAAAACCATGAGAAAACTCCCGCGCATTGTAAACAGTGCTTCCTTGGGTAAAAAGCCAATGTGAGGGTTTCTTACATGCTCTTGCTTCATCTCGGACACTTTGGCTTCATTGGGTAAGGGTGTTGACTTACATAGCATACTTTCCTTTTAAATTGAGCATTTATCTTCATTTTTGTCATACATCATTGTGGTGGGTGTGGCTAGTTGATGTCAATTACTCATGTTAGAATAGTGAAAAGTCATGGAGATGTAAGAACATGATGGATCAATGGGGGTGATTGCAACACCTCAGCGTCTCTTCCACACAGGCAATTTCATGACATTTGCATAACTCATTTACATGCATGCTTTCCTTATTTGATGCAATGACTTAGATTTTGTCTAACTTGAGTTGATGCCCCTGGAACGTTCAACGTTCCAGGTATGTCGGAAGTGTCAGGTGATCTAGGTTCCCGTTCGAGCAAGGGCAAAGAGGTGGTGCTTGACTAGCTTTTGGTTTTGTAGCTAGCTTTGGTTTTTATTCCATTATGTACCCATGTAATTGTACCATAGTGATGTATTGTAATAGGAACTAGGGTACTCAGGATTGTAAGAGGTGTGTGTATGTGGGTGTCCTACAGTTGAACTTACAGTGATGTGTTAAGTCATTTTTGAAGTATTGGAAGTCGTGACCATTTCTTGTATTTGTAAAGGAAATATAGTGGAAACCCCATTTATTTAGCTTTCGTTAACCTTTCAGGTTCGATCTAATGCTTCCGTTGGTAAGGGTTTCCATAACGCTCGTAGGTGATGTTAGCTTACATTTCGCGTTGTTATGTATTTTGGAAAGCAGGGTGTTACAAGAGATCCTCATTGTAAACCAAAATGTTTGGTCAATATCAAAGAGTTGACGTGTCCTGATTGCTACTTAGTAGTGAATCTAGAAGGTCACACGCATATCCAGGTGTGATGGTTGACTAAGCGATTAAGGCTGAAATCGTCATTAAGAGTTAATGACGTTACCGTTAAGAGTTAACGGATCAGGTTAAATGATTGATTCATAAAGAGCAATCGTCAAGAGTTAACAAGCATGTAGTTAATAATTAACGGGGGCCCTAGTGTCATTACGAGATAATGAAAGTGCTATTAAGAGTTAATAGTGGGTCTAGATACAATTTTCTGGAAGTTTTAAATAAGGGGCAAAAACGGTCGACAGCTTGGGGAATCAGTCGATCGATTTTGAGAGAAACGGTTGACAACCCATTTCAAGTGATCAACCGGTCCTGTTGCAATGGTCGCGAATGCATGATCGGTTTGTCGTCTTTTGCAATGGAAATTGGGACACATGGCATGGGAGGATGGTGGGAGGATGGGAGGCTCGAAGGCATGCGTCCTTCTTGTCGTCCCTTGGTTCCCTCTCTCTCTCTCTTAGTCAGTTTTGTCTGATTGGGTGGGTTTTGGTCTTCTAGGGTTTATGTATTTAATATATAAGCTAAGAGAAGAGAAAGCCAATGGAGATTTTAAACCCTTTATCTCTGGCTTGTTTTCTCCTCCCCATATTAGAGCAAATACTCTGTGATTGCCCTTCTTCCATAGCTCCTTAATCCCTTTATTGCTATAGTAGCAACCCAAGCAAAATAGTGAGATTGTTTTATGCTTGGGTTTATTCCTCAAGAACCCATTTCGTTTCAGTCCATAATCTCCCACATTCTCTCTGTCTAGCACAAAGAGAGAGTGGTGGGATTCATCATCTCACTGAAGCGTGAACCAACTAGGCCCCTCAATTTTAGGGGGATAGTTTCAGTTTAATCGAATGATTGTTCAGGAACTGTTTGGAGCAAGGAGCTGCTGCCACCGGGAGGATTCCAACCACTACATCAACCTTCAATCGTTGAAAGGTATATCAACTAAACCCCCTATGTTATGGTTTAGGTTTGGATAACATATGGAGATTGGAAACGGGTCTTGCAAGGTGTTTTCGTTCTTGTTTCCGCTGCTATGTTTAATGTTTTCGAAAATCAATTTTGAAAATGGCTTAAACCCTTGCAATGATACTTCAATAGTTAGTGTTTCCCTTCACCATGTCGGTGGCAAACCTCTTCTTGGTGTATGGGTCCCATAGCAGGAATCAAGGGTGGATGTGCTCCAAACTATAACTCCAGCTCTGTTGTTACCTAACTACAACAATTAAATATATTTTTCTTGGGAACAACTAGGGTAGAGTCCTTAAGAAAATCTAGATGGCTGTCAGGGGTTAACGAGAATTGGGATCCAACTTGAAGGGGTTTGAGGCTTTGGGGTCTTAAAGGGTCATAGAAGTCTTTGGGGCAGACTAACTCTAAGAGTCTTCGGGGAGCAGTCTCTGGATGGGTCAAGAGGGCCTTTGGGTGACTGTCTTTAGGGTCTTCTAGGGAACTATTCTCTGGGTCTTCGAGGTATGGTCCTTAGGTATCTGTAACACAAATACGGTTTGAAGGCATGCAGGGATCTTCCCCACACGAGCCCTCTGATGCCTAAGTTAGACACTGATGTCCAAAAAATGAAGTGTAGATGCATGTATGAATGTGTGCATGTTGTATGCCCTAGGTAGGTCTTCAAGGGAGTCAATTCCCGATGAGTCTTGTAGGGTTTAGAGTCTTAAGTCTTCAAGTCTAGAGAGTCCAGATAGAGATCTAAGTGGTCCGAAAGGGATCAAAAAATATCCATTTTCCTTGGAGCAGGCAGGTATTTATAAACACTTAGTGAGGTCCATGGATAAGAGTCTTTAGCCTCTTCAGGGAGATGTATCAGGTGAGGCTGGAGGGCTTGGAAGGTCTTCGGGGTGAAAGTGCCCCAATGAGTTTCCTCTAGGTGGATCTGAAGACTATTCGGAGCCATTGGGTGAACTGGGCCTGAAAGACTCTGGGTGACTCTTCGGACTATGTAATGTTAAGGCTCAACCATCTTGGAGACTCTTTGGGGACTCTAGGGGACATTGCTCGGGAGACTCTCTGGGGTCATTAAGGGATATGCAAAATACTTGGGAAATTTTTAGGGATTTTGAGATTTTAGGAATTTTTCAGGGCATCCCACAACAATAGCTTCCCATTCTTAACTTTGGCTAGAAGGTGAAGGGAAGATTACAAAGTGGGTGCCCGATGCCCAGGAATTAGGATAGGGGCTGATTTAACATTTGATTGGATGTTAATTATTAGTCATCAGGGGAGAGTCCCCGAGGGATTCTTGGACGGGGAGATGCTTGTGTCGGCTCAGTTTCATCTGAATGGTTGGGCTATGCTAATAGGATTTTTTACTTTGTGCAAGGAGCGAGGGGTAGAACCCACTACCTCCCTAGTGCACTGCTTTTATTGCCTTTGATCCACGAGAGGAGAGAAGGAATTTGTGACGCTCCAAAGAACGCCTATTAAATTTAGGTTATTTAAGGGCAGACCTCAAAAGTTTGATGATTTTTGAGACTAGGTGGTTGGTATTTGTGCCATCACAAGGCTACTAGAGGTTGTTATGATATTGGTGCACTGAGGAAATAAGGGGCGTAAGACGTGAGTGATCGGACGTGAATACAATGGTGAAGGAACACTAGGATGAAATCAATAAACTGATCCAGGGGAGTCTAGAAACCTTGTCTGACTTAACAGTTGATAGGCACCTTATAAAGGCTGGGTGGATGGTTGTTGGAGAAGACAATGTGGTCGGTCCATCGAGATTGACTGAGTCCCTGGAGGCTGTGTTCTTGTCATTCTCTTCGTTGGAGGACAATGAAAAAGAAGACAAAGAGGTAGATGTTAAAGGAGACGAGAACATGAGAGGAGAGTAGGAGGAGGAATGGTGTGAATGGGAGATAGACCCTAAGGGTGATCACCCTACCCCTTTTCTTTTTGCTTGCCATTTTGCTTTCTTCAATATTTTGATGATCATACTGATGATTTATTGTTTCTGGAGTGTAGAGATGCGGTGATACGAAAGGATAATGCTAGATAAGCTGGAGGAGTCTGCTCAATAAGCGTGAAATGCCCAATAAGAGACACAACCACTAGTTGCCCAAGTCCTTCCTCACTCTGAAGAAATTGAAGAGGGAAAGGCTTCCGTAGTTCGGAGGAAAAAGAGAGTCAGAGAAGACGAAGAGGGATGAGCACAACAAGGGCTGTCACAGATCCAATCTCTAATGATTTCTTCAACTTCCCCCTGCTAAATCTTCCACCATCTCCTCAACCTTCGAGCAGATATGTTAAGGAAGGAGAAATGTCGTCGCCACCATTGCCATTAACCCTAAGGATGCGGTCAGTCTTAGAGGCTGACAGGGCTACTAGGATGGTAAGGGAAGAAGCTAAGGTGCAAGCTAAATTGGAGAGGTACCATAGCTAAAATCAGACCATGTGTAACCTTCCATTTCCATAGCCCACCAAGCACCTAGGGCGGAGAGAACTAGACTTGGAATCCAGAGTACACTTGCTTTTATTTCTAGATATGGTCCCCATCCATCAGGGAGTGACACCCTTATGATATCGACGACTAAAGGGGCACAAATTTCATGTGCGACCTAGGATTTTGGATACAAATTCTATTAGAGAGTTTGAACATTGGGGCGAGATTGATCTACGCCACAATATTGCCTCGAAATGAACCAAATTATTCAAGGAGCACTCAAGAATAACTGAATACAGCAGAGCAGTGCTTGGTTGAGGTATGAAAAGATTTCAAATACTTGTTGATACTCTCCCTCCTTTTTATTATGGATGCTAATATTTGGATTTATGGCTACACTAGCAGGGAATCCAATGATAAGTGATTGCAATGGAGAATGCTCGAGCAGTTGGCCAAAGCTGAGGTGGATAAAGACAAGATGGTCCAAGATTTTCTTCGCCTTAGAGACAAGCAAAGGCTTTTAGAGCATAAGGTTAAGGACTTAGATGAATATAGGGACCGAGCCTAATGCCACAAGTAAGATGCCAAGAGGGTAAGAGAAGAGAAGGACTCCCTGAAGAGCGAGGTTGAGTGGCTAGAGGGAGAGTTGAGGAGGTAACATGGGGTCGAGGTGGCGCTTAAGGAGGGCAATGCCTTGACAATCGCTGAACTCGATTCTTTCGAGACATTGTAAGATTGCATGGAATACCAAGGAATATAGTGTCTGATCAGGACACAAAATTCTTTGAGTTACTTTTGGAAGACATTGTGGAAGAAGCTTAGCATAAGGTTGCTCTTTAGTACCACTTGTCATCCTCAAATTGATGGACAAACCGAAGTGGTAAACCGTACACTTTCTTCTTTACTTAAAGTTGTTGTTAATAAAAATTTGAAGAATTGGGATGAGTTCTTGGCTTTTGTTGAGTTTGCATATAATAGGAGTATGCATAGTGCAACCAAACATTCTCCATTCGAAGTGGTTTGTGGATTTAATCCCATTACACCACTTGATTTAGCACCACTTCCGCTTAATGAGCGAGCATGTTTGGATGGAGAAAGGAAGGCTGACTTGATCAAGAAGTTGCATGAAAGTGTGAAACAACAAATAGAGAAGCGAAATGCAACCTATGAGAAAGCGACAAATAGAGGAATAAAGCAAGTTCGATTTACTCCAGGTGATCTTGTATGGATTCATCTTCGAAAAGAGCGATTTGCAAGCAAACAAAGGTCTAAACTCATGCCACGAGCAGATGATCCTTTCAAAGTATTATAAAAGGTGAATGATAATTCATACAAAATTGACTTACCAGGTGAATATCAAGTATCAACTACATTCAATGTAAAGGATTTAACACCTTATTTGGAGGACGTCGAAGAGTTGGATTTGAGGGCAAATCCTATTCAATCAAGGGATGATGATGTGAACGGTAAAAAAACAATGGCAAGGGTTGTCCAAGAGCATGTAAGTCTTGGGCCAATTACTCGTTCAAGGGCTAAAGAATTTCAAAAGGAAATTGAGTTATTTATTGGAAAGACTTTAACTTATTGGGAAGAGTTAGAATTCAAAGTTAATGAGTTAAAGTCCAAATTAATCACATTGCTTGTTTGCTTGGAAGCCTAGGACCAGAATGCAACCTAGGCACTCCATGATCAAGCCCAAGCAATTAGCCCATCTACTAGGCACAAGTCTTTCCAACAAGCCCAAGTCTCATAACTAATGTTATGGATGATGTCACCTTTCATTTGTCCTTTCTGTTTGAGAGTGTTTTGTCTTGTTTGTATCATTGTGTTTTATCATCATGACTCCATTTGTCAAAAGTGGCATGATGATGTTTTTCTTTATACTTTTGGTTTGTCTTTTATCATCATTAGCCCCATTTTGTCAAAAGAAGCAATCATGATTCCTTTTGTCAAAAGTGACATGATGATATTTTACTTTATGCTTTTGATTTGTCTTTTATCATCATTAACCCTCTTTTGTCAAAAGAGATAATGATGTTGTCTGTCTTTAATTATTAGGTTTGTCTTTAAAACTAGTATTTGTATGTGTGATCTTGTAATGTTTTGGCATGAACATTTTTATGAAGAAAGTGAAGAGAGCATTTTTATCCCAATTCTTATATAAGCAATTCATTTGTTTAGTGACGAATTTACTTGATTCTTATCACTCTTCCTTCTTCTATCTTATAGTGTGGCGAATAAAAACTAGTATTTTATTTTTTGTGAGAACTTTCTTATCAAACAAGGGCTGCTAGTATTTCTTTTATATTTTGGGCACATCACTTTTCCACCGTCCTCCAAAGAAGAGGATGATGAGGAAGTAGGCTCCTCACAAATTAGTCGATCTTGAGGAATCGACATCATCTTCCTCCTCGACAACCATCCATCCTACAACTATCAGGCACTTTTTGACAAGTATGTTAGACAAGGCCATTGGACCCCCTTGGGCCAATTTATTAACCTCTTCCTGGTGCTGCCGCACCAACGAATGCACAACCGACCACTTGCACATTGTCTTCCTTATTTCCTCTGAGTGCCAGAATTGTGACGATCTCTAACAACCTTGGGGCGACTAAACCACTAGCCACCTAGTTTCAAAACCATCCACCTTTTGTGGCCCGCCCCTGAATAGCCTAACCTTGGTGTTCATATTCTAGAGAGCCATGAATTCCTTTTCCTCTCTCATGGACCGAACGCGATAAAAGTAGCGAAATAGAGAAATTGTGGGTTCTACGCCGCGATGCAGCCATTCGATGTCATTGGGTTGGTACCAACATCTGCTCTTCTAAAAATTGCATCCTAAAAGGGTGTAGTGGAAACCTGAGCCTCGCTCTTAAGCTATCCAGATGTATTGCTATCCAACCCCCCTTAACCGTGTATTTCGTCTCATAAGGACCCTTGGTCTCCATGATCAAGGGATGCGAAAAGACTGCACAATGTTGTCTACGATCTCACCCTTGAGCATTGAGTGCTGGAGCCTAGGAGATATGGTAAGGCTCGATATGCCTGTTTGCAGCCTAGAAGGCAATTGAGAAGAAGCCATCGAGGTTTTACCTTAAGAAGTTAGGTGTTTGGGAGGAAGAAGTCTTTGGGAGCAAGTCTTCCGGAGACTCAGAGTGTTCAGAGAAATCAGAAGGCTTGCAAAATCTTTGAAAGGGTCGGAAAACTCTTCGGGAGCTTTTGATGACTCTAGCTCATCGGGAAAAAAGGCAAAAATGTGGCCCGTAGGGGACCACCATCTATTTATAGCCCGAGCCTTCGGAAGCCTAAGCCTCCCCAAAGTCATACGGAGACTTTCCCTCTGATGATTCAATCTAGCATCAATTTGGGTCAATCGCATCCCAACTTTTGGGTATCAAGCACCCACGTTTTACTCTCCTCTTTGCCTTACAAGCAAAGGCAGGAGTGGGGAGCCATTGTTGTGGGATGCCCTAGAAAAATCAAAGTAAAAAATCCCTATAAATATTCCAAGTAGGTCAAAGACTTAGGTGACCTCGAAGAGTCTTTTGGGGCAAGAGTCTCTTGGAGCCTCTGAAGAGTCTCCAGGAAGGTCTAGCTTTAGCAACCCAAAGGCCTAAGACTCATTCAGAGTCTCCCGGGCCCAAGCCATCCAATGTCTCTGAAGAGTCTTCGGACCCATTTGGAGGATACTTATCGAGGGACTTTGACCCCGAAGATACCTTCAAGCCCTCTGGCCTCATCCAATGCATTTCCCTGAAGAGTTGAGAGACTCTTATCAGCATGCCACGTGTCATGTGGACCCTACCACCAAATATCTTTAAATACTCACCCATTTCATAACAGAAGGTCCTTTTAGCCTGGATTCTTTGAGACTTCTATCTCTCAAATAGACTCTAGACCCGAAGACTTAGACACTAAAAGATCAAAGAACCTTTCAGGAGACAGCCCATCAAATACATCCAGCATATGCATACATACATCTGCACTTCTACTTCAAAACATCATTGTCTTACTTAGGCATCGGATGGCCCATGTGGGGAAGATCCCGCGTGCTTTCTAATTGTCTCTATGCTACAGACTTTTTCAGTTCCACCATTTTGAAGACTCTCCGGACCTTGTGGAAGACCAACCATCCGAAGACTTTTCAGGGAGGAAAGCCCCTAAAGACTCCCACAGGCCAACCAGAGACTCCCGGCACTGTCTTATCTCTCTCGGACAACAAATTGAGACCAACACCTATTTTCCCTCGTGGTGCCCCAGCCCTTGTGACTCTACCTAAGATGTTCTCTAAGAAGAATAAATTTAATTTTTATAATTAGGCAACAACACAATGTATCAATGGTGTGTGATGGGGATGATTGAATCAGCATACTGGCAGTCGCGCACGTTGTCGGCGATCATGGGATGTCAATGACCGTGGGATGTTGGTGGCTGTGGGTTTCTATGCTCCTCCATGGCCATCATTTCCTATTCTTTATACGATGGTGACTGTCGTTCCATTATGGTTGATTGCAACCTTTCTTTTTCAATCGCTTTACGCCATTACTAGTTGTGGGTCATTTTTCCCATAATAGTGGCCAACGAAGCATGCTACAGTTGAAAGCCCGTTTGCCATGGCAGTCGACCTTGGGCGTCGCTTGTTTCCATTACTTCTCCAATTTTGGGGTATGAAGGATGTGACGAGGGGATACCAATATGATGGTTGGCTAGCGATTAATCTCTCATCGATCCTTAGTGCCCCGTCATGGCCGTCAAAACTTGCCTTTATCATGGCAGTGGATGTCAATTGGCTTCAGCGTAACTTTTGCTTGGCCATCAGCATCATCAAGTCATTATAGCCGACTTCATATGGTCGTCGAAGAAGAGGGTTGTCAATGATGAAGGATAGTAAAGTTGGAGAAGATGAAAGGTGGCAGCAGCTCAAAGAAATAGGAAAACCCTAGGTGATTTTGGGGAAGTAAGTGGGTCGACCCATTAAGTTGTTGGGTCGACCACTTAGCCCAATCCATGAGAATCAGGATTGGGTTTAACCCAATCCGTAAGGAGATCCAATAGATGGATTTTGGTCAGGTTACCCGATCCAATAAGGGGCCTCCTCATTGACCCATAACGCGCTGGTTGCGTAGATCTAGACCATTAATTTGATCTAAATCTATGACCCAAGAACAATTTTCCAATTAAAAAAGGAATTTTGAAAAATAAAAATATTTATAACTTCAAATTTACGTTAATTTTGTGCCATGCCAATTTGGAGTAAAATCTCATAATTTTTAAATCAAGGGTAAAAAAGGCATTTTGCCTTACCGTGCCAACTCAAAATTGTTGTATCACTTGAAAATGGTGGGAGGAATAAGAAAATTTCTCTAAGTGGAGACATTCTCTCGACTAAAGGAGTTTTCTCGACCAAAGAAGTCCTATCGGCCAAAGAAGATATCTCGGCAAATGGAGTTATCCAGGCCAAAAGAGTTCTCTCGGCCAAAGAAGACCTCTCCGAACCACACGTCCTTCCTAGGTAAAAGCCTTTTAGGGTGATAATCCAACCTCCTATGGGATGATTGACACGTGTCGTCCCTGAAATCCTCGAGAATTGTGCCCAATAAATACCCAACTACAAGACTCAAAAGAGCACTTCGACATTTGATAAAATCCAGACATTTATTGCAATTATTATGGTTTTCTCTTGTGTAATTATTTGCTTCAAGTATTGACTTAAGCATCAGAGGGTCATTATGGGTGAGCATTCCCCGCAAGCCTTCTGACCCTTTCTATTGGTATTAGTAGAGACGCAATGGAACTAATCGTGGCATTACTCCTCCTTGCAAGGGTCACATCCTTTCTAGCCACCTAGGACATCCTGCCTAAGAGACTTCCAACTCTCTCTAGTAGCCACAGGCGCACCTTCTCGGAGGAATCTTAATCTTCCCAGAAGTCGTAGGCCTCTTTCCTGGAAGAACCTTAATTCTTCTCAGAAGCCTTCATCCTAAAAGGCATCCTTTTCGGATCCTATCTCTCTTAACTACCTAAATCCTCTCTGGCAACTAGCTCTCTCGATCAGCTGGATCCTCTCGGCCACCTAAATCTTCTCGATCACTTGGATCCTCTTGAACAACTATTCCTCTCAGCCACTTAAATCCTCTTAGACAACTATTCTTCTCAGCCACCTAAATGCTCTCGAACAACCAGCTTTCTCGGTCACCTGGATCCTCTCGAAAACCTATTTCCTCTTGGTTATCTTGATCTTCTCGGCTGACTCATCCCACGTTACAAATCCTAATTGTTGTAGTTTGGAAATAACAATTTGGCGTTGTTTGTGGGAAGACGAGAAAAAAGCCAATTACAGATTGCTACTAATGGCGAACACTAGAAGTAATCGATGAACTCTCTCTGAAAGGGTGAAGACTTACCCACTTCAACGAGACACTTAGCACCTAACAAGAGTGTGCTTATCTCCACAAGGCTCTCATCAATAAAGGAGTACATAGCTAACTCCCTTGGACCCTCAACAGCAGATGGAGACTCAGTTGTCTTTCCCAGGCTTGTAGCATCTTTTTGAACTTAATCAAAATAGGTATCTTGAACAACCTGGCAACTCACAACAGGCTCCTCTTAGAGTTCCTTGGGAAGCATATGAAGCTTTGCGACAACATACAGAAGGAATGTAGGCGTTATGAGACATGGTGAGGATCCTTCAAAGCATAGTCCCCCATGTGAGGTTACCTACAACACTGGCGAGATTTGTGCCAGAGAGCAACCCACCAAGGACAATCCAACTAAGAGGTGAGGAACTCAGTTCCTACAAGGAGGCCACACCCGACACTCACTCTAAATCCTCTCCACGCCAAGGAAACTAGTCAAAACCTCTACCACCAGAATAGGAATAAGAGGAAAATTATTAAAGAAGCGAGCAAAGCCCTACCAGGGGATCCACAATAAAGAATAGAGAAGTTAACAATCACATCACAGTGAATATGATGGATGATATAAAGAGGGTAGTGAAAGAAGTGCTGGAGCAAAAGAAGCTTGTCCTAGTCATAGAGGAGCAGTCAAGAAGGAAATCCCCTTGAAAACTTGAAATTGCATCAAATGAATGTTAAAACCGCATTTCTTAATGGGGATTTAAAGGAAGAGGTCTATATGGATCAACTTGAAGGCTTTTTAGTTGAGGGAAAGGAACACATGGTGTGTAAGTTAAAGAAGTCAATATATGGACTTAAGCAAGTCTCCTCCAATGGTATATGAAGTTTAACAATACCAACACTTCTTTTGGATTTTTAGAAAACACCGTTGATCGGTGTATATATTGAAGAGGAACGCTAACATTTGGTGTATCAATACAAGGGTTTTATGGTTTTCAAAAACTATTTTTGAAAACTCATAGAATATGAAAATAAATCAAGAATCACCTTGTAAGACTCGATTTCTAAAGACCATATGCATTCCAAACCATAGAGGGATTAGAAACATACTTCACTGATGGTTTGAAGTCCGATGAAGAGGCTAAAAATCCTTTATGTGGCAGCAATGGTTGCTCCCTGGACAGCTCCTAAACAACAGCTCCGAACAATTCAACTGTTCCGATCAAATCTCCAAACGACCAATTCATCCCTCAAAAATACGAGGGACCTAGTTAGTCCATGCTTCGGATGTGGTCAAAGCCTACAAGAAGGCCTATGTGCTAGCTAAGTCTCTTGTAGGTGATTGAAGCAAAAATGGGTTCAAAGAGATGGGATTCCAAATCCAATAACAGTCTTACTATTATGTTGGAATTGCTATAATAGCAATGGTGGAATCAATGAAACAAAGAAGAGTTGGGTTAATAAGGGTTGAAGGCTCTGTGAGAAGAGAGAAAAACGCTCACAACCAAGAGAGATATATGCATCAAAATGCAACCAACAAGCTTTTTGTGTCTCTTCTTCACATTACCCTATATATAGACACCCAACAAAACCCTGAATGCTCAAATTAGACAAACTAGCTAGGAGAGAGAGAGAAGGGACAAGGAGAGAGAAGCCCAGAGCCGTGTTGGATGCACGTCGTCCTCCCTTCGTCCTTCCCAGCCACACGTCGTCTAGTTTCCATTGCATAAACGACAAAAGATTGTGACGAATCACGACCCTCTGCGATAGAAATGATCGACTATTCAAAAGATACTATTGACCATTCAGCACGAATCGGTCGACCAGTTCTCAACCTGTCGATCGATTTGGGCTTGATCCGATCGATAGCCTTTAAGGTCGATCGACTAGTTCTGTCCCTTTTTATCTAAGTTTTTAAAAATTACATCTAGGCTCGCCGTTAACTCTTAATGACCCTTACATCATCTCATGATGAAATCGAGACCCTCGTTAACTCTTAACGGCATGCCTGTCAACTCTTGACAATTACTCCTATTAATTTAATCATTGAACCTGATCTATTAACTCCTAACGGTGACATCATTAACTATTAATAATGATTACAACTTTCATTGCGTGGTCAACCATTACACTCAGACATGCATCTGACCTTCTAGGTTCACTATTAAGTAGCAATCGAGACAAGTCAAACTCTTTGATGTCGGCCAAACACTTTGGCCTATAATGAAGATCTCTCCATCTCCTCAATGTACCCTGAAAGACCCTGAGTGACAACCAGCACTATATTATGGCGATCCTACCAGTAATGAAGTCTTATTTCAAATAAACTTACTTGGGCTTCCTATTCCCATATACTATAATTCCTCCATCGACTAACATCCGAATTGAGTGAGAGTTATGGACTAATCAAACTCACTAACTCGATAGATATGTTAAGATCTAGCATGGTGCGATTGAGATGACACATTAGAACTCTTTTTTACACTGGAAACACCTTTTAGGAATGTGCACCCTAGCCAGGGGTTCGAGCAATCACAACCACCACTGATCGCATAAGATGTTCACCTCATGTCGGAGGTCAATGGATCCCATCAGAAATCACTTGCCACTATACACTCGTGCATAGAGATCACACAGTGCATTTCTTACTTAGTAACCGAACGATTCTTAGCAATGGCAAATGTTAGGAACTAACATACAAGACAACTATCTTGCCCCTGATCTAAGGAACAGTAACACAATCGAATGTAGTAATAAATCATAGATCCTTTTCGCCATGTGATTTATCACTTGTGTCACATTCAGTAAATGTTCCACTAACATCTATCCACATGTCTATTATATCCATCTCATGGGTTATGTCATACGACTCACCATCTTTTATCATTAGTATTTCATACTTATCATAGGTAGTAACCCATGTGCTAGTCTGTAATTGACTAATCATAGTCCCTCTTTAACATCTAAGGACTTTGAATAATCTTAAGAAATCCTTAATCCAAAGGTCAGTGTAACAATATCCTTAACATTTAAGAATAAGACCTTTATCAGGAAATATAGAGACTCGTTCATATATATAAAGATTGGAGAGGTATGAATGAAGATATGACCTTAAAATATGAAAACATATTTTATTATATTTGCAAGAATTATATCATTAGTCCCATAATTACAATTTCTAGATACCTTCTAAATCTAGCATTAAGGCACTAACACTAACATATATATGAAGGTCAATGGGAGCAAGTTTATTTTTCTGATTCTATATGTTGATGATATTTTTCTTGCTGCTAATGATCTTGGTTTGTTACATGAAACCAAGTATCTCTCTGAGAATTTTGAAATGAAAGATATGGGAGAGGCAATTTATGTGATACGAATAAAAATATTATGTGATAGATCACAAGAATTGTTAGAGTTGTCTCAAAACAACAACAACAACAATATATCCAGCCTTTATCCCACTATGTGGGGTCGGCTACATGAATTCTAGACTTGATATTCAATATAGATAAGTACTCATTAAGGATAGTTCCAATTTTGAAGGGGGATAAATTTAATCTTATGCAATGCCTGAAAAGTGAATTGGAACGAGAGCATATGCAAAATATTCCTTATATGTTTGCAATTGGGAGTTTAATGTATGCTCAAACTTGCACCAGACCAGACATAAGCTTTACTGTCAGGATTCTGGGTAGGTATCAAAGTAATTCAGGCCTTGATCACTGAAAAGTTGCAAAGAAGATTTCAAATACTTGCAATGAACAAAAGATCACACGTTTGCTTACAAAATGTCAGATCATCTTTAGGTGATTGGATATTTAGATTCATATTTTGTTAGGTGTATTGATACTAGAAAATCTACATTTGACTACATGTTCCTATTAGTCGGAGGAGCATCTTGATGGAAAATTGTGAAGCAATCCATCATCGCTACATCCACTATGAAAGTTGAGTTCATGACTCACTTTGAGGCCATCATCGATGGTTTATGGTTGCGAAATTTTATTTCAGGGTTTCGGATTGTCGATAGTATTGCTAATCTGCTGAAAATTTATTGTAATAACTCCAACACAATATTTTTCTCTAAAAATGACAAGTATTCCAATAGTGCTAAACACATGAAAATCAAATTCTTGGTCATTAAAAAAGAAGTTCAGAAATATATAGTGTCAATAGAGTATATTAGCATCAATTTTATTATAGCAAATCCTATAACAAAAGGACTGTCACCCTAAATATTTAATGAACATGTTGAAATAATGGATATTTGGGCATCACGTAATTTGACTCTCTTAAAGTTTATACGTTTGATACTTTGAACCTGATATGCCCTGCAAACTTGGAGAATTACAAGACCTAAAAAAGTTGTGAGACGTGGACATGAAGCCCAAAGGCCCAACGGGTTGTAGGAGATCGAGGAAATAAGCCGAAGGAGTAAGAGGTCGAGCCAAGACCAAGTGGGGAGGGCCCACTCAGTTATGCCGAGCGGGTATGACACTGCTTCAGTTTTTCGGACATAACTTTCTCATACAAGCTCCGATTGGGCTGATCCAAAGTCCTATGGAAAGATAAGATAATTATCTACAAGTTTTATGTTTTGAGTTTTGATAGATTCGGGCTTAATCAAGGCATAAATCTGGTATGAAATTGATGCACCTACACTATGAAGGCTCGGAGTCAAGTATTGAAGGAAGATGGACTCGAACCAAGTCAAAAGGGCAAAAGAAGGCATAACCGAGTGGACCCCCACTCGGTCGGGCAAAAGAATACATGACCGAGTGGCCCCCACTCGGTCATGACCGAGTGGCCACTCGTTATTTATGACCCACTCGGTTATGCTGAGTGGGTATAACACTGCTTCAGTTTTTCAGCCATAACTTTCTCATACGAGCTCCGATTGACCTGATTCAAAGTTCTATGGAAATCTAAGAGAATTATCTACAACTTTTATGTTTTGAGTTTCGAGAGATTCGAGTTCAATAATCATGAAAATCGGGCATGAAGTTGAGGTATGGGAACCACTCAAAATGGGCCGCGAGATTCTCGTACATCTTCTCTCTCTCCTCCGCTATAAATACGAGATCATGCCTTCATCACAAGGTACGCCATTTTGAGCAATTGAAGTATGATTTTCCATTTTCTCTCGAGATCTAACTTAAGCATCGGAGGGTTTGCGCGGGGACCCCCACCCACACCCTAACGGTGCTCTCGTTTTGTAGGCCTCTCGTCATTAGCAAGGTCTCTCGTCATCAGCAAGGCCTCTTGTCATCATGAGACCTCTCGTCACTCTGAGGCCTCTCGTCACCAGCAAGGCCTCTCATCACCATCAAGGTCTCTCGTCATCCCGAGGCCTCTCGTCATCCTGAGGCCTCCCGTCATCCCGAGGCCTCTCGTCATCCTGAGTCCTCCCGTCATCCCGAGGCCTCTCGTCATCTTGAGGCCTCCCGTCATCCCGAGGCCTCTCGTCATCTTGAGGCCTCTCGTCACTCCGAGGCCTCTCGTCGCCAGCAAGGCCTCTCGTCACTCCGAGGCCTCTCGTCACCATCAAGGCCTCTCGTCATCCCGAGGCCTCTCATCATCCTGAGGCCTCTCGTCATCTTGAAGCCTCTCGTCATCTTGAGGCCTCCCGTCATCCCGAGGCCTCTCGTCACCAGCAAGGCCTCTCGTCACTCCGAGGCCTCTCATCACCAGCAAGACCTCTCGTCACTCCGAGGCCTCTCGTCACCAGCAAGGCCTCTCGTCACCATCAAGGCCTCTCGTCATCTTGAGGCCTCCCGTCATCCCGAGGCCTCTCGTCATCTTGAAGCCTCTCGTCATCTTGAGGCCTCCCGTCATCTCGAGACCTCTCGTCACTCCGAGGCCTCTTGTCACTCCGAGGCCTCTCGTCATCTCGAGGCCTCTCGTCATCTTGAGGCCTCCTGTCATCCCGAGGCCTCTCGTCATCTTGAGGCCTCACGCCACCCCGAGATCTCTCGTCATCCTCAAGGCCACCAGATCACTTTGGGGCCACCAGATCATCAACCCACAAGATCATCAGCCTGTCAGACCATCAGCACTGTCGGATTATCAGACTTGGAACTCTGACAAATCCAATCGCTTGTCAAGATTCTCATCAGTGAAGACACGACTCCCGAGACTCTTGCGTCTGTCCACAATAAAAAAAAATAGATTGTTGTATTTTGGCAACAACAATTGGCGCCGCAAGACAAAAAGTCAACTTAAGAATGGCAAACACCTGTGGACACCGACGAACTCTCTCTCAAGGCGTAGAAACACGCCTACCACCATAGAACTCTCAACAACAGGGAGCACCTCCTCCCCCTCATAATGCACAACCCGAAGGAGGTGATCGTTCCATTTCCCCCAGCTCGCAGGTGGGGAACCAATCAGTCCCACCACCACTACTTATCGGCTCAAGGCCGCCACCTACTGACCAAGCCAGGACTTCACGACAACCACCACACACAGTCCCGTGGGAGAAATATGAAGCATTGAGACAACAACACGTTGAGGGCATGCAAGTACTTTGAGACATGGCTGGTATCCTCCAAGGTATTATGCCGGTAGGGACGTTGCCCGATATTCTGAAAAAGTTTATGCCACCTCCAGAACCTCAGCCCGAGGTGGGGGCCGATTCCTACCAAGAAGCTACTCTCGATTCTCATTCTCGACCTACGCCTCGACGGGAGGGTAGGCCTAGATCGCCACCACCAAGAAAGAAACCTCATTCTGTACCCCGAAGAAATGAAAACCCAAGAATGGAAAATAGAACCAAAAGCCCTCAAGGACGAAGATATCATGAAACAGTGGCCAGTACACCAACAAGACTGGACAATCAGACAACAACTACTATACGTGATGATATGAAAAGAGTAGTAGAAGAGGTGCTTGAGCGGAAAAAATTAATCCCTGCAACAGAAGAGCACCAACGTAGAAAATGTCCTTTTACTGTAGATATACTAGAGAGGCCGCTGCCCCGAAAATTCAAAATGCCACAAATCAGCCTCTACTCAGGAAAAGACGACCCATATGATCATGTTCAGAATTATGAGTCACTGATGATATTGCATGGATGGGATGACGACATAATGTGCCGAGCTTTCTCCTTAACTTTGTCAGGGCATGCCCAGACATGGTTCAACAGTTTACCTGAGGCCTTTATCTCTTCATTCGGTCAGCTTAGAATGGAATTTGTTAAGGCATTTATGATTAATAGTCAAAAGAAAAAAAGATGCCACATACTTGCTCAGTATTCGACAGGGGAACAAAGAAACTCTGCGTCAGTATATGGATAGATTTCGGAACGCCACCCTCGAAGTACATGATTTACCAATTGCAATGGCAGTATCTGCTATGTTACACGGAACGAGACTAACTACCCTACAAGAATCATTATCTTTGGACCCACCAACATCCCTAGCAGGTTTGTTTACTAAAGCAAATAAATACGTGCTCCATACGGAAGTTATGAGAGCTGTAGTTGGGAATGAGGGCAGAGAGCGAAAAAGGTAGGAAAGCGATGTTGAAGAGGACTCCAGGCGGGTTAGGGGATCAGATATACCTCTGCCCCAGTTCCACCATTACACCTCGGTTAACCATACTTGTAGCCATCGAAGGGTCAGGTCTCATTAGACTCCCAAAAAAGGTTGACCATCCAATGGGGAAGAATAGAGAAGAATATTGTAGATATCACAGAACCCGTGGTCATTGCACTGACCAGTGCCAGGAATTAAGAGATCAGATTGAGATGCTAGTTCATGAAGGACATCTTCAAAGGTACGTACAGGTTAAAGATGGTGATCCTCAAAAAGGAGAAGATAGACAGGAAGAGCAGGGGAGATCAAATCAGAGATGTCAAGAGAGAGGAAGGGATTACGGAGAGAATCCACCTCTAGACAATGAACCAGTTCGTGAGCCCATGCATGTCATCTCGGGCAGTGAAATTATGGTAAGGGACTCCTCCTATTCCATCCAGACAAGCAACGAAAGGACATACCCTTAGAAGAAGGCAGTTAGCCACCATTAATGCCCTCAAAGAGAAAACTGGGAGCAAAATTCAGACACATTGAAGAGAGCCTATGTTAAAGATCGAGAAACTAAACATTTCGTGCTCAGAGGCAACAATAAGACCCAAAATGAAACAGTGGATGCACTCATTTATTTCAAAAAATGTAAGCATTTTCATTACACATTGCTTTGTGAAAGTTTGTTTGCTATGCTCTGCTTACAGGAAAAATAAATTCAAGCTCGTTGTCCCGCTCAAGGCCTGACAACGAGGGAAAAATAAACTCAAGCCCGTTGCCCCGCTCAAGGCCTGACAACAAGGGAAAAATAAATTCAAGCCCGTTGCCCCACTCACGGCCCGGCAACGAGGGAAAAATAAACTCAAGCCCGTTGCCCCGCCTACGGCCCGACAACGAGGTAAAACGCGATCGAGCCCGTTGTCCCGCCTATGGCCCGACAACGAGGTAAAATTCGATCAAGCCCGTTGTCCCGCCTACGGCCCAGCAATGAGGTAAAATTCGATCAAGCCCGTTGTCCCGCCTACGGCCCGACAACGAGGTAAACGCAATCGAGCCCGTTGTCCCGCCTACGGCCCGGCAACGAGGTAAAACGCAATCGAGCCCGTTGTCCCGCCTATGGCCTGGCAACGAGGTAAAATTCAATCAAGCCCGTTGTCCCGCCTACGGCCCGGCAACGAGGTAAAATGCGATCGAGCCCGTTGTCCCGCCTATGGCCCGGCAACGAGGTAAAAATTCGATCAAGCCCGTTGTCCCGCTCACGGCCCAGCAACGAGGAAAAACGTGATCGAGCCCGTCATCCGGCCTATGGCCCGGCAACGAGGAAAAATTCGATCAACCCATTGTCCCGCCTACGGCCCGACAACGAGGTAAAATGCGATCGAGCCCGTTGTACCGCCTATGGCCCGGCAACGAGGTAAAATTCGATCAAGCTCGTTGTCCCACCTACGGCCCGGCAACGAGGTAAAACCCGATCGAGCCCGTTGTCCCGCCTATGGCCTGGTAACAAGGTAAAATTCGATCAAGCCCGTTGTCTCGCCTACGGCCCGGCAACGAGGTAATGCGCGATCGAGCCCGTTGTCCCGCCTATGGCCCGGCAACGAGGTAAAATTCGATCAAGCCCGTTGCCCCACTCACGGCCCGGCAACGAGGAAAAACGCAATCGAGCTCATTGCCCCACCATGGCCCGGCAACAAGGTAAAATTCGATCAAGCCCGTTATCCCGCCTACGGCCCGGCAACGACGTAAAACGCAATCGAGCCCGTTGTCCCGCCTATGGCCCGACAACGAGGTAAAATTCGATCAAGCCCGTTGTCCAGCCTACGGCCCGGCAACGAGGTAATGCGCGATCGAGCCCGTTGTCCCGCCTATGGCCCGGCAAGGAGGTAAAATTCGATCAAGCCCGTTGCCCCGCTCACGGCCCAGCAACGAGGAAAAACGCGATCGAGCCCATTGTCCCGCCTATGGCCCGGCAACGAGGTAAAATTCGATCAAGCCCATTGTCCCGCCTACGGCCCGGCAACGATGTAAAACGCAATCGAGCCCGTTGTCCCGCCTATGGCCCGACAACGAGGTAAAATTCGATCAAGCCCGTTGTCCCAGCTACGGCCCGGTAACGAGGTAAAACGCGATTTAGCCCGTTGTCCCGCCTATGGCACGGCAACAAGGTAAAATTCGATCAAGCCCGTTGTCCCACCTATGGCCCGATAACGAGGTAAAAAGCGATCGAGCCCGTTGTCCCGCCTATGGCCTGGCAACAAGGTAAAATTCGATCAAACCCGTTGTCCCGCCTACGGCCTGGCAACGAGGTAATGCGCGATCGAGCCCGTTGTCCTGCCTATGGCCCGGCAACGAGGTAAAATTCGATCAAGCCCGTTGCCCCACTCACGGCCCGGCAACGAGGAAAAACACAATCGAGCTCGTTGCCCCACCATGGCCCGGCAACGAGGTAAAATTCGATCAAGCCCGTTGTCCCACCTACGGCCCGGCAACGAGGTAAAACCCGATCGAGCCCGTTGTCCCGCCTATGGCCTGGCAACAAGGTAAAATTCGATCAAGCCCGTTTTCCCGCCTACAGCCCGGCAACGAGGTAATGCGCGATCGAGCCCGTTGTCCCGTCTATGGCCCGGCAACGAGGTAAAATTCGATCAAGCCCGTTGCCCCACTCACGGCCCGGCAACGAGGAAAAACGCGATCGAGCTCGTTGCCCCACCATGGCCCGGCAACGAGGTAAAATTCGATCAAGCCCGTTGTCCCACCTACGGCCCGGCAACGAGGTAAAACCCGATCGAGCCCGTTGTCCCGCCTATGGCCTGGCAACAAGGTAAAATTCGATCAAGCCCGTTTTCCCGCCTACAGCCCGGCAACGAGGTAATGCGCGATCGAGCCCGTTGTCCCGTCTATGGCCCGGCAACGAGGTAAAATTCGATCAAGCCCGTTGCCCCACTCACGGCCCGGCAACGAGGAAAAACGCGATCGAGCTCGTTGCCCCACCATGGCCCGGCAACGAGGTAAAATTCGATCAAGCCCGTTGTCCCACCTACGGCCCGGCAACGAGGTAAAACCCGATCGAGCCCGTTGTCCCGCCTATGGCCTGGCAACAAGGTAAAATTCGATCAAGCCCGTTTTCCCGCCTACAGCCCGGCAACGAGGTAATGCGCGATCGAGCCCGTTGTCCCGTCTATGGCCCGGCAACGAGGTAAAATTCGATCAAGCCCGTTGCCCCACTCACGGCCCGGCAACGAGGAAAAACGCGATCGAGCTCGTTGCCCCACCATGGCCCGGCAACGAGGTAAAATTCGATCAAGCCCGTTGTCCCGGCTACGGCCCGGTAACGAGGTAAAACGCGATTTAGCCCGTTGTCCCGCCTATGGCCCGGCAACAAGGTAAAATTCGATCAAGCCCGTTGTCCCACCTATGGCCCGATAACGAGGTAAAAAGCGATCGAGCCCGTTGTCCCGCCTATGGCCTGGCAACAAGGTAAAATTCGATCAAACCCGTTGTCCCGCCTACGGCCTGGCAACGAGGTAATGCGCGATCGAGCCCGTTGTCCTGCCTATGGCCCGGCAACGAGGTAAAATTCGATCAAGCCCGTTGCCCCACTCACGGCCCGGCAACGAGGAAAAACACAATCGAGCTCGTTGCCCCACCATGGCCCGGCAACGAGGTAAAATTCGATCAAGCCCGTTGTCCCACCTACGGCCTGGCAACGAGGTAAAACCCGATCGAGCCCGTTGTCCCGCCTATGGCCTGGCAACAAGGTAAAATTCGATCAAGCCCGTTTTCCCGCCTACAGCCCGGCAACGAGGTAATGCGCGATCGAGCCCGTTGTCCCGTCTATGGCCTGGCAACGAGGTAAAATTCGATCAAGCCCGTTGCCCCACTCACGGCCCGGCAACGAGGAAAAACACGATCGAGCTCGTTGCCCCACCATGGCCCGGCAACGAGGTAAAATTCGATCAAGCCCGTTATCCCGCCTACGGCCCGGCAACCAGGTAAAACGCAATCGAGCCCGTTGTCCCGCCTATGGCCCGGAAACGAGGTAAAATTCGATCAAGCCCATTGTCCCGCCTACGGCCCAGCAACGAGGTAATGCGCGATCGAGCCCGTTGTCCCGCCTATGACCCAGCAAGGAGGTACAATTCGATCAAGCCCGTTGCCCCGCTCACGGCCCGGCAACGAGGAAAAACGCGATCGAGCCCATTGTCCCACCTATGGCATGGCAACGAGGTAAAATTCGATCAAGCCCGTTGTCCCGCCTACGGCCCGGCAACGATGTAAAACCCGATCGAGCCCGTTGTCCCGCCTATGGCCCGGCAACGAGGTAAAATTGGATCAAGCCCGTTGTCCCGCCTACGGCCCGGCAACGATGTAAAACCCGATCGAGCCCGTTGTCCCGCCTATGGCCCGGCAACGAGGAAAAATTCGATCAAGCCCGTTGTCCCGGCTACGGCCCGGTAACGAGGTAAAACGCGATCAAGCCCGTTGTCCTGCCTATGGCCCGGCAACGAGGTAAAATTCGATCAAGCCCGTTGTCCCACCTACGGCCCAGCAACGAGGTAAAACGCGATCGAGCCCGTTGTCCCGCCTATGGCCTGGCAACAAGGTAAAATTCGATCAAGCCCGTTGTCCCGCCTATGGCCCGACAACGAGGTAATGCGCGATCGAGCCCGTTGTCCCGCCTATGGCCTGGCAACGAGGTAAAATTCGATCAAGCCCGTTGCCCCACTCACGGCCCAGCAACGAGGAAAAACGCGATCGAGCTCGTTGCCCCACCATGGCCCGGCAACGAGGTAAAATTCGATCAAGCCCGTTGTGCCGCCTACGACCCGGCAACGAGGTAAAACGGGATTGAGCCCGTTGTCCCGCCTATGGCCCGGTAACGAGGTAAATTTCGATCAAGCCCGTTGTCTCGCCTACGGCCCGGCAACGAGGTAATGCGCAATCGAGCCCGTTGTCCCGCCTATGGCCTTGCAAGGAGGTAAAATTCGATCAAGCTCGTTGCCCCGATCACGGCTCGGCAACGAGGAAAAACGCGATCGAGCCCATTGTCCGCCTATGGCCCGGCAACGAGGTAAAATTCGATCGAGCCCGTTGTCCCGCCTGCGGCCCAGCAACGATGTAAAACGCGATCGAGCCCGTTGTCCCGCCTATGGCCCGGCAACGAGGTAAAATTCGATCAAGCCCGTTGTCTCGGCTACGGCCCGGTAACGAGGTAAAACGCGATCGAGCCCGTTGTCCCTCCTATGGCCCGGTAACGAGGTAAAATTCGATCAAGCCCGTTGTCCGGCTTACGGCCCGGCAACGAGGTAATGCGCGATCGAGCCCGTTATCCCTCCTATGGCCCGGCAACGAGGTAAAATTCGATCAAGCCCGGTGCCCCGCTCACGGCTCGGCAACGAGGAAAAACGCAATCGAGCCCGTTGGCCTGCCATGGCCCGGCAACGAGGTAAAATTCGATCAAGCCCGTTGCCTCGCTCACGACCCGATAACGAGGAAAAACACGATCGAGCCCGTTGTCCCGCCATGGCCCGGCAACGAGGTAAAATTCGATCAAGCCCGTTGCCCCGCCCATGGCCCCGCAACGAGGTAAAACGCGATCGAGCCCGTTGCCCCGTCTATGGTCCGGTAATGAGATAAAATTATATTCAAGCCCGTTGTCCCGCTCACGGCCCGGCAACGAGGGAAAAATAAAATCAAGCCCGTTGTCTCGCTTATAGCCCGGCAACGAGGTAAAATTACATTCAAGCCCGTTGTCCCGCTTACGGCCCGGCAACGAGGGAAAAATAAATTCAAGCCCGTTGTCCCGCTCACGGCCCGACAACGAGGTAAAATTACATTCAAGCCCGTTGTCCCGCTTATAACCCGACAACGGGAGAAAAAACAAACGCAAGCTCATGGTCCTACTTAAAGCCCAACAATAAAGGAATTAAATGCAAGCCTATTATCCTGCACATGACTTAATAACTGGGAGCAAAATCAAACTCATTGTTCGATACATAGTTCAACATCTATGGAAAGCAAACTTACTAGTATATCTACCTCATACTTCTGCAAAGGAATTGAAAATCACTAGAGCCTAGAAATTTGAAAGCACGGTGTGCAAACAAGCTCAAGAGGATGTGTATAAGATGCAGCGGCTAAAAGAGAAGTAATGTTCAAAAGTTTACAGGACAAGATACTCTTTCACCCGAACCTTCCGGCTAAAAGAGTAGGGAGCAATTGATATGCCCTGCAAAACTTGGAGAATTACAAGACCTAAACAAGTTGTGAGACGTGGACATGAAGCCCAAAGGCCCAACGGGTTGTAGGAGATCGAGGAAATAAGCCGAAGGAGCAAGAGGTCGAGCCGAGACCAAGTGGGGAGGGCCCACTCAGTTATGCCGAGTGGGTATGACACTGCTTCAGTTTTTCAGACATAAGTTTCTCATACGAGCTCCGATTGGGCTTATTCAAAGTCCTATGGAAAGATAAGATAATTATCTACAAGTTTTATGTTTTGAGTTTTGATAGATTCGGGAAGGCGTAAATCTGGTATGAAGTTGATGCACCTACACTATGAAGGCTCGGAGTCAAGTATTGAAGGAAGATGGACTCGAACCAAGTCAAAAGGGCAAAAGAAGGCATAACCGAGTGGCCCCCCACTCGGTCGGGCAAAAGAAGACATGACCGAGTGGCCCCCACTCGGTCATGACCGAGTGGCCACTTGTTATTTATGACCCACTCGGTTATGCTGAGTGGGTATGACACTGCTTCAGTTTTTCAGCCATAACTTTCTCATACGAGCTCCGATTGACCTGATTCAAAGTTCTATGGAAAGCTAAGAGAATTATCTACAACTTTTATGTTTTGATTTTCGAGAGATTCGAGTTCAATAATCATGAAAATCGGGCATGAAGTTGAGGTATGGGAACCACTCAAAATGGGCCGCGAGATTCTCGTACATCTTCTCTCTCTCCTCCGCTATAAATACGAGATCATGCCTTCATCACAAGGTACGCCATTTTGAGCAATTGAAGTATGATTTTCCATTTTCTCTCGAGATCTAACTTAAGCATCAGAGGGTTTGCGCGGGGACCCCCACCTGCGCCCTAACGGTGCTCTCGTTTTGTAGGCCTCTCGTCATTAGCAAGGTCTCTCGTCATCAGCAAGGCCTCTCGTCATCATGAGACCTCTCGTCACTCTGAGGCCTCTCGTCACCAGCAAGGCCTCTCATCACCATCAAGGTCTCTCGTCATCCCGAGGCCTCTCGTCATCTTGAGGCCTCCCGTCATCCCGAGGCCTCCCGTCATCCCGAGGCCTCTCGTCATCTTGAGGCCTCCCGTCATCCCGAGGCCTCTCGTCGCCAGCGAGGCCTTTCATCACCATCAAGGCCTCTCGTCATCCCGAGGCCTCTCATCATCTTGAGGCCTCCTGTCATCCCGAGGCCTCTCGTCATCTTGAAGCCTCTCGTCATCTTGAGGCCTCCCGTCATCCCGAGGCCTCTCGTCACCAGCAAGACCTCTCGTCACTCCGAGGCCTCTCGTCACCAGCAAGGCCTCTCGTCACCATCAAGGCCTCTCGTCATCCCGAGGCCTCTCGTCATCTTGAGGCCTCCCGTCATCCCGAGGCCTCTCGTCATCTTGAAGCCTCTCGTCATCTTGAGGCCTCCCGTCATCCCGAGGCCTCTCGTCATCTTGAGGCCTCCCGTCATCCCGAGGCCTCTCGTCATCTTGAGGCCTCCCGTCATCCCGAGACCTCTCGTCACTCCGAGGCCTCTCGTCATCCCGAGGCCTCCTATCATCCCGAGGCCTCTCGTCATCTTGAGGCCTCACGCCACCCCGAGGTCTCTCGTCATCCTCAAGGCCACCAGATCACTTTGGGGCCACCAGATCATCAGCATTGTCGGATTATCAGACTTGGAACTCTGACAGATCCAATCACTTGTCAAGATTCTCATCAGTGAAGACACAACTCCCGAGACTCTTGCGTCTGTCCACAATAAAAAAAAATAGATTGTTGTATTTTGGCAACAACAGAACCCATTTACGTGTTTTTGATATTATTGTTTTAAATTTGTACACATAATTGTTTTAGAATAAAGTTAACAGGAATAATTAAAGTTTGACCTTTATGATTATCTTCATTAAATCTTTTGATTATCTCATCAGATTAATATCATTATATTTGATATTTGATTTAATTATTTCATCAGATAAATGCTATCATATATGATAAAATATTTATGTCAATTATATTATAATATACTAAATAATTATTACTAATTTATCTGATGAGATATTTTTTATTAGTTATCATATAAGATACAAGATAATTCTTACGTCACACTCTATAAAATTAAAGTTTTGGATGCTTACTGAGCTAGAGTTGAAAATAAACTCTTATTACTTGATATCATTCGAGAAGCCTTTTGAGTTCTTGGTTCTTTTTATTAGTGTCTCACTCTCCATGCTTACCAACATGAGAGGAGAGAGAGAAGGGTCATATTTATATGTGATTTTTTTTATTTTTTCAATAATGTAAACGTATTACCTTTTAGTATTAAAAACAATAACATTTATCATTAATATGAATATTAACATCGCTTTATTAGTGGAATGCAATGTAGCTGAACATAATCAAGCAAAGGTGGTCTGGTCTCCACTCTATGAAAGACGTGTGAGTATGATGTCCTATATATCCCCATTCTATGACACACACCTAATAATACGAGTAAAGGAGCAGCATGACTGCATGAGTCAATGGTTCATCCCCCTAGCAAAATTAAAAAAGGTAGGGGGAAATGGGCCACTTTACTTAATTAGAGTCACCACAACAAAGTTAAAACCATAAAATGATACGATGAGATGGTATTATTATTAATTCCCTTCCCTTCCCTTTCCCATTCCCTAGCCTACCCTACTATTATTATTTATGGTGAATGGCTGAGAAGAAGAGAGGGTTGGGTTGGCCAAGAGCCAAGACAAAGATCCCTCAATAATTCACCATCTGAGGCTGAGGGGAAGAAGCAAGGAGGGTTGGGTTGGCCAAGAGCCAAGACAAAGATCCCTCAATAATTCACCCATCTGAGAGGCTGAGGAGAAGAAGCAATGCAATGAAGTTTTGGTGCCAAACAAAATCATTAAGCTTTCCAGAAAGAAAGAAAGAAAGATGATGAGATAAGAGCTAAGAATGACAAATTCAAAATCCAACCAGAGCCTGGCTTTGTTTGCCCTTGCCCTTGCCCATTGCGTCTTATTGTAAAGTTGAGCTTGAAATGAGGGGACGTATCATAAACTGATAGCATGGGCCATGGCTTTAATTGCAAAGTGGATTGATTCTCTTTATTCATATTCATAGGCACCACACAATTAAGATGAAAACAAGATTCAGTTTTGGGTCATTCTTCCATTTCCTAATTAAAGCTCCCTCTACTTTAATCTGCCCCATAGATGCTCATGCATTCCCTCTGTGCATGCTCGCTGCTGTCCCTGTCTATCATTCCTGCCTACATGTACAATTTTGGAGCAAATCACTGTTTTCATAGTATTATCATTATTATTTTATATAACAAATTCATAAGTTTCATGTGAGTTGGGTGTGGAATAGTGGCAATTTTCGTAAACAAATACCCACAAAAAAGATCATGTATTTTACTATTAATAACAATACTTACTGGACTTAATTCTCCAAAATATCTCTATCCATAACCATATTTACAAACCATCTATCTTTCATTTTAAAGATTGTTCAACAAGCTATTCCTCTCTCTTGTTATGCATTTTGTTTATTTCATCCACTCCCTTACAAATGGTTGGCTGGTTGGTTTGTAATTTATTATCATTATCCTTAAAAATAGAAAGTAGATTGTTGGCTGGCCATTTGTCTATGGGCTGTTGGTCTTTTCCGGAATGATGGCAGTAATTATTTGTTTTAACACAAACAAATGTAGGTTGGTACGTGTTCCCCACGAAACCCATCATTCATATAAGTTTGGCCTAATTCAGGGTTTGTTTGGCGCTTGTGTTTTTTTTTAACTACTTTTTCCATTCCAAAGATGATAGAGATGCAATAAAGTTAGACTTTAAAGAATTAAACTTTTATGTTTGTGCTTTTAATTTAATTTTAAAAGTTGAGAACTTTTTACTTATACTGTTATACAATTTAGAGATAAATAAATTGGAGACTAGTTAGTTTCCTTATGCAATTTAAAGATTAATTAGATTTTTCTTATATTATGGGCTAATTGTAATTCATTTTTGTATTTTTTAAAAAATAAATTGAGATTTTACTTGGATTTATTAAGGTTAGTGGTTACATCTTCCCACTTTATTTTCTACTTTAAGTTTGGTATTTTTATTTTTAATTAATTTATAAAAATATAATCATATATAATTATTTAAGATTAATTAAGATATTGTGGTGATTTATTTTTAACATGCAAATCTAGTTTCATTTTTTGAGCCAAAGGATGTTCTCAAACCGAAAATAAAATTACGAGGAGATAAGTATATCTCAAATTATAAATTTTGAAAAGATTTAGTGAAAATAACTCTTTTTTAAATCGACTTTACAATGCGATTAGATTGAAAAGAAAAAACTTTTAGCAAAAGAAATAAAAAGAAAAAAAAATAAAAAAGAAAGTTAAGAAGCTCTTTGGTCAAGTATGAAAAGTTAAGAAAGTTAAAATTTATATACTACTTTCTATCTAATTAAATTAAGATTTTATATCTTATTGTTGGTTGTTATTTTACTTAAAAAGAAAACCTTTTGCTTTTTGGTCAAAAAGCAAATAAATAAATAATAATACTTTTTTCTTTTCTTAACTAATACACCTATATATAAAGAAGGATAAAACATATTTCTTCTTATAACATTTTATTGCGGTTTCAAGTTATATAGTTGGTTTTGCAAAGTAAAATGATAATGAAGTTAATATCAAAAGGCAGGCAAGCAGTTCCATTAATGAAAAAAAATAAATAAATAATATTGAAAGAGAGGAAATGAGGCTAAGTAGTAAGGAAAATGCTTCTTGTACATTGAGGGTCACACCTTGAGTTACACTCAAGTAAATAAAATGATTAGAATGCCCTCACAAAATTTGTAAATTTACTTCTATTACCCTTAGTTACCTCATTTCTCTTCTCTCTCAACTTCTTCTCATAGTCGTTTGTCGATCGAGGATCGTTGGGGAGAGGAAGAATTCATAACGATCAATGCAAGATAAGGCGACGCGGCATTTGGCGTGAGGTGAGGTGCCAAACGGCGTTTGCAATGGGTGACCGGGGGGAAAAAGGGGAGAAAAAAGAAAGAAGAGCCAATAAAGGACCCAAAAAAATAAATTTATAATTTTTATGAAAATATTTTAATTATTTATGCATTTAAGTGTAACCCAAGATTTAAAGGTGAGTGTACAAATAGCATAATCCTAGTAAAGTACTTGGAGCTATAGAAGAGAAATAATAGAATTTGGGCCACACCAACCAATAGGTGTCCCGCCCATCCATCCATCAATCCATCCCCAGCGCCTGTGGACTGCACTAATTGGTTATGGAAATAACCCGCTGCCCACCCTAAATCAAAGACAGACTTGGCTGATTTAGATAAATGCAGGTTGCCAGCTGAGACCTCAACAGTAGAGTAGAGTAGAGTAGAGTAGTGATGATAAGTTGGTATAATTAACTAAAACTGAATAAGTAAGTGGGTGCACATGGATGTTATATATGTGAACGCCAAAAGCATCTTTCTTTTCTGTTCTATCGTCTCTCTACAGAAATGAACGGAAGGACAACGCACCACTAACACTTCTCATTATTATTCTTGGCTAAAACTAAAAGCCTCCCTATTTATGGCCACACCTCATTCTTAGTTTTGTCCCATATTATTATTGCTCGCTCTCTGCTAACTTAGAAATAAAAAATAAAATAAGAAAGCAAGAAAAAGACTAAATAGTCCTTCATCTCCAACACATTAATTAATTAATTAATTAATTAAGCAACTTAATCTGAATGAACAACCTCCCTCCCTATATAACTATTATTGTATCTTTTTTTTCCATTAACCTCTTCAACTCTCATTAACTTCACCCATGGGTTTGAATAATCCCTTTGATATTTTTTCTTTATCTTAATTAGATCCAATTAAATTTAAATAAAGGATAAGCGTATCATAGATAGATATGCTTTCTAAGAAACCCTTATGTTGTAACATAGATACACCAACATTATACCATGAATACTCATATGTTATAATATGAATGCGCCTGTGTTATATCAAGAATACTGGCGTATGCCCATACTTAAAAACATGGTGTAAATAATATTAAGATTAAAATATAGTTATAATTTATACATATTATGTTAAAATTTGTAAATGACTTGTATTAAACGCTCTACAAAACTCAAATAAGAAACAAATATATAAGATTTATAATGTTTATCAATATTACAAATCAAAATATAAAAACAAGTAAAAAAAATTATAAACACTAAACAAAAAATAGAAATTAAAATTATTGTATACTTGTTAACATTTTATAAGAAAAAAATTATTAAATCTATATAATAAAGCACATCAATAAGTGATCTACTAGTCTGTATTTTACATACCGGCCTATATTCTACAATTAAATACCAGCCTATATTCTACAATTAAATACTAGTTTGTATTCTACAATTCCAAACAAAAATTAAATATCAAATAATGCACAACAACTAGTACTCTGCAATTTAAAAGAAATTAAAATTAAAATGCACATCAATTAGTGCTACTGACATCAAATTATAACTACATAAGAAAAATAAATGTTATAGTATCATACATCAAAAAGAGTGAGTTAAAACTTTACACATCTATATATATACACACAAACACACCAAATATCTATATACACACAAACACACCTATATATTTATATACACACACACACAAACACACTTGGCTATGGCCATGGCCACAACCATCGATGAATGGGAACCTTGTGTAACACCCGGTGTTATTGGTATTAGAAAATATGGAAGGTTGATAGAAAACTTTCAAAAATGTGCCCTTGAAATAAGTGGATCTATGGAAATACAGGTGCCCTCGGAGAGGGGTATTTTTGGTAAATTGGGTAGCGGGACCCAATAAAGGGTAATTGGGAAATTTAAAAAGTATTTTCTAGTGGAATGAGAATTTGTTGGGAATTATTCTCATTTGTGCAATTGAATGAAATTGATGGAATTGTTAATTTTTAAGGGCATTATGGTAATTTGGATTTTATCTCATAAAAGTTGAATTATTATGGGGGGAAAATGTGTAAATAAATCCCATGTGAAGGATTTAATTTTGTGTAATTTATGGAGAAATAAGTAATGATCAAATTAAGTGTATGGATGACACTTAGCAAATTCTTGTGAAAAGAGTGATATAAATTATGTGGTGGGAAATCACATATATATATATATATATGTATGTATGTGTGTGGGTGGATATTTTGAGTAAAAAGGGGTTGAATAATATGATTTTTTTTAATAATGTGAGTAATTTTTGATGATTATTTATTAAAGTTGAATTCTGAAAAATTTGGGCTAAGAAGCCCAAGAAAAAAAAAAAAAAAACTGAAGAAGTAGTTGGCAACAATAGGGCCACCAGGGGTGTAACGACCTGTTAGAGTGCTTAGTATTTATTCAAAAATTATTTAATTAATTATTGAAGTATTTGATTTAGAAATTTTGTTAATTAATTATTTAACGTGACAATTTAGAGATTTTGATTGAAAAAAATAGCATTTAATTCTATTTAATTTTGGAGTTAAAAGAATTTGTCAATGTGGCAATCTAGTAATTTTTTAATTGAGAGAATAGTATTTAAATAGCATTTAATGGCATTTATTTTGTGAAAATTAAATGTAAGGGCATGAAGGTAATTCTGGAGTTTTATTATTATTTGAGAGTTTTAATAATAATTTTTGTATTATTATTAATTAAGTGAGATTATGCATTTAAGGGAGAGTGAGAATCCATGTATGAGATGGATTTGGATTGAGAGTCTCCTAGTTAGATTTGGAGAAGGAATCCAAGTTGTAGAAGTATTGTGATCTAGGGTTTTTATGTGTATAGATATAGCCATTAACTATAGTTTCTCCTCACGCCGTGAAAGAGCAGGAAGCCAAGAAGCAACACATAGAGTTCAAGGTTGCTTAGAAAATTTTCATTGTATTATTTGAGGAATCCGATCAAAGCATAAGACAAGTATTCTTCCTGCAATCCCTTCCATTACAGGTTCATATCAGTTTGATTCCAGATTATTTCAATTCTTCATTGAGTAATCAGATTTTATATCAGTTGCAATGTGTGTGTATATATATATATACGTAAACAGTGAATGCATAATCAACATGTGCATGATTTTATAGCGATTCAATCCAATATTATCTTTGAAACATCTTTAGAGTTGTTGCATATCAGTTGGGATTTGTTTTCCCAAGATTTCCTTCGGAATGACGTAGTTTTAATAGAATTTGTTCAAGATCAGAAGTCTCTGATCGTTCGTTTCTGGGTTTAAGAATTACAGATATCCGGATGTGAGTCTTCATATTCGGGTGTTTTTTTTCCAAGTTTGTAACATCTGAATGGGCTAGAGGCTATCTGGATGTGTCAAAAAATTTTATGTGAGTGATATCCGGATAGCCTTGCGCATATCCGGATGGTTTAAGTTCTGTGAGTGACATCCGGATGGCCCTTGTGCATATTCGGATGGCCTTAGTAAGATATCTAGATGCCTTGTTCCATATCTGAATGTGTGTAGTGCTTATTGTGAGTGATATCTGGATGCCTCGAGTCGTATCCGGATATGTCTTTTTTCCTCTGTGAGTGATATCCGGATATCTTTGCTCATATCTGGATGAGTTCCGAGTTCTTTATATGTGATATCTAGATGGTTCTTTGTACATCCAGATAGCTTATATCCGGAGGCCCTTCCTTTATTTCCGGATATATCCAGAATATCCGAATGCCTTTCTTTGTATCCGGATGCCCTTCTCAAGTTTTGAATTCCTTATTCGAATAAGTTCCAGTTATATCCGAATGCCTTAGTGAGATATTCGAATGACTTAAATTATATTCAGATGTCATAGTTCATATCCGAATACATTCCAGCATATCCAAATAGCTTTTACTTTGAATGCCAGTGTATCCAGATAAGCCTTCTTCATATCCGGATGTCGTTCCTCTTATCTAGATATTCTTCCTAATATCCGAATGGCTTTTCCAGAAATCCAATTTAACTTTCAGTGATGTTTTAATCCATGTTTTAATTAAATTAATGTATTCAATACCTCCAAATATTGAATTTAAATGCCAGAATTTATCAAGTTAATCATGCCCATATCATAATTCATAGAATATTTGTATTCTAATATATTGAAGATTAGATTACATGGTTAGTATTTATTATGACATATTCAGAATTACTCTGTGAGATTATGTGCATACATTGTGGTTTAAACATTTAGCATGACTTTATATGGAACACTACATATCGTGTGCCAGTATGTATATGAGCATAGCATTGCATTATACCTGCCAGATGGCGGCTTGTCCATGGAGATCTCATTAGTTTCAGTTTCAGCTCAGTTTATGAGTTCTCCACTTGGTGGCCACCAGAGGGCTAGAGACATACTGCCCACAGTATGTGCTTACAGTTTTTCTGTTTGCAGGATTCAGATCAGTCATGTATGTTTTACAGTTATGTGGGCCTATGAGCCAAAGTTGCATACCATCATTTAGTTTAGAGTTTTTGTACATTACTTTTTTATGAATGCAATCAGATAATGATTATTTAGTACAAGTTCAGTGAGTTATTTATCAGTATCGATATTCTTCGATTTAGTATCAATTATTCTTTTTACCTTATTATTTGTTAAGCTTTGTAACTTACCTTATACTTTCACCCTTCCAGGTTTAGCAGGAGAGTACCAGATGTGGGGCCTAGCAACAGTGGTCTATAGTGTGTGTACGTGGAGCCGCTCATAATTAAAGATGTCTGGGAAGTTTTGTCAGTGTTGATGTTACATAGTGTCTTGTAAAGTTTAGTAGTATTTCATTTATATTTCAGTTGAGGAATTGTCTCTTAGACAGAGTTTTTGGTTTTCAGTTTATGTTGACTCAGAGTTTCATTTCAGTTTGATTGAGATGTTTAGTTATGGCATCAGTCTCAGTTTATCAGAGAGTTTATTGTATTTTATCTATTTTCCCCGTAGCACTTCTTCTCGAGCAGTTCTAAGAGAAGGGGGTGTTACAAGGGGGCTGCAATAGACGGCAGGCGCGAGGGCGAGTAGGCGTGTTGCCTCGCACGGCCCGCAGCTAGCCCGCGTTGCTAGCGCACCATTAGGCCCCGGGAGCACCAATAGGCTCCGTCGCCTAATTTTTTTAAAAAATTTCTAGAAATTTGGGATTTTTAGGGCATTTCTAGATTAATTTTAGGCCTCGGAGTAATTTTCAAAATAAAAGGGATTTTTGGAGAAATTGCCAAATTTTTTGAAAATTAAAATATATGAGCTTTTGCTTAAAATTGGGAAAATCAATGGGTTGTATGAAATTTTGAATTATGTAGACCCGGTGGAATATTGGAAAGAAAGAAGAAATAAAAAAAAAGGGTGATTGGATAAGTTAATTGGAAATTAATTTGGAAAGTGTGGAATTCCTAAAACCTATTTTGCTAGTCGATTTTAGGGATGAGGGAAGGGAATAACGAAACCTAGTTCCCACCTAGGGCGTTTCATGTTGAAATATAGTCCGCCCTTCACAATTGACTCAACATGTGAACAATTTGGATGATTATTCACGAGTGGCACCCGTAAGTGGGAGCGGGACATCACACCCTAGTTTGGGGTCGGAGAACCTTAGGCTCCCGACCGTGAGTGAGCAGGAACCTTTTTGTTCCCGAACCTTAGGTTCCCCGACTATGCGTGGTCAGTAACTATTTGATTTTTATATTATTTTAATTAAAAAAATTTATTGTAATAAAATAAAAAATAGAATTAATAAAATAAGAATAGAATTAAAAAAAATAATACGAATAAATGAATTATTTTTTAATATCTGCAATAAAATAGATTAAGTATCAAAGATTCAACACCTAAAGATAAAAATATTAAATTTTGAATTAAGCTTCCTATTTTGATATCATTATTTGAATAAAGTTTTACACTAAAAACAACATTTAATCATCTATTACACTATCAGTAACTTACACTGTTGGTGTTTTTTTAAAAAATAATTATACATATTTAAAAAAGAGATTTCTTTTAAAAAACAACATCTATCCCATTTACCCTCTCCTTACCCTCCTAGATAAGGCAACACCAACTTCAATAGAATTCCTCATCTTCAGAAATCCAAGCATTGATGCAGCACCAGGAGAACCACAAATGCAAGAAAAGAACAGGTAAAGTCCTATTGAAGCAAAACCCAGTAAGAAAACATGAGAATTTCACAAAAACCAAGAAAGAAAAAGCCCCCCCTTCCCAATTTCACATCCATTGCCATGAAACAATAGAAAGAAATACAAAATCCACAACACAATGTGGGAAGGCAAGTTCCAAGAAAATCCCAATCTTGCCACAAACAATAAATCGAAAGATTAGAACTTTCTACACAGCCACATCCATACCCTAAAACCTAGGCTAAATCAAGTAATTCAAGCCCTCACAGATTCCGATACAAGAAATAGTAGTGGTAAAATTGTGTAAAGATTTCAAAAAAATTCAAATTTACAACACTGTTGGTGTTTTTTTATTTAAAAAATTTCAAATGTTATTAAGTATTGATATTTAAAATACTTAATTGATATTAAAAATTAAGTATTAATTTTTTTTAAAAATAAAAATTTAAAAAAATTGGAGTGTCCCCAACCGCCACTAGTTAGGGGCTTTAAGGACACGTATTATCCAGCAGAACTAAAAAAACAAAACAACAAAAAACCCAATACGATTTAGAAACACGCATGCACGCACGCGCGTGCACGCACACACACACACACACACACACACACACATATATATATATATATGCGCGCAAATCATAAAACTCACAGGCAACAGAGAAGAGCTAAGGCAAAAGAGATCCAGAAACAGAAAACTACATATATTTACCTATATCCACAAACATCATCGAACTTACATATTAAACGTCAGTACTCATAGAGAAAAGAGAATTATACATTACTAATAAGACAAAGTACCGTTAAGTGAAGAAATCAGAGGAAAAATTCTCCTCACCCCAGGCCATTCACTTTCTTCTCTAATCACAAAAAGAACACAATTCATCAATGAAAAATTCTTACTGCTAATTCACCCTCAATTCCAAAGAACTGAATATCATTTGTTCTGTAAATTATAAAGAAATAAAGGAACATTAATCAAGCTCATACGCATCATCCAAAATTATGCTTTTTGGTTAATTTTGGCTATAAAGCTCATTAGTTCGCTCTTGTAAGGAATTCCAAAGCAATGGAAGATTCTCAACAAATCAAATAAACACAACATCAACCTCACATTCTCAAAATTTCGTTGGCACCAAATGTGCCAAAAAAGAAAAGGCAAATCGATCAACAAATTCTTTCATTCAAACAAAGGAGAAAAGAAAATCCCAAATTTTAAAATTTCACAGATTGAAATATAGTTAATTTAAAAAAAAAATAGATAAAAATTACATAGCGTCACCGTGCACGCTAACAAACTGAACATAAATTCAACACATGACCAAGTCTAAAACAATTGTAAAAGTTGAAATTCAGAAACTTCAACGCCTTAAAGGCTAGAAATTCACATCCAAAACCGAGTAAAAAGCTCCCTAAAAAAGTACCCCTTTTCAAGCTAAGGAAAACCCATTAAAATTTGGAGGAAGAGATGGGAGTTTTCTTGTTTGGGTACCTAACAAAGGCATGGGGAGATGGAGTTCATTTAGCCCAAGTCCAAGCCACACTGTTTAGCTAAGGGAAAAACTTGATTCTTTTTGGAAAGCCTTTCTACTTCCTCTTGTTTCTCTTCTGCCTTTCGGATCCCAAAAAACACAAGCAGATTCAGTAAGATGGGGAAGATGGATTACGGATATGCCCAAGAGAATCTCTAATAGCAGTCTTATTCTCTCAAAATCTTTCATGAATCTTTCGTTACTACCGCAGTTTTCTTCTCTCAAAATCTCCTACAGTAACACTCCAGCCGTCTCCGATCTGCTGGGATAGTCTCCACATCGCCGCTGCATTTTCTCTCCTCCATTCTCAGCCCAGATCTTTGTCACCATTCGTCAACTTCTCTGATTTCTGGTGGTCGACCACAACCACATCTTCTTCTTCTTTAGTGGTCTCTTGTTCCAGATCTTGCAAATCTGAGATCTTGCCACCTCTTCCTCTCACCCTCAGTTTAAGATCTAATGGATCTCCATTCTGCCATCGTTACCCTTGGGATCTAAAATAATAGGGAGATAGAGATAGGGAGGGAAGATGGGGAGACAGAGGTAAATGGAACGGGCGAGAATGGGTGGGAACATTTTGTAATCTCATCCATTGATATATAAATGGAATGTATCTTAGCCATACAAACCAAATGTATCTGTCATACATTTTGAGGCATTTTCAAAAACCTTTCTATCTTATTATATAGATTTCTATGTTATACCACAAATACTCCTATATTATAATACGAATACACATGTGTTACACCACAAATATACCTACATTATGTACACTATAAATACCCATGTGCCATATAACAAATACCCCTATGTTATGCCACACTATGTTATTCATTAATATCCTATGCTATAACAAGAATAACAACTCTATGTTATACCACATATACCCTTACATTATATCACGAATACCTTATAATATACCTCTAATATGTCTACTTTATATTACAAATACCACTAAGTTATACTAATAATACCATTATGTTATACCAATAATACCATTATATTATACCATAGATAACATGTCCCAATAAAACATTAGGGGAGATCCCCGATGGACAAATCATTATGAAGAGTTTGCCATAACGTTTGTCAAACTACCTCTATGTGTTACTTGTAAGTATCCATGAATAATAGCGCCCGACAAAATGAAGAAACAAAAGTCTACAATTTATATGAAAGTCTAAGATTAGCATTAAAAAAGGAAATGAAAGACTGAAATTTGGACTACATCTGTGAAAAGAAAAAAAAATAAAATATACAAGAAATGGAGAGAGCACATCCTACACCTGCCTACCCTTTGTGGAACCAAAAGAGGGAGTAGCATTGCTCGGGATGAATGAGATTTCACCCTCCTCATGACCAGAAAGATTGGGGGGGGGGTTCGGTCTATGGATCTTCACCTCCCTCTTGATCATCGATCCCCTAGGAGGGTGTCCGCCATCTCTACTTCTTGCGAGGCAAAGGCATATAGCTCCCACATACCCATTAAATTTGCCAAATCATCTTCAAGATTTGAGTTTAGGTAAGTTTCGAGGCTTGTGGGGTTTGGATCATTATACAAGTGCTAGTTAGGGGCCTCAAATTTCTTCGCCTCCCGTGTAAAGACAAGTTCAAGAAATTCATCTAACGGACGTTAGGATTCTAGATAGGAGCGAGTAAGGTAGAATCCATATTTTGTGAAGTAGCTCTCATAGTGAAACTTTCTTTCTTGATAGTCCGTTGAGAGGCCATAGTCCTTTATTGCCTTCATCCGAGTTGTGGAGAATTCCTCTTATCGTCGGGCCTTGAGGGACTTAATCCGCTTTTTATAGCGAGCAATATCATCCACCCTCAAGGTGTGTTCTTGCAAGAGGTTCTCATGTGTCCCTCGCACTTTGTTGAGCTTTTTTTTTAGTGCCTCCTTGGTCTTATTAACCCCCTTTGTCACATTCTTTCTCCTATTGCCCGAGAAGAGCTGCTATGGGGAAATAGATAAAATAAAATAAAACTCACCATAAACTAAAATTTGAAATCATAAATAACTCGATTGATCATATCTAAAAACATCTCATCATGTTGTATCAAAACTTTGACCTACGAGAGGATCAACATAAACTAAAAATAAAACCACTAACTAAGGTAATATCTCAACTGAAAATAATAAATATACTCCTAATGTCACAAGGCACTAAATAACAACAACACCCAAACATATTTTATTCCTAAGCGGTTCCATGTACACACTCTACTATCCAACATTCTTATGCCTCACATCTGGTACTTTCCCGCTAGGACCTGGAATGGTGAAGAGTACAAGATGAGCTACAAAGCTCAGCAAGTAATAATCATGAAAGAATAACTGTAGCTGAATTGAAGAAAATCGATACTCATAAATACTAACTATCTTTATATTAAGAGAATAATGTTAACTGAAAGATTGCATTTACAAATGCACATAATCTATAAATAAATGCAGGTAATGCAACTTTGGCTCATAAGCCCACATAATCTGTAACACATACCTGACATACTTGCTCAATCCGAAACCTGCAACCATAAAAGCTGTAAGCACATACTATGGGCATTGAGCCCCTAGCCCCCTGGTTATCAAGCGAGCAACATATAAACTAAACTATAATTGAAAACTATGGGATCCCCGTGAACTAGCCACTTGGCGTGCATACTGTAATATAATGCTCATATACATGCTCACACATGATATGTAGTACTCCATAGAAAGTCATGCTCTATGCTCATCTCAGGATGTATGCACATAATATCATGCAAGTCACATAATAATGTTGAACATGCCACATGTTCATCATTTATATATTGGAATACCATGATTCACAAATAATGTGTGTGTTACATCTATAATAAATGTCGTGATTCCAATATTTGAGAATATTTAATCTTTCTTTAATTAATAACTTGGATTGGTATTCACCGGAAACTATATTCAAATTGCTGGAAAAACCATCCAGATATGAAGGAAGTCATTCGGATGTGAGGAAGGACATCCGGATGTGTTGGAAGCCCATCAGATACACTAAAGACTCATTTGGATACACTGGACTATATAATGCAAGCTATTCGGATATAATAAAAGGTATTTGGATATGGACATGACATCCGTATATGATTTAGGTCATCCAGATATCTCACTAAGGCATTCGAATGCTACAGGAACCATTCGGATATAAGATTTCAATTTTATGAAAGGGCATCCGGATATTAAACAAGGCATTAGGATATGCTGGACCTATCTGGATGGATGACGAAACCATCCGGATATCACTCACAAATTATATTGGACACATCCGGATATGACTCAAGGCATCCGAATATGAGGCTATTAAAACATAAGCATTCGAATGCTACAGGAGGGTTCATTCCAATGAGATTCAACATATTGAAAGGCTGTCCGGATATAAAACAAGGCATCCAGATATGTTGGAACCATCCGGATAGAAGGAAAGGACATCTGGATATCACTCACAGACATATTAGACTCATCTAGATGTGATTTCAAACATCCAGATATTACTCACAATAAGCATTGGACATATCCGGATATGGAAACAAAGCATCTAGATATTACAAGGCTATCTAGATATGCAAAAGGACTATCCAAATGCCACTCATAGAGAATTGAAGAGCCATCCGGATATGCACACTAGCCATCTGGATGCTTTCAAATCCATTTGGATATGCATATAGGCCATTTGGATATTTGCATATTAATTTGACAGATACAAATGATTATAGTGATTGAATTCTAAAACAAAACTTATCAAATCTACACCATTCCGAAAGAAATTTTAAGAGAATGAATCCCAATCGATATGAAATAACTTTAAGGATGATTCAAAGATTATATTTGATTGAATCACTATAAAGAAATCATACATGACTTGCCTAGACTTACTGTACGTGCATATATATATATATCTGTATCTACTGACTAATAAAAATTGAAAATCAAACAAGAGTTTTGATCATCTGAAAATGAATTAACATGATCCTGTAATGGAAGGGATTATAGGGAAGATACTTGCCTTGATAAATCTTGATCGACTCAACGATTCAATGAGAATCTCCTATGCAAGACACTACTACCACCATTCACAAACTTCCTTTTCTTCTATGGAGTGAGAAAATATGTATTCTATGTGCTATATATATATATATATATTTATATAAGGAGTAACCCTAGAAGCCCATATCTCATTCTCTTATTATAATTTGGGAACTTCCAACTTCTCCTCACGCACAGATTCTCTAATTACATAATATTAATAATTCCTAATAATAAGAAATTATTATTGAGATTCTAGAATTACCATCCTGCCCTTGCATTTATTTTTCATATAATTAAATTCCTTTAAATACTATTCTTCTCATTTAAAAAAAACCTAAATTGCCACATTAAATATTTAATTAAAAAAAATCTTTTAACAAACAATTAAACGTGCAACTAAATAATTTTAAGTAAATTCTAGGCCCTCTGATTGGTCGTTACAATTTTTCCCCTCCTTAAAAGAATTTGGTCTCCAAAATTCGTACTTGGTTTCTCAAATAGAGAGGGGTAAAGACACATCATCTCTTCTTCTAATTCCCAAGTCACCTCATCTGACGAGTGTCACTACCATTGCACCTTTACAAGAGGAATTGATTGGTTCCTCAAAATCTTTTCCTTTCCCTTTAGAATACTAATAGGCATCTCTTCATAAGATACATCTTCACTAACTTCAAGAGTTTGAAAATTAATTATATGCTGAGGATCAGTCACGTACTTCCTCAATATCGAAACATGAAACACATTATGAACATGAGACAACTGGGGTGACAAAGCTAACTCATATGCCAAAGATCCTATCCACTTCAAAATTTCAAACAGACTAATGTAATAGGGACTAAGCTTCCTCAACATGCCAAATCTTCACACTCCTTATATAGGCATGACTGTTAGCCACACATGATCGCCCACGTCAAACTCTAGGTCTCGTCGCCACTTGTCTGCATAGCTTTTCTGTTTATCTTGTGTTGTTTTCATTCTGGCTTTAATCACTCGGATCTTATCCGCCGTCTACTCGACAATTTTAGGACTCAATAAAGCCCTATCACCAAAGCATGATAAATGACGTCGTGGGAAATCAATAATAGAGAAGTGATATGTATAAGGATATCGATTGGATGATTTAATGAAAGCAAATTGAAAATTAATGATATGAGAGTCGCGGGCTCATTGCGATGATGTGTGTACTGGCTTGAGTTGAGACTCGTGGCCCAAGGACCAGATTATGTGGTTATGGGCTTTGAAAGGGAAATTCGAAGGGCACATATGGGTGACAAGTGTATAGATTGATGAACATGGTCAACCCAAGGGTTTTGATTTTGATGCACAATGGCATTCTCAAGTTTCGAATGGGATATACGTGCTGGAGGTTTTGTGATTAAGAGATGACTATAGACGATATAGTTTTCCTTGGGATATGTGATCGCCTGTGAAAAGCTACAACAGAATTATTTGGAATAAGATAATAAGGTATGTTCTTCCCTAGTTATTTGATCAGATAGGTGCAAATTTCGAAGATGGAATTTTGAAATTTAGAATATATGATAAATTTCAAGGATGAAATTTTTGTAAAGGTGGGAGAATGTAAAATCCTAGATTTTCAAAAAGGCTCAAGAGTAATTTTAATGTGGGTCATAGATGAAATTATCAAAAGATTTGGGATTTAAGTATAATTTCTTACAGTTATCAATACCGAATCAACTGCAGGGAGTGCCCTGGAGTGTAGATGTCTAAGGAAAATGATATGATCTTGATGAACATTTCGAGATAGGATTTATGGTATTAAAAGAAATCAGAATTGAGATAGTTTTTCGGTATAGCTACGATTCAGGTTGAAAAATTGAATTGTCGTAGGGGACTTTCGGGAAGTCAACGAAACCCGAGAGGGCTCCGATTTTTCATAACGATCAACTCTGAAGTGGTTTCGGGATGAAACAAAGGTCCTGTGAGGGTGCATGGATGAAATCGTCCTTATCGAGTAAGATTAAAGTTATTAATTTTACATTTTAAGTGTTGTAATACAAATTAATTTGGTGTTTGAGGATGTAATTGTAATTAAAGAATTATCCAAATAAAATAAGGATGAAATTTGGGTTATATACTATAGCATAGTGTAATATATAATATGTTATATATACATGCGTGTGACCAAGCTTCTGTGAAATCTTTATGGCTGAGATTTGTTGTAAGCTAGAGATCGATTGGTAGCAAAATTTGAAGAAGAAGATCTATAAGAAATTTGAGGTAAAAGATTTGAGAGGATTGTATAATAAATATGACGTGCAATATATATATACATTTGTGCGCGTGTGTGCGTGAATGACAACTTTCGTGAAGCTTCTTGACCAAATTGCAAGAGTGGTGGCTAAGTCTTCTTTAAGGAGTCGTGGCCAAGGTAGGCTCAAGTTGTTTGAGAGCCTATAAATGGAGAGAAAATGGGTGGCCAGGTGGTTAGCAACCAAGGTGGTCATTTGTAGAGGACGTGATGGCAGCCGATGATGGTGGCCATGGGAGTAACCGCGAGGAACAGCGGCGGTTGATCACGATCGAAAGTGGACTAGAATGGAAGAAATCGGCCATGGCAGCAACAACAAAGTTATTGTGCGGCAGCCATGGAAACTGAAAGCGAGCAGGGGTGGGGCTGCGGTTGCAGCCTTGGGAGGCTAGCGGCAGGAGCAGCAGCGCGACGACGACTGGTGAGGCTAGTGGCAGTCAACGGAGGCCCAAGGAACCGTTGGTGGAGGCCCAAGTGGCGGTTGGCAGAGGTAGGCGACAGGTGGCCGCAAGGCTGGTCGTGCAGGTGTGCTGAAGAAAAAGAAGAAGAAAAAGAAGAAGAAGAGGAAAAAGAAAAAATAAAAAGAAAAAAAAGAAAAAGAAAGAAAAAATAGGGAAAAATCTTTGAAAATTTCTAGAAATTAATTTGGGGCTTGAGGAGCATACTTGAGGCCAAGAAATTATCCAGGCACGTGTTTCGTGGTCAAGGCACGCATACCGAGAAAGCTTGAGAGGATAAGTTAAAGTGAGTAAATTTTTTTAGAAAATTCTATAAAGTCAGGAAAGTTATTTTATGAGTTGTTATAGAGAAATATTTGAGAAATATTTAGTTTGGATTTATTGAGGAAAAATATGAAAAAATAGAGGAAAGTATGAGAAAATTAGGAAAATAAAGTATTGATATTTTTGAATAAATATGATGGTAAGGGAATGTTGAGGTTTCGAATTGAGTTCGTTATAAGCCTGACACGAGAATCAAGATGTTATGAGATACATTTGAGGTAAGTGGTTCGACCCTAAACCCAATTTTATGTAAATGGTTTTATCATATTGTCATGTTTTGATGTGAATATGTCATGTAGATTGCATTTACTTGTATTGATGATGAAATGTGCTTATGTACACGTTGATATTATTGATCATGCATCGCATAAGGGTTTAAAAGTACGGGCCAGGACTGTTGCTCTTCCAAGGGTGCATCCATACACCTTGGCATGTTGTAGGAAACAGTAAAAATGTGGAGTAGCATTAAGGTACAATCGGCTCAAACTGAAATAAAATAAGAAAAGACATTTTGTATCCATGCACGAAATATGTTTAATGTACCCTTACTTAGATGATTCATCATCTAACTTAGGCTTTGCTCTTAGAATATTCAAATGTTTCAGATGGAGATTGTAGTAGAAACAAGGATGAATGAGGCATGAAATGGCACTTAGCAAAGTGCATAATGAATTGATTGTATGTTATGTAGCCCATGTATTTAAGTTTTGCTACTTTGAATTCTGAACATTTTGAGAAATAATGATGTATAACCTTATTTATACTTAATGTTAAAGTTAAGATTTGATTCTAGTTTCCGCATTTGATGTTTATGATGATTCTCTTTCGACATAGATGTATGGAAATTTTGGGATGAATATGAGGAATGATGTGGTTTAGCATTAGTTTTGAAAGAAAAAAATTATTGTCACAGAATTGTTCCAAATTATAACACGCCTGGGAAATAGGGTGTTGCACTTGTATTCGGATGAAAGGCTAACTTTTTGGATGTTCTCCTTGAGTTCTTGTGAGTGATATTTGGATCTGGGAGTGAGACATCCAAATGTGGCTTGTGGTATTCGAATATGAGCAAAGGCATTCAGATGCCCTATGCTTTTAGGAATTCGGTTACCCCTTGAAGCCCAATTTCAACCTTGATGCAACCTGAATCTCTCAAAACTCAAAACATGAAAGTTGTAGATCTTTTTCTTATCGTTCCATATAATTTTGAATCATCTCAATCGGAGCTTGGACGAGATAGTTATGCATAAATTACGAAGTGATGTCAAAACTGTCTAGATTTCCATTTTTCATTTAATGCCTCTCATATTTGGATATATTGTTAGTGTAGGTGATCTAGACCCAATCAGACTGAGCATGTTGTATACTGACAATTGTAATCATATTTATTATTGAATAAAGAGTTATTTAATTCCACAAGAAGTCGTTCTATTAGTTTCTTGTTATTACTGTAATGATCGAATGAAACTTTTGCATAATACTTCTTTTGCATAAAAAACATATAATCTTTTGCATAATACTTCCTAGTGAATATGAAAAGTTGTCTGCATGCTCTACATCCAATGAGATATGGAAAAAACTAGAAGTAGTGTATGAAGGAACTGATCAAGTCAAAGACACTAAGATCAATCTCTTGATGACTCAATATGAGGAATTTAAACTGCTTCAAAATGAAAACATAAGTGACATGAACGGTAGGTTTCAAAAGATAATAAATAATCTCAAGATGTTAGGAAAAGTAGTGTCCGAAGAAGATCAAGTTAAAAAAAATCTTAGATCTTTAACTCTAGAATGGCAGCCTTTGGTGACTACAATTTCACAAGCAAAAAATCTGAAAGTGTTAAAAATGGAAGAATTAATAGGTACTCTTCTAATTCATGATTTGATATTGAATAAAACAAAAAAGAAAATCCTAAAGGAAAGAAAACTTTAGTGTTAAAAGAAAACAAAGAATCAGAATATTGTGAAGAAGATGATGATGAAGAATCTTCCCTCCTAACTAGAACTTTTTCCAAGCTAATAAGAAAGAAAGATAAAGTGCGTAAAAAGGTTCCTCCTACATGTTATAACTGTAAGAAAGTAGGACATATGCAATTTGATTGTCCCGAAGAAAGAAAAGATAAGATAGAAAAAAAATCAAACAAGAAGATAGAAAAGAGAAAGTTTAAGAAATTTAAGAAACGTGCCCTCTCGGCATGGGATGCAGATGCCTGTAGTGAGTCATCCCAATCCGAAGACGAAGAAGCTCATGTATGTCTTATAGGCATGGAAGATCAAGATGCTTATGAAAAACTATTCAAGGAATATAAGTTATTAAGAAGGAATTAAGAAATTCTAAGAAAAGTTTCAAGGAAGAAGATGAAAGCTTGAAAAATGAAATAAAGATCTTAGAAGAGAAGACAATGGAATTAAAAAGAGATAATGAATCCAAAAATGATGATGAGTCAATCAAGCTTAAAGAGGAAATTAAGGATCTAAAAGATCAAAACAATAAGTTAATGGTTGAAAAGAATGCTATTGGAAAATCTCTAGCTACCCTGCTTTCTAAAAGAAATACCAAACCTAGACCTAGAACCAAGGCACCAAAAAGAGAATGGAGATAGCCTAGATGGCAGCCACAACCTAGGAAGACCAAAGAAGTTAGGATGTGGATACCTAAAGGAGTAGCTCAAACTATGAGAGAGTTAGAAAGTGAAAGATACAAAACTGAAAATGTGTCATATGCAAGCACTTCCAAAATTTCTAAATCTGTTGATCATTATGAAGTAGGTTACAAGGGACCCATCTCTAGATGGGTGCCCAAATCTAAGAGGGGATTTTATATGTGCAGATGTGCGTGAGGGCCACAACAAGAAACAAGTGGTATGTGGATAGTGGGTGCTCACGGCACATGACCGGTGAGAGAGACCTATTTTTAGATCTCACTCACAAGGATGGTGGATTTGTCATATTTGGTGACAATGCTAAAGGTAAAGTGGTTGGAATTGGTATGTCTAGTAAACCTCATCTCACCACTATAAAGAATGTTCTTTTAGTAGATGGTTTGAAGCATAATTTGCTTATTATTAGTCAATTCTGTGACGATGGGTATGAAGTTATATTTCGTCTAAAAGAAATACCAAACCTAGACCTAGAACCAAGGCACCAAAAAGAGAATGGAGATAGCCTAGATGGCAGCCACAACCTAGGAAGACCAAAGAAGTTAGGATGTGGATACCTAAAGGAGTAGCTCAAACTATGAGAGAGTTAGAAAGTGAAAGATACAAAACTGAAAATGTGTCATATGCAAGCACTTCCAAAATTTCTAAATCTGTTGATCATTATGAAGTAGGTTACAAGGGACCCATCTCTAGATGGGTGCCCAAATCTAAGAGGGGATTTTATATGTGCAGATGTGCGTGAGGGCCACAACAAGAAACAAGTGGTATGTGGATAGTGGGTGCTCACGGCACATGACCGGTGAGAGAGACCTATTTTTAGATCTCACTCACAAGGATGGTGGATTTGTCATATTTGGTGACAATGCTAAAGGTAAAGTGGTTGGAATTGGTATGTCTAGTAAACCTCATCTCACCACTATAAAGAATGTTCTTTTAGTAGATGGTTTGAAGCATAATTTGCTTATTATTAGTCAATTCTGTGACGATGGGTATGAAGTTATATTTCGTCAAAAATATTGTCTTTTGTTGATAGTAATAATGCTACTGTTATTTGTGCTAGTAGGCAAGGAAATGTTTATATAGCAGACATTGACAAAATTAACGTAAAATTCCTAATGGTGAAAAATGAAGAAGTCCTCATATGGCATAGAAGGTTAGGTCATGTTAATACTAATTTGATTAGAAAGATAGCTAATAAGGATCTAGTTATAGGCCTCCCCAAAATAAATTTTAATGAAGAAGTCTCATGTGATTTGTGTTTCCAAGGAAAACAAACTAGAGCCTCATTTAAATCAAAAAGTGAAATATTAGCTAGAAGGCCTTTACAATTATTGCATATAGATTTATTCGAACCTACCCAAACTAGAAGTATGGGTGGAAATTTTTATGCATTTGTAGTAGTGGATGACTTCTCTAGGTTCACTTGGGTTATGTTCTTGGCCTTAAAGGATGAGGCATTCCAAAACTTTGTTAAGCTAGCCAAGAGGATCCAAAGAGAGCTAGAAAGTGAAATTGTCACTATTAGAAGTGATCATGGTGGGGAATTCGAAAATAGGCTCTTTATGGAATTTTGTGAAGAAAATGGGATTCATCATCAATTTTCAACTCCTAAAACTCCTCAACAAAATGGAATCGTAGACAGAAGAAATAGGACTCTTCAAGAGATGGCTAGAACCATGTTGTTAGAAAATAGCTTGCCAACATATTTTTGGGCAGAAGCCGTTAACACTGCTTGCTACATTTTAAATAGGTTTAATCTTAGACAAGGCATAAAGAAAACTCCATTTGAACTATATTTCGATAAAAGGCCTAATGTATCAAACTTTAGAGCGTTTGGGTGTAAATGTTTCTTCTTAAACACAAAAGACAATCTTGGAAAGTTTCAAGCTAAAAGCGATTATTCAAATACAATTAAAGCTTATAGAGTATACAACACTAGAACAAATAGTTTGGAAGAATCGATCCATGTAAAATTCAATGAGCTCCCTGAATCAAAAGAAAGAAATCATATCGAAGAAGAAATGTTGAGTGATAAATCTAAAGAATTGGAGAATCTAGAAAATAGAGAGGAATCAAAAGATGAATTTCAAATCTCTCAATCTCAATCTCAAGAACAACCTCTAGAAAGGAAAGATCTTGATAAGCTTCCTAAGTTTTTTAAACATGCATCAAGTCATCCTATAAATCAAATTTTAGGAGACCCAAATCAAGGAATAATGACTAGGGCGTCTTTACAACAATATTACAATAATGTTGCCTTTATATCAAAAGTTGAGCCAACTTGCGTAGACCAAGCATTAGAAAATGAATATTAGGTAAAAGCTATGAAAGAAAAACTAAACCAATTTAAGATAAATGAAGTTTAGGAGCTAGTTCCTAGACCTAAAGGAAAATCAATCATAGGAACAAAATGGGTGTTTAAGAATAAGTTAGATGAGAGTGGAAACATAGTTCGAAATAAAGGCTAGATTGGTAGCCAAGGGCTATTGCCAAGAAGAAGGCATCAAATTTGAAGAATCATATGCCCCAGTAGCTAGATTAGAAAGTATATGTAAGCCAACCCCCAGGTTTTGAGGACCCGCATCTAGAAGATCATGTTTATAAGCTTAGGAAAGCCCTATACGGTCTCAAACAAGCTCCTAGAACTTGGTATGATAGATTAAGTAAATTTCTAATTGAAAAAGGTTTTTTTAGGGGGAGAGTTGATACAACCTTATTCATAAAAAATGAAGGTTCAAACATTTTGATCATTCAAGTCTATGTAGATGATATTGTGTTTGGAGGAACATGTAACAAGTTATGCAAAGAATTTGCAACTCTTATGACCAGCAAGTTTGAGATGAGTCTTATGGGAAAATTAAAATATTTTTTAGGCCTCCAAGTGAAACAATCAAAAGAAGGAATATTTGTACATCAAACTAAATATCTAAGAGAAATGCTAAAGAAATTTAGAATGCAAAATGCTAAAGCAATAGGTACCCTAATGAGCCTGTCCTCTGAGCTCGACAAAGATGATCAAGGGAAAAGTGTCAACCAAAAGTTATATAGAAGTATGATAGGATAATTGCTTTACGTAACGATGAGTAGACCCGATATCAAGTTTAGTGTATGTCTATGTGCTCGATTTCAGTCGAATCCTAAAGAATGTCATATTCTAGCAGTTAAAAGGATTCTCAGATATTTGATTGGAACACAGGATGTAGGTTTATGGTACCCATGTGAAGATGGTTTCGAGTTAATAGGGTACTCTGATGCAGACTTTGCTAGTTATAAAGTAGATTGAAAAAGCACATCCGACACTTGTCAGTTGTTAGGAAATAAATTAATATCTTGGTTTTCAAATAAACAAAACTTGGTTGCTCTATCCACCGCTGAGGCCGAATATATTGCTGTCGGTAGTTGCTATGCGCAAGTCCTTTGGATTAGACAAGTGCTCACAAATTCTGGAGTCACATTTAGTCAAACCTTGATCAAGTGCAATAATATGAGTGCCATTAGTATTTCTAGAAATACAGTATTGCATTCTCGAACCAAACATATCAAAGTAAGACATCATTTCCTTAGAGACCATGTTAAAAAACAAGAGATAACGCTCAAAATTTGTTCCAACCGATTGCCAATTGGTAGATATTTTTACCAAACCTCTTCCTGAAGATCAATTCAATTATATTCGAAGAGAATTAGGCATCTTAAATCATCTTGGTTGAATCAGATTGCATTTAGAGTTAGTTGGCCTCCCTTGCAGTTGAGTAGACTCGATCGGGCAATTTCAACTTATTCCTGCCCGACCTTCGGTCTTCTCCCATTCCTCTCATAACCCTCTTCTTTTTCTCTCCCGCACCCCTCTCTCACACCCCTCTTCCTCCCTTGCCATCAGACGCCCTTCCTAGTCGCCGTCTGCGACTCTTATCATAGCCGGCATCCTTTTTTTCGTCACTTTGTGTTATTGCTCACTCTTGGTAAGCCTTTGTTTCTAATCCTTCTCTGGTTTCAACGTTCGATATATTTTTTTTGTATATTCGCGTTCATGTTGGCCAAGTTTTGAATGAATGTTTACATGTATATCTTCTGGTGATGTTTTTCAGACTATGTGTTTTCTTTGGGCGTGTGTTGTGTGCTTGGTTGCCTTCCGTTCAATTCAACATCGTCCTGTCATCCCAACATTCAATTAAGTCAACTCGTCCCATTATCAAGTCAAGTCGTCCGCCCCATCAACCAATCTCACTATGTCATCTTCTCGTAAATGCTCCCATGTCTCTTCATCTTCTCGATATTTATCATCGTCGCCACCTCCTTCACCTGAAGAACCCTTCGCTTCCACTTACTTTCCAAACCACCACCTTGAGGTCCAATTTTACAAATCTTTCCATGCGCGTCCTGTTGTCCACGGCTGAGACATCGTCCTTTCTTTGACTCTCTAAATCCCAATTTTTGCAAATGGTTTTTTATTGATCATCCATGGGAAGTCCTCCTTACCCAAAACTGCCACGTCTATCCTTTCCTAGTTCGCTCATTTTACAACAATCTCGATGATCTCTTATAGTCATATGTCAAAGGAGTCAACATTCAAGTCACTTAAGATGTATTTTCCAATCTCCTAGGAATCCCAATTGTCTCGGATGACTCCGAAGTGTCTTATCTTGATGTTCTGTGGGAGATAGTCATTTCTGACCTCACTGGCAATCACAACCTCTTGCTTCAACCCACTTACTCTGTCACCCTCCTTAAGAATCTAGACCTCCATCTCTCCCACAACGTCATTACCCACACACTTCTACACAAACAAGGAACCCATAGTACTTTCACTCCCAACGAGGCCCGACTTCCTTGGGCACTTATGCACGGGCGTCACATTGACATTATTTCTCTCATCATTGCCCACATGTCTCATGCAGCCAGCAGTCAGAGTTGTTCTTTTCCTTACGGTCGCCTCCTTACTTTCATATTTACCTAACTTTCCATTGAGCTTCATGACGAGGAATTCCAACCTTCCTCTCATTTTAACACCATCAATGACGCTACTGTTAAAAAGATGCGCTTCAAATGGGTAAAAAATGGCTAGGTTTACCAGCCCCCTCATCCTCCTCATGTGCCTTCCACCCCCGTTTATCCAGACCCTCCTTCTGAGCCATTTGCTGACGTAGCCGGTTCTTCTAATGCTCCTCCTTTTGCATCCTCTTCCTCTATTCAAGATAGGCTGGAGCAGCTTGCAGCCGATAATGCCGCTCTTCATGATGAGATTCAGGATATTCAGGATTCAGTAGCAGCCATGGAGATCCGCTTGCTGGACTCGACCCATGACACGCTCAATAACATTTTCAAAGCCCTAGATCGTCGCCTTTCTCGTCCACCTGAGTAGCCTGATGATACGCCATCCTGGCTCTTTTCACCGTCTCGAGATACCTAGATCTTTCCATGATATTATATATATATATATATTTTTGGCTAACCTCTAATAATCATGTTTTTTTTACTATGATGACTCTTATAATTCCCGTGCCATTTGTTTCCATATTTTTGATACTCATGCAGGATGTCATATCTTAGTTCCAGGTTTAATATTGTTCGATGCTTATTATTTTTTGTTTACTCCTATTTTTTTTTTATTATGACAAAAAAAGGGGGAGAAGAAGCAGTGCATGATATCTCACACTTTGTAAGTAACCTAGTTCAATATTGTGATTTCTTAGTTGTATTTTCTCAGTGCCTATGTGCTCCAATGTTGAAGGATTTTTTAAATCTTGATAGTCAAAATATTTTATGCTTTGAAATTATTTCCAAATGTTTTGATTGAAGGGGAGTTTAATTTACATCATTAAGGGGGAGACAAATCATTAAATCATATTTGTTATAAGTTTTTTTTGTCATCATCAAAAAGGGGGAGCTTGTTGAGCCAACTTCGTATTTTCATATAATTGTTAAATTTTGATGATTAACAAAAACTCATATCCCTCACGTAAAATGTTACCCCTAAATTATCATATAAATTATTTTATGCTGTAAAAATGTTTTTAAAATGTTATTTTTGTTTTAGAATATTGTTCAAATAATTTTTGAAAAGGTTTAAAATTATTTTTTATGTTTTAAAGCATAAAATAACCCTTTGTATTGATTGAGTCGACTCCCAAGTCGACTCAACCGAGAAGGTGTTGTTCCGCTAGTTTGATGCTCGATCAGCCGAGTCGACTCGAGGTTTAGCCAAGTCGACTCGACAGGTTTAGCGAACATATTTTTGGTAAAACTCTTACAGGTCGTTCTCTTCTCATACTTAAGCAACTTTCAATGACTAGAAGAACTCTACTACAATTTTGAGCTTTCACAACATACAAACCAGTCTATCAATGCTTCCCGCAAAATCAAAATAGCGACAGGCTTCCGAGCGTACTGGTCTTCCTTTAACAAGCCGCCAAAGTAGCAGTAGTTCATTTGTCAGCTTTCAGTTATTAGATTGAGGGTTCACTATTTTATTTTATTGCTTTGTGTTATTGCGTTTTCATTGTTTATATTCAGTCCAAGTGTGGACAAGTTGAAATCTTTGTAATCCTTAAACGTTTTCGTGGATTGTATTGGTTACCTAGAACCATTTTGAATCTAGGTGTGTATGTGGTTTTAGTTTCCAAGGTGAACTAGTGTGGAAACCTTGGTGTTTGACTTAGTGGAACCCCAAGGGTGGTTAAGACCTTGGGAGAGTGGAGTAGGTGTGTGTATTGACACCGAACCACTATATATTGTCATGTTCTCTACCGTTCATTATTTATTCTATTTGCTATTGCAGTGAGTTTGATATCTTGAAATTAGTAATCATAGTATTTGTTTGGTTTCAATTAAATAAGAAATTTAAGAGCACTTAATTCACCCCCCGTCTTGAGTGGTCATACCCTAAGGGACCAACAATTGGTATCAGAGCAGGCTTCTTAGGTGGTTAAACCCATAATATATATCTCAACTCAGAAGAGATCGAAATGGCCTCATTCACTAGTCAATCCATCCCTAAAGGCCCTTCACTTGCTAGACAACCATTTTTTGATGGTATGAATTTTTCATATTGGAAGATGAGAATGGAATCATATTTGTTTTCTATAGATTATCAACTGTGGAAGATTGTTAGAGATGGGTTTGTTACAATTGGGACTAAAGAAAAGGAATGGAATGAAGAAGATATTAAAAAAAATCAAATGGATCATAAAGCTAAATATATAATCTTTTGCTCAATACTTCCTAGTGAATATGAAAAGTTGTCTGCATGCTCTACATTCAGTGAGATATGGAAAAAAACTAGAAATAGTGTAGGAAGGAACCGATCAAGTCAAAGACACTAAGATCAATCTCTTGATGACTCAATATGAAGGATTTAAACTACTTCAAAACGAAAACATAAGTGACATGAACGGTAGGTTTCAAAAGATAATAAATAATCTCGAGATGTTAGGAAAAGTAGTGTCCAAAGAAGATCAAGTTCAAAAAATTCTTAGATCTTTAACCCTAGGATGATAGGCTTTGGTGACTGCAATTTCATAAGTAAAACCCCAAGTCTGGGTGTCGGTGGGAAGGAACCCGAATGTGGGAATTCGAGGAATATGAAATGTTCAAAGGATGAGAGTTCCTTGTGATGGAAGTGTTGAGGCTTTGTGTGGGGACACGAAGTTGAGTCATGATAAGAGTCATGGAGAGGCAAGGAGAGTCGAGGCATAGCTAATCTAGGAAGGGATTCATGGAGCGTCCCGATGTGGGGGAATTGGCTAAGCATGTTTGAGGAAGAGGAGTAGTTCCCTTAAAGGTGGCGTGATAAGGGTTGTGTGCTTGAGATAGAGTGAGCTAAAGTGAGAGTTAGCTCGAGACTGAAGGAAATGAGTCATCAATAAGTTATGTGACAAGCTCCAAGAAGGGAGTGTGCATGTAATGCATATGTATGTCATGGCATAAGTGGCCTTTAGAAGGACTCTGAGGAGAGTCGGGTGTGATGTATGCATGCTAGATGTCATGGCATAAGGGTAAGCATGACATAAGTGGCCTTTAGAAGGACTCTGAGGAGAGTCGAGTGTGATGTATGCATGCTAGATATATATGGTACGAGGTGATCGTATTGTTATGGCGACCCCATAAGGAATGTGCCTAGGGTTGGAGTGGACCCTAGTTGGTTTCGATATGAAACGAGATCTATCCTAAGGAAGGATAGGTGTGTGGAAATTGGATCCTAATGGGCATTTATATGAGATGGAAAATCCTTAGCAGGTCAAACTGGGATTCAAGGGAATCCAGATTGGCAATGAAGGAATTGGGCATGTGTTGAAATGCGTGTGAGAGCCATAGGATTAGTAGTCCATGTTGTGAAGGGCCAAGAGGCCATTCATGTGATTGATGGATGAGGGGCCAATTAAACTCTCATGGTGACGCTTGGAGTCAGGCGAGACACCTAAGGTCGAGAGATGAGAGGTGAATAGACCCTCATTGTGATGCTTGGGGTTGGGGATGACGCCTAAGGTCGTGAGATCCTTGTTGGGGAGACAAGTAGGTCACCCAATGAGGGGTATGAACGGGTATGTGGGTCAAGGGCGATGAGTTTGTGGCAACAGGACATCTATGGGCTATGTGTGCTTTGAAAATGCTAACTTCAAATGCCCGAGTGTGCGGGGGCGTGGTGAGTGATGTAGAGGCCTCGGGTTGTAATTCCCAAAGTCTAGGGAGACCGAGTAAGGTGTGTTGGAAGGCCGAGCTGGGTGTAGCAGTTGAATGCATACGGGGGTATGCAATGAGAGACGTGAGATCTCGACTCTCATGGAGGGTGACAGTATGTGTTCCGGACGATAGGTGGCAGAACTTAGGGTTGGCTCAGCATGATGGATATGGATTGAGAGATTAATGATAGTCAAGCTTTAGGATGAGCTTGGTGGCAACAGATTTATGATCGACTTGGATCCAATGTCATGAAAAGTAGTGACTTTCAGATTTTTGTTGAAAAACCGTGTGATATAATCTCATGGGGTAAGATCATGAGGCTTTAAGAGATGGATTAATTTGAGATTCTTGAGGGTTGTAAGAGATATAAGGTCTTGAGGAATGAGGCTCATGGAGTGAACCTGAGGTTATCAAGGCAAGGACAACCTAATGAGGCTGCTCTCGTTAGATGGAAGTGGAACCATCATAGCTAGTGAAGGCTTCAACGTAGCATTAATGCTACGAGTGCAAGGCTCGCAGTGACGAATTTGATGTTATGGACCATGTGGCAAAAGACTAATGAGTTGGCTTGCAGTAAATGTAGGTGGCCCATTGGCCGGAGCAACACAGTGAACTGCAGGTGACGATCAGATGTTGAAGACTTGGAGTAACTGTGACACCCCAAAATTTTTGTTTCTTTTCTTTCTTAGTTCAAACATGTAATATCCAAGAACTTTAAATTGTGATATATACCAAGGATCTTTAAGTTCAGATATATGACAAAATGAGACATTTTCAAGGGGTTACGAAAGTCCTAAGACAAAAATTTAGTTTTTTTTTTTAACTAGTAGCAAAATCGTAATTTTAAAGTTCGGGTAAAAGTGAAATTTTTGGAAAAACTCAGGCACAAGTGTAATATTGGTAAACTAGCCAAAATATCAACCAAAAATAGTAAGAATTAGCTAATCAACACCCTCCAAGTGTCCTTGTGAGGTGGAAAGATCCCATTGGGTGTTTGAGGATAAGATGAACAATGACGTGGCACAAATCTACTGGTTCGGATTTCAAATAAGTCTTAAATTCTACTTTGGATCCCAAAGCTTATTTAAATGTAGCTTAAGACACATGTCAAGATTTGAATTGGGCATTATAGAAATCTTTCATTGGCCACACATGGAAGTAATGATTATAGGACACATGGCACCATTTGGAGGAAAACACATTCCCTTTTATGCGCCTGGATCTTATTAATCAATCATCCCCAAATCTTGCAAATCTTGTCAATCAATCAATTATCCCCAAATCTTGCAATCTTGTCAATCAATCAGTTAACCCCAAATTATGCAATCTTATCAATCAATCAACCAATCAATCAATCAACCCCAAATCTTGCAATCTTGCAAATCTTCTCAATCAATCAATCATTCAATCTATCAACCCTAAATCTTGTAATCTTGTTATTGGGCCTCCATGAATGCTCAACAGATCTTGTGAGGCTTTAGCAACCTAATTCACATCAAATTGATTCTCTCAATCACGTCAAAGATTCACACTATCTTCAAGACGACAATCCATAACTATACTACCAGCTAGAGCAGATAGGTACTTACATCACCTACGGTACTCCAATCCTCCTTGGATTTCTTCTTGAAAACTCTAACGTTTCATCATGAATCCTTAGATCCTTAATCAGATCATGATATTTGGTTCAAGTCATCTTCGTGAACTTGATTTCCCTGCAACTATGGCTCTCAATCTACCATTCATCATGGTGCTTTCAAGTTCTCCTTGTCGGGTTGACCACTGACAACTTTACCTGATTTCGCAGGTCTATTTGGCACACTGAAACGTAGTCACAACCTCTGTTGACTAGGTCCCCTTATCATTCCTTTACGGTTGATACGACCTATCAAGCAACTCTTTCTTTTTTGGTACCCGAACTCTACCTTGAACCGAGGTTTCCATCTCACAACTCGTCGTCAAGATTTTAGACTAGCCATGCTCCACTACCTGAAATCTCATTTACTTAGAATCCACTGACTCTCACATTTCGTTCTTCAGATCCAGCTGACTATCGGCACCTGACCATTAAATTAGTTCTTCCTAGGCACTACACTTACCGTCAATCAACACACAAGTTGTCATCATTATCCCGACCATATAGTAGGCTTACTCTTACACCATACGTCAACCCTCAGACGAGTACGTCCCAGGTGAAAATTACACGGTCTCGTCGTAGTCCTCCAAGAACTATCATTCATTATCCCAGCCACGAGTCTAACTCCTTCTGCAAGAACATTCATTCTAGGCCCTTATCACTGCCGGTGATTTCATCACCTCATAGGTGGCACCTAAGCAGCTCATGAGCATGCATCTTCCCTATTCATTTCATACATCAGGTAGCTTTCCTTTGTGCCACCCAACTCTTTCTTTGAGGTAATTGCAAGCACGACCATCTCATGATCCCATTGCCATACTATATACCTAGGTATTTTACTCCTCGTGCCTCGTACTGTTTGTTGTGTCACCAACTCCCAAGATGACCACGAACCCAAATACAATTCTTTAAATAGGAAACTTAGTCCATAATCAATTCATCTCATTTTGGGTTGATTCCCTTAGGCTTCTAACCTCTTTCAACCTCAGCTAGTGGCACACCTCGCATCCTAAACTATTGGAACTTAAACCCCATACAAAGTATAGACCCTATTGGGCTACTGCAAATCTTCAGCATCTGATCGTTTCCCAGGCAGTCCACTATGATGCTTTGGTCGATGGGTTTCCAATACCTTACCGCAAGCCATCCCTTAGCCCTTTGCATGCGGGTCCCTAGATCCAGATTTGTCACTGTGAACATCGAACCAGTAGTGTGGTCACGCTGCTAGGGTTCCTTATCTCGTCACTGTGAGTCACATCGGTTGAACCACTGTCACCTCATCAATTGACGCAACTCACACACTATCACTTGGCCATCTTCGGCCTCTCGCTTGACCCAATCCGTTGAATCCCTGATCTACATATCTTATTTCTGAGACACTAAATGATCCTTGAAAATACTTATCATTAGATCCTAACTCATCAGCTAGGCCATGTCACATCAGACTAATCATTCTGCCTGTACTGGCTTCCATCAGACTTCCACTATTCACTATAAATAGTAACTGTATACTAGAATAGTGTTTATACGTGAATAATATACTAAGTAAGTTCCCAGGAAAGAGAGATGGGTCACAAACGAACACACTTAAATACCAAGTCTTTCCTTAGCCAGAACATTCCTAGACATGCACTTCCACTACACCACACTTAAATCCATAACCTCTAAGACTTCAACTGATAATCCCCAAATCTCTAAATAAGGATTTCGTTGTACAAACCATTAGTCTCTTTTCCCCTAAGTCTCCACTCAGGGTTTCTACTAATTAGCTCTAACTGTATCAATCCTCTTAAGTCTCCAAATAACATTACGCTCTGATACCAACTGTATCAAAGTCACTTAAGGCTTCCAAATAAACTCTAGCTTTGATACCAATTGTAACACCCCGCTTTTCTCGAGTGTGTCACTATGCTGGGGGCCCAACATATAAATACATATTCTCTTTACATTATACATTTCTTAAATCTCAAGTACCGAATTTCAAAGAGAAACCCCCAACATATCATTACAAATGTGGAAGCAATAATCAAAACTTGATATGGTATATAATTAATTCACTATAACATAACATCAGAATTCATACCATAGTTTAACATCATATCTTCAACAGCCTTAATATATGGAGACTTGTTTCTCGAGCTAACAACTAAACACCTCAACTGTAATCAAATGATACCTTAAATACATTGTTGTTTCTCAACTTGACTTAAACATATTTGGATCCTCATGAACACACAAAATACTAGAAAACCTTGCTAAATCCATCGAACACGTCACCCCATGCCATCATATCTCAATCACCTCATTGCCTAAACTGCAAGTCTCAACTAGAACGTTTGAATATTCTAGGGACATAACCCAATTAGAAGATGAATCTTCTAGTGGGGGTCCAAAAACAGATACATGAATGCATGATGCAATAACATGAACAATCACATACCCTAGTGTAACTTCCCTGGCCCACCAGCTCGGCACTGAACCCCAGGCAGAATCCTGACTCTTTTGCAGGATAAACCTAACCTTGTTTCATCAATTGCCTTTGGGGAATTGTGGCTACACTATTAGGGTGACATCCCAATCTCATGCACGAGTATCAATATGACAATAATATCGTGCCATGCAAAGATTATGACTTTTAATGCAATAGTATATATGAACAAATATGACAAAATGATCATAACTTTCATAAATATCATACATAATAAAAATCATATCATATATAGGTTCTTGGGACAAAACCACTCACCTAATGAAGTTCAGAATACCTTGATTTACGTGCTCGCTCATGATTTTCATGCCAAATCTCAAAAGTTGTACAAATCACTTATCCTTGAGCACAAAAATCCTATAAAACATATTTATTGACAAAAAATATTAATACGTCAATTTCTTCATATGTTCCTTAATTTTCTCCCATTTTCCCCTTCTAAAATTCCAAATAAATACCTCTTTAACTATTTTCTTCAATATTTGTCCACAACAATTCATTATATTCTAAGAACTTCAAAGGAAAATTCCAAAACTTACCTTCAAGCTTCATTTGCACGCAAAACAAGACTGGTCATTGCAAAAATCAAGAAATTGGGAAGGCAAACACCAAAACTTTTTGCACAACCCTCGAGAGCATAATTTTTCAGGAATTTTAAGATTTTTTATAGAATTTTTTGGCTTGGGATGCGCCTGCACGCTCCGCGCATGGCTTCTGCGCGTGAAGGCCACGCTCTGGCCTTCTTCTCCAGCGATGGCACATAGGAGCTTCTGGATTTTTGCACCATTGGAAGGCTTTCCTACAATCGATCCGAATGGCACCTATATATGCCTAAAAGGATTATCAGATGACCCTCAACTGAAGGCTTAAAGCCTCGGCCAATGCTACCGCCTCCCTTTTCCAGCGAGCATCGAAATGCTATTAAACCTCAACGAAAATGCTTAAAAATCTCTAGATTTGTTCCTCACCTCATGGGGAAAAAAATCCCCTTATTTTGGTAGCTCAATTCGTTCAAAAATGGGAGCAATTTAAAGCTCCAAACTTTTAAAACCCTCGGCCAACCCACTGTTATTTATAGCTAAAATCAGGCTTCGAAATGCCCTTGGCCGTTTAATCCAACCCTTTAGGCACCTCAACCTCCCCTAGATTAACCTGGAAGCACCCTCATCTAGCCACAAAATCCACTTGTAGGGGTTAGACAAAGCGCCCGAACTTTCGATCTATTTTTCTCAAAATTCGACCACCCCGGTGGCCGTTGTTGGCCAAGCCTTAACCCAAAGGAATCCCCAACCAACCCTCTTGGGTTCCTTGTGGTCGAAATCAGTGGTCGCCATCCAAAAAAGCTGCTGGTCAGTTTCCCATTGCCCAATCTTTTGGTTTTTTGCACTTGACCCCTCCAGTTTTGGCTTTCTCACTTTGGCCCTTTTTCACAAAGCCCCATAACTTTCCATAATTTCCATTAAGACCCTCAAGTCCTGAAAATTTCATTTCATTCCCAAAGATTCCAGAAAAATGTCATTTTGACCTCCTTCGGGCAATTTAAAAAAATTGTACTTAGGTTCGAATCTTTATTTTGGCCGTAAACCCTTTTGTTTCTTCCTGATACCTATGAAAGGTTATTCTACATACCGAATATGAATCTCCTCAAGATTCTGTTGACTTCCCAAAAGTCCTCTACAATTATTTGGCTTTTCAGCCTGAATCGGAGATGTATTTTAGTTATACCGAATATCGTTCCCGATCCAATTTTTTTTTATGCCATAAATTATGCCTTGAAATACTTGTTAATGTGATATCATTTTCCTTTGGCATCTCGACTCTAGGGCACTCCCTGCAGTCTATTCGGTCATTCATACGATAAGAAATTACTCTTATAACCTCAATTTATCTATAATTTCCATTTTTGCCTCAAGATAATTTACTCTTGAGTCCTTTAGAAATTATCTGGTATTATAGTTGGCAAGTGACCCCGGGAGGTCAGATGAAGTAAGTGATGTGGAGGGCGAGACTTACAAGATGAAAGTCAACCATGAGATAGGAATACTGAATCGTGTTGTGGTTTCTAGTATATGGATCTCTAAACCTGTTATGTGAGTTGTGATAGGCTGAACATGCGGCAATGACATGGTTACAGAATCTGCGTAAGATCACAGTTGCATAGTTGAGTGTTAATCATGAATGTGTCAACGTGAAAATGAGGAGGCATCCTCATGTAACACTGGATGGATTTCCAGTTGTTGACACATGATCGATCGCCAGGTGGTAGCACTTGTAATGGCGATGATGAGAGCGTGAGGCTCGAGGCTGTGAACGTAAAGTTTTGTTGATTGTTGTGTATGCCACTGAAATTAAGGTTCAGCGAGATCTAGTGGCCAAATCGGTGGAATTGGAGAAAAAGATCCAAGGCTTGGATAGGTGGTTGGTTAGAGTAGGTATGTGCAGCTTGAGAGAGAGTTGCTCCGAACCAAGAGTTAAAGATGTAGTTTAAGTGTGGCTTGGGTGAGAACTTGAGATGTTCTCCCTAAAAAGGTTGAGTATAATGGATCACACATGGAAAGCGAACATGATGGCATATGCCTTGTGTAGGAGTAGGGGTCCAACGGCATGGTGTGGAAGTGGGAATTCCGCACAGGTAGCTAGGATAATTTCCCATGAGTGGGAAGTAATTGGGGAATGAATTGATAATGGCTAGGATAATTTCCTTGAGGGATGTTATATTAGTTGTGAGCTTGTCAGTTCAGCTGGGTCTTATAAACGGATTAGATAGAGGTTGAGGGCGAATGTGAGTATTAGCTTCGCAGTTAAAAGTTGATCGTTGTGAAAGAAAACAACCAGTAGGGTTGTTATGGCGTTAGGGCCATTGTGGTTTCTATCCAAATAGGTGTGAGCCCGAGTGAAGTATTGTGTATAAAAGAAAGTCCAGGAGAAGCCAGAGTCTCTCAGGGATTAGCTAGTTGTTATAAGGATAGCAAGGTAATATAGGAAAGCCTGATCCAAGAATGGGGTCGTGCTAGTTGAGATGACCGATGAGATTCAAGATGCAATGAGTCTCTTGAGATGACATGGTGATGTCATTGCTGCTATCAGGGAATGATGCTGTCAGGGAGGTTAAGGTGACCATTGTGCATGGTAGGACCTCGAAGTCAAGTGTTTGTTGTGGGCTAAGAAGGAAGCTAATTAAGGATGGCCATGAAGGCTCGTGCCTATGAGGGTAAGGCTATGGCGAAGAATTGTAGAGTTCGAAAATATTCCTATGAGATTGAGGCTAGGCTGGTAAACTTGGCAAGAAGACCGTTATAGGGGTGGTGGTGTAACCATGATGGCTTATGGTAGTGGAGGTGGGACACAAAGGCCTAGAGTCATACTACAGGTGCAATGCAAACAGTGACAGACCTAAGCCATGCTGCTGGGAACTAGTGTTGGGCCGGTGTGTGTAACACCCTACTTTCTCAGGCATGTTATAACTTAGGACAATTCTGGGGTAATAAATTTTTTTCTAAAAAACTATTGCTAAACCAATCATTCCTCATATCCATCCCAAAATTTTCATACATTTATCTTGAAAGAGAATCATCATAAACATTAATTGAGGAAGCTAGAATAGAACCTAACATCTTAACATTAATTACAAATAAGGTTATACATCATCATTAACCACAAATGAGGTTACACATCATCATTTCTCAAAACATTCAGAATTCAAAGTAACAGAACTTAAATACATGGGCTACATAGCATAAATTCAACTTATCATTTAATTCATCATGCACTTTGCTAAGTGCCATTTCATGCCTCATTCATCCTCGTTTTTGCTACAATCTACATCTGGAACGTTTGAATATTCCAGGAGCAAAGCCTAAGTTAGATAATGAATCACTAAGTAAGGGTATATCATTTAATGCACATAACATTATTACTTTTACATTTAGGTCGACCGCACCCAACTGTTACCCACTATTTTTTACAATCTCCCTGCCAAACCGAGGTGTATGGGTGCACCCTTGGCAAAACAACGGCGCCAGTCCCTAATCCCAAACCCATGCAATGTATGACCGTGAATCTCATCGTGCTTATATGCATATTTTATCATTAAAAAATGTAAATGCACTCTATGTGATGCATAGCATACCAAGACATGTAAACATGATAACAAAACGCTTTCATGAAACTAGATTTTTGGTTTGAACCACTTACCTTCTCAAGCTTACCATACACGTATCGTCTCGATTTGCGTGCCAATCTCAAAATTCGCACAAGTCACTCCAACTTAAGTCTCAAAACACCCTAATCATCATACTTATTTAAATAAATATTAAAACCTATTTTTTCATAATTTCTTGCATTTTTTTATTTTTCTCTCTATTTCTTCCTATTTTTCCTCAATAAATCCAAACTAAATATTTATTAATTATTTCACTATAACAATTTATAAAATAATATTCCTGAATATCTAGAACTTTCAAGAAAATTTTAGTCACCTTAACTTAACCTCTCAGGCTTTCTCGATATGCATGTCCTGATCTCAAAATGTGTGCAAATCCTTAATTCTCGTGCACCACCTTGATTCTCGCGCATTATCTTATTTTTCGTGCCCGACCTATTTTTCTAACCGAAATCTCTGGAATATCAGTAAATCTCTATTTCTTATTTTTCTAGGATTTTCTGAGATATTTTTCTCCATTTTTTCCCTATTTTTCCTTTTCCTTTTTTTTTCCTTTCTTTTTTTCTTCATTTTCAACCTCCAGCTCCTTTGCTCTCGCTTGCGAACTGGTTTCACCCCCACCATCGTTCGCACTCGTTGTTGCCTTGTCGTCACTGTTGCAGCTCTTGCCGGCCACCGCTGACTGCCGACATAAACCTCGGTAGCCACCGCTGATTGCCTGCTTTGTCGTGGCTTGCTGCCCATGGCCATGGCCGCACCTGGTTGCTACAACAGCAGCTTTGCGGCTACCATGGCCACACCCCTGGCCTCTCTGGCCACCGCACTGGCCTTTCCGCTAGTCGACGCTACTCCGCCTTGTCGCCCTCACACCCGTCACCACTGTTGGCCCCCTGCTCGTGCGTTGCCATGGCTACGACTTGTGGCCATGGTTGCTATTCGCCCGTTATAACCAGCTTCTGCTGCTTTCGTGGTCACCATCGTGGTTGCCGTTGGAAACCAGCGTGCCACCCTTGCTTGCCTCTACCTCCCATTTCTCTAAAGCCACTGTTGAAATGGGCAAATTTGTCCATCCTTGTCTCGCGAACTCTCTCTTTCTCTGATTCGACCAAATGCTCTACCCCTTCTCTCTCTCTCTTTATTTCTTCTTGCTTTCCTTCATCTTCAATTTCCTCCCCTATTTATAGAGAACCCATGGTAGCCTCAAGCCAGCCTTGGCCAACCACCTCGACCAAACTCTCTTATCTCTGTGAAGTCTTTCGGCAGCAATTGCTCTCAAATGAAGAGCCAATTTCATCATGTTGCTCCCCACGCCTATGCGCATGCATATACATATATATATATTTCACACATTTGATCTCCATAATTCATCTTAATTACACTTGGGAATTTCTTGAATTGCAAATATACCCTCTAACTTCAATTCAATTTGCATTACGATACTGAAAATGAAAAATTAATAATCCATAACTGACTCGATAAGGACAATTTTGCCCAAGTGTCCTCACCCGGCTATTGATTCATCTCGAAACCACCTCAGGGTTGATCCTTAAGCGAAACTGGAGCCCCCTCAGGGTTCCATTTATTTTTTGGAAGTCTCCTATGATGTTTCAATTTTTCAGCCTCAATCAAAGCTGTATTTTACCTATATCGAAAATCATCTCGATTTTGATTTCTTTTAATACCATAAATCCTATCTCGAAATGCTCATTGAGACCATATCATTTTCCTTAGACATTTACACTCTGGGACATTTCTTACAATTGATTCGATACTTATAACTGTAAGAATTTATAATTTAGCCCCTAATCTTTTGATAATTTCACCTATGACCCACGTTAAAATTACTCTTGAGCCCTTTTAAAAATCAGGGATGTTACAATGTGGTTGTGTGGGAGCAACACAGTTGTGTGGACTGGGATTGGCTTGTCTAATGCACCGGGCAACATCAGTGATTATTCGGGTGGTTAGGGGTCAAAGACCTGTGGTAAGTATGGTAGGCGTGATAGGGGCTATGGTTAAAGGATTCCACAACTAAAAGGTGAAATGGTAGGACCACTCACACATGTAAGGTTAGACAACCAGGGTAAAGTCTAGCAGGATAGAAATTTGAGGATTGGGTGAAAACCTATTTAAAAGAGGTTGCCCAATGAGAGTTCTCAGATGTGTATAAGTGACCCCAGTTAGCGAGGGGCGTCGGCTGATAAGAAGCGCTTCGGTAACTTTGTTGAGTATGGAAAGAATCCCTGGTTAGGATAGTGTTATCACGCATGCATTGCTAAGCTTGAGGGGGACTCGAGTAGTGCAATTTGTTGGATGAAACATCAAATTACCCATTATAAGGTGTGGGTATGTGAGTTATAAGTGAGCTAGTGATATCTAAGGGTCGGCAAGTCAAGATAGCAGACCATGTAATGAATGGTCGAGTATAGTTAAGGGGGCCAGATGGTTGCTTCCCATATTGTGCTAGCATGGTTATAGCCAATCGGTAATGAGAAGTTCCCATGAGGATCGACTTAAGCTATGCGTGCGTATGATTGATGTCGGATTGCCATGGTGGAATGGGTGTTAGAGTGTCTTGTGGGCACTAGAAGTGACATTGTGGCGGATGATCATTGCTAAGACGTTGCTGTGTTTGATCAGTGTAAAATCGTGGCCATGTGTGATTGGCAAGGGAAAGGTTGTCATGGGTGAGAGGCGTAAAATTGTTGTAGATTGATCGGTGATGCAATGTTAGTATGTGTTGGTTTCGGTTGATGTGGAAAATGGAAAGTGGACTACAAAGCAATGCTTTGAGGCAGTTGAAATCCATCAAGTGATGAACATCGTTGCAGTAGGCATGACTAACGACCAGTGGTGTGATTTGGCAAGATGCCAAAGTGGCATCAGCAGATGAATGTCCTTGAGAGTTAGAGGACCAAAAGCCTAAGCGAAACCTCGAGGCGGGAATAGCCCAAGGGGTAAAAGGTAAGCAATGGCTAAGATTGGAGATTCTTGAGTATGGGAATTTAAGAAATAGCTCTAGAATGTATTTTTCTTAAGTAGAGGAGTAAGGTAAAGTGAATTTCGAGGATAAAATTCTTGTAAAAGGGGTGGAATAAAATACCTGGTGTTATTAGTGTTAGAAAATATGGAAGGTTGATAGAAACTTCCGAAAAGTGCCCTTGTGATAAGTGGATCTATGGGATTAATGGTGCCATCGGGGAGGGGCATTTTGGTAAATTGGGTAGCAAGACCCAATAAAGGGTAAATGGGAAATTTCGAAAGTATTTCCTTGTTGGAATGACAATTTTGTTGTGAATTATTCACATTTGTGTAATTGTATAGAGATTAATGGGATTATTAATTCCTAAGAGTGGTTTCTCAATTTCTCTTCCAAATTAATCGAGGTTCGACCGGGGAGGTGGTGATCCTAGAAGAGCTCAGAGTTCGGGCTAGCATTCTCACCCGTGGAAGAGAATAGGCTTCGAGTGTAGGCACCTTAGGCAAATCCCACTTCGGCCATGCAAAGGGGGGGAACTGGGCATATAAGTGCAGAGAGTGTTCTACATAGTGACGCGCATTTTGGAATTAAATCCCAGAGCGACAAAATTGGGGATTGGTTGCAACTTGAACTGGACAATACGTTACTACGTGGACCCCGTCCGTTACATCGAGCCAGATGATGCATGTCCGAATGCAAGAAGGGATGATGCCGAGAGGATGATGTGGTGACTAGCATGGTCACCCAAGTTTATATGTGGTATATATTCATATAGGTATCCATGTGATTGAATGTATATGTTGCTGGGCGCTGGTTGGTAACTAGTTGTTGTAATCATCATAGTGTAGTAGATGATTGTGAGATTACTTGTTGTAAATGGATTTGTTTGGTTGAGCCAAGTTTCGGATCATGTAAAGATCGATAAGGTATGTTCCCATAAATCCCCAATACTCAGTGGATGTTTGATGTGCTAGTTTTGTGCCTGGGTCACCTTTGGCTTATTAAGTGGCGAGCTAAAGAAAGGTGAAGCTCACTCAGGTTTCGAGTCCTGTCCGCTTAGCTTCTTTTTATGTTTTGGGACCGATTCCTCGAGTGGAGCGAAGGAAAGGACAAAGTCTAGTGACCACCTAGGGTGTTTCCTACTAAAACATAGTCCAACCCTTCAATTGTTGGTTTGTCGTGTGAGTAATCTGGTCGATTATTCACTAATAGCGCCCGTAGGCGGGGGCAGGTCGTTACATGATGCAGTAGAAAACTATTTGAAAATAGTATTTTTCGTAAAATATTTTCTCATTTGGCATATATTTATCATTCAAAAAGGGTTTGTTATCCCTAATTCCATTCGAATAAAATCAAATCTTTCTTGTGGCAAGGGTTTTGTGAAAATATCCACTAAATGTAATTCCGTTGGGACAAACTCAATAGATATTTCTTGATTTTGGACATGCTCCCTAAGGAAATGATGTCTAACCTCTATATGTTTTGTTCTTGAATGCAACACTGGATTCTTGGATAGGTTAATTGCACTGGTATTATCACATCTAATAGGAGTTTGCTTAAAATTTATTCCGAAAGAACTTGAGAATAACAACTACAGGTAGCTATATATTCGGCTTCGACAGTGGATAAAGCTATCGAGTTTTGGTTCTTAGAAAACTATGAAATTAACTTGTTTCCCAATAGTTGACCGGTTCCAAAAGTGCTCTTGTGGTTTACCTTATACCTGGCAAAGTCCTCATCAGAATATCCAATCAATTCAAAATTATCCCCATTTGAATATCATAAATCTATATCTTGGGTTCCAATTAAATATTTAAAAATTCTTTTAACTGTCAATACATGAGATTCTTTGGGATTTGATTGAAATCTTGCATATAAGTATACACTAAACATGATCTTGGGCCTACTTGCCATGAGATAAAGTAATGATCCTATCATACTTCTATAAAGTAAGAACACCTGGGCTGGCTATACTCATCTATCCATAGATGTATACATCGGTCACCCCCACTAGTCTCTCGTATCTCCGTCTCCAGATCCAGCCGAATTGCTAGGCTAGCTATCAAGACGGACGAACCCTTCGGTACTACACTAACATCAGGCTAAAAGCCTCAACAACAACCACCCCTGGGCCATCAACCCGGCCACCACATTGGCATGCCCCAGGTGATACAAAAAGTGCAGTCGTAGTCCGTCAGGAACTCCATCCACCGTCGCTGCCTCATGTTCAACTCTTTCTGTGAGAACACATACCTCAAACCTTTGTGGTTCGTGAACACCTCAAACATCTTATCGCATCGTTAGTGCTTCCATAACCTCAAGAGCACATACCTCAACTACCAGCACCAAGTAACACATTGGGTAGTTCACCTTGTGCCTCAATGTGATCCACACATGATCACTCAATCATGTTGCATCAACACGCAACCCAATCCTTTGAGCTATCACAAGCTCTCATTGCATCTGGCAGACCATTCTCACTTGACTCTTCTCACGAGTCCTGACATGGATATAAGTACTCCGAAAATTCTCTTCATGAATCTCTGACAACAGTCTGCCAATTTCAACATACTTTCAATCTTTTCATAGATAGCTTAGGGATCCTATCACAAAGCTCTAGTCCCTTCCTCTATCACTTCTGGCACTACTCCCCGTACCAGGCGTAACTCCAAACCTCATGGATCCTCAGGTTACTCACCTCTGAGGACTCCATATTCCTTCCCATAGGTGTTGAAACCACCATCAGACATCCCATAGGTTTGATTTCAACTCCCAACGAAATTTCACTATGGTCTTGAGCTGTACACCTCAAACCATTGCATAAATCTTCCAAAGATCTGCCTTTCAACTAATAATGATTTGGGTCCCATGTGGTTGCCTAAAGCATAACCTATCCACATGCCCCATCTCACAAATCGTACCCACACTTTTGATTATCGCGTGCCATCCTTACACATATATATTATCATTTTAATGACTTTATACATCAAATCATCACGTCTCAAATCATGGACAATCAAAATTTCCAACTCGAAACCTTTACGAGGCCCAAGACTTCACTTGGCCATTTCATAAGGTAAGTTGACACCAAACTTACATGACTCGATCCCATGAGTCACTTTCTCAAGGTAACCTTACCTCAATTCCAAAATCTGAGGCACTATAGAAACCTCCTCCCTCAACTACTTTGGGCAGACCAGACTTTTGGGCGGCATTCACACCTCTCTTACCCCCATTCAGGGCTAGTGGTCACACACACCCATTTCCAACAATGAACCTGGGGTTACCCACCTTGCCTATAGGACTTTTGGTTAGGTCATCGCACCTCCCTCACCTTATCATGGCTAAGGTTCTGGGCCTACCAGACTTTTGGGCAGGTCGTCGCACCTTCCTGACCCCATCACACAGCCAAGGTTCTCGCATGGGTGACCATAAAGCTAGGGTCTGTAGGACCGTCCACGAGGAAACATAGCATGCAACGGAAGCGAAAATTAAAAAATTTCCTCGTGTTGATTAGAATCTAGTAAACTTACCTTTCCTACGGATTACCGGACGGAATGGAGCGGCAGGAGGAGGAAGGGCGGCAGCTTCTTCGCATGGTGGAGACGACGGCTGTCCTGCAATCCTTCGGCTCCTTCGCATCAGATCTCTTGATCTTCCAAGGTATGACTCGAAACTCGTGGCCTCTATTGGTGACGAAGAGAAAAAATGACTTAGGTGGAAAAACAAAACAAAGAGAGAATATATATAGGGAGAACCCTAGGTTTAAAACCCTAGTAGGCCAAGTCCAATTAATTAATTTTCTAATTGGGTTAGCCCAATTAATTAATTAAAACAATGAACTATTATTTTATTCTAGCCCAATTTAATTATGGACTATTCTGAATAAAATAATTCTCTCAATGTAATTCACTCAACAGGCAAAATGTATTAAATAATACATGAGTTATATCGAGCTACCTCGGGGACCAAAAGACAAATTATTCATGGCTACTAAAATGACCAAAATATCCCTGCTACCCAGTAGCTATATTTTGTCATTCTAAGTGTTCCAACTATCACCATATGGTAACACTGACCCCACGAATAATTTTGCATGTGCAATGTCTTTAACCTACTAGTGTAATGACGAAAATACCCCTCTGTGTAACACCCATCATTTAGAAAGGAATAATGTACTAACACCTCTCTAAATGATTTCTACCATCCTTAGATCACTAGTCCAATAATCTGTGACTACTCGAATGTACTTGCTTATCACTAGGAGCTACCCAGAAGCACACACTCTTAAGTCACGTTCCCAGGGCCCTGGATTATTTGATTATTCTTGGACAATCACAAGGGGGTGAATCACAGAAACTATCTTGTATTAGTCTGTCTTAGCTAATTAGAAACCACACTCCCAACTCACAAGGTTATTGATCTTTGATAAACCTCACCTACAGTGAATCTAAGAATATAGCTCTAGGTTCACTAGACCACCAACTAATACTCAAGTATTAGAGTACTCGTCCACGTAGTAGCAGTGATAGACTAGCTCCATGATAATTAGTACTTTGTCATTAGCTTTTATCACAGGTCCACTCTACGCATTCCAAATGCGCTTGTACAATTAGAGTAAACGGACTGTTTACTGGCTAAGGCAAGCCATCCTCCTTTAGGATCTATTGCACAATGATCTTATCATGATAGAATGCCCAGTTCTATCAAAAGATCAAGAGTAATATTTTTCTTGCTTATTAAGTACCCATGATTCATGCCTAACTGTGAAGAACGACCCATCACATGAATCACTTACTTAATAACATGGACACTTTTTCCAACAATAAAATGCAAATAATATATGTGCAATAAACTGACTAAAAGAAACATCATTACCATAAATTAAATAAAACGTGTCTTTAGGGCATACATTTCCAACAGGGTCTCCCTTCAGCCTATTGGAAGTCAACTCTAAGGTGTGCCTCTATTGCATGCTCTCAGCATTCTTCAAATCCTCGAACTTGCTAGACTGCTCAAAATTTTTGGCCTAAATCTGAAGATTCAAAGTGGCTTCGCACATCTAGCCACGTACAACTTTTTGCTCATTTATCAGGTTCTAACAACGTTAACCTCTATGGTATTCCTCATGCAAACCTTCTCTTAGGTTTGCCTTGAGTTTATAATCCCGAAAAATCTCCAAGCCCACTCATGGCTAATCACCTGATAACCTTAAGCTATTAACAATAAATTCAGACTTATCTATCAATAAATCTACCAAGAATACACCTTGGTATCTCCCCAATGCCTACCAGGGCTACCTAGACTAACCGTCTAGCCATACGAGAGTTTCCATTCTCCGAAATCAAAATCTTGGATCTCTAATCAATTTAGGTATGCAGCTTCTCCTACTGCAACCCGTCATCCTGGCACATCTTCCATTACTTTAATCTCTCAATCACATCAAAGATTCGTACAATCTTTAAGACGACAATCCACAACTACATTGCCAGCTAGAGTAGGTAGGTCTTTACATCACCCACGGTACTCCAATCCTTGCTAGATATCTTCCAGAAACTCTAAAGTTTCATCTCGAATCCTTAGATCCTCAATCAATTCTTTCAAGAAATTCCTCAAGAATCTCAAACCAATTTATTTCTGAAAATCTCGAATCAGATCACGATATCTGGTTCCAATCATCTTCCGAAAGCTCGATTTCTTTGCAACCATTGCCCTCAATCCACCATTTATCATGGTGTTTTCAAATTTTTCTCGTCGGGTTGACCACTGACAACTTTTCCTGATTCCACAGGTCCATTTGGCACATTGAACTGTAGTTACAACCTCTGTTGACTAGGTCGCCTTATCAATTGATGCAACTCACGCGCCATTACTTGGCTATCCTCGGCCTCTCACTTAACCCAATCCGTTGGATCCCTGATCCACACATTTAATTTCCGAGACACTAATTGATCCTCAAAAATACTTATCATTCAATCCTAACTCATCAACTAGGCTATGTCAGATCAGCTTAACCATTCATGATTCACTTATCCTTGATAACCACTAGTTATCTCATCATTTCTCGCAATGACTTCGACTAATGACCTCAAATCAATAGTCTCCAAATTTCTCAGATCCATAATCATGGTTACCAAGTCAATCTTACATTCGAACCACACTATCGGGTCCTAACGTCCATTAGGCTTTCATTATTCACTGCAAATAGTAATTGTATACTGAAATAGTGTATGTACGTGAATAGTACACAAGGTAAGTTTCCAGGAAACACAGGTGGCTCACAAATGGACACACTTAAATACCAAGTCTTTCCTTAGCCAGAACTTTCCTAGACATGCACTTTCACTACACCACACTTAAATCCATAACCTTTAAGACTTCAGCCATCAATCCCCGAATCTCTAAATAGGGGTTTCGTCTTATGAACCATTAGTCTTTTTCCCCCTAAGCCTTCACTTGGGGTTCCCACTAACTAGTTTTATTAATATCGGATCCTCTTAAGTCTCCAAGTTAAACTTTTCCTAAGTCTTCAAATAACATCCCGCTCTAATATTAACTATATAAGAGTCATTTAAGTTTTCCAATAAGCTTAAGCTCTGATACCAACTGTAACACCCCAAATTTTTCGGGCGTGTTATAACTTGGATTTCGGGAATATAAAAATTTTTCATATCACAATAGCTATCATACATCACACAATATCCCAAAAACCCTAATTTACACCTTCTCAGCTTAACAAACCCAATAATCGAATAGCTAAGACAGGCGTTAAAATCTCGAATGCGGAAGCTAGATCGAACTTGATATGGTTCACAATCATAATACTTAATTTATCATAAAATTTTTCAAGACGTCTACAAAATATATTACATGGATATCATCAAGTGATAATTGAATATCTTAAACATATCCAAAATTGCATAGATTTACACATAAACAAAAATATGCTATTCATGCTACAGACAGTAATTTAAGCTAATTCTTCAACTACCTCCTTTCCCTTTAAGCCGTTTGTCGAACCTGGAACGTCTGAATATTCCAGGGACATAGTCCAATTAGAAGATGAATCTTCTAGTGAGAAACTCCAAAAACATTTTATATTTATGCATGATCAGGTATAAAATGTCTGAGAAGACAAAGAGAACTACTCCGAAATGCCTCGTGAACACGTTAGCCTCCTCCAACGAGAGCTTTCTCAATGGTGCATGCATAGCGCCTCTTAGGAAGTCCCTAACCATGTCACTTTGGCCCAACTTCATAGAACTCATGCAAGCACCACATCCGTTATTCCTTGCGCTCACGGTCTTCCCCACGAGAGCCTTCTCGATGGCGCACGCATAACGCCTCTCAGGGGATATCCGACTTTTGCCCTCAGCCAACAACAAATAGGTACAATAGTATGGCCACATGGATTTTATAAATACAACAGTTAAAAAGCCAACAGCATATATTTTCAGGAAAATTCAGTTCATAAATGCAACATGATTTCATGTAAGCGAATAATAAGAGTTTATGTATAAGAACTTCACGAAACATGTGTCATGCAATAAAAGTCCCTCGTAAGAGAAATAAAAATAGGATTTGGAGTATAGGAGTCTCACCTTGTTAGTTTATCTCTTCGATAGTATAATTTCACAGCAAACGCCATAAGTTTCTGTAGAAAACATGCGTTTTGGTAAATCTAACCTTAAATATTATTATATAGAGTTGAGGGGCATTAAAGTAGGGGCATAAATGGAAAATTTCATGGAAAAAGGACCCCTCACGTGCCCTCACGCTCCCCAAGAAGGATAGCCACGTGCCCTCATGCGCAGCTATTATCCGGCACATGTAACTCACACGCTGCCTAGCAGAATTCGGACAGCTTCGTCCTGTTTTCATATTTTGGCCATATCTCCCTCGTTTTAAATCCGATTCGACCCCCGTTTGAACCTACGCGACCCTCTCTTCCCCCTTTACAAGATTATCAAAAAAAAATCAGACTTACCTTGTTTTTTTTCTGACTGATTTTGGCAAATTTCGACGAAGACCCGCAACTCCGACGAGGCTCGTTCTCTACCGCTTCTCCGTCAATTTCTTCCCGCCTTCTTGCTGAACCTCCTTCTCTCTCTCTAGAGAAAGCTCCTACTCTTAGAGTGCTTCACTCCTCAAACTTGCTTGGAATGGTTTGAGATCAATTTATGGCCTCTATTTATAGAATTCTTCAACCAATCACATTATGCCACTTGTCACAATCTAAGCCATGGACTCCAAAAACTCAAAGATATAATGGAATGGATTTTCAAATCCAAAGCTATAATGAATTCAATTTTTGAAATCCAAGCTAATTCCCCAACTTCTTTCAAATGACACTTTGGCCCATATTTCAAGTCCTCAACTTTAATATTTTACCATATGAGCTTATAATTTCATCCTTATTTCATTTAGATAATTCTCTAATTACAATTACACCCTCAAATATCAAATTTACCGAGATACTTAAAATCTCGAATATAATAACTCAAAATTACTTGATTTATACGATTTCCGAGAAGCCCTTACCATCATTCGGTCATTTCAAGCTACAACTTAGCTTAACCGAAAAATCGTCTCTGATTTGATTTCTTTCAGCGTCATAAATCTCGCCTCGAGACGCTCATCAAAAATATACCTTTGTCCTTAGGTATCTAAGCTCTAGGGCACTCCCTACGACTGATTTGTTCACTTGTTGCCATTTCAAACATATTTTTTGGTATTTTAAATTCACTTAAAATACGTGGCAACCTTACGAAAATATGGGATATTACAATAGCCACCGTCCATATACCACTTGTTGTCCATTGTGGTCCTCACGCACATCTGCACATTTAAAAGATCATACTTTAGGTCTAAGTACACATCTATAGATGGGTCCCTTGAAACTTTCTTCATTGGGATCAAATGATTTAATTATTCTTGATGTATGTGGATGAGGAGCAACATTTAAAATTTTGTGATCTAACTCATTCATTGTTTGTATTACCCCTTTGGGTATCCACATTTGTACTATGTTGTTTCTCTTAGGTTAGGGTCTCCATCTAGGTTGTTTCCATTCCCTCTTAGGTGTTTTGTATATTGGTTTGGATTTTGAATTTTTCATTGAAATTATTGTGGCTAAACTTTTCTCTATTGCATTTTTTTCTACTAATAATTTATTATTTTGAGTTTTTAATATTTTCTTTTCTTCTTGAATTTTAGTTAATTGATCTTTGAATTTATCTTCCATTTCTTTCTTGATCTCTTGTGATTTTTTTTCTAAGTTCTTTATTTCACTCTTTAATTTTTCATTTTCTTCTTTATAACTCTTCTTGATGGTTTTTACTTCTTTCTTAATATATTGATATTTTGTGTAAAGTTCTTTGTATGCCTTTTGTAATTCTTCTCATAACTTCTTCTTCTTCTTCTTCTTCTTCTTCTTCTTCTTCTTCTTCTTCTTCTTCTTCTTCATGCTTTATAGCCATGAAACACATTTGTGCTTGTTCCTCTTTGGATTGAGATGAATCATCAGCATCCCATGCCGAGAAAGCATGTTTCTTTGATTTTTTAAATCTTTTTTTTTTTCTACTTTCTTCTCTTTCTTATCCTCCAGGCAATCAAATTGCATGTGCCCACTCTTCTTATATTTAAAGTAAGAAACTTCCATTTGAGCAAGGCAAGTTCTCTCTATCTTCTTCTTAAATGGCAAGTTTCCATTTGCGACTCTTGTTGGTATGAATCTCGGTCTTTTCCTTCCTTCAAAAGCCTCAGAACATCCAGTTTGAGTTCCTTTTTTCCTCGTTGTTGGGTTGAAAGTGGGGCAACGGGTTTGAGTTAATTGTCGAGCTGTAAGCAAGACAACAAGCTTGAGTTCATTTTTTCCTCATTATCGAACTATAAGCAAAACAACGAGTTTCAGTTCATTTTTCCCTCGTTGTTGAGCTGTAAGCGGGACAACGGGCTTCAATTCGTTTTTCCCTCGTTGCCGGGCTGTAAGCGGGATAGTGGGCTTAAGTTCGATTTTCCCCCATTGCTGGGGTGTAAGCGAGACAAAAGGCTAGAGTTCATTTTTCCTTCGTTATCGGGCTGCATGCATGGCAACGGGCTTGAGTTTGCTTTTCCCTCGTTGTCGAGCTATATGCAGGCAATGGGTTTAAATCTATTTTTTTCCTGGTTGTCGGGCCATGAGCGAGGCAATGGGCTTGAATTGCTTTTTCCCTCATTGTCAGGCTGTGAATGAGGTAATGGGCTTGAATTGCTTTTATTTCTGGAAGCAAAAGATAACAAATACACTTTCATAAAGCAATGTGCAAGTAATGAAAATGCCAACATTTTTTTTTCATGGTTTGGAAAATAGGCGAGTACACCCACTGTTTCATTTTGGGGTCTTATTGTTGCCACTGATCATGAGATACACAAGTCATGCATAATTTCAAACAGTTTAGGTTCTCGATCTTTCACATAGTCCCTCTTCAATTTGTCTGAAGTTTGCTCCTAGTTTTCTCTCCGAGGGCATTGATGATAGTTGATCTCCTTTTCTTAAGGACCTGTCCCTTCGTGGCTCGTCTTAGCAATGGATAAAGTCTCTTCACCCTTTTTCCCTTTTATGGATGACACATAGCAGGTGCATGCCTTATTTTGGTCTCCTCGAACTTGTTCTAATCCTTCGAGCATGGGGAACTTCATCAATAAGTAATAAGAGGACACAACAACCCTCATATCATTGAGCAAGGGTCAGCCCATGATTATGTTGTATGCTATTGAAGATGCTTGGACCACAAAAAGGTTGCTTATTGAGTTATAGTTCGAGATTTGATCCCAACATGAATGGTAACTGAATGGACCTTGCAACTGGGACAACATCCCTAGTGAAGCTATACAAGGGGGAGGACACATTCTTTAATCGATCATGGGATATACGTATTTACTCAAAGCAATTCCAAAAGATGATGTTAACTGAGCTACCGCTATCCCCCAAGATCCTATTAATAGGGTGTTTGGTAACAATCATAGAGATTACCATTGGATCATCATGCAGAAGTATTATATCACCTCTATCGACAGGCGTGAACATAATTGGTTCCTCATCATCCCTCACCTCCATTACTGAATTGACTTGGTAAGCCTGACGAGCATAGGCCTTTCGTGAGGTTGAGGTATCTCTAGCCATAGTTTCACTGCCTGAAATAACATGGATGGCTTGGTGAGTTCGCTCATTATCTAGAGAGAGGTCTTGTCTGTGATCCCTTCCCCTTTCTTGTTGTCTTTGGTTTTGTCTTTCCTACCCCTTTCGCCTGTCTTCCCTTTGTTGTGGTCTTCGACCCTCTTCTTCTTCATTCCTCACATATCTTTGCAAATGTCCTTCTCAAATGAGCATTTCAATCTGATTCTTCAATTCTCTATAATGATTCATAGAATGTTCATGGGTCCGGTGGTACCTACAATACTCTTCTTGATTTTTTCCCATGGGTCTATCAACTCTTCGAAGCAGCTTGAGGAGACCCACCCCCTTTATTGCTACAAGTATGGTTAATCAAGGTTGCAGAAGCCTAGTGTAGTGATTAAACTAGGGTCTAGGTGCATTTAGTCTCCTAGCCCTATCCTTTCATCGGATTGTCCTCTTTTCCTTTACGTTCCTTTCTCTTTCGCTCCCTGTCTTCTTTTCCCCCACATTTCTCATGACCTCAGTGTGGAGGATATATCTGTTTGCTCTGATGAACAAGTCTACCAAGGATGCTGGACAATCCAGGGAGAGTGACTCCTGAAGTGAGGTGAGTCGTGTCCCTTGGAGCATGGCAGACACTGCCACCTAGGCTAGAAAATTGGGAACTTCGAGAGTGGTGTTCCGAAATCTGTCCAAAAATTGACATAGAATTTCTTTATTCCCCTGCCAAATGCTAAACAAGTATGTAACGTCCTTTTTTATTTGACTATTAATCATAAATGCCTAAAAAATTATGTTCTAAGCTTCCCAAATGAAGAGATAGAGGCCTCAAGTAAACTGTTAAACCATGTTTGAGAGAAGGCCCAGCACATTATGTCATCATCCCATCCGTGCAATATCATCAACGACTCGTAGTCTTGAACATGATCATAGGGATCATCCTTGCCGGAATAAGGGGTGATGTGGGGTATCTTGAATTTCTTCAGCAGTGGCTTCTCCAATATATCTGGAGTAAAGGGACATTTTATGCATCGTTGTTCTTCCACAGCTGGGATTAGTTTCCTTCATTCAAGTCCATCTTCGACTACCCTTTTCATGTTATTCCGTATACTTGCTAATGTTTTGTTATCCTTTCTTCCCCCCGTTAGCGTACTGGTCACGGTTTCATGGTACCTCCATCTTTGTGGACTCTAGCTCTGTCCCCCATTCGTGGATTATCATTTCCTTTGGGCACAACGTGGGGATTCTCTCTTGGTGTGGTGATCTCCGCCTACCTTCCCGACGAGAAGAAGACCAAGAATTAGAGTTGGGAGTGGCTTCCCTATAGGAATAGGCTCCCAATTCAACCTGGGACTCTTGTGGCGGCATAGGTTCTGGCATAAACCTTTTCAATGTGTCGAGTAGTGTCTCTCCAAGCATCGTGCTTTGGAGTATCCCAACCATGTCCTGAAAGGCTTGCATACCTTTAGCATGCTATTGTCTTAATGCTTCATACTCATCCCAAGGGACCATACACGGTGGTTGTTGCAAAGTCCCATCTTGATTAGTGGGATGTGCCTATGAGCTAATGTTAAGCAGAGGCGGGGCTGGTTGGTACCCCACCTACAGATTCGAGGAAGTACAATGAGCAGCTTCCTGTAGCTGAGAGTCGAGAAGTGGTGGAGATGCTCCTTGTGAGTGAGAGTCCTGAGGAGGTGGGTGTGCTTCTTGTTGATGAGAGTCCCATGGAGGTGGGTGTGTTTTAACACCTTGAGAGAGAGTTCGCCAATGCCCACGGGTGTTTGTCATTTCTTAAGATGACTTTTTGACCAGTTTCCCACAGATGATGCCACTTGTTGTTGTCAAAATACAATAATCTATTTATAATCGTGGGAGAATATAGTGAGCGTGGTTGATTATAGGAGTCTTGAGAGTTTTCGGGATTGAAGGCCTTGTGAGTGTTTTGAGAGTCTTGAGGGTATTGTGGGTCTTGTCACCAATGTGCGCTGAGAGTCTCGTCACCAATGTGCGCTAAGCGTCTCGTCACCAAAGTGTGTTGAGAGTCTTGTCACCAATGTGCGTTGAGAGTCTTGTCACCATTGTGCGCTGAGAGCCTCATCACCAATGTGTCTTGAGAGTCTTGGTGATCGAGAGAGTCTTGGTGACCGAGATAGTCTTGGTGACCGAGAGACCTGCAAGATGAGTGCACGGCTAGGGGCACGGGTTGGTGTCCCCATGCAAACCCTCCAATTCTTAAATCAGTTCTTGAGAGTAAGAGCGCAAGAAGCTATTCCAAGTGCTAGAAAAAGCATACTTGAGGTCGGAGGTAGGCCCTGCTATTTATAGAGGAGGTAGAAAGGAGACACTTGGTTACCCCACCAAGAGTCTTGCGGCCCATCTCGTGGGTCTCGTGGCCAATCTGAGAGTTTCGTGGCCGTAATGGTGTATCCAAGGGTTGAGACTATTAGTATTAGTGCCCTAATGATAGATTTAGATGACATCTAGTGATGACAATTAGATGCTACTGATATAAATCTTACAAATATAATAATATGCTTTCATATATTAAGGTTATATCTTTATTCATGCCTCTCCAATCATTGTATATGAATGAGCCCATAGATTTCCTATGGATGGTCTTATTCTTAACTGTTAAGAATATAAGACAAAGACTATTGAACTAAGGATTTCTTAAAGTATAGATTCCCAGTCCTTAGATTTCTTAGAAGCGGGCTATGAGTAATCAATTACAGACTCGCACATGGGTTATTACCTTTGATTAGTATGAGATACTAATGATAAAGGATGGTGAGTCACATGCCATAATCAGTGAGATGGATATAGTAGACATGTGGGTAGATGTTAGTGGAACATTTACTGAATGTGACGAATGTGACAGCTCACATGGCTGAGAGGATCTTTAATCTATCACAGGCATTCGATTGTGTTACTAGTCCTTAAACCGGAGGCAACATAGTTGTCTTGTATGTCGGTGCCTGAGATTTTCCTTTACTAAAAGCTATCTGGTTATCGGATAGGGGGATGCACTGTGTGGTCTCTGTGCAGTGACAAATGGAGGCAAGTGATTGCTAATGGGATCAATCAACCTCCGGCGTGAGCCGAATATCCTATGCAATCAGTGATGATTGTGGTTCTATGAATTTATGGCCAGAGTACACTTGATTGGAAAGTGTTTCCAATGTCGGAAGAAGTTCCGATGTGTTATCTCGACCACACCACACTAGATCTTGGAATAGCTATCGAGTTAGTGAGTTTGATCACTCTATGACTCTCACTCGATCGGGATGTTAATCGATGGAGGGATTATAGTACATGGGAATCAAATGCCCAAATAGGTTCTCATTGAAGTCTAACTTCATTACTGGTAGGATCGCCTTGACATAATGCTAGTTGTCACTCAGGGTCTTTCGAGGTACTTTGAGGAGACGGAAAGATCCCCGTTGTAAACCAAAGTGGGTTGTCAGCATCAAAGTGTTTGACGTATCCCGATTGCTACTTAGTGATGACCTTAGAAGGTCACACACATATCTAAGTGTGGTCGACTAAGCGATTTTAAAGCTGTGATTAATGATTGTCATTAATGGTTAATGATGACACCATTAAGACTTAACGGATTGGGATCAGAATTAATTGGAATAACAGTCAAAAGTTGACAGGCATGTCGTTAAGAGTTAACAGATCGGGTTTGGAATTAATTGGAGTAACTGTCAAGCATTGACTTGCATGCCATTAAGAGTTAACGGGGGTCTCGATTTCAACATGAGATGGTGAAAGTGTCATTAAGAGTTAATGCCGAGGTCTAGATGCAATTTGGAGAAACTTAAGACAAAGGGAAGAAACTATCAACAGTCCTCTATGAACTGCCGACAGTTTTCCGAAAACATGAAGGAAACTGTCGACAATTTCCTTTCAATTGTCAATAGTTTATGTCGCGAATGTCGCGAACCAACACACCTCCTTTGTTGTTTCTATGTCGATTTGGGTGACGTGTGGATGATGGCTTAGACAAGAAGGACGTCCTTCGTCCTTGGAGGTCTAGGTGGTCTCCCTTTTGTCCCCTCACGCTCCCTTGTGGTCGTTTGTCCATATTAGGCATTTTAGGGTTTTGGTCATGGATATAAAAGGGAAGCATAAGCAAAAACTTGAGAGGTTTTTCTTGGCATTGGTGGCTATGGTTTTCTCCTGGCCATTATACTCTTCTTCTTACTTCTTTCAGTGTAATAAACGCTAGCCCATTCTTTCCACTTATTACTCTAACCATCTCTTGTTTTCTTGAGAAGAAATCCCATTCCAATAAAGAGTTTATTAGATTGGGAATCCTTTGTTTGAACCTAATATCTAGCTTGAATCACCCATAGGAGACTAGCACATGGGTCCTCCTATGGGGTTCATCCACATGAGGAGCATGGACCAACTAGGTCTCTAATACTTTTGGGAGACAAACTAATCACCTGGCTTGTTGCTCAGGGCAATAGAAGACTGCCCGATGGACCGTTCGAGAGTTGTTGGAAGCAAAGAGTTGCCGTCGTAGGAGGTGCGTTGAACCTCTACATCAGATTTGGAATCTTGATAAGGTATCCATCTAAACACCCTATGGAATGGTTTCATCTACCCATTAGAGGGTCTAGTTTTATTTAGAAATTATTCAATTTCTTATTTATTATTGTTTAAGGGATTTTGCCAATTATTTATTTAAGGTGGCAATTTAGAGATTTCTAATTGAGAGAATCGCATTTAATTCTTTTTAATTAGTATGGAAATTAAATGTGAGGACATGATGGTCATTTAAGGATTTGTTATTAGAATTGAATTATTTAATTAAAGTTATTAAAGGATTAGATGATCCATACAAGAGGAGGATTTGGATTAGAAGTCTCCAAGTTGAATTAGGAGAAGGAATCCAAGTTGTAGAGGAAGTGTGGTCTAGCGCTTTTATGTATATATATATAGCCCATTAGCTATAGTTTTCTCCTCGTGTCGTGAAGGAGCAGGAAGCCAAGAACAGAGAGTCCAAGAGATAAAAGAGTCTTACAAGAGAGTTCCAAGTTTCATTGAATTCGATCAGAGAGTTTTATCAGGCAAGTATCTTCTTTGTAATCCTTTCCATTACAGATTCATGAGTATTTCATTCTCAAATTTTCAAGCCCCTTATTGATTCTCAGTTTTATCAGTGAAGTATATATAGATATATATATATATATATATATGCCTGAATAATGTGTGCATGAGCAAGTTATGAATGTTTCTTTACAACGATTCAATCGAATATTACCCTTGAATCGTCCTTGATATTGTTCTTGTCAATTGGGATTTGTTTCCCAAGATTTATTTCAGAATGGTGTAGTTTTGTTAAGATTTCAATCAAGTTTTAGTCTCTGTGTTTGTTTGTTTCTGGTTTTAAAAGTTGCAGACATCCAGATAAGTTCCCTCAAATCTGGATAGATTTTTCAGAGTATGTGAGTGATATCCGGATAGGCTAGAGGCTATCCGGATGAGTCAAAAATTTTTATGTGAGTGACATCCGGACGGCCTTATTCATATCCGGAGGGTCTTAGTGATATCTAAATGCTTTGTTTCCTTATCCGGATGTGCTAGTGTTGATTTGTGCGTGAGATCTAGATACATTGAGTCGTATCTGAATGTGTTCAGTGTGATATTCGGATGTCTTTCTCATGCATCTAGATGAGTCAAGTTGATATCCGGATGTCTCGTTTCATATTCGGATGCCCCTCTCAAAAGTTGAATTTTATATAATCGAATAGTTCCAGTTATATCATGCATTAGTAAGGTATCTAGATGGCCTAAATCATATCCAGATGTCCTATGTTATATCCAAATACCATCCTAGCATATCTAAATAGCTTTGTTTTGATCGCCAGTGTATCGGGATAAGTCTTCTTCACATCCGGATGTCCCTAGTCATATTTGGATATCCTTTCTCATATCTGGATAACTTTTCCAGAATTTCAAATATGTTTCCAGAGAGTTCCAAATCAAGTTTTAATTAAATTAAAGTATTCAATACTCCTAAATATTGAATTTTCATGCCAAATATGAAAAGTCTAATATGCCCATACCATAAATCATAATTCATAGAATCTTTGTATTCCAATATATTGACGATTAGATTACATGTTTAGTATTTATTATGACATGATCAGCATTTTTTTGTGAGATTATGTGCATACATCTTGGTATGAGCATTGAGCATGACTTTATATGGAGCACTTCATATTATGTGCTGGTATGTATGTGAGCATTGCATTATGCGCGCCAGGCAGCTAGTCCGCAAGGATCCTACTAGTTTCAGTTTATATGTTGCTCACCTGGTGACGACCAGGGGGCTAAGGGCATATTGTCCACCGTATATGCTTACAGTTTTTATGTATGCACGATTCAGATCAAACATATATGTATTATAGTTATGTGGACCTATGAGCCAAAGTTGTGTACCCGGATTTAGTATACAGTTTATGTGCATTACATTTTGTGAATGCAAACAGATAGTGATTATTCTCAGTACAAGTTCAGTAAGTATTTTATCAGTATCGATACTCTTCGATTCAACTTCAGTTATTCTTTCTAGCTTATTACGTGTTGAGCTTTATAGCTCATCTTGTACTCTTCACCATTCCAGGTCCTAACAGGGAAATACCAAATGTGGCGCCTAGAAGCAGTGGTCAGCAGTGTGTGCACGTGGAGCTGCTCAAGATAAAAGATATCTGGGATTAGTTGGTGTCTTATCAGTCTAGGTTTATCTTATATTTCAATTGAGGGATTTTCCCTTAGATGTAGTTTATGGATTTCAGTTTATATTGACTCAAAGTTTTTATTTCAATTTGATTAAGATGTTTAGTTATGGTATCAGATTTCAGTTTAGCAGAGAGTATTATTTTATTTGATCTATTTTCCCCGTAACACCTCTTCTCGGGCAGTTTTAGGAAGGGGGTGTTACAGCTGCGCACTTGATTTGTTTCCGAAAAAGTTTTGAAATCCAAAAACCCTTGCATTTGGTACACCAAGAGTTGGCGTTCCCCAACAAAGACGTGGGTAATTGACACTCATTTGGTCATTTGACCAAGTGACTTGGTTTATTCATACATTTGGAGGGTAAGAGAGAGAGAGAGAGAAAGAGAGAGAGGGATGAGACCCCTACCCACTCAGTTATATGTCCGAGTGAGTCTTCACTTTCTCGGTCTTGAGCAGTTCCCATGCCTTAACGTCAACAGTGCAGGTGCATCAACTTCAAGCCCGATTTTCACCTTGATGCAGCCAATATCTCTCAAAACTCAAAACATGAAAGTTGTATATATTTCTCTTTTATTTTCATCGGATTTTTAATCACCTCAATGGGATCTTGTAAGAGAGAGTTATGCCCAAAAAACCAAAGTAGCGCCAAAGCCACACCCACTCAATTTTATGACCGAGTGGGTGTTCCTACATCAATTTCAAGCTCGATTTCACCCTTGATGAAGCTCATATCTCTCAAAACTCAAAACATGAAAGTTGTAGTTATTTTTCTTTTATTTTCATAAGATTTTGAATTACCTCAATCGGAGCTCAGACGAGAGAGTTATGCCCAAAATACCAAAGCAGCACAAAAGCCACACCCACTAGGTTTTATGACCGAGTGGGTGTTCCCTACGTGGTCTCGACTTGACTTCTTGCTCCTTTTGCTTGTTTCCTTAATCTCTTGGAAAGCATTTACCCTTTGGGCTTCATGTCCTTGTCTCGTGACTCTTTTAGGTCCCATGACTCTCGTCATCCTTTCAAGTCTCGTGACACTTTTGTAACTTTTCCTCTTTCTAAGTTTGCAGGGCATATCACTATTATTATAGAATTTTTTATTCAAAAATCAGTCCAGATCTACAAAAATCTAAGAGGCAAAACTAGGTTAAAAACTATTATGGGCTAAGACCATCAAAACTAAGACCAAGTGAGCTAATTAGGCCAAACAAGCATTTTCAAAGCCTGATTAAGACCATGAAAGCAAGCAACTGAGGAAACTCAACCATGACTGATGGTAGTCACTTGGTCATGATTGACTTGGTATATAGGTCGTTTGGCCATAACCGAGTGTGTAACATCTCGCTCCAACCATGCACGGTGTTAACCCAAGATTTTGGGAATATATATTTTTCCCACTCATACCCTTAATCAATACACATAAACAAATACCCAACAATCCCGTTTCGCCTTGTCATCATATCAAACATAATAATTAATAAGTTAAGACAAGTAATGTCATCATAAATGCGAAAGAATAATCGAAACCTCAATAATACATAACCGTCAATTCCTCATTTATAACCAAGTAACGGAATCGATGTTTCACATGACATTATCAAAATAATACATAACATCTGGATATCTCAAACATAGACAAAAAGAATTACAAAAGATCTAATATAGCAATTGCATCTCGATTACCTCTTTTCCCATGGTGTCACTGCTTTCACCTGGAACGCTTGAATATTCTAGGGACATGGTGTTAGGATTGCGAGTCTCAAGCCTTGAGGTTCGGGACACATCAAGCTAGAATAACAACCCAAGTGTTGGTGTAGTGAGTGAAATCTGTCACATGCTAACAGCACTAGCCAACCAATCAGGCCATCTGAGACCCCAGTTCAATTGTTAGCCCACAAAGTGAACCCAATGGGTTAAGCCCTTCACAGGCCCACCAACCCAACTCATGAAGCCCATCAACCAGAAGACCAACAGCACAAGTCAGTTCACTTGATCTGGCTTTCCTTTAATTGTTCTTTTAATTCAACAATTATGTATTTCTCTTTAACATAGCATTGATGTATTCTCTCTTTAATAGCATTCATGTAGATGCATTCAGTTAGCATTATGCATTCATGTACTAGGCAACTAGAAGGTCATAGCCAGCCACTATATAAGGTTTGATTTACCTTTATTTGGAATTATTCAAGAGAATAGAAATACGAATTTGCCTAAGTGTCTTCACACTTTTTGATTTCTCCCTTCTATCCCAAGCTAGTTAGGTGAAAATCAGTCTTCCAAGAACTAGGGCATCCATCATTGGTGCTCTCATTGAGATGTTTTCTATCCTCTCTTTCGAAGCTCTAGTGCTGGGAAGACGTTCTCAGAAGTTCTTATCTATCCAACAGTCATCCAACAATGGCAGGATAGATGCATAGGGACCGCATTGAGAATCTGGAAAACATGGCCAACACCATGGAAGAAAGGTGCTCACGTGTAGAACAGACTCTCTAGAATTTGATCATCTTGATATAGCAACAGCAGTTGTTCGTGATTTTATATAACTCACGAATAACACGCAAGTATACGCGATTAAGACAAGTGATGAATAAGATATGGTTCCCACGAAAATTGGTTGCTAACCTTTTAAATACTAAAATTATTCACAATTAACTATATTTGGACAATTGATTAATTAAGAAAATTAATTAATATATAACTAACAATTACTTAAGAATTAAAAATCAATTGGTTAAGACCTAGGGTTTTCTAAATTCACCTAGCAAATCCACTTTATCAAATTATCTCAATTTTTGGTTGATTAGATTATGGACTACGTCAATTGAGCACTCTAATTTATTTATTAGTCTATGTCTAGGTCTAACAAGTTAATTCAACTAACCTAACTCACTATATGTCTATGTGAATTAGAATTAGAGAACACATTAAGATAGGTACTTATTATATGAAAATATTTATTACAAATATAATAAAAAATTGCACATGTAATCAAGTGAATGTCTTCTCCAATTAACACATGTTATTTTGTCCAAACTCTATTCCTTATTTATCTACGTCTAGCATCATAAGAAATCTCAAATCATGTTATTGGTGATCAAGCAATTACAAGCATTAACTTTAGAACAAAAAAAGCATAGTTGAAGTAATAATCACAACCAAAAATTGAGTAACCAATAAAGTTTCAATGCATAGGATCCTTTAAAAATCCTAGATAATTATTTAGCCACTCATAATAAATAAAATATTCTCAATATTAATCAAGAGTTGCTTCATAATTGAAATCCTAAACAATTAAAGAAAAATAGAAAACAGAGGCTCAAAAGAAAAAAAAAAAAAAAAAAGCCCCCTGCCCAGATCTGGAATGGATCTAGATCTGCTGATTGAATTGCGTCTACTACTGTGCGTTGCTTCATTTTCTTCCAATCTCTTGCACCCATTTTCTTCCTCAATTCCTTCCTCGAATCCGTGCGCCGCTTCTATTTTCTAACCTTCTATCTTGTTGCCTTTAATCTCCTTATATTATTATTATATACCCATGGACTCCACACACAACCCTAATACACATAAAGCCACCCCATTTAATAAAATAATATATAATACATATATACATAATATAATATTTAATATTTAATATACTATTAATGATATTAACTTTAATTATATTATAATATTAATTATTTATAATATTTTTTTTATTTTATTTTATGTCCAAAACTTTGAATTTATTTCATTTGCTGGGTTCCTACAAAAAGATTAAAATAATTTAAAATCCATATAAACACATTTTTTGTAAGAAAAATAGCACAAGGTTAAGATAAAAATTAGATAAAAATATGCATACAATTAAACCTTATCAACAGTGGCAGTCACCAAGACGTGGAAGCAGTCATTCATCATCCCACAAGCAGCAATGTGCTACCTCAGTTAGCCAGAGGTTTGATTCTAGCTCTAATGGTGGATCTGACACGGATGGACAAGGCAGTAATTGGAACCCCACACACACCACTCGCCTAGCATTCTGCAATTTCCAACATTTTCTAGTGAGGATCCCATCTCTTTTCTTAACTAGTTCAATCTATTTTTCAAGTCACAAGATATGAGTAGCAAGGAGAAGGAGTATGCCGCCTATTTTCTTGAGGGCGATGCTAGCCATTAGTGGCAGTGGCTGTCACACACATATGAGAATAAAGGCAAAAGCATTCGCTGGAAAGATTTTGAACAGGAGGTGTGGACACGACTTGGGCCTACAAGCTATGTGGACTATAATGAAGTCCTATCCAAGATGCGTCACATCGAATCTTTGAGGGATTACAAGCGAGAATTCGAACAGGCGGCCACACAAGTCAATGATAAACCAGAGAAGGCACTGATCGGGGTATTTATTAGGGGCCTCAAGCTAGAGATTGCTATAAAGGTAAAACTACACAGACCCACCAGCATGCCCCAAGCAATAGATATTGGCCCGCTAAAGGATGATCAACTGCAAGCCATGTGCAAGGCCACGACTTTTAAGGGCTCTATCATGGCCAAAACCAATTCTAGGGTGCCCAAGCCGAAGCCACCGTTTATACTACAAGAAGCGACCAGCAAGCTTATACCACCAGGGGTCCGTAACTTATCATGGGTCAAGATGCAGAAGAGATGAGAGCAAGGCCTCTATTTTAACTACAATGAGAAGGTCACACCGGGGCACAAGTGCAAGGTGGCCCAATCATTCCTGATTGAAGTTAAAGACCCACCCGAGGAGGAAAACGAAGAGACAAAGCCTGACTTTCCCTTTGACATGACTGCAGCAAACAAAGAGGTGGAGGTTGAGGATCTACCAAAGGTGTCCCTTCATGCATTGGCAGGATTTGTCGGGCCACAGACTATGTGGGTGACAACGATGGTCAAGGGCAAAGTTGTCAGCCTACTAATCAACAATGGCTCTACCCACAATTTCATTAGCACCAAAGTCCTCTACAAGCTATAGATTTCGACTACAAGCATCGAGCCATTTAAAGTCCAAGTTACCAATGAGGAGCGCCTCACATGCACACAGTAGTGCAAGGCTGTAAGTTTGAAAACCCAGCACATCACTGTTATTGTTGATCTGTATGTCATGCTATTAGATGAGATAGACATAGTACTTGGGGTGCAATGGTTAGCCTAATTGGGTAATGTTATGTTTGATTACAAGCAGATGGCGATGAATTCACCTTAGCAAGTTGACAAGTTTGCTTGGTTATGCAGTCGGGTGTCGTCTAGGCAACCGAAGTGAATGTCATACAGAAACTGATCGAAGCAAGTAGTGAGTGCTATGCCATTCTGACAGCATCTCAACCACAGGGTCCCGACATTTCTCAAGCAAATGATGAGGTGGAGTTGCATGCTGACATATAGGAAATCTTGGCCAAGTTCCCTACAGTGATGCAGGAGCCCATAGACCTACCACCAAGCTGGCCATTTGACCATCGTATCCCTTTACTGGACGAGCAGCCCATTAATGTAGCCCCCTACAGATATGAAAATCACCAAAAAGTAGAGATTGAAAAGATGGTGAAGGAGATTCTTCAGAAGAACCTGGTGCTACCGAGCACAAGTCCATTTTCATCACTAAGAAGGATAGGACGTAGCGCTTTTGCACAGACTATCGAGCGTTCAATAAAGCCACCGTGAAGGACAGATTTCCCATTCCAACCATTGATGACATGCTGGATGAGTTGGCAAGGTCAACTAGTTTTACAAAGCTAGACTTTCGAGCAGGCTACAATCAAATCCAGATGTACCAAGAGGACATACATAAGATAGCATTTTGGACACATCATGGGCACTACGAATACATGGTTATGCCATTTAGCCTGTGCAATGCACTGTCAACCTTCCAGGCAGCCATGAATCACATCTTCCAGCCAGTGCTACGTAAGTTTGTGCTAGTATTTTTTGATGATATACTGGTTTATTCAAAGTCTATAGACAAGCATTTGCAGCACTTGGAGTAAGTCTTAAGCATACTAGCCCGAGAAAGTTTTTGCATCAAGTTGTTGAAGTGTGCTTTTGGGCAAACAAAGTAGGAGTATTTGGGACATAAGATCTACCCTGATGGTATCAAGGTGGAACCATAGAAGATTGTTGTCATACAGTTGTGGCCAAGGCCCTCCAATGTCTCACAGCTGCACAAGTTCTTGGGACTGACAAGATACTATTATAAGTTTGTGTAGCACTATGGGCCATTGCTAGGCCACTGACGCAACTACTAAAGAAGGATAAGTTCTAGTGGACAGCTGAGGCTAACCAAGCCTTTGTAGCACAAAAACAGGCCATAACGTGCACCCCTGTCTTGGCTATGCTATATTTCTCGCAGCCATTCAAAGTCCATACAGATGCTAGCAACACAGGAATTAACGCAGTGCTTGTGCAGCAAGGCCGACCAGTGGCCTATATCAGTAAGGCGCTTGGCCCAGCTAAGGCCACATAGTTTGCCTACGCTAAGTAGATGTTAGCAGTTATCGAAGTAGTTAGAGTGAGGAAACCCTATTTGTTGGGACAAGATTCAAGATTGTGACTGACCAACAGCCTTTAAGGCACCTTCTGGAGCAAAGGATTCTGGCCCTAAATCAATAGAAGTGGGTGGCCAAACTGATAGGGTACAATTATTTGATCATGTACCATCCTAGAGCACATAATAAGGTTGTTGATGCCTTGTCTCAATGGGATAACAGTGCCTAGTTTTTGCTTGTCACATGGCCAACATGGGCTATTTGGCAGCAAATCCGAGATGCACTCGAGACAAACCAGCATAGCCAAGAGCTAATACAAGCAAGTGTAGACAACAAAGCAGTTAATGATTATGAGCTCCATAACAACTTATTACTATACCAAAGGAAGGTGTATGTGCCAGATGCTGATGGTCTGCACACTACCCTTGTGCGACATTTTTACAACTCAAGGGAGGAGGACACTCAAGCATTTACCGCACTTAGCAATACCTTAATTGACTCTTTCATTACGAGGGCATGCAGCAGCAAGTAGCCAAGCATGTGGCAGAATGTGATGTCTACCAGCGTGCCAAGAGTGATTCTACCCAACCAAGTGGATTACTATAGCCACTACCAGTGTAATATCTAGTATTTAATATCAAAGGTATTCTTAGAAAATTATGGGGTTAAAATGGAATTTATAAAAGTTTCGGGCCAGTGTAATATCCAAAACTTGAACGAAAAGGCAAGCGACCAAACCAAGATGAAACTTAGAGGGTAAAAATGTTTAAAGAGTCATGGAATGTCAAAAACAAGAGATTTATCAAAGCTTTTGGGTTGAAATTATGCGATTAGGGGCATTTCAGCCAAAGTGTAGAATCTAGAAATTGATGGAGGGTGGTCAAAACGAGGGTTTTTCTAGACTTTCAAGGGTGTATTGATACATTCTAAGCTTGTGGGGTCTAATGGAATAAGTTAAAAGTCTAGGGTTTTAGAGATAGGGGCATAAGCATGAAATATCAAAAATTGGGGGGTGAAAGTGTAATTATCGAAAGTTGGGTATGAATCTTGTAAACCACAGGCTAACTTTGCGGAGTCCGTCGTCAGAATTACCGAAGGGCACCAGGATGTGCTCCAAGCGATGATGGTTCGAATAAACCAAGCCATTGGCCGAGATCAACAGTGTAGCGACGGGAATTAATTTTTAAAGGAAATCGAAATTTAGCCAGAAATTTTGAAGCAATTTGGTCGCCATTTGGCTTGATTTAAGGCTTGATATGATGAGGCTCAAAGCCTGGCAACCAGGAAAACTTTTGATTGGTCGAAAATCTAGTCGAAATCGGGTATAAATAGGGTTCGAATAGCCAAGGGTTTCAAAACAAATTGAAGTAGATTAGTCATGTTTTAGCAAGAATCGAGCCTTATGAATAAGGGGCCTTTGTTCCTTGAGTGCTAGGGAGTTTTTCTGGAGAATTTGGGAGGTTTTGGTGTAGGATTTAAGGGGTTTCGAAGCTTTGGCTGGAAAATCAAGCTCGCTAGAGCCAGGACCTGCAACTGCCTTTTAAGGCATTTTTTGGTGACTTTTTCGACCATCTAAGAGATCTATCAGGGTCGCCTCGAGGAGAGCTTCAAGAGGGTGTAGTTATTTTTTCCATTGGAGGTCATTGGAGTAGGCTGTCGACGGAGAAGACGACTATGCGTGGGCTTCACTCGCCAAGGCTGGGGGTGGCGCATGAGGGCACATGAGATACTTTTTTCCTTTGAAATTATTTTTGTAATTTTTAGAAAAATATTTTAGGAATTTTCATAGAAAAATATTCGGTGAAATTTGATGTTAGGTATTTATTATAAACTCCCGAAGGTAAGAAAGGTTTAGAAAAATAAGAAAAATTGAGGAAAATATGAAAAAAATAGAAATATTAATTTCTATAGTCATAATGGCAATCAAGAGATGATTTGACTGTTTGAAGGAAGGATTACACGATTTTCAAGGTGTGAAACGCTTTTCAAGGCAAAAATCAGTTTTTTCTGAATTAAGGTGAGTGGTTTTATTCCAGTCTCACCGTTGTTTTGAATGTGTCTTGATGTGTGTGTAGTGGGTTCAAGTGAGCAGTTCTACTCTCCCGAGCTTAGTATTGCATGTGTTTGGGACTAGTTCCAGTGAGCGGTTATACCCTCTAGAACTTGAGACATATCGTATAGGCATTTTACTTACGTGTTTGTGGCATCTCATGTATATTGATCATGTTGAATATTGCATCAACTGTTTTACTTACGAAAATTTGACGCATGGTACGTGTTTTTTCTTTTTCACATCATCGAGGTGTTAATTTTTATGTCGTCGTTATCGAGATGGGGTCTTCTTGAGAATGGGGCATGATTAATTCCAGTGATCTGGTGACACGGATGGGCATCTGAGGATTAAGTATGTCGCGGCAAGGTCAACCCCAAGGCTGTGTGGAATGGTTTTTTCACTGGAGGTTAAGTATGCCAGGGAGATTTCTCAAGTTAGACGTGTTGCATGTGGCATTTGTCTGTTTATGTCATGTTCATGTGTTATTCATGCATTCAGTAAACTGTATCATGCCATCATTTAGATGTTTTATCATCTAATCTGGGTTATGCCCCTGGAACATTCAACGTTCCAGCCAAGATTGCTGCAAGGGCAAGGACGTGGCCAATTGAGGGCCAATGGAGTTTAGTGTGATAGTTGTTGTATCGTTTTAGGGCAGTAGTATTTATTTTGATATATGTATGGACAGGCGCATGATAGCGTTATTATCATTTTGTAGCGTTGTAATACGTATCTCACTATGTATGAAGCCCGTGGTAGGCCATGGTATTTGATGTTATGATATTATTTTCCACTGCATAATATTATGACTCATTTAGTTTGAGATTATAGATCTTGTTAGCTAAACGGGCAGGACTAGGGTTTTCAGGATTTCATCTGCATGTGAAGATTGTTCTTGAAATCACCATGGGTGCCAGCCTGTGCAAGCATGTGAGATTGTTGGTTGGATCATTGTATGTGTCAGGCATGTTGAAACTTGTTCTTGCTGCACCACGCGTGATAATCACGGAAAAAAATCCCTAGGAATTCCCTTATAGTGGCACACCCGGCAAGGCAGGGTGTTACAACCAATGCTTGAGCATATAAGGGAAGATTTGAGCATGGATTTTGTCAAGGGACTACCAAAGTCATAGCGGTATTCTTCCATCCTGGTTATGATGGACCGACTCAGTAAGTATACCCATTTCATGCCACTCATGCACCCCTTCACTGCATAGTCTATTGTGCGAGTGTTCATGCAGACCGTGGTCCGATTGCACGACCGAATTGGGATAAAATTTTTACTAGCCATTTTTGGAAGGATCTTTTCAAGACAATGGGGACAGAGCTATCAACAAGCTCATCTTATCACCCCACAGACAGACGGACAGATTGAGGTCACCAACCGAACATTGGAGCAGTACTTATGGTGCTTTTCACAAAGCAATCTGCACACATAGGCTGATCGGATTACATGGGTAGAATATTGGTACAATACGTCCTACCATCAATCCTTAGGACGCAACCCATTTGAAGTAGTATATAGGAAGGCACCTCCCACACTGGTGTCCTACACGCCACAGACAACAAAGATGGATACTGTTGATTAGGAGCTATTGGACCGAGATGAGCTACTGGAGCAACTAAAGACCCACTTGTCAAAGGCACAGTCAAGTGTGAAGAACTACTATGACCAAGGGTGATAAGATCGACAGTTCCAGGAGGGAGACTTGGTCTATGTTAGGCTGCGACTACATCATCAAAAAAACATAACACTTGCAGCCAAGATAAAGCTTGGCTATTGATACTATGGGCCTTACAGGATTGTGAAGAAGATAGGACCAGTTGCCTACAAACTGGACTTGCCTGCAGACACCCGTGTCCACCTAGTGTTCCATGTGTCCCAGCTTAAGCCCAAGGAGGGCCATCTGACTGATGTGGTGCATGATCTTCCCGAGCTCAACAAGGATACCACACTACTAGTCTAACCCTTAAGGGTCCTAGACTACGATATGGTTAAGAAGAACAGGAAGAATATGCCTGAGGCCTTGGTTTAATGGGAGAACATGTCATCGGAGGAAGCTATGTGGGAGTCAATTGAGTACTTGGCCCATCAATTTCTGCACCTGCACTTTTAGGACAAGATGCTTCCAAAGGGGCGGGGAATGTTAGGATCCCGAGTCTCAGCCCTTGAGGTTCAGGACGCATCGGGCTCGAACAACAGCCCGAGTGTTGGCACAGTGAGTGACAGTCTACCGCACGCTAACAGCACTAGCCAGCCAATCAAGCCATATAAGGCCCCAATTCACTTGTCAGCCCACAACAAGCCCACAGAGTGAACCCACTAGGTCAAGCCCATCAGCCAGAAGACCAATAACACAAGTCAGTTCACTTGATCTGGCGTTCCTTTAATTATTCTTTTAATTCAACAATCATGTATTTCTCTTTTATATAGCATTGATGTATTCTCTCTTTAATAGCACTCATGTAGATGCATTCAATTAGCATTCTGCATTCATGTACTAAGCAACCAGAAGGTCATAGCCAGCCACTATGTAAGGCTTGATCCACCTTCTATTTGGAATTATTCAAGAGAATAGAAATACGAATTTGCTTAAGTGTCTTCACACTTTTTGATTTCTCCCTTCTATCCCGAGGTAGTTAGGTGAAAATCATCCTTCCAAGAACTAGGGCATCCATCACATAGTTCAAATTAGATGTTGAATCATCTAAGTGAAGGTTCAAAAATATTTTCATGAATGTATGCAAGACCATGAAACAAACCGACATATCCCAACATGTCCCAACCCAAGAGAATCTTACACAGTGCTTAACCCATACCACGGGGAAAGAGCAATCTCTTTGAAGGCAACACAACCACATAGACACATTGGCATAAGACAGTCTGGCTTAAGAGGGTAACATCAACGCCTCTCCCTAACACAACGGAAAACCATCGTTACCACTTCTGACACGAAAAGATAAACATCAACACCTCTCCATGGCCACAAGATGATCAACATTATCCCAGAGAAACCACGTCACCCTCAGAAACAATGCTATCGCTCAAAAGAACCTAGGGTGGTGTCCACTCTCAACCCTGCCAATTAAGCTGATACGGGGTGGTGTCCACTCTCAGCCTTGCCACTCGTGGTCCATTCGGGGTGGTGTTCACTCTCAACCCCACCACAAGTGAGCATTAATCTTTGGCACATATCCCTAGTACTATCACTCATGTGCCACAACACAAGTTGACATCCCACATGGATAACACATAAACATGCCAATGCCACATACCATGATTCAATGTTGTTAGTGTAGGTGCTCTAGACCCAATGAAATTGGGCATGTAGTACACTGACAATTGCAATCATATTTATTATTAAATAAGGAGTTGTTCAATTTCACAAGAAGTCGTTCTATTTGTTTCTTATTATTATTGTAATGATCGAATGAAACTAAATAGAAGTCCATATGATGTATACTATGACTAATCTATAAAGATGTGACATGATGCATCATAGTTTCTAGACATCATTAAAAGTCCCCAAGTCGTAGCAATGTCAAGAATAGACATTGACAATTGCGATAAGACTTGTATATGTTATGTTTTGGCTATGTGATAGTAATGGGGATCTCACACCCATAGGTATGGGGATGCCTAGACAAGCACATAGGTGACCAATGTTGGAGAACATGTCACTGGACATGACTCGCCATGAGAATCCATTTTGGTTATATGTTGATGGAATTCTCATATGAGATAGGTAGACATGGCCAAAATTGAACCGGACCGGCGGTTCGAACCGGAACCGGACCGGTCGGAACCGGACCCGGAACCGGCCGAACCGAAACCGGACCGAACCAACGAAATTCGGTCCGGTTCCGGTTTGAGGTTCCGCGAAACCGGAACCGCCCCCCCTTCCCCCCGCAACGGTCCAATTTTGGACCGCAGCAGCCCAATTTTTTTTTTTTTTCTAATCCTATGATTCCTATCTATATATACCCCTCCCTCCCCCACTCATTTTTCACACTTTCTCTCTCTCTCTCTCTCTCTCTCTCTCTCTCAAGTCTCAAGCTATTATTCTCTCTATTTTGTCTCTCATTTAATATTTCAATTTCAATTTCTTCAATCTTCTCATTTTGTTATTTGTTAATTTATTCAATTATATTGTTAATTATTTATTACTTGTTACTATATTATATTATTACTAATATTTTCATTATATTTGTCAATTTTTTACTATATTATTTTATCATTATTATATTTTTTTATTATCATACTTTTTTCAAAAAAATGGCAAGTGAAGGTAGAAATTTTGAAAATGTTGAGTTTGAAACTCAAAATGTTCAAACACAAGAGAGTGAAACTCAACAAAAGGGAGGTGGAAAAATTTCTACTTCTGATATTTTTAATATTCATTTCAAGAAAACACCAAAAGGAGATGGTAAATTTGATGTATCTTGTAATTATTGTAATCAGGTATACAAATTCAAGCAAGGAGGTGGATATGGTACTTTCGCCCGACATTTGCAAACAAAGCACCCGCTCAAGGTTGGATTGAGCCACGATCAAACACAAATATCCGGGTTTGCTACCTCTTCAAACTCTCAATTATTTCATTATAATGAAGCTAATTGTAGGTCTGGTTTAGCTGAAATGGTAGCAATTGATCATTTATCTTTTAGTTTTGGTGAAAAATTAGGTTTTACTCGATTTTGTCAAAACTTTGTTAATCCTAGTTTTAAATCAATTCCTAGAAATACTTTGAAAAGGAATTTGTTAAAATTGTTTAAAAACTCAAAAATTGAATTGATAACATATTTTCAAAACAATAATATTAATGTTTCTATTTGTAGTGATATTTGGAGTGATCATTGGCAAACTCATTCATATATGGATATTACTTGTCATTGGGTTGATGAAAATTATGTTTTACAAAAAAGAATTCTTGCGTATCGATGTTTTGATGAAAGTCATAATGCTGAAAATATTTGTAGATTAATTCAACAAATTTTACAAGAATATAGATTAGTTAATAGAATTTTTTTAATTTCTTTTGATAATGCATCGGCTAATACTGCTTCTATTAATGAATTGAAAAGAATTTGCCAACCAAATTTTGGTGGAAGATTTTTTCATGTTAGATGTGCATGCCATGTTTTAAATTTATGTGTTCAAGATGGTATTAAGTCACTTAATTCTTATTTAGATCCAATTAGAAATGTTATTTCTTATATTTGGGTACACCCTCGAACAGCAAAAGCATGGGCACATTTTTGCACCTCCAATGGTCAAACCCCAAAACGTTTTTCAAAAGATGTTCCTACTCGTTGGAACTCAACTTTTAAATTACTTAATCAATCTTTTGAATATAAAGATTTATTGTGTTCTTTTGCAGCAAATTATATTCCACAATATCCTATTTTTCCAACTATGTGGAATGTTTGTAGTTCAATTTTGAATATTTTACGAATTTTTAATGATGCTACTCATACACTTAGTAGTGTTTATAAACCAACTTCACATCAATTTTTAATAGAAGCAATGAATGTGGCCGGTGTATTAATGGAAGGAATTAATGTTGAAGAAATTTGTCATGCTGTTTTAGAAATGAGAGAAAAATGGTTACGTTATTATCAATTTATTCCTGAAATTTTTCTTGTTACTATGGTATTTGATCCTAGGTGTAAATTTGATGGTTTAATTGAGTGTTTGTCTAACTATTATTCGTTGTTAGGATTAGAAAATAATGAAGAAATTGATGTGAATATTATAATTTCTAAGGTTAGAACTTTATGCAATCAATTATATGAAGCATATGTTATTGCTCCTAGTAGTGAAGAATCATTTCCATCCATGGCTTCGGATTCCTCTTCCTCCCAACCAATGAAATGGGGTCATAAATTTTTAGATCAAATGAGGAAAAAACCTAGATCGAGCTCACATTCGGAGCTCGAAACTTATTTAACTACAGTTTTTGAGTTTGGTGATGATACAGGTTTAAATTTTGAAATTTTGGAGTGGTGGAAAAGGCACAAGGAGACATTTCCAACTCTTGCAATTATTGCAAGTCAACTTCTTGCAGTTCCAGCTTCAACTGTAGCTGTTGAACAAACATTCAGTAGTGGAGGCAACATTTTGGACGAAAGAAGATCAAGATTGGCTCCAGAATCATTGGAAGCTCAAGTTTGCCTCGATGATTGGGAAAGAGCTAACATGCGACGTCAAGAAGAACTTATCCATTCATCATCATCTGACGAATGGGTTAATGATGGTTCAACAACGGCGACTTCCGACTCCAATGAAGATGCGTAGGATCCAAGTCCATTTTTTATTTTTTTTCACATTTGTAAAAATTAATTACTTGTATTACATTTTTGTTGTAATTATTTTTTAATGAAATTAAGTCTAATTCTATTTTTTATTTTTTATTTTTCACATTTGTAAAAATTAATTACTTTTATTACATACTTGTTTAGTTGTTTTAATTATTTTTAATGAAATTATTACTTATATTTCTTCAATTTTTAGTAGTGTTTTTTATTAAAAATATGGTTGAGAATATCTATATTTATAATTACATTTAACAATTAAAAATCGAAACCAAACCGAACCGAACAACGGAACAAGGACCAAAATTGAATACAACAATATTTAAAAAAAATTAAAAAAATTCGGTTTGAACCGGAACCGGAACCGTTGACCGAACCGGCTCAAACCGTTGACCGAACCGGTCCAAACCGTTGACCGAACCAACACGAACCGGAACCGGAACCGAACCGTCCCAAACCGCCCTTGGGCGGTTCGGTTCAGGTTCAAAGATTTCTTAAACCGGAACCGGCGGTTCATGAACCGTGGCCATGTCTAGAGATAGGTGTTAACTAATCCTTGGACCTAAGGTTGTCACGGTCATCTAATAAGAAGATTGGTATGCTTTGATATCGTTCCGATGGGTCTAGACAAAGGTAGCACGTGGGCGATCGTTGGGCATGTCATGAGGCTTATGGAGATGGGTGCATAATCAAGATGGGACTCGTCTATCCCTTGTTAGAGGATGATGTATCTAAGGTGCCTTCGGTGGATATTCACTTTAAATCCATGGCCATGGTAAAAGAGATCAATAAGAAGTTATTGATTCACTTTCTATTGAGTGAGGATATCCGGAGGACCGAAGAAAACTCATGTAATCATAATCAAACAACACATCCCCAGACTTGAGATCACATAAGATACATTGACGAGAGGATCAAATTACACACTAACCATGCTAGTGAAAGGTTGTTCACGGATTATGAATCCTTCTGAATAATTGGGTAGGCATGATGCCTTTCTAGAGGCCAATCTAGTCTTATGTGTTCATACTGACACAACTCCAACATATTTGAAAGCCTAATGAGTCATACTCAATAGGTACAATCCTGGCTTAAACTAGGAGAGTGGACGTATAGCTAAGTGGGATACTTCGACAAGAAGTTGTACTGTCGTAGGTTCTCACGAAAAAAGAACAAATAGACGTAATGACGTCGATATGACGAGAGGTCGTCATAAAAGAAAGAGTTTCTTAAGTATAAATAGGCCGATGGTTTTGATGTTTCCTAAAATGAAGCTTTGTTAGAACTGAGCTTTTGGGCAAGCTTTTGAGGGGCTTTTTGCCATTGTTTTGGGCATCCAAGGGTGCCAATGAGGTCACCTTGAAGAGTAGGTCAAGATAGGGGGACGAAAATCATGATCGAAGCAAGTTGTAGTCGTCGGCGATGAAGTGGCTGCCGGAGAAGATGACCCGCATGCAGTACACGCGAGGATCCTACTCGTAGTACATGTGCCAAGCGCATGAGAGGGCGTGAAGCCTAGGGTAAGCTTTAAATGTTTTTTAGAATTTTGAAAAAATTATTTTATGATTTATGGTGTCGAAAAATTTGAGAAACACCTTGATGTGGTATTTATTTTGAAATTATCGAGAGAAAAATAGAGAAAATTATGAAAAAATAAGTGTTGAAAAATCATGGAAATAAATAAAGGATTTGATACTCTAAAAACATCGAAACCCTCAGCTTATTTATAGGCGAAACCCGACCTCTCTTCAGCCATTCAACGGCCAGAACTTGGTCCCCAAGCTTCCCAGGCCATGACCTCGGTTGTCCCATCGCTAAAAATGCTGACTTTCACCAGCAGCCACAGAGTTTTGCAGGTTTCACACTTGCAGACTTCTGGAAATTACACTTTAGCCCCTCAACTTCTTTCCAATTACATTTTGACATTTTCCTTGAAGCCCTTGAGCTTTCCAACTATTCCATTAAGACCCATAAGTGCTAAACTCTTTATTTGATCCCCGAAGATTTAGAAAAACTATCATTTTGACCAACCAAAATTAATAATTAGCACTTAGGCCTGAATGGATGATTTGATCGCGAATCTTTTTGTTTTATCCCAAAATCACCTCAGGGTTGTTCTACTTACAAAAGCAAAGTCCCCTCAAGGTTCCGTTGACTTTTTGAAAGTCCCTTATAACCGTTCAATTTTTCAGCCTGACTCGTAGTTGTACCAAAAATTATCTCTGATCCGATTTCTTTTGATTTCATAATTCTTGTCTTGAGATGCTCAACAATCCTATATCATTTTCCTTTGATATCCAAGCTTTGAGGCATTCCATGCAGTTGATTTGGTCACTCACAATATTGAGAATCTATGCTAAAGCCCTACAGTTTTGGAAAATTCTACTTACGCTCCAATAGAAATTAAACTTAAGTCCTTAAGAAATTCCCAAGTGTTACAGAGTGACCATACTCCAGTCTATTTTGCTATCCCAAGTCCTAACAAATCAAGTCATGTGACTACTGTTGAGTTTTAACCTAGTCAAGAGGGGGGTGAATTGACACCTTTTTAAAACTATAATGCAAAACTTATGCACGTATATATATGAGAAAATAAATTTTATATAAACCAAAATTATAGTTGAGAGTACGGGAGCACTTAAATACTAGATGGGTAATATGATATCCACCAGCTGTGTTAGTATGTGCTTTGATCCAATATACTCTTCAAATTACAACTTGGTGAAAACAAGTGATTTGAATGCACACAATAACAAGTCTTTAAATAAACCAAATGAAATATTGAATTAGTACAAAGAATGATCAATTAAAGCAAATCAGAATACAATCAAAATAACCACCAAGAATGTAGGCCTTAGGATTCGGCCACTTTAGATAGCACAAGACTAAAAACAAACAATTATAATCAAGCAAAAATAAGTAAGAGTGAAAAGAAGAAGAACACAATGATTTATAGTGGTTCGGCCCTTATGGCTTACATCCACTACCTAAGGATTCCTTTCCTTAGGATTTTCAATCAAATCCACTATATGAAACTTTTCTTACAACCACCAAAGCCTTCACTTGGCTTTACCACCACCAAACTATTTCTAGAGTCTCACACTTATTAATTTGGATTTTGTACGCTCTTTATAAGATACAAGAATAGTAGAGATTGAGAAATAGGGTTCTCTCAAAAATAATACAATGAAGTGTAGAGAACTCTCTTAGTTTTCTCTCAAGAAGATAGAGGAAAAGAAAGACTTGAGAGAAAGAAAATCTTGGTCAATGATGTAGAAAATAATAGGGCTTCCAAAAGTTGTTCCAAAGCCTTCAAGATACCCTTTTATATAGTGTTAGAGTAGGCTTTCCTTGATCAATCTCAGCCCTCCATGTGTCAAGTCTTCAAGCCAATCTCATCCATTCATTTGAATTCTTGATTTACCTTCCATAATCAGCTAACTTGATTGATCATCAAGACCTTTGACTTTTGTTGATCTCCAATCAGTCTTGAATGAGCAAATCAATTCCAATAATGCATGGCTGATTTTAAGGATTAAAAAATCATCGAAATCCTTCATAATTCTTGGAAAATCAACCATAAATAAGAAATGATCAATTCTGACTTCTAGATGATCTTCAAACACCTTTGATTGAGCAATTGACCCCTTAGCTTCCATAACAAGACTAGCTGATTTGAAATTTGAATTTATGGTCGGCTTTGATACCACCTGTAACATCCTGCATCAGCCATGTAAGGGGGGAGAGATCTGGGACCAGTTGTAAGGTCGCATGACGAGGACGTCATGTGCTTAAGAGAGGGAGAATGTAATACCCAGAGAGTTCAGAGAAGTTAGTATATATCGAGGATAATGTAAGAAAGGAAACAACACCAGCTAGATACCTTTTGGGCTGAATGTTGGCAAAGAACTCCCAAGTTAAGCGTGCTTAACCTAGGGTAATCCAGGGATGGGTGACCCCCCTGGGAAGCTCACGTAGGCCATCAGGGTAAGTTGTTCCGGTCCTTCCTATCGCTCGATCGGGTCATTACAGGTGGTATCAAAGTGAGGTTCCTAAGAGAGTGATTAATCATCACTAGGTGTATCCATGGCATCGAGTTCCTGTTTTTATGAAAATGAGGGTCGTTCTTTGTCTAGGGCACCATTCTTTGATGGCACCGATTATGCATATTAGAAAACAATGATGGAAGATTTTTTAACTGCATATAGTCTTGATTTGTGGGAAATTGTTAGAGATGGTCCATATGTCCCTAAGGAAAAGGTAAAGAGAGGAGAAGTAAAAGAGTTAGTAGAAAAGAGTAGAGATAAGTACACAGATGAAGATAAGAGATTAATTGTTTTAAATGCTAAGGCTAAGAGTGCATTTCATTGTGCTTTGAGTAGATCTGAATTTAATCATGTACAGTGTTGTAAATCTGCTTATGAAATTTGGAAGAAGTTAGAGTTAAAATATGAAGGTTCTAGTCAAGTTAGAGAAACAAAAATAAACATGTACATACATGATTTTGAATTGTTTTCTATGAAACCTAATGAATCTATTTCTGAAATGTATACTCGCTTGACTGATATTCTTAACTCTCTTGAGTCTCTTGGTAAATCATTTTCATATTTTGAAAAGGTGCAAAAGGTTCTAAGATCTCTATCAGAGGCATGGGATCCAAAGGTGACAGCCATTCAAGAGGCCAAGGATACCAAGAAGTTGTCACTAGATGAACTAATGGGTTCACTAATGACACATGAGCTTACTCTCAAAAATAGGTATAAAAACAAAGAAGATTCTTTAAAATCCAAATCAATTGCTTTACTGGTTGCACAGGAATCTAGTGGAGATGAGGATTACGAAGAGGAGATTGCCATGTTGGCTAAGAGGCTTCAAAACTTTATGAAAAAGAATAAAAGGAGTTATAGCAGGACTAAGCCCGTAGAAGTCTCAAATGAAAAGAAAGTGGAGGTTACTTGCTACAAGTGTGGCAAGATTGGACACTACAAGTCCGAATGTCCCAAATTAAAGAAGGGTAGATCCAAAGGAAGGAGAAAGGAAGAGAAGAAAGATAGAAAAGCATTCAAAGCAACTTGGGATGATTCTAGTGAATCTGAATCATCTTCAAGCGATGAAGAAGAAGAAAAGGCCAACTTTTGTTTGATGGCCAAAGGAGAAAAGAACTCATCCTCCACAGATGAGGAGGTAAACTCTTCCGAAATGGATGCATTATTAGAAGAATTTGATTTTCTATTTCAAAAACATAAAATGGCTATTAGAGAAATCAAGGAGTTGAAGAGAGAAAATGGTAGATTAGAAAAGAAAGAAGAAGAGTACATGGAAGAAATAGATGAGTTGAACTCTAAAATTAGGAAAATGGAAGAAAATGAACCAAATGAAGTGTGTGCATTAAAAGATAATATAAATGAATTGCATGACACTATTGATAGTCTTAGGGAGCATGAATGCATTGTATGCGATCATTCTGAATTACTAAATGAAATAGCATGTTTAAAAGAAAAGAATGAGCACTTAGAAAAATCATTTTTAAAATTTTCTTTGAGTTCCAATAAATTGGATTCTTTGCTTGCATCTCAAAAACCATATTTTGAAAAGGCTGGTCTTGGTTTTGACCCTAGTAAACTAAAAGAGAAAATCCAAAAATCTAGTTCTTCCACTCATCTTACTCATTCTAGGCGTGTGCATCATGCTAGAATCATTAAAGGAGCAAAATATCTTCCTAGAGCTAAATATGCAAAACTAGCTAGAACTAGGAATAATAAAGTTGTTAGAACTAGGAGTTTTTGGATTCCTAAGGGTTTAAATGATCAAAAAGCTAAGGAACATATCTTTGATACATATAGCTATGATTTCATGTTCTCTAACCCCCAAGGACCCAAAGTTTGGGTACCTAAGGTTCCTTGATTTGCTTAATAGGTGTGCTTGAAGGCCAAAGGCACTTCAAGCCAATGGTTCTTGGATAGCGGATGTTCAAGGCATATGACTGGAGATGCCACCATATTTTCGTCTCTTAAAGCTAAAAAGCATGGAGGTAATGTCACTTTTGGTGATGGCTCAAAAGGGAAAATTGTAGGCATTAGAAATGTGGGCAATCCTTCTAAACTTATTTTTGAAGATGTCTTATTTGTGAGTGGTTTATCCTACAACTTGCTTAGCATAAGTCAATTAATTGACAAAGGCTACATGATTGCATTTGAAGGTAATGAGTGCTTGATTAAAGATTCTTTAAATAAGATTGTTTTGAAAGGCATTAGAGAAGGAAACATTAATGTGCTAAATCAAAATTCTTTATGTGTTAATGATGTTACTTGTCTTATGGTGAATGATAACTCTATAGATCTATGGCATAGAAGATTAGGTCACATTAGCACTTCTATTCTTTATAAACTAATAAAGAAAAATCTTATTAGAGGAGTGCCTAAATTGAATTTGAATAACCTACATATGTGTGATGCATGCATTAGAGGAAAACAAGTTAGAGAGTCATTTAAATCAAAACAAGATGTTACCACAACTAGGCCATTAGAATTACTTCATTTAGATTTGTTTGGTCCTAATAGGGTTAAAAGTTTAGGTGGTAAATCATATGCATTTGTGATTGTGGTTTTAAATTGTATCAAATGGATGTTAAGAGTGTGTTTTTAAATGGCTTTATTCAAGACTATGTTTATGTGAAGCAACCCCCTGGTTTTGAAAATCAAAAGTTCCCAAATCATGTTTACAAGCTTTTTAAATCTCTTTATGGCTTAAAACAAGCTCCTAGAGCGTGGTATGATCGTTTATCAAAGTTCTTGCTTGAAAATGATTTTAATCGTGGGAAAATTGATAGTACTTTATTTGTGAAGCATAAAAATGATGATTTGCTTATTGTACAAGTTTATGTGGATGATATTATTTTTGGATCAACTAATGATTCTTTGTGTAAAGATTTTGCTAATTGTATGAGTGGTAAATTCCAAATGAGCATGATGGGTGAACTAACGTTCTTTTTAGGATTGCAAATAAAATAAAGTAAGAATGGCATTCACATTAGTCAAGCTAAATATACTAAAGATTTGCTATTTAGATTTGACATGGATTTAGCTAAACCTTGTATTACCCCCATGGCTGCAAATACAAAGCTTCATAGTGACACAAATGGTAATGAAGTAGGCCAAAAGCTATATAGATCTATGATTGGCTCATTGTTATATCTTACTGCATCTAAACCTGATATTATGCATGCTATGCGTTTGTGTGCTAGATTTCAATCTAATCCTAAACAATCACACTTAACTGCAGTGAAACGGATTTTTAGATACTTAAAAGATACCTCTACTCTTGGTCTTTGTTATGATAAGAGTTTTTTATTTGATTAGTATACTTATAGTGACTCGGATTATGCTGGTTGTAGATTGGATAGAAAAAGTACTACGGGCACTTGTCAATTTCTAGGAAATAAGCTCATTTCATGATTTTCTAAGGAACAATCAAGTGTAGCACTCCCCACTATTGAAGTTGAGTATACGGCCATAAGTAGTTGCACTTCACAATTACTTTGGATTAAACAAGAATTAAAGGATTTTGGTTTAGAGTTCAAGAATATTTCCATTTATTGTGATAACATAAGTGCTATCCATTTATCTAAGAATCCAGTGTATCATAGCAAAGTTAAGCACATAGAAGTTAGACATCATTTTATTAGAGAGCATGTGTTACAAGGTGATATTGTGATTAAATATGTGGATACTAAGAATCAACTTGCTGATATTTTTACTAAGCCTCTTTCAAATGAAAATTTTCTTTTTCTTCAAAACTCACTTGGGATGATTCCTATTCCCTAATTGTATTTTTTTTCTTTCTCATGCATTGTTTTATAGATTACAAAAAAGGGGGAGAGAAAATATGTAGCTAAATGGTGTTTTAAAAGGATAAGACAGACACTAAATTAAGGGAGAGAGAGCAAGTTAAGGGGGAGCCTAAATTAAGGGGGAGCAAGAGCAAGCTTAAGGGGAAATCATATTTTTGTTAAATCATTTAAGTATAACTTCTTTCACGTTTTTGCAATCATCAAAAAGGGGGAGATTGTTGAGTGTAGATTTTGGTGATTGATGATTGGCATGTGTGAATGTGAATGTACATTTATATTTTATGTACTAACAAAGCATGAAGTCTTCATAAGGCTTACAAAGCTATTCTTTAGTGATTTCATGACACAGGTTATATATGGAAACTTCTTATTCTTATATAGAGATTTCATTATATATGGAAACAAGTTTTTAGAGAGCTTTCTAGAAATTTAAGTATTTGAGCTATGTATGGAAAGTTCTTCTTGGAATGGAAAGTCTAGAAGATATATATATGGAATCCTTATTCATATATGGGAAGTTCAAAAGATCTATATGGAAGTTTTTGAGGAGATTGGAGTAGTCCACTATATAGAGTTGCCATATATGTAACTTGGTGACATGGCATTATTAACGTGACATTTTGATGACATGGCAGCCACGTGGAGTACACTCATCAAGGCTACATCATCTCGTTGGTCTAAATATGGTAAGAGAATCATGGAGTAAATTTAAAGGTTCTTAGAAGCTCCTTTACTTAGTTAAATATGGAATAATTTTTTTTGAATTGCATTCAAATGGAGAAATTAAAGATTTAACCTTTCTGTTCATCATTAATGGAGGAAATTAAGGTTTGAAAATCAAAATCTTGACAGATATTATTTTCCTTTATTGTTGATTCTCTCTCATTAAAAGGATATGGAGACTCAAATCATGGAATCAAGTATCCTACTCATTATGGCTAATTGATATCTTCATTATGGGAGAATATTCAAAGAATATCTTGCATATATTCGTCTACACAAATTGATTCTCTACTTGTCAACATTTTTAGTATGGAAACTTGATCAATTAAGGGATTTTGAAGTTATAATTGATCTATTCATTGTTGGACAAATTTGCTTAATTATTTGAGAATATTTGGCTACATTTTTCACCTCATGGAGATTTAAATTCAAATTTCAAATCAGCTAGTCTTGTTATGGAAGCTAAGGGGTCAATTGCTCAATCAAAGGTGTTTGAAGATCATCTAGAAGTTAGAATTGATCATTTCTTATTTATGGTCGATTTTATAAGAATTATGAAGGATTTCGATGATTTTTTAATCCTTAAAATATAAATGTACATTCACATTCACATATGCCAATTATCAATCATCAAAATCTACATTCAACAACTACAACCTTGTCCAGAAAGATTAGAAGCCGATTCAGTGACGCTACAAAAAAAAATTGCATTTAGCAACAGATGAAATCTGTTGCTAAATGCCTTAAAATCCATCTCTATTGATATAGCGATGGATTTAGTGACGAATTTTCATTTGTTGCAAATTAATGCGTCACTAAGTAAATTAGCAATGGGATTTAAATTTCATCACTATTAGAGATAGAATTTTTTCTGTCTCAAAGGAAAAAAAAAATGTGTCTCCAAATTGTTCCACAAATCGATTATAAAATCAGTCATTTTTTTTGTTTTAGAGATGGAATTAAAAATGCATAAAGATATATATTTTTTGTCTCTAAATTAGAAATGGAAAAAATTCCATCTCCATTTTGAATTAGAGATAGAAAAATTTCTGTCTCTAAAATTAGAGACAAAAATAATTCTGTCTCTAATTCGAAATATGGACAAAAAAGTTTAGAAATGAAAATAATTTTGTTTCTAAATTAGTTATGGAGAAAAAAAATTACCAATCACCAGCCACCGTCCATGGCATATTCAAAGGATCAAAAATGATCATCAAAATCACCATGGTCTTATGACCAACATACTCGAAAACAAAACAATCCAATGGTTGGATCTCACTAGATTTGAAAATTAATTTTTTGAAAAACTGCCACTTGTTTCTAAAGGGCATCGCTGGCTACTATCCATAGCAAATTCCAATGATCAGAACCGATCATAGGAATTGCCTTAGTGTGGAACCAACATACCCAAGAACCAAAATGATCTAGTGGTTGGATTTCACTTGATCTAAATATTAATTTTTGAAAAAATGTCACCCATTTCTGAAGGGCGTCGCCAGCCACCATCCATACAAATTCTAAGGATCAAAAGTGATCATCGAAATCACCTTGGTCTGGAGACTAACATATCCAAAAACAAAAATGATCCAACAGTTGGATATCACACGTCTCTAGAGAGTATCTTTTTCCACCATCTATGGTATATTTTGATGATTGGAACGGATCATCAGAATTGCCTTGGTCTAGAAACTAACATACTCAAAAACCAAAACGATCCAATGGTTGGATTTCACTAGATCTGAAAATTAATTTTTTTAAAAATATTTTCACTTTCTGGAGAGCATTACTAGCCACTATCCATTATAGATTTTGATAATCAAAATCGATCATCGAAATTGCCTTAGTCTACTAACCAATATATCCAAAAACCAAAACAATCCAATGATTGGATCTTACTAGATCTAAAAATTAATTTTTTGAAAAAATATCACCCATTTCTAAAGGGCATTGCTAGCCACCGTCCATTATAGCTCCCAATGATCAATGACGACCATCAAATGGCCTTGGTTTAGAGATCAACATACCAAAAAACCAAAACAATCCAACAGTTTGGATCTCAGTAGATCTAAAAATTAAAAATCAAAGAATTGTTAGTCCATACCTGTAATACCCCATATTGCATAGTGTTAAGTTCAAGGAACTGAAAATCAATTTGAGAATTTAGTTAAGTAGTTTTCGAATCGATGGAAGGGAGTGCCTCGGACCCTAGATGTCAAAGAAAAATGATATAGTATTGATAAGCATTTTGAGACACAATTTTAGGTGTCGAAAGAAATTGGATCGGGAACGATTTTCGATAAAGCTAATTTCAAGGTTGGAAAATCAAATGATCATAAAGGATGTAATACCCAAAATTTTTAAATTCAAATATTTGAGAAAATAGGACATTTCAAAGGATTATGAAAGTCTGGAGATAAAAATTCAGTTTTTGAGCTAGGGGCAAAATCATAAATATTAAAGTTCGGGTAAAAGTGTAATTTATCTAAAACTTTGGGGTATTAGCATAATAAATCCTTTCTCCAGGGGCATAAATGCAATTAAAAAAATGGCTCAAGGACCAAGTTGCAAGGGGTCTAAGTGCAATTATCCAAAAAGTTCAGGCTAAAGTGTAATTCTTGAAACCTTTTTCCTATGGGCGAGATTTAAGAAAAGCCTCATGATGACTTTAGAGATAAGATAAAGACTTATGATGACTTTAAAAATAAGATAAAACCTCATGATGACATTAGAGATAAAGACCAAGTATCATGATGACTTTAAGTATAAGATTTGGTTTGGATAAGATTTGAAATGATTACAGAAAATTTTAGAAGGTTTGGAATAATTGTAGAAAATCTTAGAATATTTGGAATTATTGGAAAAGATCTTAGAATATTTGGAATGATTATATAAAAAATCTTAGAAGATTTAAAATGATTGCAGAAGATCTTAGAAGATTTGGAATGATTGGAGAGGATCTCAGAAGATTTGGAATGATTATAGAAAATCTTAAAAGATATAGAGTGAATGCAGAAGATCTTAAAAGATTTGGAATGATTGGAGAAGATTTTGGAAGATTTGAAATGATCAAGGAATATTATAATATAATATGTCTTACTTGGTGGCCAAGTTTTAAGGCCTATAAATAGGAGGAAGTTGGAGAATAAATGGAGAAATAAGAGATTGAATGTTGAATTCTTCAGATATATACAATGGTCAGTGTACGTTGAGACTCGAGTTTGAGACAGTTAGAAGCCTAGCACGAGAATCAAGGTGGGGCACAAGATTCAAAGTGTTCTAAGTTTCGTGAGTAGTTCTATCCTAAAACTTGATTTTGTTTCTACCTAAACTTGATTTGATTACATGCAAAAGGGGTTTTGTTGCATGTGAATGATTTAACCTGTGATGGTCATTTTCATGAGGGAGCCTAAATGTTTTATGCATGTGCATTGAATTTTGTGTGATAAATTGTGTACATGAAATGTTGTTCTAAATGATGCATCGAATCATGGTATATGACATTAGCATGTTTTTGTGTTTGTCTATGTGGGATGTCAACCTTTGATGTGGCACTTGAGTGATAACACTAGGGAAGCGTGTTAAGGATTAATGTCCACTTATGACGAGGGTTGAGAGCGGACACCACCCTTGCAAGTCAACAAGTGGCGGGGCTGAAAGTGTACACTACCCCAGATCGGTTTAAGTGGCGGGGCTGCTAGATGTAACATTGTTTCCAAGGTGGATGTGGATTCCCAGGGATAGTGTTGATCATCTTGTGGCCAGGATTATGTTGACGTGGTCCGAAATGCTTTTGAGTGGGAATTTAATGATGGTGGGGGTGATTATCATGTTCATGCATTGATGTTGCCCCTCTTAAGATAGGACAATGTTGTGCCAATGCATCAATGTGGTTATGGTGCCTCTAGAAATATTTCTTTTTTCCCGTGGTAGGGGTTAAGCGCTGTGTGGGATTCTCTTGGACTAGGACTTGTCGGGAGGTGTTGGTTTGTTTCATGTCTTGCATACATTCATGAAAATGTTTTTAAACTCTCACTTAGATGATTCAACATCTAATTTGGATTATGTCCCTAGAATATTCAAACGTTACAGGTGAAAGCAGCAACACCAAGGGGAAAGAGGCTATTGAGATGTAGTTTTCATTTATGTAGATGATCTTTAGCATGTTTCCGTTGTTATGGTTAAAAGATGTGTACCTATGTATTACATTTTGATAATGTCATGTTAAGCAATGATACGATTTCAATATTATGAATAAATGAATTACGGTTATGCATCATTTGAGGTTTCGATATAGCTTCCGCATTTATGATGAGTTATATGTCTTAGGTATGCTGAGAACGTATGTATCATTATGAATAAATGAATTACAGTTACTTTGGTATGCTAAGAAGGTATAACAGGATTCTCGAGAAACGATTTGTGTGGAGTTTATGTTGGAAAAAAATATATCCCCGAAATCTTATGTTATCTAACGCCCTTTGGAAAAACGGGATGTTACAATACCCCAAATTGGAGAAACTCCAATCGCCAGCGTATGGGACGATCGAAGGAGAGGAAGAGAAGGCGAGCCAACGACTGACGGTTGCCAGCTAGGAAAGAAGAAAAGAAGAAGACACAACCATCAAGGAGACAAATAAGCACAACGGAGAGGAGAAAAGAAGAGAAATAAATAGGGGGAATATATAGCATTTCGTCTCTAAATTCCATCTCTAACTTAAGTCAATAATGACCAGGGACAGAATTTTTCGTCCTTGGTTGAAAAAGAATGAATGTCATTTAAATTAAAATATTTTAAGATATTTTATTTTATTCACTAATAAAAAATACTTATATATACGTGTATTTTTTAAAAATATTTACATGTATTACATTACATATATGTACCTACATATATGATATATGCATATGCATTTGTTGTACATATACCTATATTTACATACATATATATGTGTATACGCACGTGGATGTATAAATATATATACCTACATACATGCAAATTTACATATATACTTACTTGGTATGTATAGATGTGTACATACACACGTGTAAGCACATATTACATATATTAACAAAATGGTCTTTATATTATAATTTGTATTATATTAATTATTAAACTTTTTGATTTTGTTACAATTTAGTTCCTACTTAAAAAAAAATTCGCACACCTTAAAAAATTATCACGATGCAAATATATAAAATAAAGAAAAAATAAAAACAAAAAATCAACAATTACAAGTGATTGCTGCTTAACATACTAAAGATTTTATACAAATATATCTATATGTATATACATATGCATACATAATCTCACATGTATATGATATTTACAGTAAAATTTTAGTAGACAAATAGAAGTTTTTTTTTTTTTTTGGTGAGAATTTTTCAAGAAATAAAAAAAAATGACTTAAAAAAAAAACCCAACAATTTTCAACAAACAAGGAAAAAAACCTAATGATGGGTTCTTCTACTGTAGGATTTATAACATAATAATCGCTACCTCTATATTTTTTTTTTGTTTTATATATTTGCAACGTCATAATTTCTTGACAAATGTTTTAGCAAGGGACAAAATTATAATAAAATTAAAAATTTAGTAATTATTATAACACAAATTAAAATTAATTTATTAAAAGTTTAAAGTTGAAGATCAAACAAATGTTATTTACCTTATAACAGCGTATATGTTTATTTATGTATATATATATATGTACGTATTATAAATTTTACATTTATTTATTATATTATAATGATTAAAATATGTAAATTTTAAATCCTCATCAAATAGTTATCCAAGTGATTAAATTTTAAACAATATCATTTTAAATAATTAAATTTAAAATATAAGCATTCATTTGACTAAATTTAAACAAATGATTAAATTCTATTGCTAAATCAGAGACTAAAAAATTCCCTATCTAAATTCGTCATTAATTTTTTTTTTTTTTTTATCGTTATGCTTTTCGATCGCTAAGTCTGTCTCTATTAGAGACGGAATTAAATTTTGTCAAACAGTTTTTGTATTGAGATTGAATCCACCCCAAGATGTGATGGTCTTAATCGGTCCACATCTAGTATGTCGAATAGTACTGTTTTGATCACCTCTTTCCGTGCTAGATACAGAGGTTCCACGTATCACTAGTGTTTACATCTCAAAATTATACCTGTGACCTCACACGTATAATTTATGGGAGCAATAGAATTTCTGAGGAAGAAGAATAATAAGAAGAAGAAGAGAGCAGCATAGGGAGAGCCAGAAAAAAAATAGAGGCCTTGTGTAACGCCTCTTTAGGGCGTTAAATTTATGCTTGCATTTTTTTTTTTTATATATATATACGAATCATGCTAAAATTCTCAACATATCATATAAGAATAACACTCTCAAAATAGAACTAAGGAAATGAAATACTTAAACATAAGCGGAAGCAAAATCAAAATCAAAATCTTAAGAACCTTCGAAAATCATAACGTACATAAGTTCATACATATTGTTCGCCCAACATAATATTACAGTAACAGTTAAAACCATATGACAATAGATATAAACTAAATACACAATCATCTGATTATCTTGTCCTGGCTCTTGCATAGGGCCCACAAAACCTCCATCTTATTCATGCCTCGATCAATCATTTGCCCTTCCGGTCGCTAGTCTCACCTGGAATGTGGAATATTTCAGAGACAGATATTGTAGTGACCCGAAGGCCCAATATAAGATAGAAACAAAATACAACTCCAACTAGATCATTCATTTTTTTTTTTTTTATATCACAAAATAACCATTATCATTTACATTCCATTAGCTGCCCCTAAGGGGAATACAATAAACTCCAATAAAAAAAAATACAATCATTAGAATGGCATAAATCAACCAACCGCTCCCAAAACCTTTTATCCGGGTGAGCTCTATACACATCTAATCCAACCCATCATGCTCTACTAGGACCTTTTTTCATCCTTCGCTTACCTGCACCTGGAATGTTGTGAATAGAAAGAATGAGCCGCAAGGCCCAGCAAGTATAATACAATGAAATAGAGCACGAGATATATTATATTAGAGACTTAGGAAACAATAACAAACAATAATATATGGTAGGATCATGGTATCGAACAATACAAGTAGAATTGCAACATAAACATTATAGTCGGAATTACTACCGAGACCAGTACATTCTACTCAAATAAAAACTCCTACCATAATGGACAATGTATTCTCCAGTAGCCTTGCTACTAAATAGTCTCTGAAACTCATCTAATGCTCTAAGCACAACTCCCATTATCTTAATGTATCATACCTTTATGTTACAAGGCAATCCACTCTAGGCCTATAAATCAAATCCACTATGTGGCATTAGCACCTGTTTGTGATGCCACACGCTCGGTATGCAGTGGCCATCATAGTCGCTCTCTCAACCCATTCTCAATTCTGTGGTGCTATCCCACACCCATGATATCACACGTTAATCTGCCATATTTTTATCGAGTATAATCGATAATATGCATAGATTTAGGTATGATGGAATCTCTATGAGGTATCGCTGTGGGGTCCTCCTCTTATCAATCTTACGTTCAATTGATTTTTACCACCACCATAGTCTACACCAACACATGAATTCATACAATTCCTCTTATCCCTTCCCAAAGTTGTAATTAATAAATGTGGACCATTCTCCACCCCCGCCCTAATCCGTACTAGGCGGTGTCACGAGCCGTAGCTCCCACGGTCGATACACGTCATCGACATCAAATGTGGACTGTCATCCACCCCCGCTCTAGTCCATACTAGGCGGTATCACGAGTCATAGCTTCCACGGTCAGGCACAAGCCTACCGGCATTAAATGTGGACCATCATCCACCCCCGTCCTAGACGATATCATGAGTCGTAGCTCCCACGGTCAGGCAAAAGCCTACCGGCATTAAATGTGGACCATCATCCACCCCCTTCCTAGACGGTATCATGAGCCGAAGCTCCCACGGTCAGGCAAAAGCCTACCGGCATTAAATGTGGACCATCATCCACCCCCGTCCTAGACGGCATCATGAGCCGAAGCTCCCACGGTCAAGCACAAGCCTACCGGCATTACTAGGATATCCTTTGTTCACAAGCACGTTTAATGCCATACAAATATTTCAAGTTACACATATGTGTACCACCATGTACTATGTATCCTTAGCCATGGAATAATGCATTTTCAAAAATACTATTAACTTCCACCTTAGACAATAACATTTCCATGATAGATTCCCTCTCTAACATGCTTTTATACGCTCATTTCACCCCATGGGTTTCCATGTATAAGCACCTCAACAACTCCCATATGTTGGCTTAAATTGACTAGACTTGATTTAAAAATAGGGCTATACCATTCAAATATTGTCCAAATGTTCTTAAACGTATATCAAAACAAATCCTATCAAGTCTAGTTTACAACGCTTCAAACGGTTCATCAATCGGATTTCTATACAAAAAGTTATGGCTAAAACTGTACAGGGTGCGCAAGCTGATCGCAAGTTTCGAAATCTGGGAAACATGTTTCGAAACCTATGAAACAGAGACTTATGTTTCGAAACTTACTTGACATGTTTCGAAACATAGAAACCAGAGAGTTATATTTCGAAACCTACATGCCATGTTTCGAAACCTAAATACGGGAGACACCCAGAAACCACCACAAATGCCCCCAAAACTCTTCAAACCCATTCCAAACCTCCCAATACTCCATCAAACTCCAATCACACTCTTATCCCTCATCCCAAATGGTGCTACCACCTCTATTTCAAGACCCAATTGAACCCAATGAAATCAATTTGAGAAAAAGAGATTTTTATAAAACTTTTGACATAGGAAGCTATACAACATTCCTTTAAGAAAAACCATGAGATTTGCTTGAATACATCCTCCACACATCAAGCCCAATGAATAGGATGAGGAAGAAAAGAAAGGAACTTGCCTTTAGAAATCCTCCCCCTTGCAAGACTTGCTTGAGATGACCTTCCCTCCAATTTACTTGCTCCTACACTCAAAATAGAAGAAATAGGAGAGAAAAGGGGAAGAGAAGCAATCTCAACTTAGTTAATCACTCTTGGAGGCTTCAAATTCAAGAAAGAATGGAAGAGGAAAACTTACTCACCTTGGCTCTTCTCTCCCTCTCTCCCGTTCGGCTCTCTCTCCCTTCCCCAATTTTCCTTCTTCATTTAGGGCAAAATAAGACCCCTTTTATCTATATATATAATTACACTCTTTATTCATTTACCAAAATGCCCTTTTTCATTATTAAGCTAAATCCTTGATATGAAAGGGTAGATTAGACATTCACCAAGCACCACAAGTTGGAAAGAGATAATTCGATACATACCTTGGAATACGACGGGTCCCACTTCGCCAAAGTCAAACATTTGACTTTTCCATATTTTCTTGGAAATAACCTACAGTTACACATGACATTCACCAAAACTTCTCATTCTCATATCATAGATGCCTCATTACAAAACATAACACCCGGACCCACTGACGGGTCATTACATTTATATTATCCACGCCCAAAATACGCCGCATATCAAAATACTTCAAAAATGCCAATATGATCTAGACTCCCTTATCGGGTCATTACAGATATCCAACATTAGAAGATGAATCTTCTAAGAGATGATTAAAATAACCATAAATGAATTATGCATGGACATGAACAAACATATGCCCTAATGTAACTTTCCTGATCTTCTAGCTGGGCACAGAACCCTGGGCAGTAATCCCGACCTGCTTACAGGGTATGCCTAACGTTGTTCCATCAATTGCCCTTGGAAAATTTTGGCTACACTATCAGGGCGACATCCCATCCTGGCACAAGTATCAATATGCCTATAATATCATGCCGAATGGAGTATCACGAATAACAATGTAATAATACATGCATAGATATGACAAAATGCTCATATAATTTAGCCACTTTCGTGACTATCATGCTCAACATAGGCGAATCATATCATATATAAGCATTTGAAAAAAAAACCACTTACATTTCCAACTAGATTTAAAACACCTTGAAAAATGTGCACTGCCTCAATTTGCGTGATAAGCCTCAGAAGTTGCACCACACTAAATCTTGAGCCAAAAAGCACCATATTCATCATGTTTATTCAAATAAATATTAAACCCTATTTTTCCACAATTTCTTTCTATTTTTCTCCAATTTTCTTCTCTAATATTCCTGTTACGGGTATTTTCCGCTCTATTCCTTATGGGTTGGGCTCAACCCAGTAGGCTGGTCTAATCGCATAAATCCCAATAGACCCTGAACTAAGTTCGCCGAAGCGAGCTTGCACATTGCTAGAGCTCGAGCTCAAATCATAGGACCAAATGGGCTTTACACGAGCGAGCTCTCAACCACGCTTCGAGCGAGCTCCCAGCGACTCTTGTAGTTCGCCAGTCTAACCAATGAACTCGCATAACGAGAAGGCCATATGCCAGAGAATATTAATGGGCTAGGGGCCATCCTAGCTGGGCCATTCAGGCCCAACCTAGCCCCGTCCTCTCGGCCCATTTAATCAGCCTATGTCAATCCCATCTAGGACCCTTGCAACAACATCATTACAGCCACTTCTGGATTTTCGCGTGCTCACCTTAGATCCTATCCTCATTAATGACGAATCACATTCACATTAATGAGGGTTCCGTCAGCACCTTGCCACTGTATGGGCATTTTTGCAGGCACCAGATATTTTGTCCCATCACCTGCAGACATACAGCACCTACAGGAGGACATCTCCTTCTCCTATATATCAGCCAGCTCTCCCCAGAGCCATAGTATGCTTTTTCCTACCAACTTACTGATACTCTGCATCTCCTTACTTGCTTACTGACTTGAGCATCGGAGTATTTTGCAGGGGCCGACTGGCCGACGGGTCAACAAAATCAAACCAGATAACATTTTTCTCCCTCTCGGATTCATTACACCAGTGTAAGCCAACAAATCACGGTCAACTAATTCCAAATGTCGACATTTTGGCTCTAAAGGAAGGGGGGCCCACTCTGCTCAATATCAATGCCGAAAATGAGAAATACAAAAGGTTCCAAAGTAATGACCAACCAACCGGCGAACCATGCTAACCAGTTGCCAAAAATTCCGCAAATCGGGGGCACGATTGCATCTACTTCTATGTCCCCTCCAGTTAGATCCATCCCTAGTGTCCCCGCATGGTGTCCCTGCCCACCTGTGGCCCCTGCCTCTAGGATAGAGGTGACACAAGCTTGGCAACAGCATCAAGAAGCAATGGAGAATACCGTTATGTAGCACCCTAATGTGGTTAGGGCACTGGCCCAAACGCAAGTCCAGGCGGTGCAAATGCAAGCGGGGGTCATGCCACCCATGGGAGCCCCTAAATCTCCAAGTGGGAGGTGTTGCCAGAAGAGATATGCGGTGAGCTGCATCAGTCTGTTCCTCAAACCTACACTCTCGAATGATGAAAGAACAGCGACGCTATCATGATGAACCAGGGGTGCATCCCACTAAACGAAGGGCAAGGGTGAGTCCTTGCAAAGATCACTATGAGGACGTTTATGAAGGAAGTTGATGACGTGGGGATCCACCCCGGGGGATAGCTCAGTCAGAGTCAACCCAAGTCACGCTACCCATCGCAACTCTCCAGGTCATGAGATGAGAAGGTGACCGCTTCTGCGGGATCACCATTCCCCAGAACAAGGCGCTGGATATGAGAAGTAATCCCTCACAGGGCTATCTGTGAATCAGGACCCTGTAGTGGAGGAATTACTACAGAGGATCCAACAGTTGGAGGCGAGACATGGGGCACATAATTAAAAAGGAGGTCATGAAGAGAGGACTCCATTCTCCAGGAAAATCAAGTTGGAACCTCTCCCCCACAGATTCAAGGTCCCCAGTATCCCTCAATATAATAGGAATAGTGACCCATATGACCACCTGGATGTTTTCAACGTTCAGATGGACCTACAGACTTCCAGCCCATTGGTAAAATACCGAGCTTTCCCCGTGACCTTAGGAGACATACCTCAGGCATGGTTAAGAAGGCTCCATCATCGCAGTATCTGCAGTTAGGAGGAGTGCCAGAAAAGATTTATCGACCAATACAGGTTGCTCCGAAGGCAACTCGCCTCGACATATCACCTCGCTATGGTGTTCCAATAGTCCGACAAATCTTTAAAAGATTATATAGAGAGGTTCAAGCGCGAGGTGAATAACATGGAAAGCCCCTCGAATAAAAGCATCTTGACCGCGATCTCCACCAAACTTCAAAATGATGGGAAGTTCTACGAAAGCATCCACAAGTCCCCTGTGAGGGACCTAGGTGAATTTTATGAGCGAGTTGTGAAGGAGGTTCGATAGGAAGAGGCATTTGGCTTGAAAAAAGAAAACGATCGAAAGAAATGAGCAGAAGGCGCCATCCAAAACAAGAAGAGAGGTGATGGCGACACCCAAAAAAAATACCAAGGGCGAAGTACCAATAATCAGACTGCTAAAAAGGAAAGGTATGAGCAAGGAGTGGAGTGACCTGCACGCTGCGGTACAAAATTTATAATGTCCTGTCTGACTCTCGGGATAGGATCTTTGCCACTGAACGGAACAAGGAAGACTTTGGAAAGCCTAGCCCCATAACGACTCCTGACAAATATAGAAACAAAAATAAGTTATGTGCCTATCACAATGAGGCAGAACACATAACCTCCGAATGTTGGGCGCTAAAGGACACGATTGAAGAGTTGATTAGGAGGGCTTGCCTACGTGATTATATGGTGAGCCTAAGAGATCAACAGTCCCAGCAGCCAGCCCAACCAAGTCCTCGCTAGGCTCCCGAATCAAACCAAGCACCTACGATAAGAACCATTTTTACCATTCATAGAGGGCCTCATATTGCGGGGACTTCTAACAGATCCCACGAACGGTATGTTCGGGAAGCCGGTTACCCTTTGCTCATTGGGGATAGCGGCCAAGAAGGGCCATCCAAAAAATCCAGAATGGCTTTAGGCAGTATTGCTTTCACCAAGGATGATTCTAGAGAGGTGCACTGGCCACACAACGATGCCCTTGTGGTCCAAGCTTTGATTGGCAACATGGAAGTGCGAAGGATTATGGTGGATACGGACAGTTCGATAAATGTCATGTATATAGGATGCTTTGATCAGATGGGACTGGGGTCAGACCAGCTAATAACATCCCCAGAACTGCTATATGGTTTCACTGGCAACCCAGTAATTTCGAAAGGACACATAAGACTCCCACCCACCGTTGAGGAATCAGATCTTCAAGCCACAACAATGGCAGATTTCCTTGTCATTGATGGCCCCTTTGCGTACAACGTCGTCATGGGGAGGCCTGCCATGAACGACCTGAATCTAGTTGTCTCAACCAAAGCCCTGACAATCAAGTTTCCAACTCCAAATGGGACCGGGTGCGTAAGGGGTGAGCAGTATTCGATAAGACACTGCGATGAGGAAGCACTAAAAATAGGGTTCAAAGAAAAAAAGATAAATATGGTCTCTGGAGGGGAAACACGAATCATCAGTAGTAAAGGAGTCAGCCATGATCTAGACTTGCGCGAGGTAGATTCTAACCTAGCTACCAACCCAGCAGATGAATTGGAAGACGTTGTAGTCAGCAACATTGATGCTAAAAGGTGCCTCAAGATGGGCAAAGGCCTCTCCCTAGAGGTAAAGTCCCAACTGACTGATTTTCTTAAAGCAAATTTGGATGTGTTCGCATTGAACCATGAAGATATTGTAGGAATAAACCCGAACATAACGCTGCATCGACTCAATATCGATCCTAACCATAAGCCAATTCGCAAGAAGATGAGACCTATGACGGCTGAGCGTTACGCGGCCTTGAAAGAAAAGGTAGACAAACTCTTGGCTAACAAATTTATCTAGGAAACCCATTACCCGACCTGGGTGGCGAACCTGATCCTAGTGAAGAAAAAGAATGGAAAGTGGAGGACCTGAGTCGACTTCACGGATTTGAATAAAGCCTACCCGAAAGACAGTTTCCCTCTACCCAGAATTGACCAGCTCGTGGATGCAACAGTTGGCCACCAGCTTCTCAACTTCATGGACGCCTATTCGGGGTACAACCAGATTCCTATGAACCCCAAAGAGGAGGAGCATACATCATTTGTCAATAATCGGGGGCTATACTACTACAAGGTAATGCCCTTTGGGCTAAGAAACGCATGAGCAACATACCAACGACTGGTTTATATGATGTTCAGAGATTTGATCGAAAAAACCATAGAGGTATGCGTAGATGATATGCTGGTAAAGTCCGGGCAGGTCACCAACCACATCAACGACCTAAAGAAGGCATTCCAAATTCTGAGAAAGTACCAGATGAAACTGAATCCACTCAAATGTTCATTCGGTGTGGCTTCTGGGAAATTCTTACAATTCATGTTGAATGAGAGTGGGATCAAGGCTAACCCCGAGAAAATTCGAGCTTTGCTTGACATGCGATCACCTACAAAGATGAAGGAAGTGCAAAGCCTTAATGGTTAGATATCTGCCCTTAGCAGGTTTGTCTCCAAAGTATCTGATAAGTCCATTCCATTCTTTAATGTCTTGAAGCAGGAAAAGAGCTTCTTGTGGACGGAGGAATGTGAAAACACTTTCCAGCAACTAAAGGAATATATGGGATGGACTCCTCTCATGTCAAAACCAAAGGAAAGAGAGGAGTTGATCGTCTACCTGTGAGTGTCTAAGTATGCTATTAGCGCAGCCCTAGTGCGAGAAGAAGACTGGGTACAGTACCTGGTGTATTATGTGAGCCACAGACTACTTGATGCTGAAACAAGATACACCCCCATGGAGAAGCTCGCTTATTCCTTAGTGGTCGTGTCAAGGAAGCTACGCCCCTATTTCCAAGCCCACTAGATTGGTGTATTGACTAAACACCCACTGAAGTAGATCTTATAGAAGCCCAATTCATCCGATCATCTACTCAAGTGTGCTATTGAGCTCATCCAATTCAACATAGAGTACAAACTGTTGGTCTCTTGACACACACAATGGCCACTCAAGAGGGGGGGTGAATTGAGTGATTAAAATTAATTGAATCAAATTCTTCCCTTTTTAAAACTCTTGAGATTTTCTTATAAACAAAATACCCTTGTTATAAATATATATGTTGTTTGAAAATGATAGCAATATAAATACACAAACAACCACAATAATCGACACAAGAAATATAGTGGTTCGGTGTCTCCAACACCTACTCCACTCTCTCAAGGTCAACCCGACACTTGAGGTTCCACTAAATCCACACCTAGGTTTTCAACAAGCTCACCTAGGGTAATTTTACACAACACTGAGGTTTTCCCCTTTGCTCACCCCGAAAACTAATACAACAAAATACACCTAGATTACTTGGGCTCTAGGAGGCCACTCACAATCCACAATAAATACAAATAATGAATCCTATGTCCAACACACTTGGACTAAAATGGATATCAATATAAGAACAATATACAAGGCAAATATACAAAACAATTATACAATTTTTACCACACTTGGAGAGAATATCTTCTTCTCCTTTGCCTTGGGCTCCAATGGATGTATCTTTGAGCTTGAGCCTTGGATTGCTTTGACATGAATGCTTGAGAGCTTGGAAGTGTTTTAGGATGATAGATCTTGATTGTGCATTAGCTTTCTCCAAAAATCTCACCTTGATATTTATACTAGAGCTTCCAACGAATCTGTAACGGCTAGGAAAATTTCGACCGTTGGAGCCGAGAGTCGACTTCTCTAAAACAGGAGTCGACTCTTACTTGAAGTAGGAGTCGACTCTAGTTATACAAAAGTCGACTTCTCTAATGCTAGAGTCGACTCTTCGAAAAACATCAATGCTGCCAGGTCAACTCTGCATAAACTGCTCTCGGTTGGGTTGCCTCTCACTTTGCAAGAGTCGACTCCAGTTAAAGGGGAGTCGACTCTAGATATATAAGAGTCGACTTTTAGGCCAGATTTTATAGAAAATGGATTTTAAACATATAGAAATTATTTGAAGGCATAATCCATATAGCATGAATACATTACAAGTTATTTCCATTTACTTTAATACATAAATGTAAATAACAAAGTACCCTCCATTTGGATTCAATAAAAATATCTAAAAAATCAAAATCCAAATAGATAAGAAAGTAGATTTTGGGTTTTAGTACAAAATCGAAATTTAGCGATTTTACCACCCCCAAAATAGATACCTTCTATTTCTTAAAAAATTCGTTAAAAATCATTTTAACACTATTGAATATTAGATATGAAAATACCGGGAGTTAGTTTTTCAAAATGAAAACATTTTCTAATATGTTCTCTTATAGCTTGCTAATATTACAGACTTAGAAAAATATCATTACTTGGTTCATTTTGATACACAAAATAGTATAATACTTAACGCATATCAAAAATACATTAGAGGTTTTAAATATACCAAAAATAATTTTACTAAAATTATATTTTGTTAATCATCAAAACACACAATAGGTTGATTGGAGCAATTTGGCTCAACACAAACCATGGTCGGTCGTCAAAGGGCAGGTGCTGGCAGATTTCATTGTAGAATTCACATGCCTAGTGGAGGAGCCCATCTGTTTAGTATTTCCAATCTGGGAGTTATTTGTGGATGGTTCTTTTAACGAACATGGATCTAGAGCTGGTGTGCTCTTGATAAGCCTAGAGGGACACAAGATTCCTTATGCGTTAAGGTTTGGGTTCAAAGCAACCAACAATGAAGCCGAGTACGAATCGTTGTTTACAAGTCTACACTTGGCAAGAGATGTCAAGGCAGAGCGGTTAGCAATTTTCAGTGATTCCCAGCTCGTAGTCTGTCAAATACAAGGAGAATATCAAGCAAAGGGCTCAAAGATGGTAGCATACCTCCAGAAAGTTTAGCAACTAATTCGCCTCTTCGAGGAGTGCAAGTTGAATCAAGTACCAATAAGCCAGAACTCTCACGCCGATGCCCTCGCTCACTTGGCGTCAGTAGGAGATGCAGACTCCTTGGGGACCATTCCCGTGGAGTTCCTAGCTACACCAAGCACGGAAGGTCAAAATGAGACATTAACGATCGAGCTGAGGCTGGATTCATGGATAAGACCCTTCGTCAAATATTTGCAAGAAGAAAAGTTATCACGTGACAAGTTAGAAGCACTGCATACGCAAACTTGGGCAACTAGATACTGTATTCACAATGATATGTTGTATAAAAGGAGGGTTTCAACCTCATTGCTGAGATGAATCAATGAGCCTAATTGCCAGGTAGTTCTCACAGAAATCCATACCAGTCATTACGACAATCATGCTACGGGAGTATCCTTAGCCCAAAAGGCACTTTGCCAGGGGCTTTACTGGCCTACCATGAAGCAAGATGCTATAAATCTGGTGAAGAAGTGTGACTCATGCTAAAGGTTTGCAAAGATATCGCGAGCTCCCCCCACCTATCTGCAACAAAAATGAGCAAGCCATTGCCCTTCTGTATATGGGGTATCGACCTGATCAGGCCACTTCTGACAGCTTGTAGCAGATGTAATCATGCTATTGTGGTTGTTGATTACTTCTCCAAGTGGGCAGAAGCGAAGGAGCTCGCACAAATATCCACTACAAAGGTAGAAAAGTTTGTATGGAGCAATATCATCTGCAAATTTGGAGTTCCTCAACAGATAGTCACAGATAATGGAACCCAGTTTACCAACGAGTAGTTCGTCCAATTTTGCAAATCACTAGGGATCAAGAAAAGCTTCACAGCCGTGGACCACCCACAAACCAAAGGACAAGTTGAAGCTGTCAACAAAATAATGAAGAAGATATTAAAGACCAAGTTGGAGGCCAAAAAGGGAGCCTGGGTAGACGAGCTGCAAACCGTGCTATGGGCCTATCGAACCACAGCTTGCACCACCATGGGAGAAACTCCCTTTTTATGGTATATGGGTCTGAGGCAATGATCCCAGCAGAAAATGAAGTGATCAGTTAGCGTAAAGCCACTTTCGATCCAAAGAACAACGACTGGCTAATGGTTACGAATCTTGATTTGCTTGAAGAAGCAAGAGAGTTAGCTCGCATGAGAGTAGCAACCTACCAACAGCGCATGGCGAGATACCAATAGCGAGTGCCAGGTATTTTTCGCTCTACTCCTTATGGGTTGGGCTCAACCTAGCAGGCCGGCCCAATCGTGTAAATCCCAGTAGACCCTAAATTGAGTTCGTTAAAGCGAGATCGCACATTGCTAGAGGCCGAGTGATTAGTGGTTAATTTTGTAAAATTTTTGTTATAATTATAACCCTCATTTTGATTTTAAATTGGTTTAATTGAATAATTATATGTAATATATATCTATATATATAATATATAATATATTATAATAAACATGTAAATATAATACATATATATACTCAATGAAATGCATGCATGGATTATCTATATAATATATAAGCATATAATATCTCATATAATATATCATATCAATATATATATAATATAATAGATGATTTATTAATAAATTGCTTATTTATAGGTATGAAGAAGGTGGACTTGGAAGCCCAAAAAAGAATTCAAGTCCAAAAAGAATTCAAGTCCATGAAGAATTCAAGCCCATGAAGAAAAAAGAATTCAAGTCCATGAAGAATTCAAGCCCATGAAGAAAAAAAGAATTAAAGTTCATGAGAAAATTAAAGTCCATGAAGAATTAAGACCCAACTTGAGCATCCCATGAAAGATATCATTTGAAGAAGGCCCAAGGATTATTTTTAATCCTAATGAAGATTAAAAATCAATTTATAGAAATTTATTTTTATTTTTTATGTGAGTGCTTTATTAAGTGTGTCTTTTAGCTAAAATCCATTTAACTATTAGTTGTGTATTATAGCTAAAATCCATTTAACTTTATGAGTACTTTATTAGGTATGTATTTTAGCTAAAATTCATTTAACTTTAATTATGTATTATAGCTAAAATCCATTTAACTTTAAGTGTGTGAGTGCCCATTAGATATAATTATGTCTAGTTGAATAATTGAAAATTATGTGGTTTGTATTGCATCTTGTGGCCTATAAATAGGTTACTTGATTGCATTTGTAAGTGTGATTATTATTCTTGAATAAAAAGTTTAATTGTTTCCTTATAATTCTCTCTTTGAGAATTGTTCTTGTTCTTTCTCATTTTCTTTATTATTTTCTCTTGTGATCTTGCTTCATTTCTTTCTTCTTTTAAATTCTTATGTCATTTATTGTTACTTTATTAATCACCGCCTAAATGGCCGGTTAGTTTATGCCTTTAAATTTCTGCAATTTTAATTCTTGTCTTTTAAATATTCACCGCCTAAATAGCCGGTTAGTTTCTGCTATTTTAATTCCTGTCATTTAAATTCTGTCATTTAAATTACGCCATTTAAATTTCTGTTAATTAATTTATAAATAAAGATGAGTAGCTAAACCCAATCTTGGGTTAAGGCAAGGACAGTGTCCAACATCAATGATTCCCAAAGAAAGCTACGCTTTAAATGAGTAATATTAATTTAAATTTCAATATGAGTGTGTATTTTTAAATTAAGAAATCACTAGGTTTGGATTGGAGCGTAAGCCTAACTTAGAGCTTTCATGCCACGTATGAGAGTTACTAGAATTGGAAACGCTATCATACCCAAACCCGGATGATTAATTTAGTTGTTTTGTATATTAATTGTAATTGGATTTATGGTAGTTGCTTAAACTAGAATCTCACATATCATGTATGGGGATTGCTTAAACTAGAACTATCATCATCTCTAATTGCATTTAATAACAAACCCTCATATTTGAAATTAAATTAATATTGCTAAACTCTTCTGCTAAAAATTGGGAATCAACGGGTTGGTGCTGAAATTGTCTTAACTCAAGTGTCGTCCAATTTCATATTCTCACATTCAGTGTTTATTTAATTTTTGTCTTACTTTATTTCCTAGCACTTGTTATTTGAAAATCCATAAAAAAATTCATGTTTTCAATTCATCCAAATGTGTGTGTGTGTGTGTTTGTGACATTCTTTTTCTTTTGCCATAAATAAATCTCTCAGTGGACGACCTGGACTCATCCAGAAAATATAAATTTAAATTTGGACTACAACTGCACTCGTACACTGACGAGTATAAACCTCTCACCAAAATAAAGAAAAAAATATAAAAGTTTTAATGTGTTTTTATTGTATTTTAATTGCAGGGTGAAAGTGCAGCCACCGAGCTCAGATCGTAGGACTAAGCGGTCTTTACACGAGCGAGCTCTCAACCACGCTTCGAGCGAGCTCCCAATGACTCTTGCAGTTCTCTAGTCCAATCGATTAACTCGCATAACGAGAAGGCCATATGCCAGAGAATATTAATGGGTTAGGGGTCATCCCAGCTGGGCCATTCAGGCCCAACCTGGCCCCGTCCTCTCGACCCATTTAATCGACCCATGTCAGTCCTATCCAGCCCCCTTGTAACAACATCATTATAGCCATTTTTGGATTTTACTCACCTTAAATCCCATCCTCATTAATGACGAATCCCATCCACATTAATGAGGGTCCCGTCAGCACCTTACCACTGCATGGGCGTTTTCGCTGGTGCCAGATATTATGTCCCATCATCCTCGGACATACAGCACCTACAAGAGGACGTCTCCTTCTCTTATATATCAGCCAGCTCTCACCAGAGCCATGGTATGTTTTTTCCTACCAACTTACTGATACTTTGCACCTCCTTACTCGCTTACTGACTTGAGCATTGGAGTATTTTGTAGGGGCTGACTGGCCAACGGGTCAACAAAATCAAACCAGATAACATTTTTCTCCCTCTTGGATTTATTACACCAGTGCGAGCCAACGAATCACGTTGACTAATTCCGAACATCGACAATTCCAAAATAAATACATACTCAAACATTTTTTTAAATATTTTTTCACCAAAAATCCTAAAATAATTTTCTTAGAATTTAGAAAACAATTCAAAAAATACCTGGGCCCCACGCGCCCAACGTGAAACTGAGAGTGAGACTGGCACGTGAGCTTCACGTTCCGATCGTCTTCTCTAATGTCGGTACACCGGCGATGTTGGATCTCCTTCCCATCATGCTCTACTCCTTCGGTAGATCCTAATGGTGGGTTTGGATGCTCGAAAGGATGACCGAAAACACCCCAACCGACTGATTACACGCTCAGCCAAATCGTCTGCTTAGGTTTCTAGCAAAGCTTCAATTCTAACTCCACACTACATGAAAGCTCTCCAAAACTTATAGAAACACTCTACCACTCTCAAAGATTAAAAGCCACTTATCCTTATTGCTTGATTTTCCCTCTAACGCGCTCGATTTCAAGCTTTAAACTTGAAAATTCTCCACCAACCCCTACTATTTACAGTCAAAGTTGTGCTTTAAAACGATTACACTTGTCCAACCAAGGTCACTAACACATTTACCTACCCCATATCGATCCAAAACCCTCAAAAATAGCCCCCAAAAATTTGGTTACAGTGGCCCAATTTTTTGACCATGTTTTCCGTCGATATGGCATGTTTGTCAGCCAAAGAACAGCCTTAGACCAGCCTTGAGGCCCCTCAGCCCATTCCCTCGAGCTTCCCATTGCCGAAATTGGGGATGTGGCTGGCAGCTTAGTCGGCCATGGTTGTTCCAAGTTTTGAAAATTACACTACAACCCCCTCTCAATTTTTGAAATTGCATTTGACACCCCTCTGAGTAACCTCCTAAGTTTCCAAAAATTTCTTGATGACCTATATATTTTAAACTTCTCATTTGACCCTCGAATATTCAAAAATATTGTCATTTCGATCTCCCTTGGGAAATTTCAAAAATTATACTTTAGCTCGAAATGATGCTTTGATTATGAAACCCCATTTTTTTTATCCCGATACCACTTAAGGGTTGTTCTTTTTGTACTATTTGATTTCTTTGAAGATTCTGTTGACTTTTCGAAAGCCCTTTACGTTAATTCAATTTTTCAGCCTAAATCAAAGTTGTACCAAAAATTATTTTTGATCTAATTTCTTTCGATGTTAAAAATCATTCCTCAAGATGTTTGTCAACCCTGTACCTTTTTTCATAGGTATCTAAGCCCTAGAGTATACCCTGCAGTCAATTCGATTAATTTTTTAGGCTTTTTAGATACTAATCTTCTATGAAACTCATATTTTTCTCAAATTAACCATTCCCGAGGCAACCTAAACTTTCTGGGTGTAACACCCTACCTCTGTTATTAATGAATTCCCCCATCCTCTTTTTCTTCCTCCTCAATTTCAATTGAAATTGAAATCCATTGTCTCTTACTGTGCAATCAATAATTGATTTTACTATGCACTATGTATTTTTAGTAAATGGGGCCAATCGTCGACTTTTAATTAACAATTTTCAAAGATATTTCGGGCACATGATGTCGATACCAAATATAACACTATATGGTGTGTGACTTTCTAGGTTCACTACTTGCTAGCAATCAAAAAATACTGAAACCTCTTTCGGTATCGATCAACTTTTTAACCTATTAGTGAAACTTCTCCAAATCCTAATAATATTCCAAGAGTTCTTGAATAGCGCCTAACAATAGTTTAGGACAGTATAGGTGGCAGTGAAGTCTCACTTTAAGTGAAACTATTACGGTTGACAATTATCGTGTGTTATAATTCTTCCATCATCTAACGTTTCTACTAAGCGAGAGCCATAGAGCGATAAACTCACAAACTCAGTAACTATGTGTCAGACTTTTTTAATGTGATTAGATTATATTGCAAGAAACACCTTTCCTAACTTTCAATCTACCCTGGTCAGGAACTATTTTGTCACATCAATAGTAGATCATATAGGACGCTCATCCTATCAATTATTAACGAGGGCGACAAATCTTATTCTCAATACATGTCTCCATATACCGAAAATACGAAATCACATAGATGACCGTTCCCACCTCCCAATTAAATGGTTCAACTCATTAGTAAATTCTGCACACCAATACACAAAACAATCGTGTCTGTTCAAGTTTAAGGATCAACACACCATCTCAACCTGATGACACGATCATTATCCACCAGGTTATGTGGTCAATTATCGGCATCACATTCAGCTAATCAATCCCAATGACTACCCACAGGTTTACTAGCGATATCTCATGTCATATGGCGTGTGACACCATCCTCCCATCTGAATCCCCATATTGAGTGAGGTAGTAACCCCTATGTCAGTCCATACTCGATTAATCGAAGTCCTGATCCAAAGAATCTAAGGACTAAGAATAGTTTAAGAAATTCTATTACTAGAGAATTTTGTCACACAATCTTAACACCTTGGGAATGATATTTTCATATAGAATATTTAGGGACTCATTCATGTGAATGAAGAAAACCTTATTTTTTATTGATTTATACAAAGATACAATGAATGCATAAAAACAAACATGTTAGATGTCATCTAAATCTAGCATAAGAGCACACACAATACTAACACTCCCTTCTCATGGTCGTTGTTTAGGCTATACGCCAATTGGGTCGTACGAACCCTACAAAACCTAATCAAAGTCATTCTCGAGATGCTCGTTGAGAGGTGCGAGTCTCCTGCCACCTGTCAGTCTCCTTCATTCTCGAGATGCTCATGACACCTACTTAAACTTTAATTCTCGTTCAGGCTGAGATTGACTTATGCATTGAAGGGTTCGCGGGTGACCTTACCTATGCTTGTAACTTGTTTCCTTCTATGCAGGCCTGTCGTTCACTTAGAACTCTCTTAATCATCAGACACCCTCTTGATTATTAGACAACTTTCCTATCACTTTGGGACTCTTGTCACCTTTTAGGTCATTCGTTAATCTAGAACTCTCTTGTTACTTTTAGACTCCCACGTGCCATTTTGAGAGTCACAACTCAGATGTCTTCTTGAGAGTCACAACCCACTTACCATTCTGAGGGTCACAACTCACAAGCTATCTTGAGACTACCCAATCTCATTTGGTTCCCAACACAACTCATTGGAATCACTATCCAATCCATTGGACTCCTTGTATCTCATTCTTCCACATTATAAATTTATTATTATAATTAGATAATAAGAATATTTTTTAATATATTGTTATATATAATAACATAGATTATCTTATGATATAATAACAATATATTGTTATGTATGTAGAGGTAAATGCACCCAGAGACCCTCGTGGTTGGGGTCATTTTTGTGATGAACCTCCGTGCTTTTTGTTAAGATATCCCATCAATTAATTTTTAGTATAAACATTGTTAATAACTACAAATTAAGTTAACTTTAATCAATATTTTCTTAATCATCTCTTTAATTAAGACAAATAATAAAGTAAAAAATAATAGGCATCACTAGGATCACCATTGCCAGTAGCTAGACATTGCCAGCAATACTAGGGTTTGAGAAAAGGGGATTGGGTGATGTATTGTTTGAACTTGTTAACAACAACAAGAGAGAGCAAATGGAGTTCTTTTTCTTCATCTTCTTTAATCCATTCACTCTCTCTGCATAATTATTTATCTATTCTATTATATAAGCAAAATAGCACATTTAAGAGTTGTAAAGCTCCTCCAATAAAGTGCATTTTCAAAATACTCTCTATATATTTTGTTTAAAATAAACTCCATCGACAAAATTTAAACTTACCAACTTCAAGTTGTAATATAATTAATTTTATCTTCATTTAAATTTTTCCTAAAAGAGAAACCTAAATTGCAATTGCCAATTGTCACCCAGTGAATCTTCATTAAAAATCTTTTATTTTTTACTTATGTACATAACACATGCCATATCTCTAGTGCATGTGTGTGGTTTGGTACTGATGCGATTTGGTGATCACGCTAATGAATAAAGTCAAGGAAAGAAAGATGACAATGAAAAGAAGAATAAGGAAATAAGATAAGGCAATGAAAGTAAGACGAAGAAGCAACAAAAGTTGACAATCGACAATCCTTTGGTGTCGTTGTAAGTTTTTTTTTTTTTTCTTTGTTTTTTATATTTTAATTAGAGAGATTTTTAAGAAAACATTGACTAATGGATAGATGGGATATCCCAACAAAAATCTCAAACTACATGGGGACTGGTTGCAACTTTTCTTATATAATATATATGGTACATATTTTATGACATGAAAATTCTATATGCAATTACTCTTTTTGTTCTTTACACCCATATTGAAAAACACCAAAAGGAAAAAAAGTCATTTTTACCCTTACTCGTAGCCACCCATCTTCGCACCTTGCTTGCAGCAACCCATTATCGTCGGTGGTCGCCCATCATCGTCTGTGGGCCAAGCTCCTACCGACGGCCGTGATGAATGTGGTCACTATTAGCTCCCACTTTTCATTTATTATTGCACTCACTTTCTTTTCTTTCTTGTCAACGTTGCTCTCATCAGTGCCCTCGACGAACGTAGTTGTTGGCGATGATGGGTGATGCGACCGTCGGTGAGAACTTTGCAATGATGGGCTCCTCGTGGCCGCCAATAAATGCGATGATGGGTGACTACATTCATTGTGGCCGTCAACAATGATGGTCGGCGATGATGGTGAGATGACTATGTATAAGGATATTTTTAAAAAATCATTATACGATTATAAAAGGTAGCTATGAAAAACAAAAGAGGTGGGTGCAAATAAAATTTCCCGTAATCTATCATATATACAATATAATGTAGATATGGCAATCATATTGTAATAATTATATTAAAATAATAAGATAATAACTAATATATTACACATAATTATATATAGATAAATTATAAATATTATAAAAAATAATATATAGTATTACACATAATAAAATATATAATATACATTAAATACCAAACCTAAAACATAAAAAGAAAAAATTATGTTCGGAAATGCAACTTACCAAACTTAAAAGAATTTAATTCATGAGAATCACATTATGAGAAATAACTCACTTTTCTTATATCAACAAAATATAAGTATGACATTTAGGTCCAAAAGTCGTTCCATTTGATAAATTAATGAACCCCCCGCCAATTGCGTCGTCGTTGACAATAACTACAATAAATAAAGTAATAATATTTTTTATTACTATCAATATTGAGTCCATTTAATACAAGAGGGCTACATTTGATAATTGATGACCACCATAAAACATTCTACAATGGTTAATATATTAAAGTTTATGTAATTGATTCAATGACATATTATTATAAATGATAAGAAAAAAAATCTTTTTTTATATGAGTTATGGGATGGTGTTATATGTATTTCTCGCATCATTTCTTATGGGGTAGGTCCAGTATAACAGGCCAGCCCAATCGCTTATAATCCAGGAGGTCCTAGCATACTCAATAAGGCAAACTCATAGATCGCTTAAATTCGAGCTCTATCGCGGAACCAAGCAAGCTCTTAGCGAACTCTCGGCAAGGTTTCTAGCGAGTTTTCAACGATCAACTCAACGAGCTTCAATTAAAGCCCTTAGTTCGCTAGCTCAAACATTTAGCTCGCTGGTTTAAACCCTCCAACTTGCATAGATAATAAAGCTATTGAACAATCAGAGGCATGAACTTACTTACTTTATCTATGGTAAGCCATACCCCTAGTAATGAGGATTTCACTCCTAATTTTATGTAGATGATAATGACTGTTTGTCTCTCATTATATCATTTGTATATTTTTTATATCTTATGCAATTGGAAAGACCCTCATGATAAATAAGGGTCAGAAATATCATTGAAAGGGGGGGCAAGAAGAATAATCAGACATAGTCACTCTAGAAAATCAGAAGACTATTGTGGAGTAGGTATCATTTTGGTCGAACCACAGAAAAATACTTAGTGTTATTTTATTTTTGTTTCTTTTTTCTTATATCTTGAATTTATTCACTCATTACGACTCAAAACGAATCACGATCAGCTAGAATTGAACGTTGACAAATGATTTATAAAAGATCATGTTATGATTAAATCTTGTAATGATGAGTAATATAACATACAATATGAATTAAAGTAATGGTATTTAACAAAAATATATATATAATAATGACATAAATCTTGAATTATTAAAGGTATTATTTTGATGTTTTTGTTTAAGAAATAGTTATAAATGTTTACAATAAAAAATATAAACAAATTTAAAATTTAAACTCATAAATAAAGGTATATACTACTATTGTCGTGGTAGCAGGTAATAAAGGTCTGATTTGACGGGAAAGGACCTCAAATTCAAACACCTTTTTAAGACCATCTTTGGAGGTAATAGAAAATAGGAAGAGATGGGGATCGAAAGGTATTCAATCCTTTTCCCCAGAGAAGAGAGAATGCTTTTTCTTTTTTTTTTTCTTAAATTTTATTTTTACTTTTAACTGTCAAGCTGAAAGGAGAGATTTACCTTTTATTTTCTCGTTAAACATCCAAATAACGAGAACATAATTTCCGTCTCTTTCCCCATTATTTTAATTTTCATTTTTTTTCCTTTTTATATAACTTTTTATTTTTTTTTTAAACTCTTCATTATAATTAAGATACTATTTGTTAAACAAATACTATCTTAATTTAGTCGGATCATATGTCACTGTTCTGTACTTGCCTTCAAACGGGGAGTGTGTACGCGCTCGCGCGTGGCTGTCCCCGCGACATACGGTGGTAACATTCCTCTAATGCAATGTAGTAGCAGCCGCCGCTGCTGCATGGACTGGAGAGCTTGCTTGGATGCTTCCTTCGAAGCCAGCTTGTCATGGACTGGCACTCTCTCTCTTTATCTTCTCATCATCATCATCATCAATACATCCTCATAGGCGCCGTCTCTCTCTCTCTCTCTCCATAGCCCGTCCTTTGAGTCTCCTGCTATTCTTTTTATTTCACGATGATCTGGGTTCGTATACGTGTTTCAAATCTACACTAGTTCCCTTTTCAGCTTCCGCTTTTCCACATTTCAAGCCCTATATATTTGGACCCTTTCCCCTTCCCTCCCAACCCCGCCAAAAGCCTTCCCTTGTTCGTCTCTTCTTTCCCATTTCTTTTCCTATTATTAATTCTTCCTCTGTGATTCCAGTAAATTAAAGCAATGCTGCTTCGAGTTCTAATCTGGGTTATACTTTAATGACTTAAATCTGTATTTCTGTACCTGGGAGGCAACCTAAGCCCAAATTTATTGTAAAAATTTGAAGCAAATCTTGTTTTCACGCATTAATCTGCAAAATACGTAAGAAACCATGGAGGAAAACTTTGTTCCGTTTGGCGGAATAAAGGAGGATGTTCGTGGGAGGCTAATGTGTTACAAACAAGACTGGTCAGGTGGTTTTAGGGCCGGTTTCAGGTATGTGCGTAACTGATTTAAGGTTGTTTAGTTTCCAAGAAAAAATGGCTTCTGTGTTTCTAGATTTTCCTAGGAAATGCCGATGTGTTTTTCAGGATTTTGGCCCCAACCACGTACATATTCTTCGCTTCAGCGATTCCGGTGATATCATTTGGTGAACAACTGGAGAGAAATACTGGTAATTGATTTTCATTGTTTTCTTTAGAATTATCTCAAGCGGATTGATTGAAACTGACGTGATTTTTTGGACATATATTCGGGTTTGGGCAGATGGGTTGCTCACAGCGGCCCAAACGTTGGCTTCTACTGCACTATGTGGAATTATACACTCAATCATTGGGGGTCAGCCATTGCTGATTCTTGGTGTTGCGGAGCCTACTGTGCTGATGTACACATTCATGTATAATTTTGCCAAAGATAGACCAGATCTGGGACCCAAGCTCTTTCTAGCCTGGACTGGATGGTATTTCTTCTTCACACAAAGAAATCTTATCTGAAATTTGGCCTCCAATTAGTGACAATGCTTCATTTTGTTTTTTCTTTTGGCTGAAATGGATTTCTTGCATCACCGAGATGAGCATTTCAAATTCAATGGGCAGGGTGTGTGTTTGGACTGCAATTTTGTTGTTCCTTATGGCAATCCTAGGAGCTTGCTCCATCATCAATAGGTTTACTCGTCTTGCCGGGGAGTTGTTTGGCCTGCTCATTGCAATGCTCTTCATGCAAGAAGCCATCAAAGTGAGTGGGTGCATTGGTTTCTTCTTGTTTCTTTCTTATCCCTATTTCTTATTGGCTTGATTTTGTGATTTCGTGGAGTTGCTTTATACTTGATTGAGAATCAAAATTAGGCAAGTTTATGGTTTCTGGGTTTAATAGAAGAATCCGGTGGATGTAGGGACTTGTCGAAGAGTTTCGTAAACCTGACAGAGCAAATCCCAGGTTAACAGAGTTTCAACCTTCATGGAGGTTTGCTAATGGGATGTTTGCACTAGTACTGTCATTTGGCCTTCTTCTCACTGCACTGAAAAGCCGCAAGGCAAGATCTGGGCGATATGGATGTGGTAAGTTTTTCACACGTTTGGCATATGTTAAGACCCTCCGCGAAGTAAAAACACACAAAATTCTCGTTATTGCCTGCAGTTTCTGATGCTCAAAAATAAAATCCAAAAGCCTTGTTGAAATATTCTAGATCTGTATAGATTATGTTTCAATTTCTTTCAGGATGGATTCGAGGCTTCATAGCAGATTATGGCGTGCCATTGATGGTTATCATGTGGACTGCTCTTTCTTACATACCATCTGGAGACATTCCCAAAGGAATACCAAGGCGCCTTTTCAGCCCCAATCCATGGTCACCAGGCGCATATCAGAACTGGACAGTCATAAAGGCATGTGAACTGGCTGTAAACCTCTGACTTTCTATCTTGTAAAAGCAGGAAGCGCATTTTCTTCCCCTCTCTAGATCCATCCCTCTCACAGAAGAGTACTGATTATTTATGCTTAAAATTGACAGGATATGCTAAATGTGCCTGTTCTCTACATAATTGGAGCTTTTATTCCTGCAACAATGATCGCGGTGCTATATTACTTTGATCACAGCGTGGCATCTCAACTTGCTCAACAGAAAGAGTTCAATTTGCGAAAGCCCCCTTCATTCCACTATGATCTGCTTCTTCTAGGATTTATGGTATTCTAAATGAATATATGTTCTTTCGCTAAATGGCACTATTCTCATCTCTGGTAAAATATGTGTGCTTTTTTTGCTAAATGGCAGGTCATACTGTGTGGTCTTATTGGGATTCCTCCAGCAAATGGTGTCATTCCACAATCTCCAATGCATACTAGAAGTTTGGCAACACTTAAGCACCAGGTAGGCAAAATGATCATTATATCCATAGACTTTCATATTTTTCTGATGAATATAAGGTCTTAGAAGAAATAGTAGTTGCAGCTTATCGTTTCTCATCCAATTAATCGTAATATCTTCATAAAACCCATAAAGAAATGTATATATGCACACAATTTTACGTATTCATTCTCTTGCCTTTTATGCAGCTACTTAGAAATAGGCTTGTAGCAACAGCTCGCAAATGTATGGGTAAGAACGCTAGCTTGGCACAAGTTTATGGGAGCATGCAAGAAGCCTATCAACAGATGCAGACTCCGCTGATCTACCAGGAACCTTCAGCTCAAGTATGATGATTCAAATTCCAAATTCTATATGTATTAAGTAATATGGAACTGCTCTTGCCAATTCCATTAATTTGTCACTCATTTGAAGTAGTGAAGGGAAAGTTCTAATGATCCATTCAATTAGTTTAGGCTTTGATTTTCCATGAGTTCCATGATTAAGTTAGCTGAATGGCCACATTATCTGCAATTTCATTGAAATCTCAATTTTGAGATAATTTCTCAATTTTTAGTAAATAAAGAATCATTTGGCAACCTTGCCTGAACGCATTATATGAACAGGGACTAAAGGAATTAAAGGACTCAACAATTCAGTTGGCTTCAAGCATAGGGAATATAGATGCCCCGATTGATGAGACAATTTTTGATGTTGAGGAGGAGATTGATGATTTGCTACCAGTTGAGGTGAAAGAACAACGGCTTAGCAACTTGCTTCAATCTGTGATGGTGGGAGGATGTGTTGCTGCCATGCCTTTCCTTAGGAAGATACCCACCTCAGTACTCTGGGGATATTTTGCATACATGGCCATTGAAAGCTTACCGGGAAACCAGTTCTGGGAGCGGATCTTACTGCTCTTTACTGCTCCAAGCAGGAGATACAAGTAAACTATCGGTCCAGATTTTTTTGCCTTAAGTTATCCTGTTTCTTCAAAACTAATTAAAATTGCATATGTTTGTTTTTCTTATTGTTTGTTATTTCAGAGTTCTGGAGGAGTATCATGCTACCTTTGTGGAATCCGTACCCTTCAAGATTATTGTGACCTTTACAATTTTCCAGACTGTTTACTTGCTTATTTGTTTTGGAATTACATGGATCCCGATTGCTGGGGTTCTGTTCCCCCTGATGATCATGTTCCTGGTGCCTGTAAGGCAATATCTGCTGCCCAAGTTTTTCAAAGGGCCTCTCCTTCAAGATTTAGATGCAGCAGAGTATGAAGAGGCACCGGCTTTATCATTCAACCTCGTAAGCTCCTCTTCTCTTTGGCTATAACCATCAGCCAAACTCACTAACCGTTAACTCTTGCCAACTTCTACCTCAAATTTGCGCATGTATTTTCAATAATGCATATGGAAAATGAGAATTAGAAATTAATACTGTGAACAGTTCATTTTCTCATTCTCATGTCTTCGATGTGCTCTTTGAAGGATGGGGACATCTGTTCCATGGCCTCATTTGCTGATGGCGGGGAAATTTTAGACGGCATGATAACTAGAAGCCGGGGTGAGATTAGACACGTCTGCAGTCCAAAGGTAACAAGCTCCAGTCCAACACCAGCCAAAGATTTTGCAAGTAACAGCCCGCGGCTGTCAGATAAGGTCTACAGCCCTCGGATAAGTGAAATCAAAGGGGATCACAGCCCTCGTCGTGGTGGCAGAGGACCCTGTAGTCCAAGAACTCTTGAAACAAGACCGTCTAATCTAGGGAAATCTAGTCAAAATTTAGGTAAGTAGCATACGCATGCGAGTCCATAAGTTTTATTGCACTGTTGTCTTAAGGAAATAGTACTATTGCCCACAAGATTAAGATGTTAATAGGGTGAATTGGCATATATTTCTTGCTTGTTTCCTGGTTCTGGGTTGTAATTGTTTGCATACTAACAACAGATATAGCAAAACAAGTACTTAAAAAGAGCCCTTTCCAAGTTCGCCTTTCACAAATGGCTTGATTGTAGCTTGAGATCATATGATCTCTGTGCACTAACCATAATTACAGGATACTAATCGTTGTAACAACTTAAGAATATGATCGACCGCTGAAGGTCGATCACAGTAGCATTAACTGTAAAGAAACTTTCAAATAGTGTCGTTCTAGACTTCAGGTTGTTATTTGCTGAAGAACAAAAATTTGAACAAAAACACAGAATAAACTGTGGGAATTTTGCCAATTTTGAGGGCGAGAATCCATTGATGCTTTTCAAGAAAGATAATGGAAGAAATCCCAAACTATTCCCCACTCCATGCAAGAACACATAATGATGAATGGAGGGTGTTGTCGTTTGAATATAATAATAAATTTATTTATTGACAATATCGTTGTGGAGTCACTTAGACTTTACAAGAAAGAGAATAATTAGAGAACTGAACGTATGATAATTTCTGTACAAATACTTTGATGTTTATGTCAAATATTCAAATTTGTTGAAGACTTTGATGTAATATTAAAATTAGTGTTGAGACTTACTTTTTTTGAAATGAGGGTTCATCTATTTATAAAGCATGAGAATTCGTAATAGGTATCCCTAATATTCTAAGATTAACTAGGATTAGGATTTTTATAGATTATGTCCGTCACTTTATAGAATTATTGAAAGGATTTTCAAACATTAGAGTTATTATGTTTGTATTTTATTTAAGACCTTCCCCAAAGGAGATTTATTAGACAAGCTTTGGGAGAACCCAATCTCCCAGAGCTGATTATAGTCTCTGGGAGACTATAATATCTCCTAGACAATTAAGGTTTTCGAGAGACATGGCTTCCCAAAAATGTTTTGAGCGGGAGACTCAATCTCTCAACACTATTTATTTTACGCTACTATTTTGGGATGTCTTCTTCAGTTTTGGGCTTCTTAGTCTTTTTAGAAGGTTTTGCTTATGACACATCAATTGCTCCTCAATATCTCCTTTGGGTTTCCTGGTGGAAAGAGTAGAATTAACAATAATAATATTCTCATGTGCCTATTTGATATTTTTCCTTGGTTGTCAATTCTCTGGAAGTTGTATTGTGTGAAAAACTTTTAACTGAGTATTTATTGCACCTTCCAAACCTTTAGATTTGGTCCCCCTTTGAAAGATGATCAAATCATATGCAAAACACCAACACTTGGGATCAATGCAAGAGTATATAAGTTTTAAAACATTTTTCAAAATTGAAACAAAGCATAGCGGAAGCAAAACAAATCCTTGCAAGACTCGGTATCAAACATCCATATGCATATATACATGAAAATCCATCCATAAGGGGTTTAGATTTTATATCTCAAATGGATGAATTTGTAGTTGGTTGTCTGATGCGCCTAGAACTCCAAGCTTTCAGCTTTCTCCAAGTTGCCAGGAACTGATCTAGTTCCTGCAAACCTTAGGTGACCAACTCGCCTCCTCAAGTGTGGAGGACCTAGTCCGTCTATGCCTGAACTACATCGAAACCCTTCAATGAACCCATGTCATAACCAAGAGAGGCTATTAATTGCTTCAAAAGCACGCACGACATAATATCTCTCAAGCCATGTCCCTCTTATTCTTTTTTAATTTCTCTATCTATTTCCTAATTAAATCCCCATTTAATGCCTATAAAAGACATAATTAAGGGAAACAAAACATTTAATGCTTTATTGTCAAGAAACGAAAAAAGACAAAAGCACGTGGGATTAATCTCGTTCTCAAAACTGTTAACCATTTGTGGGATTTGTTAATTTTTTTGTCGAACAAAACTGTCAACCATTTATGCTTGCAAAAGTTACTCTCGACTTATTGCATCTAAGCCCCTACTATTAACTCTTAATATCGTTTCCATTAACTCTTAATGGAACCAAGGCCTCTGTTAACTCTTACTGACATGCTTGTTAACTCTTAACGGTCTCCCACATTTGTTGATCCTTTTGTTAACTCTTAACAACATCCATTATCATTAACTCATTAATAACGAAGAACACATTAACAATAGAGGTTCACTAATCCACTGTGTTACTCAATGTGTGTGTGACTTTCTAGGTTCATAGCCATGTAGCAATTAGGACACGTCTACTCCTTAATGCTAATTGAATTCTTTGATCTATTAAGAGGATTATCCATCTCCCTAAAGGATCCTAAAAAATCCTAAGTATCCTCTAGCCAAGACTCAAGACGATCTTAATAACAATGAAGTCGATACTTCTATTGAACTTATTAAGGCTCTCGATTATCGTGCATTATAATCCTTCAATTGACTAACATCCCCATCAAGTGAGGGTCATGAATTGATTAAACTTGCAAGACCCGGTAAGTATGCCAAATCCAACATGGTGTGATTGAAATGATACATCGGAACTTCTTTCGACATCTAAAACTCTTTTTTGATCATGCATACCCTAGTTAGGGGTTTTCCAACCACAATCAAATAAGACCACATAGGATGTTCACCCACCCCAGAGGATAATGGATCCCATCAATGAGCATCTACCTCCATGCACCATTGCACAAAGACCACACAGAGAGTATCCCCACCTCTCACTTTGGATGGTTTCGGTCAGTGGCAAATTCCTAACATTAATGTACAAGACAACTCTATCGCATCAGATCAAAGAACTAGATACACAATCGAAAACTAGTAACAAATCATTAATCTTCTCAGCCATATAATCTGTTACAGACATCACATTCAGTAGATGTTCAACTAACACCTACCCACACGTCTACTATCTGCATATCATGCCATATGGCATGTAACTCACCATCCATTATTATTAACATCTCAAGCTAATCGACGATAGTAGCCCATGTGCCAGTCTATGATTGATAAATCATATTACCCTTCTAATAAATTTGAGGACCAAGAATATCTTTAAGAAATCCCAAACAAAAGATCTTTGTCACATGTTCTTAACAATTTAAGAATACGATCTCTACTATGATATATAGGGACTCATTCATAGGATAAAGATGAGAGTATGAATGAAGATGTGATTTTTTATTAATTTACAAGATTACACCACTAGTCCCTTTTACACATATTATATGTCATCTAAATCTAGTATTAGGGCACTGACACTAACTCCCAGTACATAAAGAAGATTAATTTTTTTTTATTTTTTCATTCACCGTTTGATTTATTCTCTCTAGGTGATTTTTCTTTGAATTTTGGAATCTTTCCTAGAAGTTTGATTTTCATCTTTCCCGAAGGATGTTTTTGGTCTCCTATTATTGGTAAGATACAACAATTAAAATTCATGAAGTGGGAATGCCTCGATCTTGGCAGAGCAGAGCAACCAACTGTTAGATGTCTACTTGTGGGAATGAGATGCAAATATCTCTATTGCTTCGAAGAAGTAAAATGAATACATGGGTGGAATTTTGGGTGAACTTCATGGGTGAACTTTGCGGATAAGCTTTCGGGTAAACTTCTGGGTGAACTTTGTGGGTAAGCTTCAAAGTGAAGATTGATCTATTCAGGTGAACTGCATTCACATGAACAGGTTAGGAGGCATGCAAGGATTCCTCACCCGCGTATGCCTTCTAATGCTTTAGTAAGTATGGGAAGAAAAATAGTTGTCTGGGAGAACTTTGTTGGTACCCCTAGATGCACAGTATAGAATGCAGTTAAAATATCTAATGTTAATATATGCTAAAAGTGCCCCTTCCCCTCGTTTTCTTAATGAGGAAATGGGTATCTATAAGCCTTTTTTTTGGGGGGGGGGGAAATTGTTAGAGGTGGACACGTGTCACTCAAGCATGAGGATATCTATTCTAAGTCTAGTCAGATGGGCTTAAGAGGAATCTCCTTGGAGGACTTAGTAGCTGGATGAGTTCTCTGAGAAAAGGTGGGCCTTACAATAGGCTACTGAAATAGGGCCTTAGCTACTATGTGATTTGTCCAAGGGGACATCTTTGTGCGTTATGTTTTATCAAGTGATATTTCTCAGTGGTTGGGAGGAGTTTTGTCCTTTAGAAAGACTCATTTATTTAGGGGATATCCTCCTATTGTGGCATAGCCTCCAAGGGGGGAGACCTCTTAAAGCAACCAAAATTAGTTAATCCTAGAAGAAGCCATCCTTTTAACAAAACCTTTCTAGGGTTGGATCATATCCCCTTGAGAAATCACCACTCCATCAGGGGACTTGCATGTTCTCGGCCCTCTTACCTCCAAGGAACCTTCCCCAAAGAGGGGTTTTCCCAAATGCCCTTTCTAAGCTTAACCATGGGATAACATCATAGACGAGGGGAGACGCACTGCCCTTTCTCAGGAAAGCTCACTACAACCTCACACGGTTGTGTCACATGTCCCTATCTTACTTGATTCCTATAAGTAGCCCCCAACTCTTTAGTTTCGAGGACAAGGAAGATAAAGTAAGCCTAGACCAGATAAATACAACACAAACAAATATCGCTAGTAATAGCAAACACTCCATTTGCTCATCATACATTTTTCCACATAACATCTTTACATTTTACGACTGCTGCATCTTACACTTCATGGAGACCTTATCTAACTTGAGCATCAAAGGGCTTGTGTGGGAGAAATCCCTATGTGCCTTTGACTACTTTCTATCTTGTAGACCCACTCCTGAGATGGAATATCTCCTAGCTCATCACAACATTCCTCACTTTTTTGGTTCCTTCATAACTCTCCCAGCTAGTGGATTGAGCCTTTTATGAGCCAGTGGACCAAGTTTGCCCCAAACAATTTTCTTTCTCCCTAGTGATGATGGACTAGGTAGGAAGGTCGAGAGACGCTTCATGGTTTACTAATTGCTCACTTAGTTTCCTCAAAATAAACAAATTTTAATTATTGTAGTCTGGTAACAACAATTTGGCACCGTTTGTGGGAAACGTACAAAAATTCAAATAAGAGGTCTTTCCAAAGCGCCCTAATCTACCCTCTGTCAGATCCATACAAAGAAGCCCTAATGACTAGAACTAGTTTCTTTGGGTAGGCCTTAGCTCATATATTCTACCATTCTTACTTGGGATGAACACCAACTGTTTGATCATAATTGTCCTAAGATTATCTAGGTAAATACTTTCATTTTTCTTATTGTTTGTCTTTATTTTTTTCTCTCTTTGTACAAAGGGTGCAACGTATGGTGGTTGCAAATGCTCAATGTCAAGCTCACCACTGATTCATGGAAGAGCGAATGGGATATTGGATGAAAGAACGAATGAGATGGAATGAGAAAACTCAGCTTTTGGATTAGTCTGTTTATGATGCTTGGAGGGAGAATGAGTCTCATCATGAGACATTCCGTGAGCAAATGGGATATGGACGTAGGCAAATGTTGCCTACATCCATAGTTGTTCCTAGGGTTCCTTTTATTGCATCTTGGGGAAGGCTATAATGACCGGTCCCCTTTAAATGATTTGTATTCCATGTTTTTATTAATGTTACCTCTTTCTAGTGTTTATAGGATGCACGTGTTTGGTCCAATCATTTTCTTGAATTTGTACAAACCTTCCCAATTAACTTGTAGCTTTCCTTTTTCACGAAGAGCATTTGTTATCATGGTCTTCCATAATATAAGATCTCCTTCAACTAATGGTCTAACTTTTACCCTTATGTTATAATAATAAGCTTTTCTTCTTTGGTAAGTAGCCATTATGTGAAATCTAGGTTTCTTTTAGTGCTGCAGGGTTTTCTTGTTTGTTGAATTCACCCCATCGAGAAGATTCTACCCCAATTTCCACAAGAATTAATGTTTCTATACCATAAACTAAATTAAATGGTATTTTACTCGTGGAAACTTTACTTGTGGTTCGATATACCAATATAATCATCAGTTGTTCATTTGCCTAAGGGGCTTTAGCTTTACCTATATGCATTTTCAATCCATGTAAAATGATTCTATTGCTTATTTTTGCCAATCCGTTAGCCTGGGGGGTATGCCATTGAGGCTATTCTTAACTGTATTCCCAAGTTGTTGCAAAATGTATTGAAAGCATGATAGTCAAATTGCTTACCATGATCCGTACTGATAATTTTAGGTATGCCAAATCGACACATGATGTCTTTTCAAACCATTAATTCTACCCAAGGCTAATCAAGGCTAATGCTTCTACTTCTACCCATTTAGTGAAATAATCGGTAGCAACTAGGAGAAATTTTCTTTGGCCTATTACTTATGGAAAAAGGCCTAGGATGCCCAACCCTTATTGTGTAAAGGGTGTAAGCTAGAAGATATTTTGTATAGCTGTAATTAGGGAAAAATTAATGGGTGCATGTCGTCGACACTTATCACACTCTTTTTACTTTCTTAAGAGCATCATTTTGTAATATGGGCTAAAAGAATCCTGCCCAAAGTACTTTGTCTGCTAATGCTCCAGACCCCAGGTGTTATCTACAAATACCTTCATGTATTTTAGCTAAAGCATATTCAGCTTCTTAAAGACCTAACCATTTTAAGAAAGGTGTTGTGAAGGCCCTTTTGTATAATATTCCATCAATTATAATGAATCTAGCTCCCTGAATTTTCATTTGTCTTGCAACTACTGGATAAATGGGAACTTTGCCTGTTCTTAGGAGTTTTTGTATTGGAATTCTCCAATCATCAATAGTTTCCATAGCAAATGCTTCTTATTATTCAATACCAGGCTTCTGGTGTAATACCTGAGAAAATTCTTGAGGATATAAATGGCATTTGGTGAAGGGTATAAATAGAATTATCAAAATAATAAGGTTGTAGGGTATACTATCTTAGTTTTAAGAAATTAAATTGATTGAAATGAGTACCTTGGACCCTAGATAGTCAAGGAAAATGTAATGGTATTGACGACTAATACGAGTTATGATTTTAGCATCAAAAGAAGTGGGATCAGGAACAGTTTTCGGTACAACTGTCGACCCGACTGAGAAAATTGAATCGACGTAGAGAACATCCAGAAAGTCAACGGAGTGTCTTGAGGACTTAGATTTTGTATATGAAACAACGTTTGAGCGATTTTGAGTTGAAACGAATGGATTTAAGGTCAAAACGATTAGCTGGACCCAAGTGTAATTTTTCAATTTTGCCCTAGAGAGGTCAAAATGATAGTTTTTCAAAAAATTCGAGGATGTAATGAAGAGTTCTAAAATTATGGGCCTTAGTGGTATTGTTGGAAAGATTAGGGGTGCTTTGGAAAAGGCCAAAATGGCATTGGAAGAAGCCAGGTGCTGAAATGCAATAAAACAAAATTTGGTAGTGTGAATGCAAAGGAAAAATCGTCTGCCGCCTTCCATCGCATGTGGCCATCGTTTCTGGCGATGGGACGACCGAGGGAGACCTGGGAGAGGTGGTATACGATGCAAGGAGGCTTGGGGGCCAAACCTTAGCCTTTGATTGGTTGCAAAACGACCGAAAATAGCTTATAAATAGCGAGGGTTTCGGCCGAAATTTAGCATAGAAATCAGTCGCATTTTCGTTTGAATCGAAGAGAGTGGAGGGCTTTTCATCCTTGCATCAAGGGTAGAGATTCTGGAGAATTTGGTGCGGTTTGGTGTCCGTTTGGAGGCTGTTCAAAGCCTGGTGGGAAAAGCGAGGCGGTTAGCCATGCGACCCCTACAACTGCCCGTTAAGGGGCCTTTCCGGTGGTGTTTCAGCTAGAGATTGGTGCAGTTGAGATTGACTAGGCGAGGGTTTGAAAGGCGTACCCTCAGATTGACCATCGGAGTCGTCGCCAACGGTCGGAAGCGAGGAAGAAGACCGACGCGTGGCTGCACACGCCATCTTTCACAAGTAGCCATGCGCAAGGCGCATGAGTAAGGGTGATTTTGGGATTTCTCTCTCAGTATTTTCCTTGAATTATTTTAGGAATTGTCATGAAAAAATATTTGGTGAAATTGGGTGTTAGGTATTTTTTATGAATTTTCGAATGTATGAAATGTTTGGAAAATAGGAAAAAAATAGGAAAAATTGAGAAAATTATCGAAAAAATAGAAATATTGATTTCTAAGGTCATAATGGTAAACAAGAGATGACTGGATTGTTAAAGAGAAGGATTGCGCGCATTTCAACGCTTAACACATATTACAAGGCAAAGATCATTTTTTTCTGAATTAAGCTGAGTGGTTTGATTTCAATCTTACCCTTGTTTTGGAAGTATGTTGGTGTGTGTAGTGGGTTCAGGTGAGCGGTTTTACCCTCCTAAGCTTAGGATACACGTGGTTGAATCAGTTCAAGTGAGTGGTTATACCCTCCAAAACTTGGGATATTATGCATAGGCATTTTACTTATTTACTTGTGGCATCATATGCATATTGAACATGTGGTATATTACATCAATTGTTTTTAATTGTAAAAGAGTCGGTGCATGGCGTGTGATTTTTCATATCATCGAGGTATTAATTTTCGTGTCGTTGTTATGTCCGTGGGGGATGGGATAGGGTCTTCTTGAGAATGGGGCAAGGTTAATCCTAGTGATCGAGTGACATGGTAGGGCACTTGAGGATTAAGTATGTCACAGCAACGTCAACCCCAAAGGTGTGTGGAATGGATTTTTCACAGGAGGTTGAGTATGTCAAGGAGATTTCTCAAGTTAGACGTGTTGCATGTCGTTGTTGTCTGTATATGCCATGCTCGTTTGTCTTTCATGCATTCAGTAAACTGTATCATGCCATCACTTAGATGTTTTATCATCTAATCTGGGTTATGCCCCTATAACATTCAACGTTCCAACCAGGGACTGCTGTAAGGGAGAGGACGTGGCCAGTTGAGGGCCAATGGTGTTTAGTATGATAATCGTTGTATCATTTTGAAGTGACGGTATTTATTTTGGTATATGTATGATCGGTTGTATGATAATATTGTTATCATTTCTGTAGTTTTGTAATCCATATTTCGGTGTGGAAACACTTTATATGAAACTCGTGGTAGGCCATGATATTTTGATGTTAATTAATCCGTTGCGTTATACTATGTCTCATTTAGTTTAAGATTATTGATCTTGTTAGTTAAACGGGCAAGACTGCGATTCTAGGGATTTTTATCTGCATGTGAAGATTGTTCTTAAAATCACCATGGGTGCCAGCCATCGTATGTGTAAGGCATGTTATCTGTGTGTGAAGATTGTTCTTGAAGCACCGCACGTGATGAACTTGGAAAAAAAAAAATCTCGAAAATTCCCTTATGGTGATGCGCTCGTGTGAGGCGGGGTGTTATATTTGGAGAGTCTTAACATGTATTTTTCTTCCAACAGCTTCTTTTGTCGATGTTAATTTTGACAAGGTGTTAGCATGACTGTTCAATGTTTTGTTAATCTGTATGAATTGGAAGTCTTTAAAGAGTTGTGCCAAAGTTCTAACTTTTTGCAAGTATTTTTCCATTATTTGTTCCCTAGCCTCATATTGCCCTTGGAATTGCTTACTACTAACTGTGAATCACTGTATGCGATCAATTTTTTGGCTTCCATTTTTCAAGCTAGATTTATTCGAACAATTAAGGCTTCATATTCTGTGATATTATTGGAACTTACAAATGCAAAACATAGTGAGTATTCAAGAATATCAACATTCGAAGATATCAAGACTTCACCTACTCTACTTTCTTGTGAACTTGAGGCCTTATCTACAAATAACTTCCATTCAATTGGATAATCTTATGAGGATTTTTGATCATATGTGCATTCCACTATGAAATCTATTTGATCTTTGATAGCTTGTCTTGGCTAAAAATTAATATCATATTCACGCAACTCTATAGCCCATTAAGTGAGTTTTCTAGAACATTATGGCTTTTGTAATATTTGATGTAATGGTTAATCAATAAGGATTGTAATAGGATGAGCTTGAAAATAAGGACGTAACTTTCTTGAGGTTGTTATTAATGCCAATGCAACCCTTTTATTATGCCAATGTAACTTTCTTGAGGTTGATCTTTCTATTAATTCTTTCATAATAAAGCAGCATTGATTGTAGTATCGCTCACCCCCAGGTATAAAAACAAAGGCTCCCCAGTTTTAGGTCTTGTCAATAAAGAGACTTTCTTCAAATATTCTTTCAAAGATTAAAGGGCTTTTTTATAGTCATTTATCCATTCTAAGTTGTTGCCTTCTCTTAAGGTTTGGAAAAATGACAAACTTCTTCTTTTTGCTTATTTTGATAAGAACCTATTTAGAGTAAGAATTCTCCTAGCTAATTGTTAAACTTCCTTAATAGAGGTTAAAGTCTTCATATCTAGTATTGCTTATATTTTCTCTAGGTTAGCTTCAATGCCCCTTTGTGTTATCATGTATCTCAAGAATTTTTTTGATAATACTCTTATTGAACACTTATTTAGGTTAAGTCACATGGTATATTTTTGAAGTATCTCGAAAATTCATGTTAATTTTTTCACATGTGACTCATTATCTTTACTTTTAACAATAATATCATCGACATATGCCTCTATTGTGTTTCCTAGTCAATCTTTAAACAACCATTCTCTGATATGTGTCTCTTGCATTTTTTAATCCAAAGGGCGTAATTTTGTAGCAATATGTTCCCCTTTCTATGATGAAGGTAGTTTTTTCTTCATCTAATGGATGCATCATGATTTGATGATATCCTAAAAAAGTATCTAAGTGTAGAAAATGTTAGCTTAAGAGAGGGGTGAGTTAAGTTTTTCACCCTTTAAAAAAAAAAAACTTAAACCAAAAGTAGATTAAGAATGCAACAAACACAATGTAAACTGGTTCAGCTTTGAAAGCCTAGTTCACTACCTTGGCTTCTCACCAAGAATTTTAGAAAACCAATTTTACCTTGGGAGCTTTTGAGCAGGCTCAGCTACTAACCTTTATACAATGACTTTTTAACCTTGGTTCAGCCACATCCAATACCTTTTACAAGGTAAGGCTTAACCTATTGGTTCTTAATGATGGCAAATATATCCCAAGAGGAGGGGTGAATTGGGATTTGTATAAATTTTTGATAATTTAAAAATTTAATTGATGGCAGAATACTAGGTTTTGAAATATATGGGTTATCTTTCGAAATAAGACTTTCTGTTAAGTAGGTTTCGAAACCTAGTATATATGTTTCGAAATATACCTTACTGTTATAGCTAGTTTCAAAATATAGATTGTATGTTTCAAAGTACACTTTTTGATTTGCTTGATTCGAAATCTTTTGGTTTGTATTTCAAACTAATGATCTTTGGCAAAGATGATTTACATAAATAAGAGTATACTAAAGATATTTGTATATCAAAGATATGTTTTATATATATATGTATAAACTTATGCTCAAGAAAAATTGTTTTAGCTTTTGATAACAAATCTTATAAAAACATGTGCAGTAGGCAATAACGATAGGCAAAAGCAAAAGAACACTTGCACACAAGATATATAGTGGTTTAGCACCTCGCCTAGTCCACTATCTTCAAGCTTACCCACTTGAAGGATTTTCAATCCCAATCACTTTTACTAGTGATCAACCACAACAAGAGTTTTACCACGGTTCACTCTAAAACCTTACAAAGTGAGTTTTTATAGGCTCAACTCAAACCTATCACCAAGTGAGTTTTTACGGGCTTAATTCAAACCTTACACCAAATGAGTTTTAAAGCTAAACTCGAATGTTTAACACAATGAGTTTTAGACTTAACTCAAACCTTTACACCACAATGAGTTTTAGGCTCAACTCAAACCTTACAACATTAACAAGATAGATAAAATCTTATCTTTACAACCCAATGAAATTTATAGCATGAAATGCCTTACCACATGGTTGTACAAACCTCTTGGTTTGAGAAAGGAGAGCATGAAAGATGATACTTTGAATTTCAGCTTGCTTCTCCTTTTTACACCATAATGCACATCTAGGAATGGATGAAGGATTTAGATCACGTGTGCTTGTGTGTGTGTCTCTAGTGTGTGCTCTCTTGTTCTTGCTTGATTAATCTCTTCTTGTCTTTAAATACTTGCTATTTATATTAAGAGATAGAAATCTAGTTGTTTATAGTCGTTATAGACAAGACAGAAAAGTAGGTTTTGAAGCATACTTAATAGGTTTCAAAACATCATAGAAATATACTAAAGTTTCGAAACATAGACAACAAGTTTCGAAACATACAACCTTTTACAGCTGGACAAGCACTTCGAGATAACATATAATGGGAGACAGAATCTAAAGAATCTTATGGGCATTAAGATTAAACAATGGTCTCCACTTTCAAATTTAAATTTGAATGTTATTAGCATGGAGAATGCATTAAACAAATGATAGAGATAAAAACAAAATTACAAAACAAATGCATCTTGGTTTTTAAATGATCTGCTGATAGAATGTCAGAGGTTTCAAAACATGATATATATATGTTTCGAAACATACCTCTCTGGAAATGAGGTTTCGAAACATGATATATAGGTTTTAAAACATAGTCCAAAACCAGAAACAAATGCTAATAAATAGATGTTTCGAAATAGCATATACACTTAGAAAACATGAAAACTTTTTCAAAGGGGTTTCAAAACATGCACAGAAACATGACAGAGTTTCAAAAGGATTTGATTGAAAGCATGATCCATAGCATGTATACATCACAACTTATTTACATTAATACATACATGTCCACAGTTTCTTTTATTTATATTTTACTTTCCATTTAATTTAATACATAAATGTAAATAAGAAAGTACCCCTATTTGGATTCAATAAAACCATCTAGAAAATCAAAATCCATAACAATAAGAAAGTAGATTTTGGGTTTTAGTGCAAACTAAGGATTTAACAATTTTACTACCTCCAAAATGTATATTTTCTATTTAATGAAAAATTCATTAAAAATCATTTTAACACCAATGGATATTAGATATAAAAATACCGGGAGATAGTTTTCTAAAAGAAAATATTTTCTTATATGTCTCCTTATAAGGTGCTAACCTTCCAGACTTAGTTAAAATAGGGTTTTGAAATGTTGATACTTGAAATTCATTTGGTTTTCATTTCACAAAGTGATACTTGATATTGAAATTGATATATGTTGAAAACCATACACTTGACTCATGACTTAGGGATTAAACCAATAGATGTTTTTTATCATTAAAACTGATATACAAAAGTACAACAACATAACCTTTATAGATTTCACAATGAAATGTGATGGAAAGATTTCAAGAGATGGAAATAAGAAATTAAAGTTAACAAATGACTTCTCTTAATGATACAAAGAAATAAGAGAAAATATGAATTAAGCACCATCTCTTTTGAATGACTCAAGTAAAATGGTCTTAAAGGCTCTTTGAGTTCACAAAAATAGAATGATAGGTGTTTAGAAAGCTCTTGTGTTGTGTGTGTTGTAACCTTTTACCTCAAGCTTCTTCTCATATTTATAGTCTTCTTGTATTGAATGCAGCTGTTGACTTGTCTTAAACAATTAGAATATTTGTTTTGTCTCATAGTTGCCACTTTTTGTCTCTACAAATTTCGAACAATCAGTTAGAAATTCATAAAATATCCCTATGTTGTCTGAAGAACATTTAATGCACTAAAAAGTAAAGACATATTGCATTTAATGAGTTGTAATGGCTATATTTTTCAAAATTTGTTAAGTGTTACTCGAGTACAAACTAGGCATTACTTGATTAAGTTTGATCTTTACTTGACTATAAGCATTTTGTAATTGATTGTTTTTGCTACTTACTCAAGTAAGAAGATACTTTTACTCAATTATATTTGAGTCACAGAGAAATTCTTTATATACTCAATTATAAAGTACAAAGATTTTTACTCAATTAACCTTAGGATCCAGAGATCTAGCTTATTTTTAACCTATTGTTACTCGATTATAAAGAAAATCTACTCAAGTACAAGGACATTTTTACTCGATTACAAAAAACAAATACTCAATTACAGACACACAACCTAGATTCAGGAGAATATACTCGATTACAAAAATTGATTTACTCGAGTATAAATTAACCATTACTAGATTAAAAAAACGTATTACTCGATTATTTTTAGCTTGATAGAGAGATGTATTATATTCTTGAATACAAAGACTTGATTAGTCGAATATACGTCATCTTTACTTGATTAAGCCTTCTCTTGTAATCGATTATCTTTAGAAATATCAGAACATTACTCGATTACACAAGTTTCTTACTCGATTACTAAAAGATTGGTAAATCTACTTAAGTCTTTTCTGATTGATGAGATACTTGATTACTAAAGGCTTAAACTTGATTAACAGGAGCTTGAATTGAATCCATTTCTCAATTAAAAATTGACTTTCTCAACAAATTTACATGTTAATCCTAATTGTTTTAGTCATCATTCTTTAACCAACTTTACTAATTTTCTCATTAAATCAAAACATCAAATTTCTCAACACTAAGAAGCTTAATAGCTTATATCTAGAAGTTTCATAAGCCAACCTATCAATCTTGGGAAGTGGATACGAATATTTTAGGCATGATTTATTGAGGTCTGTGAAACCCATGCAAACTCAATTTTCCATTTTCCTTCTTTACCATAACGACATTAGCCAGTCAGTCAGGATAATAGACTTCCCGAATAAATCTCGCATCTCATAATTTGTGAATCTTTTCATCAAGGATCTATTGTCTCTCTAGAGCGATGTTTCTTTTCTTTTGTTTGATGGGCCTGATATTGGGATTTACATTCAAATGACAAGTGGTTATTTTTAGGCTTATTCCAAGCATATCTACTGATGTCTAAGCAAATATATTGGCATCCTTTTGTAGACATTTCACAATTACCTTTTTAATTCCTTCTTATAATTGACTCCCTATATATACCAAATTTTTATGTATCCTATTTCTTTAATTGAATTGCTTATAGGTTTTCCACGAGCTAGGGTTTATTCATAGGTTGTTTTGTAATGGTGAGAGTTTCCTCTACAACTTTCTTCTTTATAGAGGAGATGTAACAATTTCTTGCTTTCTTTGATCTCCTCGGACTTCTCCCACTCCATTAGATGTTGGGAATTTCATTAGAAGATATCCTAAAGATATTATACCTCTCATATCATTTAAGAGTGGGTGATTAATATAACATTATATACTATTAAGGGTGTTTGACCACCATAAAATTAGCCTATCTTGTAGTACTTTGAGGTTCTATTCCTAATGTAATTCCTAGTTTTACAAGCTCAACTACAGGAACTTATTATCCTATGAAATTGAACAAAGGTGAGTGGACATGTTTTAGATGGTCTAGAGAAATGTTTATCTTTTCAAAGCAATTCAAGTATATTAAATTTATTAAATTGTCGCTATTTATCAATATTCTTCCAATAGGGTGTTTGATAATCACCATTGAGATGACCATGGGATCATCATGGTGCATTATGACATCTCCCTAATCTACAAGCATACAAGTAATGACCTCTTCATGTTCTTGTATGGGCATTACAAAATTGACTTGATAGGCTTGCCTTACATAAGCCTCTTTTGAGGATGAACTATAGCCTGCTATGGTTTCTCCCCTTGGTATTACATGGATAACTTGGTTAGTAAGTTCATTATTTGGAAAAGGATTTTGTGTTTCATCTCTTCATATTGTCTTTCCTCAATATGTTTGTTATGTCTTTTTGACCCTTATTCATATCTCCTATCATTTCTCCAATCCCCGTCTTCTGTTTGAATATACCTTTGGAGCCTTCCACCTCTTATCAGAGATTCAATCTGATTCATCAAATCTCGACATTTATCTATAGTATGTCCACATGTTCTATGAAATCTATAATAAGCATTATTTTCTTTCCCTATAGCTAGGTTGGTATATTCTTCTAGGAAATCTTAAAAGATTTGATCTTTCAATGGCAGGGAGGATGTGAGATTAAGACTTAGAGAGCCGAGTATAATTTTTGTATTGTAATTTTGGGGGACTACTTTTCCTGAATCTCTCTTATTTTTTATCCTCACAATTATCTAAGTCTCTTTCTTTTCTCTTCTCCTTTTCTTAATTACCAACATCAACCCTCATTACTTTAGCTTGAAATATATATTCATTAACACATACAAATAAGTTCACTAATGATGTTAGTTGCTTAAAACAAGTGATTCCTATAAAGGTATAGATTTAGTGCCTTGAAGCATTGATATAACTATCACGTTGACATGCAAATCTTGAATTTCTAACGCACTGTTTCTAAAACGATCAATGTATTGTCTTAAACTTTCTTTATTTCCCTATCAAATACTAAGTAGATAGGTAACATCTTTTGTGTTGACAACTTATAATGGATTCCTTTATAAATTCTTTCCTCAATTATTTAAAGGAGGAAATAGGTCTTTCCATGAGGTTGCTAAACCAAATTTGAGCTTGATCTGTTAACGTTAAAGAGAAAGCTCAGCACATAATAGCATATTTCCAACCATGTAACACCATGGCGGACTCATAGTTTTGTATATGATCGTGAGGATCTATCTCACCTGAGTAAGAATTAATTTGAGGCATTTTGAATTTTGGAGGAAGTGATTTTTCCATAATTTTTGTGGTAAAGGAAGTTTTCATTCCATCCAATTCTTCTTCTATAGTTACCAATTTCATTTGTTCTAAAACTTGTTCAATTATCTTTTTTCATATCTTCAGCATCTTGAGTAGTAAGGTTATACTGATTTGATTGTGGCCTAAATGCTATTCCAACTACTATACTTTCAACCACTTTGTGATATTTTTATCTAGGATGAGGGAGGACTCTTTCATTTTGGATTGGAGTCGCCTGAGGTTGATCCAAATGGTCTTACAATACAAACTCCTGAAGACCTTCATGGTAAATAGTCTCCCATGGAATTTCTTAGGGAAGGGTCTCTTGGAGATAGTCTTCTATGACCTTTTCTCGGAGACCTATTTCCAAGATAGTCTCTGATTTTTTTCTTGTGGAACCCTTTGATGAGTAGTCTCTCGCAACCTTCTTTTAGTCTCCCAGGGACATGTTTGTACTTCATTTTATAATGGGAGGTAGTGGACTATGTAGGAGAGTATTTTGAAGAAAAGTAGCCATTTCTCATAGTGCTTTAGTAATTTCTTCATAATGTCGTTTTAAAGTTTCATACTGACTAAGTGTGTAACGCCCCACTTTTCTAAATACTCAACAATGTAAAATATAAGCTAACATCACTGTGAGCGTTATGGAAACCCTTACCAACGGAAGCGTTGGATCGAACCTGAAAGCTTAACCAAAGCTAAATAAATGGGTTTCCACTAGATTTACTTTACAAATACAATAAATGCTCACGACTTCCAATACTCCAAAAAGGTAACACATCATTGTAGGAACAATTATAGGACACCCACACACACACTTCTTACAACCTTGAGTATTCTAGCTGCTATTTACAATACATCATTCGTATTACAAGGGTACATAATGGAATAAAAACCAAAGCTAGCTAAGCTCCACCTCCTTGCCCTTGCTCGAACGAGAACCTGCATCACCTGGCACATCTGATATACCTGGGACGTTGAATGTCCCAGGGGTATGAAACACCCAAGTTAGATAATAACATCTAAGTGAGTGACTCAGAAAAGGAGAGTACATGCGTGCAAATGCAATAATGCTATTATGAAATCCACCCCTGTGGTAGGAATGCCAAGGTGTTGCAATCACCTCCGCGGTCATCATAGTCACTCCTGGCTCATCACCAGAGCACGAGGTCTTCCATGATGTCCTAACAACTAGCCACAATCACCAATATGAACATGATATATGACAAAGCAGAGGGAATATGCATAAACAAGGAAAAATATGACATGTAAGCCACAAAGGCATGATGTGCAAGCCAACACACAAGTGAAGCAACAAATGCTCAAAATGCCACAATACATGCAGGAATCACTCACCTTAATCAGTTACCTTAGGAAACATGGTTTACAACGAGCGGAATGGATTTTCACATAGTTTTTCCTTACTACTTGGCACGAACTTTGAGAAAGACCCAAAAATTCTATCAAGGCTTATTCTTCCTTGACTTTCTCCCTTCTTTTTGGTAGCATTTCCTCTCTCAAACTCCCTTCCTTTTCCTCCTTTCTTGGTGCCCAAATGAATAACCCCAAAGCCCTTATTTATAGGAAACTTCGGCGAACCAAATCATGCCACGTGTCGCGTCATCATTCCACATGAGCATCCAATTAAAATATACCATGTGTCCCTAAAGATTTGTGCATTTCCATGCCCTTACGACAAGTCTCCCTTGAGATATGAGCCATCACATGTTTAATTTGCTTTTCCAATATTCCCATCAGTACATCTCACATGGTTTAATTCATTTTCCACATTTCTCATCATTACACTTCAAATCCTATCTCTAAGTAGCCAATGAATGCTTACCACATGTCCTTAGAGATAATGTTTGGAGACTTTTGCAAACTTAGAAGATAAGTAAGCTTTTTCTTAACCAATCATACAATGCCACCTCAAAGGGTCATTATGAGCCATCATGTGACCTTAACTTAACTTCCAAGTAACCCAATGGTTGATTGCCATGTGTCATTGAAGATAAGGCTTCATCATTTCTCCCATGTGCATTCCAACTCAAATGCATCTCTCGTCTCTTAATTGAATTTAATAGAGTTTGGAATCCAAAATCCCATTTGTTTTGAGTGTTCACACTATGCTCATCATTACACCCATAATCATTAGATTTTAACCAATCCAATTGTGACACCTAGGGGGGACACTTGACCATTAATGATTTGCCCATGGATGATATTTTTAAGGTTTCAAGAACTACACATTGGCCCGAACTTTTCGGATAATTTGCACTTAGGCCCTTTCAACTTGGTCCCTAAACCATTTTTAATTGCACTTTTTGGTCCCCAAAAAATGGATAAATTACACTTAGCACCCCAAGATTTTAGGTAAATTACACTTTTACCCGACTTCAATATTTACGATTTTGCCACTGGTTCGAAAACTAAATTTTTCCCTCAAGGCTTCAATAATCCCTTGAAAGAACCTATTTCTTCAAGTATTAGAACCTAATAACCTTAGTTATTACCTCTTTTTTTGATTTTGAAAATCTGGGATGTTACATCCTCCCCCCCTTAAAAATAAATTTCGTCCTCGAAATTCCACATCATTCCTCAAGATTATGGTATCCCTATAACACGTTCCTCAAAAGATATCATCCCACAACTATACCAACTATTTCGAAGAATCTTTTACCGAACCTTTGACAACAGATTGCCAATCTCAAAAAGCTTTCTACCATCTACAGACAGTTAGGGATCATATCACAAAGCTCCGGTCCTTTGGAACTTGGATTCTAGTCCCAACATAGCAGCCACGATGCTGCCCAAACTTTGGCATCTGACCGTCTCCGCAGTCCACTAAGTAGCTCTGACTCATGGGTCTCACACCCTTACCGCGAGCCAGCCCACAAGCTGCACCGGTAATCAGTCACAAGCCCATCCCTAGTCCTCTGCCTTGGTCCTTAGGCTCAGATCCGTTGTTACAGGCCACACACCCATGGTGCTATTGTTAGGCTAGAGCCTCCTATCCCGTCTCCGAGAGTTGTAATTGACCCGACTCCTGTCACTTCTGATACTTCTTTCAGTACCAGCCCAAATCTCCAAATCATGAGTAACACAACACTACTCACAATTTCCCCTCTACTGGAACCCATGCTCCCAAGTGTACCAGAGTGTATCTACTACCGCATCATGCAATATTCCAACAGGGCAAGATTCAAGATAATCAAACTAGAGCCAGCTGCTCATAACTATTAGGATGTACAACTGTCTGCATACCAAATCGAAGGTCAGGTCAGTAACCAGAATAAATTTCTCCCCCAAAGGCCAAATCTAGGGATCACACATCCCCATGCTTACTGTTTTGGGAAACACGCTTCCCTAAGCAAGCCAACATCACAACACATGCCTTTATTGAGGAAACATACCACTCATAGTTATGACCTACCCTACCCACGTATGCAACCACAGTTTCATCACCCTCCTCACGCACAAACTTTTGAATCTCCAAGCCCATATAACATACCGTGTAGTAGTCACTCTCTTGGTACCTAAGTCTTTCCCTTAGATCAATGATCCCAAACTTTCCTCCATTTTCTCTCGCAAAGAAAAATACTTAACTTTTAAAAGTTCTTTAAATCATACCCACTCTATATTCAGCGTACCTTGCTTTTCACGATCCGACAAAATTCTTATCATAGCTTCCCACCAATAGCCCGCTTCGTCCAAAGGATCTTTTCCTTTTTGCTCGATCATCGCTTTCAATCTTGTCTTGCCTCGATCCTTGAAAGACTCACGGCTAAGTTGTTTCTTATAACTTAGAAAAAAAATTACCTGCAGCGCCTTATAGGACAATCCTTGAGTATTGCTCAATTTCCCTGCGGCTAAGTAAATCAAAATATACTCAACCAATATAGTCATAAACCAATCCTACTATGATTTTGAACATCCTAGGTATCGAATCCATAAAATCATCCCAAATGGAAATACCACATATCTTTGTAGTCCCACAACAACCACAAAGGAATAATTAATCTTCTTAATTACCTAATCCACTATTGGACATTCCATTTCCTGTCAAACTATAAGTTGACACATCATATCATCATTTCCTGTAAGACTCATCAGCTCCAAGAAATTATCTTACTGGGTTACTAGGACATTTTCCTCATTCATAAACGCAACAAATTTAAATTTTCTTTGGCTTCTTCTTCTTGGATACTTACAAATCCCGTATCTCCCAAATAACCACTACTCATAATCCTCGAGATTCCAAAACTCATTAAACTCCTGCAGCATATTTGTTAGTACAAGGCTCCAGTAAACCATATCTTGAAGTACTAACTAAAAACTCATTCGCCTTTCTCTGAAAAAAAACATATATGAGATCAACATTTAAACAAAATCTTGAATGTTCATAACTAGTCAACAACTATCTCATTCTTTGATTATCAATCCATACCTTAAATACATAATTGCATGAATTTACTGACCATCCTTTGCTCATCTCGTTTTGATTGATTCTTTCCCCCTTGCGGGCAATTCCTAGAGAGATGGCCAATTTGTTGGCAATTAAAGCATATGGGCCCGTCTAGACAATATCGGGACAAATGGCCTTTTTCCCTACAGGTGTAACATTTTTGGCTTCTCTTTTCACAGGGTTTTCCGACATGAGACTTTCGACACCTACGACAATTACCTTTTAGCTTGAAACCTCTTCCTCGTACCCTCAAGTCACGTTTCTTCCCAAAACTTTGAGAACATCGGGTATTCTTCATCTGGAATAACCACACTCAAAATCATAAGGTTAACAAGTAAACCTTAGCAATAAAATAATTCCGAAACATATGTAACCAACTAACCAAAAACTCAAAAATCATAAGTTTTTCAAATTCCCTGACCATTATGGATCAAACTGATTACTAATCCAACAAATCCCAGTTACCTATATCCTCAAATTTGTACAAGGATTTCACGCACTAGGTGTCCACTAGACCTTTATTGGGTTCATAACCTTGACTCGAGATATTACCAACATTTTTATAAGACCAAATAGTCCTCCAAACTCCAAAATTTCCATAGACGATAAAGTACTTTCCCAAGTGCTTGTTATCCTCCAAAATCCTTGAAACACCTACAAAACATTTGTTAATTCTAACAAATCGTATATCATTATATTCTCAAAAATCTAATCGGTCTCTAAAATCTCATGAGTCATCCAAGCTTCTGGCTAAGGGCTTAATCTTACCAAATAATGAGAATACCTCAGATTCTTTTGACAGTCATCCATAAACTTGGTCCATGTCCTATCTTAACACCAAGGAGCTCAAAAGTTAGTAGTGTCTGTTAATTGCCATAAACACCACATATCACTATTTATCTCTATAGGCTTTTCATTTCACCACATAGACATTAGGACGATTTCTCATGTACTTATTATCCGAAATCCTCAAGATTTTCAAGTACCTAAAATATCTGCAAACATTTAGTAAGTCTAACAATCCTCAAATCAAAGTACTTACTCGTTGGACTTTACCGTAGTCATTGAAACAACCTCAAATTCCATGTAGCCCATCTTGTCACCAAAGCCCCAAATATTTAGTAACATCAAGTAAAACATCTCATCTTACTATTTTACCTTCTAAGATCCTCAAAATAACCATATGATCAATCCTGTCACCAAGAAACTCTAAAGTTAGTACCATCAGGTATATCTCTTGAATCCCAGAATTTTTGTAGAAAATAAAATAATCTTCCAAAGAAACCCCCAAAATCCTCAAATTGACAAAGTGTCTTCATGACCTTGATTTCATACACTCCTCAAGTTTCAAGAATTCTCATAAATAATTTGACTTACAAAATAACGTCTCGAAATCCTCAAGAGCTAGGTCCATCAGGTTTTGTTAATAAAAATTTCCCATCTCCCAAAATGATCAAACGATCTCCTTAGCACCCAATAGACCTCAAATAAACTCCCATATAAAGGGTTTTATCTTCCCTCAATAATTTAATTAGTCCTTCCCAAGGTTTACCAAATAACCAAATACTTACTCGTGCCTTGTCCAATTTACATACTCACCGAATCCTGTTGTCCTTAACAGGGATAACCTCAAACAATAAGTAGCATATCCTGTCATCAAAACTCAAAGATCAATAACAGGAGAACATCATACAATGCTATTTACATTTACCTGCATTTATACACGTATATGGACTCCTCATTTCACTATTTTGTCCATCCAGGTACATCTAAATGCAATCTTTTACCTTGAAAACCAAAAATCATTCTTCCTTGGTTCTGGATCTATTCCTGTCATAGATCAAATCATCCTCAAAGTTAGTCAATTCAAATCCAAATCAAAACTTCAAAGCCACCGCAACCTAGATATCCTCAAGGTTAGTCAAATCAATATCCCAATCAAGATTATAAAAATCTAGCTCTGATACCAACTGTAACGCCCCACTTTTCTAAATACTCAACAATGTAAAATATAAGCTAACATCACTGTGAGCGTTATGGAAACCCTTACCAACGGAAGCGTTGGATCGAACCTGAAAGCTTAACCAAAGCTAAATAAATGGGTTTCCACTAGATTTACTTTACAAGTACAATAAATGCTCACGACTTCCAATACTCCAAAAAGGTAACACATCATTGTAGGAACAATTATAGGACACCCACACACACACTTCTTACAACCTTGAGTATTCTAGCTGCTATTTACAATACATCATTCGTATTACAAGGGTACATAATGGAATAAAAACCAAAGCTAGCTAAGCTCCACCTCCTTGCCCTTGCTCGAACGAGAACCTGCATCACCTAGCACATCTGATATACCTGGGACGTTGAATGTCCCAGGGGTATGAAACACCCAAGTTAGATAATAACATCTAAGTGAGTGACTCAGAAAAGGAGAGTACATGCGTGCAAATGCAATAATGCTATAATGAAATCCACCCCTGTGGTAGCAATGCCAAGGTGTTGCAATCACCTCCGCGGTCATCATAGTCACTCCTGGCTCATCACCAGAGCACGAGGTCTTCCATGATGTCCCAACAACTAGCCACAGTCACCAATATGAACATGATATATGACAAAGCAAAGGGAATATGCATAAACAAGGAAAAATATGACATGTAAGCCACAAAGGCATGATGTGCAAGCCAACACACAAGTGAAGCAACAAATGCTCAAAATGCCACAATACATGCAGGAATCACTCACCTTAATCAGTTACCTTAGGAAACATGGTTTACAACGAGCGGAATGGATTTTCACGTAATTTTTCCTTACTACTTGGCACGAACTTTGAGAAAGACCCAAAAATTCTATCAAGGCTTATTCTTCCTTGACTTTCTCCCTTCTTTTTGGTAGCATTTCCTCTCTCAAACTCCCTTCCTTTTCCTCCTTTCTTGGTGCCCAAATGAATAACCCCAAAGCCCTTATTTATAGGAAACTTCGGCGAACCAAATCATGCCACGTGTCGCGTCATCATCCCACATGAGCATCCAATTAAAATATGCCATGTGTCCCTAAAGATTTGTGCATTTCCATGCCCTTACGAAAAGTCTCCCTTGAGATATGAGCCATCACATGTTTAATTTGCTTTTCCAATATTCCCATCATTACATCTCACATGGTTTAATTCATTTTCCACATTTCTCATCATTACACTTCAAATCCTATCTCTAAGTAGCCAATGAATGCTTGCCACATGTTCTTAGAGATAATGTTTGGAGACTTTTGCAAACTTGGAAGATAAGTAAGCTTTTTCTTAACCAATCATACAATGCCACCTCAAAGGATCATTATGAGCCATCATGTGACCTTAACTTAACTTCCAAGTAACCCAATGGTTGATTGCCATGTGTCATTGAAGATAAGGCTTCATCATTTCTCCCATGTGCATTCCAACTCAAATGCATCTCTCGTCTCTTAATTGAATTTAATAGAGTTTGGAATCTAAAATTCCATTTGTTTTGAGTGTTCACACTATGCTCATCATTACACCTATAATCATTAGATTTTAACCAATCCAATTGTGACACCTAGGGGGGACACTTGGCCATTAATGATTTGCCCATGGATGATATTTTTAAGGTTTCAAGAACTACACATTGGCCTGAACTTTTCGGATAATTTGCACTTAGGCCCTTGCAACTTGGTCCCTGAACCATTTTTAATTGCACTTTTTGGTCCCCAAAAAATGGATAAATTACACTTAGCACCCCAAGATTTTAGGTAAATTACACTTTTACCCGACTTCAATATTTACGATTTTGCCACTGGTTCGAAAACTGAATTTTTCCCTCAAGGCTTCAATAATCCCTTGAAAGAACCTATTTCTTCAAGTATTAGAACCTAATAACCTTAGTTATTACCTCTTTTTTTGATTTTGAAAATCTGGGATGTTACAAAGTGGAACGGTTAAAGGAATCATTTTGGAAGCTCTAGGAACTTCAGATGGAGCAAGCTCTTAGAGTCTAGGATTAGGAGGGTTATCAACACCAGGACCTTCTTTGTCATGTTTGTTACCCATGGCTTGAGATCTTGTACAAAGCAGTTTTGTTCCCTTAGGCTTTTTGAACATTTCGTAATAAGTATCATTGGTATTCCGAGATCAACTATGATTAGGATTCTTATAGATAATGTCTATCCTTTTACAAAATTCTCAAAGGGATTTTTGAACATTGAAGTTATCATGTTCGCATTTTATTTGAGACCTCCCCCAAAGGGAGAGATATTGGACAAGTCTCTCGGAGATGATTACAATCTTCGAGAGATAGTAATCTTTCTCAGAGGATTAAGGTCTCAGGTAGACACAGTCTCCCAAAGATGTTTCAGCTTTTTAGGAGAGACCCAATCTCCCGTAAACCTTTTTTTTTGGGCTACTGTTTTGGGATGTCCTCTTCGTTTTTGGGTTTCTTTGTCCTTTTGTGGCTTTTGTTCATGACCCGTTAAACGAAAAGATGAATGATTTGAAGGAGCAAAGTAAAATGAGAAATGTTTGTACGTAAAGTAGTGGCTGTGATTCTCACATGTTGAATTGGACCCTAATGGAGATTGGATAAGTACCCACAAAAATCAAAAGTTATATATATATATATATATATATATAATATAGAAATAACTTTAGTTCGATAATATCACTGAAGCAATAATGGCTTTTAAGCTCTATACAATGTTTGCAAGTTAATTGAATAGATAGTTAAAAAGATGCAAAAATATGTCTTCCCTCCTAGCAACCACCACCATATGTGAAGACCTCTCCCACAGACTGAGGCTCCCCATCCTGCAAGCAATCAATGGGAGGTATAATCAAGGTCTGTTGAGTTCCATAGGAATTCCAGCAGAATGGATCGTCGACCAGCTCTCCTTCGTGTGGCAGGAGCTCAACTTCTGACATGGTTATGTTGGTGCAGGGCACCGTGTCGCTGCAGGCGAAGTGAATTGGAGGGCTGCGCACGTCGTACGTGCCCTTAATGTTGCTGTAGGATACGTCAGTGAGGTAAACAGCGGAGGTCTGGTTTCGACATGCCTTTGTCAAGCAGTAGTACTGGTCGATGATTATGCAGTTCCTCACGTTTTCCATTTGGATGTTCTCGAACAAAATCCCCGATACTGAGCCCATCCCGCCTTGCCAGGTCTTGATCCTCACCCCATTGTCCGAGTCCTTTATCATTGCATTTCGCACTGTAATGTTCGAAACGCACGCTTGCGAGTTTTGTACCCCCAGGCTTCCGATGCTGCACAAAGCAAGAGTGCACATTATCTGCTGTTTTAAGAGCTAAAAAGTCTTTTTTTTTTTTTTTAAGGCATTGTTATCTGTTGAATTTTCATTGGAGCTTACCTGATCCCGTGACTCGGGCCACAAGTCACGCCTTCTACATCGACATTTGAACACCCGGGTCCAATTGAAATGCAATCATCGCCTGTTATATGAGGATGAAAGTATTGAGATTGGCGCGCTGAAAGATCAGTTAATGTCACGACAAAATATGCAGGGCAGGCCTTGGCCTTGGATCTTTGTTACCATTTGCTATTACAGAGTTGTATATGCCGACATACTTGGTGTTTTCGATGTGGATGCCATCAGTATTGGGGCTAAGCTTAGGGGAAGAAATTGACAACTTGTCGATCAGCACTCCCTCACAGCCATCAAATTTCATGTGGAACTGCGGACTGTTCTGGATGCACAACCCACTAACCACCAAATTCGAGCTCATGAAGAAGCGAATTAACTAGAAACAGAAAGCAAGCAATTAAGCACGTTAATGTCGGTAGAGATCATTAATTTGATCAAAACCAGATTTAGGTTTTGGAGAATTTGTACTCACAGCAGGACTGTCACACGGTCCAGGCAAGGTTGATCCACCAGGACCCTGAAAACAGCTTTTCATTAGAACTAACTTGACATAACAAGTAAAACACCCAGGGATTAGGCAGACGAATAGAGGAAATACCCGGTGAGGTTTGCAGGGGAGTTGCCACCATTCCTGGCCATTGCCTTCAATGGTTCCAGTACCGGTAAGTGTCATCTGATGGAGTCGATAAAAAACCAGCCACTGCTTCTTGCTGTCTGATTCTGGCCAGCAATCCGGCCCATTGGGGGGCATTAGGACTCCATCCACCTTTGCACATCCAAAGCTTCAACAATATTAAGCAAATCCAAAATGCAGCATGAAAAGATAATCTGAGAGAAATTTCCCCGAAAATCTTACTTGGAACACTAGTCCTGGCTTACAGGGGCCTGAGAAAATGGTTGAAGTGATCACGAATGTGTAGCCTGAGGGGGCCAAAAGAACACCGGATTCCACCGCACAGGCGGCTTTCCACGCTGCCATGAATGCAACAGTGTCATCATTGGAGCCGTCCCCGATCGCCCCAGAAGACGTCACATCGAAAACACATTTTGATGTTGAAGGAGGGGCAGCAACAGGAGCAGGAGCAGGAGCAGAAGCATCAACGCTTGGGTCTGAAGGAACAAGAGGAGGATAAGCAGGGGAAGTTGCAGGACTCTGGTCCATGTAAAAAAGAGTTCTTCCATCCACATTGCTCAGGCCAAGTGCCCAGGCAAGTAGCATGATCAAATGCCAATAAGTCGGGTCCATTTGACAGTACACAATGTGTGGCTGCCTCAAGTTGAGTTTGTCCCTGCTGTTTGTTTCTCGGGAAAATAATAGAAATGAGAAAAAACAAGGAGAAAAAAGACCAAGGATTGAAGGTGGGGAGTTCACTGCCACTGGCGAGTACAATGAAAAATACACCTCTCCTTCAGCAGGATGCTCCAAGAATTAGACTGACTAGTAATCGCTTCAAAATATATAGAGGGAGGGAGGGAGGGAGGAGTTGGGTTCTTCCCCACCCCAATTAAATATTTTATTTTTTTAAAAAAAATAATGTGAAAATAATTCCTTTTTTTTTTTCTATGTTTTAGTGATAAAAGAGGTTATTTTCACGAATTTGAATTGTTATTACTAAACCACTGATTTATAATTATAACAAAAGACTTCCCGTGTATTTGTAGTTGCGGTGGCTTCTTTTTCTGCTGTTTGCTTTGCACTTTCACATGTTTGTTCTTATGTTTAGTGGCCGCCTCCCAATGGCGTTCCTTATGCATGCCGGCCGGCCGGCCGGCTGGCCTATGTTATATGTTAGGTTCCCTTTGAGATACTTTTTAAGGTATTGTACTACGTCATTGCGTTCTCGTTTCAAATAAATATAAATTCTATTTAAAAGTACAGTTATCACGATAAACTACCTGAGTGAGCTCCTCCCGATGATCAGCTTTTGAGGTGGAAACATGGCATTGCGCTTTGGGGTAAAGTTCATGTGAGTGACAGACACTATCACACATAACAACAATAGGAAAAGCCTAACTATGTAGCCACATCAAAGAAACAAAATAGAATAATCTATTCAATACCCAATAAATTATATTACTTGTACATTAAATACTACATCTTAGATTATATATTTGCAGATAAATGATTAAAATATTATTCGTGCATCACCGTCTCACACCGCTTCACTACATCGAATAAAAAGTATTTTAGTTATGCGTCTCATCGTCTCACGTTATCTCACCTTATCTCATCACTTTAAGTGAGATATTTTTATCATTTTAGTTATATTATATAGACCAATACAAATAGCATTTTTCATATCCAATTACTTATGTTTCATATGATTGATTGATTGATTCGGATGAAATCATGAGATCACACTAACCTAAACCTTATTCAACAACGAGGGATTCATCCAATCTTATAAAATATTTGGGAATTGATTTGTGGTGGAGATTGAAGAGGAAAGAACTAAATAAATAGAAGAAGAATGGGAGATCCGGCGAATGAATTGAACGTTGGTGGTGCAGAAATAGGGCGGTCTCGTGACACTTGCCCGTCGTTTAGCTCCACAGAAATATTAAAAAAAGTTGAAGAACATATGGGTAGGCTTCGCGGGTGGCCACTGATCCAAATCGTTCACGAGTGGGACCCTTTCATGTGGCAGAACTCACCCACGGAAACATTAATGCTAAGCTTTCTATTCCTAGGCCTTTTCTTTTTCCTATTATTTCTAAAATCAAGGGATAAAGTTTTTCATTCAATATCAAAATTTTGGTGACTTTATTAATTTTATTCTAAATTTTAAAAATTATCAAATTTATATGTGAACTTTTAATTTGATATCAAATTTATTATACTATCAAAAATTATTTAATAGAATTGTTGTGTGCCCCATAAAATTGATCTATGTTAGGAGGGCACATTAGATTATTAATTATACATTGGACTTTAAAGACTATTAAATCGACACCAGATTTTGAAAATGTTGATTTGATTTTGACATGGTTTTGATGACGAGTACCTTTTCACAAAATTTTAGTGAGTGTTTAAATGAATGTTTTGGTTTTCAAGATGTTTTGGTCTTTAAAAATTTAAATTTAAACTACTTTGTATAACTTGTGGGGAGCCCTAGAAAATTTTAAAAAATTCTAGATTTTGAGAAGTGTCCCGTTAAGTCTGGAGACCTTGGAGAGTTTCCCAAGGCGAGAATTCCCCAAAGCCTTCGGAGAGCCCTTGGGATGACCAAGCCTTGTACCTTGCATAGCTGAAAATCTCCCTTAAAGTCATTTGGATCTAAATTACCCGATGGCCTCGAAAACTTTTCGGATCCACCCAGAGACACTTATCGGGGCGCTTTCACCTGAAAGATATCTCCAAACCCTTCGGCCTCACCCGATGCATCGTCCCGAATAGTTTGAAGACTCTCATCAATAGACCCCACCAAATGTCTATAATTATCTACCTACTCCATAACAAAAGGATCTTTTAGCAACTTGTTTGAACTCATACCTTCTCTCTAAGACCTTAATTCTGAAGACTTAGACTCTAGACTACACTATACCCATTGGGAAACTATTCCCTCGAAGACCCACATCTCATACATATTTATTCTATATACATTTACATTCTACATTCTACTTTAAGACATTAGTATCTAACTTAGGTATCGGAGGGCCCGCGTGAGGAAGATCCTCGTGTGCCTTTTGACTGTCCCTTTGATTACAAATCCATCTAGAGTATCCACCAAGAAGCATGATTAGAACCCTTCCTCGAAGACTCTTCAGGAACCTCCTATCCTCGACCCCTGAAGACTTTCCAGGTGCAGCTGACCCAAAGACCCTGAAGGCTCCCCCGAAGCCTCAACTCTCCTAAACAACAAATCAAGCCCAGTCTCTATTAATCCTCTGAGTGGAACCTCAGGCCTTATTGTTCTCTTATGGGCTTTGCTTTGGCTACTCCCAAAATAAATAAATTTAATTTTTGTAGTTAAGCAACAACAATTTGGCATTGTTTGTGGGAGGCAAACAAAAAGCCATTATCCATGAGTAAGGGAACGAGGTTTATTCAAACAAGGGGATCTCAACGTGAGGCCACCATTGGAGTGCATTTGTCGACCATTTCTCCAAAACCAATGGCCCCCTAGAGAAGACAAGAGAGCCCGATAGCCAGCTAACAACACCCATCGATGCAAGATTGGTCTATTGAGAAAACGTCTCCCATACCCAGTCTCTAGACAATTGACCCCTGAGTCAACTCAATCAAGGAATATTGAGGGCAGCCAGGCACAAGTTGGCATGCCTAGAACCTCTAGAGTAAAAAAAATCCTCACTGTGTCCCTCGAAGAAGTCCAAAAATTGGAACAAATATATGAAGAATTGAGAAAGAGTGATGAAGAAAAGTCTAAAACTCTATAGCATCTATCCGGGTTGCTATGTGTGCTTATACCTGCTCCAGGAGAAACTCAATCCCTTAGAGCACTTGCCTCAGATGGGGTTCACATTAGCGCTTCGAAACTCCTCTAACAACCACCATTAGTTCCCTCTAAATCGCAGCAACAAATCCCTACCGTAGAAGTTTTGTACACGAAAAGACGTAAAAATATTGAGAAAAGTGTTATGTGAGAAGAAACCATGGGAAGAACGACATTTGCCAAAGAAGCACACAAGCCCGAGCAAGATACTTAACTAGGATCCCTTCCAACTTCTTGGGGTGTGGAAATTACAAAGTTAATTGATGAGGTTTTCGAGAAGAAAGTGGCAGGTGAAATATCTGGTGGTGCATAGCCATGACAGGCCCCATTTTCCAAGGATGTGCTTAGTCATACCCTTCCACCTAAATTTAAACTCCCGTACTTTCCTAAATATAGTGGAAAAGAGGATCCCATCTTCCATGCACAACAATTAGAATCTTTGGCATATCTATACAAGTAGTGTAATATCCCGAATTTTCAAACTCAAATATGATGTAATACCTGAAGTTATTTGGTTCTAATACTGAAGGAAATATGTCCTTTCAAGGGACTATAGAAGCCTTGAGACAAAGGTTCAGTTTTTGAGCCAATGGAAAAATTGTAAATACTGAAGTTCGGGTAAAAGTGTAATTTACCTAAAAATCTTGGAGTATTAGCGTAATTTATCCACTTTTTGGGGACCAAAAAATGCAATTAAAAATGGCCCGGGGACCAAGTTGCAAGGGCCTAAGTGCAAATTACCCGAAAAGTTCAAGCCAATGTGTAGTTCTTGAAACCTATAGCTAGATTATTGGAATAAGGATCCTATATTTCCAGAATTTAACTATTATTAAGACCAAATTGCCTGAAAATCCTCAAGATCTTAAATTCATCAAACATCTGTAAAATAAGTAGTCTCCCAAACGATTACTTAGTATCCTCGAAAACTCCAAATTTATCAAATCCCTACAATTCAAATAAGTTTCATATAAAATATCCCCAAGTAATCCTCAAGTAAGGAAGATGTCTCCCAAAATCCCGCAAGTCATTCAAGATTATCAAACTCATCAAATTTCTACAAGATAGTTGTGAATAAAAACTTCTAACAACCCACATATGAGAATGTCTCCAAAGATCTCATGAGTCATTCAAGCTTCTAGTTAAGGGTTTAATCTTACCAAATCATGATAATACCTCAGATTCTTCTAAAAGTCATCCATAAACCTGCTCCATGTCCTATCTTAACACCAAGGAGCTCAAAAGTTAGTAAGATCCATTAATTGCCATAAACTCCACATATCACTATTTATCCTCATTTGGCATAGGTGTATATGTATATAGTCTTTTCATTTCATCACATAGACATTAGGATGGTTTCTCATGTACTTATTATCTGAAATCCTCAAGATTTTCGAATACCTCAAATATCTGCACACATTTAGTAAGTCTAACAATCCTCAAATCAAAGTACTTACTCATTGGACTTTAACATAATCATTGAAACAATCTCAAATTCCATGTAACCCATCCTGTCACCAAAGCCCCAAAGATTAGTAACATTAATTAAAACATCTCATTTTACTATTTTACCTTATAGGATCCCCAAAATAACCATATAATCTATCATGTCATCAAGGAACCCCAAAGTTGGTAGCATTGGATAGTCATCATATATTACTATCTTATCCTTTTTGTACTCATATGCATATGTATTACAACAACATCTCATCTCGTTATACAGTCCCTACTCTTCCAACAACAAAATTTATGTTTTCTTGGTCTTGAACCCGAGTAAAGGTGTAAGAGCTTGCTTCTCGGATATCTCTATGGAATCTGCCATTCCATAAGGCATGTCTCCAACACCCTTGTGTATATGATATCTCAATCCATACCTGCAATCATCCAAAAATATCCTCGAGGTTAGTTATACCAAAATGAAAATCAAGACCACAAAATCCAAAGAAGATAATAAGATCTTAGAAGGACATTACTTATAAGAAAATTTTGGATTCAAGAAACTAGTTGAGTCAGTGTTATGGTTTGATAACAGATCTCTTATTTGAGTTTACAAAAAATGGACATTTGGTGTACTTATGTGTGATAGATAGACACACAGGTATTTGGTGGACTGGTAATCAAAGGTTGGGATAGTTGTTGACTGGTTATGACCATTCGAGATTTTGTTTAAATGTTGATCTCATATATGTTTCTTTCAGAGGAAGACGAATGAGTTTTTAGTTAGTACTCCAAGATATGGTTTACTAGGGCCTTGTACTAACAAATATGCTGCAGGAGTTTAATGAATTTTGGAATCTCGAGGATTCTGAGTAGTGGTCGTTGGGAGATACGTGATTTGTAAGTATCCAAGAAAAAAAAGCCTTTAGATGAGATTTTGGAGACTGACTGGATCATTGAGGATATAATGATATACGGTTTGTTGGAATTAGCCAAATATTTTGCAAGTGTTTCAAGGATTTTGGAGGATAACAAGCACTTGGGAAACTACTTTATCGTCTACAAAAATTTTAGAGTTTGGAGGATTATTTTGTCTTATAGGGATGTTGGAATTTCCCGAGTCATGGATATGAACCTAATAAAGGTATAGTGGACACCTAGTGCATGAAATCCTTACAAAATTTGAGGATATAGGTAACTAGAATTTGTTGGATTAGTAATCAGCTTGGTCCACAATGGTCAGGGAAGTTGAAAAAATTATGATTTTGAGTTTTTGTTAGTTGGTTACAAATGTTTCAGAACTATTTTATTGCTAAGGTTTACTTGTTAACCTTATGATTTTGAGTGTGGCTATTCCAGATGAAAAATACCCGACGTTCTCAAAGTTTTGGGAAGAAACATGACTTGGGGGTTCGGAGAAGAAACTTCAAGCTAAAGAGAGATTGCCACAAATGTCAGAAATTTCACCCTGGAAAACCTTGTGAAGAAAGAACCCAAGAATGTTACACCTGTGGAGTAAGTGACCACAATACACGAGATTGTTCGGAAGGACCAAGGTGTTTCAGATGCCATCAAATCGGCCACTTCTCCAGGGACTGCCATAGAAAAGGAAAGTCAATCAGCCAAATGAAAGAAATCAAGGACACAATTTGGGAGCACATGGAAGAGATTTCAAGTTGAAAGGTAACTATCGCAGATGTCGAAAGTCTCATATTGAAAAACTCTGTGAAAAGATAAGTCAAAAATGCTACACCTGTGGAGAAAAAGGCCATTTGGCCCGATATTGTCCAAGTGGGCTCATATGTTTTAGTTGCCAGCAGATTGGTCATTTCTCTGGGGATTGCCCGTAAGGGGGAAAGAATCAATCAAAATGAGAAGAGCAAAGGATGGTCAGTAAATTTATGCAATTATGTATTTAAGGAATGGATGGTCAACAAACTATACGGATTTAGTTGTTTGAGGAAGCCAAAGGAAATTTAAACTGGTTACGTTTATGAATGAGGAAAATGTCCTAGTAATCCAGTGAGATAATTTCTTAGAGTTAATGAGTCTTACTGGAAAATGATAATATGATGTGTCAACTTATAGTTTGATAGGAAGTGGAATGTCCAATAGTGGATTAGGTAATTAAGATGATTAATTATTCCTTTGTGGTTGTTGTGGGACTACAAAGATATGTGGTATTTCCATTTGGGATGATTTTATGGATTCGATACCTTGGATGTTGAAAACCATAGTAGGATTGGTTTATGACTGTATTGGTTGAATATATTTTGATTTACTTAGCCTGTAGGGAAATCGAGCAATACTTGAGGATTGTCTTATAAGGCGTTGCAGGTAATTTTTCTAAGTTATGAGAAACAAGTTAGCCGTGAGTCCTTCAAGGATCAAGACAATACAAGACTGAAAACGGCGACCGAGCGAAAAGGAAAAGATCATCTATTTCACTTTGTGCTTTGGATGAGGTGAGCTATTGGTGGGAAGCTATGATAAGAATTTTTTCGGATCATGAAAAGTAAGGTACGCTGAATATAGAGTGGGTATGATTTAAAGAACTTTTGTAAGTTAAGTATTTTCCTTTGTAAGGGTAAATGGAGGAAAGCTTGGGAGCATGGGGCTAACTTAGTGATCTGAAGGAAAAAACTTTGTTACCAAGAGAATGACTACTGCACAGTATGTTGTGTGGGCTTTAGGATTCGAGAGTTTGTGCGTGAGAAGGGTGATGAAAATGTGGTTGCATATGTCGGTAAGGTGGGTCGTAACTATGAGTGGTATCCTCGATAAAGGCATGTGTTGTGATGTTGGCTTGCTTAGGGAAGCGTGTTTCCCTGAACAGTAAGCATGGGGATGCGTGATCCCTAGATTTGGCCTTTGGGGGAGAAATTTATTCTGGTTACTGACTTGACCTTCAATTTTGTAGTTGTACATCCCAATAGTTACAAGCAGTTGGCTCTGGTTTGATTATCTTGAATCTTACCCTGTTGGTTTATCGGATGATGCGGTAGTAGATACAGTCTGGTACACTTGGGAGCTTAGGTTCCAGTAGAAGGGAAATTGTGAGTAGCATTGTGTCACCCATGATTTGGAGATTTGGGCTAGTACTAAGAGAAGTATCTGAAGTGACAGGAGTCGGGTCAATTACAACTCTCGGAGACGAGGCATGAGGCTCTAGCCTAACAATAGCACCATGGGTGTGTGGCCTGTAACAACGGATCTGAGCCTAAGGACCAAGGCAGAGGACTAGTGATAAGCTTGTGACTAATTACCGGAGTAGCTTGTAGGCTGGCTTGCTATAAGGGTGCGTGACCCATGAGTCAGAGCTACTTAATGAACTGCAGTAACGGTCAGATGACAAAGTTTGGGCAGCACCGTGGCTGTTATGTTGGGACTAGAATTCAAGTCCTAAAGGACCAGAGCACTGTAATTGGATCCCCAATTGTCTATAGGTGGTTGAAAGCTTTTTGAGATTGACAATCTATTGTTAGAGATTCGGGAAGGGATTCTCCGAAATAGTCGTGTCCATGATAAGACTTATGAAGGGAGTTAATTGGGAATAGGTCTAAAACCCTGACGCCGATTTTCGGGTAAAATACTTTGATTTTTGAGTCAAATTCAGGTGCCTAAGGCCAAAATTTAGGGCAACAATGCTAGGTGAGGCACACCCAACCAAGTACGTTATCCACCATGATGTGGGTCTTGGGGAGTGAGATGATATCTCTTAAGGAAGGTGTTTTGGGGACACCATAATTTGAGGAATGATGTGGAATTTCGAGGACGAAATTTATTTTTAAGGGGGGGAGGATGTAATATCCCGAATTTTCAAACTCAAATATGATGTAATACTTGCGGTTATTAGGTTCTAATACTGAAGGAAATAGGTCTTTTTAAGGGATTATAGAAACCTTGAGACAAAGGTTCAGTTTTTGAGCCAGTGGCCAAATCATAAATACTGAAGTTTGGGTAAAAGTGCAATTTACCTAAAAACCTTAGGGTATTAGCGTAAAATGGCCTGGGGACAAAAAAGTGCAATTAAAAATGGCCCGAGGACCAAGATGCAAGGGCCAAAGTGCAAATTACCCGAAAAGTTTGGGCCAAGGTGTAGTTCTTGAAACCTATAGCTAGATCATTGAAATAATGAACTAGGCCAACTAAACCATTTAGGAGTAATGATTGCGGATCTCAAATAACATTTAATCCATCATTGGATCATTTTGAAATTCAAGACTTAGGTTCCAAAAGTCTTCAAACCTTATCCTCAAGGACACATGGCAATCAACCATTGGCCACTTGGAAGATAAGATAAGGTCACATGATGGCTCATAATGACCCCCTGAGGTGGCATCGCGTGATTAGCTTAGAAAAGCTTACTTAGCCTGCAAGTTTGTTAAAGTCTCCAAACCTTATCCCTAAGGACATGTGGCAAGCATTCATTGGCCACTTGGAGATAGGATTTGAAGTGTTATGATGAGAAATATGGAAAATGCAATTAACCATGTGGGATGTAGTTGTTAATTAAAGGTGTAATGATGGGAAATACAGAAAATGTAATTTACCATGTGGGATGTAATGATGGAGAATCTTGAAAATCTAATTAAACATGTGGAGGCACAAATCTGTAAGGACACATGACATATTTTAATTCGATGCTCATGAAGGACCATCACGAGGATACATAGCATGCAACGGAAGCGTTTTTTTTAAAAAAAAAACTTTCCTCGTATTGATTAGAATCTAGGAAACTTACTTTTCCTTCGGATCACCGGACGGAATGAAGCGATAGGAGGAGGAGGGGCGGGAGCTTCTTCGTGTGATGGAGATGACGGCTGTCTTGCAATCATTCGGCTCCTTCGCATCAGAACTTGAATGTTCTCTTGATCTTCCAAGGTATGACTCGAACTCTTGGCCTCTCTTTTGGTGAAGAAGAGTAAAAAACCATTAGGTGAAAAACAACCAAAAGAGAGAATATATAGAGGGAGAACCCTAGGGTTAAAACCCTATTGGGCCAAGTTCATTTAATTAATTTTCCAATTGGGTTAGCCCAATTAATTAATTAAAAAACCAATGAACTATTATTTTATTCTAGCCCAATTAATTATGGACCATTCTGAATAAAATAATTCTCTCTCAATGTAATTCACCCAACAAGCCAAATGTATTAAATAATACATGAGTTATATCGAGCTACCCCGGGGACCAAAAGACAAATTATTCATGGCTACTAAAATGACCAAAATACCCCTGCTACCCAGTAGCTATATTTTGTCATTCTAAGTGTTCCAACTATCACCATATGGTAACACTGACCCCACGAATAATTTTGCATGTGCAATGTCTTTGACCTACTAGTGTAATGACGAAAATACCCCTCTGCGTAACACCCATCATTTAGAAAGGAATAATGTACTAACACCTCTCTAAATGATTTCTACCATCCTTAGATCACCAGTCCAATAATCCATGACTACTCGAATGTACTTGCTTATCACTGGGAGCTACCTAGAAGCACACACTCTTAAGTCACATTCCCAGGGCCCTGGATTATTTGATTATTCTTGGACAATCACAAGGGGGTGAATCACAGAAACTATCTTGTATTAGTCTGTCTTAGCTAATTAGAAACCATACTCCCAACTCACAAGGTTATTGATCTTTGATAGACCTCACCTACAGTGAATCTAAGAATATAGCTCTAGGTTCACTAGACCACCAACTAATACTCAAGTATTAGAGTACTCGTCCACGTAGTAGCAATGATAGACTAGCTCCATGATAATTAGTACTTTGTCATTAGCTTCTATCACAGGTCCACTCTACGCATTCCAAATGCGCTTGTACAATTAGAGTAAACGGACTGTTTACTGGTTAAGGCAAGCCATCCTCCATTAGGATCTATTGCACAATGATCTTATCATGATAGAATGCCTAGTTCTATCAAAAGATCAAGAGTAATATTTTCTTGCTTATTAAGTACCCATGATTCATGCCTAACTGTGAAGAACGACCTATCACATGAATCACTTACTTAATAGCATGGACACTTTTCCAACAATTAAATGCAAATAATATATGTGCCATAAACTGACTAAAAGAAACATCATTATCATAAATTAAATAAAACGTGTCTTTAGGGCATACATTTCCAACAGCTCATGGATGGAATGATGACGTGACATGTGGCGCGATTTAGTTCGTCGAAGTTTCCTATAAATAAAGGCTTTGGGGTTATTCATTTTGGGCACCAAGCAAGGAGGAAAAGGAAGGGAGTTTGAGAGAGGAAACGCTGTCGAAAAGAAGGGAGAAAGTCGAGGGAGAATGAGCCTTGATGGAATTTTTTGGTCTTTCTTGAAGTTTGTGCCAAGCAGTAAGGAAAATTACGAGAAAACGCATCCCGCTCGTTGTAAACCGTGTTTCCTAAGGTAATCGTTCAAGGTGAGTGATTCCTGCATGTTTTGTGATACTTTAAGCATTTGTTACCTCACTTGTGTGTGAATGTTGGCTTGCATATCATGCCTTTGTGGCTTACATGTCATATTTTTCCTTGTTTATGCATATTCCTTCTGCTTTGTCATATATCTTGTTCGTATTAGTGATTGTGGCTAGTTGTTGGGACATCATGGAAGATCTCGTGCTCTGGTGATGAGTAAGGAGTGACTATGATGACCGCGGGGGTGATTTTAACACCTTGGCATTGCTACCACAGGGGTGGATTTCATAATGGTATTACTGCATTTGCACGCATGTACTTACCTTTTCTGAGTCACTCACTTAGATGTTATTATCTAACTCGGGTGTTTCATACCCCTGGGACATTCAACGTCCCAAGTTTATCATAAGTGCTAGGTGTTTCAGGTTCTAGTTCTAGCAAGGGCAAAAAGGTGGTGCTTGGCTAGCTTTGGGCTTTACAGGTAGCTTGGGGTTTTACTTCATTATGTAATTCAAGTGATGTATTGTAATAGTAGTTAGGATGCTCGAGCTTGTATTAAATGTGTGGGCATCCTACAGTTGTACTAAGGGTTGTGTGGGTGTAATATCTCAATTGGTGCACTTCAAATGTTATATGGGGAAGTTGCCATGATGAGGGTTTATTCACTTGCTTGGGCATGTATTGCAGTTATAACTACAAGTAGTGAGTTGTGTCTTTTGGGTTTATTGAAAGTTGTATGCGTTTCCTGTACAAATAAAGGAATCTAGTGGAAACTCCTTTATTTAGCTTTCGTTAACCTTTCATGTTCGATCCAAATGTTTTCATTGGCAAGGGTTTCCATAACGCCCGTAGGTGATGTCGGTTTATATTTCACATTGTTGCGTATTTTGGAAAGTGGGGCGTTACAAGTGGTGTATCCCACAATCATTGACAGAGTACGTCCACGCTTAGTTTAGTGAGTTACCTTCTGGTTACATCACTTCTTATGAGCAACTACGAGTGGAGTTTGTTCCAGCCTTCACAGCTCATGCCTCATTAAAGAAGGCCCCCACTTACCTTCTTAGTAGTCGACAGGGTCCTAAGGAAACTTTGAGACAACACATTGATCGCTTCAAAAATGCAATGTTGAAAGTCTAGGATTTACCAGTCAGGGTGGCTGTAACACCCCGCTCCAACCGAGGGGCATTAATATATGCGGAATAAACCATCATGAATTTCGGGGAAATATTTTGTTTCCATAAATATGTAATAAAAGCTCTTGCTCGTGAATAGTGCACCAGGTAAGTTCCCAGGAAAGAGAGGTGGGTCACAAACGGACACACTTAAGTACCAAATCTTTCCTTAATCAGAACTAGCCTAGACATGCACATTTCACCACATAACACTTAAATCCATAACTTCCCCGACAATTCCAATTACCTTCTCAGCATATCAAACTTAAAAACATCAAGCTAAGACAGGTAATATCTTTACACAATACAAATGCGGAAGCTAGATCGAAACCTGATGTAATACATAATCGAAACCATTTTATATATAACATCAAAACTGTATCATCGTCTAACATCATCCAAATGAAGTACATAAAATTTGAAAACATATCCTACAATCCACCTACTAGTTGCCGTCAGTCCTCGGCAATTCCTTTCCCTTTGGAACAGTTGCTACCACCTGGAACGTTAGAATATTCCAGGGACCAAAGTCCAACATAAGATGATGAATCATCAAAGTGAGAGTTCAAAACGTTTTCATGAATGTATGCAAGATATGAAACAACATAATATCATGACAAAAACCCGACCCAAGAGAAACCCACCAAGCACTTAACCCTAACTAGGGAAAATGCAATCTCTCTAAAGGCATCACAACCACATTGACACATTGGCACAACACAGTCCTGGCTTAAGAGGGAGCAACGTCAATGCATGAACATCGGGAATCACCCCGTCATCATTACGTCCCCACTCAGAAGCTTACGGAGCACACGTCAACACAAGTCCCGGCCAAATGATGATCAACACCATCCTAGGAATCCACGTCCACATAGGAAACAATACTACCACATAAGGGCCTCATGGGGTCCTACCTACTCGCAGCCCCGCCATACTACGGGTCCGGGGTGGTGTCCACTCTCAGCCCCGCCACTCGTCGATTCACGTGGGCAGTGTCCACACTCAACCCAAGTCGACAAGCTGGGTATTTTCCCTTGGCACGCTTCCCTAGTGCTATCACTCAAGTACCGTATCACAGTTTGACGTCCCAATCCTAACCCACAAAAATGACACGCCAATGCCACATACCATGACTCAATGCATCATGTGAAACAACATTTCATGTACATAATTTATCACAAAATTCAATGCACATGCTTAAAATATTTCGGGACAAATCCCTATGAAACAACCACCACAGGTACAAAACATTCACATGCAGTAAAACATTTGCATGGATTAAATCAAGTTTAAGATAGAGTCAAACTGATTTTTATGAGGGACACAAGTTAAAACCAAGTTGTATGCAAGAAGAACACTCACCTTTGACAAAATATCAGGATACCTCGAAAAACGCACACTGCCTCAGTTTGCGTGCCTGACCTCGATTTTTGTGCCAATCTCAAAATTTGCACCAATCACATCACTTTAATCCTCAAGGCACCCTAATCAACATATAATAATCAAAAACCTATTTTTCTCATAATTTCCATATTTTCTCTATTTCTTCCATTTTTAGCCTCTAAAAATCCAAATAAATCCCTCAAATGCTATTTCCTCCAATCTTTCTTCACCACAAATCATAATAAGCTATGAACATCAAGAGAAAAATACTGGACTTACCCGGATGGTGCGTTTGCACGCAAAATGAGGAACTTTGATTCTAGAAACGAAACCTAGAGAACTCCAAATCAAAATATTTTTCTACAGGAGCTAGAACTTGAATTTAGAGGAATTTAGAAATTTATTTCATATTTTTCTGAGCTCGGACGCGCCCTCACGCTCCTCTCGAAGTTATGCCACGCGCTTCCACTCGCGGGTACTGTTGGGGCGTGTGTTACACGCGCCGGTTTTCTTCCGTGGGCAGTTCGCCAGACTGGTGCGCTGCCTTCGATTTGATGGCCATAACTTCTTCATCCGACCTCCATTTTGACCCCCATTTGTTCCTAAACCTTCCTCTCTTCGCCCTCAAAAAGATGGTACCAAAAAATCCCACAAATCGAGCCATTTTCAGACTGCACCAAGCGATTTTCCGGCGAATCTCATTTTTCCGATGAAGCTTCGGATCTCCCTTAACTCTCAACCAAAATGGCTCAAATTTGTCAGAAATGAAGCTTGAGACATGGGCAACAAAATCCCCTTATCCATTGCTCTCAATTCGTTCAAAATCTCATAGATCTAAGCTTTTAATTTTTGAAGGCATTCGGCCATCTCTTATTTATAGGCGTTCCCGAGCCTTTAAACGCTCAAGGGTGCTCAATCAGACTTCTCCAAGGCCTCTACCTCCCCTGGATCGACCTAAACTCGTCAAAATCCGACCACAAAACATCCTTTTGGAGCTTCCAAAATCCGACAAAAAGCTTGGTCAGAAATCCATTAAATCCGACCACCTCAAGCCCTATTGTCGACCCAAACCCGACCCAAAGCAATCCCCGACCCATTTGGCTCCATTCCCCATGGTCGGTAGGCGCTGTCGGCGACAAGATTTGGTCTCTCGGCCATGGCAGCTTCCTTCCTCCTTCCATTTTCAAATATTGCACTTTCACCCCCTAATTTTGTCATTTTCACTTTGGACATTTTTCACTAAGCTTTTGAACTTTCTAATATTTCCAATACATCCCTCAAGTCATAAAAACATTCTTTCCTTCTTAGAAGATTCCAAAAACTCGCCATCTTGACCTCCCTCCGTCCAATTCAGTAAACTTTAGAAAATTACATTTTAACCCGAAACTTTGTTTTAGCCCCAAATCCATTAGTTTCTTCCTAAAACCACTGAAGGGTTATTCTACACATCAAATATGAATACCCTCGGGGTTCCGTTATCTTTCCGGAGGCCCCCTACAATAATTCAGTTTTACAGCTTATCTTGAAGCTATATTTTTAGCTGTACCGAAAACTATTCCCGACCCAAATTCTTTCGATGCCATAAATCATCTCTCAATTTACTCGACACTATTATATAATTTTCTTTAGGCATCTCGGCTCTAGGGTACTCCCGGAAGTCGATTTGGTCAATACATCGGGCTATTCTGATACCTAATTTCCTCAAAATTCGATTTTTCTCTAATAAAATACTATTTCTTAATTAACCCAACGTTTTCAGGTATTACAGTGGCAGTATCAGCCTTTTTGCAGGGAACTACCCTGGTACCACTCAAAGAATCCCTTGCACTCAAACAACCTACCACATTGGCTGACCTCTTCGCTCGTGCCAACATATTTGTGGTATAACTAGACATTTTGACAACATATGATTTGCCTAAACAACCTGAAGAAGGGACGAAGAAAAGAAGCTGACTTGTTAGTGATGAAGGTAAACAACCAGATGTGAAGATCCCCAGGCCCGACGACTATTTCAAGCATTGTCCCCAAACATATGCACCACCTCTAGCCCTTACAGTTCCTTCTACGGGGCTCATCAACTTTCCCTCATCCTCTGATGATCCAAAAGAGAATGACCCACAACCTTTCTATCAATTCCACCAACGTCTGGGCCATTCAATGGAGAATTACCACACTTCCTGTGAACAAGTCAGAAAACTGGTAAGGGAAGGTAAGAACTAAAGGGAATCACATGTATGACAGTATGGACAAAAATAAAATTTTTACTGTGTATCAGATACACGTAGAGGAATATAATATACATGTCATACATAGCTTGGGTATTTAAGAAAAACACATATTCAACAATTGAATATAAATAAATGCATACCCATTGCCTGATATAAGAATGGAGTACAAAAATATTTTATGTACTGAGACTGAATCCACATCAAAATGTGATGGTCCTAGTCAGTCCATACCTAGTATGTCGAATGGTACTGTTCCGATCATCTCTTCTCATGCTAGACATAGAGGTTTCGTATATTACCAGTGCTCACGTCTCAAAATTATACACATGACCTTCACACATATAATCTATGGCAGTAACAAAAATTATGGAGGAAGTAAAAGAAGAAGAAGAAGAAGAAGAAGAAGAAGAAGAAGAAGAAGAGAGCAACGTAGGGAGAGCCAACAAGAAGGCAGAGGCCTTGCCTCTATTATTAAACAACCCCTTATTTTTTCTTCCTACTCAATTTCAATTGAAATTGAAATCCGCCACTTTACTTTGCAATCAATAATTGATTTTACTATGCACTATGCACTATTTGCAATATGCTGCCTCTTACAGTGTAATCAATAATTGATTTCACTATGCACCATGCACTATATATTTTAACTGTGCATTATGCATTTCAACTATGCACTATACATTATTGGTAAAAGAGGCCAAGGGTCAACTTTTGACCAATCATTTTCAAACACATTTAGGGTACACAATGGCAATACAAAATGCAACAATGGTGTGTGATTTTCTTGATTCACTACCCGCCAACAATCAAATAATACCAAAACCCCTTTCAGTATTGGTCAACCCTTTGACCCATCATCGGAACTTCTCTAAATCCCAATGATATTCTAAAAGTTCCTGAATAACACCTAGCAGTGGTTCAAGACAGTATAGGTGGTAGTGAAGTCTCACTTCACCTATTATAGTTGATGATTGTCATGTGTTATAATCATTTAATCACCTAACGTCTCGACTAAACGAGAGTCATGGAGTGACAAACTTACAAACTAGGTAACTATGTGTTAATCTCATTAATGTGACTAAATGACACATTAGGAAACACCTTTCCTGTTTTTCAATCTGCCCTGGCTAGGGACTGTCTTGTCACACTAATAGTAGATCACATAGGACGTTCATCCCATCAAATACTGACGAGGGCGATGGATCCTATTCCCAATATTTGTCTCCATATACTAGCAATACGAAACCACATAGATGAATGTTCCCACCTCCCAATTGGATGGTTCAGCTCATTAGCAAATCCTGCACACAAATACACAAAACAACCGTGCCGGTTCAAGTCTAAGGATCAACACACCATCGCAACCTAATGACTCGACTATTATCCATCATTCTTTATGGATGGGGATATGAATGCAAAAAGGAATGGGGCAGGGGTTGTTTTGATCTCTCTTGAAGAAGAGGTGCTAGTGTACTCATTACGGTTAAATTTCCTAAGCTCTAACAACACTACTAAATATGAGGCCCTCATATCCAACACGAGTCTTGCCAAGAAGCTGGAAGTACAGAGATTCATAGCCCATAGTGACTCCTAACTAGTGGTGCAACAATTTTCAGGATCCTATGAGGCAAAATACCTGCAATGGGTGCAAGAAATTTCCTATACCTTCACTAAATTCGAGCTAGTCCAAATCAATTGGTCCTCCAATCAACATGCCAATGCCTTGTCCAAGTTGGTTGCGACAAAGGACACTTCAAAGCATTAATTCACATGGAAATCTTGTAGAAGTTGAGTGTAAATGAGGACAATGGACCTATCACAACCTATCTCCTCGCCATAATAGAGGACTAGAGGGCCCCTATAATAGATTATCTATTAACAAGAGAACTCTCGGTGTAACACCCCCTCTCCTAAAACTGCTCGAGAAGAGGTGCTACGGGGAAAATAGATAAAATAAAAGAAAACTCTTTGATAAACTGAAATCTGATACCATAACTGAACATCCCAATCAAATTGAAATAAACTCTGAGTCAATATAAATTGAAAACCATAAACTCTATTTAAGGGACAATCCCTCAATTAAAATATAAAACAATCATAAACTGACAAGACACTATAAATGTGAAGATCTAGAAAAAAATAAAAATAAAAAATAATAATAAATAAGAATGGAATTAATAATTTAATTTTGAAAAAAAAATAAATAATAATAATAATAATAATAAAATAAAATAACAAATGTATATATATAGCAAATAAAAAAAGTTAAAATATAAAAGAAAATGGGGAGGCACGCGAGCAGCCCCTCCACCGATATCATTTCCCTCTCTCTCTCTCTCTCTCTCTCTCTCTCTCTCTCCTTCTTTTTCTCTCTCGTTCCCTCTCGGATTTTCGTTGATTCCAAACGATCGAGCCGTTCGATCTTCGATCTGACTCCATTTTTACCATTTAAGGGCCCCCGATCTATAAGGAGGTAAGTGTTTCGCTTCGATTTTTGTTGGTTTGGTCATTGTTTTCGCAAGATGTATGTGTAGGCGCAATGTGGGTTTTGGCCGGTTGTTTAAGGTCAGATCTACGAAGATCCGACCGTAGGATTTTGTTGGTTTTGGGATATGTTGGTCGGATTGCTTGAGGGAGTTGGATGGCTATCTCGGATCGCTGGGAACTGCCGACCATGGTGGCCGGCGACATTGGCAGTGTGTTTGTTCTGTTGGGCCGAAAATTAAATCTTAGATCTTCAAAAATCTAGTCGTCCGATCTCTCTCATTTTTGGGTATGTTGGTCCCCTTGGTGCTGCGCACCTCATGATAGCCTCCAATCGTCAAAAAAATAGCCGACGACCGACGATGGCCAGAACGCGTCCTTATTTGGCCGAAAATTAATTTTTAAATCTATAAAGATCCAGCCATCCGATGGTTCTCATTTTGAGATATGTTGATGTTCATGGCGAGGGCTTCGAATTGGTATGCTGGTCGACCGATTTTCACCGGTCGGCGGTGGTCGCCGGCGGCAGCAGTTTATCGGGAAGAAAGAGAAAAAAAAAGAAAAAGAAAAAGGAAAAGAAAAAAAAAAGAAACAGAAAGGAAAAAAAATAAAATAAAAGAAATAAAATAAAAAGAAAAATAGGGCTTTTGGGGTTGGGTAGGTTGGGTTAGGTTTTGGTCTTGGATGGCGCAGCCCAATTGGGTTATAGGAAGGCCCAATGTGTTGGGCATGGCTTGACCCAGTTGTGGCAGCCCATAGGCTAGCCCACTCGGCTTGTTTTCCCTTCTTGTCGCTTATCCGTGGACCTAGGATGACTTGGTTAGGTTGGTCCTACTTAGGATATTGACGTCAGTCTAATTTGGATTCTCTTTAGGTCTCTAGGGATTGGCAATGTGACTGGCGAGTCACTTTGTTGATCGGAGTTCTAAAGACAAAGCCCTATTAGATGACTCGAGGCCGAGCAAGACTGACCCCAAGTGCGTTCTGGGCTAGCCTATGATGATGACTTGGGTTTATCCCGAATCCTGATTTCTGATGGATTCATTTTATTCTGAGTCTAGAACATTGCAATTTATTTCTTTTAAGCCATTTCTTAAATTATTAATTAATTAATTATTATGTTTTCTAAAAAAAATTATCAATTGAGTTATAAATATATTTATATTTATATAAATTTTTGAAAAATATAAACTTCACAAAATATTATCTATATTAAAAGAAATCTAGTTTATGGGTGAATATAGATATATATATACATTAATTTATTGCAGCCTATAAGTGGGTGTGTAGTTCCACTATACACTTACGCGTAGCATGCAAGGTGAGGCATGATGACGTAGTTGATGGCTAACCTCAACGAATCCCATAGAGCCAAATTCAAATATTGTGCGGGCCAAGGTATAAAGTAAATGGTTCAGGGTATTAGGCAATGGTTAGGATTTTCGGTAATTTTATTACGTCGTTATTTTTATTACCCAAATGTGACCACCCTATTCTATTTATTGTAGGCTTGGATTCCTAAGATTTTGCTCGATCTTCTCCCTAGACCCGGACTTGAGTCAATATTCCCCAAGCGAATAGATAGGATATGTTATGTTTACCATATTTTTATGCACGTATATATATTGTTCTATGCATGACTTGTACATGATTTTTATATGCAAATCATAGAAAAACATTTTTTTTTAATGTTCCTAAATTGCATGAAATATTTTCATCCTATTGGGAGAGGCATAAACAGAAAGATACCCTAACTGATTTCTTGTCTTGAGAATATGAAATATTGAATGATATGGTGTATTTTAGGCACCACATAAAATGACAAATGGTTATGACTTGTGCTTTAAATAGTGTATCACTTGCATTATTATTAGAGGACTATCTAGTAGATTCCCTGGTGACTCAGCAGGAAAAGATCATGGTACTGTGAGGCCTGGCATGCCAAGGCCATGAGAGACACAGATAGTATGTTTCAACACTGCTATCACATGGGATATTTTGGTATTATAGTGTGATGATGATGTATGTGCTAGTATATGTACTTGAGCGCATGGGTGTATAGGCATTAGGCCAGTTTCTACTAGTGTGTCCTCAGAATTAGTGCATGCACCTCATATAAAAGTATAGGGGACTTAGGTGGTTAGGGAACAACTTATGGAGGTTGTCTTTAGGCACCTATTTTTCCTACACCGTGTTTTTCTTTTGAATCTCAAATTATGTAACTTATACTACATATACTTGTTGTTCATCTTACTATTATATTATTGTATCCATGATACTCATCTTAGCATTTTATTGCATACTCTCCTAGTGGGCATGACATACCTTATACTTGCGAGTCCACATAACTCACCCCCTTTTATTAAAATATTTCAGGGGATCATTCTTTTGAATTTTGGTCCAGTAGATCTTCTAGTATGATGTCAGACTCCTTTTGATTACTGATTTGATATAGGATGCTCTGTGGAGACATACATGTACTGTTGAGTTTGTTCTTTTGTCTTTTATTTTTGTGGTACAAAATTGTGCCAAAGGCTCGAGATATGGGACTATATATGTATTTATGACAGCAGGATGATGGATATTATTATTTTTGTGTAACTGTTGTGTATGAGATATTGTCATATTTGTGTGGGAAATTAAAATGGTGTTTTACTCCATGTTTCTATACTTTGTCAGTAGTATTGATGCTTTTAACATATCAAGCTAGAGAAAAGGCTTAATCCATGGTGGGGCTGTTGGGCCTTGGGATTAGTGCCGATCATGACTAATTAGAATTCGGGTTGTGACAGATTGGTATCAAAGCCTAAGTTACTCTTGAGTTAGGCTTGTATCTTTTAATTCTAGGTTACTCTTGAGTCTTGGTATGGCATATTGGATTTATCATAACTTAGCATGGGAATTCAATTTTTGAAGTATTGAATATTTTTATTAAATTAAAAACTTTCATTAAGAATTCAGTAGGAGTCATTCGGATATCTCAAGAGAGTCATTCAGATGTAAGGAAAGTCATCTGGATGCCAAACAAAGCATTCGGATATAAGGTGTAATACTTGTGATGCATTCGAATGGGGCATGGGTTATTCGGATGACATATGATGCTATTAACCTGAGCATTCGGATGTTATCAGGGTATTCGAATATGAACTCTGAACTTGGGAGATGCATTCAAATGAAAGGAAAGACATTCGGATGTTATTAGAAATTCATTCGGATGACACTACTATAGCATTCGAATGCTACTCACAAACTTTTGAAATCTGATGAAATTCATTTGGATGAAAGGGCTTGTATTCGAATTGAAGGGTTTGCATTCGAATGGATGAATGGAATACACACTGGTCATTCGAATGACAGAAAGTTTCATTCAAATGCTAGATGATACAAAGCAAAGGCTATTTGGATCTTTCAAGGACTCATTCGAATAACAAAAAAAACTCATTGGAATGATACGATAACTCTAAGAACTCATTCAGATAACCCCAAAACTCATTCGAATGACACAAAGCTCATTCAAATATCTGAAACATCATAAGAATAAACTTACAGTAACAGAGACTGCATCTTGAATCGAACTTAACCTTACTACACCATTCTGAAAGAAATCTTAGGAGTACAATCCCAATCGATTTGACAACTATAAGGATGATTCAAGGATCGTATTTGAAATAAAACACTGTAAGAATTATGCATCTCTTATCAAACTCACTAGACACTGATATGACTGTGTACATACATATGCATGTAAGCATAACTAATAAAGATCTGGGAACAAGAACAAAGAGTCTTGTTAAACCTGAAAACATATGCTAACATGATTTGGAGATCATATTTAAAAGAATTGCTTTAAAGAATCATGCATATCTTTTTCATGCACTCACTCTTATACACATATATATATATATATACGTGCACTGTCTGCAAAAACTGAAACTCCACAAAGAGTTACTGAAAAACTAAGATTTAATACTGAATCATGATCCCAAAAGAATGTTTTACAAAGATAGAAACTTGCTTAAGGAAACCTTTGATATGCTAATCTAAACATACATATAAGTATATACAAATTGGCTGATAAACTGAATATCAAACGAGAGTCTTAAAAATTCTGAAAAGGAACTATCATTATCCTGTAATGGAAGGGATTGCAGGGAGAATACTTGCCTTAATCTTCTTGACTGGATTGCAACGATTGCAAAGCAACTTCTCCTATGCTAAACGCTACTGGAACTTCTTTTATCTTCTGTTCTTCACACGGCGTGAAGAAACTTATGGCTATCAAGCTATATGTACATAGGCATAAGAAGCCCTAGCTCATAACTCAATCTCCTTTTATAACTGGGAATCCTTCTCCTACAACCACGAGGAGACTCTCAATCCAAAGCCATCTCACACATGGATTCTCACATTCCCTTAAATACATACTCTTAATTAATAATAATAACAAATTATTATTAAAACTCTTAATTAATAATTAAACTCTAGAATTACCTTCATGCCCTTGCATTTAATTCTTCAATAATTAAATGCCATTAAATGTTATTCCTCAATTAAAAATCTAAATTGCCACATTAAATAATTAATTGATAAATTTTCAAAATTTAAATAAATACTTTAATAATTCTAAATAAATTCTAGGCCCTCTAACGGGTCATTACACTTGGGCTCCCCTTCAGAGGCCAGGTAGGTGAAAACTAGAGCAGCCTGCTTTACCATCATCGACCGATCCTTATACAAGTGAGCCCATTTTGTGCCACTTCTCAAATGCTTGGGGTCATTGGAAGTCCGACAAGCTTTAAAGGATGTCTATGAAAGGGATTGTAGGGAGCACCAGGGCAAAAGGACCCTCATGGCGAAGGTTCTACAAGCAGTTTTTCTTTTTGGCTTACCCTCTACAAGGATGCATCCCAAAAGGTCTGAACGTGTGATAAATGCCAAAGGCATGCCCCCTTGTCAATGATGTCGCCTTCAGCCATCCAACCTATATTTTAACCACTCCCATTTACCTAATAGGGGTTAGACATCTTGGGACCTTCCTGGTAGCCCCGACTGAAAGAAAGTTTCTATTCGTGGCCACCGATTATTTCACCAAATGGATTGAAGTAAAGCCACTAGCAACAATCGTTGAGAAAAAAGTGGAAAACATGATCTAGAAGGACATAAGATGTCATTTTGGCATCCTTTACATCCTCAACACTAACCATGACACACAGTTTGACTCTGGGGCATTCTGTGCATTCTGTCAGTGGTGGGGGATTAGCCTCAAAATGGCGTCAGTGGCGTATCTACAAGCAAATGGGAAAGTTGAGGCCAACAATAAAACCATTTTGCATGAATTAAAGATGCAGCTAGAGAAAGCCAAGGACACCTAAGTCAATGAACTCTCGAGTATTTTGTGGGCATACCACACTACTAGTCAGGTGTTAACTGGAGAAATTCTATTCAATCTAGCATATGGGACTAAAGCACTTATCCCCGTCAAGGTAGACCTCCAATCTCCAAGAGTAATGACATTTCAGGAACATGCTAACCCCAGCAAGTTGTATGAGAATATGGATCTGATTAACAAGATGAGAGATAAGGTATCCACGTAGCTGGCAGCTTATAAAAAAAGAATCTCCAGCTACTATAACTCATGAGTCCATAATAGGCCCTTATAGGAGGATGACTTTGTTCTCAAAAAATCGATAGTGACCAATGCCCTTTGAAAAGAGGGGAAGTTAAGGCCTAACTGGGAAGGGCCATTTAAGATCCAACAGATGCTGGGGGTGAACATGTGTGTGTTGGAAGCACTATAAAGAGAGATTTTGGGAAAATCTTGGAATACGATGCACTTTAAGAAAAAAAAAATTATTTTCCCTTAAATTGTAATTGTTGCTTTTGGATGTACTACCTGCCATGAAATAAAGATGTACGCACCCCTTGTATTCCCATGAACGTAGGCAAAATAAGTTGAATCATGTAAAAAGACTCGAGCATGATAGCTGATGGTGTATGCATGTATGAGATACAATGCATCAGGCGTGAGTGTGTTTTGTGCAGGAAACATGTCTCTTGCAGGCTGAGAGAGAAGGTGTTATAGTAGATCCCTCAAACCTTTAATAAGTAAAAAAAAAAATAGAGGGAGAAGAAGAAACAAACCAAGCATTATAATCTGTAAGACTAACTATTTGTGAGACTAGCTATTTGTAAGACTAGCGATCTGTGAGATCGGTAACCTGTAAGACTCAACCCAATATCATTTGGAAGTCACCTTGTAGCAATCTAGCACCAATCCTTCTAGTGCTAAGCCCCCTAGCTAACCTAGATTCTCTGTGGTAACAAAATTCGGGGGGTAAAAAAAAAAAACTTATGCATGTGCCACATTGTAGCAATTTAGCTCTAAGCCTTCAGGTCAATTGGATTCCCTGCAATGACTTGGTGTCATGCCTTTAGGCAAACCTAGATCCCCTGTAGTAATCTGGTTCTAAGCTCTTAAGCTAACCTGAATTCCTTGTGATGATTCGGCGTTAAGCCTCCCGGCAAACCTAGATCCCTTGATGTAATCTGGTGTTAAGGCTCAAACAAACCTAGGTTTTCTATAGTGGCCAAATTCAGGATGGAGTTAAACAGTATCCAACTCATGAATTACAATCCTTTACTTAAGGTCGTACATGGATCCTATAACCTAGAGCTAAGCCAAAGTTTGGGATATACCTGCAAGTAGCTGGACCATATCTATTTGTAAGATACCATGCAGGGTTAACACATATACAATAAGGTATTGAGATATTATTGCTCGTTTTGTGTTGGATACCCTATGGTAGGATTGAAAATAGGAGCAAAAGACAAAAAGAGAAAACAAAAGCAAGGTGTCTAGTGGAGATAAGAATATTACTATAACTAATCTCTTCACCTTGCACTTATTTTCCTAACTAACGTGTGAAGACAAGAGTGGACAGGGAGCAACAAGTACTACTTGACTTATTGATAGGGTTTACTTTTATACATATTTTTATCTAATTTTAATCTTAACTTTTTGTTATTTTTCCTACTTGAAGTGTGAGTTTATATGGATTTTATATAATTTAAATTTCTTTTTTGTAGGAAATAAGTAAAGGAAATTAATTTGAAGAATTGGGTTTAAAGAAGATATTATAAATTAATTTGTAATATCAAATTTAAAATTACTATTATAATACAATTATAAGATTAATAAATTAATTATGGAGAAATTTGGAAGATCAATGCAAGACATCAAATCAAAGGAGGATTAGGAAACTCAAAGAATTCAAATTGCAATTGGAGAAGGAGATTATAAAATTGGAGAAGTAGTGCAGCAATTAGGGATCATGGTGGAGAAGAATTGGAATTGAAGCAGAATTGTAATGGGACAAAGAAGCAAGGAAACCAAGGAATATATATTATAAAATTGAGGAGAAATGGAGTGTGGCAGAACGAGAAGGGAGAAGCAAGCAGGTGCAACAACACTTATTCTTCGTTCAATGTATGTACATAATCATTCATGCACAACACGATTAGAATACAAGCATAATGATAACGTGTGATCCGAGGAAAGTGGAAAAGATAACACAAAATGAAAAGAGCTTACATTTATTCCAAATTCCAAAAACATCCGCTCAAAAATAAATGTGACCAAGCAGAAAGCGAAAACAAGTCTCCAAAGTACTGTATCAGAACACAGGAAAAAAGTAACAATAAGTACATAGTCAACTAAACTAAAAAGGAAAGAAGAGAGGAAAAATCCTAGGCTTGATCGTCCCGCTGTGAATGGGGTTCCACAGCTGCCTCAAGAGCCTGGCTTGAAGTAACGAGTGGGGCATCCTCAAGACCCTCATTTTCTGACTTGTCTAGAGAGTCCTCGATCTTTAGGTTGGCCTCAACAACCCTTTAAGGGTCACCTTGCTTGGGCACTAAGGACTCCATAGCCCGAAAAGGTTAGCCATATCATCAGCTAGTGTTGTGTTCATGTACTCCCCTGGGTCTTGAGGGTCCATATTGTATAGACACTAATCTAGGGGCTTAAACCAAGTGGCATTAGAGAAGACCATCTTAGAAAATGGCTCCCCATGGCGTTGGGACTCCAAGTAGCTATTGCTCAAGTAAAACTCGAACTTGATGAACCTGTTGGTATAAGCATCCTTGTGCCGGTAGAAATCTTGGGAGAGTTGATAGTCCTACATGGCCCTTTGTTGTTCCGCATCTATGTCTCTCTGCTTATCCTCTTGTTCACATGCTAGCTCCTCCTGGGTCTACAACTCGTGTGCCCGTGCATCAGCATGCTCCTCGCCAGGCGACCATTCTCCTCACGGAGGGGAACAAATACTATTAAACTATACGAGAGACACCTCAAACACCGCTTTGATACCAATACTATAACACCTCCTCTTTTAGGACTGCCCGAGAAGATGTGCTATGGGGAAAATAGATAAAACAACATAAAACTCACTGTTAAACTGAATCTAAAATCATCAATAACTCGACTAATCAAAATTGGAAGCATCTAAAACAACTGAAATAAAACTCTGACCAATATAAACTAAAAACCATAAACATTGTCTAAAGGAAAATCCTTCAACTGAAATATAAAATAATCCTAAACTGATAAGACACTATACTAACAAAACTCCCAGACATCTTTGATCTTGAGCGGCTCCACGTAGACATACTACTGACCAATGCTGCTAGGCCCCACATCTGGTACTTTCCCGCTAGGACCTGGAATGGTGAAGAGTACAAGGTGAAAGAATAACTGGAAAGAATAACTGAAACTAAATCGAAGAATATCGATACTGATAAATTACTTACTGAACTTCTACTGAGTATAATCATTGTTTGTTTGTATTCACAAAAAATGTAATGCACATAAACTATAAACTAAATGCAAGTATGCAACTTTGGCTCATAGGCCCACACAATTTGTAATATATACCTGACTGATCTGAATCTTGCATACATAGAAACTATAAGCATATACTATGGGTAATATGCCCTTAACCCCCTGGTTGTCACCAAGCGAGCAATACATAAACTGAAACTGGTGGGATCCCCGCGGACAAGCCGTCTGGCGCGCATATTGAATGCAATATCCACACACATGCTAGCACACGATATGAAATGCTCCATATAAAGTCATGATCAATGCTCATACCAAGATGTATGCACATAATCTCAAAAAATAATGTTGATCATGTCATAATAGATACTAAACATATAATCTGATCTTCAATATATTAGAATACAAAGATTCTATGAATTATGTATTATGGTACGAGCATGATTAACTTGTCATATTCTAGCATATAAATTCAATATTTGGAGGTATTGAATATTTTTATTTGAATAAAACTTGAATTAAGCTGCAATTGGATTTCAAGAAAAGCCATCCGGATATCAGGAAGGATATCCAGATATGAGGAAAGACATCTGGATATGAAAAAGGCTCATCTGGATACACTGGTATTTAAATAAGAAGCTATTCAGATATGCTAGGATGTATTCGGATATGAACTACGACATCCGGATATGATTTAGATAATCTGGATATTTCACTGAGGCATTCGGATATATCAGGAGACTATTTGAATATGAAATTCAACTTTTGAGATAGGCATCCAGATATAAAACAAGACATCCGGATATCAACTTGACTCATTCGGATGCATGAGGAAGACATCCAAATATCACACACAATAATGGCTGGACACATCCGGATACGTCTCGATGCATCCGAATATCACTATCAATAATAATAGACACATCTGGATACAACACAAGGTATCCAGATATCACTCTCAAGGAATCACTGAACTCATCCGGATATGGATCAAAACATCTAGATATCAAACAAAGGACATCCGAATATGAACAAGGCCATCCGAATATCTCTCACATAAATCTTTTTCACTCATTCGGATAGGCACTACCCCATTCGGATGTCACTCACATACATAGATTAACTCATCCGGATATAGGAAGACCCATCCAGATATCTGTGATTAAATTTGGCGAACATGAATGTAACGCTCCGCTCCTACTTACGGGTGTTACTCGTGAATGATCAACTAGATTATCCACTCGCCATTGCAATTATGCTGACGGGTCGGGCTATGTTTCATCAAGAAACGCCCTAGGTGAGAACTAGGCTTCGTCCTGCCCTTCGCTCCACTCAAGGACTTGGAAATAAACTGTCGAATGAACACAGCGGATCCAATCCAATATCCCGAGTGAGCATCGTTCTTCCTTAGCCGGACCAAAAACGAGCCAAGGACGACTGGCCGAGAATCCCAGCACAACATTTTAGAGTTTCGATTTAGCTTCTCAAACCTAAGGCCTTGATTTTTAGAGGAAACATAATAGCTTGGCCCATAACGAACCCATTTCTTTTTCCAAAAATTCATAGAAAATTTCGAGTCAGATCTTCTCTTCAAAAAATTCTCCAAAATTTTTCCTTAGCCGACAATTCCAAAACAACCCTCATTTTCCCCAATTTCAAGGGAAATATTCACTTATATTATATTTCCAAAATTTCAAAATTTTTCCATGAAATTGTCCAAAAACCTTATTTTTCTGAAAATTCTTCCGAGGCCAAAATTTAATTCCAAAATGGCCTAAATCCAAAAATTTTTCAATTTCCAATTTTTTTTTTAAAAAAATTAGCTGGCAAGGCCTGCGACGTGTTGGCAGTACGTGTAGGCTGAGCACCTGGCCTCTGGCCGACCACGCTCAACCGCCCGTGTGGCCCTGCCTGCGTGGCTGCTAGCTACCACCTGCACTTCACAACATATTTTTTTTTCTTTGGGGCTTTTAAGCCCAAATTTTTCAGAAATTAAATTAAATAAATAATTACCAAAAATCACCACATTTCCAACCAAAAATCATATTATTTAACTTCTTTGGAGCTTCCAACAACCCATACCAAATATGGGATTTACACCCTTACTTAGGCTTCAACATGCCATAAGCCATTAGTTCACTTCAAAATAAAATCATATATTCCCAAAAATAAAGGTTACACATTATATACCCAAGAGCCTTCATCCAAGCTTGATACATCACAAGTCATAACAAAAATAAAAGAAAACACAAATATCCATCAAGCATATTAGATCTTCCAAGGCTTCAAGTTTGCAACCTTCCCAACCTCTTGGCATAATAAAACCCTATAAGGGGAGGATAAAAAACCTCATAAGCCATAAGCTCAGTAAGGGTGCAATGACAATGAGCATGAACATGAATATAAAATGTGATGCCAATGCATGCAATGCAATAAAGTTAGGGCTTCCACATCCTCACAACCATCTTGGTTTGAGGCTTTAATCTACCCTACCCCACACAACCTCATGGCCATAGGTCTTTGAACACAAACAACATGCCAATGCACACATAAAAACTCACAAACTATACTTACAACCTTGCTAGCCACCATCCCATGGGGCTATCCCTTACCTTAGCATTCTTTGAAGTTTTTAAACCCTTCCTAGCTTCCTTCCATCCCTTCTACCCAAGGGATCCTTACACACAAAATAAATCTATATTACTAGAGAAGAATTAGAGATAGGAGATCTAGCCTTCATGTGGCTTAACACACAAAAGATCTTACCTTTCTTTCTTTCATTTTTCTTCTTCTCTTTCCTTTCTTCTTCAAGGCTCTTCAAATGGAAAAAATTTGAGACAAAGGCTCACTTTCCCTTTTTATACTTCTCTTGTCATGATATCTCAATTTCAAGACTTCATCTTAGCCCTTGATTTCTCTTTTGCTTTTAGAGAGAAGATCTCAACCATACAAGAAAGCACAATCCATGTGTTTTTTCCTTCTTTAATCTCATCCATTGGATTTCATTTACTTCCAAGAGAAGATCTCAACCATTGGAACAAGCACAATCCAAGTGCTTTGCTAGGATTCAATCCTAGCCTTCCATCTTCTTAACCCATGATCTCCACCATCCAAAAATCAATTTTAAAAAGATTTCTTAAATGAGTTGGCAATCCATGCCAACTTAAAGGATTTTATCTCATCCCTTAGATCACTTCCCATTTTCAAGAATAATCATCCACCCTTGGATCATCTTGAATTTCCATTTCCATTCACATTTAATTAAATCCCATATTTTCCAAGGCATTAATGGTGACTAATTACCATTTTGTTTTGGATTTTCTTTTAATCCAACACAATCATGACTCTTACTAAATGCTTGAAAGACTAATATCATCTTTTGCATTTATTTAAATCTCTCCATTTTACTTGAACAAGACTTAGCCAAGTGTCATCTCTAGACACTAACCTTGGCTTCCAAGTTTCCATCCAAGTCATCCATGTGGCATCACCACATTAATTCACCAATTTAGGGAAAAATCAATTATTTCTCACATAATCGAATATTCACTATTTTCCCTTTTTCTATAATTTAATTCCCTTATGGAATTCCACTCCAAATTATTAAAATGCCCTTAGTGAATTATTAATCCCATTTATCTCCACATAAATACCAAAAATAAGAAATTAATTCACTTCCATACTTAATTCCACCTAGAAATTATTTTCAATTTATCGAATTATCCTTTATTGGACTTCACTATCCAAATAACCAAAATACCCCTCTTATAGGGCACCATTATTCTCAAATATCCATCACCTTTTTAAGGACATTTTTTAAAGTTTCTCACTTCCTTTCTCATTCTCCTAACTCCAGTAACACTGGGTGTTACAATGAACGCTAACAAAGACTAAAATTTGTAACAAAACTGAATGATTCTACACCATTCTGAATAAAATCTGGGGAAAACAAATCTCAATCGATATGAAACAACTTTAAGGATGATTCAAAGATAATATTTGATTGAATCGCTATAAAGATCATGCATATATGAGAACTTGCCTCCAAAAGAAATAAAAGGAGGAAGGAACTTGCAACTCAAAAGAAATAAGAAATAATAGGACTTGCACTCCAAATGGGAGAATGAGTAATAGAACTCACAATCTAAAATGGAGAAGGAGCAATAGAACTCACGATCCAAAATGGAGAAGAAGTAATAAAACTTGCTCATAACTTCACTGCTATACACATATATATACATATATACGTCTCTGCTTACTGATATAAATCTGAAAACTCCAACAAAGAACTAGAATAATCTGAAAACGAAACTAATATGAACCTATAATGGAAGAGATTATAGGGAAGATACTTGCTTCAATAAATCTTAATCGACTCACACGATCTCAACTAGAAATCTCTTATGCAAAGAAGCTTTTGTAACTCACAGACTTCTTTGCTCTCTGCTCTTCGCGCGGTGTGAAGAAAACTATGGCTTATGTGCCTTTATATAGAGAAAGAAATAGCCTTAGAAGCCTATCTCCTTCTCTTTTTATAGTTTGGAGTCCTTATTCTTTATTAACTTGAAGACTTCAAACCTAAAACTTCTCACATATGGATTCTCCCAATTACATAATATCTCTAATTAAATAATTCCTAATCATAGGAAATTATTATTTAAAACTCTAAAGTTATCTTCATACCCTTGCACTTAATTTCCACATAATTAAATGCCATTTAAGTGTTATACTCTCAATTAAAGATTCTAAATTGCCACATTAAATATTTAATTGGCAAATTTTCTTAAGCTAAAAATTAGCTAAATAATTCTCAATAATTATAGGCCCTTTTGATGAGTCATTATAAAGGAGAAGGTGTGAGATTGATGAAGGGTTGTCTTCTTCCTTTTAGCTTATTCTTCTTTTCTTCTGCTCATTTCTCTACTCCTTGCTTCAATTGGCTCATTCCTTGAGTTGGAAATTTTCGGATAGCCTGGGAGAAGCTGACAAGTGCGAATGTCTCAACATCCTCTAGCTAGCATGGGATGAGAACTACGAGTTGATTCCGAGAGGCTTGCTAGGTGTGGACGGACTAGGCCCTCTACAGTTTGAGGAGAATTCGGTCTCAGTGTAGAAATAATTTCTACACCCACCTGACATCAAGCTTTCAAGTACGCTATTTATAGTATTACTTATGAAGTAATATCGTGTTGAATAAATACTGAAGTTGCATATGGTTAGTGTAGAATCCTACTTCCGCTGTGTATATGTAATACACACACTACCATATGACTATTCCAACACTCTTTTGTATTCATTATTGTCCATTTCCTAAATCCCAACGGTTGTGCTAGACGGCTTATTTAGGTATAAGTAGGAGGTTGCAAATTCCTAATGGTTTTGCTAGAGGGCCTACTTGGTAAAGTAGGAGATTATAGTGGATTTTGAAATCTCTAGTTGGGAGCTAGAGTGGTGGAGTAGGTTGGGTTAAGTCGAACCATTCTAAATCTTTGTGTCTCTTGATTCTTAGTTTTCCTATTTTCTAGCTTGTATTTCACTGTTTTATTATTTGTCTTTGAAAACCTCTATAAATTTTTAAAATTTATAAACACGCAATCCACCCCCCCTTTCTTGGGTGTGAAGTGTTATTGATTACTCAAAGCTAACAATTGGTAAAAGAGCCTAACTCCTCGTTTTTCATGTTTAACAACCTAAGGAGAGAACCATAACAATCATGAAGGTTTTCATATCTAAAGAAGGTTTCCTTATAGATATGCCTTCTTATTTTGATGGTTCATATTATGATCATTGGAGAAAATGGATTTGTTTTAAAACCAAAATTGGAGTCAAATGAGCATGAAAAAAGGAATTTCTATTCAAATATTAGAGCTATGAATATTTTACATCATGATTTAAATGAGAACAATTATGTTAAAATTTCTAGATGTTCTAATGCAAAAGATATGTTGAACACTCTTGATTCAATATATCTTACAAACCAAAGTTGTGAGTTTGTTGATGGTATATATAAGGAAAATAAAGAAGTTCTAAAAGGCTATTCCCATGTCTCAAGATGAGAAAGCTCAAATTCAAACATGTGCCTCATGGCTAAGGAAGAAGAGGAGGTAACCTCTACTTCTACTTATGTTATTGATGATGATGATGAGTTTTTTAAAAAAGAGTTGTTAGATGCTTTTAATGAGTTACATGCCAATTTTTAAAAACTTTACTAGAAAAACAAATCTCTTCAAAATCAATTGAAGTTTTTATATAATGAATTGGAAGTTTAATAAATATTTAGAAATTTGTATTTTGATTTATTAAGAAAATAATTCTTCTAAAATATATTTTAAATAAATTTGGTTTATTAAAAATTTCGAAAACATTTTAATTTTGTCTTAAATTGGAAAACTTCAAACTCATATATCTCCTCAAAATAGTCGAGTATATTATAAACCTCGTGAGAAAATCTTTATGAAAATCGACGAAGTATGGAAAAGTTTTTTGATATAATCAATCGAACATTGCTTAGCTTTCTTTTAAAATCAATTGAGTATATGAATTGATTCAATCGACTATCATAAGTTCCTACCAAAGTATGTTGTCCAAAGTTCTATTTTCATAAAGCTAAATTGAGTATGGTGCTTTTGAAATCCAATAAGGATCTTTTAATCACTCGAGTCAACATTTCTGAATAATCAAGTATCTTCAAATCTATATAAATCTAGGCATTTTTTTCTCGAGTGAACCTTATTTTTCAATCGACTAATATATTTTATAAATCGAGTAAATATATGTATTAGTGAAGTGAAGATAGATCGGTCTCTGGCTAAGTCTCTAGATCTAAAAGCAATCGAATAACAAATGTTAGTACTCAAGTGAAGTTTTATATTAGTCTAGTAATTTTAGCCTTGTAATCAAATGAATAATGTAAAGTTTTTGTTACTTGAAAAGTCCAATCAAGTAAAGTGCTATATTAGTTGAGTAAGCTCATATATTAGTCTCAGACATTAAAAAATATAGTCATTTTTTACATTAAATGCTCACCAATTTCAATTTTTCAATTCATTAAATGCATTTCAGACAACATGGGCATTCTTTTATGAATTAATATCCATTATTTAATGTTTTAGAGACAAAAAGTGGAAGTTGTGAGACAATTGATACATTCCAATTGTATTCTTCCATATCAGCTAACATTCACTGCAAGAAAACTATAAATAAGAGATGAAACTGCCTGAAGAAGTTTAGAAGAACTACACATGCATACATAAATGAACTTCCAGATCTTCAGTCGATCTTCTTTGAAATACTTCCAACTTCTCACGAGCTTACACCTACTATCTCTTGTAAGATTCTCAAAGAGAGTGTTTTTACACTCATATCTTGTAACTCTCTTTTGGTCAAGAGAATACTTGTAATCACTGTTTCATATTTTTCTTTTAAGAAATCCTTTCACATTACTTGTGAAACTTGTAATAGGTTATGCCTGATCCTTTGAAATGCAATGTATTGGTTTTAGCTGAACCAAGTATAAAAAGCCAAGTATGATAGGTTACACTTGATTCTTGAAAGGGAGTGGTTTATAGCTGAGTCTATTTGTAAAAAAGCCAACTATAAGGGTTTGTAGTTGAGCCTATAAAAACTATAAGATAATAGAATACAGTTTGTTTGTGTTTACAAAATCCTTAGTTGTGAACCAAGGTAGTGGACTAAGCAATTGAGGCTGAACCCCTTTAAATCCTGTGTTCTGCACTTGTTATTTCCGTTACATCATTCTTATTTCAATTCCCTTTATTTAAACTCATATTTTAAAAAGGGTGAAAATCATACCCCCCCTTCTTAAGCTAACATTCGTATCAAGTGGTATCAGAACATGTCTCTTTTAAGTAGGTTTAACCACCTAGGAGAAAAGATTAGATGGCCAACACATCCAGCAGTGCCTTTCATGAAAGCCAATCCTGTAAAAAGCCCCCATTCTTTGACTGGCTTTCATCCTCTCAAAGGACATGGAGGCTTGAAAGATTATTGTCACAAATTTCCAAATGCCTACAATGACTATGGGAACCAACACCATCACCAAGCTAGAGGAAGACTGGACCAAGCAGGACATAAAGCAAATAAAGCTGAATGCATCAGCCAAAAACATGTTGGAATGTGCATTCAACCCAAAGAAGTACAACCAGATTTCAGCCTGTGAAACCACTAAAGAAATCTGGGACAAGCTTGAGTAACACACAAAGGAACCTCTAAGGTAAAGAGGTCCAAAATAAGAATGCTTAAACACGATTATGAATTGTTTTTAATGCACCCTAGTGAGATCATTAAAGATATGTATGCTAGATTTAATAATATTGTTTCTAATCTTAAAAACCTAGGAAAACCTGTCTCTAATGAAGACATAGTAGAGAAAATCTTGCAATGCCTTCCCCATAAATGGCATCCTAAGGTCACAGCTATTCAAGAGGCTCAAGACCTCGAAAGCCTTTCCCTAGATGAATTATTAGGATCTCTTATGAGACATGAGCTTTCCATGAGATAGTGAGAAGAAATTCCAAATGTAAAAAATAAAAAGAGTATCTTTAAAAGCATCCAAAAATGATTTTTCTAAATCTGAATCTAAACCAAGTGATATCGATGATGTTGCTCTTATGGCTAAAAAGTTCTATAGAAGATTCAGAAGAAGTCTTCTAAGTACTTTCAAAGAAACAAGTCTGATAGATTAACCAAAAAAGAGCAAAAACAAGAGGTAAAGTGATATGGTTGTGGGAAGCTAGGCCATATCAGACCGGAGTGTCCAGAATGCAAGAAAGAAGAGAACTAAAAGACAAGAAGAAGAAGAAGAAGAAGAAGAAGAAGAAGAAGAAGAAGAAGAAGAAGAAGAAGAAGAAGAAGGTACTAGCAGCCTAGAGTGATGAGGACACTTCCTCCTAATTAGAAGATGAAGCCAACGAGATTGCAAATCTCTACTTGATGGCTAAAGAGGATTCAAATGTAAGTGATCTTACTCTTTTTCTGATTCTTCTTATTACTCCGGTGATAGTGAAAATGAAAATAATCTAACTTTTAGAAAATTATGCAAAAGACTTATTTCTGATTTAGAAAAGACTAGAGAAAAATGTAAGATTCTTGAAAAAGAAAACAATACTTTACAAGAAAAGGTTACAGCATTAGAAAAAGAGATTAAAAACTCAAAACTTGTTTTAACAAAATTCATAGCAAGCAATGTCATTTTAGATAAGATTTTAGAATCCCAAAAATGGTTTTATGATAAAGCAGGCTTAGGATATAATGGAAACAGCAACAACAAAACTTTTGGAAAATTAGATAAGGCTAAGGCAAAACAAAAAGACTTAGGACCAAAGTGCACTAAATGTAAAAATTATGGTCATAGAAGTCTATTCACCCTATAACAATGGGAATACCATACAAAATAAAAAAGATTTGGGTCCCTAAGGAACAAATAAAACTAGCTCCCAAAATAGTTTGGGCAGTTAAGAACAAGGAATCAATAAGAGCATAGAATCCTAATCCATCAGGCCCAAAGTCCTTGGGTACCAATTTGGTTTTTCTTGAATGTAGTCTATACGCCTTAAAGCTAGAAGCTCAAAGGTCAGATGGTTTATCGATAGTGCATGCTCAAGGCATATGACTAGTGATAGGAGTCTCTTCAACAAGCTGGAAGAGAATCATAGTAGTCATGTCACATTTGGTGACAACTTCAAAGGTAAAATAGAAGGTATTGGTACCATAGGAAATTATGTTCATATTTACATTTCTGATGTATATTATGTAAATGGCTTGAAGCATAATCTGTTAAGTATTAGTCAATTATGATATAAAGGTTATACTGTATTCTTTAATGAGCATCAATGCAAGGTGTACATAAAATATTAAATGCTAAAATTTTTACTAGTAAAAGAAATGGTAATGTGTACATAATTAAGATAGGAGAAGTAAAAATTGATAAATGTTTAGTTGTTGTAAATAAGAATGAAAATACTCTATGGCATAGGATATCAAGTCATGCTAGTATGCACCTTGTGTCAAAGTTAATGAAAAAGGATCTAGTGAATGGTTTACCTAAAATGAACATGGACAAGAACAATTTTTGTGATGCTTGCACAAAAGGTAAACAAGTTGGAACATCATTTAAGGTAAAGAATATAGTATCAACCTCTAGGCCACTTGAATTGTTGCATATGGATTTATGTGGTCCCATTGGAACTCAAAGTCTAAGGGGAAATCATATATTTTGTTATTGTTGATGATTACTCTAGATTTACTTGGACTATGTTTTTAAGAAATAAAGATGATACCTTTGATGAAATCATAAAACTCTGTAAAAGAATTCAAACAGAAAAAGATTTAAAAATCTCTAGCATTAGGAGTGATCATGGAAATGAATTTGAGAAATAAAGATGAATTCATATATTTCTGTTGTTGTTGATGATTACTCTAGATTTAATTGGGCTATGTTTTTAAGAAATAGAGATGGAACCTTTGATTAATATATAAAACTTTGTAAAAGAATTCAAAAAGAAAAAGATTTAAAAATCTCTAACATTAGGAGTGATCATGGAAAGGAATTTGAAAATATTTCATTCAAGTTCTTCTATAATGAAAATTGGTTCTCTCACAACTTTTCAGCTCCTATAACTCCTCAGCAAAATGGAGTTGTGGAAAAAAAAAATAGGTCCTCAATGGAAATGGCAAGAACCATGTTATATGAGAACTCATTACCTAGGTACTTTTGGACTAAAGTAGTAAATATTGCTTGCCATATTCTAAATAGAGTTTCTAATAGGCCTATTCTTAATAAGACACCCTATGAACTATATAAAGATAGGAAAACAAATATTTCATATTTTAAGGCATTTGGGTGTAAGTGTTTGTTATAAATAATGGCAAATAAAACTTAGAAAAATTTCACCCTAAAAGTGATGAAGGTGCATTCTTAGGTTATTCAACTTCAAGCAAGACATATAGGATATATAATAAAAGAACCATGGTTGTAGAAGAATCTATACATGGAAGCTTTAATGAGAATAATGAAAATATTCCAATAGCTTAGCAATCTAAAGATGATGAGTGGGAAATTCTAGAGCAACCGATTGAGGAAGAAAATGAAATTTCTCAAATAGAAAAAGAAATTGAGGAATCTAGAGATACAACTATTCATACAGAAATGACTTATGCAGATGAGTATAGAATTTTAGGAAATGCGTATCAAGGTGTAAGAACTATATCTCCTTTGAGAAATCAATGTGAATATGTAGCCTTCCGATCCAATCTAGAACCAAAAACCGTAGATGAGGCTATAAAAGATCCAAGCTGGATTTTGGCTATGCAAGAAGAACTAAATCAACTTGAGAGAAATAAGGTATGGCCTTAGTTCCTAAGCCAAAAGATAAGCAAGTCATTGGAACCAAGGGGGTCTTAGAAATAAGATGGATGAAAATTGAATCATCGTAAAAAAATAAGGCTAGATTAGTGGCCCAAGGCTACAGTCAAGAAGAAGGAATAGATTTTGATGAGACCTATGCTCATGTAACAAGATTAGAAGCCATTAGATAATTGCTAGCTAGCTTATGCTTGTAATAAAGGGTTCAAGCCATGTCAAATAGATGTCAAAAGTGCAATCCTAAATGGGTATATCAAAGAAGAAGTATATGTTAAGCAACACCTAGGTTTTGAAAGTCCAATTCATGAGGACTATGTTTTCAAGCTATGCAAGACTTTATATGGTCTTAAGCAAGCCCCTAGGACATGGTATTAAACCTTAAGTAACTTCCTCATCGAGAACAATTTTAAGAGAGGAAATGTGGGCACCACTCTCTTTATCAAAAAAAAAAAAAAGAAGAAGATAAAAGGGATATTCTTATAGTGCAAATACATGTAGATGATATTATTTTTGGATCCACCAATGAAAAGCTATGCAAAGAATTTTTTGCTATGATGCAAGCAAAATTTGAAATGAGTATGGTAGGAGAATTGAATTATTTTCTAGGATTGAAAATTAAGAAATTGAAAGACGACATTTTTATCAGTCAAACCAAGTATATTAGAGATATCCTAAAGAAATTCAAAATGGCCAAGACAAAATCCATGGACACTTCTGTGAGAACATCTATAAAAATGGATAAAGATGAAGATGGAAAATCTGTGGATTAAAAGATGTATAAATGGATGATAGGATCTCTTCTCTATCTTACTACCTCTAGACCATATATTCTCTTTAGTGTAACACTATGTGCTATATACCAAAGTGACCCTAAGGAGTCCTATTTGACTATAATAAAAAGAATATTTGAGTATCTCAAGGGATCTCCATCTTTAAGTGTATGGTATCCTAGATTTTCTCCCTTAGAGCTTCGTACTTATGCATATGTTGATTATGTTGGATACAGGGTAGATAGAAAAAGCACAAGTGACACCTGTCAATATGTTGATCTCATGGTCACCCAAAAACAAAAACAGTGTGGCCACCTCCACTACTGAAGCTGAGTATGTGCCAATTGGTAGTTGTTGTGCCTAAATTTTGTGGCTTAAGCAGCAGTTGGAGGATTATGGAATTAAGGTCAATCATATTCCTACTAAATGTGACAAATCAAGTGCTATAAATTTATCCAAAAATCCAATGCATTACTCTTGAACCAAGTACATTGAGATACGACATCATTTTATAAAAGATCATGTACAACGGGGACATATAGTGTTAGAATATGTGCCAACTATGAGCAAATTAGCTGATATTTTTACAAAGTCATTGGAGAGAATTTAGTTCTCAAAGATTAGGACTAAGTTAGGAATCATCGAAATTTGAGGTGAGAAAATAATCGATTATGCAGTTTGACTAAATTTGGGTTATAGTTGAGTATAGTAATTCTCTAAATCGAGTAGGTTCAATCCTCAATTGAGTTAGAATAACTCAATAATCGAGTATTATAGAAATCTATCAGGTATGACCCTCTTAATCAAGTAAGAAATTAAGATATAAAATTAACTAGTGTAAAAATTCAATCGAGTAAATTTCCTAAGTTCGAGAAGTTGCAAGCCTCACTCAAGTAACATATCTTAGTCACTTGAGTAAATCAAAGGACTTTAATCGATTAAAATATTCTAATACTCAAGTATCAATCAGTAGCAAATATCACTTGTAATAACTTGAGAGCCCAAGGTCAAGTCCAAGAAGAGACTCTAGAGAAGTTAGTATATATATCAAGGATAGTAAGGAAATAAACAACACCAGCTGAATACCTTTTGGACTGAATGTGGATAAAGAACTCATGGTTAAGTGTGCTTGAGCTAGGGTAGCTCAAGGATGGGTGACCCCTGGGAAGTTCGCGTAGGCCCATCAGGGTAAGTTGATCTCGTCTTTCCTATTGCTTGATGCGGGATGTTACAGGTAATATCAGAGCCAACCCTTGAAAAAGTCAATCTGATGAGGGTAAGGAGTGGTGCCAAGGCACAAAGGCTTGAAGAAGAAGCCCTGGCAGCCTTCTAGGATGGAAGCCACCAAAAATGAGAATATCTGGGACCAATTGTAAGGTCATATGACGAGGACGTCATGTGTTCAAGGGGGGAGAATGTAATACCCCGAGAGCCCAAGGTTAAGTCCAAGAAGGGACTCTAGAGAAGCTAGTATATATATCAAGGATACTAAGGAAGGAAACAACACCAACTATATATCTTTTAGGATGAATGTGGATAAAGAACTCGCAGGTTAAGCGTGTTTGAGTTAGGATAGCTCAAGGATGGGTGACCCCTGGGAAGTTTGCGTATGCCCATCAGGGTAAGTTAATCCGGTCCTTCCTATCGCTTGATGCGAGATGTTACATCACTCAAGTAAGCAATAAAATTAGTCAAGTAAGAGCAAATCAACACTCAATTAAAATCTTATGTTAGTTAAGAATTTTCAAAAATTTGCTAAAAAATTTTAACCGCCAGTTACACGAGTATAAATAGGGCTTCATCCAATTTCTTCCTTACCTCTCGTATCTCTCAAACCTTAGCTTCTTGGCAATCAATTTCTAGGAATCTTTGTGTCTCTTTTATCTTTTCATCTTTATCATTTCATTTTTAATATCTCTGTCATTTTTTGTGCAAATGGCACCAAAGAGAAAAGAACTTATGTCCTCGTCCGACCAACCATCATCGTTTAAGAACCCTAGAAAATCTAGTGTCCAAAATCCTTGATTTCTGACCGAGAGGAACCAAACACTTTACACTCAAGCCTTGGAAAGAAAGTGCATGCCCAGTAGGAACATCGACTGGTAAACATTTGAAAAATAGGTTTTGGGAAAGTGCTTAAACGATGGATAACCAATATAGGTCGGTTCAAGTTGTTTACACTATACCTACTTATTATCCCAAACTACCTAGATGAATTCTATGCTAGTTTGCCAATGTAACGTCCCATTAGTGGGCTCAGGTGATATATTTTGGAATGGGTTATGTGTTTGTGTAATACCCCAAGTCAAAATAAATAATACATCGAAATATCCCATATTTTGTGATGTTAAAGGAGTCAAGTTCAAAGATCTATAAGATAGTTTAATAGTTTTAAATAGTCGAGTCAATGGAAGGGAGTACCCTGGAACGTAAATGTCTAAAAACAAGGGTATGTCATTGACGAGCATCTCAAGACAAGATTTATGACACTGAATTCAATCATAACAGAAACTATTTTTGATATAGGTGTAATACAACCTGAAAAATCGAATGATCATAAGGGACTTCCAGAAAGTCAATGGAACCCTGAGGGGGGCTCTAGTTTTATGTAAGAATCAATCTTGAAGTGGTTATAGGATAAAACGTTAGTCCTGTGAGGTCATCAAGGCAAAAACATACTTATCGAGTAACCTTGAGTTATTAATTTTGGAATTTCGGTATTTTAATCCAAATGAAATTGATATTTGAGGATGTAATTACAATGTACAAAGGTTGAAGTGAGCTTAAGAATCTAATTTATGGATTTATATGTAATTTCCCTAATTTTAAATTATATATGTGTAAATATATATATGTGTGTATATACATATATGTGCAGAGAAACTATGGGTGAATTAAATGGTATATCTATGATACAAAGGGCTATGATTGGTGCCCAAGACTGATGTATGTATATATATGAGGGGAAAGGAAGAATCAAGGGCAAGATGAGAGGGAGCATCGCGAGAGAGAAAAGAAGATAGAGGAATGAAATCGGAAGAAAAAGGTAGAAGGCAGCAGCTGCGAAGAACGGTAGTGGGCAACCAGCGAAGCAGGTAACGACGGTGGCTGGCGGTGCGGTCGCGGCTAGCGGTAGCAGCGGAGGTGGCCGGCGGTTGGCATGCATAGGAGGTGGCTGGCGAATTGGAGTGGCAAAGTGGGGAAGAAGGAGGAGGAAGAAGAAAAGAAAGAAAAAGAAAATGAAGAAAATAGAGAAAATGAGGGGAAATGAGAAAATATGGGGAAAAGCTTCCGAAAATTTCTAAAAAATTCATAAAATTAATTTGGGGCTAAATAAGCATGCTCGAAGCTAGGAAATTACCCGGGCATGTATTTCGAGGTCAAGGAATGCATACTGAGTAAGCCTGAAAGGCTAAGTTAAGGTGAGTGGCTTTTCTCAGAAATTATTTTATGAATTGTGGTGGTGGAAAGATTGGGAAAATGTTTGAAGAATTATTTAGTGTGGAATTATTGAGAAAAAATAGGAAGAAATAGAGGAAAATTATGAGAAAATTAGGAAAAATAGAATATTGATATCTTTGAATAAATATGATGACCAGGATACGTTGAGATTCCAAACTGAGTACATTAAAAGCCTGACACGAGAATCAAGATATTCTGAGATACATTTGAGGTAAGTGGTTCGACCCAAAAACTCCATTTTATGTAAATGGTTTTATCATGTTGTCATGCCTTGTCATGCTATGCATCATGTAGATTGCATACACATATTATGTTGATGAGAAATGCATATATCCATTGGTGAAGTTTATTTGTCATGCATTGTATGTTTATTTGGTGACACGGGAAATCGACAATCTATCATGGATGTTATATTACATCCTAGCCTCAGAAGGGAGATTGCCTTGAAATGGAGGTTGTAAAATGATGGTTAGAATGTCCCGGCCTCGGAAGAGAGGTTTAAAAATGGTGATAGCAAAAGGATTCCCCATGGTCACTGAAGGAAGGTGAAGAGATGATGTTATTATTGTATTTTACATTCAATCTCAAATCATAATTATTATGGATCCCTTACTTAGATGATTCAGCATCTAACTTGGGTTATGCACCTGGAACATTCAAACGTTCCAGTTAGGGCTTGCAACAAAGGCAAGGAAGTGGTTGAGATGTCATGTCAAATGGGTTTGGCAAGTTGTCCCAGTATTTTGCTTCTTCATGAAAATTCAGTTATGATTTAGTCATATTGAAAAACTTATGTTCCATTGATGAGCAGTTTTGTAAAATAAAAGAATGTTATTTACTGCGAATTATGTTTGAGAAACAATAATGTAATACTATTATAGTTCAATGTTATTTTGAGGTTCGATTCTTAGCTTTTACATTTGATGTTTATGATTATTCTCATTCAAGATAGATTAATGAAAACTTTGTGATGGATATGAGGAATGATATGGTTTAGCATTAGTTTTGAAAAGGAAAAATTTATTATTCCAGAATTGTCTTAAGCTATAGCACGCCTGAGAAAGTGGGGTGTTACAGTTTGACTAAAATAATAAATTTTGGTGGTTTATATGTGATACTTGTAGGTAATTGCCAAGGAAATGGAAAAATTCAAAGAGTTGACTTATATGGTAGTAGGACCCGCAAAGGCTTAAGGTATGTGCGAGAAGTATTGGGTGGTGTTGGCGGTGTTTAATTAATGTTAAGCTATCACTTAAACAAAAGGGAATTTCATTTAAGTGTTAAGGGTATTTAAGTAATTTTGTGGAAATGGATGTATATATATATATATATTTATATATATGAGAAGGGTTGTTTGCATGAGAAGGAATTAGAAGGCAAAGGAAGAGAAGAGAAGGAGAGCCATAAGGAGAGAGAGATCAAGAAAGGTAGGGTTCTCTCAATATTTTACTCTTGATATTAAAGTTTTGATTATGAAAATATTCCTAAGTATGTTTTTCTTAAATTTCTCATATTCTTAGCTTTCAATTAAAAGTCAATTTCAAAATAATGAAACAAGTATTCAAAGCCTAAGTGAATGTTTGCATTCAAAGCCCAAGTGTATGTTTTTAAGGAGATTGGAAAAACAAAGTGAAAAACATATAAAATCTCTTGAAAGAAGTTGGAAAAAGATTTTTAAAGAAATCAAGCCATTTATAAACTACATTAGTATTTCTCTTTTATTCTATCGACTAAGCTCAAGCCATCTGTCGACTAACAAAATGACAATTTTTTGATTTGTCGACTAATTTATATGCATCTATTGACTAATAGTGAGATTGTTTCTTTGAAAAAAAAATTAAGCCTTATTCTGTCGACTAATCTCTAGGATCTGTCTACTAACAGTATGTAGTTCCCAATTCATTTCAAAGTTTGTCTTAATCTGTTGACTAATTCCATAAGTTTGTCGACTAACAAAATTTATAAAATGGTTATGTCGATAGATAGTATCAATCTGTCGACTAAGTCTTATTTTGTTATTTGATTTTGTTGACTAACCCATTTCTTCTATTAACAGTTTCTATCGCATAAATGTGTAACAGCTAGTTTTTGAACGTATTAAATGCATCCCAACTATCACCAATTCCATAATTTTTGGATGCATTTACCCACAACTATAAATACATGGATGGTGGCACATTTAAGAAGCTTATAACATTTATTGCTCAACTTCCAAGTGGTTAAAAGCTTCATCGTGCTTCAAATTTCTCTTTTTCTCTCTTGTTTAATTATAAAGGCTTTGTATTTAATTGTTTATATTCATTCAAGCCTTTATAATTCTCGTTGAGAGAACATGTAACTAAAAGTGTTAACTCTTAGATCCTCTATTTCAATTTACATTGTATTATTTCCTAGCTTGTGAACTAAAGTGCCTACTTATGTATGAATAGGATATTTGTAATTGCCTGGTCTTGAACTAGAGGGTGTTAGGAAACCGCTATCATGCAGTCGACGCCTTTGATATCATTTTTTTTATCTGTAAAGACGTAAGCTCAAACTCCTCTAAGTTAGCCCACACGATCGACCCTTTCCACGACATCCCAAGTTGTGCTAGCAACTGTGGATTAGGTTGCAGATTTTAGTGAAGTGGTTTAAAATCCTTAATGACAAATAAAACATAATGCTTTTGTAATAATAATTGATTGAATAAAAAGAATCACAATAAAAAGTACTATCCTTTACATAAAATATAATTGGCTAGTGGGGCATAACACTAATAGAGGGCCTACTTGGGATTAAGTATGAGGTTCTAGTGAAGTGGTTTAAAATCCTTAGTTAGAGCTAAGGTAGTGGATTAGGCTTGGTTTAAACCAAACCACTATAATTCTTTTGTGTTCTTTACCTTTCCTGTTTCATATTCTTTAAGCTTTGCATTCATCATTTTATATGTTCTATGCTTTAACTCACTAAAACCAAATTTGTATAAAAAAGATTTTAAGTTTTAAGTTCTATCATAATATATTTTTATATACCCAATTCACCCATTTTCTTGGGTGTGTACCAAAACATTTCAAATCTATCATCTCTCTCTCTTATTCCTTGATTACTTGAGTTTAAAAAAGTTGGGGAGTTAAAGATCTTCTTCTCTTTTCTCTCTTCTTGCTAGTTGCTTGTTAAAAGTGTGAAGCAAAAGGTCTTTTGAGCCATACTATCTCAAGTGACCCATCAAGAAAAGTCTTTAAGGCAAGTTCTCTTTTCTCCTACCTCCTAAACATTGGATCCTTGGTGTATTGAGATTGGAAGTTTGAAATTTTGGTTTTTAAAAAAGGCTTGTTCATGTTGCATGTCTATGTTAAAATGATTGTAAATCTCTCAAGCCCCTTGTTTGATCTTATGCGTCTTCTTTGAGTATCGAAATAGGGCTTATTCCACCATATAAACCTTTGGGAATGGTGCATTTTGTGATAGGTAGTAGATCAAACAAGCAATTTGGTGAAGCTTGCATGTCTCGAGTCCCTTCTCTCGAGCTTCAGTTGTGGAACCTCTACCTGGATACCCCAGCCAAGCTAAACAACCTGAGCAAGAGCCTCAGAAGGGTAATGAAATAGAAGAGGAACCACCCTGACTTGCCATGCATGCTCAATTAGGATCGCCTGTACTCGTACAGAAGAAATGACAGCGGGAGTATAACTCACATCCTAGGCATGCATACAAAAGATAAGAAATGACAACGGGAGTATAACTCACATCCTAGGCATGCATACAAAAGATAACCGACCCATAGGGTTACATGGTGTATATATATATACACATACAAAATCGTGCCATGCACTTAAAAGCTAAACATTTGTGGTACAACATCATAAGATACACACCAAAACAGGATCTGCTAGGACTGTCCTATACACCACCTATCGGGATAGCTCAAGGACTGCTAGGCTCACCCTCATACTTAGCTTTGCCCTTACCTAGAATGAATAGAAGCAAGAGTGAGTCACAAGACTCAATAAGCATATAAGAAAGGAAAGTCGACTAGAGTGTGGAAGATAAAGAGTAATCTGCACCCCACGTGCAACAACCATACACCATATATCCATGAATCACATGACAGATATATAGAAATGTCATATAATAAAATATGCACGCACAGGTCCTTAGGGCCCACATAAAAAACACGGCACCCAAGTCCCTATCACAAACCTGTCACTACCCTGAAAGGCAATATAAGTAACATCTTGAGCCGAATCTCCCTCGGGTCGGTGCTATCGAAACCCAAAAACCCGACACGCTAATATCGTCCATAAACTCTGCACAACATAACCGTCCGTATAACCTGACATGCTAACTGTGTCTATAAACCAGGCACGACATAACTGTTCTTAAAACAACTGTACACACCCACACGGCATAAGAAACTATGCAATTCACAAATATGATGTTGTGGCATATGAGCATAAATGTGATGCATAGTCCCCATAAAACCATGCATCAAGCCCTGCTTGCCCATATTGGAAGTCACAATCAATGCAGCGCTCGTGTTCGGCTAACCTAGGTATGAAAATAACCTAGTATGCACGTTGCCAAGCACACAAGTCACATGGAACCCTCAAATACATATTCCCAAGCCCCTGTATGCATTTGAAATGAGAAAATACTAGAAATAAATTACAGATACCACATGCATACTCTCAGCCCTAACCACGAACTGGCACAACCCAACAACAACCAACCCATATAACATTCTACCTTCTTTCCAACAACAAACAGAAGGGAAACCGAGCCCTTCAAAGCTCACAAGAAGAGACCCACCATCTGAGCAAAGATCCAACCAAAATGGAGAAAACTAGCAAGAAACAAGGCTATAATCCTCGAATAAAACCATTTGTAACTCAATAGTAAGGAAAATAAACCGTTCTTAAGAGTGGTAGAATCTCTCACAATCTGAATATCTAGTGTTATAGAAGTAAGAAAGGTAAGAAGCTTACCTAATATGAAGAAGAAAATCACCCTAGAAGCTTGGTCGAACCTCTCTTTCTTCTTCTTTCCCTTTTTCTTCTTCTTTTCCTACTTTCTTATTCTTCTTCCTGCTCTCAACCGAACTCTCTGCCAATACCTCTCTTCTCAATATTCCCTATCATTATACAACTAAGAGACAGAGAAAAGTGGGTTTGGATGTGTGGCAAGATTAAGCGAAAAGTCGTCCACCACCACCTAAAAATTGGGGTCTGGGTTTAGAAAATGGCTTGGGAACTCGTTTACAAAAAATTTTATTTGAATACACTAGGGGCTATCCGAATATGAAAGGTCATATCTAGATGTATGAGCAACCATCCGAATACAAGAAAGCAAAAACGAATAGGGATATTCAAATACCCAAGCTTATATTCGAACACAAGTCACAACCATAGCCTAGGGGTATTTGAATACCATGCTTGGTATTTAGATATATGCATTTCTCCAAGGGGTATCAGAATACATGGCAATGTATTCGAATACTATCTCATTTTAAGGAGGGATATCCGAATACCTCATCCTCATATCCGAATATAAGGCCTAAAATGCTTAAGGGTATCCGAACACTAAGCTTTCAATTTGGATACCATGCAGAGACAAAGAGGTATCTGAATACCATAAGCCATATTTGGATACCTCACCCAAAACAAGGCCATATCCGAATGCATTTCCTCTTATCTGAATACTATAACAAACACAACAAACACGATATCTGAATACTATATGCCATCTTCAGATATCTCACCCCCATATTCGAATACCACACTCTCCCAACTGGATATCTTTGCTCCTATTCAAATATAACATTATATACATTCGGATACTCCAAGCTTAGATGCAACACTTAGAGAATAATCACTAAAAACAACATACTACACATCAAGACTAACCAACTCAACCTCAAAGCATGATACGACATTGCAAACTAAATTCGGGTCAATACATCAGCCCTTTGTTAGTCGATAGAAAGCAAACCATCTTCCGACTAATTTCTTTTTGTAAGGGATTAGTCGACAGACAGCTTAGCATCTGTCAATTGATGGTCCAAAGGGCCTCTGTTCGTCGACATACGACATTTGTCGATCAATGGCCCAAAGGGCCTTTGTTAGTTGACATATGGCATCTGTCAACTAACTACTTCATTTCAAAGGCTTAGTCAACAGATGGTTGAGCATTTGTTGACTGACGTAGTTGGTTTTTCCCTCTAATGGTATAGTTGTGTTGGGAAGTCTCTCTTTGGTTTTTGAATGGTATTAATCGGGCATGGTGGATTGGATATGCATTCCTTATCGTGTTCTAGCCCAAGTATTGGCTCATATGGCATTTGTTGTGTGGTTTGGGATAAAAGTTCGAGTTATGGGCATGTTGCATTTACTTTTCTCATATATGGCATACGAATGGATCAAGGCATTGAGTGGGAGAGAATTATCCTTAAGGGTGGATGAGTGCAACCCTAGGAGTGAGCTTCCTGAGCCTAATGACCTTGTTGCATGTGTTATGATTATGACCTTGGGTGGGATCTAATTGTCCTCAAGGGTTGTACAGTGAAGAAGTGCAGCCCTAGGAGTCAGCTATCTGTCCCCAAGAGTCACTTGTGATGGTGAGTGCGAGGCTGGGAGTGTTGATGTTATTCATGTTTATGTTGTATATGAGTTGTGTACGCATTTCATTATGAGTTGTGTATGCATTGTATGGGCATGTCACGTTGGCTTACTCGTCTCTTTTTTGTTGATTATGGTAGCTTACTCATATGGATTCATGCCTTCTTATTATTCTCAATTATACTTACTGGGCCTCATGGCTCATTCTCTTGTTTTGCATCATTCCAGGTAAGGGTAAGGATAAGGCCAAGGACGAGCCTAGCAAGGGTTGATTTTTTGTGGATAGATGTGAACAGAGCTCACTTAGAAGAAGGTCTTGTGGTCTTTTGTGTCGTGTGGTTAGTGCTAGTTAGGTTCTCGAGCCACAAAGAAAGTGTATGTATATGTTTATGTTTTTGTTTATGACTCGATGTTTTGTTGAAAGGGATGTAACACCTATTTTTATGAAATATTTATGTTTAATGTTAATGTAAAATGTGAAAAGAGATTTGGTAGTGTTGTGGTATGATGCATGCTAATGAGAGCTCATGAGATATGTTGGTGGGGTTTGGTTTCAAATTACTTTTATTTCATCTTATTAACGACCCTCTCACGGATCTTCTTTGCTAACAGGGGCTCTGGGAGGTAGGCTGTTTCAACCAAAGTCTCCTGAGGAAGATAGAGAAGAAGAATATGATGGCAATACCCTAAACTTTAGGTTTAATGGCCATGACTACTCTTTCACTTCTAAGAACCTATCAAAACTTCTCAACCAAAAAACTGGTGACATCCCATAAATACCCTCAACTTTAAACATGATGAAATTTGGGAGTTTTTCACTGGAAAGAAAGAACTTTTCTCCACAAACAAGTACCAAGGATCTCAATAATTTCTTAACCCTGAACACAGTTTTTTTACACCATTTCATAGCCACCTCAATAAATGGTTGAGGAACTTCCCATCACATTATCATTGGCAGTGATCTAGAATTAGCCTGGTGTGTTGTTCAAAACATCTACTTTAACCTCCATCACTTTCTTTTTTCAAGAATGTATGAATCTGTTATTTCCAAAAATTATAGTAAACTTCCATTTGGGATGATAATCACTCTTATCTTGAAATCAATTGTTGGTCCTCTTAAGGGAGATCCTATTCCTCACTTTTCATTTGACACTTACAATCAAAACCCTTTTACTAGAATGAAAATTACATGTGTCAATGGGGTATGGAAGTTAGGTTCCAAAGAAGAAGTTCTTGCCTTATCTAATCCTTACAATCCTTCATCATCATCATCATCATCCTTTTCATCATCTAAGTCTCCTCTCCCAAGATTTCCAAGTCCAACTACTCATTATCGAATCAGATCTCTTTTGGATGAATTCATTCCCTCTTTCGTCACAAAGTTTTTGCAATCCAAGAAGAAATATTGACCATACTAAAAAGCATAGAGGAAACACATATGAAGATTGAACAAGACGTAGCTGCCATCAAGACTACCATGCCTTCCTCTAATAGGCTCAAGTCAACAACCCAGAAAAGAGTAAGGACAATTGTGGAAAAAGAAGATCCAAATGAAGATGATAGTGATTAGGAATTAGAAATTTTAAGGCATGTAACCAAGGATTCATCTGAACTCTATTTTAATTATGATGATTGTACGTATTTGGTAAGTTCTTATGTGACTATGTGGTGCTTCTATGAATTCGTACCACAAACTTGATATACCTATATGTTTTTGCTGAACATTATGTGGTAAATATATTTTTTGAATTCTCTTTATACAATTTAATATATCTCTCTTTCTATGTGTGCCATACTGTAATACCCGAAAATTTTGTAAGTTTTTGCCATTTAATAAATGAAATATTTTTCCAAATTTTTAAATGAAATATGGCACCGTAGGATGAAAGTAATAATGGTGACATATCTCGAGGGACACGTGACGCTGTAGAATAAAAGTAATGATTAGGGTGCTAATCCCAAGATCAAGGAAGGCTAAATAGGTGATGACAAGTGGCGTGAGAATAATTTCTAAATCTAAGTAATGATTATAGGACACATGGCAAAGTTTGAATAGAAACACATAACCTTTACTTAATCTCCAAGTTTGGGACACTTGGCACCCTAGGATTGGAACACATGGTGGGATCATCATGAGGCTCAAATCCAAAATTGATGGCTTAATCTTGGAGTGACAAGTGGCATATCCTAATCTAGCCTAACCCTAAAGATGACACTTGGATGAAACTTGTGGCAAAAGATAAAGGAGTAATCATGAGCAATGATTAAAGTGACACATGGCAAAATGGGGTTGGCCGGGCACTTCTATAAATAGGCTATTGGGGGAGAGATTTGGCCATTCAAAAAGGGTGAGGAAGAGGGATTTTTGGAGAGAAAATTCTAGAGAAAAAGGGGCGAAGTGTTGTCGAGATAAAGGAAGGAAAAGGCCTTGTCGGGTTTTCGAGCCAGCCTTGTAAAGTGTACAAAACATCTTCAAAACCTTGAAGTAAGTTCCAAATTTTTTATAATCTTGTAGAGCACTGAAAGAGGAATGTATAGGAAAAAATAGGGGTTGAATCAGAGTTAAAAGGACAGAGTTATGGCCGAAACAATGAAAGAGGCAAAATCTGGCTTAGGCAAGGGGACGGCGCGTGAGCTTCACATGCCGAAAGGGGCTGCGCGTGAGGGAGCATCCGGCCTCATTTTTTCTTCAAAGTTTGTAGTAGTCACTCTATATTCAATCCCTACCCTTTTGTGTAAAATTATTTGGCATTAGACTTACGAAAGGTCATGTTTTGGCAACAAATAGCCTTGGTTTAGGTGAAAATAGTGTTTTTCAGTGAATCAAAAGGTGAGTGATTTCCTAATATGTATTTCTTACATGTTGAGCATATTTTTGGGAAAGTTGGAAGTGATTGCACATGCATGTCATGTTTACTTTGTTTGGTGCGCATGTTTCTTTTCGTTTCTTCATGCATCACTACGTATGGCTTGTGACTGGTTGTCATTATCATGGGTGAAAGGAGTCTTCACTTGGTCGCGTTGTTAGGCCGTGTTACATGATAAGGTTGGGCAGGGGTGATTGCAACACCCTAGTGTCACATCCACCTGGAGCATGCATCTCTGCAGTTTGTATTTGCACGCATGAAGTTAGTTTTTAGCCTTACTTAGATTTAATAATCTAACCCGAGTGTTCATACCCCTGGAATATTCAAATGTTCCAGATTTATCAGGCTCAAGCTCGAAAGGAAAAAGCCAGGAGGTTGTGCCAGTGTAGTTGTTTTGTTTTACTGTTTTCTCGTGGTGTTTGTAGTGTTCTTGCAAGGATTGTATCAAAACTTTAACATTATTTTGTTGCATGGGAATAAAGGTTATTTTCTTTGTTATCTTGATAAATTGCATGTGCGAATGTCTATTTGATGGAATCCCAACACATTTCAGGTTACGATCCTTACTGTATTTTATGGGATTTCCTTAACGCCCGTATAAATTTTATATTCGTTTGTACCATAAATCCTATCTTGGGGTTGGGGCGTTACGCATACTGCATAAACTTAATCTTTAGATGCACATAGTCCAGCAAGTCAGGGGAGCTCTATATTCCATTTTTTTTTAAATCCCTTATGAGCCATTTTTTATTTCTGACAAAAAGGGGGAGAAAAATTGTATATTAGTTTCGAAGGAAAGTTTCCTTACAGGTCAATACTTCAGGGGAGCCTTCTTATATTTCTAAAATATCTCCCTATATGCTTTTCCTAAGCTCGTTATATAACACCCCACTTTCTCAGGCATGTTATAACTTAGGATAATTTTGGAATAATAATTTTTTTTCTATTCAAAACTACGGCTAAACCATATCATTTCTCAAATTTTTTCCAAAATTTTCATTCATCTATCTTGAATGAGAATCATCATAAACATTAAATGTGGAAGTTAGAATCGAACCTTAACTTTAATATTAACCAATAATAAGGTTATACATCACCATTCTTCAAAACGTTTAGAATTCAAAGTAACAGAACTTAAATATATGGGCTACATAACATTCAATCAATACATTATGTACTTTGCTAAGTGCCATTTCATGTCTTATTCATCCTCATTTCTGCTACAATCTCCATCTAGAACGTTTGAATATTCCAAGGGCAAAGCCCAAGTTAGATGATGAATAATCTAAGTAAGGGTAGAAAATTCATATTTCATGCATGGATGCAAAATGCAAAATGTCCTTTCCTTTTCATTTCGGCTTGAGCTGACCATACCTTAATGTTACTCTCCATTTTTACAGCTTCCTGACCATGCCAAGGTGTATGGGTGAACCCTTACCAAAGCAGTGATACCGGCTCGTACTCTCAAACCCTTATACGATGCATGATCAATAATATCACCATGTACATATGCATATTTCATCATAATATGTAAATGCAATATACATGACATATTCACATCAAGACATGACAACATGATAAAACCATTTACATAAAATCGAGTTTAGGGTTGAACCACTTACCTCGAACGTATCTCAGAATATTTTGATTCTCGTACCAGTCTTCTAATATTCTTAGTTTGGAACCTCAACGCACCCTTGACTTAGCCTCTCAGGCTTCCTCGACTTGCATGCCCTGATGTCAAAATGCCTGTTCACCTCAATTGACGTGCCAAGACTTGAAATCCCACTCTTAACCAAATCTTAATGCATCAATGATCCATGGCCATTACATTTAATCCAGGACTTCAATATCTTATTTTTTCTAAATTTCTCATAATTTTCTCTAATTTTTTCCCACTTTTTCCTCGATAAATTCAAACTAAATATTGTTCAACTATTTTCTCAAACATTTTCTTATAACAATTCATAAAATAATTTTCCTGATTTTTTGAATTTTTTTAGGAAATTTTACTCACCTCGATGAAGCCCCTTCAACATTTTCAGTATACATATTTTTCCTCGAACTACGTGTCTCATGTAACTTTCCTAACCAAATTTCTCAAAAATTTAATAAATCACCATTTCCTATTTTTCTAGAAGTTTTTGGAAATAGTTTCCATTTTTTCGCTTTTTCTTCTATTTTTCTTTTTCTTTTCTATTCTTTTTCTTTTTTTTCTTTTCTTTGTTCCATCTTTTTTTTTCCTTTCTTCTTCTTCTTGTTTTCTTTCCTGCTTCTCTACGACTGCCATTCCTAGTCGCCTCCACCGGCCACCTCCACGTCCGCCGGCCATCGTTGCCGCTGCTTGCTAGCGCCACCACAGGCCGCCCTTAGCCTCGGGCAACCGCCGGCTAGCCTCCACTGCTCACTGCCCCGATTCTGCTGCCGAGTTGCCTAGCTGCAACAATGGCAGCTCTGTTGCTACCATAGCCGCATACCACCACTGCTTTCAATGCCACGACTTGTTTCAGGCTGCCACATCCGACTGGCCACTGTTGGCCACCTGCACTTGCTGCTCTATTTCAGCCTCTGTTTCTTCACTCTTCTTCCAAATGTCTCAACATCCTTCACCTACTTATAGGCTACCCACCAACTTAAACACCTTGGCCATCACTCTTGCTTCCTACTTGCAAGAAAACTTAGCTATTAAGTTCTTGCTGCCAGCCATCACTTCTTACAAAAGATTTATTATTAAGCTTGCAGAAGACTTGTTGCCCACTTGGTCCACGCACACACACACACACACACACACACACACACACACACACATATATATATAACTATATTTATTATGCATCACATTAATGCTTCAATCTTCTCAAATCTTCTGCAAGACTATTGAATCTACTTTCAAACCAACTTACAACCCCCCGATTTGCTTCCAATTTGCTACCCATTGATTTGCTTCCTCTGCTACGCGCATACATATATATACATATTATATATAACACCAATATATATATATGAAATTACACATTTAAACCCCATATTTCATCCTTATTTCAATTGAATTTTTTTTTAATTGTAATTACACTCTCAAATATCAAATTAATTTACATTACGATACTGAAAATCCAAAATTAATAACTCAAGGCTTACTCGATAAGGACGAATTTGTCTCTGTGCCCTCACGGGGCTTTTGTTTCATCTCGAAACCACTTCAGAGTTGATTTTTACGTAAAATTGGAGCCTCGTTAAGGTTTCATTAACTTCCTGAGAGTCCCTTACGACTATTCGATTTTTCAGTCTGAATCACAGGTGCACTGAAAACAATCTCAATTTCGATTTCTTTTAATACCATAAATCCTATCTCGGAATGTTCACCAAGACCACATCATTTTTCTTAGACATTTACACTTCAAGGCATTCCCTGTAGTCGATTCGATATTGAAAACTATAAGAAATTATTTTTAAGTCCCTAATCTTTTGATAATTTCAGCTATGGCCCAAGTTAAAATTACACTTGAGTCCTTTAGAAATTTTGGGATATTACACCTTAAATTAAAATGCTTTGTCATCATCAAATAGAATCATAAATCAAAAAGATGAAAATTGTTGAAAAAATTGTATTTTGATTTAATGAGAAAATAATTCTTAAAAAATTTATTTTTAATAAATTTGATTTATTAATTATTTTCAAAACATTTTAATTTTCTCTTAAATTGAAAAACTTCATACTCTTATATCTCTTCGAAATAGTTATGTATATTTTTGTACTAGTCGAGTATGCTATAAAGCTTGTGAGAAAATCTTTATAAAAATTGACGAAATATGGAAAAAACTTTTTGATATAATCAATCAAGTATTACTCAACTTTCCTTCAAAATCAATCGAGTATATGAATTGATTCAATCAACTATTATAAGTTTCTACTTGAGTATGTTGTGCAAAGTTCTGTTATCTTAAAGATAAATTGAGTATGGTACTTTTGAAATCAAATAAGGATCTTTTAATCACTCAAGTGATCTTTTTTGAATAATCGAGTATCTTCAAATTTATATAAATCTGAGAATTTTTTTTTCTCAAGTGAAGCTTATTTTTCAATCGACTAATGTATTTTATAAATTAGGTAAATATATGTATTAGTCGAGTAAAGACAGATTGGTCTTTGGATAAGTCTATGGACCTAAAAGGAATCGAATAACAAATGTTTGTACTTGAGTGAAATTTTATATTAGTCGAGTAATCTTAACCTTGTAATCGAGTGAATAATACAAAATCTTTGTTGTTTCTATGTTAGTCAAGTAATGACTTGATCAGACTCGAGTAAGTCCTCTACATAATTGATGGTTACCGAATCCAACAAATAATAAATTCTTACTCTTAAAGATGTAAATTGTGATAGTGATGAGTAAGATCGTATCCACGGGAATTAGTTAGATCTATTCCTTTGAAAAATTAAAATAAATAGAAGAAACGATTGGGGGGTTTAAAACGTGGATCTAAACAACTGAAAACAAAATATTATTCTAAATTAATAAGGCAAATCAGAATGTAAGAAGTTTTAAATAATCAATAGAAACACTTTCGGTAGAAGGGATTTATGCACCAATGGTTATGACACTAATCATTAATGCCAAAGTCACTAATTTTCCTTGAATACTTGGCCTTAAAAAGATCAACAAACTTTGTTCATTCAATGTTTCCCTTACTTCTTAGTTAATTAAAACAACTTCTTTAATCAACTCTTACTTTCAAACAACCCTAGAACATGCTCTCTAAAATTTAATCCAAATGCAGCATTAAACTTTGTGGAAACAAGACTAAATCTGAACAATAAACACATAAGATCGGTTTATTTAATTCAGCACATGTACTCTCTAGGAATTGAATGAAAACTTGTCCATAATCATCAACCTTGGTTGCTATTTATGCAAGAAAGACCAAAGATTTACGGATTTGGTATTCAAGCTAGCAATCGATCATACATCAAGAATTGAATAGTGGTCGTCTAAGCAATCAAAACACAATTATAAACATTAAAATCAAAAGATACATGAATATTCAAGAGAAAATCAGATTAAAAATAATTTCAAAAAGATCTCACAGTATTCTTTACCATGGCTTCAAAATATTCTTTTACCGAAAAACCAAAGTTTAGCCACACATAATGAAAGAACACAAAAAGAAGAGAAAATATGAAAAGGATGTTTCTTCCTCCTCTTGGATATACTTCTGTATCTCTTTTTCTTCCTAGACATCTCTCCTCTCGAGCTTGGATCAAGATCTTAAATAGCCCCCAACAAAGAATCCAAATCAACAAAAGAATTAGGGCTTCCTAGACTCCTGTAATTATGAGCCCATTTTGGGTCCGAGAACAAGTTTTTTAGGCTTCGGCCCCTTCTTAAGAATTGTAGTTCAGAATGTTTAGATGAATTTAGGATTTTGAATCACTCAATTTGGACTTCAAAATCTCAAGTTATGTCCTTTTAAAGATTCAGTGTTCATGTAGAATTCTAATCTGTTTAGGATTTGGCCCAACTTTTTGGGCCTAAAGTTGAAGCTATGTTTGGAGGCCCAAACAAACTCAGATTTGGACAAATAATACCATTCTTGAAAGCCCAAGAAGTCCTCTACAAAATCTTTCAATACCTTATTCATGTTCTTGAACTCTAACATGGTTAAAAATCTGCAAGAAGACCAAAAAGTCAAAATATTAAAAAGCTAAAATTTTCTAAATAAAAGCCCAATTTATTCTAACCTATCCACAATTGCCTTAACCATAAAAATAAGCATAAATTAGCACAATAAGGCATAAAGCTCACCCAAGAGACCATATCTAAGGGAAATAAATATATGAAATTATGCACTGATTAATAATCAATTACTTGAAAAGTTCAATTAAGTAAAACTCTATATTAATCGAGTAAGCTCATATATTAGTCGAGTAACTGTTATCAGAATTTGAAAAATATACCCATTGGATGCATTAAATGCTCACTAGTTTTAATTTTTCAGTTCATTAAATGCATTTCAGACAACATGAGCTTTCTTTTATGAATTAATATCTATTGTATAATATTTATAGAGAGAAAAAGAGGCAATTATGAGATAATTGAAACATTCCAATTATATTCTGTCATGTCAGCTAACATTCTATGCAAGAAATCTATAAATAGAAGATAAAACTACCTAAACAAGTTTAGAAGAACTGCACATGCATACATAAATAAACTTCTAAAGCTTCAATCAATCTTTTTCAAATACTTCGTGCTTTCCATGAGCTTACACGTACTATCTTTCGTGAGATTCTCAAAGAGAGTGTTTTTACATTCATATCATGTAACTCTTTTTTGGTCAAGAGAATACTTGTAATCACTATTTCATATTTTTATCTTGAGAATTCTTTCATATTATTTGTGAAACTTGTAATAGGTTGTGCTTGATCTTTTGAAAGACAATGTATTGGTTTTGGTTGAGCCAAGTATAAAAAGTCAAGTGTGATAGGTTACACTTGATTCTTGAAAGGTAGTGGTTGTGACTGAGTCTATTTGTAAAAAGCCAATTTTAAAGGTTTGTAGTTGAGCCTGTAAAAACTATAAGGTGATAGAATACACTTTGTTTGTGTTTGCAAAATCCTTAATTGTGAACCAAAGTAGTGGACTAAGCAATTGAGGCTAAACCACTTTAAATCTTGTGTTTTGCATTTGTTATTTCCTTTACAACATTCTTATTTCAATTTCTTTTATTTAAACTCATATTTTAAAAAGTGTGAAAAAGCTTACCCCTACCCTCCTCTTAAGCTAACATCTATATCAAGTGGTATTAGAACATGTCTCTTTTAAGTAGGTTTAACCACCTAAGAGAAAAGATTAGATGGCCAACACATCCAGCAGTGTCTTTCATGAAAGCCAATCCTATAAGAAGCCCCCATTTATTGACAGGAACAACTATGCATACTAGAAGAATAGAATGAAGACTTTCATCATCTCAAGGGAGGTGGAGGCTTAGAAGATTATTGTCACTGGTTTCCGATTGTCTACAGTGACTATGGGAACCAACACCATCACCAAGCCAAAGGAAGACTAGATCAAGAAGGACATGAGGAAAATAAAGCTGAATGCATCAGGTAAAAACATACTGGACTGTGCAAAAACAAGCTGGAGTGTGCACTCAGCCTAGAGGCACACTCTCTTGTGGATAGTTAATTTTGCAGGTATGCTTGACATCCAAATGAAGTTCAAAGTCAAATCATTCGTGGATGAATCAAGCATGAAGAAAAAAATGAAGTAAAGTAGGATATCACTCCTCAATTTGCCAACCAAGAGTAAGAATCTTTAAAAATTCAGTCTTGGTAGTATATCTCTATCCCTAAACTCCCCATGATTATGATAATTTTGATGATTTTGAATTATGTGCTCACCTTTATGATTTTGCATGCAAATAATTTTCTAAAAGTTTTAAACATGTTAATTTCTCAAATTAAAGGAGAGTTATATTGTCAAAATTGTTTTGAATATTTGATTTATGCATTGATTAAGGGGGAGTATTAAATTTTTTATGTATGTCATTAAGAGGGAGTACTAAATTTGTTTCTTACCTCAATTTTTCTCAAATTATTGTTTTGCCCCAATTCCTCTTTTTTTGCGAAAATGTCCATTTTAGATTATGACAAAGGGGAGAGAATTTTGAGTTTTTCATAATAGTTTTATTATTATCAAAAAAGGGGAGATTATTATTTTACCTTTGATGATGTTTTGATTATGAAAAACTTTATATATTTTTCATTTGAAAATTAATTATATTAATTCATCTTTGGAAATTGAAAATGATCGATCCAATCAATGGTAAAAGATATATATGCTTTCAATGTATATAAAATATTTTGCATTTATTTTGAAATCAAATTTTATACTTGTTTTGAAATCAAATGTGTTAGAGTGTCAAAATATTTCCATATCATGAATATTCTCTTTAAAGGCAAAATTGTTGACCATGTTAGTGAAACTGTTGACCATTGTATACCTTTGAATTTTGGATTGTTGAATCAAGACAAAATTATCAACCGATTTGGTTAACTGTCGACCATTTTTGGCCTTTCAACAAAAACAGTTGATTGTTCTTTTGAACTATTGATAGGAAAAACTTCAAGTTTCAGTTGTTTTTACGTAATTTCGAAAAATTGTCAACCATCATTATATAATATTGATTTATTGTCAAAACAATCAACCATTTTTCTAATGAAGTTGACCATTTGCCCAAAGCCATAAGTTTGATTTAGATTTCTTGCAAAAATCTATCGACCATTTGGTAAATTGCCGAATGTTTCTTCATTGACATGTTTAATGGTTAGTTTTTGCATACCTTAAATGTCTCCAATCGTTGCAAATACTAACTAGTTAATTCAAGCTCGGGAGAAGCTTATAAATACTAGCCCAAAAATACACTAGAGATGCTAATGAAGTGATAAGCGCTAATAGATGTTTTCATTCTTCTGATTAGTGCTTATACTTTCACTTTTTCTCTAAAAAAGACTACATATATCATTTGTAAAATCTTGTTTAAACATTTGTGTATTTATTTGACAGATAGTATAACTAAGAGATTCATTTCTCATATTATCTCTTTTGCATTCATTATTATACATTTCCTAGTTGTTGTGTTTAAAGGCCTACTTGAGTATAAATAAGAGGTTGCAAATTCATAACAATTTTGATAAAGGACCGAGTTGGTAAAGTAGGAGGTCATAGTGGATTTGGAAATCTCAAGTGGGGAGTTAAAGTAGTGGAGTAGGCTGACTTGAGTTGGACCACTCTAAATCTTTATGTCCCTTACATTCTTGGTTTTTCCATTTTCTAGCTTACATTTCATTGTTTTGTTATTTATCTTTGAAAATCTTCACAAATTTTTAAAATTCATAAATACCCAATTCACCCTCCCTCTTGGATGTGAGGTTCCCTTGATTACACAAAGCTAACATAACAAACCAAATCAAATGATCATTTGCCCCTATACTTAAGATATTTTTTTATTATTTTTTTCTTTTTCTTCTCTTCCTTTTGTTTTTTCTTTACTCTATCTTTTTCTCTTTTTATTCTGTCATGTTTGCTTATGCCTAACAAAAAATTACTTATTGGTAGTTGTTTGCATTGGGGGAAAAAGTCTTATTACATATTTCTCTTTTTCTCTTTGTACATACGTACATCTAGTTCAACACTTTGCCGGTGGTTTTTCTCTCTTACTCTATAAACTTATTATTGGTAGTCTCTTTCTCACATATTTGTTGGAATACTCGTATAGCAATGTAGGTAAATTTAAAAAAATTTACACATCAGACATACACAATGGAAGTCATAAATGCACACACCATACACAACTTAAGTATTTAAACAACTTAAGATTTCATCGTATGAAATACAATAAATAACATACCCGTTGCCCGATATTAAGTGGGTGTAAAAACTGTTTCTATGTCTAGACCAATTCCACTTCAAGTCATGGTGGGCCTAGTTTCTCCACACCCAGTCGCTACCCGGTACCACGCCATAGTCTTCGTCCCATGCTAGACAGATGATGTTAATTCATCAACACTTGTGTGTCTTATTAGACTCTTTGGAATTTTTTGCACGCGTAGCTTTTACATTCTATGAATTTTTTTAGAAACAGAATAGAAGCAAAAACAAAGGACAGAAGCCAAGCAGCAAGCCTCTGTAATTTTTTTCCCATACAATTTCACCTCAACAGCTACCTTTACCACTCTTTCCAATTTCATACCACGTGTAACCCATTACGCTTGTTTGGGGTAGTTGTAACGCCCCGCTCTCACTTACGGGTGTTACTCGTGAATAATTACCCGAATTGTCCACCTGTCCGGTCTTAGGTGAATGGTGGACCATATTTCCAAAGGAAACGCCCTAGGTGGGAACTAGGCTCGTCCTTCTCTTCCCTCAACCCAGGATTCACTAGCAAAATTGGACTTCAACCACACCGCATTTGATTAAAGAAAACTCATGAAAACGCCCAACTGCCATTTTCTTATTTATTTCGATTCTTTCTCCATCCGAGAATTTTTGCCGGGCTCCATGAAAATCACCATTTAAATCAATCCATTGCTTTATTACCAATTTAGGAGGAAAAAACTCATAATTTTTTATTTTCCAAATTTCGGCATTATTCTCCAAAATGTCAGAAAAATCCCTTTATTTTGAAAATTCCTCCAAGGCCCAAAATCAATTAAGAAATGCCCCAAAAATTCTAAATTTTTTTAAAAAATTGGCTTGCGGGGTCCACGGCGCTCCCCGAGGCCCCCCTAGGTGCTGGCCGTGCTGCCGCGCGCGCGGTCGCCCGCCCGCGCGCGTGGGGGCTCCTGCCCGCGCGCGTGCGGCCGCCCTGTGGCCTGCTGCTGCGGCTGCAGCTGGCTGGCCCCTCGCTGCTCCATCACTCTTTTTTCTCTTTTTTTTTTTTTCTTGGGCCTTTAAAACCTAATTTTTCCAAAAATTAGCCAAATAAAAGGACCTCACTTTCATCCAATTTTGACTCTATTTTTCCAACAAAATCCTTTTATTTTACATCTTGGTTGCTTCTCACAACACACCCAACAATAAGACTTACACTACACTTAGGCTTCAACATGCCACAAGCCAACATCTCATTTTAAAATAAAATCAAATACTCCCAAGATATGAAATGCACACATGATCTTAGGCTTTAACAAGCCATTAACAATCAAATTAATTTACATCTCATAAATCAAACACAATAACATAAGCTTTCATAAGCCATAGCATACACTTGAATCTTCTTTTCGTGCTTCCACATGCCATTCCACCATTTCCTTTACTTTACCATACTTTCACAACCTACATGTGAGGGTAAAAACCTCATGAGCTATTAAGCTCAATAAGGGTGCAATGCCAAATAAATATGAACATAATAAGTTTAAATGATGCCAAATGCATGCAAGTGTAGTTAGGTTTCTTTGCCCTCACAACCCTCCAAGGTTAGAGGCATCAATCCACCATTTCAACCATATTCTCAAACTAACTTATGGCCATAAGTCTCATGAACATAAAAGAACATGTCAAATGCAACATATATATTTATGAAATATATTTACAACCCATTGCAAGGCCACCCTCCCATGGGACCATCCCTTACCTCTTCTTGAATATTTAAATCTTCATTTCAAGAGAGCTTTCATCTTCATTTTCTCCCATCTAAGATGGCATTCAAACAAAGATTCACTCACTTTGAATACAAGAACATTAATTAAAGAGAAGAAGAATGCACTTATCTTGATTCCTTTCTCTTCTTCTTCTTCCTTTCTTCTCATTTCTTCTTTCTTTTCTTTCATCTTATCTCTTTCTTTTATTAAAATGGCCAAACGGAAAACAAGTCTTCCATACTTGCCCTTATATACTACCATTTTCCAATTTCAAGAATGGATCTCCACCATTCATTAAAGGCACAATCCATGTGCTTAAGGGAGACTTAATCTCAACCATCCATTTCAAACAAACAAGACTTCTCTTTTGGAGAAAACACAAAAAGCACAATCCATGCCATTACTTCTCTTTAAATCCCCACCCTTCGATTAATTCTCTTTCTCAAGAATACATCTCATCCATTGGATTCTTGAAATTTCCATTTATTTCTCATTTAAATAAATCCTCCCATTTTCACTCATAAATGAGTGACTAATTTCCATGTCTTTCCCATTTAAATTAATGGGATTAATTTCATATCCATCACATGAGAGACCACTTGAAAGACATAAATGATTTCTTTCTCATTTAATAAAATCTTCATATTTTTCAAACATTAATGCATGACTAATTTATTTTCTTTTTGAATTTTCTTTAATCCAACACCATAATGCCTCTCATTAAATGCTTGAAAGACCAAAATCATTTCTTTTTGCATTTAATTAAATCATTCTCCAACTCATAAATCCACATATATAAATACATGCTCCCACATTTCTAATATATATACTTTCTCTCAAATTTCCAAGATTATGCCAAGTGTCACTCTAAGACACAAACTTGGCTTCTATTTCTTTATCTTGGTCATCCATGTGGCAATACCACATTAATTCACCATTTTAGGAAAAATTAATTATTCTCCTCAAATAATTTAGTATCCACCATTTTCCCTATTTTCCATAGTTAAATTCCTTTATGGAATCACTCCAAATTACCAAAATTCTCATTTCATGAATTATCAATCCCATATCTCCACATAAATACCAATTTAGGATTTTTATTCACTTGTTCACCTAATTCCACATAGGAATTATTTTCAATTATCAAAATACCCTTTTTATTGGATTTTAGTTTCCAAATTACCAAAATGCCCCCTCTCATAAGGCACCAATAATTTCAAGAATCTAACACCTCCTCAAGGGCATTTTTGGAAGTTTCTCACTTCCCTTCTCATTCTCTTAACATCGGTAACACCGGGTGTTACAGTAGTGGTGGGGTCGACTAGAAGTCTCAGGAAATCAATTGCCGAGGTAGTCAACTTTACAACTGTTTCTAGAATAACCTACAACTTGATCCACTAACAATTAGCAAACCGTAACCGATTATTAACTTTAATGAACCGTTGTCATTAACATTTAATGACCTATCCAAAACCATCATTATCTCTTAATGATGTTTGAGACAAAACAAATACATTGTGTTGATACTAAGTGTGACGCTATATGGTTTGTGATTTTCTAGGTTCAATGCCCATTAGCAAATAGATATCACCAAAACCCATTTAGCACCTGTTGAAACACCTCGACCCATTACAAGAATCTCTCTATATTCTGGTGACGATCTAAAAGATCTTGGGAAATGCCTAGTAGTGGTCCATGATAATATAAAAGGGAATGAAGTCTAACTTCAAGTAAGTTTATTACAATTGACGATTACCATGTACTATAATCCTTCTGTCACCTAACGTCTCGACTGATTGAGAGTCATAAAATGATAAACTCACAAACTCAATAACTATAGCTCAAGGTATATGTGACATAATATGACTCGGGAAGTTTATGGAAGATTTGTAAGTGCCTATAACTATCCCTACAAGGCTATATTATGATAGCAAATCAACCATCAGTATAGTGAATAACCTAGTCCAACATGACTAGATAAAACATATAAGAATCGATCAGTATTTCATTAAACAAGAAATTGAATATGGTGGAGTCAATGTAGATATATCCTTACAGGTTTACAAGAAGCTAATATTATTACTAAAACCATGACTAAACTGTTAGGTTTGAAATACTATGGCACACACCCAAGAGGAGGGGTGAATTGAGTAATTTAAAATTTTAGTTTGAAACTTGAAATTCTTTTGATGGAAAATAAAAATTCAATGCAAGTGGAATATTAAAGTGCTAGCAATGATAAACAAACCAAATAACATAATCAAAAGAAGAACACAAAGAATTTATAGTGGTTCAGCTTAAACCAAGTCTAATCCACTACCTTAGCTCCTATTAAGGATTTTAAACTCAATCCACTAAAACCCCATACTTTAAACCAAGTAGATCCTCTAGTCCAAGGCTAGGAATTACTACTACTTACTTATAAAAGTAGACCATCTACCTACCAAAGTTAGGAAATACAAGAAGTGTAATAAAGAAAGGATCTAAGAGATAAATCTCTTAGTTATAAGATCTCTCAAAATACAAACAAGACTTGAATAAATGTATACAAATTAAGATCAAAGCCTTGAAGAGAGAAAAATGAAGCACAATCAATTTAAATACAAATGTGTATAAGATGTAAATTCAAATCATTTCCTCTCAATCCATTAAACTTCTCAAGTTTATCCATGACTTGTATTTATAAGTATTCCAAAATTTTTGCCCAAAACTAACTATTTTTGAGCCGTTGAAAAATGAGAAACTAGCCGTTGGAAGTTATTAGAGACACAAATTGTCGATAGAAGAAAATTGTTAGTCGACAAATTTAAGTCATTTACAAGACTTAGTCGACAGAATAAATGAATTAGTCAACAAAATCACAATACAATATAATTAGAGGTTATTTGAGAATAAGAGACATTTATTCACCAGTTTGATAGAGGGTGTTGAGGAAGAAATTCTGACTCAAGAATAGATTAGCATTTCGGATTAAATGATGATAAGAACAGTTGTTTGAATAAGAGATAAGATGATAAGAAGAAGATGTTGAAATTAAAAGAAGATAAAAAGTTATAGTTGGTCCATAAAAATAAGAGAAAAAATACTTTTCAAGTTTAAATCCTATCTTATCTGTTATTGTATTTTTTTTTTTTAACTCATAGATTCTAAGAGAAAGCCGAGAACAACTTTGTATATATGTGCAGTAGTTGATCAAATGCAAAGTCTGATTGAATTCATTTCCTCTCATCTCTTTGCCACTTAGATAATTTTTTATCTAGGTATCTAATTTGTTCATATATATATATATATGTCATTTGAACCCATATGTTATTTGGCTTTTGATTGAAAGTTGTCAATTTTGATGATGGGTTCCAAACTTGGCATAGATTTTTTTACAAAAAAGGAGTAGAGAGAAGAGATGACATTTTGGAAACTTTAAAAAAAATAATTATTATTATTTCACCACAAGAGGTCATGTGTTTAGTGATAATTAATTTTGAAGCAAGTCCATACCATTTTTAAAAAATATAAAATTGGTTGCATTAGTGTAGGCGAACGCCGTGAATGGTTTGTGAAATATACTTATATTTTTATTAAAGACATTTCCACTCCGTAACAGACAGCTATACAGCTAAATTAAAAACAAAGGGGCATTTCTGAAAATGACTAAATCAAAACGGGGTTCATACGGAATTTAACCTTAACATTGAATCAAACCGGCCGACAAGAGTGGGAATCATGCGATGCGACAAAAGCATTTTCCAGGCCGGACCCTATTCAATTCATTTCAGGACAATCCACACCCCCCTCCCTCCCCTTTGATTCACCACAATCTGCCTTTCCCATTCCCATATATAGGGGCTCTCCCTCTCCGTGCACTCGTCATTTCTCTCCAATTCTTTCCCAACTCTGCTTCTTCTGATATTTCTACACACAGCAATCGCTACTAGGGCTTCCGCCAGGCCTACGACCCTCCGATCATTTCATTTTTCGATGGCCGTTCTCGGACTTCGATCACCAATCTGAAACGACGATAGCAAGCCAGGAGCGGATCACGAGACCTCGATTCCGCCATCATGTTCGAGGCGCACGTAAGGGATGCTGTTCCTAGATTTGATTGTGTTACGGGCTATATTTTTCGGAGTTTTGTTTCTTTAATATCGGATGATCGTTTCACCGATGTTCCGCTCTCCGTTATTTGTTTTCTAGTTCATGCATCATTGGCTTTGTTGGGACTTCGTTCTGTTGTTTTGGAAATATGCTGTATAAATTGGCTTGTTTACCTGATGGCTTGCATCTTATAGGTTTTCATCACTTTTGGATGGCTAAATGAGGGAAGATTATGCTTTAAATTAGAGAGATTATGGATTTTTAGTCATTATTCGTGTGACTCAAGTAATTTTAGAGTTGAAAAACTTGCAGTTTCATTTGATAGAATTGAAATGCTACACTTTTTCTCATATATGTTCTATTTCTCTTGTTGGTTGTCTTGTGAACTGGATGGGTGGTGGGGGTTGGATTCAAGTAGGATACGTTGTTATGAATTGCGATGATAATGAAGAACTGAGTTCGGAAACTTAAGATGAAAAATAAAAAGGACTTGGCTGCGAGTTGCAGGTTTTTTGTGTTTCAGAGGGTTATTCATTTGGTTGTCTTAAGGTTTTCTGCTTTTTGTTGCTCCCAAGAGGGCAGGAGGTGGTGAGTGAGCTTTATTTAGGGTGGAAGCAACTGGAAAGTTAAATGATAAGAATTAACAATTCAAACACAACAATAACAAGAAGACAAGCAACAATAAAAGAATTGGACAGCAGGGATGGCTAAACTAGGAATGGTCTCAAAAGAGAATCAAATTCCATACCTTATTAACCCCAATAACATTTTTGATATCGCCAACAAGTTAGGTTCCTTGCTATAAGATTGATAGCATGCACAAACACATACGCTAAGTGCCACGAGATTAATATCAGTAATAACTCTGTAAAGCGTTTGATCAACCACATTTTTAGAAGCGTTTTTGCTACCCTTTGTTGTATCAGTCGTGATAGTCTTACTTGCTTTCCTTTAGTCAAGCCAACTTTGAACTGAGTCTATAGTCGGTCCTAAAACTAATATCATCTAGATAAATCGAGGTGATCAAGATATGTTCAGATCCATGCTTTACAAATAAGGTTTTTGAGCATTACCTCTAGTAAAACTAGACTTGAGGGGGAAGGCTTAAGTCTATTCTCCTATCTTGAGCAACTTTTTTAATTCATAAGAGGCCCTTTTAAGTTTATATGTGTCACGACCCTAGGGGTATTAGAGGGGCAAAGCTGTAATTGAGTTACAATTGTTGTTAGGAGATATTTTGTAATTTGGTTAGCTGCACATGGGAGCTATGTTGTGTTTGCCTAGAGTTTATGCGGTAGAAGATTAGTAAAGTATTGAAGATTCATTGGTTGGAAGATTAGAACAATTAGGGTTAAAATACCAAGTGTAATTACTTAGTAATTTACATAGTTCTGAAAGACGCGAGGCGCAAAGGTTCTTGGATCTTGAGGCGCGAGGCGAGGCGCGCCTTTGCGAAGTGAGACGCACATTTTAGAAAAAAAACTCAAAATCTTGTAAAATCATAAAAAACTATCAAATTATCAATAATAACACATGCATATCATTAATGATTCATTATCTTCAAATTCAAAACTAACAACGTCAAAGTTGATTCATTCATCATTCAAATTCTAAACTAAAAATATTATCAAAGTTCGAACGTACAGTCTCAAACTCAAACAAGTACCAATTATCATGCAAAGTTCTAAACAAACATATAAACACTACAAGTCTGTAAAGGATATAAGCTGTCGGTAGTAGGTTGTATTTTGTACTCTTAGTTACAACTAATTGTTTGTTATATTTGTTGTAATGGTTAGTTAGGCGGTTAGGCAGCGCTTCATTAATTTGTTGTATATAAGGATCAGTTTTGATATCAGGTTTGTATTATTCATTCTATTTGAATAAAATCTCTCGAGGTATTTTTCATCTCTTGCGTTTCTTGCTATTCCAACTATGAAACTCTTGTTTCAAAGTCCACAATCAAGAAAATGTTTTCATTTTGAAAAATGCTATTTTTCTAAGTCTGGAAGATTAGCGCATTATAAGGAGACATATAAAAAAATATTTTCATTTTGAAAAATTATCTCTCGGTATTTTGATAGCTAATATTTATTGTTGTTAAAATGATTTTTAATAAATTTGTCAAGAAATAGTAGGTATGTATTTTGGGGGTGGTAAAATCGCTAAATCCCAAGTTTGTACTAAAACCAAAATTATATTTTTTTATAGTTATGGATTTTGATTTTTTAGATATTTTTATTGAATCCAAATGGGGGGTACTTTCTTATTTACATTTATGTATTAAAGTAAATGGAAGGTAAAATATAAATAAGTAATGTAAATATGTTGTAATGTATGTAATGTATACATGCTGGAACCGAGAAGAGGGGAGGAATTGGGCTGCCCAGGTTTTAATTAAAACTATGTTTCATGAGGTGCGCCTCTCGCTTCGGCGCCTCACTGCGCAAGGCGAGGGCCTCGCTGAAAATTGGAGCCTTAAGGCGCCTCGTGCCTAGGAGCGCCTTTAACAACTATGGTAATTTAGAGGGCCTAATTGTAATATCCCAATTTTAGTTAGTTATATTGGGATGTCTACCCTTTCTATAAATAAGAGGGCATGAGAGGTAGTCGAGAATTCATTCTGAGAGAGCTTCTAAAATCATCTATGATCGAGTGCTGGTCTTTCATTCTTGAGAAGAGAAAGGTTGAGTTTAGTCTTGTGTATTCTTGGGAGAATGTGTGTGTGTACTCAAGGATATAGATGAGGGCTTAGAAGTTTGATGTACTGGTCGGTTTCACCCTAATAAGAGGCTGCTCTGTGTGGGTGTTGACTATTGGATGTAGGTTTGCCAAAGGCATTTCGAACCAGGATAAATTTCGACTCTTTTGTTGGTTTGTTTTATCTTTCTACAATTTCAATATTCATTTTTTTTGGTCTGTTTTCTTAATTGGTTTCTAAGTTCTGTGAGTGTGTAAGAATTTGAGAAGGAATTCTCTTCGGGTTGGTCTTCGTTTGACAGTCCTAACTTTAACAAGCTATTATTCTAGAATATGCTTCAGATTAGTTGTTAGTTGATGCCTATAAAAGGCTACTTGTAAGAGGATGGATGGAATGTTGATGAATGAATTGCGATTCTATTCTTTCTCCCCTAATTCTCCTAACTCTCACTTGTTCCTTCTTCTTTTCTCCCCCAATTATCTTTGTTTGATTCTGTTTCTCCCTCCAATTCTTCTTTATTTCTCTCCCGAATTCTTCCAAATTCCTCTCTGAACACTAGCCAAACCTTAGGGTTGTGACATTTGGTATCAGAGCGAGGCGATCCTTGGCTTTGATTCCGGCAAATTCTAGAAAACAATTTCGGATCAAGGAAGATGTTCAGGTGATCCATAGCTGGTCATTTCTTGGCTATGACTTAGACTATTTCGGTTGTCATTTCGACGATGTCTGACTGGGAATTCTAGTAGTAGATTTTGAACGAGCAAGCGATTCTCGAACCAAAATCTTTGAGACGCGAAGTAGAGGTAACTGCAAGGCATGATAGACGGTGATTGGTGATTGGGTGAGACGAGAGCGAGCAAGCAAGTCCAATGATTGGCTTGAATTTTGAAGGCAGACTCAGAGGTGAGCCAATCGTTCCTCGGCTAGAACTCTGGTGGTCATTGGCTTGAGACAAAATTTCGGGCGAATGAATTGAACACCAATCTGATCGGAAACATCAACCAATCGAGTTGGGAAGCATACCGACTAAAGAAGGCGAAACTAACCCAAGCAACTTCAACTGTGATTCTGGAGCGATTAGGTTTGGGTCTGGGTTGCTGAGTCGGTGATCCTCAATCATTGAAGGCAACGAAGAGTCAACGGTGATTTTTGGTTTGACGGTGATCCTTAACGGTGATTCTTGGTTTGACTGGAAGGCAACGAAGGGTTGGAGGTCCATGATCACTGAATTGTGATTGAGGCGAGTCGATTTGAAGGAATTAGGGAGAGATCTATCCTGTTGAAACCATCAAAATTTATGGAATAATCTCTTGAAACAGGCTCGGAATTTGAAAGCGAGTATCGAAAACGGATGCAACAAGTGATTTGTGAGGCGCTAATTTGAGTTGATTCCTTTGAGGATTGCAATAGAGTAGTTCGTGGCCTTCAACTTCTTCTCCTCCGATTGTTCGAGGTCTCGCATTGAAGGCGGAAGCAAATCTATCGCCTACTAGTTTAATTCGATTGGAAATTGTAGGCAGGTATTTGACTGGTAATTGGCGATTTGGGAGGTTGAATCAGTTTGGCAGCTTAGCCGTAATTCTGATTAGACTTTAAAGGTTGATTCAGATTTAGGCGGGTGTTAGCGGCCATTCTGGAAGTAGGTGGTAGGCTCGTGGTTGGAATTTCGGTTGTTGAAATGGATAGTAGCGATATCTAGAGGTTGTTTCTTTACTGTTAGTTGAGACAGCGCTGAGCGATTTTTGGCGAGCCATATTAGCTTTGATCGAACGAGGAGGTGAAGCTGAACAAAGCCAACTTTGGCTCAGAATTAAAGATGACGTAGGCCGAAAGAGTTCTGACGGGATACTGAGTTGAATTTGAAGGCAAATAAGAGGGTGTAGTGGAAGTGGATATTGAGCAATTGTTGGACAATCGATAGTGCAATCCAGGAAGAGGACTTGGATCAGAAGCACTGAAATTCAGATCTAGGTCGCTGCAAGTGACTAAGGTGATTCAGTAGAGCTCATTCCGACAATCCTCGGTTCCGGAATTGGATTGAAGGCTTGTTGATTCATGGCCATGGCAGAGGGAAGATTGGAAACCAGGACAAACAATCTAGTAATTGGTGTCAAGCAGCTCCAAGTGGAGGTAAGTTGCTATCAAGCAGAATGCACCGCAACAAGAGAAACAATCATGGAAGAATGCGTTGCGACAGTAAAAGGAATCAAGGACCTCAGGAGACAACTGGATGACTTTTTGGTCCTATTTTCACATAAATTTCATGTTAGTATTTCAGCTGAATGTTTTTCTGAAGAATATTCTGCTTCCTTAATTCAGATTGGATATGAGAGTTGCAACGAAAAGCATGGGCTATAGTGTAAATGTTATACTAAGAGTGGCCAACAAATTGGAGGTATTCCTAAGGCTGCTAGATGATGCAGTGGAGGAAAACTTGGGACTAGGAGTTGGGGGAACTCACTCCACACCCTTGGGCCCACGGATGGACATTCCCACATTTGAAAGAGATAGGCCTCAATGGTGGATCAGGAGGTGCGAGCGGATGTTCGATCAATACTGGGTGACAGAAAGAGAAAAGGTTAATATGGCTGTAGCCTATTTAGATGATGTAGCTGAGGATTGGTTCAAGAAGTGGTGTAGAGGGAGGGTGGAATGGAGCTGTCCAGAGTTTGTAAGTGACTTGTGTACCCGGTTTGGAGAAAGGACCAAAATTGATGTTATCAATGGAGCTTGGGCTGTTAATCAAGAAGTGCAGGAAGTTGATGTAGTAGTAGTGGAAGAGGAAGATAGCGCGCATGCAGCTGATGAGAAGTATGAGGCTGATGAGGTCCTAAGAATGGGAATGGTAGCTGCAAAGAATGAGGAAAAACGTGAATTGAATCAGGCAATTCAAAATGACAAGAAAGAAAAGGCAATTGCTGAAGAAGAGATTGAGGTTCTACTAGATGAAAAATCTGCTGAAAGTGTGCCTTTGGTGTACTCCAGCAATTTGAAAGTAAAAGTTTCTCCACTTGAGGAGATCTCTATTGAAGATGAGGAAAGAGAAGAGGTTGTGAAGCAGGGAGGGACACAACTGCATCGACATTGAAGTTTGAAGATTGTAGGTCTGTTGTCTGTGAAAGCATAGACCCTCAAAAATCTGACAATGGTGAGGGATTTGGTGCTTTAATTAAAGTGGATGACCAATGGAATACAGGTCAAGGTTGGTTGGAGATTGATGGAGGATGCTTGTGCTTGGAAGAAATTTCTGTTGAGCGGAACGAGACTCTTGCTGTTTTGTTTATTACTATTTCAGCCGGAGAACTGCAGCATCCAATCAGATTTTGACCTGCAGAGAAGTTTGAATTCCTTTCTAGGATTGAAAATGATATGGTTGCAGGACTGACAGCTCAATTGGAACCATTTTCAATGGCAATAGGGAAGAGGGGGATGGCTGGACTTGGTGTTGCAGCAAGTCAGAGTATTGTTACTGTTGAGGAAAAAGAAAAGAGAAAGCAAAAGAAAAGGGCAATATGAGATAAGAACAAGAAAAGGCGAAGAAGAAACCAGTGGGTGAAGATGGGCATTGGATGAAAAGTTGATATAGGGTGTTTGACTGACAGAAAACAGCAGGAAAAGAGTTGATATTAGCTGAATGTATTTCCTCATTATTTTTAGGTTCTGCCAGTTTTTGATTAGTAGAAACAGATGACGCTAAGCAGTATGCTATTGGCTCTCAGGTTTCACTACCTTATTATTAGTCAGCTTTACAAGTTTTGGCAAGGAGGGAAAAAGAAAATTTCCTTCATGTGTCTTGTAATTTAGTATTTTCTTTTGTTATGTTGGATGTTGATAGAACTCACTCTTTTGGATTGAATTCAATACTAGAACAGTAGAAAAATCAGTGTTTACAAGGATTACAGCAATTGCTAGGGTGAGTATAAGCAAAAAACAACCAATCGGCCTATTCGAGTCTCTCTCCCTACGACAGTTGTCCACATTTTGCCTGCCTTCTCTCTCCTTTCCCCTCGCCTTATATACCTTCTCTTCATTCCGTTGTAGCCACATGAAAGAATATTCTTCCCCTAACCAACTTTGGACTCTTCTGCCCCTTAGTCAATTTCCTTGGCTACCCTTGATTTCCCCCCCTGATTTCCCCCCCTCCTTTTACGCCTCTAATAGGTATGAATAACGGGGTCCTAACAGATGCATTAAAAAATTGATGCAAGCTAATGAAAACATTGTTCTTATGCATTTCCTGTTTGTATAGTAGTTTAAAAATGAACCACTAACTCTTTTACTTTAGAGAATGAATTCATAAGTTTTAATAATTGTATGAAATGCTGATAACAGCTAAAGTGTTGTCAGTGACTATAATTTTTGAAACTTTGGTGGTCAGAACATAGAAAATCTTTGTGAAATCTCTCATCTGTTTTATTTCAAACTAAGCCAATTCAGGTAACTTGCATTGCTGTCCCAAAATTTGCTAAAACCTGTACACAACTATATTTTTAAAGATTTCATTGACTAGCCTGCACAGATCTATGAATGAAGGCTGTTTTTATTGGTTAGATGCTTTCTCAGAAGTATGTTTGGAAGAAATAATTCCCAAAGCATAAAATGTAGGCAGCAATTTGAGAGTTGACATGATTGTAGGTTGTGCATTTGCTTCGAAGATATTTGGGTGAATATGTCCATGGACTTTCAGCAGAAGCTTTAAGAATCAGCGTCTGGAAAGGTTTGTTAATTTGAAATTTGTTTTCCCAGTTTATTATCCTTTTATCCTGTCAATTGAGTTTAGTTATTCACCTTATGCTATTTTTCTGTGGAAACATCCTGCAGTTTGAAATCCACTGTAAAGATTCTTGCAGTTCAGAAATGTTGACATAGGATAAAAGATATGTTATTTGACGTGCTGTAACGATTTTGGAAAAAATGATGCCTTTTAAGAAAACTTTTAACTTGAAGGCAGGCTTATTTTGGTCCTATTTTTGTTTCCTATTTAATGAATTAGATTCATTGATCAATCATTGTGGGAATTCATGGTTTAAACCATGGTTAAACCAGGAGTTATTCTTTGTAAGAAACCTTAGCTACATAATTCTGTCTTTTGCATCTGTATATGGTTTCCGAGTTCAGTTATTTGGTTGAATGTTCTGATTTTATCTTATTGTTCTACTGTAAAGGATAATTTCTGCTGTATCTTTCGAAACCTTTTGTTGATTTGGAATGATAGATTTTCTTCTTCTTGATTTTTCTGTCAAAAAAGGCTATCAGGATGCTGATCTCTAATCCATACTCTCTTAGTTCCCTCTGATGGTGAGCTGATAAGCTTCTGCAATTTGCTTGATCAACGATTACCTTGTTCAAAATGGTTTACTTGATATCCACTAATTCTTTCTGCTTATTGTAATATCCTTAAGGTATTTTGGTCTAGTAATGGAAAAGAATGCCATAAATTGTTATCCAGTCTCCAACAAAAATGAGTTTTATGGAACCAATGTTTATGGGCTTATAATTTTTTTATTCTATATGAAATGAGAATGAACAAAATGGACTAACAACACAGTGAATAAGAACTAGGAAGATAAGATATTATGTACAATAACTCTCATCTGTCCAAGAGATGCCCTTCATTGGAAGACCTGGGTAACATCTAATCTTTCTATATTAAGCAGGTGGATCTCCATAATAGCCTATGGTGCTATGAAGTAATAGAGTGGTTATTCATCCCTTAACTAAAATTCAAATAACCCATTAACATCAAACCTTTTTGATTCCCTTCTAGACTGCTATATATAACATCTTCATTACATACCCTGCATTAACTGGTTTTTGTAGCTGGGAAATGGTTTTGCCTTAGTGATCTTGGAATGCTTTGCCTGTTCTGACAAGTTCCCCTGGGGAGGGGTTTTGGGGGGTGGGGGGGTGGTGGGCAATTTCCCTCCCCCTCAATTTTAGCAATTTCCTACTAGTTTGGATTTTTCAAATTATTTCCTTATGTTCCAAAAATTCATATTTTAGCTTAAATTGTCAAAAATTTTCATTCAAACTTCATTTTTTGTTAATTAAACCGCAAAAGAGAAATTTTTGCCACTCCTTTCCTAAAAGTTTGAGGTCAAAATTAGAAAAATGCCTTAATGGGTCAAATAGACCAAAATGCTCCTTCTCAGGGTTTGTTTTTGTTTTTTTTGATATTTTGTTCCCAACTGTCCAAAGTTTCCAAAATGCCATTGTGTATTAAAAATTAGAATCTCACACAATCCTATTGTCTTGAACATTATTATTATTTTTTTAGGATTTTGAATTGCTTTAGCAATTATGACCCCCTTTAGCCCATGTCGTGCTGGCTTTCATGACTTGTCCTTTGGGCATTTGAACTTCCAATTTATGACCTGATGTGTAAGACATCTGGGATGCATGACCATAATTTTGGGGTTGATTCTTAGGTCAAGCTTATTTTCATGTCACATTGCTGTGATTATTAAATTGTATTGTTATTTCTATCTTTTCTTTTCTTCCTCTTCTTTTTTTTTTTTGTGAGCATACCATATACTTGCATAACCTGTAACCTATTGCTTAAAAAATTTCTTTTTTGTATCATCATCATCATCATTAACTGCACCTTATCCTAAAATGTTAGGGTTGGCAGCATGGCATTTATAATGTTAATTGACTTTAAAAAGTTACATTGACAGTACAAATCCATGCTGAAGAACAATGTGACAAAATTTCATTTTTGTATCATGTTTTAAATTTATCTCATGTAAAGGGAAGCCGTAAGGAAAAGTAGGTTCTTGCAATATTGAAATGCCTCTTCTGTATATATTCAGTGGGCTTAGTGATCTGGCCTTACTTTCTTAGTTGGAGTTTGACACTATTGCTTGTATAATTTTGTTGAAGATGTTTTACTTGTTTATGAGCTAAAATCCATGTAGCTTACTCAACTAGTGGGAGTAAGGCTTGATATTTTATTATATGTTTTAGCCCTTTTTCTTTCAGGCGATGTAATTCTCAAAGATCTAAAATTGAAGGCAGAGGCGCTAAATTCGTTAAAACTTCCTGTGACAGTCAAAGCTGGATTTGTTGGTACTATAACATTAAAGGTACCTTGTGTTTTTAAGTTTGAATGGGTTTTTTTTGTTTTGTTTTGTTTTTTTTTTTTTTATAGTTGGTGGATTAGCATATATGCAAGGAGTACTTAATTGTGAGAATTCTTGATCATGAGGTCTCAATGACTTGCTAAAGTATGAACTATCGTAATATCCTTCATTCTTGCTATTTTTGTCCAAAAGCTTCTAAGAAGTTGCATTAATACCCCAAACTTTGAAATAACTTCACTTAGGCCCAAAAACCTGTGAGATTGTATTATCACCCTACAATTTACTATCAAGACTATAATGAAATAATTCGTTGTGAGCCTAATTTAATGACATTCTTTTGGACTTAGTTCTCCAAAAACTAGATTTTTCACCAAATAATTTCTCCAATAATCTCTTAAATGTTTGGGGTATTACAGTATGGTCATAGATAGATTGAGTGATTGGCGAGCTACAACCTACATAGCTGAACCCACTTGGTGGGATATTAAGATTTGGCATGTTGTTATTGTTGGTATTTTGGTAAGGTAGGCAGATTTCTTGTTTTTTAGATTCTCCTATGATTTTGTGCTTTGAGAAGGTGTTATGAATTCTAAACCATATAAGTTCTTTTATTTTGAGATAGGTGGCGGCACTCAAGTTTGCTACTTGCTTTCCTTGATATAATTGTATAGGTTCACTTATTTTGAGATAGGCATTGGTACTTGAGTTTGCTTCTTGCTTTGATAATTGGTGCGGGCATGGATTAGTGTGTGATTAGTTTCTAGATCTTTATAGTCTAGCTAGTATAGTGAGATTGCAGTCAGTTAGTGGTTTTTTGCTTCTCTGGCTCTTTTGTTTAATTCTTGTAATTTAGGCTTAATATACATGATTGGCTAACTCATTGAAAACTTCATCTAACATGTTCTTTGTTTTTATTTATCAGTTTGATGGAGGGGGCGGGGGGAAGGGATAGCTAGTGTGGCTTTCATTATGTAGAGGATCCTATTTTGTTCTACTGGGCTTTGTATGACAACTAACTAGGGTACAATGTTTCCTTGAAAATTTTTTAGGATGTCAAAATCTCCTCCAAGAGTGGCTTTATTTATTTCTGATGCCTTTCTGTGTGCTTTCCTTCTTAAAACCTGAGAAGTGAAGTTTGATAGTGGTCAATTGGTGCTTTTTGAGGTAGAGGGTTAGGGAGTTGGTTGATCATTTAATTTTACATTCTAAAATCTCCTCCGTGACCCATATAGGTACTAGAGCTGATATTGATTGACACTAACCCCTTTCTTCCTTCCTCGATATGGCATCAACCACCACATTTTCCTTCCCTTTGTGGTATAAAATTGTGTAATCTAGTCCCATTAGCTTTGAAATCCCCTTCCTTTGCAACTGAGTGTGCAATTTTTGTTGTGATAGGAATTGTAAACTCTCATGGTTTGTCTTGATTATGAAGGGACTACTCTCTAAATAGTGTCTCCACTTCTCAATAGCCCCCAATCCCACTATAAGCTTTTTATCATAAACACTCAGCCCGAGATGCCTTGGGGTCAAGGCTTGGCTGATGTAAGCCAGGGGTCTATCCTCTTGCATCAACACAACCCCTATTCTACTTTCACATGCATCAGTCTCCACAACAAAAGGTTTAGAGAAGTCTGGTAGGGCTAATATTGGGGCTTGTGTCATGGCCCTTTTTAGTGCTGAGAAGGCTGCCTTAGCTTGGGGATTCCATAGGAAGTTGTCCTTCTTGAGGAGTTCCGTCAGTGATTTACTAATGAGTCCATAGTGTTGTATAAACTTCCAGTAGTAGCCTGTTAAACCTAGAACCCCCTTAGCTTTTCACTGTTTGTGGTCTAGGCTACTCCACCATTGCTGTGACCTCGCTGGGATCAATTTTCACCCCATCCCCAGAAATAATATGACCCAAGTGTTCAACCTCCTTTTCAGCAAAAGTACACTTTGATAGCTTAACATAGAATTTATTAGAATTAAGGACCTCAAAGGTGGTTCTGAGGTTCTTTAGGTGTTGTTCATGGTTGGGGTTGTATATGAGGATGTCATCACAGAATACTAAGATGTACTTCCTCAGGTAAGGTTGAAAGATTTGGTTCATTAATGCTTGAAAGGTGGCTGGGGCATTTGTGAGTCTAAAGGGTATCACAACAAATTCATAAAGCCCTTGGTGTGTACGGAAGGCTGTCTTTGGGACATCAGATAGTTTCATCTAGATTTGGCCATATCTGAATCTTAGGTCTAGCTTGGAAAAGATTTTGGCCCCAAATAGCTCATCTAATAAGTCATCAATGAGGGGTATAGAAAACTTGTTCTTGATGGTGTTGGAATTGAGTTGATGGTAGTCAACACAGAACCTCCAAGTTCCATCATTTTTTTAACAAGTAAAACTGGGGATGCAAATGGGCTTTGGCTAGGTTGGATGATTGAGGTAGATAACATATTGGATATTTGCTTCTCTATCTCAACTTTTTGTATAGGGGAATATCGGTGTCATTGAGGAAGCAACCAATCTTGTCCTTATTCTTGGACAAGATTGGACCAGCAGTGATTGGGTTTGATTGACAGTGATTGGTATTAGTTTCCTAAACCAAGGATGTATAGGGAATATCGGTGTCAATGAGGAAGCAACCAATCTTGTCCTTATTCTTGGACAAGATTATACCAGCAGTGATTGGGTTTGATTGACAGTGATTGATATTAGTTTCCTAAACCAAGGATGTACCTTCTAGAAGATACATTGCTGTATCTTTGTTGTATCCTAAGTTTCCTAATTAGATTTGGAAACTTTCGTATTTCTGTTTCTTAGAAATTTCCTAATTTGGTAGGTCTTGTATATATTTTTTATCTAACGCTTCAAGGGAAATAAGATTGTGAAGCCATTTTTCACGTTTTTCTTGACAATTAGTAAGCTAAGATGCTTACTGGGGTGGAGTGGGGTTTTAGGCGTATGGAGTGGTCCAAGGCTTTTTGTGGTGGTAGGGAATTAGGCTTGACAAATAGGTCCTTGAATTCTTAAATTCTTATAAAAGTATGTATAAGCTATCAAGAAGTGGTACCTTAGTGGAGGATTGAAGCATGGCCAGGCAACCATTTGTTTGTTGATCCTCCCTTGTCTCCTCTACTTCCGGTTCATTCCATTCCAAGGCTTGAATGGAATACATTTGAGCATTTTGCCCCCCTTTACGCTATATCAATCTTTGTAATTTCCTTCCCTTGATCAATTTGCATTTTCCCTACTCCATACTGCCCATAAGAGTAAGCTTTGTATTCCCCATCTCCACAGTGACTTCTAATTTGTTGAAGTCAAACGTTAGGGGATTGATTGTCTTCATCCAGTCAACTCCTAACACAATGTCACATCCTTCCAACTCCAAAATCCTCAAGTTAGCTTGAAATTCATGCCGTGCATCATCCATCTGAATCCTGCACACTTATAATGACTATACATCTTGCTTCCATTGGCCACAGTCACGGACAAGGGAGTGGTGGCTATCATCCTACATCTTAGTTTTGTGGCAGTAACTTTATTCAAGAGGCTATGGGTGCTGCCACTATCTATCAACACCATCAACTTCTTCTTACCAACCTGCCTTTGCACTCTGATAATCTTTCCTGTTGGCCCCCCTCTAAGAGCATGGTAAGAGATCTCCCCCCTTTCTTGCCCTTGCTCCTTCTCAATGGTGTTGTCTGCCACTTCTTGCTTCTCTTCTTCTTCTCCTTCTACAAAGCCTTTAGCCTTGTCATATTCCTCTCCTTCCATATTCAATAGTTGCCTTCTACATTGGTGGCCGGGGCTGTACTTATCCTCACATTTGTAACACAATCCCATCAACCTCCTTTGCTCCATTGTAGTAGCCCTATTGATGAGGGGTTCCCTTTAGGACCACTAGAAGCCACTTGTCAGATTCTTGATCTGACAAGCGTAGTCGAGAATGGCAAGAGGACAAGAGAGAGAAGATTTGAGAGAATTTGGAGGGAAAAGAGAAGAGGGAAATTAAGGAGAGAAATGAATCAAGGAGGAAACTGATTTCCTGATTTCATTCTACATATCCAATAAGGCGCCCCTGATCAGTTTATATACTGATCAAGCTCAATTGGGCGCCAAAAGCCGTTGGGCCTCGCCAATGTGCACGAATAAGTGGCCATGTGCACTTACAAGTGGCTTCCGCGTGTGCTGGTTGCGCTTCACACGATCCTGCATGCTGGGACATTTTCGCCAGCTATGCCCAATGATTTATTTTCATTCTAATAGCGCAAATATACTGTTATCTCTACTTAACAACTAGTTACCGTAACAATCCCGGCCCCTTAAAATGTTTCTTGCCCGCAAGAAATATGTAGTAGGCTTGCCACATTGGGAAATTGCTGGAGAAGTTCTAGTAAGTAGTCCCAAGTATTGTTGTCGGGATAAGGGAAGACCATTGAACTAACACCTGAATCATAGGAACGCCATGGGGACTGCCTCCGGAGGTACTTCTCCCACTATAGGAGGTAAGCTTGGGGTAGAGCTTTGGCTGCCCACTGATTTTTTTAGCAAGGATGCATGAAAGACTGGGTGTATTCTTGCCTCAGTAGGTAGTTCCAGTCTGTAGGACACAACGCCGATTTTCTCCACAATTTTGAAAGGGCCATAAAACTTAGGATTCAACTTTGAAATGGGCTGTTTAGTCATTGCCTTGTAACGTTGCAGATTGAGCTTCAAGTAGACTCCATCCCTTACAGAAAATTCTCGTTCGCTCCTCTTTCGATTAGCTTGTTCTTTCATTCGGTTATGTGCCTTGGCCAATTCATCTTTCACCATTCTTAATACTTCTTGTCTCTGTTGGAGGTAGGCTTCCACGGTGGCTACTGTTGTGTGACTTCCTAGGGCAAGAAGTAAATCCGGTTTGTAACCATAAAGGGCCTCGAATGGGGTCATCTTAAGTGAGCTGTGGAAGCTAGTATTGTACCACCACTGCACCATTGCCAACCATTTATGCCATCCTTTGGGCTGCACAAAACTGAAGCACCGTAGGTAACCTTCCAGGCATTGGTTAACGCGTTTGGTTTGGCCATCCGTTTCAGGATGGTATGTTGTAGACATTAAGAGTTTGGTTTCGAGGCCTTTCATAAGCTCTTTTCAAAACAGGCTAGTAAATATTTTGTCTCGGTTGGAGACAATTGATCTGGGAGTGCCGTGTAGCTTTACCACATTATCCAAGTAGATTTGAGCCACTTCCTGAGCTGAGAACGGATGGATTAGGCCGATGAAGTGGCTAAATTTTGTGAATCTGTCTACAACTACTAAGATACAATCATTCCCTTCCGATTTTGGTAGGCCTTCAATAAAATCCATAGTAACATTAGTCCAAGCGCGATTTGGAACTTCTAGAGGTTGAAGCAAGCCGGGATGGGCCACTGTTTCATGCTTGCATCGTCTACAAACCTCACAACTCAAGACATATTCCCACACATACTTCCTTAGTTGCGGCTAGAAAAATAACTGTCTGACTTTGTGGTATGTATTTTGGATACTCGAGTGTCCTCCGATGGGAGATCCATGCAACACATGAATTATCTTGCCCTTCAGTTCCTTACAATCACTGATCACTATCCTGCCTTTGTATCTTATCACTCTGTTGGTAAGTGAGTACCCTGGTTTGCTGGTCGTGTTCACAGTTAGCTGTTTTAGGAGATCCTTGGTCCATCTGTCCTCGTGGTAGCTGTTAGTAATTTCTTGGAGCCAATCGAGTACCACTGTAGATATAGTTGCGGCCATCCCTTCTTCATGACAGCGGGATAGTGCATCTGCTGTAACATTTTCTTTTCCCTTCCTATATTGGATCACATAGTCTAAGCCCAAGAGTTTAGACATACCTTTTTTCTGTAATTGGTTGTGCAACCTTTGTTGTAAAATGTATTTCATACTCTTATGATCTGTTTTGATTATAAACTTTTCTCCTTCCAAGTAGTGGCGCCACCTCTCTACTGCCATTAGCACTGCCATCAGCTCTTTCTCATAGATACTAAGGTCTTGATGTCTTGGGGCTAAGGCTTGGTTGAGAAAGGCCAAGGGTCTTCCATCTTGAGTCAATACTGCTCCTAGGCCAGTGTTGCTTGCATCTGTTTTTAATGTAAAGGGCTTATCAAAATCAGGAAGCCTTAATGTAGGCATGCTGCTCAGAGCTGCTTTTAACTGCTCAAAGGCCTCTTTTGCCTTAGTGTTCCATTGGAATCCATTTTTCTTTAACATTTCTGTCAAAGGTTTACTTATGGAGCCATAGTTCCTCACAAATTTCTGATAGTAACCAGTAAGCCCTAAAAAACCCCTTAAGGCTCGTATGTTTGCAGGTTTGGGCCAAGCCATATCGGCTTCAATTTTCTTCGGATCAGTTCCCACACCTGCTCCTAATATAATGTGTCCAAGATACTCGACATGGGACTGTGCAAAGGCACATTTCGACCGCTTGATACATAACTGATTGAATCGCAAGATCTCAAATGTAGCCCTAAGGTGGGTAAGGTGTTGATCAAAAGAAGGGCTGCAAATTAGTATGTCATAAAAAAAAAACCAGCACAAATTTTCTAAGGTAAGGTTCAAAAATCTGGTTCATAAGAGCTTGGAATGTAGTTGGGGCATTTGTGAGGCCAAATGGCATTATGGTAAACTCAAAATGCCCATGATGCGTTCGGAAGGCTGTCTTGAAAGTGTCATCAGGATGGACTCTAATTTGGTGGTATCCAGCCCTTAAGTCTAGTTTAGTAAATATTGTTGCATGTTTGAGTTCATCAAGTAGATCATCAATGATGGGAATGGGAAACTTGTCCTTAATAGTGATGGTGTTAAGCTGTCTATAATCAACACAAAAACGCCAAGTTCCATCTTTCTTTTTTACTAATAAGACAGGGGAAGCAAAAGGGCTGTGGCTTGGGCGGACAATGGATTGATCTAACATTTCCCTGACCATTTTCTCGATTTCTGATTTGAGTTTAGGTGGATACCGATAAGAACGGATGTTGATAGGTTCGGCTTGGGGTATGAGAGGTATAGTATGGTCCAAGGAACGTTTAGGAGGTAAAGTCTTAGGTTCCACGAAGAGATCTTGATATTCATTCAGCAATGAATCTAAAAGGGTCAGTTTGAGTACTTGTTGCGAAGACTTTGAGCTTACTGTCTGGAATTGCTCCCCTTGCTGATTGTCGGCCTCAATGGAAAATAGATGAGCCACCTATGCCCACTTCTTTTTGAACATTCGTTGTAACTTCTTGCCCCTCATCAGCTTGCATGCTCCTACCTCCATGGGGCCTTGCAGAACCACTCTCTTCCCCTTTTTATCCAACGTTAGTTCCATGTTATTAAAATCAAAACTAATGGGACTCACTTCCCGCATCTAATCCACCCCCAACACAATATGGCAGCCCCCCAATCTGAGTAATCTAAGATCAGCCTAGAATTCCTCCCCTTGCATCTCCTAGCAAAACCCCATGCAAGCTGATTTGTTGAGAACTTTATCTCCATTGGCTACTGTGACTGATAATGGCTGTGTTCTTGCTGTTGGCCACCTCATCCTTTTAGTCGTCGTTTCATCAATGAAACTGTGGGTACTCCCACTATCGATTAACACCATGAGAGAACTATCGTGCACCTTCCCCTCTACCTTAATAACTTTGTTGTTAGCCACTCCTTTAATAGCGTGTAGTGATATGGCACCACTGCCTTCGCCCTCTTCTTCTTCCATTGCTGCCAACTCTTTTGTTTCGTCCCTTTCCTCTTCACCATCCAACAACAACAGTTGTTTCCTACACAGATGCCCTGGTGTGTATTTTTCTCCACACGTAAAACACAGTCCTGCTATCCTCCTTTGCTCTAGCAGCTTGTCTCTGCTCAACGTATTTAGAGGGGTTGCAGGTAATGCGGAATACCTGGTATTAGGACCCATCCTCATTGCCTCTCTTCCTGGTGGTCTACCACCCTGGTATACCATTCCCCCTTAGGCTCCTCTGATCTGTCCCTTTTGTTTCCTCAGCAACGCGTCAAACGTCATTTCCTGTAGGTAAGCCCCCTCCGCTGCCTCAAGAACCGTCCTGGGCCTAAGAACTTGTATTGCTGATCGAAGCTCCTCATTAAGTCCTCCTATGAAGCTTGATACAACATAATCTTCAGTGAGGCCGGGGTTCCGATTGAACATCAAGAATTTGAGTTCTTCAAACTTCGCTTGATAGTCCATCACTGAGCCTTCTTGCCTCAAGCGATTAAATTCCTGTACTATATCCAACCGTCCTCATTCCCCGAATCTTTCATTGAGGCCTTTGGTGAAGTCCTCCCAATTATAGTTCGCTCTTACCCTGGACCATCCTTGGAACCACACATCTCCTTCATCATGAAGATATGCTACTGCCAAGGCCACTCTCTGATTCTCTGGTACTAAGTGAATCTCGAACAACTTCTCACACCTTCTCAACCACCATCGCGGTTTACTACCTTCGAAAGTTGGAAGTTCCAGTTTAGGAATTGGAAATCCCCGCCTTCGGTCCACTACCGGTTCATCACCTACCGTTGGCTCTTCTTCTGATTCGGTAATTCTCGCATGTCGGTGTGGCATACCAATTCCTTGTAAAATTGGTTTTGTCCGTTCTCTAGGTGGAAAATCAAGGGAGATCCTTACCTGTGGTTGATTTGCGAACATCAACATAAATTGTTGCAGCTGATCCCGCAACAAATTCCCTTGATCTCAAACTTCTTGCATTTCCTCTCGGATTTGCAAGCGCATATCCCCCCTGAGTCGATCGGCCAGAGCCTCCAGCTTTCTATCCACCGCCGATCCTATCCTTTCTTCCACTGTTTCAACTCTTCCTTGCAATTCTCCAATTACTTCAATCTGGTTCCCTCCACCATCCGATCAACGGTCTACACTCTTTGTCACAATTCTCGTTCCACCGATCTACTCTGTCGAGATCACACCTGCCTTGCACCAGAATCACAGTCGAGAATGATCGGCTTTGATACCAAAATGTCAAGTCTCTCGAACGAGACTTGAATTGACAAAGAATTAGAAGGATCGAGAAAGAGAGTTTTGGATGGAGAGTTGAAAGAGAATTGAGAGAGAGAGGAGAATTTAGGAGGGAAAGAGTTTTCTCATTCACAACATAAACTCCCATCCTCATACATCATGGCCTTATATGGTCCCTTCCCACTGGTTCACATCATAACTGTGGGGAACAATCAAGCAACTAACTACTGCAAGTGGCCAAGTGGCCTACTGCTATTACAAAAATTTCAAAATTACCCTTTGGGTTGTAACAATAAATTATTTGGTTTATTCTTTTCGGTCATAATAGCTTTAAACTTGTTTACACAGGTACCATGGAAAAGTCTTGGCAAAGAACCTGTGATTGTGCTGATTGATCGTGTTTTTGTTCTTGCTCATCCTGCTACTGATGGAAGGTCTCTTAGGGTAGGAAATAAACATTTTAATACTACTTTAGTTTCTTAGTATTGTTAATATCATTAGCAATTGTCAAGTAATTGTTTCAGTTAATGTTCTGTGGTATTCAAACAGCTTAATACACTAATTTTACTCATTTCTTGTTATAGGAAGAGGATCGGGAGAGACTTTTTGAAGCTAAACTTCAACAGATTGAGGTGCAGTTGTACTCCTAATTTCTATACTTGTGGGATTGACTAGTAAAGTTTCTGCCTTAGTTTATCATGACATGTTACAATGTTCCAGTTGGAAAATTGTGTTTTTCAGTATTGCCCATTTGGTTGATTGCATTCTCAATAATTTGTTGACTGAAAAGTTCTATGATTAATTGAGCCATTTTTGAGTCACAGTAAGTTTACCAAATAAATGACTAGGCAAGACCAAGTCTTTAACAGTCTGAAACAGTAGCTCATGTCATAGGTTTAAAGATAGGTTAGTGTCATGATTTATCAGCACTTTTTGTGAACTTTTAAAGAAATTATATGGATATCAAAGAAATTGAGATTCTCAAGATCGATTGCACATGCTCCTACATAGCAAAGTGCATACTGAAGCTAGTATAAAGATTATTGTTGATAAATTTTGTCAATGAAGGATTACATAATACTTGCTAGTGGTTGTATTACTTCTAGCATTGTTACCATTCTTTTGTACTCTTTATGCTGCAGTGATTTTTCCATATAAATGATTAGGCTTGAAAATTTGCTTAGCTGTCTTAAATATTAGCACATTCCTTAGGAGTGAGGTAATTTCATGATTGATCAACTTATATGCCCATCCGTGAGAACTGAGAAAGTTAAATGGATATATGGGTTGCGGATGATCAGAGTAGCAATGGTTTCTCATTAATATTTTCAAAGAACAATCATGATAACTTTATCCCTTGTTCAGTTTCCAAGTTTTCCTTTCTTTTCTCTATTACATGATTCCTTTTTTGTCTGTGTTCTTCTACTCGTTAATGAAATTATAAAGGTAAAGCATTGTGCAAGGAGGCTGCTAGTGTGCTGAGCTAGCTGAGTGTGCATTTTGTGCTAAGAGGTTCTCTGCTGTTAGAATTTACTGGTTCAATTGTGTGTTACGACTTAGCTAGTTAATTTTATTTTTAATTTTAGCAGATTGTATTATTTTGCAGAAGAGTAGTTATTGCCTTTATTTTCAGATTATTGTCATTTATGGAGTAATTTAGGAGCAGTTACCTGTAGTGGAGTGGTAATTGTTGTGGTTAGCTTTTATATAAAACTATAATCACATGGTTGAGTATCATTATGTTGTTATGAATTAAAAGATCCTCCTTTTCTCTACATTTCTCCCTTACTTTCTCTCGGATTCTCTCTGTTTCTCTGTCATTTCTATCTCTGTTTCTTCCCCATTCTGTCTGTTTCTCCCCCATTGCTATCTCTATTTCTCCTTTTCTTTCGATTATATCTTAGAAGTAAACCTTGGTAGGGCCAGGGCTCTGACAAATTGGTATCAGAGCAGTCTGGTTCTTGGCTGGATCTAGGCATTTCCGACTGGACTTTTGAAGGCGAGGAGGACAAGCTTATTTCTGGAAGAAGATCAGAGGCATATACTGATTTTTGGAAGAAGATCAGTTGCAGTTACAATTTCTGGAAGATCAAAAGCAGTTACCGAATTACTGGAGGCAGTTACAGTCGCTGTCAGAGTGAATTGAAAGGAATTGGACTGAGGAAATGGCAGGGGCCCACACAAAGCAGATGGAGGCTAGGTTGGATGCCTTGGATTTGGGTTTGTGGCAAACTTAGGAAGAATTGAGTCGTTGCCGTGAGGAGAACATTGCCACCATAGAAGCTGTGTAGTCACTGGAGAAAGAGATTGCAAATGTCTGCCAGAGGTTGGATGGACTTCTAAAGATGTTTTCTAAGATGTCTCAGGCCAGCCAGCCTGCTGGAGGACTTCCCTCCAAGAACCGGGTCGGAGCCAATCTTGACAAGATCAGGTATCCCTTCTCATGCTTCTATGTCGCAGCAAGTTGAGGGAAGACCTGAACTAGATCAGGCAGTGTAGGTAAGGGGATTTTATCCAAATCACCAACACACACCTATGCCTAGGCAGGAAATCCTTATGTTTGAAGGTGTTAAACCAAGGTGGTGGGTTTGGAGGTGTGAAAGATTTTTCCAGCATTACATTGTGGTTGAAAATCAGAAAATAAACCTTGCAACAGCCCTACTTCAATGACATAGCTGATGGATGGATTTAGGATTGGAACAGGGTGAGGGTTGAGACAAATTCGACAGAATTTGTAGAAGGCTCTTGTTTTAGGTTTGGTAAGAAATCTATGACAATAAGTTGAAGCAGGAAGGGGTCAGTGATAGAGTACCAAGTCCATTTTGAAGAACTGAGGTCTTTAATGATGAATGCACATCCTACCTTGATTGAGCATTATTTTGTCTCTAGCTTCATCAGTGGATTAAATGATGAATTAAGGCCAATTGTTAAGATGATGCAGCCTGCAACTGTCAAGTAGGCTGCTGAGAAGGCAAGATTACAAGAAATGGCTTTGGAAGAACTCCTCAAAAGACACCAAATCCTAGTGGAAATTCAACCTTCGACAGGCTAGCAGTCGGAAGGGAATTTGGGAACTGCAACACTGGGATCAAATCCTAGGGTTAATACTGCAGTCAAATCCCTTTATATGGATCAGAGGCGGCAACTAGGGTTGTGCTACAAGTATGGTGACAAATTCAGTTCAGGCTACCAGTGCAAAAGCCGATTACTGTATATGAAAGGAGTAGATGAAGGGATAGGAGAAGAATGGAAAGATGTTGCAGGGATCGGATAAAGAAATGAGGCTAGCTGCTGAGATTTCTTGAGGACAAGAAATCTTTTGAGGGGGTTGGGAGTGTCATGACTTAGCTAGTTAATTTTATTTTTAATTTTAGCCGATTGTATTATTTTGTAGAAGAGTAGTTATTGCCTTTATTTTCAGATTATTATCAGTTATGGAGTAATTTGGGAGCACTTACCTGTAGTGGAGGAGTGGTAACCGCTGTGGTTCGCTTTTATATAAAGCTATAACCACCTGACTGACTATCGTTATGTTGTTATGAACTAAAAGATCTTCCTTTTCTCTGCAATTCTCCCTTACTTTCTCTCGGATTTTCCTTGTTTCTCCTTCATTTCTTTTCTCTCTCTGTTTCTTCCCCATTCTGTCTGTTTCTCCCTCATTTCTATCTCTATTTCTCATACTCTTTCAATTATATCTTAGAAGTAAACCTAGTTAGGGCCTGTGCTGCAAGCAGGTTGAGCTTGCTCAGTTGCTGAAGTGTCGGGTTTGATGTGCTGTGAAGCAAAGAAAGGAAGGGTTGTGTCTTGTGTTGTGCTCAGGTTTTTCCAATTCTGATTTCACTCCCTCCTTCAATTCTGATTTCTCCCCTAATTCCAATCACAACCCTAGGTAACCCTAGGAATGTGACAGCCTCAAATATTCTAGCATAAATCTTGCTGCATGCATTTTCTTCAATAAGGGACACCAGATTTTATTTTTCTTTCCATCTTTTTCTCCTTTCATGAATTTCTCTCCCTCCCTCATTCTGGGCTCTTTAGCGACCCAATCTTTGTAGGCTTGAAACCCTAGACTCAAACCCAAATTCTTGTAACCTAACCTTGAAACTTGAATCTACTACCCCTAATACTGGAAGTCTTATCATACAATCTTGTAATAAATTCTCTTGGTTTTGAATTTTTATTATACTGTCTCATTCCACCACATGACTCCGTTTGGTTTGGAGTTTTTCCTTTTTACTCTCCTAGGACAGTTTCTTCTGCATTTCAAATTATAAAAGCCATGTCATTCTACAGGTTGGCTTTGCCTTCCATTTTCCAATCTCTTCAATCATATACTGTTTTCTTGAAATAACTTCTTGTTCGCTTTTTAATTCCCATAATTTGATTCTTGGCCTTCAACTTATCATTGTTGTTTCTCCATTTTTATTTCCCAACATAATAGTCAAGGACAAAGTCTATGTTGAGTGATTAGGCACTCTCCCAATTATAATGTTACTATCCTTAGAAAACAACTGATCCTTTTGACTCGTGAGAAGAAGTCTATTTGGGTAGTTTAGTGGTTAGTCTCTCTCTCTCTCTCTCTACACACACACACACACACACACACACAAGCATGGAGTGCTTTAATTCTGTACTGGTTTTCATTATTCTTAAATGCATTATAATTGTGGTTTTTTTGGTCCAAGTCCTGAATAATCTACAAGTTCAATTATTGTTATAATAATTTAGTTGATTCCAGCTAAGGTACATAATTTAGGTAATTTTTGTCATTTTGATGTTACAAATGTACTGCTATTTGATTTGCTTTTGTGTTACATATAAAAGGTGCTTTGACATGCATGCATATTGCACCTAGTGGAAATTCTTTCTGAAAGTTCAAACTTTCAGTTCATATTCTATTGTGTGCAGGAAGCAGAATCAGCAACCCTTGAAGCATTATCAAGATCAAAGTTAGGAAATGTACGGCACTGAACTTTAGTACTTTGTGAAGTGGACAATGCGTTAGTTTTTCATCTCACTTATCACAAAAAGAAATTTCATCCATGTTAATTTTTCTTGTTTTTCAATTAAACTAGCCTTTTTTTTATGTCAGCATAATTTTTTATTTATATTTTAACTTTGGAGCTTTTATCTTCTCTTTTACTGTAATTTTGAGGTGGATCAGTGGATTGGGTAATTGAATTTGTTATTCCATTGTTATGTACAGTGGATAAATTTACTTTACAACATATAAAAGGCAATATAAAAAGAAGTTCATAAATGAAAACTATTCATAGAAATGAAAGTTAATAGTCCAGTTTACATTTTTCTGCTTTGACTATGGAAACTCTTACATGTATTACTGACAAAATTTTGTTATGGGATTTTCCCCTATGGAGGTTTATTTGCCTGTTTCTAATAGAAAGAAAATAAAGTTCATTAAGAAGAGGAAAGGAAAACATGAAGAAGGGGATAAGTAATCCTATGAAAGGAAAGCAACCCAAAGGAAGGAAAGGGAGATTAATTACAATTGGAGAGCAACCCAATCCCATTTAACATCTGAAAGGGATGACCCTTTGAAGCAACCATAGGCAGTACTCCGTAAAGAAGCTAAAAAAAGGCAATCTTATGCCATAGTAAACCAAGGACATCAGCTCATTCCTGCAGATCATGTTGTTTTTCTTATTCCAAATTCACCATATCATTGAAAATAGAGGTTTTTTCCACAGTATATTGCTTCTGTTCTTAATGCCAAAACAAGAATATTTTTACAACAGGAACTCCTTTGAAGTTAGAAGGGAAAACCCACATCTCCCCCTCAATGGAGAACAATTTGTTCCAAATATTCCAAGTTACAGGCCAATTTAGAAGCAAATGACAATTGCTCTCACTATTACTATGATACAAAACAGATGTATTAGGTTAAAGAGCTTTGTAGGGCCTCCTCAAAGTGAACCATTTTTGATGATCTATAAATAAATAAAAGATTTTTAAGGAAGGACTCTTAAAACCCATGTTGTTATTCTATGGTGTTCCTTGAAAGGTTAAATTGAGCTGTGACTGGTCTTATTTTGAATTGAATAATGTGCAAGTTAGTGTAGTGATTTTTTCTTCATGAGACGTTTTGGATGGTTGCCCTACATGAGATTATTTAGAGGTTTTAGATTTGATTGGGTTTAAATTTTTAGTTTGCGGAAAATTACAGATTGATATAAAAGCCTGGTAGTAATTTGACAACTTGCATTTTATTGTCTGTCTTTCTCAACTAAGAGATCCTCAAATATAGGTTTTAAGGTGTGGAATGGGCATTGAACTAAATTCCACATCATAGGTAGTATATTGAGGAAGTTTGTGGTTCAGTTACTAGGCTGTTTGCCTTTACACAACAAGCTTTAATGAATAACTGGAATGGAAGCTTTTGCCAGAAAAGTGAAGCATTTGTAGAATAAGTTGTATAGAGAACCTGGATCTACTACAGTGGTTTGTGCCAGATGAGATCCCTGTAGCTAATAGGTGGGAATTTGAAATTATCATGATGGAGTTGATGATACCATAGGGTAGACTATGAGTACAGGCTTCACTTGTGATCCAAGGAAGCATTTGGCAAATTAATCACATTTCTTATGGTAGAAAACTCTTTTCGTATGATTCTGGCAGGAAAAAGTTCTAATTAACGTTGTGTCGGTTGATTTTCCGACTACACGAGTTAATATTGACACGAGCATGTAGGCTTACAATTCAAGCACATGAATATGTAGAAGAACCATTGAGATCAATGTAAATCAACTGATGACTATGTATGTTATGTGGTTTTGTCCTTTGATTTGGACTTGATAACCATTTCATCTATATATTCATTAGTTTTATTTTTTTCCCTGTTGATTTAGAGGCCTATTCAAGCTTTCTATGTAGGTTTTAGTTGTTAGATAATCTGATTTTATGTTCGTTAGGCAATTGTAGTGTCTTTCAAAAGTTTTTTCCTATTAGTATATCAAAAAGGGCTAGTGCGCTCTCTCTCTCTCTCTCTCTCATTCATATAATGGAGCATTATGGATTTGTTTTTGGAGTAAGCAATGATAATTTAACTTTGGTATTAGTCCATGTCTCTTAATTCCCTTCTTATTGGTTTAACATTCTTTTTATTTAGCTGATGCATGTTATGGAGCATTATTGCCAGTGGTTCAGTACTGGAAGAGACTGAAAATTTGAACTGGTGGCTTTACAATATTAAAATATCAGGTTGAGTATTCCTTCACCTCGGAGGACTGATGCAAATCACCTTCTTGGCATATCCAAGAACTGTGATATAAGAAGGCATTCTTCTTGGACGAGTAGATTACCTGTTTATTGCTGGTCACGTGATTTTTATGCGAGTTGTGTGTTTTTCGGGTTGATTAGTTACTTTGTTTGCTTCATTGTGCTTTTGTAGAAATAATAGCCACTAGATAGGGTTTAAACAAGGAATTCATCCAATTTTTGTCGTTCTGTATTCAGAAGCTTTTAACAATCAGTCTTTTAGTTTTATAGATTGCAATCTTATAAAAGTTTTTGTTTTGTATCTAATTTTTGTTTTTCTGTAACATTACATCATCCAATTTTTGTCGTTCTGTATTCAGAAACTTTTTAACAATCAGTCTTTCAGTTTTATAGATTTCAATCTTATAAATTTTTTTGTTTTGTATCTAATTTATGTTTTTCTGTAATATTTCAACGACAAGCCTTAATCCCACTAGGTGGGGTCAACTATATAAATTCTAGACCCCCAACCATCTCTATCCATGGCCATGTCTGTTTTTCTATTATAAATTGCAGTTTTATAGTTTACCTTTGATTTTCTTATTTTCCTATCTTTTTGTCATTTGATCCAATAGCCTTCCCTTAGAGAGCAAGAGATTTGATAAATACTAATAACTCTCGGATAGAGTATTAGAATGAAAAGATCCATTAGATAATGAACTACTGGTTCTAAGCCATCTTTGGTGATTAATCAACATTTCAAAGTGGTTTTCTTGTGTATTATTGATAAACCAGCCTCTATATATAGATGGGACGATCTGTTTGGGAAGTAAGAAGCCCCTTTGACGTCTCTTTATCTGCAAATAATTTTCGATCTGAAAACATAGAGACAAGGGCTAATCTTTGAATAAGAAAAAGAGTAGATTTGCGGGGTCCCAAATGAATTGGCTTATTCAAAAAAGGCCTTGTTCTTTGTAAGATCTATCTTTCTCGTATGTTCTAGACCTCAAATATGTTGGGCTAACTACATAAACTCTAGAACTCGAACGTTCTCTATCCATGGTTATGTCCTTTATTTTTCTACAATAAATTGCAATTTTATAGTTTACTTTTGATTTTCTTATTTTTCTATCTTTTCTCACCCCACTAGCGTTGTCCTAGGAAACCCGATGTCCTGCCGTCTGTACCTTTTCTCTTCTTGTAAGTGTTTCTTGTTTATTCATGATTTAAGAAATGGGCAACTCAAAAACTGTTGTTCGAGTTTTGTTTTTTATTTTGTACGGTTCTAACCTTTATTAGCTTTTTTATTTGTAGATTTTTTTTCCCCTTTTATTGTGCTTCATTTGGAAGTAAATATTCTTCTCCAATTAAAAACCAATAAGTTGCAATGAGTTTTTATGCTCGGGTAGTAGTCTAGAGAAATGGTCAGTTGATAGTGTTGGAATCTTGGGTAAAGATAGCAGGCAAGACAGCTGTTACAGTACAGCTGTAAGTATATGGTTGTTATGGAAAGGTTGACCCTAGTGGTGCAAGGCTGTAAATGGGTGATTCTATGGTAGTAATCAAGGAAGACAACAAAGCAATCAATCTAAAATAATCATGAATGCATATAAGCTGTAATTTGGATGTTTCTTGTTTATACTTTGCTTATGTATTCTTTCCTATTTTAGATTCCTAAACTGTAAATTCTGAGGTTATAAATAGAGGATAATCTGAAGAGGCAAGTAGTCTTTTTTGCCTACACTTTCAAAGTCTAGTTGCTGCTATTTTTACAGTTAGGTTTCATAATTTATTGATTGCTGTTTCTTTTGCAGCCACATGCATTAAATGCTTGGCTGGGTTCATTAATTTCTACAATTATTGGAAACCTGAAGATATCGATTAGCAATGTTCATGTCAGATATGAGGATTCAGTCAGGTTGGTTGACTTTTGTGCTGTTGGACTTCTTGATATTTGAGACATGAGTTTTCTCATAATTTGAATACTTTCTGTTGTTTAGCAATCCAGGATGTCCATTTTCTTGTGGTGTTACTCTGGCAAAGCTTGCTGCTGTTACAATGGATGAGGAAGGGAATGAAACTTTTGACACCAGTGGTGCTTTAGATAGACTACGAAAGGTTAGCTTCACCTTTACTGATATGAGTATTGAACTAACATGGAAGAATTATATTGGAGCTTCAAGTTAGAATGTATGTCACGTGAGATTAATAGCTAGAATTTGTTTGTCAAACACTTTGGGTATCTTTGAGGTAATTTTTCCAATTTGAATTGATGTGATATCTCTGATAGCAAATCTTAAAATACTTATCTTGCTTATTAATTTCAATTCTGTGGGCATGCATCTGTTCCCCCCCCTCCTCCTATTTATGGATGGGGTTGTTTAAAGATTTTTGTAACATGACATTTCACTATTTTTGTAACTGTAATGTTCATGTTGTAGTCATTGCAACTTGAGCGTCTTGCAATGTATCATGATTCAAACCGCCTTCCATGGAAGCTGGGTAAGAAGTGGGAAGATCTTAGTCCCAATGAATGGATTGAGGTATGTTTTCACCCTGTCAAGTTAGTTAACACTGGCTAAATTTTTATGCACATGCTTATGGAAATTCAAGATACTATGGCAGAATAACTTTTATTATTTTTATGTTTTACATGCCAACAGCTTATTGTTAGTTTTTTCCTTTCCTTTTCTTTTCTGCTTTATTCTACAACATTTCTATTCCAGATCTTTGAGGATGGTATAAATAAGGCGGCAGGAGATAATGAAACAGTGTCTGCATGGGCTCAAGATCGGAACTATGTAGTTTCACCAATCAATGGAGTTCTTAAATATCATCGTCTAGGAAATCAGGAAAGAAACGATCCTGAAATACCATTTGAGAAGGCGTCTCTTGTTCTCACTGATGTTTCCTTGACAATGACTGAGGTGCTACATCTTTGACTTTATTCAATTGTTTCTCATGCTTGTCTTTTCTGTGGTTCCCTAGTGTTATCCCTTGTTCTGATTGTCCATGGTTTCCCTCTCCTTTTTTGGTTATTTTATTTTTTATTGTTTGGGTTAAGAGAAAAATAAAAGACATGAAATCTCTTTGTGGCGTCTCTTGCTTAACATTACTTTAATCATTATACACCTGCACATTTACTGATGCTGCAATGTCCAGTTGTGCTGTTGGCCACCTGGCGGCATCCCCTGTCACAGAGACAAATAGATGCACCGGGGAAAGTATTTGTTGTTGCAGTTGCCACTGTAACTAATTATGCTTCCACTTTCTCTGGCATATGGCCTAGTTTTACCTCCTCATTTACAGGGTTTGGCTAATATGATGCCCTATTCTTTCTCCTCTTTTTTTCTCTCTCCTTAACCCGAGAAAGAAACCAGAAGGTTAATGTATCTTTTTATATTCTTGAGCTGTTTTTTTTTGGATTCAAACTGGAATGCCATATGGATTTATCACCTACATATTCCCTGCAGGCTCAGTATCATGATTGGATCAGACTTTTGGAGGTTATTTCAAGATACAAGACATATGTTGAGGTTTCATACTTAAGACCTGTGGTTTCAGTTATTGAGGCTCCACATTTGTGGTGGCATTATGCCACTCGGGCTACCCTCCAGCAGAAGAAAGTGTGGTAAATATTTTAATTTCATTTTGATGTGGCATATGATTCAGATCAAGTTATTTGTAATGAAAATGAAGGAAAGTGTTAGGGAGAAGGACTTATATTTTATTATTTATTTTTAAAAGCTCTCTGCAAGTCTGAACATGGTATTCTTGAAGGAAAAAGAGAAAAGATAAGAAAATAGATAAAACCTTAGTGTGATTAAAAAGGGTTGCAACACTTATTCTCAATTGTTCCAGCTAACCATTCTCATTCATATCTTTTTCAGCTATCGTTTCTCATGGGATCAAATAAAATATTTTTGTCAGCTTCGTCGACGTTACGTACAATTATATGCTGGTTCACTCCAACAATTATCAAATGTTGATATGTCACAGATTAGAGATATTGAGAAAGATCTTGATCCCAAAGTAATCCTTTTATGGAGGTATGAATTTTGGCTTATTAAGGGATTCTGTTCTTTTGAAAGTTCTCTGTTGTTACGGTCTTGAATGTGACCTTGCTGCTATTTTTATACATACTTGACTGCTGGACTGGGCATTGCTAAAGAAATTCTTTTCTTCTTTAATTTGCATATTCCAGATGCTACTTTCTTTTACTTATCATTTGTCAGGTTTTCTTCTTTAATAATTTCTTATTTTATCAAAACTTGAAGCACTAGATGAGTAAACGCGGAGTAATACCAACTTTCTTGTCTTATCACATAAATTGACACAAAAATTGTCTTTCCTGTCTATGCATACAGTCCAATTTATAAAAAACATAACCCCAGTGCACGAGGATATGGGGATGAGATTGTTTGGTGCTCCATCCCCCGACCAGGCACCATCCTCTGACCCCGTGAGGGAGTCTTCCCACTAGATTGATGTCTGTCTAATAACTTTGGATGTGATTAGTCACTCAGTTTCTGTGTCAGTCTCATGTCTAGATGTTGTTATTGGGGATTTCACCTTCTCACATCACAATGTAAAAGCAAGATAATATCACGTATGAATTTGTCACAATATCCTCACTTTATTTACCTCATATACAATTTTAATGCATCAACATACTTTCATTTTGTAACATGCTTTCAGATTTAACACACTCAAAATAGAAATTCTTCAACACGCATGCTAACAGCTCCTTTGCAACTGCTCCTTGCTGTCTAGGGTCTTTGTTAGGCTGAAATGGTGAAATGCACATGGGATGAGTCTAACTACTAGGTAAGGACATGTATAGGATGCATGCACATTGTCAATGCGCAAGGACACAGAAGATGATGGCAGCTTCCTCTCAACATATTTTACATTTTGGTGCTCCCTATGTTCATGTGTCATGCATTTTCTTTGGCCAACATTATTCCATGCTGGATAGAGGTTAAGACTTTTAACCCCAGCAACATGGTATCATCATTCCATTCCACAGTCCACATTATCTTCATTTTGATAACAGAGTCTCCTTTATGCACATCATACACATTGCAATGCACATGAAATCATGTTATTATGCTGCCACAAATCTTCCATATAACGCTCCTTATCTTAGCCAATGAAGACGAGGAACTCATCCTCTCAGCTTTTCCTTCTTTCCAGAAGAATTTCCTTCCGTCTTCTTTTCTGCCCTTTTTCTCTATTTTCCTTCCCACATTGAGAGCTTCTCTCTCTAGCTCAATGAGTGTTGAAACCAAAAGAATTGAAGCCTATTTATTGGCACTCCAAGCTGCAGAATGTGTGGCAGCCCAAATGACTGCCACCTAGCCCTTGCATGTTCACACTTCCTCATCTTGACAAGTGGAGACCTTCTTCAGCAACATGGAAGCATCATTCTAGAACCCTCTCGTTTCTTCTAGGTTGTTAGAGAATGGGCTTGAAAGCTGGAATTCCTTAATCAATTTTAATTATTCTTAATCACTTTAATTAACCACTAATCCAACTTCTGCAAATCTTAACCAAAGTTAAATTTTTTATATCATTGGTTCCTCTCACTATGCCTATTAACATATTTAAAATGTGCTTAAATGTCATTTCATTTAATCTCTCAAATTAATTTGAAAATTATCTGAGTTTTGACCTGCCTGCTTTAACAAATTGGGTTGCTACCTCATTTTTCGTCTACAGATATAAATATGGCAGCAATTTCAGCTTATTCCCTTTCATTTCTATCTGTTTACTCAGCATGTGGTGTAGCTTACCCATATAATCCCGTGCTATTCCATCTTGGCTAGTGTTTCCAATTGTGCATGTAAAATATATATTATTCCATCCACTTGCAGTCCACTCCTTCCTCAAGCGATCTCAACCATTAGTCATATTCACGTTTCTACCAAAAAGCGTAAGGATTTTTTCACCTCATTCTAAGTGTGATAATAGAATCTGTGATCATCCGTCTGACACTAAGAAGGGGGAATCTAATAAAATATCCATAATTTCCCAACACTTTGCAAAATTGTAGATCAAGCTTCTTAAGTTCCTCTTAATTACTCTAGTTCCCCTTAACTTTAGCCCCATGAAATTATTAAAATGTCACTTTTAACCACTTTCCACTTATTACTGTGTAATGGATGTCGCAAAGGTATGGGATGTTATAAATTGGATTGTAGAAATAAAGGGTAATGAAATGTGGATTGAGATGGCTAATGCTATTTCAAATATGACAAAAAAATATTCGAGAATCAACGGGAAAAGTTCCAAACTGTAAAGAGTTTTGGTTTAAAACTAAGAGAGCTTACTAAAAGACTTTACATAGATGCTGTAATGAAGAAAAACCTAAAGATGTATATTTTGGCCAAAATGAAAGCAAAACTGGCAGTTATTAAAGCAAAGTCTTAGTCTTGTGAAAATTTATTCCTACTTGACACAAAAGAAAGCGATAAATATAAAAAATGGAGAAGAGTGATATATATTGAACAGAGAATTATTGGAAGGGAAATTCTTTGATAATCTTATTGATCAATGTCAGTCAAATATATACTATAGAACTTCCTATATTTAGTCTACTAAATCATAGGACTAATTGATATATACAGTTGTACTATCTATAGTTAGTCTACTAAATTATAGGACTGATTTGGAGAATCATAAAGAACAGTTAACAATCACAAACATGGAAACTTCCTAAAAATAGGACTATCCTAATAGGATTTCTATGAAATCGGCAGGATTCTGGGATTCTTTGCTGAAATCCAACATATATAAACTAGCAAAGGAAAGAGAAAGAAAAACTAGGACTTGAGCCAATTGAAATGCATAAAAGATGAAAAACAAAAGGCACTAGTAAATGAGAGGGCAATATAGGAGAGCTGGAAAAAGCATTTCTTAAAGTTATTCATGAAGGTCGAGAAATACATCATTGCTACTTTGCCCTAGAGACTTATCGATTGGTTGACAGAAGCACGCCAAAATGACAAAAATGCCCCTCATCCAATTGCAAATTTACTTTTCCTTCCTTTCCCATGGCTGCCTCCTCTCTCCTCTCTCTCACCCCTTCCCATGGCTGCCTCCAGCAACTTCCTCTCGCTGCTTTCGCCTCACCGCCTCGCCTCGTGCTGCCATGCCTCTCACACACCGCTGCATCCTCCCTCTTTGTCGCGATGGATGTAGCGGTGGTTGGTGCCCAAGAGATGAGGCGAAGGCGGCAAGAGGAAGGTGATTGTTGGAGGCGACCATGGGAAGGGGAGAGAGAGGAGAGAGGAGAGAGGAGGCAGCCATGGGAAGGGAGGGGAAACAATTTTGCAAATGGGTGAGGGGTATTTTCGTCATTTTGGCATGCTTTTGTCAACCAATCGGTAAGCCTCTCGAGCCAGGTAACATTAATACGAGAAATAGGCTTCATGTTGGCATCTTAGTAACTAAAGAAGATATGATCTCTTGTTCTATTGACATATTTGTTTGAATCAAATAAAGCTGAATCAAACAAAGCAAGCATTGAAGAAGATGGAAAATGGTAAAATAGTTGGATCAGATAATATCCTAATTGAAGCAAGGAAAATTAGAAATGCATGGGGAAAGAGACATTTTCTTGTTAACAAAAATTTTAGAGTGATCCTCAAATAAAAATAGGTGTCCAACAAGTGGAGTATGTTCACTTTTTTTGTTAGCATGAGGAGATGTTCAAGTTTGTGGAAATTATAGAGGAATCAAGCTAATGAGCCACACTATGAAACATTTGGAGAAAGTGATTATGCAAAGGTAATGAAGAGAAACCAAGCTGTTCGAGAACCAATTTGCTTTCATACCTGGTAGGTCAACAATGCAAGACATATGCTTGTTGAGGCACTTGATAAGATGATATAACAATAAACAAAGTGAGGCACTTGATAAGCTGATATAACAATAAACAAAGTGATTTTACATATGGAGTTTATAGATTTGGAAAAACTTATGGTAAATGTCTCAAGAAGTGTTATGTAATATCTTAGAGGAGAAAGAAGTTTGAATTGCTTGTATACAAGTTATAAAGACATGAATCATGGTGTAAAAACACATGTTAGAAAATGTGGAGGACGTATTAAGGCATTTCCAACTACAATTGGATTACATCAGAGTTTGTAGTAAGCCTTATCTGTTTTCCCTAGTATGGGATGAACTCGCTAATCATATTCGGGCAAAGGTGCTTGGTGTATGCTATTTGCAAGTGATGTTGTCTTAGAAGATGAGACAAAAGAAGAAGTTGTAGGTGCTAAGCTTGAGATATGGAAGATCGCGTTAGAATCTTGAGGTTTTAAGTTTGATATATTGGAAACCAAATATTTAGAATGTAAGTTTAGTGAACATATGTGTGGATGATGTTATGATAAGACTTGAAAATCAAGTTATCCTAAAAAAATATTAGTTTAGATATCTTAGATCAATCGCTTAAATGGACAAAGAGATTAATGAGGATGTTATGTATAGAATTAAGACAAAATAGTTAACATGGAATTGTGCATCAAACTTGTTATGTGGTAGTAAGATTCCATTAATGTTAAATCAAGTGATAGTAAGATTCCATTAATGTTGAGGGCAAGATCTTCTAAAATGATGACTATAAGACTAACTTTGTTGTAGGGCACAAAATGTTGGGTAGTAAAGGACCAATGTGTGCAAAATACGAGCATAACATAGATGAGGTTGTTATAATGGATGTGCGGTTATGTAGGGCAATGTATAATTGGAAATAAGATTATTTGTAATGAGGTTGGACTGGCTCTTGTTGATGAGAAGATATGTGAGGCGCTAGTAAGATTGTTTGGTGATGAGAGTAGAAGATTGATAGATGTTTGGTTATAGAGTGGATTGAATTGAACAATTCTTGAACAAAGGAGGCAGGGGAAGTGCAGAAAAGCTTGGTGGTTAACTCTTATGTATGGTATGAATTATAAGAATCTTACTGAAGATATGACTGCAGATAGAAATGATTGGTGAGTTAGAATTCATGTAGCTGATCCTAACCTAGTGGGATTGAGGCTTGATATCTTTGTTGTTGTAATTAAAATTATGTAAAAGAGAAGAAACAAAACTTAAAGTTTATTTCATAATATCTTGTTTTTCATGTCTCCAATTTTCTATTTATTAGTGTTGGTGACCAAAGATGTGTGTGATCCGTATGTGATAGATATGTGTGTGATGTGGAGATATGCATATGGAGATATACAGCTTTATATGATATGGAGATATGCAGATTTTAGTAGCTTCCTAATCTGGAATACGATCTTTCCTATTCCAGACTTAGGAAACTTTCCTAAGATTGTAAATATGTTTTCTTTCCTATGTTGTAATTCTTGTAGAAGGTAGGTTTCCTAATTCAAGTTTCATGTGCTCTCGATAAGAGGACCTCCCAGGTATATTCAACAATATTGGAGAATAGAATTATTCATTTCAGTTTTTCTACAAATAGCTTAAAATTATTTATTTGTGGGTATTCACGGACTTGTATTAAACTGCATTCTTGTTATTGTTAAAGTAATAAAAAGAACTAAAACTTTATTGCTGTTCCTGTATTTAGTCCGAATGATGGTCCTATTTTCCTTGTATCATGTTAGAATACTTAGCTTGGTTTTAGAAGGTTTGAGGCTGTGCATGAAATTATACTGTGTTATTTTAGGCAGCACCTGAGATTTATGAACTGATAAGTCCCCCTCCCAATCTTTTTCTTTCTACTCATTTCCTCTAGCCATCATATCAGAACAGTATAGAGACTCTGGTTTTCAATTACAAAACTGACATTTCTTCCACCTACTTCATTTTCTTTTGATTTGATAGATGATTTATTTTTCAGGTTTCTTGCACATGCAAAGGTGGAATCTGTAAAATCTAAGGAAGCAGCTGAACAGAAGATGCTTGCTAAAAGAAGCTGGTTCTCTTTTGGACGGTCTGTGGGATGTTATGGCTTTTACAGATTGCTTTTAATGAACTCCTTTGCACAATAGCTCATAAAAAAGAGGAAAAAAAAGGAAAACTCCTTTGTTTAATAAATATCTGTTTTTCTTGCGTAGTTACAACTTCTCTTACTTAAAGTAAATATTCTGCTTCTTGTCATCCATTGCTTGCTTCCTTTCTCAGGCGTGCGCCCTCTGAGGATGACTCTGTTGGGGATGCTTCTGACAAATCGGAGTCTGTACAGGAAAGATTGACCAAAGAAGAATGGCAGGCAATCAATCAACTGTTGAGCTACCAGCCAGATGAGGAGTTCAGTTCACAGTTTGGGAAGGATTCACTAAATATGATACACCTTTTAGTAAATGTATCTATTGGTCAGGCTGCAGCTAGGATAATCAATATTAACCAGACTGAGATCATTTGTGGTAGATTTGAGCAGCTTCATGTGTCGTCCAAGTTTAAACATCGAACCATGCATTGTGATGTGACATTGAGATTTTATGGGTTGTCTGCTCCTGAAGGTTCACTTGCACAGGTTTGTTTTAACATAATGTTATAACTGCTCTTGCTCCTTACAAATTTTGGATGATCTTAGAACATACTTTCTAGATTCTGAATACACAAAATAGTATTATCACTTTCGAATTTTCTCAACGTCAACAATTTTTATGGTTTAAGAATAATGGGACAGATGAAAGTTGTTGCTTACTCAATTGCTTTGCTGTATTGAGAACTTTTTTCATTTTCTATTGATCATGATCTCCTTATCTAACTGTACTCGATATTTTGGTGTCATGCTGATCAGTTTGGGCCAAAATTCATAGTTTGATTTTAAAGTGGAGTTCTTAGCATTTTCAATGTGTTACTAGGCTTATATGCATTGGATACTATATTGTGCAGAGTGTCTCTAGTGAGCAGAAAGTAAATGCCCTATCTGCTAATTTTGTAAACTCACCAGTTGGGGAGAATGTAGACTGGAGGCTTTCTGCAACAATATCCCCCTGCCATGCCACGGTAATTATTAAATCCTGTTTTTGTTCACTCAGTAGATTGGTTAAATCTGTTCTCTATATCCTGTTGTTAGTTGTTGTATGCAGCTTTATATGTTGTTATATGCGGTGATGTGTAGTTTGTTATAGTAGTTAGATTCAACTGTATATAAGCTCGATGAGCTTTCTTGTGTAAAGTATCGGAGATCATTTTATTCATTTTTCATAAGAAGTAATTTTACAGATCGTCTTCTTTGCTATCTGGTGTCCTAGATTTCTGTTGCCCTAACCTACTTTACATGGTATCAGAGCCTACGAATTGTGTCAATGGCTTCAAATCTGGATCAGAACTCTTCTTCTTCACTTCCGATATGTTCTTCCCTTTCACTATCCTCATCCTCGCAATCAGATTTCTCTACTGTAGCGAAGGCTTTTAGCTTTATACCGATTAAGTTAGACTCGAACAACTACATCTTTTGAAAAGCACATATTCTTGCTACGATTTGCGCCTTTGACTTGTTGCCTTTTCTGAACAAGTCGCCTCCTCCTCCTAAATATGTGTCAGATTCAATCGGCAATGGTGAAACTCCAACTGTTAACATGGAGTATATGAATTGGATGAGGTCTGATCAATTGCTGCTTGGCTGGCTGTTTTCAACCATTGATAAGGATGTGCTTGCGCAAGTAATTCAATGTGAATCATCTGCCGAGGTATGATCTGCACTTGAGAGCTTGTATTCTCGTCAAACCATAGCAAAATCATTTCAATTAAAGCAGCAACTAAGGTCTGTTATAAAGGAATCAATGTCTATCAATGATTATATTCTGAAAATCAAGGCAATTAGTCATTCGTTCGCTGCGATTGTTGAAGCGTTAAGTGATAAAGATCTGTTACTTGCAATTCTAAATGGATTAGATCATGATTACTTATCAAATGGATGTGATTGATTAAGAAAAGGTGCAGTATCTGTTGTTAATGCATGAGCAGTGATTGAACTCTAAGAATACTGCACATTCTATGGTAAATTTGGAGTCTATTTCACATACTCTTATTAATGTGAATATGACTTCTGTTGCGTCACATAATAGTAACAATGCTAGAGGAGGTTTTGTACAAAGAGGAGGAGGCTATAGAGGTGGAAGAGGAGGAAGAGGTAGGGCATCTAATAGGCGAGTATATTGTCAATTATGTGGCAAACTAGGGCTCTTTGTTGATAAATGCTACCATGGATTTGATAGAAATTTTCAAAGGAATGTTGGTGGTTAGAATTTTCAGAATTCTTAGCAGCATTTTCAAAGTCCTCAGAATTTTCAGAGGCTTCCCTCGACTGATTCTAGAGCATATGCAGCTACCTTCACTGATTCTAATGAGCCCTACATGATTGCTATAGGTTCTTCACAAGGAATCACTTCGTATGGCCGTTTTTCTCAGCCTTCTGAAACTTTTTCTCCCACACCTTTGCCTGATTACTCATGGTTTGTTGATTCTGGCGTAACAAATCATATTACTTCAAATGTCAACAACTTGTCATTACACACACCTTACAATGGATGTGATAAGGTGTCCGTTGGTAATGGTAAGCAATTGCCTATATCTAATGTTGGTATTGGACAGCTATATACTCATACTAAACTTGCTTCTATTCTTACATTACCTAGAGTTCTTCATGATCCTCATATGACAAAAAGTTTAATCAGGGTATCACAACTTACTAATGGCCATAATGTGATCGCTAAATTTCATTCAAATGTGTGTTTTATTAAGGACAAGAATATAGGACTGGTGCTCCTTCGAGGACATCTTAGGGATGGTCTTTATCAATTGGTTCTTGCTTTTGATCAAGCTGCCAACGTCTCTAAACAATCTATCAAGTCTATTGATTCAGCTTCCTTTGTTGTTTCTTCATCCTCTTTGAATAAATGTACTGATTCTTCTTCTGCATATTGTCAAAAACAGCTTCCATTTAATCATGGAATGTCTCCTAGTGTTTGTTTAGCTCAGTCTAATAAGACATGCCAGCAGTGGCATGCTCGGTTGGGTCATGCTACCTACAATGAGTTGAAGTTGATTCTTAATAAAATCAGAATTCCATGTTCACCTTCAGCTCTCTCATTTTGTGATTCTTGTAAGCTTGGCAAGCATCATCAACTTCCATTTGTCTCTCATGATATTACGACAAAGAGACCTTTAGAGCTGATATATTCTGATATATGGGGTCCTTCTCCTACTATTTCTGTCAAAGGATTCAGATATTATATTGTGTTTGTTGATACTTATTCCAGATTCACATGGCTATATCCATTGAAATTAAAATATGATGCTTTACCTACCTTTATCAGTTTTCATAAATTTGCTGAAAATCAATTCCAAACCAAACTTAAAGCCATTCAAACTGATAATGGAGGGGAATTTCGAGCCTTTCTACCTTATCTACAAAGTCATGGGATACAACCTAGGTTTTCATGTCCTTGCACTCACCAACAAAATGGTGTAGCTGAAAGGAAACATAGACATGTAGTTGAGATGGGTCTTACCTTACTTGCTCATGCTCACATGCCTTTAAAGTTCTGGGAAGAAGCATTTCAAACTGCAGTATTTGTTATTAACATGCCACCATTTTCCTCTTTACGTTTTCGTACCCCCTTTGAACTTCTCTATGATAAATCACCTAACTATTTGTTGTTACAACCCTTTGGGTGTGCTTGCTTTCCTTTCTTAAGACCATATAACAAGCACAAGTTTGGTTTTCATTCTCACAAATGCATATTTCTTGGATATAGCCATACTCAAGTAGGTTACATTTGTTTGCACCCCTCTGGAAAAATTTATGTCTCAAGACATGTGACTTTCAATCCAGATGAGTTTCCGTATCCAGTTCTCTTCTCTTCTTCATCTGTTCCGATTCCAGAGAGTACTTCTACTTTGCTTTTTTAGTCGCTTCCTTCTTCTTTGCCTTACACTTCTTTTAGTCCTCAAGTAGCATAGTCTTCTATTCCTCCTGAGTCTTCACACACTGCTGCAAGTTCTGAACATTCCTCATCTAAGGAAGTTTCTGCTCCCTCATCTCAGCTGCCAGTGCAGTCATTTAATCCTAGACCTTCAGTTTCTATTCCTAAACACAAAGCTGCTCTTGCTCCCTCAGTTCATCCTATGACTACTAGGTCCAAGACCAGGCATCTCTTAACCTCTTCTCCTCAAGCCTTGGTGAGTTCTTTAGAACCTAATGCAGTTCATGAGGCCTTATTAGACTTATGATGGGTTAAAGCTATGGAAGAGGAATTTACATCTTTGCAGAAAATAACGCATGGGAGCTTGTTCCTTTTTCTGATGATATGAACCTAATTGGATGTAAATGGGTGTTCCGGATTAAGTATAATTCTGATGGATTTGTTCAAAAATATAAAGCTCGCCTAGTTGCAAAAGGTTTTCTTCAAAATCCGGGTATTGACTATGTTGAAACATTCAGCCCTGTTATTAAAGCACCCACTATTAAAGTGTTGTTCTCTTTGGCGGTAACTTTTGGATGGGATATACAACAAGTTGATGTAAATACTGCATTCCTAAATGGAGATCTTGAAGAGAAAGTGTTTACGTCTCAGCCTGATGGGTTTGTTAGTTCTGAACATCCCTCTCATGTATGCAGGCTGAAAAAGTCCCTTTATGGGCTGAAGCAAGCTCCTAGAGCTTGGTATACAAAGTTAAGTGTCAGATCTTAACTGATCTGGCAAGAGTTTTTCCAAGAATTCCGCTAGAATTATGGAATAGGATAGGGATTCGGCCGTAGGGAGAGAGAAAGAAGTATAGAGCAAGAGAAAGAGGGGGAAAATTTGAGAGGCAAATCAATGTTCAATTCATTCATAATATCTTCGGTGGGATCAGTTTCTATTTGTACTGATTCCCACGGTAATTTGAAGTATCCCGCCAAGGCGCAACTTGTGCAACTAGCCTACGCGCCAATGGCCAGCATGAATAGCATGAGGTTAGTTATTCTGTTACAATTATTCTGTTTACTCTATAGGCGGTCCATGACAATACCCGCCCCTTGAAAAATTTCTTGTCCTCAAGATAGACAAAGTAAACTTGCTACCCTAGGAAATTGCTTAAGTAAATCCGGAAGATACTCCCACATGTTGTCAGCTATAGGTAGGTGCTGCCACTTGACCAGTACTTGAATTAAGGGTGCCCCTTGCCGGTAGATGACTCGCCTGTCAAGGATAGCCTCTGGCTCAACTGTAGATTCTGGGCTCTTGGTTCCTGCTGGAAGCTCAAGGCTCGCTGGTTGGCCTCCCACGTATTTCTTGAGAAAGGATACGTGAAAGACGGGGTGGATATGGGAATTGTCGGGGAGTTGCAGCTTATAGGCCACTTTGCCCACTTTTGCTAAAATGGGAAAAGGGCCGTAGTACCTTGGACTGAACTTGGTTATGGGCTCGTCGGTGATAGCCTTTATCTGAGGGCTTCGGAGCTTTAGATACACCTTGTCATTCACTGAAAAATCCCTTTCGCTTCTGCCTTTATCTGCTTGCTGCTTCATTCTATTTTGTGCAATAGCCAAGTCACGTCGGAGTTGTTGCAGCAACTCCTGTCTCTACTGTAGTTGGTCATCCACTGCGGCAACATTAGTTAGCTCAGGTGGGGTCGGAAGTAGGGGAGGTTTGTACCCAAAGAGGGCTTCAAATGGTGACATCTTGATGGAACTGTGGTGACTTGAGTTGTACCACCACTGGGCTAGAGCTAACCATTTATACCATCGCTTAGGCTGTTGAAAACACAAGCATCGTATGTAATTTTCCAGACATTGATTGACTCTTTCGGTCTGTCCATCCGTTTGTGGATGATAGGCGGATGACATGTTCAACTGAATTCCCATTGCTTTCATCAACGTTTGCCAGAAGAGGCTGGTAAAGACTTTATCCCGATAAGATATTTTGGTGCGAGGAACACCATGTATCTTGATGACCTGTTCAAGGAACACTTGTGCAACTTCCGGAGTAGTGTAAGGGTGTGATATGCCTATAAAATGTGCGAATTTTGTAAGTCGATCAACCACCACCATTATGCAATTCTTACTATCTGATCTGGGAAGACCTTCAATAAAATCCATAGAAACACTCTCCCAAGCCTGCTCTGGAATGCTCAAAGGTTACAGTAACCCATATGTGGCCACGGTTTCATACTTGCACCGTTTGCAAGTATCACAAGTCATTGCAAACTGGGTCACTGCATCTTTCAATTTAGGCCAAAAGAATAGTTGTTTTACCTTGTGGTAAGTATTCTGAATCCCTGAATGTCCCCCCAAAGGAGACCCATATAAGGCCTGCAAGATCTTGTCTTTGACTTGGTGGCAGTCTCCCACTACTATCCGTCCTTTATACTGGAGCACTCCATTCTATAGCTTGTAACCTGTTCTGTTGTTAGGATCCAAGATTAGCTGCTCAAGGATCCTTTTAATGTGGTCGTCTGCTTCATAACTGTTGGCCACTTCCTGGTACCATTCTGGTACTACCGTGGTGATGGCTGCTACCTCTCCTTGCTCTTGACATCTGGAAAGAGCATCTGCAACCACATTATCCCTACCCTTCTTATATTGTATGATGTAATCAAGTCCCATCATTTTAGCCATACCCTTCTTTTGTAGCTATGTGTGGAGTTTCTGTTGCAACAAATACTTCAAACTTTGGTGGTCAGTCTTGATCACAAATTGGCTACTCTCTAAATAATGCCTCCACTTCTCCACTGCCATTAAGATTGCCACAAATTCCTTCTCGTAAATACTCAAGCCCACATGCCTTTGAGCCAATGCCTGGTTGAGAAATGCTATGGGTCGGCCTTCTTGTAACAGTACCACACCAATGCCGTTATCACTTGCATCGGTCTCGACCACAAAGGTCTTGCTGAAATCCGATAATCCCAATACCGGTGCCTCGCTCATGGCTTGCTTTAACTGTTTGAAAGCTGCTTCCGCTTCAGGCCCCTATCCAAACCCTTCCTTTTTAAGCAGCTGCGTAAGGGGTCGACTTATCATTCCATATCCCTTCACAAACCGCCTGTAGTATCCGGTCAGGCCGAGGAAGCCTCTTAACGCCCTGATAGTGGTTGGTCTGGGCCATACCTGCATAGCTGCCACCTTTTGCGGATCAGTGTTGACCCCTTTTTCTGAAATGATATAGCCCAAGTATTCAACTTGCCCTTGTGCAAATGAACACTTTGACTTCTTGAGATACAATTGGTTGAATCGAAAGATCTCAAAAGTAGCCTTGAGGTGTGTAAGGTGCTGGTCAAAAGAATTGCTATACACTAGTATGTCATCAAAGAATACTAGAATAAAGTTTCTTATATGAGATTCGAATATCTGGTTCATTAAGGATTGGAAAGTGGCTGGAGCATTTGTGTGACCAAAAGGCATTACCAAGAATTCATAATGGCCTTGATGGGTGCGAAAAGCTGTCTTATGGATGTCTTGAGGGTTCATTCTAATCTGATGGTAGCCTGCCCTCAAATCTAATTTAGAAAAAATGGTGGCACTCCTTAATTCATCTAGGAGATCTTCAATGAGGGGAATAAGAAATTTATCTTTGACAGTTAAGGCATTCAATTGCCGGTAATCTACACAAAAGCGCCACGCTCCATCTTTCTTTTTAACTAGTAGAACCGGGGATGCAAACGGGCTATGGCTGGGTTGAATGAGAGAATGGTGCAGCATTTCTTTAACCATTTTCTCTATTTCTGTTTTCTGTGGAGGAGGATAACGATAGGCTCGGGTGTTGCAGGGTTCTGTGTGGGGCTTCAGGATTATGGAATGGTCATGGGTTCGGGGTGGAGGTAAAGTTTTAGGCTCTTTAAAAAGATCCTCATATTCAACCAAAAGTAAATCGAGTAAGTCAAGTTGGTTTACCTCCCATGCCTGTTTGGCTGGACTGCTCACCACCAGCCTGAGTTCTCCTGCATTTGCTGGTTCCTCCTCTTCCTCTTCAAGTGTTTGAATGGAGAAGAGTTGGGCTACACTGCTCAATTTTTGCTTCAGCATCCTCTGTAGCCGTTTCCTTGTGATCATTTTACACATTCCCATTTCTTTGCTTCCCACGATAGTCATTCTTCTTCCCTCCTTCTCGAATGTCACCTCCATCTTATTAAAATCAAAGCATATGGGACTCACATGCTTCATCCAATCTACTCCGAGGACAACATCGCAGCCCCCTAATTTGAGCAATCTAAGATCAGCTTCAAACCCTTCCCCTTGCATGGCCCAACAAAATCCAGCACATGCAGATTTGCTCACTACTTTGCTTCCATTGGCTACCATCACAGTGAGAGGTTGCGTGCTAATGAGGGGGCATTTCAACCTCTTTGCAATTTCCTCATCCAAGAAACTGTGGGTGCTTCCACTATCTATGAGAATCATCAACTTGTATTCCCCTACTCTTCCTTCCACCTTAATGATTTTGTTGTTCGCCAATCCCCGCAATGCGTGCAATGAAATTTCCCCATCATCCTTTTCTCCTTCCTCCTGTATTTCCGTTACATCTTCTTCTTCAGGACTATCCTCTTCGCCCTCCAACAACAGCAGCTCTTTCTTGCACTGATGCCCGGGAAAATACCTATCTCCACATTTGAAGCAGAGGTTAGCCTGTCTTCTCTGTTCCATTAATCTATCCCCTTGTACTTTAGGACCCATCATTGGCAAGCCTTTCATCTCCTGCATGCCCCTAAAATTATCTCGTCCTTGATTCCTTCCCACGGGCATCAACAAATTATGAGTGCCTCCCCTATTCAGCAACCTCTGTTTTTTCATAAGCGCTTCCACTGTTAGCTCATGCAACCTGGCACTATCGGTAGCATGTTTAAGGGTCTTTGGTTGCAAGACTTTTATCATAGGTCTCAATTCCTCGCTCAATCCACTTTTAAAGCTCGAGACAAAATATCCTTCTGTGAGATATGGATTGTAGTTGAGCATCAGCGCTTTTAACTCCTCAAATCTCCTTTGATACTCTGTCACCGATCCTCCTTGCCGAATCTTATTGAATTCCTCCACTACATCAGTCATTCCTCTTTCTTCGAACCTCTCACACAGGTCCTCCACGAATTTTGCCCAATGACACTCCTTTTTCACCTTAGCCCAACCTTGATACCAATCATCCCCTGCATCGTTGAGATAGGCTGCCGCCAAAGTCACTCGCTGCGGCTCCGGCATGCCGTACCATTCAAAGGCTCTTTTACACCTCCTCACCCACCATCTAGGGGTGTTTCTGTCAAACATGGGAATATCCAATTTAGGCATGGGTATTCCCGGATGGCCTTGGACCCCAACTACTCCTTCTCTTCGACCAACTGTAGCTGCTCCAATTTCTAATTGATCTTCCTCCACCTCAGATGTTCCTGGCCTCCTTCGGTTCGTCCCATGGTTGGGAAGAATTGGTTCTTCTTTGTCTCGAGGAGGGAAATCAGGTGAGAGACTTACCTGGTGCTGTCGAGTAAACATCACCATAAACCCTTGTAATTGCTCCCTGATCTGCGCTCCCACTTCTTCACGAATTTGATTGACTGCTCCATCTAGTTTGCGATCAATGGATATGATCGCTTCATGGTTGCGATCGGATCCAAGTTCCAGCTGATCCACTCTTGCCGACAAATTCGACACCGTGGAGCCAAACTGCTGTAGCTGCATCTCCATATTTTTCATCCTGGTACCCTCCACCATCTTCACAATTCACCTCAATCTGAACTAGCCCGGACGGGCTCTGATACCAATTTGTCAGATCTTAACTGATCTGGCAAGAGTTTTTCCAAGAATTCCGCTAGAATTCTGGAATAGGATAGGGATTCGGTCGTAGGGAGAGAGAAAGAAGTATAGAGCGAGAGAAAGAGAGGGAAAATTTGAGAGGGAAATCAATGTTCAATTCATTCATAATATCTTCTGTGGGATCAGTTTCTATTTGTACTGATTCCCACGGTAATTTGAAGTATCCCGCCAAGGCGCAACTTGCGCAACTAGCCTACGCGCCACTGGCCACCATGAATAGCATGAGGTTAGTTATTCTGTTACAATTATTCTGTTTACTCTATAGGCGGTCCATGACATTAAGGAATGCTTTTCACTCTTGGGGTTTCTTAAGAGCTGTATCCGATGCTTCGTTGTTTATCAAACGAACATCTACCTTTGTTATTTTCATTTTGGTATATGTTGATGATATATGTTGATGATATATGATCCATGATCTTGATACACATTTTGCTCTAAAGACCCTAGGATCAGTCAATTACTTCATAGGGTTTGAGGCATATAGAGATGGCAATAGTCTCTATCTCACTCAAACAAAATATGTGTTAGACTTGTTAAAAAAGGCTGCTATGTCGGATTGTAATCCATGTGAAACCCCAGTTGATATTGCTGCGTCTTTAACTAATGGAGGTGAATTATTTGCTAATCCATCTTTGTATCGGACACTGGTTGGATCACTGTAGTATCTTACTTATACACGACCAGACATAATTTTTGGAGTGAATAAGCTGAGTCAATTTTTGGCTAATCCTAAACAGCAGCATTGGTTGGCATGTAAAAGGTTGCTGAGGTATCTAAAAGGTACAATTGGTTTGGGCCTATTCTTTTCACCTTCTTCAGCCGATTTACCTCTTACTGTTTTCACGGATGCTGATAACGCTGGTTGTAAAGTGTCTAGGCAATATACTAGTGGTGTGTGTGTGTTTCTTGGTGATAATCTAATTGTTTGGAGCTCCAAGAAACAGTCCGTGGTTGCTCGATCAGTTGGGGAGGTTGAATATAGAGCCATTGCTCAAGGTGTGATTGAACTGTTGTGGCTAAAATCCTTATTCAGTGAGTTTAGATATTCATGTGAGCATACTCCAATAATTTGGAGTGATAATCAAGTAGCCAAAAGTATTGCTGAGAATCCAATTTTTCATGCCCGCACAAAACATATTGAGATAGATATTCATTTTGTTCGTGAGAAGGTGGAGAAGAATGAAATTGAGATTAGATATATGCCTACTACTTATCAGATAGTTGATGTGTTTACAAAAGGTTTACCAAGGCGCAGGTTCAAGTTTTTGGTTGATAAGTTGCACATGCAGCAGTCTCCCATGGTTGCTGATTCATGAGAGTTTACTGCTAGATGAATGCTCAAAGGGAAGTTCTCTTTGAGGGGGAATGTTGAAGAGATACTTGAAATTGTTTTCTGTTACAATACTGTATTTCCTTAGCATATGTTGTTATGTTGTTAGTTGTTGTATGCGGCTTTATATGTTGTTATATGCGGTGATGTGTAGTTTGTCATAGCAGTTAGGCTCAACTGTATATAAGCTCAATGAGTTTTCTTGTGTAAAGTATCAGAGATTATTTTATTCATTTTTCATAAGAAGTAATTTTACAGATCGTCTTCTTTGCTATCTGGTGCCCTAGATTTCTGTTGCCCTAACCTACTTTACAATATTGTATTTTGCTTTACCAATTTGGCAACATATTTTTCAACATTTTCTGGCGGCCAATGTTTTTTTTCTTGGGGGGGCCGCTGGGGGGGTGTATTGTCTTCACCATAATGGGCTGAGTTGTGGGAACAACCTCTTTGCAAAGTAAGGGTAAGGTCGTGTCTGGCAAAGTCCGGACACTTGGGTTATCAAAAAAAAAAAAAAGAAAAAGTGTAAGGCTGTGTAGAAAATGACTCCCCAGTTCTTGCAAAGTTGGGGCTTCATGCACTATGGATGGCCATTGTCTTCTTTAACATTGAGTTCTTTCTCGTTGTCCAGAACACTTTGCTTTTGATTTACTGTGCTTAAAGACATCTAATTGATTATTCTTTTTAATATTCTTTAATCTGATTTTTGTCACCACATTAACTGTAAACTTATTGCATCCGACGTGCCGGTCATCTCTTATGGACTGAGTGTTGGATATTAATAATAAACTCCTCTACCATGTTGATGAAAGAATTATTTTAGAACATTCTTGTCTCTAAGGACAAATGACATTTCAGGTTTTGATGGAGAGTTACAATCGCTTTTTGGAATTTGTGAATAGGAGCAATGCAATTAGCCCTACTGTTGCTGTTGAAACTGCTAATGCATTGCAGGTAATCATGGGGTTAATATAGAACTAGTTTTATGGTATTTGATGTTGAGTAGAGTAATATTTAGAAACTCATTTCTGCAGTCCTTTTGTTATTGCTTGTTGCTGTTAGAAAGTAATATTTTTGGTATTTTATGCTGAACACAGAACAAGATTGAGAAAGTCACTCGTAGAGCTCAGGAGCAATTCCAAATGGTATTAGAAGAACGAAGCAGGTTCATTTTTTTTTGAATAATCTTTCCATTCTGCATTAGACTTGATCTGGGTAATCATCCATTTGGCTATTTTGGATTTTGATCCAAGTTGCATTCTTACCTCCTGTGTTTATTAAACTTATTATATTCTGTCTGATACAATAATATTGCTGTCTTTAAGAAATTGGATTGTATGTAAATACTTATATATATATATCATTATGAGGTTAGAAGTTAATAACCACTTATGTTGTGCTTGTCCCAAATGTCAGTGGTGAAAGGTGGCATCTTGCTTACACTCTTTATCCCAGTTGTCATTTGAAAGGGCTCTCCTAGACCCATGAAAGGAACTACAACAACATATCAAGCCTTAATCACACTAGGTGGATTTGGTTACATGAATTCTAGCTCACTTATCATTTCCATCTATAGCCATATCTACTCCTAGACCTATGAAAGTGAATGCCAAAAATCTGAAGCTTCAACAAACTACATTTTTTATGAGTTCAAGGTTGCATGAATTTAGAAAAAATGGTATTAGTTGCCATTTTCACCTGCGATGATGAAGGTAGCATATAAATTAAAATGCGCTGCAATTTGATTCCTTTAATGTATCGGTCTTGCATGAGCTTCTGTTCTTGCTTTGTCTCAAAAGAGAATTGAGTTCTTGTTTAAGTTTGTGAATTGGGTATTCGGAAGGGTCTCCGGCTGGTCTGCATCTTTCGATCTTGTTGATTCCCAGACAGAAATATAAGGAATGTTTGATTGGAATCATTCCTTAATTTAAGAGATTGATTGACCAAATCATCCCTAGTTTAGATAGTGATTTTAAGGAGTAATTACCAGCCTGTTTTTTGAATACTTTCCTATCTTCTGTGCAGTTAACATTTTCTATTTTCCTGTACAGCGTATCTTTCCTAGTTTAGCACAAATGTAATTTTCCTAAGGTGTAAATTTCCAACCCTATAAATGGGGCTGTACCACACATGTAAATAAGATATGACAGTTTATTTCACCTATTTCTCACATGGTATCAGAGCCCTAGTTTCACTCTTCTCGTTACCTTCTTTGTCTGGTTACTGTGCTCCTTCATTGCCACAGTGTTGCCTTCATTGCTTTACTCCTTTTTGGTCTTTATTGCGGCTATTGTACCATATCAGAAATCTCCAAAACAACCACTCCTATGGCTGCAGTAGATGCTGTTCTGTTTGAATAACTACTTGCTAATCCCTGAAGGGTCTTCGGATAGAGAATTGGAGATAGAAAACTGGAATTCATTTTCACCAACAAAACAACCCTCAACTCCTATTGAGATAGCTCCTTCTAAGGATTACTTGTATTTTTAAAATTTGAAAGAAAAACTCATTTCACTTATATCCCTTAAAATTTATCATATGTCACACAAAAATTAAATATTAACTAACATTTGCTCCAAAAGCCAAACAATGCAAAAATACAACATCCAACAGTAGTAAACATAAAAAATGAACAAAAAGGCTCACATATATACAGGTTTTCATCAGTGTGCATTACTATCACACATACGTAAGAGAGAAGATTTTTTATGCTGCCACTTGAGTCATATTTCAGCTTCCCCTTCACATGTTTGGAGCTTTGGAGGTAAAGAAGTGTTTAACTGATTCTTAGGTGCATGATGGTAGGAAATTTTTATTCTTTTTTGTAGGCACCTACTGCAATCCTTTTGAATGGACAAATTTGAGCACCAATATATTTATAAGGAAGAAAATGTACCAGATGGCAGAACATCCTGAACTTTGGAATCTTGAATTGATCTTCTGCAAAGGAGGAACAGTGAGACTGCCCCTGGGTCTGGCTAGGAAAGCCACTTTGATGACTAAGTTAGACATGGAGCAAAGGTAAAGAAGCAAGAGAGCTTGAGATTGTGATTGAGAATACTTACCTTGGAGGAGAGGTCCTCTTGTTACGACCCTAGGGTTTGGCTAGGGTTTAGGAAGGAAATTGAGAAGAGCGCGGGAAAGAAAGAGAAAAAACAGAGAGAATTGAGGGAGAAGAGAGAAAAGCCAAGGGAGAGCTAGGAGAATTGAGAAAGGAAAATAGAATTCAAATATCATTCATAAGCTACCATTCTCTAACAAAAATACAATGGAAAGGAAAACATGTAATACGTATGACTATTGTATCCTTGGGAATTCCTTGGAGTTGTGACAATCCCCTCTCCTTGAAAGGTTTCTTGTCTCCAAGAAACTTATTCCAAACCGAGCCATTGTTTCTTTATCCAATGCCCATCTTCACCATTTGGTTTCTTCTTCGCTTTTTCTTTTTATTATCTCCTATTTCCCTTTTCTTTTTCCTCAGCAGTAGTAGCCCTATGACTTGCTACAACACCAAGTCCAGCCATCCACCTCTTCCCAGTTGCCATTGAAAATGGTTCCAATTGATCTGTCATTCCCGCAACCATATCATTTACAATCATACAAAGTGTTGTATAAATGATCGAATACTTAAGCGCGCAATAACTCACCCTCTCACGTGATAACAAAAAGAAACAAGAAACAACAGAGTTTATCCTGGTTCGGACTTTGAATGAAACAAAGTCCTACATCCAGACTGGGGTTGATACCTCAGAATCCACTATCGAACAAACTAGTACACGCACACACAAAGCCTACTCCCCATAGGCTTTTCTCCAAAGATTACAAAGTCTAATATCTTAGGCTTTTCTCTCTATTTGTGTACATGTAAACTCAAAGGAAAGACATCAGAAACATAGCCGGCCCCTCTATTTATAGAGAATAGAGAATGTGGTAATTAGAAGACATAAAAGAAAACAAAAACTCGGTACTAACCGTTACATGGTTAGTTACCATTACAACTGTTTTAAAACATAAAAACATCCGATTCCTTTAATGCCTTTATTCTATTTTTAAGACTTAGTGCAAACTTCGACAATTTCTCCACCATTTGCATAAGTTGAGTCTTCAATCTTTAGTCTTTGATCTTCAATCTTGTGGATTTTGCATTTGCCTTCTTCCTTACCTTCATTCTTCCATACCCTAAGCTTGAATGCTTAGGCTTCCTGAAGCTATCTGGAGTAGCTTCAAACAATGCTTCAACTTGGCTGCTGGAATGGCCTTGGTGAACATGTCTGCTGCATTGTCTTCACCAGCTACCTTTACCACCTTAAGTTCCTTCTTGTCTAGCACCTTCCGTATGAAATGATGTCGCACATTGATGTGTTTTGTGCGTTCATGATAGGCCTGGTTCTCAGATGAATGGCACTCTAACTGTCACACATAATAGTAGTATCTGTCTCCTTTCTAAGTAATTTTCCTAGCAGTCCTTTTATCCACAATGCTTCCTTAATTGCCTCTGAAATAGTAATGTATTCTGCCTCAGTTGTTGACAAGGCTACTACATGTTGTAGGCTTGCTTTCCAACTCACTGTAGCATCCCAGACTTGGAAGACATTACAGGTTGTGGACCTTCTTCTATCCAAATCTACTACATAGTCAGCATCTGAATATCCTTGGATACTAGTCTCACTTTCCACCTTGGCTCCACCATAAACTAACACTGTGTCCAATGATCCTTTCAAGTACTTAAATACCCATTTAACTGCACTCCAATGAGGTTTTCTAGGGTTTGCCATAAACCGACTGATTACACTCATTGCATGTGCTAGGTCTGGCCATGTACATACCATACTATACATCAAGCTCCCTACCACACTTGAATAGGGGATTTCTCTCATTTCTTCCTAATCTTCCTTGTCAGTGGGTGATTGGACTGCTGACAATTTGAAGTGCTGGGCAAATGGAATACTTATAACCTTTGCATCATCCATTCCAAACTTCTGAATTAGTTTTCTTAAGTATGTTTTCTGTGATAGACCTGGGGTTCTTTTCTGCCTATTTCTGGTCATTTCTATTCTCAATATTTTCCTTCCCTCTCCTAAATCGTTCATCTCAAATGTTGATTTTAAATCCAGCTTTAATTGCTGAATTTCTTTCCCTGATTGGCTGACAATTAGCATATTGTCAACATATAATAGAAGATATATTGATATGTTGCTGGATATATGCTTAAAATATACACAATAGTCATATGAATTCCTAGCAAACCCATGTTCTATCATAAAAGTATCAAACCTTTTATACCATTGACGTAAGGATTGCTTAAGTCTATACAAGGATTTCTTCAATAAGTAGACCTGTTATCTCTTTCCTTTTGATTCGAATCCTTTTGGCTGCTCCATGAGGATTCTTTCATCTAATTCCCCATGTAAAAATGTTGTTGTAACATCCATCTGCTCCAAAACCAAGTTTAATTTAGTTGTCATTGCTAAAAGAACTCTAATTGAGGTATGCCTCACAATTGGGGAGAATACCTCATTGAAATCCACTCCTGGAACTTAAGTGAAACTTCTTGCAACCAGTCTAGGTTTATATTTAGGCTTTGCATTTTCTCCTGATCCTTCCTTTACCTTATATAGCCATTTGCAGCTCACTACTCTTTGTCTCATTTGCATCTCAGTACTCTTTGTCCTTGAGGCCTTTCAACTAGGGTCCAGGTCTCATTCTTCATAAGAGAGTTTATTTTGGACTTCATGGCTTCAATCCATTTAAGAGAGTCCTTTGAGGAGACTGCTTCCTCATAAGTCAGGGGCTCATCTCTGATAATCTCTGATGCACTTGTAAGTGCATAGGAGACTAGATTCGAGTAGCCATAGCATTTAGGAGGTCTACTATGCCTTTTCTGCCTATCTCTTGCAACGTTATACCTTTGTAGATCAGGTTCACCTTCAACATCTACTTCATCCCTACACTCTTCTTAAGGGTCAAATTCCTAGTCTGCTACTGATTCTTCAACTTCTTCATGATGATCCAGATCATAATTTTGAGAATTATCAGTAGTTGTACCTGGAATTTCATCCTACCACTCAATATCTATTGATTTTGTTGTAGGAGATGGTTGCTCATTATCCTTTTCTTGTAGACCTTTAGTTAGGGAATTTTCGTCAATGATAATATCTCGGGTAATGAGAATCTTTGGGCTTTCAGGTTCTAAATTCCATAGCTTGTACCCCTTTACCCCAGCCGGGTATCCAATGAAAATACATTTCTTTGCCGAGGGATCTAACTTTCCTTGTTTCACATGGGCATATGCTATACACCTAAATACCCTTAATTTTTCTAGATTAGGTTTATGCCCAATCCATTTCTCATAAGGGGTTTTAAAACCAATAGCTGCTGATGGTGATCTATTGATCGCATTTACAACAATGTTCATGGCTTCTCCCCCTTGGACAGGTTTGCAAGAAATAGCATACACTTCACACTCTCTAGAAGTGTCCTATTCATTCTTTCTACAAGGCCATTTTGTCTAGGATTCCTAGGGGCAATTAGATGTTGAACTATCCCACTATTCTTTCATAAATCCGTGAATTCCATATTAAAAAATTCAAGACCATTATCGGTCCTCATTGTTTTAATTTTCTTCCCCTTTTGATTTTCTATCATGATCTTCTATGTCTTGAAAGCTTCAAATGTTTGTTCTTTGGACTTCCAAGACATAAACCCAGGCTATCCTTGAATAATCATTTATTATTGATAAAAAATATCTTGCTCCACCATGAGTAAGAGTTTGGGCAGGTTGCCATAGATCACTATGCATATAATCTAGAGGTGCCTTTGAGGAGTGTATGGCATGTTTACTAAATTTTACCTTAGTAGACTTCCCATAGATGTTGGACTCACACTTATCTAGACCTACCACCTAATCCTTTCCCAAAATCCCCTGATTTGATAATTCTTTTAGACCAAGTTCACTTATATGTGACATTCTAAGGTGCCAAAGTCTAGCCTGTGTGACTGCCTTTTCTCCAACTATTGCTGCTTCTCCATTAAAGGTAGCAGCTTGTAGCACATATATGCTAGTTTGCTGTAAGGCTTTCATACATACTAAGGATCCTCTAGTTACCTTAAGAGTTTCTCCTTCTCCCTTAAAATCGTAACCATTCCTAGCCAATTCTCCAAGAGAAATCAAATTTGTCTTTAACTCAGGAACATGTCTCACAACTTTTAGAGTTTTAAAGGAATTATCATGCGTCTTAAGTCTAACATCTCCTATACCAAGAACCTTGCGCTCATGATCATTTCCTAATAGGACTCTCAGTTTCACTTCTTAACCCGTTTCCGATCCAATACTTGCTGCGCCACTTTGATTTGACTTCAAATTCAACTCGGTATCCCCATTGGCGCTCTCTTGGCCTGTGTCGTCTTCAATTCCAAGCCGAAATTGCTTTGCTTGGCTTCGCCACTTGCAAATGATTCGTAATTGACAACCTTCCTTACTCACTAGAATCTCAATTGAAATCGTTGGGGTTCCACGCTCGCCCAGACCTATTCCACGCCTTCAAGTCCACCAAAAGTTAATTGAAAGACTCACCGAGTCTGCTTCCATGCCCTATCTCTTTCCAGTCACGTTCCTTGTAGTCAAGTGTCCCTCCAGTACACTTTAATTTCCAAATTGTCAGAACAACAATGTTTGCTCCCTACGTACACTACAATTTCCAGATCGTTGGAACAACAATGTTCAATTTCGAATTGTCGCCAGAATTGAAGTGATTCAATGATTGCCTTCCAATTTTGCGCCGCCTACTCTCAATTTCGCTAAGTCTTGATACCAATAACTAATCATCGTCTGCTTCACCCAATCACCATCCAACACCTCCAATGTCTCACTTCTTGAATCGTTCAGAACCAATACAACAGTTGAGGACCTTGCCTTCAAAATTCAAGTCAGATCCGATTACGGAACCGGCTTCTTCTACAGTTCACCAAGAATCATTGGTGCTGATCCTTCTCGCCTGAAGCACCAAAAATTGCCTTTGCCTCGTCAAAATTGATTGAAATCATAGTCGAGAATCGTTGGCTCGAATACCAAATGTTATGACCCTAGGGTTTAGCTAGGTTTTAGGATGGAAATTGAGAAGAGCGTGGGAAAGAAAGAGCAGAAACAAAGAGAATTGAGGGAGAAGAGAGAAAAGCTGAGGGAGAGCTAGGAGAATTGAGAGAGAGAGATAGAATTCAAATATCATTCATAAGCTGCCATCCTCTAACTACTGCAACCTATTTATAGGCTTACAATTGAAGGTGCTAACGGTTATAACAAAAATATAATGGAAAGGAAAAGATGTAATATGTATGACTATTGTATCCTTGGGAATTCCTTGGGGTTGTGACACCTCCTTTATTTATTGTGCTTTGGAGATAATCCTTCCCTTAGGATTAGGTCTCCTTTTTAGATGGTGTCTAGGAATAATTATTGTAGACAAATTTGGAGGGATTAGGATTATTCCCGCAGATCGCTTTCCTAAGATTTGGGAGTAGGGGTTTATCCCATGTTTATCGGGACTAGGGTAAGCTACTAGATTGTAGGAAGTAATGTCAGATCATTAGCTTATCCCATGATTTAGGAAAGAATCCTAGTTGAGTTAGGTAATCCAATCTTGAGGAGGATTTGGGTGCCCTCCAGTCTGTAGAAAACCCTCTCTCTTGGGTCTAGCCAAGCCCAAGTAGAACAGTAAGGCCAAGGGTGGCTTGGTTACACTGACCAAGGTCAAGGGTGGCCTGGTTACGCGTCAGTTGAGCTGAATCTCGAGTATCATAACCTTTTTACTAGTTGATATGGTACTGTTATTGAGCGGATCTAGTTGCTTTATATAATCTTACTGTTCATGTAAAACCAAAGCTGAATATGTGGGTATTTGTTGTTTTTAGTATCTTTTTTCATTTTCTTTTTAAGCGAGGTCAATGTTCACAAAGAACTACTTACCCCATATCAAAAAGGCAAAAGAAACTGTGTTCAACTATGTAGCTGATAAAAGCTAAGAATTTACTTCAGATCAAAATGTGAAAGAAACTGTGTTATGCAGCTATGTAGCTGATAAAAGTTAAGAATTTTACATCATTAACTCTTCCTCGCTAATGTGGTTTGATAATGCAGATTTGCTCTTGATATTGATCTTGATGCTCCAAAAGTTAGAATTCCTATAAGAACTGTTGCTTCTTCAAAATGTGACAGCCATTTTCTTTTGGATTTTGGTCATTTCACATTGAATACCAAGGTATGCTTATATGTTTTAATCTCTAGCTTATGTTTGTGTTGCATCTTCATTATTTATATGATTGTTTATTATTGCAGGAAGATCCACTCCATGATCAGGGGCAAAGTCTATACTCCCGTTTTTATATTACTGGACGAGATATAGCAGCATTTTTCACTGATTGTGGTTCAGATTGTCAGAACTGCACATTGGTGTCCCCCAGTTTTAATGATATACTTTCTGGATCTCCCACATTGGAGGAAGCTGATAACGCATGCTCTCTCATTGATAGGTGTGGCATGGCAGTTATTGTTGATCAGGTAATTTTCTGCATGTATGTAGGTGTTTCTTTTTTCATTCCTTTTCTTTTTCTTTTTGTTTTGTTTTTTTTTTTTTTATGAAGGCCGGCAGTTCATATTCCATTACAGGTTATATTCTAGCTGTTATCATGGATAAAAAATTCCCCCTCGTCCTTAATCATTTGTTTTTTTTTTCTTTTTTGAAGATCAAAGTTCCCCATCCAAGATATCCATCAACCCGTATTTCTGTCCAAGTTCCAAGCCTTGGTGTACACTTTTCACCAGCTAGATATTGCAGACTTATGGAATTATTTAACCTACTGTGTGGGGCAGCACAAAGTAGTGCTGTCTCAGATTTTGAAAATGTTCAAGCTGAATTTGTTCCTTGGTATCCCCCAGATCTCGCAACTGAAGCTCGAATCCTTGTTTGGAAGGTGTGTTGTTAGTAGAAAAAGATTAATAGCTGTGTGAATAAGATATCTGGACATTTGACTGCATCTTATCTGGTTTGTTTTTGGTCTATTATGTATTTAGGGTATTGGGTATTCTGTTGCTGCATGGCGTCCATGTTTCCTTGTGTTGTCTGGATTATCTCTTTATGTGTTGGACTCAGAAATGTCTCAGAATTATCACCGGTCCTCTAGGTGTGCTTCTTTCATCAGTCACTTTGTTGAATTGCTTATTTGATTAGTGATTCTGCCTAACTGTCAACAAAATAGAAATTAGTTATATATAATCAAAGGTCATGCTCTACATACTTGACTTTTCAATTTCCCGATGGTGCAGTATGGCTGGGAAGCAAGTCTTTGAAATTCCCCCAGCAAATGTTGGCGGGTCAGTGTCATGTATTGCTGTTTGTTCTAGGGGCATGGACACCCAAAAGGTAAATGTTGTTGATTCCAAAATGTTTTTTTTGGATAATATTATGTGCTCCTGACCTTATTCATTGCCTTTCTGGCATGTGATGCTTTATCTTTCTGAATAGATTATTCTTTTTTTTGGGGGGGGGGGGCAATCAAAAGATTTTCATTTTTGAATTAATATGCTTAATGCTTTCATGTGTAGTTCTCTTTAAGTCTTTCTTCATCTGTAAACTTCAAATTAATCTTATATCTCAGACTTTGTTTTAAAGATGTTCCTTGTTTATTTTTTTCCTTCCTAAAATCTACTTATGCTACTTTTGGACCTAGGATTCTCAAAATGGAAAAGGATAATCAAAGCAAAGGATATAGTTAATATTTTTTTGATTGAAAGGTACATGTATATATAAAGATCAAACTGTACAAAATACACTGAGCATATCCAGGAGAAAACAAAAGGACCAAACTAATGCCCCAAAACATGATGCTTGTGCTGGACTAAAACATGAGGATACAAAGAAAAAATAACTCTGTATACATGTGTTTTAATCCGACGAATAGAGCAATCCACATGAGGCCTAGTGCCCTAAAAAATCATCCTATTCCATGCATTCCAGATCTGATAAATAGAGCAGGCAAGGGCAATTCTCTTCATTTTACTACGCCAAGAGGACCCTTGGCCTTCCTTCTTGATCCACTTTAAAGCACTAGCAATAGTGGACATAGCCCTAGAAATGCTCAACCAGGCTCTGATGTGGCCCCAAACTGTAGCACTAAAAGTGCATTGAAAGAAGAAATGCTGAACAGATTCCTCCCCCGCCCCACATAGAGGGCACGTGCTATCAATATCTAGAAAATGTAGCTTGTCCTTAGTCTGAAGCTTGGACTTAGCGCATACCCAGAGAATGAAGGCATGCTTTGGCGTGATATAGCTGCTCCATACAACTGCAACCCACTGTCTCTTGGGCCCCTTAACTTTGAAGAAATTGTATGCCTCTTGGATACAAAATCCTCCAGATCTATCCCAAGATGAAATCAGCCGAATGGCTTCTGAGATAGACCCCATTGCCTGATTAACATGGTCTCTTATAAGAAGGATTTTCTTGAGATAGACCCCATTGCCTAATATTGCTATGTGTACTGATTGTTGTAGTATTAACCTAAAACATGAGCCTTAAAGCACCAAGCTGTACATGTTCCTAAGCTCATGGTAGATTTTAACTTTCTTTCCTTTTTTTTTTTTATGATATTTGAAACTATGTTTTCTTGAATTCCTTTCATGAAAAGATAAATATTTTCGGTAATATTGTATCATGTCAATATTGTAATTAAGTAATCAAATCATTCATAATTCCACAACATTTTGGGGGTTAAGGTTCGTATTGATTGCGTTTTTCAATTTGTTATTATGGTCGTCTTGTCTGAATCTGCTCTAATTTATGTTATTTATTGTTTCTTTTTTGCTGACAATTGTTTTTTGGTATACTATTTATATGAATAATATCATTGTTTTCCAAAAACTTACATTGTTGTTTTTTATTTTACCAGGCTCTGGAATCTTTCAGCACACTTGTGATAAAGTTTCGGTATGAGGTGGAGAAGGCCACTTGGTTGAGAGCACTCATGCAAGCAACATATCGAGCTTCTGTATGTATTTATTCAGTCTCTTTCATTATTATAATTATTGCTATTATATGAGTACTATTTATCTCTAAAATGGCTCATAATTATTATGTGTGCATTCCATGTTGCCTGTAGGATACTCCTCCTTCAGTTGATGTACTTGCAGATTCAGGTCATTCAGTTGCTGAATTTCCTGAAAATCAAACTGGCAATTTGATGCCAGTTGACTTTGTTCTTAATGGGTCATTGCTGGAGACAAAGTTATCACTGTATGGAAAGGTATGTCTGAAGTTCTTAAGTCAAATTTTTGCTATGGTTTCCTACCTTGAAATTTTAATTTTTTCTTCAATATCGGTATCATCTTATTGGATGCTTCATTGATCTTATCACATATTAGAAAGTAATCTTACCTCTTGTATTATTATATACATTGCAGTGTGGAGATGAGGAGCAGGAAAAACTTGAGGAGACAAGAATTCTTGAGGTTCTAGTTGGAGGGGGAAAGGTGTGTCTATTTTGTTTGTTGCGTTTAACATGGAAGTGGATATTAGATCCAGTACCTGGAATCAAAATGATTGATACTGTGAGAGTGATTGGGAGAGAAAACTTGAGAGATTAGCCTCTCAATTCTATTATTTATGGGCTAATTACAATCAATGATGGAGCTAATTAAAGATCATGGGGATAATTACAACCTAACTAATTACCCTAATTATCATCTAATCATCAGTTGACTATATACATACACATTCTATCCATGGAAGAGAATAAATCTCATAAATCTCACATATACGTTTTTTAATGTTTTTTTCCTTCTTGCCCTTGGAAACCTGAGAACTTAAATAACAAGTTAATTGGAACTTGGAAGTTTCTGAAAGGGGAGCAACCTATATCTCCTGACCCTCATAGGTTAAAACCTCCTGCCCCGAATGCTATACATCAATGAAAATACAAGGCAAGTGGAGAAGCACAGTTGCTTCAACACAATATTGGTATCTAGTCCCCCTCAGAGAGGAACCGGCTCCAGAGCTTAAGACCCTTATCTGACCATGGTCTAGAGCCTCTTTAGCCAGAAGATACTTCTCATCTTTCTGCAGATGCAGCATTTCATCAAGATCTTAGCTTCTTTCATCAGATTATCCATCATGAAAGTAGCTTAAGGAGTTCCGATTGAAGCAAAACAATTACTGCACTGGAGACATTCAGCCACCATATGCCCTTTTTGTCTGAATGAGGGGTCATTGCCCCAAATAAGACACGTATAAAAGGATAGTCTATTTCTTTGCCCCTTCTTATCCAAGAAATCATATGTCCTTCCACCTCCCAATCTGGTAAAGCCCTTTTCTAAGCATGGGGTCCTTCTAGTTTGGTGTTCGGTAGCCTAGAGCTGAGAATTTGATCCATGTGACAATTTTCAACTTGTTTTTGTTTCTGATTTGACTAATGCACACTGTGTAGCGAACACCAACTGAAAGATTATATCAAACAGTTAACAGACCTATTTATCTTTCAAGAGTTAAATTCATTAGCCTTTGATGTATTTTGCGTTGAACTCATGTTCATAAGCTGAAGATTTTTGCTACTAGTTAATATCCACATTTCTTAAGTTGGAGTATGTTGCTTTTCAGGTGCATGTAGTTAGTTCTGAAGGTGATTTGATTGTCAAAATGAAGCTGCACTCCTTGAAAATCACAGATGAGCTTCAGGGATCTTCTTCATTGAGCCCAAAGTATTTAGCCTGCTCTGTGCTGAACAATGATGTTTTGTTTGCTTCCCCTAGGAGCTTAGATCCTCCTGCAAAGGAGAGGGCTTCAGTGGTCTCAGAGGATGATGATATTTTTAAGGATGCTTTGCCTGATTTGTTGTCTATGCATGATTTAGGCACTCATTCACCAAATTTTGATATAACTTATGGGGCAAGGTTAAGTAATATTAGTGAAGATACTGATTTTGAATCTGTTGGAGACTTAGTTCATGAGAAAGAAACAGGGAAAGTAAAAAGTGCCTCCGCTGATTGTTTCTATGAAGCAGAGGGCAGTGATAACTCTGATTTTGTATCTGTCATGTTCTCAACAAGGAGTCCTACTTCACCTAATTATGATGGTATTGACACTCAGGTATTTCATGTGATCATCATTCAGTTTATAAAGAGAATAGATAGTTGGGACTAGTGATTGTGCAACCTTATTGTGTTGGACTAATTTATTATAAAAATAAAAAGGGACACTATTGAGACCCAACTTAATGATGTCTTTCTAATTTATTTAATTAAAACTTTCAGATGAGCATTCGTATGTCGAAATTGCAATTCTTTTGCAACAGACCCACCCTTGTTGCTTTAATTGGTTTTGGCTTCGATATAAGTTGTGCAAAAAGTGGAGCAAGTGATTCTAGTGCAACAACCTCAGATCATCAACCTTCAGTAAACAAAGACAAGACCGAAGAAAATGAACGTGCTTTTGTCCAAGGCTTGCTCGGATATGGTAAAGATCGTGTGGTATTCTGTTTAATGATGGACGTGGACAGTGTATCTGTGTTTCTTAACAAGGAGGACGGTTCTCAACTTGCAATGCTTGTGCAAGAGAGCTTTGTCTTTGATCTGAAGGTGAGAATAATAATTTTTTGCTCCCTTCTTATTTTTCTCATGCATTCAGTTTAGTCATTTCAATTCAAGTTCATGAATCGAACTAATAAAAAACTGGACAGTTATATTTCCAGTTTTGTTGTTCGCTGTCACAGTTAATAAGGTTCTTTATAGTTGATGGTCTCTCATGTATTACACTCCAAAACTGCGACAAACTCGATGCCCCTCCTGTGAACAAGCCTAAGGACTGCTTTTTTTTTCAAATCAACCCCTAAGCCCCGAATATTCCAAGACATGATCTTCATTGGACAGCATCCACCCCCCTCCCCGGCTCCCAAGCTTCCAGATCCGCTGCATCCCAAGCAACCAACACCTGAATCAATTCTTTCTCATTACCATCAGCTTGCAGGCCCAAAGCCTTCCCCAAGTTCAAAGTGTCTTCTACATTCGCATAGGGATTTGATAAAACCCCATCCTCAGGCAAAGCGAAGGGACCAGGCCCCTTTCATTAACCTCCATCAGGGCCCTAGATCGAGCCGCCTCTCCCTCAACCCAATCAACACCACCAGGATCATGAACAGTTACCCCCACAACTGGATTCTTTTTCTTTTTGGCGTACGTAAACCTCAAACCCTTCCTTCTCCGAGCCTTCTTTGGACACATAATTGAACCAACCTCCATCAGTGGGAGTTGAGACACCTGTCTAGGTCAATCAGAGACTGGAGACAAAACAACTGGGTCCTCCGGACACCCCCACCAGCAGAAAGGGGTCCACATCGGTTGCGAGAACCTTCAACTTAGCTTCATTGCTAGCACCCATTGATTAGACCCCCACCCTCCCACCATTAATTTCAACTCCTTGTAATCTGGAGTTGAAATTCAAGCAGTGTATTCCTTTACTTAATCGGAATCCTATCAATTTTCTTGAGATCCCACCATAAACTTTCCATATTTTTTCTAATAACATTGCGCACCTTCTTCCATCTTGTTCCCATAGTTAATAGAAAATTTGCACATTGTAGCAATGTATTATAGATGTTTTACACTGAATTGCAATATGAGCTAAATACTATTCACAATTTTGACTTGCTATGTTTGTGCCAAATGAAACTTTGTGGCTTGTTTTTGTTCAACTAATTGTTGTCTGCATTTATGTCTCTGTGCTTTGGTTCTTTATGTGCCTATTATGCTGGCATAGATTTCATTGTCTGACACAGTCTATTGAATTCTAAGGTTCATCCAAGTTCTATAACCATTGAGGGCACTTTAGGAAATCTAAGGCTGTGTGATATGTCTCTTGGAATGGATCACCATTGGGGTTGGCTGTGTGATATAAGGAATCAAGGGACTGAATCTCTTATCAAGGTAACTTATAATTGGTTTGGTGAGAAGCTGACACTTTACAAGGATATTTTTGATAATTATTTTTATATTATAGTTTTGCTTTAAACTTCCCTCTTGTCTAGTTTACTCTCAAGTCATACACTGCTGAAGATGAAGATTATGAAGGATATGATTACAGCTTGCAAGGTCGACTTTCTGCCGTTCGCATAGTCTTCCTCTATAGGTTTGTTCAGGAGGTAAGTTGAAATTATTTTTGCTACTTTATTTCTTCTTGGGGTGATCTTTTCTGTTGGATGTGAATTTCTTACCTGTCTGCATGCATGTTCTGTAGATATTTGCTTACTTTGTGGAACTTGCAACCCCGCATACAGAAGAAGCCATCAAACTTGTTGACAAAGTTGGAGACATTGAGTGGCTGATTAACAAATATGAGATTGATGGATCCTCGGCATTGAAACTAGACCTTTCACTTGACACTCCAATTATTATCGTGCCAAGAAATTCAACAAGCAAAGAGTTCGTATTCTTCATAAGAATTTGAACCTTCTGGTTTTGAATTCAGTAATTTAATTATTGAAGGCATAAAAAGTGTTTTAGATAAAAATGATTGATAGATGCAATTTCCTTGAATACTTGAAAGGTGTATTCCTCCTATAAAGTAGCTGTGTGTCTGAATCTAGTTTCACATGGCAGATCTGGGTTCAGCTTTAGAAGGGTTTTGGTTTTAGCTTCTAATTCTCTCCAGCTTTGGTTGTGGTTGTGGGATTCAAATTGTGGTCTTGTCTTGAGTATTTCTTGGTAGTATTTCATGGGTTTTGTTGTCCGTGTGGCTTATTGGCCATAATGTTCCTATTTTTATTTGCATTAATAAAATTCTACATTCTTTCGAAAAAAAATGGATCAATTTTCTTGACGGTCATAAGTTTCTTATACTAATATTTTTTATTTTCCAAATGAAAGGACAACATAGCTGAGAATATATTATTCCTATTCATCATATTTACAAAGTTTAAGGTATATTTACCATCAAATCTCTCTTCCTTGTATATTTGTCCCCTCTTCAAAAGTTTTGTCCTCGTGCGTGTGGCACACTGCCAAAAACTGACATTAATTATCTTACACAAGGATGTTTTATATTCATGCAATGTTCTACGGAATGTGAATATTAGACATTATAAGATATCTTTCTACCGTGCTTTCATATCTTAGTTCCTCTGATCTGTGACTCAAATTTAGTGAAGTCAACATTTTTTTTTTTTAATTTCTTTTCCATATTTTGTTTAATTATTCCTGCCATTTGCTCCCTTGTTTGGCTTATTGATTCCATGAACATCAACTTGTTCACTGTTTACTTCTGGTTACATCAGCTCTTCATTGTTGTTTCTTTATGAAGCAGGGCCATGATCTTGATTTTGAATTTGTGTGACTTTTGTTACTTCTAACACTGAGTATTTTATTATTATTATTAATAGTAGTTGTTTTTTTTGCTCTGCACTTACCTTTGTCTGTTGAAGTAATGGGAAATAGAACTCTCCTGCCTCTAGAACCAGGAGTCTGCATGAAAAAAGAATCAAAGAATGGAGTACCTTTTCTATTTTTTTATTTATGTTTGCTATAAAGTACTCTAGTTATGATTGATTCTATTATATTTATTGTTGTTTGCAGCTTCATGCAACTGGATCTGGGGCAGCTGCAACTGAGGAATGAACTCAGTTGGCATGGATGTCCAGATAAAGACCCTTCAGCTGTACATCTTGATATTCTTGATGCAGAGGTAATTATTTGGTCTCAGTTATTGATTCAGACGTTAAACTTGAATTAGTGCAGAAAGTGTCACTTCTGCTGTAATATTGCAGATTTTGGGAATGAACATGTCTGTGGGGATTGATGGTAGTATTGGGAAGCCAATGATACGGGAAGGCCAAGAAATTCATGTTTATGTGCGCCGCACTTTGAGGGATGTGTTTCGAAAAGTTCCAACATTTTCCTTAGAAGTGAAGGTATTTTCTTGGATGTGAAAATCCACCGAGTTTGATTTCTCTCTCTCTTTTTCTACTATGGAGTTACCTGTTTAATCCTTAAACTCTGCACATTTGCATGGAACAGGTGGATTCTAGTTGATACATTGCCTATGTTCATATTAGCTTGCAATTAATGTGTGCATTCATAATTTATCTTATGATCATCTTTGGTGTCTCATGTTCTACCTGAATGCTTTTGTTGCTTATGCTGTCAATAAAGCTGAAGCAAAAGTAGATGATTAAAGAAGAAAGGAAAGAGAAAAAAGTGCCACAACAATTAACAAACAGAACAAAAAGGATAAAGCAAAACAGTAGCTCTAGAATTCTTGCAGCACAAGTTTTTGCAATGACTTCATTTGGTACTTTTTTGTGGAGTTGACCTTCTTTTTGATCTTCGTGTGTTAATGAAGTGCTTTCTAGTTTGGTACTGTGTGTTGGGATCTGAGAAATCTGATCTGATTGGAAATCATTCAAATTCCTGATTTTATGGATCTTGATTGAGTAAGATCATTCTGATTTCTGTATCATAGGAGTAATTGATAGTTTCTTAAATTGTACATTCCCAGTTTAAGAGATGTATTTTCTTAGTATAGCTAGAGATCTTGATCCTAATCTCTCTATATGTCATAAAATCCCTGTAAATGAAAGATTGGATAGAGAGTTTATTCGTTCCACCAAACCTGTCTCTATCCTTGAACTGAACTTAGTCTCTGGTAAAGAAGCTTCATTAGAATCACTTGTGACTGCTAAATGAGCTTGCTGATCTGACTGAGAAACAGACCTATTAGAACCAGGAAAACTTTATGCTGAAAATTCCTGTCAAATGATGAAGGCACCTATCTGCATAATGACCTGGTTTTCCACATAACTGAAAGTGAACATTTCTTGAATTAGATCTGCCTCTGCCACTACCTCCTCTATAGTTACAACCACCTCTTGTATTGTTATTCATATTTCTATACCAGTATGATCCAACTGAAGTTTGCATACATAGCCTCTGTTCATCCATAAGTAACAGATACTGCACCTTTTCTAGATTTATCTCATCCATTTGATATGCGATGATAGATACAACAATCTCATAATCTGAACCTAATCCACTTATAGTGGCCAAAAAGTAAATTCATGTCAAACATAGGTTCTCCAATAGTAGCAAGAGCATGTCCAATAGTCTTAATCTTTAAGATGTAATCATTTAGGGTGTGTTTGATTGCATTACCTAGAATTTAATTCTAGGTAATATTGCTTAGAAAATAAAAACCATCCTATTCTCTTGGAAAATGAATTCGATAGAAATAAGCTTTAAATGATTGTACCATACATATTTTTCCATAGAAAAGTTAAGAGTGTTTGATTATTTTCCATAAAAAATGTGTAAAAATTACATATTTTCTATGGAAAATGTGTGCAATCAAACACACTCTTACAATCATAGACTCTTCCTTAGCTGTCTTAGTTGCCGCTTAAGTTGAAATGACGTAATTACAGTTTATTGTGAGTAGAAGTTTTCAAGGACATACCGGGGTTTTGAAGAGAACTTGCAATGAACAACCCGTGCTAATACTTCTTTGCTTTTTGTTGAGAATAGCCACTCGAGCAATAATTGATCTGACTTGAGCCATAAGAGATGATCCTCATTTACCTTTTATCTATTAAGATTCCTAGGATCAGGATCTGGAAAAAATTTTGCAGGAGATTTCGTGGATTTCGTGATGAAGGAAACTATGTCAAAAGCTTGAATTGTAGCCAAAATCTATGCTTTCCGGAATAGGTAATTTCCGGTCTCCAATTTCATAGGTTTGAAATTGAGAGCTTTCTTAATTGAGGCGAAATCAACTTGTGATTGAGAAATAATAGGATTTGAGACTAGGTTCTAAGACGTTTCACTTGAAGATGCTCAGGATCTTTCACCATTGATGTAAATTGTTGGCTCTGATACTATAATACGCAGTATTTTATATCAAAGGTATTTTTGGAAATTGAGGAGTCAATGAGATTTATCAATGTTTCGGGCCTATGTGTAATTTTCAAACATGAACGAAAAGGCAAGTGTCCATGTCAAAGCAAGTCAAGCAAGGTAAGATTGCCCAAATAAATGGGATTTGACAAAACCAAGAGATTCCCGAAGGTTTGGGGTCAAAAATACGCGATTAGGGGCATCCGGGCCAAAGTGCAGAGTGTGTAAACTGCTCGAGAGAGATCGAAACAACGAAGTTTTCAGAAATTCTTGAGGGAAATGAATAGTTTGGAACTTGTAGGTCTTATTGGAATAGATGGAAAGTTCAGGGGTATCAAGGAAAGGGGCAAAATGCATTTGGAAATTAATTGGAGGGGCGAAAGTGCAAAAAGCCAAACTTGTTGGTGGAAAACTGATCGGCCGCATTGTGGCCGTTGAGAAGCTCGCCTGTAGGCTCCAGAATAGCTTTCAGGTCATGATGGAACGATTAGGGATGGCCATTAGCTGAGCATGATCGAGATTTGACCGGAATTTATGGAGGATGTGATCATTGATTCGGCCGGATTTTTCAAGGGATTTTGTGCATGATTTAGGGCTATTTAAATCATTTAGAAGCTAGATTTGGTGCTTAAGGGATAAGAACAACCGAGATTTGGTGGGTTTTGGCGTCAAGAACGAGTATAAATAGGGGTTGAAGGCTGAGAGTTCAAAAGAAAAATCAGGCAAAATTACTCACGTTTTAGCTTGAATCGAGCAATAAGGTTAGGGGGCTTTTGTTCCTTGGGTTGTATGAAGGGTTTCTAGAGAATTTAGAGGCGTTTGGTGTAGGTTTCATAGGGTTTCAGGAAGGTAGTCGGAAAGTTGGGGCTTGCTGGACCGCGACTTGCAACTGGATTTTTGGGGGTCTTCCAGCAAATTTTTTGGCCACCAAAGGGTCCCCTAAGGATCGCCTCACAGAAAGCTTCAAGGCTGTGTACTTTGTTTGCCGTTGGAAGCCGTTGCAGCCAGTCGTCGTCAGAGAAGAAGGCCGGAGAAGACTGGTCGCGTGACCAGCACGCGTGGACGCCACGCTCACCCACGCGCTTAGCGCGTGAGGTACAGGTTTAATTTGAAATTAATTTTTTAATTTTTAGAAAAATATTTTAGGAATATTTGAGCAAAAACAGTTGGAGAAATTAGATGTTAGGTGTTTATTATGAATTTCCTAAGGAAATAAAGGTTATGGAAAATAGAGAAAAATAAAGAAAATTGAGGAAATTATGGGAAAAATAGAAATATTGATTTATATAGTCATGATGGTAAACAGGAGACGCTTTAACCTTTAGAGGAAAGAATTGCACGACTATCGAGGCTTAACACGCATTACGAGGCGCAAATCGACTTTGCGAATAAGGTGAGTGGTTCGATCTAGTCTTATCCTTTGTCTTATAAGTGGCTTGGTGTGTGTATAATGTGTTCAGGTGAGTGGTTCTACCTTCCCGAGTTTAGGTTACACGTGTTTAGCCAGTTCTAGTGAGTGATTGTACCCTCTGGGACTTGGGATGTTTCTTGTAGTCGTTATACTTCGAATTATTAGCATCTTATTCATATTGAACATGTGGTATATTGCATCAACTGATTTTACTTAAAAAGAGTCGGTGCATGGCGTGTGATTTTCATATCATTGTTATGTTGAATTCATGTCATTGTAATGTCCATGGGACGGGATGGGGTCTGCTTGAGAATGGGGAAAGTTAATCCCCATCATCGGGTGACATGGTTAGGCACCCGGGGATTAAGTATGTAGCGGCGTGATCAATCCCAACGGGGTGTGGTGGAATGATGACCACGGGAGATTGAGTAAGTCTGGAAGATTTCTCAAGTTAGATGTGTCGTGAGTCATTTGTATATGCCATGCTCATAGTCATTCATGCATTTGGTAAACTATATCATGTCATCACTTAGATGTTTTATCATCTAATCTGGGTTATGCCCCTAGAACATTCAACGTTCCAGCCAAGGACTGCTGCAAGGGCGAGTACGTGGCTAGCTGAAGGTTGTTTGTGTTTAGCATGATAGTTGTTATCTTTTCAAGTTGTAATACTTATTTTGATATTATGTACGAATAGTTGTGATGGTTCACAATATTTATGTTATTACTTTGTTAGTTAAACGTGCAAGACTGAGGTTTTCGAGATCTTGTGAGCATGTGAAGATTGTTCTTGGAATCACCGCGGGTGTCGGCTGGTGTGAGCATATGAAGATTGTTCTTTGAATTGTGGTATGTGCCGGGCATGTTAAAGCATGTGAAGATTGTTCTTGATGCACCGCGCATGATAAGTTTTAAAAAAAGAAAAAAGATTCTCAAGAATTCCTTTATAGTAACGCGCTCGGGTAAGGCAGGGTGTTATAGATACCATGTAAGAACTAGAGAGAAAATGAAAAATTGAAAGAAAATGAATAGAGATAATCAAAACTGTAGAGACTGAATTGAATGAATATTACAGCATGGGCAATGAGTTTTTATACTGCTCTCTATTCTCCAACAACTAACAGACGTGCCAGCAGTCAGTAACAAACAGAACACTGGTGGTGTTTTCTGTTTGAAACTAACTGACCGACTGCCACATAAGCTAAGTTAGAAACTAAATATAAACTGCAGCAAGAAACTAAATAAACTCTCCTTCTATTCTCTACTTCCTCTATCCTTCATAATTAGAAGTAATATTCTCCTTAACAAGGAGGATATTGTAATATCCTTAAAACCATAACCTTATCTCCCAACCCTTTCACATCAATTACTTGATCCTTTAAAACCATACTCATAATAATCCACACTCCATGTATAGTAAAGTTTACATGTATACTAAAGTTTATATCCCGATTCAACAGGTATTTTAGCCTTCTCACAATGCATCTCATATCTTGGAGGCAAATATTATTAATTCTTGCTCTTCTAATCATCACATCAACCACCTCCCTAGATTTCATTGTCAATACCTTGATGTTCCTTGATCTAATCTTAAATCTTTGGTCTTGGACTAACTTCTTCACTGACTCCACTGGTAATGTTAGTGCTTGCAAATTTAACACAATATTCAGGCGGAATGTAACTACACTAAAAATGTTTCATTTGACCGATGGTAAAATGCATTGCGAATGCAGCTACCTCACCTAGTGGGATTAAGGCCTGTGATTGTTGCAAAATAGAATTCATAGATCAAAGCCTTGGCTGACCAGATTACATGCCAAAAAACTCCATTCATCATATTTTTTCAACACAAATCAGAGGAGAGTTTTTGGACCTTCACTGGAGTCCCCATGCATTGCCATTTGTGAGTGAGGTTCACCCATTGGCTGAGAAGTCACATATGGTAGGTTTTTCAGCTTTTGTCCAACAAACCCTACAATGGGTTTCTTAGCCTATAAAAAGTAAGTCTGAAATACTTTTTGTGCACCTTTTGACTACCCACAATAGGTCATGCTTCCAAACAGTAGAAAAACACACCTGAACCATCAGACAATATGATAATGATGGCAGAGATTACAACTGACCAGAACTTATACCATATAAAGTTTACAGGGAAATGAAGAATACTGGACACCCAATTCAGTTTGTTTCAGTTTGTCTTCATATTGTGTTAACATAATACATAAAATATTACTCTTATCCCCTTAATAATAAACTCAATTACGTAAATACCATTCAATGCTGTTGAACTACATTTCCAAGGAACTTTATTGTTTCTTACAGAACAAGATGTTTTTTAATTGAGGTTGAAATTTGTAGAGAAATTAAGACCTTTAGAATGTATTTTTTGGATTGAGAAGTTGTTTGGGAGCTATCAAAACGGAGATTCTAGGAAAGTATTTTTTCATTTTACAGCTATAAAAGAGACTACAAATCATGGAATCTTTTCTATATGCTCTGGGTTCTCTCTATACCTTGTAGACATGTTTGTTTGCTTACAAGATTTTGTTATAAAGGTTTACAACTTTTATTTCCTTCTTGTGATCTGGATATAAATTTTTCATACAAGTTCCCATATCTTTCCATATTACTTCTATTTGATTGTTTCTTTCATTCCTTGTCTTGTGGTTCGATTATGATCCTTTTAATTAATTCCTCCTTACATTTTGAAGGTTGGTTTATTGCATGCTATGATGTCGAATAAAGAGTATAATGTGATTATCGACTGTGTCTATATGAACTTATCTGAACAACCAAAGCTTCCTCCAACTTTTCGTCAAAGCAAGTCTATTTCAAAAGACACGATGAAAATGCTGGTTGATAAGGTCAATATGAATGGTCAAGTATTACTCTCGCGCACTGTTACAAAGATAGAAGTGGAAGTGGATCATGCATTGCTAGAATTGTGTAATGGTGTTCAGGAGGATTCAGCTTTGGCACATATCGCTGTAAGTACATTGCCCAACAGCAACTTGATCTTATTTTTCTTGTTTATTAACAACCCTTTCTTCTCTATTAAAAGTTTGCATGCTTATTTCTATCTTGAACCAGCATGAAATCATTTCACTTTTTATTCTTTTTACAGCTAGAAGGTCTTTGGGTATCATATCGCATGACTTCTTTGTCTGAAGCAGATCTTTATGTGACCATTCCTAGATTTTATGTTTTGGATGTTCGCTCTGATACCAAATCTGAAATGCGTTTGATGGTTGGATCATGTACTGATGTTCCAAAACAAGCTTCAACCGGAAAATCTCCCTTTTCCTTAAATAAAGGTGGCTTTATGAGAGTTGACTCTCAAATTTCACCAAGCATGGATGTTCCAACTTCAACTATGTTTGTAATGGACTATAGATGGCGATTGTCTTCACAATCATTTGTGCTGCGGGTGCAACAGCCTCGGGTTCTTGTTGTTCCAGATTTTCTTCTTGCTGTTGGTGAGTTTTTTGTGCCTGCATTGGGAGCAATAACTGGAAGAGAGGAATTGATGGATCCAAAGAATGATCCTATAAGTAGAAATAACAGCATATTACTCTCTGCTCCTGTCCACGAACAGATTGAAGATACAGTGCACCTGTCCCCATATCGACAGCTAATTGTGGATTCTGTAGGAGTTGATGAGTACACATATGATGGTTGTGGAAAGACTATTCACTTAAGTGAAGAAACAGATATTAAGGCAGCCAATTCATCAAGATTCCACCCTATAATAGTCCTTGGATGTGGAAAGAGGTTGCGTTTTGTAAATGTGAAAATCGAGGTACTTGACCTGCACCTTTCTCATAGTTTTGCTTTCCTTTTAACTTATTTATCTTAAAGGCATTAAGGTATGTTTTGTACAATTTTAAATAATTGTTGCCCAGAAAAATATTCAAGAAGGGGTGAATTGGGTTTTCGAAAATTAATAATTTTAACTCTTTTGAAAACTCTTAAATTTGTGATTTTAATATGTGGTGATTGCAGTAGAATTGATAACAATAAAATAACACAACCACAAGGAACAAGAGAAATTTATAGAGATTCGGGTTTAAAGAGCCTAATCCTCTCTCTCAAGACTTAGCTTGATGTTCAACTAGAGAGAATCAACACTAGCTTTTAATTGGAGCTAAAACCAACATACAATCCCTTAAGCAAGAACCACTAGCACACTACTAGTAAATACAATCTCCTCACACAACAAGTGAGTAAAAATAACTAACTTACAACCAAAGACAATTACAAGCAAGTCACCAACGGTTGAGAATTCCACCAGCTGGCACACTTCCATCACTTTGAACATTCTCACTCTTGTTTGAATGTTCTATCTTGTTTGTTCTACCTTGAGCCTCCATGCTTACCCTATATATATACATCTTCCAAACACACTAGCTATTAAAGAAAGGGTTAATATAAAGTTTGAAATTCAAAAAATGTTTAAGACTTTCTCAAACAATAAGAAAATATGTCTCACTTTTAATTCAAAATAAATTTACTTTTTGCATGAGAAAGAGAAAACATGTTTAAAAACAATTCTCCTTTAATTCAAAATAAATATACTTTTTGCATAAGTAAGAAATGCATTTATCAAGAAATGAAAATTCAAACATAAACTTTTGAGACATAAATGATCAAAACAAGGAAATATGTTTAAAGACAATTCACCTTTAATTGAAAATAAATTTACTCTTTGTACCCACTTTTAATTCAAAATAAATTTACTTTTTGTATAAGAAAAAAATACATTTATATCATAAAAATATTTTTGTTATCATCAAAATCGTATTTACTTATTCTTGAGCTTAACAATAATAATATTCAATTAACCCCTAGTAACTTAAATAATTTAAACAAAGTTGTGGTTAAGTTCTTGAAGTTACTTTGATAGTGACCTTGATTTGCTCTGTGAGTTTCTTCTTCAATCTTTTCCATCTCTAACAATATCCACAACTTGCTTTGATCAAAAAGAGCTCCACCATATTGGAGTTGTGCTTAAAAAGTAACTTATCCAATATTTTATTATTGAACAAATTAAATAACCTAAGTTGGAAAGCCTTAGGTAGAATTGGAGATGAACAAATAAAATGTTTCTCACCTTGTGTATGATATCATCTACATACACAAGCAAGGCTGTCAACTTCTCCTTCGTTGAGTATTTAATAAAGAGAGTATGATCTCCCCTACTTTGTTGATATTTTATTTGTCTCATAGCCTTAGTGGATCTGTTAAAACCATGCTTTTGGTGACTGTTTAAGCCGATAGAGTGCCTTTTTAAGTTTGCACTGCCTGAGGCTTCTTTATCAAACTCTGGTGGTGGTTCCATAAAAACCTCTTTCTCTAAATCTCCATGTAGGAAAACATTCTTTACATCAAGTTGTTGCAATTGCCAACCATAACATGTAGCTACAGATAAAAGTACCTGAACAGTTGTCTTCTTGGCCATGGGTGCAATGGTCTCTAGGTAATTAATTCCACAAGTCTAGGTGTACCCTTTAGCAATCAATCGGACCTTTTATCTTTCCAATGTTCCATCTACATTGTATTTCAAGTTAAACACCCACCTGTAGCCCATAGGTTGAACTTCCTTTGGTCTAGGCATTAGCTCCCAAGTTTGATTCTTTCTTCAACCCCTTTTAGCCTCCAGTATCCTGTTTCTGAGAATGGATATGGGTGTCAGTTCTGGTTTGTTATTTGCACTTAAGGATGGAATATGAGTGTGAGCTAGTTATAAATTAGGCCCTTTACATGGCTTGACTTGGGAAACATGGAAAACAGGGTACTGTTTTAAGTTGCAACTGTTAAGAAGCACTACCAAATTGTTGTAGAACTCCAAAAGGCTATAAAATCCTTCATTTAGGTGTTCTACTCCTCCTGTTTGAGACTGTTTGCTGCCTATAGGACTGTAATTATAGATAAACCTGGTCTCCTCTTCTATTCAAATCAGTTTGGTTTTTTACTCTTTATGAGCTTCCTACAAATTCTTTTTCAGTTCCTAAACAAGCTGAGTCCTGTTAGCCAGCTCCTAATGAGCAGCCTCCACCTTTAAAACTATGAATTTAATCTGGATATTTAGATATAGTCTGTTGTTTAACGTCTAAATCTAAATCAGGGTCATATTAATTGAGGTGCGATGAGGGGTTTATCGTACCCATGAAAGATAGGCAACTCATTGTATTAGCATGTCCCCAGTCAGTGGTGCAATATTTATAATGTCAATTGACTTGCATTGAACAATGTGGTAAAATTTTTATGTTAGATGTCCTTCCTAGCACAAGCATCTTCATATGGAGAAGTTTCATGATTTGGCTACGAAGATAATTGATATGTTCCTATTCCGTCACATAGTTGATATTATCAAACTAAGACAGTTAATCTAATATGCCCCTGCTAAGCAAGAAGAACCCCAACATATTTTACTCTAAACTCTCGTGTGGCAGAACTTCTTGATAAAAATCTTAAGATTTCAAAACTCGAAGTTACAATTTTGTTGTTTAAATGATCAAGTAAACAAGGTTTTGCATTGAAGAGTCCATTTTGATGCTCTGTTTTCTCTTATTGGGAAGCGTGTTGTATTGAAATTATTCTTTGATGTAGTGCATGGTGTCAAATTTCTGGCTATGCATTGGAATTAGACAAGTGTTGTAAGTATAAAATGGGTCCTCACTCATTAAGATAATATTTACCATAATTTGCAAATAAATGACTGTTGTTCACATGGAAACACTTGGGTTGCATATTAACTATTTATTTGTACTGTTTTGAAGCCCTTAATTTTTGTTTGGTCATTTAACTAACACAGATTAATGATTTAGTTACATGAATAGATGCTATTTGGTTCCATATATTTTATTTTCAATTTTTATTTTTTTAATTTTCTCCCACCCTTAGACTGTTGGGACTCCCAATTTCTTTTGTGGGGAAATCAAAGAGAGAGGGAGGCTAGGAGGGAATGTTTGAAATAAAGAACAACTCAATGATGAACACCAGAGCTGTGATTGTTTCTTGTCTACACTCATGTTTGAATTTAAAAACAATTTAGCAAATAGAAACAAATACTAGAACAAAATTTCAAAACCAATAAAATGAATTTATATTTTGATTGTCCAAATAGAGAAAAGGAACATGAGAACTGAAAATGACAAGTCTCCTAACGGGCTGAAACTATTGGCACATTTATCATTGGTTGTGCTTCAATTATCTGTTTCTTGATGCTTTACATAATTTGAAATTTTATTGTTTTGACTTAATTCTTCAGAATGGGTCTCTCTTGAGGAAATACACATACTTGAGTAACAATAGCAGCTTTTCAGTATCCCAAGAAGATGGTGTAGAAATCATGTTGCTGGACAAATTCTCGGATAATAGCAACGGCAATAATCCAGATCTCTTGCAAGAACTATCTTCTAGCTCAAATACTTCAGCCTATGACAGTGATCCTAGTCAGATGCAAAGTTTCACTTTTGAAGCACAAGTATGTTTACCTTTCCTTGCCAAATTTCTTATTTGGAAACTAATTGACCTTCCATTGTCAAATTTACGTCTTCTATACATATCCATTTATTTATTTATTTATGGCTTATGTAATCTTAACATGCATATGGTTATGGATAGAAATGGTTGACGAGTTAAGAGTCCATGTAGCTGATCCCACCTAGTGGGATTAACGGTGGTTGTTGTCATAGTCATCTTAACACACATTCTCCTATTGGACTGCATATGTTGGCTAAGCATCTATGTTTTTTTTTTTTTCCTTTCTATTGGCTAAGTAAGAATCTATGTTTCCTTTGTGAAGAGATAACTATTGGAAATCATATCAATCAATTAATCATCTTGCTTCCCATGATTGCGGGATTATTCCCTAAGAATTGACAGCAACGGTTATGGTTCAACCAATCCCTACCTTCAATACTTGCTACCTCCTTCTCTTCTTCTTACTGTTTTGCTTTTCCCCTTTGAGTAATAGAAGTGTAGCAGCGTTCGCCTCTGGCTATTCCACTGCTGCTTCAGCCTTTCCTTCAAACACTTCAGTCTGTATAGAATGCAGTTGTGATTCCTATCCGATGATCACCCTGCACTCAGCTATTTCATCATGGGAAACATCTTATTCTTCTTCTTGCTATTCCCCATCTTAACCCTCCATATTCATCAGTTGCTTCTTACATTGATGGTCGGGGTTATATTTGTCTCCACACTTAAAGCATAGCCCTAGTTGTCTCCTTTGCTCTATCAGATTACCCTTAGTGCCATTATTGTAGGAAGGTGCTTTGGCTACCTCTTGATTAGGCCCTGTAAGCAAAAGCCTAGAGCTACCATTGCCCGTACTGCCCAGCCAATAAACTTGGCTTGTAAGGAACATTATGTTTCTTAAAAATGGCTTCTAAGGTCATTTCTTGTTGCCCTTTCTGCAGCTTGCCTCACCGTCGTGGGTGTCATCATCTTAACCATGGACTGCAATTCCTCCTTCAAGCCGCTGATGAAGCTAGTACCAAGTATTGTTCGGTAAGCCCTAGCTGCACAGTGCACACCATGGACCTAAATTCCTCAAATTAGGCTTGGTATTCCACTACAGTCCCTTCTTGCTTTAATTTACTGAATTCGTCCACTACGTCTGCCATGCTTTTCTCCCTGAAATGCTAACATAACTGTAACACCCGAAATCAATGTTATAAACTATGTATAATTTTTAAGGGTGAAATTTTGATTTATGATAGTTAAGGGACCCAAACGTCATTTAGTTTCATGGTTTGGGAACCAAAATGAAAAGTTTGAATAGTCTATATTTTAGCCCTACCATGACATACGAATTTTTAGAATACTCTTGATGATTATTTACATGGATATGAATAAATTGATTTCTTTAAGTTATGACATAAGCCATGACATCATGATAATATATGACATATGTAATGACATCATACTAACCTATGACTTAAGCAATGACATAATATCATTTAACTCTTATGTAGTTCAACACCATTCTTCTAAGATATGATAAGATAATAAGAAGAAAGATAGGGATTGAATTGCTTTAAGTAATTAATAAGAAGAAAGATATGAATTGAATTGCTTTAAGTAATTAATAAGAAGAAAGATATGAATTGAATTGCTTTAAGTGATTAATAAGAAGAAAGATAGGAATTGAGTTACTTTAAGTAATTAACAAAAAGAAATATAAGAATAGAACTCCTTTCCTACTCTATAAATATGGCCTTTCCCCTTTCACAATTCCTCACTTCATTTCTTCTTTGTTAGCTAAATCACTTTCTCTCTCTCTCTAGTATATCATTACTCTTTTACTTACTCCATTCAAGACAACTAGTGTGAAAACCTTGATTAAAGAGTGAAGTTGAAGGTAAGTACGTTATGAGCTATTTGTGTGTTTTTATTAAATCAAGTTATGGTCCCTCATGTCATGTTTTCAAGCAAATTTTGGGATCGGAGTTTAGTAGCTACGCACGAAGATTCTAACCCCCTCAAGTTGGTGGAATCTTTCGTGTCTCCTCATGTTGCAAGTTCAAGTTTTTCAAGCTTAAATACAACTAATAGATCATACGTGCTTACTGAGATTTATCTCACTCCCTCTATGTTTTCCTTTCCCTATTTTCTTCTTTTTTTCCTTTAGGTGGCTATGATTAAGGAGATTTGGAGCATGAACGTGGATCGTGGTGATATCAAAAGGGATTTACAAAAGTTTAAATTCAGTATTTCTTTGTTTTAGAACAAGTATTTCTATGTTTAAACTCTAAACTATGTTTAAATGATATAAAGTATGTCTTTTGGGAGTTTTATGTAAATTTTATGAAAGTTTGATTCTCGGATGATATCCGGGCGTTACAAAGTGGTATCAGAGCGAAGGTTTGACTTTCCTGTATTTTTTTTTAAAAAAAAAAAATCGATTTTACTATTCACATGAACAGTGACAGTACTGTTCACTATGAACAGTACACGATGGTGAAAAGTTCAAAAAAAAAAACAAAAGAAGAAATCACCACGTCCCGTTCAAGTTTCCAATCTCCGGGTAAGTTATAAGAATTATTATGTTTATTTATTTTATTATGATTATTCTTTTAAGATATATTTATGAACATGTTGTTACAATTATGTATATATATGACATTCACATTAGAATGGTATGTGAAATGCATGATTCTTGTTTATAATTAATCAAGTATGTGTTATTCTATCAAGTAAATTACTCTAAATAATTTACGGAGAGCTTTTTAAGTTAGAAAGAGCTTATTAGGGCAAAATCAATTAGGAATCAAGTCACTCAAGAAACGTTTGCATAACAAACCATAATTAAATACTAATCTATTGTTAAGTTTATTAATTTGTGTAATCGTAAGATTAAAGGGCTTTGTCACAAAGACCTAAACTGTCTAAGGAGAGCAAGGGACTTAAGTGGTCCACGTGACCCCCCTCCTCACCTGGAAGCCTTTTAGTTTTACGTTATGCAAATTAATAAAACAAGATAATGGATTTACAACATATTTCTATTAAAGGTACTTTTCATCCTTAAGGACTTTACTTTTAGAAATTAATTATTCTTTTTATATTTCACATTAGGTTATGGAGACTCGTGGTAGAGGTATCAATAATAGGGACAGGCAACCACAGAACGAGGTTGATGAGACCAACAATGTCAACAATCAATTCATGCAGTTCCTCGATGCCATTCGTAACATAGTGCCACTTGCCACACCATCAGTTGCATCTCCTCAAGTAAATTTAGGAAATAATGCAACTTTAGTTGAGCAGTTTCGGAGACTACAACCCCCAACATTTGAGGGTGGGTTGAACCCTCTCATGGCTGAGGATTGGATAGCAACAATTGAGCGGATATTCAATCTAATCGATTGTCCAGATATTAGGAAAGTGACTTGCGCCACTTTCATGTTAAATCAGGGTGCAAGGCATTGGTGGGATTCAACTGCTAGATCTAGACCCCAAGGACATGTGTGGAGTTGGGATCAATTTAAGGAGTTATTTCTTAAGAAGTATTACCCAACCAATATCCGTAGCCAGAAAGAAGCAGAGTTTCTTGTTTTGAAACAAGGTAACTTGACGTTAACGGAATATGAAAGAAAGTTCGATGAACTGTCACGTTTTGCCCCATTGATTGTGGATACGGAACCAAAACGAGCAAGGCGTTTTGAACAAGGCTTGAGGGACGATCTCCGGCAAGCAGTTGTAATCTTTGAGTTAGGTACGTATCATGAGGTGCTAGCTAAGGCTCAGCTAGCTAATTTTAGAGAAAGTTCCAACAACTATAACAGGCCACCGCAACCTGGACCACCGGAAAAGCGTAAGTGGGAGGATAAGGGCAAAGGGAAGCAGGACTATGTGAAGAAAAGTAAAGGAGGTCCAACATCAGAAAATTACCAACAGAACCCAGTCTGTGAAAAATGTCAGAAGCGCCATGCTGGACAGTGTCTCATGGGAACCGGCGCATGTTACAATTGTGGTGAAATAGGTCATGTGGTTAAATTTTGTCCCAAGGGTCAGCAAAAGAGACAGCAACAACAGCCATATCAGCAAAAGCCAGGGAACCCACCTCAAGGTCAAGCTAGGGTATATGCACTTACAGGACAAGAGGATCAAGATCACAACGTACTGGCGGGTAACATCTTTATCTCTGGAATACCTGCTTATACTTTGATCGATTCTGGTTCTACTCATTCTTTTATATCCCCTAAATTTGCGAGTAAACTCAATGCACATAAGGAACATGCAAGTACTCTTTTAGAAGTGGTTATTCCCTCAGGAGGTGTATTAAGTACGAATTATGTAGTAAATACAGTTAAGATAGAGATTGGTAACAAGTCTTTGGAAACGAATTTATATGTCCTAGATATACAAGAGTTCGACGTGATTTTGGGAATGGACTGGCTTTCCAAACATCACGCGACCATTTTTTGTGTCGAAAGGAAAGTGGTTTGTAAGTGGCCTGGAGAAGAAGAACTTCATCTATTAGTGGCTAAAACAAAACCCCTTCCCCGTGTCATTTCAGCCTTGAAGGCTAGAAAACTCTTGCAATCAGAAGGTTGCTTTGGATTTTTAATGTCAGTAGTGGCTAAGGGAGAAAAGGAATTAACAATAAATGATGTCAAGATAGTGAGGGATTTTCCAGAAGTTTTCCCTGACGACCTAAAAGATATGCCATCGGAACGAGAAATAGAGTTCACCATTGACCTAGTTCTTGATTCTGCACCAATTTCTAAAGCTCCTTATAGGATGGCACCAAAAGAGTTACATGAGCTGAAGACTCAATTAGAGGACTTATTGGAAAAAGGATTCATTAGACCTAGTGTGTCTCCATGGGGAGCACCAGTATTGTTTGTCAAGAAGAAAGATGGATCAATGAGGATGTGTATTGACTACAGGGAATTGAACAGAATCACTATTAAGAACAAATATCCTCTTCCCAGGATTGATGATTTGTTTGATCAATTACGGGGTGCACAAGTATTTTCAAAAATTGATTTGAGATCAGGATATCACCAATTGAGAATTAGATCTAGTGACATCTCGAAGACAGCTTTTAGAACTCGGTATGGTCACTATGAGTTTTTAGTCATGCCCTTTGGTTTGACTAATGCTCCTGGAGTTTTTATGGAATTGATGAACCGAGTTTTCTATGAGTACTTGGATCAATTTGTCATTGTGTTTATTGATGATATCTTGGTATACTCCCGAAGTGAAGAAGAACACGAGAAGCATTTGAGAGTGGTTTTAGGAATTTTGAAGGAAAATAAGCTATTTGCAAAATTTAAAAAGTGTGAATTTTGGTTGGAACGGGTAGTATTCCTTGGACACGTAATTACGGCTCAAGGAATAGAAGTAGATCCCAGCAAAGTAGAAGCAGTGACGAATTGGTCAAGACCAACTAATGTAAGTGAAATTCGTAGCTTCTTAGGTTTAGCTGGATACTACAGAAGGTTCATTAAAGGATTCTCCAAATTATCAGGGCCTTTGACGCAATTGACTCGTAAAGGTACTAAGTTTGAATGGACGGAGAAATGTGAATCTAGTTTTGGGGAATTGAAGAAGAGGTTGGTCAACGCACCAGTACTGACTATCCCTGACGGATCGGAAGGTTTTGTTATCTACAGTGATGCGTCCAAGCACGGAATTGGGTGTGTATTAATGCAACATAGAAAGGTAGTTGCCTATGCATCAAGACAGTTGAAGCCTTATGAGCAAAACTATCCTACACATGATCTAGAACTGGCAGCAGTAGTACATGCTTTGAAAATTTGGAGACATTACCTGTATGGGGGTAAATGTGACATTTATACTGACCATAAGAGTCTCAAGTACATCTTCACCCAAAAAGAGTTGAATATGAGGCAGAGGAGATGGTTGGAATTAGTGAAGGATTACGACTGTGAAATTCACTACCACCCGGGTAAGGCAAACGTGGTAGCTGATGCTTTGAGCAGAAAGACAACAGGTCAAGTAGCAGCTTTGACAACACAGAAATTTTTATGGAAAGAATTTGAGAAGTTAAATCTCGAGATTGTTGCCACTCCATCTGATACTAATGCTCAAATGGCAGCACTCTTAGTTCGACCGACCCTCCGTGATCGGATTAAGAAACATCAGAGGGGAGACCAATTCTTTGAGTATATCAAAACTGAGATTGACACAGAAAAACGGAAAGATTTCACGATAACCAATGATAACACACTCTACTACCAAGGGCGCCTGTGTGTGCCGAATTTTGAGGAATTAAAACAGGAAATTTTGGAAGAAGCCCACTCCACCCCTTATTATGTACATCCTGGAAGTACAAAGATGTATCGTGATTTAAAGATGGTGTTTTGGTGGAAGAATATGAAGGAAGATATAGCAAAATTTGTTGAGAAGTGCTTGATTTGTCAGCAGGTAAAAGCTGAACACCAGCGACCATCAGGGTTGCTGCAATCATTGGAAGTGCCAGAATGGAAATGGGAACATGTGACGATGGATTTTGTTATAGGTTTTCCGAAGTCAATAATAGGACATGAGGCTATTTGGGTAATCGTGGATCGACTTACCAAATCAGCTCATTTCTTACCTGTTCGGATGACATTTACCATGGATCAGTTTGCACGACTATATGTTAAGGAAATAATAAGACTGCACGGTGTTCCAACTTCCATTGTATCAGATAGAGACCCAAGGTTTACATCAAATTTTTGGAAGAGCTTACACCGAGCTATGGGAACCAAATTAAGTTTTAGTACAGCTTTTCATCCTCAAACAGATGGACAGTCAGAAAGAACGATTCAGACTTTAGAGGATATGCTTCGTATATGTGCCCTAGAGTTTGGTGGACATTGGGAGAAACATCTACCGTTAATTGAATTTGCATACAACAACAGTTACCATGCCTCTATTGGCATGGCACCCTATGAAGCGTTGTATGGAAGGAAGTGCAGATCACCTGTTCATTGGGATGAAATTGGCGAGCGAAAGATTTTGGGTCCAGAGATTATAGAACAAACAGTACAAGCCATTGAAAAGATCAGGGTAAGTATGAAAAAGGCTCAAGATAGACAAAAGAGCTATGCCGATAAAAGGAGAAAAGATTTGGAATTCAACATTGGTAATAAGGTATTCTTAAAAGTTACACCTATGAAAGGAGTCTTACGGTTTGGGAAGAAAGGAAAGCTTAGACCTCGATATGTGGGGCCGTTTGAGATCCTAAAGCGAGTTGGAAACGTTGCTTACCAGTTAGCCTTACCACCAGAGCTTTCGGCAGTACATGATGTTTTCCACATATCGATGCTCCGAAAATATGTTCCTGATGCGACCCATGTAATAAAACATCAACCATTGGGTATTCAACAAGACCTAACATACGAAGAGGCACCAATATGTATTATAGCTCAGAAAGTGCAGAAACTTCGCAACAAGGAAATACCATTGGTCAAAATATTATGGCAACAACACTCAGTCCAAGAAGCAACTTGGGAACGCGAAGATGAGATGCGATCCAAGTATCCCCAACTATTTGATAATGAGAATTAAGGTAAAATTTTCGAGGACGAAAATTCTGTTAAGGAGGGTAGATTGTAACACCCGAAATCAATGTTATAAACTATGTATAATTTTTAAGGGTGAAATTTTGATTTATGATAGTTAAGGGACCCAAACGTCATTTAGTTTCATGGTTTGGGAACCAAAATGAAAAGTTTGAATAGTCTATATTTTAGCCCTACCATGACATACGAATTTTTAGAATACTCTTGATGATTATTTACATGGATATGAATAAATTGATTTCTTTAAGTTATGACATAAGCCATGACATCATGATAATATATGACATATGTAATGACATCATACTAACCTATGACTTAAGCAATGACATAATATCATTTAACTCTTATGTAGTTCAACACCATTCTTCTAAGATATGATAAGATAATAAGAAGAAAGATAGGGATTGAATTGCTTTAAGTAATTAATAAGAAGAAAGATATGAATTGAATTGCTTTAAGTAATTAATAAGAAGAAAGATATGAATTGAATTGCTTTAAGTGATTAATAAGAAGAAAGATAGGAATTGAGTTACTTTAAGTAATTAACAAAAAGAAATATAAGAATAGAACTCCTTTCCTACTCTATAAATATGGCCTTTCCCCTTTCACAATTCCTCACTTCATTTCTTCTTTGTTAGCTAAATCACTTTCTCTCTCTCTCTAGTATATCATTACTCTTTTACTTACTCCATTCAAGACAACTAGTGTGAAAACCTTGATTAAAGAGTGAAGTTGAAGGTAAGTACGTTATGAGCTATTTGTGTGTTTTTATTAAATCAAGTTATGGTCCCTCATGTCATGTTTTCAAGCAAATTTTGGGATCGGAGTTTAGTAGCTACGCACGAAGATTCTAACCCCCTCAAGTTGGTGGAATCTTTCGTGTCTCCTCATGTTGCAAGTTCAAGTTTTTCAAGCTTAAATACAACTAATAGATCATACGTGCTTACTGAGATTTATCTCACTCCCTCTATGTTTTCCTTTCCCTATTTTCTTCTTTTTTTCCTTTAGGTGGCTATGATTAAGGAGATTTGGAGCATGAACGTGGATCGTGGTGATATCAAAAGGGATTTACAAAAGTTTAAATTCAGTATTTCTTTGTTTTAGAACAAGTATTTCTATGTTTAAACTCTAAACTATGTTTAAATGATATAAAGTATGTCTTTTGGGAGTTTTATGTAAATTTTATGAAAGTTTGATTCTCGGATGATATCCGGGCGTTACAATAACCCCTCCGCAAAATCTGCCCAACTTCCTTGCACACCTTTATCTTAAACCTACCCTTGATACCAAGAGTCTGCTACATCGTCCAAATAGGCCGTGCTAGGTTGATCTTCTGTAATCTGGTAGAATTGAAAAAACCGCTCGCATCTCTTTATCCACCATCGTAGTTTTTTCCCTTAAAATGCTGGAATTTCCAATCTTGGCATAGCGCCATGGTTGAGTCGTTGGCTACGGATTCCTCACTTGTGTTTCTTGGACTGTAGGCTACTCCACTTCTTCTAGAATTCCTTGCGTCCCCGACCGATTGCCTTGATGTAGCAAAATCGGATCAGATGTCTGTCTTGGTTGGAATTCTAGTGACAATCGGAATAGGGGCAGGGAAGATAATAGGGTTAACATACTATCAATCTTTTGACCCTGCTGTGCCACCGTTTCTTGACACCTTTTAGTAGCTTCTCGTTGCTTCTCCATAGCTTCTTGTTGCTTCTTCATAGCTTCTTGTTGCTTCTCCATTGTAACCTGCATGACTTCCTTCCACTCTGCCAATTCCTCTTGAGTTTAGCACATGGTATCTTGGGTGTCGGTCATACCGAATTCCATCGCCTCCAACCTAATCTCCAGCTGCTTCAATCGTGTACCCTCAATCGTGGCTTCTTGCTACTCAATCGCAATGGGCCCCACGATTGTTGGTCCTCCTCTTTTCGTACCGAAGCAACAGTTACTTGCTTCTTTCGACACCCTTCCCATTGTGTTGTCTATTGAAGAACCTAAGTCTCATGATCTTGATCTTCCCATTGCATTAAGAAAAGGTACCCAAGAATGCACAAAACATCCTATATACCCTATATCTCAATTTCAAGCCTTTCTTATCTCAATGGACACTATAAAAATCCCAAAGTCGGTTCGTGATGCATTAAAGGATAAGAATTTGATGCTTACTATGAAGGAGGAAATGAAAGCATTAGAAAAGAACAAAACTTGGGACATTATACCTAGATCAAATAATAAGAAACTGTTGGGATGTGAAAAGGGTGTTTACAATGAAATACAAATTTGATGGGACACTCAAATGATACAAAGCAAAAAGATACACACAAACATATGAGATATATTATCAAGAAACCTTCCCTCTTGTAGCCAATATGAATATGGTTAGGATACTCATTTCTCTTGCTACTTGTTTTAATTGGCCACTGTTGCACTTGGGTGTTAAAAATGTCTTCCTCCATGGGGACTTAGAAGAGGAAGTTTATATGGAGCTTCCACCTAGGACAAGAAAGGAAAGGTATGTAAGCTAAAGAAATCCCTATATGGCCTTAAATAGTCTCCAACGTAATGGTTCAAGTGGTTTAGTACCACTCTAAACTAGCTTCGCTACAAAAAAGGCCAAGGTGATCATACATTATTTACAAAATATGCAACAAATGGGAAGAAGACAATTCTGATTGTATGTGTAGATGACATTATCATCACAGGAGATAATAGTTAAGAAATAGAGAATCTCGAGAGGCAGTTGAGTGCTGATTTTGAGGCTAAAGACCTTGGGAAGCTGAGATATTTTCTAGGGATGGAGGTGGCTATAAGTAAAGTGGCTATTTTTATTTCTCAAAAAAAGTACATCCCACTACGAGCACTCCATTAGAAAAAAATTGGAAGTGGAAAGAAGAAGACAAAAGTGAACATCCAATATACAAAGGGAGATATCAACGTTTAGTTGGAAAAGTAATCTATCTATTCCTCACTCGTACTGATATTACATATGCTGTGAGTGTGGTAAGTCAATTTATGTATTCTCTTATTCAAAGACATCTTGATACTGCATGTCACATTCTTAGGTATCTTGCAGGGACACCAGGTAAAGGGCTATTATTCAAAATGGGTGAAGATGGAAGAATTGTGGGATTTGCAGATGCAGACTTGGTTGGTTTTATTGAAAACAACAAGTCTACCTCTAGCTATTGCACAAAGTTATAGGGTAACTTACTCATATGTAGAAGCAAGAAACAAACTGTTGTAGTCCATAGTAGTGCATAAGTAGAATATTGAGCTATTGCTTAAGGGGTATGTGAGATAATTTGGCTTAAGAGACTAATGAAGAACCTAAATATATCTGTATCTATTCCAATAAGGCTATACAACGACAACAAGTCAGCCATCAATATTGTTAATAATCTAGTGCAACATGCTCGAATGAAACATGTATGGATTGATTGGAATTTAATCAAACAAGAAATTGAAAATGGAGGTATCAGTCTTTCTTATGTTCCTACGAAGTCTCAGGAAGCAGATGTCCTTATAAAAGCTATGCCAAGACCAGGATTTGAATCAATTATAAGCAAATTGGGAATGATAGATGTCTATTTACCAGCTTGAGAGAGAGTGTTGGATTTTAGCAAAAAATCTTGCCGATTTCATGGAGGTCTTATTAGGAAAGTCCTACTTTAGAAAGTTACCATGCTCAATGATTGTTAGTTGTTATTCTCCAATCAGTCCTCATGTAATTAAATAGTCCAACTATAGATAGTACAATTGTATATGTCAATTGTAACAATTAGTCCTATGATTTAGGAGGCTAAATATCGGAAGGACTGCTTTATATATTCATTGACTGCTGTTGAATAAAATTATTAAAGAATTTCTTTTAAAATAATTCTTTGTTCATCATTAAAAAGTTGTAGTCTTTTCCACTATTTCACAAAGGTCCGAGGGTTTAATTTGTAAATACAAAAACACTTTGGTTGCCTCGTGTTAATGGGTATTTTGGTTAGGGCATGGATTTACCCTTTTCATCAATCTACTTGAATTGAACCCATGATACAAGCTTTAATGGCGTGGGGGCAGGGCCCTTCACTTACCGTCATTAGATGAGGGTCAATCGTTGGTGGTGGTGGTTAGCTACCTTGATGGTAATGGCGATCATGAAGTTGACAGTAACACTGCATGAGGAGGGATTGCCACTTTTCGTACAGCAGTGTACTTGGGATTAGATAATCCTATCGAAGGGTAGACTTTGTCAATATACATAGTGTACATTCATACTCATGTAGAATTTATGTTATTTTTGTACAATATACGCACTGAATACAGTATTTTGTTTCTCTCCCTTTGAATTGTCTTCTCTTCATGGCATCAAAGCCATGCAAGAGAGAACTTGCAATTTCTTGATTAAACCTGTTGAAATATCCGAGATAACCGAAGCTAACAACCAGCCGAGATCAAGACCACGATAATCCTAAGTGATAGATTGTTTGATTGTTTAGATTGTTTCAGTTTTACCTTTATATTTATCTTTGTGTTTTTATCTTCTTGTTGTATTTAAATTAATGTAATTGTTAAATATGATAAGTAAAGGGGTATTAGTGTATTTTATCTTTAAGTAAATGTAGGCATATATATATTCTTGTAATGTTCTCTTGAATAAAATACAATCAGTGTATTTTATACATCTAACATGGTATCAGAGCCCAAACCCTAACCTAACCCTAACCCTAGCCGCCGCCGCCGCTGCTGCTGCCGTTGCCGTCAATCGACGCCATCACCGCCGGTCGCTTCGCCCGCCGTCGCCATCACCGCCGGTTCCTTCATCGGCCACTGGCTTCACTGGTTTCGCGGCCATCGCGGCTCTTCTTCTCCAGATCCGGCTATCGTGGCTCTCCTTCTCCAGATCCGGCCATCTTCCGACCGCGCCCAGACCCCGCCGTCGCCGTTGCCGCTCTTGTCCAGATCCTTCCGGCCGCGCCCAGATCTCGTTCTCGCCGTCGCTGCGCCTGTCCAGATCCGGCCATCCTCTTCTGACCGCGCCCAGAGCTCGCCCTCGCTGCCGCCGCGCCTGCCCAGATCCGGCCGGCCATCCTCTTCAACTCTGGTGACAGCTTCAGCTTCTGTGCGCCCAGATCTGACATTGCTCCAGATCTGTCCTTCCTTCTTTTTGGTCCTATAATCCAATCTGCTCCAGATCTGCTACTTTTGTGCGCCCAGATCTGCTCTTCCGCGTCATGGCTTCATCTTCAGCTCACTCTTCATCCACAAGCCGCTCCACCATGTCCACACCCGTGACTGATCGTGGTCGTCGGGGTGGTGGTCGTCCTCGGCCCCATTGTTCCTATTGTAATTGTCTTGGTCACACTAGAGAGACTTGTTATCGCCTACATGGTCGTCCACTTCACGCAGCCAGTACTGCTAACATGATTGCGGGCGCTTCAGAGGGTCAGGCATCTATCACACCCAGTGATTCCTCACCAGTGACCATCTCCGAGGGGGAGTATACTCAGTTTCTTCAGTTCCGGGCAGCACAACAGGCTACTTCACTTGTCACATTCTTTGCTGACACTGGTAACCCTACTGCCTGCTTTACTAAGTCTTCATCTTCTCTTGGCCCATGGATCTTCGACTTCAGTGCCACCAATCACATGTCTGGTAATCGTTCTCTCCTATCTCATGTTCAAACTTCGCAGTCTCTACCTCCTGTTACATTGGCTGATGGCTCTCAAGCCTCAGTCACGGGTATTGGTACCGCATTACCTCTTCCTACTTTACTATTATCATCTGTTTTACATTTACCACAATGTACCTTTAATTTGCTCTCTTTCAGTCAACTCAGTCGTAGTCTTAATTGCTCTATAACCTTTTCGTCTGATTTTGTTATTGTGCAGGATCGGAGGACTGGACGGACGATTGGCACGGGGCTTGAGTCTCACGGTCTCTACTATCTGTCTCTCCCTGCTTCTTCAGTGGCGTGCACGACGACAACTTCCCCACTACAAGTCCATTGTCGGTTGGGGCACCCATCTCTTCCCAATCTTAAGAAGATGGTTCCCAGTCTCTCTAGTATTTCTTCCTTAGAGTGTGAGTCTTGTCAACTTGGGAAACATAGTCGTAGTTCTTTCCCAAGTAGAGTCAATAAACGTGCTAATTCTCCTTTTTCAGTAGTCCATTCAGATGTATGGGGTCCCAGTCGTGTCAGTTTACAAGACGGTTTTCGTTATTTTGTAACATTTATTGATGATTTCTCTCGGACTACATGGTTATATTTAATGAAAACGCGTTCAGAGCTATTTTCAGTCTTCACTACATTTTGTGCTGAAATTAGAACACAGTTTAATTTGCCTATCCATGTTCTTCGTAGTGATAATGTTCTTGAATATTTGTCTCTCCCATTTAAATCTTATATGGCATCTAATGGGATTCTTCACCAGACTTCGTGTCCTAGAACCCCACAACAAAATGGGGTAGCTGAATGCAAGAATCGTCATTTAATTGAGATAGCCCGCACGCTTCTCCTTCATATGCATGTTCCACTTCAATACTGGAGCGATGTTGTTTTAACTGCATGTTACTTAATTAACCGCATGCCATCTTCTGTTCTTAATGACTAGATTCCTCATTCCATTCTTTTTCCTCGAGTTAACTTATATTCTCTTCCTCCTCGTATATTTGGGAGTACGTGCTTTGTTCACCATCTTGCTCCAGGTCGTGATAAGTTATCCGCTCGTTCCGTCAAATGTGTTTTTCTGGGTTATTCTCGTCTTCAAAAGGGGTATCGTTGCTACTCTCCTCAATTAACTCGATATTTTATTTCAGCGGATGTTACCTTCTTTGAGTCATCTCCTTATTTCCCTTATTCGTCTGTTATCTCCAATTCTGTGTCTGTTGGGTTACCTTTGCCTATCCCTTTTCTTGACCTAACATCATCTCTAGCTCCAATGTCTTCACCCTCTCCACCATCCTTTACCTCTCGCCTTGATCGCTCCGATCTTCAGCTCTATCAACGGCGTCCACAACTTGTGGCCCAACCAGCACCGATAGTTGTCGCTAGTCCGCAGGAGCCGTCTCTAGACTCATCCCCTGTACCAGTTCGTTCTTCCTCCTCTGGTCCGTCGCCTTCGACTCTTGATCTTGACTTGCCTATTACTCTTCGTAAAGGTACTCGCCATCCTATTTCCCATTTTGTTAGCTATGATAATTTGTCCCCCGAATATTCTGCTTTTATTTCTTCTTTATCTTTTGTTTCGCCTCCTAAATCTGTTCCCGAAGCTCTTTCCCATCCAGGGTGGCGGGCTGCTATGGTCGAAGAAATGTTTGCTTTACATTCCATCGGGACTTGGGACTTGGTACCTCTTCCCAAGGGTAAGTCTACTGTTGGTTGTCGCTGGGTTTACACTGTTAAAGTTGGCCCTGATGGCCGGATTGATCATCTTAAGGCTCGCCTTGTTGCCAAAGGATACACTCAGGTTTTTGGTTTTGATTATGGCGATACATTTTCTCCTGTTGCTAAGATCTCCTCTGTTCGCCTTTTCTTGTCCCTTGCTGCTATGTTTCACTGGCCTCTTCATCAACTGGACATAAAAAATGCCTTTCTCCATGGTGATTTACAGGAGGAGGTGTATATGGAGTAACCTCCTGGCTTTGTTGCTCAAGGGGAGCTTGGGTTGGTGTGTCGCCTTCGAAAATCTTTATACGGTTTAAAACAGTCTCCTCGAGCTTGGTTTGGTCGATTTAGTTCAGCTGTTCTTGAGTTTGGGTTAACTCGGAGTGAAGCTGATCATTCTGTTTTTTATCGTTCTCAGTCTGTCCGCCACATTCTTCTAGTGGTATATGTTGATGATATAGTACTTACAGGGGATAATGATGTTGGTATCACTGAATTGAAAGCACATCTTCACCAACAGTTTCAGACTAAGGATCTGGGTCCTTTGAGATATTTTTTGGGTATTGAGGTAGCTCAGTCAAAGTAAGGCATCTATATTTCTCAAAGGAAGTATGCCTTGGATATGCTAGAGGAGACAGGATTGCTTGGATGTAAGTCTATAAATACCCCTATGGATCCAAATATAAAGCTGTTACCGAGACAAGGGGAGCCCTTTCTGATATTGGGCGCTACCGTTGACTAGTTGGGAAACTTAATTACCTCACAGTCACTCGTCCTGATATTTCATTTGCTGTGAGTGTGGTAAGTCAGTTCTTAGATTCACCTTGTGATAGTCACTGGGATGCAGTGATCCGTATTCTTCGGTATATTAAGGCTACTCCTGGTCGGGGTGTATTGTATCAAAATCATGGGCACAGTCAGATTGTGGGATATATGGATGTTGATTGGGCAGGATCACCTAGTGACAGGAGATCCACATCTGGATACTGTGTATTTATGGGTGGAAACCTAATCTCTTGGAAAAGTAAAAAGCAAACTGTTGTCGCCAGATCCAGTGCAGAGGCTGAATACAGGGCAATGGCCGTAACATGTGAGCTAGTTTGGTTGAAGCAATTAATTGAGGAGTTAGGGATTACGCATGTTAAGTCTATGCAATTGATTTGTGACAATCGGGCTGTAATGCATATTGTTTCTAATCCTGTGTTTTATGAAAGAACTAAGCATATTGAAATTGATTGTCATTTTGTTAGAGAAAAGGTGCTCTCTGGGGATATAGTTACAACATATGTGGGTTCCAACGATCAACTGGTTGATTTACTTACCAAGTCTCTTCGAGGGTCTCGTGTGAATTATATTTGTACCAAGCTGGGCATGCTCAATATATATGCTCCAGTTTTACTCCAGCTTGAGGGGGAGTATTAAATATGATAAGTAAAGGGGTATTAGTGTATTTTATCTTTAAGTAAATGTAGGCATATATATATTCTTGTAATGTTCTCTTGACTAAAATACAATCAGTGTATTTTATACATCTAACAGTAATCTAGTCCTAAAATATAGGAGAATTCTTAGGAGAATTCTTAGGAACCTCTTGTGTATAAATTTTATCATTGACATCAATAAAATTATAAGGAATACCGGTTTCTTTTCTCAACATGGTATCAGAGCTTGCCAATCCAGGCCTGTTCTTCTAAGAAATCAGTGCCTTCATTGCATTGTGCCCTAATAGCACCCGATTTTTTTTTCTTGGGTTCCAACCATCTACACCTTTCTTTTTTTTTTTTTTCTTCCGTTCCATACACCTTTCATCCTTCTGTTCTTCCTTCAACATTAGCAAATCCATGTCAGAAACATTAGCAAATCCATCGTCTTCACCAACTATCATCACTGGAGAAAACACTATGGTAGATCAACCTCCTCCTCTTACTGGCGAACTACCAAGTATTCACCAATCCTACCGGCTAGATGGTTTTAATGGTCGCAGCTAATCAAAACCCTTCTTAAAGGCCGAGGAAAGAGTACCCACCTAATTGGGAATCCTCCACCAGAAACTGATCCAGGCTTCAGCGCATGGGATGTGGAAGACTCCCACATCATGTCGTGGCTATGGAGCACCATACAACCAGATATCAGTAGGAACTTTATGTTCCTTAGTACTGCCCAAGCAGTTTGCAGTTTGGGAGACCGTTTATCAGACTTACTCAAAGGCCAAGGATGCATCTGTGATCTTTGATGTCAAAACAAAGATCAATGGTTCAAAGCAAGGCCAGCTAACAATCACAGAGTATTATAATCTGATGCTAGGCCTATGGTTAGAGCTTGATCAATACCAAGCTATAAAGATGGTGTGCCAAGCGGATACTACTACTCTCAATCAAATTCATTGAGTCCCAATCCTTTTTTGATTCTCAGCCTAAGGGGGAGCATACTCAACCAGAAAATATGGATAATTTCTTTCCAGATTTCCTTCCAGAACCCCCTACTTCCACCAATGATTCTGTCCATCATTTCCCTAAGACTTTTCCATCAAATAACACTGAATCAAACCAGCAGCTGACTACCAACAGATATAAAGGCTCACCCTATGTGTACAAGAGAAGACAACCTAATGATGATCTTCAGCCCACACCAGTGCAGCCCCTAATCCAAGACTGGAAGAGCACATATCTAACGAACAAAACATCAGCCAAACAGACTCAGAATTCCCTGATCTAGACCTGCCTATTGCCCTCCGAAAAGGGGTCCAAACATGCACCAAACATCCTGTTGCAAACTTTTTATCCTACTATCGCCTTTCTCCTACCTATAGAAGCTTCCTAACAACTCTAGATGCTAGTGTTATTCCAAAATTAGTGGAGGAGGCACTAAAGGATCCAAATTGGAAAGAAGCCATGTTAGAAGAGATGAGGGCCTTGCAAAAGAATCAAACTTGGGAGGAGGTGACTCAACCCAAGGGAATTAAACCAGTGGGCTGCAAATGGGTCTTTAATTTAAAATACAAAGCTGATGGTACTCTTGAGAGATACAAGGCAAGGCTAGTGGCCAAGGGTTATACACAATTCTATGGGATTGATTATCTTGAGACTTTTGCCCCAGTAGCAAATATCACAACAACACGAGTACTCATATCATTAGCAACAAATTTGGGGTGTAAACTACAACAACTAGATGTTAACAATGCATTCTTGCATGGGTATTTAGAGGAAGAAGTATTTATGGAATTACCCCTTGCATTTTCTCATAACAAAGAACGACAAGTGTGTAGATTGAAGAAAGCATTATATGGACTTAAACAGTCTCCACGAGCATAGTTTGGGCGTTTTTCTACAGCAATGCATAAAATGGGATACCGGCAAAGCCGAGGGGACCACACCCTCTTCCTCAAACACACGAAAGATAAGGTAACTGCTCTATTAGTTTATGTTGATGATATTGTTGTGATAGGAAATGATGAAGCTAAGCAAGAAGGCCTAAAGCAAAATCTAGCTAAGGAATTTGAGATTAAAGACCTTGGAAGGCTAAAGTATTTCTTAGGCATTGAGGTGGCCTATTAGGCTATATCAGTTCAACAATGAAGAAAATCAAAAAAATTATAAAAAATCAAAAAAGACAGCAAAAAAAGCTGTTAGTGAAGCAAGGTCAAAAGCATACGAGAATCTATATAAACGACTTGATACAAAAGATGGAGAAAGGGATATATATAAATTAGCTAAAGCAAGAGAAAAAAAAAAAAGGGATTTAAATCAAGTGAAATGCATAAAAGATGAAAATCAAAATATATTAGTGAATGAGGGAGCGATTAGGGAGAGATGGAAGGAGTATTTCACAAAATTATTCAATGATAATGGCGACACAAGAGTTAGGTTGGGACATCTTAGTAACTCCGAAGGGAACGTGAGCTATACATTTTATCGACGCATAAGTCCAAATGAAATAAGGCAAGCACTAAAAAAGATGAAAAATCATAAGGCGGTGGGACCGGAGAATATACCAATAGAAGCATGGAAATGCATGGGAGAAGAGGGCATCTCCTAGTTAACGAAATTATTTAACGTGATTCTTAAATAAAAAAAGATGCCAGATGAGTGGAGGATGAGTACTTTGGTCCCTATATGTAAGAACAAATGAGATATTCAAAACTGTGAAAATTACAGAGGAATTAAGTTAATGAGCCCTACCATGAAACTCTGAGAGAGAGTAATAGAGTAGAGGCTCAGAAAAGAAATAGATGTTTCAGAAAATCAGTTTGGTTTCATGCCTGGTAGGTCAACAATGGAAGCTATATACCTATTGAGGCGTCTAATGGAAAGGTATCGGGATCATCTGAAGGACCTACATATGGTGTTTATAGATCTAGAAAAGGCCTATGATAGGGTTCCTAGAGAAGTATTATGGAGGGTTTTGGAGAAGAAAGGAGTTTGAATAGCCTATATACAAGCACTTAAGGACATGTATCATGGTGCAGAGACAAGGGTCAGAACTTGCGGAGGGCATACTGAATCGTTTAAAATTACAATAGGATTGCATCAAGGTTCTGCACTAAGTCCATACTTATTTACTTTAGTAATGGATGAACTCACTAAAGATATTCAGACAGAGGTGCCATGGTGTATGCTATTTGCAGATGACATAGTGTTGGTGGATGAAACGAAAGAAGGAGTGAACGCTAAGCTTGAGTTATGGAGAAATAATTTAGAATCTAAGGGATTTAAATTAAGCAGAAAGAAAACAGAATATATGGAATGTAAATTCAGTAAGAATACAAGAGTGGAGGATGTTATAATAAAATTGGAAGACCAAATCTTACAAAAAGAAAAGACCATTTTCGATATTTGGGATCAGTGATTCAAAAAGATGGAGAAATTCACGAGGATGTCATACATAGAATTAAGGCAGGTTAGCTAAAATGGAGAAATGTATCAGGAGTGTTATGTGATAATAAAATCTCATTAAAATTGAAAGGAAAATTCTATAGGACAGCTATAAGACCAGTTTTGTTGTACAGCTCAGAATGTTGGACAGTTAAATACCAACATCAGCAAAAGACGAGCGTAGCGGAGATGAGGATGTTAAGATGGATGTGTGGCCATACAAGAAAAGATAAAATTAGAAATGAAGTTATTCGTAATAAGATAGGAGTAGTGCCAATAGAGGAGAAGATAAGAGAGACTAGACTAAGATGGTTTGGTCATGTAAGAAGGAGACCAAGAGACGTTCCTGTGAGGAGAGTTGATGAAATGGAACAATTAATCAAAAAAAGAGGTAGAGGCAGACCTAAGAAGACTTTGAGGGAGACATTAAAGTTTGATATGAAGTGTATGGACCTCAATGAGGATATGACAAAAGATAGAAATACATGGAAGTCTAGAATTCATGTAGCCGACCCCACATAGTGGGATAAAGGCTGGATATGTTGTTGTTGTTGTTGTTGTTGAGGTGGCCTATTCTCAAAAAGGAATCTACCTATCTCAACATAAATACACTTTTAACTTATTGACTAAGACTGGATTGCTAGGAGGAAAGGGAGTTCAGATTCCAGTAGATCCAAATATCAAGCTACAAGAAAATTACTCTGGAGAAGCAATAGATAAGGGGCAGTTCCAAAGATTGGTAGGAAAACTGATATATCTCTCACATACTAGGCCGGACATAGCATTTGGAGTAAGCCTAGTAAGTCAATTCATGCACAGCCCCAATGAGGAACACATGAATGCAGTAAGGAAAATTCTTCATTATTTGAAAACTACACCAGGCAAAGGCATTCTTTTTACACCAGGAGCTAGTCTAAAAATTCAAGGGTACATGGATGCGGATTATGGAGGTTCTTTGGTTGATAGACGTTCTACAACTAGGTACTGCATGTTCCTAGGAGGAAATTTGGTGTCGTGGAGGAGTAAGAAACAAAGAGTAGTAGCATGGTCAAGTGCTGAGGCAGAATTCAGAGCTATGGCTCTTGGTGTGTGTGAACTCTTGTGGCTGAAGATTATCCTAGAAGATTTAAAGATTCAAATACGATATCCGCTTGAGTTGCTATCCGACAACCAATCAGCAATCAATATTGCTCATAATCCAGTACCACACGACCAAACCAAGCACATTGAGATTGACAAGCATTTCATTAAAGAAAAACTAGAATCTAGGCTGCTACAAATCTCCTATGTTTCAACTAATCAACAGGTGACAGATCTTCTCACTAAAGGATTGTCTATTAGGAAATTTGAGGAACTAGTAAGCAAGCTGGGAATGGAAGACATCCACTCACCAGCTTGAGGGGGAATGTTGAAATATCCGAGATAACTGAAGCTAACAACCAGTCGAGATCAAGACCACGATAATCCTAAGTGATAGATTGTTTGATTGTTTAGATTTGTTTAGATTGTTTCAGTTTTACCTTTATATTTATCTTTGTGTTTTTATCTTCTTGTTGTATTTAAATTAATGTAATCTAATCCTAGATAGTAGGAATGTAATCTAGTCCTAAAATAGAGGAGAATTCTTAGGAGAATTCTTAAGAACCTCTTGTGTATGAATTTTATCATTGACATCAATAAAATCATAAGAAATACCGGTTCCTTTTCTCAACAAAACCTACTGTGCTAGGGTCTACGATTTGATACACATCAAATATGAGAATGTAGTGCAATGTGATTGAAGTGCAATGCAATGTGCTAGGGTTTTGATTGAAGCTTGTTGCAATTTGCAATTGCTTGGAATGTTTACAGGATTCTGCAAGCTAGAGTTTTTCGTTCAATTTTATTGCAGTTCGTGATTGCCTCAGTTTGTGTTTGTGACTGAGTTCTTGTATTGTGATTGAGTTGTTCAGATTGTGGTTGAGGTCAATTAGAACAGACCTTATAACATTCATACTAAATTAGCTTTCAAGATTAACTTAATTTATGCTTTCTAATTTTCCTCACAGTGAACTTCTTGTTCTTTTGTTTCTTCTTAGTGGATCCATGTGGCATAATTTATGTTGTATAATACGCACATTGTGGAATGAGTTAAGGAAGTGGCATTCAATTTCTTTCCTTTTAATATCTTTCTCTATGTGTGCATTTATGCATAACTTCAAATCATAACAAATTTATTATTCTAATCTTTCAGCAATTTCATTTTTACTTGTGTATTTTCTGTCATTCCCAGGTTGTTTCTCCTGAGTTCACCTTTTATGACAGTTCAAAATCATCCCTTGATGATTCCTTCTATGGGGAAAAGCTTCTTCGTGCAAGATTGGATTTCAGTTTCATGTAAGAGTAGCCTTTTTTCTCCATGCAATTTTATACTCAGTATAATGATTATCAACAATGACAACCCCAAGCCTTAAATTCCACTGGATGGGATTGGCTACAAGAATTCTGGCTTTCCAACTATCTTGTCTTAGTGTAATGATTACTATTTTTTAAAATTTCACCCTTGTGTATTATATCAGAACTTAATGGGTGTATCATATTGGCCATTTTATGAATATTAAAGTTGCAAAATGTTGGAAAATCAGATTCCACAATCTATGGGATTGATTGTAATAAATCTTATCCCACAATCTATGCGATTGATTATAATCAACCTTAATTGTTGGGATTGATTGATTGATGTAAATTAGTAATTGATGTAATTAGGATTCTTTCTCTTTTCCTTAGTTATAGGGATTTAATTGATTTTTTTTTCCTATATATATTGTAACCATTCGTAGTGAAGATTAGAGAAATATATACTAAGTTTTCTCACAATTGTTCCTTAATAAAGACCCTAGTTCCTTTCATTGTGATCATTGCGTCCTAGCAAAACATTCGCATTCTTCCCATCCCTCTCGTCCTTACACACCATCACGCCCATTCCACCTTGGGCATAGTGATGTCTAAGGTCCATCTCGAGTTTCCATCATCACTGGCAAATGGTGGTTTGTCATGTTTACTGATGATCATACCTGGGTTTGTTAGATTTACTAGATGAAAAATAAGTCTGAGGTTCCCATGATCTTTAAATAGTTTCACTAGCTTATCAAAAATGTTGTCCAATCTTCTATACAGATCCTCCACACTGACAATGGTAAAGAATAATTTTCTCATGCCTTTAATCACTACCTTTAAGGCCAGGGTATCTTCCACCAAAGTTCTTGCTCTTGTACTCCTTAGCAAATGGGGTAGCTGAGCGCAAAAATCGTCACTTGCTTGAAGTTATCCAGTCCCTCATGATCGCTAGTCATGTCCCTCATTCTCTTTGGGGAAAGGCTCTTTTGACTTCAACCTACCTTATCAACCGGTTGCCATCCAAAGTTCTCAAGTTTAGCACTCCCCTTAGTGTTTTTCTCTCTATCTTTCCTTCATCTCACATTCGTAAATCTCTTCCACTTTGAGTTTTTGGGTGTCTTACCTTTGTTCACAATAATCAACCCAATCCCAATAAGCTTGACCCCAAAGCCTACAAGTGTATTTTCCTAGGCTACTCTGCTTCTTAGAAAAGGTACAAGTGTATCATCCTCCCTTCAAAAGATTTCTGATTTCTTATAATGTTTCCTTTGTGGAACACCAATTCTTCTATCCCCAAGCTACTTTCCAGGGAGAGACTTCATCAGGAGATCATCGTTGGGATCTAATAGCCGTAGGAGAACTTGATAGACCGAACCCTTAGCAACAACCTGCTTTTGATTTTCCCAGCTCTTCCTCTCCAAACATTCAAACCAAACCGGTCCCAAATCCAACGGGAGTGTCCCACAATCCTGGACCACCATTGAAACATGTTTACTCTCGTAGGTTACAGACTCTCAAACACAACCATGAGTCTGAACTAGTGGTAGATCCTCCTGTGGAAAAGGAACCAAGTGTGGTTGAAGAAGATGTAAAAGAAGAAGATGACTTGGATCTCCCAATTGCTATTAGAAAAGGGTAAGAGCTTTTACAGAACACCCAATTTCTAACTATCTCATATATTCTCAGTTATCAAGAAGTTACAAGGCCTTTATTTCCAAAGTAGATGAGATTCTAATGCCCCGCACTATTCTTGAAGCATTACTAGATCCATAATGGAAAATGGCGATAATGGAATAAATGAAAGCTCTAAAAGAAAATGGAACATGGGAGATGGTGGAGTTGCTCGAAGGAAAAAAGACTGTTATCACCCTTGACAAGTTAATAGGGTCTGCCAACTATCTCTCATGGGCAGTCTCTATCAAGCTGTGGTTTAAGGGACAGGGACAAGCAAACCATCTCACCATGAAGGCAAAGGATGCCGATCCAGTCAACAAAGCTAGATGGGAATAGCTTGATTCTCAGTTGTATAATATTTTGTGAAATTCCATTGATCGCTCTGTTTTGCAGCTCTTTCGGCCGTTTGAGGTTTGGACAGAAGCCGCTGAATGTTACACCAACAACATTCAACGTCTATACACAGTTGTCTATACTATCAAGAACATCTTGTAGGGTCACTCTATGGAATCCTATCTGGGCCAGATGCGTTCTCTCATATAGGAGTTTGAAGCTCTTCTTCCATACTCATATATTAGCCTTTAGATTTTGGACTCTAGCGCCACCAATCACATCTATGGGAAAACCTCTCCTACCTCTTCTTTCCCTTTAAATTTTGTCCTTTATGTCTCATGTAGTCCTTTTTATTTGTTTTCTGTTAGTCAACTTTCTAGAGAAATAGACTATTCAATGACCTTTACCTCTACTTCTGTTTGTGTGCAAGACTGGGTTACAGGGCAGATGATTGGCGTCGGGCATGAGTCACGAGGCCACTATCATTTTGTTGTGCCTACTTTGCCAGTAGCCTGCACCAGTGTGACTTCCGTAGATCTCCTCCACTCTCATCTCGGTCATCCAAGCATCTCCACACTAAAAAGGTTAGTTCCTAGTTTGTCTTCATGTCAACATAGTAAATATACTCGTAGTTATTTTCCTAGTCATGTCCATAATAGGGCTACAACCCCCTTTTTCCCTTGTGCACTCTGATGTATGGAGGCCCCAGTTGAGTCAAGTCTGCTCTAGGTTTTTCATATTTTGTTACTTTTATTAATGACTTTTCTGGTTACACTTAGTTGTTTCTCATGAAACATCGATCTAAATGAAATAAAAACATAGCTTAGCGTTTTTATATGTGCTTTATGTAATGATAATCTCGTTGAGTATTTTTCCTCTTAGTTTACTACTTTTATGACTGCCAATGGCATCTTACATCAATCTTCCTATCCTTACACACCCCAACAACATGGTGTTGTTGAGCGTAAAAATCGTCATCTCATTGAAATTGCTCGAACACTACTTTTACATGTCAATCTTGCCACCAAATTTTGGGTTGATGCTGTTCTTACTGCTTGTTATTTGATCAATCGCATGCCATATTCTATGTTACAGGACCAAATTCCTCATTCTCTTTTATTCCCTACACAATCACTTTATTATGTTGCCCTTCGTGTATTTGGATGTATCTATTTTGTGCATTCTTTTTCACCTAGATAGGATAAACTTGCTGCCAAATCTCTCAAGTGTATCTTTCTAGGCTACTCTCGGTCAGAAAAAAGCTATAAGTGTTACTCTCCTTAGTTGAACCGCTATCTTATGTCTACTGATGTCACTTTCTTTGAACAACAGTCTTTCAAGAACACCATTGTATTCTATTCTATGAAGTTAAGCCTGTAGAGTTCTCAGGCAATGCCGTAAGAAAAACAAGAAATATCTCACAACATGGGCTCTCTCTTGCGTCTGTCGCCCGCCTTCCCGTGACCGTCGGCCATCTCGCGTCTGTCGGCCGGCGGTCATCTCTCACGTGTCCGTCGGCCATCTCGTGTCCGTCCGCCATATCTCGTGCTGCTGTCTCCATCCTTTTCCAATTGGTCGTTATCCCTTCGAGTCCGTCGGCTGTCTCTTCTCGCCCATCTCTCCTTGCGTGGGTTGGCCATCCTCTCTCGCGTTCGACGGCCGTCTCCCTTGCGTTCGTCGGCCATCTCTCTCGAATTCTCTGTCCATCTTTTTCGCGTTCGACGGCCGTCTCCCTTGCGTTCGTCGACCATCTCTCTCGAGTTCTCTGTCCATCCTTTTCGCGGCCAGCTTGCCTTCTTTTTCTCTTCTGTCAGCCATCTCCTTCATCGTTTGTTGGCCATTCTTCTTCTTCTCTCTCACGGCCAATTTGCCATCTTCTTCGTATCCGTCGGCCATTTCCTCCAGTACGTTTGTTCCTTCTCGTTCGTCGGCCAGTTATCTTCATCGTGTCGGTTTTCTCTGGTGCTCGTTATTCACTCTTCTGCCATCTGGCGGCCTGGCAGTCCCACTGGGGAGGGCAGTTAAGCAATCAGTAGAGTGGAGGAGCAAACTGAAAACACTATTTGTGGACAACATTGGTTTGAATTCGTCGAGGGGATCCCTATACAAGCTGTTCTCAAGTTTTGGCTACGTTATGGATGTGTTCATTCCCAGTAAAGTAAGGCCAGGACTTGACCACAGGTTTGGTTTTGTGCGATATAAGTCAGATACGGAGGCTGAAAGGGCGGTTAAGGCTGGAAATGGTAGACTACTGGATGGAAGAAGGCTGTACATCAAATGGGCAGACTATGTCCAAGCTGGTAGCGGAAAGGGTAGAGGCCTGGGAGTGAGAAGCGGCCCATCCTCTCTAGGTCATCACTTAGACACCATTAACCGATCTTTTGCAGATGTGGTTAAGCAGAGGGGTGCTTTAGCCCAGTGTGTTCATTCGGGGGAGGTGCCTCTCACGCATTCTTCCCTAAACTTGTCTATTGACGCTGGTTTGGAGGGCTGGTTGCAATCATGCTCTGTTGGGCACGTTCGGCCCAGGGTACTTGTTGATTTCCTAAGTGGAAGGCATCAATGTTGGGACATCTCATGTGGCCTTAGGCCGATGGGGGGAAAGAGTTTCCTTATTGTATTTCCGATCCCTGAAGCTAAGAGGTCCTGCTTGTCGGAGAATTCTAAGTGGTTTGAGCATTGGTTTGATCAAGTCTCTGATTGTGATAAGCTGTGTGTGTCCGAAGAGAGGCTCTCGTGGATAAAATGCCGGGGTCTTCCAATGGCTGCTTGGATAGAGGAAAACCTAAAGTCGCTGGCTGCCCTGTGGGGGGATTTCATTCTAATGCACTCGGACTCCAAAGAAAAGAGGTTTCTGGATGTTGCTCAGTTCTTGGTTGTAACAAGGCATCCAATGATTAGAGACGATCAGGTGTCGATATTTGTGGATGGCAGGGAATTTATTGTGCATTGTGAGGAGGAATCGGTTATGTGGAAAGCTTGGGGCAAAATCAACCATCACCTGGTAGGCCCTCCGGTGAAGTCTTTGCATGCCCATGTAGAGTTTCCAATCCTTGACATTCTAGGTGGCAGGAAGCTGATGGGTAATGTGGAGGGTGGATCCACTCCATTTGAAGCTGCGAGGTGCTCCTTGGAAAACGCTGTTTGGGGTCAAGGAGAGGTGGGTGAGGCGGATAGTCAGGAGGGAATTGCTCGCGTGAAAACTCTGGTTGGAGTCAAAGCTGTAATGGAAAGATTACTTGTTGATTTGAATAGTCAGATGCCTAGGGAGGTGGGCTCTGGCGAGGAGGCTCAAGCAATTGGAGGTCAAGTTCCTGCAGCAGGGGTGGGGGATGGTGAAGCAGATGCGGAACCCCATTCTCTTGTGGGGGGGGGGGGGGTCAGGGGAGCCGGATCTTCCATCACCAGCCTTAGATCGGCTTTCGCAGAGGTGTCGGTCTCCTCAGATGGAGATTGTTTCAGATGCTCCTCTGAAGAAGGCTCGGAGAAGGAATGGCTTCAGGTTTACATGCTCCAAAAAGAAGAAGAAACCAAAGGAGAGAGCCATTGTTCGCGATCAGGGTGGCTCTGATCAGGCTGAGGAAGTAAGGAATCAGTCCCATGATGGGGTTCCTATGGATCCCTACGCAAATGCGGTGGAAACTCTGAACTTGGGAAAGGCCTTGGGCCTTCAAGCTAATGGTAATGAGGAAGAATTGGTTCAGGCGCTGGTGACTTGGGACGTTGAGGATATGGAGGCTTGGGAGCAGGAGAAGGGGAGGGAAGCTGTCCAATGAAGATTTTGTCTTGGAATATTCGGGGATTGAGGGCGGACTTGAAAAAACGGTCAGTCCTTAGGCTTGTTCGAAGGAGGGGCATTGAGTTCGTTGCGATTTTGGAGTGCAAGTTGGCTTCAGTTTCAGAGGGGGAGGTGAAGAAGTTGTTCGGTTTCTCGGATTTTGGGTGGTGTCTTGCTAAGGCAGTGAACTTGTCGGGGGGTATCTTGGTTATTTGGAATAAAGATAGAATAGAAGTCCATCAGCAGTGGAAGTTCAAGGCATGGGTTGCTGTTGAATGTTCTTGGAGGTGCTTGGGGGTTAGATGCATGTTGGTGGTGGTCTATGCTCCCACGGATGTTGGGGCTTGGGGAGTTGTTTGGTCCCAAATTATGGGGTTTTTCCAGAATCGTAGCTTGCCCTTGTGTATTTGCGGGGATTTTAATGAAGGGCTTAGAAGAGAATAGAGGTTAAGTGGGCTGGTCTCGGTAAGGGGTATGAGTGATTTTATTGGCTTTGTTGACGGTGCTGCTCTAATAGAAGTTCCTCTGGAGGGGAGGCTGTTTACTTGGGCAAACAGTATCAGTGCTAGCAAAATTGATAGATGTTTCATATCTTCGGAGTGGCTGATGGTTTTCCCGGACTATAGGCTATGGGGGTTGTTGAGGGGCTTGTCTGATCATTGCCCGTTGGTTCTTGAGGCTGGTTCAGTGAATTGGGGTCCTAGGCCTTTTAGATTCTTTGACTATTGGCTTATGGTCCCAGGGTTTGGGAAGATGGTGGGGCCTGGTGGTCCTCCTGGGCTTCTAAGTTTGTGGGCTCTTGTTGTTTTGTGAATAAGTTGGAGGCTCTGCGTTGTGCTTTAAAGCAATGGAATAAGTCCTCAGGGGGTAATCTTCTGAAGCAAATAGAAGCGATTGAGATTGACATTGATAAGGTTGACCTGGAGCTGGAATCAGATCCTTCCAATACAAGCCTAAAAAGTAGGAGGCGGTTTTTACAGGCTGAGCTTTGGAGATCCTCGAGGCTCAATGAATCTTACTGGCGTCAGCAGTCTAGAATTACATGGCTTCGCGAAGGGGATAAGAACACTAAATTCTTTCACTTGTCAACCTCGATTAGGCGTAGGAGAAATTATATTGGGGCTCTCAGAATTAGGGGTGCCATGGTCTCGGACCTGAAGTTGATTAAGGAGGGCATCGTGGATGGCTTGGCAGGTCAGTTTAAGGACTCGGGCTTAAAGCGTCCAGAAGTCTCCAGATTGGGCTTTAGGAGGCTGTCAGCTGAGGTGGCTTCATCGTTAGAATCCCCTTTCTCATGCGAGGAGGTTAAGAGGGTGGTTTGGCAATGTGAAGGGAGTAAGGCGCCTGGTTTTGACAGATTCAACTTTAACTTCATCAAGAAATTTTGGCATGTTTTGGCTCCAGATTTTATGAGATTGGTTCAGTACTTCTATGGCTTTGGCCTAATTCCAAGGAAGGCCCAAGGCTCGTTGCTTACGTTAGTCCCAAAGTCTGACACCCCTCAAAGCTTAGGTGATTTCTGGCCTATCAGTATGGTGGGTTGCGTTCAGAAGGTTATATCCAAGCTGCTTGCTATCAGACTAGGTTCGGTGATTCATTCCCTGATTGGTGACTGCCGAAGTGCCTTCATTAAGGGCCGTCAGATCTTGGATGGAGTGCTTATTGCTAGTGAGATGGTGGAAGCGGCGAAGAAGGATAAGCATAAGGCTGCTTTCCTTAAGCTGGATTTTTGTAAGGCTTTTGACAGTGTGGATTGGGGGTACCTCACGAGGGTTATGGAAGCTATGGGGTTTGGGCCTAAATGGATAGGATGGATTAGAAACAGTGTTTAAGCAGCAGATATCGGTGTTAGTGAATGGATCTATAGCGGGAGAGTTTGATATGGAGCGTGGTCTTCGCCAAGGGGATCCGTTGTCCCCGCTCCTGTTCTTATTGGCAGCTGAGGGTCTTAGCAGGTTGTTCTCTCAGGCCGTGAGCCTGGATTTGTTTACATGTATCCCGATGGGGTCTCCTCCTATGCAAATCCCCCTGCTCTAGTTTGCAGATGACGCGTTGATTTTCTGCCCAGCTAAGCTTGGATGTATGCGTACCCTCAAGCTGATTCTTAGATGCTTTGAGCTCATGTCTGGCTTGCGTATTAGTTTTAAAAAATCCAGCCTCTCTGCAGTTAATGTTAGTCAAGATTGGTTGATGGAGGCTGCTACTCTCTTGAGGTGTAAACCTGCTCCTTTCCCAATCCCATACCTGGGTTTCCAGCTGGGAATTAATCCTAAGAGGGTTGTGGCTTGGAAGTCAGTTGTGGATAGGATTAAGAGTCGGCTAGTTTCATGGAAGGCTGGGATTCTATCTATGGCTGGCCGGTTAGCTCTGATAAAATCAGTTCTGAACCCTTTGGCTATTTACTTCATGTCTCTTTTCGGAATTCCTATTGGGGTGGTGAAGCAGATTGCTAAGTTGCAGAGAAAGTTCCTATGGTCTGGGAATGAGGGCGTCGCAAAAATGGCTCTTGCTAGATGGGAATTGGTCGAGTTGCCTAAGAAGTTGGGAGGGCTAGGGGTGGGGTCCTTGTTGGCCAAAAACAAAGCCTTGCTCTTTAAATGGCTTTGGAGGATGATTAGCGAGGGGGATCAGCTTTGGTGTAAAGTCATTGCGGCTAGGCACAATGGTATCTTCGTTGGAATCAATGATGTGGAGGTTAAGCGGAGCTTTAGTTCTTGGTGGAGGAACATTGTTGACTCTTATTCCAGCAGTAATGAGGTTCGGTCTGTGGCCTTGGAAGGGGTTAAAATCCGACTAGGTAAGGGCGATTTGGTTCGGTTTTGGGAAGACTCTTAGGTGGGTATCTCTTCCCTGTCAGGCTTGTTCCCTCGGTTGTATTCGGTGTCCCTGGATAAAGGGAAGAGAGTGGCAGATTTGGGGTTTTGGGTGAATAACGAATGGTTTTGGAGCCTTGGCTGGAGAAGGCCGCTGCTTGACAGAGAAGAGGCTACCGGGCTGAGCTGTTAAGGCTTATCTCCCAAGCCCATTTGGTGAGAGGGAGGAGGGATATGGTTTTTTGGTCGCTTGAAGCAACTGGTTCCTTCTCGTCACACTCTTTTAATGAGAGGCTTTGCTCCCTAATGTTTGCTTCCAATACTCCTCACATTAATTCAGTGGCAGCTCGTGTTTGGGGCAGCCTAGCTTCTCCAAAAGTAGAGCTATTTGTGTGGCTGGTCATTTGGGGTAAAATTAACATGTAGGACAATCTGGGTACGAAAGGAATTTTGCAAGGGGATGACCTGCTTTGTGCCTTCTGTGGTCTACTCCGGAGTCTGTGGATCACCTCTTTGTCCATTGTGAGGCTGTTTTGTGCTTGTGGCAGCAAATGTTTCGTTGGTGGGGCTACGTGTGGGTCTGTCCGAGAACAGTTGGGGGCCTTTTTGATCAGTGGGATTTCTTTGCTAGGGGTAAAGGTCAAAGGAAGGTATGGAAGTCTCTTTTTTATTCAGTGCTATGGACAATGTGGTTGGAGCGGAATAGGCTAATTTTCAAAGACCGAGGGTCAAGTGTAGTTGACATCTTTAACTTGGTGCTTGCTAGGTTAGTTGCTTGGGTGAGGGCTATCGAGCCATCTTTCTCCTACTATTTGGATCAAGTTATCATGTCAGCCTCTGCCTTTGGCCGCTAGGTTCTTCTCCCTTTTCTAGGCTTGATGGATTAAAAGCTAGTTTTGGGTTGTTGTTCCCCCCTAACGGCTTGTGTTGGGGGAGGGGGTTGTTTTGGTCGATTTAGTTTTGTTTGGAACTCTCTTGTTCCGGGTCTCTTATGTTCATCTTCTACACTTACATTTATATAATTGAGCTTATTTAAAAAAAAACAGTCTTTCAATTTTCTTTGGTAAATATTTACATGACAAGAAATTTTGGTGTTTAATCTTCTTCATCTCTACTTGTATGTCATTTTCTACAGTGCCCATCTATGCTTTTAAGGGCACCCTTACCCTTTTACTTGTCTTGTATGAGTTTTTATGTTTCCTAAATTTTGTCATAATATCTCTCAGTTTTTAGTACATGTCACCATTTTTTTTTTTTTTTAACAGGTATGCATCAAAAGAAAATGATACTTGGATTCGAACCCTTGTGAAGGATTTAACTGTTGAGGGTGGTTCTGGTCTTATCGTACTTGATCCTGTTGATATTTCAGGGGGATATACATCTGTTAAGGACAAGACAAATGTATCTCTGGTATCATCTGATATATGTATCCATCTCTCCTTGAGTGTAATCTCTCTCCTACTGAACCTTCAAACTCAGGCTGCTACGGCATTACAGTTTGGAAACACTGATCCCCTGGCTCCTTGTACCAACTTTGACCGACTGTCGGTGTCCTCAAAAGGTTTAGTATCTTTCCCCAAGCAATGTGATTCTTGAAGGGAGAGAATACTTTTGATTTGTTTTCCTCTAGTGGCAGTTACTGTTTGTCATTATGCTATTTCGTCTTTGCTACTTCCCTGTTTCTTTTTGTTCATACTTCCAGAAGTTTTTTGTTTAGATCTTCATGAGTGTGGATCTTATATCCAGCTGTATTATATGTTGCAGAAAATGGTGACCATAACAATCTTACCTTTTGGAGACCGCAAGCCCCTCCAAATTATGTGATTTTGGGAGATTGTGTGACATCAAGGTAAATCCATGTCTACATGCTGGATAAAATATGTGTGTAATTCAAGCTTCAAATTTTATCTTTATAGATGGAAAAAGAAAAAGTAAATTGTTATCTGCTAGTTGTGTTATTTTACTATACATTTTAGTATGCTACATATAATCATGGGAAATCCCATTGAGGTACAAACTTGTTGGTAAAGGACATGATATTCTTTTGTTATTGCTTTGTGGTCAACCAGATTTTTTGTTGTCTACATAGATATTTTTGGAAGAAGTATAAATATAAAAATCGACAAAAGGTGGCAATTATTTTTAAAAGGAAGACCAAAACTTCTTACATCATACAGCCTTAATCTCACAAGCTAGGGACAGCTACATAAATTCTAGACCTCTTGTTAAGAATAATTCTTGTTATCATTGTGTACAGCTAAGAGAACGAGAAAGAAAGAACAGCTGGTGTAGTTAGTTTTAGTTTTCAGTTGTGTTAGTTTGTTTTGTGAGAAACTGATTGTTGCAACTTGCAGCAAGTTGTTGTCAGCTGCCAAGAACAGTTAAAATTTTTAGAGCTTTTGTTGAGTAGTATATAAACTCAACAAAGCTGGTTGTAATGTTTTGAGGCTTCATTTTTTGAGAATACATCTTCCACCTCTCACTTTTCGTATTTCTCTAAGTCGCAAGATTACCTTCTAGGAATGTGCAATTCCCTAATGTAGACCTTCTATCAGCAATTGACCCTGCATAATCAGCATCTGTATAGATTTCAAGAGACAACTCTTTCCCCTTTCTAAATAATATACCTTTAGTGGGAGTCCCTTTTAAATAATGTAAGATCTTTTACACTGCCTTTAGGTGAGTCTCCTTAGGACTATGCATAAACTAACTGACCACACTCACTGCATAAGTAATGTCTAGTCATGTATGTGATAGGTAAATGACTCTCCCCACTAGCCTCTGATAGGACCCTTTGTCTACTGCACCATCATCAGGGACATCTCCTAGCTGGTGATTAGGCTCAATGGGTGTGTCAACATCCTTATTTCCCAACATACCGGTTTCGGCCAACAAGTCAAGTGTGTATTTCTATTGAGATTCCCTCCTTAGAATGAGCCCCTTCAATACCCAGAAAATACTTCAATCTGCCCAGCTCCTTGATCTCAAATTCCTTGATCAGACATCTTTTCAACGTTTCCGTTCCTTCCATATCATTATCGGTTACAGTAATATCATCCACATAAACTAGTAACGCAGTCACCCCCCCTGTGGCTGAGTGGTGTACAAATAAGGTATGATCACCTTGACTTTGTTTATATCCAATACCAAGCATAACTTTTGTGAAACGCCCAAACCATACTCTTGGTTACTGTTTCAGTCCATATGGAGCCTTTTTCAACCTGCATACCTCATTTTCCTCAATCTTTAATCCAAACCCAGGTGGCACTTCCATATAGATCTCCTCCTCTAAGTCACCATGTAGGAAAATATTTTTGACATCAAATTGTTGTAGTTTCCAGCCTAGATTAGCAGCCAAGGACAAAAACACCCTTATTGTTTTCTTTTTTGCTACTAGAGAAAAAGTCTCCAGATAATCTACCCCATATGTTTGTGTATATGCTTTAGCAACCAACCTTTGTATCTTTCTAAAGACCCATCTAATCTATATTTTATAGTGAATACCCACTTACATCCTACTAGGTTTTTTCCCTTTGGCAATCTAACCAACTCCCAAGTTTGATTCTTCTCCAGTGCTGTCATCTCTACCTCCATGGCACTCTTCCAGTTCTTATTACCTATTGCTTCAGAAAGTCTTTGGCATAGGGATTGTGTTTAGGCTGGTGATAAAAGCTTTGTGCCCAGGAGACATATTTGAATAAGACATGAACAAATGTAGAGGGTGCTTGGTACATGTCCTTGTTCCCTTCTTGATGGCAATAGGAAGATCAAGGTTACTGAGATTAGGTCAATCACAATCACTCGAGTCAAAATCAGTTGCAGGTTTAATGGGTGATGATTTAGGTTCAAGAATAGAAATGCCAAGTTTAGGACTTGGTTCAGATATTTTAGCCTACATAGGTGGAGGGGCTGGTGCTTTTCTCCTTGAATACACTTGTAGTGGATCGGAAGAAGTTGGTCGATTTTCCCCATGTATCATGCTTTGTGAGTCCTTTGAGCTAGAGACCAGAGAAGGTAAGGAAGGAGGAGGAAGGTTAAGAAGAAATAGATCCATGTCCTTTTCTTCCAAGAAGGCACTCTCCCCCTGAGGATAAGGACCATCAAAGTAGGAATTATCTTCCACAAGGCTAACATTAGCTCAACAAACTTCTTGGTAGGAGAATGATACCACTTATAGCCCTTTTGAGTGGAAGAATACCCAATAAAGACACATTTAAGGGCACGAGGATCAAGTTTGCCTCTATTGGGAGTGTGAATATGGACAAAAGTTAGGCAAGCAAACTCTATGGGAGTGAGATCATTAGAAGCATTAAACCCAGGAAAGACCATTGTGAAGAGTTGAATTGGACTATGGGAATTGAGACTCCTAGAGGGTAGCCTGTTAAGGTATGTGGTTGTTAAGACTACTTCTCTCCAGTATTGTTTTTCAACATTATTTTGAAAGAGAAGAGCTCTTGTAATAAGCAGTTTCCTAATATAGATTTGGAAATATTTACAATCTAGGATACAGCTGGAAAATAGGGTCAAGATAGGATCTCCTAGGAGGAAGATTTAGCATAGGAATATAGAAAGATAGATCAAACATAACAATCCTTGAACATGGACAGGAATCTCGGTATTTTCCAACAGCAACCACTTAGGTCTACTAACAAATGTTCTATGACAGTAAATGAATATGTTTTGAAGATCAAGACCATAGGACATGCTCTTTCTGCTATTGGAGAACCTGTGTCTGATGACGTATTTGTTATTGGTTGTTAATAGTGGCTTGGATCCAGATTATGAGACTGTTTGTCTCTCTCATCACATATCAAATGGATGGAATAAATCTAGAAAGGGTTCAGTATCTGTTACTTATCCATGAACAGAAGCTAAGTATGCTGAATTCAGTTAGTTATTCTGATGGAAAAGGTTCAGTATCTGTTACTTATGCATGAATAGAGGCTAAGTATGCTGAATTCAGCGTTGCCTCTAATTGGTCAAGAAATGGGAATAATAATAATTCAAGAGGTGGATTTGTTAGAAGATGTGGCTGATTCATATTCCTTATGAGGCTGATTCATATTATTTCATATCCACGGGAGTCCATGGGAGATTTATTTAATTACTTTGCTTTCCTTATTTAAGAGATTTGATTGTATATTATGTCTTGTATCTTTTTTGTATATTTCTTTCTATATTCGGTTGTTGTAGCCTTCCTTTTATTTCTTTCTAGATTTGGTATTTCCTAGATTTGGTAGTTTCCTAAATCTGCATAAGATAGGCTGTATAGTTTCCTAAATCTGCATAAGGCAGGCTGTGCCTATGCTGTATAAATTTGCAGCTTGTGCTGCATCTTAATAATAAGTCAGATTTTTATTCTTTTCTTGACAGGATTTAATAATAGAGGAGGAAGAGGAAGAACTAGATCAGGTTCAAGAAAATTTTATTGCCAACTGTGTGCGAAACTAGGTCATTTTGCTGACAGATGTTTTCATTGTTCTGATAGAAACTTTCAGCGTCAAAATTTTACTGGTTTTGGTAAACCTGCTGCTCAGACAGATCTAAAAGCTTATTTTGCTTCTAGTGGTTCTAATAAAATGTCTTTCTCTGAGCCAAGTTTTGTTCTGTATTCACAAATTTTTATCACACCTGAAGCCTATTTTGCCTCTCCTGAAACTCTGAATGACTCTTCTTGGTTTGTTGATTCTATTGCAACAAACCACATTACTTCCAACCTCAACAATCTAACTCTTCATTCTAAGTATCAAGGCTAATAAACTTCCAATTACAAATATTGGTTATACACATTTACCTACACAAACAAAACCAGTTTCTCTTCTTTCTTTACCTAATATCTTGCATGTTCGAGCAATAACTAAGAATTTGATGAGTGTCAAAGCATACAAAAGAAATAATGTTATTATTGAATTTCATGTTGATTCTTGTTTGAGTAAGGACAAGGAAACAAGAACTGTGCTGCTCCAAGGACAACTTAAAGATGGACTTTATCAGCTTGTACCTGTTTCTTCTCGAAGTCCATCACTTTCAAGCCATCATATTCCATCTTTTCAGTCTAGTTCAACTTTATTTTCTCATTTGTATTCAGGCTTTCAGCCTTCTTTACATTTGAATTATAACTTTGACCTTTATAATGCCAGTTCTTTTGCTACTAGTACAGTTCAAAATAAGACACTGCTATATTTGGCATATAAAGTTGAGTCATCCAAATCTTTTTGTACTTCAAATAATATTGAATCAAATGAATGTTTCTTGTTCACATTCATCTCTTCATTTTTGTGATTCCTGTAAGATTGGCAAGTTTCATCCAGTTTCCTTTTAATGATTGTGAGATTAAAGCCATACACCTTCTTCAACTTGTATATTCTGATCTTTGGGGACCAGCTCCTCATATTTCTGCCGAAGGATAATGCATACACTTGATAATGGTGGAGAGTTTAAGGTGTTTCTTCCTTATTTTTGGCAACATGGTATTCAGCCTAGGCTTTCTTGTCCTCATACCAACAAAATGTTGTTGCTGAGAGAAAGAAAAGACATATTGCTGAAATGGGTCAACTCTACTTGCTCATGCTTGTTTCCTTCAAATTTTGGTTTGAAGCATTTTAAACAGCAGCTTTCCTTATTAATTTGCTGCCTTCTTCAGCTCATAAATTTTCTTCTCCTTTTGAGCTGCTTTATCATAAATCACCAGATTATTCATGTCTGCAACCATTTGGCTGTTCTTGTTTTCCTTACTTAAGACCTTATAATCGTCATATTTGATTTTTATTCCTACGTGTGTTTTTGTTGGATATAGTCAGTTTCATGTAGGATATAAATGTCTGCATCCTTCTAGTAAAGTCTATATTTCAAGGCATGTTATCTTTAATGTAACTGACTTTCCTTATAAGGTCTTGTTCTCATCATCTTCTCATGTTATCTTTAATGTAACTGACTTTCCTTATAAGGTTGTTGGGTGGTTAAAAGAAGAAGTGAAAAGGATATACAAACTGAAGGTGTTGACATAAAAGGAAAGGAAAGAAGAAGAGGTTGCAGCCTGTTTTGGAATGATTTATTTAAGATTTTGATTAGATTAATTTCTTAAAACAGATTAGGAATCTTTCCTAATCCCATTGTATCATAATCTTTCCTAAATGTGTTGTAATCCTTCCTATTGTAAACTTTCTATAGCTGTAATTTCCAACCCTATAACTAGGGCTGCACATAATGAATATTTATGCTTTCTGTTCGAAATCTTCATGGTATCAGAGCCACTTCCAATTGCCCTATGATTTTCGACTTTCATTGCTTTCTGTATTTCAGTCCATTCCCCAGCCTTCATTGCTGATTCCTTGCTCTTCTTCCTTGATTGTTTCTGGCCGATTGTTGCTATACTTTCAGTCGCTCAAGCCTCGAAATTCCTTCTTGTCTTTGCCTTCATTGCTAGACATTTTTCTTTCTGATCATGTCAGAAATATCATAAATAACGTCAGTTTCAGCCATGACATCCGGTGAGAATAATGGAGTTGATGCTCCAATAGGAGGTTTTTCTCCCAGCAATTTACCAGGGGTGCATTAGTCATATAGGCTGGACAGACGCAACTACTTACAGTGGGCACAGCTGGTTTGAACATTCCTAAAAGGGAAGGGACAGATTCACCACTTGACAGATTCACAATATAAGTTTTTGAACATTCCTAAAAGGGAAGGGACGCAACTACTTACTGCTTCAGGCATCCACCTTTTCCCTTACTCAAAGCTATGTTTCCTATTTTATTTGAACATGTGGATCCTAGTGTTTTTCATTGTGATGTATGTGAACTTTCCAAACATCATCGTGTTTCCTATCCTATTAGTAATAAAAGATCCTCACGTCCTTTTGCTCTCATTCATTCGGATGTTTGGGGTCCATCTAGGATTCTCAATTGTTCTGGGGCTAGATGGTTTGTTACCTTCATAGATGATTGTACTAGAATGACTTGGGTTTTCCTTCTTAAGGATAAGGCTACTATTAGCACTGTGTTACCGCACTTTTATTCAATGATTCTAACTCAATTTGGTACTTCTATTCAGAAATTTCGAACTGATAATGTAAAGGATTATTTTAATCAACACTTGCATAAGTTCTTTCAAGACAAAGGGGTTATTCATGAGTCTTCCTGCATCAACACTCCACAACAAAATGAAGTGGCTGAGCGGAAGATGAGACACCTCCTCAATGTCACTACAACACTTCTTCATCATCATAATGTTCCAAAATCTTCTGGGGAGAGGCTGTCTTGACCGCAACCTATCTAATCAATCGGGTACCATCTAGGGTTCTTGGGAACAACAGTCCTTTTCAATGCATTTCTACATTTTTCCCCTCTCTTAACCTACATACCCCTCTTCCTTTTAGGGTCTTTGGTTGTGTAGCCTTTGTTCATGTTCCACCTCATACTCGCGACAAGCTGGACCCTAGGGCACTTAAGTGTCTTTTCCTTGGTTATTCTCCTACACAAAAAGGCTATAAGTGCTATCATCCCCCTACTCGAAAATTTCTTGTTTCAAAAGATGTGACTTTTGTTGAGTCACAACCCTACTTCGGTCATTCTACCCTTGGTCTTCAGGGGGAGAATCATACGATTGAAGACCACGTGTCCAATCTCCTTCCTAGTCTTGACCTTGGTCCACATTCTTCAACATCAATAGACCCTAAACATTCTATTCCTAATCTTGCCCTGCATACTGGTTCTGCCCCTTCATCTTCAAGTGGATCACTCTGGTTTTGTCCCAAATGAGATCCCAAGCCCTAAGCAAACTCATCAACCTGGATTATCAACATCTCCTGTAAGGTTCAAGGGCTCTCCTTTTGTGTATCACAGGAAACAACAGTTCATGCCTCATTCTCAACATGAAACAACATCCGATCCCTACCCAGATTCTATGAAGGTTTGTTCCCTTGATCCTATTCATTCCTTTGCTACTGATTTAGATATTTCTATTGCCGTTAGAAAAGGTGTTAGAAGATGCACTCAACATCCTCTAGCCAACTATCTCTCCTATCACAGGTTGTCCTCAAAACATATAAGTTTTTTGACCACTCTCGATACCATTGTTATTCCTAATTCGGTGGAAGAGGCTTTAAAGGATAAAAAATGGGAACTAGCCATGCAGGAGGAGATGCGAGCATTTGAACTGGTCGTCCCATACCTTCTGCTTGTCTTATATGTGTGGAACCAGGTCTTTTTCGGTTCCAGCCTCCCCCTCGAATAGATAGGGTAGGTAGGTCTGGGTGAGAAACGGTCCCCTGTTGCCAATAAACTTTCCCTAGCCTTCGATTCCCCTTACTCATAAAGGGTCTTACGGTCGGGGGAACTACCTAATTACAGAAAAATAGTGCTCTTTCGTTGAGTAGGCGTGGAGAGCTTTTTGCGGGGAAACTTGCAAGTACAGTTTGGGGGGAGGCGGGCGTCGACCCAACCTTATGAGTATTCAAATTATAACAGTTTCGATGAACAGTCACTCACTTTTGACAGTTATACGATCCCAGAAGATGATCCAGAATTGGGTCAATCACGCTTTAATTAATAGTAAGAGGGGAATTGAGGAAAATCTCCTTGTCCGTAGTTCCAGCGGATTCTCTTTTGTCTTGCAAACCCATTATTCTGTACTCCCCTATTCTTGAAAAGACCCTATGCACCTTGACTTTTGAAAGAAAAACAACACATGGGATTTGGTACCTAAGCCAAAGGGAGTGGTTCCAGTGGGCTGTAGGTGGGTGTTCAACCTAAAGTACAATGCAGACGGCTCATTGGAGAGGTATAAGGCTCAATTGGTGGCCAAAGGCTACACCCAGACATATGGAATTGATTACCTGGAGACTTTTGCTCCAGTGGCTAAGATGACCACGATAAGAATTCTCTTGTCCTTAGCAGCTCACTATGGATGGCAATTACACCAACTAGATGTGAATAATGCATTTCTTCATGGTGATTTAGAAGAAGAGGTCTTCATGGAGCAACCACCAGGATTTAAGGAGGGAAAAGGAGATAAGGTGTGTAGACTTAAAAAAGCTCTATATGGCCTCAAGCAATCACCAAGAGCTTGGTTTGATAGGTTCTCTAAAGCTATGAAGTGTATGGGGTATCACCAAAGTAGAGGAGACCATACTCTCTTCTTCAAGCACTCGGGAAAGGGAAAAATGACTGCATTGTTGGTTTATGTGGATGACATCATTGTGACAGGAAATGATATGAATGAACAGCAAGATCTAAGGAGCACACTAGCCCAAAATTTTGAGATCAAAAACTTGGGATTACTTAAATATTTTTTGGGAAAAGAGGTAGCCTACTCCAAAGAAGGTATATTTCTGTCCCAACATAAATATGTATTGGATCTTTTGAAGGAGACAGGTTTATTGGGAAGTAAAGGAGTATGTACTCTAGTAGAGCCTAATGTGAAATTAGGAGAAGACACCGACAGCCCACCAGTGGATAAAGGCAGATATCAGAGGGTAGTAAGGCGTTTGATTTACTTATCACACACTAGACCAGATATAGCTTATGCAGTGAGTTTAGTAAGTCAATTTATGCATTGCCCGACAGAGAGTCATATGCAGGCTGTAAGAAGAATATTGTGCTACTTGAAAACAGCCCCAGGTAAAGGAATCTTATTTAAAGTAAGAGGTGTTTTGGATATATAGGGGTATACAGATGCAGACTATGCTGGATCTGTAAGTGATAGGAGATCTACTATAGGGTATTACATGTTTTTAGGAGGGAACTTGGTCTCTTGGCGAAGTAAGAAGCAGAGCATAGTGGCAAGGTCAAGTGCTGAAGCCGAGTTTAGAGCTATGGCACTTGGCCTATGTGAGTTACTATGGATGAGGATTGTGCTCGAAGATTTGAAGATTGATGTCAAGGAACCAATCAAGTTATTTTGTGACAACCAATCAGCCATAAGCATTACACATAATCCTGTACAGCATGACAGGACCAAATACGTTGAGATTGATCGACATTTTATAAAGGAAAAGCTTGAAAAAGGTATCATTCAAATTCTCTATGTTTCTTCTGAACAACAGGTAGAAGATTGTTTGACAAAAGGATTGCCAACTAGAAAATTTGAAGATCTAATATGCAAGCTGGGAATGATAGATATTCATTCACCAGCTTGAGGGGGAGTGTTGACATAAAAGGAAAGGAAAGAAGAAGAGGTTGCAGCCTGTTTTGGAATGATTTATTTAAGATTTTGATTAGATTAGTTTCTTAAAACAGATTAGGAATCTTTCCTAATCCCATTGTATCATAATCTTTCCTAAATGTGTTGTAATCCTTCCTATTGTAAACTTTCTATAGCTGTAATTTCCAACCCTATAACTAGGGCTGCACATAATGAATATTTATGCTTTCTGTTCGAAATCTTCAGAAGGGATAAGAGATAAAGTTGTTCCAGATAGGAGATATGAGATAAGCTTGTTCCAGAAAAACAGGAAGGATCAGATCAGCAAATTTAAAATTTCTCTGATCATCTTTATCATCTAAGTCTAGTTTAAATTTGTTTTCTGTATTTATTCATGTATTTTAGGAGATTTTTAAGAATCTCATATATATACATATATATATCCCATCTTGAGTTCAATACAAGATGAGAAAACATTTTACAATTAATTGAGTATGTTTTCCTAAATTCTCCAAGTACTCAAGTAATCCTTCTATTTACTCGAGTAAACCTTCAATCCCTTGGCTTGTTTCAATTTTGTTCAATCATTCATTTTTCTTCCCTTTTCCAAACCTAACCATGCATGTAATTAGAGTTTGCCATTATGTGCATGGTTAGGTTGGGAAAATTTGACAAAAAATCAATAATTAATACATCAAAAGAGTGTTGATTATTTAAATTCTAACACTATTATAGAATTGTTAAAAAAATGAAAGTTCAAATGTAAAATTGCTAAGTTTTAAAGTTAATCATAAAGTTGATGCATTGGCCAAAGTTTTGTAGTTTTTTGGTAATTTACGCTCTCCACTTTAACTGTCCTGTCTTGATTCCATGAGTAATTTTTTTCTTGGAATAACTTGTTCACCAAGCCTCATAGTGACATCATCCACACTCTTATTTTTATCGAAATTACGGCCTATATATTCAATTTTCCATTTGCTTAACTTAAAACTTTTGGATTCTAACGTATTCCTATGTTAACATTTATGCCTTCTTTCTATTTTTTTTTTTTTTTTTTGAACTTTAAATAAAGTATGAATTGATCAAAAAAATGTACAATATACATTGGGCATACCCAAGCTATACAAAAGAGAGGGGACCAAACTATTGCCCTAAAGCACGAGATTCAAACTGAATTAAAACATTAGGATATAGAGAAAACATAACTCTATATACATGTGTTTTAATTCTTCTAATATTGCTGCTCGCAAGAGGCCTAAGGCCTTCAAAAATACTTCGGTTTCTAGCAGTCCATAGTTGATATATAGTGCAAGCTAAAGCAATTCTCTTATCTTTACTATGCCAAGAAGAACCCCAAGCTTCCTTCTTAATCCACTTCAGGGCACTGGAAACTGTAGACATAGCCTTAGTAATTCCCAGCCAACTTCTGATATGGCCCCAAACAGATGAGCTCAAAGGGCATGGAAAGAAAATGTGCTGAGTAGACTCAGCCGAGGATCCACAAAGAGCACAGTTTCTGTCGATATCCATGAACAGCAACTTATCCTTGGTAAGCAACTTAGACTTAGAATTCCACCAAAGGATAAAGGCATGCTTAGGAGTAATACAAGAGCTCCAAACATCTGAAGCCCAAATCTCTTTGGAACCTTTGGACTGAAAGAAATCATAAGCCTTTGATATGCATATGCTGCCTCCTTGATCCCAGCTTGATAGCTTCTGACTGGCAGCAGGGAGACTCCCCTCGGAAAGACGGATTGAGTCCCTGATGGCTAATATTTTCTTCATCAGAGGGGAATCATCCTTCTTGGATGACCATTCCCAAACCAAAACAGATCTCAGATATTCATGATTTACCCATCGAACCCATAGAGTATCTTTCTTGTGCTGGATATTCCAGAGAGCCTTAGCCAAAAGAGCTGAATTCCAGCTTCTAATATCCTTAAAACCCAGACCACCTTCTGATTTTGGGAGACAAATTTCCTTCCAGGCCACTAGGCAGTGCTTGGCATTCCAGAGGAAGGACCTGCAAAGCTTGGTGATTCTCTCGATCACAACTGCAGGAATAGGGAGAATGGAAAGCCAGAAACACTCAACTCCCTCGAGGACCGCCCGAATTAATTCAGCTCTACCTGCATAAGACAGGGCAGAACTAGACCAAGCATTGATATAAACAGAAATCTTATCTATAAGAGAGGCATAGTGATTAACTTTCAACTTGGCAGCAGCTAGGGGAATACCCAGATACCGGAATGGAAAGGAACCCCTAGGAAAGTTCACTATATCTTGGATTTCTAGAAGCTCTTGCCCAAAAATAGAAGCTGGACTTCAACGCATTAACACAAAGCCCTGACTTGGCCCCAACTCTATCTAGGCAGTGCATAATAATTTTTATTGAAGTAGCATCCCCTCAAGCCATTAGCATGAGGTCATCAGCAAAAGCTAAATGGGTAATCTTTAACTTACCACACCTCGGATGGTAATTGAACTCTTGAGTTATCCGTGGCCACCTTCAAGGATCTAGATAAGTATTCCACGCATAGAACAAAAAGGAATGCAGATAGCCGGTCCCCTTGTCTAAGGCCTTTCTTGCCTTCGATGAAGCCACATAAGCTGCCATTCAGCACTAGAAAATATGATGGAGTAGAGACACATTCCATAACCCACTGGCAGAACCTTAAAGGGAAACCCAAGCCTCGAAGAACCTCCCTGAGGAAAGCCCAGTTGATAGAGTCCTAAGCCTTCCTGAGATCAATTTTAATCAAGCACCGGGGGAAAATCCTTTTCCTGCAATACTTTCTCAACAGCTCCTGAGTCAAGAGAATATTTTCAATCATGCTGCGGCCTTTCACGAATGTAGATTGAGCCTGTTCAACAATAGAATCAAGGATTGGGCCATTCTAGCAGCAAGAATTTTAGAGATCACTTTATAGGAAACATTGCAGCAAGCAATTGGCCTATAGTCCCCTACAGAAGTGAAGTGACTTGACTTGGGAACAAGGGCAATGGCTGTATGATTTATCTGCTTGAGGAGAGAACTAGAAGAGAAAAGCTCTTCCACAACCATACTGAAGTCATCGCCCACTGTATGCCATGACTTCTTCAAAAAACATGAAGAGAATCCATCCAGACCAGGGGATTTGTCATCTCCAATCCTGAATAGGGCATCCTTAATCTCTTGCCTTGAAATGGCCCTAATAAGGCACTCAGCCTGCTCCTCAGAGACCAGAGGCCCTGATCCTAGGATACCCTGATCAATAGGCTCACAAGAAGAAGCCGAGCCCAATAAGCTTTCATAGAATCGGATGAATTCATCAACATTGTTATCACTGATCATTGATAGCATTAACAATTTAAATTACTTAAGGTATACCTTTTTCTCTAGAATGTGTTCTATCATAACTCCCATTCAGGGGCACCCTATTTAGAATCCGCTGTAAGGGAGAACTTCCTTTCATCCTTGATGTGTCTCTTTACTTAATTTTTTGACTTATCATTTAAGTGCCATCTAAATATTTATTTTCACTGCAGTATAGCAGCGTGTTCTGCATAATTATTTTAACTTAAATTATACAAATAAATAGACTAGAAACTATTTTTGTTGCATTACAGTAAGTTCCATGAATGCCATTTAGGTCCTTGTTTCATCTATTCTTACAGAATTTTTGGTTCATCCCTTGTACTTTTGTTCTTTTATTATTTGTTGGAATGAACTTGCTTTATTTGCATCCTTTGCTAAATGGAGGCTTCTACGAATTTTATTTGATGTACTTTCTTAATTATGTTTAATTGTAATGTGTTCAGGCCAATTCCTCCTTCACATGCTGTGATGGCAGTAAGTAATACCTATGGACGTGTAAGGAAGCCTCTTGCATTCAAGCATATTGGCTTACTCGATGGTAAAGGATTGAGAGGGGGTGAAGGTCAATCTGATATTGAGACTGGTTACTCTCTGTGGATACCAGTTGCTCCTCCAGGGTACTTGGCATTGGGATGTGTAGCCCATAAAGGAAGCCAACCACCACCTAATCACATTGTTTACTGTATACGTTCTGATCTTGTGACATTGACCATGTACTCAGAATGTATTTACACTGCCTCTTCTAATCCTTGCTTTGTAAATGGATTTAGCATATGGCGTTTAGACAATGTTCTTGGGTCATTTTTTGCCCATCCTTCAGCTGATTGTCACTCAAAAGAGAGGTGCTATGATCTCAACTATCTTCTTCTGTGGAGCTCAAGTAGGAATTATTCTTTATTAAGAGAATCTACATCAAATCAATCTGTTCAGAACGAGTACGTAAATCAACAATCAAGCAATCAAAGTGCAAGCTCATCTGGGTGGGATGTTGTCAGATCTATCTCAAAAGCAACTAATTGTTACATGTCAACGCCAAACTTTGAGAGAATATGGTGGGACAAGGGTTGTGATATCCGCCGACCAGTTTCCATATGGCGACCCATACCACATTGCGGTTATGGTATACTAGGAGACTGCATTACAGAAGGGTTAGAAGGCTATCTCTTCCATATTTGTTTACCTTATTTTCCATACTACCGCTCATCATAATTAACTGTTTAAAAACATATGGTGTGCTTCTCTATATCAGGTCCGAACCACCTGCACTAGGCATAATTTTTAAGGCTGATAATCCAGAAATCTCTGCAAAGCCTGTGCAATTTACTAAGGTTGCTCATATTGTGAGCAAAGGTCTTGAGGAAGCTTTCTTCTGGTACCCTATTGCTCCTCCAGGTTATGCTTCTCTTGGATGCTTAGTTACACGTATTGATGAAGCACCATTCCTGGATTCTTTTTGCTGTCCGAGGATGGACCTCATTCATCAAGCTAATGTTCTTGAGGTGCCTATTTCAAGGTCTTTCAGTTCAAAGGGTTCTCAGTGCTGGAGCATTTGGAAAGTCGAAAATCAGGTCAGTATAGCTTATAAATATTCATTCAACCCATGATATATGTGTACATGTATAATATATTTTTTCTATTTGAATATATATCATAAGCATCCAATGTTCTTTAACTCAAGTTTTTGTCTTGAAACTGTTCAGATATGGGATCCTCTTATCTCCTGTAGGCCTCTTCTCACTAAAGTTGTCTTTGTAGGCCTGCACTTTCCTGGCACGTTCTGATCTAAAAAAACCTTCAAGTCGTCTGGCATTTACTATTGGAGATTGTGTGAAACCAAAGACACGGGAGAACATTACTGCAGAGTTGAAATTAAGATGTTTGTCAGTGACTGTCCTAGACAGTTTATGCGGAATGGTACATGTCTATATAAAAATAAATAAAGAAATAAAGCATTATTGCAACTTTTCCTTTTTGGTTTAATTATGTGGATTCTGTAATCTCTCAGATGACACCACTTTTTGATGCCACAATCACTAATATCAAACTTGCAACTCATGGTCGACTAGAGGCAATGAACGCTGTTCTGATTTCTTCTATAGCTGCATCAACATTCAATACAAAACTAGAAGCATGGGAGCCACTTGTGGAGCCATTTGATGGGATTTTCAAGTCTCTCTCTCTCTCTCTATATATATATATATATTTATTAATCATGCCAAACCAGTTTCTGTTATTACGGCATCCTGATTTAAATACACATTTGTTTTTGCAAGGTTTGAGACATATGATACTAATGTACAAGGATTGTCAAAGCTTGGAAAACGAGCACGGATTGCTGCTACCACTACTTTAAATATAAATCTTAGTGCAGTGAATCTTGACACATTTTTGGAAACTATTGTTTCTTGGAGAAGGCAAAGAGAACTTGAGCAAAAAGGAATAAAACTGATTCAGGTCTTTTAAAACCTGAATTTCATGTTATATGCTTCCAATTTATGCTGTAATTCTAGCATATCTTCTGATGCTGTTGCATTTGTTGCCCATCATTCACTCTGCAGGAACCTAGTATGCTTCGTGGCAAAAGACAGGATTCAGCTTTTGCTGCATTGGATGGAGATGAATTGCAGACAGTGATAATAGAAAATAAACTTGGATGTGATATCTATTTGAGGAAAGTCGAGCAAAATTCTAATAAAGTGAAACTGCTGTGTCATGATGATAGTGATTCTGTATGGGTTCCTCCTCCAAGGTATTCCGATAGGTTAAATATTGCAGATGAATCTAAGGAAGCACGAAGATATGTTGCCGTGCAGATACTTGAAGCCCAGGTTTAGTTTGTCCAATTTAAGTCAGTTATTTGCTGTAGGCCTTAATATCATTTTACCATGCCAATACTAACAACGAAAAAGTATTAAATTTTTTTCAGGGTTTACCCATTATTGATGATGGAAATAGTCACAATTTCTTCTGTGCTTTGCGCCTGATTGTTGATAGCCTGGAAATAAATCAGCAAAAACTTTTTCCCCAGAGTGCGAGGACCAAATGTGTTAAGCCATTAATTTCCAGAACCAATGATATGGATATAGGCACTGCCAAATGGAATGAATTGTTTATATTTGAAGTTCCTCGGAAGGTATTTGTATTTTTTCTTCTACATCCTGTTTATATGTATGGTTTTCCTCTTTAAATTGAAACTTTGCAACACTCAGAGCTATTTATCAATTGCTTAGAAAGGGAGAAGTTCTGAAACAGGAATTTTGTGATGTAGTAGGTAAGTTGGAGGTCACATGTTATTTTCCTTGAAGTCGAGTTCACTGTTGCATTGTTTAAATGCTTTATCCATCACTTGTCTCATTTTATGTTGTTAGGCATTAGGGCCAAAATGCTGGTAGGCATGTCTCTGTTTGCTCTATGTCTGATTATGTGTGTTCCTAATTATTCTCTTCCATTTTATTTTTGCCAAATTCTTGGACAAATTTTCAAGTTAAATCCATATGAACATCAAAGTCATATAAGTTATCAATTCAAGCTTTTAGAATCTTTGCAACTCTTTTCCTATTTTACTCATTTCAATTGTTTATTACCAATATTCCGAATAATTTGTTCATGTTGAATAATCAAGTACTATGCAATCCTACAAATCTTCCTAAATCCAAAAAGTTTCCGTATGTTGTAGGATTTGAGTATATATTCACAATCATATCCTCATTTTTTGGAAAGATCCTATTGTATCTTGCAAATATTCTTAATTGTATAATCTGTTTACTTTTGGCATATTCCTAAATCTAAGAGAAGGGTTTGGTCATGCCATCCAAAAGTAGCAATAATATTTTTCGACTTCCATTTACATTGTTGGTATGCCAATTGAAGGAATACTAGGGGGGAAGAATTTGAGATCAAAGATCTTGGGCAGCTAACATATTGCTTAGGAATTGAAGTAGCCAAATCACATAAGGGCATCTTTATTTCCCAAAGAAAGTATGTTTTAGATTTATTGACTGAAACAGGTATGCTAGGATGTAAGCTTTGCAGATTCACCCATGAAATAAGTATATCATCTCCAAAATGGCTCTATGGTAACAATAAGTCAGCAATAAGTATTGTAAATAATCCTGTGCAACATCACCGGATGAAACATGTGAGAATTGATAGACATTTTGTCAAACAAGAGATAGAGAGTGGAGATATAAACCTTTCCTATGTTTCTGCTAAGTTTCAAGAGGCAAACATCCTAACTAAGGCAATGTAAAAACAAGGATTTGAATCAATTAGAAACAAGATGGGAATGATGGATATCTATTCACAAGCTTAAAGGGGAGTGTTGGAGAAGATAAAGGAAAAGAAAAATTGATTCGAACCTATGAATGAGTAGATAAGGAGATGAGGTTGTTATGAGAAAAGACTGGAGAAGTTCAAACTAAGAGAATAAAAGAAAGAAAGGATAAAGCAGTGTTTCAAAAACAGATGAGGGAATCCAAGTTCAAATTTATTCTAATCTCTAATATATTGTTATTTAAATTTGTTGTAATATATCCCTATAATTTAGGAGAGTTTTTAGGATATTTTGTGTATATATAGTTCATCCTACAGATCAATGAAGTGTGAGGGAGAACATTTTATTTCTCCCATTTATTTCTCACACTCCAATTGACGTAAATCATAGAATGAAAACTAGAGAAGGGATGAAGTGGATCAAGGTAGATATCAAAGATTATAGGAAAACTTTTCTATCTCGTACCGAACCAGACATTGCTTATGCCATCAGAGTTCTGAGCCAATTTATGCATAAACCTAAGGATATTCACATGGAAGCAATCTATAGGATCATAAGGTACCTGAAAACTACACTCGGGAAAGGTATATTGTTCTCAAATAAAGGACATTTTAATGTTGAAGGTTTTATTGATGTTGACTAGGCAGGATCCCTGGATGATAGGTAGTCTACATCAGGATATTGCACCTTCGTTAGACGAAATCTGGTCACATGGAGGTTTAAGAAACAGAATGTGATAGACAGATAAAGTGCAGAAGCTAAATACAGAGCTATGGCCTTAGGAGTGTGTGAACTCTTATGGATAAGGAAGGTATTGGAAGAACTTAGACTGACCAATGATAAACCTATCATGTTGTACAGTGACAACAAAGCAACAATAAGTATTGCCAACTATCCTGTTCAACATGATAGGACTAAACATATTGAGATAGATAGACATTTCATCAAGGAAAAACTCACTACAGGGCAGCTATGCATCCCTTTTGTTCAATCCAAGAATCAGCTTGTGGATTATTGCCAAGATAGGCATTGAAGATATTCACAAACCATCTTGAGGGTGAGTGTTGAATAATCGAGTGCCGTGCAATCCTACAAATCTTCATCTAATACTATGCAATCCTACAAGTCTTCCTAAATCCAGAAAGTTTCCATATCTTGCAGGATCTAATCATATCCTCAATTCACACTCATGGCCTCATTTTTTGGAAAGATCCTATTGTATCTTGTAAATATTCTTGATTGTATAATCTATTTACTTTTGGCATATTCCTAAATGTACAGATTTCCATCTTCCATTTACATTATTATTATTTTTCATCCGAAAGTAGCAATATTATTTCTCATCTTCCATTTACATTGTTTGTATCAAATCCTACAGTTCAAATTTCTGCAAGTTTGTTTAGAAGTTCAGTTAAGCTTGAAGGTGATGTCTATTGAATTGTTAACCACCGTCTATCTAAAACCTTAAACTAGTAGATAGAGTGTTAACTTAATATTTTATATTATTATTATGTTTATTCTAAACACGCCCCCTTACATATGGCTAGGCTTCACTGCACAACTAATCTAGACACATGCAACTATTTAAATATTGGGTTAACAGTAAAGTTTGAATTCATGACCTTTGCATACACTGATACCATGTTAAATTGTTAGTTGCCATCCACCTAAAAGCTTATGTTGGTTGATAGAGGCTTAATTTTATCTTTTTTATTTATTTTTTTTTTACTCTCAACAAGAATGCTATATTAATTTAAATGAATTTGGCTTTTGTTTTAGCTTTACTTGATTTTTGCCCTCTTATTTCTGCTACACACCCTTTTGGTGTGCATCTGATATAGATATTACCTTTTTGTATACCAAATCAAAATGATGATTAAGACTTCATGTTCTTGGTTAGTTGTGCATCCAATATAGATGTTACCTTTTTGTGTACCAAATCAAAATGATTATTAAGACTTTATGGTTCCTTTTATTTATTTTTGTTTGTTAATAATAGAAACTGCGGTCAAAGATGAACTGCAATTGGAAATCCTGTCTTGTCATGTTATATCCATTAGCGGACAGTTAAATTGAGAAGTTATTGTAAATGCTGTTTGTAAAGGGTTTGGCTTGATTTCTTATTGCTATACTTGCTTTACAATTGGCACGAAATGTCGCCTTCCTTCCCTAAACTCCCGCTTGTTGGTGAACCCTCTTTTTCTCTACTGCCTGTTTCTAGTGTTCCTGGAACTTTACTAGACAAAATGTTCCATGTATTTGCTTTTTCTTTTTCTTTTTCTTTTTCTTTTGAAAAAAAAAAATTGTGTAAGGATTTTAAAATTGTGCAAGGGCCAAGAACTGCTAACAATCTTAATGAAATTTCATGGACGAGTGCTAGAAAATAAATTCCTTGAGGAGATGAATAATTAAACAATTTTTCTTTCAAGAACTACCTCCTCATGTTCCAGACATCTTCTATTCTACTCTTGCCACCACACCTTCAGCAGGAATTAGAAGTATTGCTGTTACGGCAATTGGACATTTCCTACGAATGACATCCGTCTTGAGTTGTTTGTCATAATAATGGGATTTGTATGTATATTCTATGTTTCCTTGTAATTAAATTCCTAACATCAAGATTTTCTGTCTTTGTTTTTATATATTTTTAAAGGTTTCTGAGAAACCTTTCGATGTGATGAGCTCGTCTTTGGAGAAGTTTTTGAACCATGCTTATGATACCCATAAGTTGGCATCTTTAATTAATTTAACAGTTTCTTAGATTTCATTCCTCAATCTGAATTTCAACCAGCAAAATTTGTTTTGTATAAAATTTCCAGGGGCTGGCTAAGTTGGAAGTGGAGGTGACAAACCTTGCAGCAAAAGCCGGAAAAGGTATGCATGGAAGATTAATTTCCAATTCAAATTATTTCCTGATAAAGATAGATAAAATTTAGTGATACTGTTGAAGTGTATAAGTATAGTGAGGGTATTATTGTAATTAGGGTATTAGTGTACTCTTGTATCTATAGGGAAATTCTATTTGCAACCATAATTTTTACTCTTCACAACCAACGGAAGTAAAATTTTAGCTTTTGCTATTTACAACCAGCGTGATTACTTTTTACAACCATCTATATTCCAAACATATCCTCTAAACATCCATCCCTCAAAAGATAGCCCCACGCGCAACAAACTCTCTTCATATCACTTCTCACATCAAACCATCTTCAGACCATTGCCATCTCGCCAGAGTTGCTTGCCTTGCCCGCCCTCTTCGCTGGAGTGCCTCGCTTTCTCGTCGGAATCACATAAGCCAAGTAAGAAAGATTTAGGAAAATTCTATTTGCAGCCAAGTGTGTTTTGCTCTTCGCGAGATAATATGGTTGCCCATCATCACACCCAAAGATTTGGGAGCTTTGAAAACACCTGAATCCATAATTCCAAGAAAATATAATTCTCCCAAACCCATGAATTCGGAAAAAATAATTTTTTTCGAATCCACATATATATGTATGCATGTAATATGAAGTTATTCTCATAAAATGTTGCTACATTTGATTTGGTTTAACCATTTCTAATTTCCACATGACAAACTCTTTTATTTGGAATAATTTATATACAAAATCATTATATATATATGTTTATAGTTATAATATGCATATAATTATAATATAATGTATATAATAATATACTTATAATAATATATATACTTATATTATATATTATATAATATACTATATTATATAGTTTCTCCCGAACCCATGGGTTCAGGAGAAACTATTATATACATATAATATAATAGTACATAATATATTATATACATATAATAGTATAGATTTGGGAGAATTGCATTCTCCCGAATTCATGGGTTCGGGAGAATGCAATTCTCCCGAATTTATGGGTTCGAGAGAATTGATTTTTTCCGAATTCATGGGTTCGGGAGAATGTAATTCTCCCGAATTTATGGGTTCGAGAGAATTGATTTTTTCCAAATTCATGGGTTCGGGAGAATTAATTTTTTCAAAAATTTGGAGAACCTCAAACCCCCCAAAACTCGTTGTTCTAGGGGTGAGGAGTTGCCCGAACTACTGGGTTCAGGGAACCCCGAACCCCCTGAATCTTATTGTTCAGGGAATTAGGGGTTTCCCAAACCGCGGGGTTCAGGGAACCACTTACCTCCCGAATAGCGAAGTTCGGGGAACCCCTAACCCCCCGAATCTTGTTGTTCGGGGGATTAGGGGTTCCCTTAATCACGAGGTTCAGACCGCTATGTTATTATTTTTTTAGTTAATATTACACGTAAATCGTGTATTATCTTAATTTTTTAATTAATCCTAAATAATGCAACCTATGAAAATTTGTTTTTAAAAACTATTAATAATTTGTGTGTGTTTAGTGTAATTGTGCAGATAAATAATGAGAATTTGCGTTTTAGAAATATTAATAATTTGTGTGTTTTATAAATATTAATAATTTTAGTTACCTCATTTGTAGTAAACGGTTGAATAGCATCAAATGACTGTTGAAATGAAAAAAAAATTATGTAAATAAAAAACATAAACAATCTGAAAACATTGTTCAAATAATAATTAAATGAAAGTTGAATAATGTATGATACCTGATTGTTAGTAAATGGTTCAATAGCATCAAATGACTGTTGAAATGAACAAAAATTATGTAAATAAAAAACGTAAATAATTTGAAGCAATGAAATATTCTGAATCGTTGGATTCGGGACTACTTGACTCCCCCGAAACAAAGGATTCGGGGCATCCTCGAGTTCTCGAATCCTTCAATTTGGGAGATATCAACTCCCCCGAATCCAAGGATTCAGGGGATCCTTCTCTAGTCGACACTTCAAGTGTCTCAACTCTTAGTTCTCACCTATTGATGATAAACAAAATTAGAAATACAACAAATTTTCAAATACCTCATGGATTTCATCATCTTGTTTCTCGCCGGAACAGGAATAGTTATTATCTTCTTTGTAAAACTCTGTAAATATTTGTCTATAATAATCTTCCATGCTTAACTTGCCTATGACGAGCAGAAATGTGCTTAGCAATCTTCGATGTTGAATAATAGTTGTTGTGCAATGCTCGATATTGAATAATAATGGTTGCGCGGTGTGGGTGAGTAAAGGTGTTCAGGTGTGGTGAGCTATGGCGATGGTGGGTGAGAAAGTACGTGCACGCGCTTGAAAGAGTGATGGTGGGTGGTTGAGTGTAAAGGATTTAAATAAAGGGTAAATATGAGATTTTATCTTAGGGTATTTTAGGAATATTAAAAGTAGGTTGCGGAGAGCAAAACTTATGGTTGCAAATAGAATTTCCCGTATCTATACCTTGTCTATACACTTTAGAGAAATATCAGATTATTTTATTCATCTACAGATGCATTTGTTTTATTTTCTTCTATTTAAGCTGCATCTGGTTGTGCTTCCAAGATTTGACATTGTTAGAATATCATGGGATTGGGATATTGTTAGAATATTCTGAGAATATTTTATGGATGTTTCATGTATTCTATGTAATATTTTCGGAGTTGTTTATTACCTTCTTTAGGTTAGTCTTTATTAACTTTTTAGGTTAGTCAAATATCTTATATATACCAAATATATACCTTCTAATACAATAACAAGAATACAATATCCTCAGCCAGCTCCATGATCTGCTGCAGAAATAGATCTGTTGTCAAAACTCTAGATCTATTTTTGCTAATGCCGAGCATTCTCGGTCTTTAGATGGTCTCCTTGATTTCTCAGTATCCAGAGATTCTTGATATTCAGAGGGTTCTCATGATCCTTGCTGGTTTCACTCCCATGTCGCCACTGCTCTCTGCAATCTCGCCGGTAAATTTGATGGCTCCTTACCGCTGGATTTCGCTGCCTTCTGGCAACCTTGACCCATTTAGCAACATCAGCAGTCTTCTTGATTTCACTGCAGCTGGGATTTTTGTGGCCATCATCATGCCACCTTAGCATTCTTGGAGCCTCCATTTATCACCTCCTCAACTTGTCTTGATCCCCCGCCCACGGCTGGGAATTTTTGAGTTTGGATTTGATTTACCACCAGCAAAGTTTGAAGTCTCTATGTGCATAGATACCATCAATGATGTGGAAATTACATCACCAATGGTCACTGTCTTCTTTGTTGAAATCAATTTCTGAGTCCCTGCCATCACAGCCTATCATCACTGCTACCTCGCCACTGTGCACACTCATCGCTTTCTTCAATCCCCTTCTCTGGAGGGTTTTCTACAGCAACAACTTCTTTGCCTTCTGATTGGACGACTCCTCCAATTTGTTTCCTTATCAATGATTTTCAGTGGCTGTGTCATCTTTGCCCAACCTCACGGCCTTGTTAATGCTTGTTGAAGGAGCCACTTGAGTATCACACTGCCATTGAATCTGCACCGGCGTATCTTCTCCAATGCAAATCTAGTCATCTTCTTTAGAAGCTCGAGTCTTCTACCCTCCACAATTTATGAACATCTATGCTGAGTTCAGTGAACATCGTTCTCTGCAAGGTTGGTCTTGTTCTTGCCTTCCTGGCTTCTCATTCTCACCTTATGGGTTTCTTATTCAAGTCCTTTATTCAAGCTGCAATTCGGTTTTCTTTCTCAGATGATGCTGGATCAATCACCACTCATCGGCCAAGCATCTTCCTGGTTGTGCCTCTCACCAGCCATGCTTCTCTCCAGCTACACCTCTCACTGGCCATATTGTTTCATCTACCCAGGCGCTTTCATAAGTTGATATTCAGACTCTAATAAGCTAACTTGTTAGCTTCTTGACTTTGAGGGGGATGTTAGAATATCTTGAGATATAGTTTGAATATTCTGAGAATATTTTATGGATCTTTTATATCTTCTTTGTGAACTTTCCATAGTTGTTTATTACCCTTTTAGGTTATTCTTTATTACCTTTTTTAGGTTACTTAACAGGAATACAATATTCCTTTACTTTAACAGACATGAATATTAGTATGAGTAGAATCTACGATAGCCTAAAAGTAGAGTTACGTATTTATACTATTTTTCATAATGTTTCCAGACCCAGAACTCAAATGCAAGAGTCAAGAAAGTCTCTGCAACTATTTGTCTTTCTTGGCTCGCTTCCCCTCAATCTGTAGCTTCAAATCTCACTATTTAGTTAATTTCATATGTTAATGATGTTTTGCATCCGGTTGTGTTAACCATCAACTTTAATGTTCTGATATTATGTAACATTGTGTAGGATTATATTTTCTTGCAACTGAATGCATACCCCCTTACTTGCACTTGGTTCATTGGAAACAAACTTGTTCAGTTATATTTAGTTGTATTTATCTCAAATTTTTTTTTGGTGGATATAGGGGAAATTGTCGGCGCATCTTCGTTTTCTGTTGGACAAGGCACAAATACCTTGAAAAAGGTTGCCTCAGTGAGAATGCTGCATCAACCACCTGACAGCCAACACATTGTATCACACCCATTAAGGAGAAAGGTCAGTGACTCGTTGGAGATCTTGTAGGTACTCTTTGGTGCAATTACATCTGTCAGTACTATACCCTGAGTAAATTTCTCTTGTTCATTCTCAGGGTCAGCTTAACAGTGATGACATAAATTCCAATGGATGCCTTCTAGTTTTGACATCTTATTTTGAACGGAAAACCACTGCAAATTTTCAAAGTAGCACGCAAACTGGAAATGATGCAGATAGGGATGTAGGTTTCTGGGTGGGGCTTGGCCCAGAAGGTGAATGGGAGAGTTTCCGATCACTGCTTCCTCTGTCAGTGATCACAAGAAGACTGAAAGATGATTTTGTTGCTGTGGAAGTTGTAATGAGGAATGGAAAGAAGCATGTAATTTTCAGGGGTCTTGCTACTGTAACAAATGATTCAGATGTCAAATTGGATATCTCAGCCTCCCCTGTGTCTACCATCAATAATTATGACCTCCCTACAGCTAGAAAGCAACAATTTACTGAACAAAGCATAAGTAGTATGAACAGATTTTTCAGTACCATTACTCCTGGGTCTTCCACCATATTACCCTGGCAAAGCATGTCCAAGGACTCTGATCACTGCTTAGAGGTTCGCCCTTGTGTTGACCAATATTCATGGGGCTATTCAGTTGCTGTAGGCTCTTTTTATGCCTATGGTAAGGAACAATCCACCATGGATCAAGGTCTGCTTTCAAGACAAAATACAATGAAGCTAGGAAATAAAATAGCTGCCTCTTCTTCCTTCAAGTTAAACCAGCTTGAGAAGAAGGATGTGCTTTGGTGTTGTCCAAGTACTAGTAGTAAGCAATTTTGGCTTAGCATTAGCACAGATGCCTCAGTTCTTCAGACGGAGCTTAATGCTCCTGTTTATGATTGGAAAATCTCTATCAACTCTCCATTGAAGTTGGAAAACAGGCTTCCAAGCCCTGCAAGGTTCATTATATGGGAAAAACCAAAGGAAGGTATTAGCATTGAGTTACAGCAAGGCATTATCTCTTCACGGGGCAGTGCACACATATATTCTGTTGATGTCCAGAAACCCATATTTCTTTCGTTGTTCGTTCAAGGTGGTTGGGTTTTGGAAAAGGTTAGAATTTCAATTTTATCTGTAGAAGGTGTTAGTCAATGTGACTATACATTTTTGAGTAAGATATACATATGTAAGTATATTAGGTCAAAGAATAGAAAATATACACATATTTACATAGATGCCCTTTTACTATACACTATGTACTAACATTATCTATTTACCAACCTTCCTTGTAAACATTGCTCCTGTTTGTGTTGTGGCATGAATTTCGACTCCCTAAGTTATCTTCCTCTTTTTCTCTTTCTTTTCAGGATCCTGTTCTTATTTTAGATCTTGCATCAACTAACCAGGCTTCATCATTCTGGATGGTTCAGCAGCAAAGGAAAAGGTCTGCGCTTTAATTTGCGCTTGCTCATGTATATTTCCCATAAACAGACCAAAGTAAAGGGACCCTGCTGAATTTTGTTCTGTTAATACAGCATCAGTGAGCAGCATCTTTCATGGCTTGCTTCACTTTCTACTGCACATTTCATTCTTTAATATCTAGACAGAGTAGAGAATACAGCATGGACTCTAGTCACTCATTGGGGTCTTGTCAGTGTTTGGTAGAATAAATACAATATTTAGCAAGAAACAGATCTGTTTTATTCTTAAGCTTTACCGTCAGATTTCAAGTGCCTGGTGTTGAAATTTTTCATGGTGAACCATGAATATTGAAGATGCAAACAAACGAATTGGATTTCTGGGATTCTTGAAGGCATTCCTCTTATTTATTGGAAGCAAAGATATGTGAATCTAGTAATCAGGTTTTATAGCTAATTCAACACTTAATGTGATGTAATTAGTTGCATCACATTCTTGGCAGTTGTTAGTAAATCCTTAATGATAAAGAGCCCTCCAGCACCCTCTCCGCCAAACTCAAAAGCACACTCACAGTCAAAAAAAAAAAAAGGGTTGGGAGGGGTGGAATATGTAGTTGTGGCATGTACCTTAGGTAAAAGTAAAATAGTAAGCACTTCAATACTTGTCCCACTTCTTTTCTTTCAAGTTGCTTAATTCGGGGTCATCATTGTGTACCCACGTCCACTGGAACTTCCAGTCTGGAAGCAACAAGGGTAAGGGTATGGGACATTGGAAGAAGATGCATATTACAGTTGATAGTAAACAAAGAACCTTAGCTCTTGCATTGAGTGGAGATATAAATTTTCTTTTTGGTCTATGTTTCCATTTAATTTCAAGTACATTACTAAAAGATGGTGACCGATAATGTAGAAAATACATTGTGTTTACTATCATATTATGTCCATGTGTTCATACATAACCCATGTTATTTCAAGTTTTGATGCCCCATATTTATTTACTTCATGAGATATTTGAAGGACCACAGGTTGGGATTTGCGTATGTCAAGAATGACCTGAAAATTCAATCTTATTTCCCTTGAAGGGATTACTAAATTTATGTACAAGGCAGCCTATCAGAATAGGAAGTTTCCAAATCCAGATTTAGAAACCTATACAATTCAGGATACAACTAATTAGAATACAATCACAGCCATATATCTTCTAGAAGATATACCATACATCTTTAGAAAGAAAAACCAATCAAGTGTGTATATCTTGTTCGAGAATAAGGACAAGATATCCCATGTATCTTCAACACTTCCCCTCAAGATTGTGAGTGAATGTCATGCATTCCAATCTTGCTTATCAACCTTCGACACACAGCTATAGGTAAATGCTTAGTCAACACATCTACTAATTGATCACTTGAGGATATATATGGGGTGCTAATCAGGCCACTATCTAATTTTTGTTTAATAAAATGTCTATTTACTTTAATATGCTTTGTTCGGTCATGTTGAATAAGGTTGTGGGCAATGCTTATAGCTGATTTATTGTCATAGTAGAGTCTCATACGAGCTGTCCAGTTGATTCTAAGATCATCCAACAGTATTTTAAGCCACAATAACTCACACATCCCTAGAGCCATTGACCTGAGTTCTGCCACCACACTTTGCTTTTTCCTTCTCCAAGTCACAAGATTACCCCCTAGAAATGTGCAGTAACTTGAAGTAGATAGGACCTATCCACTATAGAACCAGCATAATCAGCATTTGTGTAAACTTCAAGAGACATAGTTTCTCCCTTTTTAAGTAGAATACCTTTTTCGAGGGTTCCCTTCAAGTAGTGTAAGATCCTATACATTGCTTTTAGATGAGTTTCTTTTAGGTTGTGCATGAATTGGCTAACCACACTCATTGCATAGGCAATGTTTGGCCAAGTGTGTGTTAGATAAATTAGCCTCCCAACCAATCTTTGATAGGATCTTTAGTCTACTACACCATCTCTTGGAACTTCCCCTAATCGATGATTAGGTTCAATTGGAGTGTCAACTGCCTTAACTCCTGACATTCCCGCTTCAGCAAGTCTAATGTGTACTTCTGTTGAGAGAAAAAAAATCCCTCCTTAGAATGAACCACTTCTATTCCAAAAAGTACTTCAATCTTCCCAACTCTTCAATTTCAAATTCTTTGATCAAACATTCTCTCAACAATTCCATGCCTTTTACATTATCACCGATGATTACAATGTCATCCACATACACTAACGATATTGTTACTCCCCCTGTAGCTGAGTGGTTGATGAACAAAGTATGATCTCCTTGGCTTTGCTTGTATCCCATACCAAGCATAACCTTTGTAAAGCGGCTAAACCAAGCTCTTGTGGATTGTTTTAGTCCATGCAGAGCCTTTTTTAATTTGCACACCACTTTTTCCTAACCAAAACCAAGTGGCAATTCCGTATAAATCTCTTCCTCTAGATCTCCATGCAAGAAGGCATTTTTAACATCATATTGTTGCAGTGGCCAACCTAAATTAGCAACTATGGATAAAAGCACCGTCACCGTATCAATTTTGCAATTGGAGCAAAAGTATCAATGTAGTCTACCCTATAAATCTATGTGTAACTCTTAGCCACTAGCCTTGATTTGTACCTGTCCAAGGACCCATCTGATTTGTACTTTACCGTGTAAACCCACTGCATGTTTTCCTTTAGGCAACCAAACCAACTCCCAAGTTTGATTCTTCTCTGGGGCTGCCATCTCAGCCTCCATGGCAATCTTTCAATTCTCATTACCTATTGCTTCAGAGAAGATTTTGGCAGTCTTCCAATTCTCATTACCTATTGCTTTAGAGAAGATTTTAGGAACAGGAATGGTATGAAGGCTAGTGAGAAAGGCTTTATGTCTAGGTGACAGTTTGGAATATGTTAGAAATAAATGTAAGGGATGTTTTGTGCAGATCCGTATACCTTTCCTATGAGCTATAAGCAGATCAAGATCACAACTATCAGCTTTAGGTTCAACATCACAATTAGAGGATTCGGGTTCAACATCAAATATAAGTTTAGTAGGTGAAATACCTAGTGAAATGTCAATAGGACTAGCACTAGCAGTGGAAGGACTTGAATTAGATGTTGTAACTTGCATAGGAGGAGGAATCAGTACTTTTCTCCCTTTTTTTTTTTGATCAAAGGGTAAGTATGTATAAATGATCAAAGGAATGTTTTCGTCCATGCAGAGCCTTGTGGATTGTTTTAGTCCATGCAGAGTCTTTTTTAATTTGCACACCACTTTTTCCTTGAGTATACCTGCAGTGGATAGGAAGTAAGCAGTGAAGGCTTCCTTAGTGGCATATTTGATGAGTCCTTTGAGATAATAGAAGGGAGAGAAAAGGATGGTAGCTTAAGCATAACAAAAACCCGATCCTTATCTATTAGAATTTTATTCTCCCCCTGAGGATAAGGCTGGACAAAATAAGGAGTATTCTCAACAAAGGTAGCACCTGCTGAAACAAGAACTGTCTTGGTAGGGGGATGATAGCACTTATAACCTTTTTGAGTGGAAGAATACCCAATAAAAATAAACTTGAAGGCATGAGGATCAAGTTTACCTCTGTTAGGAGTATGATCATGAATAAAAGTGACACAACCAAACACTTTATGTGTCCAACAGCTAGAGATATGGAAGTCAAGGAAGGTTTTGGTGAGAAGTTGGATTGGACTTTGAGAATCAAGAGTTTGAGAAGGTAGCCTGTTAATAAGAAAGGTGGTGGTTAAGGTTGTTTCTCCCCAATAATGTTTGGAAACATTATGGTGGAAGAGAAGAGCTTTAGTAACAGCCAAGAGGTGGCCACTCTTCCTCTCAGCCACTCCATTTTGCTAAGGGGTATAAGGGCAAGAAGATTCATGGATAATGCCTTTTTGTTGAAAGAAAACAAATAAGGATTGATTGGAGTAAGCTTTGGCATTATCAAACCTGAATCTCTTAATCTCAATCCCAAACTAATTTTTAACCATGTTGTAGAATATAGGAAAAATAGTTCCCACCTCAAATTTAGTTTTTAACAAATACGACCAGACTACCTAGGTGCAATCATCAACAAAAGAAATAAACCAACGTGCCCCAAAGATGTTAGGAACAGTTGAAGGGCCCCATACATCACTATGAATTAGAGTAAATGGAAGGCTAGTTCTTTTATTAGGAGGAAAGGATATTCACTTGTGTTTTGCAAATTCACACACAACACAATGAAATTCTCTAACATCTAGACCTTTAAATAAGGATGGAAACAACATTTTAAGGACTAAAAAAGAGGGGTGACCAAGACGGTAGTGATGAAGCCATAGCTGATCCTTATTGGACTGAGCAAGGAATGGCATAGGGGGAGGTTTCCCTTCTGTAACCTGCTGGCTATTGGCCACATAGAGAACCTGCTGGCCATTGGCCGCATAGACTTGTCCCTTAGGTTGTCCTTTGGCTGGCTTACCATGAAGCATCCATCATTTTTCAATGGTATGCCTAGACTTCTTGCAATATGTACACCACAAATTATCTTTGTTTGTGGTTTTACTTAGATCCACGACCTTCCTATCTTCTCTACCCTATCTCTCCTGACCAAGACCCTTTAGGGTTAAAAGAGCTAAATTATCCAAATGATTATTCTCTAGCATCACCCCTCTTCTACCTTCTTCTGCACACACTATGGATATTGCCTCATTTAAGGAGGGCAATTCTGACTTGCCAAGAATTTGGACCCTAACTACATCATACTCCACGTTTAGTCCAACTAAAAAATTATAAGTTCTCTCCTTTTCCATAAATCTTTTTTGAATGGCAGCATATTCACTACACTTCATTTGTATACACTGATAGTGATCCAATTCTTGCCACAAGGTCTACAGGAAGTTGGCTTATTTAGTTATGGACCGAGTTGCTTGCTTAGTAACTGCTACCTTGGTTCTAATCTCATATATTTGTGCAACATCATTTACCTTTGAGTAGGTGATCTTCACTGCTTCCCATATCTCCTTAGCTATTGTAAGGAACATCACTGTGTCATTGATTTCTGGAATCATGGAGTTCCAAAACCAGGACATGACTAGTAAGTCCTCTTCATCCCATGTAGCATACGTGGGATCACTCTCCTCAGGCCTAGTTCCAAGCAGGTGACTCAACTTTCCCTTGCCTTTCAAGAGCGTCCTAATCAGATGAGACCATTTGAGGTAGTTCTTTCCATTCAGTCGATAAGCTGCTTGGATGTTTGGTAATTCTCCACTGGTGATCACACCATGGCTGGAACTACCCGTAAAAGTGACTTCAGTTGTGCTAACTGATTCTATGGCTTCAGTCATAATTCTTGAATTCTAAAAGAAGATTGAATCAAGAAGGTTTTTGCTACAAACAACCAAGGACAGCCTTACTTAGAGGGTAGAACCTAGGGCTCTGATACCATGTCAAGAAGAAGGAAAAAAAAACCAATCTTATTCATTCTAATGACCTATTAGCCACATATATATACATGCCTATCATTTGTATAGGCATTAGTTTCCTAAGTCTAATTAGGAAGTGTGGAAAAAGGAAGCAGTATTCCTTGTTAATTTTATTGATACCAATCATAGAATTTATACAAGAAGTTTCAAAGAATTCTCCTATATTTTAGGGCTGGATTACATCCCTATATTTTAGGACTAGATTCCTAATCTAATATCTAGGACTAGATTACATCAAATTTAAATATACAACAAGAAGATAAAACACAAAATATAAAAGAGTAAAACAACCTATCTTTATCTTGCCATAGCTTCTTATCCTCGTTCCAACACTCCCCCTCAAGCTGGGGAGTAGATATCAATCATGCCCAGCTTGTTGATCAGGACTTCAAATTGGGTATTTGGCAAACCTTTTGTAAGAACATCAGCCACTTGATGATTTGAAGGGATATATGAAATCTTCAATAAACCACTGTCTAACTTTTTCTTTAGGAAGTGTCTATCAATTTCAATATGCTTGGTTTTTTCATGTTGCACTGGATTGTAGGCTATACTTATAGCTGATTGATTATCACCCAAGAGTTCAATAGGCCTTTGTATTGGAATTTTCAAATCTTCTAGGATAATCTTTACCCATAAAAGCTCGCATACTCCTAGGGCCATAGCTCTAAATTCTGCCTCAGCACTTGATCTAGCCACCACCCCTTGCTTTTTGCTCCTCCAGGAGATCAGATTTCCTCCGAGAAATACACAGTACCCAGTTGTAGATCTTCGGTCAACTAGTGAGCCACCATAATCTGCATCTGTATATCCTTGAAGCTTTAAGTCTGTCCCTGGTGTGAATAGGATCCCTTTTCCAGGTGTAGCTTTAAGATAACATAGAATCTTCCTTACTGCTGTCATATGTTCTTCATTAGGATCATGCATGAACTAACTGACAGCAAATGATATGTCAGGTCTAGTATGTGACAGATATATTAATCGTCCTACTAGGCGTTGATATCTCCCTTTGTCCACCTCTTGACCTCCATTATTGGCTTGCAATTTTGTATTGGGATCCACTGGTATCTTTCCTCCTTTTCCCCCTAATACCCCTATTTCATCAAGTAAATCCAAGACATATTTTCGCTGAGATAAGAAAATACCTTCCTTTGAGTGTGCTACTTCTATGCCTAAGAAGTAGCGCAATTGACCCAGCTCCTTGATTTCAAATTCATGAGCTAAGTTTTGTTTGAGGCGGTCTTGTTCAGTTGTGTCATTCCCTGTTATCACAATATCATCCACATAGACAAGCAAAATTGTTATCTTTTCTCCTATATGTTTGATGAATAGAGTGTGGTCTCCTCGGCTTTGGTGATATCCCATAGAAATCATGGCCTTTGAAAATCTTCCAAACCATGCTCGAGGGGACTGTTTAAGTCCATATAGAGCTTTCTTGAGTTTACAAGCCTAAGTCTTCTCATCTCCTTCATGTGTAAAGCCAGGTGGAATTTCCATAAAAACTTCTTCCTCTAAATCTCCATGTAAGAAGGCATTTTTGACATCGAATTGTTGCAATTTCCATTCAAATTTAGCTGCTAATGCTATTAGAATTCTTATCGTAGTCATTCTAGCCACAGGTGCAAAGGTTTCTAGATAATAAATACCATAAGATTGAGTATAACCTTTGGCCACTAAGCGGGCCTTATACCTGTCAAGAGTTCCATTGGCTTTGTATTTAACATTAAAAATCCACCTGCAACCCACGAGTTTGGTATCCTTTGTTCTAGGAACTAATTCCCAAGTTTGATTCTTCTTTAGGACATCAATTTCTTCTAACATTGCCTTCTTCCAATTAGGGTCTTTTACAGCTTCCTCTACTGATTTGGGAATAGCAATTGCATCCAATGATGTTAGGAAGCTTTGGTATTGATCGGATGTACGGTGGTATGAAAGATAGGAGGCTAATGGATGTTTGGTGCAAGTTCTAACACCTTTTCGAATGGCAATGGGAAGGTTTAAGTCCAGGGGTTCAGATTGGGTTTGAGAGGTATTAAAGTTGGTGGCTGGATTTTTATTTGGTATAATTTCCAGGCTGGTATCTGGAGCTGATGATGGGACTAGCTGTAGTTCTTCAATAGGCTGCCTTCTCTTGTAAACATAGGGAGAACCTTTGTATCTTATAGGAGAACCGAGGCTGGAGTGAGGATGATCAGTTGGTGAAGGTTGAGGTATCATACTAGGGCTGGAATTTTCTGGAGGATCCTAATTGGCTACTCTAGTCTCTAGACTTGCATTTAGAAATTCCCAATCCAAATCTACAAGATTTGTACCTGCTGGCCTAGCTGGAAAAGGGGAAAAATAGGGCTGAGATTCATTAAATGTGACATCTTTTGAAACATAGAATTTTCAGGTGCTTGGATGGTAGCACTTATACCCTTTTTGTGTTGGAGAGTATCCAAGGAAGATGCACTTAAGGGCCCTAGGGTCCAACTTGTCTCTATGGATTTTGAGTATGTGAACAAAACATACATATCCAAACACTCTTAAGGGTAGCTGAGAATGAAGATTAAAATATGGAAAAAAAGAATTTAAAGATTGAAACGGACTTTGACCATTTAGAACCCTAGATGGGACTCTATTAATGACATAAGTGGCTGTTAACACAGCTTCCCCTCAAAAATATTTTGGCACATGATGATGATGAAGTAAGGTTCGAGTGACATTGAGAAGATGACGCATCTTTCTCTCTGCCACCCCATTTTGTTGGGGTGTATCAATGCAAGATGACTCATGTATGATTCCCTCTTTTTGGAAATAAGTTTGCAGCTGAATGTTAAAGTAATCCTTTGCATTGTCTGTTCTAAGCCTTTTTATAGTAGTTACAAATTGAGTTTGAATCAGTTTGCAGAATGTGATCAATGTGGACCCAATAGTAGTCTTATCTTTTAAAAGAAATACCCAACACATACGAGTGCAATCATCAATAAATGTAATAAACCATTTTGCCCCAGAACAATTGGATATTCTAGATGGCCCCCAAACATCAGAATGAATTAAGTAAAATGGTTTTGAAGATAAAGTATTACTGATTGGAAAAGAGACTCGATGATGTTTAGCAACAATGCACTCATCACACCTAAGACTCCTAGGGTCTAATGACTTAAACAAATCTGGAAATATTTGTTTCAACAATCTAAATGGAGGATGGCCTAGTCTAAAATGATGTAACCAAATAGAAGATAGTTTAGAGGCTGACTGGGAGGATGCTGCTGACTGGAAGGATGAGACTGGCTGGAAGGATAAGACTGGCTGGGAGGATGCTGATGAAGAATAAGCCATAAGTTGCTGTTGTCTCCTTATAGAACAATCATTCTCCCTATCCAAGATATAGAGCCCATTTCGAACTTTAGCCACACCAATCATCTGCCCCGTTTTCTTGTCCTGAAACTTACACATTGAAGGAGAGAAAACCGCCAAACAATCAAGATTTTGGGTTAGTTTCTGTATGGAAATCAAGTTGGTAGTTAATGCTGGAACATAAAGAACTTGTTCAAGGGAAAGCTGAGAGTTTAATGATACTTTGCCTTTACCTAGGATAGGAATAGTGGTTCCATTGGCAATCAGGATATGTTTGGTAGGCTTAAGGGTATCATAAGTCACAAAACAATGAATATTAGGGGTCATGTGATTGGTAGCCCCTGAATCAAGGACCCAACTGCTATTCTTATCAATTTTGGAAGCTGAAAAAACTGTATAGGAAGGGAAATTACCTTGAGAATTACCTTGATGAGCTAAGGAGCAGGTTCCTCCATCTTGAAATGTCCGAAGAAAGGCTTTTAATTTGCCTAATTCCTCAGCATTCAGTGAATCAAATTCGGCTTCTACTTCCCTTTTATCAGCTTCCTCTTCTTGCTCTTTATTTACATGAAAGCTTTGGGATTTCATGTTCTTGAATCCTCCGATCCTACTCAAGACTGCCTCATTCCCATGGAGTTTAAAGCATGTTTCCCTAGTGTGGCGAGGCTTTTTGCAAAAGGTATACCATTGTGAGTCTCGATTATGACTAGGGTTATGATGCTGTAAACTGGATCTGGGTTTGCTAGGGTTCTGAAACCCTACTTTTCCAGCTTTATTTCCTTCTTGTTTGCTGATCACTAGTGCAGATCCCTCAGTCGTGTGTTCAGTTAGCATAGCATATCTTCGATTTTCCTCACTTCTTACAATTGCAAAAGCCTCATTAAGAGTTGGGAGTTTATCCTTACCGAGAATTTGGACCCTTACTTGGTCGAAGCCAGGATTGAGTCCAGCGAGGAACTCAACAATCCTGTCTCGTTCAATTATCCAATTGAGTGTTGCAACATCTTCTTGGCATACCATCTTGATGGGCTGATATTGATCAAGTTCCAACCACAATCCTCTCATTACGTTGTAGTAATCTATGACGGTAAGTTGGCTTTGTTTGGTGGCTGTAATCTTTGTCTTGACTTCGAAAATCACAGAAGCATCCTGGATTTTGGAGTAGGTTTGTTGCGCTGTCTCCCATACGGCTTTGGCTGTACTTAGGAACATAAAGTTCCTACTAATCTCTGGTTGCATAGTTCCCCATAGCCAAGACATGATGCGAGAATCATCTATGTCCCATGCTATATATATTGGATCTGTTTCTTTGGGAGGGCTTCCAAACAGATGGTTGCCTTTCCCACGGCCTTTGAGAAGAGTCTTCACTAGTTGGGCCCATTGAAGATAATTTTTCCCATCCAACCGATAAGTTGGATGGACTATAGGGAGTTCTGAGGACAGAGGGACTTCACTAACCACTGGAGAGTGATGTGGCTGATGTCCTTCTGCTGGATTTGTATCACTGGTTGGGCTTGCGACATTTAATAGTTCCGCCATTAAACCTTTTGTTTTCGGCTATCAGTGAGTTTGTGAAACCAGCAGGCTTGTGGATGCAATAAAGGCACGTCTAGGGTAAATAGAGATGGTCCGGGCTTAGGGCAATGAAGGCAAGACCAATGGAGAATCAAATCAAGGGCTGAGGATCAGATCGCGGACTGCAATGAAGGCAGGACCAATGGAGCAAGAACTGGGCAATGAAGGCACTAGGGTTATGTTATATTCTACTCGACAGATTTCTCTGATACCATGTGGAAAAAGGAAGCGGTATTCCTTCTTAATTTTATTGATACCAATCATAGAATTTATACAAGATGTTTCAAAGAATTCTCCTAAGAATTCTCCTATATTTTAGGGCTGGATTACATCCCTATATTTTAGGACTAGATTCCTAATCTAATATCTAGGACTAGATTACATCAAATTTAAATATACAACAAGAAGATAAAATACAAAATAAATGCAAAATATAAAAGAGTAAAACAACCTATCTTTATCTTGCCATAGCTTCTTATCCTCGTTCCAACAGGAAGTTTCCTAATTAGATAGCTCCCTAAACTAGTTTAGGAAATATGTACAGCAAAAGGAATTATATAGCAAAGGAAACTACAGCTACTACATACAATCAAATCAAACAAATAAATAAAGGACTACACGATACAAACAATAAAGGAAATCCGCATAATCTGCATATAGGAAATCTGTCATCTTCTAACACTTCCAGCAAAAGGAACTTCCATTGTGTTAAAGCATATTGTACTGTAGCGTACAGTAGTGTGTTTGTTAGTTGTAGCTTGTGATTTGTTTTTAAGTTAAGTTGTATAGGCTTATTTCATTATGTCGGTGTGAGAGCTTTAGCTGTTATATATAAACAGCAAAGCTAACTAATTCGTGTGTGGTTTTTCTTTCTCTAATCAAAATTGTGAAGTTACTGCAATTTTCTTTTCTTCTGTTCGTTCATCTATTCTAGGGTTTGTTGAGTTTTTACATGGTATCAGAGCCTTCGACATAAGTCATGACATCCGATTCAAATCACTGTACCTTCTTTTCAATTCCTCCTTGTTCGTCTTCCTCTCTTTCTTCGACTTTGCATATTGGTTTTGGTGCAGTTGCGAAAGCTTTGAATTATGTACTGATCAAGCTCGATAATGGGTATTACATTTTTTGGAAAACTCAAGTTCTAGCTATTATTCAAGCATTCGATCTAATTCAATTTCTAAACAATTCGACACCTCCTCCAAAGTTTATCATGAATCCAGATAGTGGCGATGCTGAAGCTACAAAATTGAATGATGACTATATGGATTGGTTGTGACCAGACCAGCTTCTTCTTGTCTGGCTTTTCTCAACCATTGATAGAGATGTCCTAGCGCAAGTGATTCATTGTGAATCATTTGTTGAGGTATGGTCTACCTTGGAGAAGCTATGTTCTAGACAAACTGTTGCAAAATCATTTCAATTAAAGCAACAATTACGTTCAGTAAAGAATGAATCTCTATCTGTTAATGACTATATCTTAAAGATCAAAATAATAGGCCATGCTCTTGCAGCCATAGGAAAACATCTTCCTAATAAGGAGTTGTTACTAGCTATCTTAAACGGTTTAAATCATGACTATGAGACTGTTGTTAGTCTCATAACATACCAGATAGATGAAATAGATTTAGAAAAGGTGCAATATCTTCTTTTGATGCATGAACAGCGGTTAGTCACATAGAATGTGCCACATTTGACAACTGCTTTTGATTCACCTATGTCATCTTCAATGTCAATTAATGTTGCTTCTTATTCCTCACAAAATGGAAATGGATCTGTTACAAACACTAGAGGAGGTTATAATAATCGAGGAGGTCATTTTGGCACTAAAGGAGGTAGAGGGAGAGGTAGATCAGCTGGCAAAAGAATTTATTGTCAGTTTTGCTGAAAGCCAGGGCATTTTGTTGATAAATGTTACCACATATTTGATAAAAATTTTCATCGGAGTTCTGGTTCTAATTTTGGAAGAGGAAGTTCAGTTGGTCAGATCAATTTTCATGATTCTCGGGCATACCTAGCTTCTATTCGGGACTCTAGCCAAGGCTACATCACTGATTTAGGTTCATATCATGGCACTACTTATGGCACCACACCTCAACCATCTCAACCTTCATTCTTACCTTATGATAAGTCTGATCCTTCATGGTTTGTGGACTCTGGAGCCACTAACCACATTACTTCTAGTGTTAACAATCTGTCCATTCATTCACCTTATCATGGCAATGACAAAGTAACAATTGGTAATGGTAAGTCTTTACCTATCTTAGCTATTGGTACTACACAAATTTCTTCCGTTTCTAATCCTAAATCTTTTGTCTCTTTACCTCTATGTTTTTCATGTTCCTCAAATGAAGAAAAACTTGATTAGTGTTTTTTAATTAACTCGAGATAATAATGTTGTTATTGAATGTGATTCACATTCATGTATTGTTAAGGACAAGGATTCCAGATAGGTGCTACTTCAAGGACATCTTAGGAATGGACTCTATCGACTGAATTCAGCTTTTGTTCCAGCTACACTCAGTCACTCTGTTCATCCTATTGAGCCTATTGATTCTATTCAATCTACTTCTTTTTCTACATGTAATAAACAGTACAAAAATACATGTAATAAGCACTCATTTTGTCATGAGTTTCCAAATCATTGTGTCAATATAGTTCAAACTAATTTTGATGTCTGTAAACAATGGCATGCTCGCTTGGGGCATCCATCAACTCGCGCACTGCAGCTTATATGGAATAAAATTCAAGTTTTATTTTCTTCTATTCCTTTTTGTGATTCCTGCAAGTTTGGGAAATTAAGTCAGCTACCATTTGTACATTCTGAGATCAAATCAAATAAACCTTTAGAACTAGTCTATTCCGATTTATGGGGACCATCACCTGTTCTTTCAATTGAGGGTTATAGATATTACATGATATCTGTGGATGCATATACCCGGTACACTTGTCTATATCCCTTGAAACTCAAATCAGATGCTCTACCCACGTTTGTAGCCTTTCACAAATTTGTTGAACTGCAATACTAACACAAACTCAAAGCTTTACAAACTAACAATGGGAGAGAATTTAAGGCCTTTTTACCTTATTCTTGGAAGCTTTGGGATTCAAGCTCGATTTTCATGTCCCTACACACACCAACAAAATGGTGTGGCTGAGAGAAAACATCATCATATAGCTGAAATGGAGTTAACTCTATTAGCTCATTCTCATATGCCTCTTAAGTATTGGGTAAAAGCATTTTAAACTGCAGCTCATATCATCAATTTGCTGCCAGCCTCACCCATTAAATTTTTCAGTCCATTTCAGTTGTTGTTTGGGAAATAAACAACATATCCAGCCGTTATCCCACTATGTGGGGTTGGCTACATGAATTCTAGACTTCTATGTGGGTTACATCCCAACAGATAGTTTGTCTAGAATTCATATTTGGATCCGACTAGGTTTTACGCTGGCTGTCGGCTACCTAACGCAACCCTCCTCCTTTATCTGGGTTTGGGACCGGCAGTGGATAATATCCCCTGGCGGAGTAATGATGAAATAAAGTTTGAACACCATCTTTACATGGAGAAATTTCATGAGATGGTGGTGAATGAGGATAATTGATATAGTTGTGTTCCATAACTTAATTGACATGGTGAAACCAACAAGTACAATATAAAAACACAACATTGTTGTTTGGGAAATCCCCTAACTATTTTCTTCTCCAACCATTTGGTTGTGCTTGTTTTCCTTTCCTTAGACCTTATAACAAGCACAAATTTGCCTTTCATACTACCAAATGTGTGTTTCTAGGCTATAGTCATTCTCAAGTCAGGTATAAATGCTTGCATCCATCTGGAAAGATCTATGTATCAAGGCATGTTCAGTTTAACCCTAATGACTTTCCCTATCCTTCTCTGTTTGTATCTTCTTCTATTTCTTCATCTTCATCGTCTACTACGGGGTTTGGGTTATCCACTTCTCATTTTCAGTCTCTCCCTTCCTTTTCAAAACCGTCTAAGGTAGCACCATCCTTAACTCCTTACTTGTCAATTACATTTTCTAATCAACAAGCTCCAGCAGCTTCTCATGCTATAAGTTCTCTTTGTGAACAACCATCTGCTCAGTCTTTTCCTCCTCCTCCTAAACAGCCTCTTTCAGTTTCTAAACCTAAACCTCTTGCAGCTCCTTCCATACATCCTATGCATACCCGATCTAAAGCACAAAGACTTGTCACTGCCTCTCCTCATGTCTTAGTGAGTAGCCTAGAACCATATTCAGTCCATGAGGCTTTGCTAGACTCTCAATTGTTGCAGCCTATGCAAGAAGAATTTGCAGCCTTGTAGAGGAATAAAACATGGGATCTTGTTCCCTTTTTAGAAGATATGAATATCATTGAAAGCAAATGGGTGTTTCGGGTAAAGTATAAATCAGATGGCTCTGTTCTTAAGCATAAAGCAAGACTAGTAGCTAAGGGTTTCCTACAAACACCTGGTGTAGACTATGCTGAAACTTTTAGCTCTGTTGTGAAAGCTCCAACAATCAGAGTATTGTTTTCCTTAGCTATCACTTTTGGTTGGGATATTCAACAAGTGGACATCAACAATGCTTTTCTGAATAGTGACTTGGAAGAAACTGTTTTTATGACTCAATCTGAGGGTTTTGTGAGTTCTCAATATCCCTCTCATGTATGCAAATTACGGAAGTCTCTATATGGTTTAAAACAAGCACCTCGTGCTTGGTATGTGAAGCTGAAATCTACATTTTAGAATTGGGGATTTACTAGAGCTACATCAGATGCTTCTCTTTTCATTAAATGGACAGCCTCTTATGTCTTGTTTGTTTTGGTCTTTGTTGATGACATTCTTATAACCGGGTCTGATTCTACTGCTCTTCAGCTGTGTATTAAAGATTTGGACAGAACATTTGCATTAAAAACCCTAGGTTCAGTCAATTATTTCCTAGGGTTTGACGTTTTTAGAAATACAACTGGAATTTACTTAACTCAAGCTAAGTACACTATGGATTTGTTGAAGAAAGCTAACATGTATGACAGCAAACCTTGTGCAACACCTGCAACTTCTGGGTTTTCTCTTACAAATGAAGGTGAAATGTTTTCTAATTCATCTTTGTATCGAACCCTAATTGGTTCTCTTCAATATTTGACATACATTCGGCCGGATATTGCTTTTGTGGTCAATAGATTAAGTCAGTTTTTGGCAGCTCCTAAAGTGCAGCACTGGGTTGCTTGTAAGCAGCTACTCAGATATTTGAAAGGCACAGTGGGTTATGGTCTTTTATTCTCTCCCTCACTTGGAAATGTAGCTATTTCAGTCTACACCGATGCAGATCATGCAGGGTGCAAGGTTACAAGGCACTTAACCAGTGGATTTTGTGCATTTCTTGGCTATAATTTGATTGTTTGGGGCTCTAGAAAACAAACGGTGGTTGCTCGATCAGTAGGGGAAGCTGAATACCGAGCTATAGCTCAAGGAGTAACAGAATTACTATGGCTGAAGTCATTATTTTCAGAGTTGGGGTATTCAGATACTATTTCTCCTAAGCCTTTTGTGTGGAGTGACAATTTGGCTGCTAAGAGTATGGCTGAAAATTCAATTTTCCGTGGGAGAACTAAGCACATAGAGCTTGATATTCATTTCATTAGAGAAAAGGTTGAGAAGGATGAAATAGAAATCAGATATGTGCCTACAGAACATCAGATTGCTGATATTTTCGCAAAGGGGCTAACTAAGGATCGTTTTCAGTTTTTTGTGCAGCAAGCTTGGCTTAAAGTTTTCTCCAGTGCACAAGGATTGCAGTTCAGGAGAGTCCTAATTGAGGGGGAATGTTTAAGCATATTGTACTGTAGCGTACAGTAGTGTCTTTGTTAGTTGTAGCTTGTGTTGTGTTTTTAAGTTAAGTTGTATAGGCTTATTTCATTATGTCAGTGTAAGAGCTTTAGCTGTTATATATAAACAGCAAAGCTAACTAATTCGTGTGTGGTTTTTCTTTCTCTAATCAGAATTACGAAGTTAGTGTAGTTTTCTTCTCTTCTATTCATTCATCTATCCTAGGGTTTATTGAGTTTTTACACATTGTACCACTGGAATCAGTCGAATCCGGCATGGTGTTGTGAGTATTTGACATCTTATGTAAGAAGATTGAATATTAGTGAAGGCCACAACATTCGAAGTCACAAAAGGGCAGTGATTGATGTCCTAAGGCTCTAATATCATGTCAAGAATGACCGGAAAATTTCAATCTTTTTTCCATTGTTTTGGATTACTGAATTTATGTACAAGGCAGCCTATCAGAATAAGAAGTTTCCAAGTCCAGATTTGGAAACCTATACAATTTAGGATACAACTAATTTAGAATACAATCACAACCATATATCTTCTAAAAGATATACCATACATCTTCAGAAAGAAAAACCAATCAAGTGTGTATATCTTGTCCGAGAATAAGGACAAGATATCCCTTGTATCTTCAACAATGTATATATATTTCCTAATATCTATTATTTTGACTTTTGGTTTCTTGACAGGCCTAAACCAAATATAAAAGTAACCAAGTCCATGCAATATGACTTTAAGGGTGTGTTTGATAGCATGGAAATTCTATGGAAAATGTCACATCCAAGGAATTGAATTCCTTCTTTGTTCTTTGTTGTTTGACACGCTGCATTTTCCATGGAATTGAATTCTACGGTACAACCCTTTTGATTCTAAAGGTGTGGTGGTTTTTGTTTTCGATTTAAGTTGGAAAATGTTTAAAGAAAACATTTTCCAACTAAATGCAATCAAATACACCCTAAATCATTGTTCTTATGATTTCTAAATTTACTGTTTAAACTTTAAACTTATACATATATTCTGCATACATGTATATTAGCAGTAATCCTTGTGAGATTGGAGGAAAGGGTATGTTACTTTTCAGTCGGGTTTACCATGTCCATGAGTGGTGTGACTATGCATTATTTGTCTGTGACATGATTATTGTCAGGCTCGATTTGTTATACGAAATATGTCTAATATTTTCTCTTTAATGGGCAAGTATTTTTCTTAAGCAAGAAATTTCATACTAATTTCTACTCATATTTCTATGGAAATATTCTATAGGAGACTACGAGTGAGCATTGAACGTGATGTGGGAGGAACCATTGCTGCTCCCAAAACCATAAGGTTCTTTGTCCCTTACTGGATCAGTAATGAATCCCATTTATCTTTGGCATACCGGGTAGTGGAAATTGAACCTCTGGAAAGTATGAGTACAGATTCCCCTCTGCTTTCAAAAGCTGTTAAATCTGCAAAAACAGCATTGAGAAGTCCTTCCATGGAGAGGAGATCTGTTGGTTCAAGAAAAAATGTTCAAGTACTAGAAGCAATTGAGGACAGAAGTCCAACACCTAGCATGTTTTCTCCACAAGACTATGTTGGCCGTGGTGGTGTTATGCTTTTTTCATCACGAAATGATGCTTACCTGTCCCCAAGGGTGGGCATTGCTGTTGCAATTCAAAACTCTGAAAATTACAGTCCTGGGATCTCTTTGCTTGAGCTAGAAAAAAAGGTGATATGATAAGACAATTTTGCCAACCTCATGATGGCTTCATTTCTTTCCACACTTTTTCTCTATTGAATTGTCAACCACCATGTCATCTAAAAGGTGATATAATAAGACCAGTTATGTAGTGAAGTCTGGCTACATACCATGTTCAGTTATTAACAACATGTCATCAAAAAGGTTAAGCTATTAAGGGTTAATTTTTTCTTTGATATTATTTTTTTTACCCTCAACATTATCCTCCATTTTTCTCTTATTTTGTTGTATGTTCAAATTGCTCTTTAATAACTTGTGGGATTAATATTCTCTTTCAGCAAAGGATTGATGTCAATGCCTACAGTTCTGTTGGATCTTACCATAAGCTTTCAGCCATACTACACATGACCTCAGATAGAACAAAGGTGCTTTTTTTTACATTTACCCATTGTCGACTATGAATTTTTGGCAACAGTTACGTAAATCTCATTAACTGCATTGTATAATTATACCTCCCATTTAGTACTGATTTCTTTCTGTTTGATTGATCATCTAATTATTGATCATATGTTATGACAGTCTAATTCAGAAGCGTTGAAAATAGTGGTTTGTTTGTCATAATTGCCCCACAAAAATCTTTTTGGATATTGGTTTATTTACCAGAGCAGATGTGTCTTCTCTGATCGTTTAAGTAATTTGCAACATCAACGCCTAGTTTGAAGCCTACTCTCATCACCAACTTTGATCTATTGCTCCTTTATATAACCTCAAATCTTTACCTTGCATCTTTGCGGGCTATAATATGAAATTCTCCTTCATATATTTTTTAAGACAAGCATGTAGGTAAAGAATGAATGTCCGACTAGAAGGATGAGATACCCTTTGAAGGGAAACTGCAGTATACAAATCAAGCTCAGTACATCTGATAATAATTCAAAACCCATGCTCTTCCCAGAAGCACTCATGAACCACAAGCAGCTCTTAGCTATTGGTTCCTTATTCTCATTGGCTGATCTAGGGACCCAGAATATTTACCTTGAGAAATTGAACAGAGTTAGAATCACTTGCCTGAAATTACTCTAGCACCATGATCCAAGAGAACTCATTCTTGCTCATTTGCAACCCTTTCACCCTTGCTGGTGAGCAATACATGTTACAGTTTTCAGTACATAATGTCTGTAGGTTGCATACTGTTAGCAAATGAGTTGATTTATCCTGATATTGTTTCCTTTTCTTGGTTATATTGTTTCCTTTTCTTGGTTGATTGATTGTAAATTGTAATCTTTTATTTGATTGTAAATTGTAGATTAGAATCTTTTATTTTAAGCAGCTTCCTAATTTGTTTAAGGAAGATTGCTAAGTTAGAGTTGCCTAACTCATTTAGGCTAACTTAGGAAGGTATCCAACTTAGGAGATATCCAAAACTTGGCAACCTCTCTGTATATATGTTGTATTTGGTTCGACTATGTTGAATAGATTGGAAGTTTTTCCTGATCTTTGACATGGTATCAGAGCCATAGGATTTCGGTGATTGTTTGTAGCCGAGATACCTTGATCCATTTTTTCTTCCAACCATAGTATGGGCGACGTTGGAGAATCGGAAGGTACAACCGAAGTCACAGCCACAGGTGCTGTTACGGGGGGATCCAGCCATGGAATAAGTACTGGAGGAGAGCTTCCGATTATTCAAGCGGCTTATAGGTTGAGCGGAAAAAATTATCTCAAGTGGTCTCAATTAATCAAGACCTTCTTGAAAGGCAAGGGGAAATTGAGCCACTTGGAGGGAACCGGTCCTCAAAAGGCGGATCCTACGTACGCTGCATGGGATGAAGAAGACTCATTAGTCATGTCATGGCTTTGGAGTGCTATGAATCCAGAGATTAGCGATACCGTAATGTTTCTAACTACGGCTAAGGAGATATGGGATGCTATGAGGACTACCTACTCCAAAATCAATGATGCTGCACAGATTTATGAAATCAGAACAAAAGTGGCAGCAACAAAACAAGGCAACCGATCTGTTACTGAGTACTCTAATCTGTTGCAGATTTTGTGGCAAGAATTGGATCACTATCAGTGCATCCAGATGAAGTGCAGCGAGGATGCAGTCATTCAAAAGAGATTTGTGGAGAAAGAACGGATCTATGACTTCTTAGCTGGGCTAAACTTGGAGTATGATGCTGTTAGGATCCAAATCCTAGGTAAATCTGACCTACCTTCTTTAAATGAAGTTATTGCTATTATTCGAGGGGAAGAAGGTAGGAGAGGAGTGATGTTAGAAAATCCACAGTTAGAGGGATCAGCATTACTCACTATAAAGGGAGCTGGTCGTGGAAGATGGATTAAAGAAGATAGAAGACAGGTGGATTCAAATGGGAGTACCACAGATAGAGATAATTTGTGGTGCACTTTTTGCAAAAAACCGAGGCACACAGTTGATAAATGCTGGAAGCTCCATGGAAAACCAGTTAGAGGAGGACAACATCCACAATCTAAGCCTAATGGGCAGTCCTATATGGCTAATAGTCAGTTGGGAGCGGGAGAGATCAATGGCCGACAACAAGTGGAAGGCAAAGGCATTGAACAAGCTGAGTTTATGGGGCTGAAACAAGAAGAAATTGAAAAGTTGAGGACCCTATTGGGCTCACTTGAGAAGGAACCAGGAGCAAGTTCTTCAAATCTTGCTCTCACAGGTATTACTCTCAATTCTTCCAGCTTAAAGGTTTCAGATTTAAGTTTTAAACCAGATTGGGTTCTTGACACTGGTGCCACCGACCATATGACCTATTCCTCCCAAAAATTCCTATCCTATAAGCCTTGTCCTAGCACCAAAAAGATTGTTCTAGCTGATGGATCCCTAACTACTGTTGCTGGAATAGGGGACATCAGTGTGAACAATCATTTGATCCTAAGAGATGTTCTTCATGTTCCTAAACTTTACACCAACCTTATCTCTATTAAAAAACTGACTCAAGATGCTAATTGCCTTGCTATCTTCTCTCCAACCTCTTGTGAATTTCAGGAAAGGGACTCGAGGAAGATGATTGGGCATGCTAAGGTGAAAGAGGGGCTATACTATCTTAAAGGATTTAGTAAACTGAAATATGTTCCTCCTATGTCTTTTTTAGTTAAATCCAATAAGGATACCCTATGGCTTCATCATTTTCGCTTAGGGCATCCATCTTTTGTGGTTCTTCAATCTATGTATCCCTCGTTGTTCAAGGGATTAGATAGTAGGGAATTTCAATGTGATATTTGTCAATTTGCTAAGCATAAAAGAGCTTCATTTCCTCTTAATAATACTCGAAGTGTTCTTCCTTTCAATTTAATTCATAGTGACATATGGGGTCCTTCTCCTATCCCTAACATTTCGGGTGCAAGGTGGTTTGTGTTATTTGTTGATGATTGTACCCGTGTCATGTGGTTATACCTTCTTAAAAACAAATCAGATGTTTGTTCCATTTTTCAAAATTTCTACACCATGATTAAAAACCAATTTGGTGTTGAAATTAAAAGAGTGAGAACTGACAATGCCAAGGATTTTTTCAATCAAACTCTCTCTCATTTCTTTCAAGAGAGAGGTGTGATCCATGAATCATCATGTGTTTATACTCCCCAGCAAAATGGCCTAGCTGAAAGGAAGAATGGTCACTTATTAACCGTTACAAGAGCATTGTTGTTTCATAATAATGTGCCTAAACACTATTGGGGAGAGGCTGTTCTAACTGCAGCTTATCTTATCAATAGGCTGCCTTCAAGAAACCTTGGTCTCAAAAGTCCAATTCAGCTTCTTACTCAAGGATTTCCAAACTTTGTTCCCACAGATTTGTGTCCTAAAGTGTTTGGCAGCTTAGTTTTTATTCATAACCATTCTCCTCATAGGGGAAAATTGGATCCTAGGGCTCTCAAATGTGTCTTTGTCGGCTATTCTCCTACTCAAAAGGGTTATAAATGTTTCCATCCTCCATCCAAAAAATTCTTTGTCTCAGCTGATGTTAAATTTGTGGAAGATCAATCATATTTCCAGAATTTCTACACTCATGGGGAGACTGATTTCTTAGGTGGAAATGCAACGGAATTATGTCTTCCTACTCTTCCATGTTCCTCTTCGACTTGTCCTAGATGTTCCTCCACTCTTTCAGCTTGTCCTAATCCTCAGGATTGTACTAATACTGATGTAAGAGAGACTATTCAGTCAAATCCTAAACCACTGAAAGTGTATACAAGAAAGAGAGCCCCAGAACTTCCATCTAAGCATGCTGAATTATCTAACTTAAGTCTTGATCAGTGCAGTCCAGCATCTGAATCCCACCAGAACTCTATTCCATCTTCTCCTGAAACTAAACCTACTTCACCAGCATCTCTTCCAGTTGACCATCAGCCATCTACACTCAATTTAGATGATCTAGATGTCCCAATTGCCCTAAGGAAGGGAACCCGAGCCTGCACCCAGCATCCATTACACTTGTTTCTCAGTTATTCTAATCTGTCCCCAGCTTACAAAGCCTTCTTAACCAATGTCTCTTCCATACCAATTCCAAAAAACCTATCTGAAGCTTTAAGCAGTGAGAATTGGAAGGAAGCCATGAGAGTTGAGATGAATGCTCTTGAAAAGAACCATACTTGGAATCTGGTAGAACTTCCTAAAGGCAAGAAACCAGTGGGATGTAGATGGGTTTTCACTGTTAAATACAAATCAGATGGCTCTCTAGAAAGGTACAAAGCTAGGTTGGTGGCCAAAGGTTATACCCAAACATATGGTGTGGATTATCTTGAAACATTTGCTCCGGTGGCCAAAATGAACACTGTTCGGGTTCTATTATCATTGGCAGCCACTTTAAACTGGCCTTTGTATCAATATGATGTTAAAAATGCTTTTTTACATGGTGACTTAGAGGAAGAGATTTATATGGAGGTTCCTCCTGGATTTGGGTTTCCTAATCAAGGAAAAAACTTAGCATGCCGCTTGAACAAAGCTCTCTATGGACTGAAACAGTCACCAAGAGCTTGGTTTGGGAGATTTGCCAAAGTAATGTGTGGTTTGGGCTATGAGCAAAGTCAAGGGGATCACACATTGTTTATCCACCACTCTCCAACTGGTAAACTAACTGCTTTGCTAGTGTATGTGGATGATATAATTGTGACAGGTGATGATCAAGATGGAATTGTAGCCTTGAAGGAGTGTTTGACTCAAGAATTTGAAATAAAGGAGCTTGGGAACCTAAAGTATTTTTTGGGCATTGAAGTGGCTAGGTCTAAGAAAGGTATTTTCATTTCTCAACATAAATATGTGTTAGATCTCTTGCAAGAAACCGGTATGCTAGGCTGCAGGGTTCTTGATACTCCAATTGAGCAAAATCATCGAATTGGTGAAGACATGGAGGGAGGTGCTGTTGATAAAGAGTCTTACCAACGGTTAGTAGGAAGGTTAATCTATCTCTCTCATACTCGGCCGGATATTGCATATGCTGTTGGCATAGTAAGTCAATTTATGCATAGTCCAAAGGAGGGTCATCTTAAAGCTGTGCATCGTATTCTTCATTACCTTAAGAGTGCTCCTGGTAAAGGTATTTTATTTAAGACGGGTGGCCCTATGTCTTTGGAAGCCTATACGGATGCCGACTATGCTGGTTCCCTTGTTGATAGGCGGTCTACCTCCGGTTATTGCACATTTCTAGGTGGCAATCTTGTTACTTGGCGTAGTAAGAAACAAAATGTGGTGGCAAGGTCTAGTGCTGAAGCTGAGTTTCGATCTATGGCATTGGGAATTTGTGAGTTATTATGGCTCAAGATTATTTTGGATGACTTACGGATTCGGTGGACAGCTCCTATGAGATTATATTGTGACAACAAATCGGCCATTAACATTGCTCACAACCCGGTTCAACATGATAGGACTAAACATGTTGAAGTGGATCGACACTTCATTAAAGAGAAGCTTGACAATGGCTTAATTTGTACTCCTTTCATTCCTACTGGTGGACAGCTTGCTGATATCTTTACCAAAGGCTTATCGGGTGGTGTTTTTCACAAAATCCTCAGCAAGATGGGAATGTATGACATACACTCTCCATCTTGAGGGGGAGTGTTAGCAAATGAGTTGATTTATCCTGATATTGTTTCCTTTTCTTGGTTATATTGTTTCCTTTTCTTGGTTGATTGATTGTAAATTGTAATCTTTTATTTGATTGTAAATTGTAGATTAGAATCTTTTATTTTAAGCAGCTTCCTAATTTGTTTAAGGAAGATTGCTAAGTTAGAGTTGCCTAACTCATTTAGGCTAACTTAGGAAGGTATCCAACTTAGGAGATATCCAAAACTTGGCAACCTCTCTGTATATATGTTGTATTTGGTTCGACTATGTTGAATAGATTGGAAGTTTTTCCTGATCTTTGACACATACCTTTTCCAGAGCTTCAACCAAATGCTTAGCCTGGAAATAAATCCGTTGAAGAGGATGCATCATTCTCCCTTATCATATGCATAAATTATTTTGGAAGAAATTACTTGATTTCTTCCCTCCAGCAATCGGCCATACAGTATATCTTATGCTGTTCTCGTTGGCCTCTTGGCTTCCAATTTGTAGCTTTGCCATTAAGTTTCCAGCATGTGTCCCTCATATGATGAGGTTTATTGCAATGATCACACCAGAGTTTATCTTTAAGTTTCTGATCCTTTGAATGAGTTGAACTACGATGGACTGCCAAGTTAGAATTCTGGGATCCCAAATCAGAGGGCTGGTTTGAAGGGCTGCTGAGCATTATTCGTTTGCAGCTTTCCTCATGTCTAATCTCAGCAAAGGCTTCTCTAATGGATGGGAAGGGTTTAGTACCAAGGAGACAACTACAAACTTCATCTAGATCTTTTTTGAGACCATGTAGGAAATCAAATACCCTTTCCTTCTCTAGCATTTTAGTGTACTTAGTACTATCCTCAGGACAATGCCAACTAATATCATAGAAAAGGTCCATCTCTTGCCAAAGTTCAGTTTAAACATTATAGTATTCAGTGATCGACATGTTACCTTGTCTAGTAATTCGAAGGACATAACAGATTTCAAAACAGTAGGTCGTGTTTTCTAGATCCAAGTAAATTTCTTGCACAGCATCCCAGTTCTCTTTTGCAGTTTTGTAGAAGAGGTGGGTCCATCCTATCTTAGGCTCCATAGAATTGATGAGCCATGCCATGACTATAGAATTTTTAGCATCCCAAGTTGAATAGGTAGCAACACTTGAAGGTGGCATAGGAATAGCACCCATCAAATATCCAACTTTGCCCTTGCCTTTCATAACAATCAACACATATTGGAACCATTTACGAAAGTTGGTTCTATTGAGTTTGTGTTGGGTGATTTAAAGAGAATGAAAATCAAGGGTTGATATGGGATTAGCTAAAGTAGTGGAAATAACAGGAGCAATGGAAGAGTCTACCAAAGAAGAGTTAGTTTTTTTCCATAAAGAACGGATATTGTGGTTCGAAAAAAAGCACTCATTGAGATAAATGTCAGACCAGCATTGAGCTAGGCTCTGATACCATGAACAAATAATTTTGGAAGTAATTACTTGATTTCTTCCCTCCAGTCCAGCCATCGGCTGTACAATACATATATTCAAGAGATCTACAAGAATAGGAAACTTAGACTATAAAAGAATAGGAAACTGTTAGAATTATTAGTATGATTGTATATATTGTAATTATTATATGTATGTGTTTTATTTGTAATTAGATTAAATCCATAGGTTAAGCCCGTAGGTGTTTAAGGCCCATTATGCCTATTATAAATAACAAGTTAAGAAAGACTAATCTCTTAGGCTTTTCTCTCATAATTATTTTCTCACATGATATCAGAGCAACCAGTGAGAAAAATCCTAACCCTCGTTGTGTATCTTTTTCCAACGACCTTCAAACCCTAGCTGTCACCGTCATCACCACTACCCATACCAGAACCCTATTGTCCGGCCATCACTTGCTAACACCACCACCAACCTAGGGTTCACCTCCATCAGATCAGCCGACCGCCGAAGACTCGCCGCCGCCGGACCACCCACGCCCCCCCCCCCACATGCCGCCTCCACGCGTTGGCACATGACAGTGGGTCCGTCGGTCAATTATCTCTGGCTTCTCCAAATCTAATCTCCAACGACCCCTCAAGCTATTTTCGATGTCAAAGTCCTCGCCATGTTTGATCTCAGTGACGCAGTTTCCACCGATGTTACTCCCGCTCCAGCATCTATTGCCCCTGTTGTTTCTCAATCCTTTATTGTCTCCAATCTTGGGACAGTCAATATTACCACTATCAAGTTGATATGGTCTATCAATTATCTCTCATGGGCAACCTCTGTCAAAATGTGGTTTAAAGGATAAGGCCAAGCAGATCATCTTACCACGAAGGCTGAAAGTGTGCCAGAAGCTAATCGGACTAGATGGGAACAACTTGATGCCTAGTTATGTAGCCTCCTACGACAGTCTATTGATCTGTTCATCATGTAGCTTTTTCGCCCCTTTGAAACTTGTGTTGATGTGTGGAAGAAAGTTGAAGAGTGTTATACAAACGACATCCAACGTTTGTACATTATGGTCTCTAATATCAAGAATCTCAAGCAAGAGTCGTCCATGGAATCTTATCTGGGGCAGGTTCAGACTCTCATGCATGAATTTGATGCTCTTCTTCCTCTTACTATGACCCACACCAAACAGATCACTCAGCAAGAGAAGTTTTTTATGGTTATTGCTCTCTCCGGCCTGAAACTAGAGTTTGACGCCATCAGGCATCAAATCTTAACCAGCTCCACTAGTCCTACCATGAAGGACTCTCTTAAAAGTTCATTGAATATGACAGGTGTGCATGGTATGTTCTCTTTGTCATTGGACTATAATGTAAATAAAGAAATTATTAAGGTAGAAGGGTAAAGGATACTGCTGTAATAAAGAGTAGATAGGCAGTTACAACACATGGCTTTTAATTCAAATGTAAGCCAAATATTGGTGCCAAGGCTTGGCAAGTATATAACCAACCTTCACCACCAAGAGAAGCATCTTTTGGAAAATTCAATTGAATCAAGTTTCCTCTCACCTTCTCGAATTCTCTCTTTCTCTCTATTTCTCTCCCTCTGTTCTTTTTGTTCTTCTAATCTACCAATTCCCACGCAATTCTCTCTGAATTGTGAGTGAACTCTTCTTGTCAGAATCACATTATGACAATTTGGTATCAGAGCATCATCTTGGGCGATCGAAGTAGGAGATGGTAGACGGGACTAGGATGAAGCATATGGAGTCGCAGCTCCATCAGGTTTCTACCTCTGACTTCTCACATAGTATTAGAGCCAACGCTTGACTGGGGGACTACCCTTAGTCGTGGTCATGCACCAATACCCTGCCCGATCACCTGGGCATGTATCAATTACTGGATGATCCCATATCGTCTCAACAATGGAGAATCCCATATCGTCTCAACAATGGAGACTTGGACTATATAAAAGGAAGAGGATCCCTCCACCTGTTAAGCTGGCTTTTTAGCTTAGAGTTCTACTTCTGACTTCTCACAGAAACTACCAAAGAAACTAAACTAGAAAGCTGACCTAAGATAATTCCTTTAATTTCTCCTCTAATTTGGGGATTTAATCTTTTCAGTCATTCCCCCTCTAAATTAGTGATTGATTTCCAGATTCCAACATCATAGACAACCTTGAATGTGGCCACATACGTTTTCAGAGCTTCAACCAAATACTTACTGCAGAAACAAATCCTTTGAAGAGAATGCATCATGCACTTCATTGTTCTTCTTTATCATAAACAGCCATGAATGAGCACTTGCAGTGAAGTATTGCCATGTATGATAGAAGTTGCCTACACTGGTTATGATGCTATAGCCTTTTTCACTGACACAGTGGTAGGTGAGAGATGAAAAGGAATAACGGCTGTAACAGCTTCATGATTTCATAAAATGTCCACAATTTTTATTTGTTTAATTACTTTTACTGTATGATCCTTGTGTCATCTTAATCTATAGTTTGGAGCTAGGGGTCTAAAACTACCATATCAATATGTAACAAATGGAAAATACGTATTTTGCAGGTTGTTCATTTTCAGCCACACTCTTTGTTTCTTAATAGGGTAGGCTGCCGCCTGTGCCTACAGCAGTGTGGTACTCAGACATTGGAATGGATTACCCCCACTGATCCTCCAAAACAATTGGGTTGGCAATCCTCATTAAAAGATGAATTGTTGAGGGTCAGTTTCTTTTGTTATTTCATTTTGATTTTGTGGAGTGTCAAAGTAGGGCGTCATTTTCTTCCTGTTACTATTTCAGTTGTTACTGTTAGTGCAGGTGCGTTTGGATGGCTATGAATGGAGTGCACCTTTTAGTGTTGAAGCAGAAGGCATGATGTGTGTTTCCTTAAAGAATGAAAATGGAAATGAAGAAATGCATCTGAGGGTGAAAGTAAGAAGTGGATCAAAGCACTCACGTTATGAAGTTGTCTTCCGTCCAAACTCATTATCAAGTCCTTACAGGTTTAGTAGAATAGAACTAAAAGTACAATACTTTAGTATGGCGCATGTATATATCTTCTTCCTTGTTTTTTATCCTTATATACATGTATATATGTGCATTTTCCTGCAAATTTCTTCTCAAAAGAATGATTAAATATGTTGCAACAGGATTGAAAATCGTTCTATGTTTTTGCCAATGCGTTTTCGGCAAGTGGATGGTACCAATGATTCTTGGCGGTTTCTTCTACCCAATTCGGCTGCTTCTTTTTTGTGGGAAGATCTTGGTAGACAAAGATTGCTAGAGCTGTTGGTTGATGGGTCTGATCCACTGAAATCAGAAAAGTACAATGTTGATGAGATATCTGATCATCAGCCAATCAATGTGGGAACTGGACCTTGCAAAGCTATATGCGTCACAGTTCTTAAAGAAGACAAAACTAACGTTGTTAAAATCACTGATTTGATGCCTGAAAATGAAGGAATCAGCATTCAAAAACTTCCATCATCATTATCACAATTTGTCGGAAATGATTTTCAACATCAACAGTCAAACACTTCAAATTGTGAATTTCACATTATTATTGAGCTTGCTGAGCTTGGATTGTCTGTCATTGATCATACACCTGAAGAGATCTTATATATGTCAGTGCAGAATCTTCTTCTATCATATTCAACTGGATTAGACTCTGGGATTAGTAGGTAATGTTTTCCTTTCCATAATCAAGAGAACTTTCAGAAAGCAGTTTGTTGGATGGATTAGTCAATCACATAAGTTTACATCTTTCATTGAAGTTATGGGATCATGTGTTTCTTTATGATATCTGTTTTCATGATGATGATTGATGGTGGTGGTGATCTATGGTTAGTGGCCCCAATAAACTTATATTCTATTGCAGGTTCAAAGTAAGAATGCGGGGGATTCAAGTAGATAATCAGTTGCCATTAACCCCAATGCCTGTTGTCTTTAGACCACAAAGAGCTGTAGATGAGACCGACTATATTTTGAAATTTTCCATGACGCAGCAATCAAATGGATCTCTAGATTTATGTGTTTATCCATATATTGGATTCCAAGTGAGTATGCCTAGCTTCTAAAGTAACTCAGAAACTTAAATGCTGTGCCTAACAAGTTCTGATTCCTTCTCACTCAGGGGCCAGAAAATTCTGCATTTTTGATAAACATTCATGAACCTATTATTTGGCGTCTTCATGGGATGATTCAGCATGTAAACCTTAATAGGTTATATAATAATCAATCTAATGCTGTGTCAGTCGATCCAATCATACAAATTCGGTAATGACTCAAAGCGTAATGTTCCTTTTTTATTGTAGCCTGTTTCTCGAATTTTCTTCCTTTAACATTTTCAATAATGTTTCTTTCATTGGCAGTGTCCTGAACATCTCTGAAGTTCGTCTTAAAGTCTCAATGACCATGTCGCCAACACAACGACCTGTGGGTGTACTTGGATTTTGGTCTTCATTAATGACTGCACTGGGTAACACTGAAAACATGCCAGTGAGCCTTTGAACCATTACCTCATCATGTCTTAATTTTCATATCTTCATATTTTTGCTAAGAATTTGGATCTTTTCTGGCTGAGCGAAAAGGAAAGCCCGCCTGTGCTTCTGGGAGAAGAGGCAGGATCATGGGTCTTCCATTTGGTCATTCTTCCTAGGGGACGCGGTCCTGCTAATCATATTTGTGCACTTCATTATATCACTCATTTTATATATTTTGATATTGGTCAAGAACCAGAAGTTCATTTTATCTGGTTGCAATTAACTGATCTGATCTTTCAGCAAGGTATTACTAGGGACATCATATTATGGTTTATGTCACAACATACAGACATAATGGCTTTCAATTGAGAGAGAGAGAGAGAGAGAGGCTTGCAGTTTGATGAAATGCCCCCAGCCCCATAATCCATATTTATATTATTTGCTACCTGATAAAAAGAAATATTAAATTAAGATTATTGTTGTCAACATTGCCCCTCGAGATGAGCATAGATGTCTTTTGTGCCCATCTTGTATGCAGTAGAATGAAAGACCTTGTTGGTGAGGCCATAGTTACTAGGAACACAGTACCTTCCAATTCATGGTATGGACACAAGGGGTAGGCTTAATTGATTCATGATTTGAGGTCATGTTGTGATTTATGGTTGTACTCAAGTCAGAATTAGTTGGATTGGTACTATGCTATTATCGAAAAAGAGATGTTGGATCAGAAAAAGAGGCCATGGAAGGTGAAGAATCAAGCTTAACCTTGTATATGAGATGTTGGGGAGTTTTTTATTCTTGTGAAAGATTGAAAGTATACATATTCACTCCCCAACCTAAAGACAGTATTGCTTATGGCTCACCTATTTCTGCCACTTTAGACGTGAACCTGTGATCTGGGAGTCCCATCTCTCACCACCATGACCCCTTTTAGGACATGGTTAAAGTTTCCAGCAAGTCTCTAGTGTGTCAGGTTTCTCGAAAAAAAAAAATACAGATAAGTGATCCTTGTTAATAGCTCCTAATCACTGAAACTTGTTTGAACCCTCTAGTCTATAAAGGTGTAGTTGCCCATCAAGATGGATTCCTTTACCTGGTTTCTTCTGGAGAGTTGGATTACCTCCAAGAGTTCCTTCCCTAACTAATTCAACTGCACCTCAGGTGGAGGGGCGTGAATTCCCATTACAACTAAGATTCAACATGACCACAGGCATAAGAATCTTAGCACAGGCTTGAATGAGGAGTCTACAGCAGATGGTGGAACTAGAACTAAGGCCTAATCAAGTCAAGCAAATACATAAAGCCTCAAAGTCAAAGAAAGCTGTCTAGAGAAAGGAACTTAGAGTTAAACTATAACAGAAAAGGAGACTGTAAAGAACATAATCATGCGTAGGGCATGCAAAACCATATCCAAAAAGCTCAATTAATCCACCTCCAATCATTTATCAGATGTTAAGGGGCTGTCTGTCAATGGTGTCAAATCAAGACAATTTGCGGAATCTCAATCTCCAGGAACAATAGTCAATACCACCATCTGTCAATTGGAAGGCCAAATGGTGCTGGTTAAAATTGAAACTTGAGCAGTTTTGACTTCTGGGAAAAGGCACACCAGTCAGTGTGGTCACTTAGTCTGCCAGTGAGATGTTAGCAAGATTTTAGGTGTCAACACTTTCCATTCAACCAATTGCTTGAGTATGTTTGCAAGATTTTAGGTTTCAACACCTTCCATTCAACCAACTGGTTGAGTACCTGTTACAAACATGATTCCTACCATAGCTTCACTAATTCTTAGTCTTGTATTTATGAGATGCAGGCTATGGTTTATGATGTATCAAAGCAGAAGCTTGCTGGATGATGTAAAACTTCTTCCATTAATCTCATCTTTATGGGGATCCATACTTTTGGAGAATATGATACGACATTAACTCACCGCTGATTTATCTCATTGATTTATGGCCTGTGATTGTTGTCGACTGCTGTATAATATAGATACTGTAAGAATGAGTAATCATTTCTTTGTGCTATTCAGGTGCGAATAAATCAAAGATTTCAGGAGAATGTGTGCACAAGACAAAGTGTTCTTATTAGTAATGCTATCATGAACATTAAGAAGGATCTTCTTAGCCAGCCTCTTCAACTGCTTTCGGGTGTTGACATATTGGGTAATGCAAGCAGTGCACTTGGACATATGAGTAAAGGTGTTGCAGCCTTATCAATGGACAAGAAATTCATTCAAAGCCGGCAGAGACAGGTTTATTGAAAACTACTTTATGTTCTTCATTGTGTATTAGTGTTGTCATTTGACTACTTGTTTGCTCTGCTGGAGACCTGCAACCTTTTAGTGCAGAATAACTGTTTATCAGGACATCGTCATGTTTAAGGTAGGTTACTGAAATAGATTCTATGTCCAGTGTAGAAAGAAAGGATTATCCTAAAGATACAGTTTTATACATGGAATGCCAAATGATATTGATTTTATAACAATCTGAAGTATCTTGTTTTCCCACATCAAGCTCTTCATGCTATTTGTTGTGATCAGCAACAATGACAGCCACAAGAATCTAGTTTGTCTACAGTATACTGGGTGGATTTGACAGTATGACGTTTTCAGACATCTGCATGAAATAGGATGGGTTCTAGAAATGCTCATTTCTTTCACCTTCCTCATTTTGTGTCTTGGTCATAGTTTGATACATTTCCATTTGCACAGTTCCAGTTAATTTTATATTCTGGTCTCAATATCTGTTCACCTAGGGAAGTCTCTAGTCTCAATATCTTGACCTGTATGGAAATACTTTTAAATCAAATTCATTGACTTCAAACAATCTGGAGAAAGGCTCTCGGTTGTATGAAAATGGACACAGGAGAGGGGAACTAGTTTTTCTACTTACTACCATGGGTTATGCCTTTTGAACTGGCTTGGTTGGAGCTCCTTATCCACCTTCACCAAGCATTAAGTTGCAAACTGCAAAGGCACAAGCTAGCTATTCTGTGCCTCATCGTTGATATTCTGCAAAGAATTAGAAGAACACTTCTAGGCTCATCAGTTTGTGCCCCTGTTTCTGTTTTTCACTTCTTGGCCTGCTAACTTCTACGCTGTTGGAATACTGAGCTGTTGCATGTTTACTGTGGAACTGCCATGAGGTGCCATTGGGTTGCCATAGGTTAGTCTTGCAGTGCCAAGGCAATGTAACAGCTAATTTTTAGGCACTTACGGGACTACTTTAAGCCACATTCATATGAGCACTTGTAAAAGCATTCACATGGGCCTGCTGTTACTTCTCTTTAGTTCATGTTATAGCATAAAATTTGATAATGTGGTAAGTGTTGGCTCTTGGATGGGCAGAGGACAGCAGTTAACAATGTGCTGTCTATGTTCTGTATGAAACACCTCGAACATCTTCAATTCTTGTTGGCCATATTACACACAAACTCCAACAAATTAATACTCTCTCTGAGCTTCCTCAATTCCAAAAGTGACCTAGATATGTAACTTGTACCTTTTCATTTCTCAATTTATTAGAAAGTTTTTCACACTAAGTTGTTCTAGAAATTATTTTTCTTTTGTCATACCCACACCCATCTTGAAATGCTTTGACATTCTTAGCAATATTCCTCAATATTCTAAGAGGTACACAAGAGGATGTAGATGAAAGATGCATGCTTGTACCTGACATCATATGCCAGTCCATCTAACATTGTCTTTGCCTAATTTTATTAACTACTTGTACAGCTATTAATCAGGGAAGTTTGCTTAAAAGGTTCAGCCTATATTTTAAGAAGATCGTTAGTTCTATTCCCCAAAATGGCTAGTCAGGAGTCCATCTATTGCCACCCTATATATTAATGTTGGCATTAATGTCTACCTTCTCTGTGACTCCCTTTTGATGAAGTTCATCTCTTGTAGAATAATTCACCTTCATATTAGGGCAAAAAAATGAAGAGGTAGTTGCTATTACTTTTCTTAAAAATTCATGTGTCTATCAGTGATTTATCCTTTCAAATTGGCACTTGTAGCCCTGTTATACAGTAGTCGAACATTATCCATATATTTCTGTCCATGGAAAAGGTTCACTTTTCATTTATCCATTTGTATAGATTGTGTGTTGATTTATTTTTATTTTTTTTCTTATGCATTCTTCCTCATGCAGGAAACTAAGAATGTAGAAGCCTTGGGTGATGTAATCAGAGAGGGTGGAGGAGCATTGGCTAAAGGCCTATTCAGAGGAGTCACTGGCATTTTGACAAAGCCTCTTGAAGGTGCAAAAGCTTCTGGTGTTGAGGGCTTTGTTCAGGGTGTTGGAAAAGGAATAATAGGGGCAGCTGCACAACCAGTGAGTGGGGTTCTGGATCTTTTATCCAAAACTACTGAAGGCGCTAATGCTATGAGAATGAAAATAGCATCTGCAATTGCTTCAGAAGATCAACTACTCCGCAGGAGACTGCCTCGGGTGATTGGTGGTGATAATTTGCTTCGACCATATGATGAGTACAGAGCACAAGGACAGGTACTTGTTTTAGGATTTGCAGTTGTTTGTTAGTTATAGTACTGGAGTACTCAATATACAACTTTAGAGACAGCAGGAAATTATCCCATTGGTTCTATGTTTCATTTATTATCAACAAATTGAATTGTTTTATTTAGCAATTAAATGACTAAAAAATAGCAAGAAAGAACATATGAAAAAGAGAGATGAGGAGGGGGAGGAAAACAGATAATGATTTGACAGTAACCCTTGTGGTACTCTAATAGCATACATAGAGAGAGAGAGAGAGAGAGAGAGCTTGGTATTCCAGAACAGACTGCGATAGACCCAACTGATAATATTGCCGTCTTCCCTGTTAAACTTTTCATAAAGTCCAATTTTTTTGCATTATGAAGCGAGAAAATTATCCAAATTTGAGAGTTGAGAAAGAACTTGTGGTACTTTATCTTACTTTTGGAGGTAACTTCTTTTTTTTTCCATTTAGCATTGTCTTTATGGAAACCCAGTTTTCAAGTTGGTTGTTCTTGCACTCCTTTGCTGGGTAATTATATGATTATGATTAGTCATAATGACCATCATAAATCCCTTATTATGTGGTCTTGCTGCTATTTTCCTGAGTTATCTATTGCCAAGACCTCATACTAACAGCCCTTTTACTCTTTTCTTGGGAGAGTGTGGGTGAGAAGGTTTAAAGTTTGCTGGAAGTAGCTACTTACTGTACATGACATGGACAAGGTGTAAAATGCTGGATGCAGCTTATGTAGGAGTGCAAAAAGACGCATTAGTTAAGTTAACAAATATCTGTGTACTTGTAAAAATATTAGGTAACAAATTATCTGGACGTGTATGCCTTCTCATGCATGTGATTGCAAATTATGTTGATTGTGAGTTGCCACCTTTTTTCTCCTCCAAACTGTTTATGTCAGTCGACAACAAAAATATGAATGCAATAATGACATGCCACTTGTGTTGCTTGATGAAGGTAATACTGCAGCTAGCCGAATCAGGATCCTTTTTTGGCCAGGTTGATCTATTTAAAGTGCGTGCAAAGTTTGCCTTATCAGACGCTTACGAAGACCATTTTTCACTCCCCAAAGGCAAAATCGTTGTTGTCACTCATCGAAGAGTCATACTTTTGCAAGTTAGTGGATTCAGTTTGATTTTTTGAGACTGCAACATTAGACATTCTCTCCTAATTTTACCAACAGCATACTGAAATGGCTTTTATATACCTTCTTTATTTCCAGCAAATTTCCAACGTCATTGGTCAGAAGAAGTTCAACCCTGCAAGAGACCCCTGTTCGGTATTATGGGATGTTCTGTGGGATGACCTGGTAACAATGGAATTGACTCATGGAAAGAAAGATCAACAGAACGCACCACCTTCCCGGCTTATTCTTTATTTACAAACCACTAGAGCCACAGAGTCAAAGGAACCAATTCGTACCATAAAATGCCAGCGCGAATCCAATCAGGCTTTCAAAATTTATTGTGCAATTGAAGAAGCAATGAACACTTACAGGACAACGGATTCAAAGGTTTGAATGCCTAAAGCTGTGTAGATTTCCATCTTTGCATAGATTTTTATGATATTATTGATTATTTTGTTAGGCCCTACTAATTTACAAATGTGTCGTATTCTGTACATTTCACGTTAGGCGGCACTGAAAAGGAAGGTGACAAAACCGTATTCGCCGATTGCTGATGCCAGTGGCGGGGAAGGAATTTCAAAAGAAGTGGCTTCCATGTGGCCTCCCCAGCAGCAGCAGTTGGTGCCTGGATCAGTTCCTCTAAGCTCCACTTTTGGCAGCAGAGAAATGTAAAGGAGGAGGAAACTTAGGCACTAGTCTAGTAGTCAGTCACTTCTGTTTTCGTCAACAGAGGAAGGTTGTCAAGTTTTGCATTTCCAGCAATGCCAATTTCGACTGCGGCTTAAATTTGTTCAAGAACCAACAAGCTGTTGCCCCCATTAGTGGCCCTTTTTGGCAAAGCATAATACTTGCAGCTACCAACCCAACCCGATCGATCGAAGGTTGTAAATATTGATATAAACACATATATACACATTACATTTAATTATTATAAATGTGCATTCTTACATACTTCCACCATCCTCTCCATCTTTCATCTTTCCCTCCCTGGTTCCCATAACGGAAACCCCGGACTTCATATTCCCTCTCAGATACAATCCAGCAACTCCACTGCAATCAGAATCATAACTCGATCGACGCATTGCTTTCTGGCGACGCATGGTTAATAACTCTTTAAACTCAATCACCCCTTCTTTCTAGGCGTGTTGAAATATTCAGTATTTTTTTTTCACAAATTATACTTAAAACCTCCAAAGTTTTCAGAATTCCCCTAATTAAAATATGGGGGTATATAATTTAAATTTGACCTAAAATAGGAATATTACTCCTTTTATTGTTGAGATATAACAATGAATTTGTAAAAAATGAACAATTAGGTAGCACGGACAAACACTTACCTGCTTAAATTAGACATTAAAAATTATGAAGATTATATTGAAATCAATATTAAAGACATACATTTTCAGGAATAAGTTTTTGCTTATTTATAGAGATATAGAGTAATCTTAATTAATTCAGAATTAGAACTATTGTAAATAACGTTTATCTTGATTTTTCTTGATTTTTTTTTTTAGAATTATAATTTTTTTCAATTGAGTCTGTAAAAATTATGTATGATTTATAATTGAGCCCTAAAAGCTAATATCTTTAATAGATGTTTTCAAAATTCTTAGTGAGAAATTAAGGTAGTAGACTAAGCATATTGGCTGAACTACTATAGATTATTATGTTCATGATGCTTATATCTTCATTTCAATTTTAACAGCATCATTCTTTATCTGTTATATATATGTTTTTCATACATAATCTCTACTCATATAATTGTCTTTCCATCTATCATTAAAATATTTTCTTAGTTGAAATCATTTAAAAGGAATTTCTTTCTCTTTCTCATAACAATTTTACAAACTTCTCATTTCAAATATTCTTCTTCATCTTTATATGAAAACTGTAAGCATAGTAGATATCTTGCATTCAATTTTTATAAATCATTTATGTTTTCAACTTTTAGGAAATTCATAAGTTTCTTTAACATTAGTTTCAGTGCATATATTTACTTCATATGTATCAATTTAATTTATTCTAATAATAAAAATGCTTCTTAAATCCTTTTTAAAATACATGCATTCTCATATCAATACATGTAAATTTATCAAATGACAAAATCTTTTTCAATTTATCATCTATGAAAAATACTTATGATGTGCATATGCATATTTCATCCGTTGTTGTACCTATATTTTAGTTTAAGAAAATTATTTTCTTTAAATATTTTTATTGCATCATAATTTTTAATGACATTTTCATTATTTTTAAAAAATAATCAAAACACTCAATTCACCTCCTCATCTTTCAATTAGAAGAATTTTGTTTGGGTGATTCAATGTTTTGGCTACATCCGAAAGAATTTTGTTTGGGTGATTGAATGTTTTGGCTACATCCACAACCAATAGACGTGTCAAGAGTGAAACCAGTAGATGTGTCAAGAGTGAAAGCCGATCGATCTGGTGAATGGCATAATGCCTTCAAGGAACACACTTGCCTTTTTCCTATGTTTGTATTTCTTCAAAAGCTTCAAGTCTTTCTCGTTTCATCTTCTCTCTAATTTTGTTAACAAGATTAATTAAAATCCAAATCAATAATTGAAGCATAAAGAAATTAATTAGATAAGGAATAAAAAGAAAAAGCTCCATGCCTAGATCTGGACGAATTCGATTTAACAAATCTGCGGCTCATCCGCACCTATTTGCTTACTTTTGCCGCCATGCTTTGTTAGGCCTTACAACGCCCTGCTTGCTTGAGGCGACTGCATGCGACCAAGCCTTGCTTGCTTCTCTGTTGGTTCAAATCAAAACCTTTGCCTTTGCCTATACATCTAGTAATTCTCTAATCGATAACAATTAAAACACTATAATGAACACACTTCAATTAAAGCAATATTAACGGAGCTTTCATTGCGACCATGTTCGCCATCGTCAATGCTTTCTGCGGCCATCGTTCATCATCGAACACTACTACCATCATTGCTACCATTGACGGCCATCGTTCAACCATCGTTGTCATTCGAAACTTGGGGCCTTTGATTGTTGATCTCTAACAATATCAAGCAATTTAATAATATTTGGCCCGCCACAAAAGTTATGTAGAATTTTTATTTCCCTCTTGATCTTTTTCTTTTACTCCATCAATCAGCACTGTGCGTTGGATTCGTCGGTCCTTGCACTATCGCCGCTCCTGCCAACCCGCGGCCCTCGCATCGTTGCAACCGTCATCGTTGCCCCTGTCGGCCCACGGCCTTCGCACCCTTACAACCTTCGTCGCTGCTCCTATTGGCCCACGGCCTTTGCATTGTTGCTTGTCACTCGTGGCCTCCGTCGTTTGCTTCCATCGCAGGCATGCTTAGCTGTGGATCTCCCGTAACTGGGTTTTTAGCCGTCGATCGTCTTAGCCTCTTCTGTGGGGGCTTCTTCTTAACTGGTTTCTTTCGGGCTTGATTTTTCAGCCAAACTTCCTTTGGAAGCTTATTTATTAATGAAAATCACATACATGTAAGAGCCGTTGTAATTTTAGGCTTTATGGACACTTTTCACGAATAATGTCAATTGTTGTTGTTGAGATACAACAATGAATTTATTTGACTGGAAACGTCGTCATCAAGCCGCCTGAATCTACAAAAAATGAACAATTAGAGGGCGTAGAGAGGTCCCCGCGTAAACACTCTGATGCTTAAGTCAAACACTAAAAATTGTGAAAACTATATTGAAACTAGTATTAGAATACCTTTTTAAAAATTAGTGCAGGGATATGGAGTAATCTTAATTAATCTGGAATTAGGATTATTGTAGATAACGCTTGTCTTGAATTTTCATAATCTTGTTAGAATTAGAATTCTTATAAATAACGTTTATCCTACTGTGATTAGGATTCTAACAATTTGAAACCCATTAGGATTAGGATTAGGATTCTTATGGATTATGTTTATCTTAATATTCCAAAATCCTTTTAGAATTAGCCCAAAAAGTTATTTTTGGGTTTTGGACTTTTAATAAATTTTTGCCTATGACACAACAATTATTCTCCACTCTTTTTCCCAAATTTCTCGAATGGAAGAGTATACTATGTTTTGACATTATTTTCACACTTTTTGAGTTCCTAATTTTGGATCATTCTCTCGATTTTTGCATTTTGGCTTTTTGAACCATTCTCGTGCCTTTGCGCTTCAATTTTTTGAACTATTCTCACACATTCGCACTTTGATTTTTTAAACCATTCTTATGCCCTCTTGCTTCAATTTTTTTTTTTAACCATTCTCACACGTTCGCACTTTGATTTTTTAAGCAATTCTCGCACACTCGTGCTTTGATTTTTTAAGCTGTTCTCATGGTCTTCAATAATAACGTGTGTCTGGGGCAAGTCATTCGTCTATTGATGTTATTGAACCCAGAACATGTTCAACATCCATATGTATTCGGGGTGAGTCTTTTATTATTGACCCTCAAACATCTTAACGATTTTTTCATTAGTAGCTTTGTCACGTGTGTCCGAGACAAGTCTTTTCATCTATTAAAGTTATTGACACCTAGACATCTTAACGGTCTTTTTTGTCGTGTTTGAGGCAAGTCTTTTCATCTACTAATGCTATTGATCCTCAGACATTTTAACGGTATTTGTTTAACTTTTTTCCTTGTGTGTTCGAGGCGAGTCTTTTCGTCTACTGAAGCTATTGACCCCAGACATCTTAACAGTATGTTTTATCAAGTGTGTTTGAGGCAAGTTTTTTTGCCCATTAGCGTTATTAACCCCTAGACATCTTATAACGACCAAAAATTCTCCTTCATTTTCAACGAAAGCATGACATAATATATTCCCAATTCTCTTACATAACATCCGCGCCTATCAGCCCATAAGATGCAAAACAAAATAAATTAACAAAATGTAACAATGCCTTCTTGGGAACACAAACCTAAAACCACCCAGGCTCTTTTCAGTCAAGGGATCTCTATACATACCATCTATTCATGAAAGATCAGATTTCAGCTGGATCCACCCTCAATGATCACTTTACCCTTATCTAGAATGATGTAAAATAAGAGTGAGTCACAAGACTCAACAAGCATAAAGAATGAAAAGGGTAAAGGAAATAATCCAAACCGCCTGCACACCACGTGCATGTGCATATACACATCCATACCATGGACATCCAACCATGCAATATACTTATAAGTAACATGCACATAATGGTCCTTGGGGTCCACACATAAGACACATCCAACCCTGTCTGCTGCTATGAATTGGCAAGCAAACCAATATGAGCCACTACCCCAAAATCCGCACCATGTGCTCTAGTCCTCATACCAATAAAATCGAGCCAAATGCTTCCGAGCCTAATGTTAACACAAAGTCACATCGAGTTGCAACTCATCGAGCCCATGCTCAAGGGTATCCCACGAATAAATCCTTCGCGCGCAATAGTAACTATTCAATGCAACATATATGAAATGAAATGACGTAATAAGCATAAACATGATACAAGGCCCCCATAAAACTAGGCATCAAGCCATGCTTTGCCCACATAGTCATTCTAATAATGCTCGTGCATGACCCTAGTCATTCTAACATGCCCATGCCCAAGCATTCATAGCATGTGACCCCCTCAAATGCAAACTCGACCCCTAACATCACATTAACATGCTGTAAAATACAAACAAGTTAGAATTGATTGATAAACTCCCAAGCATCGATCAACAATTTGTGTCTGAGGCAACCGATCAACTACTTGCTTGAGCCAGTCGACAATTTCCTCCCACAACACCAAACGGTTAACGACCATGCCCAGTCAGTCAACAGTCCCTGCATCCAGCAATCTGAAACAGTAACATAAAGGACCCAAATCACATGAACCATAATACATGCATCCCACTAAAACCTACCCCAACATGGTTAGGCATCATTCCATGAAAAAACATAAGGAGAACAAAGCCTTATTCAAGGTCTTGGAAGAAATACAACAAGATTGCCCCTTAAAGAGCTCACAACTCAAGAGACCTAGATGAGACTAGAAAATAGAGAATTCAAACGGTAGAGAGGGCAAGAAGGAAGAGAAACTTGATTCCAAAGGTATAAGGAAGAAAGAGAAATTGACTGTTAAAAGGAAAAGAGAAAGAAGCACTTGCCTCTGATATTTTCTGTTAAGTCTCTCTAAGTGCCCGATTTTGTCGATATCACGGTTTAAAGCTCTTCTAAATACATTAGGCATAATTGGTATAAAACTATTGCAAAATAAGTGATAGACAACCTATTCCAATCCAACCACAAACTTTAATCATTTACCTTTATTTCTTAAATTCCCAGAATGAGGTCCTCGAGCTTGCTACCAATTCCTCAAGTCACTCCATAGCCCATTTGAAGCCTCAAGAGAGGCTTATATAAGAAAGAAAAGTGCAGGGAAAATGGAAAAATGGAAAGGTGGTAGCTAGGACACATGGCAGTAGATGGCAACAGGTGGCGACCACAAGCAACCGCGTGGCACGGTAAGGGCCACGCGGACCATGCACATGATGCGCACTTGGCGTCTGCTTGAAACGACTTTATTTTGGCGCCTAATGGCTAGAAATAATTCTAGCAAAAATTCCTTCCCGCGCACCCTTACACTCGAACCCGAGACCACCACCACACCCTCATGTGCACGTGCCACCCACTCTACCAACTCCCTTGCCTAATAATGTGCATATTTTATTTTTAAGATGTTATGCCTACAAGTTTCAAAAATTACACTTAGACCCCAAATTCTTTCAAAAATTAGCAATTACCTCCTCAATACAAATACTATAAATTTCAATTTTCCCCCTTTAAATTCCTAAAAGCCTCCAACCTTCAATAAATCACCTCATTCTTTAAAAATAATGCCCATTCTAATCACTCACCCATTTTTAAGGGAATATAACTGATTTAATATCTTCCCATAAACTCTTCAAATCCTTAAATTCCTGAAATCCTCAAATCCTTATCTTCCCATTTTTAGGGGATTCAGGTTTTGTATAAGAAACAATCCTAAAGTGGTTTTGGGATTAAACAAAGGTCTTGTGAGGACACCGGGACAAAAACGTACTTATCGAGTAACTTTGAGTTAATAATTTTAGATTTTAAGTATCCCAATGAATATTAATTCAATATTTGAGGGTGTAATTGCAATAAAAAAAATACCCAAATGAAATGAAGAAGAAATTTGGGATTTAAATGAGTAATTTTTCTTATTAGTATATTATACTATATAATATGATATATAGATATAATATATATATATATATATATTCATATGCGTGATGGCCAATGGTGCTTCTTAGCTAAGGATGTTGTAGATACAATATGTAATACCCCAAATTTTCAAAGTCAAATATGATGTAATAACTGAGATTATTAGATTCTAATACTTAAAAAAATAGGTCATTTCAAGAGATTATAGAAGCCTTGAGACAAAAGTTCAATTTCTGAACTAGGAGCAAAATTGTAAATATTGAAATTCGGGCCAAGGTGTAATTCTTGAAACTTCGCGACTGGATCATTAGGGTAATGAACTAAGCCAATTAAACCATTTGGGAGTTATGATTGTGGATTCCAAACTTAATCCAATATAGTTAAGTCGTGACTACGAATCTCAAATAACATTTAATCCACATTTTGGATTATTTTGAAATCCAAGACTTAGCCTCCAAAGTCTCCAAACCTTATCCTCAAGGACATATGAAAAACAACCATTAGATTACTTGGAAGCTAAGATAAGGTCACATGATGGTTCATAATGACCCCCCCTGAGGAGGCATCGCGTGATTGGTCAAAAAAACTTACTTAGCCTCCAAGTTTGCTAAAGTCTCCAAACCTTATCCTTAAAGACATGTGGAAAGCATTCATTGGCCACTTGAAGATAGGATTTGAAGCCTCACGATGACCTCGCAAGGTGGCGACATGTGATTGGCCCAAGAAGTCTATAAATAAAGCCTTGGGTTTGCTCACAAACCATTCCAAGTAAGTTTGAGGTGAATTTATGCCAAATTGAGGGAATCAAATGGAAGGATCTTGTTCTGGGAGAAAGGGGAGAATACTTCCAAAAGAAGCAAGAAAAATTCACTAAGAACGAGGGAGAAAAGGCCTTGTCAGAAAGTTTGGGCTGCCCCCATAGATCGTGCCAAACGACATCAAAACCACAACAAAACCATTCCCGCTCTTCGTAATCATGACTTTTCAACCCAAATAACTTTGCATTTCTCATATTAACGCATCTACCCAATCTGGAAGCATATCTATCAGGGAGCTTAAGTTCTTTTACCCACTTCAAAACACTTAACTTCTGCTCTCTTGTGAACGTGTATTGCGCCTTAGATTTCCAATACTTACCCCCACCACGGTCTATTAGCTCAAGCTCCTTCCGTCTACAATATTCTTTCAAGTCCATTCTGGCCTTTGTATTGTTTTTACTTTTACCCTTCACATCCATTATTGTATTAAAAAGATTGTCAAAAACATTTTTTTCAATGTGCATTACATCTAAGTTGTGCCGAATCATATTATCTTTCCAGTATGGTAATTCCCAAAAAATGCTCCGTTTGGTCCAATTATGTTCTGCACCATACCCAGGCATACCACAGTCTTGTAACTCCAATATAGATGAAAAATTACAGACTCTTTGAAAAACATTATCTCCATTTAACCGAGATGGTGGAGAAGAATTCTCAACTTTGTTTTTTCGAAAAGCATTGATATTTCTCCGAAATACATGATCCATTGGCAAGAATTGTCTGTGACAATCAAAAAATGACGTCTTTCCACCATACTTTATAACGAAAGCTTTAGTTTTTTCCATATAATACGGACATGCTAATCTACTAGCTGTTATCCAACCAGATAACATTCCATATGCAGGAAAATCATTGATGGTCCATAATAAAGCAGCCTTCATCATAAAATTTGTCTTTGTTGAAACATCATAAGTCAAAACTCCTTCTTACCACAACAACTTCAGTTCATCAATTAGAGGTTGTAAAAACACATCTATCTTATTTTTCAGATTTGATGGACCTAGAATAATAGCAATCAAAAAAAAGAATTCTCTTTTCAAACACAATCCAGGAGGCAAGTTATATGGAGTCACAATGACTACCCAACAAGAATACGGGCAACCTGATTGACTATACGGGGTGAACCCATCTGCACAAAGACCAAGCCTAACATTTCTAAGATCGGTAGAGAAATTTAGATATTTCTGATCAAAATGTTTTCATGCTTCCCCATCAGACGGGTGAGACAGTACACCGGGCTCTCTTCGACTTTCATGATGCCATCTCATGCTCGCAATTGTAATTGTAAAAACATATATTCTTTGCCATCTTGGTATGAGAGGCAAATACCACATTTTTTTATAAGAAATTTATTTAAATTTTCCCTTCCTACTTCTTGCTGGTTTGAAACGAGGATGACCGCAAAACTTACAACTCATCTCGGATTCGTCATCTTTATAATACAACATACACCCATTTGAACAACAATCAATCTTCTTACAACCAAGACCAAGTTGGGAAACCAACTTCTTAGTGTGATAAAGATCAATGGGTACAGGATTACCAGTTGGCATTGTTTGATGCATAAACTGCATGATTTCATTATAACAACCTTCAGACATGTTATAATCAGACTTAATACTCAACATCCTAACTGCAGCAGAAAGTTCACTTTCTACTTTGCAATTCGGATACAAGGGAGCTTGTGCAGCAGACAACATGTCATAAAATACTTGTGCATTTTCATTTGACGTTTTATCTACATTGTAAGTCTGATAACTAATTCATGCATTGTATATGGCATATTGGATGGCCCTGCCGCATCCATTACCATCTGTTCATACGAATTAAACTGATCTCTAAAATTGTCTTCTCTATAATATTCATTTTCAACAGTCGATAGAGCCACAACGGGCACTTCTTCCCCATGATGTATCCAGTAATAATAATCTTTCATGAATCCATACTTGCAAATATCCTTTTTCACCCCATCGACTGATTTGAACCTCAAACATTCACATTTCTTACAAGGACACTTTAATTTTCCTCCTAATCTTATGAAACTTTGTTGGGTAGATGTAAATTGAATAAACTCATCAACACCTTCGTAAAATTTTCGAGTGATGCCACTCCTTCGTAGATTGCATCTATTATCAATCCACTTACGATGCACCAGTATTTCCATTTTAAATTCTATACTATATAACCCAAAAATACAAACCTGAAAACTAAGTCATCTTCAGTATTACAATAATATTTGCAACCTATTAGTATATTTGTCCATAATTGACAATCTAGCTAAATATAATTCATTTTTTATTCATCGTAACAAAAATTATATTTAATTTAATTTTAAATATAATTTCTTATTTATTGATATATTATTTCTTATTTATTTATAAGTACAATTTATTATTAAATATTATTTTCTACATACAACATTTTATTTATTTATCAAATATTATATTTTATTTATTTATTGATATTATTTATTGTGAAATCTTATTTTATAAAAATATATTTTATTTATTTATAAATTATATTTTGGTATTTATTTATTAATATTATTAATTTTTAAATATTATTTTATAAACTTGTATTTAATAAATAACTATTTAAACCAACAATATTTGTTTAAAAATAAATTAACCCACCAACAATATTTATAAAAATCAATTACTATATTTGTACTTTTAATCTAAAAATATAAATAAAATACTCAAAATATAATTATTAAGTTTTTATTTAAATTCGTTATAATATATTTAATAAATAACTATTTAAAATATCTTTTATATTTATAATATTTATTTACAAAAAAAAATTAACATAATAATTTTTTTATCTTAAATTTACATATTTTTGAATGCTTTCTCATTTAAATCATTAATAATATTATCATAATACACAATAATATATATACAACAGTTATCATTATAAAACAGTTATCATTATAAACGAGAAACCTATCAAGATTACACATTAACAAGTTATCATAATAATATTCACAATCATACCATCACAATACACATTAATAATATATTCAAGTAACATGTTATCATTATAAATAAACAGTAAAAAGTATTATTTTACGGTTTATTTGATATTATAAAAACAAATATAATACACTCATAAAAACAAATATAATCCACTCATAGTAATCAAGTAACAAGTTATCAACTATTTTTGTTTTTTTTTTAGGTTTCCAAAATTTGAAACCCAACAAGACTACCTACACTATAATATAAAGATTACGCTAACAAGTACTGTAAATATGTCCTCTATAACTAGGATTCAAATTTTTTTAAACTAACTCATTATAATTTTTATATGTTTTATCTAATGCACATAGTTTTTAGGTAACTACCAAATTATTTTTAAATAATATTTCTATATATTATTTTTTTATTAATTTATAAAAAAATATTTTATAAATTAATTATTTTTAGTCAATTAATGGGGGAAGAGAGTTTGGTTGAGTTTAGACAATTAATTATTTTCAAAGTTGGGAGGGAAGATAGATTTTGACATCATAAGGGGTGGAGTAATGGCCTTTGGGAGAGCTATTTTTTTGGTCTTTTTGGAATACGTTCTAACGATGAGGGACACGTTCTAATGATGAGGGACTATGCTGGCTGATTGTTTTGCTGTAACTGCTTATAGAATAGTATAGTCCTCAAAATTTTTCTACTCTCTCTCTCCCTCTATATAATAATAATAATAATAATAATAAAATAAATAATAATGTTTTAAGTACTTTGCTTTTAAGTTACTTGCATTTTTTCTATTTTCATTATTGTTCGTTCTAGTTTTCTATTTTGCTTGAATACATGCTTGGGGATTCATTTTTAGATAATATTTTTTATTTATAAAATATTATATTTTATTTATTTAACCAAAATTTACCTTTTAAACGTGGACATCTAATAGTGTTTCCTTATGAATTAAAAGATTTTGATTCTTTTTGAATATTAGATTTAAATTTTATTTTATATTTTCTAATTTTAAATATTATTTTTACTTTTAAATATTATTTATATTATATCATTTATTTCTTTTTACACTTTCAGACATAATATAATATAAATAATTTTAAATTTATATTATATTATATTACTTATTTATTTTTAAATATTATTTATCTATTTTTACACTTTTAGAAAAGAAAATATTCTTTTTACAAATAAATCGTATATTCATTTTATTTTTATATGTAAATAATATTTTATATATATAACAGAAATAACATTATTATTTTTTAATTATATATACAAAGTTATTACAATTAACAATTAACGTGTAAGGTGTAACAGTTAATTTATCCTATATTTTACAATTACCAGTTATTTTATAACATGTAACATTATTATTTTTTTTTCATTACAGTTAACAGTTATTATTATTATTATTATTATTATTATTATTATAAACAGTTATTATTATTTTTTCTCATTACTAACGTGTAATAGTTTTTTCTTATTATTATTCTTTTTAACAATTAACATGTAACAAATAACTAAAAAAATATTTAATCAAATAACACTTAATCAGTCTAAATTAACAGTTCTAAATATATAAAAGAAATCAAATAATTTACACTAAGATCTATAATTTTATCTCAGAATATTTAAAGATGCATTTAACAATTAAAATGATAAAATATTAAAAATATAATGTATAAATAAATAAAAAAAATACCTTCTAAATATTGATGATATTATACTTGTGGATGAGCACGAAACCACAATGAAGGCTGAAATCACAATGAAAAATCTGAAATCTCTTGTCAAGTGAAAACCGAAATCACAGCCAAGGGAGAAAGAAAGAGAGGGGGGAATGCGCGAGATACATATAGAAAAGAAGGGTAGTAAAATTAGGTGTGGGTGGGCGATTTTTAAAAAGGGCGCTGGGAGGGGCAGGAATTCAAATTATTTTTTTTTTTTTTTGGGGGGGGTGCTGTCAGAGGCACCGCGTCGAGCGAGGCGTGGCAGAAGAGGCGGGCACGTGCGCTTTGGAGAGGGTCGGGAAGGGAAGGGTGTAGGGCGCCGCATGGCACATCCGGGGAGGGGGATATTTCGGGGGGGCTGACCGCGTGGCGTGTTGGGGAAGGGGCATGGGGGTTGTCCAGAAATAGGCCGCCACATGGCGCCCAGAGGGGAGGGGGGAGTGGTCCAAGGGGGCGATTGATTTAGGAAAAGTAGGTTGATTTATGGGGAAGGGAAATGTTAGGGCTTTATGGGGAAGGAAAATTGGGAGGGGGGGCCGCGCTACTTGTCGTGGGAAATAAATGGCAGAGAAAAGGAGGGCTTGAGGGCTTTTTTTTTTTAATATGTTTTGTTTATATTTTTTTATTTATTAAACTAAATTTAATTTATTTCAAAATTATTATAACAAAATAATTTTTAATTTATTTTTATCTAGTAAAGTAAAATAAATATAATTTTTTATTATATTTTACACATACACTTCTTCACATTTTTACTCAAAAAATAAAATTTTTAACCAAATAATATAACTTTATATTTATATTTCTAATTTTATAATTATATTTAATAAATAATTAACTAGATAACAATATCTATAACATTATATTTGTACTTCTCATTTTAACATAACATGAAAATTTTAATTTATCTATAAACAATTACAAAAGTCAAATAATCTATAATGTAAAATTTAATTAATTCTTAAATCATCATAAAAAAATAATTTCTAATTTACTTTTTAACTATTGAAGTGTAATAAATATAATTTTTTATTACACTTTAGACATATACTTTTTATATTTTTATCAAAAAAATAAAAATTTTAATTAAATAATATAATATTATATTTATATTTTTAATTTTAATTTTATAATTATATTTAATAAATAATAGATTAATGAGAAAGAAAAATGGGGGGGTTGGTTATGAGAAAAGGAAATGTCAGAGGGGCAGTGGGTGAGTTTATGGGGAAGGGAAAAAGGGAGACGAGGTGGGAAAGGGAATTGTCAGAGGGGCAGTAAGTGGGTTTATGGGGAAGGGAAAAGGGGGAGGGCGGTTTATTGTGGGGGGGGGGGGGGTTGGGGATTGAAGGCTTTTTTTATAATATGTTTCGTTTAAATTGTTTTATTTATTAAATTAAATTAAATTTATTTTAAAATTATTATAATAAAATAATTTTTAATTTATTTTTATCTAATAAAATAAAATAAATATAATTTTTTATTACACTTTACACATACACTTCTTTACATTTTTACTCAAAAAATAAAATTTTTAACCAAATAATATAACATTATATTTGTATTTCTAATTTTATAATTATATTTAATAAATAATTAATTGAATAACAATATCTATAACATTATATTTGTATTTCTCATTTTAACATAACATAAAAATTTTAATTTATCTATAAATAATTACAAAAGTCAAATAATTTATAATATAAAATTTAATTAATTCTTAAATCTTCATAATAAAATAATTTCTAGTTTCCTTTTTAATAATTAAAATTTAAATATTATTTTATTAAAATTTAAATATTATTTTTCATCCCTTCTCACCCTCCCCCCCACCCCCTGCCTATTTAAGTCTCGTCCCCCACCTCCCCTCCTCTGCCCTCCCTCTCTCCTTGCCTCACTTTTAATACTAAAAAAAAAAAAAATTTCTTATTTAATTTTTTTTGTTGCAGTTTAATTTTTATTTGGAAGATAGAGTATCACTGCTTAATGTAAGGTATTTGTTTTTCCTTTTTTTGTTCATTATATTTTTAATATTTTGTTATTTTAACTTTTAAATGTATCTTTGAATGCTTTTAGATAAAAAATATCTATGTTAATTATAGATTATGTCGTTTTAACTGATATGTTAAACAAATAAAATGCCCGTACCATATCATTTTTAACTGTTAATTTATAATAATTAGCTTTTATTTGATTAATATCTCTTTTATTTACTTTTCAATGATTAACGGGTATGTTTTAATATCTTTATTATTTATATTTATTGCATGTATATTATTATTTATTTTATATTTATATAATGTCAACAAATTCTGTATATATTATTGTGTATTGTGTATATATTAGCGTATGTCCGTGTCTAAAGACACGGTGTAAATAATATTAAGATTAAATTAATATCCTAATGAATATTTATAAAATAATACGTATGTGTGTGTGAGTTTTTGCTGGTATTAAATGCTCTACAAAAATTATTGTGCTATATTATATAGAATTATATAGATATACGACATATATATGTATTGCGGTGGATTAATCCCACGAACGTACACAACGCAAGGAGGAAGAATACGGAATAGAGGATGTTGGAAACAAGAAGATAACGCACGCACTGTGCGCAATTGGAAGAATTTATTGGGCTGCCGGCTTTTTCCTTTTTAATAATTATATATATTATATATAATATATATGAAATCGGCCGCAATGGGAGATCTAATCTCCCTCCTTTGCCCTTGATCATTTCCTTCCTGCAGCACAATTAATGCCCATGCACCTACATTCCCTCAATTGTCATTTTCATTCTTTCAATTGCCAATTTCAAGAGACCGTCAGTCAAATTTGATTGGCAATTGAAAGAATGAAAATGACAATTGAGGGAATGTAGGTGCAGAGGCATTAATTGTACTACAGGAAGGAAATGATCAAGGGTAGAAAAGGGAGATTAGATCTCCCCTTGCGGCCAATTTCATATATATTATATATAATATATATAATTATTAAAAAGGAAAAAGCCAACAGCCCGATTAATTCTTCCAATTGCGCACAGTGCGTGCGTCCTCTTCCAGTTTCCAGCGTCCCCTATTCCGTATTCTTCTTCCTTGCATTGTGTACGTCCATGGGATTAATCCACCACAATACATATATATGTGGTATATCTATATAATTCTAAATAATATGGAACAATAATTTTTGTAGAGCATTTAATACCAGCAAAAACTCAAAATGACACGCACGCACACACACACATACATATTATTTTATAAATATTTATTAGGATATCAAATTAATCTTAATATTATTTACACAGTGCCTTTAGACACGGACATACGCTAGTATATACACAATACACAATAATATATACAGAATTTGTTGACACTATATAACTATAAAATAAATAATAATATACATGCAATAAATATAAATAACAAAGATATTAAAATATACCCGTTAATCATTGAAAAGTAAATAAAAGAGACATTAATCAAATAACAGCTAATTATTATAAATTAACAATTCAAATTAACAGTTAAAAATGATATGGTATGAGCATTTTATTTGTTTAACATATTATTTAAAACGAAATAATCTATAACTAACATAGATATTTTTCATCTAAAAACATTCAAAGATACATTTAAAATTTAAAATAACAAAATACTAAAAATATAATAAACAGAGAAATGGAAAAATAAATACCTTACAGTAAGCAATGATGCTCGTATCTTCCAAATGAAAATTAAACTACAACAAAAAAAATTAAACAAGAAGTTATTTTTTTAATTATTATTGAAAGTGAGGCAAGGAGAGAGGGAGGGCAGAGGAGGGGAGGTGGGGGACAAGACTTAAATAGGTGTCGGGGCGGGGGAATTTGAAATTACTTGATTGATTCAAATTCCATCCCTATTTGAATTTAAATTTCAAATTTCATGTGTTTATTAATTTTGTAACTTAATTAAATATTTATTATAAACTAATATAGAGTTATTGTTTTAATTAAATAATATCAAATAGTAATTCTTAAAAATTTAATGATATAAGTATAGAGTCGTTATTTTTAATCTATAGTTATTGAACTAATGTACCATTTAATTGATTAACTATCTAGTTATTCGATCAATAAATCAAGTAATTCCTTAAATGTTTATTGACTACTATCTGTAACTTTCAATAGTTTTTTTAATTTATACTTGAGTAATGCAATCTAATGCTCAATTGAATTTTTAACCTTTTTGGTTTCCTAATCAAATAATATATTTAAATACTCAAACAAGAATTGTTTGTATAAAATTTATCTAAAATAGTTAAGTGTTATAATTTGTTTTCATTTGATTTTCATTTTCAAACCTACAACCAAATTATTCTGTCGCTGACACATTTAAATTTTAATTTAATTTAAATAATAGTAGAAAAAATTATAATATTTTACTATTATTTGATATTTTCTAATTAATTAAAAAATTTAATTCAAAGTGATTAAGCAATCAAACATGAAAGTATGAAAGTTTTTTTTATTAATGTGATATTTTTTATGAAAAACAATTCCAATCAAACATACCATTAGTGTCTCTTATTGCCATCGAACGATAACTAATTTTAAAAAATTGTCATTGAATATTATTTTAAAAAGTGATTAAAGAGAATTTATGTCTCATATTTGCATTTTTTTTTATGAAAAATGAGCTAAAACATGGTTCAATGTATTATACCATGAAAATTTTCTATGAAAAATGTTAAGTAATCAAACATGCAAACATAGAATTTTTTTCATTTATGTGGCATTTTTCATGGAAAATATAATCAATCAAACACACCAAAAGTGAAATTGAAAAGGCATTTTGGAGAAATTCAGGAAAGAATCACTTAACTTAAATGATGAAATTCAAAATTCCCTATAGGTTTCCAATAATTTTTTTATATATTTTTTTTATTTTCAAAGTAAATTCATTGGAGTTAAATTCCACATACTCTATGTAAAATACTTCGCATTACGCATTTTACTTTTAAAAACACTAATTATATATAATATACTTATTAAATATAGTTATTATTTTAAATGTCTAATCATATGAAAAAAGAGATATATAAAATAGCGTTATTTGTTATTAGGAAAAATTATAGGTTATAATCCTAAGATTTAGGATTGTCACAAAAATTTTCTTTAAAATAAAAAAAAATACAATAAGGTTTAATGTTATTTTATAATATAATCAAGAATTACATATAAAACTTTTTTTACTTATATTATCATGTTAAAATTATCATTAACTATTAAGAATAATTTTAAAAATTATTAACTCTTGGTAATAATTTAATCAACAATTATCATTAATTATTAATAATAATTTTAATAAAATTATCATTAACTATTAATAACAATTATTAACTCTTAGTAAATTGATACGCTTGAGATGTTTTTGTACATCACAGAAGTTATATTTATAAAATATTTTAAATTTAAATTTTTAATTTTTTTTAAAATTTAATTTTAATTAAATTTTAAATTTATTTTTTATTTATTTAGCGACGGAGATGTTCCGTTGCTAAATAATTCTTATTTAATTTTTTTATTATTTAGCGACGGAATAGTTCCGACGCTAAATTATTATAATTTTAATTTATTTATTTAAATTATTTAGCGACGAAAATAGTTCATCGCTAAATAATTATAATTTTTTTTGCATTTTTTTAATTATTTAGTGACGGAACAGTTCCGTCGCTAAATCATTCTTATTTAATTTTTTTATTATTTAGCGATGGATGTAATTTAATTTTATTTTATTAATTATTTAGCGACAGAATAGTTCCGTCGCTAAATAATTACAATTTTTTTCATTTTTTTAATGATTTAGTGACGGAACTGTCCCGTCGCTAAATTATTTTAATTTTAATTTTTTTATTTAAATTATTTGGCGACGGATTCCTTCCGTCGCTAAATAATTATAGTTTTATTTTAATTTTTTTAATTATTCAGCGACGGATTATTTCTGTCGCTAAATAATTTTAATTTATTTAGTATTTTTATTTTAGCGACGAAATTATCTGTCGCTAAATTAAAAATTTAATAAAAATTAATAAGAATTATTCAGTGACGAAATTCGTTGCTGAATTTAGAGACGGAATTTTTTTGTCGCTAATTCCATCTCTGAATTTAGCTACGGAATTTTTCCGCCAATTCCGTCTCTAAATTTAGCGATGAATTTTCCATCTCTAATTTCGTCGCTAATTAGCGACAGAATCATTCTGTCAGTAAAATCCGTCGCTAATACATGTTTTTCTTATAGTGTCTATGCATCATTCATTCATGAAATCTATTTTAACCCTCACTTAAAATATTCATCTTCTAAGTTGGACTTTGTCCCTAGGATATTCAACACCCCAGGCAAGACGAACAGGCAAAAAGGTAAAAGGGTTGCTGAAGTCTGATTGTGCTGGTAGTCGTGTGATAGGTCCTACGCTAGGGCTATTGTGGGAGCCATGATAGGTGCCATGCTTTAGCTATTTTATGTCAGAATTTGTAATATTGTGGTTATTAACCGATTTTGTATGGATTTACTTCCTTTAAATTATAATATTCTAATAAGGTTTCAATTCTAGCTTCCGCAAGTGTTTATGCTACCTTTCCTTAGCTTTCATTTGGAATGCTGAATGTATGTATGGGGATTTTATATTGAGGAATTTATGATGAAAAGAAAAGAAATTTATAGTATTCTCCAAGAAATTTATGAGCAATTCAGTTTGATTTTTAAGCTCTTAACATTGATCGGTAGAATGCCCTCGTGTTCTGAGATATCTACAGTATTCTCCTTGATTTCTTCCCATGGGATGGTCATCTTTCTTTGGGAGTTTGATAAGACCTGAACCTTCCACGACTACTAATATAGTCGACCGGGGTCGAGTTAGTCAAGCATAGTGATTGAATTGAATCACGAGTACGTCTAATCTCTGAACCTTTTCTTGTTGTGTAATAGAATTATCTTCACCTTCTCGTTCTTTTCTTTTTTATTCTCCATCTTCACCTCCTACCATTGTTCTCATTACTTCAATGTGGAGTATATACCTGTTTGCTCCAACAAGTAAGTTCACCAAGGATTTTAGGGGATCCAAGGATAGCGATTCCTAGAAGAATGTTAATCGTGCCCTTTGCATCATAACAGATATTACCATTTCAAGCGGTAGGTCTCGAATTTCAAGAATGATATTCTGAAATCTATCCACATATTACTGTAGGATTTCTTTAGCTCCCTGTCGAATACTGAGAAGATGTGTCACATCTCTCTTTTTTCAACTATTAATTACAAAGGCTTTAAGGAATTTTGTTCTTAGCTACGCGAATGATGAAATGGACGCTTCAGGTAATCCCTTGAACCAATTCGGGCATGCCTTATTAAAGTTAGCAAAAACACTCAACACATAATTTCGTCATCCCATCCATGAAGTACCATCAACGATTCACAATTCTCAACATGATCATCCAGGTCATTCTTACTAGTATATGGGGTAATTTGTGGCATCTTGAATTTTTTGGGCGGTGGCTTCCCCAATATGTTTTGAGTGAACGAGGACTTTCTTCTAGGGTGCTCTTCAGTACCTAAGACAATTTTTTTTCTATTCTAGCACTTATTTTATTACTCTTTTCATATCATTTTGCATACTCATTAAGATGTCATTGTCAACCCCTCTATTTCTTGGTGTTGAATTTCTAGTGGGGCTTTGTTTTCCACCTGTGGGCATACTTTCCATGACTTTTGGTTGTCTTTCACCTTTTAGGCTCCGCCTGTTACCTCTCTCTTCGGTAATCCAACTTACGCCCTCAATTTTGTCGTAGGAAGGCATTAAGATCCCACGATGGGAGCTTTAAGCAATTACCTTGGTGCGATAAGGACTAAGAATGAGTGTCTGATGTAGTATCTTGATAAGAGTCAATTTCCTTATCCCTTGGTTAAGTTTTCCTTGGTGGTGCAGTTTCGAGTATAAATCTTCTCAGTGTTGCCAGTAGTGTCATACCATAAACTACTTTGAAGTATTCTGCCATGTCTCGTAAGGCTTGCATTCCTTCGATATGTTGTTGCCAAAATGCTTCATAATCTACCCAGGGGACTATAGGAGGAGCCTATTATGAAGGGCCAGGCTAATGGCGAAGTTCACACTGATTCGTCAGGTGTTGAAAACCTGGCAGAGTTGATTGGGTCTCCACTTGCTACAGGGGATCAAAGGGAGTTGCTTGAAGACTCCCTTGTTGTTGAAAGTTGAGTGGAGGCCTATGAATCCCCTTGGGATTTTGTGAGTCTTCTGAAGGAGGGCGAATTTCAACGCCCCAAGAGAAAGTCCATCGATTATCGCTGGTGCTTGCCATCGATAGCATTCTTTGTTTGACTTTTTGTTGCTATTTCCCACAGACGACGCCAATTGTTGTTTTCAAACTACAACAATATATTTATAATGTCGAAAAGAATGTCTTAACGTCCACGTGTAAGGATTATTAAGAGTCCAAAAATAATTAGGAGGTTGAAAAATGATAAGGGGCCTTAAGGGATGATGACTTGTTGATTATGATGAATAGGATCCCTGAAATAACCGGCTGCCCTGAAATAACCGAGTGCCCTAAAGAACCGACTGGTCTTGAAGAACCGATTAGCCTGGAAAACTGACTGGCCTAGAAAACCTACTGGCCCTGATGAACCTACTAGCCTAGTGAACTAACTAGCTTGGAGAACTGGTTGGCTTAAAGAACTGACTGGCCTAAAGAACCGACTGGTCTAAAGAACCGACTAGTCTTGGAAAAAGAACAAATGGTGAGAGGCGCGGGTGACCCTCCACACAAACCCTTCGATACTTAAGTCAGTCCAATCTTGAGAGCAAAATGGAGTTCAAGTAAATGAGTGAGCGTACTTGAGTGAGGAGACAAGCCTCTTATTTATAGAAGAAGGAGAAAGGGGACACATGGCAACCGTCCTGGATTTCTCGAATGGCATATTCTTGGTATATTCTCGACATATTCCACATCATATTCGATTAGAGGGCTTGAATAAGCGCGAAAAGATCTCGACTATGAACCAAGAGGGTCTCAATTGTAGCTACCTGATGAGAATCATGGAGGGTCAACTAACAATGACGCAATCGGATCAATCAATCCATTCAGCCATGTCGGAATTGGATGAATATTAATTATTTTTTGACTAGGATTCTTGTTTATCAAGTTATTTACTTATTTTCTATATAATTTAGGACTGGATTAGTTTTATTATTACAACTTGTAGTTGGATTAGGTTAGTTTTATTATTCCAACTTCTAGTTCGATTGGGTTACTTTTGTTATTTCTACTTCTATTTGAATTGGGTTAACTAAAACCCATTAGATTTAGGATTTAGTTTATGACTAGGTTTAGGATTTTTATTAGTTTTCAAGTAGAATTAGGATTTAATTATTTTTGTCTATTTAAAGGCTTTTCCATTGTAAATAGGGATGAGGAGATTATGAATTGAATTTGAGATATTTCTCTTTTTTCTATCTTGTTCTTCAATTAACAAAACTTCAAACTTATCAAAGATCTGGGCAGTCTTTGTGGTGTTCAATAACACAATTCTTGATTCTTGTTTTCGCATATGAACGGGTCTAGATTTTAATATAATTTAGGTTCTCGATTCATGAATCAACAAGTCAAGAATTCTTTGCCTTATATCCGATTTTGGCTTTTTATGGGGTTCGTTTCAATATTTTGTGGGTTCCTTTAGCTTTGTTCCATCACAAGTTCACATCAGTTGGTATCAGAGCTCTAGATCGCGCATCAATTGGTATCAAAGCACTGGGTCACGCATCACCACCACTGGGTTGCCTCCATTTGAACCGAGTCTCTCGTTATAAACTGAGAGACTCTCGGTTGTGGCCACCTGATGTGGGAATTTATTTACACATTTATTGTTCATAATTGAGTAGTGTTTTTAGTATTTTATATGTGTTTTATCTAAAATTGTCTAGTGTTTTGAGTTTCCTTTACATATATTTAATTTTTAGTATTTTTATTTTATAGGAATTCTTCTTGGTGTTTGGATTAAAAATAATAATAATAATAATAATAATAATAATAAATAAAAAATTGATAAAAAAAATCAATTAAACTAATAAAATAAAATTGATTTAGAAGACAACTTGAATCAAAGAAATCAGTGGATTTTAATAACTAAGGCACGTGTATGAACCAAGTTATGCAATGCAAATTATAGATTTCCTGGTTTTCAACTGAGACCTCAAGGAGTGATGCAATAGCAACCAGAAAGAAAGCCGTCTTGAGAGTTGGCAATTAAAAAGTTAGCAAATGCCACTGCTGATAGATTTGAAAAGCTAGAGGCAAAAGTATACCAAATGGCCAGTTGCAACAGAAATCTGGAGGTTCAACTCGGGCAGATATCAAATTCCATAAATCCGAGAGGTCAAGGTAAATTGCCAAGCAAAACTGAGGTGAATCTAAGAGATGAAGTCAAGGTAGTGACATTGAGAAGTGGTAAGCAACTTGGTAAGGTAAGTACCGAACATGTTACAGGTGATGTTGATAAAGAATAATGTTAAGATCGGTGATAAGAATGAGCAGGACGTGATACCATCCCTAACACCACCTATTAAACCTTATGTTCATCCTATCCCTTTTCCTCAAAGGCTTAAACAGAATAAGGTTGACAAACAGTTTAAAAATTTTATGCAGATTTTTAAGCAGTTGCGCATTAACATTCCATTTGCAAATGTTTTAGAGCAGATTCTTGCTTATGCAAAGGTTCTGAAAGAAATTATGTCAAACAAGAGGAATCTAGAGGATTATAAAACCATTGCCTTGACTGAAGAATGCAGTGTTGTGATTCAGAAGTAGTTGTCACCAAAGTTGAGAGATCCAGGAAGTTTTTCTATCCCTTGTACCATTGGTGATATTTATTTTTCTAAAGCTTTGTGTGACTTAAGTGCAAGTGTTTCATTGATGTCTTTATTTGTGTGCAGGAAACTTGGACTTAAAGAGATCCAGCCAACTACTATTTTTTTACAGTTAGTTGATTAGTCGGTGAAGTGCCCATAAGGAATTCTAGAAAATGTGCTTGTGAAGGTAAAAAAAAAAAATCATTATTCCAATTGATTTCATTGTTCTAGATATGGATGAAGACATGGAAGTCTCTATCATTCTTGGATGTCTTTTCTTAGCCACAATAGAAGCTGTCATCGATGTGAAAAATGGTAGGTTAACATTGAAAATAGGTGAATAACAGGCAGAGTTTGATCTATTTAAAGCAGGTAAATACCCTTCTTTCACTGATCATGTGTTAAGAATAGATTTTGTTGATGAGGTAACTATAGAGGTTTTTTAAATAGAAATGCCAAAGGAACCTCTCGAGAATTGTTTAGTGTGTGCAGGAACAACAAGAGATGACAATGTGGAGATTGTGCATATAGCGATTGCTCTGGAGAGTCCATGTGCTAAATTTAAGAACAAAGGTAGGTATTTTGAAGAGTTAGGAAAATGTAAGCGACTCCCTGTGACACCCCAACCCCTACTACCGGGTGCCACCGTAACCCAAGGTTACATCAAGAGGTCTCACTCCAAAGGCTGGTTATGCCTTAACAATAGGAAAAACAAAAATAATGCTGGTGCCCTAGGTGGGGTCCAGGCTTCACCGTCTCCGGTCATCAAGAACTCGAGGTCTAAGACTCATATGCAGCGGAAAGATGCTCGAGTCTCGAATCTGACATGTTCCTCATGAGCAGATTAATAAACTGCAATTATGGTATATCATATGCAGTACTCATTAAAAGTAACAAGTCCAACTGGCAAATACAAACAACGTTCAACACAACCATAAAATAATTACATGACAAGCACAAGTTACTAGGCTGTATTCCCATCATGGGTTGCCACTCTCATCATTCAACTAATCTTCGACATACACCGTTTTCCCCTTACCAGACCCCGAGCTATCTGTGTGGTTAGTGGGAATGAAGGGGTGAGTCCTGAGACTCAGTAAAAGTAATATGCAATGCAGTAAATTATTAAGCATGATATCATAGATAAATATGAAGTGCAACATGCATGCAAACTGATCCACCACACCTATCTCAGGCTCTAGGTGGCCCCTAGTGGTTTCCTCCAAGACCCTATCTCAAGACTCCCACAGTCAGATATCCACTGCCTCATGCCTAGCCACTTCCTCAACATCTTATGCAAGCCATGACAAAAATAATTTACACACAGAGCATATTAAACCCTTACCTCGAAATACATGCCGTCTGATAGTTTGTACCGTTAACGCACCCAAATCCTTAACAAAATATTGACAGAGCAAGGTCAAGAATTAATTTAGCAACCCATAATTAAATTCATTTGGCTACCGAGCCCACTAAGTTATTAGTTGACTAATTTCTCAACTTAACTAATGATAAATTAACCTTAATATTAACCATACCTTACTGCCACAATTCCTTCTCAAGCTCACGGCCGATTCCTCTACTTCTCCTTCACTTCCTCCTTCAATTTTTACATTTATATTCTCTATTTATACTCAATTTTGCACTCAATCCATTACACTTCACCCAATTTATTCTCTGCAAAGCTTGGAGAAACATCATCATGCTTATTCTTTCAATTTCCAAGGGTTCAATTTCCAAGGGTTATCATGCTTATTCCTTCAATTTCCAAGAATTCAATTTCCAATGGTCATCATTCATATTCTTTCAATTTTCAAAGCCAATTACATCAAAAAATGAAAAAGATATATTATCTTCAATTACCAAAATATTCTTAAATAAAATAATTAATTGCCCATGTGCTCAAATATTCCATAATGACCCAAATACCGAAATCAATAACTATTATTTATCTCCAAAATTATGGGATTTACAAAAATATGGGATGTTACACTCCCTCCCCCTTCTAATATGCAAGCACCAATTCTTGAGCTAAAACCATTACCATTACATCTTAGGTATGTGTTTTTATGAGAAAATGATACTTTACCTGTGATTGTAAATGCTTCTTTATTTGATAGTCAACTTGACAAACTGTTGCGAGTCTTGAGATTGAGAAAGAAGGCCATAGGATGGACAATTGCTGACCTTAGGGGGATTAGCCCTTCAGTGTGTGTACATAAAATATTAATGGAGGATAAACATAAACCTATCATTGAAAATCATAGACGATTAAATTCTAACATGAAAGAAGTAGTGAGGGCTAAAATTCTGAAATGGTTAGATGCAGAAATTGTTTATCCTATCTCTGATAATACATGGGTTAGTCTAGTGCAAATGGTACCTAAAAAGGGTAAGAGAGTTTGCATAACTAGAATAATGAATTGATTCCTACTAGGACAGTAACTGGTTGGAGAGTTTGCAAAGATTATAAAAACTGAATAGTGCAACCCATAAAGATCATTTTTCTTTACCTTTTCTTGATCAAATGCTTGAGATACTTGTTGGATATGACTATTATTGTTCTCTTGATGGTTATTCAGGGTATAACCAAATTCCAGTAGCCCCCGAAGACCAAGAGAAACCACTTTTACTTGTCCATACGGCACTTTTGCATTTCATAGAAGGCCTTTTGGATTATGCAATGCACTTGCGACATTCCAACGTTGTATGATGGACATTTTTTCTAATTTTGTTGAGCAGATTATGAAAATTTTCATGGATAATTTTTCTATTTTTGCCTCTTCTTTTGATGATTGTTTAGCTAACTTATCTCAAGTTTTGCAGCATTGTGAAGAAACCAATCTAGTTTTGAATTGGGAAAAGTGTCATTTCATGGTGTAGGAAGGCATTGTTTTAGGTCATAAAATTTTTGCAAGGGGAATTAAGGTGGATAGGGAAAAAATTGATATTATTGAAAAACTGTCACCACTATTATGGCACCGCCAGATTGGAGCTTACCATTTGAATTAATGTGTGATGCAAGCGATTTTGCTTTGGGAGTTGTTCTTAGTCAACGAAGAAACAGGAAGTTGCTTATTATTTATTATGCTAGTAGAGTTTTAAATGATGCTCAGTTGGATCATGCAACTACTAAAAAAGTATTGCTTCCTGTTGTGTTTGCTTTTGATAAATTCTAGTCTAATCTTGTAGGTTCCAAGGTGATCGTGTATATGGATCATTTAGCAATCAAGTACTTGTTGACCAAGAAAAATGGCAAACCACGTCTAATCCGGTGGGTTTTGTTGCTACAAGAATTTGACATTGACATTCAGGACAAAAAAAGGCATGGAAAATGTGGTGGTAAATTACTTGTCTAGATTGGAGGTCCAGTCTCAAGCCGATGAGGTGCCAATCAATGATTACTTCCTCGATGAGTAGTTACTAGCACTATCAATGGTTCCATGGTATGTTGATTTAGAAAATTACCTAGTGAGTGGCATTATCCCTCTTGGCATGAGTTACCATCAGAAGAAAAAGTTCTTTTGGGATGTGAAGTAGTATTTCTAAGAAGAGCCATTGTTTTAAAAACATTATGCTAATGGCATGATTAGAAAATGTGTGCTAGAAGAGGAGATTAAAGATATCCTTGATCATTGCCATTCCTTGGAGTGTGGCAGACATTTTAGTACCCCCAAGACAGTGTAAAAGATATGACAGTCTGGGTTCTATTAGCTGACCATGTACCAAGACAGTATATGGTCAGTTGTGACAGATGTTAGCGAATGGGTAACATCACAAAAAAGAATGAGATGCCTTTGACTAGTATGATGGAGGTGGAGCTGTTTGATGTGTGGGGAATAGACTTCATGGGGCCATTTCTATTATCCTTCAATAATCAATACATTCTAGTCACTGTGGACTATGTCTCCAAATGGGTTGAAGGTATTTCAACCCAAACAAATGACTCTTGAGTGGTGATGAAATTTAAGAAGAAGAACATCTTTTCTAGATTTGGAGTTCCATAGAGCCATTGTTAGTGATAAAGGTTCTCACTTTTGTAATCAGTCCTTTGACACATTGTTGAGTAAGAATGGAGTAACACACAAGGTTGCACTCACCTATCATCCGTAAGCAAATGGCCAAGTGGAGCTAGCCAACTAGGAGCTGAAGCATATTTTGGAGAAGACTATGAGCCATTCAAGGAAGAATTGGGCTACCAAATTGGATAATGCACTTTAGGTGTACCGAATAGCTTTCAAGACACCTTTAGGCATGTCACCATAGACTGGTCTTTGGGAAGTCTTACCACCTAGCAGTTGAGTTGGAACATAAAGCATACTGAGCTATTCAAGAGATGAACATGGATTTGAAGGTTGCAGGAGAGAAGAAATTATTACAGTTGAGTGAGTTGGAAGAGTTTAGGTTGAATGCTTATGAGAATGCCAAGCTCTACAAAGAAAAGACCAAGTATTGGCATGACAAGCATATCTTGAAGAAAAATTTCAAGATTGGGCAACAAGTACTGCTTTTCAACTCATGGTTGAAATTGTTTCCGAGCAAGCTTCAGTCTAGGTGGTCTGGGCCATTCATGGTGGCAAAAGTGTATTCTTATGAAGCAATAAGGTTCATAGCGAAGTCACCCAGTCAAAGTAAATGGGCATCAAGCGAAGCTATATTTTGTGGGCAACTTGGTACCCAAAGAAGTCACTTACTCCTTGAAAGACTACAATTCTGGTTGAACATGTGACAGTTGAGCTAGTGACTATTGTAATACCCAGAAACTTAAGGTTATCTTTGGAGTAGGTTTTGGAGAGAGAATGCAAAGTTTTATGAAAATCGAGATTAGAATAATCTAAGAAAATGACTGAATCAATTGGAGGGAAGGTCTAGGAGCTTAGATACGTAGGGAAATGGGTATTTCCCTAACAAATGTCTCAAGACATGATTTTTAGCATTGAGAGAAATTGCGTTGGGGGTAGTTTTCGGTACAGTTTCGGTTCAGGGTGAAAAACCAAATTGTCATAAGGGACTTTCAAAAAGTCAATGGAACCTTTTAAGGAGTCAAAATTAAGTGGTTTTGGGTTGAAACAAAAGGATTTTCGGTCCAATTGGTTTTTCGGGCCTAAGTGTAATTTCTTAAAAAATGTCAAGGGAGGTCGAAATGATGAAATTTCTAGATTTTTTGGCTCGAAATAAAAAGTTTAACACTTGAGGGTTTCGATGGAAAGTATGGAAAGTTCAGGGGTTATTCGGAAACGGTAGAATTGGAATTTCAAAGGTTGGAGGGGCAAAAATGTAAAATTTCAAAACTTACAGTGTGAACACTACCATGGACAATGGCCGCCTCTGCCATCGCTGATTTCGACTGTGGAAGGTTGCCAGAAGGGTCGTAGGGGACTCAAGGCTAGTCCTAGGGCCATGATGGTCAGTCCTTGGTCGAGAATTGGCCACAAAGGTGGCCGATTTGATAGAAAAATCGATTATGAGTATGGTAAAAAAATCGAGCATTTGAGGGTGCAGTTTTCAGATAAATCAGGGCATAGGGAGGCCATCAAATGATTGCAATGATAATAAGGACCAAGGGTGTAACACCCCAACCTCTTCAGGGCATTAATATATGCTAGGATTTTTTTTTTTTCATCAAACATAAACCAAAGATAAATCCTCAACATATCATTTATAAATTAACACTCCCAAATATAGCGAATGAATGATATACTTTAAACATAAGCGGAAGCAATATCAGAATCTGCAAGATACCTCGAAGACACATTATACGTGGGGGCATACACATCGTTCACCCAACATAATATTACAAATATTGTTAAAGTCTAAATAATACAACGGAATATAATAGATGGTCCTAGCCCTACATAGGGCCCATAAAATATCCATCAAGCTCATACCTCGATCACTTCCTTGCCCTTCCAACCGCTCGTCTCGCCTGGAATGTGGAATATTTCAGGGACATAGTCCAATATTAGAAGATAAAATCTTCTAAGTGAGGGTTATGCAAGCATGAATGAATGAATGATGCATGGACATTTATAAACAGATACCCTAGTGTAACTTCCCTAGCCCACCAGCCCGGTACGAAACCCTAGGCAGAATCCCAAACCTCTACAGGATAAGCCTAACGTTATTCCATCAATTGCCCTTGAAGAATTACGGCTACACTCTTAGGGTGACATCCCGATCCCATACACAAGTTTCAATATGACAATAACATCGTGTTCTGCATACATCACGACTTCTCATACAAAAATTTATGGACAAATGTGACGAAAATGATCGTAACATACATAAATATCATCCATAGGCAGGTAATCATAGCATATATGGGTTATAGGAATGAAACCACTCACCTTAAAACAGAATTTGACTTGTCTAGATTTGCGTGCTATCCTCGAAAACAATGCAAATTGTCAAGATCATTGGCCAAATCACTTCCTGGCCAGTCATTTCTAAATAAAATCAATAATATAATTTTTACAGACATTTTTTCTTATTTTTTCTCTATTTTTCCCATTTTCCCTCTATTTTTCATAGCCATAAATTCTTCCAAATTTTCTAATAAAGTAATCTCCTCAATTTTTCTTCTTGAAAATTCTTAAAATAACATTTCTAATCTCTATGAATGTTTTGAGAATTTTTCAAAACCTCTTCCTATTTTTCTCTAATTAAGTTTCCTTTCAAAAATTTAAAATAATTATTTTATCATAAAAATTCCAAAATAAAATTTTATCAAACTAAATTATTCTTTTTTCTTGTATTTGTGGATATTTTTTAATAATTTTATCTCTCTGATTTATATTTTTACTTTATTTTTCCTTATTTTTAGTATTTAAAAAATACTAAAAAATTATCTCCGATCATCTTCTCCGGTGCCAGCACATCAGAAAATTAACCTGACTATACTAGAAGATATCTTACCTTGAGTTGATCACTTTGGCTAAATTTGAACTTGAAACAACACTTAGAATACCTCCATCCGAGCAAAATTCAGTCCGGTTCTGGCGATATCCAATTTTTTCGGCGAAGCTCCGATCACCCCTCAAATGAACTCCAAAATCTCTCAAAATTTTCAAAAATGATCCTCACCTCATGGGCAATAAAAGCCCTATCGTTTGGTGCCTCAATTCGTTCAAAAATGAGGTCAATTTAAAGCTCAAATCTTGCAAAACTCTCTACCACTACATCCTCTATTTATACCCAAATTCGAACCCCAAAACGACGGATCTTGCTTCACCCAAAGCCACTAAGACCTTCCCGTACCCTAGATCTGTCCAAAACACACCGAAAGTTGCCCAAAAGTTAATTTACTTAGGGTAAATTATGGTTGCTTTCGATCAAAAATTTGGCCATTTTCGACCAAACCAAGGCTAATTATCGGCCAATATTGATTCTAGGGATTTGCCCCGACGTTCCTTGCCAATTTCTTGGGTCTTTCGCCACCAAATTCGATGATAGGAAGGTCGGCCAGAAACTTGGTCTGCTATGGCAACTTCTAAGTTTTGAAAATTATACTTTTACCCATTTATTTTGGCTTCTTTACATTTTGGCATTTCCATGAAGCCCCTGAAGTTTCTACAACTTCCATTGAGTCCCTCAAGCTTTGAAATCTTCATTTCTTCCTTTAAGATTCTGAAAAAATGTCATTTCGACCTCCCGAGCAAATTCGAGAAATTACACTTAGGCCCAAATCTTCATTTTGGTTGTAAATCCTTTTGTTTCTTCTTGAAACCGCTAAAGGGTTGTTCTACATGCTAAATATGAACTTTATTGGGGTTCTTTTGACTTCTATAAAGTTTCCTGCGATAATTCGGTTTTTTAGCCAGAATCATAACTGTATTTTAGTTGTACCGAAAATCATTCCTGATCTAATTTCTCTCAATACTAAAAATCATTTCTTGAGATTCTTAATATGTATATGTCTATTTCTTTAGGTATATGAGCCCCTGGGCATTCCCTCTAGTCGATTTAGACATTTTCTTGAGGTATTCTGATACCGATTTTCTTTGAAACCATATATTTCTTACCCGAAAGTTTTTCTGGTATTACATTCTCCCCCCTTTAGGGAATTTCGTCCTCGAAATTTTTTCTTTTGACCAACCAAATTACTAACTCGATACATTAGTCGTAGATTGTATTTCTAATCATCCAAATTCGTATCATTTTACGAGCAATACTAATTAGGCATGCCATGTCTTTCACATATTTTTTTTCATTTTAGCTCCTTATCACATACATCAAGAGTAGTTCATCCTTTTCAAAATTATTTCTTTATTTCATAAGATTTTTTATAACATTTCTTAGAAAACCATAAAAATATGCTATTCTATTCTATTTCCTCGAACAACTGGGGATATTTTCCCCTAATCGTATATTCGAGCTCCCACGTGGCTTCTTCCTCGGTGTGATTCCTCCATTGAATCTTTACTAATGGAATGACTTTGTTCCTCAAGATTTGGTCGCGATGGTCCAAGATCCGTTCAAGCGACTCTAGATACGTTAGATTGTCTCTTAGCTCGATTTCTTCTACTCAAATTTCTTGAGTTGGATCTAGAATATGCCTCCGAAGCTGAGACACATGGAAAACATCGTGGATGTTGGACAGGCTAAAGGGAAGTTCTAGTCGGTAAACCAACGGTCCAACTCGTCCTTTGACCAGATAAGGTCCTATAAATCGAGGTCTCAACTTACCTTTCTTCTTTTCTCGTGTTGCCAAATGCTGAGGCGACACTTTTAGATATACATGATCTCATATCTCAAATTCCAAATCTCGCCTCCTTTTGTTTGCATAAGACTTTTGCCGACTTTGTGTAGTTCGAATTCTCTCTTGAATCTTCCGGATCTTTTTCGAAGTTTGTTATACTAGCTTGGGTCCCAATATTTGTCTCTCTCCTACGTCGAACCAACAGATAAGTGATCGATATTTTTTTCCACACAGAGCCTCATAGGGTGCCATTTCTATACTGCTGTGGTAACTGTTGTTATAAGCGAACTCCACTAAGGGTAGATGCTCTTCCCAGTTACCCTCGAAATCCAAGGCACATGACCTTAGCATGTCTTCTAACGTTTGAATGGTCCTTTCAGATTGTCCATCGGTCTGCGGGTGATAAGCTGTACTAAGATTCAATTGCGTCCCCATGCACTCTTGCAAGCTTTCTCAAAATCTTGAGGTAAACCTCGGATTCCGATCGGAGACTATGCTTACCGGTGTGCCATGAAGTCTAATTATCTCTCCAATATACTGCTCCGCAAACTTTCGAACTAGCCTATCCATTCGCATAGGTAAGAAATGTGCCGACTTCGTTAGCCTATCTACAATAACCCAAATTGCATCGTTACCTCTCTGACCCTTGGGAAAACCTGTCACAAAATCCATCGTGACATGCTCCCATTTCCATTCTGGGATATCCAATCGTCTCATGAGTCCAGCCGGTTTCTGGAGTTCGATCTTTACTCTCTGGCACGTGTGCTACTTTCCTTGCCACACTTGTCTTCATTCTTGGCCACTAGTAGACTTCTCGAAGATCTCTATACATTTTTGTGGCTCCCGAGTGTACTGTATAACGAGTTCTGTGGGCTTTATTCAAAATTCTTTGCCTCAAGTCTTTCAGGTTTGGCACATAAATCCTTCCCCGAAATCTTAGTATGCCATCATGCATTTCAAAATCGGATCTCTTAGGCTAGCCATGCTCGTCCACCCATAGATGCATTTGTTTATCATCCACATATGCCTTTCGTATTTCGTTCATCAAATCCAGTTGAATTACCATGCCAGCGATAAGGACAGATGATTCCTTCGGCACTACACTCATCGTCAGTTGGCTAAAAGCCTCCAACATTTGCCACTCACGGGCCATCATCCCGGCCATAGAAATAGGCACATTCCTACTCAGTGCGTCAGCCACCACATCGGCACGCCCCTGGTGATACTGTATGGTGCAGTTGTAATCCTTAAGAAACTCCATCCACCGTCGCTGCCTAAGGTTCAACTCCTTTTACGAGAACACATACTTCAGGCTCTTGTGGTCTGTGAACACCTCAAAGGTTTCACCATACAGGTAATGTCTCCATAGTTTCAGAGCATATATCACGGCTGCCAATTCCAGATCATGAGTCAGGTAATTTCCCTCGTGCCTCTTTAACTGTCGTGACTCATACGTGATCACTCGACCATTTTGCATTAATACGCAACCCAAGCCTATCTTTGAGGCATCCGTGTATACAACGTATCCACCTGACCCACTAGGCATTGCTAGAACAGGTGCTGAGGTTAGCCTATCTTTGAGTTCCTGGAAGCTTTCCTCGCACTTGGTAGTCCATTCGAACTTGACTTCTTTCCGTATGAGCTTTGTCATAGGCACAACTATCTTTGAAAACCCTTCTACAAATCTTCGATAATAGCCTGCCAATCCCAAAAAGCTTCGTATCTCGGTTACACATGTTGGTTGCTTCCATCCTTAAATAGCCTCAATCTTGGCTGGATCTACCAAGATTCCCTCGGTCGATATCACATGACCCAAGAATGCAACTTGAGACAGCCAAAACTCGCATTTCAAGAACTTGGCATATAGTTGATGCTTCTTGAGAGTTTCTAGCACTACTCTCAAGTGCCCATCGTGTTCATTCTCATTCGAGGAATACACCAATATATCATTTATAAACACGATTACAAATTGATCTAGGTAGGGTCTGAACACTCTATTCATAAGGTCCATAAATGCTGCTAGAGCATTCGTTAGTCTAAATGGCATCACCAAATACTCAAAATGGCCATACCTTGTTTGAAATGCTGTCTTCGCGACATCATCCGGCTTGATTCTCAATTGATAGTATCCGAATCTCAAATCAATTTTTGAGAAAACCTTCGCTCCTTGTAGCTGATCAAATAGCTCATTAATCCTCGGGAGTGGATATTTATTCTTGATTGTAGCCTTATTTAATTGACGGTAGTCGATGCACATCCTCATACTACCATATTTCCTTTTTACAAATAATACTGGTGCGCCCCATGGTGACATGCTTGGCTAGATAAATCCCTTATCGGTTAGTTCCTGAAGCTGACTCTTTAATTCCTTCATTTCTGCCGGAGCCATCCGATATGGTGGGATTGATATCAGTTGGATTCCTGGTACTAGCTCAATTGAGAACTCAATCTCTCGAGGCGAGGGTAATCCCGATAGGTCTTCTGGGAACACGTCCTCGTACTCTTGTACTACTCGCACCTCGTTAAGTTTTGGTAATTCTCCATTTTCTAATTGAGCATAGGCTATATACCCATGAGCTCCCCGGCTTATCAATTTTACTACCTTCATAGCCGAAATCATTTTTCTAATCTTGGGGTCTCTTTGTCCCTGAAATTTGACCCATTCTCCTTTGGGTTTCTTTATTGTCATTTCTTTTCTCCGATAATCTATACTGGCATCATATCTGGACAAGAAGTCTATTCCCAAGATTACGTCGAAATCATATACTTCCAACAAAATTAGATCAACTTGGAATCGAGCATTACTTAAACTAATTTCACATCTTTCTATCACCTTTGAGAACCTTGCACTCTTACCCATGGGCGTCGAAATAACTATTGAAGATTCCATAGGTTTAGTCTCTACTCCTAAACTCTCAGTTAGTGCATATGACATAAATGAATGCGTTGACCTAGGGTCTATCAATGCATGCACAGGGGTATCCGATATAAAGAGCGTACCTTGTACGACTGCCAGATCTGTCCTCGCATCTTCTTTGGTGAGGTTGTAAACGCGTCCCTGACGAGTCCCATGAGCCTCTCCTACTCTTTCAGCTGGTCCCTCTGCTTGTTCAAGTCTCGGCTTCTTCGAACAGTTCCTTGAATAGTGCTCTGGTTGATTGCACTGAAAACACACCACCTTCGTTAGGTCTTTCACTGGAGGTGTTTCCTTTCTCTTACGACAGTCTCTACTTATGTGTCCTCCTTCTCCGCACGAGTAACAGCTGGATGTCCCTGCCAAGCATTTTCTCCCCGGATGGTTCTTCTTGCATTTGAGGCATTGCTTGCTATTTTGGGAACTTTTATTTCTCGTTTTCTATTCTGAGTTCCCTTTCGGTTCACTAGACCTAATGAGCTTCACTTGCAGAAGATTCCTTTCTGTCGTAAAGGCCTTACTCAAGGCTTCCTCATATGAGTCAATCGACCAAGTGCTCAAAGCCTGCAATAGCTCTACTCGAAGTCCCAACATGGACTTCTGTGCCTTTTGCCATTCATCGACATCATACATTGGCACGTACTTAATGAGTTGGTTAAATTTGGTGTCGTATTGTACCATATACATTTCCTCAATCTGCTTCAAGTTTTCAAATTCCCAACTCTTCTCCTGCTTCCAACTCAGAGGAAAATACTTCTTGTTAAAGGCTTTCTTAAATGTTTCCCAAGCTGTTATTGGAATCTCATCGTCTTCCGATTCCTGCCTTGAATTTGTTCGCTGCAGAGTCCGCTCCATTGTCTGTCACCATCTCCCGGCATCTTCTTCCAACATAAAGGTGGCACAGTTCACCTTATCTTGGTCATTGTATTGCAAGTGTTGGAGCAGCTTCTTTGTTTGCTCCAACCAAAACTCAGCTACGTTGGGATCGTTGCCGGGTTTCCCTTTAAATGTCGGCGGCCGCTGTCGGCAGTACTGTTCCAGCATGTTATCCGGTTGCCTAGTCGATTCTCCCCTGGTCACATAGGTCATGAGATTCTCCATGATTCTTTCCATCCAGTCCAATCGCTCTTCGGGGATTACAGACTCCCTTTCTTGGTCTTCACTCTGGATGCCGCTATTACTGACATAGTCGTAGTGGTGAATCCCACTATCTTCGACACTCTCGTTCCTCTGATTGGGAGTGACGAGAGCCCGGTTCCTTTGTCGCCTTGTCGATACCATCTGAAAGGAAATAAAGAATAGCATCTTATTCTACGAGGAAATCCTTTCAAAAGTCTCGTTTTATTAATATGCCAAAATACAACATTTGCTTAACAAAACACCACACTGGCACACTAAGCGAAAAGAAAAATTTCCAAGACTTCTTCTAGGGGTTGTTCGACTTCCAGATCCAAGTATCATCGTCCATCGTCTCATCTCCAGACTCGGCTTCTGGTCCATCTGAATCATCTAGTGTAATTACCCCTTCTTTCTCATCGTCCGAGCTAAAGAGGTCAGCGTCCATTTCATTTGCCATGGCAGCCTCTTCGGCGTCCCAATCTCCATCTAAGTCTCCTTCAATCCCCTCATACATGTTAGCGGCATGGTCGCGGAATTGTTGGCAATAAAAGTATAAGGATGCGTAATTGCCTTGAAGGTGAATTCCTTCGGCTAGGTCTCTCCAAGCCCCTCCCATGTGATTTATCAAAAATTCCACCTGAGCGAGCATTAGGGTTGGCCGTACGAAACTACTTGGCAGCACATCTCTTAATATACCTTCGAGAAGATCAAGATGACTAAAGACGTCTACCATTATTGGTTCGTTGTCCACCCATCGACTGGTCTAATGGGTCACCCAGAATTGCTCAAGGTAATCTCCTTCCATTCTGACATTGAAAAATCGATTAGATTTCCATTATTTTCGGGAATAGTAAATACATAGTGTCTATACATGAATAGTACACCAGGTAAGCTCACAGGAAAGAAAGGTGGGTCACAAACAGATGCACTTAAGTACCAAGTCTTTCCTTAGTTAGAACTTTCCTAGACATGTACTTTCACTACAACACACTTAAGTCCATAATCCCTAGATAAGGATTTCTTAATCTAAGTTTTTCTAAACCTCGGTTTTATAGATCCTAAAATGATCTATCCTAAATCTCCTAATAAAATTTTGGCTCTGATACCAACTGTAACACCCCAGCCTCTTCAGGGCATTAATATATGCTAGGATTTTTTTTTTCATCAAACATAAACCAAAGATAAATCCTCAACATATCCTTTATAAATTAACACTCTCAAATATAGCGAAGGAATGATATACTTTAAACATAAGCGGAAGCAAGATTATAACCTGCAAGATACCTCGAAGACACATCATATGTGGGTGCATACACATCATTCACCCGACATAATATTACAAATATTGTTAAATTCTAAATAATACAACGGAATATAATAGATGGTCCTAGCCCCACATGGGGCCCATAAAATATCTATCAGGCTCATGCCTCGATCACTTCCTTGCCCTTCCGGCTGCTCGTCTCGCCTGGAGCGTGGAATATTCCAGGGACATAGTCCAATATCAAAAGATGAAATCTTCTAAGTAAAGGTTATACAAGCATGAATGAATGAATGATGCATGGACATTTATAAACAGATACCCTAGTGTAACTTCCCTAGCCCACCAGCCTAGCACGGAACCCTAGGCAGAATCTCAAACCTCTACAGGATAAGCCTAACGTTGTTCCATCAATTGTCCTTGGAGAATTACGGCTACACTCTTAAGGTGACATCCCGATCCCATACAAAAGTTTCAATATGACAATAAATTGTGTTATGCATACATCACGACTTCCCATGCAACAATTTATGGACAAATGTGACGAAAATGATCGTAATATACGTAAATATCATGCATAGGCAGGTAATCATAGCATATATGGGTTATAGGAACGAAACCACTCACCTTAAAACAGAATTTGACTTGCCTCGATTTACGTGCTATCCTAAAAAACAATGCAAATTGTCAAGATCCTTGGCCAAATCATTTCCTGGCTAGTCATTTCTAAATAAAATCAATAATATAATTTTTTCAGACCTTTTTTCTTATTTTTCCTCTATTTTTCATAGCCATAAATTCTTCCAAACTTTATAATAAAGTAATTTCCTCAATTTTTCTTCTTGAAAATTCTTAAAATAACATTTCTAATCTCTATGAATTTTCTGAGAATTTTTCAAAACCTTTTCCTATTTTTCTCTAATTAAGTTTCCTTTAAAAAATTTAAAATAATTATTTTATCATAAAACTTCCCAAATAAAATTTTATCAAACTAAACTATTCATTTTTTCTGTATTTTTGGATATTTTTTAAGAATTTTATCTCTCTTATTTCTATTTTTACTCTATTTTTCTTGATTTTCAGTATTTAAAAAATACTAAAACTTATCTCCGATCATCTTCTCCAGCACCGGCACATCGAAAAATTAAACTCACTATACTAGAAGATAGCTTACCATGATTCGATCACTCTGGCTAAATTTGAGCTTGAAACAACACTCGAAAGACCTCCCTCCGAACAAAATTCAGTCCGATTCCGACGAGATTCGATTTTTCCAGCGAAACTCCGATCACCCCTCAAATGAACTCCAAAATCTCTCAAAATTTTCAAAAATGATCCTCACCTCATGATCAATAAAAGTCCTATGGTTTGGTGCCTCAATTCGTTCAAAAATGAAGTTGATTTAAAGCTCAAATCTTGCAAAACTTTCCACCACTACATCCTCTATTTATAGCCAAATTCGAACCCCACGGATCTTGTTTCACCCAAAGCTACTAAGGCCTTCCCGTGCCCTAGATCTGTACAAAATGCACAGAAAGTTGCCCAAAAGTTAATTTACTTAGGGTAAGTTATGGTTGTTTTTGGTAAAAAATTTGGCCATTTTCGACCAAACCAAGGCCAATTATCGGCCAATATTGATTCTGGGGCTTTGCCCTGACGTTCCTTGCCAATTTCTTGGGTCTTTCGCTACCAAATTTGGTAATAGGAAGGCTAACCAGAAGCTTGGTCTGCCATGGCAGCTTCTAAGTTTTGGAAATTGTACTTTTTCCCCTTTATTTTGGCTTCTTTACATTTTGGCATTTCCATGAAGCCCCTGAAGTTTCTATAACTTCCATTGAGTCTCTCAAGCTTTGAAATCTTCATTTCTTCCTCTAAGATTCTGAAAAAAATGTCATTTCGACCTCCCTCGGGCAAATTCGAGAAATTACACTTAAGCCCGAATTTTTATTTTGGTTGTAAATCCTTTTGTTTATTCTTGAAACCGCTAAAGGGTTGTTCTACATGCTAAATATGAATTTTATTGGGGTTCTTTTGACTTTTCAAAAGTCTCCTGCGATAATTCAATTTTTCAGCCAGAATCATAACTATATTTTAGCTGTACCGAAAATCATTCATGATCCAATTTCTCTCGATGCTAAAAATCATTTCTTGAGATTCTTAATAGGTTTATACCTATTTCTTTAGGTATATGAGCCCCTGGGCATTCCCTCTAATCGATTCGGACATTTTCTTGAGCTATTCTGATACGATTTTCTTTGAAACCAGATATTTCTTACCCAAAAATTTTTCAGGTATTACAAAGGGCATGGCCAGATTGGCCGTTTTGGAGCTCGGTATTGCCCATAAATAGAGGTCAAGATGGTTGAGGGTTTTTAGAATTTCAAACTTAAATTGCTCTTATTGTGGGTCAAATCAAAGGCAAATGATAGAGGGATTTTGATCTTTGAGGGTTGTAGAAGCATTTTGGAAAGTTTGGAGAGTTTTTGTATAGGTTTAGTGGGGTTTCGAGGGTTCGCGGGAAAAGTTACTAGAGATAAGATAATACGTAATTTATTAGCTAGTAGAGTTTAAACCTCCAGTTGGACCCCTTCCAATCATTCTTTCGAGCAACCAAGCTAGCCATCATGATCGACTAAGAGATAAGATCAAGCCTGAAGCAAAAGCCAATTTTTCCAATGTATTGGCATCGAAGAAGACGACCGACGTGTGAAGCTCACTCGGCAATCTCACTCGTAACCCACTCGTTGAGCACGTGAAGGCACATGACTAGCAAGGTTTTTCCAAAAAAAAATTAGAAATGTTTGGAAAGTTGTTTTAGAAATTTGTTGTAAAAATATTTGATTTGGTATTTCTTTCTTTTTTTTTTTGGAGTATTAAAGAAGAAAAATAAGAAGAAATTGAAGGGAAAATGGGTCTTGATGATTTATTGAATTAATATGGTATTTAGGGTGCTTTGAGGCCTAAAGTTGAGTGTTGGTGCATCTTTCGAGACTTGGCACAAAAATCTAGACAATGCACGCTTTTTGAGGAAATCCGAGTTGGTATCTAAAGGTGAGTGATTTTACCCAAAGGCTTATTCATGTATGAGGTTTCCTTTGTTATGCACATTGTTTTTCGAGGATTGCTAAAATAATACGTAATTTATGAGCATGTTGTCACATCCATGCGTATTCTATTGCATCGATAGATGTGCTCTGTTGCATTTCATGATATTATTGGCATATCAATTACTTGTGTCGGGGTGAGATGTCGCCCTGATAGTGTGGTCGTAATTCCCCAAGGGCATTGTTGGAACAACGTTAGGAGTACCGTAAGCAGGTTGGGATTTCTGCCTAAGGTTTCATGCCAGGATGGTTTACCAGGGAAGTTACACTAGGGTATCTATTTCATGTGTACATGCATCATTCATCCATGTTTATGTTATCACTCTCTTAGAAGATTCATCTTCTAATGTTAGACATTTGTCCCCGGAATATTTAACGTTTCAGACGAGACGAGCAGCCGGAAGGGCAAGGGTTGATAGAGGCGTGACCATAACAAGAGTTTAATGGGCCCTATGCTAGGGCTAGTCCAGTCTTCAATTATTTTTGTAATTGATTTGAACTGTTGTTGTAATCTTATGATTAAACAAAACGAGATGACTATATGAATCCGTTATGTATGGTTTTTGCGAGATTGTTAGGTTACGATTATGTTTCCACTTATGATATAGAATTGTTATGCCTTAGTGTTATTTTGAAAAATGTTATTCTATTGAGAGTGTTGAGGATTTTTGGTATGATCTATGAAAAAAAAAAAAAACCTAACATGATTTAACGCCATGTGGGATTGAGTCGTTACAACTATAAACAAGCGCTTCTTATGAGGCAACCCAAGCTCTTTTTTCTTTTTCTTTTTATTATTTCATTTTAGTTTTGTTGAATAAATATGACCAATAATCCATATTTGTGATGTTGTGTAGGTTCAAAAGAAAGGAAAATAAAGCTGATTCAATTTGGGCAGCCGTGGGTATTCGTGGTGTTCAATTACGTAGGTAGGGGAGTATTCATTTTTCATTCTCTTTCTTCTTTATCTTTCATATTAAGGGCAATGTGTTAAACAAGTTTAAGGGGGTGGAATTATTAATTGTTGATATATGCTATTTGTTTTGCTTGGATGTTTTTGATGTGAAAATTTTTTGCGAAACTTATATTAGGTGCATATTTGGCCAACTCCTAGTCTAAAAAATTTTGTGAAAAATAAAATAAGCAAAACCTATTATTTGGAATCGTGATTTGCATTTAGCTTCTTTATTGTGTTTAACATTGAGTCTTTGATTTGGAATAAACAATATCTTATAAAACAAGATTAAGTATATTTGGATTTTAAGATCATTAAAGTAAGTGTTCTTTGCGAAGTTGTCTAAATTGTGTGACTGTACATGAAAGATAAATGTAATGTTTTTCTTGTGATTGTTCCCTCTAAGATAGACCTAAATAGGGTTTAAGTAAATAGGGTAAATAATGTTAAGTGAGATGGAGCATAAAATGCAGTTGTTCAGTTTAAAATAAAAAAAATAAAAAATGAACGAGATGAAGCATAAAATGCACTCGTTCAAGAAAAAGAGAGAGAGAGAGAGAAGAGAAAAAAGAAACCCTACTTTGTTACCTTTGTTTGTAGTAGTGAGAAGGGATGGTTACAAAAATAGTTGTTACACTATTTGATCGTGTAGGTTACATAACAAACATGATTAAATTTAGAATTTTGTATGGATTCTTGAACTCGAAAATGTAAGTATACTTAGTTTTCTTTATTTGCTATTGTTGTATTTTGGATTGAGGATCTAGATATGGCTATAACAAAGAATTTGAATGTAATGAATGATTCCAAATATATATTTTATGTTTTGAGTATAGAATTTCTTTTTTTTACTCGAGGACAAATAATAATTCAAGTTTGAGAGTATTTGATATGAGAATTTATTCATATATTTATTGTTCATAATTGAATAGTGTTTTTAATATTGTATACGTGTTTTATCTAAAATTATCTAGTATTTTGAGTTTCATTTACATATATTTAATTTTTAATACTTCTTGTTATTTTATAGAAATACTACTTAGTGTTTGGGTTAAAAAAAATAAAATAAAAAATAAGATATTATAAAATTAATTTCAAAATTAATACTATAAATTAATATTATGATATAAAAAATAAATATTATAAATAATTAATATTATAATATAATTAATAATATAATAAATATTAAATATTTTATTTTATTATATTATATATTACATTACTTATATATATTATATATTATGTTATTAAAGAAGTGGCGTGAACACGGAGTTAGGGCGGCATTGCATATATATAATATTAAGGAATTGGATTGGAGGGAGTTAAGGAATTGGAGAAGTGGCGGCGGCGCACACCATGAATGAAGAAATTGAAGGGGCTTTTGCGGCGCCTGGGAAGAGGGCAGAATTGAAGCAGCGGAATTGCAGAAGCTGTGCGGCGGACAAAATGATTTGGCAGGAAGCTTCATCTTCCTTTTTTTTTTTTTTCTTATTCAGTTTATCCCCTTATGCTTTTGTTATTATTTTAAATTTTAATTAATTCTATCATAAATTAATTTATTAAACTAAGGTTATGTATTAGATGAAACTATGATGGTGTATTTTTTATAATTTTTTGTGATTGAATAATTTAGATTATGTTGATTTGTGCAATATTAGATTTAATATTTGTGAATAATTGATCATTATTTGCATGATTTGATACCCAATCTTGAGGCTGAGGAGATAGATTGGGGAATGCATTTTAGGTACCATACACTAGAAAGTAAAACCAACTAGAAATAAAATTCAATTTTTTTATGTGACTTTTAATGATGCGCTAGAAATTTCACAAATTGTAATGCGTTTTCATTTAATTAAACTTTTATAAAGATACAAAAAGTTATTAAAAGATAATAAACTCGTTATAATCTAGAAATAGGATAATGAATATGTTAGGAGATTTCGCCGTTATATATTCAATTTACCAATTCATTCGCATAAAAATTTATAATTTACATTGCATAGATACATTCATACATGCTTCTTAATTATTAAAATTCATTGATTTCTTTTATTTAAATTACCTTATAAATCAATTTTATTTTATTAATTTAATTAATTAGTTTAAATTTGTTTTTTCAATTTTTCACTTGTTTAATGGTGTCCTTGCATGTATAAACCTTATGGGCTCTTTCATAAAAGATGGCTTATTGCTCGATTCCCATAGATAACGTTAAATTATTGTTTCTTAATTACAACAATTAAATTTATTTGTGTTTGGGAACAACTCTGGTAGAGTCTAGGCAAAGTCACAAGGTTTAGGGCACCACAGGAGGATCAATTGGTGTCAGGCTTGGTTTGCTATCTGGGAGAGCCAAGAGGACATCGGGGTCTCAAGATGGGTTTTCGAGGGCTTTTGCCCCTCCACCCTAGTGGGCCTTGTCTCTGGAAGAGTTCGAAGAGTCCTCATGTATGTGGCACTGGCATGGTCTACACAGAAACAATTAGAAGGCATGCAAGAATCTTTCTCACGTAGGCCCTTTGATACCTAAGTCAGATAGTGATGTCTTGAAGTAGAAATGTAGATGTATGTATCCATGTTGTATGCTCTGTAAGGGAGTCTTTCGATGGATTGTCTCTTAAAGGGTTCTATATGTTCTAGGGTTTAAGTCTTCAGGTCTAGAGTCTCAAAAAAGGAGACTGTGTCGAGAAGGATAAAAAAAAAAAAAAGATCTGTTTGCCATGGAATAGGTAAGTATTTGTAGACACTTGGTGGTAGGGTCCATGCTACACGTGGTATGCAGATAAGAGTCTCTCGACTCTCCAGGAAAAATGCATCGAATGAGGCCGAAGGGTCTAAAGGTATTTTTGGGGTTGGAGTCTCCCGATGAGTATCATCTAAATGGGTCTAAAGACTCTTCGGAGCCATCGGATGGCTTGGGCCCGGGTGACTCTAAATGAGTCTTGGGCCTTGGAAATGCTAAGGCTTGACCTGCCTCGGAGACTTTCCTCAAGCTTTTGCTGTGAGAGATTCTTCGGGATCATTTGAGTCTTCGGTTTACTTTGAATATTTCTATGAATTTTAAGATTTTTTGTTTTGATTTTCTTAGGGCACCCAACAATAAGGATAGACATCATCCATAAAGAATTTTAATCCTAGATAATATCTCGGAATATCAGAATAAACATCATCTATAAGGATTCTAATATTAGTGGATTCTAGAATGTCAAGATATATATCATCTATAAGAGTACTAATCCTAGGAAAATTGAGGTTACTTCATGTTTCTTTATAAATAAGTAGACATTCATTCAAAAAAATATACTTCTCTGATACTAGTATGAATATTGCTTTCAAGTGTTCAGCATTTTTAATATCTAATTTAACTACCAAAGTGTTTACACGGGAACTTCTTTACGCCTTCTAACTATTTTCTTTCTTACAGATTCAGACGACTTGACGATAACAACGTTTCCAAACACTAAATTCATTGTTATGTACAAGCAACAACAGTTTCATATTGTATTTATTTTCTATTTTTATTTCCATGGAATCTAAATTATAAAGGCCATTAAAGAGGCCTTAATAAGAAATTTTACTTTAGAATAATAGTTGGTCAAGTATTCAAATTAAATTTTCATGTAATCGAATCTGTAGTTGACGTACGTTTCCTCTCAAATAACATCCAAAAATCTCCCTAAATAAACCATTTTCTTCCTTATTATCCAGCAAAAAATATTCAAACAGTTCTGGAAAAAGAAAAAAAAATTAAAAAACTCTTTTTTGCGCAAGTAAAAGGAGAAAGAAAAATTCAAAACACGTGTAAGACACGCGTCTTATCATAATAAAATAATAAAAAAATAAAGAAACACGTGTTTTAAAAGGGGGAACACGTGTCTTATAACTATTGAGCAGCCGTCACTACCGGCCAGCCATTCTCAAGGTTGTTGGCATGCGTTTGTCCGTATCTCTCACCACTAATAGGATAAACTTGCACCCTCAGTAATTCTTTTACACAGTAGTAGAGATAATTGAAAATATATTTAACATTTTTTTGACTTATTCTAATTAATTATTCTCCATCCCTCGCTGTATATGGCGAAGCTGTTTTTTGTTTTTCTTTCAAATGATATTATTTTTATTAAATTACTGGAGGGCCGTCGTAAAAATTTTCTGCAATTAAAAATGTCTCTAGGTTTTTATTTTTTTTTGGAGAAATTAAATTTAATATTAATTAAAATAAACATTATAAATATTAAAACAAATCATTTGTCACGGCACTAGCGCTAGCAATGGGTTCTAGCAAAGACTATATTATTGGTACTCTGTGGACTACACTTTGAGTTACATAATGCATCATAAATGATAAAAATACCCTTCGCGTCTCACCACCTTACCTCATTGCCTCGTGCCACCTCACCGCCTTGGGTGAGGGATATTTTAGTAATGCGCCTCGCCACCTTGGGTGATGGTATTTTAGATATTTTATCTACTTTGTGTAGCACAAGGTGTAAATCATGATGTACCAATAATATTTTTTTTAGCAAATATACAACCCATCATCAGTGGGTTTAGGGTACCTACCAGGTTAATGGGTTTAAAATCTGAAATAAAAGGAGAAAGGGAGAGAGAGAGAGAGAGAGATATATATAAAAAAAAGATGAAAAAAAAAGAAAGCAATTGCTCAAGAACTCGAGGCAAAACCAGAGTTGTAAACTTGAAAACTTACCCTTCTTTCTCTCCAATGTCCAATGATCTGGGTTTTGTTCATCCAAAACGCAGCAAAAATAAAAGTGAGATCACTTTGCAAGATTTAGTATTATAAATCATATACAATACGAAACAAAACCATTCCATAGAGTGTTAGAAATATACCTCACTGGAGAGTTTCATTTCGATGTAGAGTTTAAAAATCCCCCCTAGATGGCAACGGTTGCTCTCGGACAGCTCCCAAATAGTCCAATTGTTCTATGTGAATCACCGATTGACTAAATCGACCCCTGAAAATACAAGGGCCCTAGTTAGTCCACACTCCGAATGTGGATAAAGCCTACAAGAAAAGCCTATGTGCTAGCCAAGCCACTTGTAGGTGATTTAAGCTATAATGGGTTCACAAGAAATATGATTCCAAATCCAAAATAGTCTTATTGTTGGATTGGAATTACTACAATAACAATAGAGAAGAATGAGCAAGTTGGAGCTAAGGGAAGAAGGGATTCAAAGCTATGGGAATGAACAAAAAAATGCACTGGAAAGGAAGGATGCAACAATTGCAAAGGCCAAAAGCTTAAGCGTTCATCTTTTCTTTCCCTTATATATAAGCACCCAAAACCCTAAACACCCAAATTCGAACAAACGATGAGGAAAGAGAGAGAAGATAAGGCTAGAGGGAGATATATGAGCACACCACCCTTCCGTTGTCCTTCTCTTCCACGCATCTCACGGAATCTGTTACAAAAATGATAAAGAAATTATGTCAAATCATAACCCTTGTTGTTGGAAACGGTTGATAGGTTGGAGCAACTGGTCGATCGATTTGCAATGAATCAGCAAAGTTCGATCGACCAGTTCGGCATGATCCAGTCAATCGCTTCCAAGTCCAGTCGACCGATTTTGTTTATTTATTCTCAATTTCCACAAATTGCATATAGGCCTGGAATTAACTCTCAATGACCCTTTCATTATCTCATAATGAAACTGCATGCCCCATTAACTTTTAACGACATGCCTATTAACTCTTGACAATTGCTTCAGTTAATTTTAACTCAATCTGTTAACTCTTAACGGTGTCATCATTAACTCTTAATGATGATAATTAATTAATTATACTATTATATCATAAATCAACCACTACTCTCGAATATGCGTGTGACCTAGATTCACCACTAAGTAGCAATCAGGACACACTAAACACATTAACGCCGACCAAATACTTTGGTTTACAACGAGGATCTCTCCATCTTTGTGATGTACCCCGAAAGACCCTGAGTGATAAATAGCATTATGTTAGGGCGATCCTACCAATAATGAAATCATACCTTAAAGAGAACTTATTTGGGTTTTCGATTCCCGTGTACTATAATCCTTCTATTGACTAACATTCTAATCGAGTGAAATCATGGATTGATCAAACTCACTAACTCGATAGTTGTGCCAAGATCTAGTGAGGTGTGAAAGAGATGACACATCGAAACTATTTCTAGCATTGGAAACACTTTTCCAATCATCTGCACTCTGGCCAGGGGTTTACCTTATGTTGAAGGTCAATGGATCCCATAAGCAATCACCTGCCCCTTTACATTACTACACAAAGACCACACGGTGCATCTCTTACCTGGTAACCTGGTGATTCTTAACAAAGGTAAATCTCAGGCACCAACATACAAAACAACTGTGTTGCCTTAGTTCTAAAGACCAATAACACAATCGAAGCTAGCGATAGATCATAGATCTTTGGCTGCACTCTCACCCTGCAATTAAAACACAAAACAAAACACAATAAAAATTTTATATTTTTTTTTCTTTATTTAGGTGAGAGGTTTATACTCGTCAGTGTACGAGTGTAGTTGTAGTCCAAATTTAAATTTATATTTTCTAGATGAGTCCAGGTCGTCCACTGAGAGATTTATTTTATGGCAAAAGCAAAAGAATGTCACACACACGCACACGCATTTAGATGGATTGGTAATAAGATTTTTTTATGATTTTCTTTTTAGATAACAAATACTAGAAAATAAAGTAAGGTAGAAGTTGAAATAAATGCTTAATGTGAGGATTGGATAGCACTTGAGTTAAGACAATTTCAGTACCAACCCATTGATTCCCAAATTTTAGCAAACAAGGTTTAGTAACATTAATTTAATTTCAGATATAAGGGTTTGTTACTAAATACAATTAGAGATGATTATAGTTCTAGTTTAAGCAATCCCCATACATGATATGTGGGATTCTAATTTAAGTAACTACCATAAATTCAATTACAATTAATATATAAAACAACTAAATTAATCATCCGGGTTTGGGTATGATAGCATTTCCAATTCTAGTAACTCTCATGCGTGACATGAAAGTTCTAAGTTAGGCTTACGCTCCAATCCAAACCTAGTGATTTTTCAATAATTAAAACTCACTCATATTGAAATTTAAATTAATGTTACTCATTTAAAGCACAGCTTCCTTTGGGAACCATTGGCGTTGGACACTGTCATTGCCTTAACCCAAGATTAGGTTTAGCTACTCATTTCCATTTAAAAGTTAATCAACAAGAATTTAAATGGCGTAATTTAAATAATAGAATTTAAATGACAAGAATTAAAGGCATAAACTAACCGGCCATTTAGGCGGTGAATAATAAAGTAATAATAAATGACATAAGAATTTAAAAGAAGAAAGAAATGGAGTAGGATTACAAGAGAAAACAAGAGAGAGATTAAGAGCAATTCTCTAAGAGAAACTCTAAGAACAAAACCAAACTTTGATTCAAGTAATAACAACTTCCTACAAATGCACCAAAGTGAGCTATTTATAGCTCACAAGATGTAATACAAGCTACACAATTATTCAACAAAACATCTACCTAACTAATAGAAAAAAAATTAGATAAAAGACAAAAAATACGAAAGACTTTAGGTGGTAGACTTCTCATAAGAATACAAAAGACTTTAGGTGATAAAACACTTATAAAAATTCAAAACAAAGAAAAGTCTTCTACAAATTGGGCTTTGTTGGGCTTTTGATTGGTCTTGGGCCTTTCTTATGTTAGATTCTATTTGATAGTTGGGCCAAGTACACTTGAAACATCCTCTAGACTCCATAGTTGACCCATGATTTTAAACAACAATAATAGATAATCCAACGTCTTCGATTTATACCCCTAATTAATTGTAGAAGTCAGCTTCCTTGCTTCATCCTGTAATAATATGTAATGCAAATAATTATTTATTTTAAGCATAATTATAAAGTCAAAATGGGGATATAATTCATTAAGATTTAGGAAATATTAACCCCTCATCAATCTTCCCAACCACGTGATCTATCACTTGCACCATATTTAGTAGATGTTTAACTAACATCTACCCACATGTCTACTATATCCTCATCATGGATTATGGTATGTAACTCACCATCATTTATCATTAGTATCTCATACTGATCAAAGGTAATAACCCATATGCCAGTCTATAATTGATTAATCATAACCCTCTTCTGAGAAATCTAAAGATTGGGAATCACTTTAAGGAATCCTTAATCCGAAAGTCTTTATCACATATTCTTAACACTTGAGAATAAGAGCTTCATTAGGAAATCTAAGGACTCATTCATATAATTAGATTAGAGAGATATGAATGGAGATATGAGCTTAAAATATGAAAACATATTTTATTATATTTGTAAGATTTACATCATTAGTCCCAAACTGTTAGATGTCATCTAAATCTAGCATTAAGGGCATTAACACTAACACGTTTCATGGCATACCCAATCACTGTCTCATTCACACCCCTTATCAAGATGCTTTTATAATAGTGTCAAAGTATACGAATCCACATGCAAAGCACTATAGTGATCTCAAGTCGAAAGATCAATTGCATAATTTCCACAAGAGGTTTCATTGACACTCTTTGCAATATCCATTTGAAATCCTCGAGTCAGATCATTATCCAATGAACTTGTTCTCCAACAAGCACCAAAGAACTAACTTAGGCATCCAATGCCCATAGTCTATAAGATCAACTTCCACCTTCTCTAAGGTGACGACATAATACACAATGATCTCTTTGCTTCATTGATGTCCCATCTTAATAACACTTCTGATCAGGGAAGTTTTAAGATATACTTTTGTGTGTATCAAAGACCTTACAATTAAAATCACATTTTAATTATTTTCTACACAAAGTATATATAGGGGCTTTGTTTTTAGTCATCCAATATAATTAAATATAAAAGACAAAGATGTGACAATTGAATATCATGAATACGAAATAAATAGATATATTACTCATAATATATCAAATCTTAATATATCATGTACAACTTAACACTTAAGTTGTAGGCCATACACTAACGATATCCTATCTTAGTGTATCAAGTACAACTTAAGTGTTAAGTTGTAAGGCATACATTGACAGGAGGGTTGACCCTTAGAGGTTGATCTTTCTTCATCCTTAGATTTATAAACAATCTTGAGTCTCATCATTATTAAATTACCTTAATGGAAATCGAGGTTTGAAGTTGTTTGGGATAATATGGGCTCTCCGAGATGGACTTGTTAAGGGACAACTCTTTGGGCTCTTCCAAACAACTAGTTGATAATCCCTCCAAGACAAGTGTGAACGTTCTTCGAGACAACATTGAAGTGGAGTTCTCTGGGATAACTAGAATGCGCAAGAACTTCAGAATATGTGGAAGCAAAAAGTGGGGACCTATAGGGAAGACCCCCCACTATTTCTAATCTCTTCCTTGGGAGGTTAACCAGCTCGTAATCATTACACCTACACCTCTCCCAAATAAACAACGCTTTTGGACCACTCATCTTTGCTTTTCTCCCAGATAATTGAGACACAACCAAAGCAAGTTTTGGCTTTTTTAGAACAACGCCACTACTCTAAAGGTACTCTTCCCTTTGACTTTCAATCAAAGACAAAAGACAAAAGTGGAGAGCCATAGATGTGACCTGTCCTTCGAGGGAGTTCTCTTAGAGAAGTCATTCCTCCGAGAGAAAAAGTTCTAGAGAAGGAACATCCCTTGGGAGAAGAAGTTCTCTTAGGAAAGTTAACAAGGAAGTCCTCTCGAAGAACAACGAGGAGTTCTCCTAGATAGGCATACTGCATGCCACAATCCACCTAGTCAAGCCAGCCTTCTAGAAAGAACAAAGGAGAACCTTCTCCCAAATAACTTTTCCCTACACTATCCCGGATAATGTAATCCACTTAAAACAGGTTCTTCTTCCTCCAAATAAACAATCCTCCAGGGGGGTTTCTCACTAAGGGCCCTTTCTAAGCTTAACCTCAAGACAACATGCATGGCCAAGACAACACTGCGCCTTGTGGCTAGGACAACATCGCATCCCCATGAACGTGTGCCACATGTCCTTGTCATGAGCGAAAGGATATAAATACACCTTAACCCTTCGTCTACAACATTTTTTTCCCTTGCCTGTAACCTTCTAACACCCGCACAACTCCACAAAACCACAGTTCTCCCGAAGAAATCCCCTTTTCACAAACAACCCTTAATTGCATACTTTCACTTGCATTTCATTGCATCTTTACAACACCATGATATCTTTTGAATTAAGCATCGGAGAGCCTGCACGAAAGAAATCCACACATCTTTCTAATTACCTTCTATTATAGACCATCTCTCTTGGGAATATATCAATCCTTTTGGACAACAAAGACCTTCTTGGATAACTATAGCCTTCTTCAAGCCACTTGTTAGCTCTCTCAGATAGCGAATTGAGCTTCCCTGAACAACTATTCTTCTCCTATACTACTTTCTCTCGGATAGTCTTGTTCTCCACTAGGCCCTACTAACTTCTTGAGCATTCCCAGATCGATAAACAAATTTTAATTGTTGTATCTCAACCAACAACAATGCTATGTTTGGTACTAAGTATATATCTAATGACCTAGACTTGATTTTGAGTATAGTTACAAATTTAATAAGCGGTTCAGCTATGGATTTATTAATTTTGATCCAATTAGGTATTAGATAAGGAAGGAGGGGAGAAGAAACATAACCATGTTGCCTTCATGGATGGGAGTCACCTTGCTTGGTGCCATTGTAAATGAAAATATATCTCTATTGCCACTACCATAAAGTTCTCTCTCTCTCTCTCTCTCCAAGATAAGGTTTATATTATGGGGTAAACTTAGAACTCTATCAAAGAGTATGGGTTCTGTAACAATCCCTCTGGCAATGGTTCAACCATTGTCGAATCTAGCAAGATGAGAAAGGGGAAAATTTGGGAGATGAGAGAGAAATGAATAAAAAGAGAAAGAGGATAGAGTTTATAAATGAGAGTATAATAATTAATTTATATAACAAGCTATCTATAAAAAAAGGTTTTTGATTTTTTTTTTTCAAATGTGGAAGATGCCGTATCTTTTTGTCTATCCTTAACTTTTCGGATTTATCTTTTAATAAACAAAGAAAAAACCAACCTAGCATATTCTATTAGTGGTAGCATGGATTCCAAAAGTTCGGCGCTAATAAGCAACCCACCGATGTATATAATAGCTCATCGCAAGTTCTTCAGGTCGGCATTTTTTTGATACCGCGGCAAACCCTAATCCTCAAATTTCCCCCAAATTTTATCGAATTTCTCGCGCTTTCTTTCTGCATCTGCAAAAGTCGATTCTCAAGGAGAAACAGCTTCTGTCGATCGATCAATTCAATTTGTTGGTTCTCTGTTAGCGGTGGTTGATGATGATAGAACCGAACGAGACACAGAAGATGGTGGGCAAAGCCGACCTAATGAGTCAACAGAGACTCTCCGTTCTCGATGTTCAGTACCTCTTGGAGGTCTCTTCGAAGCCCGTCGACAACCAGTTCTTGAATGATGTCGCTTCCACCGCGCCGTCTCCCATCTTCGGCGAACTTTGCTCCTCCGATTCGGTCTCCTGCGAAGTCTCCCGCTCGGAATCGGTGCGTTTCAATTTTTCCAAATTCACTCTTAATTCGATTCTTGATTTGCCCCGTTTTCTTCCCCCCCCCCCCTCCCCCCTTTTTTTCCCGTGGAATTTTGCTGCTCAACATAGATGATATACAACATATTAGGTCGTACTTTGTTTGAACTTAGATCGTGTGAATGATTATTGCTATTTTGATGTTACTTTTTCTGTTGATCATATGCTGATGTAAAATTCTAGAACATCTGATTGTGTATGTGTGTTTGTAATTACATAATTGCTTGGAATGAAATACACCTGTCTGACTGTAATTGGGGTTTACAATCTCTTTTTCTTTTTTCTTCTGGGTAGTTGGGGGATTTGAATTTTTCTTTTTAAATATTTTTTCTTTTTTCTTTTTAGGTTCTAAAAATCCATTACTTTCTTCGAAGGGTTCACGTGGTTAATTTGTGGATTGAGCTACTGGGATAAACAGTCTTGGTGTTTTTCTTCATGACTTGATAGGTGGTCATAATAATTTCAGAAAGCTTAAGCTGAAAATGTAAGGGGCTGTTCAGTTGTGGAAAACTGGCTCACTTTTTCAGAAAATTACTTCACAAAAAATGGAAAAGTAGAAAACTTGTTTAAATACAAAAAATTTTCAAATGTAAAATGAAATCTGGGAACGCAGTTTTCCAAAATTGAACTAAATTCAGAAGGCTACTAAAATGAGTTTTTTTTTTTAGTTTTCCTTGTTAATTTGGAGATTTAAAAATGCGGTTTTCTTTTCATAAATCATTTTCATTTCATTCTCTAACACAAGTTGCATAAAAAAAAAAAATTAAAACATTTCTATTAGTTTTTGAACATGTGCTTAATTTTCTAGATTAGAAATTAGTTTTGTGTATTTTAACATTTGAACGCATTCTCCAAATTTTCTATGGAAAATGAAAACTAGAGATTTTATAGAAAATTGGAGATAGAAACTGGAGATCATTTTTCACAACTGAACTGCCCCTAAAATTTTTCTGTTTCTAAATATTGATTTTGGAAGTGACTAATACCTCAAAGCTGCCACAAAAAACTCAATGAAACAGTACGAAAATATGTGATTCTCACTGTAATAGTTTATTTATTTATTTATTTTTGTAAATGCATGATTTACGTATTTATATGGAATATTTACTAGTATACTTTTAAAAAATATTATACAGATACTTTTAATACAAATAAAATACATAATGTATGTAGGTATATATCTCATGTAACCATAGCACTGAGAACACTTTTAATAATACTAAATATAAATAACTTGCTAAGAGCTAAACATGAGAAGAATAACAAGATGGAATTTAACCCAATACCTGTTTGTGATAATGAGTTGTATCTTTTTGAGAAATTACCAATCTTGGCACATTTTTTATTGGATTAGTTTGAAGGACTTTATGTTGCTTCTTCTTCCTTTGATTTACTGGAATTGATACTACGTATATATATGGTGTACTCCAACCTTATTTCTTGTACTATCACAGGTTGTGAACTACTCAAGTAGTATTCAAACTACTGTTGTTCAGTCTTCTGTGAGAAGCTTTATTCCTGCCAATCGCTCAGGTAGCCACACAGACATAGGATGTCGAGAATCCAATGAAGATGAATATATATGCATCGATGATTTATCTGCACATTTGGGCTATGTATTTGGATGCACCATGCCAAGTGCTTTTTATGCTGTTTTTGATGGACATGGTGGTTCCAATGCAGCTGCTGCTTTTCTAAAAGAGAATGCTTTGCAACTATTTTTTGGGGATGCCATCCTGCCTCAAACATCTGGTATTATTAGTGATGCTTTCTTAGAAGAGTTGGAAAATTCTCATCACAAAGCATTTCTACTGGCTGATGAAGCATTGGCTGGTGAATGTAGTGTTCCTACTACTTGTGGAACAACGGCACTCACTGCCCTAGTACTTGGCAGACATTTAATGATAGCTAATGCTGGTGACTGTCGAGCTGTTCTCTGCAGGAAAGGAGTTGCAGTGCAAATGTCCCATGATCACAGGACTTGTGATTCATTGGAACGCAAGAGGGTAGAAGAGTCTGGTGGTTTCATTCGGTGTGGGTACCTTGGCGATCTATCAGTTACTCGTTCCCTTGGAGATTGGTATATGAAATTTCCTGTTGGGTCTGTCACCTCTGACTGCCGAGCCAGAAGTTAGGCAAATCATGTTAACTGAGGATGATGAATTCTTGATTGTTGCATGTGATGGTATCTGGGATGTTATGTCAAATGAGATTGCAGTCAGCTTGGTTCGCCGGGCACTAAGGCGTCATGATGATCCCCAGCAGTGTGCAAGAGAACTTGTGAATGAAGCACTAAGGCTGAATGCAACTGATAATCTCACTGCAATTGTTGTGTGTTTCACTTCTGTTTGTCCTGTCACAAATCCTCGGGGGCCTAGGTTAAGGTGCTTCAGCCTGTCTGAGGAGGCCAGAAATAGGTTAAGGGGCTTGTTAGAAGGCAACCCAATTTGAGTTCAAATCATGTTGTAGCACAAAGCTACATGATGAAGTTTTTGTTTCGGTAAATTTTGTCTCTGTGGCTGCTTCAGATTAGTTAGAAAAAGCAGCCAGCAATAGAAGCACCTAGATAGGCATGTCCATTTCGCTGATAGTGCGTTAGGCTAAATAGTTTGTGTAACGAAGTTGAGGATTTTTGTTAATACCGAAACTAATTGGGTTTATTGATGAGTTGATTCCTCTATCTGCATCTTTTTCTCACGTGGGTTGCGCTATTGATTTTTGTTCGTCTGCCACTGATGATGTGCTTACTCTAATAACCAGGCATCTGTAGTTTGCTAGAACTGCTCTTCCAAAAGCTGAATTCCTAGTCAATACTTGCGAGGTTAGTATCAACCTGATGGCAGCCGCCGAGATGGTGGTGGTTATGGGGTTCCACTTATACCACCAAGCAAAAGAAAACTAGCTCTGGGGATTGAAAGGTTTATGGAGGCTGTTGGACAGGCCATGCCTCATGACACGCCCTTGTCTCAAAAGTGTCCCATGGTTACACACAAGTACTTTTCTTTTTTTTTTTTTGTAAATAAAGAAATTCAATGAACAAACAAACGCAAAGCATCTACAAGAAACAGCTGGGACATACCCCGCACAGAACAAACCAATAGAATACAGAACATAAGCTAAATAAGAAACTACAGATAACAACAAAGCCACGACAAACAGGCCTCAACCGAACGAGATAGAAACTAACTGAGAGCAACAGAGAACAACAACCACTCCAAAAGGGAAAGGGGCCAAAGAGAACAGTTGAGCAGCCTTGAAGGGAACAAGCAAAATCGGAAACCACCCATCGTCGTAGACAGCCCCCTATTCCACAATGAAATTTAAAGCAGGAATAAATTATCAAATTCCATAGTACTAGGCCAGAAGCTGCAATGGAAGATAGAAATTGGCTAGCTAGAAGCTGACAAAGAACCACAGAACCACCCTGAGAGTGCAGGCAGTGCTGGTCTAACAGTGAAGCTAGATATACAGGACAAAAGACCCTAAAATTGGAAGGCTCCTAATTTTAAAAATTTGTAATATATCTATTTTTTATTTTTTTTAATAATAAATATTTTATTAAAAAAATTAAATACAAAACATAATAAACTTTTTTATCTTCCCTTCTCCATTTCTCAATTTTTTACTATTGCTGCTATTCCCAAATCTCAACTCTTATAATCTCATAAAATTATTGCTCCCAGGTAATTAATTTCTTGTGTCCCTTTGTCACAAGACTAGTTCTGGATTCCGACCAAGAACCTTGTGATGACTCTAAGTTCACCCACTTAGATCAGCCAACAACCCTCCTGGGTTATCTCACCAAACAAGTATAAACGTACACAAAGAATACGAAAAAATTCCCAACCTTCTATTCAATTCGAGAATATAAAGGAAATGGCTCGAGCTGTATTCTCTCTCTAAGAAGCTACCAAAAATGCCCACAAAGCCACATATATATAGGCTACAGAAAATACAAGTGGTTATGCCTCATAACCGTCCCCACTGGTTCATAGGGCCACTTGCACCACGTCTAGCAACTGCCTCGACCACTCTGCGCTGCATGGCCCCGCATGGCCTTTATGGGCGCACCTTGCACGGACGTGCTCCGCATATTGCGGAATTGCTCAGGCCACGCCCCCATATTGCTACAACCGCTCCCGCCTGTTGGCCTTGCCACCTGCCAAGGCACATAGATTGCCCCCGTGTCCCGCATAACTTGGCCCACTCAACTTTCCAGCATGTCCGTATCCTTCGGCCTGCGTGGCTGCCCCATGGCATCTGCTCTATAGCCCCTATCTGTGCGCACCAGACATGCCTTATGTGCTGGCATTCCAGCCACAAGGCCCTTCTGCCCCACACTGTTGCACCAACATGCACTCTTGCTGCCACCAAGGCACGACAGCCTTGTGCCATCCAACACTTGAGCCTGCCACTCGCCCATCACCTGCCATGACATGTCACCCTCGTGTCACAATACTACATCGGAGTTGGGCAATTTCCGGTGAGCTTGTCGGAGTTATTACATACCACCCCCACTAGAAGGTTCCGACGCCCTCATCAGAAGTGAAGACAAGTACTGCTGTATGACGTCTTCAAACTGCCACAAGGTTGTATCCCTATCCCAACTTTCTTCCCCCACTGGAGTTCCCTTCCACCTTACCAAATACTGTACACGCCTATTCTTTTTACTTGCCCCCAATGTGTGATGGTCTAAGATTACCTCAATCTCTCGATCATGCTGCACCCGGATAGTTGGAGGGGCCTTCTTGGCCTGCACCCGACCAGGAGTGTTATCCTAGTAGTAAGGCTTCAGAAAACTCACATGGAAAGTAGGATGTATTTTGAGTCTTTTAGGTAGTTGTAATTTATACGCCACAGCACCCACTCGCTATACCACCTCAAAAGGACGATCATACCTTGGAATCAACCCACGATGCACCTTCTTATTAGTGATTTGCTTCCAAATCTGGGGAGTGAGTTTTAGCCACACCTTATCCCCTATAGCAAACTCCAAGGGCCGTCTCCCTTGATCTGCATATTTCTTCATGCGCCTAGCAGCTTTGTCTAAGTTGTCTTGTGCTTCCTCAAGCATGTCCTGCCTCTCCTTGGCAAACCGATATGCAGCTGGACACCGGCATACTGCATCTGTTCTGGCCACTTCATGTGGTGTCAAGGGCTGCTGGCACATTGCTAACTCAAACGGACTCCGACTCGTAGAGGAAGACTTATGCAAGTTATAGCAAAATTGAGCAACATCTAGGAGACTCACCCAATTTTTCTGACTTGCTGTTGCATAATGTGTGAGATACTCTTCCAACAACGCATTCACCCTCTCCGTCTGACCATCAGTTTGAGGATGGTTTGCTGTTGAGAAGTTCAACTTTAACCCCATCATGTTGAACAACAAAGTCCAGAACCTGCTTGTAAATCTTGCATCCCGGTCACTGACCACATCTTCTGGCAACCCAAAATACTTGACCACATGCTTAAAGAAAAGCTCAGCAATGATCTCGGTCTTGCATGTTTTCTGTGTAGGCACAAACACTGCATACTTCGAAAATCGATCAACCACCACCATGATCATATCCTTCCCATCCACCTTGGGAAAGCCTGGTATGAAGTCCATAGAAACCGACACCCACGGTCGTTCAAGGACTGGAAGAGGCTGTAGCAAGCTTGCTTCCCTTCTTCTTTCAGTCTTGTCCTGCTGGCACACCATGCAAGTCTTAACATAGGCCTTTATGTCATCATCTATCTTGGGCTAGTAATAGCTGCGTGCAAGCAACGCTTTCATCCTTGCTGTTCTCGGATGACCCGCCCATGCCATGTCATGGGTCTCACGCATCAGCAACTGTCGCAAACCTGCGCCACAAGGCACGTACAACTGATCCCCTTTTGCATGCAGCAAGTCGTTGCTAAGCCAATAGCGACACACTGTGCCCTCTGCCACCTGCTGCACCAACTTTTGATACTAACTGTCAGCCTTCGCCTGCTCTCGAACCCGATCCGAGAACAGAGTATTGAAGCTACTGATTGCTGCCACAATCGCCTGAACATGCTTCCTACTCAAAGCATCAGCTACCCGATTGCTGGTCCTCACCTTGTGCTGCTACATAAAGTCATATTCAGACAAAAGTTGCTACCAACGAGCCTGCTTAGCAGTTAACTTTTTCTGTGTTGAGAAGTACGTGTTGGCCACATTATCTGTGCACATTGTAAATGTTGTCCCCAGCAAATAAACCTGCCACAACTACAAGCAGTGCACAACAACTAACATCTCTTTCTCATGTGCTGAGTATCGCTGCTCAGCATCATTCAACTTTCGACTCTCAAATGCAACTAGATGCCCATCCTGCATCAAGACGCCACCAATGGCCCTATCAGAAGCATCAGTATGTACCTCGAATGGTTGCTCAAAGTTAGGCAACTTCAGTACCGGTTCTAAAGCTATTGCAGCTTTCAACTCATCAAACTCCTCTTGACACTTGGCAGTCCACTACCACGCCTTGTCCTTCTTCAAGAGATCCGTAAAGAAAGCAACCTTCTTCGAGTACCCCTGGATAAATTTCCTGTAATAGTTGGCCAGACCCAGGAAAGATCTAAATTCAGACACCTTCGTTGGAGCAGACCAATTGATTATCGCTTGCACTTTCTTGTCATCCATCTTGACACGCCCTTTGCTAACACGATGCCCCAGGAACATAATTTCCTTCCAAGAAAACTCGCATTTTTCCTTCTTCACATAGAGCTGATGTTCCCTAAGCCGTGAGAACACCTTCCTTAAGTGCAACAAATGATCATCCAATGTCTCACTATAGATTACAATATCATCCAGATACATCACAACAAACTGATCTATATATTCATTAAGAACATCATTCATTAGATTACAGAAAGTAGCAGGGGCATTGGTTAAGCCAAAAGGCATCACCAGAAATTCATATGCCCCATACCTGGTTACACACGTAGTTTTCCCCTCATCCCCCTCTGCTATTCGCACCTGCCAGTACCCCGCATGCAAATCTAGCTTGGTGAAATAGGTGGCTCGTGCCAGCCTATCAAACAAGTCTGCAATCAACAGAATTGGATACTTATTTTTGATAGTCACCTTGTTGAGAGCTCTGTAGTCCACGCACATCCGAAGGGACCCATCTTGCTTCTTCTGAAAGAGCACAGAAGCTCTATAAGATGCCTTGGATGGCTGGATCAAGCCTGCATCCAGCAAGTCTTTCAGTTGCCTCCTTAACTCTACCAATTCAGGTGGTGCCATCCTGTAAGGTGCTTTAGCTGGGGCTCGTGCACCAGGCTGCAACTCGATCTGGTGATCAGTTGGCCTCCTAGGCGGCAAGGCCTTAGGCAATTCTGGTGGCATAACATCAGTGAACTCGCCCAGCAAGTTTGCCACCACGTCAGGGACTTCAACCCACTGATCTGGCTTCATCTCAATCATGGCTGCCAGATATGTTGTTTCCGCCCTCTTCAAGCCCTGCTCAACCTGTATAGCAGAAAGCAACATGCTGCTCCTTCCCGCTTTCACCAGCGATCTATCAAACATGGCTTGCTTCACAAAGCAAGGTTGCTGCTCATCAAAGAACATCACTCCACCTAGGTGTATCATAAGTGTTGCCTTTGCTCGCATAAGAAAATCGACTCCCAGGATGACATCAAAGTCATCAAACGAGACCACCATGAAGGGCAGCATCCCCCTCCACAGACCAATCGACACAGCCACCTTTGAAGGTAATCCCAGCACACCCTGGGCTACTGAATTTACAGCCTTGATTCGATTCTGGCACGGCTCCACTGTCAGCCCAAGTGCCATAGCCAACCTTCCTGCCATGAAGTTATGTGAGACTCCACTGTCCACCAGCACATAACAATCTTCTCCATTTAGCACAATCTCCACATGAATTAAGCCACCAACAGCCGTGGCTTGAATTGCGCCAACCAACAATTGAAGAGGGCTCACCCACACCTCCTCTTGTTCAGCATCTTCCATGCCCTACTTTCCTTCAGCAACCAAGGCATTAAGCCGCTCACGCTTTGGGCATTCCAGAGCCATGTGTGGCCCATCACAAATGAAACAACCCCTACCCTTAGGTTTCTTTGTCTCGCCCATAGCAGCTTTACCTTTCCCTTCGAAGTTGCTCTTTTGATCCGGCCTGCGACCATCCCTCTTCTTGCCTTTATCCTTTGCCTTGCCCACTGCACCATCATTGGTCCTCAAGGCCCGCAAGTCAATCAGGGCATCCGCAGCAGCCATCGCCGAAGTCAGATCCTTCACGTCTTGTCTCCTAAGCTCTGTTTGGGCCCAGGCTTGGAGACCAGACATAAAGTTGAAGAGGCGATCCTCTTCTGACATCTTGTCAATGTCCAACATAAGTGAGCTGAACTGCTTGACATAATCCCGCACAGTTCCCGTTTGCTTCAACCGTTTGAGAGCTTCACGAGCTATCCAGGACCCGTGTGAAGGCAAGAACTGAGCCTTCAACTCTGCCTTCAGTGCATCCCACGTCTGGATCCTTGGCTTGTCTTTGTCATCCGATGACACACGAGCTTGGCATCACCTGCCAAGAACATGCTTGCAAGATCTACCTTCTCGCCCTCAAGTATGCGAGTAGACTTGAAGTACTGCTCTATGTCCCATAGGAAGTTCTCCAGCGTCTTTGATTCCCGCACCCCAGTGAAGGCCTTTGGTTCGGGCACCTTCAGCTTAGGTGCTGCCTCACCCCCACCAGAGGGTCCACTCATCAATGCCTGTTTCAGCAAGGCAACATCCCCTTGCAAGGCAGCAATTTGATCCTTTAAGGCTGCCTCACGAGCTTCTACCTGAGCGGTTAGATCTGCCTCCAAAGAAGCCATCTTAGCAACCAAAGTCTCTTCCCATGCCACAGCACAGTCCTTCCAGGATGTGCAGAGTTCGTTCACTAAGGTTTGCAACTCCTCTAAGGAGGAGGCTACACTTTCCACCTTCTGGGACAAAGAGATCTCATCAGCAGGGTCCCTCTCCCCTACCTGAGCTTCCAGACGAGCCACACGGTCACGAACAGCTTCATTCCCACCAGCCATTGTTTTCTCTGCTTCTTTGTGTAGCAAACAACCTTTACTCTGATACCAACTTGTCACAAGACTAGTTCTAGATTTCGACCAAGAACCTTGTGATGGCTCTAAGTTCGTCCACTTAGATCAGCCAACAACCTTTCGAGGTTATCTCACCAAACAAGTATAAACGCACACAAAGAATACGGAAAAATTCCCAACCTTCTATTCAATCCAAGAATACAAAGGAAATGGCTCGGGCTGTGTTCTCTCTCTAAGAAGCTACCAAAAACGCCCACAAAGCCACATATATATAGGCTACAGAAAATACAAGCGGTTATGCCTCATAACCGTCCCCACTGGTTCATAGGGCCACTTGCACCACGTCGAGCAACCGTTTGTGGGCCGCATGGCCTATCTGGCTGACACCTGTCGCAACTGCCTCGACCACTCTGCACTGCATGGCCCCGCGTGGCCTTCATGGGCGCACCTTGCACGGATGTGCTCCGCATATTGCGGAACTGCTCGGGCCACACCCCTACGTTACTGCAACCACTCCAGCTTGTTGGCCTTGCCACCTGCCAAGGCGCACGAATTGCCCCCGTGTCCCGCACAACTCAGCCCACTCAGCTTGGCAGCGTGTCCGCGTCCTTCGGCCTGCGTGGCTGCCCCATGGCATCCGCCCCACAGCCCCCATCTGTGCGCACCAGACATGCCTTATGTGCTGGCGCCCCAGCCACAAAGCCCTTCTGCCCCACACTGTTACACCAACATGCACTCTTGCTGCCACTAAGGCACGACAGCCCTGTGCCATCCAACACTTGAGCCTGCCACTCGCCCATCACCCGCCATGACACGCCACCCTCGTGCCACAATACTACACTAGAGTCGGGCAATTTTCGGTGAGTTTGTCGGAGTTATTACACCCTTGCATTAATTTTTGAAGTTATCTCATCAAGGGCAAGTCATATGACTTTTCAAACATCTTCCATCTTTTCAGGCACCCAGGGAAATTATTCTTTATCTCATATCCTTAAAGTTAGGCCAAAATGGTCGAGAAGCAAAAGAGTCAATTCTTTTCCAATGAAAATTCTTTATTACATCAAAAGAGTCGATTTTTTTTAATTCATATATTACTTATAAAATATTGTTCACAATTCAATTTTCAATAACTTTTGTAGAACAAAGTTTTTTAAAATTAAAATTAATAAAATCATAATTGAGGTCAACTATATCGCATGAAAGATTGAATAGATTAGCTATATTATCTATTGAGTACGATTTATTAGATAAACTTGATTATGGAGATTTAATCAACAATTTTGCATCTCAAAAGGTAAAAAAATTTGATTTTACATAAACCTGAACAAAGTTCAACACATGTTTATAGAATGAAAAGTTGTTTATTATTGGTGAATTTTATATTTTTAATGCTATCAGTTTAATGTTTTGTTTTGTTTCATTCTATAAAAGAATTAAGAATGTATAGTTTTTTGCTCGCATTGATCTCTTAGAGTTTGAAGAAAAATTAATTTTGTTTTATTTGTTTATTATAGTAGGTTGTTTGACTTTTTCTTTATCTCTGAGATATTATTATATTTTGTAATTGATTGAATGTTAACTTTTTTATTTTTTTTATTTAATAAATGATGAAATGTTTATGTAAAAGATGTATTATTTATTTTTTTATAAAAAAAATTAATATTCTTGAAAATGTCTCGACAATTTTTTTCACCTAAGGCCCCCAAATTTGTTGGGCTGGCTCTGGGGGCAAGGGAACTGTCAATTTCAAAGAACTCCAACCACTAAACAATCCCATTCTATGATGAAACTTAAAACATGAGTAAGGTATCAAGTTCTCGATACACAAGTACTTTAAACTTATGGTTTTGTAGCTGAGCGAGGTTTTTGTATATGGGTTTTTTACCATGCTAGTATGATAATTTTGTGTCACGGAAAAGGTAGACTTAATAGGTTTGTTATTTCGAGTTGTACGTTTTATTATTATACTCGAATCGAATCGGAATTAGGTATGTTGATACTTTGTTATTATAGAAGTTAGACTTGTGTGTTTTTTATTTTGAATTCTTTTCTATTTATGAAGGAAGAATTCTATACAAAGTTTTTCTTTAATATTTTTTAAAAATTATTCTGAATTAAAAAAAAATCTTAATTTTTTATTATTTTAATTAAAGTCGTGCACCATTAAAAATGTGTGATTTGCATCACAATTCTAATATGATAATTACAGTCCCTTCTTTTTGAACTATTCTTTGCAAGTTTTGGTGGAGATTTTCTCAACCTCAACCAGAACAAGTAGGCCCAAATGACCCCGAAAAGGTCATGAGATTTTTTGTTTCCTTCTTCTTTTGGAGAATAAAATGCAGTATATTAGTTTATGAATTGTTGTGGATGTCCTAGGAAAATCAAGCCTAAAAAACCCATAATTCATAAAAGTATTATGAGTAGGCCCGAATGACCCCGAAAAGGTATCTTATCTTGGGGCAAGAGTTCTCCAAAGCCTCTGAAAAGTCTCCAAAAAGGTTTAGCCTTAGCATTGTCGAAGCTTGAAGACTCACTCAAAGTCTGTCGGGCCCAAGCCACCCGATAACTTCGAAAAGTCTTCAAATCCATCTAAAAAATACTCATCGAGACACTTTCACCTCAAACATATCTTTAGGCCCTTTGGCCTCATTCGGTACATCTTCCCCAAAGAGTTAGGAAACTCTCATCTACATACCACATGTTACGTGAGCCCCACCACCAAGTGCCTATAAATATTTGCCTATTCCATGGTGAAGGGACATTTTTTTTTATCTTTCTTAACTCACTCTTTATCTCTCTCTCCAAGACCTCAACCTGAAAAACTTAGACTTCATAACATGCATAACCCTTTGGGAGACAACCCATCAGGAGACTCTCTGTAACACCCCGTTTTTCCCAAGCGTTTGTTAATCCAGGATTTTGGGAATATTTTTTTTTCAACATACACTCAACATAAATCATTTCTAACAATTACATTCTACCTTCTCAACATATCAAATATAAAAATAGTATTCTTAATATGATTTACATATGGTCTAAGTGTTTCTTTATTTCATTGGGAGTGTTTGTTAATCAAGATAAGAGGAAAAAAAGGTCAAATATGGGAAGCATTTCAGATGTTTGGTCTTTCTAACGTGTTTGTTAAGTTTATCTGACTACTTTCGGAAAAGCCCTCACATGACCTTTTATCTCCCCCTTTCAAGATAAATTTATCCGACCTCCCTCCTCAGATAAATTTATCTGGCTCTTTCAAGATAAGGCTCAATTACTTATATGCCCCTTATAGGATAATATACTATTAGTTCTTCAACCTAGCCTACGTGATTCCAGTTTAATGCCTTCTATTTGAAGTCAATAAGTCATCAATACCTATAGAACTTTATGGCACTTAAAAGTGAATCCTATTAGTACTAGCACTTCAATCCATTATGGCTTCTGATATCATATGAATTAATGCACACTTCATAAATTGTTTTGTTATTAGTTGCATGGTCCCATTTTACTGTGCTCATCCATTTCAATCTATAGATTTTTTGTTTCCTTCTTCTTTTGGAGAATAAAATGCAGTATCTTAGTTTATGAATTGTTGTGGATGTCCTAGAAAAATCAAGCCTAAAAAACCCATAATTCATAAAAGTATTATGAGTAGGCCCGAATGACCCCGAAAAGGTATCTTATCTTGGGGCAAGAGTTCTACGAAGCCTATGAAAAGTCTCCAAAAAGGTTGAGCCTTAGCATTGTCGAAGCTTAAAGACTCACTCAGAGTCTGTCGGGCCCAAGCCACCCGATAGCTTCGAAAAGTCTTCAAATCCATCTAAAAAATACTCATCGAAACACTTTCACCTCAAAAATATCTTTAGGCCCTTTGGCCTTTTTCGGTACATCTTCCCCAAAGAGTTAGGAAACTCTCATCTGCATACCACATGTTACGTGAGCCCCACCACCAAGAGAATGAATTTATCTGACCTTCCTCCTCGGATTAATTTTTCTGGCTCTTTCAAGATAAGGCTCAATTACTTATATGCCCCTTATAGGATAGTTAATACCATTTAATACATTTTAAAGATTTAAATTTATTAAAAAATTATTTATTTAAGTCTTATAATTAATATTATTTAATACATTTTTAAATTGTTATATGTTTTGACAATTTTTAAATTTTAAATGACATTATTCATTTCATTGATTTTTAAAATTTAAATTTCTCTCTCTCTCTCTCTATATATATATATATATATTATTAACTAATATAATTCCTTTTACTAATTTTTAAATTATTTTATTTAATTTCATATTTTATTACTTATTATGAAAATATGCTTGGGCCATTTTTAATTATCTAGGTGGAATTATTGTAATTCTAACAATAATTATTTCTACTTTTCAACTCTTTTTAAATTTATTTTTGAACATGAATTTAGAAAATAAAATATTATTTTTAATTTTAATTTTAATTTTTTTGACAATTCATATTAATCATAAAATACTATTTTAATCATAAATTTGGTAAAAGAGATATTTTGGTAAAAAAAGTCTTATCTTAATGCTTATCATATATATTAACATACACATAAAAAAAATATATAATTATCAGTGGATTCCAAAAAATTTAACAAACATTCTGATAGAAATCTTAGAATGCTTTCCAGTCTTATCTTGATCATTCTATATCTTGATCTGGAATATATTCTAAACTTATTTTGATACCTCTTATCTTGCTCATTTTAACAAACGTCCCCTTGGTGAATAATGCGCAAAATGTAGTGTCATTCTTTTGTTGACAATTAATGATAAATGCCTTAATAAATTCATTCTCTCCTTAATTAGTTAAAGGAGGAGATAGATCCTTTAGCCAAGTTATTAAACCAAGTTTGGGTATGGTCTGTTAGATTTAAAGAGAAAACTCGACACATAATGTCATCTTTCCAACCATGCAACATCATAACTGACTCGTAATTTTGGATATGGTCATGGGGGTTTCTCTTTCTTGATTAAGAACTAATATGTGGTATCTTCAATCTAGGAAGAAGAGATTTCTCCATGATCTTAATGGTAAAGTGGATCTTCCTTCTATATTGGTTTTAGTCGATAGTCACCAATTTCTTTTAGTCTAGCACTTGTTTAATCATCTTTTTCATGTCCTTAGCCTCCCAAGCAGTAAAAATATACTGATTATCCCTTTGTTGATCATTTCTTAACTGAGGCTTAGGTGTGAGTCTAGCTTCCCCTATTGTAATGCCTTCAACAATTTCCTAATAGTTTTCTTTTTAGGGTTGAGTAACCCATACATTTTTTTGGATTAGGACTATGCTTAGTCACCCTTGTTCTCGAAAAGGTCTCTCATAGTTCTCTTTCTTGGTAGGTCTCCAAGAAAGGTAAGTACTCTTATGAGAGAGTTTCGAGTGGATTCAGAGGTAGAGGCTTACTTCGTGTATAAATTTGCAACATGAGGAGAAGTGTTGTTTATGGGAGGACATTTCATAGGAAGGCTACCATCTCTTGGAGAGCCTCAGCACTCTCTTTATGTTATCGTTTCAATGCTTCATACTCATCAAGGGGAACGATTTAAGAAACTATCTTACAAGCTTCTGGTGCCTCTCCCAGGGTCATGGATTAAGAGGGTTATCAATGTCATTACCCTCCTCGCTATGCTTGTTTTGGGTGGTTTGAGATCTTGTGTAAACGATGGTGAATTTTTTTACTTTTTGATTAGTTTCTCAAAGACAACGCTAATTGTTGTCACCCAAACACAACATTAGAATTTCTAGTTGAGAAATTTGTCTTTATGCATTAAGAAAACTACAAGACAAAAATCGATCAGAGGGCACATGACATTTGAAATTGCAGAGTTGTTGAATTAGTATTAAATACACACCTCCTGTTGAACCCTTGATTTTTATGTTTATTCCAAAACATATGCTTAAGAATAATAAAAATATAAATTGCTAATTTCAAATTTGAAAACATAGAGTTAATCAAGTAAAACAATTAGTTAATCGATTAACATGATTTTACTCGAGTAATATTTTATATTAATCAAGTAATTATCTTTGGGAAGTTCAGATTAAATTAACATTTAAAAGTTACTTGAGTAATAGGTATTAATTAGACGAGTAAAATATGCTAGGAATTCAAGATTTAAAATTTTCATTGATTAATCTCTTGACTTAATTGAGTAATAATTTTTAAATCAAGTAATGAAAATATTTAGTCAAGTAATAAGTGTTTTAATCTACCAATGTTTACCATGTAATCAAGTAAAATCAAAGTTAAGTGTGTAAGCTTATAAGCTTAGTCAACTAATTGCTTATAATTAGTAGAGTATTGATAAAGACACTTGGATGACTTAACTCGAGCAACCAAAGAATTAATTGACTAATGCTTTACTTTAGTCGAGTATCATTTGTATCAATCGGGTATTATTTCATGAATTTTTTTTTTTTTACTCAAAGCCATATTTGCTTTGTTTCAAAGAGAGAATTTTATAATCTTATCCTTATTCTTTGAACTCAAGTGAAAAGCCTATTTGATATAGAATGTAAAATCCTTAATAGCTTATCTGAAAGTATTTTCTGTGAAAACCATTCTCTTTGTTAAAGGTTAAGGGTTTAATTCATAAAAAGCACAAGTTATAAAAGTTTCAGGTTGAGGCTATCAAAAAGCAATGTAAAAATGATAGTTTAGTTTGTAAAAAGTTACTAATAGTAAGTTGGTTAACATCCTAAACAACGTGTTATAGTAGTGGAATAGGCAATTGGAGTTGAACCATTCTAAGTACTGTTTTGTATTCTTACTTTGTTTTTATATTTTTAATATTCTTTTTTATTAATCAAGGATCTTATTGTGAAAGATGAGCTTAATTCATCCCCATTTTTAAATTAATCAATATTTTCACCTCATTTCGAAATGAGAAAACAAGAGAGTTCGGTAGTATGTGATAAACATCTCTATTATTCTGATATCGCCTAGAAATTTGGACTCTTATAGTTAACTCTTATTTCTTACAAGATTTCTAGAGATTTTTAGAGTTATTTGTTCAAGAGATCTCTCCCAATTCTTCATTCTTTTTTTTTTTTCTATGAGATTGTTTTGAGAGTGTCTTACAGGACCCTTCATTGGGGAAGATCTTATAGGCCATATTGCCATGATTTTCTTTGGCCTTTTAGGTGTTCATCCTTTTAGTTATTTTCATTCACCACCATCTCATGAAATTTCTCCATGTGAAGATGGTGTTCAAACTTCATTTCATCATTACTCCACCAGGGGATATTATCCATTGCCGGTCCCAAATCCGGATAAAGGAGAAGGGTTGCGTTAGGTAGCCAATAGCCAGCGTAAAACCTAGTCGGATCCAAATATGAATTCTAGACAAACTATCTGTTGGAATGTAATCTACATAGAAGTTTAGAATTCATGTAGCCAACCACACATAATGGGATAATGGCTGGATATGTTGTTGTTGTTGTTTTAGATGTTCATCTTTTTTGTTTGGGATTAACTTTGATGAAAGAGAGAAAAAAATAAATAAATACAAAAAGAGCTTAAACCCTTTGGAGTGGGTTCAACTCAAAAACTTAAAACTAAGACAAACAAAATATATTTTCTGTTTTTTAAAAATAAATTATTAAAATAAAAAATTAAAAATAAATTTAAAACTTAAAACTAAAACAATGCAATTAACTTAAAAGAGAGAGAAATAATAGAGCATTTGACCCGAATGATGATACTTGGATCAAGTAGTTCGCCCGTCTCTCTTCTCTTCCTATTCTGCTCCTCCACCTTATCCCATCCAACAGGGTCTGTGTCTCTGTCTCTGTCCTCAAAGGGCAATGGCGTCTCTGGCGCAGCAATTCGGTGGCCTGCGCTGCCCTCCACTCTCCACCACTCGTCTCTGCAAACTCTACAATAATAATCCCAATTCAACTACTACTACCCAAACCTTCAAGAACAAGAAGAACAAGAAGCCCAATTCTGCCGGAGTTCTGGTAGTGGCGGCTGCAGCGCCGGCAAACCCGGTGGCCATATCCAACGCGCAGACCAGAGAGAGACTAAAGCTGAAGGAGATGTTCGAGGAAGCCTACGAGCGCTGCCGCACCGCCCCCATGGAAGGCGTTGCCTTCACTCTCGACGACTTCCACTCCGCCATCGACAAGTTCGACTTCAACTCTGAAGTCGGCACCAAGGTCCGCCCGCCCGCCCGCCCGCCCTAGGACCAACCTTTTCCTTGATTTTGTGCCTTAAATAGTTATCAGATTTTGAGTTTCAGGGATTTGTGTTGATGGCTTGGTTTTCCGTCTTTAAGTTGCATAATTTGTGTGAAAGTGACATGTCTGATGGTTACCTTTCGGGTTTAATCCATTCGGAGTTGACGAATTTACGTGAAAATGGCTTGAATCTACTTAGTTACGAGCTTCAATGAGGAATTGTTTCTTGAATTATGCCAAATTTGTTACTTGGTGTGTATTAACTGTTTCCTTTCGTTCACTACGGTTAATTTCACCTTCCAAGAGATGACTTCTTCAGGTTTCAGTTTGTTGAGTTCTAGAGTTCTAGATAATTGTTTATATTCTGATCTGCCCCATTTACTTTTCAATGCTTAAATTAGAGTAGTACAAGGGGTGTTCCTATTGTAGTGTATGATGTTTCCTGCCTTGCGAGGGTCTTATTTGTGAGCCACTTTTTGATTTTTTCAAAGAGGTTGACTTGAACTCGTGACCTTCCAGTCAAAATAGACCAATCTTACCTTTTTTTTTTTTTTCCCGAGGCTTGCCTTTAAATTGGAGTTGATTGAAAAAAAACTGTTTAGATGTTTTGTGGAGTTTCTTATAATGGTAGCCCTTTTTGCATTGCATGCTTTGATTTTAGGTTAAAGGAACTGTATTCAATACGGATGCAAGTGGAGCCCTAGTTGATATTACTGCCAAATCTTCAGCATTCTTACCTGTTAGAGAAGCATGCATTCACACAATAAAGCATGTGGAAGAGGCAGGCATAGTTCCTGGGTTGCAAGAAGAGTTTGTAATAATTGGTGAAAATGAAGCCGATGATAGCTTGATCTTGAGCTTAAGGGCAATCCAGTATGACCTTGCATGGGAGCGATGTAGACAGCTTCAAGCTGAAGATGTTGTTCTCAAGGGTAAGGTGAGTATTTGCGTAGCACGACTTCATATAAAAGTTATACTTACCTCTCTGTTTTTGTGGTTTATAGTGTTTTAAAGTCAGTGACAAATGTGCTATCCAGTACGCAAGTTGTAATACAGATTATAAAAAATACAATCTTGATGCTCCTATAAAGTTATCAATTTTTTCTCTTTGTATATATTAGCTTCTTGTGGGAACCGTTGTTATCATAATCTACTGGTGCTAATTTCTCATTGACTCAAGTTTGATCATTGTAAGTTGAAATGTTTTTCCCTTCATTAACTACGACATTTTCTTGGAATGTGCATGTAGGTTGTTGGTGCAAATAAAGGAGGCATTGTGGCAGTCGTGGAAGGCCTTCGTGGTTTTGTTCCCTTTTCCCAGATATCAACTGTTAGTTCTTCAACCTAGCCTACATGATTCCAGTTTAATGCCTTCTATTTGAATTCAATAAGTCATCAATACCTATAGAACTTTATGGTACTTAAAAGTGAATCCTACTAGTACTAGCACTTCAATCCATTATGGCTTCTGATATCATATGAATTTATGCACACTTCATAAATTGTTTTGTTATCAGTTGCATGGTCCCATTTTACTGTGCTCATCCATTTCAGAAGGTTTGAATTCAGCAGATTTAAACCAAATTTTATTCTCAAATAGTTACTTGGTGGTGAAAACAATTAATTCTTGTTTTTAATCAAAAAGTAGGTTGAGCCTTTGGTCTCATTGTAGTTTCTTCACTCTATTTTTATATGCCATCAGATAAAGAAGCAGGTATCTTTTTTATAGTTTTGTGAAGTTATCATAACAACAACAACATATCCAGACGTTATCCCACTATGTGGGGTTGGTTACATGAATTCTAGACTTCTATGTGGGTTACATTTCAACAGATAGTTTGTCTAGAATTCATATTTGGATCAGACTAGGTTTTATGCTGGCTGTCGGCTACCTAACGCAACCCTCCTCCTTTATCTGAGGTTGGGACCGGCAGTAGATAATATTCCCTGACGGAGTAATGATGAAATGAAGTTTCAACACCATCTTCATATGGAAAAGTTTCATGAAATGGTGGTGAATGAAGATAATTGATGTAGTTGTGTTCCATCACTTAGTTGACATGGTGAAACTAACAAGTATTATCAGTGTGTTGTTGTACTGGCCATGCATTAGAGATACACAGTTGCATCCTTCTTCTACCTCTCTGATAATACATGATTAAACATAATATGTCATATATATAAGTAGATAGGTGTCAGTGATTAAGGTTGGATGTGTACTATCTTATGCATGGAGTATGTATCTTCATTAACATATATATTTTGGTCAAAGCCTTGCCCAGGAAAAAATAAATAAATAAATTTGTTCCAGCTTTTAATGGTATTATTTTACAATGCCTAATGTACATATTAGGTTGTTCTTTCTTATTTTTAAAATATAACCCTGCTATGGTAGACAAAGGTTATACAAGAGGCAAGAAAAGTTCAAAAATGAAAATGACATGTCCTAACAAGTGATTATCTTCATTACCATGATTTGTCTTTATTCTAGCATGATTTATTTTCCCCATCCAACTACATTGTTGATTACTTGTGTTTCAATTACTATGATTCCTGAATGCATTTTGGATTTCTTCTCTTTGCTTTAGAAATCTACTGCAGAAGAACTTCTTGAAAAGGAGCTTCCGCTTAAGTTTGTGGAGGTAGATGAGGAACAGTCTAGGCTTGTCCTGAGTAACCGGAAAGCCATGGCTGACAGCCAGGCACAACTTGGAATTGGATCTGTTGTTGTTGGGACTGTTCAGAGCCTTAAACCTTATGGTGCCTTCATTGACATTGGTGGAATCAATGGCCTCCTTCATGTTAGTCAGATCAGTCATGATCGTGTTGCAGATATTGCAACAGTACTTCAACCTGGTGACACACTCAAGGTATAACAAAGTAGTAAATCTTCTTGGTTCTTGGCTGAAACTATTTAGCCTCCTTGAAATAAGAGTATGAATACAATTTTTTGCATTTCAGGTCATGATACTGAGCCATGACCGAGAGAGAGGTCGTGTGAGTCTTTCTACTAAAAAGTTAGAGCCTACTCCAGGAGATATGATTCGTAATCCAAAGCTTGTTTTTGAGAAGGTAATCCTTTTAGAAAGCCTTTTGGCAGTTGCATTTGCCTGTCACTTTGTTGCCCTGGTATATGCTTTTGCAGAATTTGAGCATACTCTGCTTTTGTATTTTTCCCATATAATGGGAAAAGATTTATTGCATTTATTAATGGGGGTTTTAATATCATCACTGGCCTGTACTAGCATGCTCCTGCTAGTTCCACACAATCCACTTTTAATTTTCCAACACGTCTAACTTACCTTTTCCAATTGAAAGTAATTACTATATATGTGCTTAACTCTGTCACAACAGGCGGAGGAGATGGCCCAGACATTCAGGCAGAGAATAGCTCAAGCAGAAGCCATGGCTCGTGCTGACATGCTAAGATTCCAACCTGAGGTATCCAATCAATTCCAGCCTGACTGATTTTTTTTTTCCTTGGTGAAATAACAAAGGATGCATATGAGAGAAAAAGGAAAGTACCAACAAAGACAAACTGGAAAACAAACATAAGCTAAACAAAACGAAACATCACGCGCTGAAAGAAAAGACACAGTAAGACAATGAGACTACGATGGAAGGTGGTCCATATCAAACAGCAGATCTGGAGGGGGGATCCTGCTCTCTTTGTTGATAATTTGGACCACTGTAAGGGGAAATCTGGATTCCAGGGATCGGAGAGTGCCATAGCAACTGGTTTGTCGACCCCAGGTTGCCAGTTCATGAGCAAAGCAATTCCCATTTCTGTGTACATGAGTTAATAACCAGTGAGGATGAGCCTGCAGGAGGGGTTGGATTTCCCTGATGTGGTTCAATCAAAACTGACCAATGGGTCTCACGTAGAGACTTCTCAATAGCTGTGACCAGATTGAGGGCATCTGCTTCAAACACAGCTTGCAGCAATTGTTCTCTTGGGCAAAAAGAATCGCTTGGCGCAGAACCTCCACTTCAGTCATGGGACCAGACAATTCATGGCCTGAACATGTACACAAAAGCGAAAGTTCACCGTGCTGGTTCCTGGCAACAATTCCACCCGCAAGGGAGCCTTTGTGAAAAGAAGAATGACAAAAGGAATAAAGAAATAAGAAAATGAGGGGGAAAAAACAGAAGAAAGGATATTCTGAGATGACAGTATTTTGATTTCACGGCCTGCAATGAAACTTACAATTAGTGAATGTTAAACTTGAGTTGATGCAAATTGTATCCTTCAATTCTACCTGGCCACGCAAATATCAGCTTATTGATATCAGTGGCTCGAGTCTTACAGTCGTGTTGCAATACTGGAGTAAGAATTTATAATTTATTGGTTCTCCATGTTGCCTATTTGAGTTTTAACACAGTGGAGAAATGATGATAGAATTATGGATTTAATTGACATACTGAATAGATATTGCTTTAAATGTCTGTAGTGGCAAAAAAATACATTGGTTGCACCAGTTTCAAGCGTCTTCTTCTTGTTTGTCTTCCAGGTATATATGTAGATTGCGTATCAAACTAATGAATCCCTCATCTTTTGCAGAGTGGATTGACCTTGAACTCAGACGGGATCTTAGGTCCTCTCACTACGGATTTGCCTGCCGAAGGCCTAGATTTGAGCGATATTCCTGCGGCTGAAGATTCACCATGATCGGAAGTTGCCAAAATCATTTCCCTCTAATGTAGTGTGATATATTTTCCCTTCAAAGGTTGATTGAAAGAGCTATATATACTTCATCCTCCGCTCAATAGATAACATCTTCAATTGTTGATTATGTATGTCCGTCAATGTTCCTTTTCTCTTTTTTTGTCATTTCTGTATATGATTCTATAGGGTTGCTACAGCACAACACTGGAGTTCTTTAAGACCCTCTTTTTCTTCATTTCATAGGATTAGGGCGCCGCCCTCTTAACTTCATTCAGTTTCTCCATCTGGAATGCAGATGCTGCAGCTGCTTGCTTGCTGATGACACGCTTCTTTGTTGCCTTGTTTGCATAAATGTAACTGTATTGTCATGATTTCAGTGGATTTGATAAATTTCATGGAAACTCCACAGCTTGATCTATGAAGCACTATAGTTAATAGGCCAGTGTCTGTGAAGCACGGAAACAGGAAAAAAAACCTGAAACCTTTTTTGGACCGTTTGTGTAATTTTCAAAAACTTTTGGGTTGTTTCAGAATTTTAACAACTTAGCTGGAAACGCGTTTCCAGCACACGATTACAGCACAGGAAGCCCTAAAAAATTTAATCTGATCTATCTCATTCCCTCTCTTCTTTTTCTTCCAGTTCGATCTCCTTCATTGCCATCTGCTTCTAGTCCGATTGTTTCGTCGCCGTCTGCTTCTAAAGCCCTCACTGCCGTTTGCTTTCTTGCCCTCGTCGTCATCTACTTCCAAAGCCTCTGGCTTCGGTAATCCCTCAGTTTCGATTGCCCACGCCATCTGCTTTCAGAGCCCCTTGTTTCGTCGCCCTAGCCACCGTCTGCTCTAGTGTTCCCTGATCGTCGATCATCCATTCCCTTTGTATAATTTGTATGTGTTTTTTTGTGACTGTTGTGATCTTTTGTGGCTATTGACAAGGTTAGAGTCGAGCCTACGTAGTTATGAAACTTCTTTAATAATTAAAAAATATTGATAGTTATAATTGATAGTTCATAATACAGTAGATGATTTATTGATATAATTAAAAAATATTGATAGTTTTTCACGTATAATATGTTTATTGTTTATATTTGAATATTTTTTTCTATATTAAAAATAATATTTACAATTTTTTTTATATTTTTTAAATTTATAATTTACCCTGTATTTTCGTTTCCTATCGAAAACATCTCATTTCTATTTTCATGCAAACTGCAACCTAGACGAGTGTTAGGTGGTAACCCATATGATAAGTTTGAAATTTCAAATCTCAATTACGGTGAGTTTAAAGTTTTAGCAGTTGAAAATTTTAAGTTCAAGGCTCAATTATGATGAGTTCAAAGTTTCGAATTTGAGTTATATAAATTTCACTTGTTTTTTTATTACATCTCATGTGATATAATATTATTTATTTAAAACCAAACCTGGTCAATGCAAATGAAACATCGATACGAATGCATTGATACCACCTGCACTATAGAAACTAGAAAGCACGAGTTTTTAATTCAATTAAAATTAATATTTTAATTATTATTAATTATTCTAAAAGGATTGAATAAATGTGTTGAACAATCCTTTGAATCCCATCGATTAAGTTTCAAAACAGAAAATAGTTTTCGCATTTAACAATTAAACTTATTTATGAGAGGAATGGAAAATGGAAGTGACAAATTGAGAAGGCAAAATAAAACAGTACTTTCCATTTAACAAACAGCCATTAATATTTGGAATAATAATACTTCACAATGCGCGGGTGCAGGTCTTTCTTTCAATGCTTCTGAACGCTATTTTGACTAAATCTGTTGTTTCCTGTAACAAATTAATTATTCATTCACAAGGTACGGTACAGCCACCTTAATAAAGCTAGAAAAACGTTTTAAGTTGTTCATTCTTTGTTGGTCTTCTTCCCCTTCTTCTGCTTTTGCTTCAACTGAGTAAGCCCTGCAGCTGTGACTTTCACATTTCCAATAATTGCAGCCACCAACTCAGGATCTGTGCACGCTTTCATCAACTCCTTTTCTCTGCTTGTTGCTTCTGCCACGTGGCTGAACAAGTTCATGGCCATTTTTGCAGCTGCAGCATGCATCAAAGCATTGATCAGTTAGTTAAATTCCACCACATATTTGCAACCACCAAAGTTGGGAAGTATTTTAATCAGCTAAGAAATAAATCGACTGTTCAAATATATGGTTGTGCAAGGTTTCCATTTTGCGATGGTGGGAAGGATAGGCCAGGCTAGGCTCGTTTTTATGCCTAGTCTTACTCTTACTTTACAAAGAGGCTTCTTCCACAACTCAAGCCCAACCCTGTGACCCACCTACCTTTGGGAAACCTCAATGTTGATCCAGAGCTCACCCACAATGAATTTTTAAAGGGTGCCCCCGCTTAATTGGGATAGGGAGATCATATTTGTACATAACCTTCCCCTGGCTATTTCGCAAAGAGGTTATTTCGTAAGTCAAACATGTGAACTTCAGTCACAAATGAACTGTACCATCGCATTACCTTACGAAGGTTCATCCTTGCTGAATTTCTAAATGAGAAAATAAATTTGACATAAGATGCATACCTTTTCCTTTCTTAGCAGTTCCAGGAATAATTTTGACATGGTATTTGTAAGACTGCAGGGCATTGTAAGGGCCACAGACAGGCACAGCATACAAGAGAATATCGTTAGGCAGTGGAATACCAGTCAAGTAATCCACATCATTTAATTTTCCTTTCTCCTCTTCACCTATCTCATGAACGTCATCTTCTTCCATGGCTATCTTGTCATCTTCTTCCATTGCTATCTTGTCAATCTCACTAGCATTGTTACTCAAACTCAGGCGGGAATCATCTTCTTGTGTCTCATTTACATGACCATGCAATGCTTCGTCAGAATGTTCTTGACAATCCCGAGATAGGTGACCTGCCTTTTTACATTTATAACATATTTTCAGAGCATCTCCCGCACCTGTCATTGAACAAAAAACATGTCGAGATAATCTCAAAATGTACAAGTTCATAGATAGGCACTTGACCTCATATTTTATCTCAAACAGAAGACGACACTGACAACTGCATATTTAATGTAAATGCAAACCCCTACAAAAGTTACTTAACTTCACATAGCATTATAATCCGCATCAACACCAATAGGGATGGGAAAATTATCCAAATTAATGGTTTGTGAAGAAATGTTGTGAAGTATATTGTAGAAGGGTGATTTAAGCATGCAGGTTGTCATTGTTGCCATAAGCCCTAATACCCTTAGGTAGAGTCAACTGTACAAATTCTAATTCTATAATCTCAATCCACCGGTATGTTCTGTTATATCCCATGTTATAAAAGAAAAGTTGGATTTGTAAAGAATAAGACAGGAGTACAAGAAAACGTACAGAAATCTAAGAAGAAATGCCATATGCTTATCCAATATAGAAACACTAATCACCATGTTAACAATTACCAATGGAAGCGGTGCAGATATGATCTATCAGCTGGTCTAGTTTGGTGCATGATTTTGTCTCAGTTCAACCATTAAAACATACCTATAGTTGGTTTCATGCTTTTTCCTATGTTTTCTTTTTCGTTCTGCGAGTTCTTATCATTCTTTTGTATTGTTCCTGCAGACTGTAAAAGACAACATTGTCAGTAATGCAGTGATAATCAATAGAAAATCAAATACAACAACAACAACATATCCAGCCGTTATCCCACTATGTGGGGTTGGCTACATGAATTCTAGATTTCTATGCTCAGTAATAGAAAATCAAATAATAAGGAACAAATTGTAATTCTGAACAAAATATAAAAGTAGTTCTCCAGAGTCAAGAACTCATGCTCAGTACTAAAAGTGCAAAAATAAACAGTAACTCCCATATAAGAGAGTGCCAGGCATTGAAACTTATCAGTGCACATAATCAACCGGCAGGTGTAACAAATTGGCATGATAAAAACTGCCAGTTTGGGCATCCATTCTGCTTAGATATGCAAGGGACATGACAACTAACCATCAAGCTATTACAAAAGATTTTGATGTGAAGTAAAATTTCATATCAATCTGTTAATTCCTAGAACTGTTAGAATGTTCTGTTCTGGACTCCTTTGTGCTATCTATTAATGCCAAACCTAGTAAATCTCTTTATATTCTATATCAATTACATGTTTACTCATCAACCACTTATAAATAGGATAAATTTCACACACTAACCTTGAGGTTTGACAAAATTGCACCAATTACCCGTCTTTAAAAATGACACAAACCTCCCCTACTGTTAACTTACTGCATCAATTGACCATTTCACCCCTCGTTTTGAGATCCTCTCTCTCTCTCTCTCTCTGCAACCTTAGCTGTCACCACCAGTCTTGGCTTCAGCATCCTTGGCGACCACCAGCTCACCATCCTCAACCTCTTTCTCATTGCTGGCAAGCCCATCAGTGTCGCCTCCTTCAAACTGTTGATGGCATCTAGGATGTTGCTTGGTGGGAGCCCATGACTACCACCTCATCACCACCATTGCTGCAAATCGCAATCAAACCCCTCACTACACCTCTGCAAATCAGACCATCCGGGGTTTGATCAGCAACCCGATTGAACCCCTCTGCAAATCAAACCAACCATGGTTCAATCTACAACCTGATTGATGTTCCTCTCTCTCTCTCTCTCTCTCTCTATATATATATATATATATTGTCAATGATTGGGAGACTGATCTCGTCCTTATTCTCGGTAAAGAGGATTTACCCTCTCTAAATGAAGTGATTTCCATAGTTTGTGCACAAGAGGGAAGAAGGGGAGTAATGCTGGACAATTCTCCAATAGAGAGTTCTGCCCTAGTGTCTCTAAAAGCTCCTAATAAAGGACCTATAGAGGAGAAGGCGGCTGGGGACAGAGAGTCCTTGTGGTGTATCTATTGTAAAAAACCTAGGCACACCATAGAGAAGTGCTGGAAACTACAGGGAAAGCCATCCAAAGGAGGTCAGTTGAGGGGCCAAGGGCAACATCAAGTCTATGTGGCTAGCACCCACCAGCATGTTGAACAAAAGGGTCCAGAGTAGGGAGATGGCTTGGAGCTTAACAGGGCTAAGTTGAGAGATTGAGGAGCTTTTTGGAATCCCTTGACAAGAAAGTTGAGAAAGGTACCTGTTCTCTCGAACTTACAGGTATTTCCTATCATTCTCTTACTCTACATGCTTTGGGAATAGTCCTCCCCAACTCCTGGATCCTAGATTTTGGGGAAACAGATCGCATGATCCCTCTCTCACATCTTTTTATCACCTATAGTCCTTGTTCAAGTTTCAGAAAAATTGCTGTGGAAGATGGTTCTTTAACCACTGTTGCTGGTCAAGTGAATGTTCTTCTTAATGAACATCTCACCCAAAAAAATGTCCTTCATGTTCCTAAATTATTCACTAAACTCATCTCTATCCAAAAGCTTATCCTAAATACTAATTGCAGTGTTAATTTCCATTCTACTCTTTGTGAGATTCAGAAATAGGACATGAAGAGGATGATTAGGCTTGCTAGAGCTAGGGCTAGTCTATACTATTTTGCGGAACCAGGTGAGCAAGAGAAAAAGGAGGAGGCTCCCCTTGTGTCATGCTTGGCTCAATCCAACAAAGATTAGCTATGGTTACATCACTATCGTCTCGGTCATCCTTCTTTTACTCTTAGGGTCATGTTTCCAGTTTTATTTAAGGGTCTTCATGTTAAGCACTTCCACTGTGATGTATGTGAATTTGCAAAGCACAAAGGAGTAACATATATTTTATCTAATAAAAGAACTACTCCTCCCTTCTCTCTAATTCATAGTGATATTTGGGCCCCGTCAACTGTCCCCAATATTTCTGGGGCATATTGGTTTATTGTGTTTGTAGATGACTGCACTAGGGTTGTGTGGTTAGACTTGTTGAAAAGTAAATATGAGGTGAGTACAATTTTTCCTATAATCTATAGCATGATGAAGAATTAATTTGGGGGTGGAAATTAAGAAACTTAGGTTTGATAATGCCAAAAATTTCTTCAATCAGTCCTTATCAATTTTATTTCATCAAAAAGGGATCATCCATGAATCCTCTTGCCCTTATATTGCTCAACAAAATGAAGTGGTCAAGAGAAAGAATGGCCACCTACTTGCTATTATCAAAACACTTATGTTCCACCATAATGTTCCTAAACATTATTGGGGAGAAACAGCTCTAACAACTACTTTTCTTATCAACAGTTTGCCTTCTCAAATCTCATAGTCCAATCCAACTCCTAACCAAACACTTTCTTGATGTTCATGTCACTAGTTGGAAACCTAAAGTCTTTGAGTGTGTATCATTTGTTCTAGTCCATATATACTCCTAATAGAGGCAAATTAGATCCCCGTGCTCTAAAATGCATGTTCATTGGATATTCCTCTACCCAAAAAGGTTACTGGTGCTACCATCCCCCTTCTAAAAAATTTTGTGTCAGCTGATGTGATTTTTGTAGAAAACATTCCTTATTTTGGCCATTCTCATCACAGTTAGAATTCAATCTTAATAGATAGGGACCAGGTTCCTTCTCTACTTGATCCTGACTTGTTATCTATCATGGCCCAAGGGGAATTAGAGGGATAATATTGTAATTAGTTACAATTGTTTGTTAAGAGATGCTATTAATTCTGTTGAAGTGCACATGAGTGTTGTTTTTAGAATATGCTTTCAATTAGTAGCTAGTGATGCTTATAAAAGGCTACTTGAAGGAGGATGGGGGTTATGTTGTTGAAGGAATGAATTGGAATTTATGCACACACTCTCTCTCTTAATTCTCCTAACTCTCCCACAGTTCTTCTTCTCTTCTCCCTCAATTATCTTTGCTCTTGTTTTGTCTCTCCCTCCCTCCCTTCTCTTCCTTTCTCGCGTTCTTACCAAATTCCTTTCCAAATCATAGTCAAACCCTAGGGTTGCAACATTTGGTATCAGAGCCGAACCATCCTCAACTGTGTCTGTTGCGGATCGGATTTGAAGGAGAATCAGACTGATGCTTGACGGTGTGGTGCTCACTCTGATTGGAAGGTGATTCTGACCCAAATCGGGGAGGCGACAAGATCGAAGCAGTCAAAGCGGAAGACGATTCCAACCAGCGCTAAGTAGGGTGTTGCTTGCCTTGACCAAAAGGCAATTCCAACTCAAACTGGTGAAGTCTTCGACCAGTATGTGGCTGTGTGCTGCAGTTTTGATTGGAAGGCGATTCTGACGGTGATTGCGGACATAGGTGGTCATGTGCAGTTGAGTGAGGAGAAATCAGGACTGCTGAATTTTGATTTTGAGGAAGGCAAATTGGATCTAGCAAGGGAAGCAGATTCTTAAAAGGTGGATTCGTAGCATCCGATTGTCGGCTATTGCATCGTGACTTAGGTTGCAACTCGAAATTGTGGATTGTCAAACCAGAACAAGTGACGATATTGATCGGGCAATGATTCTTGTAATTCCGGCAAATTCAACAGAGTCGAATGACTCGCGACAATGATTCTAGTAATTTTAGCAGCTAATTCAAGATTGCTGAAGTTAGATCTAAGCAATTCCTAGAAGCCAATTCAAAAGGCAAATTAGGTTTATTGAAAATTAGATCCAAGTTTGATTAGAATTTGAAGACAAATCAAACCAATTGATTCAAGAAGCCAGTTGATTCTCAGTTGTAATTGAGAGCAGTAATCGATTTTCTATTTCCTAGAGGTTGTTAATCGATCCTCAGTTTTAAAGGTTGCTGCATTGTGTGATTCGGATATAGGCGATCACAGGAGATTGTTGATCACAACCGGTCCCTTTTGAGGCAAGGTTGAATGTTTTGGAGCTAAGTTTGAAGTAGACGAGAGGAGGTGAGTCTGGCAGTGTGTGACATTGGCGAGAACTGAATCCGAGTGATCGAAGCCCATCACAGTCGCTATCAGATTTCAAAAATACCAGAGCGAGGCAGTTTTCGGCCTTGTGATCGAGAGCATGACAAATTCTCAGGTGAACTGCAAAAGCCTTCCATTTCTAGAAAGCTGATCAAAGTTGTTCAGATTAACGATTTTCGAAAGTAATTGCATAGCAGAATTTTTGGTTTCAGTGTTAAGCTGTGGAAGTAATTGCGAAGTGGAAGTGTTGGGTTTAGAAGTTGCGTGGCAGGTTTCCGAAACTGCTTAGAACAAGTTATCTTCTAAAATTGTTTAGAGCTAGAAGGTTGTTTGAAGGTGACTCAGAAATTGATTTGAAGGCCGTTCAACAACAGCCAAACATTGACTCAGATCTAGCCTTCTATGAATTTAAGGTTGCTAAATTTTAGTACCAAAATAAATTTCCAAAGAGATCCTTAGTAGCTGAGCACGAGGTTGTTACAACAATGAATTTTCAAGGAATTGAACGAAGGAGATGGCTGAAGGACTATGTGCTGTAAGAAGAAAAGGAATCAAGGGCCTCAGTAGACAGCTAGACGATTTTTTGATCCTATTTTCATATAAATTTCAGGTTAGTATTTAAGTTGAATGTCTCTCAAAGGAATATTATGCTTCCTTAATTCAGATTGGATATGAGAGTTGCAATGAAAAGCATGGGTTACAACTTAAGGTTATACTAGAGTAGCCAGTAGATTTGAGTCATTCCTAAGATTGTTGTGTCCCTAAGATTAGGAATGGATGATGTAGAGGAGGAAAACTTGGGACGAGGAGTTGGGGGAACTCACTCCACACCCCCAGGCTCGTGGATGGACATTCCCGCATTTGAAAGAGATAGGCCTAGATGGTCGATCAGGAGGTGCAAGCGGGTGTTCTATCAATATTGGATGGCAAAAAGAGAGAAGGTCAATTTGACTACAGCCTATTTAGATGATGTAGCTGATGCTTGGTTCTAGAATTGGTGCAGAGGGAGGGTAGAATAGAGTTGGCCAGAGTTTGTAAGCGACTTTTGTATCCAGTTTGGAGAAAGGACCAAAACCGTTATTATCAAAGGAGCTTCTAAGGTTACTAATCAAGTAGTGCAGGAAGCTAATGAAGTAATAGTGGAAGAGGAAGATGGTGTTCATGCAGCCAATGAGAAGTATGAGGCTAGTGAGGTCCTAAGAATGAGAATGATAGTTGCAAAGAATGAGGAATTATTTGATGAATTGATAGAGGAAGCAAAGGCTATTGCTATAGCCCGGGTGCCTAGTCCAATATTTAAAGAACCGGCTAATATTCAGGAAAGGAACCTTGAGAGGCTTGGTCTTGAGAATGAAGAGTCTAAACAAACTGCTCCCTTGGTCTTGGCTTTGGAGAGGGTTGAGGAGTCCATAACTTGGATTAAATCAGGCATCAAGATGACGACGACGATCCCAACAGGAAAATACTTCACTACTACTGTGAATATGTTTGATTCCGAGCCATGTGACAGTCTTGCTGTCTTTTCAGTTGGAGCAGACCAACTTCTGGTGCTGGTCCTGGTAGAGGAAGAGCAAGAGATTAGGAATGTAAAAGAAAAGAGGAAAAAGCCTAGAAGGAGAAAGAAAGAAAGAAGCATAAAACTAATAGAGAAAGCTGGGATTAGGTGAATAACAACGGCTAAATGGTAATAAGTTTCTTGAGGACAAGAAACTTTTCAAGGAGGGGGAATTTTCACAACCCAAAGGGAATTAGAGGGGCAATATTATAATTAGCTACATTATTTGTTAGGAGATGCTATTAATTCTGTTGAAGTGCACATGGGTGTTGTTTCTAGAATATGCTTTCAGTTAGTTGCTAGTGATGCCTATAAAAGGCTACTTGTAGGAGGATGGGGGTTATGATGTTGAAGAAATGAATTGAAATTTCTATTCTCTCTCTTAATTCTGCTAACTCTCCCATGGTTCTCCTTCTCTTCTCCCTCAATTATCTTTGTTCCTGTTCTGTCACTCCCTCATTTTCTGCTCTTTCTTTCCCGCATTCTTACCAAATTCATTTCTAAACCCTAGCCAAACACTAGGGTTGTAACACTATCATCCTTCCTCCCATCAGCTATTCCGAAGGATTCACCAAGTATGATACTGGAGAAGCCCTCACAAGGTACTCCTCGCCCATTACAGGTATACTCAAGGAGAAAAGGGCTGGTTTCTTCCCCTATGTAGGTCCCAGCATCCAATTCTAGTCTTGAACCTACTACTACCAACACTAACAATTTCAACAGCTCTCCTGACAACTCACCAAATAATTCTTGTGCTGAACCTTCAATACCTATTGATGAGTCTATTAAACCTACTGAACCCTTACCTGAAACAAAAACTTCTAGGTGTGGCCTTGATTGGCCTATTGCACTTAGAAAGGGCACTAGAACCTACACCAAGCACCCTTTACATCTGTTTCTATACCATTCCTATTCCCAAAACTTTTTCTGAAGCAATAGGGAAACTTTTTCTGAAGTAATAGGAAATGAGAATTGGAAGAATGCCATGGAGGTCGAGATGGCAGCCCAAGAAAAGAATCAAACATGGGAGCCTGTTCAATTGTCTGGTGGGCTGCAAATGGGTCTATACAGTAAAATATAAGTTTGATGGGTCATTGGATAGATACAAGGCAAGGCTGGTGGCCAAGAGATATACTCAAGTGTATGGAATAAATTACCTAAATACATTTGCACCAATTGCAAAGTTAAATACAGTCAGGGAACTTTGGTTGCTAATTTAGGTTGGCCATTACAGTAATATGATGTAAAAAATGCATTTTTGCATGGAGATCTAGAGGAAGAAGTTTTCATGGACTTACCACCAGGATATGGCCCAACCACTCAAGAGAAGGTAGTGTGCAGACTAAATGTTAGAGTGGAAACACAACGATTCCCCTTGATTTACTTAGTCTAATGACTCACAAAAATGACTCACTGCTTCCAAGAACACAACGATAAAAGAAGGAAACAAGAATAAACGAAAAACAGTAGGAACAACAAGAAATTTATCCTGGTTCGGTTTCAAAGTAAGACCTACATCCAGACTGAAACGCCTCCTTCCAATCCACTATCTTGAAACAACCATTAGAATGATTACAAAGGGTACCCAAATCCACTCTAGCCCATATACCCTGAAAACTAAATGGATTCCCTAGATTACAAGACTTATGCCCAGCCTTACTCTCTCAACCTCTCAATCAATCCCAACCCACAAGATAGAAATAGAGAAAACTCTCAGAATGAAGCACACTACTGCCTATCCCCATGATCCCTATTTATAGACCATAGGGACGTGTGAGTTTACAACTGCCTAACTGACTGATCGGAATTAACGAGCAATAAAACTCGGTCAGCTGCCCTTTTAGAAACATACCTTCTAGAAAAATACTTATTCTAACCCTAACAGAAAAGGGAACATACAAATGCCAGCATACATGAACTATCTGTTTACAAATATAATTCTAATCTAGTACAAATGTCATAACACTAAAAAAGACTCTATATGGCCTAAAATAGTCCCCAAGGGCTTGGTTTGGCTGGTTTAAAAAAGTGATGCTTACCCTAGGGTATAGACAAAGCCAAGGAGATCATACCCTATTCATCCACTACTCAGCCATAGGGGGAGTGAAAGTGTTAATAGTGTATGTGGATGACATTGTGGTCACTGGAAATGATGAGGAAGGCAAGAATAAACTTGGAGAGTGTTTGATTAGTGAGTTTGAAATTAAGAATTGGGGAGATTGAAATATTTCTTAGGCATAGAAGTAGCATACTCAAAGGAGGGGATCTTTATTTCTCAGTAGAAATATATTGTGGACCTCCTAACTGAAACTAGAATGCTAGGTTGTAAGGCAATAGGTACTCCGATTGAATCTAATCACAAGTTGAGAAATGTTCCTAAAGACAGTGTGGTTGACAAGGGATCCAATCAAAGGCTAGTGGGGAGGCTAATTTATCTAACCCATACTCGGCCAAACATTGCATATGCAATAGGAGTGGTCAGCCAATTTATGCACAATCATAAAGAAACTCCCTAAGGGCAATATGTAGGATACTGCATTACTTGATGGGGAACCCGGGAAAAGAATCATGTTCAAGGAGAATGCATGCCACTTGAGACTTACACGGATGTAGATTATGCAAGATCCATAGTGGATAAGAGATACACATCAGGCTATTGCACTTTCCTATGGGATAACCTTGTGACGTGGAGACACAAAAAACAAAGTGTAGTGGATCGGTCAAAAGTTGAATTCAAGTCTATGGCTCTAGGCGTATGTGAGTTACTATAGTTTAAAATATTACTTGATGATCTGAAAATCGAGTGGACGACTCCTATGAGACTCTATTGTGACAATAAATCAACAATAAACATTGCTCACAATCCAGTCTAACATGACAAAACTAAGCATGTTGAAGTGGATAGACATTTTATCAAGGAGAAGTTGGATAGTAGTCTGATTTGTACTCCATACATCTCATCTAATGATTAGTTAGTAGATGTGCTAACTAAAGGGTTACCTGCAACCGTGTGTCAAAGGATGATCAACAATCTTGGAATGGATGACATCCATTCTTAATCTTGAGGGGGAGTGTCAACGATTGGGAGACTAATCTCGTCCTTATTCTCAGACAAAATCAAATCATTTTGATTGTGATTGATTTCTTGATTATATTTTTCTTTCTAAGTTAGAGAATGTATCTTCTAGATGCTGTAAATTTCCATATCTTGTTGTATCCTAATTTGTACAGGTTTCCAAAATTGAATTTGGAAACTATCCTATTTTGTTTTTAGGAACTTCCTAAGTTGATAGGAAGGCATGTATATATTGAGATCATTCTGTCAACGGATGAATAAGATTGAAACATTATTCCCACGTCTTCTTTGACATATATATATATATATACATACTTCTTTCTCTTCATCTGGGTTTGAAGCTTTGATTTGAACCCAGAAATCTAGGTTGGAGAGTTTCTTGAAATCATAAATCTTGGGTTGCAGAGTTCTCAAGCCTAGATTTCTAGGTTGAAGCTTTGATTCAAACCTGGGTTTGAAACCAGAAATGGTTGTCGGCAATGGCACTTGTAATTTTTCTTAAGTTTTTTAGTTTTTGTTATAATAGTGGAGATGAGCAATTTGGAAATTTAAAAAACATTTAACAGGGGTTTGTTAATGGTAGGGAGTAAGTAATCCACATTCATAAAACTTGAGAGAGGTCTATGCTATTTCTAAAGCACATGGGTGGTTAGTGCAATTTAGTCAAACTTCAGAGGTGGTGTGTGAAATTTTCCCTTACAAATATGAGCAAAACTTAAGGTTTATTTTAAACTATTGCATGTTACCAAAGAATTATCTAGTTACACTTTTTTCTCGAAGATATCCCATTCTAACAACAGTAGCAGCAGAACATAATTATATTAAGTTCAGAGCTGGGTAGAAAAGTGGCTAGAGCTATCTTATCATTAGAGGAGAATTGTGCAAAATAACTTCAACAGAAGCCTCTAATATTGCTAAAGGAAAGAGTGAAAAAAATGTTCCAATTCAAAAGACTAAAGCAGTCAACAGACAAGCTTTTCTTTAGTGGGGTTAGGCGGAGGCAAGTAAGTAATCCACATTCATAAAACTCGAGAGGACTATGCTATTTCTAAAAGACATGGATGGTTAGTGCAATTTAGCAAACTTCAGAGGTGGTGTGTGAAATTTACCCTTACAAATATGAGTAAAACTTAAGGTATATTTTAAACTATTGCAGGTTGCCAAAGAATTATCTAGTTATACTTCTTGCTCCAAGATATCCCATTCAAACAACAGTAACAGAACATAATTATATGAAGTTCAAAGCGGAGTAGAAAAGTGGATAGAGCTATCTTATCATAAGAGGAGAATTGCGCAAAATAACTTCAACAGAAGCCTCTAATATTGCTAAAGGAAAGAGTGACGAAAATGTTCCAGTTCAAAGGACTAAAGCAGTCAGCAGACAAGCTTTTCTTTAGTGGGGTTAGGCGGAGGCGAGTAAGTAATCTACATTCATAAACTCGAGAGAGGTCTATGCTATTTCTAAAACAAATGGATGGTTAGTGCAATTTAGCCAAACCTCAGAGGTGGTGTGTGAAATTTACCCTTACAAATATGAGCAAAACTTAAGGTTTATTTTAAACTATTGCAGGTTACCAAAGAATTATCTAGTTATACTTCTTGCTCCAAGATATCCCATTGTAGCAACAGTAGAACATAATTATATGAAGTTCAGAGCTGAGTAGAAAAGTGGATAGAGCTATCTTATCATAAGAGGAGAATTGTGCAAAATAATTGTTGTTTAGTTTGCATCAAGTAAGTTGTTTAAGAAATCAGTGAAGGCAAGTCATTATTTCAAGTGACTAGGTAGCGAGTTAGGGGTTTTTCTAACAGTAACTAATTAGTTGGGGGTATAACCGATAATGTCATACCTGGTTATTTCCATTTTATAGTCCACCCCTATTGTTCATAAATAGAGGGCAGGGGGGTAGTCGCTTAGAAAATGAACAAGTGCATGTGATGAGAGGAAACACTAGTGTGCTAGTTCTTTGTAATCTTGGTAATTCTGTGTACTCGTGAGAAGACTGCGATCGTACTGATTATTCAAGATTGATATAAAGATTGCTCTTGAGGGATTGAAGGCCGGATGTAGGATCATCTCAATAGATGATCTGAACCAGGATAAATTTGGTGTTCTCGTGTGGTTCGCATTCTATTTCTTGTTCATTTCAATTCTGTGATTGTTTGTTCTGTTTTATATATATTGTTATCTGCGTGTTTGTATCCTATGGTGATTTGAGTGCATTCCAGTGCTCCCAAGACAACAATAACTTCAACAGAAGCCTCTTAAATATTGCTAAAGGAAAGAGTGACAAAAATGTTCCGGTTCAAAGGACTAAAGCAATCAGCAGACAAGCTTTTCTTTAGTGAGGCTATATAACTAATCAAGGAAGCAAACAAGTATTAAGAGTAATTGAGAGAGAGAGAGAGAGAGAGAGAGTAAAACAGTAGACACAGAAGTTTGGTTAGGCAATGCAATTAAGGTGAAATGATGCAAGTATTGACACTCACTCCCAGTAAAGCCATGCGAATTCTCCTTTCTTCCTCATCTTGATTGGCATACTTCTCCTTCATCTTCTTGAGTTTACTCCTCTGTCCACGGCTGATTTTTCCATCACCACCTGCCTTCAAATTCTGTATATTTTTGTCAAGCTGACTCGTCATACTACTGCTGTCATCCTCATCTTTTTCATGCTCAACAGTTGCTTCTGTGGTACTATTTTTCTGACCTTTCTTGATCTTTCTTCTTTCGGCTTTCGAGATGTAAGGTTTCTCCCTTGCTGTTGTCATTTTCTCTAGATGGTTATGCTCCTCTGCCAATTCTGCTTGAGAAGAATGAAGACTATAATCTTTACCAGGTGGACCAGTAGCCCCAAGCTCCAGAGCTCTATCAAGAAGATCCTCAAATTGTGGGGACATAGAAGCAACACTTTCTCCAGCAATTTCAGTTTCCTTCTTGCTACCCAAATCATTCAAGCTGGCCTTCTCTTCAACAGGAACTTCATCTGGAATTATAGCTTTAATGTCAGAACTCAAGCCATTACCAAAACCATCCTCGGATGATAAGCCTCCTGATATCAATTTACTAGAGTTGGCTGATGAATTACTGACGCTTTGCAACTGCAATGTATGTTTATCGAAGACTTCCTGCTCTGAACCAGAATCAGATATTTCTTTAAAAGGTCCACTTTCTTCGATTTCATTTTTCCCTTCCTCCTCACCTCTTACCCTCCTTTCATTCAAATGAGATCCCAAGGAACTCTCATCCAAACGAAACAGTATACCAAAGCCCATAATAAGAGGGTGCGGAGGAAGAAAGTTCTTTTTCCCCCGGATCATGAAACTTCCTACTGTAAGATACTCTCCAGTAGGGGCAGTTTTGCTCACCTGGTGAGGATATACCCACCAAGCACTAGTGACAATCTTTGAATCCCATGCCTGGCTGTGGCAAACCTACATCCAAAATAGATCATAAAGTTGAACTATCCCTATTTTAAAGATGCAAAATTGAATGACAAACTAAAATGGAATAGGAGATTATCAACTTACAGTGAAGCATCCTGCTTGATTCAAGGTGAGAGGAGGCACAGGTAATTCAGGCTTGTGATTCTTGATAACAGTGCTAGATGCTCCATGGAGATCTGCATGGACATACCTATTTTATTGAGGTACACCCCACCCCCCCAGACCCATCACAAACACACACAAACACAAAAAAGGGGAAAAAATGAGAGAAGAAAAAAGCAAAGAAATATCATCACGTACCATTTTTGTGTTTTTGAATAGAATGCATATATTTTAGGAACTTACAAATCTCCTTTTGACATATAACGTTTAACTATCATCTCATTCTGTTGAGCATCACGCCCACTGATAACCAAATAATTTTCACTGCTGATGAACGAATTAAATTTCTCAAACCAATGAACTTTGCGCATATGTGAAATTGCAGCAACAGTTTTCTCCTGTAAATAATAGACGCAAAGAACTCAGGCACTTAACCATGATGATACCAAAATCTCCTTGTTATCCATGATGAAAAAAATAGTTCAAAACCCAATCAAACATGAAAAGCAATAATCTTTTAGAGTATCCAATTAAGATGGTGCAAACAAGTATGTGTAAAAGCAATCTGAAGATGTAAGAAGACTGTGCAAAGCCAACCACAAAACACCATTCTCCAAATGAGATCCGTCATTAACATATCAACTCTGACCTGTGAAATGGAGACGTTTGAAATGAAAACAGGATTAGACTGAAAATGTGCCATAAGGCCCATAACCAACCTTTTTCCCTCTTTAAGCACACGTCATAACATTACCTGTAAAAACCCAAAATTCTAGCACAAAGATAATAAAAGAAAAATAAATATATGTGTGTGGGGGGGGGGGGGGAATATCTACAAGATAATTAGAAATATAGAAATTAGGATAATTGATAAAGAAATAATAATAATAAGTAAAACAATTAAAATAATGCAAAACCCATTTGAAGATGGACTTTGTAATGTCAATTCTTGACGGACTAGATATGCATGATGAGTGAAGATAGAGTTTAGAAAATAAGATTTACCATATCCGAGTAGGATATGGATTAGCAACGGTGTAACTTAAACCAACTAGGAATAAACAGTTTTTGTTGAAGACCGATTCTATTTTATTTGATATCCAGCAAATTAGATGCGAATGCAAGCATATAAAACTGATATAGCTTCATTTATTCAAATTTTGGGTACAAACCAATTCCTTATTAATTATGGATTTCATAGGACTAGAAGCCCAACAGATAATTAGAAGTATATATATTCAAAAAGATATATATATATATATAAACATGGACAAATTTAAAAGAAAAAAAATAGAAAAAATATGAGATAATGAAATAGATATACACATATATTACGATAAAGTTGAGTATAGGCAAAATTTGGAAACAAATAAATATAGAAGATAAAGGATAAAGTCACATCCATTAAATTTAGAATACAAACTAATTCCTTGATGAAGGACTTATAAGGCCAAATGCATTTTGGAATATAGATCAAGTCAAATCCTTGTTGTAATAGATATGCACACTTTTCTAAATAAATATGGAACATATATGTGTGTGTTATACCCAAGTAGGAATAGGTATACATTCTTTACTAAATATATATAGAAATAAGGATGTATCTTATTCAAAATTCATATAGGAATAGGCTTTCCAAATCCAAGTAGGAATACGCATTACTAGATGTACATATACACAGAGAGGTAGATAGAGAGAGCACAAGATGAAAGAAGAAAGAGAGAAGAGAGATGGATTAAAGGAAAGTGTCATTAGCAAGTCTTTGTCTAGCCTAGTTCTTCAAAAGCTTGTGTCAAGTACTGTCCTTAAGGTTAAACATGGTCAAAGTGAGTAGACAACATATATTGTGACAGCTAGTTTTTATTTTCTTATCAAATATCATGCATAAACAATTTCTTTTTACTTCAATGGAAGTTTGCAATGCTTGTGGGAAAAGAACAACTATTTTAAGATCCTTTTACTCTATGTATAAGCTAAGAAAAGAATGATTTCTATTTCACCATAATTAGAAAAAAACATGACTGCCAGAATATCCCAAGAATCCCAAGAATACAACAAGGATCCTTCTATGTTAGGAAGTGTATTTTCAGTTTCTAAGTTTACTTGATTAGATTGATTGCAGATTCTTAGGAAGTAGATTGATTGCAGATTCTTAGGAAGTTTCTATAGTTAGTAATATGATTGGATCTCCACTTTTATATACATATATATGCTGCATGTACAGTTAGCAAATTAATACAGAAAAATCTTATTTTTTTCACATGGTATCAGAGCCTGATTCTTAGGGCGACAGTTCGGCTTCCTTCACTGGCTCATTCTTCATCTCTGGCCTTCATTGCCAGTTGTTCTACCCTCGGAGTAAGGAACCTCTTAGGGTTTGCGTACTCCCTTTAGCCGAGTTCGTCCAGACCGAAGCAGCAACGACAGAGTCATCACTGCTACCAGCAGTCCATTCCGGCACTGTCACGTTCTCAGACTGCCAGCCCCAACAGCCACTGCTACCAGCAGTCCGTTCTGGCATCAGCCTTGTGCCGCTGTAGCTGCAGTCCTAACCGAGGAGCCCATCAGTCACACACCATCAGGAGAGCTGCAAAATCTCCATTCCTCTTACAGATTAAATGGGAGAAACTACTTGACGTGGTCTCAATTGACGTGGTCTCAACTGGTTTGCACGTTCCTCAAAGGGAAAGGAAAGCTCAACCATCTCCTTGGTATGAGACCAAGATCCAATGATCCGAAGTTTGCAGCATGGGACAAACAAGACTCTATGGTTATGGCATGGCTGTGGAATGCGATGGAACCAGAAATCAGCGATATGTGCATGTTTTTATTCACGGCAAAGGAGATTTGGGAGACCATCCAGCAAACATACTCCAAGAAGAACGATTCACCCAGATCTACAAAATCAAGGTCAAACTGATGGCTGCCAAGCAAGGTAGTCTTACTGTCACCGAATATACGAATATGTTCAAAAATCTATGGCAGGAGATGGATCACTATCGATCCCTCCCAATGAAAGATCAAGATGATGCAGCTACTCTGCGGAAGTTTATAGAAAAGTATCGCATCTATGATTTCTTAGCTGGACTTCGGCCAGAATACGATCAGGTCCAGGTTCAGATTTTTGGCAAAGAAGAACTGCCATCGCTGAATGAGACCATTGCCATTATCCAGGCAGACGAGAGTCAGAGGGATGTGATGCTCAAGGACTAAGTTGTTGAAGGATCAGCATTGGCCACTCGGGTGTACAAGGATAACTTTGCAGCCAAGCAAACTGCTTCGCAGCCAGTAGTAAAAAACCTGATTCCAAGCAGAATAGCAGGTATAATCTTGTGTGCAACTACTGCAAGAAGAAGGGACATGTTAAGGATGAGTGCTATAAGCTTTCATGGCCAACCCCAAGAAGCTGATCGCGGATATGGCAGACAACCGGGGGGGGGGGGGGGGGGGTGGGCAACTGAATTTGACTTGGAATCCCAGGAAACCTCCAGCACAATGGGACTTGATAAACAGGATATCGAAAAGCTGAAAGCCTTTCTTGAAACTCTAGGTACATCATCCACCAATCCTGGTGTCTGCTCATTTGCACAATCAGGAATGTCTCTCACCTCTCGTGGTCATAGTGCTTCAAATTATAGGCAACCTGCTTCTTGGATAATTGACTCAGAAGCGACTGATCATATGACCTTTTCCTCAAGATCTTTCTCCAATTATACCCCCTGTTCCAGCTCCTGGAAAATTATCACAGCTGATGAATCCTCCAGTTTTGGGTTGTTGTTCCCCCCTAACGGCTTGTGTTGGGAGGGGGGGTTATTTTGGTCGGTTTAGTTTTGTTTGGAACTCTCTTGTTCCGGGTCTCTTATGTACATCTTCTACACTTCCATTAATATAATTGAGTTTGTTTAAAAAAAAAAACCCATCAATCTCATCTCTGTTCACTGCCGGCTTTATGACTCAAATTGCAGCCTTACCTTTTTTCCCCACTGCTGTGTTTTTCAGGATCAAAATTTGGGGAGGACAATTGGGCATGCTAAGGACAGCAATGGTCTCTATTACCTAGAAGCGGCGGCTAGAATTGGTGGGTCTCATCAGGCTCCCTGTTCCACTTTGTTGCTGTCCAACAGTTCCACTCTAAATTAACTCTGGCTGCAACATTGTCGTTTAGGTCATCCTTCATTCAAAGTCCTTTAGGTCATGTTTCCGTCATTGTTTAAAAATGCTGATGTCAGCACACTGCATTGTGACACTTGTAAGCTTGCCAAGCACAAACGTGTGCATTTTCCTCTTAGTAATAAAAGATGTTCAAAGCCTTTCTTTCTAATTCATTCAAATATTTGGGAACCCTCTCAGGTACACAGTATTTCTGGGGCTACTTGGTTTGTCACTCTTATCAACGATTGATCCCGTGTGACTTGGGTTTATCTCTTTAAGAAAAAATCTGATGTGAGTACTATTTTTTTGATCTTTCACAACATGATTTAAAATCAATTTGGGGTCAAAATAAAAAAGATAGAGACAGATAATGCGCGAGATTATTTTAATCAAACCTTATCTTCCTACTTTCATAATGAAGGTATCATCCATGAGTCTTTATGTGTCGATGCTATTTGTTGTCCACTACACGTGCCCTGATGTTTCAAAACAAAGTCCCAAACTATCTATGGGGGGGAAGTGGTTCTTACTGCTGCTCATTTGGTCAATCACACACCCTCTCATACTCTGGGCTTTTCAGAGTCCTTGGCACGTGTTCTCACAATTCTATCCCCATTTCACCATTTCTGCATTCCTCCCCACTTGGGTCTTTGGCTGCGTCATGTTTGTCCATCTTCACTCCCACAATTGAAGCAAACTTGACCCCCAGGCTCTCAAATGTGTTTTTATCGAGTACTCCTCTACTCAAAAGGGTCATAAGTGCTACCACCCCTCTTCTCAAAAAAGCTTTGTCTCGGTTGATGTTACCTTTGTTGAACACAAGCGATTCTTAGACAATCGTGGTCTTTAGGGAGAGCCACCACCACCTTCAGAAGACCATGATTGGATTAATTTCTTATCACTACCTAGTCCGCTTCTCTAACAACTTGAGTCATCGATTTCTCCCATTGAATCACAGATTGAGTCCAAGTCTCCTTCTCCTCCACCCACACTCTTGGAACCCAAACAGAGGGCACCTATTAAGTCCGTCTATTCAAGAAGAAAGAATATTATGGCCTCACCAAAGCACACTCAATAGTCTAAGCGGGATTTCGACCTTGGGGTACACACAGAGCTTAGTACATCTCCCCTACCTATTATTGACTCTAACTATGATTTGCCCCTCTCAAAGCCACTTGGCAATGAAAATGATCTTGATCTCCCCATTGCTCTCACAAAAGGCAACAGAAAATGCACAAGCCACCCTTTATCCCATTTTGTGACTTTTGATAGAATATCACCTTTATGCAAAAACTTCCTTACCCATCTCAACTCAATCAAGATACCATAGACTGTGTTTGAGACACTAGACAGTGAGGAAAGGAGACATGCCATGAAAGTGGAAATGGATGCACTGAAAAAAGTGGGAGGTGATTGATCTACCAAGAGGGAAAAAAACTAATTGGCTACAAATGGGTGTTTTCCATGAAATACAAGGTAGATAGGCCTTTGGAGAGATACAAGGCTCAACTTGTTGCAAAGGAATACGCTCAAACATATGGTGTTGACTATCAAGACACATTTGCGCTGGTAGCTAAGATGAATACCGTGAGGATCTTACTATTATTGGCATCTAATTTTGGCCGAAATTTGTACCAGTTTGATGTGAAGAATGCTTTCCCACATGGGGATCTCAAGGACAAAATTTACATGGTTTGCCCCCCAAGGTTTAACACTGGCACAAAAGGGAAGGTTTGTAGACTCGGAAAGGCACTTTATAGATTGAAACAGTCTCCCAGGGCTTGGTTTAGTAGATTTACAAAAGCAATGCTGGTAATGGGGTATCGACAAAGTCAAGGGGACCACACCTTGTTCGTGAAACACACAACATTAGGGGAAGTGACTATTCTTCTAGTCTATGTGGATGATATTGTTATTATCAGTAATGATGAGAAGAAAGAAAAAGCCCTAAGGGAATGCCTATCTAAGGAAATTGAGATTAAAGATTTGGGGCGATTAAGATACTTCCTAGTAATAGAGGTAGCGTGGTCAACAAAAAGAATCTTAATTTCACAGCAAAAATATATCCTTGATCTACTCAATGAGACTGGATAGATAGGATGCAAGCCCATAGAAACGCCTATTGAGGTTGACCACAACTTAGTGAAGCTACAAATGATGAACCAATAGATCGAGGAATGTACTAGAGGTTTGTTGGGAAACTAATTTATCTATCATATACTTGACTAGATATTGCCTATGCGGTTAGTGTTGTGAGTCAATTCATGACAATTCCAAGAAGACACACCTTTATGCAGTAAATCACATTCTTCAATACTTGAAAACACTATGGGTAAGGGGATCCTTTTCAAGAAGGGTATAGGCCTCGGTCTTGAAGCGTACACGGACGCCGACTATGTAGGCTCTATCATTGATAGGAGATCTACTTTCAGTTACTGCACCTTTGTTGGGGGAAATTTGGTCACTTGGAGAAGCAAGAAACAATCAACTGTGGCCAGGTCGAGCGCGGAGGCTAAATTCAAGTCCATGGCTCTGGGCATCTGTGAGCTTCTTTGGCTCAAGATAATAATAGAATATCTCATAATTATGCAGGAAGGTCTTATGAGATTATATTGTTATAACAAGTCAGCCATTAACATTGCTCACAACCCTGTTATATATTTCACACCATATGTCCCATCTAAAGACTAGCTCGCTGATGTTCTCACTAAAGGGCTACCTAGATATCTATTTTAGAAGATTGTTGGCAAGCTGGGAATGGTAAACCTATATTCCCTAGATTGAGGGGGAGTGTCAGAATATCTCAAGAATCTCACAAGGATTCTTCTATGTTAGGAAGTGTATTTTTAGTTTCTAAGTTTACTTGATTAGATTGATTATAGATTCTTAGGAAGTAGATTGATTGCAGATTCTTAGGTAGTTTCTATAGTTAGTGATATGATTGGATCTCTTCTCTCTGTGTGTGTGCGCGCGCGCGCGCGCGCATGCGCTGCATGTACAGTTAGCAAATTAATACAGAAAAATCTCATTTTTTTTCACAATGACTAATCTCTTCTTATAGAGGGAGGATAGAACAAATTAGGAAATGATCAAACTTGGAAATAATTTACAAGATATACAGGATATTCCTATTCTAAAATAGAATCAATTAATCAAAGAGATTTGGGCCATCAATCAAGAGATTGGAGCCAATCCCTACTAATCAAGGGATTGGTCTCCTTTCCATTTCAGCACTCCCCCTCAAGCTGGCTTGAACTTATCTTCCATAGCAAGCTTGCTCACTAGATTTTCAAAGTGTTTCTTATGTAACCCCTCTATGAGAACATCAGCAACTTGATCAATTGTTGGATTGTAAGGCATAAAGATTACCCCATTGTCAAATTTCTCCTTGATAAAATGTTTATCCACCTCTACATATTTCGTTCTGTCATGGAGGACCAGACTGTGAGCAATGGAGATTGCGGCTTTATTGTCATAGTAAACCTTTGCCAGTAAGGAAATAGGAATCTTCAAGTCCTCTAGTAATCTTTTATCCACATAACCTCACAAATTCCGTGGGCTATTGAACAGAAATCAGCTTTAGCACTACTTCTAGCTACTACGTTCAGTTTCTTGCTCCTCCTAGTGACAAGATTACCTCCCACGAAGGTGCAATAGCTTAAAGTAGATATTCTATTTGTAACACTACCTACCCAATCTGCATCGGTATAGGCTTCTATGTGTAGGTGTCCTCGTTTTTTTGAAGAGCAATCCTTTTCCATGTGTTCCCTTTAGGTACCTTAGGATTTTGTAGGCAACTTCAAAATGCTCCGAACCTGACGAATGTATAAATTGACTTACCATACTCATTGCAAAATCTATATCAAGTCGGGTGTGAGATAAATAGATGAGACTACACCCAAGTCTGTGGTATTTCTCTCTACTTATCACATCTTTGGCTTTGGCAAGTTGCAACTTCAAATTGAGTTCTATGGGAGGTTCGGCTATCTTACATCCAAGCATTCCTGTTTCATTGAGCAAATACAGGACATACTTACGTTGATTGACGAAAATTCCCTCTTTTGATTTTACGAATTCCATCCCAAGGAAGTACTTTAGAGGCCCCAAATCCTTGATCCCAAACTCATGTGTTAGCTTTCTCTTAACCTCCCCAATTTTTGCACTATCATCACCAGTCATTATTATATCATCTACATGTACAATCAAAATAGTCTTTTTTCCATTACTAGAGTGCTTGAAGAACAATGTGTGGTCAGCCTGACTTCGAATGTAACCATAGCTCTTCACTGCCTTTCCAAACCTTTCAAACCACACTCTTAATGACCAATTCAGGCCATACAAGGATTTTTTCAATTTGCACATCTTGTTGGCACTGGAGTTCTTCTCAAATCTAGGTGGAAGATCCATGAACACTTCTTCTTCCTCAAAATCTCCATTTAGAAAGGCATTATTTACATCAAGCTGGCGTGGAGGCTAACTGGAATTCACTACTAGAGAGAGAAGTACTCGAATTGAGTTTATCTTTGCAACTGGAGCGAAGGTCTCTTGATAGTTAATACCGTAAGTTTGGGTGAACCCCATGGCAACAAGTCTTGCATTGTACCTTTCTATGCTCCCATCTACCTTACAACCTACAATTGTCCTACCTTTCAATAGCTCCACAATCTCCCAAGTCCCATTCTTTTCAAGAGCATTCACCTCCTCCTTTACTACTCACTTCCAATCTGGATTACTTAGGGCATCCTATAGTTCTTGATACATGCAAGTTAGAAATATTTGAAAGAAATGCTTTGTGGTTATTAGACAATTTCTAGTATGACAGGTATTTGGAAATAGGATGTTTAGTACAAAATCTTACTCATTTTCTAGTCGCAATGGAGACATCAAGATTAGCCTTTTCAAATGAGGGAGAATTTGAAGGAGTAAGTTTAGAGTTGGCCTGAGTGGAAGGAGGACCATCATTCGAAGATGCCAACTGTTTAAGTACTGGAGGGACATTCAAATCAATAGCATTTTTTTTGAGATTTTCTTCTAATATAAAATTGAAGCTCAAGTTTCAGATTACTTTGATCTATTCGCAGTAATTCACCCCCTGGTTCTGACTCCATCATCCTTGGTACCTATGAACTAGACGCATCCTATTTTGAGCACTAGTTTCCTTGGATTATTTATCAGAGTGGAGTAAAGTGTCAATCATGTTTGGAAGAGGTTCAGGAATTTTCAAAAAATTATCTTCTTCTACATTATTCTCCCCCTGAAGATGATTTTGGTAAAATATGGTTGATTCTCCATGAAAGACACGTCCATGCTTATGTGAGTTTTCTTTCTCAAAGGATTAAAGCACTTGTACCCTTTTTTATTTGGAGCATAACCAAGAAAAACACATTTTTCGGTTGTTGGATCCAATTTGAATCGAAAAATTTGTGAAATGTAACAAAGCAAGTGCACTTAAAATTTTTTAAAGGTAGCTCAGAGTACAATCGACACATAGGGAAAATTTATTTTTGGAGAATTCATAGGCGTCTCAAAGTTTAAGACCTGAGTTGGCATTCTATTGATTAGATAGCAAACAATTAAAACAGAATCTCTCCAGAGGTATTTTGGGACATTCATAGAAAACATAATAGCCCTAGTTATCTCAAGTAAATGTTTATTTTTTCGTTTAACTATGCCATTATGCTAGGGAGTTTGACGACATATTGATTGATGTAAAATATCTTTTTCTTTCAAAAATTCCCCTAAACATTCATTGAAATACTCTGTTCCATTATCAAATCAAAGAATACAAATTTTTATTTTAAATTGGGTTTCGATCATGTAAAAGAAATCTTTGAAAATTCTTGCCACTTTGGATTTCTTGTTAAGCAAGTAAACCCAACATACTCTAGTATAATCATCGATAAAAGACACAAACCATCTTTTGCCAAATAAAGTGGTAACCTTTGAGGGTCCCCCAAAATCACAATGAATCAAATAAAATGGTTTTGATGAGTTGTAAAGTTTTAAAACAAATTTAACACGATGATCTTTAGAGAAATGATAGCTTTTACATTGAAACAAAGAACAATCCACTCCTTTAAACAATTTAGGAAACAGGTGTCTTAAATAAGGAAAACTAGAATGGCCTAGCCTAAGATGTCATTGCATTATTGGATCAAAAATAGAAATTGAATTATTACCACTCAATCCGTGAGCTTTTTTATTATCGAAGAAATCCTCATTGAAGTAGTAAAGTCCATTTATCACTCAAAAACTATCAATTGTCTTCCCCGAGTTCTGGTCTTGAAATAGGCAAAAAAGAATTAAAGAAGGTAATACGACAGTTAGAATCTTTTGAGAGTTTACAAACAAACAAAAGATTACAAGCAAGTTTAGAAACATGAAGTACTGATTGAAGATCAATACTTTCAGAAATTTAAATGAGACCTTTAACTATAAACATATCCAGCCGTTATCCCACTATGTGGGGTTGGCTACATGAATTCTAGACTTCTATGTGGGTTATATCCCAACAGATAGTTTGTCTAGAATTCATATTTGGATCCGACTTGGTTTTACGCTGGCTGTCGGCTACCTAACGCAACCCTCCTCCTTTATCCGGGCTTGGGACCGGCAGTGGATAATATCCCCTGGCGGAGTAATGATGAAATGAAGTTTGAACACCATCTTCACATGGAGAAATTTCATGAGATGGTGGTGAATGAAGATAATTGATATAGTTGTGTTCCATAACTTAATTGAAAAATTGTTGTATGTTATTCTTGTTTTTCACTACCAGAACAAGGAATATATGAATCGAATATATTGGATAAACTGGTCATATGATTAAATGCCCCTAAATCAATGATCCATGGAGTAGATTTTAAAGACCTTGAGAGGGCTAAAGGATTTCTACCTTAATGGGCCAAAAAACAATTAGGTGTACCAAGTGTACTAGGTGATGAATTAGACTGTAGCAATGTTAGGAGTTGATCGAATTGCTCTTTGCTAAAGGAACCATATTTGATTTGTGATTGAGTTACTGTGGAGGAAATGTCTGACATGGTGGCACTAGGGACTGATGATTTGTTGAATGTGTGATTGTGCATTGCAAATATGGCAATCCTTCGTCTTCTAAGCTGAGCTAGTTAGGTTCGCTGGAACAATCGTCAAAAATAGCAGTCACGGTGGACACTGCTTGCAGATTCAGCGAGAGCAACCCTATGCGTCTTCTCCACCATAGGTAGTGCTTTTGTCAGAAACAACGGTCGTAGTAGTTGCGACTTGCAAATCTGAGAATCCCACGATTGACGAGGAGACGACGATGAGTTGCTGGGTGTCGTCGAATCTGAGAGAGGAGGTGACAATGAGTCACGTTGGACCACTACACCATTGGATCTTGACAAAAAATCGCGTCAAAAAACTTGACCAAAGGCAAATCGGGGTTCACCGAAGCTGGAAAGAGGGTGTAGCTAGAGAGGGAAAGACGATGGTTGACGAATGATGACAACAACAAAAGCTGACTACGCTATGGAAGGTCCGAGGTTGGAAGGTTGGCGGCTGGCGTGCCTAGGGTTTGACAATGTATGGTGCTACAGCAGGTCCAAGGTTGGAAGGCTGGCGATTGGTGTGCCTAGGGCTTGAAAGCGTATGGTGTTGTGGCAAGTCCGAGGTTGGAAGGTTGGCGACTAGCGTGCCTAAGGTTCGACAGCATAAGGGTTGCCTAGGGTTGGACAGAGGCTGCCTAGGGTTTGATGGTGTAAGGGTAACTTCCCTGCTCTAATATCATATGAGCTAAAAGAAGAATGATTTCTATTTCACCATAATTGAAAAAAACATGACTCCTCTCTTCTTATAGAGGGAGGATACAACAAATTAGGAAATGATCAACCAACAATAAATGTTAGCCCTAGTGCACCTTAATAACCCAAGTTAGCAGGGGTAATGCTAACCTCATATGTCAACCAACAAACGTGGATTTACTTTGGCATGGATGTAGCTAATGACTATTGTATGTATCCATTTTTCTTAGTGTAATCCCATGAAATTGAAAGTATTGGTTTTCAGATCAGTTTGAAAAAGAAAATTTATATGGAAAAGAAAAAAATTTCTTGAAAAATAATTTATTTGTTTTATTATGAAAAATAAATTTTCTTGCATTTATTTTATGAGAGAATATTTCTTGTATGAAAACTTGTGTGTATTGCTTGTCCTGGCTCCCAACAATATATATTGTTTTGTTCACTGAGTTTTGACTCATCATAGATTCTTTTAAATTTTTAGGTGGCGATTCAACTGTGGAACCGATGTTTCTGACAGTGTTAAGGAATGAGATAGTTTGGTTTATCTCAATTAGATTAGTTTTTTTGTTTTTGTATGTCCCAATTTGTCCTTGTGGGCATTAGTTCGATCTTAGTAGTTTTTATTTTTACTAATAGTTTGCTTCAAGATTGTTACAGTCAAGGATTGTAGAGACATTTTTAAGTTTATATTTGGAATGGATATTTATGATTCAGTGATTAACTATTGTTCTTTTTGTCATAATATGATATGTATAGAGGCTTACTAAATCCTAATGGGCCTTTGGCTCATTAAAGGTTACGTGCCCGTCATGGGCCCCCAATGAGTTGTGACATTACCTCAGTTTAATAGTCCATTCTAGGAATGTTACCAAAAATTCAAGATCACAAAACCTATGAAACTACCACAACATTCATAATGCCCCTTGACTAGAAGACTAAGACATAAGGCAATAAATATAGAGAATAAACAACCATGTTTACCATTCTACTTGGTAAATACTACTTGTTACTTCATTTACCCCCTATTTTGTTACATGGCCTGTATGTTAAAGGAGGTGTAGATAGTTTGAGATTGATATAATTTCTTCTGTAAAAGAAAATTCAATTGATAAATTATGATAAAATTATGATGACCTGCATTCCTAGAAGAAATTTAGGTTTAATTGATTTGATGAAATTACTCTCCACAAACACAGAGACCAAGAAGCAGCACAATATCTGGAAGATTATTTGGATCAGTTGATGAACAAAATATTGGATTATTGATAAAATGTTACAAAATTAAGTCTTTAAACCCAAAATATCCAAGAACTTACCCACTAGACTTATCAAAAAGTTTCAGGATTGAATGATGACTGCCACAAGACATCCAGGCAAGCAAAGTCTATAAATGACTTTCACATTTGTACAAGTAAACAACATATTTGGTTAATATTCTGATGTCATAAGAAGCAAGGAATAATTTGCAATAGAGATACAAGTGATGCAAAAATCAGAACATTCAGCAGAAGAAAAAATGGGTAAAACAAAACAGGGTGCAACTACCTGTGAAATCTGGAGACGGGTCTTTTTTTCTGCAGCTTTAAAGGCTTTTTCATGAGCAGTAACAGTTTTCTCTTGTTTGCTTTCCTGTTTTTTCTTCTGTTCATACCATCTCCGGGCGTTAGCATGGGCTGAGAGTGCCAGATCAACTTCTACCTGAAGTGGAAAGTTGTAGAAATTACAAATGTGTCACAAGATTAATGATTCAGATTATAGTTTTTATTGAATTAGGTTAATACAGAGTAGGAGTTAGTAGATAACAGCGAAACTAGGGAAATACAAGGAACCATTGGAGTGGGAAAGATTTATTGATAATTTTTACCATCATCAGTGAACTCAATTAGTTAGATATTTACCCAATCATCAGCATTGCTTAAAAGTAAACAGGTGATTCTTTTCAATTTGCGGAAAGACTTCAAAAGCAACTTTCTAAAATAACACATAATACCTGAAAACATGTCAGCTTATTGCATTGACCAATAATTATATATATTTAATATAGTTGTGCAAATGATAATGATTAGGATTCATAGTAAGATTACGTAAGAGATTACATCATGTAGGACAAATACAAGATTGATTGCATAAATAAAGGCATACCTAACTCATGTCATAATCCATTGGTACTTGATTACTCATTAGGAAGATGGATTCTATGTTTAATAAAACCAGAAGATCTGATAGTTCATCCAGTAATTAGTGCATTTAAATAGGACTAAAAATTAAGTAAAACTCAATTCTAAAACTTGGTTTCTTTTGAGGATTGTGAACACCCAAAATATAGAAAACACCCAATCCTTCATATTTTATATATTTGCTATATGAAGCCAAAAATAGAATCCTACTAACATACAAATAAGCTAAACACTATTCCTAGCCAACTTTTACAATTTTAAATTTTGTTTTTTGAAGGGATAGTTACTTTTTATTTATTTAGAATTTCAGTATTTTGATGTTTCCATCAAATACAAATAGGGGGTCATTTATTTACATGTAATAACTTGCGTGGACGTAAAGGTACATGTAGGGAAAAAATTTACTTCACTAAAAATGTAAACAAATCTGTCTGGTCCAAGTAAAATGTCAATGATCTGCTGGGCTTGACTGCCTTTCTACCCAACCTAAGGGATTTAGGCTCCGTTTGTTTCAATATAAAATATTTTACATTGGAAAATAATTTTCACACAAAATTTTACACCAAAAAAATATATTTTCATCTTATTTTTCAGTGTTTGGCTTGCATTTAAAAAATTCCAGGAAAAGAAATGAAATATGGCCTCAAATCTCCACTTCACGAAGTGGCATTGTGCACAAGTATGATATCCCTTAGAATAATGAGTTTGGTCTCAAAACCAAAAATTGATTTACCAAAATTTTTAGTTAAGTCATTTTTTACATTTTGGTAAAATGTTTTTGCTTTGAAAATATTTTACTTTCCATTTTTTATCCAAGCACCAGAAAATAAATAAAATATTTTACCAAAAAACATTTTACGGCAAAACAAATGGAGCATTAGTAGAAAATATCCAGAGTTGGGTACAAGGCCAACTGAATTGTCTTTTTAGGAGGCAGAAAAAGCTTTGGTTTTAAGCTCTGTCCTACTTACAAATTTTCTAGAGGCAGAAAAGGAAAAAAAAAAAAAGTTAATTGACATACTGATACTGTGAACAATTAAAATGTAATGCGCATTGTATAATATTCTGAAGTAAACAATGTTTTTATTTAGATATATACTTAAAATTCAGAGAACTTTGGGGGAAATGAGTATATCTTTTATCCATGACTACTAAGTTACTTTGTTAGGATCACCTCTGGAAGTCAATGCATGCAAAAAGCTACACAAACCCCTAAAGCATAACTATAAATTGTCTGTGCTCACTAAGGTCTACAGTAGGGGCCACCTATTGAAGTCAAAGCACTCAGCCTGCCACAAAATAAGCCCTTAAAGCATTTTTTCTTTAAAAGAGTTCATTTTTCTAATGAAACTGAAAGTAGAGCTAAATAAAAACCAAAGTAAAATGCATATGATTGTGGCCATTGACTAGATAGAATTTGTGCTCATTCCAAGGATTTGCACGAATTGATATCTTTGGGCCTTCTGATAGTCAGTTTCTTACTAAGGCTTCCCTAGTGACATCTGTTTGTGACCCTTGGATATAAGATGTCTTCAATATCAAGCAGAACGTTCATCAAAGGTTCTTAAGAGATTAACCAACAAAACTTTCAGTTTCAGCCACTATGACCTAGATGAGATTTCTCATTTGTTTGTAATGAGGCACCTGAATATATGGCATTGATTAAGTTTCAATAAATGCATGCCCAATTTTCTTAAGAAATGTAATACTATTGAAATTACATTACCTTTTTAATTTTCAAACCATATAACTGGTGGTACAATGTCTTATTTTCTTATCTTGAAATTCTTACCAATCCATGTTGTCCACATCCCTCTTTTGGCACTATTTGGCACATTATATTGGGTTTGGGTCCTTATAAAAACCCAATTTTAGGAAAAAGATAATAAAGAAAATATAAAGATATAAATATATATATGGATAGATATCTACAAGATAATTAAAAACATAGAAATTAGGATAATGGATAATAATAAAAATAATAACTAAACTTATTAAAATAATCGAAAACCTATTTGAAATTGGAAGGGCTTCTTGCCAATTGTTTCATCCTATTTTGTGCCACTGTCAATTCTTTTCTTATCACCTAAAGGGCTTCTTGCCTCTGCCTTGAATGTTGATCTACGGCTAGCTCCACATTGGAATAGTGCATCACTATGGGTATCAATGGGGGTTTGTAGCCAAAGAGTGCCTCAAAGGGGGACCTTTTTAGGGAGCTATGGTAGTTAGAATTGTAGCACCACTGAGCAAGTGGTAGCCACTAATTCCAACTCTTGGGTTTGGAGAAGCATACACACCTTAGATAGGCCTCTAGACATTGTCTCACTTGTTCGTTTTGCCCATCTGTTTTAGGGTGATAGGCGTTGGACATCTGCAAGCCAACCCCCAACCATAGTTGTTAAAGGCGCACCTAGGCGCAAGGTGTCGCCTCGGCCGAGGCAAGGCGATTTCAGCGAGGCCCTCGCCTTGCATGGTGAGGCACCGAGACAAGAGGAGCACCTCATGAAACTTAGATTTTAATTAAAACCTGGGCAGCACAATTCCTCCCCTCTTCTCGGTTCCTGCATGTATACATTACAACATATTTACATTTCAAGTAAATATCCACATTTTCTTTATTTATATTTTACCTTCCATTTACTTTAATATATAAATATAAATAAGAAAGTACCCCCCATTTGAATTCAATAAAAATATCTAAAAAATCAAAATCCATAATAATAAGAAAATAGAATTTTGGTTTTAGTACAAATTCGAGATTTAGGCTATTTTACCACCCTAAAATACATATCTACTATTTTTTGAAAAAATCATTAAAAATTATTTTAACAACAGTGAATATTAGCTATCAAAATACCGGAAGATAGTTTTTCAAAATGAAAACATTTTCTTATATGTCTCCTTATAATGCGCTAATCTTCCAGACTTAGAAAAATAACATTTTTCAAAATGAAAACATTTTCTTTATTGTGGACTTGTAGTGTTTATATGTTTGTTTAGAACTTTAAATGATGACTGGTACTTGTTTGAGTTTGAGACTTTAAGTTTGAACTTTGATGATGTTTTTAGTTTAGAATTTGTATGATGAATGGATCAACTTTGATGATGTTAGTTTAGAATTTGAAGATAATGAATCATTAATGATATATATGTGTTATTATTGATAATTTGATAGTTTTTTATAATTTTACAAGATTTTGAGTTTTTTTTTCTAAATGTTATGCCTCGCTTAGCAAAGGCGCACCTCGCCTCGTGTGCCTCGCACCTCAGATTCCAAAACCTTTTGTGCCTCGCGCCTTTCAAAACTATGCCCCCAGCTGCTTGAATAATTCCCTCCAAAAATTGCTAGTGAACACCTTATCCGTATCTAAAGTGATGGACACCGGTAGACCATGCACTTTCACCACTGAGTCCAATAGCAACCTAGCCATCAGGGGCTGTAAATGGGTGGGCTAGGCTTGGGAAATAACCGAACTTAGTCAACCTATCCACCACTACCATGATAGTGTTCTTTCCTTCAGACCGTGGGAGCCCTTCCACAAAGTCCATAGAGATCCGTTACCATGCCTGTTCGAGTATCTCGAGGGGTTGAAGTAAGCCTGGGTAAGAGACCTGCTCATGTTTGCATTTTTGGCAAATATGACACTCTAACACAAAGGCAGTCACTTCTTTTTTCATCCTGGCCAATAAAATAGTTATCTCATCTTGTTGTAAGTGACATTCAAACCCGAGTGTCCCCTAATTGGTGAGGCGTGCAAGGCTTGTAGTATTCTTGATCTGAGCTAAGTGTCATCCCCAATTACCAGCCTTCCTTTGTATCTCAGTAACCCTACCTTCAATGTGTACCATGTATGCTCATGTGGTCCAGCTGCCAATCGGGTCATAAGATCCCTGGCCCACAATGTTTGTTCATAGCTATTAGACACCTCCTTGACCCAATCTGGAACCACCACTGAAATTGCTTGGCACTCTCCTATTTCCTCCCTTCTCGGTAGTGCATCAGCCACTTTCCTTACCCTTCCGGTATTAGATGGTGTAATCCAATTCAAGTAGCTTGGTTACTCCCTTCCTCTGTAGCTGCGTGTGCAGCCTCTATTTCCCCAAGGACTTAAGGCTCTAGTGATCCGTCTTGATGACAAATGGATTTCTTTCCAAATAATACCTCAATTTCTCAACTGCCATGAGTACTGTTATAAGCTCCATGTCATAGATACTTGGCCCCAAGTGTTTAAGGGCTAAGGCTTGACTAAGCAAGGCTATAAGCCTGCCCTCTTGAACCAACACAGCCCCCACTCCTATGTCACAAGCATCAATTTCTAGGATGAAAGGTTTGGTGAAATCCGACAAGGCTAATATAGGAGCTTGGCTCATAGCTCTCTTTAGGGAATTGAAAGCTACCTCTGCCTTGTCACCCCATTCAAACCCATTCTTCTTGAGCAGCTCTGTCAAGGACGTGCTGATCATCCCATAGCCCCTAATGAATTTTCTGTAATAGCCAGTTAGACCAAGAAATCCCCTAACTCCTTAATGGTCTTGGGAGTTGGCCACTCTACCATGGCAATGATTTTCTTAGGGTCACTAGTCACTCCTTTTCCGATGATAATGTGCCCTAGGTACTCTACCTTTCCCTCTGCAAAGGTACATTTAGACTTCTTTACAAACAATCAGTTAGATCTGAGGACTTGGAAAGTGGTTTTGAAATGGATCAAGTGTTGCTCCATGATAGGGCTATATACTAAGATATCATCGAAGAAAACAAAGATGAATTTTCTGAGGTAGGGACAAAAAATGTGGTTCATAAGTGCCTGGAAGGTGGCAGACACATTAGTTAGGCCAAAGGGCATAACCTAGAATTCATACAATCCTTGGTGGGTACGAAAGGCTGTATTGGGTATATCCGGACAGCTCATCCGAATTTGGTGGTAACCAGATCTGAGATCAAGCTTTGAGAAGGTAGTTGCCCCTGCTAATTCATCCAACAAGTCGTCTATAAAAGGGATGGAGAATTTGTTTTTAATGGTGTAGGAGTTTAGTTGCCTATAATGAACACAGAACCTCCAGCTTCCATCTTTCTTCTTAACAAGAGGAACAGGGGATGCAAAGGGGCTTTGGCTAAGTTGGATTATATTTTTGTTAAGCATCTCCTTAACTAGGCGTTCAATCTTTGCCTTTTGAAAAGGAGAGTATCGGTATGAGCAGACATTTATGGGTTCTGTGTTAGGTTTAAGGTGGATTGTGTGCTTTAGGAAGCGATTGGGAGGAAAGGAAGATGATTCCAAGAATAAGTCCTCAAATTCAACCAATAAAGAGTGTAAAGAGTCATTAAGGGTTACCTTGCTTGGGGAGTAGGTGAGGGCATCCAACTTGAGCCATTGGCGCTCCTCTGCCCCAACCTATCATCCTCTGTGTACTCCTCTACTTCAATGGCATACACCAAATGTAGTTGAGCAATGGCTCCCTCTTCTTGCTCAAATAGCTTCTTCAGGTGGCTCCTTGATATAGCCTTACATTCCCCTCTTTCCCCACACACCGTCAGTGTCAACCTTCTTCCTCCCTACTCAAAAGTCACCTCTAGGGTGTTGAAATCGAATATCAGAGGACTCACTATCCTCATCCAATCAACTTCAAGCACAATTTGACATCCCCCTAGCTATAGGATCCTTAGGTCTGCTGAGAACTCGTATCCTTGCATTCTCCATGTAAACCCTTGACATTTATATCGAATGATCATCTTGTGGCCGTTGGCAACGGTTACTGACAGGGGTATAGTGGTTTGTAGCACGCATAAGAGTTCCTTGGTTGAATTCTCATTCAAGAAACTACGTGTGCTTCCACTTTCAATTAACACAATCAACTTCTTCTTCCCTACAACCCTTTTAATTTTGATCACTTTCTTCGAAGGGTGGCCCTCCAAGGCATGGAGGGAAATCTGTCCACCCTCTTCTCTTTCTTCGGCATTACGTCCTACTTCGATCTCCTTTGCTTCTACCTCTGTTTCTTCTTTGTCCTTGTCTTCTTGTCCTTCCATCTACATCAGTTGTTTCCGGCATTGACGTTCGAGAGCATACTTCTCTCCACACTTGAAGCACAATCTCATCTGCATTTTCTGGTCTAGTGTAAGAGATCTCAATGGGGTAGCCTGGATCGGTGCTTGGGGTGAGTAGCTTCCCCTGTTCATCTGGGAGTTGCTACCCTTGTATCCCCCTCCCATTGAGCTCTACCACCCCCTTCTCGATCCTTTTGAGGAGATCTTATGCTTCCTCACAAAGGCTTCAAGGGAAAGCTTGTGTAAGTGGGCTTTCTCTGATGCTTGCCTCACCATGGTCGGTTGTAACATTTTCACCATTGGTCTGAGTTCGTCGTTCAATCCGCCGAGGAAACTTGAAACAAAGTAGTGCTCATCTAGTGTTGGATGGGCATGACTGAGTATGGACTTCAGCTCCTCAAATCGAGCCAAATATTCCTCCACCGTTCCTTCTTGCTTTAGTTTGTTGAATTGCTCCACTACATCCGTTAAACTACTCTCAGCAAAACAAGCACAAAACTCCTCTACAAATTCTGGCCACCTCCATTCATTCCTCTATCCACTCCAACTCTAGAACCAAGAGTTTGCTGAATCATTCAAGTACGCAGCGACCATATTGACCTTATTCTCCTCTGCCACCCGATAGTGATAGAAGAAGCGTTTGCATCTTCTCATTCACCACTTGGGCTTCTCCCCTTCGAACATCGATATCTCCAGCTTAGGCATGGCTGTATTAGTTCCTCTTAGTGTGGCTTCTACTGCCATCTCCGGTCATTCTTCCCTTTTCGGTCTTCCCCTAGCTCCAGGGATGATCAGAGCTACAACTGCTAGTGGAGGAAAATCCAATAGCAAGCTCGCATTGGGCTGCCTAGAAAATATGGCAAGCACAACACTCAACTGCTGGCTCAGGCCTGAGAATTCCTCATATAAATGTGAGAAATCCTCCCTCGGGTTTCTTTCCACCTCCAATATGTTTGCTCGAATACGGCTTACATCTTCTTGAGTGTTTCTGAACCCCACTTCAACCGTTTCCAACTTTCATCAACTTGTTCATGGCTCTGTCTCAACCTGGCTTCTATGATGTCCAATCGAGATTCCAGTTGCTTCATGCGGGTGCCTTCCACCGACTCTAATACCAATAGTCAGTACTAGAGGAACTAACAAGGGTAGTGGCAGAATTTTGGGAGGAATTCAACATCTACCGAGGAGAAAGAGAATAGAGGAGATAGGAGAGAGAAAGATAACGAAAATGAGAGAGAAGAGACAATCAGAATATTCTCATTGATTGTCTTGGAGCGTGGCTCCATTACATATATGTCATGTGTCTCGGGTAAGAGGGGTGCTTATGTAATAAAGATATACTATGAGTAGAGATAGCATATTAGGAGTCTGCATTAAAAGGTTGTAATTAGTTTGTTATTAGTTTGTTGCCGCTTTGGGAGTTGTACATTCCCAGCAACAACTTTCTGTTATGCACATGGGCGCTGGTGGCTGGCTTTATAAGCAGCTGTCCAACTCGTGAATAGTATGAATGAATATTCTTAGAAGTTTCTATTCTCTCTCTCTCTTTCTCTCTTCTCCCTACTGATTCTCTTTTCCTAAACCATTCGTATCGTTCTATCGGAAATTCATAGCCAGCTTCTCGGAAGCTGACATTTGGTATCAGAGCGGTCTTCTTGGGCGCAAGCAGAGGCAGAGAAGAATATCCATATGGCCGAAGGGACGAGGATGAAGCAGATGGAGTCTCAACTACAGCAAGTGGCTACAACAGTGGCGGAGGTGCAAACGAGAATGGGAACTCTCGAATCTTCCATTGGAGCAGGGGTAGATGCCCGGATTGATCAGGCCATGGAGAGATGGCGAGGTGAGAATCGAGAACAGAATGCTCGGTTCCATGAGCAAGTAATGGAACAGATGCAGCAGATTATGCGAATGTTCTCGACTCAGCAACCGGTAAGACTTTCCGCCGATTTTCCGCAAAGGGAGAGGTCGGAACCCATTCTCCAAGGGGTAGGAATGGAGCGCCGACCAATGGGAATGTCGGAAATGGAATTTGAGCCGGAAGGGACTGGCGATAACATAAGGAGAGTGAGAGCTCAGGGGGATCGTTATCAACCAAACTTTCCGATACCCAAACTGGAGATTCCGCTCTTCGATGGAGAAAATCCTAGATGGTGGGTCAGGAGGTGCGAACGTATGTTCGCCTTGTATCAGGTGCAGGAACAGCAGAAGGTCACACTGGCCTCTGCCTACCTGAACGACATGGCTGATGCATGGTACCAGGGGTGGCTGGCGGAGAAAGAAGGCAGCCCATGGAACGAGTTTGCAGATGATTTGTGTGAAAGATTCGGAGATCGGAGTATGCGGGATATAGTGGAAGAGTTTAACAAGCTCAAGCAACTTGGAACGGTACAGAATTACCAGCTCAAATTTGAGGAGCTGAGGTCCTTAATGATGATACACAATTCCCATCTATCAGAAGAGTATTTTGTATCGAGTTTTATTAGTGGCTTGGGAGATGAAGTAAGACCCATGGTGAAAATGATGCAGCCAACGACAGTAAGGTTGGCCGCCGAGAGTGCAAAGTTACAGGAAATGATGATTGAAGCGCTGTTAAAAAAACAACGAAATCAAGCGAAGGGAGTGATCACTGGGGGTTGGCAGACTGGGAGCAGGGCTCAAGGACGAGATGCGGTGCACAGTGGTAAGGGAATCCTGGCACTACCTCCTGCAGCCCCTAATCCGACCACTGGAGGAGGGTTAATGGAGCAGAGACGCCAAGCTAATCTATGTTATAGGTGCGGGGATAAATACTTTCCGGGACATAGATGCAAACGACAAATCTTGTTGCTGGAAGGGGAGGATGAGGAAGGACTCGTGGAGGAAACTCCAGGAATGGAGGAAGGTGATCAAGGAGAAATATCCCTACACGCGCTAAAAGGGGTGGCACATAGTAAGATCATCAAGGTGGAAGGGCGAGTTCACCAATGTTCGCTAATGGTTCTCATTGATAGCGGAAGCACCCACAGCTTCCTGGATGAAGGCATGGCGAAGAAGTTGAGATGTGAAGTCTCAGATGCCCACCCTCTCTCGGTAACAGTCGCAAACGGGAACAAGGTACTGAGTCAATCCTCGTGCTTGGGGTTCTGCTGGGAGATGAATGGGGAAGAATTCGTGGCAGATTTGAGGCTATTGAAATTGGGGGGTTGTGATGTGGTACTTGGGGTTGATTGGATGAGGGGTGTGAGTCCTATCAGCTTCGATTTCAACAAGATGGAGGTGACCTTTGAGAAGGATGGAAAGAAAAGGGTGCTTAAGGGCAGCCAGGAAACAGGTATGTGCAAAATGATAACGGGAAAGAGACTTCAACGGCTGCTCAAAAGCAAGTTCTCCCAAGTAGTGCAGCTGTTCTCTATCCATGCTATGGAGGTGTTCGAAGAAGAACCAGAGCAGGCAGGAGAGTTGGCAATTACAGTGAGCAGCCACCCACATGATCAGTTGAAGGTACGCGAAACTAACGCTCTTAACATACTATTATTTGAGTTCGAAGACCTCTTTTCCGAACCTAGCTCATTACCTCCAAAAAGGCCCTGTGACCATACCATCCACCTCAAACCCAATTCAGAGCCGGTGAACGTTAGGTCCTATCGCTATCCTCCAAAACAGAAAACTGAAATAGAGAAACTCATCCAAGACATGTTACAAAAGTCGATTATCCAACACAGCCATAGCCCTTTCGCATCTCCCGTACTCCTCGTCAAAAAGAAAGATGGCTCATGGAGATTTTGTGTGGACTATAGGCAACTCAATGCCATAACCATCAAAGACAAGTTTCCCATACCCATTGTAGAAGACTTACTTGATGAGTTAAAGCATGCCTCAGTTTTCACTAAGCTGGATCTTAGAGCAGGGTATCACCAAATTCGAATGGAGCCTCGGGATATCCCTAAAACCGCATTTAAAACTCATCAAGGGCACTACGAATTCAAGGTAATGCCCTTTGGACTCACTAACGCCCCAGCCACTTTTCAAGCATTGATGAACCGAATATTTGAGCCTTATTTACGTGTATTCATTCTAGTCTTCTTCGATGACATTCTGATCTATAGTTCCACTTTCATTGAACACCTAGCCCATTTGAGAACTACCCTCGAGGTGCTTCGACTCAATAAACTGTATGTTAAGAAGTCTAAGTGCTCCTTTGCACAAAGTCATGTGGAATATTTGGGCCATATAATATCTCATGCAGGAGTCAGCACCGATCCTAGTAAGGTAGCAGCCATGATGGAGTGGCCGAGGCCTCAAAATGTCAAAGGCTTACGGGGATTTCTGGGCTTAACTGGCTATTATCGCCGGTTTGTTAAGGATTATGGAGTTGTCAGCAGGCCACTCACGGAATTGCTGAAAAAGGATGGTTTCCAATGGAATGATCAGGCTGAGGAGGCTTTTGTTAAACTGAAGAGAGCTATGAGTGAAGTACCAACATTGGGCTTGCCAGATTTTGACAAGCCATTTGTATTGGAGACGGACGCCAGTGCTGTTGGAATTGGAGCTGTCCTGGTACAAGGAGATAGACCCTTGGCCTTTCTTAGTAAGGCATTGGCTCCTCGGCATCTCGGGTTGAGCATTTACGAGAAGGAGCTGTTAGCGGTGCTGATGGCGGTAGAAAAGTGGAGGCATTATTTAGAAGGCAGTAAATTTGTGATCAAAACAGACCATGAGAGTCTCAAATTCCTACTCCAACAGAAATTACACACACAATTGCAACGAAAAGGGATGACTAAGTTGATGGGATTGGATTATGTCATCCAATACCGAAAAGGAAAAGAAAATTTAGCTGCAGATGCCTTGTCAAGGTGCCATGAGGAAGGGCACTCTGCTGCTCTTACAGTGTTGGTTCCAGACTGGCACAGGGAAGTAGCCTCGAGTTATGAAAATGATGAGAGCATGCGAGAGCTGTTACAACAACTGGTGGTGGATCCTAGTACTAAACCAGGTTACACCTTGATTAATGGACTTATCAGAAACAAAGGGCGGCTGGTAATAGGAGATGATGAGAATTTGAGGAAAAAAATTGTGGAAACGCTGCACAATTCTCCAATAGGGGGCCACTCAGGAATAGTTGCTACCTATCACAAGGTTAAGCAACACTTTCATTGGCCCGGGTTAAAAAAATATGTGATGGACTGGGTGTTGAGTTGTGATGTTTGTAAGCGGTGTAAATCAGAATCAGTGGCCCACCCCGGGTTATTGCAGCCACTAAACGTTCCAGGAGGGCCTTGGGAAAGCATATCAATGGACTTCATTGAGGGTCTACCCAAATCGGAAGGGCGAGATTGCATAATGGTGATAGTGGACAGATTCACTAAGTATGCCCATTTCATCGGATTAGCACATCCCTATACAGCTCAAGAGGTAGCGAAAGTGTTCCTAGACCAAGTGGTGAAGTTACATGGAACCCCTAAGACTATAGTGTCGGACAGGGACAGAATTTTTACAAGCCTCTTGTGGAAGGAATTGACTGGAATATTGGGAATTCAACTCAGCATGTCGACAGCCTATCATCCCGAATCCGATGGTCAGACCGAGCGAGTAAACCAATGTTTGGAGACCTACTTAAGATGTGCTTGCTTCTTACAGCCGAGGGCTTGGCATAAATGGCTCGCATTGGCACAATGGTGGTATAATTCTAACTACCACAACTCCATAAAAAGGTCCCCGTTTGAAGCCCTATATGGTTATAAACCGACCTTATTGCCAGACCTGGGAAGTTCTTCAACAGTGGCAGCCTTGGATACTTACCTTCAACAGAGACAACAAGCCTTCCAGTCAATCAAAATAGAATTGGCCAGTGCTAAGAATCGTATGAAACAATTTGCGGATAGAAGGAGAAGTGAACGGGAATTTCAAGTGGGAGAGTGGGTGTATCTTAAGCTTCAGCCAGGTCATCTGAAAGCTCTACTTGGGAAGCCTAGTTCAAAGCTCAATCCAAGGTATTATGGCCCCTTCCTGGTGTTAGCTCGAGTTGGGAATGTGGCTTATCGTTTACAGCTGCCGGAAAGTTCCAATATACATCCGGTTTTTCATGTGTCTTTGCTAAAAAAGGCAATTGGGCAACAAGCGGTCAATCCAGAGTTACCTTGTCTTCCAGATTCAACTGACAGTCCAAAGGAACCTATAGCAATACTTGACAGGAGAGTGATATACAACCAAGGGGCCCCTATCATCCAGGTGCTAGTGCAGTGGTCTAATCTACATTCCGACAACAACACTTGGGAATACCTCCCAGATGTTCTCAAACAATTCCCCAAGGCAGCGGGCCTTCTTACCATTTCTTGAGGACAAGAAGAATTTAAAGGGAGGGGAGATTGTCATGTGTCTCGGGTAAGAGGGGTGCTTATGTAATAAAGATATACTATGAGTAGAGATAGCATATTAGGAGTCTGCATTAAAAGGTTGTAATTAGTTTGTTATTAGTTTGTTGCCGCTTTGGGAGTTGTACATTCCCAGCAACAACTTTCTGTTATGCACATGGGCGCTGGTGGCTGGCTTTATAAGCAGCTGTCCAACTCGTGAATAGTATGAATGAATATTCTTAGAAGTTTCTATTCTCTCTCTCTCTTTCTCTCTTCTCCCTACTGATTCTCTTTTCCTAAACCATTCGTATCGTTCTATCGGAAATTCATAGCCAGCTTCTCGGAAGCTGACAATATATATAAGCGATTATGGGGTCCTTCTAGAAGGTACCCTTGCCGTAGCACAGCCTATAACGGCTAAGGTACATCCATTTTAAGCATACAAAATTATGGATAGACCTATCTACCCTTGGGAACGTGACACTAATGTGACTATGGACTTCATCGAGGGGTTACCAAAGAGAGTAGAGACTGCATTTTGGTGGTTAACTGATTTACCACGTTCAGTCACTTTTTGGGGTTAACCTATCCGTTTACAGCTCAAGATGTCGCTAGAGTTTTCTTGGACAATGAGGTGAAATTGCATGGGGTCCCTCAATCCATTGTATTAGACCGAGATAAGGTCTTTACTAGTTTGTTTTGGAAGGAGTTATTGAGGTCCTTAGGCACTAAGTTACACATGTCAACGGCCTATCATCCCCAAACGGATGAGCAATCTGAGAGGGTCAATCAATGTCTTGAATCTTATCTAAGGTGCCTAAGTTTTCTGCACCCAAAAAGGTGGCACAACTGGTTGTCCGTGGCCCAATGGTGGTACAACTCCTACCACCACAGTTCTATTAACATGACCCCTTTTGAGGCCTTATATGGATACAAACTAGCGCTATTACCGAATGTGGAGGGACCAACTACAGTGGCAGCAGTCGGGGCTTATGTACAACAGAGACAAGAGATCTTAAGAATACTGAAGACAGAATTGGCTAAGGCATAAAACAGGATGAAACATATGCAAATAGGAGGAGGAGTGAAAGAGAATTTTCAGAAGGGGAGGAAGTGTATTTGAAGCTAAGCTATCAACACCTCATAGCCCTATCTTGACAACCTGTGTCTAAGCTAAGCCCCAAGTTTTATGGACCATTCCCAGTGCTTGCAAAGGTAGATCTAGTGGCCTACCACCTACAACTACCAGAGGGGTCCTAAATACACCCAATATTCCATGTCTCCCTACTCAAGAAGAGAGTTGGATCACAGGTAGCCAGCCCATTGCTCCCTCCTACTATCAATGAAGAAACAGAGCCAATGGTTCCTATGGCTATCTTGGACAAATGAATCATCTATAGACAAGGGGCACCCATCACCTAGGTGTTGGTTACATGGTCCTCATTACATTTGGACAACAACACCTGGGAATATCTACACGACTTACTAAGGTAGTTCCCAAACTCTATCAGCTTGTTGCACATTTCTTGAGGACAAGAAATGATTGATGGAGGGGGAAATTGTCACGTACCTAGACTATTGGGTCCTATTTTGTAGCTATGTTTTTAATTTTTAGAGGGAATTAGCTTGCTAGATGAATGTTCCAGCAATGCAAGTTGTTAGGCAAGTTGCTGATTCTAGAAGGGACTTGGCAACCGTTTTGGCGCCAATCCCCAGCTAAAGCAGTATAAAACACTGACCCAGCTCATTTGAAGACACGACAATTGATAATTGAATCAGCCTCTTTTCCTTCTCAAACTCTCTCTCTCTTTCTCTCTCTCTCTCTCTCTCTCTCTCTCTCTCTCTCTAATTTCTCTTCCTCAATTCTCTAATTCTACTTTCCCCATTGAAATTCCCATGTGATTCTCTCTTAATTGGAGAAAATTCTCCTTGTCAAATCTCGAATCTGACACAATCTTTTGAAAGCTGTAACCTTGAAAAAGTAATGACCCTTTTGGCACCAAAAGCTAGCTACAATCAGTATATAATTACTAATTGCATCCAGTGTAAAGGGAAATCAAATAAATTAATCAAAACTTCTGATTTCCCTCTCAATCTCTCTCTCTCTCTCTCTCTCGGATATCCCTCCTATCTCTCTATCTTCCCTCCCTCTCTGGAATTCTTCTCATTTGCCTCTAATTTCTTAACCGGATTCTCACTAATTCAATGAGAACTTCTTGTCAAATTTAAGGACCCAACACCATAAGGAGTCCTTGTTAACCATTTTTGGTAAACCATATGCCTTCCTTTCCTCTCTAGGCTGCTTGTCCAAGCCAGGACTCTTCACAATTACAAGTGTTGAATTGTTTGTAGAAGAAGTCTCAAGCATCACTCCCCTCCGTCCTTCCTCCACACGTACAATTGAGATTGTCTCATTGATAGAGGGCAAATCGTCCTTTCCAAGAATTTGAACTCTAATTGCATCAAACTCCAGATTTAGACCAGCAAGAAAATTGTAGATTCTTTCCTTTTCAACAAACTATTTTTGTATAGCTGCATCATCACTGCATTTCATTTGAATGCATTGATAGTGGTCCAACTCCTGCCACAAGGTTTGCAAGAGATTGGAGTATTTGGTGATTGACCGAGATCCTTGCTTGGTGGCTATCACCTTTGTCCTGATATCATAAATATGAGCAACATCATGGACTTTAGAGTACGTAAGTTTAACTGCATCCCAAATCTCCTTGGTAGTGCTTAAGAACATAGTTGTGTCACTAATCTCCGGTAGCATGGAATTTCAAAGCAAGCCAAGACATGACCAACGAATCTTCCTCGTCCCAAGCTACATATGCAGGATCATCCTCCTTAAGCCCAGTTTCCAGTAGTTGACTTAGCTTCCCTTTGCCTTTAAGAAATATCCAAATTAGCTAGGACCACTTTTAAGTAATTCCTTTCATTCAATTGAGGACAACTTTAAGTAATTCCTTTCATTCAATCAATATCCTGCCTGAATGTTCTACAGCTCCCCACCCGAAGTTGTGCCATTGCTTCCAGCAAAAGGTTCCTCCATTGTATCGCTAGATTCGATTGTATCTGTCATGATCGTAGGGTTTAGGGAGCTACTAAAGTGGATCGGATGTTAATATCGGCTCCAACCAGAAGAAGGACTAAAACCAATGCCCTATTCCAGAAATATGGATCGATGGCTTTGATACCATGTCAAAAGTAACCGATCATCCAATCTCATTCCTTAGGGTAGAATTACAAGACTATATATACAGTCGGTCAGTGAAGAAAAATTAATCTCTAAATTAGGCAATTGCCTAATCATACCCTACTGAAATTAGGAAACACATACAACCTAGAGTACAGTTGGAAAGATGCAATCAAGATAGGATCTCCAAAGAATGAAAATATGGAAGCGTAAATCAAGCATATGAATCTCAGAAATTCCTAACAGAATTTCAGCATAAAATATGGTAAAGATGGAAAATAGTTTTGAACAATTTTCATTTATAATAAGGTAGGCTGTGAAAAATTATTAATAAAAGTGACAAAATAACAAAATTCTTGTTTTGGAGGAACACAACTAGGACGCCACACATCGGAATGAACAACTAAAACGGGAGAATTGACATGCTTATTGACTCTACTTGAGAATGAACTATGATTGTGTTCCAAGTTGACATGACTCGCACTCAAGGTAGGAAGACTGGATAAACCGGGGACCATCTTCCTTAGACTAGACAAATATAGGTGCCCCAATTGACAATATACATATAGGGGTGAAGCAATGGTAGTGCAACCTATAGATGGAGTAGATGGAGAGAGAAAGAGTATAATCTCCGAGACTCATGGCCTATGCAAATCATTTGCCTGGTCCTTTGTTCTTGAACACAGATAGAATCAAACAAAAAGATTATGGAACAATTAAGATCACGAGTGAGTAGACTAAGAGAGAGTCAATGAAAGGGACATTGTGATAAATGTAGAACAAATAACAAGGGCAAAGTAGAAAGGGTTTAGCACTCCCAATATCCTTGATTGAGGCTTGAGAACCATCATCCAATGTAATAATATGTACAAACCCCAAATCTTGGATATGACAAAATAGAGAACTATTACCACATGTGGTTAGTAGCACCTAACTCAAAAGTCCACAAACCAATGGAAAAGGACCATGTAAAACAAGTAGTGAGGTTACCAATGTAAGCAACAGATGCTATAGATGAAGGGTCATATTGTGCTGCTCAAAACTGAAGGAATTGAGCATGCTTTTCCTTTGAGATAGTCACTGTTGAAGATCCAGGAGTTGTATTAGTTGCTCAACAATGACCACATCCACTATTGCAACAACCACCATGACCTCTAGAATTGTGAGAAATCTCAAGTCTCTAACCATTCTCACCACCTAGTTTACAAACGACATTGTGTGCTTCTTTAGGGTTAGCAAAGTCAATAAAAGCATAAACTGATAGCCTCTTGCAACCCAAACACACGAAATTCATCTTCAAGCTCTCTTAGTGATGCATGGGTCTAAGTTGTAAAAGAATGAAAAAAAAAGAATGAAAACAGAAGATTCGAAAAGAAGAAGAACCTCGTCCAATTGATTGAGAAAAATAAAATGATTCTCTACACCACACAACAGAAAGGCTATCAAATATATATAGCCTTGACCACCACTCTTACACACATAACATAACATAACTAACTAACAATCCTCTATAACTAGAACCACAGTTTGAATAATACAACCAGCCAACACTAACAGAGCATACAAGAGACAAATGACATAAAAGAACAAAAGCTACAATTGATCTGCCTCAGTCTCTTCAACATGCCCCTTCAATTGAGACCTCCTTGAGGCATTCTTTGTGTTGCTGCTGTAACTGTTAATTTCTGATACATAGGTGTCATTTGAAGACCGAGCTTATTACACAAGAACAGAAACCTGTCCTTAGGCAAACCTTTAGTAAAAATATCAGCAACTTGGTATAGTGTAGGAACATAATGAATTTCCACAGCACCACACTCAACCTTTTCTCGAACGAAATGCACATCAATCTCTACGTGGTTGGTTCTAGAATGAAAAACTAGGCTTTCAGAGATAGACTTTGCTGCCAAATTATCACACCAAAGTATAGGAGTATTAGAACATGAAAACCCTAGTTCATTAAAGAGAGATTTTAACCATACAATTTATGTAACTCCTTGTGCAACAGCCCGATATTCTGCCTCTCCAACAGATCTTGCAACAACCGTTTGCTTCTTAGATCCCCAAACAAGAAGATTATTTCCAAGAAAAGCACACCAACCAGTAGTAGATTGCCTCGTGATCTTACAACCAGCATGATCAACATCCGTGTAAACACTTAAAAGGCAAATCAGTTGATGATGAAGTAAACACCAGACCTAAGCCAACTGTCCCTTTAAGATAGCGAAGTAACTGCTTACAAACCTGCCAATAGTAACCCTTAGGACAGCTTAAAAATTAACTTAACTTGTTTACAACAAAGGCAATATCTGGTCTAGTGTATGTAAGGTACTGAAGAGAACCCACAACAGTTCTATATAGAGATGGATCAGAAAATAGCTCTCTTTCATCAGTGAAAGAAGTAGTAGAACTGAGAGGAATAACACAACGCTTACAATCAGTCATACCAGCCTTTTTGAGCAAATCTAGAGTATATTTAGATTGTGTTAGGTAAAGACCTGTAGAGTCTCTATAGGCTTCAAACCTTAGAAAATAATTCACCGATCCAAGTGTCTTCAAGGCAAAATTTTTATCAATTTCACCAATAAAATCATGCAAAGCAGCAAAGTTTGACCCAGTTATCAAAATATCATCGACATAAACAAGCACAAACAAAACAAACTCAGAGGTCCTTTTAATAAAGAGAGATGCATCTGATACTACTCGTAGAAAACCCCAACTCTTTAGTGTTGTCCTAAGTTTAGTATACCATGCTCTTGGAGCCTGCTTAAGGCCATAGAATGACTTTTTCAACCGACAAACATATGAAGGATAAGATTGATCAATAAAACCTTCAGGCTGTGACATGAAAATTGCCTCATATTAAGGTCCCTATTTAAAAATGCATTGTTTACATCAACTTGTTAAATATCCCAACCATATGTAACAGCTAAAGAAAACAATACACTAATGGTTGGTGTCTTGATAACCGGACTGAAAGTTTCAACAAAGTCTATACCAAGTGTTTGAAGGAACCCCTTATCTACAAGACGAACTTTGTGTTTTAAGAGAGAACCATTAGGATTATATTTAACACAGAAAACCCACTTGCAACCTATTAAATTATCTCCCAGGAAAATGGAACAAGTTCCCAAATCTTATCTCAAATCAAGGCTGAATATTCCTCCTCCATGGCTTTAGTCCAATTTAGGTCTAAAAGAGCTTCTTGAACAGAATTAGGCTCTAGAGAACTCACCAAGGCAGAAGGAGAAGTGAGAGAAAGTTGTCTAGCTTTTGTACGAGTAAGCATAGGATGTATAGGAAGTGCTGGAGTTCTTCTAGGTCTAGGAGCAATAGGAACAATAGGAGAAGAGGAAGAATGTTCAGGAACAGTATGACTAGCAGTGGTGACAGGACTAGAAACACAAGGAGCAGGTGTATCAGACCGCAGTGCTACCAGAGGTGAATGGCCAGAAGAAAAGGAGGGACAAGAATGCAAAATAGTAGTAGACAAACCTGGACTGGCCACAGATTGAGGAGTATGAGATTGAGAAGGAAATAAGCAAGAAAATGGAAACTCCGCAGGGTTAAAAAGAACATGTCTAGTAACATAAACACTTCCTGAAGGATGAAAACATTTGTATCCAGCTTGAACATGGCTGTAACCAACAAACACACACTTTGAGGAATGAAAATTAAACTTGATAGTGTAAACAGTTGTCTAAAAAGCTGTCTAAAAAACTTTGATAGTGTAAACAGCTATTTGAAAAGCTTCAACCCAATATTTCAAAGGCATATTGGCATGTGCTAAAAGAGTAAGTCCCATTTCAGCAATGTGCCGATGTTTCCTTTCTGCCACACTATTTTGTTGGTGTGTGTAGGGACAAGAAAACAAACAACAACAACATATCCAGCCGTTATCCCACTATGTGGGGTTGGCTACATGAATTCTAGACTTCTATGTGGGTTACACCCCAACAGATAGTTTGTCTAGAATTCATATTTGGATCCGACTAGATTTTACGCTGGCTGTCGGCTATCTAACGCAACCCTCCTCCTTTATCCGAGCTTGGGACCGGCAGTGGATAATATCCCCTGGCGGAGTAATGATGAAATGAAGTTTGAACACCATCTTCACATGGAGAAATTTCATGAGATGGTGGTGAATGAAGAAATTTCATGTGTAGGGACAAGAAAAACGAGACTAAATACCAGAGGTATGAAGATAGGGTAAAAAGGCTTTAAATTCTCCACCATTATCAATTTGAAGAGCTTTGAATTTAAACTGATATTACAATTCAGCAAACTTATGAAAAGTTTTGAAAATGGATAAGGCTTCAAAATTTAATTTCATTGGATACAACCAGGTATAACGAGTATAGGCATCGAAAAAGATAATATAATACCTATAACCCTCAACAGATAATATAGGAGCAAGACCCCACAGATCTGAAGAGACTAACTCCAAGGGATGATCTGCTGTAATTGAACATTGTGCAAAGGGTAACTAATGCAGTTTACCCAATTTGCATGAATCACAAAATGATAAATCAGTAAAAGAACAAGGAATACAAATTTTATTTAGAACATGTTTCAATACAGAAAAAGAATGATGTCTCAGCCTAGCATGCCACTACTGACAAAGTCTATCAGTACAAGACACTGGCATGCTAGATTTATTACAATTTCCCTAACTATTATTACAACTTGTTGAACAACAAACAGACGACAAAGAAGGCTTTGAAGGTTTTGAAGGAAAACCAGCAACAAGAGAGCTAGAAATAGCTGAAGATGCAGCATGAACAAATGCTGGATCCAGCTAATAGAGACTATTTTTAAGAACTCCTCGAAGTAGCACCCTGACCGAGACTTTGTCCTTGATCAAGCAAAAATTAGAATAAAATTCAGCAACGACATTATGATCATTGGTAAGCTGTGAAACACTCATTAAATTCTTCTTCATGCAAGGAACATGAAGAATTTGAGATAAAGAAAGAACAGAAGGAGGATTAGTAAGAGTAGGGACTTTACCAGTTCCAACATTAGCAATTGGTAGAGTCTTACCATTTCCTATTGCTACTTTGTCGCTGCCACCATAGGGAGTATGAAGAGAAAGGTTGTGGAGGCTAGAGATGATATGGTTTGTAGCACCAAAGTCTACACACCATGAGGTATCACCAAGTTGATAAGATGAAGAAGAAGAAGAAGAAGAAGGTGGATATTGTTCATTTGAAAGTGGAGAGGGAGAGGATGATAAACCATGATAAGTCTCAGGTGCAAACCCTATATCTGTCAAGAAAGCTCCATTAGCCTCATGAGAAGCTAGAAAAGCCTAAGAATTTGATTCATTACCACCTCTACCAAAAGACGGACGTTGAAAATTGCTATCAAATCTATGATAACATCGATCAGCTAAGTGTCTAGGCTTTCCACATAGTTGACAATAAAATCTCCTTCTAGAAAATCGGCCTCTGCCTCTACTTCCTCTAAAACCATTTCCTAGACCACCTCTATTTTGAAAACCTCCTCTACTATTATTCACATCGCTATTTCTAGTCTGATGCAAAGCATAGTTAACATTCATAGCAGCAACAGAATCAAACTTATGAATTGTACTAGACATATTCACATTCTTAGCAACTAGCCTCTGTTTGTGCATCATCAAGAGATACTAAACTTTTTCAAGATCAATCTCATTCATTTGATATGTAATCAAGCCAACAACTGTGTCATAATCCTCATCTAATCCATGCAAAACCGTCATTAACAAATCTTGATCATTTAAAGGTTCTCCAATTGCTACTAACGCACGATTAATAGTTTTGATTCTTAGAACATAATCAATCACCGTCATGTCACCTTTCCTAATTGACCTAAGTTGTTGTTTTAACTGAAATGAGCAAGCAACACTTTGTCGAGAAAACAAATTGTCAAGAGTAGTCCATACCTCTGCCGCAGATTCACAGTGTATAACTTGACCGATTACCTCCTTATCAATTGTCGAAAATAGCCACCCTAGTAGAAGTTCATCTGACCGCATCCAATTGAGAAAATCAGGATTGACAACTAGCTCATTATTCTCAGATTGAACGTATTTTGATGGTAGATCCGTTTTGTTTATGAACGGCAACAGGTCAAAGGCCCTAACAGTGGCTAAGATCTGAGCCTTCCAATAGAGATAATTGTTCGAATCAAGTTTTGTAGGAACAAAACTGAACGCTTTAGATACAAAAGCAAAATCCGACAAAGCAATAGAGGATAAGGAGGAAGAAGACGAGGTAGAATCACAAGAAGCCATGGACGCAAGTCGTGATGGCTTTGATACCATGTAACAGAATGAAAACAGAAGATTCAAAAAGAAGAAGAACCTCATCCAATTGATTGAGAGAAATAAAATGATTCTCTACACCACACAACAGAAAGGATATCAAATATATATAGTCATGACCACCACTCTTACATACATAACATAACTAACTAACAATCCTCTATAACTGGAACCACAGTTTGAATAATACAACCAGCCAACACTAACACAGCATACGGAGACAAATGACATAAAAGAACAAAAGCTACAATTGATCTGCCTCAGTCTCTTCAACATAAGTTTCCAATGTAGACACAAGAGACATCTTCTAGTGTTGCTAAAACCCTAGACCAAAAAAATAAAATACCAAATAAGTAGAACAATCGCAATGCAATGCAACCAAAAGAGAACAATGTCAGATCTAGTGTAGTTCTTGTCAGATATGGTAAATCTAGGGTTGTTGGTATTAGTGACTGGAGGCAACAACAAATGATGTTGGGTCACATCTCCTCGAACCTGAATTAACAATGCAAAGGAAATGTATTGCACAGGGCCTTGGGTTGCCTAGTTCTAGGTCACCAATTCAATGAATCGAGCAAAGGAGATGTGCAATGAACAATTAACGAGAGATACAAGGCCAACGACTAGCAGCACAATTTGAAGAGTCCCACAATGAATTGTTAGGGATAAAAACCAAGTCGATGACTAATATCACGATAAGGAGACAGGGCTTACGACTAATGAAATGACTTGAAGAACAATGGATGGCCAATGATAGAAACAAGGTCAGCAACAATGGCTACAATGGATGGTGACGGAGACAAGGTCGACGACTAATGGTGGTAGCTATTGCTTCTAAAACTAGGGAGAGTTTCTCCCCACTCCTTTTTATTGTTATTATTTATCTTATTTTACGATAGCTCTACTATTGTGTAAAATAAAATAATGTATATCTGTGTATTTCACCAATAAGGTATACAAGAACTTGTATATAGTACATGCATCCTATTCTAATATGAGGAAATAATATATTCTAAAGATATACACAAAATATATACAAATCATCCAAGTATATATAGTTACTTAAAATAAAGATTATAATCAAATCATAACCCTCTTAACAACCAACAATTCTAGAACAAATCACAAGTTATTCTAATATATCCAAGTCGCATCTAACGTAGCCAATTCTTTGTACAATGTCATTATTGAGTAGATAATATTTATTGTGACAATGATTTTATTGCTTTATCAATTACTTGCACAAATGATTTCTTTTTTTGCATCAATAGAAATTTCCAATATGCTTGCAGAAAAAGGAAATTATTTTTGTATTAAAATCTTTTTAATTCCTATTACACATAGTTGTTTATGCTAAAAATTGTAAAGCCTACAATGTCTAGACAAGTCCTTTATTATTCCTTCTATCTACTTCATGGTTAATCATATTGTTATGGATTTGATTGCAAAGTGCATTGACTGTAAATGCTGATGATTTATATGTTATGATTGTAAATGTTAGTACAATTGACTGATACAAGAATTTTTGTATATCTTAAATGTTTTAGGAGAACCTTTGATAAAATACTGAGTTAACGACAGTAAACATTAACCCAGGTGGACCTTGATGATCCAAGTTAACAGGGGTAATGCTAACCGTGTGTGTTGACCAACACATGTGGATCTACTTTGGCACGAATGTGGCTCTTGACTATCATATAGATTCATTTTGCTTTGGATACTTTCATGAAATTGGAAGTATTGAATTTTTTATCAGTTGAAAAAGAAAAATAATAATTTTATTGGAAAATAAAGAATTTTCTTGTTTATTATCTGTTCACTGGGTTTCAGCTCATTATAAATTCTTTTAAATCTTTAGGTGGCAGATCAGTGATGGAACCAGTGTATTAGATAGTGTGAAGGAAGAAGACAAGTCAATTTATTTAAGCAAGATTATGTCAGGTGCAGCCTGACAAAGGAGAGCTCTCGGTTCTTCAAATACTCACGCGGAAGAGAGAATTGACACAGAGAGAGATAGAATTTAGAGGGAGGCATAGAGTATTTTAGAGAGAGAGAGTGTGTTTCCGAATTGGAATCAATGTATTCATGCTTCTATCATGAGCGATCAGCATTTTATACTGATCACTTACAAATTCGAATGAAAAGGAGCTTCCCGCTCTTATTACTCCCGCCCTATAACTACCGCTACATGTGCAGTTAGTTCTCTCTTATACTAGCATTTACAGCAAGAATTTGAAGGGTAGTAAGGGAATTTAGGAGTAGCCTGTGACAGATTAGCTATTTCATTTTGGTATGTCCCACTTCGTTCTTGGGGGCATTAGTTTTGTCTTAGTAATTTTTATTATTCTCACTAGCATGCTTCAAGATTGTTGTAGGCAGGATTGTCCAGACAATTGTTCAGTGTATTTTATGAATGGTTTTTGTTTCAATTCAGTTAAATGTCATTGTCATTGTCAGATATGATACAAAGAAAGGCTTACCTAATCCTAATGAGCCCATGATTCATTAGGGGTTACGTGTTGGTCATGGACCCCCAACAAGTCATGATAATCCTACAGCAAAAAGAATTTGCTTTGTATGGGAGAGGGATGGGGTATGAGACGAAAAGGTACATTATAGAAAGGAACAAAAGAGTAATGGAAGTAACGTAAGGTTGTTACTCTCCCCTTATTTTGGAAGGAAGGAACATAAAGGAGAGTAACGTAGCTTCACTTTATTTGGATAGAAAATGAAAGATGGAACAGTAAGGTAATAAAAACAAAATGACAATTATACCCTTCACTTTCAAGAATAATAAAATCATTAACAGTGTTTATTATTGATTTTCCTTCCCACTCCCTACACAACAAATTTGAGTACAAGGAAAAAAAGGGTTATGTAAGGGGAGGGGAGGCCCCCTTCCATCAACCTTTAATTTCACTAAGTGAGATCAGCTACATGTATCTTAGCTTGCCAATCATCTCTATCTACAACCATATTTTTTATAAGATCATTATATCTCTTGTCATAAGTAAAAATTTCCCAAAGGCAAGTTTTCTTTGGTCTTTCTCTACCTCCCTTGCTACAAACTTCTTCCATTCTATCTACTCATAATGACTTGTGTTGGTCTTAGGGGGGGAAAGTAGCAAACAAAGGATGGGAATACTTTCTTCTGGCTTCTTGACTTTAATGAAGATCTAGATGTTAAGAAAAGTCAACATCCAAAAACTACTTCACATAATACCTTTTCCACAGGTTGTGTCTTCTCATCATCATCCATTTCATCAAGATTATTGCTCAAAAGCAGTGTCATGCAATTTCGTTCTAGATGGAGCTTGTCAATGAGGGCAGCCACAGGATTTCCAGATTTCTTTTCCTCTTTTACCATGCGAGCTAGATCTTCCCAACTCATACCATTAGCAAGCGCTACACGGACAGCCAAGATAGCAGCATCAACATCTTCTAAGTTATATTCTATCAGTTCTGCCATTTTAATACAATGATCAGCTTCTCTCTTTAGTGTATGAACACGGTTTTCCTACAGCAGATGATAAAAAGTCAGAATATTAACAACATTATTTAGTAATAGAATATTCTAGTAGAAAACTGATATCAACTCCAAGAATAAACACAGATGCCACAAAACTTTAACCAAGAAAAAGAATTTATGATGATTCTAATGCTTTGGGGCAAATCAATGTCAAGATTCTTTATTTAACAAAGTGCCAACAAAGATAATTTGATTCCATTTGGGCTCGATTCTTATCAATTCCTGTGGCTATATTGTTATCAAATCCTATACAATAGTTCTTGCATCCAAAATGATCAATAACATAATAGGCATAATATATAGGTAGCTAGATGGATGGATAGATAGAAACATACAAAAATGTGTATATAGAGGGAAGGAGGGAGAAACCCAACTAAAGCTTTTTTTTTATTTTTTTCTTTTTTTGCTTAGTAAAAGAAATTGAAGCTGTTTTGATGTGTATATAGAATTTTCTTCTTTCCCAAGACCTAAATCAAGCTATCACTAATTAAAATTTCACAATTCAGAAATCATAAAATTAAAAGATCGAACTAAGATCAGCCCATCCCAATTGAAAAAATACCTTTCTGGCAAACCATGTTTAAACAGGAACCACAAACAAAGACAAAGTAGGTGCACACAATCCAATGATTCTCCCGTGACCATATGTCACGACCCTGGGGGAAGGGGGGGTGGCGGGGGGAATCCACGGTGTATAAGCTGTAGAGCTAACTGTATAAGTTTAGAGGTTAGGTGGAAATAACTCACTCTTGTATAAACAGTTAGCAAGGCTATTAGAGTAGTTAGTTGGTTGTATTTTCTATTATTTCCTTCAATTGTAAGCCTATAAAGAGGCTGGCATAGTTAGAGGAAGGGATGACTTGAATGACAATTGAATTCCATTTCCCTCTCTCAATTCTCTTAGCTCTCCCTCGGCTTTCTCTCTTCTCCCTCAATTCTTTCTGTTCTGTTCACTCTCTCTCTCTATCCCTACCTTTCTGCTCTTTCTTTCCCGCATTCTTACCAATTTACTTCCTAAACCCTAGCCAAACCCTAGGGTCGTGTCACCGTACTTCTAGTCAAGTCTCCGATAATGTTTCCTTTTTGTTCCAGTTCCCTTTATTCCTTTTGGCCTATTTTGTGCAATTCGGAAGTATTTAGTTTCTTCATGCATCACAAGCCCATGAAACCCCAGCAGGCAATAAAATACTGCCTATTGCAACTGCTTCCAGTTTGAGGATTCCATTAATGTATTCCAATCACCAATGAACATCAATGCAAGGCACAAAATTGAAACAGCCAAGATTTTGCCATTTCCCAAGAAACCCACATGAGACATTAGTGAGAAACTAACATGAAATAGTGAAAACTAAGAGGGGTCCTGAAACAATAGGTTGTTTCAGATGAACATCTAGCATTAAGTTTTTATTACCTGTTCTGGACAAGGATATTTGAGAATCAAGAAAATTTCAATATTTTGATAACTCAAAGAAAATGGAAAGGAGAGAAACTAAATACTATCATTGGTCTTTTCTAACTTTATCAATGCTAGAACCTAGTAGTTTGATGAGCCATTCTCCAACTAAGTAAACCTTTTGATGATGAGTTTTTAGAATTCATTGTCCTTCTTTGAATCATAATCTTTTAATAGCTGTTAACGGAAAAGATAAACCATGTATACAGAAGGACCACCAACATACTGGCAACCATTTTACCTTAGTTTGCAACTAATAGTGTCATTATATGTTATCTTTTTGCAATTGCAGATTTAAGTTGGTAGGAAACCTTGTACATAATTAAAATTAAAGAGACTTATAGACCTTAAAGCATGCTAAATTATTTAATTATTGTGTTATGAACTGTTTCAAAACATTTCTATGTTTCCAGTTCGTTTGGTCAGTGTCCCTCATGTTTCTTAGTTGTTCTGGAAATACTTTGTTCCAGCAGTAAACTAAACAATAAAGTACAACAATTTAACCCTGAAGTCAGAGAAAAACTAAAAAGGCAATAAGTTTCAGGTCATGGAAATCCATAACCGGTTTTAACTCTGTAGATCATGACATAAAAGCAAACAACCAAAAAGTCCAGAAAGCAAAGAAAAACCTTTAGAAAGAAGGATCAGGAATCCTTCAGAACCTAAAAATTTGAAGAAAACAACTACCACATGCCTTAATCCCACTAGGTGGGGTCGGCTATATGAATTCTAGGCACTCAGCCTTTTCTATCCATGGTCATATCCTCTGTATGGTAACCATATCCTATGTCTGTAAATAGAAGGAATACTTCCAACACTAGAAGTGTTGAGGGAATTACTCAATCCACAAGCAAAGTTAATTTGAAGAAAGTATAATAAAAATTTATATAGACCTGATCCAGACGAATTTTGTTAAGTTTCTGCATTGCAGAGTCCTCTTTTGTTTTATGCTGTTGTTCAGACCGCTGACTCTCAATTTTACTGTAGAACTCATCCAAAGCTGAATCAAATGTCTCAAATTTAATAGAATCCCTTGACTTGAATTGGTTCAATAATAAAGGGCAGAACTCGTCATAGATCTGCAACAAGCATTAGAAGATCAAAACTAGATAAATTGAACATAAATAGTTTTACTTCCTGTAAATCAATGACTGGTGGAAGGTCATCAAGAACAAAGAAAGAGACTGATTTACATTCAGTTCAATGCTAAATAATTAAAATATAAACAGAGAGAACATACAGTAACCTTATTATAACTTCCTGATTCAGATGCAGTGTGGTCCTTTCCCAAATTCCTTTGTTGCATAAAGATGTAGCCTTCTGGAATTCTATCACCAGATATGATGTCTTCTAACCAGTTCTCAAACTTTTCCACAGCTTGGGCCAAAACATCAATTTTACTATCATCCAATTTGAAATCCTTGCCAACTTTCATATTTGGAACCAGACCAGCATCTAGAATAATATGTTCAGAAAGTTGAGGTCCATAACCCAATGCCTCTCCAAGAAACACTTTCAATGTGGCTTGCTTGGAACGCTGACCATCAGTTGATGTTTTATTAGACTCTGCTAGCTTCCCGCTTTTTTGACTAACCTGATTTCCTTTAGGTGAGCTTGGAATATTTTTCTCACCATTATTTCTTTCTGTATTGTCACTGTTATCTACTTCTTTCGCAGATGTAAATGCTGCCTCCAACTTTGAAATGGTAGTTCGGTCAAAAACTCGACAAATTTCAACGGGATAATGGTGTCTCGACATGATTGCAAATCCTTTATCATCATCCCTGCAATTACACTTGTTAACTAGCTAAAGTTTGACAACTTTAGACATTTAAGCTGCAAAACAATAAGACAGTATAATCAACATATAGGCAATTGAATCTCACCAGATAAATTCATGACCAAGTACTCCATCATGGAGATGTTCTGAATTGCCTTTTTACCTTCATAAATGCTTCAACTACTCAACATTTAGTCTAGATATATAGCCAATAACTTTTGCAATCTTGTATTGATGCTCTTATACTTTTAACAAATCCCTAGATGAGAGAGAGAGAGAGAGAGAGAGAGAGAGAGAGAGAATTTATTTTGTATCAGTTGCTAGGAATTATTAGCATCTTATATGTAGGTTTTTGGCATCCAACATCATATGTCAACTTCATTATACTTTTCTACATTCTGATTGGAGCCAGAGAACATGTACAACATCGATTACTATAATTTTTAGACTTTCATTATACATAATGTACAAAAATACAATGAATAGAGAAGTTACTGATAAATAAATAACTTTTATCCATGGATGCATGGATAAGCAAACAAACCCATACATTAACAAGATGTTGGCATGTACATTGCTGCCCAGGAGAATAACCATGGATCATGAAGAACCAACCTGTGTGATCGGAGCAGAGTCATGACCATGAACTCAGAATCTGTGAGGAGAATATTTCCTTGGGCATATAACTCCAGTATAACATAATGTGCATTAGCACCCAGTCCAAATTGAAAGAGTATTATCTGAAAATTGGTGGAATACACATAACACATGAACATAATTGTGAATCAAAAACCAGCATGCAAGGAAGGAGACAAACTAACTACTGTGCACTGTAAAGATCCCTCAAGGTCATACCCGATCATATCCAAGCTGCCGCACATCCTCAAGCCTCCTTGTACGGATGTGCTTCCTCAACTTGAGAGTAAATCCAGAAGGAGTATTACTTTTGTCCCTATAAATCAGAGATAGACAAAATCATGTTTTCCTTTTTTTCCTTCATTCAATTATCCTACAATTGTTATCAGAGGCATAAAATATTTAATTTTTATTCTTTCTGTTCATGTTTGCACTTTGCACTTGTGAGATGAGCAAATGGAATGAAAAAAGTTTGTAACAAACGAGGTAAACCAACAAAAAGGGGAAAAGATTTGATGGAGAACTCTCAGATATGAAAAGAGATCTGGGCATGTCATGTAGCCTACCCCACCTTGTGGGATTAAGGCTTGTCATGCTGTTGCTATTCTTTCAATTTATATCCACGTCTGCCATTAATATGAAAAACTAAATAGACCATACCCAAATGAATAATTTTCTTATTGACAATAAAACTCTCAAATTACTACTTTTTTTCTTTTTCCGAGGAACCAAACAAAGTGAACCTAAGGCTTCAAAATAGAGTCTTACCGAACATAAGCAGTTGTATGCAATCTGACGCCACTTTCCATCAGCAATAAGACCTTCTCGCTCTCCCCAGATTCAGTAATCCCACTACTATTCATAAGCTTGAAAACATAAGTCTGCAACCAATGCAACCAATTGCAAAATCAATCACCCAAATCATCAAAACCAGTCAATTCAGCAAATTTCCTTTATATAACAATGATCACTCGGTAAGACAATTCAACAGACAGATGGGCTCCACTACGCAATCCATGTGCATGCGGATATACATGAACTAAACAACCATAATCACATGTACGTACGTATTCACATACACATACATATATATATATATATATCAACGTATAGATAGGTTTAGGGTACCTTGGGAGAGAGATCGTAAACGTTGGAACAACGCATCCCGATCAGACGCCGCAAGCATTTGACCTCGGCGGCCACATCGGCCGTGTTCATCCGAACTTTCACCATTTTTCTCCCACTCTGCTCTCTCTCTACTTTCCAGCTGAGGTTTTCTGTACTGAGCTCTCCGAGAGTCTCAAACCTTCGGGAGACACCAATTCCTTCGAGTCAAAACATCCATGGCGTCTTAATCGCTTATGGGCAAATAAATACGCGGCCGCCTAAACTTCCACATAATTCCACTTAAGACCCCCTTTTATTTGAAACCTTCAACTTCGCGCCCTGCATTTTGTCCCCTGTACTTTCATCTAAATTCAGTTTCACTACCAAATTTAATCAAACTCGCAATCAAGCACGTGCAATTACGTTTTTATATCACATTCTCCGGGATTCGAAACCCTAATTCGGAATTACACTTATTTTTTTCAAGAAAAATAAATTAATTTGACTAAATTAACCCATAAAAGGGAATTTTTAAGTGAAAATAATAGGTTCAAAGTGTATTTTATTAATCATTTTTTTCAATGTTGACTCAAAAATTAGGTTATATTCTCTTTACTATTTTCAAATTATTTTTAATTTTCAATTTTTTAAAATAGTAAAAATACATTTATTTTCATATTTTCAAAAACACATTTTCAAAAATAAGAAAAAAATTATAAAAAAAAACTCAAAATAATTAAAACTCATTTTGATTGTTTTCATCATAAACATGCTCAAAATTTTTAAAATATGAAAAACGTTACAAATAAAAAGAACGCATTTTCATCAATCTTAAAATAGACATTTAAAATATAAAACTAAAAATAAATTTAAAATTCAAAATTGAAAACTAAAATACGAAAAAAAACAGCCCCTTATATATTACCTTGAAACTTGAAAGAAAAAAAATAAGAAAATAAAGTCAAAAGAAAATTTATTTGTATGTAGAATAATGACTTATTGAAGAATAAAAATGGATCATGATAGTAATCTTATTTATTGTTGTTCATCTTGTTAATATTTGATTAAGATCAATGGTCATTTTATAATTACAATATATTCAAGATTTCTCTGAATGGTTACTTACAACATTTTTCCTTAAGTAACTACTTCATGATAAATAGATAAAGGTGGTCATCCGATCTAGACAAGCCCTATATTGAATTGAATTAGAATTAAGATTTTTTATTGAGATTCTAAAGAATCTCAAACTAAAAAGGTCTAGATTAGACTATATCAGTTCAATTTGATTCAATCCAAACTAGTTTTTTTTTTTCTTATTTTTAGTTTTTACATATAAAATTTTAAAAAAAAAATGCATATAAATTTATCTATATTATCCAAACAAAAATTTTCTTAAAAGAAAAATGTCTAAATAAGAATTGTTGTGGCCAAGTTACAACAATAATATTTATTTATCTAGGGATCAACTTGAGCGAAAGTATCCGTCAATGTCAATGGTCAGGGGTGTCATTCACGAGGCTTCTACGGATTCGGATTGGGCTGTAGTTGAAATTCTACAAGACTTGGACCTGGAATAGTCTTCAGAATCTTCTTTGTCGAGTACCCGAAGGGATCTTCGTGTGACAAGCGACATGGGACCCGGTGAGGCCTTCAATAGATTGGTCTTCCAAAGCTAAGATAAAGTCGTCCAGAATTTAGCCTGCGGGCAGAACAACAATTAGAAGGCCACGCGGGGGAATTCCCCGCGCGGGCCCTCCGACGGCTAAGTCAGACAATATTCTGAGAAATATGTCTGATGCATGTCGCAAATATTATGCATAACATTACGGATATGTATATAAATGTTCATGTTTATGCTGATGAATAGTTGCGGGTGAATAATTGTTCTTTCATGAATAGTACTGTTCAAATAATCGATTGGTTACTGATTATAACCGTCTGGCTGAAGAAACGACTGGCTGCTGATTATAACCGACTGGCTGCTGATTATAACTGACTGGCTGATTAAAATTGTATGCCTCTTCCTTGGGGTTGAATAGCTAAAGAAACGATTGGCATCGGGTTAAAATCGACTGCCTCTTGATTAAAATCGTTTGCCTCTTCCTTGGAGTTGAATAGCTGAAGAAATGATTGGCATCGGGTTAAAACCGATTGGGTCTTAGTTAAAACCGAGTGCTAAAATAACCGAGTGCCCAAAAATACCGAGTGCCCAAAGAACCGAGTGCCGAAAGTAACGGGTGCCGAAAGTAACGAGTGCCCAAAGTAATAGGTGCCCAAAAGTAACGGGTGTCCAAAGTAACAAGTGCCCAAAAGTAACGGGTGCCCAAAGTAACGGGTGCCCAAAAGTAACGGGTGCCCAAAGTAACGAGTGCCCAAAAGTAACGGGTGCCCAAAAGTAACGGGAGCCCAAAAGTAACGGGTACCCAAAGTAACGAGTGCCCAAAAGTAACGGGTGCCCAAAAGTAACAGGAGCCCAAAGTAACGGGTGCCCAAAAGTAATGGGTGCCCAAAAGTAATGAGAGCCCAAAGTAACGGGTGCCCAAAAGTAACGGGTGCCCAAAGTAACGAGTGCCCAAAAGTAACGGGTGCCCAAAGAACCGAGTGCCCAAAAACCGAGTGCCTCAAAAGAACCGAATGCCTCCAAAGAATCGAATGCCCTTAAAATGCTTGAGAGCAAAATAGACTCCTTCTCCTTCCACCCATGAATCCCCCCTCAATGAAGAGGCAAGCCTCATATTTATAGAGGAGGAAGTGAGGGACATGTGGCAATCATCCCAGGCTTCCCGAGGGGACGTGTGGCAACCATCTGGAGCTTCTCGGATGACATATTCTGGGTACCTTTTGCTCGGGATTTGAGACAACACGAGACTAAGAATCGAGTTGGACTGGCTCGGTTCAAAGGAATCGAGACTTACTCGGTTTTCACCACTAAAATCGGGTGGGTCTCGTCTTCACTTGCTTCTACAAATTTTGCTTTTAATTTTTCATTTTCCTCTAGCATTTAATCCGCATTTACTTGTCGATATTTGTTGGGCATATCAAGAATCAACGATGAATACAATGCAATGTTTTAAATAACATCTAACTCCATAAAACAAATTAAACAATCATCAAATTCAATATTTAGTTTAATATTAAACTTCACAAAACTTATAATATTCAACAAATATCATAATGTTCAATTGAACTTATAGTTTTCTACGAAACAAATTTATAACCAAATTTAACATTCAAGGGTAACTTTAGAGAAACAAATTTATAAGCCATAATAAAATTATTGAGTTCAAAACTTCAAGTTCAATGTTAACTTCAATTCAACATTCATTCATCCATCCATTCATCAAACAAAACTATCAAGTTCTTATAAATTGAAATATAAAAAAAAAAACCATCAAGTTTTTATCATATCAGTTCGCATTCTCTCATCCGACTTTCCCTTGTAAGTTATGACCAATAAAATATCTCATTCAAGTTTATTAGTTAGAAAGAAATTTACTAAATGTTAAGTTGATAACAAAATACAAAAATAATACCTAAAAAACTTACGAACTTACATGTTCAACACTTTCTTCTCAAACATCAATGACACCATCATCCAATAATATTTTTATTAATTCTTATAGTAAATCCAGGTTGTTTACCCGCGTCAATTCGTTGATATCGAGTTTTGGATCCAGCTCCAAGTCTAGATCCAAATCCAAATATGTAATCGGATCTACAACGCTATGTGTAGTTGCAAAAGAAACAATTGTTGATTGTAGTTGAACGCCATTTCCTCTCATGGTGGAAGTGGGTAGTTTAGAATGGACTTTCGTGCATGACAATATATATATATATATATATTGGTTCTATAAACTGTAGAGAAAAAATTGCAAAAGTTGAAAAAAAGAACAGGTTTGTAGAAACTCTCAAAACTATTCAAAGAATTCTCTGTGTGCGTGTGAGACTTTTAGGCTATGAAAATAAACAATTTCCACTGTGATTTCATTTCATACCAGTAACTCAACCAATTAATCCTACTTCCGCTATATAAACCAGTTAAGTCTACTCATTTTAATTATTTCTAACATTGGTATCATAGCTTGTATGGTTGTTTTCCGGTTAATAAATCAATGTATGTGTTTGTGTTGAATGAAGCATATACATAATACATGCATATTCACAGTGATTTTTTGTGTATATACACCGAATAGACGTATTAATATATACACAAAATTACATATTTTTGTACAAAGTTTTTTGTTATATGTATGTACTTACAAAATCAAAGATAAGATATATTGAAGATTTGGCGAAGAGATAGTCCGTCAACTATCTTCTTCATGAGGATAACAGCCGTCACAGCTATCTTCTCCATGTCTGGCCACTTCTTCAGTGACTGCAACGAGCGCTAACAGTTTGTCTCTTTTCGCCTTCTTTATGTGACTTCGTGGTTGCAAATGGCAAAGAGGGTGACGAAGACCATCAAATGTGTTACTGGTGGCTAGTGGTGGTGGTAGTGCAGTGAGCAAGAAATTAAATTTTCATAGAAAATAGGCTTCTTTGTTTTGAGTTTTCTATCGTTCATGAATACACCTTCTACCATTGAACTTGAAATGAAAAGTGTTATTGATTGTCTAAAAAATAGCTTTTTACTTTCTCTGCCCATATTTGTCTTCAGACGTAAAAGTGAAGGAGTAAATTGAAATGAAATACAGGATGTTGAAAGCAAATTGAAATTAAAATGGCAGAGGGTTTATCGATTTTATCAAAGTGATCTTTTCAATTTAAGGTCATGTTTGGCAGCTTATTAATTCAAAATTGAAATGCAAAAACGTTACCTTGAAATTCCAAAATTAGGTTTGTGATTTAAGGTCTTATTTAGCTGGCTTTCAATTTAAAAAAATATTTTTGGCCTTAAGGTTTGTTTGACCCATCTATTAAATAAAAAATTCTGAATTATTTTTTTATGATAATTTAATTCAAAAAATTTTATTGTTATTAGTTAATAATAAAATAAATACTATTATTAGTTAACAATAAATATTTTTATTATGGCATATTTTGAGGTTATTAATTAACCATAAGTGGATGTGTCCATAATATACATTTTTGTTTTATACAAAATTGTCTAAAGAATTTGTTTGTCAAATTCTTACTCTGTTATTTTTCCTTTAATTCGTTTTTAGGAAAATGACACAAATAAGAACCCCAAGAATCATCTAAACTGTTGCTTAAAGAGCCCAAGTTATAGAAATGAAAAGACAGCTAAATGATTATCGGATAATAGAAGAGCAAAATATATGAGTACATCATCACTGTGTGTGACATGATACAAGAAGTTATATTTGCCAGTTATAGGGGGTTATGGACTGACAAAACACAATATCAATATTTGTTTGCCATGTTGCCACATGATAAGGAATTAATGGCTAGCATTTGGGAATTTGGTTATCCAAATTTTTGTTGGGTATTGTGTTTCTTCTTAAATACATATAGAAGGAAAGAAATTATAATGGCTCTATACCCAAGTAACCTATTAATAGATATTATTAGTTATATTGCTCATAGGACTCCTAGATTTATTCCTCGTGATGTCATTCGTGCAATTCCTCATATGACTAGAGTTATTGAGTAATGTGTTGCTTAATCCATGTATCTAGTCTATTTTGCTTTTATAGCAAATTTATAAACTATATGTTTATTATTTCATTTTATAAAATGAATTATAGTTAATTATTTAATCTTTGTGATTAAATTTACATGTTTTATTGTTAGTTATTTAATCTTTGTGATTAAATATGTTATAATAATTCCTTATTAAGTGGGATTAAATGTTCTCAAAATTTATTTTTAAGGTAAAATAAATAAATTTTATAATATTTGGATAATTGGAATATGGACGATGATTGCAAATATAATGAACTTTCGACCTCGTACCAAGTTGAATATTTATTGTTAATTTTATTCAGTAAATGTGTGTAAGACATGTCATTAATGAAATGAATCTTGTGTAGATTATCTTTGAGAATAGCTTATTCTAAGAACATAATTGCTGATTATATAAGAGGTGGGAAATTAAATAGGGGTAATTATGAAATATAGAATATGAAAATCCAATATATACTCGAGGAACAAGAGTTAATGGAAGCTCTAAATCAGGCTATGGTGGAAACTGCTGAAGGAACCATTACACAACGCAGTAGGGATAGAAAGGCTTACAATGCCTAAAAGAAAAAGAACTCCATTGCTCATATTATGTTACACAACAACATGGAGAATAACATTATGCTGAATTCAAAAAGTACAAGCTAGCGCATGAAATGTGAAATGCTCTTAAAGAGCAATTTGGGGCGACTTCAGTTGCAAAGCTAAGATAGTTAACTATCAAGTTTGATACATATAAAAAGTGCCAAAGCCACAACATGAGGCAGCATCTTCGAGAGATAACCAATATAGTCAATGAATTCGAGGATGTCGGTGTGAACCTCACTAATAAACAGTAAGTGCTAGTTGTTATTAGGATAAAGTGAACATAAAGAACATGGTCTATGCACAACGTGAACATAAAGATAATGGTTGATGCTTCACGTCATTTGGAGTTGGAGGAGGACCGTATTGAGGCCTTTAGACCTAATATTGACATTTATATGATGACATCTAGCTCCAAAGGCACTCTTAAGTTTTAGCAAAAATTTCCTCGCAAAGGAAAGGAAGGGAATTATGTCCCAAAGAAAGGTAAATGTGCTTGTTTTGAGAAAATTAAGAGTTACCATGGAAAGTGTAAGGGACCAACTTGTAATCCCTCAAAAAAGAAGAATATGGAAAATGTGAAGTTTTACAACTATGGTAATATGGGGCACTTTGGACGTGACTGCAATAAACCAAGAAAGGTACAAGCCCTAAATTCATTTTCAAATGCTATTTATGTTTTGAGTTTTGTATGATAGAATAGAATAACTGTGACAAAAATACCCAAGAGGGGAGTGAATTGGGTGATTTAAAAATTTTGGTGTAAAAACTGAAAAATTTTCTTACTAAATAAGAATGAGAATTTTGATGCACATTAAAGGTAAGAAAAACAATTGCAAAACATAATATAGGATATAAAAAAGTAAGCGTAATAGAGAGACACAAGCAATATATAATGGTTCAACTTAAATAAGCCTAATCCACTACCTTAGCTTCTCATTAAAGATTTTCAAGCAAAATTACTATAACTCTCCTATCATACCGGATAGGCCATCTAGCTCCAAACTAGGAATATACAGTCCTCTTACTTAAATAAGCAAGTCATCTAACAATGCTAGGTAATACACACCTTCTACTATGACAAGTAGGTCCTCTAGCTATGCAAACTAGGAACACAAGTAACGATACAAGAGATGTATTTCTAAAAGTATGCCCTCTTAGTTACAATGCAATCAAGAACAAATACAAGGCTAGAAATATGCTTTTACACAAATAAAATACAAGCCTTGAAAGTAAAGAGAATTAGGTCACCAATGAAGCATAACAATTGATGAGCACTTGGGAGCATGTAGATAGATCACTTCGGTGATTTGAATTCTATTCTTAACTTGTATTTATAGAGATTTGAGAGCCTATACATGAATCATCCCGTTGAAAGTGGAGAGAGCACTTGATGAGTGGTGGACATATTAGTCGTTGCAAGCTGTTTGTGACGAACCGATTGACAACTTCATCTAATCGGTCGACAGGTTAGTTCAAATATTTGAACACCAGTCGACATGTGGGTTAAGGCGGTTGACAAATTCATAATATCGATCGACAGGTCATGATGCAAAGGTGGTTGATAGCAAACAACAAAGACCATGATGTTTAACCGATTGACAACTTTCATTAAGTAGTCGACAGTAATAGGCATAATCGATTAACAGGTATATAGAACCAATCGACAGGTTGTCTCTTATTTCGAAAAAATATGCTATGGTTTTTCAACGACTTTTAGAATCAATTTTGATAGATGATTTGGCCAATGTGTTTATGACACACCATGTAGATTTTACGATCTCTTTTATTAAGAAAATATGCCATAGAAATGAGATAGTTTATTTTTGATAGGTTTTTATTTTATTTGCATAAGATAGATTGTCTTCATAAGATGGTTTGAAATTGATTTTCATAATATGTAAAGTTTGAAAAGTTTTGTGAATCATCAAAACCAAAACCATCAATATCATCAATCTCCCTTTTTTTGATGGAGACAAAAACTTTGATGGAAGAAATCAATTTCAAATGCCTAAATACTTTCTCTCCCCCTTTTTTGTCAAATATCAAAAAGAAAAAGAAAATGCTTACAATCGAAAGGCTCCCCCTTAAAATGAGATAAAAATACTCATTGTTAAAGAATTTTAACCATAAGAGTGATTAAGTAACAAGTGCAAGTACAAGAGTAACCATACAAACCATTAATAGTTAAGTATAATAATCAGTATATTTTGCACTCTTATTTAGTGGTTTAAGCTTAGCATTTAAGTATTCAATGAACATGATTGATACTCATTTTGGGCTCAATATTGTTAATATAGGTACACACAACATGAAAAGTGGACATGGAACAAAAAGAAACGATTTTGGTGCATGATAGGAGTGGAAATACAACTTGAAGGCATGAGTCAGCTATCAACTTGAAATAAGATGGAGAAAGTGAAAGTGGAACAAGAGTAAAAAGTGAAAAGCGAATAAGAAAGAGGCTAAGAAAGAAATCTAGTAGCTTATAGCGGTATGCATTCCGCTATAGGACTGCTATAAGAATTAGTTTCTAGAGTTCACGGTCTTATAGCGGAATGCATACCGTTGTAAGACCGCTTTAGGAATTGCTATCTGGAGCTCACAGGTCTGCATCAACAAGCATACCACGGTAGAGTTCTGAACTTCAATTCAAAGTACGATTTCGGCCCGTCTCCGTCCAATTCAATGGGAAATGAGAGTTTTCACTGTGCACGACTTTAATAACCTAAAAAGCACTATATAAAGACTTATTCTTAAGGGATTTGAGAGTTTTTGGAAGGAAAAGAAGCCGACGGAAGATTGAAAAGATGAAGGAAGGCACCTTGAAGACTATACTCTTGGGTTGTTTTTTTTTTTCTTTCTCAATCTCTGTAATACCCAGGAAAATTATTAAGAGTATAAATGATATTTAGTGGAGGGTATAAATGGAATTGGCAGAAAAATAAGACTATAGGGTACACTGACGCAGCTCTGGACGACCAAATTAGTCGGAGGAAGTACCCCGGACCCTAGATAGCCAAGGAAAATGATATAGTATCAACGAGCGATTTAAACTATGATTTTTAGTGATGAAATAAATTGGATCAGGAACAGTTTTCAGTACAGCTGTTGACCAGGCTGAGAAAACCAAATCGACGTAGGAGATGTCCAAAAAGTCAACGGAGCATGTTAGGGACTAATATTTTATGTATAGAATAACCCTTAAGAGATTTCGGGTTAAATCGAATAGATTTAAGGTCAAATCAATCAGTCGGGCCTAAGTGCAGTTTTCTAAATTTGCCCGAAAGAGGTCAAAACGGTAATTTTTTGAAAGTTTCAAGAATGAAATGAATAGTACAAGACTTGTGGTCCTTAGTGGTATATTTGGAAAGATCAGGGGTGTATTGGTAGGGGCTAAAATGTCAAATGAAGAAATCAGGGGGTGAAAATGCAATTTAGCAAAATTTTACAACGTAAACACGAGGGAGAAAACGGCCGCCGCACTGCCACCGCACATGGGGGCTGTTTCCGACGATGGGACGGCCAAGGCGGACTTGGGGACGGTCGTATACGGCCGAGGGAAGGCTTGGGGACCAAGCTTGGCCGGTGATTGGCCGAGATCTGGCCGGAAATTGAGTATAAAATGGGTGAGGGTTTCGGCCGAAAATTGGTAAGAAAATCGATCACGTTTTGGTGCGATTTTGAGAAGTTGGATAAGGGGTTATTACTCCTTGCATCGAGGGGAAGAGTTCTGGGTTTTTTGGGAGTGTTTTCGTGGAGGTTTAAGGTTGTTCCAGCAATGGCCGAAGTCGGGAGGCGGACCGCCTAGGGCCGCCTGCAATGGGCCGTTTGGGCCTTTTTTCGGTGTCTTTTAGGCCAGAAAATGGTGCCAATGGGATCGACTCATCGAGGGCTTGAAGGGGGTATGCTCAGATTGGTCATCGGAGGGGTCGTCGCCAGCCGATCTTAAGGAAGAAGACGACGCGCGTGGCTGCACGCGCCAGCCTCCACGCGCAGGGCGCGTGAGAGCGCGTGCGAAGGGATATTTTGGTAATTTTAATTTCAATATTTTTCTTTAATTATTCTAGGAATTATTGTGTTGAAATATTTTGGAAAATAGTTGAACAAATAATTAATTTGGAATTATTAAGGAGAAAATAGGGAGAAAATAGAGGAAATTATGGAAAAATTGAAGAAAATAGATTTTAATGCTTCCTTAATTAAATATGATGTTTAGGAAGTATCTTGGTTTGAGGTTGAGCACAAGTTTAAGTATTTGGGGTTTGGCACGCAAATCGAGGCCGTGTACGAGGATCGAGGCAATCCAAATTCGTTCGAGGTGAGTGGTTTGACCCTAGTTTTTTACCCTTAAAGTTTGAAAATATGTTGGAACGTGTGTTGTGGGTTCAGGTGGGCGGTGTTACCCTCCCGAACTTAGGTTACACGAAATTGGGAGCAGTTCTAATGAGCGGTTTTTACCCTCCAGAACTTGGGTTGTTCTGCGAAAGCATTCCACTTATGTATTCATGTCATCATTTGCATATTGTACATGTAATATATTGCATCAACTGTTTTTACTTACAAAAGAGTCTGTGCATGGCGTGTGATTCTCATATCATCGGGGTATTGATATTCGTGTCAATGTTGTTTTCTGTGTGGGACGGGATGGGGTCTTCTTGAGAATGAGACACTGTTAGTTCTGGTGATCGGGTGACACGGTAGGGCATTCGGGGCCGATACTGGTGATCGGGTGGCACGGTAGGGCATCCGGGACTGGTAACCGAGTGACATGGTAGGGCACCCGGGGATTAAGTATGTCAGGGTGATTTCTCAAGTTAGACGTGTCTTGCATATTTACGTTTGTCTGAGTATGCCATGGTCGTGTGTCTCTCATGCATTGTATAAACTATTTTATGCCGTCACTTAGATGTTTATCATCTAACTTGGGCTATGCCCCTGGAACATTTAATGTTCCACCTAAGGACTGCTGCGAGGGCAAGGATGTGGCCAGTTGAGGGCCAATGGTGCTTAGTTGTTAAGTCGTTGTAACGTTTGGAGGATTTAATATGCATTTCAGGTTGTAAATGAACAGTTGTATAATAGCGATTTTATCATTTGATCTGTATTACGTATTTTGCTATGGAAATACAATGTAAGAACTATGATTTTAGTATTAATGTATCTGCTGCGTTGTATTAAGACTCGTTTAGTTTAAGATTATTGATCTTGATAGTTAAATGGGTAAGGCTGGGGTTCGCGGGGTTTTGTATCTACATGTGAAGATTGTTCTTGATATACCGCGCGTGTTGAACTTGAAGAGAAAAAAAAAAAGAAATCCCGGGAATACCCTTATAGTGACACGCCTGGCGAGACGGGGTGTTACAATTCGTATTAGAGCCCTAGGTTAAAACCCTAGGACGATTTGGCTAGGTTGTTGAACTTAGCATGGTTAGAACTATTAAATGAGAACTTAGAACGGGATTATGGATTCTAGCAGACATTCGAAACATAGTCGAAAATGGTATGGAGACTCTAGAAAGGTGAAATTTGAGGTTTTCAATTTGAATATACTTTCAGCGTCAAGGGGAGACGAACAAGTTCTATTCACATCTTTTGGAAATTAGGAAGTTAGTGAAGAGGGTCGTCAAAATGAAAGAGATAAATGATCCAAAACCTTTAAGGAATAAATACTTTGGTAATTCCGGTACAACTTGAAGTATATAATAAAATCTCTTTCGGAAGAATTTTAGTGAATTGTCTTAATACCCTCCCGATTGGGACATGTTAAAAGCCCAGCAAAGATAAGTGAAGTGACGGAGGTTATTAGGAGAACCTGTCGAGGGCGCGAGAAAAAAAAAAGGAACGACTTGAAGATCTTAAGGTTAAGTTGGATATCTGAATTGAGGACTTAAGAAGAACGGATTCAGTTAGGGCTAACTAGTGAAAATCTCGAATGGAGACTTAGGGGAAAGGAACTGGTAGATCATAAAGACAAAATCCCTGCTTGGAGATTTGGGGGTTTGTCGGTTGAAGTCTTTGAAATTATTAATTGGAGAATACTAGATTTTGCTGAGTGATGAAACGTTGGATTGGGAGTTAGCATCAAACAATATGGGTCGAATGTAAGGTTGGTTCGACAAACCATAACTGAGGATTCGTAAGAATCAGAAATCGTAGATTGGAGATCATTAGTTAAAATCAATCTCACTAAATGTTGGGATAACTAGTGGTTATTAAGAAGAAACAAGTTGTGGACGATTAGTTTGATATGACATAACCTAATTGTAAGTCAAGTTTTGATCAAGGATTCAAGGAAAAGAATGACTTGGTATAGATCGAGGATCCTAAGGAACGACCCGATAAGAAACTCAGGATGATTCGATAAGTGCTTTAGAGAACAGAGTTTGAGGATTTTAGGAATCCAGAAGTGTTGATAAGGATATTGAGATAGAAAAATAGGAATTGATGATAGAGAAAATAAGAAAATAATACCTTAAGAAAACGACTCATAGGGACGAGTCATATGTTATCCAAGGACAAAGAGAGTTAAGGCGTAGATTTAAGTTTTATGGAAGTTTTGGGAGATGATAGAAAAAAAAAAGAACTATATCGAGGATGTTAGTTTAGGATCAGACGAGGAAAATGAATCGGAACTAATTGAGGATTGAATTCTTGTTTGAAGTATTTAGAAGTTTTTCTCGGTAATAATTGGCTTGAATAAAATGCTCTAGGTTATAGTGGGAATTTTCCTTTTGAGTGAAATTTTGATGATTTAGGATTTTGGAATTTCAAATAGTGACTACGAGACAAAGAGGGATCAACTATAAATTGGTTATAGTTAGGGTCAAGGTGCGACTGAAAAATTACTTGGATATCAAATGCAAGATCCGCATGTTTTGAAGATTAGAACTTTTCCGTTAAATTAGAAATTTGAGAGAATCTTTTGGCTTATAGAGGATTTGAAAAATGAAACCTTACTTGATGATTTTGAGATTGTAAATAATATAAGGAACAACGATAGATTAGAAATTTGTGACGAACCTTAGAAATTAGAAAAAATTTGGGATAAGGGAATTATGAGTATGACTTTGATGTTGCTAAAAGAAAATTTATGCGTACTGTATATACTTGGAGATAAAATGGTATTTCAACCTGTGGAGACGATTATATTTTAAGCTTGAAATGACCCTAGCCGATTTAAGAAGATTCAAACTCAAAAGAAGATAGTTAGCATAACGATGAGTGTCAAGGACCGAGGGGTAGTCATAAAAGTCTTGGCTTGAGTTTTAAGGCACCAAGCAATAAGATAGGCTTGCTAAGGTTTGATTAAGCTCGTAAAGATATCTTGGGACTTGATTAGGTCTTAACAAAATTAAAGTTGATCCTAATAGATTCAAAGAAATAGGAATGATTGACATAATGACCTATAGAGTGAGTGTTAGTTGAAAGTTAACCGTGGAATAAACATATAAGGAGAATGGAACTTCTAAGCCAATCTTGTGATAGATTAAGCATACGACAATGATGAGAATATGGTTGAACGATCTAGTATAAGTTTAGAATATGATAAACTGGAAATACAATTGATGTTGGAATGTTTGATAAATTATGAATGTCTGCAAGAGCAGCAACAGGAGCGCGAGGTTCCGTCATATGCGTAACAAACTTGGAAAGTAAAAAAGATTAAATTGTGAGAAAGAAATCCGAAGTCTTAGGAATGGTTAGGATAAGGATGCTCGATTCGATTGAGTGTTACTCTGGAAAAGAACATTAGGAATCCAAAAGATCAGGGAGTTGGATTAGTATTAATAAGAACCAATATAGCTCTCAGAGATGGAACAAGGAATTCTAGCATAGCGATAACACCATTAGTGTTTGGTCTGTAACAATGGATCTGAGCCTAGGGACCAAGGCAGAAGATTGGTGGTTGGCTCGCGGTTTGGGGTGTGATACTCATAAGTCGGAGCAACACAGTGAACTGTGGAGACGGTCAGGTGCCAAAGTTTGGGCGACACTGAGGATGTTATGTATGGTTTAGAGTCCAAGTTACAAGGGACCGGAGCATCGTGGCAGGATTCTTAATCGTGGTGAAAAGATTGGAGGCTTGGATGGTGACTTAAGCGGGATAATTTTCTATGTGGGTTATGATAATCAATAACCAAAAAGAGAATCGGAAGAAGAAAATGTAATCTCAAGTGACGACATAATGTTTGGCGAGCTGTTAACAGAGATTTGTAACGGATTCTTCTAGGATAATTACGTTCATGACAGAAATTCGTGAAGTAAGGTTACGAAGAAGTGATGAATACACTTGGGAAATTCAGGAGTTGTGGTGAAATAGTAATAATGCTCCTAGGTCGAGGTAGCTCCTAACTAGGAATGAAGTAATCCTTGATATAAACATGTGCCGAGGAGTTGCTAAGAAAAAGGTGTTAAGCAAGAGGTGGGACGATTGTCTTCTAGATATAATCTTGGGGGGAAATTAATTATTGTTGTCGACTTGGCTCTTGGTTTAGTGTATTTAATATTACACAATTGAGGAAGGTACACCTCGTTTCTTGGTCTTGACCCAATTTCCGTGTTTATCCTCTTTGTATCCCATACATCCTAAGGTCTTGCTATTTAGTACTTTAGAGGGTTGAATCAATATTCAGCGAGTGTTGACAAGAGATGTACTATTTATCTTGAGTCGATAATTATGCTAATAAGCATGCCATATGGGAGACTTCTTTGTTTGTTAGTGAATGCACCAATCATTTCACTCACAATTAGAGAACACAAGTTAATCTTTTGGCAAGTCATGATATGAAACATGAGCCAAACATCTTCTTTAGTAACTTGAGCAAAATTACCACATCTAGGAACAATGACTTAAGCACAAATGAGGTGCAAAAGACGACCCATTAAGGACAACTTAGATGATGAGTCCATGTAACATGGAAGAGACTCATCTTCAAAAACGGTTTTGGATGCAAGGTCATGATCAAATTCAGTAGGTTCGTAGATGATGCCTTCATTAGGAATTTGAATAATAGTGTTTATGTGCTTAGAGTCTATGTTGATGGAATTGCCATAGACTTTGGTTTTGAATCTAGATTGGGAAGCATAACCATGAATGGTGTTTGATGCATTACAAAAGTGAATCTACCAACTTCTGAAAGTTGATTAGTAGGAAAAATGGCAAGAAAACCATTTGGCAAAACGATTAGAGCTGAAACTCCATTACAACTAATTCTCTTCAACATATGTGGTATAATGAATGTTAGGGTTAGTCATGGAGGTGTTTATTTCATCACTTTTATTGATGATTATACTCATTTTAGCTTTGTTTATTTGATTTCTCATAAGTCAAAAGCTTTAGAATGCTTCAAAAGATTTTTGAACTTAGTTGAGAATCAATTAGATAGAAAAGTTAAAGTATTAAAAATCGATAGAGGTCACGAGTATTTGTCTGAACAATTTAAATTGTTATGTGATTAAAAAGGAATTGAAAGACAATTGACCATTCCACATACTCCATAACAAAATGGTGTTGTGAGAAGAAGAAATATAACTCTTCTAGAAATGGTCAGGTCAATGATGACAGAGGCAAAGTTGCCAATCACCTATTAGTTGCCTATCAACTCAATTTAATAACCTCCAAATATGTACCTTATACCCCATATGAGTCATGGACTGGAAGAAAATCTTATCTAAGTCATTTGAGAACTTGGGGATGTGCAACCTATGTTCATGATCACAAACATGGAAAGTTGGGTCCTAGAGGCAAAAATAGTATATTTGTAAGATACTTAGCACACTCAAAGGAATATGTCTTTATTAGTGATCAGACAAGTATGAGTGTTACCGAGTTTGAATCTAGGGATTCATTTTTCTTGAAAAATGAGTTTACTAGCAGGGGAGAGATAAATCATAATTTGTCTCTTTATGAAATTGAGGATCAAGACGATTCTATTATTTTAAATTGTCTAGTACATTTACCTGAAAATGTATCTAAGGAATTTGATTTGATCCAAGTGGGAACGAGACGAGAGTTCTTGAATCTATTTCACATGAACCTCAAATTAGAAAAAATAGTCATGGACACATTCCTTGATATTGTTTTGATGTTAAAGGTGAAGCTTTTCTAATTGCTCCACAAGATGACGAAATTTATATGGAACAACTTGAAGGTTTCACAGAAGAGGGTCAAGAGCACAAAGTATGCAAACTCATGAGATCCATTTATGGATTGAAACAATCTTCTAGATAGTGGTACTTAGGGTTTCATCAGTTGATTATCTCATGTGATTTTCAAATGATTGATGAAGGCCACTGTATATATGTTAAAAGATCTAACGATAAGTTTGTAATCTTATCTCTTTATGTTGATGACATGCTTTTGGCTGGGAATGATAAGGAGTATCTCTTGAGTATCAAATAGTGGTTGTCCTCCAATTTTGAGATGAAGAACTTAAGCGAAGCAACATATATTCTTGGTGTTAAGATTAAGAGAGATTGCTTAAAGAAATTGTTAGCTTTTTCTGAAGAGTTAAATATTTGAAAGATTCTTAAACGATTTCATATGCAAGAGTGTAAGCTTGTAGATACTCTAATTGCTAAAGATAAAGGTTTAACTAGAAAGATGTGTTCTAAAACTGTACAAGAAAAGGAACAGATGGCTAGAGTTCCTTATTCTAATGCTGTGGGTAGTCTTATGTATACTATGATGTGCATAAGACCAGATATCTGCTACGCAGTTGGCATGGTGAGTAGATATTAGTCAAACTTAAGCTAACCCCATTGGAAAACTGTAAAAAGGATAATGTGGTACTTGAAAGGTACAGTGGATTATTCCCTTTGTTATCAAGAAAAGGATATACAGCTTGAGGGATATACTAATGCTGATTAGGGAGGAGATTTCGATGAAAAAAATCTACCTTTTGATATTCTTTTCTACTTGGCAATGGTGTTATCTCTTAGAGTAGTAAGAAACAAGCTTGTGTAGCTTTGTCTACCATGGAAGCCCAGTTTGTAGCATTATCAATAGCAATACAAGAAGTTGTTTGGTTGAAGAGTTTTTTGAACCACTTTTGAGTTGTGAATGGCTTGCCGAATTCTATTATTGTGAATTGTGACAGTCAAGATGCAATAGCATTTACTAGGGATCTCAAATATCATTCAAAGACCAAACATATTGACACAAGATATAATTTTGTGAGAGATATTGTTACACAGAATGAGGTGTGCTTGGAGTATATCTCTACACACAAAATGATAGCAGATCCATTCACAAAACCCATTCCAAGAGATTTATTTCAAAGTCATGGTAAATCCTTGGGAATGTGTAAATGTTAAATGTATTTTTGTGAACATTGATGTGTAATTTATTATTTTCCCAATTTACGTTAATAAATGATTCATGTTATTATTTATTAATATCAATTGTGTTTAGTACACAAATTTGATAATGTCTACACACATATATGCAATGCTTTGTGCATATTGTTGAGTGTAATTAAAGGTATGTTGGATAGATTGTTGGTTTTCTCACACAAGCAACTACATCTATGACTGAGTGATGCATAGATGAAAGATAACTTTTAAGCAAATCACTAAGGCAGCCTGATAAGAGCTCAAGCTTAAAACAAAATTGCCTTAATGAGTTATCAAAATAAGGTTATAAAGGGTAGCCGAAAGATGAAGATCCATCTTCTCACCTTATCTATCCAAAAATGCCAGGTGGGAGTCATGTTTAATAGATATTAGAAAAGTAGAATTATGGACTCAAGTTAGATACTGAGTGTATCTAAACTATAACCTATGCGGTATTTATATAATGAAAGATACACGTTCCATGAGAAAAAGGAGAATAATATCATAGCACATGCTTCATATCATGTGTGCAAAGTTTGACCAAAACAGGGTAACAAAATATATGGATATCTTCTTTTAGTTGTGTGAGACCCTCGAGCTCACAAGGATCTCGTAAAATACCCTTTGACCTTTAACTGCTTCTTGAAATTATGATTCGGTGCAACTATTTTGGAATGCTACCAAAGACCATGTATGATATGATTGGATGGAGCATATCTAGAAAAGCGATTGAATTATGATGGAAAGATTTCAGGAAGAAGGATAGATCTTTTTGAGTGTCACATTTGGATGTATTCACAAGTTAACCAATTATAATCATTCGTTGAATTATAATTGTGAAAACAAATTTTATTGAACAAGTGATGAATAAGATTGAGATCTAAATGTGAATAAATGTGACTTGATAGTTTTGGGGTATAGCATACAGACTCTATTTGAATAATGTAACTGCTATATATACCTAATAATTGTATAGCAACGAGCTCTAAAAAAAAAAGAGTATGCTAGTTGCACGACCTATCTACCTGTATGGAACTTATAGAGAAATGAGAGTATATGGGTATATGAACCCATTATGTGTGAGTGGGACATGTGGTAAATCCAAGTTGTGTACTTGGGTCTATCTATCCATATCGGGTTTCGAATCTAGCTCCAAGTCCAAATCTAGACCTGTAATTGGATCTGCAACGTTATGTGCGGTTACAAAAGGAACAAGTGCCGATTGTAGTTAAATGCCATTTCTTCTCATGGTGGAAGTGGGTCGTTTAGAATGGACTCTCATGCATGCCAATATCTATATATATATATATATTGGTTGTATAAACTATAGAAGATAATGCAAAAGTTGAGCAAAAGAACAGGTTTGTGGAAACTCTCAAAACTATTCAAATAATTCTTTATATGCGTGTAAGAATTTTAGGCTGTGGAAACAAACGATTTCCATTGTGATTTCGTTTAATACTAGTAACTCAACCAGTTGATCCTACTTCCACTGTGTAAACCAAGCAAGTTCAGTTTATTATATGAATCACTCATTTTCATTATTTCTAACAATTCTCAATATTTTAAAGTAAGTATAATTAGTAAATGTTTAATTTTTTTAGCAATAAATAATTAACTGGTTGAAAATAGTTCATTGGTCAAGTTTCTCAAGAACCTCAGTTATACTTGAGAAATCATATAGGTCATGTTATACTATACATTTAGGGAGTAATAAGATGTATAGTGATTTAAAAGAACAATATTGATGGTTTAGAATGAAGAAGCAAGTAGATGAGTTTGTGGCAAACTGTTCAGTATGCCAACAAATAAAGATTGAGAATAAAAAACTCTTTGAACCATTGCAACCCCTGCCAATTCCTAAGTGGAAGTGGGACCATATCACGATGGACTTCGTCACGGGATTACCATACGCCCAAAGGTAATGTCACGATGTGGGTTATAATGGACAAGCTCACCAAGTCTATGTGATTCCTATCAATCAGGATTGGGGAGACATTGAGAAAACTAGTTGAGTTTTACATTGCCTAGATTGTGAGATTGCACATGGTGTTGGAGAGCATTGTGTTAGATAGACATATGAGGTTCACCTCAAAATTTGGGGGTAGTTACGAGCATGATTGAGAACACAATTGAGTTTTAGCACCACATATCACCTCCAAATAGATAGAAAGTAAAAAAAGTGTTGGTTTCATTTTGATGATAGATATCTTAATACAAAACTTTATTAAGTGTTGCCTAAATGATTTTTGAAATAAGTCATCATCAAAGTTTTAAACTTCAACTATTTTGAACAATTCTTGAAAATGGTTTTGAACTTGTCTTTTAAATCAATGAAATCTTGTGGATTTTAATAAAATTTTAAAAGGTAGTCCCAAAATAAAAAAATTATTTAAACATTGAATCTAATGGAAAAATTGTCGACTTCTTTTCTAAGACTGTTGACTAGTTAAAATAAACTATTGACTATTTTTTTTTAAGACTAATGATTAATTAAGATAAACTATCGACTACTTTCGAAATCAAGCCGATCAGTTTTAGTGCATACCTTCTAGATAAATCTTTCAAGATTTAATGGTCGACTGTTGTTCAAACCTAAAAAATCTATCGACTACTTTTTCAAATTTCAAAAAAATTATTGATTGCCTATTGAAACCATTGATAGTTTCTGTTCGAAAATTACTAACTGCTATATTTCTATAGACTAATTCATTGCCATTTTGTTCTACAATGGCTAGATATCTACAGTGACATTCAAGGATACAAAATACAAGCCATTTTAAAGATCAAATTAGTTATAGAAAGAGTGGGCTTGCACTCTTAAATATCAAATCTTCAAATTACTTTTAAGCTTCATTGTTTCGATCTTTTCTTCTTCAAGTCTTGTTCTTATTCTATAAAATCATTTTATCCTTATTGTAACAAGATCTCATGTTGAGATTCTTGTGTCTAGAGTTATATTTCTTATTCTTTTTTGTAAGAGTTTCCTAGCGGAAAGTGTTAGTAGGCTAGTGAGATAGGTTTGTAGTGTGTTTTTATTTAGTGGATTTAGAAATCTCTAGTTGGGTGCTAAAGTAGTAGATGTAGATTGGGAATAGTCAAACCACTATAAATTCTTTGTCCCTTATGCATTTGCATTTTCAAGCATTGCATTACACTCATTACAAAACTCTTGTGCATAAAATCATATATTAGTTATCATTTTGAAATTATTTTTTAAGATTATTCAAATTTTTATTCGCTCAATCCCCCCTCCCCTCCCCCCCGGGGGATGTTGTTTTTGCTGAAATACAACAATTAAAAATTTTATCCAAGGGATCAGGACTTTGTGGAGGTATAGCACAAATGCAGCATGAGAAAATCAATGGTGTGAAAGAGGAAAGAACGATGACCTCAGGAATGATGATGGTAGAAGGGGCGAAGCATTGGTAGCATTTGTTGATGATGAGCCTACATAAAAGGCGATTCAAGTTATAATAGGGAGAGAAACATTAGTCAGAGACTCCTCATTTGCACGTAAGGCCTATGCCCATCAGGCATTCAATGTTGATTATGTGGTTAAAGTCTAACAAGATGAAGAACTTATTACTTTTACTCTCGGAGATCAGGTGACATAGTAATGCCACATGATGATCCCATGATAATTTATGTAGTTATTGCTAAGCACCCCATAGGAAGAATCCTTATTGATAGTGATAGCTCAATCATTTTGATTTATTTGAATTGCTTTGAGTAAATACATATAGCTCGTGATCGATTGAAGCTTATTTCTTCTCCTTTGTACAATTTTACTAGAGAAGTAGTGCCAATGGTCAAGTCTGTATAGTTCCCAATAACTCTAAGAACCAATCCTTAAAGTATGACCTGCTAGGTAAATTTTCTGCTAAATAAAACAGTGTCTCTAACCTACAATGTCATTTTGGGGAGATCTCTTATTGACAATATGAGGGCTATTATTTCATCAGATTACTTGCTTATGAAATTCCCAACTCTTCATGGGATTGGATAAGTTTACGAGGATCAAAAAAAGGCTCATGCTTCCTATGTTTCTTTTACAAAGAGCTCCAAAGACAAAGAGACAGTTGAAACATTAATCATCTTTGAGTAAACCATAGTTAAGCCATAACCAGTAGAAACTCTAGAAGCAGTAAAGTTATGAAGACTATGAAGACAAACTGGTATATGTTGGCAATCAACTATTGTAATACCCGAGAAATTCTAAAGGACTCAAGGCTAATTTATCTTTGGGTAAAAAATAGAATTTAAGGATAAATTGAGGATATAACGGTAATTTACTTCCGTATGGATGACCGAATCGACAGCCGGGAGTACCCTGGAGCCGAAATGCCAAAAGAAAATGATGTGGCATTAACGAGCACCCAGAGATAGAATTTATGGTGCCGAAAAAAATTCAATCGAGAACAGTTTTCGGTATAGTTAAAATGCAACTGTCAATTAGGTTGCAATACCAAATTGTTATAGATGACTTCCCGGAAGTCAACGAGAACTTGAGGGGGATTCGGTTTTTCATAAGGAACAACCCTTCAGTGGTTTTAGGAAGAAACAGAGAGGTTTAGGGCCAAAACGAAGATTCGGGCTTAAGTGTAATTTTCTGAAACTGCTAGAGGGAGGCTGAAATGATATTTTTTCGGAATTCTCAGGGGTCAAAATAATGTTTTAGGACTCGAGAGTCCTAAATGCAATTATGAAAAGTTGAGGGGTTAAGTGAAAAGGGCCAAAGTGAGATAGCCCAAAAGTTAAGGGGTCAAACTGTAATTTTTCAAAGTTGGCAAATGACTAGCACATGGCCGGTCGGCCATGGACGAAATGGACCACAGGGTTGCATGAGGCATGGTCAGGGGAGCATCTTTTGTAAAGGAGGATCTGACAATGGCCATTGGGTTGGCCAGAAAAGCAAGAAAAAGTGACCAAAAATGGTCGTACGATCGAGTGGCTGCAAATCGCTTTTTGTGGTCGGGTAAGGCTCGTTTGAGGGCTATCTGAGGGAGGTTGAAGCTCTAAGGCAAGTGGGTAGGTTGGCCAAGGGCTTTGGGGCGTTCGGATTTGCCTATAAATAGGTATTCGAAGTGGCTGAAATTTTTAAGAAAGGGAACTTCAAATCGAGGGCTTAAACGAACAAATTGGAGCTCCAAATTAAGGGGCTTTTGTTGCCCACAGCCTAAAGATAATTTCTGGAGATTTTGAGGCATTTTGGTGTTGGGTTGATGGCCGATCGAGGCTTCGTCGGAAACCTAGGCGGTCCGTCTAGCCGAGGCTTTAAGCCTCCGGTTGGACCCCCTCTGGTGGTCCTTTCAAGCTCCAAGATGTTCCAAAGCGATCGACTGGAGATGGGCTTTCTAGGGGTGGAGGAATCCAGCATCACCGGCTAGCTGGCGCCGAAGAAGATGACTGGCGCGTGCCGATCACGAGTTGGTCTTTACGCGTGCCACTCGCCCTTAGCGCGTGCAGGCACGTGCGGGGGCGTGGGGGCCTAGAAAAATGTGAAAAAAATACCTAAAATTCTAGAAAAATATTTTATGGAGGTCCGTGTAAAAAGTTTTGAAGTTCGGGTTCTCGATGTCTCTATTTTAGCACCAAAGAGTCTCGTTTTGCATGAAAATGCAACATCCGGGTAAGTTCAGTATTTTTCTCTTGAAGTTCATAGTCTATTATGAATTGTTATGAAATTAGATTTGAGAAAATAGTCCCGAGGTATTGATTGAAATTTTTGGAAAGGAAAAATGAAGGAAAAATGAAATAAATGGAATATTGAGGATATTTAGTGATTAAATATTATTTTATGATTGAGGTGATCGAGATGATGTGATTGGTGCAACTTTTGACAGTTGGCACGAGAATCGAGGTGGGGCACGCATATCGAGATAATACACTCTTTTCGAGAAAATGTAAGTTTATCTTAAAAGGTGAGTTATCCTACATGATATTTATGAGATGGTTGTTTATATGAATGCTATTTATGAATGCAATATTAATTTTGTCATATTGCATGGAAAGTCATGATATTTGCATGGCACGATATTGTTATCATATTGATATTTGTGCATGGGAATGGGATGTTGCCCCCAGAGTGTAGTTGTAATTCCCCAAGGGCGTTGAGAGAATAACGTTAGACTTATCCTGCAGAGGTTCGAGATTTTCCTTGGATTCCTAACTGGGCTTGCGGGCCGGAAAAGTTATACTAAGGGCAAATGTTGTTCATGTTATTACATCATGCATTCGTATATATGTTCTGGACCCTCACTAAAAGTTTCATCTTCTAATGGGTTATGCTCCTGGAACATTCAACGTTTAAGTTTTAGACTTGCAATTAGGGCAAGGAATAGGTTGAGATATGACGGCACGTAATGGCATGGCCGATGGATTCAGCGAGCTGACTCAGATATGTTTTAGCTGATTCTTTATTGATGATTAGCTTTGTTAGAACATTATGGAATCTCCATGTATTTATGTATTTTAATATTGAGGATATGATATTATCTATGGTATGGATTCTTATGTGATAAATAAAGTGAATTGATTATGTATCATATCAGGTTTCGATTATCGCTTCTGCATTTTTAATAATTTGCTGGGGGTTTTGTTTGGAATTCGATACTTAAGGTTAAGTTATGTACCGAGAAAGAAAGAAAAAAATGATTTACACATATTTTGGGCTCCAACATAGTGACATGCCCGGTAAGGGAAAAGCGGGGTGTTATAGATATCGCCAAAGGCAAAAGAGAGTATGGTCCAATGTTTACGGGCTAATGTTGATATCTTTGGTTGGACACCTACTTACATGCTTGAGATAAGCCTAGACGTCATCTCCCACCATTTGGATGTTCGCTTTGACTCCTAACCAATCAAGCAGAAAAAGTAAAATATTGTTCCTAATAGATAAAAGGCTTTGGAAGACGAGATTAATAAATTACTACAGGGCAAATTCATTTGTGAAGTTTTTTATCCTAATTAGTTAGCTAATATTGTAATAGTGAGAAAGGCTAATGAAAAATGGAGAGTTTAGGTGGACTTTACAGATTTAAATAAAGCATACCCAAAAGATTCATATCTGTTGCCCCAAATTAACTATCTAATTGATGAAACATGTGGCTATGAGTTGTTGAGTTTTCTTCATGCATTATTTGGGTATCATCAAATTATGATGTATCCACCAGACTAAGAGAAGACATCATTCATTACCAAAAGAGGACCTATTGCTATAACGTCATTCTTTTTCATTTGAAGAATGTAAGGGCTACCTATCAGTAGATGGTTAATAAAGTCTTCAAGGACCTGTGAAGCAGTATAATAGAGGCCTATCTTGATGACATGACTATTACGAGCCACTGCACCAAGCTACACACTGATAAACTATCTTGGGTGTTTGCTAAGCTATGGAAATATAACATGAGGCTCAACCCCAGCAAATGCTCATTTGGAGTTCAAAGGCTCACTAGTCATTTGGTAGCATTGAGTTGATTCCTCTCTAAGTTAGCATAGAAAAGTCTTTCTTTCTTTTAAATTTTGAAGGGTGGGAAAATTTTTTAGTGGATTGATGACCATCATAATGCTTTCAAAGATCTCAAAGAATATCTCATAAATGTCCCATTGTTGACTGGACCTAATACTAGGAAGTCGTTGTACGTTTATTTGGGGTTAGCAACACCACCATTATTGTTGTATTATTAAAGAGAGCTGATCTGGTAGATCGACCTATTATTATGTCAGGAAAGTTGAGACCATACTTTCAAGTGGCCTGGACGCTTATTATCATGGTGCGCAAGTTGAGACCATATTTTCAAACTCACTATTATTTTCTTAACTAATCAGCCTTTGCTCCATATCCTTTAAAGGCCACAATATTCAAGAAGACTCACAAAATGGGCCATTAAGCTAGACAAGTATGACATCCACTTTGAGCCTCGAAGTGCCATCAAAGGGTAAGCCTTAGCAGATTTCATTGTTGAGTGTACTCATGATGATGATTCCATGGAAAATACGACTCTTGAGTGGACACTCTTTGTTGATGGTACTTCAAGTTCATAAAGAAGTGGAGTCAGGATAGTGCTTATATCTCTTAAACGGGAAGTCCTCAAGTACTCACTATGATTTACCTTTTCAAGTTCCAATAATACAACTGAGTACGAAGCACTAATCACTACACTAAGTCTTGCTAAAAAGCTTGAAGTTCAGAAATTAAGAACTCATAGTGACTCCTAATTGGTTGTTCAGTAATTTCAAGGCTTATGAGATTAGGGAGCCCTGCATGATAAAGTATCTCTAGAAAATGCGTGAGTTGGCCCATTCATTTATAGATTTCCAATATTAGTGCAAACTAAATTATCCTTAAACTAACACGCTAACACTTTATCCAAGTTAGCCTCAACTAAAGACATTATGGGGACGATTGATTCAATTGGAAGTTCTGCACAAACACACTATTGAAGAAATCGAGGTACATTACATTACAATGGAAAGTGATTGGAGAATGCTTATTAAGGATTACCTTTTAATTGGGACTTTCCCAGGTAATCCAATAGAAGCCAGACAAATGAAAGTTAGGGGAGCTCGATTCACACTCATTAGTGATATTTTATTCAAACGAGCTTTCTCCATACCCTTACTCAAATTCCTAAGCCCATAAGAGGCTGAACAAGTACTGGCAGAAATACATAAAGGAGTTCGTGGGAAATGCTAGGGGGTAAAAGCCGTGACAACCAAAGTACTGAAGGTTGGATTTTTTTGGCTAACACTACAAAAAGATACCTTGGATAAAGTGCATAAATATGACAAATGCCAACAACTTGCTCTAGTATTTTCGAGTCTTACTTCTACTATTCAACCCATCTTTCAACAAATTCCCTTTACACAATGGGGGTTGGACATTCCTGGCCTATTCCCAATGGCATTTGAACAATGAAATTTTTTATTTGTGGCTATTGACTATTTCACAAAATGGATTGAAGTAGAGCTCTTGGTAGCCATTACTGAAAGAAAAATGGAATCTAGGGTGTAAAAAGGCATTATTTGTCATTTCAACATTCCCCGTATCCTTAATACTAATTACAAAATGTAGTTTGCTTTTGTTGTTGCCAAAAATAACACAATTAGAATTTAAGAGGCGGGAATGCCGGAGTCGTGGTAAGGCGAGACAGACAACTGGAAGGTGTCTGCTTGTGGAAATGTACGTTGGGTAGCTCCAATCTCCGATTATCTAGCTGGGGTCTCAAATAAGCCCTCGGGGGCATTTTTGGTAGCGGATTGATCCAATTAAGAGTAACCTTCGGTCTGTTCAGGGCATAACTGCACTCACATAAACAAGTTAGAAGGCACGCGGGGATTCCTCACCTGCGTATGCCCTCCGATGCTGAAGTCAATACGTGTAGGAAAATAGTTATAATAAATGAATGGTGCATTTAATAAATACAAATGAGATACCTTTGTTGATAAGAGGGGGGCCTGATCATAATATAGTGCCAGATATCGAGGGTGAACATGTGTGCTAGAAGCACTCAGATCAGCTTAAGAGGAATTCCCTCCCAGAGAACTAAATGGCCGAGGGAGTCCTTTGAGAGAATGTGAGCCTTACGGCAAGCCACCAGAGCAGATTCTAGATTTAATATGATATTTCTAAAAGAGATTACATTCTTATTGTACATGATATGAATTAATTCCATCGAGAGGAGTTAAAATGTAACTTAGAAAGCCTTATAACTTGATTGGCACCTCCTCCTTAACTTAGGTAATTACATGCATATTATATATATCTAATTAATCATATTATGTACACAAATATTATGCAATTGGAAATTGCATGGATTAAGTTGTGGGTGGAATTGGGGGACGTGTGCAACACATAGGAAATAATCCATTCCGTGAGACCTACATGGCATTTTGGGCTTGAGGAATTGTTTGTATGCATGTTGTGTAAGGATATTTATATTATATGAGTGGTTGGCACATGCTACCACAATTAAAGAAATGACTTGCAAATATAATATGCATGATGTATCATGCTCATATAATATAATTAATTATACACATTTCATTTGTGTGTTGTAGGAAGAAGGCTGGAAGCATCCAGCACGTGAAGGGCCGAGAAGACAGCAGCTGAGGGGTCACGGCACTTGCGTAGGGGGGAGGTGGACCCCACATCACAAATTTTAATTGTTGTATTTTGGCAACAACAACTTTTGATTCCTTCCTTTCTTTCTATGACAAGTGGGGGATTTAGCTAAGAATGGCCTTTGTGGTATGTCCTAAGGTAAATGGCCTAGCCGAAGAAAACAACAAGACCATTATACATGGATTAAAGACCTTGCTTGAAAAAACTAAAGGTGCTTGTGTGGATGAATTTTAAACTATATTATGGGCCTATTTCACAACGAGCTTGGTACCCAAAGGAAAAACACCTTTCAACTTGGTATATGGCACTAAGGCTCTCATTATAGTAGAGATTGATATTCAATCTCTCGTGTAATGGCATTCCATGAGCCATCTAACTCAAAGGCACTGAGAAATAATCTTGATTTGGTTGATAATCTATAAGACAAGGTTGTTATCCGTTTGGTAACTTATCAAATAAGAGTTTCAAGTTACTACAAATCTTGAATAAAAAGCAGGCTGCTTTAGAATGGAGATTTGGTCCTAAAAAAATCAGTCATCACAAATTCCCTCTAAGAAGAAAAGAAGTTCTGAGCCAATGACAAAGTTCCTTATAGGATCAAACAAATGATTTAAGCCAAACACTTGCATCTGACAGAATCTCCAAGGTGAAGATTTGGGAAAAACATGGAATATTACTTATCTAAAGAAATATTTTCCTTATGATGTGAGATTCTCGAGTGGGAAAAGATTGTTGCTACTCATACAAGCTCATATTGAGGAAAAATGCCCCTCACGACTAACCTATTAAGGTGACCATTCCCCCAAAACTTTGAACTCTCATAGGGTCATGTGCTAGCAAGGCAAGAAGTAAATATTGTAATTAGAATATACTATAGGGGAAGAGTAGTATATTAGAAAGTATGTAGTGAAGGCTTGTACTTAGTTTGTTGTTGCATTGAGCACCTTGTACATTCCCAGCACATATAAATAGTTACCTATACATGGGTGGTTAGAATTAGCTATAAATAAGAGCTTATTACAACCCATGAAAGATATGAGAAATCTCTGGAAATTCTGATTATTCTTTCCCTCTTTCTCTCCTAGTTCTATCTTCTTTTCTACCTAAACTCTTTGATCTTTCTCTATTTCACTTTCGATCCTTGTATTGATTGAGAATTCCCAGTTAAATTTTCTGAGAGCTAACAAATTGGTATCAAAGCAATGCCTTTGGGGCGGCGTCAAATCCTTGAAAATTCATCGCCATGGTTGATGGAATAAGGATGAAGCAAATGGAGTCTATAATACCCCATATTTTCGTGAGGTTGCCACGTAATTTAAATGAGTTTAAAATACCTAAAAGTTGGTTTGATAGTAAAATAAATCACCGAATCGACAAAAGGGAGTGCCTCATAACTTAGATGTCTAAAGATAAGGGTATAACATCAATGAGCATCTCGAGACGGGATTTAGGACGTTGAAAGAAATCAAATTCAGGACTATTTTGGTACAACTAAGTCATATCCTGAAAGACTCAATGATGGTAAGGGTCTTTTGAGAAATCCACAGAACCCTGTAGAGGCTCTAATTTTGTGATTAGAACAACCCTTAAGTGGTCTCGGGATGAAACAAAAAGGTTTACGATCGAAACATGTATTTAGGGGCAAAGTGTAATTTCTTAAAATTGACTAAGAAAGGTCAAAATGACATTTTTCCTAAATCTTTGGGGTGTAAATGAAGAGTTTAGAACTTGAGGGTCTTAGTGGAAATTTTGGAAAGCCCAAGGGCTATGCGAAAAGGGCTAAAATGAAATTTTGAAACTTGAGGAGACAAAAGTGTAATTTTTAAAAGATTAGCAATGTGAACACTACCAGTCGCCGACCACCTCTCTCATCACCGATTTTGGACATGGGAGACTTGACGGGGATGGTTGAGGGGTCTGCAGGGCTAGGCCTAGGCCGTTATGGCCAGCCTTTGGCCACGAGGGTGGCCGATTTGACAAAAATTGATCGTGAGGTCGTTGAAAAAATCAGAGGTTGGTGGGTCAAATTGTTGCTAAAGTAGGGTATGGTAAGGCCATTAAATGATCATGGTGATGATAGAGGCTAGAAATTTGACATGAATGGACGTTTGGAGGTTCGAAAATGGGTATAAATAGAGGTAGAATGGGGCCAAGGACTTTCATAGTTTCAAACTCAAATTGCTTTCATTTGAGGACGAATCAAGAGCTCAAGATAAGGGGTTTTTTTCCCTTGAAGGTTGTAAAGTGATTTTGGAGCTTTTGGTGTGTCTTCGTATTGGTTTGAGTGGGTTTTGAAGGATCACAGAAAAATGAGATGGGAGCACTGACCGAGCTTTTAAACCTCTGATTGGGGTGTTTCCGGCCATTCTTTCAAGCTACAAGGCATACCACTCTGATCAACTAAGGGTGTAGTTTTAGCCAAGAGCAAAATCTAGTATTGTCGGTGTGCCGGAGCTAGAAAAGATGACCGACGCGTGAATTGCATGCGCTAGTCATCCACTCGCAATACATGCGCCAACGCGTGAGGAAGCATGAGACTATGGGTAAGTTTTGAATTTTTTTATATTTTTTCTGAAATTATTTTGGAATTTAAGGTGCTGAAAAGTTTTAGAAAATGTTTGAGGAGATATTTATTTTTGAATTATCGGGAGAAAATAAGAAGAAAATAGGAGGAAATTATGAAAAAATTGGGAAAAAAAAATGGATTTTGATATTCCTTTAAATAAATATGATGGCTAAGGATCATTGAATCTCGAGATTGAGCAATAGTATGCCTGGAATGAGAATCGAGATTGGGCACGAATTTCGAGGAATCCTGAATTAAGTTCAAGGTGAGGCTCCTAGATTCCAAATCCTATATTTTTCTCTTACGAGAGACTTCTATTGCATAAAACGTGTTTTGTAAAATTCCTATACGCAAACTTCTATTGTTCTCTTGTTGCATATACGAACTGTGTTTTCCTGAAAATATATGTTGTTGGCTTTCAACTGTTGCATTTATAAAATATGTGTGGCCATACTGTTGTACTTATATGTATTTTCCCGAAGGCAAAATTCAGGATATCCCCAAGAGGCGTTATGCGTGCGTCATGAAGAAAGCTTTCGTGGGGAAGACTATAAGTCTAAGGGACAACGGATGTGGTGTTTACATGAGTTCTATGAAGTTGGGCCGAGGTGACATGGTTAGGGATCTCCCGAGATGCGCTATGCGTGCACCATTGAGAAAGCTCTCGTCGGAGGAGGCTGACATATTGACGAGGTACTTTGGAATAGTTCTTGTTGTTTCCTTATACATTTTTACCTGTTCATGGATTGATATAAATTGTTTTGGAGTTCTCACTAAAAGATTTATCTTCTAATTGGATTGTGTTTGTGACACTCGTAACTTAAAACATGCTTAAGAATAATAATAATATTCATATCAATTTCAAGGTTTATCGTAGACAAGAAACTTACGAAACAAAACTTTTGCAAACTTAAGTAAAGTTTCAAACATAATAGAATTCAAAACATGTTTTACGTAAATATATCGTTTGATAATGAAAACATGGCTTCAATAGAAGAAAGAAAAACTTAGCAAATATGCTCTATAACAATAGCATCCATATTGAGAAATCTAGCCTTAAATTGAGTCTCGGCCTTTTCATAAACTTATATAAGTTTTACGGACATATGATGTAGCAATAGTGTACATATATCGTAAGAGTTTAATATTGAAAATCTTTTTAAAACAAAAAGAGTGAAACAAGATTCAATTATTGAAAATTCTTTTTTTTTTCTTTTCAAGAGCCACCACGCTCCACGTCCATGTCCCGATCTCCTTATTCATGATTACCTGGGGGGGGGAAACATAAGAGTTGAGATTACAGAAATCTCAGTAAGTACAAGATAACTATCCAACGTATTTAAACATGACATGACATGAACTTGAAACATGAACTTATAACATGAGGGGACACGATAGGTTCTACCAACTTGCAGGGGTAAAAACCTCTGTGCATAACACTACTAAACCCCTGTCCCGTAACTTGCGTGAACATAAACATAACATGAGGGACCACATAACATGATTCATGAGCATGCTTAAACATCATAAGTAGTTCATAATGTACTTACCTCAACTTGGATGGATGAGATCTGAACGTTTAAGGCTTCACACCTTACTAGGTTTGCTTTTCTGCAAAAAATACATATTTTCATGAACTAAACCCCAAATAGTTTTGCATAATATTGTAGGTAATTTAATAAGGGGTTGACACATGAGATTTCATGGGAAAAGGGGATGTCACGCGCCCTCACGCGCTGACGAAAGGTGTTGCCCTTAATTTTCGTGATAACTTTCATCCTTTTGGTTTTTCGGCCGTATCTCCCTTGTTTTAACTCCAATTTGACCTCTGTTTTTTCTTACATACTCCTATTTCACCCCTCTACAAGAATATCAAATTAAACTTAACTTACCTTGCTAGTTCGATCGATGGTTTTTAGCGATTCAAGCCCAAGCTCCGACGACGTGTAGTTTTTCTGACAAAACTCGTATCTCCTTTGGTTTTTGGTAGAGTTTTCCTCCTTCTTTCGCAAAGTTTCCTCTCTCAAAATCTCATTCTTTCTCTCTCATTTTGGGGCCCAAAATCATTCCCCAAAGCCTTATGTTTATAAGCAATTTCGACGAATCCAATCGGGCAACGTGTCGCGTTGGGATAAGGAATCATGATGAGATTTTCCATATTAAGCCACGTATTCACGGGGATTTGTGCATTGACATGGAGATTTTTGTTAATCATTACACTCATAATCATTACACTTCTAAGATTAAGCCACGTATCCATAGAGCTTTGTACATGGCCAATAGTTTTCTTCCACCTTGGGGGTTATTATTAATGAGTTTTCATCATTAATTTTCTAATGGCTAATAGTTTTACAGCACCTAAGCACCCTCATCATGACTTCCCACGTGAAACCAATTAAAGGCTTCCAAATATTATGCCAACTCATGCCTCATCATTTCTATCCATGTGTTCTTATCAAATTATGCCATGTGTCCCATATAATAATTTCTATCCATGTGTTCTTATCAAATTGTGCCATGTGTCTCATATAATCACGAGGCCTTATTATTTCTTTCCATGCGTGGCTAATAGTTTGAGGCCAAGTGTCCCAAACCATATTTGAATAGGATTTGGAATCCAAAGTTAAATCAGAATGTTATTTGGAGTCCACAAGGTAGATTTAAATGTGATTTGAAATCCAAACCTTTCAAATGCATAATGGAATAAACTTTGGAATCCAAAACTAGATTTAATAAGATTTGAAATCCATAACCATATTGGAATGTGGGCTCACATTTGGAATCTTTAAATCCCACATTTGCCCCATTTTACTTTCTAGCATTGCACACTCGCCCTGAACTTTTTCATAAAACCACTTAGACCCTTTGCAACTTGGTCCCCAGAGTATTCTTAAATTACATTTTAGCCCTCGAAGAAAGGATGAATTACGCTAACACCCCAAGATTTTAGGTAAATTCCACTTTTGCCTGAACTTCAATATTTATGATTTTACTCCTGGCTCAAAAACTGAATTTTCGTCTCAAGACTTCCACAATCCCTTGAAATGTCCGATTTTTTCAAGTATTTGAATCTAAAAATCTCGAGTATTACATCATATTTTAGTCTAAGAATTTCGAGTGTTACATTGTTCTTGGAATATTCAAACATTCCAGGTTCGACAAGTGGCTCTAAGGGAAAGGAGGTAGTTGAAAAATAAGCTTATTGTCATGTGTAGCATGTTTTTGATTATGTTCGAACTTATGTGAACCTTAGTATGTTTTGGTTATGTTTGAGACGTTCGATTATTGTTTCGAGAGATGATATTCATGTAATTCATTTTGTAAACATCTTGAATGTTTTCTTATATGATAAATAAAGTATGATGGTTACGTACCATATCAAGTTCGATCTAGTTTCCGCATTTGTAATTATAACACATGTCTTAGCTATTTGAGTTTGATAGGCTGAGAAGCAAAAATTTAGATTTTTTTAGGAATTGTATATTGTGCATCAGTGGATGTGTTGTAAAAAAAAAAAAGAAATTCTTGAAATCCTAAGTTATTTAACGCTTGAGAAAAGCAGGGTGTTATAGAATCCCAACTGCAACAAGTCACGGCAAGGATGGAAGATATGTAATCATAGTTGGGGACTTTGGAATCTTCGGTCAAAACATGGGTGGAGACCAAGATTAATAGAGTTATGGAAAGATGGAAGAAAAATAGTAGAGAATAGGGCACTCTATTAAGAGAACAAATGTGTGATCAGATGATGGAGCAAATGCATAAATTCACGAGGATGTTTTCAACTCAACAACCGGTAAGACTCTCAGCTAAATTTCCTCATAGGGAGAGGTCAGAGTTAATCCTTCCCAGAGTGGGAATGGAACACCTACTAGCAGGATCATCAAAGATTGAATTAAAGCCAGAGATTGTGGGAGGGAATACATTAGAAAGGAAGCCAACAACTCAGGCTAATCAAAATTAGCTGAGTTTTGCTACACCAAAGCTAGAGATACCATTATTTGATGGAGAGAATCTTGGGTGGTGGGTGAGATGTTGTGAAAGGATGTTTACCATGTACCAAGTGCCTTAATAGTAGAAGATTACCTTAGTTTCTGCTTTTAATGACATGAGAGATGCCTAGTTCCAAGGGTGGATTAGGGTGAAAGGGGTAATCCCTGGAGTGTATTTGAGGATGATCTATGTGAAAGATTTGGAGATAGAAGTATGATGGATGTGATTGAAGATTTTAATAAACTCAAACAAGAAGGGACATTGCAAAACTACCAGCTCAAGTTTGAAGGGCTAAGGTCATTGATAATGGTACATAATCCACACTTAACTAAAGGTTATTTTGAGTTAAGTTTCATTAGTGGCCTAGGAGATGAGGTGAGGCCAATGGTGAAAATGATGCAGCCTCAAACTGTCAAACAAGCAGCTGAATGTGCTCGGTTACAAAAGTTGACCACAGAAGCCTTGATGAAGAAGCAGAAGGTTCAAATGAAGGGAGTTAGCTTAAGTGTTTAGAAGGTGGGAAACAGAGTAATGGGATAGGAGATAGGGCATGGTAACAAGGGTGTGTTAGCATTACCAACTACTACCTTTATTCCCACAATAGGAGGGAAGTTGGTAGAACAAAGACGTCAAGTTGGGTTATGTTATCGGTATAAAGATAAGTATTTTTCTAGGGCATAGGTGCAAAAGGCAACTACTATTATTGGAATGAGAAGAGGATGAAAAATAGGAAGGAAGAGAACCCTCGGGGCTAAAAGAAAAGATAAATGAGAGATCTCCTTACATGCACTCAAGGGGTTAGCCAATAACAAAATCATCAAGGTAGAAGGAATAGCACATAATTGCCCACTAATGGTACTCATTTACAGTGGGAGTACCCATAGCTTCTTGGATGAAGCTATGGAAAAGATGCTAAAGTGTGAGGTTAATAGTGCTCATCCCATTTCAATAATGGTAGCTAATAACAAGAAGGTTCTAAGTCAGTCAGCTTGCATGGGGTTCTATTGGGAGATGAATGAGAAAGATTTTGTGGCTAATTTGAGGCTATTAAAGTTGGGGGCTTATGATGTTGTGCTTGGGTGGACTGGATGAAAGGGGTAAGCCTTACTAGCTTCAATTTTATTAAGAAGGAGGTGAATTTTGAGAAAAATGGAAGAGAAAGAACCCTAATGAATAGCCATCAATCAGAGGTAGGCTAGATGATCTCTAGAAAGAGGTTGCAAAGGATATTCAAAAGAAATTTCTCCCTAGTGGCACAACTATTCTCCATTCATTCCATAGAGCCAACAAGGGAGAATTCGGAACAAGAAGGGTAACTAATAGTGACTATGAGTAGCCACCCACAAGACCGGTGGAAGGCACATGAAACTAACTCACTTAACATGCTTTTAATTGAATTTAGGGACCTTTTTGTTAACCCAAATTCCTTGCCACCCGAGAGACCCTATGATCACACTATTAATCATAAACCCAATACAAAACCTGTCAATGTAAGATCCTACCATTACCCACCTAGAAAAAAAACTAAAATTGAAAAAATCATCAAATACATGTTGCAAAAATCTACCATCCAACCAAGCCATAGCTCATTTGCATCACCCATGCTAGTTGTCAAAAAGAAAAATGGTTCATGGAGATTTTGTGTTGTCTACTGTCAACTAAATGCCATAACTATCAAAGATAAGTTCCCCATACCCCTTGTGGAAGATTTACTTGATGAGCCTAAACATGCTTCTATTTTTACCAAATTAGACATTGAATTAGGCTATCATCAAATTCGGATAAGGCTTGAAAACATTCCCAAAGTAGCCTTCAAAACCCACCAAGGTCAGTATGAATTCATAATAATTCCCTTTGATCTAACCAACAATAATACCCCGTATTATATGGTGTTGGAAAATATAAGATTTCTAATTATTTTTAAAGGACCTTGGGTGGTCCGGAGAGTCCAAGAAGCGAGTTTCGAGAAATTAATTAATAAAATTGTCGAATTGATGGCAAGGAATGCCCCGGGACTTGGATGTCTAGGAAAAAAGGCATGAGATTGGCGAGCTTCTCAAGGCGAGGCTAATGACGCTGAAAACAATTAGACCAAAAATCGTTTTTGAAATAATTTCTGTATAATCCCGAATTATGAACTGAACCGAATGGTCATAAGGGAACTCTGGGAAGTCGAGGGGATCCTAAGGGTGGTCTGATTTTGGGCGTGAGCAACCCTGAAGTCTTTTCGGGCGAAGAAAAGGTCTTGTGTGGGCACAGAGATGAAATTAGTCTTTTCGAGTAAATGTCAGTATTTAATTTTGGAGAAATCATCAATTTAGTGGATTGGTGGTAATTAATTTAAGACTTGGAGGCTTCAAGTGCAATTATTTAATCCTTAAGGGGAATTAAGGAATTTTGTGAGAGGTTAAATTGCAATTAATCCATCCCTCAAGTGTAATAAATGAGAGTTGGGGGGTTAAATGTGTAATATGTATATGTGTATGTGTGTGTGTGTGTGGGCGTGAGGCTTGGAGGCCAAACATTAAGCAATGGATTTCAAATTGAAGTTTAAATCTGATTTTTGCCTTGGGATTGCTAGCCAAGTCTTCAACAGCGAAATGAATTTTGCAATTGGTCTCTTGGGCAGAACAAGGGAAGAGATAAGAGAGGATTAGAGAGCTTGGCCAAGACCAATGGAGAGAGAGATTGAGAGAGAGAGAGAGGGAAAGGGTGGCTGGCCGAAGGCACGAGCAACTGCTAAAGATATGGCAATCGGACCAACAGCAGCAAGGGGGAGCGATTATTGGTGGCAGTGCCAGCGGCCTGAAGCAGCAATGATGGAGGTTGGTGATGAAGCAACAGTAACGCTCGGTGGTGGTCAACGGTGGTCGTGGCGAACAAATGGTTGGCAATGGTGGTTGGTTGCAACAGTAGCAGCAGCTGCTACTACTATGCACTAGCAAGTTGAAGGCATGGGTGGTTGGTTCTGGCAGTTGGTGGGCTATGTCGGAGGCCACGTGATGGTCGGAGATAGCCGGCTAGAAGCTAAAGGCAGGCGGCGGCGACGGAGGCCAGGGATGACCGGTGGCTGTGTGCGGGCAGTGGTCGAATGCGTGCGAGGAAGAAGGAGGAAAGAGGAAGAAGAATGAGAAAAGAAAAAGAAGAAAAAAGAAATAGAAAAAGAAAAAGAAAAAGAAAAAGAAAAAGAAAAAAAAAGAATAGAAAAAAAGAAAAAATCTGGAAAAAAGGGAAAAAGGAGAAAAATAGGAAAAAATGCTAAAAAATCAGAAAAAATTCTGACAATTAAGGGCTCGAGTAGTGTGCCAAAGGCTCAAAAATGAAATTTGGGCGTGAGGTGGCTGCCAATGAGGAGATGATGGTGTGGGCGTTTGGCTAGATTTCTCCTCCAGATGATTAAGCTAAATTAATTGATTTCTTTTCTAGTTATTTACATTATGCGAGATAATGTAGAATAATTGTTGGTTGGATTAAACCCTTGGTTGGGGTTAGTGGGAAATTATCTATGGGTGGTTTTTGCGGTATATGGCAAAAAGGAAGGCCCTGGTTTAATTTCTGATGCAGTTGGATTTTGTGTGGCATCTAGGTTCTATTGTGGAGGCAGTGATCCTAGAATAGTTCAAAATTCAGGCTGGCATTCTTACTCTTGGCAGAAGAGGCTTTGAGCTATGTAAGGGATGGCCCAAGGGGTGGGTGGCCTTGCGAATGTTTGATAAATTTTGATGAATATATGTTGTGTGCGGTTGCTTGTTGTGCATGTTGTATAAGTGGTCCACTGAAGTCCTATGGCCATGAGAAAGACTAGATGCATGCTAGGAGTAATCTGGGAGGTTAAGGCCTTGAACAGGTGGGTTCGAAAGGCAGTGATGCCTCGATATTCATGCATTCTTACTTCTCATTGCATCTCATATATTATATTGTTTACATTCATTTGCACCCTTACTAAGTCTTTATGACTCATGAGGTTTTACCTCATGTTGTAGATGTTGCAAGTTTAGATGGAAGTAGGGATGATGTCGGGAGGATGATGTGGCGACTAACATTGTTGCTTGAGTTTTGTATATTGTATTTATCCTTGTATATATACATGTGTGTTGAATGTATATGTTGTTGGTGTTAGTTGGTTGTAATCAGCATAGTGTATATGTGATTGTGAGATTTCATGTTGTATGTGGCTTTAGTCTGGTGGAGGCCAAATTTCGAATTCTGCAAGGCTCGATATGGAATTTCCCGTAAATCCCCAGTACTCAGTAGATTTGTGTTATGTTGTTTTGTGTGCCTGTGTCACCTTTGGCTTATTGTGAGCGAGCTAAAGAAAGGTGAAGCTCATTCCGCTGTATTTTTTTTTAATTATTTTGGGACCGATTTCTAGAGTGGAGTGAAGAGAAGGACGAAACCTAGTCCCCACCTAGAGCGTTTCTTGCTGAAACATAATCAATTTCTTTAGTTTTTGGCTTGTTGTGTGAATAATTCGGTCAATTATTCATTGGTGGCGGCCGTAGGTGGGAGCGGGTCGTCACACCAACGCCTGAACTACCTTTCAAGTGTTGATGAATTAGATTTTTAAGCCTTACTTACACAAATTCATCCTAGTATTTTTTGATGATATCCTAATCTACAACATTTCATTTTCCAAACACCTAGACCACCTAAAAACCACCTTTGAGGTCCTTAGATTCAATAAATTGTATGTTAAGGAGTCAAAATGTGCCTTTGCATTGAGACAGGTGAGGTATTTAGGCCATATTTCATCAAATGTAGGGGTAAGCACTGGCCCTAGCAAGGTGGCAGATATAGTTGCTTGGCCTAGGCTTAACAATGTTAAGGGCCTTAGGGGTTTCTTAGGGTTAACCAATTTGTTAAAGACTATGGGATAATTAGCTGACCCCTAACTGAATTATTGAAGAATGATGGATTCACTTGGGACTTTAAGATAGATGAGACATTCTGTGAGCTTAAGAAGGCTATGAGTGAAATACCAATCATAGGGTTACCAGACTTCGGTAAACCCTTTACCCTTGAAATGGATGCTAGTGCTAATGGGATTGGAGTTGTACTTTTATAGAAGGGCAGGCCATTAGCTTTTCTTAGTCAAGCTCTAACCCCTCGGCATCTTGGATTAAGCATTTATGAGAAGGAACTCTTGGCAGTGCTAGTGGTCGTAGACAAATGGAGACTTTACTCAGAGGGGGTAAGTTTGTGATTAAAACAGATCATGAGAGTCTGAAATTTTTGTTACAACAAAAGTTACATACACAGTTGCAATGAAAGGGAATGACAAAGCCGATGGGCTTGGATTATGCAATCTAATATAGAAAGGGAAAGGAAAACTTGGCTACTGATGCACTATCCAAGTGCCATGAGGAGGGTAGTTCTGCTGTAATCATATCAATGATCTCGGATTGGTATCAAGAAGTGACCTTTAGTTATGAGGCTAATGGGAACACTAAGGAACATTTTCAGTAGCTAGTGGTGGATCCTATAGCAAAACCATGGTTTACCCCTTACTGATGACCTAATTAGATACCAAGGGAAACTGATGATAGGAGGTGATGATAGTTTGAAGAAGAAGATATTGGAGGCATTACACAATTCTCCCATAGAGGGACATTCGAGCATAGTGAACACTAATCACAAGGTCAATCAACTTTTCCATTGGCCAAGGCTGAAGAGGTATGTGATGGAGTTTGTGTTAGGTTGTGATATTGTAGACATTAGATGATTCTCCCATAGGGGGACATTTGGGCATAGTGAACACCAATCACAAGGTTAATCATCTTTTCCATTAGCTAGGGCTAAAAAGGTATGTGATAGAGTTTGTGTTAAGTTACGATATTGGAGGCATTACACAATTCTCCCATAAGGGGACATTCGGGCATAGTGAATGCTATCACAAGGTCAATAAGCTTTTCCATTAGCTACGGCTAAAGAGGTATGTGATGGAGTTTGTGTTGAGTTGTGAAACTTGTACGAGGTGCAAGTCAGAAACAGTGGCTACCCCAGGGCTATTACAACCTTTGGATGTTCTAAGGCAGCCTTAGGAGAGTATCTTAGTGGATTTCATTGAAGGACTTCCCAAGTTGGAAAGGAGAGATTACATTATGGTGGTGGTGGATATGTTTACAAAATATACCCATTTCATAGGCCTAACCCACCCATATACTGCTCAGGAGATAGCTAAGGTATTCCTGGATTAGGTGGTAAAATCCATGGTACTCTTAAAGCAATAGTGTCTGATTGGGACAAAGTTTTTACTAGCCTATTGTGGAAAGAACTTATGAGATTATTGTGGGTCAAACTCAACATGTCCACTATTTACCACCTAGAATCGGATGGCCAAATAGAAAGGGTAAACTAGTGCTTGAAAACTTACTTACGTTGCACTTGTTTTCTACAGCCAAAGACTTGGCATAAATGGCTTGCCATGGCTCAATAGTGGTACAATTCCAACCATTATAGCTCCATAAAGATGTCTGCCTTCGAAGCTCTTTATGGTTGCGAGCTACCTTTGTTACCAGCTCTGGAAAACTCCTCTACAATGGCAGCCTTAGATACCTACCTATAACAAAGACAACAGGCCTTAAAGGTACTAAAAGTTGAGTTAGCTACCTCCAAGAATTGTATGAAACAATTTGCAAATAAAATGAGGAGTGAAAGATAATTTTAGGTAGGGAAAATGGTGTATTTGAAGCTCAAACCAAGTCATCTAAAAGCCCTACTCCTAAAACCCAACTCTAAGCTAAACCCAAAGTTTTATGGTCCATCTCCAATTATAGCCAAAGTGGGTAATATGGCTTACCAGCTATGGCTATTGAAGGACTCCAACAACTAGTGTTCCATGTATCACTTCTCAAAGAGTTAGTGGGAGCACAACCAGTGAACTTAACCTTGCTTGCCATTCCCAACACAATTGACAGTACTAAGGAGCCTACAACTATAGTGGATAGAAGGGTCATCTACAGGTGAGGGGCTTCTATTACTCAAGTTCTCATTTAGTGGTCTAACCTCCATCCAAACAATAACACTTGGGAGTATCTTTCGGATATTCTCTAGCAGTTCCCACAAATGACTAATTTTCTCAACATTTCTTGACGACAAGAAAATTTTGAAGAGGGGAGTAATTATCATGTACTAGCAAGGCAAGAGGGAAATATTGTAATTAAAATATACTATAAGGGAAGAGTAGTATATTAAAAGTATATAGTGAAGGGTTGCACTTAGTTTGTTACTACATTGAGTAGCTTTTACATTCCCAGCACATGTAAGAGGTTACCCATATAAAAGTGGTTAGAATCAGCTATAAATAAGAGCTTATTACACCCCACAGAGGACATGAGAAATCCCTAGAAATTCTTATTATTCTCTCATTCTTTTTCTCTTTCTATCCCTATTCTATCTTATTTTCTCCCTAAACCTTTTTTATCTCTCTCTATTTCTCTTTTGATCCTTCTATTGATCGAGAATTCCCAGTCAGATCCTCTAGGAGCAAACACGTAGTTGCCCATTTATTTTGGAAAGGGAAATCTCGTTCAACACGTGTAGCAGTTCAAGTCCCTCGCATTCTTGCATGAATGGGACAATGCTACACTCTACCGAGTATTTCCTTTGATCTTGACATACCATGTTCATAAATGGTTCTGCAATCTTCTCGAAGGGTCCATCTTTTTATATGGTCAACTGCTGCAAGAGTTTCTTGTAGCATTTGCTACAAGTGCCTCAAGAAAGAAAAGCCTTATCCATCTACTCAGTATTCACCAAAAGCCGAAGGAAACACTAAGTCGATATATAAACTACTTCAGAAACATTATTTTGGGAGTCCAAGATGCACCAACTAACATAACTACCATGGCACTCTCATAAGGGCCAACTTGTGCCCTGTTAAAGGAATCCTTGGCACCTGACCAACCCACATTGTTGGCTAATCTTCTGTTGTGTGCCAATAAAGTTGTAGTGAATGTGGAAATACTCGATAGCCTTAGCACCTCAAGTGAGGGAATTGGTAATTGATATTCCCCTAGCTCATCTAGAGTACAAATTCCAAAGGCTAGCAAGGTTGTTAAGGCTAAGTATGAGACCTACATGCCACTCTCGAAGTCTCTCACTACTATACTCACTACTATGGGACCCACGAGGTTAATTCACTTTCCTCCTCCTCCACAAGACCTCGAGGAAAGAACTTAAATTCTTCTTGCAAATTTCATCAATGCTCAGATCATTCAACCGAGGAATGTCACACCCTATAAGATCAACTAAAACACCTGGTCAGTCAGGGTAAGCTTTATTAGTTCATCCTTGCTCATTTAGAGGAGCCCATAGCTAGTGGTGGTAAGAATGATGATTTCTAGTAAGTAAGGGCATGAAAGACAAAAGGCACTTGAAGATGTATCTCATATCTTTGATGTAATCCTCATGTATTTCACTTTTGTTGGCTTTGTGCCACCTTTCCTGAATGTATAAACCTATACACCCCATTGTAAACCACAGACGTAGGTGAGTGTACCAAACCACATAACTGAAATGTGCTTGTACAAATGAAAGATAGAAAATAAGGGTGTGTGCATGTGTTTATGTATGCTTGCAAATGTAGGCAACGTACATTAAACTTCATCAACAAAATACCTATATACAAATCACCCTACCACGGAGGTAGGTGACATATGTCGAATTAAGTCAACAAAAGTGTGTACATATATTACCCCTCGCTTCACCCCTATAGATGTAAGCTAAATGGGCTGAACCATGTAAATAAAAATACATGTACAAAGATCATAGTGGACAGTGGCATCTATGTGCTAGATGCATGCTACTAACCTATACTTACTACTTTCCACTCTATATATATGCTATGCTTGTTTGCCCTGTCTTATAATGTAATGGCATTACATGGAAAATAGACTAAGGACTAGGCTCGAGTTGCACTGGGGAGCCACTTGGCATGGTACTCCTTTGTTGGTCTAGTTTCACTCCTGCTCATCCCATATCAACCTTGTGTGTGCCTCCTTACCATGACATACCCCTCTCTTGATATAATTATTAGTCCCTTGACACACGATGGCCACTCAAGATGGGGGGTGAATTGAGTGATTAAAAATTTATTCAACTAAATTCTTCCCTTTTAAAAACTCTTGAGTTTTTCTTATACAAAGAAAATACTTGATATAAATATATATATATATATTGTTTGAGAGTGATAGCAATATAAATACACAAACAACAATAATTAACACAAGATTATATAGTGGTTTGGTGTCTCCAACACCTACTCCACTCTCTCAAGATCGACCCGACACTTGAGGTTCCACTATGACCACGCCTAGGTTTTCCAACAAGTTCACGTAGGAAACTTTTACACAACACCGAGGTTTTCCCTTATCTCACCTCGGAAACTATTACAGCAAAACACCTAGATTACTTGGGCTCTAAGAGGCCACTCACAATCCACAATTAATAATAATAAATCCTATGTCCAAACAACCTTGGACTAATATGGATATAAGTACAATGATATTACAAGGTAAATATGAATAATACAAAAGTTACCAATAAGATGAAAAACTTCTTCTTTGCCTTGGGCTCTAATGGATTTTACTTTAAGCTTGAGCTTTGGATTGCTTGAAATGGATGTTTGAGAGCTTGGGTGTAACAGCCCACTTCTTTAGGGCGTGTTATGCCTTAGGAAATTTGGTCTATATTTTTTATTTATCATTACATTATCCCGAAATTCTCTAAGACCTTATTTAGTGCGAGATATCTACACTAGAAAATAAATACAAAGCGGAAGCTGAACCGAACCTACTCATGGCATTACATAAATAACCAAACATAGTGTTTATTACTAAGTTATTACATAAGCTTCTGAAAATAAATGCATGTACATGATTCTTAAACTATTCATATTACAACATAGCTTAGCACATTTCCACGTTTCCTGACGTCTCGCATCACTATACATCTCCAATCTTGGTATCATCGCTGCAAGGCCCGACTGGAACGTTGAGTGTTCCAGGGGCGAACCCAAGTTAGATGATGAACCATTTAAGTAAGGGTACATAATGCTATAACATGAGTGTATGCAATGTCTTTCGTCGTAGGTGTCAACTGCACTCCTTAAACTATCTACCATTCCTACGGCCCCTTTTTCGGAGCCGGGGTATCTGGGGGTACCCTTGGTAGCGGTGCCAGTTCGTACTCTCTACGGCCTCATATGCGTGTGATCAATAATATCAACGTGTATTTATGCATTTCATAATCATGTATGCGATCTACATGATAGATACATATCAAGACATGTCAATATGATGAAACATTTTCGAGAAACATAAACCACGTGTAAACTAAGCATTTTTCATAAAACTAACTTTAATTGAGGAGTACCACTTACCTTCTAAAGTTTATTGGGCTACCTCGATATCCGTGCCTTGTCTCGTGCATCACCTCAATTTGCGTGTCAACCTCAAAATTTTTTCATAATCAGCCTCAAAGTACCATAATCACCATAATTATTTAAATAAATATTAAAACATATTTTTTCATAATTTCTAGCATTTTCTATAATTTTCTCTCTATTTCTTCCTATTTTCCTCAATAAATTCAGATTAAATATTTCTAAAATATTTCCTCAAATATTTCACTACGAAAATTCATAAAATATTATTCTTGAATTTCTAAAATTTTCTAAGAAATTTTTCTTACCTTAACTTAGCATATCGGATTTTCTCGGTATGCGTGCCCTATCCTTGAAACGCGTGCTCGGGCTATTTTCTCGCCAAAATCATCGGGATATCACTGAAACATAATTTCCTATTTTTTGGGATTTTCTAGGATTTTTTTTTCCATCATTTTCCTATTTTTTTCCTTTCATTTTTCTTTTCTTTTCTTTTCTTCTTTTTTTCCTTTTTTTTTCCCTTTACTATTCATCTTCTTCTCCCCTGTTTCCCGCGAACCAGCCATGCCCTTCTTCCTTCTTCCCTTCTTTCTTTCTTTTCTTCTTCTTCTTTTCTTCTTCTCCTTCCTTCCTTTCTTCTTCTTCTTCTTCTTCTTCTTCTTCTTCTTCTCTGCGCACGGACAGCATCTTCTTCGTGCGACTGCCACCCGCCGCACTAGCCGCCCTTGCCGCTGCTAGCGCCTCCCGCCGGCCTCTCTGGAGGCTGCTCGCGCAGCACCGCCGGCCGCCCTGCCTCGAACCCAGCTTGGTGAGCTCGCGGTTGTGCTGCCATGGCTGCCACCGATTGGCTTTTCTCTCTTGCACAACTCTCTCTCTACTATCGGCCACAACTCCTTGCTGCAAATGGCCAATTGTTTCTTCTCTATTTATAGGCACTCAGCTGCTCCTCACTTCACTGCCCATAATATCTAATAGTCATTCCTCTCTTAGCGTGAAGATTACACCATTTATAGAGCATGGCCAGAGAGTTCACAGGGTATGGCCACTTGCGTATACATATATATATATATAACATCACATCTAATTAATAAGAGATAAATCAATCTCTCAAATTCTCCCTACCCCATATCTTCTTATTGATTTTCTTTCAAATCTTCAGCCCACGGTTGATTCATTGCTTCCAATTGCACAAATTTGCACTTACTGCTTCACGTGAATATATATATATACACATATATCATATATTATATTATTAGAATAAAGAAATAATACATTTAAATATCAAATTTCACTCTTATTTTACCTATGCAATTTTCTAATTACAACTATACCCTTAAACCTCAAATTAATTTGCGTTACAATACCGAAAATTCACAATTAATAATCTTAAAGTTACTCGATAATAACGATTTTGCCCCAGTGTCTTCACCAGACTGTTGTTTAATCCCGAAACCACTGAAGGGTTGATCTTTACGCAAAACCGGGGCCCCCCTAGGGTTCCATTGATTTTTCGGGAGTCTTATACGATAATTCGATTTTACAGCCTAAATGGCAGTTGTATTTTAGCTGTACTGAAAATTATTCCAAATTCGATTTCTTTCGATACCATAAATCCTATCTCGATACGCTTGTCGAGACCATATAATTTTATTTAGACAATTTCACTTCGAGGTATTCCTTGCAGTTGATTCGGTACCTAAAATTGCTATAAAATCAATTTTTCGGTATTCTAAACTTATTGGAATTACGTGGCAACTTCATACGAACACGGGGTATTACATTGGGTGTGTTTTAAAGATGTAGGACTTGATAGAGCATTAGCCTTCTCCAAAAATCTCTTCTTGATATTTATAATGGAGCTCCCAAACGACCTACAACGGCTAGAAAAAATTTGACCGTTGGAGTCTGACAGTCAATTGTTCTAACCGACAGTCGACTCTTGAATACGAAAGTCGACTCTCATTGGCCTGCAGTCAACTCCCAGTCGATTAGCCAAAACTTGCTCTCGGCTACCTCGACTTTGCATAACACACAATCTGTAACACCCTCTCTCCTATAACTGCCTGAGAGGAGGTGCTATGGGGAAAGTAGATCAAATAAAATAATACTTTCTGATAAACTAAAATCTGATACCATAACTGAACATCTCAATCAAATTGAAATAAAAACTCTGAGTCAATATAAACTGAAAACCATAAACTACATCTAAGGAAAAATCCCTCAACTGAAATATGGAATGAACCTAAACTTGAAAAAACACCGACTAATCCCAAACATCTTTTATCTTGAGCAGCTCCATGTACACACACTACTGACCACTGCTACTAGGCCCCATATTTGGTACTCCCCAGCTAGGACCTGAAATGGTGAAAAGTATAAGGTGAGATACAAAGCTCAGCAAGTATAAGCTGAAAAGAATAACTGAACCTGAATCGAGAAATATCAATACTCATAAAAATACTAACTGTCCTTGCATTGAGAGATATAATAATCACTATAAGGTTGTATTTACGAGATGTAATGCACATAAACTATAAAATAAATGCAGATATGCAACTTTGGTTCATATGCCCACATAATTGTAATACATACCTGACTGATCTGAATTCTGCAAATATAAAAGCTTTAAGCATATACTGTGGGCAATATGCCCTTAGCCCTTTGGTGGCCACCAGACGAGCAATTCATAAACTGAGCTAAAACTGAAACTTATGGGATCCCCGCGGACTAGCCGTCTGGCGCGCATAATGCAATGCTCATATATATGCTGTCACATGATATGTAGTGCTCCATATAAAGTCATGCTCAATACTCATACCAAAATGTATGCACATAATCTCACGAAATAATATTGAACATGTCATAACATCACATAATAGTATAAATTGCACAAGCTGTTATTACTATTATTGGAACCCAAATGTTACCCGTATTTTCCTTTAAAATGCCAAATTTATTGATATTTATTTATTTATTCTAAAAGTGCAACATGAAAACTTCCCGGGGGGTCACCCATCATAGGACTACTCCCACCTGAACACGCTTAACTTTGGAGTTTCGAAAATATTGGAACCAAATATGTAAAGAATAGAAAGTTAGTGTGAGTGTTATACACCATAGGCCCATTTGGATATGGAATTGGCCCATCCGGATACAAGACAGATGAATTTTAGATGGGTTGTGATAGCCATCTGGATGAGAAAGGTCTCATCCAGATACAACACACAAACATAATTGGACACATCTAGATACAATACAAAGTATTCGGATATCACTCACAATTCACAACAGACACATCCAGGTATAAAGACAAAGCATCCAGATACTACTAAGACCATCCGGATATGAAAAATGGCTATCCATATGTCACTCACATAAAAATTTTTGACTCATCTGGATAGCCTCGAGTCCATCCGGATGCTACTCACAAACTTTGATAAATCTATTCGGATATGAGGAAACCTATCCGAATGTCTGCAACTTTTAAACCTAGAAACGAATGCTCATAGAGACTTTGTTCTTGAACAATTCTTAACAAAACTACACCATTCTGAATAAAATATCGAGAAAACAAATCCCACTCGACATGGAACAATATTAGGGATGATTCAAAGATAATATTTAATTGAATCGTTGGAAGAATCATGCATGTACTGACTTGAACTCATTGTAATGCATATATATATATACATATATACGTACATACCTGTTTAATTGATATAAAATCTAAAACACAACTAGAGTTCTTGAATAAACTGAGAACGAACTAACATGATTCTATAATGAAAGGAATTACAGAGGAGATACTTGCCTTAATAATTCTAATCGACTCGAACGATTGCAACCAGAAATCTCCTAAGCAAAGATTTGAACCCACTGTTGTTGCTCTTGCTCTCTGTTCTTGCAGCGTGAAGAAAATATGGCTAATGGGATTATATATATATACAGAGAGAGAGCAACCCTAAAAGCCCTTCTCCATCTCCATGTATAACTAGGAGACCTTCAATTCAAATCCTTCTCACGTATGGATCATCTTAATCCTTTAATCATAATCTCACTTAATTAATAATAATAAAAAATTATTATTAAAACTCTTAATAACTTAAATTAATTACTTAATTTCTAATAACAAATTCTTAAATGAGCATCATGTCCTTACATCTAATCTCACAATAATTAAATAGAATTAAATGCTATTCTTTTCCTTTAAAATTTTTAAATTGCCACATTAAAAATTAATTGACAAAATCTCTTAAACAAAATTAAACAAGAAATTAAATAAATTCTAGACCCTCTAATGGGTCATTACATAGTCGACTATCCCTCACCGGGAGTCAACTCTCAGTCCAGATTTTAAGAAAAATTAAATTTGCTTTGATGATAGAACTCATAGCATGTATACATAAGAACATATTTACATTTCTTTAATTTATATTTTACATTCCATTTACTTTAATACATAAATGTAAATAAGAAACTATTCCCCATTTGAATGCAATAATAATATCTAAAAAATCAAAATTCAAATCAATAAGAAAGTATAATTTTGGTTTTAGAACAAATTCGGGATTTGAGAATTTTACCACCCCAAAATACATACATTCTATTTCTTGAAAAATTTATTAAAAATTATTTTAACAACAATGAATATAATTTATCAAAATACGGGGAGATAGTTTTCCAAAATGAAAGCATTTTCTTATAAGTCGCCTTATAATACATTAATATTTCAAAAAAATTAAATTTGCTTTGATGATAAAATTCATAGTATGTATACATAACAACATATTTACATTTCTTTAATTTATGTTTTACATTCCATTTACTTTAATACATAAATGTAAATAAGAAATTATTCCCCATTTGAATTTAATAATAATATCTAAATAATCAAAATTCAAATCAATAAGAAAGTATAATTTTGGTTTTAGAACAAATTCGGGATTTGATGATTTTACCACCCCAAAATACATATCTTCTATTTCTTGAAAAATTTATTAAAAATCATTTTAACAACAATGAATATAAGTTATTAAAATACCGGGAGATAGTTTCCAAAATGAAAACATTTTCTTATAAGTCACCTTATAATACATTAATATTCCACATAGAACAAATAGCAATTCTTGGTTCATTTTGATACACAAAATACTATAATATTTAAAATATGTTTTCCACCATAAGACATATCAAAAATCCATTAGGAGATTTAAATATACCAAAAATAGTTTTACTAAAATTATGTTTTGTTAAACATCAAAATACACAATAGGTTCATTGGAGCAATTTGGCTCGACAATAATATTTCAGCACATGTACGTACAAAGAAAGGTAAATTTGGCAAATTCATTACTTATGTAACCATCCCGTAAATGGTTGAAAACGGCCAAGGATGGCTACAAGGCACATATGACCTTTTCATTCACAATCTAAATGGGGTAGCTTGGTGGATGGTGACTCACCCTAATTCTGCGCAATGATCCCACTTGAGATCAAGACCTAGTAAATGACCTAGGTACAAGCTCTCGCCCCAGTTTTTAATAATTATTGCACAACCATAAGATTTCCATCATTCTGCGAGTAGAGACACAAAAGCAAATTATGAAAAAGTCCTCACCAACTTCTGGTTAGAGGGAAAACGAGTTCAAGACATGTAAGATGGTTTTGTGCTATCCGCAATAATCTACCCTCAAGCATAAGGTACAACACCTAACGTTATCCTTGTCTTTACCCTATATGGTGTACAGGTTTGCGGAAGATGTACTCAAAATCATCAAGCATCGACATGGTGACAACATGTGTTTGCACTATGTTAGGGAACTAATGTGCATGCACAATGTTTTGCTACCAACTCGCCCTTGCCATAGCTCTTCCACAAGAACCAAAATGCATACTTGGAGTAAGTTTTTCCTTTTCTGGGGTAACTCTCCTACAATTCTGTGTACTCTTCCTTTTACCCTTTAACCAAAGGCAAGAGTGGGAAGCCATTATTGTAACATACCCTCCAGAGAGCTACCTTTAAAAAGCCTTTGGGAAGCCTCCATTGATGAAGACTACAACTCTCTGGGAAAGTCCACCTCCCAGAAGGGTCTTTAGGGCTCAGGCACCAGAAGACTAGGCTAATCCATCTGATGACCCCTTCGGGGACCAACCTTCCCAAAGGGTTAGCCCACAAGCCTCCAAACCACCTTCGGGAGACAAGTCTCCCACTCTTTAACCCAAGTTCCTCCGCAGAACATGGCTTTCCCTTATTCAAGCCTTTTCCTCTAAAGCACCTCGCTAGGAGAGGGGGTTCCCACCTAGGTCATCCTGAAGCCTAACTCAGGGACAGCTGGACACTCACACTCGAAAGATACATGTCCCAATCCCTCAAGGGGTATAAATACCCATTGACCCCTCATTTTTCAAGGTCCTAAGTCTTAACTTGGATCCTTCTCCTAGAACCAGAGATCTCTCTCCGACTCTTCAAATATACCTTTCGGCTGTGCTAAAGACTCTTTAGCACAACTCATCCAAAGACTCCCAACTCTGTAGGCATATCATCTACATACCATATCTACACATCATAAGCATATCATCAACACCATGACTATATTTGGCTTAAGCATTAGAAGGCCCACACAGGAGAAATCCTCGTGTGCCTCTTGAGTGCCTTCTATGTTGTAGATCTGAAGATCCCTTCTATTATGTCATAAGAAAAGGTGTTGGGTTTGGTTTGTCATAATGTATGGCACCACAACCCAAGAGAGGGGGTGAATTGGGTGATTTAGAAAATAAGAGCTTTTTAGGAGGTTTTGAATGATAAAAGTGAAAACAGTGAAATGTAAACAAAAATACAATCAAAGTAAATGCAAGAGGGACACGAGATTTATAGTGGTTTGGATAAAGCCAATCTCATCCACTCCCTCAACTTCCCACTAAGGATTTTAAACAATCTACTAAACCTCTTCTTGATCCCAAGTAGGCCCTCTAACAAGAAACTCTTGTGAGAAGATGAATATCTTTTTGTAAGCTCAACTCAACTCATTCCCATCCATTAATCTTCTCAAGAGCATCCATGAGTTGTATTTATAGGCATCGCAAGAGCTTCAAAACAAACTAGTCATTTATAGCCATTGGATCTACAAAACTAGTCATTAAATGCAAAAATAGTTTATAGCTTTTAAGAACTAGCCGACCGTATATATGAAACAGTTGACATTTTGCAAAAGCGATCGATAGTTTATGATGCAGTGACTATCGACAACAAACAACCAAGAGCTATGATTTTAACCGGTCGACAACCTTTGACGGCTAGTCAACAACAAGAGCAAGGGCGATCGACAGTTGATTAGAATCAATTGATAACCTCCCTTTATATTTTAAAACATTTTGCTCCCATTTTCTCAAGCACTCAAAAACCAATTTAAAAACCATTTTTGGAGATTTAATTGAGACAAAATACTATGTTTTTTCAATCTCAATCAAAATAAATTTGAGATGCATTGATTGTGGTTTACCAAAGAGTTTGAAATTGATTTTTATTTTGGACCATCGAAGACAAAAACATGTTTATAACTCGGTTTAGGATATAGATATAAAACCATTGTTTCTCATCATCAAAACCATAACAAAGGAAAAATATCAATCTCTCCCTTTTTGATGATGACAAAACTTACAATGAAATGCCCAAAAAAAGGCCCATTAAAACCCAAAATATCCTTTTGGGCTAAAAGGTGTAAATTTTTCATACATGGGAGGGGGGTCCCACACAAATGTGCAAACTAGATAATTTCGACATCCAAAAATTTCTCTAGGAAGATAAAAAAATTATCCATGAAGAATTCTAATTCTAAAATGATTTCAAAATATTGGGATAAATATCATTCATAAGAATTTTAATCCTAAACAACTTCAAAAATCCTAATCCTAGTGGGTTCCAAAATATCAGAATCCTAATACCAGCCAGATTAGGAAAAATTAGAGTAAATGTTATCTATAAGAATCATAATTCTAACAAGATTAGGAAAAATCAAGATAATCATTATCTATAAGAATCATAATCTTGGATTAATCAAGATTATTCCATATCTCTCTATAAATAAATATGCACTCATTCTTGAAAAAGGTACACCTCTGATATTGGTTTCAATATAGTTTTTAGCATCTTCAACGTCTGACTTAAGCATCAGAGTATTTGTAGGAGGACTTCCCTGTGCTCTCTGATTGTTTTCTTTCTTACAAATTCAGGTGGCTTGACGATGAAGTTTTTCAATCAAATAAAATCATTGTTGTAATCAGGCAACAACACCTTCGAAAGGCTAAACCCAACCAGCTAAAAGCCCATCAGAAAACTATCTAGCTCCCTAAAGTCTCTCACCCAAAGGTCTTTTCCTCATTTTATAGCCAGTCTTTCATAGACCTTTTCGAGTCCTCCCTCGAGTGACTCTATTATGAACTTCCTTTCTCTTTCTTGCTTTATCTTGCTTGCTTGTTGTTGGTGCCTACCAAACAGGCTCAACTTTCTTCGTCATCGCCCTATCGACTATTTGCTGAGTTTTCTAGAAACAAATAAGTTTTAATTGCTATAATCCAGCAACAATAGTCAGGATGGACTTTCTGTTCAAATACAACGCTATGGTGGATTTTAACACCAAGATAGTTACACAACATCAATTAAGTTTTAAGGTTAAGGTAGTACGAGGGAAGGGAAAATGATCAAAGTGCTGATAGCAACTTGCTCACTAAAAAAGGCAACATACAACTACCTAGTCCACATTCAAGGAGTAGGAAACATAACTCCAAAACCTTATGAAGTCTGAATAGTTCACGTATATGTTGATGTCGATGTATTTCCAAAAGATCTATTGAGACTCTTAACAATAAGATAAATTGAATTCACCATCAAATTGGTGCTAGGAACGAACCCCATATCCATATGTCCTTATGTATGAAGAGATCTAAATTTGGAAATTTCATTACTTATGTAGCCATCCCTTAGATGGTTAGAAACGACCTAGGAGGAATAAAAGGCACATATAACTTTTTCATTCACAATCTAAATGGGGTAGCTTGGTGGATGGTAACTCACCCTGATTCTACGTGATGATCACACTTGAGATCAAGACCTAATAAAAGACCTAGGTAAAGGCTCTCTCCCGAGGCTTTGATAATTGTAGCACAACCACATGATTTCCATCATTCTACGAGTTGATACACAAGAGCAAATTACCAGAAAGTCTTCACCACTTTTGGTTAGAGGGAAAACGAGTTCAAGACATGTAAGATGGTTATGTGCCATGGGCAGTAATCTACCCTCAACCATAAGGTACAACGCCTAACATTATCCTTGTCTTTAGCCTATATGATGTACAGGTCTGTGGAAGGCGTACTCAAAATCATCAAGCGTCGACATGGCGACAACACGTGTTTACACTCTGTTGGGGAGCTAGTATGCACGCACAACGTTTTCCTACCTGACTCGCCCTTGTTATGGCTCTTCCATAAGAACAAAAATGCACACTTGGAGCAAGTTTTTCCTTCTCTGGGGTAACTCCCCTGCAATTCTATATATTCTTTCCTTTACCCTTCATCCAAGGGCAAGAGTGGGGAGCAATTATTGTAACATACCTTATAGAGGGCTACCTTCGAAAAGCATTCGGGAAGCTTTTCCCAGAGAAGACTATAACTCCCTGGGATAGTCTTTCTCCTAGAAAGGTTTTTAGGGCTCAAGCACCCGAAGACCAAGCCGATCCATCTGATGACCCCTTCGAGGACCAGCCTCCCCAAAGGGTTAGCCCACAAGCCTCTGAAGATTTTAACCCATGTTCCTCAACAGAACATGGCTTGCCCTCATTCGATCATTTTTCCTCCAGAGCACCTCTGGGGAGGGAGGTTCTCACCTAGGTCCTCCTGAAGCCTAACTCAGGGACAGTTGGGACACTCACACCCAAAGAGTCACACCATGTGCCTTTGTGCATGTGTGCCACATTTCTTAGTCCCTCAAGGGGTATAAATTCCCCTTAACCCCTCATCTTTCAAGGTCACGAGTCTTAACTTGGATCCTTCTCATGGAACCATAAACCTCTCTCCAACTCTTCAAATATACCCTTCGACTACACTGAAGACTCTTTAGCACAACTCATTCGAAGACTCCCAACTCTTTAGTCATATTATTTGCATACCGTGTCTACACATCATAAGCATATCTTCAGCACTATGATTATATTTGGCTAAAGCATCAGAGGGCCCACGTTGGAGAAATCCTTGTGTGCCTCCTGATTGCTGCCTTTTGTCGTGTAGATCCGAAAACCCATTCAAAAGACCAAACCCAACCAACTAAAAGCCTATCAAAATATCGTCCTCAAAGTAGATACCGTCCTCTTCCTTAGTAGATATCGTCCAGCTCCCCAAAGTCTTTCTCACCCAAAGGTTTTTTCCTCCTTTTAGAGCCTGTCTTTTGCAGACCCTTTCGGGTGCTCCTTCAGGTGACTCTACTAAGAGTTTCCTTGCTTTCTCCTGCTTGCTTGGTGGTGGTGCCTACCAGAAAGACTCAGTTTTCCTCACTGTCACCTTGCCAACTGTTTGCTGAGTTTTCTTGAAATAAATAAGTTTTAATTGGTATAATCTGGCAACAACAATTGGGATGGACTTTCTGTTCAAATACGATGCTATGATGGATTGTAGAACCAAGATAGTTACACAACATCAATTAAGTTTTAAGGTTAAGGTAGTACAAGGGAAGAGAAAATGATCACAATGTTGATGTCAACTCGATCATTTAAAAAGGGAACATACAACTACCTAGTCCACATTCAAGTAGTAGGAAACGTAACTCCAAAACCTTAAGAAGTGTGAATAGTTCATGTGTATGTCGATGTTGATGTATTTCCAAAAGATATATTGAGACTCCTGATAGCAAGAGAGATTGAATTTGCCATCAAATTGGTGTTAGGAACGAACCCCATATCCATACGTCCTTACAAGATTGCCTTTGTGGAACTAAGGGTATTGAATGAGCAACTACAAAACTTGAGATACGCTAGTTTCATTCAACCTAGCACATCACCATGGGGCATAGAGTATTGTTTATGATGAAAAATGATGGAAGTCTAAGGATGTGCATTAATTATCGATAGCTAAATCGAGTCACAATAAAGAACAAGTACCCACTTTTGAGGATCGAGGATTATTTAATCAAATCCATGGAGCCAAAGTGTTCTTTAAGATTGATATGAGATCTAGGTACTATTAGTCATGGATTAAGCCAAATGTTAGTTAAAGTGACCAATGCGCCTGCTGGATTTTATGGAACTCGTGTATAGGATATTTTAACCCTATCTAGGCAAGTTTGTCATTATATTAATCAATTATATACTTGTTTATTTGACTGGTGAGGAACATGAGAAACATTTGAGGGAAATGTTGCAAAATCTCAAAAAACATGAGTTGTATGCAAAATTATCAAAGTGTGAATTTTAGACCATGCAAGTGGCATTCTTGGAGCATGTAGTATTCGCAGAAGGAATGGCAATGAACCCATACAAATTAAGGCAGTAAAGAACTAGAAATAATCAAAGACACTAACCAAGGTCTATATTTTTCTCGGTTTGGCAAGATACTATTGAATGTTCATGGAGGGATTCTCCAAGATTGCAACATCGCTAATTTAGCTATCACAAAAAGGGTTCAAGTTTGAGTGGAGCAAAAAATACGAGAAGAGCTTCCAAGACCCTATGGTTTGGTTGTGTGATTGAATTTCTTTAATGGGTTTATTTTTCTAGGGGATACTTTAAATAGGTTTGGTCTTTACCATGTTTGTTATTTTACTCTAATTTGGTTGACTTATTTATATATAAGGTACATTAAAAATTTACGGAGAATTACTAAAAATCAAAAATATTTTTTGCTTATTTTTTTGTGAATAATGTATAATAGCAATTTTTTGCAAGTGTACGGATTGCACAAGTAATAAAATAGTAAGTAAAAGTATCGTTCCCACAAGGATCGATTGATAATTGCCAAAATTATATTAACTCAAATCTTATTTAAACAATTGATTAAATGATGAATTAATTAATTTAAGAAAGCAAAATGAAATAATAACACAAAAAATAAATATGAAGAACTTCAAGTTTTGGAAAGTACTAGGGTATTTCAATTTCACCTAAATGATCTAATTTAATTTAAATAGTTGACAATCCAAATTTAATAATTCATGCAATGATAATTAATCACACAAGTCAAATTTTTACTTCTATTCTAATTATATTCTTGTGTGATCAAGTTATAGATTTTTCCTTTGAATCTAAATCTATATCAACATATCAATAAAAAATTAGCCAAGTATTTGATAGCATTAAACACAATAATAAACACTTGCATGAATAAAGAAAATCAATCCATGAAAATCAAATTATCATATTTAAGTTACATCAAAACACCCTAGTTATAGAATTTTGTTTATATTACAAATGATAAAATCCATAACAAAACAAATGAACATAAATATAGAATTTAAAGGAAATGGAAGAAGAAAATAAAAACTCTTTTGATGTGTAGAATTTCCTTCTCCAAAAATGTTGTCATCAATTCTTGAAGAAAATACAAGAAATTCTCCACCAAGAATGCTCCAATTCTCCAATCCTTCAAGCTCTCTCACCTCCAACTCTCCCAATTTTCCAGGCTTCATTTTCTTTTTATATTCATCACTTTCTTCTTTTTTCTAATTTCCTCCTTAAAACATGGCTCAAACCATACCCTACCTCCATAATTTTCTCCTCCATGTTTTACTCCCTAATTTCCTCCTCCATGTTTCATGCCACCCATGCCCACTCAAACTTTTAAGTCCCACACTCAAAGAAAAATACAAAATAATCCCTCAAAATATCAAAAATTATAATTTAGGGATTTTTGTAATATATGGACTCAATTTGATTAGACTTTTGGGCTAGGCTTCTTTGGTCAATTTGGGTCTAATTCGTTATGAAATAGGCAACTCTAATAACCCTTAAAAAGACCCTTTAAGTCATCTACAAATCAGCCCAACTTGGAGAAAATGGAATGAAAAATGCGTAGGTAATGCTGTTTTTTTTACAGTTTTGACCTTCTGTCACTCCAACAGCTATAACTTTCTGTAAAAAATTCAGATTTACGCACCAAAGCGTAGAAAAGTAGGCATATAAAGCTTTCATATATATTCTTTTTAGAAATTTTCAAAATTCCAATTGGTCTAGTTTTTATTTTTAATCGGACCGTTAAGCAGTGGAAATTCATGACTTTTGCTCTTCTTTTTCACTTTTCTTTCAAATTTTGTCAACATGATAAATTACCTAAAATTAATATAAAAAACATATAAAAGCATGGGAACTAAGCATAAAATTAAATAAGAATGATATAAAAAATATTAGAACATCAATGCACTAAAAATCAACCAGGGAATTACAATTTTTTCCAAGTCTACTATTCTCTGAATTGTGGCTGGTATTGGCACATTTGCTTCTTTAGATTGATAGCTCTTAGATAGTTCTCTAGTCCTCCCAAGCTCGATGTTTGACTAAGGTAAGGGATTTGGAGTAGTTGGCTCGTCTTCGATCTTCTCCTTCTTGGTACTTGGTTTAATAGGGGGTTTTGGAGTATTCTTTTAGTTTGTCCTATCGGAAACTTAGTGAAAGTAAGCTATCTAGGAACTCATAGTTAACCCTTAGATTCCAATCTTTGTTGGCTCAACTAAGGTGAAGGATTAGGATTGATCAATGAGCCTTTTAGTGCTCAGGTTGGGGTTAGCTTAGGTGAGTTGGTTATCATCCCTAAAATGCCCAAACGTTCCCTAGAGGGATAGATAAGGGTGGTTCCCTTGCTTGTTTAAGGTGGTCCCCAAATTTCTATGTTAATTTGAGGTGGTCCCCAACTTCACTCATCTAGGGTGCCCCATTAATTTCCATGTTGATTTGAGATGGTTGTCACATTGCTTGACCTTGGATGAGGAGTGTTCGGCTTAGGTGGTCCCCTTGCCACTTGTCTCCGAAAAAGAACTGTTTGGTAAGGGAATGACTTAGGCCTTGTTTTCTTTACTGTTTTTAGTTTTTAGTTTTTCAAAATAGTGAAAATATGTTTACTTTCATATTTTCAAAAATGCATTTTCAGAAATAAGGAAAAATTTGTAAAGAAAAATCAAAATAACAAAAAGTCATTTTTGCTGTTTTTATCACAAATACACTCAAAATTTTCAAAATACGAAAAATGCTACAAATAAAAAAAATGCGTTTTCAGCAATTTCGAAACAAATACTCAAAACACAAAACTGAAAATGAATTCAAAACTCAAAATTGAAAATTAAAACACGAAGAGAACAACTTAATGGCTTGCCCCTTGTTCAATATATGCTTGTGAATTGGCACATTGAATTTGAAACCTTCGCTTCGCTTAACATCCTTAGTGCAGCCCTATGGCTTAGCGCCTTGACTCCACTTGACACCTTCAACACAATGTTGTGGCTTGGCACCTTCAATCCAACACCTTAGCTTGGTTTAACACCTTCAATGCAACCTTGTGGCTTTACACTTTTTGTGGCTCAATAAGGTCTTAGTGTGGGGTGCTCTACTAAGGTGATGGTCCCCAGTCTTTACACTAACAAGTATCAAGTGCTTGAGAGAATACTTCATTAAGGTAGAAGTAAGATCTCATGAAAAGTAAAGTGGTCCCCATCTCCATTACATATAGATGTCCAAGCTCTACTCCATCCTTATTTCGAGCACGATACCAATTGTTATAGAGTAGAAGATGTACGATTTTTCTAGCTTTTCCATTAGTTGGGTCCCCTTTCTTCTTGGAGTTGGGGATCGATTTCTTGGTATTGCTTAATGTTGACTCAAGCCATAGAGAATTTGTTGTGATGCCTCAAAGGCACAAAGCAAGCTAGAAAACAAGTCTTTTGTTACTCAAAGTTAACAATGGAGTGGTAAGGAAAGCTAGAGTACCAAGTCTTGTCATGTCCTTAGAGGGTGGTTTAGAATGCCTTACACCATATGCCATCAATAATAGCTTGGACAAGTATATAGGATGAGGAGAGATCCACCTAATCCGTCAGGTCAATGGTTCGATCATAGAGTTTGATGGTAAAGATGTGGAAGTGCTCAGGCGACACCTTGGCCATTATGGCTTAACTAAAGGGCTAGTTGGAGCTCAATGTACACAACTTTCCTATTACTTTCTTTAGCATGTTAATCTATTTCTTTAGGAGTTGAAGCCACCTTTCTCATGGAGTCTTACTTTCTTGAAAAGGAAAAGCATTGAAGTCCCATTTTGAGTGGTGTTACTCTTGCTTAGAATGATAAGAGTTTTCATTTCTCTGTTGTTGTTGCTTATTTCATTGGGTTGCTTATTTTTTCGGCACTACTTATCTTACTAGCGTTATTCTTCTTGTTGGGGTTGTTACTCGTTCTAAAGGATATATCTCATGAATAGCTCGGCCAACTATTAGACCTAGCCTTCTAGTCGACTAAGAGGATCAAGCAACTAAGATGGGTTATCTTATGGTGGTTGATTCTCTAGATTGTTTTCACCTATCTGGTTATGAGAGAGTTAAACCATGATGGTTGAGTAACTAAGGTCGAGAGGCTCGATAGTGCTAGAAGACAGAGATATGAAATCTCGACCCCATTGTGGGCTATAAATGATGCTTGTATATGGGATTGATCACCATAACTTTTTTTCAATCCTGATACCTGTAAGAAAATGTAGGGTTAGTTTCTTTATTATAGTTTTCGACGCTCAAGTTAATAAAATAAATGAATTGTAATGTCCCGAATTAAAAAAAAAAGAATAATTATATAATTATTTCATGAAATGTTGCATATTTGGTGGCAATAAGGGAATCTAGGAGACAGTTTAGCCGAATCGACAGGAGGGAACACCCTGGGATACATATGACTTAAAAGAATGAGATATCCATAATGAGCATAAAAAGACAAGATTTTTAGTGTCGAGAAGAACCGAATCAAGAACTACTTTCGGTACAACTTCGGACCAGCTTGAAAAATCAAATTATCGTAAGGGACTTCCGAAAAGACAATGGAACCTTCATAGAAGTCAGATACTACATAAGGAATAACCCTTCAGTAGTTTCAGGAAGAAACAAAAAGGTTTACGATAAAAAATAAAGATTCAGGCCTAAGTGTAATTTTTAAAAATTTCTGAGGTGGGTCGCAATTACATTTTTTCGAAACTTTGGGGGGTCAAATGAGAAGTTTAGATCATGAGGGTCTGAACAGAAGTTTTAGAAAACTCAGGGGCCTTATGAAAAGAACCAAAATGCATTTCAAAGTTTTGGGGGGGTGAAAGTGCAATTTCTAGAAAAAGCTTGGCAGCCATGGCCGACCAAGCTTTTGGCCATCCACTTCATCATCGCTTTCGGCCACAAAAAATTGGAGGTAAAGGTCTAAGGGACCCCAAAGCTTGGCCTAAAGCGATCTATGGTCGACAAAAATGATTAAATTGGACAAAATTTCGGCGAATATGGCAAAAAATTTACCTACTATAAATCAAATTTTGGAAAAATTTCAGTGCATTTTGGACTAATTTAAAGCACAAAAGGACTCTAGTGGCCTTGGGTTGTGCGATACTAGTCGTTTTATGGTTCGATTGTGGGTATAAATAAAAATCTAAAGTGGCCGAGAGTTTCATAGATTTAAAGCTCAAATTGAAGGCGTTAGAGGGTGAATCGAGAGTTGGGATTAAGGGGCTTTTGATCCTTGAGAGTAATGGAGCTTTTATGGAGAGTTTGGTGAGCAAAAGAGTAAAAACGAGCGAGATTCGAAGTTTCGCCGGAGCCCTATGCGGACCGTCTGGCCGAGAATTCGAGCTGCCGGTTGAGCCACTTCTAGCCATCATTTCGAGTCATTTTAGGTACCATTGGGATTGACTAGACCTGTAGTTTATTGTGGTGTAAAAATCTCTATTTTTCAGTGTATCAGCGCCAGAGAAGATGACCTGCACGTGAAGCTCACGCACCAGTCTCACTCTCATTTTCACGTGCAAACGCGTACGGGCGCGTGGGCCTTAGTATTTTCTGATTTTTTTTAAATTTCTTAGAAAATTATTTTAAGATTTTTTGTGTAAAAGTATTTGAAAATTTTTTTATATAGGTATTTATTTTGAAATGCTAGAGAAGAAAATTGGAGAAAAATAGAGAAAAATGCAAGAAAATTATGGAAACATATGTTTTGATGATTATTTAAATAAATATCTGGTATAGGGTGCTTTGGGACTTGAGGTGAAGTAGTCGGTGCTATTTTCGAGATTTAACATGAAAATCGAGGTGGTCCATGCTTTTCGAGATTTTTTGAACTTTGTGAAAGGTAAGTGGTATTACTCAACTAGATTTAGTTTTATGAAAAAAGTTTGTAAGTGGTTAAATCCAAAATCCAGTTTATGTAAATGGTTTTATCATGTTGTCATGCTTTGTTGTGATTACGTCATGTAGATTGCATTTACATGCTATGATGAAATGTGCATACATTCATGATAAAATTTACAATCATACGTTGCATGGGTTTGGGAGTAGGAACTAGCATCGTTACTTTGCCAAGGGTGCACCCATACATCTCGGTCTGACAAAGAGACTATAAAAATGACGGGTAATCGTAAGGTGCAATCAAGCCAAACGTAAGAGTTATGATGTTATGAGCATTACATTCATACATGTGCATTAAATATTATACTCTTACTTAGATGATTCAGCATCTAATGTGGACCTTACCCCTAAAACATTCAAACGTTCCAGATAGGGTTTGCAGCGAAGGCACAAAAGTTGATGAAATGTAATGACTCAAGGCGTTATAAAGTTATTTCTGCATTTAATTTCCTGTATAAGGACTCGATCATGTATTAGTCAAGTTAGGTAATGCATCAAGTCAACTTATGTTATGTTTCAAGTCATGTTAAAAAACTTATGTTATGATTTAAGTCATGTTGAAAAACTTATGTTCTGATATTATGAATTATGATTGAAATAATCATGTAATATTAATAGGGTTCGAGGTATGTTGAGGTTCGATTCTTACTTCTGCTTTAATGAATACCTAGCCTAACACATATAGAGTATAAGTAAGTTAATGATAGGCAGATAGTAGGAAAATTTTGATATTATATCATGATGAGTTATTTATTTAAAAAAATATATATATAGTCAAAATTTCTTAGATTATAACATGTCCAAGAAAGTGGGGTGTTACATGGATAGTCAAGCGTATTGAATATTTAAAGTTGTTTGGTTTATCTAAAAAGATTCTATGCTTTTATAAGATAGATCGAGATATTCAAAGTTATTTTTTTTAAAATTCTCAAATTGAATTATCTTGAACTGGAGAAAAATCTCTTGAACTACATAACGATAGACTTAAATTTCTTTGGAATGAGGCGAGCCAAGAGTTATAATTGTTTGTTACTCAAAAAGACATATATTATCTTCTTATTATTTATAGATATGCATGATACAAAAAAAAAAAAAAAATAATCTTCAAAAATAACTTAAATTGTGTTCTCCTTATTGTTTTCAAACTATTTTAGTTTTCAATTTTTTAAAATAATAAAAATGTATTTATTTTGTCATTTTTAAAAAAGAATTTTCAAAAATAAGAAAAAATTTTATAAAACAAATCCAAAACAACAAAATATTATTTTGATTGTTTTCGGACAAAACAATTTCTAACTCCAAAACATGGAAAACACAATCCGTTTTCCATGTTTTGGATCTAAAAAAGAAAAAAGAAAAAAGAAAAAAAATATTCTTAAATTTTAAAAATAAAATTATATATTTATTTAAAATTTAAAAAATATAGTATATCTATATTATAATTAAAAATATAGGATAACATATAGTATATTATTAAATATATTATACATATTATGTATAATAATATTTAATATAAATTATCACTTAAATGATAGTAATTTATTAATCAAATTTATTATTTTATTTTAATAGTAAAATTTTATTAAAAAGAGCTAATTTTATTATTTAATAATTAAATTTATTGAATAAAGTATTATAAAATAATTTTTCTTAAAATCTTAAAGCAAACTTATTTTTAATTTTTTGTTTTAAAAATAATGTCTAAAAATGACTAAAAAACATATTTTTAATTTTTATAAAATAAATTATTAAAATAAAAAATTAAAAATAAATTTTAAACTCAAAATTAAAAATTAAAAATATAAAAAAAAACGCAGCCTTAATAGTTTCCTCTGTTTTGAGTAATTCCCTCGTTACATCGATATCCGCCTATTCTTGACATTTCACCCCGACTTGTATTCAATTTAGCCTAATTTCTCATCATCATTATCATTGTCAATGTCCTATCATCGAAGCTGGAGCTTTCCTCACTCGACTCGGCTTAGCCGGCGCACCGTGGAGACACAAAAGACATTCTCCCAACCGAACCGAGCGCAAAATGTCGCGCTACACAGCCGCCCAATAAGCCCAGCAATACCCAAGATGCTCGTCAACGGTCCAGATTAAATCAAAAGCCACGTCCAAAGATCGGATGGCTGAACATGCTGAAAGCCTGTCAAAGCCAGGTCACCATATCTTTTCTCGTGGTCCGAATGATTCCACTTCCCACTCTGTGTCAACATAAATTTAGCCTCATTTCATTTGCATTTCGAATCCTCAACCCTCCCTTCTATATATATATATATATATATATATATATATATCTTCGTCTACATTTCTCTCCTGCCGTTTCGTTTCGCCGTTTGCACTTCAGAGGAGGTAGAGCCAGTCGTCGTATTTTTGAGGTCGGCGTGCTCTGCCTTCGATCTTCGTTGTCTGATCACTACAAGGTAAGCTACGACGATCTGGAACTCTTTATCTGTATCCTGTTTCCTCTTCTGTTTTCACTATCTTGTTGGATCCGATTTTGCAATTCTTTTGCTGTGTTCCAATTCCGGATCTGAATCTGCTGTTTTCTTGTCAGAGATCTGAAAAGAAGGTGAAAATGTTATGATTTTTTGAGTTGGACTAATCTCTTCTATGCGTAAAAAAGATCGATCTTCTTTGGCTTCTAGTGATTTAATCAGTTCGCATGTAAAGTTAGTTTAGATTTGGCTTCGCAAGTGTCAGATCTACTGTTTTAGCGCTTTTTTAATGCTGTTTGTGGTCTAGTGGAGCTCTAATCTTGCATTTGGATCATGTTTGAGCTCATATATTATCTATTTCGGAGTGATTGGTGGATTCAATTTATCTGATCCGTGATTATTTATTTCCTCTGGATCTCCAGTTCGGAATTGATGGACTGATCCGTCTTCCACTGACTATTATTTCGCGTAGGGGTATATAGGGATTTGTTTTTTGTACTTCTGATTACTCTTGATGAGATCATGAGTTGTGAATGGAAATTCGAGATATATATACGTTTTGCCCGAGAGTTGTCTATTTGCAGAAAATTGGATGGATGGTTGTGTTTGAACTTTGTTTACTTGATTAATTGTAAAACTTGTTCAACTTGATTAGTTGAAAAAGTTTCAGTGACAACTTCTTCAAGTAGTTGTAAAAGAATTTTCTATTTGCTACTTTTTCTACTTGATTAATTGTAAAACAACTCGCCTTCTTTAATGTGGATTTCAGTGACAACGGTTCGGACAACTTTCATGATGTTAATGAATAAATGATTTGTTAGATTCTAGAATATTCATTTTACTCTCTATTATGCATCTCAACTGCAAATGAATTGGCTTTATGGTTGCCATATTCTGGATGAGTTTGAGGTCACCTGCAAGTCCTTCCGCATCATGTGGAACTCTGAAATCTATGTGATTCTAGATATTTACAGTTTATATTCTCATAAGGATCCATTTTTTTTTTGTTGCAACTATTTTGCAGTCATAAAAGATGGCCGATGCTGAGGATATTCAGCCCCTTGTTTGTGACAATGGAACTGGAATGGTGAAGGTACATTTTTTTATTCTAATTAAAGGATACCAATTGCAATTTTTACTTCCCCAAATGTTATGGACCTATCTAGATGTTTTATGGATTATTTAACTTGCAGGCTGGGTTTGCTGGTGATGATGCTCCAAGGGCAGTTTTCCCAAGTATCGTTGGTCGGCCTAGGCACACAGGTGTTATGGTTGGGATGGGGCAGAAGGATGCTTATGTTGGTGATGAGGCCCAATCAAAAAGAGGTATTCTGACCTTGAAGTATCCCATTGAACATGGTATTGTCAGCAACTGGGATGACATGGAGAAAATCTGGCATCATACATTCTACAATGAGCTTCGCGTTGCTCCAGAAGAGCACCCAGTGCTTCTCACAGAAGCACCACTCAACCCCAAAGCCAATAGGGAGAAGATGACACAAATTATGTTTGAGACCTTCAATGTTCCTGCAATGTATGTTGCCATCCAGGCTGTTCTGTCTCTATATGCTAGTGGTCGCACAACTGGTATGTAACAATTGCTTCCAAATTTGTGTTAATGTCCTTGAAGATTGGGAATTTATCATTTCCTCTGACTCGTTAGTTTTGATTGATCAGGTATTGTGCTGGATTCTGGTGATGGTGTGAGTCACACTGTACCTATCTATGAGGGTTATGCCCTTCCTCATGCTATTCTCCGTCTTGACCTTGCTGGTCGTGATCTCACAGATGCCCTTATGAAGATCCTCACTGAAAGGGGTTACATGTTCACTACCACAGCTGAACGGGAAATTGTCCGTGACATCAAGGAAAAACTTGCATATGTTGCTCTTGATTATGAGCAAGAACTAGAGACTGCAAAGAGCAGCTCATCAGTTGAGAAGAACTATGAGCTCCCTGACGGTCAGGTTATCACCATTGGGGCTGAGCGGTTCCGCTGCCCAGAGGTCCTCTTCCAGCCATCATTAATTGGAATGGAAGCTCCTGGAATCCACGAGACTACCTACAACTCCATCATGAAGTGTGATGTTGATATCAGGAAGGACCTGTACGGGAACATTGTGCTCAGTGGTGGTTCAACCATGTTCCCTGGTATTGCAGACCGTATGAGCAAGGAAATTACTGCTCTTGCTCCTAGCAGCATGAAGATCAAGGTTGTGGCACCACCAGAGAGGAAGTACAGTGTCTGGATTGGAGGATCTATCCTTGCATCCCTCAGCACCTTCCAACAAGTGAGTCTTCTTCTGTCTGTATTTATTTGCCTCAAACTAAATTCCATGTTGGTTTTACTGACATTGTTTTCTCACGTTAAATCAGATGTGGATTTCAAAGGGTGAATATGACGAGTCAGGTCCCTCCATTGTTCACAGGAAGTGCTTCTGAGTTATATCTTTGCTTGAATGGTGAGTTTTTCTTTGCTATTTTAGTTGGCTTTTCGTGTTATTTGTCATGAAGTCAGTCTGCTTAATGTGGAAGCTACCGAGCTGGAGCATATGAAAATCAGGATTTGTCATCTCCAGTTCATTGGATTTGGCTCTAATTCTCAAGACGCTGAAATGTAATGGGCCCTGGGACTTCCATCATATGTCATTCACCCGTCTCTTCTAGTAGGATGTTTGTAGGTGGAGAGTGATTGTGTTGGTTTTGCCGTTATCTTCTCTCTTCTAATCTTCACATTTTGAGTTTCCTTTTTTGTTGGGAACAATTATGTTAATATTTATTGTATGAGAGATTTTATGTTAGTGCCAGCCTGCGGTCATAAACTCTTATTGGAAATTATATTTTGATACTGGTTTGAAATCTCATCTTTGGGTTCTGTTTTCAGCAAGTGCTTTTACCTCCTTTGTCTGAATCTGCTTCGGGTTTGCCTCAGGTACCGAGCAAACTTTTTATTGCACGTGAATACCTTACTAAATCCCGAAGGGGTTAAATTTGCCCCTTTGGCATTTATTGAAGTGTCCTTAATGCATGTGTGGGTGGATGGGTCTCCTTATTTTTATCCGAATTTGCTTAATGATCTGTAACAGGCGAAAGAAACATCCCCCAATTTCTTTCATAGACTCTTTTGCCATGAATCCTAAAAACCTGTGTGTTCTGGTGATATTGCTCCCGCATAAGGTTTATTTTGATAAGGGATATTTTGGGTAATTGATTGACTTGACTTTGTTTTTGGGGAACCTATTTATTTGTGCGACTGATTCGCTTGAGCATCAAACACGCTCTGGGTCAATTTCTCGAACAAATTCTTCTTGGACACGGCATTAAGGTAGTGGTGGAAGTATTATCCAAGTAGAAACAGTCGCTGGGCCTCGTTGGCCAAAGTGACAAAAGTCCCTGGTCCTTCAGGAGGAAAACTACTATTAACGATTCGTGTGCCTTGGGGTGTTTGTTGGCATTGCCAAATCAATAATTTACTCTTTCAATCTTTCTAATGATTCAGTCGAACAAATATGAGATTGTGAGATTGAGGTAGCTTTTCTCTCTTTAATGTGGTTTCTCATGTATCAAAAGTTAAAAAGCAAGCAAACAAACAAACAAAATCCTTACGGTTTTTGATGTGGAAAGCAGTTTCAGTGGAATGAAGGATAACTTTTCTCCCCTCGCTTTTCGCCCAATGCACAATAGTTGTGTCAATTGTGCGGAGGGCGATGTGACAAACATAATTGTTGGTGCACAGATGTCCCGTTTAAGAAAGTAGTGACTGACCTAGTGGGGAAGACGTTTCAGGTCGATTGATCTAAAGAGGGCTTTTCGATGCCCAAAAGTTAGCTGGAACAGATATTTATCTTACAGTAAGAGGATTGAATGCATATTCATCATCATATACCTCCTGATGGGTTTTTATCATATCCCGCTTGGCAGTTTATTGGTCGTTGGATGTATTATTCTCTAGCAGTTTTCGATTTACTTGGGAGGGAGGTTTGCTGATAATCTGGACGAATGGATTGGGTAGAGGAGGAGGAGGAGGTTCCATCTTTCTTTTTATCATTTTTACTTTGCTTTGAAGGACTCTCTTTACCTACCTCTTCCTCGTCTTCCAGAGCTTGCCTTAAAAATAAGTTAAAAGATTTAATTATTATTTAGCTTCATTTGTCTGTTACAGGGTGGATTGCGTCACCCCTTCTAGTGTTTGTGATTGTGAAGGTAGCTAGTGGGTGGTGTTGTAACACAGAGTCTAGGGCATTATTAACTCCTTTATTTGAAAAGAATACTTGATTACAAACCATAAAATAGGAATGATTGGATTATATATAAGTTAGTGATTGATTCTTCTTCTAACCATCAGGTCAAGGAAATATTTAGTACAAATGTGAGAATTCTTACTCTCTCAGAATGCACTATTTAGACGAAGGTAAGTCTACAAAATATACATAATTTCATCCTATGCTTGAACAATGTAATAATTTATACTCATTAACCAAGCAAAACCCATTCACATAATTTGGCAAATATATTTACACAAAACAATATTGCTAGGCCTATGAGACACCACCCTTTCTATAAACACCATTTTCAAGGGAAAACATTAAAAGTTACATCCGTAATTATTTAGCCTCTGGGGGGTAGAATATAACAAATCTAAAAAATATTTACATGACTAGACTTTTGTGGAGCAAATAAACACTTTATCACCTTGTTCGCCAAAAAAAAGGACAATGCTTAAGACTTAAGCTACTTGGTGGGTTGGTGAACCTTCTTTCTTATTGCTTCACCCTGCAGAGTCGGAGTGGCCGTTGATTTCCTACCTTTCACCAAACCTGGCACTCGTGACTATGCCGTAAAGTGGTCAATCAAGCTTACAATTCCTCAAACTAAGACAAAGCATATATACCGACAAACTGAATCGAATCGGCATCTGGTATGTCTATGGACTGTAGCAAACTAAGTTGTCATGGAAACAGCACCAATGATGCATGTCAATATAAATTCAAACTAAGTTCTCATTTACGGAAGCCTAAGTCTCAGATTCACTAAAATATCTTAAAGGTCCAGAAATTATGTAATATTGACATTAAGATTAGTGATATTTCTAATTAATTGTTACACCTTAACATTTCATACAATTCCCCTCTATGAACACCTCTAATTATTCAAAACATCACAAGGTTCCCCAAACTTTTAATAATCTACCATTCGACCTACTTAGTTTCTAGAAATATCTATCTTACAGGGTATTACAGGTTTTGTTCCAGGATTATTGGTTAAGGTTGTGACTGAATGAGACAGCTTAAGTGAAGCACACCAAACTTTGTTCACATCAAATCTGGCTCTTTATTTGAGTGGGAAGAAAAGTGGAGACATGGAAAGGAGATGAGGTATCGTTTGTGTTAAATAATTCTTACAATAGATTGTTAGAATTTTTTTTTTTTATATAAATGGCTACCATTAATTGGAATTTTGGATCCTCAGAAATTAGTTAATCATATTGATAAAACCCATCTAAATTGATTCAATCAAATTATTAGATCTAAATTTATCTCAACATTTAATCACGTGCGATATGACAAGTTATAGAGCGTTTCTAAATTATTGAGTTTCTTAACATTACAGAAATTCTAGAATTAGGTCCCCTCTCCCCTCCAAGATTCGGTTTTCTATTTAAATAGAAAATTGAGGTTGCATGTCCTATTAAGAACTTGTATATAGTTATTGAGATTATTGCTCTTGTACGATTTTTCGTCGCTTATGCTCTCGATTTTAGCAAATGAGGTAAATCGCAGGTGGACATTTGACCATTGCCTAAGCCAAGTATCAAACTCGTGATTTACTAGTACTAATTTCAGTGTATCACTTACTCACCACTTGACTTATGCTCTGAGACAACTTATATATAGTTATTGAAGAGTAAGAGAGAGGACCTAATTAGAACATGTAAATATTTTTATGTTGATTTAATTCTATCAGTATCTATCAACAGTTTGCTTAGATAAGAGATTCAGATGTCTATGAATTCTAATGTTTCTTGTAATTTTGTTTTGATTATGTATTTTATTTTTAATATTGAATAACAAATTACAAGTGATATTAGAGTGAATTAGTACCAAATATGGAACCCAATAATTACATAAAAAGTCATAAAATATAGGTAAAGAGGCTGAGAATCACATAACATAGGTACCACCATCAATTTAGTGATTGTATGAAAAACACCAAGAAATTTGAATGCTTAGAATGTGGTTATGAAGAAAGAAAGCAGTCTAAAATGGGTGGCCCAACCACAGGTTGAAGACACACTCTGTTGCGATCAAGTCGTGGCGAATTGCGGATTGACCCATTTGTAGTTGCGTGTAGCTTATCGGACCCGCGCGCAATAGTGCTTGTTCCGTGCGCATTGGTGGCACGTGCCACGCTTTTGTCGCTCTAGTTCTGGTGTTTTTTGCTTCAGTTTTTCTTCACTCGATCAAATCTAATTTTGGTATATTTTTTTTTTTTGGAAATTTTTTAAGGGTTATAAATTGATTTTATGGTGGATTAAGATGTACTTCTTCTTGCTATTTAATTGAAAATATTTTTTTTGTCATATCTTTAATGTATTGAAAAATTGTATTCTCCATAAAATTATGCTAAATGTTGTAGGCATAAATATAAAATTTATTCTAGCTAATTTTTATGCAGGCCGAAACTTGAGATATTTATTTGATATATCATGATGAAATAATTAAAAGAAAAAACAATTAAAAATTAAAAATAAAAGCTAGGCTAACTTGGAAAGCTAGGTTGTCTCGGAAAAACAATCCAATAACTCGAAAATCATTAATTTGGAGATCACAAAACCTTGTAAGCTCTCCCAATAATTAAAAAAGTTGGAAGACCTTGCAAGGTCTCCCAAAAATTAAATAAAATGGGAGACCTTGTGGTCTCTTAGAGAGCCTAAAGTTGGTAGTGAGGCAATGACGAGTCAAGAGACCCTTACGGTCTCTTGACCTTCTGACTTTCCAATGACGACATGATAGGAGACTCGTGCTCTATTGACTGCTTGATAGCTGAAGGTTGATCTCTTGAAAACCTATGACAAAGGACTGTTCTTGTCCCTGAATGCAGCAAAACACTAGGCAAATTTCCCTTGTGAATGCAGGGGGAGAGGGGATGAGGGTCACAAACTAGATAATTTTGACATTCAAAAGTCTCTTCTAAAGTTTTATGAAAAATATAAACATTATCTATGAAAAATTCTAATCTTGATAAGACTCTAGAATATTGAGACAAATATCATATATAAGAATCTTAATCCTAGAAGATTTAGGATTGGTCCATGCTTCTTTATAAATAAGTAGATGCTCATTCTAGAAAAAAAATGCCTCTAATATGGGTGTTTATATGACCTTCAAGTCTTCATCATCTTCAGTAACTAATTTAACCATCTAAGTGTTTGGGCGAGGATTGTTAGAATTCACCAAAGCTTAGTGTATCATGTAAGGGGTTACGGTAGTTTTCAAAATTTTTTCAAAAACACAAAATGTGCAACGAAAAGAATATACAAACAACCCTTGCAAGACTTGGTGTAGATTGTCATATGCTAAATATGTGCATCAAAACATAAAACTAAAGTAATTGTTACCTTACTCCTTTGAGATGTTGTCGGTTGCACCTGTGATGCACTTGGACTCGAACTCTTTAGGTCACAAGCAAACTCACACAAACAACCTCATTCCCACAATTGTAAGGGACCAAGTTGGTCCACACCTAGGTGATAATGGAACCCTTTGTCTTACCCACGTGCTAGACAAGCGAGAATGAAGGTGACTCCAAAAGGCATAGGATCTACAAACTAACGTGGCAACCATTGCAATGCTTTAAGGGACGACATTGATACCATTGCAATAATCCTTAATCTTTAGCCCTAGATTAGCCTGCTGAAGGGAAACGAGGGCCTAAGGCAAAAAACCAATTGTGAGTGGATCTTCGCAAGGATATACGAGTTTTAAAAATATTTTTAAAACCAAAACATAAAATAGAGTAGTGCAATGTAGAAGCGAAAATAATCCTTGCAAGACCCGATATGTTTCATCCATATGCTACAAATGAAAAACCATGCCATAGGGAGTTTTTTGATATATCTTTTTGGATAGATCTGTTGTCGGTTGTTCAATCTCCCTTGTGCAAGCTACTACTCCGACTAACTAGCTCACCTTCTCACTTGTTAAGGACCTAGTTAGTCCACGCCCGATATGCAACTGGAACCCTTCAATGGAGTTAGGCTAGAATTCTCTCAATGGAGGTTAATCGTTGCTTTATGAGTGTTCTTCCTTTGGTTGCTACTTGACTATCCAATAGCCAAATCTTAATAGGAGAATATGCAAGAAGCTTGGAGCAAGATCAAGCTAGATGCAACAATTCAAGAAGAGGAAGAAGAAACATACACAAGTCCACTCTCATAGAACCAAGAGAGGGAGAAGGATAATAATGGAAGGATGCACTCATGAAAATGCCCCAAAATTCCTCCTTATTTTACTTTTTATCCTCCACTTGTTGGCCACGCCTCTTCCTCTTCCTTTCCTTATCCCTTTAATCAAGTAAATCATCTGAGTATTAAATACTGACATGCAACAAAGATGTGGAACTTCGATCGACTAAATTGAAGGTTCGATCGGTTGACTAGAAACTGTCAAATCAAGTTTGGTCGACCGAGGTGAGCATTTTAGTTGACCTAAGTCGTTCTAAAGCTCACTGGCCAAGTTTGGTCGACCTAAATTAAAGATCGATTGACCTAAGTTGCTCCCTTCAGCCCACTTTGTCAATTTTGCATTTCGGCCTTGCTATTTTCCAAAAATAGCCTTTACATTATCCAATAGTACAATCAAAACCCTTTTTTATCCAATAGCAACCTCCCAAAACCTTAGATTCATGTGTCCAACACATAATAACAATTTTCTATATACAATAACAACCACAACATTGTCCCACAATGATGAGAAACACACTAAGAGCAATGGATAACTAATTCATGCATTACTTGGTTTGCATATGACTTTTTAGGTTCACAGCCATGCATGTAGCAATAAGAACATGTCAACTTCTTAACGTCAGTCGATCCCATTGACCTAATGATCTCTTTAAATTCCCAAAGCACCCCAAAGGATCTTGAGTATCCACTAGCAAGGACTCAGGATGATCCTAATGGCAATGAAGTCTAACTTTATATGAATCTATTAAAACTCCTCGATGACCATGCACTATAGTCCTTCCACTGATTGACATCTCGACCAAGTGAGAGTCATGGACTGATTAAACTCACATAACTTGGTAACTATGACAGATTCGATACGGTGTGTGGTATAGATAGCATGTTTGATCCCATCAGACATTGCAACTCTTTCCAATCTCATGTTCACCCTAACTAGGGGATTTCCAACCACTACAACCAATATGAATGACATAGGATGTACGTCTCCAATCCATGGAGGTCAATGGATTCTATTAATGAACATCTGTCTCCATATACCACTATACAAAGACCACACAATGAGCATTCCTACCTCTTACACTAGATGGTTTTACTTAGCTGTAAATCCCTGACACCAGTGCACAAGACACTACATCACTTCTAGTCAAAGGACTAGATACACAATTGAGATCTAACGAATGATCATTAATCCTCTAACCATGTAATATGTTACAGACGTCACATTTAGTGGATGTTTTACCAACACCCACCCACTTGTCTACTATATTCATCCTACCCAATGTGACGTGTGACTCACCACCCCATTCTTATTAACATCCTATGCTAACAATGGTAGTAGCCCATGTGCTAGTCTACTAATCGATATATCATATTTTTCTTTTGATAAATCTAAGAATCGAGAATTCCTTTAAGATATCCTAGACTAGAGATCCAAGTCACACTATCTCAACCCTTTGAGAGTAAGAACTTTATCAGGATAACTATGGACTCATTTATAAAAGCGAGAGGGAGAGGTATGAATGAAGATATGACCATATTTATTAATATCAAGAGTTAATCAAGAGTGTCATTTACATACATCCCATGTAATGTAAATCTAGGATCTAGGACATTATCACTAACAAACTCTCACTTGCACTGATGTTAATTTACAAGCTATAACTACTGAATCATGGGTCAGAAACATTCTCATTTACATTAGTGGCAATCCAATTGAGCCTGTGTCAATGCCTTGGTTAGTGGCAACATTCCTACTAACTGCTCCACCATTCATGAAAAATCCATCTACACATAGATCACCTCCTCCATAGACCAAAACCAATCCCTAGTTCTTCGCAAGTATTTCATGATATGTTTCACAGCCACCTAGTGCTCCTTACCAGGGTTAGACTAATATCTGCTTGTGATGCTTATCGCATAGCCTATATCAAACCTCAAACATAGCATAACGTACATGAGGCTTTCCACTATCGAAGCATAAGGAACTTTCTCCATGCGCTACCTTTTCTCAAGAGTCTATGGAGACATCTTCTTAGAGAGTGAAACTCCATGCCGAATGGGTATTAACCCTTTCTTAAGTTCTCCATACTAAACTTCTTTAACATCTTGTCTATGTACTGCCTTTGAGAGAAACCTATCAATCTCCTCGCTCTATCTCTATAGACGTAGATTTCCAAGATGAATGTCATATCTCCCAAATCTTTCATGGAGAATTTGTTGGATAACCAAACCTTGAATGACATCAATATCCCAACATCGTTCCCTATAAGGAGAATGCCATCCACATAAAAGATAAGATAGACTCTTGTGCTCCCACTTACCTTCTTGTATACACAAGACTCATCCGGATTCTTTATAAAACCAAATTCCTTGATTTTAGAATCAAAACACATATTCCAAGAATGCGATGCTTGCTTGAGTCCATAAATGAATCTCTTCAGCTGGCATACTTGATTAGGATTGGCAGACTGGAATCCCTGTGGTTGTTCCATGAATATATCTTCCTTAAGATAACCATTCAAGAATGCCATCTTAACATTCATCTGTCAAATCTCATAATCATAATGCATGGCAACGACTAGCATAATCTTGATGGACTTAAGCATAGCGACTGGCAAGGAGGTATCCTCATAGTCCATGCCAGGGCGCTGGCAATACTTTTTCGCCATTAGTTGAGCTTTATAGGTTTGCACCTTCCCATCAGAACAAATCTTCCTCTTATAGATCCACTTGCAACTTATGGGAACAATTCACTCAGGGGAATCCACTAGAGTCTAAACCCGATTGGAGTACATAGATTCCATTTCAAACTGCATAGCCTTCAACCATTTCTTGGAATTTATATCACTTATCGCTTCTTCATATGTGATAGGATCTACTAGATCACCTTCGCCGTACATGAACATCTCCTGCATCACCTCCATACTAAATCCATTAGAGGGTTTCAATTGTATCTCGGGCATGGACTGACTAGGTCATTCACAAGTGAGAATGTAGGTTAGCCACCTAGAGTAACAGCTTGCGCGAGAGAGATCGGACAACTAACAACAAATTTATCCAAAAAGGTATATCGAAAAACTCCTTATGGCATGGTTTTTCATTTGTAGTATATGGATGAAATATATCGAGTCTTGCAAGAATTATTTTCGCTTCCACATTGCGCTGCTCTGTTGTTTGTTTTGGTTTTGAAACGATTTTTAAAACTCGTAGATCCTTGCAAAGATCCACTAGCAGTTGGTTTTTGGCCTCGGGCCCTCATTTCCCTTCAATCATATGCATATTATATGGATAAACATTTAGTACATTATGCGTAACCATATTTATCATTCTTTTATAAGAGAACAAGATTAGACTTCATAGAATAATCAAATAAATCTCTAACGGTCAAAACTATCATTCTTTTGCTTTTTGAGTAACGACATATATTTTTCAAAAACATGCACCTATTACTTGACTAACTCATAGGCTTACTCGACCATTATACTAGCATACTCGATTGGCTATCTCAAGTAATCAATTATATACAAGCCTCACTCGAGCATGACCAAATTATTACTCGATTAACTTAGAGATCACAGAGACTTTGCATTAAGCACTCGACTACAAGTCTAAGCTTACTCGACTAACATAATCATATACTTGAGTACAAATAACTAATACTCGATAAATCTTAAGCATTGAGACTTAGTTAGATTTCATCCAATCTTTACTCGACTAATACATAAAAAATAGTCGATTATCAAAATACTTTAGTCGATTAATGAGAAAGATATACTCGACTAAGGAATGTTTGGAGATTTGATATAAAAAAAGTACTCGATTATTGTTTTTAGAAATACAAAGACTTTACATAAAATACTTGTGTATGAATCTTAATAGTTGATTAAAAAAGAGATTTTGTTGAAACATATAATCAATTGATTTGAAGGCAACATAAAGCATTACTCAATTAAAAATATGCTTAGATTTCAATGGCTGTTAAGATACTCGATTTTTCCAAAATCTTATTCGAGTGGAGAAGTATCAATACTCGGACATAGAAAGTGTCATACTCAATTATAGTTTTAAGAAATATAGATTTTGTAATAACATACTCGGCTATTTTGAAAGCAGTACTTTATTGAATCAAAAACTATTTTATAGATAAAAATAGATGAAGAAGTTTTAAAAGAATAATTGAATACTTTGCCTTCAAAAGTTTTTTAATATTTAGTTGAACAAAAAAAAGGCTTTTATACTTGGCTGATATTAAAAGAAACATTTTCGAAAGCTTTTTATCATGCTTGGCTGACACAAAATTTATTTTGGAAATTTGGAAGGATCTAAGAACATAAAAGTTTGAAGTTCTCCAATTTAAAAAATATTTTCAAAAGGTTCATACTCTTTCATAAATGCAAAACTATACTTAGACATACATATGAAATTTTCCAATATAACAAGATTTTTAGAAATAATCAATAAAACAAATTTACTGAAAATATATTTTCTAATATTATTTTTTTCATAAATCAAAATACAAATTTCTCAACAGATTTCATAACTTGATCTTTTATGCCGAGTGGAGGTCACTTGATCATTGTGTCATTGCCTTGTTATTTTTATCTTGCTTTGTTGGTTTTACTTTTGGGTTGTGTATTTTGTCCCACTTAGTTATGTATTTAACTCAAATATCTATTTATAAATTTGATCCGAATTTTTCACCTGGTTCTGCTCCATATTTAAATTGTTTGTTATTTGCAGGGCATATCAATAATACCTTATACAAAATATGTATAACCAAGAGAATTTTTTTTTTCAAGAAGTATGTATTCATTTTTAGGATAAATTATCAAGAAATAGCCAATTTTTACATTGCTTTTAAGTTTAAACTTAATTTTTAATTTTATTAATTGGAGTATCTAAAATTTTCAATTGGTTTCATTTATTACATTTAATTGTTAATTTTTTGGAATTACTACCCTTGCGCGGTCTTCAGTCATTTGTGTCCTTGATTTCGGCAGAGGGGGTAAATCGCAAGTGGAGACTGTCTTACTGTGCAGGGTAAGAAATCGACCTATTGATGTAAATTCTAACTTATTATAATTCGACCACTTGACCTGTGCTCTAAGAACTTAATTAATTGTTAATTTCTGATATGACAAATTATGTTGATGAGTCACCCAATGAGGTAGCAACAGGCCCGGACCCAAAGGAAAAATCAAGAGCCCATTGTCTCAGGGCCCATGATTTTGCCAATTTTAAGGGGCCCATAATTTTGAAACAAAAATTACTATTTTACCCTTATGTCAAAATAACTAATTTGCCCCCATATAAATCTCCCCCCTCCCCCAAAATCTCTTTAACGTGGCAGAACTCTCTGGCAAATTCTCTCTCCTCCATTCTTTCATTCTCTCAAGAAGAACAACCCTCTAAATCACTGATTTTTTGAAATCCAGCCGTCTGATCTTAGATCCAACCGTATTTTTACCATAAAAGTGGCTTTGATCTACAAGAAGGTATGTCTTTTAGTTTTATCAGCAATTATTTTCGATTTAGATGCATGATATATACATATATACACAAGGTTTGGGCTAAACCGAAAGTTTAATCTTAGATACTTTTGGGCTAAACCGAAAAGTTGGTCCCAGCATATGATACTTGTTTCTGCTGCATTCATACCTTGATTCTTTCTGCTGCTTGTTTCCTATGGCACTGAGATGGAGTTGTTGGTTCATTGCTGTTCTTCCTTGTCCCAGAAAAAGACAAAAATGAAAAAAGAAGAAAAAGAGGAGAGCCTCAGTTGTTGCATTGATAAAGATCATTATTAACATCTATAAATGTCCCTACTTTTCCTAACAATTGTCAAATTCAAATTTATTAGGTGGGTACTCGGTACTCCTAAAACTTGTGTGCGCTATCACTATTTATATCTAAATCATATTTTTTTTATTGGGTTTTTCTATTCTGCGAAGTGCACAAAATAAGCTCCATTAAATGCTTTTCTTTTTGGTACACAAACACTTTATGTTGCTTGCAGGTGAATTAAATCTAAATGCATTTTTTTCTGTGACTAAACAATTTCTGTTAATTGAATTTATGCTAATAAATATATTTAATTTCCAAAAAGAAAAAAATGCATTTGATGCAGCATTTATCATGTGCAGTTAGGGCACAGGATCTCTCTTTTGCTTCGCTCCATGGATGAAGTTTCTGGCTATATATTTTCAACCAATATATAGGGAATGGTTGGAAACAGCTAGCAATCATAGGGAGGACAGAACAAACAATAAAGAATTTGACCTTCGTTTAATTAAATTCTGACCCAATCATTCATTTAGTTTGCTCTGTTGGTGAGATGTTCAATCTGTCAAACCAAATCTCTTCCCAATTTTCATTTCCTTAAACCATTTATGCAGCGCATAAATAGAGAAGAAACCTGTAGCACAGTGCATAATTTCTTTTAATTTGTAAATTATTTTTCTTATAATTTCTCCCAAACTGAAAAGAAAAGAAAATAAGTATATTTCCCACACATCCTTTCCTTTCACATTTATTTTCCTCTTAAAATATTAATTAAATAACATTTTTTTGATATATTTCGGGAAGTAATTTAACTTTTACAGAATTTGATTTTAGAGTTTGAAATCAAGACCCAAAAAACATATTTAATTGGGTTTAATTATTTCTATTTTATTTGATATTTTAAATTTATAAACTCAATTATGATTAACTAGAATCTTAGTGAATTAGAAGCTCTAGTAATGGGTTATGGGTAACTAGGATTTTATGCATTTATTGATTTGTGAATTTTTATTGATTTGTTGGATTATAATTTAAAAATTAAGTTTAATGTTATTATTGCTTAAGTGAGTTGTGTATTGTTATAATAATTGTTTTTTTTTTCTTTTGTTAGGCTTAAGTGATAATCACAAATCATGTCTTCTAAACATATGTTTGGAGCTCAAAAAAGAAAAAGGAAACAAAGGGAAAAATCATTAGTTCAATGTCAAGCTGGTGATATGTTTAAATACTTTAGTAGCAACAAAATAACAGAGAGGACAGAAATAGTTGAAAACTTGGTGGAGGAACAAGAAACTTAGAATGACAATGTCAATGAACAATGTGAAAAGGTTGATGAATTTAATGAAGACAAAGACGATCATGTTAATATCAATGAATTGAATGATGAAGAAAAAGAAAATGTTGGTTTGAATCAATTGAATGAGGAAGAAGAAGAAAATGTTCAACATGAAGATTTGTTGATTAATTTTTATGATCCAGGGTGTTGGGATAAGATTGATGAAAAAATGAGAGATTTTTTAGTAGAGAGGGGTCCAAAAAGAGTTGATCGAGTATTGTTTCCTAAAGATAGTATTGGCAGGCATTTTGAATTATCACAATATAAGCGAATACTGTCCAATGGAGAAACAAAAGATAGGAGATGGCTAGTATATTCAGTTCATTTGGACAGGATTTTTTGCTTTTGCTGCAAGTTATTCAAGAATCAAAAAACAATGAGTAAAATTAGTCAGTTGGGAAATGAAGGATACAAAGATTGGCATAATATGAGTTGGAGTCTTAAAAATCATGAAGCAAGTAAGGAGCATATAGATTGCATGACTAGTTGGATTGAATTAGAAACAAGACTACAGAAAAATAATACAATTGATCAAAGTGTGCAAACTGAAATCAATAAAGAAAAAGAACACTGGAGACATGTGTTGAAGAGGATAATAGCTGTTGTCCAAAGATTGGCAAAAAATAACTTGGCATTTCGAGGAGATTGTGAGAAGTTTTATGTAGAAAACAATGGTCTATTTTTGCAAATGATTGAAATGATTGCTGAATTTGATCCAATTATGAAAGAGCACATTCGGCGTATTCAAGCACATGAGACTCATTATACATATCTGGGCCCTAAAATTCAGAATGAATTGATACAAATGTTGGCAAATGAGGTGAAAAGTTCAATTGTTAGAAAAGTTAAACAAGCAAAATATTTTTCAGTCATATTAGATTGTACTCCAGATGCCAGTCATGAGGAGCAAATGTCTCTTGTAATACGATGTGTGGATGATTCAGCAAACTCTACAACAGTAGAAGAATATTAGATAGAATTTTTGAAAGTTAATGATACATCAGGGCTTGGACTTTTTACTGAGCTTAAAAACATGTTGACCAATCTTGAGCTTGATATTGACAATATAAGAGGTCAGGGATATGACAACGGATCTAATATGAAAGGGAAGCATAAAGGTGTACAAACAAGACTACTTGAAATAAATCCGAGGGCTTTCTATACTCCATGTGGTTGTCATAGTCTTAATTTGACATTATGTGATATGGCAAATTGTTGTCCTAAAACTATGTCATTTTTTGGAGTGATACAACGCATCTATACATTGTTTTCTTCTTCTACGAAGCGGTGGAAAATTTTTAAAGATCATGTAAAAGGTCTTACACTTAAGCCATTGTCACAAACACGTTGGAAAAGTCATGTTGAAAGTGTTAGGCCTATAAAAGAGCAAACTATACAAATAAAAGATGCTTTATTTGACTTGGCAGATACTAGTGAAGATCCTAAAACAAGGAGCAAAGCTGAGTCCTTAGCAACATATGAACTTCAAAATTTTGAGTTCTTGCTTGGTATGGTAATTTGGTACAAGTTGTTGCATGCAATTAACACTGCAAGTAAATTTCTTCAAGCTGAAAATATGGATATTGATGTTGCCATCAATCTTTTAGAAGGATTGCTTTTGTTTCTTGATGACTATAGAGAATCTGGATTTGATAAGGCTATGGTTGAAGCAAAACAAATGGCAAATGAAATGGGAGTTGAAGCTGTATTTCGAGAAAAACGCATGATTCGAAGAAAGAAACAATTTGATGAAGATGACAGTGATAAGGTAACACAATCAGCAGAAGATTCTTTTAGAGTAAATTATTTCCTCTTCATAATTGATCAGGCTCGTTCTTCACTTCAAACTAGATTTGAACAATTTCAAAAATATGAGGAAACATTTGAATTTTTATTTAATTTGGAGAGGTTGAAGTATGCAGATGATGATATTTTGTTGGGGTCTTGTAAGAATCTTGAAAAATCCTTAACGCATAATGGTCATTCCGATATTGATGGAGATGATTTGTTTTTGGAGTTGTCAGTCTTGAAATACTCTTTATCTACGGAAACAAAAAAAGCAATTGATGTGGTAAACTATTTGAACAGAATGGATGGGTGTTTTCCAAATGCTTGTGTTGCTTACAAAATTTTGTTGACTATACCTGTTACAGTTGCATCTGCAGAAAGAAGTTTTTCCAAGTTGAAATTGATCAAGACTTATCTCCGCTCAACTATGTCACAAGATAGATTGAATGGATTGACTATGTTGTCTATTGAGGAAAAAATGCTTGAACAACTTGATTATGTAAATTTGATTGATATTTTTGCCTCCAAAACTGCAAGGAGAGTAGTTTTTAGTTGATTAGTTATAAAATTTTCAATTTTATTCTGATATGGTATGAATATTTTTTTTATATTTTATTATAAAAAATAAAATTTGAATGTACACTATGATTTGGGGGCCTATTTTTTACATTTCGTCTCAGGGCCCCGAAATCTCAGGTACGGCACTGGGTAGCAAGCGACTAAATGGTGTGGGATCCTTACTCTTTAAACTAAATGGTGTGGGTTTTAACATATCATTTTAGACAGCAAGTTCTTACCATTTCAACGACCAAATTATCTAACATAGCTTGTCACACTTACAATTAATAGTAAATTGTAGTTTAAAATTGAAACCAAGGCTTTGTTTATTTGGGCGTGAAATGTTTTTTAAGAAAATATATTTATATATATATATATATATTTGTTTAGTTTTTGGTGTTTAGTTGACAAAAAAAATGGAAAATATTTTTTATGTTGAAAATATTTCATATCAAGGGATGTAAAATGACTTATCAATTCAAAATTTATAAATCATTTTGTTGTTTACACCAAAGTAGATAAATTGATTTTATTTTATCAAAATATCTTACATATATTTCTATGTGTATATTTATAAATATATATATATATATATATATATACACACACTCACACACAATAGAGTAAATTGCCCCCAGTGATCTGGCTTGTCTGCATGGACACGCCTATGATTTTAAAAATGACTCTACTAGTCAATATAGTTTATAATTTTTGCTTGTAAACCCTCTTCTACCAATAAAGTGATTAATTAAACCAAAGTAATCTAAAATTTAATAAAAAAAATCAAAAAGCAAACATGAAGGGTTTATGGGTATTTATATAGGCATCAATTGTGATCTGGACAAGTGGCACACACGCATTAAATAACTCGAGACTCTTTTGGCAACAGGTATGCTCCAACGTGCTAAGTACGCACAATTGCCTCGAAGTTAGGCATGCTTGGAGGAACCTTGAGTGAGAAACCCCCTAGGGAAAGATCCCCAAAGGAAAGAAAATTTTTGAAGGCTAGCCTTGTCATAGTGAAGCAACGAGGAGTGGATGCTTAAGGGTCGTTTAGTGACCGAGGGTCCCTAGAAACTTTGATTAAATGTTTGCTCGGATGCCCAAAAGGTCATCCCGTGGATGGTTGTGTGGATGCCTTGAAAGGTCACTCACGAGAGCCTACGTGAGTGCCCTGGAGGGTCTCTTGCAATGCTTAGGTCGGGTCATCCATTGATGATGTTTCATTTTGTTCATTCTTCTCGTTTGTAGGTGGAATTCTTTTTCCTTGATCCGACACTTCTCTGTGGAAATCTCCCACGAAGGCAACGCTACAACACGCGCTCTTAATTGATTTTTTTTCTCAATAAATCACTCGTTACAAAAAGGGTCAGTCATCATCTCGAGAGTCACCTACCACTAAAAAGGTCACTCTCACACTTTATCAAGACAATCTCTTGCATTATATATTTATTTTTGCACTCAACAACAACTATTACCATACCAAACTATTTAAGGATTAATTAATGAGTTGACGAAGAAAGTGGGGTCGTCTAGAACAAACCAATTGTTGCTGCACTTGAGCATTTCCATGATTATTTTCACTTGCCTTGGCATAAATTGGAGAGTTCAGGCCCACCCAACTGTGCCAATGAATTTGGTGGTTGGGCGTGGGCCTTAAACTTAAATAATGATTTTCACTTATTTTCTGAAATGCAATATAGAGGATGAATATGAGAGCTTGGTTTTGGTCGAAAAATTGCATTTTTTTGCTGTGTGTTAGGGTAGGGGGCTCCCTTCCTCCATGGAGAAAAGCCCAAACTTGGTGGATAAAAATTCATTTTAAAAATCATTTTGTGGCTCAATTTAGAATTTAGAGTTTAGAATTTTGATCTTTTTTTTTAGTAAAGTTATTGGTATTGGTTTGAAAATGTTTAAGTCAGATATTGGTCTCACAGTTTTTGTTTTTCGATTTGAAGAGATTTTTCAGATAAAATTTTGTCTCTTTTGTGATTGATTTTGATCGATTTGAATGTTTATTCATATTCTTAGCTTTCTCGCAAATTTTTACAAATTGAAGAAATTTTGTTCATGGACCAAAATGAGTAAAATTTTATTTTACTAGTTTTGGTACATTTGTTTGGGTTTCCCCTAACACTGGACTGATTAATTTAATTGTGATATGTATTGCCTTCAAAAAGGAAAAGAAGATCATCCTAGCTAGCTAGCTAGCTACCTTAATTAAGTAAATTAATTTGCGCCCTTTACAGCTACAATTGGTAGCTACGCACTAATGCTTCAGGTTCAAGGGGTGCAATAATGCTCACGATTATTTCTGGCGGCGGCGGCGGCGCCAGCGGCGACGACGGAACAGAGCTGCTGGGCTGGCCGACGATCTTATGGCATGTCTTGAGGAGGCAGTGGCGACAGGTAGGGCAGGAAGAGTGTGAATTCAGCCACTTGTCGATGCAGCGGACATGGAATCCATGGTTGCAAGTGGGCAGGATCCGCACACGCTCGCCCGCTACGAACTCTGACAGGCATATCACACACTCCGTGTCCAACCTTGGCTGCACCTTCAGCTCCGCCGCCGAGTAGTTGAACGTAGTGAAAGTCTTGAGCGCCGCCTTCTTGATTCCTCCGGTGGAGGCGGCGGCTCTTCCTCCTCTTCCTCCTCCTAGGCCAAAGCACCTCCCCGCACACCTAATGAGGAAATTGAGCCCCAAGAAGCACACCAAGGCGCAGAAGAGCACCGAAAGCACCATCACAACATTTGCATCAAAGTTATAATGCCCAGCGTAGGGGTCCGCCGTGGCGTTGTGGCTGTCGGCTCGTGGCGGCGCCGCCGTGTCTGTGGGTGTGGATAGCAGCAACCGTCTCATTCTGTACGAGGGTTGTGGGAAAAGGTGAAAAGGAAGTACGGTCGGATATGAATTAGAAATTGAAGAAGCAGACATAACGTTTGTTTGCTGGTTGGTTGGTTGGTTAGTAGAATTAGAAGGAAGAAGAAGAAGAAGAAGAAAGAAAGGCAGTGGCAGTGGCAGTTGCAGACTTGAATTTGGGGACAAAGGAGGGGTTGGGGATTGGGGCTTATTTATGGAGGGACAAAGTTCGGTCGGAAATGGATATTTTATTTTTAAAATATTGCGGTTTTTGGTTACATATTTAGCAACCATCTCATTTTAACCCCTCCCTCCCACTTTTGCCTTTTTGTTCATGCTTTTATGTCAGCCTCTACAATGTGTCTAGGAACCCAAATAAAATGAATAAAAATGTTTAGCAAAAAGATAAATAATAGTAATATTAATAATAGACATACGATTATTCTACTAAGATCAGAAACCTCATCCAACTAGTCTTGGATTTGATCAACTAATTCATTGGTCTATACTTTTTTTAGATAGTATTTGTTAAAATGAGTAATATAAGATTGGAATACTTTTTAAACCAAAATATAGAATGATTAAGATAAAATCGTGAAATATTTCAAGATTTTTATTAGATTATGTGATAAATTTTTTGAAATGTATTTGAAGAATATATGAGTAATTTTTTCTTATCTATAAAGTTATACAAATTTATCTACATATGAAAGAGATAAATTTATCTGAAAATTTTCAAATAAAAAGTGATGTGACTTTAACAAACACAATGATAAAATATTTTTGTTTAGAATGCTTTTTACATCTCATCTTTTTTAGTTAATATCTTAGTTAATAAATACTACTTTATTATTTACATTAATGCCTAAAATAAGAAGAGGAAGAGAGTCCCATGTAAGCTTACATCTAAATAGATGAATTTTAGAGGTCGATATTTAAAATTTGTACATTTTAAATTTTGTCACTTAAAATAACCTTAAAATTTGAAATCTAAATAAGAAATGACCATATCCAAATACAAACCCAGAAATTATATATACGCATATATTGTAAAATTACAGTTTAAACAAGTGCTTATTGGAAATCATAAAAATTTTAGGAAATATATATATATGTGTAATCTATAATTGTATATAATATATCTATATATATATATAGACCATCATACGTATATATATAGATGTATAAATAATCTATTAACTGTTGGAAATATATGTATTTTTCTTCTTGTTTATTGGAACTGTTATAGACTCTCAAAGGATTACATAAACACCACAGAGGGACATGAGATAAGATGAGATGAGATGAGATGAAGATGGCTGCGGCCGGATCTGAAGACACTAAACCAAATCAATTGAAAAGAAACCATGCAAGTATATATATGGGTTGTGCTTAAAGTGGTGTCAGTATCATCAAAGTAAATCCAACTCAGACCCAACTCAAACTGATCTCAGAAATCAGAATCTTCTGTTCTGCTTAAATCCCAACTCCAAACTGATTAATTATAAGATCTCTCATTCATGCCTGAATCCAACCCACTTAGAAAATTTTGTATGTGCTCCTTAATTGGAAGCCCCCCAAGTAGGCAAGTTGAAACCAAAAACACAATCCAACATGATTGTGCTGTAATCTTGATTAGGACCATATCTTAAGCAAATTATGAGTTCACTTGATTCTACTTTAATCTTTATTGACAAACAAGTTGGCCCGCCCAAAATCGCTCTTTTTTCTTTTAGCCCAAAAAGGGTCTAATTCATTCAACATCACCTCATCCTTATTATGACTCAATTTAGGGCAAGTGCTGATTATTCATAATATATATTTGTTTTCATGTTAGAGACTATCTTCTTATGATAGTATCATTACAACACAGCTTATACCCACAACCTTAACGTTGCTAATTAAGTAATATATGTAGCCACCGCCAACCACTGTGAATCCAGGAGCTAGAACACACTTTTTAGTTTCTTTTGGAACTTGTGGGTGATTGAAAAATGAGCTTCTGTGGGGAGCTCAAATATCTTAAGTGCTTTAATCTGATTGCAATCTGGAAGAGTCCAATGGTTAAGCTTCTGCATGCGCATTACCAAGAATCTCCTCACTAAATTCTGTGTTGATTAAAGAAAAGAAGTCAAGTGGGGGTGATTATGAAAGGTCTAAAAGGCGTAGTCCAAGGTTTATCCGTATTTTACAACTGTGTATGCTCCAAACCCATCTGTAAAGTACCTGGCTAGCAACTATGTTTTTATACATATACATCATAGGATTTTTATCTAAAAAATGTCGGGCGGAGTCCCAGATTCCAAGTGGAGTATCCACTTGCACTTGCACTTTGCTGAATTTCTTTTGTGCTGAACTTTCTCCAGGACAATAATAGAGATAGGGTAAGGATGAATATGAGAAGGTGGTTAGGGTTGAAATACTGGGAGATGCAGTTGGGGCCTAGCTCCCTGTTCTTTTGGGCTGGACCACACTCATATGATATAGCTCACTCTTTGAGAAATTAGTAGTATAGTGATGTGCTTAATTATCAGATCAACATTTTTTCATATACCAAGGCCAACCCACCCACCTACCTAATAAAATAATATGTTTTACAAAATTGCTTCAATCCAACTGGTCTGAAAACGAGCGTAAATTCACTACAACAGCACGGTTTCTCACGGCTTTCATGCGCAACCGGCCGTCTTCTCCGGCCGGTTCGCCGTCGGGGAGTCTCTCCGATCGGGGGCGTGGCTCCTCCGGCAGTTTCAAGCATGGTAGCTGGTCTAAATCTAGCGGGTCTCAACGTTGTAAAGTGAACTTCGGGGAGATTGTTGAGCATTTCTGCACAGTTGAGGGTAAGAAACTCCAAGCTGAAATGATGGGAAGATCTTCGTCAGGCAAACAAGCTATGAAGATGAATGAGTCAACGGGCAAGGTTGTTCCGAAGGTGATGACGGGGGCTAGCCAAGACAGTTCGGTCATCGAAAGAGGGAAGACTGTTGGAGACGGGTGGTTTTATCAGAAAGAGAAGGACAAGCATTTAAGGAATTGGTTGTGCAAGAGGGACCGTTTCGCACCAAGTAGTTGAAAATAGTGACAATGATTGTGAGGTGGCCTAAAATTCTCCTTTTAAATTTTAAAATAATTTTTAAATCTATCATCCGCCAGATAGTCTTCGGAACCAAAGCCTCTTGGACCTCCAATGGATCTTCTGGGATCTATATGCATTATTTTTGCCAAAGTCCAATGACACATTTCAGGGTTTGCTAGATCAAAACCATCTGGTGGCCTGAAGTCCCCTTCGAAGCCACCTAGAGATAGCCATCAGTGTGTTTCACTTAGACTTTTTCAAACCCTCCGGCCTCCCTAAGGCACCCCTTGGAAGAGCTTTCCAGCTCAATCATGGGTCTCCCACCACGTCGTCTATAAGTACTCGCATATTCAAAGGAAAATGGACAATTTTTTGGACTTTTGGACCTTTTTGGCTCCACAAACACCCTAGACTCACTTCATACATTTGTCCTGCCACTTAATCTTTCTCTAAAACCCATCTGAAAATGCAAGTATCCCTTCGGGACACATAATAGACATACCCTTGCATCAGACATCATACTTCAGACTACTGTCTGATTTTAGCATTGGAGGTCCCATGTGGGAGAGTCTCTCGTGTGCCTTTCCGACTTTCATTTGTGGCTGTAGGCCAAGTCCCAACCTAACTCACCCGAAGGATTAAAAGCCCCATCTCTCGAAGACCCATTGGAAACCCTTCATTTTAACTCCCCGAAGGCCTATTCAGGCAGCGCATTCGGAAGCCCTCGAGGACCCATATAGGTTCCTGCCTCATTGGGTTTCGGCTCTGACTTATTCTAGCACTCACGGAGGAGTGTTATTGTGAAGAATGAAGGATGTGAAGACCTCTTGAGCGAGAAAAAACCTCCTAGGATGCGTTTGCTAAAGCATTCTACGAACCCAAAAGACAGCCCATTTGGCATGCTAATTCCCTCAGATATATTCTTTCCATGCCAGAGGAGGCGTCTCCCCAAACTTCCCAGCTTCCTTGGATATTTTCCTAAGTTCGGGGAGATTACAACATAGTGGGGTAGGCAAGAGTTGGTAAAGATGCATGAAGTGTCGATGAGAGGAGATTAATTTTCAACGCCTTCTGCAGTAGCCGTGCAAAAGTTGAACTGTCAATCCAAGAAGACAACTCTGTGGTGGCATTTTTCTACAACCACTCCTAGACCAGTCTCCTCCCCTTTTGCTAGAAGGTGTATGGCGTTCCACCCTAGCTCACTCAAGCCTCACGATTAGTTGCGACGAGAGTTTCTCATAACCCTTCTCCATATTCCAAAGGCAAGGGAACACTGTAAGGGTCTGCAATGTTATATTGATCACTTCAGGAATGTCATATCAGAAGACATAGAGCTAAGTTGTTCCAGGCTGTAGATCAGATATTTCCAGCTTGCAAGCAGAAGCTGCCAAATGACTAACTAACTTGTAAATTGCAGATGTAGGTGTTTGTACCTTACCACTCAAACAAAATGATCATGTGATGTAAAAGATATAGGGTATGCATATATGTTTGTATCCTTTATTTTGCAGCATTTTAGGGAAAGACTAAGAATCGAACTAGGGAACTGAAGGGATGGAAACCTTTAGGCTTGACCTACTGTACATCTCTTGTAATCCCAAGTTTAGAATCAGACAGATATGAATAAATAACATTTTTGAGTAGAGGAATTCTCATAACATCATGAATTACCTAAACAACTGTTTGTTAAAGGCAACCTCTAAAAGCAGACATAGGAAAGGATCCAAACCGTTCAAATAAAAACATCGAAACCTCAATTATCAGAAAATGACATCTTTATCTTTCACACTTTAGGCCACAAGAGTCGTGCCCTAATACACCTCGTGGACGTAGGTACTTTACCGAACCGTTAAAACAAAAATGTTCTCCTACATAGCGAAAATAGGCATTCCACCAAACTACTTCAACAAAACCTTATCATAGCAGAAGTAGGCATCTCACCGAGCCTCTTCGATAAAACTTTATCATAGTGGAAGTAGGCATTTCGTCAAACCGTTTTGACAAAACCTTATGATAGCGAAAGAAAGCACTCTATTGAATCGCTTCGATAAAACCTTATGATTGCGAAATTAGGCATTCCGCTGAACCGCTTCGACAAAATATTGGTGTTCTAATAATGGATATAAGTGGCTTAGCAACATTTCTAGCAAACAGCGTCACCAAAATTTTAATGACGCGTTAGTGGGTTTAGGTCATTTAGTCATTATTATTGTGTGTGTTGCATTTTGTTATTAATTGGTAAATACTTTTGTGGAATTATATAGGTGATGTTTGAAAAGTCAATATATATATCCAATCAATATATATGAATGAGCCCTTTGATTTCTGATGAAAGTCTTATTCTTAAGTGCTAAGAATATGTGACAAAGACTTTTAGATTAAACATTTCTTAAAATGATTCTCAATCCTTAGATTTTTTTAGAAGAAAACTATGATTAATCTATTATGAATTGACACATGGATTACTATCTTTGAGTAGTATAAGATACTAATGATAAAGGATGTTGAGTCGCATTCCATAATCCATGAGATTGATATAATAGATATGTGGGTAGATGTTAGTTGAACATCTTCTGAATGTGACGCAAGTGATAGATCACATGGCTGAGAGGAACTACGATTTGTCACCAGTTTCAATTGTGTTACTGGTCCTTAGACCGAAGGCAAGACAATTGTCTTTTATGTTGATGCTAGAGATTTGTCATTACTAAGAACCACCTGATTACCCAATGGAAGATGCATTGTGTGGTCTCTGTGTAGTAATGTGTGGAAGCAGGTGACTGCTAAGGGGATCCATTGACATCCAACGTGAGGTGAGTATCGTATATGATCAGTGGTGGCTATGATTGTACAAACCATAGAGTGCACTTGATTGGAAATGTGTTTCCAATGTCAGAAGAAATTCTGATGTGTCATCTCAATCACACCATGCTTGATCTTAGCATAGTTATTGAGTTAGTGAGTTTGATCAATTCATGACTCCCACTCAATCGGAATGTTAGTCGATTGAGGTATTATAGTATATTAGAATTGAAAGATCAAATAGGTTCTCTTGAAGTATGACTTCATTACTGATAAGATTAACTTAACATAATACTAGTTGTCACTTAGAGTCTTTCGAGGTACATCAGGGACATGAAAAGATCCTCGTTGTAGACCAAAATGTTTAGCGTCAAAGTGTTTGACGTGTTCCGATTGTTATCTAGTGATGAACCTAGAAGATCATATGCATATCCGAATGAAGTAGTTGACTAGTGATGTAAAGATGTTATTAATTATCGTTATTAAGAGTTAATGATGACACCATTAAAAGTTAATAGATCGAGTTTAAATTAATCGAAGCAATTGTCTAGAATTGACGAGCATGCCATAATTAAGAGTTAACGGTGGCATTGTGATGTGTGATTTATGCACAATTAATTTGGGCAAGTGTATCCTAATCAAATATACATATAGTGATGAAACAAATGTCAATCCCACAAAAATTAGATCACAATATCAAAATAATTTTAATTTAATTAAAGTTTAATTAATTAATTAATTAGATAAATAAAAAGAAAAATAAAGGAAAAACTAAATTCTGTTATGAGAAAAACTAGTTAATGAATACGAGTATGGTTTAGATTTTATTTAATTTAGATTAAAGAATTATCTATTCAACCTGATTTAAAACTAAAAATACCTTTATAATACTTTAAAATTATTTGCATATGATGGTCGATTTTGCTCAATTAATTAATAAATTTTTTCAAATCATAGTAATACTTTATTAATTCAATTTTGCTGTCAAATTTTTGAACGGATATCAAAAAAATAAATAAGTATTAAGCTATTTAGAAAACTCTAATCTTGAAAGAAGATTTAACTCATTAAATTTCCTTGATTCTTACATATAAACTAATGATCTTTCGATATCATAGTCAATCATGTGATTTATATTACCTTTAAATCTAATTTATAACAATTTTTTAGTCAATCATATATAAATTATTAAATTATTAAAAGATATTCAATTTTTTAAAATATTAAAATTAAAAATAAAACTAAAAGTTAAGTGGGGAAGAGAGGAAGCCGCTCAAATTTGGGTCATACGGTGGGTCGCATCCGCTTGCCTGCATATGCGGTACGCCTTGCTTGTAGCTATTTTTTTTTTTTTTTTTTTGAAATACGTTCTATTACTGACATCTCTAGTTATCCCGTCTCAGGAACTGCATTAGAAAGATAAATCAGGATGTACCTCGTCGTGACCGGTGCTCGATCTCTCAACCAATTACGGCCTGGAGAGCAACACAGAGCAATTCTTTATGAGATATTCCTTTACCGGAGGAGCTATGCACTGGGGGCATTAGCTAATTCTCTTTGTATGATTGATCTTTTGCTCCTTCGCTGCTTCACCGCTTGCATGTTCCAAATAGCTTTAATTAATTTCCGCCGCAAATCTCCTCGAGTCAATGTCTTATCCCTTCATTATAATAATATAATAATAATATATATAGGTATGTGCCATGCGCCCTAGCTGGAGTCCGCCTCCAATTCAATTTCTTGCCACCAATTATAATATTATATATATATATATTAATTATATATTATATTATATTTTTATATTATTTATTATTTTATAATATTATATATATACGTAAAGTTTGTGTCCTCCTCCATGTGAACTTCAATTCAAATGCTCCTACTTTCAATTCAATTACAATTCTTGAGCTGCTTGCACTTCAAATTCAATTACAATTCTTCTTGTGTGAATTACCCCTTCAATTAATTATTAATTTTGATAATCTATATAATCTATATAATAAAACAGAACGATTTTTGAAAATATCTTTTGATTCTACGGTTGAGATGAATTTCAGTGTAAATGAATGGCTTAGATCAACTTTCACATTTCACTTTCTCGCTCAGTCTACCCTCTACCTGTGCTCTCTCTCTCTTTCTCTCCCCCATAGCTGCCCCTCTGTCTACCTACGCTCTCTCTCTCTCTCTCTCTCTCTCTTTCTCTCCCCCATAGCTGCCCAAACTTCTTTCTCTCTCTCCGTCACCCGTTCGCGCCACCGCTGTCGCCGTCACCCCGCCACCGCTACTCGCCCTTTCGTAGCCTGCAGTCACCACCCGCCGTCACCTCCCCTCGCATCTCCATTGTCCTTCCCTCCGCCGCTCACACAGCTGTTGCCCCCACCACAGGCCATAAACCACACGGTTGCCCCCCACCCCTATCGTCGCCCCGATCTGCCAGCATCCCTGACTCGCGAGGTTCAGCATGGCCACTCTCTTTCTCTATTTTTCTGTATAAAATATATATGTTTGTGCATATATATAGATATATATCTCTGTATTTGTGCATATATGTATGTGTTTTTATTCACCTGTTCTCTCTCTCTTTCTCTCACCATTTTCTATCATATATGTATGATTTGAGCTGATTATAGCGGTGGCGGTGGCTCCAGCAACAGCAACGACAGCTGTGGCTCCCTTCTCCAGCATCCGGAGACCGGCCGCTGTCGAGAGCTCGCGCTTCGTCATGCTTTCCTCTCCAGGTTTCCATCTCTACCTTTCTCCCGTTTTTGTATATATATTCTGTTTTTGCCTCTGTTTTTGATCTCTGCCAGTGGCTTTGTTTTGCTGCAGCGTTTCAAGTCAGCTATTGGGGCAACTGGAAGCTTTTCATGCCTTTTGGACCACTGGTACACCCACGATAAAGAATGGGTTTGTGCTACAACTTAGCTAAAGGCTCTTATTTGCTCTAAACTGGCAATAATCTTTATATTAAACACTTACATATTATAGTTTCATTTTACTGCCTCTTTTTCTACTTTAATTTTTCCTTTTTGTTTTGTGAGCAGCATAACCCTGAACCTGGCATTTAAACTATTGCCAGAAATAGACAATATAACCTTGGTCCGTACTTCACATATACTTGGTATGAAATAGTTACTGTTTCAAATACTCGAGGAGCTTGATAAGCATGTATTTGTCTGTATCTTTTTTTCCCTCTCTGCTCTACTTTTTCCTTTTTATTTTTCTTTTATTCAAAGATATTGAAAGTGAATATCATAGAATGTGGATGAATTTGGTGCCTGATCAGCCATCATTGATTTACGCCATGACATGTTTGAGGTCAGTAATTTTATTTTTAAAAGAATAATTGGATTGACCATGTTATGCTTTGCATGATACAAGGAGACAGGAAGTATAACTCAATTTCTGCTAAACTTAAATGTATGGCGTTGGAAAAAAGATTAATCAGGCAATGCCCAATCTGGACATGGTATGCAGAATAGGTAACACGAAAAATATTTCTATTTTATATCCATTTGTAACAATCTGTTGAGCTATTGAGCATAATTGTCACACTGCCGGAGGCATTTCATAATTGCCAGTTTTTTTCCCATTTCGTTTTTCAATTCTGATTTGTGTTATTTGATTCTGGTTGAATTCAGTTCATTCACTAACTTCATTTGACTGTTATTTCATGTGTCAACTCTAGATTTTTGGAGAAAGCTAATTTTTTAATTACATGTAAAAATGGGACTAGAAGTTTAGTTTATGGTATCTATCTGTTGCTAGGGTATGGAATTATATGAGGAATGCATATTTGTCTGCTTAATAGATTTCTGTAAATGTCCAAGTTGCTTCCACAATCATCGATTTCTTTATGTTATACGCATTTCCCGTACAGGCTAGACTTGCTTTGATGGGCCGGCCCGATCGCCTGGAAACAAGAAGGCCCAAACGACCTCACTGGAGGAGGTCGTTTCACTACCAAAAATCGAACTTATAAAGCGACACCTGGCGAACTCCCGACACGCCTTCAAACGAGTTGAAGCCATCTGCAAGCGAACTCTAGGGAGCATCCTTCAGATCGCTGGACCACCGAGGTCGCTGGCCCGAAAACGATCAGCTCGCATAAAGTGGTAAAAGCTATTAAGAAGTCAGAAGTAGGGACCATCCACCGCCACAGCCCATGCTCCTCGAAGATGAAGATCCCACTTACGTTTTTGTACAGATGATAAGGACGGTTTATCCCCCACTACATCGTCTTTTTATTTCTATATGATATTCAAATTGTAAAGGTCCTCTCGAATATAAATAAGGGGCAGAAGTAACAAAAAAGAGGGGAATAATCAGAAAACCGTCATTCTGAAAGAATAATCAGAGGGCGGACGTGGAGTAGGCATCGTTCTGGCCGAACCACGTAAAAAATCGCTGAGTGTCCTTCATTAGGATCTAAAAACTTCCCTTCTTCTCATCGTGACCCATAACTATTCATTGCGGCCCAAAGAACGAATCACACTCGACTGAAATTGAACGTCGACATTTTGGCGCTAGAGGAAGGGGCCGCTCTGATCAATAGCCATGGCAAGAGGAAGGAATACTCGAAGTTCCGAGGCAGCGGTCAACCCTCCAGAGAATCACCGCGACAGACCGCGAGACTTTCCACTAAACGGAGGGCCCGTTGCTCCCACAGCAGACATCCCTTTACCACCACCCACCGGAGACGCTGCTGGAATACCGCCGCGAATTCCTATTCAACCCGCGAGCCAAATCGCTGGGACCGGAACGATCCGGGACTGGCAGCAACGCCAGGAGGCGTTAGAAAATACAGTGATGCAGCTCGCAGATGCGGTCAGGATTCTGGCCCAAGCCCAAGTACGAGCCGCCCATGACCCACCGGCTTCGCCCCGAAGAAACCGCCAGCCACGGGAGGAACGACCTCTGCTTGAGGAGGAGGATATTGGAGACAACTACCCACTCCCAAACCAACGCTCCCCGGACCGGGAAAGAAGCAGGCGGTCGCAGGCCCAACAATCGGTGGGCCCAAACTCGACTGTGGATGAGTTATATCAGAGAGTCCGGCAGCTGGAGGAAAGGCAAGGGGTCCGCAGCCAGAGCAATGGCCGTGGGGACAGGACGCCGTTCACTAGAGAGGTCGAACTCGAGCCCCTCCCCCAAAGATTCAAAGTCCCAAGCATGCCACAATACAATGGGGACAGCGATCCCTATGATTACCTGGATGCATACAACGTACAAATGGACTTACAGACAACCAGCTCACTGGTTAAATGCCGCGCCTTCCCTGCAGTCCTAGGCGATATTCCCCGGGCTTGGTTTAGAAACCTCCCGCCTCGTAGCATCAGCAGTTGGAAAGAATGTCAACAAAGATTCGTCAACCAATATTGGGCCCTAAGAAGGCAGCTCGCACCACCGTGCCACCGTGTTCCAAAAGGCCAACGAGCCCTTGAGGGATTATATCGCAAGATTCAGGTGCGAAGTGAGCAATGTCGAGGATCCCTCTGACGAAAGCATCCTGACGGCGATCTCCGCCGGCCTTCGAAAAGATGGCAAGCTCTATGAGAGCATCTACAGGACCCCGGTCAAGGACCTGGGGGAGTTTTACGAACGAGCCTCCAAGGAGGTCCGATGGGAAGACGCCTTCGGATCAAAGAAGCCCATAGGACCAAAAGAAGAAGCAGGGGGCTCCAACCAGAATAAGAAAAGGAATAACGGAGATGCCGGGAGGGAAGTTCGAGGGGATCGCTCAAGCAGTGAAATGTTCAAATGGGCTCACAAGGCAGAGCGGGATGAGCGACCTCCGAGGCCGCAACGCTTCGATAGTTACTGTGTCCTATCTGACTCTCAAGATAGGATCTTCGCCATGGAAAGAAACAAGGAGGAGTTCGGGAAGCCCAACCCGTTGAGAACTCCCAACAAATTTCGAAACAAAGAGAAGTTCTGCGCATACCACAACGAGGCGGGCCACACCACCTCCGAATGCTGGGCCCTGAGGGACGCCATTGAAGATCTGATGAGAAGAGGTCGCTTGAAAGACTATGTAGTACGACCAACCAATCAACCGAACCAACAACCGGCACAGCAGCCGCCTCCATCCGATGATGAACGCTTGCCAACCGTGCGAACTATCTACACGATTCATGGTGGACCTCACCTCGCGGGATCCTCCCACAAATCCCGCGACAAGTACGTACGTGAAGCTAACCACGTCCTGGTGGCGAGGTCGAGCGAACAGTCAGTTCCTGCGAAGCGATCCAGGGGTGGCTCCACGCCGGAGAACATGGTCTTCTCAGAAGAAGAAGCCAGAGACGTTCATTGGCCGCACAACGATGCACTTGTTGTACGGGCCCAGATCGGTAATTCCGAAGTACGAAGGATAATGATAGACACAGGAAGCTCGGTGAACGTAATGTATAGAGCGTGCTTCGACCAGATGGGTCTGGAACCAGAACAGTTGAGCTCGTCCCCCGAGCCGCTCTATGGTTTTACAGGGGACGCAGTGATTCTTGTCGGACGGATCAGCCTTCCATTCACCATTGGGGATGCAAAGCGCCAGGCCAAAATTTTGGCGGATTTCCTAATCTTAGACTGCCCCTCAGCATATAACGTCGTGCTCAGAAGGCCAGCAATGAACGACCTTGACCTGGTCACTTCGACCAGGTGGCTTACAGTAAAATTCCTGATCCAGAACGGAGTAGGATGTGTACGGGGAGAGCAGCATCTCGCAAGGCGTTGTTATGAAGACGCCTTGAAAATGGGAGCAAAAGGAAAGAAAGTAAACATCATCGCAAAAGATGATCCACGACCGACCAGCCAATGGGAGGTCAGTCATGACTTGGATCCCCGCGAGGTCGACTGCGACAAGCCCACTGGTCCCATGGAAGAGCTCGAAGACATCTCAGTCAATGAGGCCGACGGAGAAAGGCACCTCAAGCTAGGAAAGAATTTAGCTCCTGAGGTAAAAGAACAACTTACAAATTTCCTTAAAGCTAACCTTGACGTATTCGCATGGAACCACGAGGATATGGTGGGAATCGCCCCAGAAGTCATGTCACACAGGCTTAACATAGATCCAAGCTACAAGCCAGTGCGACAGAAGAGGAGGCCAATGACGCCAGAGCGCTATGCCGCCCTTAAGGAAGAAGTGGACAAACTTTTTGCGAACAACTTCATCAAGGAGGCCCATTACCCGGCTTGGGTGGCCAACCCGGTCCTGGTAAAAAAGAAAGATGGGAAGTGGAGGACCTGCGTCGACTTCACTGACCTGAACAAGGCTTGTCCAAAGGACAGCTTCCCTCTCCCTCGAATCGATCAGCTCGTGGACGTAACGGCTGGTCACCAGCTCCTTAGTTTCATGGATGCTTATTCAGAATACAACCAGATCCCCATGAACCCCACTGACCAAGAGCACACCTCGTTCATTACCGATCGGGGGCTTTACTGTTATAAGGTCATGCCTTTTGGATTGAAAAATGCTGGTGCGACCTACCAGAGGCTGATCAATATGATGTTCGAAGCACTGATCGGAAGAACCATGGAGGTATACGTTGATGACATGTTGATAAAATCCGAGCAGGTAACGGACCACGTTTCTGATCTGGGGGAAATGTTTGGAATCCTCAGGAGCTATCAGATGAAGCTCAACCCACTCAAGTGTGCCTTTGGGGTAGCCTCCAGAAAATTCCTTGGGTTCATGGTAAACAACAGAGGCATCGAAGCCAACCCGGACAAAATAAAGGCTTTGCTCGATATGAGATCGCCCGTAAGAAAGAAGGAGGTGCAAAGCCTCAATGGGAAGGTCGCAGCTTTGAGTCGCTTCATTTCAAAAGTGACCGATAAATGTGCCCCGTTCTTCGAACTGCTAAAAAAGGAGAAGAATTTCAGATGGACAGAAGAGTGCGAGCTCGCGTTCCAGCAACTGAAAGAATACATGGGACGACCCCCACTGCTCGCCAAACCAAAGGAAGGAGAGAAGCTGACCTTATATTTGGGAGTATCCCAACAGGCTCTCAGTGCAGCTCTCGTCCGGGGGGAAGAGGGGGTGCAGCACCCCATTTATTACGTCTCAAAAAGCTTGATTGACGCAGAAACAAGGTACGCACCAATCGAAAAATTGGCTTACTGTCTAATAGTGGCATCAAGAAAGCTGCGACCTTATTTTCAAGCTCACGAGATCGAAGTCATGACCAAATACCCGCTGAAGCAAATCTTACAAAAGCCAGATACCTCAGGTCGCTTACTGAAATGGTCTATCGAGCTCGCTCAGTTCGACATAGGATACAAACCAAGGACGGCGATAAAGGGCCAAGCATTGGCAGACTTCATCGCCGAGTTTACTGGGCCAATTGACGAGGATACAGAAAGCTTGAAAGAACCGACCTGGGAGCTATACGTCGATGGGTCATCAAGCGAACAGGGAGCAGGAGCCGGGGTTATGCTAATAAGTCCCGAGGGTCACAAAATCCTCTGCACCCTGAGGTTCGATTTTTCAGCCACCAATAATGAATCCGAGTATGAAGCCTTATTAGCCGGACTCCGCCTTGCAAAGGAAATACAAGCCGAATCCTTGGAGATTTTCAGTGACTCCCAGCTAGTTGTCAACCAAGTACGAGGAGAATACCTGGCCAGAGATACGAAAATGCTTGCATATTTGCAAAAGGTACGCGAGCTCCTTGCCGTTTTTGAAAAATATGAAATTCATCAAATCCCCCACTCTCAGAACTCCCATGCGGACGCACTAGCTCGCCTAGCAACTGCCTGGGATGCAGAATTCTCAGGAGACATACCCATGGATTTTTTAGCTACCCCAAGCACGGAACAGCGAGCTGAAACAATGGCGATCACTGTATCCCAAAATTCGTGGATGATTCCTATCATGGAGTATCTACAAGACGGAAAACTACCTGAAGACAAGTTGGAAGCACGTCGTCTACGAGCTCAAAAAGCTCGGTATTGCATCTACGACGAAAGACTATACAGGAGGGGGTTCTCCGCCCCGCTCCTGAGGTGCATTGACGGCACCGATTGCCAGACTGTGCTCGAAGAAATTCATGCAGGTTACTGCGGTAATCATGCAGGGGCACTTTCGCTGGCACAAAAGACCCTCCGACAAGGGTTCTATTGGCCCACCATAAAGCAAGACGTCGTGGAAACAGTCAAGAAATGCGAAAAGTGCCAAAGGTTCGCCAAAATTTCGCGAGCCCCGCCCGTTTATCTACAGCAGATGAGTAGCCCGTGGCCATTCGCCATTTGGGGGATGGATTTAATCGGGCCACTCCCAACAGCTCGCGGGGGGTGCAAGCACGCCATAGTAGCAGTCGACTACTTCACCAAATGGGCAAAGGCCAAAGAGCTCGCACAGATCACCAGTGCGAAGGCACAAGCGTTTACATGGGATAACATAATCTGCAGGTTCGGGGTGCCGCGACAAATAATAACGGACAACGGAACCCAATTCACCAGTGAGCAGTTCATCCAATTCTGCGAATCGATGGGGATCCAAAAGAGTTTTACCGCCGTTGATCACCCCCAGGCCAATGGGCAGGTTGAAGCTGTCAACAAAATAATCAAGCAGACCTTGAAAACAAAGCTTGAAGCCAGAAAGGGGGCTTGGGTGGACGAACTGCAAACAGTGTTGTGGGCCTACCGAACAACAGCTCGGAGCAGCACTGGGGAAACCCCGTTCTCAATGGCATACGGGTCGGAAGCTATGGTCCCTGTCGAGAATGAGGTGACCAGCCACCGAAGGGTCACCTTCAGCTCAGATCGCAATAATGAGCTTCTGGCAGCTAACCTTGACCTGCTCGAAGAATCAAGAGATATGGCTCGCATAAGGGTCGCCGTTTATCAGCAAAGAGTAGCACGATACTACAACCGAAAGGTCCGAATCTGGCATTACAACGTCGGAGACTCGGTATTACGTCTGGTACTCCCAGGGGCACGGACGACTAGTGACGGCACACTAGGCCCTAACTGGGAAGGTCCATTTATCATCAAGGAAAATCTGAGTAACGGAGCATATCATCTGGCAAATTTGGATGGCTTCCCTCTCCCACGAGCTTGGAATGCGGAGCACCTCTGTCCTTACTTCAAATAAGTGTAATGGTTCCTACCTATGCTTTGTCTTTCTTATTACAAATAACTTTCCCGATTCCGGTTAAGATTCATGGACTTTCATTGCACTTTATCCTTATTGGTATTCGATTGAATATCCCTGGAATGAGGAATTGAAAAGCCATGGTTTGCGAGCTGGGGCCTAGGCAACCTAACCACTATGTTACGGTTTACGGCTTAACTGAGCATTCATCTCGGTCCCTCCCTCAAATCTTAGTCGGAAGCCCGGAACCGTTCATCTTGACTTAATGTCATGGTTTGGAAATTTCCGAGCGACCACCTCCTCGAGTAACTCCGAGCTGGGTTCGCTAGCCGAGGTCCTTTTATCTTAGCCTAAAGCTATGGTCTGCAACCTACCTGAGTGTTCCCTCTCGGTCCAATTAAAATTTTGTAGAAGCCACGGCGTGTCAGCTGAGGTCGTAACGCGACCTACCTGGACACATATCTTGGCTCAGCAAGTCAAAAAAAAAAAGGGGAAGCCTTGGTATGTTAGCTAGGGTCATCCGATGACCTTCCTGAACATATAGCTTGGTGATGTGATTTGAGTTGTCACCAACCGGGGGTCCTTTTATCTTGGCAGAAAGCCTTGGACTGCGACCTACCTAAGTATTTATTCCCATTTGTTAAAATCTCATATTTAGGCGAATTCCTCATATTCAAACAAGACAGTGGGGATCCGTCTCAAATTGCATAGAATTATTCGCGACCTATTGGATACGCGTCCTGACCGTTTATCATGAGCCTCTCAGCCGCTATGCGCTAGCCGAGGCAGCAAGGCAATCTGCCTTTGCATACACCCTGAAGAGATCCTCGTTATTTTATCGAAACATGCTGAAGAAGGGTTTTTTCTTGGAAATTGCCTAAGTATGAGTGTTCGCGTTGATTATTACAACTATCATCAACGAGCTACTTCGAGCTTATGTTCATTCTCAAATTATGATTAAGAAGACTTCCTCTGAGACAATTGTTTTTAAGGTATCAACTCTTTTTGAGATATATCATGAATAGTGGTTTGAATTATTCTGATCAACACTCTGTTAAAAGTTAAAATAACTTGAGCCCACGAAGAAATTTGAAGATGTGCACAAAGTACGGGAAATGTCCGTTTCTATTAGATGAAGCTTTTCTTACAAAAAAAAAGGGAAGAAGAAAAGAAAAATATACACATATGTGAAAGTCCTAGTTGGGAGGGGCGGTTGCTTCAGCAGGATCGATCTCGGCAGTGGGCGGAGTCGGCTGAGAATTCGCAGGGAGCTCCTTGGCGACCTCTCCGGACTGAGTATCGGCAGCCCCAGATGGCTCGACCTCGACCAGGGCAGCCGCGGATGAATCGAGAGGATCGACATGGATGGCATCCTCCGCGGCCTCGGCAGCATACCGCTTCACCTCCTCGACAGCCTACGCACCAAAGAAAGAGAAATCCATCTCGGGATGGTTCACCCAAAGGGTGTACAGGAATGCCGAGCAGGTGTCGGATCTGGCTTCCCGGTGCGTAGCATCCATCCGCGCTTCGACCTCCCCTCTTACATCATCTATGGCCCTCTGGGCGAGCTCTTCACATCGGGCTGCACGATCATCCGCCCGAGCCTGCTCTTCTCTCGCCGACTTCAGCTCCGCCTCGACTGATTTAAGCCGCTCCTGAGCCCTCCGCAACTCCTCATTCGCTTTATTCAGTTCGGCAGTGAGCCCGGAGTTGGCGGACTCCCACATGTTCTTTGACCTACGAAGCCCTTCTTCGAGGTCTTTATTCTTCTGAGCTTCTGCCCTCAGACGCGTCTCGGAACCCTCCACCTCTTTCTGAGTTGCAAGAAGGTCGGCCTGGAGAGTTTTCTTCTCGTCCGAGAGCTTCATTATTTCGGCCTGCTGGGCTTTCTTCCCGTCCTCAAGCTTCTGTATTTCGGCTTGAAGGGATGTGCTTACCGTGCGAAGCTGGTCATCAAAATCCTTGTACTGAGCCCGGAGCTTCATGGCGGTAAGGGAAGCCTGTGAAAGAAGAAAGGTTAAAAAAAAAAAAAAGAGAGGAGTTTCTTACCACCAAGCTATGACGGGCCATAAAGTCGCAGAGAGCAATCCCTTTTAGCTTCGGGTCGTCAAGAGGCTTTAAGGTCGCGCCCAAGAGGTCAGGCGCGGAGTTCAGGAGGGAGTTGACATAGATCACTTCTGGCAGGGCCTCCAGGGGCTGCTCCTTCTCATGGACCCTGGCCCGTTTGGCCCTGGCATCCTCCCTCGGCTGCGCATGGTCTTGCCCCCTCTTCGAGCCGGCAGCAGGAGCGTCTCGAGCCACGACAACCTCCTTCCCACGTGCCCCACTCGAATCATGGTCTCGGGAGGAAGGGGGCGATGCCCTTGCTGTTGATGGGTTTCCCTTTGAGGTTGGGATTGACAGGGCAGAGCCTTTCGCCGCTGTTCCTGTTGCCCCCCCCGCAGTTGTTGATGTTGCTGTTGTTGGGGGCGCGGTTGCATCTGCTCCGACCTGTTGTCCAACGAGCTTGAGCTCGGGGTCGTTGACGAGGTGGCACCCGATCTTGCCTTGGATCGCTTCGGCTGGAGGAGGTCGAGTTCAACCATGCTTCCGCCTTGATCAGCTTCTCTGGAACTACTCGCCCCTACGATCTGGAGAGCCAACGAGGGGATTTCCGCGCCCAAGTCCTTAATATGGTCCCCTTGAACGATCTCGACGTCGAGAGGAGGGGCAAGTTTGTTTTCTCGGAGAAGCTCGTCCGAAAGCTCAAGGATCTCTGAACTTGACCCAACAGCCAGAAGTTTGCCAAGGACGTCGGTCTCCTCAGCCGACAAAGTCGGTCTCTTACCCCCGAAGTCTGCATCAAAGGATGAATGAGTTAAAAACAGGTGTCCAAAAGAAGAAAGATCTATGTGGGCTGACCTTCGCTTACCAGGGGTCAGCACGAAGCTATGGTTCCTAAGGAGGGAAAGCGAAGGGCAGGACACGAAGAACCAACTGGACTTGTAATCGCCCACGTTGTACTTCCCATTCGCTTTACCCTGAGGAAGGGCGGCCTTGTACGAAGAGGGGCGAGCTGCCAGGTAGTACAGCTCGTCCTTGGCATTTTTAAAAGAGTACAGAAATTTGATCAATTTCGGCGAAGGGAGAGGAAGTTTATTTATAAGGAACAAAAGGGCCAAAGAAGTAAGTTGGGCATACGAGTTTGGTGTTAATTGAAAAGGGGCGAGCTTGACGTCATTTAAAAGGGTGACAAGGTATGGAGCTATTGGGAACCTAAGGCCGAACTCAAGATGCTGATGACTAACGGCCACGTATTTGGATGGTGGGTAGGCTGCATGAGAGCTCGAAGTAGGGATATATACTTCACAGCCCCTGGGAGGACGGAACTCCCAGACACAAGCTATCACCTCACGAGGTTTGACTCTGGATGGGAACCTCTTGAAGACCGCATGCCCGGCGCTCCCTTCAGCAATCTGGTCGTGAACCTCCAGGTCGGTTTCCGAAGAGGTCAGAACGACGACTTCCCTAGACCTAGAGCTTGCACCCTCACAGTTTTGGCCCTCCATGATAAGGCAATCCTCCGAGTTTGAAGTGTCGTTTTCTCCTACGGTATAGTTGCAGCGCTTCTGACCTGAGTTTCCGCAGTATTGGTCGGACATCTACAAAGAAAAAAGAAAGAACAGTCACGTCGCAAATCGCGAACCAGACCTCAAGAATCCCAAAAAAAAAAAAAAAAAACCCTAAGAACAACCGCTGAAATCTTTCAGGTCAAGCGCTTTGCAAACGGAATGCCGCCTAAAGTGGAGGGGCTGTAGCCGCAAAGCCCGGTATTCCAAGGGGAGCTAATCCTAAGGTCATGGAACCCAGAGGCCCAGCAAACGTCTAACCAAGTCGAGCCGTCTCCCCATAAACAGAGACAATATCAATCGGCAGAACCGTTGATAGTCGAACCGGCAAGGGAAGGCCCCCCATCCAGAAAAGAAAAGAGGAAAGAGAAGGAACGACCAACTTACCAAACACCGAAGCCGGCAGAAGAGCGACGAACGACTGGAAAACGGCAGCAGAGGAGGCTTCGAGAGGAGAAGAAGAAAACAAGAAGGCAGAAGCTGGAAAAGATTTCGAGAATGGCGTAAAAGAGGGAAAAAGTAGACAGCCTCACTATTTATACCAATGCTTCGATCGGCCCAACCGTCAGATCTTAAAGCGACTCACCGCATACTCCACATCCAACGACCGCACGATAGCTTATGGGTCCCACTGGCATAATCATGCGCCGTAATGGGGGAAAGTGCGCATTGAATGCGTTACAGACAAGGCGTGCTGCGTGGAACGACGAGATTTAAAACGATTGGGCAGACATCGAAGAGGCAGGGGAACAGCTGGCACGCGTCAGTTCCCAGCGCGAGGATCGCACCGCGAACTGGGGGGCTTATGTTATACGCATTTCCCGTACAGGCTAGACTCGATCTGATGGGCCGGCCCGATCGCCTGGAAACAAGAAGGCCCAAACGACCTCACTGGAGGAGGTCGTTTCACTACCAAAAATCGAACTTATAAAGCGATACCTGGCGAACTCCCGACACGCCTTCAAACAAGTTGAAGCCATCTGCGAACGAACTCTAGGGAGCATCCTTCAGATCGCTGGACCACCGAGGTCGCTGGCCCGAAAACGATCAGCTCGCATAAAGTGGTAAAAGCTGTTAAGAAGTCAGAAGTAGGGACCATCCACCGCCACAGCCCATGCTCCTCGAAGATGAAGATCTCACTTACGTTTTTGTACAGATGATAAGGACGGTTTGTCCCCCACTACATCGTCTTTTTATTTCTATATGATATTCAAATTGTAAAGGTCCCCTCGAATATAAATAAGGGACAGAAGTAACAAAAAAGGGGGGAATAATCAGAAAACCGTCATTCTGAAAGAATAATCAGAGGGCGGACGTGGAGTAGGCATCGTTCTGGCCGAACCACGTAAAAAATCGCTGAATGTCCTTCATTAGGATCTAAAAACTTCCCTTCTTCTCATCATGACCCATAACTATTCATTGCAGCCCAAAGAACGAATCACACTCGACTGAAATTGAACGTCGACACTTTATATAATACAGACCACCTATTTTTTCTTTTTGTTTTTGGTCAACAAGAAGATCTGCCTTTTTTTTTTAAATTTCTTTTTCATCTGAGAGTTAAAGTTTTCAGGAAAATAAAAATAATAACACTACAATCAATCATAGCAGTGCTCTATATATATAGTTTGTATTTTCCATACCGTACCATACTATACATGGTTCTTTTTCTTTTTTTTGTGGCTGTCTTTTTGAATTTTCTCCCTCTCAGATTTGGTTGCTTATACTATTTGCTTAGTTGTAATTAATTGTATTATTATATCTCCAAAAAGGAAACTTCTTGGGACTTTTCAAATTATTTATTTATTTTTTTTTTAATTTGATTATGCAAGTTATAATTTTTGAGTAAATAAACTTAATTACTCAAAAAAAGGGTCTCCAAACATCCTAATCAAATTGGCATGCATGCTCATGGGGGTTGAGAATAGACTTTAATTATTTTCATGCTTGGAGGATGACAATTAACATTCAAGTGGTTAATTATATATATAGTAATTACATTACATGTGTGGGTACAACTGCCTTAATTTGTTTCTATTCTTCCATTCAAATTAATTGCTTCTCCTTGATCAGGAATATGCTCTGAAAGCTACACTATCACATTTAGAATAGGAATAGGCATGCCAATATGCCATGCCATTACCATTCATTAATGTGGCTGCAACTTTAAGTTAACTCACTTGGGTTTGGGTTAGATAATAATGATGATGTGTAGCTTTCAGGTGTTGGCAAGGAAGAAGATCTATTATTCACTCCAAAACTTCAAGACTCAGTGCCCCTTCTAATTAACTTATAGGTTGTTTCAGGAGTTCAGAGGAATTCGATGTTTACATGGCTTGAATTTTGTATGGATGAACACAGATCTAACTCTCCGCTGATTGGATCTGAATTTTTGATACGTGAAATTGTCATTAATGCATATATTTTATCTTCTAGATTTGTGGTTTGTTTTAGGAGTTCAGAAGAATCTAACATTTGTAGTCTTGAATTTTGTGTCATTGTATGGATGGGTGCAGATTTTGTTTTGATGATTTAGTGTCTTCTTCTTCTGCCTCCCAACTCAAGCTGTTGGTTAAGAATTTTAATAAGTCGAAGTCCGCTCCTGATTATTCTCAAGGTTACTTTCCCCCCTTTTCTAGGGTTTCTTTTTCTTCGTGTATGATTGATCGTCATTTACTCTGTTTTTAGTCATATTCGTTTTATTTTCTAATTCAAGCTTATTGTTGGGTCATATCAATTGTTTGATCAGATTATTCTCTCTTTTTTGTTGCCGGCTGGGGGTGGTTTAGTACTTGAATTTTAAAAAAAAATGAAATAATACCCAATGACCGATTGTTTCCTTATGAATGGGATTGCAATTTTCGTGGGCATTGTATAATCTTCTTTTTTTTTTTTTTTTAGTTTTTGTCAGTTTTGGTTTTTGTATGTGATGTGCCCTACGCTGATGAGATGAGATTATGTTGTTGATGATGCAGAAGAAGATGTGCATTTGGGGGTTGCACATTAGATGTACAAGGCTGGAAATTATAAGCAAGCTCTGGAGCACTGCAATGCTATTTATGAGAGCAACCCATTGGATTTATATTATCAGGTCTCTTAACCTTTTGCATTTTTAATTAGTTTCAAAAACCCAATTTTCTCTTTTCATGGTGTTGCCTAAGTTCTAGAAAGTGATCAACTTCTTTTCTTCAATTTCTTTTTTATCTTTTTACGCAATGCTTTCTTAATATTCCATTTAGTTTGCTCGGACTACAGTTTCTAATGTAATTTATTGTTCATTCAATAATGAAGAAGGATAAATGAAAATCTTATATGTGCAAGCCATTATGTGGACAGATGTCTATGTATGGAGAGAGGGAGAGGGAGGGTTCAATAGAGAACTAACTAACAAAAGCAGCAGGCTATTAAGTATCAGTTAGCCTTAATTAAGAGAACTATAACTAATGTTGTTGTCAATCTTCAATTTTAACACACAACTACTTCTTAGAATTAAGCCACACTTTAAAAGTGCTATGGAAACATGGCAAATGCTTGGAAGGTAGTGTTATACCTAATATAAGTGTTATTATGCTTCGTACAAATAGGTTGAGTTCTTTTTATTATAAAACGTTAACAAGTATACAATAACTTAACTTGCTTTTATATTTTGATTTGCAATATTGGTGAACATTATAAATTTTATATATTTGTTTTCTATTTTAGTTTTGTAGAGTATTTTGATTTAAGTTCTTTTTATAACTGCATTTTAATCTTAATATTATTTATACCATGCCTTTAGGTACGGGTATACGCTAGTAACATTATAAATGAATATATAATATTATTTTACGTCCAAATTTTTGAATTAATACCATTTACTAGATTCTTACCAAAAAAAAAAGACTAAAATAATATAAAATATATATAAATATACATAATGAGTAAAAATAATAATATAAAATTAAAATAAAAATATGTATACAGTTAAGTCCTATCAAATACCTCCACACTTAACCTTTTACTTGTTGTCAAGTAAAGTAAAGAAGAAATTAAAAAAATAAAATTTTATTTTCACGCTAGACCAAAATCAAGAAATCCAACGCATAATTAATCTCGAAATGGGTTATCCTCCATATTATCATATCAAGTCTAAATTAAAAAGCATTAATTGAAAGAATTAATTATTAAAAATTATCACTTTTGATGCTACACATAATTCAAAATTAATTCATGAAAGCTTACTACTAACACAATTAAATCATGCAATAGTCTTCATACAATCACTTCTCTCCATTACTACAAACATAAGGAGTAATAGGGATTTTTTTTTTTTGGTTAACACACCATCACAAGCGCTCTCGCGGTTCGGCCCCATGATAATTGGCCCCACCATCACGAGTGCCCTGATTTTTTTTTTTTTTTTTGAATCAATCTTTCCTAAGCATTACTTGGCTTTTGACGCGAATGTTGACATTTTGTGATGAAGACACCTAATTACTCCAAAAAATAATTGCTTAGAATGCATTTGCATTCTCATATTTTGAACCATCGTTTGACGTGAAAGATGATGTATGAGCACACTATCAAACCCCCAGTTACTACTAAGTAGCTCGAAACATAAGAATAGATAAATAGCAATAACAATTTTTTTTTTCATCATCCCATTTTATTTTAACTCTGTTTAAGCCTAGTTTCAAGAATAATCAAAATATTATTCTCACATAATCAATCATGCATAATTACAAAATTCCATAAGTTTTGTCAATAAGCATATATTTCAACAATGATGATAATTCAACATAATCAAATTCTTTTCCTTAACACAGCTAAACCTAGAATTAATAATCAAATAAAATAATTTTCAATCTTGAATTAACTATGCATTGAACCAAAGTTAATATAAAAAACATGAAATCGGGTCTAAACATGAAAATAAAAACATTTTTCTAAATAAAATCATCATTCATGTATATTATATATTTCTTTTTTTTTCAGGCAATAAAAAAATAAGAATTATTGAATTTCCCACCCCACACTTAAATTAAACATTGTGTCTAATGTTTAAAAATGAGAAAAGAGGAAAAGAAAAAAAATACTCCCCTTATTTAGGCCTTCTTGAAATGTTTGAAAATTGCTCGGTGAATTCTATTAGATGAGGAGGGGCTTGATTTTGCATTCAACAAGTCTCAAAAAAAAAAAAAATGAAATAAGAAAACAATCCAAAAGTATTCTAAAAAATTAAGAGAGATAAAATAAAAATAATAATAATATTTTGAATGGCCTGACTCCCATCAAATGCTTCTGTTGTTGCCAAAAATAACACAATTAAATTTTATAATGTGAGATCAATTGTTGTAGGCACTTGAGCTTGGTGTATAGTGAAATAAGGTTGCCATAAAAAAAGTCATTGCAAGGAAGTTCACCTCAAGGATTTTCGCCGCAAGGGTGTTTCTCTCAAGGATTTTTGACATAAGGATCTCGCCTCAAGGATCTTATTGTAAGGATGTTCGCCTTAAGGATCTCACCGCAATGATGTCCGTCTCAAGGATATTATTGCAAGGATCTCGCTTCAAAGATTTTGTCGCAAGGATGTTCGCCTTAAGGATCTCGCTGCAAGGATATTTGCCTCAAGGATCATGTTGCAATGATGTTCGCCTCAAGGATCTTGCCACAAGGATGTTCGTCTCAAGGATCTCGTCAGAAGGATGTTTGCCACAAGAAAAGTCGTCGCAAGGATGTTACCTTGTTGATACTTGAAAATGAGTTAGAAGGCTCACGAGAATCCTCCCCCGCAATGATCCTCCAATACCTAAGTCCGTACTAGATAAAGATAATTGTTAACGAAAAGAATAAAAATATAGTCAATATGTCGAAATTTTGCAAGTCCCTTTCATTGTCTTGTAGCTAGGTATTTATAGGGCACGATTTTCCAGGATGCTAGGTGTTTGACATGTGTCAGTTGTTGAGTGAGAGTCTTGGTTTTGTTGGGAGGAGACTCTTATTGCAAGGACAATTGGCCAAGACAAGTCCCTTGTTGCTAGGATCATCATGCAGCGAGGTGCTTGGCCACAAGGCCATGTCGCCACAAGCTTGTAGTCGCAAGCCCTCTTGCTGCAACCCATCATGCCACGCTTCAACCTTTATCGCAAGCCTCATTGTTATGAGAAATGTTGCCGCAAGCCTTATTGTCACGAGGCCCTTTGCCGTAAGGCCCCTTGTTCCGAGGTTCTCTTAGTCGCAAGACCCTTGCTGCGAGGCTCGTTGCCATGAGCCACGATGTCGCAAGGCTGATCACCACGAGCCTACCCTTACCGTGAGCCACTCATTGCCATGAGCCCTTTTTTCCCGCAAGGCCCCCTGCCGCAAAGCTTCAGCCGCAATTCTACACGCCGTGAGGCTTTCTTTTTGTGCGACTTAGAGCACACTGTCACAAGCTTTAATATTATTTTTGCTTTAAAAAATCTTCTTTTTTCTCTGTCCCGATTCTTATGGTATAACAATTGGCCCCTACTATTCTTTTTTGCCTTTAGGTAAAATAAAAGAGTAGGAAAATTTCAAAATTTACTACTGAATAGGAGGTGGTGTAAAGGTAGACTCTGCGAGGTCAGTTATTACCCTCTGGGTAATTTCTTCATCGCCTATCGCCCTTCTGGCACACTTCTATAAATTTCACTTATCTCAGTTATTTCCTGTATTTTTACCTCAGACATAGATTCTCTCTGTCGTAAGGAAACATCCAAGTAAATTTTATACTGCAAGACTCTTCTTTTTGTGTTGCCGCAAGACTTTTCTTTTTGTATTGGGGTCGATACAGGTGGCTGGAGTAAGAGGTTAAGGAATTGTACTCCTAATTATGAAACACTCGATCTAGTTTCTCAACCCTTAAAGAGGAGATTCAAGATCTAAGGTGTAAAATCTCGTTTTTGAAATAAATAAATGCAACAAATGTTTCATGAAACGTGACATTAGAATGGTTGAATTAGGGTTTTCAAATCATATTTTTACTGTTAATTAGCCGAGTCAATCGAAGGGAGTACTCCGAAACCCGAGCAATCAAAAAGAAGATCATGTCATCATTAAGTAATTCGAGATATGAATTTTTGCACGAAAAGAAATCGGATCCAAGGCAGTTTTCAGTACAGCTTTGGTTAAGGATGATAAAATCAAATCATCAGAGGAAACCTCCAAAAAGGCAACGGGACCCTTAGGAGGCCTTGAATTATTAAGTAAAGCAACCCTTCAGGGTTTTTGGGTGAGAATAGAAAGATTTCAAGAAAAATAATGCAGCCGAGCCTAAGCGCAATTTCCCAAAATTACCTGATGGAGGTCTAAACGTTGTTATTTCCAAGTCCTCGGGGTGTGAATTTTAATTCCAGACTTTGGGGGTCTCATTGGAAGCAATGGAAACTTCAGGGGCTTGTGTGAAGGACCAAAAGTGAAAAAGGTGAAAATAAGGGGGCCAAAAGTTTAATAATTAGAAAATGGAAGCTCCCATGGCCGACAATAGCTCTGGTCGACCACCGTTCGACGCTCTAACCCCGAGAATTCCTAGAAAGCTGGTTGAAGAGGCTCAAGGATCCACCCAAGGCTTGTAACGAGCACGTGGGTGACTGAAATTTCAAAAAAAATTGGTAAGGCGTGGCCGGTTCGTAGCACCTTGTGAATGGGCCGTTGAGGAGGTGGTCAGGTGCTTTTGGGTCACCCAAGGGGTGTTTGAGATGTTTAAGACCTCGGTGAAGGCGGCCATGGGCGTTTCAAGGTGCGATTTCGACTATAAATAAAGGATTAATGGCCGAGGGTTTTTGTAATTTTGAAGCTTGAAATCGAGTGTGTTAAAGGTCGAGTCAAGAGTGAGTGAAAACGGGCTTTTGCTCTAGTGTGGGTGAGGTTTAATTCTGGAGAAAATGGAGGGTTTTGGCATGAGTTTGGTAGGGTTTTGAGAGCTCGCCAGAGAATGAGGCAGTGGTGTCGGCTGAGAGTTCAAGGCTTTGGTTGAGGCCCTTCCGAGTGTCCTTTCGAGCTTCCAAGCACGCCAAAGTGATCAATTGAAGAAGGACATCAAACCAGAAGCAAAATACCAGAACTCCGGTGTGTCGTCATCGGAGAAGACGACTGAAGCGTGGCTTCCACGCACCTCTCCCACTCGCAATCCACGCGCTGAGTGCGTGCGCATCAGGTTTTTTTTGAATTTTTTTTAGAATTCTTAGAAAATTATTTTAGGATTTTTCATGCAAAAAGATTTGGAAAAAATGGGATGTAGATATTTATTTTAGAATTTTAGTGAGGAAAAATAGAGAAAAATTAAAGGAAAAATGTGAGAAAAATAAGAAGAAAATTTGTTTTGGTATTTATGGATTGAATATGATGTTTAAGGTGCCTTAGGGCTTGAGTTTGGGTATTGGTTCGAGTTTCAAGGATTTGCACACTAACTGAGGTGAAGCTTATTTCAAGGAAAACTAAATATGTCAAAAGTGAGTAGTTTTATTCTAAAGATTTGATTAATGTGAGTGGCTTGATTTAAAATCTTGGTTAATGTGATAATTCTTATCTAAGGACTGGATTTATTACTAGTGATTCTACCCTAAGCTTGATTTCATGAAATTGATTTTACCATGTTGACATGTCTTGTTATGCTATGCATCACTTAGATTGCATTACATGTTATGATGAAATGTGTATATGAACACGATGAAATTATTGATCATGCATCCGTATAAGGGTTTGAGAGTACGGGTTGAGACCGCTGTTTTTCCAATGGTGCACCCATACACCTCAGTCTGGGAAAGAGGTTGCAAAAATGGAGAGTAGCATTAAGGTACGGTTGGCTCAAACCGAAATAAAAGGAAAGGACATTTTGCATTCATGCACAAAATGTGTTTATTATACTCTCACTTAGATGATTCATTATCCAACTTGGGCTTCGCCCTTGGAATATTCAAACGTTTCAGATGTTATTGTAGCAGAACCAGATACGGAAGAAACATGTGACGACACTTTGCAAGTGCAAGATGAGTTATGATTATGATGTTGAGATTAATGTATTTAAAGTTCTTGCTACTTAACATTTGAACATTTGAAAGATGTTGATGTATTGTCTAAGATATGATTATTGTAATATTAGGTTCGATTCTTAGCTTCCGCGTTTAATGTTTACAATTCTCCTTGAGATGGATGGGAATTTTGGGATGAGAAATGATTTGATGTATAAAAAAAAAGAAATATTATCCCAGTTTTGTTCTAATTTATAACATGCCGAGGAAGTGGGGTGTTATAGTTGGTATCAGAGCGAACTAAGTAGAAAACCTAACATGGCTTGAAGAAATTAGAAATCTAGAGATTTGAGGTTTCTACATATAGGATTGCTAATGAATTTTAGGATAAACGTCAGGATGGCTGGGATCTTTTTTGAGCAGGTGCTAGTCGACCACTGAGCCAATCGGATTAATGCTAACGAGGAAGATGTCTATGGGTTTGTAGCTAAGATGGAAGACATTATTGAAGATGTCCCACCCAGTTATCGCCAAAGTCCAGCCTTAGTTCCTTTTTAGAAAAATTTTATGGTTAGTGTCCTAGAAGGAGAAGTGAAGACCCTTGCCGAGTGGGTTCAGAAAGATGAAGACTTTGTCTTATTTTTCTATTTTTGTGAAAGACTTTGTCATCTGATGGACGAGCTGTATGAAGAAGCAGATGAAGAAGATCCAATGGAGGAGGAGGAGGAAGAAGAGGACCCGAGTGAAGATGAAGCATGAGAAGAAAATTTGGTAGAAATGGAAATTGAGAACAATCCTCCTGAATTCGAATACATAAGTTCTAACGATGAGAAGAACCTAGCAGAGACTCGGAATGACCTTGATGGACCTGCTTATGAGTCCAAAGATGAGGCAAATGCATGGGTTTGGAGGTCTACAATGCCTTAGAAGAAAAGTCATGTAGTAGGATTTATTAAGTTTCTATTAGATGTTGTGTCAAGTAGTGATGTAACCATAGTGTTTTGTGAATCTATAAGAAACCTACATCACTATTCGGATTCATGATGTGTTATTTAAATTTAGTAGTGGATGTTAAATTTTTAGCGTCTAATTGGAACCATGCTTTTAGATGGTGAACATTCGTCGAACATACATGACGGAACCTACGACGCCAAACCCCCGACAAGGCAATATGGAAGGACGAGCTAATAATTTTCCCGGAAGTAGCTCAAGTTAAGAAGAGAAAAGGACGAATGGCGGTCGTTTGGATTAAATCGAAAGAATTGTGGGAAGCATGGCAGGGGTTATACAGGGAATGCAAACCCAAAGCAACTGTCCAGCTTGCATGTTAGATCTTTATCGCTGACAGAACCCACATGTCTTTTAAGGAAAGGTGGGAGCTGATCCTAGTGAAGGAGAATTCTGGATCGAGCAAACCGAGAAATTGCTTGATCATCTCCACTACAGTGAGGATGAGAATGTCAACTGTGCACTTTCATGTTGTAGGGAGAAGCAGAGAGGTGGTGGAAGGGAACGAAGAGAGAAATGACCATCCAAGCTCAAGTGAGGCCTCAATACGTTAGTTGGGAGAGATTCAAGGAGCTGTTTAATGAGAAGTATTTTCCTCTCAGCTTGAGGATGGCGAAGGAAAGGGAATTCATGGAATTAAAGCAATCTGAAGGCATGTCGGTGGCTCAGTACGAAGACACTTTCACTCGTCTAATCAAGTACATGCCAATGTATGAGTTGGATGAGAGAATCAAAGCTTAGAAGTTTCTAAGGGGACTAAAGCTAAGGATTCAGAAGACCCTTGGAAATATAATTACAGAGTCCTATGCTGAGGTGGTGCGGCAAGCAATGGCTTCTGAGGCTAATTGGGATAGAATCAATTCTATCCAGAGAGTTGGCCAACAAGTTTCAAATTCTAGGCAAGGTGCGGGAAAGAAGTTGGACCCCAAAAATGTTCAGTTTAAGCCTAGCAAGACTTGTCTGAAATGTGGAAAGCAGCACCCCGGTAAGTTTTGTAGGCAAGGAATGAATGTCTGTTACAACTGCGGGCAGAAAGGACATCGCTTTTGGTGTTTTCCTAAGAAGGGAACCAACTACTTCAACTACAATCAAGTGGGGCATATTTCAACAGATTGTCTGAAGCCAAAGTAGATAAGACCGCTTTAGGGATCAGTGGGGAATCTAAGGATCCAAGGGAGAGTATTCAACTTGACGCGGTAGGACACGACTGAGGATTCGACTGTCATTCAAGGTACCATGTTTACTTTTGATTTTCCTATGCATGTCCTGATAGACTCAGAAGCAAGTCATTCATTCATTTCACATGCATTTGCCGAAGTACTAGGAGAAGAGCCAGAAAATCTGAATTGTCGCATGATTGTATCAACCCCTATGGGAATGTCTCTAAAAACCTCGTTAGGGTATAAGAATAAGAAAATCCAGATAGGAGAAACCGAGTTCTTGGAGGACTTAATCCTTTTTGAATTTAAGGACTTCGACATAATTTTAGCAATGGACTTCCTAACCAAGTACGATGCCTTGATGGATTGTAAAACCAAAGTAGTCAGTCTTTGGAGTGGAGACTCAATTATTAAATTTCGGGGGTAGGATAGAATAAATAAGAAGATATGGGTCTCTGCCCTAAAGGCGGATAAAATGTTGCGAAAGGGAGCTTTAGGGTACCTAGCACACATCCAAGAAAAAATAGAAGGTCTTGGAGAGATAAAAAGACGTGCCAATAGTCCAAAATTTTGAAGATGTGTTTCCTGAGGAATTGCCAGGATTACCCCCACAACATAAAGTTGAATTTTCCATAGAAATTGTGCCAGGGGCAAACCTAGTCTCCATACCACCCTATATGATGGCTCCTGCAGAAGTGAGGGAATTAAAGATTCAGCTTCAAGAGTTACTGGATAAAGGGTTCATTAGGCCCAGTATGTCACCATGGAGAGCACCGGTCCTCTTTGTTAAAAAGAAAGATGGAAGTTTGAGAATGTGTATAGATTACTGGCAATTGAATAAGGTGACCCTTAAGAATAGATACCCGTTTTCGAGAATTGAAGAACTGTTCGATCAGTTGCAAGGAGCAAAGGTCTTTTCAAAGATCGACCTGAGGTCGGGATACTATCAATTAAGGATCAAGGAGGATGATGTTCTAAAACAGCCTTTCGATCTCGATATGGTCATTACGAGTTCTTGGTGTTCTTGGTTATGCCATTTGGATTAACCAATGCTCTATCAACATTCATGGATATGATGAACCAAGTTTTTAAGCCATATTTGGACAAGTTCGTAATCGTATTCATAGACGACATCCTGATTTACTCACCCTCCGAAGAAGAAAACGGGAAACATTTGAAGATAGTACTGCAAACATTAAGGGAACACTATTTGTATGCCAAGTTTATCAAGTGTGAGTTTTGGCTAAGTCAAGTGGCTTTCTTAGGGCACATTATATCAGCTGAGGGAATATCAGTGGATCTAGAAAAAGTAGTATCAATAAGGGAATGAAACCAACCAAGTACCGTGACTGAAATTAAAAGTTTTTTAGGTTTGGCTGGATATTATAGGAAATTCATAGAGGGATTTTCAAAGATTGCCTCACCCCTTAAAAACCTGACTCAAAAGAATGTAAAATTCAATTGGGATGATCGATGTGAGAAGAGTTTCTACATGCTTGAAGAAAAACTTACAACCGCTCCGATTTTAGCAACGCCGAATGGGCCTGGAGGTTATAAGGTATACACAAACACCTCGAAGAATGGATTGGGTTGTGTTCTGATACAGCATGAAAGGGTGATCACCTATGGATCTCGACAACTTAAGAGGCATGAATAGAATTACCCGACCCATGATTTAGAATTAGCTGTTGTGGTGTTTGCTTTAAAAGTCTGGAGACACTACTTGTACGACGAGAAGTTTGAGATCTTTACCGATCGTAAGAGTTTACAGTATGTGTTCTCCAAAAAGGATCTTAACATGGGGTAGCGTCAATGGATGGAATTCTTAAAGGATTATGACTGTGTCATCCAATACCACCCCGGTAAAGCCAATGTTGTGGTCGATGCCCTAAGTGGAAAGGAACTTGTGTGTATGGCTGGGATGATGGTGTCTGAATGGAAGTTAGTTGAAGCCTTCACCTTGATGATCGTAGAAGCTACCCCAAAAGGAAATTCAGCCTATGTAGCCAGTCTCACCATCCAATCAAATTTGTTGGAGCAGATACGTCAAGCTCTCCTTGAAGACCGCAGAATAAAATTATGGGTAGATGAGCAAGGCCTGGTAAAAACTCTGAAATTCAAGTTAAAAGATGGGATCCTTCGGTTTCAAGGGAGAATTTATGTATCTTGGGTAAAAGAATTAAGACAATTGATCTTGAAAGAAGCCCATCGATCTAAGTATTTGGTTCACCCAAGAGGTACCAAGATGTTCAGAGATTTAAGGACCGTGTATTGGTGGTCATGAATGAAAAAGAGCATTGCAAGATATGTCAGTCAATGTGATACATGTCAGAGGATAAAAAATGAGCATAAAAAACCGGGTGGAAGTTTGAATCCATTAGAAGTTCCAGAATGGAAGTGGGAGCATATCACCATGGATTTTGTAATGGGGCTACCAAGAAGCCCTAGAGGAAATGATGCCATATGGATGATTGTTGACAGGTTAACCAAGTCTGCTCATTTTTTAGCTGTGAAGGTAAGTCAGCCTGTAAATAAGCTTGCCCAACTGTACGTCAATGAAATTGTTAGACTACATGGGGTACCAATAAGTATCGTCTTAGATCGTGACCCAAGGTTCACTTCAAGATTCTGGGGAAGTCTGCAAATGTGAGACCCCCTTCCCGGATACCCTGACCAAGCCGAAGAACCCGAGGGAGAGCCCGCACGAGGGGTAAAGAAACCGACTATAAACCACCTTGACCTGCCATGCATGCTCAACTAGGATCATCCATACTCATACATAAGAAACAACAGCGGAAGCATAATACATCCTAGGCATGCATAAAAAGATAACTAGTCATAAGGTTACATAGCATATAGGAGCACATATACAAAATCGTGCCAAACACTTAAAAGCTAAATGTCTGGCACAACACTACATGATACACACACCAAGACAGGATCTGCTATAACTGCCTTGTACACCACCTATCGAGAAAGTTTTAAGGACCGCTAGTCTCACCCCCATACTTACCCTTGCCTTTATCTGGAATGAAGAGAAGCAAGAGTGAGTCACAAGACTTAGCAAGCATATAAGAAATAAAAGGTGATAAGAGTATGGAAACTAAGGAGTAATCTGCACCCCACGTGCTATAACCATACATCACATGTCCATGAATCACATGATAGATATACAAAAAGGCAGCATAATAAAATATGCACATACTAGTCCTTAGGGCCCACATAAGACACACGACACTCAAGTCCTATCACAAACCTGTCTGTAATACCCCATTTCAGTGTAAGGTTGCCACGTCATTTAAACAAGTTTTGAATACTGAAAAATAGGCTTGATAACAAAATAAATTGTCGAATCGATTGAAGGGAATGCCCCGGAGTGTAATTAGCTAAGGAAAATGGCACGGTCTCGATAAGCGTTCTAAGATAAGATTTATGGAAGCAAAAGAAATCGGAATCGAGATGATTTTCGGTACAGCTAAAAATGCAGCTTCGAATTAGGCTGAAATACCGAATTTTCACAGGAGACGTCCGAGAATTCAACGAAACCCTAGGGAGACTTCGGTTTTGCGTGACGATCAACCCTTAGGTGATTTCAGGACGAATCAATGGTCCGGTGAGAACTCGAGGGAGAAATCATCTTTATCAAGCAAATTCGAGGATATTAATTATAGGTTTTAAATATCGCAATTTTAATGAGTTGTTAGAGGGTATATTTGCGAATAGAGGATTCCTAAGTGTAATAAGGTAGAAAAAAAAATAGGGATTAAATAAGTATTTGTTATAATTATATTAGTATATAATATATATAAATTATATATATATATATATGTTATATGGATATATGCGCGTTAGGCGTGGGGGACCGATTTGCAGCATGTTGGCATTGGAAGCTTTGGGCTGTGAGTTTGCATAGAAATTGAGGGGTTTGTCGTGAGATTTCGCCGAGGCTGTCGGATGCTTCATAAATGTATAATGAGAGATCGAGTGAGGGAAGGGGGAAGGAAAATGAGAAGAAGAGAGATGGCCGATTTTCGGCCATGGCAGTTTGAGAGCAGAGAGAGAGATGGCATGAGGGAATGAGGAAAGAAAGAAGGAGGGAGAGCTCGGCCATGGCAGCAAGCTCGCATGAGCTGGCCGAAGCAGAGAAGAGAAGCCGAGAGCGAGAGAAAGCTCGTGAGAGCTTGGGCCGATCTCGGCTATGGCGGTGGCAGCTCGCGAGGAAGGCTTCCACCAAGCCGAGAGCGAGGCAGCGCGCGGGTGTGCGCGCGAGAAGGCAGCAGGCGGCCATGCGCGGGCTGCAACAGCCGCGAGTTGCAGGGGATGCCGCGGTGAAGAAGAAGAAGAAGAAGAAGAAGAAGAAGAAGGAGAAGAAGAAAAGAAAGAGAAGAAGAAGAAGAGAAAGGAAAAAGGAAAGGAAGAAAGAAGAAGAAGATGCAGCCGCGCGTTCGCTGGAAAGAAGAAGAAAAGTGGAGAAGAAAGTGAATAGTAAGGGAGAAGGAAAGAAAAAAAATAAAAGAAAAAATAAGAAAAGAAAGAAAAAGAAAAAGAAGAAAAAGGAGAAAATGGAAATAAATTCTGAAAAAATACCGGAAAAATAGGGAATGATGTGTATTAATATTCCGGAGATTTTGGCAAGAAAAATAGTTTGGGCACGCGTTTTGAGGCAGTGCACAAAAATCAAGGCGACGCATGAAAATTGAGATGTCGCACAAAAATCAAGATAAATGCTCAAGAATGAGGTAAAGTGCGAGAATTGAGGTGATGTGCAAGAATTAAGGACTTGCGCGACAATCGAGGTCGGTCATGCATTTCGAGGTCATGGCACGCATACCGAGACAGCCCGGGAGGCTAAGTTAAGGTAAGTAGAAATTCTCTAGAAAATTCGAGTAAGTTAGAAAAATTATTTTATGAATTATTATAGATAATTATTCGAGGATATGCTTGAGAAATGCTTAGTATGGATTTAGTAAGGAAAATGTTTAAGGAATTTTGAGGAAAATAGAAAGAAATAAAGGAAAGTCATGAGGAAATTATGAGAAATGGAATATGATGTTTTTAAATGAATATGATGCCAGGATATGTTGAAGATTCGAATTGAGTACGTTAGAAGCCTGGCACGAGGATCGAGATGTTATGAGAATGCGAACGAGGTAAGTGGTACTTACCAAACTCGATTTAGATCTATGAAAAGATGCTTGATTTGAAAGTGGTTTTCTCAAAACCTTATTTGATGCAAACGATTTTATCATGTTGTTATATCTTGATGTGATTATGTCATGTAGATTGCATTTACATGTATTGATGTTGAAATGTGCATACATTCACGATGATATTATTGATCATGCATTGCATAAAGGGCTTGGGATTATGAATTGGCACCGCTGCTCTACCAAGTGTACACCCATACACATCGGTCCAGGAAAGGGACTGTAAAAATGGCGAGCAGCAGTTGAGTGCGGTTGACTCAAGTCGAAAACTACGAGGACATTTTGCATTATGCATACATGCACAAAAATGATTTTGTACTGCTTACTTAGATGGTTCATCATCTAATTGGGCTTTGCCCCTGGAACATTCAAACGTTCCAGATGGAAATTGTAGCAGGTACGAAGATGAATGAGGCATGAAATGGCACTTAGCTAAGTGCATGATGAACGAATGATGAGATGAATGATGTAATGTAGCCCATGTGTTTAAGTCCTGCTACTTTGAAATCTAAACGATTTGGAAGTCCATGATGTAAGGTTTGATTGATGATTGACGTTAAGGAACGATGATGTAACCTTAGGGTTAATGATGACGATGTATAACCCCATTTAGGGTTCATGTTAGTAAAAATGCATGTTATGTGTTAATGTTAAGTTGAGAATGTATGTTATGTTTTAAGTCATGTTAAGGATTAAGTTCGAGAGACGATGATGTAAAGACTTTATTTATGATTTATGTTAAAGTAAGATGGCAGGTTCGATTCTAACTTCCGCAATTGAGGTATGCATGTGATGTCTCTTTTTCGAGAGTAAATTAATGTAGGGAAATTCTGGGACGGATGCGAGGAATGACGCGATTTAGTATGAGTTGGAAAGAAAAAAAAATTATCGTCCCAGGATTGTCCCAAGAAATAACACGCCCGGGAAAATGAGGCGTTACACTGTCACTGCCCTAAAAAGGAATGTATGAGTAACATATTGAGCCGTAGCTCACTCGGGCTGGCGCAATTGAAACCCAAGAACCTAGTACACTAATTGCGTCCGTAAATCTGGTATAGCATAACCATCCGTAAAATCTAGCACGCAAATCTACGCTCGAAAACCCAGTAATCCAGCACGCTAATCCGCGTCTGTAAACCCAACACAACACACCCACACGACGCCCGTAACCATGCAATGCACAAATATAATGCAGTAGCATAATGAGCAATAACGATGATACATAAACCCCATAAGCCATGCATCAAGCCTTGCTCACCCATATAGGAAATCACATACAATGCAGTACTCATGTAATGCAGAGGCATAATGAGCACAAACGATAATACATAGCCCCCATAAGCCATGCATCATGCCCTGCTTACCCCGAAGGGAACACAAATATACAACAATATGCCCATGGCCAAGCACACCAGTCACATGAAACCCTTATATGCATATCCCAAGCCCATCCATACATATGAACTGACAAGATACTGGTAATAAAGGTAACACATGCAATTACTCTCGGCCACAACAACCCCTAACCAGAACCTACCCACAAGTTTCTAGCTTCATTTCAACAACAAAACAGAAGGGAGAACCAAACCCTTCAAAGCTCACAAGGAAAAACCCACCATCTGACAAGGATCAAATCGAGATGGAGAAACTAACTAGAAACAGGCCTATAATATTCGAATGAAAGCATCTACAACTCAATAGTGAGTAAATCCACAAATAACAAGAGTATGTGGGAAGTCCGACTTATAACTACTAGTAAATCACATACAGTAAGAAAATAAGTCACGACTATAATCCTCAAATAATGAACCTAAAGTCCTCGAAATATACATCTAAAATCTCATAGTAAGGAAAATGGAGAAACTAGCAATAGACAACCTTATAATAAAAACCCTCAATGACTCACAGTGAGTAAATCCTCACATACTTCCTCAATAACAAGCTTATAGTGTTCCTCAATAAATCTTCATATACAAGTTTATCTAAAAACTCCAACTATCATCACACGGTAAGGAAATAATAGTAAGGAAAATAAATCATTAAATCTCAAGAATGGCAGACTCCCTCTCACGCACAACACATCCCTAATAATCCTCCAATTATTCCATCAACCAAAATGGAGAAATTAACCAAAAAGAAGCTATAATCCTCAAAATATACCATCCGTAACTCACTATGAAGGGATCCTCAAATAAATCCTTAGTAACAAGCTTATTAGCAAAGATTCAACTACAACCAGTAATACAACATAGATTGACAGTAAGGAAATAACTAAGGGAAACTTCCAATAATTCATATCATATTAAGGAAATAAACTAAATCCTCAAATAATACCATTTGGAATCTCACAGTGAATTAGTCCTCACATAAATCCTCAACTATCAAGCTTATAGTAAGAATATCCTCAATAATTCCTCATATAACAAGCTTATCAGGAAACTCAAAATACAACCTCCAAAGCAACACCACAGTAAGAAAAATAAACCATTCTCAAAAATAGGCTCACTAGTAAACGTTGAGCCTGTAATCCCTAAATGAAACCTCCAGTTCAACACCTAGCCATGCAACATCATAATAAGCAGGTAACAATAAGGAAATAACCAAACGACAGTAAAAAAGATAAACCGAATCTGAGAATGGAAGCATCTATCACATATATTATCTGGCATTAGAGAAGTAAGAAGGGTAGCTAATGGAAATAAAGATAAGAGAGGCTGGAATGCTTGCCTTTGACAAATTCCAAAATGTCTCGATTAGCGTGCTCGACCTCAGTTCGCGCACAAATCACTTCACCTCAATTATAAAAGTACCATATTTATCATTTTATTCCAATAAACATCAAAGCCTATTTTTTTCAAAATTTCCTTGCATTATTCTCTATTTTTCTCTCATTTTCCTCAATAATATTCTAAAATAAATATCTACTTAAATATTCCACAAAATATTTATCTATAAAAATTCATAAAATATTTTTTTGAGAATATTAAAATTCCAAAACTTACCTAGACTTAGCTTTTAAATCCTCCTTGATGAGCGTGCATTGACCTTGAAATGCGTGCAAATCCTCGAATCTCGCACATCGATTCTTGCGCACTACCTCGATTCTAGTACACCACCACATTTTTCATGCACAGCCTCGATTTTCGTGCACCCCTTGATTTTTGTGGATCATCTAGATTTTTGTGTCGACCTCGAAATGCGTGCATGAACTGTTTTTCTCATCAAAATCTCTGAAATATTAATACATCTTTATTTCCAAATTTTTTAGAATTCTTCAAGATTTTTCTCTATTTTTCTTTCTTTTCTTTTCTTATTCTCTTTTTTTTTTTGTTCCCATCCTGCTCTTCTTCTTTGTTCTTCTTCTAACGCCCAAACCAGCCTCCGCCATGTGTCTCGCGCACTAGCGCTGTCGACACCACCTGTCGCCTCGCTTCACCATCATCACTGTGCGCCACAGCCACCACCACCGGTGGTCTTCATCGCAGCCACCCGCAGCCTTGCGTCCAGCCGCTGCTCGTGGCCATGGCAACCCTTGAGCTTGCTGGAGGCTTCCATGGCTGTCGCACAGCAGCCTTGGTGCTGCTACCATGGCCGAATTCCCGTCATCACCGCGACCAGCTATCAGATCCGTTGCGGCCGCCCTCGCACTGCCCCTGCTTCGTTCGGCTTCCTTGCGAGCTGCCATGGCCGAATTCGGCCCAAGCTCTTGCGAGCTCTGTCTCTTCCTCTCACTCGATCTCTTTTTCTCTCTCGGCTTCTCTATCGATTTCACGCCCGCCCCAAGCTCTCTCTCTCTCTCTCCCTCTGTTTTCGGCCATTCTCGGCTACTGCTATACCATGGCCAAAATCGGCCATCTCCTGCAACTCTTCCATTTTCTCTCGCTATATACATATACGAAACAACCGACAGCCTTGGCCAACACTCATTCTCCCTCTTGACATTCACCTCAAATCCCCTTCAATTTCCTAAGCCCAACATCTCAATTGAAGAACCAACATGTTGCATAATCTGCCTCCCACGCCTTCATTACGCGCATGCACATATAATACATATAAATATATATTTTTTATATTTTACACTAATATAATTATAGAAAATACACATTTAATCCGCATAATTAATCTTAATTACACTTGAAAATTTCTCGAATTGCAATTAGACCCTCCAAGGCTTGCGTTTAATACTATCAAGCCACCCAATCTCCAAAATTAATAATCGATAATTACTTGATAAATACCAATTCCGCGCCAGTATCCTCACCGGGCCATCGATTCATCCTGAAACCACCTCAAGGTTGATTCTTACGAAAAATCGGAGCCCCCTTAAGGTTCCGTTGATTTCTCGGAAGTCCCCTACAATAATTCGGTATTTCAGCTTCAATCACAATTGTATTTTAGGTATACCAAAAACAGTCTCAATTCTGATTTATTTCAATTCCATAAATCCTATCTTGGAACGCTCATCGAGACCATGTCATTTTCTGTAGACATTCACACTCCGGGGCATTCCCTATAGCCAATTCAATGATTTATTTTGTTATCAAGCAATTTTTCGATATTTTGAACTTACTTAAAATACAGGGCAACCTTACAAAAATATGGGGTATTACAGTAAAAGTGCTTAGGTAATCATATTAGGCTAAGTACGGCCTATCATCCCCAAACAAACGGTCAGTCAGAAAGAACTATTCAGACTTTGAAAGATATGTTGAGAGCATGTGCCTTAGACTTTACGGGGAGTTGAGAGGAGTATCTACCGTTAGTAGAGTTTGCATATAATAACAACTATCATAGTAGTATTGGTATGGCTCCTTATGAAGCATTATATGGTCGCAAGTATAGATCCCTAATATGTTGGACCGAAGTGGGAGAACAACAAATATTGAGTTCTGAGATTGTGTAGATAACTCCTGAAAAGATAAAGACTATTCAAGAAAGAATCCGAGAGGCTCAAAGTCGTCAGAAGTCTTACGCCGACGTTAGGCGGAGAGATTTAGAGTTTCAAGTTGGCGATAAAGTGAACCTGAAATTATCCCCTCTAAGGATGACAACTAGGGGCCACAAGAAGGGGAAGTTGAGTCCCAAGTATATTGGGCCATATGACGTCATAGAAATAATCGGGCCAGTTGCTTATCGACTCGCTTTACCGATGGCTTTATCCAATCTGCACGATGTGTTCCACGTGTCGCAGCTTCGAAAGCATGAGCCTGATCTATCGCAGATAATGCCATCAGAAGCCATCGAGGTTCGAGAGAATCTCATGCCTCGAAAGACTAATTAAAATTTTGGACTGAAGAGATCAAGTCTTGAGGAATAAGTCCATACCACTGGTGCAAGTGCTATGGAGGAATCCAATAAGCGATGAGTTAACATGGGAACGAGAAGAAGATATAAAGTGTAATTTTCCATTTCTATTCGAATAGTCAATAGGTAGAATGGATGTAGGATAAGCAAATTTTGAGGACAAAAATTTTTTAAAGAGGGGAGAATGTAAAATCCCATTTTCGAAATAAATAAATGCAAGAAATGTTTTGTGAAATGTGGCATTAGAATGGTTGAATTAGGGTTTTCAAATCAGATTTTTACTGTTAATTAGGTGAATCAATCAAATCGAGTACCCCGAAACCCGAGCAATAAAAAAGAAGATCATGTCATCATTAAGTAATTCGAGATATGAATTTTTGCACGAAAAGAAATCGAATCTAGGGTAGTTTTCAGTACAGCTTCGGTTAGGGCTAATAAAATCGAATCATCAGAGGAAACCTCCGAAAAGGCAACGGGACCCTTAGGAGGCCTCGAATTATTAAGTAAAGCAGCCCTTCAGTATTTTCGGGGTGAGAACGGGAAGATTTCAAGAAAAATAATGCAGTCGGGCCTAAGCGCTGTTTTCCAAAATTACCCGAGGGAGGTCTAAACATTATTATTTCTGAGTCCTTGGGGTGTGAATATTAATTCCAAACTTTGGGGGTCTCATTGGAAGCAATGGAAACTTTAGGGGAATCATTGGAAGCAATGGAAACTTTAGGGGCTTGTGTGAATGACCAAAAGTGAAAAGATCAAAATGAGGGGGGCAAAAGTGTAATAATTAGAAAATGGAAGCTGCCATGGCTGGCAATAGCTCTGGACGGCCATCATTCAACGCTTTGACCCCGGGAATTCCTAGAAAGCTGGTTGAAGAGGCTCAAGGATCCACCTAAGGCTTGCAACGAGCACGCGGGTGACCGAAATTTCAAAAAATTCCAGCAAGGCGTGGCTGGTTCGCAGCACCCTGTGAATGGGCCATTGAGGAGGTGTTCAGGTGCTTTTGGGTCACCCAAGGGGTGTTTGAGACATTTAAGACCTCGGTGAAGGCGATCATGTGCGTTTCAAGGTGCGATTTTGGCTATAAATAGAGGATTAATGGTCGAGGGTTTTTGCAATTTTGAAGCTTGAAATCGAGTGTGTTAGAAGCCGAATCGAGAGCAACTGATAGAGGGTTTTTGCTCTAGTGTGGGTGAGGTTTAATTCTGGAGAAAATGGAGGGTTTTAGCATGCATTTGGTAAGGTTTTGAGGGCTCGCTGGAGAAAGAGATGGTGGTGTCGGTCGAGAGTTCGAGGCTTCGATTGAGACCCTTTCGTGTGTCATTTCAAGCTTCCAAGCACGCCAAAATGATCGACTGAAGAAGGAGATCAACCCAGAAGCAAAATCCTAGAACTTCAGTGTGCCGTCGCTGGAGAAGACGACCGGAGCGTGGTCTCCACGTGCCTTTCCCACTCTCAATCCACACGCAGAGCGCGTGAGGGTGCGTGCGTATCAGGTTTTTTCTGAATTTTTTTTAGAATTCTTAGAAAATTATTTTAGGATTTTTCATGCAAAAAGATTTGGAAAAAATGGGATGTAGATATTTATTTTAGAATTTTAGTGAGGAAAAATAGAGAAAAATTAAAATAAAAATAAGAAGAAAATTTGTTATGGTACTTATGAATTGAATATGATGTTTAGGATGCCTTAGGGCTTGAGTTTGGGTATTGGTTTAAATTTCGAGGATTTATACGCTAACCGAGGTGAAGCTTATTTCGAGGAAAACCAAATTTGTCAAAGGTGAGTAGTTTTATTCTAAAGACTTGATTAATGTGAGTGTCCTGATTTAAAACATTGGTTAATGTGATTATCCTTACCTAAGGACTAGATTTATTATGAGTGATTCTACCCTAAGCTTGATTTCATGAAATTGATTTTACCATGTTGAAATGTCTTGATATGCTATGCATCACCTAGATTACATTACATGTTATGATGAAATGTGCATATAAACACGATGAAATTATTGATCATGCATCCGCATAAAGGTTTGAGAATACGGGCCGGAACCGCTACTTTTCCAATGGTGCACCCATACACATTGGCCTAAGAAAGAGGCTGTAAAAATGAAGAGTAGTATTACGGTACAGTTAACTCAAACTGAAATGAAAAGAAATGACATTTTACATTTATGCACGAAATGTGTTTATTATATTCTTACTTAGATGATTATCATCTAACTTGGACTTTGCCCCTGGAATATTCAAACGTTCCAGATGTTGTTGTAGCAGAACCAAATACGAAAGAAATATGTGACGACACTTTTCAAGTGCAAGATGAGTTATGATTATGATGTTGAGATTAATATATTTAAAGTTCCTGCTACTTAACATTTGAACATTTGAAAGACGTTGATGTATTGTCTGAGACATGGTTATTGTAATATTAGGTTCAATTCTTAGCTTCCGCGTTTAATGTTTACAATTCTCCTTAAGATGGATAGAAATTTTGGGATGAGGAATGATATGATATATAAAAAAAAAAAAAAACATATATTATCCCAATATTGTTCTAATTTATAACATGTCGAGGAAGTAAGGTGTTACATAAAGAGGGCTAAGGGGGAGTCTGAGCGAGAATTAGAAGAGCTAAGACATCACACGAGACACTTCTCCGTGAACGATCCCAAGAGGCTAAGGAATTGGTCTCTAGTCGAGCTTAAGAGCTTGACCTTCAGGATTAACTTTGGGCTTCTAAGCAGTAGCTAGAGGAAGACCACTCTACCATCTGGACAGAGGCTGTAAGGAAGTATCATTTGTCCCAAGATTGTTACAACAAGGAGCGATAGGCCACTTGTTTCATCAAGTATGGCTTTTATTTAGCCTGGTCTTTCTTGAGTTGCAATGTTCGGGGCAAACTTTTCTCGAGCTAACTATCACTCTAGATGTAAAGGTCTTCGAGGTCCCAGATTGGCATTGCTATGATCCGGATCCCACAAGCCCATGGGCTTTCCTTGTATCCCTAGTCGAAAATGACTTGGAAAACCTTTCGAGCCATTGTGAGCTATATTCCCAAGACCTTAGGGGGTGGCGGGATGACTAACGCCCGTAGGGAACTGGACGCAACCACCATGATGGGAGGACTTGGCGGGTTGGAGACGTTCCTTCATCGACCGCGCAACATAGACATCCTAGGTGCCTCAACGGGCAACCAAGGTGCACTAGTGCCCTCCATCCTCTCGTCTATTTTCAACTTTCCATGTACTTTGTTTTTATTAATAGAAGTTATTTTCCTTCATCTCTTTAATGGTTCTCTTTAATTTCGCTTCATTGCTTCCATTGCACATTTCTTCTGCATTTGAATGTTTGTACATCACATATCATTTGCAAGAGGTAAAAATAACTAAAATGACCACTCATTTACCTCCTCTCTAGTGATCAATTATTTTTAACCTATTTATTAGTTGAAGTTAAGATACCCATTTTGTCACAATGTGCCCATTTTGGGTCTTATTTAGATTTTTGGGTTTTTCTCATCTTGTGCTTAGGCCTTAAAAATTATATTGTTTGACAGATCATGAGTTGTTATTGCCTATCTTGACAGTTTAAACTGTGTAAGATACCAAATTTAAACTCCATGCTTAACAAATTCTTCATTTCTTCATAGTTGGCTTAGCAGCTCAAGCTATATGCGGGACAATAAATCTCATTATTTCCTTGAGAAGCGATCTTCCTTTTCCTTGAAACCAATGTCTTGAAAAACAAGGCACACATGAAGGAGAATCTATTATATGTATCAAAAGCAAAATCATTCACACAAGACAGATTTTTTCGACTAAATATGCACAAGTCCACAATCCCACTTAGGGTTCCTTTTATTATTTTGATACACGTTATGTTAATATCATTGTCTGAGAGATTTTACCTTTGCGTCAGCCCCCGGTCATACCTCTCGTTGGAAATTATACTTTGATGCTGGCTTGAAATCTTCGAATAACTTAGCGTGGATTACCTATTCATTGGTTACTCTTGTATATTTTGCGGTGGTTTTGTTTTTTCCTTTTACTATTTTTCTTATCCTGTGCGGGTTAGGAGGAATCTTTCTTTGGGTTCTGTTTTCAGCAAGTGCACCTACCTCCTTTTTTGTTTGGATTAGCTTTGTGGGTTTGTCTCAGGTACCGAGCAAACTTCTGTGTTGCATGGGAATACCTTACTTGATCCGAAAGGAGTTAAATTTTGCCCTTGGAGTCTATTAGATTTTGTTTGCTTACGTGGATCAGTGGGTGGGTTTCTTATTTTTATCCAAATTTGCTTAATGATCTGTCTGGGGAAAGATCCCTCTTAGAGAATTATATTTTGATACTGGTTTGAAATCTTAACATAATTGTTCCCATCAAAAAGAAAAAGAACCCCAAAATATGAAAATTGGAAGAGAGAAGAGTACGAAAAAATCAACACAATCACTCTTCACCTACAAACATCCTATTAGAAGAGACAGGCGAATGACATATGAGGGAAGTCCCAAGGCCCATTACATTTCAGCGTCTGAGAATTAGAACCAAATCCAATGAACCGGAGATGATACATCATGGCTTTCATCTGCTCCAGCTTAGTGGGCTTCCACGTTAAGCAGACTTGACTTCATGACAAAAAACACGAAAAGCCAACTAAAATAGCAAAGAAAAACTCACCATCCAAGCAAAAGATAGAACTCAGAAGCATTTCCTATGAACAATGGAGGGACCTGACTCATCATATTCACCCTTTGAAATCCACATCTGATTGAACGGGATAAAATAATGTCAATAAAACCAACATGGAATTTAGTTTTAGGCAAATAAACAAAGACAAAAGAAGACTCACCTGTTGGAATGTGCTGAGAGATGCAAGGATAGATCCCCCAATCCAGACACTGTACTTCCTCTCAGGCGGTGCCACAACCTTGATCTTCATGCTGCTGGGAGCAAGAGCAGTAATTTCCTTGCTCATACGGTCTGCAATACCCGGGAACATGGTCGAACCACCACTGAGCACAATGTTCCCATAAAGGTCCTTCCTTATATCGACATCACACTTCATGATGGAATTGTAGGTAGTCTCATGGATTCCAGGAGCTTCCATTCCAATCAAGGATGGTTGGAAGAGGACCTCTGGGCAACGGAACCGCTCAGCTCCAATGGTGATGACCTGACCATCAGGGAGCTCATAGTTCTTCTCAACTGAGGAGCTGCTCTTTGCAGTCTCTAGCTCTTGCTCGTAGTCAAGAGCAACATAGGCAAGTTTTTCCTTGATGTCACGGACAATTTCCCGTTCAGCAGTGGTAGTGAACATGTAACCCCTTTCAGTGAGGATCTTCATAAGGGCATCTGTGAGATCGCGGCCAGCAAGGTCGAGACGGAGAATAGCGTGAGGAAGGGCATAACCCTCATAGATAGGTACAGTGTGACTCACCCCATCACCAGAATCTAACACAATGCCTGATCGATCAAAAGCAACAAGTCAGTCAAAAGGATAAATTCCCAATGTACAAGGACATTAACACAAACTTGGGAGCAATTGTTACATACCAGTTGTGCGACCACTAGCATACAGAGACAGAACAGCCTGGATGGCAACATACATTGCAGGAACATTGAAGGTCTCGAACATAATTTGGGTCATCTTCTCCCTATTGGCTTTGGGGTTGAGTGGTGCTTCCGTCAGAAGCACTGGGTGCTCTTCTGGAGCAACACGAAGCTCATTGTAAAATGTATGATGCCAGATCTTCTCCATATCATCCCAGTTGCTGACAATACCATGTTCAATGGGATACTTCAAGGTGAGAATACCTCTTTTTGATTGGGCTTCATCACCAACATAAGCATCCTTCTGCCCCATCCCAACCATAACACCCGTGTGCCTAGGTCGACCAACAATACTGGGGAAAACAGCCCTTGGAGCATCATCACCAGCAAACCCAGCCTACGAAAGTTAAAGAAGTCTCATAAAACAGTTAAGACAGCTTCACAAGTTCTAGGGATGGCAAAGGGTCCCCCATTGGATTCCAATTACCCATTTAAAATTAAAACATGTATAAAAATTGAATTACAAGCATTAGGGTTATTTGAAAATTTGTTAAAATATGTAAATGCCCGATGGGTCCCAATTACCCATTTCAAATTACAGGTAGTACAAAAGTTGAGACATGGGCATAAGAATTATTAGAAAATTTATTAAAATAAATATGTAAACAGGTAAATGGCAGCCCACCCATCCCTATTCTCAGCATTTGAGCAAGAAAAATTGGGATAGGGATCCTTTCATTAGAACAAATGAATTGTACCTTCACCATTCCAGTTCCATTGTCACAAACAAGGGGTTGAATATCCTCAGCATCGGCCATCTTTTATTACTGCAAAATAGTTGTGAAGTGAGAATAAAAAAAAAGAAAAAGAAAGAAAGATCCTTAAAAAAATGTAAACTATTAATATCCAGAATGACATAGATTTCAGAGTTCCACGCAATGCGGAAGTATTACTGACAAAAACACTTGACAGGTGGCCTCTAACTCATCCAGAATATGACAACCTTAAAGCCAATACATTTGCGGGTGACCTCTAAAATCTCATTTACTCCCTTACACTATGGAAGTTCTCTGAGCCCTTGTCAGTGCAATCCAAATTGAAGAAGGCATGTTGTTTTACAATTAATCAAGTTGAAAACGTAGAAGATAAAAAGTTATTTTACAATTAATTGAAAAAGTTGTCACTGAAAACAACTTTTTCAACTAATCAAGTTGAACAAATTGTTTTCTGCAATTAAACAAGAACAAGAAATAAGACCGACATCACCAATCCAATTTTCAGTAAATACACAATTCTCGGGCAAAACTTATTGATCTAGAATTGTATATCATCAAGCGCAATCAGAAGTACAAAAAACAAATCCCTGTAGATCTACAATAAACAATAATCGGTGGATGATGGATCACGCTTATCGATTTCGAACTGAAGATCCATCGGAAAGAATCACGGATCAGATAAATTGAAACCAACAATCGCTTGCAAATAGATAATATATTAGCTCAAATATGAGCCGCATGCACGATTAGAGCTCCAACAGACCACAAACAACATAAATAAGCACCAAAACAGTAGATCTGAGTCTTATGAAGCCAAATCTAACTAGAAGCTAAAGAAGATCGATCGTTTACGCACCGAACAGAATCATCCAAAGCAAAAAAAATCGCAACATTTTCACTTTCTTTTCAGATCTCTGACAAGAAAACAGCCGATTCGAATCCAGAATTGGAATCGAACAAGATAATTGCAAAACCGGATCCAACGAGATAGTGAAAAAGCAGAAGTGAAAACAGTACACAAATAGAGTTTCAGATCTCGTAGCTTACCGAAGAGTGATGAACAAAGAAGATCGAAGGCCAGAAACCCGACCTCGAAGAAGATGACGACTGGCTCTGTCTTCTCAAGTCCAGACGGCGAAAGAAAACCGAAGGAGGAGTGTAGGAGACAGAGGGGTTTATATAGACGGGAGAGTTAAGGATTTGAAATGCAAATGAAATGAGGCTAAATTGAGTTTTGACAGGGAGAGCTGGAAATGGAATCATTCGGACCACGAGAAAAGAAATGGTGACCTGGCTTTGACAGGCTTTCGGCATGTTCAGCCATCCGATCTGTCCCCGAGGTTTTGATTTAATCTGGACCGTAAGATGTATCATTGGTCTTGGTGGCTTATTCGGCAGCTGTATCGCGCGACATTTTGCGCTCGGTTCTGTTGGGAGTATATCTTTGTTTATTTGTTTTTTTTTTTTTTTATAACCCAAATTTTAAATTTCGTTCAATTAGTCTTAAGGATAAACACCATTTTCTTTCATTTTATCCGTCGGATAAACACAGATACAGTTATAACTTATATACACAAAGAACAAGATATTTAATTCACAATTCCACACAAGACAAATGTCACTACAAGAATTTGATTCTTGATACTCTCTGTGAAACTTCATATATTTTATCGCCAAGTCATATCCATAGAGATGGAGAATGTCTTTGTTTACTACACCAGCGACGGATTTAAGGGGGGCAAGCATGGGCTGTAGCCTCTCCTAGATTCAGCCTTCCCTTTCTACCCTATTTAAAGGGAGGAGAATTGAAATATTCATGGGTCTGGGGCCAACCCTCTCTCAGATCTGCTCCTAGATTCGCCCTTGTACTACACAATGCGCTAGCAAAGCCGAGTTGAGTAAGGGAAGCTTCGATTAGGCTAATAATTTTATTTTTCTATAAATTAAGTAGCTTTGTTCATATTAGCGTAAAGATTAAAAAAGTCAATTTTTTTGTGTTTTTAATTTTACGCTGAATTTTTAATATTTGGTTATTTGTGAAATTTTTTTTACATGTTAGATTTATTTGTCGTAACACTTAAGATTACCATTCTTGTGCGGTCTCTCATTACTCGTGTTCTCAATTTTGATAGAAGAGATAAATTACAAATGAACATTTAACTCTTATCTAAATCAAGTATTGAATTTGTAATTTAGTGATATCAATCTCAACATATTACTTAACCGTCACTTAATTTATATCCCGACAACTATCTATTGTAACATATTACTTTTAGCCCAAGATATTATAGGAGTATTAACTCTCATAATCTAATTTTTATTTAAATTGTGAGCCGCTGAATTGTCATATCACTGATTAGACAAAAGAAAGACTTTAGAAAAGCATGAAACCATTTTCAGTAAGCGTTGCTTTCATGCACATCATTTGTGTGAATGGGAGCTTTTATGTTTTGCATTTATAGATGATTTGAAATTCCACACTATGCATATACGTCTTGACATTTAAACATGAACAGTGACCATATTATTTATATTTATTAAAAAATAAGATAAAAAACAAAATATCTACTCGCATTCAAATATAACGAATTTTTATAAAAAAAATCTTAAAAGGGGAAAACTATACCCATGAAGACATCAGACTATATAGTAAAGTTTATAACTAGAAAACTTAATATTATCTCTTTAAATTCAAATCTCAATTACTCTCCATTCTTAACTCTCACTGATCTCTCACAAACAATTTGCACACTTTCAATAATAAGTCAAGTATCCTATTTATAGATTGTTTTCCTTATTCATCAAGATTAAAGTTTTCTTACCCAACAACAAGTGAAAATTGACTAGGAAATAGAATTACAAACTAAATAGAAAATCAACTAAGAATAGAAAATGAACTTATTAGGAAATCATCAAGACTAATTAGGATTTCTTGCTAAAAATCCCAACAAGCCATCACCTCAACGAGAATTTTTAAAAATATTTGTCCATTCTCCAACGACATCTATGACTATCTATTACCGATAATCACCATAATCTCTATCATCAAGATCACTATACCCCACCATAAAAGGTACAACCGCTTAGGCATATATCGCCCTAAGATTTTCACGACACATTGTCAAAAAGTACCTTGTTGAAAAACTATGGTGTAACCCCTATGCTTGAATTCCTTGGGAGCTCTTTAGCTATTAACATCATTTCCACCACACACCTTACATCATCGCCAAGACAATGCTGATTTGAAAACTTATGGACCTACTAGAAGTATCACATCCTCTTTCGTGACAACTTTGGTGGTCTAGCGCATGCCATGAGGATGTATCCATCTCTTTAGAAGAGATCTTCATCTCCTAGAAAATTGAAAGACGAACTTTCAACATCACAATCTTTGGAGCCCTTTGCTAGACTTGCTTTATCAGCGTGACAATCATTTTTTCACATGACTGGATTGTTTGCACTTCTAACAAATTACTTTACCAAATTTTTCAGAGCCTTTAGGAGTTGGTTTGCCATTCAACACCTTGTGTAACCCATATTGGATCAAGATATCCTTGACTTGTATTTGCCACAAGCCCAAATTGATCTTCCCATTGAACTTTTCAAAATCAAATTTCATCATGCTTGACATATCTTTTGCGTACTAGGCGACAAATAACCAAACCTCTGATACCACTTGTTAAAAAATAAGATGGAAAATAAAAGATCCAATCACATTCAAACACGAGATTTTTACATGAAAACCCTAAAAGAGAAAAACCACGACTGTTAGAACAACAGAAGAAAAAATATCACTATGTAGTAAAGTTTATAATTACAAAGCTTAATATTCTCTCTCTAACCCCAAATCCCAATTACACCAAATTCCTATCTCTCATTAGTTTCTCGCAAGTAATTTGCATACATTGAATAACAAACAAATCATCTTATTTATAGATTGTTTTCCTTGTTCACCAAGGCTAAGGTTTCCTTGCCTAACAACAAGTGGAAACTGACTAGGAAATATAATTACAAACTAAACAGGAAACCAACTAGGAATAGGAAAGGGAACTTATTAGGAAATTTTCAACACTAATTAGGATTTCTTGCTGAAAATCATGACACATAAGCTAAAACATAGCATTAGGGCTCAAACCCAACTTACGTTATTTAGAACCTAAATTACAAAACAAAAACTAGTATTTGGCTAGTATTTAACAACTTAAATTTATGTACACAACCTACCATTCGTCGAGTTAATAATGCTCGTGCTTGATCTGCTAGAACTTAACAATTTCTATGAACTAACGTATCAAGTTAATCGATAACCACCTTTTGTTTCTTTTGATGTCCTTGCATTAATTAAGAAAACAAATAATAACAAATAAATAGGCATACCCCAAGTGTGTAGAATGTAGAAGATATATAACATGAACATGCCTACAAAATTTTCTATGAAGCTGATGATATAGCAAGAAACATTCCTTAGTCTTTCTTCCTAGTTTGTCATCACTGGGGGAAAATGAAGTCATCCTGGGTAGAATTGGTCTATTAACCCGAAAAAGGCTCGATCCACTAGATAAAAGAGTTGTGGAGGAATAAAAAAAGTAAGGAATGTTGTGATGAGCTGGAAAATCTTCCATCTTGAGAGTAGGTTTGCAAGATAGAAAGCAGTTAAATAAACATGAGGATTTCTTTTACATGGACCCTTTAATGTTTAAGTTAGACAAGGTCTCCATGAAGTGCAAGATGCAGCAACAGTAAAATGTAAAGATGTTATGCAGGAAAAATGCATGACGAGCAATGAGATTGTTCACTATTACTAGCAATATTGGCTTGGTTTCGGGCTTATTCTACTTGTGTTTTTACTTTTCTTTCGTTGTCCCCAAAAACTAAAGAGTTAAAGGCTATTTATAAGCATCAAGGGGGATAGGGACATATAACACGCACATGCAAGGATGCGGTGCACGTTCCCGAGAAAGGTCGGTGCATCTCCCCCATTTGTGGTGTTATCCCAACATTAAGCTTGGAAAGGGCTTTCAGGAGAAACCTCCCGATACCGGTGGGAAAAGGTCCCTTGGAAGGAAAATGGGCCTGAAATAAACGGGCCATATTGCTAGGGGGCAATGCAGGGTAATGCAAGTAGGAGACATGTCTCCCAAAGTCCCTCTCGGGAGAGTAGCTCGACCAAGAGGAGACTATGAAATGCAAGTATCGGAAGCTAGTCCTAAGTGAATGGTGGTTTCTTAGAGGGATACGATTAAGCCCTAGAAAGGCTTCTTCAAAAGGATGATGTAACCCGCCTCTTTAGGGCATTAATTATGCTAGGATTTTTTTTTTCATACATCCACTACTCGTAATAAAATCCTCAACATACTCATATAAGAATAACATTCTTAAAACTAAACTAAGGAATAATAATCTTAACAATAAGCGGAAGTAGAATCAGAATCTCATGAAATTCATAAATCAATACATAAGTACTTGCATACACATTGTTCATGCCATTACAATAACTAATAATGAAAACAATAAAACTAACTAGATAACTGGTCCTAGCCTTGGCTTAGGACCCATCATAACCTCTACCAAGCTCACACTTCGATCACTTCTTTACCCTTCTGTCTGCTTTTCTTGCTTGGAATATTCCAAGGACAATTGTCCAATATTAGAAGATGAATTTTCTAAAAGAGGGCTAAAACAACATGAATGAATGATGCATGAACACATATAAACAGATACCCTAATATAACTTCCCTGAAAAACCAGCCCGGCACGAAACCCTAGGCAGTCATCCCGGCTTGCACACAAGGCAACGGGATACTCCTATACGTTGTTTCGGCAACACCCTCAGGAAATTACGACTACACTATCAGGGTAACATTTCACCTCTATGTACGAGAACCAATATACTAATAATATAATGCCATGTGAAGAATTACGACTAAACTATCAGGGTAATATTCCACCCCATGCACGAGAACCAATATACCAATAATATCATGCCATGTGAAGAATTACAACTATCGATGCGATAATATATGTACAGATATGACAAAATACTCATAAATTACATATGACTTAGCAACCTCGTAAATATCATGCATAATATAGGCAATTACATTACGTATAAGTTTTTTGGGGTAAAAACCATTCACCATGACCAAAGATTTAATTTATCCTCGAAATATGTGCTTGACCTCGATTTTCGTGCTCAGTCTCCAAAAATTGCACAATCTCTCAATTTTGAGCCTTAATGCACACTGGCCATTATATTTATTCAAATAAATATCAAAACCTATTTTTTCATAATTCCTACATATTTTCTTCCTATTTTTACCTCAATAAATTCTAAATAAATACCTTCTCAAATATTTTTTCAAATTTTTCTCCACAACAATTTGTAAAATAATTTTAGAAAAATAATAAAAAAATTTCAAAAGAAAATACCTAGCCACACACTTGAAACAAATGGCCAGCACGTGAAGCCCATCCACCAGTCGTCTTCTTTGTTTTTTTCGGTTGCTAACGCTGCTCCGATGCCCAAACTCTTTTCACCACCTTGAAGCTCTCCTTCAGTTGATCCCAATAGCACTATTCTTGGCCCAAAACACTAAAAAATACCCCAAACGACCAAATTTCAGTCCGGCTCTAGCATCACTCGTGACTTTTCGGCTAAGCTCGAAACACCCTTAAACTCACGAAAACATTCCAAACTCTTCAGAAATGATGCTCAACACTCCAAGAACAAAAGCCCTTTATCCTTCTCCCCAATTCTTCCTTAAACACTCGGATTCTCGAGTTTAATTTATTGAAGAACTCGGCCACCCCAATCCTCTATTTATACTCGATTTCTAGCCAACCCGAGCCATGCCTAGTCAAATCCAAGGACTTAATGGCCTGATACGACCTTATCTCGCTTCAAATCACTGTGATTAGCCTTGAACATGCTTGCCCAATTTTTTGGCAACCCACGGCCATATCGATGTCACATCACAACCATTTCTCAGCCATGCTCGCTCCCAATTGGACCACTATGCTCTGGGGCCCACTTCTGACCCATGAAACAGCCCTTTCGACACTAGTAAGAGGTTGGCCGATGATGCTAGAAGCTTGGTCGACGATGGCTATGGCTTCTTTTCAAAATTTTGCACTTTAATCTTGTAACACCTCATTTTTCCCGAGCGTTAAAAGACTTAGGATTTCGGGAATATATATTTTTTTCTCCACAAATACATAACATAAATCATTCCAACAGACATAAATCAATTCTCGACAATCCCGTTAAACTTTCTCAGCATATCAAACTTAGAATCATTAAGTTAAGACATGTAACGTCATCATAAATGCGGAAGCTAGATCGAAACCTTAAACAGTACATAACCGAAACTACTTTATTCATAACATGAAGATTGTTCAATCGTTTAACATGACATCATCATCCATAATATAAAAGATATGCTACTAACCACCTACAAATTATCGTCACTCCTTGGCAATTCCTTTTCCTTTGGCACTACTGCTTTCACCTGAAATGTTCAAATATTCTACGGATAAAGTCCAAATAAGATGTTAAATCATCTAAGTGAGAGTTCAAAACATTTTCATGAATGTATGCAAGACATGAAACAAAACTAACATATCCTCTGACATGTCACACCCCAAGAGAATCTCACATAGCATTTAACCCTAACCGGGAAAAATGCAATCTCTCTAAAGGTAACATAACCACATCGACACATTGGAACAACACAGTCCTAGTTTAAGAGAAACAACCTCGACATATAAACCTAGGTATCACCTTACTATCATGTTAGGCATTAAGTTCCCACTCAAAAGTATATTGGATCACGTCAACACAAACCCTGGCCACAAGATGATCAACACTATCCCTTTGAATCCACGTCCACCTAAAAAATAATGCTGCCTCTCAAAGGCCCCTGGGGTGGTGTCCCCTTACAGCCTCGCCACTTAAGCGGATTCGGGGCGGTGTCCACTCTCAGCCCTGTCATTTGTCGACTCGCAAGGGTGGTCTCCATTCTTAGCCCCTATCACAAATGGGCATTAATCCTTGGCACGCTTCCCTAGTGCTATCACTCAAGTGCCACGTCACAAGTTGACATCTCATATCCCACATGAACAACACAAAAACATGTAATGCCACATATCATGAATCAATACATCATATAAAACAACATTTCATGTACATAATTTACAATATAAAATTCAATGCACATGCATAAACATTTTGGGATGAGCCTCTCATATGAAAAAAACCATCACAGGTTAAACCGCTCACATGCAACAAAACCATTTGCATGTAACTAAATCAAGTTTAGAAAGAATCAAAACCAAGTTTTTAAGCAAGAACACTCACCTTGAACGAAACTCATAACATCTCGATTCTCATGACCAACCTTGATTTTCGTGCAAATCCTCAAGTTTTTAACCAAACCACCTCCTTACACGTCCTCACGCGCTACCTAAGTGCTTCTTATTCTCTAGGAACAAAAGCCCTCTATCCACTAAAACAAAATCACTCTCGTCCAGCATGAATTTACCACAACTTTGAATGAGAAAACCCTTGACCATGAACACGCTATTTGTAATACCCGAGAAATTTGGGTTAATTAAAAATAAGTAATTTATTAAAGAAATGGGGTTTCAGAGAAAATTAGTATCTGAATAATCCGAAAAATTGACTAAATTGACTGTCGGGAGTACCCTGGAGCCGAAATGACAAAGGAAAATGATGTAGCATTAACGAGCACCCCAAGATATGATTTATAGCATCGAAAGAAATTGGATCGGGAACAGTTTTCGGTACAGCTAAAATACAGTAACCAATTAGGCTGCAATACCGAATCGTTATAGATGACTTTCGAGAAGTCAATAGAAGCTTGAGGGGGCTTCAATTTTTCATAAGGAACAACCCTTCAGTGGTTTCAGGAAGAAACGAAGAGGTTTAGGGCCAAAACGGAGATTCGGGCCTAAATGCAGTTTTTTGAAAATACTCAAGAGAGGCCGAAACGATATTTTTTCAGAATCCTCAGGGGTCAAATTGATGTTTTAGGACTTTAGGGTCTTGAAAGAAATTATCAAAAGTCAAGGAGCTTGATGAAATGGGCCAAAGTGAGAAAACCAAAGTTTGAAGGGCTAAAGTGCAATTTTAAGAAAATCTCCAAGCAACCATGGCCGACCAACCCATCAAATCACCGAAATTGGCCACAGGGATGGCACGAGGGTTGCTCAAGGAGCATCTTTTGTAAAGGGCTTGACCGACAACAAGCAATGGAATAGCCAGAAATTGAAGAAAAAGTGGCCGAAAGTTTGGCCATTTAGATCGCGAAAATGGAGCTCTTTCGGTGGATTTTGGACTTGTTAAGGGCAATAGGGGACATCAGAAGCCTTGATTGAAGCGAGATTCATCATTTATGGGGCCAAAATCGCCTATAAATAGAGGATATGGTGGCTTAGAGTTTTGCAAGATTTGAGTTTCAAATCGACCTCACTTTTGAACAAATTGAGGCACCAAACCATAGGGCTTTTGTTGCCCATGAGCTGAGGATCATTTCTGGAAATTTTGAGGAATTTTGGAGTTCATTTGAGGGGTGATCGGAGCTTCGCCGGAAAAATCGGATCTCGCCGGAACCGAACTGAATTTTGCTCGGAGGGAGGTCTTTCAAGTGTTCTTTCAAGCTCAAATTTGGACAGAATGATCAACTCAAGGTAAGCTATCTTCTGGTATAGTCAGTTTAATTTTCCGGTGTGCCGGTGCCGGAGAAGATGACCGGAGATAATTTTTAATATTATTTAAATGCTGAAATAAAAAAAAATAGATTAAAAATAGAAATAAAGGAGATAAAATTCTGGAAAAATATCCAGAAATACAAGAAAAAGGAATGGTTCAGTTTTATAAAATTTTATTGGAGAAATGTTATGATGAAATAATTATTTTGAATTTTTGAAAGGAAACTTAATTAGAGAAAAATAGGAAGAGATTTTGGAAAATTCTCAGAAAACTCATAGAGATTAGAAATGTTATTTTAGGAATTTTCATGAAGAAAAATTAAATAAATTACCTGATTAGGTATTTATTTTGAATTTTGGAAGAAATTATGACTATAAAAAATAGAGAAAAAATAGAGAAAATAAGGAAAAAGTATGAAAAAATTTGATTATTGATTTTACTTGGAAATGATTGGCCAGGAAGTGATTTGGCCATGGATCTTGATGGTTTATGTTATTTTCAAGGTTGGCACGCAAAACGAGGTTATACGCGTTTTTCGAGAAAATTTGAGTTTACGTCTAAAGGTAAGTGGTTTTATCCCGAGAACCTATATATGAAACGTTTGCTTCATTATGCATGATATTTATTGAAGTTATGATCATTTCATATTGCATGGAAAGACGTTATTCTTGCATAGCACGATATTATTGGCATATTGTTACTCATGCATGGGATGGGGATGTTGCCCTAAGAGTGTAGCCGTAATGATGGAACAACGTTAGGATTATCCTGCAGAGGTTCGGGATTTTGCCTAGGGTTCCGTGCCAGGCTGGTAGGCTAGGGAAGTTACACTAGGGCACATGATTGTTTATGTTATTGCATCATATATTCATATATCATGTTTTTAAACCCTTACTAGAAGATTCATCTTCTAATGGGTTATGCCCCTGGAATATTCAACGTTCCAGTTTAGATTTGCAGCTTAGGCAAGGATCAGGTTGAGATGAGACGGCACGTGATGGCGTAGCTGATGGATTCAGTAAGCTGACTCGGATATGTTTTGGCTGATGCTTTATTGATGATTAGTCTTGTTAGAACATTATGGAATCTCCATGTATTTATGTATTTCAATATTGAGGATATGATGTTAATGTATGGTACGAATTCTTATACGATTATAAAGTGAAATTGATTATGTATCATATCAGGTTTCGATTTTAAGCTTCCGCATTTATGATGATTACCTGTCTTAGCTTATTGATTCTTATTTAGTGAGTTGAGAAGGTAAAACGGGATTGTCGGGAGATGGTTTATAAAAAAAATATATATATATTCCCGAAATTCCTAAGTTATTTAACGCTCAGAAAAGCGGGGCGTTACAGTTGGTATCAGAGCATAATTGCTAAAGACATAGGAAATGTCTGAGCCTTGAGTGACTCTAGTATGAGCGAATATAAGAAAAATGTCGCATGTGGCTAGATAAGCAAAGCCACCGTAGGATTTGGGTGTTGACGGTTACTGGATAAGTGTGTTGTAGTGGAAGTGCATGTCTAGGCAAGTTCTGGCTAAGGAAAGATTTGGTACTTAAGTGTGTCCATTGTGACCCACCTCTCTTTCCTGGGAACTTACCTGGTGTACTCTTCACGACAGACACTATTTCAGTAGACGACTACTATTCTCGGTGAATAGTAGAATGCCTAATAAAAGCTAGTACTGGAAAAATGATCTAGTTATTGGAATAAGGATTTAATGAAATGATTCGAGTGTAAGGTTGACTCGATAACCGTGATTATGGACCCGAGAGATTTAGGGACTGATGATTTGAGGTCAGTTGTCGAAATCCTTACAATGAAAGATAGGATAACTACGGTTATTGAAAGATGATCGGATTAGTGATGATTAGTTCAATGTGTCATGGCTTAGCTGTCGAGTTAAGGATCAAAGGATAAGGATTTTCGAGGGTCATTTAGTATCTCGGAAATAAGATAAGGGGATCTAACGGATTGGATCAAACAAGAGGCTGAAGATGGCCAAGTAATGGCGTGAGAGTTGCGTCCATTGATAAGGAGATAGTGGTGCAACCGATGAGACTTGGAGAGACGAGGTAAAGAAACCCTAACAGCGTAACGACACTACTGGTTCGGTGTTCGCAGTGACAGATCTGGATCTAGGGACCCGCGAGCAGAGGGCTGATAGATGGCTTATAGTAAGGTACGGGAGACCCGTCGACCAAAGCATTATAACAGACTGTCTGGGTGATGATCAGATGCTGAAGATCTGGGACAAACCAGTAGGGTCTGTACCTTGTGTGGAGTTCAAATTCCAATGAATTAGGATACAAGGCGTACCACTAGTTTGTCGATCAAGGCTGAGAGCCTAGGGAATCGACATAAGGTAAGATGGATTGTACTAAGGAGACACGATCTAAGGAATAAAAAACATGTAATGTCTTGAATGCGGACTATGTGTCCTATTTAAATCGTATCTAGGTTATGATCATTTCTTGAATTGGTAATGAGACGAGGATAATGAGGCTAGAGGGGAAATTTAACCTCAGTGTCTAGTTCGGCAAATGCCAAGTGAGATCATGAGATGGTTGTCTTGTAATTGCCTCAAAGAAAAAAATTAGGTTGTAAGGAAAATATACTCGACGTATGGATATGATAGATGAATGCTCGTGAGTTGTTTAAGTGTTACTTATGAGGTGAGGAAATCATCGATTGTGATGAGGGCCTAGAATGAATGTTTTTACAAAAGAAGTTAGACTCGTGGCAGCGACAATGAATGATAGTTCTTGAAGGATTACGATGAGACCGTGTGATTTTCACCCAGGGCGTACCCATTTGAGGGTTGACGTATGAATAAGTCCACTATATGACAGGGGTGATGATGACAGCTTGTATGCTAGCTAGCAGTAAGTATAGTACCTAGGAAGAACTAATTTAATAGCCATGTGCTGATAGTCAGCTGGATATGAAGAACGAAATGCGAGAATCGATGGATTCTTGATAAATAAGATTTCAGGTAGTGGAGCATAGATAGTCCAAAAACCATAATGGCGAGTTGTGAGAAGACAATCTCGGTTTAAAGTAAAGTTTAAGTATCGAAAAAGAAATAGTTAATTGATAGGTCGTATCGACCCTAAAAGAATGATGAAAAGACCTAGTCAACAGAGGTTATAACTACGATTCAGTGTGCTAAATGGATCTGTGAAATCAGGTAAAATTGTCGGTAGTCAACCCGACAAGATGAACTTGAAAGCACCATGATGAATAGTAGATTGGGAGCCATGATTGCAAGGAAATTGAATCCATGAGAGATAACTAGAACTGGATATTGCGATATGATTCAGGATTTTCAAGGATAAATCGGTTTGAGATTCTTGAGGAATTTCTGATTGAGGATCTAGGGATTCGTAATGGAACTTTAGAGTTTTCAGGAAGAAACCCAATGAGGATTGGAGTACCATGGGAGATGTAAGTACCTACCTACTCTAGTTGGCAGGATGATTATGGATTGTCATCTTGAAGATAGTGTAAATTTTTGATGTGATTGAGAGAATCAAGTTATGGCAAATGTGCCAAAATAACAGGTCGCAGTAGGGGAAGCTGCAGATTAAGAAATTCGAGATTTTGAAACTCTCATGTGGCTAGACAGTTAGTCTAGGTAGCCCTGGTAGGCAAATTCAGAGATATATAGTTGGACAATAATTAAAATGATGCCAGCGAATTATGAAAATAAGGAGCCTATTGATATGAGGTGTAGACACTTGTGGTTAGTGAAAAGCCGTATGAAAAATGAAAAATATCAGAGTATATTCTTGGAAGAATTAATTGGACTATTTCTTAATGATGAAATTGCCAATGATAGCTTGGATGCTTAACTATGTGTAACTTGATTAAGGACGTGAATTATCAGGTGATAATTAAGAGCCGATATTTTTAGCTCGAATTGATGAATTATTAAACAGTTGCAAGAGACTGAGGTATTTTATGATCAAAATGCAATCGAGGCTAAGACAAAAGAATGAAACGTTAAAGTACCAAAGCATAATATTCATTCCATAGTTCAAACGATTACAGGAAATCAAGCCGTACAATTACTCAAAGGAAAAAGAAACCATGAAACTGATGATGATGCTAATGTTCAGTAACGACGAAGGTTTCCAAACACGACAGGTCCCAGCTCATCAATGTCATCTGGGGGTGGCATCTGGCTACTGCTGACTTCACCAGGGTAAGGTGGAAGAGTAGCCTCTGAGAAACTGGGAAGAGGGACGTCCTCAGGGATGATAGGAAGATCGGAATTCCAACTTGGGTATTGATCAGGTTGAGAAGCAGGTTGGGGATGTGAGGCATAATATGCGAACAGTGAATCTTGCAAATAAGCTCGATAAGCTTGTAAATCACTAACCTGCCGTTGAAGTGTAAGAATCTGAGATACACATCCATAGACAGGATCCTGAAGCCGAGCCTGAGCTTCAATAAAGAATGTATCGGCAGCCCAAAATCGGTCGTTTACCGGAAGCGGAACTAGGAAGTTGATGAAATTTCTGACGCCAAAAACATCACGGATGGCGGCAAAACGAGTAGTACCATCCTCACGACGGAAGTAAGGGGCAAAGATGCATTCTGGACTACATCCTCTACGTAAGACTAGGCAGGCCCCACATCGAGACTGGGCTCGCATGATAGATCTGGATCTGGCTAAATCTAAACAAATCAGATATGGGTTGGAATATATATGGGTCAGATCTAATGGGTTGAAACAGGGATGGGTCAAACCTGAAGTGGATTGAGATGGGTCGGGTCGGGCCGGATCGAGACGGGTCGGGTCTGGTCGGATTGACCCGGATCTGGCAGCAACGACAGTAGCAAGGACGGCGATGGCGCCGAGGCGGCCGAGGGAGGCCGGGCGATGGCTGGTGGTTGCGCGAGAGGGCTGGCAGCGGCGGTGGCGTACCGGATCTGGCCGATGCGATGGCCGATTGGGCCGGCGATGATGGCGAGGAGGAGCTGCGATTGTAGCGGCTGGGGACGCTGTGCACAAGAGATCGAGGCTGACGGGGTGTCGGTCGGTGGTGCGAGCGCGGGGCCGATTACATCGGCTAGAGGCAGACGCGGCGAAGGCCGAGGGTGGCTGGGCTGTGCGCGGTCGGTGGTTGTTCGTGCGCAGAGTCAGTGAGTTGCAGAGGAAGGAGAAAGAATGAAGAAGAAAGAGGAAAAGAAGAAAAAGAAGAAAAAAAAAAGAAGAAAAATAAATTTCTTTATGGGAAAAACGTGTTTTATTATTCCGGAGATTCTAGTAAAAAGAAAAAAAATTATCCGGACGCGCGGAAGTTGAATTCGAGGCTTTTCGGGTATTTATAGTCCCGACCCTATGTTTAGAATCATGGAACAACGTAGGATTCAAAATGGAAATTTTGGGAATCATGTTTCGAAATAGAATGCTATGATGTTTTGAAATAAGAAATTTCGGCAAGCTGTTGTCAAAAAGGCAGTGATAGAACACTCTGGAATAATTATGTCTACAATAGGACTCATGAGAAAGGTCTAATAATAAAAAAAAAAAAATCTGCCGGGTGCAGTGAGAATTTGTGATAGCTCAAAGGATTGGGTTGCGTATTAATGCAACATGACCTAATGATTACGTGTGGATTACACCAAGGCACCAAGAGAACTACCCGATATATGACTTAGAGCTGACAGCTAAGACATGTACTCTTAAGGTTATGGAAACACTACCAAAATGATAGGACAATTGATGTGCTCACAAACCACGAGGAACCTGAAGTACGGGTTCTCACAAAAAGAGCTAAATGAAAGGTAGCGACAGTGGATGGAGTTCCTTAAGGACTACGACTGCACTACTTTGTATCACCCAGGGCGTGGCCGTCAGGTGCCGACGCAGGACCTGGTGGGTAGTCGCGAGTGGCAGATGAAGTTGGAGGCTTGTTGGCCTGCCAACTATGATGGTAGTGCCGAAGGGATCTTCTATCTTTATGGCTAGCCTGGTTGTTTAACTAGATTTGGTAAACGAGATACGAAAAGCATGTGTGATTAATAAGTGTTATTGTCTATAATTAATGATTGTGGTTAGCCAAGGTTTATGATTTTTGAAATACGAGAATGCAATCTAAAAAGTTTCGAGATAAAATGTGCGTGCCTAAAATGATTGGAAGGTGTGTGGTCGTCTGAAAGGAGCCACAACAGGAAATAATGTGAATGACATGGTATGCTTATAAGCATTAGACGTGTAAGGAACGCAACCCGAGGTGTTTTGTCAAGGATCAAATAGATGTTTGATTTGAGATATTTAGGTACTGAGCTATGTGATGTCTTAGTTACCTTAACGGTCTAATGAAAATTTCGAGGACGAAATTTCTTTTAAGGAGGGGTGAATGTAATACCCGAGAAATTTGGGTTAATTAAAAATAAGTAATTTATTAAAGAAATGGGGTTTCAGAGAAAATTAGTATCTGAATAATCCGAAAAATTGACTAAATTGACTGTCGGGAGTACCCTGGAGCCGAAATGACAAAGGAAAATGATGTAGCATTAACGAGCACCCCAAGATATGATTTATAGCATCGAAAGAAATTGGATCGGGAACAGTTTTCGGTACAGCTAAAATACAGTTACCAATTAGGCTGCAATACCGAATCGTTATAGATGACTTTCGAGAAGTCAATAGAAGCTTGAGGGGGCTTCAATTTTTCATAAGGAACAACCCTTCAGTGGTTTCAGGAAGAAACGAAGAGGTTTAGGGCCAAAACGGAGATTCGGGCCTAAATGCAGTTTTTTGAAAATACTCAAGAGAGGCCGAAACGATATTTTTTCAGAATCCTCAGGGGTCAAATTGATGTTTTAGGACTTTAGGGTCTTGAAAGAAATTATCAAAAGTCAAGGAGCTTGATGAAATGGGCCAAAGTGAGAAAACCAAAGTTTGAAGGGCTAAAGTGCAATTTTAAGAAAATCTCCAAGCAACCATGGCCGACCAACCCATCAAATCACCGAAATTGGCCACAGGGATGGCACGAGGGTTGCTCAAGGAGCATCTTTTGTAAAGGGCTTGACCGACAACAAGCAATGGAATAGCCAGAAATTGAAGAAAAAGTGGCCGAAAGTTTGGCCATTTAGATCGCGAAAATGGAGCTCTTTCGGTGGATTTTGGACTTGTTAAGGGCAATAGGGGACATCAGAAGCCTTGATTGAAGCGAGATTCATCATTTATGGGGCCAAAATCGCCTATAAATAGAGGATATGGTGGCTTAGAGTTTTGCAAGATTTGAGTTTCAAATCGACCTCACTTTTGAACAAATTGAGGCACCAAACCATAGGGCTTTTGTTGCCCATGAGCTGAGGATCATTTCTGGAAATTTTGAGGAATTTTGGAGTTCATTTGAGGGGTGATCGGAGCTTCGCCGGAAAAATCGGATCTCGCCGGAACCGAACTGAATTTTGCTCGGAGGGAGGTCTTCCAAGTGTTCTTTTAAGCTCAAATTTGGATAGAATGATCAACTCAAGGTAAGCTATCTTCTGGTATAGTCAGTTTAATTTTCCGGTGTGCCGGTGCCGGAGAAGATGACCGGAGATAATTTTTAATATTATTTAAATGCTGAAATAAAGAAAAATAGAGTAAAAATAGAAATAAAGGAGATAAAATTATGGAAAAATATCCAGAAATACAAGAAAAAGGAATGGTTCAGTTTTATAAAATTTTATTGGAGAAATGTTATGATGAAATAATTATTTTGAATTTTTGAAAGGAAACTTAATTAGAGAAAAATAGGAAGAGATTTTGGAAAATTCTCAGAAAACTCATAGAGATTAGAAATGTTATTTTAGGAATTTTCATGAAGAAAAATTAAATAAATTACCTGATTAGGTATTTATTTTGAATTTTGGAAGAAATTATGACTATGAAAAATAGAGAAAAAATAGAGAAAATAAGGAAAAAGTATGAAAAAATTTGATTATTGATTTTACTTGGAAATGATTGGCCAGGAAGTGATTTGGCCATGGATCTTGATGGTTTATGTTATTTTCAAGGTTGGCACGCAAAACGAGGTTATACGCGTTTTTCGAGAAAATTTGAGTTTACGTCTAAAGGTAAGTGGTTTTATCCCGAGAACCTATATATGAAACGTTTGCTTCATTATGCATGATATTTATTGAAGTTATGATCATTTCATATTGCATGGAAAGACGTTATTCTTGCATAGCACGATATTATTGGCATATTGTTACTCATGCATGGGATGTGGATGTTGCCCTAAGAGTGTAGCCGTAATGATGGAACAACGTTAGGATTATCCTGCAGAGGTTCGGGATTTTGCCTAGGGTTCCGTGCCAGGCTGGTAGGCTAGGGAAGTTACACTAGGGCACATGATTGTTTATGTTATTGCATCATGTATTCATATATCATGTTTTTAAACCCTTACTAGAAGATTCATCTTCTAATGGGTTATGCCCCTGGAATATTCAACGTTCCAGTTTAGATTTGCAGCTTAGGCAAGGATCAGGTTGAGATGAGACGGCACGTGATGGCGTAGCTGATGGATTCAGTAAGCTGACTCGGATATGTTTTGGCTGATGCTTTATTGATGATTAGTCTTGTTAGAACATTATGGAATCTCCATGTATTTATGTATTTCAATATTGAGGATATGATGTTAATGTATGGTACGAATTCTTATACGATTATAAAGTGAAATTGATTATGTATCATATCAGGTTTCGATTTTAAGCTTCCGCATTTATGATGATTACCTGTCTTAGCTTATTGATTCTTATTTAGTGAGTTGAGAAGGTAAAACGGGATTGTCGGGAGATGGTTTATAAAAAAAATATATATATATTCCCGAAATTCCTAAGTTATTTAACGCTCAGAAAAGCGGGGCGTTACAGTTGGTATCAGAGCATAATTGCTAAAGACATAGGAAATGTCTGAGCCTTGAGTGACTCTAGTATGAGCGAATATAAGAAAAATGTCGCATGTGGCTAGATAAGCAAAGCCACCGTAGGATTTGGGTGTTGACGGTTACTGGATAAGTGTGTTGTAGTGGAAGTGCATGTCTAGGCAAGTTCTGGCTAAGGAAAGATTTGGTACTTAAGTGTGTCCATTGTGACCCACCTCTCTTTCCTGGGAACTTACCTGGTGTACTCTTCACGACAGACACTATTTCAGTAGACGACTACTATTCTCGGTGAATAGTAGAATGCCTAATAAAAGCTAGTACTGGAAAAATGATCTAGTTATTGGAATAAGGATTTAATGAAATGATTCGAGTGTAAGGTTGACTCGATAACCGTGATTATGGACCCGAGAGATTTAGGGACTGATGATTTGAGGTCAGTTGTCGAAATCCTTACAATGAAAGATAGGATAACTACGGTTATTGAAAGATGATCGGATTAGTGATGATTAGTTCAATGTGTCATGGCTTAGCTGTCGAGTTAAGGATCAAAGGATAAGGATTTTCGAGGGTCATTTAGTATCTCGGAAATAAGATAAGGGGATCTAACGGATTGGATCAAACAAGAGGCTGAAGATGGCCAAGTAATGGCGTGAGAGTTGCGTCCATTGATAAGGAGATAGTGGTGCAACCGATGAGACTTGGAGAGACGAGGTAAAGAAACCCTAACAGCGTAACGACACTACTGGTTCGGTGTTCGCAGTGACAGATCTGGATCTAGGGACCCGCGAGCAGAGGGCTGATAGATGGCTTATAGTAAGGTACGGGAGACCCGTCGACCAAAGCATTATAACAGACTGTCTGGGTGATGATCAGATGCTGAAGATCTGGGACAAACCAGTAGGGTCTGTACCTTGTGTGGAGTTCAAATTCCAATGAATTAGGATACAAGGCGTACCACTAGTTTGTCGATCAAGGCTGAGAGCCTAGGGAATCGACATAAGGTAAGATGGATTGTACTAAGGAGACACGATCTAAGGAATAAAAAACATGTAATGTCTTGAATGCGGACTATGTGTCCTATTTAAATCGTATCTAGGTTATGATCATTTCTTGAATTGGTAATGAGACGAGGATAATGAGGCTAGAGGGGAAATTTAACCTCAGTGTCTAGTTCGGCAAATGCCAAGTGAGATCATGAGATGGTTGTCTTGTAATTGCCTCAAAGAAAAAAATTAGGTTGTAAGGAAAATATACTCGACGTATGGATATGATAGATGAATGCTCGTGAGTTGTTTAAGTGTTACTTATGAGGTGAGGAAATCATCGATTGTGATGAGGGCCTAGAATGAATGTTTTTACAAAAGAAGTTAGACTCGTGGCAGCGACAATGAATGATAGTTCTTGAAGGATTACGATGAGAGTCATTAGGTAAGAGAGAAGAGTATATTAGGTAAGAGAGTCATCCCAGAAAAGTCAAGGCTCACTCAAGGCACATTCTTGGGCCAAAAAGTAGGAGGTAATGGACTTTATTGGTTCAAAAGGAGAAAATGAGGTAGTTGTTCAGGAGAGGAATGCGAAAATCTTGGAAGAAGCATTTGAAGAATACTAGAAGAGGCACATGTGTAATGATGACTTGTCGATTTGGCTTCCGAATGCTAGGATCGATAAATAGACATTGGTCCCCAAAGGTCCCCACTATTTTTCTACTTTGATGAAGATTTTGCATGTGATTCGTCCCAAAGAACATGAACTTGCCCCCTGAGCAGTAGTTGCTTGGAGCAACTTATCATCCTCTATTTAGGGGAGATGAATTGCTTGAAGTAAATTTCAAGGGAACAAATTGTAGAAAGATGTGCTCATGAAGAACAGAAGCACGAGCAGCGAATAAAGGCTACTAAAGACAAATGTTTTGGGAACCTTTTGCAAGGACAAGGAAAAAAGTGAGGTAAGAAGTTGATTTTTCAAACCAACCGGCATCAATCACTCTACAGATATTTTCCCAGCCATTGGAGGGAGATCTTTTAAAGTCATAGGGTATTGCCACCTTCATGAAGCAATTGAAAAAGGATATAGCGAAGGTGTCCGAACAACCCATTTGTAACACCCTGATTTTTTCAGGGCATTAGATAACGTAATATTTTGGGGATGTATTTTTTTCCTACATAAACTCCACACAAATCGTCGACAATCCTGTTATACCTTCTCAGCATACCAAAGTAAGAATTAATAAGCTAAGACAGGTAAATCATCATAAATGCGGAAGCTAGATCGAAACCTCAAATGGTACATAACCGAACCATTTTATTCATAACATGAAAATTGTATTATCGTTAAACTTGACATCATCAAGATATACATCATAATGAAAAGACATGCTACGAACCACCTACAAATCACCGTCACTCTTTGACAATTCCTTTCCTTTTGGCACCGCTACTTTTACCTGGAGCATTTGAATATTTCAGGGACAAAGTCCAAATAAGGTGCTGAATCATCTAAGTGAGAGTTCAAAACACGTTTTTATAAAAGTATGCAAGACATGAAACAAACTGACATAACCAGACAAGCCCCAGCCCAAGAGAATCCCGCACAGTGCTCCATACCACGGGAAAATAACAATCTCTAGAGGCAACATAACCACATCGACACATTGGCATAACATCGTCCTAGCTTAAGAGGGTCAACCTCAATGCATGAACTCGAGAATCACTCCATCATTATTATGTTCCCACTCAGAAGCATTCTGGACCACGTTAACACAAACCCTGGCCACAAGATGATCAACACTATCACTGGGAATCCACGTCCACCTCGAAAACAATGTACAACTCAAAGGCCCCAGGGTGGTGTGCACTTGTAGCCCCGCCACTTAAGCTGATCTGGGGTGGTGTCCATTCTCAACCCTGCCACTTGTCGACACGTAAGGGTGATGTCCACTCTCAGCCCCCCTCACAGATGGGCAATAATCCTTGGCATGCTTCCCTAGTACTATCACTCAAGTGCCACATCACAAGTTGACATCTCACATCCCACATGAACAACACAAAAACACGCCAATGCCACATACCATAAATCTATGCATCATATAAAATAATATTTCATGTACATATTTCATCACATGTTAAACCATTCACATGCAACAAAACCCTTTGCATGTAACCAAATTAAGTTTTGGTATAATCAAAACCAAGTATTTAGGGTAGAACCACTCACAATAAACAAAGTTTTTAAGTAAGAACACTCATAATAAATCAAGTTCGGGGTAAGAACTCTCACATGCAACAAAACCAGTTTTTCAGTAGAACTACTCACCTCGAACGTATCTCAAAACACCTCAATTTTCATGTTCAACCTCGATTTTGGTGCAAATCCTCGAGTCTTTTGACCAAACCACCTCCTCACACACACTCACGAGTTGCTTAAGTGCTCTACGCGTGTAATGCCTCGTGTGTACTTTACATGCTTCTTCTTCTCTAGGAACAAAAACCCTCTATCCACTAAGCTCGAATCACTCTCATCTAACATGAATTTATCACAACTTTGAATGAGAAACCGTTGGGCCATGAACATGCTATTTATAGTGCTAGGATTTTGTGGAAATCATATCAAATCTTACCAAATTTTATCCAATCATATCTTATCCAGATCAAATCTTATCTTTAAAGTCATCATGAGGCTTTATCCTTATCTCTAAAGTCATCATGAGACTTTATTCTTATCTCTAATATCATCATGATGCTTTATCTTTATCTCCAAGGTCATTATAAGGCTTTTCCTTAATCTCCCAAATGCCCCTAGGAAAAAGGTTTGAAGAATTACACCTTGGGTTGAACTTTTTGAGTAATTGCACTTAGACCCCTTTAAACTTGATACCCTGACCATTTTTTCAATTGCACTTATGCTCCTGGAGAAATGATTTATTATGTTAATACCCTAAGATTTTAGGTAAATTACACTTTTACCTGAACATCAGTATTTACGATTTTGCCCTGGTTCAGAAACTCCACTTTTATCTCAAGACTTTCATAATCCTTTGAAATGTGCTATTTTCTCAAGCCGAACTTACTTAACACTATGAAATACAGGGTATTACACCATTGCTGGAACCCAGGACAAGCACCAACTTCTTCAAGCCACAATGGGTTATTTTTGCCAGCCGAAATGCCATGAGAGGAAAGTATTAGTGTCAAAAGACCCCCACATATGCCCTATTTTGTTAGGGTTTCCATTTGCATAGGGGATGATAACTCTATCTAACAGTTGTCATCTCCACAATGAGAACTTTCAAACAAACATTGGGTTGTTGGATACAAATTCAATGACTAACCAAGGGGTTATGGTGAGATTGATCTATTCGACCATCCTCTCCTGGGACGAAGCAAATTTTTTTAGGTAGGCTTCGGACGATATGGATCGAGCCAAACATCTGTTGGTTGAGGTAAGAACTCCACGTCCTTTAATTTGAGATTTGTTTTAGGGGCTTACCTTTAATGCTATTGCTTATGCTTTGCAAGGCATTCAAGCCATGGTCATGGTGAATACGATTAACTGTGTTTGTCTCAAGATGGGGCCTTTGCAATGAGGACATAGGACCGCAATGAGGAGTTATGGTAGTGGGAGCGCTACCACTTTAAAGCTCAAATTCATGATTTAGAGAGAGAGAGAGAGAGAGAGAGACTAGCTCAAAGGCCTTAGGATAGAAAATAAGGAGTTGGAAATAAAGGTTGCATATATGGAAGACGAACTTAGGAGAAAAAAGAGGCATCGAGGAGATGCAGCAGCAAGTGTAGGAGGAAATGTAGGAGCCTTACTTGACTTTTGCTAAGGATCACAATAAGATTTTAGAAGAGCTTAAGTGGTCACAGGAGGATAACACGTACATGCAGGCTTGCCTTTAGGAGGCTAAGCGTTCTTTTCGGGACACATATGTGACAACCATTTGGAGCCGTTAAGTTATATCAGCTCTCCCGAAACTACCATAGGAGGAAGAAACTATATGCTCAGAGATTTGAGAAGCGGAGATTCTGTAAGGCTCAGAGTTTATTAGAGAAGATGCATCATGGGGGAATGTTCCCCAAGCTGGTTTATTCGGACGAGGTTGCAAGGATGGATGCTTCACATTGGAAGGGATATCATCTAGATCCCCAAACCTTTGGGTAGGTTCTGGCAATGGATGCACAAGATGACTTAAGAAATTTATTAGGACCGTGGAGTTTGCTCATGTTCGAGCCTAACCTCACGCAAGAATTGTTAGGGCCTTCTGGAGTGGATCAGTTTGTGATTTAGTTCGGGCTTTTAATGCACCTGCCAATTTCTTTGATGGGCTTCTTCCAAAGCCCTATAATAAGCACCCTTTGTGTTCAATTTTTTGATTATGTAGGAAAATGTTTGTAAACTGTACTAAAAAAAAGCACAATGAATGATCACAAGATTGTTTTTAGACATCTAAGGAGTTGCTCCTTGTTGTATGAGGTTTATGCATGTATGTATGCAAAGTGAAAGTAGCAAGGTAAGGGGTACATGGCACTTGGTTCACCGCTTGTTCCTTCTAGATCCTGCCAGCCCATAGAGGTTAGAGTAAAAAATATGGAAGGAGTGAGTTTAAGTGATGCCTTACGTCAAGACAATATGTGTGTTGTAGCAAGGCATGTGTGTTATTATTTCCCTACCATGACAACAATAACAATAAACAAAAATACAACAACTCCCTAGTGTGAATGAGGAGCCTGGTGGTTGCCTTGTGCAAGAAAATGTTAGTTGCCATGGTGTAAGAGGAAACATAGGATGTGTATTGTGTCTTTCTGGTGTACTTTTGAAGCTCATGTCGTAAGAATGTCAAGATTTTGTTTCTATGGTTTGGGTTTCCCTACATTCACAATAGAATGCTAGAGAGTTTTGTTAAGGTGGTTCGACATGTGATGACTACCTCTGCAACTAGAATGTTGTGAGAAAACCATGGTTTTGTTTTCATGATTTGACATAATCTACATCCGCAAGTAGAGTGCCAATTTTTTTGTTAAAGTGGTTCAATGTAGGATGCCTACTTCTATAACTAAAAGATTGAACAAAGCCTATATTTTTTTTTTTTTTGGGGGAGGGGGGGAATTTTGGTAACACAGTTCGGTGAAGACCAGTCTACATTTGCGCTTTCGATGGCATAGTTCTAGGTTACCTACATCTACGGGGAGGCTTAACTTAACGTGGAGTGAAATTTTGATAAGTAGTTTGGTCTTCTTAGCCTACGTCCATGATAAGGTTTTAATGTCATGGTTCAACGAAAAGTAGCTTATATTTTGTGCGGGCGCCACTTGAGTGGATGAAAGCCCCAAGTTTTGTATTGTTATCGAAGTTAGGCTCCGTGGGGTACCAAAGTCTCGAGATTTTGTTATTATGGTTCAAATTGCACTACATCTATAGATTTGGTGTTTTGTTTGCCATAGTTCAGTAGAAAGCCAACCTACATCCGTGCGAGATTTTGGTAACACGGTTTGGTGAGAGCCAACCTAAGTCCATAAGAAAAGATTTTGATTGATGGTTTAGCATAGCCCTTATGTCCACAAAAAGGGGGTTTTTTCGTGGCTTGGTCCACAAGGTATAAAAACTCGATGCAATGATGATGACAATGACACTAACCATGATGATGATGAGATAATGATGGCAGGGGTTGTGATTCTGTTAACGTAGTTCAATTGTGGGCCTTTAACTTTGCGCCTCCGCAGTGGAGTCTTTTGTTTAAGTGGTTTAGCATTACTCACAACTAGAGTGCTTGATTGACATAGTTCGTAACCTAATCAACCAAGAATGAAGTAATACGTAAAGTGGATTTGCTAGGTGAATTTACAAAACCCTAGTTTTAATCAATTTAATTTTAATTCTTTAGAATTTAAGTGATTGTTAGTTGTTTAATTTTTTTCTTTCTATTTGCACAATTTAGAGTTTAATTTCTATGAGTAATCGATTGTCCAAATATAGTTAGTTGTTATTAATTTTAGTAATTAAGAGGTTTAGTTACCAATCTCTGTGGGAACAATCTATATTCATCATTTTACTTGTCTTAACTGCGTATACTTACATGTTATTCGTGGGGTACGTAAAATCACGAACATAGATTAGGTTAATGGAATTGTCGCTTTCCACAAGAATTCAATCAATGGGGTGTTTGGAAATAACAATAGAGATGACAAGATAATCATCATGTGGCATCAATATGTTTCCCTGATCACCAAGAGTAAAGGTTGTAACACCCCGTCTCACCAGGCGTGCCATTATAAGGGTATTCCCGGGATTTCTTTTTTTTTCTTCAAGTTCAACACACGCAGTGTATCAAGAACAATCTTCACATGCAGATACAAACCCCGCGAACCCCAGCCTTGCCCATTTAACTATCAAGATCAATAATCTTAAACTAAATGAGATTTAATACAACACAATGGATATATTAATATCAAAACACTGTAGTTCTTACATTGTGTTTCCATAGCAAAATGCGTAATACAGATCAAATGATAAAATTGCTATTATACAACTGTTCATTTGCAACATGAAATACATACTAAAGCCTCCAAACGTTATGACGACTTAACAAACTAAGTACCATTGGCCCTCAACCGGCCATATCCTTTCCCTCGCAGCAGTCCCTAGCTGGAACATTAAACGTTCTAGGGGTATAGCCCAGGTTAGATGATAAAACATCTAAGTGACAGTATGGAACAGTTTATACAATGCATGAGAGACACACGAGCATGGCATATGTAATACCCAGAAATGATTTGAGGTCATAAATAATATTTGATGAAGGGTACAAGTGGAATTTACGAAAAAATAAGACTATAGGGTACACTGACACAGCTTTGAACGATCGAATTAGTCAGAGGGAATACCCCGGACCCTAGACGATTAAGAAAAATTGTATAGTGTTGACGAGTGATTTAAATTATGATTTTTAGTGGTGAAAGAAATTGGATTAGGAACAGTTTTCGGTACAACTGTCGACCGGACTAAGAAAATTGAATCGACGTAGGAGATGTTTAGAAAATCAACAGAGCGTGTCAAGGACCTATGTTTTACACGTAAAACAACCCTTAAGAGATTTCGGGTTGAATCGAATGGATTTAAGGTCAAATTGACCTGTCGGGCCTAAGTACAATTTTCTAAGTTTTCCCGAGGGAGGTTAAAACAATAATTTTTCGAAAGTTTCAAGGATCAAATAAGTTTCAAGGATCACGTCGGGTGGCCGAGGCCACTCAGTCACGTCGAGTGGCCTTGGCCAATCGGTCACGTCGAGTGGCCTTGGCCAATCGGCCACGCTGGGTGGTTTTGGCCACTCGGCATAGCCACTCGGCCGTGCCGAGTGGCTTCCTCTTGGCCCCAGCCGAGGGGTCTTTTCTGCTTCCTTGCTGTCGCTTTGTCTGCCTTCATCTTTCCGGGTACATCAATTGCTCCCTGCTCTTTTAGTCGAGAGGTCGGGCAAAAGAGTATAAGTTTCTCGGAATTTTGCAACGTGATTTTTTGTCTTTTTTGCTTTCTTTGGTTGACCATTTACGCGCTTTTATTCTTCATTTTCTGTATCTTTTTGGAAACTTCGGTATTTTTTCACTTTTTGAGCTCCTATAAATAGGGAGTCAAGTCTTCATTTGATTCTCAAGCACGTCACTTTCAAACTCGAATTCTCTCAGGTCTCGGCGCGTTTTCTAGGCCACGTCTCGTTTTCATTGATGGAAGGAAGTGATTTAGAGGCCACTCGGTCATGACCGAGTGGCCTTGTGTGCGACGAGGGGCCACTCGGCCATGACCGAGTGGCCGTGGTGGGTGACGAGTGGCCACTCGGTCATGACCGAGTGGCCATGTTTTTGGCCGAGGCCACTCGATCATGACCGAGTGGCCGTGTTTTCGGCCGAGGCCACTCGGTCATGACCAAGTGGCCTCTCACTCGGTTGTGGCCGAGAGGCTTCGGCCTTCTCTCGTCTTTTTTATGCCTTTAATCGCCTGATTTTTCTTCGATACCTTTTTTCTTCTGCCTTGTACTAATGTTTTTTGTCCTTTGTGCAGGTGTTTTGTTCGCTATGACCTTTCATCTTTTCTCTTGTAACCAGGTAACGGTCTCGAATTTCTTGAATATGTCGAGAAGAAGACCGGCATCACCCCCTAGCCCTGCGCACATCCCTGATACTTCAAGCTCTCGACTTCGATATGATGCTTTCGAGAAGATTTATGACGCCACACCTTCTGGTTTTATGGTGAGGTACCCTCGCCTCGACGAGCTGGATCCTTCTCAAGTAGATGAGGGCTCCCTGGGAATTCATTTTGCTTCGTTTGAGGTGGGGCTCCGTTTTCCCCTTCCACCTTTCGCCATGGCATGGCTACGTCATTATCAGATTGTTCCTGCCCAACTTCACCCTAATGGTTGGGCCCAGATGGTCGGCTTTTCTGTGCTTTGCCAGCAGAGGGATGTACCCCATTCTTTGATGCTTTTTAGTTGTTTTTATCGGTTGCGAAGAGCTAGTAAGGACCGTGCCCTTTATACGCTCCAAAAGATTCGGGGCTTCGAGCTGTTCGACGCTCTTCCAAATAAGATTAATCGATTTGAAGCGCGATGGGTAGTGATAAGACCTCCGCTTACCTGGGATGCACCTCTGTGCTGGAACCATCAGGATGCCAGCCAAGGGTTCCCTCCTTGTAAGGAAGTTCGGGGTGTATATCGTCGTCTTGTAGAGATGTTGTCAGCACAAGGCCTCGTCGATTTGATGAGCCTCTTGACGATGGAGAATTTCAGAGCCGCGGGCTGGGGGGTCGTAACACCAACTGCTCCTCCTCAGTCTTCTACGCTATCCAACCAGGAAATGGAAGGAGCCGAGGAGGAGGAGATGGAAATGCCTGAGTCGTCTTCGCATCCTCCTTTCGATCCTCAGGAGGAAAACACTCCTGGGGGTAGAATATATTTTTGACATTACCTTCTTTTCTTCTTCACTGTATTTATTTTTCCCATGTTAAAGGTTTTGCTTTGATTTTTGCAGAGATGGCTAGAGTAAGTAGGTTGAGGGAGCTGCGTAGATTCCAACGTGAAGAGGAGGCGCGTGCTGCGGCTTCGTCCGAGGTTCCTCCCCCAATTACTGAGGGAGCTACAAGCTCTCGTCCTCCTCGATCTCGCAGGCCTGCTGGCGTTTCTCCCATAGGGGTGGAAAGGCGTCGCCGCCCGAGAAGCGATCCCTCGAGTACTGATAGTCCTTCTCATACAGAAAGTCCTCCCTCGTTTCCTGAAGAAGCAGTCAACATCCCCTCTCCCGCTCCTGATTCTCGAGGAGGGCGAAGTTCGTCCTCTCGGTTTGCTAGTGATATGGCCTGAGTGGAGGAAGAATGTCGCCATCCTGTTATTCCTAATAGGAAAGATCGTCGTCGTCTTAAAGGTGAGAAGTCATTGAGGCCACCTCATATACTTCCCCTTCCAGGGGATATGAGACACACTATGATTCTTGGAGATGGTAGGAAACTCACTGGTCGGGACTTTGAAGTTTCTCCGGGCGTATTAGAGACGGACTCAGTCACTGAACCAGGAATTGGTGCTCGTCTCATTTATTCTACTATTCTCCCTCGAGAAGAACGACGGTTTATTGGTGGCAACTATGCCCAAACCAGAGATGAGGTAGAGCGGCTTCTGGTGCAAGGGGTCCAGGGGATGGTTGCTTCCAATGCCAGGGACAAGGCCTATCGTGAGCAAGTGGAGGCCCAAATGTTAGATTGGAGGCGACGCCAAACCGACTGGAATGAGGTGCGCCAAGTGTTAAAGGGTCGTGCTCGTCGGGCGGAGCTTGGGAAGAAGAATACGGAGGAAGAGATTGGGCGTATGAGTGATCGACTGACCGAGGCTTCTGCTGGTACTTCGAACCTCCACGGGGAGATTAGAGATTTACGCTCTAAGCTTAGAGCTGAAGAGCAAAAGAATGTGGAGTTGAGGGCGCGACACGAAGCGCTTGTGCAGGAACACTCCTTACGCCTGTCCTAACTGAAGATAAGTCGTAAGGATGCCCAGGATATTCGCGCTCAAGTGGTGAAGGAATACCGTCTCTCGAAAGATTGTCAGAAAAGGAAAGGAAAATATGCTTCAGGATTTCTGAAATATGGCTTTTATCTGGCTCGCACCCATTTGGAGTCTCAGCGTCCAGGAGAGAGTTTTCCTGAACTTCTTCTTACCCCCGAGGTTGAGGATTCTCATGAAGTGGATCGGCGTCAGTATGAACCAAATGAGCCCCTGAGTCCTTCTTCCTATTTAGACTCTTACTTGGTGGACGATTTGGATAATTTGACGGGCCCCTGGGATCCATTTCCTTTTAAGAGTGGGGAAGGAAGCGCGACGGTCGATCCCGGAGTCATTGAAGAAGCTTTTGGCGCAATTGTTGAAGACTTTCCTCATACGGCCGAGGTTGAGGAAGGGGAACTTCCCACAGGGTCTCCTGAGTTTCCTGTTGTGTCTTTTGGATCTACTCGGCGTTCGTCTCGCAGATCTCGTTCCCGTGAGTAGGTCCTCCTTGTAGTTCGCTTTTTGCTATTGTTGCTGCTCCCTCTTTTTTTTTTTGTGTGTGTAAGAGAACTATGCTTTATCAATGAAATATTTTCTTCTTGGCCCTATCCGACGTGCCTTGTTCTTTTATTGCTTGATTTACTCTTTCCTTGCTGTCACTGGTTATCCCTGGCTGTCGTCTCTGATATGAGGCCAAGATCTCTCTTTCATTTTTGAATTATGCACAATGTGTTGATCTTGAGCGTATTTTTCCTCGTTGCCGGGCTATAGGCAGGACAACGGGCTTGATCGAATTTTACCTCGTTGCCGGGCCATAGGCGGGACAACGGGCTTGATCGAATTTTCCCTCGTTGCCGGGCCATAGGCGGGACAACGGGCTCGATCGCATTTGACCTTGTTACCGGGCCGTGGGCGGGGCAACGGGCTTGATCGAATTTTACCTCGTTGCCAGGCCATAGGCGGGACAACGGGCTCGATCGCGTTTGACTTCGTTGCCGGGCCGTAGGCGGGGCAACGGGCTTGATCGAATTTTGCCTCGTTGCCGGGCCATAGGCGGGACAATGGGCTCGATCGCGTTTGACCTCGTTGTAGGGCCGTAGGCGGGGCAACGGGCTTGATTGAATTTTACCTCGTTGCCGGGTCATAGGCGGGACAACGGGCTCGATCGCGTTTGACCTCGTTGCCGGGCCGTAGGTGGGGTAACGGGCTTGATCGAATTTTACCTCGTTGCCGGGCCATAGGGGGGACAACGGGCTCGATTGCGTTTGACGTCGTTGCCGGGCCGTAGGCGGGGCAACGGGCTTGATCGGATTTTATCTCGTTGCCGAGCCGTAGGCGGGACAACGGGCTCTATCGCGTTTGACCTCGTTGCCGGGCCGTAGGCGGGGCAACGGGCTTGATCGAATTTTACCTTGTTGCCGGGCCATAGGCGGGACAACGGGCTCGATCACGTTTGACCTCGTTGCCGGGCCGTAGGCGGGGCAACGGGCTTGATCGAATTTTACCTCGTTGCCGGGCCATAGGCGGGACAATGGGCTCGATCGCGTTTGACCTCGTTGCCGGGCCGTAGGCGGGGCAACGGGCTTGATCGAATTTTACCTCGTTGCCGGGCCATAGGCGGGACAACGGGCTCGATCGCGTTTCTGAAAAAATAAAATTGCATTCATATAGACACAAGCATTTTTTACATGGTTCGGCAAAGTGTGCCTACGTCCACGGTCCTATTCAGGACTTTATATTATTGCAGATAGTTGCTCAGGTACATCGTTTGTATACAACTTCAGATAATTCAGATTCCATGTTTTTCCCATGGTGTCTCCTTCAAGAGTTTGTAAAATGCAAGTGTTGGGTCCGATCAGCTTTAGGATACGATATGGTCCTTCCCAATTGGCTCATAGCTTTCCATCTTCCCTTAGCGCGTTGGTTACGACAGATCTCCGAAGTACTAAATCTCCTTCTTTCATGGGTCTATTCTTAACCCGAGAATTGAAATAACTGGCTATTCTTCTCTGATATGCGGCTATCTTCATGGCAGCGTTATCTCTCTGCTCTTGAACCAGATCCAAATTTTTCACAATGCTTCAGAATTCCTCACACCATCCTCCTCTTCATATGCTATTAACCTTGGGGACTTCGCTGAAATTTCTATGGGGATTAAGGCTTCTGTCCCATATACAAGATTGAATGGAGTTTCTCCAGTAGCGACTCTACTAGTCGTCCGATAAGCCCATAAAATGGTGGGTAGCTCATCTGCCCATGTGCCTCTGGCTCCTTCAAGTCGAGTTTTTAAGCCATGTAATATGGTTCGGTTACTGACCTCAGCTTGTCCATTGGCTTGGGGGTACGCCACCGAGGCGAATCTTAGTTGAATCCCTAGATTGTCACAAAACTTTTTAAAAGAGTCACAATCGAATTGTTTCCCATGATCCGTGACGATGATTCTGGGTATTCCAAATCGGCAAACAATGTCTTTCCAAACCATCGCTTCTACTTTTCGTGCTGTAATAGTGGCCAACGGTTCAGCTTCAATCCATTTGGTGAAATAGTCAGTAGCTACTATTAAAAACTTTCTTTGCCCGGGCGCCTGAGGGAAAGGTCCCAAAATATCCAAACACCACTGAGCGAAGGGTATAAGTTGGAACGCAGGCTGCAGCTGGGATATCGGGGCAGATTGGACTGGAGCATGTCGTTGGCATTTGTCACATGCCTTGACTTTCTTTAGCTCGTCTGACCTTAGTATGGGCCAAAAGAAACCAGTTCTTAATATTTTGGTAGCCAGAGCTCTTGCTCCCAGATGTTCTCTACACATTCTGCTATGAGCTTCTGCTAGGATATATTCGGCCTCTTGAGGGCCTAGACATTTGAGGAGAGCTGTAGTGTAAGCTCTCTTATATAACATCCCATCTATGATAGTAAATCTTGAAGCCTGCATCTTAAGCTTTGTCGTTTCTTGTGGGTCGTCTGGCAATTCATTGTTAGTGAGGTAACGGTAGAAGGGCGATCTCCAGTCTGTCCTCGTCTCAATGCACAATACTTATTTTTCTTCAATGCTTGGATGGTGTAGCATTTCCACAAATACTGCTCTTCCTGTTATTTCTCTGGTGGAGGCTAATTTAGATAAGGCATCAGCGTGCCCATTAAGAGATCTGTTTATTTGTGTTAATTCGAAGCTTTAGAATATTTGGGCCAGGTCTTTGACTTTACGCAAGTACTGAGCCATTATTTGTTCTCTGGTTTCGAATTGTCCCTAAAATTGCTGCACAATTAATTGAGAATCACTATGGGCAACTAATCGTGTTACCTCCAACTTCTTTGCTATCCTCATTCCGGCGATTAAGGCCTCATATTCAGCCACATTGTTGGTACTTGAAAAAGCAAATCGCAGAGAATATTCCATCGTTTCTCCTTCAGGGGATACTAGTACTATTCTCGCTCCGCTTCCTTGTGAACTAGATGCTCCATCAACAAACAACAACCATATTGCTTGCTTGTTTTCTCCTGCTTTACTGGAGTGAGTGCATTCCACAATAAAGTCAGCTAGTGCCTGTCCTTTTATAGCTTGTCGAGGTTGATATTGGATATCATATTCGCTTAACTCAATGGACCATTTGGTAAGGTGACCTGAACATTCGGGTTTTTGTAAAATACTTCGCAGAGGCTGATCTGTAAGTACGATAGTCGAATGGGCCTAGAAGTATGGCCTCAACTTCCTGGATGCATTTGGTAGGGCCAATGCCATTTTTTCCGCCACGGGGTAACGTGTCTCGGGGCCTTGTAATACCTTGCTGACATAATATATTGGTCGATCCACCTGTCCCTCTTTCCTGATTAATACCGCACTGATGGCTTCATCACTGACCCCCAAGTACAAGTATAACGTCTCTCCAGTCTCTGGTCGTGTTAATAGGGGAACTCCTTTCAAATATTCTTTTAATGCTTCAAATGATTTTTGACATTGTTCTGTCCACTCAAACTTTTTCCCTGCTCTTAATGTTCGCAAGAAGGGCAGCTCCCTTTCGGCTGACTTGGAGAGAAAGCGTCCCAGGGCTGCCATTCGCCCTGTCAATCGCTGAACTTCTTTAGTTGACGCGGGTGGTTCCATATCCAATATTGCTTGAATTTTCTCAGGGTTAGCCTCGATTCCTCTTTGTGTGATCATGTATCCTAAGAATTTTCCCGACTGTACTCCAAATGCACATTTCGCTGGATTTAACCGCATGTTGTATTGCCTAAAGACCCCAAGCACCCGCGTTAGCTTTTCTACATGGGATTCATTTTCTCAACTTTTCACTATCATGTCGTCAACATAGGCTTCCATTGTGTCGCCCAGCAGTTTTTTAAAGACCTTATTCACCATGCGCTGATAAGTGGCTCCGGCGTTCTTAAGTCCAAAAGGCATGACTTGGTAGCAGTATGTCCCTTTTTCAGTGATGAATGACGTCTTTTCCTGGTCTGGAGGGTACATTCTTATTTGATGGTATCCTGAGAATGCATCCAAAAAGCTTAAAAACTGGTATCCAGATGTTTCGTCCACGAGGCGATCGATCCGTGGTAGCGGGTAGGAGTCTTTGGGACACACCTTATTGAGATTGGTGAAATCCACACAAACATGCTATTTTCCATTAGGTTTCGGGACCATAACAACATTGGCCAACCATTCTGGATACAATACTTCTCGAATGAAACCTGCCTTTAGTAGTTTGTCAACCTCCTCTTCTAGCGCATGTAGCCTATCAGGGGCAATGTTTCGCTTCTTTTGTCGGACTGGTTTGAAGTGGGGATCCACATTCAAGTGATGGCATATTACTTCGGGACTAATCCCTGGCATATCTTTCGGTTTCCAAGCGAACACGTCTGAATTTTCTCGCAGGCATCTGGTGATTTCTTCTTTCACACGTTCCGGAAGCTGGGATCCCACATACGCCACTTTCTCAGAGTCTGATTCACTCAGGTATATTACTTCTAATTCTTCAACAGGTTGAGGTTTACGTGTAGCCCCTTCTTTGAAGGATTTATGTATAGCTTTCTCGGCTATGGATAAGGTTTCTTAAGCTCTTTTCCCTTTTGTAGACGACACATAGCAAGTTCGTGCCTTCTTTTGATCTCCTCTAACCTGTTTGACCCCAGCGGGTGTAGGGAATTTCATCAATAGGTAGCAAGAGGACACCACGACCCTTAAATCGTTAAGTAATGGGAGTCCCAAGATCATATTGTATGCCGTCGAGGAAGTTTTAACCACCATAAAATTCGCTTGTCGAGTTACAAGTTGGGGGTCTTCACCTAACGTGATAGGTAGTTGAATAGATCCCGCAACCGGTACCGCTTCTCTAGTAAAGCTATACAGAGGTGATGATACTTTCTTCAATCGATCATGGGATAAATGCATTTGTTCAAAGCAGTTCCAATAAATCAGATTGACAGAACTGCCACTATCCACTAAAATTCTGCTGATGGGGTGTTTGGCCACGACTGTTGAGATAACCATGGGATCGTCATGTGGGAGTATTATATCGCCTCAATCAGTTGGGGCAAAGGTGATGGGCTCTTCATCGTCTCTTACCTCCATTACTGAGTTAACTTGGTAGGCTTGACGTGCATATGCCTTTCGGGAGGCTGATGTGTCTCCTCCTAGGGTTTCCCCTCCGGAAATAACGTGAATGGCCTGTTGAGTCGGCTCATTAGCTACACGAGTATCTTGTCGATGATCTCTTCCTCTTTCTTGCTACCTTGGGTTTGGCCTTTCATGCCCATCACGCCTGTCTTCCCTTTGTCGGGGTTCCTTGTTTTCTTCTTTTTCTTCTTCCTTTATCACATACCTTTGTAAGTGCCCTTCACGGATGAGTATCTCAATCTGGTTCTTCAGTTCTCGGCAATGATCCGTGGAATGGCCCCAAGTTCGGTGATATCTGCAGTACTCTCCTTGATTTTTCCCCATAGGTCGGTCAACTCTGCGGGGTAGTTTAAGGAGTCCTTCTCCTTCAACTGCAGCTAATATAGTTGATCGGGGTTGTAGAAGCCGAGTATAATGATTAAAGAGAGGTTTAGGTACATCTGGACGCCTAACTCTTTCTTGTCGTCAGATAGACTCTTCTTCCCCTTCTCTTCTTTTCTTTGTCTTCATTCCCCGCCACATTCCTCATAATTTCAGTGTAGAGAGGCGAGTCGCGTCCCTTGGAGCATAGCTGACACTGCCACTTGGGCTGGCAAGTCGGGGATTTCAAGGGTGGCATTACGGAATCTATCCACAAATTGTCGTAAGGATTCCTTATTCCCTTGTCGTATACTGAGCAAATAGGTGGCATCCTTTTTCCTTCGACTGTTAATCACAAAAGCTTTGGTAAACTCTGTCCTAAGATGTCCAAATGAGGAAATAGAGGATTCTGGAAGGCTGTTAAACCATGTCCGAGCATGTCCTGACAGTGTTAAGGAAAATGCTCGACACATTATGTCGTCATCCCATCCATGCAACATCATTAGTGACTCATAGTTCTGAACATGATCATATGGGTCATCTTTTCCAGAGCAAAGGGTAATTTGTGGCATTTTGAATTTTCGAGATTTTCGAGGCAGCGGTCTCTCCAATATATCTGTCGTAAAAGGACTTTTTCTTCGTTGGTGCTCTTCTGTTGCAGGGATCAACTTTTTCCCCTCAAGCACTTCTTCTACTACTCGTTTCATATCATCCCTCATAGTAGCTGTTGTCTGATTGTCATATCTTGTTGGGGTACTGCCCACTGTTTCATGATACCTTCGTCTTTGAGGGCTTCTGGTCCTGTTTTTCATTCTGGGGTTTTCATTTCTTCGCGGTACGGAATGAGGGTTCTTCCTTGGAGGTGGTGACCTAGGCCTACCCTCTCGTCTAGGCGTAGATCGAGAATGAGAATCGGGAGTAGCTTCTTGGTAGGAATCGGCCCCTGCTTCGGGTTGAGGTTCTAGGGATGGCATAAACTTTTTCAGAGTATCAGGTAACGTCCCTACAGGCATCATACCTTGGAGGATACCAGCCATGTCTTGAAGTGCTTGCATGCCTTCAACGTGTTGTTGTCTCAATGCTTCGTACTCTTCCCACGGTACCGTATGTGATGGCTGTCGTGAAGCCCCAGCTTAATCAGTAGGAGGTGGCCTTGAGCCTATAAGTAGTGGCGATGGGACTGGTTGGTTTCCCACCTGCGGGATAGGGGAAATGGAGCGGTCGTCTCTTTCAGGTTGAGCATTATGTGGGGGAGGAGGTGCTCCCTGTTGCTGAGTGTTTCGTGGTGGTAGGCGTGTTTCTACGCCTTGAGAGAGAGTTCGTCGGTGTCCACGGGTGTTTGCCATTCTTACGTTGACTTTTTGACTTTTTGTCTTGCGTTTCCCACAGACGGCGCCAATTGTTGTTGCCAAAATACAACAATCTATTTTAATTGAGGATAGGCGCAAGAGTCTCGAAAGTCGTGCCTTCGAGGAATTGGATCTGATGGAGTCCCAAGTCTGATAAATCGACGGAGCTGATGGTCTGACAGGTTGATGATCTTGTGGGCTGATGATTTTTGGGGCTGATGATCTGATGGCCTCAAAATGATCTGGTGGCCTCAAGATGATCTGGTGGCCAAAAGTGATCTGGTGGCCTCGAGGTGATCTGGTGGCCTCAAGATGACCGGGTGGCCAAAAGTGATCGAGTGGCCAAAAGTGACCGGGTGGCCAAAAGTGACCGAGTGGCCTCAAGATGACCGGGTGGCCAAAAGTGATCGGGTGGCCAAAAAAAGTGACCGGGTGGCCTCAAGGTGACGAGAGACCTCGGAGTGACGAGAGACCTTAGTGTGACGGGAGGCCTTAGAGTGACGAGAGGCCTTGTGGTGACGAGAGGCCTTGTGGTGACGAGAGGCCTTGTGGTGACGAGAGGCCTTGCTGATGACGAGAGGCCTACAAAACAAGAACACCGTTAGGGCGCGGGTGGGGGTCCCCGCGCAAACCCTCCGATACTTAAATTAGATCTCGAGAGAAAATACAAAATCGTACTTCAATTGTTCAAAATAGCGTACCCCGTGTTGAGAATTGGGTCTTGTATTTATAGTGGAGGAGAGAAAGAGAGATCTTGCGATATTTTCAGCGAGAATCTCGGGCCCCGTTTCGGAATTCTCGGGGCCCATGGGCTGAATCACGATGGATCTCCCGGCGATGTCGGGTGACCCCCACTCGGGTGGGTGGTCTTTTCTCGCAATCTGACCGAGTGGCCTCGGGCACTCGGTTGGAGCGAGTGGCCTTGGCCACTCGATCAGGTCGAGTGGCCAAGCCACTCGGCTATGCCGAGTGGCCTTGGCCACTTTGGCAGATGGCCGAGTGGCCTTGGCCACTCGGGTGTGATGAGTGGCTTTGGCCACTCGGTCAAGCCGAGGGGCTAGGCCACTCGACCATGCCGAGTGGCCGAGGCCACTCGGTCACGTCGAGTGGCCTTGGCCAATCGGCCACGCCGGGTGGTTTTGGCCACTCGGCCGTGCCGAGTGGCTTCCTCTTGGCCCCAGTCGAGGGGTCTTTTCTGCTTCCTTGCTGCCGCTTTGTCTGCCCTCATCTTTTCGGGTACATCAGAATTATTTTTTAGGTCTTCAAATTAGGCAAACTCCTAAAGGAATCTATATAAGCCAAACCAAGTATATAAAAGAAATCTTATCTAAATATGGAATGAAGGACTGTAAGCCTATCTCTACCCCTATGAGTTTGTCAACCGAAATTGATCAAGATGAGGAAGGAAAATCAGTAGACCAAAAGCTCTATAGAGGAATTAAATATGTCGCGGCAAGGTCAACCCCAACGGTGTGTGGAGTGGTGTTCTCCACGGGAGGTTGAGTATGTCAGGGAGATTTCTGAAGCTGGATGTGTCTTGCATGTTGTGTCTTCGTATGCCATGCTCGTGTGTCTTTCATGCATTGTATAAACTGTTTCATACCGTTACTTAGATGTTTTATCATCTAACCTGGGCTGTGCCCCTGGAACGTTTAATGTTCCAGCTAGGGACTGCTGCGAGGGTAAGGACGTGGCCGGTTGAGGGCCAATGGTGCTTAGTTTGATAGTCATTGTAACGTTTGAAGGCTTTAATACGTATTTCAGGATGTAAATGAACGGTTGTATATTAGCAATGTTATCATTTGATCTATATTGCGTATTTTGCTAAGGAAATACAATGTAAGAACTACAGTGTTTTGATATTAATGTATTCGCCGCGTTGTATTATGTCTCGTTTAGTTTAAGATTATTGATCTTGGTAGTTAAACGGGCAAGGCTGGGGTTCTCAGGGTTTGTATCTGCATGTGAAGATTGTTCTTAACACTCCGCGCGTGTTGAGCTTGGAGAAAAAAAAAAAAGAGAAATCCTGGAATACCCTTATAGTGACATGCCTGGCGAGACGGGGTGTTACAATTGGTATCAGAGCCCTAGGTTAAAACCTTAGGACGGTTAAGCTAGGTTGTTGAACTTAGCACTGTGAGAACTACTGAATGAGAACTTAGAATAGGATTATGGATTCTAAGAGACGTTCGAAACATAGTTGAAAGTGGTATGGAGACTCTAGAGAGATGAAATTTGAGGTTTTAATTTGAATATACATTCAGCAGCAAGAAAAGACGGACAAATTCTACTTTAGGCGCATCAGTAAGAGGTGAGAGAGCCAGAAATAGGAGCTGTCGAAAGGATATAGATATATGATCAACAAAATGTTAGAAGAATAAGTACGTTGGTGATTCTAGTACAACTTGAAGCATAGCATAAAATCTCTTTCGGAAGAATCTTAGTGAATCGTCTCAGTACCCTCCCGTTTGGGACATGTTAAATGATGGCGATGTCATGCCCTAACAAAGATAAGTGAAACGATGGAAATTATTAGGAGAACCTGTCAAGGGTGTGGGAAAGAAGAATGACTTGAAGATCTTAAGGTTAAGTTAGGTATCCGAATTGAGGACTTAAGAAGAACGGATTCAGTTAGGGCTAACTTGTGAAAATCCCGAATGGGGACTTAGGGAAAAAGGAACCTGTGGAACATGAAAGATAAAATCCCTGCTTGGAGATTTGGGGATTTTCGATTAAAGTCTTTGAGGATATTAATTGAAGAATACTAGACCTTGCTAAGTGATAAAACGTTGGATTGGGAGTTAGCATTCAACAAAATGGTTCGGATGTAAGAATGGTTTAATAAATCATAACTGAAGATTCATAAGATCTGGAAACCATAGTTGGAGATCATTAGTCAAAACCGTATTTGCTAAATGTTGGGATATCTGGTGGTTACTAAGAATAAGCGGGTTGTGGACAGTTAGTATGATATGACATAACTTAACTGTAAAACAGGTTTTGATCAAATGGTATAAGGATTCAAGGGAAAGAATGACTTGGTATAGATGGAGGATCCTAAGGAACGACCCGATAAGAAACTCAGGATGATTCGATAAGTGCTTTAGAGAACAGAGCTTGAGGATTTTAGGAATCCGAAAGTGTTGATGGGGATATAGAGATAGAAAAATCGAAATTGATGACAGAGGAAATAAGGAAATAATACCTTAAGAAAATGACTCATAAGGACGAGTCGTATGGTTTCATATATTATTCAAGGATAAAGAGAGTTAAGGCGTAGATTTAAGTCTTATGGAAGTTTGGGAGATGATAGAAAAAAAGAACTATATCGAGGATATTAGTTCAGGATCAGAAGAGGAAAATGAATCGGAATTAAATGAGGATCGAATTCTTGTTTGAGGTGTTTAGAAGTTTTTCTCGGTAGTAATTGGCTTGAATAAAATGCTCTAGGTTATAGTGGGAATTTTCCTTTTGAGTGAAATTTTGATGATTTAGAATTTTAGAATTTTGAATAGTGACTACGAGACAAAGAGGGATCGACAGTAAATCAGCTATAGTTAGGGTCAAGGTGCGATTGAAAAATTACTTGGATATCAAACGCAAGATCAGCATGTTTTGAAGATTAGAACTTTTCCATTAAATTGGAAATTTTGAGAGAATCTTTTGGCTTATAGGGGATTTGCAAAATGAAACCTTCCTTGATGATTTTAAGATTGTAAATAATATAAAGAACAACGATAGATTAGAGATTTGTGATTTAAGACGAACCTTGGAGATTAGAAAAATTTTGGGATAAGGGAATTGTGAGTATGACTTTGATGTTGCTAAAAGAAAATTTACGCGTACAGTATATACTTGGAGATAAAATGGTATTTCAACCTGTGGAGACGATTATATTTTAAGTTTGAAATGACCCTAGCCAATTTAAGAAGATTCAAACTCAAAAGAAGATAGTTAGCATAACGATGATTGTCAAGGACCGAGGGGAAGTCATAAAAGTCTTGGCTTGAGTTTTAAGGCACCAAGCAATGAGATAGGCTTGCTAAAGCTTGATTAAGCTCATAAAGATATCTTGGGACTTGATTAGGTCTTAACAAAATTGAAGTTGATCCTAATAGATTCAAAGAAAAAAAAAATGATTGACATAATGACCTATATAGTGAGTGTTAGTTGAAAGTCAATCGTGGAATAAACATATAAGGAGAATGGAACTTCTAAGCTAATCTTATAATAGATTAAGCATACGACAGTGATGAGAATATGGTTGAACGATCTAGTAAAAGTTTGGAATATGATAAACTGGAAATATAATTGATATTGGAGTGTTTGACAAATTATGGACGTTTGCAAAAGCAGCAATAGGAACGTGAGGTTTCGTCATGTGCGTGATAAATTTGGAAAGTAAAAAAGATTAAATTGTGAGAAAGAAATCCGAAGACTTAGGAATGGCAAGGACAAGGGTACACGACTCAAATTGAGTGATATCTTCTTTAGAAAAGAAAATTAGGAATCCAAAAGATCAGGGATTCGGATTAATACCAATAGAACCACTGTAGCTCTCGGAGATGGAATGAGGAATTCTAGCGTAGCGATAACACCATCGGTGTTTGGTCTGTAACAATGGATCTAAGCCTAGGGACCAAGGCAGAGGACTGGTGGTTGGCTCGTGGTTCGGGGTGTGATACCCATGAGTCGGAGCAACACAGTGAACTGCGGAGACGGTCAGATGCCAAGGTTTGGGCGGCAACGTGGATGTTATGTACGAATTAGAGTCCAAGTTCCTATGGGCCGGAGCATTGTGGTGGAATCCTTAATCGTTATGAAAAGGTTGAAGGCTTGGAAAATGACCTAATTTGGATAATGGTTGTGTGGATTATGATAGTCAAAGGAGAATTGAAAGAAAGAAATGTAATTTCGAGTGACAAAATAATGTTTGGTGAGCTGTTAACAGAAATTTGTGAAGGATTCTTCTAAGATAATTGCATCCACGACAGAAATTCGTGAAGATGAGGTTACTAAGAAGTGATGAGTGCGCTCAAGAAATTCGGGAGTTGTGGTGAAACAGTAATTGTGCTCATAGGTCAAGGTAGGTCCTAACCAGGAATGGAACGAACCCTGATATAGGCATGTGATACAAACTTGCTTAAAATATATATATATATATGTTATCCCGGATGTGGCATCTAGAAGAAATTTAACTCTAGTTATTGACTTGACTTTTAGTTTTGTGTGACAATTAGTACGCACCCCAGGAATTATGAGCAATTGGCTACAATTTAACTGTTTTGAATCTTACCTTTGGTGATATAAAAGGTTAGAGCAGTAGCAGATATATTTTGGTACTCTCAAGAACACAAGTTGATCTATAGAATGAGACGAAGTCAACCTAAAGATATTATAAGTTGATAAGTAAACGAAAGTGTTTTCCTTTCCAAGAGACGTGTTATGATTTGAGGAAACATATAGTGAGTTGTTATAAAGGAAGACGTGAGTTTTTAGTTCCACTACAAAAATTTATTTGGGTTGCAAGACAGTAGGTTAAGCTATTATAATTATGCTAGGTGTTGTCGAAGATCCGGTGAGAATCAAAAGCTGACTAGTAAGGTTTTCATTTAAGGAGTTGTGTGAAAATTGAAAACTAGATCGCTTAAGAAGGACGAAAGTATATCTACTCCTAGAATCGGGGATAATAGGGATCTTGTTTGACTCAATAGAGAGATTGTTCTCATGTGGAGAAATATGGGAATCACCGTTTGGTTGAAATAGAACACTTAGCGGTACTAAGTTGAAGAGCCACAAATGAAGGACGTGTATAAATATGGAAGGTTGTCGATAAATTGAAACGACACGGGAGTTCTGAGTTGAGATAAATTGATCTGATTGATGGATAGTGTTTAGAAGAGAAATAGTAACATGTCAGGATGTTAGGCTGTTGTAAGAGAAATTGTGTTTTTTGGGACCTAAATGGATAATTTGCAAGACCAGCCGTAAGAGGCTAAGAAATTATCTCTAAAAATAATATGTGATCGAGATAATTGGAGAAAGATACGCTGAGTAAGTTCAATGTTATTAATTTCTGTGCCATCATGGCAGCCGAGTTAGCTCAATCTTGGTGTGATCCTGACATTGGGTTGGGAGATTTAAGAGCCAGATAGAAAGTAATTTGAGGACACAATTGGGAATGGTACTAGGTTTTATAAATTATTTTAGAGAGTTGTGTAGTCGCTGATATAGAGCTACAACGGGATATTCTGGAAGATAAGAAACGAGTCTGGCAAACTCAAACCATATGAAGATATAAATTATGAATGATTGTTAAGGACTAAGAATGGTATTTAGGACATTGCAATCGGAAATCATTAGCAATAGTGGTGATAGAATTATCTCAGATCAAATTTCGAGGACGAAATTTCTTAAGGGGGGAGAATGTAATACCCAGAAATGATTTGAGGTCATAAATAATATTTAATGAAGGGTACAAGTGGAATTTACAAAAAAATAAGACTATAGGGTATACTGACACAACTTTGGACGACCGAATTAGTCAGAGGGAGTACCCCGGACCCTAGACAATTAAGGAAAATTGTATAGTGTTGACGAGTGATTTAAATTATGATTTTCAGTGGTGAAAGAAATTCGATTAGGAACAGTTTTCGGTACAGCTATTGACCGGACTGAGAAAATCCAATCGATGTAGGAGACGTCCAGAAAATCAACAGAGCGTGTCAAGGACCTATGTTTTACGCGTAAAACAACCCTTAAGAGATTTTGGGTTGAATCGAATGGATTTAAGGTCAAATTGACCAGTTGGGTCAAATTGACCTTAAATCCATTTGATTCAACTCGAAATCGCTTAAGGGTTGTTCTACACATTAAATATAGGTCCTTGACACGCTCTGTTGACTTTCCGGACGTTTCCTACGTCGATTCAATTTTCTCAGCCCGATCGACAGCTGTATCGAAAACTATGAAGTAGTGCAAGAAAAACTATGAAGTTTTTTGAAATCAGAGACATAAATTTTTACGTCTCTAAATTTTCCTGATATTAGAGATGGAATCAAAGATGAAAAAATTTTCATCTCTAAAGTTTTTCCAAAATCAGAGACAAAAATGATTTTGTCTCTGATTTTTGTCTGTTCTCAAAGACAAAAAAAAATTCTCCAAGTTTTTTTGTCAGAAACAGAATTAGAGATGGAAAAATTTCGTCTCTAATTTTAGAGATAAAATTTTTTCTGTCTCTAGTTTTTTTTTTTTTGTTAGAGATGGAAATTAGATTCCCATCTCTAAGTTTGAGGTGGAAAATTCTGTCTCTAATTTGAACAGAGACGAAAATTTTTCTATCTCTTAATCTTTCTATAAATATGCATGCCTTTCATTATTTTCTCCTATTCGCCTCTTCTCCTCCACCTTCGCTTATTCCTCTCCCTCTCACTTGTGTCTCTTTTTCCTCTTCTTCCCTTGCTAGCAGCTGCCAAACATCAATTCACCTTTTCTTCCTCTCTCATCTTGCCACTGATTGTTATCCTAGATGCTAGTAACCAGAGTTTCTTTGATTTAAGGTAAGAACTTAATGTTCATTATTTTAATTTTCAAATCCAATGAGATCCAACCATTGAGTTAGTTTGGTTTTGGGTATGTTAGTCTCCAAACCAAGGGGATTTCAATGATCAACTCTGATCCTCAAAATCTACCATGGATGGTGGCCGGTAATGCTCTTCAAAATAGGTAGCATTTTTTTAAAAAATTAATTTTTAGATTTATTGAGATCTGATTGTTTGATCATTTTAGTTTTTGGGTATATTAGTCACCAAAACAAGGCCATTCTCATGATCTGTTTCAATCGTTAGAATCTACCACAGATGGTGGTTAGTAGTGCCCTTTCAAAAATGAGTAACCTTTTTTCAAACAATTAATTTTCAAATCTATTGAGATTTGATCGTTAGATCAATTTGGTTTTTGGGTATGTTGGTCTTGTGACCAAGGCCATTCTGATGATTGGTTCTTGATGTACCCGGGAAGATGAAGTGGATATATGATCAACTGTGGGCCCCAATATCAGTGAGATAAAGTATAAGCGAGGAATCGAGGAAGACCCATTTGGTTGGACCGAGTGGACTGCACCACTCGGCACAATCGAGTGGCCAAGACCACTCGGCATAGCCGAGTGGCTAACGCCCCCCACTCGGCATCGCCGAGTGGGGGGTCACTTGGTCATGCCGAGTGACCCATCCCCCTCACTCAGCCTAGCTGAGTGGGATACACTCAGCTAAGCCGAGAGACCCCGCTCGGGAAGCAACCGAGTGGGGGTCACTCGGCACCATGCCGAGTGACCCTTCGGGATTGGCGATCCAACCGAATGCCACCCTCTCGATTAGCTAAATAGGCCTCGAAAACCATGGAATGGGCCACGAGATTCCGCCAAGAATATCGCGAGGCCTCCCTCGCCCACTGCTATAAATACAAGGACCCCTCTTCATCACGAGGTACACAATTTTGAGTAATTAAACTACAATTTCCTCATTTTCTCTCGAGATCTGACTTAAACATTTGAGGGTTTGCGCGGCGACCCCCACCCGCGTCCTAACGGTGCTCTCGTTTCGTAGGCCACTCGTCACCCTCAAGACCACTCGTCACCAAGGTCACTCGATCACGAAGGCCACTCGTCATCGTAAGGCCACTCATCATCCCAAGGGCACTCGTCATCCCAAGGTCACTCGTTCATCCGAGGGCACTCGTCATCCCGAGGCCACTCGTTCGTCTGAGGCCACCTGTCACCTAAGGCCACTCGTCACCCTCAGGTCACTCGGTCAAGGCCACTCGTCACCCTCAAGTCACTCGGTCACCAAGGCCACCCGTTACCCTTAGGTCACTCAATCATTTTAGGCCACCAGATCATTTTAGGCCACTAGATCATTTTTGGCCACAAGATCATTTTGGGGCCACCAGATCATCAGGCTTATCAGACCATCAGCTCTATCGGATTATCAGACTTGGAACTCTGTCAGATCTAATTGCTCATCAAGATTCTCATCAGTGAAGGTACGAGTCCCAAGACTCTTAAGTCTGTCCGCAATTAAAAATAGATTGTTGTATTTTGGCAACAACAGTTCTGATTGTTAGAATCTTCCATGAATAGTGGCCAACAATGCCCTTTCAAAAATGGGCATCCTTTTTCCAAAAAATAATTTTCAAATCTATTGAGATTCAATCTTTGGATCATTTTGATTTTTGGGTATGTTGGTCACTAGACCAAGGCGATTCCAATGACCGGTTCCAATCATTAGAATTTGCCATGGATGGTAACCGGATCAATTTTTTTTTTTTTAATCTGTCTCTAACTTTAGCGACGAAATTTCTTCCGTCTCTAATTCAAATTAGAGATTGAAAAAATTTCGTCTCTAACATTAGAAATGAAAAAAAAAATGATGTCTCTAAATGTAAAATTTGACCAATTTAATTTGAGACTAATTACACAACCAAAGTAGAGACTTTTTTTTTTTTTTTTTAAATGGGAAAAATTCCATCTCTAAAGTTAGAGGCAAAATTTTTTTCGTCTCTAATCTCTAATAGTGACAGAACAAAAATATCCTTCACTAATTATTTAATGAAACATTAGAAATAGAATTTTATGGGTTTAGAAATGGATAATGCCCCTTGTCTTTTTTTCAATAGTCTTGCTACAAGGCTAGATACACTTGGCTCTAGGGAGATAACTGAAGGATATTCCTCAGTGGCAGTCTCCTACTGTCCGAGAGGACTAGTGTGAATAGCCTTTGGCTGTGATAACAGTCTAGCATGTGATGACCTTTTTCTCCTTACCATCTTGGAAGATTTTTAGTGCAGTTTCCTATAGAACACACCAAATTGTTGTTGCTATAATACAATAATCAAAATTTGTTAGTTTTGAGGAAATTTGGAAAAAGTCGATAGGACCTGGAAAAAGGCAGTACGAGGCGGCACCGAAAAAGGCCAAGAGCCACTTGGGGCTGGCTCGATCCTTGTTTGCGAGATCAAGAGAGTATGTAGGGTAAAGCTCGATCTTTTGTCTAGGAGAGCGACAAAAAATATCCTGTGAATCTCCCCGAGAAAATCACCCAAGGAAGGGTCATCCAAAGGGTCTTCAGAGCTGAGTGGACCCAAAGGGTCTACTGTGCTAGCATTAGGAGGAGGGTCTTCGGAAGAGCTGTGAGGCTTCGAAGAAGATTCTTGGAAGCTTTGAGAGGCCTTTTGGAAGATTTTTCACTGTCCGAGAAAGCTAATGGGCGTTTGAAAGAGATGCTTGGTCTTTGGATCTGCGAGGCAGGAAGCGATCAGAAGGCACACGAGGATCTCTCATGTGCAAGCCCTCTGATGCCTATGTTAGGTGTTGCCATTGTGAAAAGATACTGATGCTGATGCAGATGTAATGTGATGTAGAGAAGGGGCTTCGAAAGGGTAGGAACTCTTTAGAAGAGGTGTTGAAGAATAGCTAAGAGCTTCGGGGAGTTAGTGGCAATGAGTAGGATTCGCAAAGGGACCCCCATTATATATAGGTGAGGCTCTTGGGAATCGAACTATCATAGTAATGATTACACACGTGAGTCTTTTGTGCTTTCTTTGAAGCCTTCTCTGATGTAAAGTGTTGCAACCCTTCGAAAACCCTAATGACTGCCATCCCTTTGGAAGATCCATATGTCTTCAAAGAATTAACATAGCTAGTCTGAGCCTTTCTAGGGTAACTCCCCTTTAAATTCATGAACTCATCCTTTAACTTGTAGTCAAAGACAAGAGTGGGGAGCCATTGTTGTTACGCAGCCTTTGGGGCGACCCCTTCCGAATGGTAGTTCCACTGACCGAGAGACCATCTCTCAAAGACCTGGCCAACTCCTCCGAGGACCTGTCAAGGGCTTACTACCCTGAAGGCTTAGCTTACGCACCTCACCAACCATCCGGTCGAGCTACCTCCTAGAGGTATTTGGGAGACCTTTATCCCATAACTTGACCTAGGTTATTCCTTAATAACCTAGCTTACCTCCTTCCAAGCCTCCTTCCTCCTAAGATTAGTCTTCGAAGGGGTCTTTTCTAGCCTTCTGAGTCTAACCCGAGACACTAGAAAACTTGTGCACCCTCACTCGAAGGGTCCTGCCACGTGTCTCCATGCATGCGTGCCATGTGTCCTAGTCACTTAATAGGTACAAATATCCCCTGACCCTATATCTGTGGGGATCTTAATCCCGAAGCCTTAGATGAAACACTTCAACAATTCTTTAGCACTTCTTCCTAAGAGTTCTTGCTCTTTCGAAGCCCCTCCTATACATCACACTACATCTACATCATCGTCTTTTCACGATGACAACACCTGACCTAGGCATCAGAGGGCTCGCGCGAGAGAGATCCACGTGTTCCTTTTGACTATTTCTTACCTTGCAAATTCAAAGACCAAGAATTTCTTCCAAACACCCATTAACTATCTCAAATAGCGAAGACTCTTCTGAAAAGGCTTTTAAAGCTTCCAAGCACCTTGTCTGGAGTCTCACAGCTCTCCTAGTGACCTTTCTCCCAATGCTAGCATGGAAGACCCTTTAAGTACACTCAGCATCGAAGACCCTTTGGGTCACCCTTCCTAAAGTGATTTTCTCAGGGTGATTCACAAGATGTTTTCCCTCACTAGCCCAGACAGCAAATCGAGCCTTGACTTATTTATACTTTTGCTCACCTAAACAACAGATCAAGACATTCCCCGAAAGGGTCTTGGCTTTTTTCGGCGTTATCTCATAGCAAGGCCTCATATGGCCTTTTGTTGACATTTTCCAAGTTTTTTCTAAACCAACAAATTTTGATTGTTGTATTATAGCAACAATAATTTATTATTGTTACACAGCCTTTGGGAAGACCTCTTCAAAATGGTAGTTCCCCTAACCCAGGAGACCATCTCTCGAAAGGGTCTTCGAGTCCAAGGACCTTTCGGGGACTTGCGACCCTGAATGCTTAGCCCAAGCGCCTCGCTAGCCATCCAATCAAGCTACCTCTTGAAGGCTTTCGAGAGACCTCTGACCCATAACTTGGCCCAAGTTGTTCCTTAATAACTTGACCTCCCCCTTCTGAGCCTAATTCCTCCAAAGACCAGTTTTCAGAGGGCTCTCTTCTAGCCTTTTAAGTCTAACTCAGGACACCCGAAGACTTGTGTAACCTTACCTAAAAGGTCCTACCACATGTCTTCATGCATGCGCCACATGTCCTAGTCACTTAACAGGTGTAAATATCCTTTGTCCCTACACCTTCGGGGATCCTAATCCTGAAGCCTCAGATGAAACCCTCACGTAATTCTTTAGCACCTCTTCGAAAGAGTTCTTGCTCTTTCGAAGCCCCATATCTGTATCACATCACATATGCATCATCATCTTTTCACGATGGCAACACCTGACTTTGGCATCAGAGGGTTCGCACAAGAGAGATCCATGTGTGCCTTTTGATTGCATCTTATCTCACAGATCGGAAGACCAAGCAGCTCTTCTAGACACCCATCAACTCTCCCAAACAGCAAAGACTCTTCTAGAAGGCCTCTCAGAGCTTCCAAGCACCTTCTCTTGGTGCCAGCATGGAAGACCCTTCAAGTCCAGTTAGCTTTGAAGACCCTTCGGGTGGTCGTTCCTTAGGTGATCTTCTTAGGGTGTTTTCTCCCACTCTCCCAAACAGCAAATCGACCCTTTCTCTACATACTCTCTTGCTCCCTCGAACAATGGATTGAGCCATCCTTAGAGCGGCTCTTGGCCCTTTTTGGCGTTATCTCATAGCACAAGCCTCGCACTACCTTCTTGCTAGGCCCTACCAAGTTTTTTCGAGTTTTCCCGAACCCAACAAATTTTTATTGTTGTATTCCAACAACAACACTTTCGGAATTGACATGGTATTCAAGGGATGGTCATGGCGAATGGCCAGAATCATGCTCGCCTTGCACAAGCTCACTCCGACATTGCCAAGTGGAGGGATAAGGCTGAGCGCTAGCAACATGATAACTAGCGATTCCATGGCCAAATCTAAAGCCTAGAAGCGGAAATGGAGGACCTAAAATAAAGAACTTGTCATTGGAAAACAAAAATCAAAGAGTAAGGTGCATGGCCAAGGGACAACATCAAGAGCTTGAGGAGACTAAAGCGTTATATGTCACTTTATGCCAAGACCACAACCTAGTGGTTGAGGAATTAACAAGTGCTTTAGAGTTACAACAATAGATACAAGCAATGGAGCGCAAGCTAGAAGAGAAGGAAAAAGGCATCGATGCCATACGCTCGGGGGCTGTGAAGGAATACAGGCTCTATAAGGACTTTTCAAGCACAAGTAAGCTTATGCAGTAGGTTCATTAAATGCAGGTTCTATTTGGCCCATCACTTTTGGGACACGAAACATCTTGGGAAGACCTATCCCTAGTTAGTGTATACCTCTGAAGTGACTGTTAGTGTAGGTGCTCTAGACCCAATCATATTGAGCATGTTATAAACTAACAATTACAATCATATTTATTATTGAATAAGGAGTTATTCAATTGCACAAGAAGTCATTCTATTAGTTTCTTGTTATTATTGTAATGATCGGATGAAACTAGATAGAAGTCCATATTGTAACACCCCAAATTTTTTGGGCATGTTATAATTTAGGATTTCGGGAACATAAAAATTTTTCATATCACAATAGCTATCATACATCACACAATATCCCAAAAACCCTAATTTTCGCCTTTTCAGCTTAACAAACCCAATAATCGAATAGTAAAGACAGGTGTTAAAATTTCAAATGTGGAAGTTAGATCTAACTTGATATGGTTCACAACCATAATGCTTTATTTATCATAAATAAAATTGTTCAAGACATCTACAAAATGTATTACAAGGACATCATCTCTCGTAAGTGATACCGAACGCCTTAAACATATCCAAGACATACATAGGTTCATAAATAAAGATATTCTAAACATGCCACAGACAACAATTTAAACTTATTCTTCAGTTACCTCCTTTCCCTTAGAGCCGCTTGTCGAACCTGGAATGTTTAAATATCCTAGGGACATAGTCCAATTAGAAGATGAATCTTCTAGTGAGAAACTCCAAAGAACAGTTTATATCAATGCATGAACAAGTATAAAACGTATGAGAAAAATAACGAAAACTACTCTGAAAAGCCTGTTAGCCTCCTCCAACAAGAGCTTTCTCAATGGCGCACGCATAGCGCCTCTCGGTAGATCCCTAACCATGTTACTTCGACCCAACCTCATAGTACTCATGCAAGCACCACATCCATTGTTCCTTGGGTTCACGGTCTTCCCAACGAGAGCTTTCTCGATGGCGCACGCATAATGCCTCTCGAGAGATATCTGACTTTTTCCCTCGGCCAACAACAAATAGGTACAACAGTATGGCCACACGAATTTTATAAATGCAACAGTTAAAAAGCCAATAGCATATATTTTTCAGAAAAATACATTTCATATATGCAACATGATTTCACGTAAGAGAATAACAAGAGTTTACGTATAAGAACTTCACGAAACATGTCTCATGCAATAGAAGTCTCTCATAAGAGAATAAAAAATAGGATTTGGAGTATAGGAATCTCACCTCATTGGTTTATTTCTTGGACGGTACGATTTTACTGCAAATGGCCTAGGTTTCTACAGAAAACATGTATTTCAGTAAACCTAAACTCAAATATTTTTATATAGAATTGAAGGGTATTAAAGTAGGGGTATAACTGAAAAATTTGAAGGAAAATGGGCCTCTCACGCGCCCCTGGAAGGTGGCTCACGCGCCTTCATGCTCAGCCACTTCTAGCGCGTGTATCTCACGCGCTGCACAATAGAATTCGGACAGCTTGTGTCGTTTTCGTATTTCAGTCACATCTCCCTCGTTTTAACTCTGATTCAACCCCCATTTGAACCTATGCAACCCTCTCTTCCCCCTCTACAGGATTATGAAAAAAAATTAGACTTACCTCACTTTTTTTTCTGACTGTTTTTGGCGAATTCCGGCGAAGGATCGTAACTCTGATGAGGCTCGTTCTCCTCGGTTTCTCTTTCAATTTCTTCTCGCCTTCTTTCCGAACTTCCTCCTCTCTCTAGAGAAAGCTCCTCCTCTTAGAGTGTCTTAACTCTCAAACTTGCTTGGAATGATTTGAGAACAACCCATGGTTCCTATTTATAGATTTCTTCAACCAATCACATTATGCCACTTGTCACAATCTAGGCCATGGACTCCAAAGACTCAAAGATATATTTGAATGGCTTTTGAAATCCAAAACTAGAATGGATTTAACTTTTGAAATCCAAGCTAATTCCCCAACTTATTCCAAATGACATTTTGGCCCTTATTTCAAGTCCTCAACTTTAATATTTTACCACATGAGTTTATAATTTCATCCTTATTTCATTTGAATAATTCTCTAATTACAATTACACTCTCAAACATCAAATTTATCGAGATACTTAAAATCTCAAAATTAATAACTCAAAATTACTTGATATGTACGATTTTCGGGAAGCCTTTACCATCATTCGATCTTTTTAGTCTACAACTTAGTTTAACCGAAAACCGTCTCTTATTTTATTTCTTTTAGTGCCATAAATCTCGCCTCGAGATGCTCGTCAAAGATATACCTTTGTCCTTAGGTACCTAAGCTCCAGGGCACTCCCTACAGTTGATTCGGTCACTTGTTATCCTTTCAAACCCATTTTTTGGTATTTTAAACTCAATTAAAATATGTGGCAACCTTACAAAAATATGGGGTATTACACATATAATCTATACTGTGATTAATCTATAAAAATGTGAGATGATGTATCACAGTTTGTAGACATCATTAAATGTCCCAAGTTGTGGCAATGTCAAGAATGGACATTGACAATTGCAATAAGACTTGTATATGCTATATTTTTGCTATGTGATAGCAATAGAGGTCTCACACCCATAGGCATGAGGATGCCTAAACAAGTACATAGGGGACCAATGTTGAAGAATGTGTCACTAGACATGACTCGCCATAAGAATCCATTTTGGTTATATGTTGATGGAATTCTTATACGAGATGGGTGTAAGTAATCCTTGAACCTGAGGTTGTCACGATCATTTCATAAGAAGACCAGTATGCTCTGACATCGTTTCGATGGGCCTAGACAAAGACTGCACGCGGGCGATTGTTGGGCATATTGTGAGGCTTATGGAGATGGGTGCATAACCAAGATAGGACACTCGTTTATCCCTTGATAAATGATGATGTATCTAAGGCGTCTTCGGTGGATATTCACTTTAAATCCATGGCCATGGTGAAAGAGATCAATAAGGAGTTATTTATTCACTTTCTATTAAGTGGACATATCCAGATGACTGAAGAAAACTCATGTGATCGTAATCAATCAACACATCGCCAAACTTGAGATCACAGAAGATACATTGATGAGAGGATCGAATTGCATGGTAACCATACTTGTAAAAGATTTTTTACGGATTATGAATCCTTCTGAATAATTGGGTAGGCACGATGCCTTACTAGAGGCCAATCTTGTCTTATATGTACATACCGACACATTATCAATATATTTGGAAGCCTAATGAATCATATGCAATAGGTACGGTCCCTAGCTTAAACCTGGAGAATGGACATATGGTTAAGTGGGACAATTCGGCAAGAAGTTGTGCCGTCATAGGTTCTCACGAAAAAAAATAAATAGACATAATAACGTCGATATGAAGAGAGGTCGTCATAAAGGAAAGAGTTTTCTAAAATGATAATTGATTAACTTAGAAAGGAATTTCTAATTTAATAATTTTCTATTTGTTAGAGTGACAAATAGAAAATAAAATATATTTAGACTTAATATTTGGACTAAATAAAATATTTTGGACAAATATTAAATTAAATTAATATTTGGACTAAATTGGGTTTGGATCATATATTAAATTAAATATTATATTTGGTAGTAAATTAGATTTGGACCAAATATTTTATTTAAACTTATTATTGGATTTGGACTATTTAATTAAGTTCCTAGTTGGACTAGAATAAATGAGTCGGCCCATATCCATTAGGGTTTAAGAAACCCTATGAGACCTTGCTCCTCTATAAATACCCCTTTATGGGTTGCTCAAATCAACGAATGGTTTTTGTGGGTTTTTCAAGAGTTGAAAAATTGACATTCACTCTCTCTTGTTTCTTTCGACGTCCATTTAAAACGGGAGATTTTTTTTGTCCATACACAAGCCACGAAAGGAGAGGGAACTAACACTCTTATTTTGTTCTCCTCGCCAACGGATGCATACTGTGTATCATGAGTTCGAGGCCGGATGCTTAGACGACTCGAATTTGCAAGCAACTCGAAAATCTAAAGGTTAGATTTATTTTATTATGTGTGTGATTGTTTTAAGTTCGACGTTGATCCGATCGCCAGGATCAGGGCAAAGTTAAAAAATTTTGAACTATGCTCCTTGCCCTATAGCGATCTTGCTTAACTTTCAGTGACATCCCTTGAAGTCCTAGACTAGCAAATATATGATCTAGGTCCTCAAGACCCTAAGGAGTATTTAGACTCCACACTGATGGATGACATGTCCAACCTTTTTGGGCCATGGAGTCCATAAGTGAGTGAGATGAATACTGATTCGAAGATAATTGAGGCTCTGCAAGATCTAAACACTACACTCCTGGAGCATCTTGAGGAAGGCTTGTAGAGGGCCAATTCAGTACTCCAAACTTGATTCCCAAGCAACCCAACCTTCCTCCTTAGCCATCAGTAGAGTAGGTTTTGTTTACCTTGTACTTTTTAAATTTTCATGTAGTTGAATTTTTATATATTCATTTCATGTATACATTTCCATGTACACATTTGATTTATGAATGAAATGAGAGTTTAAAGAAAATTTCATCTAACATATTTGTTGCATGTTTTTATATTTACTTAACACATTTCATTTTCTTTAGTTATGTTGTCACATATCCTTAATGGAAAATGCGTAAAAAGTAATAGGAAGATAAAGAATACAAATGTACTATAAATTGCAAGTGTTATATAAGGTGATGGTACCTTGTAATTAAAGTGTGCATTCCTTAGACTTGCCAACCACATAGGTTAAGGTTAATATAGAAAGATAGTATTGAGTAGCTTGCTTTTATAGATGGATCCTTATGTAAGAAACAATAATCTTGGATAGGGTATAAATGTCTTCCTATCATTATAACAATGTCATCGACTCCCCAATTTGGGAGTAAGGGGAGGCCAAGTTTTTCTCAAACACAATAGCATTAGTAATTGTTCACACAACATAAAAGCATGAAAGTATAAAACTTAAGCTTCTTTAAATCGTACATTAAATCAAAGATAGGCAAAGCTTTAGAATTACTTTAAGTAGTACCTCAAACCAAAGCTTCATGAGGAGTTTTGAAGTCAAATGCTTAGATTATTGACTAGGGATGATAGCCAATACTTGGTCCCTTGCTGACTATTGGTCTCCAACTCGACCACCGTGTATGATCTAACTCTAGCCAAATTACCCTTGTGAATTCAAGTGAGGAGCTCATGGGGCCAGACGTTAAAAAAGAAACGAAGCTTAGGCAAAGCTTGCCTTGACTTTTGCCACAAGGAAATTCATAGTGAGAAGGCATCGGATTGCTTTAAGACGGTGGCATAGGTAAGACAAGGTTAAGCAGAAGAGGCTGCATAATTTGGCTCCCTAGTGTTGTGTAAGTACATGCTATTAGAACTGCGAGCGATGGATTTTTATCCAAAAATGCCTATTATCAACCCTTTAGGTTTCACCCTTCAAGTTCTTTGTATGCTTTCCATGGCATGGTTCTTTGATGCAAATCACACATATAATGGAAAGATGAAAATACTATATAAGTAGCATGCATTACACAACACACACACACACACATCACCATCCACTATACACAAGTGTTTACGAGGTTTAGCCTATTTTGCCTATATCCATAAGAATACAGGGGAGTGTGTAGATTGTTATTACATTCAAGGAGTACATTTAGAGCTTACAATCATAAAGACATGGAAATTACATAGAAAAAGAAGAAGGAAAATATTTCTTCAAGTGCATTGTGTTCATGTTTTGCCAAGTGCTTCTCCCAACAGTGTCTACAGAATATAAGTGTTTGGTCCCGACATGTTTTGTATAGACCTTCCTAGTTGGCTCATAATTTTCCTTCATCTAGAAGCATATTAGTAATTATTGAATTTTTTAGGACTAAATCTCCTTTTAGTCTTGAACACGAGAATTGTAGTAGTTGGCAATTCCTTTTTGATATGCTACCAGCTGAATAAAAGTTTTGTCCCTTAATTCATCGATCAGATCCAATTTGCTGTGTAGTAGATCCAAGTTGGATTGCTCTTCAAATGCCATTACTCGAGGAGATTGGACATCCACCTTAACTTGAATGAGTGCTTTAGTTCCATACACCAAATTGAAGGGGGTCTCCCATATGCATACTCGACTAGTAGTATGGCATGCTAATAGAATAGTGGGAAGTTCGTCGACCCATCCTTTAGCTTTTTCAAGCCGAGTTTTGAATCCATGGAGAATGGTTTTGTTGCTAGCTTCAACTTAACCATTTTCCTGAGGATATGCAATGGAAGCTATGTTGAGGCAAATTCCCTATCTTTGGCAAAAAGAATGAAATGCTTCAAAATCAAACTACGTCCCATGGTCAGTGTTAAGTATACGAGGAATTCTGAAGTGACAAATGACATCTTTCCAAATCATGTTCTCAATTTTCCTTTCGGTGATGGCCGCTAATGGCTTAGCTCTAATCCACTTGGTAAAGTAATCAATGGCCACTAACAAGAATTTTATTTACCTAGATGCAACTAGGAATGGGCCAAGAATGTCTAACCCCTACTGAGCAAAGGCGATTGGTTGGCAGATTGGTTGGATAACTGATGAGGGCATTGAAGATAGTGGGGCATGTCTTTGACACTTGTTGCACGTACATACTTTGGTGGCAACATCTTCATGAAGAATGGGCTAAAAAAAAAAAAAACCTGCCCTTAAGAATTTTGTTGCTAAAGCCCTTCCCCCAAGTGTTCACCATAGTCTTCTTCATGTTCCTCACCCAATGCTTGTTGTGCTTCTTATGGGCTCAATCATTTTAATAGAGGCATAAAGTAGGTGTGCTTGTAGAGAACATTGTCAATGATAATAAAGCGAGCAACTTGAATACCTAGCCTCTGATGGAACGACATGAAGCTCCCCTGTGATAAGGTAATTAATAATTAGCGTTCTCTAATCTTCTGCCAACGCAATGAAATGAGTAGCATCCTTATCATTGCTTTCCTTAATACTAGGCCTTTGTAAGATCTCCATATGAATCAGTCGTTTACGGACATCTCTCACCGAAGCCAGTTTGGACAATGCATAGGCATGTTGATTAAAGGAACAATTGTTATGCACTAGTTGGAAATCTATGAAGCAATGGGCCAACCCATGTACCCTTTGAAGGTACTTAGCCAAAGTAACCTCCCGAGTCTTGTATAAGCCTTAGAATTGTTGAACCTAGGAGTTACTATGGGTTGTCAGTTTTTACACTTTAAGCTTCTTGGTAAGATGTAAGTAAGCAATGAGGGCTTCATATTCTGTGATGTTATTTAAGCTTGAGAAGGTAAAACACAATGAGTATTCGAGAACTTTACCTTAGGGAGAGATAAGAACAATGCCAACTCCACTTCCTTATGTACTTGACAACCCATTAACAAAGAACATCCATTTGATGATTGTACTAGTTATAGTGTTTGGGGTGTTAGTTCATTCCACAATGAAGTCTACAAGAGCCTCTCCCTTAATAGCTTTTTAGCACTCAAAGTGGATATTGTATTTAAAGGAATTTATTGATCATAAGTGCAGCGAAAAATTAAAAATTTTTAATCATAAATTCCTTCAGGATCTCTCCAAGGGAATAGATTATGGAGAAGAGGACCAAGAATTACCTCTTAAAGCGAAGATTCAAAACCAACACTTGATGGAGGCGATCACAAAGTCATCTAGGTGTCCGGCCTCTAACAGTGTCCACACGAGCAAGAAACATCAAGAACCTCCAAGGAGGCGACTTCTTAAGGCTTGAAAAGTGGTAGCTCAAAAAGGAGCGGCGTGGGAGCTCTCTCACATGCATGTTACATGGAATCAATGTCTTAGATGCACCTTAAAAAGAACCACATAGGGGATATTTATAGCCCTTAGGTGCAAATCCTAATTAATGAGATTTGGACCACATGGTATTTTAAGCCCATGTTTTAATACTTTAAAACATAGTATTGGACCTTTATTTTCATTGTCCTTTTGGAATTTATGTTTTAAATATTTTAAAACAACCCATTTGGGCCTTAGTTTTAAACACTTTAAAATAGTCGATTAAGCTCCTTAATTCACCCCAATAGTCTTAGGTTAGCCCATAAATAAAATCCTAATTAATTAGGTTCCAATTTCCACCAAAACCTGAGGCCCAATTTGGTAACCTAGTCCAACTAGGATTTTAGGTGGAATTTAGCAAACCTAATTTATGGATTCTATTTATCTTTGCTCTTCACAAGGATTTCCTCAAACCCTAAACAAGCCCACCATTACTTAGTGATGTTTGCCTTTATGCATGTGACGCATTAGGCTTCTACTTATGTTGGCAATGACCTTTCTCAAAAGCCGTAGAATAAGAGCAGAGTCTAGCAACCCATCGTGGCCCCTAACTGGTAGAAGGATCAAGTTGTGATCACTACCTTTCAATGGTGGTCTTCCTATGCAATTCAATCCCTTCATCAGTTTAAAGTGTCTCGAGAGTGCCAATCCATTTTCAGTTCGATCATGATATTCTTTGGTCTCTTAAAAGGATGACTTCCTTTCGATCAACATTTAGCTATGGCCACATACTTCAAGTCATCTTTCACCAAAGGCCCCATGAGACATATCTCCCCTCAACAGGGGTTGATGAATCATATCTTAACCACTCATAGCCTTTGCATGCTTCATGGCATACCCAATCACTGCTGCACTCACACCCCTTATTAAGATGCTTCTATAATAGTGTCAAAGTATACAAATTCACATGCAAGACACTATGGTAATATCAAGTCGAAGGATCACTTGCATAACCACCATAAGAGGTTTCCTTAAACACTCTTTGCAATATCCATTTGGAATCCTAGAGTCGGGTCACTATCTAGTGAACTTATTCTCCAACAAGCACCCGTATAATAGCTTAGGTATCTAATGCCCACGGTCTGTAAGATCAACTACCACCTTACGTAAGGTGACGACATAACACACACTGATCACTTTTTATCATTGATGTCCCATCTCAATGACACTTTTGAGCAATGATGCTTTAAGGTATACTCTTGTGTGTATCAAAGACTTTATAATTAAAGTCACACTTTAATTTTTTTCTATACAGAGTATCTCTAGGGACTTTGTCTTTAGGTATCCTATATAATTAAATATAAAAAACAAAGATGTGCCAATTGAAAATAACGAACATAAAACAAATAGATATATTACTCATTAATATATCCAACCTTAATGTATGATGTACAACTTAACACTTAAGCTATAGGTCATATACTAATAATATCAAATCTTAATAAATCAAATACAACTTAACACTTAAGCTATAGAATATGCATTAACGACATCAAGTCCTGGTGTATCAAGTACAACTAAATGCTTAAGTTGTAGGGCATACCTTAACAGTATTTAGTAAGCTTAATGGTCCATTTGATTAATCTACCTGAGCATTTTGATCTTTGAAGAATTTGGCTTAGAGGTTAGTTAGTTAAGATAATGATTGAGTGAGTCTGAAAATAGTCTTAACTTTTTTGTTGCCACAATAAGTGCTAGAGCCATTTTTTCAATATAAGGGTAGCATACCTCAACCCCTTACAAAACTTTGTTGACATAGTAAATAAGGTGATCTATCTAATCAACTTCTTCAATAGAACAACATTGACAATAGCATTGTTAACCCCCAAATATATGTAAAGAGGTTCCCTGGTGTTAGGTCGGATCAATAGTGGGATTTCCTTTAACTATAACTTCAAAGCTTGAAATGCTTTCTGGCAATCTTCATTCCATTAAAAGATTTTCATTCCTTTTAGCACTTGGAAGAAGGGTAAGCTCTTCTTGGCAAATTTGGAAAGGAACCAATTAAGGGTTGCCAATTAGCCTGTTAGCCATTAAATTTCTTTAACAAATGAGGGAGGCTACATGTCAAGGATAGCTTGTATCTTCTCTAGATTAGCCTTTATTCCTTGTTGTGCTATCATATATCCCAAAAATTTGTCCGAGCAGATGCTAAAAGCACACTTGGTGGGGTTAAGTTGCATATTATACTTCTTGAAGACCACAAATACCTGGAAAAACTTGTCAGTGTGCTACTCATTATAACAACTTTTAACTATCATGTCATCAACGTAGACTTCTATGGTATTCCTCAGCAAGTCATTGAAAACTTTGTTCACCATCCACTAATAAGTGACCCTAGCATTGTTCAACCCGAACGGCATAACATTGAACAACAGGTGCCTTTTTTAGTGATAAAGAAGGTTTTCTCATGGTCTGGCAGGTACATGTGGATTTGGTGATATTCGAAAAAAGTATCCAAAAAACTTAGCATTTCATAGCCATACGTTTCATCCATAAGATAATCAATGCGGGGCAATGGATATGAATCCTTCAGGCATACTTTATTTAGATCGGTGAAGTCTATACATACATGCCATTTGTCATTGGCCTTTTTTACCATAATAATGTTAACCAGCCAATTGGGATAATAGACTTCATGAATAAATCCGACCTTTATAAGTTTATTAACTTCATATTCGAGGGCTTTGAGCCTATCAGGGGCAATGTTTCTCTTCTTCTACTTCATAGGCTTAGCATCTGACCGAATGTTTAAATAATGAGAAATCACCTTAGAGTCAATCCTAGGCATGTCAACAAGTGTCCATGCAAAAATGTCAACACTGGGATGTAAGCATTGAACAAGTTCTTGCATTTCTTGGGGTGAAAGTTGGCCTTCCACATAAACCAATTTTTCATCATCATCATCAGGCAGCCTCATTGTTTCCAAGGCTTTGACTAGCATAAAGATGGATCATGATAACTTTATGAAACATGCTCACATGAAACATGTCAAATAACATACTTGCTACTTGACTGGAATAAAACATATAGAATATTGCAAATATGTTGAGCATAATATACGTAACCCAACAACACATCATATATCACAAAGATGCATTAGCTTGAGTATTATGATTTTTCAATCATACTTATCAAAACAAGAATACATATAGGCTGAACAAACCATACATGATTTCTGTACTTTAAGCTCTAAACCATCATACACAAATACTACTAATGCATACTTTGAGTAATTCTTGAAAGATAGAAAGTTTAGAATTCTATTACTCAAATGCATTGAATCTAAACATAAGCAACACTAGGAAGTATTGTTTGGAAAACATACAACATTTAAATTCTTTCAAGAACTTGTTTGAGCTATATCTAGATGCTTTAAGATAGCACCACTTAATTGCATCTACATTTTTACCCGAGTAACTAACCATCACTCAACTATACGCCTGAGAAAATGGATTTTTAGCAATTTAACCAAATGCTACTTGAAATCAACAATCTTAAAAATACTTGAATCAAAGCAATCAAATATTCAACTAATAAAATCTTAAATATTTTTTTTATTAAATTTTATAACATTGAGAGCCTTAAGAATATGATATTAAATAGATAACTTAAGCTTTATGAATTAAAATTTAAAATCACTTATCTAAGCATCTATACAATTACTCAAGAGCAAAAATGATCACATTGCTATTAAATTTGAGAAAATAATTCCATATATTTAGAGCACTTAAGATATTTTTCAACCTTAAGTTTACTTTAAGTGTCATGAGGATATATGACATTTATCCATGACACTAATGCATTAGGATACTTAAGATATCCATTAAAATCCTAAAGAAAGCTCTTGACAAAACATGCATATTGACAAATAATAAACAAAACAAACTTAATCACACATAAGCATATTAAATTTTTTTAACCCAACCTTAACAGGAAGGATAAGACAATCAAAACTCAATACCATCACTTGAGTATACGATTATTTACTCAAGAATCTTGATGTTTAACACTTAAATATCATATATGAAATATAGAACACATTACTCTTAAACATTGAGTAATGCTGTCACAAAACACTTATGCATTATCTTTAGGATAACCCAAAAAAGAGACAATTAAAAGATATAATAATAAAGTATATGGTTAAAATAAGTTTAACACATATGAGAACATTTAGAGATAAATCAAACTAAAAGATAAACCTATTAAGGTTCCTTGGGTTTAAATATTCTCAAGGCAACCTCAATATATATTCTCAAGGCAACCTCAACATATCCTTAAGCAATATACTAAATAAGAATAAAATAATTTCTATATATACAAAATATATTAATAAGCTTATGAGAACATAATATAGGAGGACATTAAAGTTTTGGTACAATGCAGTTATCATCAAAACATTCAGAATATAAGACTCAACATATAAGACTCAACAACTAGCTATGGTTTAATCGTGGCTTGGTCAGTAATGGATAATGTTTCAGTTGTAACTACCACTTCTTTGCCCTATGAGCTTTTCATGAAAGAAACATAGGAAACTTGGGCCTTTTTTTTTGTCACCCTTTACTTACCCAACTCCATGAGGGGTTGGGAATTTCATTAGTAGGTGGCTTGGCGAAATGACTGCCCTCATATTATTTACCAGAGACCTCCCAAGAATCACATTATAAGCAGTGGACTATATTCTTAGTACCATGAAATTAACCTAGTGGGTTATACTTTAGGGATGAGTGGCCAAAGTTTTGCGAGCTGTACAAATCCTGCAATAGGTATCGCCTCCCTTGTAAAACTATACGAAAGGGAAGAGACGAGTTTGAAACAATCATGCACAATGTGCATTTGCTCAAAATAGTTCCAATAAATAAGATTAATGGAACTACTGCTATCTACAAGAATGTGCTCAATAGGATGATTGGCAATCACCAGTAAGATGACAAGAGGGTCATCATGTGGTATTAAAACATCACCCTAGTTTGTAGGACTAAATGTGATAAACTATTCATCTTTTTCAACACGAGCCACCGAATCCACATGTAAGGCCTAGTGAGCATAAGTTTTTTGAGCTGATGAAGAGTCACGAACAATTATCTCCTCTACAAAAATGGCATGGATTCTCTCCTAAGTGAGTTTCTTTTTCATTGGACTTGTTGAGGTTTCTCCCCTTTGGTGATTGCCATCATCGTTCTTCCTCCTTTGATTAATGCAACTAGGCCTAGGAGATTGTCTTTAATTACCCTGCCTTGGCCCTCTTCTTTGATCTTGTGACTACCTTGGCCAATCAAGGATGTACTAATCCAATTTGCATTCACAAATTAGGTATTCAATTTGATTCCTCAAATCGCGACATTGCTCAGTTGAGTGACCCTAATATTCATGGAATTTGCAAAATACATTTGGGTTGCTACCCAATGATTTATTAGAATAAGGAGGAAAACTAATCAATCCAGTATGGCCTATAGAAGAAAGAAATGTTGTATGGGACAGATGTGTAAAACTCTAAAACAACATTTTGGCAAAATCCTCAGTCTTACGAGTTTTCATCTTAGATATAATAGACCTTTCATTAATGGCTCTCTTTCTTTTCTTTCTTTCTTTCTCTCTCACTTGAGATGACTGAGTTATTTAGGATTTCCATTTGCACCATGAACCTGTTGGCATAAGCAAGCAATTCAGTTAATGATACTGGCTGGTGAAAGGCAAATGACTCCATTAATGGCACAAATGTAGTGCCTTGGAGAAGCGTCACGACTGCCATACACACCTAAAGCTCATGTACTTCCAAGGTGGCATTCTTAAAGCAATCAATATACTGCCTCAGCATCTCAGTAGGTTTTTGACAAATGCTAAGCAAGTATGTGGGATCTTTCTTCCTAGGTGAATTGACAACAAAAGCTGTGATGAATTCCTTTTACAACTGATCAAAGGAAGCAATATACCCTTCTGGAAACTCGTTGAACCACACATGAGGATGATCCATTAGGGTCAAGGGTAATATGTAAGGCATAGTTGCATTATCCCACCCATGTAAAGGAGTGAGGAATTAGTATTGCTTCACATGGTGGTCAAAATTCCCATTCCCAGAATATATGGGTAGTTGCGGAATCTTGAATCTCGGAGAGAGTGACCGCCTCAACAAGTCAACAGAGAAGGGAACCTTTCTTCTATGCATGTCACCATAGGGAGTTGCAACCCCCTTCTGTTCGAGGATTTCTTCAACAATCCTTTTTACTTCAAATGATTCAAATAAGCCTAGAGGATTCTGTGAACTAGCCTTAGCAGGCTTCAAACAAATAGCCCTAATTGGACTTCTGTTGCCCTTGGAAGTTGTGCTTTCTATGGTCTTATCTTGGGCAATAGCTTTTATTGTAGGTATATGCTTTTCTGCCAGTACTTCTTCAGGGATAGGCTTGTAGGGCTACGGCTCTTGAGGGTTCTAAGTAGGCATATACGACCTTCTTAAAGGTGATTGCGTATTGTTCCCTCCAAAAGCCAAATGCCTAACTGACAGAGGCAGTTCAGCTCTAGGCAAAAGGACTTGTAACAAATCAATTAAGTCCTTTAAAGCTTTGGTATTCTTTTCATGGCTCTTTTTCAGCTCATCATTACTTTTCTTTAGCTCTTGATATTCCACAAGGGAGATAATAGGTGGTATTCATCCTCCCAAGGGTCTCGGCACCCCTGTAGGTGCTTAAAGGTTACTCTTGGGAGCTGCAGAGTGTCAAGGGGAATGCATATCTTGTACTTCAATAAGGGTGGGATATTGCCCGTGAGAACGTCTCTGTTGTCTGAGAGAACATCTTCTTTGGCCGAGGAAATAACGAAGTGTTAGCCCATACTACCAACCTTGCTCTGGAGATTACTGCTGGCTAACCTTGGGTTCCCCACATCTTTGACACAAAGAAATAGAGCATTGTCAGGGAGGAGCACTCATTCGTCTGGGAGGATTTTCACTCAATAAGATGAACGTTGTCCCAGAGAAGGAACTGAGTCATGTTCTCTAGGAAAACTCACTCTTCTCCTGGTGGCTTCATCTCTACAAGGCTGTTATTCTCCGACACAAGTTAACTACGTTCTTGCCATTAAATTTGATTTTTTATCCTTTTTATAGGTGGCGTCAAATTATTATTATCAAAAATATAACAATTAAAATTTATACTAAGGAAAAGTTAGGCCAAGGTAGAGCTAGACACAAAACTTGAGGTAATCACTAGGGCAAGAGAAAGGGAAATATTGTTGTCTAAGAGAGAGCTCGACAAGCTTGGGTCTTTTGAAAAAGCAACTGTGGGCTCAAACAAGCAACAATATTGTTGAAGAAGGTGATAGATGGAAAGTTATATGGGAAAGAGCTCTGTTATTTGGGATAGAACAACTGCAAGGCAAAACACTATCAGAAGGCATGCGGGGATTCCTCGTTCACGGGCTCTCCAATACTTAAGTCAATATAGGTCATGATTATCATACGTAAGCAAGTCGAAAGTAGTTCGAGAGATGGAATGGCTGCTCTTCTATATGGGTAAGCAGCTTAATGACATGTTTAAGCTTACGTACGTGAGGTTGGTATTTTAGTTGTGATTGTTCTTTTAGAAATTGAAGAGGATCCATCTATAAATGAAAGGAAGAGGGTATTTATACTCCTTAAGATGTCGATAGTGGGACACATGATACACACACATGAGGTGTGAACGAAGTTGTCCCTAGTTAAGAATGGATTAGGCTTAGAAGGAATCCTCTTCCCCCGCTAAAGAGTATGAAACTAGTGAATTCTCTGGGAGAAAGAGTGCCTTAAGGTGAGCTGCTATTGCATGGGGCAATAACCAGTTCTTTACTATATGTGGCTTGTCCAGGAGAAGATCTCCGTTGATGTCCCCCAAGAGAGTGACTCAAACTGGTGAACATAATGTGTGATTCCTAAACAACTGAGAGAATGGCCTTTTCTAGGAGAAAAACCTTATCTTGAAGAATGACATCTTCCCTCGAAAGGAGATTAAGAACATCCTTCGAGAGAACTACATCTTTCCCCAAAAGTTATGTTACAACATATTGTAATAACCTTTGGCAAATTGCCCCAAAGTTGCAAAGAACAAAGATGATGGAATAAGAAAGTCGAAGATTTGCTTTTAGATTTGGATGCCTTCAACAACCTAGGTCTCCTTTTATATAGTTTTCAAGGTTAAACCAAAAGCCAAAGTTGTTCTTGAAATTAATTTAACATACACGAATTTAGAGGTTTGACAACATGTATCATCATATGTATAGTAGCATTTATGTATCCAAAAATGAATGTAAAAGATCAATTTCTTGAAATTCTGTTCTTAAAAAATATATATAAAAAAAAACAAAAAACCAGTTACAGATTCATTAGAGTTTGAAAAGTCATCTGAACTTACAAGAATGATTAGAAAATATATGGAATTTGACACATATTTAACTGAAAATACACTATACGTATTACTACATGTGAATGTCAAGAGAACCCAGACATGCGATGCAACCACCAGTAAGTGAGTTTTTATTTCATGGAAGTGAATTGGATGTTGTTATTGTCATCATCATTCTTTTCTAATTCATAAGTGTAGTTTGCATTGGCCTTAAAATACATGCATCTTTAACCATATGATCCCACTTGTGTTCCAATGCAGTAGAAATGAATCTGTGCTACATCGTGGCAAGATCGAAAAGTTAAACCTCCTGTTGAAAGCAAACAATGAAGCTGCTCCTCTTCAGCTCCTGTTGTGCTCATATCTCTCTAGTATAAAGAAGTTGCCCTTATCATCCCTCCCTATTCTGAGAGTATCATCAACATATCTGTGTGCAGCCCCAGTTAAGGAACCAGTCTTTGTCTATATATTGAATCCTAGTAAAACCCAAACTAATTAACACAAATGAATCTGAAGGCTTGTTTTCTTTATTTTTCGAGATTGCAAAGATAGGAGAAGGATACGTGATTTCGAGCCATCCCTCTGGATTGAAGATGCCAAGAAGAATTTGATAGTTCTTCCGAAAGACATTCATCAACTGCATATTGGTTTCCAAACAGAGACAAGATGTAATACTTCAGCTTAAGCTCTTGTCTAAATGTGTATTTTCTTGAAACTTCCATACCTGGTCAGGGGTGATCGTAGACTTCTCATACTTAATATTAACTCTCTGTGAAAGATTAGGAAGAAGTTTGGTTTAGGGTTATTTGATCGTAAGTCAATTCGATTGAATCTGTTCAGGGAATGGATAAAACGAGAAGAGAATTAAGTTGAGAGTTTACTGATTTGGATGCAATCTTGAAGGAGGCTTCAATTTCGAGCTGTCCATTGAAGATATTCAAACCTCTCACATTGAACAAGACGACATTAACTGCTTTGCCCTCCATTTTCCCACCAACAACAATTGAAGATTAGTTCAAGAATCACCATTTTATTATGCGGTATAATTGAATACTACCCATCCTCTATATTGAAAATTTGAGCAGAAAACAAAATTCAGAACTGTAGAAACATCCCAAATTTTCACTTAATATTGAACTTGTCTTTTTTTTTTTTTTCCCTACAAAGCCACTTACAAAGACGATCCTCTCCAAGCCTCACAAAAGAGCAGGTTTTGTACATTGCCACACCCTTTTTAATAAAATATAGAGTGAACTGAAAAAGGAGCTGTATGAGAAGATGTATACCTCGGTGACATCAATGGTCTGGAAAAAATCCCCTAAACTGATGAAATCTCTCAATCCAAGCTTCGTTCTTTTGGGGCCCAGTATTGTTATGGTACTGTAAATAAGCTTCCAGCATCCACCCACCTTCAAGTTTACAGGAAGAAAACAACATCCAGAATAAATTCTCAGCCACAAAGATTGAACACAAATAAATTCATGCGTAGACTCAACACGAAACCGAGTTCACCTTCTCCAGAAAACGGGTGGGCTCTGGTGTTGGGTTCGTAGATTCAAGGAGCCTGACGGAAGCTTCAATCTCTGATTTCTTTGCGGATGGAACTCCGAAGATGCCTCTGTTGATGCCTTTTTCGAAGCATTTTCCCCAATTCAACCCATGAATTTAAATTAAATACCCACAAAACAAAATTATGACTTCAACGCAACATTTAAGTTGTGAAAGGAAGGGGAATTTCTTCTTTCGTTTTTCTTTTAGGTTTTGGATGAAAAAATTAACACGGGTATGAATGTATTACCTTGCAATTGTTGGTAAAGGTGTGCTTTGATTTGGGTTGGGGTTGAGGGAAGAGATGATGATGAGTCTGCAGTAGCAGTAGCAGTGTCTTCGTCTTCCTCTCCACTTCCGACCAAGCTGCCCGAACCATGTTGTTGTGCAGGAGCTTTGAATCTGAAACAAACAGAAGAAGGGCCCTTCTTCTTTGTGAGAATTGAATGTGTGTGAGCTCTCGTCGTCGTCATCTTTGTAAAAATTGGGTGGGAAGCTGGTGGGATTGCTGGGTGCACAAAAAGCTTTGTAGCCATGGCAACGCAAAGCCCGACCAATTAATATGCCAATCACCAACAAGGAAGAGTTCAAAGAGGTTTATAACAACCTCCTCCTCCTCCTTCTTCTTCTTCTAATTCCTGCGTTGCGGTTGCATTTGCAGTTTGTATTGATCCCTTTCAACCCTCTCTTTCTACTACACATTAGCAGAGCTTTTTTCGTTTTTTCTTTTCCTTTTTTTCAAAAGGAATAAAACAAAGAACAATTAATAAAGCATTTGTATGGACGGGAAAGCAAGCAACCGTCCACGTGACGTTCCACACCGCCATCACACCCCTAGCCCTATTTTTACCTCTCAAAGCTCGATTGCCTCCATATGCGTTTTCTATTAAAGACAAAAAGATAATGAAAAGAAACTGTTGCTAAAGCCGCTCCTTTGTCACTTCTATTATTTTAATTATTGTTATTAAGATATAATAATAAAATTTATTTAATAAAATATATTATTATCAAGTCACCTGAGTTGCAAGGAAGAAAATAATTAAAAAGTGCGTAAGAGTCCCAACATAAACACTCTGATATTTAAGTCAAATATTGAGAGTGATAAAAACGCGAGAGTAGTATTTACATTAGTATTTGATGAGAGCAAACCCCATCGGGTCCATAATTACCCTAATGCCCCGAAAATATAGGCATTGACAGTAGTGCCACGTGCACACTTATAAGATACTCTGCTGACATCATCCTACTCGGCTCCAAAAGAGACACATGGCATATGCGTATCACCACACCAGCTAGCTTGTTACCCGACAAGGATTCTCCAAATTTATCAGGATCAACTATCTTATCGAAGATCATGGAGATGGAAACTATCCCGAACTCCTCGGAAGTGATCATGGAATCCATATCGGAAAGATTCTAGCTCCACGAAGAACGAGGTAAGGATCCCGGTAATTTGAAAGATGATCCTTACCTTAGTAGGAAGATAAAAGGGAGAGGAGAAGCAACAGGTAAGGGATCTTTTTCTCTCTCTTTCTACTATAAAAATCACACTATTTTGGGTTAAAAATATTTTGTTAATTTGACTTAAACGTCGGAGTGATACCCAGGGAGAGGGGGGGCAAGTCCCCGAGTCCATTGCAGGTGCTTAGGCTGAGGAAGATGAAGGTGATCGGCTCTGCATTATCAATTGGCGCCCACCATGGGGTCGAGGCATTTTCTTTTTTGTCTCTCCAATACGACTTGTTGTGACGTTTGAGTTATTTTCCTCTGTTTTGATGGCAACTAGAAGTCAATAGTCTCGGGCTGTCGGTGGTAACCCTGCCCTAGAGCCAAACCAGACTAATCCTCCAAGGAGGCCGTAGGGAAGGGACCGTAGTCCGGATGACCCTCCTTTCCCCCCTAATCGGATCAGGCTGTTGGACAATCAGGTTCAGCGCCTGACGGAGTTGCTTACTAGCTTCTTGGATCGCCAGCACCAGCAAGCCCATCATTCTCAGGCGAGAGGGAGGCAGGAAACCCCGAGGGAGGAAGAATCTTGCTCGTGTGAGGCGGACCCTCAGGGACGTCGTTGGGAAGATGAGTAAGAGGAGGCTGCAAAGTCTTCTGACATGTCGTATGCGCAGCAGCAGCAGGAGAGGAGGTTGCGCCAGTTGGACGAGGAGATTGCAGCCCTGAAGCTGAAGCTGGGCCAGTCTCAGGGGACGATGGTGAATTAACCCCTTAGTCCGGAGATCATGGCTGCCATACCGCCTAAGCACCTTCGCATTCCGGCTATTAAGCACAATGCAGGGACTACTGACCCAATGGACCACCTCGATCTTTTTACCTCCCATATGATGGTGCAAGATGCCTCTTATGCAATGCAGTGTAGAGTCTTCCTGGCAACGCTAGAGGGGCACGCACGCGCCTAGTATTCAAACCTGGCTTATCACTCGATAGCTAATTTTGCGCAGCTTCGGGGTAGTTTTCTAGCCCACTTTGCGCCTCTTCGGAGGCATCAAAGGTCTATTATGGCCCTCATTAGCCAGAAGCAGAACCAAGGTGAATCTTTAAAGGATTTTGTCTCACATTTCAGTATGGAGGCTCAGAGCATTGAAAACTTCAACCATAGTATCGCCATGGTAGCATTCTAGAATACCTTGAGGCCTAGTCCCTTCGCTCAGTCGTTGGCCAAAACTCCCCCGCTTACATTTACGGATATTCTAGGCTGGACCACGAAGTACATCAATGCTGAGGAGGTTATGCAGGAGAAGAAAGCAGAGCATACTAAGAAAAAGGAAAACAAAAACATCCCGAAGAGCATAAGAATGAGGGCCGAAGGGAGGAGCGGAAGGAGAAGCATCGTCCTTGGTGGGAGTCGACTAGTTTCACTCCTTTAAACACCTTAAGAGCGGAGATCCTTGCTACCATCGAGAATAAGGACTGTTTGAAGAAGCCCTGACCAATGAGAGCATCATCCGACAAAAAGAACCAGAGTAAGTATTGTCGCTTCCATCGAGATCATGGTCATGATACAGAAGAATGTCACCAGTTGAAAGAAGAGATCCAGGAGCTGATTAATCGAGGCTTCCTAAGAAATTATGTTGCTAGGGAAGTGCATCCCCGAAGGGGGAGGGAGCGACGTTCGCGATAGCAGAGTCCCCCCGCTAGGAGGGACCGAGTCGAAGGGCGAGACCGAGTTTGGCATTTGCCCCGAAAGGAGAGACCACTATAGGGGGCAGAAGATCCTCCTCAGCCCCGAGTATTTCATACGCTTGTTGCAGGGGAGGTCCTAGGAGTGAAGGGCGATGAAGATGCAAACGGTAGAACTTTTGGGTTGAAGAGGTCGAGGTGGGGGGAAACGATCTTTTTTTCAGATAGCAACTTCCCCAGCTACCAAAACTAAAATGATCCATTGAAAATAACAGTCGAGATGGGAGAGTGGGAGCTTTGGCAGATCCTAGTGGATCCGAGTAGTTCTTCAGAAATTTTGTATAGACAAGCCTTCTTAGGCATGGGGTACAAGATGGAGCAGCTAAGGCTGGCTCGGGTCTCCTTAGTGGGATTTGAAGGGGAAGTAGTATATTCGGATTGGGTCATTCAACTTCTGCTAACCATGGAAAAAGGCTCCCGAACCTCCCAGGAACTGGATATTTTAGAGGTGGATGTTCGTGTGGCTTATAACATGATTCTAGGAAGATCGGGCCTTAACGCTCTTCGGGCTATTCCCAGCACGTACCACATCATGGTGAAGTTTCCCACGGTTAATGGGATAGGTAAGGTGCGAGGAGATTTGTGTTCGGCTCGTGAATGTTATATGGCTTTCATAGGTGTAGCAAAGAGTGCTGAGATGAAAGAAAAAGTGTCGCGATAAGAAGCTCCTGGTCAGCGAAGGGACACCCAAGGAAGGAAGGAGGAGAGTCCTCCGCAGGAGGTCAGTTTTTTGTTGGAGGGGTCGGAAGATCCAAAAGCAGCAGAGCCAGTGGACAAGCTGGAGGAGGTGCCCTTAAGGGAGGATTGCCTAGATTATTGCATAAAGAAAAGTGCTGAGTTAAAAGATCCGTTAAGGGGTCAAATCTTAGCCCTCCTTCGGCAGTATGCAGACATCTTCGCGTGGACTGCCCAAGACATGCCAGGGGTTGATCCAGAAGTTATGACACACAGGTTAGGGATACGTCCAGGTTTCATACCTGTCAAGCAGAAGAAGTGAAGCTTCACCCTTGAAAGAGCCCGAGCAATTAATGAAGAAGTCGTGAAGTTAATGGAGGCTCAATACATTCGGGAGGTTGATTATCCAGAATGGTTGGCGAACGTGGTGTTGGTACCTAAAGGAGATGGCAAGTGGAGCCTTTGCATTGATTTCACCTATCTTAACAAAGCTTACCTAAAGGATAGCTATCATCTTCCTCGGATAGATGCCTTGATTGATGGGACTGCTAGTTGTTTGCTTATGAGTTTTCTGGATGTCTTTCAAGGGTACCACCAAATCCCATTGGACCCTGAAGATCAGGAGAAGACAACATTCATCACAAATAAAGTAACCTACTGTTACACAATAATGTCGTTCGGCTTAAAGAATGCGGGAGCTACGTACCAGCGCCTAGTGAATAAGCTGTTTCAACATCAGCTCGGTTGAAATATGGAAGCTTATGTGGATGACATGCTAGAGAAGAGCCTCGTTGCTGAACATCATCCCTTAGATCAAGAGGAGTGTTTCCAAATCCTTCGCAAGTTTCATGTAAAGGTTAATCCTGTCAAATGTGCTTTTGGCGTTTCTAAGGAAAGTTTTTGGGTTATATAGTTCATCACTGAGGGATTGAGGTAAACCCAACGAAGGTTAAAGCCATTATGGACATGCCGGCCTCGAGGAATATCAAGGAAGTGTAAAGCCTTACAGGAAGAATGACAGCCTTAGGGAGATTCCTCTCTCAATTGGCGGAGAAGGGTCTTCCCTTCTATAAGGTCCTATCAAAGGCGAAGAATTTTGTTTGGGACGCTGAATGTCAGGAAGCTTTTAACAAGCTAAATGAACATTTGGCCTCGCCTTTAGTCCTCACTAAGCCACAACAAGGAGAACCGTTGTATCTTTATTTGGCTGTAGCCGAAGAAGCCATGAGTTCGATGCTGATTTGAGAAGAAGATAAGAGGTAGAGGTCGTCTATTATGCTAGTAAGCGGTTGATAGGAGCGGAGGTTCAGTATTCTCCCATGGAGAAGCTAGCCTTTGCCTTAGTAGTCTTGACGAGGAAACTTCGGCCCTATTTTCAAGCTCATACCATTATTGTGCTTACTAATCAAACTTTGAGGCCAGTTCTTAGTAAACCAAAGCTCTCGGGTAGGATGTTGAAATGGGCAATAGAGCTTACAACTTTTGATATTAAGTACAAGTCTCTGCCGGCTATCAAAGCCCAGGCATTGGCAGACTTCATCGCCGAAAGGATAGGATCCCTAGAGGCTTCGAAAAAGGATCAGAGGTCATGGTTGTTGGCCGTAAATGGCAGCTCGACTTTAGGCCGTGGCAGAGTAGGGCTGATGATCAGAAGTCCTGATGGGTAGACATGGCCCTATGCCTTGCATTTTGAGTTCCGAGCATCTAACAATGAGGCTGAATATGAGGCTTTGTTAGCAGGATTGAGATTAGCCGAACAGTTGGGAGCGCAGCCAATCAAGGTGAGTTCAAATTCCAACTTGGTAGTACTGTAAGTAAATGGGGAGTATAAGGCTCGGGAAGGTCACATGGTAAGATATCTGGCCATGGTCAAGGACCTAATCGCACGTTTTCAGTCAGTAAAGGTGGAGTATGTCCCTCGGGCTATGAACGCGAAAGCAAATCTATTGTCCCAAATCGCTTCTTCATCTTTTCCTACGAGCTCCCAAGAAATCAAGATCGAGTCTTTACCACAGAAGAGCATTGAAGAGTTTGCTGATCAGTTATGTGTGGAGGATGAGCCCAGTTGGGTAGATCCTTTGTTATTATACCTGAAGGAGGAAAAACTTCTTGAGGATGACTTGGAAGCTTGATAAGTCAGAAGGAAGTCCCGAAGTTTTGTACTAGTTAACGGGGAACTTTATAAGAGGTCATTCTCACAACCGTTGCTCAAATGCATCGGGCCTCACGAAGCAAATTATATCCTAAGGGAGATTCATGAAGGCATATGTGGAAGCCACATCAAGGCCTGAACCCTCAGCCAAAAAGCTCTTTGGTAGGGGTACTATTAACCGACGATGGTGAAGGACTCAGAGCAGCTGATTAGAACCTGTGACAGATGCCAACGAACTTCTAACCTGGTTTATGTGCTAGCTGTCATGTTGGCTCATCTGGCTACACCTTATCTTTTTTCTCAATGGGGCATTGACATCTTGGGTCATTTCCCCTCGGCAATTTGATATATCATTGCTGCCATAGATTATTTCATGAAGTGGGTTGAAGTGGAACCAGTAGCCTCCATCACTGCTCGACTAGAAAAGCAATTCTTGTGGAAGAATGTGGTATGTCGCTTCGGGATTCCTCAGGTTCTAATTTCTGATAATGACACTCAATTCACTGACTGGTCTGTCCAAGAATGGTGCTAGGAGTTGGGAATAAGGCAGCATTTCATTTCGGTGGCCCATCTACAGGCCAACGACCAAATCAAGCTCGCTAATAGAACTTTGTTGCATGGTTTAAAGGCACACGTGGATAAGGCAGATGGTAGCTGGGTAAAAGAATTACTGAGTATTCTATGGTCTTACCGAACCATCGTGAAGGTATCTATGGGTGAGACTCCCTTCAGCTTATGTTATGGTTCAGAAGCATTAATCCCAATCGAGATAGGAGTGCCTACCCTAAGGGTGGAGCTCTTTAACCCCGAGTCCAACGAGCAAAATCTGAGCGACAACTTAGATCTCCTTAATGAACTTCGTGAGCAGGTAAAGATTCGGCAAGTTGCCTACAATCGACGTATCTAAAGATACTATAACCGAAGGGTAAGAGCTCGGAGTTTCCTTCTTGGAGATTGGGTCTTACGCCGAGCGGTTGTTCATAGTGCCCGAGAAATGAACAAGTTAACACCAAACTAGGAAGGTCCCTCAGCCCTGGCGCTTACAAACTCCAGACCCCGGAGCGTGTACCAATTAAAAACAATTGGAATGTGTAGAATTTAAGGAAATTTTATCAGTAGTGTTCTTTATTGACTATGATTTTTGAAATAAAGCTATTTTTCTCTCCCATCAGAAAAAGCTCTTCGCCACAAAAGACCCAAGGGACCACCCCTGACCAAAAATAAGGCTAACTTTAGGGGGCCTCGAACCCTCAACAATAAAAAGGATCAGATATGATCCTCGGGGGGCCTCAAACCCTCAACAAAAAAAAGGATCTGATGTGATCCTCAGGGGGCCTCGAACCTTCGAAAAAAAAAGGGGACCAGATGTGGTCCTTGACAAGAAATAAAAAGGATCAGATGTGATCCTCAGGGGGCCTTGAACCCTCGACAAAAAAGGGGACCGAATGCAGTCCTTGACAAGAAACAAAAAGGATCAGATGTGATCCTAGGGGGGCTCGAACCCTCGACAAAAAAAGGGGGTCTGGATGCGATCCTCGACAAGAAATAAAAAGGATCAGATGTGATCCTCGGGGGGCCTCAAACCCTCGACAAAAAAAAAGGGGGGGATCGGATGTGATCCTCAACAAAAAAGAAAAAAAGGATCAGATCTAATCCCCAAGGGATTTTTGTCTCTAACGAAAAGCGAGGGTAATTAGCTAAGGCAGGTAACATTCGAATAAAGAAAATTTCTTGAAAGAAAGCAAAAAAATTTTATTAAAGTATTGAGTTTTGAGTACAAAGGCATCTATTCTAAGGAAGATAAAGCTGCCGAGACGTCAAAAGGGATGGAGTCCACGTCAAGGTTCGAAAAGCACTCATTCGTGAGTTTCTTCATATGCTCAAATCCACCCCAAAGAACTCCTTCTAACTTCATGGCATCCAGTTCCTCCCTGAGCCTGGAGTTAGCCTGGTTAGTGTCTAGCATATTCCTTTAGGCCAACTCCAAATCCTTGAGAGCTTGACCTTTGGCTTTGTTGGCGAGTTTTGCTTCTTCTTGTGCCAGCTCAACAGACTTAGTCAGAATATGTACGTTGTGCTCAAGGTCTGCTAGTTTGGAAGAGAGGGATTCATGCCCTCAAAGCCTCTCAATATCGAACTCCAAAGAGGTAATCCAGGCTTGGAACTCTGATTCTCACCAGGTGATTAAATTTTGAAAAATCGAAAGGTTATGGAAAATGGAGACAAAGTAAGGGTCGAGGCCTATTAGCATGAAAAGAATTCAAAGTAAAAAGACATATGGTAGTCAGTTATCTTAAGAATCTCGGCATAGTAATTTGGTTCGCCTGCAGTTGGTAAAGCGCCGAAAATAGCTAAAGAGCAGGGGCCTCAGTCACTTCAGGAGTGGAGGCTACTTCGGCTCAAGGCATAGGAGAAGCCGGCTCCACCATTCATCGCTTTGTCCTTCGGGCCAATATCTCTTTTGTGGATAGCGTAGAAGCCTCCTCCAATGAAGCCTCCCCTGTTAATTCTAAGCGCCCCTCTGGTGCCAAAGACGTTAATATCCACTTAAAGACAAAAGGGATAGGAATGTCGGGTGGCGTTATAGTTAACCCCTGTAATACAATTTGATATTAAGTTTCAAAGTTGTAATAATGAATTTTTCCCAAAAGTCTTAAGGAGGCTTAGTTTGGAAGTTTTAATAATGAATGTTATCCAAAAGTCTTAAGGTGGCTTAGCTTGGAAGAATAAGGTTAGCTTGGAAAGGAAGAGATAAGGGCCATGATGGGTTCTTACCCTAGAAGCCATGTGAAGATAAGATTTGGAGGTTTGGGATTGGAAGAAAGGAGAAGCTCGAATAGGAAGAATGATGGTAATGATTAATTTGACCTTAAAAGTTTAAGATGACATAACTTGGAAGACTAGGATTGGCTAGGATTGGCTTGCAAAGGAAGAAGATAATAATGCTTATCCGAAAGGCCACGTGGGGGTGAATTTGGAGGCTTTGGATTGGAAGGAGTGGTGGCTTGCTTTGAAAGATAGAATCAAAGAAGGAAAAATCAAATATTGTAATGATTGCTAGGGTAGAAAATGAATAACTTGGGGGCTAAGAGATATCTTGAAGATATGGGATTTGAGAAGCTATATAAATGGGAGGAGGAGAGGCCACGTGAAGCTAAAGTGCAAGAAAGAACACAAGGAAAGAAAGAAATCTAAAGAAAAAGCAAAGAATGGAAGATAGAGATACCTGGTCGAAAAGTGGTGAAAATGGAAAGGAGACCAAATAGGTAAGCTAATTTTATTTTCGTAGGGTCGTAGAGCATGAAAAAATGAGTCCGTAGGTTCAAACGGAGAGCGAATCGAAGCAAAAATGAGCAAGTTATAGCATTTTTAAATTTAGGTAGTAGAATCCGTAACAAGCGAGGAGGTGGCGCGTGGCCAACCTTTCGAGGGCGCATGAGGGCGTATTCGGACTACGTTTGGCCTAAAACTTTCGTCGTTGTTCTCCTATTTTAGTTACCTACAACCTTATGTAAAAATATTTAAGGTTAGGTTCACTAAAATCCATGATTTCGGCAGAAACAGCCCTAGTGCTCGAAACCGGGTTATAAACAGTGCTATCGAAGGGAAATGATTGAGGTGAGTGATTCTTGCATGTTTTGTGACACTTTGAGCATTTTTTTCTTCACCTGTGTGTCGATGATGGATTGCATATCGTGGCTTGGTGGTTTACATGTCATATTTTCCCTTGGTTACGCATATTTCTTCTGCTTTGTCATATATCATGTTCATGTTGGTGACTGTGGCTAGTTGTTGGGCCATCATGGAAGAACTCGTGCTCTTGCAGTGAGCCAAGGGGTGACTATGATGAGCGCGGGGGTGATTGCAACACCCTGGCATTGCTACCACAGGGGTGGATTTCATAATGGCACTATTGCATTTGTACGCATGTACTTTCCTTTTCTGATTCACTCACTTAGATGTAATATCTAACTTGGGTCGATGCCCCTGGAACGTTCCACGTTCTAGGTAAATTGGAAGTGCCAGGTGTTTCAAGTTCCATTTCAAGCGTGGGCGAGGAAATGATGCTCGGCTAGCTTAGAACTTTTTGTTTCAATATGTACCTTTGTAACTTAAGTGATGTATTGTAAATAGCAACTAGGATACTCAAGGTTGTAAAGGGTGTGTGTGGGTGTCCTACAATTGTATCTGCTGTGATGTGATATGCTTTATGGAGTATTAAAGGTTGTATGCATTTCTTGTACTCGCAAAGGAAATCTAGTGGAAACCCCTTATCTAGCTTAGGCTAAGCTTTCAGGTTCGATCCAATGCTTCCGTTGGTAAGGGTTTCCAATAATGCCCGAGGTCATTATTAACATAAAATGAATATCTTAATGCTTCTTTGTGTAATTGGAAAGTGGGGCGTTACAACTCCATACCTGCAGGTAACTGACCTCCCTCAACCCCTGCCCTGACCATCTCAAGTGCTTAAGAGATGGTCTAATCATCGCCCTCGGATGGATCTTGTGAGGGGGTGGGCACTATTGTAGCTGGTCACTGAGAAGCTTGGGAGTCCTTTTTTTTCAAAGCTTAGGATCTCGCGGGACTCTTCGAGCAAGCCTTAGCGCTGTCATCGGAGGCCCCTTAAAAGGTTAGAAGATCCCCCTCGGCCATTTTCTTGGATCTAGAAGAAGTCGAAGGTCTTTTACTCCTAGTGCTCTTCAGAGTTTTCTCGGGTGGTGCTAGGAGCCCTTTGTTTTGAGAAGGCTTGGGAGCCTTCTAGGAGTTTTTCTTGGCTTTGGCAGAAGTCGAAGGTCCTTTGCTCTCGAGGAAGTCTAGGATCATCCCCTCGGTGATAGGAGAGTAAATTATCTCCCCGACTATGCACAAAGAATAACGAAGATCAATGTCTGGTAAAGGTGAAAGAAGAGAAGAAGGAGGAGGAAAGGCAAAAGCTAGTGCTTTCAGGTCTCGCCATCTAAGCCTGCCTTAGTAAGTATCGAGTTAGAAAGCCATCCTTATTCCCAATTCTGGATGATCTTCATGAGTCTACCAGTTGGTTCTTTGATGTCCTAGACACTTGGAAATTTATGCTTGGTGTCCAAAGTCCACCCGCTACACACAGACCAAATTTCTGGTGTGGAGCCAGATGGTCGGGGTCGGACGAAGACAAAACGCTCTTTCCAATCGTTTGAATCTTTAGACCCCCTGGATAGCATAAGTGTGGAGACCTTGGCTTCCAATTTAGGACGCTCCTTAGATGCGATGATGCAGCCCTCTTTCACTATCCTAGGTGAGATTGAGATCTAGCCCTCCAGATCCCGGTTGGTGGTAAAAAAGTAGTCGAAAAGGTCCCCCGAAGGCTCTATCTTACCAAAATGACAGATGATAATAAACCCCATCAGGTACCTCCACCCAAAAGGGGATAACTCGGCTGGAACGATGGTGAGATATTGTAGAAGCGACATAACCCTCCCCCAGGGGGGTAGGCAGAAACCATAGTCGCAAGCGCACTTATAGATACAGAGACGACCGATGACAGGATGGCACGCTCGGAGATTAGTGTTGAACTCGACCTCCTACTCGTCAAGAATTGTGTATTTCTCCCAGAACTGTTGACACTCCGCTTCACTCATCCATTGGTAGGGAATGGAAGCAGCAGGGTGATTCTCCCACTTAACGAGCTCCACACCGGTCGAATTAAGCCTTCCGAAACCAGTTATCGCCATAACAAAAAGTTGGGGGAAAAGCAAGAAAGAAACAGAAAGAGAGGGGAATGCTCACTGATGCACTAATAGGTTGAAGCAGGAAAAAAGTTGGAAGAAGAAGCAAACAGAAAGATAAGGGTCGCTTATTAAAGCCCTGAGAGGGAAGAACAAAATAACGGGTAATGATGAGCATTAATTACCCAGAAAGTACACAAGTCGAGATATGAAACGTTTGGACAGCGTCTGGGGAACAAGCATGCACATCGCAACAAATCGATAATCACATCCTACAGGCACGCATAAAGGAAAGGACACCTTTGTCCTTCGGACCTTCGAAAAAAAGATAGCAAGAACCTTCGGGGACTTCAACACTCTTAGAGCCATCCAAGTAGAGAGGCTCGAGGAGTGGGGGGGGGGAGGGGCAAGTGATGAGGGTAAGCCCCCTCGGGTCCATAATTACCCCAATGCCCCGGAAATATAGCCATTGGTAGCAGTGCCACGTGCACACTTATAAGATACTCCACTGATGTCATCCTGCTCGAGTCTAGAGGAGACATGTGGCACATGCGTATCACCACACCAACTAGCTTGTTACTCAACAATAATTCTTTGAATTCCTTGGGATCAACTATCTCACCAAAGATCATGGAGATGGGAAGTATCCCGAACTTCTCGGAAGTGATCATGGAATCCATATCAGTAAGGATTCAGCTCCACAAAGAACGGGATAAAGATCCCTGTAATTTGAAAGATGATCCTTACGTTAGCATAAGGATAAAAGGGAGAGGAGAAGCAACGGGTAAGGGATCTTTTTCTCTCTCTCTACTCTAAAAATCACACTCTTTTGGGTTAAAAATATTCTAGTAATCTGACTTAAACGTCGGAGTGATACCCGGGGGGCAAGTCCCCGACTCCATTGCAGGTGCTTAGGATGAGGCAAACGAAGGTGATCGGCTCCGCATCATCAATATTAGGGACATACCTTTATTGAAATGAGTATTTTCTTATTTATAGAGCAACACGGAGTAATCCGAAATAGTTCAGGGATTAAGATCCTTACAGATAGCATCTATCTTGATCTTTCCTAACCTTATAGGATTAGAATTCTTATAGATAACATTTATCTTGCCTTTTTTGATAATAGAATTCCTTATAGATGGTTTTCTATCCTTTTCTTAGAAGGATTTTTGAATGTCAAAGTTATTTGGTTTGCATGTTGTGTGGGTATTTGAGGAAATGCTTTGGTAACGGTGTCGTTGTTTCAAGGAAATGAGATGTCGTGGGAGCTTCCTGCTAGTATTGAGGTCAAAGGGCTGCATGGCCTTTCTCATGCCTCTTGAAGCCTCAGGTCACCCTCGTGCCCTCTAAGGCCGCAAAGGGTCTCGCGTGCCTCTTTAGGTGACATTAGGGTGTGCCCCACATGGTTATCCCCTTCTCGCCCTGCAAACCCGCGGCTATCTTTGAGCCCAAGGCCATCTCCGTCTCACATTTCATGCCCTAGGCCACCTCAGCCTCACGTCACAAGCTCACGGCAATCTCCGAGCCCACGACTGTCTCCGCTTTGCATTTCAAGTCCACGACTATCTCTGCCTTACATTGCAAGCCTGCGACCATCTTCGCTTCGTGTCACAAGCCTGTGACCATCTTCACCTTGCGTCGCAAGCCCGCGGCAATCTTAACCTCGCATCACAAGCTCACAGTCGTCTTTAAGCCCACGGTCGTCTCCAGAGCTTACAGCCTTCACTACTTTAGCAACATTCGTGGCACTTGTGGTATTCTCGCAACTAATGCCTTTCAAGGAGACCCTTCGCAATCTCCTTTGTCGACCTGTAAGCCATGTTGGTCACTAGTTACTGATCTCCAGTGAGGCCTTCTGTCGCAAGGTCACCCCAATTAATCTGGGTTATTCCGTTTATTCATTTATTTTTCAATGTTTTTACTCATGACACACCAATTGCTCCCCACTCTTTCATTTGACTTTATCGAATTGGAAGAGTAGACTATGGTATGGCATGTCCTTGCTTCTCTTTCATTAAGCACTTTAAGACTTAGGCTCTATTTTTGAGCTTCAATGCTTTTGCAATTCAATCTCTTGGGTAATGAGCCTTAGATCATTCTCACACATTCCCCACTCAATGAGTTTTTGTGTTTTGTTATCTACATGTGATCTCCTTGGATCTGCCAACCATATAGGTTGGGGCTAAGATGGAAGGACAATGTTCAGTAGCGCCATACCTCAATTCTATAAATGAACCGTTGTATGAATGTCAATCAACTTGAATAAAAATACTTCTTGTCGCTAGCTCCCCAAGTTCATCATCGGGAAGGCTAGGCTTAAATCAAGAAGTGATAAGGATTTTGTAATCATGATGAGCATGCTAATTGAGGTTGGAGTTAAGAACTCACATTTGGTCCTCCGCCTGTTCTTAGTATTGGACCTGTCTACTATGTGAAATCTAGGTTTAGTTGATTGTAGCCAATTACCCTTATGGACTTTTAGGAAAGAGCTCTTAGGGCCAAACTGTTAAAGATGAACAGGGCTTAGGTGGAGCATCTCTTAACTTTTTATTCTAGGTAGATCATTAGATTGCATTTAGGTGATGGTGATTGGGACAAAGTAGGGGCCTTATGTAATGTGACTCCCTAGTTTGTTTTGGGTGACTTGTTCCATCACAAGACTTTCCATTAAGAGAGATCTCATTGCCTTTCCCCGATCTTTGTGCTTTAGCGAGTCATTGTGACAGCTCCCCAATCCTTTATGAACGCGGGATAAGCGTTATGCTTGCTCCCCTACTCTTTAGTTGCATTTTTGTATTTTCGGTCTTAATTTGGTCTCATCCATTTTGAGCTTTTCAACTTTAGGTTATGCTTGATTGTTCTTACACATCTATTACCTTTGGTTTTGGGTTATCCTAGACTGTTTTTGTGGTTTTAGTGTTTTTGTCTCGTAATCTAATTTAACGCATTCTGCACCCTTGATGCTAGGTTTTCCCGTTATCATTCTAATGATCTTTGCATTTTCTTTGATTTCTTGAACAGTTATCGCGCCTTTACACATTGGTTTTTAGACCGTTCTAGTGCATTCGCGCTTCAATTTCTATACCATTTTTGTGCCTTTGTGCTTCAATTCTCATACCATTATCGCGTCTCCACACTTCAATTTTTAAACCATTCTTGTGCCTTCGCGCTTCGATTTTTGAACCTTTCTTATGCTTTCGCACTTCGATTCTCATATCGTTCTACCGCCTTCGTGCTTCAACTTTTTGGATTGTTCTCAAGTCTTCATGCTTCGATTTCTAGACCATTCTTGTGCCTTTACACTTTGGCTTCCAAACCATTCTTGCATCTTCGAGCTTCAGCTTCTAGATCGTTCTAGAGCCTTCACGCTTCGACTTTCGAACCATTCTTGCGCCTTTACAATTTGATTTTTGGATCGTTCTCACGCCTTCGTGCTTCGATTTTTGGATCATTCTCACACCTTTGTGCTTCGGTTCTAGGCTTCGTTTTTCTACTGGAGTTTTTTCCCTTTTTCAATGCATTCATTGTCTTGAAGGAGAAAATACACAAAAAGAGAACTACCACAAGATGAAAGTCTATTTTGTTCATGCATGACATACATACATTTAGTCCTACCTATGATATTTTCTTGAGACAAGTTATGTGGATTCTTTCACGAGCTTCTAGCCTTTGCGTGATGAAATATGTTTCTTGAATCTATCAAAAGAAGCTTTTGTTCCTTCATTTCTCTCCTCGCCTTGAATTGTACCCCTAACCTTCATGATAATCAATATGTTCTTTCCTTTGGGCTCTTATGTCCACAAATTCTACCAGTTCCTTATCCTTAACTAGTGCCTCTATCTAATTCTTCAAGTCTTGGCTTTTATCAATGGAGTGGACTTGAGTACTATGGAATTGGTAGAAGGCATCTCTTTTTCTCCCTATAGGCTTGTCAACTTTCTTGGGGAATTTAATGAGACTCGTTCCTTTAATGGCTGCCAGGATATAGGAGCGTGACAATGTGAGTGGAGTATATTCTGTAAATTAGAGTCGAAGGGTATCATTGTGTCTTTTGGCATTCTCTTCTTTCTAGCTGATCTCTCCATCTGAGTATTTTTCTTTTCTTTTATGGTCACTTTCTTCATTTTTTTCTGACTGTTTGTATTACTTCTGATTGCAAAATATATTTATTTACCTTTATGAACAAATCTGTCAGAGTAATTAGTGGTTCTTTAGTTAAGGATTTTACTTCTGAATGAATGCCTTAATAAACTCAAATCTTAACTATTCTAAAGTGGATATTGAGTTTCCAAGCAAGTGTTATACCATGTTTGAGCATGATTCGTCAGAGTCAATGGGAAGGCTCAGCACATAATTTCATATTCCCATCCATTTAGTATCATAAGGGACTCATAGTTCTAAATATGATCGTGAGGATTGCCCTTGCCCAAGTATGTATTCATCTAGGGCATTTTGAACTTCTTCAACAAAGGCTTCTCCGTGATGGCTGGGGTAAAAGGCATTCTCTTCCTAAACCAGTCTTCTGGCGCGAGTAGCATCTTCTTTTGCTCTAAGACTTTTTCAATCATTCTTTACATATCCGCAGTTTCACAAGCACTAAACGCCAACTGGACCTCAATTTCATTGCTCTTTTTCACAAGGCCTCTTAGCGAAGCTTGTTCCTTGTCAGTGGACGTACTTTCAACAATCTTAAGGTATTTTCTTTTCAGACGATCCTTTTGAGTGCCTTTGCGTTTCTTTGGCACTCATTCATTTCTCTATCTTGCTTTTGAAAAATAAAAGAATCATGTTCTCTAGTTCTTCAAGAAGAAGTGGGATGTGATCGAGTTCCTTGGGGTTCTGGTGTGGTCTTAGAACTTCCTTCTTATGCCTCTAGACTAGGGACTAAACCCCACACCAATTTCTTTAGAGTTCATGGCAGTGTCATTTGCTAGGCTATATTATGTAATAAGGCAGTGACTTCTCACAACCCCTGCATTCTTTCCTCATGTAGGCATTGTAAAGCTTCATATTCCACTCGTGGTAACATGGAAAAATTCTGCCCAGATGGGTCTACAAATTTCATGGGACAAGCATCCCGAGGGTTTTGAAGGTAAATTCCTAGTTGGCCTTGTGAGTGGAATCCTAGCTGGCCATGGGAGGGAAATCCCAGCCGACTAATGTGGGAATTTATTCACATTTATTGGTCATAAGTGAATAGTTTTTTTAGTATTTTATATATATTTTATATAAAATTGTTTAATGTTTAGAGTGTCCTTTACATATATTTAATTTTTAGTATTTTTGTTATTTTACAAGAATATTATTTGGTGTTTGAGTTAAAAAATTAAAAATAAAAAAAATATATAAAAAATAAATATTATGAATAAATAAAATTAATACAATTAAAAGTATATTAAATATTATATTATTTATATATAATATATATTATATTATATTATATATATGTGTGTGTGTGTCGTTGCGTGAGTCTCTGGTGTGTGCATATAAAAATTTATTAATATAATAAATGGAGTCCAATTGTAATTGGAACTCCATGCCCTATATATATATATATATAATAATAACATAAGGATGGATTTTGGCAGTGGACTTGAAACAGAAAATTTAAGGGAATTGAAGGCAGCGGCTCACGGAAGGACTTTCGAGCGAAACTAGAAGGCATAAATTGGAGCGCAAGGACTTAAGGAAGATTGGAGATTGAGGCAATGGCGGACTCAGCAGGAGCATGCGGACGTAGCGGGGCCGCGGGCAACGCAAATCCGCCAACTGAGCTTCTTTCTTCTTCTTTCTTAATTTAATTTATTCTCTTAATACTTTCACTGCTACTTTGGATTTTAATTAATTATGCCATGAATTAATTTGTTAAACTAAGGCCATGTATTGGCCGAAACTATGATGATGCATTTTTTATAATTTTATGTGATTAAATAATTTGAGTTATGTTGAATTGTGTGGTATTTGATTTAATGCTTATGAATAATTGGCCACTATTTACATGATTTGATGCCTAATTTTGAGACCAAAAGGAGATAGGTTGGGGATTGCATCATAGGTACCATACACCATAAAGTAAAACCGACTAGAAATAGAATTCGGTTTCTTTGTGCGGCTTTTAGCGATAAGGTAGGAATTTCACAATTTGTAATGCGTTTTCATTTAATTAAACTTTCATAGAAATATAGGAAGTTATTAAATGAGAATAGACTCGTTATAGGTTAAAAATAGGGTAATGAATACATTAGGAGATTTCACTGTCACATACTCAATTGACCAATTCATTCCCATAAAAATCTATGATTTGCATTACATAGCTAGGTTCATACATGTGCCTTAGTTATTAAAATCTACTGATTTCTTTGATTAAAGTTGCCTTTCAAATTAATTTTATTTTATTAGTCTAATTAATTTATTTTTTTTGTTCTTTATTAAATCTGAAATTTTTATTGTCTAAATAATAAAGAAAGTTTATAAATTTGGTATTTGAAATCTTTCTTCGTGGGAACGATATTCTTACTTACTGTTATATTACTTGTTCGACCTGTACACTTGCGGTATATTTTAGGATGATCACCGACCTTGAGGCTATGCCCCATGCTAGCCCTAGGGATAAACTCCTAACGGGTCTTAGGGGTGAGCAATTGGTTGCCTCTAGGGCAGAGCAGTTAGCTGCCCTTAGAAAGGAGCTGTCATTAGGCCCTAGGGGTGAGCCATCAGCTGCATCTAGGGAGGAGCTGTCATCAGGCCGTGTGGGTGAGCTCTTAGTTGATTCTGGAGATGAGTCATCAGTTATCCCTAAGGAGGAGCAATCAGTTGCACCTGGGGAAGAGTTGTCATCAGGCCTTGGAGGGTGAGCTTCCAACTAGGCCTAGAGAGGAGCCGTCAACTGCCCCTAGGGAGAAGTCGCCATCAGGCCCTGGGGGTGACCTCCTGACTGGGCCTAGGGAGGAGCTATCAATTGTCCCTTGGGAGGAGCTGTTAGTTGCCCCTAAGAAAAAGCTATCATCTGGCCTTGGGGTGCTTCCCCGATTGGACTTCTCTTCCATCTTGTTGTTGTTAATTGGTGGTACTCCTGGTCCTATCTATTACAAATAGATTTATTATCTTTTCGTATGAGTTCTCACAGATGACATCAATTGTTGTTGCCAAGATATAACAATGAATTTATTTGACAAAAAACGTTATAGTCAAGTCGCCTAAGTCTGTAAGGTAGAAAACAATCAAAGGGCGCTGGTGGGTCCCTACATAAACACTCATATGTTTAAGTCAAACACTAAGAGTGATAAAACCCGAGAGCAGTATTTACACCAATATTAGAAACGTACCTTTTTTGGAATGAGTGTCTTCTTAATTATAGAGGAACATGAAGTAATATGAAGTAATTCAAGATTAGGACTCTTACAAATAGCGTATATCCTGATCTTTCCTACCCTAACTAGAATTAAGATTCTTATAGATGACATTTATCTTATCCTTTTTGGGGATAGAATTCCATATAGATGGTTGCCTATCCTTTTATTGAAAGGATTTTCGAATGTCAGAGTTATATGATTTATGCATTGTGTGGGACACCCGCTCTCGGTATTTAGGGAAATGCTTTGGTGGCAATGTCACCATTTTGGGGATATGAGGTGCTGTGGGAGTTTCCTATGGGTATTGAGAGGTCAAGGGGCCGTAGGACCTCTCGTGCCTCTTGAAGCCTCAAGGTCACCCGCATGCCCCTTTGGGCGACTTTAGGGTGTGCCCCCTATGGCTATCTCCTCCTCTCACTGCAAGCTTATAGCCGTCTCCGCCTCACATTATAATCCCACAACTGTCTTAGTTTTGCGACGCAAGCCCGAGACTGTCTCAGCCTTGCGTCACAAGCTTATGGCCTTCTTTGAGCCCATGGCTGTCTCCACCTCAAGTTGCAAGCCCGCAACCATCTCTGTCTTGCGTCACAAGCTTGCGACTATCTTCACCTTGTGTCTCAAGTCTACAACTGTCTCAGCCTCACATTGCAAGCCAACGACCGTCTCTACCTCACATCACAACCCACAATCGTCTTGGCCTTGTGTCGTAAGCTCACGATCGTCTTAGCGCCTATAGCTATCTCAACCTTGTGGTGCAAGCCTGCAACCATCTCTATCTTTGTCCTGCGTCACAAGCCCGCGGCCGTCTCTAGAGCTCACAACCTTCACTACTTTAGCAGCACTCATGGCTCTTATGATATTCTTAGGATAATTCCCTTCACGGAGACCCTTCGTGATCTCCTTTGTTGACCTGAGAGCCATGTCAGTTACAGACCGCAAATATCTTGCAGCCTTCTATCCTCCAAGTTAAGCTGGGTTGATCCGTTTATTAATTTATTTTTTGATGTCTTTTTTCTCATGACACATCACTAATAATTTTATTTAAAATTAGACATATCTCCTCATAAATATAAAACTTATGAATTTAAATTTAAAATTATTTTTAATGTAAATAATAAAAATAGAAATAAAAACAAGTCTGACCGTACCGTATGCCTCGGAGTGGTGGGTTATCAAGCGACCTCATGGGCCTACGACACGTCTACATATCTAAGCAGTAAGGAATTATATATAGGTTGTCAAATAATAGGGTTGTTATTGTTGCCTGAATATAACAATAAAATTTTAGTGTGGGAGAGGGACTCGATGAGATGCAAGTGACCGACATGTGTCTTCATGGAGGGTTACCTTCCTCAAATGACTTGTGGAGAAAAAAATCGGTTAATGAGGTGGTGAGTGTCCCGCCAGAATCCTTCGATGTCTAAATTAATGGTTGGTGAGTAGAAAGCTGAAAGTAAGTAGAGTTATAGTCTGAGCAAAGCTGTGACTATACCTGAACAAGAAGGGTGGTTCACTTATTTATAAAAGGGAGAATAACATAAAGGTTGCGTCTTCCAATGAGCATATCGGACATTCGAATTTATTGGCGAGCATCTTAGAGGTAGGTTTGACCGGTTCTTCATGGGGTATGCAATCTCCCAAGAAAGTCTCTTGCATGGCTTGGAGAGAGAATCCCATGTTTGAATGACACACAAAAGTATCCAGATGTCTTTTTGTGGGTGAATGACCTATGAGGGTCTCTCGATGATGTCTCAAGAGAAGCTCCCAAAGGGTCACTCGGACACATCTTAGTGTCTACTCGAGCATCCTCATTTGGTTATACACTTCTTACACAACATATTCGCATAGTGTTTCGGCCTACTTAGTTGCATAACCTCACTCGGCAATGTGGTCTTGCACATGGCTTCACCTAATCGCATGGTTGCATGGTCTCTCAACCTCACCCAGCCACATGGCCACGTGGTCTCTCGATCATACCCTGTCGCATGGCCTCTTGGCCAGGCCGCATGTTCTTCAACATGGTCTCTCAACCACTTGATTACTGAGAGACCCACACTCGACCCTTCTTCCACTTAGCCATTCAGCCATTTTTTACTTAATCTCATGATGTGCTCACCAAATGTTCCATAGGCCCATTTTATCATCCGTGGGTTTATTATTGGGCATAATAGTTGCAAATGTTACATTTGTCAATTTTTTTAAATAATAAAATAATATTAATATATTATTTATTGAATAAATTACATGGGTAATCTTTAATTTTGGGAAAAAGTACAAGAACACATTTTATATATTTGAGAAATGATAAATATTATCTTATTTAAAAATATATTAAAAGATCATTTTACCCCTAATAACTCTCTTTCCATCAACCCAAATGCTAATACTTTCTCTTTTTCTCCTTAACAACCTTTCTATATCTCCCTTTGTCCTTTTTTCTTTTTCTTTGTCTAAGTCTATCTTTTTATCTCTCAATCTTTATAACGCTCCACTCCTACTTATGGGTGCCACTCATGAACAATTATCTAAATTGCTCACATGCCCGCCCATTTATGAAGGGCGGACTATATTTCGACACGAAACGCCCTAGATAGGAACTAAACTTCATCCTTCCCTTCCCTCCATCCTAGAATCGACTAATAGATTTGGGCTTTAATCATACCATACTTAGCTAATTAATTTCCATTAAGCTTGCCCAATCATCATTTTATTATTTAATTCTTCTTCTTTCCAAAAATTCCACCGGGTTCCATATATTTCAAAATTCCAAACAACCCATTGGCTTTCCCAAAATTTGAGGAAAAATTCATAATTTTTATTTTCTAAAAAATCAGCATTTATCTCCAAAAATGCTTGAAAAATCCCTTTATTTTGGAAATTCCTCTGGGGCGCAAAATCAATCAAGAAATGCCCTAAAAATCCCTATCTCTTTGAATTTTTTTTAAAAAATTGGTCGATAGGGCCTGCTGGCGCACCCGAGGCCCCGTAGTGCGCTAGCCTCGCATGCCGCACGCCTCCGTGCTCACGCTCCTACTGCCTCATGTGGCCCTGGCTGCTGCCACCAGCCTTTCACCTTTTTTTTTTTTTTTCTTTGAGCTTTCTAGCCCAAATTTTCTAGCTTCCATACACATCATACATACACCAAAAATACCCACTTTTTTTTCACAAAAGCTTACACAACAAAAAAAAAAAAAATTAATACTCCTTACACCCACTCATGGTGCTTATTACAACATGAATCAAATACAACAACATAGGCTTCCATAAGCCATACAATGATCTTGGATCTTCATTCTCATGCATCGACATTCTATCCCATCTTTGCCTTGACTTTCCCCATGCCTTAACAACCTATATGTGAGGGTAAAACCTCATGAGCTATTAAGCTCAATAAGAGTGCAATGATAATAAGCATGAACATGAATATAAAATGTGATGCCAATGCATGCAATGCAACAAAGTTAGGGCTTCCACATCCTCACAATCACCTTGGTTTGAGGCTTTAACCTACCTTACCCCACACAACCTCATGGCCATAGGTCCTTGAACACAAACAACATGCCAATGCACACATATTAGTTTATGAACCATACTTACAACCTTATGAGCCACCATCCCATGGGGCTATCCCTTACATTTTTCATTCTTCATGGATCTTCCACCAACAAGCTTAAACTTTCAAGAACATGCTTGCTTCAACCCTTTTTAAAAAAATAGAACTTTGATCAAGGAAAAATATTTGAAAGCTTGAAGATAAAAAAAAGGAACAAAAGATCCTCCTAATCTTTACAAATCTAGAGAGCTTACCTCTAGACTTCTTGATTCTTCCTTTCTTATTCTTTTTCTTCTTCAACTAAGCACTTGGCCAAAAAGCTTAGCCTTCTTCTCTACCTCCCTTTATTCACTTATTTTATTTCCATGGTAAGAATAAATCCTAACCCTAGGATTTTACTTAAATTGGAAGAATGCATCCTAACCTTCCAATTAAGCACAATCCATGTTCCCTTGCAAGACACAATCCCATCCATCCATTTTGACATGACTCAATCTCCCTCCTTAGAAGAAACACAATACTTTCCTCCGTGCAAGATTTCATCTCAACCTTTGATTTTCTTAAACCAAGCATTCTCTACCATCCATTAATTCTTCCTTTGGATTCTTGAATCCCATTTGGCAATCCTTGCCCACTTCCAAGACTCCTTAATGGCCATTGGATCCATTCCCAATTTCAAGACTAAATATCCACCCTTGAATCAAGTCTTCGAATTTCCAATAATAGGATTTTCTCAATATAATAAATTCTTGACTAATTTCAAGAATGACAATTTTCCAACCTTTCCCATTTATTTTCTATTTATTAAATTAGAACAAATTTCACATATCACATATGAAGGACATAATTCATTTCCTTTCCAATTAATTAAATCCCCATATTTTTCAAGGCATTAATGGTGACTAATTACCATTTTCTTTTGGATTTTCTTTAATTCATCATAATCATGCCTCTCATTAAATGCTTGAAAGACTAATATCATTTCTGTTGCATTTATTTAAATCTCTCAATTATCTTGGACAAGAGCTTGCCGAGTGTCACCCTTAGACACTAACCTTGGCTTCCAAGCTTTAATCCAAGTCATCCATGTGTCTCCACCACATTTATTCACCAATTTAGGGAAAATAAATTATTTTCTCTCATAATTGAATATTATCTATTTTTCTCATTTTTCATAATTTAATTCCTTTATGAAATTTCACTCCAAATTACTAAAAATGTCATTTGTGAATTATTAATCCCATTTATCTTCACATAAATACATAAATGGGAAATTAATTCACTTCCATACTTAATTCCACATAGAAATTATTTTCAATTTACCAAATTACCCTTTATTAGACTTCATTATCTAAATTACCAAAATACCCCTCTCATAGGGCACCATTATTCTCAAAGATCCATCACCTTCTCAAAGATCCATTATTCAAGTCGAGTGGTGGCCACTCGACCATGGCCGAGTGGCTGAGGCCACTCGACCATGGCCGAGTGGCTGAGGCCACTCGGTCATGCCGAGTGGTCTTGGCCACTCGGCCATGCCGAGTGGTCTTGGCCACTCGGCCATGCCAAGTGGCCTTGGCCATTTAACCACGCCGAGTGGCTTTGGCCACTCGGCTTGGTCATTCGACATGGCCCCCTTGGCCCAGCCAAGGGGGTCTTCTTAGCTTCTTCACTGCTGCTTTGCCTGCCGCTATCTTTCCGGGTACATCAATTGCTCCCTACTCTTTTGGTCGAGAGGTCGGGTAAAAGAGTATAAGTTTCCCGGATTTTTACATCGTCATTTTTTGCCTTCTTTGCTTTCTTTGGTTATCCCTGGCTGTCGTCTTTGATATGAGGCCAAGACCTCCTGTTCATTTTTGAATTATGCACAATATGTTGATCCTGAGCGTATTTCTCCTCATTGTCGGGCTGTAAGCGGGACAACGGGCTCGATCGTGTTTGACCACGTTGCCAGGCCGTAGGCGGGAAAACGGGCTTGATCGAATTTTACCTCGTTGCCGGGCCATAGGCGGGACAACGGGCTTGATCAAATTTTACCTCGTTGCCGGGCCATAGGCGGGACAACGGGCTCGATCGTGTTTGACCACGTTGCCAGGCCGTAGGCGGGAAAACGGGCTTGATCGAATTTTACCTCGTTGCCGGGCCATAGGCGGGACAACGGGCTTGATCGAATTTTACCTCGTTGCCGGGCCATAGGCGGGACAACGGGCTTGATCGACTTTTACCTCGTTGTCGGGCCATAGGCGGGACAACGGGCTCGATCGTGGTTGACCACGTTGCCGGGCCGTAGGCGGGACAACGGGCTTGATCGACTTTTACCTCGTTGTCGGGCCATAGGCGGGACAACGGGCTCGATCGTGTTTGACCACGTTGCCGGGCCGTAGGCGGGACAACGGGCTTGATCGACTTTTACCTCGTTGTCGGGCTATAGGCGGGACAACGGGCTCGATTGTGGTTAACCACGTTGCCAGGCCGTAGGCGGGACAACGGGCTTGATCGAATTTTACCTCGTTGCCGGGCCATAGGCGGGACAACGGGCTTGATCGACTTTTACCTCGTTGTCGGGCCATAGGCGGGACAACGGGCTCGATCGTGGTTGACCACGTTGCCGGGCCGTAGGCGGGACAACGGGCTTGATCGAATTTTACCTCGTTGCCAGGCCATAGGCAGGACAACGGGCTTGATCGAATTTTACCTCGTTGCCGGGCCATAGGCGGGACAACGGGCTCTATCGTGTTTGTCCACGTTGCCGGGCCGTAGGCGGGACAACGGGCTTGATCGACTTTTACCTCGTTGTCGAGCCATAGGCGGGACAACGGGCTCGATCGTGGTTGACCACGTTGTCGGGCCGTAGGCGGCACAACGGGCTTGATCGAATTTTACCTCGTTGCCGGGCCATAGGCGGGACAACGGGCTCGATCGTGTTTGTCCACGTTGCCGGGCCGTAGGCGGGACAACGGGCTTGATCGACTTTTACCTCGTTGTCGGGCCATAGGCGGGACAACGGGCTCGATCGTGGTTGACCACGTTGCCGGGCCGTAGGCGGGACAACGGGCTTGATCGAATTTTATCTCGTTGCCGGGCCATAGGCGGGACAACGGGCTCGATCGTGTTTTACCACGTTGCCGGGCCGTAGGCGGGACAACGGGCTTGATCGACTTTTACCTCGTTGTCGGGCCATAGGCGAGACAACGGGCTTGATCGTGTTTGACCACGTTGTCGGGCCGTAGGCGGGACAACGGGCTTGATCGACTTTTACCTCGTTGCCGGGCCATAGGCGGGACAACGGGCTCAATCGGGTTTGACCACGTTGCCGGGCCGTAGGCGGGACAACGGGCTTGATCGACTTTTATCTCGTTGTCGGGCCATAGGCGGGACAACGGGCTCGATCGGGTTTGACCACGTTGTCGGACCGTAGGCGGGACAACGGGCTTGATCGACTTTTACCTCGTTGCCGGGCCATAGGCGGGACAACGAGCTCGATCGGGTTTGACCACGTTGTCGGGCCGTAGGCGGGACAACGGGCTTGAGTTTATTTTCCCTGTAAGCAGAGCATAGCAAACAAACTTTCACAAAGCAATGTGTAATTGAAATGCTTACATTTTTTGAAATAAGTGAGTACATCCACTGTTTCATTTTGGGTCTTATTGTTGCCTCCGAGCACGAAATGTTTAGTTTCTCAATCCTTAACATAGGCTCTCTTCCATGTGTCTGAATTTTGCTCCCAGTTTTCTCTTTGAGGGCATTAATGGTAGCTAACTGCCTTCTTCTAAGGGCATGTCCTTTCGTGGCTTGTCTGGATGGAATATGAGGAGTCCCTTACCATAGTTTCACTGCCTGAGATGACATGCATGGGCTCATGAACTGGTTCATTGTCTAGAGGTGGATTCTCTCTGTAACCCCTTCCTCTCTCTTGATATCTCTGATTTGATCTCCCCCGCTCTCCCTATCTATCTTCTCCTCTTTGAGGATCACCATCATTGACCTGTGCGTACCTTTGAAGATGTCCTTCACGAACTAGCATCTCAATCTGATCTCTTAACTCCCGGCACTGGTCAGTGCAATGACCACGAGTTCTGTGATATCTACAATATTCTTCCCTATTCTTCCCCATTGGATGGTCAACCTTTTTCGGGAGTCTAATGAGACCTGACCCTTCGATGGCTGCAAGTATGGTTGACCGAGGTTGGAGGAGTTTGGTGTAATGGTGGAACTGGGGCAGAGGTATATCTGATCTTCTAACCCTTTCCTGTCGTCGAATAGACTCTTCTTCCCCTTCTCGCTCCTTTCTCTTCTTTTCTTTGTCTTCGTTTCCTGCCACATTCCTCATAATTTCAATGTGGAGGATATACCTGTTTGCCCTGACAAATAGATCAGCTAGGGATGTTGGGGGGTCTAAAGAAAGTGACTCTTGTTGAGAGGCGAGGTGCGTCCCTTGGAGCATAGCAGACACTGCTACTTGGGCCGGCAAGTCGGGGATTTCAAGGGTGGCATTCCGGAATCTATCCACAAATTGTCGTAAGGATTCTTTATTCCCTTGTCGTATACTGAGCAAATAGGTGGCATCCTTTTTCCTTCGATTGTTAATCACAAAAGCTTTGGTGAACTCTGTCTTAAGATGTCCAAATGAGGAGATAGAGGATTCTGGAAGGCTGTTAAACCATGTTCGAGCATGTCCTGACAGTGTTAAGGAAAAGGCTCGACACATTATGTCATCATCCCATCCATGTAACATCATTAGTGACTCATAGTTCTGAACATGATCATATGGGTCATCTTTTCCAGAGTAGAGGGTGATTTGTGGCATTTTAAATTTTTGAGGCAGCGGTCTCTCCAATATATCTGTCGTAAAAGGACTTTTTCTTCGTTGGTGCTCTTCTGTTGCAGGGATCAACTTTTTCCGCTCAAGCACTTCTACTACTCGTTTCATGTCATCCCTCATAGTAGCTGTTGTCTGATTATCATATCTTGTTGGGGTACTGCCCACTGTTTCATGATACCTTCGTCTTTGAGGACTTCTGGTCTTGTTTTCCATTTTGGGGTTTTCATTTCTTCGTGGTACGGAATGAGGGTTCTTCCTTGGAGGTGGTGACCTAGGCCTACCCTCTCGTCTAGGCGTAGATCGAGAATGAGAATCAAGAGTAGCTTCTTGATAGGAATCGGTCCCTGCCTCGGGCTGAGGTTCGGGGGATGGCATAAACTTTTTCAGAGTATCTAGTAACGTCCCTACAGGCATCATACCTTGGAGGATTCCAGCCATGTCTCGAAGTGCTTGCATACTTTCAACGTGTTGTAGTCTCAATGCTTCGTATTCTTCCCACGGTACCGTATGTGATGGCTGTCGTGAAGCCCCAGCTTGATCAGTAGGAGGTAGCCTTGAGCTGATAAGTGGTGGTGATGGGACTGTTTGGTTCCCCACCTGCGGGATGGAGCGATCGTCTCCTTCAGGTTGAGCATTATGTGGGAGAGGAGGTGCTCCCTGTTGCTGAGTGTTTCGTGGTGGTGGGCGCGTTTCTACGCCTTGAGAGAGAGTTCGTCGGTGCCCACGGGTGTTTGCCATTCTTGAGTTGACTTTTTGTCTTGCGGTTCCCACAGACGGCGCCAATTGTTGTTGCCAAAATACAACAATCTATTTTTATTGCGGACAGACGCAAGTATCTCAGGAGTCGTGCCTTCACTGATGAAAAATCTAGATGAGGAATTGGATCTGATGGAGTCTCAGGTCTGACAAACCAACAGAGCTGATGGTCTGATGAGCTGATATTCTTGTGGGTTGAGGATCTGGCGGCCTCAAAATGATCTGGTGGCCTCAAGGTGACGAGAGGCCTCGGAGCGACGGGAAGCCACGGAGTGACGGGAGACCTCAAGGTGATGAGAGGTCTCGGAGCGATCGGGTGGCCTCAAGGTGACGAGAGGCCTCGGAGCGATCTGGTGGCCTCCAAGTGACGAGGGGCCTCGGAGCGACGGGAAGCCACTGAGTGACGGGAGACCTCAAGGTGACGAGAGGTCTCGGAGCGATCGGGTGGCCTCAAGGTGACGAGAGGCCTCGGAGCGATCTTGTGACGAACGGGTGGCCGGGTGACCGAGTGGCCCTGATGGTGACCGAGTGGCCTGGTGACCGAGTGGCCTTGGTGGTGACCGAGTGGCCTAATGTCCGAGTGACCTGGTGACCGAGTGGCCTACAAAACGAGAGCACCGTTAGGGCGCGGGTGGGGGTCCCCGCGCAAACCCTCCGATGCTTAAATTAGATCTCGAGAGAAAATATCAAATCGTACTTGAATTGCTCAAAATAGCGTACCTGGAGTCGAAAATCAGGTCTTGTATTTATAGTGGCGGAGAGAGAGAAAATCTCGCGATAATTTCGGAGAGAATCTCGGGGCCCGTTACGGAATTTTCGGGGCCCATGGGCCGAATTACGAGGAGTCTTCTGGCGATGTCGGGTGGCCCCCACTCGGGTGGGGGTCTTTTCTCGCAAACTGACCGAGTGGCCTTGGCCACTCGGTCAAGTCGAGTGGTGGCCACTCGGCCTGACCGAGTGGCCTTGGCCACTCGGTCAAGCCGAGGGCCCGGCCACTCGACCATTGTCGAGTGGCCTTGGCCACTCGGTCTGGCCGAGTGGCTGAGGCCACTCGGCCATGCCGAGTGGTCTTGGCCACTCGGCCATGCCGAGTGGCCTTGGCCATTTAACCACGCCGAGTGGCTTCGGCCACTCGGCTTGGTCATTCGACATGGCCCCCTTGGCCCAGCCAAGGGGGTCTTCTTAGCTTCTTCACTGCTGCTTTGCCTGCCGCTATCTTTCTGGGTACATCAAGTAGATTCCCAATATATTGTACATTAGTCTATGTAAAATGAAGAAAGAGAATCAAGAGTTGATGTGATAGAGCAAAGAGACATCAAGAGTTGGTGACTCGAAAGCTGAGAGAGATCAAGCATATGTGATGTGTTTGTATGTGTCTATTAATGCTTCCTTAATGAAATCCATAAACTCGAATTTAATTGATAGTGAAAGTCCATGATCATCCAATTATTTATTTATATGCATTTTGTTTTGTGATGTATGTGATACATAGTGAAAACTTAATGCATGCGCAAAGTGAGACTTAAATAAAGACCAAAAATCTTCCCCCAACTATGCAAAATAAATATTAGATTAAAACTATAAATATGATTTATCATAGGGAAATCATCACTCGAATGGGTGTACTCTAGCTATGGATACATAGGAGGGTGCATTTTAGGAGAGTTGATTAATTGACCTGCCAAAGCATGTAATGTTAGCAGTGTCCTCATAAGACTATGTCCAAGAAACTATTATGTGAGATCATAGGCGATAAAAATAGATCACTAGTTGGGACGATGGATCAAATCTAACTATGTCATTGGTCTAAGAAACTATTATGTGAGAATTCAATGGCATTGGGGCTAAAGATCTATCTTCACATGAGATGTGGAAAAGGTAAGGAGTTGTCTTTTCAATCACCCATTACAAGTCCTTTCAGATTCGCATTTTCCACCTGAGAAGTATGGGATTTGAAAAGTTTAGTGGGAGTACCATTTGGTTTGAGAATGAAACTAAACAGTTAAGCAAGATAAAATCAATCGACAAACTATTTTCTTAAATTCTGCAAAATTCTCCAATGGAAAACCTAATTTTCCATTTATTGGATAAAACCACTTAACTGGATCAAAATTTAAGGATTGGCTAATGGATTGCAAGAGTTGTAATCAGGTGGTAGAAAATTGCAAGTGTTGCAATCAGTTTGTAAAAGCAAGCAAAGGAAAGTGTTTCCATTGCCAGATGACGAATACTAGAAGAGGAACTACCCTAAATACCTTTAAAGCTTGAGTGTCAAGCAAATTGAGTATTAGGGGCTAACTACTTCTTCTATGTTTGTTAATGAGATAATCAATGTGATGGGTCGATCACTCATTTCCTGGATATTTGATTCGTGTGCTGCATCTCACATATGTGTTTGCACATAGGATCTTGAGAGAAGTAAGTCGCTTGAGAAGTAAGAGTTGTCCTTATAATGGGAAATGGACCAAGAGTTGATCCATTAACTATAGGGATTACTTCTGTACTTTTCTTATCTGGCCATGCAATGAATTTTAAGGACTATTTGAATGTACCTAATGTCATTCAGAATGAAGTGTTCATTTTTGAGTTTTTGTGAAAGATAATTGTGAATTTTCTTATATAATAGATATGTGTAATATTCATTAAAGTAATGAATGTGTTGGCTAATGTGTATTTGTGAATGGTCTTTATATTCTGAAATTATATGAATTAATGTGAGATAAAAGTGTAAATGTTACAATCACTATTAAAGAGAAGTGTTCTCGACATGACAGTGTTAATCCATAACAATTGTGGCACTCAATACTAGGTCATATCTACGAGAGAATGATAAGTAAGTAAGCTCATTATGGATTTCTAATCCAGTGGCTTTTGAACTCGGGCCGACTTATGAGTCCTACCTTCTTGGGGAAAGTGACAAAGTCACCATTTGTTGGACAAAGTAGAAGAGCCATCGAATTGTTAGGATTAATCTACATAGATGCATGTGGACCATCAAGTGTTATGGCATGAGGTGGTAACATCTACTTCACAACCTATACTGATGATTTATCTAGGTATGGTTATATGTACTTAATGAAATACTAGTTTGAAACTCTGAAAAAGTTTAGAAGTTTAAGGTAGAAGTATTGAGATCCTTCGATGAGATCAAGATGATGAATACTTGAGCACTGAGTTTAATGACTACCTCGGGGCTAATGATATAATATCTCAACAGTCTCCTCTCGCTACACCATAGGTTGATGGGGTTTCTAATTGTAAAAACTATACCTTGTTGGACATGGTACACTTTAATTATGATTGGTTATACTGATTTGCCCATTTTATTGTGAGTCATGCTTTTTCTACTGCCATAGGACACCGACCTAATCTGTTGAAATGACGCCATATGAGATATGGGTTGGGTAATGACCTAGTCTTAAGTATGTTTAGATTTGGGGTCGGGTTTCTTTTATCAAAAAGCTCAAGACAGACAAGTTAGAGTCCATATCAATTAAAGGTAGATTTGTAAGGTATTCTAAATGTTGTTTAGAATACTATTTTCTACTTTCCCAATGATCAGAGAGTTGATCACTATTGATATTGTAATCCTAGTAAAGGTGCTTACTCAGGAATATGGTGTCAAATAAACAGTGGAATTAGAATATATGTCCTTAAAACCACATATCAAATCTAGTCAAGAAGCAGATCCTAATTTAGTTGGTCCAAGTTGATATTTTACTCTTGTGTTTAGTTTTGATAATGAAAAATAAATAATTTATACCTTAAGTCAAATATATGATTTTCAAACAAAAATCAATTTCAAGTATCTTTGTGAAAATGAAAATCAAATGAATTTCATGTATGGAGATTTGCTTAAATATGTGTTATGAAGAATCTCCTAAATGATTTTTACAAATTGATTTTGAACTATTGAATAAATGAAGCAAAACATTTTCAAAGGCAAAAGACCATGCATGCTCTTTATGAATTGATGTTTTTGTCTTTGACATGATTTTTAATGATAAAATTCAATTGTATTTTATGATGAAATTATTTTATTAATTTTTATTAACTTTGTGCTTTAAATTTCTTTTATATGATTTATTAAGCATCAAAATAAAAAAATTAATCATAAAATTAAAATGTCAAAAATTTTGTTATAAATTTATTGATGATATTTGAAATATTATGTTTCTATTTGATCAAATTTATTGAATGAAAAATCCAAACCCAAAATATCTTGTGATAAATTTTTTAATGGCATTTGAAATATTATTTTTTTATTTGATTAAAAAATTTATTATTAAATAAAAATTAATTTCATCATGTGATAAATTTATATTTGAAATATTATGATTTTTATTTGATTAAAAATGCTTTAAAAAGTTATTTTTCAAAGAGTTTAAAAATAAAATCAACATTGTTGCTCCCTAGTTTTGATCTCATGTTGTAGCAAAGCCTAAGCCTTAAGTACAAACAAGGAACCACTCCATCTAGAAGTTCACTTGTGTATGTGTGTGCGCAAACTAATATATATATATATATATAACAATCTGTCCACTAAATGCTTTGAATATGTCGACTAATTCATTGATCTGTCGACTATCTCACTTGCATATGTCGACTAAGTCTTCTCTTCTGTCGACTAACTCCTTGGTTTGTCAACTAACAAAATCAATAAAATGATTCTGTAGACAGATAATATCAATATGTCGACTAACTCGTTTCTTCTGTCAACAGTTTGTTTCACAGAAAGCTTCCAAATACTAGTTTTTCAACGGATGGGAACGAAGTGAAGTGAGCGTACAAATTATTTACATCTTCTCAAATTGTATTTGTGCTTTTATAATTTTCTTTCAAAGGATTTGATCTTCATTTGTATTTAATTGTTTCAAGTCTTGTATTTGCTTGAGAGACATTGTAACTAAGAGTGTATACTCTTAGAACCTCTCTATTAAACATTTCTTGTATTTCCTAACTTATGTAGCTAGAGAGCCTACTTGTGTATGTAGGAGGTTGTATTTCCTAGTCTTTGACTATAGGGCCTACTTGGATTCAAGTAGGAGATTATAGTGGATTGGTTTACAAAATCCTTAGTGAGAAACTAAGATAGTGGATTAGGTTTAGTTTAAGCCGAACCACCATAAATCCTTGTGTTCATCTCTTACTTATACTTTTTGTTTCATTTATTATTTCAAGCATTTCAATAATCCTCACTTGCATTGAATTTTTATCTTAAATCAAAAAGATTTCACGTTTTTCAAGTTAATTTTTAAATTACCCAATTCAGCTCCCCTCTTGGGTTGGTGCCATAGCATTTCAAACCTATTACAAGTAATGTTATCAGACAAGAACTTCATAGATCAAGTAGAACATCTCATCCTCTGAAACAATGTTGATCTATTATAGAGGAGATATAGAAAATGTTCCTATATTGAGATAGTAATCAGTTTGACTGATTCTACCAGCTATGAGAAAGAATATCCGTTTTGACAAAGATTTCAAAGAGTTTGATTCCATTAAAATCTAGATGGCTTTTGTGTATACAAAAGATAAGTAGGAGTCTGCTAGCATTACTTATCTTGTATGTGGATGACGTTCTCCTTATGGGGAATAATGTTAGTATGGTGATGTCAATTAGATTGTGATTGTCTAATAAATTCTCTATAAAAGATTTGGGAAGGTAACTTATATCTTGGGAATTCGCTTTCATAAAAGCCTCGCACTTTTCGTGAGGCTTCCTCTAGTCCTATTTGGAAGCAAGCTATGAGAAAAGAATTGTAGGCATTGGAGAAAAATCGAATTTGGGATTTAGTTGACTTAGCCTTAGGCAAGTCTTTGGTTGGATGCTAATGGATTTACAAAAATAAAACTCACTCTGATGGAACCATTGAATGGTACAAAGCTTATCTTATAGCTCAAGATTATACCCAAGAATATGGAATTGATTATGAGAAGACCTTTTCTTCAGTTGCTTGACTAACATCAATTCGTTGTTGTAAGAAAATGGAATCTTTTCCAGATAGACGTTAATAAAGTTTTTCTCAATAGTGATCTCTTTGAAAAAGTTTATATGCAACCACCCCCTAGTTATAACCGTCCACCTAATAAAGTATGTCATCTTCATCAAGCATTATATGGTCTTAAGTAAGCTCCTCATGCTTGGTTTTCTAAATTTAACACTATTGTTTCCCAATTTGGCTTTCATCAAAGCTCATATGATTCAACTCTTTTCATTTGCAAAACCAACAATGGTATCACTTAAGAAATATCTTAGTTAGTCTTTCGAAATGAAAGTGTTATGCCCAATAATTAGTCTAGGTCTACAAAAATCTAAGTGGTAGAGTTATGTTTAAAATTAATATACCATATAGTCATTTGTGTAAATCTATAAATGATCAGGTGACTTGCATACTAAAACCATCAAAACCAAGGCCAAGTGGGCCAAATAGTCCAAAGAAGCACTTTCAGAGCACAAAAATCAAAACAAAGCATAGAGACAAGTAAACTTGGCCATGACCAAGTGGCTGCCTAACCGAGTGGCCTCCCTCTCCCACTTGGTCATAATCAAGTAGACTTCCCCCCACTCGATCATGGTGGTTCCAATCACCTTTTGTTATCCCCAGCCTTATCACACTCCTATCCACAAGACTCACGAACCAAGTGATCCACCACCACTAGATAGGAGTGGGTAGAGGTTTAGTTAGACCAAACTAACCAAATTGAATTGACCAAATCGGCCAGTTCGGCTCAATTATTTAGGTGTCGGTTAGCTGTTGAGTTTGGGGAAAAACCAATTAATTTGGTTAGTGTTGTCCGAGTAATCGAAATTACAAAATGACATCATTTTGTGTGTAGTATAAAAGAAAAAGTGAAAGGCTAAATAGCCAAAACCCAACACCAGCGGAAGGATCAAACCCCTTCGATCAACTATCTCTCTTTCCCATCGTCTTTGACTTTCAGGCCCCATCGCCTCTGCCGACACAGCGTTTCTTCTTTACCTTGAACACATGCGGTTGTTGTTTCCGTTGAAGCAACCACTTACAGGAAGATGAAGGGTTCTGCAATGCCGACGCCGACTTCGATGCCAACCTTTCTTTTCCTCCGACATTAACAACGATGCCAACTTCAATGCTGACGATGATTGCATCTCTCTCTCCCTCCAATTTGCACCACCGTGCTTGCTTGTTGGCCTCGATGGCCCATTTGATAAGTTTTCTAAAAAATTCTACTTTATATTAAAACATAGATCTACAAAAATCCAACCATTAGATGCTTTTGATTTTTGGATATATGGGTCACTGAGCCAAAGTGAATTCGATGGTCAATTTTGATCGTCAAAATCCGTCATAGATGGTGGTCAACGACATTTTCTAGAAACATGTTTTTGAGTTTTTTTTTATCATAAAATTAATTTTTAGATCTACAAAAAATCAACCATTGGATCAAACTCATTTTTGGATATATGAATCAGCGCGGTTGGGGGAATCCGATGATCGATTCCAATCATTGGAATCACAGGCCGGCTAGGTGGCCAATGGCAACAGTAAGGCCAAACTAGTGTTTGGTCTCTTCTATTATTTTGTGCGTTAGTTTTATTTTTGGTTCGGTTTAATTATCACGGTTTAGGTTTCAGTTAGTTCAGATAGTTGGGATTAGTCGATTGGTTTGGTTCAATTATTACATGCGGTTCACTTCGGTTCAGTTCTATTATAACCAATTGCACACCCCTACCACCAAAAGCCTCTCTAGACATGACTAAGAGATCTTTCTGGGGCGAGTCACAAGTTACTCAACTATACAAGGCCATTTCGCGAACCAACTAAGCCTGCGAGCCTTTCTCTAAGACCCTCTCCAATAGTATAAGACTTGGTCAAAGATCCCTCTGAGATTCCTGCTTAGAAATATGGGCTAAATGCCACGTGTCAGACTCCCCCTCCTTTATAAATAGAAGGGCCACCTCTTTTCTAGAGTACACCCACTCCGATACTGAATTTTCTCATTGTGCTCAAGCACTCTCAAATACTGACTTAGGCATTTGAGGGTTTGTGTGGGGATACTAGCTCGTGCCCCTAACCGACTTTATTCTTAGCAAGTCTCTGGATCATTTGGGACCTAGTCAGTCACTTTGAAAACACTCGATCATTTGGAGGTCTCAAGATCACTTTGAGGTCTTAGGATCATTTGGAACCCTCGAGATCATTTTGAACTCTTGAGATTGCTAAGAATTCTCAAGATTGTTGGGAACTTTCCTGATCATTCGGAGGTTTCATAAACACTTAGGAATTCTCCAAACGCCTTGAAGCTCACACCCCCACTTTCCTGCATTACAAATTTATTGTTGTATTCAAGTAACAACAATTGGCGCCATCTACTGGAAATCAAGTAAAATGCTAAGGAAAGATCATTCTTGATGGCTATCACTAGAGGCAATCGAAAGACTCTCTCTCAGGGTGTGGAATTTGTGGACACAAGAGCTCAGGCTGAAGAACCTACTGACTACTATGGAGGCCATGTGCATAATTTAAGGCGGGAAGAGTAGTAAAAGAGAAGAAGCCTTTCCAAGAAACATGTAACACTGCTTGAAGACTAAAAGGCCCCAAAAGAATTCAGAATATGTATGAACACATTAGGGAACCATCGTGGGCAAGGTTATAAGTCTTAAACATTTATGTATATCATTTAGTGATGCATGAATAAACTGATGCTTGTCTTGTTGCAATTCCCTCCTTGTGTATTTTGTTTTTCATGAGAATGAATGCACCTAAAAGGGCCAAAACTTTAGTAAGCAAGCAAAACTTAGTATCGAAACATGGCATACATGAGAACAATCTAGGCTTCATCAATCAAAATATAGTATCGAAGCATGGAATGTGCAAGAATGATTTAGGGCTCACTATCTAAAAACCAAAAAGCAAAAGCACAAGAATGGTCCAAAAATTAATGTACGAAAGTGTGAGAATGGTCCAAAAATTTAAGCGCAAAAGCTCGAGAATAGTCCAAAAATCAAAGCGTGAAAGTGCGAGAATGGTCCAAAAATCGAAGCATAAAAGCACGAGAATAGTCTAAAAATCGAAGCATAAGAGTGCGAGAATGGTCGAAAAATAGAAACGCGAAGCACAAGAATGGTCCAAAAATTGAAGTGCAAAAGCTTAAGAACAGTCCAAAAATCGAAGTGCAAGAGCGCAAGAATAGTCCAAAAATCAAAGTGTAAGAGCACGAAAATGATCCAAAAAATTAAAGCGCGAAGGCGTGAGAATGGTCCAAAAATCAAAGCACAAGAGCACAAAAATGATCCAGAAACCAAAGCGTAAGAGCACGAGAATGATCCAAAAACTAAAGCACAAAAGTGCATTAACGTTTCAAAATCGAAGTGCAAACGGCCCAAAAACTAAAGTGCAAAGGTATAAGAAAGGTCCTAAAACTGAAGCACGAGAGCATGAAAACGGTTCAAGACATCAAAAAAGTAAGAATCACCACAATAATATAGGGAAAACCTAGCATCAAGAGTGCAGAACATGTGAGATTGAATTACGAATCAAAAACACTAAAGCACAAAAAATGATCTAGGATAACCCAGAATCAAAAGCGATAAATGAGTAAGAAAGATCAAAATCAAAAGCGCAAAATGCATGAGACCAGATTAAAATCGAAAATACAAAAGCACAAGTGCATCACTAATCAAGAACTGGGGAGCAAGCATGATACCCATCCCATGCTAATAAAGGACTGGGGAGCGGGTGTGACACTCCCTCCAGATGGAAGCAAAGTAGAAACAAACACAAGCCTAGAACCAAAAGCACATAAAGTGTGAGGACAACACGAGAAGCCAAAACGCGAAAGTGCAAAAATGATCTAAAACAAACCCAGCATCAAAAGCACGTGAATGCATTAACATGATCTGGGGACCATTGTCTAAGGCAATGGGAATTCAAAAGAACCAATGGGTTATAGAAAACGAAGAGCCTCCAAAAATGCAAAATTCAAGAATCCATTAATAAAGCAGTGCCATCAAAGAAATAAATGATACGAAAAAGGCGGACAACTATTCTTCCCACTGGGAAACCCAAAGAAAAGAGTGGAGAGCAATTGTTATGCCTAGTAATCAATCCAAGCCTACGAAAATCTAAGTGGCAAAGATAGGTTAAAAATTAATATGCCCTATAGTCAGTTGTGTAAATCTACAAATGATTAGGTGACTGCAAATGATCAGGTGGCTTGCAAACCAAAACCATCAAAACCAAGACCAAGTGGGCCAAAGAAGCACTTCCAGAGCCTAAATAGGGCCAAAGAAAGAAAAACAAAGCATGGAGACCAAGTAAACTCGGCCATGACTGAGTGACTGCTTAATCGAGTGAGTATAAGGCCACTTAATCATGGTGGTTCTAGTCACCTTTTGCTATCCCCAGCCTTATCACACCCCTGTGCACGAGACTCATCAACCAAGTGATCCACCACCCCCGAAAGCCTTTCTCAATAGGACCGAGAGACCCTTCCGAGTCAACTCATAGGTTACTCAATCATACAAGACCATCTTGCGAACCACCTAAGCCCAGGAGCCCCTCTCTAAGACCCTCTCTAGTGGTGCAAGACTGGGTCAAATATCCTTCCGATATTATTGCCTAAAAACATGGGCAAAGTGCCACGTGTTAGCCTCATCCTCCTTTATAAGTAGAAGGGCCACCTCCTCACTCAATTACATCTACTTTGATACTAAATTCTCTCATTGCACCCAAGCACTCTCAAATACTAACTTAAGTAGTAGAGGATCTACATGGGGATACTCACATGTGCCCCTAATCGGCTTCTTTCTTAACAGGTTGTTGTTGTACTTTTTGTACATCAGTTTTAATGATGAAAAACATATATTGGTTTAATCCCTAAGTCATATGTCAAGTGTATGGTTTTCAACATAAATCAATTTCAATATCAAGTATTACTTCGTGAGAATGAAAACCAAATGAATTTCAAGTATCGAGATTTCAAAGTCATATTTTTCTATGTCTGGAATGTCAGTACCTTATAAGGAGACATATATGAAAATATTTTCTTTTTAGAAAACCATCTCCCGGTATTTTGATAGTTAGTATTAATTAGTGTTAAAATGATTTTTAATGAATTTTTCAAGATATAGAAAGTATGTATTTTGGAGGTGGTAAATTTACAAAATCTCAAGTTTATACTAAAACCAAAATTCTATTTTCTTATAGTTATGGATTTTGATTTTTTAGATATTTTTATTGAATTCAAATAGAGGGTACTTTCCTATTTACATTTATGTATTAAAGTAAATGGAAGGTAAAATATAAATTAAACAAAATGAGGACATTTACTTAAAATAAAGACATGTAAATATCTTGTGATGTTTTGTATTAATCAAGTGTGCTTCTTCATGATTATCAGTTAAGTGTTCAGATTTTCCAAATGGATAGTTGACTATATGCCTAAGTGTTGTCGATTATGCCTAAGGATAGTCAACTATGTACCTGAAGATAGTCGACTATGCCTGAAAATAATCGACTATGCTTGTTTAATCTGTCGACTATATATGGCTTCTATCGACTATTTTTCATTATGTCGACTATCATGTAAGGATAGTCGACTATGGTTTTTCTTCTGTCAACTATGTTTGTACATGATTTTCAAAATCTTCTTCATATTTTTGCATATGTCGACTATGTAAATGTGTTTGTCGACTATGGGTAATTTGTGTTAGAAGATAGTTGACTATGCTTTCTTGTCTGTCGACTCTGCCTAGTTTTATTTGGAGAAATAGTTGACTAACCTATTTTGTCTGTTGACTGTTTGTTTCTCAGAAGTCAATAACGGCTAGTTTTTCAATCTCTAACGGCTAGTTTCTCATTCTCCAACGGCTCAATAACGGCTAGTTTTGGGCAAGGCTCTTGCGATGCTTATATATACATATCAAGGAGATCAAGAGACGGCTAATGGACGGGAATGAAATAATTTGAGCTTACTGTTACTCTCGTTTGTATTTACGGTGATTGTGCTTCAATTTTTTTCTCTTTTCAAGGCTTTGATTTTAACTTGTATTAATTCATTCAAGTCTTGTTTTCATTTTGAGAGAACTTGTAACTAAGAGTGTCAACTCTTAGCATCTCGTTTACATTTGTATCACTCTTATTTTCCTACCTTGTTGTGCTAGAGGACTTGCTCGTTGAAGCATGAGATTGTAGTTCCTAGCTAGGTGCTAGAGGGCTTGCTTGTATAAGCAAGAGATTTGTAATTTCTTACTCTTGGACTAAAGGAACTACTTGGTTAAGTAGGAGGTTTTAGTGGATTATTTGCAAAATCCTTAGTGAAGAGCTAAGGTAATGGACTAGACTTTGTTAAGCCGAACCACTATAAATTTTGATGTTCTTGTGTGCTTGTGTTTTTTAAATTATCTTTATCTTTCCAAGCATTCATTTATTCCTCACTTGATTCACAAATTTATCCTTCTTGATTCACAAATTTATCCTCCTTGATTCACATTTGTCATTTTATATGCTTTACGTTTTAAATCACTAAAATCTCAATTTGTATCGAAAAGTTTTTCAAGTTCAATTAAGTTTTTAAAATAACCAATTCACCCCCCTCTTAGTGTGTGCCATATCACCTCCCAGTCTAACATAGGTCTCTTAATCATTTGGAACCCACTCGATCATTTGGAGGCTCAGGATCATTTGAAACCCTTAGGATTACTTCGAACTAAGGATCATTTAGAACCCTTAGGATCACTTCTAACTCTCAAGATCATTTGGAACCCTCGAGATCATTTTGAACTCTCAGGATCGCCATAGACTCTCAGGAGCATTGGGCACTCTCTTAATCATTTGGAGGTCTCATGAACACTTGGGAATTCTCTAGACGCGCTGAGGCTCACACCCCCACTTTCTCGTGTTACAATTTTATTGTTGTATTAAAGCAACAACAAGCAGATTTGGATCTCTTAATTATTTTTTGGTGTTGGAGGTCACATCTTCATCTGATGGTTATTGTGTCTCTCAAGTTAAGTATGCATTTGATCTTATTTCTCTAGTTGGGTTAACAAACAATAAGGTCACTTCTACACCACTTGAGCCTAATGTTTGTCTCACTCCAACAAATGGCATTGTTCTTCCTAATGTTCCTCGCTATAGATAGTTGGTTAGCAGCTTGATCTATCTTATTGTCACTCGTCCTGACATTACCTATGCAGTTAATATAGTCAGTCAATTTATATTTGCCTCTCACTCTTCTTATTATGAAGCCATTCTTCACATCCTTTGCTATGTCAAAGGAACTATCTTTAATGGTTTACATTTTTCAACTCATCGAGACTAATTGTCATTTCATTTGGCACCATATTTGACAAGGTACTGTGACACATTAGTTTGTTCCTTCCACTAATCAAGTTGATGACATTTTCACCAAAGCTCATCCACTTGGTTCATTTTCAAGAATTGGTATCCAAACTCAAGCTTGTTTCAGTACACCTCTCCTGAATTTGAGGGGGGATGTTACAATATTAGGTGTATTAGAGTTGTGTTAGCTAAATTAGAGCTGTATTAGCTATAGTTTAGACTAAATTATATAGGTCAATTGATTTTGTTTTCTATTTTGTATATTTCTTTGGACTATAAATATTAGGTTGTATATTGATGCAAAGGTAATGTACAAACATTCAAATTTCTTTCATATTCAATCTCTATTATCAAAATCATTACGGTAGGTCTCTGATAGCATGCAAAATGTTTGAGATATGAGATTGTATAATTTGTATTCATGTTGCACATTCTCTACACTCGTGCACTTGTGGTATCCCCTACGGAATTTATCATACTCATGTTTGTGTCTTCTTTATTTGTTATGTTTTTCTCTAGATTGGTGGATGCAAGAACCTCCACAGGGAAAGAGGTGGTCACCGCCTAACACGGTTTGCATAAGTAGTCGGGCCTTGGTGGCATGTCGAATTCACAAGCGCGACAGATGCCTTCTTGTTAAGTTTAAGTTTTAAGAACGTACTGTTGTGCTATCCTGAGAATAGAAGGTCATTTGTAAATTAAATTTATGTTTTATGCGTATTGAGCTTAAGGCTCACTTGTATAGATTTCGTCATTATGTATGTAGGTCGTGTTTGTCAGTCAGCAAGTTGTATTGTATGTTGTGCAGCATGCATAGAATCTCTAGTTTGATTCTCATTCATAGGTCTAGAATAGAAAACTCCTTTTGACTGTGATGTTTGTTGCCTACGAAGGGAATATTCACCAGAAAAGGATTTCACCATTTCTAGTGCTCATTTGTTTCCTTAGCCTGATAAGTGAAAAACCTGCACCATTCTTGAATCCGATCAACCCTAAGATCAATTCACGATTGGGTGTTCTTACTAAGAAGTGAGTCGTTAGCTCCCTGTGGGGTGGGGTACCCTAGGATGGGGTGGAGTGTTGCAGCAGTAATTGTAAAGGAGAAAAGTTTCAAAACCTCCACAACAATCCAACCCACGTGCTCTCTCTCTCTCAAAACTCATTTGCCTTGAATCGACTAACATTTGTGAGAAAGAGGGCGTGCGCTGGAATGAAAGTTCTTGGCCCTTGTTTCAGTCTGATCATCACAAATGGAACTCATGCGTTTCATGTGCACTATTCCTAACCAATATTGGCAAAAATCATAGCTTCGCATGAGGCTGCAGGAGGGGTGGGTTCATTGATTTGGGCCTTTTCCATTTGGTGGTAGTGATATATATACACGTAATAGTTATAGAAAAAAAAAAGAAAAGATAAATATATACACAAATATATGGTAAGCTTGAAGTTTCCCTGCTGAAGCCCCTCTCATCATGATCAAAAACACTTATTCACGTACATGAATTTCTGTTGGAAGATTGTTGCTAAAGTTGGCTGGAGAGGCTTTCATAAAATGTAGCTGCATGTTAACTGTGTTGTGGAAGTACTACTACTCATGGACTCCTCGCAATCATTGGTAGGGATTATGTGGAGGAATAGCAAGTATTGCATCCTTACCATTAACGTACGTAATTGTTTTGTATCATCAGTTTTAAAAGTGAGATTTTTGGCATTTGGGTGAGAGGTGAAGACACGGAGCATATTGGAAGTTCATTCGATGGATAGTGTGGATCTACTATGGTTATTCCTTTTGGGAGAGGACTCCAACTAGTCCAAACCACAAGAGTCTAAATGCAATTTATCAAAAGAGAGCTTGGTACAGCTTTAAATTTAATCCAGTAACACTTACTGTGTCCATAGCTTTCTGTGTCTCCCACATAATAAATAATATATAACACTTATTCATGTCCATAGCTTTCTAATGGATTAAGATTCTTGAGCGTCTTCTTGCTGCTGCTGCTGCTGCTGCTCATTCCACTGGTTAGGGGTAAGAACTTTCTTAATGGAGAGAGCATGGATTTCCTTCATCTCTTGTGCCAATGCAGCATTCACCATTCGGTGTCTCTCCAGCAATCTCTTTCCTTCAAATTGTTCTGATACAATCTCTATTTCAAAGCTTGCTCCACACCCGCCAGATGTATCCTTCACTGCCTGCATCAAACACACCAAAACAAATACACATTATTATTATTATTATTATTATTATTATTATTATTTCTCCAAATACGAATGTCAGCAAGACTTTCAAAGGCAGAACACGACCCCATGGTTTCCTTCTCAGGAATTAGCCTTCACTTTTGATCTTCAATTATGAGGAGTAGAATATGGCCCTTTTGCAACCTTTTCCCTCGTAGGCATGACATAAGTTGCCCAATCATATTAACACATACAGTAATGACCAGACAGACACTGAGCAGCTCAAAATGGAGCAACTATACAGTTTATACCAAACTGGTCAAGCCAGTATATACCAATAGGAATTCGTTGCTTAGATTATTTAGCATGTAGATTAAATGAATTTCAGCCTTTTCAAACAAAAGGTCCTATTGAAGTAACTATAAACTTCAATTTCCTCCCCTTTGTCTTAGAGGTTTGCTCTTAGATTCTAATTTTACTGTTCTGACCCCAAATCATCAAGTTTAGCGTTACTTGCCACATAGGTGTCAACTTGAAATAACAACTTGGCAAAGCATGCTCCAGCTTCTTATGGGAGTCTGACTCCACTAACCTATCTTCTTTACTCACCTCCTCATTGGCTGCCTCAGCACGAGATGCTACCACTAACTTCTTCTCATCGCCTGAACCTACCCATTCCAAGCATACCCAAGTCAATTTGCTCTCTTCAGTCATCTATTCTGCACAAGCATTGACCACATTATATCCAACAGTACTAGTTGTTCCATCACATACAGAACCAAACTGCTTCACCATAATCATCCAACCAAAGGCCCAAAGATTTCTTTGCTTCTTGTTGCGCAGTTTCAGAGCACTTTCTTTCCCAACTTTCGAGCAATTAGAAAAACCTCCAGATTGTCCCTTATTAAGCTACTCATGATAGTGGTGATGTACTCAATTGAAAATTGAGATGTCATTTCTTTCTTCCAAATAGTCATAATTGTCTCCAGGTAAGAAAAGACGGTATCCAGATGATATACTCTTTAAGTTTTCAGGAAGTGTTGGAATATCTCAACAATGAAGCCATCACATTCCAGATCCAACATGCCCACGCATCGTTGAACCTTGGCGACAGTCTTGAGAATCAAAGTCCTTTGTAATCTACTTGAACACATTCCTAATCCTGTAGTCATCATATGGAGCATGAAGTCACTAATTCTTGTTCTTCTGCTAAGCCAGGAGCAGGTATAACCTTGGTGCCTACATCTCAATGTCCAAGAAGATGTTCTGCCACTAATGCCTTTATAGGTGGTTTCCCAGACTCTGGATGGAGGAGACCAAGAGCTTTTGCTAATGAAAGTGAGTTTATCAATGACAAAGGATGCCCACACTATCCAGATAAAAGAATTAATTGTCTTGTGACCAGGACCAAGACCCATGAATCATTTTGGCAGGCTGTTTTATAGTTGATATAGTTTGCTGCAGTAATAAACATGCCTATTAAGATGACAATGGGTACGCACAATCTTACCATGTGGAAAAAATAAATACTAGACCTATTATTCAGTCAAAACCAGCTAATGGTTGTGAAGAATGTATGAAAACATGCCAGGCAAGCCATATAAGGAAGTGAAGTAACAACAAGAGCATAAATACCTTGCAAAAAATTAAAAATAAAATAAAAAGATGCATGAGATGATTGCAGATGAACATGTTCCTGTATAAATGAAGCATGCTAGAAGGAAAATGTCACAAGCCACGACCGGAGTTACAGAATTTTGATTTTTTTTCCTTGCTGTAACTTTTACTATTTCTTATTTCTTTTATCACTGTAATTCTTGTACTGCTGTAATTCAGTTACAAGAGTGTTAGCCTAGAGAACCACGTGTAAGGGCTAGAATAGGACAAAGAAGGTTGTTGTGACCGTAAGGGAGGGAATGATCTGCTGTGGCAGCATCCCCTTGACAGATTGTATATACTCTCCAAGGCACTCTTAGACAGAAAAACGAATATCATCAAGGTATTCTGAATCTCTCTCAACCTTCTCTCGTCTCTCCCTAACTCTCTTTCTTTTCTCTTCCTTTATCACTCTCTCTTCTACTCTGCTTCTTCATTGTTGCAACTTCCTGATTCTCACCAAATTAGGAAAGCAACCATTGTCATGGCCTAGCAGTGACAGAAAATATCCAATTTCACTATTTTCTTGCAGGTAGATTATCATCATGCCTATTATATTCCTGGTAAACACAACAGATATATTTAAATCATATGATGTGAAGCATCATTCTTGAAGAAAAGATTGTCTACAGACACCCTATCCTTGTAGATTTAAGAGAACATATGACTTCTTTCTTAAATTTTTAGGAGTACATAACAGGGGGCCATAAATATATTATAGAAGCCTACCTCTGAATCATAAGACTGGAAGTGACCACAAGCTAAAAAATTAGGACAGGCCATTTCAGCTTGGCCATGCAAGAAATCCTAAGTAATAAAGTCCCTAAACCAAAATTTCAAGCAAGAATCACTTAAGAATAAGGATCAAAAAAGAAGCAACAATCTTTCAATCATGTTGTAAACTAGCCTAGCCAAGTGGTAACTCAATTACCACTGGAAGTACATTACAATAGAATGTCACGACCCAAAATTCAGGATTCAGGCTTGCAAAAAATGTTTGCTAGTTTTCTCATTTTTTTTTAATTTTTTTTCATTTATAATTCCATGTTAAATAGAATCAAATGGATTCTAAACCTTGAGCCATGACTGGACAATCAAACTTTTTTTTCCACCATCTGCAAAAAGAAAATTAAGAATATGCTTATGAAAATAGAATAACATTTTAGTAAATAAATGTGTGTATAGTTTGACATTCCAAATCCAAGAAAAAATTTTAGTCAAGAAGACCACTAGCTGCCTCCATTTCATCTAGCCATCAGTTGACTTCTCAGAAAAATAAATTTAACAATCTCAAGATAATAGGGTCAAGTACCACAAGTCAATTTAATAAAATAAGATTCTTGTGTAAGGAAAATATAAGATATATACATATATATATATATACGAAGAAAGAATAATTCTTTTCTTCATTGAACTGAATATTGCTTTACAAGATATACTAGAGATCATATCCTTATATCGTAGGAAAGAGCATAATAGAGAAGATCATGAAATATACAAATGGGAAAGGAAGGAAAAAAGAAATCTCCAATAATCTTATGAAATAGGAAGAGGGCATATTTTGGAAATGAGATATATTTAGGAATTGTTGGAAGTAATTACGGAAAGGATATTATGAGTTAAATATAGGATGATTGACTGGAATGACTGCCAATTATGACAGCTAATTCCTATGCAATGGTCAAGGGAGACAGCTTTTTGTTATTCTATAACTGTTGTGCGATAGATTTGTCAGGCGTCCACCTGGGCATATTTTTAATGAATAAATACAACCGGGTGTATTTTTCAAAAATAATAATAGATAAATAATAATAATAATAAATAATTTGAGGGTAAAATGGTCCAAAGAAAGGTAGCGAGGCTTGCCCCTATAAATAGCAAAGTCAAATATACATGGAGGGATCTTTTTTGGGCAGCTAAAAGTTCCCCATTTGCTCCCAAAAGACAAAAATTAATTGCTCACCAAGGGCCCAATTTCCTCCCGAAAGGTGCACCAATTTCCTCCGAGAAGGAAAAATTCCTCCCGAAAGGTGGCCTAACATGTTCACCCACTTGGGCCATGTTGCCGCATGGAAGCCGCCCATTAAGTGCACCCCACATGGCTTTCTTCCTTCCAGCCACACATGTGACCTGCTTCATCCACCCGGAAGGCCGCAAGCCCCTCCAGCCGCACATCAATTCCTCTAGGAGGAATTAATTAATTCCCGCCGGCACATTTCCTTCCTCTAGTGTCGCGTGTCCCCACCAACCTGCCACGCCCAATTTCCTCTCACGGCCACATGTGCAAGCTTCCTCCCACAAGTGCTTCACAAGTCCCAGCCACATGCCTGCCACTCATCCATGCCAGCGACTCATTCACTCCAACTTCCCGAAAGAACCACGTGGGTCCCATATGCCACTCTCCCATGTGAGTTCGCTCTAGAAGATTGCTATCATGTGGACTTCTCACGTGTGATTCCTCCCGGAAGATGACAACTTCCACGAGCCATGCAAATCCCCACATGCATTTCCTCCCAGAAGAACACGCACCCGCACACTAACCTACCAGCCACTATTCCCAAAAGCTCAGTTTTCCTGGGAGCTTTTGCCCCACACAAGTGTCATGCACATACACTACACACAAGCCCCTCTCGCAATTCTGGCGGGAAGCATGCCATTTCTCTATGTAGCCCCGCCCCCCGCCCCCCCGGGGGTGCGCGCGAGCAATCAATCCTTTGCGGAGGCTTTCCTCCCAAAAGATCTGCCCACTTGATGCACACTTGCCTAGAGAGGGCCCTGCTTGCAGCGTAAAATGCCTCCCATAAAGTGTCCCGCACATTAATTCCCCCCGAAAGACTTGTTGCATTACCTAAAAATATTTCATTTTATAGAGAAATATCTCATTTACCCAGAATGTCCCATTTTATTTGATAATATTATATTTACATGGGATAAATCATATTGTTAGGATTATGATTCAAAATGTATTTTTTGTATATAACTGATATGTGCTGTTTGTATGCATTTTGTTATATATATATTTGGGTTTCATTTAACTAATGTTTAATTGTATACATGCTTAATTTTGGCTGGTTATAATTTGGGCCATTAGCCATTTGGGCCGAGATTAGTTTTGTGCAGCAAGCCCATCTTTCATGTGGCCCATTTGCTTTGCCTAAGCCCAGCCGATTGCAGCAGCTATTTAAGGGCAGTTTCTTGCACTAATCTCCACAGATCTAAAATTGCTCTCTTGAAACCCTATGTTCGGCGCTTTCGAAGTAAGACTCTCTCTTGCTTGTGAATCATTCTCTCGTTCGATTGGCTTCGGTTTGTTGGTAAGATCATGGTAAGGTTGTATTGCTTTAAATCTCTGTTGTTGAATCGCCTGAGGCGTGAGAGATTTGGTATAGCTGATAGATCAGATTCTTGACACGATCTTGAGATCGGTAGAACAGATCCTATACTTGTTCTTGTATTTAGTTTCTGATTTCAGTTGATGTATTTGCAATACGTTTTTGTTCTTCTTGTGATCTTGTAATCTGGTTGTAACCGAATACTATTAGTGGATTGACTAGAGGCGGAGCCTCTACCGTGAGTAGGATTCTTTTGAATCCGAACACGTATATCGTTGTGTTCTTGCGTTCGTTTTTCTGTTTCTATTTTTACCGCGCTTGCTCTTGGTTGGTTTGGCCGATTGTACAGGTTACAATACATTAACACATATTTTACTAGGAAAATCCATATCTTACTTGGAAAGACTATAATTTCTCTCAAAAATGCTACCTTTTACTTGAAATAATAGATTTCTCCTGGAAACACCCTATTTCAGCCAAGAATTACGCCTAAGCAGGCCACATAGATGCTAAGAACCTATTCTCGCAACTCGTCGTAAGACCCACCTTCTCCCGGATGACTCTCTAGGCCACTAAGTCCTCCAGGGAGGTTTCCTCTTAAGCCCATCCAAGCTTGACCTGGAACCACAGTCCTCATGCCCAAATGATACATGTCCATCCCCAACATCTTTGGTAAATATACATACAAATAGCCCTTTTCTTGTTAGGAAAGGGACCTCTTATACATTCATTAATTACATTCTTTATTTATTGTGCACCCAGTGGAACCACTATAAATTCTCCCGAATAACTATTTACTTCATATACTGACTTAAACATCAGAGGGCATACACGGGTGAGGAATCCCTACGTGCCTTCTAACTTGTTCTTGTGAGCACAATTTTGCCCCGGATGCGCAAGAAGCTCCTCTTGGACAGATTAATTTCCTACCAAAAGTGTGCCTGAAGGCCCCTCTGAGACCTCACCTGAAAGCTCGTTCGAGGGCTCATGCGAGACTCCGACTGAAGGTATCTCCTAGAAACAACAAGGCAGTTCTCCTGGGCCATGGTGTCCTTCCAAGCCACCCCTACCAGACAATCAAAGACCGAGGCCACCCACTGCATATTTCCATGAGCAGACATTTGCCAATTGTTCGCCTTGCTTGGCTTTGATTGCAGTGTTCTCGCACCATAAATTTAAATTGTTGTATTTTGACAATAACAATAACTATGTTGTAAATTCGGTAATTTCCTTTTTTATTGTTTTCCTTTTTATGTTTCTTATTTTATACCTTCCATTCTATAGAAATAAAGAGAAGGAGATGCAAGGTAGCTTCAACCCCTACCATTCAATTCTAGCCTAAGTCCCTAAAGTTCTAACATGGTATCTGACTAGAACTGGTAGGGTCGTTCTCCTGACAAAATGTCGCAAGAAAAAGACAGATCTTCTAGTGTAACGGGCAATGCAAAAACTAGTGGAGTCAAAACTACTATGCTGGCAGATAATCACTCCCTTTTGATAAGCCCTATGAAGTTGGATGGAAGCAACTACCTGGCATGGTCATGTTCATGCAAGTTGTTCATCAAGGCATAGGGATTAGAGGATTATATCACCAGAGTAAAAGTGAAGAACCTTACTTCTAGAGATCTAAGTGCTCAACAAGGGGAGATTGAGAACTCCCCTGTGATGTCTTTGTTGATAAATTCAATGCAGCCAAGTATCGCAAAAGGATATTTACTCCTCGATACTGCATGAAAGATCTGTAGTGCAGCTTCTCAAACTTACAAGTAGGGAATGATGCTCAGATCTATGAGATTAGGAAGAAAGTGCATTCCATGAGACAAAACAAGGAGAATTGACTATGGCTCAATGCTATGCAGAGTTGGGCAGTTTGTGACAAGAACTGGATTACTACCAGGACTTACAAGCTGAATATCCCGCAGATGCTACTAAGATCTAGGAGATGATAGATAAAGAGGGGATTTTTGATTTCCTTGTTAGACTCAATGTTGAGTTTGATCAAGTAAGAATCCAAGTCCTTGGTCAAGATCCATTCCCAACTCTAAAATTAACATACTCACACGTCCAACAAGAAGAAAGTTGGAGGAATGTCATGCTCTAACCTACAACAAACAATAGGTCAATCATGGTAGTTAAGTCCACATTTGATAGAGGAACTTCAAGTCAAGGAACCACCAAAAAAAACTTGCTTCGTTGTGAATATTGTGGGAAGCCAAGACATACCAAAGAGACATGTTGGTCTCTTCATGGTCAACCAACAGAGGACAAGAGAAGAAAAGTGAAAGCCGCCCTCAAGCACGTCAAAGACTGCTTCAGCAGAAAATGAATCAAGGGCTGAAATTGGTGCTACCAATCTACTAAAGGAAGAGTTGATGTTTTTACAACAGTTGATGGCAAAGGTTAGGTTGAAACCATCCGTTTCATCATCCTCTTCCTCAATACCTTCCTCTTATTATGCTCAAACAAGTAAACCTGTTACAGTTCCTAATTCTGTTACAGCTCTAATGTTTCAACTTCATTAGATCCATGTCCTTGGGTTATAGATTCTGGAGCCTCAGCCTAGATGACATGTTCTTCCCAACTATACCTAAACCATTCTCCTTGTTTTGGCAGAAATTAAGTGAGAAATTGCAGATGGAACCATATCCTCAATTTCTGGAAAGGGCTCAATAAACTGCACTTCATCACTAAAAGTCTCTTCTGTACTTCATGTTCCAAACTTTTCAAATAACCTGTTGTCTGTTAGTTCTCTCACAAATGCTCTAAACTGCAAGGTCACTTTTTTCCCAACTCATTGCATTTTTCAGGAGTTAAGCACAGGAAAAAGATTGGCTATGGTAGAATGCATGATCACTTGTATTTATTGGAGATCTGTTCTACCAGTCTCAAACCTGCCAGCCAATCCCTACAAGCTACTCCTATGACCACAGGAAGAAGCAACTGGTTCAGTAGCACCATAAATTAGGACACCCATCCTTTTTGGTGTTAGAAAAACAGTTTCCAGGTTTAGCAAAACAATGTAGTCTCAAGACTTTGGTCCATGATGCATGTGAGTGTGCTAAACATATAAAAACTGTTTCTCCTACCAGTAATAATAAAAGTGCTACTGCTTTTATGATTATTCACTCAGATGTTTGGGGCCCTACTCGAGTAGTCTCATTGTCTGGCTACTGATGGTGTATTACTTTCATTGACTGTTATAGCCGCACTACGTAGGTATACTTAATGTTTACAAAAAGTGAAGCTGGTACTTGTTTCCATACATTTCACAAAATGGTCCTCAATCAATTTGATGCTAAGATCAAAGTGTCAAGAAGTGACAATGGTTTGGAGGTTCAAAGAAAGAAGTTTTCAAGAGTATCTAAGTGATCAAAGGATTGTGCATCAGACTAGCTATGTTGACACCCCAGCTCAAAATGGTGCTGCTGAGGAAGAATAGGCATCTATTGGAGGTGGAAAGATCTCTCTTGTTTACCATAAAGGTTCCAAAATCCTATTGGGGAGATGCAGTACTCACAGCTGCATATCTCATTAATTGGATGCCCTTGAAGACCCTTGACTTCAAGACACCCTTGGAATTTTTACTGGGTAATTCAGCTTATACAATTCCTCCAAAGGTATTTGGTTGCACTTGTTTTGTTAGGAATCACTCTCCACCACTGAGTAAACTGGATCCTAGAGCACTTAACTGTGTGTTTATAGGTTATTCTGTCACAAAAGAGCCATAAGTGTTATCACCCTCCTACATGGCAATTCTTTGTTAGTATGGATGTTACATTTCAAGAAGATGAGAGTTATTTCTTGTCTGCCTTGTCACCTCTTTAGGGGGAGAAAATGGTGAATGAAGAGCTGACAGAAGAGCTGCCAACTTCTTATCATCCTGTATCAGGGTCAAAAACAAGGTCAGAAACAAAGAAGATCTCAGGTGGTGATGTGGTTGAGGGGGAGAAATATGCTGACAAGGAAGAAGAAAACTTTGAAGCTGGAGCTAGTAAGGATGGTGTTCTGGAAGATGGGGACAATACAGATCAAGGCTTGGCCAGATTGAACAAGAATGAGGTGCTGACTTATTCCCGCAGGAAACAAGCCATTCAATACATTCTACCTAGCCAAGAGGAATCCCCGAACTCAACAAACACCTCTGGAAATGCTCAACAGATCCTAAAACCATTGATTCTGATCCTAAATCCATTGTTTCTGATTTGAATCTTCATAGTGGCCATTAGAAAAGGAGTTAGGAGTTGTGCTCAGCGTCCTATTTCCAACATTGTTGCCTATGATTCTTTGTCTCTTCCCTATAGAACTTTTGTCATCCTTGGAGTCTATAATAGTTCCTACAGTTGAAAGCAAGCAATCAATGACCCACAACAGAAAGAGGCCATGATAGAAGAAATGAAGGCATTGATAACAAAATAAAACTTGGGAACTCTCTTCTCTTCCAGCTAAGAAAAAGACTGTAGGCTGTAAGTGGGTTTTTGGTAGAGAGATTCAAAGAAAGGATGGTAGTAAGGGTATTTACCCAAACAGATCACCCTCATACCCATTTGCACCCTGATCACATACAGAACTCTCAACGATGCCATGTAGCAACCTTTTTGTTGCATCATTAGAATAACAGCTTCGTTGTTGTGACAAGGAACAAAATACAAACATAACACGGACAAGCAAAACACATACAAATTACCATCTTATCAAACAAAACTCTTGTTACTGAAATTCTTTCCTTATTTGCAAAAATCAAACTCTCTTTTCCACAACAACATTTCCATATTTCTCTTTTTCACTTTTAAATAACTTCCTCAACTCAACGGTTATCCACAAAATATATAGATATTATGTAAAAAAAATAACAATTATCATCTTTTCAACCCCAATTTTCTAATCAAAGTCCCTCTTTCAAGGATGGCAAAAAACTCTTCTCTGTATCTTATCTTGGCGTTCATTTCTCATGCAACTTAAGAGTGCAGGTCCTCCCTCCCTCCCTCCCTCCTCTATCTTAACATAATATCTAAAACAGAAGAGTATTTCCTTTAGCAAAACCAACAGAACAAACAATTTCTTTTTCCCCTCACTAAAGCACAGATGTTTCAAGAGCACCTTAAACCATAAGTTGAATTATTACATTGAATTATTATAAGTTGATTTTCTACAATCCATCTAATATAGGAAATGTCTGTGTCAAATAATGACAACAATAATAGGGAAAATTACCAAAGAAATTCATGAACTTTACTCGTGTATCAATTACATAACAAATTTTAAAAATTATCAAAAATATACTCAAACTTTCAAATGAGTATCAATTTTATAATATAATTTTATAATATTGTTAGATAAAATTAACTACATCATTGTTCAATCAACCAAGTGTTTTGCTCAATCGACCAAACAGCTCCAGATTCACTTTTTCTACTTATTCTTGCTGGGTCTCAACTATTAAAATTATTTTTCTTAATTCTTATATATTTAGGCTCTGTATGTTTTACTTGCATACATATATATATATATGCATATACAAACATATAAAATATGTACACGTATATACATAGAATACAATGACATGCATAGAACTGTTATACAACTAAAATTCTCATATAGAATTATATTGTTCATAGATAATTGTGCATAATGGAAAACTTACTAATTAATAGAAGTAGATCATAATTATGAAAATGGCATCGCCACACCGTTCTAATTACATGTTTTGTACAAAAAACATATAAAAATATCGGTGTTCTAGAATGAAGTAGTGTAGATTAATGAACTCTTAACTTATTTAGACTGATAAAATGTTAAAACAAAATTGCTTAATTATCGAACTTTCAGTATTCAGTGTCTAATTTGGTCACCAACTGTATCAACATTATTCTTTAAAAATCATCAAAAAAGAAGACAAAATGTAAGAGAGACTAAATATCATAAACTAAAATTTTATATAAATATATATCTTCTATGTATATGTATATATTATATACTATGTGCATGTATATGTAAAAGGATATGTATATGCATGTACACACGCATACTCTGTGTGTGTGTGTGTGAAAGTAAAACACGCAGAGCCTAAATACATAATAAAAAAACAATTTTAATGGTTGAGAACAGACAAGAACAGGTTAAAAAAAAACAAATCTGGAGCTGTTTGGTTGATTGAATGAAAAACTCAGCCCACTAAACATTGACCCCGTTAGTTTTATCTAAGGTGTTATAAAATTGACAGACATTTGAATGTTTAGGTATACTTTTGATAATTTTTTTATTTCATGAATTTTTTGGTCATTTGCCCATAACAATAAATTATAACCAGTTATTATTTTTTCTTATTCTTCCCTAACAATTCTTAACAATCCATGACATTGACAAAATTCATATTCACGTAAGAGTTTGCATTCCTATGGCCCAAATATACTAAACAACAATAATATACTTTCCATGGGTATCCACTGGAAATCAGATGTAACCCAAAAAATGCAACTTTGACACAACAAATCTACTCAGACCAAGTTTTTTTTTTTTTTTTCCCTTTTAACACACTGCAATTAATAAACCATGTTGTCTGAAATATCACCTTCACATATGAATGGATTTTCTAGAATAACCCATAAATTTTGTCAGCTTTGGAAATAAGAGTACAATTTGGAAACCAGTGACAAGATAAACAATCCAGATAGCTTTTGTAGACATTTCCCATATAGCCATAATAAGATTACAGTTATTCTACTCAGACCAAGGTTTTTTTTTTTTCCCCTTTTAACACACTGCAATTAATAAACCATGTTGTCTGAAATATCACCTTCACATATGAATGATTACAGTTTTCTAGAATAACCCATAAATTTTGTCAGCTTTGGAAGTAAGAGTACAATTTGGAAACCAGTGACAAGATAAACAATCCAGATAGCTTTTGTAGACATTTCCCATATAGCTATACTCTAACAGGTCACTCATAATTCAGAAAAGTTTAGCTTATAAATATTCTCATAACATGAGCTAACAGTAAGAAAACTCACAAACACCACTTCAGTATTAAAAACTCTAAATTAGGAAAAGGCTTCATGGTAGGTTGTATATGGTTTTCTTAACATAATATTGTCTGTGGGTAGGCTATCCTAGAACATTCGTGAAATTTTTTTTCTGAAAATAGATGATGTGCATATTTTGGATATTGTAGATATTTGGACAGAATTAACTTCTCTCTGATTATTATTCCGATTGGACAAATTTATACATAAATGGCAACTACTCATATGGTGGCAGTTACAAACAGGAAAAATTACCACTTAGCAAATGAATAACTGTAAAAAAATTGTTCCTATAGTTTGCCTAACTACCTAACAGTCTCTATTTCTTGTACATGTTTTTCTACACGCCCCCTCAAGCTAAGCTGTAAATATTAGGAAAGCCCAACTTGGATCTTCACATTTTCAAACTGGGCCTTTGGTAGATCCTTGTCGACATTCATTTTTTCTTCATGAAGTGCCAGTCTATTTAGGTCACTTTAAACATGTTGAGTTGCTGTCAGTATCTAGTTTAGACAACTAAAATATTGGGTAACTGAAAGGTCTCCTTGACTGCCTATGTTATGTCTTTAGTGTCGAAACACGTCTCTTTTGTGGCATCCCAGATTTCTTGTGTTGTGTAGTAGAGGATGAAATTTACTCCGACTTGATGTGTCTTCAAGGTTAGAATACATCTCCTTTGTGGCATTTTCTTGTGCCATCTTGAGGAGGATGAAATTTCCTATCAAGTGCTTTTTATGAGACGCAAGTACTATCCTCTTTTACAGTGGTAGCTTTTGATGGATTCAGCTATAACCACACTATACTTTTTCACAGGATCAAGCAATAACCCTTACAATGTTTTTTACACTTAGGCTGAAGCAATAAGTAGTACAATGTTTTTTTACACTTGGGCTGAAACAATAACCCTTACAACTAAAATAAGATAAAGCCACCATAAAGGCTAAAGCAACAACCTCCAGAAAATAAAGACAACTTGCCATACCTGTTGTTTAACTCATCTATGGCAGGCAGAATTTTTAAAAACTCTGAGGTTTTCTTTGTTGAACCCGTGCAAATCACCTTCTTAGGATATTTGGTGAGGCAATGACGAGGCACTAACAATAGGGGCAATCGCGAGGACTGTCATCAAATGACCACATGATGACGACTGGCAAATCAGCCTTCTCTGGTGCGACCATTTGCCTTCTCCATGAGTCTGCTTGTGACCAGATCTACCATATTCGATGTCGGAGTGCTGCTCTGTGCTGCGTCTTTTCATCTTCTCCAATGATTGAGATGGTTGTTTGATTTTTGTGCTGCAAACCCTCTTGTCTTCCTCATCGATCTCCATTCTACAACCCTTCACTTCCTCCGACGCAATTTTGTGACTGTGGTCAGTTATCCCTTCAATGGCACCGGTTGCGATTGCGATTAAGGGCGACAACAACAGTGACAATTGTGGTTGGGGCTGAGACTATGGCAGACAAAGTAAAAAGAGATGTGCAATGGCTGACGATGGCAGAGAACTTCGCCATCTTTGCCCCTCTCTCTCTCTCTCATTCTCCCTCTCTCTCCCTCTAAACCATCTGTCTCACTACTCTGATACCATGTAGGTATTTGGACATAATTAACTTCTCTCTGATTATTATTCAAATTGGACAAATTTATACACAAATGGCAACTACTCATATAGTGGCAATTACACAGAAAAAACTGTCACTTAAAAAATGAATAAGTGTATAAAAAATTGTCCCTATAGTTTGCCTAACTATCTAACAGTCTCTATTTCTTGTATATGTTTTTCTACAGATATTATTAAGTGATAAAATATGTCCTGTATCAAAATATTCACAACAGGTCTCTGTGATTGTAGATCATTTTTAATATATGTCTCAATATTTTAATGTTAAAGAGTATATTAGGTTCAACACCAATAAACATACCTACACCCAACTTTTATACAAGTCCTTGTAACCTAACTCAGTGTTATTAAAGGCGCGCCTAGGCGCAAGGCGCAGCTTTGGCGCCTGGAAGGGTCCCACGTAGGCCCTCAAGCGCAACTTGGGCTTAGGCATACCTGGTTGTTTTTTAATAGAATTTTGATTGTTTTATCTTTTAAATTTTTATTATTGTAATTTTTAATGGAATCCTAATAAGAAAATGAAACTTTTCAGACTCCAAGTAAATACTAATTGGAATTGGCATTTTATTTATTGTTGTGTTTTTTAATAGAATCCAATCCTAAAAGGAAAAGGAAACTTCTCAAATTCCAATTCCAATTATAACTAAACACTAATTGAAGATGAAGAGGAAAAGGGATATGATGAAGATAAAAAGGAAGAAGGATATGATGTGGAATAAGAGGATATTGGAGATGATGCTTCTGATGATGGGAATATGGAAACGTTAGATCTTGATGATGAGGATGATTTTTAAATTATTTAAAAATTCATAATTAGTTAATCTTAAGTAGGATTTAAGATCTACAAATTATTTAAGATTTAATCTAAGTTCAGTTAAAAACTTTTCTTACAAATTCTTTTAACTTTGTGATGCTTATATGTCGATTTCTGAAATATGATTAAATGTGCTTTGTTAGAATTTACAGGTATGTAACTTGTTTTAATATTTTTCTTAATTAGTATATGTTGAATTTTTTAATTTTTTTTTATAACATACTTGTGAATATATTATTAGAAGTTAGGACCTATTTTATACCTTATTCTTTAACTAGGACATATATTTTTCCTTCTTTTTTGTTAGCATGCGCCTAGTTCAACTAGGCGCGTGCCTCACCTTAGTGCGCCTTGCACCTTGCGCCTCGCCTTAGTGCGTCTTGAGCCTTTAATGACACTGACCTAACTAAAGAACTATGAATGACTGGTTCATAGAATTAGCAGTAATTAACATAATTAATTAAAAAAACTCAATATAATGCAACCAAGAAAATAAAATAAGATTTTCAATTAGAGCATATACATTTAAGGAAGCACGGGATTATGTGTGTGTGTGACATACTGTTATCTACTAAATGTGAATCATCTTTATTTATTTATTTTTTTTCCAACATGTAATTTGATCAGAAAAACAAGTTAGTGCCCAAAAAAAAAAAAAGTTCAGCTTTTTTCATGATGTTTCTCTTAGAAATCTAAAGCTAATTCTTAACGGGGTACCTTTTGCTTATCGTAGAATATTTGACCAATTCCCCAATTTATTTAGATCTTTGCATCCAACAGGGACAATCTTTGCTAAGATGCACGACACAAAAACTATAAGTAGATGTTACATATCTAAAAGACGCAAAAAGACCTGAGCTATATGCAAATAATATAAACACCACCAAGGCAAGCACTCATAAATAGCATGCTTGTTCAATCAGAACATTTCACTTCAGCAAGAGTGAAATGCAGTCTGACCGATTCACTTTTAATCAATTTCTGTTCTTGTGCTGCAATTAGCTCTTCTCAAGTGCCTAGCCAAACAAGGTCATTGAAATAAAGATTTGAGTAGAGTTCGGATTGGCCTAAGAATCAAGGAACGTAAATCTTCCCAATTTTATATAGTCAATACTTCAAAATGTACAAAGAATAGGCCTAGAATGTACCAAGAAGCAACAAAAGGAAAAGTAGAAAATGTAAAAATCATGAGAAACAAAATGAATCACATAAACCCCCCAGAACTTGCAGGTCAGCAAGCTATGAGCTGAACCAAATTTGGGATACAAAATTCTAATATTTTCCCTTGATCAGATGAATTTTGCAAAGAAATTCTCAATTACCTGAATATTTTTTTATATTTGGGAAACAACCACTTTAGCTACAACCAAGAAAAGGTCGAACAAAAAAGGATGATTTTCGTGTTCCTTCATTCGGCTGCCTCACTTTGTGATTTCTCTGATTATTTTTCAAGTGTTGTTCAGTGATTCTTGGTCCAGAGTCTCATTGTTCACGGATTAGCTTCAGTGGGTTTGCTGCGGATTGGCTGTTCAATGGGTCAGCGCTCGGATTCATTGAAGCAGAGTTCAAAAGTTTTCAAAATTTCAAAATTCCCGCCTTCCACTTTTTTGAATTTTTAGCGTGCATCTGGGTGAATAACCCGTGAAGTTCGCCTTTGATTCTTCTCAGTGGTGGTCCCCGACCTCCACCCTTGGAGGTTCCTTGCTATTCCAGTGTTCTTAGCTCTTGGGGGCCTCGGGCCATGTCAGACCACTATGGGTCTTTGGACATCTAGGTGGCTGTTATTTACTGCGGTCATCCTTCATGGCCAGTAAGGACGCTCCACCAACAGGTTTGACAGATCCAGTTGTAGGAGCATGTATTAATGGCGATACTTTGTCAACAAGCGCTTCAGCCATGCCAGATAGTGAGGGTCTCGAATCATCCACTACCAAGTCATGCACCTTGGGGGATGAGGATACTGTTTCAGTCAACAAGGTAGAAGGGCCCAACGAGAATACTCCGTCTGTTCCTTCTGTTCCCAAAGCTTCAGGCCCATGGGTGGGGCTATTTAAGAACTCCAAGAAGCAACAAGTTCATGGTTTCGCTCTACCAAAATTTAAGAACAGTGGCGAGATGCTCGTTATTGATCCGATGGAGGTAGATAATGTCGAGAGAGCTCTGGGACATTGTTTGGTGGGCTACTTTGCTAGGAAATTCCCAGGGAAACAAGCTTTGCTAAAACTATGCAGCTCGTGGAAAATCTCATACCAATATTTCCCCCATTCAAGTGGATGGCTGGTTTTCAAGTTTGGGGATGCTGAATCAAGGGACCTTGTGCTCAGGGGAGGGCCGTACTTTGCATTTGGGCGTCCCTTGTTCCTAAAGGTCATGCCCAAATGTTTTGAATTTGATGAATCACTGGATGTCCATTTGCCTCTATTTGATGAATCACTGGATGTCCATTTGCCTCTATGGGTCAGATTTCTGGGCCTTCATATTGACTTCTAGAATCCAACATTGCTTGGTAGGATTGCATCAAGATTGGGTGTTCCTATTGCGAGCGACAGAAACACAGCAACTAAAGAGAGGCTTTCGTTTGCTCGGGCTCTTGTGGAGATTGATGTGTCTAAGGACCTGGTCCGTGAGGTCACATTTATGATGCCGTGTGGTAAGCTTCGCCACCAGCATGTTGTTTATGAGTACGAGCCACAATTCTGTTCTCTTTGTATGCTTTTTGGTCACACCCGTCAAAGCTGTAAGGCCAGTAAGCAAAAGCCGGTTCCATCCGAGGGGCCTGTTCAGAGTCCTGAGCTGGTTCCTGTGGTGGGTGATAAGATCTCAGATCCTATGCAGCATAAGGATCCTCCATTAAAGGAGCAGGAACATATATGCGTCGAAGTCAGTGCCGATGCCTTAGTGTCGGATAAGGGTCAGCCTGATCCTACAAAGAAGAAAGCTGCCAAATCGAAGGCCCCCAAGAAGAATAATAAGAGCAACCCCTCCCCAAAGGGGAAGGAAATCTCTGATCCTTCCCAAACGGACAAGGTCTTGGTTGGAATTGATGCGGTACAAATGGAGGGGTCCCAACAGGAGGAGATTACTGCCTCCACTTCTGCTGATACGCCTCAATCAGTCCCTCATGTGGAGCAGGCCATTGACCTTCCTTCTTCTCAGTTGGAGCACATTGAGGACAGTGACACGGGGGGCCCATTCACCACGGTGACTTACAGGAAGAGAAGTAGTAGGCTAAGGCAGGTCCAAGAGGATCATCCCGCTGTGGCAGCCATGGCAGAAGTGCAAAGTCCCTTGCCCGTATCAGTGGGTCCCTCTGCTAAGGTTAAGGCCCCCAGCCTGAAGAAAAGTGTCAAGAGGGGTCCGGCCCTCCGAAAGTCTTCATGATCTGTGCCAGCTGGAATATAAGAGGATTTAATATGCCTCTTAAGCACTCCGGGGTCAGGGACCTCATGAAACGTTATAACATTGCTGTTATGGGAATTTTAGAGTGCAAGCTGAATTCTGAGAAGCTTCAAAGGATCATGGCAACCAAGTTTCAAGGGTTGAGTGAGTTGAATAATTTTCACACCCATCAAGCCGGTCGCATTCTAATCCTATGGGACTCGTTGAAAGTGGCTCTTGAGCCTATTGATATTTCTCCGCAAGTTATCCATTGCAAAGCTATCTGTAAGGTTTCCCTTATTTCCTTCTCTATTAGCTTTGTATATGCCATGCACTCTATTGTTGACAGGAGGCCATTATGGAGCAATCTTAGGGACTTTGGGGCTCTTTGTTCCTTCCCCTGGTTGGTCTTGGGCGATTTTAACAACGTTTTAAGGATCGGGGACAGATGTAATGGCTCAGAGATTACCCCCTATGAAGTTAAGGACTTTGAAGAATGTTGTGTTTCTTCAGGGCTTTCTGACTTGCAATCCCTTGGTTGTCGCTTTACTTGGTCAAACAACTCGGTGTGGAGTAAGCTTAACAGAGCCATGGTGAATAATTGCTGGATTTCCGAGGGTCTTCAAGGCTGTGCAAATTTTCTCCTGTCAGGATTCTTATCTGACCATTCCCCTTGCCTGGTCACTCTTTTCCATCCTTCTAGACCTTCCAACAGGCCGTTCCGTTTCTTCAATATGTGGGCTGATCACGATGATTTTCAAGCCCTGGTCAGCCATCATTGGTCGCAGCAGTTTTTTGGGTCCAAACAGTTCATTTTTTGTAAGAAGCTTCGCTGCCTTTAAAGCAGCTCAATTCTGCTCATTACAGCCATATTTCTGCTAGAGCTGATAAGGCTTCTTGTGATCTTAAAGCTGCCCAGCTTGCCTTGCATGATGATCCTGCCAACCATGAGCTCCAAAATAAGGTGGCTGAGTTACGGAAATCTACCAGCTTCCTTAAAAATGCTGAGAGGCAATTCTTTGGTCAGCTTGCTAAATGCAAGTACATCATGAACAGCGACAAATGCACCAAATTCTTTCACGCCCTTGTCAAGCGGAATGCCAAGAGAAATTATATTGCATCGATCACTAGGGATGATGGCTCAATTTCCTCTTCCCAGCAGCAAGTGGCCAATGAGTTCCTATCTTATTATCAAAATTTGCTCGGTGTTTCCAGCAGTTGCCAGCCAGTTGATTTCAGTGTTTTTGATGCGGGTCCAAGAGTCTCTTCCGATCAGGCTGATGCCCTTGCCAGGCCCATCTCTATGGTTGAAATTAAAGAGGCTCTTTTTGGCATCGGTGATGGTAAATCTCCTGGGCCAGATGGCTTTTCTTCTTGCTTCTTCAAGAAAGCTTGGCCCACGATTGGAGATGATTTCTCCGAAGCAGTCTTGGAATTTTTCAATGCCACCTCCCTTCTTAAACAGATCAACCACACTGCTATCGTGCTCATTCCGAAGTCTGCCCATTTTCCTTCAGTGGGAGATTTCAGGCCTATATCATGCTGCAATGTCACCTACAGGGTCATCTCCAAGATCTTAGCAGCGAGAATGGCCCCTGTTATGAACTCCATCATTGATCGTGCTCAGGCTGCTTTTATTGAGGGGAGGGGCTTGGTTGAGAACATTCATCTTGCCCAAGAGCTTCTCAGGAAATATAACAGGAAGCGGATCTCTCCGCGTTGCATGATCAAAGTTGACCTTCGCAAAGCTTTTGATTCCGTCAGTTGGGTCTTCATCGAGGCTACTCTGTCCGGTTTGGGTTTTCCCTAGCAATTTATTGGTTGGATCATGCAGTGCGTCTCAACCACCTCTTTTTCCCTTGTGATTAATGGCAGCTTGCATGGGTTTTTCCAAGGGAGAAAAGGGCTTCGCCAAGGAGACCCTCTGTCCCCCTTCTTATTCGTTTGTTGCCTTGAGTATTTTTCCAGGTCCATCAAAGTGGCAACCAATAATTTTGAATTCAATTTCCATCCCAAGTGTGGTGATCAGAGGATCACGCATCTGGCTTTTGCGGATGACCTGCTTCTTATGGCGAGGGGTGACCCCATTTCTATTAAAATTCTCATGGACTGCCTCAATGGATTTGGGGCTGTTTCAGGCCTCTCAGCAAATGCCCTTAAATCCAGCCTTTACACTGTCGGCATAGCGAGTCCCAATCTTGAAGATATCCGAAGCTTAATTGGATTTCCCAATGGGTCCATGCCATTTAGATACCTTCGTATCCCTCTTGCGGCTGAAAAGCTCAAAGTCTCACATTATGCCCCGTTTGTGGACAAAATGGCAGCCTTCACCAGTGCATGGTCCCCCGCCTCTCTTTCTTATGCAGGCAGGGCAGAATTAATTCGTGTTGTGCTTCAAGGTGTAGAGTGTTTTTGGCTCTCCATCCTGCCTATTCCTTCAGCGGTTATTGTTCGCATCATCCGTTTATGCCATGAATTCCTTTGGAACTCCAAGCACCCTCTTGTGCCTTGGAAAGACATCTGTTTGCCTAAAAAGGAAGGTAGTCTCGGTTTCAAAGATATTAAAGTTTGGAACCTTGCTCTGCTTGCCAAAACTCTGTGGGACATCCATCAAAAGAAGGATTCTCTATGGGTCAAATGGGTATCCCATGAATATCTCAAGGGGCAGTCTGTGTGGGCATGGCCTAGCAGAAGGGACGACTCCCCTCTCCTTAAGAAGCTTCGCTGGATAAGGGACAAAATTCTGCTAGAAGCTGGGTCTAATGATGCTGCCATAGCTCGGTTAGATAGCTGGGTCAACAATGGTCGCTTCTTCATTTCGGCCGCCTATAATTTCTTTCGCGACAAAGGCCCTTTGAGGGTCTGGGCATCTGATGTATGGCACCAGAGTGCGGTGCCTAAGCATGCTTTCACCCTTTGGCTGGCTGCCAAAGCAAAGCTTCTTACGAGGGACAGGCTACTTTATCTTGATATTGACAGAAATTGTGCACTCTGTGGGACTGATGTGGAGACCAACAGTCACCTATTCTTTCAATGCCCTTTCAGCAAATCAGTTTGGGGCAGCATCCGTGAATGGCTGGGACTATCGAGGCTTATGAGCACTATACCAAGTGCTTTAAAATGGTTAAAGAAGGAAGCTCGAGGATCATCGTGGCAAGCCAAGGTCAAGAGGATTGCTCTTGCCTGCACTGTTTACTACCTTTGGAACAGAAGGAATAGGAAGATTTTTGAAGACAATATGCCTTGTATTGATTCTGTCATTAGTAGGATCAAAACACAAGTATACAGAGTCACTTTTACTTTGTATTCTCATGTTTTGATTCAATTTGAGGCCCTCTCTATGGGTCACTGATTGTTTTCCTGGGTATGCCCAGTGTACTTGTACAGTTCTTTTGATCTTTATACATTTACCTTTTGATCAAAAAAAAAGAAAAGGTCGAACAAAGCTTAGATTTTAACCCCAACAATTAAACTGAATCATTTAGGATCACAACGACACAACCTGGATTGTGCTTGTCTCACAATTCATATAGACTATCTAACTGAAACAAGTTTCTCTATAGTCCCACACCAAAAAATCTCAATTGATGATGCTCACTTCTAGCCAAAGAAAAAATGAGGACAAGCCCATATTTAAATTCACGCAAACCTCAGCAAAACCCATGTAGATAAAAGACAAGATCAGACATGGAACAATAAGTACACAATTTGAGTTGTTAGCCATCAAAATAGAATTTCCATGGATGACAATAGAATAATTTAGTATATTCTAAATCCGGTTGAAAAGAAGGGGCCAATACAGAGAAAAGGGAAATGATGAGGGAATATTTTACAAAGGCAAATTTACTCTACTACCCCTAGGAGGATACCATTAACTTGGAGTCACGTGTACCAGTAGAGGCCAATATGTAATCGCCACGTGTCTATTCTTGGGAGCTACATATGTCCTTATATTCTCCATTATGATTTTGAATTGGAAGAGATAGAGAGGAAGACTCAGTCAAACAAGAATCTTTCCAACACCCCAAGATTTTTTCTCCATTCGAAGGTTATCTTATCTCCATCTGAAAGTTATCTGATCTCCTCAAGTTAGGTTAAACGCCATCTATAAATAGAGAACAACCTCTACAGGTATGGGAGATCTGACCCCTAAGGGACTTTTCTATTTTTTCTATTATTATCTCCAATTTATAACTCTATAAACTAATTTAAGCGTCGGAGTGATCACGGGGAGCAAGTCCCCACCCTTTTTGCAGGTACTTGTGTCACGACCCTAAGGGTAGTTAGGGAATAAAACCTATATTGTATGTTAGTTATAAGGCGGGAAGTTGGTCATAACCAACTTTGGTTATTCTATTAAGGATTGATTGTATAACTACTATCAGTGTAGAGAAGGAGGTATGGAATAGAAGAAGTATTTTCAATATTCTCTCTCTCTCTATTCTCTCTCCTCTTTCTTTACTGTTAATTACCAACCGAGTCAGGCCCAATCCTAGGGTCCTGACATTGTGGTATCAGAGCCGGTCGAACCAACTGTGGGTGATTGAAGGCCGGAGACGGGCGAAGGTGGACTGATTGGAACGAATGGCCGAAGGAACACGGACACGACAGATGGAAGTGTAATACCCTTGAGGAGTTATGATAAAATTATCAATTAAGAGAATATTGGTATATGAAAATTTTCATAATTGCCCTTGAATTAAAGAGAAGGCACATAACATATAGGATGCCTTAAGAGGGGCAAACCGGTAATTTGGAGTTTCGTCCCATAAAAAGATAAATTATTTTTGGAGAAATTATTTATATTGGAGAATTGATTTTTGGAGAATTTAATTCTTGATTAAGTGTATGGATAATTAGGAAATTAAAATGGAAGCCAAGTATGGTTAGATTTGTGACACTTGGCAAGATCTCATGGAATGAGATTTAATTAAATTTGGGAATAAGGATTTATTTGATTAAGAGAAATTGGTGAAGCAAGAGTGGTGTTTAAATAAATGCAAAAAGAAAAAAAGAAATTAGTCTCTCAAGCATTAAATGAGAGCCATGATGGAGGGAATTAAAAGAAATTCCATACTAAATGGAAATTAGTCATGCATTTATATGGGAAAATGGTGGATTTAAATAAATGCCAAAGTAAATGGATTTATATCTTTCAAGAGCATTTAAATTAAATCAAAAAGAAAATATTTTAGTCTCCATTAAATGCTTGAAAAGTTATGGATTTAAATTAAATGGAAATTGGAGAAATTAGTCAATCTTGAAATTAGTCATTATTTATTAATTTTGAAAATAGAAGAATTATGGGAATTAAAAATTGATCCAATGGTTGAGAATTTAGTCTCCAAAGAAAAATCAAGGGATGAGATTTAAAGAGACAAAGTCTCTTGGATTGTGTTTCTTTGGAGTCTAGAGATGAGTCTCTTAAAATCAATGGCTAAGATTGAGTTTAGGAGAAACACAAGGATTGTGCTCGTGTTTAAAGGTTGAGATTAAGTCTCTTGAGTTAAAGAGAAATCAATGGCTAAGATGTGATCTTGAGTCTTGGCATGGATTGAGTAGAAAAGCTCTATAAATAGGGAGTTGGGAAATTAGTTCAAGGTTTTCCCCACATGTGAAGAGAAAGAAAGCAAGAAGAACTATGGTTCAGAGAAGGAAGGAGAAAGGCTAGCAAGAGGTAAGCCTTATTTCCCTCTCTTGAAGTAGCTTTTAATGTTTGTGTATAAGAGTTAAGGTTGTATTTTTTTCTTTAAGGTGATTTAAATTCAAAGAGAGAGTCTTGGCTTGTGGTAGTGTTGAAGCTTCAAAGATAAAAGGTAAGGGATAACCCCAAGTGGTGGGGTTTTGCTTGCATTTGTACATGTTTTGAATGAGTTGCATGTAATGGTCTTATTGCATGTTTTGTGTTCTAGTGGACCTATGGCCATAAGGAGGACTAGTGATGAGAGAGGGGTTGGTTAGTGCCTTAACCTAAGTGGTTATGAGGGCATGGAGGACTACCCATTATATGCATTGCATTTGCATTACATATTTAACAAAATAAATACAACATTAACCACTAAACCACAAAATACATATACTTCACATGCATTTCTCCCTTGCTTCTTTACCTTTAACCTTGCAAAACTCCTTTTCCCTTAGATGATTCTCCACCTACATAAAGGTCAAAGGACCTTATGAGCCAATGCTCAGTAAGGGTGCTATGCAAATATAAATGTAACAGGAGAATAAACATGTCATGCAAATACAATGCATATAATGGGTAATCCTCCATGCCCTCATAACCACTTAGGTTAAGGCACCAACCAACCCCTCTCTCATCACTAATCCTCCTTATGGCCATAGGTCCATTAGAACACAAAACATGCAATAAGACCATTACATGCAACTCATTCAAAACATGTACAAATGCAAGTAAAACCCCACCACTTGGGGTTATCCCTTACTTTTTATCTTTGAAGCTTCAACACTACCACAAGTCAAGACTTTTTCTTTGACTTTAAATCACCTTAAAGAAAAAAATACAACCTTAGCTCTTATACACAAACATTAAAAGCTACTTCAAGAGAGGGAAATAAGGCTTACCTCTTGCTAGCCTTTCTCCTTCCTTCTCTTAACCATAGTTCTTCTTGCTTTCTTTCTCTTCACATGTGGGGAAAACCTTGAACTAATTTCCCAACTCCCTATAGCTTTTCTACTCAATCCATGCCAAGACTCAAGATCACATCTTAGCCATTGATTTCTCTTTAATTCAAGAGACTTAATCTCAACCTTTAAACACAAGCACAATCCTTGTGCTTCTCTTAAACTCAATCTTAGCCATTGATTTTAAGAAACTCATCTCTAGACTCTAAAGAAACACAATCTAAGAGACTTTGTCTCTTTAAATCTCATCCCTTGATTTTTCTTTGGAGACTAAATTCTCAACCATTGGATCAATCTCTAATTCCCATAATTCTCCTATTTTCAAAATTAATAAATAATGACAAATTTCAAGATTAACTAATTTCTCCAATTTCCATTTAATTTAAATCCATAACTTTTCAAGCATTTAATGGAGACTAAAATATTTTCTTTTTGATTTAATTTAAATACTATTGAAAGACATAAATCCATTTACTTTGGCATTTATTTAAATCCACCATTTTCCCATATAAATGCATGACTAATTTCCATTTAGTATGGAATTTCTTTTAATTCCCTCCATCATGGCTCTCATTTAATGCTTGAGAGACTAATTTCTTTTTTTCTTTTTGCATTTATTTAAACACCACTCTTGCTTCACCAATTTCTCTTAATCAAATAAATCCTTATTCCCAAATTTAATTAAATCTCATTCCATGAGATCTTGCCAAGTGTCACAAATCTAACCATACTTGGCTTCCATTTTAATTTCCTAATTATCCATACACTTAATCAAGAATTAAATTCTCCAAAAATCGATTCTCCAATATAAATAATTTCTCCAAAAATAATTTATCTTTTTATGGGACAGAACTCCAAATTACCGATTTGCCCCTCTTAAGGCATCCTATATGTTATGTGCCTTCTCTTTAATTCAAGGGCAATCATGGAAATTTTCATATACCAATATTGATAATTTTATCATAACTCCTCAAGGATATTACATTTCACCCCTCTTAAAAGAATTTTGTCCTCGAAATTTCATTTCCATTCTCTTCTGCCCAGATATCACCTTCTTGGGCTACTCACCAAATTCTCATGCTTAAGAATCTCATAGCCTATCCATTTCTCACCCTTACCTCGGGCAATGCCTACCTTAAGGCTTCTCCTAGACTTTTGGTCCTCCAACTCTCGAGAACATTCACCAACCGAATACCACTTTGGCCTCCAGCCAAACTGCACCACTAGTCGCTGGTCATGCTTACTACAACGATGTCCATCACCGGATGGATTTTCTCTGCTTCGAAGCATCGCTTTGCTGTCCACTTCCCATTTTCCCCTCGATCGAACAAACTCTCACTAACATTGCGTCACTGATCAGTCTACCACGATTTTACGCCGATCACACACGGCAACGTTTCCCACTGCCAATCACACATGGCCACGATTTTACGCTAGTCCAACCAGCAATGTCTTAGCACTGATCATCGACCGCAATGTTCCTTCTAGTGCCCACAAGACACTCTGACACCCATTCATCATGGCATACCGCCATTCATCACACGCATGCATAGCTTAAGTTGATCCTCATGGCAACTTCTCATTACCGATCAACTAACCAGGCTAGCATTTCATGGGAAGCAACCATTTGGCCCACCCAGCCAACTTCAACCATTTCATACATGGTCTCCTACTTGATTAGCCGACCCTCATTTATCGATACGATTACGCATACTCGACATACCCAACACCATGCCAGGCTATTCTCATTTCAACCATACGTGCACTGCCCGAGTTCACCTCGAGCTTAGCAATCCACGCACCATTACAATCTTATCTCGAGCTTAACCATGTTCGAGCCACAACCTTTTCCCCACCAGGAGTTCTTCGCATTAAGCACACAAAGACACTTAGGCCTTTCTTACAAGCCAATATCACACGCTAGTAGGGGTCTCATACCCATACAAGGGAACTCTTCACTGAGCAACCCCTCTTCAACTCTTCGCCTCATTTTAGCCTTTACAATCATGTCCCCATGCTAGGCCTTATCTTGGCTGTTTAACCCTATCATGAGTCAAGGATCCTACGATTGAGCTTAAGGTTGCGGAACCATTAATCGACCCTCGTCATCACCCACGATGCGTGGCACAAGTGATTGGCTTATTACCATCTGCACAATCACTTATTGCATCGCACCTATAGGATGACTCATGCCTTTGGTCCGCACCACAACAAGCTAACTGGGTTACACCCCCCACTCTTGTAGCGGGCTTCTAGCCAAATTTACTTGCCCAACTTTAATTTCATTGGGACTTTTCAATTTCCACCATTTCTTGATAAGGCCTCTTACTCCAGAGGCACGAAACCCTTCGGCCACCACAAATCAGGTTCATTCTAAATTCGCATTAGGCACCTGACTTAAACCATACATAATGGTTCCTTTTGTCCTCCTCAACCAGGACAACACCAGTATTGCAACGAATTTCCATCCACAGTCATTGTATCTCAACTCTCCCACAGGTCAACTTGACCCGTACTACCCAAATCTTGGATTAGCTTTTCTTTACCACCTTGCCATTTCTCGGATGGCTCACTAATCCCCTGAAAACTTCGGCTTCTCTCGGATTCTTCTTATAGCCCTTTTTTTCAATCAGCTCACGCCACTAGGTGAGCGACCTCATGGGCTCTAATGCCACAACAGCTTCACTAGCCGATTTCCTTTCACAACCATTAAGCTTAGCCACGAGGCTAAATCTTATCAATTGCTCACACTCCAAGGCATCCCTCTAGCTGTATCACTCACAACTATCAGGTGATCTCATCACTTCACACCATTCATGGAAACTAATTTCGTCCCATAAGCTCTTTCTTCGAGCTCTCTTTACCCATTGGTGACATCTTAAATTCGCCCTCATCTTCCATCCAATCGACTCGATTAGCTCTAACCAGGTCGCCCAGCTCACTACCAACACAACCTTCCTCCAGGCAGTACACTTGCAATCCTTGACTACCACTTCGACATAAACCCTATCCATTTAAAATCACCCCTACCATTGCTGTGGAATTCACACTTTCACTCAACGCCGTAGGACTCATCTTCCTACTCAGGCACTTGCCATCACGTTGGCTTTTCTCTGGTGATCTCTCCTGATAGAGTTGTAGCGCCTTTAGGAGGTTCATCCCACACGGTTGCCCCATGCTCAACTTCTCTTGGGAGAACACCTCAAGTTCTACCCAGGACACATTTCTACTCTACCATTTATAACCCTCGCTACAGAGTAGCGTTCCTTCAAGTGGCACAATTCTGCCATAACCAACCATCTTTTATCGCCTTGGATCTCTCTCTCAAAATTTCACCTGATCTAACCACCAGGACCCGCTGAACCTTTATATTGAAGGCATACACGGTACCCAATAAGGCTTTACACCACAGTCCTCGAGCCTCACGCTCCCATCATTGCCATTAGGTGCTACCCCTGGCAACTGATACTGTGTCATCAACCGGAAACCCCTCCAGTGTCACATGAGGATATGTCCTCATTTTCTCATTGACACATTCAGAACTAACTCCAATCTGTGCCAGTGTTCTAAAAGGCGATAGGCGCTAGTCGGGCGCCCGACTGGGGCCTAGCGCCTAGGCGGGGCCTAGGCGGCGACTTGGAAAATAGTGTTTTTTTTTTAAATTTTTTGATGCAATTTGATATCAAGTAAACCAAAGTTGGAATAATAAGTGAAATAATGAATTGAAACATTAAAAACTTTAAAAACAAATTGTTGTAGATACTGTTAGTGATGCTTGAAGGCGGCGAACTGAGAGAGAAAGGGGCTTGGCGGTGGCAGAACACAGAGGAGAGGCGGTCGGCGGCGAGGGACGCGGTCTGCGGCCGGTGAGAGAGGCGGCCGGTGAGAGAGGCGGTGCGGTGGCTGGTGAGAGAGGCGACCAGTAAGAGAGGCGACCAAAGAGGTTGCTCGGTGAGAGAGGTGGTGCGGTGAGAGAGGTGGCCAGACAGGTTGTCGTTCCAGCGAGCAGCGGCGGCGGGTCCGGCGACGGCGAGGGGGGGAGCAACCGGCGACGCACCAAGATGAGACAACGAGAGGCGAGAGAGAGAAGAGGGGGGGGGAATCTGAAAACAAAATGAAATGTAAACCCTAAAAACGATCTACGCGCTTAGCTGAAGAAAAGTGTGGGGGGCGGAGGCCTAGGCGGTGGCCGCCTAGGGCTGCGACTGGCGGCTAGGCGGCCGCCTAGGCGCGCCTGGAACCGCCTGGTCAGGGGGCCGCCTAAATGGGCCGCCTCCCCCAAAAGCGCCGCGGCTGGCGGCCGCCCAGCCCGAGTTTTAGAACACTGATCTGTGCACTTGCAAGCCTTCACGGATTTTAAACCATGCCTTAGCCACGCGTTCAGCTTACCACAACTCACATCACAGGATTTGAGATCCCTTTACTTGAAACCTTCCTACGCTTCAATATTCCCGTCTCATGGTTGGCTTCCAACTTGTAAGTTTCGCCCTCCACGGCACTTACGTAACATTCCACAGCCATTTACTGACTCCACCAATCGACCCATCTTCCCGCATTATCCCAAGGTCACATTGGGTCCATCATCCCAATTTACCATAACTATTTCGGTCAAATTTAACCAAAACTGCGTTAGCATCCTTTAGCAAGGAGCATTGCTATGAATCTTGATATCACACCACAAGATATCACCTACTCAATTCACAAACCTTCTCACTACTATGACAACTAAAGGCACTACCCCGATACTTCAACCCTCACGAAAATTTTTAGGTCTGGCCTAGGCATAACCTACAGCATGCCCCAGGTCTTCGGCGTCTAATCGTGTCCACTACAGACGGGTTACTTCACATAGAGGGCTGCAGTCCCTCCTGTGAACTAACCGTCTATATCCAGTGGTCCTTAGCATTAAACCCGTCAACGATAGGCATCAACCGTAGCGTTATTCCCACACTAAACCCATTTCTTTTCCTCGGGTTTCTTTCTCAAACATCTCGAGACGCCATACCGCCTCAACATTTGCTAAACCGCCTCAACACCGCTTATTACTCGCAGCTGAGTTACGGAACTGACCACAGCTTTCGCACCCCTATCGTGCATCTCACAGATCTTCAATCCCTAACCATCTGCATAGTCACTGTGTTGCCTTGTGCTTGAGACGAGCCAACACCTGGTCCTCGCTATCGTGTCACTCCCATACACTAGCCCAACATTGGTTCCCCATCGTGTTGCCCTGTGCTTCAGAGAGCCAACACTAGATCATCATTATCGTGTTGCTCCCTTACACTGGTCCAACAACAGTTTCCAACAACATGGCTCAGGTCCATCATTGATTTGCTTCGCATCTGTAGCATCACCCTACCAAGCTTCCTACTCGGCTACTAATCTATTGGATCATTATTGCGTTCCGCGTTTCCTCCCTTAGGACTACCCTAGACGTCTTATCCCTAATAGGAGGTTCTCGATCTCACATGACCAAATTTCCTAAGGTGCTGCTCCAGATCTTCAACATCTGACTGTCACCTGCAATTCACTAAATTGCTTAGGCCCACAGGCCACTTGCCCTCAACGCGAGCCAACTCATTAGTCCTCTGCCACACGATCCATAGCACTAGATCCGTCACATCGAGCCTTACACCTATAGCATCAAAACTACTTAAGGCCTCCCGAGCTATGATGGTTCTACCACCATCTTACCAAAGCTATCTTACTTGGTTACCCTTGCCTTGATACCCTCAAGCTCATACCATGAGCCCTGCTCCTCAGGACTCTACATCTCTTACCGCTTAAAAGACTCTCAAACCATTTCACATCTTAAGGCCTCATGATCTTATCCCACAAGATCATACCTCATGGCTCTCATTCAACATTTGAAAGTTCCAACTTTCCACAACCATGGATCCGAGTCCATCATGATTCACTTCACCACTCCGTTCATCCCAGAGCTTGACTATCAATGATCTCTCTATCCCTAACCGTCATGTTGAGTCTACCTCGAGCTCTAGCACCCTTAACCATAGAGCACCTACCATTACCCTCCAGGTAAATCAAGACCTCCCGTCTCTTCTTACACATCCACAGTGCATTCAGTCACTATGCCTAGCTTGGCATTCCAACTTGCCTTGCTTGGGCTCCCATGACTTTGGAATTACAATTCCGGGGCCTCCACATTACTCACCATGCCCCTGCCCACTTGGCATCCAAAATTGACATTTCTTGCGTGTGTATAGCCCACGGATGTCCTGTTGCCATAATTCACTACTCTTGGCCCACACATCGTTCATACCCTTCATTTGGTGACCTCCGCGTCTCCCATCAAGGGTCTCGTGACCTTAAACGTCATTCCGACCCCAAGCATCACAATGAGGGTCTATTCACTTCTCATCTCCCGACCCTAGGCATCCCACCAGACTCCAAGCGTCATAATGAGAGTTTTGATTGGCCCCTCATCCATCAATCACATGAACAGTCTTTTGGCCCTTCACAACTAGGACTTCTAACCCAATGGCTCTCACACGCATAACAACGCATGCCCAATTCCTTAATCCCAAATCTGGATTCCCCTGGATTCCAGCTCGACTCACTTGGGATTTCCATCACATACAAACACCCGCTAGGGTCTACTTGCCACACGCCTATCATTCCCAAGGATAGATCTCGTCTCATCATGAAACCAACTAGGGTCCACTCATACCCTAGGCACATCCCCTCCGAGATCATCATAACAATACGATCACATCGCATCACATACATTTAGCATCCTAACTCCCCTCAGAGTTCTTCCGGATTCTACTTACGTCATGCCTTCACTAGCCATGACATACAGATGCATTACATGCACACTCCCCGTAAAGCTTCACTGCAATTATCCTTACCCCCTTCTTGGGGCTCGCCACCTAGCCTACTAATGACTCATTTCCTTGAGCCCTAAGCTAACTCCCCCTTTAGCTCACTTTATCTCAAGCGCACAAGCCTTACTGCACCACTTCCAAGGGACAACTCTATTCCCTCACGCATGCTAGACAAATCCCTAACATAGGGACATTCCACTAATCCCCTCTCGGACTAGTCATGCTTCGGCTTCGTGTCCCCACACGAGCCTCAACAACTCAATCTCAAGGAACTACCATCCTTAAAACACTTCCTATCCCCGAAACGCCACATTCGAGTTTTCTTGACACCAACACCCACACTTGGGTTTTCAGTTCCTCATTGCTAGAGCAGGAATATTCGAGCATACCCGCAAAGCAATCACAGGCCTCAACGCCTTGACCCCATCCCTTAGGGTCCTCAAACCACATGTCCAACTCTCAAGGTCATCGGATCAATCTCACATCAAAATCTCGAGACCACAAACCAACTGTTCTCGACCCCAACTCAGAAGTTAGGACATTCCGACTTACATCAAAATCATGCAAGACATCCTCTATTCCAAAACTTTGGCAATTACTCACATTAATCACTTAACCAACCATACATGACATTCCAGCATCCTAGCCTTCCCCACTCATATAGCTAGCCATGCTCTGATACCAAACTGTAACGCCCCGCTCCCACCCACGGGTGTTACCCACGAATAGCCAGCTTACTATTCACACGCTAGGGCAAAGATGAAGAGACGGCTACGTTTCAATGAGAAACGGCCTAGGTGGGAACTAGGCCTGTAACATCCCGATCGAGCGATAGTAAGAACCGGAACTACTTACCCTGATGGGCCTACACGAACTTCCCAAGGGGGTCACCCATCCTTGGATTACCCCAGGTCAAGCACGCTTAACTTGGGAGTTCTTTGCCAATATTCAGCCTAAAAGGTATCCAGTTGGTGTTGTTTCCTTTCTTACACTATCCTCGATATATACTAACTTTTCTGGGCTCTCAGGGTATTACATTCTCCCCTCTTTAAGCACATGACGTTCTCGTCATGCGACCTTACAACCGGTCCCAAATCTCTCTCCCCCCTGTATGGCCGATGTGGGATTCGCCTAAGGTGCCTACACGCACCCCCCATAGGGGCCTACACGCCCCCCTCGGGACTCAGCCTCCTCGCTGAGGTTTGCCCCACCATTGCGCTCAGAGGCTTGGGGGTCGACTCTGATACCACCTGTAACATCCCGATCGAGCGATAGGAAGGACCAGAACAACTTACCCTAATAGGCCTACACGAACTTCCCAGATGGGTCACCCATCCTTGGATTACCCCAGGTCAAGCACGCTTAATTTGGGAGTTCTTTGCCAACATTCAACCCAAAAGGTATCCAGCTGATGTTTCCTTTCTTACACTATCCTCGATATATACTAACTTCTCTGGGCTCTCGGGGTATTACAGGAAGTGTGGATGGAGGTGATGGAGTTCGAGGCGCACCAGACTCAAGAGGCGATGGCTTAGACGCGAAAGGAACTGGTCGCGATGAAGGACGAGATAAAAGGGGATTTTGAAAGAACTCGCGAGGCTTTGGAACAATACAGGCAAAGACTGAACAGCGTCTTAGGCGTATTATCGTCCTTGTCGCAATTCCGATTGTCACCAAAGTTTCCTCCTAGGGAAAATTCGGAACCGTTACTATCAACCCAGGATCGTGCACCCAATCGAGATCAGCTAAGGGTGGATGAGTCGAGGTCAAATCAAGAAACTCAGGTGCGAACCCCTCCATATAGTTCTCATAACCATACCCCTAGCCCGCAATTAGAAATCCCTATGTTCGAAGGACTCAAGCCTAGGTGGTGGGTGAGGCGTTGTGAGAGATTCTTCCAGTTGTATAGGGTACCAGAGGAGCAGAAGGTTACGATAGTTGTAGCCTATCTAAACGATATGGTTGATTGTTGGTACCAAGGATGGGTCCAAGATCATGGTCACAAAAGGAATTGGGATGTTTTTGCGGAAAAGCTTTGTGCAAGATTTGGGGAAAGAAGCATAGGGGATATAATTGAAGAGTTCAGTAAACTCAGACAAGAAGGGTCAGTCGTGGAATACCAAACAACATTTGAGGAACTGAGAGCCATTGTGTGTTTGGCTCAACCGAGGTTAACGGAGCAATACCTAATCTCGACCTTCATTAGTGGATTGAGGGATGAGCTTCGGCCAATGGTAAAGATGATGATGCCAGCGACAGTAAGTCAAGCGACGGAGAAGGCGAGGCTCCAAGAGTTGACATTGGAAGCCATTTTCAAGAAACATAGGGTGCCCCTGAAACCAGGATTGGGGAATGGCCAATCGGGTGGGAGTAATTTCAAGACCATGACTCCCTTAGTGACTCAAGGAACACCTAAAGGGGCCTACAATCCTCATGGGCCTAAGAATACGGTTATGGAACAGAGGAGACAGCTAGGGCTCTACTTTAAGTGTGGCGACAAGTATAGTTTTGGGCACCAATGTAAGAAACAGATAATGCAAATGGAAGGGGATCAGGAAGAGGAAGAAGCAGTGATGGAGGAAGAAGAGGGAAATACAGAGGAATTACAAGATAAGGAAGGGGGCGAGATTTCATTTCATGCGTTAAAAGGCAGCCCCATGGGGCAAATTATTAAGGCAAAAGGTCATGTGGGGAAAACAAGCCTAATGGTGTTGATTGACAGTGGAAGCACCTACAGTTTTATCAGTGAAACTACAGCCAAAAGTTTGAAATGGCCCTTAACAGCAACTACTCCCTTATCCGTAACAGTGGCTAATGGTAGTAGGATGTTCAGCCATTACAAATGCAAGGGGTTCAAATGGGTGATGCAGGATTAAGATTTTGTGGCTGACCTTAGAGTTTTGGAGCAGGGAGGATGCGATATAGTTCTCGGGGTTGACTGGATGAAGACGGTTAGTCCCTTAACTTTTGATTTCAATAAGTTGGAGGTGACTGTAGAGGTGGAAGGTAGGAGGCTTACCTTGTTGGTCAACCTAGAACAAGGTGAATGCAAACTGATTAAGGGCAGCAAGCTGCACAAGATGATGCTCACTAAAGCGGGACAGATAGCACAGTTGTACTCCATACAAGCTGTGGCAGTGCAGGAGGAAGGCAAGCCCCAGAATGGCCAACAGCAAGCGGATCAGACCATTGAAGCCCAAATCTCCAAGAAAGTACATAATTAGATACCTTGCGCCTACTTTTGATGGATTTTAAGGACTTATTTGATGAGGCCGATTCCTTACCACCCCAACGTTCTTTGGACCATTCCATTCCTTTGAAACCACATTCAAACCCTATTAATATTAGGCCTTACAGATACTCTCCCATCCAAAAATCTGAAATAGAAAAACAAGTCAATTCTATGTTGAAGACCTCTATAATTCGTCCTAGCCAAAGCCCATATGCCTCTCCTATACTTCTTGTTAAGAAAAAAGATGGGACATGGAGATTTTGTATTGATTATAGGTAGCTTAACTCTCACACTGTCAAAAATAAGTTTCCTATACCCTTAATTGAAGATTTATTAGATGAACTCTATGGTGCTAAGGTCTTTTCCAAACTGGATCTCAGATCTGGTTACCACCAAATCCAAATGGCACCTAATGACATCCACAAAACCGCTTTTAGGACATACCAAGGGCTGTACGAATTCACTGTCATGCCCTTTGAGTTAACCAACGCACCCACTACTTTTCAAGCTTTAATGAACCAAGTCTTCCAACCCTATTTGAGGAAGTTCATCCTTGTTTTTTTTTATGACATCCTCATTTATAGCCTTGATTTGACACAACATGTTGCTCACCTTAACCTTACTTTTGAAGTCCTTAGGATTCATCAATTGTATGTCAAGTTATCTAAATGTGCCTTTGTTGAAACTGAAGTGGAGTATTTGGGCCATATTGTGTTAGAAAATGGAGTGAGGACAGATCCAGCTAAAGTGGCTGCCATGATGGAGTGGCCAAGACCAGCGGCTGTAAAGGAATTGAGGGGTTTCCTAGGGTTGACGGGGTATTACGGGAAGTTTATCCAAAATTATGGGATAATAAGCAAACCCCTAACTGAATTACTTAAGAAAGATGCTTTTTAATGGAACCCTAAAGCTGAAACTACTTTTGTAGAGCTTAAAAGGGCTATGACTGAAGCCCCAATGTAGGCATTGCCAGATTTTACAAAGGGTTTTGTGGTGGAGACGGATGCTTGTGACAAGGGAATCGGAGCTGTATTGATGCAAGGAGAGCGGCCAGTGGCATTCATTAGCCAGGCTTTAGCTCCAAAACACCTAAGATTGAGTGTCTATGATAAAGAACTACTAGCAATATTGGCAGCAGTAGAGAGATGGCAACATTACTTGGAAGGGTTTCCGTTTGTGATAAAAACAAACCACGAAAGCCTTAAATTTTTATCGCAACAAGGATTGCACACACAATTACAGCGGAAAGGCATCTCAAAACTGATGGGGTTAGATTTTACAATTCAATATCGGAAAGGGAGAGAAAACGTGGTGACAGATGCATTGTCAAGGAGGGATGAGAAGGGTACTTGTCATGCAATATCTACTGTTCTTCCTATGTGGATTCAAGAGTTGATACGAACTTATGAAACCACAGAATGGATTAAAGAGAGGGTGGCCCAATTAGCAAGGCAGCAAGGAAATCCTAAGGGATATACTTTAATTAAGGGGGTGCTTCGTTACAAAGGCAGATTGGTGGTTGGAGAGGACCAAACAGTGAAAGAGCAGATTATGAAGGCCTTACACTGCTCACCAATTGGGGGACATTCTAGAGTAAGGGTAACCTATCAAAGGGTGAAGCAGCTCTTCTTTTGGCCAAGATTGAAGCGAGATGTGGTACAATTAGTGCTATCATGTGAAATCTGTCAACAGTGTCAACATGAACAGGTCCCTTACCCTAGGTTGTTGCAACCCTTAGCAATTCCGAAGCAAGCATGGGAGGAGATATCAATGGATTTCGTGGAGGGCTTACCTAGATCAAAGGGGAAGGATGTGATATTAGTCATAGTAGACCGATGGACCAAATTCAGCCATTTTATCAGCTTAACTCACCCATTTACAGCAGCAGAGGTGTCGCGAGTCTTCCTAGATTCGGTGGTCAAGATCCATGGGGTGCCCAAATCCATCGTATCTGACTGGGATACTACTTTTACCAGTCACTTTTGGCAAGAATTATTCAAAAAATTAGGTGTGGGGTTGCATATGTCAACTGCATACCACCCCCAAACGGACGAACAAACGGAGCGGGTTAATCAATGCGTCGAAGCCTATTTGCGCTGCATGTGTTTCACAAAACCCAGGAGTTAAAATAAGTGGTTAGGCCTAGCTCAATGGTGGTACAATTCTAGTTACCATAGTACCATTAAGAGGAGTCCTTTTGAGGCCATGTTTGGGTACAAACCATCCCTCTTACCTGCAATTTCAAGCCCTAATCCTACTGTGGCAGCAGTGGGCGAGTATTTCTCACAAATGCAGTAGTTGATAACTATTCTAAGGAGAGAGTTAGCCACTGCCCAGAACCGTATGAAGCAGGTGGCGGATAAAAGAAGGATAGAAAGATCATTTGAAGTAGGAGAGCAGGTTTATCTGAAGGTCAGACGTTTCCTTCAACAGCCTTACACCACAATTCCAGCTTCCAAGCTGAGTCCTAAGTATTTTGGACCATTTCCTATTGTGGCCAAGGTGGGAGCAGTGGCTTACCAATTGCAGCTTCCAGAAGGAGTGCAAGTTCATCCTGTTTTCCATGTTTCATTACTCAAGCCAGCTAAAGGGCCTCTAGCCAATGTCAGCACAAAATTACCTCCAATAGCCAAGCAACTAGAAGAGGAGGTGGAGCCTCGCGCCATTGTTGAGAGACGGATCACATACCGGGGCAATTTACCTATTACACAAGTACTGGTTCAGTGGACTACTCGGCCACCGGAGCATACTACTTGGGAAAATTTACTAGACTTGTTGCAGTAATTTCTCAGGGCTGCCGGACTATTATAATTCTTGAGGACAAGAATTGATTGAAGAGGAGGGCAGTTGTCACGACCCTAAGGGTAGTTAGGGAATAAAACCTATATTGTATGTTAGTTAGGAGCTATAAGGCGGGAAGCTGGCCATATCCAACTTTGGTTATTCTGTTAAGGATTGATTGTATAACTACTATCAGTGTAAAGAAGGAGGTATGGAATAGAAGAAGTATTTTCAGTATTCTCTCTCTCTCTCTCTATTCTCTCTCTTTACCGTTAATTACCAACCGAGTCTGGCCCAATCCTAGGGTCCTGACAACTTGGTCTAAGACAGAAGAAGGTGATCGGCTCTACATCATCAATTGGCGCCCACCGTGGGGCCCTCATCTTTTCTTTCTGTCTGTCAAGTACAATTTCAAGCCATATGAAATCTATTCAACTCAATTACACCTGTGTGCTGATTGCATCATGGGTACACTTGTTCTTTTAATATTTTTGTGTCTGCTACGGTTTTATTTTTCAATTATTGTTTTATGCAAAAAAATAATTGAAAGAGAAGGCCGAAAGATTCATATATACATGCTGTAAGAAGTTCTAGTTGAGGCATGGTAGAAAATTTAATCACAAAAAACAAGAATAAAATAATTTTGCTATTGTTTTGTATCATATGCACACATATACATCATATACAAGTGCGAATAGAAGAACTGACATGAATGGGAGGAAATTGAAAAAGATGGCATTATATATATCCACCATTAATTTATGTGTGCAACCATCAATTTATGTATAATGGCTTCTCGTGGAATTTGAATCAAAAGGATGTGCATAGATGATGTACATATGTAAAGTACATCTATATATGCGTAACATTATGGGTGGAGACAAAACTGCCAAGCATATGTTATGCATATTATATCATAGATTTTGTTACTTTCTCGTCAATTTCGCTCTTATATTATATTATGAGAAGTTTCAGAGGAAGCCTGGAAGAAAATCTCATATGCAGCATTCTGAAGAAAAAGAATTTTATCCATTATAACGGCATATTAAAGCTTCTGGGTAAGAAGAGAGCTGTCTGCCATGTATATTTATATTATATACAAAAAGTTTGGGAAAGGGGTGAGATCCAGAAGCCCCCAATGGAACAGACGCAACAATGGCCGCTATAGAACAAAGCCAACAGCCACAGAGAGAGGTGACAAATTAATGGCGAAAGGTAAAGAGCCGAATCAATTGGGAAAAAAATACATGATACGTATGTGAGAACCTCATTGACGGTATGCTCCTCGTTTAATATTTTCGCGCCCATCAGTGTTCCGTGTTTGAATTGTGGTTTATACATGAAGAAATTTGGAAAAGACGGAAGTAAGGCATTATATGTATCAACCATTAACTTATGTGTGCAAAGACCAATTTATCTATATATTGCCTCTCGTGGTAGCTGGGAAAAGCCTTTGTGATGTATTTTATTGTAAAAGAGGAAGCTTGAAACAGGGGAATACCCAGAAGCTCTCAACAGAGAGGTGCAACAAAGGCAAGTGACAGCAACCAGCGAAGGAAGAAGAAGATTGATGGGCACATGAGTGCGAGAGGACAGCCGTTGAAGACCCAGACCCAAGCCCCCCAAACACTCAAGATGAAAGGATCAAATGTGATCCTCAGGGGGCCTTGAGCTTCCAACGACTTAAGACAAAACGATCACATATAATCCTCGAACTCCTGACAACTCAAAATCAAAGAAAAATAAGATCATACGTGATCTTTAGGGGGACCACCCCTGACCAAAAAATAGGAACAACTCAAGGGACCACCCCTAACCAAAAATCAAGAAAAACTTCCAGGGGACCACCCCTAACCAAAAAAAAGGGAAGAAAAAGGATTAGATGTGATCCTCGGGAGGTCCACCAATAGTTGTGACGGACAAGGCCAAGCTTGCAATTATCATCATCAATAGCTCCGAAGCTCAAGAAGTAAAGAGAAAAGCGTGAAGATTTGTGATGGTTGACGCCAACAGATCGATAATGCTTCTCAATTGCTAGCATCCAATTCTCAAATGCTGCTGCATCAGTGCCACCATGGAACTCGGGTGGTCGAAAAGCCATAAAATCCTTTAACAACTAGGCCCCATTGTTTGAGTCCACCACTGGTACTACCGGAATGACTGGCGAAACATTTCCACTACTGCCTATCTCTTGGGACAAAGATCCCTGCCTCACTTGATTAATGGTTATAGTCTCCATCACTCGCATCAAAATGGCCGTCATGCCCTGCATCTCGGCCATACCTCACCGAAGATCACTATTACTCAACTCCCCCGGCATCTTGGGCATCCCAACAGGAACATCATCATGAGCAATAGCAGCCTGGCTACGCGTCTAGGGTCATCCTCTCGCATTACTCATCCTACCTGGATCACCACACAGCGTTAGAAAACACTATCGCTAAACTAGCTAAGGCACCCGGCCTTGGCCGACAACCTCAAAGCCGAGGCCACCTAGCTGAATTAGCTAAGGCACGCAGCCTCAGCTAGGATGGCCTCGGCCAAGCCAAACTGCTGAGGCACGTGGCCTCGACCAAAAAACAATAATAAAATATATATATATATAGTATATATATGAAAAAAAAGAAGACTATTCGTCTCCCATAGAAAAGGAAAAAGGGGTTTACATGTCCTAATTTAAGAGCTAACCCCTTCCTATCCTAGGAAAATCCACGAACGTCTCTATCACCTAGAGTGACCTTATCACCCCTTGCATGAGAAGAGTGAAAGGACATTGGGTGACTTGGAAAGTATCCAAGACTGCTAACCCAATTTTTAGTAGAACTTTTTCGCAAAGGCTTAGAAAAAACAATGACGACTACTCCTCCAGCTGACCGAGCTCCTTACCCAATCAGCTCAAGGAGTGGGGGGGCAAGTCATAAGGGATTATTTTATAAAGGCAAATTTACTCTACTACCCCTGGGAGGATATCATTAACTTGGAGCCATGTGTACCAGTAAAGGCCAGTATGTAATCACCACGTGTCCATTCCTGGGAGCTCCATATGTCCTTATAATCTCGCTCAAGTCAGTAGAAGAAGATAACCGAAATGGAAAGTCACTTAGTAGTTAGATGCCCATACCTATAGAAGTTGATCCCTATTTATAGTGTAAAGCTTACTCCAAAGAGATAAGATAACCTTTGAAAGAGTACGTTGGAGAGAATCTCGATTGACCGGATCTCTCTCGTTCAAATCAAATCTGGGATGGAGATCCTGATGGAGATCCGAAGGACACGTGGCACTTCTTGATGACCTGACCCATGCTTATTCTACCTTGTCCGAGGACAAGATCTCCGAACTTATCAAAAAATATCATCTCCCCGTCAAGGGCTTTTGGTATGTTGCACCTTCTAATCTTAGAGCTCATCAATCCCCTCCTGGTGGTTTGGCTATCTATGAGGCATCTCTTGAAGCCGGGTGTCGATTTCCTTTCGAAGATAACCTAACTGAGATCTTTCGTCTCGTAGGATTATGTTTCTCTCAACTAGTGTCCAATAGGTGGAGGAGCTTAGTCACCTTCGTTATATGTTATCAGGGAAAATGTATCATCCCTAAGGCTGAGCTCTTCTTAAAACTATTTCGTCTTGTATGCGTTGACAAGTCCGAATTTCGCTATTCCTTCATGGCTTACCCTGGTTGTAAGTTCCTCGTAGATACCCCGTCTTCCTTAAAGGGTTGGAAAAACTGGTTTTTCTTTATGGGTTCTTCTTCTGTTTCTATGAACGTGCCCTCCGCCTGGCATCAGTCTCCTTTTACAAGTTTACTGCGCGAAATGTCCCCATTAGAGATGATGGATGTGTCATGTACCTAGGAGTATAGGAGGGTCAATGATGTAATAAGAATAAAATAAAGGGGTAATGTAGTAATAGGCTTATTAGGTGATATTGTAGCAATTAGTTAGAAGCATGGGGGGTGGTTATGCAATTTGTTATGCCTATATAAGGGGCTATTGTAATCAGATGGAGATATGCAGATTTTGATATTGAATATTCTGATTTCCTTTCTTAATTTCTCTCTCTCGCTCACGTCTACTTCTTCTTCTTTTCCTTTCCCATTTCTCTTTCTATTTCAGTTCTAAACCTCCCTCCTTGCTGCCTTCTCTTCCCTAAATCTCTTCTAATTCCTATCACAACCCTAGCCAAACCCTAGGATTGTGACAATTGGTATCAGAGCAGTCAATCCTTGGCTGTGATTTCAATTAATTCTAGTTTGTGACAATTAATCCTTGGCTGTGATTCCGTCAAGCCTTAGCAATTCTCGGCTCAAAATGGTAGGGAAAGTAGATTCCGATCCAACTTCAGATTCCGTAATTCTGATCCTTTGGAGGCGATACAGAGCAAGCGATTCACGGAACTGGTCAAGTAGCAAGAGGCGAGCTAGGCGTGATCGAAGCAAAGCCTCGAGTGATTTTCAGCGAGCCAGATTAACATCGATCAAACGAGGAGACCGTTTCAGTCATTCCGATCCGACTTGTCCGAACGATGAAGCCAAGCTAAGCGAATTCAGCTTCCAGTGAGTCCGATAGAGGAGTGTCTCTCGGCTTGAGAATTCCGAAAGAGTGTTCGAGTCTGGAAGACGAAGCTGACCATTGACGCTTGGCCACGAATTTCAGTGAGTCTTGCTCGAAGTGGAAGGGGACGCAGCTTCAACGGACTTGGAAGCCAAGTTGAGGCTGGGCTAGGCGATTCCAAAAATAACAAAGAGTTGACGGAGCGAGGATCCTACTTGCTATCGATCTTCAAAGGTGACTGACGATGGCGATTTGGTGAAGCAATTTCGGTAAATTACGAAACCGAGCCAGTGGTTGCATACCGTGGTTGGTGATTGGGCGAGAAGGAGTCGAGGAAAGCGATTGTTGATCTACAGCAATTGCGAGCAGATCCGATTCTGGAGCAGCAGATTGATTCGCTGCTATTGGTCTGAATTACTGCAGTTGTGATTCCAAATTGAAGACAGATCAGAGTAAGTTGGTTGAAGTGGGTGGCGAAGCAGCGACTGCATTCGGAATTGCACTTAGATTGGAAAGCGTCGCCTAGTAAAGCAAACTCGGAATTGAAAAGCAAAACCGAGCAAAGCAACTTCGGCTCGGAATTGAAGACGATGCTAGCTAGGAGAGGTCCACAGCAAGACTGAGTTGAAATTGGAGGCGAATTCGAGTGGCGCAGAAGTAGTTTCGTGGCTAGAAACATTGCTAATATCAGCCTTGTCTTAAAGTTGAAGGCGTGTGAAGGCGGATCTGATTTGGTGCTTGGCGACGTGCTGTTCACATTGATCGGAAAGAGAATCCAATTTCGTTAGGTGAAGTATCTGACTGGAATGCGGAGTGTGCTGCCATGTGATTCGGAAGAACTGGACGCATATCCTTGAGCAAGGCGAGAAGGAAGATGCGGCCACTGCATGTGACCGTGTTGTAAATGAAGGCGAGCTTGGAAGCTGTCTAGAGGTTGCTGAAGTAGGGGCGGTGTTAGATCAGATTGATATACAGATCATTTCCGAAGCAATTGGGATAGCGGAGGATTGGAATTTCCAGATATGGACGACTATCCTTGAAGCTGTCATAGGAGATTTTAAAGAAGCTGCAACTGGGGCAATCCATTTAGGAGGAGTGAAACAGATGAACTTCCAGAGCTGATCCGATTAATTGAGGTCCATCACCGATTCAGTTAATCGGAATTTAATTAGATTTGGAGGCAAGGCAGATCCCGATCTCAGCGATTTCATGAGGTGAATTGGAAGCTGAACCAATCCAATCAAGTCTGGAAGTATTAGCACATCAGAACTCAATCAAGTCTAGAAGTGTTTGCATAGCAGAAACGTTGGATTTCTAAATATACAGTTTGTGAAAAAAAACTCAGCCATGGAAAGCAATGCACGCATGAGGCAATTGGAGCTCCAATGGCAACAAAAGAAGGCTGAAATTCCAGCGAGAAACGACAAGAAACAGGAGAAGGGGAGCAGCCAATGGGACAACGGAACAAGAAGTATGGTACATGAATCGAGCCAAGAATTCGGCCGGATGCTACATGAACAATTGCAAGAGTTTGCAATGATACTTACAAAGAAGTATCATTATAGTTTCCCAGCAGAATTCTTTGAGGATTATCATGGGAATTTTAACAAAGAGGAGTTCCTTGGAGAGGAGTGGAAGAAGTGTACAGATTCCAACAGAATTATCAAGGAGGAATGCACCATTGGTGATGATATTGGTGGTGAATGGCATTATCCAAAGGGAATCTGTGATGAAGAGATTAATAGAGCAGCAAAGGCAAAGGAACAATCTGAAATGGTTGAAAGAGAAGTTCATTTAGAGGGAAATTCCAGCAAACACAAGGAAGGAGGGGCTGTTGATGTGGAGGAGAAAGATGTTGAGAGTGAACTTCAAAAAAATTCCAATGAATGGGACGAAAATGTGGCAGAATTTCAGACATGGGCAGTTGGTTTAATTGCTGAGGAATCTCTTGAATCCCTTGAGGACATTGAGGCACAAACTATTGGAAAACTTTCCCCTACTTGCGATGACTCACTGTTGGGGGTGACTGATGGGGTTGATTATGTGCCCCAACCCAAGGCTGGAGATGATACTAAAGATTTGGATTTCTTTGGCAGTGTTGGAGAATTGGACTTGAGAAAGGATATCTTTCCTTATTATCATTTTGGAGGATTTATTTGTTTGATTCATGGAGAACGTCTTCATGGGGAACAACCATCCCGAACTCCATTCATAAGACACATAGACAACCATGTTGAGGACTTTAAGCTTGAGTCTCCTAATTCATCAAGTACTCACAGCTTTGAAATTGAAATCATTGAGGCCAATTGGGTTGCTTTTATTGCAGCTCTAAGCCAAATTCTATTTGGGTTGGGTCTTAGAATCCTAAGAACAAAGAAGAAGAAGCCTAGAAGAATAAAGAGGAAAAAAGACATTGAACAGAAAATGAAGGTGGGAATTGGATGAAGATAGAGAAGTGGCTCAACGATAATAGGTTTCTTGAGGACAAGAAACATTTTTAGGCGGGGGGAATTGTCATGTACCTAGGAGTATAGGAGGGTCAATGATGTAATAAGAATAAAATAAAGGGGTAATGTAGTAATAGGCTTATTAGGTGATATTGTAGCAATTAGTTAGAAGCATGGGGGGTGGTTATGCAATTTGTTATGCCTATATAAGGGGCTATTGTAATCAGATGGAGATATGCAGATTTTGATATTGAATATTCTGATTTCCTTTCTTAATTTCTCTCTCTCGCTCATGTCTACTTCTTCTTCTTTTCCTTTCCCATTTCTCTTTCTATTTCAGTTCTAAACCTCCCTCCTTGCTGCCTTCTCTTCCCTAAATCTCTTCTAATTCCTATCACAACCCTAGCCAAACCCTAGGATTGTGACAGGATGCTGAGCTTTTGATGGGTCTGGAGCACGTAAGCACCGTCAGATTAATTAATGAGCAAACTCTGTTTCTTGGGGGTGTGTGTCGATACCCATGCCCAGCAGCCGACATTCCCTTAAATTGATTTTTTCAATCCTCTTGTTTCGCTTCATGTCTCTAATTTATGCGTGTTTCCTCATCCTGACACCCATTTTATTTTGTCATGCTTTTTAGCCAAGATGATTGACGATGCAGTGTTATGGGGGACTAATAAGCAAGCTGCTGAAGAGGGTAACGGGTCAGGAAGAATGCGAAGAGGCATACCAAAGACTCTCGCCTCCCACCTCGGCATAAAAAATCGAAGTCCTCTGGGTTCCGCTCTGCTGTGCCCTTGCCCAGACCCGAGGCTGGGGGCTCTCAAGGCACCGAAATCAGATCCACAGCCCCCTCCATGTCCGCTTGAGTCGATAGGCCCTGGATAAGCTGAGTCACCACCCAAGCCTCACTATTATGGTTTAACTCATGGACATTTCAATTCGGCCGGTGAAGGACCCGAGCGAGGATGGAGGCCTCCTCCTTCTAGATCATGTCAAAAATGTGCTCGGTGCCTTGAGAGCCCCCAGCCTCGGGTCTGGGCAAGGGCACAGCAGAGCGGGACCCAGAGGCCTTCGATTTTTTATGCCGAGGTGGGAGGCGAGAGTCTTTGGTATGCCTCTTCGCATTCTTCCTGCCCTGTTTAGCCTCTTCAGTGGCTTGTGGCTTGTGGCTTGTGGCTTGTGGCTTGCTTATCAGTCTCCCATAGCTCTGCATCATCAATCATCTTACCTAAAAAGCATGACAAAATAAAATAGGTGTCAGGATGAGAAAGCACGCATAAATTAGAGACATGAAGCGAAACAAGAAGATTGAAAAAATCAACCTACGGGAATATCAACTACTAGGCATGGGTATCGACACACACCCCCAAGAAACAGAGTTTGCTCATTAATTAATCTGGCAGTGCTTACATGCTCCAGACCCATCAAAAGCTCAGCATCCCCCCTCTCTAATGGGGATATTTTGCACAGGAAACTTGTAAAAGAAGATCGATGCCCGGCGAAGGACACACCCATAGAAACAGAGGAAGAACCCATAAAGAAAAACCGCTTTTTCCAACCCTTTAAGGAAGACGGGGTATCTACGAGGAACTTACAACCAGGGTAAGCCATGAAGGAATAGCGAAATTCGGACTTGTCAATGCATACAACGCAAAATAGTTTTAAGAAGAGCTCAGCCTTAGGGACAATACATTTTCCCTGACAACATATAACGAAGGCAACTAAACTCCTCCACCCATTGGACACTAGTTGAGAGGGACATAATCCTACGAGACGAAAGATCTCAGCTAGGTTATCTTCGAAAGAAAATCAACACCCAGCTTCAAAAGATGCCTCATAGATAGCCAAACAACCAAGAGGGGATTGATGGGCTCTAAGATTATAAGGTGCAACATACCAAAAGCCCTTGACGGGGAGATGATATTTCTTGACGAGTTTGGAGATCTCGTCCTCGAACAAGATAAAATAAGCATAGGTTAGGTCATCAAGGAGACTGCTACAATCGACCTCTAGCTCTATGTCAATGTTGTTATCAAAAGAGAAGGCATCAGGATGAGGCCGTGAGGTCTCTCAACGTCTCCTATTCGCATACCAGACTAGGAAGAGGAAGAGCTAGAAGAGTCTAAACTATTTCCGTTTGAGTTGCTAAAGGAGGTCATGGGGACCGACTTACCGAAACGACGAGATATGGGGAAAAGAGACGACAAAAAATCACAAAAATTAGCGAAAAGCGGCAAGAGAATACCGGCTGATTAGAAGAATTCCGGAGATGAAGGGAAAATGCACGGGAGAACGCTTAGGGAAGAAGCCGATACGTCCCCTATTGAACCTGAAGACGCCGCCCAGAGTCTCTCGTACCCCGTGAGAAGCCTGCACATAAAGACCAACCAAAGAAAACCGATTAGAGGCACAAAGGGGTCAGTCAGTCCCCCAAGTGCTAAGGCGCTGGGCCGAGGTGCACGGCCTTGGCCTCGACTAGGCACGGCTGAGGCCCGCACAACCGCCTCGACCAACGGGGCTGAGACCCGCGACCTCGGCCAGCGGCCTCAATCAGCAAGGCCGAGAACAGTGGTGTCGGCCTTAAAAAAAAAAAAAATGGAGAGGTCAGATCCCTATCACCTTTTACTCTACTCCAAGAAAGCCTCCACTTCAAGAATGCCTCTACTCCAAGAATGCTTAGAATGAGGGGACCATATCCATCCCCTTTTATAGAGTTTTATGGGAGGCATGGGAAGTGTAAGGGGACATTGAGTTGGGAAGCGAGCCCAATATTTGAGATAGCTAACCCTATTTTTTGCATAACTCTTTTTTTTTTTCAAGAGAGTAGGAAATCTTGGATGACTACTTCTTCAGCTGCCCGAGCTCCTCACCTGCACAGCCTAAGGAGTTAGGGGGGGGAGGCAAGTGGTGAGAGGATATTTTACATAAGGGCGAATTTACTCCACTATCCCCAAAGACTACCAACTTGAGGATGCGTGTGCTAATACGCAACCGCCACGTGTCTATCTCAGGAAACACCACGTATTATTCGGATCTCCATCCTAGATTTGATTTGAACGAGAGAGACCCAGTCAACTGAGATTCTCTCCAACGTCCTCTTTCAAATGTTATCTTATCTCTTTAGAATAAGTTTTACACCATCTATGAATAAAGGTCAACTTCTACAGGTATGTACATCTGACTACTGAGTGACTTTCCATTTCGGGTATCTTCTTCTACTGACTTGAGCGTCGGAGTCCTCCCGAGAGACTAAAGCCCCGCCCTTGCAAGTACTTGGTTCGAGACAGACCTCGGTGATCGGTCCAATATCATCAGGAAATAAACACTCCTAAATATCATCTGACTCAATCAAGGATTGCTTTCAGAGTGTTTGGCTATAAGCAAAATAAAATACTGGACTCTAGAACCAAAAGGTACAGCCAAGTATTCTTCTTTTACATGGAAAAAAAAAAATGTATCCTTAAAATCTTAATTACACAAAACCTAAATTTAGTCCTACCTTTGCAAGCTTATTTCCCCGGTTCACAACTCACATCAAGAGCTACAGCATTGTCACCAATTATGAGCTAAAAACTTCATATAGCCTTAACTTAAAAGGTCGTCCAACTATTTCAGTTAAAGCCCTAATAATGTAAGTTTTCAGTGGTCCATGAGAAAATATAGAATCACTTATCATTAACAAACAGAAAGTAGTAAAAACTACATGCATCAAGAAACCAATCAATTTGGAGCTGAGACGTTTCAAAGAAAGGGAAACTAGATCGCTTACTAATACAGATAATCAAACCAGAAAATGTTCTGGGAAAAAAATATCTACTTATTTCCTTGTCATTTTTTATCTCACAACCGAAAAGATATAACGCTTTATATATATATATATATATATATATAAACATAGACATACACATCAATGAATAACAGAGAGAAGCAGAGATTCAGGTAGAAAATGATTAGAATCAGAGATAAAATGATTCAGAAATCTTAATCCACATAAACAACGGCACGCGACAAAGATAAATAGCAAAGCGGAACACTTTGGATCTCAATTTACTAAATAAATAAAAAATGAGGTGCTTTGAATCCCTCTTCTGACAGCTGCAGCAATTGACTTTCACCATAAAATACGAGTCCATTCAATTCAATACAATACGCAATTGACTTTTACCTCATAATACGGCCACGAGTTGGAAAGCGGAGATTATACAGAGAATTAATAGTGTGAGGAACGTAAAATCGCGAAATTCAATCTAGGGATTTCAATACCTAAATGAAAACCGAAACTAATAGAGAGAAACGGAAAGAGGACAGAAGGGGCTTACAAGATGAGAAGGGTTCAGCTTTGAAGTCAAAGAAGATTCAACCCCCTCCTTTGTCACCCCCATCTCTCTCTCTCTCTCTCGCTCTCTTAATTCTTTCGCAACTTCGTCTTCGATGTGCTTACGCTTGTTATCCTTATAAAAAGAATAAGAAAATGAAATCCACACACTTCTTGTATTAACTTGGATGGGACGGTGACTCTTGAATCGTGATTTGCACGTGTCGTCACATACAAGATAGGTATAATATTGAATTAATGATATTTTACTTAAGTATTCTTAATTATCATTAAAAGTTAATAATGATATTTATTTATTAAGAGTTAATAAATAAATCAACTGACTATTAAGAATTAACATAAGAAGAACATTAAAAGTTAATGAGAATTAAGAATTAACGAACATACAATTAAGAGTTAATGAAAAATCTCAATTCCATTAAAAGTTAATGAAAGAATTATCAAGAGATAATAGTGGACCTTGATGTAATATGTTAAAACTTGGATGGAAGACACAAAATAGTCAACTAATTTTCTTGGATGGTTAATCAGTTTGCTAAAGTGACTAAAACGATTAATCAATTGTATCAAACTATTAACTATTTTTGTGCACGAGATTCAAATTTGTGAGCTTTCTTATGTCACTTTTGACGACAAAGCAATTAATGTTATGTCATCGCTTTAATTAATGTTTCTTCAAAGCATTAATTAAGGAGAGACAAAAGGATGGGAATGAGAGTCTCATGCTGAGCTAACTTATTCCGTTTAACTTCTAATTAAGTTTTGATGATTAACAAAGAGCATATTTTAAACAATAACAAATTATGGTCCCTAATTATTTTTAATTAATTTATAAAATATTTTGACATAGTATATGTATTATCAAAAGTGATATTTTTCATTAAAATTATTTTTGAAGTAAAGTAAAAATTTATTTAAAAGTACTTTGACTGTTGCTACAATATTTCGATCATTTGCTATACTATTTCGACCGTTACTACAGTGCACTACAGTTTTTTCAACAAACGCCTATAAATGCCTTAAGCTCGTTTTGAAGATCATTAATTATACATTTTACACATACAAAACACTCACAAACTCTCAATCGCTCTCAAGCAAAAATCCAAACAATCCAAAGCTCTCAAAACTTCTATTGTGCCAGGAAAAATCAGAGGAAAAAAATGAGAAATGAAAAAATTTCGGCTCACCGTGAAGTCGCTTCCCCGCAAGCAGCTAGCCGTTAGGCGGCTAGATGATAGCCGCAAGGCCGAGCTACCTTGTGGTAGCCTTGCAACAAGGTGCAGCTGCTAGGCGCTCCCTTGCAGTTGCTTGCTACGAGCTGCCTCACAACGGCTTCATGGTAACCTCTCCCCTTTTTTTCTTTTGTTAAATTTGACCCATTCAATAAGCAATACGTGTCAGCACCGAGCATCCTTAAGAATTGTGCCCTATAAATACCCAACTACAAGACATTAATAAGGGCTTCCAATTTCGATAAAATCTAGATACTTTGAATGCATCTTTATTGTTTTCGTGAATAATCATTGGGATCCAGGACTGACTTTGGCATCGGAGGGTCTTAGCGGGAAAGATTCCCTCGAGCTTTCTAACCAACTTTTTGAGCATCAACAAGGCTAAATCTTTGCGGCAAGACCTAACAGCGAGACTTAGCGGCGAAGGCAAAAGCTTGTAGAGAGATCTTGTGGCGAAAGAGCTAGTGGCAAAGCCTTGTGGCGAAAAAGCTAGTGGCGAAGCCTTATGGCAAAACCTTGTGGCGAAAGAGCTAGTGGTGAAGCCTTATTACGAAGGAGCTTGTGGCAAAGACCTTGTGGTGAAAGAGCTAGTTGCAAAACCTTATAGCGAAAGAGGTAGTGGCGAAGCATAGTGGCAAAACCTTGTGACGAAAGAGCTAGTGGCAAAACCTTGTGGCGAAGGAGCTTGTGACAAAGACCTTATGGCGAAAGAGCTAGTGGCAAAGACCTTGTAACTAAAGAGCTAGTGGCGAAGCCTTGTGGCAAAACCTTATGGCGAAAGAGCTAGTGGTGAAGTCTTGTGGCAAAAGAGCTAGTGACGAAGCCTTATGGTAAAACCTTATGGCGAAGGATCTTGTGGCAAAGACCTTGTGGCAAAAGAGCTTGTGGCGAAATCCTTGCGGTGAGTATCCTAGCGGCGAACTCTCTTAAGGTAGCTTCTCTTACGGAAACCTAACTACACCCGACACCAAGCTCGAGTAGACTCCACATCATAAATTTTAATTGTTGTATTTTTAGCAACAACAGCTTCGTTGCTCATCCTCCGAAAAGCCTTAAGGCAAGAGGAGAAAAGGATTTCAAGCTTACTATAAATTTCTCCATCAAAAGTGAGGTTACTGATTTACTTTTTCATTTTCATATCACTGCCTTGTATATTTGTTCTTAATTGTTCATTCATTTGTGTCCAAATGTGGACAAATATTTTCACTCATATAAACATTTATTATGAATTGTATTGGTTGACAAGAACCGTTAAAATATAGGTGTAGTTGCCAAAATACAACAATTAGAATTTTTAGAAATGGGATGCATGTGGATGCCAATGGTTTCGGGATTTGATCAAAACTCGGTCTTAAGGTTTAGGTGGGCTTCCAAAGGAATGCTTCCAAATGGGGTCTTCCGAAGGCTAGCTTGCAATAGGCTTCAGGCAAGTTGTTAATGGTGTAGTAGTCTGACGCTTCCAAAGGGTCCTTCTAAAGGGTTCTCTCAAAGATCCCACCCGACGATGTGGGGACAAGTGTGGGTCTCTTGCTCAGATTAAGGGTCTTTTGATAAAGAGTACTTTGTGAAAGAGGCTTCTGAAATGGACTCTCATAGGATGCTTTCGAGGGGACCTGAGAGGGTACTTCCCAAGGAACGAGCACGGTCTTCAAAGAGCTTGATCCCAGTAAGGTCTTTCGAAGGAATGTCGCTTTTGATGGGTCAACCCAGGAGTTATCCTTCTAAAGGAATGGGTGCGATGCTTCCGAATGAGCTATAAAGGGAAAACAAGGGTTAGAAGGCTCCCAGGATTTTCCTCCTATGAAGACCCTCCGATGCTCAAGTCAGTAACAAAAAGAAAATAACCTTACAGAAGGAAAATAGGCTAAGTTCTGAAGGAAAGTGAAAGTGATATATCAATGTCAGGATCCCCCTTTGAGAATTGTAGCTGGGCTTTTATAGGGCTCAAGCTTCGAGGACATGTGTCATTTCTAAAGGCTTCTTCCGAAAGACCCTTTGAAGTCCTTCTGAATGACCCTTCCCCAGCAACTTTCGACCTTGCCCGTAATTTGGCTTCTTCCTTTCGATTATTAAGGTACAACAATAGGAGTGTATCTAGTTTCCAAGGTAAGTTAGGGAGAAAACCTTGGTTTGGTGGTTGTCTAGAACCCGTTATAATCTAAGTATGCATCTAGTTTCCAATATGAGATAGGGAGAAAACCTTAGTGAGATTAGTTTCCTAAAACTATTGAAATATAGGAATATATTTAGTTTCCAAGGTAAGTTAGGAAAAAAAATTTGGTGAAATTGGTTTAGTGGAACTTCAAGGGTAGGTAGAACTTAGGAGAGTGGAGTATGTGTGGAAACACCAAACCATTATAAATTTCTTATTGCCTCATTTTATTTATTTTTGTTATATCGTGTAGCTTGTATTTACTATCAATCACAAATACTATTCATACATATTTGTTAAATATATTTTCTAATATAGTCATTAATCAAAAATCTTCTTTAAAATTGCAAAAAATTTAATCTCTCAATTCATCCCCCCGCCGCCCGAGTGGCCATTCCCTAAGGGACTAACATCTCATTCATTCGTTTTAATCGACTATTCTCTCTAGCATCTCTTGCAAGCCAAAGAACAGAAGATATCCCTTACTACTGTTCATCTTTTTCTTTCTTCCACATACTTACAACTTCTCATCTCTTCTTGCTCCCTTCTTTATTCTTGTTGATACAAGACTGTGAGACAGTGTAATGCCCCACTTTTCCAAATACATAACATGAAACATAAGCAAACATCACCCATGGGCGTTATGGAAACCCTTACTAATGGTAGCGATGGATCAAACCTCAAAGCTTAACCAAAGCTAAATAAAGGGGTTTCCACTAGATTTCATTTACAAGTACAAGGAATGCACATGACTTCCAATACTCTAAAAAATAACTCAACACATCACTGAATGTACAGCTATAGGATACTCACATACACACACCCCTTACAACCTTGAGTACCCTAACTGCTATTACAATACATCATTGTGGTTTACAAGGGTACATAATGAAATAAAGTCAAAGCTGGTTGCAAAACTCAAAGCTAACCTAACACCACCTCTTTGCCCTTACTCGAACTGGAACCTGGAACACCTGACACTTCTGATATACCTGGAACATTGAATGTTCTTAGGGTATAAAACACCCGAAGTTAGATAATCATATCTAAGTGAGTGATAAGAAAGAAATGAAGCAGTGCATGCAAGAGCAAAAAAATAATATATCAAGAAGTCTCCCTGAGTCACCATCATCCTTGTTGGCACTTGTGTGAAACACCTCAACCCTACCTATAGGCATGGCCCCACCTGTAGGCACGAGATTGCCCCCTGATCATCGTGACGATTCACCAACAAGTGACCAATCATCATATACACATTCCCGATCCACTAATATCCACTGTCACCAAACAACATGTTGAAGACAAAGTAGAAAAAATATGTACAAACTAAGGAAAATCAAGTAGGCACGGTGCACAAATCAAGGAAAATATGATGTACAAACCGCAGACCACGTGCGAGAGTAATCATGTTTAACCCCATCAACGAACCATAACAACAAACTCCGTGATGCAAGCAAAATAGGAAAGAAATGCTTAGAAACAAGGAAACATGAGATGTAAGCCACAAACCCCACACAAATGAGACCGAGGAATAATCAAGAAAAAGGAAGAAGCATGCAAAAACCACTCACCTTGAAAGCCTACCCTAGGAAGCACTGTTTATGACGAACGGGAATGGGTTCTCTTGCAGTTTCAATGTCGTTTGGAACGCTTTACGATGGTGACCTGATCTTTCCTGACAAGGCCTTTTCTCCCTCGTTCTTTGGCAGATTTTTTGCCTTTCTTTGGCAGCGTTTCCTCTCTCAAACTCCCTTCCTTTTCCTCCTTTCTTGGTGCCCAAATGAATAACCCCAAAGCCCTTATTTATAGGAAACTTCAGCGAACCAAATCGTGCCACGTGTTGCGTCATCACTCCATCCATGTGCATCCAACCAAAATGTGCCACGTGTCCCTGATATTTTGAACCTCCACATGTTTAATTTGATTTTCAAGATTCCCCATCATTACTTCCCACATGGTAAATTATATTTTCTACATTTTTCATCATTACACATTTAATTAACAACTACATCTCACATGGTTAATTGCATTTTCTACATTTCTCATCATTACATTTCAAATCCTATCTCCAAGTGGCCAATGAATGCTTTCCACATGTTCTTAGGGATAAGGTTTGAAGACTTTTCCAAACTTGGAGACTAAGTAAGCTTTTCCTTGGCCAATCACGCAATGCCACCTCAGGGGGTCATTATGAGCCATCATGTGACCTTATCTTATCTTCCAAGTGGCCAATGGTTGATTGCCATGTGTCATTGAGGATAAGGCTTCATCATTTCTCCCATGTGCATCCAACCCAAATGCACCACTCGTTTCTTAATTGAATTTAATAGAGTTTGGAATCCAAAGCTACATTTGATTTGAGTTTGAAATCTGCAATCATGACTTAACTATATTGGGATAAGTTTGGAATCCGCCATTATTACTCCCAAATGGTTTAGTTAGTCCAGTTCATTAATCCAATGATCTAGCTATAGGTTTCAAGAACTTCACCTTGGCCTGAACTGTTCAGGTAATTTACACTTAGGCCCTTGCAACTTGGTCCTCGGGCCATTTTTAATTGCACTTTTTGGTCCCCAGAAAATGGATAAATTACATTTAGCACCCCAAGATTTTAGGTAAATTACATTTTTACCCAACTTCAGTATTTACGATTTTGTCACTGGTTCAGAAACTGAACCTTTGTCTCAAGGCTTCTATGATCCCTTGAAAGAACTTATTTCCTCAAGTATTAGAACCTAATAACCCTAGGTATTACCTTATTTTTTATTTTAAAATCTGGGGTGTTACATCCTTCCCCCCTTAAAATAAATTTCGTCCTCAAAATTCCACCTCATTTCTCAAGATTATGGTGTCCCCAAACACCTTCCTCAAGAGATATCATCTCACTCCTTAAGACTCATATCAGGATGGACAATATACTCGATTTGGTGTCTCTTATCCAACATGGTTGTCCCAACTTCAGGCCTTAGGCTTAGAAATCAAAGTATTTCATCAAAAAACAACGTCAGGGTTTTTAACCCATTCCCAATTACCTCCCTTTACAAGTCATATCATGGACACAACTATTTCAGAGAATTCCTTCCCGAATCTCTGACAAGAGATTATCAATCTCAAAAAGCTTTCAACCATCTATAGACAGTTAAGGATCATATCACAGAGCTCCAATCCTTTGGGACTTTGATTCTAGTCCCAACATAACAGCCACGGTGCTGCCCAAACTTTGACATCTGATCGTCTCCGCAATCCACTAGGTAGCTCTGACTCATGGGTCTCACACCCTTACTGCGAGCCAGCCTACAAGTTGCTCTAGTAATTAGTCACAAGCCTATCACTGGTCCTCTACCTTGGTCCTTAAGCTCAAATTCGCTGTTACAGACCACACACCCATGGTGCTATTGTTAGGCTAGAGCCTCCTGCCCCGTCTCCGAGAGTTGTAATTGACCCGACTCCTGTCACTTTTGATACTTCTCTCAATACTAGCCCAAATCGCCAAATCATGGGTGACACAACACTACTCAGAATTTCCCTTCTACTGGAACCCATGCTCCCAAGTGTACCAGAGTGTATCTACTACCACATAATCCGATAAACCAACAAGGCAAGATTCAAGATAATCAAACTAGAGCCAGTTGCTCATAACTATTGGATATACAACTGCCTGCATACAAAATCGAAGGTCAAGTCAGTAACTAGAATAAATTTCTCCCCTAAAGGCCAAATCTAGGGATCACGCATCCCCATGCTTACTATTTTGGGAATCACCCTTCCCTAAGCAAGCCCATATCACAACACATGCCTTTTTCGGGGAAACATACCACTCACAGTTACGACCTACCCTACCCATGTATGCAACCACAGTTTCATCACCCTCTTCACGCACAAACTTCCAAATCCTAAAGCCCACACAACATACCATGCAGTAGCCACTCTCATGGCACTACAAGAATTTGAGGGTTTTTACCCACACACGTAAATGTGGGTAAAAATTACCTTATGTGTCAACTATAATTTTTCCTTACACATAATGCAAATGTCAAGATGTGTGGGTAAAAGGTGGTAGAAAATAACTTTTACCCACACATATATTTATGTGTGGACAAAACTTAAGATATTATCTACACATATATGTGTAGGTAAATATTTTTACATGTGTAGGTATTTTTATGTCGGGAAGTTGTAATTGCGACGTGGCTGATGATGTGGCTTTAATTGGATAATGATGTGGCATGACACATGTATTTGTTTATGTGTAGGTAAAGTTAAGATTATGAGTGGGTAATAATATAAAAAATAATTTTCATATGTGTGGGTAAAAAACATTATGTGTAGGTAAAAAAAAATATTATGTGTGGATAATAATTTAAAACATTTTAGAATATGTATGGGTAAAAAAAAATTATAATGTGGGTAATCAATATATTATGTGCAGGCAATAATATAAAAAATAATTTCTATATGAGAGGATAATTTTTATATTTGTGGCTAAAAAACATATTATGTGTGGACAAAACTAAAGTTGTATATTTAAAATTTCAATTGTTGAAACATCTATTACAATATAGTTCAAATATATACGCACCAAAAAAGTCATAAAGTTACAAAATAAGTATAAAATCATGAAGTCACCTAAAAAGTTCAAACATATATGGAAAAAAAAAGAGCATAAAACAAATTATTAAATCTCATCACCAAACTCCTGTTCAGTAGAATGGAGGGAGTGGCTGGAGCTAGATGGGTCGAGACGGGAATGGCCGAGGCGGAATCGTCCTAAACTATGATCCGATGGTACATGTGGAGTGGATGGAGGAGGCATAATATTCTTCTCAATTAAAACTTGTCGCAACATGTTTACATCTCTTTGGAGGTCTCGAAAAAGGGACTTGTATTGGTTCAAATCTTCTACCAATTCATTGTAGGCTGGACGACTGCACTCCTCAGTAGTGCATGTTGTCCCGGAAGTACTAGGAGATCGCCCCCAACCAAATAATCGAACAGATTGTCGTCCAAGGACCTTTTCTAAAATATCCTTATCAGTCATTTTATCTAGAGAATTATCTCGCCTTAGCTGCATCATTTGTTCCTGTAAAAAAATGCAACATATTCTTAATCAACTATTTTTAAATTAAAAATATAATCTCAATTATGCCAATGTAAAGCAATTAAATTTATAAGGTATATACTCAATTATGCCAATATTTTTAATTAGTATTTAAAAATATCTTCATGTGTCAGCTGAAGGGATGATGCCAATGTTAAATTTATAGGGTATATACTCAATTATCCCTGTCACATACTAAGGAGATACCCTATTTGGGTTCTTTACCCATTCACGATCCATACTCTATATCTTTTCACACTCTACACAAAAGTAACACATTAAGACATATTAAGTAAATAAATATATGATCGTTAACACAAAGGAATGTTAGTTAAACCTATATTGCTTTTATGAAACTAGTACACAATAGTTGCAATGTGAAATATTAGCTGGTAACGTGGTAACCTCCTCCTAGATTTTCCAGGAAATACAATAAGTAGCTAGCAAGAACAAGAATAGCAACGAGAGAATTAATTAATAAGGAGGAAGATGATATATATACACATATCTATTTATACATATAGATGCAATCATGCAAATGAAAGAGAAAAGTAACCCAAATTAGTTGTGGGTGGAGGCCAGGTTGCCAACTTTTTTTTATTGGGTTATGTCTTGATCTCTTTGGTAAAGTCCTACGTACAGTGGTTGTTGTCGATCTTTAGATTTAGAAACACACAAAATGAAATAATAAAAAATATAAGAAAACACTCAAAACGTGTACCCAAATGATTAATCATTGATCAATTGCTATTAAGTCTCTCTTTCTTTTCTCTTTAAAATCACCATTACTAAGAATGTGAATGTATAAATTTGATGGGAAAGAAGAGAGGACCTACTCTATTTAAATAATTATGTAATTAATAGCAGTCTCATTATCCAGTATTAATATATAGAGGCCCAACCAACTTAATCTATCTTTTATTCACACTAAATTTATAAAATAAGCCGAACTTCTAAGAATTAATAAGTATATATATATACATATATCTCACTTCAACCCATCTCTTAAAACCAAAAATCTTACAATCAATTAATAGCAACCCACTAAATGTAAAATTCTACCATTTTACCTTAACCACAAGATAATAAAAAGGTAATTATTTTTAATAAATTGACTATCAAATTATGGCACTTGTGGCATTTTTTTACATCATATGAATAAGCATATAAAACAAATTGTTTAACTAAAACTTAAAAAACAAAACAGTGGATTAAAAATTCACTTCATCTATTAGACATAGACATAGACATAGACATAAACAGTGGATTAGACATAGACATAGCATCATGTATAACCCACTTCATCTATTTACAATTCCAATATATGATAATACATGATTTTTTTATTGACATAGACATTGTATTACAATTATAAATATTTTATTTTCCCAAGCTCAAGTTGAGTCCAAGTCAAATTTGAGTGTACGTTAACTAAATTCACTAAATATTTACAATAATCTCTAAACTACACCCATCAATTAAACACATTAAATATTAATTATAAAAACAAACTATTATAATTTCTTACCATATATTTTATTTTCCCAAGCTCAAGTGGAGATTAGAAATCACCGGAAAATATTCACAAGGAGGGCTCACTTGGTGGACAAACTCCAGCCCAAGGCCATGGCCACCTTGGATTGGATACATAACTAATAACTCAACTGATGAAGTGATGCTGAAACTTTATTTTCTTCTTATTATAATATGTATTTGTAAATTGGTGCATCATCAAGAGGTTGAGAGTCTCCATTTTTTATTTATCAAATAGGAGAGTGGAATTTTGGAATGGCCATTAATGAATTACTTCATCTCAATCCATTCTCATCTGTCAAATATGTAAACCTAATTATCTTGTTGAAATGTGAAATCTTCTATAATTGTTACTTGGTTTGTGTTTGGTTGCAGAATAATTAACAATTGTGATTATTGTTATGAGCATATAATTATGTAGTTGTGATATTGTTTTGATTACTTCTTGTTGAATGAATACATAAACAGCAGCATGAATGTTTATGTAAATTAAAATTTTATTTATATGGTGTCATCGCTCAAATATAATAAAAAATTTATTTATTACAAAATTCGTTGTCAAATCACTTAAAATCTACAAGAAATATAATGATCAAAAAACACATAAGAGTTCTTGTGTGTATATTTCAATATTTAAGTCAAACACTCAAATATGTTAAAAAAATTGAATACAATATTAAAATTAATATATGAGACGTACATTTGTTGAAGAATTGAATGCAATCGTTATGCACCAATATAGCCTATGGATAAATTACATTTAATACTCTTACTTTTTAAAATTATAGTAATTATCCTTATTATTCAAAAGTCACATCAAATTACTCCCTGATGTTTTCTTACATTCCAGAGAGGTACGCTTGATGTTTCATAAAATTACACAAATTTTTTTATAAAATAATGTCAGTTTAATTTCTAGAATGTGGGAACACCCACTGCAATTTAATGAAATATCCAAATTTCAATTAGAATTAGCCCAACAACACTGATTTTTGACCCAAATTCCTAGGCCAACACTGTGGGTCAAATGGATGATATTCAACCCATGTTGGCCCATTTTGACCCAAAAGTTAAGTGTTATTAGTTAAACACCAATCCACAAGATTCATCTCACTTTGGAATTTTGCATTATTCATGAATGAATGAGTGCTAGAAGAAGGGATTATAAAGGCTTAAATATTACCATTGATTTTATGGTTAGGGTGCTAAAAAATTGGTAATATTTGCATGGACAAAAGGTGGAGGAGGGGGTGGTGCCGGACATTGGGGACCCTCAATTGGCGAGCAAGGCGCACCATTCATGAACAAACAGCAGCATCTTTAATTTGTTTTTATAATTTCTTACTATATAATTAAATATTAATTATAAATAACCTTATTTGGAGTACTATTTGGAAAGCGGGAAGATGAAAAGGAAAGTGAAAGGAGGGGTTTTGGGGAAATAGTTACAGAGCTTCTCTGTGTAAGTCTGTAATACATGTACACACATATATACACATATACATATACTCACACAGGATATATATTAGTCACATAGGATTCTCACACACACATATATACATATACATATACTCACACAGATATATACATACATATATATACACATACATACACTCACATGTATAACAGGGTGTTTCAAGAGGCAAATCTGGCATGACGGACGCAGAGGCAAAGCTGGATCGAGTTGGAGGCAGAGGCAGCGGCGGCAACCGGAGGCGAAGGTAGTGGCGAATGGGTCGACGGCGGAAGTACTTAACAGATAGAGAGAGCGAGAGAGAAAGAGAAATGTGAGTTAGAGTTAGGGTTAGATTTAGAAATTTACTGATTTGGGGAAGGAGGAGGGAAGAGGGAGAGAGAGAGATAGATACGTAGGTGTAGTTCCAGCCCATGTTTTTTTTAAATATTTATTTTTAAATAAAAATAAAATAATTTATGTAAATAATATTATTAATTATTTAATTGATAAAAATAAAATAATTTATGATTATGATAACTAATAAAATAATAATATAAAATATGGTAATAAAATAATTTAAATTATTATATCAAATTAATATTTATTTAAAAAATCAATTATATAATAAATTTAATAATTATAATAAATTTAATAAAAATTAGTTACCTAAACTAATAAAAATCATTAAAAATATAAGGAGGAAGTGGAGTTTACTGTTTGCCACTTAATCTAATACTCTTTTTCTTTTTGTTGATTAATAAAAAATTTAATCAAAACAATGATATTTTTAATTTTTTAATACTCTTTTAATAATGATATTTAAATTTGAATTAATCAATTTATTGAGTGTGTGAAGGTACAACTATACCTCTTGTGTGGACAGATTAGGAAATTCATTTTTAAATAGTCTTAATTTTGAAAGAAAATCAATCCCAGAAAATTGAATAAAATCATTCATTTTCTTATTTTCTAAATATTTTTAATTTTGCAGAGAGAGAGAGTGCCGATTCATTTTAATGTGAAAGTTTTAATGTAAAAGTTTGCTCTTTAAAGTTTTCATTCTAATATTTCTATATTAGTTGCTTTACTTTTACTCAGTACTTTTGTTATTATTATCTTCTAATTGTAAGTCCAATAGCTTTCGTACGCTTAGTTTGTATAGTTTATTATATAATTGTATATGGTATATATGTGATAAAATTCATTAAGAATAAAATGATCAAATTTATAGATATTAACTAATAGATCTTTAAGACCTCAAATAATTGCTTATACGACGTCATTATAATAATTACATGATGCCGCTAAATTTAAACTAACATAATAACTTCTCATCTAAAAATTATTATTTTTACAAAAAAAATATCATTAATATAATGATAATACTTAATTATCATTTGTAACACCATGTGGCTATTTACTCTAAATTGGTGGGTTGATTTAATAATAAAGGCTGCTCAACATGTGAACTAGCTAATTAGGCATAGTGATACGTATCCTTATTGTTTGACAGTGATCTTGATTGCATTTAATATTTAGTTGTGTTATTATTATTTTTTAAAGTTTTTAACTATCGAGGCTTTTGGTTTAAATCAGAAGTATAGTTTATTGCAAGTGAAAAGAAGTCAATGTTTTGGGATGGGAAAAGGTCCAAAACTTCACAACTTTGTCTCCATTCCTATAAAAACTTATTATGAGGTTAATGATACCATATATTTGTTAAAGTTTTAAAAATTTTAGAAATGAGCAGATGAGCAAAAGAGGGATTTAATTTTAGGGAAAGGCGAATTTTAGTACAGAGATTTAGTTTTAGGTTTATTATTTGTATTTCTAAATAAAATAAAAAATAAATTATTTTAAGTTATAAACATTAAAACGACGTAGTTTTGTAATTTAAGTATGAAATAATAGATACGTTGAGACTCACACGTATATAACACTTGTAATAATGTGTAGGTATGTTTATAAATAATTATCCATATATTTGTAACATTTATTAATATATGTGGGTAATATAATTCAAAAAACTGTCACATTAACTAATACATGGATACCTACACAAATATAATATTTGTAATTATGTGTGGGTAAATTTATAAACAATTACCCACACATGCATAACATTTATTAATATGCGTGGCTAATATAATCCAAAATAAATGCCACATTAGATCAAATTTTATCGAAAAATATCCCACAAACCTCTAAAAGTGGAGGGAATTTTTTTCGCCAAAATAAATGTGAGTATATCAATTTACCCACACATAATAAATGTGGATAATTTAACGAGTTTGTCTCATTTAATCACCCACGCATAATGCCCTTATGTGTGGGTAATTTATGTATGGGTAAGTTTATAAATAATTACCCACGCATACGTAACAATTATTAATATGTGTAGGCAATATAATCCAAAAAATTGCCACATCAGCTAATACTTAAATACCCACGCATATATAACATTTGTACTTATGTGTGGGTAAATTTTTAAACACTTACTCACACATGCGTAACATTTATTAATATGTGTGGGTAATATAATCCAAAATAAATGCCACATCAAATAAAATTTTATCGAAAAATATCTCATCAATCTCTAAAAGTGGAGGAAATTTTTTCTGCCAAAATAAGTGTGGGTATATAAATTTACCCACACATAATAAATGTGGATAATGTAAAAAGTTTGTCTCATTTAATCACCCCCACATATTATCATTATGTGTGGGTAAATACCCACATATAATATGTGTGGGTACTTTAAGTGTGGGTAAGTTTATAAATAATTCCCTACATATACATAACATTTATTAATATGTGTGGACAATATAATCTAAAAAACTGACACATCAGCTAACGTGTGGATACCCATACATATATAACATTTATAATTATGTGTGGGTAAGTTTATAAATAATTACTCACACATGCTTAACATTTATTAATATGTGTGAGTAATATAATTCAAAATAAATGCCACATCAATTAGAATTTTATCAAAAATATCCCACCAAGCTCTAAAGGTGAAGGGATTTTTTTCCGCCAAAATAAGTATGGATATATCAATTTACCCACACATAATAAATGTAGATAATATAACGAGTTTATCTAATTTAATTACCCACACATATTATTATTATGTGTGGGTAAATACCTACGTATAATATGTGTAGGTAAAACCCTCAAATTCTTGTAGTATGGTACCGAAGTCTTTTCTTTCAGATCACTGAGTTAGCCCCATGATCCCAAGCTTTCTTTCATTTTCTCTCACAAAGGAAATTATTTAACTTTCAAAAAGTTCTTTAAATCATACCCACTCTATATTCAACGTACCTTGCCCTTCGGGATTTGGCAAAATTCTTATCATAGCTTTCCACCAATAGCTCACCTAGTCCAAAGCACAAAGTGAAACAAATGATCTTTTCCTTTTCGCTCGGTCGCTGCTTTCAGTCTTGTATTGCCTCGATCCTTGAAGGACTCATGGCTAACTTGTTTCTCATAACTTAGAAAAATTACCTGCAGTGCTTTATAGGACAATCCTCAAGTATTGCTCGATTTCCTTGCAGGCTAAGTAAATCAAAATATATTCTATCAATACAGTCATAAACCAATCCTACCATGGTTTTCAACATCCAAGGTATCGAATCCATAAAATCATCCTGAATGGAAATACCACATATCTTTGTAGTCCCAATACAACCACAAAGGAATAATTAATCATCTTAATTACCTAGTCCACTATTGGATATTCCACTTCCTGTCAAACTATAAGTTGACACATCATATTATCATTTTCTAATAAGACTCATTAGCTCTAAGAAATTATCTTACTAGATTACTAGGACTTTTTCCTTATTCATAACGTAGCAAGTTTAAATTTCCTTTGGCTTCCTTAAACAACTAAATCTATAAAGTTTGTTGACCACCGTACCTTAAATACATAATTGCATAAATTTACTGACCATCCTTTGCTTATCTCATTTTGATTGATTCTTTCCCCTTTGCGGGCAATCCCCAGAGAAATGACCAATCTGCTGGCAACTAAAGCATATGAGCCCGCTTGGACCATACCGGGCCAAATGGCCTTTTTCCCCACAGGTGTAGCATTTTTTACTTCTCTTTTCATAGGGTTTCCCAATATGAGACTTTCGACATCTGCGACAGTTACCTTTCAATTTGAAATCTCTTCCTTGTGCTCCCAAATTGTGTTGTTGGTTTCTTCCATTTGGCTAGTTGAGTTTCCTTTTCTGTGGGCAGTCCCTCGAAAAGTGGCCGATTTGATGGCATCTGAAGCACCTCGGTCCTTTTGGACAGTCTCGTGTAATATGGTCACTTACTCCATAGGTGTAACATCCTTGGGTTCTTTCTTCACATGGTTTTCCAGGGTGAAATTTATGACATTTGGGGCAATATCTCTTTAGCTTGAAGTTTCTTCTCTGAACCCCTAAGTCATGTTTCTTCCCAAAACTTTGAGAACGTCGGGTATTTCTCATCTGGAATAGCCACACTCAAAATCATAAGGTTAAACAGTAAACCTTAGCAATAAAATAATTCTGAAACATTCAAAACCAAGTAATAAAAACTCAAAAATCATGAGTTTTTCAACTTCCCTGACCTTTATGGACCAAGATGATTACTAATCCAACAAATTCCAATTACCTATATCCTCAAATTTGTAGAAGGATTTCACGCACTAGGTGTGTCCACTAGACCTTTATCAAGTTCATAACCTTGGTTAGGATAATCTTCAATACCCAATTTTTTTTGTAAAACAATTAGACAATAAGATAGTTTCCTAAGACCTTGGTATCCTCCAAAGTCCTCGAAACACCTACAAAACATTTGTTAATTCTAACAAATCGTATATCATTATATCCTCAAAAATCCAGTCAATCTCCAAAATCTAGTCTAAAGGCTTCTTCTTCTCGGATACTTACAAATCACGTATCTCCCAAACGACCACTACTTAGAATCCTCGAGATTCCAAAACTTATTAAACTCTTGCAACATATTTGTTAGTACAAGGCTTCAGTAAACCATATCTTGAAGTACTAACTAAAAACTCGTTCACCTTCCTCTGAAAAAAACATATATGAGATCAACATTTAAACAAAATCTCGAATGTCCATAACAAGTCAACGACTATCCCAACCTTTGATTACCAGTCCACCAAATGTCCATTTTTCATAAACTCAAATAAGAGATTTGTTATAAAACCATAACACTGACTCAGTTAGTTTCTTGAACCCAAAAATTTATTGTAAATAATGTCCTTCTAAGATCTTATTATCTTCTTGTGATTCTCAAGACTGCAAAACATCATTTAGGTGCTTACGAATAACCTTAATGAAATAAGGTCCTTACACTCTAAATTCTTAGAATCATTTGTCAACAACATCCATTTCTCATCGCTTGAGGTCTCCTAAGATCCCTGGGATTCCAAGTTCACCAATCTCTTCAAGACATCTATAAGTAAGGATTCTATATTTTCAGAATTTAACTATTCTTACCAGGACCAAATTGCTTGAAAAACCTCAAGATCTTAAATTCACCAAACACCTGCAAAAAAGTAGTCTCCCAAACGATTACTTAGTATCCTCGAAAACTCCAAGTTTATCAAATCCCTACAATTCAAATAAGTTCCATATCAAATATTCCCAAGTAATCTTCAAGTAAGGAAGATGTCTTCCAAAATCCTGCAAGTCATTCATGATTTTCAAACTCATTAAATTTCACCAAGATAGTTGTGAATAAAAACTTCTAACAACCCACATATGAGAATGTCTCCAAAGATCTCATGAGCCATTCAAGCTTCTGGCTAAGGGTTTAATCCTACCAAATAATGAGAATACCTCAGATTCTTCCGACAGTCATCCATAAACTTGCTCCATGTCCTATCTTAACACCGAGGAGCTCAAAAGTTAGTAAAATCCATAAATTGCCATAAACTCCACATATCACTATTTATCCTCATTTGTGCATAGGTGTATATGTATATAGGCTTTTCATTTCATCACATAGACATTAGGACGGTTTCTCATGTACTTATTGTCCGAAATCCTCAAAACTTTCAAGTACCTTAAATATCTGCAAACATTTAGTACGTCTAACAATCCTCAAATCAAAGTACTTACTCATTGGACTTTCCCATTGTCATTAAAACAACCTCAAATTGCATGTAACTCATCCTATCACCAAAGCCCCAAAGATTAGTAACATCAATTAAAACATCTCATTTTACTATTTTATCTTCCAGGATTCCCAAAATAACCATATAATCTATCCTGTCATCAACAAACCCCAAAGTTAGCAGCATTGGATAGTCATCATACATTACTATCTTATCCTTTTGTACTCATATGCATATGTATTACAACATCTCATCTCGTTATATAATCCCTACTCCTTCAACAACAAAATTTGTTTTTTCTTGGTCTTGAACCTGGGTAGAGGTGTTAGGACTCGCTTATCAGGTAACTCTATGGGATCCACCATTCCATTGGGCATGTCTCCAATACCTTGGTTTCTAGATATCATGATCCATACCTGTCATTAACTAAAAATATCCTCGAGGTTAGTCATACCAAAATCCAAATCAAGACTATAAAAATCTTGCTCTGAAATAACCTTAAACTTAGCCAAGTCAAACCCAAAAAAAAACTTGGCTCTGATACCAACTGTAACGCCCCACTTTTCCAAATACATAACAACATGAAACATAAGTAGACATCACTTATGGGCGTTATGGAAACCCTTACCAACGGTAGCGTTGGATCAAACCTCAAAGTTTAATTAAAGCTAAATAAATGGGTTTTCACTAGATTCCACTTACAAGTACAAGGAATGCTCATGACTTCCAATACTCCAAAAAATAACTCAACGCATTACTGAATGTACAGCTATAGGATACTCACATACACACACCCCTTACAACCTTGAGTACCCTAACTACTATTGAATAAATTAGATAATCAATTATATGTAGAGTTTACTCGATTATGATCAAGCATTACTTGATTAACTCATAAGCCACATAAAGCATACATTAATTACTCGACTACCAAGCTAGATGTACTTGACTAATAAAAATTGATAGGTTTGAAATGCTACAACACACACCCAAGATAGAGGTGAATTAGGTAATTTAAAACATATGATAGAACTTAAAATCTTTTTGATGCAGTTGAGGTTTTAGTGAGTTAAATATAAAATATGTATGGAATGACAAATGCAATGCTTAAAGGATGAAAAATAAGAAAAATAAGAAACACAAAGAATTTATAGTGGTTTGACTTAAATCAAGCGTAATCCACTACCTTAACTCATCACTAAAGATTTTAAACCAATTCATTAAAATCTCTTACTTGATCCCAAGTAGGCCTTCTAGTCCAAGACTGAAAAATTACAAATCTCCTACTTATACACAAGTAGGCCCTCTAGTTACCAAAGCTAGGAAATATAAGAAATGTACAATAAGAGATAATCTAATAGAGGAATCTTTTAGTTATAAGGTCTCTCAAAATGATACAAGGCTTGAAACAAATAAATACAAATGAAGATCAAGGCCTTTAAGAGAAAATTATGAAAGCACAAATACAATTGAAAAGTATGAAAATAATTTGTATGCTCACTTCACTTCATTCCCGTCCATTAGCCTCTTCTAAATCATCATTAATTTGTATTTATAGGTATCCCATAAGCTTCAAGAGAAATCTAGCCATTTATAGTCGTTGGATTTTGTAAAACTAATCATTAGAGGGTTTCAGCGACAAATTTGGTCAACATATGAAAAGAATTAGTCAATAGATTGAATTTAAAGTTTTTGTTAGTCGACGGATTGAAGACATTAGTCGATAGATTGAAAGAACACTGGAATTCATTTTATTATATTTATATGTTTGTGCGCATAAAAAAGTAAAAGAGCTTCTAGCTGGAGTGGTTCCTTGGATGCACTTAAGGCTTGGGCTTGGCTGGTGGCGTGGCTTCGAATCTTGGGGGCTTGGCCACTAGCCAAGCCCAAGCCTTAAGTGCATGCAAAGAACCACTCCAGCTAGAAGCTCCTTTACTTTTTTATGCGCACAAACATATATATATATATATAATAAAATGAATTCTAGTTTTCTTTCAATCTGTTAATTAATGCTATTAATCTGTCGACTAACACTACTGCATCTGTCGATAATGCCTTTAATTTGTCAACTAACACAATCTTTAAATTCAATCTGTCGATCGATTCTCTTCATCTGTCGACCAAATTCATCGCTAAAAGTCTCCAACGGCTAGTTTTCCAAAATCCAAAGGCTATAAACAGCTAGATTTCTCTTGAACCTTATGGGACACGTATAAATACAAATCAAGGATGATCTAAAAGAGGCTAATGGATGGAAATGAAGTGAAGTGAGCATACAAATTATTTTCATACTTCTCAATAGTATTTGTGCTTTCATAATTTTCTCTTAAAGGCCTTGATCTTCATTTGTATTTATTTGTTTCAAGCCTTGTATCATTTTAAGAGACCTTGTAATTAAGATATTCATCTCTTAGATTATCTTTTATTGTACATTTATCGTATTTTCTAGCTTTGGTAGTTAGAGGGACTATTTGTGTATAAGTAGGAGGTTTGTAATTTCCTAGTCTTGGACTAGAGGGCCTACTTGGGATCAAGTAGGAGGTTTTAGTGAATTGATTTAAAATTCTTAATGAGAAGCTAAGATAGTGGATTAGACTTGGTTTAAGCCGAACCATTATTAATCCTTTGTATTCTTTATCTTTCTTGATAGCTTGCATAATATTAGAATCCTGCATGAGAAAGATAGACATTCTTTTCTTTCAATAATTGTAATTAGTACCATCAAAATAAGGAGGGCCAGTGGTGCTTTGGCCCTCGGATTGAGATGAAGTAACAAAATGTGCCATATATAAATCTTTGTCCCTAGGTGGTTAAATCTTTGACAGTGGGAACTTGGTTCTAATACCAATTGATATGTTTGAAATGCTATGTGACACACCCAAGAGGGGGTGAATTGCTAATTGAAAACATATGATATAACTTAAAATCTTTTTGATACAAATGAGGTTTTAGGGATTTAAAACATAAAATATATATAGAATGAAAAATGCAATGCTTAAAGGATAAAAAACAATAAAGATAAAGAACACAAAGGATTTATAGTGGTTCGGTTTAAAACAAACCTAATCCACTACCTTACCTCTTCATTAAGGATTTTAAACCAATTCACTAAAACTCCTACTTGATCCCAAGTAGGCCCTTTAGTCCAAGACTAGAAAATTTGTAATACCCGAGATTTTTATATTCAAATCTTTGAGGAAAAAGGACATTTTAGGATAGCCTGGGACTAAGTTATAAGGGGTCTAAGTGCAATTATCAAAAAGTTTGGGGCAAGAGTGCAATATTAGAAAGTAAAAGGGGCAAATATGGGATTTAAAGATTTTGAATATGAGCCCACATTCCAATATGGTTATGGATTTCAAATCTTATTAAATCTAGCTTTGGATTTCAAGTGGATTTCACATTTTGGTTTTGGACTTAAAATTTTATTAAATCTAGCTTTGGATTCCAAATCCTATTCAAATATGGTTTTGGACATGTGGCAAGATAAGGATTGGGACAAGTGGCACCATCTCATTTGATGCACATGAATTGTAATAATTGTGAACAAAGATCAAGACGACATGTGGCGCGATATGATTAGCCCAAAGAAAAGGTCATGATGAGGCATAGCATAATATTTGGAAGCTTTTGATTGGTTGCACAAGGGAAGTTATGATGAGGCTGCTTAGGTGTTATAAAATAATTGATCATTAGAAAAGTAATGATGAAACCTCATTAATAATAACCCCCAAGGTGGAAGAAAACTATTGGCTTATTTGAAAGTCATGATTAAACATCATTAATGACCTCGAAGTAGTGAAACGTGATTGGCCACATCTTAGAAGATGATTATGAGACACGAAGTTCGAGGCATAGGTGGCAAGAAACTATTGGTCATGCAAAAATCTCAAGGCACAAGTAGCATGGACACGTGGCATGTCATAATGAGATTAAAATCTCGAGGCAACATGTGGCGGAAGATAATTCACTAGAGATATCTATAAATAAGGTTTTTAGGGATGGTTTTGGGGCATTCATTTGAGAAGGAAAGGTGAAGATTTCTAGGAGAATTATTCTAAGGAAAAAGAGGGGAAATTCTGGAGGAAACGAAAGAGAGAAAGGGTGAAAAACGAAGAAGAATGAGAGATTTGTCGAAAAACGGACAGCCGCCGAAAAACACTTGCAACTGCCAGAAAAATCAAAAGGTAAGTCCAATTTCTTGGCATAATCTTGTCAAGCACTGAATAAGGAGTCGGTAGGTTCAAACGGGGCAAAACAGAGCTCGGATGAGGGAGACATGGTCGTTTTAAACGGCAGCCCAAAAATCTGACGGAATGAGGCAGCGATGTGTGTAACGAACGAGCATTGGATTGTTGCGAGTGACCATCCTTTTGGTGGCGAATGCAGGAGCATGTGAAGTCCCCTTCCTTTGAAATTTTTATGGCATGCTCCTCTTTTAATGCCCTACAACTCTGTATAAAAATATTTTGAGTTTGTGACATGAAACTTTTGTAACTACAGCAAAACAGAGACCGATACCCTGTGAACAGTAACTCCAAAAGGTAAATAGGTAAGATGAGTGGTTCTTGCATCCAATAAACTCCATATTGGTCATATGTTGGTTCATTTGTGTGATGTTTGTGGCTTGCACTTCATGTTTCTCTTTGTTGAAGCATATTTCCTCTTTTCTGCATGCATCACCAGTGTTGTAGATGGTTGATGAGGTGGGTGTGGTGATTTAGGCAAGGAATCTAGTGCCCTCGGTGGGGCTAAGGATGTCTAACCCCAATCACGTGCCTCAGTGGGTTAAGGTGTTTGAGGAGACTTCATTCTTATGTTGCATTTTACATTTGCATGCATAATTACCTTTGAACCATTTCACCTAGATGTCAATATCTAACTTGGGTGTTTGATACCCCTGAAACATTCCATGTTCCAAGTATGTTAGCTGTGCTAGGTACTAGGGAGACAAGTAGAAGAATCGAGAATGAGGTGGCCGAGACTTAATTCGAGTCCTTTAATTTCCATTGTATCTATTTTAAGTATTGTAAACACACGCCTCAAGTCATGTACTATTAAACCCTATAAGAATACAAGTTCCTACGAGGCTTGGGTTTCCTCTGTTCGGGAGTTGTATGTATGTGTTCGTTGTACTTATTTCTTGGGTCTTGAGAAGATTATGCTATAGTTGAGAAATAATTGTTGTTTGGGTGGGTGCATCTTTGAAATTTAAGGGTTGTGTTTGGATTCGTTTTACTTCTACTTCGTGTATGGGTATATATGTGTTCGTGACATTGCAATTATGTCCGAAGGTGATCTATTGTAAACAATTGCTAAGATACTTGGTTGTCACCTAAGTATGTATATGCATCTTTTATGACTCATGGAAATCCTAGCTATTTAAGCTTTCAAGTTTGATCCTTGCTTCCGTTGATAAATAATTTCCAATAATACCCAAGTGTTGTAAATTTAAAACATAACCACCTTGTGGATTGAAAATATGGGGCATTACAAAATTACAAACCTCCTACTTATACACAAGTAGGCTCTTTAACTACCAAAGATAAGAAATACAAGAAATGTATAATAAGAGAGAATCTAAGAGATGAATCTCTTAGTTACAAGGTCTCTTAAAATGATACAAGTCTTGAAACAAATAAATACAAATGAAGATTAAGGCCTTTGAGAGAAAATTATGAAAGTACAAATACAATTGAGAGGTATGAAAATAATTTGTATGCTTACTTCACTTCATTCCCATTCATTAACCTCTTCTAGATCATAATTGATTTGTATTTATAGGTGTCCCACAAGCTTCAAGAGAAATCTAGCTATTTAATCGTTGGATTTTGAAAAACTAGCCATTAGAGTCTTTCAGTAACGAATTCGGTCGACAGATTAAATTTAAAGATTTTGTTAGTCGACAGATACAGTAGTGTTAGTCGACAGATTGAAAGAAAACTGGAATTCATTTTATTATATATATATATATATATATGTTTGTGCACATAAAAAAAGTAAAGGAGCTTCTAAGTGGAGTGAATCTTTGCATGCACTTAAGGCTTGGGTTTGGCTGGTGGCATGGGTTCAAATCTCCTGGTGGCAACAAGTTGGCTATATTTTTAAGCTCTTTGAAAAATAATATTTTTAGAGTATTTTTAATTAAATAAAATCATAATATTTCAAATACAAATTTATCACATGATGAAATTAATTTTCATTCAATAATAATTTGTTTAATCAAATAAAAATATAATATTCCAAATGCCATTAAAAAATTTATCACAAGATATTTTGGCATTGGATTTTATTTTCATTTAACAATTTTAATCAAATAGAAACATAATATTTCAAATGTCATCAAGAAATCTATAACAAGATTTTTGACATTCAATTGTATAGTGGAATTAATTTTTATTTTGGTGCTTAATAGAACATATAAAAATAATTTAAAGCACCAAGATAATAAACATTAATAAAATACTTTCATCATCAAAATTTAATTGATTTTCGTCATCAAAATTATATCAAAGGCAAAATATTAATTTATGAATAACATGCATTCTGTCAGTCGACAGTTTACAACTGAGCAGTTGATAGAAGCAAACATCAGTCGATAGATTACAAGGAGTCGGTCGACAGATCATTTATGATCAGTTGATAGATGACTCTTTTCCCTTTGAAAAATTCTATCTTCATTTTGACCAACGGTTCAAAACTAATTTATGAAAATCATTTAATTATCATAATACTTATTTATTCAAACTCCATCTATAGAAAATTATAGATAATTCGGTTTTCATTTTAACAAAGTACTTGAAATTGTTTTTTATTTCCAAATCATATACTTTGATTTAGAATATAAAACCATTTGAAGTTTTTTATCATCAAAACTAAATACAAGAGTAAAATATCAATAGCAATGGCACCAATTGGTATAAAAAATGTATACTCGAGTACAAACGATCTATATTCGATTAATTTTTTAACCACAAAAACTTACCTATATTCAATCAAAGCCTTACTCGACTAATAGAAAAAGATACTTGATTAATTTAGAGAAACCGAGAGCATGCATAACTTACTCGACTAATAGATCCTTAATAGTCGATTGAAATATATCTTTAGATTGATTAACTTGAAAATCACATAGAAAAATACTCAATTTATTTTTCAAATAAAAAAAATGTGTAAAGCTCTCAACCAACAAATACTCGATTAATCCAAGTATATTAGTCGATTATAGCATAGGCTTTACTTTGTTTAATATATGCTCAGATTTTGATGCTTTAGAGATACTTAGTTAATCTCAAGGCATACTTGAGTATAAGAAGGATTTACACATGATTATATGAAGTCCCAAACTTGATTGAAACTTTAGAAGAATAGATTTTGTATAACATATACTTGAGTCAGAACTTTGCAATAATCGATTGAATCACTTCAATACTCAATTAAACATAATGTTAAGCATGTAAAGGGCCTTTTATACTAAGCCGATTTTTGAAAAATATTTTCTCAAAAACTTATCTTCATGCTCAATTGATATATGAACATATTTTTCCATTTTGGAATTACATATAGGTATATGAGTATGAAGTTCTTTTAATTTAAAAACATTTATAAGAAAATGTTTTGAAAATCATTAATAAACCAAATTTACTAAAAAATAGATATCTCAAAAATATTTTCTCCATAAATCAAAACATAAATTTCTCAACAGTAACCATTACCTATTTATAACATTTCATTTGATGTTTTGTTGTATGCATATGGCTAATATCACTCTATTTATGTAAGAAACAATTCGTTTCTGCTGCCTCTTTGTTTGGTTTTGAAAATCAATTTGTTTCTTGCATCTATCGCTAAGTGTTAATGCACACTTTCAGTGGCATCAGAGCCTAAGCATAGTTATTTCAATCTTTGCTTGATGTTTGGGTGATGTTTGTGCTTGTTTCAAACATGGATGTTTGCTGTCTTTGCAGGGTTTATAATAATTATCAACCGACTTGTCAAAGTGGTTGACTGATTTTGGCTTTTGCCTTAAAAATTGTGGAAAACTGTTGATCCGTTCTGGAAAACCCAAAAAAAAAAATAGTTAATAGTATTAAAAAACAAGTCGACCTATTGAAGTAGAGGGAGAAAATTCAACTGATTTTGGAAACTAGTAGACCGTTTCAATATAATTGCTAAAAACAACCAACAATTATAAAGCACTGTCAGCTTTGCTGGTTATAGTCTTTCGGGTTGGAATACAATGAGACTATATTAGATGACAAAATTGAAAGAGATATGATATGAGATGTTAATGGTTTGAAAAGTGGCATACATTACATAGACACGGTTATTGTTGTTGTGTGCTATTTTTCGATAAGATTGAATGGGTGATCATGGACTAGATTCAATGTGATTGAATGAATGGATGAATGAATAAATGTTATAGGTATTTAAAGTGATTAAATTTGTAACCTATTCATTTATTTGGTATGTGTTGTGCCATCAAATTGTCAAGTATCCACCTGGGCATATGTTGTTATGAGGATACAAAAATTAAATTTGTTTGTCTTAGGAAACAACTCAGTAAAGACTAGCGAGAAAATAGGAAGTAAGGTTTTTGCTAGTGTGTGGCATTGTTAGTGCTGTGTGCTCTTATGCTAGATTTGGAAGACATCTAGCAGACTTGTTATTTTATGCATTTATTATATTTTTGTATAAATCTATAAAAGGTAAGGTTTTTTTCATTAATATTTTCTCTATTCAATTATATGAATGAGTTTCTAGGTCTTTTGTGTGAGAATCTTATTCTCAAGGAGTTGAGATTGTGTGATAGGATTTACTGGTAACATAACTTCTTAAACTATTCCTAGTCATTTGGATGAGGACTCTGATTAATTGAGTATGGAATAACATAGGAGTTACTACATTGTTCAGTATGGGGATACCAATGGGAGCATGGTGTGTCACATGCTATATGACATGAGATGTCACTAGTAAACCTGTGGGTGATTGTTGAAGAACGATTAATCGAATGTGACGTCGATGACTGACCACATGGTCTGGTGGATAATGGTCGGGTCATCAGATTGCGATAGTGTGTTTATCCTTAGACTTGAACTGACACGATTATTTTGTGTATTGGTGTACGAGATTTGCTAATGAGTCGAACCATCCAATTGGAAGGTGAGAATGTTCATCTATATAGTTCCATATTGTTAGTATATGGAGATAGGTATTGGGAATAGGATTTGTTGTCCTCATCAGTATTTGATGGGGTGAACGTCCAATGTGATCTATTATTAATGCGACAAGACAGTCCTTGACTAGGGTAGATTAAAAGTTAAAAAAAGTGTTTCCTAAGGTGTCATCAAGTCACATTAATTAGGTCCAACATATAATTACTGAGTTTGTGAATTTGTCACTCCATGACTTTTGCTCAGTCGGGACGTTAGGTGATGGAATGATTATAACACACGATAATCATTAATTATAATAGGTTCACTTGAAGTGAGACTTCAATATCACCTATATTATCTTCAACCATTACTAGGTGTTATTCAGGAACTCTTGGAACGCCGTCAAGATTTGGAGAAGTTCCGATGATGGATTAAGGGGTTGACTGATACTGAAAAGGGTTTTGATGTTATCTGATTGCGAACAGATAGTGAACCTAGAAAGTCACATACTATATAGTGTGGTGTTTGGTATCGACATCGTGTGCCCAATATGTTTGTGAAAATGGTTGGTTAAAAGTTGACTCTTGACTCCCCTGCCAATAGTACATAGTAAAGTGCATTATTGCTTTGCATTATTAAGGGGGGCAGCGACGGATTCGTGAGGAGATTTTAATTTGGATAAGAAGAAAATAAAGGAGGGGATTATTTAAATATGCAGAGGCAGGGCCTCTGCCTTTTCTCTAGCACTCTCCCCCTACGTTGCTCTCTTCTTCTCCTTTCTTCTTGCTTTGCTTCCTTTGAAAAATATTTTGTTGCCATAAATATTTTACATGTAAAATTTTGAGACACTGGCACTGGTGATATGCAGATCCTCTATGTTTAGCACTGGAAGAGGTGATCAGAATGGTACCTTACTGCATACTAGGTGTGGATAGAGTAGGACCACCACAATGTGAGGTGGATAAGGTCTCAGTACATAAATTATTTCTATACCCCAACCATATATTGGATAGTAGGTATGAGATTTATTTATATTCAATTGTTGAATATGAATGTTGCTTAAATATCCAAGCTATGTATTATATTCCATTGCATGTATTTGATACACAGTAGAAAATTTATTTTTTCCCATACCATCGTACTAGTGAATCCCTTCAGTGGTATCAAGGACTTAGCTTGGTACAAATATTGCATTTAATTGGCGTGTTGGTTCTGGTATCCAAACAACATGTCCTAATTGCTTGGTTTTTATGGTTGTGCGATAATTTGCATTAGACATTAATATGGGGATTTAGATATGTTTGTTTGGATGTCAGATTGTATTATTTGACATATGCATGATAAATGTTTTCAAAATTGTTTTGAAACAGCGAAAGTGGATGCATAAACAGGATAAATATGGGCTTGATTGAACGAATGAATTTTACAGGGCATCATTTGTTTTAATTCAAATATGTAATTTTTAATTCATCCAGGTCTGTACTAAGACATAAGCCTCTAGTAGCTTTTTTTAGTCTTTATTTTACAAAAGTTGTAAATGAAGACAACGTTAAAGAGTTCATTGCAGTAGAAGCAATGAAGCAATAGTCTATCAAGGAGTTAACTTGTGGCATAGTTTAAACTCTGGAGGCTTGAGTTTATTCTGTGTGCAAGCCCATTGTCATCCTGGTTAATTCATTGTTTATTTTATTATGCAATGATTATATGATGGAATGAATGATGGAATCTGATGAGACCATAAAATAAGAAGTCCAAAAATCTTCCCATAAATTAATATTAGATCTAAATGGTAAATATGATTTATCGTGGCTTTCCACTGTCGTAGGGGTTCATCAATCTATTTAGGTGTGCCCAAGTAACTAAAATGTGAGGGTCAATTTCATGAAAAATTGTTTGATTTCTCCTATTAACCCCATGAGATGAAACGGTGTTCAACGGGTCTCACCTAACCAAATAACTAAAATGTGAGGAAGGGTGATGTGTGATGTTCAACTCATTGCACTTAGCCAGACAGTAGGTGGGATCTAACTAGTCCATCAGGTAAAAAAACTGTAAATGTGAGGTTTATGATGGGTTAAAAACCAAAGGTCAAACTCTATATATGATGTGGTGGCAAGTGTTGCTACTAAGACAATAGGAGAGGAGGCGACGAATGGAGCAACTTTAATAACAACTACCAGTACAACTTATGCACGCCTCTCAATCTGAAGAGACTGAAGAAGCAGAGGTGCCCTTGGCTCAAATAAGCAAAAGAGCCAGGGTAAAAGGAAAAGGCGCAAGTGATGCGTGGGCCTCGACGAAACCAATAGTGGTCGACCCGCTCGACCTTCCCTCGATCATCCTTCCATTAGTGCCACCATCATCATAGGCCTCCAGGCAAGTTTATGAGCAAGGAACATTCCCTGATCTACCTTCTCCTTTAAGTCCAAGCATGCGCAACAGCTAAAGCCAAGGCCAAGGTAGAAATAGAAGCCAAGAAAGCAAGGGCTCAACTCAAGTAGGCCTAGATGGACAGATATCATAGCTAGCACTAGGTTGTTTGCCGACTTTTGCTTCCTAGGTGAATATAATACCCGTCTCGAAGAGAGTTAAAGACGGAATCTCATGCACACCTGCCTCTACTTCCAGCCATGGGCCCTATTCATGAAAGAGAGATTCCTCTCCTATACCAGCAGCTGAAAGGGCACGAGATTCAAGTGCACTCAAGAGTGCCTGATACTGACTCAATGCCAAAGCCTAGTGTGGGAGTGTGACTAATCTATGCCACCATATTCCCACACGATGAATGGGAGTTCATGAAGCGCACATTTGAAGGCCTAGACATTGCGAAACAACATTTGGCTGAGGTACGTACTTTTTAGCTTATTTGGTTTGGTTGGAGCGATGCTCAAAGTTTAACTTGTTATTATTATTTCCTATATTGAGTGTATAAAGGCAGGTTGTGGGCACTGCTAATGCATGGGCCGACCTCGCTTGAGCTGAGGCTGACCGGTAAAAGTGGATCGACGAAGGCATACATCTTTAGGTGGAATGCATCCACCCGGAGCACAAGGTGAGGGATCTCGAGGGTTACAGGGAAAAATCTTGAGACCTCAAGAAAGATAATGAAAGGCTAAGGAGGGAAAGAAATTTATTTTACAACGAATATGATTAAATAAAGGGAGAGTGTGACCAAATAAAGCTGGAATTGGAAGAGCAGCGACAAATAACAGAGACTATCCAAGCTACCAACACTTCCCTCACTGAAGATAATAAGGGCATGATGAAGGGAACAAAGCATCTACATGCCTAACTCTTGGAGGCCAAAAGGAAAGCTGAAGAAGCTACGCGCCACTTATGGGAAGTGGATGTCAATGCTATTCAGGTTACGATAATAAAGGAGTACAGGGTTTCTCGAGCTTACTATGCAAGGAAAGAAGAATATGCCTCGGGCTTCATGAAGTATAGATTCTACTTAGCCTAAGGCCATTTGGAGAAGAACCGTCCCAGGGAAATATTCCTTAAACTAGTTTACACCTCGGAAGCCATGGCTTGCAGTATCCCTGATTGGAGCGAATTTGGAGATCTTATCCCACTTGCTGTAGAGGACTACCTAAAGGTTGGCTAGGCAGATGACTTATGCAACCTCACGAGTCCATTTATGCTCAAACCTATTGCAGGTTGCAAGGTCTAATGTGCTTCCAAACCCTAGTTCAGGAGAAGCGTTGGAGACAGTTGACGCCTCCAAGATATCAACATACTAGGTTAGGACATTTTGGAGCAAGGGTAAGTAAGAGGTACGACCATTCCCTTTAGTTAGCTAGACAACCCTCATCCCTCTTAGACTTTAGGATGTTTTGTTTCCTAGAAATCTGATGTATCTAAACTCTCAATCATTATACTTTGATCTTCCTATATTAATGAAATAAGAATTTTTTGGGAAGATGCACTCGATATATGGTTGGTTTGGTGACTTTGCATTTGTATGCACATATATGTTTTTCATATTTATGCATGTGTGAAAGTAAAGTGATACACAAATGAAATAAAATGAATGCTTGTTGAAAACAATACATGGTTGCTTATAATTGTAAGGACATACACAGGACTTGGTTGTCTTAAATGAGGCTTGCATATTTCTTGGGTACCTGCATACACACATAAGAAAACCCTACTCCCCACTGTAGCTATCTTAGGGATGTCGGTCTGCCTCAACCTTTAAAGTATAAGGTAGTCACATAGAAAAGAGCAAACATTTGTACCAACAACAATTTTAGTAAAGGTATTTGTTGAATGTGAGATGAAAAATCCTATTAAGCATCCAAAGTGTAAGGTTAATGGATGATATCACTACTTTCACCACAACTAGGGGTTACAAGCCATGTCTTGAATTCCCAGGCTGCCTATACTCGTGTATCTTATTGAGGCCTAAAAAGTGAGCACGCTCATCCTAGTTATTTAGTCACGAAAGAGCCCTAGTAGCAGCCAGCGCATGCCTTGCAAGAATAGCAGGAAAGGGACACTGAGGACTTACACATGTCAACTTGAGTAAGGTCGAACCAACATAAAAGCATAGGACTTGCTCAATAGCACCCTAACGCGATGCAGGGGTTTAATATCATCTCACTATTGAGTAATGAGCCTCTGCATGTCTATCTGCGAACTTACATGTCATATGAGAATGTGAAATAAATGTTATTAGTATAATATTATACCTGTCCCCCTGTGATGGTGTTGGCCTATGGCATTGTTACTTTTTTGCACCCTACTTTTTCCCTAGTCTCTATCTCATGCATAGAAGTATTTAAAAGTTTCGAGGGGGTACCACCCTCTAAGTCTTTACATCCAAAGACTAGAAAATTATCATGGGAGGGCATGTACCCGATTGTTTGCATACATGGGTGAGATTTAACTGGGTGGACAGAGCATTGGATTGTATAGCATGGGGTATGCTTTGTAGTGTTCTTTATGCTACTTCTTGCAAAATAAAACAAGTGGAGTATTTCAATGTTAGTATACATGCACCCCTATTTGCTACATGCTATAACACACCAGGAGGTTTTACGTGGTTCGACTCATTTAGCTTACATCTATGGGAATACATGAGGGACACATGTGCATTTCAATTTGGGGAAGCTTATAAGAGCATTACAGTTTACATAGAAAAAGAAGAAAAATATCACTTCAGATGCGACACGTTCCAGGTTTTTCGAATAGCTTCTGCTTGCAACGTTTGAAGAATACAAGTGTTGGGGTCTTCCTAGTTTGCTCAAAGTTTACCCTCTTCACGGAGAGCACCAGTAATGGCTACCTTTTTGAGCACCAAGTCACCCGGCTGCAAGGATTTGCCTCTAACACAACTGTTATAGTAATTGGCCACTCTTCTGTGATATGCTGCTAGTCGAATGCAGGCTTGGTCCCTAAGCTCATCAATCAAATCAAGATTGCTACATAACTATTCTGAATGCTTTTTCTCATTAAAACACATGGGGACTGGATATCAACCTCTACTGGGATGAGGGCTTCAGTTCTGTACACAAGATTGAAAGGAGTCTCACTAGTGGATACCTAGATGATGGTGTGATAGGCCCATAAGATAATGGGAGCTCCTTTACCCAATCACGAAATGTAGTGGAGAATTATCTTGTTGGTTACTTTAGTTTGACCATTCGCTTATGGATAAGTAACTGACGCCATGCAGAGATGAATTCCCCATCTACTACAAAATGCACGAAAGGTATTATAATCAATCTGTGTGCCATGATTTATGTTGAGAATGCGGGGGATCCCAAAGTGGCAAATGATATCCTTCCACATAACCTTCTCCACTTTCTTTTCCATTATGGTGGCCAAAGGTTCTACCCCAATCCACTTGGTAAAATAGTCTATAGCTATGAGTAGGAATTTGTGCTGCCCTAAAGCAATTGGAAAGGGACCAAGTATGTCAAACCCCCATTGTGCAAAGGGTATGGGTTGAATGATCTGTTGGATTTTTTCCATAGGTGTAGAAGAGAATGGGTCATGTCTCTAGCACTTATCACATGTTTGAACCTTTGCAGAAACGTCCTGATGAAATGTGGGCCAGAAGAAACCTACCTTCAAGACCTTTGCAGCCAATGCTCTTCCCCTAAGATGTTCATTGCAATCTCCCTCATGTACCTTAGTAAGTGCCCACTGTGCCTCTTATGGACCAGGACACTTTAGGAACGACATGGAAAAAACTTGGCTTGTAAAGAGTACCACCAATGACCACAAAGCGAGCTGCTCATGTTCTCAACAACTTGGCTTTTGTTAGGCTAGCAAGAAGCTCCCCTATAAGCAAATATCGAAGAATCGACGAAACCAATCATTTATCGCTTCATTGAACTGCACCACAGTTTTATTCTCACCATTCTCAATGCATGGTCATTGTAGAATTTCCATATGAATTAAGCGCCTAGGGGTATCCTTTGTCATAACCAATTTGGACAGGGCATCAGTGTGTTGGTTGAGGGCACGATTGACTTGAATCAATTGAAAACCAAGAAATGAGTGGGCTAACTCTCGAAGCTTTTGAAGATACTTGGTAAGCGTTGGATCCCTGGCTTCATAAGTACCCTAAAACTGTTGCACCACAAATTGAGAGTTGTTGTAGGCTGTCACTTGATATGCTAATATTTTCTACATATTTTCTATACCATTTTTACTTAATTTTATGCTTAATTTTCATTCTTTTATATGTTTTTTATATTAATTTTTGGTAATTTATCATTTTGATAGGATTTGAAGGAAAAGTGAAAAAAAAGAGCAAATTATGGATTTATGTTGCTTAATGCTCTGATTAAAAATAAAAACTACACTAATTGGAATTTAAAAAAAATTCTAAAAACAATATATGTGTAGGCTCTATATACCTACTTTTCTACATTTTAAACGGTGCACAAATCCAAATTTTCTATAAAGAGTTATGACTGTTGGAGTGACAAAAGATTAGAGCTGTCTAAAAACTAATATTCCCTATGAATTTTTGTTATATTTTCTTCAAGTTGGGCTGATTTGTAGATGAATTAAGAGACATTTTTAAGGGGTTATTAGAGATTTATACTTCATGAAGAATTATCCCCAAATTGACCAAAGAAACCTAGCCCAAAAGTCTAATAAAATTAAACCCATATATTACAAAAATCCCTAAATTAAAGTTCTTGATATTTTGAGCGATTATTTTGTATTTTTCCTTGAGTGTGGGACTTAAAATTTTGAGTGGGCATGGTTAGCATAAAACATGGAGGAGGAAATTACGGAGTAACATGGAGGAGGAAATTAGGGAGGTAGGGTATGGTTTAACCCATGTTTTAAGGAGGAAATTAAGAAAAAAAAGAAAGTGATGAGTATACAAAGAGAAGGAATACTGAAAAATTGAAGAAGTTGGAGAAGTGAGAGAGCTTTAAGGAGTAGAGAATTGGAGCACCCTTGGTGGAGGATTTCTTTGATTTTCTTCAAGAATTAGTGACAACAATTTTTGAGAAAGAAATTTTGCATATCAAAAGATTTCTTATATTTCCTTTAAATTATACATTTATGTTCATTTATTTTGTTATGGATTTTATTATTTGTAATATGAACTAGACTCTATAAGTAGGGTGTTTTGATGTAACTTAAATATGATAATTTGATTTTCATGAATTAATTTTTTTTATTCATGCAAATGTTTATTATTGTGCTTAATACTATCAAATACTTGGCTAATATTTGATTGATATATTGATATAAATTTAAACCAAAAAAAAAAATCTATAACTTGATTTAGATAATAAACACTGCAAGAATATAATTGAAACAGAAGTAAAAATTTTGACTTGTGTGGTTAATTATCTTTATATGAATAATTAAATTTTAATTGTCAACCATTTAAATTAAATTAGATTATTTAGGTGAAATTAAAACACCGCAAAAATATAAATTTGCTCTCCAAAATTTTAACTTCTTCATATTTATTTTATGTGTTATTATTTCATTTTGTTTTCTTATATTAATTTATTCATCATTTAATCAATTGTTTAAATAACATTTGAGTTAATATAATTTTGATAATTATCAACCGATTCTTATGGAAACGATATTTTTACTTACTACTTTATTACTTGTATGATCCATACACTTGCGAAAAATCGTTATCATCACCCTTTGCATTTCTAACCTCTTAGCAATAGCCAAGCCAACAATAAAGGCTTCGTATTTTGCCACATTATTCAAACTTGGAGAGGTGAATTGCAACGAGTACTCCAAAACTTCACCGTCATGAGAGATTAGTATAATGTCGGCTCTGCTACCCTGCACATTTGAAGCTTCATCAACACGCAACCTACTCAGGAGGTGATCGTGCTTCAAGCTTGGGTACACAAGTGCATTCAACAATGAATCTACCAACTCTTGACCCTTAATAGCCCTTCGCAGCTCAAATTGAAGATCATATTCGCTAAGCTCAATTACCCATTTAGTGAGCCTGCCTTTACATTTTGTCTGCTGTAGGATCTGACACAAGGGCTAATCAATAAGCACCACAGTCATGTGGGACTAGAAATATGGTTTAAGCTTTCTTGTTGCCATAATAAAAGCTAGAGCTACTTTCTTTGTATATGGGTTTGCAACTTTACTCCATGCAGAACTTGACTGGCATAATATATTAGCCGATCAATGTGATCAGTTTTCTTTAACAACACGAAACTGACAGCTGCATGACTGACACCCAGATAAAGATACAACTGTTCCCTAGTCTCTAGTAGAGTTAAAAAGGAATTTCTCAAAGATAATTCTTCAACACCTGAAATTCCTATTTGCAATTGTCATTCAATTGAAAATTTTCCCCTTCTTTTTACACTTGGAAGAAATGCAAACTTTTTTCAGCGGAGTTGGAGAGAAAGCGACTGAAGGCTACGAGATGGCCAATTAACTGTTGAACATCCTTTACAATAGAGGAAGATTGCATGTCCAATATGGCCTAGATTTTTTCTAGGTTAGCTTCAATTCCTCGCTGTGTAATAAGGTATCCTAGAAACTTGCTCGAACGAACGCCAAAAGCACATTTACTAGGATCATTGGTAACATACTGCAAACACCTGTGCAAGCTTCACAACATGTGGTTACCCCCACATTATTTAATTTGGAAGGCATCACATTATAGCAGTATGTGCCTTTTTCAGTAATGAATGAGGTCTTTTCAGCATCCAGCAGAAACATACTGATTTGATGATACCCAAAAAAAGAATCCAAAAAACTCAACATATGATAGCCATAAGTTTCATCTACTAGGCGAACAATTCATGGCAGAGGGTAAGAATCCTTTGGGTATGATTTATTTAAATCTGTAAACTCTACACACACTCGCCATTTTCTGCTAGACTTTCTAACATTACCACATTAGCGAGCCAATCAGGGTAGTAGAGTTCATGAATAAATTCGACTTTTAAGAGCTTTTCAATTTCTTTTTCGAGGGTTAGTGACTGCACTCTCACCCTGCAATTAAAACACAAAACAAAACACAATAAAAATTTTTTATATATATTTTTTATTTAGGTGAGAGGTTTATACTCGTCAGTGTACGAGTGCAGTTGTAGTCCAAATTTAAATTTATATTTTCTGGATGAGTCCAGGTCGTCCACTGAGAGATTTATTTTATGGCAAAAGCAAAAGAATGTCACACACACGCACACGCATTTAGATGGATTGGTAATAAGATTTTTTTTATGATTTTCTTTTTAGATAACAAATACTAGAAAATAAAGTAAGGTAGAAGTTGAAATAAATGCTTAATGTGAGGATTGGATAGCACTTGAGTTAAGACAATTTCAGCACCAACCCATTGATTCCCAAATTTTAGCAAACAAGGTTTAGTAACATTAATTTAATTTCAGATATGAGGGTTTGTTACTAAATACAATTAGAGATGATGATAGTTCTAGTTTAAGCAATCCTCATACATGATATGCGAGATTCTAATTTAAGCAACTACCATAAATCCAATTACAATTAATATACAAAACAACTAAATTAATCATCCGAGTTTGGGTATGATAACATTTCCAGTTCTAGTAACTCTCATGCGTGACATGAAAACTCTAAGTTAGGCTTATACTCCAATCCAAACCTAGTGATTTTTCAATAATTAAAACTCACTCATATTGAAATTTAAATTAATGTTACTCATTTAAAGCACAACTTTCTTTGGGAATCATTGGCGTTGGACACTGTCCTTGCCTTAACCCAAGACTAGGTTTAGCTACTCATTTCCATTTAAAAGTTAATTAACAAGAATTTAAATGACATAATTTAAATAACAGAATTTAAATGACAAAAATTAAAGGCATAAACTAACCGGTCATTTAGACGGTAGATAATTAAAAGACAAGAATTTAAATGACAAAAATTAAAGGCATAAACTAACCGGCCATTTAGGCGGTGGATAATTAAAAGACAAGAATTAAAATTGCAAAAACTAAAGGCATAAACTAACCGACCATTTAGGCGGTGGATAATAAAGTAATAATAAACGATATAAGAATTTAAAAGAAGAAAGAAAGGAAGTAGGATTACAAGAGAAAACAAGAGAGAGATTAAGAGTAATTCTCTAAGAGAAACTTTAAGAACAAAACCAAACTTTGATTCAAGTAATAACCACCTCCTACAAATGCACCAAAGTGAGCTATTTATAGCTCACAAGATGCAATACAAGCCACACAATTATTCAACAAAACATCCACCTAACTAATGGAAGAAAATTAGATAAAAGACAAAAAATACAAAAGACTTTAGGTGGTAGACTTCTCATAAGAATACCAAAGACTTTAGGTGATAAAACACTTATAAAAATTTAAAACAAAGAAAAGTCTTCTACAAATTGGGCTTTGTTGGGCTTTTGATTGGTCTTGGGCCTTTGATTGGTCTTGGGTCTTTGATTGGTCTTGGGCCTTTCTTATATTGGATTCTATTTGATAGTTGGGCTAAGTGCACTTGAAACATCCTCTAGACTCCATAGTTGGCCCATGATTTTGAACAACAATAATGGATAATCCAACGTCTTCGATTTATGCCCCTAATTAATTGTAGAAGACTGCTTCCTTGCTTCATCCTGTAATAATACGTAATGCAAATAATTATTTATTTTAAGCATAATTATAAAGTCAAAATGGGGATATAATTCATTAAGATTTAGGAAATATTAACCCTTCATCAGCTAGCAACTTGTTAGATGCAATGTTTCATTTCTTATGTTTGACAAATCTAGCTCTTAGTTGTACATTCAATTGATGGGAGATCACCTGAGGGTTAATTCCTGGCATGTCTACAAGAGTCCATGCAAAGATGTTAGCATTAGTTGTATGCAATGTTTCATTTCTTATGTTTGACAAATCTAGCTCTTAGTTGTACATTCAATTGATGGGAGATCACTTGAGGGTTAATTCCTGGCATGTCTACAAGAGTCCATGCAAAGATGTTAGCATTAGCCTAAAAACATTAAACAATCTTCTACATCTCCTACGGTGGCAATTGGCTCCCCACATAAGCCAACTTCTCCTAATTTTCCTCATAGAATCTCACAAGCTCCAAGGCTTCCACTGATAAGGGCTTTAGCGTTGCTTACTCGGAGATAGACATGGTTTTAGCTGCAACATTGGGAACCTATTTACCTTTTGCACTCTTAGTGGATGAAACAAAATGAATTTGAGCTTTCTTCTAATCCCCCCAAACTTGTCCTACATCATTGGGAGTCAGGAATTTCATCAAAAGATAACCTGAATGAATAGCTACCCTCATATTAATGATGAGTGATCTACCCAAAATGACATTGTAGGTGATGGACAATGTTTTTATTACCATAAAATTCACTTGGCAAGACACTCTAGTGATGCATGCCTAGTGTTATTGGAAATTGTACAAACCCTACCACAGGTATGACCTAGCTGATAAAGCTATACAAAGTAGAAGAAATAGGCTTGAGCTGATCGTGAGCAATGTGCATTTACTCAAAACAGTTCTAATAAATCAAGTTGACGAAACTGTTGTTGTCCATAAGAATCCGATCAATCTATGCTTTGCAACACACGACATGATCATGTTCCCTTGATCAGCGAGAGTAAAAATTATAGACTCATTGTCAATTTTTGCCTAGGCCACAAAATCTACCTGAAGAGCTTGGCGTGCATACACCTTTCTGGACAAAAAGGAGTCATCAACCAGGATTTCTCTGCCAGATACAACATGAATGTGCTCCTATGTCAGCTCATTGTTTGTAAGAGGTGCAAACATCCCCTTTCTTTGGGGTCTCCTTTGTTATTGTTGCTGAGCTCTCTGTTGTTGGTTGCCACCACCACTGGGTCCTCTTCCCCTTGGGCGACAGTACTTTGCCTATCTGGCTATTGTAGGCTACTAAAGTGTGACCTTCTTTGCTGATCTTGGGCCTGCCTAGGTCGGTCCAAGAGAAACCAATCCAATTTGCCCTCTCTAACTAATTGCTCAATCTAGTCATGCAGAGCACGACACTCTTTTGTCTTATGGCCCAAACACTGATGAAACTGACATAAAGAGTGCAAATCCCTGCCTCTTGACCTATCAGAAGGTGAGGGAAACTGATGAGGTTGGTGTGCCCCACATAGGAGAGGATAGCTGTGTGAGAATTAGAGAGAAGAGTATATGTCTGGAACCCGACTAAGAGAGACGTGTATCTTCGGAACCTGGCTTGGCCAAAATCATCAGATTTTGGGGCCTTTACAGCACTTCACATAGACCTCACACTAATTAGCCATTCTCGCTTCATTGCCCCCTCACCCAATTGGACTTACAAGTGAATAAAATATCCAATTGCACCACATATCTATTGGCTCAGGCAAACAAGTCAACCAATGTTACTGGTTGATCAAGGGCCAAGGACTTCCTTAGTGATAGGAGAGTGGTTCCTTGCAGAAAAGTTAAAACTGCCACACCAACCAACATATGTTGAACTTCCAAGGTGACATTCTAAAAGCGATCTATGTACTTTTGCAATGTCTCATTAAACCTTTGTCGAATACTAAAAAGGTAAGTGGGATCTTTCTTTGTCAAAGGATTAGCAGCAAAGGCTGCAATGAATTCACTGCGTAGCTGCTCGAATAAAGTAATGTTACCAGGCGAAAGCTTGATGAACCAAGAATGAGGCATACTTAACTAGGAATTGAGGAAAAACCAGGCACATGGTGGCATAATTCCATTTATGTAGATACGCCAAGGATTCAAACCATTGTGCATGATCTCTTCTTTCAGTAAATTTGGGTAACTGCAGGAGGTTGAACTTTGGAGAAAGAGAGTGGCTCAATATTTCTACAGAAAAAATGACTTTTCAAGGCTAGTTATCACCTAGAGTTATCACAATCATCTTTCTCTCAAAGACTTCTTCAATTAGCTTCTTAATCTCGGAACACCATGAAGCTGGGAGGGCTCAAAGATTAGAGTCCCATGTTAGCCTCCACACATCTTTAGTGGAGGTAGTACTCTCCACCGTCTCTTCTCGTGTGACTCCCTTGTTGGTATTCTTGTGCCTCTCTGGGTACAACTTGATGTTCTATTATATTTTACTTTTGTATTTGGTTTTGATGATGAAATACAAATTGTTTTTATATCTATACCCTTAAATAAGCTATGAACATGTTATTGCTATTAAGGATTCAAATTCAATTTCAAATGCTTTAGCTCACTTATACACACCCACATATACACAATACCCCTTTTATACAATATCCATAATACACATAACACAAATACATATATATATATATATATATGCATATGCAACTTAGCAACCCCCAAACCAAATTTATTTTTGACTTTTCCACTCTTCTTCCACTTGACTTTTCAATCCATTACTCCCTCTCTTAAATCTCTTCCAAATCCTTTAATTCTTGACATGCACATACATATATATATACACCCTTCACTAATACCCTTTATTTTAATAAACCATTTTCCTTTATATATTTATTCACACTTAACCCAAATTTCACATGTAATAATCCAAAAATCCATAATCCCATTTATTCGTATTTCCAATACCATAATTCAATATTTAATAGATATTTTCACATACCTTACTCCATTTTGACTTTTTCAATTTTTAACCACGTTTGCCTCTTTCTTTGACTTTGATTATTCTTGCCTTAATTTTCACCTATAAGATCACATAGAATTCTTTAGAAATCATTTTTTAAATAAACAAAATTCAACTCACATAAAAATATTACCCGAGCAACCTAAACCCAAATATGGGTCGTTACAGTTTCTCCCCTCCTTAAAAGAATTTTGTCCTCGAAATTCTTGTCATATTGTTATATGCTTAAAGGTATGCATGACTTATTACCTTCTTAAATCTCATGTAGTTGGCTTCAACCTATGGTTTTGCTTTGCTACTAAACCTTCACCTAAGGGGTTATTCAATTTCTCGGTACTTTCTCTTTTGGATATTAAATATTAATGAGTAACCCTTCCTATAATGCATCTCTTTAATCTTCCGACGTGGACATAACTATCCTCAAACGCTACCGGCACATTGGTCAACCCAAGGTTATCTTTAAATATTCATAATCTTCTTGTCATGGCCCAACATCATTTCAAGGTTATTTCATACTCTTACTTCACTTTTAATATCTCGACCACACTTTAATTTAATTTTCAAAGTATACTCTAGCTCCTTGCAACTAACCGCTTTTTCGATCCTTTTATCTTAAGCATTATAGTCTAGACTCATTCCCATTAGTATAGGAGCATCCCAAGGCAACTTCTTTAGGCGAACTTAACTTGTATGTATGCAACCTCACAATTACATCTTGGGCCTTTGTAGCTTAATTTCTTTCAACTTTCCTTTACATTATTTATAACCATCCTTAACATAACTAGGCAAGCAATGGCCTCAAGTAGAAGATCACTTCCAAGGTTAACCTTCCCACTAAATGATATTGACATACTCTGTATATTCTTCCTAAAGATGCAATCAGTTACTCCCTTTTTATTTGACATTCACACAACAAAGGTTCATCAACATATTTGGGTTTACTTTAACTCCCCAAGTCTTTCGCTTCCATTTCATTATTATACGCCATACACATACTTCAATCTTTCTCATAACTACAGGTGCAACTAATTGCAACCATACCATCCACTAAAGCAAATAAGCCTACATGCCACTTATAGTGACCTTATCTTAGCATTACCTACCCTTTACTTCACAAACCTCATAGGGCACTTCTAGGAGCTTATTTGGGCGAGTAGAGTCCTTATCTACTAAACTTGCGTTTTATATCCTCAAGCTCTCGTAACTTAACTTCTCTTGAATTTCCCTTTTTGTTCCCCTTACATTTTTTCCACTAGGGAATACGTCTATTCATTCACATAGCTTTCTTGGTTACTAGGCCATCTCTCAATTCATTATGTGTAATTCACTAGCAAATCTATGTAAGTCCTGCATGTTCCCCAATCCATTACATTTAACAGCTGAAAAATCTTAATTCAAGTTTAAGGCAAACGCACCATCCAAAGTCTCATATGATTATGTGGCTAACAGCCTTGAGCATTAAATCAAAGACTAACTTAGTTTTCCTACCAAAGTGAAGGAACCAATTTCCTCACCCAAGCTTTTGACTTATCAAGCCATTTTCCAAGCCATTTCCCTTGACTAACTGCCCCAGACTTGCTAATGGGTAGATACAATTTCTCCCCACATACATCGAACTTCATCTATTCTGGATTTTCAAATGCTCACATTTAATCCCTCAATGCTTTAAAATAGTGGAAGGCTTAGGAATTTATGTTTAGCAGAAAATGGTCAGCAGCCTGCTGCAAACTCTTACTAGCTTTCCTATTTTGAGTCCCCAAATTCTCTTTAATTGATTATCGTCTCAATCATCATTCTCATTCCCTTTCTGCATTAACTTCTCAAACATACCATATGTATAATCCCCCATTTATGTGGACATTAATTAATTAAACCTTCCACTTTGTTTTGCCTTGCTATCACCTGCACCACATATTCCCTAACTCCACTTGCACACATCATTGAACTTCTATCTTTGCTAGGACGCATAATAATCGCCCAACTGCACACACTTAAACCTCTTCATTGCCCATTGAGTTTCACTAGTTTATCTGCTTGTTCCTTACTCTCGTCGCATTCAATATCGGGGTGTTAAAATAGTGAATTCACATCCAAAATTATATATATATCCTAAATCCCCAGTTTAACTTCATACTTTAATGCATTATTTATTCCTTTCCCGCACATAACTATAAGATTCACCTTATAAATATCCGTCAAATATGCTTTGGTTGAGACTACACAAGACTTCCACTTATTGATTTATAAATACACTATACCGCAACAACTCATACCCATATTACTAGCCAAGGGAAGATAAATACATGTACCCCTTTGGCACTCAACTAGCACCATCGAATCTTCCTAATATTAACACGAACACATCCCCACTAGATAGCAGTCTACTCGCCCATCCCTCAACATGGGATGTGGCCTTATTCATTAGGTAGCTCCTCATTGTGCACCTTAATTCACATAAATTAATTGATTCATTACCCATTCATGCCATTCATACACTTGTACCTTGTGGTGTATGTTGCCAAGTTGAGCAATGATAGCTTTTGCATCTAGATTTTAGAGTATTGTGCCTGTACATATGGTTGATTCCTCAATTGATTCATTGTTTATCCATTGCTTCAAATTAGTGAAAATGTAACAATTTGCTCTCCCAAGGTGTGTCACTATTCTGAGATTTTTTTTCTCATAATACCATCACAAAATTCCCAAAATACCATATTTAAAAATCCCTAAACATATATATTTAGCATTCCAAATGATAAGTTAAGGAATGGTAAATTAAATACTTGTGGAAGTAGAATCGAAACCTGATGGGATATTGTAATCGCAAAAGAAATCAAATTGTATAATATTGTTCTCAATAGCCATACAAATTACAATATCTGGTAGGCAAATTAACATATAAATAGCTGTAACATGTCACCTATTATCAAGATTCTCACAACTTGTCATAGCATGAGTGTAGGATTTATTACATAACTACTAGTATAATCATATCTCAACAATCTTCTTTCCTTTTCCACTGCTCGTCTCACCTAGAATGTTTAATATTCTAGGGACAAAGTCCAAATTAAAAGATAAATATTTTAAATAAGTCTTTAAAATAATTTTTATGAATGTATGATGCATGGATATGAATAAACTGACAACGTAGGGTAGCTTTTGTTAGCATTTTAGTCTTGGCACAAAACCCTTGATAGTCATCCCAGCAATCACACACGACACGAAATACTTCTATGGTCATTCCGACAAAATTCAATTGGGGAAATACAGGTTACGCTACTAGGGTAACATCCCATCTCACCATGGTTAACATGGATGACATAATTATTGATATGCCAATAATTTCATGCCCAATGCAATATCACAATTATCGAGGCAATATAACATGCACATATATGACAAGATGCACATAAATCACATATATTTTGACAACCCTCCTGAAATTCATGCTCAATTTAGGTAAATCATTTCACACATATAAATTTTTGAGAAAAACCTTCTACCCTGATCTAACTATTAAGCTTTCTCAAAATTCGTGCCCAACCTCAAGACTCGTGTCTTGATATTTTTCCTGACCAAATTTTAGGAAAATTAATAAAATTTAATTCCCTAATTTTTCATAATTTTTTCATTTTTTCCCATTTTCCTCTATTTTTTTTATTTTTTTCTTACCTCACGCTTTTACACGCCCCCACCCACGCGTCTTTTCCTGCCTTTCTCTCACTAGCCAGTGACTGGTTTGCCTTGTTTTCCTTGTTTTTCTTCCTCTCTCTTACTCTATTCTTCCTTCCAAACACAATGGACCCTCTGGTGGCATGAAAATCTAGCTAAAACAACTCAAATCGACTGATTCTCGTGCATTTTTCGGTGACCCTCGACTTTCTGGATAAGTTTTGAAATCCCTTCAAAGTAATACCAAAATCTCTCAAATTCTCCAGAAATCTTCCTCTTCCCTTGGAGATCAAAACCCCTCCATCAATATCCTTCAATTTCTCCCAAAATGTTCGAATTTTCCAACTGAAAATCGATGAAACTCTTGGCTAAAACCTGGCTATTTATAAGCATTTCTAGCTGATCCTTTGGCTAATCAAGTTGCCCCCTTGCACCGGACGACCTTACCTTAGGCCATAATGGCCTAGCCTCCATCCGAATGTTGATTTGACATCCATTGTCAACGACCACAGTGCGACTACCAACAACTTGGCAGTTCACACTTCTATTTTCTATTAAGTCCTTTAGCTCTTGCTCTCTTTCACTTTGGTCCCTTACCTTCAAGTCCTTAGGTTTTACAAAATTATACTTTAGCCCCATAACTTTGAGTAAATTACACTTTTGCCCCCCCAAAACTTTGAACAAATTACACTTTCCCCCAATAACTTTAAAAAAAATTACACTATGCCTCAATAAAAATTGTACCTAAGTACACAAAATTTTTCGGGTATTACAAAAAATCCTTTATTTTCTACACAACGACACCTATTTATGACACAACTGATCAACAATATATTTATATATTTAAAATCTAAAGCAACAACTATTGTGACTGCCACCACGGGTTTCCTAACAATTCTTCCTACAACAAAAAATTATTAAAGATCGTTTCAGGGCTTATGGAGAAAGCAACCCCAATGCTTAAGTAAGAGGTTTACTTGAAAAAATGCAGAGATGCAGAAAATGAAGTGCAGAGATTAATTCTACCAAAGCTAAGAAAAAAAGATATGAAAGTACCATTTGTTGGCCCTCATAAAGCTCATTAGGAAGAATTATATATAAGCAATATTTGGGGTGACTGTCCTTGCGTGTCTCCTGTTGCTTGTGCCATCGATTTTGATAAAGGAGATAAATCGTAGATGTGAAACTTTACCTCATTGCATAGAGCGATGATTGAACTCATGACCCACAATTGTGAATCTGGCATATTGCTTGTACAATTGCTTAACCTATGACCTAAGGGCATGATATAAGCAATCTTGGAATCATAACTAATAAATAACAACTAAATTCTCAAAGGCATATCCTTTCTAGATTGTTCTTAAATACCTTGAGATTTAATTGTGTTTTAGTAGACATGGCCAAAATTGAACCGAACCAGCGGTTCGAACCGGAACTGGACTGGCCGGAACCGGACCCGGAACCGGCCGAACCGAAACCGGACCGAACCGGCGAAATTCGGTCCGGTTTCGGTTCGAGGTTCCACGGAACCGGAACCGCCGGTTCCGAGCCGGTTCCGAACCGGTTCCGAACCGACGGTTCCGAACCGGTTCCGAACCGGCGGTTTGTTGTAATTATTTTTCATTTCTATTTTTTATTTTTTATTTTTCACATTTGTAAAAATTAATTACTTGTATTACATACTTGTTTAGTTGTTTTAATTATTTTTAATGAAATTATTACTTATATTTCTTCAATTTTTAGTAGTGTTTTTTATTAAAAATATGGTTGAGAATATCTATATTTATAATTACATTTAACAATTAAAAATCGAAACCAAACCGAACCGAACAACGGAACAAGGACCAAAATTGAATACAACAATATTTAAAAAAAATTAAAAAAATTCGGTTTGAACCGGAACCGGAACCGTTGACCGAACCGGTCCAAACCGTTGACCGAACCGGCACGAACCGTCCCAAACAGCCCTTGGGCGGTTCGGTTCAGGTTCAAAGATTTCTTGAACCGGAACCGACAGTTCATGAATCGAAACCGACGATTCATGAACCGTGGCCATGTCTATGTTTTAGGGGCTAAAAGCATCATGGATTATAGTCAAAATTCACAAGGCTCGAGACGCCCTGAGGCTGAGATTGGCTTGTAGATTCCAAGGCCAATGGTAGCCCATGGGCTCCAAGGTCAAGGGTCACATGTAAACTCTAATGTGGAAGATGGCCTGAAGACTCCAAGGCTGGGTGCACTCAATCCTGTCAAGACAAGACCCAAGAAACATGACTATGAGACTAATAAATTCCGAGAATCAAAATCGATCTCCAGTGATATGGCATGTATATCTCACAATTATTTATCCTTGGGAGGATAGCCATAAAGATTTTTTTTTTTTTTTTGCTCTCCATGGAGAGCTCTCTTGGTTTCCCTCGCAAATGGCGGAGATATTTTACTGGGAAGTCACATTTTTCACGGGAAAACGAAAGAACATTATCCCAACTTCCCAGTATCCGCATTCCCTCACACAAAAAACAAGAAGAAAACGAGCCGAATCAGGAAGACCAGCAAAAGAAAAAGAAAAAAGAAAAACCTTGAGAAAGTACACTCGAAGAGCGCAAAGCAAACGCAGGGCAGCCGTTGTCGGAGCTTGCCCTTTTTGGTGGATTTTACGGGGTCCTATCATCGATCGCCCCTTTTGTTGAGTTTCAGTCTCTGATGGCATTCTCGGCGCCCTTTAGCCGCTCAATTTTCTATTTGAACACGACGATGTCTTCTCAGCCATGTTCATCTTCACCCCGTCTCCTCAAATCCCACAGCCATAACCATAATTCGTCGACGATGGGTTATCAGAGCTCTTATGGACGACGGGCGATCAGTTGTTCCTCTCCTGAAATGGGTCACGCCCCAGATCCCCTGAAATGCAGGTATCAGTCGTCATCTTCCATTTTCTGTGCATATGTATTCGCTTGCTTGTTTTTGATGATTAAGAGGGATAATGGCTCGTTTTTCTACTCTGAACGGAATTATGCGTTTTTGTTAATTCTTTGCGTCAAACAAGAAGAATATTTAGGTGTATGCAGGTTTTTATATCACCAGTTGTGGGTTTTGGGCGAGTTCACTACAGATGTTTATCCATTTTTTGACCGTTCGATTCCTGAAAGTTTACATGCATGTATATTATGTATTTAGCTTGTGATGGTTTTATTTGGGTTGTCTTGAAAAGTCTGGTTAAGATGTATTAATCAGCATAATGCTTGCTTACTGTGAAAGGAATTATGCCTTTGTGGTGCGTGCTTGCTAAATTTTTTGTGAGACCATAAGATTATGCAGGTTTTGGTTTTTCAGTTCCTGTAATTTCTGATGTTCGATAACAGAGAGTTGCATGTATATTTTTACTTAGTTTATCATTTAAGTCTTTGTGTATTAATCTGGTAGTCAAGACTATGGCTAAAACAGTGTATATGCACATGAGTTTGGTTCAGCATGAAGTGGTATGCGTTTTCTGATATTGGATTCTTACAAATAGGGTGTGCTGAGTTTTTTGTTTGGGGATGACTGAAGCCCAAATAGGCAACGAGATGACATTTAGGAAAAACTATCAGGTTCATCTTTACTTTAGTTATTGCAAGGAGATAATAGCATCAAAAAGTTGTTTCATGACTAACAAGGTAGTCAATTAATGAATTGGTTGGTTTCAGTGTTATGCATTTGGTTCTTCCTTATATATTTACAAGATCTTGAGATTTTTGCATGTTTCCCCGTTAGGCAAGTTTGGGAATCATATTCATGTTATGGTATGAATGAAATTATACATTTATAGACATACTGTTGCTCTGTTGTGCTTCATTCTAGCATCTCATATCCACTTTATTAACTTATGTTTTTCAGCAGGCAAGCTCCAATACCTTCAGTGGCTCCTTTTAATGTCACAATGAATGAAGTTGGCTTGTCAAAACAATCATACACATGGCGTAGGGTGTTGCTTAAAGTGAGTGGAGAAGCACTTGCTGGAGATCAAGCACAGAACATCGACCCAAAGGTTGCATATGAACAGATATGTTCATACACTGCTTTGTTCTTTTCTGGTAATTTTCATTTTCTGTTTAAGTCATCAGAATATGATGCATCTGTTGTAATATAGGTCACTATGGCTATTGCAAGGGAGGTTGCAGCTGTAACACGACTTGGCATTGAGGTAAACTCTCGTTGTAAATAGTGACAAACACTTTTCAGGCATGATGAAGGCTTAAGGAAATACAAAAAAGGACTATTATCATATATATTATTTGAATGGACTTAAATATTGGTTTTTGACCTTTTTTAGTTGCAAAATAAGTACTTTTAGACTGTTGATCTAGAAATGTTCAGGACGGTATGTTTTATACTTAAGGAATTAGTTTACTTTCCAATGTTTCAGTTTTCTTCCTTTTTCTTGTTATTTTATTATTGCTATTTGGATGAATTAGTCTTTGACACTAATAGGAATCAATCACTGAATAATTGTGAACAATCTCAAAGTAGATGCTATTGAAGATTTGCAATAAATTGAATTAGGACAGATGTTGAAGGAAATGAGAAGAAGAAAGAAGAAATAGAGAAAAGAGAGAATTAGAGAAGGGGAGTTATAATAACAGAATTCTCTGCTCCTCTACATTATTGCACTACCTTTTATTTTTGCAAGACTCTCTTATTCAAGCCACAAAACAGTGCACTTAACCAATCAACCTATCAGTTAGAACTAACAAAGCACAATGATTACTAACAAACCCAACAACCAAAGCTACCAGAGTATAACTCAGCAAGCAGAACTACATAACACGTGGCCTTAGTCCAAAAGTCTCTTGGGCATTCTCCTTTTCTGAAACTCCTCCTTTTACCCTCTTTCGTTGCCTTTCCATAAGTTGTATCAGACACTAGACTCACTCACTAGGTTAGGTTGGTAAATGGATAGACAAACCCCCCCTGTTGCTAGCATCCTTTAATTGTTGTTGAAGTTTTAAGGTTGATCTTTGGCTACATGTATTTCTCTATTTTGTTGGTTATACAAAGAAGTCCCCTCACTCTCCCCCATATCACTCACAATGAAAATCCACTTTCCTCCTTGAACAAATATTAAACAAACAACAATGCCTCTCTCTTTTTGTTGGAGGAGCAATCAGTGTTGTGAAAAGTGAGTTTAAACAAACTTAAGTGCAAAAAAGTGCAAAGTGCAATCTTAGTGCTTTTTCTCATCAAATTTAAGCAGAAATGATAAACCCCAGATTAAACTCTAAAAGCGTGCACTTTTTGTTAAGTACGATGTGTGCTTATGCGTGCTTCTTTTTTTGGTTGATTTTTTAATTGTTTTATAGTAAAAAAGATCTGTTATTTTGTACCCTAATCCTAAAACACACCCATCTATTACATAAATATCTTGGAGGGTTGTAGAAGAGAATGATTCAGTATTTGGTCATGATTTTTTGACATGGGATGTTGTTGCTAGTATAGCTAGAGTTGAAGAGTCTAGATTTAATATTAAAAGCAAAGGAGGCAATGCAACAACTGCAACAACTGGAACAACGGCTTCAATTTCTCATCCATGACCAGTGTTGGTTGAAGAAGTCAATTTCATTGCACAGGTGAGGTGAGGAAGATGATGAGAACTATGACTCTAATGATGATGATAACTTTCTTAATCTTAACTAAATAATTGAAAATGAATTAAAAACCCTCTTTTGTTCTCTTCTAGCATGAATTTTTGTTCTTAATAATATTATCTAGTAATTTGGTTGCAGTTACTATATTATCTACTTATTTTTTCTAACATTTGCGCTTTGTTTCGATTGAGCGGCGCTTGCACTTAAGCTCTAGAAGGCCTTTACACTTGAGTGCACGTAGAGCCTTTTAGAACACTGGGGGCAATGTAAGCTCAGCCCATCATTGTTTCTTTTTGTCACATTCTTTCTCCCATGACTAGATGAAGTATTGTTTTTCTTCTAAGATCTTATCTCCAAAACTTGAAGTTCTCATCAACTGTAGTAAAGGTATGCAATTTTAATTGAATCAGACAACAGGTGTAGGAAAGTCTGAAAACTTGTTATGGGGTTGATTGAAATTATTGTTTGTCCTTTTTTTGTTGGCTGACTTATGTTTATATCTTTTGCTCATTGATTTTGTAATTGAGTAAAGAACATTGATTTTGGATTGCAGGCTGTTTTGATGGAAAGGAGAAACAACAAATGCCACCCAAAAATCACTTCTTCCCTCTAAAGTAAATTATAAAATTACCAATAGAGCTTTTAACAAATTGCCAAAACCAAGTAAACCCAAAAAATATTTGCACCATCCTTGATATAAGAAGGAAACTCATGACAAATCTCCCTTTCACAACGTGGAGTCCACCATGACCATACCAACAACCTTAAAACAATTCCAAGCAGTCATCTCCAACTCTAATAATCCTGGCAACGCCATCATTACCCATTTTTACTTCACCAAGTCACCTTCAATATATGATAAGGTCTTTGTTGGAAGTGGCATGAATGGATTAACCGCTATCAAAAATCCGACCTCTCTACAAAGTAGAAGAAAGTCCACTGAAACAATGGCAATTCTATCCATCTCACCCATTCTTTTCTTTGCACTTTGTTCCATTTTGTACAGTATGTCTTTATGTGCCCCTTCTTGCAGCAAGCAAAACACACTTTCTTTCCTTGTTTTAATTTCAAATCAAATTAATTTCTATTTTTAATTTAATAAAATTTTATAATTGTAAAATGAATCTTGGTCTGGAATCCAAGAAAATTATTAAAAAAGTCTTGGATTTGCTCCTGGACTTGTCACGATTCTTTGGAGCTCTGCTTTTACCTCTTCTATTTTCTATGACAAGAATTTATTTTTAAGATGAGGAGCCACTGTCTCCTTGTTTTTTCATTTTTAGTAAATTCCCCTTGACCAAACTCATAGACAGTCTCATTAGGAGTTGACCTGGTGACAAAAACTGAGAAAATCCCCCAGCTATCTGGCAAGTAACCCAAAAGCCATAATGTCTGCACTTCATTATCAAAAGTGATTTTCTTTTATGCCAGTTGATTCATAATGTCATGCATTCATTCAAGTGATTAATAATAGGAGCTCCATCTTTGTACTTTAAATTCATAAGTTTCATAATAAGATACAATTTACTTCCCCCTGCTTTTAGGGCATACCACTCTAATTTCTTGATTGGGTAGGTCTTCTATTTTCCCTTTCCATATATGATAGTTTCTACCATTCAAACTATTCTACTGGAAAATCACATCACTAATCATCAGTAAGTATCACAAACAATCCCTTCTTGCATTACAGAAAATCCAATAGCCATCACCAACAGTGGTGGAAACTGTAACAAGAGAAGTGGAGAAATCTCACCAAAAACAGCAATCTGTCAAGCACAAAATGCCACTATAGAAATTAACAAATGACGATCAAATAGTCCACAGTGTGGAACCACATCCCCATCAAACCTGCAAAATTTTAGTCAAATTAGAGCACAAAATGCCACCTGATTGAAGCGATCAAATTCATTGCTCAACATAATTTTCTTTATTTTTGGGGTTCTCTCTCTAAAACTTCTCCCACACACTATTCACAGCAAGCCACTTTGATTTCTCAATGTCCTATACAAACAGGATTTCTTAAAGGATTTTCATATATTGTCAGAAATTGACCTTGATGAATTATCATGAGGAATATTGTGGATATCTCATTACCGTGATATTATTTTGTGTTTAATTTAAATGTTTTCATGTGTTTAATTCCTAATATTTATTTATTTGCTTGAAAGTTGTAAAAACTGTAACGTAGCTGATGGATTGGATGGAAATTAACCTAAGGTTGCTGTCGGGAATCAAAGAATTAGGAGATAAGCTGGGCAATTATGAGTAATGGAGTGTTATTTTTATAGTTATGTAGTAGTGGACTGTTATTTTATAGTTGGGTAGTAGTGGTAACTGTTGGGATAGCCCTATATAAAGTTATACTACAGTATGCCAAGATCATCAAGCAATTATATTGAAGTTCTCTCATTTTCTCTGTATCTATTCTCTGTTTCCCTCTATTATTCTCTCTATTTTCTCCCTAAATTCTCTCATTTCTCTCTATTCTATGTTTCCCTCTGTTCTTCTCTCTATTTTCTCCCTAAATTTTTTCATTTCTCCCTTTCTTTCTTTCTTTTTTCATGACTACCAACTAGAGATCTTAGATTCAAAACCTAGGTTCCTGACAATTGGTATTAGAGCAGTGGATTCTTGGATTGCTAATTTGATAGTTTGGATCTATTAGAGATGGTAGACGAAACTAGAATGAAACAATTGGAGGCGCAAGTTAACCAAGTTAAGTTCATGGTGACTAATTTGCAAAACCTAATGGAGGCCTTGGAAGAAAGATTAAGCATGCATCACGGAGTAGTTAAATCAATGGAGAGCAAGTTAGATGCTTCGATAGATGGATTGGCTAAAAGACTTGATGGGTTCTTGCAGATGTTTTCCAGAATTCTGCAAATCAACTTGTCAAGAGACTTTCCGCCGAAGGAGAATGTTGATTCAATTTTGGAAGACAATGAGTCCCAATTGAAAGAAGACGAACAACCTGCCAAAGCTATATAAGAAAGCTTGAATGTTGAACCCCCATCCTGAGATGGAAATGCTAATATTTATCAACCTAGTTCAGGATATGTGCTAGCTGTAACACTAAGATTGGTTATGGAAGATTCCTGAATTGCATGGGTGTAGTTTGGCATTCAGAATGTTTCAGATGCCATGCTTATAATCAACCAATTTGCGATTATGAGTTTTCTATGCCTGAGAATTATCCTTATCGCAAGTCTTGCTACAAGGAGCACTATCACCCAAATGTGACATCTACAAGCATTTCATACCAACAAATGTTGCTGGGTTAATTGAATATAGAGTGCATCCTTTATGGGTCCAAAAGTACTATCCTTTTCATGAGCATGATGGGACTCCTCAATGCTGTAGCTGTGAGCGAATGGACCCAAGGGAAACAAGATATGTTGCGCTAGATGATGGTTGAAAGCTCTCCCTAGAGTGTCTCGACTCGACAATAATGGAAACTAATGACTGTCAACCCCTTTATCTTGATATGCAAGAATTTTATGAAGAAATTGAAGTGGCTGATAAAAATTTCCTTGAAGATGCACCCGGATAACAATACTTGGGAATTTTTGCCAAATCTCCTAGCTCAATTTCCTCAAGTTTCTCAGTTCCTTTAATTTTCTTGAGGTCAAAAAAATTTTGAAGGGAAGAGAAATGTCGGGAATTAGAGAATTAGGAGATAAGCATGGTAGTTGAGTCTTGGAGGGTTATTTTTATAGTTATGTAGTAGTGGAGTGCTATTTTACAGTTGTGTAGTAATGGTAACTGCTGTAATAGCTATTGGGATAGCTCTATATAAAGGTATACCACAGTATGCTGAGATTATCAAGCAATTATATTGAAGTTCTCTTATTTTCTCTCTATCTATTCTTTGTTTCCCTGTGTTATTCTCTCTATTTTCTCCCTAAATTCTCTCATTTCTCTCTATTATTTGTTTTTGTTTTCTCCCTAAATTTTCTCATTTCTCTCTGTTCTTTGTTTCCCTCTGTTCTTCTCTCTGTTTTTGTGACAACCCCAAGGATAGATTAGTAATAGGCTGTTGTAGTGTATTTCTCTTTTAGTTGTACTATAGGCTGCTATGGTGTTGTACCTTCAATTTACAGCCTATAAATAGGCTAAGGTAGTTAGAGAATGCATGTTTTTGAATGGTAATTGAATCTCAGGTTTCCCTCTCATTGATTCTCTCTCAATTTCCTCTCTGATTTTTCTATTCTTCCCTCCCAATTCTCTGTTGTCTCTCTTGATCACCTGTGTTCCCTCTCATTTTTGTTTGATATCACTCTCATTTTGCTCTAATTCTCCCTATCTTGCTGTTCTATCTTTTTCGATTTCTCCCTGCTAAGTTTTGGAAAAAAAAAAATAACCTTACTGTCTCACCTTTTTTATTCCCAAGAAAAGCTTGATTTATACAAGCTTCTTTACAAAAATAGGAAACAGCTAACTTTAGGAAAGAATCCTGGGATCTATACAATTTAGGATACAACCAAGATAGGAAACATAATCTAATCTAGAAGATACAATTTTACTTTTAGGAAACTATATATAGAGTCAATCAATCTAGGAAACATATATAATCAATCACCAATCAATCATCAATTAATTAATCACCAATCAATGATTGAATCATTCATCCATATCAGCTGCCATCTTTCCCAATACAGAAACATTACTCTTGCTGCTGTTTCTTGTTACATACGGAAACCCTAGTTGTGGACACTCCCAAATTCCATTCTAAACCCTAAGGTATCTTTAGGAACATGACAAATTGGTATCAGAGCCGATGATTCTCAGTTGTAATTGCGAAAATTTTTAGCAGTCAAACAAGACAAAGCAAATTCAGGTGATTTTCGGTTGTTAAAACAGAAGCTGATGCAGAGGCAACTTGTAAGAGGCTGAACTAAGTCAATTAAATCGTAGGAAGTTGCAAATTCCAGCGATCACGGCAATAAGAAGAACTAGGTGAATTCTGGTGATATCGATAGGAAGCAGGGTTAGGTAACTTCTGGCGATCTAGGTAGCGAAACAAGGTTAGGCGACCTAGGCGATACAATAATTTCGATCTGACATTGTAACTAAGTTGAGTAGCTTATTCTTTGATGGCGAAGTAGAGCAAGCAATTTCTAGAGCTGATCGAGTTACAGGAGGCAATTTGGGGAGCCAAGTTAGAGGCGATTCTCAGGCTATCGTTTTCTCAATTCCAATTGTGACAGAGGCTGATTCAGGATTGCTGAGGTTAGATCTAAGTAATTCATGGAAGCAATTTCAAGCAAGGTGGATTAGGTTTTCTGAAATTAGATTCAGGTTCGAGTGAACTAGAATCAGTTCAGAGGCAATCTCTAGAGGTTGTAACAGGATCGATTGAGTCATAGGAGGCTATCGAGCAGTTCCTTGGCCTTCAAGTATTCCTACTCATGAGATTTCTACCATGGCTAACAGCACACGCATGAAACAATTTGAGTCTCAATTACAGTAGAAGAATGCTACAGTTTCAGTTGGATACAACATAAATCATGAGGCGATCAACTAGAATCATGAGATATGCGAAAAGAAGTTTGAAAGTACACTCAGTCTGATATGCGAGGAAGTCGACAGTGTGTTATGCGAGCAGATGCAGGAGTTTGTGTTGATGTTGTTTTAGATGTATCAGGTTAGTATTTTGGTTGAATTCTTTTATAAGTCGGGAGGCGATATCTCAAATGACTATCTCAGAAGTTCTAATCAAGGGATGATTGGTTTAAGCAATCAATCATCAGGATTGAATGACCGTAACATAGAACTTTTGGAGGAGAAAATTGCAGAAAGTAAATTGTTGGACTATGCCGGCAAACTGAAAGAAAAAGATGCTGACGAATTAACATTGGATCAGGAAAATTCGATGGAAGGACCAATTGTTTGTGCAGATATTGGTGCTGGAGTCCTTCCTCAGATTTCAGATGTACCGGAAACTGAGGAACAATCAGATTTGGAACAAAACATTGATTCATTAGATATTCTGGTTTTAAAGTAGGTCGAAGCTGTGAGTGTTGATGCCTGTGACAGTGATTCTAGGTTGGATCAAGTCTTTAACGCTCCACTTGCAGTAAAAAAAGTTCCAAGACTAGAGGAAGACAATCTGCCTATTTGGAATTTTTCTACTGCAGTTGAGGATTTAGCTAGACAATCATCTGGGTTCAAAACAGCCAACATTGAAAATGATGAGATGAGGGGAACACATGTAAACAGAGATTGTGTTCCATCACTAGCTTTTTTTGGGGTAACTAGTCAGATGTGTGAATTTAAGAGTGATCATCATTTGAAGGCTTTAGGTTTGCAGGTTTCAATTGCTAACTATGATAGGGAGTGGCTGAATTCATTAAAGGCACTTGATGTGGACATATTGACAGATTTTGGCACCATACTGGATCCTCAGACCTGAGTACCAACAATTTTGATTGGGTAGCTATTGCAAACCCAAGGGAAATGGTCTATTACACCTTGGAGGTAGATGCAGCCTTGATTGCAATTGTACAAGGTGTGGTAACAACCTGTGGTTTTGTTCCAGTGGATGAGAACATAAGAGTGAAGAGGAATAGGCCTAGATGGAGAAAGAAAGAAAGAGGAATAAACCAAATAGAGAAAGGTGGGATTGTATGAAGAGCAATGACCACTCATTGGAAGTTCTTGGGGACAAGAACTATTTTTTTTGGGGGGGGGGGGTGTATTGTCACGACCCCAAGGATCCCCAAGGATAGATTAGTAATAGGCTGTTGTGTGTATTTCTCTTTTGGTTGTACCATAGGCTGCTGTAGTGTTCTACCTTCGGTTTACAGACTATAAATAGGCTAAGGTAGTTAGAGATTGCATCTTTTTGAATGGTAATTGAATCTCAGGTTTCCCCTCATTGATTCTCTCTCAATTTCCTCTCTGATTTCTCTATTCTTCCCTCTCAATTCCCTGTTGTCTCTCTCGATCAACTCTGTCCGCCCTCTCTCTTTTTGCTCTAATTCTCCCCATCTAGCTGTTATATCTTTTCTTGTTTCTCCCAAATTTCATTCTAAACCCTAGGGTAACCCTAGGTACATGACAATTTTCTCCATAAATTCTCTCATTTCTCCCTCTCTTTCTTTCTTCTTTCATGACCGTCAACTAAAAATTCTAGATTCAAAACCTAGGGTCCTGACAGTTGCATTTCAATAGAGAAATTTAAATTGATGTCATTTGAAATTTGTAATTTGAAATACTTACAAATTTTGTCATTTGAAATGATACCTGCATAGATCTCATTTCAAATTCTTCAATTTTTAGGTTCCCAATTCACTTATATTTCTTTTAGGTCCAAATCTAGGGTGCATTTGGACCCAAATCCAAATACTTTCTGCAAAGATACATCCAAGCAAAAAGCGTGAAATTTCAAATTCCAAATTTCAAATGATGGGGTAAAATGAACATATCCAAACACAATAAAGGGCTATCTCATTCAGTAACATGATCTGGTTTTAATTGTAATGTTTATTTTTTTATATGATAATTGAGGTTTTTGAGTGATTTAAATATTCATGATATTGTTTTTCATTGTGGTTCTTTTTGATCTGACCATTGAACATGCACTTTGGAATTTGGAAGCTGTGCTTATGCTCTATCATAAGCATATTGTTTTTCATTGTTTACAAATACTACTCTTTCTTGGTCCTAGAAATGCAGGCACTGCATTGGGTATGACCTCATGTTTGTGAGCTATCAGCTTATCATATCATATGTTTGCTGCAAGAGATAAGGGGTTTTAAGTTTACTATAAGAAAAAAAGGGTAAGAATGTGTTTGCATATAGCCTGCCATTTATGGAAACACTTTTTAGCTGTTGGTTTCAATGGCCATGTAAGTTAAGTTTCTTTACTCTTTAATTGACGATTTTGGGTGTATTCAGTATAGCAGTCCAATGGTCAAGTTGACAAGCTCTCTCTCACACACATGCATTAATTAAGAATTTAAGACACTAATTTCTTTTTAAAGGTCTCGCTAGTCAATTATCAGCAATCTGTATACTGAAAAAGCTGTGACAAATGCTTGTCACATATTTGGAACCTTGAGGGGTATCCATTTGTCATACCTAGTGGGTTTGGGTGTGCAAAGGCCAAACCTTGGGTGTTTGGATGTAATTTAAGTTTGGGTAAATTACTATTTCTCCCTTCAGGTTAGGTGAAATTCGTGATCACACCCTTGTATTTTGGAAACACTCCTATTGCCCTCTTACGTTTCAATTCCATCAGTGTCCTTTAACAGAAATTAGGAAAGGACTATATTGTCCATCCTTATTAACAAGGTATATATCGGTTAAATTACTATTTCCCTTTGAGCTTAGGTGAAATTCATGATCATATTCCTGTGCTTTGGAAATACCTTTATTACCCCCTATGTTTCAATTTCGTTAGTATCCTTTAATAGAACTTAGGAAAAAACTATATTGCCCGCCCTTATAAACAAAGTATATATGATTCATACAATTTTGTATGAATTGTATGAAAATTATGTATCTGTAGGATGTTTAAATTTATTATATCATTCTTTAGCATAATATTTTATATCTTTTTATCAAAATAAATTAATTATATACTATAATCAGAATATATATGGACATACCTAAGTTTCTTATAGTCAATATCATATTTAACTACTTCTCATCAATTTTCTCTTTTTTTTTTATATATCTTTTTCTCGTTAAGAAAAAATATTTATTCCATTTTTTCCATTTTCCTTAGCAAGATTAAATATTTATGTGTAAAGTTTATCTATAGATATTTTTTTTCTTTAAATTTATGTTTTCAAATTTATGCATATATATATATATTAGAGGAGTAACTCACATGTAAAAAAAAAAAAAAATTATTAATAATTTTTTTTTGATGATTATATTTTACTTTTTAATTTGTTTAGAAAAAAATTTAAATAAAATAAGTTGAGTTTAAATAAAATTTTAAATTTTAAATATATTAGAGAAGTTTAAAATAAGTTGCATAAAGTTTAAATTTTGTTAATATAATTTTTTTGTTTAATTTTTTTTACCACTTTTCTTTTTTTCCTATTAAAAAGAAGGGCATTTGTGGGATTATTGGTAATTTATTTTGGAGCCCATTTGTCATGTCAGCAATCTACTAACTAGTATTGGCGGAATTGAAACGTAGGAAGGTAATAGGGGTGTTTTCAAAACACTGGGATGTTGATCATGAATTTCACCTAACCTCATGGAGGAAGTAGTAATTTACCCTTTTTAAGTTTTTTCCCTCATGCCACATTACCTAATTTCAAAGTTAATATTGATTTAAGGGTTGTTCCTAGTGCACGAGGTTCCCCGTTTTGTGATGATCATAATGATCGTAGTTGTACACAACCTCTCTCTTGCTTTTTTGTGAGGAGATGTCCACAATGTGAACCTGTGACCTTCTAGTCATAAAGAAGCAACCTTACCTTTGTGTGGTACAATGCCTGCCCTCTCAAAGTTAATTGTGATTGGGAAAATTAAAATAAATTAAGGACATATGCCCTCATAATCCAAAACTTCTCATTGGGTCTCATACCATATTGTCTGAGTTGACATTGGCTAATATTTCAGGTTGCAGTTGTTGTTGGTGGGGGAAACATCTTTCGTGGATCCTCTTGGGCAGGATGTAGTGGCCTTGACCGGTCATCTGCCGATTACATTGGGTATCCATCTCACTTATCTTTAATGCTTTTATATCTTATGAAAACTTCCATCTTATTCACAGTGGTTCAAAGGTTATCAAAGACATTGATGTTTCTCAAATCGTCTGAGTAAAGCTGGTCAAACTTGAACTTAAAAATTTTTTCACACAAAAGGAAAAATATAAACAATGAGATGTCAATAGAGATTATGAATTGGTTGTAATTGAATGTTTACTGCACTTAAGAAGTTGAAACCTTGGAGATTATTACAGAACTTGAATTGAAGTTCTATAAACCTGTAGGTTGGGGATTGAATCTTGAATTTGTGTTCAGTTGGGAATCTTGTATGCTGCAAATGTAGTATTGCATTTGTGCTTATCGAGTGTTGATCCATATTTTGTTTACAGAACTTTTCTTGTACATTCATGTGCATTAGTTGCATGCAGGGGTGGGCATTTGCTCATTGGCCTACCCAATTTGCTCAAGCCTTCTCAAATTTTGTCGGTTTTGGGAAAATGTACAATGTGACAAGGTTAATTCTGCGCATAAATGTAGGCCTAATAAGGTTAAAGGGATGGTGGTTTTTTTTTGGTGGATTAATGGAATGGGGTTGGGATTATTTTTAAAAGCTGGACACCTTGGCATGGCAGGCCCTTGATTTTATATATTTCATCTGTTTTATATAAACATTTGTGTGTGTTATTTTCAATATGAATTACTATTATCTGGTTATATAATAAATGTGTATGGTCTTTTGATTTATTGAAAAAAATTGTATATGAAATTTGAACCATAATATTTAATTAAAACAAATATACCAAAACAACTAAAGTATGACATAGGATACGATTGCCCTTGAGTAGAGAATATGGCCATGGATAGGGATGGCAGGCTAGAAGTCTAGAAATTCATTTAGCAACCCTACCTAGTGAGATTAAGGCTTGTGGGGATTGTTGTTGGTTGGGTTTGGGAGAATTAAAAGGCCCTATACTCAAAAACGATGGTTGTTGCAACTACTCTTGTCAATTTTATCCATATATTGCAATCAGCTGAGGTTTTGTTCATGTTTTTCTTTGGCTCACTGCTCTCGTTAAACTTCCTCGACAGGATGTTGGCTACTGTTATGAATGCCATCTTTCTTCAAGCAACAATGGAGAGCATTGGCATCCCCACTCGAGTGCAGACTGCATTTCGCATGTCTGAAGTTGCCGAACCATACATACGTAGAAGGGCGGTTAGACATTTAGAGAAAGGGAGGGTTGTGATTTTTGCCGCTGGAACGGGAAACCCATTCTTCACTACAGACACTGCTGCAGCCCTTCGTTGTGCGGAGAGTAAGTTATATATGTTCTCTGTATTCCTATGCTATCCAGTAGGATTTAGCAACCATGTCCTTGTGGGATGCAGTAGGATTTTCAAAAACCCATTCATATGTTTCTGATCCAACTTTGTAAGAACATTCTGAGAGGTAGAACTATTTTCTTACCCGTACTTCATAGTAATTCTAAACCAACATTGGATTCTCGACTGTTTGTCCAGTTAATGCAGAGGTGATGCTAAAAGGCACGAATGTTGATGGGGTGTACGACGATAATCCCAGGTGTAATCCAAATGCTCGCCTTCTTGAAAGTCTCACTTATCAAGATGTGATATCAAGGGATCTTTCAGTGATGGATATGACCGCCATTACGTTATGCCAAGAGAATAAGATCCCTGGTATGCCCTGACAAGACAAGTTATCTTTGTTGTTCTCTCGACTCTTTTAACTCTCTTCCTAGGTTAGGAAGAAGCGCGTGCACTAATTGTGGTTTTGTCGCTTTTGCCCATTTAGTTGTCGTCTTCAATCTTAACAAGGCGGGTAACGTCTCGAAAGCCATTCTAGGAGAGAGGGTGGGCACGTTGATTGGAGGGACAATGAATTCTGAGCCGGCAAGGACGACATGACGCATGCAGGAGGATGTGTTTTTGTTTGGCTCTATGCTGCTGCTGCTGGTGGTATTGTTTTTGGGCTGCCTTCCACTTTGGTGCTTAGAGTTGTGGGACAATTGAGCATTTGAGTCATGTGCAGGTCTCAGCCAGCCATGAGCGAGTTATACTGATAGATCATGAAGTTGAGACTTGAGACAGTGCTTGAATATTTAGTTGAGCAGAGCATCCATGCAGTGCTTGCCCACGTGTTGAACTTGCCAAGGCTTAAGGGGCTATTTTTAGTTAAGAAAAAACATTATTCAAAACAATTATTTTTTAGATTTCTATATTTTATTTTCCAGTTCATCCAAGTGTTTTTTTTTTTTCATATGAAATATAGGAGACACATTGAATTGTTAAATAGAGTTTTTTTTTTTTTTTCTTTTATCTAGTGTTGTACCACTTAGAATGAGGGGAATTCAAAAGTTTTTCTTTTTATTCTTTCTGAAGTAAGGTTCTCTCTAGAGGAAGGTTTTTTTGGGAGAAAGGCATTTTTTGATGAATGGATTCTTTAGTCAATCGTAATCTTTTACAGAGAGATTTTTTTTGAAATATAAAATTCCTTTTAGAGAGAGCTTCTCTACGAACTATGTAGAATTCTCTTTGGACTACGTAAAATTCTCTCCACATTGCACAGAATTCTATCTAGAATAGAATTCTATCTAGAGAGAGCTTTTCTTCGGATTGAATAGAATCCATTTTAGAGAGAGTTTGTCTCTGGACTAATAACTTCGATCCCATATGATGTGAGTTGTGCGCCTCTCGGGATTCGGGATATGTGTCCTATAAATACCCAACTACAAAACTTAGCAAAAGGACATTATTTTGACATCTGGTAAATTGGAGAGACTGAGAGTATTCTTACTATTTTTTTTTGGATAATTAATTATTTATTTTAAATGTTGATTTAAGTATTAGAGGGTCTTCACGGGTGAACATCTTCCGCGAGTCTTTTAATCCCTTTTGTTGGAAGAGAGCCAATCAAAGTATTATTCCTTCCCAAGAGGATCGTATTCTTTTTTGAAGCCAAATCAATCATTCGCAAGAGACTCACCAATTCTTTCTGAAAGTTGTCGGCACACCTTTCGAAAGAGCTTCATCCTTCCTAGAAGCCATCCACACCTTCTTGAAAGAGCTTCATCCTTCTTGAAAAAATACTCTCTTCCCAGAAGCCTCACATCTCAAACACACCCATTCCTGAGAGACATTCTTTTTGAGACTCATTTCTTTCAGCGGACTCATCTCTTTTTGAGAGGATCGTATCCTTTTTGGAAGCCAAATCAATCATTCTCAAGAGACTCACTAATTCTCTCTGGAAGTTGCTGGCACACCTTTCTGGAAGAGCTTCATCCTTCTCGGAAGCCATCCACACCTTCTCGAAAGAGTTTCATCATTCCTAGAAGAATACTATCTCTTCCCAGAATCCTCACATCTTAGACACACCCATTTCCAAGAGACATTCTTTCTAGACACTCATTTCTTTCGGATGAATCATTTCTTTCGGGAGACTCATCTTTTTTGGGAGAATTATTTCTTTCAAGAGATTCTTTTCTTTTGGGAGACTAATTTCTCTTGGGAGACTGTTTCTCTCGGGAGATTCATCTCGCGTTCTCAACTAGCATTGTCAATCTAAAGATTGTTCCCACATTATAAATCTTAATTGTTGTATTTTGACAACAATATTTGAAAAATTAGCAAGCATGCTCAAAATGATTGTACAAACCATGTTTTTAATTGGATTGTTAAATATGTCCATTGTTGTATGCAAATATTAATGGTTATATCCATGTTAGTATAAAAATTAATACTATTAATAAAATATTTATGATGTTAATGTTATTATTTTTAACGATAATGAATTATTAGCTTATTATTATTATATGAAAATTATGAGCAATTTAGATTGTAAGTATAATATGATTAATGTTAGGATAAATTATAAAGAGCAACTATGAGATTTAGTGAAATCATGGAAAATACCCTTCTCTTAGTTTGGCGTTACGTTTGATGACAAAATATCAAATTTGATTTCATATGTTAAAATGGAATCCATGATATTTTGTACGTTAAATTAAGCTTACACATGCGAGTATAACAAAAAAATTGATGATGTAATGTTAAATATTGCAATGGGTACTTCGTAGTTTTATATAAGGAAAATGCTAATTTGCGTGAATGAGAATGATTGAAGGCGTCAAATGACAAAAATGGCTTCACTTAATTTGCAGATTCACCACCTATGCCCTTGGTTGCCTATTTTCTCCTCTTCCATGACTGCCTCTAGCTAGCTCCGCCTCGCCCCGCCTCATTGCTGTCCCGGGTTGCCTTGACAAGCGATTGTTGATACATCCCCTTGTCACCCTTCTATAGCTCCTTGCACGATCGCCACTATATCCTATGGTCACCTCTTTGCAGTGCCTTGTGCGATCGCGACTGTACCTTGCAGTCGCCCTAACGTAGTGCCTCGTGCTAACTGTCGCTGCATCATCTTGTCGTCTTGCCGTTGCCGCCTCTAGGCTTCATCCTGGAAGAAAGCCCAGGTTTCTCCTGTTTGCGATAGCTTGATGATCGGAGTTCATCGTCGATGAAATCCAATTCGATCATCGGCTTTGTCATCCCGTCGGTACAAGTAGCACGATTCTTTATAAAATGGGAGAGGTATTTATGTAAATTCGTAAAATATGTATGGCATACACGTCTTTCTCTTTTTATTTTAGTACTTCTACAAAAAAAGGGACTTTTGCAAAATCCAATATATTTTTCATCTTTTTTTTTTTAATCTTTCCTATTTTCTTGCTGAATGTCCACATAAATGCATCAAAACACAATTGGACTAAATATAATATTTTTGTTCTTCATTTTTTCGAAAAAAAAATGGTTGTTTGAATCTTTATCAACATGGCAGCTCGAGAGTTAATTACATCAATAATAACTCAGCTTTGCATTCTATTACTGTTTGATCACTGAACTTTGAAATGTTACCTGTTAGTCATTGATATTTCAAAATGGTTACAACTTAGTCATTGAACTTTGAAATATTACTTGTTAGTTATTGATATTTCAAAATTGTTACTATTTAATCACTGAATTTTAAAATATTACCTATTAGTCACTGATATTTCAAAACTGTTATTACTTAGTCACTAAATTTTAAAATATTACCTGTTAGTCATTGATATTTCAAAATCGTTTTTCACCCGTCACTCGATAGTTACTGAACTTTAAGTTCTCAAGGGATAAATGAGAAATAGTTTTGAAATATTAGTAACTAATAGGTAATATTTTAAAGTTCAGTTAACAGTTTTGAAATATCAGTGACTAATAGGTAACATTTTAAAGTTCAGTGTAACAGTTTTGAAATATCAGTGACTAACAGGTAACATTTTAAAATTCAATGACTAAGCAGTAATCGTTTTGAAATATCAGTGACTAACAGGTAACATTTCAAAGTTTAATGGCCAATAGTAATAGAATATAAAATTGGGTTATTATTGGTGTAATTAATCCGGTAGCTCGATCATTTGCTACTTGAAGCCTAGAGCATGTCCTCTTGTTCTACACAACTCATCGCACCTCCGAATACTAGCCATTAATGATCATAGTTCATCAACAAACATCTTTCTTCCAACTTTGCTCCAACATTTAAAGTAGTTAGTTTTTTTTTTTTTTTTTTGTCATTTATCTCAAGGGTAAAATGGATATTAGAAGTTCACAAAGGTATTTTAGGAAAGTTAATACAAAATAATGCTGACATCAACAAAAACTGTTAGGGATTTTGGACAGCCACTTAACAACAAGGGGCATTATCATATTAAAGAGGTATTTATAGCACTTTCTTTAAAAGTCAAGAATTATCTTTGCAACAAGCCTGAACTCAAAGTTACACACAATTTTTCCTTAAAATTGTAGAGACACTATATGATATTGCTCACTTTAGTGATACTTAAAAAAAGAAAGGTGTTGTATTCCACTATTTTGGGAGGAATGTTCAAGTACCAACAAGAGCCCTTTGACTTTTGGGAGAAAAGATGGGTCACAAATTGTCTCTCATGGACTACCAAAATCTTATGTATGACAATTTGTGGTCCCCACAGGCATAGTACAGTTGATTCTCAAGTAATAGATTGTATTTAAAGATGTAGATTCAAGTCATGACAGTCATAGTGTGAGAGTTTTATTCTCTTGTGAGGGTGGCTCATTGTGGGCACCATGCACTGTGCCTCCTACTTAGTGCGTTGTTGTGTATCGTGATTAACCCCTTTCACGTGCGTGGAATAGTGTGTAGAGAGCCCTTAAAGTGATGAATTTCACCTTTTGCACCCAAGTATGACAATCTATGAAAGAGCCACAAAGAGAATGTAAAGGCCTTAAAAGACCTCAAAGATTTTTTGCAAGTCATTCTGCCTGCTGCTAAATTTCCCCTATCAGCAAGGCACATGACTTTAAGAGGGATCCAATTTCACTCACCTCTATGATGACCACACAAAGACAACAGCCTCGCATACTTATGCTTGAAGATGAATATGTAGAGAGGTGTAAGCAAACTACAAAAACCATTGCACAAGAAGAGACTGCAAAAAGTACCACCTTAACCAAGGTTGCTTGAAACCTGGTGGGGGAAATTTGCTTAAAACCCATCGAGGCTAATCCTCAAACTTCTTTGGGGTCTGAGGCAAGAAGAATTATTGAAGAGATACAACAACAAAAGAAGGCATTGATTGCTTATAGTGACATGCACCACCGAACAATACCCTTCACTACCGAGTTGTTGAGGCAACCATTCCCTCTAAGATTCAAACTCTCGTAGCTGCCTGCCTACTCAAGAAGGGGAAATCCCAATCACCATGTGCAATGACACCAGTCCTTTGCTCTTTTCCATGGATAGGATGATGCTACGATGTGCCAAGCTTTGGGCTTGACCATGGTTCCATTTGAATTGTGAACTGAACCAGATTTGTTCTTCTAAAAACTGAACTGAAACCATCTTTTTGGTTTTGATTCAAAAACCAGAACCGGAACTGAATACTTACAATTCAGTTATGGTTCATAAAAATAAGGAACCAGAACCAGAACTATAACAGGAATTAAAATCGGTTCAAATTGTTAAAAGATAAATTAAATAAATATAAAATATGCAATGCAACGTATCAATGGTCGAAAAATTAAATTTGATCGTTGCTTACCTACTGGCTACTGTGGTGCAATTTGATTGCGTGGCTGCAGCAAAATGCAATTTTTTGAATTAGATTGCATTGTAGCTGTGCAGCAGCCAACAGGCAATGGTCAAATTTTGACTGTTGCTTTTATTTTGAATTATTATTACTTTTTAAAAAAATTATTTAAAAACTCTATAAATACGCCCTTCAATTTCATTTTTTCATTTACAACTCAATTCACAATTCAATTCTCACTTCTTACTGTTATATATTCTCTCAATTTTCATTTTTTTTCCACTTAGTAATTATAATTTGATTTTACAATTATTTTTCTTTTAATCTTCTAATTCTATTCAAAAATTTTTTATCAAAAAAATGTCGAGTGACAAAGACAAGAGTATGGTTGGGAAATCTACCCAAAGTGAGCTATTATTTCTTGAACATATTTCTACACAAGAATTCCGAAACGTAAACAATGATGATGAAGGTGATGATCAACAAGAAGACCAATCTATAATGAAAGAAAAAAAGTTGAAATCCAACATTTTCAAGGTACATTTTAAGAAAATTTATTTAGCAAATGGGTCTATATAAGTTACTTTCAACTATTGTGGGCAATAATTTAAGTACAAAGATGGTGGTGGATATAAGACATTTAAGAAAACTTAAATACCAAGTATCCAACTCAAGTGGGTTTTGACAAGACACAATCTCAAATAGTCAGGTGTTTGCAATTTCTAATCCTTCTTCTCTTTTTGTTTATTCTGATAAAAAAATAAAGAAGAATCACCTAAAATGATTTCTATTGGACATTTATCTTTTTGTTTTGGGGAAAAAAATTTGTTAATTATTGTCAAAATACTTTAAATCCTTCAACTAAATGTGTGCCCAGAACTCCTACACCTACACTTCATTCATTTTATAAAAAAAAGAATAAAAGAGTTACAAAAGATTTTGAAAAATTTAAATGGTAAAGTTTCTATTTGTAGTGATATTTGGAGTGACCATGGAAAAATGCATTCATATATGGGCAATACATGTCTTTGGATTGATGATAGTTGGAACATTCATGTTAGACAGTTGGCATTTTAATTTCATCACATTGGTTTATTGTTTTTTTATCAGTTTTTCAGTTTCTATTCCCTTCATTTTCTCTTTTGACTTTGTCAAAGTTAGTTGCTATTTTTCTGAAGTTAGTGGCTGCGTATGGCTCAGATAATGGCAGCATTTTCTCATCAGTTTTATCCACTATGTTTAGTGGCAAGTCTTTAGGAAAGTTGGTTATTTTCCTTGTATAAAAAGACTGCAATCAATGAAAGAAGTATGCTGGTTTTTTTTAATCGCTTTGTGTCCTTGTTTCAATTATTGCTTCTCTGTTTTTTTCAACAGTGGTATCAGAGCTACAGTTGATCTTATAGGACCAAAACACCAATTTCAACCCAAAATACAGATGGCATCCAGCAGCCTAACTTTAAACCCACCTATCATCCTCACTGGTGGAAACTACCACATTTGGTCAGTGAAGATGCAAGCTTATCTTGAAGCGTATGACCTCTGGGAAACTATGACTGAAGATAAACCAATTGCTCCTCTACCAGCAAATCCCACCATGGCTCAAATCAAATTCAACAGTGAAGAAAAGGCAAAGAAATCTAAGGCCAAGTCACTCATTCAAAACTCAGTGGCAAATTGTGTTTTCTATAGGATTATGGCATGTGATTCTGCTAAAGTGGCTTGGGATAGGTTGAAAGAAGAATACCAAGGTAGTGATAGAACAAAGCAAATGCAGGTGTTGAACCTGAAAAGAGAATTTGAGTCGTTGAATATGCAAGAGGATGAAACAATTGGTAAGTATGTTGATCGAATCTCCTTCATTGTTAATAACATCAGATTATTTGGTGAGGAATTTGCAGAAAAAAGGATTGTGGAGAAAGTGCTTGTAACTCTTCCTGAGAGGTTTGAATCAAAGATCTCCTCCCTTGAAGAATCCAATGACTTAAGTAAGATCTCATTAGGTGAACTAATGAGTGCTCTTCAAGCACAAGAGCAAAGAAGGACTATTAGGCAGGAAAAATTTGCTGAAGGTGCTTTCCATGTGCAAAAACAAGTTAGTAAGGGCAAGAAGCAATTCAACCAGAAAAACAAAGGCAAAAATGAAGGTGGTAGCAGCAATGAAGGTTCAAAACAGAAAAATTTTCCTCCTTGCATACACTGTAAGAAAACCACGCATGCTGAGAAATACTGTTGGTGGAGGCCTGATGCAACTTGTGGGATTTGCAAGCAGTTAGGGCATATTACAAAGGTCTGTAAATTCAAAACTAAAGACTCAAAACCTCAACAAACTCGTTTAGCAAATGCAGCTAATGCACAGGAGGAGCAACTATTCGTAGTTTCTTGCTTCTCAACAAATGATTCATCTGATGCTTGGCTTATTGACAGTGGGTGCACACATCATTTGTGCAATGATCCTGAGATGTTCAGAGACCTTGATGAGACTTACAAGTCCAGGGTGAAAGTAGGCAATGGAGAATTTCTGGAAGTCAAAGGCAGAGGTCCAGTCAATGTTCAAACAAGTTCAGGTATCAAAACTATACCTGATGTTCTGCTTATACCTGAAATCAGTCAAAATCTACTGAGTGTTGGTCAAATGCTTGAGAAAAATTACTCTCTTCACTTTAAGGATCATAAATGTACTATCTTTGATCCTTTTGGAGAATAATTATTTTGTGTGAAGATGAAGAACATAAGTTTTGCTATTGGTTGGGAAAAGGTTTTTGAACACGCCTACTCTAACACCACTCAAGTGGTTTCAAATCTTTGGCACAAAAGATTTGGGCACTTTAATCAGAAGAGTCTCTCATATATGAAGCAAAAGGAAATGGTTGAAAACATGCCTGCAGTCGTTGGTGAAATTCAAATATGTGAAACTTGTCAACTTGGCAAGCAATCAAGGCTACCATTTCCTAAAGGACAAGCATGGAGAGCCAATCAAAAGCTTCAGCTCATCCATACTGATGTGTGTGGTCCTATGAAAACAGCCTCACTTTGCGGTAATAGATACTTTATTCTTTTCATTGATGACTATACTAGGATGTGTTGGGTTTATTTTATTAAACTCAAAAGTGAAGTGTTTACTGTTTTTCAAAGATTTAAGGCTCTAGTAGAAAATCAAAGTAGTTTGCTGATCAAATGTCTGAGATCTGATAATAGTACTGAGTATACTTCAAATCAGTTTGTTGAGTATTGTAATAGTACAGGCATAGTTCATCAGTTTACCACACCATACACACCACAACAAAATGGTGTGTGTGAAAGGAAGAACAGAACAGTAATGAAGATGGCTAGATATCTCTTACTTGAGAAGAAGATACCAAACAAACTATGGGCAGAGGCAGTAAATACCTCTGTGTATTTGCTGAATAGATTGTCTACTAAGGCATTAGAGAACAAGACACCATTTGAAGTCTGGAATGGTGTCAAACCTGCTGTAGATCATCTTCGAGTGTTTGGTAGCATCTGTTATTTTCAAATATCTGAGCCAAAAAGAAGCAAACTTGACAACAAAGCTCAGAAGGGCATTCTTGTGGGCTATGGAATAGCAACCAAAGGATACAAGATTCTCTGTTTGCAAACAGGAAAAGTCATCTTGAGCAGAAATGTGAAGTTTGATGAAGTGGCAACATGGGATTGGGAAAATCAGGAAAATGTGCATTCTGATTCTCCATTTGATGTCCAGAGTCAACTTAAAGCTGATGATTTGGTGGATGATCTTCTAGTTAGGGGTACAAGGACCTTGGAGGATATTTACCAAAAGTGCAATACAACAATCATTGAACCAACCAGCCAAGCTGATCAGCTCAAGATTCTCTAGCATGGAGAAGAGCAATGGAAGTAGAAATGGAAATGATCAAAAAGAATGAAACTTGGCAGCTAGTTAAAAGGCCTAATGATCGCAAGGTGATTGGAGTTAAATGGGTTTTTAAAACAAAACTCAATCCAGATGGGTCAATTTGTAAACACAAGGCCAGATTGGTCGTGAAGGGCTATGCTCAACAATATGGAATAGACTACCAAGAGACCTTTGCTCCAGTAGCAAGGTATGATACAATCAGACTTCTTATTGCTCTTGCTGCTTCCAACTCTTGGCAGATTCATCAACTCGATGCCAAGTCAGCTTTCTTGAATGGCTTTCTTGCTGAAGAGATTTTGTAAAGCAACCAGCTGGATATGTTATTCAAGGGAAAGAGGATCATGTGTATCTTCTTAAGAAGGCCTTATATGGTTTAAAGCAAGCCCCTCGGGCTTGGTACGACAGGATGGACAGCCACCTTATGCAGCTTGGATTCAACAGAAGTCAAAATGAAGCAACCTTGTATGTGAAATCCTGTGGTAATCATCTCTTAATTGTCTCTATTTATGTTGATGATATGCTTATCACAGGAAGTCAACTTGGACTGATCCAAGCGTTCAAGAAAGAAATGCAGAAAGTGTTTGAGATGACTGACCTTGGAATTATGAATTATTTTCTTGGAATGGAAGTGTTGCAATCCAGTCATGGCATTTTTACATGTCAACAGAAATATGCTTCTGATATCTTAAAGAGGTTTAAGATAGAGGATTGTAAACCAGTGGGGACACCTATGACAACCAGTATCAAGCTGAGTAAGGATGATGACTCTGAGAAGGTGGATGAAAGCTTGTATAGAAGCTTAATTGGCAGCCTTCAATATCTCACAGCAAGCAGACCTGATATACTATTTGCTGTGAGTGTTCTTTCAAGATTCATGCATTCACCAAAGGAGACTCACTTCGCAGCTGCAAAATGTGTACTTAGGTACATCAAAGGTACCATTGCTCTTAGTATTTTCTTTCCAAAAACACCAGGAGAAGCTTTGGAATTGATTGGCTACACTGACAGTGATTGGGGAGGCTGTGTTGATGATTCAAGAAGCACATTAGGGTACTTATTTTCTCTAAGTTCTAGTTTTTTCACTTGGAGCTCAAAGAAGCAGGAGACAACAGCTTAGTCTACTGCAGAAGCTGAGTACATTGCTGCTGCCTCAGCTGTCAACCAAGCTATCTGGTTGAGGAAGATGTTGAAGGATTTGGAACATGAGCAAGCTGAAGCAACCATGATTATGTGTGATAACATTTCTGCAGTCTCAATTTCAAAGAATCCAGTCTTTCATGGACGAACCAAGCATATCAAGATTAAGTTTCACTTTATCAGAGAGGCCCAACAATCAAATGAAGTGGTGCTTGTTCACTGTTCATCTGAAGAACAGCTTGTGGACATTTTTACCAAGCCACTGCCTAAAGAAAGGTTTGAAGCTTTAAGACAAAAAATTGGAGTTTGTCATCAAAATGCCAAGGAGGAGTGTTAGACAGTTGGCATTTTAATTTCATCACATTGGTTTATTGTTTTTTATCAGTTTTTCAGTTTCTATTCCCTTCATTTTCTCTTTTGACTTTGTCAAAGTTAGTTGCTATTTTTCTGAAGTTAGTGGCTGCGTATGGCTCAGATAATGGCAGCATTTTCTCATCAGTTTTACCCACTATGTTTAGTGGCAAGTCTTTAGGAAAGTTGGTTATTTTCCTTGTATAAAAAGACTGCAATCAATGAAAGAAGTATGCTGGGTTTTTTTTAATCGCTTTGTGTCCTTGTTTCAATTATTGCTTCTCTGTTTTTTTCAACAATTCAAAACTGTATTATTGCATTTAGAGTTTTTGTAGAAAGAAATACCACCAAAAATATTTACAAAAATTTTTAGTTCTATTTTGCAAGAATATTATTTAGTGAATAAATTTTTTTCTATTAGTTTTGACAATGCGTCTGCTAATACTACTTCTATTAGAGAATAGAAAAATATTTTTAAATCAAGTTTTGATGGTATATTTTTTCATTTAAAATGTTTATATCATGACTTAAATTTATATGTTCAAGATGGGTTGAGGTCTCTTAAAATTTATCTTACCCCTATTAAAAAAGTTATTTTGTGTTTGTGTGCTCACCCACAAGTAATGAAAGAATGGGATAGATTTTGTAAGGAAAATGGAATGAGACCTAAAAGATTTCCTAGAGATGTTCCAACACGTTGGAACTCAAGTTATGAATTGTTAAATGAATCATTTTCTCATAGACAATTGTTATGTGTTTTTATTGCAAACAACGTTGGCTCTCTATTGTTTTACGTCCCCAACAATGGAATATTTGTGAAAAAAATATAAAAGTGTTTAATAATGTTACATATACATTGTCCGGTGTTTATTATGCTATATATCTTCATTATTTTTAATGGTATGCATTAATATTGTAAATGTTATGCAAGAGTATGAAAATGGTGAAAAGTTACAAGAAACAATTAGTTTGATGATGATATGCTCTATAAACAACAGACAGTTTGGATATGGCACAAACCCAAGTGACAGATCGGGATTAAAATCTACGAGTGGGCATTTGGGTTAAGGGCATATATAAATGGGTTGAAATCCACAAACCAAGAGCAAAAACCAACAAAGGAAGAGCATGGTGAAAGGAAATCAAGAGATGACCCAGTGGAGTACTCTTCACTCGGTCATGGAAGACTCATAGTCTTGGAGATTCCCCATGGGCCCATTAAGGAAGAGCAACTTGCAAAAACAAAGCACCATTGAGCAAGCAAAGAGATAATAAGTCAATGTCTGAGTGAAGTGCCCCTTACTCGGTCAAGAAGGATCAAGCTATAAAGGTGGTCCCCTATTGATAATAAGGTATTTTAGGAAAGTTAATACAAAATTATGCTGACATAAACAAAAACTGTTAGGGATTTTGGACAGCCACTTAACAACAAGGGGCATTGTCATATTAAAGAGGTATTTATAACACTTTCTTTAAAAGTCAAGAATTAATTTTGCAACAAGCCTAAACTCAAAGTTACACACAATTTTTCCTTAATATTGTAGAGACACTATATGATATTGCTCACTTTAGTGATACCTAAAAAAAGAAAGGTGTTGTATTCCACTATCTCTGGGAGGAATGTTCAAGTACCAACAAGAGCCCTTGGACTTTTGGGAGAAAATATGGGCCACAAATTGTCTCTCTCATGGACTACCAAAATCTTAAGAAGTATGACAATCTGTGAAAGAGCCACAAAGAGAATGTAAAGGCCTTAAAATACCTCAAAGATTTTTTGCAAGTCATTCTGCCCGCTGCTAAATTTCCCCTATCAGCAAGGCACATGACTTTAAGAGGGATCCAATTTCACTCACCTCTAAGATGACCACACAAAGACAACAGCCTCACATACTTATGCTTGAAGATGAATATGTAGAGAGGTGTAAGCAAACTACAAAAACCATTGCACAAGAAGAGGCTGCAAAAAGTACCACCTTAACCAAGGTTGCTTGAAACCTGCTGAGGGAAATTTGCTTAAAACCCATCGAGGCTACTCCTTAAACTTCTTTGGGTTCTGAGGAAAGAAGAATTATTGAAGAGATACTACAACAAAATAAGGCATTGATTGCTTATAGTGACATGCACCACCGAACAATACCCTTCTCTACCGAGTTGTTGAGGCAACCATTCCCTCTAAGATTCAAACTCTCGTAGCTGCCTGCCTACTCAAGAAGGGGAAATCCCAATCACCATGTGCAATGATACTAGTCCTTTGCTCTTCTCCATGGATAGGATGATGCTACGATGTGCCAAGCTTTGGGCTTGACCATGGTTCAATTTGAATTGTGAACTGAACTAGATTTGTTCTTCTAAAAACTGAACTGAAACCATCTTTTTGGTTTCGATTCAAAAACCAGAATCGGAACTGAAGACTTACAATTCAGTTCTGGTTCATAAAAATAAGGAACCAGAACCAGAACTATAACGGGAATTAAAACCGGTTCAAATTGTTAAAAGATAAATTAAATAAATATAAAATATGCAAAGCAACGTATCAATGGTCAAAAATTAAATTTGATCGTTGCTTGCCTATTGGCTATTGTGGTGTAATTTGATTGCGTAGCTGCTGCAAACTATAATTTTTTGAATTAGATTGCATTGTAGCTGTGCAGCAGCCAACAGGCAAATATCAAATTTTGACTGTTGCTTTTACTTATTAATTTTTTAAAAAAATATTTAAAAACTCTATAAATACACCCTTCAATTTCATTTTTTCATTTACAACTCAATTCACAATTCAATTCTCACTTCTTATTGTTATTCTCTCAATTTTCATTTCAATTCATTTTTTTTCCACTTAATAATTATAATTTGATTTTGCAATTATTTTTCTTTTAATCTTCTAATTATATTCAATTTTTTTTATCAAAAAAATGTCAAGTGACAAAGGCAAGAGTATGGTTGGGAATCTACCCAAAGTGAGCTATTATTTCTTGAACATATTTCTACACAAGAATTCCAACACGTAAACATTGATGATGAAGTTGATGATCAACAAGAAGACCAATCTATAATGAAAGAAAAAAAGTCGAAATCCAACATTTTCAAGGTACATTTTAAGAAAATTTATTTAGCAAATGGGTCTATATAAGTTACTTTCAACTATTGTGGGCAACAATTTAAGTACAAAGATGGTGGTGGATATAGGACATTTAAGAAGAACTTAAATACCAAGCATCCAACTCAAGTGGGTTTTGACAAGACACATTCTCAAATAGTTAGGTGTTTGCAATTTCTAATGCTTCTTCTCTTTTTGTTTATTCTGATAAAAAAAATAAAGAAGAATCACGTAAAATGATTTCTATTGGACATTTATCATTTTATTTTGGTGAAAAAAATTGTTAATTATTATCAAAATACTTTAAATCCTTTGACTAAATGTGTGCCTAGAACCACTCTTACACCTACACTTCATTCATTTTATAAAAAAAGAATAAAAGAGTTACAAAAGATTTTGAAAAATTTAAATGGTAAAGTTTCTATTTGTAGTGATATTTGGAGCGACCATGGAAAAATGCATTCATATATGGGCAATACATGTCGTTGGATTGATGATAGTTGGAGCATTCAAAACTGTATTATTGCATTCAGAATTTTTTATAAAAGAAATACTGCCAAAAATATTTACAAAAATTATTAGTTCTATTTTGCAAGAATATTATTTAGTGAATAAAATTTTTTCTATTAGTTTTGACAATGCTTCTGCTAATACTACTTCTATAAGAGAATAGAAAAATATTTTTAAACCAAGTTTTGATGGTATATTTTTTCATTTAAAATGTTCATGTCATGTCTTAAATTTATATGTTCAAGATGGGTTGAGGTCTCTTAAAATTTATCTTACCCCTATTAAAAAAGTTATTTTGTGTTTGTGTGCTCACCCACAAGTAATGAAAGAATGGGATAGATTTTGTAAGAAAAATGGAATGAGACCTAAAAGATTTCCTAGAGATGTTCCAACATGTTGGAACTCAACTTATGAATTGTTAAATGAATCATTTTCTCATGGACAATTGTTATGTGCTTTTATTGCAAATAATGTTGGCTCTATTGTTTTATGTCCGCAATAATGGAATATTTGTGAAAAAAAATATAAAAGTGTTTAATGATGTTACATATACATTGTTCGGTATTTATTATGCTATATCTTCATTATTTTTAATGGTATGCATTAATATTGTAAATGTTATGCAAGAGTATGAAAATGATGAAAAGTTAAAAGAAACAATTAGTTTGATGATGATATGCTCTATAAATAGCAGACAGTTTGGATATGGCACAAACCTAAGTGACAAATCTAGATCAAAATCTACGAGTGGGCATTTGGGTTAAGGGTATAACTAAATGGGCCGAAATCCACAAACCAAGAGCAAAACCCAACAAAGGAAAAGCATGGTGAAAGGAAATCAAGACATGACCCAGTGGAGTACTCTTCACTCAGTCATGGAAGACTCATACTCTTGGAGATTCCCCATTGGCCCATTAAGGAATAGCAACTTGCAAAAACAAAGCACCATTGAGCAAGCAAAGAGATAATAAGTCAATGTTTGAGTGGGGTGCCCCTTACTTGGTCAAGAAGGATCAAGCTATAAAGGTGGCCCCCTATTGAAGAGCAACTAGCAAAAACAAAGTAATGTTGATCAAATCAAGCAAATAAGGAGATGAAAGCACCATGAGGCTTCATATAACTAAGTGGGTAGCCCTCTACTCGGTCTTTTGGGGCAAATGCAAGCCTTGGCAACCTCTAAGCCTTAACAGAGGCAACAAAAGAAGATACACCAACCAAAGAAAAAAAAATTATATCATCAAACAAGGGAAGAAAAGCCAAAAGAAGACCTTACACTTTGCCATGACCTAGTGGAACATGCTTACTTGCTTGTCTTTGTCTGACCCTGCCATCCATCACCCCCGAAAGCCTCTCTTGTAGCTAAAATAGGGCATTCCACAAACCGAACCCAAGAGACACTTTCCAAAACCCTCCTAGGAACCCACATGAATATTTCAAGATTCTATAGAATATGTTAAGATTCCACAGAATATGCCAAGAATGTGCCACCCAAGAAACGTGGGATGGCTACCACATGTCCCCCTCCCCCTCATCTATAAATAGGAGGACCTCATCCTCTCTTAGGTAAGTTCACTCTACCACTCCAATTCCATTTCCTATGCTTAAGCATCCAAAGACTAACTTAAGCATAGGTTTGCGCGGGGACCTCCACTTGTGCCCCTAACTGGTTGTTCGTCTTGATCGATCTCTCGATCATCAAGGGTTTCTCATTCATCAACAACCACCCGTTCATCAGTAAGCCACCACCTGTTCATCAGTAAGCCACTCGTTTATTAGGTCACTTGATCATTGCAACAAGACCTCTAGGTCTCCTGATCATTACAACAAGACACCTAGGTCTGCTAATAGGGTTAAAATTAAGCTGAGTTGAGCCTGAAATTGTGGCTCGAGCTCGAGCTCGATGAACATGAATTGAGCTCGAGCTTGGCTCTAGTAAAGAAGAGATCGAGTGAACCTGATCTATGATGACACTAACGTGTGCCGGGTGACTCGAATAGGCGTAGAGATAGTCCTTGGACTTGTAGCAGCTGTGGAGCGTGTGGGTGAAAGAGAACGCCTGCGAACAATTCCGATGGAGGGGGCCAACAGACAGGTGGAGGATAGGGTCGACAGTAGAGAGGCCAACAACCATGGAGTTGATCTTGGATGGGTTAATTTTGGGTTTAACCTTAAAGAAAACAATGTGTTCGTTGATTGGGGCCTATATTTTAATGGAGAAAGGTCTAAATCAGAGGAGTGAAGGCTTAGGAAAGGGGAAATAGGGAGCGCATGAAGAAGATAGAGACTATTGGAGGAGTGAAAAAAAGAAAGAAAGGAAGAGGAAAGAGTGGGTTTGTTGAAAAATGAAATTGTTGTATGCTGGAGAAGGAAAAGATACGAGAGGAATGGGAATGGGTTTGTTGGTAGAGAGAATAAATGATATAATAATAATATGCATATATATATATATATGTATGTATGTATGTTAAATAATATATTTATAAATATATATTTAATATATGATACATATATATTATTTAATTATAAAATAATATATATTTTCACGATCTAATTATGAACCTATAATTGAGCCAGCTTACAAGACTATAGAGCTGAGCTTTGTTGAGCTCAAGCTCAGCTTGTTTACAAATCGAGTTTCAAATTTAGGCTCAAGTTTGGCTAATTTACCTTAACGAATGAACTCGAATGAGCTTTTACCGAGCCAAACACTGAATCGAGCCTGAACGACTCGGGTCATTTGCAATCCTATCTCCTGATCATCATCACACAGGATTATCAAAATCACATTTCCTACACTATAAATTCATTGTTATATTTTGGAAACAACAGAGGAAAACAAAATGGTGCAATTATTTTGATGAAATTCTTTTAAATTTATCTTGTTGCTATTGTTTTTTATCCTAGATGTAAATTAGATGGTTTGTTTCACTATTTGAATTTGTATGTTGAATGTTTAGGAAAAACTAATTATGATGTCGCACAAAAAGTAAATTACATTAGAAAGTTAATTTTTGACATGTATATTGAGTTTAGTGTTGATTTTAATAATGTTGCTCTACAATATTCTCAATTTTTAAATATGGAGGAATTTTCTAAAATGAGTCAGGCGCAACAACTATTTGTTAGGTTTGTATAGCAATGGCACTAAGAGGGAGGAGGGGTGAATTGGGTTGTTTTAAAAAATTGATTAAACTTGAAAATCCTTTTGATGAAAAACGAGATTTTAGTGCAAGTGAGGATTATTGAAATACTTGGAACAATAAATAAAAGAAATAGAACAAGCAAAAGAGATACAGCGATATATAGTTGTTCGGCTTAAACCAAACTTAATCCACTACCTTAACTCATCATTAAGGATTTTTCAATCAATCCACTAAAAACCTCCTATCTCTCCAGATAGGTTCTCTAGAAACAAGGTGGGAATTTACAACCTCTTACTTAGACAAGCAAGCCCTCTAGCACTAAACTAGGTATCACAACCTCTTGCTTAAACAAGCAAGCCCTCTAGTAACAAGTTAAGAAAATCAAGAATAATAAAAGGAGAGGATCTAAGAGTAGACATTCTTAGTTACAAGATCTTCTCTATATAAATACAAGACTTGAATAAGATAATACAAATGATAATCAAAGCCTTTAGAGAGAAAAAATGAAGCACAAATGAAACGATTAGGCTCTTGAAAGAATGAACACTTAAAAGCTTGAAATCAATTTTTTGGTTGGTTTTAATCATCAATTTGACTTGTATTTATAGTGCCTTGATAACCCATTCAAGAATCTTGCCATTGGTAGTGGAAAAACTACTTTGGGTGAGTGGAAAAACTAGTCGTTTGGGGTGACACAAACGGTCGACAGATGTAAGGCATCGGTCGATAGATGAGTAAAAATTCAAAAGCCGGTCGACAGATGAAGAAAACGGTCAACATATGCAAAACTTGCATTCTGCCGGTCGACAGATGGTTTTGATAGGTCTACGATGGGAGTAGGCTGGTTTACAGATGGCAGACAATCGATTGATAGATTATATATATTAGATTTAGCATGTATACATTACAACATATTTACATTTCTTTAGTTTAAGTAAATGTCCACATTTTCTTTAATTTATATTTTACCTTTCATTTACTTTAATATATAAACGTAAATAAAAAAGTACCCCCATATGAATTCAATAAAAATATCTTCAAAATTAAAATATATAACAATAAGAAAATAAAATTTTGATTTTAGTACAAATTTCGGATTTAACAATTTTACCACTCTCAAAATACATATCTTCTATTTATTGAAAATTCATTAAAAATCATTTTAACAATAATGAATACTAGCTATTAAAATATCGGGAGATAATTTTTCAAAATGAAAATATTTTCTTATATGTCTCCTTATAATGAGCTAATCTTCCAGACTTAAAAAATAACATTTGTTGGTTCATTTTGATATACAAAAATACTACAATATTTAAGATATGTTTCCACCAAAATTCACAAAGGTACTTGAAATTGATTTTTGTTGAAACCATAAACTTGACTCATGACTTAGGGATCAAAACCAAATGTTGTTTTTCATCATCAAACTAAACACAAGTGTAAAACATCATTATTATTTTAAAGGTAAAAGAAACCAAGAAATTTATCAAGTTCTACATCTAAAATTGATCTATATCTTACAACTTCTTTTGAGTTTAATATCGATTCATCTTTGAAAGATTTTCTAATTTTAGAATGGTGGAAAGGACATTCAAACAATTTTCCTATTTTATCACAAATTTCTAAACAAATTTTAGCAACTCCTATCTTTATGGTGGTGGTTGAACAAGCATTTAGTGTTGGAGAGAGTATTTTGGATGGGACACGATCAAGTATGACTCCTAAATCAGTTGATGCATAAGCTTGTGTGGATGATTGTTAGTGTTGGTGCTCTAATGCTAGATTTAAATGGCATTTAATATTTATTATTATGGGATTAATGATATAATTCTTGCAATATATAACAAAATGTGTTTTCATATTTTGAGGTTATCTCTTCATTCATAGCTCTCCAATCATTATATATGAATAAGTCCCTAGATTTCCTGTTAAATATCTTATTTTTAGGTGTTAAGAATATGTGACAATTAACCTTTGTAATAAGGAAATCTTAATGATAATTCTTAGTCTATAGACTTCTCAGAAAGGGACTATGATTAGTCGAGTATGGACTGACACATGGGATATTATATTTGATTAGTATGAGATGCTAATGATAAAGGATAGTGAGTCACATGCCATAATCCGTGAGATGGATATAGTATAGATGTGAACACTTACTAAATGTGACGCACGTGATATATCACATGGTTGAGAGGATCTATGATCTATCATAGGTTTAGATTGTGTTATTGGTCTTTTGATTGGAGGCAACACAGTTGTCTAGTGTTTCGGTGCCAGGGATTTGTCATTGTTAATAACCATCCAGTTACCAGGTAGGAGATGCATTGTGTGGTCCCAATTTAGTGGCATATGGAGACAAGTGATTGCTAATGGGATCCATCGACCTCCATCGTGAGGTAAACATCCTATGCGATCAATGGTGGTCTTGATTGTATAAACCCCTGCCTAGGGTACAATTGATTGGAAAATGTTCCAATGTCGGAAAGAGTTTCAATATGTTGTTTCTATGTCACCACATTGATTTTGGTATGGTCATCGAGTTAGTGAATTTGATTAGTCCATGACTCTCACTCAATCGGGATGATAACTGTTGGAGGGATTATAGTACAGAAGAATCGAAAGCCCAAATGGGTTTTATTCTGAAGTAAGACTTCATTACTGGTAGGATTGCCTTGACATAATGCTAGTTGTCACTCAGGGTCTTTCGGGATACTTCGAGGAGATGGAGAGATCCTTGTTGTAGATCAAAAATATTTGGTCAATGTCAAGGTGGTTAACGTGTCCTAATTGCTACTAAGTAGTGAACCTAGAAGGTCAACATATATCCGAATGTGATGATTGACTAAGTGATAAGGGTTGAAATCGTCATTAAGAGTTAATGACGTTTATCGTTAAGAGTTAACGAATAGGGTTTAAATGATTAATTAATAATGAACAATAATCAAGAGTTGACGTGCATGTCGTTAAGAGTTAACGGAGGCCTTAGTGTCATTATGAGATAATGAAAGTTCTATTAAGAGTTAATAGTGGGCCTAGATGTAATTTCTTAAAGTTTTGAAAAAGAGGCCAAAATGATCAATAGCCTTTGGAAATTGTCGACTGTTGCTAGACAATCAGTTGATAGTTCCTTGTGAATTGTTGATAGTTCCAGTTAATCTAGATGGTAGATTGCACGACCCTTTGTCATCTTTTGTAATGAAAAGGGTACACATGGCGACGATGGACAATGGGGGGACGAGGAAGGACGGTGTGCATCCTTGGCACGCCTTCTTCTTTTCTCTCCCTTGTCCCCTCTTGATTCACTTGTTGATTTTGCCTTTTTATGTGTGCCCTAAGGTTTCCGATTTTGATATGTATATATGATATACGAGGAACATATTTCAGTGAGATTGGTATGTGAGTTGGCTCGTTCTCTTGGCCATTTTCTTATTGTTCTTCTTCCAATCTAGAAACCCTATCTTCCTCAGCTCCTTATTCCTCCACTGTTATAGTAGCAACCTAAGCCAAATAGTGAGGTTGTTTTGGTTCTTGGGTTTTTCATTTTGAACCCATTTTCATTCATAGCCTTAATCTCTCTTACTCTCTCTGTCTAGCACAAAGAGAGAGTGTTGGAATTCACCATCTCACTAGAGCGTAGACTAACTAGGCCTCTCGTATTTTTGAGAGTCAGTTTGGTCTAACCAAAAAGTTGTGTAGGAGTTGTTTGGAGTAAAGAGTTGCTACCACTGGAAGGATTTCAGTCTCTTCATTAGCCTTCAATAGTTGAAAGGTATATACACTAAACTCTCTATGGCATGGTTTAGTTTCGAATAACATATGCACATCAAAATGAGTCTTGCAAGGGCGTTTATAGTTTATGTTTCTGCTACCATTTTATTGGTTTTTCGAAAAGGTTTTGAAAATTCGGTTAAACCCTTGCATTAATACTCCAATAGTTAGTGTTCCTCTTTAGATTGGCCTAAAGAAAAACTTAGACAACAAGAGATCATTGGCAATAATAGTGAAGATTTATATGAGTTTACAATTAAAGGCACAATAAATATTACTTCCAAAAATAATTTTGATTAAGGTAAGGGGGTTACAAATTCAAATGGTAAGTGAATTACATGGGCTTTGATTCCTTTAAACCCAAAAAAATATGTAGGCAACTTGATTTATATAAATTAAGTCCAATCCTTTTTTTTTTAATTAAATCAGTTCAAATTGGAATCGAAATAGTTGGGAATCGAAACCAAACTGTCAAGGAACTGGAATTGAAACCGTTTATAGATAGTTTTGTTCCAATTCCACCTTTTGGAATCATGGTTAGGCCGAGCCTTTCCTCTAATCCTGATTGAACATGCCCATGTCTAGTTTAGTTAGCTTCCACATGGGTTTATCTTTTCATTTGAGCAACTGCGACAAGAGTTCATTATTGCTTTTGCTATTAACATCCCCAAAAAGAAGGATCCCACCTGTCTACTTAGTGTTCGCTAGAAACCAGATGAGTTACTAAGGTAGTACATCGGTTGCTTCAAGAATGCCAGTTTGGAAGTACATGAGCTGCAAGTGGTCATGGTAGTCAAGACGTTTCTTCAACGTACAACTTTTGCCCCATTAAGAGAGTCCTCATCCTTTAACCAACCAATGTTATTACCTAAGCTACTTTCCCATGCCAATCGGTTCATAGTCCACATTCAAATTCTCAACACCTTTGGCGCATCCCATGATAAGGACAAGAGAAAGAGAGAGAGAGAGAGAGAGACTAGTTAGAGAAAGGCCTGGTAGACATAAGATGAAGGCCTTGAGAATTGATGAGTTTTTGCCAACAATATGTGTTATATTCATTTTAGAAATGAATGTGTTGGAATGGGTACATTGGTTAATGGTCTTTTTGTTTTGGAAATACACGAGTCAATGAGAGATGGAAATGCAAATATTGCAACAATGAGTAGCAGGAAGCATTCTTGCGATATCGGTATGGAACTTAAGCATTTGTGGCCTCTCAAGCTGGGCCATATTGGTGAGAGAAGGATTAATGAGTTGGCCAAAAGAGGATTTATCGATCCAATAGGTTCTAAACCAAGGTCAACTTGTGAATATTGCCTACTCGAGAATATGGCTAAGCAATCTTTTGTTGGAAAAAGTGGGAGGGTTGATGTTTGTGGGCCATTCTCTATAATGGCTAGAGGTGGTTACTCCTACTTTATTACCTTTACTAATGAATTTTTGCGGTACGAATATATGTACTTGATGAAATACAAATCCAAGGCGCTTGAGAAGTTCAAGGAGTTATGGCAGAAGTGGAGAACCAGACTAGAAAAAATATTAAGATACTTTGATTTGATTGTGGTGGGGAATACTTGAGTACAGATTTTGGTGACTACCTGCAGTCTTGTGGTATAATTTATAAGTTAACACCACCTGTCACACCATAGCTAAATGGGATTTCTGAGCGTAGAAATCGTACCTTGTTGAACATGGTGCGTTCGATGATCCTTTATACAAATTTACCAATTTTTTTTGTGGGGTTATGCACTTATGATTGCGGTTTATCTCTTGAATAGGGTACCAAGTAAATCTGTTGAGACCACTTCATATGAGATATGGATAAAGAGATAGCCAGTTCTTAAGCATATAAAGATCTGGGGTTGTCTTGCTTTTGTTAAAAAGCTCAAGACAGATAAACTGGAGCCCAAATCTGACAAAGATAGATTTGTGGGGTATTCGCTTTATGGAAAGGATACAGTTCTATTTTTTGAGTGATTAGAGGATTCTAGTTAGCTGAGATGCTATATTCTTGGAAGATCAGTTTCTTCAGGAAGAAGACATCGGGAGGAAAGTATATTTGGAAGAGGAGTCTTCTAGGACACAAATCGAACCTAGTCAAGAAGATGAGCTGGTTGGTTTGTCAAATGCCATCCCTGAGGCACTTCATAGGTTTGGTAGATTACCTCGCCCTCTAGAATGATATGGATTTAGTATAGAGGTGACGCATGATATGTTATTGTATGGAGAGAGTGATCTAGTGGTTGATTCTACCACCTATGAAGAAGCGATATGTGATATTGATTCCAAAAGATGTTTGGAGACTATGTAGTTTGAAATGGAATCAATGTATTTCAATCAAGTTTGGACTTTGGTGGATCACCCTGAGGGAATTGTTCCCATAGGTTGTAAATGGATCTATAAGAGAAAGATCAGTGTTGATAGGAAGGTGCAAACCTTCAAAGTTTAACTAGTGGCGAAGGCATGGATTATGAGGATACCTTCTCGCTAGTTGCTACGCTTAAATCCATAGGGTGATGTTAGCTATTTTTGTGCATTATGATTATGAGATCTGGTAGATGGATGTTAAGACGACGTTCCTGAATGGTTATCTTAAGGAAGATATATTCATGGAACAACTGTAGGGATTCTAGTTAGCTGATCCTAATCAGGTTTGCCAGCTAAAGAGATCCATATATGGTCTCAAGTAGGCATTATATTTTTGGAATATTCGTTTTGATTCTGAAATCAAAGTGTTTGGTTTCTTAAAGAATCCAGATGAGCCTTGCATATACAAGAAGGTAAGTAGGAGCGTGAGAGCTTATTTTGTCTTGTATGTGGATGACATTCTCCTTATGGGGAATGATGTTGGCATGTTAATGTCGACTAAGGTATGGTTGTCTTATAAATTCTCCATGAAAGATTTGGAAAATGTGACCTTCACCGTGGGAATCCGCATTTATAGAGATAGAGTGAGGAGATGGATAGGTCTCTCCCAAAGCCAGTATATAAATAAGATGTTGAAGAAGTTTAACACAGAGAACTCCAAGAAAGGGTTAATACCCATTTGGCATGGAGTTCCACTCTCTAGGAGGATGTCTCCACAGACTCCGAAAGAGAGGCAGAACATGGAGAAGGTCCCTTATGTTTTTGCGATGGGGAGCCTTATGCATGCTATGCTATGTACGAGGCTTTATAACACCTATACAATGAGCATTACTAGCAGATATTAGTCTAATCCAGGTGGGGAATGCTACAATACATTTATTGAATTCTATCTCAAATTCATTCGAATAACTAGTCCCTCATTCGGATGTGCCACCTCCAATCCATAAAAAGTTGTTTCGAGCATCGTCATCGGAATCCCTTTTTGAAGATTTTGTCAGAGCACGCGCAAATGAATGTGGTGGCATGCAACATAATTTCTTCTTTGACGAGGGCCATTTGCAGAAGATGAATATATATATATATATATCACCAGTTTCACAAAGAGAGAGTCCCCATTGGCCATTTAACAAAAATAAGGGGAAAAAAGCACTGGTCATCATCTTGTTTTTTGTTTTGTTCGTTAATTCTAGTAGTTTCATGTTCTTCATTTCGTTCTATCAATACAGTGTTCTTTATTTCTGTTATCTACCTTCTATAATTTCTTTTCATGTGGGTTTACATTCTGTAACTTCCATTAACTGTTCATTTACGTTTCAATAATTTCAATTTTTGTATTTACATTCAAGCACTTTAATTCCTGCCTCTTTAATTTTTAGTTGGAGATGTGTGGCTAAGCTTAAACTTAGGGCAAGGCAAGGACTATGTCCAGTGCTATTGTTTGCCCAAGAGAGCCAAACTTTGATTGAATTAACAAAATGCTTATTTGAATTGAGAAATGTGTGTGTATTAAATCTTTGGGTTTGAGTTGAAACATAAGCCTAACTTAGAGTCTCCATGCCATGTATAGAGGTTACTTAAACTGAAAATGGTTTCATACTCAAGCTGGAATGATTAATCTGTGATCCAATTTATGGTGGTTGCTTAATTTAGACTCTCTCATGCCATGTATGGAGAGTGCTTAACCTAAAATTATCATTATCTTGAGTTGTAATTATTGGTAGGATCTCAAGGTATGTTAAGTGTATTTTGATCTATTATAGTTGTTTAATCTAGACTTTCTCATGCTATGTATGGAAAGTGTTTAACTTAGAGCTATTATCATTTTGGAATATAATTAATTGCATAGCCTCAATTTTAATCTGTCGATGTTAAGTATTTTGATATCTCTTTGGTAATTCAGTGGGCTGAAACATAAATTGCTTTGTCCCAAGATTGCCTTCCATATACAAACATTATTTTTTTTTTATCTTGAAAAAAAAGAAAATCATTCAGCTGAATTGGTCTAACAAACTCATTTAGCACATAAAGATTTTTCGCCACTTTCATTTCCGTTTTGATCTCCCTCACAACTTAAACATTGCTAGCCCCATAGCAATCGAATTTTATACTGGTCAATTTTTATTCACAATATCAACATTAATGTTTAAATTTCAAATTTGAAATGAAAATGTATAAAACAAGAATAAGCTACTCTAACACGCAATTGACCATTCTTTGTTAGATTTTCGTCATGGGACACTCAATTATAGAAAAAACAATCAAATAAATTAGCACACTCGCATTACAACCTCTAAGCTTTGACTTCAAACCCTCTTAGGTGTACATTCCAAGAAAAATGATCCCTCATGACTACTCTTTGGGATGCACCGTAATAAAAGTAAATGCAAAACAAATTCAAATTGGTGTCATTCTAAAATGAAAAATGGACTTTAATGAAAGAAACGGGATTTTGACATAGTTTCATGATCAGAAAAATGCACAAATGCACAACTTAAAAAATTAAACAAAATTTCAACTCTAAAATTCAAATCTCAAGCTTCCATGTGTCATAGGATGTAAAGGGATTGCATAAAGATTGTAATGGGGCTTAGGGGTGGATGGGTAAACAAAGAAAGGATAAAGGATTCGAAGGAATGTATCCCGGGAAATAATTCTATTTAAGCAGAGTCTCATTTTCATTTTTTTTCCTTTTTTATTCTTTCTTTTTTTTTTAATTTGAATTCGACAAAAAAAATGAATCAACACAATGAAGGCATACATCTTCTCATCAACTTTTATTGAATAGCTATGAGTTTTTTTTTTCATCATTTTTTTTTCAATATTTAATACTAAGATAGACTATTTCCCGAACACATTAGGTAGGGTAATATTTATAGGGTTTAGGATAAAATGAGGGTAATAAGAAAAGAAATAATTTAATTGGCTCAATTGGACTAATAAGGGAAAATAGTAAAAATGGAAATAGGTTAACAGGCTCAAATCTCAAATTTTCAACAAAAGAATTCTACTATCACATCCTATGACACACTTTCACTCAATCATCAAATTTAGAATTTGAAACCAATTTAATTCTTTCATTGAAATTTTTGGCATTCAAAGCAAAGTAGTGTAATGAAGCTATTGAAAAACATGAGAGGCATGAAAAATTGCAACTAAAGTAAGCGTTAATTCACTCAGAAAGAACATTAATAGGCTCAAATTGCTCACACTAGCTAACAGTCTCCACTTGAGGAATCATACGGTGCATTAATCAATTAATCACTCTCTCTTTAGATTTCATACCTGTCAAACAAATTTTCAATCAAAGAACAATCTATGCATGCAGATTCCTCATTCTAGATCCTATACATTCATGTGTTCAAATAAGAAATCATCATACTCATGCCTCAATTGCAAACTCAAATTAACTAACAGCATAAAAATCTAATGCAATAGAACAAGCATCAATTAAGCACATTAAGCCTCAAATAGAAAAAATATATACATATGTAGAACAATTGTAGGAGTAAAAAGGAACAAAAGAATCCCAATTTTTTTTTTATTTTTTAATTTTTATTATTTTTTATTTTTAATTTATGCATTTGGATGCTACAAGAAACTCATCCGAATTGAATATTCATTTTTTTTAATTTTTTATTTAATTTTTTTAATTTTTTAAATGATCCATTCGAATGTTACAGGAATAACTTTCGAATGCATTTTTTTATTTTTTATTTTTTTATTTAATTTATTTAATTTTTTAAGCAATTCATTCAAATGCTGCATTCAAATTGATTTTTTTAATTTTTTTTTATTTTATTTTTATTATTTTTTTTAATATTTTTACTTTTAAGTCATGCATTCTAATGGTGCAGAGACAACATTTGAATGCATTTGATCAAAATTTTTTATTTTATTTTAAATATTTTTTAATTTTTTATTATTATCTTAATTAATTTATTTATTTTTTAATTTTTAAAATCATTCGAATGAGTGTGAAATTCATTCGAATGAATTTCAAATAGTAACTCAATTTGTGAAGAGTTTGCACAAGTCATTTGAATGAAACACTGATATCATTCGAATGTGTTGTTTTGTTTTGTTTTTTTTTAATATTATATTTAATTTTTTAATATTTTTTTATATTTTAAGTAATGCATTTGAATGCTAGGGACAACACTCCTATGCATTTAACATTTGAATGCATTTGCTCAATTTTGTTTTTTTTATATTTATATCTTATTATTTTGTTTATTTTTTTATTATTTTTTTATTCTTTTATATACGTGCAACATTCAAATGAATTTGCTCTTTTCTTTTTTTTTAATTTTTGAATATATTTTTTTAATTTTTTAATTTAATATATATATATATATTAGGATTTTCATTCGAATGAAAACAAAATTCATTCGAATGGATTTTAAATAGTAACTCAATTTGTGAAGGCTTTGTACAGGTCATTTGAATGCAATAGTAACACATTCTAATGAATTTTCTTTTTCTGTACATTTTCTTCTTGCTTTCCTTGATTCATTCGAATGCAACAACATACATTCAAATATCAACAAATTTTTTTTTTAATTATTATGATTTTTTTTACATAACACAAACATAAAAACACACAAACAAATAAAATTAAACACTCAAATTGAGACACTAAAACAAAACAGAAACCATTTTTTTTTTTCTTTTCTTTATTATTATATAACATAAATAGAAACTGAAATAGAAACATAAACACACAATCAAAATCTTGCATTCGAATATTTTTATAACACAAATAGAAACTCACACAAACAAAATTAAACAAAAACTAATTTTTTTAATTATTATTATTATTATACATTTTTTTAAAATAACATGACCACACAATTAAACAAAACCAAAATAGAGTCAAGCATGCTCATGGGTAAACATGAAATAGGGTCGCAAGATTTTTTTTTTTTTTACAAGAAAGGCTGATTCAAATGATGATAACAAATTAAAACACATTCGAATGAGAAGGAAATTCATCCGAATGAATTTGATGCTGAGGCTCAATTTTTTTGAAGTTTTGTGAAAGGCATTCAAATGCAACAATGCATCATTCGAATGATTGAAAGGATATTCAAACGGTTGAAAGGTTATTTGAATGTGCGCTGAGGGATTTTCAAGAAATGGACGCCTCATTCAAATGTAAGCAAAATTCATTCGAATGAATTTTAAACAATAACTCAATTATTAAAGGGATTTAGCCGGTCATTCGAATGCAACAATGCTGACATTCGAATGACTTTCATGAACATTCAAATGACTTTGAGGACATTCGAATGGTTTTGGCAAAATGCACACTGAGAACTTATGGGTCATTCGAATGTGCTAGAGTTCATTTGAATGCTGTAGAGCTCAATTTTTTTTTTTTCAAAAGAATTAGAACTGCTGAAACCTAATTAACAAAGCCACATAATACTAATAAAAATAAACACGTCAAACACTAACAAATATTTTTTTTATCAAAAATAAATCAAACAAACAACCAGAATTAAGCATGAATCAATTATACCTCACCCCCCCAACTTGGATTGTGTATTGTTCTTAAACACAATAACACATAAAATTTAGGAATACCTGAATGGTGAAATATCCTTAGACACAATAAAAAGTTGAGATTAGGAGTACCTAGTGTCTTCAATGCAAAATTGATTCCTTATGCTTATTGTGAACAATTGAAACTAAACCAAAAAAAGAAATATTACAAACATGTAAGTAATAACAAAGCCAAAGTGAACAATTTTTTTTTCTTTTTTTTTTTTTAAATTATTATTGTTTTCATCCCATGTTTGGATCTGAAAGATCCATTTATTCCTTCTTTTCTCATAGTAGGCTTCATCCAATCCCCACTCTTGGGAAAGTCTTTGATAGAAGGATGGCATTGAACTGTTCCGTCAAGAATGACTTCTCATACTCATGAATTTTCCTTATTACAGTGCACAAATCCTTGAGAAATCCAACAATTGAGGGTGTTTGCATTCTTTCAGTCAGTGGGAACACCTCATACCAATCTGCATTTTGTTGATCCTTCTGTGTGGTGGTAAATCTCTGAGGGAAAAGAGGTTTAGGCTTAAATTGGGTTTCTTCCATGATGTTTTTGCCTTTTTCCTCTCTTTTTCTCTTTTGTTCTTTTTCTTCCTCCAAGGCTTCATTAACATCTACCTCACTGTGATCAACTACTCTCTCTTCTTGCACCATAGGGTGTTCCATCCTAGGGTCTTCAAGTTTCTCAATTATTTCTTTACTTCCTAAGACAATCACTCCTATGCCCTGCTCTTGACTTTCACTTTTGATGATGGGCTTTATTAATGGAATTTGGAGTGGGTTGGGATAGATAGGCTCTAGCATGCTCAAAGTTTGTGCTAGCTGGGTCAATTGGTTCCTATTATCCTCTGCAGCTCTAATGGTCTGTTCTTGACTTTTGGGCATTTGTGCAGAAATTTTCATTTGGCCTTCCATGAATAGATTGAAGGTATCTTCTAAAGAACTTCCTTGAGGGAGTTGATATGAGTCGAATGTAGACCCTTCATTCATTTGAAATGAGTAAGGCTGGGAAAGGAAAGGCTCTTGCGGTTGGGCTACAAAATCATTCTCCCATGAGAAATTTGGATGAAAGTGCAAATTAGAGTGATATGCATCAAAGTCCAAATGGTAGTTTTCCTCATGGTTCTGGTAATACATTCCCTCATAGTTGTGTGTGTGTGTGTTACTGGACTGACCATACAATACCGCCTTAAAAGTAGGTATTATAGGGCAATCATCCGTTAAATAAGCTGAAGTCTCACACAGCACACAAAACCTCAGTTTCATGGTAAGTGGGTAACGAGTGGATGGTGTCTGGTTGCAAATCAAAAGTGGTTTGCCTAGGAGGGTATAGATAATCCTTAAGCGGTTTAGACAAATTGGATTCAAAAGGATCATTTTCATCATGATAAGTATCTTGTGCAGACAGATTGTAGTAGTATTGAGACATGAGTGTAAAGTTGACAATCAAATTGCAGGTAAAGAATCAGAATGATATGAAAATGTTGTAATAGAACTCTTTAATTGAGATCTTAGTCTCATATACAATGCAATTTTTTCTTTTTTTTTTTTATGTAAAAAGCAACAACAAAATTACCAAACTGTTCAGAAAATAATTGTCCTTAATCTCCCCGGTAACGACGCTAAAATTGGTTGTGCTTAACCTTGTACATTTGTTTCAAACAAACACATATAAAATAAACAAAGAAGAAACAAACATGTAGGCACAAGGCGTTTTACTCTCCAGTTACGAGTGTGCGCTGTAGCACAATTTAATTTTCTGAGTAAGTTCAGGTCGATTCACAGGGAGATTATTCATAGATGAAAACAAAAATTACAGAGCATTTGGTTTTGATAAAAGTTTTCTGAAATGGTTTAAATGCAAAAATTCAACTAAGCGAGATTGTGGATGGACAAATCTGGGGACAAGGCAATTTCTGTACTAGCCTACTGATTTACCAAAGAGATATCAAAATATTAACATCGACTGATTTAAATTGAGGTTATGCAGTTAATTGTATCCCAAGATGATAATAGTTCTAAGTTAAGCACTCTCCATACATGACATGAGAGAGTCCGGATTAAGCAATTATCATAAATTGAAATACAGATTAACACACATTTGAGATCCGATAAGTAACCACAACTCAAGGTCATGATAGTTCTAGATTAAGCACTCTCCATACATGGCATGAGAGAGTCTAAATTAAGCAACCATCATAAATTGGATCGCAGATTAATCATTCCATCTTGAGTATGAAACCATTTCCAGTTTAAGTAACCTCCTATATGGTATGGAGACTCTAAGTTAGGCTTATGTTCAACTCAAACCCAAAGATTCAATACACACATGTTTCTCAATTCAAATAAGCATTATGTTAATTCAATCGGAGTTCGGATCTCTTGGGCAAACAATGGCACTGGACACAGTCCTTGTCTTGGCCCAAGTTTAAGCTTAGCCACACATCTCCAACTAAAAATTAAAGAGGCAGGAATTAAAGTGCTTGAATGTAAATACAGAAATTGAAATTACTGAAATGTAAATGAACAATTAATGGAAGTTGCAGAATGTAAATGAGCATGAAAAGAAATTGTAGAATGTAGATAACAGAAATAAAGAACACTATATTGATAGAACGAAATGAAGAACATGAAACTGCTAGAATTAACGAACAAAACAAAAAAGAAGCAAAACACAAGAACAAGATAATGAACAGTGCTTTTTTTCCCTTATTTTTGTTAAATGGCGGATGAGGACTCTTCTTTTTTGAAGTCGACAATGGATATATATATATATGTATATATTCATCTTCTGTAAATGGCCATCGTCAAAGAAGAAATTACGTCGCATGCCATCCTGTTTATTTGCATGTGCTTTGACAAAATAACGTGTGCTATTTTGAAATGGTTTTATGAGGCACGCGAACACGTGATTTGCTTGGAATAGGCTCTCGTGTATAACATCACACTATAGCTGAAATGCACCTTCAATTTCAATTAAATTATAAGGTTGAGACTGCGTGTAGAAGCTGCTATGCATTGCTGATTCCATGAGCTGGGCTATTGTTTGGACTTGATTTAATTGTTGAATTCGGCCTCCAAGCCCACTGATTCACACTGCAAGCATTAATATATTATATATGTTATGTATCACGCATGCTGCTTCCAATTTAAGTGAACATATGTTATATATTATATATTATATATTATATATTATATATGCTTTTATGGTGTATTATAAGGCATGCATGCATGTATATGTATGGAATATATATATGTTTTATATTTATATAGGTATTATATTTATATATTATAATATATTATATTATATTCATTTTATTATTACTATTTTATTATATATTATATATGTTTTTATATTAATTTTTTAAACCTGCATATAACCACAAATTGCATATAAATATTCAATTAAAACCAATTTTAAGATTAAAATAGGGGTGAAAATATAATAAAATTTTGACATCTTTGAGCATCAATCAAGCACTGAGTGTGTAACATCCCGAAATTTTGAAGATCAATAATAAATGGTATTCGAGGTCATTATGGAGTATTTGGGGGATTTAAGAGAAAATATCTATTTATGATGTTTTGAAGAAATGGGAAATTAAGGTAATTAATTAAATTATTTACGAATATTTATGAAAATAATGATGGAATTAAATTGGTGAATTTTTGGGAATATTCGGGGTATAAGTGTAATAAAGAGAAATGAGGAACAGGGTGTGTGTGTGAATTTTAGAAGTTTTGGGGTGCTAATGCAAATTTCGAAAATGGGTTTAGGGTTACCTTAAAACTAATTAGGTGTGTATATATGTTGAAGGAGGCATCCAACCCAGCTGATCGCTCGCGCATGTGCAGTGGCAGGGGTCACGGGTTCGAGCGAGGGGAGGCATACCCGGGAGAAGAAAAAGGCTGATTTTATTCAGCCGGGGGGGGCAAAATGGCATTGTTTCGACCCTAAGGCAGTGGCCTCCCAACGCAGCCTAGTAGCTTCCACGTGGCCGCATCTTGGCCATTCATTTTTGGCTTTTAAAAGCCCGAATCAAGTAGTTTCGAGCTAGCAAACAAAAAAAGAAATGTAAGGAAGAAGAGGAAGGAGAAATGGGGCGCGACAGTTGGGAAATGGAAGGAATAAGGGGAAAATATGAAGAAATTAGAATATTTTTGGAGTTATTCCGCTATTGAAGTAGTCAGGTGAGTGGGTAAAATTATTACATGTATCGTATGTTTAAATTATACATTTTTCATAGTTAGATTTGATTATTTTATGCCAAAATCTCATTAATTTATGTAAACCATATTACTTCGCAGCGAGAGCACCAAGAAGGCGAGAATCTGCCATTTTAAGACAAGCTCCTAACCCTCCCTTTATGGTCTTAATTTCCTACGTAAGTCTTCGTGATTTTCTATATTTTATACCCTCATTTCCACGCATTAATAATGCAAATTGCCATGGCAACCATCTCATGATTTTTATGTTATTAAAGGATCTTTTGGTGATGGATAAGTTAAGTAAGTGATGTCTTGGTGTCCTTTCTTACGTTCGTCATGGGGCTTTGTATCGCTTTGCTTTCTTTGGGAATGATGTCGAACCTATTGGGGCTAGGTTCTTAGAAAGTTGGTTATGACTAAGTTATGGGGGCTTTGCTAAGAGTCTTAATGAGTGAGGTGGAATGCTTATTATTTGGGTGTTGAGATAGGTCTTTATGTATGATAAGCATGGTATGTTAATGTTTATATTACCGAGTGCATGTAAGGTCATGGGATATTAAGTCTAAAGGGTGTAAGTTAATGTTGTCTATGTGTGTCTAAGGGTATGGGGTACAAAGTCACTGACTGTCGATCATGGGTCGTGGCAGTCAATGGTTGGATATATGGGCGCTAGTCATCAACTGTTATGATAAGCGAAAGACAAGTCAGAAGAGCTAGTATTGCCAAATTCTCACCTTGACTTGGTTATCATGATGTATGTGCTGCATGGGGATTGAGTTACATTCATTGGTGGGACATGCCTTGTGTGTGCTGGGATGTGTGGGTATTTGCATGACCCAGTTGGTCTAGGAGCCAATTAGGTTACCCTAGGTGAGCCAGTGCATTTAGAGCATTTTGCATGTGTGTATTCTTATGTGGGCGTAGTATGGCCTGATGCTTGATTTATGGGGGCCTTGACATCACGTTTATCCTGCAAAAGCCATTGTATTTCCTATTTGTTGCATTGTACAGTGAAAATGTGTGGCTATGAGTGATGGGGATGGGTGTGGCCCACCATGGAACGTATGCCATGGAAGTGGCCCGCGATAGTAGGGAATGATCTAGTGTATACTCCACGGGTGTTCTTTGAGACTTCGGGGAATGATTTGGTGTATACCTCGGAGGTTTTTGGATATTGAAGTTATTTAGGCTTGGTGGGGAATTATCTAGTGTATACTCCACAAGTGTTCTTTGAGACTTCGGGGAATGATCTTGTATATACCTCAAAAATCTATGGTAGCCTATATTAGGTTGCAACAGGTTTATATGAGGGACTTGGGTGCCAATGTGTGTCTTATGTGGGCCTTAAGAATCTTCTATGTGCTGTTTACTTTATGTTTATGCATTTGGTGCTAAGGCACGGATTGACCATGATATGGTGTGTCGTTGCATTGACATGAATTGCATGGGATGTTAGGGAAGAGTCTATCGTTAACCTAAGTCCTTTCTTGCTTGACCTTGCTGAATCATATGACTCACCCTTACTTTCCATAATTTTAGGTAAGATGATCGCCTGAGATAACAGGTACATTCGTTAAGGATTGGGTCCAGATCGCTAAGTCATGATAACAGGTGCAGAGTTTTTCTGAGACTAGATCTTGGGTGTCATTGCGTTCGATCAGGATAATGCTTTTATGTTATTGAGTCAAGTATAGGTTATGAAGCCCAGGTGGGCCCATGTTGTGAATGATTATGTAAAGATTGTTATGAAATGTTATGTGATGTAAAAAGGGTATGGTTTTAATAAGGTTTGTGGGTGTGTTTTAGCTTGCGTTATTGTTCTATATCATTCAAGTAATGACCCTCTCACAAATCCTTTATACACGGTATGGGTTCCGGGAGGTAAGCCGTTACAGGGTGGCCGTGAAACATATCATGAAGTACCTACGAAGGACTAGGGATATGATTTTGGCCTATGGAGGAGGTGATCTCTATATAGACGGGTTCAAAGATTCAGACTTTTAGTCTGATATAGATGATAGGAAATCCACATCTGAGTTCGTTTTTGTCATGAATGCTAGAGTAGTTAGCCAGAAATGTTCCAAGAAGGATGTTACTACAGATTTCACCAAAGAGACGGGTATGTGGCAGCGTGTGATGCAGCCAAGGAAGCTGTTTGGATAAGGAAGTTCATTTCTAAACTAGGTGTGATTCCAGCCTTTGAGTTGCTTATACCTTTGTATTGCAACAACACAGGGCTATTGCACAGACTAAGGAACCCATGTCTCACCAGAAATCCAAGCACATTGAGCGACGCTTCCACCTGATTCAAGAAATTGTAGCACGCAGCGACATGCAGCTATAAAAGGTGGCATCATTGGAGAATGTTACCGACCCACTAACTAAGGCTTTGACATAGTCTCAACTGGATCACCAACATCAAAAAATGGGCAATGGATTCCATGCGTTGATTTGATAGTTGTTGTTTGTAAATTAGCATTAGTGCAAGTGGAAATTTGTTAGTGATAATGCCCTAGATGCTAGATTTACATTACATGGGATGTATGTGAATGGCATGGTTGATTGTTCTTGATATTATATAATATCATAGCTCTCCCCCTCATCTTTATGAATGATTCCCTAGATTTCCTGGTAGACTTCCTACTCTCAAGATGTTGAGACTCTGTGACTTGGATCTCTAGTTCATGATTTCTTAAAGGTATTCCTAATCCTTGGGCTTATTAGAATGGGACTATGATTAGTCGATTAGTGGACTGGTACATGGGCTACTACCATTGTTTAGCATGGAGATGCTAATGGGATGGGGTGATGAGTCATATGCCACATTGCATGGGATGCATATAGTAGACTTGTAGGTGGGTGTTGGAGAACATCCACTGAATGTGACGCCTGAGACGATCACATGGCTTTGGGATTAATGATTAGTCGCTGGCTCTTGATTGTATATTTGGTTCTTTGACTAGAGACGACATAGTGTCTTGTGCATTGGTGTTAGGATTTGCTGTTGAGTGGAACCATCTGTTAGTTCTATATAGTGGCAAGTATATCCCAAGAGGGGGGGGAATTGGGATTTGGGTAAATTTTTGATAGATTAAAAACTTATAACATGCAGGACACTATGTTTTGAAACATGAGAAAGTATGTTTCGAAATAAACCTTTCTGTTAAGTATGTTTCGAAATATATGTAAGTATGTTTCGAAACCAAACTTTCTGTCAAGTATGTTTCAAAACCTACTATGATATGTTTCGAAACTTTTCTCTCTATTTTTCTTATTTTTAAACTTTTAGCTTTTGAAAATGATTATTTTGAAAGCATGAATGATGAGAATAAGCAAGTAAAATAGTAAAACAAATTTGCACACGAGATTTATAGTAGTTTGGCACTCGCCTACTTCACTACCTTCAAACTTACCCACTTGAAGAATTTGCAAACACAATCACTTTCACTAGCGATCAACAACACCAAGGGTTTTACCACAGTTCACTCTAAAGCCTTACATAATGAGTTTTTACAGACTCAACTTAAATCTTACAACAAGATAAGTAACACTTATCTTTTACAAACCAACAATTTGAATGTAATTAAATACCTTACCAAATAGTTATTACAAACCTATTGGTATGGAGTGAGGAGAGCTTGAAAGGACGACGGTTTCAGTTTGCTTCTCCTCTTCACACCACAATGCACACCAAGGAATAATTGAGAAGATCTTCTTTAAGAGCTTGTTGAAAGAGTTTCGTTTGCTTGTGCTTATGTATGTGGCAATATCTCTTGTAGATGTGTAAACTTGTGTATGCTTGTAAGAAAACTTTTTATCTTTAAAGAACTGATATATATACCAAGAAATAGAATTTTTGGCTAATTATAACTGTTAGAGACAAGATGATAAAATAGGTTTTGAAACACACAATATAGGTTTTGAAACAACATATTTTTACATAGAGGTTTCGAAACGTACATATATATCATGTTTAGAAACATCCAGCCTTTACAGCTGGATATGCACCAAGAGACAGAATGAGTGGAAGACATCTTTTAAAACAAAATGATTTTGTTTTATTCTTCACTTACAAAACATTTGAAATTAAAACATCAGGGTATGGAGATTCAGACAAAAGGAGACTTTAAAAATAGCTTTTGAATTAAAGTGCAAAAGCATAACAGATTTTCAAATATTCTGCTGACAGAGTTAGATGTTTCGAAACATGATATGAAGGTTGAAACATACTTCAAAAACATGTTTCAAAACATGTTAAACATAGTTTTTAAATACTCTGCTGTCAGAGATAACAGAGGTTTCGAAACATACTATATAAGTTTCGAAACATATGCTTAGTTTTCAAACAAGTTTCGAAATATAGCATATATACATAGCAAACATTGAAACCTAGACAAGGAGCATCTCGAAACTTGTAGAAACAATTTAGAATAGTGTTTTGAAATATAGAAACTTGATTTTGAAACATGATACATGAACTTGGATTTTTTTTCAAACATGATAAAGAGCATTTCTAAATATGTATAGACACATAACAATGTTTCGAAACATAGAAACTTAGTTTCGAAACATGAGATTTTGTATTCTAATATAGGTTTTTCATCAAACACATTTTCACATATATCAAAAAATATGATTCAACAATATCCATTGTAAGAGGTGAGAATGCTCTTTGTGCCGTCTTTGTGTAATGGTGTATGGAGGTAGATGTCAGCTGATGGGATCCATTGGCCTCCACTGGATAGGGGTGAACATCTTATGTTGTTCATGTTGGTGATTGTGATTAGAGATCTCTTGGCCAGAGTGAGCATGATAATGGAAAGAGTTCCAATGTCATATTGGATTTGACATGATACCTCAATCACACCGTATTAGATATGTTATAGTTATTGAATCCTGTGAGTTTAATCAGTTTATGACTCTCATTCGGTCAAGATTTTAGTCAATGGAAGAATTATAGTGCACGATAATCGAGAAACCTTAATAGGGTCATGAAGTTAGACTTCCCTGTCATTAGGATCGTCTTGAATCCTAATTAAAAGATATTCAGAATTTTTCAGGGTGCTCTAGGGATGTAGAGAGATTCAAATAAACTCATAATTTTATATTTTTATTTTCCTAACATTTAGTCTATTTAGCATGTTCTATATCTTAAGGTACTCATTTGTGATCATCTTTTATATATAAGACATTAATAAAAAAATTTAATAAATTATATTTAAAAAAATAAAAATAAATAAATAAATAATTTCCATCCATATTGTTATACATATTTTTATCTAATTTTTTTTGTCCTTATTCTCTTACTTAGAATATATATTTATATGGATTTTATATATCGAATATCTTTTTGTAGGAAAGGCAAAAAGAAATTAATTGGCACAATTTTAGATGATTAAAAGCTATAATTACAAAATGGAATTTGAACGCTAAAGAACGTGGCCTGCTTGTTATTAAATTAAAAAGAAATTAATGGCATTCTTGTTATATATATATAAATATATATAATATTATAATATATAATATTATAATATATATTAAACAAAGCAATTGTAAAGAGGCTTCACGCAGTGGAATTGCAGTTGGGACATGGACGCGCACATATGGGCATGGGCATACATTTATATATATATATGGAGTCCCGTATATATAGTATAATATAAATCGAAAAGGCTGCTTGGAATTTGGAAATTGAAGCTACGTGCATATAGTGAAGCCACGTGCAATTGGAATTGAAGTTGGCCATGGAGAAATTGGAGATGGGCTAGGGTGCGTTGCACTTATAATATATATATACTGTCGTATATCTTAAAATATAATTTTAATTTATACATATTATGTTAAAATTTTTAAAAAATTTATTAAAAATTAAGTATTAATTTTTTAAAAAATTAAATATTTTAAAAAAATAAAAAATTTAAATTTTTTTTAAAGAGTCCCCGACAACCGTTGGTCGGGAACTTTAAAGGCCCCCGATAATGGTCGATCGGGGGCTTGACGAGCCCTCAAACACGGCGGGCCAGGAGTTCCTCGAACCCCCTATCGCCATTGACTGAGGGCAACGGGTCGACTGGTACTAGCGGCTAACTAATAGATGTGAGTGTCTATATTTATATATATATGTACTTGTGTGTGTATATCCGTGTGTGTGATTGGGGGTGATGGTGACCATTGACTGTTGACCGCGATGAGAGTAAGGGGGGTATATATATGAGAGCAAGAGGGTGTATATATATGTGCTTGTGTGTGTATATGTTCTGGACATTCTCAAACACAATCATCAGCAAAAACAGAGAGAAATTAGGAGAGATAGAAGCAAAAAAAAAAAAAAAAATACTTTAAGAGCAGCCGAAGTGAACAATGGTGAGAGTGGTCCACAAATGAAGTAGGCTCTTATGAAGGCAAAAGCTGAGAGAGGAAATGAGAGGGTAGACAGAGAAATGAGAGGCAAAAGTTGAGGTAGGGAGAGAGAGAGAAGGAGAGGATAGTTAGGCGGGAACTAAAATGTACTCTCATCCATTGATATACATTTAAAATTAATCTCAGCTATACAAATAAAATGTATATACATACGTATACGTAATATACACATAGAGTTAGTATATAAACACACATACATATATACAACAAACATCACATACCTCTGAGATCTGGCCGCAACAACGAACGGCAGAGGGAGGGGCGACGATGGCATGGGTGGGTGCGTCTATGAGAGAGGTAGGGAATGAATGGATGGGTGGGAGGGAGAGAGAGAAAGAAAGAGGGAGAGGGAGAGGGAGAGAGACAGTGAGGTGGGTGGAAAAATCTTTAATCTCAGTCATCAAATAGATTAGAAATTGGTCCCAACCATTGAAATGTCTCTCTTTTGAGACATTTTCAAAAACTATTGTGCCTTATTATATAGATATATAATTTATTAGAAATTAAGAGGGGAAGAAGCGCAAGGCAAAAGAAGGTGCACGAAATTGACATGGAGAGAAGGAATGCACATCGAACGCTGAATTGAAGAACTTTAGGGAAGATAATTTTTATTTTATTATGTCTCGATTCAAGGAATTTAAAAAGAGTTAGTAAAATTGTGAGATTTTGTTCATAACTTTATTTATTTTTCTATTTAAATATCTATGTTTTTTTTATTTTACACATTAATGATTGCATGATTTAAGTAATTAAAAAGGCCAATTAGTAATTGAATTGTGTGATTAATAGTTAAACTGAATACATAATCCATGTTGTTGCCAAAAATACAATAATTAAAATTTTTATGAAACGAGAAAAACTATAATGGAAGATTTCAACATCGCTAGGAGTTGGTCAGCCAAAGGTCACAACGTCCCGAAGGGTCTTTCTGAAAGGATCAAGGGCTTCCTGAAAGGGTCTTTTCGAAAGGACCAGGGGCTTTCTGTAGGGGTCTTTTTGAAATGGTCTGTTGGCGCCTCTTGAAAAGGACAATGTAGGGCTTTGGGAGAAAGTTTTGGGACCTCTCTCAGAAAGGACAATGCATGGCTTTTGGAGAGAGTTTGGGACCTCTCTCGAAAAGGACAATGAGGTAGGTTTTCGAAGAGAGTTTGGGCCCTCTCCCAGAAAGGACAATGAGGCAGGCTTTTGGAAAGAGTTTGAAACCTCTCTCGGAAAGGACACTGAGGCAGGTTTTCGAAGGGAACTGCAAACAACCAACGAAAGGTCAGAAGGTTTGCGGGAGATTTCCACCCACGAAGACCTTCCGATGCTTAAGTTAGCTACCAATAAAAAACGTATTATCGAAAGAGAACCAAAGATTCAAAAAGAAAAGTTAAGGTGACGAATGATTACCAAAAGTCCTTTTCTGAGTGTTGTAGCTTCACTTTTTTAGGGTTCATTGTGATTACATATGACAATAGATCTGGGAGACACGTGTCGATTGGTTATGCTTTGTTTCAGAAAGGAAGATACTTCTCTTTTCCAAATGGCTTATATCCGAAAGAAGGGCTCTTTTCGGAAGAAGGGTTCTTGTCGAGAGAAGCCTTTCGGAAAGAACCATGGCCCTTCGGAAATACCTTTCCGAAAGAACCTCATTTGTTCTCCGATCATGGGGTACCACAATTTCCCCCACTCTTTATTTTTGTACTTTTAAGTAAAAAATGAAGAGTAATTTTGATTTTTCCTCGGCAAAGATTTAGAAAGGCATGATTTTCAAAACATTTCTCGCCTTCTGGGATGTTCCCCGCCTTCTGAGACATTTCACTTTCCGAAGGGCTGCTCTAAATTGAGGCGCTTGTAACGGTAATCACTTTACGCTTGTCTTTTTTTTAGAGAGGTTTTGACTCTTTGTTTTTTTTGAAAGAATTTCTCTCATCTTCTCTTCCCGAAAGAATACCCACTGTCTTTCCCAAAGAATACTTGCTGCCAATATTTTCTTTCAGAACCGATTTCTTAGGTAGGTGATTTCTTTCCGAAAGAAATTTCTTTACTTTCCTTCCCCTATCACTCCTTTCCAAAAGGAATTTGTCCTCGGGTCTTTGTCTTCGTATTCATATCGTTCTTTCTGAAAGAAAACGACCTAATAGAAGTTCCTTTTCTGAGAGATCATTGTTCCTCGCAAGGAATTTCTTTTCAAAAGACTTTTTTGCTTCCAAAATTTTCTTTCTGCAAGGTGATTTGACCTCTCAACGGATTTCTTTTCAAAAGATATTTCTTTCCAGAAAAACCCTTTCTTTCCGAAAGACTCTTGTTCAGCTTGATCTTTTGTCATTTTTTTCTTTACCACTATGGTGAGTGGAAAGATTTATTATCATGAGACCGATTCCGAAGGGGTCACTCATTTTACTGAAAGGTAAGCGTTCTCGCATGACCAAGGATGACATTGCCCTTATCCGTTGGAACTTTAGGATTCCCTTTGACTACCACACTGGGCTCCATCTCCTTGAGGAAAACTGTGCGATCGATGTTGAGAAAGGGTGGATTAGTGTGCACGGGGTTAATTTTTTCCTAGGTTTTCATCTTTGTCTCCATGACTTCGGTCTTAAGTTTCTTTGGTATAGTGGGCTAGCTCCAGGCCAGCTACATCCCAAAGAATGGGCCCAGTTGGTCTGCTTTTTCATGCTCTATCGAGAAACTAGTGTAACCCCCTCTATTGATTTCCTCTTCTGCTTCTTTTACTTACATTTGGTGAAAGAGCATTACCATATATATACCTTCCATCAAACTCGATGGGAAGATCATTTTTTCGTAGATTCTCCTCCCAGGGAGGCTTCTTTTGACTCCTGGTGGTTCTTGGTTAAGCCACTGAATGGCATGTGGAATGCTTCTCACTCATGGTGTGCCGACCTTGATAGGTTAGCAAAGCTAAGACTGAGAAAATCGATCATCAAGCTTAGGGAGCAATACACTGATAGCCGTCACGTCCTCATCCAGGGTGGTCTGAAACACCTCCTTAACCTTCTTACGATGGATATGCTAATAAGGGTTGCATGGGTCCCTGAGCCAGGTGAACCATTGCGTCATAGAGTGCCAAGGGAGCCACCTTCACATCCTTCCACTGTCCCAATATCTATGGCCATAGCAAGAGGGGACATCCCTCACTAGGAGCAGCCTTCTCCTGAGGGTTTGGACTTGCTGACTGCTCATGCTTACCTTCTGTGTCGCCTTTTGCCTATTTGTGTTTTTCCCCCTTTTTTTTTCATGTTTCTAGGACCTTAATCTTGTTTGCGTTCTCTTCTTTTACAGAGATGCATCGCGTGATTAGGTCTTTGCATCAGAGGATCACCAAGTCAGGGTCCCAGGTTGAGGCTCCCCTTTTTTCTACCTCTTAAGACGAGGCTTCTCTCCCAAAATCTCAAGCCTTTGTGCAGGAGGAGGGGATAGGTGAGATAGTGGTTCCTTTATGTTATCGCAAAGGAAACCGTCATTAAGAAGTAAAGACAGCCCTGACTACATTCCGACCTGTCACTGATCTTCCCATTGGTCCCTCATTAAATCCAAATCCTGAGAGGGAGCCTAGCTTAGTCCCTCATCCTTCTGCTGAGAGAGACCCGTCAGGGCTATGAATGGCTATAGGGAATAACAGGGAGGAACCTGCTCAAGCTACTCATGGGACCACAAGACATAGGGCAGATGCGGGTTACCAAGGCACCCTAGATGCAAAAGTAACCTCACGCCTGGACTAGGTGGCCATTGATAAGGCTCAGGCAAGCGGTCGAGGATGGTTTCGATGAGAGGTTATTAACCCATAAAGGGTTGACCCTCACGTCCTTCATGTAGAGGAGGTAGTAGCCGTTGGGGGTTGGCTCCCATCCTGCCTTCCCCGTCTCTTCCTTGCAAAGGAGCTGTTCAGCTAGATGGTAACCATTAGGTGCAAGGGAGAACTTCAACGTACAGCCTAACATTTTAGACATCGACTCTATCGATATGCTAGGCATCGACGCTCGCCTACTCTACTATACCATTCTCTTGCGTGGCGAGAATCAGTACTTTCAGAATTCTTCGCAGGACATGGATGAGTTCGAACGTTATCTTGTGATTGTAAGCTCTCTCTTTCCTTCTTTTCCCTGAAGGTTCTATTTGTTGATTTTTTTTCTTGCTTCTTTCTTTCATAGGGTGCCCAAGGTGCAGTGATAACCAATGCAATGAATTGAGTGTGCCTTGCTCGTCAGGAGACAGAGACCTACGAGTGGATGCAAAAATCCAACCACTGGAAGGAGGAGAAACAGGTTTTAGACATGACGATTCACCATCTAGAGTTGGATAAGGTGGGAATATAATCCCAGCTTTAGGATCTCTCCACTAACCGCCAAGTTGCTGAAATGGATGCCACGAGGTGGAAAGAAGAGCTGGAGGTCCGGGAAAGGGCTTATGGAGAAAAGGCTGCCTCCTTGTCAGAAGCTCAAAAGGAAGTCTTGCACCTAAAGGGGGAGCTAGCAAGTTCTAGGGAGTGGGTAGTTGAGACGTTCCAGGTAACGACACGTGCACATTCGAAGGTTGAGAGGTTAGAAGAGGGTAGGCAACAAGAGATGGATGAGGCCATTATGAACGCGATGAAGCAGTACCGACTGTCCAATGACTGTTATCATCGCAAGGATGAGTATGCTAGCTGCTTCTCGAAGTTCGGCTTCTACCTTGGTCGTAGCTTCCTAAAATCTCGACACCTTAAAGAATCATTCTCAGAGATGATATTTACTGACACCTTGTCTTCTGTCATTCCCTCTCATTAGCGCAAGTACAAACCTAATATCCTTGGGCCTGATGAGTGCGTGTGACAAGCATTGGTAGATGATTTGAGCAACTTGTTGGGTCCTTGGAGCCCTTATGCCCCTGATGCTGAAGAAGGCAAGATCACGCTAGAGATGACAAACAAAGTCCAAATGATTGAGCGCAATCTAAAACTAGACCTAGCCACCGATGCTTCTCAAGGTTTGCCTCAAAGGGGATCGAAACTTCCGACTCATTAGCCATCTCAGGATTAACATAGATCTACTCCTTTGTATTTCTTTTAAATTCGGGCTGTAAATGATGATATTTTTGACTTGTTTTTTGAACTGCCCCCTTTTTGGATGCATGGGTTTTTAATATACTTGTTCCGAGGCTCATTTTATCATTGTCTCTTGTGCGTAATGATGAAAGATTTTCATTTTTGTTATGTTCCTTGCTTCTTATTTGTTTGCTAGTTTTGTATGTTGTATTCGCTTCTTTTACTTTATGAATTGACCATGTTATAACTTGGGACGATGAGGTGCTTGTAGTTCATTTCTTTATTCTTGTGGTGTGTGCGGGCTACTAGTAATAGGAGTTTACCTACCCACCTCATTGCGTACCTAGATCTTTCTGAGAGATACTTACAACCTTTGTTTCTACCATTCCGAGTTGTTAAGCATTGGATCTCAACTATAAACTTGAGACTCGAGTTTGGTGGGGAGTCTGCGCCTGTCTCACCCTAAGGCTTCAAGGCTTTCATGCAGATCACCTAGATCGCGGTACCCCGTTACGAGTCTCCCCAGCAGCTGCTCCTTGCTAAATGGCTTTGCGCTGAATGATCACCATGTATCCAGGTTTGCCAGGAGTCCTAACGCCAGATTCCAACCACGTGTTCAGGTTTGCTGGGAGACCTAGTGTCGGATCCTCACGAGGAGTTTAGGAAAAGCTTATTAGCTTGATGTTAGTTTGCCGCAAGGGATCCATGTTGGTCTCTCGCTTCAACACCGAACTGCACTAGTGAACTTAGGTCAGTCCAGGGGGCATTGTGCTGGATCACCTTCGGGTATCCAAGGTGGCCTTTTAGCCTTGCACGCTCTTCCCCTATTTCATACTCGTTTATCATAGGGGACCTAGGTTCTGCCCGGGGTCGACAACTGGAATTCTATCTGAGTTTCCAAGTTTGTCGGGAGGCTTGGCACCAGATCTACCAAGGAGTTGAGGTTAGCCTGTAACACCCTGCTTTTCCAAAGCGTGTCATTATACTGGGATTCAACATATAAATACACATTCTTTTCCCACGATACATCCCTTAATACTTCAAGTACCGTATTTCAAAGAAAATTCCCAACATATCATTACAAATGCAGAAGTAAGAATCAAAACTTGATATGGTACGTAACTATAATCACTTTAATCATAACATAAGAAACCGTACCATTTGTTCAACATGATATTTTCCCATAAAATATACATAGAGTCTCATTTCTCAGTTATAACAACTAAATACCTCCACCATACTCAAAGGATACCTTCAAATGACATCGAAGCATAACAATATTACATGATCGTTTCTCAAACATCATTCGTAATACATAACATCCTTTACTTTACTAAATTGCCCCCTAACAGAACATAAGTTTCTCAACATGAGTAAAACATATCCGAATCTTCATGAAGAAACAAAATACCAGAACAACTTGCCAAACCTATCGGACACGTCATCTCGTGTCGTTACATCTCAACCATTTCTTTACCTTTTGTTGCAAGTCCTAATTGGAACGTTTGAATGTTCTAGGGGTATAGCCCAAGTTAGATGTTGAATCATCTAAATGAAATTTCCAAACAGTTACATGAATGCATGATGCACAGACATGAACAAACAAACAGACACCCTAGTGTAACTTTCCTAGCAAACTAGCTCAGCACGGAACCCTAGGTAGTTATCCTAACAAGCACACTAAACACGGGAGACCCATGTGCATTATTCAGGCAAACACCCTTGGGGAATTATGACTATACTATCAGAGCAACATCCCATCCCATTCACATATATCGATATGCCAACAATATCATGCTGATTGAAATACCACAACTATCGATGCAACAATATATGTACAGATATGTCAAAATGCACATAAATTAGATGTAACTTAGCAACCTTCGTGAATATCATGCTCAACATAAGCAAATCATATCACGTATAAGTTTGTGGGAAAAACCACATGCAACAAAACCAATTTTAGGATAGAATCACTCACCTTTGTACAACGATAACCTCAAAATATGTGCCAAACCCGAATGTCGTGTCAGGCCTCAATAATTGTACAATTACTCAATCTTGAGCCTCAATGTACCCTAGACATCATATTCATTCAAAGGAATATCAATATCAATTTTTTCATAATTTTCTCTTATTTTCTTCCTATTTTTCTCTCAAAAATTTCAAAATAAATATCTTCTCAAGGTTTTTCCCAAAAAATTTTTCAACCATAATTTATAAAATAATTTTAAAAAATATTAAAAAAAAAATCCAAAATTACCCCGTGCTTCACACTCCCTCACGTGCTAGCACATGGGATCCTCACATGCACCCTACGCGCATCGTCTTTTTCAGCAACCACTTTGCCGCCGCCGCCGATCTCTAGCTTGCTCCGATGCCTGATTTCTTCCTTCTTTCTTGACCTACTATTCAAGGTGGCCTCAATGGCACCCTTGGATGCCCGAAGCAATGGCCAAAAGCATACCCGAAAGCTCGCCTTCAGCGAAGCTTCATTTTTTCAGCCACCCCTCGAAACACCCTTAAACTATCACGAAAATTCCCCCAAAACCTCTACAAATTATCCTGGTTGCCTCAAGAGTAAAAGCCCTCTATCAAAACCTTTTGATTTCTCCAAAACATGCACGAATTAAACCCAAGTTTTGAATGAAAAACCCTTGGCCATACCTGGCTATTTATAGCCATTTCTTGGCTGAAATATGTCAAATCTTAAGCTTGCTTAACCTTTAAGTCTTAAATATAGCCATTAAGTGGCTTGAGTGGCCCTAAATGATGCCAAAAACCCCTCGAATCCACCAGCTAACTTTTCAGTCACTATCCGCTATAAATTTCGTCTTATCCACGGTCGATTTTGGCCAATAGCCACCACAAGTTGATTCATCATGGCCTAGAGGCTACTTTGGGACCTCCAGGCGAGCTTCCCGATGGCAGCATGTGGTTGATTGGCAGTGGTAGTGCAGTTGATCGGCTATGGTAGTGTTCACACTACTAGGTTTTGAAAATTATAGTTTCACCCCAAAGCTTCTTCCAAATGCCATTTCAGCCATTTCCATGAAGCCCCTGAGTTTCTCAATAATTCCACTACAATCCATAAATTCTAAACTCTTCATTTCACCTCCAAAGATTCAGAAAAAATATCTTTTCGACCTCGCTTAGGCAAGATTAAGAAATTACACTTAGGCCCGAATGTACGTTTTGACCATGAATCCTTTTGTTTTATCTCGAAACCACTTCAGGGTTGTTGTACTTACAAAATCAAAGTCTCCTTAGGGTTCTGTTGACTTCTCAGAAGTCCCTTACGACCATTTGATTTTCAGGCTGAATCACAGCTATACCGAAAACCATCTCCGTTATGACTGTTTCCTGTGTCATAAATCACGTCTCAAGACACTCGTTAACGACATACCTTTTTCTTTAGACATTTAAGTTCCACGACAATCCTTGTAGATAATTCGGTCACTCATAATATTGAGATACTACATTTAAGCCCTAAAGCTTTTGAAAATTCCACTTACGCCCCAAGATACATTACACTTGAGTCCTTTGAAAATTCTCGGGTATTATATTCACCTTTTCTTAAAGAAATTTTGTCCTTGAAATTTGCATTTAATCGATCAAGTAACTAAGACTAAACACAATTTATTACTTGAACACCTCGATCACAGATTGTTTCAATTCTTAACATGATAGAATCAAATAGTTATACACAACCCTGGTCAGGAAAGCTCGGAGCTTCTTCCAATATTGAAAACTCCTTTTTAATCATGCTCACCTTGGCCAGGGATTTTAGAATCTCCAACCAACAAAGATCGTATAGGATGTTTACCTTTTGTCAGAGATCAATGGATCCCATTAGCAATCACTTACCTCCATACACCAATAGAACAGAGACCATATAAAGAACATTCCTACTTCCTGATTGGATGATTTTTTTTAACGACAAATCTTTGATGCCCGTATATAAGAAAACTGTGTTGTCTCAAGTCCAAAGGTCAGTTACACAGTCGAGCCAATAACAAATCATTAATCCTCTTATGCATGTGATATGTTATCCTATCCACATGTCTACTATTTGCATTTCATGTAACATGACATGTGATTTACTATCCTGTATTATTAGTGTCCCATACTAATTAAAAGTAGTAACCCATGTACTAGCCCATAATTGTTTAGTTGTAGTCCCATTTTGATAAATCTAAAGACTAGGAATCACGTTAAGAAATCTTGTGTTAAGATACTCATCACATATTGTTAACAACTTAAAAATAAGATCTTTATTAAGAGATCTAAGAATTCATTCGTATACAATTGAAGAGATATAAATAAAGATATGACAATTTTATTAATTTATAAGATTTACATCATATTCTCAACATATGTCATTTAAATATAGCATTAGGGCATATCACTAACAATTTATTCATTGGTCGCATGACCCTCTAGTTAATACAAAGTCGAGATAAAGAATTAATGGAATTAAGGTGAAACCTCTAGAGAGGTTGGTTCGCTCCCACCACGTCTGAGTGGGAGATGTAGTTTGAACCCAATTTTTGGGATGCCAATGCCAGGTGACTATACTTTGGTTCAGAGACCTGACTCCCGATGTTTTAGGCACTAGTCCACTTGAGGTAATGGGATTATTCCTAACTCAAATAAATTAAAATAGTTAAAATTTGAGTAAAGTTTGAATTACGTGGAATAGAGATTTAATTTGTCTTGATAACAAATTCAAATACTGACTCATCTGATAGTTTGTTTCTCCACTACAAAAAGGGTAGTAGGGGTGCTTCTTTATATCCGACTTTTTACCAGAGAAGTTATTGAAAGGGTGGTTTCTTCTCTGGTGAGGTTTCTTTCTTCTCTAATATTAAAGGGAGGAGGCATTTGGGTGGTAGATTTAGAGGTGCTCTTCCATGGTGACTGCACATTATGATCAGTGAAGCAGAAAACGTTTCAGGACAAAGATCCAAATCTATCAAGTATTTCTAACTATGATTTGGGTTTTATTTTGTTTATTTCTCTACTTGGCCAAAGTCGCCCCAAATGGGGACTTAATTCATCTTTTGGGGCCGGAGTTTCGTCCAGAAATACAATGGATAGACATCAGCAAGTAACGCAAACTACATAAAATTGGGAATCCAAAGATGAATTTGATAAATCGGCACAATTTTTACAATTCAGAGTAGTAGATAAACAAAAACATAGAAAAGCTAAAGAAAACGTGAGAGATGGGTAGTTGCCTTTAAGAAGGTCCGTACATCACAAGGTCAACAAAGCCATATATTAAAGGCCAATTTAATACAGATCCTCAACTACATCACATCCTACATCTACATTCTACACCGCATATAATATGAAAGTGCCTCTCTCACTCATTTCCTTGGACTCTCTCTCTAAACAAAAATTAAAAGAAAAATCGTTGGCTGGCTCTTGAAGAATTTTCCAACATATTCTCTCCCACTAAAAAAGTCTTGCTTAAAAGTCAAAAAGCCGGTTGAGAAGATCAAATGATGAGGGGGAGGGTGAAACCATAGGAGTCCAAAACAAGTTGGAATTAGGACTTGGCAAGAACAGGTTGTTCCAAAGATTGAATGGGCTTTGGCTTGGGCTAAGATCGTGCAACAGTGAATTCCCGTTGTGGTTGAAAGATTCCGGCGAGAAGAGCCCCGGCGGGATGGGCGGCAGGCTGGACGGCCCCGGTGAAAGGATCCCAGGATTCTTACCCACTTCTACTTCGTCGTCAGCGGAGACCATAACATCAATATTAGCCAATTCACCTCTATCCCTCTCTCGCTGATCCTTGGGGCTCGTCCTCTCGATCGAAGCCAACCTCGCCGCCGGGGAGACGTCGCCGGATGAGGGGCCGGTGAGGCGTTGGACCAAGGACATGAAGTCGCTGGCGGTGGTGTGGATGATTTTGGGGGATACGGAGTAGATGATAAGGGGCTGGTGGGTCTCTGAGGAGGCGGCGGCGGCTGCGGCCTCGTGCGGCGGCGGATGCTGGCGATGCGGGGCGATGGGCGGCTTCTTGATGGCGTGGGACTCTTTCCTGACTTGGAGCTGTGGCGGACGGGGACCCTGTAGCTGTAGTTTTCTCTTCGTCGGCGGAAAGCTGCCGTCGGCGGGGGGTTCCGGGGGATCCATGGCGGAGGGTAATTTGGGTCTCACAAACGGAAAAGGATTGTGTTCGGGGTATCGTGGAAAATTAACAAAGACGGAAGGGGAAGAGGAGTCGGAGGAGGAGGAGTCGCTGCAATAATTGGCGGCCCTGTGAATGAATAATACTTGGTTTTAGATCTGCTTCCGGTTTTGGTATTGGCTTCGGCCTTGGAATGGTCAGTTTCCTGGAAATGAAATGGGAAAAGAGCTGACGCACGTGAATGGACTTGCTGTATGCTGCGTAGCCGTCATCTTTGGGCCTACCATAATACCACAACCGGGTCGCTCCATTTGCCCCTGTAATACGGGTCGAAAACAGATTAATTATTTTATATATATATATATATATTTAATTATTATATAAATTTTTATTCATATAATCTATTATATTTAGTCAATTTATGCGTATCAATTTGTTTATATAATCTATTAATATATTTAATTTAGAAAAAAATTACTGTACTTTGAGTACCCTTAACCTTTAATTTTGTGTTATAATTTTTCTTCTATCATTAGTTAATCTAGTTAAATATTAAGAAATAACCAAATATTCTTATATTTAAATATTTTTATTTCTCTCTCTTTTCAATTCTCATCTCTATGTCTTAATCAATGATGGCAATACCAGCAACAACGACATTGTTTCTCTTCCCCCTTCAAAGTCTTTATTTATCTTAAAAATCGTTCAAGATGCTAAATCTAGATAATCATTCCAGATTTGGAACATTCTAAGCACTAGAGACAATGATGATTCTGCGAAAATGTTGGCGAAGGTAAGTCTTCTTCTCGGTCTCTCTTCAAATGGTCAGAGGCAGCCGCTGGTTGCTTGTTATTATTTTTATTTTTGTATTTTTAAATTAAAGGAGAGAAGAGTGAGAGAGAAAAGAAAGATAAAGAGAGATGAACTATAAAATAGTCATTTAATCCTTTTGTCTAATAATGAGAGTGCTTATTGTTGTTTCTCAAACATCAAGCGTGTTGTTGTCGGAATACAAAAAATATATATATTTTTTTTGGTTTAGTGAAGCTGTTTGAGGTGGACTTAGTCCATTGGCTTAGAAAGGGCTCGATCCACTAGTTGGGAAAGCAGTTGAACCAGAAAAATTGGAATTATTGTGAGGCATTAGGAGATCTTTTATCTTATGGGCAGATTCGTAAGACAAAAAAAAAGTTAAGGGCATATGGGGATTTTGCCCACGTGAGCCATTCAATGTTTAACTCAAATAGGTCTTCATGTAGTGCAAGATGTAACAATAGTAGTGATGCACAAATGTTGTGCAGGAAGGATGTTGGCTATTCTCAGCTTTGGCTGAGTTGTAATGGGCTTCCCCAGACCTGTCCGACATTATACTTATTTTCCTACAAGAAAGTGGAGTGTTGGAGGCTATTTATAGGCATTAGGCTGACAAGGACACGTGACACGCGCGTGCGAGGTTGCGATGCTCCTTCCAAAGAAAGAGAGGTATGTCTCCCTTATTCACAATATTTTCCTTGGGTTAAGCTTAGAAGGGCCTTTAAGAGAACACTACTTCCTCCATCGGTGGTGGGGAAGGACCCTTAGAAAGAAGTGGGCCTAAAACAAGGGAGTCGTATTAATGCCGGGTAACGCAGGCTAATGCAGGCAGGGGATGTATCTCCTCAGGTTCCTCCTAAGAGAATGGTTCGACATGAGGGAAACATGATATGTAGGTTTAGAAAGCTAGTCTTGGACTAATGCTAAATGAATGAAAAGGCATCTAACACATTGGCTACTTTGGGATGACTTTCTTTGGAGGCTATGCCACGGCAATGGCTCTGTACTCTTTGCTCTGCCTGAAAATCAAAGGAAAGGGTAGAGAAGATAAGGGAGTCATTTCGAATTAGTTAGGGTTTGCTCTAGGTGCATGTCTTGACTAAAAGGAAGAGATAAGCTCTATTTAGGAGGAGAATGAGAAGAGATTTTTTGAAAAGAGCACAAAAAAGGACTAGAAGAAGCATGTATGCAATGATGACACATCGATTCGATTTTTAGATGCAAGGGTTTATAAATAGCAAGTGGTCCCCAAAGGTCCCTATTGTTCCTTCGCTTTTAATAGAGATTCACGAACATTGGACTTGTCTTGAAGAAGGCTTAGATTTTCTCCTGGAGTAGTAATTTTCTAACCCGATCATTCTCGAAAAAATCTACCAGACAACTTATCGTCCTTAATTAGAGAAAGATGAATCGGCTAAAGAATGCTTTAAGGGAGTAGGCTACAGAAAGACGTGTTCACGTGGCCTAGGAGCACGAGTAGTGAGTAAGAACTGCCAAGGATAAAGCTTTCGAGAACCTTTATAAAGATTAAACAAAAGATCAAGACAAGAGGTTGGTTCCCTTCGTCGATGATCTTGCAGCCAATCAAGAAGGCCCATGAGTCTATGGGGGAAGAGCCTTTGGGATCTTCGTAAGGCATTGCCGCCTTTATGGAGTAACTAAAGTTGGGGATAACAAAAGCATCAGAACAACTTGATGTTGAGACCTCATACAAGCACTAACTTCTCTGGGCTATGAGGAGTCCTCCTTGGTATCCAAAATGTCATGAGAGGAAGACATTGTTGTAGTGCCCAAGAATTTCTTAAGGACTCAAGTGTAATTATTTTAGGGCATAAATGAAATTTTCCAAAACATTGAGGCTAAAATATAATTTCTCAAAATTGTGGGGATTAAGTGCAAATTTTGAGGACTTGAGGGCTTGAGGAAAGAGGGCTAAAGTGCAAGAAATTGAAAGAATGATGGTAGGTCTGCAAAGATAGTGTGAAACTTGCAATTGCAGTTAATGGCTGCATTGGCTGCCAACATTGGGGGTGTATCCCGACCGTTTGAGGGTGTCTTAGGCCATCATAGCTAAGGGCTAGACCTTGCGGTGCAAGACGAGGCTGAGCCAGAGACGCGGTTAAAAATGGCTATAAATAGCCAATGATGGGCTGATGGTTTTCATCAACTTTTAGTGGCAAAATTCAAGATTTTTGGGAGAAATTGTGAGGCCTTGATAGAGGGTTTTTGTTCTTGAGGTGTTAAGGATAATTTCTAGAAAGTTTGATCGAGTTTCGTGTTAATTTGAGGTAGTTTCGAAGCTTAGCTGGAAAGTCGGGTATGGCCGGAGCTGAGCATTAAATGGCCAAGTTGAGGGTGTTAATTTGGGCCAGAATCTTCGCATAAATGGTGTGCCATTGTGTCTGAAAGAAGAAATAGGCCGGGAGAAAGTAAGAAAATCAAATAAAGCAAGCCAAAACTAGTCGCCGACAGCGAGGAAAAGGTTGAAGAAGATGAATGGCTTTGAGTGCATGGGAGCATGCACAAAGCGCATGGGTGCGGCCATGTGAGAGCGCATGGAGGTAAGAAAAAAATAGAAATTTATTTTAATTATGGGATTATGTTATTATTTATTTAGTTTGATTCAAAATCCGATTATTATTTGCACGAGAAATTTATTTTGTTGTGTTTAATGTTTTAAAAGATTAGTCACATTTTAATAATTTAATGATTTATGCATAACTGAGTAAATGATTGTTATAAGTTAGATCCATACGCAATATAAATCACATGATTGACTATGATATTGAGAGATGATTAGGTCATGTATGAGAATCGAGAAAGTTTAGTGAGTTAAATCCTCTTCCAAAATTAGAGGTTTTCAAAGAACTTAATGTTTATTTATTCTTTTGACATCTGATAAAAAATTTGACAGTGATATTGAATTAATAAAGATTAATATGACTTGAGAAAATTTATTAATTAATTGAGGGAAATTCAGAATCATATACAAATAATTATAAAATACTGTAAGGATATTTTTGATTTTTAATCGAGTTGAATAGATAATTACATAACCTAGATTAAATGAAATCTAAATCCTAGTGCATTCATTAATTAATTTTTCTCATAAAGAATTCAATTTTTTCTTTATTTTTTTATTTATCCAATTAATTAATTAGTTCAACTTATGTTAAATTAAAATTATTTTGGTATTGTGATCTAGTTTTTGTGGGATCAACATTCGTTTTATCATTATATGCATATTTGACTAGGGTACACTTGCACAAATTAATTGTGCATAAATCACATTAGAAACTAGACACAGACCTAAATTATAAATGGGTTCTAAGCAACCACTACACCAAGGTTTTCACTCTACCTCACCTTGAAAACTAAATTCACATAGATTTTAATAGTTCTAGGAAATCTATACAATGCTCAATAATAATTTAAATATTTACAAATAATTGTTCACACTTGAACACAAATAAATAAACAATTAAGCACAAATTTATAAGACAATGAAATATAAATAAAGAAATAAATTTATAACCTCAACTTTGATGAAGAAATTTGAAATAGACTTGAAAATCATTTTCTTCTTCTTGCCTTATGGCTCTTTAATGGATTTGCAATAACGCTTCGAGAGTTTTGAATTGCTTGAAAATTAGCTTGAGAGCTTTTTAGAGTTTTTGAGTGCTTTGGATAGACAATATAAGCAATGAATGATCTCCAAAATGAGTTTGAGACTATATAGGCATTCTGCAAAATACTGTTCACTGTCACTGTAGTGCACTATTCACTAACGGTTAGATTACTGTTCCAACAGTCTGATTACTATTTCAACAGTCTAAATACTGTAACATATTATAGCAACTGTATAAAATTAATTTTTTTTGTCTAAATTTTGAGAAAAAATATTTGTATGAATTTTTACTTACTTGAAAAATAATTTTAATAGAAAATACTAATTTTGATAATACATATATTGTGCCAAAATATTTTATAAATTAAGCACAAAATATCATTTTTATTAATCATTAAAACTTAATTAAAAATTAAATAGAGCAATTTGGCTCAACATCTCCAACCTCGATTGTCATTGTTGGATGAGGGAGCAGGAAACCCTCAGCCTCCCGTTAATGATAGCAGAGAATAAGTCCACACGAAAGTGATACAAAATTATCATTTCTTTATTGTTATGTCGTGAGTGACCTCGACGTATAAAAACACCATTCATGTCGAGAACATCAATATTCTGCTTTTCACAAAAAGAAACAACTACTTTCAAAAACAAATCTCACTCATTGTCTCTCATCACTTGGAGTCTTTGTTTGCATATTTTCACTAAAATAATGACATTTACAATATCTTGATCTTTCTTTTATAATGCCTTGGACAATTCATTTGAAATCGTTAAGATGGTTCTCATGAGATGTAGATTAAATGCAAATTCAAATGACTGTTTGAGTCTAATAAATCATCTGCCTCACATTTTTGTTCAGTAGATCCATCATCAACAATCATTTCAAGAACATTAACTATAGGCAAGAATATGGAAATCAAACTAATCAAAGTACCATAATGCGATCCCCAACGAGTATCACGAAAACGCATAATAGTACTTTATTGATTAAGACCCTAGCCACTTGAAATCTCATCATTATGGAGTTCTTTAAAAATTATGGCTTCTTGTTTCTCTTACAAAAGATCACAACATTTCGATGATGCTCCAACAATATTCACCATTCTAGAAACCAAATTAACTCGCACATGTTTCTTTGTTATAGCTATAAGTGCTAATTGAAGTTGATGAGTAAAACAATGAATATAAAAAGCACACATGTTTTCTTTAAAACCATTAAACTGATCTTGCATGTTGCTAGCCCCATCATAACTTTGCCTCCGCAATTTAGATATATTCAACCCATATCTGAAAAACAATGTATCTATAGCGGCCTTAAGTGATAGGGCAGTAATACTAAAAACATGTTCAATCCCAATAAATCATTCAACTACATGTCCTGTTTTATTCACATAACACAAAACAGTAGACATCTTTTATGAGATATTCCAAGATTCATCAATTAGAATTGAAAAGAATGCATTACTAACATCTTTTATGATAAGTGATTGCACTTAACCTTGTGGAATTAATTCAAACAAACACATACAAACAAACAAAGAAGAAAACAAGCATGAAGGCACAAGACGCTTATACTCATCAGTGTATAAGTGTGTGTTGTAGTACAAATTTATTTACTGGATGTTGATTCACTGGGAGATCTTTATAAAGACGAAAATAAAAGCAGTGAAAATTTTCACGTGTTGAATGGGTTTATCAGACCAATGTAACTGATTTTAGGAAAAAAGAAATTAAATGTGCGACTGAAAACCAAACATCTCAAATTAAGACAATTTCAGTGACAATCCAAATATTTCTCAAGACTCACAAAAGAGGATATTATCGGGTTAAATTAATTTTAAGATCTTTGCTATTGATTATGTTTTGGGATGATGATGATTCTAATTATAGTAACCGACATATATGGCATACCGACTCTAGCTTAAGCAACCATCATAAATCGAAATGTATATAAAATACACTTAGACTTGAGGATGATGATATTTCCAGATTGAACAACATACATACATGGCATGAGGGTTCCGAGTTAGGCATATACCTCAATCCAAACCCAAATGTTTGGCAAAAATCTAAAAATTAATTTTAACACCTCAACTTACAATGAAGTTCAACTAACTTGAAAAATGTTGGCATCAGACACTATCCTTACCTTAGCCCGAGAATTATTAGTCACATATCTTCATTTTTGAATGCAGAAAATTAAAGTGCAAAAAAATTAACTAATAGAAATTAAATGACAAAAATTAAAATTACTAAAATTAAATTACAGAAATTAAAGGATCGTATTTAAAGGGAAAAAATTAGTTACGTTAAATTAAAATAATAAAGTATCAACCAGAAATTAATAACAGCGTGTACATAAAATAAAAGTATCAACAAAACAGAAAGTAAAGCATCAACATAACTCTAATACTGAAATTTTTAACAGAATGCAAGCAACGACAGAAAATAAAAACAGGAACAGTAACCTTAATACAACCATTAATAACAGAAACAAAAACAAAACAGTATTCTTTAAGGCTGGAAAATTAAAACTAATTTCTACTGTACATAAATTAAAGACCTCCTTACTGTGCGAAGATTCTTCCGTGTTGCTGTGCGAAAACTCCAGCGCTGCTCCCGTGCGATGCCTTTTCTCCCAGCGCTGTGCGCCCTCGCTCATTCCTTGCTGTCCGAGATTCCCAGCGCTGTGCGCTCTCCCTTGCTGTCCGAGATTCCCAGCGCTCCAGCGCCCCCCTTATTGCTGTCCAAAAAAATTCCCCCCAGCAGCGCACTGGCCGTATATTTATATCACGCCCCTCCAGATTGCCCATGCAATTTGAAAGAAATTACAACAAATAACAACCTTAAGGACCGCATAGAGGCTGCCTCAATTTGGCTTTAAATGGACATGCAGCTGGGCCCTTAAATGGGCTTCAATTTCTTCATTCAATTTGGGCTTGCACATGTGTGCTTTAAAATATTAAATTCGGCCTCCAAGTCCACTGCTTCCCTGCATCTTCAATTCCAATCTTCAATTACATGTGAGGCTCCAAGTTGACTTTTTTTTTTTATTTGGACTTCACGCATGGCTGCCAAAATTGAGTATATGTATTTTTAATGTATTATATACATATGTGTTTATATGGTAATATGTACATGTATTATATTTATAGATGTATTATAATATAATATATATTATAAATATATATTATATATGTATATATATTATAGATTCTTTTCAATTTAATTTCTTTTGTAAAAACTTAAAGGGGAATATTCTTTTTTTTTTCTAAAATTTCTAATTCGCCTCTAATTTCTCTTTAAATTTTATTTTCATCTAAACTTGCATATAATTACAAATTGCATATAATTATTCAACTAAAATCAATTTTAAAATCAAAACAGAAATATAATTATAACAAAATTTTACAAAATGAACCCTAATCAACAAGATCAATTATTTCAATAGCAGCAACTTTTACAATATCTTTTTAATCTTCAGGTGATGTTAACTTGAGATTTTTAGGAGTATTTTTCAAAGTAACGGCCTTAATCTCCTTATTATGATTGGTTAGAAATTGCAATAGTTCAAGAAAATTACCTTGATTATTTGAATCTTTAGACTTATTATGATCACGAAAGACTAGTCCTTGTCGTAAAAGAACTTGAATACAATCAATTGATATATTCAGACGAATTAAATAATCAAACCGTGTTTGTTCTATCTGCCTAAAAAAAAATGTCTCAATATTTTGCTCTTGATTGTGTGTACTATTGACATCTCCAACATGAATTTTAAGTTTATCTTTTTTTAAAAAAAAATTACTAAACTCTTCTTTCACAAAAGAATCACACATTCCTTGTTTTCCATTATTTGTTTAAAAAAGATAACAATATAAGAAAAATGCGGCATCTTTGCTTACACTATATTCTAACTAATCACCAAATTCATTATACCAAGTTGTAATGAATCGTTTTGATTTTTTTACGTAAAAATGAATGATTTCGAGACTCATATAGACCTCTTTGTAAGTAGACTCTTTTAATTTGATCTCTAAGATTAACATTGCAATCCATTATTGGAGTTCTTAGCCCAAGATTCATAAAAAATTGTGCAATATCAATTCACTCAATATTTCATTTGTTAGTTTGTTCATTTTCTTCAATATGAATTTCCTCCATACTTGTTTTCTTTACTTCACAATTTTCTTCAATACTTGCTTTTTGTGTATCATCATTCTCTTGAATATCATGATTATCATCTATCTCAACACTTATTTTTTTTATTCCACTGCTTTCTTCAATTGAAAATAGAGACTTTCTTTTAAAATATCTCTCCTTATCTTCCTAAAAATTAAAAAAGAATTGCATAAATAATAAATGATTAATATTTTTCATAAAAAAAAAATAGCTAATACCAGCCACATCTGCCACTACCGGTGGCATGCGGTGACAACCGTTGATTGGTGATTTCAATGATCAGATGCTACAGTTTGAAACGCCAAGTAAATGAGGTTAATATATTAAAAAATAAAATAGATCTAATGGCTAGATTGTCGTAAATCTGGTTTTTAATTTTCGATCAAAATGAAAAAATAGTCCATCGGCACCGGCCACCGCGGCCGGTGGTTTTCTGGCGATGAGTGGCAACCAGCCGACACTCTTACCCCTATCAACCAACATACCCAAAAATCAACAAGATTCAATGGCTGAATCTCCATATATTTAAGCTTAAACTTTCGTTCAAATCCAACCGTGCGTAAATACATACATACATATATATATATGCTGAAAATAGGATTGATAAAACTAAAAATCTTACCTTATTATAGATCAGGGTTGTTTTCATGGTAAAAATGTAGTCGGATCTAAGATTAAATGTTCACAAAATTTGTGATTTATGCACTTGGAAGAGAGAAAGAGAGACTGTAAACGAGAAAAAGAAGAACATAAATGAAGCTGGGAATGGGTGGGATCGTGGAAGGCTGGGAACCCAAATAGGGTCAAGTGGGCTTGGGCCTCATGGCTCCCTTGGGCCTCATTTGGCTCTGCCCCTGCCTTGATGCTGTCGTTGGCAGGAGTCAAGGGACTGTGATGGTCTCCCTTCGTGCTTGGCTCAACCCACCTTTTTTTGGGTCGACCTGACTTCACTTTATTACTATTTTACCGTTTTATTTCTTCTCTTGCCTTTTTTGCTACAGCCCAATGGTTAATTAGCATTCTAAATTACTGTCTCATTGCTTTTCAGGTGTCCATTACCTTTGAAATCTTAATTAGTTTTCTTTCTTTTTCCTATATAAAATTAACTCTTCAATAATTTTCACAAGAAATAGAATATTGTAACTTACTCTAAATCCCAAACTTGTTAAAAAAGGCAAGGGCAACCCTTTTATGAAAGTTTAGTGACTTATTTGGCACATTTTAAGGTTTAATAGCTAATTTGGCTCTTGAAATGAAGTACATTGGTTAATTTGACATTTTGACCTTTAAAAAATAATTTTTCTTTTTAAAATAAGTTCAAATTGGCCACTGGCTCAAATAAACTATCAAACTTTCATAAATAAAGATAAGTTAGCTGACTATTAATTATTGATTGAATTATAGACTTAAAATTGTCACCTAATGGTGTTAAAATCGAAGTCTCAATGGTTGACAAACATTCCCTTGTTTATAAAACTTCAATGGTTTATTTAATTCATTCTAAAATTCTGTGATCAATTTGACCCAACGGCCAAAATATCGCGGTCGCTAATTTTTTTTATTAGTTTTATGTCACCTTAATTTAGTTTGAGTTTGAGATAACAACGTATATCCCCTTATCAAATCCATCATATTCAGTTATTTTTTTTTTTTGATTAATGCACCATCATGAGCGTCCCTTATTGCTCGACCTCACGATTTTAATAAAAAATATAAATTAGGAAACCTAGTAACTAGTTCGACCTCTAACTTTTCTCCGCAAATGTGAGGACGGTGTAATAGTTTTTCAACATTTAAGGTTGTCCAAACTATTAATCTTATTCTCCTGAACAAGACTCAAACATAGAACTTGAGAGTTGCATTCATCTTTTGCCAATTAATCTATATTTTGAGTGGGTTCAGTTTCTCTTTTCTAATTGAATGTGTCACTTGTACAGATTATTGAAAAAAAAAAAAATTATTGTGAAAGGGGTTGGAGGGCACGTCCTTATTATAATATAGTGTAGATATCTCTTGCACCAAAAGGGAATCTAATCTAAAACTGGTTCCTTGGCTACAATCTCTATCACTTTTTTTTAAAAAAAAAAAATTATTTTCACTTTGTTTTTCTTTTCTTACTAGTGCATTTGATTGTAAAGGTGAAATTTAGGTAGAAAAAAAATATAAATTCTAGAAAATTAAATTTTATAGAAAATGAATTTATGAAAATTGAAAGTTTAAACTATTCGATTAGTATAATTTTTTACCTGAAAAATGATGTTATTTTTCATCTTTTGATGTTTGATTTATAATACTTTCTATAGAATTTGATCATTTTCCTAATATTTCATGTTTGATAGACATTATTTTCTGTGAAAAATGATACATTTTTCATGAAATTCAATAATGAAAATGTATTGAAAAACACTGAATCTTGTACAAAAAAATCAAAATAAGAACTTATTTTAGGTTAACTAAATCATTTCTCCAAAGAAATGAAGTCACAAAATTACAAATTTTTTGTTTTCCAAACTTATTAATTTGTATGTGATTTTTCATTTTTTATTTTTATACGTTTGTATTGGGAAATTCTATTTGCAGCCACTATTTTGCTCTCCATAGTCACTTTTTAATATACCTAAAATACTCACTTTTGGAAAACTATTTTTACTCTCACTATTGTAGCCATTTTCTCCCTCAATTAACTACTCGCCAGTTATACGTGACTACCCATTCACGCTAAAGACGATGCGACGAAATACAAAAAATGAATAAAAATACAAGAATAGAAAAATGATACACAGAAACACATATGTACACACACACACACACATATATATTCATACACAATCACACACATATACATCCCCACACACAGACATATATATACATAAATATGTATGTATACACACACATAGATACACATATATACGCACACATACATACATATAATGAAAATAGAAAGCTGCCTCCCCATTCATCGCCGCCGCTCACCCACCTGTTGCTGACCCGCTTACTCTCTCGCCTTTTCTCTCGCTGCCTCTCTCTTGCTCGCTCGTTTGTCCTCCCTTTCGTTCACACATACATGCATACATACATACATATACATATATATATCCGCCCTTTCTCTCGCTGCCTCATCGCTCACCGTCGCTGACTCACTCGCTTGCTCACCCTCTCTCTTGCTGCCTCTCTTTTTCTCTCGCTCGTCCTCCCTCTTGTTCGCTCTCTGTCCCTCTCTCGTTGCAGATTTGTTTCTAGGGAAGTTGAAGGGGATGAAGACAGGAGAACAATGGGTTGCTGCTTCAATTGGCTTGAAAATCAAAGCTCTTCCCCCTAACGAATTTGGTTTCCGTGATTTGAAGGAAAAATAAATCACGTGACAAGAAATGGGAAAATGAGTTCCCTGGAAAAACTTGGTTGTCAAACACTACACAAATGGAAAATTGGGTGGAAAATTTTAATTAATTTCAATCTCTCACCTTCCTTTTGTCAATAATTAATCCCATGAGCACCACTATAATTTTTAATTAATCTCAATCTCGCACATTCTTTTATTAATAATCAATCTCATTCTCATGCGCCTGGTAGTGACACTCATCCCCTCACAACTATTTCCTATATTTTTTAATTAATCTCAATCTCTCTTTTGTATGATTTTATCACAACTATTTACATGCGTCTGATAGTGGCCGTGACTCCATTGTCTTCCTTAGTTCCTCTCATTCTCAATTTTTTATCCATCCATTTTCACTAGCATTTGCCATTAATCTACGCAGGCAAAGGTCCTTAATCCAACCGATTTCACAACTATGTCTTCTTTTCAGCGATTCCATTTTTGTTCTCATCATCCCATTGTGTGACTTATCAGGTATATCTTTTAATTTGTTTTATTAGCTCTTAAATTATCAATTAATTTTGTATATATATATATATTTCAATATTTGTGATCCTATGTTATTAGTGAATCTACACTAATAGATTGGTGATGATGTCTATTGAAAAACATATGTTGGAATAAATTAATTGTAATAGTTTAATTGCTGATTTTTCATGTAAAATTACTAAAAGAATAAATTTAAAGTGAAATATTGTAAATTTTATATAATAAATGATGAGGGGATATTTTACTATGGGCAAAAGTACTATACTACCCTCGGAGACTACCCATATGGTGCTGCTACGTGCCTGTTCAAGAAGCGCCACGTGTCGTCCGGATCTTCATCCTTCATCTCATATTTGATTTTGAACGAGGTTGACTTGGTCAACCGAGATTCTCTCCAACGTCCGGTTCAGAGGTTATCTTATCTCTTCAGAGTATGCTCTACGTCATCTTTAAATAGAGGTCGACTTTTACAGGTACGGATCATCTGACTACTGGTTCACTTTCCATTTTTGGGCATATTCTTCTACTGACTTGAGCGTCGGAGTTCTCTCGGGGGATTAAAGCCCCGCCCTTACAGGTACTCGGTTCGAGGCAGACCTCGGTGATCGGTCCAGTATCATCATTTGGCGCCCACCGTGGGGCCGATTACTTTATCTACTTTTGTTTGTCGAGTACCTCGGCCGAGCTCAAGTTCCTCCTGTTATGGCGACGAGAAGAAATCCATCATGAGCCGCTGGGGCCCAGCCCGTCCCAGATCAGAGTCAAAACCACCCACTTGAGAACGACCCCGTAGGGGGTCATCCCCCGAATCCCTCGCCACCTCAGGATCGTGTCGCCCAGCTAGAGGGACAAGTCCAACATCTGACGGAATTGCTCAACACTTTTTTGGCCCAACAGAAACCCCCGAAGATGAGACCGATGAGCACTCCAATCATGATAGTCGACATCAGGGGGATCGTCACTCTAGTCATAGAGAATTCCGAGGAGGCGAATCCCCCTGCGCTGGGAAGGAGTCCCATCGAGACGAGAGACGGAGCTAACCCTCTAGGCCTGGCAAGTATGGGAGGCCGGGCTCAGAGGAGGAGGAGTCCTCTGGTCCCGATTATTCCCAGGCTGGAGGGGCTCAGCGAGAAAGACGTTTGCTGCATTTGGAGAGGAAGGTTGCAAAGTTGAGACGTAGGGAGGAAGAGCCACACGACATTGTTTCTAATCAGCCATTAAGTCGGGAGATCATGGCAATTATCCCATCCGAGCGCCTTCGAATCCCAGCCATTAAGCCATATGGGGGCACAACCGACCCCGCTGACCACTTAAATCTCTTCGTCTCTCACATGATGGTCCAGGCGGCACCTGATGCTATGTGGTGTAGAGTCTTCCCGGCCACTTTGGAAGTACATGCACGGTCCTGGTATTCAAGTCTAGCACATCGGTCGATTGCTAACTTCGGACAGCTTCAGAATAGGTTCTTGGCTCATTTCGCTCCCCTTCGGAGGCACCGGAAGTCTACCATGACTCTCGTGAATCTCAAGCAGAACTAAGGGGAGTCGTTAACGGATTTTGTGGCTAGGTTTAATATGGAGGCTTTGAGCATTGAGAACCTTGATCAGAGTATCGCTATGGTGGCCTTTCAGAATGCCTTAAGGGCTGACCCTTTTACCCAGTCACTGGCTAAGAGGCCTCCCCAGACGTTCATAGAGATTCTGAGCCGAGCCACCAAGTACATTAATGCCGAGGAGGTGATGCGGGCTAAGAGAATTGAATACTCGGACAAGAAAGAGAAGAAAAGTCAAAATGGGGAGCAGAGGTCGGAAGATAAACAAGGTCGACGGGGGGAAAGGTCGGGCCCCCGATGGAGTCCGGTTAGGTTCACCCTACTCAACACCCCTCGAGCAGAAATCCTGGCTACAATTGAGAATAAGGATTACTTGAAAAAACTGAGACCTATGAAGGCCCCGGCTAACAAAAGGAGTAAAGAAAAGTATTGCCAATTTCATCAAGATCATGGACATGACATGGAGGAATGCCATCAGCTGAAAGAGGAGATTCAGGAGCTCATCAATCGGGGTTTCCTAAGGAGGTTCGTAGCTACTGAGCCACAAATGGGCGAACGTCGGAGATCAAGGAGCCCTCCCCGTAAACGTGGTAGATCCCAAGAAAGGCGCAAGACCAGAACTCCTCCTAGGAGAAAGAGTCGCCAGAGGGAGGGAAGTCCTCCACAACATTTAATTTTTCACACTTTAGTGGTTGGGATGGTGCCAGGAAAGGAGTCGAGAGAAGGTTCCGATCTACATCGACACGTTGGAGTCAAGAGGGCTCGGCTAGGGGACGTTATCTCCTTTACAAACGACGACTTGCCTGGGTAATTTCTAATGATCCGCTGGTCATCACAGTGAAGTTGGGAAAATGGGAGCTCCGGCGGATCCTCATAGACCCGGGGAGCTCCTCCGAGGTTTTATATCGACAGACCTTCTTGGGCATGGGATACTAGATGGAACAGTTGAAGCCAGCTCGGGTCCCTTTGATTGGATTCGACGGGGAAGTGGTGTATGCAGACGGTATGTTTAAGCTCTTGTTGACTCTTGGAAAGGGTCCTCGGTCCACCCAGGTTATGTTAGATATTTTGGTAGCAGAGGTCCCCTCGGCCTACAATATGATCTTGGGGAGATCGGGGTTAAACGCTCTACGGGCCGTGCCGAGCACTTAGCACATGGTGCTTAAGTTCCCTATTGCTGCGGGGATTGGCGAAGTCAGAGGAGACCTAAAGTCCGCCCGGGAGTGCTACATGGCATCCATTAACACTGCTAGGGGTATCGTGCAGGAGCGGACAGGGGTTTACCCCAAGGAATTTGGAACTGCGTATTTTTCCTAAATAAAATCTCATTATGTTTTCTTCTTACATGTGCAGATTTTTTATCCTACAAAGTATAAAAAAAAAGGAGGTGAAGGGAAAGGAACTGTTTTCCCCTGACCTCAGAAACCTCCAAAGAGATTTCTTGAAGTCCGTTCGTCATCAAAGATAGCAAGGACGCAGAAAGAGAAATGAACCAGATATGGTCCTAGGGGACCACCCCTAAGATAAAAAAAGGAAGAGCAAAGGACCAGATATGGTCCTAGGAGACCACCCCTAAGATAAAAAAAGGAAGAGCAAAGGACCAGATATGGTTTTAGGGGACCACCCCTAAGATAAAAAAAAGGGAAGTACAAGGGACCAGATATGGCCCTAGGGGACCACCCCTAAAATAAAAAGGAAGAGAAAGGCTAAGGGGGGGTGGAAATGATCCCCAAAGAAGCCGACCTAAGGGGTCCCGGATGAGACTCCTAAGTCCTTACTTCCATACCGGAGTGAAAGAGGGCCAAAAATAAAAGGGGCAGATGTGACCCAAGGGACCACCCCTAATAAAAAAGAACCAAGTAAAACGGTACCCATCATCATGTCAACATGGGAATTACGAAAAGAGGTGTAAGAAATTAGATAGTAGAAATCAGATAGGCTGAGACCAATGGTCTCTAAAAAAAAAAAAAAAAGAAAAAAGGATGAAGCCTAAAGGCCGAGACCAATGGTCTCAAAAAATAGGCCGAGACCAATGGTCTCCAAAAAAAAAAAAAAAAAAGGGAAGAAGCCTAAAGGCCGAGACCAATGGTCTCAAAAAATAGGCCGAGACCAATGGTCTCCAAAAAAAAAAAAAAAAAGGGAAGAAGCCTAAAGGCCGAGACCAATGGTCTCCCTTTTTATAGAATCCTTGGAGGGCCGTGGGGAGTGGTGATGAGATTTTTAGTTGGGAAACGAACCAATAATAGGCAATAATAGAACTCTTTAATCTTATTCATTTATCTTTTTTGCAAAACCTCTTTTTACAGGAAAGTAAGAAAGCTTAGAGGACTACTCCTTCAGCTGCCCGAGCTCCTCTCCCTCGCAGCTTAAGGAGTTGGGGGGCCAAGTGATGAGGGGATATTTTACTATGGGCAAAATTACTATACTACCCTCGAAGACTACCCATATGGTGCTACTACATGCCTGTCTCAAGAAGCGCCACGTGTCGTCCGGATCTTCATCCTTCATCTCATATTTGATTTTGAACGAGGTTGACTTGGTCAACCGAGATTCTCTCCGACGTCCGGTTCAGAGGTTATCTTATCTTTTCGGAGTATGCTCTACGTCATCTTTAAATAGAGGTCGACTTCTACAGGTACGGATCATCTGATTACTGGTTCACTTTTCATTTTTGGGCATATTCTTCTACTGACTTGAGCGTCGGAGTTCTCCCGGGGGATTAAAGCCCCGCCCTTGCAGGTACTCGGTTCGAGGCAGACCTCGGTGATCGGTCCAGTATCATCAATAAATTTTTTTATTCGTATTAATTTTATTTTAAATATAATTATAATGGATTCCATAAAAATATTTACTTAGGACGCTAAAATCCAACGGCCGGCCGTGGGAATATCCTACTCATTCCAAGACATAAGGAATAAAGCCATGCATGGTAACCTCCGGAAGGAAAGCAAAAGCGAAAAAAGGAAAGAGTAGAACGAAAGCCGCGTGAACCTCATCATCTTAGTACTGTTTCAGTCTTCAAGATCACATAAAGAACCCAATAGAGACAAATAAAGGGCAAAATGTTGATTGCATACAAAACTTTATATTTGCTTTAGTTCTTCTCTTCTACTTAATTCACTACAAGAAAAACGGGTTTTAACGACGGGAAAATCAGTGGTTGAAAGTTGATTTTCGATCGTTAAAAAGTTTTAACGATGGGAATTTTCCTGTCGTCAGTCGTCGTTATTGCTTCCGAGGATAAAGGTCTTTAACGACGGGAATGATAAACCCGTCGTTAATTGTATTAGCGACCGTATGATTCCCGTCGTTAAAAATAATTATTAACTACCAAATTTTAACTCAATAACGACAATATTTCCCGTCGTTAATAGTCTAAACAATTAGCGACCGTATGATTCCCGTCGTTAAAAATAATTATTAACTACCAAATTATAACTCAATAACGAAAATATTTCCCTTCGTTAATAGTCTAAACAATTAGCGGCCGTATGATTTTTGTCGTTAAAAATAACTTTTTAGTTATCAAAACACAAACTAATAACGATAATATTTCCTCTCGTTAATAATGTGAACAATTAGCGACGGTATGATTCCTATAGTTAAAAAAAAAAAATTTAATTTTTTTAATAGTATGAAAACAATTGCTAGTCATCAATGACAAAAAATCCTGTTTTGATATAAACCACCAAACCTATATATTATTATCCATATCAAATTGAAATAAAACTCATAAAATTAAACATGTCATTCAAATAACACTAAAGTAATCATTATCCATTAGCATTTACACACCAAAAGTAATATATATATGTGTGTTAATTGCCAACAAATTACACCAAAAAATATGTTCAACTAAAAATAATACTTTGACAATTGTATATACTATTAAAAAATGTACACCAAAAAAGATATTCAACTAAAAGTAACACTTTAATAATCATATATACTATTCAAAAATGTACAACAAAACAATATATATAGTCATAAAACTGTTCATGGACTCCAAAGAAACAATTGCTTCCTTTAGAGTCTTGTTGTCTCATTGACCTACAAAAATAAAAAAATATGAAATTAGAGTCAAAGAAGTGTTCATGTTTTCTTTATAAAATGTTAGAAATAGAATTAACAAAGCCCAAAACGTCTCCATCACAAACTACATAACATACAATCACTAAAATGTAGCAAAACATAGAAACCCTTAAATATAGAGTAGATTGAGATGTAGATTAACAAAAACACCAAGCCTTAGTTCTATGGAATGGGGCCACCTATATGAATTCTAATTTATGAATTATCTTTATCCATGACCATATCTTCTGTAAGATCATTAGTCCTATGACCCAACATAAAATAATTGGAAGATGACAAGTATATCATCTTTTGCATTCATGGCTAATCTCACAAATCAAAAAGCCACTTTCTCTTCGTGCAACAACTTTCAAACATAAAATCTCCTTCCAACAATCCATGAATCCATATTGGAAGGATTCAGATCCTATATTTCAAAATTCTCTTATGTTTTTTTTTCAGCATTAAAAATCACTAAATCAGATCCTATATTAAAATTTTAAAGGCTTTTTAGATTTTATATAGATATACATGTATGAATCATGATTGATACATTAATTCTATCTCTACGAAGACTAAAAATCTGCTCATATGTTAGCTTCCCTAGCATCTATATAATAGCCTTTGTAAGAAAGCAGAGGAAACATCCAATAGCCACTAAGCATGGACATTCCAAAATAGATGCTGTAAATGTATTCAACACGAATGCCCATGTGACATGCTAAATATGCGTTCTACAAGCACAAACTGACATTGTATATAAATATCAATTACACAATATAGTTATTGTTTTATATAAATAAGTGTTAATGGTATTGCTTGCGGCTTCTTCCAGCTTTAGTTTTAAGAATGCGTTCTAGACGAGTCGTTACATTTTAAATCTTGTCACTCACAGGATACATATAGTATTTAGCATTAAAAATTTTAAAAAATAGGTGATCACCCACCACCTGGAGGGAGTGATTAAATCCTATCACTCACAGGATACATATAATACTAAGCATTAATAATAAAAAATAATGGGTGATCACCCACCACCCGGAGGGAGTGATTAATTAAATCCTATCACTCACAGGATACATATAGTACTAAGCATTCAAAATTTAAAAAAATTGGTGATCACCCACCACCCGGAGGGAGTGATTAAATCCTATCACTCACAGGATACATATAGTACTAAGCATTCTAAATTTAAAAAAATGGGTGATCACCCACCACCCGGAAGGAGTGATTAAATCCTATCACTCACAGGATACATACCTCGAACTATGTTGGTATCACGAATAATTATCAACTCCATAACATAATGGTCGGAAAGTCTATCATCCAATTGCATCCAATTCCTATCCATCGAACAAATACAACAAAAATTGATAGTATTAGAGATAGATTAAATTACAGAGCACGAGAATATGGGATAAAAGCACTACCAGTATTCATGTACATATATATATACATATATATATATCAACCTAAAAGAAACAAAGCTCTTATATTAGTATTCTTTACATATATATTAATAATTCAAAAAAGTTAAAACTTTTGACACACGCATGGCATGACTCAACTGTTATACAAACTTGGTATGATCAATACTAACTTGATTACTTAATTCATACCTAACTTGGTATGATCAATACTAAGTTGTTAACCTAAAGCTTAAAAACATGTGGGAATTTGATAGTTAGATGTTTTTGCTAGAAATTTTGGATTATTTATAGTATATTTATGGAGGTCGTTAAATCTTGAATGTGGTTAATTCTGGTTAGCCCTACTATCACAGAAATATGTGGCTTAAGTTATTAATGAATTTTCTTTAAGAGAAAGAATGTTAACTTTTTAGTTGTTAACATAGTAGTAGTGCTCATTCTATTTCCCTTTCATAATTGATATATAATTTGTTACACGTAGCTTGTAGTTAGATTTTTATGGCTTATGTTTTCAGTGTGCATATAACCAATCCCTTCCCATTTATGGCAAGTTTGCGTGCCCTTTCATCCTTTGACAAACCCTTGCCAGCCTGCCAACGGACAAAAACTCAATAGGTGATATCAACTTGAAACTGTTTAAAACTTACCTTGGCAGCTTGGGTTCTTGCTCTTGACCAACGTGAAACAACAATTTCTGGTTTTTCAATATCAAAGAAGGATATAGAACTCCGCTTTAGCTGTGCATAATCTAACACCTTCCACCTAGAACATTAACAAAAGAAAAAAAATTAAGCATGTTAGAAAATAAATATATAAATAAATAAACAGGGCATCTTAGTACACCAGACTGGAATTAAACATTTCATTCTTGGATATCCTTGGGCTTCCAAAACTAGTTGATACAAACAACAACAACAACAACATATCCAGCCTTTATCCCACTATGTGGGGTCAGCTACATGAATTCTAGACTTCCATATATTTCTATACTTCCAAAACTAGTTGATAACATTGGGAAAATGTTTATGAGGTTGTCTTAAGGGTTTTAAAAATATCAGACTGATTTCAAATGCAACAGGCATCCAACATGAGTCCATTTCATCCAATGTGGTGTTAAGCCCTCAACAGGAGCATGCCATGCAGTCATACAAACCATCTTTGCTCAACTAGAACAGCATAATCTGCTAGCTTTCTTCTGGTGCAGAAACTTTTATACACCTTCTGCAACCTTAAAGCAGCTAAATATCTTGAGTGTCCTGACTCTATTGCCGACTTTTTGAGTGTTTTTCCATGACTACTATCTGTTGGTTCATTTTCACCCTTACCTATGCTCATGGGGTTGGCTGGTGTTACAAACACATTTTCTTCCTTATCTGAATGAGATAAGGAAGAAAATGAGATCCTTGTCCCCAATTGCCTCCCTGTAAAGCTAACAGACCCTTGAAATTTTGTATTTCCAGAACTAAAAGATCTCACTGTGGCATGTTCAGAATCTCTGTCATCAAAACTAACTGATCGCAATGCAGTTCTTACAGCCCTGCCATCAAAGCTCATTGACCTAACCAAAAAAGCTTCAAACTGTTTGTCCAAATCATCAAGATCAGGAAATGGACAAGAAAAGGGTATCCCCATCTTATGACAAAAATGGATATTCTTCTAGAAGTCTCCAAATGATTGAGATCTGCAAAGAACAAAAGGAAACTATTGAATTTATACTATGTATTCACTAACCGAGATAGCATCGAACAACATTACGTGTTTTTTTTTTTTTTATATGGGGAAAAAGGATAACACTGTAAGGTAACAGTAATACAACAAATATCCAACAGCATTAGATGACCCACCTTGAAGGGAGGATTTTAAAATCCTCTATAGCCAAATTTGGCTGTGTAAAATGTAAGTACGCAACCTTTTTTAGTAAGTAAATAATAATGTAGTTAAAAGTAATCATAAGGATTTACGGCATATTGCACATGCCCGGTGAGTTTACTTAGTGCACACTGGAAAGACAATGGCTACGGGTCTTTATCGACAGGAAAAAAAGAAAAAGTAACCATAAGAATTCAGTTGGGTCCATAATGTAGCACAATTTTGTGCTATCCCTCATCAAATTACATAACCTTTTACCATGCCTATGACAGAGAGCTTCAAGAAGAAGACCCACTTCCAAAATATCATCCAATATTCAAAAAGAGTTTTTAAAAATTTCAAAACTATCTACAAAATAAAACCCCACACAAAACTTATTCCCACAAATAGCTCCATGTTACATCCCTCAAATCATCCCTTCAACTTTTGAGCCGAAATATTGTCTGGCAGTTTCTTCAACAATGAAGAACCTACTTTTGTTGTTTCTATGCAATTGGAAAGGGAATTTATTCATGGATTCTTTAATTATTGCAGTTTCTCCAATGAAGAAACCACTTTTGTTGTTTCTCAATTACGTAACCTTGCTTGGTTTCTATGTAACAATGAATAGACCCCGCAGTTTTTTCTTTGATTTAGAAATCACCAAAGCTGTTTCTATGATATTCAAAGTCGCCCCCTCCTATTTTTGACTCAAAAGCTGATGCACAGAAGGGGTGATTTGACGGGTTTTATTTTGTAAAATTTAATTGTAGATTATTTAAAATTTGAAAAATCTCATTGAAAAACCATAATGTAGCAAGCGTACCCATATTTCATTAGATGAACACAATGACATCAGTTTAGAAAATGAAGAACACATTCAAATAATGATACTTACAAATCGAACACTGCCACGGGTAGCATGTCAAGCGAGGTTTGTTGCATGGCACAATCTTGTGCCATGCCTTGGGCCTAGCTGAAAGCTTCAAGAGAAAAGCAGAAAATCATTAAGGCAGCAGTTGTACTAATTTCATTTGATAAAGACAACAACACAAGCTTGCAAATTAAGAACAAAAAATTCAAACAGTAGGTATGAACAAATCAAACAATGGCATATTTATATACATAGACACACACACACACACACATATTTATACACAGAACACACACACACACACATATTTATACACAGGAACACACACACACATCCCAGTGACCCCGTACTCCCCTCACTGCAATTTCTACTTTGTTTATTTATTTATTTGTTGGAAAACATACTGAACTTCAATTAAATGCCGCAACCCACAAACGCCCTTCAGCTTTAGTGGGGACGACGCGGAGAGATGGGGCGATGTTCTAGGAGGCAGATGGCCGCGATCAAAGGTTGTTGTATATATATGTATATATATGCAGAACAGAAACGAAGTAACATACCTAGTTGAGGCAGTGATAGAGCTAGAAGTGATGGATGAGAGACGGCGGCGAGGAGGCGATGATGGAGCTGGAGGAGGTGGCGGCGACGTTGAGGCGTTGGATGAGAGATGGTTGGGATTCAGCAAGGAGGTTTGGGAATTAGGGGATTTGGGAGGGATTTGGAAATTTGAGGATTTGGGAGGGATTTAGGAATTAGGGGATTTGGGAATTGAGGGGAAAGAGGCGTGGACTCCCGCCTAGCTTTAGTTTTATTTATTTGTATTTTGTTAAAACATTTATTTGTTAATTAATAAAAAATAAAATAATTTATAAAATTAATATTAATAATTATTTAATTGATAAAAATAAAATAATTTAAGATTATAATAATTGATAAAATAATTTAAATTATTACAACAAATTAATATTTATGTAAAAATATAATTATATTATAAATAAATCTAATAATTATAATAAATTAGTTTGATAAATTGTATTCTTTTTAATATGTTCAAATTTTTTAATATATTATATTATCAATAAATAACTAATGCTCAATTATCATATTTTAATAATTATATTTGTGAATTTATGGAAAAATATAATTATATTAAGAATTACTTATATAAGTGTTAATTAAATTTTAATAATTTTTTTTATTTTATGGTTAAAATAAAAAATTTTAACCATTAACGACGGGAAAATAGTATATTAATGACGACTTATTTTGCCTATCGTTAAAAGTTATCTTATAACGACAGGATTTATATTTAGTCGTTAATAGTATTACATTAACGACCAAAATTAATGTTGTCGCTAAATTTTGGTCGTTAATGTCAGTTTTTGTTGTAGTGATTTCTGTACTATTTTATTAATGGAGAACATCGGGACATGCAGTAGAGTAAATCTGGAAGTGTGAACGGGGAATTGATCAGTTTTGACACATTTGTTCTTGCTTTGCGTGTGAGATTTGTATTCCTTGCACATGCATGTACAGCAGCCATAATCCTAAAGTGATTAATACAGGTGACTAAGAGAACACTCCTCCTCAGTTCTACCAAACAAGCTCCAAGATCGCTGTGCAGGTAATCATATGATAATATTTAGAATTTAGAATTTATGTAGCCACCTGATCCGCTAGTAAAATTAACACTTGTGATTTTCTTTGATTTCTTTTTATCTTTAAACTGTTATCGGAGTTAAGAATTGTTAAAAACTAGCCTCAAGAAATTTTCTTTTCACGAATGTTCAAGTGTTTGTTTACAGTACTTTTGGCTTCCAACAACTCGGTGGTATATATATATATATATATATATATTATATTCATCAGATTAAGTCCTTGTGAAGTTCAATTAAATCAATAATCTACCAGCAGAAGTTCAGTTAAGTGGACGCAATTGTCCATGTAATTTTCCGAGTACAGAAAGACATGTCTCTCTCTTATTAATTGTGTGTCCCTGTGATTTCGATATTATATAGGGTGGAAAGGAAAATAAATTCAGTTAGGATGGCATTAGGAAGTAGAAATGATGCAACGGATAACCGGTCTTCAAGTGAAGGATCGGAAGAAGTAGAAAGGACTGATACTTCTGATGATTATTCGGATCAGGACAGCTATGAACCAGGAAACCACAATCCACAGCCAACAAGTACTCAGTCCCCCAGTGAGGAATCGGAAACAACTGTGTCTCTCAATGAAGCAGCAGAACAGGAAGGTAAAAGGAATAATCACCCCAAAACCCATAAATGTTTTTGCTCCTATCAGATTATTTTGAATTTATTCTTGTTAAAATGTACTGGATTGTCCTTTTTGAATTAGTTGTCTTATATTTACCAACTTTAGTTAGGATGTGCGTAGCTGTTCATATGGCCAAAACATTTACAAGTACCAATACCATGATGTTGAGTGAACCAATTGTTTGTCTTTCATATTTTTCTTTTCAAAATCTTCATTTGTTGGGTAACTCCTCAAATCCCATATAATTAGATGAAGATGAATTTCCAAATAATTCAAATTCAGATAAAAAAAATAAAAATTAATAAAAGAAACTAAATCTATGTAGAAATAGAAAAACCCAAAGAGTTGGGTTACAAATAGGTTAGTCATCATAAAGTTTTGTATAAGTCAATAGGATAGCTAAGGTTATAAATAGGGTTTTGTATAACTCAATAGGATGACTAAAGTTCATTAGATGTAAACATTTATTCAGGTGGAGTACTGAGAGGATGGAGAGTTTGCCACATTTTCCTAATTTAAAAACTTGTAATTTTAGTGATTTAGTCTATTATTTCTCTTTTAGAATCAACAACTTACATTTCTTGAGAGACCTGACTAAGTCTTATTCTTTTTGCTACTGTATTTTCAATTTATGTGTCACTTGTTCGATGTGATCTTAACATTAGTTTTTCTTTTTTATTTTGTTGAAACCATTCAAGTCTCTTTGAATGACTAGTGCTTCATCATTTTAAATTAATATATCAGAAGGCAGATATTATAATTAATAGGAAAAGAAGTACGTACATCTCTTGGACTATTACATTACCCACTACTTAATTTGTTGAAATAAGATTGGGCTTTTCTATTGTCTAAGAAACCTTCTTAATAATTCTTTTACACAAATAATTGCAATCTAGCCATTATTTTTTCATGGCTTTCAAGTCAAGCTCTTAGCTCATTAGTAAAGAGAGAGTCTACAAAACTTAAAACTCACAAAGTAAATTTTGTGTATTGCTTTTCATTTTACTTTTGCTTTCTCTCTCTCTCTCTCTCTCTCTCTCTCCAATATCATTATCTCCAATATCTTTATCCTTGGCCTCCAGAAGCTTAGTCATTGGACTCCTAGTGACCCCATTTGAGAGTCGTGGGTGACTCCTAGATTACTTTTGGATTTCACAGATTAGTTTTGGGGGCTTTTTAGTTAAAGAAAATAGTCTCAGTTTTTCAAAATATACTCTATAGAAAATAAAATTTTAATTATAAAACTTATTTAAATACAAGAACTTTCTAAATAAGAATTTGAGATTTAGAAAACGCTCTATCTTTAAAATTAAAATGAACTTTCACACTCTTAAAATAAGTTTTGTTACTAATTTGGAGATTTTGGTAACGTGATTTTTCAAAAATATTTCTCAAATCATCTCCGTTCCCTTATATAAAACAAGTTACATTGAAAAAATATCTTTTTGCATTCTAAGTTTTTAGATTGAAAATTAGTTTTGTATGCTTCTAACATTTTGAATGCAATTTTTAGTTTTTTATAGATAACAAAAATTAAAGATTTTATAGAAAATAAGACTAAAATAAATTAAACTTATCAAATAACCTAAACATGAAAATTTGTAATTCAGAAAAAAAAAAACTGGAAACAAAAAAATAACTATACACTATGAGAGTTCCCATATTTTAGGGCAGACACGTTTACATGCCATTAAGAGTAAGTTAACCCTAGAAATTGTATTTTCCTTTTACTCTCCACATGCTTCTTTTCACTTGTATCAATGTTAATGGTTATTCACAGTTGTCCTCCTTATCTCCTAGAGAGTTTCATTGCCACCGTCATGTGATGGTGTCCAACTTCAAGGTCCGATTCTTGGAGCTCTGTGATGTGGATGAGATGGTTTTAGCATTTCATAGAGAATTGATGCAAGGAAAATTTGAAGAAAAGTGGTTCTAGGCAATTATTTTTATGGCATTTTCGTAAATTTTAGCAAGTTTGAAGTGTGTGATTCAGGTGATTTTATAGGCTAATTTCAATAGAATTGGGCTAAGAATTCAAAGTCACCAGCTTTGCTGGTGTTCTCTGTGTTTTTTGGGCAAATTCTTTTGTTTAGACCTTGAAATTAATGTTTTTGCTATTTTAGAAAATAATTGATTTGGTAATAACTTTCATTAGGAATTGAATTTTAATATACCGTTTTGAGGGATTTTCTTTATTTCAATCTAATTTTAATTTTGTAATGAAATCTCAATTTTGTCTTTTTTGGTAAGATTCGAGTTTTAGGGTTTTGGGGTGTTTTCTTGTTTTCTAGTTATATTGAGAGTTGTACCCTATAAATACTATGTTTATAGGACATTTTTGTAGTTGATTTCGGAATTCTCAATAATTTTTTTCCCATAATTTTCTTCAATTTTTCGGTATTCTTTAGAATTAACGAATTATTGATTGAGTCCTATAAGTCGGCATTCATGAGAGAATCAAGGGGTTTTTAGAAAGTTTTTGCTATGTCACTCTGCTATTCCTCTCGCCCCTAATGTTTCTCTCATTGCATAAGTGAATTTGTTGCATCCCACAATACTATACCACATATTTACCCTTTCTAATCTCCTCTCAATCACGCACTCACTTTTGCATCTCAAACCTTCATCAAAGCCTGCTGATCAAAAACTTCCAACCATGACTTCTACAACTCTTGCACTCAGTTCTATTTCACTTCAAGAATAGAATCACCTTATGTATTGTGTAATAGGTAAAATCTTTTGTACAAAACCAATGTATCTTGATCCGGTTAAGATTGATCATCTCAAGGTCTTGGAATCTTAAAGAAAGTTCAATTCTTTCCAACCTCTCCAAAAATCTTTCCACTCTTCATTTTACAAGAGCCAAGGACACTAATACGATCCTCAACATAGTGCCCTATAATATCACTAGAAAATTAATGATCTTTGATGATGCATTTGAATGTTAGCCCATACAATTTGGATTTCTCCCATAAATCATTATAGATTTAGACTTGAGGGTTGCCCCTAAGGAAAATGCACCAACCGCAAACTCTTGGAAAGTTATAGCCATATTTAGTATCATACTATTAGTGGATGAAGTACTCAATTTCAAGGTTGGTTGGTTTGATTGACTCCATGCAAGATTTAGAGTGGACATAAACAAAGCCTTACATGCCTCGATAAAGGTTGATGACCTAAGTATAGCTCCACTGTACCTCTCAATTTATTGTGAGTCTATGGGTGATATTTTTTTTTTATAGATAAAGTTTAACATACCATTTGGTGATGGAATGTTTTTAAAATATACCAAAATCATGTATGCTCTAGATGCCACATACATCTATAATCCATGTTCACATTTGTTTAAAACCACTACCAGCCCTAATTGTAACATCTCGAAATTTGGAGATAAATAATAATTATAAATATAAGTGTGGAGGTCATTATTGAATGTTTGGAGATTTATGAGGAAGTATTTATTTATGTTATTTGAGGAAATAGGAAATTAAGACAATTAATAATTTTATTTGGGGGTATTTATGAAAATAATGAAAGAATAAAAAAAATTAAATTAGTGGATTTTTGGAAGTTTTAGGGTATAAGTGTAATAAATAGAAATGAGTAGTGGGGTGTGTCTGTGTGTGAAATTCAGAAGTTGTGGGGCGTTGCTGTGATTTTAGGAAGTGGGTCGCGACTACCTTAAATATATTTAGGTGTATATATATATTGCATGTGATGGCTGGCGCGAGCGGTTGCGGGCGTACGTGGGGAGGTTGCAGTTGTAGGTTCGATTCCAGGGGAGGCTCGCGTGCATTGGAAAAATTAGCTGATTTTTAATCAGCCTTAAGGCGCCAAAACGATTCCGTTTTACCAAGGCGGTGAGGGCAACACGACAGCCATAGGCTGTGCCACGTGGCGGCCCCTAGGCTGCCCCACTACTCCTTGCACTCCAAGTAGTATTTTGCTGCGATTTTAAAGGCCAAATTTAGCCATTTTTCAGGCCAAACTGAAAGGAATGAGAGGAGAATTGAGGGAAAGAAATGAAAGAAGAAGATGGAGCGCATCCAGCAAGAAAATGGGGGAAAAAGTGGGAAGAAATGGGAGAAAATCAGGGATTTTGTGGCTATTCGGTGTCTAAAAGTATCCCGGTACGTGAGTAGGATTACTAGACATGCTATATGTCTAAACTATAGATTTTATACGGATGGATTATGTAATCTATGCGGTTGGATTTAATTAATTAAGCCACAATTTTATTAATTGCTAGGAAATATTTTACTTCGCAGTGGGAGTGTCGGAGAAGCTAGGGTCAGCTATTTGCAGGCAAGCTTCTAACCCTCTCCTCATGTTCTTTATTTCCTGTGAAAGTCTTCGTGGTTTATCGTATTTTATTCCCTCACTCACTGTGATTCAATTCCACACATTAATAATAATAATCCGCGTGGTAACCACCCTATGACTTATATTTTATCAATGGGTTTATTGTTAATGGTATGAGCTAAGTAGTGATGTATTGGTGTCGTTCATTTTGACCGTCACGGAGCTTCGTATCTCTTTGCTTTCATTGGGAATGATGTTGAACCCGATGTGTTAGGTTCTTAGAAGAGTTAGTATGGATTATGGGGTTATGTTAAAGGGTTTAATGAGAAAAGTGAATGGTTCATTAACATGGTGAGAGATGAGAATGAGAACGATATTATTATGTTTATATGGTTGTGTACGTGAAGAGTTTTAGGGAAATGTTATGTAATGATAAGTCTAAAAAATATGAATTAAATATTGATTGTGTGTGTCTTAAGGGTACGGGGTACAAAGCCATTGACTTTCTACCAGGGGTCGTGGCAGTTGATGGCTGGATGTATGATAGATTCCCGCCTTGGCTTGTGCATATCATAATGTGTGTGTTGCATAGGGACTGGGTTGCATTCATTGGTGGGACATGCGTTGTGTGTGACGGGATGTGCGAGCATTTGCATGACCCGGTTGGTCTAAGAGCCAACTTGGGTACTCTAGGTGAGCCAGTGCATGTAGAGTATTTTGCATGTGTGTATTCCTATGTGGGCGTAGCATGGCCCGATGCTTGGTTTATGGGGGCCTCAACATCACATTTATGCTACAGATGTCATTGTATTTCTTATGTGTTGCATTGCATGGTGAGGAGAGTGATTTTGATGATGGCACGGACCCGGTAGGTTAGCCGAGGAGTGCAAGGCTATGATATGGGTGGATTGCGAGGCACAGACCCGGTAGATTAGTCGGGGAGTACGAGTTTCGAACTTAAGGTTGAATGGTCTCATGCTATACACATGTTATGAAGGACAGGAAAAGATAGGTCAGGGAGGATAATATGGTAGTCTAGATAAGGCTGCAACAGGTTTGTATATGGGACTTGGGCACCAATGTGTGGCTTATGTTGGCCCCAAGGACTGTTTATGTGCAAAGTTACTTTATGTCATGCATTCGAGTAAAAGCACGTATGGTTCATGTCATGGTATGTTGTTGCGTTGGCATGAATTGCATGGGGTGTTATGGGAAGAGTCATGTCTTTAACCTACAATTTTCCTTTCTAGAGCTTGTTGAGTCTCATGACTCATGTTTTCTTTCCATCATTCCAGGTAGAGAAGACGCTTGCATTGGAAAGTACGTTCGACGGGGTTGGGTCTAGAGGTTTAGTCATGGTAGTAGGTGCAAAGTTCTCCCGAAACTAGATCTTGGGTGTTGTATGTTTGGTCAGAGTAATGCTTTTATGTTTTTGAGTTAAGTGCATGTTATGTAAGCCCAGGTGGGCCCAAGTGGTGAATGGTTATGTAAGGATGATTATAAGGTGTTATATGAATAAAAAGTTATGGTTTAGATAAGGGTTATGTGTGGATTTTGGTTACGTTATTATTCTATATCATCCAAGTAATGACCCTCTCATGGATCCTCTATGCGCGCGGAGGCTCTGGGAGGCTGGCCGTTACACTAACACCTATTGGCCTTTCATCCATTAGTCCTTTTTCTAAAAAATCCATAGTTAGAGATGCTAACATTCAAGAACCAAACTTACTTCCTCAAAAAAATAACCACAACCTTGATAAGTCCCCCTCTTTTAGTTCTGATGACACTATTCCATCATTGGATTAATAGCCTACATGAATATAAATTAACGAAGTTAAAGGGTCCTAATATGTGTACCTTCAAATCCACAAATGTTCGATGACTATCACGTCCTTATATCATACTAGAGCCTTGATAAAACATTTAAAGATTAAACCCCTATTCCATTCTTACATTAAAGGTCACTATAAATCGATTATGGAAACTCTAATAGTCCTTAATCCTTAGTAGATCCATCTTGTCATTCGTATCCCTAATTATGTAAAGGGTACCACCAGATCAACATGTTCCCACCAGATACTGAGAATACATCATTTACTATAGAGATTGGGACTTACTACTACCAATTTATGCCTTTTGGGATTAAGAATGCTGGAGCTACTTATCATTGGGTAGTGAACGAAGTATTTAAGGAATTGCTCGGAACTACCATGTAAGCTTATGTTGATGACCTGGTGGTTAAGAGCCATGCCGAGGAGTCACACGTGGAGAAGTTAGCACAAGTTTTTGTGGTATACCGTTAATACCATATGCAGATCAATCCCAATAAGTGTGCTTTTGGCATTTAGTTATCCAAGTTCCTAGGTTATCTTATAACGTAATGCGGAATAGAAGCCAACCCGGAGAAGATCCAGGCCCTCAACCATTTCCTCTCAAAGTCCGTTGAAAAAAGCCTTCCTTTTTTTTTTTCAAATACTAAAAGGGGAAAAGAACTTCTAATGGGATGATAAGTGTGAACAAGCATTTCAAGCGTTGAATGATTACCTTTGTGAAATACCTCTCCTTACTAGACCAGAGGGAGGAGATGTAGTGTATCTTTACCTTGGATGTAGCTAGACTGCAACTAGTGTAGTGTTATTAAGAAGGATTGACCAGGTGGACTGACCTTGGTGGCAATAACTAAAAGTAAGAGAGAAGCTTAGAGTCACCAACTTCTTTTCCAATTGCTATCTATTTCTAGATTAGCTACTTCTTGAGAGGATTTCTAGATTGTGATTTTCTACTTTTTTATGATTTTTTATTTTTAAAATACCTTAGTTTCTGGCCACCATGGTAGTTGCTGGCGATTGGAGAGAAGCCCATATAAGTCACTAGCTCAATAATATTTGATTTCCAAAAATACCTCAATTTTTAGTTATCATGGTAGTCTCCAACAATTGGACCTAGAGGTATCTCCTCCAGTCATTCTTTCCCATACTTATCTTTTCATCACCTCTCAACCTTCTCTTCTTAGTACACAGTTCCTTAAGAAATTTCGCGTACCTTGGGATTTGCTTAATGACATCCAATAAAGGAATGCTCACTTCTACCGTTCGAAAAAACTCCAAGATGTCATTTTCTTTATCTTCCTTTTTAGATTTAGATAACCTGCTAGGAAAAGGAAGAGGATTAGGTTTATCAGAATTATGTACAATTGTTTGAGAGATTACCTTAGAAGAGATTGTCGCCTCATTTTCTGCCTCCTCTTTTTGAGTCTTCTTGGCTGAATCTATAGGATTCTGAACAGGGATGTCAATTTCTTTTCCACTTCGCAGTGTAATGGCACTTACATTTTCTTGAGAATTTACAGCTATTTGGGAAGGCAATTTCCTAGAACCTTGAGCTTCAAGCTTGCTCATTGATGTTGCTAGTTAACTAATTTGATTCTTCAATTGCTTGATGCTTTTTATTGTCTCCTATTGAAATTGTTGTGTATTAGTTGCAAGTGATTTAAAAATTTCCTCTAAAGACATACCTGAACTTCAAGAAGTTTGTTATGGTGGAATATGTGGTCTAGGCTGGTAATGTTGGAATTGTGGTCTTGCTTCATAACTGAAGTTGGGATGATCCCTCCACCCTGGATTGTAGGTATTTGAAAATGGATCGTACTTCATTTGTGGTGGGCCTAGGAATCCTCCAATTGCATTGGCATGCTCTAAAGAATCTTATTGAAGTGCAGGACACATATCAGTTGGATGACCAGTAGTAGCACAAATACCACTAGCTTTCACATGTTGCAAATTTCCTATAGCCAATTGTTGAACAAGAGAAGTTAGATTGGATATTTGATTTTTAAGGGAAGATATACTTACCTCATTCACCTTTCTCAAAGGGATGTCCTGTCTGAATCCAAATTGCTGTGAGTTAGTAGCCATGATGGAAATCAAATCTCTAGCTGCACTAGGCATTTTATTCACTATAGCACCTCTATTAGCTGCATCCATCATTTTCCTCTCCATAGGTAGTATCCCTTCATAGAAATATTGAATGAGGAGCTATTAAGAAATTCCATGTTGAGGACAGCTAGCACACAATTGTTTAAATATTTCCCAATACTCATGAAGGGTTTTTGTATCTTTCTGCTTTATTCCACATATCTCTCTTCTGATGCTAGCAACTCGTGAAGTAAGGAAAAACTTATCAAGAAACTATCTGACCATCCTTGTTCATGTAGTTACAGAACCTGAAGGTAAGTAAAACTACCAATTCTTTGTTTTATTGGCCAGGGAGAATGGAAAAGAATGCAATTTGATCTGTTCTTTAGTCACTCCTTGTGGTTATAGGCTTGAACACGTGGAATTCCTTTAGATGCTTGTGGGATCTTCATTCTCATGACCATGGAATTTAGGGAGCTAATGGATCAATCCAGATTTTAATTCTAAATCCACCTTTAAAGCTGGATACTGAATGCAAAGTGGCTGTTGGTTTTCATTTGGTGTAGCTAATTCCCTTAAGGTTCTTTCTTCATTGGCCATCTCTTGTTCTGTTTCAATATCGCTAGATGAGTCAACCTAGTCCATAGCTAAATCCAATCCGGGGGATAAAGATGAAGATACTTGTTTGTGCAATTTAGCTTCATTCCTCAACCTTCGAGCTGCCTTCTCAATCTTAGGATTGTATTGGATTTCACCTGTACGAGAAGAACGAGGCATGAAATAAAAAAAAATCAAAATACAATGAATAAATCCATTTGACACCAATCCCTGGTAACGACGCCAAAAATTTGATGGGTGTTGAATCCAACAAATAATAAATTCTTGCTTTTAAAAATATAAATTGTGATAGTGATGAGCAAGGTCGTATCCATAGGGATTGGTTAGATCTATTCCTTTGAAAAATTAAAATAAATAAAAGAAACAATTTGGAGGGGGGGTTTAAAACGTGGATCTAAACAACTAAAAATAGAATATTATTCTAAATTAATAAGGCAAATCAGAATGTAAAAGGATTAAAGTAATCAATAGAAACGCTTCTGGTAGAAAGGATTTATCCTCCAATGGTTATGACACTGATCATTGATGTCAAAGTTACTAATTTTCTTTGAATGCTTGGCCTTAGAAAGAACAAGAAACTTTGTTCATTCAATGTTTTCCTTCTTAGTTAATTAAAACAAGCTCTTCAATTAACCCTTACCTTCAAACAACCCTAGAACAAGCTCTCTAGAATTTAATTCAAAGGCAGCATTAAACTTCGTGGAAACAAGACCAAATCTGAACAATAAATACACAAGCTCGATTTTTTTAATTTAGCACTTGTACTCCCTAGGAATTGAACGAAAACTTGTCCATAATCATCAACCCTAGTTACTACTTATGCAATGAAGACTAAAAAATTACGGATTTGGTATTCAAGCTATCAATTGATCATGCGTCAAGAATTGAATAGCGGCCGTCTATGCAATCAAAACACACAATCATAAACATTAAAATAAGAAGATACATGAATATTCAAGAGAAAATCAGATTGCAAATAAACTCAAAAATATCTCACAATGTTCTTCACCATGGCTTCAAAATATACTTCTACCGAAGAAACAAAGTTTAGCTACACATAATGAGAAAAAAAACACAAAAAGAAGAGAAAATATGAAAATGATGCTTCATCCTCCTCTTGGATGTGCTTCTTTGCCTCTTTTTCTTCCTAGGAATTCCCCCTTCTCGAGCTTGGATGAAGACCTTAAATAGCCCCCAACAAAGAATCCAAATCAACAAAGTATTAGGGCTTCCTAGACTCTAGTAACTTACGAGCCCATTTTGGGTCCGATAAAAAGATTTTTGGGCTTCGACCCCTTCTTAAGAATTGTAGTTCAGAATGTGTTTATAAATTTAAGATTTTGAATCACTTGATTTGGTTATCAAAAGCTCAAGTTATGTCCTTTTAAAGATTTAGTGTTTATGTAGAATTCTAATCCGATTAGGATTTGACCCAGCTTTTTGGCCCTAATGTTGAAGCAATGTTTGGAGGCCCAAACAAACTTGGATTTGGACAAATAATACCATTATGGAAAGTCCAAGAAGTCCTCTACAAAATATCTAAAGACTTCATTCATGTTTTTGAACTCTAACATGGTTAAAAATCTATAAGAAGCCTAAAAGGTCAAAATATTAAAAAACTAAAATTTTCTAAGTAAAAGCCCAATTTATTCTAGCCTATCCAAAATTGCCTTAACCATAAAAATAAGCATAAATCAGAACAATAAGGCATAAATCTTACCTAAAAGATCATATGTAAGGGAAATAAATATATGAAATTATGCCTTCATCAGTTTAACAATGAATATTATGGCTATTTGGTAGGCATAGAGGATGTGATCCATTTGTCCCCAAGTGAGGGCTTAAACATGCTTTTAGAGGGGTTCTTATTTGTAGTTAAGGATCCACGAGCAATTCTATTGAGGGCAACAATGACTTTTAAAGTTTAGAATAGGCCTTTAATGTTTAGTTCATTTCTATAGTAGACTAGACCTCTACTTTTCATTTTCTCATTTAGCATTGATAATGGAGAAGTGGTGATAGCTAAGATGGTTGAGAACTATATTCAAAGAGGGTTATTTAAGGCATGCCTTTATAAGAAAAAATCAAACGGGCTAAAATTTTCAATGTAAGGCATTTATTTTGGTGGATTGGGTACCGAGAGGTTGTGAGTTCGAAACTGGATTCATGTGGGCAATGTATTAACTATGACTATCCTTGTGGCCACGAGAATAAGTCAAAGACCTATGCTTACTTGGTGCACGATTGTTGCTCGTAGGTTATAAGGGATAAGGTGACGATCTTTGCCAAAGGCTGAAAGTACTGGGGGCTTCCTCCAATTCCTACTATATATATATAAAATGTCTCCATAGTTCTAGGCAATTCTAGTTATAATGTTTAGATGTGCATTATAAAGCTTACCCCAAACCTTTAGAGTTGTCTCCTGATGACTATTATAAGCTCGCTTATTTCCTTCTCTTAATGTTTCTTTTTGTCATGACTATTGTAGTGATACTAAAGTGGTTGTTATGGGTACCCTTTTGGTATTCTTGCATTGAAATATTTTCTTCCATAATATTTGAGCTTGAGAAGGATGAGTGGTAGGATTAGTTTATAGGGATTTTGGTTTTTTGTGTGTAGATGTGAATAATCTTACAGCCTCATATTTTATTGTAAGATATTATGAGTAGGTATTTGATCCTCCAAGGTATATTATTAGATTTACTACATGACAGCGTATTCCTTTTTTGAGAGTCATGGTGGTTAAGTTTAAGTAGATGTGAGTTAGGGAAAGGTGTTAGGCTATTAGGTGTTTTAGTAATGGATTGTTTAGGGGGAATAGGGTGAGGCCATTTTCAAGGCGCTAGTTATGGAACATAAGGTGTTCTTTTCAAATTATAAATAACTAGAGGTGCCCCTGAATATAATCAACCTTTATATGCTAATTGCGGTGGTTTATGGGTAAGGGGATGATGGGGAAGTCTTCGTCTAATTCAAAGTTCGTGTTGCATGATGATAACCTGTGTTAGCAATGTAGGGCATGTAAAAAGGTGCAAAGAGGTCACTTAGATTAGTTACAAGTTCATTACTTTTTAATGTTGAGGTAAGGACAAAGTTAGTCATTTCAGTGTGGTTGTAGGGATAAGGGTGGTATTGGACTTACTCCACTATTGAAGAAGGGTTAATTGTTGCAGTTAAGGAGTAGCTTCTCTACCACGGGAACATAGTTATGAAGAGTGTGGTTTGTTTTCAATGCTAGTTTTATGGTATGATAATGGTAGGCGTAATTAGTTCACTATTTTGGGTCCTATTTTATAGTTGAACTTAAGGAAAAATTAGCTGGATTGATATTTTGCTATTATAACTTCTATTTTCTTTTGAATTTTTCTCTATGTTCTTGTGTAACTTAGTGCTACTACAACTATAGTAAGTTGTGGGTAACAGTAGGTGAACATGTACAATGTATGTTAGTATGCTATTTTTTTGGTATAAAGGATAGGCTCAATTGGTCACTACTTTTAACTCATACTACAATTTATATATAGTAGTATTCAAGTCAAAATTAGTTAATTCTTTGCTATTATATAAGTTTATTTGTTTTGTTTTGTTTTGATTTCTTTTCCTATGTTCTTGCACAACTTATGGTATGAAGAATCCTACACCAAGGAAGTTAAGTTTGAATACCATTCAAAATAAAATAGAATATATAAACAACTAAGATAACCAAGCTTTCTTTTTCTCCATTTTTCTTTGAAAATTGTTCTCACTTTAAGTTCATTACTTAGTCTTTAATTGTTTTAACTAAACTCGTGCACTATTGAGGATCCTCATTCTTAGACTTCTAATTGCTCTCCTTGGAATCTTAGGATGCAAAAAAACCACAATTTGGAATGTGTGATCCTGACAGTGGTTCTAAGGGCTAGGAGGGAATTTGATACCTAGGTTTGGAAATAAGGATGTAGGTTGTGGATGTTAAAAGAGATACATGCACTATTATATTCTATTGGAAGTTTATTTATAGGATCAAGTTGAGGTTGTGATACAAAATGGGGTTAGTGCCAACAACTTTTGGAATGTGTGGTATGGGCTATAAGATTGACTATAGTGTTACATTAGTCCCACATGGGGTCATCTTGGTGAGTTTGCTCCACAAATTTTATTGTGTTGGTGATTGTATGTATACCAAGTCTAAGAACTTGTATGAGAAAAGGATTGAAGAGAGCATTAACTAAGAATGTTGGATGGTTTTCCTATTTAAACCAACAGCTAGTGGAATTCTAGATGATTCAAGCTTTTAAAAATGGTGCATAGTTGAGGGAAGAATTGATTAACACACATTATTTAGAGAAGGTGTGATCAATTTTCACATGAGAGTAGTAAAAGTCTCCTAGTCTTTCTTAAGAGCATAGAGTTGTTATGGATTTCCATTCATTTCTTGATTTGGAGTCCATAGATTATAGGTCTTTGAAAGTTGATTCCAACCCAAACACGAGCATTTATACTAACCCCATGCTATTGAAAAGTTCTTACCAACTCTTTGTAGGTAGCCAATGATGCGACCAATTCTTCTATCAATTTCTATATTCATCTTGCTTAGAGGAAGTCTCTATAGTTGGATATAAAAAGGATAGATGGAAAAATTAACTTGTTATTTGTTTTTGTTCAAGATTCCATTCTTTAATGGCTTTGAGTTTGTTTGTGATGTAATATGGAGCTTTGAGTACGTCACCTAAACATCTTACTTTTGTGAGAAATGAATGACAAATATATTGCATGTGGTATATCTTTTCTAAATTGAACCTTTCATGCCCCAAGAGTTTTGAATGATTGCCTTGATTACTTGTTTGCTAAAAGGTCTTGCATAATTGATCTTTTTAACTTGACAACCTGCTTGGATGGTTATGAATAGTTTGGTGATCATTGAGTAGGTCTATATTGACTTGCTTTGAGGGCGTTATGTTGGAAGACTCAATGGGAAGCTAGGGGTGAAGATAAACAATAGGAGAGAAGGTTGCTAAGATTGGGGCAAAGTGGGAGACTAGGGTAAGAGAAGGATGGGATACAGAGCCAGTTGCTATTACTTTGATATGTGAGTTTCTCTTTATTACAAAACTCCTTAAATTTTGATTAGGTTTTCTCTTTGATTAATGGTCAAAAATGAAAAATTTTATCATGATCCCCTTACTTACATGTTATTATATTGACTTAAACATCTGCAATTTGTAGGGATATTAGAATAAGAAGTGAAAATATTCGGATATAAAGGATATCAGGATTGAAAGCCCATTCGGATGAGAACACACAATCAAGAGTATTCAGATACCAGTTATTCGGATAGTACTACATACATCTAGATAGATGTAATGTCCTACTTTCCAAAATACGCAACAATGCGAAATATAAACTGACATCACCTATGGGCGTTATGGAAACTCTTAATCAACGGAAGCATTGGATCGAACCTAAAAGCTTAATCAAAGCTAAACAAAGGGGGTTTCCACTAGATTATCCTTTACAAGAATAATTAATGCACATGGTTTTCAATATGCCAAAACACAACACATCCCTATAGAAACACCAACAACACACCCAAACAAACAGTAAACCCTTATCGTGGCAGCTTCCCCGAACAACGTCCAAAGTGCATTATTTGAGATATGCCCATAGTGGTTTTGACATACATCCTTTAAACATAGGCATCGTGACCTCCACAATAGTACCACATACCCCGTATACCCACTAATTTACGGTATTGCCAAGGTACATCTTGGTGTACATGTACATAAGAACAACTCTAGGATACCCACACACACCTTTTACAACCTTGAGTATCTTAGCTTCTATTTACAATACATCACTTGGTTTACAAAGGTACATAATGAAATAAAAGTCAAAGTGACTGCAAAACCAAAAGCTAGCTCAGCACCACCTCTTTGCCTTTGCTCGAACTAGAACCTGGAACACCTAAACTTTCGATATACCTAGAACGTGGAACGTTCTAGGGGCATCAACCCAAGTTAGATATTACATTTAAGTGAGTGAATCAAGAAAGGAAATATATGTACGTGCAAATGCAATAATGCCATTATGAAATCCACCCCTGTGGTAGCAATGCCAAAGTGTTGCAATCACCCCCGCTGTCATCATAGTCACCCCTGGCTCACCGTAAGAGCACGAGATCTTCCATGATGGCCCAACAACTAGCCACAATTACCAACACGAACATGATATATGACAAAGCAGAAGGAATATGCATAACCAAGGAAAAATATGACATGTAAGCCTCAAAGGCATGATATGCAAGTCAACACCCATACCCAATGAATCCAAAATGATTAGGATGTAGCAAAAGGATGCAAGAAACACTCACTTTTCTGGTTTGGGCTTGTCAGTGCACTGTTCCCAGCGTTCGGGAATGGTTTTCTTCAAATATCACAAGTTTCGTAAACCAAACTCAACATATTTTTATATAGGGTTGTAGGTAACTAAAAGAGGGTTAACTATGAAAATTTGTAGGTGAAGAGGGGGGTGCCATGCACCCTCATGCGCTGCTAGAAGGTGGCTGATGTGCTCACACAAGCAACCCTTTGCCGGCGCGTGAGCTGCACGCGCCTTCCTTAAAAATCGCACAGCTTCGCATCTTCTTGGTAGTTTAGCCATAACTTTCTCGTTTTAACTCCGATTTGACCCCTATTTTTTCCTACATGCTCCTCTTTCATCCAGCTACTAGATTATGGAAAGAAATCAGACTTACCTTATAGTTTTATGGATGTTTGGCATGCTTTACGGTAGAGACATGAACTTTTTGACAAGCATCATTTCCTCTTTGATTTTGTCCCCCGATTTTGGCAGAACCTTCCCTCTATTTTTTGTAGCATTTCCCCTCTCCAAAATCTCTTTCTTTCCCCTCTTGAATAATGTCCAAATGAAGGCTACAAAGGCCTTATATTTATAGAGTTTCGCGACGAATCAAAATTCGCCAAGTGTCGTGAAGTGATAAGGTTCATCATTTCTCCCATGTGCATCCAACCAAAATGCACCATTTGTCCCACTTGGAGGCTAAGAAACTTAGGGGCTAAGCAAAAGACTTTGGACTTGGACTTTACCCAAAACTACATTTTATTTGAGTTTGAAATCCAAGATATTTTAAAGCGATATTTTAAGGTTTCAAGAAATGACGCTTTGGCCTGAACTTTTCACGAAATTGCGCTTAGACCCTTACAACTTGGTCTCAGGGCTATTTTTAAATTATACTTTTTGGTCCCTGGAAAATGGATAAATTACACTTTTACCCAACTTTAATAGTTACGATTTGACCACTGGTTCAAAAACTGAACATTTGTCTCAAGGCTTCTATAATCCTTTGAAATGACCTATTTCCTCAAGTATTAAAACCTAATAACCTTAGGTATCATCTCATATTTGAGTTTAAAATCTGGGGTATTACAATAGATGCTAGGAGGAAGTCATTCGAATAGCTATGATGTAGCATTCGAATATCAGTAGAAGCATCAACTCATTAGGATAAAAAAACAGGCATTCGGATGTGAAGACCAAGCATCATTCGATTATCAAAAGAATCTATTCGAACGAAAGAAAGAAGAATAGGAGCATTCGTACATCGTGATGGAAATCGATTCGGATGAAGCAACTGTAGCATTTGGATGTCAGACATAAGTCCCAAAACGTCCACCAAATTCATTTGAATAGAAAGCTGGTTATTCAGATAGCTTGTATCGAAAAAGAAGAGAATCGAGGCTGCTTATTCGAATAGAAAGCTGGTTATTCAGACAGCATCACCGCGAAGGAAGATCAAGGGCCAAGGCCGCATATTTGGATAGTGTTGGATTCATCTGGATAGCACCACTGTGAAGGAAGAAAATCAAAGCCGCATATTTGAATAAGGAGTTGGTCATTAGGATAGCTTGCATGTGCATTCGAATATAAGACCGAATATTCGGATGGTACTTCAAGGCCACTTTAGACAATTCACTTAAAGCACGCAGTGGCACGAGTTGTAAATTCTCACCCAGCCATGGGTCGATTCTCGAGAAAGATTCTATAAATTCCTATGGACCTCAATCATCAGGGACATGAAGAATTTCTGAACAGTTGTCTGAAGTAGTTTTTAGTTTCTGTATTGCATTTCCATTTTGTTCTAGTGTTGTTTAATTTCAGTATTAGCTTAGAGTTGAAAACTTTTAAAAAATGTAGCTCAATTATGTTTGTAGTGTGCTATTAAACTGATTTAGCATTTACATTTATGTATTTTGCTTTACTGTTCCATTAAAATCATTTCATAGCTTTAGCACTTGTTTTACTTTCAGTTCTTTGTTTTAATTTGTTCAGTAGTTAGTTATTACAGTTCATTTTTTCCTTTTTTCATTTATTGAGTTATTTTGAGGATGTGTGGCTAAGTTCATACTCGGGCTTAGGCAAGAACTGTGTCCAACACCATTGACTCCCAAGGAAGCCGAACCTCACATGTTGAAAACAAAGACTGTTTAGCTTGAACAAATGTTCTTAACCTAGATCTTTGAGTTTGGATTGGGGCATATTCCTAACATAGAATTTTCATATCATGTATGGAGATTGCTAGACCTGGAAATGTCATCATGCCCAAGCTCAAATGAGTGATTAATCCAATTGTTTTGTGTTATTTACACTTCCATTTATGGTAGCTACGTAACATAGAATATCTCATATCATGTATGGAGATCGCTAGATCCAAAGCCATCATTATCTTTAAGTGTATGTAATGGAAAAAGCTCAAATTATTTCAAGTTGATGTTATTATTTAGATATCTTATTGGGAATTAGTTGGGCTTGGCAAAGAAATTGTCTTCACCCAAGATTTACCAGTAAATAGTTAAACTAAATTTCTCGCAACAATTAGATTAATTAAGCAACCAATTAACCTAGCGTGAATATCTCTTTCTATAGATAATCTCTCAGTGAATCGACCAGGACTCATTCGAAAAATTAAATTTCCTGCTACAAGTTCATTTGCACACTAGCGAGTATAAACACTTCACCCAATCAGTGTTGGATAAATAATCGATTGAATTAACTTGTTTTGTTGTAGGGTGAATGATTTGCAATCACTCTTGTAACATCTATTCATATTGAGATCAATCTAATAGAGAAGAAGTCTCGTAGAGAAACCCTATTTGATGGTATTTTGATTAAATGATTGTTATAGGTTTAGGAAATCTAGCCTTACTATGATTAAGATTTGGAACTTATAAATAGGTGTAGTTTGATTTAATTGTGGATATGGGTGCCATGACTTAATAATTAGAGTCCTTGAGTTGTGAGTGACAAATTATTTGGAGTCGGAATGTATATGTTGGAAGGTTTTGCTTTTTCTCTATGCAGAAATATTTATTAGTGGATTATCCACATGTGGTGGGACCTTAGATGTAGGCTTATTGAAGTCAAATCATGTTAATTTTTTCTTCATTTTATTTTTCTCATTTGACTTTTTTTGTTTGGTTTGCATGATCTAAACCTAACACTATTTTATTTTATAGTTTGGTAGCTAAATTGATTGTATTTTCTATGAAAGAAGAAATAAGGGGAGAGATAAAAGAGGGAAGATTTTATGGAAATGATATTTAATTCTAAGCATGTAACACCATGCTTTATATTAATAGTTTGACTTTGAATAAGTTGAGAATTAATTGAATGACAAACCAAATTAAGGCTCTTCAAATATAAATTAATATATACTATTTGATCATATCCCATTTATTCTTCGAAGATCATGTTTGAGAAGAATTTTACTTTACAATATATTGCTAGAATATAATAGATTTTCAAAGAGAAAGTTCAGATTTTCTTCTAAAATTGTACTTTCAAATGTAGTAGTGGTCTAGAAAATTATTCCAATATTTCTAGCACTTTTCATTGCAAGAACTAATTAGAAAACACTAACACGAAACTAAAACTCTTGAAATATAAATTAATAGTCTTTTCATCTTTTCCTATTCAATCTTTAGAGATCATCTTCAAAACATTTTCTACTTTCCAATATATTGTTTGAATATATTACATTGAAAGAGCAAGTTAGGATTTTATATAAATGATATTCACGCTTGAAATTATACTTTCAAAATTTCGATAGTAACCTAGTAAATCATTCTAACGTTTTTATCATTAGCACTTGCAAGCAAATAAAATCGATAAAACTCTACAAGGAAATGGATGACCTCATGGGAAACCTTTCTTCATAAATCATCCCTTTTCATATTGTTTCATGTTATTCATATTTTTGTTTTTTTACTAACACCTTCTAAGCTTATGCATAAATAAAAAACATTTGGTATTTAAATTTTGTATATAGATTAAGTGTAATAACATATGAAACTTATGCAGGTATTGACAAAGAAATGCACCTAATGAATTTGAACAAGTTTTTGCAAAAGGGAGATTGGACACATGTTAAATATTTGCTTGAGTTATATCCTGATGCATTAACAAAAAAGATTTCTCTATATGGGGACACGACTCTTCATATTGCGGCAATATCAGGACATGTGAAGATTGTGGAAGAGCTGGTTACTATGACAAGTGCAAAAGATTTGTTGCTAAAAAATAACTTTGGTGAAACAGCTCTTTCCCTTGCTGCTGGTGGGGGAATTGTAAAGGTAGCCAAACCTTTAGTGAGGAAGAACATTGCCTTGCTAAGGGTTAGAAACATTCTTGACCTTATCCCAGTGGTTGTGGCTGCTCAATTTGGCCACATAGAAATGGTGCGCTACCTTTATTATATGACTCTAGAGGAAGAACTAGATCCCAAGGGGAGTAAACAAGGTGCTAAGCTTCTTACCACTTGTATTGTAGCCCAAATCTATGGTAAGAAAGCCAACTCAAATTCTCCTCCTTATATATATATGTATATATATTCTCATTGATCATCATATAGAGCTTAATCTTTTGGTATGCATTTGGCTATTGATGTCATCATAGATGTTGCATTGGATTTGGTTCGAAAGTTCCCAGACATAGCTATTACTATACTAGAAGAAGCTCCAGGTGGAACACTAAACACACTAGCTACCAGACACTCTACTTTCCCAAGTGGAACTCAACTTTCATTTTGGCAACGGTGTATATACTTATGTGGGTATTCTTCATTCACTCAACAAATTTGTCGTTTTTATACATTATTGGTTTTATTTACTTATGTCTTTATCTTTCTTGGTCTAGTTATGCATTTTAATATGGTTTTATCGTAGCATACTAGCATATTCTCTTTTTGTTTTTAAATTTTATACTCATGTTAGTTTGAACATAACAAAAAAAAAAAAAAAAAGGCATCAACTAGCTTTGACATTCGCATGGAATTCTTTTTTATACAATGAAATTCCATTCCTTAGCAGGTTGAATGGATGTAGAGATATAGTATTATGAAATTAAAGTACACAATAAGAAAGCAAATAACAGGGATAGAACATTAAGATTTACACAAAAAATCCATCGAGAGATATCATGGAGGTATTGGAAGCATAGTTCAAAATAAGTAACCTCATAAATATCAATTACAAGAAGAACTTGTAGTTATTTCCTAATTGTTTGTTTCTGTTACCTAATGGAGACACCTACGTGGTAATAATGGTAATATTTTAGAATCACATGTTTGAGGGTCTTTCAACCATATGATATGATCTCATCCATAAGAAAGGGATAAAAGATAATGTCTGAGAGCTCCAAAAAGAGTAGATTCTTTCCTTTTAGTTTTTGTGTCTTTTAAATAACCCCTAGTTTGCATTTATGCTCTATGAGTTTATAAGATAGGCTTGAGTCATTAAAAGAAGGCTTTTAATGCTCTATAGACTTCTCCTTTGTGTTAGAGTTCCAATTCGTGTGCAAATGGGGTATATAGTATACAAGCCAAAGTTCATGGTCTCACTTTCTAACTCACTAAGAACGATTATTTGAATTGAGAATTGACTCAACTGTGTTTACAATTTATTCAAATGGCATCATTCAATGTACATATGGTATATGAATTTATTCAAACCCCTTTAGTATGTTGTGATCAATCTTTATTTTTTTTTTTAAGTATAATGCAATGTTTGTTGTGAGTTCTATCATGCATCTAACAACCATATAAGAGAGTAATATCCTAACCCAAGTGTTGCTTATGAATTGCCAATACTAAATTATACCACTTTCATTAGCAAACTAGTGAGAAAAAAAAAATTAACAACTCAATGAACATCCTTATAAATTATGTTATTGTTGATTCCATAATACGAACACCTTCTCAACCTTCTATTTGCATGTAAGAAACTCAATTTAGGATGTAAATTGTATATATGGTTTAATTAATAATAAACCTTTACATATGGGGTATTTACTATTAGTAACCTTTAATTATGAAATATAATTGTTGTAATAAAAAATTGGCAAGTATAAAAATGATATGAAACATAAGAATATGCCTAAAAGGAAAACTAATGTTAAGTACTAAAAAGGTTATTTTCATGATTTGATAAGTAGAATAAGGAAACCCATAATCACATACTATCCATTAAAGTGAGAACACTTGAGGGAGGTCAGTCAAAAATTTTCTCTAGAAATTGACTTTAATGAGAAAACTTCTTATCTTGCCACCATTTCTTAGAAAATGAGCATTAAGCTAGGCATTTAGACATACTTTTCTTATTTATGAAACTTTTGAGTGCCATAGAGTTTTTATTTATTTATTTGTTATTATTCAAAGTGGCTAAAGTTATTGTTTGGGAAAATCTTGGATTTTATACCACCTACTGGGATTTAAGGAGATGTTAAAAACATAGAGATATTCATCATAAGTAACGCAAGTGGAGAGAACAAAATTGAAGACATTTCTACCTCAACTTAATCTCATCATAAGAAAAGATCATCGTTACAAAAACTGCTTGTGACTAGATGTGGTCATTATGATGCAAGGAGATGATCTTTCAAAATTGATTTTATGTTTCTATCAATTTCATTAGAGGAAACTATCATGAATCGAAAATGGGAAATGACCTACATTAATCGCTAACAGGACTATGGGCCTAGTGAAGGATTTTATGGATCATAAGTGCAGTAGAAAAATAAAAATTTTTAGTCATAAATTCCTTTAGGATCTCTTCAAGAGAATAGATTATGGAGGAGAGGGCAAAGCCTCTTGAAGTGAGGATTCAAAACCAACACTTGATGGAGGTGGTCACAAAGCCATCTAAGCATGCGGCCTATAACGGTATCTAGGTAAGGAAGCAACACCAAGAACCTCCAAGGGGGTAGCTTCCTAAGACTTGAAGAGTGGTAGCTTAAAAGGGGCAGCATGGGAGGTCTCTCACGTGCACGTCACACGACATCAATGGCTTAAAGGCACACCAAAATGAACCACATAAGGGCTATTTATAACTCTTAGGCTCAAACCCTAATTAATGAGGTTTGGGTTGAATGGTATTTTAATCCCATGTTTTAAACACTTTAAAACATAATATTGGGTCTTTCCTTTCACTCTCATTTTAGAATTTATGTTTTAAACACTTTATCATAACCCTTTTGAGACTATGTTTAAACACTTTAAAACAACCCATTTGGTCCTTAGTTTTAAACACTTTAAAACATCCCATTAAGCTCCTTAAAATATCCAAATAGCCTTATGTTAGTCCATAAATAAAATTCTAATTAATTAGGTACCAGTTTTCACCAAAACATAAGGCCCAATTAGGTAACCTAGTCCAACTAGGATTTTAGGTGGAATTTGGGAAACCTAATTTATGGATTCCATTTATTTTAACTCTTTACAAGAGTTTCCACAAACCCTAAATGAGTCTGCCATTACCTAGTGACGTTTTCCCTTATGCGTGTGACCCATTATGCTTCTATTTTTGTTGGCAATGACCTTTCTCAAAGACCATAAACCAAGAGCAGAGTTTAGAAAGCCATCAAGCCCCCAATTAGTAGAAGGATCGAGTTATGATCACTACCTTTTAGTGGTGGCCTTCCTATACAATTCAATCCTTTCATTGGTATAAATTGTCTTTATCAAATAAGGATATGGAAAAAATGTCAATCCTTTCCTTAGTTTGAACATAATATTCTTTGGTCTCCTAGAAGGATGATTTCCTTTGGGTCAACATCCAACTGTAGCCATAGACTTCAAGTCATCTTTCACGAAAGGGCTCATAAGACATATCTTTTCTTAATTGGGATTGATGAATCCTATCTTGACCACTTATAACCTTTGCATGCTTCATGGCATACCCAATCACTGTTGAACTCACAGCCTTATTAAGATGTTTCCATAACAATGTCAAAGTATACAAGTCCACAGGCAAGGCACTATGGTGATCTCAAGTTGAAGGATCACTTGCACAAATGCCATTAGAGGTTTCCTTAGAGTATTTGCAAGATCTAATTAGAATCCTCATGACAAGTGAACTTGTTCTTGAATAAGCACCCATGTACTAGCTTAGGCATACAATGCTCACAGTCTGTAAGATCAATTGCCACCTTCCTAAGGTAACGACATAATACACATCGATCTCTTTGTCTCATTGATGTCTCATCTCAATGACAGTTTTAATCAAGGACATTTTAAGGTATACTCTTATGTGTATCAAAGACCTTACATTTAAAGTCACTTTAATTATTTTATACATAAAGTATCCTTATTGGCTTTGTCTTTAGGCATCTTATATAATTAAATATAAAAGTCAAAGATGTGCCAATTGAATATCAGGAACATGAAACAAACAAATATAATGCTCATTGATATATCCAACCTTAATATATCATGTATAACTTAACACTTAAGCTGTAGCCCCATATACTAACAATATTAAATCTTATAAATGTATCAAGTACAACTGAACACTTAAACTGTAGGACATACATTAACAACATCAAATCTTAGTGTGTCACATACAATGCCACTCTTAAGTTGTAGAGCATATACTAACAATCTCCCACTTACACTACAACTAGTTCGGTATGTGCTTAATGCCTAAGGACCTAACATGACCATCATGTTTTAGTTGTGTTAGTGTTTGGACGGATCAACAACAATATCATTTATATATACCTTGCAATTCTTCACATCACATCTCCCAATGATTTTCCTAATTAGGTGAAACTAGTGGAGTATGTGCTTAGATCATTGATGAGACCAGGGTTCATTGCTAGAACAATAGACCATTAGCATCACTGTAAAGGGCCACTAGATCAACAATGCTTGGAACCATACAAGTCTAGAGATGAACTTATTAATCCAAACTGCTTCCTTGGCTGCCTTGGAAGCTACAATATACTCTGCCTCTATTGTAGAATTTGTAACAGTTTCATACTTGAAACTCTGCCAAGTAATTACTGCTCCATTAAGGCAAGAGACATATCTAAACTAAGATTTGAAATCATTCTTGATTGATTGGACACTGGCATCATAGTAACCACTTACTACTAGCTCCATTTCCGCACCATATACCAAAAATGTATCCTTAGTTCTTCTCAAGTATTTAAGGATGGCTTTACCTATCGTCCAGTGCCCTTTTTGCGATTAGCTTGGTATCTACTAGTTATGCTCAAAGCGTAAGAGATATCTATCCCTATACATAGCATGACATATATGATAGATCCAATAGTTGATGCATATGGAATTTTACTTATCATATCTCTTTCTTCTTGTGCCTTTGGACACCTATCCTTGGAGAAATATATGCCATGAGATTTGGGTAAGAACCTTTTTTTGCCTCCATTACGCTGAACTTCTTTAGTATCTTATCTATGTACGTGTTTTGACTCAGGCCAAGCAACCTTCTAGATCCATCTCTATAGACTTTAATGCCAAAGATGTAGGTCGATTCCCTTAAGTCCATAGAGAAATAATTGGAGAGCAAAGCCTTTACCTTTTGCAAGGTCGAAATGTCATTTCACATCCCACATATAAGACTAGAAAAACAACAGTGCTTCCTCTAATCTTCTTATATACGCACGAATCATCATCACTTTTTGAGAAACCAATTACTCTTTGATTATCTCATAAAACCTGATGTTCCAACTTCTAGAGGCTTAATTAAGTCAATAGATGGACCTTTACAATTTGCATACTTTTTAAGCATTTTCCTTAAAGAATAAACCATCTGGTTGTATCATATACTCATCATCGGTTAAGTTTCCATTAAGGAAAGTTGTTTTAACATCAAAATGCCAAATCTCATAGTCATGGTATATGTAGTAATAGCAAACGCAATTAAGATGGATTTCATCATCACAATAGGTGAGAGGGTTTCATCATAGTCAATACCATATCGTTGCTTGAAACCCTTAGCCACTAAGCAAGTCTTATGGAAACTTACATTTCCATCCATGTTAGTCTTTCTCTTAAAGACCCATTTGCATTCTATGGGATTTACCCCTTTAGGTTGATTAACCAAGGTCCGCATTTGGCTAGTGTACATGGATCCATCTTCGCTTGCATAGCCTATTGCCACTTAGTAGAGTCTCTATTTACTATGGCTTCCTCATAGGTATTGGGCTCATCATTTTCTATGAGCATCACTTCTCCTTTAGAAGTCATGAGAAATCCATATCTCTCTGGCTCTTGATTGATCCTGGAGGATCTATGAAGCTCCTATGTAATTGGAGTAGTATGCTCAACAACCCTTTGTGGTGCATCCTGAGATTCCTCTAACTAATCATCTTCTATAGGTGGTGCTTAAACCTCTTCAAGCTCTACTTTCCTCCCACTATCCTTTCTGGGATGGAACTTTTCCTCCATAAACACATCATGTCAAGTAATGAATACCTTTTTCTATTGAGCATTATAGAAACAACACCCTTTTGAGAAATTTAAGTATCCCGCCAATAGGCATTTTTTAACTTTAGGTGATGGCTTATTTGAAATCAACAACTGAACATAAGCTTCGCATCCCCAAACTCTATGATAGGAAATAACTGGTTTCTTCCCTATGTGCCCGCACACAACCTAGTACAACTGAGTGGTTGTGTTGTGGGAGTACCCCACCAACGTTGCTTTCTCTGCATTTAAGACTGGAATGGCCCATTCGACCCTAGAACGACCACGACCAACACCTTGATTGTAGTTTTATGACTTTTATTGATCAAATCAATTATTACTGCCTATGAACACTTCATAGATTGACTATTCCTCATAAAATACCGATTTAATCTCATTAAAATCACTGACCATGAAATATCAATTTTAATCTCGTTAAAATCATAGATACTGAAATAACAACTTTAATCTCATTAAAATCATGGAATACAGATTTTAATCTCATTAAAAAAATGGATTTTCCCTATACCCAATTAGAACTCATCGTAAATTTAATCAAATAAACAAATTGAGCATATACTAAATCTATTTCCAATGGATTTGTCTCTGATACCACTGAAGGAATTTATGGATCATAAGCACCATGGAAAAGCAATTTAACCATAATTCCTTTAGAATCACTCCAAGGGAATAGATTATGAAAGAGAGACCCAATGATTACCTCTTGAAGCGAAGATTCAAGACCAACACTTGATGTAGGTGATCATGAAGCTGTCCAAGAGTCTGGTCACTAACAATATCCATGCTAGCGAGCAACACTAAGAACCTCCAAGGGGGAAACTTCCTAAGGCTAGAAGAGTGTTAGCTCAAAAAGGGTAGCATGGGAGCTCTCTCAAGAATGAGTTAATAAATTTTAACCTTTTGGTAAACATTACTTACCCAATTTCTTAGCAATTTTGATTCATTTGATTTCAACCAAATTACTTCACATGAGCTTGAACCAATACATGCTCTGCATCCTCTGTCACATAGTTGACTTATGCTTAATGAATTGAGTTTAAGACCATCTATAAAGAACACATTCTCTAAAGTTAAATTAGGAAATGATAAAGAGCCAATGCCAAGAATCTTACCTTTTGAGTTGTCTCCATATACTACATTATCTCTATTCTTGTAGGTGAGATGGTTGAAGAGCCTTTTGTCCCAGGTCATATGTTTGTAGCATCTGCTTCCAAGAACCATTTGCTCCTCACATGATTTGAAACCAATGCAATTGGTCAAGCATATAATCAAGTTTCTCCCTTTGGTACCCATGCTTTCTTGGGTCCTTTAATGTTAGTGTTCATATCAACGTTTGGTACACAAATTTGTTTTACCTTAGTTAGGTTGCATTTGTTGGTTGTTTCTTATTTCTTAAAAAAGAAATTTTTGTTAATGATCTATTTGAAATAAATTTTTGATGAGATGCTCACACAATAATGGTCTTATTACTCTTATTTTGAAAAGGATCCAAAGCCATTCCTTGTTTTTCACTAAAATTCATTTGATTTTCTAAAATCATTTCTACCTTCTTTTTCCTTTCAACTAATTTTTCCAATAGATCCATTACATCCAAATTTTGTTTTTGAAGACTCATTTTCTTCTTTTAAAACTTTTGTTTCATCATTTAGGGTGTCTATCTCCTTTTTCTCTTGCGCTTGTGATGCATCACCAGACGATGAATCCTCACCGTTCCATGCCGCAAATGCCTTCTTTTTCCTTTTCCTAGCATTCTTCTTCAACAAAGGACATTTCGTCATCATATAACCTTGCTTCTTATATTCAAAACATCCAATTTCATTAGTGCTTTCTTCTTTTTGTTCTTTATCTCTTTCGAAAATTTTTCCTTTTTAAAAAATCTATTGAACTTTTATGCAAACAAAAAAATATATTCATCATCACTATCATATGATTCTTTTTCTTCTTTTTCAACTTTGAAAGCAACATTCTTTTGTTTCTTTGATTCCTCCACTATATCTCCTTTTAATAAAATTTCATGAGTCATCAAATATCCAAGCAAGTTATCTAAAGATAAAGCATCTAAATGTTTAGCTTCAATAATAGCTGTTACTTTTAAATCCCAACCCCTTGGAAGGCTTCTAAGGATCTTTCTTACCTTCTAGGCCTTTCTCGAAGACTCCAAGCCAGTGACTATGTCATTGAAGCGAGTGAACACATCCTTGATTTTTTCTTCTTTGTTCATGGGAAATAATTCTTAATCATGGGGTATAATATTAATCTTAGTTTCCTTTTCTTGTTTTGTACCTTCATGGGTGACTTCAAGTTTGTCCCATATTTCCTTTATCATCTTGCAAGTTGAGACTTGATGTGAGAAGAACAAATAAATAAATAAATAAATAAAGGATGGTAGGTGCTTTGACCCTTAATGTGAGAAGAACAAAAAATGTGTTCCATTTGAAAAAGATTCTCCTAAGGTTGTGTAACAACCCAAAATTTCCTCAATTTTTATTTACAACCAACTAATAGCTCAAGTACATGGGCTAAGATTTTGTCCCCTAACTATACAACAATGAAACCAAATTAACCTCAAATACACATCTCAGGGGCTTCCTTATACATAACAGTGCTTCGACTAGCCAAATATAATAAATCACAACATCTGAGCCCTTGTCTACAACTCAGTCCTAGAGATCTCTTCGGTTGGGATTGCCTTGTACACGTAGCCACCTAAGACTGACACGTCACAAGCCCATCCTCAACATCAGCTTCCACACCTAGAATGATGTTAACATAAGGTGAGCCACAAGGCTCAACAAGCATAATAGGAAAAATAATGATAAGATTGGGAATAAATCTCTCACCCAGAATACGCCCACAAAATGTTGTGTTATAAATGATAATATCACACCATACCATGCACCAAAATATCCAATGCTCAATATAAGTATATCAATGCACATAACAGTTCTTGGGGGCCTACATAATAAATGCACAACTAGACACCCAAGTCCCAGCATACAAACTTATCGCAACCATGACTGGCTAGCATAAGACATATGAGCTTGAGGCCCAAATAATATAATCCACATGCCAAAAATATATATAAAGATGCCATGATAATATTGTGGACCATCATCCACCCTCACCCTGGATTTAACCTAGGTGAGTGACACTACTACACAAAATAATAGGTGCGCAAAAGCAGATTCCAATTTTTTCTACTCACACACTACAAAATAATATTTTTATCAAAAATAATATGTTCATAGTTTAAAAATTAAATCCAGCAATACAAAATTCCTAATATATATTTTTCCCACTTACCTAGCTTCCTTAAACTCCAATTGCATAAATTTTTCTCTTCTTTTTTGCTATTGCTTGCGCTGGCTTCTTCCCCAAATTTCCTCCCCAATTTCTTTTTACTTGCTGTCAATTGCACACACATATATAGAAGGAAATTGTGGCATAAAATCCACAAAATTAAGTGGCTAGAAGCTGGCTGCATGGCACCCTTGAAACAAGGTCATTTTATCGCTACTTTAGCTGGAAAATGCCAGCCTTTTTTCTTCCTTTAACCGCACGGATGCCAAGCCTTGAACTCGCGACCACTAACAACCTCCTCGCACAGGTGTGCTGCCTGCTCCACAAGCCTCCTTACTTAACATATGCACATCTTTAATTTTAAAGAGACTCCACAACCAATATTCAAAAATTCACCTAGACCCCAAAATTTTTAGAATTTAACACTCATACCTCACATTAATAATACCATTTATACCATGATTTCTATTAGATAGTTGCCCATTTTTTAAAAAAAAAATAAATTAACATTTTCCCTTCAATCCACAAATATTCATTAAATCATGTATAAACGGGTCATTGTAAATCCTCCCTCCTTAAGAAAATTTGGTCCCCCAAATTCATACCTGGTTATTCGAATAACTGCGAATAAACACGTCTCATCTCCTCCTCTAGCTCCCACGTTGCCTCTTTAAGACAATGACCATGCCGTTGTACCTTCACATAAACAATGGTTTGGTTCCTTAAGACTCTTTCTTTCTAGTCCAGAATACACTTAGGCGACTCTTTGTAGGACACATATTCTTTGACCTCAAGGGACACATATTTATGCACATGAGCTAGGTGCGGTGGTAGAGCTAATCAGTAGGCCAAAGGACCAATCCGTTCCAATATCTCAAAAAATCCCACATAATGAGGACTTAACTTCATGGAAAACCCAAATCTCTGCACAGCTCGCATAGGCATCACCAATAGAAACATGTGATCCCCGACGACAAATTCCAAATTTTGCCGTTGGTTGTTGGTGTAGCTCTTCTTTAGGTCATCGGTCGCTTTCATTCAGCTCTGAATCAACCGTATCTACTCTATTGTCTGCTCCATGATCTCTACTCCAAGTATTACTTAGTATCCTATCTTAATGCAACACAAAGGGGATCTACACGGTTTGTCATATAATGCCTCATAGGGTGCCATCTTAATGCTGGAATGATAACTGTTATTATAAGCAATCTCTATCAGTGGCAAATGATCATCCTAACTTCTATGGAATTCCAACACACAAGCTCAGAGCATATCCTCTAATGTCTAGATGGTCCAGTCCAACTGTCTATCGATATATCTAGGGATGAAATGTTGTATTAAACTGTAATTGTGTCCCCAAAACATTGTGCAACGCATCCCAAAAGTGCGACGTGAATCTGGGGTCTCGATCTGATGTGATGCTAACTAGTACACCATGTAGCCTCACAATTTCCTTAATGGACAACTTAGCCAAATGATGCATTGGAAATGTCTTCTTAATTGGTAAAAAATGTGTCATCTTCGTTAATTTGTCCACAATTACCCAGATAGCATCGTGGCCCTTATTGGTATGCGGTAATTCTGTAACGACCCGCTCCCACTTACGGGCGTCACCGGTAAATAATCGACCTGATTACTCACCCGACAAACCACGAATGAAGGGTTGGACTATGTTTCCGCAGGAAACGCCCTAGGTGGGAACTAGGCTTCGTCCTTCCCTTCGCTCCACTCAGGAATCGGTCCCAACTCAATCAAGAAAACACAGCGGACCGAGACCCGAAACCCGAGTGGGCTTCACCTCTCTTCAGCTGGCCCCATAGCAAGCCAGAGGTGTCCCAGGCACAAAGGTAGCATACAAACACTTCGCTGAGTATTGGGGATTTATGAGAACATACCTTGCTGATCTTTACTTGGTCCGAAACTCATCTTGGCCAACTAAGCCATATCCAAAGAACAATCTCAGAATCATTTATCATACTACGATGATTACAACAATTAAATACATCTAGTGCTCAGTATCACTTACACTCAATTACATGAATACGTATAAAGAAAGTTACAATGGAATACACATCAACACATCTCAGGCAACAAAGTTAATTGCCACAACAGCCTCCCGACGCCATCCCTGCTTGCCTCTGGACTTGCAACATCTACACATGAGGTAAAACCTCATGAGTCATAAAGACTCAGTAAGGGTGCAATGCATGTAAATATGAATATAATGATGATCATGTATGCCCAATGCATGCAAATGAGGCTAGGCCCACTTATCCTCACAACCCACTAAGGTTTGAGGCAACAACCTATTAGCCCCCACCACACTAGTCCTCCATATGGCCATAGGTCCACTAGGTCTTGCATCACACAAGTTAACCACTGGATCTTGCATCACACAAGATAACCACTACATGCAAATGCAACATAAAATCATTATCAAACACATTTACCAACTTGCAAGGCCGCCTCCACATGGGGTCGTCCCTTACCTGGCTCGAAGCCTCATCCCTGCCTCGGCACGAATTCCAGCATGAATCTCAAGTTTTCCTAGAATCACTGCCTTTACGGCCGGACCTAGAAGCAACCACACACAAAAACCCACTCACATCAGGCATTAATCCCAAGCCTATGATTTTGCCACACCACAACGCCACTCATCAACAAATTTCCAAACAATCCCAACCGAGGGTTTAAACCAATTAACACTTCACATTTTATCACTATCTCAAATCAGGGGAATTAACTCGAAAAGTAATTATAAATTTACCTCGACTAATTTGAAGGAGAAATCCAAAAATGCCTACTTCGATGATGCCTCCGGAGCTGCCACCTCGCACCTAAAATCCCGATTTCTAGCTTCTGACACGCTCCTCGTGTCTCAAATTAATTTCCAGACTTTTCTCCCATTTTTCTGAAATTTTTCAGGATTTTCTCCTATTTTTTTCAGATTTATTTTCTTTTCTTTTCTTTTCTTTTCTTTCTTCCTCTTCTCTTCTTTTCTCCCGCGCAGCTACTGTTCATCATCTTCTTCTCCCTCTGCCGTGCCTCCTTCTCTCGCTCACGTTGCTCTGCGCTCGACCGATGCTAGCCTTTGCCGCCTGGACCTTCACCGATCGGTGTTGCGGCCAACTCCGCCATCATCGCCCGACCCCAGCCCCGACGCTACTGCTGCTCGCTCGCAACCTGCGCGCTGCCATGGCTGAGGCTACCATTGCAAGCTCCCCAGCCAATCGTTGCCGGCCAAACGGCCTCCTACCGCTGCTAAACGCAACCCCCAATGGCCACCTCCACGCTGTTTGAAGCTCTGGCCAGCACCGTCGTGCACCTCCACGCGAGCCACCGCAGCCCGCCACCTTTCCTTGCATGCCCCGCGTCGGCCATGGCCGTCTTCGTCGCTGGTTCTTCTTCCAGCCACAATCCGATCTCCCTCTCTCAATCTCTCACAATCTCTCTCTCTCTCTTGCATTCGGCTCTTCCCTCCCGAGCTCTCTGTTTCCCTCTCTCTGTTCGACCATCAAACGACAGCCATGGCTGCTGTCCTTCGGCTAGAGCTTCCGGCCAGCCATCGACAACTCAAAGCTCTCACTCCCCCTCGCGCTTTGCTTCACTTAGCAAGGAGTTCTCTCTCAGCCCCTCGCGATCTCTCAAGCTTCGGCTCTGTTCCATTGCCATTTAAATTTGAGAGACACGAAGCTTCCTCGAAGCTTCCCTCACGCCCACAACTTTATATATATACATATATGTAAATAAATTAATTTACACATAAGTCCCATTAATCATATTAATTCCACTTAGGAATTTAATTACACTTGATGATTTTTATAAATAGCACTTGGACCCTCCAATGCTTTAATTAATTACTCTTAAACCACTCAAAATCTCCATTTATTCGAAATTAATAACCGATCGCTACTCGGGAATACCGACCTCGTCCCTGCGCCTGCACGGGACCTTTATTCGACCCGAAAACACTTAAGGGATGCCTTACTCAGAAAACTGAACCACCCCTGGGGTCCTCTCAGCTTCCAGAAGGTCCCCTCCGACTATTCGGTATTGGCACCCACTCGGGTTTATACAGAATTTATTCCGAAAATTATTCCCGATCGGACCGCTTCCAGTGCCACTATTCTCTTCTCGAGACTCTCATCAACCTCTTGCCCTCTTCCCTGGACATCCAGGTCCCGAGGCACTTCCAGCCGTTAATTCAGAAAATTTTATTAATTAATTTCTCGAGATTGACCCTTAGGTTTTCCAAATCACCCAAGGTCCTGACAAAATAATCCAAATTTATTTATTTTTCAATACCATGTAATACCGGGTATTACAAATTCTGTGATAAAATCTATAATGATGTGATTCCATTTCTACTTTGGAATAGGCAATGGATGCAACAACCTTGCAGGTCTCTGATGCTCAACCTTTACTTGCTAACATACAAGGCATCGAGATACAAAATCTACTATACTCTTCTTCATACCATTTTACTAATAATGCTGTTACAGATTTCGATACATCCTGGTAGCACTTGGGTGGACAGTATAACGGGTCTGATGAGCTTCTGATAGAATGACTTGCCTAATCTCCTTGTCTGTCAGTATACAAACTCGTCCCTGATATAACAACAAACCGTTCTTTTCCTGGCTATACCCCAAAGGTCCAAATATCTCCATATCCACAAAAATACACATCAACCAAACGTCACTCCACTGTTGATCCCATGTCCGCCCTAACAAGTCGAGCAAATACTCATATAGGCACAACATATCGCTGGGCCTACTAGAGCTACTAAAATAGAAAACTATTTTATCTGCTTAAGAAGCATCCACTCCTGAATCATCATTGCTGTAATTGACGTTGAAGAGCGACTCAAGGCATCGACCACCACATTAGCCTTCCTTGGGTGGTATAAGATCCTACAATCATAGTCTTTAAACAATTCTATCCATCGTCGCTGCCTCATATTCAAATCTTTTTGGGAGAGTAAATTGGTCAAACTCTTATAATCTGTATACAATTCCACCTTCTCCCCATAGAGATAATGCCTCTAGATCTTCAACGTGAATACCACGACCACTAGCTCCAAGTCGTGAGTGGGATAGTTTAATTCATGCTTCCTTAACTACTAGGATGCATAAGAAATCACATGGCGATCCTGAATCAATACACAACCCAAACCTACGTGGTAAGCATCACTATATACCACAAACTTCTCACCACTCCGAGGAATAACTAAGATGGGCGTCGAAGTCAATCGTCACTTCAACTCTTGAAAGCAATCTTCACAAGCATCACTCCACACAAAATTCACCCCTTTTCGGGTCAACTTAGTCATTGACGAAGCCAAACGGGCAAATCCTTCATGAATCACCGGTAATAACTTGCTAGAGTAAGAAAATTGCATACCTTCTGATCTCTTTTCGATCCACAAAAATACCTTCTCCTATCACCACATGACTAAGAAATCCCACCTTTGGCTACCAAAACTCACACTTGGAGAACTTGGCATACAACTTCCTTCCTTTAAGCCATTGCAAAACCAACCTTAGGTGTCATGCATGTTCCTTTAGCCCTGGCAAATAAAATAAGATATCATCAATAAAGACGATCACAAAGTGGTTTAGATACTCCTGGAACACTCAGTTCATCAGATTCATAAACACTGTCGATGCATTCATCAATCCAAATGGCATGACCATGAATTCATAATGACCATATTGAGTACGAAAAGTAGTCTTCTGTATATCCTCGTCCCTAACTTGCACTTGATGATATCTTAATCTTAGATATATCTTGGAGAATACGGAGGCTCCACGCAACTGGTCCAACAAATCATCCACTCATGGTAAAGGATACTTAATTCTTCATTATAATTTCGTTTAGCTACCTATAATCAATGCATAGCTGCAATGACCCAGGCCTTTTTTGCACGAATAGAATTGGTGCTCCTAAGGTGAGGTACTCGGCCGAATGAATCATTTATCCAACAATTCCTGTACTTGAACTTTCAATTCCTTTAATTCATTTATAGCCATTTTGTACGGAGTCTTAGAGATCGGTTGTGTACCAAGAAACAACTCAATGGTGAAATCTATCTCCCTATGTGGCGGTAAGCCAGACAATTCCTTAGGAAACACATCAAGGAAGTCTCGAATCACTAGCAACTCAGCTATGTTTCTTTCCTTACCTGTCGTGGCAGTCATCACAAAGGCAAGATATGCTTCACATCCATATCGTATCAACCTCTATGCCTTCATCACCGAGATCATCGGCGTTGACACTACCAATTAACACCTTAGTATATAGTAATTGGCTGATAAGGGAATTCAAAAGAAATTACCTTTCGGTGACAGTCTATCTTAGCATAGTGTTGTGATAAGCAGTCCATGCCTAGAAAGAGATCAAAGTCCTGAATAACCAGTACTACCAGGTCACCTGGCATCACCCTATCATACACCCCAATCTCATAGTCTTTAATTACCTTGCTCCTAGACAACATAGCTCCCCTTAGTGTCATGACTAACAAATGGTATAGTAGTAAAATCTGAGGAATAAGAACAATTTTCACAAGACGCGATGCGATGAAAGAACGTGTGGACCCTATGTTAAACAACGCACGCGCATCATGACCATATAAAGTAAGAATACCTTGCACTGTGTCATTCTCTCCTTCTTCCTCTGTCGTTGTCAATTCAAATACTCGTCCCATAACTCAGGGTTTGTCAGTGATGGTGGAACGTTATGCAATCGGTGTTGTTGGTTGTGGCAAGGGTGGAGCTACTTCCTGAACCCTGGGCCCCATCTCTTGCTACACATATTTTTGCCCCTATTCTACGGACCTCTGTCGACCAGGCTATGACAGTTGCACGCACTCACTTGCTTTGTGCCCCTTCTGGCCACACTGAAAACAAATGATCTCTCAACCAGCGATTGCCTTTGAAGTTCATGAACAGTCCTGTCACACATATCCTAGCTGGCCACATGGATAGTAAGTAGGTTGACGAAAGTGGCACGACTCCCAGTGTCTCCTCTCTCGTAGTCTGTCCTTCTAGGATCCACCTGTAAACCTGCTATAGCTGGCATCTCTTTTCCTCTTCTTCTAGTTGCTATTGGTTCTTGTAATTGCCATCTATCCAACCTTCACGTCATTTAAATCTCGCTCAATAGTGTGAACTCACTGCACCACTGTAGGATAATCCTCAATCTGATCCCTCATCAAAGAATTTTAGATTTTTACATTCAATCCTAGCTAGAACTTGCTTGCCTTCCTTGCCTCAGGTGTCACCAACTTGGGTGCATATCACGATAAGGAGGTAAACTCAACCTCATATTATGCCACAGTCTTAGTTCCTTGTGCCAACTCAATAAAATCATATACCTTTTGCTCACGCAACCATGCAAGAATATACGTCTCATGAAAGGCATTTTGAAACTCAGTCCATGTCACCTCTCGATCGGCATATCATTGTTGGATAGTCTCCCACTAACGCTTTGCGTTACTACGTAAAAAGAAAGTACCCAGTTGTACCTCTGCTCATTTGTGCGTCCCATCATCCTCAAGTGCTTATCCACATAAAATAGCCAATTCTCTGCCTTAGAAATATTCACACCACTGTGAAACTCAGGTGGTCGCAATGCCATAAAATTCTTTAGAAGAGCACCACCAGCAATGCCTTTCGCCTTTTGAGCCCTAGAGTATGATGTCTTGCCATCATTATTATTATGGCGCTCCTATCTCAATTGGGCGATAATGAACACATTAACTTCCCATAGAATGCTAGCCAAAGTTCCCTTTATATCGGTCACCTCTTATCGAGAAGCCTCACTAGAACCTCCTAGCCTCTCGGGTGTATGAGTGGCCTGTCCACAATTTGTTGTAAGTGGTGGTCCTCGTCCTCGTCGGGTGCTTGTATTCCCTGCACAACCAAAACTCTTTGCACCTAAGCCCAAACTCACAAAGATGGACAACTTAGAGATAACCTAACCCTATTTGGCATCCTAGGTGTACAAGGTAACTCATCCCAACCTGGCTTTGATACCAAACTGTCAAGAACCCCTCTTTGAGACTTTGGAGGCTCGCGAGCCAAGGCAGGAGTCCCAAAAGAGAGAGAAAAGACGCCAAAAATCCTTGTCAAGCGACATGAAAAAGGAGTAATACCCTAACAAAATAGAAGCATAGTATATGCATATATACAAAACTGGAAGATACGAGGGTGGCAAACACAAGGTGCACCCCCTAACAAAATCTTGGGTACAAATATCATAACACCAAAGATATAGCTAGCAACCTCTTGAACCCCGGAACCATAAGAACCTCCCACAAGACCAATAGCTAGGACTGCCTTGTACAATCGATTACCCATCCACTCAAACGCTGCTACCCTCACCCTCGGCCTTTACCTTCCCTTTGCCTAGAATGATGTAAAGCTAGGGTGAGTTACAACACTCAAGAAGCAAGTAGAAGAATAACAATAATGCTAGGGATTGATCTCTCACACTGGATACAACCTACAAAATGTCATGTTGTAAATTAAAATGTCACACCATACCATTCACCAAGATGTCCAATTCTCAACATAAATATACCTGTGCATATAACAATCCTTGGGGCTCACATAAGAAATGCACAACCTGGCACCTAAGTCTCGGCATACAAACCTGGTGTAGCCATGAACTAGCTAGCATAATTCACAAGAGCCTAAGGCCCACATATCACAAAAACATACTGGAGTTCACAAGTCATAGCTACTTGGAGTCGAGCTCCACTCATAGCTATCGATGGCCAACTCCATACCACATTGTAACGTAGCCATGAAATGAAACAAATAATAGATGCAATGGCGTAGTAAGCATCAATGTGATACATTAGCCCACATTAGCCAAGCATCAGACCATGTTTCACCCAAATAAGAATAAATATCCAATGCAATGCTTGTGCATTTAGTCATTCTAAGATGTACGTGTCCAAGCATTTATAGCTTATGTTTCCCTCAATGATGTAAGCCCAGTCCCATGCACTACAATGCCATGTAGTATATCACATAATGGTAGGGCCGGTTGATAGTGACTAGGCACCGATTGACAGTCCGTGACTAAGAGCAACCGATCGACGACCTTCCTTTGGTCGGTCAACAGTTCGCTCCAACATCACCAAATGGTTGACACTTTACCTCACTAGTCAACAACTGCTGCACCATTTTGCAGCAGCTGACAACTACAGGAATCCATAACTACAACCAAACCCCTCCAATCCTCTAGGAACTTAGTCCCAAATTGATTTGGCATAATTCCCAAGGGAATATGGATGATACAAAACCCATAAGTGTTTAGAAATAAAAATCCCAAGGAATCTCCTATTTAACTCAAATCCACATCCAAAGGAACCAACCCTATGGATTTATAAAAGAGGGAAAAAATGCACCCATAGAAATAAAACTTGGAACCAAATCAGGGTAAGAGAGGGAATAATACACTCAAAGTGAAGGGAACTTCCCTTTAATAGATGATAGCAACTTTTTCTGCTCGCATGTTACAAAATAATATTTTTACCAAAAATAATAAGATCACAGTCTAAAAATTAATCTAACCGTACAAAATTCCTAATGTATATTTTTCCAACTTACCTAGCTTCCTTAAACTCTAGTTGCTTAAATTTGTCCTACTTTCTTCTTGATTTTTCTCTTCTTTTTCACTATTCCCAAATTTTCTCTCCAATTTCTTTCTTCTTGCTACCGATTGCACACATATATATAGTAGGAAATTGTGGCATGAAACCACAAAAATAGGTGGCTGAAAGTTGGCCGCGTGGTAGCCAATAGTACGACCACCTACTCCCGAAACGGGGTTGTTTTGGCACTGCTTTGGCTGGAAAATTCTAGGCTTTTTCTTCCTTCAGCCACACACATGCCAAGCCTCAAACCCCCGACCACCAGCAATGCCCTAGACCCCAAAATTTTTGAAAATTAACACTCACACCCCACATTAATAATATCACTTATACCTCGATTTCTACCAGATACTTACCAATTTTTAAAACCAAAATAAATTAACATTTCCCCTTAAATCCACAAATATTCATTAAATCATGTATAAACATATCATTACAACAAGAGTAAAATATCACTCTTGCCTTCCATATCTCATGTGGGGTTTGATCTTTAGCCTTCATACCATCAAATCTGCAACATTACAGTGGTTTCTAGGCTGATGACACAATTAGGTTTGACTCATCACTTAAGTAAGTGATCCACTTCAACGTCTATGACCGCAACACTATGGTGGGTTCTAGGCCATATCAATATGGGTACACCGATAACATCACATGCTTTAGAAAGGTACTTCAATCATCTCCCATGATATGCACCCTCCCAAGTATGCCTATGCTAGGGCACACCCAATCGAATGATGATTCCTTACGACGATTGAGGGCCACGATAAATCATATTTACCACTTTAATCTAATATTAATTTTGCACAATTTGGGAAGATTCTGGCTCTTTATTTTATGGTGTTGCTTTATGAATGAATTTATGGATCACAAGCACAGTTGAAAAATAAAACTTTAACCATAAATTCCTTTAGGATATCTCCAAGGAAATAGATTATGAAGGAGAGGGTCAAGGATACCTCTTGAAGTGAAGATTCAAGACCAACACTTTGTGGAGGCAATCATGAAGCCACCCAAGCATTTGACCTTTAACGGTATCCACACAAGCAAGCAGCACCAAGAACCTCCAAGGGGGCGACTTCCTAAGGTTTGAAGGGTGCCAGCTCAAAAGGAGGGGCGTGGGAGCTCTCTCACATGCACGTCAAATGGCATCAATGGCTTAGAGGCACACCATTTTCCATGCATCTCATGCATCTTGTGGCTTCATGAAAAGAACTACTTAGGGTTATTTATAACGGTTAGGCACAAAACCCTAATTGAAGGTGTTGTGCCATAAATTTTTTGAAAGATGTCTACTCGGGGTGTTTCTAATTAATAAATCTAGGTGAGCGTATTTTTAATGAGTAATTCCAAGTGAGTATTTTTTTTGAAAAATAAATCATGATTAAATGGAAAAGAAATAATTAATAACTTTTTTAATGTAAATATTCGTTATTTTGGGGGTAAAAATGGTTCAAGGGAAAATTTGGCACTATTCCCTATAAAGTGAACATTAAATGAACAATAAAAGGATCTTTTTGGCATGCTTCCAAAGGCATAAATTTCTGTATGAACCATTGCGGAATTTTCCTTCCGAAGTGCTGTGAAATTTTTGTTTCGAAGTAGTGCTTTTATTTCCTTCTGAAAGGGCCTAATTTTTCTTATAAAGAGCATTTATTTTCTTTTTGAAATTCGTCCTAAAGCACGCTGCATTGCAATTCTATTCAGAAATGCCCCAGTGCTTGCCACATGGCACAATGATTTCCTTTTCGTGGCTGAATTTCCTTCCAAATGGCCTTTCTCTCGTAATTACTTTGTCCTGAAAGCAGTGGTCGCGTTCTTGTTCCTTCGAAAATTACCAGATGCTGCCACGTGGCCCACAACTTTTCCTTCCGTAAGCTCCTTCCTCACCAGCACTTGCATCTGTGCATGGTAGCCTTATAGGCGTGCCCTCGCGCACGCATGTGCGCCTGTGCTCATGTGCCAGTGCTACACTTGGCTTCTCCAAAATTGCTAGGAGAAATAAAACCCAGCACGCCCTACGTGATTCGAACCTAGGACGCCCAGCTCCCAAGCCTCCCTCACATACGTGCGCGACCATCTCACTTGCGTGCAAGTTCATTACAAAATGTACGTATTTTAATTTTATACTAAAACTGGTGCTATTTTCCCGAATTACATTTGCGCCCCAGAATTTTTCGAACTTATTTAGTGCCCCTGCAAGCCTCGAAAGTCATGTGGGCCCTTTTGGTTGGGCCATTTGGCTTTCCCAAAACCCTCTTGTTGTCAATCAAACTGCATGCGGAGGCCCCACACATTACATTGACTCTTAATCTTCAATGGGGAATAATCTCTTGTAAAAATATTATGAAAATCTCCAAAATAATAAACAACGCGTGGAAGCATCCTCTGACAACCTGGAACTCTATTCGGATAGGCCCCCTAGAGGTTAAGAACCTATTTTGACAACTCGCCGTAAGACCTACCTTCTCTCGGATGACTCCCTAGGTTGTTCAATCCTCCAGGGGGATTCCTCTTAAGCCGATCCGAGTGCTTCTGACACACATGTTCGCCCACGATATCTGGTACTATATTATGATTAGGCCCCTTCTTATCAACAGAGGTATCTCATTTGTATTTATTAAATGCATCATTCATTTATTGTAACTATTTTGCTCGCGTGCCTTCTAACTTGTTCATGTGAGTACAGTTATGTCTTAAACAGATCGAAGGTTACTTCTGAATGGATCAATCTGCTACTGAAAATGCCCTTGAGGGCTTATTTGAGACCTAGTTAGATAATCGAAAATCAGACCTACCCAACGTACATTTCCACAGGCAAACACTTGCCAGTTGTCTGCCTTGTCCTACCGTGATGCCAACATTCCCGCCATTACCTAGTGTGGTTTGCCCTTATCCGTGAGACCCACTAGTCTTCTAGTTATATTGGCAATGACCTTTCATAAAAGCCATAGACCAAGAACGGAGTATAACAACCTATCATGGCCCTAATTAGTAAAAGGTTCAAGTTGTGATTGCTACCTTTCAATGGTGGATTTCTCATGTAATTCAACGCCTTCATCATTTTAAAATGTCTCGATCAAACAAGCATTTGAAAAAAGTGTTCAACCTTTTTAAAATGATTATAATATTCTTTGGTCTCCTAAAAGAATGATTTCCCTTATATCAACATCCAGCTGTGGCACAGACTTCAAGATATCTTTTACCAAATTTCCCGAATCCAAAGTCATCATCCACGGTTTAAGAACTTCAGATTCTCCTAAATTGTGCAATAGATGAGCTGCTTCAATTAGGGTCAGTGCCTACTGAGCCATTCTAAGAAAACAGGGGCAGGATTCATTGGGATCAAGGAATAAACAAATACTTTTTAGAGAGAGAGAGAATGATAACTCCGTGAGCAGCCGGGGATAAAAGGAATCATTCGTTGGCAGTTCTTGTTTTCCTTAAGATGCTTTGGCAGTTCTTCCTTGGTTGAAATGAACTTCAATTTAGTAAAAGAAAAGGGGAAATTAAGCACCATTAAATCTTTCTTGCACAGTTGTTTGATAGTTTCTTCTTTCTATTAATTTTGCTCAATTTTGAAGTAATTGCCAACTTAATACAAGTCCGCCATTACTGAAAGGTATGCCCATACGTTCACATGGCGGACCCGACAATTGTAGTGACATAGAAGCTGACTCCGGAAGATCTACCAATCAAGAAAACAGCATCATACGAGGTATAAGTTAATTTATACATATTAAGAATGCCACTAGAATTAATTGTTCAGTCCAAAAATAATGGCTTGAAAACACGCAGAACTCAGGCATTTGTATGAAGTAGCATGGGATGTCCTAAAATTCGTAGGTACGAAGAGCAAATTCACTTGAATCCTCTGCTGATGTTTCGGCATGGTTGGTTGATATTAACGTTTGTTTGTTCCCCCTTGAACGCTTGCAGTACCCTGCACCAAAACTATACATGAGATAAAGTTGAAACATGCCCAAGTCCTTGAACTGCTGGGTTGCATTTCTTGCGAAATATCGGCCTTAAGTCACTCGCAGATACATAAGAGTGAATTATTTCAAGCATTTTTCAATGCAGTCAAGCACGGGATCGTTGAGTTTGTGGAAGAAATGCTCAAAGCTTACCCCGATATCATATGGGTACTTGATGGGGATAGCCGCAACATATTCCTATATGCAGTTCTTCAACGGCGAGAAAAGATTTTCAACTTGTTACACAAGACGGGGCCTAAGAAGAACATGATAGCAGTCAGCTTGGACAAAGATGGTAACTCCATCTTACACCACGCGGCCATGCTGTCGCCCTCTTCTCATCTTGATGGCATTTCTGGTGCAGCTCTCAAGATGCAAAGGGAACTCCAATGGTTTCAGGTGATCCCCATTACCCTTCTTAATTTACCTTTTACATATATTAAGGTGAATTAATTCTTACGACATCATTGGCTATTAATTGCAGGAAGTGGAGAAAGTTGTTCAACCAATGTATAGAGAAAAGCAAAACAATGCGGGCAAGACGGCTCGATCTTTGTTTACTTCACAGCATAAGAGAATGAGGAAAGAAGGGGAAAAATGGATGAAGGAGACGTCAACATCATGCACTGTTGTGGCCGCTCTTGTCGCCACCGTTATGTTCACAGCAATCTTCTCTGTGCCAGGCGGCTTCGATGAGAAAACCGGCAAACCGCTTTACTTATACAAGGATTCCTTAATGATCTTCATAGTATCCGATTCCTTGTCCATGTTCTCTTCTGCCAGTTCAGTGCTCATGTTCTTAGGGATCCTCAAATCACGCTACACTGAAGATGAATTCCTCGTGTCTTTGCCAAGGAAACTGATAATAGGCATATTCACCCTATTCTTCTCGATAGCCAGCATGATGGTTACTTTTGGCACCACCATTTACATATTCCTCAGCCACCGGATCTCCTGGATCTCCATTCCTGTTCTTCTGCTATGTTGTGTCCTGGTTATGATTCTAGTGTTCCCCCAAGTCCCACTTCTCTATGAGATTTTCCGTTCAACACATGGACCGGGCATCTTTGAGGAGCAAAAGAGAAGGGAAAAGAAGAAACGCATGCGTTAGAAAAGCTGTTTGATTCATTAATCGATTTCCTTTCTCCTATTTCTTTCAGTACACACCCAATTACTTGAGTGTATTATCCATCATGGCATATCCAACACCCTATTTTCCCTGGCAGGCTAATGTGTCACGAATTTATGATTTTTACAATAATTACAGTTAGGCCTTAATTTGCCTTATTTCTCCTTAACATAACATGCTCAACAAAATAAAAGCTAATGCAAGGTAATCAGAATTTAACACAGAATGTAGTCTAGATTGAACTTAAATTGAAGTATATTTCACTTCCATTGAATTGTTTATTTGCATCTATACTAGTCAAGTCCAAAATAAAAGCTAAATCAGTTAAAAAATACAACATATATTAAGTTAAAACGTTAGGAGTAAAATCTCATGCACGACAGATGATTTGAAAATGAATTTGAAACTCTTACAAGTAAATCGTATATTTCTCATTCCACAATCCCCGCACAATTCCTTCTTTATTACATTAACTATCACATCTACATATATAAATATTTTATAGAAGAAAGTACATTCAAGGACGAGCTGTGTGATCCAAAATATTTTTCATAAGGTTCAAGAGGTGAAAAAACAATTTTAGTAGTACATGCATAACCACTTTTCACATTTATATCTCATAGTATTCAACATAATTCTATACAATCATTTCATGTAAAAATAATGCAAAATATAAGTTTTGTTTTAAGTAAAAAAGATATATATAAATAGAACGAAAATGTCTGTAAACTTATAATGCAAAATATAAGTTCTCGTGCCCCTTTTACTTCAAAAGACAAGTTAATAAACCTTTCCATAATTGATATGGACTTCTAGCTTTTTGTTTGTGAACAAAGTGCACTTGGTGTGCTATATTTTTTGATTATGGACACAAGATTTATTTTAAAAATATTTTAAGAATTTTGAGACATATGGCATAATTAAAAATACCTTTATATTGTTTAAAAAAAATATGTATTTTACACATGTTCTGAAACTTGCCTATGAATACAAAATTTTTATATAAAGTTATCCTGGAAAGATTTGGTATAAATTTATATGTTTCTCATTGGTCCATCCAATCACATTTGTGAGTGATTGACCAATCCCATCATTACATGTCCACACATACCCTAAACAAGATAGTTCTGGAGCAAAGTTTTGAAACATAGGCAAATGTTTTGAAACATACCTTTCAATGTTTCAAAATAAATGATAAAAAATTGTTTTTTGTCACTTCCTTTAAGTCCAACTTAACAGCTATTTTTTTTCTCTGAAGTATTTTTCAAGCTAACAAAAAGCAAGATGAAACAAAAAATTGTTTCATCTTGTTTTCTTATATTTCAAAAATGATTTAGAAAACTACTAGATTTGTAAAAAGTTTTAAGGGGAATTTGTGAAAAACTTGTTGATTTGTTTTTGTTGATGTTTTGATGATGAAAAACTTTTTATTTTTGGAAATTGAAAATGATTTGCTTTAAATGGAAACAAAATCTTTTATGGTATGGATTTAAAATTGAAAATTTGAAAGAAAATATTATGTTCTTAAAGAAGTTTTATTTTGAAGTGAAATGATTTATAAAAGGTAGAGTGTCAAAATATTTTCAAAAAGATAAACACTCTTTTAAATTGAAAAAATAGTTGATTGGTTTAACCCTTGGGTGATGGGTTGAGAAAACAAGGCAAAAGAGATGACTGGTTGGAAAACTATTCAATTGGTTTTGACCTTTAACCAAAAACAATTGACTATTCTCATGAACTGTCAACTAGACAATATCACACTCTTTGTACTTTTTGTGAAAGGTCAAAAAGAGTTGACCGTGATTGTAACGTGTTGAAAGTTTCACAAAATAGTCAAATTGGCTATTTACCAAAATAGTCGATTCTTTTAGAAAATTGTCAATTGTTTACATAGACAATTGATTTATTTTTTCAAGAAAGTTAACCATTCTTAAAAAGGGTCAACCATATGCCTAAAGTCATTAGAAGATTTCAAATTTCTCGATGGACACAGTCAACTAGTTTGAACAACTGCCAACTATTTCTTCATTAACATGTTTAAACAACTAGTTTTGTAGGCATTAAATGCTCCCAATAGCTCATCAAATGGCTATTAAATTCAAAGTTCTGACAAAAATGACAAACACTAGCCCAAAAATGCACTGAGTGAGTTTACCAACATATACAAGCTTACAAGTGTTTTCATCCTTCTCACTAGTATTTTTTCTTTCAACTTTTCTCCCTACCAAGGTTGTATATCATTTGTATTATTTTGTTAAAGTCTTGTTGTATCCTTAAAGAGATCTTGTAACTGATAGTTTCAGCTCTCAAATCATCTCATTTGTATATCTTGTTGTACTTCCTAGCAGTTTGCTAGAGGGCTTACTTGTTTATAAATAGGAGATTGTAAATTCCTATCAATTTGCTAGAGGGTCTACTTGGTTTAAATAGGAGACTTTTATTGGATTTGTAAAATCTTCAACGAGTAGTTGGAGTAGTGGATGCAAGCACAGTTTGCTAAACCATTATAAATCCATTTGTTCATCTTTTTCCTTACTTTCAATTTTTCATCTTTGCAAATCTTGATTTATACTACTATTACATTACATTGCACTAAAAAACTATTTTCATTCAAAAAGTTCTTAAAAATTCATTTATTTTTAAAACACCTAATTCACCCCACTTTTGGGTGTTTGGTGAAATTAATGTGTCAATCTAACAATTGGTATTAGAGCAGATTCCTTATGTTTTTATACGTTTAATCACCTAAGGGAGATCCTAAAATAGCACATTTTTTTTTTCCTCACAGCATGCAGATGTTGGTGTTAGTGCCCAAATGGTAGATTTACATTAGATGTAAACGACACTAATGATGTAATCTTGTTCATAAATAAAAGGCCATATATTGATTAATACTTTTCACTTTTCTTTATGAATGATTCTATAGATTTCCTGATAGAGATCTCATTCTTAAGTCTTAAGAAAATGTGAGGAAGATCTTTAGTTCATGATTTCTTAAACGTATTCCCAATCCTTAGATTTATCAGAAGGGGAATATGATTTATCAATTATGGACTGACACATGGGCTACTACCGTTGATTAACATGAGATCTTAATGATAATAGATGGTGAGTCACATGTCATATTGCATGAGTTGCATATAGTAAAAATATGGGTAAGTGTTAGTTGAATATCTATTGAATGTGATGCCAGTAACAAATGACATGGTTGTGAGGATTAATGATCTATTACTGGTTCTCAATTATGTATCTGATCCTTTAACTAGAAGCTATAGAGTTGTTGTAACACCCGGTGTTACCGGTGTTAGGAGAATAAGAAAGGAAGTGTGTGAAACATAAAAAAAAAAAAAAAAAAATACCCTTGAGAAGGTGATGGATTCTTGAGAATGAAGGTGCCCTATGAGAGGGGCATTTTGATAATTTAGATAGTGAAGCCCAATAAAAAAGGGTATTTTGGTAAATTAGAAATAATTCCTATGTGGAATTAGGTGTGTAATTGAATTAAATCCCAATTTTGTATTTATGTGGAGATATATGGGATTAATAATTCATAAAAGGTATTTTGGTAGATTTGGAGCAAATTCCATAAAGGAATTAAATTATGGAAAATAGGGAAAATGATAAATATTCAATTATTTGAGAGTGTAATTAATTTTCCCTAAAATAATGGATAAATGTGGAGATGCCACATGGATGGATGAGATGAGAACTTGGAAGCCAAGGTTGGTGTCTTGTAGTGACACATGGCATTTTGTGGTCCAAGTTAAATAGAGAGAATTGATAAATGCAAAAAGAAATGATATTGGTCATTCTTGCATTTAATGAGAGATGATTATATGAATTAAGGAAAATCCAAAAGAAAATGAGAAATGAGTCACCCATTAATGCTTGATAAAAAATGGTTATATATATAAATGGAACATGAAGGATTATGTCTTTCAAAGTGGTCTCTCATGTGATGGTTGGAAAATGGCCAAATTAAATAAATAGATAAGAAAAATTTATTTATAGAGTGTAAGGCAAGATCCAAGGGTGGAGGATTTGTTTTGGAAGATAAAGAGCACATGGATTGTGTTTTCTCCTAGAGAGGAGATTTGTTCATTTGAAATGGAAGGTGGAGATTTAATTCTCCCTAAGCACATGGATTGTGCTTTTAATGAATGGTAGAGATCCATTCTTGAAAATGGAAAAGGGTAGTATATAAGGGCAAGTAAGGAAGACTTGTTTTCCCTTTGGCCATTTGTTATGAGAATGAAAGAAAGAAAGGGAGACGATGAAAAAAAGAAGTCAAGGTTAGTTGTATTCTTTCTTCTCTTTATTTTAGTATGCTTGTATGTAAAGTGAGTTCTTGTTGGTATGCCATCTTAGATGGGAGAAGATGATGATGGAAGCTCTCTTGAAATGAAGATTGGAAGATTCAAGAATGAGGTAAGGGATGACCCCATGGGAAGATGGCCTTGCAATGTATTGTAAGTATGGTTCATAATGTATTTATGTAGCATTTGCACGTAGTGGTTGTTACTTGTGTTATGCAAGATCTAGTGGACCTATGGCCGTATGGAGGACTAGTGTTGTAGAGGTTGATAGGTTGATGCCTCAAACCTTGGAGGGTTGTGAGGATGGATGGGCCTAGCCTCATTTGCATGTATTTGGCATACATAAAAATGGTTATATTCATATTTATTTTGCATTGCACCCTTATTGAGCTTAATAGCTCATGAGGTTTTTACCCTCATATATAGGTTTTAAAGATATGAGAAAGTAAAGGCAATGGTGGAATGGCATGTGGAAGCATGGAAAGAAGATCCAAGAATAGTGTATAGCTTATCAAAAGCCTATGTTGTTGTGTTTAAGTCATGTCTTGTAATTTATTTGGTTGGAAATGGCTTGTTAAAGCCTAAGACCATGTGTGTATTTTATATTTTGGGAATGTTTGACTTTATTGTGAAATGAGATAATGGCTTAAGGCATGTTAATGCCTAAGTTTTGGTGAAAGTCTTATTTTTTGTGTGTGTTGTGGGAAGCACCAAGGAACAAAAATAGTATGGATTTTGATTGAAAATGTGGAGACTTTAACTGCATTTATTGGGGGTTTTATTTTTGGAAAATATGGGTTTAAAAGCCCAAAGGAAAAAACAGAAAAAAAGAAAAAGAAAAGAAGTGAAGATGGTAGCAGGTGGCAGCAGCAGGTGCTGGCCGCGCGGCAAGCGCACCACGGGGCCCCGTGCGGGCGAGCGCACCAATAGGCCCTGTCGGCCAATTCTTTTTTAAAAATTTAGAATTTTTGAAAATTTTGGGGCATTTCTAATTTGATTTTGGGCCCTGGAGGAATTTTCAAAATAAAGGAATTTTTCGGGCATTTTGGAGAATAATGCCGAATTTTTGGAAAATTAAAAATTTTGAATTTTCCCTCCAAAATTAGTAAAATCAATGGGTTGATTGAAATGGTGAAATTTATGGAGCCCGGTAAAATTCTTGGAAGGAAGAAGAATTAAAATAAATAATAAAATAGCGAATTGAGCATCTTAATGAGATTTCTTTTAGCTAAGTGCGGTGTGGTTAAAGCTCAATTTTGCTAGTGAATCTTGAGGTTGAAGGAAGGGAAGGACAAGCCTAGTTCCCACCTAGGGGGTTTCATGTTGAAACATATTCTGCCCTTCACCTAAGGTCAGGCAGGTGGGCAATTTAGGTAATTGTTCACGAGTGGAACCCGTAAGTGGGAACGGGGCGTCACAGTTGTCTTGTGCACTAGTGTCCAGGATTTACCGTTGAACAGAACAATTCGGTGTGACAGGTAGGGACACTTTTTGTGTGGTCTCTATGTAATGGTGTATGGAGACAGATGCTCTCTGATGGGATCCATTGTCCTCCATCAAATGGGGGTGAACATCTTATGTGGTCTTAGTTGGTTGTGGTTGGAAAACCCCTGGCCAGGGTAAGCTTGATCGGAAAAGAGTTTTCGATGTCGGAAGGAGTCCAAGCTACTACCTAAATCATACCATACTAGATCTAGCATAGTTACCAAGTCTTGTGAATTTAATCAATCTGTGACTCTCACTTAGTTTGGATGTTGGTCAATGGAAGGATTAAAGTACACGGTAATCGAAGAGCCTTAATAAGTTCATTCAAAGTATAGACTATATTACTGTCTTGAGTTCTAGCTAGAGGATACATAGGATCTTTCAGGATGCTTTGGGAGCCGGAGAAATCCTCTTAGTAGATCGAAGTGTTCGATCGGTGTCAAGGAGTTGACATGTCCTTATTGCTACACGAGTGTGAACCTAGAAAGTCACACGCACACTGAGTAATGTATCAGATTAGTGAACCTTTGTTGTTATTGTGTTCCACATCATTAATTGTTAATGATGTCAGTTGTTATTAAGAGTTAATTAAATGAATCCACATGTTTGGGAGATCATTAAGAGTTAATGGGGGCCTTGGTTCCATTAAGAGTTAGTGGAAAGGTTATTAAGAGTTAATAGCAGGGCCCAAGTGCAATATAATTGAAGTGATGGAAGATGGAACAAATAGTCGACAGATGCCTTAGGTAGTCGATAGTTTTCTTTGCGAGATAAAGAAAATGGTCAACTAATTTTCTTAAATGCCCAACAATTTCGAGAGCGAGATCAATCCCGCATGCTTTTACTTTCTGTCTTTTTCTCCATCAGAGTTGTTCCTTCCTAACCAATAGAGGACGATTGGAGGCAGGGCGCGGGCTCCAGCAACGGGTCCATCCGGGAGGCAACTGGCATCTTCCTGACCAACAAAGTATGATCGAAGACGGGGTATGGGCTCCGGTGATGGGTCAATCCGAGGGGCGGCTAGCACTTGTAAGCACTCCAATGCTCGAGTGAGTAAGAGAGAATAAGGAGAGACAGTATATCAGTAGGTTAGAGGTCAAGACTATAATACGCCATATTTTTGTAAAGTTGCTGTTGAGTGTAGATTTTGATGATTGATGATTGGCATGTTTGAATGTGAATTTATATTTTATGTACTAACAAAGCATGAAGCCTTCATAAGGCTTACAAAGCTGTTCTCTAGTGCTTTCATGACATAGGTTATATATGGAAATTTCTTATATTTATATAGAGATTTCACTATATGTGGTAACAAGTTTTTAGAGAGCTTCCTAGAAATTTGAGTATTTGAGTTATGTATGGAAAGTTCTTCTTGGAATGAAAAGTCTAAAAGATATATATATAGAATCCTTGTTCATATATGGGAAGTTCAAAAGATCTATATGGAAGTTTTTGAAGAGATTAGAGTAGTTGACTATATGGAGTTGCTATATATGTAACTTGGCGACATGGCATTGTTAATGTGGCATTTTGATGACATGGCAGCCACGTGGAGCTCACTCATCAGGGCTACATCATCTCGTTGGTTTAAATATGGTAAGAGAATCATGGAGTAAATTTAAAGGTTCCTAAAAGCTCCTCTACTCAGTTAAATATGGAAGAATTTTTTGAATTGCATTCAAATGGAGAAGTTAAAGATTCAGAATTATTGTTCAACATTAATGGAGGAAATTAAGGTTTGAAAATTAAACCTTGATAGATATTACTTTCCTTTATTGCTGATTCTCTCTCATTAAAAGGATATGGAGATTCAAATCATGGAATCAAGTATCCTACTCATTATGGCTAATTGATATCTTTATTATGGGAGAATATTCTAAGGATATCTTGCATATATTTAGCTACCCAAATTGATTATCTTCTTCTTGTCAACATTTTTACTATGGAAACTTGATCAATTAAGGTCTTTTAAAGTTATAATTGATATCTTCATTGCTGGACAAATTTGCTTCATTATTTGAGAATATTTGGATGGATTTTACACCATTTGGAGGTTTAAATTCAAATTTCAAATTAGCTATGCTTGTTATGGAAGTTAAGGGGCCAATTGTACAATCAAAGGTGATTGAAGATCAACTAGAAGTCAAAATTGATCATTTCTTATTTATGGTCGATTTTACAAGAATTATGAAGAATTTTGATGATATTTTAATCCTTAAAATCAGCCATGCATTATTGGAATTGATTTGCTCATTCAAGGCTGATTGAGATCAACAAAAGTCAAAGGTCTTAATGATCAATCAAGTTAGCTGATTATGAAGATAAATCAAGAATTCAAATGAAGGGCTGAGATTGATCAATGAAAGCCTACTTTAACACTATATAAAAGGGTATCTTGAAGGCTTTGCAACAACTTTTGGAAGCCCTATTATTTTCTACATTATTGGCTAAGTTTTTTCATTTCTCTAAATCTTTCTGTTCCTCTATCTTCTTGAGAGAAAACTAAGAGAGTTCTCTACGCTTCATTGTATTATTTTTAAGAGAACCCGATTTCTCAATCTCTATTATTCTTGTATCTTGTAAAGAGCATACAAAATCCAAACTAGTGAGTGTGAGACTCCAGAAGTAGTTTGGTGGTGGTGAAGCCAAGTGAAGGCTTCAGTTGTAACATCCCAGATTTTCAAAATAAAAAAAAAGAGGTAATACCTAAGGTTATTAGGTTCTAATACTTGAGGAAATAGGCCCTTTCAAGGAATTGAGGAAGCTTTGAGGAAAAAATTTAGTTTCTGAACCAGTGGCAAAATCGTAAATACTGAAGTCAGGTAAAAGTGTAATTTACCTAAAATCTTGGGATGCTAAGTGTAATTTATCTATTTTTTGGGGCCCAAAAAGTACAATTAAAAATGGCTCAGGGACCAAGTTGCAAGGGCCTAAGTGCAAATTATCCGAAAAGTTCGGGCCAATGTGTAGTTCTTGAAACCTTAAAAAAATCTCTTCCAAATATCATCCATGGGCAAATCATGAATGGCCAAGTGTCCCCCCTAGGTGTCACAATTGGATTGGTTGAAATCTTATAATTATGGGTGTAATGATTATGGGTGTCATGATTATAGGTGTAATGATGAGCATAGTGTGAACACTCAAAACAAATGGAATTTTGGATTCCAAACTCTATTAAATTCAATTAAGAGACGAGAGGTGCATTCGAGTTGGAATGCACATGGGAGAAATGATGAAGCTTTATCTTTAATGACACATGACAATCAACCATTGGGTTACTTGGAAGTTAAGTTAAGGGCACATGATGGCTCATAATGACCCTTTGAGGTGGCATTGCATGATTGGCTAAGGAAAACCTTACTTAGCTTCCAAGTTTGCAAAAGTCTCCAAACATTATCTCTAAGGACATGTGGCAAGCATTCATTAGCCACTTGGAGATAGGATTTGAAGAGTAATGATGGAAAATGTAGAAAAATGAATTAACCATGTGGGATATAATGATGGGAATATTGGAAAATCAAATTAAACATGTGATGGCTCATATCTCAAGGGAGACTTGTCGTAAGGGCATGAAAATGCACAAATCTTTAGGGACACATGGCATATTTTAATTTGATACTTATGGGTGGAATGATGACGCGACACGTGGCGTGATTTGGTTCACCGAAGTTTCCTATAAATAAGGGCTTTGGGATTATTCATTTGGGCACCAAGAAAGGAGGAAAAGGAAGGGAGTTTGAGAGAGGAAATGCTACCAAAGAGAAGGAAGTAAGTCGAGAGAGAATAAGCCTTGACAAAATTTTTGGGTCTTTCTCGAAGTTCGTGCCAAGCAGTAAGAAAAACTACGTGAAAACCCCTTTTGCTCGTTGTAAACCGTGCTTCCTAAGGTAACCGATTAAGGTGAGTGATTCCTGTATATTTGTGACACTTTGAGCATTTGTTGCTTCACTTGTGTGTGGATGATGGATTGCATATCATGCCTTCGTGGCTTACATGTCATATTTTCCCTTGTTTATGCATATTCCTTCTGCTTTGTCATATATCATGTTTGTGTTGGTGACTGTGGCTAGTTATTGGGACATCATGGAAGACCTCGTCCTCTTGCGGTGAGCTAGGAGTGACTATGATGACCGCGGAGGTGATTGTAACACCTTGGTATTGCTACCACAGGGGTGGATTTCATAATGGCATTTTTGCATTTGCACGTATGTACTCTCATTTTTTGAGTCACTCACTTAGATGTTAATATCTAACTTGGGTGTTTCATACCCCTGGGACATTCAACGTCCCAGGTATATCAGATGTGCCAGGTGATGCAGGTTCTTGTTCGAGCAAGGGCAAGGTGGTGGAGCTTGGCTAGGTTTGGTTTTTATTCCATTATGTACCCTTGTAATACGAATGATGTATTGTAAATAGCAGCTAGGATACTCAAGGTTGTAAGAAGTGTGTGTGGGTGTCCTATAATTGTTCTTACAATGATGTGTTACCTTTTTGGAGTATTGGAAGTCGTGAGCATTTCTTGTACTTGTAAAGTAAATCTAGTGGAAACCCATTTATTTAGCTTTGGTTAAGCTTTCAGGTTTGATCCAACGCTTCCATTGGTAAGGGTTTCCATAACGCCCGTGGTGATGTTAGCTTATATTTTACATCGTTGTGTATTTGGAAAAGTGGGGCGTTACATCGGTGGTTGTAACAAAAGTTTCTATAGTGGATTTGGTTGAAAATCCTAAGGAAGGAAATCCTTAGGTAGTGGATGTAAGCCATAAGAGCCGAACCACTATAAATCGTTGTGTTCTTCTTCTCTTCACTCTTATTTATTCTTGGTTGATTATACTTGTTTATTTTTGGTCTTGTTCTATCTGAAGTGGTTGAATCCTAAGGCCTACATTCTTGGTGGTTATTTTGATTATACTCTAATTTACTTTAATTGATCATTCTTTGTACTCATTCACTATTCCATTTGGTTTATTAAAAGACTTGTTATTGTGTGCATTCAAATCACTTGTTTTCACCAAGTTGTAATTTGAAGAGTATATTGGATCAAAGCACATACTAGCATAGCTGACGGATATCATATTATCCATCTAATATTTAAGTGCTCTCATACTCTCAACTACAATTTTGGTTTGTATTAAATTTGTTTTCTCATATATATACGTGCATAAGTTTTATTTTAGAGTTTTGAAAAGGTGTCAATTCACCCCCTCTCTTGATTAGGTTAGAACTCAACAGTTGCCACGTATTTCAAGTAAGTTTAAAATATCAAAAAATATGCTTGAAATGGTAACGAGTGACCGAATCAGCTACAGGGAGTGCCTTGGAGCTTATATACCTAAGGACAAAGGTATATCTTTGACGAGCGTCTCGAGGTGAGATTTATGATGCTGAAAGAAATCAAAATTAGAGGCAGTTTTCGGTTCAACTAAGTTGTAGCCTAAAAGACCGAATGATGGTAAGGGACTTTTAAGAAATCGATGGAACCCTGAGGAGGCTCTAATTTTGTAAATAAAACAACCTTGAGATGGTTTCAGGATGAAACAAAGGTCCTGTGAGGGCATTACGATGAAATCATACTTATCGAGTAATTTTGAATTATTAATTTTAGATTTTAAGTATCTCGATGAGAATTAATTTGATATTTGAGGGTGTAATTATAAATTAGAGAATTATCCAAGCAAAATAAGGATGAAATTAGGAGTTCATGTGGTAAAATATCAAAGTTTGAGAACTTGAAATAAGGGCAAAAATGACATTTGGAAGAAATTTGGGATATTAACTTTGGATTTCGAAATTGAATCCATTCTAGCTTTAGATTTGAAAACCCATTCAATTATAGCTTTGAGCCTTTGGAGTCCATGGCTTATTTTGAGACAAGTGACACCATGTGATTGGTTCAAAGAATCTATAAATAGAGGCCATGGGGTTGTCCCCAAATCATTCCAAATGAGTTTGAGTTTTGAGGGATTCTAAGGTGGGGATCTACTCTTGAGAGAAGAGAGAAATTCTACAAGAAGAAAGGAAGGGATCGGAGGAGAAGAGAGGGAGAACGAGCCTCGCTAGAGTTGTGGGTCTTCACTAGAGTTTTCCAAAATTATTTAGAAAAAAAGCAAGGTAAGCCCCATTTTTTCTATAATCCTGTAGAGGGGGAAGAGAGGGTCGCATAGGTTCAAACGGGAGTCGATTCAGAGTTAAAATGAGGAAGTTATGGCCAAAAAATCGAAAGGAGGCGAAGTTGTCCGAAACTAGTGGGTTGCGTATTAGATACACGCGCCAGGAACTGGCTGCATGTGAAGGCACATGGGCCACCTTCCCAGGGCGAGTAAGGGCATGTGAAGGGCCCATTTTTCTTCAAATTTTCCAGTTATGCCCCTACTTTAATTCCCTTCAATCCTATGTAGAAATATTTTAGGTTTGGTTTACCAAAATACGTGTTTTTTGCAGAAACCTAGGTCGTATACAGTGAAATCGTACCTTCTAAGAGATAAAACAACAAGTTGAGACTCCTATACTCCAAATCCTTTTTTTGGTTCTCTTACGAGAGACTTCTATTGCATGAAACATGTTTTGTGAAGTTTTTATACGTAAACTCTTGTTGTTCTTTTACGTAAAATCATGTTGTATATATAAAATATATTTTTCTGAAAAATATATGTTGTTAGCTTTCTAACTGCTACATTTATAAAATTCGTGTGACCATACTGTTGTACATATTTGTTATTGGCCAAGGGCAAAAGACAGATATCCCTAAGAGGCGCTATGCATGCGGCATCGAGAAAGCTCTCATGGGGAAGACCGTGAGTCTAAGGGACAACGGATATGGTGTTCGTATGAGTTTTATGAGGTCGGGCCAAGGTGACATGGTTAGGGACCTCCCGAGAGAAGCTATGCGTGCGCCATTGAGAAAGCTCTCGTTGGAGGAGGCTGACATGTTCGGAGTAGTTTTCGTTATTTCTTCATACGTTTTATACCTGTTCATACATTTATATAAACTGTTTTGGAGTTTCTCACTAGAAGATTCATCTTCTAATTAGACTATGTCCCTGGAATATTCAAACATTTCAGGTTCGACTAACAGCTCTAAGGGAAAGGAGGTAGCTGAAGAATAAGCTTAATTTACTGCCTGTAGCATGTTTAGCATATTTTTGTTTATGTGCAAACCTATGTATGTTTTGGATATGTTTAAGACGTTCAGATATCACTTGCCAGAGATGATGTCCATGTAATGCATTTTATAGACGTCTTGAACGATTACATTTATGATAAATAAAGCATTATGGTTCGGAACCATATCAGGTTCGATCTAGCTTCTACATTTGAAATTTTAACACCTGTGTTAGCTATTCGATTATTGGGTTTGTTAAGCTGAAAAGGTGAAAATTAGGATTTTTGAGAATTTGTGTGATGTATGACAACGATTGTGAAATGAAAAAAATTTTCTATTCCCGAAATCCTAAGTTATAACACGCTTGAAAAATCTGGGGTGTTACAAAGACATACCTTGGCTCTGAAGAGAACGGGTTGATATTGAAGGACCGATTACGAGGAACAAAGCATGCAACGGAAGCGATTTAACCATTAAATCTATCCTCGTATTGATTTGAGTCTAGGAGACTTACTTTTTCTTCGGATTACCTGTCGGAATGGAGCGATCGAAGGAGGAGGGGCGACAGCTTCTTCACGTTGTGGAGATGATGGCTGTCCTGCGATCCTTCGGCTCCTACGCATCAGATCTCTCGATCTTCCAAGATATGGCTCGAACTCGTGGCCTCTCTTTGGTGAACAAGAGAAAATCGAAAATCAGAGATTAGGGTTAATAACAACTAGAGAAAGAATATATATAGGGAGCACCCTAGGGTTAAAAACCCTAGTGGGCCAAACCCTAGTGGGCCAAGTCCATTTTTAATTAATTCTCTAATTGGGTTAGCCCAATTAATTAATTAAATCCCAATGAACTATTAAACAATTCTCTCTCAATGTAATTTACCCAACAAGCCAAAATGTATTTAAAAAATACACGAGTTACATCGAGCTACCCTGGGGACCAAAAGACAAATTATTCATGGCTGCTAAAATGACCAAAATATTCCTGCTACCCAGTAGCTATATTTTGTCATTCTAAGTGTTCCAACTATCACCATATGGCAACACTGACCCCACGAATAATTTTGCATGTGCGATGTCTTTGACCTACTAGTGTAATGACGAAAATACCCCTCTGTGTAACACCCATCATTTAGAAAGGAATAATGTACTAACACCTCTCTAAATGATTTCTACCATCCTTAGATCACTAGTCCAATAATCCGTGACTACTCGAATGTACTTGCTTATCAATGGGAGCTACCCAGAAGCACACACTCTTAAGTCACGTTCCTAGGGCCCTGGATTATTAGATTATTCTTGGACAATCACAAGGGGGTGAATCACAGAAACTATCTTGTATTAGTCTGTCTTAGCTAATTAGAAACCACACTCCCAACTCACAAGGTTGCTGATCTTTGATAGACCTCACCTATAGTGAATCTAAGAATATAGCTCTAGGTTCACTAGACCACCAACTAATACTCAAGTATTAGAGTACTCGTCCACGTAGTAGCAGTGATAGACTAGCTCCATGATAATCAGTACTTTGTCATTAGCTTCTATCACAGGTCCACTCTACGCATTCCAAATGCGCTTATACAATTAGAGTAAACGGACTGTTTACTGGCTAAGGCAAGCCATCCTCCATTAGGATCTATTGCACAATGATCTTATCATGATAGAATGCCCAGTTCTATCAAAAGATCAAGAGTAATATTTTTCTTGCATATTAAATACCCATGATTCATGCCTAACTGTGAAGAACGACCCATCACATGAATCACTTACTTAATAGCATGGACACTTTTCCAACAATTAAATGCAAATAATATATGTGCCATAAACAGACTAAAATAAAACATCATTACCATAAATTAAATAAAACGTGTCTTTAGGGCATACATTTCCAACAGATATAAGAGGAAGAGATGCCTTTCTGCATGCATGCATCGTCGTGCATTTGCAGGTGATTGAACTGACTATCCGATGCCGGTGGAGGTTCCCGGGTGGTAGCATGGTGGCTACAGGACCCTCATTAATGTGGATGGGATCTGAGACGGCCGCGCGAATACTAGTGGGGTTGCAATGATGTCGTGGTAGGCTAGCGTTGGGTCAAGGTTGGGTCTAGAGAGAGGACCAAGATTAGCCTGAGATTGGGCCTAAGAAGAGGGCCGAGATTGGGCCCGGACGGTCCACAACCCCCCAGGTCGGATACTCAAATAACAAGCATTGGAGCTAGAAAATGGAGGCCTGGTCAGTTTTTGCTGCTATACATTAGTTTTGGAGGGTCAGATTTAAACGTGACCGAGGCGGTCAACCGAGCTAATTTCGGCTTTGGTTCAATGGTGGTCCTAGAGTGTTAGTCTGACCTTGAAAGCAAAGTAGGATTCTTTTATGCGCTGACCTGCGATGCGCGTGGCCTCAGGATTCGAGGTTGCTCGACTTAGGAGAGGAAGGAGTTATCTGGGTGATGTCTAAGCACAAAGGGCGGCTAGCTGCCGTGAGTGTGTGTTAGCGAGGTCTTTTACTGTTGTTGGGACATATTTGGGGTATGGTCGAGTCCTTGTTCGCGTATGCTATCTAAGCTTGAGAGAGAAAGGCCATGCTTTTCCTAGTGAGGTTTCGAATATGCTTCTGGAGCTCCGCCTATAGTTGGTCCCCCATTCTTTGCAAGGTGGGCATTGACTCTGGCGACGAAGGAAACCCCCTGATATGTACATCGCGCAGGATTTTGGGATATGGAGCGATATACCAAAAGGGCGTACTATTGTAGGTGTGCGGGACGGCTTCTGATTTCCCTTGAGAGGCTTGAATGTGCGACAGGCTATGATAGATGGCGTGCCTCTAGTGCTCTGTTAAGCATTTTATGGCGTTTTTCTTTCTTTTGGACTCGACGTGCAGGGCAGTATAAAAGGTGTGACTCCTCGCTTCTAGGTTTTTCATTGTTTCTTTTTCCCTTGTCAAAGATGCACTATTTTCCAAGTCTTCATGTTTGTTCCTCACAAGTAGAGGCAATTTTCTATTTTAGTAGAAAGATGTCAAAGGTTATCCCTGTTGGTCAACGAGGGAACGCTAGCAACAACGATGAAGGAGGCATTACTTTTTTGACCGTCGGTCTGATATCCTCTATTGGTGGGCCCACTTTTCTGACTGCTCGTGATGAAGGGCGATCACCAGCTAGGAAGCGCTCGAGGGGTGCCAGAGGGACTGAGTCATTTGCTGGGGTGCCATCTGCGGGTCTGTTGATCCTTCCGCCTCCGGGGATTGTCAGGTGGAGTACTGGGTGATGGAGTTTGGATTTCGCTTGCAGGTAGCCACTCTCAAGTGATTGCATCAAGATGTGGTAAAACACATCCAAGAGGCAGTGGAGAGCCTAGCAAAGAGAGAGTGGCCAGGGTAACGGATGACTTGAGCCAGCAGTTGGAGAGGTCAGAGGCGTCAATGATCCACTGTCATGAGATTATAGGCCGTCTCTGGGGCTAGGGTGAGGACGCTAGAGTGACGCTTCGTGATTCGAAGGTGGAGATTGTCCATCTACAAGCGACACACGAGGCCACCTAATTGATGGCGGAGGCTGGTAGGGCTGAAATGTTGGAGGTCACAGATAAGTATTTGGAAGGTTAAGAGGAAGCTCTTCTCCACATTTCGACTTTGTTCCCATACCTGGACCTTTAGCCCTACAAGCCATATATGAGGGTTGAGGACGGTCGACTTGTTGACCCGACCGAAAAGGTGCATGTCAGGACTTCACGAGGAACTTTTGGGGTCGGGGTAGACCAATCTGAGGAAGGCACTGATGATGTCGAGCCTTTGACCGAGTAAGGCTAATTTACTGTCTTTCTTCTCCTTTTGTCTTTTTTTGGGGTTACGGTAGTGTAGGTTATCCATCATTCTCTTAATAGCCTGGTGTAACACCCAGTGTTTTTAGTGTTAAGAGAATGTGACAGGAAGTGAGAAACTTTCAAAAATGCTCTTGAGAATGTGTTAGATCTTTGAAAAAATTTGTGCAGTATGAGAGGGGCATTTTTGTAATTTGGATAGTAAAGTCCAATAAAAAGGGTATTTTGGTAAATTGAAAATAATTCTTATGTGGAGTTAGGTTTGTAAGTGAATTAAATTCCAATTTTGTATTTATGTGGAGATATATGGGATTAATAATTCACTAAGGGTATTTTGGTAATTTGGAATAAATTCCATAAAAGAATTAAATTGTGAGAATGGGAAAAATGGTGGATATTCAATTATGTGATAAAGTAATTAATTTTCCCTATATTGGAGAATAAATGTGAAGATGCCACATGGATGGATGAGATTAGAATTTGGAAGCCAAGGTTGGTGTCTTAGAGTGACACATGGCTTAATGTGGTCCAAGTTAAAGGGAGAATTAATTAAATGCAAAAAGAAATGCTAATTAGTCTTTCAAGCATTAAATGAGAGGCATGATGGTGTTAGATTAAAAGAAAAATCCAAAAGAAAATAAATTAGTCATGCATTAATGGTAGAAAATGGTCCCATTAAATTAAATGGGAAAGAAAGTAATTATGTCTCTCAAGTGTGATGGATATGAAAATAGTCTCATTTAAGTAAATGAGAAATAAATGGGGAATTCAAGAGATCTAATGGGTGAGATGTATTCTTGAAAAGTGAATAAAATCCAGTGGTTGAGATTTAAAGAGAGGAAATGGCATGGATTGTGTTTCTTCCAAGATAGATGAATTTTATCTAAAGAAATGAAAAGTGGAGATTTAATTCTTCCTAAGCACATGGATTGTGCTTTTAATGAATGGTGGAGAGCCATTCTTGAAAAGGGGAAAGGGTAGTATTTAAGGGTAAGTGAGGAAGACTTGTCTTCCTTTTGCCATTGGGAGAAAGAAATGAAGAAGGAAGGAAATAATGGAGATGAAAAGAAGAAGGAAATGAAGGATGCAAGTTTCTTTCAAGAGGAGTCTTGAAGGCTAAGGCTTGAAGCTTCAAAGAAAGATAATGAGGTAAGGGATGGCCCCATGGGAGGGTGGCCTTGCAATGTGTTGTACATATGGTTCATAAATGTGTTTGTTGCATTTGGCATGTTCTATTGTGTTCATGAGACTTATGGCCATAGGGTAGTTTGGGAACATGGTTGAAATGGTAGGTTAATGCCTCTAACCTTGGTGGGTTGTGAGGGTAAAGAGACCTAGCCACACTTGCATGCATTTGGCATCATACAATCTTGTTATGTTCATATTTATTTTGCATTGCACCCTTATTGAGCTTAATAGCTCATGAAGTTTTTGCCCTCACATATAGGTTGTCAAGGCTTGAGAAAGTCAAGGCAATGGTGGAATGGCATGGGGAAGCATGGGAATGAAGATCCAAGAGTTTATTATGGCTTATGGAAGCCTATGTTGTTGTGTTTGATTTATGCAATGTAATTTATTTGGTTGGTAATGGCTTGTTAAAGCCTAAGACCATAGGTGTATTTTATTGTTAGAATGTATGTTTCTATTTAAAAAGTGAGGTATTAGTTTATGGCTTGTGATGGCCCAAGTATTGATGTAAATCTCACATTTGGCATGGGTTGTGGGAAGCATCAAAGGGGTTAAATAAATGGTTTTTGCTGGAAATGTGGTGTTTTGGGGTGCTTATTTTTGGATAGAGAAATCTGGAAATTTTGGGCTAAGAAAGCCTAAGAAAAAAAAAAAAAAAAGTGAGATGGTAGCAAGTGGCAGTAGCTGGGGCCCGTGCGTGGCCCATAGGGGGCCACAGCTGGTAGCAGCAGGTGTTGGTTGTGCGGGCACACGCGGGGACGTGCTGGGCCACGCGGAAGGCTACGCAGCGGCGCGTGCGGGGGCAGTCGCGTGTGTAGGTGGCCTGCTTAACATGCGCATCGCGGGGCCCCGGGCGCGCCAGTAGGCCCCGTCGGCTAATTTTTTTAAAAATTTTGGAATTTTTGGAAATTTTGGGGGCATTTCTAATTTGATTTTTGACCCCAGAGGAATTTTTCAAAATAAAGGGATTTTTTGGGATTTTGGAGAATAATGCCAAATTTTTGGAAAATTGAAAATTTTGAGTTTTCCCTCCAAAATTCACAAAATCAATGGGTTGATTGAAATGGTGAAATTTATGGAGCCCGGTAAAATTCCTTGATGGAAGAATTAAAATAAATAAGAAAATGGCGAATTGAGCATCTTAATGAGATTTCTTTTAGCCAAGTGCGGTGTGGTTAAAGCTCAATTTTGCTAGTGAATCCTAGGGTTAAGGGAAGGGAAGGACGAGCCTAGTTCCCACCTAGGGCGTTTCGTGTTGAAACATAGTCCGCCCTTCACCTAAGGCCGGGCAGGCAGGCAATTCGGGTAATTGTTCACGAGTGGCACTCGTAAGTGGGAACGGGGCGTCACACCTGGTTTCATCGGGGCCTATAATATTGCAACTTGCTATTTTGCTGCCTTTTGTCTTGCCATTCGCAGTGAAATATCTAACTAATTTTCTTTTTCATGGAGTGCCTTCTTTGTTTTCTTTCTAGTATGTCGTGCTTTCTTCTAGTTGAGCCAGGGCGCTTAAGTGCTGACATAGTGGTTCCTGAGTTAAGTGGTATGGCTGGTGCCCAATCTTAGAGTTCAGGGTGTCAACTCTTGAGTTTAGTAGAGGTTTGGGGGAACTACGCGCGTAGAACAAGATTCGAGGTTATAGATAAGGCAACATTTTGGCTACACCAAGCGTGTTATTTTGACAAAACGCTTCATCTTTAGGGTGTTATTACATGGAGGTCGTTGATTGGTCATGGTAGAGGCGCCCCTTTGTTTCTCGAGGCGGGGATATGACCGTATTGATGGCGCAATTTTTCGGAGCTTAGCCGCATTTAATTTTTAGGGGACGGTGAGGATCTTCTGACCATCGGGCAATTATACCTATAAAAGGGGAAAGGAAGGCCCTTGGTTTCTCTCCACGCTATCTTTACTCGTGTGCGTCCTAGTTTCTGGAGACTCAAGGAAATGGGGTTGGTGTTTTGCAGTGACAATTTTCACCTGGGTGGGGTGTTTTTGTTGGCGACCTCGAGAGGTCTATGGTTAAGCTTGTTAGGATGAGAGCAGTACTAGGATGGGTGAGACATGTTGTGTCTAGAATGGGTGATGTGGCTTTCTCAGAGTTCACCTCCGGTGGAAGTATCGTGTTCTGGCATTCGAATGCTTGGGTCATTAACATCGACATCATCAGGCTGGAGGTGGGAGGTCGTTCAACAGCCCCACAGTTAAAAGTGGGAAATGACGGTTACCTAAGCATCAAATCATCTTGGATATTCTTCAGGAGTAGCTGCGGTGCTGAGGGAATCTTACCCCTTTGAGGGCAGGATGTCAGGCAGTACAAAGGGGTTCCAACCCTTTCTAAGCGGCTTATGGGGAAAGTAATTACTGATGATTTATAGGAGTGTGTTCTGCAGCGATCGCTGCTTGGCCTTACTTTACTCGTTTTCTTTTCTTCTATTGGGTCTCCAAGCATTTGTGTCATGCGGTAGTTGTAGCGTGATAGGCAAGTGTAACCTAAAATTATTATAGACGTGAGGCTTGTAATCTGATGTAAAAAATTTTGTAATGAAATGTAAATGTCTTCTAGGTACCTTGTTTTCTATTGTGTCTTGATGTAGAGTATTCTGGGATCGGATTGGTGCAGGCTCAAGGTTCGACATGCATGTTTGTTACAAGGCACAACTTTGGGGTCTGACTAAGGGAAGCTCGAGGTCTGGCGTGCTTGTTTGTTACAAGGCATGACTTTGGGATTGGACCGAGGAAAGCTCAAGGTCTGGGGCCTTGCTTGAGGTCCGCGAGAGGTGGACTAACCATGTTGGTCTGGGTCCCGAGCACGGTTTAAAGGAGGACAAAGCCTGGCTCAAGGTCCTGTGCGCCCGTCTGATACAAGGTGTGGCTCGATAGGGTCTAGGCAGGCTCAAGATGCTTAAAGCAATGACGGGGTTTTGCCCGAGGTCCGTGCAAGGTGGACTGACCATGTCAGTCTGGGTCCCGAGCATGGTTTAAAGGAGGACCGAGTCTGGCTCAAGGTCTTGTGCGCCTATCTGATACAAGGCGTGGCTTGATAGGGTTGAGGCGGGCTCAAAGTGCCTAGAGCAACAACGGGGTTGTGTCCGAGGTCCGTGTCTGTACCTATATGTGAATTTCCTTAGTAAAATGTGAAGTTTTTGGCATACCTCGTTATTTTGGTCCGCTTCGGCAGTTGCTCATTTGAACATTTGTCTTTGTTTGGCGTATGCACTATGTGGGTCGTGGTTGCAGATGACTTGCTCTTGTATTTACTTTGTCAGGCAGGGCCAGGGTTATCTAAGTTGAGGCGATCTCGGGGTGATGGGGGAAAATGGGATTTTGTCGGGGTTTATTGGGGAGTGCCAAAGGAAAGTCCGTGTTTCTGCTCTTTGTAAAGCTATGACAAGTAACAACTGGAAGCAATCGTCTTTATTTAGTAAGGAATATTGTAATAGTGAGTCCCCAAAAGGATGGCTGCCTAGTTAGGGTGCATCTTTTCATCCCCATGCCTCTTAGCCTAGTAAAAGGCTTCCTCTTTTTGTTCTTGTTGCTTAGCTATTGTTCCCGAGAATGTTGCTTCCCCTACTATCCTTACCGAGCTCGGGGCTTCGAATCCTGTGACTATTGTGGTAACATTACCGAGCCTCTTTTTGATTTGCGTGAATGGCTCTGACCTTGGTGTCTGTTACTGGGAACTTCATGGATAGATGGGGAGTGGATACTACTGTGCCTAATTTGTCGAGAGAGGGGCGGCCAAGCAGCGTGTTGTATGGTGTTCGATAGTTAATGACTAGATATCGAATGCAAATTATCTTAACGAGGGGAACTGTCCCGAATGAAGTTAGTAAGTCGACGTAGCCCCTGACACTTACCTATTCTCTTGAAAAACCAATCAGGTTTCCATCAAATGGTCTTAGTTCCCTTTTGGGGATTCCCATCTTCTTTAGGGTTGGCAAATATAACAGGTTAGCCGAGCTGCCCTGTTTTACATGGACCTTCTTTACCAAGAAATTCACAGCAACGACCAAGATTACCATGGGATCATCAAGGTTTTTGTCGATTCCTTCGAAGTCCTCCTCATTGAAGGAGATTGTGGGATGGCGAAGAATTCTTTTTGGTTTCCTCCTAGAGCTGTCTATTAACATTACTGTCTGGAGGTGTCGTTTCCTCGTCGAGCTTGATTCTCCTCCTCTTGCGAAGCCTATAAAGATGGTGTCAATGATCCCAGCTAACGGGTTTCTTGGGGGCAATTTGGTATTTTGCCTATTGCATGCTTGGTGCCGCCTCTGAGGGTTGTAGCTCCTTTGCCTGCCTAGGTTGCCCTGTGGGGATCACCTTTGATCTAGTCTGTAAAGGCATTTACGGAGATAGCCCTCCCTGACCAACCGCTCTATTTGGTCCTTTAGGACGGCACATTCTTTGGTCGTATATCCAAACAAATGGTGGCAATCACACTGCTTGCTAGTGTAGGTGTTACCGCGAGGGGGCCGTTGCTTGCTGATATCCAAAAGGGGAATGAACCTGGCATTGTAGACTTCTCGAAAAATTCGATCCCGCCTTGTTGTGAGGGGGTGTATACGTTATAGTGTAATCGAGGCAGCTCGAGGGCTCGGGGTGGTTCCCTCCGTCCCTTGTTGTGATCCCAGTTTTCTTGGTTTCAGTAAAGATCCCTCCTATGGTTTTGTTGATGCTTGGTAGGGGGTCTCACTTGGGGGATCGAGTGAGGTTGTACTTGTAGCTCGGCTTCTTTACGATAGGTGGCCGGGGCTTTTTCCATGTTGATGTACCCTACAACGTGCGTTCTGAGATAGGCTAGGGTGGCGGGGGCTTTCGGGCCAGTGAATCGATAAAGGGACCTACTCTTAATCTAGCCATAATGGCGTGTAGGGATACTGTGGGGTTGAGATCCTTGATCTGGAGGGCTTCTTGAAAGAACCTGTTCATGAATGATCGCAGTGGTTCGTGCTCGCCTTGTTTCATGTTGACGAAGTGAATGGCTAGCTTGGAGAAGTTGTGGATAGAATTTGGCTCGAAGGATGAGAACCACAACATGGCTGACTTTCTTAGGGTGCTAGGAAAGGATCGGTGCACGATCGAGTCTGAGCTTCCACTTATCAGCATGGTGACGCTGAATGTGGTGAGATGATCCTAAGGGTCGGTGGTGCCGTCATAAGGTTCCAAGGTGTAGGGGGCGAAAGTCGTTGGGTAAAGGGACTGTCATGATAAACTCAAAAAAGGGGTGACTGTGGGAGTACAAGGGTGCGAAGGGTGAGGGAATAGGGGTGTGGGTAGCCTAGTGGTATTGGTGACGACTACCTTCTGCATCGCAGTCAATTCGCTCATTGGGTTTGTCACACTACTGGTTTTGGGTTAATTCAACAACTCGATTCTGGAGCTACTGGATTGTCTAGAGAAGGACCTCTATGACAGCTAGATTTTACGGGGGATGATCGGGGTTATTCGATTCTTAGGCGAGGGCACTTCTGGTCCACATCATGGTGTGGCAACGGGGAGGTTGGTTTGAAAGGCTTTAATGAACTTATGAGGTAGGTAAGTTTTATCGACCCCATGGTGGGCCCCAGATGTTCCTTCCTAACCAATAGAGGACGATCGAAGGCGGGGCACAGGCTCCAGTAAAGGGTCCGTCCAGGGGGCGACAGGCACCTGTAAGCACTCCGAGGCTCAAGTTAGTAAGAGAGTAAAGAGAGACGATGTATCAATAGGTCAAAGGTTAGAACATACCTTGGCTCTGAAGAAAGCTGGTTGATATAAGAGTAGGAGATGTCCTCCTACATGCATGCGTCGTGCGTTTGCAGGTGATGGGACTGGCTATCTAACCCCAGTGGAGGTTCCCAGGTGGTAGCATGGTGGCGACGAGACCCTCATTAATGTGGTACGATCCGCCATAAATAAGGTGGATACCCAGTGGGGTTGCAATGATGTCATGGCAGGCTAGTGCTGGGCCAAGGTTGGGTCCATAGGGAGGACCAAGGTTGGGCTGAGATTGGTCCTAAGAAGGGGATCAAGATTGGGCCTCAGAAGAAGGTCAAGATTGGGCCCGGACTGTAACGCCCCGCTTTTCTGAGCGTTAAATAACTTAGGAATTTCGGGAATATTTTTTTTTTTTATAAACCATCTCCCGACAATCCCGTTTTACCTTCTCAACTCACTAAATAAGAATTAATAAGCTAAGACAGGTAATCATCATAAATGCGGAAGCTTAAAATCGAAACCTGATATGGTACATAATCAATTTCCCTTAAACCGTATAAGAATCCGTACCATACATTAACATCATATCCTCAATAATGAAATACATAAATACATGGAGATTTCATAATGTTCTAACGAAGCTAATCATCAATAAAGCATCAGCTAAAACATATCCGAGTCAGCTTGCTGAATCCATCGGCCGCACCATTACGTGCCGTCTCATCTCAACCTGATCTTTGCCTAAGCTGCAAGTCTAAACTGGAACGTTGAATGTTCCAGGGGCATAACCCATTAGAAGATGAAACTTCTAGTGAGGGTCCAAAACATATATACGAATGCATGATGACATAACATGAACAACATTTGCCCTTAGTGTAACTTCCCTGGCCCGCAAGCCCGGCTAGGAATCCTAGGCGAATCCCAAACTTCTGTGGGATAGGCCTAACGTTATTCCCTCAACGCCCTTGGGGAATTACGGCTACACTTCTGGGGGCGACATCCCATTCCCGTGCACATATATCAATATGACAATAATATCATGCTATGTAATTTTCACATCTTTCAATGCAATATGATAAAATAAACATTATATTCATAAATAGCATGCACATAAACAGTCACATCATAATTATAAGTCCTTGTGAGAAAACCACTCACTAAATCATACTTAGAATAGAACAACTCACCTTTTTGAGATAAACTTGCATTTTCTTGAAAAGTGTGCATCACCTCGATATGCGTGCCCAACCTCGATTCTCGTGCCCACTCTCAAAAGTTGTACCAATCATATCATCTCGATAACCTCAATCATAAAAATGATATTTTATCACTAAATATCTCAAAACTCCATTTATTTCATTTTTCCTTCATTTTTTTCTATTTTTCCTTCTAAAAATTCTAGTAAATACCATCGAGACTATTTTCTCAAATCCAACTCCACAAAAATTCATAATATACTATTAATTTCAAAGGAAAAATACTAGACTTACCCGGATGGTGCGTTTTCATGCAAAACGAGACTCTTTGGTGCTAGAATCGAGACACCGAGAACTCCAAATGAAAAGATTTTTCTACAAGACCTAGATCTCGATTTTATAGGAATTTAGCAATTTTTTTCATAATTTTTGGAGCTTGGACGCGCCCTCACTCGCCCATACAAGTTACTCCACGCGCCTCCAGTCGCGGGCCCCAGCTGGCGCATGTCCCACACGCGCCGGTCGTCTTCTTCCTCCAGATTCCGGCCAGCACGCAACGCCTCTGGTTTAATGGCCATATCTCCTTCATCCGACCTCCGATTGACCCCCCGTTTGAACCTATGGCTTCGTCTTTTCGCCCTCTACAAGATGACACCAAAAAATACCACAAATGGATCCATTTTCAGACTGCTCAAGCACGTTTTCTGGTGAAGCTCGTTTTTCCGACGAGCCGTCGGATCTCACTCATCTCTCAACAAAAATGGCTCAAATTGTACAGAAATGAAGCTTAGGATATGAGCAACAAAAGCCCCTTATCCGCTGCTCTCAATTTTCGCCCAAACTCTCGGATCTGAGAGTTTAATTTTTCACTTCATTCGGCCAATTCAAAAACCTCCATTTATAGGCCATTTCGGCCCCATAAATGACGGATCTCGCTTCAATCAAGGCCTCTGATGTCCCCTATTGCCCTTAACAAGTCCAAAATCCACCGAAAGAGCTCCATTTTCGTGATCTAAGTGGCCAAACTTTCGGCCACTTTTTCTTCAATTTCCGGCCATTCCATTGCTTGTTGTCGGTCAAGCCCTTTACAAAAGATGCTCCTTGAGCAACCCTCATGCCATCCCTGTGGCCAATTTCTGTGATTTGATGGGTTGGTCGGCCATGGTTGCTTGGAGATTTTCTTAAAATTGCACTTTGACCCCTCAAACTTTGGTTTTCTCACTTTGGCCCATTTCACCAAGCTCTTTGACTTTTGATAATTTCTTTCAAGACCCTCAAGTCCTAAAACATCAATTTGACCCCTGAGAATTCTGAAAAAATATCGTTTCGGCCTCTCTTGAGTATTTTCAAAAAACTGCATTTAGGCCCGAATCTCCGTTTTGGCCCTAAACCTCTTCGTTTCTTCCTGAAACCACTGAAGGGTTGTTCCTTATGAAAAATTGAAGCCCCCTCAAGCTTCTGTTGACTTCTCGGAAGTCATCTATAACGATTCGGTATTGCAGCCTAATTGATAACTGTATTTTAGCTGTACCGAAAACTGTTCCCGATCCAATTTCTTTCGATGCTATAAATCATATCTTGGGGTGCTCGTTAATGCTACATCATTTTCCTTTGCCATTTCGGCTCCAGGGTACTCCCGGCAGTCGATTTAGTCAATTTTTCGGACTATTCAGATACCAATTTTCTCTGAAACCCCATTTCTCTAATAAATTACTTATTTTTAATTAACCCAAATTTCTCGGGTATTACACGGACAGTCCAATAGCATTAAATGCTCTAATAGGTTTCTCATCATGCCTCTGGAAGGCAATAAATGAAAGAGAGTGTGAAAGGGAAAGCTTATAAGAGAAGTAAAATAAGGAGAGTCCTAATTGCCTCCAACATTCTTCTTATCCTTTCCTTTGGTCTTCTTCTTCTTCTTGCTCCAAGAAGTTGGCCATGTCTCATTTCCCTTTGTTGATCCCGGATGTGACAACCATAAAAAACCCAAAAAGAACCATAATAGCTTCCATTCACCTTCATCGAGAGGGTCATAGTACGACTCCGATTTAGGGTTCCAAGGCAGATTAGGTGTGGATGGACTAAGTCCTCCATAGATGAGGAGGTGGGCTGGTCACCTGAGTGTTATAGGAACCAGAGTGGATTGGACATCATGAAGGTACCTTGGATAACTGGTTGTTGTGGTGTGTGCCTTAATGCTAGATTTGGATGACATCTAGCGAGTTTGTTTATAATGCATTAATTGTATTTTTGTATAAATCTATAAAAGACAAGGTTTTCTTCATTCATATTTTCTCTAATCAATTATATCAATGAGTCCCTATATCTACTATGTTAGAATCTTATTCTCAAGGTGTTGAGATTGTGTGACAGGATTCTCTAGAAACAAAATTTCTTAAACTAATCCTAGCCCTTAGTTTCTTTGGATGGGGATACTGATGGGAGGATGGTGTATCCTGCGTCGTATGACATGAGATGTCATTGGTAGACCCGTGGGTGGTCATTGGGGAACGATCAGTCGAATGTGATGTCAATGACTAACCACATGGCCTGGTGGATAATGGTCGTGTCATCAGGTTGCAATGGTGTGTTGATCCTTAGACTTGAACCAACACGATTGTTTCGTGTATTAGTGTGTAGGATTTGCTAATGAACTGAACTATATAATTGGGAGGTTGGAACGTTCATCTATGTGATTCTATATTGATAGTATATGGAGACAGGTGTTGGGAATTGGATCCATCGCCCTCATTAGTATTTGATGGTGCGAATGTCCTGTGCGATCTACTATTGATATGATGGGACAGTCCCTGGCCAGGGTAGTTTGAAAGTCAGGAAAGGTGTCTCCCGAGGTGTGAACTAGTTACATTAATGAGGTCTAACGCATAGTTACTGAGTTTGTGACTTTATCACTCTGTGGCTCTTGCTAAGTCAGGACATTAGCTGATGGAAGGATTATAGCACACGATAATTGTCAACTGTAATAGATTCACTTGAAATGAGACTTCACTACGACCTATGTTGTCCTAAACTGCTCCTAGGCTATTCAGAAACTCTCGGAATGTCATCGGGATTTGGAGAAGTTCCAATGATGGGTCCTAAAAAGGGTTTCGGTGTTATCTGATTGCTAGCAGGTAGTAAACCTAGAAAGTCACACACCATATAGTGTTGCAATTGGTATCAACATCATGTGCCCAAAATGTCTTTGGAAATGGTTGGTCAAAAGTTGACCATTGGCCCCTCCTACTAATAATGCATAGTTCATAATGAAATCAATTATTGATTGCACAGTAAGAGGTGGCGAACATGAGAAAATTCAGAATTAGGAAAAGAAGAAGAAAAAATGGAGACGGGGATTGAATAATAAAAAAAAAAGAGGCAGGGCCTCTACTCTCTTTCTCTTTCTCTCTTTCTTTCTCTCCTTTCACGTGTAACATCTTTTTTCTCTGCTTCCTTTGTCAATATTTTGCTACCATAAATTATATGTGTGATGGTCACATGTATAATTTTGAGACTCAGACACTGATGATATGCAGAACCTCTGTGTCTAGCAGGGGAAGAGGTGATTCGAACGATGCTATTAGACATACTAGGTGTGGACAGACTAGGACCACCACATCTTGAGGTGGATTCAGTCTCAGTACATAAACTGTTTTTGTACTCCATCCTTACATCGGATAGTAGGTATATATTTATTTATATTCAATTGTTGAATATGCGTGTTTCTTAGATACCAAATTTATGTATGACATGTATATTACATTCCGTTGCATGTATTTGATACACGGTAAAAAAATTACTTTTACCCATACCCCATACATCTGATTCCCTTCACTGACAACCTTCATCATCCATTAATGTAATACCCGAGAATTTCTAAAGAACTCAAGAGTAAATTATCTTGGGGCAAAAATAGAAATTTCAGATAAATTGAGGTTATAAGGGTAATTTCTTACCGTATGAATGACTGAATCGACTACAGGGAGTGTTGAGCCAAATTGCTCCAATCAACCTATTGTGTGTCTTGATGATTAACAAAATATAATTTTAATAAATCTATTTTTGGTATATTTCAAACCCCTAATGGATTTTTCATATGTCTTAAGTATTATAGTATTTTGTGTATCAAAATGAACCAAGTAACGCTATGTCTCTAAGTCTGGAATATTAGCGCGCTATAAGGGAACATATAAGAAAATGTTTTCTTTTTGAAAAACTAACTCTCGGTATTTTCATAACTAATATTCATTAGTGTTAAAATAATTTTTAATTAATTTTTCAAGAAATGAAAAGTATGTATTTTGGAAGTGCTAAAATGGCTAAATCCAGAATTTGTTCTAAAACCAAAAATCTACTTTCTTATCTATTTGAATTTTGATTTTTTAGATATTTTTATTGAATCCAAATGGAAGTTACTTTGTTATTTACATTTATGTATTAAAGTAAATGGAAGGTAAAATATAAATAAAGTAAAATGAGGGCATATGGTTTATATTTTCAATCTATTACTATATGTGTAAAATCCATTTTCTATAATTTGGCCTCAGAAGTCGACTCTTGTATATCTAGAGTCGACTCCCCTTAAGATGGAGTCAACTCTTGCAAAGCTAGAGGCGACCTAGCCGAGAGTAGTTTGGTGCAGAGTCGACCTGGCAGTATTGATGTTTTTGGAAGAGTCGACTCTATCGTTAGAGAAGTCGACTCTTGTATAGCTAGAGTCGACTCCCACTTAAAATAGGAGTCGACTCTTGTTTTAGAGAAGTCGACTCTCAGTTCCAACGGTCAAATTTTTCCTAGCTGTTACAGATTCGTTGGAAGCTCCACTATATATATCAAGAAAGGATTTTTGGATAAGGCGAATGATCAATCAAGATCTATCTTCCGAAAGCACACTCGAGCTCTCAAAAAACTCAAATAAAGCAATCCAAAGCTCGAGCTCGAAGATATATCATTTGGATCCCAAGGCAAAGGAGAAGAAGATATTCTCTCCAAGTGTGGTAAATTGTATTTGTATTCATACTTGCCTTGTAATATTTGTTCTTGTATTCATATCCATATTAGTCCAAGTGCGTTGGACATATGATTGTTCATTTGTATTATTTGTGGATTGTGAGTGGCCTCCTAGATCCCAAGTAATCTAGGTGTGGTGTTTTGTTGTATTAGTTTCCGGGGTGAGGTAAGAGGAAAACCTTGGTGTTGTGTAAAAGTTCCCCAGGTGAGCTTGTTGAAAAGCTAGGTGTGGTTTTAGTGGAACCTCAAGTGTCCGGTTGACCTTGAGAGAGTGGAGTAGTTGTTAGAGACACTGAACCACTATATATTCTTGTGTTATTATTGTTGTTTGCATATTTATATTGCTATCTTTTCCAAACAACATATATATTTACAACAAGTGTATTTTGTGTATAAGAAAACCTCAAGAGTTTTAAAAGGGAAGAATTTGGATAAGTTTTTTATTCACTCAATTCACCCCTTTCTTGAGTGGCCATTGTGTGTGTCTAGGGACCAACAAGGAGTGCCCTAGAGCCGAGATGTCTAAGGAAATCAATATGGTATTGACGATAATTTTAAGGCATGATTTATGGTATCGAAAGAAATCGAATCAAAAATGATTTTCGGTATAGCTAAAATACAACTGCGATTTACGTTGAAAAACTGAATAATTATAGGGGACTTCTGGGAAGTTAACAGAACCTTAAGGAGATTCATATTCGGTATGTAGAACAACCATTCAATGGTTTTAGGAAGAAACAAAAGGGTTTACGACCAAAATGAAGATTTGGGCTTAAGTGCGATTTCTCGAAATTGTTGGAGGGAGGTCGAAATGACATTTTTTCAGAATCTTTAAGAATGAAATGGAAGTCTTAGAACTTGAGGGTCTCAATGGCAATTATGGAAAGTTCAAGTACATAGGTGACCAATGTTGGAGAACATGTCACCGGATATGACTCGTCATGAGAATCCATTTTGGTTATATGTTGATGGTATTCTCATACAAGATGGGTGTAACTAATCCTTGGGCTTGAGGTTATCACGGTCATCTCATAAGAAGACCGGTATGCTTTGACTTCGTTTCGATGGGTCTTGACAAAAGTTGCACATGGGCAATCGTTGGGCATATCGTGAGGCTTATGGAGATGGGGTGCATAATCAAGATAGGACTCATCTATCCCTTGATAGAGGATGATGTATCTAAGGCGCCTTCGGTGGATATTCACTTTACATCCATGACCATGGTGAAAGAGATCAATAAGGAGTTATTGATTCACTTTCTATTAAGTGAAGATATTCGGATGACTGAAGAAAACTCATGTGATCGTAATCAAGCAACACATAGCCAACTTGAGATCACATAGGATACACTGACGAGAGGATCGAATTACATGGTAAGCATGCTCGTGAAAGGTTATTTGCGGATTATAAATCCTTCTGAATAATTGGGTAGGCATGACGCCTTGCTAGAGGCCAATCTTATCTTATGTGTTCGTACTGACACATTGCTAACATATTCGGAAGCCTAATGAGTCATACGTAATAGGAGTGCTGGGGTTTCTAGAAAGGGAAGCATTTTGGTGGCAATTTGATGGGGTTTTGAGGTTTGACCAAAGAAGCAAGTGAGCGGTGGGGTCAAGACTTTGGTCGGCCCGTCGAGGGCCTTCTAGTGCTTCTTTTGAGCCTCAAGGTAGGCCATCTTGATCAACTGGAAAGAGCATGGTGGTGGAGGAAGCAAGCATCACTGGTGTACCGGCATTGAAGAAGATGATCGGCGTGTAGGCTACATGCATTGGTCATCACACACAGCCCACGCATTAGTGCTTGAAGGCGCGTTCTTGGCTGAAAAATTTAGAAAAAAATCCCAAAAATTTTAGAAAAATATGATCTCAAGGTTTGTGTAAAAAGTTTTGGTGTTTGCCTTCCAGTTTCTCAGTTTTTGAACTACGGGTCTCGTTTTGCTTGCAAACAAAGCTTTGAGGTAAGTTTTAGAATTTTCTTTAGAAGTTCTTAGAATATTATGAATTGTTGTGGAAAAAGATTTGAGAAAATACTCAAGAAGGTATTTATTTGGAATTTTAGAGAGAAAAATGAGAGAAAATTGAGGAAAATATTAAGAAACTATAGTATTGATATATTCCTTGAATAAATATGATTTATAGGATTGTTGTGCTCGAGATTAAGTGATTTGTGCAACTTTTGAGGTTTGGCATGAGATATTCGAAACTTTGTGCTAAAGGTGAGTGGTTTTGTCCCGAGAACTTATATATGAAATTATTGCTTATATTATGCATGCTATTCATGGAAGTTATGATCATTTTATCATATTGCATGGAAAGACGTGATTTTTACATGGCACGATATTATTGGCATATTGATACTCGTGCATGCGTTTGGGATGTCACCCGGATAGTGTAGCTGTAATTTTCCAAGGGCAATTGATGGAACTACGTTAGGATTATCTTGCAAAAGGAAAGGGATTCTGCCTAAGGTTCCTAGGGCATTTGATTGTTTATGTTATTGCATCATGCATGCATGTATCTATTTTTAGACTCTCACTAGAAGATTCATCTTCTAATTCGGTTATGCCCTTGGAACATTCAAAAGTTCCAATTGAGACTTGCAGCTTAGGCAAGGAGGTGATTGAGATATGACGGCACAGGGTGACGTGACCGATGGATTCAACATGTTGTTCCGGTATTTAATTTGTTCATGAAGATCCAAATATGTTTCAGTCGAGTTGAGAAATGGCAATGCATATTGAGGTATCATTTGATTGTACCTGAGGTGTTTAGTTGTTACCTCGGGAAACGAGTCTCCATGTATTTAGCATTTGAAGATATTATGTTAAACTATGGTATGAATTCTTATGTTATGATTTCAGTGAATCTGGTTACGTACCATATCAGGTTTCGATTATTGCGTCCGCATTTGTAATGATATGTTTGGGGGTATCTCTTTGAAATACGGTATTTGAGGTTTAAGAAATGTATTAAAGAAAGAGAATGTGTATTTATATGTTGGGACCAAGCATAGTGAACGCTCGGAAAAAGCGGTGTGTTATAGTTGGTATCAGAGTTAAAGTTGGAAGACTTAAGTGACTCTAATATAGTTGATATTAGAGTTGAACCCTATTTGGAGATTTAGGGAATATCAATTTAGAGGCTTAAGGGAATATGATACAGTTAGAGCCAATTAGTAGAAACCCCGAGTGGAATGTAATACCCCAAAAATTATCGAGGCTATAAATACTATTTGATGAAGGGTAGAATTGGAATTATCGAAAGAAAGAGGCGTAGGGTACACTATCGATGTCTTAAGAGACTGAATCAGTCGGAGAGAGTACCCTAAACCCTAGATGATTAAGGAAAATGGTATAGTAAGGACCAGTAATTCGAGTTATGATTTTAGGAATCAAAAGATGTGGGATGTTAGCATCATATAAATGACACCAAGGTCATCGTTTGGTCAGCAAAGTTGCATTAGGATTATTAGGTGGTTCATACTATGTTGTTCATATGGGATGTTAGCCTAGGATATTGTCTAGATAGTGTAGCCTTAATTTCTCCAAGAGCGTGACAGAATAATAGGGGTATCTTGTGCTGGTGAGTATGTTGGAATAGCCACCTTGGTTTTCATGCCAAGCTGTTTGGCCTAGCAAATTGCACTAGGATGACTAGGTAGTCCATGTGAAATTTTGGAGTTGAGATTGTATGGTGGTTCCTGGATGCTTAGAGTGGGAACGTAATCTGGAGAGATGCATTGGCTGCCCCACTTAAGCTAGAATCATGTCGTGTCATCATGTCGTCGAGTCAGTATGGTGGCATAGCTTTTAGAGAGATTGCTCTTTTCCCGTGGTAGGGTTAAGTGTTGGGGATTCTCTTGGGCTAGGGCTCGCCGGGTGTATTAGTTTATTTCATGTCTTGCATTCAATCATGAAAACGTGTTTTTGAACTCTCGCTTAGATGATTCATCATCTAATACGGATTTTGTCCCTAGAATATTTAAACGTTCCAGGTAAAGGCAACGGTGCGAAAGGGAAAGGGATCGCCGAGGAGTGACGGCGATTAGTGGATGGTTTACTTTATGTCAGTTTCAATTATGTTGTTAATTCTGATAATATCATGTAAACATTGGTTCAACTTTATATTATAAATAAAGTGACGCGATTATGGTTTATTGAGGTTTCAATCTAGATTCCGCATTTAAGATGATGTACCTATCTTAGTTTATTGATGGTTCATAGTCGATATACTGAGAAGGTGTAACGGGATCTTCGGGGAACGATTTGTGTTGAGTTTCCGTTGTTTTGATTGTTTTTTTGAAAAAAATTTCCCGAAATCTTACGTTACCTAATGCTTCGGAGAAGTAAGGTGTTACAATTGGTATCAGAGAGAAGGTCTGAAATTTAAGAGACTCTGATTAGAGCAAAGGTTATTTTAGGATAATAGATTCGTTGGAAATTTAGAAAACTATCAATTTGAGGTCAATAGTTGAAATCCTTACGTGGTGTGTTGGGATAACTGGTAGTTATCGGGAGTGATCGAGTTAGAAATAATTCGATTTGGTTTGAGGATCCTAGGGATATTGAACTTAGGATGATTCGAAAAGTGCTGTAGAGAATCAAGTTTAAGAATTTTGAAGATTGACTTTGATGATAGGGATCTCGAAATAGATGTTGTGAGGATCGAGGTAAGGTTACCTCAAGGAAATGATTTGTGGAAGCGAGTCAGGTGTGTTAGTTCAAATGTTGATTTAGAGAATGAAATGGCCAGGATGTAGGATTGAATCCTGCAAAGGCTATTGGAGATTAGAAATTGTGGCTATTCATGAATTGAGATTTGGATAGGGTATCCCTGATGGTTGTGGGACCCAAAAGAACGGTTAACAAGATAGAGATTATCTTCAAGTGAGGTTAGTACTGATCAAGGAAGTGTTTTTCTTTTTCAGATCGTGAAAACTTGGAGAGTGACGGATCTCAGCGAGCAAGATGAAAGTGATAGTAGTAGTAGTCACCGCAGTCGTTGTGCGAATCGTGTCACGAGCGATGGATGACAAGATGAGCGATCAGGTCCCAATAAGAATAGACTTGATCGAATGAAAAGAATCTTAGAAGGCATGTTGACACATGTAACGAGGACTGAGCCGCCAAGGCATACTACTCATGTGTTGGATTAGTATTGCCGACAAAGACCCCCGGTGTTCAAGGGAAAAGCAGAAGATGACCCTTACATGGCTGAATTTTGGATGGAACAAACTGAGAAGCTGCTCCAACATTTGCAATGCAATGATGAAGAGAAAGTTAATAGTGCTACGTTCATGCTAGAGGAAGATGCTGGATGATGGTGGCAATCAGCCCAGTGAGCTTTGCAAAGGACACCCAAGCAAGTGGAGCAAGATCCAAGGCTGAGGCAAGCTCAACTTGTGACTTGGGCAAGATTTAAGGAAGCATTTAAGGCAAAATATTTTCCTCTGAGCTGGAAAGAAGAAAAGACTTGGGAGTTCATGAAATTGAGGTAGACTGACGAGATGTCAGTAACCCAATATGACGTCAAGTTTACTCAACTGAACAAGTACGTGCCTATGTACAAAGCCGATGAGTGGCAGAAGGCACAAAAATTTGTGGGTGGATTAAAAGTGGGACTACAGCAAGTGCTAAGCTCATGGACGATGGACACCTACAACACGGCACTGGATAGAGCCTTGTCCACTGAGACTGATCTACTACGAGTTAGATTGATTCGATCTGATGAAAAGAAGAAGGATCTGAAGAGTGGGGAACATAAATCAGATGGAAGGTACTCTAAAGACAGTAAGTCGTGCCCTCAATGTGACAAGGTACACTCATGGAGATAATGTTTTTGAAAGACATGTCCGCTATTTTACATGCGGAGAAGAAGGACACAAGGAAAAGGACTACCCTCAGAATAAAGAGGTACCTCCGACCGAGAATAGAATGAGGATCACATGTTTTACGTGTCAAAAACCCGGTCATTATTCGAGCGAATGTCCAAAGAGGCAGAATGTAACACCCCGGTCCCACTCGCAGGTGTTACCGACGATAATCTCCTGGATTCCTCGCCCCAAAGCCCAAATTTGAAGGTAGACTATGTTTCATGACGAAACGCCCTAGGTGGGAACTAGGCTTCATCTGGCCCTTCGCTTACCCAGGATTCATGAACACCCTAGGACCTCGCGAGTTTCTTATGAACGAAGAAATAACCCGCTACACCGCCCAAGGGCTTCAAGATGCTTCTTAACACCGGGCTAGACTAAGGGAATACTCATACTCAGAAAATCCTCCAATTTTCCAACATTTCATCACTCATTCGGGGAATTTTATAGTTTTTTCTATAGCCCAAAATCTCCCAAAATTGGGCCCTATTATTCCCCATTTTTTCCCCTAATTTTAGAATTTTTTCCCCTTTTTTTTTTCCGTGCGAGCCCCACGGTCGGTTGGGCCCTCCTGTGCGTGCCTCCTACTGCTGCCCCGACCTGCCTGCTCTAGAAAAATCTAGTAACCTCCCTTTTTGAATTTTCCAACACCCCAAAAATGCCCAAATTCTCCAGATTTTTCTTTCCATATATACACATCAAAATGTACCCTTTGGGCTTAAAGAAACCCTTACACAAGGCATATACAAATTAGGCAAAAAATTACACCATTTGGAAAAATATACAAAATTCTTCATGCTCAAGCCTCTTTCTCTTGCCAAACCCTTCCATAGCATGCTTCAATACCTACAAGAGGTCAAAATAAACCTCATGAGTTCCAAGAGCTCAGTAAGGGTGCAATGACATAAAATATGAAAATTAACAATATAGATGCCAATGCCATATGCAAGTGCCTAGGGTTCCAATATCTCAACCATTAGGGTTAAAGGCTTCAACATACCCACCCCAACACACAACTTCATGGCCATGAGTCTCATACACACAAGCATATGCAAAGCAAGCACAAAAATGTTAAAATGCATACAAGAGTCTTGCTAGCCACCATCCACTTGGGGCTTTCCCCTTACCTCAATACTCCATGGATCTTCAAGTTTCCAACAACTTCAAGCCTCCAAAATCACTTCCCTTAATTTCCTCAAACTCCTTCATGAAAAACAAGCCTAGGATCATAAAGAGATCCTTTAAAAATGAGAAATACAAGAAGATTATATAACTTTTACCTCTAGGCTTCTTGGACTTCTTCTTCTTCTTTCACTTGAATGGGAGAACTCTCCCATCCCTATACCTCTCATATATATATATATATATATATATCTTACACCTTTCTCCCAACCTCCAAGGTTTAATATGAACATTTGGATCTCTCTTGAAATGGGAGAATTAATCCCCACCTCTCATTAAAATCCGTATTCCTCCATTTACATAACACACCACTTATATATGTATGCATATATATCTTGAAAGTCAAGCCTCCCAACACCATCATCACACTCTTTAATGGCTTGAGTGACTAAAATCACATAATATCTCTTTAAATTAATCCCTCATTTTCACTTATAAATGCTTGACCATTTTCTTTTCTTTTTGTATTTTTCTTTTAGGTAACATAATGATTGCCCTTAATAAATGCTTGGAAGACCACTTTACTTTCCTTTTTGAATTAAAAATAAACTTCCATTTTACTTGATCCATGGCTTGACAAGTGTCATCACTACAATCAAGGCTTAATGGCCAAGTCTTCCCTCTTTCAAGAATACATCTAGGCCATTGGATCATGTCTTCCATCTCAAGACACAATTTTTCTTTTCCAATTAATTTTCTTTTCTCTTCCAACATCATAAAGGCCTTCATTAATGGTGAGAGACATAAATATTTTCTTTTGGAATTAAAGAAAAGCCACCATCATTGCCTCATTAAATGCTTGAGTGACTAATAATCTTTTTCCTTTAAAATTTCTTTAATCACTCATATATTCTCAAAATATCTACACAATACACATGCCCATAGATACACTTATGCACAACCCTTTACACATGCACATATATACATGCATGTCTCCCATGACCAAAACCTTGTCAAAATCACCATTAAGACTCTCTTGCTTGATTTATTTACCAAAATTAATTTCTAACCTTTCACTTCAAGGTCAGATTCATCCCGGCACCTAGCTGGGACTTCTATCCATACCAGAGCCGCTTCCATCATGCTAGTCTCACAACACCTGACCACCCTTCAGGCTCCAACACTTTGTCGGAGGCTATCGGCAAAACCTGCCGCCCATTCGGTATTTTTCGCTGTATTATAGCGATACCGAAAACTGTCTCCAGTCCAACTTCTCTTGACACCAAAAATCATATCTCGAGATACTCACTCGTCCCATGCCTTTATTCCCGGTCATCCAAGTCCCGGGGCCTTCCCTGGAGTCGATTCAGCCACTTTTATTGCTACCCCGCTGCTCACAACCACCCTTGGCTTCTCACACCATTCAAGGGCCTATTAAATGTAGCTAAAATTCTTACTCCCAGCACTAGGCAATACCCAAGGTCTATACCCAACCTCTTATCGGGTCTCACTGCCCAAATTACCAAAATACCCCTGCCTCGGTATTATGATACCAGCCTAAGCCCTTCCATCTCAAGGGCCTTCTTGGGCTTTCCTTTCATTTCTCTCACATTTGTAACACGGGGTGTTACATTCTCCACCCCTTAAAAGAATTTCATCCTCGAAATTAGTTTTCACTACACCTTACTGAGACTATCTCGATCTCAGACATTTTCATTCCCGTGCTAAGGGACTTCGCGAGCTCGCCATCGCCATCCCCTTTTCTCGAGATTCAACTACTCGAGTTACCACTATTTGAGCCTCCTAGTTATCGGTCCTCTTATTTTTGAGGATGTTAGATTTTCGGTCCATACTTTGGCCCTTTCTCAAGGCTCTCAACTGTTGGCTGGTTATACTCTGGAACATTCCTCAGGGCTTTCATGGTCTTTGCTTCTCAACATGGTCTTCCAATATCCTCTTGCCCATCTAGCCAACCTAATTCATTCCAACCACGACATCGTAATTTCGACCAGCTGACAACGATTTTACGTCGTTCACACACAACAACATTTCCCTGCTAATCACATGACCACGTTTTTATGCCAATCACACATGGCAACGCTTCCATCGCTGATCGTTCCCAACAATGTCGCTTTCGTTAGATACGTTGATCCCAATCAGCCATGGCATTCACCGCCATGTCATTTATATCCATGGTTTTAACTCAATCCCCATGGTACTCTCTTCACTAACCACACACAACCATGCTATCATCATACGAGAAGCAATTAATTAGTGTTCTCAACACATCTGACCATTTCTCATGGTTTTAACCCTGACCAGCCATCATTCCATCATCAACATCTAAATTCACACATCAAACCACTTGATCACAAAATTACCAATCTAATATAACGACATCGCCCATCTTGATCAGTCATCACGATTTTATGCTGATTTCACACTACAACGCTTTCATGCCGATCTCAGTGGCCGCGATTTTATGCTGATCAATCACAGCAACGCCCCCAGACTGATCTATTATGGCAGCATCACTCCTTTAGCTCACAACTTGCGGGTACCATTTTTCATCATGGTATATCATCCTCCCATATACATTTCTAACTCAAGTCGATCTTTATGGCGACACTTCATGCCTGACCGATCGCAATCATTTCATCACTATATGGAAAGCGACTATCTGGCTCCCTTGTCCATACTCACTATCTCTTCACATGGTCAGCCAACCAACCAACTGATTTGCCTTAGTACTATTACTTAGGGCATGCGCCATATACCCATTTCTCACACTAGGTACTTCCGTGCTTCAGCCCGCTTACACCAATTAAGCCTGCTCTTCAAGCTTCTTGCAACGCACATCGCAATATCCTTTCTCTAAGGATCTCTTCCATACTCCCAAGGATACTCAGGCTTTTCCCATAAGCCAACTCTCTTTTTTTTTTTTTTTTTGCCAACAAGGTTGCTTACCCATCCTTGGGCATTCTCCCTGGCAACCCCTTTTCTTGCTCTTGCGCCTCAACCTCAGCTTATCGTGATCCACTGCAGGATAGAACCCATCACAGTCTTGGCCATACAAGGATGCGAGCTATAGATCTTCGGCCCCTGATAATCTGCATGGTCACCATGTCGTCCCGTGCATTAGGCGAGTCAACATTTGGTTTTACCCTTGTGTTGCCCCCTGGGCAACGAGCCCAACATTAGTTCCCAGCAGCATGGTTCAAGTCCGTCACTGCTTGCTTCACACCCATAGCGCGACCTTGACCTTTGGTCCTACTCCTACTGCAGCGTCCTATCACAAGCTTTCTATCACGCGCAACTATTATCCTGCCAAGCTTACTAGCCTGGCTATATTTTCCATTGGAACATATCTATTCTGATCTCCGCAATCCTTTTACCGTAGTCTCCCTTTTAAGGTGAGACTCTATTCCACTCTCAAACCCTTGCACTATCCGCTGACACTTGACTTCAGGGGATCCTATCACACCAAAGGTTCTTCCTATCTCCCATCTCGCTGCCAACATCGCAGTTTTATCGAATTTTTCAAGGCATCAAAACCTTCGTAGGTCTCCCTAACCTGCATAGCTTCACCTTTGGACTTGGCTTCATTCCTTACCTTGCCAGTCCTTGATAACTCACACTTTGTGGGAATTTCAACCTTTCTCGAACCACTCTCACACTCACACTCCAAGTGGGCTCATTTTATCCAGTTATCACTCAACTGGACTATTAACCCAACCCGCTTGTTAGGTTCCCTCGGAACTATCTTTTAGCCTAGGGGCTAATTCTTACCTCTAGCTCACACACTAGGGTCTTTCCCCCATCAACATTCCTGCCTCTATCAGGTGCCCAAAATCACATCGGGATCCCATTCATGGAGGTTAATCATCTCATAATCACTGGGCGACATCTTAGATTCACTCTCAACTTCCATCTAAGCATCTAGTTAGATCTGGCCGGATCGCCCGGCTCGCCACCAACACAACCTTCCTCCAGGCACTACACTTATAATCATCGACTATCAACTCGATTTAAACTCCACTCACTAGACATCAACCTTGCCATAATTGTGGAACTCACACTTCCACACAATGCCGTAGGACTCACCCTCCTATTCAGGCACTTGCCATCACACTAGCTTTCCCTAGGTGATCTATTCTATCGAAGTTGTAGTGCATTAGGAAGTTCATTCAATATTGTTGCATCACGCTCAATTTTTCTTAGAAGAACATCTCAAGCTCTACCCAGGTCACATCTCGACACTACTATCCCAAAACCTCATTCTGGAGCAACACTCCTTCGAACGGCATAATTCTATTCCAGCTAACCATTCTTTATAACTTTTGATCTCTTTCTCAAATTCGTCTGGTCTGGCCACCAAAACTCTCTGAACCTTCACATTAGTGGCATACATGGAAATCAATAAGGCTTTACACCACAGCCCTCGAGCCTCACGCTCCATTATTGCCATTAGGTGCTACCACCTGGCAATCGATCATGTGTCATCAACTGGAAACCCATCCAGCTTCTCATGAGGATACCTCCCCTCATTTCCACATCGACACAATCAGGATTAACCCTAGACTATGCAATTACGAGCCTTCTCAGATTCAAAAACCATGCCTTAACCACATGTTCAGCCAATCATAACTCAACACATGACTAGAGATCCCCATGCCTGAAACCTTCACATGTTTCAGTATTCTATTACATGGTTGGCTTTCATCTCGTAGGTCTCGCCCTCCATAGCGTCTACTTAACATTTTGGAGCTATTTATCGACTCCACCAATCAACCCCATCTCCCTGCATTATCGCAGGGTCACACTAGGTCCATCATCCCAATTTACTAGATCACTTTGATCAAATTTAACCACCACTACTTTAGCATCCTTTAGCAAGGAGCATCGCCACACCTCTTGTTTTCACACCACAAGATATTACTCCCTTGATTCACAAACTTTCTTGCTGCCTTGACACCCACAGCACTACCACCATACTTCAACCCTTACGGAATTTTTTTTAGGTCTGGCTCAGGCATAACCTACAGCATACCCCAGGTCTTCGGTGTCCAATCGTCTCCACCACAGATAGGTTACTCCACGTGGAGGGCTGCAGTCACTCCTGTGGACTAACCGTCTGCATCCAGTGGTCCCTAGCATTAGACCCGTCACTGATAGGCGTCAACCGTAGCATTATTCCCACGCTAGACCCGTTTCTTTTCCCCGGGTTTCTTTCTCAAACTTCTCATAGATCTTCAGTCCCTGACCATCTGCATAGTCACTGTGTTTCCCTGTGCTTTAGGCGCGCCAACACCTTGTCACCATCATCGTGTCACTCCCATACACTGGCCCAACACTGGTTCCCCATTGTGTTGCCCTATGCTTCAGAGAGTCGACACCCAATCACATGTCACTCCCATACACTGGCCCAACACTGTTTTCCCCTCGTGTTGCCCTATGCTTTAGAGAGTTAACACCCAATCATTACTACTGTGTTGTCCCTTATACTGGCCCAACAACAGTTTCCTACAGCATGGTTCAGGTCCCACTCTGATCTGCGTTGCACCCCGTATCGTGACTTTCACCTTCCAGTCACACCTCTACTATCGAACTCGGCATGACTACCTCGCCACGCTCGCAGCCACTATTCCTACCAGGCGTCCTACTTGACAACAAATCTATCAGATCACTACCGCGTTCCACGATTCCTGCTTAGGATTACTTTAAATGCCCTATCCCGCACAGAAGATTTTCGGTCTCACCTGACCAATTTCCTAAGGTGCTGCTCCACATCCTCGGCATCTGATCGTCACCTGCAATTCGCTAAATTGCTCAGGCCCATGGGCCACTTGCCCTCAACACGAGCCAACTCATTAGTCCTCTACCACACGGTCTATAGCATCAGATCTGTCATGTCGAGCCTTGCATCCATCACATCAAAGCTACTTAAAGCCTTTCCAACCCTGATGGTTCCACCACCATCTTACCAAAGCCATCTTACTTGGTTATCCTTGCCTTGATAACCCCAAGCTCAAACCATAAACCTTGCTCCTCCGAACTCCACATCTCTTACCACTTAAGAGACTCTCAGACCATTTCTCTTCTTGAGGCCTCATGATCTTACCCCACAAGATCATACCTCACGGCTCTCACTCAACATTTGAAAGCTCCAACTTTTCATGACAATGGATCCCCATCCATCATGATTCATTCGCCACCCAGCTCATCCTAGAGCTTGATTATCATAGATCTCGCAACCCGCAATCGACATAACACGCCCATTTCAGGCTCTGACACCCATAACCATGGAGCGATCACCATTACTTTCTAGGTAAATTGAGACCTCTTATCTCTTCTTGTACACTCATGAATGTATTCAGTCACTACGCCTGGCCTGGTGTTCCTGCACACCTCGCTCGGGCTTCCTTGACTTGGAACTAAAATTCCCGGGCTTCCACATTGCTTACCATGCACCTGCCCACTTGGCATCTAAAGTTGGCATTTCTTGTGCGCACATAGCCCACGGATGTCCCGTTGCCACAATTCACTACCTTCGGCCCACACACCATTCATACCCTTCATTGGGTGACCTCCGCGTCTCCCTTTAAGGGTCTCGTGACCTTAGGCATCATCTCGACCCCAGGCATCATAATGAGGGTCTATTCACCTCTCATCTCCTGACCTTAGGCGTCTCGCCTGACCCCAAGCGTCAATGAGAGTTTAAATTAACCCTTCATCCATCATTCATATGAACGGTTACTTTGGCCTTTCTCAAACAGGACTTCTAATCCCATGGCTCCCACGCGCATATCTACGCATGCCCAACTCCTTTATCCCAAATCTGGATTCGTCTGGATTCCAGCTCGAATCACTTGGGATTTCCCATCTCACACAAACACCTGCTAGGGTCCATTTGCCACATGCCTATCCTCTCCTAGGATATATCCCATTTCATCATGAAATCAACTAGGGTCCACTCATACCCTAGGCATGTCCCTTCCAGGATCGTCACAACGATACAATCATATGGCACCATATGCATCCCTTGTGCACAACGCACACCCGACTCCCCTCGGGGTCTTTCTGCAAGCCACCAACGTTATGCCTACTCTGGCCATGACTGGCATATACCTCACATGCTCGCTTCGCCTAGAGCCTCTCTACAAGCAAATTTAGCTTACTCCATTCCTGGAGCTCGTCACACCACCTGTTGACGACTTCTTTCTTTGGTTTTCGAGCTAATTTCAACCTTAACTCACCCTAGCTCAAGCACACTACCCTTAGCACGCCATCTCTATGGGAACCACTCCATTCCCTCATACTTGCTTGATCATCTTCCCCAACATAGGGGTGCTCCGCTAATCCTTTCCCGGATTAGATATACTTCGGGCTCTCCTTGTCCCATCATGGTTCTTATCATGACTCGGCTTTGTGTCCCCACACAAGACTCAACACTTCAATCGCAAGGAACTCTTATCCTTAGTATGCTTCACTTACTCCCAAATTTTCACATTCGGGTTCTAGCTACCAATATCCGCACTTGGGTATTTGACCCTTCATTGCCCGACCCGTATATCTCTTACAGAATATCATCTCAACCCATGATATTTTCTGATTCCTATCGCAGGAATATCCGAGCACTCCATTTGCATAATCTCCAGCTTTAATGCCCCGACCCACTCCTAGGGTCCTCGGTCACTTGTGGTCCTACCTCCAAGGCCTTTATATCAACCTTCGACCACATTTCTTCAAGCATCTTCCACTTGATGCTCCAACCAAGCTCTGATACCAACTGTAACACCCCGGTCCCACTCGCGGGTGTTACCGACGATAATCTCCTGGATTCCTCGCCCCAAAGCCCGAATTTGAAGGGTAAACTATGTTTCATGACGAAATGCCCTAGGTGGGAACTAGGCTTCGTCTGGCCCTTCGCTTACCCAGGATCCATAAACACCCTAGGACCTCGCGAGTTTCTTATGAACGAAGAAATAACCTGCTACACCGCCCAAGGGCTTCAAGATGCTTCTTAACACCGGGCTAGACTAAGGGAAAACTCATACTCAGAAAAACCTCCAATTTTCCAACATTTCATCACTTCTTCGGGGAATTTTACAGTTTTTTCTATAGCCCAAAATCTCCCAAAATTGGGCCCTATTATTCCCCCTTTTTTTCCCTTTTTTTTCTGCGCGGGCCCCGACCGCGCATTGTCTGGGGCGGCCGCAGCCCGCGGCCGCGCGGGCTAGCCCTAGCAGCAGCCATGCGGGCCGGCCTCGTGGGCTGGCTGCGCCAGGCGGTAGCGCCCGCGCCCCCTGCTGTTGCCCCGGCCTGCCTGCTCCAGAAAAATCCAGCAACCTCCCTTTCTGAATTTTCCAATTTTCCAACACCCCAAAAATGCCCAAATTCTCTAGATTTTTCTTTCCATATATACACATCAAAATGTACCCTTTGGGCTTAAAGAAACCCTTACACAAGGCATATACAAATTAGGCAAAAAATTACACCATTTGGAAAAATATACAAAATTCTTCATGCTCAAGCCTCTTTCTCTTGCCAAACCCTTCCATAGCATGCTTCAATACCTACAAGAGGTCAAAATAAACCTCATGAGCTCCAAGAGCTCAGTAAGGGTGCAATGACATAAAGTATGAAAATTAACAATATAGATGCCAATGCCATATGCAAGTGCCTAGGGTTCCAATACCTCAACCATTAAGGTTAAAGGCTTCAACATACCCACCCCACACAACTTCATGGCCATGAGTCTCATACACACAAGCATATGCAAAGCAAGCACAAAAATGTTAAAATGCATACAAGAGTCTTGCTAGCCACCATCCACTTGGGGCTTTCCCCTTACCTCAATACTCCATGGATCTTCAAGTTTCCAACAACTTCAAGCCTCCAAAATCACTTCCCTTAATTTCCTCAAACTCTTTCATGAAAAACAAGCCTAGGATCATAAAGAGATCCTTTAAAAATGAGAAATACGAAGAAGATTATATAACTTTTACCTCTAGGCTTCTTGGACTTCTTCTTCTTCTCCTTTTTCTTCTTCTTTCTCTCTTCTTCTTTCACTTGAATGGGAGAACTCTCCCATCCCTATACCTCTCTAATATATATACATATCTTACACCTTTCTCCCAACCTCCAAGGTTTAATATGAACCTTTGGATCTCTCTTGAAATGGGAGAATTAATCCCCACCTCTCATTAAAATCCTTATTCTTCCATTTACATAACACACCACTTATATATGTATGCATATATATCTTGAAAGTCAAGCCTCCCAACACCATCATCACACTCTTTAATGGCTTGAGTGACTAAAATCACATAATATCTCTTTAAATTAATCCCTCATTTTCACTCATAAATGCTTGACCATTTTCTTTTCTTTTTACATTTTTCTTTTAGGCAACATAATGATTGCCCTTAATAAATGTTTGAAAGACCACTTTACTTTCCATTTTGAATTAAAAATAAACTTTTGTTTTACTTGATCTATGGCTTGCCAAGTGTCATCACTACAATCAATGCTTAATGGCCAAGTCTTCCCTCTTTCAAGAATACATCTAGGCCATTGGATCATGTCTTCCATCTCAAGACACAATTTTTCTTTTCCAATTAATTTTCTTTTCTCTTCCAACATCATAAAGGCCTTCATTAATGGTGAGAGACATAAATATTTTCTTTTGGAATTAAAGAAAAGCCACCATCATTGCCTCATTAAATGCTTGAGTGACTAATAATCTTTTTCCTTTAAAATTTCTTTAATCACTCATATATTCTCAAAATATCTACACAATACACATGCCCATAGATACACTTATGCACAACCCTTTACACATGCGCATATATACATGCATGTCTCCCATGACCAAAACCTTGTCAAAATCACCATTAAGACTCCCTTGCTTGATTTATTTACCAAAATTAATTTCTAACCTTTCACTTCAAGGTCAGATTCATCCCGGCACCTAGCTAGGAATTTTGTCCATACCAGAGCCGCTTCCATCATGCTATCCTCACAACACCTAACCACCCTTTAGGCTCCAGCACTTTGTCGGAAGCTATTGGCAAAACCTGCGGCCCATTCGATATTTTTCGCTGTATTATAACGATACCGAAAACTGTCTCCAGTCCAACTTCTCTTGACACCAAAAATCATATCTCGGGAAGCTCACTCGTCCCATGCCTTTATTCCCGGTCATTCGAGTCCCGGGGCCTTCCCTGCAGTCGATTCGACCATTTTTATTGCTACCTCGCTGCTCACAACCACCCTTGGCTTCTCACACCATTCAAGGGCCTATTAAATGTAGCTAAAATTCTTACTCCCAATACTAGGCAATACCCAAGGTCTATACCCAACCTCTTATCGGGTCTCACTGCCCAAATTACCAAAATACCCCTGCCTCGGTATTATGATACCGGCCTAAACCCTTCCATCTCAAGGGCCTTATTGGGCTTTCCTTTCATTTCTCTAACACTGGTAACACGGGGTGTTACACAGAAGGTGGAGCAACCGGGAAAAGCAAATGAGACACAAAAACCTTGCCCTGCACGAGCTTTCTATCTGTCAAGGGATGACAAAGATATCTACCCGATAAAAGAGAAAGGTACACCGAGTTAGTTCAATGTTCTCAATTTCTATGTGATCATGACAACTAAGATAGTTCAATGTTATCAATTTCTGTGTGATCATGGCATATATATTAGCATTAGAGTAGGTTGGGAGAATTAGAAGTCAAAATAAAATAGGTCTTGAGGATGTGATTGGAAATAATATTGAGTGTTATGAATTATTTTGAGATGCGCGTGCCCACCTATTTAGAGCTACAATGGGATATTCTGAAAAATAAGAAACATGTCTGGTAAGCATGGATCATGCTTGGATGTAAGTTAAGAATGATTTCTAAGGATTAGGAATGATATATTTAGGACATTTAAAATTGGGAGTCATTAGTAATAGCAGTGATACAATTATCACGGGCAAATTTTGAGGATGAAATTATTAAGGGAGGGAAAATGTAATACCCCAGAAATTATCGAGGCTATAAATAGTTTTTGATGAAGGGTACAAGTGGAATTATCAAAAGAAATAGGTTGTAGGGTACACTATCGATGTTTTAAGAGATCGAATCAGCCGAAGGGAGTACCCCAGACCCTAGATGATTAAGGAAAATGGTATAGTAAGGATGAGTAATTCAAGTTATGATTTTAGGATTCAAAAGAAGTGGGATCGGGAATAGTTTTCGGTACAACTGTCAACCAGGCTGAGAAAACTGAATTGACGTAAGAATCAACCAAAAAGTCAACGGAGTGTGTTGAGAACCTATATTCTACGTGTAGAACAACCCTTGAGTGATTTCGGGTTGAAACTAATGGATTTAAGGTCGTAACGGACAATTGGGCCTGAGTGCAATTTTCTAATTTTGCCCGAGGGAGGTCAAAACAATAGATTTTTGGAAGTTTCGAGGGGGAAATGAAACTACTAAACTTGTGGGCCATAGTGATTGTCTTGGAAAGATCAACGGTATCATGGAAGGGGCCAAAATGAGATTTGGTGAAATCAGGGGGTGAAAATACAATTTAGCAAAAATGGGCAGTGTGAACGCAATGAAGGAAAATCAGCCGCCACACGACCACCGTAGGTGGCCGCCATTTTCGGCAATGGGATAGGCGAGGATGGCTTGGGGGAGGTCGTATACAGTGGTAGGAGGCTTGGCGACCAAGCCATGGCCAATGATTGGACGAAAGAAGGTCAGTTTTTGGGTATAAATAGGGGTTGAGGGTTTCAAGTTTTTGGCATCAAATTGGCCACGATTTTGAATGTGTTTGAGGGATTTGATAAAGGGGTTCTGATCCTTGCATCAAAAAGGAGCATTCTGGAGTATTCGGTGCATTTTGGAGTAAGTTTAATGGCTAATTGAAGCTCGGTTGGAATCGGATGGCGGACCGCCTATCGCAACCTGCAACTGCTATTTCGATGGCCTTTCCAGTGGTGTTTCGGCTTGTAACCGGTACCATCAGGATCGATTCTTCAAGGGCTTCAAGGGGGTACCCTTTTCATGGCTAATGGAGCACTCATCGGCGACTGGAAAAACAAGGAAGACGGTGGTGCGTGGCTGCACGGGCCAGTTTCCACTCACACCCACGCGCTAAGCGCGTGAGGGTGCGTGACAAGGGTATTTTGGTAATTTCTTCTTCCAGTATTTTCCTTTAATTATTTTAGGAATTATTATGTTGAAAAATTGGGAAAATGGTTGAGGAAATAATTATTTAGGAATTATCAAGGTGAAAATTGGGAGAAAATAGAGGAAATTATGGAAAAATTGAGAAAAATGGATTTTAATGCTTCCTTAATTAAATATGATGTTTAGGGAATATTATGGCTCGAGGTTGAGTAAAAGTACGAGTATCTTTTATGTGGCGCACAAATTGAGGTTGTGCACGAGGATCAAGGTGATTCGAATTCTTTCGAGGTGAGTGGTTTTATCCCCAAAAAAATGGTTTATTGTGAGTGGTTCTATCCCCAAAAAAATTGTTTATTGTGAGTGTTCTACCTAGAAACTTGGTTTTAAGTTGTGAGTTGTTTGCTACCAAAACTTGATTTATTGTGGGTGTTTACCCTAAAAACATGGTGTTTGTTCTATCAAAACATGTTGAGATTTCATGCAAAATGATTTTGTTACATGTAAATGGTAACCGGTAACGGTTGGTTTTATGAGTGAGACTCATCCCTAAACGTTTTGTACTCGTACATTGCATTTTATAAATTATCATTTATATGATGCTTTGAATTATGAAATGTGGCAGTGTCTTGAGTTTTGTGTGTACGTATGGAATGTCAGCCTAGGATGTTATCTGGATAGTGTAGCCATAATTCTCCATGGGCGTGATGGAATAATAGAGGTATTTGATGCTAGTGTGCATGTCAGGATAAATGCCTTGGTTTTCATGACAGACCATTTAGTCAGGGAAGTTGCAATAGGATGATTAGGTGGTCCATACTATGTTGTTCATGTGGGATGTCAGCCTAGGATATTGTTTGGATAGTGTAGCCGTAATTCTCCAAGGGCGTGATGAAATAATAAGGGTATCTTGTGCTGGTGAGTATGTCGGGATAGTCGCCTTGGTTTCTGTGCCAGGTTGTTTGGCCTTGGAAGTTGCACTAGCATAACTAGGTGGTCCATGTGAAATTTTGGAGTTGAGATTATATGATGGTTCCTGGATGCTTAGAGTGGGAACATAATCTGGTGAGATGCGTTGGCTGCCCCACTTAAGCTAGAATCGTGTCGTGTCATCGAGTCGGTATGGTGGTATACCTTTCAGAGAGATTGCTCTTTTCTCGTGGTAGGGTTAAGCGTTGGGGATTCTCTTGGGCTGGGTGTATTAGTTTATTTCATGTCTTGCATTCATTCATGAAAATGTGTTTTTGAACTCTCGCTTAGATGATTCATCATTTAATACGGACTTTGTCCTTGGAATATTCAAACATTCCAGGTGAAGGCAGCGATGCGAAAGGGAAATGGATCGCCTAGGAGTGACGGCAATTAGCGGATAGTTTACTTTTTGTCGGTTTCAATTATGTTGTTAATTCTAATGATGTTATGTAAACGTTGGTTCAACTTTATATTATAAATAAAGTGGTGCGATTATGGTTTATTGAGGTTTCAATCTAGCTTCCGCATTTGAGATGATGTACCTGTCTTAGTTTATTGATGGTTTATAGTCAATAGACTGAGAAGGTGTAACGGGATCTTTGGGAAACGATTTGTGTTGAGTTTTCATTGTTTTGATTGTTTTGTTGAAAAAAAATATACCTGAAATCTTACGTTACCTAAAGCTCCGGAGAAGTGGGGTGTTACAGGAGAATTAGGGGAAAAGAGACTGATGGTTCGTAAGAAAGAAATCCCTATTTGGAGATTTGGGGATTAGCGGTTAAAGTCTTGGAGGTTATGGATTTGAGGATTTAACCTTGTTAAGTGATATAACAACTGATTGGATTGACTTAGCTATTGAAGTTAGGATCCGATGATATAATTCGAGTGTAAGGTTGACTCGGTAACTATGACTATGGATCCGAGGGATTTAGAGACAATTAATTTTAGGTCATTAGTCGAAATCCTTACAATAAAGGATAGGATAACTTGTAGTTATTGAGGATGATCTAATCATGAATGATTAGTCTGATGTGACATGGCCTAGCTGATGAGTTAGTGTAATACCCAAAAAATTGGAATTATTTGAGAATAAGTGTTTTATTAGAAAAATAAAATTTCAGGGAAGATTGGTATCAAAATAGCCCTAAAAATTGACTGAATTGACTACAAGGAGTGCCTTGGAGCTGAGATATCTAAGGAAATGATATGGCATTGACAAGCATTTCGAGGCATGATTTATGGCATCGAAAGAAATTGGATCAAGAACGATTTTTAGTACAGCTAAAATATAGTTGTGATTCTAGCTGAAAAATTGAATTATTGCAGGAGACTTTCGAGAGATCAACGAAACCCCAAGAAAGTTCATATTTAGTATGTAGAACAACTAGTCTGTGGTTTCAAGAAGACACAAAAGGATTTACGACCAAAATGAGGATTCCGGCCTAAGTGTAATTTCTCGAATTTACCCAAGGAAGGTCAAAATTACATTTTTTTTCAGAATCTTAGAGGATGAAATGAAGAGTTCAAAGCTTGAGGGACTTAATGGAAGTTATAGAAAGTTCAGGGGATTCATGGAAAGGCCAAAATGTAAAGAAGTTAAAATAAAGGGGTAAAAGTACAATTTCCAAAACTTGGAAGTTTCCATGGCAGACTGCAGTACCCGAGAATGGTTTGAGGATATAAATAGTATTTACTGAAGGGCATTAGTGGAATTTACAGAAAAATAAGACTATAGGGTACACTAACGCAGCTTTAGGCAACCGAATCAGTCGGAGGGAGTACCCCAGACCCTAGATGATTAAGGAAAATATAGTAAGGACGAGTACTATAAGTTATTATTTTAGGAATCAAAAGAAATGGGATTAAGAACAGTTTTCGGTATAGTTGTCGACTGGGCTGAGAAAACCAAATCGACATAGGGACCATCTGGAAAGTCAACGAAGCATGTTAAAGACCTATATTTTATGTGTAGAACAACTCTTAAGTGATTTTGGGTTGAAACTAATGGATTTAAGGTCAAATCAAGCGACCAGGCCAAAGAGCAATTTTCTAATTTTACCCGAAAGAGTTCAAAATGGTAATTTTTTGAAAGTTTCAAGGATCAAATGAGGAGTACAAGACTTATGGGCCTTAGTGATGGTGTTGGAAAGATCGGGGGTATCATGAAAGGGTCCAAAATGAGATTAGATGAAAACATGGGGTCAAAGTGTGATTAACAAAAAATTTACAATGTGAACTCGAAGGGAGAAGACGGCCGCTGCACTGCCATGCACATAGCTGTCGTTTCTGGTGATAGGACGGTTGAGGGTGGCTTGGGAAGGTCGTATCCGGCTGTATGAAGCTTGGGGACCAAGCTTTGGTCGTTGATTGGCCGTGAGGTGATCGAATTTTGAGTATAAATAGAGGCTGAGGGTTTCGAGTTTTGAAGCACAAATCGATCGCGTTTTTGGATGTTTTTGAGGGAGTGATTAAGGGGCTTTTGATCCTTGCATCAAGGAGAAGAGATTGGGAGCATTTTGAAGCATTTTGGAGTGAGTTTGGTGGATGTTCGAAGCTCGGCCGAGAATTGGAGGAGGACCACCACCGCCGACCTGCAACTTGACTTTTGGGGTGTTTTTCGGTGTTGTTTCGGCCTCAAACCAGTGCCAATAGGATCAATTGAAGAAGGGCTTCAAGGGGTGTCTTCATTTTGGTCATCGGAGCATCCGTCGTCAGTCGAATTTTTGAAGAAGACGGTGGCGCATGAGCTGCACGCGCCACACATCACTCTCACACATGCACTAAGCTCGTGAGGGCGTGTGAACAGGGGGTTTTTGGTAATTTTAATTTCATAATTTTTCTTTAATTATTTTAGGAATTATTGTGTTGAAATATTTTGGGAAATGGTTAAGGAAATAATTATTTTGGAATTATCGAGATAAAAATTGGGAGAAAATAGTGAAAATTATGGAAAAATTAAGGAAAATAGATTTTAATGTTTCCTTAATGAAATATGGTGTTTTAGGAGTATCGTGGCTCGAGGTTGAATATAAATTCAAGTATTTGGGATTTGGCATGCAAATCGAGGTAGTGCACGAGGATCGAGGCGATCCGAACACGTTCGAGGTGAGTGGTCTGTTTCTAGCTTTACCTTACTTTGAAAATGTGTTGGAATGTGTGTAGTGCGTTCAGGTGAGTGGTTTTACCCTCCCAAACTTAGGTTACACACGATTGGACCAGTTCTAGTGATCGATTTTACCCTCCGGAACTTGGGTTGTTTTGCATATTGAACATGTGATATATTGCATCAACTATTTTTACTTACAAAAAAGTCGGTGCATGGCGTGTGATTTTCATATCATTAGGGTATTGATATTCGTGTCGGTGTTGAGTCCATGTGGGACGGGATGGGGTATACTTGAGAATGGGGGCAATGTTAATCTAGGTGAATGAGTGACACAATAGGGCACTCGAGGGATTAAGTATGTCGTGGCAAGGTCAACCCCAACGGTGTGTGGAATGAATTTTCCATGGGAGGTTGAGTATGTCAGGGAGATCTCTCAAGTTAGATGTGTTGCATGTTGTTGTGTCTGTATATGCCATGCTCGTATATCTTTCATGCATTCCGTAAATTGTTTCATGCCATCATTTAGATGTTTTATCATCTAACCTGGGTTATACCCCTGGAACATTCAACGTTCCAGATAGGGATTGCTGCGAGGGCAAGGACATGGCCGGTTGAAGGTTAATGATGCTTAGTTTGAGAGTCGTTGTAACTTTTTGGAGGCTTTAGTATGTATTTCAGCTTGTGCATGAACAGTTGTATGATAACGTTGTTATCATTTGTTTATCTGTATTACGTATTTTGTTTTGGAAATACTATGTAAGAATCACGGTATTTTGATATTAATGTATCTGTTGCGTTGTATTATGTCTCGTTTAGTTTAAGATTACTGATCTTGTTAGTTAAACGGGTAAGACTGGGGTACTCGGGGTTTGTATCTGCATGTGAAGATTGTTTTTGTCACACCGTGTGTGTTGAACTTGGAAAAAAAAAAAAGAAATCCCGAGAATTGCCTTATAGTGACGCGCCCGTGCGAGGCGAGGTGTTACCTAGACCAAGCTTCTTGCCACCCTTCCCATCACCGAATTTAGTGGCGGAAGACCCGAGGAAGTGGATGGGGGACCTTAGAGCAAGGCTAAGACAAGCTTCATGGCTGTCAAACAGTCAAAAATGGATCGGATTTGGCCAACTTTGGACCGAAAGTGGTCGAAAGATTAGCCATTTTAATGAAGCATTTGAGGGCTATTTCGGTGGGTTTTCAATGGATATATGGCAAGGGGAGACATCAAAGGCCTTGGGTTACTCGAAATCTGTCGTTTTGGGGTTCGAATTTGACTATAAATAGAGGATATAGTGGGCGAGGTTTTTGCAAGATTTGAGCTTCAAATCGACCTCGTTTTTGAGAAAATTGAGGCACCAAACCATAGGACTTTTGTTTCCTATGAAGTAAGGATCATTTCTAAAAATTTTGAGGAATTTTGGAGTTCATTTAAGGGGTGATCGGAGCTTCACCGGAAAAATCGAATCTTACCGGAGCTGAACTATTTTTTACCCGGAAGGAGGTCTTTAGGGTGTTGTTTCAAGCTCAAATTTGGCCAGGGTGATTGACTAAAGGTGAGCTATCTTCTCATATAGGCCGTTTTATTTTCTAGTGTGCCGGCGCAGGAGAAGACGAATGGAGGTAATTTTTATTATTTTTAAATATGAAAAATAAAGGAAAATAGAGTAAAAATATAAATAAGAGGGATAAAACTTTAGAAAAATATATATAAATATAGGAAAAATGAATAATTTACTTTTATGAATTTTTATTTAGGAAATTTCATTATGAAATAATTATTTTGAATTTTTGAAAGAAAACTTAATTAGAAAAAAATATGAAGAGGTTTTTAAAAATTCCCATAAAATTTATTGATATTAAAAATGTTATTTTAGGAATTTTTATGAAGATAAATTGAATATATTACTTGATTAGATATTTAGTTTGATGTTTTGGAAAAATTTATGACTATGAAAAATAGAAAAAAATAGAAAAAATAGAGAAAAATAAGAAAAAGTCTGAAAAAATTAGATTATTGATTTTTCTTGAAAATGATGGGCCAGGAAGTGATTTAGCCAAGGATCTTGACGATTTGCGAGGTTGGGACGCAATTCGAGGCGATGTATGTTTTTTAAGGTATTCCGAACTTCATGCTAAATGTGAGTGGTTTTATCTCAAGAACCTATATATGACATGTTTACTTCATTATGCATGATATTTATTGAAGTTATGATCATTTTGTCATATTGCATGGAAAGTCGTGATTTTTGCATGACATGATATTTTTGGCATATTGATACTTGTGCATGGGATTGAGATGTCGCCTTGATAGTGTAGCCATAATTCTTCAAGAGCAAATGATGGAACAATATTAGGATTATCCTGAAAGTAGGTCGGGATTTCTGCCTAAGGTTCTATGCCGAGTTGGTGGGCTGGAGAAGTTACACTTGGGCATATGATTGTGTATGTTATTGCATCATGTACTCATGAATCATGTTTCTAAACCCTCACTAGAATACTCATCTTCTAATTGGGTTATGCCCCTAGAACATTCAAACGTTCCAGTTAGGATTTGCAGCTATGGCAAGGGGATGATTGAGATGTGACGGCACATGATGACATGGCTGATGGTTCGACAAGTTGTTTTGGTATATGCTCCTTCGTGAGGATTCAAGATATGTCTTTAGTCATGGTTAGAAGATTATTCTATATTGAAGATCATGTATAATTGTTAAGATTTAATGTATTTATGAGAAATCATCAGATTGTACAGATAAGTCTCCATGTATTTAAATATTTGATGATATGATAGTACATATTTTTATGTTATGATTAAGTGAATTCAATTATGTACCATATCAGGTTTAGATTTTAAGCTTCTGCATTTATGATGATTACATGTCTTAGCTTATTAATTCTTATTTAGTATGGTGGAAAGGTGTAATGGAATTGTCAGGAAATGATTTATAAAAAAAAATATTCCTGAAATTCCTAAGTTATTTAACGCTCGAGAAAAGTAGGGTGTTACAGTTAGGATCGAATGATAAGAATTTTCGAGAATCATTTAGTGTCTCAAAAATAATATGTGTAGATCAAGAATCCAACAGATTGGGTCAAGCAAGAGGCTGAAGATGGCCAAGTGATGGCGTGTGAGTTGCGTCAATTGATGAGGTGACAGTGGTGCAACCAATGTGACTCGCAAAGACGGGATAAGGAACCCTAGCAACGTGAGGACACTATGGGTTTGGTGTTCGCAATGACAGATCTGGATCTAGGGACCCACGTGCAGAGGGTTGAGGGATAGCTTGCGGTAAGGTACGAGAAACCCGTTGACCAAAGCATCATAGCGGACTGCCTAGGAGACAATCAGATGCTGAAGGTCTGGGACAACCCAGTAGGGTCTGTACCTTGTATGGGGTCTAAGTTCCAATAGTTTAGGATGCAAGGTGTGCCACTAACTGAGATGTAAAAAGGCCGGGAGCCTAGGGAATCAACCCAAAATGAGATGGATTGAATAGGGATTGAGTGTCCTATTTAAAGAATTACATCGAGGTTCACGGTCATCTTGGGAATGGGTGACACGATGAATAGTGCGAGACTCGAGGAGTAGAATACCTCGGTGTCTAGTATGACAATAGGATCATGAGATGGTCATGTTTCCAATTGCCTCAAAGACAGAGTTGGGTGGCACAAAGGAAAAGTTACCTGATGTGTGAAATGAACAGGGAAGATGCATGCTCGTGAGCAGTTTAGGCGCTACCTACGAGTTGATGAAATCACTGATCGCGATTAGGGCCTAGAATGAATGTTCTTGTAGAAGGAGTTAGACTCATGACAATGACAACGAATAATAGTTCTTGGAGGACTACGACGAGACCGAGTAGTTTTCACTTGGGACGTACCTGTGTGAGGATCGACGCTTGGGGTAGGAGTAAGCCTACTATATGATTGGGGTGATGATGATAGCCTGTGTGCTAACTGACGGTAAGTGTAGTGCCCAGGAAGAACTAATTTAATGGTCGTATGCCAGTAGTCTGAAGAACAAAATATGAGAAGTCAGTGGATTCTCGGTAAATGAGATTTCAGATAGTAGAGCATGACCAGTCCAAAACCTTGACGATGAGTTGTAAGATGGCAACCTCGGTTCAAGGGAGAGCTCGGGTACCAAAAAAGAAAGAGTTACTTAATAAGTTGTATCGACTGTAAAGGAATGATGACGAGACCTAATCAACAGAGGTTGTGACTACGATTCAGTGTGCCAAATGGACCTACGGAATCAGGTAAAGTTGTCGGTGGTTGACCTAACGAGGAGAACTTGAAAGCACCATGATGAATGGTGTATTGAGAGCTATAGTTGCAAGGAAATCAAGTTCGCTGAAGATGATTGGAACCAGATATCATGATCTGATTTGGGATCTTAGGAGATAAATCGAGTTGGGATTCTTGAGGAATTTCTTGAAAGAATTGATTGAGGATCTAAGGATTTGTGATGAAACTTTAGAATTTTCAAGAAGAAATCCAGTGAGGATTTGAGTACCGTAGGTGACGTAAGTACCTACTTGCTCCACCTGGAAGTATAGCTATGGATTGTTATCTTGATAGTTGTGCGAATCTTTGATGTGATTGAGAGAATCAAGTGATGGAAGATGTGTCAGGATAACGAGTCACAGTAGGAAAAACTACAAACCTAGATCAATTGAAAATCAGAGATTTTTTATTTTGGAGAATGAAAACACTCGTATGGCTAGATGGTTAGTCTAGATGGCCCTGGTGGGCAAATTGAGAGATGTATAGATGAGTGATGTCAGCAAGTTATGGAAATAAGGAGCCTGCAAAGAGGTGGTACGCGCACTTGTAATTAGTGAAAAGCCATAAGAAAATTGAAGTAGTGAGAGAAATATCAAGATGTATTCTCAGAAGATTTATCGAGATTATTTCTTAATGATGAAATCCAAATTTTCCAATGATAGCTTGAGGATATTAAATGCTTAGCTATGTGTGGCTTGACTGAGGACATAAATTATCAGGCTTTGGAAGAGGTGATAATTAAGAATCGATATCTTTATCTCGAATATGATAAATTATAAAACAGCTATAAGAGGCGGGGATATTTTTCTATGATAGATATGCGATAGAGGTTAAGATAAGGGAATGAGGCATTTCGAAAATTGACAATGGAGTCATGATTTGATGATTTGACCAATGCACCAGCTGCATCAAAAGGCGAGTTGGTGATTGTGTTTATCGATGATATACTAGTATACCCCTTGAATAGGGAGACACATGAGGAACATTGAGGAAAATGTTGGGATCTCTTAGGGAACATCACGATGGATGTTGAGACCGAGATTAGCTTACTAGGTCATAAGAAAACTAGGAAAGAAATGATAAGAGTATGAGGCTCCATGTTGGTAAATGTGAGGTCAAAAATTGATCATCATAAGCACCATAAGGTTCGGAAGTTCCGAAAAGTTAGATATCTCGATAGGTTTCAGGAGACGAACCAAAAGTTTTGAATAGAGGTTGGTTCGAGCAAAGGTTTTGTTAGTGTAGGTGCTCTAGACCCAATCAGATTGGACATGTTGTACACTGACAATTATAATCATGTTTATTATTTCAATAAGGAGTTGTTCAAATTCACAAGAAGTCATTCTATTAGTTTCTTGTTATTATTGTAATAACCGAATGAAACTACATAGAAGTTCATATGATGTATACTGTGATTAATCTATAAAGATGTGAGATGATGCATCACAGTTTCTAGACATCATTAAACATCCCAAGTCGTAGCAATGTCAAGAATGGATATTGACAATTGTTGTAAGACTTGTATGTGTTATGTTTTTGCTATGTGATAACAATAGGGGTCTCACACCCATAGGCATGGGGATGTCTAGACAAATACATAGGTGACCAATGTTGGAGAACGTGTCACTGGACATGACTCGCTATGAGAATCCATTTTGGTTATATGTTGATGGAATTCTCATACGAGATGGGTGTAACTAATCCTTGGACCTGAGGTTGTCACAGTCATCTCATAAGAAGACTGGTATGCTTTGACATCGTTTTGATGGGCCTAGATAAAGGCTGGACGTGGGCGATCGTTGGGTATATTGTGAGGCTTATGGAGATGGGTTTATAACCAAGATGGGACTCATCTATCCCTTCATAGAGGATGATGTATCTAAGGCACCTTCGGTGGATATTCACTTTAAATCCATGGCTATGATGAAAAAGATCAATAAGGAGTTATTGATTCACTTTCTATTAAGTGAAGAAATCCAGATAACTGAAGAAAAACTTATGTGATCATAATCAAGAAACACATTGCCAACTTGAGATCACATAGGATACATTGACGAGATGATCGAATTACACAGTAACCATGCTCATGAAAGGTTATTTGCAGATAATGAATCCTTTTGAATAATTAGGTAGCATGATACCCTGCTAGAGACCAATCTTGTCTTATGTGTTCGTACCAACACATTGCCAACATATTCGGGAGCCAAATGAGTCATACGCAATAGGCACGGTCCCTGACTTAAACCAAGAGAGTGGACGTATGATTAAGTAGGACACTTCGACAAGAAGTTGTGACGTCATAGGTTCTCACAAAAAAAGAACAAATAGACGTAATGACGTCGATATGACGAGGAGTCATCATAATGGAAGAGGTTTCTAAAATGACAATTAATTAAATTAGGAAGGAGTTTCTAATTTAATAATTTTCTATTTGTTGGAGTGGCAAATAGGAAATAAAATATATTTGTGTTTAAATTAATATTTGGACTAAATTGGATTTGGGCCAAATATTAAATTAAATATTATATTTGGACTAAATTAGATTTGGGCCAAATATAAAATATTATATTTGGACCAAATATTAAATATTATATTTGGGCTTGAATTAGATTTGAGCTAAAATATTTTATTTAAACCTATAAAAGGATTTGGGCCATTTAATTATATTTCTAATTGGACTACGATAAGCCCACTTAAGATTCTAATTGAATTAGAATTAATGAACTAGCTCAATCCATTAGGGTTTGAGAAACCTTAGGATATTTCTCTATAAATATCCCTTTATGGGTGGCCCAAAATTGTAGATTGTTTTTGGTGTAGTTTTTCAAGAGTTGAAAAACGAATTGCCATTCACTCTTCCCCATTTCTTTTTGGCATCGATTTGAAATGTGGGCGTTTTTTTTCGTCCATATACAAGCTGCAAAAAAGAGAAGGAGCTAGCACTCCTATTCCACTCTCCTTGCCAATGGACGCATGCCGCATATCACGAGTTAGAGGCCGGACACTTGGATGGCTCAAATCCGCGAACGACTCTAAAATGTAAAGGTCAGATTTATTTTATTTGTATGTGAATGATTTAATTTCGACATTGATCCAATCGCTAAGATCGGGGTAAGGTTAAAAAATTTTAAACTACACTGCTTGCCCCGTTGTGATCTTGCTTTACTTTCAGGTTTGTAACCTAAGTGAGTGCAACTCCGAAAGTGATTGAGGATCCGTGAGATTTGGAGATTTGGGTTGGTATTGAGAAAAGTATTAGAAGTGACGGGAGTCAGGTCAATTACAACTCTCAAAGACGGGACAAGGAGGATCTAGAATGACGATAACACCATGGGTGTGTGGCCTATAAAAGCGGATCTGAACCTAGGGACCAAGGCAGAAGACTAGTAATGAGCTTGTGACTAACGACTGGAGCGGTTGTGTTATCTCGCGATACGGGTATGGGACCCATGAGTCAGAGTTGCTTAGTGAACTGCGGAGATGGTCAGATGCCAAAGTTTAAGTAACACCGTGACTTCTATGTTTTAACTAGGATCTAAGTTCCAAGGGACTGGAGCATTGTGATAGGATCCCTTACTATCTATGAAATGATTGAAAGATTTTGAGGTTGGCTAACTGTTGTTAGGGATTCATAAGAGACTCTCTGAAGTAGTTGTGTCTAGGATAGGACTCGTGAAAAGAGTCAAATGAGAATGATCTGCCGAATGCAGTGAGAGCTTGTGATAGCTTAAAGGATCGGGTTGCGTGCTAGTGCAACATGACCAAATGATTCCATGTGGTTCACGCCGAGGCATAGAGAAAACTACCCGATGTATGATTTGGTGCTATCAGTTGTGGTATGTTCTCTAGAGGTTATGGAGGCACTATCGGAACGGTGGGACATTTTGATGTGCTCATGAACCACGAGAAGCTTGAGGTATATGGGTTCTCGTAGAAGGAGCTAAACAAGAGGTAGCGACAGTGGATGGAGTTCTTTGAGGACTATAGCTGTACTACTTCGTATCACCCGGGGTATGGTAGTGAGGTGCCCGACGCTTAGAGTATGAATGTGCCTACTATGACTAGGTGGATAGCTGTGAGTGTCAATTGTTGGAGGCTTGTTGGCCTGCTGACTATGAGTGTAGTGCTGAAGAGATCATTTGTTTTTATCGCTGGCTTAATGGTTTAGCTGGATCTAGTGAATGAGATACGAATGGCATGTGTGGTTGACAAGTGTACTTGTCTAAGGATTGATGATCGTGGCAAGCCTAAGGGTTTTGACTTTTGAGATGCGTGATGGCATTTTCAAAGTTTTGGGCTATGATGTGTGTGCCTAAAAATGTTGGGAGATGTGTGGTCATCTATAAAGACCACAACAGGAAATTCTGTGAATGACACGGTATGCTTGTAGGCATTGGACGTGTAACTAATGCAAACTATGGGGTCTGTTAAGAATTGAATCAATCTGTAATTGAGGTATTCAGGTAATAAGCTGTATATTGTCTTAGTTACCTGATTGGTTAGATGCGAATTTCGAGAACGAAATTACTTTAAGGAGGGGTGGATGTAATACTCGAGGATTTCTAAAGAACTCAAGAGTAAATTATCTTGGGGCAAAAATGGAAATTTCAAATAAATTGAGGTTATAAGGGGAATTTCTTACCATATGAATGATCGAATTGATTGCAGGGAGTGCCCTGGAGCCGAGATGTCTAGGGAAATCAATATGGTATTGACAATAATTTCGAGGCATGATTTGTGGTATCGAAAGAAATCAAATCAAAAATGATTTTCGATACAACTAAAATACAACTGTAATTTAGGCTAAAAATTGAATAATTGTAAGGGACTTCTAGGGTGTTAATGGAACCTTGAGGAGGTTCATATTCGGTATGTAGAACAACCCTTCAATAGTTTTGGAAGAAACAAAAAGGTTTACGGCCAAAATGAAGATTTAAGCCTAAGTGCGATTTCTCGAAATTGCTGGAGAAAGGTTAAAATGACATTTTTTCGGAATCTTAAGGAATGAAATGGAAGTTTTAGGACTTGAGGGTCTTAATGGAAATTATGGAAAGTTTAGGAGCTTTGTGAAAATGGACCAAAGCAGAAGAGACAAAACAAATGGGGTAAAAGTACAAAAAAACAAAAATGTTGGCAATGAGAAACCAACCAGTCCACTGCTGGTTCACCGACCTCTAATTTCGGCCACGAGGATCATGAGGGGGATGGTCAGGGATGCCTTAGGGTCAAGGGTTGGCAGACAACAACCATGAGGTCGGCTAGAATTTCAAGAAAACTAACTGAAATGCTGGTCGTTTTGTCGAAGCTTTACAAATGGTGATTTTGGTTTGGTAAGGTCACTTCTAGGTTGATCTAAGGGAGGTAGAGGAGTCTAAGGCATTGGATTGAATGGCCAAGGGCGTTTCAAAGCTCGATTTTGGCTATAAATATAGAGGGTTTAGTTTGTTGTTGTACTTTTTGTATAATAGTTTTAATGATGAAAAACATATATTGGTTTAATCCCTAGGTCATGAGTCAAGTATGTGGTTTTCAATATATATCAATTTCAATATCAAGTTTCACTTTGTGAAAATGAAAATCCTGTTTTGACTAAGTCTGAAAGGTTAGCACCTTATAAGGAGAAGTATAAGATAATCTTTTCTTTTTAGAAAACTATCTCCAGGTAATTTGATATCTAACATTCATTAGTGCTAAAATATTTTTTAATTAATTTTTCATCAAATAGAAAGTATATATTTTGGAAGTGGTAATATTACTAAATATCGAGTTTATACTAAAACCCAAAATCTACTTTTTTATTGATTTGGATTTTGATTTTCTAAGTATTTTTATTGAATCCAAATATGGGGTACTTCATTATTTACATTTATGTATTAAAGTAAATGGAGGTAAAGTATAAATAAAAGAAAATGTAGACATTTATAGAGAGGTATGTTTTGAAACCTATATGCATCATGTTTCAGAACCTCATTTCCAGACAGGTATATTTCAAAACCTATCATGTCATGTTTCGAAACCTCTGACATTCTGTCAGTATATCATTTGAAAACCGAGTTGCATGTGTGCTGTATTTTTGTATGCTTCTCATATCATTTGTTTAATACATTCTCCGTGCTTGTAAAATTCAAATTCAAATTTGAAGTGGAGATCATTATTATGTGTTAGTGGGGAATAGATTATGTCCCCCACTCATTGTTGTCTCTTAGTGCATATCCAGCTGTAAAGGCTGTATGTTTCGAAACATGAGGAGTATGTTTCGAAACCTATGTGTAAAATTATGATGTTTCGAAACCTATTAAGTATGTTTTGAAACCTACTTTTCTATCTTGTCTCTAACGGCTATAAACGGCCATATTTATATCTTTTGGTATAAATAGTAGGTATTTGAAGACAAGAACAAATTGATAGAGATTGATTGAGTAAGAACAATATACAACAAGTGAGCACACACTAGAGACACACACACAAGCACAACAGGTGATTAAAATGTTTGATTGAGCTTTCAAGAAGATCTACACACATCCTATTCTTGTGCATTGCAAATGTGAAAAGGAGAAGCAAGCTGAAACCCAAAGTTTCATCTCTCTAGCTCTCCTCATCTCAAGCCGGTACAAAGGTTTGTACATCCTCCGATAAGACATTTGTTGCTCTTTGGGCTGTAAAGATAAACTTTATTTATCTTGATTGTTGTAAGGTTTGACTTTAGCCTAAAACTCATTTGGTGTAAAGGTTTAAGTTGAGCCTAAAACTCATTGTGTCAAAGGTTTGAGTTTAACCTTAAAACTCACTTGGTGTAAGGTTTGAGTTAAGCCCGTAAAAACTCACTTGGTGCTAGGTTTGAGTTGAGCCCGTAAAAACTCACATTGTAAGGTTTTTGGGTGAACCATGGTAAAACCCTTGTTGTGGTGGTCACTAGTAAAAGTGATTGGGATTGCAAAATCCTTCAAGTGGATAAACTTGAAAGTAGTGGAGTAGGTGGGTGCCAAACCACTATATATCTTGTGTGCAATTGTTCTTTAGCTTTTGCTTATCATTATTGCCTATTGCACATGTTATCATAAGATTTGTTATCAAAGGCTAAAATAGTTTTCTTAAGTATAAACTTATACACATACATACAAAACATATCTTTGATATACAAACATCTTTGGTATACTCTTATTTATGTATATTATCTTTACCAAAGATCATTAGTTTGAAATACAAGTCAAAAGATTTCGAACCAAGCAAAACAGAGAAGTAGATTTCGAAACTAGCTATAACAGTAAGGTATATTTCGAAACACATATAGTAGGTTTCGAAACCTACTTAACAGAAAGGTTTATTTCGAAACATATAGCTTGTAACGCTCCACTTTTCCAAATACACAACGATATAAGATATAAGCTAACATCACTACGGGCGTTATGGAAACCCTTACCAACGGAAGTGTTGGATCGAACTTGAAAGCTTAATCAAAGCTAAATAAAGGGGTTTCCACTAGATTTCCTTTACAGGCATAAGAAATCCATATGACCTTCAATACTCCATAAAACACAACACATCATAGCAGGTACAATTGTAGGACACCCACACACACATTTCTTACAACCTTGAGTGTCCTAGCTGCTATTTACAATACATCATTCGTATTACAAGGGTACATAATGGAATAAAACCAAAGCTAGCCAAGCACCACCTCTTTACCCTTGCTCGAACTAAAACCTGGAACACCTGGCACTTCTGAGAAACCTGGGACGTTAAATCTCCCAGAGGTATGAAACACCCGAGTTAGATAATAACATCTAAGTGAGTGAATCAAACAATGAAGTACATGCGTGCAAATGCAAAAAATGCCATTATGAAATCCACCCCTGTGGTAGCAATGCCAAGGTGTTGCAATCACCTCCCCGGTCATCATAGTCACCCCTGGCTCACTGCAAGAGAACGAGTTCTTCCATGATGGCCCAACAACTAGCCACAGTCACCAACACAAACATGATATATGACAAAGCAAAAGGAATATGCGTAGCCAAGGGAAAATATGACATGTAAGTCACAAAGGCATGATATGCAAGCCAACATCCACACATAAGTGAAGCAAAAAATGCTCAAAATGCCACAAAACATGCAGAAATCACTCACCTCGCTGAATTGGTAGCGCTAAGGTACTGTTCACAGGGTTCGGGAAAGGTTTTCTGCAAAAATAACATAATTTCGAAACTCAAACCTAACATAGTTTTACATGGGGTCCTAGGGAAGAATTTAAGGGCCAAGACTACAAAATTTAGGGCCAAGGGGGCCTCTCAAGTGCCATCACGCACTTTGGGAAGGAGCCCCACGCGCTCTACTCGTGGCAGTCAGGTGGCGCGTGAGCTACACGCGCCGCCCCATCAGCTTTGACGCCTTGTGGTTTTTTAGCCCGTTCTCCTTCGTTCGAACTGCGATTTGACTTCCGTTTGAACCCACATGACCCTTATTCAATTATCTATCAAACTAAGAAAAGAAATTAGAATTACCTTGCTGTTTAGTCACTGTTTAATGTCTTTTACAGTGGCAGTTCAACTTTTCCGATGAAGTGTTTTACCACTCTATTTTTGGGCAAAGCTTCTCCTCTCAAATCACCTTCTCTTTTCCTCTTGATTAATGGTGAGATTTTACCTTCCAAGGCCTTGGTATTTATAGGCATTTAGGGCCAATCCAAGTGTGCCATGTGTCACTTGCCATGTGACACTAATTAGATAAGGTTGTAATCATCACTTTCATAGGATTGTGCCAAGTGTCCCTTGAGATTTAAGCCATTTCTCCCCCTTGTGACGTGTCCTTTTAGACATGTGCCACCACATGTTAATTTAATTTTTTCAAGATTCCTCATGATTATGTCTCCTAACTAAGTTAGCTTACTTGGTTCCTTTAACTAACTAGTCACAAGATATTTTAACTTCTTACAAATAACTCTTTAACCCCAAAACATCTTTGCACTTATATCCCTTGAGCCCTATAACTCCTTAAACTTCTCCAAAACACTTTAGATGATGCCCCCTCGCGGTAGTTTCCATGATTTTTCAAAAAACCCTTCATTCGTTCCTCGGTGATTACCTCAAAACTTCACATGTATCCTTTGATTTCCAAGGAAACGTTTTATTTCTTTGAACAATAATGCCTAGGAAAACTTCGGGTATTACATAGTTTATATTTCAAAACCTAGTATTCTACCAACAATCAAAGTTTTAAATTACCGAAATTTATACAAATCCCAATTCACCCCCCTCTTGGGATATATTTGTCATCATTAGGAACCAACATAGTTTAGAGCTTGATGGAAATAGAGCTTCAAATTGCTCCCATTTTTGAATGAATTAAGTTATGAAATTAAGGGGTTTTTTCTCCCTAAGTCGAGAGGAAGGTTTTTGGAAAGTTTGAAGCATTTTAGTGGCCATTTGATAGGGTTTCAAGGTTTGGCAAGAGAATGAGGCGGGCAGCGAGGCCAAGACTTTTGCTGGCTCGTTGAAGGCCTTATGGTGCTTCTTTCGAAACTCAAGGTAGGCCATCTGGATCAACTGGAAGAGGAGAGCATGGAAGTGGAGGAAGCCAGCATCGCCAGTATACCGGCACTAGAGAAGATGACCGGTGCGTGGGCTAGACACATTGGTCATCATACGCAACCCATGTGCCAATGAGTGAGGGCGAGTCCTTGGCTGAAAAAATACGAAAAAAAAATCCCAAAAATTCTAGAAAAATGTGATCTCGAGGTTTGTACAAAATGTTTTGGTGTTTGTCTTTTTAGTTTCTCGGTTTTAGAAATGAGCAACCTCATTTTGCATGTGAACGAAGTTTCAAGGTAAGTTCTAGAATTTTCTTTTGATGTTCCTAGAATATTATGAATTGTTGTGGAAAAATATTTGAGAAAATAGTCAAGAAGGTATTTATTTGGAATTTTGGAGAGGAAAATGGGAGAAAAAAGGAGGAAAATACGAAGAAATTGGAGTATTGATATATTCTATGAATAAATATGATTTATAGGATTGTTGTGCTTGAGATTAAGTGATTTGTGAAACTTTTGAGGTTTAGCACAAGATATTCCGAACTTTATGCTAAAGGCGAGTGGTTTTGTCCTGAGAACTTATATATGATATGATTGCTTATATTATGCATGCTATTAATGGAAGTTATGATCATTTTGTCATATTGCATGGAAATACGTGATTTTCACATGGGACGATATTATTGGCATATTGATACTCGTGCATGGGATTGGGATATCACCCTGATAGTGTAGTCGTAATTCTCCAAGGACAATTGATGGAACAACGTTAGGATAATCCTCCAAAAGGGTCGGGATTCTGCCTAGGATTCCGTGCTGGGTTGGTGGGTCAGGAAAGTTACACTAGGGCATTTGATTGCTCACTAGAAGATTCATCTTCTAATTGGGTTATGCCTCTAGAACATTCAAATGTTCTAGTTGACACTTGCAGCTTAGGCAAGATGGTGATTGAGATATGACGGCAGGGGGTGACGTGACCGATGGATTCAGCATGTTATTCCGATATTTTATTTGTTTATAAAGATCCGAATATGTTTTAGTCGAGTTGAGAAATGACAATGTATATTGAGGTATCATTATACCTCAATATATATGTATCATTTGATTGTACCTAAGGTGTTTAGTTGTTACCTAGGGAAACGAGTCTCCATGTATTTAGCATTTCAAGATATTATGTTAAACTATGGTATGGATTCTTATGTTGTTTTTTAAGTGAATTTGATTATATACCATATCAGGTTTCGATTATTGCTTCCGCATTTGTAATGATATGTTTGGGGGTTTTTCTTTAAAATATGGTATTTGAGGTTTAAGAAATGTATTAAAGAAAGAGAATGTGCATTTATATGTTGGGCCCTAGCATAGTGACACGCTCGAGAAAAGCAGGGTGTTACAATTAAGGTATATCCTTTTTTGCCCTATGGATGGTTTTATGTTTATTATGCATATGGATCATTAATAACGAGTCTTACAAGGGTTTGTTTTTGTTTTTGGTATGCATTTGTTTTGGTTTAGAAAATGTTTTAAAACTAGTATACCCTTGCATGGATCCACCAAAAGTAGGTTTTTTGGCCTTGGGCCCTCTCCATTTTTGGTTTCCTTTCAGTGGTATCAGAACCTCGGCTCGGTATTTTCATCTTATGCGTGTGTTTCGTGTTTTGTGTGCTTGTTTCAGACATGATTGCTCTCTATTTTGTTGTAGGTTTATAGTGATTACCAATAGTTTTGTCAAAACTATTGACTGGTTCTAGTGTCTAAGTGGGAGACTGTCGACAATCTTGAGAAGACAATCGACAATTTCCAAAGACCTAGAAATACGATAGATCATTTTTAGAGGATGTTAACCAGTTATGTTGAAACTAGCCAAAACAGTAGATAGTCTTGGAGAAGGTCGACAATTCCTATAACACAGGGGAAGAACGATCATCTATTTTATGTTGTTAGCTTGTTGGTTGTCCATTTTTGTTTGGTGTATGCCTGAATGTAATTAGATTATGTTTGATACCTATTGAGTTTTATGTTCTTGAATGTTTTGATGATGATTATTTTATGAATAACTTTAATGTAAGGATTGTTCTTTGTTAAGGATGTTTTGAAAATTATCTTAAGAAATCTTGTTATGTTATATTCTCATAGGCTTATTAATATATTTTTATATGTGAAAAATGGTTTTATCATTCTTCAGAATATTTCTCAAGGATATGTTAAGCATATCTTTATAGGTTATATATATGTTGAGGTTGCCTTTGTTAAGAAATCTTGATAGGATTATCTTTTAATATGTTTTACCAATTAATATTCTAATGTGTGCTAAAATTGTTTTAGTCATATTGATATGTCTTTTAATATGACTCTTTTTGGGTTCATCCTAAGGATTATACATGAGTGCTTTGTGGAGGCTCGTGATATTTTATATGTGGTAGCATTACTCAAAGTTTAAGAGTAATGTATTCTATATTTCATATTTGATGTTTAAGTGCTAGACATCACGATTGTTTAGTAAATGATCATATACCCAAGTGATGGTATTTGAGTTTTGATTTGTAGAATTTAAATTGTTTTATTATTTAGGATATGTTATATCCTCATATTTATCATAATCTCATTAAGGTTGTGTTAATAACCCTACAATGCTTTTCTTATGTTTGAGGCATGCTCCTCTAATATGCTTAGTATATTAATAAGTTGTTCTAGGATTTCATGAGATATCTTAAGTATCATAATGCATTAGTGTCGGGGATAAATGTCATATATCCTTATGACATTTAGAGTAAGCTTAAGGTTGGGTAATATCTTAATTGCTCTATATATGTGAAAGCATTACTCAAGTTCAAAGGCAGTGTGCTTTAGTTCATGCTTAAGTGTTAATCATCCTTGCTCTTGAGTAAATGTATTTATACTTAGGGAAGTAATCCTAACTTCTAGAGCATAGATTCCTAAGGTTCTCAATATTCTGAAATCTAATGGAAGAACACTTAAATAACTTAGGATCACTTGAGTAAGAATATAGATGCAAGTAAGTGATGTTATTTTAAAGTATCTAGATATAGTTAGAATATTTCTTGAATGAATTTAAATGTTGTATGTGTTCCAAACAATACTTTCTAGTGTTGCTCATGCTTAGATTCAATGCATTTGAGTAATAGAATTTTAAAGTTTCTATCTTTCAAAGATTACTCAAGTATGCATTAGTAGTTTTTATGTATGTTGGCTTAGGGATTATAAAATAGAAAGTATGTATATGTGTATATGAGCTCATGTTTTATTAAATATAAATGAGATATCATAATGATTAAGTTAGGGTATCTTTGTCATATATGAGCATCATATATTGTGCTCAACATATTTGAAATGTTTTAAGTCAGTCAAGTAGCGAGTAAATTACTTGACTTATATGTGTTTCAAGAGTGTGTATGCGATTGTATGAATGAATAGATATTTGAGTAAGTGTCTCTTTATGTTATATGTTGTGTTTTTTGCTTAATATATTTAAAATGTATTATGTTCTTTATTTCAATCAAGTAATGGTGAATTATTTGACTTATGATTGTTTGATGAGAGTAAGTCTCATAAAGTATGATGCATCTTTATGTTACATGTTGAGAAATAATATATGAGCCTAGTAGAATAATTCTTATCTTGTATCAAGAAAGGAGAAAGTTCTTAGCTAAGTATCATATAGTGTTCTCAAAGCCATGTGCTTGAGAAATATCTCATTTATCTTCTAACGCTCTCTATGTAACCAAGTGAGTGTGATTGGAAAGTTAGTGTTAACCAACTTTCACCAACATCACTTGTGTTTTAAGCATCCTATTTGTTTGAACTTAAGGTTTATGATATTTAGATATTATTGAGAAAATTGAATTTTATATTTAAGCTCAATCTTTATGATACCTTAGAAGTTGTTTTGATGTTATTCAAAATAATATATGTGGATTAGATGATAGATGATAGTCGATTAAGGCATTAAGTACAATTGAGTATGTTTGGATACTACTCGAGTGAATGCTCTCATTAATTGAATATGTATTGAAAGGATTCAGCTATATCAAAAGCAATTGAGTGATTAAAATGATAGTCGATTATTATACCTTGTTAATCAACAAGGAGATAAGCATAATGGAGTATAAACTTGTATTAGTCAAGTATCTCCCTTTCTTAGTCGAGTATGATTGCTTGATTAGAGATTATAAGGTTTCATTCTTTTTTAATAGAGTATTTTTTGAGTGCAATCGAGTATAAGTTGATGGACAATCGACTATTATTGTATAATAGTAGAATATTTTATGTGTCTCGGTTGACAGCATGCAGTGCATATATGATTGAGTAGCTGCTGAGTTCAATTGAATAGCTAAAGGGTATATTAAAGTGAAAACAAAAGTTAGTCAACTAATGAAATCTGATAGTTGACTAATGAGCTTTATTACTCAATTATAGACCAAAGTTAGTCGATTATTTTTGTGTTAAAATAGAAAAAAAGAGTCGTTAGACTAGCCGTTGTAAATGCTTTTAATATATAGTTTCGACCATTAAGGCTTTAAAAAGGATCTAAATTTCTCCTGAATCAATTTTCATAATATTCGAATATTCTAATAATTTTTTATTGAAAAAAGAAGGTTGTCCTTGCAAATATCTTTCTATTTGACAATAACTATAAAAAGAGATGAAGATGAACATCAAGGCTATTGTTCTTGAATACTTTTTACTACTTCCTTGAGCCAAAAGGGATTCTTCAAGTCTTCATCCTCCATGCAAAAAATAAAGAAAGAGTGCTTATTTTTTTTTTCATCATTTCCATCTCTTTTTTCATTGTGAGAAGCTATTTTCATTCTTTGAATTCTATCTCGTAAAAGATTCTCAAGTGTTTATATTGTAAACCTTATTTGTACTTTTATGGTTAGTGCTTCAGACCGTAAAAAGCACCATGTAAGAGGTTTTAACTAAGCCTTGTAAAAGTTGCGTATTTGGTTACCACTAAGCCTGTGAAAAGCAGAGGTTACAATTGTATCTTTGAAAAATTGAAGTTATAGCTGAGCTGACAAAAACTATAGTGGTTTGTTAAATCCTTGGTGAGGAGCAAAGGGAGTGAAGTAAGCTAGTTGGGCTAAACCACTATAAAATTTGTATGCTGCATTATTTTCATTCATTCATTTTATTTCAGCACTATTAATCTTCTTTCAGCAAAAGTTAGTTTTCAACAAAGTTTGAGATCAGTTTTATTACTTCATAAAAAACTTTCTAAATCTTAAAAATTGTAAGTTTTCTTGTATTGAGTTTATATTACACTTATCTCATATATTTTTCTATAAAGGGTATATTCAAAGCTTTAGTTTGAAATACCTAAACTGATTTATTCAAAGGATCTTTAATACAAAGAAAAGTTTTTCAAAACCCAATTCACCCCTCTCTTGGGTGTCTATTAGTTCTTTCAATAGTTTAAATAGAAAGAAAGTTGACATATGATGTCATTGGTCCAAAAAGTGGCACACATTACATAAACAGAAGTATTTGAATTTATTTTCAAATGCATCAACTGGTTCAATGTGATTGAATGGAAGATCAAGGACTAATTCAATGTGATTGAATGGATGGATAAATGATTGTAGGTTTTTATTTAATAAATTTGTAATATTATTCTTTCTTTTACGATTGTAAAAGAGACATAAGTCTCCATTTTCATTTTCACTTTTAGAATTATTTGTAGTGTACAAATAGTTCTTGTAAAATTGAGAAAAAGCATTAAGAGTTGATGGGATAGAGCACGAGACATTAAGAGTTGGTGACTTGAGGGAGCAAGTTAACCAGAATCTGTTTCCAACGTGTGATGTATGGTTGAATGTCTCTTAAAGCTTTCTATGATCATTCAGTTATGTATGTGTGCATTTTGTTTTGTGATGTATGAGATACATAGTGAAAACTTAATGCATATGCAAAGTGAGACCTTAATAAAGACCAGAAATCTTCCCATATCTATGCAAAATTAATATTAGATTAAAGCGATGAATATGATTCATCATGACCCTCCATCGCCGTAGGAAGACCATCGCTCGAATGGGTGTACCTGGCTATGGATACATGGGAGGGTGCATTTCAAGAGAGTTGATTGGTTGACCTATCAAAGCATGTGATTTTGTCGATGTCCCCATATGACTATACACAAGAATCTTGAAAGACCACCCAAGAGGGGGATGAATTGAGTGTTTTGGAGATTTTTTAATATATTTGAAATATAATGTAGTAAAGTTATTTAAAAATAAAATTATTCATAAACTAAAAAGAGTTGCAGCAGTTGATAACATATAAATGTATCATGGAAAGTTTTTCACATAGATAATATTGAAATATTTCAAACTTAAGATATATAAATATATTCATATAAGATAAATGCATTTAAGGAATTATATTGAGAAACCTTTTAGAATTACAAAAAGATCAATTTGATTATCTAATATACAAATATTCATTAGTTAAAATATATGTATTGAGAAATAAGAATGCAATTTTAGAGATTTAGAAAACTTTTATGCAAGTCATGAAGACTGAAACATAAATGCTTAAGGATGATGGAAGCAGAATGAGAATATATTATATAGTACAAAAAGAATGTTTTATGAAAAGCTAAATGAAAACTTGTTCTAATCATAAAATGTTCATGTAAAAAAGAAGTGTTATATTTCAAGGAAGGAATAAGTAAAACAGTTATGAAGATGCGAAGGTATATAATTTTTAAGATGATTCTAATAAAAAAAAACATTTGAATAATAGTTAAAAGGAAATACTATGAACTGTACTTATGAATGAAAGCATTTGTATGGAAGATGAAAATGATGTTGATAAAACATAGATATTAGAAGGAAGCATCATGAACACAATAGATTTAGAGTGGTTTGGCAAACATGCCTAATCCACTATCTTAACTCCTTGCTATGAATTTGAAAACATCCAATATGGGATTTTAGTTTTTAGGGTTCAACTATAACCCATACATAGTTTTTATAGTTTCAACTATAACCTCACTTTTAATAGGCTAAGTAGGAACCCCAACTTTTACAGTCTAAATAGTATCCTCTATTTTTATAAACTAAGCAATAAGCTTTACATGAGGTTTTTTCACACTTGGCTCAGCCACAACCAGGACACTGTCTTTCAAGGTGCAAGCATAACATTTTACAAGTTTTATACATCATGTGAAAGGATTTCTCAAGAGAAAAAAAAATATAATATTACAATGATACTGAATATTCTCTTGAACAAAAGATAGTTACAAGAATGAATGAATGAATAAATGAAGCACTCAACTCTTTTAAGTAAAATCTAGTTTAGAAAAATATATATGAAATCTTACCAGATGATTGCTTACAATAAAGAGGATAATCTATAAGAACACTCACTTAAGCACTTTTGAGTTAGCCTGAAAAAAATTAGGCTTGCAATTCTTGGGTTGGCTTTATGTTGCTCGAATAGCAGCTATAATATATATTAATCGCAGCCATGGCATCAGTATTAGGTTATTCTCTAAGCGGTAGCTTCGTCTCTTGCTAGTCTTGGCCTTTTATAGAAGCTTGAGGCTTGGGATTTGGATTGAACCCTGTACGCATTCACAACTTCTTTGATTTGACCAATAACGGTCAAATTTGTTAGAAAACATATGCATATTATAAAGATAAGCATTTAACACTCTATGCATAATTATATTTATCATTCTTATATAGGAAAACAATGTTGGACTTCATGGAATAATTAGATAAAACTCTAAAGGTCAAAACTATCCATTTTTTCTTCCATGAGTAACGGCTATAATTTTTAAAAATAGATGCTAGTTACTCAACTAACTCTTAGAGATACTCGACTAATATATGAGTATACTCGATTAGACATATCAAGTAATTGATTATATATAAGCCTTACTTGAGTATGACCAAGTCATTACTCAATTGACTCACAAGCCATAGAAACTTTGCATTAAGCACTCAACTACTAGGCTAAACTTACTCGACTAACACAAATATATACTCGAGTACAGATAATTGATACTCAATTAATCTTAAACATAAAGACTAGCTAGATTTAATCCAACCTTTACTCGACTAACATAAATAGATATTTGATTGTAGAAATACTTTAGTCAAGTGATAAGAATGATATACTCGCTAAGGAGGTGCTTTGAATTTTGACACCAAAAAGATACTGGATTAAAAATACTCCTTACTCGATTGATTTTAGAAAAATAGAGAGTTTACATAATATACTTAAGTAGGAAACCTTAATAGCCAATTGAAAATAATTTTGCCAAAACACATAATTGACTAGTTTTGAAGAAGGCACAAGATATTATTCAACTAAAAATATGCTTAGATTTCATGGTTGTAAAGATACTTGATTTTATCAAATGCATACTAGAGTATGAAAGATCCATACTCGATTATATCTTCAAGAAACATAGTTAAGAACATACTCGAGTAGGTTTTTATGATACTTAATTGAAATATACCAATACTCAATTAATATGAAAAATAAACTAAACAATACTCAATTGACTCAAAATCGTTTGAAGATTGAAAATCAAGTGTAGAAGATTTAAAAACAATAATTAAATACTTTGTCTTTAAAAGTTTTAAAAATACATATGCTTACTTGAACAAAGGGATTTTATACTTAGTTGATTTTCAGAAATGTTTTCTCAAGAGCTTTCCATCATGCTCAATTGATACAAAACATATTTTTGCTGTTTTGGAGAATATAAGAATATATAAGCTTGAAGTTTTCCAATTTAAGAAAAAATATTTTCTTAAGTTTCAAAACACCTTGATTAATCATGCTTGACTTATACAAAATACATTTTGGCTACATTAGAGATACATACATGTATATGAGCATGAAATTCTCAATTTAAAAAGATTTATAAAATGTTTTGAAAATCATCAATAAACTAAATTTATTGAAAATATGTTTTTCAATAATTATTTTCTCCATAAACCATAATACAAATTTCTCAACAATCTCCCCCTTTTTGATTTATGAGCCTATTTCATGATGATAAAACATTTTGACATTAAGACTTTTAGAAAATACTATGAGGAGACATTTTTAGAAAATGTTATAGGGAATAAGATAAGCTTTGGAAAATTCCCGCTAGCATTTTACCTATAAAAAGGAAAGTTCCCCTTGAAACTATTATCCCTATTTTTCTCTAAAGTTTTTCCTTTCTCTCCTTCTGTTAATAAGCTCTTTTTCTCTCCCAAAAGCTAATATGTATATTCTCCCCCTTTTTTATTAGAAATCAGAATGCCTCAAAAATCGTTTTGAAAAGATTTTGAGAGAACTCATAAAAAATGACTCCTCCTAAAACATTGACTTATAACTTATAAGGGAAACTCCCCCTAACTTATAGAGTATATGACCACTAACAAATGTTAAGGATCTTTTAAGAGGAAAAGTTAACTCCTCTTAACACTAGTGAGGATAACCTAAAATGTAATGCATAAACATACAAAATATAAGACATTTTTATAAGCATGACATGAGATAGACATGATATGCTCAGAAAATATATCATTACAAAGTAAATTTAATAAATATAAATATCATAACAAAATAATTTAGAAGCATATCATGATAAGGCTGCACATAACATATAGCGTAGAAAATAAATTCAGAACAACTATTCAACTAAAATATGTACTCACATCAAAAGGCCAAGTTTGTACTTCTTGGCACTATATTGTCAAGCGCTTATCCAATCATATTAATCCAAAGAAAACATAATCCAAGTCACCTTCAAGTTTCATAAAAGAAATCCTAGTTACTATTGTTCGCTTCTTTAATCTTCTTCTTCTTCTTTTATGGTTGTATTTGCAGCCCTCTGAGCTTTGTATTTGAATTTGCTGGATGAAGAAATAACAATCTTGATCTTAGCTAGATCCTTTTCCATTATCTCCTTACTTTGCTCAGTTCTTTCTAATCTTTTCAAGATTTAATTTTGTTTGTTTTGAAAGAAACGTTTAGGCAAATTAGGGATAAGGGTCTAAAAGAAAGACCTTATAGAGGATTGAGGAACTGGGTTCTGCGGTGTAGATGAATTAGATTCTGAGGATGCAGATGAACTAAGGTGATTAGAAATTACTGGAGATTTTTCTAAGGAACCAATTTTCCATTCCCCATTGACGCAGGTTATTTTCATATACTGACAAAGAACTGAGATTGTAGGTTAAGTTCAATGAAAGGTTTCGATGCTTGTCTAGGTGTGGACTAACTTGATCCCTTACACGCGTGGGGTGGCGTGGTCGGCCAAAGATAGGTTCAAGAGCAAACGGAGCTGGTTCGTGAAGCTTGTATACGAATTGGTTGATGGTTAGTTCGCAAGAGCTTGACAACAAATCAAAGGTGCTTAGGTCAAACGTTGTAATGCCCCAATAGTGGTAATTGAAACACCCTGCCTCGCTAGGCGTGTCACAATAATGGAATTCCAGAAAATCTTTTTTTTCCAAGTTCATCACGCGCGGTGCATCAAGAACAATCTTCACATGCACACATAAGCCGGCACCCGCCGTGATTCCTAGAACAATCTTCACATGCACACAAGATCTCGAAAACTCCAGTCTCACCCATTTAACTAACAAGATCAATAGTCTTAAACTAAACAAGTCATAATATTACGCAGCGGAAAATAGTAACATAACAACACCATGGACTACTATGATCATTCATACCTGTATCAAAATAAGTATTACAACTTTAAAATGATACAACAACTATCACACTAAACACCGTCGACCCTCAACTAGCCACGTCCTCCCCTTTATAGAAATCCCTGGCTGGAATGTTGAATGTTCCAAGGGCATAACCCAGATTAGATGATGAAACATCTAAGTCGTGGAATGATATAGTTTACTGAATGCATGAATGATTACGAGCATGACATATATAGATAACGATAACATGCAATACGTCTAACTTGAGAAATCTCCCTGGCATACTCAACCTCCTTTGAAAAATCCATTCCACACACCGTTGGGATTGACCTTGCCGCGACATACTTAATCCCTAAGTGCCCATCCACGTCACCCAATCATTGGGATTAACCTTAACCCATTCTCAAGCAGACCCCATCCCGTCCCCTATGGACATAATAATGACACAAATTCAACACCATAATGATATGAAAATCACACACCATGTGATGGTGCACATATTTTATATTATTTATCCCTCTTATTCCATCTTCATTGCACTCTATTTAGGTTATTTCATTTGTCTTGTATTTATTTTATTTTATTGGGCTTCACACTATTTTTATTCATATTTGGTAGATTTGGGCCGCAGATTTGAGCTATTTCGATAGAGGCGCAAGTGGGCTTCGCAAGGTGGATGGACATTGAGTTTGAAAGAGGAAACCATACTTCATTATGGGTTATGAGCAAATTTAGAATCCATTGGGCCCTTTTTAATTAATTAAATTATGGGCCATATGTAATAAAAAAACCCTAAGCCCATTTATCCAAGGTTTTTCTTTTCCGAAACCCTATAAATAAGTGCTAGCTAAGAGGCATTGGGTGTAGCCGATTTTGGAGGATTCTCACGGGTTCAACCTAGAAGCTATGGAAGGCTAATTTGCTTGTAATCTGCTACATTCTTGTACCCCTTGCCCGGTTTGAGTCTCGGTCATATAGTTGAATCTGGTTTGGAACTCGATTTTCATGTTTTTATTGATGATTTCGTTTCTTTTCCTTCTCTAAGTTCATGTATGTTTCTTTTACGTGGTTGTGTGAATGCATGCATGATCTTTGGATGGGTTTAATTGACGTGCTCGGTTGAGGCTTTGATTAGAAAGAAACGGTATATTCTAAATTGTATGAGCGATTGCTCGTTTTAATTTAATCTTTTACGGTTGTAGGAGAGTTTTTTCAAATAAAAAAGAAAATCAAACCAAACAGATTATTTTCATAAGTGAGACGGGGATTACCGTGGTAAAAAGGTAGGGTTTGTAGTGGGTTACATTTTAGTTCATCTTTGTTTCATTCTTGAGCATTTTTAAGTTCGGTTTTCATCACCACCCCCCCTTTTAATCTTGTTTTGACAGTTCGTTGACAGTTCGATGGGAGACGACCTGGGAAGCATCCTAGCTGCAAACCAATCCTAATACATACACTAATCTGGTTGGCTCGATAGCCTCGATCACCATGCACTGACTTTTTTATAAGTAGAAAATAGTTGATTCAATATAACACATATTCAATATGCATACGATGCCACAAGTACTTAAATATAATGCCTACACGATACATGCCCAATTCTTGAGGGTATAATTGTTTGCTAGAACTGGTCCAAAGACGTGCAACCTAAGCTTGGGAGGGTAGAATTACTCACCTGAACCCATTACACACATACCAAATCACTTTCAAGACAAAGGGTAAGACTGGAATTAAACCATTCACCTTATTCAAAAAGTTAAATTTTGCCTCGTAATGCCTATTAAGCCTCAAAATGCGCGTCTGAATAATTTTCTGGCTTTGGCATGTTCTTTTAGCCTCAAATTAATCCTCAGAATTTTCTAGGATTTTTTGAAAGCTTTGTCCTAATTTTTCCCAATTTTCTTCCTATTTTCTCATTTTCCCTTTACTTTCCTTTTTCTTTCTTTTTTTCCTTTTCTTTCTTCCTTTTTTCTTTTCTTCTTCCTTTTTCTTTCTTCCTCCTTCTTCTTCCCTATTGTCCAGCGCACGAACTGCTCACAATCTCGCAGTCATAGCCGCTTGGCCCTTCGTCGGCCTCCATCTAGCTCTCTGCCAACTGCCCCCACCTTGTCATACCACAACCGCTTTGTTGGGCCATCGCCATGGTCCCTGCCGACCGGCCCTGTTCACTATTCAGAGGCAGCAAGCTTGTGGCTATGGCTATGGCTTGCTGTTGCGGCTTCCTCCGATCACCTCAGGCCACTATCTCAGTTGCCATTTATCCCTCTGGATCTCCTTCAATCTCCATTCCCTCTCTCGGCCCAGCTCCTTGCATTTGCACAACAATTCGGGACCTGCTTGCTTCCTCGACTTCTTCATTTCCATTCCTTTCTTCATTTTGCTACCACTCTCCCTTTATTTATAGGCTACCCACCGCCTTAAGAGCCTTGGCCACCACTCTTCCAGCAAGACTTGGCCACTACTCCAAGCAATTCGGCCATGAAGTTTCTCGAAAGTTGCCACCAGCACACACGCACGTATGTATATATTTAGGTATATATATCACATAATACACTATAATACAGGAAATTACATATTTAAATGCCAAATGTTATCTTAAATTTACTTGGGTAAATTTCTAATTACAATTACATCCTCAAACCTGAAATTAATTTGCATTACAATACTGGAAACACAAAATTAAAAATTCCATGATTACTCGTTAAGGACGATTTTGCCCCAACGTCCTCACCAGGCTATTGTTTGATCCCAAAACCACCTCAGGGGTGATTCTTACAAAAAATCGGAGTCCCCTTAGGATTTCGTTAATTTCCCGAAGGTCCCCTATGACATTTTAGTTTTTTAGCTTGAACCGAAGCTGTATCGAAAGTTGTTTCGATTCCATTTTCTTTCAATATCATAAATCCTATCTCGGAACGCTCATCAATGTGATACATTTTTCCTTAGGTATCTAGGCTTCAAGGTAATCCCTATAGTCGATTCGATACTGATAACTGTATGAGATTATACTTAAGTCCCAAATCTTTTGAAAATTTTACTTATGACCCAAGTTAAAATTACTCTTTAGTCCTTTGAAAATTCTCGGGTATTACATTCACCCCTCCTTAAAGAAATTTCATCCTTGAAATTTGCATATGACTAATCAAGTAACTAAGACATATCACAGTTTATTACCTGAAGACCTCAATCATAATTTTTCCAATCCTTAACAAACACTCCAGTTTGTGTTTATTACAGGGCTAATGCTTACAAGCATGCCGTGCCATTTCTAGAATTTCTTGTTGTAGCTCATCACAAGTAATGTATACCAAAATTATTCTATGAGTCTACTCCGAAGATATATCATCCTCGACAACTATAACAACTCATATTTTTCATCCAAACATGGCCTAAATACACAATTCCTAAGATCCATAAATGCTTCAAACGCCTTGATTAAACCCAAAGGTATCATTGAATGCTTATCTTCACCTCATCATGATCTGCACATCATTTTAGGATAGTTTCATTCCCTTTTCCTCAATTAACAGTACCTCGATTGCACATTAACTTTAGAAATAATATCTTAGCCTCTTGCAACTGCTCATGCAAATCGTCAATTTAGGTCTATCAAGAACGTAATTTCTCCTATGGTAACCTGACATCCTGGCATGTTACTAAAACACCATCCATCAATCATGACCAAATTATCTCAACACAGTACCCTCATTTTGTTTCAATTCATTATTCACATTACCACAACATTCCATAATCACACTATCAACTAGAACACTTAGACACATACATTATACATGGCACCTCAACCTAATATCGCCAAATGCTCTATCTCAACTAAGCGTTGCTTTTCATATCCCTTTCGCATGAGAAACAATCTCTCTATTAAATCAAATAAAGTCTTTGTCATCCCTGATTCTAGGAGCAGATTTAACTCGTTTCTTATTGGGCGATCTAGTTCTCACACAACCTCCTCAAATGGAAGCCTTATAGGACAAATTTTGATTTCTAGTGGGTCATCGGCAACACCTAGCATAGCTCTTACAGCTTAGCCTACTGTTCCACAACCCAAATAAAATTCCCATAATGGAACATAAAACTCATGTCTTCCATTTATAACAACTCACTCACATGCTTTCCTAAGTTGTAACACCCCAAATTTTTCAGGCGTGTTATAACTTAGGATTTCAGGAATTTTTCTTTTTCTTTTTTTTTTCTTCACACCACAACGACTGATATACATACAATTCCCAATAATCCTAATTTCACCTTTTCATCCTAGCAAACGCGATAATCATACAGTTAAGACAGGTGATATCATTACAAATATGGAAACTAGATCGAACCTAATATGGTACATAACCATAATGCTTTATTTAAAATGAAATTGTTCAAGATGTCTACAAAATGCATTACATGGACATCATCTCTCGTAAGTGATAACTGAACGTCTTAAACATATCCAAAACATACATAGGTTTGCACATAAACAAAGATACGCTAAAACATGCTACAACTAGTAAATTAAGTTTATTCTTCAGCTACCTCTTTTCCCTTAGAGCCGCTTATCGAACCTGGAACTTTTGAATATTCTAGGGATATAGCCCAATTAGAAGATGAATCTTCTAATGAGAAACTCCAAAACAGTTTATATAAATGCATGAATAGGTATAAAAAGTGTGAGGAAAATAACGAGGACTACTCCAAAGTGTCTCGAGAAAATGTCAGCCTCCTCCAGCGAGAGCTTTCTCAGTGGCGCATGCATAGCGCCTCTCAGGAGGTCTCTAACCATGTCACCTTGGCCCAACCTCATAGAACTAATGAAAACACTATATCCGTTGTCCCTTAGACTCACGGTCTTCCCTATTGAGTGTAGATTTTGATGATTGACATGTGTGAATGTGAATGTACATTTATATTTTATGTACTAACAAAGCATGAAGCTTTCATAAGTCTTACAAAGCTATTCTATAGTACTTTCATGACACAGGTTATATATGGAAACAAGTTTTTAGAGAGCTTTCTAGAAATTTGAGTATTTGAGTTATGTATGGAAAGTTCTTCTTGGAATGGAAAGTCTAGAATATATATATATATGGAATTTTTGTTCATATATGGAAAGTTCAAAAGAGAAATATGGAAGTTTTTGAGGAGATTGGAGTCGTTCACTATATGGAGTTGCTATATACATAACTTGGTGACATGACATTGTTAACATGGTATTTTGATGACATGGAAGCCATGTGGAGCACACTCACTAGTCCATATCAAGGCTACATCATCTCATTGGTCTAAATATTGTAAGAAAAACATGGAGTAAATTTAAAGGTTCATAGAAGCTTCTCTACTCAGCTAAATATGGAAGGATTTTTTTAATTGCATTCAAATGGAGAATTAAAGATTCAACCTTATTGTACAACATTAATGGAGGAAATTAAGGTTTAAAAGTTAAACCTTGATAGATATTACTTTCCTTTACTGTTGATTCTCTCTCATTAAAATGATATGGAGACTCAAATCACGAAATCAAGTATCCTACTCATTATAGCTGAATTTATCATTATGGGAGAATATTTTAAGGATATCTTGCATATATCTACACAAATTGATTCTCTACTTGTCAACTTTTTTAGTATGGAAACTTGATCAATTAAGAGCCTGTGAAGTCATAATTGATATCTTCATTATAGGAGAATATTCAAAGGATATCTTGCATATCTTTAGCTACAAAAATTGGTTCTCTACTTGTCAACAATTTTAGTATGAAAATTTGATCAATTAAGAGCTTTTGAAGTCATAATTGATATCTTCATTGTTGGAAAAATTTGCTTCATTATTTGAGAATATTTGGCTGCATTTTACACCATTTGGAGATTTAAATTCAAATTTTAAATTAGCTATTCTTGTTATGGAAGCTAAGGGGTCAATTGCTCAATCAAAGGTGTTTGACGATCAACTAGAAGTCATAATTAATCATTTTTTATTTATGGACAATTTTGCAAGAATTATGAAGGATTTTGATGATATTTTAATCCTTAAAATAAGCCATGCATTACTGGAGTTGATTTTCTCATTCAAGGCTGATTGGAGATCAACAAAAGTCAAAGGTCTTGAAGATCAATCAAGTTAGCTGATTATGGAAGGTAAATCAAGAGTTCAATATGAAGGGCTAAGATTGGCTTGAAGACTTGACACATGGAGGGTTGAGATTGATCAAGGAAAGCTTACTCTAACACTATATAAAAGGGTCTCTTAAAGGTTTTGGAACAACTTATGGAAGCCCTATTATTTTCTACATTATTGGCCAAGATTTTCATTTTCTCTAAATATTTCTCTTCCTCTATCTTCTTGAGAGAAAATTAAGAGAGTTCTCTACACTTCATTGTATTATTTTGAGAGAACCATATTTCTCAATCACTACTATTCTTGTATCTTGTAAAGAGCATACAAAATCCAAACTAGCAAGTGTGAGACTCCAGAAATAGTTTGTTGGTGGTGAAACCAAGTGAAGGCTTCGATGGTTGTAATAAAAGTTGCATATAGTGGATTTGGTTGTAATAAAAGTTGCATATAGTGAATTTGCATATAGAGATTTATGACGCTGACGATGGATAACATACGCTACTGTAACCCAAAAAAAAGAAGAGGAGAAGAAAGGTAGTAAATTAGCCCGACTTGATCAAAGGCTCGACGTCATCAGTGCCTTCCTCAGATCGGTCTGCCCAGACCCCAGAAGTTCCTCGTGAAGTCTCGACACGCATCTTTTTGATCGGGTTAACAAGTCGGTCGTCCTCAACCCTCATATATTGCTTGTAGGGCTGAAGGTCCAGGTTTTGGAGAAGAGCTTCCTCGTAACCTTCTAGATACTCATCCGCAGCCTCCAACATTTGAGCCTTGCCAACCTCGGCCATCAATTGGGTAGCCTCGAGCGCCACCTGAAGATGGGTAATCTCTGCCTTCGAATCATGAAGCACCACTCTAATGTCCTCTCGTTGGCAGTCGAGACAACCTATAATCTCATGACAGTGGATCAGCGACGCCTCTGACCTTCCAGTTGTTGGCTCAAGTCAGCTGTCACCCTGGCCACTCTCTCCCCTGCCTAGTTCTTTGCTACCTCTTGGACGCGCTTTACCTCCTCTCGATGCAATCGCTTGAGAACGACCACCTTCAAGAGGAATCCAAACTCCAACGCCCAGTACTCTGCCAAAACCCCCAGAACCTGATCCTCCATTTAGTGGTATGCCGCCTGACTATCCCCCTAGGCAGAAGGATCAAACACCCCCGTAGATGGCACCCCACCAGATGACTCAACCTCCCTGGTAACCCTCAGGAGCTTCCCAGCTGGCAATCATCCTTCATCACAAGCAGTCGGAAGAGCGGGCCCAATAATGGAGGATATCGGACTAACGGTGAAAAAAGTAACACTTCCTTCTTCGTTGCTACTAGCGTTCCCTCGTTGACCAGTTGGGATAACCTTCGACATAGAAAACTGCCTCTACCTATGAGGAAGGAATAGGAAGAAAGACTTGGAAAACAATGCACCTTTGACAAGGGAAAAAGAAATGATGAAAAACCCAGAAGCGAGGAGATGCACCTTTTATATTGCCCCACATATCGGGTCTGAAAGAAAGCAAAATGCCATCAAGCACTTAGTGATATTTTACTCTTGAGTAATAAAATGGTTTTGATAATGACTATATGAAAATCAATTTCTACTATGTGGATTATATGAATAAGAAAATGAATTTTTAGTATATAAGTTTTAAAGCAAGATATGAAAACTTATAGAAGAAATATTGAGTATGGTTGAGAGTGATTTGTTTCAAAATATACTTTTGATAATCTCAACTTGCTTTCAAAATGAGGATTCAAAAGAATCAAATGAGGATTTGATAAATTTTCAATCTTTTCAAAAAGATAGTCGACTATGTTTTTCATTCTGTTGACTATGCCTGAAAATAGTCGACTATTCTGTTTGATCTGTCGACTATTCAAAGCATCTGTCGACTATTTTTGCATCTGTCAACTATCGAGTAAGGATAGTCGACTATGGTTTTTCATCTGTCGACTATTTTTGTTCATAAGTTTCAAAAGTTTCTTCACATTTTTGCATCTGTTGACTATGGGAATATGTTTGTCGACTATTGAAAATTTATGTTATAAGATAGTCGACTATTCGTTTTTGTCTGTCGACTATTTCTTTTTTTACTTGTAAAAATAGTCAACTATGCATTTTCTTCTGTTGACTATTCTTTTGCAGAAACTTGTAACGGCTAGTTTTTCAATCTCCAACAGCTAGTTTCTCTTTCTCCAACGGCTAAATAACGGCTAGTTTTGGGCAATACTCTTGGGATGCTAATATATACATATCAAGAAGATCAAGAGAAGGCTAATGGACGGGAATGAAATAATTTGAGCTTACTGTTACTCTCGTTTGTATTTACAGTGATTGGGCTTCAATTTTTTTTTCTCTTCAATGCTTTGATTTTAACTTGTATTAATTCAATCAAGTCTTGTTTTCATTGTGAGAGAACTTGTAACTAAGAGTGTCAACTCTTAGCATCTCATTTACATTTGTATCACTCTTATTTTCCTAGCTTTGTGCTAGAAGACTTGCTCGTTGAAGCAAGGGGCTGTAATTCCTAGCTAGGTGGTAGAGGGCTTGCTTGTATAAGTAAGAGGTTGTAATTCCTAGTCTTGGACTAGAGGACCTACTTGGTTTAAGTAGGGGGTTTTAGTGGATTGTTTGTAAAATCCTTAGTGAGGAGCTAAGGTAGTGGATCAGGCTTGGGTTAAGCTAAACCACTATAAATCCTTGTGTTTCATGTGCTTGTGCTCTTTGATCTATTTATCTTTCCAAGCATTTCATTATTCCTCACTTGGTTCACATATTTATCTTTGTAAACTTACATTTGTCATTTTTATATACTTCACGTTTTATTTCATAAAACCTCAATTTGTGTTAAAAAGCTTTTCAAGTTCAATTAAGTTTTTAAAATCACCAATTCACCCCCCCTCTTGGTTTGTGCCATAGCACCTCTCAGTCTAACAATTGGTATCAGAGCCTAACTCCTTATTTCAAGGTTTAACAACCTAAGGAGAGATCCATGGCTCTTAAGGAAGGTTATCCTACTAATGTAGCACCTTATTTTGATGGCTCATTCTATGATTTTTGGAGAAAAAGAATTTGTGTATTCATGACATCCATTGATTGTTATTTGTGGTATATTGTGGAAAAGGGTTTTGTTTTAAAACCAAAGATGGAATGAGATGATCGTGATAAAATGAATTTTTCTTTAAATATTAGAGCTATGCATATTTTACAGCATGCCCTAAGTGATGATATTTATGTTAAAGTTTCTAAATGCTCCAATGTTAAAGATATTCTAAACACTCTTGATTCATTATATCTTTCTAACAAATGTTGTGAGCAAGTTGATGAAAATTCATTGAATCATCAACAAATAAAGGAGAAAGGAAGTTCGCGTGCCTCTAGTGAAGAAAGCTCAAACATGTGTTTCATGGTAAATGAAGAAGAGGAAGTAACCTCTTCTTCTACTCTTGTTATTGATATTGATCATGAGTCTAGTTCTTCGTATGCTTATAATGATAACAGTGAGAATGATTTTTCAAATGAAGAGTTATTGAATGCTTTGAATGATTTATATGAAAATTTTGAAAAGCTATGTTTGAAAAATAAAACTGTTCAAATGAAATTAGATTTATTGTCAAAAGAATTGGAAGTTTTAAAATCTAAGAATGAATATTTGATTACTTCCAATAAATAATTTTTAAAAGAAAAAGTTTTGGAAGAGTTTGAATTAAAATCCTTAAACAGTGCATTAAATGAGAAATCTATTTTAAAAGAAGAGATTCCAAATTCTTATGATCATAACAAAGGTGTTCAAAACTTTCATAGTCAAAGAGCTAATGTTAAAAGCTCATCTTGTCACACCTCTCATGATGTTAAATGTTTTTACTGTTGCAAGAAAGGCCACATTGTATTTTGTTGTCCTTTTAAAAAGAAATCATCCGGTGGTCCTAATTTAAAATGGATTCCTAAGGGAACTAAGGTGTCTAATATTTCTCATATTAAACCCCAAGGATCCAAACAAGTTTTGATACCTAAAAACTCTAATTTTAAGAGGAATGTGCATAAGGATAAGAAGCAAACAATCCTCATAAAAAGGAAACAAAAATCCTTTGCTTCACATCCTAGCTATTTGTATCAATTTAGAAACAAAGGCTTTGAAAGAAATAGTCCACATAGGTTTAAACAAATTTGGGTTCCCAAGGAAGAGCACTATGCTAACAATGGTGATCCCAAGGTGGTTTGGGCACCAAAGGCTTATGGATAGTTATTTGTGCAGGTTGCTTGACATCCAAATGAAATTTAAAGTGAAATCCTTGCAGATGAATCAAGCATGAAAGCAAAGGGGATGAAAAAGAAATTCAACCCCAAATGATGTATTTCCAACCAAGTGTAAGAAAGATTTTATTAATTAAAATCTTGGTGGTATATTTCTTTCCCTAAACTCTCCGTGTTTATAAGTTTTGATGATCTTGAGTTATAAGTGTGTTTTTATGATTTTGTTGAAAACTTATATTGGTTTGTAAAATTAAGGGAGAGTTATCGTGTTTTGATATATGCATTAATTAAGGTGGAGAATAACATTTATTGATATGTTCTGGAAAATGTGTTTGTGATAAATAGCCTTAAAACATAACTTGATTAGTGTTACCAATTTATGTGATATGAATCATAAAGTATGCATTAATGCTAATTCTTGTAAGGTTACATGTCTAAAAAAAATAAGACATAGAGTATGCTTTAATGCCAATTTATGTGAAGTATTTTGTCTCAAAACAAAGGAAATAGAGATTATAGGAAATATGATAGAAATTGTACTTAGACTTATCTAGTATAGAAAAATGCTTAGTATAAACCATTTCTCAAAACTTGGCTATGATATAAAAGACTAGATCATGTGAGCATAAATGTTGTTGACTATCTATCCAACATGATCTTGTTGAAGGATTGCCTAAGCTTAAATATTGAAAAGACCACATTCGTGGTATAGGTGTGAAAGGCAAACAACTAAGTGTAATTCTTAAACCTTCAAATGAAGTCTCGTTCGTTTAGATCTTTTTAGACCTAATGAGAACCCAAACCATAGATAGAAAACTTGATGCTCTTGTCATTGTAGATGACTTGTCTAGATTTACTTGTTACTGTTTCTTGCATGTAAAAGTGATATTTAGGTCATTTGAAATATTTTCAAAAGATAAAAGTATGTGTATTTTAAAAATTAGAAAGTGAACATGGGGATATTTTGAAATGAACAATTCAAGCACTATTGTGAAGAAAAATGATATTGGTCATAATTTTCTAGTGCTAGAACAAAATGAGGTAGTTGAAAAGAAAGATAGATCTTTACAATAAATGGCTAGAATTGTGCTATGTGACAAAATTCCTTCTTAGTCTAAGCCATTAACACCTCATAGTATTTGTTGAATATGATTTCTATAAAGCCTATCTTAAAGAAAACCCCTATGAGTTATAAACCAAATCTTCCATATTTTCATGTTTTTGGAAGTACGTGTTTTATCCTTAACAGTGGTAAAAACACTTTAGGAAAGATTTGATGTTTAGAGTGATGAAAGAATTTTCTTAAGACATTCTACTCAAAGTAAAGCATATAGAGTATTTAATAATATGACTCTAATGGTAGAAGAATCTATTCCAGTTATAATTAATTATGTGAGGGCTGAAGTTCAAAACCCAAGGAAGGTGATGATAAAGAATTAGGATAAAGATTTTTTTTAAAAAAAAAATTCTCATTAGATCAAAGAATCAAATCTATCAAAGGACAATATGCTAATATATCTTGTGAAGAAAGAGAATCATCATTTCTAAGAGAAAATATGTGCAAGATAATGAGATCATAGAAGATCTTTTTAAAGAAATAAGGACTAGATCATTTATCTAGAATGAATGTCAATTTGTAACCTTCTTATCTCAAATAGAAACATCATAAACAAAAACTTCTATTTCAAAATCTTCTTATCTATATTTCGAAACTTGTCTCTCTGCATTTCAAATTTAGGTTTATTACTTGCAAAAAGGGATTGTCTTTATATGGTTGATACCTCATCGTGGCATTTCAAGGTCTTGAGGTTTAACAAAGCCATGGCCTTCACCGGTGACATTCCTTCATTTGAAAAAGATTTAAAAAAAAAAATTCTTTTCAAATTTCCCACCCTCTTATAGAAATTCTTATTTCCATTCTCAAACCAAATAGGTGTTTAGAAAAGGCTAGATTAGTATCTTAAGAGTTTAGTCAAGAAAAATGGGAAGATCATGATGAAACCTATGCTCCCATAGCAAGACTAGAATCCATAAGAATGTTGTTGGCATTGTATGCCACAAATCTTTTAAGCTACATAAAGAATGTCAAGAGTGAATCTTTAAATGGTTATAAATGAGAAAATGTGTTGCTTTATTTCTCAAATAGAACCCAAAAATATTAAGGAAGCTCTAATGGATGAAAATTGGTTTATGGCTATGCAAGAAGGGTTAGATAAATTTGAAAGAAGTGGTGTATGCAATTGGTTCCAAGACCTAAGGATCACCCAATCATAGTAACCAAAAGGGTCTTATAAACAAAATTAGAATTAAATCTAGATTAGTAGCTAAAGGGTACAATCAAGAAAAATGAATCAAGTATAATGAGTCTTATGCCCTCCTAGCTAAGTTAGAAGCATTGAGAATATTATTGGCATGTGCATGTCATAAGAAGTTTAAGCTATTTCAAATGAATATTGAAAGTGCATTTTTGAATGGTTAAAAATGAGGAAGTATATGTAGATAAATTCTCTTGGTTTCGAGAATTCTCAATGAAAGGATCATATGTTCAAATTTTCAAAGGAAGTATATTGTTTAAAACAAGCCCCTAAGTCATGGTATGGAAGTTCTAGCAAGTTTAGTCTAGAAGAAAATTTTAAAAGAGGTCAAAAAGATATATCATTGCTTCTAAGCCTCATAACAAGGATGTTTTAAGAGTCCAAATCTATGGACATCATGTTTTGGTTCTACAAATAAATCCCTATGGAATCAATTTGTCAATCTAATGCAAAGAGAACTTAAGATATAAAGAAGATGAAGGGATCTTTATGTCTAAGCAAAAATTACATATTCTTAAGAAATTTAATATTTTTCAAAAGTGGCATCTCAAAAGAGTGGTACATCAAGCCTAGACAATTATGAGAAATGCCAAATGGTGGAAAATGAGCTATATAGAAATATGATTGGACTTTTGCTACATTTGATAGCTACTAGGACGAACATCATGTTTAGTGTTTGCCTATGTGCTAGACTTTAATCCAATCCTAAGAAATCCCATCTTGGAGGCAAAATAGCTAAAAAGAACACTAGTGATCCATAACAAGTTATAAGAAATTACCTAGTGTCTTTGTTTAGAAGGAAGTGAATTTCCATTCCATTCTCTTTCACTAAAAGTGATTATATAGTTGTTCGAATCCTATGGATGGAACAAAAAGACTATGGCATAAATCCCCACAATATTCCAAATTGAATGTGCCAGTACAAATGTTATAGCCCTAGCAAAAATTCAAGGAATCTTGCTTAAAAAGAAAATATCAATTGGTATCATGTCCAAATCTATTGGAAATCATTTTCTGGATAAATCCCTATCAATCCTTGAGTTCTAGTGATTTTATCTGAAGAAGTTTCGAAATATGATTCTATTTCGAAACCTTTGATTCAAAGAAGTTTAGATCCTTCATGTCTTTCAAATCTATCATTGGTTAAATCAAAGGGCTTCGTCGTCAATCTCTTAGATCTCAAAAATTGATAAATGATATATTCTTGATGGCATATAGTATTCATGTCTTGAATGAATTAGCTTGATTATCTTTGTGTGACAAATGAATAGTTGAGTATGAAATCATGCTTTATTTGCTAAAAGATCATCTTGCTTCTTGAAGTTATCTATATGTAATAATCCTATGTGATTACAAGTATGGCTAAGATTATCAAAAAACAAATGTATGTTCTTAAAGCCTATCCTTAATATGTCTTGCATTAAATCTGCCATAACTTGTTTAGATTTATGTTTTTGGATGACCACTTATTCTTTGAATATATATATATATATATATGAGTGCATGTGGTTCATTCCTCAAATTTATGATCAATGTCATATTTTACTCTTGTGAAAATCATTTAAATTGAGACAAATTGCTATTCTATTTTTATATGAAAAAGTTCTCTATATCATAAAACCTTCCGTATAAGTTTAAGGGGGAGTCTTTTTCAATGAGAGTCTTTCTATTTGCTTGAAATGATTTATTTCACTCCTATATTGATCATTTAATGTATATGTCTCTTATATAATGAATGGCTATGCATTTGATTTAGCGTCATGATTGTTTAAGTATGAGTGATTTCTTGAAAAGATATAGATTGGCTCTAATATGATCATGAGTATGCAATATGGTATGAAAATTTTTCAATATCTAGCATCTCATGAATAAGGTTTCTTTGATATATATATGACATGTGCTCAAATTATGTTTGATATTAATAATGTCATCTTAAGGGGGAGCTATCTCTTGTTTTTGAAACTATCTTTACTTGGTTTAAGGGGGAGATTATTTATTTTAAGATTTGTGAAATCGCTTGAAATATTTTTATTTAAAAATGAAGTTTTTCAAACTATCATTGGGGGAGAGTTAAAAAGGGGGAGAGAGATTATCTTTTGGTTCAAGGAGGAGTCTTTTTTTTTTATGCCCTCAGTGTGTTTCGAAAAAGGGGAGTCTTCATCTTTTTGATATTGACAAAAAGGAGGAGATAAATTGAATGAATTGATTTTCATATTTGTTTTGTCATCATCAAAAAGGGGGAGATTGATATTTTACTCTTGAGTAATAAAATGGTTTTGATAATGACTATATGAAAATCAATTTCTACTATGTGGATTATATGAATAAGAAAATGAATTTTTAGTATATAAGTTTTGAAGCAAGATGTGAAAACTTATAGAAGAAATATTGAGTATGGTTGAGAGTGATTTGTTTCAAAATATACTTTTGATAATCTCAACTTGCTTTGAAAATAATCAAAATGAGGATTCAAAAGAATAAAATGAGGATTCGATAAATTTTCAATCTTTTCAAAAGGATAGTCGACTATGTTTTTCATTCTATTGACTATGCCTAAAAATAGTCGACTATTCTGTTTGATCTGTAGACTATTCAAGGCATCTGTCGACTATTTTTGTATCTGTCGACTATCGAGTAAGGATAGTCGACTATGGCTTTTCATCTGTCGACTATTTTTGTTCATAAGTTTCAAAATTTTCTTCAAATTTTTGCATCTGTCGACTATGGGAATGTGTTTGTCGACTATTGAAAATTTGTGTTATAAGATAGTCGACTATTCGTTTTTATCTGTCGACTATTTCTTTTTTTACTTGTAAAAATAGTCAACTATGCATTTTCTTCTGTCGACTATTCTTTTGCAGAAACTTGTAATGACTAGTTTTTCAATCTCCAACGGCTATCAACCTGAGCATAGTGCCGTGAGAGCCAATCCATATCTAACAGTAAGTCAAAATCCTGAATCGCCAAAACAATAAGATCCCCCACAAACACCTGGTCGTGAATCCCTATCTCGCAATCCCTGACCATCTCACTCCCCCACAACACCGTCCCTCCCGGCGTCGAAACAGATAAATCATATGGTAAAGGGTTACATGGGATTGGGATCTTATGCAACAAATGGGGTGTATGAAAGAGTGGGTGGAACCTGTATCAAATAGGGCACGTACGTCACGACCATAGAGAGAAAGTATACCTTGCACTATATCACTACTCTCAACTGCCTCGGTCGCTAACACTACAAATACCTGTCCCTGCATCTGAACTCTCTCTGTAGGCCCTGGGCGCTGTGCTGCTGGAAGAGGTAATAGTGCTCTTGAACCTTGCGCCCTAGGTGCAGACTGTCTCTGAACTGGTCTGGGCCCCACACCTCCAATCCGTGGGCCTCCACTCTGTGCTGGCTGGGTGCACCTGTTCGCTCGGTGGCCCCTCTGTCCACAGCGAAAACATATAATCTCCTGCCCTGTGACCAGTGTAGCCGGTGGGGCTAGTGTAGTCGATCTAGGCGCCTGTGGACAGTCTCTCCTCAAATGCCCCGGCTGACCACAGCGATAACATACATCTCGACATACATCCCGACACTGCCCCTGGTGTCTCTGTCGGCACTGTGGAAGCCCTGAACTCTTACTGCTTGCATCCCACTTCCTCTTCTTACTGCTACTCCCTGCGCCCTTCATGACTGACTGGTCTGATCGAGCCTCCAATCGGTCCCTCTCCACCGCTTGAGCCCGCTGAACAGCCGTGGGAAAATCGGGTGCCTCGATACCTGCCATGGAGTGACGAATCTCTGGTCGCAATCCCCTCTGAAACTTGTTGACTCTGCGAGACTCAGGGGTCACTAACTCTGGAGCGTAACGGGATAGCGCCACGAACTCAGTCTCGTACTGTGTGACTGTCTTGCTCCCTTGTTGTAACTCGATAAACTCAAACACCTTCTGCTCTCTGACCCAAGCAGGTACATAGGTCTCATTGAATGCCGCAACAAACTGTGCCCAGGTCGGGCCCTCATCTCCATATCACTGTCTGGTGGTCTCCCACCACTGCTCGGCGTCACCTCGTAACAAGAAAGTCCCCAGCCGAACTCTGTGGGCCTCTGCACAGTCTATGGATCTCAAATGCTTCTCCACCGCTAGTAACCAATCCTCAGCCACCGTCGCATCAGCACCTCCACTAAACTCTAGTGGACGTAAGGCCATAAAATCTCTAAGCATTGTAGCACCTGAACCGTCCCCTGCTCCCGACGTACCTGAATGCGACGCCTGGGCCGTAGCGGTCCTATCCTCATGTCTATGCTCTTGTAGCAACTGAGATGCTGCCAGTACATCTACAGCTCGTAAAATACCCGCTAATGTCTCCTGCATATCTGGTGGCCCTGGCTGTCTCTGCTCTCCCGTACCTGTAGCCTGAACCTCCGGAATAGGGACAAGGTGTCCTCTACCTCGCACCGGCGGCCTACCGCGACCCCGCCCACGTCGTGCGTCCATGATACCTACATGACCGAGATTAATTAGAACGCAATTCGAAATTAAGGATACGACCTAACACTCTAGCTCTACCTAACAGCCTTGGTGTACAGTTACTTGTCCCCCAAATTGACTCGACAACGCTCTGATACCAACATTGTAAGCACCCCCGCCTGGATATCCCAACCACCCGGTTATCCGAACGAAAGCGCTTACATGAGGTAAGATAAACAAACACAAGACAAAAATGCTCTGACATGCATACATAAAAAGGAATACCACAGCAGAAGCAAAATGATATACATGCATGTCTACAGGTACCCCGCTGGAACAGCGGTCGAGGAGTGTATATAAAAATATACAGACACCTGTGCCAACAATAAAAGATATAAGGAATAATCTGGCACAGTCAAAAATGGACGACAAAAATATCGTCAAAATATCAGAGATGACGGGGGCGACTAACTGTACATCGAACCAACACGGCCGGCTGCTAAGTGGAACGATCTTCGCCCTTGGCCTTTGCTTTACCCTTACCTGGAATGATGGAAAGCAAGGTGAGTCACAAGACTCAATAAGTTTATAAGAAATGAAAGGCTATAAATAGAGAAGAGACCACCCCAAACACAGCCCCATAAGTACACACAAGCCATGAGACGCTACAATACAACAGTGTAGCATAATAAAAGCACATACCGGTCCTTGGGGCCCACACAAGACACCTGGCACCCAAGTCCCATACCAACCTGCCGCTGCCCTGAAAGGTAACAATATCCTTAACAAACTTGTGCGCACTGTCCCGGGGCGGTACGCCCGTCACCCGTATCCACGTCGGTACTCCCGACAACCGAGCCATAGGCTCCCTCGGAACGGTACTCCCATCCGAGAACTAAATACTATCAGTAACCATGCAATGCACATAAAATGCAATGGCGTAGTGAGCATCAACGTGATACAAGGATGCAACCTAACCAAACCAAACTACCATGCTCCGCCCACATAGTAAATCACACGCGATGCATATGCCCATGCTGGATGCAACCTAACCAAACTAGAATGTCCGTGATCAAGCATGACCAAATCATGATAATCCCAACATGCAGCCCGTACCCATGTGCACACCAAACCATGCCACAAGAATAAAATATAAACAGGCATGCTATAATCATATAACGGTAGAGCTAGTCAGCAATGCCTGGCACCGGTCAACGGTCAGTGGGTAGGAGAGACCCGTCGGTGGCCTAAGGTAGACCGTACGACAGTCACTCCATCACCGAACCGCCGACCCTAGCCCCCATTGCACAATCGCTCCAGCCAGAAAATAACCAAAAATCAAATTATCATACCCGAACCGCTAAGAACCTAGCCCCGGGTGAGTACGACATCATTCCCAACAGACAGGGGGGTGACACAAACCCCCGTAGGCAACCAACGAATAAAACCCACGAGACCAATTTAATAAATTAAATTTTAAACTAACTATTTAAAATTCCATAGTTAATTAATAGCTGAATTAAATGAAGGGAGGTCAAATAAATTGGCAATGAAAGAACTGACGAGGTAGGAAGGAAGAACTTGCCTTATCAGAGATATCCTTAGGCTCGTTTGGTCCAAAAGCGGCAAAAATTATACAAACTGCAATATCCCAATTATTTGCCAAAATTAACAAAATTGGACGCAAAACAAAATTCTGACCGTACAGAATATTAATTACTAACTGCTCTACATACATGGATAATTAAAACTTGAATTAAACTTGATTAAATCAGGATTTTCCACCCAAATTTCTCACTTTTTCTCCCGCGCGCTCGCTGGGTTTTCTCTGAATTTTGCTCACTATTTGAGCAAAAAGGAATGCCCGAAGTCGGGCTTAAATTGGGCTAAAAAGGCTGCCAGATTGCAGCCACGTGGCTGCTGCTGGGACGTCACAAGCATGATCCTAAATTAGAGTCTCCATGCCATGTATGGGGGTTACTTAAATTGGAAATGTTTTCATACCTAAACTCATTTGATTAATCTAAATTATTGGTCTCTGTTTATAAATTGCAACCTAATTTATGGTAATTACTTAATCTAGACTCTCTCATGCCATGTATGGAGAGTGCTTAACCTATAATTATCATTATCCTGAGTTGTAATTATTGGCAGGATCTCAAGGTATGTTAAGTGTAGTTTAATCTATGATAGTTGCTTAATCTAGACTTTCTCATGCCATGTATGGAAAGTGCTTGACTTAGAGCTATTACATTTTGGAATATAGTTAACTGTATAGCCTCAATTTTAATCCATTGATGTTAAGTATTTTGATATCTCTTTATTAACTCAGTGGGCTGGCACATAAATTGCTTTGTCCCAAGATTACCTTCCATACACAAACATCTTTTTCTTTTATCTTAAAAAAAGGTAAATCATTTAGCTGAATTGGTCTGACAAACCCGTTTAGCACATAAAGATTTTTCTCCGCTTTCATTTTCGTTTTGATCTCCCAGGGAATCGACTTGGAGTTACCTAGAAAATTAAATTGTGCTACAACGCACACTCGTACATTAGCGAGTATAAACGTCTTGTGCCTGCATGCTTATTTCTTATTTCTTTATTTTGTATGTGTTTGTTTGAAATAAATGCACAAGGTTAAGCGCAACCAATTTTGGCGCCGTTGCCAGGGAGATCGGTGTTGGAATTAGTGCTGCAAAAAAAAAATTATAGTTTTGTTTCTTTCATTTTTGTTATTATTATTAATACATGAGACATAGGTTAGGTAAGATTCATTGTTAGAATTCTTATCTGAATTTTCACGTTCATATTTAATTATGTCTCAGTATTTTGATTATATGTCTGTGTTTGGAATTGCTTTTGGTTATCACGATCCCATTGAGCAAACTATTTCTAGAGCCTTTGAAGATTACCCAAACCTTCCTAGGCAACTAACTCCATCCTACACCATAGTTCCTGTTGTTCACCATGATTTTAATGACGACCCAAGTGCGACATTGGATTATTTAACCCTGAAGGTGGAGTGGTTGGAGTTTCAAAATTTTCAAAATTTTAATGAGATAGAGGTGAGATGCTCAGTGTGCAGGTCTTCAAATCATCAAACAGATGATTGTCCTACCATACTTGTTCTTAAAAGATTTTCGAAGGGGCAACCATCTCATTTTCAATCACACCACAGTGAGGGTAGGTTTTCTTTTAACCAAATTCAGAGTTAGAGGGAGGATTCTTTTGTGTTGAGTTACAACCCAAGTCTTTTCCCTTACCCCAACTCATATGATAATCAGAATTTTTTTTGGAGCAATGATTCTGTTTCTCAACTTGATGAACCCTTCCCTTCACCTCCTCACCAATTTGAGTTAGAGCAAGGGTTTACATCCAATGAGTACCACCCTCAAGATGACAAATCTTTAGAGGATACCCTTCAAAAATTCATGGAAGGTCAAATGAGATTTAATGCACAGGTGGTCGAATTTCAAGACCAAACCATTGGAGCCAAAGGTGACATTCTTGATCAATTGACCTTGTTAATAGAGATCTTGAGCATGAGTGATCCTGGTGAATTTCCAATCCAACCTAATCAAGATTCTATAAGTCAATGTGTTGGGGAGGAACTTTCGTCTAGTGATACCATTGTAGAAGAAGAAGTCCAGAAGGAGGATAATGATAAGATCTAAAAGTTGAAATGTCAAGATGTCATAGGTCTATCCATATTTGAGCCTAACTTTATGATCTTTAGTTTGGTTTATATAGGGGATCAAATTAAACCAAACATGTGTGAGGTGTTTGTGCAAATTAATATGCCACATTTTGATGTAATAGATCCAACACCTCTAAATGAAACATTTTCAAAAGATGGTCGTGCTTTTATAAGAAAAATCTAATTGCATCATTTTGAAAATAATGTTATAAGTGGTTTAAGGCATGTAATCATTGTTGTGATTTGAAGTGCAACCACTTATTTGATCCTTAACTGGAAGAAGAGGAAAAAGTAATAGAAAAAAAATATAAGAATAAAAGGCTATTAGTTTTGCCTCCATGTAGTTGTTTTTGATTTTGAATGTGTTTTTTGTTAGAAAGATCTTTTGTAAGTTTGGCATTCCTCTTTAACATTCACTAGTTTATGCTTCTTTTTTGTAGTTCAATTTTTGAAATCCGCAATGAGCATATGGATCTTTTCTGCATTGAAAACAGCAGGTACTCCTAATCTCAACTTTTTATTATGTCTAAGGATATTTCACCATCCAAGTATTCTTAATTTTTATGTGTTATTGTGTTTAAGAACAATATACAATCCAAGTTAGGGGGTGAGGTATAATTGATTCATGCTTACTTGTGGTTGTTTCTTTGATTTTTTTTATAAAAAAAAAATATTTGCTAGTGTTTGATGTGTTTATTTTTCTTAGTATTATGTGGCTTTGTTAATTAGGTCTCAACAGTTTTAATTCTTTTGGGAAAAAAAAATGAGCTCTGCAGCATTCAATTGAACTCTAGAACATTTGAATGGCCCATAAGTCCTCAGTGCGCATTTTGCCAAAAACCATTTGAATGTCCTCAAAGTCATTTGAATGTCAGCACTGTTGCATTCAAATGAGGTGTCCACTTCTTTAAAACCCGCGGCGCACATTCGAATAACCTTACAGCCATTCGAATTAGCCTTCTGTTCTTCAAGCTTCCATTCGAATCAGCCTGCTATCATTTGGATGAAGGCGAAATTCATTTGAATGCATTATTGTTGCATTCGAATGCCCTTAACAAAATTTCAAAAAATTGAACCCCAGCATCAAATTCATTTGGATGAATTTCTTTCATATTCAAATGCCTCGACTAGCATTCAGATGAATTTGCGATAGTTTTTGCAAAAAAAAAATAGTAAAAAAGAAAAAAATTGTGACCCTATTTCATGTTTACCCATGAGCATGCTTGACTCTATCTTGGTTTTGTTTAATTGTGTGGTCGTGTTATTTTAAGAATGTATAATAATAATAATAATAATAATAATAATAATAATAAAAATAGTTTCTATTTAATTTTGTTTGTGTGACTTTTTGTTTGTGTTATAAAAACATTCAAATGTAAGTTTTTATTTGGGTTTCTATTTGTGTTATATAAAATAAAGAAAAGAAAAAATAAATGGTTTTCTTTTTGTTTTAATGTCTCAATTTGAGTATTTAATTTTAGTTGTTTATGTGTTTTTCTATTTGTGTTATAAAAAAAATTAAAAAAAGAAAAAAATTGCTAATGTTTAAATGTGTGCTTAGTCATTCGAATGTCTTTGAACTCATTCAAATGAGTTGCTATTGCATTCGAATGACTCCAAGAAAACAAGAAGAAAATGTACAGAAAAAGAAAATTTATTCGAATGAGAAATAAAGATATTCGAATGTGTTACTGTTGCATTCGAATAACTTGTACAAATCCTTAAATTACTGTTTAAAATTCATTTGAATAAATCTTGTTCTCATTCGAATGATAATTCTAAAAAAACATATATACATATATATTAAATAAAAAAAATAAAAAGTATATTAAAAAAAAAAAGGAGCAAATTCATTTGAATGTTTCTCGTGTTTTTTGGTAAGTAAATAAAAGAATTAAAAAATATATAAAAATAAACAAAAACATAAATAAATAATAATAATATAAAAAAATTAAAAACTTTTTTTCCGAGCAAATGCATTTGAATGTTGTCCCCGATTGCGTCACTTATTCTTGTTTTTTTTTAAAAAAGTATTTACAAATTAAATATAATATTAAAAAAAAAGAAAAAGAAAACAAACAAACAACACATTCCATTGATATCACAATTTCGTACTCATTCGAATGATTTTAAAAATTAAAAAATAAATAAATAAATTAAGATAATGATAAAAAATAAAAAATAAATAAAAATAAAATTTTGATCAAATGCTTTTGAATGTTGTCCCTGTACCATTCAAATGCATCACTTAAAAGTAAAAATATTAAAAAAATAAAATAAAATGAAATAAATAAAAAAATTTGAAAATTTTAATTCAAAAATAAAAGAGAAAAAAATAAAGAATCAATTCGAATGAACTTCCTGTAGCATCCGAATGCATCAATTAAAAATAAAAAATAAAAAAAATTAGTTAAAAAATTAAAAATTAGAAAGAAAGAGAAAAAAATTGGGATTCTTTTGCTCCTTTTTACTCTTATATATAATCTAAATTTTCCACTATTGGGAACTTAATGTGCTCAATTGATGCTTATTCTATTGCATTAGATTTTTATGCTATTAGCCAATTTGAGTTTGTGATTTGAGACATGAGTGTGATAATTTCTTATTTGAACCCATAAATGTATAAGATTTAGAATGAGTGATCTGTATGCATAGATTGTTCTTTGATTGAAAATTTGTCTCTCAAGTATGAAATTTATTCAAATAGTAATTAATTGGTTAATGCACTGCATGATTCCTCAATTAAAGTAGAGACTATTACCTAGTGTGAGCATTTAAGCCCATGTACTATTTTTTCTGAGTGAATAAACACTTACTCTAATTACAGTTTTCCTTGCCTCTCATGTTTTTCAATAGCTTCATTACACTACTTTGCTTTGAATGCCAAAAATGTCAATGAAAGAATTAAACTTGCTTCAAATTCTAAATTTGATGATTGAGTGAAAGTGTGTCATAGGATGTGACAATGGAATTCTTTTGTTGAAAATTTGAACCTGTTAACCTATTTCTTTTTCTATTATTTTTCCTCATTAGTCCCATTGAGCCGATTCAATTATTTCTTTTCTTATTACCCTCATTTTATCCTAAATCCTATAAATATTTGCCCTACCTAATGTGTTCGGGAAATAGTCTATCTTAGTATTAAAAATTGAAAAGAAAAAAATGATGAAAAAGAAAAAAACTCGCAGTTATTCGATAAAGAGCTGAGGAGAAGATGCATGCTTTCATTATGTTGATTCATTTTTTTGTCAAATTCAAAAAAAAAAAATAGAAAGAAAAAAAAGGAAAAAAAAATGAAAATGAGACTCTGCTTAAATAGAATTATTTCCTGGGATACATTCTTCGAATCCTTTATCTTTTCTTTATTAACCCATTTACCTCTAAACCCCGTTACAACCCGATGTGCAATCCCTCTAGATCCTATGACACATGGAAGCTTGAGATTTGAATTTTAGAGTTGAAATTTTGTTTAATATATGAAGTTGTGCATTTGTGCATTATTCCGATCATGAAGCAATGTCCAAATCCCTTTTCTTTCATATAAGTCCATTTTTCATTTTAGGATGACACCAAATTGAATTTGTTTTGCATTTACCCTTATTACGGTGCATCCCAGAGAGTAGCCACGAGGGATCATTTTTCTTGGAGTGTACACCTAAGAGGTTTTGAAGTTAAAGCTTAGAGGTTGTAATGTGGGTTGTTAATTTATTTGATTGTTTTTTCTATGATTGAGTGTCCCATGACAAAAATATGACAAAGAATGGTCGATTGCATGTAAGAGTAACTTATTCTTGTTTTATAAATTTTGGTTTTAGATTTGAAATTTAAACATTGATGTTGATGTTGTGAATAAAAATTGACTAGTATAAAATCCGATTGCTATGGGACTAACAATGTTTTAGTTGGGGGCTATGACTGATGCTCAAAAATGTCAAAATTTTATTATATTTTCACCCCTATTTTGACCTTGAAATTGGATTTAATTGAATATTTATACGTCTTTCATGGTTATATGTAGATTTCTCAAATATATATATAATAATAAAATAGTAAATAAATATAATATATAACATATACAAATATAATGCATATATATATATCCTATAAGTGCAATGCGTGAAGCATATATATAACATTATAACATATTATAATGTATTGGCAGCCATGCGTGAATCTCAATCCAATGAAGCCAACATCCATTCGGATGCTTTACAATACCCATTTGAATGGATGAAGTCCAAGCACTGTTGAAGATCAAACTCATTCGAATGACTCGTCCCTCATCCAGATGTGTCCTCTCCAAAGCGTTTAACGTTGTTTTGAGCACCATCATCGGAATCCCTTTTTGAAGATTTTGTCAGGGCACACGCAAATGAACGTGGTGGCACGTGACCTAATTTCTTCTTTGATGAGGGCCATTTGCAGAAGATGAATATATATATATATATATCATCGGCTTCACTAAGAAGAGAGTGCCCATCCGCCATTTAACAAAAATAAGGGGAAAAGATCATTGTTCATCATCTTGTTCTTCTGTTTGGCTTCTTTTTTGTTTTGCTCGTTAATTCTAGCAGTTTCATGTTCTTCATTTCATTCTATAAATACAGTGTTATTTATTTCTGTTATCTACATTCTGTAATTTCTTTTCATGTGCGTTTACATTCTACAACTTCCATTAACCGTTCATATACGTTTCAGTAATTTCAATTTCCGCATTTACATTCAAGCACTTTAGTTCCTGTCTCTTTAATTTTTAGTTGGAGATGTGTGGCTAAGCTTAAACTTGGGCCAAGGCAAGGACTGTGTCCAGTGCCACTGCTTGCCTAAGAGAGTTGAACTCTTAATGAATTAACAATAGGTTGATTTTAATTGAGCAGTGTGTAAATTGAATCTATGGGTTTGGATTGAAGCATGATCCTAAATTAGAGTCTCCTTGCCATGTTTGGGAGTTACTTAAATTGGAAATGTTTTCATACCTAAACTCATTTCATTAATCTGAATTATTGGTCTTTGTTTATAAATTGCAACCTAATTTATGGTAATTACTTAATCTAAACTCTCTCATGCCATGTATGGAGAGTGCTTAACCTAGAATTATCATTATCCTGAGTTGTAATTATTGGTAGGATCTCAAGTTATGTTAAGTGTATTTTGATCTATGATAGTTGCTTAATCTATACTTTCTCATGCCATGTATGGAAAGTGCTTAACTTAGAGCTATTACATTTTGCAATATAGTTAACTGCATAGCCTCAATTTTAATCCATCGATGTTAAGTATTTTGATATCTCTTTGGTAACTCAGTGGGCTGGCACATAAATTGCTTTGTCCCAAGATTACCTTCCATACACAAACATCTTTTTTTTTTTTTTTTATCTTAAAAAAAGAAGCAAATCATTTAGCTGAATTGGTCTGACAAACCTGTTTAGCACATAAAGATTTTTTGCCGCTTTCATTTTCATTTTGTTCTCCTAGTGAATTAACCTGGACTTACCTAGAAAATTAAATTGTGCTACAACGCATACTCATAGACTAGCGAGTATAAACGCCTTGTGCCTGCATACTTGTTTCTTCTTTTTTTATTTTGTATGTGTTTGTTTGAAATAAATGCACAAGGTTAAGCGCAGCCAGATGTCACCCAGATAACACCTTGCTCTCCTAAGTCGAGCAGCCTAGAATCCCAAGGCCATGCGCATCACGGGTCATCACATAAAAGAATGCTACTTTGCTCTCATGGTCGACTGCCTCGGTCACGCTTAAATTCGACCCTCCAAAACTAGAGCATTATAGAAAAAACTGCCTAGGCCTCATTTTTCTAGCTCGAATGCTCGTTGCTCAAGCATCTGACATCGCGGGTTGTGGATCGTTTGGGCCCAATCCCAGCCCTCTTCTTAGGCCCAATCTCGGCCCTTTCCTTAGGCTTAATCTCGGTCCCCTCCTTAGGCCCAATCTCGGCCCTCTCTGTGGACCCATCCTTGGCCCAACACTAGCCTACCATGACATCATTGCAACCCCACTGGGTATCCATGTGGTCGTTTCAGATGCAATCCTCATTAATGGTGGATCTCATCCACATTAATAAGGGTCCTGTCGCCACCAGGCTACTACCTGGGAACCTCTACCAGCGTCGGACAACTAGTCCCATCACCTGCAAATGCACGACGCATGCATGTAGGAGGACATCTCCTCCTCTTATATCAACCAGTTCTCTTCAGAGCCAATGTATGTTCTGACCTCTGACCTACTGATACGTTGTCTCTTCTTACTCTCTTACTTACTCGAGTATAGGAGTGCTTGCAGGTGCCAGCCGCCCCCTGGATGGACTCATCGTCGAAGCCCGTGCCCTACCTCCAATCATCCTCTGTTAGTCAGGAAGGTGCCAGCCACCCCCCAGACGGACCCGTCCCCGGAGCCTGCACCCCACCTTTGATTGTCCTCTGTTGGTCAGAAAGGAACAAGATTAATGAAGGTGATTAAGTGGCCTAACTAGGTTAAAAAATAAGGTTTAGAATTAAACCAAGAGATTAAGTGTGTATAAATATAAGGAGAAAAGTTGAGAGAAGAGGGTGATAGAGTCAGTGGAGCATCAGGAATGGCAGACCAGTTGCTAGGGTTCTCTTCTTTTCACCTAGTGGTTGCTAAGTATCTCAAGGAAAGGGATTTCAAGGTAGGGAACTCACCGTTTAGCTCTCTTTAGTCTAGAAACCCAATTTTTCCTTTGTTATGTGGCTAAAAAAGATGTATGTCTCTATGTATGGCAACCTATAGGTGGTGTTGAAGGTGAAGAGAAGCTTGGGATTGATAAAGAAAGAAGTCAAGCAAGTTCCTACTCCTTTCAAATGGCTAGAAGCTTGAAACTTTATCTTTTGAGATGGTTTTTACAAAACTCCTTATTTGAAAGCAAGGTGGCTATATGGTTGTAATTTACTTCCTTTTCCCTATTCAATCTCCTTCTTAACACTTCCAAAGGGACTTTTTCTCCCTATTCTTGTTTGGGAATGATGCCTTTTTATTAAGGTGAAGATTTGGCAAGGGTTTGAACCATCTTGCCAAGGTTCGGGTGAGAGAAGCAGAGGATCAAGGTATTTTTGGTCTTTGTCGACAGGTTGCCTCCTAAAGAGTAATCTGTCGACAGATGCCAATGCACCTATCAACGGGGCTTTCCCTATTTTGGTCAAATGTCTCTTGTAGGCTTCAAAATTCCCTTTTCTCTATCTTGACTCATGTTTCCTTTTCTCGTGTGCATCCCATGCATTCCAATTGTGATTGTGTGAATATGTTGGCATTGTACATGTGGGGGTAAGAGGTCTTATGCATGGTCTTATGAAACATGATGTTTAAGTTATGTATGGCATGGTTTGGAGATCATATGTACTATATGATACGCATTGCAGCCTAGATCCGCTGGGATATCCCTGATGGCGCTACACCGAAAGCTCGAGTGGGCTAAATGCTAGACTCATGTGGGGCATAGATCCCTTAATATGAATTTGTTAAAAGAGAATTTGTGGATGCATGCACCTTATCCTTATTACATGATTCTCTTGTGGCTTGGGGCTGGCATAACATGAGTGCTTGCTATTATACGTTCTTGGAGCTTATGGCTCGATTCCTCTCCTTTGTGTGTGTATGAGTGGGGACATCCCTTATTATTATTTTTGGGATTAGAATCCATTACTCTTATTGCCATTTTGTTTCTATTATGTGTGTTGGGCTTTGTAGCTCACTTGTGTTTGCGTCATTCCAGGTAGAGGTAAGTCTAAAGAAAATGGGGAACCTAGCAATGTGGGGTCCAGTGTCTAAACGTGTATAAAGTTGTTCTTGTTGGAAGATCTTTTGGGGTTTTAGCATGGTGCCTATCTATTGTTTTGTAGTTCTTTTAGGGGCCTTGAACTCCTTTGTTTTGTAATGCTATGGATGTATGGCCCAGTTGTATGTTTTGATACCTCTTGTCCAGTTTATATGTATAAAACTTTCTTGTTGGTTATTAATTGTTATGGTATTCTCTTATGACTCTAACAGGTACCATTCCTTTTTAACACTTCTCTCTTAGTTCCCTCGGCTAAGGTCTTTAAGGGTGGGGTTAACATAGACGTACAACAAGAAGCAACTGGCTATTCTCCAAGAAATAGTTACCTTTACAACATTTCCTTTGTTGGCTTTGTTGTATGCATGTGGCTAATATCCATGTGTCTTGCAAGACACTATTGTTAATTACTTAGCAAAAAAATTAGCAATGGATTTTAATCCATCGCTTAAGCATGCATTGTTAAATTTTTAGTGATGGATTTTTAGGTTTGTCGCTAATTAGAGACAAAAAATTTCTTGTCACTATAGCCTAAAATTCCATCACTAAAACAGTCATAAAAATGGTCACATTTTTGTTTTAGAGAGGGAAAAAAAGTTTCAAAGATGGAATTTGTTGTGGGGTGCCCTAAAATTTTCCTAAGTTTCAAAAGCAATTTTCGAGTCCATTATCCCCAAAAAAGTCTCTGAGATGAGAGCCTTTTGAAAGCCTCGATGTGTCTTTCGAGACCTACCTCATCATGCATCATTTTTTCCCAAGTCCAAGGACACCTTTTGGGGTTTATCGGACCAAGGGCATTCAGTGGCTCGAAGCCCCTTTGGGACCATCTGGAGACAGCCATCAAGGTGCCTCACCCAGAACCCTTCTCCAAGCCCTCCGGCCTCATTTGATGGTTTTTCCTAGAATAGCCTCCTAGCTCACTCGTGGGTTCCACCATTTTTACCTATAAATTGGTGCATCTTTGAAGGCAAAAGGACCTTCTTCTTTTGATACTCATCCTCTCAAACCTCTAAGACTCTTTTGAGACAAACGGATCTCACTAGACCCTAGGACCTTTTAGATTCTCAAACTATTAACTTAATTCTCTCAAGTCGTTCAACCATCACTTTATAAAGCCTAACCAGGAACTTGAAAATAACATGAATACCCCATCGAGATACTAATCATATTCATACACTTCCATCATTCTTATGACATTAGACATACATTTGGACATTTCTATTATACCATTGTTTGACTTAGGCATCGGAGGGCCTATGTGGGGGAGTCTCCCACTTGCTTTTTTGACCTTTATTTGTGACTGCAGGCTAAGCTCCCAATATAACGACCTGTTACTTGGTCAATGTCATGGTTAATGATTTTATTTTGTTTTAAAGTATAGATATATTTATATATATATCATGGATTATAGAGAAATCTAAAGGTTAGAAATTTAATTAATTGAGTTGAGTTTAATGAATAGATATGGGCTAATGTGAGAAGCCAAAAGTCTTGGGATAGCTAAAAATTAAATAAAACCCATTTCTAATGGATTGAGCCTAAATTAAGTGGGTTGTGAATTTAGTTAAATTCAAGTGACTTGGATTGGGCCATAAGTGTAACAACCCAATAGTGGGTTCGTGTAACACCCGGTGTTATCGGTGTTAAGAGAATGAGAAAGGAAGTGAGAAACTTCCAAAAATGCCCTTGGGAAGGGTTAGACCCTTGAAAATATTGGTGCCCTATGAGAGGGGCATTTTGGTAATTTTGATAGTGAAGTCCAATAAAAGGTATTTTGGTAAATTGGAAATAATTCCTATGTGGAATAGGGTGAGTAAGTGAATTAAATCCCAATTTTGTTTTTATGTGGAGATATGTGATTAATAATTCATAAAAGGGTATCTTGGTAATTTGGATTGATTTCATAAAGGAATTTAATTATGGAAAATGGGGAAAAGGGTGGATATTGAATTATTTGAGAAAATAATTATGTTTTCCCTAAATTGGTGAATAAATGTGGTAATACCACATGGATGGATGAGATGAGAACTTGGGAGCCAAGTATGGGTTTAAAAGGTGACACATGGCAAAGTCTTGTTCAAGTATAAATAGGGTGATTTAATTAAATGCAAAAGAAAGGATTTTAGTCTTTCAAGCATTTAATGAGAAGCATGATGGTGTTGGATTAAAAGAAAATCCAAAAAAATAAAGTAAATGGTCACCATTAATGCTTGAAATTATGGTGATATTTATAAATGGAAAATGAGGGATTTAAGTCTTTCAAAGTGGTCTCTCATGTGATGGGGAGAAAATAGTCTCATTTAAGTAAATGAGAAATAAATGGGAATTTCAAGAGATCTAATGGATGAGATGTATTTTGAAAAAGAGAATAAATCCAAGGGTGGGGATTTAAAGAGAGGAAATGGCATGGATTGTGTTTCTTCCAAGAGAGATGAAATGTATCTAAAGAAATGGAAGGTGGAGATTTAATTCTCCCCAAGCACATGGATTGTGCTTTTAAAGAATGGTGGAGATCCATTCTTGAAAAGGGGAAAGGGTCGTATTTAAGGGCAACTGAGGAAGACTTGTCTTCCTTTGGCCATTTGGAGAAAGAAATGAAGAAGACAGGAAAGAAAGAGAGAGAAAGAAGTCTCTCATGGAGAAAAAAGTGAAGAAGAAGAAGAAGAAGTAAGGGATCAAGGTAAGATCCATATTTCTTCTCTCTATTTGGTTTTCTTTGTATGTAAAGTGAGTTCTTGTTGGAATGCCATCTTAGATGGGAGAAGATGACGATGGAAGCTCTCTTGAAATGAAGATTGGAAGATTCAAGAATGAGGTAAGGGATGGCCCCATGAGAGGGTGGCCTTGCAATGTATTGTAAGTATGGTTCACAACGTTTTTATGTAGCATTTGCATGTAGTGCATGGTTGTTACTTGTGTGATGCAAAATCTAGTGGACCTATGGCCATATGGAGGACTAGTGTTGTGGAGGTTGATAGGTTGATGCCTCAAACCTTGGAGGGTTGTGAGGATAGATGGGCCTAACCTCATTTGCATACATTTGGCATACATAAACATGGTTATATTCATATTTATTTTTGCATTGCACCCTTATTGAGCTTAATAGCTCATGAGGTTTTATCCTCCCCTTATAGTTTGTTCTTATGTCAAAAGAGAAAGGGAAAAGTTGTGAGCTTGTGGTTAGAAGCTCATGATGTTTATTTTATTTTGTTGTAAATTTATGGCTTTTGGAAGCCTACGTTCTTGTGTTGGTTTATGAGATGTAAATTTATTTTGGTTGGTAATGGCTTGTTAAAGCCTAAGACTATGGATGTATTTCTTTTTGAAGTGTTTGATTTTAAATTGGAATGAGATTTTGGCTTATGACATGTTAAAGCCTAGGTTTTGGTGAAAGTCTTATTTTTGGTGTGTTGTGGGAAGCACCAAAGAAGTTAAATCAAATGATTTTTGTTGGGAAATGAGGCTTTTGGAATGTGAAAAGTGGATGTTTTTGATGTATGTATGAGGGGTAAGAATTCTGGAAATTATGGGTTTAAAGGCCCAAAGGAAAAAAAAAAAGGAAAAATTTTGGAAGCAGTAGGGGCAGGCAACAACCGCGCCAGCAGGGCCACGTGGGTGAGCGTGCGAGCCTAGGCAGGCGTGAGGACGACCGGGCACAGGCGCACAGGGCGGGCGCACCGTGAAAGTGGCCTGCGACTAATGCTCGCTAGCGTGTAGTTGGGCCCCGCGTGAGCCCCTAGGCGCGTCGTCGCATAGAAGCTAGCCCTGAGAAGATTTAGGTCTAGATATGCAATCTCCTTCCAATTTAAAGGAGGTCCAACAACTGATTGGTTATCTTGCGACCCTCAATCACTTCCTTTCCAAGTTTGCAGAAAGGAGTTTACCTTTTTTCATATACTAAAAGGAGGAAAGAACTTTCAATGGGATGATAAGTGTGAACAAGAATTTCAAGCACTAAAAGATTACCTTCGTGAAATACTACTCTTTACCTAACTTGAGGAAGGAGAAGTGTTATATGTTGACCTTGGAGTCAGCCAAGTTGCAACCAGTGTGGGACTCCTAAGAAAGATTGAACATGTGGACATGTCAGTGTATTATGCCAGCTAAGTGCTTCGCATTGCTGAAATTCGATATCCTTATGTTGAGAAAGTGGCATTCACCTTGTTTATGGTAGTACAGAATTCAAACCCTATTTCCAAGCTCATACTATCGTGGTCCTCACTGACCATCCCCTACGGCAAATTCTCTAATGTCTAGAACACTCAAGAAGATTAACCAAATTAGCTATTAAGCTTAGTGAGTACAATCTTCAATATTAAGCTTAGTGAGTACGATCAAGGGTCAAGCATGATGTTTTAATCTTGTGTTTAATTTTGATGATGAAAAATATCAAATGGTTTTATACTCTAAATCAAGGTATATGATTTGGAAACAAAAATCAATTTCAAGTACCTTTGTGAAAATGAAAACCAAATGATCTATATGTTTCTATAGATGAAGATTTACACAAACAAGTATTAAGATTTAAAAGAATCTCCTAAATGGTTTTTCAAATTGGTTTTGAATCATTGGATAAATGAAGCAAAATGTTTCAAAGGTAAAAGACCATATTGTTGAGCCTAAGAAATGCTATTTCTCTAAGTCTAGAAGATTAGCACATTATAATGAAACATATATGAAAATGTTTTCATTTTGAAAAATAATCTCCCAGTATTTTGCTAGCCAGTATTCATTGTTGTTAAAATGATTTTTATTAAATTTTTCAATAAATAGAATGTATGTATTTTGGGAGTGACAAATTTACTAAATCCAAAGTTTATACTAAAACCAAAATTCTATTTTGTTATGGTTTTGGATTTTGATTTTTTTGGATATTTTTATTGAATCCAAATAGGGGTACTTTCTTATTTACATTTATGTATTAAAGTAAATGGAAGATAAAATATAAATTAAAAAAAATGAGGACATTTACTTAAACTAAAGAAATGTAAATATGTTGTAATATTTTCAAGCTTTATTTGTCGACTGCATGTTTTCAATCTGTCAACTAAGTATTTCATTCTGTCGACTAACTCTTTCATTCTATCAACTATCTCTTTCAATCTGTTGATTATGTGCTATGCATCTATCGACTATGTTTTGTTATGCCGACTATCTTGATGGTTCTATCGACAACTTAATTCAATCTATCGACTATCAGTGTGTATTTTATAATAAGTTCTCTTCATATTTTTGTTATGTTGACAATGTCTAATTTTTATTCACATAATTAGTTGACTAACCTCTTTACTCTGTCAAACTTGAGGCAACATGGGAACTTGAGGAAACAATTAGGAAGAAATATCCTCATTTGTTCGAGGAAATGGAAATAGAGTAAGAAATTTTTATATTTTCTTCCAGAATGCAATAATTATTTAACCTTCAATAATACCGAGTATGTTTAATTTCGAGGCCAAAATTCTTTTAAAGGGGTAGAATATAATACCCCATATTTTCGTGAAGTTGCCACGTATTTTAAGTAAGTTTAAAATACCGAAACATAGGCTTAAAATGAGTGACCGAATTAGCTGCAGGGAGTGCCCTGGAGCTTAGATACCTAAAGACATATTGATTTTCAATTAAGTTAAGTTGTAGTCTATAAAGATCGAATGATGGTAAGGGGCTTCCGAGAAATCATACATTTTGAGTTATTAATTTTGAGATTTTAAGTATCTCGATAAATTTGATGTTTGAGGGTGTAATTGTAATTAGAGAATTATTCAAATGGAATAAGGATGAAATTAGGAGTTCAAGTGGTAAAATATCAAAGTTTGAGAACTTGAAATAAGGGAAAAAATTTCATTTGGAAGAAGTTTGGAGAATTAGCTTGGATTTCAAAAATTAAATCCATTCTAGCTTTGGATTTGAAAAGCCATTCAATTATAACTTTGAGTCTTTGGAGTCCATGGTTTAGCTTGTGACAAGTGGCACCATGTGATTGGTTCAAAGAATCTATAAATAAGGCCATGGGGTTGTGTCCAAATCATTCCAAATGAGTTTGAGTTTTGAGAGGTTCTAAGGTGGGGATCTACTCTTTAAAAAGGAGAGGGAATTTTGCAAGAAAAAGGGAAGAAAGCGGCGGAGAAGTGGGGGAGAACGAGCCTCGTTGGAGTTGCGGGTCTTGGCCGAAATTCACCAAAATCAGTTAGAAAAAAAAAGTGAAGTAAGTCCTTTTTTTTTTTTTATAATCCTATAAAGGGGGAAGAAAGGGTAGCGTAAATTCAAACGGGGGTCGAATCAGAGTTAAAATGAGTTATGGCTAAAAAACTAAAACAAGGCAAAGCTATCCGAATCTAGTAGGCTGCGTGTGAGTTACACGCGCTGGGAAGTGGTTGCGCGTGAAGGCGCATGACCCACCTTCCCAGGGCGCGTGAGGGGCCCAATTTTCTTCAACTTTTCCAGTTTTGTCCGTAAATTAATGCCCTTCAACCCCATGTAAAAATATTTGAGGTTAGGTTTACCAAAACGTCTGTTTTCTGCAGAAACCTAGCTCGTTTGTTGTGAAATTGTATCTTCCAAGAGATAAACCTTCAAGGTGAGACTCCTATTGTAATACCCTGAGAGCCCAGAGAAGTTAGAATATATCGAGGATAGTGTAAGAAAGGAAACAACACCAGCTGGATACCTTTTGGGCTGAATGTAGGCAAGGAACTCCCAAGTTAAGCGTGCTTGACCTGGGACAATTCAGGGATGGGTGACCCCCCTGGGAAGTTCGTGTAGGCCCATCAGGGTAAGTTGTTCATGTTCTTCCTATCGCTCGAGCGGGTTGTTACAGGTGGTATCAGAGCCGACCCTCGAGCCTCTAAGCGCGGTGGTGGGGCAAACCTCAGCGAGGAGGCTGAGTCCCGAAGGGGGTGTGAGGCCCCTATGGGGGGGTGCGTGTAGGCACCTTAGGCGAATCCCACATCGGCCATGCACAGGGGGAGATCTGGGACCGGTTGTAAGGTCGCATGACGAGGACGTCATGTGCTTAAGGGGGGGAGAATGTAATACCCCGAGAGCCCAGAGAAGTTAGAATATATCGATGATAGTGTAAGAAAGGAAACAACACCAGTTAGATACCTTTTGGGCTGAATGTAGGCAAGGAACTCCCAAGTTAAGCGTGCTTGACCTGGGACAATTCAGGGATGGGTGACCCCCCTGGGAAGTTCGTGTAGGTCCATCAGGATAAGTTGTTCCTGTTCTTTCTATCGCTCGAGCGGGTCGTTACACCTATACTCCAAATCCTATTTTTGTTCTCTTATGAGAGACTACTATTGCACGAAACATGTTTTATGAAGTTCCTGTACATAAATTCTTGTTGTTCTCTTACGTGAAATCATGTTTATTATATGGAATGTATTTTTCAGAAAAATATATGTTGTTAGCTTTTTAACTGTTGCATTTGTAAAATTTGTGTGACCATACTATTGCACTTATTTTTTGTTGGCTGAGGGCAAAAATCGGTTATCCCCCAAGAGGTGCTATGCGTGCACCATCGGGAAAGCTCTTGTGGGGAAGACCGTGAGTTTAAGAGACAATGGATGTGGTGTTTGCATGAGTTCTATAAGGTCGGGTCGAGGTGACATTGTTAGGGACCTCATGAGAGGTGCTATGCATGCGCCATTGAGAAAACTCGTCATTGAGGAGGCTGACATGTTCACAAGGCACTTCAGAGTAGTCCTTGTTATTTTTCTCATATGTTTTATACTTGTTCATGCATTGATATAAACTGTTTTTGGAGTTTCTCACTGGAAGATTTATCTTCCAATTGGACTATGTCCCTAAAATATTCAAACGTTTTAGGTTCGACAAACGGCTCAAAGGGAAAGGAAGTAGTGGAAGACTAAGCTTAATTTACTGTCTGTAACATGTTTAGCACACCTTTATTTATGTGTGAACCTATGTATGTTTTGGATATGTTTAAGACGTTGGTTAACACTTGCGAGAGATGATGTCCTTGTAATGTATCTTATAGACGTCTTGAACGATTTTATTTATGATAAATAAAGCATTATGGTTGTAAACCATATCAGATTCGATCTAGATTCCGCATTTAAAATTTTAACACCTATCTTAGTGATGGGTGTCGAATCCAACAAATAATAAATTCTTGCGTTTAAAAATATAAATTGTGATAGTGATGAGCTAGGTCGTATCCACAGGGATTGGTTAGATCTATTCCTTTGAAAACTTAAAATAAATAAAAGAAACAATTGGGGGGTTTTAAAATTTGAAATTTAAACAATTAAAAACAGAATATTATTCTAAATTAATAAGGCAAATTAGAATGCAAAAAGATTAAAGCAATCAATAGAAACGCTTCCGGTAGAAGGGATTTATCCGCCAATGTTTATGACACTTGATGTACCCGGGAAGACGAGGTGGATATCTGATCAAGTATGGGGCAGGGGGTCGAGGAAGACCCACTCGACATGCCCGAGTGGGTGCCCACTCAGTTGGGCCGAGTGGACACCCCCACTCGGCATAACTAAGTGGGGTGCCACTCGGTTGCCTGAGTGGTCGAGGCTCCGCTCGGTGCAACAGAGTGGGGGTCCACTCGGTTGCACCGAGTGGCCCCTCGTCCCTAGCTCGGCCTAGTCGAGTGGGGTCCACTCGGTTAGGCTAAGAGATCCCACTTGAGGGGGTGTAACCGAGTAGGGGGGTCACTCGGACCCTCCGAGGTTTCTAATTGCACATTAAATGGCCCTATTCAACCGAGTGGCCCCTCTCTCATCAGCTGAATGACCCCCAAAAACCACGGAATGGGCCACAAAATCTTCGGAATAGGTCGCGAGATTTCCGCCGAGAATAACACAAGGTATGCAATTTTGAGTAATTGAAGTATAATTTTCTCATTTTCTCTCAAGATCTGACTTAAGCATCAGAGGGTTTACGCGGGGACCCCCACCTGCGTCCTAACGGTGCTCTTGTTTTGTAGGCCACTCGTCATCCTCAAGGCCACTCGTCACCAAGGTCACTCGTCGTCCTCAGGTCACTCGGTAATCTAGGTCACACGTCGTCCTCAGGTCACTCGGTCACTAAGGCCACTCGTCACCAAGGTCACTCGTCGTCCTCAGGTCACTCGGTCACCAAGGTCACTCGTCGCCCCCAGGTCACTCAGTCACCAAGGCCACTCGTCGCCCCTAGGTCACTCGGTCATTTTAGGCCACCATATCATTTTCAGGCCAGTAGATCATCAGTCCACCAAATCATCAGCCTTATCAGACCATTAGCTCTATCGGATTATCAGACTTGGAACTCTGCCAGATCCAATTGCTCATCAAGATTCTCATTAGTGAAGGCACGACTCCCAAGACTCTTGCGTCTGTCAGCAATTAAAAATAGATTGTTGTATTTTGGCAATAACAACACTGATCATTGATGCCAAAGTCACTAATTTTCCTTGAATACTTAACCTTAGAAAGAACAACAAGCTTTGTTCATTCAATGTTTCCCTTACTTCTTAGTTAATTAAAACAAGCTCTTCAATTAACCCTTACCTTCAAACAATCCTAGAACAAGCTCTCTAGGATTTAATTCAAAAGCAGCATTAAACTTTGTGGAAACAAGACCAAATCTGAACAATAAACACACGAGCTCGGTTTATTTAATTCAGCACATGTACTCCCTAGGAATTGAATGAAAACGTGTCCATAATCATCAACCCTAGTTGCTACTTATGCAAGAAAGACGAAACAATTACGAATTTGGTATTCAAGTTAGCAATTGATCATGCATCAAGAATTGAATAGCGGTCGTCTATGCAATCAAAACACACAATCATAAATATTAAAATTAGAAGATACATAAATATTCAAGAGAAAATCAGATTACAAATAAACTCAAAAAGATCTCACAGTGTTCTTCACCATGGCTTCAAAATATCTTTCTACCGAAAAACTAAAGTTTAGCCACACATAATGAAAGAAAGAGCACAAAAAGAAGAGAAAGTATGAAAGGAATGTTTTTTCCTCCTCTTGGATGTTCTTCTCTACCTCTTTTTCTTCTTGGACATCCCTCCCTCTCGAGCTTGGATCAAGACTTTAAATATCCCCCAACAAAGAATCCAAATCAGCAAAGGAATTAGGGCTCCTAGACTTTTGTAACTTACAAGCCCGTTTTGGGTTAGATAACGAGAGTTTTGGGCTTCATCCCCTCTTAATAATTGTATTTAAGAATGTGTAGATGAATTTAGGATTTTGAATCACTCGATTTGGACATTTGAAGCTCAAGTTATGGCCTTTTAAAGATTGAGTATTTGTGTAGAATTCTAATCCGATTAGGATTTGGCCTAGTTTTTCGGCCCTAACTTTGAAGCAATGTTTGGAGGCCCAAACGAACTTAGATTTGGACAAATAATACCATTATGGAAAGCTCAAGAAGTCCTCTACAAAATCTCTGAAGATCTCATTCATGTTCTTGAAATCTAACATGTTTAAAAATCTGCAAGAAGCCCAAAAGGTCAAAATATTAAAAACCAAAAATTTTCTAAGTAAAAGCCCAATTTATTCTAACCTACCTAAAATTGTCTTAACTATAGAAATAAGTATAAATCAACACAATAAGGCATAAAGCTCACCTAAGAGACCATATATAAGGGAAATAAATATATGAAATTATTCACTCATCAAATTCCCCCACACTTAGCTTTTGCTTGCCCTCAAGTAAGACTACGAGACATGACACATACACATTAATTCCCCTAATGACACCAAAAATATCACATATCATAATCAAAGACAACCCAAAGAATTAAACACTATAATATGTCATGAACTAAAACACTCAACAAACTCAAACTAAAATAAACAAGAGATTTTCATTCAAAAAGCATTCAACAAGTATGGTAGACCCTCACACGTCACTCATAATTCACTCAAGTGTTTAAGGGTTGGAAAACTTCACTCAAGATTCAATTCATGCTCAATTACTATCATAAACTTGCTTGTTCATCCAATCTTTGTTGCTGATGTCACATGCCATACACAAATCCAATGGTCTTTAATAAGGTTATAATGGGGCTAAGGTAAAGGTAGGATATAAAAGGGAAAAAGGTTAAGACCTAAGAAACTAATAGAGCATTTAGAAACAACTTGGGTTAATTAGGCATGAAGGACCCAACACCTCAACCAATAATCAAACACTCTTTGTTTCTTCCTTCCTTATTCATTTCTTTAAAAAATCATATATTATGTCCTTGCACCTTTTTTTTTCCTTTCTTTCTTTCCTTTTTTTTCTTTTTTTTTCAACATATATTTTTTTCTCTAAGCATTACTTAGCTTTTAACATGAATGTTAACATTTGTGATGAAGACACCTGATTACTCCCCTAAATAATTGCTTAGGGTGCATATGCATACTCATATTTTGAACATAAAGGATGATGCAGAAGCATACTGTCAACCCCCAATTACTACTAAGTAGCTCAAAACATAGGAGTAGATAAATATCAATAACTTTTTTTTTTTGCTACAAGGATATAATATCATAAGCATTCCCCAAATACATTCCACTTCATCAATAATACAGTCATAACAAATCAACAATATCATCTCCACACTCATTCAATTCATTGTCCTTTTCAAAACCCATCGAATAATTTCAAATGCCCTACTAGTCCAAAAGTGGGTAAACAAAATATGATAACAAATGAAAATGGTTTATAGCTTATTAACAAGGGTTTTTGAACAAAGAAAAGGACAATAAGCTCAAAATAGGTATCCTAAAGTCAATTTTGTAAGGTTGGCTTTTTAAGTCAGGTGGTTATAAATCCTATATGTCATTTTCATCTTTATGCATGCACATGAATCTACAACTTTGACTAGTATTAGAAGCAAGTTTCATAGCAATCTTACATGAATGAACATCACTCCATAAGAAAACACAAGATTGCCATGTATGTTTCAATCTCAAAGGCTCACCCAACAATGGTTTTTTTAGTCTACCAACACAAGTTAATACCCTTCAAAATCAAACTCGAGTCAATTCTAGCCTAAGTATGCAAGTATTTTGTTCAATCATGTTATAACATTCTCACCTCAAGTCAATCTAAGTTTATAACATGTGAATCCTTGAATATCATTGGGAAAACATCGTAGACATCCTAAAAAAATAAAAATAATAATAATAATAATAACAAAAATTAACATGTTCAAAATGCACTTCTCTAAATGCAATCACTCCCCCACACTTAAAACTTACATTGTCCCCAATGTAAGGCTAAATGCAAGAAAATGGCACAGAAAAAAAAAATAATGCATATGACAAGAAAAAGAAAAGGGATAGAGAAAGCAAATCTGACCATCTTGGGTTGCCTCCCAAGCAGCACCTTTGTTTAATGTCTTTAGCCCGACGTTGCCACTTCTCAATCAGTGTAAGTTGGATCTCTCAATTGCACTTCATTTGCAGTTTGCTCCTGAAAACCTTCATGAAATGGCTTAAGCCTATGCCCATTGACCTTGAACACCTTATTAGTTCTTAAGTTTCGTACCTCAACTGCACCATAAGAAAATACATTAGTAACTTCAAAAGGACTAATCCAATGAGAACACAATTTACCTGGCATTAATTTGAGTCTCGAATTGTAAAGTAAAACTTTTTTTCCAAACACAAATTTCTTTCTAGCAACCATTCTGTCTTGAAATGCCTTTGTCTTGTCTTTTTTCTTATCCTTTGTCTTTACGTTTGTCTTGCCCTCATGTCTCAACTCAAAAGTCTCCTGTGCAAAAAGATTAACCACGTCAATAGAAAATGCATATTGAATATCAATAGGGTACCTCATGTCATCAAATATATTAAATTTCACAATCTCCCCATTGAACTCCATAATAAGGATACCATCATGAACATCAATCTTTATCCTTCTTGTTTTTAAAAATGGTCTCCCTAATAAGATTGGTGTTAGATTAGATGAGTCATCTTCTTCCATATTAAGCACATAAAAATCAGTAGGAAAAACCAATTCATTAACTTACACTAAAACATCCTCAAGAACTCCCTCAGGATACACATTAGATCTATCAGCAAGTTGAATAATCACACTTGTTTCTTTCAATTGACCAATATTCAAAGATGAATAAATAGAAAGAGGCATGACATTTATTGAAGCTCCTAGATCTAACATTGCTTTCTCAATCCTGACATTACCTACTTTGCAAGGGATAGTGAACATACCTGGGTCCTTGTATTTGGGAGGTAATTTCTTTTGAAGGATGGCTGAAACATTTTCTCCCATACTTACCTTCTCATTACCTTTCAATTTCCTCTTGTTAGGGCACAATTCCTTGAGAAATTTTGCGTACCTTGGGACTTACTTAATGGCATCCAATAAAGGAATGCTCACTTCTACCTTTCAAAAAATCTTCAAGATATCCTTTTCTTGATCTTCCTTTTTAGATTTAGATATCCTGCTAGGAAAAGGAAGAGGACTAGGTTTATCAGAATTATGAACAATTGTTTGAGACATTACAATAGAAGAGATTGTCACCTCATTTTCTGCCTCCTCTTTTTGAGTCTTCTTGGCTAAATCTGTAGGATTCTAAACATGGATGTCAATTTCTTTTTCACTTTGCAACATAATGGCACTTACATGTTCTCAAGGATTTACAACTATTTGGGAAGGCAATTTCCCAGAACCTTGAGCTTTAAGCCTATTCACTGATGTTGCTAGTTGACTAATTTGATTCTCCAACTGCTTGATGCTTATTCTTGTCTCCTGTTGAAATTGTTGTGTGCTAGTTGCAAGTGATTTAACAATTTCTTCTAAAGACATACCTGAATTTGAAGAAGTTTGTTGTGGTGGAATATGTGATCTAAGCTAGTAATGTTGGAATTGTGGTCTTATTCTATAACTGAAGTTGAGATGATCCCCACACCCTGGATTGTAGGTATTTGAATATTGATCGTACTTCATTTGTGGTAGGCTTGGGAATCCTCCAACTACATTGGCATGCTCTAAAGTATCTTCTTGAAGTATGGGACACATATCAGTTGGATGACCAGTAGTAGCACAAATACCACAAGCTTTCACATGTTGCAAATTTCCTATAGCCAATTGTTGAACAAGAAAAGTTAGATTGGAAATTTGATTTTCAAGGGAAGATATACTTACCACATTCACCTTTCTCAAAAGGGTGTCTTGTGTGAATCCAAACTGCTATGAGCTAGCAGCCATGATGGAAATCAAATCTTTAGTGGCACTAAGGGTTTTATTCACTATAGCACCTCCACTAGTTGCATCCATCATTTTCCTCTCCATAGGTAGTAGCCCTTCATAGAAATACTGAATGAGAAGCTGTTTAGAAATTCCATGTTGAGGATAGCTGGCACACAATTTTTTAAATCTTTCCCAATACTCGTGAAGGGTTTATGTATCTTTCTGCTTTATTCCACATATCTCCCTTCTAATGCTAGCAACTCGTGAAGCAGGGAAAAATTTATCAAGAAACAATCTGACCATCCCTGTCCATGTAGTTACAGAACCTGGATGTAAGTAAAACAGCCAATCCTTCGTTGTATCGGCCAATGATCGAGGCTGTCGAACCGATCAGATTAGTGTATGTTTAGAACTGGTTTGCAGCTAGGATGCTCCCCAGGTCGTCTCCCAATGAACTGTCAATGAACTTTCAAAACAAGATTAAACAAGGGGGGTTGTGATGAAAACCGAAATATAAACGTTCAAGAATGAAACAAAGATGAAGTAAAACGTAACCCGTTACAAACCCTACATCCTTACCACGGTAATCCTCGTCTCACTTATGAAAACAATCTGTTTGGTTTGATTTTCTTTTGATTTGAAAAACTCTTCTACAACCGTAAAAGATTAAATCAAATCGAGCAATCGCTCATACAAATATACCGTTTCGTTTCTTTCTAATCAAAGCCTCAACCGAGTACATCAATTAAACCCATCCAAAGATCATGCATGCATTCACACAATCGTATAAAAGAAACATACATAAACTTAGAGAAGGAAAGAAACAAAATCATCAATTAAAACATGAAAATCGAGTTCCAAACCAGATTCGACTATATGACCGAGACTCAAACCGGGCAAGGGGTATGAGAATGTAGCAGATTACAAGCGAATTAACCTTCCATCTTCTTGGTTGAAATCGTGAGAATCCTCCCAAAATTGGCCACCCCCTAATGCCTCTTTGCTAGCTCTTATTTATAGGGTTTTGGAAAAGAAAACCTAGGCTAAATGGGCTTAGGGTTTATTTATTACAAATGGCCCATAATTTAATTAATTAAAAGGGCCCAATGGATTCTAAATTTGCTCATAACCCATAATGAAATATTGTTGCCTCTTTAACTCTCAATGTCCGTCCATCTTGCAAAGCCCACTTGCGCCTCTATCGAAATAGCTCAAATCTGCGGCCCAAATCTGCCAAAAAAGAATAAAAATAGTGTGAGGCCCAATAAAACAAAATAAACACAAGACAAATGAAATAACATAAATAGAGTGCAATGAAGATGGAATAAGAGGGATAAATAATATAAAATATGCGTGCCATCAGCCAACAAGAATGGAAAAACACGCAATTTGATATGTTCTTCAGTCACTCCTTGTGGTTTCAAGCTTGAACACACCACGTGGAATTCTTTCAATGCTTATGAGGATCCTCACCTATAAGACCACGAAAAGTAGGCAACAATGTATGAGTCCTGATTTTAATTCAAAAGCAACATCTAAATTAGGGTACTCAATACATAAAGATTGTTGGTTCAAATCAAGAGAAGCCAACGCCTTTAATGTCCTGTTATTAATTGCCATGACTTCCTCTTCTACTGAATCACTAGATGGACTGGAAAAATAGTTCGAATCTATATTGATGCCTGATGCTATTCCTGAAGCCTATTTTGTTCAAACTTGCTTAACTTCTCTTCTCAACCTATTGATAGTTCTATCAATTTCCAAGTCAAATTTCAATTCACCTTGATGAGAAGATCTAGTCATAAACTTGAAAACACATAAGGTTCACAAACAAACAAAACAAAACAAAATAAAAAATAAAAATCACTAAAAAGTAAAAATAAAAAAAAGAATAAATCTACTTGACACCAATCCCCGGCAATGGCGCCAAAAATTTGATGGGTGTTGAATCCAACAAATAATAAATTCTTGCTCTTAAAATATAAATTGTGATAGTAATGAGCAAGGTCGTATCCATAAGGATTGGTTAGATGTATTTCTTTGAAAACTTAAAATAAATAAAAGAAACAATTGGGGGGTTTGGAAATTTGAAATTTAAACAATTAAAAATAGAATATTATTCTAAATTAATAAGGAAAATCAGAATCTAAAAAGATTAAAGCAATCAATAGAAATGCTTCCGGTAGAAAGGATTTATCCGCCAATGTTTATGACACTGATCATTGATGCCAAAGTCACTAATTTTCCTTGAATACTTGACCTTAGAAAGAACAACAAGCTCTGTTCATTCAATGTTTTCCTTACTTCTTAGTTAATTAAAACAAGCTCTTCAATTAATCCTTACCTTCTAACAACCCTAGAACAAGCTCTCTAAATTTAATTCAAAAGCAGCATTAAACTTTGTGGAAACAAGACCAAATCTGAACAATAAACACACAAGCTTGGTTTATTTAATTCAGCACATGTACTCCCTAGGAATTGAACAAAAACTTGTCCATAATCATCAACCCTAGTTGCTACTTATGCAAAAAAGACGAAACAATTACGGATTTGGTATTCAAGTTAGCAATTGATTATGCATCAAGAATTGAATAGCGGTCGTTTACGCAATCAAAACACACAATCATAAATATTAAAATCAGAAGATACATGAATATTCAAGAGAAAATCAGATTGCAAATAAACTCAAAAAGATCTCACAGTGTTCTTCACCATGGCTTCAAAATATCCTTCTATCAAAAAACTAAAGTTTAGCTACACATAATGAAATAAAGAACACAAAAAGAAGAGAAAATATGAAAGAGATGTTTTTTCCTCCTCTTGGATGTGCTTCTTTGCCTCTTTTGTTTTCTGGACGTCCCTTCCTCTCGAGCTTGGATCAAGACTTTAAATATTCCCCAACAAAGAGTCCAAATCAACAAAGGAATTAGGGCTCCTGGACTCCCGTAACTTACGAGCCCATTTTGGGTTAGATAACGAGCGTTTTGGGCTTTGTTCCCTCTTAAGAATTGTATTTCGGAATGTGTAGATGAATTTAGGCTTTTGAGTCACTTGATTTGGACATCTAAAGCTCAATTTATGGCCTTTTAAAGATTGAGTATTCGTGTAGAATTCTAATTCGATTAGGATTTGGCCCAGCTTTTTGACTCTAACTTTGAAGCAATGTTTGGATACCCAAATGAACTCGTATTTGGACAAATAATACCATTATAGAAATCCAGACCTCAGATTTGGACAAATAATACCATTATAGAAATCCAGAGAAGTCCTCTACAAAAGCTCTGAAGACCTCATTCATGTTCTTGAACTCTAACATGTTTAAAAATCTGTAAGAATCACAAAAGGTTTAAAAATTAAAAAGCTAAAATTTTCTAAGTAAAAGCCCAATTTATTCTAACCTATCTAAAATTTCCTTAACCATAGAAATAAGTATAAATCAACACAATAAGGCATAAAGCTCACCCAAGAGACCATATGTAAGGGAAATAAATATATGGAATTATGCACTCATCACTTAGCTATTTGATTATTGGGTTTATTAAGCTGAGAAGGTGAAAATTAGGGTTTTTGGGATATTGTGTGATGTATGATAGCGATTGTGATATGAAAATTTTTTATATTCTCGAAATCCTATGTTATAACACGCCCAAAAAAATTAGGGTGTTACAGTTGGTATCAAAACGAACCCAAGGAAAAGTTCGCATGTGGCTAAATGAGCAAAGCTACCGTAAGTTTTGGGAATTAGGTTAGGATTCTTTTAGTGGCATACTCTTGTTGCTTATTCAATTTGAATCGTGTCATGCCATAATGATTTAATAGATCGCCCTGTCTTCTTGTTAGATGGTGAATACAAGAAGGAACAGACGTGAGAGAGGCAATGGCGAAGAAAGCAACACCAACCCGCACCCAGGAAGAGGTGTGGGAGGTCAAAGAGATGCATGAGCTGACCTCGGTGAAGGCTGGATTGATAGGATCGAGAGAATCCTAGAAGGCATGGCTGGGCGAATTTTGGAGTTGCAGCCTGAGCAAAGAAGAGTAGATGCCTTGGAGAGGTATCTACGACAAAACCTACCAATGTTTCGAGGAAAACTGGAAGATGACCCTGTAATTAGTGAATACTGGTTGGACCAGACCGAGAAGATCCTGCAAATATTGAGAATCTTGAATGAGAACAAGGTTGAGTGTGCAACCTATATGCTGGAAGAGGAAGTGGCCTAATGGTTGAGGTCTATGCAGCCAGGGATACCTAACCGGACATGATCTCAAGGGTTAAAGATAGACGTAGAATTAGGGGAGGCACCCCAGATGTCGTGGGAACGGTTTAAGGAACTGTTCAACTGGAAATTCTTTCCCACTTGCTGGAAGTTGGCTAGAGCTCGAGAGTTTATGAAATTTCGCTAAGGGCCAAATATGTCTGTAGCTTAATATAAGGCTGAATTTTTGTGGTTAATCAAGTATATGTCGCTGTACGGGATAGACGATGTGGAGAAGGGACGAAAATTCTTACAAGGCTTGCGAATCGAATTTCAATAGCTGATGAGCTTGATCCACAAGGATTCTTATGCGGATATAGTTTTCAAAGCTATGACGGCCAAGGAGAATATGACGCGAGTGGCAGACCTAAAGGCCATAACGGTTCAGACTAGAGGGAAATCAGAGAAATCCCACTCGACTTTGGGACCTCAGGATGGGAAGATCGTGAAAAAAGGAAAGGCGTTCTTTAGATGCAAAAAGAGGCACCCAGAAAAGAGGTGTTATGGCCAAAGCATTGTCTGTTACACCTCTAGACAGCTTGGGCATACGTCCAAAAATTGCTCAAAGGGAACTTCCTAAGAAGGTAAGATCATAGCAACAACACCAGTGAGCGTGATCTGCTACAATTGCAACCAGCAAAGGCACATCTCAAGGAATTACCCAACGAAGAAAGAGCAACAGCTAAAGATTGAAGAAGGAAAAGCGACTAGACAAGGGTGAGTCTATAATTTGACCAAGGAGGACGTAGAGGCGAATCCTGTAGTTATCCAAGGTACTCTCTTCATTTTGGATACTCCTGTGCATGCATTGATAGATACAGGGTCTACTCATTCTTTTATATCGCATGCATTGGCTAGGAATTTGAGAGTAGAAATCGAGTCTATGGGATGTCTGATGGTGATTTTGACACCTATGGGTAAGAGTATGAAGTCATCAGAAATGGTGAGGGGATGCAAAATTAGCCTGAGTAATGTTCGGTTCCAGGCTGATATGATTTTGTTAGAAATATATGACTTCGACGTAATCTTAGGGATGGACTTCTTATCTAAGTACGACGCCAATATAGACTGTCATAGAAAGATAATGACCATAAGAAAACCCGAGGGAGAGTGGGTCAAATTTCGGGGGCAAGGCAACCCTGAGGTTGGAAAGATGATTTCAACAATGAAGACAACAAAGTTGCTGAGCTGAGGAGCTAATGCATTCATAGCTTATGCTCAATTAGAATAAAGAGAGGTACCGAAGCTAAATGAGGTGCAAGTGGTACAAGAATATGATGACATATTTTCGGAAGAATTACCGGCACTACTCCACCTCAGGAAATCGAGTTTTCAATTGAGTTAGTGCCAGGAACCTAGACGATATCAATCCCACCATACCGAATTGCTCTAGCAGAGATGAAAGAATTAAAGAGTCAGCTACAGGAGTTGACTGATAAGGGATTCATTAGGCCAAGCACGTCGCCATGGGGCACACTAGTGCTATTTGTAAAGAAGAAGGACGGAACTCTAAGGATGTGCATTGACTATCGTCAACTAAATAAGGCCATGGTAAAGAACAAGTATCTGCTCCCAAGGATAGATGAGTTGTTTGATCAACTGTAGGGGACGAAGGTGTTCTCGAAGATTGATTTGAGATCCGGGTATTATCAGTTGAGAATTAAGCCAGATGATATCCCAAAGACGGTATTTTGATCAAGGTATGGCCATTTTGAGTATTTTTTAATGTCATTTGGATTAACTAACACTCCAGCAGTGTTTATAGATCTTATGAATAGGGTGTGTAGGCCCTACCTATATCGGTTTGTGATCGTCTTCATAGATGATATATTGTTGTATTCTTCGAATGAGAATGACCATGAGGAGTACTTGAGAATAATGCTAGGAACTCTCAAGAAACATCAATTGGATGCCAAGTTCTCGAAGTGCGACTTCTAGTTGTCTCAAGTTGCATTTCTTGGGCATGTGATCTCGGCCAAAGGAATCTCAATGGATCCGTCCAAGATTGAGTCTATTCAAAGATGGAAGTAGCCAACATATGTGATCGAAGTGCGAAACTTTTCGGGATTGGTAGGCTACTATCGAAGATTCGTGGAAGGGTTTTCAAAGATAACTGCACCTATGACTAAACTCATCCAGAAGGAGGTCAAGTTCAAATGGAGTGCCAAGTGTGAGGAGAGCTTTCAAGAGCTCTAGGGAAGACTAACCTCGACACTTGTTCTAGCAATGCCTACTGGGACAAGTGGATATGTTGTATACACTGATGCCTCGAAGTTTAGTTTAGGTTGTGTATTGATGTAGCATGGTGGGTTGAAATCATATGGATCACGCCAGTTGAAGAGGCACGAAGTGAACTACCCAACGCATGACTTGGAGTTGGCAGAGGTAGTATATGCTCTGAAGCTATGGAGGCACTATCTATATGGAGAGATGTTTGATGTATTCAAGGACCACAAAAGTCTAAGGTATTTGTTCTCGCAGAAAGAGTTGAACATGAGGTAGTGACGATGGAGTTCCTGAAGGACTACGACTGCACCATCTTGTATCACCCGGGGCGTGCCAACATGGTGTCTGACACTTTGAGCAGGATTGTGCCTACTATTATGGCTGGGTTCATGGCCCAGTAGTGGCTACTGATTGAGGCTTTTAGCCTGATGATGGTGAGTGTTGTGCCAAAGGGATCTTCTGTCCTAGTAGCTGGCCTGACGATTCGGATGGATCTGGAGACCGAGATACGAGAGGCTAGTGGGAGTGAGTGACGTATACGTCTTTGGGTAGACGAGTAAGGCCAGCCCAAGAGTTCAGATTTAGAGATGGGAAATGACATTCTCAAGTTTATGGGTAGAGTGTACGTGCCAAACCTTCGAGAGTTAAGACAGAAAATTCTAAATGAAGCCCACAAAGCTAAGTATATCGTGCACCCAAGATCCACGAAGATGTATCGAGATCTTCGAGAAATCTATTGATGGCCGGGATGAAGGCCAGCGTGGCTAGGAGGGTGGCACAATGTGATATATGTCAAAGGGTAAAGATTGAACACTAGAAACCTGCAGGGTTGATGAGACCTTTGAAAGTTCCCAAGTGGAAATGGGAACATATCACGATGGATTTTGTGACAGCATTTTCGAAGAGTGGAAGGGGCTATGATGCCATTTGGGTGGTGGTAGACAGGTTGACAAAGTCAGCGTATTTCCTGCCTACAAGGATGGATCAACTGGTATAAAAATTTGCAGAGCAATACGTGAAGGAAATAGTACAACTCCATGGTGCGCCGGTAAGTATAGTTTCAGATCGAGACCGGAGGTTCACTTAGAGGTTTTGGGAAAGTTTACAAGAATGCATGGGGACTCAACTGAAATTGAGTACGGCTTATCATCCGCAAATTGATGGGCAATCGGAAAGGACTATTCAAACACTTGAAGATATGTTGAGATCATGTGCCCTTGATTTTGGAGGAAATTAGGAGGAGCATTTGCCATTGGTAGAATTCGCGTACAATAATACTTACCATGGAAGCATCGAGATGGCTCCTTATGAGGTGTTGTATGGAAGAAAGTGTAGGTCACCTATCTGTTGGACCGAAGTAGGGGAAAGACAGATGTTGGGGCCTGAACTAGTATAACAGACTACCGATAAGATTTGAATAATCTAAGAAAGGATCCAAGCTGCGCAAAGACGACAAAAATCTTACACAAATCAAAGAAGAATGGATCTAGAGTTCGAGGTGGGAGGTCTGGTGTATCTCAAAGTGTCACCCCAGCATCTGGTGACGTGTGGAAACCGTAAAAGAAAGTTGAAGCCAAGGTATATAGGACCATATCTGATTGTGGAAAGAGTCAAACCTTTGGCCTATCGATTGGAGCTTCCGCCTAGCTTGTCTGGGATTCATAATGTGTTCCATGTCTCCCAACTTCGAAGGCATGTGCCAGATCCAACCCTCGGGAGCTCAGGTGGAGACAATTGAGCTAAGGAATGACTTAACCTACCTGGAGTTACTTGGAGCAATTTTAGATCGTCGGACTCAAGTGCTGCAAAATAAAGAGATCCCGTTAGTGAAGGTTCAGTGGGGAAAACACTCAGATGATAAGGTAACGTGGGAACTTGAGGAAACAATTAAGAAGAAATATCCTCATTTGTTCGAGGAAATGGAAATAGAGTAGGAATTTTTATATTTTCTTCCAGAAATTGTATTCCATAATGCAATAATTATTTAACCTTCAATAATTTTTTAGCATGTTTTGAATTTCGAGGCCGAAATTCTTTTAAGGGGGAGAATATAATACCCCATATTTTTGTGAAGTTGCCACGTATTTTTAGTGAGTTTAAAATATCAAGAAATAGGCTTGAAATGAGTGACCGAATCAGCCGCAAAGAGTGCCCTGGAGCTTAGATACCTAAAGACAAAAGTATATCTTTGACGAGCGTCTCAAGGTGAGATTTATGACGTTGAAAGAAATCAAATTAGAGACGATTTTTGGTTAAGCTAAGTTGTAGCCTAAAAACACCAAATGATGGTAAGGGGCTTTCGAAAAATTGTACATATTGAGTAATTTTGAGTTATTAATTTTTAGATTTTAAATATCTCGATAAATTTGATGTTTGAGGGTATAATTGTAATTAGAGAATTATCCAAACGGAATAAGGATGAAATTAAGAGTTCAAGTGATAAAATATCAAAGTTTGAGAACTTGAAATAAGGGTCAAAATGTCATTTGGAAGAAGTTTGGGGAATTAACTTGAATTTCAAAAATTAAATTCATTCTAGATTTGGATTTGAAAAGTCATTCAATTATAACTTTGAGTCTTTTGAGTCCATGGCTTAGCTTGTGACAAATGGCACCATGTGATTGGTTCAAATAATCTATAAATAAACGGAAGAATAAGTTTAATTTACTGTCTGTAACATGTTTAGCACACCTTTATTTATGTGTGAACCTATATATGTTTTGGATATATTTAAGACGTTGGTTAACACTTGCGAGAGATGATATCCTTGTAATGTATCTTGTAGACGTCTTGAATAATTTTATTTATGATAAATAAACCATTATGGTTGTGAACCATATCAGGTTCGATCTAGCTTTCGCATTTAAAATTTTAACACTTGTCTTAGCTATTCGATTATTTGGTTTATTAAGTTGAGAAGGTGCAAATTAGGGTTTTTGGGATATTGTGTGATGTATGGTAGCGATTGTAATATGAAAACTTTTTATATTCGCGAAATCCTAAGTTATAGCACGTCTGAAAAAATTGGGGTGTTACAATTATCTGACTTAGGCATTGGAGCCCGCGTGGGGGAGTCTTGTGTGTTCCTTTTTGAACTTCATTTGTGACTGCACGCTAAGCTCCAGCCTAACTTATCAGATGGACCGAAAGCCCCTTCTCCCAAAGAGCCATCGTGGCTCCTTCCTCTTGAGTCCCCAAAGACCTATTCGGATAGCCCATTCGAAAGCCCCAAAGACTTATTTGGGTTCTTGCCTCATCGGGTTCTGGCCCTGACCTCTCTCAGATCCATTTGACCTCGATCGTGACATCTCGAACCCTCAGCCATGGTGAAGGACTCTACTTTGTCTAATTTCAAGACAAACAAATTTAATTACTATAGTTAGGCAACAACATAATTAATTTTGTTGCTAATAATAGCAATGGTAGCAATCCGTTTTTGCTGCAATTTTTTTTAAAAATAAAAAATAAAAAACCGACTTGTATTCTGTCATCAACTGCTAAGGGTTAGCACATTCTCTCATTGGATTGATCTCTCAACATGATTAATGGAACCTATACTAATTTTTTCTCCTTTTGTTCTTAGTATATATATTTTATTCTATCCTACTTCTCCCCCCCCCCCCCGAAAAAAAAAAAAAGAACAAAAATAAATAACTGTTAATTAATACTCCGTAAATTATTGCATCGCCAACAACTCATGACACTTATTTCCAGAAGGAACTAAGCAAACCAAACAAAACAAAATTGAGAAAAATTGCAACAAACTCCATGATCATATTCAAGTATATAAAGTTTCAGCAGCATTTGGTGGTGACATTTGAAAATTGAGTGGACAAGCCGGAGCCGCCGCCAAAACCTCTGCTCTTGGCCTCCCGCACCAATGGAGGAGGTGCCCAGTACTTGCTAAACAACTTGGGGCCATTATCATTAGTTTTAAGATCAGCTGGAACCTTACTATATTTTGAGTGCATATAAACCGGTGTTCTCCACGGCGGTACGTGGAGCCCCCCCTCTCTAAGCGACTGCTCCGCCGCCGCGCATACCAGTGTGATTACGCGGCTCAGCTTCTCTTCGCCTCCCACGAACACCGCCGGCAGCGCGGCCGTGAGCTCCTTGTAGGCTGCTGTAGGCCTTTCCACTTCAAACTGAGACCTGAAATCCACGTGCACTATTACCCTGCAGCTCGCCGCCGCCCAAGCCCCATTATTATTATTATTATCGTTGTCTTCTTCTAGCGCAACATCAATGTATTGGTAGCCACCGCCGGGACATGCCCAGGTGGTAGGCCAAGAGGTTTGGCGTAGAGAAGCGTAATAGCCATCCTTTCTTAGCCTCATCACAAGCCATTTCTTCTTCACACTACTACTACTCTTCATCCTGTGGGTTATAAGCTTCATCACAGTCTCAAGAACCTCAGCCTCAGCCTTTGTATTACTCTCCAGTATCTCCTGTTGATTATAGAATTTATATCACATAAATATGTATACACACACACATACATGTATATAGTGTTCTTGAGTACCTGCAAAATGATGGAATTGGAATTGGAATTGGAAGACAAAGTGGATGTGTGCTGTGATTCTGATTCATCAATAAAATCGTATGGATCCATCTCAAAGAGCTTCGCCTCTTCCAAACTTCCCATCTCTTTCTGATTTACTCAACTTTTTTTGCTAAGTGTTAGCATTAGGCCCTCCGTGTGTGTGTGTATATGTACATGTATATGTTTGAGAGGTAGCGAGGCGGTGAAAGTACACTTTTTTAAAAAATATATATATATATATATATTATTTGCACGAGAAATTTTGATATTTTATGCAAAATTCAATATTAATGGTTGAAAAATTATCGGTGTTTATTTGTTTGTCAAGAAATAATTACTCAAAATTTTTAACCATTAATTAATATTGAGTGTTACAAAATATTAAAGTTTTGCTTTCAAATAATAATTTTATTTTTTATTATAGAGAAAGGATGATGTCACAGTACTAATGAGTACAGTTCACACATATACCACACAATACCCGATAATTCCGATGAGCAGCTAAAGAGTTTTGATACTGTGTGGTAGTTATTTGTTGTATTATAATTATAATTATTAATGAGTATTATTTAACCATTAAGATCCAGCATTCTTGTAGCATTTATATAATATATTAATTGTCACAACATCTAATAGGGAAAATACATTAATATGAACTCTAAAATTATTTAATTGTGGAGTTTAGATTAAGTGATTTTTTGGGTTTTTATTATTTGGCATCAGTTTTTTTTTTTTTTTTGTTAACAAAATTTGATAAAAATTCAAAAATTTGACCGGATTTTAATAGAAATTAAAATTTAATAGTTATAGTAATGAAAAGCTGATAATAAAATTTATCTTTTAATAGACTGTTGGTCACTATCATTAGAAAATATGACAAAAATATATTTATAGTAAGATATGTGAATCCAAGAAGTGGTGACATCACCAATTCAATTAAACCACCGAAGATGGAAGCCGAAACCATTGGCCGTCTGATTCCATGTGCCACGAAACAATGGGAAGAGCTTATCTTCTTCCTTTAACTCATCATTTCTAAATCATTATTATTAAAAAGGGAATTCGACCTGATCTGAATTTTTAATTTTAGATTTAATTTTTATTCTCTTTAATATTATATATACAGTTTTAATTGTCGTTAAAAGCAATAAAAAAACTATAGAAAAATTAAATATATAGAAAAAATATTTAAGTCCAATTTAATGTTATATTTTAATTGCAATATCTAATAAGCCAAATCATGGAACATATAGACAAACAAAACTAAAGAGACGTAAGTGATGAGTTAGGGGTCCTCATTGCAAGACACGTGTCATATTTATGGGTCAGGTTTGGCCTTCGTTTACATTAGAAGCTCCGTGATTATCCCCGCAAGGGAAGGCAAATTCGTACCGAAAATTGCACCTATAGTTTCAGGAGGAAACACAATAGTTTCCAATTGTCGGAAGAAAATGGGATAATTGTTAAAATAAACTTTGTGTTTAGTTTTCAATTTTTGAAAAACTTGTAAAACAATATACAATCAAGAAGCATAAGATATCTCCCATACAAGTCATTCCATGCTTAAGTTAGCTTAGTTAGAAATCAGAAAAATGTGTAGTATTATATGTAGAACTGCAATTTGGGTAGTGTTTTTTACGTACCTATGAAGTGGGTCATCCTTCCCTTATTCATAGAGATTGAACCTAAAAGATAGGAGAATATTCACACTTTTCAAGATTGTTTGTTCCACATCTCCAAGTTAAGACTTTAAAGCTGGGTTAACATATTCTTGGCAAGTCATAGGTTATAAATGAGATTTTACTTAAGGTGCAAGTGAAATTTCAAAAAAGTAGAGCTATAAGGTATACTATCATAGTTTTGAGTGATCGAAATGACTGTAGAAAGTGCCTCGAACTCTAGATGTTTAAGGAAAATGATATAGTATCGACGACTGATTCGAGACATCATTTTAGGTGTCAAAAGAAGTTGAATCGGGAACAATTTTCGGTACAGTTGTGGATCAGACTAAAAAATCGAATCGACGTAAAAGACTTCCGAAAAGTCAATGGAATATTTTTAAGACCTAGATTTTATATGTAGAACACCTTAAGTGGTTTCAGGTTAAAACAAAATGACTTAGAGTTAAATCGATCAATTGCAGTTAAGTATAATTTGTCAATTTTGCCCAATGGAGGTCAAAAAGATAGTTTTTCAGAAATTTCGAGGATGAAATCGAGATTAAGTATAATTTCTCAATCAGCCTTAGTGGTATTATTGAAAAGCTCAGGGGCTTCAAGGAAATGGGCAAATTGAGATTAGAAACTAGTTGGGGGTTGAAGTGTAATAAACAGAAAGCAGGTGTAAAACCTACAAGACGACGGCCGACTTTCTTGCCATTGTTTCCGGTGATCAGATGGGCAAGGGTGACTTGGGGAATGTCGTATACGGCGTGAAAAAGCTTGGAGGCCAAGCCTTGGCCTCTGATTGGTCGAGCCATAGTCAATTTTTGTTATAAAAAGGGGGCCGAGGGTTTCGAATTTTTGCACACAAATTTGTCATGCTTTAGATTGTTTTTGAAAGATTGGGCAGAGGGCTTTTATTCTGGAGGTATCAAGGAGCATTACTTGAGATTTTGCAGAGATTTCATCAAGGTTTGAAGCTGTTTCGAAGCTTTGCCGAAATCATGAAGTGAACGTCGGAGTGGCACCTATAACTAGCCATTTGGAGCCTTTTTCGGTGGTGTTTTGGGCAACCAAGGGTGCCATCAGGATCGATTGAGGGGGAACTTCAAGGGGGTGTGATCAAATTGAGCATCAAAGCTATCGCCGGTAACCGGATGTGAAGAAGACGATTAGCGCATGGGTAGCACGCACCATCCTTCACTCGTAGACATGTGTTTGGCGCGTGAAGGCGTATGAACCAGTGATATTTTTTGAAATTTTTTTTAATATTTTTCTAAAATTATTTTAAGATTTATTGTGTTGAAAAATTTGAGAAAATATTTGAAGAGATAATTATTTTGAAATTATCGAGGTGAAAAATAGGAAAAAAAATAGAAGGAATTATAAAAAAATTAAGGAAAAATGGATTTTGATGTTCTTTTGAATAAATATGGTGTTTAGGGGGTTGTTATGACTCGAGATTGAGTATAAGTACAGGTGTTTGAGGTTTAACACGCAAATCAAGGTTGTGAATGAGAATTGAGGCACTCTAAATACGTTCGAGGTGAGTGTTCTCACCCTAAAAACTTGGTATTTGTTCTACCTAAATGTGTTATGATTTCATGCAAAATGATTTTGCTGCATGCAAACGATTTAACCGATGACAATTAGTTTCATGTGGGAGATTTATCCCGAAACCTTTTATGCATGTGCATTGAATTTTGTGCAATAAATTATGTACGTGAAATGTTGTGTTTTTATATAATGCATCGAGTTGTGGTACGTGGCATTGGCATGTGTTTGTGTTGTCCATATGGGATGTTTTTTGGATAATGTAACCATAATTCCCTAATGGTGTTACCGGAATAACGTAGGGGTATCTCGTGCCAGGTGTGCTTGTTGGGATGGCTGCCTAGGGTTCCATGTCAGGCTGTGTGGCTAGGGAAGTTACACTAGGGTGACTGGTTGTCCATATGGGATATGGGTTGGGAATGGGTAATGTTTCTGGAATCTTTTTGAGTGGGAACGTAATCCCTGACGTGATTGTGGTGAGTCCGATTCCTGCATTGATATTGACCCTCTTGGGTCGGGAGTGGTAACAATTGTTCCTGAGGTGTCGGGGAGATGCGTTGACTTTGTCCCTTTTAAACTAGGACTATGTTGTGCCAATATGTCGGTGTGGTGATGTTGCCTTTAGACAGATTGCTCTTTCCCTATAGTAGGGTTAAGCACTGTGTGGGATACTCTTAGGCTTGGACTTATCGGGTTATGTCAGTTTGTTTCATATCTTAGATACATTCATGAAAACGTGTTTTGAACTCTCACTTAGATGATGCAACATCTTACTTGGACTTTGTCCCTGGAATAGTCAAATAGTCCAAGTGAAGGTAGCAGCACTAAGGGGAAATGAATTGCAAAGGATTGACGAGCATTAGTAGATAGTTCGTAGCATGTCTTTCAACTATGATGTGTATTTTGATGATGTCATGTTAAATGATAAGTATGACTTTTCATGTTATGAATAAGATGAGTTTAGTTATGTACCATTTGAGGTTACGATCTAGCTTTCGTATTTATGATGATTTACCTGTCTTAGCTTATTGATTTTTACTTTGGTATGCTGAAAAGGTGTAACAGGATTGTCGGGGAATGATTTATGTTAAGTTTATGTTGGGAAAAAAAGATATATCCCCGAAATCTTACGTTATCTAACGCCCTGAAAAAGCAGGGTGTTACAATTGGTATCAGAGCGTAAGCTATTTGAGGATTATAGATTCTGTTGGAAATTTAGAAACTATTTACTAGAGGTCAATAGTTGAAATCCATGCGTTGAATAATCGGATAACTGGTAGTTATCGAGAATGATAGAGTTAGGAATAATTCGGTTTGGATCGAGGATCCTAGGGATATTAAATTTAGGATGATTCGATAAGTGTTGTTGAGAATAGAGTTTAAGGATTTTGAAGATCAATTTTGAGAATAGGGATCTTGAAATGGATGTTGTGAGGATTGAGGTTAGTATACCTCAAGGAAACGACTCATGGGAACAAGTCAAGTCTGTTAGTTCAAATGTTGACTTAGAGAATGAAATGGCTAGGATGTAGTTATTGAGTCTCGTAAATGTTATTATGGATTAAAAATTTTGACTATTCATGATTTGGGATTTGGACAGGGTACCCCTAAAATAGTCGTGGGACCCAAAAGAATCATTAGCAAGATTGAGATTACTTTTAAGTGAGTTTAGCAATGATTAAGAACGTGTTTTTCTTTTTCAGATGGTGAAAAATTTAAGAAACCTAAATCTCAACAGTCGAGATGAGAAAGATAGTGGTAGCAGTTACCATGGTCGATATCGGAATCATACCGCAAGTAATGGACGATAAGAAAAGGGATCTGGTTCTGGTGAAAATAGGCTCAACTGAATGAAAAGGATCCTAGAAAACATGTTGACACATGTAGCAAGGAACGAGCCACCAAGGCATACCTCTCATGTTCTGGATTAGTATCACCGGCAAAGACCCCTCATGTTTAAGGGAAGAGCGGAAGATGACCCTAGCGTGGCTGAGTTCTGGATAGAGCAAACTGAGAAGCTGCTCTAACATTTGTAGTGCAGTGACGAGGAGAAGGTTAACTGCGCCACATTCATGTTAAAGGAAAAGGCTAGACGATAATGGCAATCTGCTCAACAGGCCTTGCAAAGGATACCTAGGCAAGTAGAGCAAGATCCAAAGTCGAAACAAGCTTAGCCGATAACCTAAGAAGCGTTTGAAGAAGTTTTTAATGCTAAATACTTTCCCCAAAGTTGAAGGGAAGAGAAGACTTAGGAGTTTATGAAATTGAGACATACAGAAGAAATGATAGTTGACGTGTGATTTATGCACAATTAATTCAACCAAGTGTACCCTAGTCAAATATGCATATAGTGATGAAAAGAGTGTCAATCTCACGAGAACTATACCACAATACCAAAACAATTTTAATTAGCCTAAGTTGAACTAATTAATTAATTAGATAAATAAAATAAAAAATGAATTAAAAATTGAATTATTTATGATAAAAATTAATTAATGAATGCACTAGGATTTAGATTTCATTTAATCTAGGTTATGTAATTATCTATTCAATTTCGATTCAAAACCAAAAATACCCTTACAGTATTTTATAATTATTTACATGTGATGGTGGATTTCCCTCAATTAATTAATAAGCTTTTTCAAGTCATATTAATCCTTTATTAATTCAATTTCACTGTCAAATTTTTTAGCAGAAATCGACGAAATAAATAAGCATTAAGTTCTTTGCAAATCTCTAATCTCGAAAGGAGATTTGACTTACTAAGCTTCCTTGATTCCCTCATATAAGTTAATAATCTTTCAATCTCATAGTCTAGCATTATTTTATATTGCCTATGAATCTAATTTATAACAATCATTTAGTCAATCGTGCATAAATCATTAAATAATTAAAATGTGACCAATCTTTTAAAGCATTAAGCACAACAATATAAAATCCTCATGTAAATAATAATCGGGTTTTAAATCAAACTAAACAAAGAATCACATAATCTCAAAATTAAAATCCATCTAAGCCCTAGCTAAAACAATTTAGCTAAACATTATTAAAATAAAAATAAACATTGAAGTTGAAAAGAGAAAAGAATCTTCCTGCCAAGATTTGAAATAGATCTGGGTCAAACGGATTGATGTTGTTACTGTGCGTGAAGCGATTGGCCTGTTCTTCTACTCCTTCTACGTCTCTAATTTACTCCTTGTGCACTGCCAATTTTCTCCCTTTCGTGCACCTCGAATGTGCCTTACCACTTCTATCGCTCTCCGCCTTCAATTCTCAATCCCTTGCCCTCATAGAAGTCCTTCACGTTTTATTATATATATATGATTTGCTCGACCGCCTCTAGCCACCAATTAATATATATATATATAATAGTTATCTTTTTATAATATTATGTATATATAAATAATATAAGATAATATATATAATATATAAATATTATAATTTAAGATATAATATTTAATATACTATTAATTATAGTAACTTGATGATGTGGTGGCCGATCACCCTCCTTTTGCCTGAGCCAAGTACTTGCAATGGAGTTGGGGACTTGCTACCCCGAAATCACTCCGAAGCTCAAGTAAGATTACCAAATTCAAGTAAACTTGAGGTGTGTAACTCCGAATTTAGAGAAAAAGAAAGTTTCGATCCCCTTACCCGTCACTGGTCCTTCCCTTTTTATTCTCTTGCTAAGGTAAGGATCCTTTTGAAATCACCAGGATCTCTATCCCGTTCTTCGCGGAGCCGATATGGTGAGGCGTATCTGCCACGTGTCGTCTCTGAGCCTACGTAGGATGATGTTCAGGGAGTGGCTCCTTGATGGGCACGTGTCATTGCTACCAATGGCTATATTCCCAGGATATTGGAGTAATTATGGACTCGAGGGTATTTGCCCTCATCACTTGCCCCCCACTCCTCGAGCCTCTCTACTCGGATGGCTCAAGGAGTGTTAAAGTCTCCGAAGGTTCACGCTTTCTTTTGTTCAGAGGGTCGCAATCTGTCATGTCCGAGGAGCTAAGGAGTTTCTTCTTTTTACTTATACTTGTAGGGCGCGGCTACCAATTTGTCCCCGTGTCAATATCTGTTCCCCAGGTGCTGTCCAAACCTTTCATATTTCGAGTCGCGTAACCTCTGGGCAATTAATGCTCATCATTACCAGCTCTTTGGTTTTCCACCCTCAAAGCCTTAATAAACAACTCTTATCCTTCTATTCTCTTCTTTTCCTTATCCCTTTTTCTGCTTAGATGGTTATCGTATTCGTGAGTACTCTTTTCTTCTGCATATTCCCTGTTGTCTCTCCCATTTCTTACTATGGAGATTACCGGATCCAGAAAGCTTAACTCGGCCGGTGTGGAGCTTGTCAAGTGGGAGAATCACCCTGCTTCTTCCATCTCTTGCCAATGGATGAGCGAATCGGACTGCCAGCAGTTCTAAGAGAAATACAAGATTCCCAAGGAGTGGGAAGTTGAGTTTAACACCAATCTACGGGCATGCCACCCCGTCATCATCTGTCTTTGTATCTACAAGTATACCTTCGATCGGGGTTTCTACCTGTTCCCCCGAGGGAGGGTCATGTCGCTTCTCCAACATCTCACCATCATTCCTGCCTAGCTATCCCCTTTCGGGTGGAGGTACCAAATGGACTTCATTATTATATGTGATTTTGGTAAGATAGAGTCCTCAGGGAATCTTTTCGACTATTTCGTTACCACCAACCGCAACCCGGGGGACTGTATTTCAGTCTCACCCAGGATAGTGAAGGAAGGCTATCTTATTGAGACCAAGGAGTGCCCTGAACTCGAAATCAAGGCCTCAACCCTTATGCAATCCGAGGGGTCTAAAGATTCAGACGACTGGAAGGAGGGCTTCATTGTCATCCAACCCAAACTATCTTGCCTCACATGGGAGATTTGGTCTGTGTGCAATGGGTGGACTCTGGACACCAAGCACAAACGTCCAAACCTTGAGGACATTAAAGAACCAGCTAGTAGGCTCATGAAGGTCAACCGGAACTGGGAAGAGGGATGGCTCTCCAACCCAATGCTTACCAAGGCGGGCCTAGATGGCGAGACGTGTAAGTGTTAGTCCTTCACCTTCCTTTTCACTTCTTCATTCTTATCGGATATTGATCTTCATGGTCTTTCTTTTACAATTGAAGATCTATGGGAGATAAGTTATTCTCTGATCACCGAGGGAATAGTCTTGGACTTCCTTGAGAGCAAGGGTTCCTCGGCTCCCACTAAAAGCAAGAAAACATCTGAGAAGGCTTGGAAGCCTTCTCAAAGCAAAGGGCTCTCAATGCCGCCCAAGAGGGCTCCAAAGAGTGCTAGGAATAAAGGGCCCTAAGCCTCTTCCAAATCAAAGAAAACGACAAAGGAGGATCTTCAAACCTTTCAAGAGGCCTCCAAGGATAGACCTGAGGTGCACCTGAAGAGCCCTTCCGTGGGATCCCAAGCTCCGAGGAACAAAAGGGACTCCCAACCCACTCAGCCACCAACAGTTGCGCTCAGCTCCTCGCGGGATCCGTCTGAGGGTGATGATGAAACTATCGCCCAAGCACTGGAGATGGCTAGAGCAGGGGCTCAAGGAAATCAGCCAGCTGCAGGTATGGTGCCAACCATAACACACCTCGCCATCCCAACGTCATCTTTTTTTAGGCGCATACTAACATCTCTATCAACAGAGGACTACCCAGAATTGTCAGGGAAGGCTTCACTAGAGGAGACTTCGGTGCTGTCTCCCAAAGAGATTTTGGTTAGGAGAGCGAAGAGCCAAAGGGTTGAAGGTGCCCCCACCTCCTCGGCGATTGGAATGAACAAAGACCCCCAGGTAGCCGAAGCCTCCACCAATCCACTGGCAACTTCAGCCTCCTCTGTGGCTAGAATAAATAAAGGCACCCAAACGGTCGAAGCTTCTCCCAATATTTTAATGGCTCCAGCCTTCTCCCTGACTCTCGCTCCTAAGTCGGGCGCAAACCCTTTGGACTTGACTGTCTCTACAATTCCTCTAATCCCTGTCGAGATGGACTACTATGCTGAGACCTTGAAGGTAGTATTAAATAATTCTATATTTCTCTCCAGGCTTCCTTTCCCTTAGCAGGTTTAATAATAGTGCTTTTCTTATCTTCTTTAATAGTGTCTTTCAACCTTCAGGAATTCCGTAGCCCAATGAGAGGTTGATTACCTGGCTTGCTTATCGATTTTGGAATCTAAAGTTCAGAGACTCCAAGGGTCCGATGCCCTATCTTCAAAGGTAGTGGACTTCGAACACCATGTGCGCGTTCTTTATAAATCCAGCGAGCTAGCTCAGGAGGAGGCCAAGCTTGCAAACGAGGCCGAAGCCCAGGCTCACCAGGAGATGGAGCTGGTGTAGAGGGGGATGCTGGAAGCTCGTCAAGCCAACTCCCATCTCAGAGAAGAGCTGGATGTCGCCAAAGCCACTAATAAGAAGCTAAGGGAAATTACAAGAAACTATCCATGGAGCTAAAAGAGAGCAAGAGGAGCCAAGCTGAAACCTTGGAGTCCTACTCCTAGTTCAAGAATGCTCTTCATGTGGCTAATGTGGAGCTCCGATCTGCCCTTTAGGATATCCGCATTGCCTTTCAAAAGGGGCGCGAGGAATTTTAAAATTTTGAAGCTTATGCTGCGGAGCTAGAGAAGGTTCTTCGAGGTGGATTCGAGTATATGAACAAGCTTACGAAGAAACGCTTCCCAAACCTGGATGTGGACTCCATCCCCTTCAATGTTTTCGTAGCTTTATCTTTCTTAGAATAGATGCCTTTGTATTTTGAACTTAATATTTTCAATAAAATTTCCTTGCTTGTTTTAACACCCTCATTTGAGCGTTGCCTGCCTTAGTTAATTAACCAAGACTGTAATTCTAAAACTAGAGGGTTGCATCTTAAACCTGCGTATATAAAAATATTTCCCTTGCCCTTTGTTAGGAATAAAAATCTGTTAAGGGATCAGATCCAATCCTTTGCTTTTTGGAGGGATCAGGGGCCCCCTAACGATGGCATATGATCCTTTCGATTTTTATCAAGGGTTTGAGGACCCTCGAGGATCACATTTGATCCTTTCTTTTTAAATTGATGGTTCGAGGCCCCCCAAGGATCACATCTGATCCTTTCTTTTGAATCGAGGGTTCAAGGCCCTCGAGGATTACATCTGATCCTTTCTTTTGAATCAAGGGTTTGAGGCCCCCGAGGATCACATCTGATCCTTTCTTTGTTGAGGGTTCAAGGCCCCCCGAGGTTAGCCATATTTTTGGTCAAGGGTGGTCCCTTGGGGTCTTTTGTAGCGAGGAACTTTAGTTGATGACAGAGAAAGATAGATTTATTTCCAAAAATCATGGTTAATAAAGAACATTACTGATAAAATTTCCTTAAATTCTACACATTCCAAGTGTTTTTAACGGGTATACCCTTGGTGGTCTGGAGTTTGTAAGGACCAGGGCTGAGGGCTTCCACTATCTTGAAGGGACCTTCCTAGTTCAGCGTTAACTTGTTTGTTTCTCGGGCACCTCGAACATCCGCACGTTGTAATACCCAACCTCCAGGAAGGAAACTCTGAGCTCTTACCCTTCAGTTATAGTATCTTTCGATACGCTGATTGTAGGCAGCTTCTGAATCTTTACCTAATCACGAAGTTCATCAAGGAGGTCTAGATTGCCTCTTAGATCTTGCTCGTTTGACTCTGGGTTGAAGAGTTCCACCCTTAGGGTAGGCACTCCTATCTCGATTGGGATCAATGCTTCCGAACCATAACATAGGCTGAAAGGAATCTCGCCCGTAAATACCTTCACAGTGGTCTGGTAAGTCCATAGAATACTCGGTAATTCATCTACCCAGCTGCCATCTTCCTTCTCCACGTGTGCTTTTAGACCATGCAACAAAGTTCTATTAGCGAGCTCGATTTAGCTGTTAACTTACGGATGGGCCACCGAAGTGAAATGCTGCCTTATTCCCAACTCTTGGCACCATTCTTAAACAGATCGATCAGTGAACTAAGTGTCGTTATCAAAAATTATAACCCAAGGAATCCCGAATCTACATACTACATTCTTCCATAAGAATTGCTTTACTCGTCGAGCAGTAATAAAGACCACTGATTCTGCTTCAACCCACTTCGTGAAATAATCTATGACAACAATGATATATTTTACTTAGCCAGCTGTCGGGGGGAAGGGTCCCAAGATGTTGATGCCCCATTGAGTAAAGGGGCAAGGTGTTACTAGATGAGTTAAACTGGAAGCTAGTACATGAACCAGGTTAGAGCTTCGCTGGCATCTATCACAGGTTTTGACTAGCTGTTTTGAGTCCTTCGTCATCGTCGGCCAATAATACCCTTGTTGAAGAGCCTTTTGGCTGAGGGTTTAGGCCCCAATGTGGCGTCCGCATATGCCTTCATGAATCTCCCTCAGGATATAGTCTGCTTTGTGAGGCCTGATACACCTAAAAAATAGTTGCAAGAATGATCTCTTGTAAAGTTCTTTGTTGACTATTACGAAACTTTGGGCTTTCCTTTTGACTTCTCGAGCTTTTAAGTCGTCCTCGGGAAGTTTTTCCTCCTTCAAGTATAATAGCAAATGATCCACCCAACTAGGCTCGTCCTCCACACACAACTGATCAGCGAACTCTTCGATGCTCTTCTGTGGTGACTCGATCCAGATTTCTTGGGAGCTCGTAGGAAAAGAGGAAAAAGCAATCCTGGACAACAGATCTGCTTTTGTGTTCATGGCCCGAGGGACATACTCTATTTTTACTGACCGAAAGCGTGCAATCAGCTCCCTAACCATAGCCAGGTATCTTGCCATGTGGCCTTCTCAAGCCTCATACTCCCCATTTACTTGCTGAACTACCAAGTTGGAGTCTGAACTCACCTCGATTTGTTGTGCTCTCAACTATTCATCTGATCTCAACCCCGCTAATAAGGCCTCGTATTCAGCCTCACTGTAAGATGCTCGGAACTCAAAATGCAAGGCATAGGGCCATGCCTACCCATCTAGGCTTTTGATCATCAACCCTGTTCCGCCACCGCCGGGGGTCGAACTCCCATCTACGGCTAACATCCATGGCCTTTGATCTTGTTCCGAAGCTTCTTGGGATCTTATACCTTCGATGATGAAGTCTGCCAACGCCTGGACCTTAATAGCTGGCCGAGGCTCTTACTCAATATCAAAAACTGTGAGCTCTATTGCCCATTTTAACATCCTTCCTGAGAGCTCCGACTTGCTAAGAACATGCCTCAAAGGTTGGTTAGTAAGCACGATAATGGTATGAGCTTGAAAATAAGGCCGAAGTTTCCTTGTTGAGACTATTAAAGCAAAGGCCAACTTCTCCATGGGAGAATACCGAACCTTCGCTCCTATCAACTACTTACTAGTGTAATAAATAGGCCTCTTCTTTCTATCTTCTTCTCCGACCAGGACCAAACTCACGGCTTCTTCAGCTACCCCCAAATAAAGATACAGTTGTTCCCCTTGCTGTGGCTAGGTGAGAACTGGAGGTGAGGCTGGATGTTCCTTCAATTTACTGAAAGCTTCCTAACATTCATCATCCCAGACAAAATTATTTTCCTTCAAAAAGACCTTATAGAAAGGAAGACTCTTCTCCACCAATTGAGAGAGGAATCTCCCTAAAGCCATCATTCTTCCTGTTAAGCTTTGCACTTCCTTAATGTTCCTTGGTGCTGACATGTCTAGGATGGATTTAACCTTTGCTGGGTTCACCTCTATTCCTTGGTGATGAACTATATATCCCAAAAACTTTCCTGTAGAAATGCCAAAAGCACATTTGACAGGATTAAGCTTTACATGAAACTTACAAAGGGTTTGGAAACACTCCTCCAAATCTATAGGATGATGTTCGACAACGAGGCTCTTCACCAGCATGTCATCTACATAGGCTTCCATATTCCGACCGAGCTAGTGTTGAAAAAGCTTATTCACTAGCCGCTGGTAAGTGGCTCCTGCATTCTTCAATCCAAACGGCATTATTGTGTAACAGTAAGTTACTTTATTAGTGATGAATACCGTCTTCTCCTGATCATTGAGGTACAGTGGGATCTGGTGGTACACATGAAAGACATCTAGAAAACTCATTAGCAAACAACCAATGGTCCCATCAATCAGGGCATCTATCCGAGGGAGAGGGTAACTATCCTTTGGACAGGCTTTGTTAAGATCAGTGAAGTCAATACAAAGCCTCCACTTGCCCTTTCCTTTGGGCACCAACACCGCATTTGCTAACCACTCCGTATAATCAACCTCCCGAATATATTGCGCCTCCATTAACTTTGCAACTTCTGCATCAATCGCTATGGCTCTTTCTGGGGCTAAACTTCGCTTCTTCTCCTTAACAAGTGGGAAACACATACTTATTCCCAACCTGTGCGTCATGACCTCTGGATCAACCCTCGGCATGTCTTGGGCAGTCCACGCGAAGACGTCTACCTACTACCGTAGGAGGGCTAAGATCTGACCCCTTAGCAGGTCTTTTAACTTAGCGCTTATCTTTATGCAATGATCTGGGCAATCCTCCCTTAAGGGCACCTTCTCCAACTTGTCCACTGGTTTTGCCGTCTTTGGCTCTTCCGACCCTTCCAATAGAAAACTGACCTCCTACGGGGGACTCACCTCCTTCTCTCCTCGAGAGTCCCTTTTAACTGAGAGCTTTTTCTTGCAGCAATTTTTCTTTCATCTTCCCTCGTGGGATCCCTGCACTCCTTACTACATTTATGAAGGCCATGTAACATTTGCAGGCTTAACACAAATCTCCTCGCACCTCGCCTATCCCATTAGTTGTAGGGAACTTTATCATCATGTGATATGTGCTAGGAATAGCCTAAAGAGTGTTGAGGTCCGATCTTTCTATAATCATGTTATAAGCCACAGGAACATTCGCTACCAGGATATCTAACATGACCTGGTAAGTTTGGGAATCCTTTCCCAAGGTTAGCAGAAGCTGAAAGACCCCATTTGAATACACTACTTCTCCGTCAAATCCCACTAAGGGGACTCGAGCCGGCCTTAGCTGCTCCATCCGGTACCCCATGCGCAAGAAGGTTGTCTATACAAAATATTCGAATAACTACCCGGATCCACAAGGATCCACCGAAGCTCCCACTTTCCAAGCTCTGTTGTTATTACTAGCGGATCATTTCAATTTGGGTAACCAGGGAGGTCTCTATCCGAAAAGGAAATCGATTCTCCCCTCCTTGACCTCTTTAGCCTTGAGGTTCGACTGCTCGCATCCTCCTCGCCCCTTTCTCTCGAGACCTCCCCCATGGCAAGCATATGAAATACCGAGGGCTGAGGATGTTCTCCTGCCACTTACAGTGGTTTCTCTCTTCGGGAAAAATGCTGAACTCGATCTTGCTCTTTTGCTTGGTCCCTCCTGGCAGGGGGACTCCATGACCGCGAATGCTGCTCCTTCCCCATTTAGGGATCCGCTTCCCTGGCCACATAATTCCTAAGGAAGCCTTGATTAATGAGCTCCTAGATTTCCTCCTTTAACTAGTGACATTCCTCCCTATCGTGTCCATGATCTCGATGATAGCAACAATACTTATTCTGATTCCTTTTGTTAGATGGTGCTCACATCTATCGGGGCTTCTTCAAATAGTCCTTGTCCTCGATGGTGGTAAGGACCTCCGCCCTTGGGGCATTTAAAGGGGTAAAACCAATCGACTCCCACCGAGGATGATGCTTCTCCTTTCGATCTTCCCTTCGACACTCATTCTTATGCTCTTCGGGATGTTTCTTTTTTTCCTTCTTCTTGGTATGCTCTGCTCTCTTCGCCTGCATAACTTCCTCAGCATTGATGTACTTCATTGCCTGGCCTAAAATATCCGTGAACGTAAGCGGGGGAGTTTTGGCCAACGATTGAGTGAAGGGTCCGGCTTTAGGACATTCTGGAATGCCACCATAGCGACACTATGGTCGAAGTTCTCAATGCTCAAAGCTTCCATATTGAAACGCGAGACAAAATCCTTCAAAGATTCACCCTGGTTATGCTTCAAGATAACGAGGGCCATAGTGGACCTTCGATGCCTCCGAAGAGGGGCGAAGTGAGCTAGGAAACTGCACCGAACACTACCAGAAAAACATATTTTTATGACTGATTTTTTGCGATTGACTTAATCAATCGGTAATTAGCGACGGATTTACGACCAATTTTTAACATTTGCAACCGAATTATTTTTCGACCGATTCAGCGATGTAAAATTCAGTCAATAATTATGTAATCGATTTTAACCACAAAATTTGCGACGAAATTTTTTTTCGACCGATTCAACAACGGAAACTATCGTCACTAATCGTGCGACCAATTTTGACCACAAATTTTGTGATTGAATGTTCGGTGGGTGGATTTCTGACCAACTTTTCCACTGAAATACGTCGGTCGGTAATTACAAACCGAATTTGCTATTGACTTTTCCGTTTGATTTTTTTTTTTTTTGAAACATCGAATTAGTTCTTAAATCAAAATAAAGAAATTTATGAAAATAATAGTAATAAATAATGTACATTCATAAAAAAAAAATAATTCAGTTGTTAAATAATTTATGATGATAATAAAATATTTTACTGTATTACAACAAATTAATATTTATTTTAAAATAATAATTATATTAAAAAATATTTTACATTATTGCATAAAAATATTAATTCATTATCATTTTTAGCTCCCCCACCTAAAAACATTATAAATAAATAAAGAAATGTGGGTTTAAATAATGTTCAAATCAAATGCAACAAATTAAATTTCCAGCAAAAGTAGTTTGCATTCTCTATCTATATATATATAAATTTATTATCAATTTGCTTACACTCTATGGAATAATTTTTGGCCAAAATACTTAGCAATAAATATAAGCTCACTATATTATATATAATATATAAATTTAGGTTTAACCCTAACCGGGCTTAATAGGCCTATTAAACCGTATCGGGTTGAATACTATATTATACATATAAAGGCAGATTAAACACTAACCGGGCTTAATAAGCCTATAAAACTCGTACCGAGTTAATACTATATTATGCATATACAGGCCTGCTAAAACCCTGATCAGGCTTAAACGGCCTATTAAACCTGTTAAGGGTATAATACCTTTGGGTTTAATGTGCCCATTAAACCCAGAACGGGTTTAACCTACCAAATCAGCCTAGAACAAACAAAATTGGGCCTAGAAAGCACAAGAAACTTCATGTTTGTTAATAAATACGTCATACACCAATTCAAGTTAATCAAATCAAGATCACAAATCATTTTGTACATGTATAGTTCATCCACGAGCATGTGTACAAAAATCAGCATTTTGGACAAAAGCTCACTATATATTTTGATTACATATCAGCATAATATACATTTTACATATGAACAAATTACATATACCAACTACATTGCTATACCTATACAAAAACACATGAACAAATTATGAATTACATATACAGTCAAGTATTAACTACTCTGTTATGTCTATACAAATACATGACAACCTGCCTGCAAAGGGTACTCATTTCATCCTCATTCTGATTTGCCACCCATCGATCCTCAGTGTGCCTCATGATATCATCGATGCACTTAATACATACACTCCGCAGTTGTGCCTGTATTAGAAATAACCAAATTCTGTCAAACTTCAAATGGCAATAACAAACATTTCACTCAATAATAAATTGAATATTCTATTTTAATTCAATACCCGTCTGATTGCTGAGGCAGGTTCACTATGCTAGGATCGAGTTGCTCCAACGCCCATTCTTTGTGTGGAGTGGCAGCTGTGGAGATATGGCTATAATATCCACTGCGAGTTAGGAGAATGGGTAGGAGTTTCACTAATGGCTTGATGCTATTGGCCCTGACCCTCCTGCTTTCCTCCTTAGTCGCCACGGAGTCGTACAAAACAACCTTGCCCTCTTTCAGGAAAATGATGGTTACGACCCAGTGGGAATTATTCCCCAGATTGCATGGGATCAAGACCTACATATTTTGATCACATATTCTGTCTCATCACCGACACCACGAATATGAGCACATATTCTGTTTGGGACCTTTGCCTTAGCAGACATAACAGCACGCTTGCCTGTGAATTTCTCAGTCCACCACTTGTTTAGTATTGCCTGGAAAGAAGGAAAATTAATGTTATATTTGTTGTGGACCAAATATAGATGCAACAAAAAAAGTTTAACCTAAGATTTGTGTTTAACACTCACAAATAGGATAGTGGGCATGATAGTGTATTTTGTATCATATATAGTATGAGACTGCATATCTCTTATGTAATACCTAGGAATGATTTAGATCATAAATAATATTTGATGAAGGGTACAAGTGGAATTCTCAAAAGAATAAGGCTTTAGGACACATTGTTGTAGTCTTAAAAGACCGAAGTGGCTCGAGGGAGTACCCCAGACCCTAGATAGCCAAAGAAAATGGTACAATATCGATAAGTGATTCGAATTATGATTTTTAGTGATGAAAGAAATTGGATCGGGAACCATTTTCGGTACAGCTGTCGACTGGGCTGAGAAAATCGAATCGATGTTAGAGAAATCTGAAAAATCAACGGAATGTGTTAAGGACTAATATTTAACGTGTTAAGGACTAATATTTACACGAGGATCGAGGTGATCCGAATGAGTTCGAGGTGAGTGGCTTGACCCTAGTTTTTACCCTTAAGTTTGAAAATATGTTGGAACGTGTGTTGTGGGTTCAGGTGGGCGGTGTTACCCTCCCGAACTTAGGTTACACGAAATTGGGATTAGTTCTAATGAGCGGTTTTTACCCTCCGGAACTTGGATTGTTTTGCGAAAGCGTTCCACTTATGTATTCATGTCATCATTTGCATATTGTACATGTGATATATTGCATCAACTATTTTTACTTACAAAAGAGTTTGTGCATGGCGTGTGATTCTCATATCATCGGGGTATTGATATTCGTGTCAATGTTATTTTCTGTGTGGGATGGGATGGGGTCTTCTTAAGAATGGGACACGGTTAGTCCTGGCGATCGGGTGACACGGTAAGGCATCCGGGGCCGGTACTGGTGATCGGGTGACACGGTAAGGCATCCGGGACAAGTAACTGAGTGACACGGTAGGCCACCCAGGGATTAAGTATGTCAGGGTGATTTCTCAAGTTAGACGTGTCTTGCATGTTTACGTTTATCTGAGTATGCCATGCTCGTGTGTCTCTCATGCATTATATAAACTGTTTTATACCGTCACTTAGATGTTTATCATCTAACTCGGGTTATGCCCCTGGAACATTTAATGTTCCAGCCAGGGACTACTGCGAGGGCAAGGATGTGGCCGGTTGAGGGCCAATGGTGCTTAGTTTGTTAAGTTGTTGTAACATTTGGAGGATTTAATATGCATTTCAGATTGTAAATGAACAGTAGTATAATAGCGATTTTATCATTTGATCTGTATTACGTATTTTGCTATGGAAATACAATGTAAGAGCTATGGTGTTTTGGTATTAATGTATCCGCTGCGTTGTATTAAGACTCGTTTAGTTTAAGATTATTGATCTTGATAGTTAAACGGGCAAGGCTGGGGTTCGTGGGGTTTTGTATCTGCATGTGAAGATTGTTCTTGATATACCGCGCGTGTTGAACTTGAAGACAAAAAAAAAAGAAATCCCGAGAATACCCTTATAGTGACACGCCTGGCGAGACGGGGTGTTAAAAATTGGTATCAGAGCCCTAGGTTAAAACCCTAGGACGATTTGGCTAGGTTGTTGAACTTAACATGGTTAGAACTATTGAATGAGAACTTGGAACGGGATTATGGATTCTAGGAGACATTCGAAACATAGTCGAAAATGGTATGGAGACTCTAGAAAGGTGAAATTTGAGGTTTTCAATTTGAATATACTTTTAGCGTCAAGGGGAGATGAACAAGTTCTATTCACATCTTTTGGAAATTAGGAAGCTAGTGAAGTGGGTCGTCGAAATGAAAGAGATATATGATCCAAAACCTTTGAGGAATAAATACTTTGGTGATACTGGTACAACTTGAAGCATAGCATAAAATCTCTTTCGGAAGAATCTTAGTGAATCATCTTAGTACCCTCCCGTTTGGGACATGTTAAATGATGGTGGTGTCATGCCTCGACAAAGATAAGCGAAACGACGGAGATTATTAGGAGAACCTATCAAGGGCGTGGGAAAGAAGAACGACTTGAAGATCTAAGGGCATGGGAAAGAAAAATGACTTGAAGATCTTAAGGTTAAGTTAGATATCCGAATTGAGGACTTAAGAAGAACGGATTCAGTTAGGGCTAACTAGTGAAAATCCCAAATGGAGACTTAAAGGGAAGGGAACTAGTAGATCAAAAAGACAAAATCCCTACTTGGAGATTTGGGGGTTTGTCGGTTAAGGTCTTTGAAATTAATTGGAGAATATTGGATTTTGCTAAGTGATGGAATGTTGAATCGGGAGTTAGCATCCAACAATATGGATTGAATGTAAGGTTGGTTCAATAAACCATAACTGAGGATTCATAAGATCTGGAAACTATAAATTGGAGATCATTAGTCAAAATCCTTTACACTAAATGTTGGGATATCTGGTGATTAATAAGAGTAAGTGAGTTGGGATGTTTAGTTTGATATGATATAATCTGATGATAAATTAGGTTTGTGAACAGATTATATGAAAAATCGAGGGTAAGAGTGACTTGAAATAAATCTCGAGAAACGATCTACAGTAAGCAACCTAAGATGATTCGATAAGAGCTTGAGAATAAAAAAATTTGAGTTAGGAATCTAAAATTGTGAATAGGGATACTGAGACAAAGGATCCAAGATTGAGGACAAAGGAAATAAAGAAAGATTGTTATAAGGAAACGGTGTGTTAGTTATTCAAGGGTAACGAGAGTTAGGTATAGCTTTGAGACTTATGGAAGTTTTAAATAGAATGAATAATTGTATCGAGGACGTTAACCAAGGATCAGACTAGGAAAACAAAATTTGACTTGTAACTAAATGAGAATCGAATTCTTGTTGAGGTGTTGAGAAGATTTTCTCAGAAAAATTTGACTTGTATAAAGTACTCCAGGTAGAATTTTCCTTTTGAATGAAATCTTAGAATGTAATCTCAATCTAATTTCCTTATTAATGGGGTCACTACTAGACAATGAGGGATCGATTGTAAACCAGCCATAGTTAGGATCAAGGTACAACCGGAAGTTATTAGGATGTAAAACATAAAGTTTGCATGTGTCGAGGATTAGAATTTTCCCTTGGAAATTGAAAGAATCTTTTGGCTTATAGAGAATTTGCAAAATGGAACCTTACTTGATGATTTTGAGATTGTAAATAATATAGGGAACAACGAAAGATTAGAGATTTGTGATTTAAAACGAACCTTGGAAATTAGAAAAAAATTTGGGATAAGGGAATTATGCGTATGACTATTAAGGTTGCTAAAAGAAATTTTATGTGTACCGTATATACTGGGAGATAAAATGGTATTTCAACCTGTGGAGACGATTATATTTTAAGACGATTATATTTTAAGCTTGAAATGACTCTAGTCGATTTAAGAAGATACAAACTCAAAGAAAATAGTTAGCATAACAATGATTATCAAGGACTAATATTTACACGAGCATCGAGGTGATCCGAATGAGTTCGAGGTGAATGGTTTGACCCTAGTTTTTACCCTTAAGTTTGAAAATATGTTGGAACATGTGTTGTGGGTTCAGGTGGGTGGTGTTACCCTCCCGAACTTAGGTTACACGAAATTAGGACCAATTCTAATGAGCGAGTTTTACCCTCCGGAACTTGGGTTGTTCTGCAAAAGCGTTCCACTTATGTTTTCATGTCATCATTTACATATTGTACATGTGATATATTGTATCAACTATTTTTACTTACAAAAGAGTCTGTGCATGGCGTGTGATTCTCATATCATCGGGGTATTGATATTCATGTCAATGTTATTTTCTGTGTGGGACGGGATAGGGTCTTCTTGAGACTGGGACACGGTTAGTCTTGGCGATCGGGTGACACGATAGGGCATCCGAGGCCAGTACTGGTGATCGAGTGACACGGTAGGGCATCCGGGACTGGTAACCGAGTGACACAGTAGGGCACCCGGGGATTAAGTATGTCAGGGTGATTTCTCAAGTTAGACGTGTCTTACATGTTTACGTTTGTCTGAGTATGCCATGCTCGTGTGTCTCTCATGCATTGTATAAACTGTTTTATGCCGTCACTTAGATGTTTATCATCTAACTTGGGCTATGCCCCTGGAACATTTAATGTTCCAGCCAGAGACTGCTGCGAGGGCAAGGATGTGGCGGGTTGAGGGCCAATGGTGCTTAGTTTATTAAGTCGTTGTAATGTTTGGAGGATTTAATATGCATTTCAGATTGTAAATAAACAGTTGTATAATAGCGATTTTATCATTTAATCTGTATTATGTATTTTGCTATGGAAATACAATGTAAGAACTATGGTGTTTTGGTATTAATGTATCCACTGCGTTGTATTAAGACTCGTTTAGTTTAAGATTATTGATCTTGATAGTTAAATGGGCAAGGCTGGGGTTCGCGGGGTTTTGTATCTGCATGTGAAGATTGTTCTTGATATACCGCGCGTGTTGAACTTGAAGGGAAAAGAAAAAGAAATCCCGGGAATACCTTTATAGTGACACGCCTGGAGAGATGGGGTGTTACATCTTAGTCGTCGGACGCAACACAAGTAGCTGTCAATGTGAGTCCCTTCTATCCAGGCATTAGCATCCTCTATTGAACACAAGTCGCTAGGTAATAGATGGGCAATGTAAACTGTGTCACGCCTACAATAACTAATAATTATTATAAGCTTGAGATTGTATTACCAATGTAAATAGAACAATAATTAAAATTTTTCCTGACATTTTATACTTACTTGATGTCTTTCTGCGATTGTATGTAATCAGTGTAGCCTTTAGGGGGCTTAAGATCATCAACCCCCTATTAGTCCAAGTAATGCTCGGCTACTTCAACCACTATCTGCATCACCATGCCCCATACACTGTCCGGGCTAGGAACATGAGCATTCTCTCTTGTCCTAGCTGATGTCAAGGGTGGCACTGTCTTCCCACCCTCCACCAGCAGCGATTTGTTTTCTTCGTCTGCCATGTCCACCACGACATCAACCTTATTTTTCTTTCGCCGCCAAGTGTATTCATTGTATGGTGGCCGATGACACTACAATGGAAATCTGTCGCTTGCAATTCGTTCACTGCCCATAACCACTTCCTCCTAAAGCTATAAAAATATTGTCTGTTACATAATAGTACATATTTCATAATGAAATGTAAATAAAAGTCAAGTTAGAGCTTACTCCAGATTGAGATGTCCAGTCCTCCACATCATCATGAGCTGGATTTACCTGATGAGAACCTCGCTTCTCCTCATCACCATCCTCGATGTGTTTTGGGGAATCATTAATAGGCAGGATGCCTAGATGAGTAAGTAGTGCTGCCTGCACCCTACCTACTTGCCTCAGTCTCCCCTCTACCCGCATCATCCGTGAGCTCATTTGACTCATTTCCCCGTTAAACCCAACCAGCTGAGTGCTAATTTGCCTAATCTCCCCATCCATCCTATGTAATATCTCCAGTGTGAGGGTCAGCATCTTGGTGATCTACAAAAGGTTATAAAAAAAATTACAACAGTAAAAAACAATTCCAAACACTTACAAAGAATTATAAATAAAAAAATAGTTTTATAATAAAAATCATACCCTAGCATACTGTCCAAGGTGGGTACTAGGAGGGGGTTCTACCTCCTGTTGAGACTTTAACTTCCTCTCTCTGTGTTGAGCCTCAGCCTCATCCTCCTCCTTCTCCTCATCTTCACCCCCATCTCTCACCTCGACGGACCTCTTAATTTCATCCTCATCCCCAGTTGATGTACTTTTGTTCACATCATTGTCAACCCCCCCCCTCGCCCCCATTTTTGTACACATCAACGCCAATCGAGTATAGAGGGTTAAAGGTCTACCAAAAATCTGTATCGCACTCCGCTGTAGAGGGCTCGAGTGTCATGCTCGATCCACGTGCCTGTAAAATATTGAATTGTTTGGTCAAATATTATGTATAACAAAATAAACTAAATTTGAAGTTAAGTTAGACACTTACATCCCTAAGGCATTCATCATAATTGATTTTGTGAGGCCTTTTGTTGGATAACCACTTTCTACACCTAGGAATGGTGACTGCGACGGGTAGTCTTATGGCCCACTTATTCTCCACCCATGCAAATGGCTCAATCAACCACCACTTTAGATTGCAAATAATTTTACAATAGTAAACAAAAACAAACAAAACGTTAGTTATTATATACAAATCATGTACAATAATTTGATGTAATATAATATAGAGAGTAAGTAATTATACCTGAAATGCCAAACAAAACCATAAATGTTGACTTTCCTCCCCACCTCACCATTCAACTTCCTCTCACAGGTGGCCAGCCGAAGGTAATGCAGACTCTGGCTATAGATGTACGTCCCCCATGGGAACGCCTCAAATGCCCTTAGGTCCTCGGCCATAGTCCATACGAAATCCTCCACGAGTGCACACTCATCGTGGCCAAGCAAGATCATGTTCACCACAGCAATATTACCCAACTTCAAGACATCCTCTGCATTTAGATCCATGCTACCAACTACTACTTTAATCTGGGTCACAGTCACAACTCGTTTATAAGGGAATAAATGCGCCCGTAAACTACCTGGCTCAATGGGCGTAGCTTGAAATCTTTCTTTGTCAATTGGCCCAAATCGGAGTCCACCGTTAAGGATGAACTCCTTCTTGTCGTACCTATATAGCATGCCGCCAATCTTAAACCACATCTCATTGTGGCGGGCACTTGAAAATATAACTTCCCTCACCAGGACTTCATAGATCAATTGTAGTGTAGACAAATGATCGAACATAGGGATCTATAGGAAATGTGCAAGTGGCTCTTGAGTAAATCTTTCCAATACCCCATGATGTCTAGGAGCATCACGAACTACCGAAAGCTGGTTGATTCCACAATGTGTAGTGACCCATGTCCCTTGTGGAATTACTTGTTGAGTGTGAACGTAGGTAAATTGCTCAGACTGATAGTGAGTCATCTATAGGGAAAATATAAAACCATACAAGAATAGTAATTGGATCATGTAGTAGATTGAAATGGGGTTAATGTTTTCACTGGGCTTCATAGGGCGATTAAGCCTAAGAGGCATATCCCTGGGCTTAGTTGTCTTATTAAGCCCGTGAGGTCTAGCTTCCTCACCCCCTTTTGAAGCCTGATCAAGCCCGGGCTTAAATGGCCTTCAACAGGAGTGAGGAAGCCCGAGAACATATGCTCGGGCTTCATTGGTCGATTTCTCACTGGGCTTAAAAGGCCTATTAAGCCCGGTAAGGTATCTAGCGACCTTGGGCCTTCCTCTCCTCCTCCAGCTAGGAGTCATGCCAAGAAGGCCAATGGGCACCCTCGCTGACGGGGCTTCCTCGTGCAAGGAACCCTTGTCAGCGAGGATGCCTATCGGCCTACCTTGCGGCTTCCTCTAGCCAAGCAGCCCTACGCATCGCGACGAAACCCATTGAAATGAAACACATCCATCCCCTCCACAAAATATCAAACAAAATGAGAGGAGATCTAACCTTTTGACTGTCGGCGGTAAGATTCGGTGGTAACGGCTTCATAGCGACGGTCGGGTTTATAGAGGGAGAGATCAGGCTTAGTAGAGACACAAGAGTTCGGGTTTAAGGAGAGTGTCAATGAAGTTTAGCCTATTATCATTTTTTTTTAAATTCTTTAAATACAATTGTGGTCACATATCCAGAAAATGGATGGACATTTAATTACTAACAATGAGAGGCAAAATATTAAATATTTTTTTTAGAATTAGACGACTAATCGTTTGTGTTATCAAAATTCTCATATCATCATCTTGATACAATGTTCATTGAACATAATTCATCGGGTTTTTTTGAGAAGTTAATGATTATTTGATTATTTAATATGCTATTATCATCTTGGTGAAATGTATGCTCAATTAACATAGTTAATGAAATTTTCTTGCACCATAGATCATTTAAGTGCTATTGGAAAATAAGGATTTGCAGTAATAAATTCACAAAAAATAAAAAATAAAAATAACATTGATATTTGGTAGTATACAATTCACCGGGTCTAGTTACCCGTCCCGGGTTTAATTGGGCAATTAAACCTGGTAACGATATTGATCCGGAAAATCATATGTTTCATTATTATAATATGATACAAGCCCTTAAACCAGGGTTTGTCGATTCATACAAACATCCATACAACATTAAAAACACTGAAAATACCTCAAGGGGAAGCTTGTAACTTAATAATATAATACAAGCCCTTGGTGTATTGTACAGTTGTGAGTCTGTTTCATTTCCTCAACTCTAGGCTGTAGGGTCAATTATGTACAGTGGTGATAAAAGCCCTTTGTGTATATATATCAGTTGAGTAATATATAGTTTATTCGATGAATGTTATATTAAAATTTGTTAGTAATGATTATATTTGGTATAATCATAACTTATAAAATATAATTTTTAATATATATATTTATTTTTTTGAATAGAATTCGAATATGGTAATTCCATATTCCATACATACCGAATTGGTTATAACCGAACCGAACTAAACCACATGTAATAACTCAACGAACTCGATCCACTAACCCCAACTAATCGAAACCTAACTAACCAAAACTCAAACTGTGGAAACCAAACTAAGCTTAAGAAGTGAATATAGCAATGTGATACATTTGTTTAAAAAGTTAATATATTTTGAGAAGATTACTATAAATATTGAAAAATTACATAATATATAAATATCGAAATAGAAATTGAAAATGGACGAGAAAAGTATTTGGTGACTGTTTTGTTATAATATATAAATATAGAAATGTGTGATAACATATGAAAAATATAAATAGTCTATTCAAAATAATAAATATTATGACAACATGTGATAAATTAGTAACATAAATAATAAAAATATAAAACATATTAAAATTTTCAAAAGAAATATAGATATTAATTTTGTCTAAATAACTAATTTAACATAACCTACAAACTAATTATTTTTCAAAATTAAGTAATAACATAAAGATATATAAGGTTTTCAAACTAATTAAGAGTTTTAGAGTTTTGAGTGGTGGCTTTATTGAGAGAGAATGAGAGGTAAATTATGGGAAATAAAATAAAAAATTAAATTTATTTTTTAAAAAAATTTACTTGACAGTCTTTATTCTGCAGTATTACCTGATATCTCAAGATTTCTCTCGATTTAAAAAAGTCTCATTTTTCTATAATTTATTTCAATTAAAATTTTATATTAATATTTAAAAATTAATAATATAGATTATATCTTGGCTCTTCATATCCCAACCTTAAACAAAAATTATGCAAATGGGCGGGAAAAAGATTTGACGACTGTTTTGTTAATTTTATGGAAACAAAAAATAAAAATACGTTTTTGAAATTATCTCGTTGAATTTTACATTAAAATAGGATTGAATGTAAAATTTAATATGAAAAACTTACCCAAAAATTCAAATCATTAGAACACCAACGGTGTTATTAAAAGCAAGTATAACTCACCGATTTTAATTACACACGTCAGGTTCAAATGACCAATTAGACCCAGTCCGGGTTTACTTGGCACATTAACCATATAGAACATACAGGTTTAATTACCCATACCGGGTTTAATTGGACAAATAAACCCAGAAAGCTATTGATGCAAAAAAACCTAGTTTTCATTGTAAAACGTTTTATGAGGGGTTTGAGGGGGGTCTCAATGACTCAAGAGGCATGCAATCAACTTAATTTTTGAACAATACATGTCGATTGGTTTGTGTTATAAAAAATCTCGTATCATCATCTTGGTCCATTTCTAGTACTATAGTACCATAAAACACTTGATCATTAAATTATACTTAACTAGTGGACTACAAATATGCCCGATGTAGTAGTTTGTTGTGCAACGTAGTTATAAAGTTTTACTTGTGACATGTATAGAAATTGAAAAATCTTGACATGAGCTTCTGATTTATTCACAACAAACTATTACATTGAAATAACAAATCATTAATACTATTTATAAGAAAGTCTCCCGCGATTTTCCTTAAAAAACTATTATATTGGATTAACAAATCATGAATACTTAACAAAAAACTATTACATTGAAAAACCTAGACGTGTATGCTCCCCCAGCGCATAGCTTGGATGGAAAAGGAAAGGCATTTGGAATAGATGGAGTCAATCCAAAAGGTCACCCGAGATTTTCCTTCTCCAGCGACATCTCTGGGGGCCGAGAGTTGGGGACCCTTGTGATCGTGGGTCATCCCAAAAAATAAGACAAGGTGGTTTGCCTTTTGTTAGAGGACCCTCCCAGTACAATGCCAATAACTGTCTTAGTACAACGCCAGTAATAAAACATCACTTTCCTCAGGCTTCTAGATACTAGAGCAGGTTTATTCACAGACTGTGATTTCCCTGCTAGTTCAGATACCAAGCACATTGCCAATGCAAGGTGGTTTGCCTGTTGCTTTGCACTTCTACATAAGTGCAAAATAAATGAAAAACCTCCTTGCATTGGCCATGTACTTGGAATCTGAACTAGCAGGGAATTCACAATTTTGAATAAACCTGCTCTAGTATTCAAGAAGTCGAAGAAAGTGGTGTTTTATATTGCTAGCCTTGGACTGGGAAGGTTACAAGCATTGAAGATTACAATATAGAAGGTTACCATACAGTTGGTACCGTATATATAGAAGGTTACCATACAGTTGGTATCGTATATATAGAAGGTTACCATACAGTTGGTACCGTATATATAGAAGGTTACGAGCATACCAAAAGTCAGGCAACCAAAGAGATAGACGCCCAAATGTGTTTTCCCAGGTTTCAATAAAAATTAATGTACCGCCCAAATATATTTTCCTAGGTTTTGTTTTTCTATGATTCTTAGGCTCAAATGGTAAAAAGAATAATTTCAATAATTTTCAAAAGAAAATCAATTCATTTCACATCCATTTCAGAAGATAACAATAAAAATTAATTTAAAATAATTAAAAAATAAAAATAATAATTGTAATACAAATTAATGCATTTAAAATTTTAAATTAGTGCGATGCAATATCTTAAATTTTTATATTTGACAAGCGAGAAAATGTGACATATTGAATTAAGGGTGTTCTCTATTAGCACATTAAATAGCGGATAATTAATTAAATTAAAATTTTAATAAAAAGCTTAGTATTAAAAGAAAAAAAACTGTAATTATTGATTATAGTAGAATAACCCTACCAGAATGCTTTGTTTTTCCAATGCTAATTAATATTCATACTTAGTACAATAAATTCATACTTTCAAAATTCATACTTTCAAAGTGTCAAAGTTCATAGTTTCAAAGAAATCAAAATTCATACTTTCAAAGTTTTGTTATCACTGCAGAAATTAAAAATTTTATTATAATTTTTAATAATTAGTACAATAAATATAATATAATTTATATTTATAAATTATATTATATGTGAGGAAAATGTAGGTTTCCTCACATTTATGAGTTTTAATTTATATTTATAAAATTTATAAATAAATATAATATAATAAATAGAAAATAACGAACGTCTCCACCGTCAATATATTATAAATTTTATAATATTTATTTATAGATAAATATAATATAATATAATAAAACTTACATCAAATCAAAGGTAATGATTAAGTAATTATTAATTTTACTTTAATAATTATAATAAAATTATTTATTATATTACAGTCTTGAAAATGTGACATATTAACATATTCATACAAAATTAACATAGTCAAATGGTTAGGTTTTTCAATACTAATTAATTTTTAAGATATCAAATTTTCAAGACTATATTTTATAATGAAATTATAAATTTTTAAAGGAAAAAAAATCTATATTTTATTACGTTTTTTTTATTTTTGTTGCTTACCCGAAACGAAATTTTTATAGGTCATTAATTAAGTATGAATTTGTGAAAAACTTGTAGTTCTTGGAACATGTAGATGGTCATTCATTAGTAAGCCAAGTAAATTATAGAAATTTTCAAGGCTATCAATTTAAATATTAACATAAAATTTTAATTGAAATAAATTACAGAAAAATGAGACTTTTTAAAAAGGAGTAATATCATCGAATATTGACTGCCAATTAAATTTGCTTAAAAAATAAAAGTAATTTAGGTTTTTATCTTTATTTTATATATAGTTTAATTAATTTATAAATTTGACAATTATTAAATGTGATAATTGATTGCAAGGAGGAATATGTAAATTCATGTATGGATAATCAATTTTATAACTTTGATTATTATTATTTATATAATTAATTGATTATTTAAATTATCTTTATTTTATATAAGTTTAATTAATTTAAAATTATTTTTTTTATAATTTTAAATGTTATAATTTTATTTTTTATCTTTTTTCTTGCTTGTTGCTTTCTTAATGACCATATTAGTTCATGCATGATTCTTTACAGTGATTCAATTATATATTACCATTGAATCATCCCTAAAGTTATATCATATCAGTTGGGACTTGTTTTCCTAAGTTTTAGTTCGGAATGGTATAGTAATGTTAAGATTTGATTCAAGATATGGTCTCTGTTATGGTAAGCTTTGTTCCTTGAGTTTCCAGTCATTCGAATGAGTCCAGTAGTATTTAAATGAGTCCCTTGTGTATCGCATCATTCGAATGAGTCTTGAGATATATCTGAATAAGTTCTCAGTAAGTATCGTATCATTCGAATGTTTTCTTGAGGTGTGGAGCGTGTCATTCGAATGAGTTTTCTTATCATTTGAATGAGTGTTCAAAAGTTCCAAGTAGCCTTTGCTTTATATCGTCTAGTATTTGAATGAGTTTTTATTATTCAAATGACTTGTGCGTATCCTATTCAATTCATTCGAATGGGTTACTGTTGCATTCGAATGTGACCCTTTCTGCTCGTTCAAATGTTTGCAATTGGCCAAATTCATTCGAATGAATTTAGGAGGTATTCGAATGCCTCTCTTATACCTCAGTTGATGCCCAATTATCATCAGATATCATTCGAATGACCCTTACTCCTTATTCAAAAGTATTTTTCTTGATATCCGAATGTCTTTCCTTGCATTCAAATGACTCTCTTGGTTCATCTGAATGGCTTGCAGTAAATTCTTAATGCAAGTCTTAAATTTAAAATAAATATTCAATACTTCAAATATTGAATTTTCATGCCAACATATCATAAACTCTAGTACGCCACGCCCATTTTCAAAAATTACAGAATCTTTGTATCTTAATATAGCTGATAAAAATCATATGCCATGTTTAGCAATTATTTATGACATGATCAACATTTTCCTGTGAGAAAATGTGCATACATTTAGGTATGAGCATTAAGCATGATTTTATATGGAGCACTACTTATTATGTGTCAGCATGTATATGAGCATAGCATTGCATTGTGCGCGCCAGGCAGCTTGTCCGCAGGGATCCCACTAGTTTAGTTATAGCTCAGTATATGAGTTGCTCACCTAATGCCGACCAGGGGGCTAGGGGCATATTGCCCACAATATGTATTTACAGTTTTTATGTTTGCAGGATTCAGATCAGTCAGGAATGTATTATAGTTATATGGGCCTGTAAGACAAAGTTGCATACCTGCATTTATTTTATAGCTTCTATGCATTACATCTCGTAAGTGCAACCTTATAATGATTCTTATATTTCTTAGTACAAGGATAAGTTTTTATCTCTATGAATATCGATATTTCTCGATTCAGATTTAATTATTCTTTTTAGCTTAGCTTATTACTTGTTGAACTTTGTAGCTCACCTTGTACTCTTCACCATTCCAAGTCCTAGCAGGGGAGTACCAAGTGTGGGTCCTAGCAGCAGTGGTCAATAGTGTGTGTACGTGGAGCCGCTCGAGACAAAAGATGTCTGGGAGTTTGTTAGTTATTGCATCTTGTCAGTTTAGAATTAGTTTATGTTTTAGTTAAGTAATTTTCCTTTTGATAGTAGATTATGTTTCCTGATTATTTTGGATTCAGAGTTTTTTTTCAGCTGTTTGAGATGTTCATTTGAGTTATTTATGCTATCAGATTCTAGTTATGTTGAGTTTTATTCATTCTTTTCTCAGTAGCACCTTTTCTTGGCAGTTTTAGGAGAAGGAGTGTTACAGTTTTAATTACCCGCTTCAGGTTTAAAATGCTAACTAAACCTATTACGGGTTTAATTGACACATTAAATCCGGTAACGCTACTGATATCCAAGATGCAATTTTATATTTAATTCATTTTCCTGCGTTTAATTAGCCAGTTAAACCTGTCCAAAGTTTAATTGCCCTAATAAACCAAAGAATGCTAGTTACCCTAAATAATTTAATTGTGGTAATTGTTTTGGAAACCGCCGCAAAAATTAGTAAATGTAATCGCGTCAGGTTTAAATGATCAATTAAACCCGGTCATGGTTTAAATGGCATATTAAACCCAGTAACGATATTAATCTTATTAATCATATTTTATTTAATATTTTTTTCCTTTCTTGGGGGGGGGGAGTTAAATGTTATGTTCAAACAAAATTAAATTATTGTCTGAGCATTATATTTCCATTTATTTTAATGTAACGCTATTGACCTTAGTAATCATATTTTACTTAATATCATCCTTCTTGGTCATATGTCCATTTTGATCGTTTTATTTTACATATTATATTATCCTGCCCAAATCCCAAATCCCCACTGTCTTCATTTCTAGGCACTCTTTCTCCCTCTCCCTCTCTCATACTCCCACCATCTCACTCCTGCATACTCCCTCCATTGCCGTCGTCGTCGCCGTCGCCACCTCCAGCCCATTACCTCTATCGCTACTTCCAGAGACACTCTCTATCTCTCTCTCATACTCACGCCTTGATCTCCTTCTCTCATACTCTCGTCGTCGTCGTTGCCTGGGTGCCTCCATTTATCGCCTTTGTTGCTGCTTCCACTCTATCAATCTCAAGTCTTGCTGGCACCGTCTTCCCTCCGTCTCCTTTTCGCGTTGTTCAGATCTGGTATATATTTTTTTGTTTCCTTTTAGATAAATATATGGTTTTTATCTAGTTCATGTAAATGTGTCTCGACCTGTTTATTTTGTGTTTGTTTTTCCTGAACAGTCTCATTCACAGATGGTCAGGTCGCGCTTAACAGTATGCTTCACATCACCTTAATCTCTATTTTTTTGTTCTTCCATTTTATTTTCCATCTTGTTAGATAAATATACTTGTTTCATCGGAGAATTCGAGGCAAGTGCGGTTTATTTAGTTCATTTTAGTTATTTTTCATGCTTCTATTTATGAAATATACTTGTATCCTTTGGTTGTTTTATTTGTCATTAATTATATGTTTAGCAGGGTAATCAAACTTTAAAATCACATCTTTGTTCAAAATCCCATCGTGTTTTGTAGACCATGGATGTACCTGAGCATAGGAGGTGGATGTACAATAGAACGAGACCTCGAGTCAAGCTATTAGCTGAATTCATTAACGGGGTTGATGGCTTCATAAATTAAGTTTTCTCTGGACCACAATTTACACGTGATGGCATGCTCATAAGATGTCTGTCTGTGAGATGTGGTTGCTTGAAATTCCTTGATGTGGAGACAGTGAAGTTACATTTGTTTCGGAAGGGGTTTATGGCTAACTATCACTACTAGACGTGCCATGGGGAAGAGTCACCCACCATACAACCAAAAGTTCAACTGACAACTCATCAAAATGACATGCAACGACAGAGTTACATTGAGAATTTAGACTAATATCAGTCGATGGTCATGGATGCAGTAGGTCCCTTATTCGGAGCCAATCTTCATGAAGACGAACAAGAGGAGCAACCTAATGCTAGTGCTCAAGTATTCTATGAAATGTTGGCAGCTGCACAAGCACCCTTGTGCACTACAAGAAAAACGAGTTTTAACGACGAGATAATCGTCTTTGAAAGTTGATTTCCAGTCATTAAAAAGTTGCAACGACGGGAATTTTCCTGTCGTTAGTCGTCGTTATTGCCTCTGAGGATAAAAGTCTTTAACGATAAGAATGATAAATTCGTCGTTAATTGTATTAGTAATTGTATGATTTTTTTCGTTAAAAATAACTATTAACTATCAAATTATAACCCAATAACGACAATATTTCTCGTCGTTAATAGTCTAAACAATTAGCGACCGTATGATTCCTATCGTTAAAAATATTTTTTTAGTTATCAAAACACAAACCAATAACGACAATATTTCCTCTTGTTAATAATGTGAACAATTAGTGATGGTATGATTCTTATCGTTAAAAAATAATTTTTATATTTTTTATAATAGTATGAAAATAATTGCTAGTAATCAATGACAAAAAGATCTTGTTTTGATATAAACCACCAAACCTATATATCATTATCCATATCAAATTGGAATAAAACTTATAAAATTAAACATGTCATTCAAATAACACCAAAGTAATCATTATCCATTAAAATTTACACACCAAAAGTAGTATATATATATAAGTGTTAATTGTCAACAAATTACACCAAAAAATATGTTCAACTAAAAACAACACTTTGACAATTGTATATACTATTAAAAAATGTACACCAAAAAAGATATTCAACTAAAAGTAACACTCTAACAATCATATATACTATTCAAAAATGTATAACAAAACACTATATATAGTCATAAAACTGTTCATGTAGTCCAAGACAGAAATTGCTTCCTTTAGAGTCTTGTTGTCTCGTTGACCTACAAAAAAAAAAAAAATAAAACATAAAATTAGAGTCAAAAAAGTGTTCATGTTTTCTTTACAAAAGGTTAGAAATGGAATTAACAAAGCCCATAATGTCTCCATCACAAACTACATAACATACAACCACTAAAATGCACCAAAACACAACAAAATTTGAAAAACATACTCTAAATTTTGTAATTGATGCTATCTGTACAAGACTTAAATACTCACAAACTTCAAAGTAAAAAAATTACACTTACAAGGATCACAATTATTGTAATATAATTTCTAAAAAAGAAAAATCTACAACATTCCCACTATGTTCATAAGTCCTTTGTTATATAAATTTGTCATATTTGAAACAATATATATCAATAACTTTCACATTAATATCTTGTCGAAGGTTTATGTAAAATGATGTTGTTGTACAAATTTCCCAAGAATTGGTCCACAATAAAACTATTGTGTAATTTCATGAATGTTTAACAAAAAAAAACTATCCTAATTAACATGTGTACTTATTAGACTTCAACTATAATCAAAGAACTCTTTGCATCTGTATAATAAACTATCCTAATGGTCTGCAGAGCAATCTACTAGAGGCGCAAACTATAATCAAAGAACTAAGATGGTATCTGCCAAAAGATCATAAATTTAAAACTTGTAGTGCAAATGATAATGATTAAAGATGAACTACATAATAAACTTGTATCTCAAGCATATATATCTTATTGGATAATTCAGGTCCAAACACATGCATGGTGCCAAAAACTCCATAGACCAAGATGTATAGGAATATTATGCCCAAATATTTTGAAATTAGCATTATAACAATGATGAGAATATTATGCCCTAAATTTTGAGATTCACTATATTTATTGCATATGCATCAAAGATAAGCGTACAAATTTTGAACTGAGACATTAATAGTCAAAATGAAGTTCTACCACAGAAGTTAGAATGTTGGAATTATTAATAAGTATAACAAGATGAAAATTTGCCACACCATAGAATACCTGCCTACATCACAACTTGATAGTAAATTCTATGAGAAGCTGCATAAATATATGAAAAGGGAAAATATAGAATTAAACTTAACAGAAATGTGGCAAAGGCCCATGCCAATAGAAATTTAAGAATAAAAGAGAACATTCAACTCCCAAAAATGAAAATTAGCATCAAACTTGATCATCAAGTTCAACTCTTTCTAAACCTTTAGGAAAAGGAAAATCCACCTTTTAAGATCAACAGCTCCAAAAAATCATATTTTATAAACAGATGCACAATCTCATCCACTTAATCTGTTGCCAATCATATCAATGCCTTAATCATTTTTATTGTTTCAAGCAATCAAAGTATATAAACTAAAAGGTTGTCATGCCAACCTTTACAAACAAGAGACTGACATTAATGGTACCCCAATTTGAGAAAGATGAAATGTTAACAAAAGAAAGATTGATAGATCACTAGAATGTTTGCTCACAAGCCTAAAATGCAATAGAAAGATCAGTTTCCCCGATAAATGAACTTAATCTCAATTTAAGCTATAAAGGTGCTCTGATCATATGCAAACCAAAAAGTGCAAGTTTACCATATTGACCTAGTATGGAAGCATACACACTTCATTGCCTTTCTATTTGTAAATTAACAGCAATGACAAAGAAAGTGAAAGCATACCATTCTTTGGGATAATCAATCCGAGCAATTTTTGAGATGAGCACAGCCAATGTAAGTGCAATCTGTATTTTCAGAGAAAAGTGTAAGATACAGGAAATTAGTCAACTTAATTTCCAGGCTTAAGTAGGTCGATTAATGCCCTCCTTTTAGGTGAAATATAATGAAAATTGAACAATTCCCACAAATTCCATCAGACAATAGTTATCTCATTCCTACTCTATGAAGGTGTCAACATGAATAAGAACAATTGAACTTTCAAAAAAAATTAATTAGGCACACCTGATAGTTCTCCTGTCTCAAGTATGATAGAAGTTTTTGTCTCAAATGTATTATTTCTTTATTGCTGATTCCCTTGCATAAGCATAAAGAAGACTGCAACTTAGAAATTTATGGCTTTTGGATGCAAAGATGTGCTTTTAGAAAAAAGAAAACTAAACGTTGAATATAATAGGGAATAAAAGTAGATAGTGAATACCATGCATAAATTGAGAATTAAAGAAAGACCCCATGCAACAAGTTCAAGATATAGATAAAAAATAAATACTCTGTCCATCCGAAAATATATTTTAGTTAGACAAAACACACAAATTAATGAAACATAATCTAGTAGGACCTACACAAATGCTTTATTATACCACATGAAAGAAAAGAAAAACAACCATTAATCATTAAGTGTTGTGCTATCTCAAAATTAGCCTTAATGTGGTCATAAAAACCTCCGTAATCTTACTTTTCCAAATCTTACTTAATCTCTCAACATTAAGTGTAAGGCCCGCTTCCAAGTATTCCCTCTTAGCATAGGATACTCGAAAGGTCATTACAAAGATGATATAGAACAAAACTGAATTCAAATAACAACTCATTTCATTTATAACAGTAGAAATTAAACCAAGGTTCAATTACATTTCCAGCATCTCATAACCCTAGACTCGATGGCCATACAAAATAATAAGAGGTTCAAATGCCAATAACATTACAAGTCGTTATCACTATAATCCTCATCAAATCACTAACTAGGGTCTTTGAAGTTAAAACGCTTCTCCGTACACCACTATCCCTGGCTGTAGTCCTACTGGACTCGTCTCCAATAATAGTCCTACCTTTACCTGGAATGACAAAGAAGATCAAGTGAGCCACAAGGCTCAGCAAGTTCGAGAATGAAGAATAATATACAGGATTCAAGAACATAATGACACTAAGAAAAGTAATCAAGGACTCCACAATTATATACAAGATTCATAATGCATGAATTTATCAATTCAAGTTAATACATCACGTCACCATGTATCAATATGCAAATGTGCATAAAATTTTAATGTCATTATCAATTCTCATAGGCTCGCAAGCCATCAATCAATACATGCAAGAGTGCATCGTTTCATTATCAATATCAATTTTTCTGGCTCTCAAGCCATAATTCGATGCATGCAAAAGTGCATAAGTTCCATAAAACCTCACAAATAAATATAGAGCCACCCTGTTAAGCTATGGCCACCTCGTCTTATGCCAGGTGCTCTAGGGTACCCTTTCTCCCTCCGCGCAAAATAATAGGTGCGCAAAACATATACATATATATCTAACATATACATGTATATTTGCCAACCACATGTATTTAAATTCTTGTTCGCAATATTCATACTTTCAACGTCACTTACCCATACCGAGTATTTTTTCATCATCAGATAAATTCAACATATCTTACTTCACAATTTTTACCACATTCAAGATGTAATTTATGACACATAAATGCTTGTTGTAATTTATAACACAGGAATAATTTTTGAGAGATGCTATTTAATATTAAATCTCGATTCACCAGTCGAGGAGTATTATGAATTTAATAACTATTTTTCCCATCATATGATTGTTGTGATTTCATTTAACCAATGATAGTATGCATTTACTTGCATTCATGCTCATAACTCAAATTCATGGTTAGTTCCCATGCAATCAAAATGACCACACCATGCGAAATTGTTGGTCAAACATAACCCTAAAATTTTCTAAGGCGAAGGACCAATTAAAACATATTTTTGAAGATGTCTTCATCTTAAAAAACTAACTCTCTGTATTTTGATAACTAGCATTCATTGTTGTAAGAATGATTTTTAATGAATTTTTCAAGAAACAAAAACTATGTATTTCGAGGGTGGTAAAATCGCAGATTCGTGAATTTGTACTAAAACCAAAATTCTATCTGTTTATTGTTATGGATTTTGATTTTTTTGATATTTTTATTGAATCCAAATGGGGGGTACTTTCTTATTTACATTTATGTATTAAAGTAAATGAAAGGTAAATAGATAGGGTGTGAGTAGATAGCTCTCATTCAAAGGCTTATGGGATGAGCTCGGGACAAGCTTGCTCGCGACAAGCTCGCTCGCAAAGGCTTACGAAAAGAGCTCGGGAGAGCTTGCGGTCATGGCTTATGGGACGAGCTCGAGGTCATGAACGGCTTACGGAGAGAGGAGATCGAGGTTAGGAGGTGCACAAGAGTTCACTGAATGAGCTTGGGGTCAAGAGGCTGGGCAAGAGCTCGAGGTCAGGTGCGCGACAAGAGCTTGTGATTAAGCTTATGGTCAGAGAGCATACAGGTATGAGCTCGAAACAAAGAGATTGTGATTATGCTTATGGTCAGAGAGTGTACAGGTATGAGCTCGCGATTAAGCTTATGGTCAGAGGGTATAAACATGAGCTCTCTTGAAAGAGCTCGCAACTAGATATACGTCGGTTGTTTAAAACATAAGGTGTCTACACTAAGCTGTTCGTTTCATATATAATATATACATGTGAGGGTTTATTTAACACCAGGGAGTATACCCACGATCTTCCTGCCTCTAATAAGGGTTATTTGAACGGGCTTCTTTATTTCTACACTTGCATACAACCTATAGCTCAATACAGAGGCAAACAAAACCTCTATATCTAAACTGAAACCAAACATATGCAATTCACAGAAAATAAATCTAGGGTAAAACAATCCCCATTCGAAACATCAAAGGGACCTTAATATACTTAGTAAGGAGATTCAAAAGAAAAGGATGTCGTAACTGGAGAAGAAGAAGTTATGCACAACAACAGAGATATATATATATATATTCATAGCCATCACAGTAAGACAAAATGAATACAGAAATTGCATCAGCTAGCTCGCACAAGGATATACGAGGATGTACAAGAGATCTTGGATTGCAAATCAAAGGGGAGTACAAGAAGAACTTGCAGAACAATAAAGGAGAAAGCAGGAAATCAAAGAAATGAAATACAGAATGTATAAACAAGCTTGCACTTAAAATAAAGGTGTGCAAGAAAAACTTACCTGATGACTTCACTATGCAGAAAAATCCTTCTTTCCTGAAGCTGTTATCAACTCAGACGAAAATACCAGCAACCAGGAGGCAAATGAGAGATAAGAATAAGAAGTCTTAGATGGGAAAGGAGAGTATGCACAAGAGAAAAGGTCTCCGATGCAGATGAAACATGAAGAGGGCAATGCACAGTCTGCACCTGCAACTTGATCGAAATAACCTGATTGCCCTTCATTTTTACAATGGTTAAATGGAAGACTAAGGGCACTATTGGCATTTGATGGCCAATTTATTTTATTATGATTTTTCTTTTCAAAATTTCAAATCTCATTTCTCAATTGGGCTCAGCCCATGCCGTACACATTTCAATGGCACAATCTACTTGGACTTTCCCCACATTTTTGGATTCCATTTAGATGGGCTACCAAATTCTCATTTCTAATTACTCTTCATTCCATAAGAAAAGAAAAATATTTTCAACCATCAATTAATTAAAGAAAAAATTTTTGAACCCAAAATAAAATACCCAAAAACATCTAGACCCTCTACTGGGTCGTTACAGTTTCTCACCCCCTTTAAAGAATTTGGTCCCTAAATTCGCATCTAACCACACAAACAACTGGTTAGGTTGTTAAAATCAAAGAGTGTTAGCATGTAAGCTGGTTAGGTCTCGTGAAAACCAAACAAACATATATCATCTTTAATAATCTTAATGAAATTACATTCAGGAGAAAGCCATTAAATTAACTCTAAATCTATACTTTCAAATAATCCATGTGCACTAATGATTTTTCAATTGAATAGTTACAACTAAATATACATCTTTATTCTACTTGATAACAAAAATCTTATTCTCTTAAACCTTCAAAGCTACTTATTTTTGGATCAAAGAACACCAACATTCCAGTGTAGCATAAAACTTCTCTCATTATATATACATAATCTTGTGTCCCCAATCATAGCTACTAGATAAGCATGATTCCATCGCAGATCAAACTTCATAGATTCCTCTTTAAAAGCCTTGAAAATTTTGCTTGAACCACCTTTTAATAGCAAAAACCCAAACCAAATTGCCTAAAAATGGAAAAGGTAAAAAGAAAACATGCTAGTGTATCTACAACAACATCATACATCAGAAACCATTTTTAAATTTATTTTCTTCTCATTCCTTCTTGAACGTCCAACAAACAACTACCACAAGAAGAAACTCATTGAGTGAAGGTTCCTTACACACTGAATTCTTCGAGTATGCTATACTTGCAGAACAATAATATGCACATGCTAGTATACATTGAAGGATTCATATTATCCCGTACATAACATATTTCCAAGTTTCCACATGGTCCAATTTAAAATAACAAACATCACAAATAATAAATAACGAACGCCACATCAATCTTTTAGGGCATAGATTCTATTCTACAGCATGATATGTGAACATGTTTCAATTTATGCAATCCGAAATGAAATATAAATATATATAGGGCATTCCCTGCAACTGATTCGGTACTTATAATTATAAGAAATTATACTTAAGTCCCTAATCTTTTTATAATTTCACCAATGGTCCAAATTAAAATTACTCTTGAACCCTTTAGAAGATTTAGGATATTACATTGTGTGCTTGTTCTGCTCTTTAATTTCCTTAAGCCCCTTTGATGGTCGCCACCCACAAGTCCTCTCTTCTGCCAAATCAATTCTCTTCCCTTATATATTATAATAATATATATATATATAAATACATACACATGGAGCCCTAATCCTCCTTGCTCATGCCATCTTCGCATATATATAATATATACATAATATAATATGTAATATATAATATATAATATGATAAAATATAATATAAACATAATATTTAATATTTAATATACTATTAATTATATTATAATATTAATTATTTATAATACTTATTTTTTATTTTTATTATAATATTAATTTAAAATATTAATTTTGAAATTAATTTTATAATATCTTTTTTTTCTTTTCTTTTATGCTCGAATCTTCAAAATAATATCATTTACTAGGTTCCCACAAAAAGAGATTAAAATAATATAAAATCCATATAAACTCATATTTTATATAGAAAAAATAACACAAAGTTAAGATGAGAAGTAAAAAAAAAATATGCATACAATTAAGCCCTATCATCACTCCTTGTTCAGGTTCTCGCACCCCGGCACCACTCTCTGCCCTCATCGGACTACCTTCTCTAAGGGTCAGCTTTGATATTACATGTAACATCCCGCATCAAACGATAGGAAGGAACAGATCAACTTACCCTGATAGGTCTACGTGAACTTCTCAGGGGTTATCTATCCTTGAGCTACCCTAAACCCTAGCTCAAACACGCTTAACTCAGGAGTTCTTTATCCACATTCAACTCGAAAGGCATCTAGCTGGTGTTATTTCATTCCTTACTATCCTCGATATATATACTAGCTTATCTAGAGTCCTTTCTTAGACCTAACCTTGGACTCTCTAGGTATTACACTAATGGCATTAGTTACATTCACATAATCCTTAAATTCCATTACATGCCCATATGAGAAAAGTACAAAAGTCCAACACCTAATGGATCAACTATTAGTCCACAACCCACTGTAAGAACAACTCCTCGCTTCCAAAGTGACTAACTTCTCTCAAGATCTCATGTGCAAACACCTATATGAGGTGCAACACACAAATCTCAAATCCAGGAAATGAGATACCGACCAATCCCATTGTTCATCTCATTAACAAACAAGAAAGTACTTGAGCCTTAATACTCCATCTGCTTAACTCTCAAGTTCTAGAGATATTTGGGCAGTCTCTCATCTGGTGTTTGTCCCACTAGCATTAGAAATGTTTTCCTTTGCCTACTCTTATACACTAACTGCAACACATGCAATTACTACCACTTGATTACAAATCTTGCAATCATTAGCAAATCCTTTAATTAGGTCCAATTAAAATGTTTTTTTCCAATAAATGAAAATTAGGTTTGCCATTGGACAGAGATGTAACATCTCACATCAAGCAATAAGAAGGACTGGAACAACTTACCCTGATGGGCCTACGCGAACGTCCCAGGGGGTCACCCATCCTTGAACTGCTCCCAACTCAAGCACGCTTAACCTCGGAGTTCCTTGCCTACATTCAGCCCAAAAGGTATCCAACTGGTGTTGTTTTCTTCCTTACTTATCCTCGATATATACTACTATTCTCTAGGCTCTTGGGGTATTACATTCTCCCCCCTTGAGCACATGACGTCCTTATCATGCGACCTTACAACTGGTCCCAGACCTTCTCCCCTTGAGGGCTGCCATCCTAGAAGCTTGCTAGAAGTCGCTCCTTGTACAGGGCCTCGAGCCCCGGCGCCGCTTCTCGCCCTCATCGGACCGCCTTCACCAAGGGTCGGCTTTGATACCACCTGTAACATCCCGTATCGAGCGATAGGAAGGATCGGAAAAACTTACCCTGATGGGCCTACGCGAACTTCCCATGGGGTCACACATCTTTGAACTGCTCCCAGCTCAAGCACGCTTAACCCTAGAGTTCCTTGCCAACATTCAGCCCAAAAGGTATCCAGTTGGTATTGTTTCCTTTCTTACACTATCCTTGATATACACTAACTTCTCTAGGCTCCCGAGGTATTACATTCTCCCCCCTTGAGCACATAACGTCCTCGTCATGCGACCTTACAACTTATCCAGACCTTATCCCCTTGGGAGATGCCATCCTAGAAGCCTGCTAGAAGCTGCTCCTTGTACAGGCCCTCGAGCCTCAGCGCCACTCCCTGCCCTCGTCGGACCGCCTTCACTAAGGGTTGGCTCTGATACCACCTGTAACATCCCATATCGAGCGATAGGAAGGACCAGAACAACTTACCCTGATGGGCTTAGACGAACTTCCTAGGGGGTCACCCATCCTTGAACTGCTCCCAGCTCAAGCACGCTTAACCCCGGAGTTCCTTGCCTATATTCAGCCTAAAAGGTATCCACTTGGTGTTATTTCCTTTCTTACACTATCATTGGTATATACTAACTTCTCTAGGCTCCCGGGGTATTACAAGAGACCAGACAAAGAGCATTCCCACCTCTTACACCTCATGGTTCCGCTCAATGGAAAATTCTGACACCAGTGCACAAGACTATGTTACCCTGGTCCTAAGGACTAGATACATAATCAATAACCACCAACAGATCATTAATTCTCAAGCCATGTGATTTGTCGCAGGCATCACATTTAGTGGATATTCTCCAACACCCACCCATATGTTTACTATATGTATCCCATGCAATGTGGCATGTGACTTACTACCCTATTCTCATTAGTATCCTATGCTAACAATGGTAGTAGCCCATGTGCCAATCCACTAATCTACAAATCATAGTCTCCTTCTGATAAGTCTAAGGACTGGGAATACCTTTTAAAAAATATTGGACTAGAATCCAAGTCACATAGTCTCAATACCTCAAGAGCATGACCTTTATCAGGAAATCTAGGGACTCATTCATAAAGACGAGATGGAAAGTTATGAATAAAGATATGACCAAGATTATATCATTAGGCCCATCGACCATACTAGACATCATCTAAATCTAGCATTAAAGGCACTAACACCAACATAAAGGCCCTAGAACCTGTCTAGCTATATGAAGATGATTTGGAAAAATTGGTTTACATTGGGAGCCAATTTCCCTCTAAAGAGAAGACGAAGATTATACAGTGTCTACAAATAACGAGGACATCTTCGTATGAACATCTTCCCATGAACGCTCACAAATATGCCGAGAATTGACCCCTAGGTGATCTCTCCATTAGTTAAATGTAAAACCAGAAGCCAAGCTCGTCAAACAAAAGAAAAGAAACATAGCCCCTAACAGACTGTTAGCACTCGAAGAAGTATGCATTAGTTGTGTATTTTAAATCTTATTATGCTTAAATAGCTTATTGATAATACAAATTTTTCCATTTATCCATGATGATTGCAAGCTGACTTTCAGGTGAAACAACAGAATGCATCATCACAAGCATTTGTAGGTGGCCCATCCAAAGGTAGTAATGGTGACAAGTTATGAGAGAGGTAGTTAGGGAAGCTGTGGATCCCATAAATCAGCACTTGTCAGTCTTGGAGAATAGAGTCTTGAACCCTTATTCAATGTTGTTGCCTAAGAATCCTTTGGATCATTAGGATGATCTACCATTAACGTGGATAGATTTTAGGTTGTAAAGCTTCCTAGATAAATTTATTTATGGACAATGTTAGCATGGATGATGTTGTTAGAAATCGTGACCGTGTAGACTACGGTTCCAACTGATTTCGATTCGCAAAGACGTAAGCGCGATCTCCTCTAAGTAAGTCCACACGATCAATCCTTCCACGGACACCTTGGTTATGCTAGCAACCCTAGAAGCCTTTTGTGAGAAAATAAAATTTTCTTCTTTTTTTCTAGCTTCTTAAGCAACATATAAATAGAGTTCAAGAACCCTAATCATGCCATGGAAAAACCCTAAACACTTTAGGCGCTGCCCTTAATCACATTGGGCCGACTCTCTCTTTTTTAATTGTGGAATGGACTCGATCTAAGTGTGTGACCCCTTAGGTCCACCATTAGACTAGATGTAAGGCTAATTCTATTTGGGTTATATCAAAGCCCAACTTATTAGATTAATTAAATTCATGGGCTTCTTAATTAAACTCTTTAATTAATAGTTTTAGAATTAATCAAATTCATTTTAAAACCCTACATATCATGGTTAACGTCTAGCAACATGCCATGAATACCTAGCCAATGATGAAAAACGCGAACCTTTTCAATTGCAATTACCGTGCAGTAAAATCCTTTTATCGATTTATGTCCCCATTTAATTTAGGGTATGGTTTTATGATGAAACCCGAATTATTCAATAACTATGTATCCATTCTAGATTTAAGACTTAATAGGTGAAATCAAAACACCTTTTGATTTCCACCTCACTTTCGCCAAGGATTTCCTCAGTCATGAAATCATCAGAATACATAGGACATCCTCTCATCTTGACGATAAGTGATGAATCATATTTCTACATTCACAAGCCTTTAAATGTGAAAAGGTCACACCCAGTGATAGTTTGTCAATGACTCCATTAGAATCCAAAAAAGCACCAAGGCATAACCAGTCATATATAAGACTACCATGATGTCTCAAGTCTAAGGATCAATCTGCACTATTGTAACACAAAAATTCCAATTCGACATTAAACAATAACCATTAGGAATTTAGTAGCGGGTCAGTTCAGTGTACTTATTCTTATAATAAGAACCCACATATATGCCCTAGTGTCCTCACACCAATGTCCATGAAACAAGACATTTTTCTAATTGAGCATGCATCATATGTGCTAGTCTATTCGAGTTATTAGTGTCCAATCCTAATAACTCTATGACTAGGAACATTTAAGATCAAGACTTATAAGGAATATGTTTCATGGTCGTCATCTCTATGCATGACCATATTCCATAAGCCTATTTGATCTATGGACTTTGTCAAGTATGGATTGCAATAAATAATGATGACAACCATCAATGACAAATAAAACATAATGCCTTGCAATAACAATTGATTGAAGATAAAGAATCCCAATGTAAAGTATGATCAATTATATAAAGATATATAAAAATATAATTGGCTTACGGGGATAATTCTAACGGATGTTATTTATTATGATGAATTTATATTTATGTATTATTTTTAATTTAGTTCATTTGTTTTGTTATATTGGTGTATATATATGTTGTGTTTATTGGGTTTAATTTTGCAATCTTGAAAGAAAATGATTTTTTTTATTTGTAAATTAGTTTAAATTTGAGATGGACTTTATCCATCTCAAAAAACACAAAAAAAAAATCGTCTCAAAAAAATTCGTCTCAAATTGGAGAAGACGAAAAAATTGTCTAAAATTTGTCTCAAATTTCACAACGAGCATTTTTTAGACGACCCAAAATCTGTCTCAAAATCTATCTCAAATTTTAGATAGAAAAAATATGTCTCAAAGTTAAGATGGAAAAAATCTGTCTGAAATCTATCTCAAATTCTAGACAAAAAAATTCGTCTCAAAATCCGTATGAAATTTTTGTCTCAAATTTTAAACGAAAAAAATTCGTCTTGAAAATCTGCCTCAAATTTCATCACAAATTTTTCTGACAGCTCAAAATCCATCTCTAAATCTGCCTCAAACCGAAAATTCGTCTCAAAATTTATCTTAAATGGATTGTTTTCTTGTAGTGTTCGGGGTGAAAGTGCCTTGATAAGTTTCCTCTGGTGGGTTCCAAGACTCTTCAGAACCATGGAGTGAACCATGCCTGAAAGTCTCTAGGTGGTCTTCGAGGTATGCAATGTTGAAGCTCGACTGTCCTAGAGACTCTCTAAAGGACTCTTGTCCGGGTGACTCTCTAGGGTCATTCTAGGATATGCAAAATACTTAATAATTTTTGGGATTTTGGAATTTCTGGGATTTCTTAGGGCACCCTACAACAGATCCACAATCACCCAAATAACATCAACTTTCCTTGGAGTTTGGGGTAATCCCATGATAAAATTTGTTTTGTTGTCACATGTTTCCATTTTCATTTAGGAATCTCCAAAGGTTGTAATCCCTCCGATGGGTTTTGGTGTTTAGTTTTCACTCGTTGGAACGTATCACATTTTCCCATAAATTTAGCTACATTTTTCTTCATTCCAAGCTACTAATATATTTCCTGAAGATTCTAATACACTTTGGTGGTTCCAGGGTGCACTATATATGGGGTACGATATGTCTTGCTCAAAATTTCTGTCGTAGCTCATCATAGGTAGTCACGTAAACCATTCCGCTACGCAACTTTGCTAATCTATATATATAGTGAATCTTTCCCATACAAGTAATGTTGCCACAATTTCAAAGCATGCATCGCATATGCTAGTTCCAAGTCATGCATCGGGTAATTCTTCTCGTGGGGTTGGATTGCACGTCCTTTTCTTTTAAGAAAAAATTATGTGAAAAATATTTAGAAAATAAAAATTTTGAAAGGACTTCCCATATGGATGTAGTAGCACTTAAAAAAAATCGAATTTTAGTGATGATTTTTTTTTTTTACAAAATTGCCACAAAGTGATTTTGCAGCAGCTTGGAAAACCATCGTAGATATAGCAATCACGGAGCATTTAGCGACGATTTTTAGTAATTGCTGGAGTAACCACTGTAAATTATATTTTTTGCGGCAGTTTAAGTACTATCGCCAAATAATAGATTTTGCGGCAGTTTTTAAAACTTTTAGCAGCGATTTCAAAACCGTCGCTAAAAAATGTTAAAATCATTGAATTTTAGCGACGGTTTTGAAATCACCGTTGTTTCCAGCGCGTGCGCGCACTCACGCGTTCTCCTGGTCGACCATGTTTCTCGCCGCACAATACGCCACATGGTTGCATGTTCACACGCCACATGGCAATGTTGGAATTTTATTCCAGCTGGCTTCACTCTTCCCCAATTTCGATCTCAGGACCTCCTGTACATGTGGAAAGATGATCGATCTGCGAAACCTCCTTGCTATATACCTGCGCATATTAATTATATAATAATCCAACTACTATTTTTCATAATTATATTTTATATTTTTTAATATAAATTAAAAAAATTAATTGATTAAATTAAAAATATATTTTTTAAAAGAATAATGGAATAAATTAATTGAATAAAAAATAAAAAGAAGAGTTAACATAATTTTTAAAAATTTCCTTTTATAAATGACCAAAATTTTATATATTTTTAATGTGAATGTTAGTTTATTTTCTAAAATTTTGTGGCGGTTCTTCAAAATCGTTGCAAATGTTATTTTAATTTTATTTTTAGTTATTAAATTATTTTCTAAATTTTGTGACGATTTTGTAAAAATTGCCATAAAATTTAATTTTTTAATGAATTTAACAAAGATTCTTCAAAATCATCATAAATGTTAATTTAATTTTTATTTTTTGACTATGAAATTATTTTCTAAATTTTGCCACAAATATTAATTTAATTTAAGTTTTAAATTATTAAATCATTTTCTAAATTTTTAAAAATCATTAAAAATTTTAAAGAAAATATCAATAAAACCATCGCAATAAAACCATCAATTTTTATTGCACTAAAAGTAAAACCATCAATTCCTAAAACCATCGCAATAAAACCATTGCAAAATATCAATTTTTTTGTAGTATAGATATCTCTTGCACTAAAAGTAAATCTAATATAAAACTAGTTCCTTGGCGACTATCTCTATCAATTTTTATTTTTATTTTTATTATTTCTACTTTGTTTTTTCTTTTCTTACTAGCAATCTCTAACTTCGAGGTTAGAAAAGTCTGCATATTGATAATAACAAAACTATAACTCTTCTAGCGAAGCACTTAGAACAAAATCTTAACTAGGGTTCTAGCTTGAAGGAGGCATTATAATCTCATGTATATAATTATACTTGGATTTTTGCTCCTCGTGGAGAATACCCAGAACTATATCACATCAAGGCTGCAGGAAATATCAATATATAAATAAGAGAAGGGGTGGGCGGGCAAGCGGAAAGCAAGATCATTAATTAAGAGGAAGATTCTACTCATTCCAAGACACGAGGAATAAAGCCATGGTAACTTCCGGAAGCAAAACAAAATCGAAAAAAGGAAAGAGCAGAACGAAAGACACGTGAGCCTGGTGTTAATACAGTTTCAATCTTCAAAATCACATAAAGAACCCATTAGAAACAAATAAATGGCACAATATTGATTGCATATAAAACTTTATATTTGACCAAACTCTTTATTAATTGCTTTAGTTCTTCTCTCCTACTTAACTTTTTTTATTAATGGTGGACATGGGGACATGCAGTAGAGTATATCTGGAAGTGTAACGAGGAATTGATCTGTTTGGCACATTTATTCTTCCTTTGCGTGTGAGATTTGTATTCCATGGTTCTGAAGCCATAATACTTAATTAAGCGTTGAGCTCATTTGGCAAGCATTAATACAGATGACCATGATAACACTCCTCCTCAAGTTTACCAAATAAGCTCCAAGATCGCTGTGCAGGTAATCATATGATAATATTTAGAATTAACACTTGTGATTTTCATTGATTTCTTTTTATCTTTAAACTGTCTATTGGAGTCTCAATAAATTTTCCTTTCACAAATGTTGAAGTGTTTATTTACAGTACTTTTGACTTCCAACAACTCGGTGGTATATATATATATATATATATATATTTATATTATATTCATCAGATTAAGTCCTTGTGAAGTTCAATTAAATCAATAATCTACCAACAGATGTTCAATTAAGTGGACGCAATTGTCCATGTAAATTTCCCAGTACAGAAAGATATGTCTCTCTCTTTATAATTGTGTCCCTGTGATTTTGATATTTTATAGGCTGGAAAGGAAAATAAATACAATTAGGATGGCATTGGGAAGTAGAAATGATGCAACGGATCGGTCTTCAAGTGAAGGATCGGAAGGAGAAAGGACTGGTACTTCTGATGATTATTCGGATCGGGACAGCTATGAACCAGGAAACCACAACGCACAGCCAACAAGTACTCAGCCCCCCAGCGAGGAATCGGAAATAACTGTGTCTCTCAATGAAGAAGCAGAACAGGAAGGTAAAAAGAATCACCGCAAAACCCATAAATGTTTTTGCTCCTATCAGATTATTTTGAATTTATTCTTGTTAAAATGTACTGGATTGTCCTTTTTGAATTAGTTGTCTTATATTTACCAACTTTAGATAGGATGTACGTAGCTGTACGTAGCTGTTCATTTGGCCAAAACATTTACAAGTACCAATACCACGTGGTTGCTCCATCCATGTCAAAGTATCATGTTGAGTGAACCAATAGTTTGTCTTTCATATTTTTCTTTCCAAAATCTTCATTTGTTGGGTAACTCCCCAAATCCCATATAATTAGATGGAGATGAATTTCCAAATAATACAAATTCAGACAAAAAAAAAACAAAGAATAAAAATTAAACAAGAAACCAAATCTATGTAGAAATAGAAAACCCAAAGAGTTAGGTTATAAATAGGGTAGTCCTCATAAAGTTTTGTATAACTCAATAGGGCTAAGGTTCATTAGATGTAAACATTTATTCAGGTTGAGTACTGAGAGGAGGGAGAGTTTGCCCCATTTTTCTAATTTAAAAACTTGTAATTTTAGTAATTTAGTCAATTATTTCTCTCTCAGAATCAACAACTTAAATTCCTTAAGAGACGCGACAAAGTCTAATTCTTTTTGCTATTGTATTTCCAATTTATGCGTCACTTGTTCAATGTGATCTTAACATTATCTTTTCCTTTTTATTTTGTTGAAACCATGCTACTTAATTTTTCTCTCCTCTTGAGTATACATACAAGCTAAAGAGAAACTCGATCCATTTGTTTCTCTTTAGTATACATACAAACTCCATTTGTTTGGTTATCATAATTTTTCTCTCTTCTTGGACTATTACATTACCCACTATTTAATTTGTCGCAATCTAGCCATTATTTTTTCATGACTTTCAAGTCAACCTCTTAGCTCATTAGTAAAGAGTGAGTTTACAAAACTTAAGTGTCACAACGTAAATTTTGTCTATTTTGTGTTTTGCTTTTCATTTTACTTTTGCTTAGTCATTGTACTCCTAGTCGTGGGTGACTCCTATATATATTACTTTTGGTTTCGACAGATTAGTCTTGGGGGCTTTTTAGTTAAAGAAAATAGTCTCGGTTTTTCAAAATATACTCTATAAAAAATAAAATTTTAATTATAAAACTTATTTAAATTTTAATTATAGAAAAAAGCATAACCATACACTATATATGAGAGTTCCCATATTTTAGGGCAGGTACATTTACATGCCATTGACAGTAAGTTAACCCTTGCAATTGCATTTTCTTCTGACTCTCCACTTGCTTCTTTTCACTTGTAATGGTTATTCACAGTTGTTCTACTTATCTCCTAGAGAGTTTCATTGCCACCGTCATGATGGTGTCCAACTTCAAGGTTGACGCCAATTCTTGGAGCACTGCCATTCCTCTCGCCCCTAATGTTTCTCTCATCGCACAAGTGAATTTGCCGCATCCCACAATGCTGCCACATCTCTACCCATCTTACCCTTCTGATCTCTTCTCAATCACGCACTCACTTCTAGCATCTCAAACCTTCATCAAAGCCTGCTGATCAAAAACTTCCAACCATGACTTCTGCAACTCTTTGCACTCAGTTCTGTTTCACTTCAAGAATAGAATCACCTTATCTATTGTCTAATGGGTAAAATCTTTTGTACAAAACCAATGCATCTTGATCAGATTAAGATCGATCATCTCAAGGTCTTGGAATCTTAAAGGAAGTTCAATTCTTTCCAACCTCTCCAAAAATCTTTCCACTCTTCATTTCACAAGAGCCAAGGACACTAATACCATCCTCAACATAGTGCCCAATAATATCACAAGAAAATTAACTATCTTTGATGATGGCATTCGAATGTTAGCCCATACAATTTGGATTTCTCCCAGAAATCATTCTAGATTTAGACTTGAGGGTTGCCCCTAAGGAAAATGCACCAACTGCAAACTCTTGGAAAGTTGTAGCCACATTTAGTATCCTACTAGTAGTGGATGAAGTACTCAATTTCAAGGTTGGTTGGTTTGACCACCATGCAAGATTTAGAGTGGACATAAACAAAGCCTTACATGCCTCGATAAAGGTTGATGACCTAAGTATAGCTCTACTATTCCTCTCAATCTATTATGAGTCTATGGGTGATATTTTTTATAGATAAAGTTTAACATACCATTTGGTGATGGAATGTTTTTTAAATATACCAAAATCATGTATGCTCTAGATGCCACATACATCCATAATCCATGTTCACATTGCTTTAAAACCACTACCAGCCCTAACACCAATTGGCCTTTCATCCGCTGGTTCTTTTTCTAAAAAATCCATAGTCAAACATGCTAACATTCAAGGACCAAACTTACCTCCTCAAAAAAATAACCACAACCTTGATAAGTCCCCATCTTTTAGTTCTGATGACACTATTACATCTTTGGATTAATAGCCTACATGAAATATAAATTAATCAAGTTAAAGGGTCCTAATATGTGTACCTTCAAATCCACAAAAGTGCGATGACTATGACATCCTTATATTATACTAGAGCCTTGATAAAACATCTAGAGATTAAAACCCTATTCCATTCTTACATTGAAGGTCACTATAAAATCAATTATGGAAACTCTAATAGTCCTAATCCTTAGTAGACCCATCTTATCATTTGTATTCCCAATTGGGTAACTCTCAAATAACCTTATTTGAACCCTTATTATAGTACCACCTACCTAATCTCACCCCAAACCCTAATCTCACCCCAAACTCTAATCTCACAAGATGGTAAATACGAACGTTGTTTTCAGAAATACAACAATTAAGTTTATAATGTGGATAGATTAAGGATAGGTAGAGCTAGGTATGAAAATCAATGTGACTTGCAAGCCAAGAGAAAGTGGAAGGTTACTAGTTGAGTCTCTGGAAGAAGTAGTTGTGGACTTGAATAAGTAGCAGGATGTTAAAGCAGGTGAGAGATGGATGACTGCCTGGGGGAAAGCTCCACGATTTGGGAGAAAACAGATACAAGGCAATACACTGTTATAAGGCAAGCAAGGATTCCTCTTACACGGGCCATTTGATGCTTAAGTCAAAAGCAGTCAAGGTAATGATGTCGAATGAGTAGGTGATGGAAGTGTCCGAGATAAGAGGTAGTTACTCCTCTAAATAAATAAGTAGGTTAATATTGTGTTCTAATGTAATTAGGTGAGAGCAACTGAAAAGTCATGGAAAAGATCCCTTTAAATACAAGGTCGGGGGTATTTATACCCTCTAAATATCGATAATGGGACACATGGCACACATGTACAAGGGATGCATCCAATTATCCCGAGTTAATCACAGATTAAGCTTAGAAAAAACACCCTAGAAGAGTATAAGCCTAGTGAGTCATCTGGGGGGAAGGAACGTCCTTAAGGTTAATTGCCAATGTGTGGGGCAATGACAAGTTATTACTATGTGAGAGTTATTTGGGATAAGATCTCCCTTGTTATCTCATGGGATAATGACTTATTATTGTATCCTATCCTCGGAGGGATGTGTTATTCTCCTGGAGAAAGTGTTGTTCTCCGAGGAAAAGAAGTTATCTCAGAAAAACTAGGAGAAGGACGTCCTCCTGGTGAAGGATGTTCTCTCGGACATTTGGACACCACTATTTTTGTTGCCAAACAACAACAATTATATTTATTTGTCTAGGATCAGCTACAGTAGAGTCCTTCACCGAAGCTAAGGGTCTGAGATGTTAGTGGTGAGGTGTGACGACCCGTTCCCACCTACGGGCGCCACTAGTGAATAATCAACTGAATTACTCACTCGCCAACCTAATAACTAAAAAGATGGACTATGTTTCAACAAGAAACGTCTTAGGTGGGAACTAGGCTTCGTACTTCTCTTCACTCCATTTGAGTAATTGATCCCAAAACAATTACAGAAAATACAGCGAAGCTGGACCTGAAACCCAAGTGAGTTTCACCTTTCTTCATCTCGTCTAACAATAAGCCAAATATGACCCAGACACACAAAATAACATATCACAAATCTGCTGAGTACTGGGGATTTACGGGAAATACCATATCCGATGCATACACAATCTAAACTAGGCTCCACTAAACCATCCCACATACAATGAGAAATCTATTTAAGCACCAATACACTATGCTAATTACAACCAACTAGATACATCTGGTGCCCAACAACACATACATTCAATACACATGAATATCTATACAGGGATAAATACAACATACACACTCAGGCAACAATGCTAGTCGCCACATCATCCTCTCAACATCATCCCTGCTTGCATCTGGACTCGCAACATCTACAACATGAGGTAAAACCTCATGAATTACAATGGCTCAGTAAGGGTACAAATGAATGTAAACAAGATAATATATGAAATGTTATAACAAGTAAATATGCACGAATGGCGAGACATCATTGCCCTCTAAACTCGCCTGTTCGAGGCATTAACCTCCCATATTACCCTTAGTATGCATCTTGTCTCTCCCATAGCCATAGGACTCTGCTAGACCACCTATAGAACATGCACAATACACAACTGCACACAACATATATTAATTGATTTTACCAAACATTGCAAGGTCGCCACCTTTGGGGTCGTCCCTTACCTGGCTCGAAACTGCTTCTACCAAGAGCGAGAATGTTCGCCTGAACTCCGAGCTCTTTTAGGATTGCCACCACCTCGGTCGAACCTAGATGCCACACAAAACCCAACAACATCAAAAATTAAAGCAGGGCCTTCGTTTTTGCCATACACTGCAAAAACCACCCATCGATAATTTCCAAACAACCTAACCGAGGGTATAATCCAACCAACACTATTCCACATTATCTCACATAATGCAATTAATTAGAAAAGAAATAAATTACCTCAACCAATCTAGAGGAGAAATTCGACCAAACGCCTACACTAATGTTCCCTTCCTAGCTACCACTTTGTGCCCAAAATCCTATTTTTTAGCCTTTGGCACGCTGCTCTAGCCCCAAATAATTTTTATTTTTTTTTCCAATTTTTTTTGAATTTTCTAACATTTTCCCCTTTTTCTAAATTTTTCATTTTCTTTTTATTTCTTTTCTTTTTCCTTTTCTTTCTTCTTTTTCTTTTTCTTTCTTCTCCTTTATCTTCTTCCTCATTCTCTAGCGCATAGCGCTTGCACCTGCACCAGCCACGCTGCTGCCAACCATCTATCGCCTGGCCTCCCCAACTATTGTTGTAGCTCCGCCATTGTTGGCCAACACTGGCCATCATGCCACTACTGCTTCCAAAACCGACCTCCTCGGGCACCTTCAGCTGCTGCTAGCTCGCACGACCCCTGCCACTCCTGCAACTAGCCATCGGCCATCGTCGGATTTCGACGTTGTAACCACTACTAGCCGTCTCGCACCACAGCACATTGCTACTGCTCCGTCGCCAACCTCTCTCCCAGTGTCGCAACTGCCACGGATGTAACAACCCGCTCTCACTTACAGGCACCACCGGTAAATAATCGATCAGATTACTCACCCGACGAATCACAACTGAATGATTGGACTATGTTTCAACAGGAAACGCCCTAGGTGGGAACTAGGCTTCGTCCTTCCCTTCGCTCCACTGAAGAATCGGTCCCAACTCAAATAAGAAAACATAGTGGACTGAGACCCGAAACCCGAGTGAGCTTCACCTCTCTTCAGCTTGCCTCATAGCAAGCCAAAGGTGACCTAGGCACAAAGCTAGCATAACAAACACTTCGTTGAGTATTGGGGATTTATGTGAACATACCTCGCTGATCTTTACTCGATCCGAACTTGACTTCAACAACTAAAACCACATATACATCACGCAGACTCACAATCATCTATCACACAATTATGATTACAACAACTAGATACCTTTAGTGCTCAATAAAGCTTACATTCAAGCACAGGAATACATATAAGGAAATATAGGAGAATACACATCCACACATCTTGGGCAACGATGCTAGTTGCCACAATAGTCTCTCGGCGCCATCCCTGCTTGCATTTGGTCTTGCATCATCTACAACATGAGGTAAAACCTCATGAGTCATAAAGACTTAGTAAGAGTGCAATGCATGTAAATATGAATATAACCATGATTAATGTATGCCAAATGCATGCAAATGAGGCTAAACTCATCCATCCTCACAACCCTCCATGGTTTGAGGCATCAATCTATCAACCTCCACAACACTAGTCCTCTATATGGCCATAGGTCCACTAGATCTGGCATTACACAAGAAACAACCACTACATGCAAATGCTACATAAAAACATTATGAACCATACTTACAATACATTGCAAGGCCACCCTCCCATGGGGCCATCCCTTACCTGGCTAGAAGCTTCATCTGCCTCGGCACGAACTCCAAGCTCTTCAAGAATCACCGCCTTCCCAGTTGAACCTAGATACCAATCACACAAAATCCCACAATATCAGACATTAAACAATGCTTTCGTCTTTGCTTACACCCCAAAATCACTCATCAATACCATCTCCAAACAACACCAACCCAAGGGTTCAATCCAACAACACTACACAATTCAATATCTCACATAATGGAAATATTCTAAAAAAGAATTAATTTGCTTACCTCAATCAATCTAAAAGAGAAAATCAATTAATCGCCTACACTAGCATCGCTTATTGGACTGCCATAATGCACTTGAATTCCCATTTCAAGCCTCTGGCACACTCTTCGGGCCCCAAATTAATTTCCAAAACTTTCTCTAATTTTTGTGGAATTTTTTGGACACTTTCTCCGATTTTTTTCTTATTTTTCAGATTTTCCTTATTTTCTATTTTCTTTTTCTTTTATTTTTTTCCTTCTTTCTTCTCTTCTTCTCTAGTTTCCCGCGCGCGCACTGTGTCTCCTTCTTCTTCCTCGCGCGGCTGACCTGGGCGGGCACCAGCCATCGCCGAACCTCGCTGGTTGCCGCCTAGGCCCGCTTCTTGTGTCGTCAGTGCTCCTGGACCACCGCGCTACCATCGGCCAGCTGCCATTGCTGCAGCTGGTTTCCCCTACGTGCAACCACCCGCCATGGACGCCCCTGCCTCCGCTATAACTAGCAGCCTTTGCCGGCCACTGCGGCTTCCAAAGCTGCGGCTGAAGCTTCCTCTGACCACCAGAACCACTGCCGTCACTCGCTCTAGCTTCACCCGGCCTCCCTCGTTGCTGTCTTCCTTTGCAACGCTCGGCTATGGCAGGCTCCGCTGCTGGTCGCTGCAAGAGGCCGCTACCGTGGCCTCCGATGTTGCCTCCTCCATCACCTCTCCCTCAAACTCTCTTCTCTTTCTCGAGCTCTCTCTTACTCTCTTGCGATCTCAGCCTCCCACGAGCTCTCTCTCTCGGCCATCACTCTTCTCTCTCATTTTTAACTTCCAGAGACACGAAGCCTCAAGAAAGCTTCCTCACGCCCACACACACATATATATATATATATATATATCTATATATATACATATTACACATATAATTTAATTACACTCTTAATACCCCTCAATTTCTTAATTATTTCACTTCAAAATATCTTTAATCCCACTTAAGGAATTTATTATGGCACTTGCCCTCTAAGACTTAATTATCACAAAATCATAGAAAATTTTGATTTTTCCTAAAATTAATTACCAGCATTTACTCGATGAAGGCCGATTTTGTCCCTGCACCTACACGGACTTTATTCCACCCAGAAACACCTCAGGGTTACCTTATTCTCAAAATCGAACCACCCCTAGGGTCCCCTCAGCTTCCAAGAGATCCCCTACGACCATTCAGTAATAACATCCACTCGGGCTTATTCAAATTTATTCCAAAAATTATTCCCGATCGGACTGCTTCCAGCGATATTATCCTCATCTCGAGATGCTCACCAATCTCTTGCCCTCTTCCCTAGACATCGAAGTCCCGAGACATTCGCTGCCGCCAATTCGACAATTTTATTAATTAATTTCTCGAGATGAACCCTTGGGCTTCCCAGACAACCCAAGGTCCTGCCAAAATAATCAAAAATTATTTATTTTTCAATACCATGTAATACCAGGTATTACAACGGCTGCCTCTACTCGCCTCCAGCCAACATCTCCCTCTCTCAATCTCTCTCTACTTTCTCCTGAGCCCTCATCTCTCTTTCTCTACTCTCTTCAATCTCACAGCCACAATCCCAAGGCCCAAATTAGATTTTTTTGCTTCATTGTAGAATGCTTGGCCTCCAGGCTCACGTAAAGCTATATATGTATATATTACACATTAATCCCTCAATTACTTATTAATTCCACTTGAGGAATTATTAATTACACTTGAAAAATTTATTATTTGCACTTGGACCTTCCAAGGCTTTAAATAATCACTACCAAGCCACTAAACCTTGATTTTTTTTTTCAAAAATTAATAACCGACATTTACTCGAAAAGGCCGATTTTGTCCCTATGCCCATACATGACCTTTACTCTACCCAAAAATGCTTCAGGGTTGTCTCACTCACAAAATTGAACCACCCCTAGGGTCCCCTCTACTTCTCAGAGGTCTCTTACGACCATTCAGTACCGGCAACCATTTGGGCTTATATAAAAACTATTCTAGAAACTAATCTCAATTTGATTGCTTTCAACATCATTAGCCTCACCTCGAGACACTCACTAATCTCATGCCCTCTTCCACGGACATCCAAATCTCGGGGCATTCCCTACCGTCGATTCGATAATTTTATTAATTAATTTCTCGAAACTCACCTCTTGGGCTCTCCACACCACCCAAGGTCCTTTAAAAATCACTAAAAATTCTTTTATTTTCCAACACCATGTAATACAGGGTATTACATGAGGTTAATTAGATCTGAACCAGGTTGGAGTTGCAATCCTAGAAAGCTAAAATGACAAGAGCTTGGAAGTGGTCTACGACGAAAGGATGCCCCAAAGAGTCTTTAGGGAGACTTGTCCCGAAGGCCTCTTCTAGGCTCCAATTGTTTTGACCTTTTAGGACTGCAGCTTTGACTTAGTTCGAACTCAATAGACCTCACCAGCAACATCTCAGACCCTTAGCTCAGGTGAAGGACTTTGTTCTGGTTGATCCAAGATAAATACATATAATTGTTGTAGTTTGACAATAATAACTTGGCGTCGTTTGTTGGAAATTAAGTAAAAAACCATTGATCCATGGCTAGAACAACAAGATTTATCTGAACTAGAGGTTCTCACCGTGAAGCAACCATAGGGGAGCATCTATCAGATCCCTTTTAGAGCCAACAATACCTTAGAAAGGAAAAGAGAGTCGGGTGACCAATGGCCAACACCCCATAGTACGAGACTGGTTTGCGAAACAAACATCTTCGTCACCCTCATCACGCATATCAATCATGTAGTTGGCCCCAGAGCCTGCCTATTCAAGAAACATTGAGTGTGGCCAAGTGCAGGTTGACATACCTAGTCCTTCTGGAACCAAAAAAATCCTCTAATGTCTCTCTTGAAGAATTCCACAAGCTAGAATAGAGATGCAAAAATTTGAAGAAGGGTGACAAGGAGAAGACTAAAACTCTTCAACGACTGTTTGGTTTATTGTGCATGATCTTACTACCTCTAGAGGCTCAAGTCCTTTCAGTGGACTCAGGCTCTTTCTCTGCTGGGCTTGTGAACTCAACAATAAAGTCCGCTAGCACCTACCCTTTTGTGGTCGACCTTGGTTTATACTCTATGCCGAATTGAGTGAGCTCGATGGCCCACTTGATAAACGGCCGGAAGAGTCAGGTCTCTACAGGACCTGCTTCAAAGGATATTTGGTCAACGAATCAATCCGATGGGTCTGGAAATAGGGGCGCAACTTCCTCGATGCCACCATTAGTCAGTAAGCAAGCTTCTCCATGGGGGTATATCTGGTTTTCGCATCCAACAGTCTATGGTTTACATAATACACCAGCTATTACACCCTCTTTTTTTCTCGCACCAGTGCTGCACTGATAGCATATTGAGACACCCCCAAGTAGAAGGTCAACTCCTCTCCTTCCTTTGGCTTTGACATGAGGGGGACCTATCCCATATACTCTTTTAGTTGTTGAAAGGCGACATCACATTATTCCTTCCATTGGAAATTTTTTTCCTGCTTTAACACATTAAAGAATGGAATACATTTGTCAGAGGCCTTGGAGATAAACCTATTGAGGGTAGGGATCTGGTCATTGAGGCTTTGCATCTCCTTTACCCTGGTTGGTGATCTCATGTCAAGCAAAGCTCAGATATTCTCGGGGTTGGCCTCAATCCATTTTCATTCACTATGAAGCCCAATAATTTTCCAGAAGCTACGCTGAATGCGCACTTGAGTGGATTTAGCCTCATCTGATACTTCCTTAGAATCTGAAACATCTTTTCCAAGTCGCGTACATGGTCTACAACCTCCTTAGATTTCATCAGCATATCATCTACGTATACCTCCATGGTTTTCCCAATCAGATCCTTGAACATCATATTAACCAGATGCTGGTAGGTCGCTCTTACATTCTTCAACTTGAAGGGCATCACTTTGTAGTAGTATAACCCTTGATCTATGACAAACGAGGTATGCTCCTTATCTTTGGGTTTCATAGGAATCTGGTTGTACCCCAAATAAGCATCCATGAAGCTAGTGACCGGTCGTTGCATCCACGAGCTGGTCTATTCTAGGTAAAGGAAAATTGTCTTGTGGGTAGGCTTTGTTAAAATCTATGAAGTCCACGTAGGTCCTCCACTTCCCATTCTTCATCTTCACCAAGACTGGGTTCTCTACCCAGACCAGATAACGGGCCTCCCTAATGAACTTGTTGGTCAAGAGCTTGTCCACTTCTTCTTTTAGGGCCGCATAATGCTCTACAGTCATGGGCCTCCTCTTCTAGCGAACTGGCTTATGGTTGGGGTCTATGTTAAGCTAGTGTAACATCACATTTGGGTCTATCCCCACCATATCTTCATGGTTCCAGGTGAACACATCTAGATTTTCCTTGAGAAAATCAGTCAGTTGGGTCTTTACCTCAAGGGTGAGGCCCTTACCCAGCTTGAGGCACCTCTCAGCATCTATGTCACTAACCACAATATCTTCCAGCTCGCTTATTGTGCCAGCAGTTCGATCACAGTCCACCTCGCATGGATCCAGGTCGTGATTGACTCTCTTTTCACTAATGACGAGCGGCCTCTCTCTTAAGACAACATTGATTTTCTTCCCTTTCAGCCCCATTTTTATCACCTCTTCATAGCAATGTCTCACTGAATATTGCTCACCTCTTCTGCACCCAGTCCTATTTAGAGTTGGGAATTTGATCAATAGAGCTCTAGTCGAGGTGACCATATTTAGATTGTTCATTGCAGGCCTTCCGATGACAACGTTAAATGTCAAGGGGCAGTCGATGATTAAGAAATCCGTTATCACGGAACACTGGCAATCTAAATCCCCAACTATAAGTGGGAGTCTAATACACCCCATCAGGATCACCGCATCTCTAGTAAAATCATAATGTGGCTTTGGGGATGCTATAAGCTGATCCGACCCCAGGCCCATTTGGTCGAAACATCACCTGTACACATTACATTCACTGAGTTGCCTAAGTCTACCATAATTCTCTGCACTTCAACGTTGCCAATTCGAGTTCTGACCACAAGAGTGTCATTGTGAGGCCAATGCACGTCTATGTTGTCTTTTCCCGTGAAGACGATGTCGTCTGGGATCGATCTGGCTTCCTTGGACGGTCCCTCTTGTCTGCCGTATCCAATGAACAATAGGTGACTGGCCTGCCACACATAACGTTCATGCGACCTATTAGACGTTCTTACGATATGAAGCCCACCATGAATAGTGAAGATAGTTCTCACCATAGGTGCCCGGTCCTACTCGAGAGTTTGGCAAGGCTCCGGCTAAGCCGACTGCTGGGACTACTAATCTCTTAGCCGCACCACATAATCACGCAAGCGACCTCTCCTAATCAATTCTTCAATTGCATCCTTCAATGATCAACACTCGGAGGTGTTGTGCCCCATCTCCTTGCGGTAGACACATAACTTATCCTTGTTCTCGAATTTGTTATGAGTCCTTATGGGATTAGGCCTCCCAAAATCCTCCTATTCTTCTCAGCAGCGAAAATCCTATCCTTTGTGTCAGACATAATACTGTAGTTCTCATAGGGAACTTGGCGTGGAGGTTGCTCACCGCTTTTCTCGTTCCTTACTTTCTTAGTGATCTGATCATTAGGATTTACTCCCTGGCATCCTTTATCATTGTCATCATTGCCCTATTTCTTTCTTTGGTTAGTGCTTCCACCTCCATCTTTTTGGTTACCAAGCTTCTTCAAGCCAAAAGTTTCCTCCTATCTGATCTCATTCGCAGCTCGCTCGTAGAACTCACCCAGGTCCCTTACAGGGGACTTATAGATGCTCTCATAGACCTTCCCATCTTTCCAAAGTCCAGTAAATATCACAATTACAATACACTAGTCTGATGGGTTCTCAACATTATTGACCTCGCGCCTGAGCCTCTCTATGTAGTCCTTCAAGGATTTGCTGGATCTTTGAAAAACCATAGTGAGGTGACATGTTGGGGTGAGTTGCCTCTAAAGTGATCTATACTGGTTGATGAACCTCCTCTGACACTCCTCCCAACTACAGATACTGCGAGGACAGAGGCTTCTTAACCATGTCAGAGGTATGTCCCTCAGGGTCGTAGGGAATATTCGGTATTTCACCAACGAGCTAGAGGTTTGCAGGTCCATCTAGACGTTGAAAGCATCCAGATGGCCATATTGGTCGCTATCTCCATTGTATTGAGGGATGTTGGGGACCTTAAATCTGTGAGGAGAGGCTCCAGCTCGATTTCCCTAGAAAACGCGGTCTTTTCCCCGTGGTCTCCCATGAGATCATGACCCCCATACCATGCCTCCAATTGTTGGGTCTTGATCCATAGATCATCCAGGGGGAGACTGCCTCTCCCATTCGCTGTCTCGCTCTAGAGAATAGCGATCTCGTGGCAGGTGCCGTCTTCAACTCCCAGGATCTGGCGAGTCGCGGTATGTGGCGAGACCCAGGATGACCCTGATCGAGCTCTCTCCCCGGCGTGGATTGACACGTCTTTGATTTCCTTCATAAACCTCCTCACGGCGATCTCCATGATGATTCACCTTCACCCTCTGATTTGTGGGGTGTACCCCCCCGTTCGCCATCATGGCATCGCTGTCCCTCCGTTCTTTGGGACCGCAAGTTTGAGGAATGCACCAATCCAGCCCATCACGACTTTTCTCTAGCTTTTCTCTCATCTGGAGTGGGCCTTCCATCCAGGGTGGCGCAACCTCGACTTGCCTTTGGATGGCTTCAACCTGTGTTTGGGCCAACGCCTTAACTGCATCCACGAGTAGCATGACTGTATTTGCCAATGCCTCATAACGGTGTTTCCAGTCTTGAATTGCCTCTATTTCTGGGACAGGGGTCACAGACTGACAGGGAACCTATGAGGGGATGCCTGAGGCAGTTCCAACCAGTTAGGGAACAAGAGCAATTGCATCGGTTATGGCTATGCCCTCGATTAGCGAAATTTCTGGCGGTTGGCTAACGTGGTCTTTGGGTTGATTGACCACTGCTTCAGAAATCCTCGTCTTTCTTCCTCTTGCCATTAGAATCGATCAGAGCGGGCCCTCCTTCTAAAGCCAAAATGTCGACGTTCAGAATTGATCGACCATGACTCATCGGCCCGCAGTAATAAAATAAACACGAATGTAAAGAGAAGAAACAAATAGCACAAATAACAAACGATATGCAAGAGAGTTTTTACGTGGTTTTGCCAAAATGATGCATAGTCTACAACTGTTCTCTGATAATTTTGGCAGAGTAACAGTATGTAATTGATCATGCCTATACAATGGTTTTCAACCCTTATTTATAGAGTGGGGTGTTTACAATTTTGAATGACTTCAAAATATAGAAGGATAATATTACGGGGATAATATGTCCTTACCAGCTCCACAAAATTGGGAATAGATTCCACAATATCAAGGATTTAGTTTGCTTTAGATAAGACAGGTGGACATCGCCCCTGGTTATCTTGCAGTTTGATTCGTTTTGCGAATTGATCGGTTCGACTGACGAGCTAAAGGCATTGCTGGAAGCTCGCTTACTCTTGTGGTCTGAGCTCGAGTTTCAGCGATATGCAACCTTGCTAAGACGTCCTTGGCCTTAAGCCCATTGGGCTTTGGGAGGTTGGGTTGGCCTGCTCAGTCGAGTCTAGTACCTAAGAAGTGGTTCAGAAATTACCCATAACACTTGCCCTATTTGATGTATTTTGATTAAATGATTATGATAGGTTTAGGAAATCTAGCCCTACTATGATTAAGATTTGGAGCTTATAAATAGGTGTAGTTTGATTTAATTGTGGATATGGGTGCCATGACTCAATAACCAGAGTCCTTGAGTTGTGAGTGTCAGATTATTTGGGGTCGGAATGTATGTTGGAAGGTTTTTCTTTTTCTCTATGCAAAAATATTTATTAGTGGATTATCCACATGTGGTGGGACCTTAGACGTAGGTTTGTTGAAGTCAAATCATGTTAATTTTTTCTTCTTGTTATTTTTCTCATTTGACTTTTTGTTTGGTTTGCATGATCTAAACCTAACACTATTTTATTTTACAGTTTGGTAGCTAAATCGATTGTATTTTCTATCAAAGAAGAAATAAGGGGAGAGACAAAAGAGGGAAGATCTTGTGGAAATGATATATAATTCTAAGCATGTAACACCGTGCTTTATATTAATAGTTTGACTTTCAGTAAGTTGAGAATTAATTGAATGACAAATCAAATTAAGGCTCATCAAATATAAATTAATATATGCTATTTGATCTTATCCCATTTAATCTTCGAAGATCATGTTTGAGAAGATTTTTACTTTCCAGTGTATTGCTTGAATATAACAGATTTTCAAAGACAAAGTTTGGCTTTTCTTCTAAAATTGTACTTTCAAATGTAGTAGTGGTTGGGCAAATTATTCCAATATTTCTAGCACTTTTCATTGCAAGAACTAATTAGAAAACACTAACACCATACTAAAACTCTTGAAATAAAAATTAATAGTCTTTTCATCTTTTTCCATTCAATCTTTAGAGATCATCTTCATAACACTTTATACTTTCCAATATATTACATTTAAAGAGCACATTAGGATTTTATGTAAATGATATTCACACTTGAAATTATACTTTCAAAATTTCGATAGTAACCTAGTAAATCATTCTAACGTTTTTATCATTTGCACTTGCCCAGCAAATAAAACCGATAAAACTCTACAAGGAAATGGATGACCTCATGGGAAACCTTTCTTCATAAATCATCATTTTCCATATTGTCGTTTCATGTTATTCATATTTTTTTTTTTTTTGCTAACACCTTCTAAGCTTATGCATAAATATAAAACATTTGGTATTTAAATTTTGTATATACATTAAGTGCAATAACAGATGAAACTTTTGCAGGTATTGACAAAGAAATGCACCTAATGAATTTGAACAAGTTTTTACAAAAGGGAGATTGGACACATGTTAAATATTTGCTTGAGCTATATCCTGATGCATTAACAAAAAAGATTTCTCTATACGGGGACACGACTCTTCATATTGCCGCAATATCAGGACATGTGAAGATTGTGGAAGAGTTGGTTACTATGACAAGGGCAAAAGATTTGTTGCTAAAAAATGACTTTGGCGAAACAGCTCTTTCCCTTGCTGCTGGTGGGGGAATTGTAAAGGTAGCCAAACCTTTAGTGAGGAAGAACATTGCCTTGCTAAGGGTTAGAAACATTCCTGACCATATCCCAGTGGTTGTGGCTGCTCAATTTGGCCACATAGAAATGGTGCGCTACCTTTATTATATGACTCTAGAGGAAGAACTAGATCCAAAGAGGAGTAACCAAGGTGCTAAGCTTCTTACCACTTGTATTGTAGCCCAAATCTATGGTAAGAAAGCCAACTCAACTTCTCCTTTATATATATATGTATATGTATTCTCATTGATCATGATATAGAGCTTAATCTTTTGGTATGCATTTGGCTATTGATGTCACCATAGATGTTGCATTAGATTTGGTTCGAAAGTTCCCAGACCTAGCTATTACTATACTAGAAGAATCTCCAGGTGGAACACTAAACACACTAGCTACCAGACACTCTGCTTTCCCCAGTGGAACTCAACTTTCATTTTGGCAACGATGTATATACTTATGTGGGTATTCTTCATTCACTCAACAAATTTGTCCTTTTAATACATTATTGGTTTTATTTACTTATGTCTTTATCTTTATTGGTCCAGTTATGCATTTTAATATGGTTTTATCGTAGCATACTAGCATATTCTCTTTTTGTTTTTCAATTTTATACTCATGTTAGTTTGAACATAAAAAAAGAAAAAGAAAAAAAGCATCAACAAGCTTTGACATCCACATGGAATTCTTATTTTTATACAATGAAATTCCACTCCATAGTAAGTAAAATGGACGTAGAGATATAGCGTTATGAAATTAAAGTACATAATAAGAAAGCAAATAATAGGGATAGAACATTAAGAGTTACACAAAAATCCATTAAGAGATATATGATGGAGGTATTGGAAGCATAGTTCAAAATAAGTAACATCATAAATATCAATTATAAGATGAACTTGCAGTTCTTTCCTAATTGTTTATTTCTATTACCTAATGAAGACACTTACGTAGTAATACTGGTAATATTTTAGAATCACATGTTTGAGGATCTCCCAACCATATATGATCTCATCCATAAGAAAGGGATAAAAGATAATGTTTGAGATCTCCAAAAGAAGTAGTTTCTTTCCATCTAGTTTTTGTGTCTTTTAAATAACCCCTAGTTTGAATTTATACACTATGACTTTCTAAGATTGGCCCGAGTCATTATAAGAAGGCTTTTAATGCTCTATAGACTTCTCCTTTGTGTTAGAGTTCCAATTATTGTCCAAATGGGGTATATAGTATACATGCCAAAGTTCATGGTCTCACTTTCTAACTCACCAAGAACTATTATTTAAATTGAGACTTGACTCAACTGTGTTTACAATTTATTCAAATGGCATCATTCAATCAACATATGGTATATGAATTTATTCAGACCCCTTTAGTATGTTGTGATCAATCCTTTTTTATTTTTTTTTTAAGTATAATGCAATGTTTGTTGAGTTCTAGAATACATCTAACAACCAGATCAAAAAGTAATATCCTAACCCAAGTGTTGCTTATGAATTGCCAATACTAAATTATACCACTCTCTTTAGCAAACTGGTGAGAAAAAAAAAATTAACTCAATGAACATGCTTATAAATTATGTTATTGTTGATTCCATAATACGAACATCTTCTCAACCTTCTATATGCACGTAAGAAACTCAATTTAGGAGGTAAATTGTACATATGGTTTAATCAATAATAAACCTTTACATTTGGGGTATTTACTATTAGTAACCTTTAATTATGAAAATAATTGTTGTAATCACAAAATTGGTAAGTATAAAAATGATATGAAACATAAGAATATGCCTAAAAGGAAAACTACCATTAAGTTCTAAAAAGGTTATTTTCATGATTTGATAAGTAGATTAAGGAAACACATAATCTCATATTATCCATCTAAGTGAGAACACTTGAGGGAGGTCAATCAAAAAATTTCTCTAGCAGTTGACTTTAATGAGAAAACTTCTTGTCTTGCCACCATTTCTTAGAAAATGAGCATTAAGCTAGGCATTTAGACATACTTTTCTTATCTACAAAACTTTTGAGTGCCATAGAGTTTTTATTTATTCATTTATTTATTATTATTCAAAGTGGCTAGAATTAATGTTCGGGAAAATCTTGGATTTTATACCAGATTTAAGGAGATATTAAAAACACAGAGATATTCCTCATTATGGAATGCGAGTGGAGAGAACAAAATTGAAGACATTTCTACCTCAATCACATTGTAAGAAAAGATCATCATTACAAAAACTGCTTATGACTAGATGTGGTCATTATGATGCAAAGAGATGATCTTTCAAAATTGATTTTATGTTGCTAACAATTTCATTAGAGGAAACTACCATGAATCAAAATGGGAAATGACCTACATTAAGCACGAACAGGACTATGGGCTATGTGAAGGATTTTATGGATCATAAATGCAGTGGAAAAATAAATTTTTTTATCATAAATTCCGTTAGGATCTTTCCAAGAGAATAGATTATGGAGGAGAGGGCAAAGCATTACCTCTTGAAGTGAAGATTCAAAACCAACACTTGATGGAGGCAATCACAAAGCCATCCAAGTGTGCGACTTATAATGGTATCCACACAACCAAGCAATACTAAGAACCTCCAAGGGATAGCTTCCTAAGACTTGAAGAGTGCTAGCTTAAAGGGGTATCATGGGAGGTCTCTCACATGCACGTCAGACAACATTAATAGCTTAAAGGCACACCAAAATGAACCACATAGGGGCTATTATAACCCTTAGCCTCAAACCCTAATTAATGAGGTTTGTGTTGCATGGTATTTTAAACCCATGTTTCAAACACTTTAAAACATAGTATTAGGTCTTTCCTTTCACTCTCCTTTTGGGTTTTATGTTTTAAACACTTAAACACAACCCTTTGAGACTTATGTTTTGAACACTTTAAAACAACTCATTTGGGCCTTAGTTTTAAAAACTTCAAAACATCTCATTAAGCTTCTTAAATTACCCCAATAGCCTTATCTAGTCCATAAAATAAAATTCTAATTAATTAGGTACTAGTTTTCACCAAAACCTAAGGCCCAATTAGGTAATCTAGTCCAACTAGGATTTTAGGTGGAATTTGGCAAACCTAAGTTATGGATTCCATTTATCTTAACTCTTTACAAGAGTTTCCACAAACCCTAAAGGAGTCTGCTATTACCTAGTGACATTTTCCCTTATGCGTGTGACCCATCACGCTTCTACTTATGTTGGCAATGACCTTTCTCAAAGGCCATAAACCAAGAGCAGAGTCTAGTAACCCATCATAGCCCCCAATTAGTAAAAGGATCGAGTTGTGATAGCTACCTTTTAGTGGCGGTCTTCATATGCAATTCAATCCTTTCATTGGTTTAAATTGTCTCAATCAAATAAGGATATGGAAAGAGTGTCAATCCCTTCCTTAGTTTTATCCACATGAGCAAGCAACATTAAGAACCTCCAAGGGGGTAGCTTCCAAAGGCTTAAAGGGTGCCAACTCAAAAGAGGGAGGGGGGGTGGGAGGTCTTTCACATGCACATCAAATGGCATCAATGGCTTAGAGGCACACAATTTTCCATGCATCTTATGGCTTCATGAAAAAAACTACTTAGGGTTATTTATAATGGTTAGGAACAAAACCCTAATTGAAGGCTTTGTGTCACCTCGTCTTTAAGCCCCATGTTTTAAACACTTCAAACATAATATTGAACCTTTCTTTCCATTGTCCTTTTGGGCTTTATGTTTTAAACACTTTAAAACAACCCATTTGGACCTTAGTTTTAAATACTTTAAAACAATCCATTTGGGCCTTAGTTTTAAACACTTTAAAACAACCCATTAAGCTCCTTAAAATACCCCAATAGCCTTAGGTTAGTCCATAAATAAAATCCTAATTAATTAGGTACCAATTTCCACCATAATTTAAGGCCTAATTTGGTAACCTAGACCAACTAGAATTTTAGGTGGAATTTGACAAATCTAATTTATGGATCCTATTTATCTTAACTCTTCACAAGTGTTCCTCAAACCCTAAACAAGCCTTCCATTACCTAGTGATGTTTTCCCTTATACGTGAGACCCATTAGTCTTCTACTTATGTTGGCAAACCTTTCATCAAGGCCATAGACCAAGAGTGGAGTATAGAAACCCATCATGGCCCCAATTAGTAGAAGGATCAAGTTGTGATAAATATCTTTCAATGGTGGATTTCCAATGTATTTCAACCCCTTCATCATTTTAAAGTGTCTCGATCAAACAAGGATATGGAAAAAGTGTCAATCCCTTTTTAAGTTGATCATAATATTCTTAATTTGGTCTCCTAAAAGAATGATTTCCATTGGATCAACATCCAACTGTGGTCATAGACTTCAAGATATCCTTCACCAAAGGGCCCATGAGACATATCTACCCTTAACTGGGGTTGATGAATCCTATCTTGACCACTCACAACCTTCCCATGCTTCAGGGCATACCCAATCATTGTTGCACTCACACCCTTTATTGAGATGCTTCTGTAACGGTGTCAAATTATACAAATCCACATACAAGGCACTATGGTGATCTCAAGTCAAAGGATCACTTACACAACTGCCACAAGAGGTTTTCTTAGACACTCTTTGCAAAATCCATTTGGAATCCTTGAATTGGCTTACTGTCTAGTGAACTTATTCTCCAGCAAACACTTATGTACTAACTTAGGCTTCCGATGCCCATAGTTTGTAAGATCAACTGCCACCTTCCCTAAGGTGATGGCATAGCCCACAACAATCTCTTTGTGTCATTGATGTTCGTTCTTAGTGACACTGTAACACCCCATCTCCTAGAACTGCCCGAGAAGAGGTGCTACGGGGAAAATAAAATATAAAACTAATTGATAACTGAAATCTGATACCATGACTGAACATCTCAATCAACTGGAATAAAATCTCTGACTCAATACAAACTGAAAAGCATAAACTCTGACTAAGGGACAATCCCTCAACTAAAATGTAAAATAGATCTAAACTGAGAAAATACTATAAAACTTAATAAACTCCCAGACATCTTCTATCTTGAGTGACTCTACGTACACACACTATAGACCACTGCTGCTGGTACTCTCCTGCTTGAACTTGGAGGGGGTGAATAGTATAAGGTGAGCTACAAAGCTCAGCAAGTAATAAGCTGGAAAGAATAACTGAAGTTGAATCAAAGAATATCGATACTGATAAATAACTCACTGAACTTGTACTGGATAATCACTATTTGATTGCATTCATAAAAGTGTAATGCACATAAACTATAAACTAAATGCAAGTATGCAACTTTGGCTCATAGGCCCACATAATTTGATAAAACATACCTGACCGATCTGAATCCTATAAATAGAAAAAAAGTGTAAGCACATACTGTGGGTAACAAGCCCCTAGTGGCCCCCAAGCGGGTAACTCATAAACTGAGCTGAAATTGAAACTGATGGGATCCCCGTGGATAAGCCGCATGGCGCGCATAATGCAATGCAATACTCACATAAATGCTAGCACACGATATGTAGTGCTCCATATAAAGTAATGCTCAATTCTCATACCAAAATGTATGCACATAATCTCACAAAATAATACTGATCATGTTATAATAATGCTAAACATGATATGATCTTCATCTATATATTAGAATACAAAAGATTCAATGAACTATGATTTAGGGTATGAGTATGATTAACTTGTCATGTTCTGGCTTATGAATTCAATGTTAGAAGGGATTGAATACATTAATTGAATTAAACTTGAATTAGGACTCACTGGAAGTTAAATTGGATTTCTGGAAAAGTCATCCGGATATCAGGAAGGATATCCGGATATGATGAAAGACATCCGGATATGTAGAAGGCTCATCCGGATACACTGATATTCAAAGCAGAAGCTATTCGGATATGCTGGGATGTATTCAGATATGAACTAGGACATCTGGATATGATTCTGGTCCTCTAGATATCTCACTGATGCATTCGAATATAACTGGGGACTATTCGAATGAAAAATTCAACTTTTGAGGGAGGCATCCGGATATCAAGCGAGACATCTGGATATTATCCTGACATCTCTTGATGTATAAACAAACCATCCAAATATTATACTCGAAGAACTTTAGATACATCCGAATACGATACAAGGTATCCAGATATTAGAACTTAGAGTAATAGAACTTGCAATCCAAAATGGATATGGATTAATTGAACTTTCAATCCAAAATGGATAAAGATTAATAGAACTTGCAATCCAAAATGGATGAGGATTAATAGAACTGTCAATCCAAAATGGATGAGGATTAATGAAACTTGCAATCCAAAATGGATGAGGATTAATGGAACTTGCAATCCAAAATGGATGAGGATTAATAGAAATGTAAATCCAAAATGGATGAGGATTAATGGAACTTGCAATCCAAAATGGATGAGGATTAATAGAACTATCAATCCAAAATGGATGAGGATTAATGGAACTTGCAATCTAAAATGGATAAGGATTAATAGAACTTGCTCATAACTTCACTGTTATACGCATATATATATACGTCTCTGCTTACTAATATAAATCTGAAAACTACAACAAAGAACTAGAATAATCTGAAATCAAAACTGATATGAACCTGTAGTGGAAGGGATTACAGGAAGAATACTTGCCTGATAGAACTCTCTGGTCGAACCCTGAAGCGATCTTGAAGACTCTAGCAAGCCTTTGCTATCTCTTGGCCTCTTGGTTCTTCACATAACGTGAAGAAAAGCTAAGCTAATGGGCTCTATATATAGATGTATAAAAACCCTAGATCTCACTCCCTTTATAATATGGATTCCTTCTCCTAATATAACTAGGAGACTTTAAACCAAAACCATTTCATACATGGATTCTCATTCTCCTTTAAATACATAATCTCACTTAATTAATAATAATACAAAAATTATTATTAAAACTCTCAAATAATAATAAAACTCTAGAATTACCTTCATGCCCTTGCATTTAATTTTCACAATAAATAAATACTATTAAATGCTATAAAAAAATTCTAGATCCTACTCCCTTTCTAATATGGATTCCTTCTCCTAATATAATTAGGAGACTTTAACCCAAAAGCATCTCACATATGGATATGTTATAACTAGGAGACTTTAAACCAAAACCATCTCACTTATGGATTATCTGGATTATCTTAATCCCTTAATCAATCTAACTTGAATTAACAATTAAATTCTAATAACAAATTTCTAAATGACCTTCATGTCCTAGCATTTAATTTTCACAATAAATAACTAGAATTAAATGCTCTTTAAATGCTATTTAAATACTATTCTCTCTATTAAAAATCTAAATTGCCACCTTGACAAATTCCCTTAACTCCAACATTAAAAAAAATAAATGCTATTCTTTTCCTTCAAAATCTCCAAATTGCCACATTAAATAATTAATTGGCAAAATCTCTTAATTAAATACTTTAACAATTAATTAAATAATTCTAAATAAATACTGGACCCTCTAACGAGTCGTTACAGACACTTTTGACCATGGATGTTTTAAGGTATACTTTTATGTGTATCAAAAAGCTTACAATTTAAGTAACACTTTAATTCTTTTCTACACAGAGTATCCCTACGGACTTTGTCTTGAGGCAATATATATAATTAAATATAAAAGGCAAATATGTGTCAATTGAATATATATCGTGAACATGAAATAAATAGATATATTACTCATAATATATCAAATCTTAACGTATCATATACAACTTAACACTTAAGTTGTAGGCCATACACTAACATTATCAAATCATATTGTATCAAGTACAACTTAACAGTTAAACTGTTGGGACATAAATTGACAACATTAAATCTTAGTGTGTCAAGTACAACTTAACACTTAAGTTGTAGGGCATACACTAATACTTTTCACATACATTAAGTTTTTCAACATTTATCACAACATCAAAAGTAATGAATATAAATTAATAACTGGATAACCATGAACTTTAGCTATTAATTAAATCTGAACCTATAGATTTAATTAAGGAAGCATTCAGAGAAACACACACACACACACACATATCATATATGCTTGATCTCTCAACCATTTTTATCCTTTGAGTCACCAACTCTTGATGCCTCCTTGCTCTATCGCATCAAGACTTGATGCTTGCTCTTTATTTTACAAGAACTAATCTCTCTAATCGACCTACCTTTCCCCTTCTTTGATCGACGACTTGCAATCAACCCACCCTTCCCATTCCTCTTTGGTTCGATTGGCGACCTGCAAACAACCCCAACCATAGAGGTGAGTTTACAATTCTTGTAGTTTCAATTTTTAAATTTATCGATTTTTTTTTGGTTTTGTCAGTTTGTTCGTTTGTTCATTTTTTTTATTATTTTTTTTTAGTTTTTTCAGTTGGTTTGTTTTTTCCATATTTATTTGGTTTTTTCAATTTTTAGTCTGTTTGATTTTTTGATATGTTTGATTAGTTCGATTCAATTTTTTGCACAACTTTAATTTGTTCAATTTCAACATTTTGATCAATTTGATAACTAAACTAAAATAATGTTTCACCCTTAGATGCAACATACAGAGATGATTTCCGCTGGACTGTTGTGGACCACCTAAAATAGAAAAAAGGAGATGATGGAGGAAAAGATTAAATAAGAGAACAATACACAATGTCAGTTGGGGCATACTATTTTCCTTCCCGTTTATTTATCTATAGGGATAATCAAATTTAAGAAAATCAAAATTCATGTGAATGGTTTAATTAATTAGTATTCTCTCCGTTATCAAATTTCCTGAATCCAAAGTCATCATCCACGGTTTAAGAACTTTATATTCTCCTAAATTGTGCAATAGATGAGCTGCTTTAATTAGGGTCAGTGCCTACTAACCCATTCTAAGAAAACAGGGGCAGGATTCATTGGGATCAAGGATTAATGAACAAATACCTTTTAGATAGATAGGGAGAGAGAGAGAGAGAGAGAGAGAGAGAGAAAGTATGATAACCCGTGAGCAGCCGGGGATAAAAGGAATCATGCTTCGGGAGTTCTTGTTTTCCTAAGATGCTTTGGCAGTTCTTCCTTGGTTGAAATGAACTTTAATCTAGTAAAAGAAAAGGAGAAATTAAGCACCATTAATTCTTTCTTGCACAGTTGTTTGATAGTTTCTTCTTTCTATTAATTTTGCCCAATTTTGAAGTAATTGCCAACTTAATACAAGTCCGCCATTACAGAAAGGTATGCCCATACGTTCACATGACGCACCCAACAACTGTAGTGATATAGAAGCTGACACCGGAAGATCTACCAATCAAGAAAACAGCATCATACGAGGTATAAGTTTATACATATTAAGAATGCCACAAGAATTAATTGTTCAGTCCAAAAATAATGGCTTGAAAACACGCAGAACTCAGGCATTTGTATGAAGTAGCATGGGATGTCCTAAAATTCGTAGGTACGAGGAGTAAATTCACTTCAGTCCTGTACTGATGTTTCTGCATGGTTGGTTGATATTAACGTTTGTTTGTTCCCCCTTGAACGTTTGCAGTACCCTGCACCAAAACTATACATGAGATAAAGTTCAAACATGCCCAAGTCCTTGAACTGCTGAGTTGCATTTCTTGCGAAATATCGGCTTTAAGTCACTCGCAGATACATAAGAGCGAATTATTTCAAGCAATTTTCAATGCAATCAAGCACGGGATCGTTGAGTTTGTGGAAGAAATGCTCACAGCTTACCCCGATATCATATGGGTAGTTGATGGGGATAGCCGCAACATATTCCTATATGCAGTTCTTCAACGGCGAGAAAAGATTTTCAACTTGTTACACAGGACGGGGCCTAAGAAGAACATGATAGCAACCAGCTTGGACAAAGATGGTAACTCCATCTTACACCACGCGGCCACGCTGTCTCCCTCTTCTCATCTTGATGGCATTTCTGGTGCAGCTCTCAAGATGCAAAGGGAACTCCAATGGTTTCAGGTGATCCCCATTATCCTTCTTAATTTACCTTTTACATATATTAAGGCGAATTAATTCTTACGACATCATTGGCTATTGATTGCAGGAAGTGGAGAAAGTTGTTCAACCAATGTATAGAGAAAAGCAAAACAAAGCGGGCCAGACGGCTCGATCTTTGTTTACTTCACAGCATAAGAGAATGAGGAAAGAAGGGGAGAAATGGATGAAGGAGACGTCAACATCATGCACTGTTGTGGCCGCTCTTGTCGCCACCGTTATGTTCACAGCAATCTTCACTGTGCCAGGCGGCTTCGATGAGGAAACCGGCAAACCACTTTACTTATACAAGGATTCCTTAATGATCTTCATAGTATCCGATGCCTTGTCCATGTTCTCTTCTGCCAGTTCAGTGCTCATGTTCTTAGGGATCCTCAAATCACGCTACACTGAAGATGAATTTCTCGTGTCTTTGCCAAGGAAACTCATAATAGGCATAGCCACCCTATTCTTCTCTATAGCCAGCATGATGGTTACTTTTGGCACCACCATTCACATATTCCTCAGCCACCGGATCTCCTGGATCACCATTCCTGTTCTTCTGCTATGTTGTATCCCGGTTATGATTCTAGTGTTCCCCCAAGTCCCACTTCTCTGTGAGATTTTCCGTTCAACACATGGACCAGGCATCTTTGAGGGGCAACAGAGAAGGAAAAAGAAGAAACGCATGCGTTAGAAAAGTGTTTGATTCATTAATCGATTTCCTTTCTCCTATTTCTTTCAGTACATACCAATTACTTTGAGTGTATTAGCCATCATGGCATATCCAACACCCTATTTTCCCTGGCATGCTAATGTGTCACGAATTTATGATTTTTTCAATAATTACAGTTAGGCCTTGAAAGTTTCTAAAATTTGCCTTATTTCTCCTTAACATAACATGCTCAACAAAATAAAAGTTAATGCAAGGTAATCAGAATTTAACACATAATGTAGTCTAGATTGAACTTAAATTGAAGTATATTTCCCTTCCATTGAATTGTTTATTTGCATCCATACTAGTCAAGTCCAAAATAAAAGCTAAATCAATTAAAAAATACAACATATATTGAGTTAAAACATTAAGAGTAAAACCTCAAGCACAAATATGATTTGAAAATGAATTTGAAATTGTTCCTTCTAGCCCAAAAGAATGGTCGGACGAGGGCTTGCAACAGTAAGGAATGGACTCTAATGATCAATCCGTCAGGGGCTGGTTGGCACCTGCAAGTATTCCGACTCTCCAACCAAAAAGAAAGTAAATGGGCAGAGTATTAGTAGACTGGAAAAGAACATACATTGGCTCTTATGAGAGTTCATTTATATAGGAAGAGAGGTCATCTTACATGTCTGCGTTGTGTGTTTGCAGGGAAATGGGACTGGATATCAGGCATTGATGGGGCTCTTTAACGGTGGCATGGTGCTGACGAGACTCTCATTAATGTGAATGGGATCTGTAGTGCCTCGTTTTTCCCAAGCGTGCATTAACTCAGAATTTCAAAAATATATTTTTTTTTTTAACATACACTCAACATAAATCAATCCCAACAATCATGTTATACCCTCTCAGCATATCAAATTGAAAAATGAATAAGCTAAGATAGGTAATCATCATATATGTAAAAACAAGATCGAAACCTCAAAGAACCATAAATTTCTCATTTATAACCAAATAACATATCAATGTTCAACATGACATCATCAAAATAATACATAACATTTGAATATCACAAAACATGGTCAAAGACTACTAAACTTTCAAAACATAGATAACGGCTACATCTCAATGACCTATTTTCCCTTGGCGCAGTTGCTTTCGCCTGAAACATTTGAATATTCCAAGCACATAGTCCAAATTAGATGTTGAATCATCTAAGTGAGAGTTCAAAACATTTCGTTAATGCATGCAAAACCATGAACAATAGACATATCCCTACATGTCTCAGTCCAAGAGAATCCCATACAACGTTTAATGCATACCATGGGAAAATGGCGATCTCTTAAGAGGCAACATAATCATATCGATACATTGGCATAATACAATCCTAACATAAAAGGGGTAACATCAACGCATCTCTCCGACATCTCAGGAACAATTGTTATCACTCTCGACACGGAAAAGTGAACATCAAAGCAAGAACGCGGCTCGCCACAATCACGTCAAACATTATGTTCCTACTCAAAAGTAGGGGTGTGCATTCGGTTATAAGCGAACCGAACCGCCCGATTTTAACTAACCGAACCGAATCGACCTTAAGCATATAACCGAACCGCACCGAACCGAAAGTCTACACTAACCGAATTAACCGAAACCGAACTAACCGATTCTAAATTTGGGCTAACCGAACCGAAAACCTCCCCAAAAAATCAAACCGAACCTACACAAAAACCGATCTAACAAAAACCGAATGGCAAATAATTAACATTCATTCATTCAACCTTGTTTACCAGCATCCAAGTAATTAACATTCATTCAGAATAAGACAGAAAATGAAGATTGAATGACAGAAAATGAAGCAAAACTGGTGTTTTGAGAACGATTTAAAAACATAAATTCTACACCAAGAGGACTTAGAGGAGGACTAACAGATTGACATCAATTCCACCCATCAAAGGAACAAGAAATGTAGGGATCATCACAGCAAAAGAGCAGTAGCCGAAAACTTACCGAAGAGGACCGAAGAGGACGGGTGGTAAGTAGATCCAGCCTTTAGTAGATCCGGTCTTCATCTTCTTCTTCGCCATCGGCGACAGTCGCGACAAGCAGCGACAGATGGTGGAGGGAGAGAGAAGAGATGAAGACGAAGAGCCCAGCCAGTGCCTAATCTACGAAGCATCGAATTGCCTTCGTCTTCGCCATTGCCATCGCCATCGAAGAGCTTTCACCATCGCCTTCGTCTTCGCCATCGCCAGATCTGTGAAGACTCGAACTCGAAGAGAAGAGAAGAAATCGACGACGAAGGTGTTTAGGTCTGTCAACGATGGCGAGCTGAGGGTTAGCCGTCAATGACCTAGGGTTAGGGTTGATGCTTCAACGACGAGTGAGGGAGGGGCTGGCTGGGTGTTGGGTGGGGGAGAAATCGACGACGAAGGTGTTCGGCGGCTCAGACGGCGAGGGCGAGGTGGTCGTCTACGGGTGAGGCAGTCTCTCTCGGCTCGTGTGGGCTATCGGTGGTATCGGGTGCGAGTGATGCGCAAGAATGCCAAGGAAGAAGAGGAATTGACAGAAATGGATGGGGTAGCAGTGCGAATGGGTCGGTTTCTTGGAGCCTAAAATCTTGCTTGGGTCGGTTCGGTTTTTCGGGCATTTTTGCCCAAATAACCGAACCGAACCGAACCGAATACCCGATTTATTTGCCAAATAATAACCGAATCTGAACCGCCCACCACTAATAACCAAACCGAACCGACCAAATCGGTCGGTTCGGTTCGGTTTAATCGGTTAAACCGATGTTTTGCTCAGCCCTACTCAAAAGTATCCCAGAACACCACCTATGTCCAACACATGTGCCAATGCCATAACCACATGTAATGATGCATTTCATAAATGACGCTTCAATACACGTTTTCAATGCACACGAAAATAAACAATTTGGATAAACTATTCACATGCCAAAACTATTGCATGAAACAAAAGCAAGTATACGATCGAATCACCCAAAATAAACCAACTTTTAGACAAAACACTCACTTTAGTTGTAATTCAGAATACCTTGATTCTCGTGCCAACCACAATTTTTGTGTCAATCCTCAAATAATTGCACTATTGTTCAACATTAAGGCTTAACGATCCCTAGACATCATATTTATTCAAAAGAATATCAACATCTATTTTTTCATAATTTTCTCAAAATTTCTCCTCATTTCTCCTTATTTTCTCCTCAAAAATTTCAAAATAAATACCTCTTCAAAGTTTTTCCCAATTTTTTCTCCACCATAATTCATAAAATATTTTTCTCAAAATATTAAAAAATTCCAAAAGAAAATACCTAGCCATACGCCCTCACGTGCCTTCCCACGCACCTAAAGAAAATAGCCAGTGCGTGAAGCCCATGCACCGATCGTCTTCTTCAATGCTCTAGTCGTCGCTAATTCTTTGATGCCCAATCTAACCACAGCCCCTTGAAGCTCTCTTCCAATCAATCCTAGTAGTACCCTCCTTAGCCCAAAAACACCACTGAAAGCCTCTCGCTCGAACACCTAAATTCACCAAAATTGACCCTCAACACATGGGAAACAAAAGCCCCTTATCCTTTTTTCTCAATTTTTCCTCAAACACTCAAATTCTCAAGTTTAATTTTTTGAAGAAATTGGCCACCTCAAACCTTCTATTTATACCCGATTTTGGAGCCAAAACAAGCCATGCTTGGTCAAATCCAAGCCTTTAATGCCTGATACGACCTTAGATAGCCTCAAATCATGATGATTCGACACGAACACCATTCTCCCGAATTTTTGGTGACCCTCGGCCATACCCCACCTTACCAACATCCAAGCACGACCATACTTGGCCATTTCTAGGCCATACCCGATCCCACTCGACCCACCATGCTATGGGGCCCATTTCGTGCCTTTGGACAAACCTAACAACGTTAGTCGAAGGCTGGCCAGCGGTCAAGCCGACTTGGTCAGCGGTAGCTATAACATCCCGCATCAAGTGATAGGAAGGACATGAACAACTTACCCTGATGGGCCTACATGAACTTCCTAGGGGTCACCCATCCTTAAACTTCCCCAGCTCAAGCACGCTTAACTCGAGAGTTCTTCGCCTACATTCAACCCAAAATATATCCATCTAGTGTTGTTTCCTTCCTTACTTATTCTCAATATATACTACCCTTCTCTGGGCTCTTGGGGTATTACATTCTCCCCCATTTAAGGACATAATGTCCTCGTCATATGACCTTAGAACTTGTTCTAGATCTTTTTCCCTTTGGGGGCTACCATACTAGAAGCTTGTCAGGAGCCATTTCTTATATAGGTCCTCACGCCTCGACACCACGCCCCACCTTCATCGAACCGCCTTCTCCAAGGGTCAGATTTAATACCAACTGTAACAACTCGCTCCTACCTACGGGTGCTACCAGTGAATAATCAACTGGATTACTCACACGAAAAACCAACAACTGAAGGGTTGAACTATGTTTCAACATGAAACGCCCTAGGTGGGTACTAGGTTTCGTCATTCCCTTCCCTCCACTCAAGGAATTGGTCTCCCAAATAATCAAGGAAACACAGCGGATCAACTATGACCCAAAACCCGAGTGAGCTTCACCTTTCTTCAGTTCGCCCTAGAATAAGTCAAAGGTGACCCAGGCACAAAACTTGCACATCAAATATCTGTTGAGTACTGGGGATTTATGGGAACATACCTTTCAATCCATACACAATCTAAAAGCTAGCCTCTACCTAACTAAAGCCACATACAACGTGTCATCTCACAATCACCTATTACCTTAAGATGATTACAACAAACTGGATACCATCCAGTGCCCAACAACATATACATTCTCACACCAAAATATATATACATGATAAATGCATAACATACAACTCGGGCAACACCGCTAGTCGCCACATTAGCCTCCCTACACCATCCCTGCTTACATCTGGACTTGCAACATCTACAACACGAGGCAAAATCTCATGAGTTATTAAGACTCAATAAAGGTGCAAATGAATGTAAACAAGATAATATATGAAATGCAATGACAAGTAAATATGCATGAATGGCGAGGCATCACTGCCCTCTAAACCCAACTGTTCGAGGCACGTACCTCCCATATTACCTCTAACATGCATCTAGTCTACCCCATGACCATAGGACTCCATTAGACCACCTATAAAACAACATATATTTAACCATATTACTAAACATTTGCAAGGCCGCCACCTTGGGGCCGTCCCTTACCTGGCTCGAAGATTTTCTTACCAAGAGCGAGAACATCCATCTGAACTTCGAACTCTTCTAGGATAATCGCCTCCCTAGTCGAACCTAGATGCAACCACACAACTCAATCACGATCAACTCTAGGCACAAATGCGTTAAGATCCTTTAACAAGAAGCATCATCACGCTTCTTGTCATCATCCCACAAGACATCACTCAACCGTTTCACAAGCTTTCAAACTACTACGATACTTCAATCCCCATTGAACTTAGGCTTAGCTTGGACATAACCTACAGTTCGCTCCAAGTTTTCGGCATCTAATCATCTCCACAACAAACTCGTTACTCCACATAGAGGGCCACATGCTATCTGCATTCATTGGTCCTAACATTAGACCCGTCACTAGCAGACATCACTTGTAGCATTATTCCTTGCTAAAGCCATTCGTTATTCCTTGGGTTCCACTCCCTTTTGACATCTCGAGATACCACATGGTCTTAACATTCGGCAAACCATTTCATCACTGTTTCACTACGACAAAGGACTTAACCCACACTTGGGCCTTTGTGCATTTAGCCCAACTTGGCCTCCAAGCACTTACTCGACTCGCAAGCTCGCCTTTCGACATTAAGCAACTAATCACCATGATACATGAGACATTATCACTAACCATGCTACCCTAGTCCCTCGGTCACCTTAACCTTCACGAAAGATTATCGATCCGACGAAACTTAGACCCTTAGCCGACACAATTCCTATGGTGTTGCTCAAAATCTTTGGCATCTGATCATCATCTACAATTCACTATGTTGCTCCTACTAATGGGTCACCTGCCCTTACCATGAGCCAACTCATTAGTCTTCTGCCACATGGTCCATAGCATCAAATTCATCATTGCGAGCCTTGCACCTATAGCAATAATGCCACGATAAAGTTTTCGCGAGCTATGATGGTTCTACCACCATCTAACAAAAGCAACCTCATCAGCTTATCCCTTCCTTAATAACCTCAAGTTCACACCTTGAGCCTCTCTCCTCAAGACTTTACATCTCTTACAACCCTAAGAGAATCTCAAACCAATCCAACTCTTAAAGCCTCATGATCTTACCCCACGAGATCATACCTCACGACTTTTCAATCAAAATCTGAAAGTCCCCACTTTCCATGACATTGGGTCCAAGTCCATCATAAATCTCTTGCCACCAAGCTCATCCCAAAGCTTAACTACCTCAGGTTCTGGCACCCACCGTCCGGCACACATACTGTCACGCTCTAGGTGAGTCGAGACCTCATGTCTTACCTTGTATACCTCATTTTGCAGTTAGTCACTATGCCTAGCTCGGCCTTCCAACATGCCTTACTCGGGCTCCCATGACTTTGGAATTACAACCCAGGGCCTCTACATTCGTTGCTATGCCCCACGCCCACTTAGGAATCTACAGTTGGCATTTCCTTTGCATGCACAACCCATGAATGTCTTATTGCCACAAACTCGCCTATCACTGCCATCAACCCACACAACCCATTTATACCCTTCATTAGGTGACCTCCTCATCACCCCAACAAGGATATCATGATCTAGGCATCCTTCCTAACCCCAAGCATCACAATGAGGGTCTATTCATTCCTCATCTCCCGTGACCTTAGGCGTCCCACTTGACCCCAAGCATCATAATGAGGATTTGCTTCACCCCTCATCTATCAACACATGAACGATTTCTTGGCCCTTCACAACACAGACTGCTAATTCTATGGCTTTCACATGCATATCGATACATGCCCAACTCATTTATTCCCAAATTGAGTTCCTTTGAATCTCTACTTGACTAGCTAGAAATTTTCCATCTCATTCAATTGTCCGTTAGGGTCCATTTGTCACAAACATATCCTTTATTAGGATAGACCTCGATTCACCCTCAAACTAGCTAGGGTCCACTCGTGCCCTAAGTACATCCCCTATGGGATCGTCATAATGATACGATCACTTTGTACCACATACATCTAACATGCATACCTCACATTTGACTCCGCTCGGAGCCTCACTACAAGCAACCTTACTCCCTTTTTGGAGCTCGTCACATAGCCCGTTGACAACTCATTTCCTTAAGCCTTGAGCTAACTCCCACCTTAGCTCACTCCATCTCAAGCACACAAGCCTTATTGCACCACTTTTAAGGGAAAAACATTATTTCCTCATACATGCTTGGCCAAATCCTTGACATAGGGATGCTCCACTAATCCTCTCCCGAATTAGTTATGCCTCAGGCTCTCCTTGCCTTTTCATGACTCTGGTCATGACTCGACTTCTTGTCCTCGCACAAGCCCCAACACTTCAATCTCAAGGAACTCTCATCCTTAGAACACTTCATATCCCTCGAATTTCCACATTTGGGTTTCTTGACATTGACACCTACACTTAGGTTTTCAGTTTTTCTTTGCTTGACCTATATACCTTTTACGGGTATATCTCAAACCATGCTATTTTTCCTATTCCTGTATCAAGAATATCCGAGCATACCCTTCAAACCAACACAAGCCTCATCTTCTTAACCTAATCCCTAGGATCCTTAGACCACATGTCCTACCTTCGAGGCCATTGGATCAACCTTCATCCATATTACGCTAAACATCCTCAACCCATCTCTCTATCCTTTGCTCTGATACAAACTATAACATCCCACATCGAGCGATAAGAAGGACCGGAACAACTTACCCTGATGGGCCTACATTAACTTCTTAAGGGTCACCCATCCTTAAGCTTCCCCAGTTCAAGCACGCTTAACCTGAGAGTTCTTTGCCTACATTCAGCTCAAAAGGTATCCAGCTAGTATTGTTTCCTTCCTTACTTATCCTCAATTAATACTACCCTTCTCTGGCCTCTTAGGGTATTACATTCTCCCCCCTTTGAGCACATAACGTGCTTGTCATGTGACCTTACAACTGGTCCCAGATCTTTTCCCCTTTGGGAGCTACCATCCTAGAAGCTTGCTAAGAGCCACTCTTTGTTCAAACCCTCACGCCCCAGCACCACTCCCCACCCTCATCGGAACGCCTTCTCCAAGGGTCAGCTTTATACCAACTGTAACGATCCGCTCCCACCTACGGGTGCTACCAGTGAATAATCGATCGGATTCCTCACACGACAAACGAACAATTGAAGGGTCGGACTATGTTTCAACATGAAACGCCATGGGCGGGCACTAGGCTTCGTCTTTCCTTTCGCTCTACTCAAGGAATCGATCTCCCAAATAATCAATGAAACATAGCGGACTAGGACCCGAAACCCGAGTGAGCTTCACTTTTCTTTGGTTTGACCCACAACAAGACAAAGGTGACCCAGGCAAAAAACTTGCACATCAAATATATGTTCAGTACTGGGGATTTATGGGAACATACCTTCCAATCCATACACAATTTGAAAGCTACGTCCACCAAACTAAAGCCACATACAACGCGTCATCTCACAATCACCTATTACCCTAAGATGATTACAACAAACTGGATACCATCTACTGCCAAACAACATATACATATACACAACAAAATATATATACATGATAAGTTCATAACATACAACTCGGGTAACACCGCTAGTCACCACATCAGCCTCCCGAATCCATTCCTACTTACATCTGGACTTGCAACATTTACAACACAAGGTAAAACCTCATGAGTCATAAATGTTGTTTTACTTTTGTATATTAGTTTTGATGATGGAAAACATCTATTGGCTTAATTCCTAAGTCATGAGTCAAGTGTATGGTTTTCAACATATATCAATTTCAATAACAAGTATTATTTTGTTCAAATGAAAACAAAATTAATTTCATTCTTATACATATGGAGATGTGTAAAAATAAGTATTAAGATTTAAAAAAAAATCCCCTAAAGTGATTTTCAAAATTACCCTTGAAATTGTTGCTCAAAATAAGGCTAAATTTGTTCTAAGGCAAAAGACCAACTAGAATATATGTTTGAAAATATTTTCATTTTGAAAAACTATCTCCTGGTATTTTGATAGCTAATATCCATTGGTGTTAAAATATTTTTTAATGAATTTTTCAAGAAATAGATAGTATGTATTTTGGAGGTGGTAATATTGCGAACTCTCGAGTATGTTGTAATACCCCAGATTTTTGAACTCAAATATGAGATGATACCTAAGGTTATTAGGTTTTAATACTTGAGAAAATAGGTCATTTCAAAGGATTATCAAAGCCTTGAGACAAGGTTCAATTTCTGAACCAGTGGCAAAATCGTAAATATTGAAGTCGGGTAAAAGTGTAATTTATCTAAAATCTTGGGGTTCTAAGTGTAATTTATCCATTTTTTAGGGACCAAAAAGTGCAATTTAAAAATAGCTCGGGGACCAAGTTGCAAGGGTCTAAGCACAATTTCGTTAAAAGTTCAGGCGGAAGCGTCATTTCTTGAAACCTTAAAATATTTCTTCAAAATATATTGGATTTCAAACTCAAATTAAATGTAGGTTTGGATCGTTTTGAAGTCCATGTCCAAGTCTTTGTTAAAGTAAGTCTTCTCCAAGTCTTTGTTAAAGTAAGTCTTCTTTAAGTCTTTGCTAAGTCTTTTTCAAGTCTTTTCCAAGTATTTTCTAAGTCTTCTCCAAGTCTTTTTCTTAGTTTCCAAGCTAGAGACATGTGGCAAGCTTCCATTGGTTATTTGGAAGAAAAGGTAAGATCACATAATGCCTCCGTGAGGTGGCATCGTGTGATTGGCCATAAAAACAACTTAGCCTCCAAGTTTGATAAAGTCTCCAAACCTTATCTTCAAGGACACATGCCAAGCAACCATTGGACTACTTGGAAGCTAAGTTAAGGATTCATGATGACCCTTAAGGTGGCGACATGTGGTTGGTTAGAAAAGTCTATAAATAGGGGCTTATGTTAACTACATATCATTTCAAACATTCTAGAGGAGAATCTATTCCAAATTGAGGGAAACAAAGGGGAGGGTCTTGTTCTTGAGAAAGAAGAGAGAATCCTGCAAAAAGAAAGAAGAAAATCGATGGAGAATCGAGGGGAAATGTGCCTTACCAGAGTTTTCGAGTCTTTCTCGAAGTTCGTGTCAAGCAGTCAGAAAACTCATCCCCACTCGTTGTAAACTATGGTAATTAGTTAAGGTGAGTGGTTTATGCATGCTTCTTGCTTCTTCTTGATCACTCCTGGTTTCATTTGTGATGGGTTCTTGTGCATGCCTTTTACCTTCTCTTGATCACTCTTGGTTTCATCTGTGGATGGTTTGTTGCTCACGTCTTATGTTCCATGTGTTCGAGCATATCATTTCTATTTTGTTGCATCAGGTTTGAACACGATGGCTTTCGTGTGTTGCTTGTGGTTTGCCTATCATATTCTTTCTGCTTTCGTGTCATTTGGGTGACTGTGGCGAGTTGGTGGCTTATCGTGTTTGGGTGACTGTGGCGAGTTGGTGGCTTATCGTGTGTGAACTACCATGGGGGCTTATGTGAGGTGGCTTACCACATGGGCCTGTGTAAGGGAGCTACCTCGAGCTTGTGTAAGGGGGCCAAGGGGTTCATGCCTAGCAAGTAAGAAGGATATCTCATGCCTGTGTAAGGGGGCCATGAGGTTAGATCTCATGTTTTATTACTTTACGTATATCTTGTCTATTTTTGTATGCATCTCGGTATTTGTATATGTGGTTAGTTGTTGAGACATCACAGGGGACCTCGTGCTTTTGCTATGAGCCATGATCTTGGGAGATTTCATTCTTATTTCGGCTTACTACTTGGCATAACTGCATATTGCTCTTGCATGCATAGTTTCCTTTCTTGTGCCACTCACTTAGATGTAACAATCTAACTCTGGTGTTTCATACCCCTGGGATATTCAACATCCTAGGTATATCAGGCGTGCCAAGTACCCAGAGATAAGCAAGAGAAAAGAGCTACGAGGAGGCCGAAGTTTAGTTTAACTTCCTATTACTCATATTCTATGGATCGTATGCAATTTTTGAGTTTGTTTTGAGAGTTGTGTATCGCGATTGTATAAACAGAGGTTATGTAAGGCTTGAATTTATTTATTATGCTGTTAAAGTTGTAAGTCGTGATTGTTATGTATTGTAATCGTGATAAGATATATTTATTGAATTTTGGAAGTCACATTAGAGGATTTACTATTGGGAATCCTTTTTATGTAGCTTTGCTAGCTAACAAGTTCGATCATTCGCTTCCATTGGTAAGGATTTCCATAACACCCTTGGGGGATATTAGTTTGTATTTAGCTTCATTGTGTATCTGAAAAGTGGGGGCGTTATAGTTGATATCAAAGCTTAAATTTGTTATTTGGGTTTAGATTTTGATTTAACTAACTTTGAGGATATTGGGTTGTGGTGGCTTTGTGGTTTTGATTTAGATTTGAGTTGACTAACTTCGAGGATGTTTTGATCTATGGCAGGTATAGATCCGAAACTAAGGAAGAATTATTTTTTATTTTGCAAGACAAAGGATTGTATGTTGATACACCCAAATGGACAAAATAGTGAAATGAGGAGTCTATATACTTGTATAAATGTGAGTAAATGTAAATAGCATTGTATGCTAATCTTTGAGTTTTGATGATAGGATAGGCTGCTCATTGTTCGAGCTTATCCCTGTTAAGGACAACAAGATCTGGTGAGTACGAAAGTTAGACAAGATGCGAGTAAGTATTTGGTTATTTGGTAAATCTTGGGAAAGACTAATTAAATTATTGAAGGAAGATAGAACCTTTTATATGGAATTTTATTCAAGGCCTATTGGGTGCTAAGGAGATCGTTTGACCATTTGATTTTCAAAGAATTGCTAGGGGATAAGAAATTTTATTAACCAATATTTTGCAAAAACTTGGTGGACCTAGGTCTCGAGGTTTTCAAGATGTTTTTTTCTAAGTCAAATTATTTATGAGAATTCTTGAAACTCGAGGAATGTATGGAATCAAGGTCATTAAAACCCTATATCAATTTGAGGATCTTGGGGAACTATCTTATTTCGTAGTGAAATTTTGGGATTCAAGAGATATATTTGATGTTACTAACTTTTACAGACTACTGGATTTCAGGATAGGTCATGGGGCTACTTTTGGGGACCCAAAAGGATAAAGTATGAACATGAGATGTCTATAATATGAGGGTGATGGTGTTCATTGTTACTAACCTTTAAGTTGTTTGGTGATAGTATAGGTTACGTGACATTTGAGGTTGTTCCCGACGACTATGGTTAGTCCAACGGGTTAGTAAGCAAGGGATGAATTACAAGTAAGTATTTCTATTATTTAGTAGACTAAGACCTCTTGCTATAATCTTGGGTAATGCACGAGATTTTTGGAAACATTTCCATAAATGGTTTGTTAGTGGAAGACAAATGAGTTGTAGTTTACTATAGGGCCTCGTACTAGAAAATATGCTGCATGAGTTTAATGAGTTTTGAATCTCGAGGATTCTAGGCAGTAATTGTGTGGGGAGATGACTATTGTCTTACAAGACAGAACTTGGATGAGTAAGTATTCCAGTTATTTGACAAAATTAACCGCTGCAAAAAAAAAAAAAAAAATCTTGAATGACTTACTAAATTCTTGGGGACATTTCCATATATGATTCTTTATCTACAACCTTTTGTAGAGGGTTGACAAATTTGGAGCCTTGGGAGACTAACCGAGTTTGGTGGTTGTTTTTGTAAATGGTTTATCAGAATCCCGTATTAAAAATCTATTTTTCCGGAGCTTCATACATTTGGGAATCCTAAGGATTCTAAGAATTTGGGACTTTGGAATCAATGATTACGGAGTTGAGGTAAGTCTAGTTCATGGAATTCTTATGTCCATCTCGAGGATATTTGGGTAATGGGATCAATGCTCAACCCATTCACATCATCTAAGGAATGATGATAAATGTATTAACCTATAATTTGGCAAAAGAAGGGATGTCAAGTAGTAAGTTAAGTAGATAAGTGTTAATTGTAACTTTGAGTATGACTTGTGGCTTTAAGGAATGTAATTAAGAATGGAAAGGAAGATGTAACAAGACTACTCTAGATCATGTTGCGAATTATTATGAGTATCTGGTGATGATATTTGGGATTAACGCACCTGTAACCCTTATGAGTTGATGATTGAGGTGTTGAAATCATACTTATATGAGTTTGTGATTGTATTTATGGACCGATATCCGACTTGTTCTCCTCGAGAGAATTTGCGCATGAGAAAGTGTCGGTACTAGGAGTATAAATGTAGGACCCCGACCCAGGTTCCCCAAACCAGCCATAGAACCCGAGTAGGTGTCCTGAATAACAAATACAAAACCTGTCATGCATGCACCTCATATTCAAATATACCTAATCATGAATCTGAAAAATCTTAAACAAAATCCAAAACACTGCATGCATAACAAAACACCACAGGCCCAACAAGATTACATTTACAATCCCTGGCCAAAGACAATTCCAAACCACAAAACAAACCACAACCCTGTACTCCATCTACGGAGGAGTTAGACTTCACTGGGACTATCCCCAATCTTGCCCTTGCCCTTACCTAGAATGAAGAGAAGCAAATGAGTGAGTCACAAGACTCAGCAAGCTCATACAAAAGAACCGGACAACAAGAGTAAGCACTACAGAGTACCCTACACCTAACATGCAGTATCCATGCAAAACATGTCCATGTCAACAAACGAATGCCAGGTATCTCGTGCATAAAAGAAATGCGCACATACAGGGTCCTGGGGCCCACAAAAGAAAACAATGGCGCCCAAACCCATGATATATACCTGAGTGAGCCAGTGCAGACTGAACCTGCAACCTGTAAAGAAAACCTCAAGTGGGAGCGACCTCACTGAGTCACAACACGCTAACCCAAAAGAACTCGCGTGTGTGGAAATATAACCAGCGCGGTGTACTCGACACTGTCACAGTTGTGGTCTCAATCTCAATCAAAAGCCAGCATCAAACAACCAATAAATGCACACATATAAAATGCAATGGCACATGGGCAGAAACCTGATACAAGGCCCCCATAAAACCAAGCATCATGTCACGCCTGCCCAGATAAGCAAATACACTCAATGCAGTGCTCATGACTAGCTAACTATTGGATAAAATAAATAATGTATGCACGTGGCCAAACATTCAGTCACATGAGTCCCCCAGTGGATGCAACCCAAATCCCGGCACACAATACCCTGATATTCAAGATGTCAAAAAGGTGGGTGACTGACAGTATTAGCTATCCTGACTCGTTTGTGGCCAGTCATGGTAGCCGATAGTTGGGCCCATATCACCAACCATCATCTACCAGGACGCAGCGGTTGACAACCAGTAGCTTAACACTCGTCACCATAATAGATCGCCCTCTTGGAGGGAGAACATGACCACACCTAGAGACTTGGCTAACCCTAAAACCAAACTCAGCCCTAGGTTGGATACTACCTCGAGGATAACCTAACTTCATTCCACTTAAGAAGTAGAGAGTGAACAAACTCTCTAGAGACACAATTAAGTCCGTGAAGTAATTTCACATTATATCTAATTTAATGTTAATGTTAATACAAGAGAAATATAATAATAATAATTATAATATACTTATTTATTCCCTTACACATGGCCAAAGCCATTTCCTTTAATATTTTATACTCACACACTCACGGCTCACACACACACACAATAATAATAATAATAATAATATATTTATTAATTTATTCCCTTACACATGGCCAAAGCCATTTCCTTTAATATTTAATAGTCACACACTCACGGCTCACACACACATAGTGATAATAATAATAATAATAATTTATTCCCTCTCAGGCACAACCGAAGGCCATTTCTAATTTCACTAACTAGAGTTCACACTCACACATTGAGATAGACACACAGTGGACACACACACTATGATTATCACACGCACACCCTCCTTGTAAAGCACACCAGCACTCGGCAATATATGTATGCTTACATTCAGTAAGCTCTTGGCCAAGGGCCTTCTCCCATGGTGTCAAACCCCAGAGCACACACCCAGAACACTCAGCTCACAGTCTCGCCCCCTGCTCACTGCACACACCTGCACTTGCATGTGTATCAATATATATTTATATATCAGCATCCTCGATCACATATATAAACCCCCACAACGAGCTCCCCTACCATGGCGGCCATTCTCGCGATAACAAAGCCAACAACCAGCTAGCAAACTCTCATGCATCACTTGTTTTACAACCCAATATCAGTCTACAAGAGCCAATAGAAACTATATATGTATATCTATATAATCAGCCAAGACCACTGCTACTTACATCGTTATATATATATATATAAATATTTAACACTGCTGTACAGAATGTAAAACAGCGAGAGAGAGGCGACAGGCTGCGAAGAGGAATCAAGAAGCTTGGAAATCAAAGGAATTAGAAGGAGGAGAGCTTGCCTGACAATTACTTCTTCTTCTTCACTATTCTTCTTCCTCTTCGCCCCTCGGCCAAACACACTGCTCTCTCTCTCTATCTCTTTTCCCTCGATCTCTCTCTCTCTCTCTCTCTCTCTCTTCATATAGGCGAAGCCACCAGCCTCTTGGCTGACAAACCCTCTCTCGACATTCTCTGCCCAATGCCTTCAAGTGGAAAACAAATTCCAAATGCTTCTGAATTGTTTCCCATGCCTGCTACGCACGAACATATAATACATATATATAATATACATTTTACACATTTAATCCCCACTTCTCATTAATTCACTTGAGGATTCTATTAATAGCACTTAGGGAATTCTTAAATTGCATATACACCCTCTAATGGCCAATTAATTTGCATTACAATACTTTAAAACCAAAATTAATAACTTCGGGTTCACTCAATAAAATTGATTTCGCCCTTAGGTCCTCACTGGGTCCTTAATTCATCCTGAAACCATTTAAGGGTTGATCGTTATGATAAACTGAAGCCCCCCTCAGCTTTCTGTTAACTTTCCGGAAGTCCCCTATAACAATTCGGTATTTCGGCCTCAAATCACAGCTGTATTTTAGCTGTACCGAAAACCGTCTCGATTCTGATTTATTTTAATTTCATAAATCCTTTCTCGAAACGCTCATCGAGACCATATCATTTTCTACAGACATTCCCTCTCCAGAGCGCTCCCGGCAGTCGATTTGGCGATTTATTTTGTTATCGAGCCATTTTTCGGTATTTTAAACTCACTTAAAATACGTGGCAACCTTACCAAAAATATGGGGCATCACAATAAATGTTGCATCATCTGTTGAGTGGGCATGGGGAATCAGAGGTTTGGAAATGAGGGTGAAGAAATGGTAATTTCATACGTGGGTCGGGGTAGGTCGAACTATGGGTGGTATGTTTTCCCCGATGTAGGAATGTGATATGTTGTGAACTTGCTTAGGAAATGTGTTTTCTAGTAATAGCAAGCAATGGGATTGCGGTTCCCATACTTGGCCTTTGGGGAAGGGAAATTTTATTCTGGTTACCGACCTGACCTTCGGTTTGGTATGGAAATTGTTGCACACCCCAGAAATTGTGAGCAATTGGCTCTGATTTGATTATCTTGAACTCTGCCCTTGTTGATGCGAATGTTGATGCAGTAGTGAGCGTGTTATGGCAACGCTATGTGAAAAGTTCGAGGTCTTCATGATTGCTTGAGGTGCTTGTTCATTCAGAGGGATTCGAATGCAAGGTAACGATGATGGATAGAGTTTTTGAAGGTTTGTGGTTGTGTGATCCAGTACCACCCCGAGAAGATGAATGCGGTGGCTAATAAGCCTGTTCTAATAGCCTGTTCTGGGTGAACGTGGTGGCTAATACAGGAATAAGCCTGTTTTGTTGACCCGAGAGTGGGGACTGGTCACTACAAGAAAAATCATATTTAGTGACTAAATTTAGAGACAGAATTATTCCGTCGCTAATTTGTGAAGGATAGCGACGAAAATCCTATTGCTAAATTTTAATTTTTTTATTTTTTAGCAACAGGGTTGATCCCATCGCTAAATTTTAATTTTTTATTTAATTTTTTTATTTTTTACCCCGTCGCTAAATTTTAATTTTATTTATTTATTTATTTTTATTTTTAGTAAATTTGAATTATTTTATTTAATTTTTCTTTTATTTTTTAGCGACGGGGGAACCCGTCGCTAAATTTTATTTTTTTTTTTATTTTTTAGCGATGGGGTTGACCCCGTCTCTAAATTTTATTTTTTTTATTTATTTATTTTTATTTTTTAGTGATGGAGTTGACCCTGTCGTTAAATTTAATTTTTTTATTTTTTAGAGAATTTAAATTTTTTATTTAATTTTTCTTTTATTTTTTAGCTATAGGGACACACTTGTTGCTAATAAATAAATAAATAAATAAATAAAATAAAAAAATTAAAATTCAGTAAAGTATAAAAAATTAAAATTTAGTGACGGGGTCACATCTGTCGCTAAAAAATAAATAAATAATAAATAAAAAAATTAAAATTTAGTGACGGGGTTGAGCCCGTCGTTAAAAAATTAAGAAAAATAATTCAAATTTAGCGACGGACTCAACCCCATCGCTAAAAAATAAAAAAACTAAATAAAAAAAATTAAAATTTAGCGACGGGGTCAACCTGTTGCTAAAAATAAAAATAAATAAATAAAGAAAATTAAAATTTAGCGACTAGTTGCTAAAAATTAAAAAACAATTAACAAAAATAATTCAAATTTAGTGATGGGCTCAACCCTGTCTCTAAAAAATAAAAAATAAATAAATAAAAAATAAATTAATTAAAATTTAGCAACCCATCGCTAAAAAATAAGTAAAAATTAAAAATTTTACATTTAAACATATCATAATAATTTTTACTAACATTAATATTAGTAAAAATTAAATTAATAAATTTTAAATATATTACAAATTAAAATTAAAATAAAAATATAATTTTTCACTGCTAATATAATAATTAATAAAGTTTTATTTGAATTAACAATGAAATAAAATTAAAATTAATATTCATTTTCATTTACTAACATTAAATATTGAAATTTATATTAGTAAATAAGTTTAAGAAATTTTGGTGTATAAATATAATTCTAAAATATTTGGAAGAGAATACTATAAATATATTTTATGTATAACAATAAACAAGAAGGCTTCCAGATTGGCGAGCTCGCGCGTTAAACTTGGTCATGAGAGGTTGGGGGTTCGAATCTGGTAGAAAGCTTGAGAATAATAGCTAGGGGAGTAAAATTCAGCGTTGCCACGTGGTGAGCAAAGGCACAACGTACATGGAGGTCGGGGCCTGACGCACATTGAATTTTGAATTTTGGGGTTGAATTTAGCGATGAAATTAGTGACGGGGTCACACCCATCGCTAAAAAATAAATAAAAATTAAATAAAAAAATTAAAATTTAGCGACGGGTCATACCCGTCGCTAAAAAATAAATAAAAAAATTAAATTTAGCGATGGGTAATTAATTAAAATTTAACAATGGGCTCAACCTTGTAGCTAAAAAATAAATAAAATTAAATAAAATAATTTAAATTTAGCGACAGGTCAATCCCATCGTTAATTCTGTCACTAATCAGCGATGGATACAACCCCCGTTTCTGATTTCATTACTAAAAAATACCCGTCGCTAATCCCATCGCTAAATTTTAGCGACGCCATTTTTAGCGATAGAATTTTCCGTCCCTAAAACGCTGATTTTTTGTAGTGGGTGGAGGCTTTTTAGGTTGTGGCGTTGGATGTGATTCCTGATGGAACATCTATTTACGTCGCTAGCTTGGCGATTCACTCTCATTTGATGAATAGACCTGACTATCTATTCTAGAAGACTTGAAGGTATGGTCATGAGTTGACAATTGAAAAGGGTCAAAAACCTTGATACTGGTTTTCGGACGAAACCTTTCGATTTCTGAGTTAAAAATGTGTGCCTTAGGCTAAGAGTTAGGGCAAACCATATTGATTGAGGCACACCATGTCAAATAAATCATTGGCCTCGAAGTGAATTTTGAGGGGTGAAATAATATCTCTTGGAGAAAGTGTTTTGGAGACACTAGAGTTGCGTTATCTTTACTTTTCAATTTTTAATTTTGATTTTTGAATTCATTTTCAATTTTCTGTTTTAATAGTCTATTTTTAGAAAATTAAAAAATACATTCTCTTTGTCGTTTTAAAAAATTATTTCTCAAAACAAAAAATTAGAAAACACGTTCTCTTTGAAATTTTAAAAATAAATTTTTAATGATATTTTATTCAATAAATTTGATTATTTAGTAAATTAAAAATATTTAATGTTAATATATTATTAAAAAAATATATACATTTTAAAGTTAATGAATTTTGTAATATTTTTTCCTATTACAATAATAAAATATAAATAAATAAATGTGTTTTGAGTTTAGAGTTTGTTTTTGGTGAAAACATTCAAAACAACTTTATGTTGTTTTAAGATTTCTTTACAATTATTTTTTTTTTTGTTTTCAAAAATGCATTTTTAAAAACAGTAAAGAGAATGCGTTTTCATTATTTTAGAAAATTGAAAATTAAAAATGACCTAAAAACAACAAAGAGAAGGCAACCTAGGATTTTGAGGAATTTGCTTGGGAAAATAGATTTTGAATGAGTTATGAAGAGAAATTTCGAGGACGAAATTCTTTTAAAGGGGGAGGATGTAATACCCCAAATTTTTAAACTCAAATATGAGGCGATACCTAAGGTTATTAGGTTCTAATACTTAAGGAAATAGGTTATTTCAAAGGATTATCAAAGCCTTGAGACAAGGTTCAATTTTTGAACCAATGGCAAAATTGTAAATATTGAAGTCGGGTAAAAGTGTAATTTATCTATTTTTTAGGAACCAAAAAGTGCAATTTAAAAATAGCCCTAGGACTAAGTTGCAAGGGTCTAAGCGCAATTTCATTAAAAGTTCGGGCCAAAGCGTCATTTCTTGAAACCTTAAAATATTTCTTCAAAATATATTGAATTTCAAACTCAAATCAAATGTAAGTTTGGATCGTTTTGAAGTCTAAGTCCAATTCTTTGTTAAAGTAAGTCTTCTCCAAGTCTTTGTTAAAGTAAGTCTTCTTTAAGTTTTTGTTAAGTCTTTTCCATGTACTTTCTAAGTCTTCTCAAAGTTTTTTGCTTAGTCTTCAAGCTAGAGACATATGGCAAGCTTACATTTGTTATTTGGAAGAAAATGTAAGATCACATAATGCCCCCCTGAGGTGGCATCGCGTGATTGGTCATAAAAACTACTCAGCCTCCAAGTTTGATAAAGTCTCCAAACCTTATCTTCAAGAACACATGGTAAGCAACTATTGGACTATTTGGAAGCTAAGTTAAGGACTCATGATGAGCCTTGAGGTGGCGACATGTGGTTGGCTAGAAAAGTTTATAAATAGGGGCCTATGTTAATTACAAATCATTTCAAACATTCCAGAGGAGAATCTCTTCCAAATTGAGGGAAACAAAGGGCAGGGTTTTGTTCTTGAGAAAGAAGAGAGAATCCTGCAAAAAGAAGGAAGAAAATCGATGGAGAATCCAGGGGAAACGAGCCTCGCCAAAGTTTTCGAGTCTTTCTCGAAGTTCATGTCAAGCAGTCAAAAAACTCATCCCCGCTCATTGTAAACTCTGGTAATTAGTCAAGGTAAGTGGTTTATGCATGCTTCTTGCTTCTTCTTGATCACTCTTCGTTTCATTTGTGAGGGGTTCTTGTGCATGCCTTTTATCTTCTCTTGATCACTCTTGGTTTCATCTGTGGATGTTTTGTTGCTCACGTCTTATGTTCCATGTGTTCGAGCATATCCTTTCTATTTTGTTGCATTGGGTTTGAACACGATGGCTTTCGTGTGTGGCTTGTGGTTTGCATATCATATTCCTTCTACTTTATCATACATCGTGTCATTTGGGTGACTGTGGTGAGTTGGTGGCTTGTCGTGTGTGAACTACCACGGGGGCCTGTGCGAGGTGGTTGACCACGTGGACCTATGTAAGGGAGCTACCTCGAGCTTGTGTAAAGGGGCCAAAGGGTTCATGCCTGGCAAGTAAAAAGGATATCTCGTGCCTGTGTAAGGAGGCCGAGAGGTTAGATCTCATGTTTTATTGCTTTAAGTATATATTTTCTATTTTTGTATGCATCTCGGTATTTGTATCTGTGGCTAGTTGTTGAGACATCACAGAGGACCTCGTGCTCTTGCAGTGAGCCTAGACCTCATGCTTTTTCAATGAGCCATGATATTGGGAGATTTCATTCTTATTTCAGCATATTATTTGGCATAGCTGCATATTACTCTTGCTTGCATATTTTCCTTTCTTGTGCCACTCACTTAGATGTAACAATCTAACTCATGTGTTTCATACCCCTAAGATTTTCAACATCCTAGGTATATCAGTCGTGCCAGGTACCCAAAGATAAGCAAGAGAAAAGAGCTACGAGGAGGCTAAAGTTTAGTTTAACTTCCTATTACTCATATTCTATGGATAATATGTATTTTTTGAGTTTGTTTTGAGAGTTGTTTATCGCGGTTGTATAAATAGAGGTTATGTAAGGCTTGAATTTATTTATTATGTTGTTAAAGTTGTAAGTCATGATTGCTATATATTGTATTGAATTTTGGAAGTCACGTAAGACGATTTACAAATGTGAATCCTTTTTATCTAACTTTGCTAGCTAACAGGTTCGATCCTTCGCTTCCGTTGGAAAGGATTTCCATAACGCCCTTGGGGGATATTAGCTTGTATTTAGTTTCATTGTGTATCTGAAAAGTACGGGCGTTACAATGTACTTTTTATTCAAATTTATTTTTCTTGTGCTTTTTATTCCATTTTCCTTGTGCTTTTTATTCCATTTATTGTTCCAACCATTCCATTAATCCTCACTTGCACTAAAATCTCATTTTTCATCAAAAAGATTTTCAAAGTTCAATCAAATTTTTAAATAATCCAATTCACCCCCTCTTGGGTATTGTTGCCATTGTTATACAAATCTAACAATAAAGACTCAGTAAGAGTGCAAATGAATCTAAACAAGATAATATATAAGATGTAATGATAAGTAAATATGCATGAATAGCAAGGCATCACTGCCCTACGAACCCAATTGTTTGAGGCACTTACCTCCCATATTACCCCTAGCATGCATCTAGTCTACCCATGGCCATAGAACTCCAGTAGACCACTTATAGAACATGCACAACCAGTACTGGAAACAACATATATTTAACCATATTGCCAAACATTCGCAAAGCTGCCACCCTTGGGGCTGTCCCTTACCTGGCTCGAAGACTTTCTTGCTAAGAGCGAGAATGCCCATCTAAACTCTGAACTCTTCTAGGATCACTGCCTCTCCAGTCATACCTAGATGCAACCACACTACCTAATCACATCAGACATTAATACAGGGCTTATATTTTTGCCACACACTGCAAAAACCACCCATTAACAATCCAACCAACCCCAACTAAGGGTTTCATCCAACCAATAATCATTATACATTAACTTATTTAACGCAAATAACTTGGAGAGAAAATATTAATTTACCTCAACCAATCTAGGGGAGAAAACTGACCAAATGCCCATACTGGTGTTGCCTTCTTGACTGCCATGTTTTGCCCAAAACTCTAATTTGAAGCCTCTAACATGCTCCTCGAGTCCCAAAATAATTTTTAAACTTTTCTCCATTTTTTCTAGAATTTTTCAAGATTTTCTCTTATTTCTCTCCCTTATTTTTTCTTTTTCCTCTATTTCTTTTATTTTAATTTTTATTTTCTATTTTCTTTTTTTCTTCCTCATTTCTTCTCCTTCTTCTTCTCCAGCTTTTTCTTCTTCCTCATAGCGCATCTGCCTATGCAAACAAGCCATCGCCTCCTCCAACCGCCGTTGTCACCGGCTCCACCACCAACAGACACCACTGACCGCATAGCAACCACTACCTCCGATCACTTCCACCTCGCACAGTCACAGCCTGGCCTCTCAGCTCGATTTCATCGTTGCTCGCCTCAGTCATCGTCGGCTCCGGCCGCTGCCGCCATTGGTCTTAGCTCTACAACTGTCGCCGTCCTCCACATCGCGTGCCACCGCAGCCTCTCGCGCCTCCATTCATGATACCATCATAGCCGCTCACACTATTGCTCTACTTCGCATTGGCTATGGCCACCACTCTAGGCAGCGACAGATGGCCGCTGCCTCTAACTATCTCTTCTCCCGATCTCTCCTTGATCAGCTCTCTCTCTCCTCCAGACCATGGCTCATGTGCTTTCTCTCTCTCTCTACTTTGGCCAAGTTCTCCAATGAGAGAATAGATTTTGAATTCCAATGCTACTATTCAAAACTTAGCCCCCAAGCCGTAATTATATATATAATTATTACACATTAAATCCCTCAAAATCTCATTAATTTCACATAAAAATTCTATAATTGCACTTAGACCCTCCAAGATTTTAATAAATTTTCATCAAACCACTTAAATTCTTGATTTCTTCAAAATTAATATCTAACTTTTACTCGGGAAGATCGATCTTGTCCCTACGTCTGCACAGGACCTCTACTCCACCCGAAAATGCTTAAGGGTTACCTTACTGGCAAAATCGAACCACTTTGAGGGTTTTCTTGACTTCCCAGAGGTCCCACACGACCATTCGATACAGTCAACAATTCGGGTTTATACAAAATTTATTTCAAAAACTATTTTCAATCTGATTGCTTCCAACATCAATAACCTCACCTCGTGACGCTCACTAATCTCATGCCCTTTTCCTTAGATATCCAAGTCTCGAGACATCCCCTATCGTTGATTCAACAAATTTTATTAATTAATTACTCGAAAACCAACTTCTTGGGCTCTCTAAACCATCGAAGGTCCTTCAAAATCACCGAAAATTATATCTTTTCTATCATCAAGTAATACCGGGTATTATAGTGGCCATGGCTGCCTTTTTGGAATTTTACTTTTTGACCCTTTTTTCTTCTAATTTCCATTTTGGCCTTTGTTTGAAGCCCTTGAGCTTTTCAACTATTCCATTAAGCCCCATAAGTTTCAAACTCTTCATTTCATCCATGCAAATTCATAAAAATTATTTTTTCCACCTCTCTCGAGCAAGATTAAAACATAACACTTTGGCCCGAATATCATGATTTGACCGCAAATCCTTTTGTTTCTTCCCGAAACCACTTAAGGGTCATTCTATCTAGAAAATTAGATCCTTCTCAAGGTTTCGTGTATTTCTCAGAAGCCCTTTACCACCCTTCGATCTTTCAGGCTATGATTTAACTGTATCGAGAACTGTCTCGAATTTGATTTCTTTTAGCATCATAAATCTCACCTCGAGATGCTCGTCAATGTTGTACCCTTTTCTATCGATATCTAAATTTTGAGGCATCCCTATCGTTGATTCAACGACTTATTTTAATATCAAGCCAATTTTTTTCTATTTTAAACTCATCCAAATTATGTGGCAACCTCATGCTAACATGGGATATTACAAGATCTTCCATTGATAAGGATGTGATTTAACATTAATGAGGATGAGATCTTGAGTGGGCACGAGAGTATCCAACATGCAGTTGCAATGATGTTGTTGCAGGCTAGCACGGGGCTAAGATCAGGCCGGTGGTTGAGATTGGGTCGCTGGCTAAGATCGGCCCCAGATAAAGCTTGATTTATCCATGGGAAATGATAGAGCTGGGTTGGGCCAAAGGATTCATTTGGGTCAGTATGGTCCATAGCCTCCCAAGTAGGATGCTTGAGAAGTGAGTATTTGAGCTAGAGAAGGGGAAGTTGGGCGGTCGTAGGTCTTATGAGTACCTGAAGTTAGCTCGGTTCCTATGATAGGGTGGTTCTTTTGTGCTCTGGTGCATAGCATGTGTGATTTTGAGATTCGAGGTGTTACCCTCAGGAGGTGAGACGTGGACAACCCCTTTATGATTTGAAGCGTGTAACAGGTGGCGGTCTCATAGCGATAGATTGTTGACGGATGGTTCCTGACCGTTAGATGCGTCGAAGTGATAAAGGTCTCTTTTCACTTGGGGTTTCTGCTCCTTGTTTCTTTCAATTTTCGAATTCTAGTAGCTTCGCATGCTTTTAGCATCTTTGCTTTCGTCTTCAGGGTCTACAGTAGAAATTGCGCTTCCTGCTAGCATTCTTCTTCTGCCCATGAATTTGACCAGGTAAATTTTCAAATTTGAGCTCTTTTCATTACCATAGGCTTGTGTTGGGGCACTGTGGGGGGTTTTTCCAAGTGCGTGGGCAGTTTATGGTTTCTCTCGTTCTCGTGTCTATATATCCCTTTATAAGCAAAATGGCATTGGTGGCAATTTTTCCCAAGTGTACGGATTGCACAAGTAATAGAGTAGTGAGTAGAATATCATTCCCACGAGGATTAGGTGATAATTACCTAAATTATATTAACCCAAATGTTATTTAAACAATTGATTAAGGGGAACTAATTTAAGAAAATAGAATAATAACATAGAAAGTAAATATGGAGAGTTTCAAGAATTAGAGAGCACTAGGGTATTTTGATTTCACCTAATTAATCTAATTTAATTTAAATGATTGATAATCCAAATTTAATTATTCATGCAATGATAATTAACCACACAAGTCAAATTTTTACTTTCGTTCCAATTATATTCTTGTCTTTATTATCTACATCAAGTTACAGATTTTTCTTTCTAGTCTAAATCTATATCAACATATCAATCAAATATTGATCAAGTATTTGATAGCATTAAGCATAATAATAAAAACTTGCATGAATAAAGAAAATGAATCCATAAAAATCAAATTATCATAATTAGACTACATCAAAACACCCTAGTTATAGAGTTTAGTTCATATTACAAATGATAGAATCCATAACAAAACAAATGAACATAAATATAGAATTTAAAGGAAATGGAAGAAGAGAATAAAAATCTTTTGATGTGTAGGATTTCCTCCTCCAAAAATGTTGTCACCAATTCTTGAAGAAAATATAAGAAATCTTCCACCAAGAATGCTCTAATTTTCCAATCCTTCAAGCTCTTTCACCTCAAACTCTCATATTTTCCCAGTCTTTCTTCTCAATTTATACTCCTCAATTTCTTCTTTTGCTTAATTTTCTTCTTAAAACATGGGATACTTTACCTCTATAATTTCCTCTTCCATGTTTTTCTCTCCATGTTTCATGCCGCCCATGTCCACTCAAAAGTTTAGGTCCCACATTCAATACAAAATAATCTCTCAAAATATCAAGAATTACAATTTAGGAATTTTTGTAAGGTATGGGCTTAATTTGGTTACACTTTTGGGCTAGCCTTCTTAGGTCCAATTGGGCCTAATTCTTCATGAAATAGGCAGCCCAAATAACCCTTAAAATTCCTCTTAATCCATCTACAAATCAGCCCAACTTAGAGAAAATGGAATGAAAAATTCGTAGGTAATGCTGAATTTTTGACAACTTTGACCTTCTGTAACAACAATAGCCATAACTTCCTGTAGAAAATTTGGATTTATGCATTGTTTGAAGCGTAGAAAAGTAGACATATAGAGATCTCACATATATGTTTTTCATAATTTTTTAACATTCCAATTGGTATAGCTTTTATTTTTAATCGAACCCTTGAGTAACAAAAATCCATAACTTTCGCTTTTCTTTCTCACTTTTTCTTCAAATCCTGTCAACATGATAAATTACCTAAAATTAATATAGAAAACATATATAATCATAAGAGTTAAGCATAAAATCAAGTAAGAATGGTATAGAAAATATGTAGAAAATATTAGCACATCAAATACGCTCAAACTTAAATTTTTGCTTGTCTTCAAGCAAATGAAACACAAATGAAAACTTAAACAGAAATAAAGAGACCTTATTTGATTTAAATTTTTCAAAGCTTTGCCTCAAAGATATACACAAATTTATAACTTAAAGAAAATTCTAAATATTAAAACAATTTATATTTAAGTCATAAATTAATTTATCTTCACAAAAAATTTTTCGGAGTGTGTGTGTATAGCCAATTATAAATTATTGATGCACTTCAGATGAGTTTATGCAAATAAGTAGCTAGAAAATGACATCTAGTAGAAATAATTCAAACTCCATAGGCATACTTTTCATTCCCCTCTCCACTAATGTAGAACAATGCACATTCAAGGATCAATAGGTCTTTATTAGCTTATAATGTTAAGGTTAGGGTGGGGGTTAACAAGAAAAGATATGGATTGCAAAGCAAAGGAAAAAATTTATTATCTTTTGGAACCTACCATTCATATCACTGATATTCTCATTTTGAAATAGCTTAAATTCTTCATATTGTGATATTAATAGATTTATCTTGGTATCTTTCACTTGATTGGTTCCTTCATAGACAACTCCTAGTTTTCTCTAGATTTCATGTGATGTGGAGCAAGCAGAGAGTTTTTCATGCTCACTAGGTAGAATAGAACAAAAAATTATGTATTTGGCTTTATGGTCCATTTGATGCTTCTTGATGTCTTCCTCGGTCCATTCTACTTCTTCGGTAGAGGTTGTAATAAAACCGTCTCTAACTATTTTCCATACTTGATAGTTTATAGAGAATAAGTAGGACTCCATCCTCATTTTCCAATAGGCATAATTAGTTCCATCAAAGAAAGGTGGTCTTGAGGGCAATGGTCCTTCGGTTATAGCTTCGTTGGTAAATGATGCCATTTCCAGATCTCTTCGAAGTTGGGTATTAAAATAGTAAACTCAACTATTCTTGAAGCCTGCTCTGATACTAATTGTTAGTCCCTTAATATACGACCACTCAAGAGGAGGGTGAATTGAGTGATTAAAAACTTTTCGAACTTCGCCCGATTTACTTTATTTCTTGAGAAAGTTAATAATGAAAAATCTTTATTGAATCTTTATGTTATTACACCTTATTGTTTAAATCAAAATCGAAATCAACATAATAAATACTAAGGCAATAAAAGAAAATGAACACCACGATATATAGTGGTTCGGTGTTTCAAAAACACCTACTCCACTCTCCCAAGGTCTAACTACCCTTGGGGTTCCACTAAATCCAATCAACGCCAAGGTTTTCCCTTAGCTTACCTTGGAAATTAGTTCAAATACACTGTGAGGCCCCGTCCCACTTACGGGTGCCACTCATGAACAATCAATCGAATTGCTCACATGCGCGATCATTCATGAAGGGCAGACTATGTTTCAACACTAAACGCCCTAGGTGGGAACTACGCTTCGTCCTTCCCTTCCCTTAACCCCAGAATCGACTAGCAAATTTGGGCTTTAACAAACCACACTTGGCTAAATAATTTCCATTTAAGATGCCCAAAATCTCATTATCTATAATATATCTTTTTCTTTCCCAAGAATTCCACTGGGCTCCATATAATTCAAAATTCCAAGCAACCCATTGATTTTCTCAATTTCGAGGAAAAACTCAAAATTTGAATTCGGCATAAATTTTAATTTTCCAAAAATGAGATATACATGATTTCTTATAGCGATTCAATTAAATATTATCTTTGAATCATCCTTGCTATTGTTTCTTGACAATTGGTATTTGTTTTCCTAAGATTTTATTCAGAATGGTGTAGTTTTGTTAAGTTTGTTCAAGAGCAGAGTCCCTATAATCATTCATGTTCATGAATTATATTTGTAGACATTAGGATGTGAGCCTTCGTATCTGAATGGGTTGATCAAATCATGTGAGTAGCATTTGGATGGGCTAGAGACTATCAGAATGAGTCAAAAAGTTTTATTTGAGTGACATCCGGATGCCCCTTGGGCATATCCGAATAGCTTTAGTATTATATCTGAATGGTTTGTATCACATTTGAACGAGTCCAATGCCTATTGTGAGTAATATCTAGATGCCATGAGTTATATTCGGATCTGTCTATTATTCTCTGTAAGTGATATCCAGATATCTTGGTTCATATCCGGATGAGTCGTTAGTATTTTACGGATGATATCTGGATGCTTTATTCATGTATCTGGATAAGTCTAGCATATCCGAAGGCTTTCTTTTCATATCCAAATGTCTCTCTCTCAATAGTTGAATTTCATATTCAAATAGTCTCTTATAGCATCTGAATGCCTTTGTGAGATATCTTGATGGCCTGAATCGTATTCGGATGTCCTATACTATATCTGAATACATCTCAGTATATTCGAATAACCTGTGTTATGAAGTTCCAATGTATCCAGATGACTTGATTCATATTCGAATGTCTTCCCTCATATCCGGATATACTTCATAATATCCAGAAAGCTTTTCTAGAAATCCAAGTGAACTTCCAATGATGTTTAATCCAAGATTTTATTTAAATTAAAATATTCAATACTTTCAAATATTGAATTATCATGCCAAGTATGATAAATTAACATGCCCATACCATAATACATAATTCATAGAATCTTTATATTCTAATATATTGAAGATCAAACTATATGTTTAACATTTATTATGACATGATTGACATTATTTCGTGAGATTATGTGCATACATCTTGATATGAGCATTGAACGTGACTTTATATCGATCACTTCATATCGTGTGCTAACATGTGTATGGACATTGCATTTAGTATGCGCGTTAGGCAGCTTGTCTGCAGGGATCCCACCAGTTTTAGATTATTTGTTGCTCGCCCGGTGATGACCAGGGGGCAAGGGGCATATTGCCCATAGTATGTGGTTACATTTTCTATGTATGTAGGATTCAAATCAGTCAGGTATATATTATCAGATTATGTGGGCGTATGAGCCAAAGTTACATCCACAAGCCTTCATTTTATTTTTTCTATTTTCCCTGTAACACCTCTTCTCGAGTAGTTCTAAGAGAGGGGTGTTACATCAATTGTATAGTTGTACATATATGATAAGTATCAATGCACATAATCTGAAATTGAAACTGAACTGTGGGTCATATGCCCCACTGACTAAGATGCCTCATACAATGCAATGTATATAGACATGCTTGCACACAATATGAAGTGCTCCATATAAAGTCGTGCTCCATGCTCATACCAAGATTTATGGACATAATATCATGCATGCCACATAACAATGTTAGGCATAAGATATAACCTTCATTAAACTATTGGATTGTATAACTATTAGGACTTTTGATTAATGGCATAAGCATGAGAGATTTATCATATTCTGATGTGGGATTTCAATATTTATGAACATTTATCCTTGAATTCAAATAATGATACTTACATTCAGATATACTTAGGATCACATTCGAATATTTTATAAAGTATTCGGATATGAGGCTTTTAGATACGAGGGTATTTGAATATCATATGCTAGCATTCGGATGCATGGCTCACACATTCGGACGTGATTCAAGTCATTCAGATGTGCGATACTTCATATTATTAGATATATTCGGATATCATTAACTCATATTTGGATATAAGGGAAAGCATTCGGACATTGTATATGGGCATTAAGATATCACACACATACATATTTGTATTCGGATGGAAGAAAAGGGCATCCAAATGTAGGGTACTCATTCGGATATCCGTTATCAATACATAGAAGAATATTCAAATATGATTAAGGCATTTAGATATGACGAAAACTTATCCGGATATGGAGAAATCTATTCGAATATTAGAGACATTATGAGGAATTATGTATTGGGATTTAACTATAGGCTATTCGAATATCACTTGGAAACAACTTTGTGTTAGGAACCGGCCAACCGCGTAGCTTCGATTCTGCCTTATTTGATCCGTAGAGTTGCAAGCACAAACTCCTCCAAGTCGGTCCACACGATCGACCCTTTCCACGACGTCTCGAGTAGTGCTAGCAAACCCTAGGCGCCTCCAATGAGAGATCTGAATTTCTCCTTATTTTCCAGCTTCATAAGTGGCATATTTATAGAGTTAAAAATCCTAATTGTGCCTTGGAAAACCCCTAAACAATTTAGGCCTGACACTTAATCATATTGGGCCGAATCTCTCTTTTAAATTGTGAAACAGGCTCGACCTAGATGTGTGACTCCTTAGGTTCACCATTGGGCTAGATGTAGGGCCAATTCTATTGGGCTATTTCAAGGCCCAACTTATTAGATTTAATTAAACTCTTTAACTAAACTAATGGGCTCTTTTAATTAACACATCTCATGTACTTCTTAATTAAACTCTTTAATTAATAATTTTAGAATTTAACCATATTAATTCTAAAACCCTACATATCATGGTTAACGTCTAGCAACATGCCATGAATACCTAGCCAACGATAAAAAAACATGGACCTTTTCAATTGCAATTATCATGCAGTAAAATCCTTTCATCAATCTATGTCCCGATTGAATTTAGGGTATGGTTTTATGATGAAACCCTAATCATTCAATAACTATGTATCCATTCCAGATTTATGACTTGTTCAGTGAAATTAAAACACCTTTTCATTTCCACCTCACATTGGCCAAGGATTTCCTCAGTCATGAAATCATTAGAATACACAGGACATCTTCTCATCTTATCGATAAGTGATGAATCCTATTTTGACATCCACAAGCCTTCATATGTGATAAGGTTATACCCAGTGATAATTTGTTAATGACTCCTTTAGAATCTAGAAAGAACCAAAGTGTAACTGGTCAAATATATGACTACCATGATGTCTCAAGTCTAAGGACCAATCTGCACTACTGCAACATAGAAATTCCAATTCGATAATAAACAATTACCATTAGGAATTCTGTAGCGGGTCAGTTTAGTGTAATTATTCTTATAATAAGCACCCACATATATACACTAGTGTCCACACCCTAATGTCCATAAAACAAGACATTCTCCTAATTGAGCATGCATCATATATGCTAGTTTATCCGAGTTATTAGTGTTCAATCCTAATAATTCTATGACTAGGAACATTTAAGATCAAGGCTTATAAGGAATTTGTTTCATGATCGTCATCTCTATACACAACCATATTCCATGAGCCTTTTTGATCTATGGACTTTGTCAAGTATGGATTTTAATGATAACGACAACCAACAATGATAAATAAAAACATAATGCCTTGCAATAATAATTGATTGAAGATAAAGAGTCACAGTGAAAAATATGATCAATTACATGTAAATATAATTGGCTTGTGGGGGCGTAACTCTAACACTTTGCACTCATCCGAATATCACTCACAAAAAGAACTTGCACCCATTCAGATGACTCCCTAGCCATTCGGATATCACTCACAGAAACTTATGGAAACTATCTAGATATCAACTAGTCATTCGGATATCAAACACAAATATCAAACAAAACCATCTGGATGTGGGGGATTTCATCTGGATACCTAAACCATCTTATGAAATCAAACATACAATATTAGTATTCTTGTTCTGATACAAACCTACCATAGCTACACCATTTTGAAAGAAACTTGGGAAAACAAATCCCAATCGATATGAAATAATCAAGAATGATTTAAAGATCGTATTGGAAAAGATCATCGTAAGGAAAAATACAAAACTTGCTTAATAAAATGAAAATTCACTAGACGCATATACATATATATTTATTAACTGTGATAAAAATCTAAGAACGAAGCTAACATGAAACTTGTAAATAAGGACTACAGGGAGAGATACACTAAGAACTTGTACTGAACATTAAAGAACTTGCAACGAAAATTAAAGAACTTGCCTCTAAAAGAAATAAAAAGAGGAAGGAGAACTTGCTTCTCAAAGAAAAAAAGGTAGTAGGAATTTGGATAGATAAATGAAAGGAAGGAACTTACATATGTAAATCCTGTAAAGAAAAGGATTATAGGAAGAGAACTTACCTCTAAAAGAAAAAAAGGCAGTAGGAACTTCCCTTATAATTCTTAACTAGAGTCAAAATTTGCAACACAACTTCTCCTACTGAAATTCTCACAGTGCTGTAACTTCTTGGACTTTCTTCTTCTTCTTGTGGCGTGAAAAAAAATATAAGCTCTATGGGTATATATATATAAGAGAAACCCATAAGTCCTAATCCTTTTACAATTTCAAACTCCTAATCCTTTATCAATTTCAACTCCTAATCCTTTATCATTTTCAAATCCCTAATCCTTTATATCAATTTCAAACTCCTAATCCTTTATCAAGTTCACAATTTCAAACTCTTAATATCCTCTAACACGGATTTATCTTCAAATCTTCTTATTTTTTTCTAATTATCTTCCCATTTATTATTTCCTAAAATCCAAAATTCCACATAATCTAAATCCGATTTAATACTATCCTTATAATTTAAAATTATATGCACCCAAGTCCTCATCCAATTTGGACTCCTACTCTAATTGAAATTCTTACTTGCTCATTATTTTACAAGTAAAATATATATAGCTGTCCATTCTCCAACTCCAATTATAATTCACCCCTCCTAATCCAATCTTCTACTTAACACCTTAATCCTTATCCAATATGCATACATGTAATAATCCTCATTTTACTATCAAACAACATCTAACATATATATATATATATACCTTTTTAACAAAAATCATAATCTCATCTTACTTTGACTTCTCAACACAAATTATAATCTCATCTTTCCTTGGCTTTTTAACATAAATCATAATCCCATCTTACTTTAACTTTTCAACTTAAATCCTAATCCCATCTTACTTTGGGTTTCCAACATAAATCATAATCCCAAATTGGTTTGGTTTCTAACATAAATCATAATCCCATCTCAATTTGGCCTTTCAACTTAAATCATAATCCCATATTACTTTGACTTTTCAACATAAATCCTAATCTTATCTTATATTGGTTTCCAATCCTAATCCCAATCATATTCGGCCAATTATTTATCTTTTCAAATATACCTTTGTCATATCATATGTATATTCCTCTTTTTCCTAATTTTCAAAATTATCCTTCTTATGCTCTTTCAAAATTTTTCCATAATAAAAAATTCTAAAAAAATTCCAAACACATATAAATAAACTTCAATAAAAACTCTAAGCTCTCTAACGGGTCGTTACACTACCTCTTCTCAGGAGTTCGCAGAGACATCCTCCTGGAGAGTGGAACTCCATGCCGAATAGGTATTAACCCTTTCTTGGAGTTCTCTATACTACACCTCTTTATCATCTTATCTATGTACAAGCTTTGGAAGAGACCGATCCATCTCCTCACTCTATCTCGATAAATGTGGATTCCCAAGATGAATGTCACATCTTCCAAATCTTTCATGGAGAATTTACTGGACAACCAAACCTTAGTCGACATCAACATTGCAACTTCATTCCCTATAAGGAGAATGTCATTCACATACAAGATAAGATAGGCTCTTGCACTCCCACTTACCTTCTTGTATATATAAGGCTCACCAGAATTCTTTATGAAACTAAACTCTTTGATTTCAACATCAAAATAGATATTCCAAGAGCACTTGCCTACTTGAGAACATAAATGGACCTCCTCAACTGGAAAACCTAATTAGGATTGGCTTACTAGAATCCATGCCATTGTTCCATTAATATATCTTCCTCAAGATAACTATTCATGAACGTTGTGCTTGTTAGTGTAGGTGCTCTAGACCCAATTAGATTGGGTATGTTATACATTGACAATTGTATTCATGTTTATTATTTGAATAAGGAGTTGTTCAAATTCACAAGAAGTCATTCTATTAGGTTTTTATTATTATTGTAATGACCGGATGAAACTAAATAAAAGTTCATATGATGTATATTGTGATTAATCTATAAAGATGTGAGATGATGCATCACAGTTTCAAGACATCATTAAATGTCCCAAGTCATAGCAATGTCAAGAATGAACATTGACAATTATGGTAAGACTTGTATGTGCTATGTTTTTGCTATGTGATATTAATGGGGGTCTCACACCCATAGGTACGGAATATGCCTAGACAAGCACATAGGTGACCAATATAGGAGAACATGTCACTAGACATGACTCGACATGAGAATCCAATTTGGTTATATGTTGATGGTATTCTCATACGAGATAGGTGTAACGAATCCTTGCACTTGAGGTTGTCACGGTCATCTCATAAGAAGACTGATATGCTTTGACATCGTTTTGATGGGCCTAGATAAAGGCTACATGTGGGTGATTGTTAGGCATATCGAGAGGCTTATGGAGATGGGTGTATAACCAACATGAGACTCATCTATCCCTTGATAGACGATGATGTATCTAAGGCACCTTCGATAGATATTCACTTTAAATCCATGGCCATGGTGAAAGAGATCAATAAGGAGTAATTGATTCACTTTTTATTTAGTGAAGATATCTAGATGATTAAAGAAAAACTCATGTGATCATAATCAAGTAACACATTGCCAGACTTGAGATCACATAAGATACATTGATGAGAGGATCGAATTACACAGTAACCATGCTCGTGAAAGGTTATTCGTGGATTATGAATCCTTTTGAATAATTGGGTAGGCATTACATCTTGTTAGAGGCCAATCTTGTCTTATGTGTTCGTACCGACACATTGCTAACATATTCGGGAGCCTAATGAGTCATATGCAATAGGCACAGTCCTTAGCTTAAACCAGGAGAGCAGATGTATGGTTAAGTGGGACACTTCGACAAGAAGTTATGCCGTCGTAGGTTCTCACGGAAAAAGAACAAAGAGATGTAATGACTTCAATATGACGAAGGGTCGTCAAAAAGGAAAGAGTTTCCTAAAATGATAATTGATTAAATTAGAAATGAGTTTGTAATTTAATAATTTTTTATTTGTTGGAGTGGCAAATAGGAAATAACATATATTTGGGCTTAAATTAATATTTGGACTAAATAAAGTATTTGGACCAAATATTAAATTAAATATTATATTTGGACTAAATTAGATTTGAGCCAAATATTAAATATTATTTTTGAACTAAATTAGATTTGTACCAAATATTAAATAATAAAAATTTGGGCTAAATATTTTATAAATGGATTTGGGCCACTTAATTATATTTCTAGTTAAACTAGAATAAGCCTACTTAAAATTCTAATTGAAATAGGATTAATGGGCTAGACCAATCCATTAGGGTTTAAGAAACCCTAGAAGACTTCTCTATAAATACCCTTTTTTGGGTTGCCCAAATAGAGGAATTAATGGTTGTGTGGTTTTTCAAGAGTTGAAAAACGAATGCCGTTCACTCTCCCCCGTTTCTTTTTGGCATCGATTTGAAACGTAGGCGTTCTTTTCTGTCCATACACAAGCTGAGAAAAAAGGGAAGGATCTAGCACTCCTATTCTGCTCTCCTTGCCAACAGACGGGTGTCGCATATCACAAGTTAGAGGCCAGACGCTTGGACTGCTCAAATTCGTGAATGAATAAAAAATCTAAAGGTTAGATTTTTTTTATTTGTATGGGAATGATTTATTTTCGACGTTGATCCAATCTCCAGGATCGGGGTAAGGTTCAAAATTTTTGAACTATGTTGCTTGCCCTGTAGCGATCTTGAGTTAACATCCATCTGCCAAATCTTATAATCATAATACGTAGCAACAACTAACATCACCATGATGGACTTAACCATAGCTATCGATGGGAAGGTATCCTCATAGTCAACTCCTTGATGTTGGTGATACCCTTTTGCCACCAATCGCGCTTTGAAGGTTTGCACCTTCCCATCAGCCTCAATCTTCCTCTTATAGATCCACTTACAACCTATGGGAACTATTCCCTCAGGGGGAGCCACTAGAGTCCAAAGCTAGTTGGAATACATAGATTCCATTTCTGTTTACATAGCCTTCAACCATCTCTTGGAATCAATATCACATAACACCTCCTCGTAGGTGGTAGGATCAACCATTAGATCACCCTCACCATAAAGGAACATTTCTTGCATCACCTCCATACTAAATCCATATCTTTCCGGAGGGCGAGGTTCTTTACCAAATCGAAGAAGTGCCTCAGTGATGACATTTGATGATCGACCAGCTCAACCTCCTGACTAGGTTAAATTTGTGCCCCAAAAGACTCCTCTTCCAAATCTATCTTCCTCCCAACGCCCTTTTCCTAAAGAAACTCTTTCTCCAAAAGTACAACATCTTTTCTTATCAGAATTCTTTGATCGCTAGGAAAATAGAATTGGTATCCCTTACAATGGAGTGGATACCCCACAAATCAACCTTTGTTAAAGTAGGCCTCCAACTTATCTGTTTTAAGCTTCTTTACAAAACCCAGACAACACTAAACCTTAACACGCTTAAGATTTGTTTCTTGTACCATATCTCATATGACGTTGTCTCGATAGACTTAGTTAGAGACATATTCAAGAGAAAAATTATAGTCTGAAGTGTATAACCCACAAGAAAATAGGTAAATCCATATAAATGATCATCGAATGTACCAAGTCCAACTAGGTACAATTTCTACACTTAGAAATTGCATTTAACTGTGGTGTAGCAAGAGGTGTCACTTGAGTGATTATACCACTAGACTTGAGGTAGTCACCAAACTTCGTAATCAAGTATTTCCCACCTTGATCCAATGGAAATGTCTTAATACTCTTTCCAATCTGGTTCTTCATTTCAACCTTAAATTCCTTGAACTTCTTAAAGGCCTCGAACTTGTGCTTCATCAAGTACACATATCCGAACCTCTAAAGGTTGTTAGTAAAAGTGATGAAGCAAGAGTATCCACCTTTGGCCATTACAAAGAACGACCCACATACATCAGTATTAATCAACCCTAGCAATTCATTAGCCCTCCCACTTTGTCCAATAAAGGGTTGTTTAGCCATTTTCACGAGAAGGCAAGACTTACAAGTCAACCCTATTTTAGAACCTACTAGATCAATAAATCATCTTTTAACCAACTCGCTAATCCTCTTCTCTCCCATATGGCCTAGCCTGAGGTGCCATAAATGTTTAAGATCTACACTGACACTATAAGAGCACTTTCTGCTGCTTGTGGTTGCAATACATGCATTTTCATCTCTCATTAACTCATGTATTTCCAAAACATAAAGACCATTGACTAATATACCCGTTCCAACACATTCATTTCCAAAATGAATATAACACATATTGTTGGAAAATGAAAATTCATAATTTCTTCTACAAGTTTAGGAATGGAAATAACATTTTATAGCATCCCATGCTACAATGTACATATGGCTTCCCCGATGGATCTTGCAGACATATCAACATGGGACTTTTCTAGCTAACTATAACACCATAACCGACAAACCTGAATGTAGACTCTCTACCAACCACATTAGACTGGAAGTCTAACTCTATGAACCCGTTAACACAGATGTCACCCTCTCCATAAGATAGAATCACATCCCTTCAATATGTCGCATGGCTATCCAATGTTCCAAAACTGGATCAGACTGATATTTGTTAGTAACATTTACGACATATATGACATTATGCCTTTGTACATTACAAATACTAGGAAATACCCCATCTGGAGAATGGAATTCCATCTTGAAAGGACACGAGACCCTTCTTGGAATCCTCATGCTAAACTCTTTAGCAGATTCTCTATGTACCAATTTTGGGAGGAAAAACCTAATAATCTCCCCGCTTTATCATGGAAAAGCGGATTCCTAAGATATAAGTTATCTCTCCCAAATCTGTTATGGAGAATTTACAGTACAACTACTATCTAGTTGACATCACCATGCCAACATTGTTCCCCTTAAAGGAGAACATCATCTATAATACCCCAGATTTTTTTTAAACTCAAATATGTGGTGATACCTAAGGTTATTAGGTTCTAATACTTGAGAAAATAGGCCATTTCAAAGATTATAGAAGCCTTGAGACAAAGGTTCAATTTCTGAAATAGTGGTAAAATCGTAAATATTGAAGTTGGGTAAAAGTGTAATTTATCTAAAATCTTGGCGTGCTAAGTGTAATTCATCTATTTTCCAGGGACCAAAAAGTGCAATTTAAAAATAGCCTGGGGACCAAGTTGCAAGGATTTAAGTGCAATTTCATGAAAAGTTCAGGCCAAAACGTCATTTCTTAAAACATTAAAATATCGCTTCAAAATATCTTAGATTTCAAACTCAAATCAAATGTAGTGTTGGGTAAAGTCCAAGTCCAAAGTCTTTTGCTTAGCCTCCAAGTGGGACACATGGCGCATTTTGGTTGGATGCACATGGGAGAAATGATGAACCTTAACACTTCGTTACACGTGGCGAATTTTGATTCGTTGGGAAACTCTATAAATATAACTCCTTTGTAGCCTTCGTTTGGAAATTATTCAAGAGGGGAAAGAAAGAAATTTTGGAGAGGGGAAACTCTAGAAAAATAGAGAGAAGGTTTTGCCAAAATCGGGGGAGAAAATCGGAGAGGAAATAAGGTTTGTCAAAAAGTTCGTTTCTCTATGGTAAAGAATGCAAAACATCTACAAAACTACAAGGTAAGTCTGATTTCTTTCCATAATCTAGTAGATGGATGAAAGAGGAGCATGTAGAAAAAAATGGGGGTTGAATCAGAGTTAAAACGAGAAAGTTATGGCCGAAATACCAAGAAGAGGCAAAGCTGTGCGATTTTTAAGGAAGGTGCGTGCAGTTCACACACCAGCAAGGGGTTGAGTGTGTGAGCACGTCAACCACCTTCCAGTGGCATGTGAGGGTGCATGGGATCCCCCTCTTGACCTATAAATTTGTAGAGTTAACCTTCTTTTAGTTATCTACAACCTTATATAAAAATATGTTGAGTTTGGTTTGCGAAACTTGTGATATTTGCAGAAAACCACTCTCGAATGCTAGGAACAGTGCACCAACAAGCCCAAACCAGCAAGGTGAGTGTTTTTTGCATACTTTTGTTACATCCTGGTCATTTTGGCTTCATTGTGTAAGGGTGTTGACTTACATTTCATGCCTTTGTGGCTTACATGTCCTATTTTCTCTTGGTTATTCATATTCCTTCTACTTTGTCATATATCATTCGTGTTGGTAACTGTGGCTAGTTGTTGGGCCATTATGGAAGATCTCATGCTCTTATGGTGAGCTAGAGGTGACTATGATGACCGCAGGGGTGATTGCAACACCCTGGCAGTGCTACCATAGAGGTGGATTTCATAACGGCATTATTGAATTTGCACGCACGTATATTTCCTTTCCTGATTCACTCACTTAAATGTAATATCTAACTTAGGTTGATGCACCTGGAACGTTCCATGTTCCAGGTATATCAGAAGTATCAAGTATTTCAGACTTCAGTTCAAAGCGTAGGCAAGGAGGTGGAGCTTCGCCAGCTTTGGGTTCTTTTTGATTTATTATGTAACCTGAATGATGTATTATAAATAGAAGATAGGATACTCAAGGTTGTAAGCGGTGTGTGTGTGGGTGTCCTACAGTTGTACCTAAAGTGGTGTGTTGAATCTTTTTGGAGTATTGGAAGTTGTGAGCATTTCTTGTACTTGTAAAGAAAATATAGTGGAAACCCCCTTTGTCTAGCTTTAATTAAGCTTTCATGTTCAATCCAATGCTTCCGTTGATTAAGGGTTTCCATAACGCCCGTATGTGATGTTGGTTTATATTTCGCATTGTTACGTATTTTGGAAAATGGGGCATTGCAGTTGGTAGCAGAGCTAGAATAAATAGTTTGGTTTGGGTTTGAGTTATCTAACTTTGAAGATGAAATAGTGATATGAGTTATTTTGAGTTTTGATTTGACTAATCTTAGAAGATATTTTGGTTTGTGATAGGAATGTATCCGCAGATAAAAGAAAAACTATTTTAACGTGCCATCATGGAAGGATGGACCGCGTTGCTAGAAGGACGATATATGCATCTGGGGGAGAAGTTAGGATTTTTCTGAATTTAGTAACCCCTACTTTACAACAGTTTCCGACCTATGTGATGAATCCCTATATGGTGGACTTACAAATATTCTATTTGATTTCCTTACTAACCTCGGAGTGGCAAGACGTCGAAAATGATATTCGCATTTTGGGACCTTATGATGATTTTGTAACTTTTATTACCCACCTACACGAGATTGACACATAGCTAAACCCTGCAAGGTTAGCAACAAACCAGAGTTACGAAAAAGAGATATGGGACCACCATGATGAGAGGATAGAAACATCCCCAGTGAATCCACCACCTGAAAGGGACCAAAGAGAAAGTAACCACATGGACCAAATGGAATGAGTCCTAAGGAGTATGGTCACACTTATACAGGGGACACAAATGATATGTCAGGTTATTCCCCAAAACTTTGATGCTTTGGCCCTAACTTTTCACGAAATTGAGCTTAAACCCTTGCAACTTGGTCCCTGGGCTATTTTTAAGTTGCACTTTTTGGTCCCTGAAAATGGATAAATTACACAGAGCACCCTCAGATTTTAGATAAATTACACTTTTACCCAACTTTAATATTTATGATTTTGCCACTAGTTCAGAAATTGAACCTTTATCTCAAGGCTTCTATAATCCTTTGAAATTGCCTATTTTCTCAAGTATTAGAACCTAATAACCTTAAGTATCAGCTCATATTTGAGTTTAAAAAAAATCTGGGGTATTACATCATCCACATACCCGATAAGCAATGCTTGGGCACTTCCACTTATCTTATGTATACACAAGGTTTATCTGACAAAATAGATATTCCCTCTCATGATTAGCAGAATCAATCCAATTGATCACTATCTCCATATAGGTACATTTCCTATATTTCTTCCAAGATTAATCAAATCATAGTAGAGGATAAGATAATTAACCTCAACCATGAATGTTGGTCCCTTGACACACACAATGGCTGGCTACACTCCTCACCCTACAATTTAGATAGCCTTAATTAGTTTGGATGTTCAGTGTTGAAATGGTGAGGAGGTTTAAACTCACCAGTGTGTGAGTGTAGTTGTAGCACAAATATAAATTCTGGACAAGTCCGGGTCGATTCACTGGGAGGTTTATTTAACAAAAGAATTGTTCATTTGGGTTGATTTATCCAAAGAGAGCTAAGTTTTCTTGATTGTGAAAAGGTTTTTGGGAATATTAAAAAGGTCTTGGGTTGAGGCGAGTTCAGAACCAATGCCTAATAAATCTCTTATAGCAATTTAAACAGCAACATTAATCTGAAATAAACAGAGGATCGTTTGGTAGTTATAATTCAAGATACAAATGATTCTCAGCTAAGCAACACTCATACATGATATGAGGGTTCTAGGTTAAGATGTCATTGTAAATTGTATTATACTACATAATGGTATGATTTGTCCAAATCAGAGTTCGTTTGGGCCTCCAAACATTGCTTCAAGTTAGAGCCGAAAAGTTGGGCCAAATCCTGATTGGATTAGAATTCTACACAAATATGGAATTTTTAAAAGGCCATAACTTGAGCTTCTGATGCCCAAATCGAGTGATTCAAAAGCTTAAATTCATCTAAACATTCTGAGATACAATTCTTAAGAAGAGGCCGAAGCCCAAAACACTCGTCATCTAACCCAAAACGGGCTTTTAAGTCACAGGAGTCTAGGAGCCCTAATTCCTTGGCTGATTTGGATTCTTTGTTTGGGGATATTTAAAGTCTTGATCCAAGCTCGAGAGGGAGGATGGCCAGGAAGCAAAAGAGGCAGAGAAGCACATCCAAGAGGAGGAAGAAACATCCCTTTCATATTTTCTCTTATTTTTGTGTTCTTTCTCTCATTATGTGTGGCTAAAGTTTTGTTTTTTGGTAGAAGGATACTTTGAAGCCATGGTGAAGAACATTGTGAGATCTTTTTAAGTTTATTTACAATCTGATTTTCTCTTGAATATTCATGTATCTTCTGATTTTATTGTTTATGATTGTGTGTTTTGATTGCATAGACAGTCGCTATTCAATTCTTGATGCATGATCTATTGCTAGCTTGAATACCAAATCCGTAATTGTTTGGTCTTTCTTGCATAAGTAGCAACTAGGGTTGATGATTATGGATAAATTTTCATTCAATTCCTAGGGAGTACATGTGTTGAATTAAATAAACCGAGCTTGTGTGTTTATTGTTCAGATTTGGTCTTGTTTTCATAAAGTTTAATGCTGTCATTGAATTAAATTCTAGAGAGCTTGTTCTAGGGTTGTTTGAAGGTAAGGGTTAATTGAAGAGCTTGTTTTAATTAACTAAGAAGTAAGGGAAACATCGAATGAACAGAGCTTGTTGTTCTTTCTAAAACCAAGTACTCAAGAAAAATTAGTGACTTTGGTATCAATGATCAGTGTTATAACCATTGGTGGATAAATCCCTTCTACCGGAAGCATTTCTATTGATTGCTTTAATCTTTTTACATTTTGATTTGTCTTATTAATTTAGAATAATATTTTATTTTTTAATTGTTTAAATTTCAAATTTCAAAACCCCCCAATTGTTTCTTCTATTTATTTTAAGTTTTCAAAGGAATAGATCTAACCAATCCCTGTGGATACGACCTTGCTCATCACTATCACAATTTATATTTTTAAGAGCAAGAATTTATTATTTGTTGGATTCAACACCCATCAATGACACAATTCATTTCTTTTCCTTTTAAATAAATCCCTTATTTTCAAAGCATTAATGGGAGACCATTTTACTTTTCTTTTTGGATTTTCTTTTAATCTAACACCATCATGCCTCTCATTAAATGTAAGAATGACCAATTATCATTTCTTTTGCATTTATTTAATTCTCTCTTTTAACTTGGACCATATCTTTCCATGTGTCACTCCAAGACACCAACCTTGGCTCCCAAGTTTTAATCTAAACCACCCATGTGGCATTACCACATTAATTCACCAAATTTAAGAAAAATCAATTATTTCTCACATAATTGAATATTCACCATTTTTCTTATTTTTCATAATTTAATTCTTTTATGGAATTTCACTCCAAATTACTAAAATGCCATTTGTGAATTATTAATACCATTTATCTCCACATAAATAAAAAAATGGGAAATTAATTCACTTCCTTTCTTAATTTCACCTAGGAATTATTTTTAATTTACCAAAATACCCTTTATTGGACTTCACTATCCAAATTACCAAAAATGCCCCTCTCATAGGGCACCATTATTCTTAAGAATATAACACATTCTCAAGAGCATTTTTGAAAGTTTCTCACTTGCTTTCTCATTCTCTTAACACCGGTAACACCAAGTGTTACATTTATGTGCAAGGAGAAGAAGAACAAGAGGAAGAAGAAAAAAAGAAAAAAGAAAAAAAGAAAAGAAAAGAGAAGGAAAAATGGAGAAAATAGGAAAAAGTCTCCGAAAAATTCTAGAAAATTCTAAGAATTAATTTGGGCTAGAGAAGCATGCTCAGAGCCAGGAAATTGATCTGGTATGTATTTTGAGGTCAGGGCATGATACCAAGGAAACCTGAGAAGCTGAGTCAAGGTGAGCGATTTTTCTCATAAATTATTTTTACTAATTGTGGTAATGGGAAAATTGGGATAATGTTTTAGGAATTATTTAGTGTGGAAACAAAGGGAAATTATTGAGGAAAAATAGGAAAAAATAGAGGAAAGTTAAGAGAAAATTAAGAAAAATAGAATATTGATATCCTTGAATAAATATGATGGTCAGGGTATGTTGAGATTTTGAATTAAGTTCGTTAAAAGCCTGGCATGAGAATCAAGATATTCTGATATACGTTCGAGGTAAGTGGTGTAACGACCTGCTTCCACTTACGGGCGCCACCAGTAAATAATCGACTGGATTACTCACCTGACGAACCACAACTGAAGGGTTGGACTATGTTTCAACAGGAAACGCCCTAGGTGGGAACTAGGCTTCGTCTTTCCCTTCGCTCCACTCAAGAATCGGTCCCAACTCAAACAAGAAAAACTCAGCGAACCGAGACCTGAAACCCGAGTAAGCTTCACCTTTCTTCAGCTCGCCCCAAACAAGCCAGAGGTGACCCAAGCACAAAGCTAGCATAACAAACACTTCGCTGAGTATTGGAGATTTATGAGAACATACCTTGCTGGTCTTTACTTCGTCCGAGTTTGGCTTCAACAACTCAAGCCACATATAAATCACGCAGACTCACAATCATCTATCACACTGATGATTACAACAATTAGATACATCTATGCTCAACAACACATATATTTACTCACAAGGGTATACATACACAACACTACATAGCTACATATAAGAGATAATAAAATACACAACTCAGGCAACACCGCTAGTTGCCACAACAGCCTCCTGGCACCATCTCTTCTTGCATCTGGATTTGGAACATCTACACATGAGGTGAAACCTCATGAGTCATAAAGACTCAGTAAGGGTGCAATGCATGTAAATATGAATATAACCATGTTTATGTATGCCAAATGCATGCAAATGAGGCTAGGTCTACTCATCCTCACAACCCTCCAAGGTTTGAGGCATTAACCTATCAACCTCCACAACACTAGTCCTCTATATGGCCATAGGTCCACTAAATCTCACATCACACAAGTGATAACCACTACATGCAAGTGCTACATAAAAACATTATCAAACATATTTACTAACTTGCAAGGCCACCTCCACGTGGGGCCATCCCTTACCTAGCTCGAAGCCTCTTCTCTGCCTCGGCACGAACTCCAGCCTGAACCTCAAGTTCCTCTAGGATCACTGCCTTTCCAGTCGAACTTAGAGGTAAACACACACAAACCCAACTCCATTAACATCCGACATTAACCCAATGTCCTCAACTTTGCAACACATCGCCAAAATCATTTATCAACAAAATTTCAAATAACCCCAACACAAGTTTTAATCGAACGAATAATTATTAACTCTCTACATAATTTAATTCAAAGAAAATAACTCATTTACCTCAATCCATCTGGAGAAGAAAATCGAACAAACACCCATATCGGCCTTACCATCTTGATTGCCATCTTGCTCCAAAATCTCCATTTTTGAGCTTTCGACACACTCCTTGGGCTCCAAAATAATTTCCAGACTCTTCTCCCATTTTTTTTGGAATTTTCTGGCATTTTTCTCCATTTTTCCCTTATTTTCTAAAATTTCCTTTATTTTTATTTTTATTTTCTTTTTCTTTTATTTTCTTCTCCTCCTTTCTTTTCCAGTTCCCGCCCCCACTGTTCATCATCTTCAACCTCCAGCGCGCGGCCACGTAGCCATCCACCGCTGCTGCTCGCGCTCCACCCCTGGCCGGCCACCTCAGCCGTAGCGCGGCCTCTGGCACCGGCGACCTTCACCGCTGCCCGCGCCTCCCGTGCATGCCTCTTCTTCTTCCTCACCAAGTCTGCGCGCATGGCGCATCTGTGAGCATGGCAGCCAGCCACCGCCGTTGGCTCTGCCAAACACTGCTACGAGCAGCTCCACTACTGCTAGCCACCTCGGACTGCATTGCAGGCATCATCGTCGGTCGCCTCTGTTGTAGCAACCCCCGGCCTTCAGGTCTCCTGCACGCTGCAACCACCATTAATGGATGTCGGGCTCTTGGCCTCCTCGTGCACCACTGCACGCCACCGCGAACCAGCTCCGCCCAACGCTGCCTCCCTTGCCATCGCTGCTCTCGGCCACTACAACTGTAGTGTGAGGCTGCTACCGCCATGGCCGAGTTCGGCCATCAAGCACTCGCTCTCTCTCTCTCTCTCTCACTCTCTTGCAGCTCTTGCTCTCGGCCTCTCGCGATCTCACTCTTTTCTGCTTCCCGAGCTCTCTTTCTCGGCTCTGCTCTCTCATTTCAAAATATCAGAGGGAGACTTAGGAAGCTTCCTTTGAAGCTTCCTCGCGCCACAGCCATATATACATATATATATATATTAAATTACACATTAACCCCTATTTTTCTCATAAACTCACTTAAATAATTTGGGAAATGCATTTGAAGAATTATTATTGCACTTGGGCCCTCCAAGGCTTTAAATAATTACACCCATCCACACAAAATCTTGATTTCTCCAAATTTAATTATCGGTGATTATTCGATAATGACGATTTCGCCCTTGCACCTATACGAGACCTTTATTTGACCCAAAAATGCTTCAAGGTTGTCTTAGTCGTAAAATCGGACCACCCTTAGGGCCCCCTCAACTTCCAGAAGGTCTCTTACCATCATTCGGTACTAGCACCCACTTAGGCTTATACAGAATTTATTCAAAAAAATTTTCCTGATCGGACTACTTCCAGCGTCATTATCCTCATCTCGAGATGCTCACCAATCCCTTACCCTCTTCCCTAGACATCCAAGTCCCTAGGTGTAATACCCAGGAATGATTTGAGGATATAAACGGTATTTAGTGAAGGGCATAAATGGACTTTGTGGAAAATAAGACTATAGGGTACACTAACGCAACTTTGGACGATCGAATTAGTCAGAGAGAGTACCCTGGACCCTAGATAGCCAAGAAAAATGGTATATTATCGACAAGTAATTCGAGTTATGATTTTAGGCATCAAAAGAAGTTGGATCGGGAACGGTTCTCGGTACAGCTAAAAAGGCAATTGTGATTTAGGATGAAATACCAAATTATCGTATGGGGCATTCAGGAAGTCAATGGAATCTCGAGGAAGTTCATATTTGGCATATAAAGTAACCCTTCAGTAGTTTTTGGAAGAAACAAAAGGGTTTGTAGCTAAAACGAAGATTCGGGCCTAAGTGCAGTTTTTTTCGAAATTGATAGAGGGAGATCGAAACGATATTTTTTCAGAATTTTAAAGAGAATGTTTTATGATATTTCAAAGGGTTATAAAGGTCTTTAAAGAGAAATTCAGTTTTTGAGCCAGGGGCAAAATCGTAATTTTTGAGGTTGGGGTAAAAGTGTAATTTACCTAAAAATTAGGGGCACTAGCGTAATTAGTCCATTTTTCAGGGACTAAAATGCAATTAAAAATTAGCCTGGGACCATGTTGAAAAGGGTCAAAGTGCAATTATCCAAAAGTTCGGGCCAAAGTGTAATTCTTGAAATCTTTTTACTAGAGGCATTTGGGAGATTCAGGAAAAAAGCTTCATAAATGACTTAAGAGATAAAGATGAAGTGTCATGATGATATTAGAGATAAGATGAAGGCTCATGATGACTTTAAGGATAAGATTTGGACAAGATTTGTTAAGATTTGATTGGATAAGATTTTGTTGGATATGATTTGATTTATATAAAGATTTGATTTGGATAAGATTTAATTCGGATAACAATGATTGCAGAAGATTTTAGTAGATTTGGAATTATTATAGAAGATTGCAGAGAATCTTAGAAGATTTTGGAATAATTACAAAAGATATTAGAAGATTTGGAATGATTATAAAAGATTTACAATGATTGCAGATAATCTTAGAAGATCTTGGAATGATTACAAAAGATATTAGAAGATTTGGAATGATTATAGAAAATTTACAATGATTGCAGAGAATCTTAAAAGATTTTTGGAATGATTGCAAAAGATATCAAAAGATTTGGAATGATTATAGAAAATCTTAGAAGATTTGGAATGATTGGAAAAGATTTTGAAAGATTTGAAATGATTGCAGAATATACATTTCTTGGTGGCTAAGTTTCCTAAACATATAAATAGGGGCTCAAGACTAAGGATTTTCTCATTCGAAGTTGTGATACATTTGTGCTAAACAAGAGTGCTTCGGGTTTAGTGGATAGAGGATTTTTAAAGCATATACAAGGCATCACATGCGCAGAGCACTTGGGCAACGCGTGAAGACGTGTAAGGAGGTGGTTTGGTTAAAATACTTGAGGAGTTGCATAAAAGTCGAGGTTCGAAACAAGATTCAACGTGCTTTGAGTTTCGTTCAAGGTGAGTGGTTTGACTCTAGTTTTACCCTTGTTTGGAAAATGTCTTGATGTGAGTGTAGCGGGTTTAGGTGAGCGGTCTCACTAGAACTCGAGATGCTATGCTTATGCGTTTCACTTATGTATTTATGTCGTCATTTGCATATTGAACATATGATATATTGCATCAACTGTTTTTACTTACAAAAGAGTCAGTACATGGCGTGTGATTTTCATATCATCGAGGTATTGATATTCGTGTCAATGTTATTTTCTGTGTGGGACGGGATGGGGTCTACTTGAGATTGGGACAATGTTAATCCAGGTGAACGGGTGTCACACTGGGGCACTCGAGGGAACAATGTTAAACCAGGTGAACGGGTGTCACGACGGTGCACTCGAGGGATTAACGTTAGACCAGGTGAACGTGTGCCACAGTGGGACATTCGAGGGATTAAGTATGTCAGGGTGATGTCTCAAGTTAGACGTGTCTTGCATATTTTCGTTTGTCTGAGTATGCCATGCTTGTGTCTATCATGCATTGTATAAACTGTTTTATGCCTTCACTTAGATGTTTATCATCTAATCTGGGCTATGCCCCTGGAACGTTTGATGTTCCAGCCAGGGACTACTGCGAGGCAAGGATGTGGCTGGTTGAGGGCTAATGGTGCCTAGTTTGTTAGTCGTTGTAACGTTTGGAGGCTTTAGTATGTATTACAGGTTGTAAATGAACGGTTGCATATTAGCAATGTTATCATTTGATCTGTATTACGTATTTTGCTATGGAAATATTATGTAAGAACTACGGTGTTTTGATATTAATGTATCCGCTGCGTTGTATTATGTCTCGTTTAGTTTAAGATTATTGATCTTGATAGTTAAACGGGCAAGGCTGGGGTTCTCGGGGTTTGTATCTGCATGTGAAGACTGTTCTTGATACACCGTGCATGTTGAACTTAGAGGAAAAAAAAAAAGAAATCCCGGGAATACCCTTATAGTGACACGCCTGACGAAACGGGGTGTTACACTAGGCACTCCCAGTTGCCAATTCGACAAATTTCATTAATTAATTTATCGAGATTGACCCTTGGGCTTCCCGGACCACCCGAGGTCCAGACAAAATAATCCAAATTTATTTATTTTTCAATACCATGTAATACCGGGTATTACAAGCGGTCTAACCCTAAACCCGATTTGATGTAAATGGTTTTATCATGTTGTCATGTCTTGATGTGAATATGTCATGTAGATTACATTTATATGCAATGATGAAATTTTCATATGTTCACGATAATATTATTGGTCATGCATTGGATAGGGTTTGAGATTAGGGACTGGCATCATTGCTCTACCAAGAGTGCTCTCATACACCTTGGCCTGGTAAGGAGGTTGTAAAATGGAGAGTAACAGTTGGGTGCAGTCAACTCAAACTAAGAGAAAGAAGACATTTTGTATTGCATTCATGCATGAGATATGAATGTTTACCCTTACTTAGATGATTTATCATCTAACTTCAACTTTATCTCTATAATATTCAATGATTTTAGATGGAGATTGTAGCAAAAACAAGGATGAAAGAGGCATATAATGATGCTTAACAAAAGTGCATGATGTAATGGTTATATGTGTTATGTTGCCTATGTGTAACACCCCTTCTCCTAGAACTGTTGAGGAAGAGGTGATACGAGTAAAGAGCTAAAATAAAATAAAACTCACCATAAAATAAAATTTGAAATCATAAATAACTCGACTGATCATAATTGAAAAGATCTCAACATGCTATATCAAAACTCTAATCTACGAGAAGTTGAACATAAACTGAAAACAATAAATACTAACTAAGGAAAACCCATAACTGAAAGTATAATTACTTCTAAACTGACAAGACACAAAAATAACTCCAGCACCCGAACATCTTTTATTCTTGAGCGGCTCCACATACACACTCTATTATCCAACACTACTAGGCCCCACATCTGGTACTCCCCCGCTAGGACCTAGAATGGTGAAGAGTACAAGGTGAGCTACAAAGCTCAACAAGTAATAATTGTGAAAGAATAACTATAGCAGAATCAAAGACCATCGATACTCATGAAATACTAACAGTCCTTGTACTGAGGGAATAATAATCAATGTGGAATTGCATTTACAAGATGTTAATGCACATAGACTGTAAAATAAATGCAAGTAAACAACTTTGGCCCATAGGTCCACATAATCTGTAATACATACCTGCTCAATCTGAAACCTACAACCACCCCTAGCCCCTTGGTCGTCACCAGGAGAGCAACACATAACTGATTTGTAACTGAAACTTATGGGATCCCCGCGCACTAGCCCCCTGGCGCGCATACTATAATGCAATGTTCATACACATGCTCGCACAAGATGTGGAGTGCTCCATAGAAAGTCATGTTCCATCCTCATACCAGGATATATGCACATAATATCATACATGCCAAATAATAATGCTAAACATGCCATGAGATCATTATCAACATTAATAGAATACAATCTGAGTATGACATATTAGATTTATCATATTCTAGCATGAGAATTCAATATTTGGAAGTACTGAATAATTTAATTTAAATAAAACTTGAAATAGGCTCATTAGAAGGCTCATTCGAATTCAAGAAGAACCATCTGGATATGAGGAAAGGTGCATCCAGATATGAAGGAAGACATCTGGATATGAAACAGGACATCTGGATGTGTTGAAGAACTCATTCGAATATACTGGCTTTAATAATACAAGCTATTCAGATGTGAACTAGGGCATCCGGATATGATTCAGGTCATCCAGATGTCTCACTAGGGCATTCGCATGCTACAAGAGGTTCATTCGAATGAAGGCTCAATATTATGAAAGAGGCATCTAGATATGAAACAAGACATCTAGATATCAGCTTGACCAATTCGAATGGATGAGGAAACCATCCGGATATCACACACAAAAATATTTAGATTCATCCGGATATGATTATGGACATCTGGATACAAGCAAAGGACATCTGGATAGAAGAAAAGGCATCCGGATATCACTCACAAAACTTATAAGACTCATCTAGATACAACTAAAGGCATCCACATATTACTCACAATAAGCACTAGACACATCTGGATACGATACAAAGCATCTGGATATTACAAGGGTCATCCGGATACGAACAAGGGCTATCTGGATACCACTCACAAAGATCTTTCTACTTATCCAGATATCTCCTAACCTATTCGGATACTACTCACAATCATTGACATAACCATTCGGATATGTGGACCCCAATCCAAATGTCTGCACTTATTTTTGACAAACACGAACGCTTATAGAGACATTGATCTAAAACAACATTTAACATAAATACACCATTTCAAATAAAATATTGGGAAAACAAATCCCAATCGACATGAAACAACATCATAGATGATTCAAAGATCAAGGAATCAATGTGAAGAACATGCATATCTTGCTCATGCATTCACTATTTGTGCATATATATATACTGATTGCAAAAATATGAGAAACAGACTGAATAATTCGGAATCAATTGAGAATGTTACTGAAACATGATCCTGTAAGAATGGATTACAGGGATGGATACTTTCCTTATGATCTTCTTGACCGGTTTACAATGATTTTCCGAGCAACTCCTCATATGAATAACTCACAGAGACTGCAACTTCTTGAGTTCTCTGCTTCTATGCAGCGTGAGGGAAAGATAAGGCTTATGGGACTATATATATTAATATATGAAGCCCTAAACCCATACCTCACTCTTCTTTTATAACTTGGAGACTTCCAATTCTCCTCACGCACGAATACCTCCTCAATTCATAATATCTCTAATTAATAATTAAATTCTAATTATTATTTAAATCCCTAAATTACCATCATGTCCTTGCATTTATTTACACATAAACTAAATGCCATTAAATGCTATTTTCTCACTTAAAAATTCCTAAATTGACACATTAAATATTTAATTGGCAAAAATCTTTTAACAAATAATTAAACATGCAACTAAATAATTTTAAATAAATTCTAGGCCATCTGACAGGTTGTTACACTATGTATTTAAGTTCTTCTACTTTGAATTCTGAACGTTTTGAAGAATGACGATGTGTAACTAGTCGAGCAGTTGTCGAACCACTCCAGAATTACATTAGATATCTATATACCTCTCTCTAGTTTGCAGCAAAGTGCACCCTAGGTCGTCTCTCACAAGGAGCCTTATCTTCTTCTACCAACAATGAGAACCAATATAAGCAACAGTTTGTTTAAGGGGGGGGGGTTTTGACAGAAAACAAATAAGGATAGATGAAAATCAGTAAATGAAATGCAACCAGCTGTGTATTTGTCCCCTTTGTGAAATCTTCCTTGTCCAATCTATAGATCTTAATTTGTTAGATGCTTTTAACATCCGGATATCAAACTCAAAGCATCCCCAACAACCGTCCAAGGATTAGAATGGTTGGAACAACAAAATGAATACAGAAATCTTTTATAGACAAAATGCAGCCATTCATTCTCTATTCAACCCATCCGAAGCTATGCAAGAACAACCATTCAAGCACATTATATTCATTCCCGAGATGTTATACCAACCAGCTATAACACTCTATTCTCTTAAGCATTTAACAGAAATTGAATCCATGTAAATTCACACAAACCTGCCATGAACTTCATGCATTCTAAAATCTGTTCAAACTAAACCGAATGGAAATGAATAAGATTAATACAAACAAACAAACCAGGTTTTTTTAGTTCATCCGGGACTCAGATTCCACAAGGGTTCAAGATACACAACCAGTTACAATAGCCTTAGCCTTTCATTGCAGCAAGGAAGACAAAATGGAAACAAAATGGAGAAAACAGAAAAATGCTACAATCAGAAAAACGACCAGAATTCTCCTCTCTCTCTATGTTCTGGAAATAAGCGCTAAGAGGCCTTAAATACATGGCCAAGAAATGAAGACCTAGGAAGGCTAGGGTTGGGCCTAGCCTAGCCCAACAGATATGAGCCCAAGACAACAAAAACGAGCAGCCCAAATGTAGCCCAAAACAGTAGAATTGAACAGCCCAAATCTGCTCCCGCTGGATGCTAGCCTCCAACAATTTCTCTAAATGCATGGCCCGCTGCTTCCAGTATACAACAGTATCATACTCGGCATCTATCTCTAGTCCTTTGTTTTGAACAGCCCATAGAGCATCTTCTAATCTGATGCTCCAGTCTTTCCTATTGGGCTGGACAGTCTTCTCCAAAATCTGCTTGATCTCCCTATTTGATACTTCAGCTTGCCCATTAGTCTGTGGATGATAAGGAGTCGCCACTTTGTGTATTACCCCATACTTACGAAATAGGGTGTCTATCTTTCTATTACAAAAGTGGGATCCTTGGTCGCTGATGATGGCCCTAGGCATGCCAAACCTGCAAAAGATGTGAGAACGAACAAAATCTGCAACCACAGAAGTATCATCAGTCCTGGTGGCTTTAGCTTCCACCCACTTAGAAACATAATCCACAGCTAATAGAATGTACACATAACCAAATGACACAGGAAATGGACCCATGAAGTCAATGCCCCAAACATCAAAGATTTCACAAAACAATAAGGGTTTTTGAGGCATTTCATTCCTACGTGATATAGTGCCTGTGTGTTGGCAACGTGTGCAATTCTTACAGAACTCATATGAATCCTTAAAGAGTGAAGGCTAATATAATCCAGAATCTAGGACTTTCCTAGCTGTACGTTGGGGACCAAAGTGACCACCACATGCAAGTGTGTGACAAAAATTTAAGACAGATGCAAACTCATGGTTAGGCACACATCTCCTGATGACCTGGTCACTACACATGCGCCACAGATAGGGATCATCCCACACATAATACCGAGCCTGACTCTTAAATTTATTTAGCTGTTCCTTCTTAAAATATGCAGGTAATTCAGAAGCAACTAAATAATTTACCAAATCAGCATACCAGGGCTCAACACCATGAATGTGGTATAATAACTCATCTGGGAAATCATCCCTGATAGGCTGGGAGTCCATGACAGATGGATCTGAGGTGGAAGGAATGCGACTGAGGTGGTCGGCTACCAAGTTCTCTACTCTACTTTTATCCTTGATCTCAATGTCAAATTCTTGGAGCAAGAGCATCCACCTTATCAAACGAGGTTTGGCATCAGGCTTCTTCAAGAGGTACCTAAGAGCTGCATGGTCAGAAAAGACAATAACTTTAGAACCAAGTAAATAGGATCTAAATTTATCCAATGCAAAAACAATAGACAAGAGCTCTTTTTCCGTAGTGGTATAATTAGACTGTGCCACATCCAATGTACGCGAAGCGTAGACTATGACATGGGATTTCTTCTCCAACTGCTGGGAAAGGACGGCACCCACTGTAAAGTTGGAGGCGTCGCATATCAACTCGAAGGGTAACTCCCAGTTGGGTGGCTGTATGATGGGTGGAGAAATCAATCGACTCTTCAGTTCCTCAAATGCCCGCTTGCACTGCTCATCAAAGTGGAAGGTCACTTCTTTCTGGAGAAGGTGGGAAAGTGGAAGTGCAATCTTGCTGAAATCCTTGATGAACCTCCTGTAAAATCCTGCATGGCCAAGGAAAGAACGCACCTCCTTCACAGAGGTGGGGTAAGGCAACGAAGCAATAACATCAACCTTAGACCGATCCACTTCTATACCCTTCTTAGACAGAACATGCCCTAAAACAATTCCTTGTTCTACCATGAAATGACATTTTTCAAAATTTAAAACAAGGTTCTTTTCAATGCATCTCTCTAGGACTCTACCCAAGCTAACCAAGCAATCATCAAAAGAAGTGCCATAAACTGAAAAATCATCCATGAACACTTCCATGCAATGCTCTAGAAAATCTGAAAATATACTTACCATGCATCGCTGAAAGGTACCTGGAGCATTACATAGACCGAAAGGCATTCTTCTATAAGCGAATGTGCCAAAGGGGCAGGTGAAGGTGGTCTTCTCTTGATCCTCTGGGGCTATGCAAATCTGAAAGTATCCAGAAAAACCATCAAGGAAACAATAGTGTGACTTACCAGCCAATCTCTCCAACATCTGATCAATGAATGGGAGGGGAAAATGATCCTTTCTGGTTGCTTGGTTCAGCTTTCTATAATCAATGCAGACTCTCCAGCTGTTCTGCACTCTCATGGGGATAAGCTCATTTTGCTCATTTGGAACCACCGTGATGCCCGTCTTTTTTGGAACAACCTGCACGGGACTCACCCATTTGCTGTCAGAAATAGGGTAAATAATACCGGCTGCAAGTAATTTACTTACCTCCTGTTTTACCACATCAAGGATGGTTGGGTTAAGTCTTCTTTGAGGTTGCCTTGCTGGTTTTGCTCCTTCCTCCAATAAAATACGGTGCATGCAAACAGATGGGCTAATTCCAGTTATGTTCGCTAAAGTCCACCCAATTGCTTTCTTATTCTTTTTTAGCACATCCAGCAACTTTCTCTCTTAGTCAGGCTACAAGTTGTTTGCAATGATGACTGGCAGCTTCTCATCTTTCTCCAAGAATGCATACTTGAGGTGCTGAGGCAAAGGCTTGCACTGAATGGTGGGTGGCTGCTGCAAAGAGGGGGCTGATCTATTTGACTGCAAATCTAACTCCAAAGCACTATCAACCTGCTCAACAAGGTCAGCAGCACTATCTTCCACTTGGGAAATGTTAGCATCAAAATCAAACTCATGCCTATGCAAAAATTCAGCAATCTCTAAGCATGCAGCACATTGACTCTCTCCATCACTACAATCGGTGCATATAATCGTATCTGGAAACTCATGCATAGTGGGGATTTTATCAATTAAATCAGAAGACTCAAAACATGCTTCATTCACTAACAGGTCAACTCTATTTACTTGAAAAGTGGAATGATCCTCAGTAGGGAATTTCATGGCATCAAGTATCTTGAAGTTAATTGTGTTACCAGCAAATTCCATGGAAAGTGTACCCTCATGCACATTGATAATAGTTCTAGCAGTTTTTAAGAATGGTCTCCCTAGTATCAAGGGTGCATGCTCAAATGTGCTATCATCTTCCATATTCAAAACATAAAAATCAGCTGGAAATATTAAATCCTTAACCTTAACCAACACATCTTCTAGGACTCAAGTGGGGTGTGCAGTACTTCTATTGGCCAGTTGGACAACCACTCCTGTTGGCTTCAAAGGACCACACTGTAATGAAGCATAAATAGAGTTAGGCATGACATTAATGGATGCACCTAAATCTAGTAAAGCATTGCTAAATTGCATGTCTCCTATAGTACAAGGAATGGAGAACGTCCCTGGATCTTTACACTTTGCTGGCATGGTAGGTTGGATAAGAGCTGAAACATTCCTCCCAAGGTTGACCTTCTCATTCCCCTTAAGCTTCCTCTTGTGAGTACACAAATCTTTGAGAAATTTTGCATACTTTGGAATCTGTCTGATGGCTTCAAGGAGGGGTATATTGATTTCCACTTTCTGGAATGTCTCCAAGATCTCTTTGTCTAATTCAACCTCTGCTCTTTTCTTATTTTGAGTTGCTCGATATGGGAATGGCAAAGGCTGTTTGTTGGAAGACTCTCCTTCTCCTTGCTCTTGGATTGAGGAGGGTTGCTGCTCTTTGCTACTTTCTACATGATGCTCCTCTACATGCTGCTCCATGTTTGATGATGGTGGAAGGGTTGTGATGATTACTTCTTTCCCACTTCGAAGCATGATGGCACTGACATTACCCCTCGGATTGGCAACTGGTTGTGAAGGAAGCTGCCCCGAACCTTGACTCCTTAACTCATTGATGTTTGTGGCTAGCTAGCCTATTTGGGTCTCCAAATTTTGAATTGTTGTTTCTGTCTTTTGCTGGAATTGGAGTGTATTGGCTACTAGTTGTTTAACAAGATCATCCAAACTAGGTTCTGACTTGGGTAATGGTGATGCTTGTTGCATGGCTTGATTTGGCCTTGGTGGTGGAGCATGGTTGCTGGAATTTGAAGGATGGAACCTCTGCTGAAATGGTTGATTATGGTATGGCTGCTGCTGCACATGTTGATTGGAAGGGTTGCCATATCTTAGGTTCGGATGGTCTCTCCAACCTGGATTGTAGGTGGTGGAAAATGGATCATATCTGTTTGGAGGTTGTGGCTGGCTGTGTTGCTGGTGCTGGAATGGTCTACCAGGAAAGATGCCTGCACATGTCTCATTATTTTCTTGCAACTGTGGGCATTGGTCTGTTATATGGGATGGCAAGGAGCAAATGCCACAAAGCTGCTGCTGGGGTTGCTTTCTTTCTAATGCCAACTGCCTGACCATGGAAGCTAATTCCTCAAGCTTGTTTTCTATCCTCTGCTGGTCCATAGTGGCAGCCACACTGACTTCATTGATAGCTTTTGCAGGAGTGTTAATTCTGGTGCCAAATTGCTGGGCATTTTGTGCCATCTTTGATATCAGCTCTTGTGCAGCTGTTGGAGTCTTCTCTGCCAATGCTCCTCCACTTGTAGCATCTGCCAAGTACCTGTCCATGGGGATTAGACCTTCATAGAAATATTGAACTAGGAGTTGGTCACTTATCTGATGGTGAGGACAGTTGGAACATAACTTCTTGAATCTCTCCCAATACTCATGTAAAGTCTCACCACTTATCTGCCTTATACCACAAATTTCCTTCCTTATTGATGCTGTTCTGGAGGCTGGAAAGAATTTTTCCAAGAAGACCCTTTTCAATCCATCCCAGCTGGTAATGGCAGCTGGTGGCAAGTAATACAACCAATCCTTGGCTGATCCATCAAGTGAGAATGGGAAGGCTCTCAGCTTGATTTGCTCTTCATCTACTCCTTGTGGCCGCATGGTTGAGCAAACAACATGGAACTCTTTCATATGCTTGTGCGGATCCTCTCCTGCAAGACCATGAAACTTGGGCAACAAATGGATTAGTTCAGATTTTAGTTCAAAGTTAGCATCCAATTGTGGGTATTGAATACATAGGGGCTGATAATGTACATCAGGTGCAACCAACTCTCTAATGGTTCTACCATCCAAATGACCATGATTTCCATTATTGCCATTACCATTTCCATTACCATTATCTGCCATATTGATGAATTCTGGAAAAGGTTCGAATGAAGAATTAGAAACACTATTAGGGTCAATCCTATTTCGAGACTTAAGCTCTCTAGCTTGCCTTCTAAGAGTGTTTTCTAATTCAAGATCCAAATCAAGTAATTTTTCCTTAGAAGATCTGGTCATGCACTAGAGATTAGCACAAAAACAGAACACAAAATGGCCTATGCAAAACAAGAACTCAAAAACTCAAAAACACAAAAACAAAAACACAGAAACACAAAAAACACAAAAACACAAAACATATGAAACAAGAAGCCCTTAGATGATTTTTTTATGCAATTTTTTTACAAAATTTCAACACAAAAACACTAAGGGACCTAAAAACACTTAAAACCACACAAAATCAGCCACTGAGAAACACAAAATAGCCCAAAAAGTGGTCTAAACGTTCGAATTTGGCCAAAAAAGGCTCTTGTCACGACAAATTAGTGAGTCTTGATCCCTACACCCCCATTTCTTTGGACACCAAAACTCAGCTCAATCGGAGCAAGTTGAAAACTGTGAACAGTACCCAGAAAACTGATTTTTTTCAAAACCGCCTCCTATTTTGCCTCAGAAACCACTTTATATGCAATAAAACATCAAGGGAATCATATGGAATTGAAAGAATATCAAGTAAGGATGAGAAAACAAGGGGGTAGAACCGGTATCTTGAGCTCAATCCTTAAATCTCGCTATCTGTCATGGAAGTGGTTAAAATTGCTGTCAAATGGGAGGCTGCCAAAACTGATCTTCTCTTAGTTGCAGCAGCTGGTGCCTTTCTCTGCCAAACGAAAAGGAGGATTAGTGGAGAAGGGAAAGACTTAAAAGGAATGTTAAAAGAGAGAGAATAAAATGAAAAAGTGAAAAAGAAAAATAGAATATCCTCTTGGTTAAGTGATTTGCTGTTAGAGGCAGAAAAGTGGAGCCTTGATCTGATCTGTTGCTGATCTGGTGCAGCCCCTTTTCAATTTTTGTGGGGTAGTCTATTTGCTTGTTGTGAGCTTGCTGTGAAGACCATACAAGAACACGAGGTAGTGATACTGAAAAGAACACAAAGACACAAGGTAGTGATACTGAAAAGAGAAAGACTGCAGGTATTTTATTTTTTTGCTTTTTCAGTTGCTACAGGGTTTCTTTTCCAGTTGCAAGGTCGTGCAGCCCTCTCCAACAGCCACTTCTTTGTTCAAAAAATGGTTCTAGAGATGAGAAAACAGAAAAGAAAAATACACACACACAAAATGAAGATCGAAAAGGCAAATAAGGCTTTTCTGTTGCTGCTTGCTGTCAGTTTATCTCAAGAACAGAACAGAATGGTTCTTCAAGTTTGTGAGCAACAACTGATAACCTTATCACCAAAATCACAAAACAAACGAAACACTCAAACAAGAGAACAGAACAAACAGAAAATAGGGTCGGTCCTCTATGTTTTTAGAAGAAAAACTTGGCTCCCCGGCAACGGCGCCAAAATTCTGGTCGAGCAGTTGTCGAACCACTCCAGAATTACATTAGATATCTATATACCTCTCTCTAGTTTGCAGCAAAGTGCACCCTAGGTTGTCTCTCACAAGGAGCCTTATCTTCTTCTACCAACAATGAGAACCAATATAAGCAACAGTTTGTTTAGGGGGGGGGTTTTGACAGAAAACCAAATAACAAAACAGAAAACAAATAAGGATAGATGAAAATCAGTAAATGAAATGCAACCAGCTATGTATTTGTCCCCTTTGTGAAATCTTCCTTGTCCAATCTATAGATCTTGGTTTGTTAGATGCTTTTAACATTCGGATATCAAACTCAAAGCATCCCCAACAACCGTCCAAGAATTAGAATGGTTGGAACAACAAAATGAATACAGAAATCTCTTATAGACAAAATGCAGCCATTCATTCTCTATTCAACCCATCCGAAGCTATGCAAGAACAACCATTCAAGCACATTATATTCATTCCCAAGATGTTATACCAACCAGCTACAACACTCTATTCTCTTAAGCATTTAACAGAAAATGAATCCATGTAAATTCACACAAACCTGCCATGAACTTCATGCATTCCAAAATCTGTTCAAACTAAACCAAATGGAAATGAATAAGATTAAAACAAACAAACAAACCAGGTTTTTGTAGTTCATCCGGGACTCAGATTCCACAAGGGTTCAAGATACACAACCAGTTACAATAGCCTTAGCCTTTCATTGCAGCAAGGAAGACAAAATGGAAACAAAATGGAGAAAACAGAAAAATGCTACAATCAGAAAAACGGCCGGAATTCTCCTCTCTCTCTATGTTCTGGAAATAAGTGCTAAGAGGCCTTAAATACATGGCCAAGAAATGAAGACCTAGGAAGGCTAGGGTTGGGCCTAGCCTAGCCCAACAGATATGAGCCCAAGACAACAAAAACGAGCAGCCCAAATGTAGCCCAAAATAGTAGAATTGAACAGCCCAAATCTGCTCCCGCTGGATGCTAGCCTCCAACAATTTCTCTAAATGCATGGCCCGCTGCTTCTAGTATACAACAGTATCATACTCGGCATCTATCTCTAGTCCTTTGTTTTGAACAGCCACATCATTTCTCCTCTGAGGAACCTTAGGCCAAATGTCGTAAACATCATCCAATATAGAAACTGGGCGTTTATCACCACCATAGCTTTCTTCCTTAAAACGATGTTGCTCCAGGCCTTTCTATATTGAATTGCTTGCCAGCTTCATTCATATCTTCAGGCCACATTGAAGAGACAACTTCAATGTCCATTTCTTCTCTAGCTTGGATTCATAGAAGTAAGATAGAAAATAGTGTAAGGACAATTTGAAGTATCATAAAATAGAAACAATGAAAGATCAGCAAAATTACTTCAAATTGTGTAATAAGATTGAGGTGAAATGCCAAAATATAGCATAAATATGCATGCTATCAGTAACCTTCTATTATGGTTAATGTTAAAGATTAAGGTTCAATTCTTAGTTTCCACATTTGATGTTTATGATGATTCTCATTCGAGATAGATGAATAAAAATTTTGGGATAAATATGAAGAATGATATGGTTACCATTAGTTTTGAATAGAAAAAAAAAAATTATTGTCCTAGAATTGTCCCAAGTTATAACACATCTGGAAAAATGAGGTGTTACATTATTCCACTTGTTGTGCCCCAATAATCGAAGGGGAGAAGTCCAAGCATTATGGGGAAGGACCTTCGGAAGCTGCTGGGGAAGGACCTTCGGAAGCTGCTAGGAAAGGACCATTCGAAAGTTGCTGGGGAAGGACCTTCAGAAGCTGCTAGGGAAAGACCTACGAAAACTGCTGGGAAAGGACCATTCAGAAGTTGCTAGCAAAGGACCTTCGGAAGCTGCTAGGGAAGAACCCTTTGGAAGGGTTTGGGAAGGACCTTCGGAAGGGTTTGGAGCGGCAAGGGAAGGTTCCTTCGGAAGGAACCCTTTGGAAGCCTCCTTCAGAAAGGTTACTTCAGAAGGAATCCTTCGAAAGGGCCACGTGTCCTCCCTGCTCGATTTCTATAAAAGGCCAGGTTCAACCCTCAAAATAGGATCCAGACATCGGTATCTCTCTCCTACTTTCCTTCTGAAATTTAGTCTTCTTTTCCATTCCTTGTGATTATTTTCCTTCCGTTACTGAGTTGAGCATCGAAGGGTCTTCATCCACTACAGTTCCTTCAGGAGCATAACTCTAAATCCTTCAGAAGCATCACTCCTGTTCCTTCAGAAGCCTCATTTGGAAGGACCAAGAACCCTTCGAAAGTCCATTGCGAGCCACCATTCGGAAGCCTATTGTGAGCCACCCTTCAAAAGCCTATTGGGAACCACTCTTCGGATGCCTATCATGAGCCAGTCTTCGGAAGCCTATTGTGAGCCACCCTTCGGAAGCTTATCGTGAGCCACCCTTCGGAAGCCTATCGCGTGCCAGCCTTCAGAATCTTATTGCAAGCCACCATTCAGAAGCCTATCGTGAGCCACCCTTTGGAAGCCTATTGCAAGCCAGCCGTCTGAAGTCTATTGCAAGCCACCCTTTAGAAGCCCATCTTAAGCCACCCTTCGGAAGCCTATTCCGAGCCAAACTTCGAAAGGAACCCTTTGAAAGTGTCTTTCGAAAGGAACCCTTCAGAAGACCCCTAGTTTTGTAACAAAATCTTTGATTGAGTCCCGAGGTCGACGGCATCCACGAGCATCCCACTCCTAAAAATTCTAATTGTTGTATTTTGGCAACAACAATTTGGCATCATCTGTGGGAAACGTAACAAAAAGCTAATCTTAACACCAGACGCTAAGAGGGACCAGATCAGCTAGTTTGGTGAACTCGCTTAACCCCACTCGAAGGAGCGCTCGTACTAAGATGGGACCCACAAGAAACCGCAGTCAGGTGCATCCTACGGTACTAGAATTTTTAAAAGATCTCCCTGTCTGCAAAGTGCATTCAATCGTTCAGAGAACTTGCTTACACTCGAAGGCAACCAAATCGCCTGATTGGGGGGCATGGAACATTCAGAACAGGAAGAGGCACACATGGTTGGATTGGGGAGACAGGCAACAGGGCGAGGGAGGCAAGTACCACATGCAACGCCTGTTAGTTAGGAACAACACTCCTTTGGATAGTCTTCAATTCCAAATAGAAACCTCGTGGTGACTACAGTACCGCTAGAACCCGCAGTTTTACTATCAGATTATGAACAACTACAAAAGAATTTTGAGGAACTAAAACAACAGAATGATGAACTCAAGATAAACAATGAGAAGAATATGATAAGACTACAGGGAATCAATGCTTTGTAGCGTGAACTAATTCCCCTCATGGGACAAGCTGATACAGGGGGAGAACACCAAAGATCCCGAGAAAACCCCCCAAGGATCACACGACAGGGGGTACGAGTTAGAACTCCATGGTCGAATAACCAAGTCCTAGAGATGGAAGACTTGAGACGGGATCGTGATAGGAGGGCAGGGAAAGCTCCCATATATAAAGAGATAGCAGAAAGCACCTACTCATGAGCTCCTTGTGTCCCACCTCCTTGTAAAAACAAAGTAGAACAGAAAGCACTCAAGGCGTTTGACATCAAACGCCTTATAGAAGAGGTATTAGAGTAGAAGCAGGTAATGATAGTGTCGAAGGAAACGCCCCCAAAGGGGTTTCTTGTATCTGAGGAACTCCAAAGGCAACCAGTGCAACCAGGGTTTGAGCTGCCCCAACTTTCAATATACTCGAGAAATGAGGACCTAGAGAAGCACCTACAACACTTCGTCGCAGTGGTCGTGTTACATGGGTTGAATGAGGTCACTAGGTGTAGGGCCTTCCCGCTCTCCCTAGTAGGATAAGCTCAATAGTGGTTCACTGAGTTACCAGCCGGACATGTCCAGTCATTTGAACAGGTTTAGAAAGAGTTTTTGGAGGTGTTTACCACCTATGTCCCAAAGAAGAAGAGTGCCATGTATTTGATGAGCTTGCAACAAAGGCCAAACGAATCCTTAAAGCAATACATCGAGAAGGTTAGGGCTGCAATGCAAGAAGTAAGGGACCTCTCGGTCGGTTTGGCAGCATCCGCCTTGCTTAATGGAACTGTCTATGCCCTACTAAAAAGATCCCTAGCCTTTCCTGAGTCAGACTTAATGGCCAAATTGTTTGCTTGAGACGAACAATTCATCGTTCAAATGAAAATTTTAGAAGCATGGGAAAGGAAAAGAAAAGAAAGGCCGAACGACATTGGGTCGGACACATAAGTGAAGTTACCGAGAAAAGAAGAGCCCCCAAAAGATGCAATTTTAGAGCTTTGCTCCCCTTACTAACCCAAGAGTCGCTATCATTTCCTCTATTGCACATGGGCAGGAACATGAACTCTTTCTGCAAATTTCACGAGTCCCCAGGACCCACTACAGAACAGTGTTGGGAGTTATGAAACTAGATCGAACAGCTAATCAGAGATGGGAAACTCGATCGATTCATACTAGATAAACCAAAAAACCATCAAGGCCAGGGACAAAGGTCTAGGAGAAACAATCAGATGAGAGGTGAAGAGCAAGACCAGGAACATTATGCACCACCAAAGGTATTTCCCTGCTCTATCAATCGGGGCTAGCCATGAAAGATTTGAGGCACAAGACATGAGATGCGTTCGTTGTAAGAGGCACTACCCAACTCTACTATGAGCTAGAATTCTTTTTAAATTTTCCATTGTAATAATATACCCCAATACATAAAAGAATATACCCCTTGTATTCCTGTGGAGTAGGCAAAACTATAAGTTAAACCACGTAACTTATGCCTTGAGCGTTTGTATGTGCGATAAAATGTAATATAGGTGCAACAGCTCAGCGATGGCCCCGATGTGATTATGGTGGCTTAGTGGAAATCAGGCACATATGACCACCAGCCGGGCTGAAATCATTGAATGCTTTGATATTTATGCCTGCAGACTCATCTATATCCCTCGATTGAGTCTGGTGTTATGCCCCTGAGCTAAACCCGACTCCTAGGTGGACTGGCACCTAGGTCTCCCAGTAAAACTTGGACACCCAGAAGGAATCCAGAACCGGACTGGCTATTGAACCTAGATTCATTGAAGGCAAACTGACTCTCATAAGGGGTAGAAGGAGATGAAGCTTTTATATGGTAAGTCGAAAGACGCCTTTGCCCCGCGACGGTTGGGTCACCCAGTTGTGATCTGGTGCTTATAACCTAAAACTAACTCGGGATCATCAGATGCTCCAACACCTGTGCCAGCAAACTCACCTAGATCCCTCGATTGAGTTCGGTGCTATGCCCCTGAGCTATACCCGACTCCTAAGTTGATCTGGCACCTAGGTCTCCCGACAAGCTCAGACACCCAGAAGGAATCTCGGATTGGATCGTTGGTCAAAGCCAGACCCTCTAGGATAGACCAGACCTCAAAGCTTGGGGCGAAGAAAGTAAGAGACAAGATACAACCCTCAAAGACCTGACCACCTGGACATAGACCAACTCGGGATCATCGGATGCTCTGATGCTTATACCCGCAGACTCACTTAGATCACTCAATTGAGTCCGATGCTACGCTTCTAAGCTAGACCCGACTCCTTGGTCGATCTGGCGCCGAGGTCTCCCGGCACTCAGACGCCCGAGGTGAATCCTGCGTTAGATCCTTGGCCCAATCCAGCTTTCCCATGGCAAACAAAACTGATGGAAAACAGGATGCACCATCGAAAGGTGTCCCCCCATTAAAAAAAAAAAGGAAAAAAACCACCCATGATGATAGACCAACTCGGGATCATTGGATGCTCTGACACCTATGCCCGCAGACTCACCTAGATCACACGATTGAGTCCAATGCTATGCTCCTAAGCTAGACCCAACTCCTCGGTCGATCTAGCGCTTAGGTCTTCTGAAAAACTCGGATACTCATGGCGAATCCCGCATTGGATCCTTAGCCCAATTCAGCTTCCTATGGCAAACGAAGGCACCTCCCAGAAATGTTCGCAAAGGCCTGACTGTGAGATAACCCCCCAATCTTGACAAAAGCCAAGGGCTCGATGAATGTTACATGAGTCTCGCAATCAAGTCAGGGGTTGCAAGGCCTATCCCGAGTTTCTTGGGGCCGAAGAGCCTTGAAGAGAAGGTGTAGGCATGAATAGACAAAAACTAAACTGTTGTGGCTAATAAATCAAAGTCTAAAGAGGTATGAATGCAAATCGCATAACCAATAGGCAAATAATAGAAACATAATGGAATTACATAGTGATGCAAATAAGGCAAATACATGAGGCACGTTGAAACGGTCGCCAAAAATTACATTCATTCAAAGCTGACAAAATGGAACTAGCAAAATGTTTCTCAGAAATGTGTCAAATTCTAAGAAGAATGTTTCGAGATGGAACTAGCAAAATGATCATTCCTTACAACCAGTTAAAAACAATGTAAATCATAAATTCTGCACTAATCCTTAGTTGGGGGACGATGCACGCGACCCGAACCCTCTCCAGGGAGCAGATTATGAGAAACATTAGCGCCAAGGTCCACTCTAGGCCCCTTTCGATCAACTGGGTGGTGCTAAACGGGCTGACACCTACTTCACCCTTATCGAGCTCAAGATCGTAAGGGCTCCATGGACCTTGTAGGTTACTGAGGTCATCCTCCAGAGCTTGTCTTATGCATTCCTCTAGCCCAGGGTTGTTTGGCTCGTACTCTCTCTAATCGGGAGGGGTTCTAACTGACATTGCATTGTCAAAGGTTACCTCTAAAGAGTTCCTCTGGAAGGAAAAATTCCCGGGGAAGGAAGATTCTTAAGGAAAAATTCTTGGAGAAGGGAATATTCTTGGGGAAGCAAGGCTCTTAAGAAAAATTCCTAGGGAAGGAAGATTCTTAAGTAAAAATTCCTAGGGAAGCAAGGTTCTTAAGGAAACATTTATGGGGAAGGAAAAATTCTTGGGGAAGCAAGGTTCTTAAGGAAAAATTCATGGGGAAGGAAAAATTCCTAAGGAAAGAAGATTCTTAAGGGAAAATTCTTGGGGAAGGAACATTCTTGAGGAGGTGAAAATCCATAGGAAGGACCCTTCGGAAAGGGCTTCCGAAAACACTATTCGATAAGAACCATTTTCGATTGTTGGTACCCTACGCTTAGAAAATACTCTTCATTTTGCATCTAAGAATAACAAAACAAAGAGTGGGGGACAATTGTTGTGCCCCAATAATCGGAGGGGAGAAGTCCAAGCATTCTGAGGAAGGAACCCTTTGGAAGCTACTAGGGAAGGACCTTTGGAAGCTGCTGCGTAAGGACCTTCGGAAACTGCTGGTGAAGGACCTTCAGAAGCTATTGGGAAATGACCCTTTGCAAGCTATTGGGGAAGGACCTTCGGAAGCTACTGGGGAAGAACCCTTCGGAAGGGTTTAGGAACAACCTTCGGAAGGGTTTAGAGCAGCTGGGGAAGGTTCGTTCGGAAGGAACCCTTCGGAAGTCTCCTTTGAAAAGGTTACTTCGGAAGGAATCCTTCGAAGGGCCACGTGTGCTCCCTGTAACACCCCGCCTTCCAGGGCATTAGTATATGCTAGGATTTTTTTTTTTTCAATCACATCAAACATAAATCAACATTTAATCCTCAACATAACATTTATTTAATAACACTCCCAAATATAACAAATGAATGATACTATTTTTACATAAGCAGAAGCAAGATCAGAACCTTGAAAACATAACTTATGCGGGTACATACATACTGTTCACCCGACATGGCATTTCAGACAACATAAAACTCTAAACGATACATCCGAATATAATATATTATTCTAGTCCCACATGGGACCCTCAAAATTTCCACCACGATCATGCCTCGACCACTTCTTTGCCCTTCCGGCCGCTTGCCTCACCTGGAACGTGGAATATTCCAGGGACACAGTCCAATATTAGTGATTGATGCTCAAAAATGCAACAAATTGTTATATTTAATTGCCCCCTAATCCATTTGATCAAGCTAAGATCTTCAAAAATGCTTATTGCAGCTCAAAAGAAGAAGAAGAAATGAAAGATATGACTTAAAGTTCTAAGGGCATGATTTAAAGAAGAAAGAAGAGCAAGGAGATGAAGGCGTTCTAACAAAGTCAAAGCTATTCAATCGTATCACTGGAAGATATTCGAATGAGGATCAAAGCAGATGGAAGCTTCTCAGTCATTCGAATGCAGCCAAACCATTCGAATGAGTTGAGGGTTTGAAGAAATTCGAATAAGCATACTGTTCAGAAGTTATGAAGGCATATCCGAATGAAGTCTTAGATCATTCGAATGCAATGGCAGAAGGAAGAAAATCCATTCGAATATAGGGTGAGTAATTCGAATAAGAAACTGCATTATAACTTAAGATTCAAATACCTCCCATGTCATTCGGATGCAGTGAAGAACTCAAGTGTAAAATTGGAAATTCATTCGAATGAAACTACTGTTTCATTCGAATGAGTGAGAAAATTGCCGTGTAAGGAACAGTAAATTCAGAAATTCATCCGAATGGGACTTCAATTAATTCGAATGGTCTGAGAAATCAAAAGAACATCAAGATTCATTCGAATGTTTCTGCCGATTCATTCGAATGAGTATCCAAAGCAAAGTCTGGCACGCGCAAATGAACGCGGTGGCTCTAAGGTAAATTCCACCAACTTTCTGAACCAGTGGACCCCACCTCCAGGAGCCGAAAGCTTAAAATGGAGTTTACACTCTTTGGAATCAGACGAGAAAAAAAGAACAGACGTTACTTAGAAGAAAATACAAAAAAGAAGACAGTAGCAGTGGAAAGAAGCAAACCCTTTTAACTGAGTAGACTGATCTCTCTCGGGGGGGGATCATCAGTAGTTTTTGCTTTGTAATTGTAGAGAACGAATGGCACTCTAGTTCTTCAGTTTGTTCTAGTTAGTTCTCAGCTTTGTTCTTACTTTCGCAAGTCTATTTTCATTTTCTGATTTAGCTTGTAGTTCATTTCAGTAAACAATACAGCATTAGTTTTATTCAATCCTTAGCATTTGATTCTGTTTTATTTTCTTTCCTTGCAAAATCTTGCATTCATCCATTGAGAATAGCTTTAGTCGTGCACTTCCCATGAAGATGTGTGGCTAACTCGATTCTTGGGTTAAGGCAGAGAAGGTGCCCAAAGCCACTGATGAATCAATATAGCGGAACTTCAAATAACTAAGTAACCAAAGTAAGAGTGGTTTTGAGAAATGTTATTAAAATCTCAGGCTTGGATTGGTTCGTATGCCTAAACTAGAGTTCCCATGCCATGTATGAGAGCTTCTTAACCTGGAAACGTTCTCATACCCAAGCCCCGAGCAATCATTTTGTAAAAACGTTATTTATACACTGATTTATAATAGCTGCTTGACATAGAATCTCCATGCCATGTATGGAGGTTGCTTAAACCAAGAGTTATTATCATCTCAGAAGTGCATTTAACGGTTGTAAACTCAAGCCACTTGAGCTGCTAGTTACATTACAGAGAGCTATATGGAAAATCAGTTGGGTTTGGCACCATATCTGTCTTGACCCAAGACCTCTCCATATCCAGATACATCTATATACATTTAGCTTAATCTCATTTCATTGTTGAAAGAACTGGTGTGGTTATCTCCTTCCATGAGTAATCTCCCTGTGAATCGACCCGGTCTTGCCCGGAAAAATAACAAATAAGTTTTCTGCTACAACCACACTCGTGCACTGGCGAGTCTAATCACCTCATTCTGATTGAGAACACAAAAAGTTGCTAAACCAGCTAAGAAAGCAAAAGAAAAATACAAAAAGTAATAAATACAGAGTGAGTGGAGCAGCAAATTTTGGCGCCGTTGCCGGGGAGGTTAAGGTAAGCCAAATAACTATCCCTAGTTCTTTTCTGTTTATTAATTCCTATTCTCTAACTTCTCTTCTCTGATAACTCTCTTCCTGTTTGAACTTTCATTGTTGTATGTGCTCATGTCTCAACCCGATAATATGTCTGAACATGGTGATGAGAATGGTGGAAATGACCCTGTTGATCAGGAGATAATTAGGCCTCTTAGGGATTACCTTCACCCTCCTAGGCAGACAACACCCTCATGTATCATCCTCCCTGTCAATCACCATAGGTTTAACTTCAAACCTGGCACCATTCAATTGCTGCCAACATTCCATGGCATGGATTCTGAGAATCCATACACTCATATGAAGGAATTTGAGGAGGTTTGTAGCACTTGCATGGATCACACTGCAAACGAGGATGTCATTAGGTTAAAACTTTTCCCATTCTCATTAAAAGACAAAGCAAAAATGTGGTTGGGTACTCTTCCTCCTAGATCTATAGGGACTTGGAGAGAGATGCAGGCAACATTCCTAAAAAAATATTTTCCTGCTAATAGAACTGCAACTCTCCAAAGGCAAATCATGAACTTCGCCTGTAAGTTGAATGAGAACTTTGCCCAAGCCTGGGAAAGATTTAAAGATCTCCTCCATACTTGTCCACACCATGCCTTTGAGCAATGGAGAGTAGTCAGCTTCTTCCATGACTCACTCACTCCCCAACTTAAAATGTTAGTCTCTACAATGTGTAATGGAGAGTTTTATGACAAAACTCCAGAAGAAGCAATCCACTTCTTTGATACATTGGCTGAAAATACCAGAAACTGGGAAGTTGGTTTAACTTCCTCTAGTGATCAAAGAGAAAATTTACAATCAAGAGGGAGGCACCAGTTGAGTGAAAATGATGATTTGCATGCGAGGCTGACTGCCTTGACAAGAAAAGTTGAAAATATGGAGCCCAAAAGAGAGCAATCTGTTAAACAATTGGAAGTGAAATGTGCAGTGTGTGAAACAATAGACCATGCAACCGAAGAATGCCCTACTCTACCTGCATTCAAGGAGGTATTGTATGGGCAATCTAATGCCAACCACTCACACAATTTTGAGGGAAGACAGAACCAAAATCAAGGTGGAACCTATTACGGGAACAACCAAAACTACAATCCATACTATTCCAATAATAGGAACCACCCCAATTTGTCATGGAGACATGATCATGGAAATCACCCTCAAAATTCCTTCCCTGCACATCAACAATCTTTCCATCAAAATCAAAGCTCTTCTTCCAATACATACTAGCCACCGCATAAGAGATCATTAGAAGATACCTTGCATCAATTTATGCAGAACCAAACAGGTGTCAACAATCAAGTTGCCCAACTTGCAAAAAGTCAAGAGCAAACCAACAGAGCAATGGAAGATATGAGGGGTCAGATAACAAAGTTGACCCAAACTCTGAGTGAGAGAGAACCTGGAAGATTCCCTTCTCAAACTAACCCTAATCCAGTTAGGCAAACAAATCAGGTGGAATCTTCTAGTGGTGAAAGTAATGCACATGAACAAGTCCAATCTGTGACTATCCTAAGAAGTGGAAAGGTAATTGAAAAACCAAGTGATCTTAGGATAAGCCAAAATGTTGATGAGAAAGAGAAAGCAGAAGAACAGGAGCCAACCTTAGAAAAAAATGAAAACAATGAAAAAGAAAAAAACAAGCAAAAACAAAAAGAAGAAGGAAAAGGTAAGGACATTGAGAAAGAAAGCCAATATCATCCTAAACCTCCTTTTCCTCAAAGATTGAGTGTTACAAAAAGGGAACAACAAAACTCTGATATCTATGAGGTGTTTAAGCAAGTTAGGATCAATATTCCACTCTTGGATGCGATCAAACAAACACCCTCATATGCTAAATTCCTAAAAGATCTTTGCACAGTAAAGAGAAGAGTGAACGTGCATGGTAAAGCCTTCCTGACTGAGCAAGTAAGCTCCATCTTGCAATTCAAAACACCCCTCAAATACAAGGACCCCGGTTGTCCAACCATCTCGTGCATAATAGGAAGTCAGAAGGTAGACCAAGCGCTCTTAGATCTAGGGGCAAGTGTCAACCTGTTGCCTTATAGTGTCTATCAGCAGTTGGGTTTGGGAGAACTTAAGCCTACTAGAGTCACTCTGCAACTGGAAGACAGGTCTGTTAAAGTCCCTAGGGGTATTGTGGAAGATGTCTTAGTTCAGGTGGATAAATTCTACTTTCCAGTAGACTTTATAGTTCTAGATACTCAACCCCACCATGGTCCACAACCACCCGTTTCTGTGATTTTGGGGAGACCATTTCTAGCAACTTCCAATGCAATCATTAATTGTAGAAATGGAGTCTTGAAACTGTCGTTTGGAAACATGACTGTGGAGATGAACATCTTTAGAATTTCCAAGCAACAGAACACTGAAAGTGAGATAGAAGAGGTGGATTTGATTCAAACTCTGTCTGAAGAGTATTTTGAGAAGGAATTTGTCACTCAAACAGTGAAAGGAGGTGATCACTTGGAGGTTAGTAGTGAGGAAGGAGAGATGCCGATAGCTCAATGGATTCCTAAGCAAGAACCTGTAGAACCATTGCTCACACCACCAACCTCTGTGACTCATCCGCCCATGCCTGAAAAGAAGCCACTGCCAAATGAGTTGAAGTATGCCTTTTTAGGAGAAGGAGAGACGTACCCAGTAGTCATTTCTTCTAGTCTAAGTACCCAACAAGAAGTGCAGTTGATAGAAGTGCTGAGAGCACATAGGAAGGCTTTGGGATGGACCATATCTGATTTGCATGGAATCAGCCCTCTGATTTGCACCCATAGGATCTTCTTAGAAGAAAATTCAAAACCAGTGAGGCAAATGCAGAGAAGGCTAAATCCCAATATGAAAGAAGTGGTTAGGAAGAAAGTGCTCAAACTACTGGATGCAGGTATTATTTACCCGATATCTGATTCAAGGTGGGTTAGCCCAATCCAAGTTGTTCCTAAACGGTCTGGAATTACTGTGGTGAAAAATGAGAAGAATGAGTTAATTCCAATCCGCCTTCAAACAGGTTGGCGTGTGTGTATAGACTATAGAAAACTCAATTCAATGACCAGGAAGGACCATTTTCCTCTTCCATTCCTAGATCAAACACTTGAAAGGATAGCAGGGCAAGCATTCTATTGCTTTTTGGACGGATATTCAGGTTATAACCAGATTGATGTAGCACTGGAAGATCAAGAAAAAACAACCTTCACATGTCCTTTTGGGACATTTGCATATAAACGTATGCCATTTGGGTTGTGTAATGCTCCTGCCACCTTTCAAAGGTGCATGATGAGTATATTTAGTGAAATGGCTGAGCATATTGTAGAGGTGTTTATGGATGACTTTTCTGTCTATGGAAGTAGTTTTGACTTGTGCTTAAAGAATCTGGAGAAAGTTTTGATTCGATGTGAAGAGACTCATCTTGTGCTCAACTGGGAAAAATGCCACTTCATGGTTAATCAAGGCATTGTCTTAGGACACATAGTCTCATCCAGGGGTCTAGAAGTAGATAAAGCCAAAGTTGAAGCCATTCAGAAGCTTCCAGCCCCCAGAAATGTCAAGGACATTAGATCATTGTCTTTGACAGGAAACTTCTTTTTTATATAAAGCCAAAGTTGAAGTCAAGGCATTGTCTTTGACTCTGTCCTGATGATACTACTGTAGCGGCGATTACCACTACTTCGTACGTCTTCTATTCCCCGATTGGGGCTGACAGGAGTCATATTTCCTTGTTGTCTTGTTGTTACCATCTGAAAAGGCAAGACAAAACAAAATCTTATTCCACGAGAATTTCTTTCAACAGGAAACTTCTTTTTTATATAAATAACATGATATATAACATCGTTTTATGAGAAACGTAAAGCACACATCTAAAACATCAGTAAGCGAAATAAATCGTCCACGATTCTTTTTATGGGTTGGCTGGCTTCCAGACCCAAACATCATCGCTTATCGTGTCGTCCTCAGACTCGACCTCGGGTCCTTCGAGGTCATCGTGCTCAATCACTCCTTCCTCTTCATCATCGTCCGAGCTAAGGTAGTCGTCGCCCATCATTTCGGCTGCCAACACATCTTCCCAATCTCCTTCGGACTCGGATGTTTTGTCTTCCTCTGGATCTTCATCTCCCTCCAGTTCACCTTCATCTTCAAGCACATTGAGAGCATGGTCACGAAACTGTTGGCAGTAGAAGAACAAAGATGCATAGTTGCCTTGGAGGTAAAGTCCTTCGGCCAGGTCTCTTCATACACCTTCCATATGATTTATCAGGAAATTAACTTGGCCGGTCATTAGGGTTGGCCGAACAAAACTGCTGGGCGGCACATCCCTTAAAATTCCTTCGAGGAGGTCCAAGCGTCCAAAGACATCTACCACTATTGGCTCGTTATCTGCCCAACGGCTGATCCAATGCGTCACCCAGAACTGTTCAAGATAATCGTTTTCCATGCTCCATCAAGAAACCAATTAGATTTTCTACTATTCACCGAGAATAGTAGCCATTCAGTGTTTTGTACAGGAATAGTGCACCAGGTAAGTTCCCAGGAAAGAGTGGTGGGTCACAATGGACACACTTAAGTACCAAATATTTCCTTAGCAAGAACTAGCCTAGACATGCAAATCCCAGTACATCACACTTAAGTCATAATCTCTTAAGCTAGATTATCAATCTCCTAATCTATAGATAAGAATTTCGTAATCTAAGTTATCTAATCATCAAGTTCGAAAATTCCTAAAGATCTAACCTGATTCTCCAAATAAAAATTTGGTTCTGATACCAACTGTAACACCCCGCCTTCCAGGGCATTAGTATATGCTAGGATTTTTTTTTTTTTTCAATCACATCAAACATAAATCAACATTTAATCCTCAACATAACATTTATTTAATAACACTCCCAAATATAACAAAGGAATGATACTGTTTTTACATAAGCAGAAGCAAGATCAGAACCTTGAAAACATAACTTACGTGGGTACATACATACTGTTCACCCGACATGGCATTTCAAACAACATAAAACTCTAAACGATACATCCGAATATAATATATTATTCTAGTCCCACATGGGACCCTCAAAATTTCCACCACGATCATGCCTCGACCACTTCTTTGCCCTTCCAGCCGCTTGCCTCACCTGGAACGTGGAATATTCCAGGGACACAGTCCAATATTAGAAGATAAAATCTTCTAAGTGAGGGTTAGATAAACATGAATGAATGATGCATGATGCATTTATATGAACAACATATACCAATAATGTAACTTCCCAGGCATCCCCAGCCCGGCTAGGAATCCTAGGTAAATCCCGAACCTCTGCGGGATAGGCCTAACGTTATTCCCTCAACGCCCTAGGGGAATTACGGCTACACTCTGAGGGTATCATCCCAACCCCATGCACAAGATCAATATGACAAATAAATATCGTGTTGTGCATACATCACTATTTTCCATGCAACAGTATATGAATGAAAATGATCATATCATAAGAAAATATCATGCATGGAAAGGAAATCATATCATATAAGGACAAAACCACTCACATTTTACTGATTTCGGGACACCTCGAAAAATGTGAAATTTGCCTCGATTTGCGTGCCAATCTTGGATTTCGCACCAAATGACTCACCTCACTTTCCAAAGCACCTTAGGCAAGATATTTATTTAAATCATCAATAAAACCTATTTTTCCTCAATTTGCTTGCCTTTTTCTCTATTTTTCCTTTATTTTTCCTCACTAATATTCCAAAATAAATACCTACACTTAATTTTTTTCAAATATTTTTACATAGAAAATTCTAAAATAATTTTTCAAGATATTTAAAAAAAATTGCACGAAAAACTAAGGCCGCACGCGCCCACACGCGCTGGCGCGTGATAGGGCGTGTGAGACTGGCGCGTGGGGCCCACGCGCCGGTCGTCTTCTCCGGCGAAGCCCTCACCGAAAAAATGCAAAACTGATGCCAATCGAAAGCTTAGCACAAATCGATCATGATGGTACCTGATTGGGCTCCAAAAGAGGTCCGGAAGTGCTCGAACGAAGGCCTTGAAGTCTCGGCCAGGCGGTCTGCCTAGGGTTCCGGCGAGCTTCGATTACACCTTCAAATCACAACCAAAACGCCTGAAAATCTCCAGAAATGGCCTTCAACCTATGGGCAACAAAAGCCCTCTATCCTTTTCTCTCAATTTGTTCGAAAAACGTATCGATTTGAAGCTCCAAATTTGAAAACTTTCGGCCGCAAATGGTTCTATTTATAGGCGATGGGGAACCCCGATATGCCTTTGGCCACCTTTCCCAACACCCTAAACACTTGCCCCTCTCCTGGATCGACCTCGATCTGGTCTTAAACAACCAAAAGATCAAGTTGCAGGTCGCGACATCGCGACCTGCAATCTGGTCGGATTTTGTTTCCAAAATTTGACCATCTCGAGGCCCAACGACGACACTCGAGTGGTCCTTGGTCTTCCCCGACCATCCCTCGTGAATGCCAGTGCTCATTTCGGCCGGTCGGCGACCGTGCGTGGGCTGGTCGGAATCCATGGCTATGGATTTTTTGATTTTTGCATTTTCACCCCTCAGTTTCGTTTATTTCCATTTTGACCCCTTTTTCTCATACCCTCAAAATTTTGGTAATTGCCATTAGGTCCCTTAAGTTCTGTTCTTTCAACTTCATCTTTACAACTTTTTCAAAAAATGACATTTTGACCCCCTCGGGCAACTTTGAAAAATTGTAATTTGGCCCGTTTCTTCGTTTTGGCTCTAAATGTACTTGTTTCTTCCTAAAACTTTCAAAGGGTTGTTCTATTCGACAAACCAAAGCTTCCCTTAGCTTCTGTTATAATTTTGGGAGTCTTCTACGAGAATTCGGTTTTACAGCCTAAATGGCAGCTATATTTTAGCTGTACCGAAAACCGTGCCTGATTCCAATTCGTTCAGTCCTAAAAATCATGCCTCGATATGCTCGTTAAAGGCGTCCCTATTTCCTCAATTATTTAAGCTTTAGGGTCCTCCCTCCGACTGATTCGGTAAATTTTTTAGGCTTTTCTGATACCGTATTTCCCCGAATTTTCGATTTTCTTTCAAATTAATAACCCAATGTTCTTGGGTATTATACTCTCCCCTCCTTAAAGAAATTTCGTCCTCGAAATTTTCATATTCTTACCTACTAAGACATCAATACTGGACTAATAATCTCGCAAAAGCAACGACTTTTATCTCTTAGTCGAGCATTATCATTTATACATTTCTAAACACATCAATTGCATCTCTAACATATGTAAGGTTTATCGGGTATATTGGGTTTTTGGACAGAATATCCCGTTGTAGCTCTTTACCATCGGCCACATACATAAAAAATAGCCAATAATATTACAAGTACAAACGTACTATTCACAATCATCTCTTTATTTCACAATATTTTTGACAACCTTACATAGAAAATTACAAACATTTGCTACATTCATTCTATTTCCTCGAACAACAGGGGATATTTTTCCCTAATCGTATCCTCGAGCTCCCACGTAGCTTCTTCCTCAGTGTGATTTCTCCATTGGATCTTTACCAGCGGTATAACTTTATTCCTCAAGATTTGGTCACGCAAATCTAAGATTCGCTCGGGCGACTCTGGATAGGTCAAATCGTCTCTTAGCTCAATTGCTTCCACCCGAATTTCTTGGGTCGGGTCCTGAATATGCCTCCGAAGCTGAGACACATGGAAGACATCATGGATGTTGGACAAGCTAATAGGAAGTTCTAGACGATAAGCTAATGGTCCAACTCGTTCTTTAACAAGATAAGGTCCAATAAATCAAGGTCTCAATTTACCTTTCTTCTTTCCTCGAATTGCTAAGTGTTAAGGCGATACTTTTAGGTATACAAGATCTCCAATCTCGAATTCCAAATCTCACCTCCTTTTGTCCGCATAAGACTTTTGACGACTCTGTGCGGCTCGGATTCTCTCTTGGATCTTTCGAATCTTTTCTGTAGTCTGTTGAACCAACTCTGGTCCCAATATTTTCCTCTCTCCTACCTCAGTCCAACAGATAGGTGATTGACATTTTCTTCCATATAAAGCCTCATAGGGTGCCATTCCTATACTGCTATGGTAGCTGTTATTATAAGCAAACTCTACTAAGGGTAGATGCTCTTCCCAGTTACCCTCAAAATCTAAGGCACATGACCTCAACATATCCTCTAATGTTTGAATGGTCCTTTCAGTACACTTGTCTTCATTCCCGGCCACCAATAGACCTCTCGTAGATCTCTATACATTTTTGTAGCTCCTGGGTGTACTGTATAACGAGTTCTGTGGGCTTCGTTCAAAATTCTCAGCCTCAAATCCTTCGAGTTTGGCACATAAATCCTGCCCCGAAACCTCAATATGCCATCATGCACTTCAAAATCAGATCTCTTAGGCTGGCCATGCTCGTCCACCCATAGACATAACCGTTTGTCATCCACATATGCCTCTCGTATTTCGTTCATCAAATCTAGTTGAACTACCATGCCAGCGATAAGAACGAATGATTCCTTGGGCACTACACTCACCGTCAGATGGCTAAAAGCCTCTAACATTTGCCACTCACAAGCCATCATTCCGGCCATAGAGATAGGCACATTCCTACTCAGTGCGTCAGCCACCACATTGGCACGCCCTGGGTGATATCGTATGGTGCAGTCGTAGTCCTTCAGAAACTCCATCCATCGTCGCTGCCTAAGGTTCAGCTCCTTTTGTGAAAACACGTACTGTAGGCTCTTGTGGTTTGTGAATACCTCAAAGGTTTCACCATATAAATAATGTCTCCATAGCTTCAGAGCATATATCACGGCCGCCAATTCCAGATCATGAGTCGAGTAATTTACTTCATGCCTCCTCAACTGTCGTGATCCATACGCGATCACTCTGTCGTGTTGCATTAACACACAACCCAGACCTATCTTAGAGGCATCCGAATATACAACGAATCCTCCGGGCCCACTCGACGTTGCTAAAACAGGTGCTGTGGTTAATCTATCTTTAAGTTCTTGAAAACTTTCCTCACACTTAGCAGTCCATTCGAACTTGACATCTTTTCTAATGAGCTTTGTCATCGACGCAGCTATCTTCGAAAATCCTTCCACGAATCTTCGATAGTAGCCTGCCAATCCTAAGAAGTTTCGTACCTCAGTCACATTTGTTGGTTGCTTCCACCGCTGAACAGCCTCAATTTTTGTCGGATCTACCGAGATTCCTTCCTCAGAGATTACATGTCCAAGAAACGCAACTTGAGGTAGCCAGAACTCGCACTTCGAGAACTTGGCGTACAATTGATGTTTCCTGAGAGTTCCTAGTACCAACCTTAGGTGTTCTTCATGATCGCTCTCATTTGAGGAATATATCAATATATCGTCTATGAAAACTATCACAAACTGATCTAAATAGGGTCGGAACACCCTATTCATGAGATCCATAAATGCCGCTGGAGCATTCGTTAACCCAAATGGCATCACGAAATACTCAAAATGGCCATACCTTAACCAAAAGGCTGTTTTCGGAATATCTTCTGGCTTAATCCTTAACTGGTAGTATCCAGACCTTAAGTCAATCTTTGAAAATATTTTCGCTCCTTTTAATTGGTCGAACAACTCATTGATCCTTGGAAGTGGATATTTATTCTTTATCGTGACCTTGTTCAACTGGCGATAGTCAGTACACATCCTTAAACTTCCATCCTTCTTCTTTACGAATAGCACAGGCGCACCCCATGGCGACGTGCCCGGCCTAATGAATCCTTTGTCGGTCAATTCTTGCAACTGACTCCTTAACTCTCTCATTTCGGCCGGAGCCATTCGATATGGAGGAATCGATATTGGTTTGGTTCCCGACACTAGTTCAATTGAGAACTCAATCTCCCTAGGTGGCAGTAGTCCTGGTAGGTCTTCCGGAAACACATCTTCATAGTCTCGTACTATCCGCACCTCCTTGATCTTTGGTACTTCTTTTTCTTCCAAACGAGCGTAGGCTATACATCCTTGAGCTCCTTGATTCATCAATTTCTCTGCCTTACCGGCTGAAACTATGTTTCCATTTCTGAGGTCACCCTGTCCCCGAAATTTGACCCATTCCCCTTCGGGTTTCTTTGTGGTCATTATCTTTCTTCGACAATCTATATTGGTGTCATATCTAGATAAGAAATCCATTCCTAGGATTACGTCGAAATCGTACACCTCTAGCAAAATTAGATTGACTTTAAATTGAGCATTACTTAAACTAATTTCGCATTCTTCTACCACTTTAGAGGATCTTTCACTCTTACCCATGGGAGTCGAAATTATCATCGGAGATTCCATAGGTTTAGTCTCTACCCCCAAATTCCCAGCCAAAGCATAAGACATAAATGAATGCGTTGACCTAGGGTCTATCAATGCATGAACAGGGGTATCCAATATGAAGAGCGTACCTTGGACGACTGTTGGATTGGTCCCCACATCTTCCTTGGTAAGGTTGTAGACACGTCCCTGACGAGTCCCACGAGCCTCTTCTACCTTTTCTGCTGGTCCAGCAGCTTGTCCAAGTTTTGGCCTTTTCGGGCAGTTACTCGAGTAGTGCCCAGGTTGATTACACTGAAAACACACTATCCTTGACAGATCTTTTGTTGGTGTTGGAGGCGTCTCTTTTCTTTTGCGGCAATCCCTGCTGATATACCCTTGCTTTCCACAGAAGTAGCAGACAGTCGTTCCTGCTAAGCACTTTCTCCCTGGATGGTTCTTTTTTCACTTGAAACAAGGGTTGCCACTTTGGGGATTTTTGTTTCCCATTTTCTGCTCTGGATCCCTTTTTACCTCCACTGACCTGATCTGTTTCACCTGCAGAAGGTTTCTCTCTGTTGTTAAAGCTTTACTCAAAGCTTCTTCGTATGATTCAATTGACCAGGTGCTCAGAGCCTGCAACAAATCCACCTTGAGTCCCGACATGAACTTCTGTGCCTTCTGCCATTCGTCGGCATCGTACATCGGCACATACTTAATGAGCTGATTAAACTTAGTGTCATATTGAGCTACCGACATTTCTTCAGTTTGCTTCAGATTTGCAAACTCCCAGCTCTTTTCTTGCCTCCAGCTAAGAGGGAAGTATTTATCATTGAAGGCTTTCTTAAAGGCCTCCCAGACTGACGTTGGGGTCTCATCAGTTTCGGATCCATGCCTCGAGCGGGTCCTTTGCAACGCTCGCTCTGCAGTCTGCCACCATTTTCCAGCTTCTTCTTCTAGCATGAAGGTGGCGCAGTTTAACTTATCCTCGTCATTAAAATGGAGATGTCGAATCAACTTTTCCGTCTGCTCCAACCAATACTCAGCCATGCTGGGGTCATCATTGGTTTTCCCCTTAAATATTGGTGGTCGTTGTCGTCTGTATTGTTCCAACACATTCTCGATAGGTCTGGCTGGTTCTCCCCTCGTCGTGTGGGTCAAGAGGTTCTCTATAACTCTCTCGATCCGATCCAAACGTCCTTCAGGAACTGTTGACTCCGTCACCAGCTCATCTGTCCTGATGATACTACTGTAGCGGCGATTACCACTACTTCGTACGTCTTCTATTCCCCGATTGGGGCTGACAGGAGTCATATTTCCTTGTTGTCTTGTTGTTACCATCTGAAAAGGCAAGACAAAACAAAATCTTATTCCACGAGAATTTCTTTCAACATGAAACTTCTTTTTTATATATATAACATGATATATAACATCGTTTTATGAGAAACGTAAAGCACACATCTAAAACATCAGTAAGCGAAATAAATCGTCCATGATTCTTTTTATGGGTTGGCTGGCTTCTAGACCCAAACATCATCGCTTATCGTGTCATCCTCAGACTCGACCTCGGGTCCTTCGAGGTCATCGTGCTCAATCACTCCTTCCTCTTCGTCATCGTCCGAGCTAAGGTAGTCGGCACCCATCATTTCGGCTGCCAACACATCTTCCCAATCTCCTTCGGACTCGGATGTTTCGTCTTCCTCTGGATCTTCATCTCCCTCCAGTTCACCTTCATCTTCAAGCACATTGAGAGCATGGTCACGGAACTGCTGGCAGTAGAAGAACAAAGTTGCATAGTTGCCTTGGAGGTAAAGTCCTTCGGCCAGGTCTCTCCATACACCTTCCATATGATTTATCAGGAAATTAACTTGGGTGGTCATTAGGGTTGGCCGAACAAAACTGTTGGGCGGCACATCCCTTAAAATTCTTTCGAGGAGGTCCAAGCGTCCAAAGACATCTACCACTATTGGCTCGTTATCTGCCCAACGGCTGATCCAATGCATCACCCAGAACTGTTCAAGATAATCGTTTTCCATGCTGCATCAAGAAACCAATTAGATTTTCTACTATTCACCAAGAACAGTAGCCATTCAGTGTTTTGTACAGGAATAGTGCACCAGGTAAGTTCCCAGGAAAGAGTGGTGGGTCACAATGGACACACTTAAGTACCAAATATTTCCTTAGCCAGAACTAGCCTAGACATGCAAATCCCAGTACATCACACTTAAGTCATAATCTCTTAAGCTAGATTATCAATCTCCTAATCTATAGATAAGGATTTCTTAATCTAAGTTATCTAATCATCAAGTTCGAAAATTCCTAAAGATCTAACCTGATTCTCCAAATAAAAATTTGGCTCTGATACCAACTGTAACACCCCGCCTTCCAGGGCATTAGTATATGCTAGGATTTTTTTTTTTTTCAATCACATCAAACATAAATCAACATTTAATCCTCAACATAACATTTATTTAATAACAGTCCCAAATATAACAAAGGAATGATACTGTTTTTACATAAGTAGAAGCAAGATCAGAACCTTGAAAACATAACTTACGCGGGTACATACATACTGTTCACCCGAGATGGCATTTCAAACAACATAAAACTCTAAACGATACATCCGAATATAATATATTATTCTAGTCCCACATGGGACCCTCAAAATTTCCACCACGATCATGCCTCGACCACTTCTTTGCCCTTCCGGCCGCTTGCCTCACCTGGAACGTGGAATATTTCAGGGACACAGTCCAATATTAGAAGATGAAATCTTCTAAGTGAGAGTTAGATAAACATGAATGAATGATGCATGATGCATTTATATGAACAACATATACCCATAATGTAACTTCCTAGGCATCCCCAGCCCGGCTAGGAATCCTAGGCAAATCCCGAACCTCTGCGGGATAGGCCTAACGTTATTCCCTCAACGCCCTAGGGGAATTACGGCTACACTCTGAGGGTATCATCCCAACCCCATGCACAAGATCAATATGACAAATAAATATCGTGTTGTGCATACATCACGCTTTTCCATGCAACAGTATATGAATGAAAATGATCATATCATAAGAAAATATCATGCATGGAAAGGAAATCATATCATATAAGGGCTATAAGGACAAAACCACTCACCTTTTACTAATTTCGGGACACCTCGAAAAATATGAAATTTGCCTCGATTTGCGTGCCAATCTTGGATTTCGCACCAAATGACTCACCTCACTTTCCAAAGCACCCTAGGCAAGATATTTATTTAAATCATCAATAAAACCTATTTTTCCTCAATTTTCTTACCTTTTTCTCTATTTTTCCTTTATTTTTCCTCACTTATATTCCAAAATAAATACCTACACTTAATTTTTTTTCAAATATTTTTACATAGAAAATTCTAAAATAATTTTCCAAGATATTTAAAAAAAATTGCACGGAAAACTAAGGCTGCACGTGCCCACACGCGCTGGCGCGTGATAGGGCGTGTGAGACTGGCGCGTGGGGCCCACGCGCCGGTCGTCTTCTCCGGCGAAGCCCTCGCCGGAAAAATGCAAAAGCGATGCCAATCGAAAGCTTAGGACAAATCGATCATGATGGTACTTGATTGGGCTCCAAATGAGGTCCGGAAGTGCTCGAACGAAGGCCTTGAAGTCTCGGCCAGGCGGTCCGCCTAGGGTTCCGGCGAGCTTCGATTACACCTTCAAATCACGACCAAAACGCCTGAAAATATCCAGAAATGGCCTTCAACCTATGGGCAACAAAAGCCCTCTATCCTTTCCTCTCAATTTGTTCGAAAAACGTATCGATTTGAAGCTCCAAATTTGAAAACTTTCGACTGCAAATGGTTCTATTTATAGGTGATGGGGAACCCCGATATGCCTTTGGCCGCCTTGCCCAACACCCTAAACACTTGTCCCTCCCCTGGATCGACCTCGATCTGGTCTTAAACGACCAAAAAATCAAGTTGCAGGTCGCGACATCGCAACTTACAATCTGGTCGGATTTTGTTTCCAAAATTCGACCACCTCGAGGCCCAACGACGGCACTCGAGTGGTCCTTGGTCTTCCCTGACCATCCCTCGTGAATGCCCAGTGCTCATTTCGGCTGGTCGGCGACCGTGCGTGGGCTGGTCGGAATCCATGGCTATGGATTTTCTGATTTTTGCATTTTCGCCCCTCAGTTTCGTTTATTTCCATTTTGACCCCTTTTTCTCATACCCTCAAACTTTTGGTGATTTCCATTAGGTCCCTTAAGTTCTGTTCTTTCAACTTCATCTTTGCAACTTTTTCAAAAAATGACATTTTGACCCCCTCGGGCAACTTTGAAAAATTACACTTTGGCCTGTTTCTTCGTTTTGGCTCTAAATGTACTCGTTTCTTCCTAAAACTTTCGAAGGGTTGTTTTATTCGACAAACCGAAGCTTCCCTTAGCTTCTGTTACAATTTCGGGAGTCTCCTATGAGAATTCAGTTTTACAGCCTAAATGGCAGCTGTATTTTAGCTGTACCAAAAACCGTGCCTGATTTGAATTCTTTCAGTCCTAAAAATCACGCCTCGATATGCTCGTTAAAGGCGTCCCTATTTCCTCAATTATTTAAGCTTTAGGGTACTCCCTCCGACTGATTCGATAAATTTTTCAGGCTTTTCTGATACCGAATTTCCCTGAATTTCTGATTTTCTTTCAAATTAATAACCCAAAGTTCTTGGGTATTATACTCCCTGCTCGATCTTTATAAAAGGCCAGGTTTAACCCTCAAAAAAGGATCCAGACATTGGTATTTCTCTCCCACTTTCCTTCCAAAATTTAGTCTTCTTTTCCATTCCTCGCGATTACTTTCCTTCTGTTACTGACTTGAGCATCGGAGGGTATTCGCGGGAGGAAAATCCCGCGAGCCTTCTAATCCTTGTTTGTCCACTATAGTTCTTTCGGAAGCATCACTCCAAATCCTTCGAAAGCATCACTCTTGTTCCTTCGGAAGCCTCATTTGGAAGGACCAAAAACCCTTCGGAAGGACCAAGACCCTTCGGAAGCCCATTGCGAGCCACCATTCGGAAGACTATCACGTGCCTGCCTTCAAAAGCTTATTGCGAGCCACTCTTCAGAAGCCTATCGTGAGCCACCCTTTGGAAGCCTATTGGGAGCCACCATTTAGAAGCCTATCGCGAGCCAGCCTTCGGAAGCCTATTGCGAGCCACCCTTCAAAAGCTTATCGTGAGCCACCATTCGGAAACCTATCGCGTGCCAGCCTTCAGAGGCTTATTGCGAGCCACCATTCGGAAGCCTATTGTGAGCCACCCTTTGAAAGCCTATAGAGAGCCACCCTTCGGAAGCCTATCGCGAGCCAGCCTTCGGAAGCCTATTGCAAGCCACTATTCAAAAGCCTATCGTGAGCCACCCTTCGAAATCCTATTGCGAGCCAGACTTCGGAAGGAACCCTTCGGAAACCCCCCTTAGTTTTGTAGCCAAATCTTTGATCGAGTCCCGAGGCTGACAGCATCCACATGCATACCACTCTAATTATTGTATTTTGGCAACAAGAATTGACAAATCATAGTCCTTTCTAATAAGTTTAAGGACTGAGAATACCTTTAAGAAATACTAGACTACAGATCCAAGTCACATAGTCTCAACACCTTGGGAGCATGACCTCTACTAGGAAATCTAGTCACATAGTCCCTTCTAATTGGTTTACATTGGGAGCCAATTTCCCCCTAAAGAGAGGACAAAGATTATACAGTGTCTATGAAATAATGAGGATGTCTTTGCATGGACATCTTGCCATGAACGCCTGTAGATATCCCAGAAATCGACCCCTGGGTGATCTCCCATCAGTTAAATGTAAAACCAGAAACCAAGCTCATCAAACAAAAGAGAAGAAACATAGCCCCTGACCGGTTGTCAGCACTCAAAGAAGTATACATTAGTTGTATATTTTAAATCTTATTATGCTTAACTAGCCTATTAATAATACAAATTTGTCCATGTATCCATGATGATTGCAAGATGACGTTTAAGTGCAATAACAGAATGCATCATCACAAGCATCGGTAGGTGGCCCATCGAAAGGTAGTAATGGTGACAAGTTATGAGGGAGGTATAGTTAAGGAACCTATGGATCCCATAAAACAACGCTTGTCTGTCTTAAAGGATAGAGTCTTAAACCCTTATTCAATGTTATTGCCTAAGAATCCTTTGGATGACTAAGAGGATCTGCCATTGGCGTGGATAGATTTTAGATTGTAGTGCTTCCTAGATAAATTTATTCATGGATGATGTTATTTATTATAATGAATTTATATTTATGTATTGTTTTTAATTTAGTTCATTTGTTTTGTTATATTGTTGTATATATATGATGTGTTTATCGGGTTTAATTTTGAAAGAAAATGATTTTTTTTATTTGTAAATTAGTTTAAATTTGAGACAGATTTTATCCATCTCAAAAAACTTAGAAAAAAAATCATCTAAAAAAAATGGGAAATTTGCAAAAATAGGACTGCCGGTAAAGAACTTTGCAAAAATAGGACTTATTTTTTTGCAAAACTAGGACTTTTGAGAGTTGAATGGACTAAAATGCCCTCGATTTAAACTGGCAATAGGATCCCCTCGTCTTCTTCCTCTCACGTGCACATCCCCAATTGCCCACTGACTAAAACATCTCTCTCGCTCGTCCTCTTCGTCATCTCTCTCCCTCATCCTCTGTTCTAAGCATCTAGGGTTGCTGCGTCTTCATCGGTCTTTGCCTTCAAAGCCATTGCAGGTAATTTCAAAGTGTTTTACCCACTTCGATGTGATTTTTTTAATGACTACGTAATGGGTATGCAAATGAACCACGCTCTGGTTCTGCATTCTAAAGCTTGATTGACTGAAGGCTATGCATTTCACTATAGGTTCGATCTAGAAGCATACCCAAAAATGTTTTATATCGATTCGGCTTATATATCGGTACCCTAAAATGTTTTATGTACCAATAACTCTTGGAGACATTGGGAACTGAACCGATAGTAAAATGGACTTAGGATGTCGGTTAAACCATATCGGTTTATCATCGATACATGTTGCTGACATCATTCTATATTGTCATATCAGTGACCGATATTTATAGAGCAGTCCTTTCCAGAAGCATATCCAAAAATGTTTTTTGCACCGACATAATATATCGGTATAAATTTAATGTCAATCGATATATACTAATCGATATACATCTTATAACAAATACTATATCGGTATAACTGTGTCGGTTGTAATTTTATGAAAACCAATATATAATAACTGACATAACTTGCTTGACCGATATTATGAAACCGATATAACATTATATAACCGATGTTTTTTTTTTTTTCCTAATTTACAGGAATGGCAGCTCATAGACCTATATTTATACCTGTGATGTATGGAGGTCAGTGGGAATATAATGTTGATAGAGAAGAATATAAGTACGTGATGGATAAATGTTGTTGTGTAATACGTGTGCATCTAGGCCTCATTTTCGACCAATTGGTAAGTTCCGTATATAGAAGGTTCAATTTTAGTCCTACTGATAAGTCAGTTGTGATGAAGTACAAGTTTAGGACTCTAGATATATCGACACCACCAATGGAGATTCAAAGTGATATGGATGTTGAGTGCTTTATAGTGGAATGCTCTTGGATAGAATCCAGAAGCTCATTGTGTGTTGATTTTGTGGACAAATTAAAACCGAGTACACAGCCGAATGAAGAGGTTACAGAGAATCAAGGATGCAGTAATTTGTCGGTGATACGGTTAGGCAGCGATAATCCAATATGGTCGAACAACGAGGCCACAAGGAACATGAATATGGATGGTTTGCACGACGATGTTAATTGTGATGATCCTACGGATAGGAATGGGTTTGAAGAAGTAAATTGTGATGATGCTGGACATGGTGTTGAAAATGTTTTTAATTGTGATGATGCAAGAGCAGGGTCTGAAGAAGTAGAAGTTTTCCATGAGATTGATGTTGAAAAATTGTTCCATATCGATGTAGAAGTTGGTGATGGTGCTGAGAAGCCTACCTTTCTCCCATCTTCGAGATTATCAAGGGTTAGTTTGGGAACATCGTCCGAGTTGTCACAAGTTGAGTTAGACCAAATTTTTGCATCAAAATCTGAATTGTATCAATGGATGAGTTTGTTGGCATTGAGAAAGAATTATGAATACAATGTGGTAAAGTCAACTACGAAGGTATTGTACATGAAGTGTAAGCACAATCAATGTCAATGGTAGCTGAGAGCAACAACGCTTGGCACTTCTTTTGGTTGGGTAGTCAGGAAATATGTAAATACTCATTCATGTTCATCTTCAATAATGCGGCCTGGTCATTACCAAGCGAAGAGCAGAGTAATTGGTTCTCATGTAAAACTCTATTACGAGGATGTGAAGCGTATTCATAAGCCTAAGAACATTATCAACGATGTTCGCAAGGAATTTCGGGTCAACATAAGTTATTCAAGGCATGGCGATCATGGGAAAAGGCTTTGGACATAATCCGGGGGGGTGCGGAGGAATCATTCCAGTTGCTACCATCTTATCTGTACATGTTGAAGTTGAAAAACCCTGGGACGATTGTTGAATTCGAGAGTGACAGTGAGATCAGATTCAAGTACCTATTTATGGCAATTGGTGCATGCCTTACCAGATTTCGTAGCCAAATGCAGCTCGTAATTGCAATTGACGCTTGCTTTCTCAAGGGTAAATATCTTGGTAGTTTGTTTGTTGCCACATGCAAAGACGACAACAACAATGTATATCCTATATCATGGGGAGTAGGAGATTCCGAGAATGATGGCGCATGGGAATGGTTCTTCACTAAATTGCGATCAGTAATTGGTCATGAGATACCTGATTTGGTATTTGTGTCCGACAGGCATAAAAGCATTAGTAAGGCTGTACTTACGATTTTCCCTAATGCACTACACGTGCATTGTATATATCACATTGGCCAGAACGTTAAGGCTAAATTCAAGCATGAAAATGTGCATGCTTTGTTCTACAAGGCAACAAAGGCTTATCGAGAATTAGAATTCCATGAATTGTTTAACGAGCTCAAGCGATATGATCCAACCGTCGGGACCTATCTTAGAGAGGCCAGCTTCAGTCGTTGGGCAAGTGCCTATTCGGATGGGAAGCGATTTGATATAATGACGACAAACATTGCAGAATGCCTCAATGTAGCTTTGGCGGATGCATGTAAATTGCCTATTCAATGTTTGATGGAGTATATTAGGAATATGCTTCAACAATGGTTTTATGAGCGAAGGGGTCAAGCTAGTAAGATGGGTGGACATCTCACCTCTTAGGCTGAAGGAGAAATAGCCAAAAGATTGGCATTATCCCAATATTGGCAGGCAGAACCGATTGATATGTATAGATTCAATGTCAAACATGATAACTCCGGTGGCATAGTAGACTTGAAGTCGAAAACTTGCATATGTCGAGTGTTTGATTTCGAGAAATTGCCATGTGGACATGCCCTGGCTACTGCACGTTCAATTAATATTGACCCATACACTTTGTCATCCACATACTACCAAACAGAGGCTCTGTTGTGTGCCTATGCCGATCCGATTATGCCAGTGGGCAGTCAGGCCGATTGGATCATACCGGATGAAAGTGCATCTGTTAATTTACTACCTCCGGCAACTAGACGCCCATGTGGAAGATGCAAGACAAGCCGAATTCATTCAGCTGGTGAAGAGAAGAAGAGGGTAAAATGTGGTCGTTGTGGTCAAATTGGCCACAATTGCCAAACTTGCTCAAATCTAATAAGTTTGGATGAAAAAAAGGAAGGCAGCAGGAAAGGTGCAAAAGTGGATCATGTCTGGCACGTATGCTTGTATTGAACCCATATTGCTTCTTTAACCAATGTTGTAATAAATATTTAAATATACATTCAAAGATGGTAACAACCATGGAACATGTATCATTGCAGTATTTAAAAGAAATTGTTTTGGTGATCGATGTCGGTTCGGACATATCGGTTATCATCACCATGTACGTAAACCGATGGTAACAACAATGCATACGGAATCAGTATTAATAATATCCGATATGTATACGGAATCAACATTGATAATATCCTATCTATATTAACTGACACATCCATGTCCTAACACTACCGATTTTAGGAAACCGATCTAACAAGAAACATAAGTTTAATTTATAATTAAAAAATCGATATCGGTTATTTTAAGTGTAATAGGATAACAGTTATTTTAAATGTAGTAGGATATCGGTTCATATATATCGGTCACGTAACCGACGTATGGAAACCGATTAAAATAAATGAAGAGGATATCAGTTATTTTAAGTGTAATAGGAAAACGGTTATTTTAAATGTTATAGGACATCGGTTCATATATATCGGTCATGTAACCGACATACGAAAACCGATCAAAATAAATGAAGACGATATCGGTTTGTTTAAATCGGTCATCGGCCGATATTTTGCACAAGAAGAACATTTGTATTAGGATATTGATGCATATAACCGACGTATGTAAACTGATGAAATCGAATACCAAGTATATCGGTAATTAACGTCAGTATATAGTCGATGTGTTATACCAATATCGATTAGATGTTTAATACTTTGGTTTCATATTACAATAATCTAAATTCATTTATAAATTATTGTAAATTTAAATCTTTATTACAATAAGATAAATTTACAGTTATATTACAATAATATTCAAAGAATGACAACAATCATTGCAATTATTCTGCCTACCTGTACACAATATGTACGAAAAGAATTACAACTATGCAAAGAATATAAATTTACAAAGAACTACAAAAAAAATTGTTCATTTTTTCTTTCTCTTTATGGCTGGTTTATCTGTAATCTTGGCTGCAAAATCATTTCTTTCCAATAATGCAAACCCATAAATCTCCCAAGCCATTCTAGTTCTGAATTGTGAAGCTTTTGACTGGGTCATTTCTTCAATTGGGTTGCTGTGGGCCATTAATTCCATCCATTTCAGAACAAAAATCCCACAATCACCACCCTTGCGAATTATAAGCAAGTTACAAAAATTAATACGCATCACCATCAAAGCATCTCTACCTAATAAAAATAAAATAAATGTTTCTTACCCAATTTGCTGCGAAGCATCCTCAATCTTTAATTCTCATTTATCCTTCATAATAAATCCAGGTTTAAAATCTCTGTATCCACATTTTGTTAGAAGTTTTGGTATCACATTTTCCATATATTAAAACTTCTTTTCATAACTAATGCGTTTGGTAGAGGAGTAAACATGAACACGTTGAGAGCCCAAATCAACCCTAACCAGAACCCAGTGATTATTATCGATGTTTGCAGGGCAGAGCAGGTTATCCGCGTTCAAAAATGGGTTGGAGTAACCTGTCTCAGCCCAAAAAAATACATGGATGTCATGATCATCCCACGTCTTCCATTTGCCTGCCTTATAGAGTTCCCAATCACTTTTCAAGGATTGTTGTGTGAGGTCAAAATGATAAATGGTTAATTTAAGAAATAAACAGTTAATTCCATATAAATATTTTGATATATATTGATTATTGTATAACTTGCGGAAAATGTTGTATCAACCAATGATACCGTCGTATCGTAGGTCTACGATTCCTTCATTTGCTTGTTAAGCATGTACACGTAGGCATCCATGTGCTGCAATAATGTAAACAAAAAATCATAACTACCTATCGGTTATAAATAAATAATAACCGACATCGAATACCGATGTATAAATAACAATACAACTATCGGTAACATAAATTGATAATTAACCGATATATAAATACCAACATATGAATGTCGATATAGGTTTCATAACCGATATATAAATAGGAATACAACCGTCGGTAACATATATCGGTCATTAACCGATGTATGAATACCGACAAATGAATGTCGATAAAGGTTTTATTACCGATATATAATTACCAATACAATTGTTGGTAACATATATATCGGTCACACACCGATATGTGAATACCGATATATGAATGTCGATAAAGGTTCCATTACTGATATATAATAACAAAAACACTATCGGTTACATATACCGATAAACATATGTGTAAATACCAATAACAGATTACTATACAATTAGAGAATTACTTACCTCAGATTGGAGCCATTTATCTGGTGTAGTGAATGTCTCAAAAAAATCCTTACTCATTTCATAGATGCTTGCTTGTATAGTTGATGTCTGACTATTTGGTTTTTTCATATATTTTTTGAAAGACTCCCAACTAATATCGGTTGGAGTACTTATGTCTAGGGGGCTCAATTGGTGAATATTGGAGGTGTATGTGGGTGGTCCTTTCTCCTCCATTTCAGTAGGGGGATTCAATATTGATTCAATTAGCATTTTTCTTTTTTGCCCCTTGTGCGTACGTCTCTTTTTATACGTCTCCTTAATAGGACTTGTCACACTGACTAATTCTAAGGACATATCCGTCATACCCTCCCCATCCTTCAACTCCCCATCCTTCATCTTCTCCCACTCCTCCACCTTCTTCCCCTCCTCCACCTTATCCCTATCGTCCACCTTCCCCTCCTCCTCCACCTTCGTCCCCTCCATTTCCATCCCTACCTCCACATTCTTCCCCTCCTCCACCTTATCCCCATCCTCCACCTTCGCCCCCTCCATTTCCATCCCCACCTCCACATTCTTCCCCTCCTCCACCTTATCCCCATCCTCCACCTTCCCCCTCTCCTCATCCTTCTCCCACTCCTCCACCTTCTCCTTCTCTATTTCAATCCCCACCTCCACCTTCGCCCCCTCCATTCCCATTCCCACATCCTCCAGCTTCCCCTCTTTAATATCTTCCCCATTCCCCTCCCCATCCCCATCCCTATCCTTCTTCTTCCCCATATTCTCCACCTTCCCCCATAATATTTTTAAAAGGTTTATGATGTTACCTAGATCCCTCTTCACCTCCATCTTCATCATTTCGATCTCTCTATTCACCTCCATTTTCATCATTCTGATCTCCATTTTCAACTCTCCTACTAATAACCGATATCCATGTTCGTATCGGTTAGTCCACATCGGTGTTCCACCGATATAGTAAGCATAATGTTTAAAAGTAGACATATCGGTTATACTTATCGGTTAATAGCACACATATTGGTTCAAATAATCGGTTATTAACCCGATATTGGATTACCGATATGTATAAAAAAACTGATGATGTGAACGGAAATGTCTTTTACTAACCGATAAGTCCGAAAAGACAAGACAACTACACTAAATCTCTATATCTCTATATCATCATAATAAATCCATACCTGTATGGTAAGTGGGAAACCTCCAATGGAATGCATCTTCTTCTTAGAGTTCTGCTTGAACCCATTATATATGCCTTTTCTAGCACTCTCTGTAGTAGTGATAAAGGAGTCGGTTGCCTAAGGGAATAGGTTCAACTCATCCTAGTGAGTGGCCAAGTGAAAATACCTAATATCCACCCTTGTGCGAGGAGCCTTGGAATTGATTTCCCATATCATCATCAGATATCACATGGATAGGAGTTCGTCATCAGAACATTCCACATTTCTGCTAACAATATCCTGATGAAACATCTTAATTAACTCCTTCCCCAAAACCCCCATCTTTAGGTTGCATTGGCGGAAAAACCTGGCAAACATTTGTGGAGGCTGCTTCAATATGATTTTTCACTTTGCTGTTACCAAACTTCAACCCCGTGATCAGCGCAAACTCATCCCTCCCAAATTTTATATCCTGACCTCTGAGCCTAAAGAACAATGATCTTTCCTTATCTGTCTGCTTTAACTGGCTTAACAATAGTCTGTGGACTAATTGAATGCTCCAAGTTAGTCCATCTACTCCATAAACAATTTGGCCAAAAGCAGATGCCTTAAAATTTTCCTCCAGGTGAGGCCTCTACTTCAGTATACTCCGAATGCCTTCAACGCTGACTTCAAAATGATCAAGTCTCGTTATTCTGGCAGTGAAATACTTGTTGATCTCGAAGTCCTTATCCTTTATCATCTTCTTCTCGCTCTTGTTATTCGCCGACTTATCCATCATATCACTGTTGTTCTTCTTGAATGACACACGACGTGAGAACACCATCAGAAGCAAATACGCGAGCAATGAGCGACGTCAGTGTAACCTCTTCAGAACTTCAATAGTAGATGCAATCAATGGAAATGGGAAGAAAGAGCGACATCGATGTATGTAACCGTATGGAGTAGCCGATTGGAGTGCAAGCAAGATCAAGACTCACGTTTTAGCGGGAAGGGAATTTGTGTCCAGTAAAAAAGCAGTCCACTCGATGCGTACATTGGTCAATGCATATGCCGAAAAAAATTCAAATTTTTTACTAATATCGGTAAAGCGTATCGATATCAAAACCGAATAGTCTTAACCGATATAATATAAACCGATGTGGCTATTAGGATATCAGTACACTGATATGACAAAGTGGAGCAACATCGACAACGTGTATCGATTACCAACCGATATGATTTAACCGATATTGAAATATTTAAGTGAATTTAACATTAAAACGGTTCACTTTCTAATGTCTTCACCGATGGGACATGTTGGCGACTGGAATTAAGTGCATTCTAGATACTCAACAGACATGCAAAATGATGTCCGTTGCACAATTCCCAATACATAATATATAACCGAGATAATATCTGTTCCATGTATTAGATTTAAACCGATACACTATACACAGTGACTGATATGTTGACAGATATGTTAATATCGATGCTTATAATGTATAACAGAGGCGAATGATATCGGTATAACAGAGACGAATGATATCGGTATAATGTAACCGATATAATGTAACAGACATTGGGCAATATACCAGTCCGATAAGAAACATTTAAGAGTATTTAATATTAAAATGGTTCACTTCCCAATATATGCACCGATAAGACACGTTGGCAACTGGAATTAAATGCCTAATTTACGTCGCCAAGATAGTCCACCGATATGCGAATTATCGGTGCAAATATATCGATTACACAATCGATATATATGCACCAATGTGTTTGAACCGATATGTTTTATGTTTTATGAGATTTTAATATCGGTTCAAATATATCTGTTAGTATAACCTAAATGTCAGAACCGATATGTTAATATCGGTCATATATTGGTTATTATAACTGATATTTCTAAATCGATATTGAAATATTTAATGCCCGAGATCAGCACTTCCCAATGTCATGACCGATAGGACTGGGCCAATGTCCGTTGCACTTCCCAACGTCAGCACCAATAGGATTGGGCTGCTCTATAAATATGCTCTCATGTAACAACTCACTAATTGTTGAAGATGGCAAAGATCATATCGACCTTAGCAGGTTCATTCAAACAATGTGATTTCTCTGACTCAAGATGAGCTTCCAAATACATTGCTAGTGCAAGATGGTGAGACTGAAGTAGAAGACATTGTTGAAGGCATTAGGAGGTGGGACTGAAGTAGAAACCAAGGAGATATATAACTTCCCTCGGCCTTATCGGTTGCAATTGTAAGTTCATTCACACACAGTGATTAGCAATCATTGCTTGTGAATGAACCTTCAATTGCAACTAATACGGACGAGAAAGTTATTTATCTTCATGGTTTCTGCTTCAGCCTAACCTCCCAATGCCTACTGTAGAGGATGGTAGCAGAAGAGGGACCTACAACAAAGGTGCAACACAACCAGCTTTCATATCGGTCACCTTGAAGACGTTGTTCCCCAATGAACTGAAGCAGAAGCCAAGGAAATAGATTACTTTCATCAAGTTTCTCGGATACAAGAGCAGGTTCATTAACAAACAGTGAGTGATTGCTCTAACCATTTGGGGTTCTTAAACCTCCAAATACATTGCCAAGACAATACTTTGGCAATTTATTGGGAGGTTGAATAATCCAGAATGGTCAGAGCAATCACTCACTGTTTATGAATGAACCTACTCTTGCATCCGAGAAGCCCAAGGAAAGCGATCTATTTCCTGGCATCTGTTTAAGTATGCCTTCTGTAGAAGAGGGACCTACAACAGAGGTGCATCACAAGAGAGACACCAAATTTTTTTATTTATTTTTATTGAATTAATGATGTGTTAGTCCAATGTAATGGTATTTGTGTATAAATATGAAGTTTGTGTATAATAGAAGATGTTATGGTTGACTTCCAATTATAATGTAAATACAAACTGAAAATACTATCGGTTCCATTACACTGATATATCCGCACCGATAGTCACATATACGAAGGATGTCGGTTAACCTTATCGATTTGTATCAGATAAATTTGAACCAATAAATATCTTATTTTCCGTCATTAACTATTTAAATATCGGTGAGAAGTGAAAAAGACAACGTCTTTATAGTTATACCAATATATTCTCACCGATACTCACATGTACAAAGGATGTCTGTTAAACTTATTGGTTTGTATCTGAACCGATAACTCTTAGGGGAAGTTCAATCATTTTAATATCTCTTGAATATGCATCGACACCATGTATCGGAGTAATTGTATCGGTTTCAATTTTATGTCAACCGATACATCATATAATGAAGAGGATATCAGTTTTTATAGAATTGACTGTTCGGTTGCCCGACTTTTGGTATCCCTTCTTTACTAGCTCATTTATTCCACTCTATTTTATTTTTCGTCATTAACCATTTAAATACCAGTGAGAAGTGAAAAGGACAACGTCTTTAATATTTATACCGATTATTCTCACCGATACTCACATGTACGAAAGATGTCGATTAAATTTATCAGTTTGTATCCGAACCGATAACTCTTGGGGGAAGTTCAACCGTTTTAATATCTCTTGAATATGTACTGACACCATGTATCGGTATGATTGTATCGGTTTCAATTTTATGTCAACCGATACATAGTTACTAATATACATCATATAACGAAGAGGATATCAGTTTTTACGGAACCGACCATTCAGTTGCCCGACTTTTGGTATCCCTTCTTTACTAACTCATTTATTCCACTCTATAATATCGGTTTTAATTTTATATACCCGCTAGTCCCACGCTATATATATATTGTATCGATTGGATTTAGAAAGTAGCAGCAGTAGTAGCAGCATATGAGGGTCCTCCAAGAGAAGTGCAAAACAAAGGCAAACCATTGATCAGTGGGTTTGCCTTTTGTTTTGCACTTCTCTTGGGGTGCTCAGAGATTGGATTGCACCGCATCCTATTGCTAGTTCAAATTCCAGGTATGTTGCCAATGATTATTTGATTTATACTATCGGTTATGTTATTCTAAATCGGCTATAAAACTTGTACTTCATCACAACCAACTTATTAGCTGGACTAAAATTGAACTCTATATACGGAACTTACCAATTGGTCCAATGTGAAGTCTAGATGCACACGTATTACACAGCAACATATATCGGTCACGTACTTGTATTCGCCCTTATCAACATTATATTCCCATCGACCTCCATACATCACAGGTACAAATATAGGTCTATGAGCTGCCATTCCTGTAAATTAGTTAAAAAAAAAAAACATCGATTGGATGTAAGTTAAAAAAATTATCGGTTATATAATGTTATATCGGTCTCATAATATCGGTCGCGCAAGTTATATATGTCGGTTATTATATACCGTTTTATATAAAATTACAACTGATACATTTATACCGATATAGTATTTGTTATAGGATCTATAACGGTTACTATGTATCGATTTACATTAAATTTATACCGATACAATTATAGCGATATATGATATCGGTGCATAAAACATTTTTGGGTACCGATATGTAAACTGAACCGATATAAAACATTTTTGGGTATGCTTCTAGATTGAACCTATAGTGAAATCCATAGCCTTCAGTCAATTGAGCTTTAGAATGCAGAACCAAAGCGAGGTTCATTTGCATACCCATTACGTAGTCATTAAAAAAATCGCATCGAAGTAGGTAAAACACTCTGAAATTACCTGCAATGGCTTTGAAGGCGAAGACCGACGAAGAAGCAGCAACCCTAGATGCTTAGAACAGAGAATGAGGTAGAGAGATGATGAAGAGGACGAGCGAGAGAGATGTTCTGGTCGGCGGGCGATTGGGGATGTGCGCGCAAGAGGAAGAAGACAAGGGGATCCTATTGCCAATTTAAATCGAGGGCATTTTAGTTCATTCAACTCTCAAAAATCTTAGTTTTGCAAAAAAAATATCAAGAGTCCTATTTTTGCAAAGTTCTTTGCCGGCAGTCATATTTTTGCAAATTTCCCCAAAAAAATTCGTATGAAAATTTGTTTAAAATTGGAGAAGATAGAAAAATTTGTCTCAAATTCTACAACGAGCATTTTTTAGACGACTCAAAATCTGTCTCAAATTCTAGAAAGAAAAATCTATTTCAAAATCCTTCTCAAATTTTAAATAAAAAAAATTCGTCTCAAATTTTGCAACGAGCATTTTTCCAACAGTCCAAAATCCATATCTAAATCCATCTCAAACTAAAAATCCGTCTCAAAATCCATCTGAAATAGATTGTTTTCTTGTAGTGTTCAGGGTGAAAGTGCCCCGATGAGTTTCCTCTAGATGGGTCTGAAGACTCTTTAGAACCACTGAGTGAACTAGGCTCGAAAGACTCTAGGTGGTCTTCGAGGTATGCAATGCTGAGGTTTAACCGTCCTAGAGACTCTCCGGGGACTCCGAGGGACTGTTGTTTGGGTGACTCTCTGGAGTCATTCGAGGATATGCAAAATACTTAAGAATTTTTGAAATTTTGGAATTTGTGAAATTTCTTAGGGCACCCCACAACAGTTTCACAATCACCCAAATAGCATCGACTTTCCTTGGAGTTCGAGCTAATACCATGATTAAATTTGTTGTCACATGTTTTCATTTCCATTCGGGAATGTCTAAATGTTGTAATCCCCACGATGATTTTTTGTGTTTAGCTATCACTCGCTGACATATGTCACATTTCCCTAGAAATTTGGTCACATTTTTCTTCATTCTAGACCATCAATATATTTTTCGAAGATTCTAATACACTTTGGTGGTTCCTGGGTGCACTATATATGAGGAACGATGTGCCTTCCTCAAAATTTATGTCATACTCACCATAGGCAGTCACGTATACCATTCTGTTGCACAACTCTGATGGGGTTGCATATGCTAGTTCCAAGTCATGCACCAGTAATTCTTCTCGTGGCGTCATAACTGTAGAGATCTATGTGGTTAATTCGACACTTTAACCTTTAAAAAATAATTTTTCTTTCTGAAAAACAGTTCAAATTGGCCACTATATATTTTAGCCCAAATAAACTATCAAATTTTCATAAATAAGGACTCAGTAACCAACCATTAATTGTTGATTGCGTTATAGACTTAAAAATTGTCATCTAATGATGTTAAAATCTACTCTCAATGGTTGACTAACATTGCCTTGTTTATAAAACTTCAATGGTTTATTTAATTCATTCTAAAATTTCGTGATGGATTTGACTCGTCATCCAAAATATCGCGGTCGTTAATTTTTTTATTAGTTTTATGTCACTTTAATTTAGTTTGAGTTTTCGATAACAACAGATATCCCCTTGATCAATTTTTATTTTACTTATTTCCACTTTGTTTTTTTCTTTTCTCACTATCAATCTCTAACTTAGAGGTTAGAAACGTCTCGATATTGATAATAATAAAACTATAACTCATCTAGCGAAGCACTTAGAACAAAATCTTAACTTGGGTTCTAGGCTGAAGAAGACATTATAATCTTATGTATATAATTATACTTGGATTTTTGCACGTCGTGGAGAATACCCAGAATTATATCACATCAAGGCTGCAGGAAACATCAATATATAAACAAGAGAAGGCGTGGGCGGGCAAGCGGAAAGCAAGATCATTAATCTCATTCCAAGACACAAGGAATAAAGGCATGGTAACTTCCGGAAGCAAAGCAAAAGCGAAAAAAGGAAAGAGTAGAACGAAAGACACGTGAGCCTCGTGTTAGTACTGTTTCAATCTTCAAAATCACATAAAGAACCCATTAGAAACAAATAAATGGCACAATATTGATTGCATATAAAACTTTATATTTGAGCAAACTCTTTATTAATTGCTTTAGTTCTTCTCTCCTACGTAACTTTCTTTATTAATGGTGGACATGGGGACATGCGGTAGAGTATATCTGGAAGTGTAACGAGGAATTGATCTGTTTGACACATTTGTTCTTCCTTTGCGTGTGAGATTTGTATTCCTTGCACGTGCATGTACAGCAGCCATAATACTAAAGAAAGCTTTGAGCTCATTCGGGAAGCATTAATACAGATGACCATGATAACACTCCTCCTCAAGTTTACCAAATAAGCTCCAAGATCGCTGTGCAGGTAATCATATGGTAATATTTAGAATTAACACTTGTGATTTTCATTGATTTCTTTTTATCTTTAAACTGTTTATTGGAGTGTGTGTGTATATATACATATATATTATATTCATCAGATTAAGTCCTTGTGAAGTTCAATTAAATCAATAATCTACCAACAGGAGTTCAATTAAGTGGACGCAATTGTCCATGTAATTTTCCCAGTACAGAAAGACATGTCTCTCTCTTATTAATTGTGTGTCCCTGTGATTTTGATATTATATAGGCTAGAAAGGAAAATAAATACAATTAGGATGGCATTGGGAAGTAGAAATGATGCAACGGATAACCGGTCTTCAAGTGAAGGATCGGAAGAAGGAGAAAGGACTGATACTTCTGATGATTATTCGGATCAGGACAGCTATGAACTAGGAAACCACAATGCACAGCCAACAAGTTCTCAGTCCCCCAGCAGTGAGGAATCGGAAACAACTGTCTCTCTCAATGAAGAAGCAGAACAGGAAGGTAAAAGGAATCACCCCAAAACCTATAAATGCTTTTGCTCCTACCAGATTATTTTGAATTTATTCTTGTTAAATGTACTGGATTGTCCTTTTTGAATTAGTTGTCTTATATTTACCAACTTTAGATAGGATGTACGTAGCTGTTCATTTGGCCAAAACATTTACTAGTACCAATACCATGTGGTTGCTGCGTCCATGTCAAAGTATCATGTTGAGTGAACCAATTAATGTTTGTCTTTCGTATTTTTCTTTCCAAAATCTTCATTCTCAAATCCCATATAATTAGATGGAGATGAATTTCCAAATAATTCAAATTCAGATAAAAAAAATAAAAAATAAAAAAGAAACCAAATCTAAGTAGAAATAGAAAAACCCAAAGAGTTGGATTATAAATAGGTTAGTCATCATAAAGTTTTGTATAACTCAATAGGATGGCTAAGGTTCATTAGATGTAAACATTTATTCAGTTGGAGTACTGAGAGGAGGGAGAGTTTGCCCCATTTTTCTGATTTAAAAACTTATAATTTTGGTGATTTAGTCTATCATTTCTCTTTTAGAATCAACAACTTAAATTTCTTGAAAGATGTAACAAAGTCAAATTCTTTTTGCTCTTGAATTCCCAATATATGTGTCACTTGTTCGATGTAATCTTAACATTATTTTTTCTTTTTTATTTTGTTGAAACCATGCAAGTCTCTTTGAATGACTACTAGTGCATCATCATTTTAAATTAATATCTCAGAATTAAGGCAGATATTATCATTAATAGTAAAAAGAGTACAACATACCAAAAACTAAATGGTTGAGTATACATCTGACTTTATGAACTCCAGTTGTTTGGTTATCATAATTTTTCTTTCCTTTTGGACCATTACATTACCCACTACTTTGTTGAAATAAGATTGGGCTTTTCTATTGTCTAAGAAACCTTCTTAATTATTTAACACAAATAATTGCAATCTAGCCATTCTTTTTTCATGGCTTTCAAGTCAATCTCTTAGCTTATTCGTAAAGAGTGAGTTCAGAAATCCTAAAAGTCACGATGTAAATTTTGTGTATTGCATGCTTTTCATTTTACTTTTGCTTTCTCCCTCTCCAATACCATTATCCTCGGCCTCAACAAGCTTAGTCATTGGACTCCTAGTGACCCCATTTGGGAGTCGTGGGTGACTCCTAGATTGCTTTCTCTCTCTCCAATACCATTATCCTCGGCCTCGACAAGCTTAGTCTTGGGGCTTTTTAGTTGCAGAAAATAGTCTTAGTTTTTCAAAAAATACTCTCTAGAAAATAAAAATTTAATTATAAAACTTATTCAAATACAAGTAGGGCTGAGCATAAATTCGGTTAAACTGATTAAACCGAACCGAACCGATTGGTTTGGTCGGCTCGGTTCGGTTAGCCAATGTGAGCAGTTTGGGCTCGGTTAATATTTTATAAAGATTTCAGTTAATCGGTTCAATTCAGGTATTTAGGCAAAAATGCCCACAAAACCGAACGACCAACTCGGGCAGCGACACTACCTCACTCCAACCAAGTTCATGTTTTGTGACTTCTGTCCATTGCCTTTCTTCTTCGTTCTTGCGCAAGAGCAGCACACCCAAGAGACTGCCTCACTCGAGTCACCCCCCCACCTGTCGTCAACCTTCATCTCATCTTCGACTCGTTGGCTTCTCCCTCACCTAGCCCTCCTGCACCTATTAACTCGAGACCCAGCCCCCCTCCACCAGTGATCAAAGCATCGACCCTAGCCCTAGGTCATTGGTGGCTAACCCTCACCACCTCGTCCCCTTCAGACCCAAAAGCCTTCACTGTCGACGACGGCTTCTCCCCCACCCAACACCCAGCCCTCTCTGCACCTGATAGTTCGAGACCAAGCCCACCCCTCACCCCGTCGAACGTGACAACAAATCCTAAGCCATTTCACCCTCCTCACTTCACCATTAACAATCTTGCGAGTATCACCGTCATCGATTTGAGAAGGTAATACAATTTCAGCAACTTAATCATCGTGTGGTTTTGATTGTCATGTTCGATCTGGTTGGTTTCCCTTGTTGTTTGTTTAATCTTTCAATGCGCTTTGCTAATTCATTGTTTAACTTGTTTATGTTTTATGATTTGGTTCGTTGTTTACTTGTTATTGTTTTGTGTTTTGTGATTTGGTTCTGTTTCAGTGTTTTGTGATTTGTTGTTTGTTTAACCTATAGATACCTTCGATATTTCTATTGGCTTTCTTCCATGATTTGCTGTTTGATTTGCTGTTGTTGTTTTGTATAACTTTGAACAATTAAGTTTTCCTTAGCATATGCTCTATGGAAAAGGAATTTGAATTTGGTTTCTTAGTATAGTAGGAATTCAATAATCCACTGTAATTGTCATGAGTCAAAATCAAAAATCATCCCATGTTTTCTATTTTGTTAATTTTTAGTGTTTGCTGTTGTTGATGATAGGGGGTTAGAAATCAAGATGTATTTGGAATTGACTTGGATGTAAATTAAATTAATATATCAGGATGTCAAGGAATTGAATCAAGATGTATTCGGTTAAATCTTTGGGCTGTTTTTTGGTTTAATTTTTGGTTCGGTTTATTTAAAGGTCAAATCGGTTAATTTGGTTCGGTTTTTGGGCTATTTCTCCGGTTTGGTTCTCAGTTCAGTTAATTCAAAGTTTAAATCGGTTATTTCAGTTTCGATTATTTCGGTTAGTGTATCAAGTTGGTTTGGTTTGGTTCGATTATTTTCAATGGGACAGTTCGGTTTGATTAGATAAAATGGGGCGGTTCAGTTCAGTTATAACCGAATATACACCCCTAAATACAAGAACTTTCTAAATAAGGATTTAAGATTTAGAAAACACTCGTTCTCCAAAATTAAAATGAACTTTCAAACTCGTAAAATAAGTTTTCTAAATTTTTTTCTACTAATTTGGAGATTTTAGTAACGTGATTTTTCAAAAATATTTCTCAAATCATCTCTATTCCCTTCTATAAAAAAAATTACATTGAAAAAATATCTTTTTGTTCAACGTATATGTGTTCTAAGTTCTTAGGTAGAAAATTAGTTTTGTATACTTCTAACATTTTGAATGCAATTCTTTAGTTTTTTATAGATAAAAAAATTAAAGATTTTATAGAAAACAAGAAATAAAAGCTCCAATGATCCTCCTCGGTAGTGTTGGAGTTTGGGACTCCAATAATAGTGGGAAGGAAATGGGAAATGAAAAACATACAACAAATAAAAATAAAAATAAAAATAAATTGAAGTTATCAAATAACCTATTATGTGTTCTGTCATTTTAAATGAAGATAAAAGCTAAATATGAAAATTTGTAATTCAGAACAAAAAACTGAAAAAGAAAAAAAGCATGACTATACACTATGAGAGTTCCCATGTTTTTATGCACTCTTGGTACCAAATATTTTGGGGCAGAAACATTTACATGCCACTAACAGTAAGTTAACCCTTGCAATTGTACTTTCTTTTTTACTCTCCACATGCTTCTTTTCACTTGTATCAATGTTAATGGTTATTCACAGTTGTTTTACTTATATCTCCTGGAGGGTTTCATTGCCACCATCATGATGGTTTCCAACTTCAAGGTTGACGCCAATTCTTGGAGAACTGCCATTCCTCTCGCCCCTAATGTTTCTCTCATCGCACAAGTGAATTTGTCCCACAATGATGCCACATCTTTACCCATGTTACCTTCTAATCTCCTCTCAATCACGCACTCATTTCTAGCATCTCAAACCTTCATCAAAGCCTGCTGATCAAAACACTTTTTAACCATGACTTCTGCAACTCTTGCACTCAGTTCTGTTTCACTTCAAGAATAAAATCACCTTATCTATTGTCTAATGGGTAAAATCTTTCGTACAAAACCAATGCATCAATCTGATTATGCTAGAATTGTAAGATAAATGTTTAAAATTTGAATTTGTTTCAAATTCACTCGTATTTGAATTTTAACAATTTGATGGGATAAGTGATTGTAATTTGAATCTAATTCAAATTTCTAAATGAATATATTTATTTATATCTATATAATACCTATAAATAGGCATAGAACCCAATAAAAAGATACAACAATCAGAATTAATTTTTGATCGCTCATATATTGTCACTGGCATCACCATTCGAGCCTCAAATGGATAAATGATAGATGTATAAGAAAGTTTTTATAGTTTTCTTCCACATAGGTCGTTAGACAAATCAATTTCGATTATTCTGCTGCGATTCGAGTATTTTACATACCGTTTACAGTTTTATTAAATGTTTATAGTGGTATTAGAGTTTGGTTTATTTGTCTACACCTTTGTGGTTGACTATTTGTATTCACGGAATTTTGTAACTTATTGTGATATTTTTACACGAAAATTATTTTATGTTTGCCCACCGCAATACAGACATGACTGAGGCAGCCATGGGCAACAAGACTAGTTCAAGGGCTTAGGGGTCCTAAGCCATCATTAATTTAGGGGCTCCAACCCCTTAATGAAAAATTAAAAATTTATTAATTTTATTTTAATAATAAAATTAAAATAATTATTTATTAAGTTGAAGGGGTTGGGCCCTAGGCAATTGCCTCACCAGCCTACCCCTTCAGCCGCCCTTGGTGGGCAGCCATGTTCGTTATAGCCGTTGGGCTTGCTGCTCGTTGGTCATCCTCGCGATGGCTGAGGTGTCGTCGGTGACAGTCACTATAGGAAAATCATAATTTAGTGACGGGATTTGTGACGGGGCCCCACCCGTCACTAATTTGTGACGGGTTTAGTGACGGAAATCCGTCACAAAAAACATGGCACAAAATTTAGTGACAGAACGACAATGCCCATTACTGATTAGTGACGGGCATGCCTTGCCCGTCACTGATCAGTGATTGTAGGCAGTGTCGGGATTGCCATGCTTGTCACTGATCAATGATTGCAGGCAGTGACGGGCCTGCAATGCCCGTCACTGATCAGTGACGGGACTGCCATGCCCGTCACTGATCAGTGACGGGACTAGCACATCTGTCACTAATTTAAGTTTAAAACCCCTCTCCCGAACAGCTATTCTCCCCCTTTCCCTCTCTAGTTCTCACTCATTCTTGCCCCCTTCCTCCTATTCCGACGCCATTTCTCTATTCCCCCCTTGGTTCTCTTGATTTTTCTGCTGCTACTGTCTCCCACCGGTATTGTTACTACTCTGGTGTCATTGCCGCCATTCTTTCAGTCAATGAGATAATTATTTTTTGTTGTTTAGTTTTAGTCATTTTGTGCATGTTTAGTTTTAGTTATTTTGTGTTAATTTAGTTTAATGATTATTTTGTATTAGTTTAGTTGTAGTTATTTTGTTTTAGTTTACTTATAGTTATTTTGTATTAGTTTAGTTTAATGGTTATTTGTGTTTTTTTTATTTTTAATTGAAAAAAATTACTTTTAATTAAAATATAATACTGTTATTTTAAATAAAATACATAGAAAATGTTGATGTAATACTATAATTTTTAATAGTTTACTTTTAAATGTAATACAGTTTACTTTTATTGTTATAAATAAAATATACACATTAAAAAATACAAACAATTCTATTTGACATAAAACATAAAAATAATAAATAAAATTTCAATTCAAATATTTAAAACTAACATATGATATAAATTAGATAATTATTTTAATTCAAATATGCAGGTAATTAAATACTAAAAATTAAAATAGTATTTAAGAAAAATATTATTTTGTTTTTATAAAATATGTAGAGCACACTAATAGATTTTAAGATTTTTATCTAAAATAAAACAATAAAAAGAAGAAATAAAATTTCAATTCAAATATTTATTATTAATATTATAAATTAGATAAATATTTATTTTATTTTATTTTAAAATTAATTTTAATATTTTATTTTTATTTTTTTATTATTTAAAACTATTTGTGAGTGGTATTCCCGTCACAGATCTGTGACGGGGTTCTGTACCCCACCACAGATCTATGACGGGAAAGCTTGCTTGTCACAGATCTGTGACGGGATTGCTCAACTCGTCACTAAAATTCAGTGACGCCATTTTTTGTGACAAATTTTTATCCCGTCACTAAAAATTTAGTGACGAATTTTTTGTTTTTAGTGATGAATTTTTCTACCACTAAAATTGATTTTTCTTGTAGTGAGTTGTGTACGTTGTGGCTAGTGGCTTGATGCTTTAGTGGTCTTGTCGCTTGGTTTTCTCGCCATGGCAGTAACCAAATCCGATCGGTGTAGCGGCCAGATGAGGTCCGATCAGTGTTGCTGGCGAACTTAATTGGGCCTTGTTGTCTTCTCCATTGTGGGTCGTCCTCGTCATGGCTGAGGCGTTGTCGCCGACGGCCATGTTCGTCCTCGTGGTGGCTGAGGCTGTCCTCGGCAATCGTGTTCGTCACGACCAGTAGAAGGACCGTCGCCAGCGAGTGTGAGGAAGCTTGGCCATGATTGGTTGCGTACACCTGTCGCCAGAGGCCTGGTTCGTCACGACAAATGAGACAAGGCAGCGGCAGCGACGACCATGGCGTCGTTAGTCGCCGCCGATTATACATGTCATCGGCAATGGCATCTTTCGTCGCTGCATCATTTCTGGTGTTACTTCCTTTACCTTCCTAGCATAAACGATAGCCTCTATGGCCGTCGTAAATGGAGGCAGCCAGTGGTTAGAGCCCCCGGCAATGAGGGATGGAGAAGAAGAGGGAATGGTGGTTGGCAGTGGAGGAAGAAAACGGCAACAGCAGCGCAGGGATGCCTAGAAACCCTAAGTGATGTTTGGGGAAGATGATGGATCTTGACCCATTATGTGTTGGGTTGACCTGATCCATTTATATATCCATGAGAGGATCTAGAGTTGGGCCAAGGAATTTATTGAATTGGGCTTGGGCTTGGACTTGGGCCATTTGTCTTTATTAACAAGTTGGACCAGGTTTTAATTAAAATCATTTGGACCTTAATTTTTGTACTGTGGCATATTATTGGGTTTTTATTTAATTATTTTCATTATACTTTTGGGCCATTAATTAATTAATTTAATTTTGAGCCTAAAATTATAAATTAGATAATAAATCTATTTTTTAGATTAGAATAATAATAATAATTAAAAAAATGAGAATTGGTTTTCAGAATATCCAATTCTGGAATATTAATTTTTTAATTAGTAATATTGTTTTCATGACATTTATTATGTGTTTTAATTTTTTCATGGTAATTGTTTGGATTATTCTTTTAGACCATAAATTAATAACAATGATATAACATTGTTATACAACCGTGCGTACAATTATTGATATAATTACTAACGCCTCCAAAATGCACAACGACTATCAAACTAAGCATCATTGGCCCTCAACTGGCCACATCCTCGCTCTCGCAGCAGTCCTTGGCTGGAACGTTGAATATTCCAGGGGCATAACCTATGTTAGATGATAAAACATCTGAATGATAGAATGAAACAGTCTACTGAATGCATGAAAGACATACGAGTATGGCATAAACAAACAACAACAATATGCAACCCGTTTAACTTGAGAAATCTCCTTGACATACTCAACCTCCCGTGGAAAAACCATTCCACACACATTTGGGGTTGACAGTGTCGCAACATACGTAATCCCTCGAGTTTCCTACCGTGTCACTCATTCACATGGATTAATCTTGCCCCATTCTCAAGAAAACCCCATCCCATCCCATACGAACATAATAACAACACGAAAATCGACATCCCGATGATATGAAAATCACACGCCATGCACCGACTCTTTTATAAGTTAAAAACAGTTGATGCAATATATCACATGTTCAATATGCAAATGATGTCACAAGTACATAAGAGAAATGCCTTTGCAAAACAACCCAAGTTCTGCAGGGTATAACCGCTTACTAGAACTAGTTCAATCACATGTAACCTGAGTTCGGGAGGATAAAACCGCTCACCTAAACCCACTACACACACTCCAACACATTTCAAAACAAGGTAAGACTAGAATCAAACCACTCACCTTAATTCAAAAAAATCCAATTGTGTGGCGAATCACAAACACTCGTGCTTGTACTTAACCTTGAGCCACGACACTCCCCAAACACCATATTTAATTAAAGATCATCAAAATCCATTTTTCCTCAATGTTTCATAATTTTCTCCCAATTTTCACCTTGATAATTCTAAAATAATTATCTTCTCAAATATTTTTCTAAATATTTCAACATGATAAATCCTAAAATAAATCAATAAAAATACCGAAATTGAAATTACCAAAATGCCCCTTCTCATGCACCCTCACGCACCTAGCGCGTGGTTACCCTTAGAGTGTGGCGCGAGCAGCCACACGCCACCTTCTTCCTCATTTTTTTGGCTACCGACAACGTCTCGGATGGAAGATTCGAGGGCACCCCTTCAAGCCCTTGAAGAGTCGATCTTGTTGCCACCGGTTGTCGATCGAAAAGACACTGAAATGTGCAGCAAACGGGCTGTTGTAGGTCAGCGAAAACAGTCCGCCACCTATCGCTAGTCGAGCTTCAAACGGCCACAAAATGCACCCAAAACACCTCCAAACGCTCCAGAAACAAAGCCCTCACACCCAAGAGCAAAATCCCTCTATCAACCCTCTTCGATTCTCATGAAACGTGACCAATTTGATGCAAAAATTTCTTAAAATTTTGGCCCCTTTTATGGCCAAAATCCAGTCGTTTTTCAGCCAATCGCCAGCCAAAGGTTGGCCCCTAAGCATCCCTCAGTCGTATACCACTTCCCCCAGCTCCTCCTCGACAGTCCCATCGCCAAAATCAGCGGCCACGTGTGAAGGAAAGTTGCGGCCGATTTCTTCGTCACTATGTTCACACTACAAGTTTGGTTAATTACACTTTGACCCCCATAGTTTCTTCCAATCTCATTTTGACCTTTCCAATGCACCCCTGAACTATCCAATACCACCATTAAGGCCTACAAGATTTTTACTTCTCATATCACCCTTGAAATTCCAAAAATCTATCATTTTGACCTCCCTCGGGCAAAATTAAGAAATTACATTTTGGCCTAGTTGATCGTTTTGACCTTAAATCTCTTTGTTTCGACCCAAAATTGCTCAAGGGTTGTTTCATACATAAAATATAAGTCCTCAAGACACTCCATTGACTTTTTCGATATTCCCTACGTTGATTCAATTTTCTCAGCCCAGTCGACCATTATACCGAAAACTGTTCCCGATCCAACTTCTTTCATCACCTAAGATCATAACTCGTATTACTTGTCAATACCATTACATTTTCCTTGGCTATCTAAGGTCTGGGATACTTCCTTTGATCGATTCGGTCGCTTAAGACTGCAATAGTGTACCCTAAAGCCTATTTTTTCTAAAAATTCGATTTATACCTTTCATTAATTTTCATTTATAGCCTCAAGAAAGTCTTGGGTATTACAGATTATATTGAAAGCTAAGACCTACGAGTCTAAGAGAATTGATAAGTGGTCTGAAGTCACCATTTGAGGGCTCTAAGTAGGGGCTACCATCAATCTTTTCATCTCAGCTTATAATATTATTAAAGTCAACAATGAATATTAGGGCTATTTGGTAGGCATGGAAGATGTGATTCATTTTTCTCCAACCAAGGGCTTAAAAGTGATTTTAGAGGGGTGTTTATTTGTAGTTAAGGATCCACAAGAAATTTCTATTATGGTCCAAAATGAGGGTAATAATGACTTTTATACTTTGGAATAGGACTTTAATGTCTAGTTCATTTCTATAGTAGATGACTAGATCTATACTTTCCTTTTTCTCATTTAGCATCATAGTGGAGAAGTGGTGATAGCTAAGATATTTGAGAATTATATTCAAAATGGGTTATTTAACGCATGCCTCTATAAGAAAAAAATCAAACAAGCTAAAATTCTCAATGTAAGGCATTTATTTTGGAGGATGTTTGAGGCCATAACAATGGCTCCATAGTTCTAAGTGATTCTAGTTATAATGTTTGGTTGTGCATTATAAAGCTTACCCCAAGCCTTTAGAGTTGTTTCTTGATGACTATTATATGCTCACCCATTTCCTTTTAATTTTTCTTTTTGTCATGATCTTTGTAGTGATACTAAAGTGGTTGTTATGGGTATCCTCTTGGTATTCTTGCATTGAAATCTTTTCCTCCATAATACTTGAGCTTGAGAAGGATGTGTGGCAGGGTTAGTTTATAGGGATTTTGCTTTTTTTGTGTGTAGCTTGTGAATGATCTTGTAGTCTCATATTGTATTGCAAGATATTATGAGTAGGTATTTGATCCTCCAAGATATATAATTAGATTTACTACATGATGGTGTATTCCAATCTCCCTTTTTAAGAGTCATGGTCATTAAGTTTAAGTGGATGTGAGTTAGGGAAGGGTGTTAGGCTATTAGGTGTTTCAGTAATGGATTATTTAGGGAGGTGTAGGGTGAGGCCATTTCAAGGTGTGAGTTATGGAACATAAGGTGTTCTTTTCAAATTATAAATAACTAGAGGTGCCCTTGAATATAATCAACCTTTATATGCTAACTATAGCAGTTTGAGGGTAAAGGGATGATGGGGAAGTCTTCTTCTAATTTAAAGTTTGTGTTGTATGATGGTAATATGTGTTAGCAAGGTAGGGAATGTATGAAGGTGCAAAGAGGTCACTTAGATTAGTTACAAGTTTATTACTTTTTAATGGTGGAGTAAGGACAATGCTAGTCATTTCGGTGTGGTTGTAGGGATAAGGGTGGGATTGGACTTACTCCACTATTGTAGAAGGGTTAATTGTTACAGTTAAGGAGTAGGTTCTCTACTGTGGGAACATAGTTATGCAGAGCATGGTATGTTTTGGATGCTAGTTTTATGGTACAATAAGGGTAGGCTTACTTAGTTCATTATTTTGGGTCCTGTTTTATAGTTTTATTTAAGGCAAAATTAGCTATATTGATTTTTTGCTATTATATCTTTTATTTTCTTTTGAATTTTTTTCTATGTACTTGTGTAACTTAGTGTTACTAAAAATGTAGTATGTTGTGGGTAATGGTCAGAGAACATGTACAATGCATGTTAGTATTCTAGTTTTGTATAAAGGATAGGCTCAATTGGTCATTACTTTTTACTTGTAATACAATTTATATATAGTAGTACTCGAGTCAAAATTAGTTAATTCTTTGCTATTACATAAGTTTGTTTATTTTGTTTCTTTTCTATGTTCTTGCACATTTTATGGTATGAAGAATCCTACATCAAGGAAGTTAAGTTTGAATACCATTCAAAATACAATAGAATATATAAAAACTAAGATAACCAAGCTTTCTTTTTCTCCATTTTCCTTTGAAAATTGTTCTCACTTTAAGTTCATTCCTTAGCCTTTAATTGTTTTAACTAAACTCATGCATTGTTGAGGATCCTGATTCCTAGGCTTTTGATTGCACTCCTTGGAATCTTAGGATGCAAAAACTACTATTTGGAATGTGTGATCTTGATAATGGTTCCAAAGGCTAAGAGGGAATTTGATACCTACATATGGGAATAAGGATGTAGGTTGTGGATGTTAAGGAGATACATGCACTACTATATTCTATTGGAAGTTTATATATAGGATCAAGTTGAGCTTATGATACAAAGTGGGGTTAGTGCCAACAACTTTTGGAATGTGAGGTATGGGCTATAAGATTGACTATAGTGTTACATTGGTCCTACATAGGGTCATTTTGTTGAGTTCTCTCCACAAATTTTATTGTGATGGTGAATCTATGTATACTAGCTCCAAGAACTTGTATGAGGAGAGGATTGAAAAGAGGATTAACTAAGAATGTGAAGTAAGCATACTAGTTTGTTGAGCTTATTACTTGGCAATGTTGGATGGTTTTTCTATTTAAGCCCGGAGCTAGTGGAATTCTAGATGATGCAAGCTCTTAAAAATGGTGCATAGTTGAGGGAAGAATTCATTGGCACGCACTATTTAGAGGTGTGATCAATTTTTCCATGAGAGTAGTAAAAGTCTCCTAATCTTTCATAGAACATAGAGTTTTTATGGATTTCCATTCATTTCTTGATTTTGAGTCAAGAGATTATAGGTTTTTGAAAGTTGATTCCAACCCAAACACGAGCATTAATACTAAGTCCATGCTGTTGAAAAGTTCTTACCAACTCTTTGTAGGTAGCCAATGATATTGTTGGTTATGTGCATGAGGATCAACAACTCACTCTACTATCCACGTATTATCTTTTAATCAGTCAAATTTCTGTTCCTAGTTTATAGGATTTGGTTATTTTGTTATATCTAGTAGTGCCGCATGATTCTCGGTTATTTGGTTAATTTCTCAGTCTTTATATTGTATGCAAACTTTTACTTTTCAGATGGTATTGAATTCCCGTATATCTCTTCTTTCTTATCAGAAGAAATCTTAGTCTACAGAATTATTCTTTCAGCTTTTATACTAACAATTGGTATCAGAGCATTCTTCTTAAGGGATCTGTGTGATAGTTTGACGCGTCATGGAAGTCGAAGCCAGTTTCTCCTCAATTGCTCCGCTGGTATTCGACGAAGATAACTACCAAATTTGGGCTATACGCATGGAGACATACTTGGATGTTTTAGATCTTTGGGAAGTAGTGGAAGTAGACTATGAAGTCCCTGCACTTCCGAACAATCCCACCATGGCACAAATCAAAGCTCATAAGGAAAAGAAGACAAAGAAATCAAAGGCAAAGGCCTGCCTGTTTGCTGCAGTCTCATCCACCATCTTTACTCGTATCATGTCTCTGAAGTCAGCAAAGGAGATATGGGATTATCTCAAGACTGAATACGAAGGAGATGAAAGAATCAAAGGGATGAAAGTCCTGAACTTAATCAGGGAATTTGAACTTCAAAGAATGAAGGACTCGGAGACGATTAAAGACTACTCAGATAGGCTTCTTAGCATTGCAAACAAGGTTAGGCTTCTTGGATCTGAGTTTACTGATTCAAGAATTGTAGAAAAAATTCTTGTTACAGTACCGGAAAGATATAAAGCTACCATCACTACCTTGGAGAATACCAAGGATTTGTCAAAAATTTCCTTAGCAGAATTGCTTAATCCATTTCAAGCACAAGAGCAAAGAAGACTGATGAGGGAGGATAAAACAATCGAGGGAGTGTTGGCAGCCAAGCATCAGGACGATTTTGAAGGAAGTGGAGCAAGTACAACAAAAGGAAAGAATGGGAATCAGAAGAAATCCTATCCACCTTGCAAGCACTGTGGAAAGAAGGGTCATCCTTCTTTTAGATGTTGGAGAAGACCTGATGCTAAGTGTTCAAAGTGCAACCAACTTGGACATGAAGCAGTAATTTGCAAAGAAAAGACGCAGCAACAGGAAGTTGATGCCCAAGTAGCAGACCAAGAGGATGAAGATCAGCTGTTTGTGGCATCTTGCTTTGCAAGCAGTAGTTCGACTAAGAGTTGGCTAATTGGCAACGACTGCACCAACCACATGACCAATGACAAGGAACTCTTCAAAGATTTGAGGCCAACTGACATTACTAAAGTAAGAATTGGTAATGGTGATTATATCTCTGTCAAAGGGAAAGGGACAATCACCATATCCAGCAGTGCAGGCCCAAAGAAAATTTCTGATGTTCTTTATGTACCAGAAATTGACCAAAACTTGTTGACTGTAGGTCAATTGATTAAAAAAGGTTTTAAAGTGATTTTTGAAGACAGCTTCTGTTATATTTTTTATGTCACTGGTCAGGAAATTCTCAGAGTGAAAATGAAGGGCAAAAGCTTTTCCTTTGATCCCATCAAAGAAGAACATGCTGCATTTCCCACCGAAACCAGCAATACTGAGATATGGCACAAGAGGCTTGGCCATTGTCACTTGCAAAGCATGCAGATCTTGAAAAGAAAGGAACTCACAGCTAGCTTACCAGCCTTTGGAGATCACTTACCAAACTGTAATGCTTGTTGATATGGTAAGCAAAATAGAAAACCATTTCCAAAATCAACCTGGAGAGCCACTCAAAAGTTGCAGCTAATACACACAGACGTATCCGGTCCTCAAAGAACTCCTTCATTAGCTGGAAGTAGGTATTACATTACTTTCATAGATGATTTTACAAGATTGTGCTGGATTTGTTTCTTAAAATTCAAATCAGAAGTGGCTGGTGTATTTTGGAAGTTCAAGAAAATGGTGGAAAACCAAAGTGGCTGCAGAATTCAAATTCTAAGATCAGATAATGGAAAGGAATACACCTCAGAAGAATTTAATTCGTTTTGTGAGGAAGTAGGCATTGAACATCAGCTCACTGCTCCATATAGTTCGCAAGAAAATGGAGTGAGTGAAAGGAGAAATAGATACATAATGGAGATGGCCAGATGCATGCTTCATGACAAAGAGTTGCCAAAGAAATTTTGGGTTGAGGCGGCAAGTACTGTAGTTTTCTTGCAGAATAGATTGCCTACCAAGGCATTGAAAGATAAAACTCCATTTGAGGCATGGTATGGTTATAAACCTTCGCTCAATTTCCTTAGAGTGTTTGGTTGTGTTTGTTTTTCTCATGTTCCATAGGTCAAGCGTGATAAACTTGACAAAAGATCAGAATCAGGTATCTTTGTGGGTTATAGCGCTTCTTCTAAAGCCTACAAGGTATATCAACCTAAAACAGGAAAGTTAATTATCAGTAGAGATGTGTCCTTCAATGAGGATGAGAAATGGAATTGGGACCAGATATAAGAGACATCCACAATCAAGCAAAAATCAAGTTCTCATTTCCAAACAGCAGATGAGCACGCTCCTGAACAGTTGCAAGAAGAATTGGAAGAAAATCTACCAATCCGTGGCACAAGACCACTCCATGACATCTATCAAAGATGCAATGTGGCTATTTGTGAACCTGCAAGTTATGAAGAAGCCATTAAAGATCAGAAATGGAAGAAGGCAATGGAGGAGGAGTTGTCAATGATCAAAAAGCACAAGACTTGGGAGCTAGTTGACAGACCAAAGGATAGAAAAATTATTGGAGTAAAATGGGTGTTTAGAACCAAGCTCAATGCTGATGGTTCCATCAATAAACACAAAGCAAGACTTGTTGTCAAGGGGTATGCTCAAGTTTTTGGAATTGATTACTCAGATACATTTGCTCCAGTTGCTAAATTGGACACCATTCGACTGGTACTAGATGTGGCAGTCCAAAATGATTGGAAAGTGTTCCAATTAGATGTAAAATTTGCCTTCTTAAATGGTCTACTGCAGGAGGAGATCTTTGTTGAGCAACCAGAAGGATTCATTGAAGAATTCCATGAAGACAAAGTTTACCTACTAAAAAAGGCTCTCTATGGCTTAAAACAAGCACCTAGAGCCTGGTATAGTAAGATAGATGAACACTTATTGAGCTTGGGTTTTACAAGAAGTCTATCAGAAGTTACTCTCTATGTTAAGAAAAAAAAGAATGACTTCCTTATTGTGTCATTGTATGTTGATGATTTGTTGGTAACAGGTAACAATGCCAAGACTGTTGATGAATTCAAGGAAGAGATGATGCTGGTTTTTGACATGATAGATCTTGGTTTAATGACATATTTCCTTAGCATGGAGATTAAACAAGATGAAGGGGAAGTTTTCATTTGTCAAAAAAAGTATGCTAAGGAGATACTTAAAAAATTCTGCATGGGGGATTGCAAAGCAATGACTACACCAATGAGTCAGAAGGAAAGTTTGTGTAAGAAGGATGGCACTGACAAAATCGATGAAGGCTATTTTAGAAGCATGGTTGGATGATTAATGTATATAACTGCAACCAGGCCAGATATTCTCTTTACTGTAAGTGTTCTCTCTCGTTTTATGCATTGTGCTAGTGAAATGCATCTTAAAGCAGCAAAAAGGGTCATTAGATACATCAAAGGGACTGTTAACTTTGGTATAAAATTCAAGAAGTGTCAAAACTTCAAGTTAATGGGATTTTTTGATAGTGATTGGGGTGGATCCATGGATGATATGAAGAGTACATCTGGGTACTGCTTCAATCTAGGATCAGGTGTGCTTCAGTCTAGGATCAGGTGTGTTTTCTTGGTGTTCCAAGAAGCAAGAAATCGTGGCACAGTCTGTCGCAGAAGCTGAATTTGTTGCTGCTACAGCAGCAGTAAATCAAGCATTGTGGTTGAGGAAGCTGTTATGTGATTTACATATGAAGCAATTGAAGGATACAGAGGTATTTGTGAACAATCAAGCTGCAATTGCAATATCTCATAATCCAGTTTTTCATGGAAAAACTAAACATTTTAAGATTAAGCTATTCTTTTTAAGAGAAGTGCAGAAAGAAAGAGATGTGAGTTTTGTTTATTGCAGTTCAGAAGAACAGCTTGCGGACATTTTCACAAAGCCGTTACCTGCAAACAAATTTGAGCTTCTTAGGTAGAGACTTGGAGTTTGCAACTCCTAATGCAAGGAGGAGTGTTGGTTATGTGCATCAGGATCAACAACTCACTCTACTATCCACGTATTATCTTTTAATCAGTCAAATTTCTGTTCCTAGTTTATAGGATTTGGTTATTTTGTTATATCTCGTAGTGCTGCATGATTCTCGGTTATTTGGTTAATTTCTCAGTCTTTATATTGTATGCAAACTTTTACTTTTCAGATGGTATTGAATTCCCATATATCTCTCCTTTCTTATCAGAAGAAATCTTAGTCTACAGAATTATTCTTTCAGCTTTTATACTCACAATTGCGACTGATTCTTCTTTCATTTTCTACATTCATTTGTCTTGGAGGAAGTGTCTATAGCTGGACATAAAAAGGAGAAATGGAAAAATTAACTTCTTATTTCTTTTTGTTCAAGATTCCATTCTTTGAAGGCTTTGAGTTTGTTTGTGATGTGTCATGGAGCTTTGAGCACATCACCCAAATATCTTCCTTTTGTGAGAAATCAATGACAAATATATTGCATGCGATATCTCTTTTCTAAATTGAACCTTTCATGCCCCAAGGTTTTGCATCATTGATCTTTTTAACTTGACAACCTACTTGGATGGTTATGAATTGTTTGGTAATCATTGAGTAAGTCTATATTGACCTACTTCGAGGATGTCGTATTGGCAGATTCAATGGGAAGCTAGGGGCGAAGATAAACAATAAGGGAGAAGGTTGCTAAGATTGGGGCAAAGTGGGAGACTAGGGTAAGAGAAGGATGGGATAGGGACCCAGTTGTTATTACTTTGATATGCGAGTTTCTCTTTATTATATAAATCCACAAATTCTGATTGGGTTTGCTCTTATCACATCTATTCATATTGAGATTGGTTTTATCTCATTTGATAAGGTTAATCTACTGGAGAAGAAGTCTCTTAGATAAACCCTATTTGTTGGTATTTTGATTAAATGATTATGATAGGTTTAGGAAATCTAGCCCTACTATGATTAAGATTTGGAGCTTATAAATAGGCATTGTTTAATTTAATTGGGGATATGGGTGCCATGACTCAATAACCGAATTCCTTGAGTTGTGAGTGATAGATTATTTGGAGTCAGGATGTATGTTGGAAGGTTTTGTTTTTTCTCCATGCAAGAATATTTATTAGTGGATTATCCACATGTGGTGGGACATTAGACATAGGTTTGTTGAAGTGAAATCATGTTAATTTTTCCTTCTTGTTATTTTTCTCATTTGACTTTTGGGTTTGGTTTGCATGATCTAAACCCAACACTATTTTACTTTATAGTTTTGGTAGCTAAATTGATTGTATTTTCTATCAAAGAATAAATAAGGGGAGAGATAGGAAGATTATGTGGAAATGATATTTAATTCTAAACATGTAACACCATGCCTTGTATTCATAGTTTGACTTTGAATAAGTTGAGAACTAATTGAAAGACAAACCAAATTAAGGCTCTTCAAATATAAATTAATATACGCTATTTGATCTTATCCCATTTAATCTTCAAACATCATGTTTGAAAAGATTTTCTTTCCAATATATTGCTTGAATATAACAGATTTTAAAACAGAAAGTTTGAATTTTGTACTAATATTGTTCACGTTAAAATTGTACTTTCAAATTTAGCAGTGGTCTAGCATTTTCCATTGTATGAACTAATTAGACAACACTAACACCAAACTAAAACTCTTGAAATATAAATTAATAGTCTTTTCATCTTTTCCCATTTAATCTTCAAAGATCATGTTCAAAAAAATTTCTACTTCTAATATATTGTTTGAATATATTACATTTAAAGAGCAAGTTAGGATTTTATGCAAATGATATTCACATTAGAAATTATACTTTAAAAAGAAAATTTTGATAGTGACCAAGTAAATCATTCCAATATTTTTATCACTTGCACTTGCCCACAAATAAACCCATAAAACTCTACAAGGACATGGATGATCTCATGGGAGACCTTTCTTCAAAAATCATCATTTTCCATATTCTTTCATGTTATTCACAATTTTTTTGCTAACATCTTATAAGCTTATGTATAAATATAAAACATTTGTTATTTAAATTTTGACATATACATTAAGTGCAATAACAAATGAACTTTTGCAGGTATTGACAAAGGAGCGCACCTAGTGAATTTGAACAAGTTTTTACACAAGGGAGATTGGACACTTGTTAAATATTTGCTTGAGCTACATCCTGAAGCGTTAACAAAAAAACTTTCTCTATATGGGGATAGGCCTCTTCATATTGCAGCAATATCAGGACATGTGAAGATTGTGGAAGAGTTGGTTAATATGATAAGTAAAAAAGATTTGTTGCTAAAAAATAACTTTGGTGAAACAGCTCTTTCCATTGCTGCTGGTGGGGGAATCGTAAAGATAGCCAAACCTTTAGTGAGGAAGAACTTTTCCTTGCTGAGGGTTACAAACATTCCTGGCCTTATCCCTGTGGTTGTGGCTGCTAAATTTGGCCACATAGAAATGGTGCGCTACCTTTATTGTATGACTCCAGAGAAAGAACTAGATCCAAAGAGGGGTCAGCAAGGTGTTAAGCTTCTTACCACTTGTATTGTAGCCCAAATCTATGGTAAGAAAGCCAACTCAACTTCTCCTCTTCATATATATATATATATATATGTATGTATATTCTCATTGATCATCATATAGAGCTTGATCTTTTGGTATGCATTTGGCTATTGATGTAACCATAGATGTTGCATTGGATTTGGTTCGAAAGTTCCCAGACTTAGCTATTATTGAACTAAAGGAACCTCCAGGTGGAACACTAAACACACTCGCTACCAGACACTCAGCTTTCCCAAGTGGAACTCGCCTTTCATTTTGGCAACGATGGATATACTTATGTGGGTATTCTTTATTCACTCAACAAATTTTTCCTTTTTATACATTATTGGTTTTATTTACTTATGCCTTTATTTTTTTTAGTCTAGTTATGCATTTTATTATGGTTTTATCTTAGCATACTAGCATATTCTCTTTTTGTTTTTCAATTTAATACTCATGTTAGTTTGAACATAATAAACAAAAAGGGCATCAATAAGCTTTGACATCCACATGGAATTCTTATTTATACAATGAAATTCCTTTCCTTAGTAAGTTGAATGCATGTAGAGATATAGCATTATGAAATTAAAGTGCACAATAAGAAAGCAAATAATAGGGATAGATCATTAAGATTTACACAAAAATCCATTGAGAGATATGTGATGGAGGTATTGTAAGCATAGTTCAAAATAAGTAACATCATAAATATCAATTACAAGATTAACTTGTAGTTCTTTCCTAATTGTTTATTTCTATAACCTAATGGAGACTCCTACATAGTAATATTAGTAATATTTTAGAATCACATGTTTGAGGATCTTCCAACCATATGATATGATCTCATCCATAAGAAAGGGATAAAAGATAATGTTGGAGAGCTCCAAAAAGAGTAGATTATTTCCATCTAGTTTTTGTACCTTTTAAATAACCCCTAGTTTAAATTTATACACTATGCATTTCTAAGATTGGCTTGAGTCATTAAAAGAAGGCTTTCAATGCTCTATAGACTTCTCCTTTGTGTTAGAATTCCAATTGGTCTCCAAATGGGGTATATAGTATACAAGCCAAAGTTCATGGCCTCACTTTCTAAGTCACTAGGAACTATTATTTGAATAGAGAATTGACTCAACTCTGTTTACAATTTATTCAAAAGGTATCATTCATTCTACTTATGGTATATGAATTTATTTAGACCCCTTTAAAGTATGTTGTGATCAATCTTTAATTTTTTTTTTGGGAAGTATAATGCAATGTTTGTTGTGAGTTCTAACATACATCTAACAATCAAATAAAAAAGTAATATCCTACCAAAGTGTTGCTTACGAATTGCCAATACTAAATTATACCACTCTCTTTAGCAAACTTGTGAGAAAAAAAAAAAAAAACTTAACAACTATGAACAAGCTTATAAATTATGTTATTGTTGATTCCATAATATGAACATCTTCTCAACCTACTATTTTCACACAAGAAACTTAATTTAGGAAGTAAAATGCATATATGGTTCAAACAATAATAAACCCTTACATATGGGGTATTTATAGTTAGTAACCTTTAATTATGAAATATAATTGGTGTAATCTCAAAATTGGCAAGCATAAAAATGACATGAAACATAAGAATATGCCTAAAAGGAAAACAACAATTAAGTACTCAAAAGGTTATTCATGATTTAATAAGTAGATTAAGGAAACACATAATCACATACTATCCATCAAAGTGAGAACACTTGAGGAAGGTTAATCAAAAATTTGCTCTAGAAGTTGACTGTAATGAGAAAACTTCTTGGGTTGCCGGCATTTCTTAGAAAATGTCGCATTAAGCTAGGCATTTAGACATACTTTTCTTTTCTACGAAACTTTTGAGTACCATAGAGTTTTTATTTATCCATTTATTTATTATTATTCAAAGTGGATGGAGTTAATGTTTGGGAAAATCTTGGATTTTATACCACCTATTGGGATTTAAGGAGATATTAAAAACACAGAGATATTCATAATAAGCAACGCAAGTAGGGATAAAAAAATCCAAGAAATTTCTACCTCAACATAATCACATTGTAAGAAAAGGTCATCATTATAACAACTGCTTGTGACTAGATGTGGTCATTATGATCCAAGGATATGATCTTTAAAAATTGATTTTATGTTGCTATCAAATTCAATAGAGGAGACTATCATGAACCTAAAATGGGAAATGACCTACATTAACTGCTAACAAGACTATGGGCCCTGTGAAGGACTTTATAGATCATAAACGCTGCGAAAAAATAAAAAACTTTAACCATAAATTCTTTTAAGATCTCTCCAAGAGAATAGATTACGGAGAAGAGGGCAAAGCATTACCTCTTGAAGTGAAGATTCAAAACCAACACTTAATGGAGGTGATCACGAAGCCGTCCAAGCATTCGGCCTTTAATGGTATCCACACAAGCAAGCAACACCAAGAACCTCAAAGGGGGTGGCTTCCTAAGGCTTGAAGAGTGTTAGCTCAAACGGGACAATGTAGGAGCTCTCTCACATGCACATCAAACAGTATCAGTGGCTTGAAGGCACACCGAAAAGAACCACATAGGGGCTATTTATAACCCTTAGGCTCAAACCTAAACTAATGAAGTTTGGGCCACATGGTATTTTAAGCACATATTTTAAACACTTTAAACAATAGTATTGGGTCTTTCCTTTCATTCTCTTTTTGAAATTTATGTTTTAAACACTTTAAAACAACCCACTTGAGTCTTAGTTTTAAACACTTTAAAACAGCCTATTAAGCTCCTTAAAATACCCCAGTAGCCTTAGGTTAATCCATAAATAAAATCCTAATTAATTATGTACCAGTTTTCACCAAAACCTAAGGCCCAATTAGGTAACCTAGTCCAACTAGGATTTTAGGTGGAATTTGGCAAACCTAATTTGTGGATTTTATTTATCTTAACTCTTCACAAAGGTTTCCACAAACTCTAAATGAGCCGCCATTACCTAGTGATGTTTACCCTTATGTGTGTGACCCATTACACTTCTACGTATGTTGGCAATGACCTTTCTCAAAGGCCATAGACCAATAGCAGAGTCTAGCAACCCTTCACAACCCCCAATTTAATCCTTTCATCGATTTGTATTGTCTCAATCAAACAAGGATATGGAAAGAGTGTGAATCCCTCTTCAGTTTGATCATAAAATTATTTTGTCTCATAAAAGGATGATTTCCTTTATATCAACATCCAGCTGTGGCCATAGACTTCAAGTCATCTTTCACCAAAGGGCCCATAAGACATATCTCCCCTTAACAGGGGTCGATGAATCCTATCTTGACCACTTACAACCTTCGCATGCTTTATGGCATACCCAATCGTTGTTGCACTCACACCCTTATTGAGATGCTTCCATAACAATGTCGAAGTATTCATGTTGTACCACCTACGAAAAAATGAAATTTTTTAAACAAAATAATCCCTAAACAAGACCTTATGGAAATGTGCCTTAAGATAAATCATCTCAACATAAAAAGGCTTTGTGGCAAAGAGACCTCGCGGCAGTGTGCCTTAAGACGAATCACCTCAGCACCAATAGGGCTTGTGGTAATGTGCCTTAAGAGAAATCATCTTAACATAACAAGGCCTCATGGCAAAGGGACCTCATGGTAGTGAGCCTTAAGGCACTGTGTGTGCCTTGCGTTAAAGACATAAATCAAACACGAAATAGCCTTGAGGTAGAACCTTGTGACAAGGAAATCATCTCGGCAAGAATAGGGCTTCCAATAGTGTGCCTTAAGACGAATCATCATGGTAGAGTTAGCCTTGTGTTAGCCATGGGCCTTGCGGCAAAGCCTAAGTTTTCTCTCAACAAAGCCAAGCACCCTAGTGGCAGTGTGCTCCTATGTGGCAAGGCCAAGGCTTGCGTCAAGGCTGAGCCTTGCATCAAAGGCTCGTGGAAAGCCCAAGGCTTGTGGCCACGCTGAGCCTCGCAGTAAGGCTAAGGCTCAAGATCGAACCAAGCCTCGTGGCAAGACAGGTTGTCAGGCCTCGTGGCAAGGCCAAGCCTCACTAAAAGGTGGGGCCATGCGGCAACACCAAGACTTGGGCAAAGCCAAGCATCGCGGCAAGATAGAGGCTTACGGTAAGGCAGGGGCTCACGGCAAGGCCTTTTTCTAGCTGTTGGATGACTGACACATGTCGACACCTGATTCATGATTCACACCCTATAAATACCCCGTTACAGGACTCATAAAGGGGATCCAAAAATATGGGTAAACTCTAACACTGAGAGTATCTCTACTATTTATGAGGGGTACTAACTTTAGCGTTGGATGGCTATCATAGGCAAAGACTCATGCGAGCCTTTTAACCCTTTTTTTATGAGTATCAATAGGGAGACGAAGTATCCTTGCGGCAACCTTCCTTATGACACTCACGTTCTTAGGGAAAACATCTTTGTAGCAAGATCCTTGAGGCAAACATCCTTGAGGCTAATATCCTTAAAGCGAAAGTCATTCAGGCGGACATCCTTGTCGCAAGATCCTTGAGGCGAACATCCTTGCGACAAGATCCTTGAGGTGAAAGTTCGTAAGGCAGACATCCTTACGAAAAGATCCTTGAGGCGGACATCATTGCGGCAAGATCCTTAAGGCAAACATCCTTATGACAAGATCCTTGAGGCGAACATCCTTGCAATAAGATCCTTAAGGCGAACATCCTTGGGGCGAAATTACTTGAGGCGGACACCCTTGCTGTGAAAATCCTTGTGGCAAGAGTCCTTATGGAAACTTTCCTTTTGGCAACCTTATTTCACTAGACACCAAGCTCAAGTGCCTACAACAGTTGGTCCCATATCATAAAATCTAATTATTGTATTTTTGGCAATAACAATTTGGCATTGTTTGTGGGAAAATGAACAAAAAGCCAAATTGTGAATTGTTACTAATGGAAAATACTAGAAGTAATCATTGGACTCACTCTCAAGGTGGGGAGTTTAACCCACCCCTGCGAGATAGCCAACATCCAACAGAAGTACATTTGCCTCCACAAGGCTCTCATCAACAAGGGAGTACGTAACTAGCTCCCCTAGATCCTCAACATTAGGTGGAGGATCAACTGTTGCCCTTATGCCTCCATCATTCATTTGAAATCAATCAGGATAGGCATCTCGAACAACCAGGCACTTCATAGTAGGCTCCTCCCACAGTTCCTTGGGAAGCATATGAAGCTTTATGACAGTAGAATACGGAGGGAATGCAAGCATTATGAGACATGGTAAGGATCCTCCAAAGTATGAATCCCTGTGTAACGTTACCTGCAAGACTGACGAGATTTATGCTAGAGATCGCCCTAGTAAGGACGACCCAACCAAGAGGTGATGAACTCAGTTCCTATAAAGAAGCTACACCTGACACTCAATCTCAATCCTCTCCACGCCGAGGAAATCAGTTAAGGCCTCTCCTACTAGGAAGAGCACGAGAACAGAGTTATCAAAGAGGCAGGCAAAGTCCCACCAGGGGTTCCACCCTAAAAAATATAGAAACTGACAATCACATTGATATAAATATACGAGACGCTATGAAAGGGTGGTAAAAGTGATAGAAAAGAAGAAGTTGGTCCCAGTTGCGAAAGAACAGTAAAAAAGGAAGTCCCTCTTTACCGAAAACATATTGGAAAAATCACTACCGAGAAAATTCAAAAATGCCTCAGGTACCCCTCTATGCCGGCGAGGATGATCCTGATGATCACATCCAGAACTACGAATCTTTAATGATGCTACATGGGGGGGACAATGAGATTATGTGTTGGGCATTTTCATTGACCTTGTCAGGACACTCTCAAACTTGGTTCAACAGTCTATTAGAAGCATCCATCTCCTCATTTGAGCAGTTGCAAATAGAATTCATCAAAGCCTACATAATTAACATTCAGAAGAGCAAGAATGCGATGCATCTCCTCAGTATCTGATAGGGGGACAAAGAGATCCTTTGCCAATTTATGGACAGATTTCGTAATGCCACACTGGAAATTCATGACTTGCCAATGGAAATGGTGGTATCAACAATGTTACAAGGAACACATCTAACTTTCCTACAAGAGTCACTATCTCTATACTCGCTAAACTCCTTGCCAGATCTGTTCATTAGGGTAAATAAATACATACTCCATGTGAAGGTCATGTAAACTATGAGGATAGAGAACGAAAGAGAAAAGAGCGAGACATTGAAGAAGACCCTAAATAATGACAGAAAAAGGTCAGAAAGCCAGATGTAGCCACGCCCCAATTCAATCATTATGCTCTATTCCTCCAGCCAAGATCAGTCGTACTAGCGACCATAAAAGGGATTGGGTTGTTCAGGCTCCCAAAGAGAGTTAATCGGCCAATGGAAAGGAAACGAAATGAATAGTGCCAATATCAAGGCCATTCCATCAATCTATGCCGCAAGTTAAAAGATAAAATTGAGATGCTCATTCGAGAAGAGAACTTGGAAAGGTATGTGCGAGAATCTAAGGAAAATGATAGGGAGTTGCAAAGAAGAGGAGAGAGATCAAAAGACAAGAAAAGACGTAGCCATGGGCAGCAAGAGAGAAGGAGAGACCATGTGCATAATCCCTTGGATAATGAACTGACACAACATGCCATACATGTCATCTCAAGTGGCGAAACTTTAGCTGGAGATAACACTTCTTCTCGGAAGGCCTATGCTTACCTAGCCTACCAAGTCAACTATGAGGGGGAGGTTAAGGAAAATGAAGACCCCATTACCTTCACACCTGATGACCAGGGGGATGTAATTCTCCCAAATAATGATCCAATGGTAATTTCAATTGTCATCGCCAAGCATCCCATTGGGAGAATCCTAGTAGACAGTGGTAGTTTGGTCAACTTAATCTATTGGAATTGCTTCAAGCAGATGAGTATTGCCTATAACCAACACAAACGAGTTTCTTCACCCTTATACAGTTTCACTAGAGAGATAGTCCTAGTGGTGGGATTGATTTGACTGAAAGTAAAGTAAGATCGCTATGGGGCAAGCAACGTAGTTCAAAAATTTTGAACCTTACCCCGATCCCGATGATTGGATCAACATTGAAATCAAATCATTCACATACAAAATAAAATAAATCTAACATTTAGATTTTTGAGTAATTTGCGAATTCAAGCCATCTAAGTGTCTGACCTTTAACTCGTGATACGCGACACTCATTCATTGGTAAGGAGAGCAGAATGGGAGTTCTAGCTCCCTTTCCTTTTGTGTGGCTTATGTATGGACAGAAAGAACATTCACATTTCAAATCGATGCGGAAAAGAAATAGGAGAGAATGAACGACAATTGTTTTTCAACTCTTGAAAAACTATACAAAAATAATTTCATCATATTGGGCAACCCTTAAAGGGGTATTTATAGAGGAGTTCTATGATTTCTTAAACCCTGATGGATATGGGTCGACCCATTTATCCTAGTTCAACAGTTTTATCAAACTATTATAAGGATTAACAATACAACCACATCCAATGTTTACCACTCTATCACATTGTCGTGGAAGCCAATATAACAATAACTTACCATATCAATATGAGGGTCAATGTCCTCTCATGCACTAGATCACTCTAGGTAAGATATGCAAACACACTACTACATAAGATACCAAGACACACTGCCTTATAAGATACGCGGACACACCGTCGTATAAGATACTAGGTGCACACACACACACCCATGCACCACATGCAACACCACACATTCCTTTGGATTTATCTTCCAATACCCTTAGCCCCCAAAGATGATAAAGAAGGTTAAAATTGATGGAGGGGCTTGTTAGAAGATTATATGATGATTTGGGAGCACATTAGAAGCATAATAAGCACAATTACCCACTTTCCTACACACAACCTGTAATATCCCGCATCGAGGGATAGGAATGATCGGATTAACTTACCTTGATGGGCCAACGCGAACTTCTCAAGGGTCATCCATCTTGAGCTACCATAGCTCAAGCATGCTTAACCCGAGATTTCTTTATCCACATTCATCCCAAAAGGTATCTAGCTAGTATTATTTCCTTCCTTACTATCCTCAGTATATATACTAGCTTCTCTAAAATCCCTTCTTGGACCTGACCTTGGGCTCTCAGGATATTACACGACCACACCTTTTAATGATTCTTCCAAGCCAACCCTTTTTATGATCATTTATATGTATTAACATACTATAATACACACATGCATAGGCTCATTATGGCCATGTTCTCACTAGTAGTACCCAAGTCAACACTTAACACATACACAGATATTATCACCCTCGTATACAAACTCATAACTCTTAATGTAGTCCTAACATGATAGAATTAAGCCATAAATGAACTCGCATAAAGAATAAGGTGCAAGCCTTAACAAATTCTATAATAAACATAATCAGGTCAATGGATTGAAGTCCCTACACAAGTCCGGCAATAGAGCCCACCCGAGATTGACACGAGTCTAACAATGTAGCCCACTCGACATTGAGATTGACATGAGTTCGACATTGAAATCCACTCGAGATTGTGTTTAACACGAGTTCGACATTGAAGCCCCCTCGAGATTGTGCAGCGCGCATCAAGCATGACATATAATCCCAAAACCATGCCATGCATAAACATAAACATCATGTTTCACCAAAACCCATGCATATAACCACTTGTAAACATCATGCACAATGCTAATCATAATCATATAATCATGTTTGAAATGCATGGGACACACTCAAGAATAGGGAAACATGACTTAAGAAGGAGGAAAGAGGTTTTCAAGCTTGTAGAAGACATTTGGACAAAACAGGGGAAAATTTGGTCGATAGATGCATGGGCATCTATCGACAGATTGCTCTCTAGAAGGTAATTTGTTCTAATCTATCGACCAATAGAACGCAAAACACCCTAATCCTCAACTTCTCACACCCAAAACCATGGTAAAGTGGAATCAAACCTTGCCAAATCTTCATCCTAACAAAATAAGCATCATTCCCAAGAAAAATAAGGAGAATAAGTTCCTTTGGAAGTATTAACAAGGTGATTAAACAAAAGGAAGGAAGTAAATTACAATCATGTAGCAACTTTGCTTTCAAAATAGAGAGTTTTGCAAAAACTGCCTCAAAAGCTTCCTTCTTTATCAATCCCTAGCTCCTCTATACATAGAGATTTACATCTCTTTTTAGCCATAACACAGAGGAAAACATAATTCTAAGCTAAAGAGAGCTAGAAGTTGTGTTTCCAACCAATTATAATCCTTGCCTAGAAGCCTGGGCAGCCACAAAATGAAGAGAAGTGAAAGAGAAAAGAACCCTAGTAGTTGGAGAGCTTCTCCCGATTCCACCGCCTCAGTTGCTCTTCTTTTAGCTTGTTAGGAAAGTTGATATTTAAACTTTCCCATAACTTAGATTTTTATGCATGGTTTACACCCTATTAATACCCTTAACCAACTAACTTGCACGTGTATGAAAGGTGGTAGAAGATTGGAGAATCGGATGGGTTCCTCCCACACACAATATAACATTCATGGCAAAAATGGTCGATAAATAGGCAAATCGGTCGACAATTCATTTAGCATCTGTCTACCAATAGAATGCTAAAGGGCGATTGGTCGACAACCTTCAGCATTCTGTCGATCGATAGAATGCTCTGTCACCCAAAATTACCCTCTCCTTGCTTCCTTTACCACTTACATTCTTTTCTTCCCCAGACAAATTCACACAACAAAAGAGATGCTACCATTAACTTACATTGAAGCCATCAACAAGATGTTACAAAATGCATGATCAATAACTCCTAAATTCATCCTTTCTATTTTAAGAATAAACTTGTAATAAGCAAGTAAATCTAAGAGGATTCTAATAAGAGTTGAAACACTTAACAGATTACCTATTACTCTAGCAAGCACAAATTATCACATAATTTCAATACATAAACCAATCATGACAATTTAATAATTACTCAAATATTCCTATGAACTTTTAAAATCTAGAGCATAGAAACTAAGCACAGAGGCCTAAGAATGCTTTATGCATTTTCGATGATCAACCACATAAAATAAAGACATATCATATATAGAATTGTGCTACTCATGAGCACATCAAGCATAGACAACAATCACATAGCCATTCAAAATAGTTAATAGAATCACTCTTAACTTAAATGAATTCAAAGCAAACCAATTATTTGACACACATATCATCAAAACCACATGATTTTAAACTCAATTACCAAAATGCAAAGCATGAATATGAATGCACTTAGGTATAGAATTACCCTAGTCAATCACACAATCATTTTCATCATCACATAGAACAATTCCACATAATGCATAAAAGTTATTTGAATCTAAAAATTCCAAACATACATAAACATACATAGATCCTTTAAGAACCAAGCAAGCATTCAAGTAAGAAAACAAAGCAAATAAGGTAGAAAAATTTATCAACAAGAACTTTTGAATTTAAAGAGTTATGAGATAGGAATACGTTACCTAGGGAGATACATCACTTACTCCCAAAGCTAAAATATTTCAAGTCCCATGGACTGCATATAGAACTTACCTAAAGGAAAGTACCCAGTCATTTGGGGTCTTGAATTTTCTAGCCTATTTTTCTACCATTGACTTATTCTTAACTACCCAAACCATTTTTGGAGTTTGCTTAAGCTCATCCTTAGGAACCCATACCTTCTTGACTCTAAAGGAAATATTCATTTTCTTTGGACAAAATAATTTCCTATGACCATAGAACTTACAGAATTTACATTTGGAATCATATTTTAGCTTAGTTTTTGATTTTATAGATTTTCCAAATTTCTTATGGCCTTTTTCAACATAGCCTAAGCCTGTTTTATCATAATATCCTTTTTGAGATTTTAAAATATTATCTTAGATTTTACTACCAGCAGGAAATTTTGATAATATTAACTTAGAATCTTTTAATTCAATTTCAAGATATTTATTTTGATCTAAAAGAGATATATTTTGAGATTGCAGATTTTATTTTGTTCAATAAGAGTTGCATTAATTTTAGATTCTAGATTTTTTGAATGATCCTCCAGGAAAGACTTTTCTTTTTTTAGCATATTGATTTTCTCACTAGCCCTATTTAGATCAGCTATAGGCTTTTCATTAAGATTTGAAAGAGCAACGATCTTTTCATCATCATCCTCACTATCATATGAATCCTAATTAAAACTAGATGAGGAGGAGTCACTTACCTCAGAATTTTCTTTTTCCATAAAGTAGAGATTTTCCATTTGATCATCACTTGAGGAAGAGTCTTCATCACTGCTACTTTCTTTTTCTTCTTACTCTCCCTTTTCGATTTGCCATACCTATTTCTATTTACATTTCTAGAAGATTTTCTATTACATGTTCTTAAAGAATTGTTAGTAATATTTTATTTTAAAACTTCTACCTCTTCAGATAATATATCAAATTGTTTTTTTAAGATAACTGTTTTCTATACGAAGATCTTCAAATTTAGAATTTAAAACATTAAAACCTATTAACAAAATTTCATTTGAAAACTGATTTGCATATTCATTTATTTTGTCTATAGTTTCAGTTGTATCATAAGTAGATGTAAGGGTTACTTGTTGATGGGTGGACGGAACTTGAAAGTCTTGAGGGAGGACATATTTGATTTCCCTGTTTTCACTATAAAAAACCTCACACATATGATTAGTACAAACAGAATTATTTAAAGAAGAATACACACTCAAATCATGGATGATTTTGAAATAAAATCATTTTTGATCTTTGGCCCCCATGCCATCAAATTTGCAACACTATGGTGGTTTACAGGATGATGACAAAATTAGATTTGACCTATCATCTCAGTCAATGATCCATTTCAACGTCTATGACTACAACACTATAGTGGTTTCAAGGCCATGTTAATATGGGTACACCGATAACATCACATGATTTAGATAGGTACCTCAATCAACTCTCATGATATGCATCCTCCCAGGTATGCTTAAGCCAGAGCACACCCAATTGAGCAATGATTTCTTATGACGATGTAGGACCATGCTAAATCATATTATCGCTTTAATCTAATATTAATTTTGCACAATTTGGGAAGATTCTGGCTCTTTATTTTAAGGTCTCACTTTATTAAGGAATTTACATATCATAAGAATTGCGAAAAAATAAAAAAAAAATTATCTATAAATTCATGTATGATATCTCCAAGGGGATAGAATACACGGGAGAAGGCCAACGATTACCTCTTGAAGCGAAGATTAAAGACCAATGCTTGATGGAGGTGATCACAAAGTCATCCAAGCGTCTGACCTCTAACGATATTCACATGAGCAAGCAACACTAAGAACCTCCAAAGGGGCAGCTTCCTAAGGCTTGAAGAGTGTTAGCTCAAAAGAAGGGGGGGGGGGGAGTGGGAGCTCTCTCACATGCACGTCACATGGCATTAATGGCTTAGAGGTACATCATTTTCCATGCATCAATCTTTGCATCTTATGGCTTCATGAAAAGAACCACTTAGGGTTATTTATAATTCTTAGGCACAAAACCCTAATTTAAGGGTTTGTACCACCTAGTCTCAAGCCCATGTTTTAACCACTTCAAAACATAATATTAGGTCTCTCTTTCAGTTGTCTTTTTGGACTCTATATTTTAAACACTTTAGAACAACCCATTTGGGCATTAGTTTTAAACACTTTAAAACATCCCATTAAACTCCTTAAAATACCCCAATAGCCATGAAAGATGCGAAGGCTTGAGTGGTCAAGATAGGATTCATCGAACCTAGTTAAGGGGAGATATGTCTCATAGGACCTTTGGTGAAAGATAACTTGAAGTCTATGGCCGCAGCTAGATGTTGATCCAAAGGAAATCATCCTTTCAGGAGACCAAAGAATATTATGATCAATCTGAAAAAGGATTGACATGCTTTCCATATCCTTGTTTGATCGAGACACTTTAAACTGGTGAAGGGATTGAATTGCATGGGAAGGCTACTACTGAAAAGTAGCAATCACAACTTGATCCTTCTACTAATTAGGGGACATGATGGGTTACTAGACTCCGCTTTTTGTCTATGGCCTTTAAAAAATGTCATTGTCAACATAAGTAGAAGACTAATGGGTCACATGCATAAGGCAAAACATCACTAGGTTTATTGAGATGCTTCCATAATAGTGTCAAAGTATACGAATACACATACAAGGCACTATGGTGATCTCAAGTCGAAGGATCAATTGCACAACTGCCATAAGAGGTTTCCTTAGAGATTCTTTGCAAAATCCATTTGGAATCCTTCAGTTGGGTCACTGTCCAGTGAACTTATTCTCTAACAAACACCTATGTACTACTAGCTTAGGCATCTAATGTCCATAGTCTATAAGATCAACTGACACTTTCCCTAAGGTGACGACATAGCACACCGATCTCTTTGCGTCATTGATGTTCCATCTCAATCAGACTTTTAACCGGGGACGTTTTAAGGTATACTCTTACATGTATCAAAGATCTTACAATTAAAATCACACTTTAATTCTTTTCTACACAGAGTATCCCTAGGGACTTTGTCTTTAGGAATCCCATATAATAAAATATAAAAGAGAAACATGGGCCAATTGAATATTATGAACATGAAATAAATAGATATATTACTCATAATATATCAAACCTTAATGTATCATATACAACTTAACACTTAAGTAGTAGTCCATATACTAACAATATCAAATCTTAATGTATCAAGTACCACTTAACACTTAAGCTATAAGGACATACATTAACAATACCAGATCTCATCGAATAATAGCACACACATTTAACATTTAAATTAAATAAATTGTGTTTATGTAATGAATGCCACTTTTTGGGTTATTTGGCTTCTCATGTCAAAACCTCTTTCAGTTTTGCCACCCAATGTAATCTCATTGCATTCTGACACCTACCAAAAGACCATAACTAACAAATGTGACATTTCTTCAAAATGGAAGAAAATTTTATATGTGTTATAGAAAACGATCGATCGGTTTCACAAACCAACCAATGGTTTTCCCACTAAACCAAACTAGTCGACTATTTTTTAGGCTTATCAATAGATCTACTGGGTTTGCCTATAAAACTGATAGTTTCTAAAACATGTCAATAGTTTTTGTTGGTTTCCTTGAATCAATTAACAGTCTTCTTGGACTGGTCGACTTTCTCTTTGATAAAAGCCAAAAACGATCGATAGTCTTAAAGAACTGATCGACAATTTCTAGAAATCCTGCAAAAACAACAAATAAACACCATGTTTGAAACACGCGTAAATCATACATACACCCACATGGGCTATAAGCACTGAGCCAAGGCTTTAATACCATTAAAAGAATGAGCTAACAATAAGAACACAAGTCGACTTTCAAAACTTTTTGAAATCCAAGACAAAATGTAGCATAAAGAAATCGGTTCTTGTAAGGCACAGATGAATATAGCCATATGCATATACAAAGACATCAAACAAAAATGCAAAACGGTAACTGTTACCTCCTCCAATGATGATACTGTCGGTTGAAGATCTGTTATGCCTCAAGCACGAACCATTCGGTCTTCCTCACACTCATACAAACCCTTCACAAGCTGCTCTCGAACTACCAGGCACGATCCACCATTGGCTTTTCTAGATCTACAAAATGGTTGAGCAAACCACCCTCACAAGTGTAGAGGACTAAGTCACTCCACCTATAGGCAACCACCAGAACCCTTCATCGGACCTTAATGCTAGCTAGTCTAAAGAAAGGTGATGCACGGCTCTTGTTTGATTCTCAGCATGGACGATGACCATCTCATGGTCTTGGGATCAAAGCAAAGAAGATGGGTGCAAGATAGAAAGGAAGCAACAAGAGCAAGAAGGAAAAAGAACCTTTTTCTCCTCATTAATGAAGAGGCGATAGAGCATTAAATGCTCTATTGTCAAAAGCAATAGATGACTAACACACTGGAGAAATCTCACTTGATGAAGTTGGAAATTGTTACAAGCAATCAATCGATCGTTCCAGATATTTTTCTAAACTAGTCGATCATTTCAGAAAACTGGTCGACTGTTTGTTTTCTTCCATTTTTAACTTTTGACAAATTGCATTAAGGCTTGCTACTAACTCTTAATAGCCTTTCCACTAACTCATAATGGAACTAGACCTCCCGTTAACTCTTAACAATTCTTTGATCTCGATGTTAATTCTTAACAATGTCCATCATCATTAACTCCTTAATGATGATTAAGAGCACATTGAAAACCATGCATCACCAATCCAATGCTATGCCCACTATTTGGTGTGACCTTCTAAGTTCACCACTAAGCAACAATTAGGAGATGTCAAACTCTTTAACGTCAGTCAAACACTTTAACCTACTATGAGAATCTTTCCATCTCCTCAAATCATCTCGAAAGGTTATGAGTGACAACTAGCATTATGTTATGACAATCCTATCAACAATGAAGTCAATACTTCAAATGAACCTATTTAGGTTTTTGATTATCGTGTACTATAATCCTTCTAATGACTAACATCCTAGTCAAGTGAGAACCATGGACTGACTAAACTCATAGGATTTGATAACTATGCCAAGATCTAGTTTGAGGTGATCGAGATGACGTATCAAAACTCCTTCCGTCATTGAAAACTCATTTTTAATCATGTGCGCCTTCGCAAAGGACTCCTACAATCACCAACCCAATGAAATCACATAAGATGTTCACCTCAAGTAAGAGGTCAATGGATCATGTCAACAATCACCTACCTCCATACACCACTGCATAGAGACCACAAAGAGAACATTCCCACTTCTTACACTGGATGGTTCCACTCAACAACAAATATCTGACATTGGTGTACAAGATAATTGTGTTTCCTTTGATCTAAGGACTAGATATACAATCAAAACTAGTAACAGATCATTAATCCTCTCAACAATGTGATCAGTTACATGCATCACATTCAATAGATGTTTACTATCTGTATCTCATGAAATATGACATGTGACTCACCATCCTTTATCATTAATATCTCATATTAATCAAAGGTTGTAGCCCATGTGCTAGTTCATGATTGATTAATCATAGGCCCCTTATGAGAAATCTTACACTATTAATCATTTTAAAAAAATCCTGTATTATAGATCTTTGTCACATATTCTTAATAGTTTAAGAATAAGATCATCAAGATATTTAGGGACTCATTCATATACAATTTGAGAGGTATGAATAAAGATATGACTAATTTAATGACATGCAAGATTATCATTAGGCCCATCACACACACTAGACATCATCTAAATCTAGTATTGGGGGTTTGTGATAAGCATCCCTAGTTTCTGAGATTGATTAGGATTTAAACTTTTGTGGATAAATCTTATCATTTACGAGATTCCCAAAGGAATTTTTGAAGTTGTCTTGTTTGCATTTTTAGTTTTGCAAATACCCTATAGGCCAAGGATTCGTAAGGGATACCTTAAGGTCTCCGAAGGATCAAGGAGCCTGAGAAGACTCTCCCAAGGACCCTTTAGATGAGAGGGTCTTTCTAGCTAGGTCTTTTGGCATAAAGCTATTCTTTTTCCGCTTTTGCATTGTTTTCAACTTTTAGGTTTTGTTCTTTCATGGGCTTCGTGAATGGGTTGATGTGTTTTCATTAGGTGGATCCTTTTGACCCATATTGTTTTCCCTTAGGATGTCATTCTGGGATTTCCTCAAGATTTTTCTTTGGGTCTCCTATTGGATTTGTTTTCTTGGATCTTAATCCACATATACATCAACTATAATTTGGGTCATTTGCAAAGGGACTTTATATAGTCTAAAAATCTCTTTAAAAATTCTCTTTTGTTTACTTTTTTTACTCAAATGCCTATTATGTCTATTACAAAATGACTTCAGATAAGGTATATGAGGAAACAAATTAAGGCACAAGGACATCCAAAGATATTTTAAATAATTCAAATTTAAAAAAAAAATTGAATACAGTGGTCAAGAAAAAAAAATTATTAGACATTTTTAAATTATAGAAAGTTTTCTTGCAAGAGACCCAAACCACATGAAATCTCAGTATAATTTACCTGTTCTTTGTAGTAACAAAAGTTATATATACCCAGACATGTATTCATACATATATGATTTATATTTTATTTATGTTTCTTTTCTAGGGCACAACTAGGGGTGTGCAAAATTTTGGTTTAATCGAAATAACCAAATTGAACCAACCGAAATTACAAGCTCAGTTCGCCTTTTTCTAAGGGTTGGTTCAACCACATTTTAAAATTTAACAATTTCTGTTATTTTGGTTCAGTTCAATTTTCATGTTGAAAAAAAAAACGAAACAACTAAACTGAGCAAAATTGCCAAACATTGTCATTTTTTACCAGAATTAATTAAAAATGAAAATAAGAAGAATAGAAGAATGGAAGCATCGAACCGATCCTCCGACCTTCCTTTTTACTTTCGACCCATCCTTTGCAACTGCAAGACTGCAATCCCTGATCTTCCTTACCCTTCCTCTTTGCTTCAATCGGTGACTGTGAATTGCGACGAACCCAGCTTTCCCCTTCTCTAATTGAAGAATCACGATTGACCCACCCTTTCTTTTTCTCTTTGCTTCAACTGACAACTCACGAGTCGTGACCGACCTACCCTTCCCCTTCTCTGACCGGCAACCCACGATCGACCCACCATTCCCCTTTCTCTTTACTCCGATTGGTGGCCTGCATCCAACCCCAACCACAGAGGTGAGTTTATAATTCTTGTAGCTTCAATTTTTCAGTTTTTTTATTTTTTTGGTATTGTCGGTTTGTTCATTTCTTTATTTTTTTTGTTTTTGTTTTTTTGATCGGTTCTCTTTTTTCATATTTGTTTGGCTGTTTCAGTTTTCAGTTTGTTTGATTTTTTTATTTCATTGATTAGTTCGGTTCGATTTTTTGTACAATTTCAATCTGTTCGATTTCAGTATTTCGATTAGTACGTTAACCAAACTAATGTAATGTTCACCCGTAGGCGCAACATACAGAGATGATTTCCGCTGGACTATTATGGACCACCTAAAATAGAAAAAATGAGATGATGGAAGAAAAGATTAAATAAGAGACCAATACACAGTTTTAGTTGGGCCATGCTATTTTCCTTCTTCTTTATTTATCTTTAGCGATCCATTCCCCGAGACTAAACAGGAATTAACAAAATCAAAATTCATGAATGGTTTTATTAATTAGTATTCTCTCCGTTATCAAATTTCCCGAATCCAAAGTCATCATCCGACGGCTTAAGAACTTTAGATTCTCCTAAATTGTGCAATAGATGAGCTGCTTTAATTAGGGTCAGTGCCTACTAAGCCATTCTAAGAAAAGAGGAGCACTGGAGCATTGGGATCAAAGAATAAACAAATACTTTTTAGAGAGAGAGAGAGAGAGAGAGAGAGAGAGAGAGAGTATGATAAGCCTGTGAGCAGCCGGGGGATAAAAGGAATCATGCTTTGGCAGTTCTTGTTTTCCTTAAAGATGTTTTCTATACTGAGTCTCTAATGATTCCATTTTCTGGCCTCTTGTTCCCTCCTTGGTCGAAATGAACTTTAATTTAGTAAAAGAAAAAGGGAATTAAGCACCATTAATTCTTTCTTGCACAGTTGTTTGATAGTTTCTTCTTTCTATTAATTTTGCCCCAATTTTGAAGTATTTGCCAACTTAATACAAGTCCGCCATTACTGAAAGGTATGCCCATACGTTCACATGGCGCACCCAACTGTAGTGATATAGAAGCTTACTCCGGAAGATCTACCGATCAAGAAAACAGCATCATACGAGGTATAAGTTTATACATATTAAGAATGCCACAAGAATTAATTGTTCAGTCCAAAAATAATGGCTTGAAAACATGCAGGACTCAGGTATTCGTATGAAGTAGCATGGGATGTCCTAAAATTCGTAGGTATGAAGAGCAAATTCACTTCAATCCTCTGCTGATGTTTCTGCATGGTTGGTTACTATTAACGTTTGTTTGTTCCCCTCTTGAACGTTTGCAGTACCCTGCACCAAAACTATATATGAGATAAAGTTGAAACATGCCCAAGTCCTTGAACTGCTGAGTTGCATTTCTTGCCAAATATCGGCTTTAAGTCACTCCCAGATAGAGAAGAGCGAATTATTTCAAGCAATTTTCAATGCAGTCAAGCACGGGGTCGTTGAGTTTGTGGAAGAAATGCTCACAGCTTATCCCGATATCATATGGGTACTTGATGAGGATAGCCGCAACATATTCCTATATGCAGTTCTTCAACGACGAGAAAAGATTTTCAACTTGTTACACAAGATGGGGCCTAAGAGGAACATGATAGCAACCAGCTTGGACAAAGATGGTAACTCCATCTTACACCACGCGGCCATGTTGTCGCCATCTTCTCATCTTGATAGCATTTCTGGTGGAGCTCTCAAGATGCAAAGGGAACTCCAGTGGTTTCAGGTGATCCCCATCATCCTCCTTAATTTGCCTTTCACATATATTAAGGTGAATTAATTCTTACGGCATCATTGGCTATTAATTGCAGGAAGTGGAGAAAGTTGTTCAACCAATGTATAGAGAAATGCAAAACAAGAAGGATAAGGGCCAGACGGCTCGATCTTTGTTTATTTCAGAGCATGAGAAAATGAAGGAAGAAGGGGAGAAATGGATGAAGGAGACGTCACAATCATGTACTGTTGTGGCCGCTCTTGTCGCCACCGTTATGTTCACAGCAATCTTCACTGTGCCAGGCGGCTTCGATGAGAAAACCGGCAAACCGCTTTACTTGTACAAGGATTCCTTAATGATCTACATAATATCCGATGCCTTGTCCATGTTCTCTTCTGCCAGTTCAGTGCTCATGTTCTTAGGGATCCTCAAATCACGCTACACTGAAGATGAATTCCTCGTGTCTTTGCCAAGGAAACTCATAATCGGCATAGCCACCCTGTTCTTCTCTATAGCCAGCATGATGGTTACTTTTGGCACCACCATTCACATATTCCTCAGCCACCGGATCCCCTGGATCACCATTCCTGTTCTTCTGCTATGTTGTATCCCGGTTATGATTCTAGTGTTCCCCCAAGTCCCACTTCTCTATGAGATTTTCCATTCAACACATGGACCAGGCATCTTTGAGGGGCAAAAGAGAAGGAAAAAGAAGAAAGGCATGCGTTAGAAAAGCTGTTTGATTCATTACTCATTTTCCTTTCTCCTATTTCTTTTTACATACCCAATTACTTGAGTGTATTAGTTTGATCGTGGTACACCTAAAACTTAATCATGAGTTCATTTCAAACTTAAGGCTTAAAATTTCTCATTCTCTTTCACTCTCTTTCTTGTGTATTTTACACATTAATTTATTTGAATTTAATCTACATTTATAATACTAAATCCCCATCTCGCTAAGCAACATCCCTCTAAATTACCATTAATTTATTTGAGTATATTTCACTTCAGTTGAATTGTTTATTTACATCTATCAGAGTCAAGTCCAAAATAAAAGCTAAATCAGTTAAAAAATACAACATATCTTAAGTTAAAACGTTAAAGAGCAACACCTCAAGCACAAAATTGATTTGAAACTCTTACAAGCAAATCATATATCTTCTCGTCCCACTCCCCAGACAATTCCTCCCTTACATCAACTATCACATCAACGTATATAAACATTTTATAGAATAAAGTACGTTTAAGTAGGAGCTATGTGATCCAAAATATTTTCGATAAGGTTAAAGAGATGAAAAAACATTTTTAGTAGTTTAATAGTATCAAAACACCAATAATTGCATCTTGACATGAACTTTCCCAAAATAATAACTAGTACATGCATAACCACTTTTCACATTTACATCTCATACTATTCAACATAATTCTATACAATCATTTCATGTCAAAATAATGCAAAATAGAAGTTCTCATACCCCTTACCTTGTTTACTTCAAAAGAAATGTTAATAAACATTTCTATAATTGATATCAACTTCTAGCTTTTTGTTTGTGACCAAAATGCTCTTGGTGTACTATATTTTTTTATTTTGTACACAAGATTTATTTTTAAAATAATTTGGGAATTTTGAGACATATGACATAATTCAATAGACCTTAATATTGCTAAAAAATAATTAGTACTTTAGGCATGCTCTAAAACTTGCCTATGAATATAAAAAAATTTATATAAAATTCTCCTGAAAAGATTTTGTATAAATTTATATGTTTATTTAGATTTTGAAAATTTCAAATTTTGGACCCATAACATATAAGTATGGGTGTTTCTCATTGGTCCATCCAATCACGTTAGTGAGTGATTGACCAATCCCATCATTACATGTCAACACCTACCCTAAACAAGATAGTTTTGGAGTAAAGTTTTGAAACGTAGGCAAATGTTTTGAAACATACCTTTCATTAAATGTTTCAAAATAAATGATAAAAAATTGTTTTATGTCACTTCCTTTCAGTCCAGACAACTATTTTTTTTCTCTGAAGTGTTTTTCAAGCTGAAAAATAGCAAATTGTGGAGATATTTAAAATGCTGATAATCTTACACTCTTTAAGTCATTTTTTCAAAGCACAATGATACAAGTTGTTCAAGCTTTCAAACTTTTCAAGGCTTCCCAAGAAGGTTCATCATTGGTTCATTCATTCATTTAGGAAAGTAAGATCCATCATTGAGCTTGTTTTAAATATGTGTATTTATTTGAATATGTTTGTAACCTAAGATACACTTAAAGTGTTTCATCTTGTTTTCTTATAACTCAAAAGGTTTGTTGTTGAGTCTAGATTTGGAAAACTACCTAGATTTGTAACAGGTTTTAAGGTGAATTTGTGAATAACTTGTTGATTTGTTTTGTTGATGTTTTGATGATGAAAAACTTTGTATTTTTGAAAATTGAAAATGAAGAATCAAAATCGTGTCAAAGGATAAAATTATTCTAAATGTGCTTTAAATGGAAACAAAATCTTTTATGGCATGGTTTTTAAATTGAAAATTTGAAAGACAATATTCTGTTCTTAAAGAGATTTTATTTTGAATTCAAATGATTTATAAAAAGTAAAGTGTTAAAATATTTTCAAAGAAATAAGCACTCTTTTAATAACAAGGCAACATGGTTGACCTTACTAAAAAAACAGTCGATATGTTTAAGCCTTGGGTGATTGGCTGAGAAAACAAGGCACAAAAGTTGACTAGTTGGAAAACTAGTAGACTGGTTTTGACTTTTGAGTAAAAATAATTGACTGTTCTCATGAACTGTCAACAAGACAAAATCACACTCTTTGTACGTTTTGTGAAAGGTCAAAAAGAGTCGACTGTGACTGTAACATATTGAAAGTTTCTCAAAATAGTTGAGTTGTTTGCAGCCTTGTTGTATCATTAGAGATGTATGTAATGCCCCATTTTTCAAATATATAATGATGTTAAATACAAAGTATAATATCACACACGGATGTTATGGAAGTCCTTACTGACGAAAGCGAATGATCGAACCTGAAAGTTAACTAAAAAGTAAATAATAAGGATTTCCACTATGTAGTCTTGGTATAAGTACAACTACAATACATAAATTCCAAAAAATCCAACAAATAGACCCCTAGGATCATAGCAAGCTCCTTATACGACGTTCACAATGCATCATTCGAGATATTTACAAAGTGACTATAATACATAACCCTCAAAGAATAAAGACAGACCCTAGCTTTATCGCAACCCCTGTTGATATAGTATTGGTAGTACAACACTTACAAGTATGACCCATGTCCATCTAAAATTAGTGAAATTGACAGAAAATTCCAAAGGTTACAATAGTTTCTTTTTATACAAAGATCGTAGTACATGAATAACAGAAAATTAAACTAGCTAGACTTTGACCACCTCTTGTCTTTTCCTTTACTTGTCCTTGGGGTATCTGGCATGTTTGAATATGCCAATATAAGATATAAAACATCTCAGTGAGTGATTCAAAAAAAAGATTTCGTGCGTGCAAATGTAATATGCAAGTATGTCGCAAGATTCCTCTTTTTGTGACCATGAGGCAGGATATTGCAATCATCCCTGTTGATCATCATGTCTAAACTCCTCAGCCCCACTACACGAGCACGTGATCCTTCCCGATCACACATGATGACCCTGAAGTCACTAGCCACAACCACAAGGGTTGTGATGCATGATGAATGGGAATAATATGCTTTATCAAGGAAACACATGATATGAAAGCCACAACCACACAAATGAACCAACAAATGTTCAAGATGTTACAAATAGTATGTAGGAACCACTTACCTTATTGTTTTACCTTTGGAAGCACTGTTCACAATTGTCGGGTTTGGGTTTTCTGTAGAAAACACAAGTACAAAAAACACAAGTTTTTGTAAACCAAACACCAAATATTTTTACATAATATTGTTCAAGATGTTACAAATAGTATGCAAGAACTACTCATGTTGTTTTACCTTTGAAAGCACTGTCACAGTTGTCGGGTTTGAGTTTTCTATGAAAACACAAGTTTTCGTAAACCAAATACCAAATACTTTTACATAATATTATTCTATTGATTTTTACTTAATTTTTTGAAAAATTGCAGGGAAGAAAGAGGTCTCACGCTCTCTCATGCGCCCTTGGAAAGTGGGCCATGTGTTTGCACACGCAATCCTTTCCGGCTTGGTGTGCCTCAAAACTCACATATTGAGGTACTCTAGGGTGGATAACGTACTTGGCTTGGTGTGCCTCATCCAGTATAGTTTGCCTCAATTCCTTGAATTTAGGCACATAAATTTGATTAAACTGAAGTATTCCATCCGAGAACCGAAATCTTGGTCATAAATCCATGACCTTACCCTTGAGTCTTTCGGAGTAGCTTGTCGGATCTGTTCTTACAGATAAGAGTGAATCGTCAGGCCAGCAATTGATTAGCAGTCAATTTTGTAAAATCTTGTTTTAATTATACCTCTGTTTTGATCTTAAAAATTGGGTTTAATTGAATATTTTGTAATTATATGCGGATTTAGAGGAAAATGAAATTTAAAGAGAAATTATGGGTGAATTAGAAATTTTAGAAAAAAATAATATTTTTTCCTTAATTTTTAACAAAAGAAATTGAATTGAAAAGAATCTATTATATATATATAACATATTTATAGTATATTATAATAGCCATATCGTATAAACATACATACTAATTGAATGCAGCATGCGTAACATACATATATATATTCAAATTATATAATACATTCTAATATATAACATTATATTTGCATGCGGGAAGCTTGGAGCCGCATGACCATTAAATTCCAGCCGTTGACTGCAATTGAGGCAGCCCAACAATTAAATTGGAAGTAAAGTCCAGCATCCCACGTGCCCCGAAAGAAATCTGAAATCCCAGCAAATGAAGGCCCAGCCACATGTTCAATTGGAAAGCCCAAATTGAGCCCAGCTCATGGAAGCAATAGACGCACAACAGCAGAATGCGCTGCCTTCAATGTAATTAAATCCAAACAGAAGGGCAGCACTGGAGAGCAGCTTCCGTGATATATATACACGAGGACGCGCAGAAGAAACCCTGAGCCCCCATTCTCCATTTCCAAAACAGCAATAAGGGAGTCTGCATGGGCAGTTCAGTTGGTCATAGTTGGAGACATAAAGTGTCTTTGAGGTGAAATTTGGGACAAGGATAAAGGATCAACTCTCGCCAGCGGTAATATGAGAGCCATCTCTCAAAATAAAGGGGACTTCTTGTATGCAGTGAGTACTAATTTAATTACTATATCTGATTAAATCACCATAATTAACTCCCTAATCTTCTGTTAAATTGAATGCGAAGACGTCTAAAATGAGCTATTCACCTTTTTTAAGGACAAAACAGCAAAAGGGGGAGGCAGCGCACAGCCCTAGCCGCTGGAAGGAGCTCTCGGCCAGCGCACAGTGAGGGAGTTTTCTTTAAATCACGTACAGTAGATATTACGTTTATGTTTCCAGACTTAAAGAATAATTTTTTGATTCTGTTTCTGTTATTAATTGTTGTATCAACGGTACTGTTTCTACTTTTATTTTTTGTCGTTGCATGCATTCTGTTAAAAATTTCGGTATTAGAGTTATGTTTATGCTTTACATTCTGTTTTATTATTATATATCTGATGCTTTTATTTTCTGTTATCCATGCTATTATTAATTACTTTTGATGCTTTATCATTTTAAATTATCGTAATTAATTTATGTTCTTTAAATTCTGTCTTTAATTTTTGCAAATTTAGTTTTAACAACTTTAATTTTCTAACATTTAATTTCTGTCATTTAAATTTCTCAATTTAATTTTTATATTTAATTTTCTATATTTAATATTAAAGATGTGACTAAAATAAGACTTTGGCAAGGCAAAGGTAGTGTCCAATGCCCTTGATTTTTCAAGAAAAACCGAACGATAATTGTTATAATATTGGTTTGAATTAAATTGAGTTATGCTTAAATATATACTTTTTGGGTTTGGATAGTAGACACCTAACTTAGAGTCCCCATGTCATGTATAGAGGACGCATATACCCTCCTCACAACTAGGTGGGATCGAATTTTCCAGGAGGTCTACAACGCTAAGGTCTTCCCCTTCCTGGAAATGACCTCCTCATGGCAATATCGACATCGACAAACGATGCGATTACCATTGTATGTTCGGGCACATGTCCGAAGAATGTGCTACCCTAAAAGACCAGATAGAGCGCCTAGTCAAGGAAGACGATCCCCATAGGATAACCTGGACAAGCGAAGGAGTCACAACCCTTAGAGACCTCTCCAAGCGAACCACAGGCAAAACACTGAACTACCTCCAAGGAATCTGATAGTCGGGTGAAAGTAAAGCAAGATCGCTATGGGGCAAGCAGTGTAGTTCAAAATTTTTGAACATTACCTCGATCCAACGATTAGATCAATGTCAAAATTAAATTATTCACGTACAAAATAAAATAAATCTAACCTTTAGATTTTCGAGTCATTGCGGATCCGAGCCGTCCAAGTGTTCATCCCTTGACTCGTGATACACGGCAGCGTCCATTGGCGATGAAAGCAGAATATGAGTGCTATCTATTTCTCCTTTTCGCGGCTTGTGTATGAACGGAAAGAACCTCTCATTTGAAATTGATGCGGAATCGAAACGGGAGAAAATGTATGGTAATTTTTCAACTCTTGAAAAACCATAAAAATAAAATCATAATTTGGGCAACCCTTAAAGGGGTATTTATAGAGAAACCTCCTAGGATTTCTTAAACCCTAATGGATTAGGCCGGCCAATTTATCCTAATTCAACTAGAAACTTAATTAAATGAGTTTATTCTAGTCGAACTAGAAGTTTAATTAAATAGCCCAAATTTAATTATAAGTTTAAATAAAATATTTAGTCCAAATCTAATTAAAGTCCAAATATAATATTTAATTTAATATTTGACATAAATCTAATTTAAGCGTAAATATAATATTTAATTTAATATTTGGCCCAAATCTAATTTAGGTCAAATATTAATTTAATTTAATATTTGTCCCAAATACTTTATTTAGACCAAATATTAATTTAAGCCCAAATATATTTTATTTTCTATTTGCTACTCCAATAAATAGAAAATTATTAAATTAGAAACTCCTTCCAAATTTAATCAATTGTCATTTTAGAAAACTTTTTCCTTTATGACAACCCCTCGTCATATCGACGTCATTACGTCTATTTGTTCTTTTTTCGTGAGAACCTACGACGGCACAACTTCTTACCGAAGTATCACACTTAACCATACGTCCACTCTCCTGGTTTAAGCCAGGGACCGTGCCTATTGCGTATGACTTATTAGGCTTCCGAATATGTTGGCAATGTGTCGGTATGAACACATAAGACAAGATTGGCCTCTAGCAAGACATCGTGCCTACCCAATTATTCAGAAGGATTCATAATCCGCAAATAACCTTTCACGAGCATGGTTACCTTGTAATTCGATCCTTTCGTTAATGTATCCTATGTGATCTAATGTTGGCGATGTGTTGCTTGATTACGATCACATAAGTTTTTTTTAGTCTTCCGGATATCCTCACTTAATATAAAGTAAATCAATAACTCCTTATTGATCTCTTTCACCATGACTATGGATTTAAAGTGAATATCCACAAAAGGCGCCTTAGATACAGCATCCTCTATCAAGGGATAGAAGAGTCCCATCTTGGTTATGCAGCCATCTCCATAAGCCTCACGATATCCCAACGATCACCCATGTGCAGCCTTTGTCTAGACTCATCGAAACGATGTCAAAACATACCGATCTTCTTATGAGATAACCGTGACAAGCTCATGTCCAATGATTTGTTACACCCATCTCGTATAAGAATTCCATCAACATATAAACAAAATGGATTCTCATGGCGAGTCATGTCTAGTGACATGTTTTCCAACATTGGTCACCTATGTATTTGTCTAGGCATTCCCATGCCTATAGGTGTGAGACCCCTATTGCTATCACATAGCAAAAACATAGCACATACAAGTCTTATCACAATCGTCAATTTTCATTCTTGACATTGCTACGACTTGGGACATTTAATGATGTCTAGAAATTGTGATGTATTATCTTACATCTTTATAGATTAATCACAGTATACATCATATGGACTTCTATTTAGTTTCATCTAGTTATTACAATAATAACAAGAAACTAGTAGAACGCTTCTTATGAAATTGAATAACTCTTTATCAATAATAAATATGATAGCAATTGTCAGTGTACAATACGCGCAACCTGATTTGGTCTAGAGTACCTACACTAACACCAGGGTCATCGATATCATCTCTAGAGGTTTCGCAGGTGGGGGAGAATCAAGCTCAACAAGGAAACAACACCTTCAGGCAGTAATGTCAATAGATAACACAGAGAGAAAGCCGAAGATGATGGCTTGACATCCCGCAATCTCCTTTATCGATGAGGACTTCAAAGACGTTGATAAAAATCTCAATGATCCCATGGTAATCTCGACGGTTGTCGTGAACTTTGTTGTAAAGAAAGTCCTCATGGATCAGGGCAACTTGGCTGACTTGTTATACCTGTCGACCCTAAAGAAAATGGGTATCCCTGAAAATGAGCTGAAACCATTCCATGGGAACCTGATTGGATTTTTTGGAGAACAGGTAGGCGTCTAGGGTTACATCGACTTTTTGACTTCATTCGGGATGACCCTCCTCGTCAAAACAATCTGCATCTAATATCTAGTCATCGACTACCAGACACCATACAACGCATTCCTCGGTCGCCCCTCGCTCAACACATTGGGCGCGATAGTATCCATTCCCCATCTGGCCATGAAATTCCAAGTCTCAGACACCAAGGTCGGGGCCATTCACGCAGACCAGATGGAGGCTCGGCAGTGTTACGACGACAACCTCAAGGCTCAAGGTCCTGAACTCAGCAAGGGCGATAAAAGAAACAAAACCCTCGGAAGCAACAGCCAAACACGCAGCCAAGCCCTGCACCCTAGCATGCACGTGGAAAAGCTAGATCAGCAAAGCAAGCCATAAAATAACCATCCCCAACCTGTAGAATAACTCCACCTTGAAAGCCTGAGCCCCTGCCCGGAGCAGATCATCTATAACAAGCCTACCTCACCAGATCGCTAACAGCATCTGTTTAAACAAGGACTTGCTATTAAAACATGCTTTACTTAATCAAAAACAGTCATTTCACTCATTTATTATTATGTCTTTATACATGTACAAACCCAGGTTCTCTTCATGGCAGTCCCCGAGACCCCTCGATACATCCTCATCTTCCAAACAACTTAGTATCACCTCAACTTGCCATGTATCAAATAGGTACAACAGACCTCGAGCCACCACGGTCTCACTTGGCTCACTCAATACAAGACCAAGTTGTTCGCAATCCTGGCTCACCTAGCACTCACATTAGCAAAGATAAACGTTCAAACAAACCGTTGGCAAAATTGACAAAGTAACGAGGTATTCCAAAATCCCATGTTTTACTAAAAACTCAAGTACAAGTATTGGCAGGCACTCCGGACCTCGAGCTAAACTAGGTCCTCATTTAAACCGTGCTCGGGACCTAGACTGACATGGTCAGTCTGGACCTCAGGTGTAATACCCAAGAATGATGTGAGGCCATAAATAATATTTGATGAAGGGTACAAGTGGAATTGTCAAAAGATAAAGGCTATAGGACATACTGTTGCAGTCTTAAGTGACCGAAACGGCCCGAGAGAGTACCCTAGACCCTAGATAGCCAAGGAAAATAGTACAGTAATGACAAGTGATACGAATTATGATTTTTAGTGATGAAAGAGGTGGGATCGGGAACAGTTTTCGGTACAGCTAAAATGCAGCTGCGAATCGAGCTCAGAAACCGAATTGTTATAGGGACTTCTAGGAGGTCAACGGAAGCCTGAGGGGGATCTGGTTTTTCGTAGCGAATAACCCTTCATTGGTTTCAGGATGAAACAATAGCCCGATAAGGACATTGGGGTAAAATTGTCATTATCAAGTAATCTTGGATTATTAATTTTGTATTTTCGATATTAAAATGCAAATTAATTTGATGTATGAGGGCCTAGGTGCAATAAATAAATTGCTTAAGTGAAATTAAGATAGAAACTTGAGGGTTAATGTGTAATTTGTTTATATTAATAGAGTAATATATAGTTATATATATATGTATATACTCATGTGCGTGTGTGCTGATGGAAGCTGCCGAGAAGCTTCATGGCCGATTTTGCTTGGAGTGGTGGCCAAGTTTGGATGCAAGAGTGGTGTCCAAGGTGCTTAAGTCGGTGGGTAGTCTATAAATAGAAGAGAAATGAAAGAGAGAAGAAGAATGAAAATGGAAAAGGAAGAATGAAACTGGCGGAGAGTTTTCAGCGAGAGAGAGTGGCCGAGAGTTGCAGGGGCTTGGCCGAGAGCTTGGAGGGATTGCTGGGAGTGATGTTTGTGGCCGGAGGTAGCCACGAGAAACGCCGAGATGATGACCGAAGCTGTCCGCGGTAGGCGAACAGCATCCATGGCCACAAGCCACGGCCATGGCTACACACGCAGAAGACGAGCTGCGTCGAAGGGAAGGCCGACCAGTGGTTGGGAGTGATCGGTGGTGGTCGCGGCGAGCATTCGTGGTGGCCGGTGTTGGTCGTACAGTAAGTAACGGCCATAGCCGCAAGCTCGCTGTGGTTGGGCAGCATCAGCAGCGGCCGAAGCAGTCGTGGTGGTGGCTACAGGAGGTCAAGACAGCGACCAGCGAGGTCGGGCAAGGCTAGCGAGGCCGGTGTGGGCGGCGACAAGGCCGGAAATGCGGCGGTGTTGCAATTGGGCGGAGCTGGTCATGCGCGCATGGCTGGTTCGCGTAGAAGAAGGCGGTGGGAGGAAGAAGAAAGGGTGAAGGAAAAAAGAAAAAAAAAGAGAAAAAAAGAAAAGAAAAGGAAAAAAGAGGAAAAGGAAAGAAATAGAAGAAAAATTGGGAAAAATGGGAAAAATTCTTGAAAAAATCCTAGAAAATTCTGAGTATTAATTTGAGACTAAATGAGCATGCCAAAGCCAGGAAATTATTCAGACACGTATTTCGAGGTTTAGCACGCATTACGAGGCGTAAATTAACTTTTCGAATTCAGGTGAGTGGTTCGATTCTATCTTTACCTTATCTTGAAAATGTGTTGGAATGTGTGTAGTGGGTTCAGGTGGGCGGTGTTACCCTCCCGAACTTAGGTTACACGCAATTGGGACCAGTTCTAGTGAGCGATTTTTACCCTCCAAAACTTGGGTTGTTCTGCAAAAGTGTTTTACTTATGTATTTGTGGCATCATTTACATATTGAACATGTGGTATATTGTATCAACTATTTTACTTAAAAATGTTGGTGCATGGCGTGTGATTTTTCATATCATCTGGGGTCGATTTTCGTGTCATTGTTGGGTCCATATGGGATGGGATGGGGTCTACTTGAGAATGGGGCAAGGTTAATCCTGGTGATCAGGTGACACGGTAGGGCACCCGGGGTTGGTGCTGGTGATCGGGTGACATGGTAGGGCATCTGGGCCTAGTGATCGAGTGACACGGTAGGGCACTCGAGGATTAAGTATGTCAGGGTAAGTTCTCAAGTTAGACGTGTCTTGCATGAGGTCGTTCAGTATGTCATGCCCGTGTGTTTTTCATGCATTGTATAAACTGTTTCATGCCTTCACTTTGATGTTTTATCATCTAACCTGGGTTATGCCCCTGGAACATTCAACGTTCCAGTCAGGGACAGTTGCGAGGTCAAGGACGTGGTCGGTGAGTCAGTGGTGTTTATGTGATAGTTGTTGTATCATTTGGTAGCGTTGGTACTTATTTTGTTATATGTATGAACAATCGCATGACGGTGTTGTAATCATTTAGCAAACGTGTTGTATGTATATCGGTGTGGGAATATCTTGTATGTAACTCGTGGTAGGCCACGACATTTTGATGATTAAGTATCCGCTGTGTTATATAATGTCTCGTTTAGTTATGATTATGTTATTATTAGTTAAACGAGCAAGTCTAGGATTCTCGGAGTTTATATCTGCATGTGAAGATTGTTCTTGAAATCACCGAGGGTGCCGATTGTAGTATTGCGACGAGTGTTTCATCTGCATGTGAAGATTGTGCCCATGACGCCGCAAGTGACGGACTTGGAAAAAAAAAAAAAAAAGAGGATACCCCGGGAATTGCCTTATAGTGACACGCCCATATAGGGTGGGGTGTTACATCAGGCACAACCCTATCATTGTTAGAGTTATACCCCACAAGCCAATTATATTTACATGTAATTGATCAAACTTTACATTGTGATTCTTTATTTTCAATCAATTATTACAGCAAGACATTATGTTTTTATTTGTCATTGGTGGTTGTCGTCATTATTTATTTATTGCAATCCATACTTGACAAAGTTCATAGATCAAATAGGCTCATGGAATATGGTCATGCATAGAGATGACGATCATGAAACATATTCCTTTCAAACCTTGATCTTAGATGTTCCCAGTTATAGAGTTATTAGGATTGGATACTAATAACTCGGATAGACTAGCACATATGATGCATGCTTAATTAGGAGAATGTCTTGTTTCATGGACATTGGTGTGAGGACACTAGTGCATTTGTGTGAGTGCTTATTATAAGAATAAGTACACTGAACTGATCCGCTACAGAATTCCTAATGGTTATTATTTAATGTCGAATTGAAATTCTTATGTTGCAATAGTGCAGATTGGTCCTTAGACTTGAGACATCATGGTAGTCTTATATTTGACTAATTACATTTTGGTGTTTTTTTGGATTCTAATGGAGTCATTGACAAACTATCACTGGGCGTGGCTTTATCATATATGAAGGCTTGTGAATGTCAAAATAAGATTCATCGCTTATCGTTAAGATGAGAGGATGTCCTATGTATTCCGATGATTTAATGACTGAGGAAATCATTGGCCAAGGTGAAGCGGAAATCAAAATGTGTTTTGATTTCGCCTATCAAGTCATAAATCTAGAATGAATACGTAGTTATTGAATGATTAGGATTTCGTCATAAAACTATACCTTAAATTCAATCGAGACATAGATCGATGAAAGGATTTTACTGCACAGTAATTGCAATTGAAAAGATCCGTGTTTTTTCATCGTTAACTAGGCATTCATGGCATGTTGCTAGACACTAACCATGATATGTAGGGTTTTAGAATTTATTTGATTAATTCTAAAACTATTAATTAAAAAGTTTAATTAAGAAACCCATGAGATGTGTTAATTCAAAAACCCATGAGTTTAATTAAAGTGTTTAATTAATCTAATAAGTTGGGCCTTGATATGGCCCAATAGAATTAACCCTACATCTAGTCTAATGGTAGACCTAAGGGGTCACACACTTAGGTCGAGCCTATTCCACAATTTAAAAAGAAAAAGTCAGGCTAATGTGATTAAGGGACAGGCCTAAAGTGTTTAGGGTTTTTCCAAGGCACGATTAGGGTTTTGAACTCTATTTATATGTTGCTTAAGAAGCTGGTAAAAAGAAGAAGAAAATTCTTCTCTCAAAGGTAAAGGCGCATAGGGTTGCTAGCATTTCTCGAGGCATCAGTGGAAATGGTGGATCGTGTGGACCGACTTGGATGAGATTGAATTTGCGACTCTACGGATCAAAATCAAGCAGAATCGAAGCCTTCTCGGTTGACGGTTTCTAACAGTCATTGCTCTAGGCGCCTCGAGCTTGCCTTAGCCCTATTGAGCCATGCCTTGTATCAGATAGACACACAGGACCTCGAGCCAAACTAGGTCATCCTTTAAACCGTGCTAGGGACCTAGACCGACATGGCCATTCTACATCGCACGGACCTCAGGCACAGCCCTGTCATTGCTCTAGGCGTCTCGAGGCCGCCTCGGCCCCATCGAGCCACGCCTTGTATCAGACAGGCACACAGGACCTCAAGCTAGACTCGGTCATCCTTTAAACCGTGCTCGGGACCCAGACCGACATGGTCCGTCTGGACCTTGGGCACAGCCCCATCATTGCTCTAGGCTCCTTGAGCCCGCCTCGGCCCTATAGAGCCACATCTTGTATCAGATAGGTGCACAAGACCTCGAGCCAAACTTGGTTCTCCTTTAAACCGTGCTCGGGACTCAGACTGATATGGTCAGTCTAGACCTCAGGTATAGACCCGTCATTGCTCTAGGCGCCTCGAGCCTGCCTTGGCCTTATAGAGCCATGCCTTATATTAGACAGGCACAATGGCCCTCGAGCTAGACTCGATCCTCCTTTAAACCGTGCTCAGGATCTAGATCGACATGGTCACTCTGTCCCATGCGGACCTAGAGCACAACCCGTCATTACTCTAAGCGCCTTGAGCCCGCCTCGACCCTATCGAGCCATCGAGCCATGCCTTGTATCAGACAAGAGCACAGAACCTCGAGTTTACCCTAGTCTGGTCCTAAAACGAGACAATTCCAAAGTACCTTACATCAACACACGATCAAAAAGGCTAGAAAACATTATCGCTAAAAAGAGTATGCAAGACACAATAGAAAACAGGGTACCCAGAAAACACCTACATTTCATTACGGAATTTACATCTGGTTTCAAGCTTCATATATGTAGTAATTTTATGTTACACTTGCTTACCATTCTAGAACCACTACAAGGCATAAATGCCTTAAAGCATGCCCGAAGTAAAGCAAAGCCAGGCAACAGTCGCTGCAGGACGCATGCGCCGTTTGTTAAGGGCTGAACCGCTATTGTACCGCCTGGCGTCCTATCCCTAAAGGGGTTGGATTCCGCCGATCTGGAAACTACTCCTGAAGAAAGCCCAGGAAGGCCTAGTGCCCATTTGATGTCAAGATCTCCCACTTTCAACCTTAGAGCAATCAAACGGAGGCAAACTCCAAAGATCGAAATGATCAAACACTGGAACACAGTGCTTTCGTAGGAGGTAAACTCCAAGAAAGCGACATCACCCATTTCAGATACAACATGTCTCACCTATTCTAGTATTGTTCTCACCCAAACACGCTTAACCTCAGACCTCTCAACCACTGTTGTGCCGATTTCAGCCCCATCCACGACGTCGTTTGTAGAAACGCCCCCCTCAGATAAAAAACCCCATTGCAAACCATCGACCCTATTTCCCTAGTCCCCCAGAACTAGGGAACAAACAAACGTTGACAGCATGGAAGGGAACTAAAAATTACAGGCGCAACCGCCCAACGGTCAGAGGATCCTCACTATTTCCTAAAAATTAAATACGATCAGGCTCTAAAAAATCATGCCATCAATGCAGCCATACCTCCGCCTCGAAAACAGAAAGGCCATTCCCACCACGACCAATCAACTCCTTCCACGTGCTAAATAGAACAACACCTAGATGACGAAACATTTTGTAGAAAGTAGCACGCCTAGCGCCGTTAAAGCATCACCTCATTTATAACCTCTAATCTCGTGCCACGCGCATGGTTCCCCCGAACCTCTACAATACCCCAGAGCCTATGCTCAAAACACTTTCCCTGAACCCTAAGATCAGACACCAACCCTAGCAGTTAACTCAGAAGCCACAACATTAGCATTTAAGGTCCCCAACCTAGCTAGGAAAAAGCGTGGCACGCCAGAATCAGAACAAAGGAGAGGTCTTACGAAGAAGAAAAATAATTAAACCTTCCATTTCGATTAACAAGTCAAAAGATGGCAAAAATAGCGGGCCGAGATATCACAAGCCTTAATAAACCCAGGTTTCCAGGAAAACACTAGAAAACCTACACTACTACAAGGAAAGAAAACAACAAAATCAACCCGACTCGACCCGAAGCTCGGCGTTGTCGGTAATACCTTCCTCAGCTCGGCCTATCTTGATTCTGGAAGTTCCCCTTGAAGTCCTAGCGACACGCCTATCTTCGGTCAGATCAATAAGTTAGTCGCCCTCGACCCTCTTGTAGGGCTTGCAAGGTTGTAGGTCTAGGCCGGGAAACAAAGTCCGAACATGGAGTAAGGCTTCCTCTTAGCCCTCCAAATAATCGACTACGACCTCCAACATCTAAGCTCCATCAACTTCCACCTTCAGTTGGGCGTTCTCGAGTGCCGTTTTCAGATGGGAAACCTCTACCCTCCAATCGTGAAGCTCTACCCTGGCAACCTCGCGCTGGCGACCGAGTTTATCTATGATCTCATGATAACAAACCAACGATGCCTCTGCCTCCTTCAGCCGTTGACTCAGGCCAACCGTCACCCTAGTTACTTATCCCCCACCTTGCTTTCTGCCACCTCCAGAACGCGTCTTATCTCCTCTCGATGCAACCATTTGAGAACAACCATCTCTGTTCGAAACCCAAACTCCAACGCATGGCATTCTGCCAATACCCTTAGAGCCTATCCTCCACAAGGCGGTACGTAGCTTGTCGGTCCCCTAAAGTAGGAGGATCAAAGATGCCCGTAGAAGGCCATTGATGTGCCAAGAATTGACCCATGGCTGAGAAGACATGCCTCAATCGGTTGACCAAGACGATGACTCATGATGGAGAAGACAAAGTGTAATACCCGAGAAATTCTAAAGGACTCAAGGGTAATTTATCTTGGGGTAAAAATAGAATTTAAGGATAAATTGAGGGTATAAAGGTAATTTATTACCGTATGGATGACTAAATCGACTACCGGGAGTGCCCTGGAGCCGAGATTCCAAATAAAAATGATATGGTATTAATGAGAACCCCGAGATAGGATTTATGGTGCCAATAGAAATCGAATCAGAAATGATTTTCGGTACAGCTAAAAAGGTAGCTGTCAATTAGGCTGCAATACCGAATTGTCATAGATGACTTTTCGGAAGTCAACAGAAGCTTGAGGAGACTTCTATTTTGCATAAGGAACAACCCTTCGGAGGTTTCAGGAAGAAACGAATGGGTTTGAGGCCAACACGAAGATTCAGGCCTAAGTGTAGTTTTTAGAAATTGCTAGATGAAAGCCGAAACAAGGTTGTTTTGAAATCTTCGGGGGTCAAAATGATGCTCTAGGACATGAGAGTCTTAATTGTAATAATGGAAAGTTAAGAGGCTAAGTCGAAAGGGCCGAAATGAGATAGTCCAAAAGTTTTAGGGCCTAAAGTGCAATTTCTTGAAATTTACTGAATCGGCCGGAGGGAGGTCGAAACGGAAAATTTACAGAATCTTCCAAGAAGGAAAGAATGATTTTAGGACTTGAGGGTACTAGTGGCAATGTCAGAAAGTTCAGGGGTTGATAAAAAAGGGCTAGAGTGTAATTTGGGAAAATGGTAGGGGCGAAACTATAATTTTGGCAAAGAAGCAAGCTTCCATGGCCGACACCATGCATGCCTCCGACAGGCGGTTTCGAGCTCGGGGAAGTCCAAGGGAGTGGTCGAGCATTCGAGCGAGGCAAGCCTTAACCGTTGTCGAACATCGAGGTGGCCGGAAAAGTCGAGAAATCAGGTCACGAGGGGGTCGGCCATGCCGAACCTGAAAATGGCATTTTGAGGGCGTTTATTGACGAATTTGGGTCGCCCAAGAGGTGGGTTGGTAGCCTGAGGTCTTGGGTCGAGCATCCATGGCCGATTGGAGCGTCAATTTTGGCTATAAATAGCCGGGTATTGAGTTAGGGTTTGGCCGAATCTGGGGCATTTTTGAGCTTCAAATTGAGGGGGTAAACAAATGAATCAGAGGCTCAAAGCATAGGGCTTTTGAAGCCCATGCCTTGGTTAAGATTTCTGGAGATTTACAAGCATTTTGGTCGAGTTTTGGAAGGGTTTCGAAGTTGGTCGGAGTTGGGAGGCGGTACCGTTGGCCGAGGCTTTGGCTGGCCGTTTAAAGGCCTTTCGGTGATTTTTTCGACGCAAGATAGGTACCCCCGTGATCGACTTGAAGAGGCCTATCGTCTGGTGTGATCAGGGTCAAATTCCGGTGCCGGCCGACAAAGTGCTCGTCAGAGAAGACAAGGCGTGTGGATCACACGTGCAGGCGCATGGGTGGTCTTGTGGTAGCGCGTGTAGGCGAGTGCGACATTAGAAAAATTGGGAAAAATTATTTAAATTCCTAAAAAATTGAGATCTTGAAGTGTGTGCAATTAGTTTTGGATTTGGAGGTTCTCGTGTCTCGATTTCTGCACCAAAGAGCCTTGTTTTGCATGAAAACGCAATATTCGGGTAAGTTCAGCATTTTTCCTTGAAGTTAGATTTAAGGAAATAGTCTCGATATATTTATTGGGATTCTTAGAAGGAAAAATGAAGAAAAATGAAAGGAAATAGGAAATAAATGGAATATTGAGGATACTTAGTGATTAAATATTATTTTATGATTGAGGAGATCGAGATGATGAAATTGGTGCAACTTTTGAGAGTTGGCACGAAAATCGAGGTGGGGCACCCATATCGAGGCGATGCACATTTTTTGAGGTGTCTTGATCTTTAGGCAAAGGTGAGTGGTTATCTCACAAGAAACTTATATTTATGATCTGATTGTTTATATGCATGATATTTATGAAAGCAATATTCATTTGTCATATTGCATTGAAAGTCGTGATATTCGCATTGCACGATATTATTGTCATATTGATATTTGTGCATGGGGTTGGGCTGATACCCTCAGAGTGTAGCCGTAATTCCCCTAGGGCATTGAGGGGATGCCGTGAGGCTTATCCTGCACAGGTTCGGGATTTGCCTAGGATCCCTAGCCAGGTTGGTGGGCCTGGGAAGTTACATTATGGGTATATGTTTGTTCATGTCATTGCATCATGCATTCATATATATGTTTTTGGACCCTCATTAGAAGTTTCATCTTCTAATGGGTTATGCCCCTGGAACATTCAACGTTCCAGTTGAGACTTGCAGTTAGGTCAAGGAGCAGGTTGAGATATGACGGTACGTGATGGCGTGGCCAATGGATTCAGCATGAGATTCAAGTATTTTATTTATTCAGAATTGCTTATGTATGTTGAGGTATCATATGATTGCACTTAGGGTGTTAGACGTTATCTCGGGAGACATGTTTCCATGTATTTTATATTTGAGGATATGATGTAATATATGGTACGAATTCTTTATGATATTTATATAAGTGAATTGTTTATGTACCATATCAGGTTTCGATTATCGTTTTTGTATTGTGAATGATTTGCTAGGGGGTTTCCCTTTGAAATACAACGTTTGATGTATGAGAAATGTATAAGAAAAGGGATTATGTATGTATACGATGGGCCCCAGCATAGTGGCACGCCCTCCGGCGGGACGGGGTGTTACAGTTGGTATCAGAGCGGAAATGTTGAAGACATAGGAAATGTCTAAGCCTTAAGTAACTCTAGTATAGATGATATTAGAGTGAACCTAAGGAAAAGGTCACGTGTGGCTAGATAAGTAAAGTCACCGTAAGATTTGGGTATTGACGGTTACTGGATAAATGCGTTGTAGTGGAAGTGCATGTCTCGGCTAGTTCTGACTAAAGAAAGACTTGGTACTTAAGTGCGTCCATTGTGACCCACCACTCTTTCCTGGGAACTTACCTGGTGCACTCTTCACGACAAACACTATTTCAGTAGACGACTACTATTCCTGGTGAATAGTAGAATGCCTGATAGAAGCTAGTACTTGAAGAATGATCTAGCTATTGGAATAAGGATCCGATGATATGATTTGAATGTAAGGATGACTCAGTAACCATGATTATGGATCCGAGAGATTTTAGAGACTATTGATTTGAGGACATTAGTCAAAATCTTTGTAAGGAAAGATTGGATAACTGGTAGTTATCAAGGATGATCGGATCAGGAATGATTAGTCTGATGAGTCATGACCTAGCTGATGAGTTAGGATCAAAGGATAATGATTTTCGAGGTTCATTTAGTAGCTCCGAAAATAAGATATGGGATCCCACGGATTGGGACAAACGAGAGGCCAAAGATGGTGAAATGATGGCGTGTGAGTACGTCAATTGATGAGGCAGAAGTGATGCAACCGATGAGACTCGCAAAGACGGGATAAGGGAACCCTAGCAGGGTGACGGCACTACTGGTCGGTGTTCGCAATGATAGATCTGGATCTAGGGACCGAGAAGAAGGCTTATGATGAGCTTACGATCAACGTACCGGGGAAGATAGGTAGCTGTCTCGCAGTATGGGTCAGGCGACCTAGGATCTAAGTTGCTTAGTGTACTGCCGAGGAGACGATCAGATGCTGAATATCTGGGGCAACACAGTAGGGTCTATACCTTGTAGGGGAGATCTAAGTCCCATTGGGTGCGAGGTGTGCCACTAGCTAGGATTGACCGAGGCCGGAAGCCTCAGGAATCTAAAAGAGATGGATTAAATATGGATTGTGTGTCCTATTTAAAGATTGCAATGGGATCATGAGATGGTCGTGTTGGGTGGCTCAAAGGAATGCTACCTAACGTATGAAATGGAAACGAAAGATGCATGCTCGTGAGTCGTGTAGGCGCTACCTATGAGGTGATTGAATCACCAGGCCATGATGAGAGCTTAAAATGAAGGTTCTTATAGAAAGAGTTAGACTTAGGGCAGCGACGATGAATGATAGTTCTTAGAGGACTACGACGAGACCGTGTAGTTTTCACCCGGGACGTACCCAAGCGAGGGTCGACGTATGATGTAGGAGTAAGCCTACCATATGATGGGGGTGATGATGACAGCTGTGTGCTGGCTGACGGGAAGAGTAGTGCCTAGGAAGTACTAATTTAATGGTCGGGTGCCGATAGTCAACTGGATCTGAAGAACGAAATGTGAGAGTCAGTGGATTCTCGGTAAATGAGATTTCAGGTAGTGGAGCATGACCGGTCCAAAGGCTTGATTGATGAATAGTGAAATGACAGTCTCGACTCAAGGTAGAGTTCGAGTACTAAAAAGGAAAGAGGTGCTTAATAAGTCGTATCGACCGTAAAGGAATGATAAGGAAACCTAGTCAACAGAGGTTGTGACTACGTTTCAGTGTGCCAAATGGACCTGCAGAATCAGGTAAAGTGATCGGTAGTCAACCCGACAAAGAGAGCTTAAAAGCACCATGATAAATGATGAATTGAGAGCCAAAGTGGCAAAGGAATCGAGTTCTTGGAAGATAAATGGAACCAGATATTGTGATCTAATTTGGGATCTTCGAGGATTGATCGATATGAGATTTTTGAGGAATTTCTTGAAAAGAATTTATTGAGGATCTAGGGTTCGTAATGAAACTTTAGAGTTCTCAGGAAGAAATCCAGCAAGGATTAGAGTACCGTAGGTGACATGAGTACCTGCCTGCTCTAGTTGGTAGTAAGGTTATGATTGTCGTCTTTAAGATTGTGCAAAACTTGGACATGATTGAGAGAATCAAGATGATGGCAGATGTGCCAAGATGTTAGGTCGCAGTAAGAGAAGCTGCAGACCCAAATTGATTGAGGATCCGAGATTTTCGATTTTGAAGATTGGAACTCTCGTATAGCTAGACAATTAGTCTAGGTAGCCTTGGTGGAAGATTGGGAAATGTATCGCTGAGTGATGTCAGCAAGTTATGGAAATAATGAGCTTGTCGAGTTATGGTATGGGCACTTGCGGTCAATGAAAAGCCGTAAGACAAATTGAGAGATGGAAGGATATGTTTTCAGAAGATTTAACAAGATTGTTTCTAAATGATGATTGCCAATGATAGCTTGAGGTTATAGGATGATTAGCCGTGTGCGGCTTGATTGAGGATGTATATTATCAGACTTTGAAAGAGATGATAATTAAGAATCGATATCTTTTATCTCGAATTTGATGAATTTCGAAACAGCCGCAAGAGGCTGGGATTTTTATGATTGGTGAATGATCGAGGTTAAGATAAGGAAATAATGTATTCTGAAATCAATGTTTCGATGATAAGGATATTGAGATGATCTCGGAATTGATGATTTGACCAATGTACCATTCGCATTGAAGTCGCGTTGGTAATTGTGTCTATTGATGATAGATGGTGAACTCCTCGGATAGGGAGACACATGAGGAACATTGAGGATCTCAGAATTGATGATATATAGTATACTCCTCGGATAGAGAGACACATGAGGAACGTTGAGGATAATGTTAAGGAACATCACGATACATGTTATGATCGAGATTGGCTTGCTAGGTAGTAAGCAGATTATGAATGAATTGATGAGAGCATGAGGCTCTATGTTGGTGAATGTGAAATCAAAGTTGATTGTCATAAGCACCATGTGGATTCAGAAGTTTCTGAAAGGTAAGATGTCCTGATAGATTTCGGGAGACGAGCCAAATGTTTTGAATAAAAGTTGGTTCAAGGAAAGGTTGGAAACCTAAGTGAATGTAACTCTGAATAGGATCGAGGATCTATAAGATTTGGAGATTTAGACTAGTATTGAAAAGTATCAGAAGTGATAGGAGTCGGGTCAATTACAACTCTTAGAGACGGGACAAGAAGGCTCTAGAATGACGATAGCACCATAGGTGTGTGGCCTGTAACAGTGGATCTGAGCCAAAGGACCAAGGTATGAAGGCTAGTAAAGAGCTTATGATCAACGTACCGGGGAAGCTAGGTAGCTGTCTCGCGGTATGAGTCAGGGACTCAGTATAATACCCGAGAAATTCTAAAGGACTCAAGGGTAATTTATCTTGAGGGTAAAAATGGAATTTAAGGATAAATTGAGGGTATAACGGTAATTTATTACCGTATAGATTACTGAATCGACTGCCGGGAGTACCCTGGAGCCGAGATACCAAAGGAAAATGATATGGTATTAATGAGCACCCCGAGATAGGATTTATGGTGCTGAAAGAAATCGAATCAGGAACAGTTTCGGTACAGCTAAAAAGGCAGCTGTCAATTAGGCTGCAATACCGAATTTTCATAGATGACTTTTTGGAAATCAACGAAAGCTTGATGGGGCTTCGGTTTTTCATGAGGAACAACCCTTCAGAGGTTTTAGGAAGAACCGAATGGGTTTGAGGCCAAAACGAAGATTCGGGCCTAAGTACAGTTTTTAGAAATTGCTAGAGGGAGGCTGAAATGAGGTATTTTTGGAATCCTCAAGGGTCAAAATGATGTTTTAGGTCTTAAGGGGCTTAAATGCAATTATGGAAAGTTGAGGGGTTTAGTGAAAAGGGCTAAAATGAGATAGCCAAAAGTCAAGGAGCCAAAGTGCAATTTCAGCAAAGTTTTGGCCAATGAGAATCGACCATGGGGTCTCTGGTCGCCGATTTCGGCTGATCCAACCTTAGGGATGGCACGAGGGCTTGTCGAGGACCAACTTTTGTAAAGGCTCGAGGAAACAACGACCACCGGAGTGGTCGGATTTTGAGGGAAAAGCCGACCAGAAAACTGGTCGGATTGTCGCGACCTGCAAGTCACGATTGTGGTCGGCCTGGGTCGATTCAAGGCTCACCCAGGGGCGGGTGAGACTCTTAAGGTGATGGGTAAGGCGGCCAAAGGGGTTTGAGAGCTCTGGTTTGCTTATAAATAGGCATTCGAAGTGGCAAAAAGTTTCATAGTTTGGAGCTTCAAATCGGCCGTTGTTTTGAACGAATTGAGCCGCAAAATGATAGGGCTTTTCTTGCCCATTCCCTAAGGATGAATTCTGGAGAGTTATAGCTATTTTCGTGAAGGTTTGATAAGCATTTGAGGGGTCGCCGAAAAACGAGGTGGACGCCTTGGCCGAGCCTTTAGCCGGCCGGTTGAGGGTGCTCCGGACCTCATTTGGGGCATCCAAGCATGCCAACTGGATCGACTGGAGAAGGGTTATCGGATGGCGGAGCAATCGGAGATCGCCGGAAAAAGCTCGCCGGAGAAGACGACCGGCGCGTGGCCAGCACACGCTGTGCTTCACGCACCGCCACTCGCCCTAGGTGCATGAGGGCGCGTGAGGGTGAGGAAAAATTGGGAAAAAATCCTATAATTCCTAGAAAAATGTGTTCTTGAAGTTTGTGCAAAAATATTGGGATTTGGGATTCCCGATTCCTTAGTTTTAGAGCCAAAGAGCCTCGTTTTACGTCAAAACGCAATATCTGGGTAAGTTTAGTATTTTTCCTTGAAATTTCATAGCATATAATGAATTTTTGTGAAGTTAGATTTGAAGAAATAGTCTCGGTATATTTATTGGGGTTTTTAGAAGGAAAAATGAAGGAAAATGAAAGGAAATAGGAAATAAATAGAATTTTGAGGATATTTAGTAATTAAATATTATTTTATGATTGAGGAGATCGAGATGATGAGGTTGGTGCAACTTTTGAGAGTTGGCATGAGAATCGAGGTGGGGCACGCATATCGAGGCGATGCACGCTTTTCAAAAAAAATGCAAGTTTGTCTCAAAAGGTGAGTCGTCCTATCCTAAGTATGATTAGTGAGTGGTATTCTCACAAAAACTTATATTCATGATATGTTTGTTATATATGCATGTTATTATGAATTGCAATATTCATTTGTCATATTGCATTGAAAGTCGTGATATTTACATTGCACGATATTTTTGTCATATTGAAACTTATGCATGGGGATGGGATGATACCCTCAGAGTGTAGCAGTAATTCTCCTAGGGCGTTGAGGGAATAACGTTAGGCCTATCTCGCAGAGGTTCGGGATTTGCCTAGAATTCCTAGTCGGGCTGGGGATGCCTAGGAAGTTACATTATGGGAATATGTTTATTCATGTTATTGCATCATGCATCATATATATGTTTTTGGACCCTCACTAGAAGTTTTATCTTCTAATGGGTTATGCCCCTAGAACATTCAACGTTCCAGTTGAGACTTATAGTTAGGGCAAGGAGCAAGTTGATGTATGACGGCACGTGATGGCATGGCCGATGGATTCAGCAAGAGATTCCAGTATTTAATTTATTGAGAAATGTATCTGATGTATGCTTGAGCTTTCATATGATTTGCACCTAGGGTGTTAGATGTTATCTCGGGAGACATGTATCAATGTATTTATGTATTTGAGGATTTGATGGTAATATATGGTACGAATTCTTTATGATATTATATAAAGTGAATTCAGGTATGTACCGTATCAGGTTTCGATTATCGCTTCCGTAATTGTGAATGATTTGCTGGGGGGTTTCCCTTTGAAATACGGTATTGATGTATGAGAAATGTATAAGGAAAAGGGATTATGTATGTATACGATGGGCCCCAGCATAGTGGCACGCCCTTCGATGGGACGGGGTGTTACACTCAGGGTCTAAGTTGCTTAGCGTACTGCCAAGGAGACGGTCAGATTCCAAAGTTTAGGTACCACCGTGACTGTTATGGTTTGACTAGGATCCAAGCTCCAATGGACAGGAGCGTTGTGATAGGATCCCTACCTGTCTATGAAATGATTGAAAGTTTTTGAGGTTGACAAGCTGTTGTCAGGGGTTCAAGAGGGAACTCTCTGAAATAGTTGTGTCTATGATAGGACTCGAGAAGGAAGTCAAAAGAGAATGAACTGCCGGGTGCAATAAGAGCTTGTCATAGCTCAAAGGATCGGGTTGCATGATAGAGCAACAGAACTGAATGATGGCATGAGGATCATGCCAAGGCACAGAAAGGACTACCCGATGTATGACTTGGAACTGGCAAATGAGGTATGTGCTCTCAAAGTTATGGAGACACTACCAAAATGATTGGGGCATTGATGTGCTCACGAACCACGAGGAGCATGAAGTATGAGTTCTCGCAGAAGGAGCTGAACGAGAGGTAGCAAAGGTTGATGGAGTTCCTTAAGGACTACAACTGCATTACTTGGTATCACCAGGCGCTTGGCAGAGAGGTGCCCAACGCAGGACCTAGTGGATAGCTGTGAGTGTCAGATGAAGTTGGAGGCTTGTTAGCCTGCCAACTATGATGGTAGTGCCGAAGGGATCGTCTATTTTTTTTATGGCTAGCCTGGTTGTTTAGCTGGATCTGGTGAACGAGATACGAAGGCAAGGGTGGTTGACAAGTGTACTTGTCTATGGATTGATGATAATGGCCAGACCAAGAGTTATGATTTTTGAAATGCGAGAGGGCATTCTCAAAAGTTTCATGGTAGGATGTGCGTGCCTAAAATGATGAAAGATGTGTGCTCGTCTGAAAGGAGCCGCAAAAGGAAATTATGTGAACGACACGATATGCTTGCTTAAGCATTGGACGTGTAAGGAATACAAACAGAGGTGTTTGTCAAGGATCAAATAGATATTTGATTCGAGGTGTTGAGGTAATGAGCTACGTTATGCCTTAGTTACCTTATCAGTCTGATGTAAATTTCGAGGACGAAATTTCTTTAAGGAGGGGTGAATGTAATACCCGAGAAATTCTAAAGGACTCAAGGGTAATTTATCTTGGGGTAAAAATGGAATTTAAGGATAAGTTGAGGGTATAAGGGTAATTTATTACCGTATAGATGACTGAATCAACAACCGGGAGTGTCCTGGAGCCGAGATGCCAAAGGAAAATGATATGACATTAATGAGCACCCCGAGATAGGATTTATGGTGCCAAAAGAAAGCGAATCAGGAACGATTTTCGGTACAGCTAAAAAGGTAACTGTCAATTAGGCTGCAATACCGAATTGTCATAGACGACTTTTTGGAAGTCAACGGAAGCTTGAGGAGGCTTCGATTATCCATAAGGAACAACCCTTCAGAGGTTTCAGGAAGAAACGAATGGGTTTGAAGCTAACACGAAGATTCGGGCCTAAGTGCAATTTTTGGAAATTGCTAGATGAAGGCCGAAACAAGGTTGTTTTGAAATCTTCGGGGGTCAAAATGATGCTCTAGGACATGAGAGTCTTAATTGCAATAATGGAGAGTTAAGAGGCTAAGTCGAAAGGGTCGAAATGAGATAGTCCAAAAGTTTTAGGGCCTAAGGTGCAATTTCTTAAAATTTATCGAATCGGCCGGAGGGAGGTCAAAACGGAAAATTTGTAGAATCTTCCAAGAAGGAAAGAATGACTTTAGGACTTGAGGGTGCTAGTGGCAATGTCAGAAAGTTCAGGGGTTGATAAAAAAGGGCCAAAGTGTAATTAGGGAAAATGGTAGGGGCGAAACTGTAATTTTTGCAAAGAAGCAAACTTCCATGGCCGACAACCATGCATGACTCCGACCAGGCGGTTTCGAGCTCGGGGAAGTCCAAGGGAGTGGTCGAGCATTTGAGGGGGGCAAGCCTTGACCGTCGTCGAGCATCGAGGTGGCCAGAAAAGTCGAGAAATCGGGTCATGAGGGGGTCGGCCATGCCGAACCTGTAAATGGAATTTCGAGGGCGTTTGTCGATGAATTTGGGTTGCCCAAGAGGTGGGTTGGAAGCCTGAGGTCTTGGGTCGAGCATCCATGGCCGATTGGAGCGTCAATTTTGGCTATAAATAGCCGGGTATTGAGTTAGGGTTTGGCCGAATCTAGGGCGTTTCTGAGCTTCAAATTGAGGGGGTAAACGAATGAATCAGAGGCTTAAAGCATAGGGCTTTTGAAGCCCATGTCTTGGTTAAGATTTCTGGAGATTTACAAGCATTTTTGTCGAGTTTTGGAAGGGTTTCGAAGCTGGCCGGAGTTGGGAGGCGGTACCGTTGGCCGAGGCTTTGGCCGGTCGTTTAAAGGCCTTTCGGTGCTTGTTTCGGTGCAAGATAGGTACCCCCATGATCGACTTGAAGAGGCCTATCGTCTGGTGTGATCGGGGTCAAATTCTGGTGCCGGCCGGCGAAGTGCTCGGCGGAGAAGACAAGGCGTGTGCATCACACGCGCTGGCTTCACGCGCAAGCGCGTGGGTGGTTTTGTGGTGGCACATGTAGGCGCGTGCGACATCATAAAAATCAGGAAAAATTATTTAAATTCCTGAAAAATTGAGATCTTGAAGTGTGTGCAATTAGTTTTGGATTTGGAGGTTCTCGTGTCTCGGTTTCCACACCAAAGAGCTTCATTTTGCATGAAAACGCAATATTCGGGTAAGTTCAGTATTTTTCCTTCAAAGTTCATAGCATATGATGAATTATTGTGAAGTGAGATTTAAGGAAATAGTCTCGGTATATTTATTGAGATTTTTACAAGGAAAAATGAAGAAAAATGAAAGGAAATAGGAAATAAATGGAATATTGAGGATACTTAGTGATTAAATATTATTTTATGATTGAGGAGATCGAAATGATGAAGTTGGTGCAACTTTTGAGAGTTGGCACAAAAATCGAGATGGGGCATGCATATCGAGGTGATGCACGTTTTTCGACGTGTCTTAATATTTAGGCAAAGGTGAGTGGTTATCTCACAAGAAACTTATATTTATGATCTGATTGTTTATATGCATGCTATTTATGAAAGCAATATTCATTTGTCATATTGCATTGAAAGTCGTGATATTCGCATTGGACGATATTATTGTCATATTGATATTTGTGCATGGGGTTGGGATGATCCCTCAGAGTGTAGCCGTAATTCTCTTAGGGCATTGAGGGGATGTCGTGAGGCTTATCCTGCACAGGTTCGAGATTTGCCTAGGATCCCTAGCCGGGCTGGTGGGCCTGAGAAGTTACATTATGGGTATATGTTTGTTCATGTCATTTCATCATGCATTCATATATATGTTTTTGGATCCTCACTAGAAGTTTCATCTTCTAATGGGTTATGCCCCTGGAACATTCAACGTTCCAGTTGAGACTTGTAGTTAGGTCAAGGAGCAGGTTGAGATATGACGGCACGTGATGGCGTGACCGATGGATTCAACAGGAGATTCGAGTATTTTATTTATTCAGGATTGCTTATGTATGTTGAGGTATCATATGATTGTGCTTAGGGTGTTAGACGTTATCTCGGGAGACATGTTTCCATGTATTTTATATTTGAGGATATGATGTAATATATGGTACGAATTCTTTATGATATTTATATAAGTGAATTGTTTATGTACCATATCAGGTTTCAATTATCGCTTCCGTATTGTGAATGATTTGCTGAGGGATTTCCCTTTGAAATACGACATTTGATGTATGAGAAATGTATAAGAAAAGGGATTATTTATGTATACGATGGGCCCCAGCATAGTGGTACGCCCTCCGGCGGGACGGGGTGTTACACAAAGGGTAGCAGCCATGGTGAACACATCAAGCTGTGGAAGCTGGCAATGCGGTTGTGATAAAAGGAAAACATCCTCAATGCCCACGACTGTTGATAGCATTTAGAAAAAAATTGTAGTCGAAGAAGATGCGGTGGAGAGAAGACCCACCACTAGCGATGGCAAAGATAGTCCATAGGGAAGTCATAATGTAGGACCTCCTCTCCTAGAACAGCCAAGGAAGAGGTGCTACTGGCAAAGAGATAAAATAAAAACTCACAATAAATCTAAAAATCTAGAATGATCAAAAATTTGCTAAACTAATCACATCATATTTGAAAAATACCTCAAACTGTATTATAACAAAATTTTGAACTGTGAGAGGGTTCAACATAAATTGAAACAATAAACATTGGTTAAGAAAATCCCTCATCTAAAAATATAAAAACTTTGAAAACTTAAGACACGAATAGTTCCCAGAAACTTTTGATTCTTAAGCGGCTCTCCGTACACACTCTACTGCCTAACACTGTTAGGCCTAACATTTGGAACTCCCCTGCTAGAACCTAGAATGGTGAAGAATACTAGGTGAGCCACAAGGCTTAGCAAGTAATAACATGAAATAAAACTGTTACTGAATGAAGAAACATCGATACTCATCAAGCATTAGTTGTTCTTGTATTAAGGGATTAATAACCACTGTATGGTTGCACATATATGATAAGTATCAACACACATAAATTATATAATGCAGGTGAGAAACTTCGGCCCTTAGGCCCACATAATCTGAAAAGCATATCTGCCTAATTTGAAACCTGCAACCATAGAAACTGTAAGCACATATTGTGGGCTTTGTGACCATAGTCCCCTAGTCATCACCAGGTGAACGAAAACTGAAACTGAACTGTGGGCCTTGTGCCTCTAAACTCAAACTGAAACTTATGGGATCCCCGCAGACTAAGCCGCCTCACGCTCATAATGCAGTACAATGCACATATACATGCTCGCATACTAGGATGTATGCACATATAACATCTCACATAACAATGTTAAACATAACATATAATTATCATCAACGTATTGGAATACAACAATTTTACGAGTTATGATTCATGGTATGGGCATGTTAGACTTATCATATTATGGTATAAGATTCCAATATTTGTGAATGTTTAACCTTGCATTCAATTAATAACTTGCATTCAGATATATTTAAGACATATTCGGATATAAGTCAAGAACATTCGGATGTGTTAACAAAACATTTGGATGTTATCTCAAGGCATTCGAATGTAATCTCAAGGCATTTGGATGTGATTTCCAGTCATTCGGATGGCTCACCAAGATATTCAGATGTCACTGATACAACGGGCCATATTCGAATGCTATAGGAGTATATTTGAATGATACACACAATTTATTAGGGTACGAAGGCTTAAAGAATGTGACATGCATCCAGATGTAAACACAAAGCAACAGGATGTGATTCATAACATCCGAATGTCTATCAAGGCCATACAGATGTCACTCAAAAACATCAAACAAAACCATTCAAATGTCTCCCAAGCCATTCGGATATCACTCACAAACATCAAACAAAACCATCCAGATATGGGGGATTTCATCTAAATGTCTGAACCATCATATGAAATGAAATTTACGATATCAGTATTCTTGTTCTAATACAAACCTACCATCACTACACCATTCCAAAAGAAATTTGGGTGACCAACTAATATGAATCAAAATCATGGGATGATACAAAGATCACATTGAAAGAAACATAAAACCTAAGAACGAAAAACTTGCAAATTCAAAGACAAAGATAACTCATTAGACATATATATACATATATATATATTGACTGTGCTATAATCTAAGAACGAAGAACTTACTACATACATAGATCATTACGCTAAACATAAAACCTGTAACGAAAAAGATTACAAGGAAAGAAACTTGCCTTATATTTCTTGACTAGACTCAACGACTTGCAACATAAACTCTCCTATTGAAATCTCACAACGTTTGCAACTTCTTCAACTCTTATTCTTCTTGCGGTGTGAAGAAGATTATGGGTTATATGGGTGTATATATATATATATATATATATGAGTAGCCCTAAACGCCCATAACTCATTCTCCTTTTGTAACTTGAAGAATTTCAAACTCAATATCTCATGGTAAAGATCTGAAAAAAATAATAATAAAAATAATAATAATGATGATGATGATAATAATAATTCAATTCAATAATAATAAAATAAATAAAAAGAAAAGAGAAGATAACAAATATATAAAAAAAAATATAAAAGGCAGGGGGGAGCGGGTAGCCCCCAAATCGATACCCTCTCTCTCCCCCTCCCTCTTTTTCGCTTTCTCTCTCGAGTTTGCTGGTTTCTCACAATCCGACCATTTGATTTTGCATCCAACTTCATTTTCACTTTAAAATGGTCTTAATCTACAAGGAGGTAAGTGGTTTGGTTTGATCTTCGATGGTTTTTTTGTTGTTTCATGAGATATATATATATATATATATCTATAGGCGCGATTTTGGTCTTAACCGGATGTTTAAACTCAGACCTACGGAGATTTGACTGTTGGATTTTGTGAGTTTTGGGATATATTGGTTAGAATATTTGAGGGTGTCGGATGATGGTCTCATATCGCCAAAAATCGCAGGCCATGGTGGCTGGCAGCGACTGGCAGCAAGTTCTTTATTTTGGCTAAAAATTAAATCCTAGATCTAAGAAAATCTAGCCGTCCGATCTTAGTCATTTTTGGTTATGTTGGTCCCCTTGGTGTAGTGCACCTCATGGTGGCCTCTGATTTTCAGAAAAGTTACTGATGGACGTGACCGACGATGAGCAAAACGTGTCCCTATGTTGGCTGAAAATTAATTTTTAGATCTACTAAAATCTAATCGTCTGATGGCTCTCATTTTAAGATATGTTGATGTTCGTGGTGAGGGCTTCGAAATGGTATGTTGGTCGGCCATATCATTGTAAGCCGGCGATAATCGCTAGCAGCAGTAGAATGTGGGAAAAAAAAAAGAAAGAAAAAAAGGGGGCTTTTGGGTTCGAGTAGGTCAAGTAAGGTTTTGGCCCAGGATGGCGGGACCCAATTGAGTTATAGAATGGCCCAATGTGTTAGGCATGATTTAACCCAGTTGTGGCAGCCCTTGGGTTGTCCTACTCAACTTGTTTTCCCTTCTTGTCGCTTGTCCTTGAACCTAGAATAATTTAGTTAGGTTGGTCCTACTCAGGATATCAATCTAATTTGGGTTCTCTTTAGGTCTCTTGGAATTGGCGATGTGACTGGCAATAGGAGTGAGCAGAAGTTCGAATAAACCAAACTAACCGAACCGAATCGACCAAATGCGTCCGTTCGGTTCAATTTTTTTGATGAAATAATTTAGTTCAATCAATTTGGTTTAGTTTTTTTATGAGACGGTTCGGTTCAGTTTGCAATATTTCAAATTTTTGGTTATTCGGTTAACCGAACTAACCGTGTGAACTTTAGCATAATTGCCCCCCCAAAACATGGAACCCACACCCGACTTGCTGACCGACACTCACACTCCTCTCTCTCTATCTCCCCCCACCCTCCCACTCTCATAGGCGGGACTGGGAGATCGATTACAGCCGTCGCAAAACATGGAACCCATACCTGATCGAATCGAACCCAAACCCTCACCCCACCATTCCTCACCTTTCTTTCTTCTTTTCCTTGTGCTTGGACGATCGAAGAGGGCTATTCCAAGATTTGGGCCATGGTGGCGGCACTAGTAGTAGCGATTGTTGAAGAGGCGAGGGGCAATCGGCCACGACTACGTGCGCTTCGAAGCTCGTTAACCAAGCTCTTTTTCTTCCCAAGCGTTATAAGATCCCCGGCAACCTCAACTCTTCGTCAAAGACTCAAAGGTACACATATTTCTAATTCAGTGATTCTTGTTCACTTGTTCTAGAAAATTTCCATTGGGAAATTCTCTAGCTATTTTTGATTCTTGTTCATTTGTTTTGGAAATTCTGATTAAGGACTGGAAAATCGTTTTGGTTTCATGTTCGGTTATACTAGGATTATCGGTTCTGATTGGGGATTGGAAACTCTCTGGCTTTTGTCAGTTCGGTTCGATTATTGTATTTATTGTTCGGTTATTTCATTTTCAATTAGTTCGGTTATACTAGGATTATCAGTCGGCTCAGTTCAATTCTTAGGGATAATTCGGTTCAGTTTGATTGGTAATTTTTGGACAGTTCGATTCGGTTATAATCGATTGCACACCCTTAATTGGCGAGTCACTTTGTTAATCGAAGTTCTAAGGATGAAGCCCTATTAGATGATTCGAGACCAAGCAAAACTGACCCCGAGTGTGTTCTAGGCTAGCCTATAACAATGACTTGGGTTTACCCTAAATCTTGATTTATGATGGATTCATTTTATTCAGAGGCTAGCACATTACAATTTTTTTTTAAAGCCATCTATTAAATCACTAATTAATTAATTATTATGCTTTTAAAAATTTATCAATTAAGTCGTAAATATATTTTTTGGAAAAACCTTAAAATATTATCTATATTAAAAGAAATCTAGTTATGGGTGAATATATATATATATATATTATTCTTATTGCAGCCTATAAATGCGTGCATAGTTCCATTATACACTTACGTGTAGCATGCATGGCGAGGCAGATAACGTAGTCAATCGCTAAGCTCGACGAGTTCCATGGAGCCAAATTCAAATATTATGCGGGTCAAGATATAAAATAACTGATTTAGAGTGTTAGGCAATGGTTAAGATCTTTGGTAATTTCCATTACGTCGCTATTTTTATTACCCAAAGGTAACCACCCTGTTCTATTCATTGTAGGCTTGGATTCTTTGGATTTCGCTTGATCTTCTCCCTTGGCTCGGACTTGAGTCATTCCTTCCCAGGCGAATAGACATGATATGTTATGTTTACCTTATATTGTACACGTATATATTGTTTTAGGCATAACTTGTACATGATTTTTATATGCGAATCTTGGAAAAATACTTCTAAATGTTTTTAAAATGCATAAAATATTTTCATCTTACTGGGAGAGACATGAGCATAAAGATTATAAGTGATACACTAACTGATTTCTTGTCTTTGAGAACGTGAAATATTGAATGATATGGTGCATTTTAGGAACCACATGAAATGATAAATGGTTATGACTTGTGCATTAGGTAGGGTATCATTTGCATTATTAGAGGACTAACTAGTAGATTCCTTGGTGACTCACAGTAGGAAAAGATCATGGTACTGTGAGGCTTGACATGCCAAGTCCATGAGAGACACGGATAGTATGTTTCAGCACTGCTATCACGTGGGCTATAATGGTATTATACTGTAATGATGATGTATTTGCCAGTATATGTACTTGTGTGCATGTGTGTATAAGAGCTAGGCCAGTTTCTACTAGTGGGTCCTCAGATTCGTTTCATGCATCATATATAAAAAGTATAAGAGACTTAGGTGGTTAAGTGAGCAACTTATGGGGGTTGACTCTAAGCATATACTTTTCTTGCACTATGTTTTTCTTTTGAACTTCAAATTATGTAAACATATGTTACATATACTTGTTGTTCATCTTATTATTATGTTATTGTATCAATGATGTTCTTGCTAGCATTTTTATTGCATACTTTCCTATAAGACTCACATTTTTTTAAAAAAAAAATATTTTCAGGAGATTCTTCTTTTGAATACTGGTCTAGTAGATCTTCTGGTATGACGTCAGACCTATTTTGATTCCTGATTTGATATAGGATGTGTTGTTGCAAAAAATACAACAATTAAAATTTACGATGTGGGTTCCACTCGAGCTTGGTGTCGGGTGAAGTTAGGTTGCCATAAGAGAAGCTGCCTTAAGGGAGTTCGTCGCAAGGATTTCGCCATAAGCTCCTTTGCCACAAGGTCTTTGCCACAAGCTCCTTCGCCACAAGATCTTCGTCACAAACTCCTTCGCCACTAGCTCTTTCACAACAAAGCTTAGCCACTAGCTCTTTTACCACAAGGCTTTGCCACTAGCTCTTTTGCCACAACGTCTCGCCACAACGTTTTTACCTTCGTCGCTAGGCCTCGCCACAAGGCTTTGCCACTAGGTCTCGCCACAAGGTTTTGCCACTAGCTCTTTCGCTAAAAGGTTTTGCCACAAGACTTCACCACAAGCTCTTTCGCCATAAGGTTTTGCCACTAGCTCTTTCTCCACAAGGTCTTGCTGCAAGGTTTTGCCTTCGCCACTAGGTCTCGCCACAAGGTTTTTCCTTTGCCCCCAGGTCTCACCGCAAGGATTTGCCTTCGCCGCAAGGTTTTGCCTTCGCTACTAAGTCTTGCTGCAAGGATTTGGCCCTATTGATGCTCAGAAAATAGGTTAGAAGACTCGTGGGAATCTTCCCCAGCGAAGACTCTCCTATGCCAAAGTCAGTCTCGGATCCCAATGACTATTCCCGAAAATAGTAAAGATGCATTCAAAGTGTCTAGATTTTACCAAAATTAGAAGTCCTTCTTATTGTCCTGTAGCTGGGTATTTATAGGGCATGATTCTTAAGGGTGGCTAGTGTTGACACGTGGCGATTGATGAGTGGACCTTAGGCTTTGTCGGGAAGAGGCTTTTTCCACCTAGCTGTGAGGCTACTCGCAACATGCAACAGCGAGGTTAACCCTTGCGGTTAGCCTGCAAGCAATCGCGAGGCTGATCCTCGCGACTAGCCAGTAAGCAGCCGCTAGTCTGCTCACAACATGCGGCCGTAAGGCTACCTCTCACGGCAAGACTGCAAGCGGTCCTGAGGCTGCTAGCGGCATGTGGCAGCTCGAGGCAAGCTGTAGCGAGGCCGCTCGCACTAGAGAGGCTAGCCCTCTCGGCAGGCTACCGCGAGGTTAGTATCCGCTAGGCAACTGGCAGCAATCCTTTTGCCGCCAGCTTTTCCATCTTTCCTTCAATTTTTTTCTCTATAATTTCTAACTGTTTTTCTCCCCATTTTTTCATGGCACAACAATTGCCCCCCACTTTTCTGTTTTGTCTTTAGACAAAATTGAAGAGTAGAATATTAGCCAAAGAGTCCGATATGGCACCTAAACTCAATCAAGTGTTCCAGAATACCCAAAGATCTTACATCGGCTAGGGCCTTAGGTACCTGACTACCTCTGGGCTACCAGGACCTCGAGAGATAGGTTCTATTATGTGATTCTTGCCGGGTGCCTGACCTTGTCGGGAGGTTAGGCGCTGGATCAGCCAAAGAGTCGAGTCTAGCTTGGGAGCATAGCACTAAACTCAATTAAGGGATCCTGGTGAGCCTACGGGCACAGGCTTCAGTGCATCCAGTAATCCCAGGAAGGATCATAATACACTGGCTATTGTGTCCTTGATGTCCGTTTCTTAGGGTTAGTTTACCTCAAGGAATCTGGGTTTGGCTTGTGATTCCGATTTTGCTAGGAGACCTAGGCGCTAGATCAACCAAGAAGTTGGGTCCAGCTAAAAAGGCACAGCACCTAACTCAAACCAGAGATCTGGGTGAGTTTGCGGGCATAGACATTGAATGTTCTGGTCATCTCAGGCCAACTCGTGGTCATCGGAACCAGATTGCATTTGGATGGCTCAACTCCGATAAGCGGGATCATGGAAGAACTGTCATAGGGTTGCTCTCTCTTCATGCCTTCCTTGGGTCAATCTACCTTAGGGGATCTGGGTTTGGCTAGTAGTCCAGCGCGGGATTCCTACCAGACATCCAAGTTTGCTGAGAAACCTAGGCTCCAGATCAACCAAAGAGTTGGGTTTAGCCGAAAGGCATAACACCTTGATGTTGCACATTTTTGTGTTTAGTTTTGATGATAAAAAATAATACTTTGTTTTATCCCCAAGTCATGAGTCAAGTTTATGGTTTTCAACAAAAATCAATTTCAAGTGCTTTCTTAAAATGAAAACCAAAATGATTTATGATTTTCTATATTAGTTAGAGATTTGCAAGGTTAAGTATTTAGTCTTAAAAGAATCTCCTCAAATGATTTTCAAAATAGCTTTCAAGTCATTGGTCAACATAGAGCTAAAATTATTCTAAGGCAAAAGACCAACTAGATCAATGTGTTTGATGAAAAGTATGAAAAATCATTTATGTCAATCTTATATTTTGAAATAGCTTTTCATATTTTGAAACATGCATGAAAGATTTTGGCTTGAAATTCAAATGTTTGAAAAATCTTTTAGTTCATGCAACACATTTCGAAACTTTTTTTTATAAGATTTCAATATTTTTCTAAGTCTGGAAGGTTAGCACCTTATAAGGAAACATATAAGAAAATATTTTCATTTTAGAAAACTATCTCTCGGTATTTCAATAGCTAACATTCATTGGTGATAAAATGATTTTTAATGAGTTTTTTAAGAAATAGAAAGTATGTATTTTGGAGGTGGTAGTATTGCTAAATCTTGAGTTTGTACTAAAACCCAAATTTTACTTTCTCATTGTTATGGATTTTGATTTTCTAGATATTTTTATTGAATCCAAATGAGGGGTAATTTCTTATTTACATTTATGTATTAAAGTAAATGGAAGGTAAAATATAAATAAAATAAAATGAGGACATTTACTTAACTAAAGAAATGTAAATATATTGTGGAGTGTATCATCAAAGCAAAGTTAATTTTATAGCATTCAATCGATGTCGTTTTATTTTGGCAAAATGTCGTCAGTTTCTATTAAAATGTCGACAGTTTCAAATATTGCTCTCAGTATCTAAATGTCAACAGTCTCTGCATTAAGGATGTCGACAGTTCCTAAGAAACTGTCGACAGCTTATGTTGCAGATAGTTTCCAATGGCTAGATTCTCCACTGTTCAAGTCTCCAACAACTATATTTTTGAATAGGCTCGATATGCTCTATAAATAGAGATCAAATGGGTGATTCAAATCAACCAAGAGGATTGAATTCAAGCTTACAAGTGTTCATTTTTTTTAAGAGCTAAATTGTTTCATTTGTGCTTCATTTTTCTCTCTAAAGGCTTTGATTATCTTTTGTATTATTTTGTTCAAGCCTTGTATTTATTGAGAGATCTTGTAACTAGGAGTGTCTACTCTTAGATCATCTCTTTTGTATTAATCTTGGTTTTCCTAGCTTGTTGTGCTAGAGAATTTGCTTGTTGAAGCAAGGGATTGAATACCTAGCTTGTTGCTAGAGATCTTGCTTGTTTAAGCAAGAGGGTGTATTTGCTAAAGGGCCTATTCCAAAAATATGAGGTATTGAATGGATTGTTTGAAAAATCCTTAGTGAGAAGCTAAGGTAGTAGATTAGGCTTGGTTTAAGCCGAACCACTATATATCGTTGTATCTCTTATTTGCTTGTGTTTTTTTGTTTCATTTCTTATTCCAAGAATTTCATTAATCCTCACTTACACTAAAATCTCATTTTTCATTGAAAGGATTTTCAAGTTCAATCACATTTTTCAAACAACCCAATTCACCCTATCTTAGTGTTGGTGTCATTTCTATTTAAATCTATCACACCTAACTCAAATGAGGGATCTGGGTGAGTTTGCGGGCATAGGCATCAGATGTTCTTGTGATTCTAGGCTAGCTTGTGGTCATCAGCACCAGATTTCCACTAGATGACTTGACCTTTGAGAGCGAGCTCATGGCAGAGCTGTCATGTGGTCGCTTCACCGTTTTTCTGCCTTCCTAGAGTTAGTCTACTTTAGGGAATCTGGATTTGGCTAGTGGCCCGATGCTTGATTCCTACCAGACATTCCAGTTTGTCAGTAGACCTAGACACCAGATCAACCAAGGAGTTAGGTCTAGCTAAAAAGGGAGGCATAGCACTGAACTCAAACGAGTGATCTGGATGAGTTTGCGGGCATAGGCATTGGATGTTCTGGTTATCCAAGGTCAACTCATAGTCATCAGCACCAGATTGCCACTAGGCGATTTAACCTTCGAGAGTGGGTTGTGCCTGAGTTGTCGTACCTGCATCACATTCTATGACACATACAAATAATTCGGGCCCATAGAGATTTTACGTGGTTCGGCTTATAGTTTTTCCTACTCTATGAGAATATAGGGGGTATATTCTTTTATTTAATTTATTAGGGGATTTTATTACAATAAAAAATTAAAGACAATCCCGGCCCCCTAGTCGGGTCGAGTAACGCTTCTGGTGACAGGCTCGGCTCTACGTCTCGTCTTCGTCCCCTGATCGGTGAAGCTGGGAAGTAGCTCTTGAGGTGCACGGTGTTCCAAGATTTTCCTATCACCTCGCCTTGTAGTGTCTATAATGTGCACATGTTGGGGCCTAACATCTTCTAAATTTTGTAGGGTCCTTCACAATTCGGGTTGGGTTTCCTTTCCTCTTCTATTACCTTCCCCCACGTCCAAAATTTCCATTTGGACGATAAACTGGTCTACTCGGTCGAATAATTCAGTCACAGAATTTGGCTCGAAGAAGGCTAAGGATCTTTTAAGCAGGGTGTATGCAGTTTCGTTTAGCAAGGCTCGCGCTACCAATCTGGTTGGGAGATCCCTTACTTCCTGCATCGTGGCTCTAAATCACTCAATATATTACTTTAGGGATTCATTCGGCTTCTGCTGCAAGCTCATTAGATATATAACATTCTTCTTCTTTGGGAGATAGACAAAGAATGCATTTAGGAATTCTTTCTTCAATTGTTCGAACGATCGTATATGTCCTGCTAGTAATTCAGTGAACCACTACTGAGCCTGTCCTGCTAGGGAGAGTGGGAAAGCCCTGCACCTAGTGATCTCATTACATCCATGTAACACGGCCACTACGATAAAGTGTTTAAGTGCTTCTCAGGATCCTTCATTCTCGAGTATATCGAAAGCTGCAGCAGTTCGAACCCTGGTTGCACTGGTTGCCTTTGGAGTTCCTCAGATAATGGAAACCCCTTCAGGGGAGTTACCTTTGGCACCATCATTACTCACTTTTGCTCTAGCACTTCTTCTATAAGGCGTTTGATGTCAGACGCTCTAAGCGTTTCCTATTCTGCTTCATTTTGGCAAAGAGATGGGTCATAAGGAATTATTGAGTAGGTGCTTTATGCTGTCTCTTTATACATGGGAGCTGTCTTTGCCCTCATGTCATGTTTCCTTCTCTAGTTTGTTATTTCTAGGACTTAGCTATTTAGCCCTAGAGTTCTAATTCTTATCCCCTACCGAGTGGTCTTTGGAGGGTTATCTTGGGATCTCCAATGTTCTCCCCTTGTATCGATTTGTCCAATATGGGGAATGTGAATGTCCGGCATCAGTTCACGTAACAAAGCAGTGACTCCCTAAGTCTTCTCATATTCTCCTCATTGTTCATCATGAGCTCATCATTATGTTGTTTTAACTCCTCAAAATTCTTCTGCAATAGTTCATAATCTGAGAGTAAGACTGTGGATGGAGTTATCCCTAAAGTCACCACAAGGTTTCCTTTTGGAATTGAAAACTGCCCAAAGAAGTGTTGTTATTGACTAGCAAGCGCTGCATGTGGGACTTGTTTCCCTTGCCCTGTCATATGTCTCCTCAATCTAACTACATGTACTTCTCCCTGTTCTAAATGCTCCATGCCCCCAGTCCGACGGTCTGGTCGCCTTCGAGCATAGGAAAGTTCCCTGAACACACTTCGTTGTCAGGGTGATTTTATGAAAATTATGATACTGTAGGGTGCACTTGACTAGGGCTTCTTATGGCTCCCGTCCTAGTATGAGCGCTCATTCGGGTGTGGTTAGGCGGGTTCCCCAAACCGGCTGATTGTGTCCCTCTCAGCATCTTGTGTTAAGATTAGCTTTTTGTTGCGTTTCCCACAGACGATGCCAAATTGTTGTTGTAAAAAATACAACAATTAAAATTTGTGATGTGGGGTCTACTCGAGCTTGGTGTCGGGTGAAGTTAGGTTGCCGTAAGAGAAGCTGCCTCAGGGGAGTTTGCCACTAGGATGCTCGCCGTAAGGATTTCGCCACAAGCTCATTTGCCATAAGGTCTTTGCCATAAGCTCCTTCGCCACACGGTCTTTGCCCCAAACTCCTTCGCACTAACTCTTTCTCCATAAGGGTTTGCCACTAGCTCTTTTGCCACAAAGCTTTGCCACAAGGATTTGCCACTAGCTCTTTCACCATAAGGCTTTGCCACAAGCTCTTTCACCACAAGGTTTCACCACTAGCTCTTTCACCACAAGGTCTCAGCGCAAGTTTTTGCCTTCGCCGCTAGGTCTCGCCACAAGGTTTTGCCTTCACCGCTAGGTCTCGTCGCAAGGATTTGCCTTCGCCACAAGGACTCACAGTAAGGATTTAGCCCTGTTGATGCTCAGAAAATGGGTTAGAAGGCTAGCGAGAATCTTTTCTCGCAAAGACCCTCGAATGCCAAAGTTAGTCTTGGATCCCAATGACTATTCCCGAAAATAGTAAAGATGCATTCAAAGTGTCTAGATTTTATCGAAATTGGAAGTCCTCATCAATGTCCTGTAGCTGGGTATTTATAGGGCATGATTTTCAAGGGTGGCTAGTGCTGACACGTGGCAATTGATGAGTGGAGCTTTGGTTTCGTAAGGAAGAGGCTTTTGCAGCCTAGTTATGAGGTTGTTCACGGCAAGCAACCGCGAGGCTACTCGCAACATGCGGTCGCAAGGAAGCTCACGGCAAGTTGCCATGAAGCTGACCCTTGTGGCTAGCCTGTAAGCAGCAGCAAGGCTGATCCTCGCGTCTAGCTAGCAAGCAGCAACGAGTCTCCTCGCGGCATGCGGCTGCGAGGCAGCTCGCGGCTAGCAGTCGTGAGGCTGCCTCTCACGGCAAGACTGCAAGCGGCCGAGAGGCCGCGAGGCAGCTCGTGGCAAGCTGCCACAAGGCCGCTCATGGCAGCGAGGTTGGCCCTTACAGCAAGCTACCGCGAGGTTTGCAGCCGCTAGGCAGTTGGCGACAATCCTTTTGCTGCAAACTTTTCCATCTTTCCTTCAATTTTTCTCTCTATAATTTCTAACTGTTTTTCTCCCCATTTTTTCATGACACAACAGGATGCTCTGTGGAGACGCACACTTATTATTGAGTCTATTCTTTTGTACTTTATTTTTGTGGTGCACATTTGTGCTAAAAGCCCGCGATATGGGACTGTATATGTATATATGACAGTAGGATGATGGATATTCATTTTTGTAGGTGTTGTTTATGAGATATCGAGGTTTTTGTGGGAAGTTGATATAGTATTTTAATTCATGTCTCTATATTTTATCAGTATTATTAATGCTTATGTTACAAATAAACAGAGATAGCAAATCTCCACACACATAGTCAAAATCAAGCACTGATGATATCAATTATTCTGGCTTAGAGTATAAACACAACACAACAAATATTAAAAGCATAAACGAAACAAGAGGCACACGATTTATAGTGGTTCACCCCAAATAGGGGCTACATCCACTTGAGCTCCGGTGAGAAGAGCTCACTCCTCTATATATACTCAATCCGATTACAGCCATACATGAAATCAAAACAAAAACAACCTGGTTCTCTATACAAAATGCTCAGAATCACTAACAGATTAGGAGCTTACCTAGAATCAAAAACCAGAGAACACATATGGACAAGAGGAAGACGAAACTGTACAGAGATTTACAGAAAGAGAGAGACAACTCTCAGTCAAACCCCTTTTTTCTTTTATCTTTCACCGATCAAATCATAAATCTCAAGGCGAGTGATAAATAATGCAATAGGACAGTTGAGATGGCACATGATAAAGGAAGCATCAATGGCTAGGATGAAATCATGTAAGAGAAGCAGCTGCAGGCTACACGAAAAAAGCCAAAAGTCAACGGGCTTGGGCTGGGCCAATGGTGGCTGCTAAATGGCCCTCCAGTGGGCGCCCCAATGGGTAGCCCACAGTTGCCAAATGGCCCCCCAACCTTTGGGCCTCATTTTGTGTTTCACAAAAATATAACAAAGTCCACCTTGAAACATCAAATGACTAAGTAATCAGATATGATATATAAGTGCAACATGCTACAATTCTCACCTTCACTGCTCTAGATGACTAAAGTAATTTAGCCATCATCGATATGCAACAAATTCAAGCAATGCTTGAATTTAGTTGCAGTCAATAACTTGGTGCCCATGTCAACAGGATTGTTGGCTGTATAAACTTTCTAGATGCCCACAGTTCCATTGGCTATCATTTCCCTTACATAATGATATTTCACATCCACATGTTTGGTTCGATCATGATACACAGGATTTTTGGACAGGTGGATGGCACTTTAGCTATTTGAGCAAACCACCACTTTGCTTTGAAGCAAGTGGATTTCCTTGAGAATAACTTGAAGCCATATGGCTTCCTTGAAGGCATCAGTTACAGCCACATACTCTGCCTCAGTAGAGGACAGTGTAACAAGTGGCTGTAGCTGAGACTTCCAGCTGATGCAATTTCCACCCAAGGTGAAATAAAAGGCAATGGTGGATTTTATGAAGTCTCTATCCCCTGAAAAATTAGAGTCAACATACCCAGCAAGATCAAGTCTATCAAACCTTTTCTTAAAATTTAAACCAATGCATACAGAACCATTTATGTACCTAAGCAAATGCTTTAAAGCATCCCAATGAATTTTCCTAAGGTTTGACATGTATCGAATAAGTAATGAAATTGAATATGCAAGGTCTGGCATGGTACTTATCATTGAATACATAATTGTTCCAATTATATTTGCATAAGGGACATTTTTCATTTCTACAATTTCATAATTGGATGTGGGACACTGTAATTTAGATAAAATAAAATGTCCAGCCAAGGGAACTATAACAGTTTTACAATTTTGCATTCCAAATTTATGAACAACTTTTACCAAATAATCATGCTGATGTATTTTGAGGCTATTGTTGCTTCTATTTCTCTCAATTTTCATTCCTAATATTTTCTTAGGAAGGCCTAAGTCTTTCATATCAAAGGTTGCATTTAACATTGATTTTAACTCCTTAATCTTTGACTTAGACTTGCTAATAAGTAGGATATCATCTACATACAACATAGATAAACAGGAATATTAGTGAGCATAAAATAAAAACAATTGTCATATTGACTTCTAACAAAACCAGTCCCTAGAACAAAATTATCAATTTTTTTGTACCATTGTCTTGGGACCTATTTTAAGCCATACAAAGATTTTTTCAACAAACAGACATGATCAGATTTTTCAGAAACAACCAGTGGGTTGAACCATGTAAATGTGTTCATCAAAGTCTCCATGCAGAAATCCAGTTTTAACATCTAACTGTTCAACTTCTTAATCAAATTGAACTACAACTGCAAGCATCATGTGGATTGTCTTAAATTTAACCACAGGAGAGAAAATTTCAGTATAATCTATCCCTTCCCTTTGTGCAAACCCCTTAGCTACTAGTCTTGCTTTATATCTAATAGGGTCATTAGAAGACATACCTTCTTTTAGTTTGAACAGCCACTTACATTGGATCAGCTTCTGATTTTTTGGACGAGGGACAAGAACCCAAGTTCTGTTGGCCATGAGAGAGGCCATTTCTTCGTCCATTGCGTACTGCCATTTTTTACTTTCCTTTGAGCTGACAGCCTCCTCATAAGAGGAAGGCTCACTGCTCCTCATTTCAACACCTGTCACCAGGGCACAAAATACTAAATTTGAAAAAGCATTCCTAGCAAGTGGTCTTATGAACCTCCTGCTTCTATCTCGGGCAAGTTGGTAATCACCAAGATCATGTTGAGAGCAGTCATATTGCTCCACCTCAATCTCAGTTTCACCATTTTGTTCCTCATGTTCAGTTTCATGATCAAAGGTCTAGTTTAAGTTTGATATGGGTGAGAGATCTCCTTCTGGTTGAGGTTCTAGTATAACTGGAGCACCAGGAGGATTATCATTTATAATTGGGTGCTCTACCTCTATTTTGATTATTTTGGCAGGACCTCGGGTGGTCCGGGAAGCCCGAGAGTCAATTTCGAGTAATTAATTAATAAAAATTTCTGAATTGGCGGCAAGGAGTGCCTCGGGACTCAGATGTCCAGGGAAGAGGGCAAGAGATTGGTGAGTGCCTCAAGGTAAGGCTAATGGCGTTGGTTGTGGTCTGGCTGGGAATAATTTTTTGAAATAATTTCGGTATAAGCCTGAGTGGGTGCCAGTACCGAATGATTGCAGGAGACCTCCGGAAAGTGAGGGGACCCTAGGGGTGGTTCGGTTTGGCGATTAAGGCAACCCTGAAGTGTGTTCGGGTCGAATAAAGGTCTCGTGCAGGCGCAAGGATGAAATCGATATTCTTGAGAAAATACTGATTATTAATTTTTAGAAAAATCAAAATTTTGTGTGATTTTGTGATAATTAATTAAGGCTTGTAAAGCCAAGTGCAATTAATAATTCCTTAAGTGGGATTAAGGATATTGGGAAGTGAAATAATTCAGTAATTGGGGGATTAAAATGGAAATTATGTAAATTATATATATATATATGTATGGCCGCGTGTGTGTGAGAAGCTTCTGGGAAGCTTCGTGTCTCTGTAAGTTTAAAATGGCTGAGAAAGCAGAGAGCTGAGGAGAGTGAGAGGTTGCGGGAAAGTGCTGGCCGAGGCATCGCGAGAGCAAGAGTGCGAGAGAAATGAAAAGAGAAATGGAGAAAGGGAGAGAGAGAGAGCCCGAGGCATCAGCAGCCATGGCCGACGCAGCTAAAGCAGCCGGCCTAAAGCGAGCGAGCGAGGCAGCAAGCGTACGGTGGAGGCAAGCAGATGTGACTGAATGAAAGCGGCCTAAAGCGACCGCGGTGGCTGGCAGCGGTGGCCGCTGGGAGCAGCGGCCATGGCCGACGCACCAGCAGCAGCATCGAAGCTGCAGCAGCGCGCAGGGGGGGCCCCGGTGGCTCGTGCTTGAGGCGACAACGGCGTGGTTGCGAGAGGCAGCCGACGGTGGCGAGTCGAGGGGTAGCAGCGGTGGCCAACGGAGGCTGGGCAGGCGGCGGTCGGTGCTGGTTCACGCGGAGCTATTAAAGAAGAAGATGAACAGAGGAAGCCGCGCGAGGGAAGCTGTAGAAGAAAGGAGGAAAAAAAATAAATAAAAGAAAATAATGGAAATTCTGGAAAATAAGGGGAAAAATGGAGAAAAATCCCTAAAAATTTCAGAAAAAATGGGGGAAAGATCTGGAATTTAAATTGGGGCTAGAGGAGCATGTCAGGAGCTTGAAAGTGAGATTTTTGAGCATAAGTGGCTTCTCGAGAGGCAAGGCCGATGTGGGCGTTTAGCCGCTTTTCTCTCCAAATTAATCGAGGTAATTAATTTATTTCTTTTCAAAATAATTTCATTATGTGAGATAATGAATTGTGTCGTATTGGTGGGATCGAACCCTCGGAGGGGTTGATTGGAAATTATTGGCGGCTGGTGCATGCCGTGGTTGGTGTTGTTTGGAGATAGTGTTAATGGGTGATTCTGCGGTGTAAGCAAAATCGAAGACGTTGGTTAATGTTTGATATCGTGGGATTTTTCTGTTTGTCTCTAGGTTCGACCGGGAAGGCAGTGATCCTAGAGGAACTTGAGATTCAAGCTGGAATTCGTGTCGAGGCAGAGATGAAGCTTCGAGCCAGGTAAGGGACGGCCCCATGTGGAGGCGACCTTGCAAGTTGGTAAATGTGTTTGATAATGATTTTATGTTGCATTTGCATGTAGTGGTTATCTTGTGTGATGCAAGATCCAGTGGTTAACTTGTGTGATGCAAGACCTAGTGAACCTATGGCCATATGGAGGACTAGTGTGGTGGGGGTTGATAGGTTGATGCCTTAAACCTCAGTGGGTTGTGAGGATAAGTGGGCCTAGCCTCATTTGCATGCATTGGGCATACATGATCATCATTATATTCATATTTACATGCATTGCACCCTTACTGAGTCTTTATGACTCATGAGGTTTTACCTCATGTGTAGATATTGCAAGTCCAGAGGCAAGCAGAGATGGCGCCAGGAGGCTATTGTGGCAATTAACTTTGTTGCCTGAGATGTGTTGTTGGGTGTTCGCTTGTAAATTTTTATACGTATTCATGTAATTGAGTGTAAGCGATATTGAGCACTAGATGTATTTAATTGTTGTAATCATCATAGCGTGATAAATGATTGTGAGGTTGTTCTTTAGATATGGCTTAGTTGGCCAAGATGAGTTTTGGACCAAGTAAAGATCAGCAAGGTATGTTCTCATAAATCCCCAATACTCAGCGAAGTGTTTGTATGCTAACTTTGTGCTTGGGTCACCTCTGGCTTGCTATGGGGCCAGCTGAAGAGAGGTGAAGCCCACTCGGGTTTCGGTCCGCTGTGTTTTCTTGATTGAGTTGGGACCGATTTCTGAGTGGAGCGAAGGGTAAGACGAAGCCTAGTTCCCACCTAGGGCGTTTCCTGCTGAAACATAGTCCAACCCTTCATTCGTGGTTTGTCGGGTGAGTAATCAGGTCGATTATTTACCGGTGACGCTCGTAAGTGGGAGCGGGTCGTTACATGCGCGCACGTGAATCGCCTGATCTGCGAAGAACCCCTTAACATATATGCACATATATATATATATATTATATACTAATCTAACAACTAATTTTTAGAATTATATTTTATATTCTTTAATATATATTAAAAAAATTATTAATTGATTATTTTTTAACAGAATAATAGAGTAAATTAATTGAGTTAAATTAAATAAATTAATTGATTAAAAATAAAAAAGAAGATTTTATATATTTTTTAAAAATTATTAAAATTTTATATATTAAAATTTTGTTAAATTTATTTTATTTTTTTAAATTATATTTTTAATGAATTTTGCTATTAATTTAAATGCAATTTTAAATTTATTTAATTTTTAATTATTTTCTTAAGCAAAAGTTAATTTTTTAATGAAAATTATGAATTTTAATATTTAAGATTTTTATTTAATTTTAATTTTTAATTATTTTTTTTAATTTAGCGACGATTTTAAAAAACTGTCGCTAAATTTAATTTTTAATGAATTTTGCGACGGTTTTGAAAACCACCACAAATATTATTTTATTTTTAATTTTGAATTATTTAATTTTTTTTAAATTTAGCAACGATTTTTCAAAAACCGCCGCTAAATTTAATTGTTTTTAAATTTTGCAGCGATTTTCAAAAACTGTCGCAAATGTTAATTTAATTTTAATTTTAATTTTTTTTTTATTTTGTGGCAGTTTTTCAAAAACCGCCGCTAAATTTATTTTTTTGTGAATTTTGTGGTGGTTTTTGAAAACTGCTGCAAATGTTAATTTAATTTTAATTTTAATTTTTTTTTAATTTAGCGACAGTTTCTAAAAAATCGTTGCGAAACAGAATTTAATTTTTATATTATTTAATTATTTTTTAAATTTATCGACGATTTTTTGGAAATCACCGCAAAAAAACATGTTTTACTGAATTTTACAGCAGTTTTATAAAACCGTCGCAAAAATCATATGTTGCGACGGTTTCAAAACTGTCGTAAAATACCATGTTTTGCTGCGATTTTTAAAACTGCCGCAAAAAATCAATTTTTTTATAGTATAAGTTCTAGTTCTCTAGCTTTAATACCAGAAATAACAAGTTCCATACTAGGGACTATACCAGTATAACGTAAAACATGCTTCTCTACATCATAATCATCAGGTAGTGAGTTTAACAAAATCATGGCTTCACTAGTATCACCTAAATCTTGATTAGTACCTCTTAATAACAAAGTGAGTCTAGTAAATTTATCTATGTTTTCATCCATAGACTTAGAGATATTCATCTTAAAGTTAAATAATATGCCTTTTAAATAAACCAAATTTGGAGCAGACATTATAGAATATAAGAATTCTAATCTATTCCAAAGATCAAGGGATAGAGATATACCTTCAACCTTACGAATTACAGAATCACCGAGATGGATGAATATCAGATTAAAAGCCTCTTATCTGATTTCATCAGTTCGAGATAGCTGCTCAAGTAACCATTTTCGATCATCTAACTCGAGTGCTATAAGCACTTTGTGATGAGAGAGAAAAACCCTCATCTTCTTTTTCCAACTTCCGAAATCTCCCTTTCCATCGAATGTACCGATTTCAAATCTAGTTGTTGTCATTTTTGTGTTGCATGAAAAATGCCTAAAAAATAAACCCTAGATTACTAATTGAGACATGTACAGTAAACTCCCGCTGACACAATCTCTTCAGAAAACCCTAGGATTTTTAAAAACAACACTGACACAGAGAAAGAAAGGAAACCCTAGATTTCGGGAAAAAGAATTGAACACAATTTTGACTCAAAAACTTTGGATATGCAAATCAGAGGCTCTGATACCACTGTTACAAATAAACAAAGATAGCAAATCTCCACACACACAGTCAAAATCAAGCACTAATGATATTAACTATTCTAACCGAGAGTATAAACACAACACAACAGATATTAAAAGCATAAACGAAACAAGAGGCATACGATTTATAGTCACCCCAAATAAGGGCTACGTCCATTTGAGCTCCAGTGAAAAGAGCTCACTCCACTATATATACTCAATCCGATTACAACCATACATGAAATTAAAACAAAAACAACCCTAATTCTCTATACAAAATGCTCAAAATCACTAACAGATTAGGAGCTTACCTAGAATTAAAAACCAGAGAACACATATGGACAAGAGGAAGACGAAATTGTACAGAGATTTACACACACAGAGAGAAAGAGAGAGAGAGTAAAAACCCTAAATGAAAACTCTCAGCCAAACCCCTCTTTTCTTTCGTCTTCCCCCGATCAAATCATCAATCTCGAGGCGAGTGATAAATAATGCAACTGGATGGCTGAGATGGCACGTGATAAAGGAAGCAGCAAAGGCTCAGATTAAATCGTGCAAGAGAAACAACTGCAGGCTACGCGACAAAAGCCAAAAGCTAAAGGGCTTGGGCTGGGCTAATGGTGGGCGCCCCAATGGGCAGGCCATGGTTGCCAAATGACCCCCCAACCTTTGGGCCTCATTTGGTGTTTCACAAAAAATATAACAGCTTATAACAAATCAAGATAGAAAAGAGGTTTACTAATCCACGGTGGGGCCGTTGGACCTAGGGATTAGTGTCAGTTGTGACCTATTAGAAATCAGGTCGTGATACTCATCCTCACGCAACCCTATTATCTTCAAAAATACGTAATATCCTCAAATTATTAATTCTTAATAATTTGAAATTCTACAAAATCTAAATCTCATTTAATGTTATCCTTACAATTTAAAATTTCTAAAATATCACATTAAATATTTACTTGACAAAAATTCTTTTTAACCCAAAATTTAAAATGGCAATTAAATAATTCTCAATCAATCGCAACACAGCCATGGGGCACAAAACAAAGGCCACCCATGGCAGCCACTAGCGACGGGCATAAAAACTAGCCATGGCAGTGACCATCAAGCACCAACGATCATTGCCACCCATGCTTCAGCAATCCCACCAGCCATGACAAACACGGTCACCGACGAGGGCCTTAGCCATGGCTGAAACGAAGCAAACAGACATACCAAAATAATTATACACAAACAAATATCAGGAGTTACTAAAACTATGACTATGAATGGTGAATCACAACGATGTAAACAAATAAACAAAACTCTGATTCCACTGTAGAACTTTAACAAAAATTGCATACAGTATGTAAAATGCCTTAATCGAAACTGATTTATTTAACAACTTCCATGAAAGAAAACTATAAAACTTTCTTTTAATGTCCACCCCTTGTTCGTTCGAGACTCAGAATGGTGATGCCGAAAATGGCATATGCATAACCAGAAACTAATTTTGATTCCTGCATTATCTTCATTCTATTCTATTCATATTTATAGATATCACACAAACATAAATATGTATAGACATGTCTTTTTAAAATTAAAACGTAGAAAAATTTGAATCAAATTCAAATTCCAAACACTTATCCTATCATATTGTTAAAATTCAAATATGAAGAAATTTTAATCAAATTCAAATTTCAACCATCTATTTTATTACTAAAAAATTTATCCCATAATAAGTGCAATTCTAACCTATATAATAAAAGGCTACTTTTGCTTTCAAAATGAAATTAATATATCATTAACTCTGCGCGCGCGCGCTGTGGAACGTGAGGATGGGAGTGCCTGCGTTTCAGGTGGGTACAGCAAGCAAAACCGGGCTTGTTTTGAGAATTGAAACGGCAGACGAAAGTCAGTCTGCCCGTGGCAGCATTCCTTCCTTCCCTTTTTCTTCCTTTTTCGGTAATTCAATCATGGCTGATTCACTCTTACTCACTGTGCCGCCGGCCTTCTGCCTTTATCTTGCTTTGCTTTCAATACACAGACCTTATCCCTTATTCTTACGTTATAATAACAAGTATGTACCACTTAATATTTGGATTCAAGTATTTTCAATCATAATATCTTAAAAGAATTGTTCTGTTCATTCAAATTTTTTATATAAAAAAGAGAAGGAAAGGAGATGGGACCAAATCCAATCGAATTAATTTGGTCTCATTCAGTTAAAACTGGTCTAATTTTTAGTCTGGGTTCAATCTAATTTGGCTTGAACTGAGTAAACATTTGATGACTAAATGTAGCCTTAGTAAACATATTTAAAAGAAGTGATAATTGAGAGTTTTTATTGGTATAAAATATAATGGTGTATGGAGTTTTAAGATTGTAATTTAGTTGGGTAGATTGAACTCATCACCAACCATACCACCAAATACGAGGGGAAGGCCAAACAACTCAAGAAACTAGAAGCTTTTCTATCTTACCTTTGGTTGTGCAGTCATAAATTAATTAATCTGGAAATCAAATGATATTGAGATCCAATGCTATGCTATGCTATGACATGACGACACTGATGCAATACACTTGAGGAGTTTATATTGGAGACTGGCAATAGCAAGGAGTATGTATGAATACTACTACTAGTCCCAACAAAGAATAAAATATCAATTGCATGGCGAGAAATTGGCATTAGAGTCTTGCAAACCGTGTGAATGAAATGGAGTGAGAGAGGGATGGATACGTTGCGGTAGGTGCAAGGCTTCTCTCGCATATAAAAGGATGCCCCACCTTAGTCAAAGTGTGTGCATGTGTGGGTGGGTATGCATTGATTTATATGTATAAACTAAAGAAAAAGGCTTTAGGGGGGTGTCAATTAAAAGTGGGTTTAATTAGATGGATGTGGTGACTGTGGTTGGGGTTGGGGTTGTTGACAATAGAGACTTGGAAAGTAATGCTTGTTAATATGGTCATCATCATCTGTAATTATGCCTCCTTTGCCCTTTGATAAACTTGCCTTATCAATAACCACTTTACAACTACTACAACATTTATTCTCTTCACCTTTTGCCCTTTTTATTACATATAATTAATCTCACACTATTTTCTCCTCATCCTCCTCTTTTTTTTTCTTTTTTTTTTAATTACGCCCCTCAACCACTTTGCTTCTAAAGTTACACTGAAGAGATAAATCGAGAGATGTGTTCGAATGACTAGGATGGTAGACCTTGACACCGCTAATGTCATTCTCAAAGTCCTCTCCCAGAAGAAAGTATTTTATTTTTTCCATGAATAGAACCCATACTGAGAGCCTCTAGACAAGCTTTCAGCCTACCCCATTGCCACTCAACTATACTCTTGGGGGCCTCCTTCTTCTTTTTGTTTAAATGTGCCTAATTTCTTTTTACCAATCGAATTATTTGTTCTTCTCAACTACTCCAAGACGCTTAATTTATCACTCATCTTGCTCTTTTATAATTTTTTATTATCTCTCCCAGGAAAAGTAAACGAAATAGAAGAAGAAAATAAAAGGGTTAATTAATTAGTATCAAATTCAAAGTCTTAGTTACGAGATTTGGATTGAGTCTAGAATTTATATTCTTAACCACTGAGTTGTATTAAATTGGGAGAACTTTGATTCAAGAAAATCTCAAAGCTATAACTAGAGGTTTAATTAGAATTTTTAATAATTGACAAACAATTATCTAGCTCTATATATAGATACATAATCACCCCCACTTAATAGGAAGAGTTGCTTACGGTATATATATATATATATATATATATATGTGTGTGTGTGTGTGTGTGTGTGGGGTCCAAATTAGAATTATAAAAGTGGCACAATTATGCTTAAAAGAAACACAAAAAATAGAAGGAAACAGGGATTTAAACGTTTCCATTGTCACGTTGACCAAATAATGTGTTCGTTTGTTGAAACAACCATTGAACCTATATGACAAGACTGGATGAAAAAGAAGCACCATCATAATATAATGGACTACTAATTAATCATAATATAATAGAAGACTAATTAATTCATTAATGTTTAAAACAAGAAAAGTACATAGTTTCCACTACGACTACTACTCACTCCTTCATACCCATAATTATGCATCTTATTTCGGCTAATATAGAAAAATGAATTTTTTTTCTTTTTTCTCTGTGGTCTAGACCAATTTAGGATTTGACTAATTCTTGATTTTTGTGGTCAGATTAGTTGGTCAGACCCAATGTAAGATTAAGACACATTATATGTTTTTTTTTTTTTTAATGACCAAGTGTTCGGGCTTCATCAACCTATTTCTAAAAGAGATCGAGCTTCTCTCTTGGCTCGGCCTCTGAGTAAATAGGATGCAGTCGCAAAATTATACATTACCAAGCAGACACGTGGTTAATCCTCACCAAATGTAACATTTCTACCCCATACAAAAATTAATCCCCCGCCACTCTCAATAAAATTTGAAAAGTTTACCATTTACATCATGTCCTGAGGGTAGATTATATGTTATTAATAACATGAACTTCTTCTTATTAATTATATGGTACAATTCGATTTCTTAGATGTCTCATAGTTTTGTAAATTTCAAAAATGTTTGTGAATCACATTGCTTGGAGCAAGATTGTGCTTAAATGGGAGCAAGTACTTTAGTCGCTTGGCCTATACTTATATTCGACCCAAAAAAAATTAAATATATTTGAGTACATAAATTTAAGATTTAATTAGAAGTTTTATGTTCTTTGTAAACCCTATTTGAAAATAATAAAATCTATGAAAATGTTAATTATGCGTAGAGTTTTTACACTCCATTATACATTTTCAACACATTGAGAGATTTTAGGAGCAATATTTATTTTAAGTAAGAATATTATTCAAATTTTAGTTTAGAGAAAGACTAAACAAGATCAAACCAAAAGGCCGATCTGACTCAAGATTGAATATCTATCTTTTTAATCTTTTAAAAGAATAGGTTTATTGAAAGTATAATTTAATTAAGAGTAAATATAGCAGTCATGATTGATAATAATTATGTGTCGCATTTTCATTGAAAGAAATACTATGCAAATGAGATAATGGTAAATGATTTCCTTAGTCTTCTCCAAATATGAGACGCCACATAACTGATGATACCGTCATCAATCATGAGTTCTAATATTATTTTTTTTATTTAATGTGTAATATGTACAAAAGGTTTGTGGATATTTATACTTTTTAGAGTAATCTTTAATTTTAGACTTGAGAAGAGTTGTTTTTTTGGCTATTCATCTATACTATATATATTATATAAGCAAATATAAACTAAGACTCATTTTATTTAAAATTTTGTCTTACATAAATTAAAAATTAAATAGTTACTGTCAAACACTAATCAACTTAATTTTTTTTTATTTTTTTACACATACATATAGCACGATCTACCCCTCCATTATATATAATGTGTACTTGTTTATTTAAACTTCATATAAAAAGAGAAAAAAAAATTAAGTCAAGCGGGATTGAACTGAATCGAACTAAACCTAACTAATTTCATTTAAATTTTTCTTTACCTCTACCGATCTTTGATTTAGGAATTTTCGTTAATCTAATTCTAATTCAAATTCTACATAGGGCTAAAATGATTCAGTAAATAAATACTCAATTTTGATTTTATTTTTTGAATTTAAAAAAGAATATGTTCAGCTCCATTTTTTTTAATTTAAATTTTGGAGTATGGTGAAATTTGAAAGTTGAAACCCAATTGAAAAATTTTTTAAAAAATAAAAACAAGATAAAAATTGAATATTTATTTTGTTTATAATTTATCGTTAAAAATTGCATGTTTGCCATGGTCCACGTGGCTTTTGGTAATTGAGAATGGGAAGGAAGGAGCATTACGTAACAGCACTGTAGAAAGAGACCCCCAACTCTGGATCTAGAAAGATGGATGAAATCCTTATGATGGAGTTAAAAAGGAGTCACTTTGTTTCCTTGATTTTTAAGGCTTTGCCTTGCACTCGATCATCAACAAAGGGATAATTAATTGTCCACCTGATTAAGTAAGTAAGATTGTGACTCTCTGAAACCTTAGCCAGTTACATCAAAGTTCATCCTCAACCAATCGACTCATTTAATCAACCTAATCTAACAACTACCATGTGAGTTAAACATATTTGTTGATGAAAAAGCATTCAACTTAGATAAATTTCAGAAAGAAATGTAAAGACCCACTAAAGCACTTATCAGATAAGTAGTAATAAATAGGTCCTTTACCATTGCCTTTTGCTAGGGACTTGGAACTGCCTAAAAGAACTTCTATCTACCAACTGTTTGTACTTGCTATTACTTGTGGTTGCCAACAAGAATGATTATCTTTGAATGATTGCTTTGGACATCATTTTTATAACATACAAAATTTGTATGAGTGGGAGTTTGGGTTTTTTAAATTCCATTAGTGGGTAAGAATGAATCCAAGTGTATCCATGAGAGAACGCGATTCTTGTACATAATCTTGTTATTTTATTTTTCTTTTTATAAAAAGACTATTTCTATAACCCGATACAACATTTTAATTAGTTACAATGATTTATATTGAAACGACTGGACCGATTTGAGGGATCTGGATCATACTTCTTTTTCGGAGGCTTTTTTAGCAATAGGTAGGACAATGAGCCTTTTTTGAAGACTGTCTATCGATCTATCAGTTAATGTGATGGTTTAACTTTACAAGACAACAACAAAGAAGGGGAAAAGGAACAACTTTGAACAATATCTAATGAAAATGTGTGAACTTTTGCATGATAAAGAATCCAACCTCTCATGAGACACAAAGGCTAGTAGTATTATGTTAAGAACAACTACAATTGACCCTAACGCAGATGGGTTTGGTTCTTGAAACGTCGAACAAAGAAGGGCGGCAAGAAAAGAAAGATGTTAACCCAACAAGTGTGGTAAAGAATTTTAAAGACACTATATATGTAGTATGTATGTATTTCTATTGGAAGGAGTAGAGTTGGGTTGTTCACCTAAAATAGAAGAAAAGAGGGCTTGTATATATGTACATGTATATATATATATATATAGTGATAGGAATAGGATGCAACAAAATTATAATCGGATAAATTGAAGTAGACGTTACTCTGCATCTATAATGGCTCTCCTTGCTTGATCTGCTCTCTACCTGTTCTCCTCCTCCTCCTCCTCCTCCTCTCATTTCAATCGGCATTTTAACAGAGAAGACTCCATAGATTTCTTCAACAAAGGTCCTCCCCCCCCCCCCCCTCCCCCTCTCTCTCTTTCTCTCCCTCCCCCCCGCCGCATACCAATTAGGTGCATCTTGGTTTCTGCCTGCAGGGTTGCTTAATTTGCTGTCTAGCATCTTAAATCTTTCTCTGACTTGCAGTTTGTTAATTAATTATTATAGTTGGCAATTGCAGATCAGATAAGATGGATCTTTGATCAGCCATTGCCGACGACAAGTGATCATAATAGAATCTAAACATGGAGGCGCGGCAGCGTTCATTGTGAGTTCCTCTTCTTGGATTCCCATTAATCAGAATGAGAATCAGAATCCAGATCACATTATTTGACAGAACCATTGTGCCATGATAATGAAGATGATGATGTTGTTGTTGTAATTGTTTCTAATCTTAGTGCTTATCTTCTTCTCATCTCATCACCAGCTTAGAGACATACAAGAGAAAGCTGCAGCAGAGAAGCAAAGTTAAGGATGTGGAGAAGCCCTTCCACATTGACATTCCCAGCCAGGACAAAAGCGCCAAGTACTGCAAGTTTCATCATCTCAAACTAGTCTTCCTTCTCATCTTACTTGCTGCCTCCGCCACGCTTCTCTACTCACCATCTGTTTGCCATCGCAACTGTTTCTCATTTTCTATTTCTCGGTAAGTTTTGCCATCAGATCACAAGTTCTTCGTTTTTCTTTTTCTTTTTTTTTTTTTTTCCTTAACACAACGGCAGTGAAATTAAGAGTTCAAATTCCATATTCAAGTAACATTTCGGTTTCCCAATAAGATCAACGGTCACTTTGGGAATTCAAATTTTAATGATTACCACAAAATTGAAATTCTAATTATTTTGTTTCTAATACAATACTAAAAGGTGGCATTCAATTATATCTTATCTTGGATTTAATATGGATGGAATTGTAATGTTATTCTTGCCCGGCAACGTAAAAATTGCCCGACGTAAATAATTTGAGAGAGGGGATATGGGCCCATGGGAGGTGATGGGCCCACACACCACCCTTTACTAGCTCGCAAAATTACCCGACGTAAGTAATTTGAGAGAGGGGATATGGGCCCATGGGAGGTGGTGGGCCCACACACTACCCCTTACTAGCCCACTTCAAGACGTGAACAACATATCAGCTTTGCTAATATGGAAATGCAATTAAGAAAGTAGATTTATCATATTATTCTCCATAATTCAATTAAACTATATATATATATATATATTTATATATATAAGATTAATATACAACATTAAGCAAGTTGTTTAATTTTTAAATGTTCTCTACAAAATAAAGAACACAAAGGTATAATATTATAGAAAGAAATTACTGATAATTAACAACTATACTTAATTTTATGAAGCAGTTGTAACTAGAATAGTGACCACAACAAAATATAAAAATCAAATACTACATAGGTTCAAATTATATTACAAATAAAAGAATATAGTTGCATTAGTGCATATATTAGGTGTCTTTTATAAATGACAAACTCAGCATCACAATGATAGAGAATAAAGAATGGTTTTTGTAGAAATAAAATAAATAAATAGAGCCTAACATTTTCAATTCTTTCTTCTTTTTTTTTTTACAATTTCGAAGTTTGAGAATAAATTAAATTACATAATTTTTTATTTCAAGAATGGATTAAAACTAAACCCAGATGACTGTAAGTTAATAATAATTTCTAGTTAATTGATTTGAATATTTTACCAACTGGAAATGCTAATTTGATTACACAATTTTGATCCTCTCTCTTACATTTCGGTAATTAAGATTAGTATGAGTGTATTTCTTATCATTAATATGTTGTCATATTAACATCAGTGTGAATAACCCTCGCCTAGGGTTAACTATAATGTATAATAAGGTGTAAAAGTTGTCTGTCGAATAGCATTTTGGTTACACCAATGATGCTATTCTTGAAGATAACAAGAATAAGTATTTGATTTAGAAAAAGAAAAAATTTATTGAATAAATTTGTTGAATTAAGTGATTTATATAGCCAAAAATAAAAATAAAAAATAAAAGATTGCAACTTAATTTTCAATGTTGATTTAAGAGTACTTTTACTTTAAAAAAAAAAACAGTTAAGGAATGGGAAGAATACGACTTAGGAAACAAGTTTATTAATTGTGAATGGACAGTTAATTTAATCCAGTACCCAATTTGTGAACAGGTTGGTATGGGGTGGCTCAAATGCTCGATACATATCCCATTTAGATATTGATTGGGATGACATTTCAAAGGCCATAGGCAAAATCTCTCTTAACAACAGAATTCAAGGCATTGGTCTCCTCAACTTCAATCACAGTGAAGTTGATCGCTGGAAACAACTTATTCCCTCAGATCAGAGCATTGTTTTGCACCTTGTTCATGCCCGCAATACTCTTACTTGGGATGCCTTGTACCCAGAATGGATTGACGAAGAACAAGAGGATGAGGTCCCTACTTGCCCGTCTTTGCCAAAGATCGAACCGCCCCATAGATGGCTCGATGTAATTGTCGTCAAGCTGCCATGTCGAGACGAGGGGAATTGGTCTAGGGATGTTGCTCGACTGCACCTGCAGCTTGCAGCTGCTCAGCTAGCAGCCGCCTCTTATAAAGGCCGTCGCCCCCCGGTGCATTTGCTATTTGTCACCAAGTGTTTTCCCATACCAAATCTTTTCACTTGCAAGGATCTTGTTTTGCATCAAGGCAATGTATGGCTGTACAAACCAAATTTGGATACTTTGAGACCAAAACTCCAGTTACCAGTGGGATCATGTGAGATTGCACTTCCGCCCAAAGCTAAAGGTGAGCTTCCTTGTCTTTGATATTAATTGAATATATACTCTCTTTGATTTACACTTCAACTAGGGATTTTTGTTTTTTTCTTGCTGAATAAGATGGATTAGCTAAATTTCGTGGGAGCCCAAGTTAGTACTAGGCCAACTCTCAGAGGACGATTTATTACACCTAGTTATCATGAATAAACTAGACTATTTAGGAGACTGATTTGACACCTTATTAATTAGGCTCTAATGGTAATATCATGAGCCATTTTTTACCCATTAAACCTGAGTGAGAGATCACGCGAAACTTAAATGACATGAGCGTGTGTGGTCACTCCTAAAATGAAATGATCACTGGTTATTTAATTTTGGGTGCCTTAAACAACAATCCTCAAGCCAGATCGCAGTTGGCTACCATCTCGGGGCTATGAGAATTAATCTTGTTTCACTTTTATGCTTGGTGCATGCACGGGGGATTCTAACTACATATATGTGGTGGCCAGGAAGAGGAAATCCGCACAGAGAGGCCTACGCAACAATACTACACTCTGCTCATGTCTATGTCTGTGGCGCCATAGTTGCAGCCCAGAGCATCCGCATGGCGGGATCAACGCGAGACCTAGTCATATTGGTGGACGAAACAATCAGCCAGTACCACAAGTCTGGGCTTGAGGCTGCAGGCTGGAAGATCAGGACAATCCAAAGGATAAGAAACCCCAAAGCCGAAAAGGATGCTTACAACGAATGGAACTACAGCAAGTTCCGGCTATGGCAGCTAACCGATTACGACAAAATCATTTTCATCGACGCTGACTTGCTCATCCTCAGGAACATCGACTTCTTGTTCAGCATGTCCGAAATATCAGCCACCGGAAACAATGGAACCCTCTTCAACTCCGGCGTGATGGTGATAGAGCCATCAAACTGCACATTCCGTCTCTTGATGGATCACATCAACGAGATCGAATCATACAACGGCGGAGACCAGGGATACTTGAACGAGATCTTCACATGGTGGCACCGCATACCGAAACACATAAACTTCTTGAAGCATTTCTGGGTCGGAGACGACGAAGCCGTGAAGAGGAAGAAGACAAAGCTGTTCGGGGCCGAGCCGCCGGTGCTGTACGTGCTCCACTACTTGGGGATGAAGCCATGGCTGTGCTTCCGCGACTACGATTGCAACTGGAACTCAGACATATTCCGGGAGTTTGCGAGCGATGTGGCGCACAAGAAGTGGTGGAAAGTGCACGACGCCATGCCAGAGGAGTTGCAGCAGTTTTGCCTGTTGAGATCAAAGCAGAAGGCACAGTTAGAATGGGATCGGATGCAAGCCGAAAATGAAAGGTTTGAGGATGGACACTGGAAGAAGAGGATTAAGGATGGACGTCTGCACAAGTGCATTGACAATTTATGTTCTTGGGAAAGCATGTTAAAGCATTGGGGGGAAACCAATTGGACAGATGACGGGTTTTTGAATCTTTCCTTATCTCATCCTCATCTGCCGGCTATTACCAGTTCATCTCTATCTCTGTCTGCCTTGTGAAAAGTGGGTTTTGTTTCTAGATTAGAATAAGAATTTTGTTAAACTTAAATTTCTTTCCTTGTTTCCTCTTTTTCTTGTCTTTTCTTTGTTTTGCTTTGCTTTGTCTTCTTGCATAAAGAAACCCTTTTAGCTCTGCTTCGTAATAGAAGAATTATTTTGTCCACCAATCCGGATGCAGAAAACAGGACACCAGCACCTTGCAATGGAAAAAGGGGGAGAGAAGAGAGCTAGAAGCGGGATATTTTTTGGCCCCAGCAGGTCATGTACCCTGAAATATAATAACACTGACAAATTTCTTAATATGAATTCCAAGTCACATTGGATGCATAAATCTAATATTTTGCATTGAGCAATAGAAAGGATCGGATCAACTTATTCAGGTAAGGCTTTACGAACTTTTCAAGGGTCACCCATCATTGAACTATCTTAGTTCAAATACGCTTAATCCAAAAATTCTTTATTTACATTTAGTCCAAAAAAATCCGATTAGTATTATTTTCTTCCTTATTATCATCGATATATATACTAATTTCTCTAAAGTCTCTTCTTAGACCTGATCTTGGGCTATCAGGGTATTACATTCTCTCCCCCCCCTTGAGTACATGACATCCTCATCATGTGACCTTACAATTGATTCCAGATCTTCTCCCTTTCGAGGGCTGCCATCCTAAAAGCCTGCTAAAAACCGCTCCTTGTTCAAGCCTTCGCGCCCTAGCGCCACTCCCCACTCTCATCGGACTGTCTTCTCCAAGGATCTGTTCTGATACCACCTGTAACATCCCGCATCAAGCAATAGAAAAGACCGGATCAACTTATCCTGATGGCCCTATGCAAACTTCTCAAGGGTTATCCCATCCACTACAACAAAATAACTTTTTTGCTACGATTTTTTTTCTACTTAACAATTTTCGTAGCAAAATGTTAAGATTTTGCTACGAAAATTATTAAATTGTAGACAATTTAAAGAAGCCAAAATTTTTCCCACCAAATATAGTTTTAGCTACGAAAATTCTATCTGCGGTATAAATTTCATAGTTAAAAGTTAATATTTTGCTACATAATTATTAAATCGTAGGTAATTTAAATTAGTCAAATATTTTGTCACTAAAAATAATTTTTCAATACGAAACTTTTATATACAATTCTTTATTGCGTAGTGTGACGCCCCAGGCCCCACTACCGGATGCCACCGTGACACACATTACAATCTGGGCCTGCCCCGAAGGACAACTATGTCCCCGCCAACATAAAGTATTAAAATAATATGGGCACCTTGGGTGGGGTCCAAGCTTCGCCACCTTCGACCGATCGAGAACTCGGGTGTAAGATGTGTAGGCAGCGAAAACTCACCCGAGTCCCATACCTGATTAGGCCCTTGGAGTATAATTCCAATTTCAAATGACAAATATCAACATGCATAATAAACTATCCCAACCACCAAACATATTTAAACATGTCTCAGATTCTAGCCGTAGCTGACCGGTACAAATTCCCTACACCCACTGAGTTTATTCATAGCGGAAACCTTAACTTGGCCCCAATTCATTTCTAACTTAATCACAGCCGTCGCCCATGATTAACACACAGTAGATATATTACATTATTAACATAGGTGTTAGCCCACACCCTTACTATCAACGGTCACTGCCAACTTGCGGCTCCTCTACCAGCACCACCTTTTCCTTCTCAGAACCCGAGCCACTTGTTGGGTTAGTGGGAAAAATATAGGGGTGAGTCCGAGGACTCAGTAAGGGTAATATGAGTTGTAGTAAATTAAAATGCATGACAATCATAGAATAATATGAAGTGTATCATGCATGCAGACCTGTCCACCTCACCCTGATCCGAATTTTGGTGGCCCCACTAATTTCACTTAGGACCTCATCTCAAGACTCACACGGCCCAAATCTATAGCCCTAGGCCTAGACACTTCTCCCACAGTCTAATACAATCCATGCCATAATAAATTTACACACAAACCATATTAAACCTTACCGCGCATTAATCACTTGCTTCGCGTCGGTTTCACGTCCCAATTCCTAAACAATTATAAAATAAAATAATTTAATTAAACGTGTAGTTAATTTTAATTATTGCCGTTACATCGCTAATTAATTTAGCTAAACATGCAACTAATTTATAAATAGCACTATTAAATAAATTTAAAACATTTTATACCTCGTGTGTAGCACCCCAAGTGCTACGATAATTAATAAGAGAAAACCCATACCAAAAATAATAATTAGTTCTCATAAACTGGAAATAAAATTGTTAAACTATGCCACATCTCAAGGCAAGCAAAACTCAACCAACAAAATGTAAACTTAAATGAAATATCCCTCAACGCTGAAAATAAAATGTATGACAATCTCTAAACTAGTCAACCATGACCCAGAAATCTTATAGGCATCGAGTGGCCTCCACGTACACGTTGCTAGCGTCCCCCACTGCTACTACTAGGACCCGCCTCAGAAGCTACCTCGCTATGACCTGCAATGGTGAAGAGTACAAGGTCAGTCACAAGACTCAGCAAGTAATAAGCAATGAAAGAAAGTTTAAAGCTGAGACAAAGAAAAGTGGAACTCATCGAGACTGACTTATCTCACAACTCATAAATAACCGGTCACAACCTGAGGGATAACTAATCTCAATGTGAGAGAACTAATATATTGGAAAATCTTGTATGGTTACGTAGGTTCTCATATAGTTGTGGAATAAATAAACATAACCCATGTAGGTATGTATGCAAAACTAGCCAAGGCCCATCTATATAAAGAAGAAGTCTCATACCTGCTGGTTGTTGAACCTGTAACCATAAATAGCAAACAAATACTCACTAGGGTCAAACACCCCTACTCCATATCAAGGAGCGAACAAAAAAGAATTATCATCTCAATAATATTACTAGGGCTGCCGCCCCTCGCTACCGGTAGTGGATAATCTCAAAGAACTGAGCTCATGGGATCCCCTCATAGACTATGACGAATAAATGCCACATGCTCAAATACGTGCTAGCACACAATATGAATGTACATAAACTCAAATAATCTCAAGTAAATGCATGTGTCATATTTCTCAACTGCCTCAAAAATATAATTATCTTAATTGGAGTAATGGATCCAATAGTGTTTAATTTAATTGAAACTCAATGTTATATAATATATCTCAAGTCTTATGACATTAAAGATAAGCTAGATGTATAAAACTTACTTAAAAATTATTTATGAACTATAAGTGTTCATTAAATCTCATTAAACTTTATTAATAACAATTTTGAATTTAATTTTAAAACTTGTTAAGAAGGAATAATTAAATTATAATTAAATTCATTGGAATCACATTCGGTGCTACAATTATAATTGAAGCTCCTTACGAAGAACACGCCTCTGCAATTCCAGCCACCTATATATATATATGCATATAACTTCACCTATAACTGCTGCACCACTCAAAATAACACTCTGGGATGATCAAAACCAATAGAAAAGGATGAGTTATGGGATTAAACAAGGATAGATTGAATCACAGGTCATGCCCACTTGGAATAATGCATTCTTTGCAACTGAACATGTTCTTATATATATATATATATATATCAATCAACTCACTGCAAGCTACACCATTCCGAAAGAAAGTTTTAGGAGAACAATCCCAAACGATAAAGAATAAATCATGACTTCGCTCAACACTAGGAATTCAAGAAGCATCAAGATTTAACCCATAGCCAATCCTCTGCAAAATATTACTCCACTGTTACGCATGAACATAAGCACATATAAATATATATTGCTTAACTTACAGAACCCCCAAGAGAAGAAAAACATGATAGAGTGTCATACGAATTTCCAAAGACCCTCTGTATATCAAGAACATGCATGAACAATCCTTTGCACCACAAAATAAAAGAATGGAAGGGTTCATATAGTCCCAGAGAAGAACCACAGAGGATCTTGCCTATCATAATGAAAGAAAGATGGAGAAACTTGTCTGAATCTATTAATAAAATCAGAAAGCTGCTACCAGAATTCTCTACGTGGGTTCCTTAGAGCTTTCCCTCAGAAACTCTCCTTTTGCAATAACTCCTTCTCTGCTACTAGTCTCTTCCCCTCGTTTCAACTGTGGCGTGAGTAAATCTAAAGTTAATAACCATATATATAAGGAAACCCTGGACACCCAAAGACCCAAACCTCACGCCGATAGGATTTTTAAATCCTTAATATCGCCAATTAATTTCTCCTTATTATCCTCATTCAAATATTAGGCCATATTTCCCATATATCCAAACTCCACCTAATTACATAACTCCCAAAATTACAATAATGCCATTCTTCATAAATTATTATTATTTTTTTAAATCCCATAATAACTCCATAATTATTTATTTAGCCAGCATCACATAATCTAAAAATTTAAAATTCATAATTAAGTTCTAATAAATTCCAGGCCCCCTGACGGGTCACTACATCGTGCATGCACACTGGCAGAATTTTAGCATGTTAAAAAAAATTACAACGTTTACGGTGAAAACGTCCCTATTTATAGGCGTTCAGGAGATCGGGCAGAAAAGGGTGAAGCATTCGGGGCTAGAAAAGCCCCCTAGATGCTGCCACATGGCAACAAGAGAGAAGGGTTGGGTGGCTGCTAAGTGAAGGCCATGGCCGCGCCATGTGGCGCGGCCCGGGCATGCGCAAGGCCGCGCGCGCCCGCGTGCATGGGCTCCAGCTAGTGCCTCCAAACGGCGTCATTTGGTGCCCCAGATGGGTGGAAAAAAATTCCAACCCTCCTTCCCCCTCGTGCTCTCCCCCTCATTCGATCCCTGGCCACCCAGTTAGTCCTTTAAGCACGCGACCAGCTAGGTTGGCCACCCTCTTTGATAATTAAAATGCCCAAATTAAGTTTTAAAGCAACCCTTGCCTTCCTATACCAAAATCCATTAAATACACATTCTTTAAAAAAAATTTCCACTCCACAACTTTTTAATACTTCATAATTAAATCCTCACAATCACAGTTCTTTAATAAATCTCAAATAATTCATCCCAACCTCACAATTAACCGATAATCACTCACAAACCACCATAAACCCATTGATTAATTATCTTTCAAAGTTTAGGGTGTTACACGTAGCAAAAAAAATAAAATTTTACTACAAAATCATTAAATTGTAATTTAAAGATAAGTTTAATTTTTTTTCAAATCAAAAATAATAAAAATTAAAAAATATAAAAAAAATAAAGCCGAAAGAACCCAAATAAAATTTAAAAATTAAAAAACTCAAATAAAACTTGAAAATTAACCTCCAAGCTCCCAAACTTTTGCATCTCGTGCAAACCCACCAAACCCTTCAATTGTTTCATCTCAGCGAAAAACCCACCAAAACCTTCAATTGTTTCATGGGAAATTCGGAAAAATATGACTCTCGATACTAAACTTTGCAAAAATAGGACACTTTGAAAATCTTTACAAAACTAGGACTTTTGAACTTTTACGGGACAAAAATGCCCCCACTTTTAATTAGCCCGCTATAGGATCCTGTCTTATGGTCTTCCCCTTTTTCCCTCTCCCTTTTTAGCAATCGCCATCAGGCAATCTTGCGAGTCTTTCTTTCTCCCTATCCAATTGTTGCTGCTTCTTCATCAATCTGAAAATAAAGCAAGATCGCTATGGGGCAAGAAGCGCTGTTCAAAAAATTTTGAACCCTATCCCGATCCTAGCGATTGGATCAACGTCGAAATCAAATCATTCACAAACAAATAAATAAATCTAACATTTAGATTATCAAGTCGTTCGCGGATTCGAGCTATCCAAGCGTTTGGCCTTTAACTCGTGATACGCGACACGCATCCGTTGGCAAGGAGAGCCGAATAGGAGTGTTAGCTCATTCTCCTTTGCGTGGCTTGTGTATGGACGGAAAAAGAACGCCCTCATTTCGTATTGATGCCAAAAGAAATGGGGAAGAGTGAGCGGCAATATGTTCTTCAACTCTTGAAAAATGACACCAAAAACCACTTCTTTTTCTTCAATTTTGGGCAACCTATAAAGGGATATTTATAAGGAAATATCCTAAGGTTTCTAAAACCCTAATGGATTGGGCTAGCCTATTAATTCTAATTTAATTAGAATCTTAAGTGTGCTTATTCTAGTCTAACTAGAAATATAATTAAATAACCCAAATCCTTTTATAGGCTTAAATAAAATATTTTAACTCAAATCTAATTCAAGCCCAAATATAATATTTAATATTTACCCCAAATCTAATTTGGTCCAAATATAATATTTAATATTTAGCCCAAATGTAATTTGGTCCAAATATAATATTTATTTTAATATTTAGCCCAAATCCAATTTAGTCCAAATATAATATTTAATTAAATATTTGGCCTAAATCAAATTTAGTCCAAATATTAACTTAAGCCCAAATATATTTTATTTCCTATTTGCCACTCCAACAAATAGAAAATTATTAAATTAGAAACTCCTTCCTAATTTAATCAATTATCATTTTAGGAAACTTTTTCCATTATGACGACTCCTCGTCATATCGACGTCATTACGTCTATTTGTTTTTTTTCCGTGAGAACCTACGACAGCATGACTTCTTGCCGAAATGTCCCACTTATCCATACGTCCACTCTCCTGGTTTAAGCCAGGGATCGTGCCTATTGTGCATGACTCATTAGGCTTCCGAATATGTTGGCAATGTGTCTGTACGAACACATAAGACAAGATTAGCCTCTAGTAAGGCGTCATGCCTACCCAATTATTCAGAAGGATTCATAATCTGCAAATAACCTTTCACGAGCATGGTTACCGTGTAATACAATCCTCTCGTCAATGTATCTTATGTGATCTCAAGTATGGCGATGTGTTGTTTAATAACGATCACATGAGTTTTCTTCGGTCTTCTAGATATCTTCACTTACTAGAAAGTAAATCAATAACTCCTTATTGATCTCTTTTACCATGACCATGGATTTAAAGTAAATATCCACCGAAGACGCCTTAGATACATCATCCTCTATCAAGGGATAGACGAGTCCCATCTTGGTTATACACCCACCCCATAAGCCTCACGATATACCCAACGATCGCCCACGTGCAGCCTTTGTCTAGGCCCATTGAAACGATGTCAAAGTATACCGATGTTCTTATGAGATGTTTGTGACAACCTCAGATCCAAGGATTAGTTACACCTATCTCGTATGAGAATTCCATCAACATATAACCAAAATAGATTCTCATGGCGAGTTATGTCTAGTGACACGTTCTACAACATTGGTCACCTATGTACTTGTCTAGGCATCCCTATGCCCATGGGTGTGAGACCCCCCATTGCTATCACATAGCAAAAACATAGCACATACAAGTCTTATCGCAATTATCAATGTCCATTCTTGACATTGCTACGACTTGGGACGTTTAATGATGTTTAGAAACTGTGATGCATCATCTCACATCTTTATAAATTAATCACAGTATACATCATATGAACTTTTATCTAGTTTCATTCGGTTATTACAATAATAACAAGAAACTAATAGAATGACTTCTTGTGAATTTGAACAATTCTTTATTCAAATAATAAACATGATTACAATTGTCAGTGTACAACATGCCCAATCTGATTGGGTCTAGAGCACCTACACTAACATTCTCCCACTTGCACTAGAGCCAATCAATCATGTATCTTATACCTGATGATCGAACATGACTTTCATGTTTCTCCTGGGACAGAGCTTTAGTCAAGGGATTTACGACGTTGTCATTCATCGATATTTTTTCTATATATATCACCTTGGTAGATAATCTCCATTATCAAATAGTGATGCCACAATACAAATTTGGTCCGTTGATGAGACTGTGGTTCCTTCGCTTATGCGATGGCTGCATTGTTGTCCCAATAACTGCTATTGGATCAACATTGTTGGACACCATTTTAAGTCATCAATGAACTTACGGATCCGTACAACCTCCTAAGCTGCTTCGAAGGTTGTTATGTATTCGACTTCAGTTGTTGAATCTACCACTATCTCTTGTTGGAACTCTTCCAACTCATGGCCCAGACATATAGGCAGAATATGAATTTCGATTGTACATGATTTAAAATCATCATGGTCGAATTGGAAACTAGCATCCATGAACCTCTTCATGGTATGCTCTCATTCTCCATATGGAAAAAAAAACATCTCTTTAATGCTTCACAAGTACTTATGAATGTTGTTCATAGCAATCCAGTGTCTCTCACCTGGATCAACTTGATATCTACTACATATGCTCAAAGTATATGCGATATCAGGCCTCGTACATAACATGGCACACATGATCGAGCCAATAGCCAAGGCATATGGTGCTCGACTCATCCTATCTCTCTCATCTTGTGTCTTCAAATACATAGCCTCGGAGAAATGTATTTCATGTGACATGGGAAGACTTTTCCTCCTAGAATCTTCCATGCTAAACCTCTTTAGCACCCTGTCAATGTACGCGCTATGGGAGAGTGCTAGCAACCTCCTGGATCTATCTCTATAAGTCCTTATTCCCAGAATATAGGCTGCTTCTCCCAAATCCTCCATGGAGAAAATATTTTGAAAGCCATATTTTAACTAATTGCATCATGGGAACACCATTCCCTATGAGCAACATATTGTCCACATATAAGACTAAAATGACCACCATGCTCCCACTAACCTTCTTGTAAACACAAGGATCAACTTCCCTTTTGTGAAAAATCAAACTTTTTTATCTTTTCATCAAAACATTGATTCTAACTCTGGGATGCTTGCCTTAGTCCATAAATGGACCTTTGCAAGTTATAAATCTTATTTGCATGTTTATGAGTAACAAAACTGTCAGGCTGTGTTATATACACATCCTCGACCAGGTTTCCTTTAAGGAAAGTTGTTTTGTCATCCATCTGTCATCACCCAGAGTCAATGTCAGACATTACCTCATCATAGGTAGTAGGCTCATCGTTCTCAACTAGAAGCACATCTCCATGTGCCGTGATGAGAAATCCATATCTCTCTTGCTCCCGACAAACCCTCATTGACCTATGAGGTTCTTGTGTAGAAGGTTGGGGAGTTGACACAACATCTTGTGTCTGATCTTTCTTGGGTTCCTGGAAGGGAGTATTTGTTTGTGGTTCGCCTCAAATCTATTTGAGCTTAACATTCCTCCCACTAGCCACAGCATCTAAGAATTCCTTCTCAAGGAATACCACATGCTTGGTAACAAAACACTTTTCGTTCATATGTGTGGTAAAAGTAATATCCATTTGGATATCTCACAAACAAACATCTCATCAATTTGGGTTTTAACTTATTATTGTCAACACGCTTGACATAAGCTTCACAACCCCAAATCTTAAGGAAAGATAGATTTGGCTTCCTTCCTTTCCATATCTTATATGGAGTCTGAGTAACTGATTTACTTGGAACCTTGTTCAAAACAAAAATAGCAGTGAGGAGTGCGTATCCCCAAAATGAAACGGGGAGTTCAGTGTGACTCATTATGGACCAGACCATGTCCAACAAGGTCATATCCCTCCTTTCAAAACGCCATTTATTTCTGGTGTTCCAGGTGGAGTCCATTGAGAGAGAATCCCATTCTTCATCAGATGATCTAGAAACTTTCAAGTATTCACCACATCTGATTGAAGTACTTTGATACTTTTCTCAGTTTGTTTCTCTACTTCAAATCTGAATTCTTTGAACTTTTCAAAAGTCTCGGACTTGTGTCTCATAAGATACACATAACCAAAACATGATCTATCATCAGTAAAGGTTATGAAGTAGACATATCCACCTCGATCCTAGGTGGACATGGGCCCACACACATCAGTGTGCACAAGCCCTAGCACTTATGTAGCCTCCCTTTACTTTAAAAAGAGACTTAGTTATCTTGCTAAGTAAACAAGATTCGCAAGCACCATATAATTCATAATCAAATGTGTCGAGATATCCATCTTTATACAAGTTGGATGTGCGAATCTCCTTTATATGGTCAAGGCGACAATGCCATAAATAAGTGCTATTTAAATCACGTTATTTAAGTCGCTTAATGTTTATGTTATTTATAGGAGTATCAACATCAAGGACATACAAACCGTTACATATTGTTGCTTTATAAAAAAACAACTCATTTTTATAAAATAAACAACTATTGTTCTTAAGAAAATGAATATCCATCCTTGTCAAACAAGAATTAGAAATTATATTCCTAGTCAAACTAGGATTGTAGTAATAGTTATTTAACTCCAATACAAGCCCTGTGGATAATGTTAATAAATAGGTCCCTACAACTAATGGAACAACTCTTGATCCATTTCTTATTTGTAGGTACACTTCTCCCATTATTAATCTTCTCGTACTCCTAAGCCCATACACGAAAGTGTAAATATGAGCACTAGATCCAGTATGTAATACTCATGTGGACTTACCAGAAATAGATAGACTAATTCCAATAACATAAATACCTGAAGTGCCTTGAGAAGAACTCTTCTTACTCTACACCTCCCGATTTATTATAGTGGAGATAGATCTTATCCTTTTTGCTCTTTCAAGTTTTGGTCTTTTGGACTCTTCCAGATTGTGTTATGGAAGAACTCTTCTTCCTTTTGGCTTTCTTACTCTTGGGCTTGCCCTTGTGCACCTTGGGCCCTTCAACTAAGAGAACACTTCCCTTGGCCTATAAACAATTTTAGGCTTGGTCTCTCTTAGTATGGACAACCACTCTCCAAGAGTCTTTTCCATAACTTTTAGGGAGGGACTGTAGCACCAAATCTAGGGTAAGTTTCTGCATCCATACCCAAGTTTAGCTCTAGCAACCTATTGATAAAATGTATCATCTCCATGACATGCTTCTCAATAGATGATCTTTGAGCCTAGCCATGATCTCATAGACATCATAACTCTTATGTTGCGACCTATGTTTTAGGGTCATGGCAGCCAAGATGATATATCAAGCGATGATCATATCACCCCTGTGCATCGTCCAGGCCTAATGTGCTACTATTTCTTTAACTGGTGGCTTCGTAAGAAGATAACTCTCTATCGCATAGAGAATCTTATCATATGTGAGGACTATCCTCAAGATGATCCCCCAGTTATAGAAAATAGTCCTGTTAAAGGTATTATTGCCCTCGAGTATCGATCTTTATCAACATGTTTCTAGACATTCTGGATCAACAACTGAATAGAGATATTATTATAATCATATTAAATTACGAAATCATAAATTGCAAGAAGTAACATTTTATGATTGCTCCCACTATTTTCTACGAGTTTGCCACCCTCAAGACATAACTTGAGAAATCCCGTTGGAAGATTTCCTAGCGGGTTAGGATCCCATCTTCCCTCGCACAACCTTGAGTGACTCAACAAATTGTGCTAGGATCGATTAGGTAGGTACTTGCTATCAATTACATCTCCATGCAACTCCTAGATTCATTGGGTTGACAACTCCTTGTCAAGCACATCTTATGTGACTCCCAATCTTTGCCTCTATATTCAATAAGGCCTTGAGTGACTCAACAAACCCCACCTTTCTAGTTAAGTCGAACCCATCATTCAGGGACATCTCATGGCCCATGAAACGTAGGAATCATAGGTGACACATGACCTTAAGTGACTCAACAAATCAATTGCCAGCTAGAAACCTAATGCTTCATAATGATGGAAGGCAAGTTGGCTTAATATTAATGAGGGATTTATTATTTATTTATTTAGGTCTCATCACATGCAATTAATCAAATTAATCATGCATAATAAATGACTCAAACCAGTGTATGGTATGGATAACTACGACTAGCCCCCTCGAGCCATAGAAGGGAAGCTAACGAGTCAAACCTAGGTGAAGAATCACAACTTGCTTCTCAAGCACATTTCTTCAAGCCTTCGTTGGTCTTCGAATCTTGTCTTCAATTTAGCTCCATCTCTGGCTCTTCATACAAACTACAACTATCACTACTCTATTCTATTCTATATACATTAAATAGAATTAGAAACCCCGAGTTACATTCAGGGGAAGTGAGATGAGAAGAGAATGTACATCAGAGTATAAGAGAGGCAAGACACGGAAGCCCTATTTCAAAAACCAAATTTTACAAGCATTCATTCCCAACATAAAATAAATGGTCGACTAGATCCATACCATACACCCATGCAATCAATCTAATTGATTCATTCATAATTATGTTAATTAATTGTCGCATCTATTTCAATCTTAATGAAACGCTTTCAATAAATTGAAAATTTATATAATTTTGGAAAAACAAAATTGTTTTAATTGTGTTGGGCTTGGGCTCCATCCATTAGTCTAACTAACAAGGCTCAACAGACCTTGAATCAACTAATGCATGTCAAACATACACTAGCAGCCCAATAATTAATAAATAACCCAATTAACGGACCTGGCCCAATTTTAATCACAGCCCATAAGTGTCATACACTCATGGATCGGATACAAATAATAAAAAATAAGCAAACAATTTGGTTGGGCCCCACCTAAGGGAACGGAATGCATTGGACCACCAAAGGGTCGGCTTGGGTGCTTCACCTAGACCCCAAGGAAGGGTCAAACCGAAGCCCGAGGAAGCGGGAGGGGCCAGGAGGCGGTTGGGCAGCATGTCTCACATGTTACCAGCCCAAAAAGGGCTAATGGCCACGACAGGGGCGTGTGGGGCCCGCACGATCGTGGCTGGGGCGTGCGGTAAGGGCCGCTGGGAAGGGCGAGCGCGGGCCACTGGGGCAGCGCGAGTTGGTAGCGCCCACGTGCAGGTCTCGGGTAGCACCCCCGGGCCACGCGTTGATCGCAGGTCGAACCCGCGGGTCGCAGGTCTCACCATGGCCCAGCAACGCCTTGCGCGCGCGCGGCCGTGCCTGGTGCCGCCTACGCGCGCATGGACGCGCCCTAGCACGCTAGGGAGAGCTTGGTCGGGCCCTGCGCGCACCCAGGCCATGCCCAACATGCGTGAGCCCCGCATGGCTGCGTCTTTCGACGCCCCGGTGCATCCATGTGCAACCCAAACCCTGTTTCACCCTTTTTCGTGTCATACATGATCTTTTTCCCTTCACCCAAAAACGTTTTACAATTCAAAAAAATACAAACGCAACAATTATTTGATTATTTCACAAATAACAACATAATTGAATCGGCACGTAAAGAATTGAAATATTTCGACGATGGCTCTAATACCACTGAAAGTAAAGCAAGATTGCTACGGGGCAAGCAGCGTAGTTCAAAAAATTTTGAACCTTACCCTGATCCTAGCGATTGGATCAATGTCGAAATCAAATCAGTCACAAACAAATAAATAAATCTAACCTTTAGATTATCAAGTCGTTCACGGATTCGAGCCGTCCAAGCGTCCGACCTCTAACTCGTGATACGCGGCACCCGTTCGTTGGCAAGGAGAGCGGAATAGAAGTGCTAGCTCTTTCTCCTTTGCGTGGCTTGTGTATGGACGGAAAAAGAACGCCCTCATTTCGTATTGATGCCAAAAGAAATGGGGAAGAGTGAGCGGCAATACGTTTTTCAACTCTTGAAAAATGACACCAAAAACCCCTTCTTTTTCTTCAATTTTGGGCAACCTATAAAGGGATATTTATAAGGAAATATCCTAGGGTTTCTAAAACCCTAATGGATTGGGCTAGCCTATTAATTCTAATTTAATTAAAATCTTAAGTGGGCTTATTCTAGTCCAACTAGAAATATAATTAAATGGTCCAAATCCTTTTTTAGGTTTAAATAAAATATTTTGGCCCAAACCTAATTCAAGCCCAAATATAATATTTAATATTTAGCCCAAATCTAATTTGGTCCAAATATAATATTTAATATTTGGCCCAAATCAAATTTAGTCCAAATATAATATTTAATTTAATATTTGACCCAAATCAAATTTAGTCCAAATATTAACTTAAGCCTAAATATATTTTATTTCCTATTTGCCACTCCAACAAATAGAAAATTATTAAATTAGAAACTCCTTCCTAATTTAATCAATTTCCATTTTAGGAAACTCTTTCCATTATAACGACTCCTCGTCATATCGACGTCATTACGTCTATTTGTTCTTTTTCCGTGAGAACCTACGACGGCACGACTTCTTGTCGAAGTGTCCCACTTATCCATATGTCCTCTCCTGGTTTAAGCCAGGGATCGTGCCTATTGCGCATGACTCATTAGGCTTCCAAATATGTTAGCAATGTGTCGGTACGAACACATAAGACAAAATTGGCCTATAGCAAGGCGTCATGCCTACCCAATTATTCAGAAGGATTCATAATTCGCAAATAACCTTTTACGAGCATGGTTACCATGTAATACGATCTTCTCGTCAATGTATCTTATGTGATCTCAAGTATGGCGATGTGTTGCTTGATAATGATCACATGAGTTTTCTTCGGTCTTCTGGATATCTTCACTTACTAGAAAGTAAATCAATAACTCCTTATTGATCTCTTTTACCATGGCCATGGATTTAAAGTGAATATCCACCAAAGGCACCTTAGATACATCATCCTCTATTAAGGGATAAACGTGTCCCATCTTGGTTATACACCCATCTCCATAAGCTTCACGATATACCCAACGATCACCTATGTGCAGCCTTTGTTTAGGCCCATCGAAACGATGTCAAAGCATACCAGTTTTCTTATGAGATGTCCGTGACAACGTCAGGTCCAAGGATTAGTTACACCCATCTCATATGAGAATTCCATCAACATATAACCAAAATGGATTCTCATGGCGAGTCATGTTTAGTGACACGTTCTACAACATTGGTCACCTATGTACTTGTCTAGGCATTCCCATGCCTATGGCTGTGAGACCCCCCATTGCTATCACATAGCAAAAACATAGCACATACAAGTCTTACCGCAATTGTCAATGTCCATTCTTGACATTGCTACGACTTGGGACGTTTAATGATGTCTAAAAACTGTGATGCATCATCTCACATCTTTATAGATTAATCACAGTATACATCATATGAACTTCTATCTAGTTTCATTCGGTTATTATAACAATAAAAAAAACTAATAGAATGACTTCTTGTGAATTTGAAAAACTCCTTATTCAAATAATAAACATGATTACAATTGTCAGTGTACAACATGCCCAATCTGATTGGGTTTAGAGCACCTACACTAACACAATCGTCTTCTTCAAAGCTATTATTGTCTCCATATAAGATATTTATTCATTTTCTTATCATTCAAAATCTGCTCCAAAAAGAATGTTGGTAGGTAGCTTGAGTGAATTTACAGTAGTTTATCCTCTATGCTGCTTTTTTTTTTTTTGAATGAAAACGTAATGGGTAACAGGATGCAGAGAAATCAGAGCTTGTGAAAGAACCTAGATTTCAATATCTCTATATAAATTTCAATGTAAACTGAAACTTAATATTACTTTGACCGATATCATTTGCATATGCTATCATGTATAAATTGCATAGTAAATAGAAACTAAATAGAAATTTTGGTTATGTTGTATCGGTTACCTATCGATAAATTGACCGATATAAATTGCATTTGCTATAAGAATATCTCTGAATATATTGAAAAGTAAACAGACACTTACCGATAGAAATTAACCGATATCGTATATAGTGTATCGATTACAAACTGATATTAATTGACCGATATATATTGCATCTGCTATAATGATCTCTGAATATTTTGAAATGTAAACATATACTTACCGATAGGAATGAATCGATATTGTTTCCCAATAGATATTCTTTACAATAGAGATGACTTTCCTTGGGTTCTCAGACACTGGGGCTCATTCTATCATAGTTTAGATTCCAAGTACATTGCCAATTGTAGCCAACCGACAGATTAGCTCGGTTGTTTAAGGTCAACAGTACATTAGCAACATACTTGGAATTTGAACTAGTAATAGGATGCGGTGCAATCCAATGTCCGAGAAGCCCAAGGAAAATGATATCTATTGCTGGCCTTGGCCTTGGTCTGGGATTCTTACAAATATTGAGAATGCAAAGAGTGTGTACCAAGAGAAATGCAAAACAAAAGGCAAACCCACTGATCAATGGGTTTGCCTTTGTTTTGCACTTCTCTTGAAGGACCCTCATATGCTGTTGTTGCTCTCTGAATCCACGATCTTTTCGTTTTTGATCTATACAGTATACATATAGCGTGGGAGTAGTGGAATAAATGAGCTAGTAAGGAAGGGATACCAAAAGTCGGGCAACTGAATAGTCGCAAATCACGAAAATATAATAGATCGGTTACATTAGATCGGATACACACTGATATGTTTGACCGATATTATATAATCAGAATAGTATCTATTATTTGATATCGGTTATAAACTGATATGGATGCACCGATATTGTCATCTGCCATTTGCACTTCCAATGTCTTCACCGAAAGACATCTATTTTTTTTACTGGACATAAATGCCCTTCTTGAGTATTTCTTCCTTCTGCAACAACCGTACTCTTGCTTCCCAGTTCAATACATTACACTACACTTCTGACTAAGTACAGGTCATATCATTGCTCTAGTTATCTATCCTATTTCAAATTTTTGCTTTCTAATGGCTCGCTCAAGTCGTGTTGTTTGAGAAAAACATCATCGAGAAAACAGCGGTGAAGCCGGCCAAGAAGACGACAAAAAAGGTTAGAACATGTTTTTACCTAGTTTATTGTAAGTGACATCGGTCTGGGTTTAAGGTTTAGGGTAATATGATGTCGAACTTAACTGATTCTTTGTAAATGACTTGTCTTCGTTGTACCGATATATGTAGCTTTAAACATCTTATGTATTGTATTGTTTGTTTTCTTTATATTTTTTTCTCCTTTTGCTACAGAGGTTCAATGATGATTTGGAGATAAATGAGGTTTTCCATGCTAGGATCACACGACTTGAGCATTTCGATTTAACTGTTGAATTGATCCGGAAAGCATTGAAGGAAAAGCCTGACTTAGAGGAGCAGTTTAAGAAATCATGTTTTGGCCAGCTTGTGTATGGAGTACAGGGGCTGACATGGAGTATACAGTTAATTCACAGTCTGCTGTTAAGGGTGATGAAGATAAGAGAAAATGACGAAGAAGGCTCCATGTACTTCAAACTGTGTGGAGAGCAATTCAAGTTTGGGAAGGAGGAGTTTGCTTATATCACCAAATTGAGTTTGGCAACAGCGAAGCTGCCAAGTGGAAAAAAATGACTTAGGGACTCCAACCCTATTTGCCAAGTTCTTCTCTGATGCAGACACAAAGAAAGGGGTTTCAAGGACGAAGTTAAGGGATTTCTTTAGGAGGGATATTTCCAGTAGTAGGATGGAATGTTCTGATGATGATCTTCTGTCCTAATCATATCTAATGATTATTAATGAAATCAACTTCAAGTCCCCTGCCACGAATCTGGACATGAGATATTTTTACCTGGCCAATCATTGGGAGGAGATGAACAATTTTCCTTGGGCAAACGACTCCTTCGTGACCACAACAGAAAGTGCTCGGAGAGGCATTTTGAATGGTTTCAATCAGGTGCATGACAAGAAGACCTACTCCATCAGGGGTTTCCCAATTACGCTACAGGTATAATTTTATTACATAGTTTTGAATCATATCGATTACTTTGTATCAGTTAAATGCCGATGTAAGGTAAAAGATATTTATATCGTAAATGATATCGATATTTAATCGATAAAAAGTAATCGACATGTGTTCTTGAATCATATCGGTTATTGTATGTCGGTTAAGTACCAATTCATGGTAACCGATATTTTATATCATATCGATATTTAACCGACATGTCTTCCTATCCAATATGTATTGTTTGTTTTGTTAATTTTAACTCATATGCAGGTTTTTATGTTTGAGGTGATGCTATACTTAGTACACATCAGTGTTGTTAAAAAGCTAGAAAAAGGCCTCCAATGTCCAAGGATCAAGAAATGGATACTATTTGACCACATGATATCCAGGAAGTTATTCTTATGAGGGGCATTTTTCATGAGGCTACGCATCATAGTCATTTAATCCATATTGTGCCAACAGAAGAGGAGAGGAGTTCAGATTATTTTATTAAGGCACATGGTGTGGAAGAAGTAGAAGAAGAAGTAGAGGAAGAAGCAGAAGAAGAAGAGGAAGAAGAAGAAGGTGAGGGAGAATAAGAGGTGAAAATGACCTTGAGTCCACGAACCAAGTTCCCACAAGGCAGGCTAAGCCAAAGAAAAAAAGATCTATCAAAAAATTTCTTCATTGTTTATTTAGGGAACTGGTGGACGTGAAGAGAGAAGTTGGGGTGCTGATAAAAGACATCGGGGACATGAAAAGGGAAGTTGGGGTGCTGACAAATAACCTTGGAGCCGTGAAAAGGGAAGTTAGGGTCCTAACCAAGGACCTCGGTGACATCAAGAATTTTTTGAATTTAATCTTCCATGAAGGGGAGAAGGCCCAGATGGATAAGAAAATAATAGATGTACATGGTGATAAGGACGGGGTAAGATGGAGGAGGAGAAGGAGAAGACGGAGTGTGAGGGGGATAGGGAAAAGGAGGGGAATAAGATGGAGGAGAAGATGGATGAGGATAAGACGGAGACTGAGGGGAATGGGGAGAAGAAGGGGCATAAGATGGAGGAGGACAAGACAAAGCCAACAGTCTCAAAAAATGATTCATTACAAATTAAAAACAACATTAACCCCTGTTAAGGAGTCTGTCAAAAAGTGACGTACACAAAAGGGGCAGAAAAGAAAAGAAGTAATGGAATCAATAATGAAAGCCCGTGTTGAAAATAAAGAGAAGGCCGGAGGAGTTTCAACATTCACATCCACTCTTCCTGGGCTAAATCCCCTAGCTACAGGTCCTCCCACAGGTAAAAGGTTGCTGGAGTTTCAAAAATTTTCTTAAAAAGACAAATATGACATCAGAGATTAAAGCTACTATATGTATGATGAACAAGGAGTTTTTCCATACCATCTGCACACTAGATGCATGCCTCGAATCTCAAGTAAGTAATTATGTACTTATATCTCAGTTTATGTACATCGATTGTACGATTTTTGGTTGTTTTTGTGTATCAATTGTCAATGTTTGGTTATAATCAATTTAAATATATCGGTTTATGTGTGTCAATTCAAAACTGATATATGTTTATCAATATAACATTCCAAACCGATATATTTATTGTTTCAATTTGAATTTCATATTGGTTATTTGAATTTCCTATCGATTTTCATATTGGTTATTGCAGCACATGGACAGCTACGTGTACATCCTAAATAAAAGAATGAAAGAATCAGGGACTTACAATGAAAGTTTATCATTGGTTGAAACCACATTTGTTGTAAGTTCCATAACACAACAATCATTGAAAATTTACTTTTTCTTATGTCAAATTAATCTTTTGTCATTTTTTACATCACACAACAATCAATGAAAATTGCCTGGGATCTATCTAAGGAAGACAAGGGGGAGGAGTTATTAGAAAATGGTATTCCCATCCAAATTTTTTGGGGAGAGACAAATAATGGTTCCAAGTCATTTTTTAATGTGGACACCGTGTTCTACCCTACAAATCTCGATAATAATCATTGGGTTTTGGTAAGGCTTGATGTGAACCCTCAAAGGGTTCATGTTTATACCTCTACCACGCCCGTAGACTACGAACGTAGGTTTCAATATATGGTAGATATGCTTCCAAAACTTTAATAAGTTGTAGATATACTAATTTAAAACTTGAATTTAAGTTGAGAGATAAATGGGAGTTTAAGGTTGAAGATGTTCCGTGTCAAACTTAGTAAGTGTAATTTATTTGTTTATTCTTTGTTGGAGTTGTTTTGAATGTGATGCCAATTAATGTTTGTGATTTGCTTACAATTGGCAAGCCTGGTGATTGTAAGATTTTTATTCTAAAATGGATGGAATTTACGGCCCACGATATCTCAATTCATGAGAAGACCCAAGAAAGAGTTGCACAATTCAGAAATCAAATGGCGGTGGAGCTTTTTGCTTTTTCAGTACTAGATGCAAAGGATTTAGCAGTCGAAAATGACAACAAAGATATACCCCAGAAGAGACAGAAACAAATCTAAATAATTATGTAATTCTTTTATTGAACCAATTTTTTCCCTATATTTACATAGTTGTAATAAACATATAAGTCTATATATGATTCGTTTATATAATTGATATATGTGTGTATATCTACTCTTAAATTGCAATGCAATGTAAACTGAAACTTAAGATTTACTTCCCGATGTAAACTTAAGATTGATATCGGTGCATACATGTCAGTTATGATAAATCATTTTATAACCAATAGTACTTCCCGATGTAAACTTCATCTGTTATAATTGGTTTACAAATATCGTTAGTTGAACCAATATGTATGCACCAATATTGATTTTCATGTCATCTTGATCAGTTTTAATCAGTTAACATATATCGTTTGTTGTATTAAATGTTCATTTTATAATTGGTAGTACTTCCTGATTTCCACTGCATCTGTTATAATCGGTTTACATATATCGGTTATCAATTTTCGTGAAATCAGTATCGGTTAATATATATCGGTTATATATAGATATCTTGGTCGATGTCCTCTTTCTCAGTTTTAATCAGTTAACATGTATCGTTCGTTGAACCGATACATATGCACCGATATTAATTCACATGTATAAAAATTACTCTAATACAAAATGTTCGTTTAATAAACGATAGTGCTTCCCAATTTCCATTGCATCTGTTATAATGGGTTTACATATATATATATATATATATCGGTTAGCAATTTTTATGAAATTTGTATCGGTATATCAGTTATATACAGATACTCTTGAACCTATAAGTATGCACCGATATTGATGGGTGCATTTTACATTGCATTGCAATTTACACACAGAAATCAGTAATACAAACGAAGTATGAGAACCAATGTTCACCACCACCCAAATCTTTTCGATGATTTGCATTCACAATGTTCGTAACAATCCATGTCCACGACCAAGAAGATATATAACTTTCCCCATGATTCCCAGATAGTGGAGCAGGTTTATTCCACATTGCGATTGCTCTGCCTCTTCAGCTAGTTCAGATTCAAAGAATATAGGAAAAATGGAAATCTTATTATGCTCTTTGAATCTGAACTAGCTGAAGAGGCAGAGCAATCGCAATGTGTGAATGAACCTGCTCCACTATCTGGGAATCATGGGAAAAGTTATATATCTTCCTTGCCTTGGACATGGATTGTTATGAACATTATGAATGCAAATCATCAAAAAGATTTGGGTGGCAGTGAAAATTGGTTCGCATAATTCGTTTGTATTACAGATTTCTGTGTGTAAATTTCAATGCAATGTAAAAGGAAGCTTACTATTTGTTCCCATACATATCAATTATGATGAATTGATTTATAACTGATACTTATTATTAATGTACATTGCATCTGGTATCATTAGTTTAAATACATCGGTTAGAAACCGATATATTGGTTCATGAAGAGATAGGGAGAAGGAATGGCCAAGTCGATAGAATTGCCAAAAGGAATGGCCAAATCTATTCATGAAGAGATTTGACGTCATGCCTGTTTCCTATCTTGGATTGGTTCTCTCAAGAGTGTAAGAATTGTCAAGCAAGAGAAAGACGACATGAGCAATTGATAGTTTTAACAAATGAGGGGAGTGAGTTACCATTTATTTAGAGTTGTAGTGGAATACCAAAAGTCAGGCAACAATTAATATAGTCACAAATCACGAAAAGATTTTTGTATCTCAGCCGATATGATATGTTATGGCACCACCTCATTGGAGGTGGTGGCATGTAATCACATGCCATTGTCTCATTTGCCTTGGAATGAGTCTTCCGCATTAATTGATAGGGTTTGACTGAAGTTATAGTTCCACCATCGATTATGTAAACGGTGTATGTAAACCGATGATAAAAGATGCCTATGGAATCGGTCAAACATATTAGTTATTAATCGATTCCATAACCGATATTATAAAGACATGTTTGTTTGATTGACAGTTGGAACCGATTGAATTAGTCAAAACATATCGGGTCATAAATTGCAAACAAACTAGATAAACTTAATATAGCCATAATAATATGGGTGAAGTCATATCGATTGTCTCGATCATTTTCATTGGTTATGTAAATGATGCTGAACTTGTAGGGAATCATTATTGGATTAGAGCAAGTTTGGCGACCGGTATCCTTTGTACGTGCAATGTTAATATTTCCACAGCAACATCGATTATACTTAATCAATCAGAAACTAATACCCTTTGATTGATGTCATTTTCCTCAGTTTTTATTTGTTAACACACATCGTTTATGTAATCGACGTGTATGCACCGATATTGATTCCCCAAGAACAAATTTCAATTTAATACCATAATGGTACTTGTTACATTGTTGTTACTATTAAAAGATTGGACGATTGGACTTTTAAATGTTTAATACAAGAATGTAACTTTAAACATTTATGACAACTCCTCTTCGAGGTTTCCTGCCTCCTTTTTTTCATTCAAAGTTATTTGATTAGAGCAAGTTTGGCGATTGTGACCAATTTGATGACAACGACTGCATTTTACCCCCCATTCTCTTCACCGGCAAAAGGAATTCGATAAATCTTATGTCTTCCACATTTGCATCTACTTGTCAACGGTAGCAATTTAATAGATGCAATTTCCTCTGGCACGGTCCAGTCAGCTTGGCTACCCACAGGTATTATCGAATCGACATAGGCACACAGTAGAGGTTCTGTTTGGTAGTATGAGGAGCACAAAGTGTGCGGGTCAATATTACGTGAACATGCAACAGCCAGGGCATGACCACATTGCAATTTGTTGAAATCAAACACTCAATAAGTGCAAGTTTTCGCCTTCAAGTCGACAATACCACCAAAGTGACCATCCTGAACATTGAATTTATATATATCAATCAGTTTTAGACGCCAATACTGGGATAATGCCAATCTTTTGGTTATTTCTCCCTTAGCCCAAGTTGTTATATATCCACCCATTTTACTAGCATCACCCCGTCTCTCATAAAACCATTATGGCAGCATATTCCTGATATACTCCATCAAACATTGAATCAGCAATTTAAGGGCATCCGCTAGAGCTGCATTGAGGCATTCTACAATGTTTGTAGTCATTATATCAAACCTCTTGCCATCCGAATATGCACGTGCCCAACGACTGAAGTTGACCGTTTTAAGATAGGTACTGATGGCTGGAGCATATGGCTCAAGCTCATTAAAGTATTCATGAAATTTTAATTGTCGATATGCCTTCGCAGCCTTGTAGAAGAGGGCATGCACACTTTCCTTTTTGAATTTAGCCTTAACGTTCTGGCCAATATGATATATACATGAAACGTGCAATGAGTAAGGAACACTGTCATGACTGCCTTATGGATGCTCTTGTGCTGGTCAAACACAAATACCAAATCAAGTATCTCATCACCAAGTGCAAAGCGTAATTTATTGAAGAACCATTCCCATAAGGCATCATTCTCAGAATCTCTGACTCCCACGCTATAGGATAAACATGATTGTTACCGTCTTTGCATGTGGCAACAAACAAACTACCAAAATACTTTCCCTTAAGGAAACAAGCGTTCACTGCAATGACGGGCCGTATCTTGCTATTAAATCTGGCAAGGCATGCATCAATGGCCATAAAAAGGTACTTGAATCTGTTTCCACTGTCACTCTCAAATTCTACAATAGTCTCAGGGTTATTCAACTTCAACATGTACATATAAGATGAAAGCAATTGGAATGATTCCTTTACACCCCCCTGATCATGTCCAAAGCCTTTTCCCACGATCTCCATGCCTTATCATAACTTATGTTGACCCCAAAGTCCTTATAAATATCGTTGACAATGTTCTTAGGCTTATAAATACGCTTAACATCCTCAAAACTGGTTTTTATATAAGAACCATTTATTCTGCTCTTCACTTGATAGTGATCGCAACGCATTATTGAAGATGAACATGAATGAGTATTTATATATTTCTTAACTATCCAACCAAAAGAAGTGCCAAGCGTGGTTGTCCTCAACTACCATTTACAATCACCATGCTTACATTTCATGTACACTACCATCTTAGTTGACTTGACCACTTTGTATTCATAATTATTCTTCAAAACCAATAAACTCATACGTTGATGCAATTCTAATTTTAACACAAAAATTTCGTTCAACTCAACTTCTGACACCGTTGACGATGTTCCCACACTAACCCTTATTCCTGCACTAACCCTTGATAATCTCAAAGATGGGAGCAAACTATGCTGCTCAACATGATCATGAACTTTTACATTGATATTATCCAAATTTTCATCATCAGCAATATTGAATACATCTTCAACCTCGTGCCTAGCCTCATCCTAATTAACAACTTCAACCCTATGTCTAGCATGATCCCAATTAATATCTTCATAACCATTTCCATCCAAAGCATCATCGCGATTAACCTCATCTTTCAATGATGTTGGACTATCATTGCCCAAGCGTGTCACCAGAGAATACCTACAAACTTTATTCTTAGCAACCACTTCCTTATGCCTAACACCAGAATTAGGTTGTGTTTGCAGTAGTAATTTATCCACAAAATCAACACACAATGGGCTTTTGGACTCTATCAGAGAGCATTCAAATAGAAAGCACTCAACATCTGTATCATTACGAATCTCCAATGAAAGTGCAGATAGAACCAAGTAATTAAACTTGTACTTCAACACAACTGACTTCTCAGCCAAACTAACATTGAATTTGCTAAATAAGGAACTTACAAGTTGATCAAATGTGCAATCTGGCTCCACACGTATTATCGACCCACATTCTTCGATCACGTATTTATATTCTTTCGCATCAACATCATATTGTCATTGACCTCCATACATCACAACAACAGAGACAGGTCTTGAAGCTTCCATTCCGATAATATACATTGAAACAATTTTTAAATTAAATAAGAACAAATCAATTTTTCTAAGGTATATTGGTTTCTAAATGTCAGTTGTTTAAGGTCATATCCATAACACGATACCGATATATTAGTAGATAAAGGATGTCAGTACATACACATCATTTCTAAACCTATATATCGGTTGATAAATATCCTTACACGACCAATAATGAAACCGATATATCATTTTTCATGATGCTTCGGTGTTTGAACCTATATCGGTTGAAATATATAATGACATAAATTGCCAATATATCAACCGATATATGTCCAAACTAGGGAAATGCATATTTTTCACTCATTACTTTTTCATGAGGATAAACTATCCTAAACTCACCCAAACTACTTAGCCTCGTTGACCAACTCTCTTCAAAGATTGGAAAATAACTAAATACCTAGATGGAGAGAACCTGATTGATGTGTGAAAGCAACAACACTTAAGGAATAACAATAATGGTTTTGAAGAAGACGATGGATGAAGAAGCAACAACACTTTGGCAAGTGAATAACAACAATGGCTTTGAAGAAGCAGCAACACTCAGATGGAGATAAGAAAGACGAGCGAGAGAGATTGACGATGACCGAGTGAGAATGTGAGTGAGCGAAGAGAAGACAGGATCCTATAGCGGGCTGATTAAAAGCGGGGCTAATTTTGTCTGATAAAAGTTCAAAAGTCCTAGCTTTGCAAAGATTTTCAAACTGTCCTATTTTTGCAAAGTTTCGTGCTGAGAGTCCTATTTTTCTAAATTTCCCTTGCTTCATCCCCGCCAAATCCAAATTAGCCTCCAAAACCTATCATTTTTTACATTTACTGTGTAAATCATGCATTAGCCTTCAAATCCCAGCAAAGAACCAAATCCCCTCATCCCCACCAAATCCAAATTAACCTCCCAGCATGGAATCTGTTTTTTCCCCAAGACAAAGCCACGCCGGGATTTTGTGCAAATCACTTATTCTGTGCAAACCACTCCCAGCAATTATATACAAATCTATTTCTTCCAACTACAAATATTTTCAAACCCAACAGTGATTCTCTACAAACCCTCCCTTTTGTTGTGACATGCTCGAAGACTCCTCCGGCATCATCCCTATAGTCTCTAGATTCGACTCCAACAGCTTCTCAACACACAAACGTGGTAGTTTGAACACCTCCTTGTAATAATCTATGTCTAGAATTGATTATTTTACTTTTTCCCTAAATCGGGTTTGCCCTTATTGCTTGGATTCATTGTTTTTGTTTTATTTTTCCCTAAATCGGGATTGCCCTTATTTCTTGAATTCATTGTTTTTGTTTTATTTGTACACCATATGTTTGATAAAATGCCAACTTGGTGTCTGATTATCATAAAAAACTGCATTTTATCTTAAAAGGAAAATTCAAATGGCGAAAGAACATAATCAGTAGTGGAAAAGTGACTAGTTGCATCCGTCTTGTTGAGCTACCCCAAAAACATATATTATGGGCTGAAATCGAAGTCCGTAAGTGAATTCTATGCCTGTTTCTTCAAAGATGCACATTTGAGTTTATATCCTTGTTTGCATCAGGTTTATTGAGTTTATAATTAACTTTATTTTGTCTTACACTTTCAATGGCCTATTATGCATAGCAGGTTTAACTATTGTTGTTTCAAAATGTTTTAGAATCAGAGCTTGGTTGCCAATACAAGCCAGTGGAATTATCCATAATGTGAAACCCAACCTTTTGGAGGGTTTGATTATGTATAGAACAACAAGGATAGATGTTTCATTGTGGGATCAGGCTGGGCTAGTTGTGTGCAACATTTCCCCCCTCTGTTTTGTGGCTTATCTTGTTGTTTTCTTCTTCCATTTTGGGGATTGAAGCATAGAATAGGAATGTGATAATATGCTTCCAGTTTTCTTTTGGTAAATTTAATTTCGTCATCTGAATGAATAAATTGTGTTAACTATATTTATCCTGTGAAGAATTATGGGCCTAGCTATGTTCTTTTGCTTGAATTGACTAATGCATGTTAACTTGACCAAAATTTCTAGGTCTGGACTTTGTGGGACAGTGTTCTTTTGATACAAGTTATATTCACTGTAAGGTCTTTTACCTTGGTTGTTATTCTTTGCAACCAAAAATAAATTACCAATATTCACCAAAATAAATAAATTTATATTTACCAACATTATCCTTTTTCAGGCATTTGTTCTTCCTCCTATTTCATGTGTGGCATAACTTCATTTGCAAGTGGAAATTATTAAACTATTTATGTTCTGTTCACTTTAATTATAGCTGTTTGTGTGAAGTATGTTCGGACTATTTAGAAATGATTGGCACATTGTGTTTCCCCCTTACTCTAACCATTTTTTGGAATTTTTATAATTGTGCTCAAGTAATAGTTCCATTAATCATGTTATAATTCTCATCCTTAATTTAGGCAGTTAAATTACGTTCCAAGATGTAGGGATTACGTGGTTTTAAGTGTCTTAGTTTGTCTTGATTTGTTTTTAGTGTGTATTGGCTCTGTTTGATGATAGTGATCTGGTCACTTTTATAAGTAGCTTGTGACCTGCGTATCCAATATGGCTGCAAGACAAGTGTCAAATAGGCCATAATATGGAAGATAAGTAGAATGCTAACTAGATTGCATCAAGGAATCCTTGTTAGTATCTTTTTTCACAGAGAGAGAGAACAGAGGTTAATTTTCCTAATTGCTTTTAGTATCTTTTTCTTTCCTTTAGTTAGTAGAAGGCTAATTAGATTGCATCAAGGAATCCTTGTTAGAGTAGATTTTATCTATTAAATGTCTATAAATAGTTATTTTAGAATGTAATTGAAGTTAGCTTTGATAATTGACATTGATTAATTATATTGATTTGAGTAGATAGGTTCACTCTTATGTTTTTGTTTCAGTTTCTGCATCACAATAGATATTAGTTGATTATTTTAAATTTGCGGACAGATGAAATCTGGCAATATGAAACCTTAATTTCAAAAGTTTGTATTTCATGTTTTCCTGGACTAATGTTGTCATTGCCAATTTTATGATTACCATGTTAATTGTTGGTTTTAACAACTGTGATTTTACATTCATGTAGAATTTAGCATTTAATTCACATACGAGGTATTCTATGATCAATAATCAAATTTGGTTGCAAGATTCCGCACTCTTTTTAGAGCTTTGCTAATTTTTTAAATATGTTAATGTTATAATTATTTTTGTTGGGTACTGATTCCTAGTTCTATGATGGCAATTTGTATATATGGTTTGTTAGTAAATTAGTGTCTAAATTTGATAATACTTGCCTGTGTTCTTTTCTATTGATGTACAGCAGAGCTTATGTATAATGTTCAAATGACGTTAATCCACTGAGTAGATTGTGTTAGCCAAGGAAAGGAAGAATATAGAAGAAATACAAGTTTCTTCTTATAGAAATGCCACAGTATTATGACATTGATGATATTATAGTAGAAGATAAGGTATGTTACACTTCTCCCTTAAAGGTCTCACAAAATTTCTTTCGAATTTTGCTTCTAATATGCTAAGGTCTTTGTTTTTGCTCAAAGCTTATCCCTGTTGTGTTTCAAGTCGAAGCTAATGGAGTTGGGCTCTTCGATTCTAGTGATGAAATGAATAAGGTGAGTTCTATGTATTAAATAAGTAATGCAAGTTCTAAGGTGGCATTGTGGAAGGCTAAGGAACATTTTGCTAGCCTTAAGCTTGATGGGTGTGTTTTACTATTTCAGGTAAAACAAGGTTCAAAGGTAGAGCTTCCCTTTTGCTTGCTCATGAGTTGCACCTAAGACAAGCAACATCTATTAGTCTTCCCCCATGTTTCAACCAAAAGTAAAGCTCGAGGTATGTCTTAGTTGGTCTTCAAGCCCAATTTAAACAGTAATGGAGGATCTCTAATTGGTTGAATACAGGATGTAGCCTAGTTTCTTAAACTCCATTTCATACAGAACATGCAAAAATTATGGCTATTTTTAAACTACAAGTGTGGTTAGTTCTCTTTATTTGAATTATTATAAATCTTTCACATTGGCTAATTTATCTTATCTTTATTTTACTTTTGTTTTCCAGATTCTTGGCATGCATGAGTAGCAGAGGAAGAAAAACGCTTGAAGATAAATTTCCATATTGTGTTAATTTTTAACTATTTTCATTTTAGGATTTAATGTTGCTATCATTACATATATTGGTATTATGTACGGGTCACATTCAAAATAGTTGGAGACTGTGGCTGACATTAGTTTTATTTTATGTGATTAATTGAAAAATTTTTAAGTCATATATTGTGTTTTAAATTTTATCTAAATTGTAAGGGTTTGTGTAGGTTTAGAGAAAAATATTATTCTCAAAAAAAGATTTTGTTTTTTTTTTTTTTGCTACGAAATTGAATTTAGTGATATTATAGTGGTTTATTAGTGGTTTATTAGTTGCATATAGAATTAACTGTGAAAATTAATTTGCTATGAAAATTGTTTGGTGAAAATTAATTTACCACAAAAATTGGTATGTGAATCAATTTGTTATGAAAATTGGTATGATTAGCTACGATTTGATATAGTTAAAAATAAGTGTTTTCTCTACAATTTGACATTCGTAGTAAAAGTTGTGTTATCTGTTACGAAAATTAGCATCACCAACTACAAAAATCAATATCATCACCTACGAAAATCGGCATAATTAGCTACAATATATGTCATAGTAGAAAATACATGCTCTCTCTACGTTTTTTTTATCGTAGCAAAAAATATATTATTCTCTATGAAACATTAAATCGTAGCTAAATACTATTAGCTACAAGTCTTTGGCTACGATTCACGCTATGAATAAAATTTCGTAGTTTATTGGTTTTTACTACGAAAATTGAATTTTTAACTACAAAAAATTTCGTAGAGAAAACCAAAATTTGTTGTAGTCCTTAAGCTACCCCAGCTCAAGCACGCTTAATCCGAGATTTCTTTATCTACATTCAACTCAAAAGTTATCCAGCTTATAATACCCGGGAAAATCTTAAGGGTATAAATGGTATTTGATAAAGGGTATAACTGTAATTTTTGAAAAAAAATATACTGTAGGGTATACTATCGCAGTCTTAAGTGACCGAATCGGTCAAGGGGAGTACCCCAGATCCTAGATAATTAAGGAAAATATAATGGTATCGACGAGTAATACAAGGTGTGATTTTAGGCTTCTAAAGAAGTGGGATCGGGAACAATTTTCGATACAACTTTGAAACAAGCCGAGAAAATCGAATCTATGTAAGGAACTTCTGAATAGACAACGGAACATTTTAAAGACCTAGATTTTATATATGAAACAACCCTTGAGCGATTTCAGGTTGAAACGAAGGGATTTAAAGGTCAAAACAACCAATCAGGCCAAAGTACAATTTTCTAAATTTGCTTGAGAGAAGGTCAAAAGGATAATTTTTCAAAAATTTTAAAGATGAAACGAATAGTACAAAACTTGTGGGCCTTAGTGGTATAGTTGGATAGATCGGGGGTGCTTTGGAAAAGGCCAAAATGAGATTGGAAGAAACTAGGGGGGCAAAGTGTAATAAACTAAACTTGTAGTGTGAACACACAAGAAATTTGACCGCCGCACTGCCACCGCACGTGGTATAGAAATATTGATTTCTAAGGTCATAATTATAATACCCCATATCTTCATGAAGTTGTCATGTAATTTAGATGAGTTTAAAATACCAAAAAGTGACTTGATAGTAAAAATAAATCGCTAAATCGACTGTAGGGAGTACCTCGAGGCTTAGATGCCTAAAAAAACTAGTACATTAGTAACGAGTGTCCTGAGATAAGATTAATGGCATAGAAAGAAATTAGATCTGAAACGATTTTCGGTATAACTAGGATTCAAGCTGAGAAACCAAATAATGATAAGGGACTCCTGGGAAGTCAACGGGACCCCAAGTAGGATTATATTAAACATAAGGAATAACCCTGAAGTGGTTTCAAAAAGAAACAAAAGGATTTTCAATCAGTATATGATCCTACGTATAATCAGGCCTAAGTGTAATTTATTAATTTTAGCTGACGGAGATCGAAATGATGGTTTTTTTGAGTCTTCGGGGGTGGAATGAAGGGATTAAATCTTATGGGGCTTAATGGAATAGTTGGATAATTCAGGGGCTTGAGGATGACATGGATACTGGAACTTCCACCGGAATAAAAACAGCCTGACTGCGAGTCCGGGGTCGTCCACCACTATTACTCATCTTCCTGCATCACCACTTAGGGTTTAGAATATCACTAATTGGGCCAACATATCTAACTGATGGACACAAGTCTTAACTCTATCCAACATGCTATGTGTGTACGGGAGACTCCTCAAAACATTGTTCTGATACCAATACTGTAACACCCCCTCTCTTAGAATTACCGTGAAGAGGTGCTAAAGGGAAAATAAAATAATCTAACTGATAATCTGAAATCTGATACCATAAATGAATATCTCGATCAACTGAAATGTTAAATAGATCTAAACTGACAAAACACTACAAAACTCAACAGACTCCCAAACATCTTTTATCTTGAGCGACTCCACGTACACACACTATAAACCACTACTGCTAGGCCCCACTTCTGGTACTCTCCTACTAGGACCTAGAGGGGTGAAGAGTATAAGGTGAGCTACAAAGCTCAGCAAGTAATAAGCTGGAAAGAATAATTGAAGCTGAATCGAAGAATATCGATACTGATAAATAACTCACTAAACTTGTACTATATAATCACTGTCTATTTTGCATTCAGAAAAATTTAATGCACATAAACTGTAAACTAAATACAGGTATGCAACTTTGGCACATAGGCCCATATAACTGTAATACATACCTAACTGATTTGAATCCTGCAAACATAAAAGTTGTAAGCACATACTATGGACAATATGCCCCTAGCTCCTAGTGGCCACAGGGCAACTCATAAACTGAGCTGAAATTGAAACTGGTGGGATCTCCGCGAACAAGCCGCCTAGCGCGCATAATGCAATGCTATGCTCATATACATGCTTATACCACAATGTATGCATATAATCTCACAAAATAATACTGAACATATCATTATAAATACTAACCATGCAATCTGATCTTTAGTATATTGGAATACAAAGATTCTATGAATTATGAATTATGATATGGGCCTGATTAACTTGTTATATCTTGGCATATAAACTCATTATTGGAAGGTATTGGATAATTTAACTTAATTAAAACTTGAATTAAACTATTCTGGAAGTTCAATTAGATTTCTGGAAAAGCCATCCGAATATCAGGAAGGATATTCGGATATGATGAAAGACATCTAAATGTGAAGAAGGCTCATCCGGATACACTGACACTTAAATAAGAAGTTGATCGGATATGCTGGGATATATTCAGATAGAACTAAGACATCCGTATATGATTCTGGTCATTTGGATACTTTAAAAGCACACAAAACGAGCTATTCAGATATGCTGGATAGTATTCGGATATGGACTAGGACATTCGGATATGATTCTGGCCATCTGGATATCTCACTGAAGCATTCGGATGCTACAAAAGACTATTCGAATACGAATTTTAACTTTTGAGGGAGGTATCCAGATATCAGGCGAGACATCCGGATATTATCTTGACCTATCCGGATGTATAAACAAACCATCTGGATATCATCTCGAAGAACTTTAGACGCATCTAGATATGATACAAGGTATTCGGATATTACTCATAGAAAGTCTTAGACTCATTTGGATATAACACGAAGCATCCGGATATCACTCACAACAACTAGGCACATCCGGATACGACTCACAAAGGATAACTGAGACATCCAGATATCTCAACAACCTGTCCGGATGTCACTCACATAAATCTTTTTGATACATCTGGATAGCCTCTGGCCTATCCGAATATAACTCACATACTTGGAAAAACTCATCCGGATATGAAGGCTCACATCCGGATATCTGCAACTCTTAAACTCAGAATGAACACTCATAGAGACTCTGATCTTGAATGAATCTTAACAAAACTATACCAATCTGAATTAAAACTTAGGCAACAAGTCCCAACTGATATGAAACATCTTTAGGGATTATTCAACGATGATAGTTAATTGAATCACTGTAATAAACATACATGAATTTCTTGGAAAACTCACTGTAACGTATATAGTTATATATATACGTATCTGTAAAACTGAAACTCAATAAGAGTTCTTGATAAATCTGATAACACTGATATGAACTTTTAAAGAAAGGATTGACAGGGAAAATACTTGCCTTGGGATCTTCTTAGTCGATTTAGAGATCTCACGAGAGCCTCCTTGCGACCCTTAAACCTTCTACTGTAACCTCTTATGGCTCTTTGTTCTTGGTTGCTTGCTCCTTCACGACATGAAGAAGAACTAAGCTAATGGGCTATATATATAGGTATAAAAACTCTAGATCCTACTCCCTTTCTAACATGGATTCCTTCTCCTAATATAACTAGAAGACTTTAAACCAAAATCATCTCACATATGGATATCTCAATCCCTTAATCATAATAATTCTAATTCTTAATCAACATAATTATAATTAATTATTTAAATTCTAATAACAACTTCTTAAATGACTAACATGTCCTTGCATTTAATTTTCACAAAATAAATGCCATTAAATGCTATTTAAATACTATTCTCTAAATTAAAAATCTAAATTACCACCTTGGCAAATTCTTTTAACTCCAAAATTAAATAAAATTAAATGCTATACTTTTCCTTCAAAATCTCCAAATTGCCATATTAAATAATTAATTAGAAAAATCTCTTAATCACATATTTTAATAATTAATTTAATAATTTCTAAATAAATATTGGGCCCTCTAACGGGTCATTACAATATGGGTGACAAGTGTTTATAAACCACATAGTTAGCACGATGATTATCAAGGACCAAGGGTTAATCATAAAAGTCTTGACTTGAGTTTTTAGGCACCAAGCAATGAGATAGGACTTGCTAAGCTTGATAAAGCTAGTAAAGATATCTTGAGACATGATTAGATCTTATCAAGTTGGAATTGATCCTAATAGATTCAAAGAGAGAAATAGGATTGATGATCCATAAAGTGAGGTGTCAAGTTGAAAGTCAATTGCGAAATAAGATGTTGGAAACATATAAAGGAGGGCAGAGCTTTTAAAACTAGATTTGTGATAGCCGGAGCATAAGGTTGTAACATAAGACTATAGGAAAGTACGGTTACGCAACCTAGTTTCCGAATACGATAATAATGCTAGATGGATTTCTAATAATTTTGGAGGAGTTGATCATAGCACCTGTAAGGGTAGCAACAAGAACGTGAGGTTCCATGATAAGTTGGAAACTAATGGAGATTAGATTGTAGAAGAAAATTTGAGGTATTGGGAATGGTTAGGACAAGGGTGCACCACTCAATTGAGTTATATTTTTAGAAAAGAAAAAAAGAGAATTCAGGGGATCAAGGATTTGGACTAGTATTAATAGAACCACTATAGCTCTCGGAGATGGAACGAGAAATTCTAGCGTAACGATAACACCATTGGTGCTTAGCCTGTAACAATGGGTCTAAGCCTAGGGACCAAGGCAGACGACTGGTGGTTAGCTCGCGGTTTGGGGTGTGATACCCATGAGTCGGAGCAACACAGTGAACGTGGAGACGATCAGGTGCCAAGGTTTGGGCGGCAACATGGATGTTATGTACAGATTAGAGTCCAAGTTCTAAGGGACCGAAGCATAGTGGTAGGATCCCAAATCGTTACGAAAAGGTTGAAGGTAAGATGACCTAAGCTGGATAATTGCTATGTGGACTATGATGGCCAAAAGTGAATCGAAAGAAATAAATGTAATCTTGAGTGAAGAAATAGTATTTGACATACTATTACCAGAGATTTATGGAAAGATTCTTCTAGGATAATTGCATCTGTGATAGAAACTCGTGAAGTTATGGCTACTACTAAGTTCTGACTCAAAGACATGGTGAAATGATTATGATATTCATAGGATGAGGTAGGTCATAACCAGGAACGGAATGATCCCTGGTATAGGCATGTGATATGGATTTGCTTAGGAAATGTGTTTCCCGGATTAGGTAAATGGTGGGACGGTTGTTTCCCGAATATGGCTTTTGCGAAGGATTTAATTCTGGGTACTGACTTGACTTTTAGTTTTGTGTGCCTATTAATACACATCCCATGAATTGTGAGCAATTAGCTCTAAATTAGCTGGCTCGAATCTGCCTTTGGCAATATAAAAAGATTGGAGCAATAGTAGGTATATCTTGGCACTCTTGAAAACATAAGTTGATCTATAAAATGATACAAAGTCAACATGAAGATATGGTAAGTTATATGTTGATAGGTAATCAAAAGTGTTTCTTTTTCTCAAGAGACATGTTATGATTTGAGAAAACATATGAATGTGTTGTTATGAAGGAAGACATGGATTTCCAGTTACATTATGGAAATTTTATTTGGGTTGTGAGACAGTAAGCTAACCTGTAAGAGCTATGCTAGGTGTTGCCAATGACCTGGTGGGAATCAAAACTTGTCCTGTAAGGTTTCCATTTAAGGAAATTGTGTGAAAACTATATCGCCTAGTAAGGAACGAGATTAATCTATTCTTAGAATTAGGGATGGCGGAGACCTTGTTTGACTTAATGGAGAGTTTGTTACTCACGCAAGAAACATCGTTTAGTTGAGATAAAGCATTTGGAGGTACTAGAGTTAGATGTCATGTATTACGTGATTATGGAATGTTGTGGTAACATGAATAATGAATTGAAATGAAACGAAAGTAATGTGTTGAGACAATCTGGGTCATGATTAATGGATAGTGTTTGAAAGAAAAATAGTAACATGCCAGGATGTCAGGTTACCGTAAGAGAAATTGTGTTCTTGATAAACCCAAAATTAACGACTTGCATAACCAGCTACAAGAGGCTGAGATGTTAGTTCTAAAGTAAACATGCGATCAAGGTACTCTCAATTGAGGGAAAGGAAATGAAACCATCCTAAAATGGTGTATAGATTATGATATGGTAAGCAATCAGTGATGCCTTTGGGTGTAACCAATACGTTAGAAGCATTTATGAATCTTAGGAATTCCGTGTTTTGACCATGCTTGGACGAAAAATATGAGTAGTTATAATTGGTGACTAAGAATTGTTGATGATATATTTTCATAACAGACTCGTGGAATAAATTTGGAATAAGTGTGGTCACTTGTGATGAGCTACAACGGGAAATTCTAGAAATGGCACGACATGTTTGTAAGCACTAGTCATATAATAAATGCAAACTAGGGTATTTGTTAAGGATTAAATCGATAGGTAATTAAGGTGTTCAGATAATAAGTTGTGTTTTAATTACATGATTGGTCAGACCCAAATTTTGAGGACGAAATTTCATAAGGATGGGAGAATGTAATACTCGGGAAAACCTTAAAGGTATAAATGGTATTTGATGAAGGGTATAACTAGAATTTTCAAAAGAAAGAGACTGTAGGGTACAATATTGTAGTCTTAAGCGACTGAATCGGTCAAGGAGAGTACCTCAGACCCTAGATAGTTAAGGAAAATGTAATGGTATTGACGAGTAATACGAGTTGTGATTTTAGGCATCTAAAGAAATGGGATTGGGAACAGTTTTTAGTGCAGCTTTGAAACAAACTGAGAAAATCGAATCAACGCAAGGAACTTCTGAATCGATAATGGAACGTTTTAAAGACCTAGATTTTACATATCAAAACAACCCTTCAGCGATTTCGGGTTGAAATGAAGGGATTTAAAGGTCAAAACAACTAATTCGGCCAAAGCACAATTTTCTAATTTTGCCCAAGGGAGGTCAAAAGGATAATTTTTCAAAAATTTTGAACATGAAATGAATAGTACAAAACTTGTGGGCCTTAGTGATATAGTTGGATAGATCAGGGGTGCTTTGGAAAAGGACAAAATGAGATTGGAAGAAACTAGGGGGCAAAGTGTAATAAACTAAACTTGCAGTGTGAACGCACAAGAAATTCAGTCGTCACACTGCCACCACACGTGGCCGCCATTTCCGGCGATGGGACGGCCAAGGGAGAGCTGAGGGAGGTTGTATACGGCAGAAGGAGGCTTAGGGGCCAAGGCTTGGCCTCTAATTAGTCGAGATATGGCAAAAAAAATGCCTATAAATAGCTAGATTTTTTGCCAAAAATTAAGACAAAAATCACTCACGATTGGGAGTGAATTGAAGTGAGTTGATAGAGGGATTTTGATCCTTGTGTGAAGGGGAGAAAATCTGGAGCATTTGGTGTGATTTGGTGTTCGTTTCAAGCTGGTTCGAGGCTCGCGGGAAAAATCGAGGCTGTCCGTCTCCACCGACCTGTAACTACCCAATCGGGGGCCTTTTTGGTGGTGGTTCAGCCAGAGATTGGTGCCATGCGGATCGAATTGGAGAGAGCTTCATGGGGGTAGGCTTGGTTCGACCATTGGAGCCGTTGTCGGCGGTTGAAAATCGGAGAATAAGGTGGCATGTGAGCTACACGAGCCACACTTCACATGCAGACATGCTGGGCGCCTGAGGGAGCGTGAGAAGGGGTAATCTCGATATTTTACTTTGGATATTTTTCTATATTTATTTTAGGAATTATCATGTTGAAACATTTGGAAAAATTGGGTGTTTGGTATTTATTATGAATTTTTGAGGGGAAGAAATGTTTGGAAAATAGGAAAAAAATAGGGAAAATTGAGAAAATTATGGCAAATATAGAAATATTGATTTCTAAGGTCATAATGGTAAATAGGAGACGACTGGGTTGTTGGAATGAAGGATTACATGTTTTTCAAGACACGACACGCATTTCGAGGCAAAAATTAGTCTTTTTTTAATTGAGGTGAGTGGTTTGATTCCAATCTTACCCTTGTTTGAAAGTGTGTTGGTGTGCATGTATGGGTTTAGGTGAGCGATTTTACCCTTTTGAGCTTAGGTTACATGTGATTGTACCAGTTCTAATGAGCGGTTATACCCTCCAAAACTTGGGATACTATGCATAGGCATTTTACTTATGCATTTGTGGCATCGTATGCATATTGAACATGTGGTATGTTGCATCAATTGTTTTTATTTGTAAAAGAGTCGGTGCATAGCGTGTGATTTTTCATATCATCGAGGCATTGATTTTCGTGTCGTTGTTATGTCTATGAGGGGACGAGATAGGGTCTTCTTGAGAATGGGGCAAGGTTAATCCCAGTGATCGAGTGACACGGTAGGGCACTCGAGGATTAAGTAAGTCGCGGCAAGGTCAACCCCAAAGGTGTGTGGAATGGATTTTCCATAGGAGGTTGAGTATGTCAGGGAGATTTCTCAAGTTAGACGTGTTGCATGTCGTTGTTGTCTGTATATGCCATGCTCATATGTCTTTCATGCATTCAATAAATCGTATCATGCCATCCCTTAGATGTTTTATCATCTAATTTGGGTTATGCCCCTAGAACATTCAACATTCCAACTAGGGACTACTGTGAGGGCGAGAACGTGGCTAGTTGAGGGCCAATGGTGTTAGTATGATAGTCGTTGTATCATTTTGGACCCGTTAGTATTTACTTTAGTATATGTATGATCGGTTGTAAGATAATGTGGTTATCATTTGGTTGTTTTGTAACCCGTATTTCGGTGTGGGAACACTTTGTATGAAACTCGTGGTAGGCCACAATATTTTAATGTTAATTAATCCGTTGCGTTATACTATGTCTCATTCAATTTAAGATTATCGATCTTGTTTGTTAAACGGGCAAGACTGGGGCTTTAGGAATTTTTATCTTCATGTGAAGATTATTGTTGAAATCACCGCTCGTGATGAACTTGGAAAAAAAAAGATTCTTGGGAATTGCCTTATAGTGACGCTCCCGTGTAAGGCGGGGTGTTACACAGCTAGTATTATTTCCTTCCTTACTATCCTCGATATATATACTAGCTTCTCCAGAATCCCTTCTTGGACCTAACCTAAGGCTATCGGGGTATTACAATAAAAGCATCATACCTCAAAGTGCATACAAGGGAGGACCTGATGTTCTGAAGAAACCCACTAGACCACTATCCCAATTAAGGTATCTTATATATTTGTAGAAGATAAGCTTGCTTCTCGATTGCGTATGAGAATTTATATGCATAATTGGGTTAGATCATTTTGTGCAAAAAATAAATGCAAAACACTCTGTAATTAATATTACAAAAAGAGAAAGGAAAAGAAAGCTTATAAATCATCAGATATCATGCATAATGCATTGTACAAAACCCATATGTGGAAATATTTAATAGTAGCACAAAAACGAAACCCAAAATTTTTAAATAAATTCTACCATCCTAATGCATTGTACATCAATTGCAAGATCAATTTGATAAAAGAAAACAAAATCATGCCATCCATCAATAGTTTAAAAATAGTTAACCCCATGCATGTTTGCAAATATAAATGGAATGGTCGACCTTAAGAAAGCAAAATATATTATATTATGATTGGCTGATGTTTGCAAGATTACTGGGATGCCCTTATTATTAATTCAAAAGCATAATAAATAATGAAAAAAATACCACTTATCCAATCAATATAAAGGTATCATTCATGTTATGCTTAAATAATGAGACTAAGTATAACAGAATGAGAATGAGCCCACGGTGCAGGGGGTAAGCCTATCATGAGAATAAGTGAAATGGGCCAAGGGCTAAGGATAGGAGTTAGCCGAATAAGGCTCACTCAGCACTTGAGTAGATAAGTCAGGTCTTGCAACACTCAAGGGGTCGGGAGACATGTAGCGCGTAATAGCCAGAAGCCCAAGTGCAAGTGAACATAGCTAAGTAAGGCTAAGAGTTTGTGTAAGGGCCCGCTCTCGAATATTCCCGCTAGCATAGGATATTCGAAATGAGGTCATCACAGAGATGATATAGAACAAAACATAAAAAAATAGATAACTCATTTCATTCACTAGCAGTGAAAACTAGATTAAGTTCAATTACACTTCCAATAGCTCAAGAGTTTGGGCTCGATGGCCCTACAAAATAGATAAAAGACTCTAATGTTAATTGTCCAAAATAAGAATCATTTTGTCTCAAGCCTTGCCAAAATGTTAAACAGGATCTTCAAGTAAGGACGCGTCCCCGTACACTACTATCCTTAGGCCTTAGTTCCACTGGACTCGTCCCCAATAACCATCTTTCTTTTACCTGGAATGACAAAGAAGATCAAGTGAGCCACAAGGCTGAACAAGTTCGAGAGACAATGAACAATATATAGGATCCAAGAACATGATGACACCAAGAAGAGTAATTAAGGACTCCACAATTATATACAAGATTCATAATTCATGAATTATCAATCAACTCAATATATCATGTCACCATGTATCACTATGCAAATGTGCATACAATTTCAATGTCATTATTAATTCTTACAGACTTGCAGGCCATAAATCAATACATGCAAGAGCGCATCATTTCATTATAAATATCAATTTTCCTGCCTCTCGAGCCATAAATCAATGTATGCAAAAGCGCATAAGTTCCATATAACCTCACAAATAAATATGGAGCCAACCTGCCAGACTATGGCCACCTTGCCCCGCGCCAAGTGCTCTAGGGTACCCTTTCTCTCCGCGCAAAATAATAGGTGCGCAAAATATATATACCATGTACATGTATACATCATGTATGCATTTGCCAACCACATGCATTTAATATTTTCGTTCCTCAACATTTCATACTTTCAACACCATTTACCATACTGGGTATTTTTCATCACCAAATAAATTCGACAATCTTACTTCATAGCATTTACCACATTCAAGATGTAAATTATCACACATAAATAATTTTTAGAGATGTTATTTAAGGTTAAATCTTGATTCACCATCTGAGAAAAATTAAAGTCTTAATACGTTTTTTTTTTTTTTTTCATCATATAATCATTTAAATTCATTCAATAATTATGCTAAATTGACATGGATGTATATTTTTGGGAAAATTAAATATGGGTCATTTAGATGGTGAATAAACATTTCTGCAAGGGCTATTTGAATCAGGCATAAGCATAAACATATAGGGTTGATTGAATTGCGTGGAGGGTGCTACTCAAATGAAATAGAAAGTAACATTCGAATGATACACCTTACCATTCGAATGAGGCATATATATATAAAGTGTGAGCCAAAATTCCCAGATTCTTGGCCAAGATTGATGGGGTCATTATGGAGTCAATTTAAAGCCAAATAATACAAGTAATATATCAAAACGAAGCCTAGAATGTCTAGTTTATAACCCAACAAACGGATCTCAATTTGGAGATGGGAAGAGAAAGTTATAGGCCCAAGAACACCAGGTGGTCGGATTACACGAACAGAGAGTTACGAATTTCATGATAGAAATTAATCAGGTTGGTACGGTCCCAAACCACAACCAAATCATTCAAATAATATATTTAATCGAAGCCTATGAATTCTAGTTTTCAAATCATCAAACGGATCTTAAATCGAATATCATCACAGAAAGATATACCTAAAAGAATGAAGTATGGTCAGAACTGTTATAGCAAATCGCAAGTTTAAGAGGCACATTCGAATGACTTCTAACATATTTGAATGATAGGGAAATTTGTTCGAATAAGGGCACTGTTGCATTCAAATGTTAGGCAAAAATCAGAGCAATATGAACAGTAAATCATGAAATTCATTCGAATGAGGGAGGAACTCACTCGAATCTCATTCGAATGGGACTATTCTGGACAGATTCGACATTGCTTGCTAATCTGAGCATAACTTTTTCGTCTGAGCTCAGATTGAGCTGATTCAAGATGATATTGAAATCCAAGAAAAATATATACAACTTTTATGTTTTGAGTTTTAAGATATTCTGGATTAATAAAGGTCAAAATCGGGTTTGAAGTTGCTGCTGTCGCGATACATTCGAACGTGACATACAGTTTCGACAGTGTTTGGCATTTTGGACATATCTCTCTCGTCAAAACTCCGATTGAGATTATTCAAGATGCTGTGGAAATACAAGAGAATGATCTACAACTTTTGTGTTTTAAGTTTTCAAATAATCTTACTTTATAGAGGTCTAAAATGGGTTTTAAGTTTGCTAAACTGGATTTTGTTCTTTCTGGATATATATGGCATGTATATATATGCTATGTGAATCGAACAATGGGCTATTCGAATGGAAGCAAGTGACATTCGAATGGTACAGAATGAGGCTTTTAAACAAGGGAGGGCATTCAAATAGAGCATGGGTCATTCGAATGGATGGGGCTCCATTCGAATAGGGCTTATTAATTACATATATATGTATAGGCGTGAAACGCTGCAACTTTGAAACACAGAGACGAGCAAGGTCTCTTTTCTTCCTTAATCTGAAAATACACTATTCACATAATGGATTTTTTTTTGTTTGGGGGTACATTAAGCTCCACTCAAGACCACAAGAAAACCCACACGAAGTAGAACAAGGTCTCAATACACTGGATAAAGGCTCACAGTTCATATATATATATACGCAAATATATATCTACGTGACATAGTCCAGCAGATACATAATGAGGGAGGTGTTTGCATTCTTTCCTAACCAACAAAGCCATCCACGAAAAGGAATTATGGGTGATGTAAATCCCATTTGAACCCTCAAGGAAAGACTTATGAAACACCACAGTATACGTATGTTTATAAATAATCAACATACAATGAGCAAGAATGGATGAGACAGCGCTTGCTCAACATAATAAAAAGATAAATGGTACAAGGATTACTTGCAAAAATGGAGAAAAGATGACTGAAAGAAACTTGCCTGATGGAGTCGCTCCAACAGAGGGGAAGCTAGGACTCTTCCTTGAAGCTCCAAACGCAAACAGACAGTGGGAGAAGAAGATGAAGTGCTAAGAAGAAATGTTAAATAAAAAGATGTAGATGAAGAATGAGATATGGCAGGTGAAAAAGCTGGATGTTGGCAGGTTACATGGAAGAGGAAAGCTTCGAGCGCAACAGAGGAAAAAGGAGAGGGTTACAGGCTTGCATGCTGCATCTTGTCGAATTACCAGATTGCCCCTCGCCTTTACAATAGACAAAAGAAAGACCAAGGGCACTATTGGCATTTGATGGCCAATTTATTTTGTGATTATTTTCTTTCAAAAATTTCAAATCTCATTTCCTAATTGGGCTCAGCCCATACCGTGGGCTATTCCATGGCCGAAATCATTAACCCAATTAAATTATCATAATCCAAGCCAATTCATAATTTAATTAATACTTTTGAACACATCACAATGGCCCAATCCACTTGGACTTTCCCCACATTTTTGGATCCCAGTTAGATGGGCTACAAAATTCTCATTTCCTGTTACTCCTTATTCCATAAGCAAAGAATACTTAGTCCAACATTTTAATTGCGAAAACACTAACGTCAAGTATTAAAACACCTAGACCCAGTTTAGGGTCGTTACAATTTCTCCCCCCTTCAAAGAATTTAGTCCCCAAATTCGTACCTGGTCATTCAAAAAGCTGGGGAAAAAGGAATCTCATCTCATCCTCATGCTCCCAAGTAGCCTCGTCCGAAGAATGACGCTGCCATTGAACTTTCACAAAAGGAATCGATCGGTTCCGTAGCACCCTCTCTTTTCGTTCCAAAATATCGGTAGGTTTTTCCTCATATGTGGCATCTTCCCTGACTTCTATAGCATGATAGTCAATGACATGCTGGGGGTCCAGCACATACTTCCTCAACATCGATACATGAAAGACATTATGCACGCCAGATAACTGCGGTGGTAAGGCCAATCTATAGGCCAAAGAGCCAACTCGCTCTAGAATCTCAAAAGGTCCAATGTAACGGGGACTAAGCTTTCCCGACACACCAAATCTACGTACGCCCTTCATAGGTATCACTCTTAGCCACACATGATCCCCAACAGAGAACTCTAAATCCCGTCGCCTATTATCCGCATAACTCTTTTGTCGGTCTTGAGCTACCTTCATTCTTGCTCGGATAATCCGAATCTTCTCCGTCGTTTGTTTAACAATTTCTGGCCCCACTAATGCTCGATCCCCTACCTCTTCCCAAAAAATGGGTGATCTACATGGCCTATCATAAAGTGCCTCATAAGGTAGCATACTAATACTAGAATGATGACTATTGTTGTAGGCAAATTCCACCAGTGGCAGATGGTCATCCCAACTGCCATGAAAGTCTAACACACATGCCCTCAACATGTCCTCCAACGTCCGTATAGTCCTCTTTGTCTGCCCGTCTATCTGTGGGTGAAAAGTAGTACTGAACTTCAACCTCGTCCCCAAGGCGTCCTGTAGTGCCCCCCAAAAGTGCGAGGTAAAACGGGGATCCCGATCTGACACAATACTAGATGGGACCCCATGTAATCTCACTATCTCCTCGATGTACATCTTAGCCAAACGACTTAAAGGGTAAGCCTTCTTAATCGACAGAAAGTGGGCTGATTTAGTCAAACGGTCTACTATCACCCATATAGCATCAAACTCCTTTGTCGTCCTCAGCAGTCCTGACACGAAGTCCATGGATATGTTATCCCACTTCCACTCTGGAATGGGCAACGACTGTAGAACACCTGCCGATTTCTGATGTTCTTCTTTAACCTGTTGACACACCGCACATTGGGATACGTACTTAGCCACATCTCTCTTTAGTCCCTCCCACCAAAACTGTCGTTGTAAACCTTGATACATCTTCGTCGTGCCGGGGTGAATGGTATAACAAGACTTATGTGCCTCTGCCAAAATTTCCTTCCTAATCCCGACATCGTCAGGTACACATACCCGATCCTGAAATAGTAACATCCCATCAACTCTTTGACTGAAACCCATTAGGGAAAACTTTCCCACATCTGCTAGAATCTGGGTCAGCTTCACATCACAAGACTATTGTACCCTAATCTGCTCCATTAAATCTGGTTGTACCCTCAGGTACGAATAATACACTGTAGGTCTCTCCTTGGATCCAGAAATAGACATCTCCCCCATCTGTCTCAAAAGCATCCACTCATGGACCATCATAGCTGCCATGTAAGCTCCTCAGCGGCTCAAAGCATCCGCCATTACATTGGCCTTTCTCGGATGGTATAAAATCTCACAATCATAGTCTTTCAGTAGTTCCATCCATCTACGCTGTCTCATATTCAACTCCTTTTGCGAGAAAAGGTACTTTAGACTTTTGTGATCAGTATAAATTTCCACCTTCTCCCCATAGAGATAATGCCTCCATATCTTGAGTGCAAATACAACGGCTGCCAATTCTAAATTGTGTGTGGGGTAATTCATCTCATGCGTTTTCAACTGTCTTGAGGCATATGCATTTACTCGCCCATCCTGCATTAACACACACCCAAGGCCAGAGTGCGACACATCACTGAAGATGGTAAACTTCTCCCCACTCTTGGGAATAGCCAATACTGGCGCTATCGTCAATCTTTTCTTCAATTCCTCAAAACAATGATCACATGCCTTGTTCCACTCGTACTTGACTCCCTTCCGAGTCAACTTCGTCATAGGCAGGGATAGTCGAGAGAAACCCTCAATAAATCTCCTATAATAACCGGCCAGTTCTAAGAAACTTCTGATGCCCGTCACTAAGGTTAGTCTTAGCCAATCCATCACTGCCTTCACCTTCTCGGGATCTACTGAAATGCCCACACCAGATACTACATGTCCTAAGAATACCACATGTCGTTGCCAAAAGTCACACTTATTGAACTTGGCATATAATTGCTTTTCCCTAAGCCTCTACAAGGCTAACCTGAGATGGTTCTCATACTCTTCCCGGCTTGATGAGTATATGAGGATGTCATCGATGAACACAATGACAAAATGGTCCAAGTACTCCCTAAAAACCATGTTCATCAAATCCATAAAGACAGCCGAAGCATTCGTCAGCCCAAATGACATGACCACAAATTCGTAGTGGTCGTACCTTGTACGAAAAGCAGTCTTCTGAATATCTCCTTCTCTGACCCTTACTTGGTGATACCCCGACTTCAAATCAATCTTCGAAAAGACTGAGGCTCCACGTAGTTGGTTCAACAAATCATCAACTCGGGAGAGAGGGTACTTATTCTTCAATGTCACCTGGTTCAACTGGCGATAGTCTACACATAACCTCATGGACCCATCCTTTTTCCTTACAAACAAGACCGGAGCGCCCCAAGGTGAAGCACTCGGGCAGACAAACCTTTTCTCAATCAACTCCTCAAGCTGCACCTTTAATTCTTTCAATTCATTTGGGGCCATCCTGTAAGGTGCCTTGGAAACTAGCTGGGTGCCTGGCATCAACTCTATGGAAAACTCTACCTCCCTCGGTGGCGGCAACCCTGGCAGCTCATCAAGGAATACATCAGGAAACTCACGGACTACTGGAATGTCTGACAGTTTTGTGTTATTCTCCTTACCCGTGGTCACAAAAGCCAAATACGCTTCACATCCATGCCGCATCAATTTTTCAGCCTTCATCACTGATATCATAGGAGAGGAACTCATCAGTTTAATGCCTCGATACGATATGACTGGTTGTTGGGGTGACTCAAAGTGGATAACCTTACATCTACAATCCACTTTAGCATAATGTCGGGATAACTAGTCCATGCCCAAAATAAGATCAAAATCATGTATGTCTAGGATTATCCAATCCCCGGGTAACTCTTTATCATGCACCATAATCTTATAGCCTCTATAGATTTCACTCCCCACTAACTCGACTCCTCCCGGTGTAGACACGATCAAATAATAAGGCAGTAATGTACTACAGAATGGAATGTGACACACAATCCTAGGTGCAACAAATGAATGTGTAGACCCCGTGTCAAATAAAACACGCACATCAATGTCATATAGGGAGAGAATACCTTGCATAGTGTCCTTTCCCTTCTCTGCCTCTGCTAACGTCAAAGCGAATACCCGTCCCTGGGTGTAGGGTCCACTAGCGTATGTGGTGCCCTGTCCTGGTGGTAGTGCCAATGGTGGTGTTGTCCCCTGAAGTCTCGGCATTGATTGCCTCGATCCCATCTTGTTACCTTGGTTCCCATACCTCTATCCCCCTTGCTGTGGAGGCTGTCTGCAAACATTAGACGTACGCCCTTTCTTCCCACACCGATAACAAGTCACCTCCCTATTGCTTGCTATACCCATCTTCTGTGGGCAATCGTTCCTCAAGTGCCCCAACTGCCCGCAACCGTAGCATGCCTTACATGCACCCTGATGTCTTTTTCCACAAGTTTTGCAGGGAGGAATGTTGGCTACATTACCAGAAAACCCCGGTGCCCCTTTCCTTTTGTTATCATTCCCTTGCCCCCGAGCTGAACCTGATCCCCTAGCAGCCGCCTGAACTGCCCTTAGCTCACTCCTCTCCTTCTCTATGATATGTGCCTCTGTACCAATGTAGCATAATCTGTGATCTGTGCACCAGCTAGGTGAAATCTGATATCCACTCGTAGCCCTCTTTGGAACTTGGCTGCCTTCTTCTCCTCAGTACATACCAACTCATGAGCGAATCGTGCCAAAGAGGTGAACTCCTCCTCATACTGCGCCACTGTCCTATTGCCTTGTGTCAGCTCAATAAATTCATATGTCTTCTGATCTTACACCCAAGCTAGAAAATAATTGGCATTGAAGAGCTCTCTGAACTCTGCCCATGTCGGCCCCCTACCCACAAACCTCTGTCGAACTGTCTCCCACCACCTCTCGACCCCTCCTCGAAGCAGATATGTAGCCAACTGTATCTTTTGGGTGTCACTGCACCCTATCGTCCTGAGATGCTTCTCCATTGCCATCATCCACTCCTCTGCTGCCAAAGCATTGGTCCCTCCATGGAACTCTGAAGGTCTCAATGCCATGAAGTTCCTCACCAACTGGCTCCCAGTACTGCCATCCATTCCTTGGGGCTCCACCTCTTCTAGTGCTAGGTTTGAAGTTTTACCACTGACGTTCTCATTCACGACTGGTTCATTCCTCCCTCCAGGAGGTGCTTGCTCCTGCCTGCCCTGATGCGCCATAAAATTCTCAAAGTGCCTCAACATAGTGGTCATGGTGCCTCTCAGCTCACTAACCTCATGGCGCAAGTTTGCCACTAACTCTGCTGGAGTGGCCGGTGTAGGTAGAGGTGTAGGGGTAGGAGCAGGAACAGGCGTAGGCTCAGGAACGGGGTCAAGAACTGGGGTAGGGATGGACCGGTTGCCTCGGGCACGGGTCAACTGCCTTCCTCATCATCCACTCATTTTCTGCATGACAAATGACCTTTTAGTATTCCATCTTAACTTAGACTCATTAGACCACTATACACAATTCTAACTCTACCCAAACCTAGGTGTATGGAGACTTCTCTCATTTCCTAACTTATTCTTTGATACCAAAATTGTAAGGGCCTGCTCTCGAATATTCCCGCTAGCAAAGGATATTCGAAAAGAGGTCATCACAAAGATGATATATAACAAAACGTAAACAAACAGACAACTCATTTCATTCACTAGCAGTGGAAACTAGATTAAGTTCAATTACACTTCCAATAGCTCAAGAGTTCGGGCTCGATGGCCCTACAAAATAGATAAGAGACTCTAATGTTAACTGTCCAAAATAAGAATCATTTTGTCTCAAGCCTCGCCAAAATGCTAAATAGGATCTTCAAGTTAGGACGTGTCCCCGTACACTACAATCCTTAGGCCTTAGTTCCACTGGACTCGCCCCCAATAACCGTATTTCCTTTACCTGGAATGGCAAAGAAGATCAAGTGAGCTACAAGGCTCAACAAGTCCGAGAGAAAATGAACAATATATAGGATCCAAGAACATGATGACACCAAGAAGAGTAATCAAGGACTCCACAATTATATACAAGATTCATAATTCATGAATTATCAATCAACTCAATATATCATGTCACCATGTATCACTATGCAAATTTGCATACAATTTCAATGTCATTATTAATTTTCACAGGCTCGCAGGCCATCAATCAATACATGAAAGAGCGCATCATTTCATTATCAATATCAATTTTTTCGGCTCTCGAGCCAAAAATCAATGCATGCAAAAGTGTATAAGTTTCATATAACCTCACAAATAAATATGGAGCCAACTTGCTGGGCTATAGCCACCTTGTCCCGTGCCAAATGCTCTAGGGTACCCTTTCCCTCCGCGTAAAATAATAGGTGCGCAAAATATATATACCATGTACATGTATACATCATGTATGCATTTGCCAACCACATGCATTTAATATTTTCGTTCCTCAACATTTCATACTTTCAACACCATTTACCATACCGGGTATTTTATCATCATCAAATAAATTCGACAATCTTACTTCATAGCATTTACCACATTCAAGATGTAAATTATCACACATAAATAATTTTGAGAGATGTTATTTAAGGTTAAATATTGATTCACCATCTGAGAAAAATTAAAGTCTTAATACGTTTTTTTTTTTTTTTTTCATCATATAATCATTTAAATTCATTCAATAATTATGCTAAATTGACATGGATGTATATTTTTGGGAAAATTAAATATGGGTCATTTGGATGGTGAATAAACATTTCTGCAAGGGCTATTCGAATCAGGCATAAGCATAAACATATAGGGTTGATTGAATTGCGTGGAGGGTGCTACTCAAATGAAATAGAAAGTAACATTCGAATGATACACCTTACCATTCGAATGAGGCATATATATATAAAGTGTGAGCCAAAATTCCCAGATTCTTGGCCAAGATTGATGGGGTCATTATGGAGTCAATTTAAAGCCAAATAATACGGGTAATATATCAAAAAGAAGCCTAGAATGTCTAGTTTATAACCCAACAAACGGATCTCAATTTGGAGATGGGAAGAGAAAGTTATAGGCCCAAGAACACCAGGTGGTCGGATTACACGAACAGAGAGTTACGAATTTCATGATAGAAATTAATCAGGTTGGTACGGTCCCAAACCACAACCAAATCATTCAAATAATATATTTAATCGAAGCCTATGAATTCTAGTTTTCAAATCATCAAACGGATCTTAAATCGAATATCATCACAGAAAGATATACCTAAAAGAATGAAGTATGGTCAGAACTGTTACAGCAAATCGCAAGTTTAAGAGGCACATTCGAATGACTTCTAACATATTTGAATGATAGGGAAATTTGTTCGAATGAGGGCACTGTTGCATTCAAATGTTAGGCAAAAATCAGAGCAATATGAACATGAAATTCATTCGAATGAGGGAGGAACTCACTCGAATCTCATTCGAATGGGACTATTCTGGACAGATTCGACATTGCTTGCTAATCTGAGCATAACTTTTTCGTCTGAGCTCAGATTGAGCTGATTCAAGATGATATTGAAATCCAAGAAAAATATCTACAACTTTTATGTTTTCAGTTTTAAGATATTCTGGATTAATAAAGGTCAAAATCGGGTTTGAAGTTGCTGTTGTCGTGATACATTCGAACGTGACATAGAGTTTCGACAGTGTTTGGCATTTTGGACATATCTCTCTCGTCAAAACTCCGATTGACATGATTCAAGATGCTGTGGAAATAAAAGAGAATGATCTACAACTTTTGTGTTTTAAGTTTTCAAATAATCTTACTTTATAGAGGTCTAAAATGGGTTTGAAATTTGCTAAACTGGATTTTGTTCTTTCTGGATATATTGGCATGTATATATATGCTATCTGAATCAAACAATGGGCTATTCGAATGGAAGCAAGTGACATTCGAATGGTACAGAATGAGGCTTTTAAACAAGGGAGGGCATTCAAATAGAGCATGGGTCATTCGAATGGATGGGGCTCCATTCGAATAGGGCTTATTAATTACATATATATGTATAGGTGTGAAACGCTGTAACTTCGAAACACAGAGACGAGCAAGGTCTCTTTTCTTCCTTAATCTGAAAATACACTATTCACATAATGGATTTTTTTTTTGTTTGGGGGTACATTAAGCTCCATTCAAGACCACAAGAAAACCCACACGAAGTAGAACAAGGTATCAATACACTGGATAAAGGCTCACAGTTCATATATATATATATACGCAAATATATATCTACATGACACAATCCAGCGGATACATAACGAGGGAGGTGTTTGCATCCTTTCCTAACCAACAAAGCCATCCACGAAAAGGAATTATGGGTGATGTAAATCCCATTTGAACCCTCAAGGAAAGACTTATGAAACACCACTGTATATGTATGTTTATAAATAATCAACATACAATGAGCAAGAATGGATGAGATAGTGCTTGCTCAACAGAATAAAAAGATAAATGGTACAAGGATTACTTTCAGAAATGGTACAAGGATGATTGAAAGAAATTTGCTTGATGGAGTCGCTCCAACAGAGGGGAAGCTGGGACTCTACCTTCAAGCTCCAGACGCAAACAGACAGCGGGAGAAGAAGATGAAGTGCTAAGAAGAAATGTTAAATAAAAAGATGCAGATGAAGAATGAGATATGGCAGGTGAAAAAGCTGGATGTTGGCAGGTTACATGGAAGAGGAAAGCTTCGAGCGCAACAGAGGAAAAAGGAGAGGGTTACAGGCTTGCATGTTGCATCTTGTCGAATTACCAGATTGCCCCTCGCCCATACCGTGGGCTATTCCATGGCCGAACTCATTAACCCAAATAAATTATCATAATCCAAGCCAATTCATAATTTAATTAATACTTTTGAACACATCACAATGGTCCAATCCACTTGGACTTTCCCACATTTTTGGATCCCATTTAGATGGGCTACAAAATTCTCATTTCCTCTTACTCTTCATTCCATACACAAAGAAAAATATTTTCAACCCTCAATTAATAAAAAAAAAAAATACGTAGTCCAACATTTTAATTACGAAAACACTGACGTCAAGAATTAAAACACCTAGACCCACTTTAGGGTCGTTACATGATGACTTGGTCAGTCTGGTAGATCTGGTGATCTGGTGAGGTATTGATCAGGTGGCCCAAGATAACCGAGTGACCTGGGTAACCGAGTGGCCTTGGATAACCGAGTAACCTGAGGTAACTGAGTGGCCTTGGATAACCGAGTGACCTAAGGTAACTGAGTGGCCTTGGATAACCGAGCGATCTGAGGCAACTGAGTGGCCTTGGATAGCCGAGTGACCTAAGGTAACTGAGTGGCCTTGGATAACCGAGTGACATGGGGCAACTGAGTGGCCTACAAAATGAGAGCACCATTAGGATATGGGTGGGGGTTCCCACACAAACCCTCCGATGCTTAAATCAAATCTCGAGAAAAAGTGAAAGATTGCACTTGAATTACTCAAGAGTGCGTACCTTGTGATGGAGATGGGACCTTGTATTTATAGTAGAGGGTGAGAGAGGCCTCGCGATAATCTCGGCGAGGAACTCGCTGCTCGATCCAAACATCTTGCAGACCATTTTAAGGATTTCAAAGCCTACTCAGCTAGGTGCTTGATGAGGAGAGGGGGCCCACTCGATCGCAATCAAGTGGGCCATGAAAATGGCTGGGCTAGGGGTCACTTGGCATAACCGAGTGATCCCTCACTCGGTCATGCCCCGAGGGGGATCACTCGGCATAATCGAGTAGACACGCACTCGGTTGGGCTGAGATGGGGCACGTCACTCGGCATAGCCGGGCTCGGGTACCCGCTTCGCATAATCGAGTGGCCCCCCACTCGGTTATGCCGAGTGGGCTTTCTTTTTCCTCCTTCTGAGGCTTGGCTCTTTCTCTCTCTTTGGGCATATTTGGGGCCCACCTTTGATCCGATCTTGGCTTCCTTCTCCTTGGTACATCAATTGCTCACTACTTGTTTAGTCGAAGGAGTCGGGTGAAAGAGCATTCAATACCAAAAAATTTTAACGCACTCCTTGCCGTATTTTACTTATCTTCGGAAGGCCATTTGTGCATCTTTTATTTTTATTTTTTGTATTCATTTGGAAGCTTTGATGCTTTTCCACCTTTAGAGCCCCTATAAATAGGGTTCAAGGTCTTCATTTGCCCCACATAAGGATTGGTCATGGGTGCCTTCAAAGCTCGAATTCTCTCACGTCTAAGCGAATTTTTAGGCCTCATGACGTTTCCAGCCACGGCACGAGGCATTTAGCCACTCGGTCATGACCGAGTGGCCATGATGGTGCGACTGGGGGGCCAATCAGACATGACCGAGTGGCCCTATTTTTACGGCCAAGGCCCACTCGGTCATGACCGTGTGGCGTTTTCCTCTACTCCCGACCGTTTATTACTTCCTTTCCCTGCTTTACTCTTCTTCGCTTTATACTGATGTTTTTATTTTTCCTGCAGGTATTTGTTTGTTGTGATCATCTGTCTTTTCGCACCTCTTCAACATAACAAGGTAATGCTCTCATTCCTTTTCATTATGTCGAGGAGAAGACCAGTATCACCCTCGGCCCCGCGCACATTCCTGTCAATTCAAGCTCTTGACTCCGTAATGGGGATTTCGAAAAGGTTTACGATGCCACTCATTCAGGGTATATGGTGAGGTATCCTCGCCTTGATGAACCGGACCCCTCCCAAGTGGATGAAGGCTCCATTGGTATTCACTTTGCTTCGTTTGAAATGGGACTCCATTTTCCTCTTCCGCCATTTGTCGTGGGGTGGTTGCATCATTACATGATTGTTCCGGCTCAGCTTCATCCTAATAGCTGGGCCCAGTTGGTGGGTTTTTCTATGCTTTGTCATCAACGGGATGTAGTCCCTTCCTTAATGCTCTTTAGTTGCTTCTATCGGTTATGAAAGGCTAGCAAAGACCGTCATCTTTATACGCTTCAAAAGGTATTTGGCTTTGAGCTATTTAGTGCCCTTCCAAACAAGATCAACCAATTCGAAGAGCGATGGTTGGTGATAGAGCCTCCACCTGGTTGGGATGCTCTCATACATTGGAATCATCATGACGCCAGCCAAGGGTTCCCTCCCTGTAAAGATGTTTGAGGCGTATATCATCATCTTGTGGGGATACTAACAGCACAGGGTCCTGTTGATATGCTGAGCCTCTTGAACTTGGAAAATTTCAGAGTCGCGGGTTGGGGGGTTGTGACACCAACTGCTCTTCCTCCATCTTTTACTCTATCCATCCGAGAAATGAAAGGAGTCGAGGAAGAGGAGATGGAAATGCCTCGGTGGTCTTCACATCCTCCTTTCGATCCTCAAGAGGAAATCACTCCTGGGGGTAGATTTTCTTTTGCTATTACCTTCCCTGTTCCATAATTGCATCATTTTCCATACTAAATGCTTTATATTAATTTTTGCAGAGATTGCTGGATTAGGTAAATTGATGGAATTACGTAGACGTCATCGTGAGGAGGAGGCACGCCTTGCAGCAACAACTGGGGTTTCTACTCGTGGTGCTAAAGGATCTACTAGCTCTTGCCCTCCTAGATCACATAGGCCTGCTGGAGTTTCTCCGATCGGGGTGGAAAGGCATCGTCGCCCAAAAGGTGATACTTCAGGTGTGGAAGCCTCTTCTCCTATGGAAATCCCAGCATCGATCCCTCTTTCCCATGAAGAGACTCTTGCCATTCCATCTCCAACTCCCAGTTCTCGTGGGGGGCGAAGCTCATCTTCTCGATTTACTAAGGACATAACGCGGGTGGAAGAAGTGTGTCGTCATCCTATGGTTCCCAACAGAAAAGATTACCATCACTTGAAAGGCAAAAAATCGATGAGACTGCCTCCTATACTTCTCGATCCTGGCGAGATGAGGCACACTATGATTCTTGGGGATGGCACGAAGCTTACTGGCCTGGACTTTCAAGTTTCCCCCGGTGCACTAGACACAGACTCTGTTTCAAAACCTGGGATTGGTGCCCGTCTCATTTATTCCACCATTCTCCCTCGAGATGAACGGCAATTTGTTGGCAATAATCATTACCATGCTAGAGATGAAGTGGAGCAGCTCTTGGTGTAAGGGATTCAAGGAATCATTGCTTCTAATGCCAGGAAAAGGGCATATCATAAACAAGTGGACACACAAATGTCAGAATGGAGGAATTGGCAATCCTCTTGGAACGAAGAACGCCAAGAGTTGAAGTGTCGTGCTTATCGGGCGGAGACTGAGAAGAGGAATGTAGAGGCAGAGGTTGAGAGAATGCGTGCTTAGCTGTCCGAGGTTGTTGTTGGTACCTTGGGCCTTCAATGGGAAATCCAAGATTTGCACTCCAAGTTAGAGGCTGAAGAGCAAAAGAACATTGGGCTGATGTCGGAGCATCAAGCGCTTCTACAAGAACCCTCCTTAGGCTTAGCGAAGCTGAAAATAAGTCATAGGAATGCCCGTGTCATTAAAGTTGATGCAGTGAAGGAATACCACCTTTCAACGGACTACCAAGATAAGAAGGGGAGGTATGCTTCAGGTTTTTTGAAGTATGGGTTTTACCTAGCCCGCACCTATCAAGAATCTGAGTGTCCGGGAGAGACTTTTCCAGAACTTCTACTTACTCCCGAAGTTAAGGAATTTACCCAGGTGGACTGGCGTCAATATGAATCGAATGCTTCTATGAGTCCTTCCTCTTATTTGGATTCTATTCTGGTTGATGACTTAGAGAATCTAACTGGTCAATGGAATCCGTTTCCTTTTAACCGTGGGGGAGAAGACGTGGTGGACAACCCCGAGGCAGTTGAGAGGGATCTTAGCGCAACTGTTGGAGATGTGCCAAATACGGATGAGGCTGAAGAAGGGGAATTTCTAACAGTATCCCCTGAGATTCCTACTGCATCATTCGGGTCTACTAGGCGCTCCTCTCACAAGTCTCGCTCCCGCGAGTAGATCCCCATTGCTATTTTTTTTTTTTTTTGTACCCCCTGTTGCTTTTGTTGCAATGAGAGTTATCGTTTGATTTTTGGGTGTTTATCTTCTTTAGTCTGCTCAACATGTTACCCTTCTTAATGTTTGACTTATTCTTCAATGTCAACCTTAGTGATAGAAGGTCAGGGTTTTCCTTTCGTTGTTGGGCCATGAGCGGAACAATGGGGTTGAGCGTATTTTAACTCGTTGCTAGGCCATGAGTAGGATAACAGGTTTGAGCGCATTTTACCTCATTGTCGGGCCATGAGTGGGAAAACGGGTTTGAGCTCATTTTACCTCGTTGTGGGGCCATGAGCGGGACAACGAGTTTGAGCGTATTTTACCTCGTTGCGGGGCCATGAGCGGGACAACGGGTTTGAGCGCATTTTACCTTGTTGCCGGGCCATGAGCGGGGTAACGAGTTTGAGCGCATTTTACCTTGTTATCGGGCCATGAGCGGGGCAATGGGTTTGAGCGCATTTTACCTCATTGCCAGGCCATGAGCGGGGAAACGGTGTTTGAGCGCGTTTTACCTCGTTGCCAGGCCATGAGCGAGGCAACGAGTTTGAGGCTCCCTCTAGCAGATAAATAAAAATGAGATGAAAACAATGAACACACAAGCATTTTTTATATGGTTCGGCCAAAGGTGCCTACGTCCACGGTCCCAATTAGGGCTTATGTTATTGCAGATACTTTGCTAGGTACAACGTCATATACAACTTGAGATAATTCAGATTTCACGTTTTTCCAAGGATGTCTCCCGAAAGGGTTTGTAAAATACAAGTGTTAGGACCAATCAACTTTAGAATGCGATATGGGCCCTCTCAATTCACTCGTAACTTTCCATCATCCTTGAGCACGTTGGTCACAATAGATCTCTAGAGTACTAGATCCCCTTCTTCCATGGGCCTATTCTTTACCCGAGAATTGAAATAACTGGCGATTCTTCTCTGATAGGCAGCTACCCTCATGGCAGCATTATCTCCCTGCTTCTCAATTAAGTCCAAATTTTCACGTAATGCTTCGGGATTCCTTGCACCATTTTCTTCCTCATATGCCATCAGCCTAGGGGACTTAGCTGAAATTTCTATGGGAATTAAGGCCTCTGTTCCATATATAAGATTGAACGGAGTCTCACTAGTTGCGAATTGGCTAGTCGTTCGATATGCCCACAAAATCGAGGGTAGCTCATCATCCCATGTCCCCCTGGCTCCTTCAAGGCGGGTTTTTAGGCCATGCAATATAGTTCGATTACTGACCTCGACTTGCCTATTAGCCTGGGGTATGCCATTGAGGAGAACCATAGTCGAATCCCTAGGTCGTCACAGAATTTTCTGAAGGAGTCACAATCAAACTGTTTTCCATGGTCTGTAACGATAATTCTTGGTACCCCAAACCGGCACACTATGTCTTTCCACACCATTGATTCTACTTTTCTTGCTGTAATGGTGGCCAATACCTTAGCCTTGATCCATTTGGTGAAATAGTCTGTGGCTACCAATAAGAATTTTCTTTGCCCTGGTGCTTGTGGGAATGGACCCAAAATATTCAAACCCCACTGGGCAAACGGTATAGGCTGGAACACAGGTTGTAGTTGGGATATCGGAGCAAATTGGATTGGGGCATGTCGCTAGCATTTGTCACACGATTTAACTTTCTCTAATGCGTCTAACTATAATGTGGGCCAAAAGAAACTGGCTCTCAAGATTTTAGCTACTAGGGCTCGTGCTCCCAAATGTTCTCCACATATCTCGCTATGGGTATTCAACCTCTTGGGGGCCCAGACACTTGAGAAGAGGTGCGGTGTAAGCTCGTTTGTATAATACCCCACTTATAATAGTAAACCTTGCAGCTCGTATCTTAAGTTTCTTGGCTTCTTGTGGATCATTGGGTAGTTCTTTGTTGGTTAGGTAGCAGTAAAAGGGTGCGCGCCAGTTTATTCCTACTTCAACACATGACACTTCTTCCTCCCCAATGCTTGGTTGATGAAGCACTTCAACAAATATTGTTTGCCCTGTTGTTCCCTTAGTGGACGCTATTTTGGACAAGGCATCAGCGTGTCCATTGAGCGATCGATTTATTTGTGTTAATTGAAAACTTTGAAACGTTTGTGCCAAGTCTTTTACCTTGCGCAAGTATTGTGCCATCATCTTCTCTCTAGTTTCATACTGTCCATGAAACTGTTGAACAATCAACGAGGAATCAGTATGGGCAGTCAATCATGTTATCTCCAATTTCTATGCTATCCTCATTCGCACAATCAACGCCTCATATTCTGCCACATTGTTGGTACTTGGAAAGGCAAATCGTAGAGAATACTCCAACGTTTCCCCCTCAAGGGGTACAAGTACTATTCCAGCGCCACTTCCCTGTGAGCTAGAAGCCCCATCCAAAAACAATAGCCATTCTGTCTGTTCCTTTTCTCCCATTTTACTAGAGTGAGTACATTCCATAATAAAGTCAACGAATGCTTGCCCTTTTATAGCTCACCTGGGTTGATATTGGATATCATATTCACTCAAATCAATGGACCATTTGGTGAGGCGACCGAAACATTCAGGCTTTTGTAAAATACTTTGTAATGGTTGGTCTGTAAGTACAATAATTGAATAAGCTTGAAAGTGAGGCCTCAACTTTCGAAAGGCATTTAGTAAAGCCAACGCCACTTTTTCAGCAAAGGGGTAACGTGTCTCTAGGCCCTACAACACCTTGCTGACATAGTATATTGGTCGATCCACTTATCCCTTTTTTTTTTTTTTATCAATACTGCACTTATTACTTCATCGCTTATCCCCAGGTATAGGTACAATGTCTCTTCAGTTTGTGGACGTGTCAATAGGGGAACTTCTTTCAAGTACTCTTTTAATGCTTCAAATGACTTCTAGCATTGTTCTGCCCACTCAAACTTTTTTCCAGCCCTCAATGTTTGTAAAAATGGGAGCTCTCTCTCAGCGGACTTAAAGAGAAAATGCCCAAGGGCCGCCATCCGTCCAGTTAGTCGCTGAACTTCCTTGGTTGATGTTGGCAGTTTCATATCCAGTATCGCTTGAATTTTCTCAAGGTTTGCTTCAATCCCCTTTTGTGTGATCATGTACCCCAAAAATTTTCTAGATTGCACTCCAAAGGCACACTTCATTGGATTTAGTCGCATTTTGTATTGTCTAAAGACTCCGAGCACCTGCTCTAACTTTTTCACATGCGATTCATTCTCCCCACATTTTACAATCATGTCGTCAACGTACGCTTCCATGGTGTCCCCTAACAATTCTTTAAAGACTTTATTCACCATGCATTGATAAGTGGCCCTAGCATTCTTGAGCCCAAAGGGCATGACTTGGTAACAATATGTTCCATTTTTAGTGATAAACGATGTTTTCTTCTAGTCGGGGGGATACATCATTATTTGGTGATACCCTGAGAAAGCATCCAAAAAGCTCAGAAACTAGTACCCAGAAGTTTCATCTACGAGACGGTCGATCCAGGGTAGTGGATAAGAGTCTTTGGGCATGCTTTGTTGAGGTTGGTAAAATCCACACACATGCGCCATTTCCCATTGGTCTTTGAGACCATAACAACATTGGCCAACCATTCAGGATACAACACTTCTCGAATGAAGCTTGGCCTCAATAATTTATCAATTTCTTCTTGTAATGCTGGTTGCTTATCAGGGGTAATGTTTCGCTTCTTTTGTCTGACTAGCTTGGACTGGGGATCTACATTCAAATGGTGACATATCACTTCTAGGCTGATTCCTAGCATGTCTTTTGGTTTCCAAGCAAACACGTCTAAATTTTCCCTCAAGCATTTCACAATCTCTTCTTTTATATGTTCCGGGAGTTATGAGCCAACATATGCTAATTTCTCATAATTAACTTCACTCAAGTGCACTGCCTCTAATTCTTTTATGGGTTGAGGCTTGCGAGCGATTCCCTCTTCCAAGGATTTCTGTATAACCTTCTCTGCAATGGACAAGGTTTCCTCAGTTCTTTTTCCTTTCGTAGATGACACATAACAGGTTCACGTCTTCTTTTGGTCTCCCCGATCCTGTCCAACTCCGGCGAGCATAGGGAACTTCATCAATAGGTAGCATGAGGATACCACTACCCTCAGATCATTGAGTAGTGGGCGGCCCAAGATCATGTTGTATGCCGCCGAGGAGGTTTTAACCACCATAAAATTTGCTTATCGAGTCACAATTTTAGGATCTTCACTCAGCGTGATGGGTAATTGAATAGACCTTGCCACTAGGACTGCTTCCCCTGTGAAGTTGTATAGGGGTGATGAAACTTTTTTTATTCGATCATAGGATAAATGCATCTGCTCAAAATAATTCCAGTAAATCAAATTAATAGAACTGCCACTGTCTACCAGGATTCTACTGATGGGGTGTTTGCCCATGACTGCTGAAATAACCATTGGATCATCATGCGAGAGTATAATGTCACCTCGGTCGATAGGGGTGAAACTAATTGCATCTTCATCATCTCTAACTTCCATCACAGAATTAACCTGGTAGGCTTGTTGGGCATATGCCTTTCGCGAGGCCGACATGTCCCCACCTAGGGTTTCCCATCCTAAAATAACGTTAACGGCTTGTTAAGTTGGTTCATTGTCTAAATGAGGATCTTGTTTACGATACCTTCCTCTCTCTTGCGGCGTTGGGTTTTGCGTTTCATGCCCATCACGCCTGTCTTCCCTTTGCTGGGGCTTTCGGCCTTCTTCTCCTTCATTTCTCACATATCTTTGTAGGTGCCCTTCTCGAATGAGCATTTCTATCTGATTCTTCAACTCTCTGCAATGATCTGTGGAATGCCCCTGGGTTCGATGGTATATGTAATATTCCTCTTAGTTTTTCCCCATGGGTCTATCAACTTTACAGGGTAGTTTAAGGAGTCCTTCCCCCTCTACTGCGGCTAATATAGCTGACCGTGGTTGCAAAAGTCGGGTATAGTGATTAAATTGAGGTTTGGGTGCGTTTACCCTCCTAACCCTTTCCTGTCGTCGTATGGACTCTTCTTCCCCTTCACGATCTTTCCTCTTTCGTTCTCTATCTTCATTCCCCCCCCCCCACTTTCCTCATGATCTCTATGTGGAGAATATACCTGTTTGCCCTAACAAACAAATCGGCCAGGGACATTGGAAGGTATAAGGAAAGTGACTCTTGAAGAGATGCAAGACGTGTCCCTTGTAGCATGGCAGACATACTACTACTTGTGTACATAAATCAGGAACTTCAAGAGTAACATTGCGAAATCTATCCACAAATTGACGTAAGGATTCTTTGTTACCCTGTCGTATGCTGAGAAAGTATGTGGAGTCTTTTTTCCTTCGACTGTTAATCACAAAAGCCTTGATATATTCTGTTCTAAGCTGCCCAAACGATGAAATGGAGGTTTATAGCAGACTGTTAAACCATGTTCGAGCATGTTCTGAAAATGTTAAGGAAAAGGCCAGGCACATTATGTCGTCATCCCATCCATGCAATATCATCAATGACTCATAGTTTTGAACGTGATCATATGGGTCGTCCTTTCCTGAGTAGAGGGTGATTTGTGGCATTTTGAATTTTCGGGGCAAAGGCCTCTCCAGTATATCCGCAGTAAAAGGGCATTTTCTGCACTGGTGCTCCTCCGTGGCGAGGATTAACTTTTTCTGCTCAAGTACTTCTTCCATTACTCTTTTCATGTCATCGTGCATGCTGGCTACTATTTGGTTTTCATGTCTTGTTGGTGTGCTAGCCATTATTTCATGATATCTCTGCCTTTGGGGACTTCTGGCCCTGTTTTCCATTCTTGGATTTTCATTTCTTCGGGTCGTAGTATGAGGATTCTTCTTTGGTGGTGATGATCAGGGCCTATCCTCCCGTCGAGGAGTAGATCAGGAATGAGAATTGGGAGTGGCCTCTTGGTAGGAATCAGCTCCCACCTTGGGTTGAGGCTTAAGTGGTGGCATAAACTTTTTCAAGGTGTCGGGCAACGTCCCTCCAGGCATCATATCTTGGAGTATATCAATCATGTCTCGAAGTGCCTGCATGCCCTCAGCATGTTGTCTCAATGCTTTGTACTCTTCCCATGGGACCATACGAGGTAGCTGTCGTGAAGTCCCAGCTTGATTGGTGGGAGGTGGCCCCAAACCAGTGTTACGTGGAGGTCAGGCTGGCTGGTTCCCCACTTGTCGATTCGAGGAAATAGGGTGATCACCTCCTTGGGGCTGAGAATTATAAGGAGGCGGAGGTGCTCCTTACAGGTGAGAATCGGGAATAATGGGAGGCGCTCCATGCTATTGAGAGCTCCATGGTGGTAGGCGTGCTTCTACGCCTTGAGAGAGAGTTCGTCAGTGTCCATAGGTGTTTTCCATTCTTAAGTTGACTTTTTGTCTTACGTTTCCCACAGACGGCGCCAATTGTTGTTGCCAAAATACAACAATCTATTTTTAATTGTGGGTGGATATAAAAGTCTTGGGAGTTATCCTTTTAATGATGAGAATCTTTGATGAGCAACTGAATCTAGCAGCCAAGTAGATCTAGTGATCCAACAGAGCTGAAGGTCTGATAGGGATGATGATCTGGTGGGCTGATGACTTGGTGGGTCTGGTAGATTTGGTGATCTGGTGAGCTACTGATCAGGTGGCCCAAGATAACCGAGTGACCTGGGGTAACAGAGTGGCCTTGGATAACCAAGTGACCTGAGGTAACCGAGTGGCCTTGGATAACCGAGCGACCTGAGGCAACCGAGTGGCCTTGGATAGTCGAGTGACCTAAGGCAACTCAGTGGCCTTGGATAACCGAGTGCCTACAAAATGAGAGCACCGTTAGGACACAAGTAGGGGTCCCCGCACAAACCCTCCGATGCTTAAGTCAAATCTCGAGAAAAAGTGAAAGATTGTACTTGAATTACTCAAGAGTGCGTACCTTGTGATAGAGACGGGACCTTGTATTTAAAATGGAGGGTGAGAGAGGCCTCGCGATAATCTCGGTGAGGATCTCGCAGCCCAATTCAGACACCTCGTAGACCATTTCAAGGATTTCAAAGCCTACTCGGTTGGGTGCCTGATGATGGGAAGGGGCCCACTCAGTTACAATCGAGTGGGCCATGAAAATGGCTGGGCTAGGGGGTCACTCAGCATAACCGAGTGACCCCTCACTTGGTCATGCCCCGAGGGGGATCACTTGGCATAACTGAGTGGACACCCACTCGATTGGACCGAGCTAGGGCACCCCACTCAGCATAGCCAAGTTGGGGTACCTGCTTGGCATAACCGAGTGGCCCCTCACTCGGTTATGCCAAGCCGGGGTAGCCACTCCACATAACCGAGTGGCCCCCCACTGGATTATGCCGAGTGGGCTTTCTTCTTCCTTCTCCTGACGCTTGGCTCTCTCTTTTCAGGCATATTTAGGGCCACATTTGATCCAGTCTTAGCTTCATTCGCCTTGGTACATCAGAATTTCAAGTACCAAGGAATTAATGAAGAGGCACTCAAGATGCACCTCTTCCCTCACACTCTGAAGGATAGGGCTTAAGAATGGTTAGACTCATTACCACCAAGTAGTATTACTACATGGGCAGATTTGGTGCAGAAGTTCACACTCAAATACTTCCCACCAGCCAAGATTAACAAGTTTAAGTATGAGATCTCAACTTTTCAGTAAGCTGAGTCTGAAAATTTTCTTGAAGCATGGGAGAGGTTCAAGGAGCTGTTGAGAAAGTGTCCTAGTCATGGTTTTCCACTACCAGCTCAAAATCACTTTTTCTATGCTGGACTCACTCCTCACAGCCGCTCTGCAGTTGATTCTATAACAAGAGGATCTATTCTAAATAAATCAGTCGGGGAGCTTCATGACATTTTTGAGACAATGAGTGAGCAGTTAGTGATGCGGCCAGATAGAAACTCACATAAAAAAGTAGCAGGAGTGCATGAAGTGGATGTGAGTACTTTGATGCTAGCTAAGATTGATGCTTTATAAAAATAACTAGAAGCATTCAAATAGTCCTCATTTTCTAATATGGTGCAAGGATGTCATCCTATTTGTGTAACTTGTGGGGCAAATCATCTGTCATCCGAATGTCCACTAGTCATCACAGATCCTTCTTTCACAGAGCAGGCCGCATATGCACAGAACTTTCAATGTCAACAAAATTTTCAGTGGCAACAAAATAATCCATTTTCTCAGACATACAATCCCGATTAGAGAAACCATCCTAACTTCTCATATGGCAATAATTAGAATAGACAAAATCCACAAAAAAATAGGAAGACCACAAGAAGAAAAAGGAAGATGGGAAGAAGCAGTCTCAAAGCTTCAAGAATGAAGTGACCGGACCGATGCAGCCATTAAGAATATAGAAAATCAAATTGGGCAGTTGGAAAAACTTCTCACCGAAAGGTAACCGAGCACATGGCTAACTAATATGAAAGTTAACCCAAAGGAGCAAGTGAATGCGATCACAACAAGGAGAGGAGTGCAACTACTAGAAATCCATGTTAAGAGACCAAGTGTGACAAAAGAAAATGGTACAGCTAAGGAGACAATAGAGCAACTTGATGTGCCTGAAGTAGCAACTAAAACAGAGAAGGTTGTTCCACCTCCGATTAAGCCATATGTTCCTCCGATTCCATTCCCTCAGAGGTTGCGCAAAGACAAATTGGATAAGCAATTTGAGAAGTTCCCATAAGTGTTCAAGAAGCTCCACATAAACATCCCATTTGCTAATGTTCTAGCTCAAATGCCTAGCTATGTGAAATTCATGAAGGAAATCTTATCAAATAAGAGGAAACTAAAGGAGCATGAAACAGTCACCCTAACGGAGGAGTGTTCAGCCATCTTGCAAAATAAGCTTCCACCAAAACTCAAGGATCCAGGGAGCTTTTCTATTCCTTGCACTATTGGTGAAATTAATTTTGATAAAGTTTTATGTGACCTTGGTGAAAGTAAAGCAAGATTGCAATAGGGCAAGTAGCGTAGTTCAAAAATTTTGAACTTTACCCTGATCTCGGCGATTGGATCAACGTCGAAATCAAATCATTCACATACAAATAAAATAAATCTAACCTTTAGATTTTTGAGTCGTTCACAGATTCAAGCCATCCAAGTGTCCGGCCTCTAAGTCGTGATACGCAGCACGCGTCCGTTGGCAAGGAGAGCAAAATAGGAGTGCTAGCTCCTTCTCCTTTTCGCGGCTTGTGTATGGACGAAAAAGAACGCTCACGTTTCAAATCGATGCTAAAAAGAAACAGGAAAGAATGAACGGCAATTCATTTTTCAATTCTTGAAAAAACTACACAACCATTATTTTTGGGCAACCCATAAAGGGATATTTATAAAGAAACATCTTAGGGTTTCTCAAACCTTAATGGATTGGGCTAGCCCATTAATTCTAATTTAATTAGAATCTTAAGTAGGCTTATCCTAGTCCAACTAGAAATATAATTAAGTGGCCCAAATCCAATTATAGGTTTAAATAAAATATTTTGGTCCAAATATAATTCAAGCCCAAATATAATATTTAATTTTATATTTAGCCCAAATCTAATTTAGTCCAAATATAATATTTAATATTTAATATTTGGCCCAAATCTAATTTAGTCCAAATATAATATTTAATTTAATATTTGGTCCAAATCTAATTTAGTCCAAATATGAACTTAAGCGCAAATATATATTATTTCCTATTTGCCACTCTAACAAATAGAAAATTATTAAATTATAAACTCCTTCCTAATTTAATCAATTGTCATTTTAGGAAACTCTTTCCATTATAACAACCCCTCGTCATATCGACATCATTACGTCCCTTTATTCTTTTTTTCGCGAGAACCTACGATGACACAACTTTTTGCCGAATTGTCCCACTTAACCATACGTCCACTCTGCTGATTTAAGCCAAGGACTGTGCCTATTGCGTATAACTCATTAGGCTTCCAAATATGTTGGCAATGTGTCAGTACAAACACATAAGACAAGATTGGCCTCTAGCAAGGCATTGTGCCTACCCAATTATTCAGAAGGATTCATAATCTGCAAATAACCTTTCACGAGTATGGTTATTGTGTAATTCAATCCTCTCGTCAATGTATCCTATGTGATTGATCAAGGATGTTGAACCGATCAGATTAGTGTATGTATTAGGACTGGTTTATGGCTAGGATGCTCCCCAGGTCGTCTCCCAATGAATTGTCAAGGAACTGTCAAAACAAGATTAGACGGGGGGGGTTGTGATGAAAATCGAACTTAAAAATGCTCAAGAATGAAACAAAGATGAATTCTCGACCAACTAAAACGTAACCGGCTACAAACCCTACCTCCTTACCATGGTAATCCCCGTCTCACTTATAAAAATAATCTATTTGGTTTGATTTTCTTTTTGATTTGAAAAACTCTTCTACAACCGTAAAAGATTAAATTAAAACGAGCAATCGCTCATACAATTTAGAATATATCGTTTCTTTCTAATCAAAGCCTCAACCGATCACGTCAATTAAACCCATCCAAAGATCATGCATGCATTCACACAACCGCATAAAAGAAACATACATAAACTTAGAGAAGGAAAAGAAACGAAATCATCAATAAAAACATGAAAATCGAGTTCCAAACCAGATTCGAATATATGACCGAGACTCAAACCGGGCAAGGGGTACGAGAATGTAACAGATTACAAGCGAATTAGCCTTCCATAGCTTCTAGGTTGAAATCGTGAGAATCCTCCAAAATCGGCCACACCCTAATGCCTCTTAGCTAGCTCTTATTTATAGGGTTTTGGAAAAGAAAAACCTAGGCTAAATGGGCTTAGGGTCTTTTTTTTACATATGGCCTATAATTTAATTAATTAAAAGGGCCCAATGGATTCTAAATTTTCTCATAACCCATAATGAAGTATGGTTGCCTCTTTCAAACTCGATGTCCGCCCACCTTGCGAAACCCACTTGCGCCTCTATCGAAATAGCTCAAATCTACAGCCCAAATCTGCCAAATAAGAATAAAAATAGTGTGAAGCCCAATGAAATAAAATAAACACAAGACAAATAAAATAACCTAAATAGAGTGCAATGAAGATGGAATAAGAGCGATAAATAATATAAAATATGCGCGTCATCAGTGATCTCAAGTTGGCAATGTGTTACTTGATTATGATCACATAAGTTTTTCTTCAATCATCTGGATATCTTCACTTAATAGAAAGTAAATTAATAACTCCTTATTGATCTCTTTCACCATGGCCATGGATTTAATGTGAATATCCACCAAAGGCGCCTTAGATACATCATCAGACGAGTCTCATCTTGGTTATACACTCATCTCCATAAACCTCATGATATGCCCAACGATCACCCACGTGCAGCCTTTATCTAGGCCCATTGAAATGATGTCAAAGCATATCGGTCTTCTTATGAGATGATCGTAACAACCTCAGGTCCAAGGATTAGTTACACCCATCTCGTATGAGAATTCCATCAACATATAACCAAAATGGATTCTCATGGCGAGTCATGTCAAGTGACACGTTCTCCAACATTAGTCACCTATGTACTTATCTAGACATTCTCATGCCTATGGGTATGAGACCCCCATTACTATCACGTAGTAAAAACATAGGACATACAAGTCTTATCGCAATTGTCAATGTCCATTCTTGACATTGTTACGACTTGAGACGTTTAATGATATCTAAAAACTATGATGCATTATCTCACATCTTTATAGATTAATCACAGTATACATCATATGGACTTTTATCGAGTTTCATTCAGTTATTACAATAATAACAAGAAACCAATAGAATGACTTCTTGTGAATTTGAACAACTCCTTATTCAAATAATAAACATAATTACAATTGCCAGTGTACAACATGCCCAATCTGATTGGGTCTAGAACACCTACACTAACACTTGGTGCAAGCATAAACTTGATGCCATTTTCTATTTTTAGGAAGCTTGGATTAAAAGAACCAACACCTACCACTATTTCTCTTCAATTGGCAGATAAAAGTATTAAATATCCGAGGGGAGTAGTGGAAGACGTTTTGGTAAAAGTGGATAAATTTATTTTTCCTGTTGACTTCTTTGTTCTGAACATCGAAGAAGATTATGATATGCCCTTAATTTTAGGGAGACCTTTTCTTACCACAGGGAGAGCTTTGATTGATGTCCAGCAAGGAACACTTAGCCTTAGAATTTATGATGAGACAGTTACATTTAATGTATTAAAGGCTATGAAAAATTCTAGTGGCAATGAAAAAGAAGTCTTATTTAGAGATAGCATTGTTGATTTGGTAGAGAGATCCGATGACCCTATAGAAAATTGTGTTGCTAACTCTTTTGATGAGTAGGAACAAATTTTGGATGCCAAGAACAAGGTCGTGGCCGTGGGCTCTTTGAGAGAGAAGCAAAAAGGTTGTCCATCCAAAAGAGATAAATTGTGTTCTATGGATGTTTCTTCATCTTCAAAAGCTAAGCCACCAATTCATGGAAATGAAAAGTTGGTAAGGGTGTTAAGGGAGCAAAAAAAGATGATTGGATTGAAAGTTGTTAACATTCAAGGAATAAGTCTATTAATTGGCACCCACAAAATATTGATGGAAAAATGATTCAAACCTCCTTGAAGATGGAGACAAAGTCAAGCTAACGACTTTAAATAAGCGTTTATTGGGAGGCAACCCAATTTTCTCACCCTTTCATTTAATTGTCATTCTACATTTGTTTGTTTTTTTTTTTTTTTTTTTTTGCCTTATTGCCTTTGTTTTATTTGATTTTGAGTTAGGTTAAAGTGTCATTTTTTTAGGAATTGTTTTGTGCATAAAACCAATAATGTTGAGGTTATCATTTGGAGTTGGTAAAAAAAAAGGGGGAGGGGAGCTCGGGGTTGGACCATGACAAGCATAACACAGCCCAAGTGCATTACAAAGTGCTTGTTGTTGCTCATAGTCCAACCGTGGTAAGCATGCCGTGGTAGGACCGCCCTAGGAAAAGGCTTGTTGTTGCTCATGATCTAACCACGACAAGCATGCTGCAATAGGACCACGGTACGGGTTGGTTTATTAAAATCGACCCCTTCTTTCATTTACATCACCTTTTCTCTCAATCTCTCCAAAAATCCTCTCCACTAAACCTTTAATCCACCCTCTAATCCATCATACATTTGTAGACGCATTGATTTCATCCCCAAATCACACATTCCAATCGTACATTCTCGGATTGCTATGGTATGTATTGTGAAACTTTATGTTTTGGGGACATCTTTGCATTGATGTTCCTATTTCAACTATGATGGTGTATGAATGGGCCTTGTGCAATGTAAGTATAATTCCAAGCGCAAGAATGCCACCAAAGACTTGTAATTTGCTTAGCTTTTGCAATAGTAGGCTCCACCACCTCCCGAACACCATTGACTCACTCTGGCCATCACTGCACTGATTCTCCATCCCAGGTACCTTTCTTCCTGTTTAATGCTTTTTGAGCCCTTGGGACAATGGCTCATTTTAAGTTTGGGGGGGAGGGTTTGGTTTGTCCAAACATGCATGATGTGTTAGCCTACTTGGTTGTAGCCAAAAAAAAAAAAAAAATGGTTGGATAGCTCTACCAGCAATGATGAACACTACATGATATTTTTATGATTCACAGAGTAGTTGATAATGATACCCCTCACATTGTTTGAATTACTCATATGTCCATGTGATGACTTCTATTGAGCACTTGTGTCGGGTTACACATTGCATAGGTTGAATACACTTATCTAGATGGCTAGTGGACTCTCCCTTTCGACTTAGTATTGTAACTCACATAAAAAAAAAAAAGTTTGCAAAAGGTCAAGTTGTGGTACTGTCTATTGAGGAATGTGTTGATTCCGTGCATGTTTAAAATTTGTGTAGAGTGTGTAGACAAACTAACAGAAGCTAAGCAATGACCAAAGGCTAGAAATCTTATCACTTTATTGTTATGTCATGCACACTATATCAATCATCCTGTATATATTATGCACCTCTCTTCGTAGCCTAGTTAAATAAGGTGATTAAGTCTGTAGGGGTGTCTCAACACTTGGTGCCCTAAGGCATCTGACTTGGGAGTCATTGGCTGAAAGCTCACTACAAGGTTGATCACCATTGAACCGTATTTGTGATTTGTATTGCTTTCAACAGATTCAATACGGATTAAACATGGTAGAAAACAACATAGGGTCCTATAATAGGTAGAGATACCATTATGCCTTGTGAAATCATATTTTGATGATCACTGTGATTGAATGCATGTTTATATGTTCGAAGGTTGACTAGAGATAGTTAATCTCATATATATACATAGAACTGAATGACCATCAAGCGAGGCTTTTGGTTGTGACTGGATCATCGATTTTCAACCTAAGATAAGGAATAACAAGATCCGAGTAATGAATAATTGAATCATAGAAAGTCAATGGTGGATTCACAAACCCTAGTGCCTTATCCTTATGAGTTTTTGAATCAAAGAAATTGTTCTAATTGCATCTTTTATTCGTAAATTAGTTTTCATTACAATTGAAGTCATTGTTAATGTGTGTGTTAGGTTAAGTTTAAATCAGTTAGAGTAAACGTTAAAAGTTAGTCCTCATGGGTACGACACTTTATTCATCACTATATTACTTGTCACGATCTATCCATTTGTGGAATAGAATTAGGCTGGCAACAGGGCTTTGTATTCTACCTAGGAGACGATTGAATGAACAGGTTCAGATGAGCCAAAGGGACGAGTCTCCCATGGGACATGGGTGAGGGTCTCTCATGAGACTTGGAGATGAATCCCCCACAAAACATGGAGGTGAGTCTCTTACAGGCCTTGAGTCTCTCGCAGTGGTAGGTGAGTCTCTCACAAGTTTAGAGGCTGAGTCTCATGGAGGTGGGTGAGAGAGTCTTGCAGAGGTGGATGAGTCTCACGCTAATAAGGATGAGGTAATGGTTGACCCTTACGCAAGTTTGCACCTCACAAGTGAGGGTGTCTTAAGGGTGGTGGCTTACCCTCACGCAAGTGGGTGCCTAGCGTGCGAGAGAGGGTCTCTCGCCAGGGTGAGTGAGTCTCAGCACTATGAGAAAGGATCAATCGGTTACTATTTGTCTGGGCCATCGTGAATGAGTTTTCCTTGTCTTTTTCATATCTTCCCACAAATGTCGTCGATTATTGTTGCCAAGATACAACAATGAAATTTTTTTAAGTGTGGGAAACCCTTAATCTCAGGATCCTTGTGATGGATGACTCTCAAGATGACGTGTGACCCTTAGGATAACAGGTATCTCTTGGAATGACGAGAAAGTCCCTTGGTGATGAGAGAATTGATGACCGAGAAAGTCTTGACAACCAAGAGAGTCTTGATGACTGAGTGATTCTTAATGACCAACTAACCCTTCTTAGTGCCGAGAGACTAGTTGAGAAAGAAGCAACCTCACCCGTGCCCCTCCGATGCTTAAGTCAGTCTCCAAATGATGCTTGAGAGCAAAGAAAAAGTTTGAGTATGATGTAAAAGTACCTTTGCTAAAGGAGGAGCCTCTTATTTATAGAAAGGGAGGAGAGTGACAGGTGGTAAGAGACTCGCAATTTTTTAGGCATCTCACATATGAGTTTGACCGATTCAAGCATGGCCTTTTACCTCATTAGGTTGTATGGCTATTGGGCATAGGTCTCTCGATACCTCATGGGGGTCTCTTGGTGCCGCAAGGGGTAACTTGGTGTGCACAAAGGCCTCGATGCCACACAAGGGTTTCTCGTTGTCACAAAAGGTCACTTGGTATGCACAGCCACACATGGGGTTACTTGGTCACACGCAGGGGGGTCATTCGGTCACACCTGCGTAGGGGTGAAGGGAAATAACAAATATTGGTGTATCAATGTAAAGGTTTAACTGGTCCTCAAAAATATTTTTTGAAAATCCAAATAAGGCAACGAAAATAAACATCAAAATCATCTTGCAAAACCCCTTTCCAATGTCCATATGCAATACAAGACTAAACCATTCCATCGAGGGTTTAGTATATATACCTCATAGCAATTTGAAGACCAATGCAAAGGCTAGAATCCTCACTAGACAACAACACCTTGCTCCCAAACAGCTCCCAAATGAACCTTTGGTTAGATCGAACAAACCCCCAAAAGCACAGGGGGCTTAGTCAGTCCACACTCCAGTGAATGGATGAATCCCTCAACTCACTCTATGTGCTAACAAAAAAAGTGAGGGAGATTGGGTTGAAAATGGGTTCAAATGGATGGAAATTCCAACCTAATAATAGTCTCACTATTATGGTGGAATTGCTACAATAGCAATATGAACAAAGGAGTAATGGAGAAAAGGGCAATGAGATAGGGTTTCTAGACTCTCTTAAAGGAGAAGAACGACTAAGGTCAAGAGAGAATCACATAAGCTACGCACACCTCCCGTTCTCCATTTACATATATCATATAGACATACCCAAAAGGAAAAACCCTAGTTGCTTTGCATAACTAGACAAATCGGCCATAGGAGAGAGAGAGAGGGAGATAGAGAAAACCAAGGGGCAACAAAAAGGACGCATGCCATCACCCCTCTCATCTTCCCATCATCCTCTCGTTCCACATGCCCCATTTTTCTGTTACGGATACGATAAATTAATTGACGACTCCCGACCCTCTGCAACAGAAATAGGAACTGTCGACCATTTGGCATGATTGGTCAACAAAATCAATCGACAGTCTTTAAGAGTTGTCGATCATTTTTCCTCCCACTCGACCAATTTTTCATAAATTGCATCTAAACCCGCCATTAACACTAATATCTTACTCTTGTGATTAAAGAGTTTTGATAATGACAAATTTTTTAAAATCAAGGATTTGGTGCATAGTGGCATTCAAAATCAAATTCATTTTTATAAATTGATCTCTCAACTTGAATTCAAAATAAACAAAATTGAGTGATTTCAAAATTAAGTGATTCCATGGGTTGAAATCTTAGATAAATTAGTTTAAGTGATCTTGAAATAGTTTCAAATGTTTTGAATAAAAAATCAAGCATTTCTTATAGGTTGTCGACAAAGTATTCAATTTTTTGCTAGTATCTGTCGACTAAATACAGCCATCTGTCGACTAACAAAATACTGAAATTTGATTCTGTTAACAAAAGGTTTTTTCTTTGTCAACTAACAGTAAGTTCTTTTTTCAAGAAATTTCTTTTTGTTCTTAAGTTGTCGACTAAGTTATGTTACCGAGCATTTAAGTCATCTTCGTGCTTTAAATTTTCATTCTCTCTTTTATTTTCTTATTAAGGCTTTGTACCTAAGTATTAATATTCATTTCAAGCCTCTTATTTTCTGCAAAGAGAACTTGTAATTAAGAGCTTTCACTCTTAGACTTTCTTATCTCTCTGTATTATATTTTACCTAGCGTGAGCTAGAGGGCCTATGTGTGTAGGAGGTTTGTAATTCTTCCTAATCATGGACTAGAATACCTACTTGGTTAAGCAGGGGGATTTAATAGAATTGTTTGCAAAATCTTTAGTGAGGAACTAAGGTAGTAGACTAGGGTTGAAAAGCCGTACCACTATAAATTATTGTCTCCTGCTATTGTTTTAATCTTTCACTTCATTTAACATTACATATTGATTTTCATTTTTAGTTCATCAAACATCCTTCTAAATTAAAATTTTTTCAAACTCAAGTTTAAATTTTAAATAACTCAATTCACCTCCCTTTTGGGTTTTGGTGCCATTGTTATATGTTTATATCAAACACTTAATGACCCTTTCACCATCCCATGATGAAACCGAAATCCTCGTTAACTCTTAATAGCGTGCCTGTCAACTCTTGACATTTACTCTTTATTAATTTGATCATTGAACCCAATCCGTTAACTCTTAATGGTGACGTCATTAACTCTTAATGATGATTTTAGCTTCAATTGCTTTGTCAACCACAACACCTAGATATGTGTGTAACCTTCTAGGTTCACTACTAAGTAGCAATTAAGACATGTCAAACTCTTTGACGTTAACCAAATATTTTGGTCTACAATGAGGATCTTTTCATCTCCCCGATGTACCCTGAAAGACCCTGAGTGATAACTAGCATTATGTTAGGGCGATCCTAACAGTAATGAAGTCTTACTTCAGAATATAATCTATTTGGGCTTTCGATTTCCATGTATTATAATCCCTCCATCGATTATATCTTGATTGAGTGAGACTCATGGACTGATCAAACTCACTAACTCGATGACTATGCCAAAATCAGTGTGGTGAAATTGAGATGACACATCGAAACTCCTTCAAACATTATAACACTTTCTAATCAAGGGTACCCCGACCAAGGGTTTTTTCAATCAAAATCACCACTGATTGCATAGGATGCTCACTCCATGCCGAAGGTCGATGGATCCCATTAGCAATTACTTGTCTCCGTACGCCATTGCATAAGGATCACACAATGTATTTCCCACCCAGTAACCAGATGGTTCTTAGAAATGGCAAATTCCTGACACCGACATACAAGACAACTATGTTACCTTCGATCTAAGGACCAGTAACACAATCGAAGCCTGTGATTGATTAGATATGCTCTCAGCCATGTGATCTATCACGTGTGTCACATTTAGTAGATGTTCCACTAGCATCTACTCATATGTATATTATATCAATCTCATGGATTATGGCATGTGACTCACCATCCTTTATCATTAGCATCTTATACGAATCAAATGTAGTATCCCATGTGTCAGTCCATACTTAACTAATCATAGTCCCCTTCTGAGAAGTCGAAGAACTGGGAATTATCATTAAGATATCCTTAATACAAAGTTCATTAGTCACATATTCTTAATACTTAAGAATAAGACCTTTAACATGAAATCTAGGGATTCATTCATATATAATGATTAGAGAGTTATGAATGAATATATGACCTTAAAATATGAAAACACATTTTATTATATACGCAAGAATTACATCATTAGTCTCATTATTACAATTGCTATATGCTATCTAAATCTAGCATTAGGGCACTAACACTAACAGGGGGGTCATTCGATCACATGTTTGCTAGGGGGTCACTCAGTCGCACAAGCTCGGGGGGTTATTCGATCACTTGTTGGCATGCACGACCGCGTGATCGAGAGAGTCTCTTAGATCATGCTAGGCCGTGCAGCCTTCTACATGTGCCTGGTTATGCCTTGTGAACTTGTTTGCTACATGCACCTAGGCATTGCTTGCTTACACCCTACTGCTAAAAGATAATCGCGCAAAACAAAAAATGTCGACATTTGGTGGATCTATGAGAGGGTATACTGGCTTTAAAACTTTTTAAAATCAAAACAAATACACAACGAAAGCAAAACAAACCCTTGCAAGACTCTGTATTAGACATCCATATGCATAAACAAATAAAACCAACCATCCATACAGCATTAGAAATTTATATCTCAATGGATGAAGGTTGTTGTCGATTATCCCAATCTCCCAGCTTCCTCCAAGCTGTCCAACTTTACTTTGAACTTGCAAATGTCGAGTGACTAACCCACCTCCTCAAATGTGGAGGACTTAGTCCGTTTACGACTAGACTACATCGAAACCTTTCACTAGACCGGTACTAGGACCATCTTGATAAAGGTGAACAAAAGTTGTTTTGGTTTTTTGGGCTATTGTTAGTTGTCTCACAACCGAGGGATCAACATGAGAGAAGTAACAGAAAGGGGAAGGATTTGCTGACTTCTTTGGAGTAAAAGGAAGAGGAAGACTGGACCAAAAGAATGAGAATGAAAGAGGAAAATGAAGGAAGCTTGAGAGAATCAAGAGAAACCTTTCCAGCCAATATGTTTCTTTCTCTCATTCCTTTTCTTCATGTACACACTTCTCCTCTCCTCTTTCTTATTTATTTCTGATAATAAATGCTTGTAAAAAGCATGTTGAAAAACCATCAGAGCATTTAATGCTCTGATGGACAAAAAGTGATAGAAAGTAGAAGCACAAGGGATTAATCCCACTCTGCAAACTATCGACCGTTTATGCAAAACTATCAACCGTTTGCTTCAACTGTCAACCATTTGTCTTTGCATCCATTACTTTTCAACTTTATTGCGTATAGGCCCCTACTATTAACTCTTAATAGCACTTCCATTAACTCTTAATGGAACCAAAGCGTTTGTTAACTCTTAATGGCATGCCCCGTTAACTCTTAACAGTATACCAAATATGTTAATCATTTTCGTTAACTCTTAATAGCAATTGACATCATTAACACCTTAATGATGAAGAACAAAATAACAGCAAAGGTTCACTAATCCAACATGTTACCTAGTATACATATGACTTTTTAGGTTCACAGTCATGTAGCAATTAGGACACGTCAACTCCTTGACATTAGTTGAACACTTCGACCTACTAAGAGGATATCTCCAGCTCCCCAGAGCATCCTAAAAGATCATGAGTATCCTTTAGTTAGAACTCAGGATGATCCTAATGGCAATGAATTCTAAACTTTAGATGAACCTATTAAAGCTCTTTGGTTATTGTGCACTATAATCTTTTCATTAAATAGCATTCCAATCGAGTAAGAGTCATGGATTGGTTAAACTCACAAGACTCAGTAACTATGCTAGATCCAATTTGGCTTGGAACTCTTTTCAATATCGAAAACTCTTTTCTGGTCGAGCATACCCTAGCCATGGGTTTTCCAACCACAATCAACGGAGACCATATAGGATGTTCACCCCATCTAATGGAGGACAATGTATCCCATCAATGAACATCTACCTCCATACACCACTACATGGAGACTGCATAGAGAGCATTCCCACCTCTCACACAAAATGGTTTTACTCAACGATAATTCAATGACATTAGTGTAAAAGATAACTATATCACTTTTGGTCAAAGACCAAATACACAATCAAGAACCAGTAACATATCAGATCATTAATCATCATAGACATGTGATCTATTGCAAGCATCACATTCAGTAGATGTTCATCTAACACCTACTCACACGTCTACTATTTACATCTCATGCAATATGACATGTGACTTACAATCCATTAACATTAACATCTCATGTTAATCAATGATAGTAACCCATGTGTCGATCCATAATTGATAAATCGTCCTCCCCTTCTAATAAATCTAAGGACTAAGACTACCTTTAAGAAATCCCTGACTAAATTTCTTTGTACACTTAAGAATAAGATATCTACTAGAAAATCTAAGGACTCATTTATAGAAAAAAAAAAAAAAAAAAGAGAGTATAAATGAAGATATGACCTTTTATTAATGGCTAAAAACATATTTTTGCCCCTAAACTATTTTTGTTTAACCACTTATGCCCCTTAACTTGACGGGGGACTGATTGTGCCCCTTAAGTTGTAAAAAGGGACCTATTACACCCCTCAAATTCCAAAATCCTACACGTGACATACATGCAATTAGACAAAATTTTATTTTAATAATATATGTATGTTAATAAATTATACATAATTATTTTATCTTTGATAAATTATACGCAATTATTTTATCATTAGATGTTGATAAATTATATACAATTATTTATTAAAATTTTATATTAATACATACATACACACAATGCACAATAGTTGTTAAATATATATACACACACACAAACACAATGTCGATCACCACATCTTCCTTCACCGCTGGCCACCATCTTCCTCTTCTCCACCTCCAGCCGCCTTCTCTTCTTATTCTCCTTTCATCATCGGTGGCTTTAGTTGTCGGCTTATCGTCTTTAATGGCAGCTTCGATGAAACCTGATCTCCAAATGAAACCCCGATCAGGTTTCGCTATGTGTGTGTGTAGATATATATATATACAGTACATACATATACACACATCATTATGTGTGTGTGTGTGTATATATTTAGTGGAGGCTTCAATGAAACTCAATCGGGTTTCACTTTGTGTGTATATGTATATATCTATATATATACATATATACACACACATCGTTGTGTGTATATGATGTGTGCATGTGTGTGTGTATTGAAAGCCACTTTTAGGGTGGCGATGGGAATGAGGCTGCTGCAAATCCAATCGATTAACATATATATGTTTATTAAAACCCAATCGATTAATTTATTTGAGAAATTAATTTAAACGTACATATGATTTTTATTAACATTTAATTTTGAGGAATAAACATATATAGTGCATAATTATTTGAGGAATCGATTTAACACACAACATATATACAATATATATAATTTATTATATATATACAGACACAACAACAGGGTGGACGCCGACAATGGAGGCTCATGCGACGGACAATGGTGATGAAGAAGTTGAGGATGGGTTTAGAGAGAAAGAAGGCAGAGAGAAGAAAGACCCATTTCATCCCTCAGTCTCCTCAATTGTGCATGTTTAAATGTGTGGTGCTAACTGGACAATGAGTGGTGTAATAGGTTTGTTTTGTAACTTGAAAGGCACAATAGGTTCATCCCCCTCAAGTTAAAGGGCATAAATGGTTAAATGGGGCAAGTTCAGGGGCATAGATGTGTTTTTAATCTTTATTAATTTATAAGATTATATCATTAGTGTCATTTACATACATCTAATGACATGTACATATAGTATTAGGTCACCACCACTAATAGCTATTGCGTTATGTGCCTTGCCTTCCCCTTAGCCACTCAACCTCTTTTTTTCTTCCACCTGATTTTGCCTTGCAATAGGCTTACCCAACGTACCATGGGGCCATTTTTCCATACTTGGGCTCTTTGTTGGACATAACAATTAATAAATTTTCAAAAACTATTTATTTATTCATTTAAATAAAAAAATTTGTAGTCATAAATCTCTAAAATTTCTTTAAACACGTAACACAATGTATGTGATATACCCAAACAAAATGTCAGAAAACAAAGGAAATTTTGCAAGAAATAAAGTCGCATGGCGCATTAAAATTGGAAGGAACCGAGTATCACTCGGTTCTTCCAAAAAACCGAGTGCTACTCGGTTCTTTGAGAAGAACCGAGTGCCGCTCTGTTCTTCCTCAAGAACCGAGTTCCACTCGGTTCTCTCAAAGAACCGAGTGCCACTCGATTCCTTTCGGAGAACCGAGTTCTACTCGGTTCTCTCCAAAACTGAGTGATACCGGTTCTCACTAAACAACCGAGTTCCTCTCGGTTCTTCTGAAATCGAGTCCCGGCCATCTTTTTTCGAGTTTCAAGAAATATTCAACAGTAATCATCCCGAGCAAGAAGTAGTCGTCATAATCATCAAAAGAACCGAGTGTCTCTCGATTCTCAAGAAGAATCGAGTGCCACTCGGTTCATTAAAAGAACCGAGTGCCTATCGGTTCTCAAGAAGAACCGAGTAGCACTCGGTTCATACGAACCGCTGTTCAAATTGCAAAGCCTCGATGATCGCCACATGTCTCCCCAAAAACCTGGGATGGAGACCACTTTGTCCCCTCCAAATTCTCCTATAAATACGACACTTCAACGCTCAATAAGTAGGTTCATATCTGAATACAAAAGCCCCATTTTCTCTCTAAAGAAGGAACTAATTTAAGCATCGGAGGGTTTGTACGGGTCACCCGCACCTCTCATGTTTGATCGTTTTGTAGGCAATCGGTTCTTTGGAGGCAGTCGGTTTAACCCGGAGCCAGTCGGTTTAACCCGGAGCCAGCCGTTTCTTCTGTTTCTCAACATCAGCGAGGAGGCAGTCGGTTTAATTCGGAGGCAGTCGGTTTAACCCGGAGCCAGCCGTTTCTTCTGTTTCTCAACATCAGCGAGGAGGCAGTCGGTTTAATCCGGAGGCAGACGGTTTAACCCGGAGCCAGCCGTTTCTTCTGTTTCTCAACATCAGCGAGAAGGCAGTCGGTTTAATCCGGAGGCAGTCGATTTAACCCGGAGCCAGCCGTTTCTTCTGTTTCTCAACATCAGCGAAGAGGCAGTCGGTTTAATCTGGAGGCAGTCGGTTTAACCCAGAGCCAGCCGTTTCTTCTGTTTCTCAACATCAGCGAAGAGGCAGTTGGTTTAACCCGGAGGCAGTCGGTTTAACCCGGAGCCAGCCGTTTCTTCTGTTTCTCAACATCAGCGAAGAAGCAGTTGGTTTAATCCGGAGGCAGTCGGTTTAACCCGGAGCCAGCCGTTTCTTTGGCTTTTCAATGTTAACCAGCATGTACACGTCTCTTTCAATGATACCTTCCTGATGTACTGTTCACAGATAATGAATTATCATCACGAGATTCTCAGATCATTTCCCTGATTATTCTTGGACACCAAAATTAATTCTGCATTTCTCACATTATAAATTCATTGTTGTAAGTTGGTCACAACAGTATGAAAATGAAAAATTAATTTATAAATCTCAAAAATTTCTTTAATTATATAAAAAAATGTAAAAAACTTATTTAAATAAATATATTTACAATCAATAGATTTTTTTTATTTGTAAAACCAAGAAGAGTTGTAAATGAAATTGGGCCACCTGCTGAATTAGAGGGAATTATTAATTCAAGGCCCAACCGATTCATGCAATAACCCAATTAAGCCCAAAGAGGAATGCTTTCCTTTGATGATTAAACGAATAGAAAATCAAAGTTGGTGAGGGGATATTTTACTAAGGGCAAATTTACTATACTACCCTCGGAGACTACCAGCCTGGTGCCGCCACGTACCTGTCTCAGGAAACGCCATGTGTCCTCCAGATCTTCATCCCATATTTGATTTTGAATGAGATTGACTCGGTCAACCAGGATTCTCTCCAACGTCTTTTTCAAAGGTTATCCTATCTCTTCAGAGTAAGCTCTACGCCATCTTTAAATAGAAGTCAACTTCTAAAGGTATGGGTATCTGACTACTGATTCACTTTCCATTTCGGGTATCTTCTCCTACTGACTTGAGCGTCGAAGTTCTCCTGGGGGATTAAAGCCCCGCCCTTGCAGGTATTTGCTTCAAGGCAGACCTCGGTGATCGGTCCAATATCATCATTTGCTGCCACCGTGGGGCTGGTTGCTTTATCTTATCTTATTCATCGAGTACCTTGGTCGAGCTGAAGTTCCCCCGTTATGGTGACGAGAAGAAATCCACCGTGAGCTGCTAGGGCCCAGCCCATAGGGGGTCATCCCCGAATCCCTCGCCATCACAGGATCGTGTCGCCCAGTTAGAGGGACAGGTCCAAAGTTTGACGGAATTGCTCAATAACTTTTTGACCCAACAGCAACCTCCGGAGATGAGACTAGTGGAGCACTCCAATCACGACAGTCGACACCAGGGGGACCATTACTCTAGTCATAGAGAATTCTGAGGAGGCGAATCCCTTCGTGCTGGGAAGGAGTCCTATCAGGACAAGAGACGAAGCGGACCCTCCAGGCATGGCGAGTATGGGAGGCCGGGCTCAAAGAATGAGGAGTCCTCTAGTCCCAATTATGCCTGGGATGGAGGGGCTCAGCGAGAAAGACGTTTGCGGCATTTGGAGAGAGAGGTTACAGAGTTGAGACGGAGGGAGGAAGAGCCACTTGACATTGTTTCCAATCAGTCATTAAGTCGAGAGATCATGGCAATTATCCCATCCGAGCACCTTCGAATCCCAGCCATTAAGCCATATGGAGGCACAACTGACCCCACTGACCACTTGAATCTCTTCGCCTCTCACATGATGGTCCAGGCAGCACTTGATGCTATGTGGTGTAGAGTCTTCCCGGCCACTTTAGAAGGACATACATGGTCTTGGTATTAAAGTCTGGCACATTGGTCGATTGCTAACTTCGAACAGCATCAGAATAAGTTCTTGGCTCATTTCGCTCCCCTCCGAAGGCACCGAAGGTCTACCATGACCCTCGTGAATCTCAAGCAGAACCAAGGGGAGTTGTTAACAGATTTTATGGCCAGATTTAATATGGAGGCATTGAGCATTGAGAACCTTGATCAAAGTATTGCTATGGTGGCCTTTAGAATGCCTTGAGGGCTAGCCCTTTCACTTAGTCACTGGCTAAGAGGCCTCCCTAGACGTTCACAGAGATCTTGAGCCGAGCCACCAAGTACATTAATGCCAAGGAGGTGATGCGGGCCAAGAGGATTGAGTACTTAGATAAGAAAGAGAAGAAAAGTCAAAATAAAGAGTAAAAACTTGAAGATAAACCGGGCCGACAGGGGGAGAGGTCGGGCCCCTAATGGAGTCCGGTCAGGTTCACCCTGCTTAATACTTCTCGGGCTGAGATCCTGGCTACAATTGAGAATAAGGATTACTTCAAAAAAATCGAGGCCCATAAAAGCCTCAACTAGCAGACGGAGTAAAGACAAGTATTGTCGATTCCATCAAGATCATAAACATGACACAGAGGAGTGCCATCAGCTTAAAGAAGAGATTCAGGAGCTCATCAATCGGGGTTTCCTGAGGAGGTTTGTAGCTAAGGATACTGAGCCACAAAGGGGTGAACGACGGAGATCAAGGAGCCCCCCTCGTAGGCGTGGTAGATCTCAAGAACGATGCAGAACCAGAACCTCACCCCTAAGAGAGAATTGTTAGGGGGAGGGGAGTCCTCCACAACATTTAATTTTTCATACTCTAGCAGCTGGGGTGGTGCCAAGCAAGGAATCGGGCGAAAGTTCTAATCTGTATCGACATGGGAGAGTCAAGAGGGCTCGACCAAGGGATGTTATCTCCTTTACGAATGACGACTTTCTCGGGTATCCGGTTTCTAATGATCCGCTGGTTATCACCACAAAATTGGGAAAAATGAGAGCTTCGGTAGACCCTCGTGGACCCAGGAGCTCCTCAGAGGTTTTATATCAACAGGCCTTCTTAGGCATGGGATACGAGATGGAACAGTCGAAGCCTGCTCGTGTCCCTTTGATTGGATTCAATGGGGAAGTGGTATATGCGAATGATATGTTCTAGCTCTTGTTAACTCTTGGAAAGGGTTCTCGGTCTACCTAGGTCATGTTAGACATTTTGGTGGCAGAGGTCCCCTCGGCCTACAATATGATCCAGAGGAGATCGGGACTAAATGCTTTACGGGCCGTGCCGAGTACTTACCACATGGTGCTTAAATTCCCTACTGCTGCGGGGGTTGGAGAAGTCAAAGGAGACCTAAGGTCCGTCTGGGAGTGCTACAAGGCATCCATCAGCACAGCTAAGGGTATTGTACAGGAGCGATCAGAGCCGCAGGAAGGTTTAGGACGGAGACATGACCCTACTATAGGGGTGGTTGGGATTTCCCCTCCCACCACTGTCAGTTTTTTATTGGAGGGTCCAAAGAACCCGAAGACTGCTAAGCTGGTGGATGAGCTCGTAAAGGTACCATTGGACCCGGATCGACTCGATAGATGCGTAAGGGTGAGCACCCAATTGAAAAACCCTCTTCGGACCCGAATTGTATCCCTTCTCCGCCAATATGCGAATATTTTTGCATGGTCAATCCACGACATTCCTGGCATAGACCCGACAGTGATGACGCACCGGCTGGGAGTGAAACGGGGGTACCGACCTATCATACAAAAAAAGAGGAATTTTGCCCCAAATCGGGCAAGGGCCATAGAGGTCGAGGTGGAAAAACTGTTGATAGCATGGTATATTCGGGAGGTTGATTATCCCAAGTGGCTCGCCAATGTGGTTCTGGTTCCTAAGGGAGAAGGTAAGTGGAGGTTATGTATTGATTTCACAGACCTTAACAAAGCTTGTTCAAAAGATAGTTATCCACTTCCTCATATTGATGCCCTAATTGATGGCATGACCACCTCATGAGTTTTCTATATGCTTTTCAGGGATACCATCAGATCCCGTTGCACAAAGAAGATCAGGAGAAGACGGCATTCATTACTGACCGGGGCACCTATTGCTATACTGTTATGTCTTTCAACTTAAAGAATGCAGGAGCTACATACCAATAGCTCGTAAATAGGCTTTTTTAGGACCAGTTGGGTCGCAACATGGAGGCCTACGTGGATGACATACTAGTGAAGAGCCTGCTAGCAGAGGAGCATCCGACAAATCTGGAAGAGTGCTTCAAAACCTTGTGCAGGTTCCAATTGAAACTTAATCCTTCTAGGTGCACTTTTGGTGTCTCTACAGGGAAGTTCCTGGAGTATATCGTGCATCATCATGGGATCGAGGTGAATCCCAAGAAGATTAAAGCGATACTAGAAGTGCCGACCCCAAGAAGCATTAAGGAGTTCCAGCAGCTCACCGAAAGGATAGCGGCTCTAGGGAGATTTCTCTCCCGATCGGCAAAAAAGGGCCTCCCTTTCATAAAAGCCCTATCCAAGACCAAGGATTTTGTCTGGGACGTCGAGTGCCAGGAGGCTTTCAACGAGCTCAAGGAATGCCTGGCCTCACCGCCAATCCTCACTAAGCCAAAGATGGGCGAGCCGCTATACCTCTACTTGGCCGTAGCAAAGGAAGCAGTAAGTTCAGTACAGATGCGTGAAGAGAATAAGAGGTAGATGCCAGTATACTACACGAGCAAACGATTGTCTGTGGCAGAGGCTCAGTATTCCCCTATGAAGAAATTGGCATTTGCCCTAGTCGTCTCAGCGAGGAAGTTGCGACCCTACTTCTAGGCGCACTCTATCATCATGCTTACTGACCAACCTCTAAGACAGGTTCTAGGGAAGCCGGAGCTCTCAGGGAGAATGTTGAAGTAGTCGATGGAGTTAACAGCATTCGACATAGAGTACAAGCCTCGTTCAACTATTAAGGCCTAAGCCTTAGCAGACTTCATCGCCAAAGGATTTGGGCTTGTAGGATCACCAAAGGATAGCCTAGGATCATAGGTGTTAGCGGTGGATGGCAGCTCAAACCCTGGGGGTGGAGGAGGGCTGATGATTAAGAGCCTTGAGGTTCAATCCTGGCTATACGCTCTACATTTTGAGTTTCGGGTGTCCAACAATGAGGCGGAGTATGAGGCCCTCATAGCTGGTTTGAGGCTCGCTGTACAGCTGGGGGCGAGACATTTAATCGTACAGTCTAATTCTAACCTTGTTGTTTAGCAGGTGAAGGAAGAATATGAGGCCAGGGAGGACCACATGTCCAAATATTTGAGTTTCGTTCAAGAGTTGATGAGTCATTTTCGATTTGTGAAAATAGAGCATGTACCCCGATCCCGAAATGTGGAAGCAGACATCTTATCCCAGATCGCGTTAGCCTCTTTCCCAACCCTTTCTAGATAGATCTTTATTGAGGCACTACCCCGGAGAAGCATTGACGAGGTCATGGAGCAGCTATGTCTTGACCTGGAACCAAGTTGGTTGGACCCTTTTGTCAGTTATTTGAAGGACGGCAAGATACCAGAGAATGATTTAGAGGCCCGGGAGCTAAAAATGAGGGCTCATAAGTTTATACTAATCAACGAGGAGTTATATAAGAGATCCTTCACTCAACCACTCTTGAAGTGTGTGAGACCACGCGAATCTGGCTATATTTTGAGAGAGATCCATGAGGGAATATGTGGGAGTCACATAGGAGCCCGGACCCTCTATCAAAGGCCCTCTGGCAAGGGTATTATTAGCCAACTATGGTGTCTGATGCAGAGCAGTTGGTCAAGAAATGCAAAAGATGCCAACGGGTCTCCAACCTAATCCATGTTCCTAGTGCCATGCTCACCCACCTGGTTCAGCCATGCCCCTTTGCCCAATAGGGGATTGATATTCTAGGTCCTTTCCTGCTTGCCATGGGTCAACTTAAATTCTTGATCGCTGCTATAGATTACTTCACCAAGTGGATAGAAGCTGAGCCCCTAGCCTCCATCACTGCACAAAAAGTGAAGTAATTTTTATGGAAGAACGTGTTTTGTCGATTTGGGATCCCACGAGTGATTGTTTCGAATAATGGGACCCAATTTACAGATCAGACAGTCAAAGAATGGCGTCAGGAGTTGGGGATCAAGAAGCACTTCACCTCTGTAGCTCATCCACAAGCTAACAGATAGATTGAGCTTGCCAATAGGACTATGCTCCATGGATTGAAAGCCCGGGTCGACAAGGCAGATGGAAGCTGGGTGGATGAGTTACAGAGCATCCTTTAGTCTTATTGGACCACTAGGAGGGGATCCACCGGGGAGACCCCATTTAGCTTATGTTACGACTCAGAAGCCCTTATTCCGGTAGAGATTGGGATCCCAACTTTTAGAGTGGAGCATTTTGACCTGAAGTCCAGTGAGCAAGGCTTAAGGAATAACTTGGATATAGTGGAGGAGCTTCGAGACGACACAAGGGTTCGTCAGGCGGCTTATAATCAGTGGATTGAGAGGTATTACAATCGGAGGGTGAAAGCTCAGAGTTTTCTACCTGGCGATTTGGTCCTTCGACGAGCAAGTGTTAGCAACCCCCGAGATTCTAACAAGCTGTCGCCGACTTGGGAAGGCCCCTATCAGGTTACCGAGACCCTCAGCCCTGGGGCATACCGGCTCGAGACCATGAACGAGACTCCTATAAAGAATACTTGGAATATTCAGAACTTGAGAAAATTTTATCAATAATGGGTTACCCCCAAGGACCTTGGAGCTATGTATTTTTCTCAATAAAATCTCATTATGTTCTTTTTATATGTGCAGACTTTGTCCTACAAAGTATAAAAAAGAAAAAATAGGGAACGAGAGGCAAAAAGAAAGGAGAGGTTTTCCCTCTCCCAACCTCAAAGGCCTCCAAAGGGATTTTTTACTCCTTTCATCCTCGCTAAAGATAACAAAAGCAATGGGCCAGATATGGCCCTAGGGGACCACCCCTAAAATAAAAAGAAAGAGCAAAGGGCTAGATATGGCCCCAAGGGACCACCCCTAAGATAAAAAGGAAAGAAAGGCTAAGGGGGGTTGGAAGTAACCCTCGAAAAAGCTGACCTAAGGGGTCCCGGAGAAGACTCTTAAGGCCTCGCCTCCTTACCGGAGTTACAGAGGGCTAAAAATAATAGGAGCAGATGTAACTCCAGGGGACCACCCTTAATAAAAAGAAACCAAGTAGAACAAGCATCCGCCACTACGTCAACATGCGAGCTACGGTGGAGGGGTAAGAAATCGGATAACAGAGATCACCTGGCTCAGACTATTACAAAAAACATATCTTGGAGGCACTTTATTTAACAAAGTGAGAAAGGTCTAGTACAACTCGAGCTCAAGATAGGAAAATGCATACAAACATAAGGACTAGCAACTAGGCTTCTTCTTCAGACTCCTCAAATTCAACGGCAGAGGCTTGGGAAGAGGATACCCGGCTGAGCTCTGTGATCACGTCTTCCATGGACTTGACGAGGGTAAAATTGAGGTCAGGGTAGGCTTTTTTCACTTCCTCCTTGCAACGAGTGAAGCCTCTCTTCCAGACACCTTGCAACTCACGTCTGATATGTCCTCTCACCTCGGGGAGCTGGGTGGGATTTGCATATCTCTCATCTAGCTCTCGATTGCGCTACTGAGACCGTCCAACTCTTCTTCCATGGCATGACGGCTAATCTCAAGCCCTTGGAGCCGCGCCTCTAACTCCGCGGCTCGTTGATGTTGAGCTCGCAGATCTTCGTCCCACTGCTCGATGGTCCTACAGCAGTCAGTAAGGGCATTATCCAGTTCTAGCATTTTTTGTGAGTTCTTCACCATTCGCCTTTGGAGCCCGTTTTGAGTGACAATACTCTGTATTCAAATAGCAAAAATTAGAATTTGGGGGCTGAAAGTTCTCTGTGTTAAAGGACCGAGAGACTAACCTAAACCAAACCCTGGCAGTAGTAAGACTCCAAGGTCTCCAAAGTTAGATCCGCGGCCCCTTCCATGTCCGCCTGGGTCGATAGGCCTTGGATAAGCTGAGTCGCCACCCAAGCCTCACTGCTGTGGTCTGACTAGTGAACATTCCAATTTGGTCAATGAAGAGCCCAGTTGGGAATGGACGCCTCCTCCTCCTGAATCATGTCAAAAAGGTGTCCGGTGCCTTGAGAGCCTCCTGCCTCGGGTTGGGGAAAAGGCGCGGAAGAACGGGACCCAGAGGCCTTCGATTTTTTGTGTTGAGGTGGGAGCCGAGAGTCTTTGGTACGTCTCTTGGCATTCTTCGAGACCCGTTTGGCCTTTTCAACGGCTTGCTTATCGGTCCCCCACAGCTCCGCGTCATCAATCATCTTGGCTAAAAGGAATGACAAAATAAAGTGAGTGTCAAGATAAAGAAACATGCATGAATTAGAGACATGAAGTGGAACAAGATGATTGAACAAATAAACCTAAGAGAATGGTATTGACACACACCCTCGAGAAACAGAGTTTGCTCATTAATCAATCTAGAGGTACTAACGTGCTCCAGACCCATCAAAAGCTCAGCATCCCTCCTCTCTAATGGGGACATTTCACGTGGGAAGCTTGTAAAGGGAGGCCGACGCCAGGCGGAAGGCACACCCATAGTAACGAAGGAAGATCCCATGAAGAAAAATCAATTTTTCCAACCTTTCAAAGAGGACGGGGTGTCTACAAGGAATTTACAGCCAGGGTATGCCATGAAGGAGTAGTGAAATTCGAACTTATCAACGCATACAAGGCGAAATAGTTTTAAGAAAAGCTCAGTTTTAGGGACGATACCTCTCCCCCGACAACATATAACAAAGGAGACTAAACTCTTCCACCCATTGGGCACTAGTTGAGAAGGACATAACCCTACGAGATGAAATAACTCAGCTAGGTTTCCTTCGAAAGGAAATCGACAACTGGCTTCAAGAGAGGCTTCACAAATTGTTAAACCACCAGGAGGGGATTGATGGGCTCTAAGGTTGGAGGGTGCAGCGTACCAATGTCCTTGATGGGGAGATGATATCTTCGAACGAGTCCGGAGACCTCATCCTCGAACAAGGTAGAATAAGCAGGGGTTAGGTCATTAAGGAGACCGCTGTGCTCGAGCTCTAACTCTATGTCAATATCATTATCAAAAGAGAAGGCATCAAGGTGAGGCCGGGAGGTCCCAGCGTCTCCTATTTGCATACTAAACTGGGAAGAGGAGCTAGAAGAGTCTATGCTATTCTCATCCGAGTTACTAGAGAAGGTCATGGGGATCGACTTACTAAAGCAACGTGACATAGGGAAGAGAGACAACGAAAAACCACAAAAAATAAGATAAGGGAGGCAAAAGAATACCAGCTGATGAGAAGAATTCCAAAGATGAAAAGTAAATGCACAGGAGAAGCCTTAGGAAGGAGCCAGTCCATCCCTTGTTGAAATTGAAGGCATCGCTCAGAGTCTCTTGTACCTCGTGGGAAGCCTGTATGAAAAAAAAAATTAGCCAAGAAAAACCAATTAGAGGCAGGGGCCAAGAGATCCCCCCCCCCAAAAAAAAAGGGATAACTAGACCCCCATAGACAGCGTCGGGCGGCCAAGCGGGGCCGAGGCGCGCTGCCGAGCGAGGCCAAGGCACGCGGCCTCAGCCAGCGCTGCCTCAACCCACGTGGCCGAGACCGCTGGTCTTGGCCAGCGGGGCCGAGCATGCGCGGCCAAGGCCAGCGCAGCCAAGCCGCGCGACCTCAGCTAGTGGGGCCGAGGCACGGGGCTCCGCCTTACCGCTTCAACCCGCGCACCTCGGCCAGCGCCGCCGAGGCACGAGGCCTCGGCCTTGTTGCCTTAGCCCGCACGACCAAGGCCAACGCGGTCGAGCCGTGTGACCTCGGCTAGCGTGGCCTCAGCCCGCGGCCTCCCCCAACAAGGCCGAGACTGCTGGTCTCTACCACACGCAAAAAATATATATATAAAAAAAATAAAAAATAATAATAAGAAAGAAAAGAAGACTAAAATTGAATAAGAGAGGAGAAGAAACCTCTTACCTTTTACTCCACTCCAAGAACACTTTCACTCCAATAATGCTTAGGATGAGGGGATCATGTCCACATCCCTTTTCATAGAGTTCTTTGAAAGTCATGAGAAGGGTGAGAGGACTTTGAGTTGGGAAGTGAGCCAATAATTGAGATCATTAATCCTATTTTTTGCAAAACTAACTCTTTTTTGCAGAAGAGCAGAAAAGCTTGAAGGACTACTTCTTCAGTAGCCCAAGCTCCTCACCCTCACAACTCAAGAAGTTGGGGGGCAAGTGGTGAGGGGATATTTTACTAAGGACAAATTTACTATACTACCCTTGGAGATTACCAGTCTGGTGTCGCCACGTGCCTATCTTAGGAAACGTCACGTGTCCTCCAGATCTTCGTCCCATATTTGATTTTAAACGAGATTAACTCGGTCAACCGAGATTCTCTCCAACGTCTTTTTCAAAGGTTATCCTATCTCTTCAAAGTAAGTTCTATGTCATCTTTAAATAGAAGTCAACTTCTACAGGTATGGATATCTGACTACTAATTCACTTTCCATTTCGAGTATTTTCTTCTACTGACTTGAACGTTAGATTTCTTCTAGGGATTAAAGTCTCGCCCTTGCAAGTACTTGCTTCTAGGCAAATCTCGGTAATCAGTCCAGTATCATCAGAAGTTAAAAACAAAAATTGTTTTCTCCACCTGAACATGGACTAAATAATCACATATTCTTCTACAAATTAACAAATTCAACTGAATCAACTCACTGCTTATGTAACTCTAAAACTGGTAATAAAATGCCGTGAGGAGCACAAACAATTAGAACTCAGATTCATTATATCATCTTGTCGCGATTGAGATGGGTCAAGGACTGTTTATTCTGAGGAATATTGGGTCCAAGAAATTTTTTATTGCTCCAGTCAGGATCAAAGGAAGAGTGGTAAATATCATAATCGTGCCCAATTATATATTTTATTAATTAAACAAATAAATCATTTTGAGATTATAAAACATTATTAATAAAATATCATTTTTAATTTTACTTACAAAGTAAAGATTTATACAAATACAATTTAAATTGCAGCTTTCTATTTGCGCCGAGATATATCTCTTAACTTCTAAGCCATTTAAAAAACTATTTGTATATGCAAAACATGACATTTTAAATCTTTTAGAATCAGGTTTGGAATGGGGGGCATTATAGAGAGATAAAACATAGTAATATTGAAGTCATGACTTGTACAATATAAGATTATCGAGAAAGCGTATTCAATTAAAAATAGAAATACAGAAACGCTTTGTGTTGCCTGAAAGCATCTTCTGACTACAAAACTCAATGCAAAATTGGAGCCAACAAAATTTCAAGGAAACTTGTACACAACACAATTTGTAGGAAGAATTTGGAGTAGGTATAATGGCTGATTCGGTCTTTTCTAATACCTCACGAATTGTCTCGAATCATCTTCGCCTCTTTGTTTGCCGTAGGGGCTACTCTCACTAAACCCATGATGATGGCTGCCTTCAACCTTGCGCATTTTCTTCCTGAACTTGGAAGCACTGCTGTCTATATTCAGATTTATCTTTGGCGGATTAGCGAAGCAGAAAGAAGCAGCAACAGCCTTGCCAAAACAAAAGATAAAGTTCAGCTATCAGCTATACGTGGGTCGTATCAGGTATGCCCATCTAATTCAGTAGTCAAAACATGTGCTTCTACGGCCCTTAACATCTACCATTCGTTCAAAGCTCAAATTATTCTTAACCATGCATTATATGTGGTATATTGTAGCCAAAATATGGGTCTGCAAATGGTTTCCTGGAAATTTTAAGGATAAAGTTCCTGAATACTTGACAGAAAAATACGCATCAATCACAAATTCAATTGACACCGAGTGCAACAACAATGTTAATATTCCCATTCTTGATGAGATACCTGCAAGTCGAGGCGATGAACGTTGAAGACATCCTTCATTGAATGTGAATTATAGGCTAATATGTATGATCTGTATGCATCTTTAGCAGACTTGTTCAAGTAATAATTTTTGGCCACCATTTTTTCCTGTTTCAATAACAAGTCCATTCAAGTTACCCGAATCAAATGCTGAAACCAGTAAATAAAAGAATAAAGGAAAATAAGCTGGAAAAAAACATACCAGGTATGGTTGCACGTTGGTTAACTTTTTCGTGTCATAATCGTACTCCTTGACAGGAACTTTTGCTTTCTAAAGAAGGGGCAAGGGAGAAAGAGAAGAATTTTAAGAAACTTCAATCAATCAAATGAAGAGCTAGTTCATTTAACAAGATGACCAACTACAAAACATAATTTGTCTTTTGATGCAAGTAGGGTGTGATTTAGGCTTTTACGGCTCCTTCTGATGCTCCAAAATCATAATTATAAAAGCAAACGGACGAGAGTAGAAATTCAGTTTCCTATGCATATTTTTTACACTAGCATAGATGTCAAGTAAAAATACCTATAAAGCAGTATGCAGACAACAAGAGTTAGCAAAAGGGAAATCTAAAGGCAAAACTTCTCCCACCTCTTCATTATATTATGAGACTTTGCATGAGATGGATCAATATAAAGGAAATTATAATCTTTGCATCTAATTTTCCTTCGTTTCCAAATGGGGGCTCTAACCTTTTTATAGAGGGATTTTCATCTTTATCAAAAAACAGGAGGAAAACCAATCACAATTTTTTCAAAGTACTTAGTCCACTTATTAGTTACTATTTATATACAACTTGTAGAAAAAAAAAAAATATATCAGACCTTAAGATACTGCAAAAACTGCATTTCTTCTGGAATCAACAAAAGTAAGGCATTTCCCTTCGCTCCTTCCCCACGGGCTGTACGACCAACTCTGTGGATATATTCCTGAATTCAGTTATTCAAAACAACACCAAACAGTAAATGATGATGAAAATGGGATACTAACAAACACAGCTGAGATTAACCAGAGAAAAAAAAAATTAAGACCTTGGGATCATCGGGGGGATCATATTGCAAAATCCAATCCTACAAATAGAGCAGAGAAAAGAAAATTAATTAACATGAACTATAATGGATGAAAATTAAATTACATATAACTGGCCTCTTCTTGCCAGCATTATAGATGATTTTGCATCCTTTTCTCACATTTCATTGCAGTAAATTAGATCCTAATAATAGATACATTTAAGAGTTTAAAAATCACAATTTTAAACACAATCCAGCAGGAGACGTACCACCGCAGGGATATCAAGGCCACGAGCAGCAACATCAGTGCATAACAAGATACCTTTCTCTGCTTTGCAAAACTCAAGAAACGTGGCTGTGCGTTTTTGCTGCTTTTGCTTTCCATGGATATCAAAGCAATCGATAGAAATATATCTAAGAAGTTCAGAATGAAATTTTACAGAATTGCAAGAGGAAAAAAAAACCATCACTTTCTTTGAGAGATTCTTTTTCAAGAAGGTATAGAGAATAATAAATCTCTTCGCACTTGGCACAATACAGTAGCCTTGTTGCAGCCCATCATTAGTGACCTACAATACCAAACATCTTGTCAGGCTTTAGAAATGGAGACTGAAGAACAGCAACTGACAAATATTAAATAAATTTCAAGTATTAGTTTACCTTATTTCGACCATCATCTACGTTAATATATATAGGAGTTGTCTGAAAGGACAAACGAGCAAGATCCTCAACCTGAAGTTTAGAAATATTTATATCAACTCTCTAAAACAGATAACTAGGATTTTTCTATGGCCAAGTAAAAATATACAAGTTCAGAAAATTTTTCATGTATCAGAAAACTCCAGTAAGAAGTTTCCTAAAAATGCAAAGATCTCATGACATTGAGAAAGAAATTTAAACTTCTGAAGATAATGCTAGATCTAAGTAAAGAAAACAGTCAGAGAGACTACGCTCGGATACAGACACCTTTCTAGTCTGGGTAGCTGAGAAAAGAGCTGTTTGCCTCTTCTGCACAATAGGTAACATTTCAATTAGTTGCAGTACAATACAATACAAGACAACAATTCCTAACATTCCAAAAAGTGAAGAAGACAAACTTGAATTGACCCAGCACACTGCAGGATGGCCAAAAAGTGCAAAAATAATAGTCATTAATGAATTAGCAAATCAATTAACTCCACACCCTGAACATAATAACAAGCAAGATACCATTGACATTTTGGCAGCTTGATAGGTGAAAATGAAATAAACAAAGGGAAAAAAGTTCACATCATGTAAGCCCTTGGTTCAGATTGGCGTTATGACATTCTTTTTTTTTCCTGCAGAACTGTAATGGAATTCCTTACCTTCGGCAAAATCTTAATGATTTGCTTCATTTCTTCTTCAAAGTTTGCTTCCAGAATCCTGTCAGCTTCATCAATCACAAGGCACTACAAATGACAGATATCATAGATGAAAGTTATTACACACAGTAGAAAAACACTAAGCAGATTGTTCTGGCTTCAACAAGATTTTGCATTACAAGCTAAAATGAAACTCAAAAGGAAACAGCTGAAAAGAGGTGAAAGCAAGAAAATGAATAAGAGAAAGAACAAGCCTACATGTCTACAAGCAAGTAGAACTCATCCCATATCAGCAAGAAAAAAAAAAAAAAAGTAAAACCATTATCCTCCTTAAAACACAAAAATGGGAATGAACAAATAAATAAAGGTTCAGCTAAAGAAAGAATACAATGTCGTAAGCTATTAGTATCTCTTATCATTCCTCTAGAGTCAAACACACAACATTACACAAAGAACAGTACACACAGAGATCTCCACCTGTACCATAGCAAACCTTGAAGTATTGAATGTAAAAAATTCCAGCAATGAAGTCAAAACTGTAACCAAAAGTAGGAAATACCATACTCTTTTTTCTTTTTTTACCATCAGAATGAAATTAGGATCTTTTTTATTCTGTTTCTAAAGAGAATCTTCATTCATATTATTCCAAAAAATGAAATCCAAAAAAATAAAAATAACTAAAGAATGCACATTTTGAGATTAACTAATCTTTACCATCTAGAACACTAAGATCCAGGATAAAATTTATTATACCATGAACTTTAGATCAAGCCCTGATGGGACAACAAGATAATTAACTGCATAAGAGTATTTTATAATCTAGTTAATCAATAACTGATCCCATATACATTGCCAATAAAGCCATACTGCATTCTTGACAGGTAATCATATAGAGCTGTTCATTCAATGAATGAAAATCATACCTTCAGATTTTTATATATGAAGCCCTTGGTGTTCTGTAGGTGGTCAAGAAGTCGCCCAGGGGTAGCTACCAAAAGATTTACTCCCTTAACAATACGCTCTGCTTCTCCTCTTCGAGAAGCCCCACCAATAACCAAGCCAAGAGTCTGAGAATGATGCTTGAGAAGGTCAGCTGCCACTGCATGTGTCTGCATGCATCAATAGATGATTACTCCACTGGAATAATGAGATTGCATAATTTGTGTTTCCCACAAGTAAATTTCATCATAAGACTATCCGTAACAATGACCCAAATTACATAGCCTTCTGCACTTGTTTGCCCTTCTATTTGCATTTTAATTAAAGCATCAAATTTCATAGGTTTGTGTGTTTATGTTTGGGGGGGGGGGGGGAAGGCAGTTGAACTTCAAATGTTAAAACTGCATTTGGAAATTCAATGATTTATCTACTTCTCATCAATAGATTTACAGAAACTTCAGACAACAGAGTATTCTTGTGTCACAACCCAACAATATATTAGGAATTACCGTATACATGTATTTTCTTTTGTTGTACTTTGCTGCTAAACTGTTTGTACCTTTCAGTTATATTGTAACTGAAAGGAGAGAATTTCATATAAATAAGCTAGAGTAGGTAGAGAATGCATGCTGTGGAATGATATTTGAATTTCAGACTCTCTCTCGTCAATTGTCCCTCAATTTCCCTCTCTTTCTCTCGGTTCTCCCTAATCTCTCTCTCTGTTTCTGTTCTTCTTGAATTCCTTCCCCAATTCTTCTGATCTGTATCCCTCAATTCCTTGCAATTATCTCCTAAAACCCTAGGTTAAACCCTAGGTACATGACATCTTGGAGAGGATTTAGAACATTTTTCCCTTTCCATTTTTTAATTGGGTGGGGATATTGGGGAGGGAGGTGGTGTAGAAATTTCCCCAAGGGCATTTAGCCACATGAACACCCCCCCCCCCTTTCTAATATTATAAAAACCTATAAGCAAGAAAATTAGTGGAAGGCATAACATGCTCGGATAAAATAATAGAAATCAAATCTAAAAAGAATCTTGACAAACAGAAGATGCTAGAATAACATCAAACAACACTAACATCCCCAAAATAATATTATGCATGCACCCAAAAACTGAAAAGAAACTGAAATAAAGACAGAAATTTCAATGTGCAACAACTAATAATAGTGATTCCTTACTGCAAAAAGAAGGATACAGAATAAGGACAGCTTTATTCTATAGTATTTTTGTTATACCTTGCTTTTTTCAAAAGGATACTTATTAGAAAAAGACATGTGATTGAGAGGATTACAATACATAAGTAAGACTTGGAATTACATCACCGGCTATCGTGAAAAATGCTGACACTAATAAGCAGCTGAAAATGTGGTACAGATTTACTATCCATGGAACAATCAATCATGCCAGTGCATGCATGTGGTCCCGCCCCCCAAAAAAAAACCAAAAAGAAAGAAAAAAAACTATTTTCATAGGGAAGAAACAGGAAGGGAATACAAACCTGTATGGCTAGCTCCCTGGTTGGGCAAATGACAATCACCCCTGTCCCATCACGGGGAGTAAAACGAGCATGATACAACAACTCCATAGCAGGTATCAGAAAAGCAAGGGTCTTCCCCGATCCTGTCCGTGCAGCCCCAAGAACATCCTTCCCTTCCAGAAGTGGTGGAATAGCTCTGAATTGGATCTGCAGTTATTGCAGAAGTTAGTGGAGGAATTCAAAGTCTATTTGGAGATATCCACAATAATGTATTGAGCAAGACAACAAGATTGAGCAATCAGCAAAGGGAAATCAGATTCATGAAGGGATCGATAGCCCATTCTCAAGGACGAATTATGCTGCTGATGCACAAATATACACATTTACAAAAAAGAAGATGCATTGCATAAATCCACCAAGGAGCTCCTTTCTGTCTATTCAAAAAGCAAAGGGATGATAGTTTCTCATTCCTTCAAGAAATTGTCATGACCCCAAGAATCCCCAAGACTGTAATTGTAATTATAATAGTAGTTAGTTAAAATGCATTACTATATTGTACTGTAGGTTGTTCGCGTTATTATATTGTACTGTAGGTTGTTCATGTTTGTACATTTCAGTTAACAGACTATAAATAGGTTAGAATAGGTAGAGAATGGACATGTTTTGAACGATAATTGAACTTGCTGTCTCTCATAACTTTCTGATCTCTCTCGCTACCCTCTGATCTCTCTCCCTTTCTCTGTTCTGACTGCATTTCTCCCTCAAATCTTGCTGTTATCTCCCTCTTCCTGTCTAATTCTCCCTCCATTTCTGTTCTATCTTTCCGGGTTCTACCGAATTCCTCAGTAAATTCCTACTCAATCCCTATGCAAATCCTATGATTGTGACAGAAATGTAGTCCCAGGTGAACTGTTTACTCTATTGTTGTGATAGGTGAGCTATCTTCCCCGTCTGTCTAATCAACCCACCCTTCTAATCAGTGTTTCTTTGTCACCTTAATGAGGTAGGTCTGCATGGTGCTCTTGAAGAAGAAAAACCAAAAAACCAAAACTAGGTCTCTGGAGTCAACAGCCTTTGGTTAATTTCAGTAACCCAAACAAGACCCAACTTGTTTCAGTTTAGTATAATAAACCTCTTGAGGCTTGACATTTCCAGAACAATTAAGAGAATAGAAGAGAGGGAGAGAGAGAATTTGGAGGGAGAGTTTGAAAGAAGTAGAAAGAATTGAGAGAGAAGTTTGGGAGGGAAAGAATTCAGTAATGTTTTCATACATGAATTCTCATCCTAGCGTATCTCATCCTTATATAGGCTCTTCCCTGCAGTTACAACCATACCGAGGGGTAGAATGGTAAAGGCTAAAGCTACTAGTAACGAATTCAGTTGGCTCCCGCCATTACAGTTTTAAATTTTCAGAGAGATTACAATTAGACCCTCGGGTCATGACACCTGGTTTCTCACCCAATAAGGTGGTTGATTCACACTTGACTGTAGATTCCAGTCTGGAAAGACAATTAAAAGGGAAAAATTCTCTGCCTTCACTAAATGTCACACTTCTGAAACAAGTCAAGATTAGAAAGGTTGAGTGAGGAAATACTACAGAAGTCAAGCTAATCATAATGCTAGGAAATTCAGTATAACTTATCCCACATCAAAGTCTTCCTTTAATTTTTCTTCATCTTCTTTTCTCTTCTTTTTTTTTTTTTTGGCAGTGAGCCAGTGACAATAGGCATGTATCAGTATGCCACTACTAATAAGGAATGAGAACTGAGAATTGTGTGAACAGGTTGACAAATAAGTACCTATTTAAAAAAGGCCAATTTTCAGTTCTTCTATCACCTCTGATCAAATAATTACATTACACAATTTGGAGAGCGTATCTTTTTCAATTTGAATTGCTAAAAGTCTAAAACCACTGGGTTGCTAAGAAAAAGAACATTAACTTGCATATAATGTATATTTTTGCTTCAAGCAACCACCATTTCATTGCCCGAGATGAGAGAAAATATGTAATAAGAACTCCCCTCCCAAAAAAAAAAAAAAAATACATGCACCAAGTAGAACAAGGTCTGTAACGCCCTGCCTCTCCAAGGCATTGTATTTATATATATGCTAGGATTTTTTTTTTTTATATGAATCATGCTAAAATCCTCAATATATCTAATAAGAATAACACTCCCAAAATAAAACTAAGGAAATGATATACTTAAACATAAGCGGAAGCAAAATCAGAACCTTAAGAAGTCTCGAAACTCATATCATACATAAGTTCATACATATTGTTCGCCCAACATAATATTACAATAACAATTAAAAAGCATACGACAACAGGTACAAACTAAATACAAAGCCATCTGATACATGGTCCTAGCCCTGGCATAGGACCCACAAAACCTCCATCATACTCATGCCTCGATCACCCCCTTGCCCTTCCAGCCACTAGTCTCGCTTTCCAGAGACAGATGTCCAGCATTAGAAGATGAATCTTTTAAGAGAGGGTTAAGATAATTATGCATGAATGGTGCATGGACATGAACAAACATATGCCCTAATGTAACTCTCCTGGCCCACGAACCCGGCATGGAACCCTAAGCAGAATCCCAACCTGCTTTCAGGATAATCTTAACATTGTTCTATCAATTGCCTTTGAGGAATTACAGCTACTCTATCAGGGCGACATCCCATCCTGACACAAGTATCGATATGCCAATAATATCATGCCAATGAAATATTACGAATAACAATGCAACGATACATGCATAGGTATGACAAAATGCTCATATAACTTAGACACTTTCGTGACTATCATACTCAACATAGGCAATTCATATCATATATAAACTTTTGAAAAAAAAACACTTGCCTTTTTCACACAATTCGGAATACCTCAAAAAATGTGCGCCGCCTTGATTTTCGTGCCAAACCTCAAAATTAGCACAAATCACTTCACCTCAAGCCCAAAGCACCCTATCCATTATATTTATTCAAATAATCATTAAAACCCACTTTTCCATAATTTTCTTGCATTTTTCTCTATTTTTTTCTATTTTTCTTCTCTAATATTCCAAAATAAATACCTACTCAAACTTTTTTCCAATTATTTTTGCACCAAAATTCCTAAAATATTTTTCTAAGAATTTAAAAAAAATTCGAAAAATACCTGAGCCCCACGCCCCCGCACCCGTCGTGCGTGAAAAGAGAGTGAGACTGGCGCGTGAGCTTCACGGGTCAATCGTCTTCTCTGGCACCGGTACACCGGTGATGCTGGTGTCACAGCCAAGGGGGTAATATTGTAATTAGTCATTCAGTTAGTTGAGGTTGTTACTTGGGTGTATGGATTAGCGGATGTAGAGAATTACAGCTAAGTGCACATGGCCATTTGGCTGTTCTAGAAGATGTACTAACCACCTCCCTTATAAATAAGAAGACTACAACAAGGATGGGGATCATGTGAGAATACTACACTGATCTTTTCCCTCCTTTTTTCTCTCTCAAATTATGTCTCTCTTATCCCTCTCTTTCTCTCCGATTCTCTCTTTTCCCTCCCTTATTTTCTCATTTCATTATTTCCCGCCTATTCAGTCTTCTCCTAAAAAATTTGGAAAATACCTAAGCCCCATGCGCCACGCGTGAAAAGAGAGTGAGGCTGGCACAAGCTTCACGCGTCGATCGTCTTCTCCAGCGTAGGTACACCAGCAATGCTGGTTCTTCCCATCTTTCCCTACACAATCGATCCTAATAGTGTAATTATCTGCTTGAAAGAAGCACCAGAGGTACCCCAATGGGCCGATTATAGGTTCGGCCAAATCGCCCACTAGGTTTCCGGTGAGGCTTTGATTCTCAATCCACAGTACACGAAAGCTCTCCAAAACTTCTAGAAACGCTCTACCACTCTCAAAGATTAAAAGCCCATTATCTTTGTTGCTCGATTTGCCCTCTAACGTGCCCGATTTCAAGTTTCAAATTTGAAAATTTTTTGCCACTTCGATCTCCTTTTATAGCCAAAACAGACCCTCCAAACGTTGAATCTCGCTTAATCCAAGGCCACTAATGCACCCACTTGTCCTAGGTCGGTCCAAAACCTCAAAGAGAGCCCCTAAAAATCTTATTACTGTGGCCCAAAATTCCGGACACTTTTGGCCAAAAGTTTGGCCATTTTCGTCAAAGACAAGGCCGATTGTCAGCCTAGGCCTAGCCATGAGGTCCCCCAACCCACTTCCTCGAGTCTCCCGTGACCGAATTCGGTGATGGGATGTGTGGCCGGAAGCTTGGTTAGCCACGTCTGCCCAAGCTTTTCAAAAATTTCACTTTCCCCCCCCCCCAAGTTTAAAAATTCCACTTCAACCCTTTCCACAAGGCCTCTGGTCTTTTCATCACTTCCATTGAGGCCCTCACGTTGTAAACTTCTCATTTGACTCCCGAAGTTTCAGAAATAACGTCATTTCGAGCTCTCGAGAAATTACACTTTAGCTCGGAATTATGCCTTGATTGCGAAACCCCCTTTTTTATCCCGAAACCACTTAAGGGTTGTTCATCAGGCCAAATTTGACTCTTTCAAGGGTTTCATTGACTTTTCGGAAGCCCCTTACGACAGTTCGATTTTTCAACCTAATCCGAAACTGTACCAAAAACTATCTCTGATCCAATTTCTTTCAATGTAATAAATCGTATCTCGATATGTTCGTTAGGGACATACGTATTTCCTTAGGTATCTAAGCTCCCGGACATTCCCTCTAGCTGATTTGGTAGTTTTCTCGAGCTATTCTAATATCGATTCCTTTGAAATTTTGTATTTCTTCCCATACATTTATTTCAAAAGTAACTCAAAAGTTTTGGTATTACAAGGTCAGTCTCCTAATCCTCAATGATCTAAAACATTAAGCTAAAATAAAGGAGCGCACACGTTTCAACAGACTGATTTATCTTCCGAGCAATCCTTACTGTCGTGTCTTTACTAATAAGGACTTGAAGTCACAAAAATGTAATTCTTTCACTACCCTAGTTTCTCTATTTTATGCCAACACATAGACAAATAGAAGGAAAGAAAAACTAAAAGCAGTATTTCAACAGTGAGTAACAGCAAAGAGGCAACCTAAACAAAGTTCATTTTTAATCCCATCCAAACTGCAAACACAAATCGTAATCGAAAAGGCAACAAATTCAAGGCTTTTGATACCTGAGTCAAGAACTGGAACTCCATCTCTTTGATAGCATTGTGAGTGAGTTCCGATATAGGCAACGATTCAAACTTCTCCGTAGTCATAATCCCAGAGGGACTACTCGTCTTCACCTCTTTCTTCTCCTCACTCTTAAACTCTTCCTTGCCCTTGCCTCCCCCTTCTTGCTCTTCTCCCGCCTCATCCCCACCATTATTATTACCATCCTCCTCATTCAATTTATCTCTCTTCAACTCCCTCTTCCTTTTCCTCTCCTTCTTGTTGAGCTCGCCGCCTTCCCTCGCTCCTCCTCCGTCGCTCTCAACCAAATCCTTCCCTCTCTTCGCTTCTGCAACTCCGTTTTCCACATCTTCACAGTCGGCCGCGTCAGACACCGGTACACGCTGCTGCTTCTTCTTTTTCTTCTTCTCTCTCCTTAGCCTGTGCTTCGTCTTGTTCTCTTCGTCAACCATGCTGCTAGGGTTGTTCCTTTCGATCTCTGCCATGACCGGTGGCGGAGCTCGCTGCGCGGTGCTTTCCGTCGAAACAGATGGTGGTCTGCCGTGGTTCACGAGTGGAATATGGCGGAGGCAGGTGCCGGAGAGAAAACGGAGGGGCGATAGCGTGTGCAGTGGCCGGCGGCAAACGCAACCGCCTATCGGAAGAGACGGGGGGAAAAGGAGTCCAAGGCTTTTCAAACCCTAACTGCCTCAATGTGACCATTTTATATTAATGCCCATGGATCGGGGTCGGGTCCTTAGTAGCGAGGAAAGCCCGCCCAACTCACAACCGGGGCCTGGCCCTTCGGCCAGCCTACTCGCGGGCTGGGCTGGCGCCAGCCACGTTCCGTTTTTCTCCTTTTTACTTTACTCTGTCTTTGAACATTCAAAATTATATGTTTTTTAATAAATAAAAATCATTGCAACGTTCTTTTTTCTTATTTTCAGATACCATAACAAATTATGTGAGTAGTTTTTAATTATCTATTAATTTTTCATTTCAATTTCAATAAAATATCTTTTCTCTTGGTTTTTTTTTTGGCTTTGTGGCTCTTTTATTTTGCTGTTCTTTTTATATTTTTTAATAGTCAACATGGTGCAATGCACTAAAACCATGCTTGGTCAATTTATAATTTAAATTATTTTTTTCCTCTATATAAGAATTGCATTAAAATAAAAAAATATCACAAAAACGTCTACAATTTAAAGGTAGGACAGAGTTTCACAATATAAAAACCAAACTAGAAGTGTAATACCCCATGTTTGTATGAGGTTGTCACGTAATTTTAATAAATTTTGAATATCGAAAAAATTGATTTGATAACAGTTATATGTACCGAATCGACTACAGGAAATGTCTCGGAGTGAAATTGTCTAAAGAAAATTATATAGTCTCGACGAACGTTCCGAGATAAGATTTATGGTATCGAAAGAAATCAGATCGGGAATAGTTTTCGGTATAATTAAAATAAAACTGTCATTTATGCTGTAAAATCGAATTGTCGTAGGGAACTCTCAAAAAATCAACGGAACCCTTGGGGGGCTCCGATTTTACGCAAGGATCAACTCTTCAGTGGTTTCGAGATGAAACAAAGGGCTCGAGAGGACACAATAGCAAAATCGTCTACATCGAGTAAAATTTAAGTTATTAATTATGGATTTTCGGTATTGGAATGTTAATTAATTCAATGTTTAAGGGTATAATTGCAATAAAGGAATTAATTAAGTGGAATTAAGGTGAAAAGTGGAATTCAAATATATAATTTCTCTTGATTAATGGTGCAATTTATAGTTATATATATATATATAAGTTGCGTGTCTGTGCACGCAAATGGCATGCCTTGTAATTTTCGAGCCACGCCCCTGCAGCTGAAGCCATGCCTCTGCAATGAACTGATTCTCACGTCAAAAGTAGGGAAGGAATTGCACGCAAAGAAGGTATGGGCAAAGGCGTGAGATGAGACAATGGAAATCGGCTATAAAAATGGGGAGATTGTGAGAAATGGGGAAGAGCAACAGAAAGTTATAGAGGAAGAGGGAAAGCAGTCGCGAGCTTCCAGCAAGCTCGAGCAAGAGAGGGCGACCATCGATGGTGCGGTGATGGCAGCAGTGCGGTGGCGATCAGTGGGTGTCTGAGGAGGCTACTGGCGTGGGCGGAAGCAGCCATGGCAGCCGCGGAGCTTCCATGGCAGCAGCTGGGCGACTGCGTGTAGGAGGCCAGTCGGCGTCCGCGGTGTCTGCAATTGTGCACGGTGGAGCAGGGGGCGATCAATGACGACAATGGTGGCCAAGAGGCGGCCGAAAGAGTCAAACTCGTGGCCGTGGCAGCCATGGTCGCGAGCTCACCAAGCTGGGTGCAAGGCAGGGGCAACTGACGGTGCTGCGTGACCAGTTTCCAGCGAGACTAAAGGTCAGTGCTCGATAGGCGGGAGGCGCCAGCGGGCAGCGGGGGAGGCGGCAGCAAGCAGGCGGCGGCGAGCATGGCGGTTCGCGTGCAGGCGGGAAGAGGAGGAAGAAGAAGAAGAAGGGAGGAAGGAGAGGAGGAAGAAGGAAAAGAAAAAAAGAAGAAAAGAAAAGAAAAAAAAAGAAAAAGAAAAGAAAAGGGGAAAAATATCAAAAAAATTCTAGAAAAATCCCAAAAAATAGGAAAATATGTTTTGGTAAAATTTTGGAGATTTTAGTAAGGAAAATGGCTCGGGCACGCATTTTCGAGGATATGGCATGCATACCGACGAAGTCAGAGATGCTAAGTTAAGGTAAGTAAAATTTCTTAGAAAATTTTAGAAATTCAAGAATATTATTTTATGAATTTTCGTAGAGAAATATTTGAGAAAATATTTTAGAAATATTTAGTTTAGATTTATTAAGGAAAATTAGGAAGAAATAGAAAGAAAATTAAAGAAAATACCAAAAATTATGAAAAAATAGGTTTTAATGTTTATTTAAATAATTATGGTGATTAGGATGCTTTAAGGCTTAAGTTGAAGTGACTTGTCAAATTTGAGGTTGGCACGCAAATCGAGGCAATGCACGAGGCAATGCACGGATATCGAGATAGTCCGATAAGCTTAAGAAGGTAAGTGGTATTTCTCAATTAAAGTTAGTTTTATGAAAAATGCTTGGTTTGTAAGTGAATTATGTTCATCGAAAATGTTTTCATCATATTGACATACTCTGATATGTACCCATCACATAGATTGCATACATGACATGACTATGAAATGCATAAATACACGTTGATATCATTGATCACTCGCATTGAGGCCGTATGGAGTATGAATTGGCACCGCTGCTTTACCAAGGGTGCACCCATACACCCTGACTTCAAAACAGGTGGCCACAAAAATGGTGGGTAGCATGAGGGGTGCAGTTGACACCTATGAGGAAAGACATTGCATTCATGCACGAAATATATTTTCTGTACCCTTACTTAAATGGTTCATCATCTAACTTGGGTTTTTGCCCCTAGAATATTCAAACGTTACAGATAGAAATTGTAGCAGATTTGAGGATAAATGAGGTATGAAATGGCACTTAGCAGAGTTCAAGAAGAATGAAATGTATGTTATGCAGCCCATGTATTTAAGTCCTACTACTTTAAATTTTGAACGTTTTGAGGAATGTTGATTTATATTCTTATGGTTAATGAAGAAATAAGAGTTGACTTATAATCAATGTTAAGATATCAGGTTTTGATCATTACTTCCGCATTTGATGTGTATAATGATTCTCTCTCGAGATTAATGTATGGAAATTCTGGGACGAATTCGAGGAATGATGTAGTTTAGCTTTAGTGTTTGAAAGAAAAAAAATTATTATCCCGGAATTGTCCCAAGTTATAACGGGCCCGAGAAAGCGGGGGGTTACAGTTGGTATCAGAGCTTAAGTTTATTGGAAGACTTAAGTGACTCTAATGTAGTTGATATCAGAGTTAAACCCTATTTGGAGATTATGGAATAACAATTTGGAGACTTAAGAGGATCCGATATTGATAGAACTAGTTAGTAGGAACCCCAAGTGGAGGTTTAGGGGAAAGAGAGTAATAGTCGTAAAACGAAATCCTTATTTGGAAATTTGGGGATTGTCGGTTGAAGGCTTAGAGGTTATTGGATTTAAGTGTTGTGTAGTGGAAGTGCATGTCTAGTCAAGTTCTGGCTAAGGAAAGACTTGATATTTAAGTGTGTCCATTTGTGATCCACCTCTCTTTCTTGGGAACTTACCTGATGTACTATTCACATACAAATACTATTCCAGTATACGATTACTATTCTCGGTGAACAGTAAAAGCCTGATAGGGGTTAGTACAAATAGAATGATCTAGCTATCGAAGTTAGGATTCGAGGATATGATTCAGGTGTAAAGTTGACTCGGTAACCATGATTAGGGATCTATGAGATTCAGAGATTGTTGATTTGAGGTCATTAGTCGAAATCCTTGCGATGAATGATAAGATAATTGGTAGTTATCAAGAATGATTGAATCATAGATGATTAGTCTGATGTGACATGGCCTAGTTGTTAGGACCAAATGATAAGTATTTTCGAGGACCATTTAGTGTCTCGGTAATGAGATGTAAAGATTAGGGATCTAATAGATTGGGTTAAGTAAGAGGCCGAAGATGGCCAAATGATGGCATAAGAGTTGTGCCAATTAATGAGGCAACGGTGGTGCAACTAATGTGACTCGCAAAGACGAGATAAGAAACCCTGGCAGCGTGACGGCACTACTGGTTCGGTGTTCACAATGACAGATCTGGATCTAGGGACCCACATGCAGATGGTTGATGGATGGCTTACGATAAGGTATGGGAAGCCCGTCGATCGAAGCATCATAACAAACTGCCTGGGAGACGATCAGATGATAAAGATCTGGGACAGCCCAGTAGGGTCTATACCTTGTATGGGTCTAAGTCTCAATGGTCTAGGAGCGAAGTGTACCACTAGCTGTGATTGATCGAGGCCGGAGAATCAACCCAAAATGAAATGGATTGAGTATGGACTGAGTGTCCTATTTAAAGAATTGTATCAGGGTTCGCGATCATCTTGGGAGTGGGTGACATGACGAACAATGCAAAGCTAGAGAAATAGAACACCTCGGTATTTAGTAGGGCAATAGGATCATGACATGGTAGCCTCGGTTCAAAGTAAAGTTTTGGTATCGAAAAATGAAAGAGTTACCTACTAGGTAGTATCGACCCTAAATGAATGCTAAGGAGACCTAGTCAACAGAGGTTATGACTACAGTTTAGTGTACCAAGTGGGCTTGAGGATTCGAAAGTCTGTGGGAAGAGGCACGTGAATAAGTTATGTCTTGTGCATTGCGTGGGGACTTGAATCGTTATTTGAGGTTTAAAGTATCATTCAGTAAAAAGTCCTTGGAAGTTTTAAGGTTCTGTTGATTTTAGAAAATAATTGGAACCGGGTAACGTGATCTGAATAGAGATCTTTAAAGATGAATTGATTTGGGATTTTCAAGGAATTTCCCAAAGAATTAGAGTACTATGGGAGACGTAAGTACCTACCCACTCTAGTTAACGAGTTAGTCACGAATAGATGTCTTTGAGAATCTTTGGCGTGCTTAAGAGAGACAGGTAATGGCAAATGTGCCGGGATGTCAGATTACAGTAGGAAACGTCGCAATCTTAATAGATCGAAATCTATTGGAGATCAAGAATTTTCGATTTTGGGGGAATGGAACTTCTGTTAGGTTAGACGATTAGTCTAAGATAGCCCTGGTGGGAAAATTGAGGATGTATAGCTAGATGAGGATTAAAATGATGTCATAGATGGTATGGACTAAGAGGCTAAAATAGTACGAATAAAGTTGATAGCACTATTGTCAAAACGATTAAACATTAGAGTTAGGAAGCAAGTTTAGAGATTGCTAGTAGGCGAGTGAACTTGTGTTACGATTGACTGGAAGTCAAAGGGTCGATGGTCAAATGAGAGGAAAGTAATTAGATGATTTCTTTATTGTAAAGTATGATGAGATGGTGCCTTAAAGATCAAGCATGATTAAAGTTAGTTGACCTGAAACATTATTACTCGAGGATTAATTCAACAAATTTGAAGATCAAATGATTAATCTGATGATATAAAATGATCACTTCGAATAGTGTGAGGAGTTATTAGTTTGGCGACTAAGTAACAAAGGAGTAAGCAATGCAAGGATATTAGTATTACTAGACTTGGAAGACAATGTTAGATTTCGGTCGATATTAAAGGTTAAGTTACGAAAAGCAGTTTTGGAACACAGATAGAATCTATTAATAAAGATTTCTTGAGAAAATAGCTACATGACATGATTAAAAGATGATTAGGGTCAATTGGCGGAAACTTAAGATTATATTGGGAGATGAATACCTACAAGAATGAGAAATAACAAAAATTTTGAATAGATTAGCACAAGTAAAGATTGAGCAATGACTAAGTTTGAGATGACCTAAGGTAAGGCATAGTTAGTTTCGAGGATATGTGATGATGTATAACTGTGATGTTTTTGGATCTAAGGGTATGTGAAATAGTTGATGATATAAAAATATTCCCTTGAGGATAAATTTGATAACAATCAAGATGTATCAAAATCAGGAACTTTTGTGTTAAGGTTGGAAGACTATCAAAGCATGAGTGGTTAATTCAAGATGGCTAATGCCATAGGAAATCAGAGTTAGAGAAATGTCATCGATTGGATGACTTAGTAAAAAGCAAATAGATAATTGGGGATATGGATATGAGAGCCGTGGGCTCATTATAATGATGTGGGTACCGACTCGAATAAGAGTTTAGGTAAAGACTCGTGGCCCAAGGACCGAGTTATACGGTTATGATTTTAGAAAGAGAAATTTGAAAGGTATGTATGGTTGACAAGTGTACTTGTCTATGGGTTGACAAGCATGGTCAATTTGAGGGTTTAGATTTTGATATGCGCATCGGTATTCACAAGTTTTGAGTAAGATATTCTCTAGTTATTTGATCAGTCAGGTGTTAATTTCGAGGATGAAATTTTAGGACATGTGACAAATTTCGAGAACGAAATTTTTGTAAGGAGGGGAGAATATAATACTCCATGTTTGTTTAAGGTTGTCACGTAATTTTAATAAGTTTAGAATACCGAAAAAATTGGTTTGATAGTAGTTATACGTACCGAATCGACTGCAGGGAATGCCTTGGAGTGAAATTGTCTAAAGAAAATTATATAGTCTCGGCAAACATTCCGAGATAAGATTTATGGTATCGAAAGAAGTCGGATCAGGAACAGTTTTTGGTACAGTTAAAATACAGCTGCCATTTAAGCTGTAAAACTGAATTGTCGTAAGGGACTCTCGAAAAATCAACGAAATCCTAAGAGGGCTCTGGTTTTGCGTAGGGATCAACCCTTCAGTGGTTTCGAGATGAAACAAAGGGCCCGAGAGGACGCAATGGCAAAATCATCTATATCGAGTAAAATTTAAGCTATTAATTGTGGATTTTCGGTATTGGAATGTTAATTAATTCAATGTTTAAGGGTATAATTACAATAAAGGAATTAATTAAGTGGAATTAAGGTGAAAAGTGGAATTCAAATGTGTAATTTCTCTTGATTAATGGTGCAATTTATAGTTATATATATATAAGTTGCGTGTCTGTGCACGCAAATGACATGCCCTGCAATCTTCGAGCCATGCCCCTACAACCGAAGCCATGCCTCTGTAACAGATTGATTCTCACGCCAAAAGTAGGGAAGGAATTGCACGCAAAGAAGGTATGGGCAAAAGCGTGAGGTGAGGCAATGGAAATCGGCTATGACAAGGGGGAGGTTGTGAGCAATGGGGAAAAGCAACAGAAAGTTGCAGAGGAAGAGGGAGAGCAGTCGCGAGCTTCCAGCAAGCTCAAGTAGGGGAGGGCGACCATTGATGGTGCGGTGATGGCAGCGGTGCGGCGGTGATCGGTGGGTGTTTGAGGAGGCTACTGGCGTGGGCTGAAGCAGCCATGGCAGCCGCGGACCTTCCATGGCAGTAGCTGGGCAACTGCGCGTAGGAGGTCGGTCAGCGTCCGCGGTGTCTGCGATTGTGCGCAATGGAGCAGGGGGCGATCGATGACGGCGATGGAGGCTGAGAGGCTGCCAGAAGAGGCAAACTCACGGCCATGGCAGCCATGGCCGCAAGCTCACCGAGAAAATGAGATGTCTGGTTCGATTTGTTGATCCGCCGACTAGCCCCTGCAGTGATACTCCGACGCTCAAGTTAGTAAGCGAATCAGGAAAAAATAGAGTATCAGCAAGTTAGCAAGGAAAAACATACCATGGCTCTCAAAAGAGCTTGCCGATATATAGGAGGAAGTCAGATCTCCTTTAGCTTGTCTTGTACGTCTTTAGATGGTGAAGGGACAAGAATATCTGGCGTCGGCAGGAGTGCCCATGCAGTGGCAAGGTGCCGACGAGACCCTCTTTATTGTGGAAGGGATCCATCATTAATGAGGATGGGATCTGAGATGGATACGCGAAAACCCAGATGCAGCCATAATGATGTTTGTTGTAATAGGCCAGAATATGACTGGTGTGGGCCGACCAAATGGGCCGAGAGGGTAGGGCTAGGTTAGGCTTGAATGGCCCAGCTGGGACGACCCTTTGCCCATTAATATTCTCTGGCATAAGTCATTTCCGTTACGCGAGCTGAGCAGCTAAGTTGGTGAATCTGCAAGGCTGGCTGGGAGCTAGCTCGAAATGTAGTTCGAAGCTTGCTTCGATATGTTGGCGAACTAGGGGTATTTTCGGGAACTCGCCTTTACCTACAATCTGAGCTTGGGCTCTGGCTATTGTTTGAACTTGCTTCAACGAACTCAGTTCGGGGTCTATTGGGTTTTATGCAAATGGGTTGCGTTGTTGGGTTAAGCCCTACCCATAAGGAGTAGAGTGGGAAATACTTGCAACATTGAGCCCCCTAGCTCGCAGTGCGATCTTCAGACTGGGAGTTGACACGTGCCAGCCCTTTCGGGAGTCGATAAACCTTTTGACTTCCAGCCCAATCACTTTACATCACGTCGTTTCATATAGCGGGTCTTGTCTGCGGCTCATTTAATGTGCATGTTTCCCATAACTGCATAATCATTATGTCTGGGGACTCCAAAACTCTCGCGTATCACCGTCGGATCTAGGGAAGCTCGTCAGTTTCTTCATCCAACGGTGGGGTGCCTTAAACTATAAAAGGGAGAGGAAGTTTTCTTCCCCCTTTTTATCGTGTCATTTCGAAAATACCTTTTACTTCCACAACTTTGTTCTTCTTTCCGACTCCAAGACTCCATTGCTGACGGTTCTAAAGCTTTCTGTCTTTCGTCGTTGCTTTCTTGTTGGTTCTTCGACTTGACTCTTGTAGAAATTGATCAAGAACGGTAAGTTTCTCGTATTCTTCCGGTGTTTTTAGTTTCTGCTCTCCCTCTTTTTGTCGATTTCGTCTCCCTGCCTCATTTCCTGGCGATGGTCGTGTCTTTTTAGGGTTAGCTTCTACCTGTTTTGATTAGCTCAATAGGTTCATATATTTAACCATCCCTATTGCAAGTCATACTGTGTTGCGAAGCGCACGACCTGATAGGTAGGAAGCCCTATTTTGATCTTCGATTCGTGAGGACCGATTTGTTCTTAGGGACCTAACTCTTCTTTTTTCTCCTTGTTGTCTTTCCATCGTAGATGGTTATATCGAGTCAGAAGCACCGCAACCACAGGGTAGGGGACGACAACACCTCCAGCTCTTCGGAGCATAGAGAAATGATGTTGCCGCGAACTACTCAAAACGTGGCTTCGTCAGATTCAGAGGTCACTGAGAGAGTTCCTCAGTGTACCGCCCCTGCAATAGCCCAGCGAGCTTTGGAGGAGCGTACAGCTCGCGAGATTTTCAAGCGTTACCCTTCGAGGCTGACAGTTAATGAGCTGACGTCATGTGCATCTACGTACCGTTTCCCCTATGGCACCCGTCGGATGGTCCCTTCTCTTCGTGACCACGCAGCCTTTCCTCCCGCAGGGTTCGTTGCCATTAGCCCTCAACACTTAAAATTGTTAAAAAACATTATCTAATCATACGTAGTGGAAAATAAAATCTGATTTTATTGGTATCATGTTTTTCAAATCTTACGATTAAATCGAAGACACAAAACGAAAAGTTACCTCGAAACGAAATCTAATTTCGTAGCCAATAACCCACCTGATATCTCCCACACGTGAGATGCTGAGTCAGTCCACCCAAAATCTTCAAGACTTCAATAGACTTGAGAGAAAAAAGGACACAATTCTCTAAAATTTCCATTTTTGATTCAACAGATTGATCTATTTGATTCAGGGTTTAATGTTATATTTATAGACAAAAAACCCTAAAACCCTAAGTACTATTGGATTGGGCTTTAGGTGCTACCAAAAAGCCCAACACAATTTAATAATTAAATAAATAATCATATTACTTATTTAATTATTCTTATTTCTTTAATAAATAATTACACTTATAATTTAGTAATTCCATAATTACTAAATTTGCCCTTTTTTCTTTTAAAACGATTTCTATTGGGTGGGACTTTCTAGGTTTACAATTAAATTAGCAACGAGAATTAATCAATTATTAATTCTCGTAAATCATGAGTGACATCTAGCAATATGTCATGATTAACCAATTTAATGTGAAACGGGAATGTGAACCTTACACTACGGTGCCCTACAATACAATCCCTTTATCATACTATATCCTGACGAGATATGAGATCACGGTCAGCAAGTCAAATCTCTCGATCTCATCATATGACCAAATCCAACAATCACACTTGACTAATATGACACAACCGCTATGGAATCCAAATTCCGTCGTCATATTATCTCGGCCAAGGATTTATCGTCAAGTGACCACTGGATCGCATAGGATATCCTCCTCGTATATCTCGAGGTGATAGATTCTATGTTTGATGCACACATATCTCGTGTGTCACTGAACTAGGCACATAGATACGTATGGCTATCCTTGATTAGGACAACCATATAATATCGCTGATATCCTAATCCACTAACATATAGATATCCATGTCATCTCAGGTCTAAGGACTAATGCAAATCCGTAGTTAATATTGAATCATTGACCCGTGAGATAAAACCCATGGATTCAATATTAACAGTCTCGTTCATTGAACTTGTTCCTATAACGAGCACCCGCTCATCTTCCTTCTGTATCTTATACAGAGTGGTACGAGACCTACCGATCTTGTCTTTTAGTATCTTATACTGAACAAGGAGGAAAACGATGTGCCAGACTTTTACAAGTTACTAATTATCTAGGATAGGAACTTTATAGCTAGGAAAATATTTATAGTAAAACGTATTGTGGATTATCTGTCTCGATTATTCTTAACAATTAAGAATGATATCCACTCCTTATTATACTAAAGGATATTTGTATGTTCAATTCAAACCATATTGCAAATTAAATTAAAAATAAAATTTACCATTAAATAGGGTTTAAAGAATTACAAGATCAAGCCCTTTTGTGTCACTAGAACTGGTCTTAAGGGCTTATATCTAACAATCTCCCACTAGCCCTAAGATCATTCTGAATGATACCTCATACCCCATCTATCTAGATGAGAATCTAGTTGTTTCTGGTTCATGGCCTTAGTCAGTGGATCTGCTGCATTCTCTGATGTATCTACTTTCTACACATTGACATCTCCTCTGCCAACAATCGCTCGAATGAGGTGGAAACGTCTCTCAATGTGTTTGGACTTTTGATGAGACCTTGGTTCCTTGGCTTGCACTATGGCCCCATTGTTGTCGCAAAACAAGGGCACGACAGACTATTCAGGGAACCACTCCAAGTTCTGTTACAAACTTCTTGATCCAGACAGCTTCCTTCGCAACATTGGATGTCGCGATATACTCGGCTTCTGTAGTAGAATCGATGGTAGTATCTTGTTTGGAACTTTTTCAACTGAATACTCCACCATTACAAGTAAACACATAGCCTGAGATAGACTTTCTATCGTCAACATCTGATTGGAAATCAGAATCTGTGTAACCTTCCACTTTAAGTTCTCCCGTTCCATATGTAAGAATCAAATCCTTAGTCCTTCTCAAGTACTTAAGGATGTTCTTAACAGCAATCTAGTGTTGCTCACCTAGATTAGACTGATATCTGCTTGTAACACTTATAGCATCAGCGATATCAGGCCTAGTACATAACATCGCATACATTAGGCTTCCTATTACCGAAGCATAAGAAATCCTAGACATGCGATCTCTCTTTTCTTGTGTTTTGGGACACATATCCCAAGAGAGGTGGATTCCATGTCTAAAGGGCAACAGACCTCTCTTGGAATCCTCCATGTTGAACCTCTTCAACACTCTTTCTATGTACTTGGTTTGGGAGAGCCCTATCAATCTCTTGGTTCTATCCCTATAGATCCGAATGTCGAGAATGTAGGCAACTTTTCCCAAATCCTTCATGAAGAATGTACTTGACAACTATGCTTTTATTTTTGATAGCAATCCTACATCATTCCCAATGAGTAGGATGTCAACAACATATAGGACCAAAAATTCAATTGCGCTCCCACTAACCTTTTTGTATACACAGGGCTCGTCAACGTTTTGAATGAACCCAAATAATTTGACTTCATTATCAAAACGAATGTTCCAACTCCTGGATGCTTGCTTAAGACCATAAATGGATCTCTTAAGCTTGCATACCTTCCCCGTTTGATCCTTGGGTGTGAAGCCTTCAGATTGTTCCATACAGATATCCTGATCTATATAACCATTTGGAAAAGCTGTCTTCGCATCCATTTGCCAAATCTCATAATCATAATGAGCGGCAATGGCTAGTAGAATCCTAATGGATTAAAGCATGACAACTGGAGAAAAGGTTTCCTCATAGTTAACACCTTGCCTTTGGCGATAACCTTTCGCCACTAGTCTTGCTTTGTAGGTCTCTACCTTTCCATCCAAACCTATCTTCTTCTTGAAGACCCATTTACATCCAATAGGAACTATACCTTTTGGTGGATCTATAAGAGTCCAGACCTGGTTCGAATACATGAAATCCATTTCGAATTTCATAACCTCTAGCCATCTTTGTGAGTCGATGTCTGACATCACCTCTCGATAAGTGGTAGGGTCATCTGAGTGATCATGGTCTCCTATTATGAACAACTCTTGTTCACTTAAGAAACCATATCTCTCAGGTTGCCGAGGTATCCTCTCACTCTCCTATTAGGAGGTGCAAGACTCGGCCTTGGCTCTTCACTTGGTAATTGGACATCTTGTGGGATAGATTCAGGTTTAGCGAACCCTTCGTCAAGTTCTATTTTCCTTTTTGTTCCACCTTCTTGAATAAACTCTTTTTCAAGAAAAATAACATTTCTGCTAATAACTACTTGTTGCCGCTCAGGAATATAGAATTCATATCCTAAGGTATCCTTAGGATAACCTATGAAACTACCCTTTAAAGATCGAGTCTCAAGTTTTTCTGATTTAAGCTTTTTCACAAAAGTTGTACATCCCCAAATCTTAACATGTTTAAGACTTGGTTTCCTACCAAACCATATCTCATGTGGTGTTGTAGGAACTGACTTGGAAGGTACTCTGTTTAGAAGGTTTATTACAGTAAGAAGGGCATGACCCCATAAGAACAATGGTAAGTCAGAATAACTTAACATGCTTCGGACCATATCTAATAGAGTTCGATTCCTTTTTTCTGAAACCCCATTCAGTTGAGGTGTTCCTGGTGGAGTGCATTGTGAAATAATACTTGAGACTTTAAGGAAATCTTCAAACTCATAACTTAGATATTCGCCTCCATGATCTGATCGTGAGGCTTTTATCTTTTTACTAGTTTGATTTTTTACTTCAGCTTTAAAATCTTTGAACATTCAAAAGTTTCGGATTTATGTCTAATGAGATAAACATATCCATATCTAGACATATCATCTGTAAAAGTTATGAAGTATTGATAACCCCCTCGGGCCATTACATTAATTGGCCCACATACATCAAAATATATGAGCCCCAATAATTCTGTAACTCTAACCCCTTGTCCAACAAAGGGTGATTTTGTCATTTTTCCTAGGATACAAGATTCACATGTTGGATAAGGTTCAGAACCCAATGTGCCAAGAAGCCCATCTTTCTCCAACTTAGTGATTCTATCATCCCCAATATAACCCAATCGATGATGCCACAAAATTTTGGGATTTTGGTTATCCCTTTGTCTCTTGTTATTATTCAATACACGCAGATGTTTATCATCATCAACAGTTACATTCAAAATGTAAAAACTATTGACAAAATTACCAAAAGCAATCAATTTATTTCCAAAATAAATCTCACAAAACATTATTTTTAAAAGAAAATTCATAATTCTCTTTCACTAAAGCAGGAATAGAAATAATGTTCTTAAAAGCTCTAGGTACAAATAAATAATTGTTCAAAACTAAACTATATCCATGCGATAAAGATAAAGTAACAGTGCCAATAGCCGTGGCTGCAACTCTTGCCCCGTTTGCCACCTTCAGCACGATCTCATCATCTGCGAGCCTTCTACTTTGCTCCAGATCTTGTACAGAAGCACAAACATGAGTTGTTGCTCCAGAATCTAGAATCCATAAAGTAGATCAATGAGCAATGGAAAAATACTTGTGAACTATCATCATACCTTCCGCTTCCTTCTTCAAGGAACTGAGGTAATCTTTTCAGTTCCTCCTCCAGTGCCCGTCCTTACCATAGTGGAAACATTTTTCTTTAGCAACAACTTTGCTCTTCTTCTTACTTATTGTCTTGTCCCCCTATTGTACTTGTGTGGCCTTTTTCTTGCCTTTCCCTTCCTAGTCTTATTGGAAAAGGTAACATCCATCACAGTACCTGATTTCATGTTACTTTGTGTCGTAATGAGCATGTTCATTAACTTTACCAAAGTACACTCTATTTTATTCATATAGAAATTCGATATGAAATTTTCATATGAATCTGGCAAAGACTGAAGGATCAAATCAATTTGGAGGTGAAGATTCAACTCATCCCCCAAATCCTTCAACTTCTCTGACAAGGAGATCATTTTGAGAACGTGTTCTCCCACTGATCCTCTTGGAGACATCTTTGCCCTAAAAAGTGCCTTAGATATCTCATATCTCGCACTCCGACTTTGTTCACCATACAACTCTTGTAGGTGTGTGATGATAGAGTACGCGTCAGGCATATTCGCATGCTAACGCTGTAATTCACTACTCATTGAAACAAGCATATAACTCCTAGCGGTGAGATCATCATCTCGCCACTTGGTGAGAGTATCTTGCTCCTCTTGATTAATGTTTTGAGGAACATTTTCCCCTCCATCATCATGAGCAGGCACAGGTACATGAGCATCCAACACATAAATAATTTTCTCCAAGTTCAAAATCAGTTTTAAGTTTAAGAGCTAATCATTGAAATTTGGTCCAGTTAACTAGTGTTTGTCAAGATTTCTTGTAAGTGGGTGCAATAAAGCCATTTGATGTATCTGCAGAAAATAAATAGATTATTAAATATGTTGTTTTCCTTAACTATTTGATTTTACTCTTTAAATCAAACAATGCCTCCCACTAAATTTTTTAGATTCCTTACTCCTAATGAAGGAAAATGCGAATTCACGTTGGCATGAATTCTAGTGGGTATTTGGATTTTTATCAAATTTATTACTCCTCACATATTAGATTCTTGGAATAACAAATTCAATAAGTGGACAACTCTTGTCCAGTGCATCTCATGCATGGCTCAAATATTAGTTTGGCTCTTAATCCAATGTACCTCACATAATAGTTTCTTGACAATTGAACATGGTTAAATTATACCATCACGCTGACAAGTCTGCACAGTTGAATATCAATCCCCTCACATAATAGGTTCTTGAGTCTCAATATTTGTGCATCCCCGTCTCATCAAATGGTAAATAGAAATTAAAAACATTTTAACCACTGTACAACCCCTATGTATCCGTAACTGGTCAACACATGAATCAAAATACCCTAATCTCTACCATGATGGAGAGCCCCGATTAAATTGCCTTAACTCTTAAGGTCTAACTGGTTACAATTTAATTTTATAAAATAGGAGATTTTTGGTCTAATTTTATGTCTCACTTTACACATGCAACGTTTTAATCATCATACATCAACTACGTAAAATAAACATTGCATAAAGTAGTTGATATGGTTATGGACTCAAACATGCATTCTAGGCATGATTCCAACCATTGGAAATGTGCGGTGCATACGTGAGTGCATAAAAAGAAAACTACTTATAACTATTACAAACATAACCTGTTTACAGGATCTGATCATACGCAGCGGAAAATAAAATCTGATTTTATTGGTATCACGTTTTTCAAATCTTACGATGAATCGAAGACACAAAACAAAAAGTTACCTCGAAATGAAATCTAATTTCGTAGCCGATAACCCGCCTAATATCTCCCACGTGTGAGATGCCGAGTTGGTCCACCCGAAATCGTCAAGACTTCAATAGACTTGAGAGAAAAACGGACACGAAAATTTTCTCTAAAATTTTCGTTTTTGATTCAACAGATTGACCTATTTGATTCTGGGTTTAATGTTATATTTATAGACAAAAAACCCTAAAACCCTAAGTGCTATTGGACTAGGCTTTAGGTGCTACCAAAAAGCCCAATACTATTTAATAATTGAATAAATAATCATATTATTTATTTAATTATTCTTATTTCTTTAATAAATAATTGCACTTATAATTTAGTAATTCCATAATTACTAAATATGCCCCATTTTTCTTTTAAAACGATTTCTATTGGGTGGGACTTTCTAGGTTCACAATTAAATTGGCAACAAGAATTAATCAATTATTAATTCTCGTAAATCATGAGTGACATCTAGCAATATGCCATGATTAACTAATTTAATGTGAAGCGGGAATGTGAACCTTACACTACGGTGCCCTACAATACAATCCCTTTATCATACTCTATCTCGACGAGATATGAGATCACGGTCAGGAAGTCAAATCTCTCGATCTCGTCATATGACCAAATCCAATAATCACACTTGACTAATATAACACAACTTCTACGGAATCCAAATTTCGTCGTCATATTACCTTGGACAATAATTTATCATCAAGTGACCGCTGGATCACACAGGATATCCTCCTCGTATATCTCGAGGTGATAGATTCCATGTCTGATGCACACATATCTCATGTGTCACTGAACTAGGTACATAGATACGTACGGCTATCCCTGATTAGGACAACCATATAATATCGCTGATATCCTAATCCACTAACACACAGATATCCATGTCATCTCAGGTCTAAGGACTAATGCAAATCCGTAGTTAATATTGAATCATTGACCCATGAAATAAAACCCATGTGATTCAATATTAACAGTCCCGTTCAGTGAACTCGTTCCTATAACGAGCACCCACTTATCTTCCTTTTGTATCTTATACAGAGTGGTACGAGACCCACCAATCTTGTTTTTTGGTATCTTATACCGAACAAGGAGGAAGACGATGTGCCGGCCTTTTGCAAGTTACTAATTATCTAGGTTAGGAACTCTATGGCCAAGAACATATTTATAGTATAACGTATTGTGGATTATCCATCTCGATTATTCTTAACAATTAATAATGATATCCACTCCTTATTATACTAAAGGATATTTGTATGTTCAATTCAAACTATATTGCAATTTAAATTAAACATAAAACTTGCCATTAAATAGGGTTTAAAGAATTACAAGATCAAGCCTTATTGTGTCACTAAAACTGGTCTTAAGGGCTCATATCTAACAAGAATTTGGTTTTAAGTTTCCACACCAACCCTACCTCGTAGCCACTTTGAACGACTTGAAACTCACTCCTTTTGCAATACCCCATGTTCGTATAAGGTTGCCACGTAATTTTAATAGGTTTAGAATATCGAAAAATTAATTTGATAGTAGTTATAAGTACCGAATCGACTATAGGGAGTGCCTCGGAGTGAAATTGTCTAAGAAAAATTATATGGTCTCGACAAGGGTATCGAGATAAGATTTGTGGTATCGAAAGAAATCGGATCAGGAACAGTTTTTGGTACAGCTAAAATACAACTGCCACTTAGGCTGTAAAACCGAATTGTTGTAGAAAACTCCCAAAAAATCAATGAAACCCTAGAGGGGCTCCGGTTTTGCTCAATGAGTAACCCTTCAGTGGTTTCGGGATGAAACGACAGCCGGTGAGGACACTGGGGCGAATCGTCCTTTTTGACTAAGTTTTGAGTTATTAATTTTAGATTTTCGGTATTGTAATGCAAATTAATTTGAGGTTTAAGGCCGTAGTTGCAATTAGGGAATTGCACTAGTGTAATAAGGAATAAAATTTGAAGTTTAATGTATAATTTTTAAATTAATTATGCAATTTTTATATATTAAAGTGGTATATAATTATATATATATATGCATGTGCGTAGCAGGCCTTGCAAATCCACCCATGCCTCTGTAACCCATGCCACACAAACCCCATGCCCTGCAATTCAACCGCATCCGAGATTTGTGCAAGATTGAAGAGATTTGAGCAGGAGATTTGAGCAGGAGATTTGAGCAGCTAGATTTAAGGAAGATATGGCAGGTTTGAGGCGCTGGCTTGCCTATAAATAGGAAGCTTTAGAGAGGGGAATGGCAGGGAGTTGAGAGAGCAAATGGTCGAGAGCTTACGGGAGAGAGAGAGAAGGAGAAAGCTAGCTTGTGGGAGCCGATGAGGTGGTTGAAGGCAGTCGAGGGCCACCGGAATGGACCGCAATAGCTTGCAATAGCCATGGCCGCAAGCTTCTAGTAGCTGGGTAGCCATGGTTGCAACCAGCAAGGAGCAACCAGCCACGGCCAGCGGCTCGCGGGGTGCCAGCGCGTGTGACGGTGAGGGCGGCAAGGCTGGTGGAGGCCAGAACAGGCGACGACGAGGCTGGGATTGCAGCGGCACTGTAACACCCCAAATTTCTTGAGCGTGTTATAACTTAGGATTTCGGGATTATAAAAATTTTTCATATCACAATAGCTGTCATACACCATACAATATCCCAAAAACCCTAATTTTTATCTTCTCAGCTTAATAAACCCAATAATCAAATAGCTAAGACAGGCATTAAAATCTCAAATGCGGAAGCTAGATCGAACCTGATATGGTTCAAAACCATAACATTTTATTTATCATAAAGTTCTTCAAGATGTCTACAAAATGTATTAATATACATCGTCTCTAGCAAATGATAACTAAACATCTTAAACATATCCAAAATTACATAAGCTCGCACATGAACAAAAGTATACTAAATATATTACAGGTAGTAAATTAAACATATTCTTCAGCTACCTCCTTTCCCTTAGAGCTGCTTGTCGAACCTGGAACGTTTGAATATTCCAGGGACATAGTCCAATTAGAAGATGAATCTTCTAGTGAGAAACTCCAAAAATAACAGTTTATATCGATGCATGATCAAGTATAAAATGTATGAGAAGACAAGTAGAACTACTCCGAAGTGCCTCGTGAACACGTTAGCCTCCTCCAACGAGAGCTTTCTCAATGGCGCACGCATAGCGCCTCTCGGGAGGTCCCTAACCATGTCACTTCGGCCCAACTTCATATAACTCATGCAAGCACCACATCCGTTGCGCCTTAGACTCACGGTCTTCCTCACGAGAGCTTTCTCGATGGCGCACGCATAACGCCTCTCGGGGGATCTCTGACTTTTGTGTTCGGCCAACAACAAATAGGTACAATAGTATGGCCACACGAATTTTATAAATGCAACAGTTAAAAACTAACAACATATATTTTCAGGAAAATTCAGTTCATAGATGCAACATGATTTGATGTAGCAAATAATAAGAGTTTACGAATAAGAACTTCACGAAACACGTGTCATGCAATAGAAGTCTCTCATAAGAGAATAAAAATAGGATTTGGAGTATAGGAGTCTCACGTTGTTGGTTTATCTCTTCGACGGTATAATTTCACAACAAACGGCCTATATTTCTGCAGAAAACACACTTTTTGGTAAATCTACCCTAAAATATTTTTATATAGGGTTGAAGGGTATTAAATTAGGGGCATAATTGGAATATTTCATGTAAAAAGGACCCTTCACGCGCCATCACGTGCCCCAAGAAGGCTGGCCACGCGCCCCCACGCGCAACCATTATCCGGCGCGTGTAACTCACGCGCTGCCTAGCAGAATTCGGACAACTTCGTCCCGTTTTCGTATTTCGGCCATATCTCCCTCGTTTTAACTCCGATTCGACCCCCGTTTGAACCTACGCGACCCTCTCTTCCCCCTCTACAGAATTATAAAAAATAATGGGACTTACCTCACTTTTTTCCTGACTGATTTTGGCGAACTCCGGCGAAGACTCGCAACTCCGACGAGGCTCGTTCTCCGCCGCTTCTCCGTCGCTTTCTCCTCGCCTTCTTGCCGAACCTCCTTCTCTCTCTCTAGAGAAAGCTCCTCCTCTTAGAGTGCTTCACTCCTCAAATTTGTTTGGAATGGTTTGAGAGCAACTCAAGGTGCCTATTTATAGAATCCTCCAACCAATGGTGTTATGCCGCTTGTCACAATTTTAGCGATGGACTCCAAAGACTCAAATCCATAATTGAGTGGCTTTTGAAATCCAAAACTAGAATTAATCTAACTTTTGAAATCCAAGCTAAAACCCTAAATTTCTTTCAAATAACACTTTGGCCCTTATTTCAAGTTTTCAACTTTAGCATTTCACCACCTAAGCTCATAATTTCATCATTCTTTCATTTAGATAATTTCTCTAATTAGAATTATACCCTCAAACATCAAATTTATCAAGATACTTAAAATCCCAAAATTATTAACTCAAAATTACTGAATATATACGATTTTTCGGTAGCCCCTTACCATCATTCGGTATTTTAGGGTATAACCTAGCTTAACCGAAAACCATTTCTGATTTGATTTCTTTCAGTGCAATAAGTCTCACCTCAAGACGCTCGTTAAAATTATACCTTCGTCCTTAGGTATCTAAGCTCTAGGGCACTCCTTGCGACTGATTCGGTCACTTGTTGCATTTCAAACATATTTTTTGATATTTTAACTCACTTAAAATACGTGGCAATTTCACGAAAATATAGGGTGTTATAGGCGCGGTGGCTGGGAGAGGCTGGTTCGCGCAGAGGCTGTGCGAAGAAGAATAGAGGAAGGAAGAGAAGGAAAAGAAGAAGAAGAAGAAGAGAAAAAGAAGAAAGAAAGAAAGGAAAAAGAAAGAAAAAAAAAAGGAAGAAGAAGAAAGAAAGAATGGAAGAAAAGAAGAAATTGCAGGCGCTAGAAGAGAAGCTGGAGGTAGAAGATGGAGTGGAAAGAAAGAAAAAAAAGAAAAAGAAAAAGAAAAGAAAAGAAAGGAAGAGAAAAGAAAAGAAAAGAAAGAAAAAGAAGAAAAAATAGGAAAAACTTTTAGGAAATATTTTTAAAAAATAGGAAATTATGTTTCGGTGATATCCCGTAGATTTTGGTGAGAAAAAAGGTTTGGGCCCGCGTTTCAGGAATATGGCATGCATACGAGGAAATAGAGGATGCTAAGTTAAGGTGAGTAAAATTTTCTAGAAAATTTCATGAATTGTCGTAGTGAAATATTTGAGAAAATATTTTTAGAAGTATTTAATTTGAAATTATTGAGAAAAAATAGGAAGAAATGGAGAGAAAATTATAGAAAATGCCAAAAATTATAAAAAAAATAGGTTTTAATGTTTATTTAAATAATTATGGTGATTAGGATGCTTTAAGGTTGAAGTTGAAGAGACTCGTGCAAATTTTGAGGTTGGCATGCAAATCGAGGCGATGCAAGAGGTAAGGCGCGGGTATCGAGGTAGCTCAATAAGCTTGAAAAGGTAAGTGGTATTTTCTCGAAAATGTTTTCATCATATTGACATGCCCTGATATGTATCCATCACATAGAATGCATACATGACTATGAAATGCATGAATACACGTTGATATCATTGATCACACGCATATGAGGCCGTAGGGAGTACGAACTGGCACTGCTGCCTTACCAAGGATACACCCATACACCCCGGCTTCGAAAGAGGTGGCCGCTAAAATGGTAGGTAGCATTAGGGGTGCAGTTGACACCTACGATGAAAGACATTGCATACATACATGACATAGTATTGTGTACCCTTACTTAGATGATTCATCATCTAACTTGGGCTTTGCCCTGAAATTTTCAAACATTCCAGGTGGAGATTGTAGCAGATACAAAGATAAATGAGGCATGAAATGTCACTTAGTAGAGTGCATGAAAAGTGAAATGTATGTTATGTAGCTCATGTATTTAAGTTCTGCTACTTTGAATTCTGAATGTTTTGAGGAATGTTGATGTATATCCTTGTGGTTAATGAAGATGTAAGAATTGATTTATGATCAATGTTAAGATATCAAGTTTCGATCTTCGCTTCCGCATTTGATGTGTATAGTAATTATCTTTCAAGATAAATGAATGGGAATTCTGGGACGGATTCGAGGTATGGTGAAATTTAGAATTAAGTTTAAAAAGAAAAATTTATTATCCCAGAATTGTCCCAATTTATAACACGTTCGGGAAAGCGAGGTGTTACACCTTTCCAACTGACCCCTAACTCGTACGCTCAAATAACTTTCCTAGCCCTTCTTTTCAAAAAGAACTAGCTTTCTCTTCCAACCCCCAAAATCTTAAGGTACCTTTATTCTTTCAAAGGTACCAAAGACGGGCTGTATTATATGGCAGCTCATCCCTCGAACTGCAAGAAAGTCTTACCTCAAGGGAAAGCCAAAGGCAAGTCCAATGTAGGGGACTACAAGTCCCAATGATTCTACCTCTTCTACTCTTCTCTGCAAGACCTTAAAAACTTCAGCTTCGTTTTTATGCCGAGTAAGTAGTTATTCAGCCTGCACTTACACCAGCAATTCTTTTGACATTATTTTTGATTTACGGGTATCTTTCTAATTTTGCAGACGTCGTTGGGGGGCAACCTGAGTTAACCATCTCCGAGGGGCAAGATCTTCAAGCGGCTTCGGAAGCTAAGACTGACGAAGATGACTGCGAGTTCTATGATTCTTTGCTTTGAAGGTACCAGCTCGCTCCTTCCTTCGACATCAAGGAAATCAGGAAAAACGATATCGGAGTTCGTAGCCAAAGAGAGATAAGGTCGGTCTTTGATGAGGTTGATTTTAGCCGGAGCCCAGTCAGGGAGAGTAGTGTCTATAGAGGAGTTACAGTGGCGGCCTTACCTCCATCATCAGAAATAATGAAGGTTCAGCTTGAGAGACCAGGCTCTTCTTGTAACACCTCAAATTTCTTGAGCGTGTTATAACTTAGGATTTCGAGAATATAAAAATTTTTCATATCACAATAGCTATCATACATCACACAATATCCCCAAAACCTTAATTTTCACCTTCTCATCTTAATAAACCCAATAATCAAATAGCTAAGACAGGTGTTAAAATTTCAAATGCGGAAGCTAGATCGAACCTGATATGGTTCACAACCATAATACTTTATTTATCATAAAATTATTTAAGACGACTACAAAATGTATTACAAGGAAATCATCTCTCGTAAGTGATAACTGAACGTCTTAAACATATCCAAATCATACATAGATATGATAAACATGCTACATACAGCAAATTAAAGTTATTCTTCAGCTACCTCTTTTCCCTTTGAGCCGCTTGTCGAACCTGGAACGTTTGAATATTCTAGGGACATAGTCTAATTAGCAGATGAATTTTCTAGTGAGAAACTCCAAAAACAGTTTATATCAATGCATGATCAAGTATAAAATGTATGAGAAGACAAGGAGAACTACTCCGAAGTGCCTCCTGAACATGTCAGCCTCCTCTAACGAGAGCTTTCTTAATGGTGCACGCATAGCGCCTCTCGAGAGGTCCCTAACCATGTCACATTGGCCCGACCTCATAGAACTCATGCAAGTACCACATCCATTATCCCTTAGACTCACGGTATTCCCTATGAGAGTTTCTCAATGGCGCACGCATAGTGCCTCTCGGGGGATATTCAACTTTTTCCCTGGGCCAACAACAAGTAAGTGCAATAGTATGGCCACACGAATTTTATAAATGTAACGGTTAAAAAGCCAACAGTATATATTTTTAGGAAAATTTAGTTCATATATGCAACATGATTTCACGTAAGAGAACAATAAGAGTTTATGTACAAGAACTTCACAAAACACGTCTCATGCAATAAAGGTCTCTCATAAGAGAATAAAAAATATGATTTAGAGTATAGGAGTCTCACCTTGTTGGTTTATCTCTTGGACGGTACGATTTTACTGCAAACGGCCTAGGTTTCTATAGAAAATACGCGTTTCAGTAAACCTAACCTCAAATATTTTTATATAGGGTTTAAGGTTATTAAAGTAGGGGTATAATTGAAAATTTTGAAGGAAAATAGGCCCCTAACGCGCCCTCATGCACCCTGGAAATGTGGGCCATGCGCAGCCACTTTCTGGCGCGTGTAACTCACGCGCGGCCACCAGATTTCGGACAGCAATGCCTCGTTTTCATATTTCGGCCATAACTTCCTCATTTTAACTCCGATTCGACCCTCGTTTAAACCTATGCAACCCTCTTTTCCCTCTCTACAGGATTATATAAAAAAAGGGGCTTACCTTGCTTTTTTTCTGATTGATTTTGGTGAATTACAGTGAAGACTCGCAACTCCGATGAGGCTCATTCTCCGCTGCTTCTCTGCTGCTTTCTTCCTGCCTTCTTACCAAACTTCCTTCTCTCTCTCTAGAGAAAGCTCCTTCACTTAGAATGCCTCAACTCTCAAATTTTCTTGGAATGATTTGAGATCAATTCATGGCCTCTATTTATAGAATTCTTCAACCAATCACATTATGCCACTTGTCATAACCTTAGCCATGGACTCCAAAGACTCAAACTTATAATTAAATGGCCTTTGAAATCCAAACCTAGAATGGATTTGATTTTTGAAATCCAAGCTAATTCCCCAACTTCTTCCAAATAACACTTTGGCCCTTATTTAAAGTTCTCAACTTTAATATTTTACCACATAAGCTCGTAATTTCATTCTTCTTTCATTTGGATAATTTCTCTAATTAGAATTATACCCTCAAACATCAAATTTATCGAGATACTTAAAGTCTCAAATTTAATAACTCAAAATTACTTGATATGTACGATTTTCGAGAAGCTCTTACCATCATTCAGTCTTTTTAGGCTACAACTTAGCTTAACCAAAAAATTGTCTTTGATTTGATTTCTTTCAACATCATAAATCTCGCCTCGAGACGCTCATCAAAAATATACCTTTGTCCTTAGGTATCTAAGCTCCAAAGCACTTTCTACGACCGATTCGGTCACTTGTTGCCATTTCAAGCATATTTTTTGGTATTTTAAACTCACTTAAAATACGTGGCATCTTGAAAAAAATATGGGGTATTATATTTCTGCGATCTCGAGCTTTCCTAAGGTCATCCGCGCATCTTCTTCTCTCACGAAAGTCCAAGGGGTGGAGCCCTATGTGGAGATGGCCAGCGGGAAGTGCGACCTCATTGTTCTGCCTGGCCCTGCCCCCATATCGACTGCAGTAGCTTCTTCAAATCCTGTTCTTGCGGACACTTCCTCGAAGCACTCTACACCCACAGTTGTGGTAGGTCACGGTAAGTCAGTGATACGCGAGGAGGCTCCCAGGAGAAAAAGGAAAGCTCCGACAACCTCGCAGTCTGTTCAACAAGCCCAAGCGGACAAAAGGAAGAAGGTGAACGCTTCTGCAAAGCCTAACGCCTCTGAGGTCGCGGCTGGCGGGACATATTTTACTCCCCTTCTAGATAGCTTGGATAGGGTTCTTGGTAACTACACTAAGAATTTGGACAAGAAAGAAGTGTTGAGCGATGTGCTTGATGACTACGTTGCTCGCCATAGCCTCTTGGTAAGGTTCTTTGCCCATTCTTCGTAGTTCTTTATTTTATCTCTTCTAAATGTACTGACCTTCCCAAACCTTGTAGGCTTCCCTGGGCATCTTCAAGCAAAAATAAGAAAGAGCTCGCGCTACGAAAGAAAAAGAGAAACTCGAAACTGCCATTGAGGCACTAAAGAAAGACAAGAAAAAATTGGAAAAGAGTTTAGCTTTCGTGACCAAGGAGTCTAGGAAATATCAGAACATGGCTGAGGGAATGGAAGACCGAGTACGAGACGCCGACAGAGCTAAGAAAGAGGCCGAAGATGAGCTGGGCCCTGAGAATCGAATGTATGAGTCAGCCTTCTCTTAGGTGACTTCAAAGCTTAATATGGCTAAGGCAGAGCTAGCCACAACGCAGGTTGACTTGGAGCAGGCCATATAGCGAGCTGAGGTGGCAAAGAAAAAGATCAAGCAACTGAAAGTTAACATTGAGGTTCGAGTCTCGAAGGAACACGAGAAGGGCGAGTCGGACATCTGCAGTGCATTTGTCTTCACTTTGTGGAAAGTGCATCCAGATCTTGACTTCTCTTGCTTCTGCGAGGAAGCGGTAGAAGCGGTGAAGAAGTATGTCACCGAGGCTGTGACCTCTCGAGTTGCTATTACCGAGCTCGAACCTGATCAGGCAGTGGTCGACCTCTCTACTGACGACGCCGATGATCCAACTCCTCAAGATGCAGCAGCCCCAATCTCGAACCCTCTAAGCCATTAGTCTTCCATCTCTTTCCTTCTTTATTCTTGTACTTGGGCTTTGGAAGCAATACATTTTTCTCATTTATTTGAGTTTCTTGCTTCTTCATTTTTTCCTGCGAACTGAAAGCTGAACATAAGGATGAATTTAAATTCAGATAATGCAATGACACTTTTAGCTCACAAATGAAAAATCTTAAAGCCAAGAAATTTTAGATACTATGTTAGGTAAGACATCGTTAGTTTGAGGCGTATGTCTTGTAGGTCACGATTATGGAATCAAATCTAAGTTAACACATGGTAGCTCAATGAATGTTAAATTAATTCGCTTTTTATAGTCAAGTTATACACCCAGGCAGATCGTAATCTGATGCCAACTAATGTACCATGACTTTTAAAGGCTTAGCGAGGTCAAGATTGACATCTATGTAGGTCGTAGTCTATGACTTTCGTCAAGATAAAAGGACCCTAGCTTGTGAACCATTACTCATAAGTTTTTTTTTTTTTTTTTTAGCTAAGGTAGTGACTGATCCGGCGCCAAATGATGAATTGGCTCTAGTTCTTCGACCACGACCTAGGGCAAAGACAAAGGTGAATGCTCAGATAAGTCACAAACCATGGCACGTTGGCCAAGTTGAATGGGCTCCAGCTCGCAAACTATAGTCTTTTAACCCCGATTTGGAATTATTTCTTACCACTTAATATTTAGCAAAAAATGGAGATAATAAGTGCGGTTGGCAATGATAATAAATTCAGATCGTTAATGGAGCAATATCAGCCTAAGCAGAACATCAGCCAAACATCATGTAAAGAAAAGACATTGCTTATCGAAAGTAAGGTCTGAGATGCTCTACATTCCAAGCCCGTGGGAGAACGGTTCTATCCATGTCGGCCAAAAGGTTGGATCATAAGATAAATGCGAGTTAAGAGACTGCCAAAGATTAGAGATAATGAGTGGTCAAGGTATTTAGGTCATTTCAAATTGACAGTTATTGTCAATATTGATTTATTGAGGATAAGGAATCAATAGTTTAAAAGAAACCTCGAATAGATTAGCAAGTAAAGATCAAGCAGTGATTGAGTTTGTGATGACATTAAGGTAAGGCATAACCAGTTTCGAGGATATGTGATGACGTATATATGTGATGTTTGAGGATCCTAGGATACATGAAATAGTTAAGGACATGAGAACATTCTTTGAGGATTCATTTGATAGAAGTCAAGATGTATTAAGATAAAAGACTTTTGTGTTAAGGTTGGAAAATACCAAAGCATGATTGATTAGTACGAGAGAATTGACGTCGTGAGAAATCGACAATAGGGAAGTGATATATATGAGGATATAGATTAGATGATTTAGTAAATTGAAAATTGAGGATGTGGATATGAGAACCGCGATACGATGATGTGTGTACCAACGTGGATGGGAGCTCGGGTTGAGACTCATGGCCCAAGGATCGGGTTATGGTTTTTGGAAAGAAAAGATTCGAAAAGCATACATGGCTGACAAGAGTACTTGTTTAAGGATTGAGAAGCATAGTCAGCCCAAGGGTTCTGATCTTTATATGCGATGGCATTCTTAAACTTTGGATAGGATATTAGTGGAAGATATCTTGGGATTAAGGGATGATTATAGACGATATAGTTCCTTGAAAGATGTGATTGCCTGTGAAGAGCTTCAGCGGGGGTATTTGAAATAAGGTAATAAGGCGAGATTTTTTCTAGTTATTCGATCAGTTGAACGTTATTTTGAGGAGGAAATTTTGAGGTTTAGAGCATGTGGAAAATTTTGAGGACGAAATTTATGTAAGGGGGGAGAATGTAAAACCCCGTTTCAGGATAAGGCTGCCACGTCATTTAAGTGAGATTTAAATACAAAAAATTAGCTTAATAGTAAAATAAGTCGCCGAATCAATCGAAGGGAATGCCCCGAGACTTAGATATCAAAGGAAAATTGGACAGTGATAATGAGCAATTCGAGAAGTGATTGTTAGCATCGAAAGAAATTGGATCGGAAACAGTTTTCGGTACAGCTAAATTGCAGCTACGTGTAAGGCCGAAAAACTAAATAATCGCAAGGGACTTTCGGGAAGTCAACAAAACGCTGGTGAGGGTTATATTTGGTGTATAAAACAACCCTTCAATGGTTTTTGGAAGAAACAAAAGGATTTAAGGCTGAAACAAAAATTCGGGCCAAAGTGTAATTTCTTAAAGTTTGTCGAATTGGCCGGAGGGAGGTCGAACCAGCAATTTCTTTGGATCCTCAAAAGAGGAAGTATGAGTTTTGAAACATAAGGGTCCTAATGGTAATAAAAGAAAGTTCAGGGGTTGCTGAGAAGGGCCTAAGTGCAATAACTCAAAGTTAGAGGGGCAAAATCATAATTTTGCAAAGCTTCAAACTGCCATGGCCGATAGCCATTCCCGATCACCGACAAGGGGGTTTCTGACCATGGGGAGTCCGAGGGAATGGTCGGGGAAGCTCATAGGCCGAAGCTTGGTCGGTGGCAAGCATCGAGGCGGTCGGATTTTCGAAAAATTCGACCGTGTCTTGGTCGGATTGTCGCGACAATGCCGCAACCTATAAATGGCCAATGGAGGCCATTTGTCAGTGCAGTTGGGTCACCCAAGAGGTGGATTGGAAGCTTAAGGCCTCGAGTCGAGTAGCCATGACCGATTGGAAGTCCAATTTTGGCTATAAATAGCCGAGTATTGCGTTAGGGTTTTGGCTGAGAGTTTGCATTTTTGAGCTTCAAATTGAAGCTTCAACCGAACGAATTAGAGGCTACAATCATAGGATTTTTGAATCTCATGACCAGAAGAACTTTTCTGGAGAGTTTCATGCATTTTCGTTAAGGTTTGAGGGGTAATCGAGCTTAGCCGGAGTTAGGTGGCGGTAGTGTTGGCTGAGGCTTTGGCCGGCCAATCGAAGGCCTTCCGGGCGTCCTTTGGAAGTGCAAGAGGTGCCATCGGGATCGACTTCACGTGGGCTATCCAATGGTGTGATCGAGGGCAAAATTCGGTGCTGGCCGGCGAACCAGTTCGCCAGAGAAGATGAAGCGCGTGCGCCACATGTGTGGCTTTCACGCGCAAGCGGGTGGACCAGTTTCCTTTGGCACGTGAGGGCGCGTCCCTGCATTGAAAATCGTGAAAAAATTTCCTAAATTCCTAGAATTTCAAGATCTTGAAGTATGTGCAATTAATTTTGGATTTGGAGTTTCTGGTGTCTCGATTTTAGCATCAAAGAGCCTCATTTTGCGTGAAAATGAAGCATCGAGGTAAGGTCAATAATTTTACTTAGAAGATATTTCATTATTATAAGTTTTGGTGAAATAAGATTTGAGGAAATTATTAAGGAAGTATTTATTTAGAATTTATTAAGGAAGAAATAGGAAAATAAGAGAAAATAGGAAAATGTGAGGAAATTAAGGGCAAATGATATGTTGGTGCTTATGGAAATGAATATGATGTCTAGGGTGCCTTGTGGCTTGACGTGAAGTCGCTTGTGCAAAGTTTGAGGTTGACACGCAAATCGAGGCATTGCGCTTTTCGAGGAAAGTTGTGTTGCGTCAAAGGTGAGTGTTCTAACTTGAAAACATGGTTTCGTGAGAAGTTCTACCTGCATAAAACTTGATTTGTTGCATGTGGAAATGTCTATTACAAACTTGATTTGATTTCATGGAAAATGTTTTGTTGCAAATGAACGATTTTAACATGAAATGATGGTTTTAAAAGAAGACGGTTCGTCCCTAAATGTTTTACGCATGTGCATTGATTTTATACGATAAGTTATGTTCATGAAATGATGTTTAAGCGATGCGTGGTTTATGATGTTGGTATTGGCATGTTTTATGATGTTTATGTGGGATGTGTGTTGTCAACCTGTGTGAGGTACTTGAGTGATAGCACTAGGGTAGCGTGCCAAAGGAAAATACCCACTGGGAGGGGGCTGAGATTGGATTTCACCCCAATGGGACTAGGTGGCGGGGCTGCGAGTGGACACCACCCCGGACCAGCTCAAAGTGGCAGGGTTGAGATCGGGCTTCACCCCATGACCATTGAGCGGTAGTATTGTTCCCGAGGTGGATGTGGATTCCCAAGGATAGTGTTGATCATCTTTTGGCCAGGGTGTGACGAGATCCGAATTACTTCTGGGTGTGAGCATAATGCCTAGCATGATATGGGGTGATACCTAAATTTATGCGTAAGGTTGTCCCCCTTAAGCAGGGCCGTGGATGTGGCATTGGCATGTGGGGTCCAGGTACTTTTGAGTGGGAACGTAATCTCTGATGTGATTGTGGTGAGCTAGGTTCCTGCGTTGATCTTGACCTTCCCGGGTAGGGAGAGGTAACGATTGTTCCCGAGATGTCGGAGAGATGCGTTGATGTTGCCCCTCTTAAGTCGGATTGCCCTATGTCATTGTTTGATGTGGATGTGTTGCCTTTAGAGAGATTGCATTTTCCCCGGTTAGGGTTAAGTGCTATGTGGGATTCTCTTGGGCTGAGGTATGTCGGGTCATGTCGGGTTGATTTTATGATGCATGGTTCGTTAAAGGTTATGTTGATGTTATTCATATTTGCATATGTTCATGAAAATGATTTTGAGCTCTCACTTAGATGATTCAGCATCTAATTTGGACTATGTCCCTGCAATATTCAAACGTTCCAGGTGAAAGCAGTAGCGCTAAAGGGAAAGGGGTTATCGAGATGTAACCGTTGATTTCATTTGGAAATTATTGGCATGTGTTTTGTTTATGCTCAAGGTATTAGCAGTGTAGCGAGAGATAAGACTTGATGTATTTCATTTTGAAATGTCTTATCAAACAATTTCTACGTTATGAATGAAATGAATTCGGTTATGTATGTCGAGGTTCGATTCTGCTTCCGCTGATGTAATAGTGATGTTAGTCTCAGCTTATTCTTAAGTTAATATGTTGAGAGAATGGCTCGGGATTGTCGGGGTTTCAAATGATGTTGAGGAAAAAATAAAAATGTATGCCCAAGATTCCGAGCGAATAACGCTCTCTTTTGGAAAACAGGGCGTTACAATTAAGGCTTTGTACTTCCTTAGTCTTGGTGGCTGACCGCATGTCCAGAAGAGCTTAGATTTTCTCGGGGTTGGCCTCGATCCCCCTTTCGTTCACCATGAACCCTAGAAACTTTTCGAAAGCCACGCCGAATGAGCATTTGAGCGGATTCAATTTCATCTGGTATTTTCTCAGAACCTGGAACGCTTCTTCTAGGTCGCTGATGTGATCAGCGATCTGCCCGGATTTCACTAGCATATCATCAACGTATACCTCCATGGTTTTTCCGATCAGATCTCCAAACATCATGTTGCTAGCTGCTGGTACGTTACTCCTACATTCCTTAGTCCAAAGGGCATCACCTTGTAGCAGTATAGCCCCTCGATCCATCATAAATGATGTATGCTCTTCCTCGTCAGGGTTCATAGGGATCTGATTGTACCTCGAATTGGTATCATAAAGCTCAGAAGCTTGTGGCCAGCCGTTGCATCCACGAGCTGATCAATTCTAGGCAGAGGGAAACTATCTTTCGGGTAGGCTTTGTTTAGGTCTATGAAGTCGACACAGGTCCTCCACTCTCCATTCTTCTTCTTTACCAGCACCGAGTTTGCCACCTAGATCGGTTAAGGGGCTTCCCTGATAAATCCACTGACCAAAAGCTTGTCTACCTCTTCTTTTAGAGTTGTATAGCGCTCAGCCGTCATGGGTCTCCTCTTCTAACGAACATGCTTATGGTTGGGATTGATATTGAGTCGATGCTGCATTATACTTGGGTTTATTCCCACCATGTCTTCGTGGTTCCATGCAAGCACATGCAAGTTTGCTTTATGGAAATCAGTTAGTTGGGACTTTACATCGAGGGAGAGACTTTTGCCCACCTGGAAGCGCCTTACAGCATCGCGGTCGCTGACTATAATATCTTACAGTTCGTCTGTCGGGCCAACAGCTCGGTCACAATCCACGTCGCGCGGGTCTAGATCGTGGCTGACTCCCTAGTTACTAATGACTCGGGCTTCCTCTCCAAAGACCATATTCACCTTTTTTCCTTTAAGCCCTATTTTCAGTGCCTCCTCATAGCAGCGTCTTGCCAAATACTGCTCGCCCCTCACGCATTCAATCCCTTTTGGGGTTGGAAATTTGATGGTTAGGGCCTTAATTGAGACAACTAGGTCTAGGTCGTTCATGGCCGGTCTCCCCATGACGATGTTGTACGTGGAGGGGCTATCGATGACAAGGAAATTCGCCATTGCTGTGGCCTGGAGGTCTGATTCCCCAACCGTTAGTGGGAGTCTTATATGTCCCTTTGGGATTACTCCATCGCTAGTGAATCCATATAATGGCTCTGGAGAGGCTATCAGCTGGTCTGACCCTAATCCCATTTGGTTAAAACATCCCATGTACATGACATTTACTGAGCTACCCGTGTTCGCCATGATCCTTCGCACCTCTATATTGCCAATCCGAGCTCGGACCACAAGGGCATCGTTGTACGACTAGTGCATGTCTTTGGAATCATTCTTTGTGAAAAAGATATCATCTGAAGCCATTTTGGCTTTCTTGGAGGATCCTTCTTGGCTTCCATCCCCAACGAGCAGAAGGTGACCGACTTCTTGAACGTACCGTCCGTGTGATCTATTAGAAGTCCCTCCAATATGAGGCCCTCCGTGAATGGTAAAGATGGTTCTCACCATAGGTGTTTGGTCAGGCTCGAGAGCTCAGTGAGGACTTGGTTGGGCTGACGGTTTGGACTGCTGATCTCTTAGACGTACCACATAGTCACACAGGCAACCCCTCCTAATTAGCTCTTCTATCGCGTCCTTTAGCACCCAACACTCAGAGATGGTGTGCCTTGTCTCATCGTGATAGGCACATAATTTACTCTTGCTTCTATATTTGTCGGGAGTTTTTAGAGGGTTAGGCCTTCCAAAGTCTTCCTTATTGCGCTCCGTGGCAAAGATCCTATCCCGAGAGTCAGATATGACATTATAACTTTCACACTGACCTTGGCGTGTAGGTCGTTCTACTCTCTACCCATATCTTTCCTTCTTGGCAGTCTGATCATTAGGGCTCTATCCGTGACCTTCTTTACGGATGTCTTCATCACCTCTCTTCTTATTTTAGCTGGTGTGTTCCCCCCTTTTTTTCTGGTCGCTTGGTTTTTTCAAGCCGAAAGCTTCTTCCCATCGGACCTCTTTTGCAGCTCGCTCATAGAACTCACCGAGGTCTCTTACTGGGGACTTGTAAATACTTTTGTAGAGCTTCCCATCTTTTTGAAGCCCGGCGAAGATCGAGGTCAGAATACTCTTGTCGGAAGGGCTTTCCACATTATTCACTTCATGCCTGAACCTTTTTATATAATCTTTCAAAGATTCGCCCGACCGTTGGAACACCGTAGCGAGGTGGCATGTTGGGACGAGTTGCCTTCGGAACGACCTGTACTGGTCTATAAACTTCTTCTGGCACTCCTCCCAACTGCAAATACTATGGGGGTGGAGCCTTCTTAGCCATGCCCGGAGTATGTCTCCGAAGGTCGCAGGGAAAGCTCGGCATTTTACTAACGAGCTAGAAGTTTGTAGGTCCATCTGGACATTGAAGGCGTCTAGGTGGTCGTATGGATTGATGTCCCTATTGTACTGAGGGATATTGGGGACCTTAAATTTGTGGGGAAGAGGCTCTAGCTCGATCTCTCTGGAAAATGGGGTCCTCTCTTCATGGCCTTCCCTCCGATTATATGGCCCATGTCTCGCCTCTAGTTGTTGGATCCTTAGCTGTAGTTCCCCCACTATAAGGTCCTGGTTGGCAGACCACCCGGTGAGAGGTTGTTTTCCTTGTGCAGTGTCTTGCTCTAAGGGGTGGCAATCTCGCAGAGGAGGTCACCCCTTGTTCTCACAATCAGGGGAGTAGTGGTGGGCAGCATGACTAATGCTGACCCTGACAGAGGAATTCCCACGGCACGGATTCCCATGTCGTCGACTTCCTTCATGAACGTCTTCATAGTGATCTCTCTAAGGGCTAGCACTAGCCCTTTGTTTGAGGAGGTGCACCTCTGGCTCCTTATCTTGGCATTGTAGCTCTTTCATCCTTCTAGAGTGCAGGTTAAAGCAACGGACCGATCCAGCTCGCTGAGTATCCCTTCTGGATCCTCTTTCCTCTAGACGAGGCCTTCCACTTGGAGGTTGAGAAGCCCCCGCTTGCGCCTGTGCTGTCTGGACTTGTGTTTGGGCCAAGGCCTTAACTGCATTAGCGAGCTACATGATAGTATTCTCCAATGTTTCTTGACATTGTTGCCAGGTTTGCGTCATTTCTATACTAGGGGTAGGAGCCACAGGTGGATAAGAACACCATGCGGGGACTCCAGGGATAAATCCAGCCGGAGGAGGCATGGAAGCGGACGCCATGACTCCCCCAACTTATGGAATTTCTGGCAGATGGTTAGCATGGTTCACAAGTCGGTCATCCCTCCGGAACCTCTTGTATTTCTCGTTTTCAGGATTGATATTAACCAGAGCGGGCCCTCATTCTAGTGCCAAAATGTCGACATTTGGAATTGGTCGACGGTGATTCGTTGGCCCGCACTGGTGTCCTGAGAGGGAGAAAATGGGATGTCTTGTTCGATTTATTGATCCGCCGGCTGGCCCCTGCAGTGATACTCCGACGCTCAAGTCAGTAAGCGAATCAGGAAAAAACAGAGTATCAGCAAGTTAGCAAGAAAAAGTATACCATGGCTCTCAAAAGAGCTGGTAGACATATAGGAGAGAGTCAGATCTCCTTTAGCTTAACCTGTACGTCTGTAGGTGGTGAAGGGACAGGAATATCTGGCACCGGCGAGAGCGCCCATGCAGTAGCAAGGTGCCGATGGGACCCTCATTAATGTGGATGGGATCCATCATTAATGAGGATGGGATCTAAGATGGACGGGCGAAAATGTAGATGCAACAGTAATGATGTTTTTTGCAATAGGCCGGATGGGACTGGTGTGGGCCGACCAAATGGGTCGAGAGGGTAAGGCCAGGTTAGGCTTGAATGGCCCAGCTGGGACGACACTTTGCCCATTAATATTCTCTGGCATAAGTCCTTTCCGTTATGCAAGTTGAGTAGCTAAGCTGGCAAATTTGCAAGACTGGCTAGGAACTCACTCGAAATGCAATTTGGAGCTCGCTCGAATATGCTGGCGAACTAGGGGTATTTTCAAGAACTCATCTTTACTTGCAATCTGAGCTTAGGCTCTGGCTATTCTATGAGCTTGCTTCAACGAACTCAGTTCGGGGTCTATTGGGTTTTATGCAATTGGGTCGGCCTGCTGGGTTAAGCCCAGCCCATAAGGAGTAGAGTGGGAAATACCCGCAACAAATAGAAAGGATTCAAGAAACTCTAGAATGAAGAGAAGAAAGGTGAGGGAGAGCGAAATTGCTAAGGCTACAAATTGCAACTAGCAAAAGGCCATTGTTCTTCCCTTTTCATTACCTTATATATGAGCATCCCCTAAAACCTTAAACGCCCAAAATTGAGTAAATGACAAGGAGACAAAGAGGGGACAAGGGAGAGAGAAGGAGAGGTGTGCTAAACGACATCCGTTATTCTCTATTGTCCTTCCTCCAGCTCACAGCCGAATTCGTTACAGAAGACGACAAAAGATCATGTTGAATCGAATCCCTCACTGAAAAAAATAGTCGACTAGTTTTCAAGAAGTAGTGAATTGAATTGCTCTAATCAGCAAGGTCTAGCTGACCTATTTTTCAACTTGTCGACCGATTCAGCTTGAGTCAATCGATGGCCTCCAAAGCTAGTTGACCAACTTTGATCGCTTGTTCCAACTTTTCCAAATTGCATCTAAGCTCGCCATTAACACTTAATGACCCTTTCATTATCTCATAATGAAACCTAGCTCCTAACGGCTTGATTGTCAACTCATGACAATTGTTCCAATTAATTTAAACCCGATCCATTAACTCTTAACAGTGTCATCATTATCTCCTAATGACGATCATTAATTAATTACAGTTTTATATCACTAGTCAACAACTACACTCACATATGGGTGAGACCTTCTAGATTCACCACTAAATAGTAATTGAGACACATCAAACATTTTGACGCCAACCAAACACTTTAGTCTACAAAGAGAATCTCTTCATATCCTCAATGTACCTCGGAAGACCCCGAGTGATAACTAGTATTATGTTATGGAAATCTTACAAATAATGAAGTCATACTTCAAGAGAACCTATTTGGGCCTTCGATTCCCATGTACTATAATCCTTCCATCGACTAACATCACAATCGAGTGAGAGTAATAGACTAATTAAACTCACTAATTCAATAACTATACCAAGATCTAGCGTGGTGTGATTGAGATAACACATCAGAACACCTTTCAATATTAGAAACACTTTTCCAATCAAGTGCACTCTGGCCAAGGGTTTATACAATCACAACCACTACAGATTACATAGAATGTCCACCTTACGTCGAAGGTTAATGGATCCCATTAATAATCATCTGGCTCCACATGTTACTACATAAAAACCTCACAGTGTATCTCCAACAGTGGTAATTGGGTGGTTCATAGCAATGACAAATCTCTAACACCAACATACAAGACAATTGTGTTACCTTTGGTCTAAGGACCAGCAACACAATCGAAACCAATGACAAATCATAGATCCTCTCAGCCACGTTATCCATCACTTATATTACATTCAGTAGATGTTTAACTAATATCCACCCATATATCTACTATATCTATCCCATGGATTATGGTCTGCAACTCACCATCCTTTATCATTATTATCTCATACTAATTAAAGGTAGCAACCCATATGCTAGTCAATAATAGATTAATAATAGCCATCTTCTAAGAAATTTAAGAACTAGGAATCACCTTAAGAAATCCTTCATCCAAAACTCTTTCTCAAATATTCTTTAATACTTAAGAATAAGACTTTCATCAAGAAATCTAAGGGGTTATTCATATATGAATTGGAGAGATATAAATGAAGATATGACCTTAAAATATATGAAACATATTTTATTATATTTACAAGATTTACATCATTAGCCCATATTACATATGTAAGTTGACATTACAAAAGGGTGATCTTTGTTGCCACTTGCAAAGATGGAAAGGAGATGATTTATCCCATCGATTTTGGATTTGGAGATGGTAAGTCTGACATATCATGGATTTGGTTTTTAAGAAAATTGAGAGAGGCTATCGGCATGCCGGAGGATTTGGTAAAACATAAAAAAAAGTCCCCATCTGAGGCTAGTAGCAACCTCAGCTCAACTTGATGCCCAACCCTAGGAGGACCAGGCATATGCTATTGAATTAGGTCAAAAAATAACGATAAAGCGATCTCTACCAAGTCTAAGCACTATTAATAATGATCGTAGAAACAAGAGCAATGATAGATATTCCCAACTACCAGGGCAATTGGCAAGAGAATCTATCAACCACCCCCTGCCACTAGTCATGCCACAAGAAAATTTAGCAACCATCTCTAAGTTTTCAAACAAAATTAGCTCTTACCATATTACGGATAGATAATAGTTCCTTCTAGTACCAGAGACAAGAGTAAGGCATTGGAAGCAACCAAAAACATTATCTTTGACTATATAGGTATGGACTCATTTAACCCATAAACACTCACTACCGCCTGAGAATAGCTGCCAAATTAATTTTGCAACTAGGGCTTGGTTCCAAACATACAGGTTTGAGACCCAAGTGTGACACCCCTCCCTCGGGGACCAAAATTAATTTGGACGAGGTTTAAATAAACTCATTTTCTTTTTTCCAACGGTAAGAAAATATAACCATACATTCAAATGTCTAAATAAATAAATATTTGAAAATATCCTTTGTCTCACAATTTTAATACAATCACACAAAATTTATAATTTAAAATAATTTATAAATAAATAAGAGACTCCTCATGGTTAGTCACGTGTTCCTAATGGTGATTCCTCCACCAATACTGCCTTTCCTTTAGTAGACCCCGAGCTATCTGTATGGTTGGTTGGGGAAGAGGGGGGTTGAGTCCTAAGACCCAATAAATGCAATATATATATAAAATAACAAATCACAATTCCTAACAAATATGAAAAATAAAATATGAAGTGATGCATGCATGCAGAGCCATCCACCTCACCCATCCTGGACTCTTGGTGGCCCCATATAATATTCCAATGGACCCTAACACGAGCTGTCTTTAGTCCCCACAGTTTATAGCCTCATGCCTAGCCATTTCCCTATTCTCACATGTAAGCTATGATCACAAAATTTGCATATAAAATATATATCGACCCTTATCCTTGTTTTTGCTGTCTTGATAGATCTTTAAAATGGGTTTCTCCAAAGTGTTAAACACTGTTGCCACATCTAAAATTTTCTAAAAAGTTAATGGAAACAAGTCAAAAATTTATTTATATAAATGTCATAAAAAAATATCTAATTCTAGAAAATTCTTATTTACCTTACGACTTGTGAGTTAAGTTGGCTTACTATGCCCTTCTTATTTCTCTTTCTAATTCATAGGCACTTTACTTTTAAGAAAATGACCTATTTATAAGGCTCTCCACTTCCTTGAAAGAGAAAATTAGGTAAGTTTTAGTCCAACTCATATGCTACTATCATTTCATTTTGTAATCTATCAAATCATATAGATTTAAATCCAACCCATATTCTATTTGCAGCCTACACTTACCTTGATTCAATTCACAAAATCTTAATTTATATCTAATTCATGCGTTCCATTTATTACTCCAAATCCCATCACATTGATGATTTGTCTACCCTTGCATCATCCCATTTTCAGCTTCATGTCTCAATGCAATTCAAGAGAATCTCATAGAAATGTTAATTAAATCCCAATTCATGTGTTGCATTTATTGTTTAAGTCCTTGCATTTATTACCCCTATCCCATCAGCATTTATTGCCCTTAGATTTCACACAGTCAAGTGGCACTTTATTCTCTCAAGCTAATCCTTCAATTTACAGATAATCTCTAATCTCTATTGAATGTCTGGAGGCTTTAATTGAGCAAGTCAACAGTTGCGGCAAAGACATCTAGCAACTGACGCGTGGCGCAACGATTTGGCCACCATACAGTGGTTTAAAATGACGTCGTTTTTGGCTTCCTCCTAGCTGAAAAAAATTTAAACATTTTCCTGTAGCTGCTTGTGCATCCCAAGCTTCGAACTTGCATTCACCAGCCAGCCCAACTGCTATCACGCGTAGCCATCTTTTCTACATCCTCCCTTACTTTTATTACACATGAGATTAATTTAAACTATTCTCCATACTATTCTATTTAAAACATAATTTTCCAACTTGCACTAGCTTAGACTCGAACCCTTGACCTTTCCCCTAACTTTCCCATGCGCAACCGCTTGGCTACCACCACCCTTGAGTCATGCTAACCCAAAAATTAGTTTTAAATTAATGCCTAATTTTCCAACTTCCACTTTGAACCAAAAACAAATTCCACAAACCTCCACTCATTCCTTATTCATAGACATAATAAATTTAATATTAAATTCTATAAATCATAAATAAATTATTTTCACTTGCAAAAAAATTACTTATTATTATTTTCCAAATATCTGGGTGTTACACCAAGCCCCCCCTGCTCCTTAAGGTAGAACACATCTCTCCAGACAACCTTTGCCTTATGGGAATCAAGTTCCTTTCCTCTCTAGGTGAAATTTTGCACCATTTTCTCGAGCTGTTTGAGCACCCACTTAGGCAATAGAAAATATAGAACCCCAATATAAATAAATAACGATGAGAAAAGAATGCGCCAACTAGAGCTAGCCACCAAAAGATAACAATCAACTACCCTATGAGCACACTCTATTCCTCACCTTGTCTAAATTGGGCTTGCAATCCCCATACAATAACTTGGTGGAAAAAAAAGGAACATTCAAGTATCTCATGGGTAATGAACCCTTCCTGAAACCCGAGGCAAGGGAGCACTACTCCCTCAAGGTTTCATCCCTACACGAAATAATGTAACGACCCATTAGAAGGCCTAGAATTTATTTAAAAGTTATTTAATTTCTTATTTATTAGTGTTTAATAGATTTTTGGCCAATTAATTATTTAATGTGGCAATTTAGAGATTTTGATTGAGAGAATAACATTTAATTCTATTTAATTAGTGTGGAAATTAAATGCAAGGACATGTTGGTCATTTGAGAAGTTGTTATTAGAATTTAAATAATTAATTAGAATTATTATGATCAAGAATTAGAATTATTATGATTAAGGGATTGAGATATCCATACGTGGGGAGGATTTGGATTGGAAGACTCCTAGTTATATAAGGAGATTGAGAGGGCTTTTAGGGTTGCTCTCATTCTCTATATATATATATAATCCCATAGTCATATTTCCTTCACGCCGCGAAGCAAGAACAAAGAGCAATAGAGGTAGCAATGGGTTCAAGTTTTGCATAGGAGAAGCCTTACAATTGTTTGAGGAATTCGATCAAGATTAAGGCAAGTATTCTTCTTGTTATCCCTTCCATTACAGGTTCTTGTGAGTTGTTTCCAGTTTATCTAGTATCATTGTTTAGTTTTCAGTTTATATCAACCAACAGATACGTATGTATATATGTATATGCATTATAGTGAGTTTCTTGGCAGTTTTTGCATGATTAAATAGCAATTCAATCAACTATTATCCTTGAATCATACTTGGTATTGTTTCTTGTCAATTGGGTTTTGTTTTTCGAAGATTTTATTCGGAATGGTGTAGTTTTGTTAGTTTTTGTTTCAAGGCTGAGTCCCTATAATAGTTCATGTTCATCAAAAATAGTTGCAGACATCCAAATGAGTTTCTTCATATCCAGATGGATTTTTCAGATCATGTGAGTAGCATCCGGATGGGCTAGAGGCTATCCGGATGAGTCGAAAAGTTTTATGCGAGTGACATCTAGATGGACTATGAGCATATCCGGATGGCTTCAAGTTATTGTGAGTGACATTCGGATGGCCCTTGGGCATATCCAAAGGGCCTCAGTAAGATATCTGAATGCCTTGTTTCACATTCAAATGTATCTAGTGCTTATTGTGAGTGATATCTAGATGTCTCGAGTCGTATCCGGATGTGTCTTTTATTCTCTGTGAGTGATATCTGGATACTTTGGTTCATATCCGGATGAGTCTTTAGTATTTTGCGAATGATATCCGGATGCCTTGCTTTGTATCCAAATACTTCTCTCAAGTTTTGAAACTTCATATCCAAATAAGCTCTTGTAGCATCCGAATGCCTCAGTGAGATATCCGGATGACCTGAATCATATCTGGATGTCCTAGTTTATATCCAAATACATCCCAAAATATCCAAATAACTTTTTTCTTGAGCTCCAGTGAATCCGGATGAGCCATCTTCATATCCAAATGTCTTTCCTCATATTCGGATATCCTTCCTAATATTCAAATGGCTCTTCTAGAAATCCAATTGAGTTGCTAACAAAGTTTAATTCAAGTTTTATTCAAATAAAAATATTCAATACCTCCTAAATATTGAATTTTCTTGCCAAGTATGATAAACTTAACATGCCCATACCATAATACATAATTCATAGAATCTTTGTATTCTAATATATTGAAGTTTAGATTACATATTTAGTATATATTATGACATGATCAACATTATTTTGTGAGATTATGTGCATATATCTTGGTATGAGCACTGAGCATGACTTTATATGGAGCACTTCATATCGTGTGCTAGCATGTATATGAGCATTACATTTTGCGCACCAGGCAGCTAGTCCGTGGGGATCCCACTAGTATCAGTTTCAGTTTGTGTCTGCTCGCCTGGTGACGACCAGGGGCCTAAGGGCATATTGTCCACAGAATGTGCTTATAGTTTTTATGTATGCAAGATTTAGATCAGTCAGGTATGTATCAAATTATGAGGGCCTATGAGCTAAAGTTGCATACCTGTATTTAGTTTATAATTTATGTGCATTACATCTTATAAATGCAATCCAACAATTATTATATCTCCCAGTACAAGTACAATTAGTATTTTATCAGTATCGATATTCTTCGATTCAACTTCAGTTATTCTTTTTATCTTATTACTTACTGAGTTTTATAGCTCACCTTGTACTCTTCACCATTCTAGGTCCTAACAGGGGATTTACCAGATGTGGGGCTTAGCAGCAGTAGTCAGTAGTGTATGTACGTGGAGCCACTCAAGATAAAAGATGTCTGCAATTAGTTGATGTCTTATCAGTTTAAATTTATTTTATATTTCAGTTGAGGGATTTTTCCTTAGATGTAGTTTATGGTTTTCAGCTTATATTGACTCATAGTTTTTATTTCAATTTGATTGAGATGTTCAGTTATGGTATCAGATTTTAGTTTATCAAAGAGTATTATTTTATTTGATCTATTTTTCCCGTAGCACCTCTTCTCGGGCAATTCTGGAAAGAGGGTGTTACACATAAATCAATCACTCTTTGATGGGTTAGCATGAATACCTGATAAGGAGGAGAATTTCTCCAAGTAAGACTTCAAGATGCTAATAGAGGAAAGGCCTCCATGAGAGAACAATAACAAGTCATCTGCAAACATGAGCATCACCATCCTTGTCTACTAGTATTTTTAGCGAAATTGGAAATTAACAAATTGGGTATACTAATGCACAATGTCCTACAAGACCTACATGACTAGAACAAAAAGATAGGGTGATAAAGGGTCCCCCTACCCAGAAACCTTAACCTCTAGAGAAGAAGCTATGCAACTGCCTGTTAATCTTAATAGAATATCATGAAGTTGTGATGCACTCCTTGACTTAGCCACAAAATAGATAAGGGAAATTCATTAAGTAGAGAACCATAAGAAAAAGTCCTATTTCGCAAAATCGTAGGCCTTTGCAAGGTCTACTTTCATATCACAACGAGAGAGGCCCTTGTGAAGGTGGTATTGATTAACCAACTCATGCGCCAACAAACACTATCTCTGACTGAGCTACTATTAGTGATGTGCCCCAATTAGGGTTGGCAATGGTTTAGTTTGGTTTCGGTTTTTACCAATACCATAACCAAACCAAACTTAAACTATTAAAGGCAAAACCAAACCATTACCCATTAATTTTAAAAATTAAAAACCATAACCAAACCATTTGGTTTCGATTTTAACTATGATTTTTTTAGTTTGATCCATACCAACAAACAAAGACAAATTCTTGCGAATAACATTCATAAAATTTTTTGTTAACTCCACAAAAAACAAAGACAAACTCTAATAAAGTTACCTTCTTCTTGCATAAAGTTACAAATTAACTTCAAACTTCTTGGATATAACTATTTGATTGATAAAAATAAAATAATCTAAGATTAGGTTTTATTTTTATTTGTTAATTGCTTTATAAATGTTAAATATTTTATATATTTGCAATGCATTAGTTAAAATACTTGTAAAAAAATGCATTAGTCAATATATATTATACATGCATATATAATATATTAAATAAATAAATATCTATTATATATATGTATATTCAATTCAATTTGGTTTAGTTACCCACACATTCGATTCGGTTTCAGTTCAGGTTTTAGTTTGGATTTAGTGAAAACCATAACCAAACCATACCCATTGAAACAGTGTTCGATTTTTCTCCAAACCAAACCATTACCCAATCAAACGATTTTTAACTACGTTAACCGGTTCGATTTTGATTCGATTCCCTACAATTTCGTTGCAATTACCATCCCTAGCCCTAATGCTAGATTTAGATAACATTTGACATATGTAATTATTACATGTGATGTATATTTGTATATAATCAATAAAAGACAAGTTTATTATCATTCATTAAACTCTCCAGTTTGTTATATGAATGAGTCACTGGATCTCCTATTTGAGAGTCTTATTTTTAAGATGTTAAGAATATGTGACAAGATTCTCTAGTACAAGATTTCTTAAATATTCTTAGTCTTTAGATTAATCGAAATGGGACTCTAATTAGTCGATTATAGACTGGAACAATATTTACTACCTTGATTAGTATGAGTTACTAATGGTTAAGGATGGTGAGTCACATACTATATGACATAAGGATATTTCTAATAAACATGTGGGTGGTTGTTTGAGAACAACGCACTGAATGTGACACTGATGACTAATCACATGGTATTGTGCATAATGATCATGTCGTCAAGTTGCGATTGTGTATTGATCCTTAGGCTTGAACTGACATGATTGTCTTGTGTATTGGTGCGTGAGATTTGCTAATGTGTCAAACCATCCAATTGTGAGATGGGAACGTTCATTTATGTGATTCCATATTGTTAGTACATAGAGACATGTGTTCAGTGATAGGATCTGTCATCCTCGTCATTATTGATGAGGTGAACATCTTATATGTTTTACTGTTAGTGTAGGAAAGTCCTTGGTCAAGGCAGTATGATTAATCAGGAAAGTGTTTTTTTTAAAGTGTTTTTTATGTTGTTCCATGACTCTTGCTCAGTCGAGACATTGAGTGACGAAAGGATTATAGTACACTATAATCGTCAACTATAATAGGTTCACTTGAAGTTAGACTTCATTCCCTTCTATATTATCCTGGACCACTACTAGGCACTTTTTAGGGTTTTTCATATTGTGACCGGAACATGGAGAGATTCTTGTGATGGGTCAAGGTGTTTTGGCTGGTGCCAAACGAGTTTTGATGCTATTTTTTTTTATTGAGAAATTTGTATTTTAATTTATGGAGAAAATAATTTTGAAAAATATATTTTCAATAAATTTGGTTTATGGATGATTTCCAAAATATTTATTTTCAAAAACATTTTATAAATCTTTTAAATTGGAGAACTTCAATCTCATATATTCTTATATTTTTTAAAACAGAAAAATATGGTTTTTATATTAATCGAGCTTGATGTAAAACATTTGAGAAAATGTTTTTGAAAATGGGCTAAAAATAAAAGCCTTTTGTTTAACTAAGTATATATATTTATGAAGCTTTTAAAGACAAAGTATTCAATTATTCTTTTAAAGCTTCTACATCTATAAAAATGTTTTTAATTTATTCAATCAAGTATTGCTTTCAAAATAGCAGAGTAGGTTTTCAAAACAATTGAGTATTGAAGTAAGTCAATTGACAATCATAAAAACCTAGTCAAATATAAAAGCCATGTTTCTTAAAGTTAAATCGAGTATAGTACTTTGTATAATCGAGTATTAATTCTTCATACTCTAGTAATCTTTTTGATAAAATCAAGTATCTTTATAGTCAAGAAATCTAAATATTTTTTTAATCAAGTAATGCTTAATGTGTTCTTCAAATTAATCAATTATGTGTTTCAACAAAACTATTTTAAATCAACTATTGAGGTTTCTTGCTCGAGTAATTTGTACAAGCTCTTTGTATTTCTAAAATCAATAAAGTAAGGACTATTTTCAATTGACTATCTTTTTGATATCAAAACTCCGAGCATTTTCTTAGTCGAGTATATCTTTCACATCAATCAACTAAAGTATTTTCATAATTGAGTATTTTTATGCATTACTTCAGTAAAGGTTGGATGAAATCTGGTAAGTCTTTATGCTTAAGATTAATTGAGAATCAGTTATATGTACTCGAGTATATGTTGTGTTAGTTAAGTAAGCTTAGACTGGTAGTCGAGTGCTTAATGCAAAGTCTCTGTGGCTTCTGAGTAAGTCAAGTAATGAATTAGTCATACTCAAGTGAGGCTTATATATAATCAATTATGCGAGAAATCCAATCGAGTATGCTCATATATCAGTCGAGTATCTCTAGGAGTTAGTCGAGTAACTAGTAACTGGTTTCAAATTTTATAGTTGTTACTCATAAAGAAAAAATATGATAGTTTGACTATTATAGCTTTAATTTTTTTATTCTATGAAGTCTAACTATATCGACAATTTGGTGGTCAAAAGCCACAACGAGGAGCCGCACGTGAAAAAATTGGCACGAGTTTTTGTAGTGTGCCAACAATACAATATATGGCTCAACCCAAACAAATGCACCTTGATATATTGATATTAGTTTTAAGGTGTTGATGATGAAAAATGAAATTCGCTCTTAATAAGTTTTTCCTGAATCGATAGGTCAAGTGCATATCCTTATATATATTTCAACATAAAAAGATATTTCAAATGAGATTCAAATTTCAACATGAGCTTTTAAACATGTTTGAGGGATAAGGCAAAATGAGTTTTTAAAGATATTAAAAGTATTAGTCGTCTAGGTATTTAGATCTATCTCCTGATAAGCTAAAATGGTTTCTGTCGACCATCTGATCTTCTTTGATCAGAAGTCTAACAGAATGCCTTTGGCTTATATCTGCCGACAGATTCTTTATCATCTGTCGACTAATAGTATGGTATATTTCTATGTCTTAAGCTTTTTAACTTAAATCGATCATCTATCCAGTTCTAATATGTCGCCAGAAAGTGAGTGCTTGTCGATGTAATTAGTCTTCTATTGCTTTTCATTTGTCGCCTGACAGATTGCATGCATCTTTTGGATTATTATTGTATAACTTGTATCAGGCGACTGATCATTTTCATCTGTCGCCTGGTAGTAGTCATGCTTGCATAAATCTTTTCTATGTATAATTGATATGTCGACTAACCTTTCTCATCGGTCGTCTGTTTTTTGAATTAGAGTTTTAATCTATTGACAGATGCTCTGCATTAGTTGACTGACTTCTTCGCAGATTTCAAATAAAGGCTAGTTTTTGTCGTATTTAATGCTCACGAACTCCCTCAAATGGTCAGATTTTTGGAAGCTAACACCATTAAGTATATGTAGGCGGTTGGGACTTCATTTAAAACTCTTAGTGGATTCAACTACCAAGCTAGCAAGTGTTCAAGAAAATTTATTAAGCTTACATTCTTTTCTCTCACTCATTCTTTGTAAAGGCTTGTAATCTATTTATTGTTTAATTCCTTTCAAGCCTTATTTTTCATTGAGAGAACTTGTAACTAAGAGGTCAAACTCTTATAAATCTCTTTACTATGTTCATTTGTTTTTAAGCTTGTAGAGCTTGAGGGCCTATCTATTTGATAGTAAGTTGTACCTTCTTAATCTTTGGACTAGATGACATGCTTGGTTTAAGTAGGTGTTTTTAGTGAATTAGTTATTAAAATTCTTAGGGGGTGTTTGTTAAAATGAGCAAGATAAGAGATATCAAGATAAGTTTGGAATGCATTCTGAATCAAGATATGGAATGATCAAGATAAGGCTGTAAAGCATTCCAAAATTTCTATCAGAGTGTTTGTTAAATTTTTTGGAATCCATTGATAATCGTATTTTTTCTTTTTATGTGTTTGTTAATGCATATGATAAGCACCAAGATAAGAGTTTTTTTTTTACCAAAATATCCCTATTACCAAATTTATGATTAAAATAGTATTATATGATTAATATGAATTATCAATAAAATTAAAATTAATATTTTATTTTCTAAATTCATGTTCAAAAATAAATTAAAAAATAGTTGAAAAGTAGAAATAATTATTGTTAGAATTACAATAATTCCACTTGGATAATTAAAAATAGCCAAAACATATTTTCATAATAAGTAATAAAATATAAAACAACTTAAAAATTGGTGAAAAGAATTATATCAGTTAATAAAATATATATATAGAGAGAGAAATTTAAATTTTAAAAATCAATGAAATGAATAATGTCATTTAAAATTTAAAAATTGTCAAAACATATAACAATTTAAAAATGTATTGAATAATATTAATTATATGACTTAAATAAATAAGTTTTTTTAATAAATTTAAATCTTTAAAATGCATTAAATGGCATTAACTATTCTATAAGGGGCATATAAGTAATTGAGTCTTATCTTGAAAAAGCCAAATAAATTTATCCGAGGGGGGAGGTCGGATAAATTTATCTTAAAAAGGGGAGATAAGAGGTCATGTGAGGAATTTTTCGAAAGTAGTCAGATAAGCTTAACAAACACGTTGGAAAGACTAAACATCCGGAATACTTCCCATATTTGACCTTTTCACTCTCTTATCTTGATTAACAAACACCCCCTTAGTGAAGAGCTAAGGTAGTGGACCGGACTTGGGTAAGCCGAACCACTATAAATCCTTGTGTTCTTGTGTGTTTGCATTATTCATTTTTCCTTTTAACAGCCATCCATTTTTCACCTGTTTCTCTTATCAATCTTTCATTGGAAATTATTTTACCTTATTTAAATTTTTGAAAAACATTAATTTTAAAATAAACAATTCACTCCCCTCTTGGTGTGTGTGCCCTAGCACTACATTTTTATCAATTGGTATCAGAGCATTGGTGCCCACTATATTTCAAAGATTTAACTACCTATGGATAAATATCTTATTAAAATGGCACACTTTCCATCTACTTCACAAACCGAGGGAGAAAGCACCTCACGTCCTCCATTTTTTAATGGCATTAACTATAATTATTGGAAAACTTGAATGCAAATTTATCTTGTGCAGGATTCAAGCTTAAAGCAAGCTGTTCAAAAGCAAATAACACTGGCCGATATGGAGAAAATGGAGAAATGAACAGATAAAGAAATGAAGAATATGGAAATCAATGCCAAGCGATGAACACACTGATCTGTGTGTTATTTCATGAAGAATTCAGTAGCATCTCTACATGCAAAATAACAAAAGAAATATGGGATAAGCTTAAGGTAACACATGAAGGCACCAATCAGGTAAAAGAGACCAAAACTAATCTTCTTATTCATGATTATAAATTATTCTCAATGAAAGAAAATGAATCTATCAAGGATATGTATACTAGATTTAATGATAATGTTTCCATATTAGAGTGTCTAGGAAAAACATATTCTAATGGAGAAAAAGTTAGAAAAATCTTAAGAAGTTTACCTAGATCATGGGACCCAAAGGTCACTGCTATAACTGAGAGTAAAGATCTAGACACTCTTGCCATTGATAATTTATTAGGATCTCTAATGACACATGAAATTTTAATGAAGAGGAATGATGTAGATCAACAAAATAAAAATAAAAATGTAGCATTTAAGGTTTAAAATGGGGATGGAGATTCACAAGCTTGTGAAGATGATGAGTTTTCCTTATTAGCTAGAAATTTAAAAAAAATTATGAAAAATGGTAGATTCAATCAAAAAGGAAATTTCAAAAAAGACAAAGATCAAAAAAGAAGCTAATACTTTTAATGAAATTCGATATTTTGAATGTAAGAAGCTACCTCATATGAGAAATGAATGTCCTCAATTGAAAAAGAAGGATCTCAAGGAAAAGAAGTTGAAGAAGAAGGCTCTAGCCATATGGAGTAAAGGAGAATTATCATCAAGTGATGAATTACAAGATGATGAAGTTGCAAATGTTTCCTTCGTGGCTAATCTTGAAGATGAGTAACTTCTCAATCTTCTAGTTCAATTTCTGATTTCACATTTGAAGAACTTCATGATGCATTCAATAAATTATTAAGTGAATGTGAACTAATGAATATGAAAAACAATTATTTGTGGAAGAAAATAAGTTTGTTAGAAATAGAAGTTAAAAACTTTAAATCTAGTGAAAAAGCCTTAGAAAATGAAAGAAATACTTTGATTTGTGAAAAAGATCTTCTTAAAGAAAACAAAGACATGAAGGAATCTCTAGAAAAACTAGTTGAAGGAAAGAAAAAATTAGAAATGATCTTTGGTGCTCAAAGAAATTTTGGTGATAAGCAAAGAATTGGATTTGATCCATTTAATGCAAGTTCAAGTAAAAAAGTTTTTATAAAAGATTCAAATCAAAGAAATATTCAAAGAAAATCATTTTACAAACTAAATTTCTCAAAAAGAGGTATTACATGCCATTATTGTGGTAGGAATGGTCATTCAATCAATAAGTGTTTCATAAGAAATAATCCTCAAAAGTTCAAACAAGTTTGGGTTCCTAAGGATGTAGTGTCTACTAACAAAAATGGACCCAAGATGTTATGGATACCAAAGGGAACAACTTGAATTATTCCTTTTGTAGGTGGCTTTGGTTTCATCTGATTCAAGGAGCAAGTGGTTCCTTGATAGTGGGTGCTCAAGGCACATGACGGGAGGTCAAAGGCTTCTCAACAATGTCATCTTTAAAGAAGGAGATAATGTATACTATGGTGACAACTCTCAAGGTAAGATCATAGGTATGGGTTTTATTTTTTTTGAACATCTTGTGTTAGATAATGTGTTTCTAGTTGACGGCCTTAAACACAACTTGATTAGTACAAGTCAATTATGTGATATGAATTATGAAGTTTGTTTTGATGCTAATTCATGCAAAGTTATATGCTCTAAGATAAAAGAAATAAAATTGAAAGGGAGTAGAGTAGGAAATATCTATCTCACATTTTTAGAATCATTTAAGCTAGAAAATTGCTTAGTAATTAATACTTTCCAAAACACTTGGTTGTGGCATAATAGGTTAGGGCATGCTAGTATGAACTTAATCAACAAATTAGTAAAGCATGATATTGTTAATGGTTTGCCAAAGCTAAAATTTGAAAGAGACCATGTTTGTGGTACATGCATGAAAGATAAACAAATTAGTGTATCATTCAAACCTACAAATGAAGTGTCATCACCTAGACCTCTAACTTTAGTTCACTTAAACCTATTTGATCCAATGATAACCTTAAGCTTAGGAGGAAAACAATATGTTTTGGTCATAATAGATGATTATTCTAGATTCACATAGGTAATCTTTCTTGATTCTAAAAATGAAACCTTCAAGTCTTTTGAAATATTTAGTAAAAGAGTTCAAAGGGAAAAACGGTTTTGTATCTCAAAAATTAGAAGTGACCATGGAGGAGAATTTGAAAATGAATCTTTCAAACTATAATGTGAAGAAAATTGTATAGATCATAGCTTTTCTTGTGTTATGACTCCTTGACAAAATGGGGTAATAGAAAAGAATAATAGATCCTTACAAGAAATGAATAGAATAATGATTTGTGATAAAAATCTACCTAAATATTTTTGGGCAGAAGCCATAAATACCGCTTGTCATGTATTAAATAGAGTCTCTATAAGACATATTTCGAATAAGACTCCTTATGAAATATACAAAGGGAGAAAACCTTATATAGGTTATTTTCATGTTTTTGGTAGTACTTGTTATATTCTTAACAATGGAAATGAATCTTGAAAAAAAAATTGATGCCAAAAGTGATGAATGTATATTTCTAGGTTACGCATCCCAAAGTAAAGGTTATAGAGTACTCAACAAAAGAAATCTAGTAGTAGAAAAAACAATTCAAGTAATAGTTGATGACATAAATGTTGAAATCCCAAAACCTAAAGAAGATTATGATAATGAAGTAACCCAAAATCTTGAAAAACTTTCATTAGAACAAAATGAATCAAATACTCTAGATAATGATCCAGTTGAAAGAGATCAAAAGCATCAAGAAGAAAAAGAACCAACATTTTCAAGAGAAAGAAAATATGTCAAAGAAAATGAAATCTTAAGAGATCCATCTAAGGGACTTAGAACTAGATCGTTCATAAGAAATGAATGTCAATATGTCGCTTTTGTAATACCCCAAAATTTAATGTAAAGGTTGAATGTTGCAATAAAGTGTTTTAATGGAAGTTTTGGGCTTCAGTGTAAATGGAAATGGTTTTAAGGACTTAAATACAAATATCAAAGGATAACTTCTCCAATAATAAGAATAATGGTAATGGATAAATGCTTATTTAAGAAGCTTTGAGTTGGAGAAATTGGATTGGAGGGTTAACTTAAAAGTCTTAAAGCTTTGGTGATAACAATAATTACTTACACCTTAAAGTCAAAGTAAATAAACTTGGAAGAATTCTATTGGTTCACCAAAAGAAAGGGATAAGAAGGGTTTCTTTGAAGGCCACGTGAGGGGCAATTGGAGGCATGAGATTGGAAGAATGAAAAGCTTTCAAAGGAAGGAAGAATCAAGTGGAAAGAATTTCAAAGATAAGCCATCATTACTAGGGAAGAAAAGTAGATAACTTAAAGGCTAAGAGTTGCTTGCAAGGAAAGAAGATGACAAAGCTTATCCTAGAAGTGTAGTTGGGAGCCTAGGATTGGAGGAAGTGGAAGCTTGCTTGAGAAAATTGGAAGAAATTTCAAAGTGTGATGTTTACTTGGGTGAAAAATAAGTAACTTGGAGGCCAAGTGAAATCTTGAGGATTTGGGCATTTAAAGTCTATATAAAGGGAAGGAATTAGGGCCACGAGAAGCTAAGGAGAAAGGGAAGAAAGCAAGTGCAAGAAAAAGAAAAAGCAAATAAGGAAGGAAAGAGAGACCTAGCTGGAAAACTGCCAAAACAGAAGGGAATTCGAAGAGGTATCATAGAGTTATAAAGCACGAAAAGAGAAGTCTGTAGGTTCAAACAGAGAGCGAATCGGATAAAAAATGAGCAAGATATGGCCGTTTTAATTTTGGGTTGCAAAATAGAGAAAGGGGTAGTGTGTGGCCACCTTCCGGGGCCAGGTGAGGGCCCATCCGGCCTCCGATTGGCCTGAAATTCCTACCGTTGTTCTCCTATTTTAATTACCTACAACCTTGTGTAAACGTATTTAAGGTTTACTTCACCAAAATCCGTGATTTCTGCAGAAATAGCCTCTAGTGCTTGAAATCAGGCTGTAAACCGTGCAATTGAAGAGAAACGATCAAGGTAAGTGGTTCTTGTGCATGCTTCCTCTTGATCTTTCTTGGTTTCATTTGTGAGTGGTTCTTGTGCATGCTTCTTGCTCCCTTTTGATCACTCTTGATTTCATTTGTGGATGGTTTGTTGCTTATACCTTATGTTCCCTTTGTTTCAAGCACATCTTTTCTACTTTGTTGCATTGGGTTTAACCATGATAGCTTTCGTGAGTGACTTGTGATCATATTCCTTCTACTTTTTCATACATCTTGTCATTTTGTGGTTGTGGCTAGTTGGTGGCTTGTCATGTGTGAACTACCACGGGGGCTTATGTAAGGGGGTTGACCACGTGGGCCTATGTAAGGGGGCTACCTCGAGCTTGTGTAAGAGGGCCACCTCGAGCTGGTGTGAGGGGACCGAGGGGTTCATACATGGCACGACAGGAGGATATCTCGTTCTCATACATGGCACGACAGGAGGATATCTCGTGCCTGTATAAGGGGGCCAAGAGGTTACATCTCATGTGTTTGTTGCTTTTGAGCAAATCTTGCCTATTACACATGCATCTCGATATTTATATTTGTGGCTATTTGTTGGGGTGTCACAGGGGATCTCGTGCTCTTGCGGTAAGCTGTGATCATGGGAGATTTGGTTCTTATTTCTGCATGTCTCTTGGCAAAGCTGCATATTGTTCTTACATGCATAGTTTCTTTCTTTCTTACCACTCACTTAGATATAATAATCTAACTCGGGTGTTTCTTACCCCTGGGGCATTCATCGTCCCAGCTTTATCAGAAGTATCAAGCGTTACAGGTTCCAGGTTAAAGCATGAGCAAGGAGGTGGAGCTTCGCTAGCTTTGGGATCATGGATTCATGATGTACCCTTGTAACTAAAGTAATATATTGTGAATATCAGTTAAGGTACTCAAAGTTTGTAACAAAAGGATGCCCTATAGTTGTACTACATTAATAAGTTGTGTCTTTCTAGAGTGTTAAGAGTCTTTTACATTTCTTGTACTTGGAAATGAAATCTAGCGGAAACCCACTTTATTTAGCTTTGGTTAAACTTGCAGGTTCGATCCAATGCTTCCATTGGTAAGGGTTTCCATAACGTCCATAGGTGATGTTAGCTTGTATTTGATATCATAATGGTATTTGGAAAAGTGGGGCGTTACAGCTTTCTTATCTCAAGTTGAACCTAAAAATGTCAAAGAAGCTTTAGAAGATGAAAATTGGATTCTTTCCATGTAAGAAGAATTAAATCAATTTGAAAGATCTAATGACTGGAAATTGGTGCCAAGACCAAAAGACTATCCATCTATAGGCACAAAATGGGTATTTAGAAATAAAACGGATGAAAAAGGTATGGTCGTAAGAAATAAAGCTAGGATAATGGCTCAAGAATATAGTCAAGATAAGGGTATTGATTATGATGAAACCTATGCTCCTATGGCTAGAGTAGAAGCCATAAAGATGTTATTAGCATTTGCATGCTATAAAAATTTTAAGCTATATCAAATGGATGTTAAAAGTGCATTCCTAAATGGATACATCAATGAAGAATTATATGTAGAACAACCTCCCAGTTTTGAAAATCCCAAACTTGAAGACCATATGTTCAAACTTTCCAAAGCCTTATATGGTCTAAAACAAGGCCCTAGGGCATGGTATGAAAGGCTTAGCAAATTTCATTTAGAGACAGGACTCAAAAAAGGACAAATGGACACAACCTTATTTATCAAGAATCATGGCAAAGATATCTTATTAGTTCAAAAATATATATAGATGATATCATATGTGGATCTACAAACAAATCCCTATATAATCAATTTGCAAATCTAATAAAAGGAGAATTTGAAATGAGTATGATGGGAGAACTAAAATACTTCTTAGGATTGCAAATTGGACAAGAAGATGAGGGTATCTACATTTATCAACGAAAATACATAAACAATCTGCTTAAGAGGTTTAATGTCCAAGACTACAAACCTATAACTACTCCTATGAGTGGCTTATTAAGCTTAGACAATGATGAGTTAGGAAAGGTCATGCACAACAAGCTATATAGAAGTATGATTGGATCATTATTGTATTTAACATCAAGTAGGCCACACATAGTGTTTAGTCTCTGCCTATGTGCTCCTTTTCAATCTAATCCTAAAGAGTCTCATCTTAAGGCCGTCAAGAGAATATTTATGTACCTTAAAGGATCATCAAATTTAGAACTATTCTATCCAAAATCTAATGAGTTTAACCTCTTATCATACACTGATGCAGATTATGATGGATGTAAAATCGATAGAAAAAACACTAGTGGTGCATGACAATTTTTAGGAAACTATCTTGTATCTTAGTCTAGTAGAAAGCAAAATACTGTGGCACTCTCTTCCACATAACCTAAATATGTTGTAGCTCGAAGCTGTTATGCTAAAAAATCTTGTGGATGAAATATCAACTAGAAGATTATGGCATAAAACTTTGAATTATTCTGATAAAGTGCGACAACACTAGTGCAATAGCCTTGACCAAAAATCCAATGTTTCATGCACGAACTAAGCATATTAAGGTCAAGCATCGCTTCATTTGAGACCATGTTCTAAAAGGAGATATTAAATTAGAGTTTGTTGATACAAACCATTAAGTAGCCGATATTTTCACTAAAGGTCTTAATAAGGAAAATTTTGAATATTTTAAAAGTGAATTAGGATTGATAATGCATTAAAATAGGGTTTGTGATGTCAGGATTTGTTAAATAGTGCTTAATTCTCATTTGTTTTTATTTTAATTTTTTAGCCAAAAGCATCAATCGGTCCAGAGATGATCTCTGACTGTCGACTGATTATGTGAATTTATGTAAACTATCGACCAACGGTTCCACATTTGTTGATCGTTCAAACAAGGCTTATATCAACTGTGATACTCAGGCAAAACTATAGACCATTTTTTTCATATTTGCTCATCTGTTGACCGATCAAGTGATTTGTCGACCGATTTAATCGCTCTTTAAAAGGAACGAGCCCCACCCAATTTCATTTCTCGCCCTAACCCTTTCTCAAATCCGATTCCTTCTCTCTCGATTTCTCTTACCCAACTGTGTATCTTCCCAAATATCTTCTTCCAATCATCAAATGAACCCTAAATCATCACCATAACACCACCAAGTATCCAAAAAAAGGGAAAGAGAAGGCAATATCAAGTCATCCTCCTTATTCTCACCCTCAACCTTAACTATTTGAAAGTAATCGTCAAAATGAGAGATATCTTAGAAATTCGAGACTCAAAAGGTACTCCTTGGATGCTATTTAGATAATGGCTTTCTTGAAGCGATTGATTTCCCTTACATTGTTACTTTCAAAGAATTTGGGTGGTGGAATTTCTTAACAGTACATAGGGACATCCTAGAAGATATGATAAGAGCTTTTTATGAAAATGTGGATTATTTATTTAATGGTAGAAGATCTGATGTGCGTTTTAGGACCAATATAGGCAAAACCCATTTTGAAGTTAACCTAGGTCTAGTTCAAAATCAATTTAGCATACCTCAAGGGGAGAAGACTATGCTCCATGGACACAAAATTTCGTTCAAGCTTATAAAGAGGTATATGAAGACAAATCCATAACCACCCATATTAATGACACCACACGGGTGAGTCTAAACACTAGGATATTGCACCTTATTTGTTACTAAATGTTCATTCCTAGAAGCAAATTTTTTTCTAAAGTTACTAGAGTTGACTTATGGTTGATGCAATGCATAATGGATAGAAGAAGACCAAATCTATCTCTTCTTATTGTGAATCACATGATCAAGTCATTTAGGGGAAATAAACGGTCTTTAGCTTATGACACAGCCCTAAGTGATTTGTTAGAAAAATAAGTGGGAGGTTTGGAAGGTTCGAGGAAAGTGCATCTAAATCCCGCATAACATATCAACAACAATACGACCATGAGGACAGGATTTGTTGCTCAAGAAGGTGGAACATGGGTGTGAGGCAAGATAAGAAAGAAACGAAAAGTCGACTCTCTAGTTGGGTCATCTTCCATCCCTACCTTTTCTTTCACAACTCCTGAAGATCTGCTTCATGGACTAAAAGAACTCAAGTATGAGTTCTCAAGATTTAGGGAGGAAGTTTTCCATGAGCTAAGAGAGTTTCATCATCATCACGACGAACTCCTTGACCTTATCTCCTCTCGACTGCCTGTAACGCCCCATTATTACGAGATGATTATGCTATTTTTTTTGGGAAATATCCTCTTATCGAAATGGTAGTAACTTGGGATTAATTTGGTAGGTGTAAGAAGGAAAAGGCTAAAGAGGAACAAGAAGTGGAACAAGAAGTCAAGTGGAAGAGTTGAATTGTCAAAGTTGTGAGAGAAGAAAACAAGTCAAAATAAGGGTAAACTTGGAATATTTAAAGTGAGATAGGAGGCTTCTAATTAAAAGAGGATTAAGGGATAAGATGAGGGGATTAAAGGGATTTAAGTGCGTTGGAAATTAATATTTAAACTAAAGCAACATGAGGAAGTACAAATAGTTGGAAGTTTGAAGAAGAATGGGAGTTTGAGGTAGTGGAGTTACGAGAGGGAGCATCCCAGCAACTAGGGCTTCTTTTCTTCTTCATTCTCTTCTTTTTGTGGTTTCTAGAGATCTTAAGGGAGGAATTTAAGGTATGGAACCTATCTATTAGTCGTTCTTTAGTTTAGAAACCAGTTGGTTCCCTGTTTTGTAGCTAGGAAGAGCTAGGAATTTCCTTGTATGGCAGGTTATGTGAGGTTTTGAGGATCAAGAAGGACTGGGAGTTGGTAGAGAAGGAGTCTAAGGCAAGTTCTAATCCCTACTTATGGCTTTTAATCTGGAATTCCAGTTGTTAAAAAGGATTTTTACCAAAACCCTCTGTTTTGGAGTAAATACTACATACTTGTGACATACTTGCTTTTCTTCGTTTATTCCCTTCTTTAATGCTTCCAAAGGGAATTGTTCTCCCCAAACTTTGCTTGGAAATGATGTGTTTTGTTGGATTAAAGATTGGGCAAGAGTTTGAGCTATCTTGCTTAGGTCTCGAGTGAGGAAAGCAGAAGAGTCGGGGGTTTTAGGGTTCTGTCTGTCGATAGATGCCAAGGCATCTGTCGACCGACTACCCCCTATTTTGGCTTAAAAGCCTCTTGCAAGTTTTAATCCCCTTTTTCTTCCTCTTGGCTCGGGTTCCTTGTTCATAAACACATCCCATACATTAAGAGTGAAGAGTTATTGTGCATATATCATATGTATATTGTTTTCTCTTTTGAGCATGGTTATGAGCATAAAAGATGTTATAGGTGTGTAAATGTCCCCTACGATGCTACACCGTCAAGCTCGGCTGGCTTGAGAGTCGACCTCGTGTAAGCTCGAGTGGGTCGTCAGGCCGGACTCGTGTGAGACCTAGGTTACCTTATTATACTTGTTATTTGTGTTGCAATTGTAAGGTAGAAGCATGCATCTTGCCTGTGTATACATTATGATGGCTAGAATTTGCATGTACACGTTTTCCCTCTTCATTTGTGTTTCAATGAGATATTTATGGTTATCTATGGGTGGTTCTCCTCGTTATTCTTACCTTTTATTCTATGTACTTGTTGAGCTTTGTAGCTCATTTGTTTGTTGCATCATTCCAGGAAGGGGCAAGACCGTGACTGGTGGGGAGCCTAGCTACATGGGGTCTGGCGTCTAGTTGTGTACAGAGCCATCCATGACCGAAAGAACCCCGAGAGTTTTGACGTGTGCTTGGACTGTAGATATACAGTTTTGCGTGGGCCTTGTTTTGCCTTTTGTTGTGTTATTTCAGATGTATGACCCATTGTACATGGCAGAATGCTTCCTTGCGATATATAAAGTCTTGTTATCTTTTCTAGTCTTTTGTGTGTATGTCCCCTGTAACCCCAGCAGGTACCATTTATTTTTTACACCTTTCCTTGTTGCCTTTGTCGGGGTGTACAAGGGCGGGGTCGTCATATTGCCAGCCACTCCATCATCATCTCATCCTTTTGCCTCCAATTTATCATCATCCTTATCTTCTTCTGAGGACATCTAGATTTTTGTCTCATGTATCACACATTTTGGTTTATTTTTGGTATTTATGTTTCTTCTTAACCAAAAGTCTATGTATTGGATGATGTTTATGTTCTTGCTGGGTTATATGTATGTCGTTGTTCTATGTTGAGATCTATGCTTTCATAAGATTTATAGATGTGGTTTTTCTTATCTTGATGCAATCTTAAGAAAAAGTATATGGGCAACTCTATGTGGCCATTTAAATAGATGAGTATTTTTATTTTTACCCTATCTTTAAGGATAAAGGATTGTTCTTGGAACAAACCTTGGTGTGGCTTAAGGGAGAGATTTGGTTTCATGATGTATGCGTAAGTTCTAACTTCTTTTATGTCATGTCCTTTGTACAGAAAAATAGTATGTTTTTCCTATATTTCTCTATTCTTATTCTAAACATTAAAGCTTTTTAACTTATGACAAAAAGGGGGAGAAAAAAAGTACGAAAAATTCTTTTTGAAATCAAAACACTAGGTTTTGTTATCATAAAAAATGGGGAGAATTATGTATCACGTGATCGATTTTATGTTCAAACATGTGTATTTAGTTTTGATGATGAAAAACGTCTTTTGGTTTTTTTCTCAAATCTATTATGGAAAACAAATTGTCATTAAGATAAGCAAACATGTTTGTAAAACTAACCATCATCATCAAATCAATCTTTATACATGTAATTATAAAAAATTATATTCTAAACAGTGTGTTCACCATTAGTAAAAATGGATTAAAAATGAGGAAAAAAATTTCAAAGAATTAAGGTCAACTGGTCAAAGAGACCTATCAACTGCTTTTCAAATTTTGGCCAAATTGTTGACAGTTTGTAATGGTCTATCGACCGTTATGTGTGCAAAGCATCTGGCTGTCGACCGGTTGCCCTTAGGCTATCATTTGACATAATGCTTGCTCTTGAGTATGACCTTAATGCTTATGCATCCATCGACTAACAGAATGGTTGCCTTTGAAAGAGCATTGATTTGACGATAGATCTCTAATCATCTGTCGACCGACCTTCTATTTTTAAATCCATCTATCGACTGATACTCATGCATCTGTTAACCAGCAATATGCTCAACCTTATGGTTTCTAAAGACTACAAGCCATCTGTTAACCTACAGAATCCCTGCACAAGGACCTGTTGACAGTTCCATATAATTTGTCAACCAATATTTGAATTTTTATTAATCTATCAACCGATGCCTTGTATCTGTCGACTGTTCTTTTTGCAGGAAACCCAATGGCTATTTTTGAAGTGCATTAAATGAGCGCCCAATAACCCCAACGGTTAGATTTTTGGATGTTAGAACCCACAACTATAAATGCTTGCCCAAAAGATCATTTAAAGTTTTTACATGATTCAACTACCAAGCTAGAAAGTGTCCAAGAGAATTTATTGAGCTTACTTTCTTTTCTCTCACTTATTCATTGTAAAGGCTTGTAATCTATTTCTTGTTTAATTTCTTTCAAGACTTATTTTTCATTGAGAGAACTTGTAACTAAGAGGTTAAACTCTTAGAACTCTCTTTGCTATTGTATTCATTTGTTTCCAAGCTTGTAGAGCTTGAGGGCTTATCTATTTGATAGGAGTTTGTATCTTCCTAGTCTTTGGACTAAAGGACTTACTTGGTTTAAGTAGGTGTTTTATTGGATTAGTTTTGAAAAATCCTTAGCGAGGAGTTAAGGTAGTAGACTAGGCTTAGGTAAGCCAAACCACTATAATTCTTAGTGTTCTTGTGTGCTTGCATTATTCATTTCTCTTCTAGCTATCATTCATTCTTTACTTATTTTTTATCAATCTTTCATTGGAAAATATTTTACATTGTTTAAAGTTTTGGAAGTCTTTAATTTTAAAATAACCAATTCATCCCCCTCCTGGCTTTTATCTTAGCTGCAACCTGTTGGAGTCTCGACACCCAGGAGAGTCATTTCCGGAGATGGTGTTCTCGGAAAGTACTTCAATTGATCCCCTTGATCAGAGAACATATGAGCCCAATTGCCTTAGTCTCGATGACATGGTAAAGGCTACCTTGGAGGACGACCTAGCCAACATTTTTGGTCCTTAGAGTCCCCTCATGCCCGATCCTGAGGAATCTTCAGAGATGATCGAGGCCCTTTAGCAAATCAGGGATGGGTTAAATGGACCGCTGGGAGACATGCCAGCGGATACCCTCCTGAGCCCGCTACCAGAGTATCTAGAACACCTTTTTGCTCCTCGAGATGCCCAGGACGACTGATGCGTTTCCCATTTTTTTGTGGATTTTGGAGTTTGGGGGGATGCTTATCATGCCCATTTTATATAATGGACTTGTATTTCCTTTTTGGCGAATTTGTCCGTCATATGCTCATTTTTGAATGGACCAACATTATATGGAAAACATCATTTTCCTATTAAAGCACATGTGTTTTTTCTTTTGTTGAACTTTTAATCTTCTGAACTCTAAATCTTTTGTACTATCGTTGTATGTTTTAGTGCAAATTCTTCATGTGAATGATTTTTCCAATCTTGATTATGTAGGTGACGACTTTTTTATGTAAGTGTGGATGTTGAACTCTTAGGCCATTGTTTCTATATATGAAAGTTCACACTTCCTCAAGCATTGTGCTCATGCGTATGTTGTGATTGCCCTTCTTTATAGGTTAATTATTTAAGCACGAACGTTTGACACACATGTTGTGGCATTAGGATGCCTTAAATTTAGACTTTTCTTTAACCATATATGTGTTTTGACATATTTTTCTCCCCCTCATGGCCCATATTTAAGGACCATTCATCACAAGGAATTTAGGTTGACTGCTATGTCCTCGGCTTAAATCGTAGAACCCGTGTTGGGATCTCGGGTTCTCCAAGTGTTCCAATTCGGGGGGGCCCTGATCGTTAAGCCTTCATAAGAAGTATTGAGGGCAAACATATAATTTCTGAGTGGGGAACTTTTTGGAGGCGTCTGTCTTCCTCTTATAGGCTCGTCTACCATAAGTAATCTAGGTTTAGCTTAGGGTTCAACACAAGATTCTTGTCTGGCATCTGAGGTTGCCGAGAGGCCTAAGCATTGGATTGACCAATGAGTCGGGTCTAGCTCGGGGGCATAACATCAGACTCAATCAAGGGATCCGGGTGAGCTTACGGGCTTAAATGTCAAAATACCTAAAGATCCTACATCGGTTCGGGGTCATAGGGACCAGATTATCTCTAGACGACCAGGCCCTCAAGGATAGGGTCTGGCTCAGGATTCCTACAAGGTGTCTGAGTTTGCCAGAAAGCCTAGGCACTATAACGCCGCACTTTCCAAAAGACACAACAATGCAAAATATAAACTGACATCACCTACAGGCGATATGGAAACCCTTAATCAATGGAAGCATTGGATCGAACCTGAAAGCTTAATCAAAGCTAAACAAAGGGGGTTTCTGCTATATTTCCTTTACAAGCATAATAAATGCACATGGCTGCCAAAAAACATAACACATTACTTGTAGGAATAACTGCAACACGTGCCCAAACAAACAGTAAACCCTTATCATGGTAGCTTCCCCAAACAACGTCCAAAGTGCGTCATGACCACTACAACAGTACCGCATACCCCGTATACCCACTAATCTATGGCATTACAAAGGTACATCTTACTGTACATATACATAAGAACAACTGTAGGACACCCACACACACCTCTTACAACCTTGAGTATCCTAGCTGCTATTACGATACATCACTTCGTTACAATGGTACATAATGAAACCAAAAACCCAAAGCTAGCTAAGCATCACCTCCTTGCCCACGCTTTGAATTGGAACCTGAAACACCTGGCACTTCTGATATACTTGGAACGTTGAATGTTCCAGGGGTATAACACACCCAAGTTAGATATTACATCTAGGTGAGTGAATCAGAAGAGGAAAAGTATGTGCGTGCAAATGCAATAATGCTATTATGAAATCCACCCCTGTGGCAGTAATATCAAGGTATTGCAATCACCCCCGCGGTCATCATAGTCACTCCTGGCTCACCGTAAGAGCATGAGATCTTCTATGATGTCCCAACAACTAGCCACAGTCACCAACATGAACATGATATATGACAAAACAGAAGGAATATGCATAACCAAGGGAAAATATGACATGTAAGCCACAAAGGCATGATATGCAAGTCAACATCCACACCCAATGAAGCCAAAATGACCAAGATGTAGCAAAAGGATGCAAGAAACACTCACATTGCTGGTTTGGACCTGCCGGAGTACTGTTTACAGTGTTCGGGAATGGTTTTCTACAAACATCATAAGTTTTCGTAAACCAAACTCAAAATATTTTTATATAGGGTTGTAGGTAATTAAAAGAGGGTTAAAATTGTAAAATTGCAAGCCAAAATGAGCTGTCACGCGCCCTAAGAAGGCTGCCCACACGCCGCCCATAAGAATTGGCCAACTCCACCTCCTTTTGATTTTTTGACCATAACTTCCTCGTTTTAGCTCTGATTCAACCCCCATTCCAACCTACGACACCCATATTCAACCCTCTACCAGATTATAAAAAGAAATCGGATTTACCTTGTAGTTTCAATGTTGTTTGGCATGCTTTACAGTGGTGGCTTGAATTTCCCGATAAGGCATTTTCTTCCTCGTTCTTTGGAAGATTTTTCCCCTCCTTTTGGCAACGTTTCCTCTCTCAAACTCCCTTCCTTTTCCTCCTTTATTGGTGCCCAAAATGAATCTCTCCAAAGCCTTATATTTATAGGAAACTTCAGCGAACCAGGTTGCGTTACGTGTCGCGTCATCATACCACCCATTTGCATCTAACCAAAATGTGCCACGTGTCCCTAATATTTTAATCCTAATCATTATTTCCTAACTACCATTGGCTCCGTTTGGTTACCCCAAGGACTTAGTTTGAGATATTTTAAGGTTTCGAGAAACGACGCTTTGGCCCGATCTTTCCAGTTAACTACACATAGACCCCTTGCAACTTGGTCCCTGAGCCATTTTTAATTGCACTTTTTGGTCCCAAAAAAATGGATAAATTATGCTAGCACCCCAAGATTTTAGCTAAATTACACTTTTACCCGAACTTCAATATTACAATTTTACCCCCAATTTAGAAATTGAACCTTTGTCTCAAGGCTTCCATAAACCATTGAAAGGACCTATTCCCTCAAGTATTAGAACCTAATAAACTCAGGTATTATATCATATTTGAATTTGAAAATCTGGGGTATTATAAGCGTCGGATCAGTCGAGGAGTCAGGTCTAGCTTGGGGGCATAACAACGGACTCAATCAAGGGATCCAGGTGAGCCTGAGGGCATAGGTGTCGGAGCATCTAATTATCCTGGGATAGGCTGTGGTGCACTAGCAGTTGCGTTCCTCAAGTCCATCTTTTGGGCTTGGTCTACCTTAGTGAATCTGGGCTTTTTCCTATTGTTTAGGCCAAGATTCCTACCAGGTGTTTGAGTTTGCCAGGAGGCCTTGGCACCAGATCAGCCAAGGAGTTGGATCTAGCCAAAATGAGTAGTACTGAACTCAAGCGAGGAATCTGGATGAACCTGCGACCATAGGCAATGGATCATCCGATAATCCGAGCTAAGCCAAGGTCATCAACGCCAGATCACAACTGGGCGACTTAACTCCAGTGAGCGAAATCATGTTAGAACCATCATATGGTCACTCAACCTCTTTCTTGTCTTCCTAGGGTCGGTCTACCTCAAGAAATTTGGGTTTGTCCAGAGGTCTAGTACGGGATTCCTACTAGACATCCAAGTTTGTTAGGAGGCCCAGGCACCAAATCAACCAAGGAGTCAGGTTTAGCAAAAAGTCATGGCACCAGACTCAAACGAGGCATCCAAGTGAGCCTGCAGGCATAGGCATCGAATCTTCTGGTGATCTCGGGTTAGCTCATGGTCATCAATACTAGGTTGCCACTAGGCAACTTGACCTTCAAGGTAGGTTGTGCTCAAGCGTTGTACCTACATCACATTCTACGACACAAACAAATAGTCAGGACGCATGGAGATTTTACATGATTCAGCTTATAGTTTTGCCTACTCCACTGGAATACAGGGGATGCATTCTTTTATTCATTGGGGGATATTGTTACAATGGAAAATTAAAGAAAAACCTGACCCCTGGCGAGATCGAGTAACGCTTCTGGTGACAGGCTCGGCCTTGCATCTCGGGATTCGTCTTTTCTATTAGAGTTCATGACTGGTAAATCTGGGAAGTACCTCTTGAAGTGTATGGTGTTCCAAGTTTTGCCCATAATCTCACCTTGTAGCGTTTGTAGTATGCACCTGTTGGGCCCCAACATCATCTGGATTCTATAGGGCCCTTCCCAATTTAGCATGAGTTTCCATTTTTCTCTAAGAGTGTTGGTGATGGTTGTCTTTCTTATTACCCAATCTCCTGCTTCGAGTTTACGAGGATGAACCCTTTCATTGTAATAACTAGAGACTCTCCTCTAATAAGCTGCAAAAGACACTGCTTTTTTTTCCCTTAATTCATCTAGTGGGTCCAGATTCTCCCTAAGACGATCTAAATTATTCTCCTTCCTAAAGGCTATGACCCACAATGAGCTAAGATCCACTTCCACTGGGATGAGAGCATTTGTTTCATACACCAAGCTAAAAGGTGTTTCTCTAGTAGGTACCCGACTAGTCGTGCCATATGCCCACAAGATGCTGGGGAGTTTGTTGGCTTATCTACCTTTCGCCTTCTCTAATCAAGTCTTTAGTCCATGCAGTATAGTCTTGTCACTTGCTTCGACTCATCCGCTTGCCTATGGGTACGCCACAAATGCCATTCTCAAATTGATCCCCTATCAGTGACAAAAAGCTCTAAATGCGTCTGTGTCAAACTGTATTCCTTAATCTATTTTGAGTATACAATGCACACCGAAACGATAAATAATATCCTTCCATACCATCCCCTCCACTTTCTTTTCAATTATGGTCGCCAAAGGTTCAGCTTCCACCCAATCCGTGAAATAATACGTAGCTACCAGCAAGAATTTCCTTTGAACAGATGCCACCGAGAATGGCCCCAATATGTCTAGACCCCATTGTGCAATTGGCAGTTGTTGGAATATCGGTTGGATGAGGGCAGGGGGCCTCATCATCAAGGGAGCATGTTTCTGGCACTTATCGCAGGTCTGAACCTTTCAACCTGCATCTTGCATCAATGTGGGCCAAAAGAAATTGGCTCGTAAGATTTTTCTGGCCAACACACTTCCCCCAAGGTGTTCGCCACAGTTCTCCCTCATGCACTTATTTTAAGGCTTGTTATGCTTCCCCAGGCCCTAGACATTTCAGTAGTGGCTCGAAGTACCCCCTTTTGTACAGTTCTTAGCCGATTGCTATGAAACGAGTTGCGCTAGTTTTTAATTTCCTTACTTTCGTGGGGGTTTCTCGAAGCTCTTGATTGAGAAGATACTTCAATATTGGGTTCCTCCAATCTTCGATCTTCGTAACATAATGCACGATGATGTCTTCCCCTTTTTCACTTATGCTGGGATATTGGAGGACTTCCATGTGAATCAGGTGTCCGAGAGTGTCTCAGGTAAAGGCCAATTTTGACAGTGCGTTTATGTGCTGATTGAGGGACATGTTGATCTGAATTAGTTCAAAATGCTCAAACCTATGAGCGAGTTCTTTCATCTTATGCAAATAGTTAGCCAACACCAGCTCCCTCACTTCATAAGCTCCTTAGAACTGTTGTACCACCAGTTGAGAATTATTATGGGCTGTTAGGTTCTTCACTTCCAATTTCTCTGCTAATTTCATTTCGACTAGCAAAGCCTCATATTTTGCTGCATTATTTGAGGTGGGAAAGGCAAAGTAGAAGGAGTACTCCAAGATCTCCTTTTCTAGGGAAATCAACACTATCCCTGCCCTACATCCTTTGGGATTTGATGCTCTATCGACGAACAGCATCCACTCTTTGCCACATGCTTCTTCTATTGGTGGTGAGTGAGTACATTCTACTATGAAGTCTACCAATGCCTGCCCCTTTATTGCTTTTCTAGGCTCGAAATCAATATCATACTCATTGAGTTCCATTTAGTTAGCCTCCCCGAGCACTCAAGCTTCTATAGGACCTACCTTAATGGTTGGTCTATCAATACTATTACAATGTGTGCCTGAAAATAGGGTTTCAACTTCCTCACCATTGTCACCAATGCCAGAGCTACCTTTTCAACATAGGGATATCATGACTCCGCCCCCTACAACCTCTTACTCACATAATAGACTAGCTTATCAACCTGCTCCCCTTGCCTGACAAGGACTGCACTCACTGCATGATGGATGATTCCCAAATATAAACATAGTTTATCTCTAGTTTTTGGTCAGGTTAATAAGGGAATCCCCTTTAGGTACTCCTTCAATTCTTGAAAGGCTTTCTCACACTTAGCAATCCACTAAAAATTTATGCCCCCCCCCCCCTTTAAAGCCTTGAAGAAAGGAAGGTTGCATTCGAAAAATTTCGATAGGAACCTACACAAGGCTGCCAGGAGACCTGTCAACCTTTGAGCCTCCTTTATTGAGGAAGGGGATTGCATATCGATTACTACTTACACCTTTTTTGGGTTAGCTTCTATCCCCTGTGAGTAATCATGTATCCCAAGAATTTTCTTGATTTCACCCCAAAGGTGCACTTGTCGAGATTCAAGCGCATATTATTCTCCCTGAACACAATAAAAACTTTTTCCAGCTGCTTTGCATGTGACTCACCTTGCTTGCTTTTTACAATCATGTCATCTACATAGGCCTCCATCACCTCCCTAAGTAGATCTTTGAATACCTTGTTAACCATTCTCTGATACGTGGCCCCTGCGTTCTTTAAGCCAAAAGGCATCACCTGATAATAGTATGTCCCATTTTTTATGATAAAGGCCATTTTTTTAGCTTCAGGTGAATACATATTGATCTGATGATAGCCCGAGAATGCATCCAGAAAGCTCAGTATCTCAGTATGGCATATCTGGAGGTGTCATCAACTAGCTTGTCTATTATGGGGAGTGGGTCAGAGTCTTTTGGGTAGGCCTTGTTAAGGTCAATGAAGTCGATGTAAACCCGCCATTTTCCATTGTCTTTTTTTACCATCATGACATTTGCTAACTAGTTGGGTATTGGACATCCATGATAAATCCCACCTCAAGGAGTTTGTCCACTTCTTCTTCTAGGCACTTCAATCTCTCTAGGCTAATATGTCTCTTCTTCTGTTTGATAGGCCAAGCCTCTGGGCTAACATTCAATTGGTGGGATATGATTTCTGGGCTAATCCCTTGCATGTCAACTGGTGTCCAAGAAAATATATTCGCACGGGATTGATAGAATCGAATAACTATGGCAATAATACCCAAGAGGGCGGTGAATTGGGCTATTTAAAATTTTGATATAAAACTAAAATTTTCTTACTTAAGAACAACAAAACTTTGATGCAAGTTAGGGATAGTCAAAAGATTACAAAGCACAAATTATGAAATGCAAAGTACGAGCAATTGAGTGACACAAGTGATGTATAGTGGTTCGGCTCGAATAAGACTAGTCCACTACCTTAGCTCCTCACTAAGGATTTTCAATCAAATTCTATAACCCTCATATCACACCGAATAAGCCCTCTAGCATCAAGGTAGGAAAATACAATCCTCTTGCTTAGGCAAGCAAGCCCTCTAGCAAAGCTAGGTAAAAATATAACCTTTTATTTAGGTACAAGTAGGTCCTCTAGCTATATGAGTTAGGAACACAAATAGTGATACAAGAAATGAATCTCTAAAAGTATGCTCTCTTAGTTACAATGTAATCAAGAACAAGACTAGAAATATAATTCTACACAATTAAACACAAGCCTTGAAACAAAGAGACTTAGGGCACCAATATAGCATAATAAATAATGAGCACTTGGGAGCTTGTAGATTGATCACTTGGGTGCTTTGAAATCTCCCTTTGACTTGTATTTATAGTCTTTTGAAGGCCCATGCAAGAATCAAGCTGTTGCTAGTGGAGAAAGTACTTGAGAGTAGTGGACAAACTAGTCGTTTTGTGTTTCTGCGAAACAAACGGTTGACAGATGCAAGGCATCAGTCGACAAATTAGTAAAAATTCAAATATTGGTCGATAGTTCCTTTGCAACTGTCGACAGTTCCTCGTGCAAGTATTTTGTCAGTCGACAGATGCATAAGCACCGATCGATAGATGACTTGCATAGTATCAAAGTAATAAGGTTTTGCATTCTATTGATCGACAAATGCAAGAGCATCAGTCAACAAATGTATAAAAATTATAAGGCCGGTCGACAAATGATGAGGTGTCTGTCAACAAATGAAGGCTATTCTTAAGAGCAAGCATACTGCCGGTCGACAGATGAAGTTTAAAACAAAATGTCGATCGACAGATGATTGGATATTTGTTAATAGATGGATGTTGTAATAGCCAGGGTCCACGTAGCAATGTATTGTCCGGTTCAGGTTGCAACCAATCCCTGATTTTGTCACACTAAGATTTAATCCCAAAATGCGTTTCACTATGTAGAACACCCTCTGCACTTATATGCCTAGTTCCCCCTCTTTGCTTGGCCGATGTGGGATTTGCCTAAGGTGCATACACGCACCCCCCTTAAGGAGTCAGCATCCTAGCTAAGATTTACCCCACCACAGTGCTCAGAGGCTCTGGGATCGACTCTGATACCATTCTGTAACATACCGCATCGAGCGATAATAAGGACTGGAACAGCTTACCCTGATAGGCCTACGCGAACTTCTCAGGAGTCACCCATCCTTAAGTTTCTCCAACTCAAGCATGCTTAACCTGAGAGTTCTTTGCCTACATTCAGCGCAAAAGATATCCAGCTGGTCTTGTTTTCTTCCTTACTTATCCTCGATATATACTATCCTTCTTTGGGCTCTTGGGTATTCCATTCTCCCCCCTTTCAGCATGTGACGTCCTCCTCATGCGACCTTACAACTGGTCCCAGCTCTTCCCTATCCAGTGTCCTTGGTCCAATACCCCTAGCCTTTTAGCTAGTACACGATCCCTGGTCCAGTACCCCAACCTTTGGCTAGTACACGGTCCCAACACATGGCCCAAGTCGGCTCTGATACCACCTGTAAAAGGCCAGGGTCCATGTAGCAATGTATTATCCGTAGCATGTCTATGTGCATTGCATTGTATGAGGCAGCTTAGTCCGTAGGGCGCAAGGCCCATAGTTTAGTTTCAAATTTAGTTTAGGGGTGCAAGGCCCGCAGTTATAGTTACAGTTACAGTTCAGTTTCAGTTCAATTTATGTGTTACTCGCTTGGTGACGACCAGAGGGATAGGGGTATATTGCCCACAGTATATGCTTACAGCTTTCAATACAGGAAAACTGGGATTTAGTGACGGATTTTTAGCGACGGACATATCCTTCTCTATTCTGCGATGGAATAGCGACAAATTAGAAGAAAAAAATGTTGTGAAATTTGCAACGGATTAGCAACACAAATTAGCGATGAAAAATTACTCTGTCACTAAACTAATTAAAAAAATTAAAAAACTAAAAGTTCTTTATTGTTTAGCAACAGAAATATTAATCCATCGCTAAATTTAGTGACGAAAAAGTGTTTTTGTCACTGAATTTTCATAAGAAAAAAAAATATAAAAAAATTTACTTAGCAACGGAATTAGTTTTTCATCGTTAATGTTAGCGATGGAAAATTAATTCTGTCATTAATTTTGGCGACGAAAATAATTCCGTCACTAAATTCAACGACAAAAAACTAATTCCATTGTTGAATTAAAATTTAATTTAATTTTTTTATTTATCAAAATTTAGCGACGAAAATATTTTTCTATCACTAAATTTAGAAACAAAAATATTAATTCGTCAATAATTAAAAAATAAAAAAAAAATTAACAAATGCAAATTTACTTTTAGCGACGAATTTGGAGAATTGCTAGGCTAATTTGCAAGCATACAAATCATACAAGTAATATAATGAATGAGTAGATTATCGATCCCACGAGAATTGGATTAACTTTAATATTATTTAGACTATAAAAAGAGATGAATTTGAATAAATTAAAATAATAAAAACTAAAATTAAACACTAATTAAAAATAACTTAACTTGGATAAAATGGAGGCAAATAGGGTGTTTAGAATCCGCTTATTAATCCGTCTTAATTTTTAATCAATTGAGTTTCTATCAATTCAATGGGGTGAATATCTAAATTGGTTAGCTTCTTTCCCAAGATTTACTAACCTAATTAAATCTCAATTTATTAACAATCAACCTATTTCCCAATAGTTATAACAAACGGAAATTCATTATTAAGTTCCAATTCATTATCCCTCATAAGATTCAAGTATCAAATCCCTTATCAACTATCTATCTTATGAAATTTATTACTTCAACTCGTTATGAAAATCACCTCTCGGTCTCAAATCATAATACAAAATCAATTAAATGATGGTTAAATCACTTAATCGCATTAAGAACAAATGACAAATAATTAAAATCACAGAAAGAAACCCAATTAATAAAAATTAATAATTCATAACAAGCTTCATCTCAGACCTTAGTTAAATAAAATTAGTTCATAATGGCATTAATAAAACAAAAGATAGAATTTGAAAGAAAAATAGGAATTTCCTGCCCAGATCTATTTCAGATCTGGGATGCTGGATCTGTTCCTTACGTCTTGTTGTGCGCCGCCTGATTTCCTGCAATGTGTTTGTGGCTTCTTCAGTGCACGCTTCTATTGCTTCCAATTTCTGTCGCAGCAACTTTCAATTTCTCCTTCTATTCTCTCCTCAATTCCATCCCTGTTCATTCCTTCAGTCAGTGCGCCGCCCAGCCTTTTCCTAGCATTCCATGCCTTCCTTTTAATCTCTTTATATATATATATAATAAAATAGAATGGTTTTTGAATTGTATAACACAAATGTGAGGGTGACATTTTTTGAATGGTTAAGATGAGTTTTCAGGAAAATCAATGGCTGAGATCAGTTTTGATGATATAATTCCCCCCCCCCCACAAAACCATCACATCCCCCCGCTAACACACGCACACAGACCCACTCACTGCCTAACCCTCTCTTCCCTCTTTCTCTCTCACACTCCATCTCTGCACACCCGCTCTCTCTTCCTCTCTCTTTCTCTCTCTCACAGTCACCCACCCACCCACGCCATCGTCGCCCCACCAGTAGCCCCTTAATCGTTGTCACTCCCCAGCACACAGCCTTCATTGTCACCTCCCGCCAAGGTGTCACCCCTCACTGACTCTCTCTTTCTCTCTTTCCCACTCCCTCAAAGCTCCGGTGCCTCAAGCTACATCTACGCCACCATCGCCTCAAGCTTCATTGCCGTCGCCGCCTCCAACTCCATTGCATCCTCCTCACCTCCACCGTATGTATATGCGTGTGTGTTCTGTGTATATGTAAATGGGTGTGTGTGTTCATGTGTTCTGTGTATATGTAAATGGGTGTGTGTGTGTGTGTTCTGCGTATACATGTATATGTGTGTGTTCTGTGTATACATGTATATATGTGTGTGTGTGTGTGTAAATGGGTGTGTGTGTGTTCTGTGTATATGTAATATATGTATGTGTGTGTTCTGTGTATGTGTATATATATAAATAGGTGTGTGTATATATATGTAAATGGGTTTTCTTCTTTCATCCTCCCTTTCTACCCAACACACTCCGTCTCTGCCAAACCCACTCTCTACCCACCTCTCTCTCTCTCTCTCTCTCTCTCTCACAAAGGCTTATTGAAGTTAGGGCAAATGTTTGTCAAATTCCCTGATATCTTTTATCAGAAGTTGTGTGATTATGTTTTTCATTCTTATATTTTATAGACTGTTTTCCCAGATTTTGATGTTTGATTCAAGCCATGGGAGGACCTGTTTGCACTATGCTGCTTATTATGGCCATTCTCTCTGCTTCTCATTCTTCCCATATTGCTGCCTCATGGTGGGTCTTTCTCTCTCCGTGTGATTGTTTGAGCACTAAGTTGGACAGTTCAAAACTGGTTATTCTATTGTATTGGATTTCAGGGGTTATGCCCGGTTTGTAAATATTAGAGATGATAAAGGAGCAATAGCTTTGCACATGGCGGCCCGACAAAGACGATCGGAATGTGTCCATATTTTCTTAGACAATGGAGGTCTTGTTTGTGCTTCAACTGGTTGTTATGGGTAATAATTGGCTTAAGCTCTTCATTGTTGTTCCAATCTTTAGATATCAATTGTGTCTTTGTTTTGATGAATTAATTCGATTTATGCAGCTTCCCGGGAAGCACTCCTCTCCATTTGGCCGCTAAAGGGGGTTCTCTTGATTGCATCAGTGAATTGTTGGCTTGGGGCGCCAACCGACTTCAAAGAGATGCATCGGGGTACTGCTCGGGTCACTTTTTGAATTTAGGAATGGAGACTTTCCAATTTATGCCCTATTAGCTAATCCAATGTGCTTATGTATAGTTTGAAGGTTTTTCTTTGAATGATATGTTATATTTATTAAAATGAAAGAAATCCTGTATTGCAGCCGCCGGCCACATTGTTGGCGGAAGAGGGTCTGGAACCAGGGGGGTGGCCGGGGAGGGATGCCCTCTCCCCGGCTGCGCGCAGCTGGAGAGGGCACCCTTCCCCAGCTACTTTTTTTATTTTTTATTTTTTTATTTTATACTTTATTTTTTGTTGTTTTTTTATCTTACACTTATAATTTGTGTAAAAATATTTTTACACAAATATTCAGAGTTAGATAAAATATAAAGTAAAAATATTTAAAGTTCCTTAATGGATAAAATAGAAAGTAAAAATATTTTTAAATAAAATTAGCTTAATCGATATTTGAACTTAAAAACATTACATGTAAGATAGTAAACCATTAAGGAACTTTAAATATTACTTTATGTGTACTTTTTGGTGTTCCATATATGTAAGATAGTAAACCATATTATGCATCTTTGGCTATTAGTTTTGGAAGGTGTTGTTATGTTGATTGGTTTTGGAGGTCCAATAGACGATGCAGGCAGGTCACTTGATAAGTTTTTTGTGTTTATGTTTGAAAGAAGTGAAATAAGTCATCAACGAAGATAAAAAAATGGTGAAGTAGTTGGATTGGAGCTCACTGTGTGTATATATTTTGTGAGTGTCTATGCTGCCTGAAGCTCACTGTATATATTGATTTTGTATGTATATATTGATTTTATGTATCACTTACTGTGTGTGTATATATATATTTTATGTATATATACTTTTCTTCACTTGAAGCTCCTCGCTGTCGATATTGATTTTTCCATCTGTGTTTATTAGTTGGAGATATGTGCTGTTTAGTTTTCAATTTACAAAACTAAAGAGGGGGTGTAAAGATGTGAATATATGCACAAACATTAAAGATTATGTTTGTGTAATTTTAATATTTTATTGGTATTGTTTATAATGTTATTTGAGAAATCATAGTAAACTCTCAATTAAATTTTTGTATGGATTATTTTTTATTAATTAAATATTATTATAATGTTTTGTGTGTAAGTAAATAGAATGACCTATTATTGACAGAGGTATTAAATCTTTTTATATTTAATTTATAATTTTAATGTAATATAGCTTTAGTTTTAATTGATGTTGATGTTCTTAATTAAATTTAGTTTTAATTAATTTTAATTAAATTTACATGCTGAGCTCTTAATTGTAAACAAGTAAAAATAGTCTTTTTATGAAATAAAAATAAAATTAAATCTACATAATAAAACAAGATGATTTTTGAAAATTATTAGTGAATATTATTACATTTGATTTCAATGACAAAGATTAATTTTTAGTATATATAAATGGCTGAGATCGGTTGAAATGAGTGGATCTTTCGGCCCATTCACTCCCTTTGTCTCTCTCTCTCTCCCCATGTTTTTCACTCTCTCACAGACTCACCCTTTACTCAATGACCCTTTCTGTCTCTCTCTCAGACCCTCCCACCCATGTCGACAGTGAAAGGGGCAACCTACGGGGGGCGATAGTAGGCGGTGGGAACGGCGAGGGGCCGAAGGGTAGGGGAGACCAGTTGGGGGGACGATGGCGGAGGGAGGGGTGCGAACCGGGGGGGTGGTTGAAGGCCAAGATGATGCTAGCGGCAGTGGCGAGGCGAAGATGGGTGATGGTGGTGCTATTGCGGTGGTAGGGACGAGGCGGTATGAGCACAGTGGGAGGAGTGACGGGTTGGTGGTCGCGACGGGTGGGGCGAGGGGAGCGACTGTCAGTGAATAGTGCTCTTTGGGCGGTGCATTGTTTTAAACAGAGAGTATGGGGGGGAGAGAGAGAGAAAGAGAGAGAGAGAGGGGGGATGGCGAAGGAGATGAAGAGACAAGCATGATGGTGGATCTGGTTCGGTGGTGCGGCGACGACGGGCGACAGTAGGCGGTGAGAATGACGGGGGGCCGACGGATGGGGCGACCGGCCCGAAGGGTGCGAATCGAGAACGACGATGGTGGGTTGAGGGGGGGCGACGACAGACGACAATGCTCATTACGGTGGAGGGTGCAGATTTGAGTTCAGTGCTCGATTATTTTACATTTAAATTTAATATTTAATTTTTTTAGTTACACCATGCCTTCGAGCATGGATTTTCCCTAGTATATATATATATATATATATAGGATGCACAACCGCTCTCCAATTCCTTCCTCCAAGTGCCTTTATTATTATATACATATATATATATATAAGATACATATGGCAACCCTGGTCCATGTTTTTCAATCTCACGCCACACCACACTATTATATATAAATAATATAATATAATATATATATATAATATATGATATAATAAAATATAATATTTAATCTACTATTAATTATATTATTTTAATTATATTATAATATTAATTATTTATAATACTTATTTTTTATTTTTATTATAATATTAATTTAAAATATTAATTTTGAAATTAATTTTATAATATCTTTTTTTTTTCTTTTTATGCCCAAATCTTCAAAATAACATCCTTTGTTAGGTTCCTAGAAAAGAGATTAAAATGATATAAAATCTATATAAATACACATGTTTTTTGTAAAAAAAATAACACAAGATTAAGATGAAAAGAAGATAAAAATATGCATACAATTAAACCCTATCAAGAATCCGTCGTTGTTTTAGTGATAGATTAAATAATTTGTCGCAAATTTTAATTTTTCTTTTGTTTTCTTTCATTTTTTAGTCAATTAATTTATAAGTATTTAAACTTGAGAGGAATATTTAAATTATATAAAAAATAAAATATATTAATGTATAAATATATTTAAAAATTAAATATACATTTAAACATGAGATGAATATAAAAAAATTAATTTAAAAAATTTAAAAATTTTAATTTAAATAGATATATTAATTTTAAAAATCATAATATTGTTAAATTCTAAATGTGTACAAAATACAAAACAAACACTACATTTGAAAAATAAATAAAAAGTATAAAACAATAATATTGTTAAAGTTTTGATTATTTCTAAATTTCAAAAATCTAAAAATTGAAATAATATTGGGAGATTGCATTAGAAAGGAATCTATGGATTACCTTATTAGTCTCTTGCTCTCTATAAATAAGAAAACTTAATGTTAAGTTAATATATGACACAATCTTAGTGAAATTATAATTTTACTTTGAATACAAGACTAACTTATACATCAAAAGATTTGCAAGTAATCTCATTCATGCCCTAAACTTATTTTTCTCTTTGCAATCCTGTTGAAGACACCAAGGGATAACTCTCTTACATCTTGATCGAGACATTATCTCACATAAAAAAAAAAATCATTTTTATATCTTAACAATAATAGTATAAATTCAACATATAATAATGATTCTTAAAACTTAACTCAAACATGCAAATTTTATTAGAAATAAATTATTTTTAAAACAAATTCACAAAATGCCTTCTTATTTTTTATGAAAGTATTATGAAAACCATTTGTAAACACTTTAAATGTTCATATTCGTGCGTCGGGTTGTTCGTTGTTTTGTTAATCATCATTTGACCTCTTTGTATGACAGTCCTATATCGTTAGTTTTTGAAATTTATTCTCTTTTCAATGTTTAATTTTACTTTTGTTGTTTACAAGTTTTGTCGCATTAATTTTTTGTGAGACTCAAGATCTATCCTGATAATCTGTAGATGTTCGGTGGTTTCATTTAATGCAAAATCATATTGTTCTTTTACGTAAAATTATGTTGCATATACGAAATGTGTTTTCTTGGAAATATATGCCGTTGATTTTCAACTATTGCATTTATAAAATCCGTGTGGCCATACTGTTGTACTTATCTGTTGTTGTTCGAGGGCAAAAGTCGAGATATCCCTCGAGAGGCACTGTGCGTGCGCCATTGAGAAAGCTCTTGTGGGAAAGATCGTGAGTCAAAGGGATAACGGATGTGGTGTTTGAATGAGTTCTATGAGGTCCGGCCAAGGTGGCATGGTTAGGGATCTCCTGAGAAGCGCTATGTGTGCACTATTGAGAAAGCTCTCGTTGAAGGAGGCTGACATGTTCATGAGGCACTTCGGAGTAGTCCTCGTTGTTTTCTCATACGTTTTATAACTGTTCATGTATGTATATAAATTGTTTCGAAGTTCTCACTAGAAGGTTCATCTTCTAATTGGACTATGTCCCTGGAATATTCAAACATTCCAGGTTCGACAAGCTGTTCTAAGGGAAATGAGATAGTTGAAGAATAAGCTCGTTTCGCTGTTGGTAGCATGTCTAGCATGTCTTTATGTATGTATGAGAAATTCAGTTCATGCGAACCTTAGTATGTTTTCGGTCATATTTAAGACACTCAGTTATTGCTTCGAGAGATGATGTCCATGTAATATATCTTGTAAACGTCTTGAACAGTTTCCTATATGATAAATAAAGTATTATGGTTATGAACCATATTAGGTTCGATCTAGCTTCCGCATTTGAAATGATATCACCTGTCTTAGCTGTATGATTATCGGGTTTGATAGGCTGAGAAGGTGAAATTAGGGTTTTTGAGAATTGTATATTGTATATTGATGGTTGCAGCGTGAAAACGAAAAAGAATTCCTGAAATCCTAAGATATAACATGCCCGAGAAAATCAGGGGTGTTATACCCTCGATCTAGCCTCTCGCTCTCGCTTGCTACGTCACCCCTCACCTTCGCCCTCGCTGTTGATCTAGCACCTTGTTCGCTACCTCGCCCTCGCCCTCGCCCTCACCTCTGGCTTGCTCGCTCGCACTCGGTCCATAGTTAGAGAGGTTGGTTCAATCTTTTCAGGTTTGTTGTTGTTATTCTGCTTGATTTTAAATTCAATATTATGGTTTATTATTTTGATTCAATCTTTGATGTTGTGTTCTGTTGTTGTTCTATTTTGCTATGTTGTTGGTTTAGTTGAGAGGATTGTGTCCTAAAGTTTGTTGTGTTCTTTTGATTCATGCACTTTAATAGGTAAAATAAATTTACCAGATGAAACCCACGTGTGTTAACTTAGGATTACCTTCCTACACTTCAATTGTGAACACTTACAATATGTTGTGTTAACTGTAGATGAAACCCACGTGTTGGCTTCATAAACGAACAAATTTTGGGAGGCAAATGAGAATTTAATAACACCTATCCACTTACATAAAATAAATAATAATATTATTATTAACAATAATATAAAATATAAAATATAAATGATTAAAAAAATATTTTCCTGAATCATTCTTATATAAAATAAAATAATGTGACTCTTCTATATTCATTGATAAGAAATTAACTCTTAACAATACTTTAATATGTAATTTTAATTACTAAAGTTGTATTTATTGCATTTTGTTATTAGTATTAAAATAATTTGTTAGTTCAATGTTTCAAACAACAATGCATTTATCATCAACCAATCAAATATAATAAATACAGGACTACCTACTATTATACTTAAAATAATAATTAAAATTTTCCTACTTTAATCGTGTAGCAAAATTATAATTATGATTGAAAATTTGAGGAGACATTGAGTTTTTGTAACAACAATATTATTATTGTTTTTTTCATGATTAGAAGGTGAATAATTTAAAATGGTGAAAGTAGTTTTGAAAGTAGTCATTGAGTTTTTCCCTGCTTTGTTTTGAAAGTAGTTTTATTGTGCTTTAAGATAAGAGTTTATTTGCCAAGGTAAATTGTTAATATATATATATATATATACACACACACACACAAAAATATATTAAACTGCAATTGACTATTTAAATTTAGATTGATTTCTTTAATTATCAAATTATATTTATTAAATTGTTAAAGTTTTGATTTTGTTCTCCCTTGTTAGAGTTTTGACTTTGCTCAAATTTAGTTCTCGTTTATCGAATTTATTCATTTTATAGGATGATTATAAAGTGTATGATGCATTGAGAATTGATGATGTTGCATATATTGAAGTATTATATTTTTGTGTTTTTTTTTCCTTACATGGGGTGTAATCCAGCTATAGGGGAGGCTTTGTCAAATTTTCTCCAAAAATTATATTAAATTAAAAATATAATTAATTAAATAATTTTTAGCTGTTTAATTAAATTTGCTAGACGTTAGCTTTAGATTCCCGTTTGGTGACTATCTCGATGGAGCGAGGAGATCACTGAATTGTCCAATTAGACAGTCTGAAAATTTGATGTCGTGTTGTGTGCCCGGTGAATATGAAATAATTTACTCATGCTTGGTACGAAAATTCGATAACATCTAACGTTGTTCTCCAGTTGCATATAGGAATATGTTCTGATTCATGCAATTGACTCAAATTGAGTCTAATTCATATGAATCAGCACATAATCCTTATCATGCATCTAGAGAACTACATTAAGGTGCTGCCGAAATTTTGTACCATGAGTAAATGCATTCGCTAATGGTCATATCACGACTCATTTCTGGATGAGATAAGTCCTAACCTTCAAATTTTAAGGAGGAGTTATAAAGAGTGGTTCAGTGGAAGAATATCAAAACAACTCAAATAAAAAAATGTTGTAATTATATTTTAGTATTTTTTTATTTAATTACCATAGGAAAAAAATTAGATCAGATCATCAGTGGATGTATATCAAGCATAAGAATGATGGTTATGTTTCTACAGAATTTATCAAAGGTGTTGAGGATTTTGTTAACTTTGCTAAGAGTCAACTAGAGTGGATAGATAGAAATAAGATTAAATGTCCCTCTAATCAACGAAAGTGTAGGAACACGACTTTTCATTACCAAGAAACCGTGACAAGTCACTTGCTCACCAAAGGTTTCGTACCGGACTATTATGGTTGGATAACAGAGATTGTCGAGCTCAAGTATCCTTCAGTGTTGTCATTCAAGAAAGTTATATTGTTCAAGGGTGATTGGTTTATTCTAACTTTGAACGAGAGGGTGAAGATTCATCATGCATACAAGATCATCGAGTTCAATGAAAAGAATAAATAGAATACAAACGAGCAATTTGTATTAGCTTCTCAAGCGATTCAAGTATATTTTTGCGAATATTCAAGCTTGAGGAGCAACAAAAGCGATTAGTTGGTTGTAACCAAAGTCAAACCAAGGTTTATAGTAAAGGTTCCACAATCTTTTAATAATCAAGAGACGACCCTTCCATGTGAAGCACTGCCTTACTAAGAGGATTATGTGGAACTACACAATATCACTGTTGATGATGCCCAAATCCCTGAGACAATGAATGATGGTGACATCGCTGATTTAAATGATGAGCCAGTTATGGAATTAGAATTTGACGAAGCCCCAGAGTTGAATGATGAGTAAGTTTTGAGATTTGATTCCAAAGTTAAGTTTGAATCGTATGATAAGCAAGTCCTGCAATCAGACTCTAAAAATGACTCCAAATCAGAGGATGAGCAAGTTCTTCAATTAGATTCTGATGTTGACTTAGAATTTAATGACACAGATGTAGACTTATATGATAGTAATTAGAGGTAAATTTTATGATTTAAATACTTATGTTTAATTATTAATGATATTGATTATGCTAATTGATTTATTTCATTATAGGTATGACAGGAGTTAGAGGATGTTATCGTGTAGGACGTAGTGGTTCTAAATCTAACTCTTCTGGGTCCACTACTGCTTCCACCTCATCTACTGCAGCATCGCATATTTCGGGGGACGTTTTACTGGCTTCCCCCCCACCAGCATCTCATGTTGGTACCCCTGCAGTTGCTTCTGCATCAACCCTTGCTGCAGAATCATCGATGCATCCATCATCTCACTCAGGTGCCAGCCCTCTGAATCACCACATGTTATAAAGTAAGATGGCAATGGGTAACTTTTGTTTTTTTTTTTTTTTTTACATTATGACATGTGTTAGTTTTTATACTAATTATTATTATTTGTATACATGAGCATTTTGTGTCGTACAGTGAACATCTCCCATATTATATCGACGATATTCAAGAAACGTCTTCATAAGGATGGTTGCATTTGGAAAGAAATGCTTGTACTGTAATGAATTTGCGGTATTAAATTCAAATTAATAATTTTTTTTATTAATTATCAATGTATAAATGTTTTAGCTATTTAATCTTATTTTTGTTTACACAAAATTTTTTAGTGGGATCCTACGATTAATGCGTTAGTGAGGAGAGAGTGGGCACAAAAGGCAGCTAAGTGATACATCGAAAACATTCGTAGGTGGCATGTTAATAGAAAATCGACTTTTATGCCAGATAATATATGGGATCATTGGATGCAAAAGTGGAAACAAGATGAAACTTTTAAAAAATGGCCTGCACAAGCATCACTAAATTAGTTGAGTGAGACTAGTGGCCTTGGCGCCGGTCCTTCCTGCCACACTAGGGGCTCCATATCCTCAGCGGAGCATAAGAGACGAATGGTAAGAAATTTAATTTATTTAATTTGTTAATATTTTTAAAATTTTATTATTAATATTTTATATATTATTTTTTTTAAAAATGGGAGTTTAGGAAGGAGACCACGCTGATTGAAATTTTTGAACGAACACATTGAAAAAAAAATGAAGAATGAGAGAGGACATACGTCCACAGACGTTCTGTGAGCGTCGTTGTAAATTTTTTTTTTATTGTAAATAATGTCAATTTTATAATTAACATAAATTTTAATGTTCGTAATTTACTTATTCTATTTTATTTTCACTAAATTGTAGAAGAAAACGTACGGATAGTTGCTAGAGTAGGCAACTCAATTGGATGAGAGATTCGATCAGCTAGTTAAGCTAGAGTGCAACCAGATATTTATCTAGATTGTCGGCAGGAAAAATAAGAAGAAGAGGATTTACGGCACGAGATGCTTATCCCAATCAAAGTTTTCCGACATTGGCAGCGCATCTATTATCTCATTTGGTCAGAAAAATGCCACCATGCAAGAAATGAGTGAAAAGATAAACTTGCAAACTCAAGAGTTAAACGACTTTCGATGACGAATGTCTGAGATGTGAGCTTTGGTTGAATAACTTACTACATCTATTGATCACATGTTTCCTTATTCTTCTTCTCATCCACAGTCGACCCACCAGCCTGACTGGCCTAATGATAGTGATGATTCAGACGATTATATTTCGTAGTTATCTTGATATAACAATCAAGATAATATTTTAATTTTTATGAATATTTTGTTTGACCATTAATTTTTTAATTACTATAATAGTTTTTGTTTTAATTTATATTAGAATTAAAATTATTTTAGATTATTTAGATTAATTTAATAATTAATTAAAAAATAATTATTAATTTATTTTTTAGAGACGAATTTTTCGTGGCTAAAAAATAAAATATATAAATAAAAAAATTAAAATTTAATTTTAGCAACTGAAAATTTCGTTGCTAAAAAATAGAGACGAAACATTTCGTCGCTAAAATTAAATTTTAATTTTTTTATTTATATATTTCATACTTTAGTGACCGAAAAATCTGTTGCAAAAAAATAAAAAATCACTAAAATTAAATTTTAATTTATTTATTTATATATTTTAATTTTTAGCGATGAAAATTCCGTTGCTAATCCATCACTGTTAAATTTGGTCATGATGGAATTAGAGACAGAATTGCGACGGAAATTTTCGTCACTAAATTTGAAAAAATTACAATTAGCAATACAAAATTTTTCATCGCTAAATTAGCTACGGATTCGTCACTGCTAAAATTTAGCAACAAGCACTTCAGCGACGGATTTTTGGGCTTCAGCAACAGAAGCTAAAAGTCAAAATTCTTGTAGTGTTTTATGTTTGCAGGATTCAGATCAGATAGATATGTATCACAATTATGTGGAGCTATGAGTCAAAGTTGTATACCTGCATTTATTTTATAGGTTAGCTGCATTACATCTTATAAATGCAACCTTATAGTGATTATTATATCTCTCAGTACAAGGACAGCTAATAATATATGAGTATCGACATTCTTTGATTCAGCTTTAGTTATTCTTTCCAATTCATTACTTTCTAAGTCTTGTGGCTCACATTGGTTTAAGTAGAATTTTAGATTATGATAAAATTTTGAATGAGCATAACAAGGGCAATTTTAAGAATTACGAAAATGAGGAATATTCATGTGATATTGTAACGACTCGAATTTAGTTATTCTTGTGTCATGCCTGGAGGATTGAGTTGGTTAGCCTTGATGTTTAATATGTTGTTTTGACAATAATTTTCTAAGTGTTGGATAGGGGTTAAGTGTGAAAGATAAGTGATTAAGGTAGATTTTTCGTGTTGTAACTGAATGTATGTGGAAATTGTAACACTTGAGATTTTCGTTGCTTTTCTTTATCAGTTCAAATATATAATATCCAAGAACTTTAAATTGTGATATGTACCAAGGATCTTTGAATTTAGATATACGAAGAAATGAGACATTTGCAAGGGGTTATGAAAATCCTAAGAAAAAAATTTAGTTTTTAAACTAGTGGCAAAATCGTAATTTCTAAGTCTGGGTAAGAGTGAAATTTTTGAAAAAATCAAGGCACAAGTGTAATATTGGTAAACTAACCAAAAATATCAAGGATTAGCCAATCAACACCCTCCAAGTGTCCTTGTGGGGTGAAAGCATTCTATTGGGTCTTTGAGGATAAGATCAACGATGACGTGGCACAATCCTATTGGTTCAGATTTCAAATAAGCCTTAAATTCTACTTTTGATCCCAAAGCTTATTTAAATGTAGCTTAAGACACATGTCAAGATTTGATTTGGGTATTATGGTAAGCTTTCATTGGCCTCACATGGGAGTAATGATTATAGGACACATGGCACCATTTGGAGGAAAACACATGAAAATAATGATTATGGACACATGGCATCATTTGAATGGAAGCACATGGATAAGTCTTCTCCAAGCCTTTACTTAACCTCCAAGTTTTGGACACATGGCACCATTTGGGTGGTAACACATGGAAGTAATGATGAATACCAAATAATTAAGGTGACACATGGCATGCTATGATTTGATAGATAATTCTATAAATAGGCTTGAAATCTAACTTCCCAAGCCATTTCAAAATTTGTGAGCCAAATCCATGCCACTTTGAGAGCAATTTTAGAGAGAAATAAGATTTTGATTGTGAGGGAAAATTTTTGTGAAAAGAAGGAGACGAAGTCGGTGAAAATCAAGGAAGAAAGCGAATGAAAGTCAAAGGCTTGATGAAAAGCCTATAGCCACAAAGAACTGTTGTAACATCCACAAATCAGAGAGGTAAGTCTGATTTCTTTCTATAGTCATATAGAGGACTAAAATAGGAGTTCGTAGGTCCAAACGGAAGTCGATTTGGAGTTAAAATGAGGGAGATATGGCAAAAATACGAAAATGTGTCAAATCTACCTCCAACGTGTGCAAATACGCGCCACCTCTTCTTGGGGCGCGTGAGGGCACGTGACAGCCCCTTTTTCCCTGATATTTCACATATAAACCCCTTATTTAATTAACAACAATCTCATATAATATTATTTGAGGTTTGGTTCACTAAAATACATATTTTATATGCAGAAAAGCAAACCCGATAAGGTGTCAAGTCTTAAATATTCGAATATCATCCAACCAAGTTGAGAAAAGTACATTATGAACTATTTATGATGTTTAAGCATGCCCATAAATTATGTTATGTGGTCCCTCATGTTATGTTTATGTTCACGCAAGTTTCGGGACTGGAGCTTGGTAGCACTACGCATGAGGGTTCTTACCCCTGCAAGTTGGTGGAACCTCTCGTGTCTCCATATGATATGTTATGTTCTGTCATGACTTTCTTAAATATATATGATGGTTCTCTTGTACTTATAGAGATTCGCAAGAATCTCATCCCATATTTCCCCCCCCCCAGGTGATAGCGAATGAGGAGATTGGAGGACGGACGTGGAACGTGGTGGCTTCTTTAAAAAGAGATTTTCATAAATCTATAATTAGTCTTTCTTTCCTTTATCGAAACAAGTTTCAAATTTAAAATCTAGAGGTTATGAGAAAGCTTGTTTAAAGGACTATTTTTGTGGTTTATGTTACGTTTTTTTGTCTTGTTAAATTCAAATATCCTTATCGTTCCTCTTTGAATGAAAAACCCCACTTCCTTTGACACTAAATTCTAATTTGGTAATCAATTGAAGCCATAAGACTATAAGGTTGTTTTTTTTGGAATTTTCATCAAAGATTCTCAAACGAAGTTATATATGTACCTATACCTCTTATTCTTCATAAGTATAAGAGTTATTTTTAACACATAAATATGTATATATATATTAAAAGTAGAAAAAAAATATATGAAGAAACATGACCGCCTACCCTATGTTTTTCTCATGCAAGTTAAGGGTGTCATAGAAATGGTAGCTTAGATATCCGAATATAAGTTAGGATATTCGAATGAGAGCTTAAGCATTTGGATGTGTGAGTCTTAGGCATTATTTGGATGAGTTTTGTGAGTTTTAGTGAAGTGATTTGAATGCTATAGGGAGCAATTCGAATGGGATGTCAAGCATTCAAATGGGGAGTCAAGCAATTCGAAGGCCTATGTTCCTGTGTGCTTATTTTATTTGTAACCCAATTTTGTCCATGTTTTAGTCTGAATCTGTCAAAACTCAAAACATGAAAGTTGTAGATCTTTCTCTTTTCATTCCATATCATCTTGAATCATCTCAATCACAGTTCGGACAAGAGAGTTATGTCCAAAGTTCGAACAGGTGTCAAAACTATCCAGAATCCGTTTTTGTAAATTAAACCCTCACATTCAAATAACCACCATTCCATTCAAATGAACCAAGCAAAAATTGAGAAATTCATTTGAATGAGGCCACTGTAGCATTAAATGGCCTTTTAATTTCTTTAGCAATTCACACAACTATTTAAAATTCATTCGAATGCCTTACTACATCATCCAAATGTCACTCTCATAACTTGAAATTTCTCCCTAATTCATTCGAATATGAGTCATCCCATTCGAATGTCTTTTGCATTTTCTCAATTCCTTTATCAAATGCCTCAGAACTCATTCAAATGTGTTGAGTTCATTCGAATACCTTCCATGTAGTAGCCTATATATATATATATCATCCAAACGCCTTAAGCTATATTCGAATGTCTCCCCCAATGATTTACGAATACATGCTTATATATATATATATCACCCGAACCACCATTCATTCAAGAAACATATAGAAGATTCTAGATTGGGAAATAATAAAGGGATTTAAGAAAATAAAAGAATGGATAAACATGACGTATAGAGAAAATATAAGAGAGATAAATTGTGAGGAAAATATCACAAAAACAGAGGAGATAAACTTGAGCTCTCTCCTTGTAAGCTCCTTTGTAACTTTTCAAACCATTTTCTCCTCTCCAACCTCAAGTCAAATACTACCATCCAAGAGATTTCTAGCTATTATCGAGCGTTGCATGAAGCTTAAGAGGGTAAGTTCTCTTCCTTCCTTCCCATTTTCTGAATAATAATTCACTGTAAATGTGGTATTGGGTTCTGAGAATTTTTTATAGAACCTTGATATATGCACTTAGGGGTGACGAGAAGAGAACTGTGAGAGTGGTTTAGGAACTTAAGGGTGTTTGTAACACCCTGCCTTCTAGGGCATTAGTATATGCTAGGATTTTTTTTTTTTTTTTTTACATCAAACATAAACTAGCAATAAATCCTCAACATAACATTTATTTAATAACACTTCCAAATATAACAAAGGAATGATATTGTTTTTACATAAGCGAAAGCAAGATCAGAACCTCGAAAACATAACTTATGTGGGTACATACATAATGTTCACCCAACGTAGCATTACAGATAACATAAAACTCTAAACGATACATCCGAATAAAATAGATTATTCTAGTCCCACATGGGACCCTCAAAATTTCCACCACGATCATGTCTCGACCACTTCCTTGCCCTTTCGGTCGCTTGCCTCACCTGGAACGTGGAATATTCCAGGGACACAGTCCAATATTAGAAGGTGAAATCTTCTAAGTGAGGGTTAGATAAACATGAAATGAATGATGCATGATGCATGGACAATTATAAACATATACCCATAATGTAACTTCCCAGGCCAACCAGCCTGGCTAGGAATCCTAGGCAAATCTCAAACCTCTGCGGGATAGGCCTAACGTTATTTCCTCAACGCCCTAGGGGAATTACGGCTACACTCTGAGGGTATAATCCCAACCCCATGCATAAGTTTCAATATGACAAAAACATCGTGTTGTGCATTTATCACTTTTTCCCATGCAACAGTATATGAATGAAAAATGATCATAACATAAGAAAATATAATGCATGGAAAGAAAATCATATCATTAACGGAATATAAGGACAAAACCACTCACATTTTACAGATATCAGGTTACCTCGAAAAACGTGAAACTTGTCTCGATTTGCGTGCCAATCTCGAATTTCCCACCAAATGACTCACCTCACTTCCCAAAGCACCCTAGGCAAGATATTTATTTAATTAATCAATAAAACCTATTTTTCCTCAATTTTCTTGCCTTTTTCTCCATTTTTTCTTTATTTTTCCTTACTAAAATCTCAAAATAAATACCTAGACTCAATTTTTTCCAAATATTTTTACATAGGAAATTCTAAAATAATTTTCCAAGATATTTAAAAAAAATTGCACGAAAAACCAAGGCCGCACGCGCCCACACGCGTTGGCGCGTGATAGGGCTAGTGAGACTAGCCCGTAGGGCCCACGTGCTGGTCGTCTTCTCCGGCGACGGCCATGCCAGAAAATTGCGAAAGCTACGCCATTCGAAAGCCCATCAAGAATCGATCACAATGGTACCTGATTGGCCTCCAAAGGAGGTCGGAAAGTGCTCCAACGAAGCGTTTGAAGTCTCGGCCAGGCGGTCCGCCTAGGGTTCCGGCGAGCTTCGATTACCCCCTCAAATCACTACCAAAACGCTTGAAACTCTCTAGAAATGGCCTTCAACCTATGGGTAACAAAAGCCCTCTATCATTTCCTCTCAATTTGTTCAAAAAAGGCATCGATTTGAAGCTCCAACTTTGATAATTTTCGGCCTCTTCGTCCGCTATTTATAGGCGATCTTTGAGCTACCAAATGGCCTTGGACGGCTTACCCATGGCCTTAAGCGTTCATACCTACCCCGGATCGACCTTAAGGTGGTCTCAAGCGACCAAAAGATCCCCGACCACCCCTCATGATTGCCCAGTGCTTAAAACAGCCGGTCGGCGATCGTGCGTGGCTTGGTCGGAATCCATGGCTATGGATTTTTCGATTTTTGCAATTTGGACCCTCAGTTTCGTTTTTTCCATTTTGACCCATTTTTCTCATACCCTCAAACTTTTGGTAATTTCCATTAGGTCCCTTGAGTTATGATCTTTCAATTTCCTCTTTGCAAATTTTTCAAAAAATGACATTTTGACCCCCCTCGGGCAATTTTGAAAAATTTCACTTTAGCCCGATTCTTCGTTTTGGCTTTAAATCTACTCGTTTCTTCCTGAAACTTTCAAAGGGTTGTTCTATTCGTCAAACCAAAGCTTCCCTTAGCTTCCATTATGATTTTGGGAGTCTCCTACGAGGATTCGGTTTTACAGCCTAAGTGGCAGCTGCATTTTAGCTGTACCGAAAACCGTTCCTGATTCCATTTCTTTCAGTCCTAAAAATTACGCCTCGATATGCTCGTTAAAGGCATCCCTATTTCCTTAATTATTTAAGCTTTAAGGTACTCCCTTCGGCTAATTCGGTAAATTTTTTGGGCTTTTCTGATACCGAATTTCTCCGAATTTTCGTTTTTCTTTTAAATTAATAACCCAAAGTTCTTGGGTATTATAGTGTTGCTAAGGTTAAATACATGGGAAATAAACAAAAACTACTACAAAAACAGAGGTATGAGTGTCATACAGTAGATTCTTATGGGTTAATGGATTATAAGTTGGGGGATGTTTTGATAGCTATGTAGGGTTTGTTTTTCTCCAATTTCCTTAAGGAATGGTGATTTTGTTAAGATTTTGCATGAGAAGTTTGTCCCTTCTCCATGCCCTGCCAATATTTCAGATATCTAATAATTTGCTCTGATTTACTCTTAAAGGCTAAGAGTGAAACCTTCCATAACCTCAGTGTGATTTACTGTCAATAATGGTTAAGAAATGAAATGGGAATAATTTTTAAATTCAAATAATACTCCCAGCCATGGCATGTATATTTGGAGCTCTGTTACTGCTTCGCACGCCCAAAAATATTCTCTCTTACTTTTCATGTTCCTATGAGTTGAGTGTGAAATTTTCCTACTTCTAATGCTATTCAATCACTGTGATGTCCATGATTATGAGATGAGAATAATTGAAATTAAGAATGTTACTCCCTATCATGACATGTTTTGATAGTGTGGTACTTGTGCATCATGGGCATGGACTGGCATAAATATTATCGCCATGTAACGTATTACCATTGTATCATGTGCATTTCTATGTGGTCATCCTACGTGTTGCATATGCATCAGCAAGATCGAAGATGGTTATGCACGCTGAGGCTGTGTACCGCCGGGATATATACCCAAAAACTAGTAGGCACTAGCCTAACTGGGGTTACACTTCTACGGTGACGACTGAGGGGCGCACCCAGAGATGACGACCCTGGTTGAGATTATATATATATATATATATATGTATGGCTATAGCTGAGTATATGAGATAGGTGATGTGTGATTTTATGCACAATTAATTCGGGCAAATGTACCCTAGTCAAATCTGCAAATAGTGATGAAAAGATGTTGATCCCACGAAAACTAGATCACAATACCAAAGCAATTTTAAATTAACCTAAGTTGAACTAATTAATTAATCGGATGAATATAAATAAAAATAAATGAAAAACTAAATTCTTTGTAAGAAAAATTAATTAATAAATGCACTAGGGTTTAGATTTCATTTAATCTGGATTATGTAATTATTTATTCAATCCAATTCAAAACCATAAATACATTTACAGTATTTTATAATTATTTGCATGTGATGGTGGATTTCCCTCAATTAATTAATAAGCTTTCTCAAGTCATATTAATCCTTTATTAATTCAATTTCACTGTCAAATTTCTGAACAGATATCAACGAAATAAATAAGCATTAAGTTATTTGGAAACCTCTAATCTCATAAAGGGATTTGACTCACTAAGCTTCCTCAATTCCCACACATGAGCTAATCATCTTTCGATCTCATAGTCAAACATGTGATTTATATGGCCTTTGGATATAATTTATAACAATCCTTTAGTCAGTCATGCATAAATCATTAAATCATTAAAAGGTGGCCAATCTTTTAAAGCATTAAACGCAACAATATAAATTCCTCACGCAAATAATAATCAAGTTTTGAATCAAACCAAACAAATAATCATATAATCCCAAAATTAAAATCCATCTAAACCCTAGTTAAAATAAATTAACTAGATATTATTAAAATAAAAATAAAAACAAAAATTAAATAAAGAAACAGAGAGGCTCCCTGTCCTAGATCTGAAATAGATCTGGGTGCAGCTACGCTCAATTCTTCTGTGTCCGCGGCTTCAACTTCTTCGTCATTGTACGCACCTCCAGTGCTCGACCACTTCCTCACTTCTGTTCCAAATCTCCAATTTTCTCTTGACTGCGCCGCATCCAGAAGCCTCCTGATTTTCTTCACTACGTCGCAACTTTTGTTCTTTTCTTCCTCTTGGTGCGCGGCTTCCCAATTGCTTCACTTCAATTATAATATAATAATATATATAGGTGAACATGGCTACCCTAGTCTTTCTCACATTTGACTTCAAGTCCAATTGCAATTCAACCTCAATTATAATATTATTATTATTATAATGGCCACATACTACTCCACGTTCACGCTAGTTTATTATCATATATAATACATATATATAAATAATATACTATAATATATAATATAGTATAATATATATATGAATAATATAATACAATGTTTGATATAGTATATATATATATATTTAATTATTAATAAATAAATAAATATATTATATTATTAATTAAATATAATAATATCTTTATAATATTATTTTAACTTTATAAATTAATTTATATCTTTTTTTATTTTCTTTTTACATCCAAATCTTTGAATTAATATCCTTTGCCGGGTTCCTACAAAAAGAGATTAAAATAATGTAAAATCTATATAAACACACATTTATGTAGAAAAATTAGCATAAGGTTAAGATAAAAATTAGATAAAAATATGTAAACAACTAAGCCCTATCAATAGGACCTACGACCCACTGATTATCTCTCTAGTTACAGGTATCAACTATAGGCCAGTATATATTATGATGCATTTTATATTGTTATGTGAGGTCGTTGGCTAGTTATGTGTTTGCCGACTTTCCTATGTGCTATGCATGACATTATTATTATGGGTGGGTGTGTGGTCCATGTGTTGTAATCTATCATCCACATCTAGATGCTTTTCAGATACCACTTACATTACCTCTATCACATTACTATCTGCCATGTTTTTCCTTCATATTTCTTATACTTGCTGGGCTTTGTAACTCACCTTGTACTCTTCACCATTCTAGGTAAAAGTAAAGAAATAGCTGGCGAGGAGTCGAGTAGGAAGGATGGGTGGTAAGATGTGTGCGCGGATCTACTCTCAAATCAAAGGTCTTGGGGAAATGTATGGCTAAAGGTTGCATAGGTCTTATCTTATAACATGTGACTTAACTTAGAGTTGGGTTTGTAACCCCTAAAGTTTTCTATTTTTAGTTTGGTTTTGGTGGCTTACGCATGGTGTATAGATATATTATTTGTTTATCAGTGGTTGTCGGATCTTTTCTTGATTCACAATGTTCTCTCTTTTAGGTTGCCCAGGGATTAGGGAAGCTTGGGAGAGGGGGTGTTATAGATATGGTAAGGGTATATTTGGAAAGATAAATAATGGGCCGAATACATGAGAGATTAGGATTTATGTTGAAAGCTAAAGTAATATGGGATTATGATTTAAGTTGAAAGGCCCAATTAAGATGTGATTATGATTTATATTGGAAAGCTAAAATAAGATAGGATTAGGATTTATGTTTGAAAGCCAAAGTAAGATGGGATTAGGATTTATGTTGAAAAGTCAAAGTAAGATGGGATTATGATTTAGTTGCAAATCAAAGTGAGTTGGGATTATGATTTATGAAAAGCCAAGGTAAGATGAAATTATGATTTGTGTTGAGAAGTCAAAGTAAGATGGGATTATGATTTGTGTTGAAAAGGTATCTATATATATATATATGTTAGATGTTGTATGATAGTAAAATGAGGATTATTACACGTATTCATATTGAATAAGGATTAAGGTGTTAAGTAGAAGATTGGATTGGGAGAGGTGAATTACAATTGGAGTTGGAGAATGGATAGCTATATATATTTTACATGTAAAATAATGAGCAAGTAAGAATTTCAATTGGAGTAGGAGTTCAAATTGGATGAGGACTTGGGTTCATATAATCTTAAATTGTGAGGATAATATTAAATGAGATTTAGATTATGTGGAATTTTGGATTTTAGGAAATAATAAATAGGAAGATAATATAAAAAATAAGAGGACTTAAAGATAAATCCATGCGAGAGGATATTAGGAGTTTGAAGTTGTTAAAGGATTAGGAGTTGAAAGGGTAATAGGATTAGGACTTGTGAAGTTGTTAAAGGATTAGGAGTTGAAAGTGTAAAAAGATTAGGACTTATGGGTTTCTTCTTTATATATAGCCCCATATAGCTTATATTTTTCTTCACACCACAAGAAAAAGAATAGAGTCCAAGAAGTTACAGTACTGTGAGAATTTCAATAAGAGAAGTTGCATTGCAAATTTTGAGTCCAGTCAAGAATTATAAGGCAAGTTCTTTCTTCTTCCCCTATGCAATTTCCTACTACCTCTTTTTCTTTTAGAGGCAAGTTCTTTAATATTCATAGCAAGTTCCTACTATCGCTTTTTCTTCTAAAGGCAAGTTCTCCTTCATCTTTTTATTTCTTTTGGAGGCAAGTTTCCTAATATTCGTTGTAAGTTCTTTAACGTTTTGTACAAGTTCTTGTGCAAGTATCTCTCCCTGTAATCCTTCTTTACAAGTTTCATGTTTAGCTTCATTCTCAGATTTTAGCACAGTTAATATATATATATGTCTAGTGAGTTTTCTTGTATGAGCTAGCAAGTCCTGTATTTTCCTTCAGCGATTTCTTTCAATGTGATATTTGCATCATTCCAAATACTGTTTCATGCCAGTTGGGTTTTAATCACCTAAGTTTCTTTTAGAATGGTGTAGCTATGTTAGGTTTGTATCAGAATAAGAATACTAATATCGTATGTTTTATTTCATAAGATGGTTCAGGTATCTAGATGAAATCCCCCACATCTAGATGGTTTTGTTTGATGTTTGTGTCTGATATCCGAATGTATGGCCAATATTCAAATATGCATATATGTGTGATATCCGAATGTCATACACAATATCCGAATGTTTTCCCTTATATCCAAATACAAGTTAATGATATCCGAATATGTCTCATATTATGAAGTATCTCACACCCGAATGACTTGACTCATATCTGAATGTGTGAGCCTAATATCTGAATGCTAGCATATGATATTCGAATGTGATCCTAAGTATATATGAACACAAGTCATTATTTGAATGCAAGGATAAATATTCATAAATATTGAAATCCCACATCAGAATATGTTAAATCTCTTATGCTTATGCCATTAATCAAGAGTCCTAATAGTTATACAATCCAACAGTTTGATAAAGGTTATATCTTGTGCCTAGCATTGTTATGTGGCATGCATGATTTTATGTGCATTCTTAGTATGAGCATGGAACACGACTTTATGTGGAGCACTTCATATTGTGTGCGAGCATGTACGCATTGCATTATATGAGGTGACTTAGTCCACAGGGCGTAAGGCCCACAGTTCAATTTCATGGGGCATAAGGCTTGGGGCGCAAAGCCTATAGTTCAGTTTTAAATCTAGTTCAGGGGGGCATGGCTTGCAATTTCAGTTCAGTTTATGTGTTGCTCGCCTGGTGACGACCAGGGGGCTAGGGACAATTACCCACAGTATATGCTTACAGCTTTTATGTTTGCAGGATTCAGATCAGACAGGTATGTATTACAGTTATGTGGGCCTATGAATCAAAGTTGCATACCTGCATTTATTTTACAGTTTAGCTACATTACATCTTGTAAATGCAACCTTAGAGTGATTATTATATCTCTTAGTACAAGGATAGTTAGTAATATATGAGTATCGACATTCTTCAATTCAGCTTCAGTTATTATTTCCAGTTAATTACATCTCAAGCCTTGTGGCTCACTTTGTATTCTTCATCATTCCAGGTCCTAGCAGAGGAGTTCCAGAGGTCCGGCCTAGTAGTGTTAGGCAGTAGAGTATGTACAAGAAGCCGCTCAAGAACAAAAGATTTCTGGGAGTTGTTTGTGTCTTGAAATTTCTTTTTTGTTTTTATATGTTTAGACGAGGGATTTCCTTTTTAGCCAGTATTTATTGTTTTAGTTTATGACAGTTCAAAGTTGTTGCAGTACGACTGAGATGTTCTTAGTTAGGATGTGTTTAATTAGTCAATTTTATTAATGATTCTAGATTTATTGTGAGTGTTTATTTTATCTCTTTTTCCGTAGCACCTCTTCTTCGGTGGTTCTAGGAGAGGAGGTGTTACAGATGTCATTTCAAAGACAACCATTCTCCTGGTCGACAGATGTATAAGCATCGGTTAACAGATTAAGGCCATACTCAAGAGCAAGCATTCTGTCGGTCGGTAACCCAAGGCCATCTGTTAACAGCTAAAATTTGAAAATCAGTTGAAAAATCACTTTGACAAGTAAACAGATTGCCTTGCTGCTTTTTAAATTCTTATTTCATCAATTTTGACTAACAGTGAACACATTCTTTTGAATATAGATTTTCAAAACTATATGTATAATGTGATTTGATCAAGATGGCTAGTTTTACAAAAACGTTTTGTTTATCTTATTGACAAATGGTTTTCGATAATAAATTTGAGAGAAATCAAAAGACGTTTTTTCATCATCAAAACTAAATACACATGTTTAAACATAGAACCGATCATGAGATACATCAAGAATCACAAGCACTTAACGACCTTTTCTTTTTCCAGGCCCTCCAATTGGCTGCCCACATGCACTTGTCTTTTGCTATCACCAGGATTTAGAGGATTGCTTCAAGCATTTTCGCTGGTTGTGGTTTGTTGGCTTCGAAAGTCCGTTCACTAATCATTAAGGTCTCTTCTGTTGTTTTTTCCTTTCCCTTAGCACCTTTAGTAAAGCTCACATAGCATACCCTTGCTTGTTTCTGATTGCCTCTCACATGGCTTACTCCCTATGGTGTGGGGAATTTCATCAGCAAATACCCTGAAAAATTGACCGCTCTCATGGTGTTAATGAGGAAGCACCCCAGAATCACATTGTTGGTAGGGGAGAAAGTCTTAACTACCATGAAGTTGACCTATCGGGTGATCACTTGGGTGCAATCTCCTAGTGTAATGGACAACTGAACTGATTCAACTAAGGGCATTGCTTCTCCCCTAACGCTATACAAAAGGGAGTTGATCATCTTTAGTTAGTCATGGGCAATATGCATCTCCTCTAAGTTATTCCAGTATAGTAGGTTGATAGAGCTTCCACTACCTACTAGTATTCTCTCAATGTAGTGGTTGGTAATAACAACAGAGATAACCAAAGGATTATTGTGAAGGAGCAGCACATCTCCTTGATCTTCGGGTATGAAAATGATGGGAGCCTTGTTCTTTTAAACTTTTGCTACTGAGTCCACGTGTAGCGCCTGGTGCGCGTATGGTTTTCTAACAGAAGAAGAATCACCTACCAGATTCTCTCCCCTCAAGATCACGTGTATCCTTTCCATAATAAGCTTATTATCATTTTCTCCTATCCTTGGCCCGGCCTCTTCTCACCCCTGTTTGTTTCTTTCTCCTTTCCTTTGATGGGGTTGTTGGTTATCTCTTTTCCTAGGGGCATCATTTCTAGGTTGAGGAGGTCTTCCTATTTTATCCCTCTTTAGCCCTTCTTTCCTGCCATGTCGATTCTTAGGCTTATCCAACACGAATCTATCCAACATCCTTTCTCTAATCAATTGCTCAATCTGATTCCAAAGTTCTAGACATTGTTCTGTAGCATGTCCCGGGGACTCGTGGAACTTGCAGAAAGAGTCCATGTTCTAGCCCATAAGCTGGTTGGAGTGAAAGGGAAAGTGATGAGCCCTGTGTGCGCAATAGAGGAAACGATAGCGGCTCCTGGTTCAATGAGGGTGTGAAGGTTCAGAATTGTATCTTTGGGGGCTTTTCTCTTTATTGTATCTTCACTACCCTGTTCGACCCGGCATCATTCAGCCTTCCTCTTCTTTTAACTTCCCATGCGTCCAAAATTTTCATTTGGATGATAAACTGTTCTGCCCGGGTAAATATTTCGGTCATGGAATTTGGCTTAGAAAAGCTAAGGATCTTCTGAGTGGGGTATATGTAGTTTCGTTGAGTAGGGTCGATGCCACTAATTCGATCGGGAGATCCCTTACTTCTTGCATTGCGGTTCTGAATCATTTGACATATTGCTTCAGGGACTCCTTAGGTTTCTGCTGTAATTCTTTCTTTAACTATTTGAATGACCATATATGCCATGCTGATAATTCAGTGTACCATAGTTGATCCTATCCTGCCAGGGAGAGTAGGAAAGCTTTGCACCTAGTGACCTCATTCCACTCATGTAACACAGTCATAACGACGAAGTGTTTTAGGTGCTTCTCTAGGTCCTCATTATTAGAACGGGAGATGCTATGGCACACACCAAGAGGGGGGTGAATTGGTATAATTAAAAATACTTTATAAAACTTGAAAACTTTTTGACCCAATTGAGGTTTTAATGATTTAAAACATAGAACATATGAGATGATACATGTAAAGCAAGAAGAATAAAAGACACAAAAGATTTATAGTGGTTCGGCTTAAACCAAGCCTAATCCACTACCTTAGCTCCCACTAAGGATTTTAAACCAATTCACTAAAACCTCCTACTTATACAAGTAGGCCCTCTAGCTACACAAGCTAGGAAATACAACCTCCCAATTTAATGGGCCCTCTAGCTACTGCTAGGAAAAATACAACCTCCCAATTTAATGGGCCCTCTAGCTATTGCTAGGAAAAATACAAACAATCGAATAAAGAATCTAAGAGTACAACTCTTAGTTACAATGATCTCTCAAAAATGATACAAGGCTTGAAGTAAATAATTACAAGTGAAGATCGAAACCTTGAAGAGAGAAAATTAAAGCACAAACGATTTTAAATACAAATGAGAATAACAGTAAGCTCAAATAATTTCATTCCCGTCCATTAGCCTTCTCTTGATCATCCATGACTTGTATTTGTAAACTTCCCAAGAGATTGAAGAGAAATATAGCTGTTTGTAACCGTTGGAGTTTGAAAAACTAGCCGTTATAGATTTCTGCAAAAAGAAATAGTCGACAGAAGAAATGCATAGTTGACTATTTTTACAAGTAAAGCAAGAAATAGTCGACAGACAAAACGAATAGTCGACTATCTTATAACACAAAATTTTCAATAGTCGACAGATGCACTTGCATAGTCGACAGATGTAGAAATATGAAGAAATTTTTGAATTTCATGAACAAAAATAGTTGACAGACCAAAAGGCATAGTCGACAGAAGGCTTGAATAGTCGACAGAAAAAACAGCATAGTCGACTATCCTAAAGCAGAGTCGACAGCACAGAACCACATAGTCGACTATCTATTATGAAAAATTTAAAACTCAACTGATAGCATGAAAAACACACTTGATTGATATAAAACATCACAATACTTTAATACATAAATGTAAATAACGAAGTACCCCCCATTTGGATTCAATAAAAATATCTAAAAAATCAAAATCCATAAGAATAAGAAAGTAGAATTTGGGTTTTAGTAGGAACTTAGGATTTTGCGATTTTACCACCTCCAAGATATACACTTTCAATTTCTTGAAAAATTCGTTAAAAATCATTTTATCACTAATGAATGTTAGCTATTGAATTAACGGGAGTTAGTTTTCTAAAAAGAAAACATTTTCATATATGTCTCCTTATAAGGTGCTAGTCTTCCAGACTTAGAAAAATATTGAAACGTTATCAAAACGAGTTTCAAGACATGATGCATGAACTAAAGGATTTTTCATACGTTTAAGTTTCAAGCTAAAACCTTTCATGCATATTTTAAAATATGAAAAACTTATATTGAAAACCTTTCATTTGAATTTCTAGTTGGTCTTTTGCCTTAGAACAATTTGAGCTCTATGTTGACCAACGACTTCAAAACTAATTTGAAAAACATTCTAGGAGATTTTATCATAATACATGTTTGTTCACATCTCCATATATAAGAATATAAATCATTTGGTTTTCATTTTAACAAAGTATTGAAATTGATTTTTGTTAAAAACCATAAACTTGACTCATGACTTGGGGATAAAACACGATATTGTTTTTCATCATCAAAACTAAACACAAAGGTAGAACATCACTCATTCCCCAAGTATACTGAAAGCTGCAGCAACTTAAACCCTGGTTGTACTGGTTGTCTTTGGAGTTCTTCGAATAGAGGAAACCCTTTCGTGGGCATTTCTTTTGGCACCATTATCACTTGTTTCTGCTCCAACACCTCTTTTATGAGGCATTTGATATCAGACGCTTTGAGTGTTTCTTTCTCTACCTCCTTTTTGCAAGGCGATGGGAAGTAAAGAGCTCTTGAATAGGCATTTGATTAAGCTCGTAAAGATATCTTGGGATATGATTAGATCTTAGCAAATTAAAGTTGATCCTAATAGAATCCAAGAGAGAAATAGGATTGATAAAGTGAGGTGTCAAGTTGAAATAGGATGTCAGAAACATATAAAGGAGGGCAAAGGTTTTAAAACTAGATTTGTGATAGACGGAGCACATGACTGTGACATAAGGAGTTTAATTTTTGAATACGATAATAGTGCTGGATGGATTTCTAGTGATTTTCGAGGAAATGATTATAACACCTGTAAGGGTAGCAACAAGAACGTGAGGTTCCATGGTAAGTTGGAAACCAAAGGAGATTACGTTGTAAAAGAAAATTCGAGGCATTGGGAGTGGTTAAGACAAGGGTGCACTACTCGATTGAATGATATTTTGAGAATCCAAGAAATTAAGGATTTAGACTAGTATTAACAAAACCATTATAGCTCTCGGAGGTGGAATGAGGAATTCTAATGTGACGATAACACCATTGGTGTTCGGCCTGTAACAACAGATCTGAGCCTAGGGACCAAGGCAGATGACTGGTGGTTGACTCGAGATTTGGGGTGTGATACCCATGAGTCAGAGCAACACGGTGAACTATGGAGACGATCAGGTGCCAAGGTTTGGGTGGAGGCAACGTGGATGTTTTGTATGGATTACAGTCCAAGTTCCAAGGGACCAGAGCATCGTGGCAGGATCCCTGATCATTATGAAAAGGTTGAAGGCTTGGAAGATAACCTAAGTTGGATAATTACTATGTGGGTTATGATAGTCAAAAGAGAATTAAAAGAAAAAAATGTAATCTCAAGCGAAGAAATAGTGTTTGACAAACTATTACCAGAGATTTGTGAAAGGATTCTTCTAGGATAGTTACATCCACGACAGAAATTCGTGAAGTTTAGGTTACTAAGTAGTAACGAGTAGGCTTGGGAATTCAGGAGCTGTGGTGAAAAAGAAATTGTGTTTATAGGTTCAAGTAGGTCCTACCTAGGAATGGAATAATCCCTGATATAGGCCTGTGATTTGGATTTACTTAAAAAAAAAATGTGCTTCTTGGATTAGGCAAATAGTGGACAGTTGTTTCCCAGATATGGCATTTGGAAGGAATTTAACTCTAACTATTGACTTGACCTTTAATTTCGTGTGCTTATTAATACGCACCCCATGAATTGTAAGCCATTAGCTTTGATTTAATTATCTCGAACCTCACCCAGGGTGATATAAAAAGGTTGAAACAATAGTAGGTATATCTTGGTACCCTTGAAGACGTGAAGTTGATTTTTAAAATGAGTCGAAGTCAACATAAAGATATGGTAAGTTATAAGTTGATAAGTAAACGAAAGTTTTTTTTCTTTCCGAGAGACATGTTATGATTTGAGGAAACATATAGTGAGTTGTTATAAAGGAAGACGTGAGTTTCTAGTTCCACTATGGAAATTTTATTTGGGTTGTAAGACAGTAGGCTAAGTTATTAAAGCTATGCCAGGTATTGCCAAAGACCCAATGAGAATCAAAGATAGTCCAGTAAGGTTTTCATTTAAGGAAGTTGTGTAAAAACTAGATCGCCAAGAGAGACGAGATTAAATCTATTCCTAGAATCGAGGATAATAGGGATCTTGTTTGACTCAATAGAGAGACTGTTCCTCATGTAGAGAAATATGGAAAGCACCGTTTAGCTGAAATAGAACATTTAGCGGTACTAAGTTGAGGAGCCACAAATGAAGGACGTGTACAAATATGGAAGGTTGTCGATAAATTGAAACAACACGGGAGTTCTGTGCTGAGATAAATTGATCTGATTGATGGATAATGTTTGGAAGATAAATAGTAACATGTCAGGATGTTAGGTTGTTGTAAGAGAAATTGTGTTTTTGGGAGACCTAAATGGATAATTTGCATGACCAATCGTAAGAGGCTAAGAAATTATCTTTAAAGTTAATATGCAACCAAAGTATTTATAAAGATACGTCAAGTTCGTTCAATGTTGTCAATTTCTGTGCAATCATGGCAGCTTGATAAGTTCAATGTTATCAATTTTTGTGCAATAGTGGCAACTGGGTAAGTTCAATGTTATCAATTTCTATGTAATCGTACATATGCATTAACATAAGAGTGGGTTGGGAGAACTACTAGTCAAATAAAATAAGTTTTGAGGACTCGATTAGAAGTGATCTTAGGTTTTATAAACTATTTTGGGATTTGAGTAGTCGCCGATATGGAGCTACAACGGGATATTCTGGAAGATAAGAAACAAGTCTGATAAACTCAAACCATATGGAGATGTAAGTTGTGAATGATTGTTCAGGACTAGGAATGGTATTTAGGACATTACAATCGAGAGTCATTAGCAATAGTGGCAATACAATTATAGCGGACCAAATTTGGAGGACGAAATTTATTTAAAAGGGGAGAATGTAATACCTGGGAATGATTTAAGGCTATAGATAGTATTTGATAAAGGATATAAGTGGAATTATCGAAATAATAAGGCTATAGGGTACATTAAAATAGCTTTGGACTACGAATTAGTCGGAGGGAGTACCTCGGACCCTAGATAGCCAAGGAAAATGGTATAGTATCGACAAGTGATTCGAATTATGATTTTTAGTGGTAAAAGAAATTGGATCGAGAGCAGTTTTCGGTACAATTGTCGACTGGACTGAGAAAATTGAATCGACGTAGGAAACATCCGAAAGGTCAACGGAGCTTGTCAAGGACCTATATTTTATGTATAGAACAACCCTTAAGTGGTTTCAGGTTGAAACGAATAGATTTAAGGTCAAAACGGACAATCGGGCCTAAGTATAATTTTCTAAATTTACCCAAGGGAGGTCAAAACGATAATTTTTCAAGAATTTCGAGGGTCAAATGAGATGTACTAATCTTGAGGGTCTTAGTGGTGTAGTTGGATTTATCAGGGGTATCATGGAAAGGGAAAAAAAATGGCATTTGAAGAAAATAGGGGGTGAAAGTGAAATAAATCAAAAGCTAGGTGCGAACACAATCGGCGGCCACAATCAACCGCACGTGGAGGTCGAATCCAGTGATGGGACGGTCAAGGGAGGTGTGGGGGAGGCTGTATCCGGCGCTAGGATGCTTGGTGGCCAAGGCTTGGCTGCAAAGCGGTCGGATCTCGCCTATAAATAGAAGCAAAAATGGCCGAGGATTTTGCAAAATTGGGCTTCAAATTGGAGGGGTTAGAGGACAAATCATGAGAGTGGATAAGAGGCTTTCGATCCTTACGTCAAGGAGAAGATTTTGGGAGTAGTTTAAAAAAGTCTGGTGTACGTTTAGGGTTGGTTCGAGCTCACCAAAAAATGTGAGGCGGTCCATCTCGCTAGACCTGTAACTGCCCGTTAAGGGCATTTTTCGGTGGCCTTTCGGCCGAAAATTAGTATAGTCATGATCGACATATCAAGGGCTTCAATAGGGTATCATTATTTTAGCCATCGGAGGAGTTGTCGCCGGACAGATTTGAGGAAGAAGACGATGGCGCGTGGTTGCCGCGCCAGCTTTCATGCGCAGGGCGCGTGTAATAGGGTATTTCGGTAATTTTAATTCTAATATTTTTTTTAATTATTTTAGGAATTATTGTGTTGAAATATTTTAGAAAATATCTGAGGAGATAATTATTTTGAAATTATTGAGGTGAAAAATGGGAGAAAAATATGAAAAAAATTGAGGAAAATGGATTTTAATACTTCCTTAATTAAATATGATGTTTAGGAAGTATCGTGACTTGAGGTTGAGTACAAGTTCAAGTATTTGAGATTTGTCATGCAAATCGAGATAGTGTACAAGGATCGAGGTGATCTAAATACGTTTGAGGTGAGTGGTCTGACTTTAGTTTTACCCTTGTTTTGAAAATATCTTGGTGTGAGTGTAGCGGGTTCAGGTGAGCGGTCTCACCAGAACTCGGGATGCTATGCTTATGCGTTTTATTTATGTATATATAGCATCATTTGCATATTGATCATGTGGGAAATTGCATAAACTATTTTTACTTATAAAAGAGTCGGTGCATGGCGTGGTGATTTTCATATCATCAGGGTATTGATATTCGTGTCCATGTGAGACGAGATGGGGTCTACTTGAGAATGGGACAAGGTTAATCCAGGTGAACGAGTGACACGGTAGGGCACTCGAGGATTAAGTATGTCACGACAAGGTTAACCCCAACGGTGTGTGAAATGGTGTTTTCCACGGGAGGTTGAGTATGTCAGGGAGATTTCTCAAGTTAGACGTGTCTTGCATGTTGTCGTTTGTTTGAGTATGCCATGCTCGTGTGTCTTTCATGCATTGTATAAACTGTTTCAAGCCTTCACTTAGATGTTTTATCATCTAACCTGGGTTATACCCCTGGAACATTTAATGTTCCAGCCAGGAAACTACTGCGAGGGTAAGGTCACGGCTAGTTGGGGGCCAATGGTGCTTAGTTTGATAGTCATTGTAACGTTTGGAGGCTTTAGTATGTATTTCAGGTTGTATATGAACAGTTGTATGGTAGCAATGTCATCATTTGATCCGTATTACGTATTTTGTTATGAAAATATTATGTAAGAACTACGGTGTTTTGATGTTAATGTATTCACTGCGTTGTATTATGTCTCGTTTATTTTAAGACTATTGATCTTGATAGTTAAACGGGCAAGACTGGGGTTCTCAAGTTTTGTATCTGCAAGTGAAGATTGTTCTTGAAACACCGCGCGTGTTGTTCTTGGAAGAAAAAAAATGTAAATCCGGGAATTCCCTTATAGTGACATGCCTGGCGAGGCGGGGTGTTACATTTCAGCTTCTCAAAATTATTCTACAATTGTTTATAATCTGAGAGTAGGACTATGAGTGGAGCTATCCCCAAGGGTCCCAAAGGAACTGAAGTCGCCATGAGGTTTCTTCTTAGAATTGAATATTGTCCAAGGGAGTGTTGTTCTTGACTAACGAGTACTGTAGGTGGGATTTGTTTCCTTTACCCTATCTCATGTCTCCTCAATCCAACCACGTGTACCTCTCCTTGTTCTGAACACTCCATGCCTCCTAGTCTAGCAGTCTGGTTGCCTTCGTGCATAGGAATGTTCCCTGAGCGCACCTTATTGTTTGGGTGATCTTCTAAAAATCTAGGTATTATAAGGACCTGGCTGGGGTCTCTTGTGGCTCCTGTTTTAGCACGAGGGCTCCTCGGGTGGGGTTAGGCGGGTTCACCAAACCAGCAGACCTTGTCTTTCTCGGCATCTTGTGTTGAGATTAGCTTTTAGTCATTTCCCACATATAGCGCCAATTTATTGTTTCCAAAAATACAATAATTAAATTTTATGATGTGGGACCTACTTGAGCTTAGTGTTTGGTGAAATAAGATTACCATAAGGGATTTCGCTACAAGGATGCTCGCTATAAGGAGGTTCACCTCAAGGATTTTGCTGCAAAAGTCTCATCTCAAGGATTTCGCCTTAAGAACCTCGCCTCAAGGATTTTACCATAAGGATCTTCGTCTTAAGGATCTCACTGCAAGGATCTTGCCTTAAGGATCTTCACCATAAGGATTTTGTCATAAGGATCTTCATCTTAAGGATTCTACCACAATGATCTTCACCTTAAGGATCTCACTGCAACCACCTTCTTCGTTTCTCTTCTTTTATTCTTTTTTTCTTTCAGGCCGAAGTGAATTGTGCCATGGATGATGACACTCAAATGGTGACGACATGGGAGGAGTCGGATGAGAAAGAGAACGATTCGGAAGAACATCAATGGAAATTGTTTGAAAATGGACTCTTGTCACTGGTTGAGATAAACCCAAGCTCTAGGGTTCGGGAGATACCAATTCTCCAAAAATATATATAACAAAAAAAAATAAAAAAATCAAAGCATTCAAACTCTAGGGTTCAAATGCGATGATGGGTGGTCATTATGGTGGTTGTTGTCGTCGTCATCTTCTTCATGGGTTGTTGTTAACCCCCGATTTTTTGCCTTCTGTTCGTTTGATTTTGCTGTCATGACAGACAACCACGTTCGTAGCGGCTAGTGGAGGTCTGTTGGAGTCGTCAATGATTGCTATGGTGGCAACTTTTTGTGTTCTGCTCGTTGTTGTCATCTTCTTGATGTGGGTCTCGCCATGGCCATCGATTTTTGGCCGTTTTTTATTGTGTTCATTCTTTTTGTGAAAAATCTGAATTCAAGGGTTCGAGTGTTCTACGTGTAATCAAAAAGATGAATGCTTACCTTTTTAAAGTGTGTCTTTGTCGCAAAGCATCGACAGCTAATTCAATTGGGTCGTTAGGCTTTTGAGAGTAAAAGTGATTATGCAATGATAATATGCTCAGGGGGTATTTTGAAAAAATAATAGTCGTAAAGAGTAATTATGTGATGCTGTAAAAAAAATAATTATAAAAAATTGTTTTGGAGAACAAAACAAGTGGTTGCATATAGGATTTTCTCAAATGATATGGAGGATAATTTACTCATTTTGGTATAATTTTAAATGAATGCCGCGCGCGCGGACCGAAGCCAAATATCTATCAAAATTTAAAACGAATATGTAGAACCGCCCAACACAACCAAGATCTAAAGCAAAACCCTAAGTCCGAATCCTCAATTCACCAGTATCACCATCCCTTTCTTCCTCCTCACATTCAGAGATCAATGCCAAGAGGCGACGATGCTCAGTTCAGCGCGGCGAAGCGGGGGTACCGGAAGGCGGCGGAGGAGGGGAATCGCCAGGAGGAGGCGAGGTGGGCCAACGTAATTGGCGATATCTTGAAGAACAGAGGAGAGTACGTTGAGGCCTTGAAATGGCTGCGAATTGACTATGAGATCTCTGTCAAGCACCTTCCCGAGAAACATCTCCTCCCCACTTGTCAGTCTCTGGGTGAAATCTACCTCCGCCTCGAGTTCTTCAAGGATGCCCTAATTTATCAGGTATGTTCGTTTTCTCTACCTATATTATGTCCCTAATCGTTGGTTTCTTTTTTTTGATGTCTTTGGTCCGTGAGAAGGTCGGGGGAGAGGAAGAAAATGAACAGATTGAATCGAATAATTGAGGTAGCTGAAGAATTGAAGTTAATGACTGAAGAAAACCATTTTTTTTTTGAACTATTACTTAGGGACCGATGACGGAATAATTTCTTTAAATATGTCTGAACTTATCAGGCTATTTGTTTTATCTTCCTCTGTGTTCTACCAATTGTATACTGTTTTCTGTACTGTTGCTGCATGTGATGGTTTAGAAACAATTCTACTTCGGAAAACAACCATAGACAATGCTTTTAATGATCTATTTCACCACAACTGTTTTGTCAGATTTTTATGAAAGAAGTTCAGTGATAGGAACCAAGAAAAAGTTGAAAATGCTGGTCTTTTCGAGTTTCCAGCATGACTTTGAAATTGCAAGTTTCTGTGAACAAAATGTTCAGAAAACTTTTCCACACCTGTACTTTAAATTTCATGGTTGTTTGGTTCAACTTATAGAGATAAGGAAAGGGAAGAATTAAGGTAACTAATCCAGGGAATGCATTTTATTCCTTTTTTTCCCTCTTAGTAACCAAATAGTTTCATTGTAATTTTCTTGGCACCATTATGAAGTTTCTATAAGAAGTGACTGATTATTATGGTTTTTAAATACTAGATTGTCATGCAAACATAATCATTTGAGCTGCTATGAGATCCCTATTTGACCGTTAACCAAGATCCTTTTTCCCTTTTGACACCCATCGCTTTCGTATCTGTTTTCTTGTATTCTACACTTTGAGTTGGAAGGAAATGAAAAAGGATGTTAAATGTTGCTTACTGAAATGAAATGTAAAATTGTCTTCATATTCATAGTTTCTGCATTTTTATATGAAATTATTGTTTGCCATGCCTCTTTTGTTCTATGATGACAGAAAAAGCATTTAGAGCTGGCCAATGATAGCAATGATCTCATTGAACAACAAAGGGCCTGCACTCAACTTGGTCGAACTTACCATGAGATGTTTCTCAGATCTGATGACGATCATTATGCTGTTCGGAATGCCAAAAAGTATTTCAAATCAGCTATGAACCTTGCCCAATTGCTTAAGGAGAATCCACCCTTGGGTAAATCTTCTTTTCTTAAGGAGTACATAGATGCTCATAATAATATCGGGATGCTGGAAATGGATCTTGATAACTTGGAAGAAGCCTGGAAAATTCTCACCAAAGGATTACAGATTTGTGATGAAGAGGAAGTAATTGAAGATGATGATGGGCGTAGCAGGCTCCATCATAACCTTGGAAAAGTCTATATGGAACTCAGGAAGTGGGATAAAGCTAGAGAGCATATTGAAAAAGATATTATGATTTGTAATAGAATTGGCCATTGCCAAGGAGAAGCAAAAGGGTACATCAATCTAGGGGAGTTGCATTATAGGGTGCAGAAATGTGAGGATGCAATTCTTTGCTATGAAAAAGCACTCAAACTGGCAAAATTCATGGAAGATGAGGATGCTTTGGTTGATCAGATTGGTCAGAATATAGAAATTGTAAAAGATGCAAGGAATGTGATGGATGAATTAAAGAAAGAAGAGCAAAATCTCAAAAAGCTGATGAGAAAAATGTCCATGGCTGGAGGTGCAGCAAGTCAAAGGAAATGTCTGCTGGAGCAAAATGCAGCTCTTGATCGTCTTATAGAGAAATCAAGCACAATCTTTGCATGGCCGAAAGTATGTTTCTGTACAGTTTTCTCATATTTTCACTGTAGATCTCTCATCAGCTGCTTGAGTGACTACTCAATGCAAAAACAATTATTGTGATTTTTAAATGAACTCTTAATATTTAAAACTTTTTTTTTTATTTTGACAGCCTGATTTATGTTTAATCCAATTTTCAGGTCGTGGCACATGTTGGTATGATTGGATTCTCATTTGTATTTTTGACATGCATCCCCCCCCAAATCACCTGCCAAAAGAAAGCCTTTTCTGTGCTTGTGTATGTGCATGAATAAAATCTTGTATGCATGGCTTTAGGCATGTGTTTATTATTATGAACTGTTGTTTGGAATTGATGTCTGTTTATGTTTTATGAGTTCCTTATTATTGTGTCTAATACAAAAGTAGTCATCCTGTTAGGGACTGAAGCTGTGTCCTTTTTGCTTGTATTTTTTCCTTATATTTTTATTTCTTTTCTCAATATCCAGAAAATCAACCATCTTTGTTATTAACAGCTTATACCTTTCTCCTTACTTAGATGTAGTGGAAATTTTGCACTTTTGCTCTAATATCCCAGTTTTGTTGAATAGGAGAAAGTGGGGTTAAGAAAAAAGGTTAGAGAGAGTGGACAGTAATTCCCTGCGAGAAGGAAAGAAATTTATACTTCTCATAGGAAAGAATTAATTGCTAAAAAGAAAAAAGTGATATCATGTTGTAAATCTTACAAGCATTGCCTATGCTACCTTTCTGGTTTTTGTTATATGTTAGCTTTCATGCTGCTTTGAGCTTTATAGGACAAATTTGCAAAATTTTTCCCGTTGCATATAACTACACAAGCCAAACTTTTTGCATTGTTATTAGCACTACTAGATTGGATAAACTCTTTTTGTTGGCCTGCAGATAACCTGATTTCCTTGTTTTGAGTCTTTGCTATTCTCTGAAGATGTATTAAAATTTCAAGCAATTTCAGGAGTTCAAAAGATGTATACATCTTGTTTTGGAGCATGAGATATGTCTTAAGAGGGTCTATTTAATTATTTTGATGAGTTTAATATTTTAATTAAACTTGCTTAACTCACTATACCTCTTACTGTTGGTATTGTGAACAAACATTGTATTCATCCGATTCAAACTTAACTCTTTGTTATGGGCTTGGAAGTCACATTAGAAAAGTTATGTTACTATTTGGTTTTCATCAACGATTGAAGCTATGCCATTTTTTTGAAATGCTTGTGTTTAGCATCTTGAATTTGCCAAAAGGAAGAAGAGAGTAGCAGGTGAACTTTGTGACAAAGAAAAGCTCAGTGATTCCTTTCTAGCCATTGGAGAGTCATATCAAAGGCTTAGAAACTTCAGCAAAGCACTAAAATGGTATACAAAAAGTTGGGAGGCCTACAAATCAATTGGCAACTTAGAGGTAAGTTAAGCTGCATCCAACTTCATGCTAAGACAACACTGGCTTAAACACATTCTTAATAGGAAAATTGACAGAGAAACAAAAGAATTTGGAGTCTTTTTACATGATTAGGACTATTCCCAACTCCCTCCAGAAAAGAATTCTAGATAATCTTCGTAACAAAGTATTACTTAAGGTGCTTCAATTATGAAAGATGACTGAATGGTGGAGCATGCTTAATCTGCATAGGGGTTTCATATCATGAATATAAACATTCAAATCATTGCTCAATGTATATTGCATTGTATTTTCTAGATTCTTTTCTGAAGTGGAAGATTGTTATTGATTCAGGGGCAAGCATTAGTGAAGATTAATGTTGGAAATGTGTTGGATTCCAGTGGTAAGTGGGCTGGTGCTTTAGGTGCATTTGAAGAGGGTTACAGGCAAGTATCTTCATTTTTGGGTTATTTTGTGTTTGTTTCATTGGTTATGAGCAATTAGAAACATGTCGATACTGTGCTGTCCTTTAACCACTAGAATTAAGCAGTTGATGAACCTTGTGAATTCTGATCCCTTCAGCATATAAATTATTTTGATGTTATCATATAGCAGAAGGTGATAAAATCTGTCCCACATATTGTAGATAAATGTGATTATGTAAATATATCTCAACTCTCTCCCTTCCTCTTTATCTTGAAGAAATGCATACAAGGGGTACATTATAAAAATAAGTGTATTGTTGAATTTTTAACCACCATTTGATCTAAAAGTTTAAGTTGTTTGATAGAGGTAACACACCAACTCACATGTGGCCAAGCTTCACTACGTAATTGGTCCAAACACGTGCAACTATTTAAATATTGGGTTATCAGTGAGCTTTGATATCATGTCGAATTGTTAACCACTATCTAATTTAAAAGGTTAAATTGTTAGATATAGGGTTAATTTTATCTTTTATATTATCATTTTTACTCTCAACATGCATGAATAAAGATGATTGAGTGATTGGTTGAAGTTATTAGAGTCACCATTTATTGTTCTGGTCACACATTAGTGCACCCATGGTGTCAAAAGGTCATTTTAATCTGTGTTTGTTGTCACAGGATTGCTCAACTAGCAGGTCTTCCTTCTGTTCAGCTATCTGCATTGGAGAATATGCACTATAGCCACATGATAAGATTTGATAGTGTTGAAGAGGCCAGGTAAATATGGTTCAATGTATTCTTCTGCAGTTGGGAAACTCCTTAAGTTTTGATAACAAGAAAATGAATTGTTTTATTGAAAGTACCGAACATGGAAAAGGAATATTATTTGGATAAATTGAAATTTTCACTTCTTTGGTTATGAGTCTAGAATAATCAAATTGGGCTATGTGATTTGTTTTTGCTCTGGCATTAAGATTAAGTATCTCTCTTGTTGAACTAATTATGCTCCCATTTAGGAGGTTACAATTGGAAATTGACAAGTTGAAGCAGTCAAATTCTAGAGAGATTGAAGCTCAAAATATGGAGCAGGATTGTTGCTATGAAACTGAAACCGAAGGAGATGATATATTACCAAATGGGTTGGATATGGGCTGTTCCCAAGACACAAGTAAATCTAATTCTGGAAAATCAGCATCTTACACCAAAATAGAAGACCAACATGACGATGTACCTTTGGTTTCACTATTTCATAACTCTAGAAGTGCATCAAAATTGAAAGCTGCTCATTTTCCTATTACTTCCACAAATTCAACTCAAGCTTTAGCTAGAAGAATTCCTGCAGCCACAGGTAGTCAGGAAACTGTTGTTGGCCATAAGCGCATCCGTATAGTCCTTTCTGATGATGAAGGTGAAATACATGATGATGTTGGGTATTCAAGGGAAAGACGTGAAACTCTGGAAGATGGTGTTCCTACTTCTGATGAATGTAAGCCTAAATATTTGAATCTGATATGCTTATTGACAATTTTGTGCTGAATCAATTCTTCTTTTTCATCATTACAGTGAAGAGTAGGAGTGCTCAAGCTGGTCCTGCTTGTGAGTTCCAGGTGGAAAAGTTGTTGGATGAAGCTTATTTTGTTCCTTTCTCCTTGTGAAGTTTGTGATTAAATTGCTTGAAAAATCTTCAATTATTATGGCAATGCTTGGATGGTTTCTTGTTTAGCAATTACTTATTCATTTAACCTTAATCACAATCACCATATGACTGATAAATCAACAGAAAATAGAGTATGCTATGATTTACATGGAAACCCAAGAATCAAGAGAAAAATCAGGAAGTTCTAAAATTAGTCTAAATGAACACTAAATAAAAAAATAAAGATGTAGAGTGAATCACTTATCTAGTTGCTAGAACCAACAACCTAAGATTGAGGGCTCTTGCTTGCTAGAACCCATGATATACTATTAACTGTATATGTTGATCTTATATCCCTATTCTACTACAACTCACAGAGAATAGATAGAACTTTTAGATTAACAATGTCATTTGCCAGTAACACGCTTCAAAGCATTTATGCCTAGATGTGTTTAGTGAGTTCATCCACTATTGGGTCAGAGAGATAAGGGCTTAATGTAGTTCCTTGGTGTAATCAAATTCTAATTGAAAAAACCTTAGTATTTCCTGCACATGTTTTTGCTCCATGATACATGTCTTTAATAGCTTATGTATAAGCAATTTGGATTCCTTTCCTTTGGTGCTGATGTTGTCGACAGTCTCTGACAAGGGCTGGAAGTTGGACTGATGATGAAGGAGGAAACAATTGAGGAGAAGGTCATCTGGTTGGCGTGATAGGTATGAACTGGTGTAGGAAAGATCTTTCGGCAGGCCACAGTTTTATTGGCGGTGGCAATTGGCTTCAACGATACACTTTAGTTGTGGCGAGGCTTCCGGTGAAAGCATCAGACTGGTTTGTATATGTTGGAAGAAAAGGTTGCAAGGTGTTGTTGGCTGTCTGAACAGCTTCTGGATGGGCTGCAAGCACATTGATCTTGCTAGTCAAAGTATCTGAAGGATCTGAATAGGTTGGATAAGGATTCCAACTGCTTTGGGAAGATGATACTGCATTGGGGCCAAGTATGTCGCGTCATAAATGTTGTAGAGAATTTCCTGAAATTTTCTAGGGTAGTGAGAGGTTCCAACAGCTTGAGAGATTTGTTAGAAATTCTCAATTCTTAATTGAAGGAATTAAGGGAGAGCATAATCAAATTTTATTTTGATACCAATTTGATGTGGGACAACAATAATAGTACGTCACAGGTTCTATTTACTCTCTCTCTCTCTCTCTCTCTATATATATATATATGTATATCTTTAGGCAATGAATAGGGAAGAAGAAAACAAGAGGAATCTGTCAAACCCCCAAATTTGACAAGGGTTCGTGTAGGTATATTCAAGGATATAGCATAATTTAGAGGGAGACAGAAGATACCGGAGAGAGAGAGAGAGATAATAGAACGGAGAGAGAAGAATTACATATAATTCATCACAAGATATCATATTCTTTGGCTATGGCTTTATATATAGTCCCCAGCTGGAGTACAACCAACCAAAATGTACAATCGGTGAAGCATGGCTGCTCCTAAGTAACTAGGTACTATCCTCACAGCATAAAGGAAATTACATTTACTATCCTAGCCTTAGGAATGTGACAAATACCCCCCCTGGCCAAAATATTTCTTGTCCTCAAGAAATTACAAAAGTTGGGCAACTCGGGGGGAATTGTTTGAGAATATTAGACAGGTACTCCTAAGTTGGGTGATCACAGTGCAGGTGACTCCATTGCACCAAGACTTGGGTGCGAGTTAGGGAATTTTGATGGATTATTCTCTTCTCCAACACTACAAGTAGCTCCACTTTTTTGATGAATCTTCTTCCATAGAAGGCAGGTCCTAGTTGGTTAGCTCAGTAGGCCCCACGGACTTTTTTAGCAGTGAAACATGAAAAACAGGGTGGATCATCACTCCTTTCAGTAACTGCAGCTTGTATGCAACCTTCCTGACCTTGGCTATTATAGGAAACGATCCATAATATTTGGGACTTAACTTTGATGTAGGGGTTGTAGAAAAAAACTATTGTTGAAGTCTTTTGACCTTCAAATAAACCATGTCCCCCACATCGAAAGTTCTCTCACTCCTATTTGCCATTTGCTTCATCCAATTTTGTGCTACTATCAACTCTTTCTTTATCACCTTCAATGCTTCTTGTCTTTGCTACAAATACTGGTCTGCTACCATTTCAGTTCTTTAATACTGCATGACAATAGGAATTAAGGGTGGCTTATATCCAAAGAGGGCCTTATATGGGGATCCCTTTAAGGATTGGTGGAATTTGAATTATACCACCATTGGGCTAGTAGCAGGGACTTGTTCCAACTCTTGGGCTTAGAAAAGCTGATGCATTTGAGGTAAGTCTCTAGGCATTATTGGTTCACTTTTTCGGTCTATCCATCAGTTTCAGGATGATATGTTGTTAACATGTGCATGTGCAGCCTAACTCCCAATTGCTTGAACAACTTGGTCTAAAAGTTGCTGGTGAATATTTTGCCTGTGTCCAAGATGATGGACGGTGACAACCCATGTATCTTCACCATCGAATCTAACAACAACCTTGCTACCTCTAGGGCTGTAAAGAGATGAGCCATACTTATGAAATGGCCAAATTTAGTTAGTTTGTCTACTACCACTAACACGACATTCTTCCCTTCTGATTTAGGCAAGCCTTCCACGAAATTTATAGAGATTTGCTGCCACTCCTGATATGAAATGTCTAGTGGTTGCAGCAGGCTTGGATACGGGACCTGCTCATACTTACAACGCTGAAAAATAGGGCATTCCAACACATATTTGGTTGCATCCCTCTTTTGTCTAGGCCAGTAAAACGACTGCCTTACCTTGTGATAAGTGACATTTAAGCCCAAGTGACCTCCTATAGGTGAGTTGTGCAGAGATTGCAGGATCCTTTTTCTGAGATGGTCATCTTCTCTTATTACTAGCCTTCCTTTGTACCTCAATAACTCGGTTGACAAGGTATAACCATCCCGATTAGTGGGCTGAGTTGCTAATTGAGTCATAAGATCCTTTTCCCATGTAGTTTGTTCATAACTTGCTGTTATCTCCTTCACCCAATTAGGCACCATAGTTGAGATAGTTTGGTAACTCCCTTTCTCCTTCTTTAATAGTATTTCTGCCATGGTGTTTTCTTTCCCTTTTTTGTATTGTATGGTGTAATCCATCCCTAGTAGCTGATTAACCCTTTTCTTTGTAATTGAGTCTGTAACCTTTGTTGCAATAGGAATTTGAGGCTCTCATGGTCAATCTTTGTCGCAAACTGGTTCCCCTTTAGATAATATCTCCATTTGTCTACAACCATTAATAATACAATCAGCTCCTTGTCATAAATGCTTAGTCCCAAGTGCTTTGGGACTAAGGCTTGGCTGAGAAAAGCCAAGGGTCTTCCTTCCTATACTAGCACTGCACCAACCTCGGTTTCACATGCAACTCCAAAATAAAGGGCTTAGTAAAGTCAGGTAAGCTAGTATAGGGGCTTGAGTCATGGTGTTCTATAGTGTGTGAAAGGCTTCTTTTGCCCTTGGATTCCATCCAAAGTTGTTTTTCTTGAGCAATTCGGTTAATGGTTTGCTTATAACACCATAATCCTTGATGAATCTCTTATAATACCTCGTTAAGCCTAGGAATCCTCTTAGGTCTTTGACTGTGTTAGGCCTCAGCCACTCCACCATGACTGGAATCTTATTCGAGTTTGTGCTCATCCTTTCCCTAGTAATTATGTGGCCTTAAGTACTCCACCTTCCTCTTAGCAAAGGTACACTTAGATCTCCTTACGAATAGTTGATTAGATCTAAGGATTTTGAAGGTTGTTTCTAAGTGACTCAAATGTTGGTCAATATATAGGCTATATATGAGAATGTAAAAAAAAAGACAAAGTATGAATTTTCTTAGGTAAGGGTTAAAAATGTGGTTCAGTAGTGTTTGGAATGTAACAGGGGCATTACTAAAAACTCATAAAGGCCTTGATAAGTTTTCAAGGCAATCTTAGGAATATTTGTTGGACTCATTCGAATCTGGTGGTATTCTGATCTTAGGTCAAGCTTGGAGAAAATAGTGGTGCTAGATAATTCTTCTAGGAGATCCTCTTGATTGGAATAAGGAATTTGTTTTCGATGGTTAGGGAATTCATTTTGTGATAATCAACACAAAACCGCCAAGAACCATCTTTCTTTTTCACTAGGAGAACAAGGGAAATGAGAGCACTTCAACTTGGTCAACATTTCTTTGATTAATTTTTTTGTTTTGGCCTTTTGAAAAGGGGAATACCTATAGGACTGAACATTCACAGGCTTCGCATTGGGTTTCAAATGGATAGTGTGATCAAGGAATTAGGTTGGGGGTAGGCTAGAAGGTTCGACCAACAAATCCTCAAACTTAGTCAACAATGAATGTAAAGGGTCACTAGGCTATACCTTGTTGAGAGAGTGTAGTGTGGAAGCTGGTTTAAGCTGTGAGTGGCACTTTCTTTTTGTTGTTGCATTTCCTCTTGCATCTTTTTCCTTAACCCTCGAATGCATTGCATATATGGAATGCAATTGGGCTATGGCAGCTTCCCCACGTTTTTCTTTTCGTGCCCTAGAATTTATTGCTTCAGGCTTTGATACCAATTGTTAAACCCCCAAATTTGACAAGGGTCTGTGCAGGTATATTCAAGGATAGAACAACATTTAGATGGGGAGGGGGGGGGGGAGAGAGAGAGAGAGAGAAGAATTGCATATCATTTATCACATGATATTCAAGGATATCATGTTGCTTCTAGCATTCCAGTCCAATCCAAATCTTCGAGTGTTCATTTGTTATCAAATAGCTCAGCTGGTTCTCATTGTAATAAATGCAACTCATTTGTTCATGAGCAGTCTCCAATTGCTAAAATAGCTCAATGTAATAGTGCTAGTTTACAATGGCATGCCAAACTAGGGCATCCATCATCAAATGTATTGAAAGCAGTATTGAATAAAATTCATGTTCTTTTTTCACAATCTGATTTATCCTTTTGTGACTCGTGTATACTTGGTAAACTACATCAGCTTCCTTTTGTTGATTGTGAAATTAAGGCTACAAAACCATTAGAATTAGTCTATTCTGATTTGTGGGGGCCTTCTCCTGTTTTGTCTACTGAAGGATTTCGATATTACATTATTTTTGTGGATGCTTACACTAGGTACTCGTGGCTATATTCTCTGAAACTGAAATCTGATGCCCTATCTATATTTGTTACTTTCCACAAGTTTGCTGAACTGCAGTATAATTCAAAACTTAGGACTTTGCAAACTGATAAAGGGGGTGAGTTTAAAGCATTCTTACCTTATCTTCAAAGCCAAGGTATTCAACCTAGATTTACTTGTCCCTATACACACCAACAAAATAGTGTGGCTGAGAGGATACATAGACACATTGCTGAAATGTGACTCACTTTATTGGCACATGCTCATATGCCATTAAAGTTTTGGGTAGAAGCATTTCTCACTGCAGTTCATACAATAAACCTCTTACCTGCTTCTCCTCTCAAATTTCAAACTCCTTTTTGAACTGCTATACCATAGGCCACCAAACTATTTCTTGTTGCAACCTTTTGGTTGTGTTTGTTTTCCTTACCTTAGACCCTATAACAAGCACAAATTTGACTTTCATACCTCCAAATGTGTTTTCATTGGATATAGTCACACTCAAGCTGGTTATAAGTGTTTGCATCCATCGGGAAGGTGTATGTATCTCGTCATGCCCAATTCAATTCTCTCGAGTTTCCTTATCCAGCTTTGTTCTCTATGTCTTCTTCTGTGTCTAAATTTGCTTCCAGTGAGTTTCAATGTGGCGGATCTACCACAGTGTTTCCTTCTTTTCATTTCCTTCTTCTTCACCTCCTCAAGTAGCACTGCCTCATAGTCCTTCTCCTAAACTTGTTCTAGCTCCATCTCCATCTCCTTCTGCACCTAATACTACATCAGTTGTTTGGAGTGATAATTTGATAGCCAAAAGTATAGCCGAGAACTCTGTGTTCCATTCTCATACTAAACACATCGAGATAGATGTGCATTTTGTGCGTGAACAGGTTCAGAATGGTGACATTGAAGTTCGGTATATTCCTACAGTCTATCAAATAGCAGACATCTTCACTAAAAGTCTAGCCAGGGGCCAGTTCCAGTTTCTATGTCAAAAGTTTGGCCTAAAGGTGTCTCTTGTACAAAGGAATTCCTATGATTCTTCCAGTTCCAGCAGCTTGCAGATTACAGACTGTTCCCTATGGAGGAATCTGATTTGAGTGGGAGTGTGGAAGTATAAGTGTTCTGTGTTGTTGTACTTGCTGTGCTGAGTTTGTTTATATTGTGTTTTCGGTAACTTATAGTTATTGTTAGTTAGGCGCTGTTTATTAATAAGTGTGCTGCGCTATATGTATAAATAGCCATGCCTCTTGTTTGTTTTGTTATGTTTTTGATTCCCTAGATCAGAAAAGTTATCAAGAGACTTTTTCCTTCTTCCTCTCGTGTTCTTTGTTCTTTTGTGCCCTAGAATTTCATTACACTTTGACTTTTTTATAGTGTACACTCTATCTTTCCTTATTGTTTATCTTTCCTATGTTGTACTCTACTTCCCTATTAATAGGGGCTGTAACATTCTGTTCTATCAATTTGTGAGAAGTACAGCTTTTCTATTTCTTCTACATCTTTTGGTTTATTTTCTACATATTTATTTCCGAATTTGATTTGTTTCCTTTACTTAGTAGGTTCCATTAGAATCTTAATTAGAGTGGGATTATGCAATCCTAATTGGAGTGGTTTATGGTTATTCATATTGATTTGAGAATTAATTTGGGCTTGTTGATTGAATTTTTAGTTTATTCTTGAGTTCTGCATTAATTTGTATCAGAGCTATCTTTTGGTTGATTGTTCTGCTTCAGTATGACCACTAAATTTGTCAACACCAAAAATCTTAACATCCTTCATTCTTTTGGCTTTGTAGGATATCTCAGCAGTTGCTTCTAAATATGCCACCGATACTTGTGCTCCTGTTAATCCTGAAGAAAGCATTTGTTCCTACAAATCGAGCAGCCCTGAAGCAGCTGTTCCATGTGCCAGCACTTATAAATCTTCAAGCAGTTGTGAAGGTATTAAAAATTCCATTTCTTATCCAAATGGATGGAAGGATCATGCTGCTGATGATAATGTGAGTCTAGAAACATAATTTGATGATGAGCATTGATTTTTCTCATTTTTCTTCCTTTTGCTTCCTCCTTTATATTTACTTAGTTACCTCTGCTATTTTTGTTAATTGCAGCAGTATGTGGCATTCAAACTGGATGGAGACTTTGTTCATGTAGAACTGGGCTCGTGCATCGTTGGGGATAAGTTGAGCATAGAGCATGCGAAGGTTGAAGTTGCATGCTTATACTATCTACAACTTCCAACAGAGAAAAGATCAAGGGGTAGGCAACTTCTGCATTTATATTTCCATTTTTCTTGCTTGGCATCACAATCTTGTGTAGTACTATTACTATACAGAAATTGAATTTGGTTCAGACTGTAAGCTTGTAGTATTGTAGACAATGCAGTCCTATGAATGTTTTTGTCAATGCCTAGTCATTGGCGGGCAAATAAATGTATCTCCATACATACAGGCAAGCATGTAATTCTCTCTCATTAATATTCTGGTTTTGCTCCATGATTAAAATACTTAATGCATTCCTCGTTTTATGTAAATTTGTTGAACAACACATGAAATGAAATGCTTCCGGAGAAGGTATCTAACTTGCCAATCGTTAGTCATGTACTAAGAACCTCTATAGGGAATATATAAAATTTAGTTGTTTTACACTTGATCAAAATAATTCTTACTGTTCTGCTTTATGTTCCTACTTCAAACTGAGAGTTGCGTCCAGAAACTGTTTTTAGATTAGGGTGTAAATGAGAGTACACATGAAAATCAGTCATATGCACTGCCTTTTCATTTGAATCACAGTAGTTGATTCAGACATTTCTTTAGCTAATGGTAAGATTACCTTGCTAACTGCTGCAATCCAATATGTTGCTACATTCCAATTGTTATTGTGATTAAATGAAGCAAAAATTTAGGGTCAGAATGATTATGGTGGTGTATGCAATGCTTGTCTTACAAATATAATATCACTGCTAGTTTGGCTATTTGGTGTCATGAATCCTCATATTCAGGTTTCTCATTCTGGAAAAATGTTGGTGAAAGAAATGGTTAATGTTGTAGGCTTACTTCATTCTGTAAGTGATACTGAGTGTTGTGTCTTGCTAGTTTTGTGGGATGTTGAAGTTTTCATATTCTAGAAAAAAATACTCCGCAATCATGAATTTTTGAGCGTGTTACTCACTACTTTTCATTAATTTGAATAGTGTTGTTGCAAACTGTGGAAAAAACTGCACACTTCATTCATTTACTTGATAGCTATATGAACAGATTAGCTTCCTAAATATGGAAGCGGATGTCTCCTAACTGAGAGATCTTTCCTAATTGAGTATTCTTCTATTTACAGAAATACATACCTAATTTACAGCCTTAACTATACAAAATATTATTATCAATCTTCTTGATGTATCTTGCCATGATTTATGACAAATCTTCTTGATTTTTTCTGCCTTGATTCACGACACTCTCTTTTAAGTTGGTGAATAGACATTGTCCATTCCCAGCTTGGCTATAATCTTGTGGAAGACAGGACTAGGGAGTCCCTTGGTTAGAACATCAGTTAGTTGAGATTCACTTGGTATATAGGGCGTACAAATAAGCTCACTGTCTAATTTTCCTTTAATAAAATGTCAGTCAACCTCAATGTGTTTTGTTCTGTCATGTTGTTCATGATTGTGTGCAATGCTTATAGCAAACTTATTGTCACAATAGAGTCTGATAGGGCTATCTCACTTGAGTCTCAAGTCTTCACAAATAATTTTTCAACCATAGCAACTCACATATACCCTATGCCATTGCCTAAAATTTCGATTCTACACTTGACCTAGCCACAACAATGTGTTTTTTACTCCTCCAATAACTATATTTCCTCCCAAGAAAGTGCAATATTTTATGGTAGACCTCCTATCAACCATTGAGCTTGCATAATCTGCATCGGTATAGGCTTCTAGGGTAAGTTTAGCCTTATTTTTGAACAAAATTCCCTTTCCTAGGGTATCTTTGAGGTAGTGCAGAATTCTATAGACTGCTTGTAGGTGAAGCTCTTTGGGTTTGTGCATAAACTGATTTACTATGCTCACTACATAAGCTATGTTTGGCCTTGTGTGAGATAGATAAATCAGCCTGCTAACCAATCTTTGATAGGCTTCTTTGTCGGTATCCTTGTCTCCTTATGCTTAACCCAGTTTTTGTTTAGGATCAATCAGGATGTTGGCTGGTTTGTAAGCCATTTTTCCCTGTGTCCATCAAAAGGTCAAGAACATACTTGTGTTGAGATATGAATATCCCATGCTTAGATCATGCCACTTCAATACCTAGGAAATATTTTAAATTCCCTTGTTCCTTTATTTCAAATCCTATAGCCAAACATCTCCCCAAGTTCTGTCTCTTCTTCTCATCATTTTCTGTCACTATAGTATCATCAACATAGATAGCAAGAGCTGTAATTGAATTTGAACTTGAGTGTTTTATGAACAAGGTGTGGTCCCCGACTTCGTTTATACCCCATGGTTTGCATCACCTTGGAAAATCTCTCGAACTCAGTTCTAGGTGATTGTTTCAGGACATATAGTGCCTTCTTGAGTTTGCAGGCTTTAGTTCCAGGTCTGTTTTCATTGAATCTTGGAGGTATATCCATGTAGATCTCCTCCTCAAGGTCTTCGTGTAAGAAAGCATTCTTCACATCGAATTGCTGTAAAGGCCAACCAAAATTAGCTGCTAGGGACAAAAGAATTTTTACCGTATTCATTTTGACCAGAGCAAAAGTTTCCTAGTGTTCAATTTTATATGTTTAGGTGTATTCCTTAGCTACCAACCGAGTTTTATACTTTTCAAGTGACCCATCTACTTTATATTTGACTGTGAAAACTCATTTGCAGCCCACAAGTTTCTTTCCTTTTGGAAAATCCGCAATTTCCCAAGTATTGTTCTTCTCGAGGGCCTGCATTTCAACACTCATAGTATTCTTCCACTTTTTACACTTTAAAGCCTCTAATAATGTGGTAGGAATGGAAGCTGTATGAATGTTTTCAAGAAAGCTTTTATGAGTTGGGGAGCACCTTCGAAATGATAAAAAATGAGATAATGGATATAAGAAATATTTTGTACTCTTGGGTTCCTTTCCTTAGGGCTATGGGCAGATCTATTTCTATCCTAGAATCAGTCTTAGAAGGTGAACTGAGAGACCTCATTTCCAGAATCTGGTTCCAATGATAGGTGCAGCCTTGGTTTAGGTTTTGGATTAGTCCTTGTGTAAATATGTGAGAAACGGTTGTTGGTAATGGTCTCTCTTTCCAAGGTCATGGGGTTTAGGAAGGTTCGATATAGGAGATTCTAGTTTAGCATAGGTAGGTTGAGACTGGGTTTCTGGTGCAGGGGTAAGGGCAGGCTCTGTAATTTTATGTTCAGGAGCAGGGCCTTCAGGATTTGCGAACTTAGGTAAAGGTTTTTACACTTCAAGTGGAAAGGAGTTAAGGAAAGGGTCATCCTTATCTTCCATACTTGAAGTCTCCCTTTGAAGATAAGGTTGAGAAAAATAGGATTCAGTCTCAACAAAGATAATATCGGCAGTGATTAGAAACCTTTTAGTAGGAGGATGATAGCATTTATATGCTTTTTGGTTAGAAGGATAGCCCACAAAGATGCATTTAGCTGCTTGAGGATCCAATTTCCCTGTATCATGGTTGTGAACACAAACAAAAGAAATATACCCAATGACCTTAGGGCTAAGGGTAGATGTGGAAGAAAGACCTGGATAGAAGTGAGATAACATGACCATGGGAGTGTGAAAATTTAACACGTGGGATGGCAACCGATTGATAGTGTAGGTTGCTGTAAGGACTGTTTCCCTCAAAAAATGTTTAGGCACATTATGTTGAAACAACAAGGCCCTTGCAATATCTAGAAGGTGATTGTTCTTTCTTTCTGCAGGGCTATTTTATTGTGGGGTAGAAACACAAGAGGACTCATGAATAATACCCCTTTGGTGGAAATAGGTGGAAAAAGTCTGGTTAAAATAATTCCGGGCATTATCAAACCTTAACCGTTTGATTTGAGTCCTAAATTGAGTTTGGATCATAGAGAAAAAATTTGGAGGATTGTCACACACATCAGATTTAGATTTGAGGAGAAAAAAAATTTGGAAGATTGTCACTCACATCAGATTTAGATTTAAGGAGAAAAACTCATGTAAGTCGTGTACAATCATCAATGAATGTGACTAACCAATGTGCACTAGAAATATTTGGAATAGTTGATGGACCCCAAATAGCACTATGAATTAAATCAAAAGGAAAAGGACTTATGTTATTATTAGGAGAAAAAACAATACTCTTGTCACAATAAAATTTGCTAATATCTAGATTTGCAAATAAAGAAGGGAACATAATCTTGAGTGTGGGGAAAGCAAGATGTCATAGCCTGTAATGATGCAGCCAATAGTGTCCTTGTGGGGCTGATATTGTTCAGAGAAGTAGGTTAGGGGCTGATTCCATTTGGGAGTAGTTTGTTTCTTAGATTTGTCAAGGTTGTATAATCCATCTCATTCCTTAGCACGCCCAATCATCAGTCTCGAGGTCTGGTCTTGAAATAAGCAACAAGAAGGTAGAAAAATAACTTTGTAGTTGACATCAAAGGACAATTTAGATACTAAAAGAAGATTGGTGGGCATAGTGAAAGTAGGACTAATTGTAATTTCTCATATGCCAGCTATTGTGATTAATGAACCATAAGTAGTAGCTATTTTCCTATGGTTAGAATAGGGTGCATATGAGTGAAAGAACCAAGAGAAAGGTGTCATATGGTTAGTGGTGCCAGAATCTGTGATCTAGGAATTTGGAAAATAAGTATCAGAGGCATTTAAAGCATAAGAAATAGGAGGTTTACCTGAATGTATCACGGAGTAGTTACCTGAGATAGATGGTTTGTCTAGGGTACTTAGGAATTGCCTCAACCTTTTAATCTCCTCCTAGTTAAATTCTTGCGGTTCTTTTGGTTCATGGATTTGTTTTTCCCTGTGTGAAGTGGCCATATTGGCTTGCCATTGACTCCGATGCAGTTGTCCAGCCTTATTTCTGCATTCTTTACTTGGTGGCTTTCTATTTGACTTCCAGCACATCTCCCTTGTATGCCTAGGTTTCTTGCATAAAGTACACCATAGGTTGTCACGGTTGTCACTCCCTATGTTTAGGAATTGTCTTACCACTGTCTCCATTCAGTTGGTCTTTCTTGAATTTGCGGCCTCCTCCGTTCGCCACCAGTGCTGAAGCCTCGACTAGTTTAGGATGTAGCATTACACCCTTTTTGCTTTCTTTAGCTAGTATAATTGAAATAACTTCATTAAGTGAATGTAAATCAACTTTACTAAGGATTTGGATTCTTACCTGATCATACTCCCCATTGAGTCTTGCTAGAAAATCATCAGTTATGTCTTTTTCTATGATGGTTTTCAGTGTGGCTGCATCATTACTGTGTTTCATCTCAATAACTCGGTAGTGATCTATTTTTTGTCAAAATCATTTTAGGAGATTGGCATATTCTGTGATATACTTGTTCCCTTATTTTGCAACAGTGATTTTGGTCTTCAATTCATAAATCTGGGCTGTATCATTAACTTTCGAATAGGTTTGTTGGATAGACTCCCAAACTTCCTTGGCCATGGGTAGAAACATACATTTGTCACTTATTTTGCGTGCCATGGTACTCCACAACCATGCAATGATCATGGAATCCTCTTCATCCCATATTGCATAGGTTGGATCTTCCTTCGTTGGTTCGGTCCCCGTGATGTGACATATCTTTCCTTTCCCTTTCAAAATGGTTTGGATTAGTTGGGTTCATTTGAGGTAATTTTTCCCGTCCAATCTTTAGGCTGCATGAATCTGCTGCAATTCTCCATAAGGTAGGATCCCTAGAAGTGCTGTTGTTTCTCTTGTATCACAAGAGCTAATCTCGCTAGTATGAGTAGACATCTTGATTGAACGGAGAAACAAGGCTAAGGAAAGAATAAGAAAGAGTTACAGATCAGTAGGTGTGGTGGCAACAATGAAGGCTGCTGGAAATTAGTTGGCAATGAAGACTGGAAAAAAAGGTTGCTTTACGGAAGGTTTCCTATGGCTCTCATACCATCTGGAAAAAACTGCACACTTCATTCATTTACTTGATAGCCATATATACAGAATAGCTTCCTAAATATGGAAGTAGATTTCTCCTAATTGAGTATTATTCTATTTATAGAAATATAGACCTAATTTACAGCCTTAATTTTACAGAATATTATTATCAATTTTCTAGATATATCCTGCCTTGATTTATGACAAATCTTCTTGATTTTTTCTGCCTTTATGTACTAAGCAAACATCTTCTGATATGCATTATGCTGACCCTACAGGCCTGCTGCCCATCATTGGGCAGATGAAACTTGGCGGAAGAACTCTTGAACCCTCCATGGGAATTGATAACATCAAGGATCACTTGGAAGGAAAAGACTGGATTGAAGTTTCTATTGATGGTTTGTCTTTAACATGGTTTAAATTTACATTCTTCAATGTCATCTTCTAAATAAATAACAAAATAAATAAATAAATAAATAAATAACAAAATAGAAATGAAAAAGGAAATTGGAAAGAAAGCATCAAGATTTGCTTTTGAAGAAAAATATGCTTGGTGCCTTATTTTTTTAGATTATTTAATGATTTTCTTTAGTGATTAAGGCTTGTGATTGTTGTGTTGTTGCAGTTAATGACTTCGCATAAGAAAACATGCCATCAAGGGTAAATTATGAGTAGAAGGTTGAAGAAACCTAGATTTATATAAGCATAAATGATTTAGTCACTAAATGCATAAAACAAGGATGAGAGAGGATACCTCTTAGACTAGCACAAGGAATCTTCACACCATCAAAGTCCTCTATTTTGTTTACTCCCAAAATGATCACATTGTCAAAAAAGGTTACCTCATTCATCAACTTTGAGCGTAGGAACACTAGAACTCTAGTGTAGAAGATGGTATGATGCACTACAACTTGAATACCTATAAGATAATGTTTCATAACCTCCTAACCATTGAAGAATGGACCATCCTTCTCTACATAGAACATTAACCTACAACCACTTATCCCCTCTTTCTCAAATTATTGGTAGGCTAAAGGTAGAAAGGAGAGACATCAAAAAGGTAGTTCCCCAAGTCTTGTTTAGTATTTTAGGTGGAGGTGACCATAACATGCACACATATTAAAGGGACTCAATTATTTGATAGAAGCCATATTTCTTTTTTTTGATCGAATCGGTAAATATATATAAATGATCAAATGTACAAACAATCACTGGGCATACCCAGGAACCATGGATAACATCCAAAAACTATAAGCCTATAGCTAGGCTATCAAAAAGGACCAAAACATGAGGATACATAGTAAACATTACTTTGTATACAAAGGTTTTAATCCTATGAATGAGCCCCTCCACAGAAGGCTGAACATTATAAAAAATAAGGCAATTCCTTGCTACCCATATTTGATAGACCGAACAAGCAAGGGCGATTTTCTTAGCATTGCATATCCAAGAGGATCCTCTGGCGTCTTTCTTCAACCATTTGAGGGCACTATGGATCGAAGTCGTGGCTTTGAAAATGCCAAACCACGTTCTTATATGCTCCTAGACTGCCGAATTGATCGGGCAACGGAAAAATAGATGGCTGACAGATTCCTCAGCCCCATTACACAAGGGGCAGGTGCGATCAATGTCCAAAAATAAGAACTTGTCAGGAGTTAGGATGCTGGACCTAACACATAACCATAACATGAGGGCATGCTTAAGAACAAGATAGGGATGCCAAACTGTCTTTGCCCAAACCTTGACATGCCCCTTCGGCCAAAAGAACTCATAGGCAGAATGAACATCAAAAGTAGAACCATTGGCCCAACTCTCAAGCAGGATCCTGGCAGCCTCCATTGACCCTCACGCCTCACACATGACATCCCTAACAAGCATCATCCTTTTCATCATAGGGGAGTCGTCATTCCGGACCTGCCTCTGCCAAATGGAAGCCATATTGCTTAACATCCCCTAAGCCAGTTTAAAGAAAATAATTGAAGATGCCAACAAAAGCTATCCAAGAATAAATCTTCTAGTTGTGAAGGTTGTCCCTATAATTTAAAGACCACCTAGGAAGCACGCCATTTTGTTGAGAATTGTAAGGGCAAGAACTTTGGTGAATTATTCCCTATTCAATTGGATATTGGTTGAATTCATTTGAGAAATACTCTCGACCATTATTTGAACGAAGAACATGGATTGAGAATTGAAACACATTAAACACCATCTTATGGAATTTTCTGAAGACATCACTGGCTTCAAATTTTTCTTTCAGTAGGAACACCCAACAAACACTTGTATGATCATTTATGAAAGTCATAAACCAATGACTACTGGTTAGGGTAGGTATTCTTGCAGGTTCCCAAATGTCACTATGAACCAAATAGAATGGTTTGGAAGGTTTATAAGAATTGTAGAAAATGTGTAATTATACAGTTTTGTATTTTTAAGTGTATAGTTTTGATCCGAGGTGACAGTTTTTTCAGCTTTATCTTACAGTTTTCATGGCATAACCGACTCATAGGAGTGGTTACTAAGTTGTAATTTGTATATACTTGTGAGACACAAATAATAGATGTAGTATTTTTGTTCGAAAACTTCATGGTATCAGAGCAGTCCATTATTCCAATCAAAATTCCTCAATTCTGATCCTGATTCCATCCCTTGTTCCACCAAATTTCGGTCAGTTCTTCAATTCCGATCCTGATTTCATCTTTTGTTCCATCAAATCCTGTTCTTACTTCCTTCAAGTTTTTCATCTGCAATGGCCGGTTCTTCTTCCTCTCAAGTTCCCACAGTTCTGACTCCTAATGGGGGAGCTGATTCCTCTGCTATCCTTATTACAAGCCACAAACTGAATGGACACAGCTATCTTCAATGGTCCCATTTAGTTATGATGTTTGTATGTGGCCGAGAAAAGGATGATTACATCACTGGTGCTGGTACTAAACCAAAGACAGAAGACCCAAATTATAGGATGTGGAAGACAAAAAGCAATATGGTAATGTCATGGTTTATCAATTCCATGACAAGTGAAGTCGGAGAAAACTTTATTCTCTATGGGACAACACAAGAAATGTGTTCTTCTGCAAAAGAGACATATTCTGACTCCGAAGACACTGCCGAGGCATTCGAAATTGAAGGAATCCTCCATGATAAATTGAGTGTTTAGACTAGTGGATTGTTTTGTCAATTATGTTCATTGATATATTGATTGACTTGAAGAATGAACAAGTGCACAAAGATCATCTCAGGATAGTGTTCCAGACACTAAGGGAAAGGTCATATATTGATCTTTTGAAATGCTCTTTTTGGTTAAAGAATGTAGCATTCCTTGGGCATGTGGTGTTTGAAAGGGGGTTTTGTGGGGGATTCAACTAAGGTAGAGGTCTGTGGTGAGGTAAGAGAGACCAGGAAATACCTTGGAGGTGAGGAGTTTCTTAGGCCAGGCAGGTTATTATAGACTTTGTGGAAGGATTCTCCACATAGCTATACCATTGACAAGATTGACCCAAAAGAATGTAAAGTTCTAGTGGTATGAGATCTTTTTTATTTTTTGATGAAGAGTGGCCCGAAACCTATGGAAGTAGTTTTTCAAAAGTTGAAGCATAGGTTGATCACAGTGCCCATCCTGACTATCTCATAGTGATTAGGAGGATTTGTAGCACATAGTGACACTTAACATACATGAGTTGGTTGCTTCTTAATACTGTGTGGTTGGGTAATAGCCTATGGTAGAAGGCAACTGAAGAAACACAAGTTGAATTACCTTTCTCATAGCTTGGAATTACCTTATGTCTGAAAAGTTGACATTTGGAGGCTGAAAGGAGGTCTGGAGGTGGGGTTACGAAAATAAGAATTTGAAATTGGAAGATTAAAGAGAGAAATATCTTCTAGGTATCACACTTAGGGTTCTGTAGGCATTAAAGTTTCCAAAAAACCATAGGAGACATTATGTAGAATGATAAAAATTCCCTAATGCATAAGAAAAAACCAAGTGTAATAAAGCTTTTAGGAGGGCTCTTCTTTATCCAAAATATCTCAAATCAATGTTTGGGCCTTAGAATGAGTTTTAAGATGCCTCCTTTATGTCTTTTGAGGTTGCTACCAGCATCCCCTTCTATGTCTTTTGTGTCTAGAGGTTTTGTGTGTCAGTAGAGCAAGATGGAGCATTAAAGACCTGCAAGACTGCTCTACTTGTCTCCTATTCTAGAGTGGAAGAATGAGGACATCGGGATGGATTTTGTGAGTGGGCTATACAGGGCCCCAAGTGTGACAACACTATTTAGGCCATTGTGGATAGGTTGACAAAGACCGCCCATTTCTTACCTGTGATGCATTTCTTACCTGTTGGCATCACTTTCTCAGTAATGAGGTTAGGTTAAATGTATGTTGATGAGATGGTAATGCTTCATGTGATTCTTGTTAGTGTAGTCTCGGATAGAGACCCTAGATTTATTTCAAGTTTTATTTATTTTTTTTTTCTAGGGGGTGGGGGGAAGGTCTTCATGAACTAGGAGCTAGACTGGATTTTAGTATGACATAACATTCTCAATCTGATGGACAGTTTAAAAGGACTATATAGGTACTTGATCAAGGGCGAGCACCAGAGACTTTCAAGGTAAATGGGACAAGCATTTACCTCTAATAGAATTTTCTTATAGTAATAGCTATCAATCAAGTATTTAGATGGCACCTTTTGAGGCATTGTTATAGAACATGTTGATCACCTGTTTGTTGGATGGGTAGGTGAGGGCTGGATGATGGGGCTTGAGTTGGTGCAACAAACATGGAAAAGATTAAGGTAATCCGTGACAAATTGCGTGTAGCACAATATATAGGCAGAAGTCCTATGCAGATCACTGAATATACAAGTTAGAAATTTTTGTAGGTGATCATGTGTTTCTAAAGGTATCTTCATATATCACCAAAGATGGAAACAATGGTAAACTTAGACCCAAAATTATGGGACCCTATGAGATCCTAGAGAGGATCAGGACCTGCTCACCTGTCTTACAACCCATTCATGGCTTGATTAAACCTAAAGATGTAATTGTTTCATGAGATTGTGGAGGCTCCACTATCTCTAATCTTTCTGTGAGAATGTATACACCACACACCTTAAAATTCTTTAACGAATAAGTTATAAAATGACCAAAATGTCCCTTACAAATAGCCCCTACATGGCTTCAACACTTGGCCAAATTTCAGGAACACTTGAGAAGCCATTCTTGACTAAATTCAAACTGGAGTGCAGAACAATTTACTTTTTTCAATCACCTCATATTAGGTTAATGTCTAAATTAATTCATTAAGGCCTTAGAGTTCATCCCCAAAATTGGTTCAAATATTTCCAGGTTTTCCGTCAATGAGACTTGCATCCTTAGCCTATTATTTAATCCATCAAAACTGTTGGATAATCTGAGTAATTCAGCTAATGATAAAGATGTGGAAGTGATAGACACGGGGCCGTTTGAATAGAAGAAAGATAAGATAAGCAGTGCTTAAATCTTAGGAAGATAAGGAAGAAGGTTTCGGAAATATAGGAGATATGCTACCTTAGTTTAATTTTTATCTTATCCTATCTATCTTTGTAACCTATTCAAATTTGGATTGTATCCCATCTCCTGTAAATTAGGATAAGAAACGTAGCATAGTACTGATAGAACTGTCTAGCAATGGCACAGCAACCCTAGAAAGGGGGGGGGGGTGAATTGGTTGTTTAAAAAACTTTGGTTTACTTTTGAAAATTTTTTGCCTCAAAGAGAGAATTTACAGCTAATGAGATTGGTTGATATAAATGCTTGAAAAATTTAAGGCAAAGAAATCAAGAGCAATAAAGACACAAGCAATTTTTGAGTGGTTTAGCCAAATGGCCTAATCCACTATCTTAGCTCTTCACTAAGGATTTCAAAGACTTCACTAAATCCTCCTACTTGATCACAAGTAGGCCTTCTAGTCCCTAAAACTAAGAATTACAATCTCCTACTATCAATGCAGGCCCTCTAGCACACTTGCTTGGAAAATACAACAATATTACAATAAGAGAGGATTGGAGAGATGAATCTCTTAGTTACAAATTCTCTTAATAATTATACAAGGCTTAAAGCAATAAATACAATGAAAGAGAAAAGCCTTAAGGGAGAAAAATTAAAGACAAATTTGACCACTTGAGAATAGTTGGATAATTGAATGCTTGCAATAGGTTCTCTAACCCTCTTAATTGCTCCACCAAATCTGTATTTATAGAGCTTGACGAGCCATTTGAAAAAATTTAGCCGGTTGTGGTAGTTCGGGGCATTAAATGAGCTTCTAGAACCAGCCGTTGGAAAGTCTGCAAGAAAAACGATCGACAGATTCTAAGAATTGGTTAACAGGTTAGTTTTAAAATTTGAAACACAGTCGACATGAGGAGCAAAAATGGTTGACATGCTTAAAAACGGTCGACTGATTTTGATACTGTAGCTGTCGACCGCACTTGGCCGAGAACTAACAATTTACTGGTCGACAACATATGAAGGCCGGTCGATAGCAAGGAACAAACCGGTCAACAGCTTGTCCTTTCCTTTTTAAAAGATTTTGCTCCATTTTCTTCAATGCTTTAAGACCGATCTTAAATAAGATTTTTAGGAGATTCTTTTGAACATAAAACTTTGTTTTTCCAATCTCCATTAAGATCTTTTGAGAATAGAATAATTTGCATTTTAAGATGAATTGAAATTGATCTTCATTTTGAAGCCAGATCATCTTATAAAATGATTTAGGGCATAAAGATAAGAAACAGGAAAACAATGTTTTTCATCATCATAACCAAAACATAAGAGCAAAACAAGTAGTACACGTATAAATATAGGTTCTACATTCAATACAAACTATGAGTTTTGATTTCTCCTCTAAACTCAGTTCAGGCATAAGGTTTTCTACTTAGGTTATTATACTTTCTTCATGGTATCAGAGCTAGGTTCTACCTAGTTGAATATCCAGATACTATAGCTGCCTCTTACCCTGAGAATGCAATTCATACAACTGCAGAGTCCTCTCTTAGTCCAAGCTCACAACATGCAACAATTTCCTTTGTTTCTTTATCAACTAATAGCCATACCTTGCAGATTACTCAACATAGATTGAACGGAAGAAATTTTCGGGAATGGTTTCAATCTATTATGTTGGTAATTAAAGGCAAGGGTAATTTTGGCTATCTATCAGGAGCTATTTCAATTCCACTGAAGGATGTAATAGACTATCAAAGATGGGAGGCAGAGAATTCAATAATCATGGCTTGGCTCATAAACTCAATGGAGCCAAAGATTGGTTGAACATATCTCTTCTACAAGACTGCTAAGGAAGTGTGGGAGGCTGTCCAGGAGATATATTCTGATTTTGAAGCACAACTTAGTGTTTTGAGATCATATATGCCGTTCAAACCACTAAACAAGGTAATCTTGGTGTTACTCAATATTATAATACCTTGATGGAATTATGGCAGGAGATGAATCTTTTCTATGATCCAAAGTGGGAGTGTCCTATTGATAGCCAAAAATATAGCAAGATGCTGGAAAAAGAAAAGATTTTTGACTTCCTCCAAGGACTTAATGTTGACTTAGATGAGGTCCATGGCCACCTACTTGGCACCAAGCCACTTCCATCCCTCCGGGAAGTGTTTACAGAAGTTAGAAGGGAAGAAAGCAAAAAACGTGTGATGCTTACAACAACAGAACCAAGTGCAAGCTCTACCCTTGCTATAGCCAAACGAGAAGAGAATCCTAGGGATAAACAGTGGTGTGAGCACTATAGTAAGCCCTATCACACAAAAGAGACTTGTTGGAAGTTATATGGGAAGCCAACAAATTGAAAGCCAAGGGAGAAAGAAAGGCCAGCCTATACCACAACAGTTGCCCCTACACTTGAAAAAGGTATGAGTTTGAATCTAGCTACAAAACAAGTGTAGTTTCTACATAAGCTATTGATTGGTACTCATCTTACAAAGGATTCAGATACCTTTGTGACCAATCCCTTAGTATTTGTGGCCCAAAAAGGTAATCTGAAATATTCCTTATTATCTAGAAAAATGAGTGGAAGTTGATGGATTGTAGACATGGGTGCATCTGATCATATGACTGAGTCTACAACTACATTTAAGCAATTTCAGCCTAGAGATAAGGAATTGACAGTTTTAATGGCAGATGGTACTATGTCTTTAGCTATGGGGCAAGGCAATGTTTATGTATTTGGTTTGCAACTTAAATCCGTCCTATATGTGCCAAATTTGAAGTGTAATTTGTTGTTAGTTAGCAAGTTAACTAAGGACATAGATTGCATTGTAATCTTCCTTCCTTCTCATTGTATTTTTCAGGACTGATCATCGAGGAAGATGATTGGCAGTGCTGAGGAAAAGGATGGGCTCTATTGGATTTTAGAAAACAAGACTCCTCCTAATTAGTCACCACATAAGCTTTCCCTTACCGTTAGTTCTAATTTTGAAATTTTGTTATGGCACAAATGCCTTGGTCATCCAAGCTTTTCATATCTAAGATGTTTGTATCCAAATTTATTCATCAATAAAGAGAAAGTAGTGCTTCAGTGTGAACATTGTATTCTTGTCAAACAAACACACAACACTTATCAAGTTCATCCTTACACACCTTCCAAACCATTTTACTTGATACATAGTGACATTTGGGGACCAGCAAGAATTCCAAGTTTGTTTAGTGCTCGATGGTTTTTCACCTTCATTGATGACCACACTAGGGTTTGTTGGGTATATCTCATGAAAGAAAAATATTGGGTACGTGCTATTTTTCAAAGTTTTCACAAGCTAATTCTTATTGTGTTTCAGTCCTTTATTTGTATCCTTAGGACTGATAATGGCTGTGAGTATTTCTCCTATCCTTTTACCCAATACCTCATCACCCATGCAAAGCACCCGTCCCTATACTCCTCAGCAAAATGGGGTAGCTGAGAGAAAAAATCGCCATTTACTTGAAGTGGCTTGCTCCTTAATGTTTACTAGTTCAATTCCTAACATGTATTGGGGAGAAGCTGTTCTAATAGCCTCTTACTTGATCAATTGGCTACCTTCTAAAGTCCTTAGCTATCAGACTCCCCTGCACAATCTCATGACCATTTTCCCTCATCTTTGAATCCTAAGCTCTCTCTCCCCTAAAGTCTTTGGCTGCATTGTGTATGTTTATAAAATCAGTCCTAATCGTCACAAACTTGAACCAAAGGCCCTTAAATGCATTTTCATTGGCTATTCTTCTACTCAAAAAGGATACAAATGTTAGTGTCCCCTCCCACAAAAGTTTTTTGTTTCTTGTGATGTAACATTTGTTGAAAATGAATTTTATTACCCAAGTACCTCTTTCCAAAGGAAAAAAAGTCATTGGGATCCTACAGTATCAATGCTTATTTCTCTCCCTATTGTTTCACCCCCTTCAAATATTGATCTGATCCAAATTGCTGTAGCTGATCATCCCCAAGCAGCAACGTTTGAACAACCTCAATTAGCCAACATTGACTCCACGACCTCTCCTAACCCTTCACCAGTCCACCAACCCATCTAACCAATTGAGCCAGTGATGACTAGTACAAGAGGAGGATTATATTCAGAAAAACCCACAAAGGTTTACTCAAGAAGACCCAAATGTCCCGCTCCTCAATTTAGCCAATTGTTAGAACTAGAGAATGGTCCAACAAGTGAGGAACACACTGGAGCTAGTAGTACTAAATTAGAACTGATCAACATCGGGCTTTTGTACTAAATTATGGGGGAACGTAGTCACTTGGAGGAGTAAGAAATAATCAGTTGTGGCACGTAGTAGTGCAGAAGCAGAAGCAGAGTTTAGGGCAATTGCTGAAGGCATTTGCGAGTTAATTTGGTTGACTCGATTGATGGAAGACCTACAAATGTCCTTGACCTTACCAACAAAGCTTTATAGTGATAGCAAGTCAGCTATAAGTTTTGTTAATAACCCCATCCAGCATGACAGGATGAAATATGTCAGGATTGATAGAAGTTTTATACAAAGGGAAATTGAACAAGGAGGAATAAAAATAACCTATTTTCCTACAGCTAGTTAAGAGGCAGATGTATTTACAAAAGCCATGTTAAGACCAAGTGTTGTTGCCAAAATACAACAATTTTTTTTTTTTTTTTATTGTGGACAGACGCAAGAGTCTTGAAAGTTGTGCCTTCTCTGATGAGAACCTTGACGAGTAACTGGAGCTGGTGTAAGCCCAGGTCTGATGGTCTTATAAAGCTGATGGACTGATAGATTTGAGGGTCTGATGGATCTGGTAGATTTGATGGGCTGATGATCAGGTGGCCCAAGATGAATGAGTGACCTGAGGGTGACGAGTGACCTTGATCGAGTGACCTGAGGATGACTAGTAGCCTTAGGTGACGGGTGGCCTCGGATGAACGAGTGGCCTTGGGATGACGAGTGGCCTTGACTGAGTGACCTGAGGGTGACGAGTGGCTTTAGGATGACGAGTGCCTTCGGATGAACGGGTGGCCTTGGGATAACGAGTGGCCTTGACCGAGTGACCTGAGGGTGACGAGTGGCCTTAGGATGACGAGTGCCTTCGGATGAACGGGTGTCCTTGGGATAACGAGTGGCCTTGACCGAGTGACCTGAGGGTGACGAGTGGCCTTAGGATAATGAGTGCCTTCGGATGAACGGGTGACCTTGGGATGACCAGTGGCCTTGACCGAGTGACCTGAGGGTGATGAGTGGCCTTAGGATAATGAGTGCCTTCGGATGAATGGGTGGCCTTGGGATGACGAGTGTCCTTGACCGAATGACTTGAGGGTGACAAGTGGCCTTAGGTGACGCGTGGCCTTTTATGAACGAGTGGCCTTGGGATGACGAGTGGCCTTGATCAAGTGACCTGAGGGTGATGAGTGGCCTTAGGATGACGAGTGCCTTCAGATGAACGGGTGGCCTTGGGATGACGAGTGGCCTTGACCGAGTGACCTGAGGGTGACGAGTGGCCTTAGGTGACGGGTGGCCTCGGATGAACAAGTGGCCTTGGGATGACGAGTGGCCTTAATCGAGTGATCTGAGGGTGACGAGTGGCCTTAGGATGACGAGTGCCTTCGGATGAACAGGTGGCCTTGGGATGACGAGTGGCCTTGACCGAGTGACCTGAGGGTGACGAGTGGCCTTAGGATGAACGGGTGGCCTTGAGATGACGAGTGACCTTGACCGAGTGACCTTGATCGAGTGACCTGAGGGTGACGAGTGGCATTAGGATGAACGGATGGCCTTGAGATGGACGAGTGGCCTACAAAAACGAGAGCACCATTAGGACGCGGGTGGGGTCCCCGCGCAAACCCTCCGATGCCTAAGTTAGATCTCGAGAGAAAATATGAAATGATACTTCAATAACTTAAAATTGCGTACCTTGTGATGAAGGCATGGTCTCATATTTATAGTGGAGGAGAGAGAGAAGATGTGCGAGAATCAAGGCGAGAATCTCGTGGCTCGTTTCGATGATTTCGTGGCCCATCCGAGAGGGAAAAGAGGAGAGATTGGCCCAAGCCCACTCGGTCATGGCTTCTTTTGCCTTTTTCCTTGGTTCGATTTTGAGCGGTTCCCGTACCTCCACTTCATGCCCGATTTACACCTTGATTTAGCTTGAATCTCTCAAAACTCAAAACATGAAAGTTGTAGATAATTCTCTTAGCTTTCCATAGGACTTTGAATCAGCTCAATCGGAGCTTGTATAAGAAAGTTATGACCGAAAAACCAAAGCAGTGTCGTACCCACTCGACATAACCGAGTGGGTCATGAAAAGTGGGGAAATTGGTCTCCCCATAACCAAGTGGGGGGCCACTCGGTCATGCCTTCTTTTGCCCAACCGAGTGGGGGGCCACTCGGTTATGCCTTCTTTTGCCCTTTTGTCTTAGTTCGGATCCATCTTCATTCAATACTCGACTCTGAGCCTTCATAATGCAGGTACATTAACTTAGAGCCCAATTTTAGCCTTGATGAAGTGTGAATCTCTCAAAACTCAAAACATGAAAGTTGTAAATAATTCTCTTATCTTTCCATCGGACTTTGAATCACCTCAATCGGAGCTCATATGAGAAAGTTATGCCTGAAAAACAAAAACAGTGTCGTACCCACTCGGCATAACCGAGTGGGCCCTCCCCACTTGGTCTCGGCTCGACCTCTTGCTCCTTTGGCGTATTTCCTTGATCTCTTACAACCCGTTGGGCCTTTGGACTTCATGTCCATGTCTCATGACTTTTTTTGATCTTGTAATTCTCTAAGTTTGCAGGGCATATCACCAAGGTTTGAATCACTCATTAGTAAGTTGGGAATGAGAGATATCTATTCACCAGTTTGAAGGGGGTGTTGGAGAATCCGAGTAACTCAACTAATGATAAAGATGTGGAAGTGATAGACACCGGGCTATTTGAATAGAAGAAAGATAAGATAAGCAATGCTTAAATCTTAAGAAGATATGGAAGAAGAAGCTTTCGGAAATATAGGAGATATGCGACCTAAGTTTAATTTGTATCTTATCCTGTCTACCTTTGTAACCTGTTCAAATTTGGATTGTATCCTATCTCCTGTAAATTAGGATAAGAAACGTAGCATAGTACATGTATGAATATAGGTTCTACATTCAATACAAACTATGCGTTTTGATTTCTCCTCTAAACTCAGTTCATACCTAAGGTTTTATACTTTGGTTATTATACTTTGTTCAAAAATGTAACTAAAATGAGTTCTATTTCATACCCTTTAGCATCTACATGGGTACCATCTCCAGTTAAAATTTGGAGTTCAAATGCATTCATTTACTCACTAAAAAAGTAACCCAAAAGTTGGTTTCTTAATCACACTGTATATGGCCCCATTTTGTTGTTTCATTACACACCTTGCTCTCAATCATACTATTCTTTCTAGTTGTAGGAGCACTGGATAAATATAGTAGTTCTATAATTGCTTCTTTCAGTCAAAACAATTTTTTATTGTATCTTATGTCTCAGCCATGTAAGGCTTAATCCTATTTGCTATATTTCAGGTTGGGTGCAGAAGCGTCTGATGAAACTTTACATAGACTGTTGCAAGGCACTTTCTGAACTCCCTAATTTGAAATTGCTTAAGAAGTTGTACAATTTAGAGGTAAAATTATAGTATTGATATGTTCTTTACTGATGAGAAATTATAATTCTTCCTCCCAATTGAACTACTGCAGGTTCTTACCTGTTAATAGATTGCTAATAATGCAAACTCAAATTTTCTGTTTGCCTGCATGTTAATATATTTTTGCCAGGTTTCAGAGGATGAAGTTATTGTATCTGATTGTGACTTACAAGATGTGTCAATAATGCCATTATTGAATGCCTTGCAAGCTCACAAGACAATTGCTGTTTTAGACTTTTCACATAATTTGTTAGGTAATATTTGGTTTATGGTTCCTTGAACATGTTTTCTGTAGACCACTAAATTCTATTTGTCTCTTAACATTCTCCTGTTTTCTCCAGGGAATGGAACCATGGAGAAACTTCAACAGGTGCTTAAGTCATCGGGTCAAGAATTTGGTGGTTTAATTTTGGATTTGCACTGCAATCGCTTTGGTCCAACTGCATTATTCCAGGCCTGTAACCTTACACTTCCATATATACTTGAAAGAATTTATTCTTCTTGTTATGTTCTTCTATTTGGCCCCCTTAAGGTTGTAGTTTCCTTGGAAGATAAAAATCTGAGGCGAAACATTTTCTAGAGAAGTATATGGCAGGAAAACTGTTTTTCTTTGTAAAATCTCTAGGAGAAACTTAATACTTTTTCATAACTATGAACACAAACAACTCTCTTATAGAGAGAAAATACAACAACAAAGGAAACAACAAGAAAGGAAAGATACAAGAAAGGAAAGATAATCAACAATAAGGAAAAAGGAAAGATATATATAAGATCCTAATTCTAGTTTAGGAATTAATCCTAACCAAATCTCCATTGCCTTAATCTTGGATATCCTCATAATCCAACACTCCCCCTCAAGCTGGAGAGTGTATGTCAATCATTCCCAGCTTGCATACTAAATCCTCAAACCTCTTAGCTGCAAGTCCTTTAGTTAACACATTTGCCACTTGGTCTTTAGATGAAACATAGGGTATTTTGATCAGGCCTGCATCCAACTTCTCTTTATTGAAGTGCCAGTCTATTTCAACATGTTTTGTCTTGTCATGTTGAACAGGATTATGGGCAATGTTGATGGCTGATTGGTTGTCACAGAACACCTTGATTGGACCTTGAACCCTGATCTTCAAATCTTCTAGGATGATTCTTAGCCACAACACCTCACATAAGCCAAGAGCCATTGCTCTAAATTCAGCCTCCGCACTTGATCTTGACACAACACTTTGCTTCTTGCTCCTCCATGACACAAGTTTTCCACCGAGAAATACACAATATCCACTAGTTGATCTTTTATCAATAAGAGATCCTGTGTAGTCTGCATCTGTAAACCCCTTAATATCCAGCTCTTCTCTTGATTTAAACAAGATTCCCTTACTTGGGGTAGCCTTCAAATAGTTTAAGATCTTCCTCACTGCCTGCATATGTTCTTCTGTCGGGTTGTGCATAAATTGGCTCACAAGACTAACACCAAAGGCAATATCAGGTCTAGTGTGAGACAGGTATATCAGACGGTCTAACAGCCTTTGGTATCTACCCTTATCTACTGGTTGATTATTAGGATCAACTCCCAACTTACTGTTAGGCTCTACCGGCACATTAGATCCTCTTCCTCCTGATACCCCTGTCTCAGCTAACAAGTCTAGTACATATTTCCTTTGGGAGAGAAAAATTTCAGCCTTCGAATAAGCAACTTCAATCCCTAAGAAATACTTGAGGGAACCAAGGTCTTTAATCTCGAATTTCTTGGCTAACTTGTCCTTGAGAATCTTCTGTTCCTCTTCATCATTCCTTGTGACTATTATGTCATCTACATATACCAATAGAGCGGTAACCTTCTCTTTGTCTGAATGCTTGAAGAAGAGTGTATGATCACCCCTGCTTTGTTTATATCCCATATCTGTCATGGCCTTGGAAAACCTACCAAACCATGCTCTTGGAGATTGTTTGAGCCCATAGAGTGCCTTCCTTAGTTTGCACACTTGCCCTGCTTCCCCTTCCTGAAATCCAGGGGGCACCTCCATAAAAACTTCTTTGTCCAAATCTCCATGTAGAAATGCATTTTTTACATCCAACTGCTGTAGGCTCCATCCAAAATAAGCTGCTAATGATAAAAGAATTCTCACAGTTGCCATTTTTGCCACAGGGGCAAATGTCTTGAGATAGTCTATGTCATATGATTGAGTGTAGCTCTTGGCGACCAATCTAGCTTTGTATCTCTCTAGGGTCCCATCAGCATTGTATTTGATATTGAAAATCTACCTTCAGCCAACTGGTGTAACACCCTGTGGTTGAGGCACTAAGTCCCATGTATGATTTTTCTTCAAAGCTTTCATCTCCTCCAACATGGCTTGCCTCCAATTCAGATCTTTTAGAGCCTCCTCAACTGACTTGGGGATTTCAATGGAGTCCAAGGATACTAAGAAGACCCTGTGATTATGAGAAAGACGATGATAAGACAAGAAGTTGGTTAATATGTGTTGAGTGCAACTTCTTTTCCGTTTTCGAATGGCTATAGGTAGGTCTAGGTCATCATGTTGAACTAAGGGTGAAGATTGAATGGGATTCATACCTTGACTAGGAGATGATGATGGTGCATTCTAGGGCTACGTTTGAATACACAAGGAGATCCCTTATACCTGACAAAGGGTGACAACTCTTGAGTATCTGATTGCCCCTGCTCCTTCTTAGTCATACCTTGATTGAGGGATGATTCATGATTGCTATTTAGAGATTGAGAGATAATAGGATGGCTAGGGGGCTGAGAAGATGTAAGAATAGGTTGAACAGAAGGAAAGAAGATGTCACTATCACATAAAGGGCTGTCACTAGAAGGGTGGTCACCTTGAACCAAAGTCTCCCTTTGGGGACTAGCTTGGGATGAGCCAAAAAAAGGTGTAGATTCTAGGAATGTGACATCCTTGGAGACATAAAATTTTCGAGTGAGACTCATAGTTATTAAAGGCGCGCCTAGGCGCAAGGCGCCTTAAGGCGCCAGTTTGGCGCCTCGCCTGGGTTGAGGCGAGGCGGTTTCTGCAAGGCGCTCGCCTTGCAAGGTGAGGCGCTGAGGCGCTAGGCGCGCCTCATGAAACCTGCCCCTACATCCTGCCTGCATCATTTCTTCCTCTCCTCCCCAGCATTTCTTTTATTTATATTTTACCTTCCATTTACTTTAATACATAAATGTAAATAAGAAAGTACCCCCTATTTGGATTCAATAAAAATATCTAAAAAATCAAAATCCATAACAATAAGAAAATAGAATTTTGATTTTAGTACAAACTCAGAATTTAGCGATTTTACCACCCCAAAAGACATACCTACTATTTCTTGAAAAATTCATTAAAAATTATTTTAACAACAATGAATATTAACTATCAAAATACCGGGAGTTAGTTTTTCAAAATGAAAACATTTTCTTATGTCTCCTTATAATGCCCTAATCTTCCAGACTTAGAAAAAATGCGCTAATCTTCCAGATCTAGAAAAATAGTATTTTTCAAAATGAAAGCATTTTCTTGATTGTGGACTTGTAGTGTTTATTGATTGTGGAGAATACTAAAGCTATTCCAAAATATCCTCCATCAATAAAACAAGAGATTGGAGAGTACATGCAAAAGAAGAAAAATAGCAGGGAATCAGGGATGAGCAAAATATGGCACCGTAAGATGATTTTCAATTTCGTGAAGGGTATGATGATGATGATGATTAAAACTTCTTTATTGATTGTGGACTTGTAGTGTTTATATGTTCGTTTAGAACTTTGCATGATGGTTGGTACTTGTTTGAGTTTGAGACTTTAAGTTTGAACTTTAATGATGTTTCTAGTTTAGAAATTGTATGATGAATGAATTAACTTTGATGTTAGTTTATAATTTGAAGATAATGAAACATTAATGATATGCATGTGTTATTATTGATAATTTGATAGTTTTTTATGATTTTACAAGATTTTTAGTTTTTTTTCTAAAAGGTGCGCCTCGCTTCGCAAAGGCGCGCCTCGCCTCGTGCGCCTCGCGCCTCAGGCTCCAGGACCTTTTGCGCCTCGCTGCGCCTCGCGCCTTTCAGAACTATGAGTGAGAGGATGGTAACACTTGTATCCCTTTTGAGTGGGTGAGTATCCAAGGAAAACACATTTGATTGCTCGAGGATCAAGTTTATCACGGTGTTGTTTGGGAATGTGAACAAAGGATACACAACCAAACACCCGAAGAGGAAGAGGGGAATGTAAGAATTGATCGAGAAAGAAGGAGGATAGACAGTGTAAAGGACTTTGATTTTGTAGCAACTTGGTAGGGACTCGGTTAATGAGATAAATCGCTGTAAGGATTGCTTCCCCCCAGAAGGATTTAGGAGCATTGTGATGATGAAGAAGAGATCGAGCCACATTAATGAGGTGTCTCATCTTCCTTTCTGCTACCTCATTTTGTTGGGGGCTATCAACACAAGAAGATTCATGGATTATTCCTTCTTGCTGGAAGTATTGATGCAAGTGATGATTAAAATAATCCCTTACATTATTAGTTCTTAATCTTTTGATAGGCGAACCAAATTGATTTGCAATCATTTTACAAAAAATGGGAAGAACTAAACTAATGGTGGCCTTATCTTTTAATAGAAAAACCCAAGTCATACGGGTACAATCATCAATGAAAGAGATAAACCAACGAGTCCCAGAACAATTAGGGATTTTAGATGGTCCCCACACATCTGAGTGAATCAAAATAAATGGTGTAGATGAGATTTTATTGCTAGGAGGATGGGACACACAATGATGCTTAGACAAAACACAAACATCAAAATGAAAAAGACTAGGATTTAAGATGCAAACAATGTAGGAAACATGGATTTTAATAGAGTGAAATGAGGATGACCCGATCGGTAGTGTTGCAGCCATACATCCCTATAATTGGAGGTTGACTGAAATGAGTAGGCAGCAGTTGGAAGCTGTTTCTTTGTAGGATAAGAGTCTTCTCTCATCAGGTAGTACAACCCATTGCATTCTCTAGTAGCACCAATCATCTTCCCTGTTGTCATGGCCTGAAATTCACACAAATGAGGGGAAAAAATAGTCTGACAAGTCAAATCTTTGGTTAGTTGGTGAATAGAGATAAGATTGGATGATAAACTAGGTACATGAAGAACCTGTTTGAGGGAAAAATGAGAGTTTAGAGTGACTGTACCTTGGCCTAAAATTGGAACAGATGTTCCATTGGCTATTGTGATTTGTTTAGAGGTGGAAAGAGAGTGGTAGACATAAAAAACATGGGAATGAGGTGTCATGTGATCAGAGGCCCCAGTATCTAGAATCCATACATCCAGGGTTTATTAGTCTTAAAGGCTGGAAAAAATGATGAATGAAGGCAGTTACCTGAGGAGTCTTTGTGTGCAAGAGAGCATGCACTATCTTGTAGGGTCTTGAGGAACAGCTTCAGCTTAGAGATCTCTTCAGTGTTTAAAAAATCTGCACCTGGAGCAGGCTCACTTTAGGTAGTTAATCCCTCTTTTTCTTGACCCTTGCTGCATGCATATGCCTGATTCTTGGCTGCCAGATTTTTAAAACTACCCAAACAATTTAATACCACTTCCTTTCCATGGAGCTTGAAACAAGTCTCTCTAGTATGTCTCGGTTTATTGTAGAAGGTGCACCATAGTGCCTCTTTATTTGTAGCTCGAGACTGAAATTCTCCCTTGCCCGAGACTGAAATTCATCCTTGATCCGTCTCCTCTGTTGGACACCATGGCCGATTTTTCTGAACCAATTTCAGTCACTACAACAACCCTTCGATTGGAGATCATGGCTGATCTTTTTGATCTAGCTTCATGAAGCATTGTTATCCTTCGATTCTCCTCACTTCTAACCATAGCGAAAACCTCATGGAGTGCTGGAAGCTTTTCTCTCCCTAAGATTTGTAGTCGGATCTGATCAAATTTTGAATTGAGGCCTGCTAGGAACTCAACCACTCTATCTCTTTCAAATATTTGACTAAGAGTTGCAGCATCAGCACTGCATACCATTTTAATATTCTGATAATGGTTTAACTCTAGCCATAAGCCATGCATCTTATTATAATATTCAGTAACACTCATGCCCCCTTGTTTAGTACTACTAATTTTAGTTTTAACCTCAAATATAACTGATGCATCATGAATTTTGGAGTAAGTGTTTCGTATGGTTTCCCAAATCTCTCTAGCCGAACCCAAAAACATGTAGTTTTTACTTACCTCGAGTTGCATGGCATTCCAAAGCCATGACATGATTTGAGCATCTTCTACCTCCCATGCTGGAAGTGCAGGATCTGTTGGTTTTGGAGGAGCTGAAGTCAAATGGATGTTTTTTCCTTTACCCTTGAGGAATGTTTGTACAAGTTGGGCCCATTATAAATAATTTCTACCATCTAATCGGTAGGATTGGTGGATTCCAGGCAGCTCTCCAGTCCCTGATTCAGTTCCGGCTTCCATTAATTGAGCTATTGGAGTTGATTCTCCAGTTTCTAGATTTGGAGTCACGCCTGAATGTTCCGATATGGCTGTTCCAGGTGGTGAGGAAGAGGTCGGATGCGATGAAGGTATGTTGAACACCAAGGATGAGTGAGAAAAATGTCAGAGGGCTGATTTGGAGAAGCTGGAAGCGAGAGGGTGGTGCACACGCTGGTGCGTGGGGTCGGAGATGAACTGGGCAGTGGCGCGTGACGACGTGTGAAGGATCCGACAGCGGTGGGTCTCCGGTGGTCGGCTGATCTGATAGTGGCGAACTCACTGGTAGTGACGGTGCTGGTGGCCAGACAGTGCGCTGAAGGCACTCTAACAGGTTAAGACTGATGGTGAAGAGGAACCTAATGATGGGGTAGCGGCTGGTGCAATGAAGGCACTAGGGTTTCAGTGTATTAGCCTATTAGGCTCTGATACCATGTAAAATCTCTAGGAGAAAATACTTTTTCATAATAACTATGAACACAAACAGCTCTCTTATAGAGAGAAAATACAACAACAAAGGAAACAACAAGAAAGGAAAGATACAAGAAAGGAAAGATAATCAACAATAAGGAAAAAGGAAAGATATATATATATATATATATAAAAGATCCTAATTCTAGTTTAGGAATTAATCCTAACTAAATCTCCATTGCCTTAATCTTGGATATCCTCATAATCCAACATTCTTCAATATGCAATTGCTTGCTCAATATCAATTTCTCTTTTCTGGATATTTTTCTATAATATATATTCAATATGCAATTGCTTGCTCAATATCAATTTCTCTTTTCTGGATATTTTTCTATAATATATATCTATATAACACTACTTCTATTGTGTGAATTGGATAGTGAGAAGTTTGAGTTTTCAGCGGTGAGATATGATTGGCTAAGATTCGGAGGCTGGTTGGACTTAAAAAAAGTAAAGAAAAAAGAAGATAACCAATGAACTTTTTATTGCTTTTCCTATTGGACATATTTTCCAAGTTATTTTTCCCTAATTTTGGAACTTGGTTTGCTAAAATTTTGGCTCTAAAAGTAAAAATCTAACTATACCAATTTTCAAGAAGTGCATATCTTCCCATAATTTTCTTTCTTTTTCTTGGGTTAAGTGCTTCCCATAATTTTCTAGTGAAACAAAACAATAGCCCTATAAAGACATTTTCTAGTTATTTGATGATTTTTGACTACCAAATCATTTGAAATGTTAAGCTGAGAAGGGGACATTATTTTGTATTTCTAAGACAACCAAATTTCATCCCAATTCATCCAAAGCGTAGAGAGAGAGAGAGTTCATATTTTTTATTTTATATTTCAACGCACCCAAATTTTATCCCAATTGGTCCAGAGCCCACATGAAAGGAGGGTTTCATTAAATAGCTAATAACCAATGATTGGTGGAACTAGAGATGGCAAATGGGCGGGCCGGGCAGGGTCGGGTTGGCCCGTCTCTCGCTTGGCCCACCCATTTGGTGGGCCAGGTTGAATTTGGCCCCCGAGGGAGGCGGGCTGGTCGGGCAATGGAAATTAGGGCCTAGCAAGGCCCTATGGCCCTTAATAAATGGGCCCAAACGGCCCGGCCTGGCGCATGGGCTTGCTGGGCCAGACTAGCCCGTGGGCTATTTATTTTTAATTTTTTAAATAATTTTTTTTTATTTTTTCTCAAATACAACAAATATTTTTTAAAATATGTTTATAAGTAATTAGTTTAAAATATGTTTTTAAATTAGTAATTACAAACATAATTTTTTAAATATATTTTTTTATTATTTGGTGGGTCGGGCTAAGCCATTTTGGTGGGCCGGCACATGGGCCATTTTGGTGGGTCGGGCTGGGCCATTTTGGTGGGCTGGGCTGGGCTGGGCCGTAGGCCACAGATCACTGGCCTGACATGGCCCACATTTGTCTAGTCGGGCTGGCCCAGCCCGTCTGCTACAGTATCGGGCCGGGCCGAGCCAGGTTGTGAGGCGGGCTGGCCATGGGCCGCTCGACCCATTTGCCATCTCTAGGTGGAACCTTTCAACATGGATTCTATTAAAAGATGTATTTCATTGGGGGTGTAACCCTTATAGTTATGTGTTGTATTGCTTGAGTATAATGAAGAATGATCTTGGGTCACTACATCAGGGTCCAGATATAACACTTAATTTGTAGGAGTTCTTGTATCACAGGTGAATGCCTATAAAAAAGTTAGTTTTAGGGTAATGGCTTAGTATTGAATCATAGAATGTTGAAACTTTGACAAGAAAATATGTGAAATAGTAGATTTCATGATTAGGAGAAGAATCAATATCTTATTTTGCTTCTAAGAAATGAGATTAGGTTGGTAAATGGAGTTGTAGTTCTTATGGATAAGACTTTAAATGCATGTGATAGTCTATTTGAATAGATTTTGAGATGCAATTTTGCAAGCAAAGTTATTTAATGGGAAAAGATTGAATATTATTGTTGAATTGTTAACCACCATTTGATCTAAAAGCATAAGTTGTTAGATAAAGGCTTAACTTTATCTTTTATACTATTATTTTACTCTTAACATGCCCTCTTACATGTGGTTAGGTTTCATTGGTAATTGGTCCAACCATGTGCAATAATTTTAAATATTAGTCTGGTGGTGAGGTGTAGAAACAAAATGTTTTTACTTTCGTTCTTACTCACATATGAAACTTTAAAAGTCCTCTTATAGAGATGAGGATTATACAACATGGGAAGCAACAAAAACAAAGGAAATAATTGACTATATACAATTAGGAAGTTTCCTAAACAAGAATAGGTAAGCTCCCTAAACTTGAATTTAGAAATCTTTGAAAAACAGAGTTTAGAAATCTCTAAAAAACATATCAACTGGGTTAGGACACTTCCTAACTTCTAACTCCACGAGATTTAACAGTCTCTCTCAAGCTGGTGAATGAATATCAATAATTCTCAACTTGCATACCAAATCTTCAAAGCGCTTAGTGGGCAACCCTTTTGTCAAAAGATTAGCTAGCTGTTGTTCGGATGGCATATAGGGAATGTAAATTAAGCTAGCCTCTAGCTTTTCTTTTATGAAATGTCTATTTATCTCCGCATGCTTGGTTCTATCATGTTGCACAGGGTTATATACAATGTTTATGGCTAACTTTTTATCTCAACATAATTTGATTGGCCAGCTACTAGTAACTCTTAGGTCTTCCAAACTGATTCTCAACCATAACAACTCACATAATCCTAGTGCCATTGCCTGGAATTCAACCTTATCACTAGATCTAGCTACTATACCCTACTTCTTGCTTCTCCATGACATCAAGTTCTCCCCAAGAAATACACAATAATCGGTTGTAGAGCGTCTATTAATCAAAAACCCTCCATAATCTGCATCAGTGTATCCAATAACATCCAATTTAGTCCTTGGTCTGAACAAGATCCCTTTGTCAAGTGTAGTTTTTAAATAGAATAGAATTCTCCTTACAACTTGCATATGTTCTTCTATGGAACAATGCATAAATTGACTTACCAAGCTGACAACAAAACCAATATTCGGTCTAGTATGAGACAAATAAATCAATCTCCCCACCAATCTTTGGTATCTCTCTTTATCCACAGGCAGACAGTTAGAGATTTCTTCCAACTTAACATTGGATTTTATTGGTGTACCTGCTCCTTTACCACCCAGTAGTCCTGTTTCCTTGAACAGATCTAAAATATACTTTCTTTGTGACAAGAAAATTTCAGCTTTAGAATTGGCCACTTCAATTCCCAGAAAATACCTCAATACACCAAGATCCTTGATCTCAAATGCCTTGGACGGGTTCTCTTTTAGCTGTTTCTGTTCTTCCAAATCATCCCCAGTTACGATAATTTTCTCAACATATACTAGCAGTGCTATCATCCTCCATTCCTTTGAATGTTTAAAGAATATAGCATGATCACCTCTACTTTGGAGATATCCCATATGCCTCATAGCTTTAGAGAATTTGTCAAGCCATGCACGCGGTGATTGTTTAAGCCCATAGAGGGCTTTCTTTAGTTTGCATACCTTTCTTGAAACTCCTTCAAAACTGGGAGGTGGTTCCATAAACATTTATTCCTCTAAATCCCCATGCAAAAAAGTATTTTTCACATCAAATTGTTGCGACTGCTAGCCATAATGTGTTGCTAGAGCTAATAGGATTCTCGCTGTTGTCATTTTTGCTGTAGGTGCAAAAGTCTCTAGGTAGTCAATACCATAAGTTTGAGTATATTCTTTAACAACTAGCCTATCCTTATACCTTTCCAATGCTCAATTTGCATTATATTTTAGGTTAAAAATCCACCTGCAACCCACAAGCTTAACTCCCTTCGGTCTAGGTACCATGTCCCATGTTTGATTTTTTTCTAAGGCTGTCATCTCCTCTTGCATTGCTTGAACCCAATTATGATCCTTGAAAGCCTCATCAACTGTCTTAGGAATAGAAATGGCATCCAAAGAGGTTAAGAAATCCCTATGTTTTGGGGACAAACGGTGATAAGAAAGATAATTGGCCAATGGGTGTTGGTGCCAAAGGAGGTTCTGGAATAGGCTATGTCCTTCTCTTGAAGACATAAGGAGACCCTTTAAATCTAACTGGAGAAGATGGCAACCTTGACAGAGGCTGCTCTTTTTGGGATTCTTGCAACTACTCATCCGAGGGAGAATTGGATGAGTCATGGATCTCAGGATTCAACTCAAGAGGTAGGTCCAAAATAGGGAGCCCAACACTTGAATTAGTACTAGAAACACATTTCCCTTGGTAATCAATACTTGGAGAGCCAAAGAATGATTGAGTTTCAACAAAAGTGACATTTTTGGATACATAGAATTTTCTAGTAGGAGGATGGTAACATTTATAGCCTTTTTGAGTAGAGGAGTAACCAAGAAAAACACACTTAAGAGCACAACTAGAGTTAGGAAAGTGAGTAGTGAGGCAAGAAAGAGGACTTTGTTGTTTTAGAACTTTGGTAGGCATGCGGTTAATAAGAAATGTGGCTGTAAGGACAACCTCCCCCCCCCCCCCCCCCAAAAAAAAAAAAAAAAAGATTTTAGGAACGGTATGATGATGAAGCAATGCTCGAGTTACATTAAGGAGATGTCTCGTCTTCCTTTCAGCTACTCCATTTTATTGTGGAGTATCCACACAAGAAGATTCATGGACAATCCTTTCTTGTAGGAAAAAGTGGTGCATATAAAAGTTAAAATAATCTCGAGCATTGTCGGTTCAAAATTTCTTTATGGGAGTTCCAAATTGAGTTATTATCATTTTACAGAAGCTTGGTAAGACTGTTTGGATGGTTGCTTTGTCTTTTAGCAAAAAAACCCATGTCATCTGAGTACAATCATCGATAAATGAGATAAACTAACGTGTCCCAGAATAGGTAGGAATTTTGCAAGGACCCCATACATCAGAATGAATTAATACAAATGGAATAGAATGGAGTTTATTGCTAATTGGGTAAGACACATGATGTTGTTTGGATATAACACATACATCACAATGAAGAGTTCTAGGATCTAAAGAAAGAAATAAAGTAGGAAACATAGATTTCAATAAAGAAAATGGTGGGTGACCCAGGCAGTAGTGATGCAGCCAGATTTGGTGATAGTTGGCTGTAATTTGAGAGGAGCAAGCTAGTGGTTGCTGGTTCTTTGCTGCTTTCCTTGTCAAGTAATACAACCCATTTGTTTCCCTAGCAGCCCCAATCCTCCTCCCGGTTTTCATTGCCTGAAACTCTCACACATTAGTAGAAGAAACATGGCAGTGTAGGTTTCTTGTGAGTTAAGGGATAGAGAGGAGGTTGGCTGATAATTGGGGCACTTGAAGAACATGGTTAAGGGTTATGTTTGGGCTTAGATAAACACTGCCATGTTCGATTATAGGGACTGTTTTGCCATTAGCAATGCAGATTTGTTTCGTGGTCTTAAGGGGTTGATAGGTAGTAAACACATGGGAGTTAGGTGTCATATGGTCTGTAGCTTCAGAATCCAAGATCCAAGTATCATTCCTATCATTGTTTGATGCTGAAAAAATTACAAAATAAGCAAACTTACCTCAGGGCTTACCGGAAGGGTCTTGATGAGCCAAGGAGTAGCTGCCATCATCTTGTATGGTCTTCAAAAAAGATTTTAGTTTGTTGATTTCCTCACTATTGAGAAGAGTGAGATCTGAACTAAAATTTTCCTCTAGTTTTTCCATAGTTCCATCCTCTTCTTGTCCCTTGTGTGATAGATAAGATTGAGTGCTAGGTCGTGTAGCTGTGCTTGGGAATCCTCCCATTTTGCTTAGGACTGCTTCTTTTCCATGGAGGTTGAAGCAATTATCTCGGGTATGTCAAGGTTTCTTGCAATATGTACACCAAAGTCCCTCTCTGTTGTTAGGTCGCCCTTGTGCCCCTGATTTTCCACCTCTTTGCCTTGATCCTTCTCCTTTGTTTGACACTAAAGCTGATCCATTAGTGAATGCCCCCTGTAACATCACTGCCCGCCTATTTTCCTCACTTCTTACCATTGCAAATACCTCATTGAGTGAGGGCAATTTCTCTCGGCCAAGAATCTGCACCCTTGATCAAAAACTGAGTTAAGGCCAGCCAAAAATTCAACAATTCTATCCCTTTCCATGATCTTATTAAGGGTTGTAGCATCAACACTGCACACCATCTTAATTTTTTGGTGTTGATCCAATTCTAACCACAAGCCATTCATGCTACTGTAGTACTCCGTAAGAGTCATCTCCCCTTGTTTAGTACTACTTATCTTGGTTTTAACTTCATATATAATCGATGCATCTTGCACTTTAGAGTAGGTTTGCTTAGCTCCTTCCCAGATTTCCCTAGCAATACTTAGAAACATATAATTCTTACTTACATCAGGTTGCATGGCATTCCATAGCCATGACATAATAAGAGAATCTTTTATATCCCATACTTGGAAATTGGGATTAGTTGCTGCCGGAGGAAGAGAAATAAGATGGCTGAGTTTTCCTCGACCTTTGAGGAAAGTTTGAACTAGCTGTGCCCATTGGAGGTAGTTTTTACCATCCAATTGATAGGGTAGTAGCATTTCGGGAAGCTCACTTACTCTTGCCCCAAAACCGGTACCAACACTCGAACTAACACCTGCTACATAATTTTCAGTGGCTGCTTCTCCACTGTTCTTGTTGGAATTTGAGTTTTCTGCCATTCCTTTGCTAGAGACAACTTGCAGCGATCAAGGCTGAAGATAAGGGCGGCAATTAAGGCCAAGTGGATGAACAAGGAAGCAACGATCAAGGTTGAAGATAGGGGTGGCTGGAGGTAGCAGTTGCTGCTTCAGATCTGGTGGCAGCGGAAGAGAACGACGCGATTGTGACGAAAACAGAGAAAGAAGAAGAAGGTGGCAGGAGACGCGACGGCACTGGGCGGAGTGCGACGACCGATCTGCTCACAAAAGGTAGATTTGGTGACGGTGGTAATAGAGGAGGTGCAGCAGATGCGGGAGAAGGGAAGACAGGGAAGAGGCGTCTATGGTTGGGCGGTTGAAAACCTAGTTAGAGAGTACAAATGGCGATGAAAGCCAGACAAGGTAAAAACAAAACCCTAGAGGTAGTATTGAAGATAGCAGCGATGAAGGCTATAGAACCCTAGATAATTGGCTCTGATACCATGTGAAAGAACAAGAATTAATCTTTCATATATCAAAACTAATTAATACAATCTTACTTATAACACACATACTCCTAATCCTTGAAGAATTCTAAGACTATTCAACCTCCTAACAATTCTCCTAATGTATAGGAGTTGATTACTCTCCTATAAATTAGGACCCCTGCTAGATTAGAACAAGTCAAAACATTAATGAAATAAATCAATTGATAAAACATTAATGAAATAAATCAATTGATAAAACATTAATGAAATAAATTAATTGATAAATCCAACTGCCAACAATCACCATTGTAGATCCCTCAGGATTCACTTCATTTAGAATGGCTATTCTTCTAAACTCCTCATTACGAACAACAGAAAATAGTTCATTGAGTGAGAGAAGTTTTTCCCTTCCAAGGACCTGCACTCTTACTTGATCAAATTCAGAATTAAGATCGGCTAAAAACTTCACAACTATGTGCCTATCAAATATTGCAGTTAGGGTGGTTGCATCCTCATTACATTTCATCCTAATATCTTGGTAATGGCCCAACTCATGCTAATACCCATTCATTTTATTATAGTGCTCAGTGACTATCAAAGAACCCTACCTTGTACTACTTATCTTCATTTTAATATCAAAAATCACAGATGCATCTTGCACCTTAGAGTAAGTGTGCTATATAGTGTCCCAAATCTCCTTAGTAGTAGATAAGAACATACAATTTTTACTCTCCTCGGGTTGCATTGAACTCCAAAGATAGTACATTATCATTGAGTCCTCGACATCCCATGCACAAAAAACAGGATCTGTAACCTGTGGAGTTGGCTTAGTTAAATGAGCTATTTTCCCTTTAAAAACGTCTGCACAAGTTGAGCCCACTATAGATAGTTCTTCCCATCAAGTCGATAGGAATGATGCATCCCTGGTAGTTCACTAGTTGAAGTGCTCCCAATAGGCGGATCAAACGAGAGACCATGTCCTTTTGTCATTGATGTAGTGGTTTCTAAAATTTCTGACATGGTAGAAATGAGGGAAAAATGGCTGACAAATTGGAGTTAGACTTTAACACAAATAGGGGTGTGCAATCGGTTATAACAGAACCGAACTGCCTAAAAATTACTAACCGAACCAAATCGAATCGAACCGACCGATAATCCTAGTATAATCGAACTAACCGAAATCGAAATAACCGAACAACCAAATGCGATAATCGAACCGAACCGACAATAGGCAGAGAGATTCCAATCCCCAATCAGAATTGATAATCCTAGTATAACCGAACATAAAACCAAAACGATTTTCTAGTCCCCAATTAGAATTTCCAAAACAAATGAACAAGAATTGGAAATATCCAGAGTTTCCCAATTGGAATTTTCCAGAACAAGAATAACTGAATCATAAATAGTGTACCTTTGAGTCTTTGACGCAAGAGGGTCGCCGGGGATCTTGTAGCGATTGGGAAGAAAAAGGGCTTGGTCGACAAGCTTCGAAGCACACTTCGTCGTCGCCAATTGCCCCTCCACCACTTCGGCAGCCGCCACTGCTAGCGCCGCCGCCATGGCCCAAATCTTGGAATAGCCCTCGTCGATCGTCCAAGCACAAAGAAAAGAAGAAACGAAGGCGAGGGATGGTGGGATGAGAGTTAGGGTTCGATTCGAACGAAGGCGAGGGTTAGGGTTCGATTCGATCACCTGCGAGCGAGAGAGAGAGAGAGAGAGAGAGAGAGAAGGGGGGTGCAGTTATCCCTCAGCACACGAACTCACAGGCGAGGGTGTGGGGAGATAGCGAGAAAGAGAGAGGGGGGGGAGTGTGAGTGTCTGTGTCGGTTCCGTGTTTTGGGGGGGGGGTGAACTGAACTCACACGGTTAATCGGTTAGTTCGGTTTAACGAAAAATTAAATTATTGCAAACTGAACCAAACTGTTTCATAAAAAAAACTGAACCGAATTAAATTATTTTATAAAAAAACCCGAACCGAATCGACTAATTTGGTCGGTTCGGCTCGGTTAATTCGGTTTAACCAAACCGTTGCTCACCCCTAAACACAACTATGGCAATGAAGTCACACAATAATAAAGAGAATGAAAAAAAAAGGACAGACTGCCTATGGCTTTGATACCATGTAGAAATTGAATGTTTTTACTTTCATTTTTACTCACGTATGAAACTTTACATGTCCTCTTATAGAGATGAGGATTCTATAACGTAGGAAACAACAAAAACAAAGGAAAAAATTGACTGTGTACAATTAGGAAGTTTCTTAAACAAGAATAGGAAAGTTCCCTAAACCTGAATTTAGAAATCTCCGAAAACAAAATTTAGAAATCCCTAAAAAATAGATCAACTGGATTAGGACACTTCCAAACTTCTAACTCCACGGGATTTAACATGAGGTTTGAATTTTGGATCTTTATCTACTCTAATACCATATTGAATTTTTAATCACCATCTGATCTAAAAGTTTAAGTTGTTAGGCTAACCTTAAGAAGTGTTCCTTTTTACAACTTGAAATGCTCTTCGTAGGCTTCATTATCTTTGGCTAGGGTGTAGGTGTTAATCTGGAGAAAGTTCAAGCTATTAGAGAGTGGTGTAAATGTAAGACAATGTTTGAGAATCATTGTTCCCATCGCCTGACTATTTTTTATAGGAAATTCAGTAAAAGATTTAGTACTATCATGGCTCATATTACAAATTGTTTGAGGAAAGGAGTGTTGTAGTTGCCTAGTTCAGCCATTACAGCCTTAAACAAAAATCAAAGAAAGGATGGCCACAACATCTATCTTACGACACCCTGATTTTAGTAAAGTTTTTGAGGTTGCTTATGATGCATTTGGCATTGATATTTAGGTGTACTTAGTTAAGAGGGTTGACTAATAACATTCTTTAGTGAGAAACTCATGAAGCTAAAAGGAAATATTCCACTCCTGACAAAGAGTTCTATGCTGTTGTCTACTTTGCTAATGGAGGTACTATCTATTGCCACAGGAATTTGTTCTTCATTCTAATCATTAGGCATTGGGATATTTGCAATATCAAAAGAAGTTGAATTGTAGGCATTCCAAGTGGGTAGTATTCCTTAGTGAGTACACCTTTGTCCTCTAGCATTGTTTTAGGGTTGAAACAAACTACCTTATACCCTTTGTTAGGTAGTTAGTCTTCTTTAGGTAATGAATATCAAGGTTATTGTTTTTAATAAAGTGAAGGACGTTTATCCTAATTGTCCTGATTTTGGTTCTATTTACCTCAAGGTTAGTCAAGTTCATCGTCGCCGCCTTGTTGATTTTGTCATTCACGATGATTATCTCTTTAAAGGAACTAAGTTGTGCATTTCACGAACTTTATTTAGAGACTTTCTCATATGGGGCATGCATGAAGGTGGATTAGTTAGTCATTTTGGAAGAGATAAGACTATTGCACTTTTTGAGGGTGGATTTTAGTGGTCGTCCTTGAAAAGGAATGTCTCTAGGATTGTTTCACCGTGTTACACATGTGAACTAGCTAAGACTAGGAAGAAAAACACAAGCTGAAGTTGTGACTCTTAGTTCAGGAGACTTGCTTAGGTGTCTTGTAGGAGAGAAGGCTGGTAATCAGGACTTGGTTTTGCCAATTGCTGAATTTTTCTATTACAACTTTGTTAATAGGTCCATTGGGAAAAGTTCTTTTGAGATTGTTCATGGGTACTCCCCTTGCACCCCTATTGATCTTGTACATTTACCCTTGAATGCCCAAATTTCTAAGCTTGCTAAAAATTTTTCCCAACACATCTGTGATCTACATGTTCAGATTAGAAGAAAAATTGCAACGAGTAATGTTGACTATAACTTGCTGCTAATGTACGTCTTAGGGCTTGGGAATTTAACGAAGGTGATTATGTCATGGTTTGTGTTTGCCTCAAGCAATTCCCTAAACATTCGTTTAAGAAACTGCATGCCTGAGCTAGTGGCCTCTTTTCTATCATTCGAAAACCTAGACCTAATGGTTGTTTACTTGACTTACCTAATAATTTGAATATTAGTCTTGTTTTCAATGTGTAAGATTTAACTTCTTACCAAGACACATTTGAACCTTCTCCCTTGCCTACTAGTGTTTTTGCAAGCCACCAAGTTCCTTGTAACCCACCCCTACCATAGCAAAAGGATGTAATGATGTCTTTAACGATGAGATTGTGGCTTCTTCTTATGCTAGTCATTATTGATGATTTTTTGTCAAACGGAAAGATTGACCAAATTCAAATAATACTTGGATTATTGAAGAGGATTTTTATGTCTTAGATCCTGAGCTCTTAGTGTGGTATCTATAGTCCAACATGTCAGAGCCAAGTTCTTTTCAACTTGGAGAGAATGATGAAGATCGTAGAACCAAATATTTTAGGAAACAATATTTTAGGCATAAAATTGGAAATTAATATTGTTTATTAGTTTATTTATTTTAATTTGTTTCATTGTTTCTTTTGATTTCTTTTATTTCTTAAAATCCTAGTTAGATTGGGTTTATTTTTATAATCTTAATTACATTAGTTAAAGGAATCCTAGTTAGAGAAGATTTTTATCTATTAGTTGCTTAGAAATAATCCTTTAGTGATGTATTTTAGGTTAGATTTCTATAAATAATATTTGATTAATGATATTTGGTTTGAGTAATCAGGATTATTATTGTTTCTTGGATCAGGTTCTGCATCAGAAAGATCTAAAAAATGATATAATTTGACACACAAAAATTCAGACATGAGGAATTTAAGTAGCTTCTTGTACTTTATCTTCCTTTTCTTTGATATAACAATATTTCTTTCTAGGTTTCTGGTAAATTATTATTAATGATTTTTCAAAATATTGTATCACTTAATATTGTTGTTGAAAGTTGTCCATTACTTGATCGTTTGATCTTCCACGAAGTGTGGACCCAATGGAAAGGATATTGCTTCAATGGTTAATGTTGATGTATATTCAAGTGACATGGTGAAAATTAGTGAAGATGCTCTGTTAAGAGCTTGTGGATTTAGTCATCTTAAGACCATTCTTCTTGTTTAACAAAATCCTTATAGAACTCTCTCTCTCTCTCTCTCTCTCTCTCTCTCTCTCGCTGAATGCATTATCTTGTAACTGCACTGTTGAGGGGCAAACTCTATTGGGCTGGCTACATAATTTTTCTGCTCATACAGATTTGTGAATGCCCCGTGCTATTTGCTCGACTGGAAGTGCTCAATATTGCCGGCAACCGTTTGACAGATGGCTGTGGAGTTTACCTTTCAACTGTCTTAGAAAATTGCAAAGGTAAACTAGTTTTTTGATTCTTAAGATTATTTTTAATTTTTTAATTTGTTGTTTCCTTTATTCCTTCTGCATTTGTGCTCAGGTCTTGTCAATATGTGATTTCATCTGAATTAGTGGGCAAGGACCTCCTTGATCAAATAAAAATAAATCCAAATGACTATGTAGCTTTATGAAAATTCTGTTATTTAAATTTTTCCTTTTTTTCTTAATTGCTGAATCTCTTCCTTTTGTAGCCCTTTACAGCTTAAACATAGAGCGCTGTTCTATCACATCTAGAACAATTCTGAAAGTTGCTGACTCCCTGCATTCTGGATCAGTCCTATCACAGATTTCTTTAGGTATTTCTTGGTTTGGCAACAGATTCTTTACTGGTTTCTCTTTATTCTTTTTGCCCACAAACTGACATTCTAACTCTCTGTTGAACAGGATACAACAGTTCTATATCTGGAAGTGCAATGGTAAATCTTTTAAAGAAGCTTGCCACTTTGAAAAGGTTTCTATCAAATTTGAACTCTGTTTATTTCTTCATTACATTCATAAAAAGTAAAGTAATATAGAAGCTAATATTACCATTCTGTTGACAGTTTAATTTTTAGATGACCTTAGTTAAGGCTGTCCATGCAAAATCACGTTGCTCTATGTGGGGAAATACTTGAAAGCCTGATGTATGTAGTTGGGACTTTTTCCTGACAGACAATTTTAGATAAATAGGTGGTCAGTAATTTATCATGTTTCATGTAAAATAGCATATTGAATAGATCTGGAAAGTTCACCTTACTAGTTTTCATTGTTTGTAGATTTTCAGGACTAAATCTGAGTGGTTTAAACCTGAGCAAGCATGCCATAGAGAGTCTTTGCAAGCTCACTGAGGTCTCATCCTTGTCAGCATTGATACTTGGAGATACAGGTCTTGGAACTGTGAGTGGATGTCTCAGCCTTTTATTGTCTGTTAGATTCTTCAAAAGTGTGCCAGCCAAATATTGTTGTACTTCAATTTCTTTCTTGTTACGAATGATATCTTTAATTTACAGGATGGTGCAATTCTATTAACTGAGTCCTTGTCCAATGGGGTTCAAGAACTGGTAAAGCTTGACCTATCATCTTGTGGACTGACATCTCAGTATGTTGGCAGACTCAGTGCTGAATTCTCCCTCATCAGTGGTATTCTTGAGCTAAACCTTGGAGGAAACCTAATTATGCAAGAGGTACATTGTTCTGGTTAATTGAACTATATTTTTCTATTGGCATTTTTTTCCTTTTTTTCTAGTCCTCTCCCTTGTTGCAAATTGATCTGTTGCCTGCATCGGGCAACAGATCAATTTCCCGAAGTGGGCAACTTTTTTTTGGGGGGGGGGGGGTGTTTGGCAACAGATCGGGGCTGCTCCCATGTTTATGTTAATGGTTGCTATTTTTTTTTTCCCCCTCTTTTTGTTATCTGGTTCTTAGACAACTAATTGTATGAAATGCTACGAGAGCAGCAGAGATGATACACATTTGAAATGTCATAAGATGTGTTTGTTCAACTTGTGTACTGTCTTTGTTCTATGAAAACTATTGGATATTGGAATGTCTAGGTGAATGATTGGCACTGAGAATATAGTTCCTTGTGTTTTCCCATTTTAGTTACTTCTAGTCTATCTAATTCTCAGTCTCACATAGTGATATAGTTAAGAACCCAGTGAATTATCACTAAGTTTGGGTTTATTTAATTTTGTTTGATTAGGATAATTATTGGTTTTATATAAATTGTTTCATTTTAGTTTATCTGAAAGTATATTGTTGCTATTAGGATTTTTATTTTAATATATTTTATAGTCTTTGTGGTTATAGCTTTGTATATTAGATAGGATTAGTTTAAAAAAAGTTGTGGTTTTAGAAGTTTATCAGGCTCATAAATTTGGCTTCTTGATGTATTACAAAATCATGGTTGTTTTAATGAATATGAAGAAAACAATTAACAGAATGGCTTTCAGCTGGTTCTCTCTTCCCTTATCAGCTCCTTTGTCTTCTCTTCTTGCTTACTCTCTTCTGCACATCTGGAGGAAGAAGGAATGTAGTCATATGGCCAACACAGTCAATCGTCAGTCGATTGATCAACCTTGTGGATCAGTTATTCAAAATGAACAGTCAACTGTTGGTTGACATATGCAAAAGTGCTCATGGATGTGCAGTGCAAAGTTCTTGAACGATTGGCTGGTCAGAGTAGTCGACTGATGCTTGACTTGAAATTGCATTATCTCGCCTGATGTAGGGAGAAGTGGATTGATACTCGACTTTTGATTCTAGAATCCAAATGACATCAACTTATGACCTAGAATAGTTGACCAATAGTCTACTGGATTTTCCACTGACCAGAACCCTTGGATTGGTCTTTCCAATAGTCAACCTCTGCTCGACTGTTGGACTCAAATACTTCTGAGACATCTACTGATATATGCTCAGCCCACCTCAACTAATGGGTCCTGTATTATGTTTAAAACATGTTTACTTTTTTTCATTACCTCGCTAAAACCCTGTTTTATATGTTGAATAACTTTGTCAAATATGCAAGTTCGCTCAACACTAGACATATTAACTGGCATTGGAGTTACTCATTTTTTTGCAAGTGTAAATCATAAGATATAATATCTTTTGCTGTCAAATAATAAGTCTGGTGGGTATGTATTGTTCAGTGGTGGTGATAGTCACGCATTCAGATTCTAGGTGGCAGCTCACCTGCAATACCAAACAAGTACTTTGTTGCAATTATTTGTGATTTTTAGAAGTAGAACATGCCCATATGTTCATACCATTGCTTTTTGTTTGACAAACAACTCGATATTCTACAAGATTGTGACTCTCTAAATAAATGTAGGGTGGATGTGCATTAGTGTCACTACTTAGAGATGCTCGATGCTGTTTGAAAGTTTTAGTTCTGAACAAGTGTCATCTTGGGGTTCTTGGCATTCTTCGGGTCATTGAGGCACTATCAGAGAATTGCACACTAGAAGAGCTCAATCTTGCAGAAAATTCCAATCTGGATGAACATCTCACCTCACAATGTGACTCAACACTGTCAGAGTGCTGCAAGTCTTCCCTGGCCAAACAAAATCATCTGGGCTCTTCATCTAATAATTCCTTCCTTAAGGATGTTGAGGCTGCTCAACGAGGGCCTACTGCAGTCAAGACAGGCTGTAATCAACTTGAAGTTGCCAACAGCGAAGATGACGAAGCCAAGGTAGAACCTGCTGTATCAGGTCCCAGCGAGGATGGTTGCTTGAGCTCATCTCAACAGCATCCCTCTGATCACGAGTGTCAACAGCTGGTTCAAGAGCTCTCAAAAAGCATTAGTATGGCCAGACACTTAAAATTACTGGATCTTAGTAATAATGGGTTCTCAATGAAAATTGCAGAAGCATTATATGCTGCGTGGTCATCAAATTCAAGAGCTGATTTGTCTCGGAAGCACATCCAGGGAAACACAGTCCACTTATCAGTGGAGGGACACAAGTGTTGTGGTGTGAGACCCTGCTGCAGAAGAGATTAGTTTGACAACTGAAAATTCGTTGCTGTTATTTCCAATTTGTCTTCATGAAAAGCTTCATAGCAGTTTAATTCATTACTACAGAGCAATATCAATGGTCTCAGAAACAAATATCAAGGGATTATGTATAGAGGTGCAGGTAGAGTTTACTCTGATATTTGTCTATACGCTTTCAAAGCGTCAACTGTAATTTGTTAGTTTTCTCCATGTGATTAACATTATAACTGAGATGAAATTTGTAGATAATTAGACTGATCCAGTTGTGATTGAAAATCTCTGCAACAAGTGATGTCTGGTAGATAATGTTTGTGAAAACTGGATGAAGGGGAATCATGCATTTGCAGCAGTTCTTTCTTCTATTCTTTACTCAATTTTTTTAGTGCTATTGTACTCACTTTGGTATATTCTGCAGAGTAGATCTATGATCTTTTAGGTTTATTAACTTTGGCCTGGTCTTAGTGCAAAACAAAATGCTTCAGTTTTGTCATGAATATGATGGATTGATCATATTGGTATAGGAAGTTGCTTTTTATTTTCTCCATCAGTAAAATTGTTCGTTCGTGATGAAGAAGTTTAGGGCAATCTTGCGTACAAATTTATTAGGTTGCACGGAGACGGAAATGGGAGACGTTTTCGATAGAAAATGGAAACACGGAAATGAAATTTTCAAAAAAAAGTAGGAAATGGAAATGGGTAAACTATAAATTTAAAAAATATAATTTTTTTTATTAATATAATTTTTAATATAAAAAATAAAAAAAATGTTTAAACAAAAACAATAAACATAAATTTTATAATGTATTAGAAACATATATATGCATATATATACATAAATATATATATTATTAACTTATATATGTATTTATATATCGAGAGAGAGAGCGTAGGGGGGGAGGGGGGGTGTTATAATTACAAAAGGGAAGGGATGACGGACATCGGCAACAAGAGGGTCGAGAAGGAACGACTAGCGGTGAGAAAAAATTGAAGGACTGAGAAGGACGACAAAGTACTGGAGAAGAAAAAGGAGAAGAAAAAGAATAAGAAAAGAAGGAAAAAAAAAAGAGGAGGCAAAAGAAGAAATCGTTGGAAGAAGAAGAAATCGCTGGAAAAAGAAGAAAAAGAAAAAAAAAAAGAGGAAAAAAAGGAAGGAGGAAGGTTTTTGTAGGGATGTGTGCAACTTAGCTGGGTAGCACTTGGCAGAAATGCGTTTTTGGCTACGTTTTTTAAATTCTAAAATGGCCCAAAATTTTTCAAAAATCACACAAATGGCCTCAAAAATATTTTGGGCCGTTTTTCCTATTTCCAAAATGGGAAACGGTTTGGAAATGTTGAAACGACGCCTCCGAGTCATTTTTGTGCTTCACAAGTACAAATCATAATGAAGTAGGATCTTGCTAGGTCGGTTAGAGGCATTTTTTGCAAATTAACATATCAACCAGCTTAATAGCTTGTCGCATTTTATCTCTCCCCATGAAAGATACAGCCTTACATTGAGGGTGATTTTTGCCTCCTTGCTAGACAGCCATGCGGTTCTACCAGGATGTCTATTTGTGTTGATTATTGTTTGTTGCCCAAGGGGCAAAGGCTGGCTCCATCCCTTAGCCTGTGGGGGTGGGGCGTCACACAATGTTAGGGTTGTGACAAGCGGTGTGAGTATTTATGTGGTAGCATGGTGGTGTACACAGAGTGATCTTGGGTTCCAGCGTGGACAAATAATTTTTCGAGCAGTCAGTGGACACATGGGAGCAAGGTGTGAGACATCTTAGAAGCACTAACGAAGGCGTTGTGAGTTTGGGTGGGGGCGCATGTACCCCGACTTGACTCAGTGCAAGAAGTAATTATATATTGACAGTGGTCTTTTAGCACAAAAAATCACATACCTTGCACTATGATCTGTTATAAAAGAAATATGCTCGTAATGTTACACAATTTAAGGCTTTTAGGCATGTGTACTCACTTTTCCTTTCAACTTAATTCACCCCCACCATAAATTGAATTGGTGTGCAATAGGGTCTCATGAAATAGCCTTTAGGATACAAAGAAGCTTATGTTTGAATTCATTATCCACAGAACGTACTCAAATCACTAAATAACTGCCAATGACAAAAAGATTATCAAAGTCTTAAAAATTATTGTTGTGGTAAATAAAGCTTAAGAATGATTTAGCAGTATGGAAAGATTCATCTCTTTAGAGCCAAATGAAAACTATATTTATAGAGTTATTTATACACTTTCCAAATAGTTGTGACTTTTCCAAGTAGTCACAATATTAACTACTTGGAGTATTTAATTACCATCCTTGACATCTTTTAATGAAAAGATGTGACTAGTACTATCTTTAATGAAGAGATGACTTTTAGATAATAGTCACCAAGTTAGTAAGTTATAGTTAATTAAGTAATATCTAATTATGTATTGTGGTGAATATTTGAAAAGTCTCTTAGGTAGTTAATATTTAATTAACCCTCATTTGCATCAGTTTATCAAGAGCTGTGTTTTCTTTAAAAGAGAAAATCATTTGAAAAGTGTTAGAAACTTCACTCGTTTTGATAATGTTCTAACATAGTCACACTTGTTAATTAAAAGGTGAAAGAAGAGTTGTTAAATGGTTGACTATTTTAGCGACTATCTTAATAGTCGTCGTTAAATGGTGACTATTTTAATGCAACGATTAAGAAAGGGTATGAACAACTTTATAAATAGAGTGCTTACATGATTCAAAAGAGATTTTTTTTTTTTTCATACTTGCAAATCATTTTTAAGGATCCTTGACTGTGATAACAATTTTTAAGACCTTAATAGTCTTGTTACCATTAATGGTTAGTGGTTTGAGTACATTTTGTGCAAAATGAATTAAAACATAGGATTCTTTGTTTCGTAAAGGCTATTTTAGGATACCCTAGTGCACACCAATCTAGTTTTGGGTGAGGGCAAATTAAGTTTTAAGGAAAGTGAGTATACAAGCCTAGAAGTCATAGTTTGGGAGCATTCTTGACTAATTTCCACTGGAAGCAAAGATTGAGAAGCAATTTATGTATTTTTCTATTTTAACAATCTTAAGACTTAAATACACAATTACAATGGCTACAATGTTGAAGTCAAAAAAGGACAGCCTTTTTTAACATTTGTGAAAGAAGGAAAAATGCAATTAGCAGCCAAGTAGCCAAATGCAACGTGCAACAAAATTGAGAGAAGAAGCTGGAACCTAGAAAAAGCCACCAACGCGTTTTTATAGCGTAAGGGAGCCCTATAAATAGGCCCCAATGCGTAACAAAATTGAGAGAAGAAGTTGGAACCTAGAAGAAGCCACCAACGCATTTTTAATGCGAAAGGGAGGCCTATAAATAGGCCCCCTCCCTGGCTCAATTGCTTTGCATCACATATCCCATTTGTAGAGAGAAAAATGGAGAGTTAGAGAGAATTATTAAGAGTGTTTTTTTTCTATTTTCAAGAGAGATTGTCTTTGTTATCTCCTTGCGATTTAGAAGGAAGGTTGTAAATTCTATTATTTTTCTGTAGTGAATTCTTCTATCTTCGCTTGTGATTTTTACCCTAATTTATTTAGGGGTTTTTCACGTAAAATCTGTGTGCTTGATTTTCTTTATTATTATTATTTTTCTCAAATTATTAAATGCTATCCTATTTTAATGTAGTGTTATTTTATAACAAGTGGTATTAGAGCCTACATCGAGGTAGTGTTTATATATCTATTTATCGTATGCTCTGTGATTGCGATCATAAAAGTAGATCCTGCATATCAGAAAAATAAGTTAGATTATTATCATTCTTTTGGAAGGTACTAGATACTATTCATGTATACGAGGGTACTATTCACATGTACGGTTACTGTTCACGTGAAATAGTGGGAGCTAATTTTATGCTCAAAGCAGTTCGTAATAGAAGTAATGGTGGCAAATTTTGAGATTGAGAAGTTTAATGGGAGAAATTTCTCATTGTGAAAGTTTAAGATGAAGGGTATATTGAGAAAAGATAATTGCCTGGCGACTATTAGTGATAAGCCAAAGGACTTTACAGATAACGACAAGTGGAATGAGATGGACGAGAATACCGTTGCAAATCTTCATCTGGCACTAGCAGATGAGATATTGTCTAGCATAGAAGAGAAGAAAACAACAAATGATATTTGGGATCATCTTACAAAATTATACGAGGCCAAAACATTTCACAACAAAATTTTCTTAAGAGAAAATTGTATACTTTACGGATGTTAGAATCTATTTCGGTGACAAAGCACATCAAAACTTTGAATACTCTATTTTCTCAACTCACATCTTTGGGTTATAAAATAGAAACAAATGAATGTGCTAAACTTTTACTTTAAAGTCTACCATATTCGTATGATCAACTCATCATTAATTTGACAAATAATTTCGCTACGAAAGTCCTAGTCTTTGATGATATTGCAGTTGCTATTCTTGAAAAAGAAAATCAGTGCAAAAACAGAGAAGACATGTTGGTCAGTTCGCAACAAGCGGGGGCACTAATAGTGGTGAGAAGGAGATTAACGGAACGTCACTTAAGTGGGAGTCAAAATTATGGTAGGTCAAAGTCAAGAAGTAAGAAAAACCTGAAGTGCTACCATTGTGGCAAGAAGGGTCACCTGAAGAAAGATTGACGGAACTTGAACAAGAAAAATTTCAGTCATCAAGAAAATGTAGCAAGTATCTCAGGTGAAGGTGATGCACTATGTTGTGAAACAATGACGACTTAAGAATGTAGAAAAAGATTTGCCAATATAACATCCCGTTCGAGCGATAGGAAGGACTGGAACAACTTCTCCTGATGGGCCTACGCGAACTTCCCAGGGGGGTCACCCATCCCTGGATTACCCCAGATCAAGCACGCTTAACTTGGGAGTTCTTTGCCAACAGCCAATGTATGGTTCATTGACTTTAGAGCCACATTTCACATGACCTCTTGAAGAAAATGGCTCCATCATTATGACCTAGTTTCTGAAGGATTTGTGTACAGTTATGATGATCATGCCTTAAAGATTGTTGCTATTAGAACCATAAAGTTGAATTTCCATGATGGTATAGTTTGGACCGTTTGAGAAGTGTGATGCGTGGAAGGCCTGAAGAAGAACTTATTGTCTTTAGGATAATTGGATGAACTTGATTGCAAAATTGTGATTGAGAAAGGGATCATGAAAGTGATTCGAGGAGCGTTTGTACTAATGAAGGAAGAAAATGTGACTACGAGGTTATACATGTTGAAGGGAGAGACTTTGTTGGAAGAAGAAGTATTAGTTGCTTAAAAAAATCCAAGTGAAATATCTACAATAGTGTGGCATCGAAAACTTGGACATATGTCCGAACAAGGAATGTAAATCCTTGTGGAGTAGAATCTACTTCTAGGTCTCACAAAGGTATCCTTACCCTTTTGTGAGCATTGTTTTACAATTAAGCAACACAGGTTGAAGTTCATCACATCAAATTCTAGAGCAAAGAAATTCTAGAATTTATTCACTCTAATGTATGGCAAGCACCAGTTCCGTCTCTTGGAGGAGTAAAGTATTTTGTGTCCTTCATAGATGATTATTCAAGGAGATGTTGGGTGTATTCTATTAAGAGGAAGGCAGATGTGTTTCCACTCTTCAAATTATACAAAGCTCAGGTGGAGCTTGAATCTAGAAAGAAGATCTAGTGTCTGAGGTCATATAATGGAGGATAATATACTAGCAATGAGTTTGCTAAATTCTATAATTAAGAAGGCATTAAAAGACAGTTCACTACGACATACACTTCTTAACAAAATGCAGTGGCAGAGAGGATGAACAGAACGTTGTTAGAAATAACAAGAGTAATGTTGGGAGTTGCAAGCCTAGAAAAGTTTTTCTAGGAAGAAGCAGTTAATACCACCTATTATGTGAAAAATAGGGCCCCATCAACTGCAATTGAATTGAAGAGACCAATGGAGATGTGGATTGGGAAGAAAGTTGATTATTCAAACCACCATATATTTGGAAGTCCAGTGTACGTGATGTACAATGCCCAAGAAATTACAAAGCTAGATCCAAAATCCAGGAAATGCTTATTCTTGGGGCATTCTGATGGAGTGAAGAGGTATCGCCTGTGGGATCCCACTATTCGCAAAGTTATAGTTAGCAAGAATGTTATCTTTGTAGAAGATAAACTATAAAGAAAAGAACACGATGATAACACGGTAAAAGAAAATCCAGAGACTATAGTGGCATAGGTAGAAAATGAGTTTGAACAAAAGGAGTATTCTGAAGCAGCACTAGAGCATGAGGAACAAGAACTAGTTGGGTCTGTGGCGCCAAAAATTCGTCAGTCAGGTCGCTTGACAAAACGGCTAGGTTGGGACTTGGATTATATTATGGAGAGCAATGTTGCATACTGTCTTCTAATAGAGGATGCGGAGCCATCAACTCTTTAAGAAGCAATGAACATTTCAGATGCTTCTTAGTGGATGGCAGCAATGGAGGAAGAAATTGAAGCTCTTCATAAGAAGAAGACTTGGGAACTTGTGTCGTTACCACAAGAAAGAAAGCCTATTGGTAACAAATGGGTGTACAAGATTAAGTGTAATAGCGATGATCAAGTGGAGCAGTATTGTACAAGATTGGTGGTAAAATGATATGCTCAGAAAGAAGGGATTGATTTTAATGAGATATTTTCTCATGTTCTTCGAATTACTGCAATTCGAGTAGTCCTACCAATGTGTGCTACATTTGACCTACATCTAGAGCAGTTAGATGTGAAGATTATTTTTCTTCATGGGGATCTTGAAGAAAAAATATATATATGCTCCAAGCAGAGGGATTTGAAGAAAAAGGAAAAGAGAACTTGGTTTGCAAGTTGAACAAATTTTTATACGATCTCAAATAAGCATCGAGAAGTTGGTATAAGAGATTTGATTCCTTCATCATGAGCCTTGGATACAACAGACTTAATGCAGACCCTTGTGCATATTTCAGGAGGTTTGGTGGAAGTGATTACACTATTTTGCTGTTGTATGTAGACGACATGTTGGTAGTAGGCCCCAACAAAGATCGTATTAAAGAATTGAAGGCATAATTGGCTAGGGAGTTTAAAATGAAGGACTTGGGATCGGCAAACAAGATTCTAGGAATGCAAATTCACTGAGGCAGAAATAATAGGAATATATGGCTTTCTCAGAAAAATTATTTAAAAAAGGTCTTATGGTGCTTCAACATGTAAGATTATAAGCCAATTTCTACCCCACTTCCTATTAATTTCAAGTTATCCTCTAGTATGAGTCCTAGCAATGAAATAGAGAGGATGAAGATGTCTCGAGTCCCGTATGCATCAGTAGTGGAAAGTTTAATGTTCACTATGATTTGTATAAGACCAAACATTGCACATGTAATGGGAATGGTTACTTGGTATATGGAAAATCCTAGTAAAGAGCATTGGAATGCTATGAAAAGGGTCTTAAGATATATTAAGGGGACCATGATGTTACATTGTGTTATGAGGGATCAGACTTTATTGTTAGAGGATATGTTGACTCAGATTATGCAGGTGATCTTGACAAAAGAAAATCCACCATAGGATATGTGTTTGCACTTGCTGAAGGAGCTGTAAGTTGGGTTTCAAAACTACAGTCAGTTGTGGCTACATCAACAACAAAAGTAGAATATGTAGCAGCTACACAAGCTAGTAAAGAAGAAGCATGGTTGAAGATTGTATTGGAGAAACTTGGGCACGAACAAGAGAAGATTTCTCTGTTCTGTGATAGTTAGAGTGCCTTGCATATTGCAAGGAATCCAACCTTTCATTCAAAGACAAAGCATATTTGAGTTCAATACCACTTCGTTCATGAGAAAGGAACTGTGGATATGTAGAAAATTCATATAAAAGACAACCTAACAAATTTCATGACAAAGGCGGTTAATATTGGCAAGTTTGTTTGGTGTCGATCCTCTAGTGTGTTGTATCATATTTTTTGGTATATGAGAAAATGTGCTTGATGCAAAATCTATCTTCATGAAAATTATATTTCGAAATAAGCTTTCATATTTCGAAACAATGTATTCAAGTTTTAGGTGTGAATGCTTAAATGTTTGAAAGAATCCAAATGCATGAATGATGTTTCAAAACCAAGTGTTTATGTTTTGAAATACTGTTCTTATATGCTTCTCTAAATGTTACAAAATGGTCTTGGTCTAGGTTTCAATGTTTACTAAATTTGCATATCATATTTCGAAACCTATCTTGAATTTAAGTATCATGTTTTGAAACCTACCCTATCATGTTTTGAAACCTATGTCTTTGCCTGCAGAGCATTTAAATGTTTTTGAGTTGCATATGTTCTGAAAGAAGTTTTGAAGTATGTTTTGAAACTTTCTATCTATGTTTCGAAACCTCTGACTCTGTGTCAGCAGAATATTTTCAAAACCAAGAAGCATGGGAGTTGAATGTTTATTTAATCCAAAAAGCTTTTAAAATAATTTTTTAAATGATTTCTCCATGCCCTGCAAACTCTTTTATTAATTGGTTAAGTGGAGACCAATTTTATATCTAAATGATCATGAGATTCCTTATGCTCTTGTCTCCCATTTGTCTGTGTTTCTAAGTGCTTTGTCTAGCTGGAGACTGTGATGTTTCGAAACCTGATGTGCTTGTTTCGAAATCTTGGTCTACTTATGTGATGTTTGGAAACCCAGTTTGCATGTTTTGAAACCCACTTTTCTAATCTTGTTTCTAACGACTATTTGCATCAGAACCTTGTTTCTTAATATATATAGCAGGTCTTTGAAATGAAAAGCATATACATACAACACACAAGAACAAGAGAGAATAAGCACTTATTCGTGTATACATTTTTTAAGAGACACAAGTTACACTCACAAGAATTTGTAAAAGAAAACAGTTGGTGAAGCCTACAAGAAGATCCATTCTATTCATTCTCAAGTGTGCTGTGAGGTGTGAAAAAGGAGAAGCAAGCTAAAGCACTCAAAGTCTCTTTCATCTAAGCTCTCCTACTCTCAAACCAAGAAGGTTTGTACAGCCATATTGGTAAGACGTTTTCATTACGCAAATCTATTAGGTTGTAAGAGATAAAATGTTATTTATCTTGTTTAAAGTTTAAAGGTTTGAGTTGAGCCTAAAACTCACATGTTGTAAGGTTTGAGTTTAGCCATAAAACTCACTGAGTAAGATTTTAAGGTGAACCATGGTAGAATCCTTGGTGTGTTTGATCACTAGTGAAAGTGATTGTGGTTGAAAATCCTTCAAGTAGGTAAGCTTGAAGGTAATGGAGTAGGCAAGTGCCGAACCACTATAAATCTCGTGTGCACTTGTATTGGCTATTTATCTTGCTTACTATTGTTTTCCAAGCTTTCAAAAGAAACATTTTTCAAAAGCTAAAGGAGTTTCGAAATAAGCAAAATAGAAAGTAAGGTTTCAAAGCATACTCATCTGTGTTTCGAAATATACTTAGCAGAGAGGTTAGTTTCGAAACATACTCCATCAGGTTTTGAAACCTAGTATCCTGCAAGATAAAGTGTTCAAGTTATCGAAAATCTACCCAAATCCCAATTCACTCCCCCTCTTGGGATATATTTTCCATTATATAGAACTAACATAGAGGCCTAGCAGAAACATAAACAATAGGGAATGGCAAGGAAGAAAGAATGGTGTGAAGATTAATTGATCCTCAATCAAATCTTCAAGTGAGAGATTGTTGAAGTAAAAAAAGGGCAACATTTTTTTACATTTGTGGAAGAAGAAAAATGCAATTAGTAGTCAAGCAGCCAAGTGCAATGTGTAGCAAAATTGAGAGAAGAAGCTGGAACTTGGAAGAAGCCACCAAGGCCTTTTTAACGCGTAAGGGAGGCCTATTTATAGGCCTCCCCAACTCAATTACTTTGCATCCCATATCCCATTTGTAGAGAGAAAAATGAAGAGTTAGAGAGAATTATTGAGAGTGTTTTTTTCCTATTTTCAAGAGTGATTGTTGTTGTTATCTTCTTGTGATTTAGAGGGAAAGTTGTAACTTCTATTATTTTTTTCTAATGAATTTTTCTATCTTTGCCCATGGTTTTTATCCTGATTTGTTTGGGGATTTTTCACGTAAAATCTGTGTGTCCAATTTTCTTCATTATTATTATTATTATTTTTCTCAAATTATTAGCTATAACCCTGCTCTAATTTGGTGTTATTTTACAACATACAACTGCAATGCAAGAAATGGCCACAAATTTTGTGAAACTTGAATGCTTTGATGGAGGGAATTTTAGAAGATGACTAAAGAAAATGCACTTTTTTCTTATAAATTTGTAGGTTGTTTTGGATCTCAACACAAATGTTGTTTCCAGACTACAACAATTAACATTTGTTTGTCTTAGGATTAGCCAAAGTAGTGTTTAGGCGAGAAAACGGAGGCTGGGTACCATAAGAGGAGATGGGCAGTAGGGGGCTCGACCTACTGGTCAAGGGAGTTGAGGGGCGAAGCCTTATAAGAGCTATAGAGTCTGCAAAATAGAGGGACAGCCAGGGGGTACGCAATGGTCTTCCCCACGCGGGCCCTCCAATACTTAAGTCAGATACTGATATTTGAAAAATGGAGTGCAGATGTGTGTATGTATAATGGGTTTAATAATATGAGCCTCTAGGGGAGTAGGATCCCATTGAGGTCGGAGGTCCTAGAGGTATCCTGGGGGTGAAAGACCTTTAATAATATTCTCCGAGTGAGTCCGAAGAGCCTTCTGAGCCACCAAGTAACTTGGGGCCATGAGACTATGGGGAGCCTCAGGCCTTGACACATAAAGGCTTGGCCAGATATGTTTGTTGTTGCCTGGAAGGGTCATTCATGGATACCTATAAAGGGGATGCTCCTGGCGTGACACGTAGCATCTTAAGAGTCATACGACTTTGAGGAAGAGTCTTAGGGAGACTTGGGAGTCTTAGGGAAGTTCGGGAGACTTTGGTTGCAAGGTCCATTGGGGGCCAAAAGATATTGAAATGGGCGTGAGGTAAAAGGAAGAGTACATAGAATGCGTGGGAGTTGTCCTCGGAGAAGTCAGAACTTGCTCCAGATGAGCAACTCAATTAGATAGGCCAAAAGATATTGATTGAGCCAAAGGGATGATACATATGATCAAGGCGCAAGGAACATATTACTCGGATTCGCTCACACTTATTTTGATGATAGCAACACAGTTGAGCCACAAGCTGGGGTGAGGCCAGAGTGAGAATAAATGAAAAGGATTACTGAGAGCATTTATGCTAGTGAGCACGACTTAATTGGGGTGCTCTCGTAGATTTCGATTGTCGAGGTCTGAGGTTAGGATTCACTCAACCCAGATATCAAAAAATGAGAAGAAGACACATCAGATGGTAGTGATAAGCCCAAATTTAGGCACTGCGCTAGTTTAAGAGGATTACCCAAGAAACGATTGAGCTAAGAAGGGCTAACAATGGGCTCCACAAATATTCCTTGTCCCAAAAAAGTTACTTCTCTCAACTATAAATCATACTTGCTAAACTTAGCACACAACTTGTGATCCCTTGACGTGGACAAAGTTATCCTCAAATGCTCCTAGTGAGGTTCCTCACTTGGCGAGTATATCAGTGTATCATCAATGAAAACAATCACCAAATAATTATAACTGTCATATCGTAATGTAAACTCCATTTTGGGAATGTCTTATTCCCTTACCTTTAATGGATACTACCCTGACTGCACATCAATTTTAGAAAATATCCAAGCCTCTTACTGTTGGTCCAACAAATCATCAATTCGGAGTAAGAGATATTTATTCTTTATGGTCATCTTATTCACAACATGATAGTCTATTCCCAAAATTTCATCAAAAACTTGGATCTCCAACAAACATCTAAAACTTGGATCTTCAATTAATATCAAACACCTAGATCTCTAATGAATTTAGGTCTATCAAGAACATCGTTCTTGTACTATGACCAGACATCCTAACACATCGCTTATTTCTCTTTCAAGTGTATATAGAAGATTTACACAACAAATATCCATCAATCATGTTCAAGTTGTTTCAACACAAAATTCTCATATAACCGTATATATCCATCAAAACTTCCAAATATTCATCAATCATACTTCAACATTCATATAACCATAATAAAACAACCCACAACTACTCCACTAGGTAGAGCAAAGAATGTAGAGCCAAGAGTTGGCAGATGTTATGTAATGCGAGCGAGAAATATTAAGAAGTGCAAAATTGCTCAGAGTTGCTTTTAGCGAGAGTGAGATGATGTTATGGATTGTTTTAAAGATAGATTCTGTTTAGCTCATAACATTTTTGAAGAAGAAGTGTTTTGGTAGGCAATGCTCCCAGGAGCAGGCATTTTGCGATGAGGCACTTGGCAAGGAAGACGATTTGTCCTATCGAGCGGGTCATATGACCTTAGATAATGCTAGGATTTTGGCGCGAGGCACAAAGTGGATTCAAACATCCACATATACGAAGTGGACTGAAGCATCCACGAACAAGGAGTGGATTGAAGCATCCAAAAATATGAAAAGGAAAGAGGCGCTTATGAAAGTCGGAAGCGCTCTAAAGATCTTTAAGAGAAAAGGTTAATCTAGGGAACAACTCGAAACTTCGGTAATGATTGACAAGCAGTCTGGGGCACTTTCTTAACTAATCATGGTTTAGACACACATACATTGCACTCTCAAATTTCAGGGTTCATTCCTGATCTCCCTTTTTCATACGGGGAACTTATGCTGAATACATTCATGTGAGAATGAATTGAGACTCTTTAATAGAATGGCTAATTGCCTATTATGATGCGAGTAGGACAAGCTTGGTATGCATGTATACATTTGATGCATGTATCTGTACGTAAAGTAAAGCAGGAATAATAGCAGGATACTAAAGCATAATAAGAAGTTATTAACAAAGGTGTATAGTAACCGATGGTTTTAAGTTGGGATAGCACGTTTCGCGAGTACTTGTGTTCCTGTAAGCACACATGGACACATAAAGAAAACCTAGCTCCCTAGTGTAAAGAGGACGCTGACCCCCTCCAACTCATAGAGGGTAAGGCAATTGTATATATAAAATTATGGAACTAGTAAAAGTATGAAATGTTTGTATGAGTAAGGGATAATCATGTAAATGATGACTTCAATAAATGTATCCATTGGACATATTGTGAGATGAAGAATCATGTCAAAGTTTTGAGGCTAGCGAGGGGTAGTGTTGTTTCAATTATGATTAGGGGGATTGGCCACACTCCGCCTTCCTAGGCCACCTTAAACTTTCAGATATCATTGAGTTTGATCAGTTGTCGTTGCTATTCCTCGTCTTTTTTGTTGTTGAGGAGCCTGGGAATTTATACGTTTGACGCGTGCCTTTGCAGAATGTGGGAGGGAGGACATCGATAAAAGGTAGCGGCCAAAGGCTCCCCAAAAACACCAACCCAGTGTGGATCTATGCAAGGGTTTTATTTTTAAAGCATTTTTCAACAGAAAAATAGCACAACGAAAGCATAAAACATACACAACGGAAACCAAAATTGACCTTGCAAGACTTGGTTTTTATCAACCACATGCAAAATAGAAAAGCCCATGCTATAAGGGTACTTCGATATACCTTTTGGATGAAGTTTGGTCCTAGTTGCCTACGTGGTGTCTTCTTTTTCCATCTATCCAGCAAGCTCCATCGAATCTGTAAGAATGCGGGTGACCATCCTTTCTCTGCAAACATAGACGACCTAGTCGCTCCACACCCAAGCTACCATGAAACCTTCCAATGGAGCTGTGCTAGGACCCTCTTGATGGAGGTGGCCCGAAACTATATGGAGTCCCTTCCTCAGTTACTTCTTGGCTGTCTAACAACCTCTCTTATAGGGAGAAGAAGATGAAGGAAGCTGCACCGGCCAAGCTTGAAGCAAGAATGAGAAAAAGCCACAGACAACAAGCAAGAAATAGAAACAAAGGAGGAAGAAGATAAGAGAATGTGGAGAGCAACTTGCACAATCGGCCTCGCCTTCTCTAATCCACCAAATCCCTCTTATCCCTCTCCCATCCCTCTGCAATTTCCATTTTCGCCTCTCCCTTCCCATGCCTAGTAACATCATTTGCATTAGAGCATTTAATGCTCTGTTGCAACAAAGTTGAGTCACATTTAAAGCAGAAATGGTTAACATGAGGCACCTGGTCGATTGTTTTGAGGCGGTTGACTTTTCTCGTGCGCCAGTCGATAGCATGCAAGCAATTGACAGTATGTGAGCACTAGTTGATTGGTCCAAAATGATCAACCGCTCCATGAACCTGTAGACTGATTCCATCTACCAAGCACCAGCTTCGTCTAATTACCTTTAAAGCCTTGCTATCCAACAATAATCTCCCATAACCATAGATCCATGTGTCCCACACAAAATATAGCAACCAACATCATTGCATCACAATGACGAGGAACACACTAATACTAATGGATCACTAATCCGTTATATTACTCGGTATGCGTGTGACTTTCTAGGTTCACAACTATGTAGCAATCAGGACACGTCAACTCCTTGACGTCGACTAATCCTATCGATGTACTAAAAGGATCTCTCCAAATCCCCAAAGCATCATAAGAGATCCTGAGTATCCTCTAGCTAGGACTCAGGACGATCCTAATGGTAATGAAGTCCAACTTCATATGAACCTATTAAGACTCCTCGATTATTGTGAACTATACTCCTTTCACTAACTAACATCCTAATCGAGTGAGAGTCATGGACTAATTAAACTTAGGACTCGGTAACTGTGATTGATCTAGTACGACGTGTGATATAGTTAGCATGTTAGATCCAATCTGACATTGGAACTCTTCCTAATCTCATGCTCACCTTGGCTAGGGGATTTTCAATCACAATCACCTACATGGATTAAATAAAATTTTCACCCCCAATAAGTGGAGGTCAATGGATCCCATCGACGAACATATGCCTCCATACACCACTGCACAAAGAGCATTCTCACCACTTACATCGGATAGTTCCGCTCAATGACAAATCTCTGACACCAGTGCACAAAACGCTATGTTGCCTTTAATAAAAGGATCAGATACACAGTCGAGAACCATTGATAGATCATTAATCCTCAAGCCATGTGATCTATTGCAGGCATCACATTCAGTGAATGTTTTTCCAACACCCACCTACATGTCTACTTTATGTGTAACACCCCATCTCGCCAGGCGTGTCACTATAAGGGTATTCCCGGGATTTCTTTTTTTTTTTCCTCCAAGCTCACACGCGTGGTGTGTCAAGAACAATCTTCACATGCAGATACAAACCCCGAGAACCCCAGTCTTGCCCGTTTAACTACCAAGATCAATAATCCTAAACTAAACGAGACATTGTACAACGCAGCGGATACATTGATATCAAAAACTGTAGTTCTTACATGGTATTTCCTTAACGTAATACAGATCAGATGATAATAATGCTATTATACAATTGTTCATTTACAACCTGAATACATACTAAAAACGTCACAACGAATATTAAACTAAGCACCATTGGCCTTCAACCGGCCACGCCTTTGCCCTTGCAGCAGTCCCTGGCTGGAACATTAAACGTTCCAGGGGCATAGCCCAAGTTAGATGATAAACATCTAAGTGACGGCATAAAATAGTTTCTACAATGCATGAGAGACACACGAGCATGGCATACTCAGACAAACAAAAATATGCAAGACACGTCTAACTTGAGAAATCACCCTGACATACTTAATCCCCGGGTGCCCTATCGTGTCACTCGGTTACCAGTCCCGGATGCCCTACCGTGTCACCCGATCACCAGTATCGGCCCCGGATGCCCTACCGTGTCACCCGATCACCAGTACTGGCCCCGGATGTCCTACCGTGTCACCCGATCGCCAGGACTAACCGTGTCCCATTCTCAAGAAGACCCCATCCCGTCCCGCACAGAAAACAACATTGACACGAATATCAATACCCCGATGATATGAGAATCACATGCCATGCACAGACTCTTTTGTAAGTAAAAATAGTTGATGTAATATATCACATGTACAATATGCAAATGATGACATGAATACATAAGTGAAACGCTTTCGCAGAACAACCCAAGTTCTGGAGGGTAAAACCGCTCACTAGAACTAGCCTCATTTGCGTGTAACCTAAGTTCGGGAGGGTAACACCGCCCACCTGAACCCACTACACACCTTCCAACACATTTTCAAGATAGGGTAAAGATAGGATTAGACCACTCACCTCGAACGTATTCGGATTGCCTCGATCCTCGTGCTTGGCCTCGATTTGCGTGCCAAACACCAAATACTTGAACTTGTACTAAAACTCAAGCCAAGATACTTCCTAAACATCATATTTAATTAAAGAAACATTAAAATCTATTTTCTTCAATTTTTCATAATTTCCTCTATTTTTCTCTCATTTTTCACCTTGATAATTTCAAAATAATTATCTCCTCAAATATTTTTCCAAATATTTCAACATGATAAATTCTAAAATAATTAAATAAAAATACTGAAAGAAAATTATCGATTTGACCCTGTTACACGCTCCCTCACGTGCCATGCGCGTGGCTGCGCGTGAAGGATGACGCGTGCAGCCACGCGCCGATCCTCTTCCCCAAATTTTTGACGCCGACGACAACTCTGATTCCAGATTTGAGCACACCCTCTCAAAGCACTCTTGATTTCGATCCGAGTGCCATCGGTTACCGGATGAAAGGACGTCGGTAAAGCTGCCAAACCAGCAGTTGCAGGTCTGGCGAGGCGGACCGCCTTGCTTCTTCGAACAGCCTCCAAACCTTGACAAAAATCCTCCAAATGCTCCAGAACCCTTGTAATACCCAGGAATAATGCAAGGCCATAAATAATATTTGATGAAAGGTATAAATGGAATTTGCAGAAAAATAAGACTATAGGGTACACTAACGCAGCTTTGGACGATCGAATTAGTCGGAGGGAGTACCCCGGACCCTAGATGGCCAGGAAAAATGGTATCGTATCGACGAGCGATTTAAACTATGATTTTTAGTGATGAAATAAATTAGATCAGGAACAGTTTTCGGTACAGCTGTAGATCGAGCTGAAAAAACCGAATCGACGTAGGAGACATCTGAAATGTCAACAGAGCATGTCAAGGACCTATATTTAATGTGTAGAACAACCCTTAGGCGATTTCGGGTTGAATTAAATGGATTTAAGGTCAATTTGACCAGCCAGGCCTAAGTGCAGTTTTCTAATTTTGCCCGAGGGAGGTCGAAACGGTAATTCTTCAGGAGTTTTGAGGGTCAAATGAGATATACTAAACTTGAGAAACTTAGGGGTATATTTGGATTTATCAGGGGTGTTGTAAAAAGGGGCAAAAGTGTCATTAGAAGAAAGCAGGGGCCAAAGTGCAATTTAAACAAAATTGCATAGTGTGAACGCGCGAGAAGAAAACGGCCGCCGCCTTCCACCGCACGTGGAGGCCAAATCCGGCGATGGGACGGCCAAGGGCGACCTGGGGGAGGTGCTATACGACTTGGGCTTGCTTGGGGGCCAAGCTTGGCCGGCGATTGGTCGGAAAACGGTCGATTTTTGGGTATAAAAAGGGAGGCCGAGGGTTTTGATTTTTGGGCATGAAATCGACTGAGTTTTTGAATGACTTTGAGCGAGTGATTAAGGGGCTTTTGGTTGCGAGGCATCAAGGATCGTTTTGGGCTTGATTTGAAGCATTTTGGTGTTTGTTTGAGGCTGTTCGAGGTTTGGCCGAACGAAGGTGGCGGACCGCCTTCCGCCGCCTGTAACTGCCCATTTCGGGCGTTTTCCGGTGTCCTTTCGGCCGAAAAATGGCATGGTTAGGATCGACTTGCAACAGGCTTCAAGGGGGTGCCCTTATTTTTCTCATCGGAGAAGTCGTCGCCGGCCGGTCTTGGGGAAGAAGACGACGCGCGTGGCTGCACGCGCCAGCCTTCACGCGCAGCCATGCGCAGGGCGCGTGAGAGCGCGTGCGAAGGGCTATTTTGGTAATTTTAATTCCAATATTTTTATTTAATTATTTTAGGATTTATGGTATTAAAATATTTTGTAAAATAGTTGAAGAAATAATTATTTTGGAATTATTGAGGTGAAAATTGGGAGAAAATAGAGGAAATTATGGAGAAATTAAAGAAAATAGATTTTAATGCTTCCTTAATTAAATATGATGTTTAGGAAGTATCTTAGGTTGAGGTTGAGCACAAGTTCAAGTATTTTGGGTCTGGCACGTAAATTGAGGCCGTGCACGAGGATCGAGGCGATCCGAATACATTCGAGGTGAGTGGTCTAATCCTATCTTTACCTTGTCTTGAAAATATGTTGGAAGGCGTGTAGTGGGTTCAGGTGGGCGGTGTTACCTTCCCGAACTTAGGTTACACGCAAATGAGGCCAGTTCTAGTGAGCAGTTTTGCCCTCCGGAACTTGGGTTGTTCTGCGAAAGCGTTTCACTTATCTGTTCATGTCATCATTTGCATATTGTACATGTGATATATTGCATCAACTGTTTTTACTTACAAAAGAGTTTGCGCATGGCGTGTGATTTTCATATCATCGGGGTATTGATATTCGTGTCAATGTTATTTTCTGTATGGGACGGGATGGGGTCTTCTTGAGAATGGGACACGATTAGTCCTGGTGATCGGGTGACACGGTAGGGCATCCGGGGCCAGTACTGGTGATCGGGTGACACGGTAGGGCATCCGGGACTGGTAACTGAGTGACACGGTAGGGCACCCGGGGATTAAGTGTGTTAGGGAATTTCTCAAATTAGACGTGTCTTGCATATTTACACTTGTTTGAGTATGCCATGCCCACGTGTCTCTCATGCATTATATAAATTGTTTTATGCCATCACTTAGATGTTTATCATCTAACTTGGGTTATGCCCCTGGAACGTTTAATGTTCCAGCCAGGGACTGCTGAGAGGGCAAGAATGTGGCCGGTCGAGAGCCAATGGTGCTTAGTTTGTTAGTTGTTGTAACATTTGGAGGTTTTAATATGTATTTCCGGTTGTAAATGAACAGTTGTACATTAGTAATGTTAGCGTTTGATCTGTATTGCGTATCTTGCTAAGGAAATACAATGTAAGAAACTAAGGTGTTGTGGTATTAATGTATCCGCTGCGTTGTATTAAGACTCGTTAGTTTAAGATTATTGATCTTGATAGTTAAACGGGCAAGGCTGGGGTTCGCGGGGTTCTGTATCTGCATGTGAAGATCATTCTTGATATACCGCGCGTGTTAAACTTGAAGGAAAAAAAAAAAGAAATCCCGGGAATACCCTTATAGTGACACGCCTGGCGAGACGGGGTGTTACAACCCTTCTAATCAATGTAAGGAGCAAAAGCCCCTTAACCACTCTCTTCGATTTGCTCCCAATCGCGAACAATTTGAATGTTAAATTTTGGCCAAAAACCTAGGTTTTTATAGTGAACCTCCGGCCAAATTCCAGCCAATCAGCGGCCGAGGCTTGGCTAACAAGCTTCCTAGCCCCGGATACTACCTCCCCCGAACCACCCTTGGCCGTCCCATCACCTGAAATGACCTCCACGTGCGGTGTAAGGCGGCAGCTGAAATCCCCACTTCCGTTCACACTATGCAACTTTTGATAAATTACAATTTAACCCCCTTGCTTCTTCCTTTGTCCCTTTTTTCTTCCTTTGTCATTTCAGACCTTTTCCTTGTGCCCCTAAACTATCCAAACATACCACTAAGTCCCATAAGTTTAGTACATATCATTTGACCCTCGAAACTCCTGAAAAATTACCATTTTAACTTCCCTCGGGCAAAATTAAAAAACTGCACTTAGGCCCGGCTGGTCAAATTGACCTTACATCCATTTGATTCAACCCAAAATCTCTTAAGGGTTGTTCTACACATTAAATATTAGTCCTTGACATATTCCGTTGACTTTTCGGATATCTCTAACGTCGAGTCGGTTTTCTCAGCCCAGTCGACAGCTGTACCGAAAACTGTCCCCAATCCAATTTCTTTCATCACTAAAAATCATAATTCGAATCACTTGTCGATATTGTACAATTTTCTTTGTCTATCTAAGGTCTGGGTTACTCCCTCCGACTGATTTAATCATCTAAAACTGCGTTAGTGTGTCATATAGCCTTATTCTTTCGATAATTCCAGTTATACCCTTTATTAAATATCATTTATACTCTTAATAAATTCCCGGGTATTACAATATGCATCCCATGCAATGTGGCGTGCGACTCACCACCCTATATCATTAGCATCTCTTGAAAGTAAAGCAAGATCGCTACGGGGTAAGCAGTGTAGTTTAAAAATTTTGAACCTTAGCCCGATCTCGGCGATTGAATTTATGTCGAAATTAAATCATTCACATATAAATAAAATAAATATAACCTTTAGATTTTTGAGTCGTTCGCGGATTCGAGCCGTCCAAGCATCTGGCCTCTAACTCGTGATATGCAGCACGCGTCTGTTGGTAAGGAGAGCGGAATAGGAGTGCTAGCTTCTTCTCCTTTTTGTGGCTTGTGTATGGACGAAAAAGAATGCCCACATTTCAAATTGATGCCAAAAAGAAATGGGGAAGAGTGAACGACATTCATTTTTCAACTCTTGAAAAACCACACAAAATAATCACTCTCATATATCTTAGGCGGCATAAAAGGATATTTATAAGGAGCTCTAGGGTTTCTTAAACCCTATTGGGTATGGGCCCGCCCATTTAATTTAGTCCAGTTAGGAACTTAATTAAATGGGTTTATTCTAGTCCAACTAGAAACTTAATTAAGTGGCCCAAATCTAATTATAAGTTTAAATAAAATATTTTGACCCAAATCTAATTCAAGCTCAAATATAATATTTAATTTAATATTTGGCCCAAATTTAATTTAGTCCAAATATAATATTTAATTTAATATTTGACCCAAATCCAATTTAGTCCAAATATTAATTTAGGCCCAAATATATTTTATTTCCTATTTGCCACTATAACAAATAGAAAATTTATTAAATTAGAAACTCCTTCCTAATTTAATTAATTGCTATTTTAGGAAACTCTTTCCATTATGACGACCCCTCATCATATCGACGTCATCACGTCTATTTGTTCTTTTTTCGTGAGAACCTACGATGGTGCAACTTCTTGCCGAAGTGTCCCACTTAAACATACGTCTGCTCTCATGATTTAAGCCAAGGACTGTGCCTATTATGTATGACTCATTAGGCTTCCGAATATGTTGGCAATGTGTTGGTACGAACACATAAGACAAGATTAGCCTCTAGCAAAACGTCATGCCTATCCAATTATTCAGAATGAATCATAATTCGTAAATAACCTTTCACGAGCATGGTTACCATGTAATTCGATCCTCTCGTCAATATATCCTATGTGATCTCATGTTAGCAATGTGTTGCTTGATTACGATCACATAAGTTTTCTTCGGTCTTTCAGATATCCTCACTTAATAGAAAGTGAATCAATAACTCCTTATTGATCTCTTTCACCATGGCCATGGATTTAAAGTGAATATCCACCGAAGGCGCATTAGATACATCATCCTCTATCAAGGGATAGACGAGTCCTTTCTTGGTTATACACCCATCTCCATAAGCCTCACGATATGCCCAACGATCGCCCACGTGCAACATTTATCTAGGCCCATTGAAACGATGTCAAAGCATACCGGTCTTTTTATGGGATGACAGTGACAACTTCAGGTCCAAGGATTAATTACACCCATCTCGTATGAGAATTCCATCAACATATAACTAAAATGAATTCTCATGGTGAGTCATGTCCAGTGACACGTTCTCCAACATTTGTCACCTATGTACTTGTCTAGGCATCCCCATACCTATGAGAGTGAGACCCCCATTGCTATCACATAGCAAAAACATAGCACATACAAGTCTTATCGCAATTTTCAATGTCCATTCTTGACATTGCTATGACTTGAGACATTTAATGATGTCTAGAAAATGTAATGCATCATCTCACATCTTTATAGATTAATCACAGTACACATCATATGAACTTCTATCTAGTTTTATCCGATCATTACAATAATAACAAGAAACTAATAGAACGATGGCAATCTAGTTGACCCTGCATCAAAGCCTTAGTTAGTGGCTCGATTAAATTCTCTAATGATGCCACCTTTTACAACTACACGTCGCCATGTACTACAATCTCTCAGATCAGGTGGAAGCGGTGCTCAATATGCTTGGATTTCTAGCGAGACCTGGGTTCCTTATCCTTTGCAATGGCACCCAGTTCAAAAGTGAACTTCCTCATCCAAATAGCCTCCTTGGTTGCGTCACACACTTCCACATACTTCTTCTCCGTTGTGGGATCTGCAATTATATCTTGCTTGAAACATTTCCAGCTAATTGCTCCACCAGTCAAGACAAAAACAAACTTAGATGTGGATTTCCTATCATCAACGTCATATTGAAAGTTTGAATCTATGAACTCGTCTAAACAAAGATCACCTCCGTCATAGGCTAAAACCATATCCCTAATCCTTCGCAGGTACTCCATGATATGTTTCATGGCCACCTAGTGATCCTCACCTAGGTCAGACTGATATCTGCTGGTGACGCTCACCACATAAGTGATATTAGGCCTCATACATAGCATAACGTACATGAGTCTCCCCACCACTGGAGCATAAGGGACTCTCTCCATACCGTGCCTCTCTTTCAGAGTCTACGGAGACATTCTCCTAAAGAGTTGAACTCTATGCTAAACATGTATCAACCCTTTCTTAGAGTTCTCCAGGCTAAAGATTTTTAGCATCTTATCTATGTACTGATTTTGGGAGGGACTTATCCATCTCCTCGCTCTATCTCTGTAGACACAGATTCCCAAGATGAAGGTCACATCTCCCAAATCTTTCATGCAAAATTTATTGGACAACCATACCTTAGTTAACATGTTGACATCATTCCCTATAAGGAGAATGTCTTCCACATACAAGATAAGATAGACTCTCGTGCTCCCACTTACCTTCTTGTATATGCAAGGCTCATCCGAATTCTTCATGAAACCAAACACTTTCATTTCAGAATCAAAATGGATATTCTAAGAGCACGATGCCTGCTTAAGACCATAAATGGACCTCTTCAGATGGCAAACCTGATTAAGATCAACTGACTAGAATCCTTGTAGCTGTTATATGAATATATCTTCCTCAAGATAACTATTCAGGAACGTTGTCTTAACATCCATCTTTTAGATCTCGTAATCATAATGTGCAACAATAACTAGCATCACCCTAACGGACTTAAGCATAGCGACCGACAAGAAGGTATCCTCATAATCCACACCTTGGAGATGGCGATACCTTTTTGCCACCAGTTGTGCTTTGAAGGTTTGCACCTTCCCATTAGCACCGATCCTCCTCTTATAGATCCATTTACATCTTATGAGAATAATTTCCTTAGGGGGGTCCACTAGAGTCTGGGCCTGATTGGAATACATAGATTCCATTTTCGACTGCATAGCCTCCAACCATTTCTTGGAATCAATATCACATATCGCTTCTTCATAGGTAGTAGGATCAACCATTAGATCACTATTGCCATATAGGAACATATCCTGCATCACCTCGATACTAAATCCATTCATTTTAGAGGGTGAGGTACTCTACTAGACCTACGAAGATCCTCAGGGATAACATTTGATGGACGGATTGGCTCAACCTCCTGACTAGGTTCGATCTGTACCCCAGAAGACTCCTCTTCCAAATCTACTTTCCTCCTAATCTCGTCTTACTAAAGAAACTCATTCTCCAAGAATATAACATCTCTATTGATTATAATCCTCTGATAACTCAAAAAATAGAACTGGTATCCCTTACAATGGAGCAGATACCCCATAAATCTACCTTTGTCAGAGCAGGCCTCCAACTTATCTACTTTGAGCTATTTAACAAAAGAAGGATAACCCCAGACCTTAATATGCTTAAGACTGGGAGATTTCCTGTACCATATCTCATATGGGGTCATCTTAATAGATTTTCTTGGAGCCCTATTCAGGAGATAAATAGCATTTTGAAGTGCATACCACCATAAGAAAATAGGAAAATATGTATAAGCGATCATCAAATGCACCATGTCTAACAAGCTATGATTTCTATGCTCAGAAATCCCATTTAACTGTGGTGTGGTAGGAGGTGTCAATGGAGAGACTATACCACAAGTCCTCAGGTACTCACCAAACTCCGTATTCAAGTGTTCCCCACCCCGATCCAATCGTAATGTCTTAATACTCTTTTCAGTCTGGTTCTCCACTTCAGCCTTAAACTCTCTGAACTGCTTAAAGCACTCAGACTTGTGTTTTAACAGATACATGTATCCATACCTCAAAAAATCATCAGTAAAAGTGATGAAGTAGGAGTAGCCATCTCTAGCCATTACTAAGAACGGCCCACATACATCAGTATGAATTAAACCTAGCAAATCTTCAATGTAATACCCAAGAATTTTATAAAATCATATATAAGAGGAAATAGGATATTCCCCAAAGGATTATGAAAGTCTTGAGGTAAAAGTGTAGTTTTTGAACTAGGGTAAAAGTGTAGTTTCTGAAAAGTTTGGGGTAAGAGTGTAATCTTTGAAAAGTTTGGGTCAAAGTGCGATAAGCACAAAGGCTCGGGAAAAATTATAATAGTACAAAGCTTTGGGCTGAGGTATGATTTTTGAAAACCCGTAACGAGATTGCTAGAGAAACAAACTGGCTAAACGGATAGTTGGAAGTCATGATGAAGTTCACAAATCAAGGCACATAGGTGGTGGGGTGTGTGGCATAAAACTATTGGCCAATTGAAAGTCACGATGAAGCCTCATTAATGACCCTGAGGTGATGATACGGGATTGGGCAGAAAACTCTATAAATAAGCCTCAAGTTTAACCCAAACCATACCATTGGAATTTGAGAAAAAAACTAGGACAAATTGAGAGGGTTAGAGGTGAGGGATATGTCCTCGAGAGTGAGGGGGAAATTTTGGAAGAAGAAAGAGTGAAATCGATGAAGAAACGAGGGAGGAACGGGCCTTGTCGAAAAATTTAAAGCTTCACAAAAATTTGGGCCAAATTTGCCAAAAAAAGTAAGGTAAGTTCTATTTAAGCTTATAATCGGGTGGAGGGGAGAAAGCGGAATCCATAGGAACAAACGAGGATTGAATCGGAGCTAAAATGAGGGAGAAAAGGTCGAAAAACTGAGAGACTGTTGTGTCATCATTGAAGAGGACAACCGACGCGTGAAGGAGTGTGGCTCATCTTCCCAGGGTGCATGAGGGCACGTGACTCCTCGTTTTCCCTTGTAATTTTCCAAAAAAATAAATTAGAATAAATAAAATATGCTTATGTAAAAATATTTGGTGTTTCGTTTACAAAAACTCGCATTTCTATAGAAAACCCAATCCACTCTATGTAAACAGTACACCTGAAATGTAAAACAACAAGGTGAGTGGTTCTTGCATGTGTCTTACTTCATCTTGATCATCTTTGGGTTCATTTGTGTGCGGTTTGTGACTTAAATCTCTAGTTTCCTTTGTTCCAAGCATATCTTTTCCATTTTTGCACGCATCGACATTTGTGGCTAGTTGATGGGTCATCATGGTGATTGTACCCATAGTGTGGAGTTGAGGAGCGATCACATGCCTGTTAGTGTGGGGCGAAGGAGCGATGACATGCTTATTAGTGTGGGGCTGGAGTTTAACATGATGACTGGCAGGGATGATGGTGATTGGTGGAGATTTCATGACATATTGCATATTGTATTTGCATGCATTGATTTCCTTTCCTGAATCACTCCTTAAGATGTTTCATATCTCATATCGGCATATTCAAACGTGTCAAGTACCCCAAGGACAAGCAAAAGAAAGGGTAAAGAGGCGGCAGGAGTTTAATTTGCTTTTTTGTTATTCATGTACTACAAATCTTGTATAAGCAGAGCTACTGTGTATCTTTGGGGCTTTTCTATCATTTTTTTAAATCTAGACGGATAAGGGACGTACAAATCCATATACCTTAAGTGTTGTACTACCAATGCTAAGAGCTACTATAAAGCTTGGGTCTGTCTTTATTCCTTTGAGGGTTGTGTTTCATAATCATTATGTACATATCTTAAATGATTCTCCCTATCACGCTGTATATGGTAGCTGCATTGATACAAGGGGTTTATTTGATGAATTTTGAGGATTTATGTTTCACATTTGTACTTGTACCAAAACTATATAGTGGAAATCCTAGTTATATAGTTATTTAGCATTTTAAGTTTGATCCTTTGCTTCCATTGTTAAGGATTTCCCTAACGCTCCTATGTGGTCTTAACATGAAATTTTGTACTAATGTAGTGTGAGAAAATGGGGCATTACAGTCGTCCCTCCCACTTTGTCTAATAAAGGGTTGCTTAACCATTTTACCGAGTAGGCAAGACTCACAAGTCGGCCCAAGGTCCACTCCCACTAGATCAATAAATCCACGTTTTGCCAACTCGTTTATCCTCTTGTCATTAATATGACCAAGCTTGAGGTGCCATAAATGCTTAAGATCCATATCGGTGTCATGAGAACACTTCTTGCTGCTTGTGGTTGTAACACTTGCATTACCATCTCTCATAGACTCATTAGTCGGGTGCGCCGGTCCCCCACACCCCATTTCCCACTCACATTATTCATGGCATAGACATTCACCCATTTCCTTTAAAACTTGAGTTACATATCTTTGAAAGAAAATTTGCACCTTTACACATCTTTCATTTCAAAACATTTAACTTTCTCAAATCAATGCCTATGCGTGCTCATTGATGCAATGCCATGATATATATATATGCTTAATCATTTTCATTGTATGTAAGGAAATGACACAAAGTAACGAAAGTATTTAGCATTAAATATCTACAAGCTAACCACAGAGCACAATGTTTCCACATTAATCGTTCAACATGGGGTGAAAATTAGAGAGAGTTTACTTACCTGAAGTCTTTAAAGTTCATTGTTAGTTCTAATTGATGGAAAATATATCCCAAGAGGAGAGTGAATTGGGATTAGGGTAAATTCTTCGATAGATTAAAGACTTATAATTTACAGAACATTATGTTTCAAAATATCAAGGAGTTTGTTTCGAAATCAACTTTTCTGTTAAGTTTGTTGCGAAACCTAAGTGAGTATATTTCGAAATCAACCTTTTCTGTTAAGTATGTTTCGAAACCTAAGAGAGTATGTTTTGAAACGTTCCTCTCTGTTTTGCTTATTTTGAAACTTTTAGCTTTTGAAAACGTTTCTTTTGAATGTATAAACAATGATAACAGGTAAGTAAAATAGTAAAGTAAGTGCACGCAAGATTTATAGTGGTTCAGCACCCGCCTATTCCACTACCTTCAAGCTTACCCATTTGAAGGATTTTCAAACACAATCATTTTCACTAGTGATCAACCACAACAAGGGTTTTACCACAGCTCACCCTAAAACCTTGTACACGATGAGTTTTTATGACTCAACTCAAACCTTAACATCACAATGAGTTTTACGGCTAAACTCAAACCTTAGAATCAATAACATGATAAATGAAACTTATCTTTTACAACCCAACAGTTTTAATGTAATGAAAACCTTACCAAATGGTTGTATAAACCTCTTGGTATGAGGTGAGGAGAGCTTAGAATGGATGAGACATCAGTTTTGGTTTGCTTCTCTTTTTCATGCCACAATGCACATCAAGGATTGTTGAATGGATCTTCTTTGAGAGCTTGTCACAAAGATTTTGGTTCACTTGTGCTTGTGTATGTATCAATGTCTCTTGTATGTGTTTTCTCGTATAAATGCTTGTAAGAGGTGCTTCTTATCTTCAAAGAACTAATATAAATACAAACAAATAGAATTTTGGCTAATTATAACCGTTAGAGACAAGATGATAAAGTAGGTTTCGAAACAACACACTTTTACACTAAGGTATCAAAACATACATCACATGTTTCGAAACATCCACCCTTTATAGCTGGTAATGCACTTAGAGACAGGATGATTGGGAGACAAAACTTTAATCCAAACATGATTTTGTTTTATTCCCAACTTTCAAATTTTTTTAAAATGAAACATTAGAGTAAGGAGATTTAGTCAAAAGTAAGCTTTTAAACAACTATTGGATAAAAGGCAAAAGCATGTCAATTTTTCAAATATTTTGCTGACAGAGTTAGATGTTTCGAAACATGCTATGAAGGTTTCAAAACATAATTTAAAAACATATATCAAAACATATGCAACACATTTTTTAAAGGCTCTGCTAACAAAAATGACAGAGGTTTCGAAACATACTATATAGGTTTAGAAACATATGCTTAGATTTCAAATAGGTTTTGAAATATAGCATATTAACTTAGCAAACATTGAAACTTTAACAAAAGACATTTCGAAACATGTATAGAAACATGGCAGAATGATGTTTCAAAACATGGAAATTTAGTTTCGAAACATGATGCATGAATTTTAGATTTTTCAAACATTTGAACGTTTGTGCCAAAACACTAATAATGCTTGTTTCGAAATATGAAAAACTTATTTCGAAATATGAGATTTTCATAAAGATTTTTGATTCTAAGATTGGTTTTTCATCAAACACATTTTCTCATATATCAAAAAATATGATACAACATTCACTTCTTAGATTTACAAGTGGAGGAGTCTTAGTTGCCAACAACGTCAATGTGCCAAAAAAAATCCTAATTCATTATCATTCATTTCAAAAATTTCAATAATTCTTACCTTCTAAACATAACTCCAATTCACTATTATATTTTCTTAAGTTAATTTATTATAATACTACATGTATAAATGGAATTAAATGCAAAAATATATAAAAAAAAATTACAATAGGGACCTACTAGTGAAACACTACCCATTTACGAATTCAAACTATCGGCCCTTACGACAGCAAGCATAAATTCAAATTCTTAGCACAAAATTAGGTGAATCGAATTTGGTGGGCTAAATAACTCATAGAGCTACATTCTCAAATAAATTCACATCAAGATTCAGATTACATGATCCTCAAAATATTTTTCAAATCCACAAACATATATTTTTTTTCTTGTAGCATGCAGTAAAATATTTCAAAAATCATTTTGAAATAGGAAATGATGTCATAAAATTAAAAAAATTACAACAAATGTAGTAAACTATTATAAATTCATCATATTTAAAAATGAGCTCATGAAAGTAACTTTTGGGGTACCAAAACATTTTCTATCCTCCAAAACACTATTCTCGCACAAATCTACCCATGTATACAAAAAATGTCATAAAAACTTCTACAAGCCTCCGGATGATGTCATTCTAAATCCAATGATAGAAAACTCACAGGGGGTCATTTTCCAATTTGAATCTCACAAAAATTCAACATATACAATTTTTGACGAATTTTTAAAATAGGAGCAAGAAAGCTGTCAAATCTGAACAACATTGTTATTCCATTAAATCTATCAAAATTACATGCCTATAATACCTAATTGATATAAATTGAACCAGTTATATGTATCCAGCCACATCTATGTATATATATTGTATGTAAAACACATCTTATTAAAGGCTGATTTAGGAAAAATTAAATAAAAGGAAAGTTACCTTTTTCTTCCTTCTTCCTTCGTTCCTTTCTTCTTCTTCTTCTTCTTCTTCTTCTAGGGGAGAGGTGATGTGTGTGTTGAGAGAAGAAAGAACTGAGATGTGTGAGGGAGAGAAAGAGATGTGAGGATTGGGAGGAGGGAAAAGGTGTATTAGGGTTTCTTTTTCTTATTAGGTTTTGAGTTGGGTGGGCTGTATTTGGGCTTTTGAGTTTTTTTTTTTTTCTCACTTAGTGGACCAAGAATGAGTCTCTTATAAATTAAACCCAACATTAAATTAATTTGTGTTCTAGATTCTATTGAGTGCTATTAAAAATTTCCAAACCAAATAAATGTATTTAGCTACTTGAACCGAATTTGATAAAAATAATACACTTGAAAATTTTTAAATTAATAATAACACATTAAATTGCATAATAAAAAAATATGTTTTTTTTTTCTTTTTCCTAATTGGCACATTGAGTGTGACGACATCCAATTCCTTCCACTGCATAACAAGGCTTAATAATTGGTAGTAATAATTATAATTTAATAATTTATTGTGGCATAAGCAATAAAATTACGCAAAATTTATGAATACATGTAAAATGACACTTGGTGTTACAACTCCTTTCCCCCTAAAAATAAATTTCGTCATCGAAATTAAAACTTGCCAAAAAGGTGTGGATACTTAGCATGCATCTCATTCTTGGGCTCTCAAGTAGCCTCTTCTGCCACATGATTTCTCCATAGGACCTTAATTAACATTATCTTCTTCCTCCTTAGTTCCTTATCGGCCTTCTCTAAGATTTTGATCGGTGATTCTTCATACGTTAAATCTTCATGAAGGTTCAGTGACTCATAATTGAGAATGTGAGAGGTGTTCGGGATATACTTCTTTAGCATGGAGACATGGAATACATTGTGTACCCCCGATAATACTGGTGGCAGTGCAACCTGATAAGCCAAGTCACCGACCCTTTCTAGTATTTCAAAGGGTCCAACAAAGTGCGGGCTTAGCTTTCCTTTCTTTCCAAATCTCATAACTCCTTTCATTGGTGCCACTTTCAAAAAGACCATACCACCTGCAGCAAATTCCAATGGCTTCCTTCTTTTATCAGCATAGCTCTTCTGTCTACTCTATGCTGTTTTAATCCGTTGGGGAATTTTCTCAACAATCTCAGCAGTCTACTGTACTATCTTTGGGCCTAATAATTTTCTTTCTCCAACCTCATCCCAGTGAACTACTGATCTACATTTTTTTCCATACAACGCCTCATAAGGCGCCGTACCGATCGCTGCTTGGTAGCTATTATTGTAAGAAAACTCGACCAAGGGGAGGAATTTATCCCAGGTACCCCAATAAATCAGTTATACAAGCTCTCAACACATTCTCAAGGGTTTGAATTGTTCTCTCTGACTGCGCATCTGTCTGCATATGAAAGGTTGTGCTAAACCTCAATTGTGTACCCATAGCTATTTAGGCTTTTCCAAAATGTGGATGTAAAATTTGGGTCGCGATCAGATACAATGGATAACAGAACTCCATGAAGTCTAACAATTTCTACCACGTATAACTCTTCATACTTTTCCATATTATATATAAGTAGTCTTTACTGGCAAGAAGTGTGCTAACTTAGTAAGACAGTCAACAATCACCCAAATAGAATTATAACATCTTTTTGTCTTAGGTATGCCAACAACAAAGTCTACGCCTACTCGTTCCCATTTCCACTCTGGAATCATAAGGGTTGTTGGTGTTCAGCCTTGACTTGTTGGCAAGTAAGACAACACTGAATGTAAGTTGCCACATCATGACTCATGCCAATCCATCAAAAATGTTTTCTCAAATCTCGAACCATCTTTGTAGTTCCAGGGTGAATCGAGTATGGGGTGCTATGAGCTTCTCTAATAATCTCTTGCTTCAGTTCTTCATTGTTAGGGACCACGAGTCTGTTACCATACCAAAGAGCACCATCAGCAGTTATAACATAGTCAAAGCATTTTCCCTCAGCCACTTCAGTTCAAATTTTCAACATTCGGGGATCCTCGTATTGTAAGGTTTTTATCCTCTCAAGAAGTGTCAATTCCAAAGTTATATTAGCGAGATAGCCTGACTTGCCTCGCTGAATGATCTCCAACTCAAGCCTTTGGATATCTACCAACAATGGTTTTTGAATAACTTGTAAGGTAGCTATTGCTCATGGCTTTTCCTACTAAGTGCATCAACGACCACTTTGGCCTTACTAGGGTGATAGTTAATTACACAATCATAGTCATTAACAAGTTCCAACCATCTACGTTGTCTCATGTTCAACTCCTTCTGTGTGAGTAGCTTTTCTTCTCTAAGTTTCTGAAGCACCATCCTCAAATTCCCTTTGTGTTCTTCCTTGGACCTCGAATAGATCAATATGTAATCGATGAAGACTATGACAAATTGATCCAAATACTCGTTAAAGACTCGATTCATCAAGTCTATGAATGCAGTAGGGGCATTTGTCAACCCGAAAGGCATTACCAAGAACTCATAATACCCATATTGAGTACAAAAAGTTGTCTTTCGAATGTTTTCTTCTCTAATTCTTTGCTGATGGTAACTAGATCGCAAATCAATTTTAGAAGAATATCTAACACCTTGAATTTAATCAAACAAGTCTTTGATTCTTGGCAACGGATACTTGTTCTTTATTGTCACCTTGTTCAACTCTCTATAATCTATGCAAAGCCTCATGGTACCATCTTTCTTCTTCACGAATAGCACAGCAACACCCCATGGTGAAAAACTAGGTTGAACAAAAACCTTGTCTATGAGATCCTGTAGCTGCTCCTTGAGCTTTTTAAGTTCGGTAGGAGCCATATGATACGGTGCCTTGGATACTGGGGCTATTCTAGGCACTAAATCGATGGAGAATTCAATCTCCCTTTTAGGTAGTAGACCATAAAGGTCATCTGGGAACACATCTTGATATTCCTGGATGATTGGAATTTATTCAATAGAAGGGTTTATCTTGGGCATCTCAATTATTGCAGCTAAGTAGGCCATACAACCCTTATTCACCAATTGGTGAGCTTTCATTGTTGTTACTACTGGAATTGAAGGCTTCACCTCAACTCCAACAAAGCAAAAACAAGGTTCATTCAGGGGCTCAAACACCACTTTCTTCTTTTGGCAGTCGATTGTAGCATGAAACAGTGATAGCAAGTCCATCCCCAATATGACATCAAAATCATGGATATCCAATGCTATGAGATCTGCCAACCACTCCATCCCATTTACTATAACTGGGTAATTTCTTAATACATAACTTGAATTCAATACTGCTCTAGATGATGTTGACACACTAAACTGGGTATCTAGTTGTGGAGTTTGATAACTCAATTTTTCAACAAATGTGGGACTAACAAATGAGTGCGTAAGCTCTAGGCAATTCCTCTTCCAATGCCTGACCTACCCACATAGGAAACATTTTCCTTTGGGTGCCTGCACTCTGGACTTGTTCTTGGAGACCTCTTTCCTAGGCCCTACCAACGTCTTCTTCTTCTTGGAGGCAAACCTCTTCTTCAAAGATCTAGAAGTAGAGGCTATGGAAAGAACACCTTCTTTGCCCTTTCCTTTCATTTGGACCCGAGTTATCCTCAACATGTTTAGTACTGCCTGGAGTGTGGTTTCAATTTTATTCATATTAAAGTTCATGATAAATCCAGAGTATGACTTAGGGAGCAACAGTAGGATCAAGTCAATCTGTAGATCAGCGTCCATACTGAAATTAAGTGTGTCCAATTGACTGATCAAATCAATCCTGGATATTACATGATCCTTAAAATTAATGCTCTCTGACATCTAGGCTTGGAACAACCGCTTTGAAACCTCATATTTGAAAGTAAATCAAGATCGCTACGAGGTAAGTAACGTAGTTCAAAAATTTTAAACTTTACCCCGATCCTAGTGATTGGATCAACGTTGAAATCAAAAAATTCACATACATAATAAAATAAATGTAACCTTTAGATTTTTGAGTTGCTTGAGGATCCGAGTTGTCCAAGTGTCCAGCCTCTGACTCATGATATGCAGCACGCGTCTTTTGGTGAGGAGAGCGGATTAAGAGTGTTAGCTCCTTCTCCTTTTTGTGGCTTGTGTATGGACGGAAAGATCCTCCCTGTTTCAAATAAATGTAGAAAGAAAAAGGAGAGAAAGTGAATGGCAATCCCTTTTTCTCAACTCTTGAGAAATAAAAACCACTCATTAATTTGGGCAACCCCTAAAAAGGTATTTATAGAGGAGCAAGGCCTCTTAGGGTTTCCTAAACCTTAATGGAAATGGGTTGGCCCTTTACTAGTCCAACTAGTAATTAATTAAATAGTTTTATCCTAGTCCAACTAGGAACTTAATTAAATGACCCAAATCTAATTATAATAAGTTTAAATGAAATATTTGGTTAAAATCAAATTTCACCCAAATATAATATTTAATTTAATATTTGACCCAAATACTCTATTTATTCCAAAAATTAATTTAAGGCTATATATATATATATTCCTATTTTCCACTCCAAAAAATATAAAAAAATTTTAAATTAGAAACTCCTTCCTAATTTAATCAATTGCCATTTTAGGAAAATCTTTCCTTTATGATGACCCCTCGTCAAATCAACGTCATTACATCTATTTGTTCTTTTTCCGTGAGAACCTATGACGGTACAACGTTTTGCCAAAGTGTCCTACTTAACCATAGGTTCGATCTCCTAGTTTAAGCTAGGGACCGTACCTTTTGCGTATGATTCATTTGACTTTTGAATATGTTGGTAATGTGTCGGTACTAACACATAAGACAAGATTGGTCTCTCGTAAGGCATAATGCCTACCCAATTATTCAGAAGGATTCATAATCTGTAAACAATTTTTCACGAGCATGGTTACCTTGTAAGTTAATCCTCTCGTCAATGTATCTTCTGTGATCTCAAGTCTGGCGATGTGTTGCTTGATTATGATCACATGAGTTTTCTTCGATCCTTCGGATATCATCACTTAATAGAAAGTGAATCAATAACTCCTTATTGATCTCTTTCACCATGGACATGGATTTAAAGTGAATATCCACCAAAGGCGCCTTAGATACATCATCCTCTTTTAGGGGATAAATGAGTCCCATATTGGTTATGCACCCATATCCATAAGCCTCATGATATGCCTAACAATCGCCTATGTGCAGCCGTTGTCTAGGCCCATCGCAACAATGTCAAAGCATATCGGTCTTCTTATGAGATGACCATGACAACTTTAGGTCCAAGGATTAGTTACACCCATCTTGTATGTATGGATTTCTTAAAGAAGAGATCTATAAGGAACAATCAAGTGGATTTAAGTCTGTCAATCCACATCAAGTGTGTTTGCTGAAGAGATCAATATATGGTTTGAAGTAAGCATCGAGGAGTTGGAACGTTTTTTTTTATCACGAGATTAAAGGGTTTGGTTTCTTGTGAAATCTGAATAAACCTTGTGTATATAAGAAGGCTAGTGGGAGTAACATTGTGTTCCTAGTCTTCTATGTGGATGATATTTTAATTATGGGTAATAGTGTGGACATGATGATGTCTACGAAAGCCTAGTTGTATAGAGTATTCTTTATGAAGGATCTGGGAGATGCTACCAATATTTTGGGGATTAGACCTTTTAGAGATGGAGTCAGAAAATTGATAAGTCTCTCTTAGAACTTGTACATAGAGAAGATAATAAAAAAGTTTAGCATGTTGAATTCCAAAAAGAGTGTAATATCCAGGAATGATTTAAGGCTATAGATGGTATTTGATAGAGGATATAAGTGGAATTATCTAAAATAATAAGGCTATAGGGTACACTAACGCTGTTTTAGATGACTGAATTAGTCGGAGGGAGTACCCCGGACCCTAGATAGCCAAGGAAAATGGTATAGTATCGATGAGTGATTTAAATTATGATTTTTAGTGATGAAAGAAATTGGGTCGGGAACAGTTTTTGGTACAGCTGTCGACCGGGCTGAGAAAATCGAATCGACATAGGGATCATCCGAAAAGTCAACGGAACACGTCAAGGACTAATATTTTATGTATAGAACAACCCTTAAGTGATTTCGGGTTGAAACGAATGGATTTAAGGTCAAAATGATCAATCAGGCCTAAGTGTAATTTTCTAAATTTGCCTGAGGGAGGTTAAAAAGGTAATTTTTTAGGAATTTTGAAGGTCAAATGAGATGTATTAAACTTGTGGGCCTTAATGGTAGTATTGGATAGTTCAAGGGTGCATGGGAAGGACTAAAATGTGATTGGAAGAAACTGTGGGGGTGAAAATGCAATTTAACAAAACTGCACAGTGTGAACACAATAGGGAAATTGGCCGCCGCCTTCCACCATAGGTGGCCCCCGTTTCCAGTGATGGGATGGTCGAGGGGTAGCTGGGGAAGGTGGTGTATGGTCTGGGGAGGCGTTGGGTGGTGTCCATTGGCCGGAATTGATCAGGATATGACCGGAATTAATGGAGAAAGCGACTGAAAATCTGGCCGAGATTTTTGAAGGATTATCCTCATGATTTAGGGCTACTCGAGGGTGTTAAAGGCTAGATTTGGTGTCTAAGGGATAAGATCAACCAAGATTTGGAGATTTTCGGCCGAGAAAATGGGTATAAATAAGAGCAAAGTGGCCGAGGGTTTTGAAAATTTGGAGCTTCAAATTGGATGCGTTAGAGGTAGAATCGAAGAGCATGGTTAGAGGGCTCTTGACCCTCGCATCAAGGAGAGAATATCGAGAGAGTTTGGTGAAGTTTGGTGCGCGTTTGGAGGCTGTTCGAAGCAAATTGGAAAACCCTAGGCGGTCTGCCACCGCGACCTGCAACGTGCATCGATTAAACATGGGCTTCAAGGGGGTGTCTTCATTTTGGTCATCGGAGCATCCATCGTCTACCGGAGTTTTGGAGAAGAAAGTGGCACGTGAGATGCACGCGCCACGAACCACTTGCACCCACGCGCCAGCGCGTGAGGGTGCATGCAAAGGGGCATTTTGGTAATTCTTGTTTCAGTATTTTTATTAATTTATTTTAGGAATTATCATGTGGAAAAATTGGGAAAAATGTTTGAGGAAATAATTATTTTGTAATTATCAAGGTAAAAAATGGGAGAAAATAGAGGAAATTATGGAAAAATTGAGGAAAATGGATTTTAATGCTTCCTTAATTAAATATGATGTTTAGGATATGTTGTGGCTCGAGATTGCGTATAAGTTCAATTATTTGGAATTTGACATGCAAATCGAGGTGTTACGCGAGGATCGAGGCATCCGAATACGTTCGAGGTGAGTGGTTTGACTCTAGTTTTTCCCTTATCTTGAAAATATGTTGGAATGTGTGTAGTTGGTTCAGGTGGGCAGTGATACCCTCTCGAACTTGGGTTACACGCAATTGGACTAGTTCTAGTGAGCGGTTTTACCCTCCGAAACTTGGGTTGTTTTGCAAAGGCATCTTACTTATGTATTTGTGGCATCATTTGCATATTGAACATGTGGTATATTGCATCAACTGTTTTTACTTACAAAAGAGTCGGTGCATGGCATGTGATTTTCATATCATCGGGGTATTGATGTTCGTGTTGGTGTTGTGTTCGTGTGGGATGGGATGGGGTCTACTTGAGAATGGGACAAGGTTAATCCGGTGAACGAGTGACACAGTAGGGCACTCGAGAGATTAAGTATGTCACGGCAAGGTCAACCCCAACGGTGTGTGGAATGGTGTTTTCCACGGGAGGTTGAGTATGTCAGGGAGATTTCTCAAGTTAGACGTGTCTTGCATGTTGTCGTTTGTTTGAGTATGCCATGCTCGTGTCATGCATTGTATAAACTGTTTCATGCCTTCACTTAGATGTTTTATCATCTAACCTGGGCTATGCCCCTAGAACGTGTTATGTTCCAGCCAATGACTACTGCGAAGACAAGGACATGGCCTGTTGAAGGCCAATGGTGCTTAGTTTGATAGTCGTAACGTTGGGAGGCTTTAGTATGTATTTTAGGTTGTATATGAACAGTTGTATGATAGCAATGTCATCATTTGACCTATATTACGTATTCTGTTATGGAAATACCATGTAAGAACTACGGTGTTTTGATGTTAATGTATCTGCTGCATTGTATTATGTCTCGTTTAGTTAGAGATTATTGATCTTGATAGTTAAACGGGCAAGGCTGGGGTTCTCAGGGTTTGTATCTGCATGTGAAGATTGTTCTTGAAACACCGTGCGTGTTGAACTTGGAGGGAAAAAAAAAAGAAATCTCGGGAATACCCTTATAGTGACACATCTGGTGAGACGGGGTGTTACAAAGAGACAGTTGCTTATCCAGGTTGGAGTTCATCTCTCTAAGGAGATGTCTCTTAATACTCCTGAAGAGAGAGATTATATGAGTAAGGTACCTTATGCTTCGGCAGTCGGGAGCCTTATATATGCGATGATATGCATGAGGTCAGATATTAATACGCTATGAGTGTTATAAGATGATATCAGTCCGATCCCAGTGATAGTCATTGGATCCCAATGAAACATATTCTGAAGTACTTGCGTAGGAATAAAGATATGCTATTAATTTATGGAAGGGGTGATTTCCAAGTGGATGGATTCACTGATTCAGATTTTCAATCGGATGTTGATTATCGTAAATCAACGTTTGGTTTTGTATATCTCTTAAATGGTGGTGTTGTGAGATGATAAAGTTCCAAGCAGGCAATCACAGTGAATTCAACCACTGAAGCCGAGTATGTTGCGACATGTGATGCTGCTAAGGAAGATATTTGGATCCAAAAGTTTCTTTCAGTGGTTGAATCCAAATATGTTGTCACAATACAATGGAGCTATCATGTAGGCTAAGGAACCCAGGTCTCATCAGAAGTTCAAGCACATTGAGCACTGGTTTCATTTGATTAGAGAGATAATAGCACATTGGGACGTGCAACTGTAGAGAATAGATTCAACGGATAATATAGTTGACTCACTCACCAAAGCTATGACTCAGTCACAACTAGATTGGCATCTTGAGAAGATGGGTATTTGATTCCCACCAATGGTGGAGCACTTGATGTACATGAGATGCAAATCAGTATTACTACAAGTGGGACACTGTTAGCGTTGTGTGCCCTAATGCGAAATTTGGATGACATTTAGCGGGCTTGTTTTATACATTCATTATATCTTTGTATAAATTAATAAAAGGCAATGTTTTCTTTATTCATATTTTCTTCGATCAATTATATGAATGAGTCTCTAGATCTTGTGTTTAAAATTTTTATTCTCAAGATGTTGAGACTGTGTGATATGATTCTCTAGTAACAAAAACTCTTAAACTATTCCTAGTCCTTAGATTATTTGGATGGGGACTTCAATTTATCGAGACTAAACTAGCACAAGAGTTACTACATCATTCGGTATGGGCATACCAACGAGAGGATGGTGTGTCTATTCCATATGGCATGAGATGTTGCTAGTAGACCTGTAGGTGGTCATTGGGGAGCGATCATCCGAATGTGACGTAGATGACTGACCAGAAGACATGGTGGATAATGGTCGAGTCATCAGGTTGTGGTGGTGGGTTGTGATGGTGTGTTAATCCTTAGACTTGAACTGGCATGGTTGTTTTATGTATTGGCGTGCAGGATTTGCTAATGAGTCGAACTATCCAATTGGGATGTGGGAATGTTCATCTATGTGATTCTGTATTGTTGGTATATGGAGACAGGTGTAGGGAATAGGATCCATTACCCTTGTTGGTATTTGATGGGGTGAATGTCCTATGTGATCTACTTTTAGTGTGACAAGACAATCCCTGGCCAAGGCAGATTGAAAGTTAGGAAAAGTGTTTCCTAAGGCGTCATCTAGTCACATTAATGTGGTCTAACACATAGTTATCGAGTTTGAATTTGTCACTTCATGTCTCTCGCTTAGTTGGGACGTTAGGTGATAGAAGGATTATAGCATACAGTAATCGTCAACTGTAATAGGTTCACTTGAAGTGAGACTTCACTGCCACCTATATTGCCCTAAATCGTTGCTAAGCGCTATTCATGAACTCTTGAAATGTCTTTGGGATTAGAGAAGTTTCAGTGATGGGTCAAAGGGTTGACCGATACAAAAAGGGGTTTTGGTATTATCTAATTGCTAGCAGGTAGTGAACCTAGAAAATCATACACCATATAGTGTTGTGTTTGGTATTGCCATCGTGTGCTCGAAATGTCTCTGGAAGTGATTAGTCAAATGTTGACCCTTGGCCCTCCTGCCAATAATGCATAATGCATAGTAAAATTGCATAATAATCAATTGAATGATTACAACATTATTAAAAGGGGGGATAGATATGAGAGATTTCAATTTGGGGAGGGGGAGAAGAAATAAAAGGGAAGCAAATTTTTCTACTTCGTACGCGTGCTTCCTCTTTTTCATTCTTTTTCCTTAGCTTCCTCTATAATTTTTTGTATTATCATAAATTATGTGTGTGAAGTTTAAGTGTATAATTTTGAGACGTGGGTATTGTTGATATACGGAACCTCTGTGTCTAACACAAAAAGAGGTGACTAGAATGATACCATTCGACATACTAGGTGTGGACCAACTGGGACCACCACATCTTGAAGTGGATTCTGTTTTAGTACATAAATCATTTCTGTACTCCATCCTTACATCAGGGAGCAAGTATGCATTTATTTATATTCAATTGTTGAATATGTGTGATGCTTAAATACCCAAACTAGTGTATGGCATGTATATTATTTTCTGTTACATGCATCTGATGTACAGTAAAATTTTTATTTTTACCCATACTGTCGTACATTCGATTCCCTTTAGTGACCCTGAAACAAGGAGGCTTCTAGCGACAATTGATAGTTGTAAATTTCTGTACCCATGCATCAATCTCCTGAGTACTCCATGTTTTTTGTTTGTTTGATTTCATATCCTAAAACTCAATAGCCTTACTCAGTAAGAAGCTCGAGATTTATTTTGTTTGATTATGGTTTATGTGCTTCAGTTCTTGTTTCCAACTCAAACAGATGTGCCCTGTTTTCATTTTATTTTTTATCGCAATTGTTGTACTTTCATTTAGTGGTGGCGAGCCCGAGCTCAGCTCGTCAACTGAATTGACAAGTCAAGCCCGAGCTTGGCTTATGTTTACTGAGCTTGAACTCGAGCCAAGATTTTAAGCTCAACTCGGGCTAAGGCCCGAGTTCAGGTATGCCGAGCCCGAGCTCAGCTTACCAAAACTCAGCTCGGCTTGGCTCAATTGCAACCCTATAGATGGATGAAAGATGATAAATGACAGACTTAATTTTTAGAAATTTTATATTATTTAGTATATTTAAATTAATAGATGAAGTAATTTTGAAATAAGTACATGCATTTCATTTATAATAAGGAATAATGAGGTTAATAAATAATATTAATTTGTTTTTTATAAAATTCCATTATTATAAACATATATTTACAAAAATTAAAGAGTATTTTTAATCATCTCTTAAATCTTATGATTTTATGATCTGATTTTACGGACCCTTTTTCGATTCCACTTAAAATCTTGATTTTAACTACCTTGCCACTAACTCCTTCGAATCCACACTTTTTGAGGTGGTAAACACGAATCCCAATGGAAGATTCGTAGTGGGTGATTGAAGAGACAACTCTTGCCTTCTTTCCACATTCAATATGGAGCTCGATCTTCAGCCCTGGTGCCACTTAATCCGCAACACTATAGTGGTTTCTAGGACAGTGACATAATTAGATTCCACCCATCGCCCTAGCCAGCAGTCCACTTGCAATGTCTACAACCTCAACACTATGGTGGTATGTTGGTCATATCTGTATGGGGGGTAACCAACAACATCCAATGCTTAATAGGAACGTCAACAAACTCTCAAGAAATGTACCCTCCCACCTATAGGCAGCTAAGGCACACAAATCGAGTGATGACATATCCTACCGCGGTGAATGTAATACCTAGTATTACATGGTGTTGGAAAATATATGTTTTCAGTTATTTTTAAAGGACCTTGAGTGGTTTGGAGAGCCTAAAAGTTGGTTTTGAGAAATGAATTAATAAATTGCCGAATTGACGATAGGGAATGCCATGGGACTTGGATGTCCAGGAAAGAGGGCACAAGGTTGGTGAGCGTCTCGAGGTGAGGCTAATAGCACTGAAAGCAATCAGATCGGGAATAGTTTTTGGAATAGTTTATGTATAAGCCCAAATTGTTGACTAAATCGAATGGTCGTGAGGGACATCTGGGAGGTTAAAAGGACCCTAAGGGTGGTTCGATTTTGTGAGTAAGGTAATCTTGAAGCATTTTTCGATGGAAAAAAGGTCTTATGAAGGCACATGAATGAAATCGATCTTTTCGAGTGTCGACGTACAATTTCAGTCAAGTGTGATTCGTTTTAGGCCGCACTGAATAATTATGGACCACGGTAAGAATAGAGGCCTTTTCTGAAGCTAATGAAGAACACTTAATTATTTTCTCGTGGTTCAGCCAGAATAATGCCTACTCCACGCTCGCACTCTATTATTCCTTCAGAATGGCGGTTGTTCTGATTATTCTCTCTATCTCTTGTGTTACTTTTACCCCCTATTTATAATTGAGGGTATAATACCCGAGAAATTCTAAAGGACTCAAGGGTAATTTATCTTGGGATAAAAATAGAATTTACGGATAAATTGAGGGTAAAACGGTAATTTATTACTGCATAGATGATTGAATCGACTGCCGGGAGTACCCTGGAGCCGAGATGTCAAAGGAAATTTATATGGCATTAATGAGCACCCCGAGATAGGATTTATGGTGCCGAAAGAAATCGGATCGGGAACAGTTTTCGGTACAGCTAAAAAGGTAGCTGCCAATTATGCTGCAATACCGAATTGTCATAGACGACTTTTCGGAAGTCAACGGAAGCTTGAGGGAGCTTCGGTTTTTTATGAGGAACAACCCTTCATAGGTTTCAGGAAGAAACGAATGGGTTTAAGGCCAAAACGAAGATTCGGGCCTAAGTGCAGTTTTTGGAAATTGCTAGTGGGAGGCCGAAACAAGGTTGTTTTGGAATTTTTGAGGGTCAAAATGATGTTTTAGGTCTTGAGGGACCTAAATGCAATAAAATAAAGTTGAGGGGTTAAGTGAAAAGGGCCAAAATGAGATAGCCCAAAAGTTGAGGGGCTAAACTGCAATTTCTCAAACTTTGGCCAATGGTAATCGAGCATGGGGTCTCTGGTCGCCGATTTCGGCCGTTCCAGCCATTGGGCAAGCACGAGGGATGGTCGGGGAGCATTGTTTGTAAAGGTAAGAGGCGTCATCGACCACTCAAGTGGTCGAATTTTGAAGACAAATCCGACCAGAAAACTGGTCGGACTGTCGCGACCTGCAAGTCGCGATTGTGGTCGCCTCGAGTCGATTCAGGGCTCATCCAAGGTAGGGTTTTTCTCTTAAGGTGATGGGTAAGACGTCCAAAGGGGATTGAGTGCTCGAGTTTGCCTATAAATAGGCATAGGAAGTGGCCGAAAATTGTAAGGTTTGGAGCTTCAAATTGGCCGAGAAAATGAACGAATTGAGCTTCTATTTTAAGGGGCTTTTGAAGCCCATGAGAGGTAGAACATATCTGGAGCATTTGAGCCATTTTTATGGCCGTTTGATAGGGTTTCGAGGGTCGCCGGAGTTCGGTGGCGGTGCGGCTGGCCGAGAGTTTTAGTCGTCGATTGACGGCCTTCCGATGCTCCTTTCAGCCTCCAAAGCATGCCAAAGTGATCGATTGAAAGAGGGCTTGAAGCTGGTGGAGTCGGATTTCATCGCCGGAAAAAGTTGGCCGGAGAAGATGACCGGCGCGTGCCGGTCACGCGCGGGTCTCCACGCGCCACCACTCGCCCTAAGCGCGTGTAGGCGCGTGCGGGCGCGTGGATGGGTCAAAAATTGTGAAAAAAATGGTGAAAAATCAAGAAAAATATTTTATGGAGGTTTGTGCAAAAAGATTGGGATTTGGGGTTCCCGATGCCTCGGTTTTCGCACCAAAGTGCCTCGTTTTGCGTGAAAACGCAATATCCGGGTAAGTTCAGTATTTTTCCTTGAAATTTCATAGCATATAATGAATTGATGTGAAGTTAGATTTGAGGAAATAGTCTCGGTATATTTATTGGGATTTTTAGAAGGAAAAATGAAGGAAAATGAAAGGAAATAGGAAATAAATAGAATATTGAGGATATTTAGTGATTAAATATTATTTTATGATTGAGGAGATCGAGATGGTGAGATTGGTGCAACTTTTGAGAGTTGGCACGAGAATCAAGGCGGGGCACGCATATCGAGGCGATGTGCGCTTTTCAAGATGTCTTTGTCTTTGGACAAAGGTGAGTGGTATTCTCACAAGAAGTTATATTCATGATATAATTGATATATATGCATGTTATTATGATTGCAATATTCATTTGTCATATTGCATTGAAAGTCGTGATATTTCCATTGCACGATATTATTGTCATATTGAAACTTGTGCATGGGGATGGGATGATACCCTCAGAGTGTAGCCGTAATTCCCCTAGGGCGTTGAGGGAATAACGTTAGGCCTATCCCGTAGACGTTCGGGATTTGCCTGGGATTCCTAGCCGGGTTGGGGATACCTGGGAAGTTACATTATGGGTATGTGTTGTTCATGTATTTGCATCATGCATCATATATATGTTTTTGAACCCTCACTAGAAGTTTCATCTTCTAATGGGTTATGCCCCTGGAACATTCAACGTTCCAGTTGAGACTTGCAGTTAGCAAGGAGCAGGTTGAGATATGACGGCACGTGATGGCGTGGCCGATGGACTTAGCAGGAGATTTCCAGTATTTAATTTATTGAGATATGTATCTGATGTATGCTCGAGGTTTCATATGATTTGCACTTAGGGTGTTAAATGTTATCTCGGGAGACGTGTATCAATGTATTTTTATATTTGAAGATATCATGGTAATATATGGTACGAATTCTTGTATTGTTTTTAAATATAGTGAATTCAAGTATGTACCGTATCAGGTTTCGATTAACGCTTCCGTATGTTTAATGGTTTGCTGGGGTTTCCCTTTGAAATACGGTATTTGATGTATTAAGGAAAGGGATTATGTATGTATGCGATGGGCCTCAGCATAGTGGCACGCCCTCCGACGGGACGGGGTGTTACAGTTGGTATCAGAGCGAAAATGTTGAGGACATAGGAAATGTCTGACTTTAGTATAGATTATATTAAAGCGAACCTAAGGAAAAGGGTCACGTGTGGCTAGATAAGTAAAGCCACCGTAAGATTTGGGTATTGACGGTTACTGGATAAGTACGTTGTAGTGGAAGTGCATGTCTAGGCTAGTTCTGGCTAAGGAAAGACTTGGTACTTAAGTGCGTCCATTGTGACCCACCACTCTTTCCTGGGAACTTACCTGGTGCACTCTTCACGACAGACACTATTTCAGTAGACGACTACTATTCCCGGTGAATAGTAGAATGCCTGATAGAAGCTAGTACTGGAAGAATGATCCAGCTATTGGAATAAGAATCTGATGATATGATTCGATTGTAAGGATGACTCGGTAACCATGATTATGGACCCGAGAGATTTTGAAGACTGTTGATTTAAGGACATTAGTCAAAATCATTGCAAGGAAAGATTGGATAACTGGTAGTTATCAAGGATGATCGGATCAGGAATGATTAGTCTGATGTGTCAGAGCCTAGCTGATGAGTTAGGATCAAAGGATAAATATTTTCGAGGATCTTTTAGTATCTCGGAAATAAGATATGGGATCCCACGGATTGGGACAAACGAGAGGCCGAGAATGGTCAAATGATGGCGCACGAGTGCGTCAATTGATGAGGCAACAGTGGTGCAACCGATGAGACTCGCAGAGGCGGGATAAGGAAACCCTGACAGGGTAACAAGACTACTGGTCGGTGTTTCCAGTGACAGATCTGGATCTAGGGACCGAGCAGAAAGCTTATGATGAGCTTATGATCAACGTACCGGGGAAGCTAGTTAGCTGTCTCGCGGTATGAGTCGAGAACTCATGATCTAAGTTGCTTAGTGTACTGCCGAGGAGACGATCAGATGCTAAATATCTGGGGCAACATAGTAGGGTTTGTACCTTGTAGGGGAGATCCAAGTCCTAATAGGTGCGAGGTGTGCCACTAGCTATGATAGATCGAGGCCGGAAGCCTCAGGAATCTAAATGAGACAAATTAAATATGGACTGTGTGTCCTATTTAAAGATTGCAATGGGATCGTGAGATGGTCATGTTGGGTGGCTCAAAGGAAAGCTACCTGACGTATGAAATGGAAAGGAAAGATGCATGCTCGTGAGCCGTGTAGGCGCTACCTATGAGGTAAGGAAATCACCAGGCCATGATGAGGGCCTAGAATGAAGGTTCTTACAGAATGAGTTAGACTCAGGGCAACGACGACGAATGATAGTTCTTAGAGGACTACGACGAGACCGTGCAGTTTTCACCCAAAATGCACCCGAGTTAGGGTTGACGTATGACGTAGGAGTAAGCCTACCATATGATGGGGGTGATGATGACAGCTGTGTGCTGGCTGACGGAAAGAGTAGTGCCTAAGAAGAACTAATTTAATGGTCGTGTGTCGATAGTCAACTGGATCTGAAGAATGAAAGGCGAGAGTCAGTTGATTCTCGGTAAATGAGATTACAGGTAGTGGAGCATGACCGGTCTAAAGGCTTGACCGATGAATAGTGAAATGGTAGTCTCGACTCGAGGTAGAGTTCGGGTACTAAAAAAGGAAAGATGTGCTTAATGGGTCGTATCGACCGTAAAGGAATGATAAGGAAACCTAGTCAACAGAGATTGTGACTACGGTTCAGTGTGCCAAACGAACCTGTTAAATCAGGTAAAATGGTCGGTAGTCAACCAGGTAAAGAGAGCTTAAGGGCACCATGAAAAATGATGGATAGAAAGCCATGAAGGCAAAGGAAATCGAGTTCTTGGAAGATAAATGGAACAAGATAGTGTGATCTGATTCAGGAATTACGAGAATTGATCGGTTTGTGAATCTTGAGGAATTTCCCTGAAAAAAATGATTGAGGATCTAGAGGTTCGTAATTGGAACTTTAGAGTTTTGAAAGGAAGAAATCCAGTAAGGATGAGAGTATCGTAGGTGACATAAGTACCTGCCTGCTCTAGTTGGTAGTAAGGTTATGATTGTCGTCTTGAAAATTGTGCAAATCTTGGACGTGATGGAAATGATCAAATGATGGAAGATGTGCCAAGATGTTGGTCGCAGTAAGAGAAGCTGCAGACCCAAATTGATTGAGGATCCGAGATTTTCGATTTTGGAGATTGAAACTCTCGTATGGCTAGACAGTTAGTCTAGGTAGCCTTAGTGGCAGATTGAGAAATGTATCGCTGAGTGATGTCAGCAAGTTATGGGAATAAGGAGCCTGTCGAGATATGGTCCGGGCACTTGCGGTCAGTGAAAAGCCGTAAGAAATGGAAGATGATAAGATATATTCTCGGAAGATTTAACGGGATTATTTCTTAATAATGATTGCCAATGATAGCTTGAGGTTATAGGATGATTAGCCGTGTGTGGCTTGACTGAGGATATAAATTATCAGACTTTGAAAGAGGTGATAAAATAGAATTGATATCTTTTACCTTGAAATTGATGAAAGATGAAACAACCGCAAGAGGCTGGGATATAGATGATTGATGTGTGATCGAAGTTAAGATAAGGGAATGAGGCATTCCGGAAAACGACAAATGGAGTCGTGATTTGATGATTTGACCAATGTACCTTTCGCATTGAAGTCGCGTTGGTAATTGTGTCTATTGATGATATGATGGTGTACTCCTCGGATAGGGAGACACGTGAGGAACATTGAGGATCTCAGAATTAATGATGTGATGGTATACTCCTCGGATAGAGAGACGCACGAGAAACATTGAGGATAATGTTAAGGAACATCACGATAGATGTTATGAATGAAATTGGCTTGCTAGGTAGTAAGCAGATTATGAAAGAATTGATGTGAGCATAAGGCTCTATGATGGTGAACGTGAAATCAGAATTGATTGTCATAAGCACCATGAGGATCAGAAGTTTCTGGAAGGTAAGATGTCCTGATAGATATCGGGACACGAACAGAGGTTGGTTCGAGAAAAGGTTGGAAACCTAAGTGAATGTAACTCTGAATATGATCGAGGATCTGTAAGATTTGGAGATTTAGACTGGTATTGAAAAGTATCAGAAGTGACGGGAGTCGGGTCAATTACAACTCTCGGAGACGGGACAAGGAGGCTCTAGAAAAATAATAGCACCATGGGTGTGTGGCCTATAATAGCGGATCTGAGCCCAAGGACCAAGGTATGAAGGCTAGTAAAGAGCTTATGATCAACGTACCGGGGAAGCTAGGTAGCTGTCTCGCGGTATGAGTCAGGTGACTCAGGGTCTAAGTTGCTTAGCGTACTGCCAAGGAGACGGTCAGATTCCAAAGTTTAGGTACCACCATGACTGTTATGGTTTGACTAAGATCCAAGTTCCAATGGACCGGAGCGTTGTGATAGGATCCCTACCTGTCTATGAAATGATGGAAAGTTTTTGAGGTTGACAAGCTGTCGTCAGGAGTTCGAGAGGGAACACTCTGAAATAGTTGTGTCCATGATAGGACTCGTGAAAGAGTCGAATGAGAATAAACTGCCGGGGGCAGTAGAGCTTATGATAGCTCCAAAGGATCGGGTTGCATGATAGTGCAACAGAACTGAATGATGGCATGTGAATCATGCCAAGGCACAGAAATGACTACCCGATGTATGACTTGGAACTGGAAAATGTGGTACGTGCTCTCGAGATTATGGGACACTACCAAAATGATGGGGCATTGATGTGCTCACGAACCACGAGGAGCCTGAAGTATGAGTTCTCGCAGAAGGAGCTGAACGAGAGGTAGCAACGTTTGATAGAGTTCCTTAAGGACTACGACTGCACTACTTCGTATCACCAGGCGCGTGGCAGAGAGGTGCCCAACGCAGGACTTGGTGGATAGCTGTGAGTGTCAGATGAAGTTGGAGGCTAGTTAGCCTGCCAACTATGATGGTAGTGCCGAATGGATCGTCTATTTTTATGGCTAGCCTGGTTGTTTAGCTGGATCTGGTGAACAAGATACGAAGGCAAGGGTGGTTGACAAGTGTTCTTGTCTATGATTGATGATATGGCCAATCCAAGAGAAATGATTTTTGAAATGCGAGAGGGCATTCTCAAAGTTTCAGGGTAGAATGTGCGTGCTTAGAATAATGAAAGATATGTGGTCGTCTGATAAGAGCCACAAGAGGAAATGCTATGTAAATGACACGGTATGCTTGTAAGCATTGGACGTGTAAAGGAATGCAAACCGAGAGGTGTTTGCCAAAGGATCAAATAGATATTTGATTTAAGGTGTTCAGGTAATGAGCTATGTTCTGTCTTAGTTACCTGACTGTCAGATGAAAATTTCGAGGCCGAAATTTCTTTAAGGAGGGGTGAATATAATACCCGAGAAATTCTAAAGGACTCAAGGGTAATTTATCTTGGGATAAAAATAGAATTTACGGATAAATTGAGGGTAAAACGGTAATTTATTACTGCATAGATGATTGAATCGACTGCCGGGAGTACCCTGGAGCCGAGATGTCAAAGGAAATTTATATGGCATTAATGAGCACCCCGAGATAGGATTTATGGTGCCGAAAGAAATCGGATCGGGAACAGTTTTCGGTACAGCTAAAAAGGTAGCTGCCAATTATGCTGCAATACCGAATTGTCATAGACGACTTTTCGGAAGTCAACGGAAGCTTGAGGGAGCTTCGGTTTTTTATGAGGAACAACCCTTCATAGGTTTCAGGAAGAAACGAATGGGTTTAAGGCCAAAACGAAGATTCGGGCCTAAGTGCAGTTTTTGGAAATTGCTAGTGGGAGGCCGAAACAAGGTTGTTTTGGAATTTTTGAGGGTCAAAATGATGTTTTAGGTCTTGAGGGACCTAAATGCAATAAAATAAAGTTGAGGGGTTAAGTGAAAAGGGCCAAAATGAGATAGCCCAAAAGTTGAGGGGCTAAACTGCAATTTCTCAAACTTTGGCCAATGGTAATCGAGCATGGGGTCTCTGGTCGCCGATTTCGGCCGTTCCAGCCATTGGGCAAGCACGAGGGATGGTCGGGGAGCATTGTTTGTAAAGGTAAGAGGCGTCATCGACCACTCAAGTGGTCGAATTTTGAAGACAAATCCGACCAGAAAACTGGTCGGACTGTCGCGACCTGCAAGTCGCGATTGTGGTCGCCTCGAGTCGATTCAGGGCTCATCCAAGGTAGGGTTTTTCTCTTAAGGTGATGGGTAAGACGTCCAAAGGGGATTGAGTGCTCGAGTTTGCCTATAAATAGGCATAGGAAGTGGCCGAAAATTGTAAGGTTTGGAGCTTCAAATTGGCCGAGAAAATGAACGAATTGAGCTTCTATTTTAAGGGGCTTTTGAAGCCCATGAGAGGTAGAACATATCTGGAGCATTTGAGCCATTTTTATGGCCGTTTGATAGGGTTTCGAGGGTCGCCGGAGTTCGGTGGCGGTGCGGCTGGCCGAGAGTTTTAGTCGTCGATTGACGGCCTTCCGATGCTCCTTTCAGCCTCCAAAGCATGCCAAAGTGATCGATTGAAAGAGGGCTTGAAGCTGGTGGAGTCGGATTTCATCGCCGGAAAAAGTTGGCCGGAGAAGATGACCGGCGCGTGCCGGTCACGCGCGGGTCTCCACGCGCCACCACTCGCCCTAAGCGCGTGTAGGCGCGTGCGGGCGCGTGGATGGGTCAAAAATTGTGAAAAAAATGGTGAAAAATCAAGAAAAATATTTTATGGAGGTTTGTGCAAAAAGATTGGGATTTGGGGTTCCCGATGCCTCGGTTTTCGCACCAAAGTGCCTCGTTTTGCGTGAAAACGCAATATCCGGGTAAGTTCAGTATTTTTCCTTGAAATTTCATAGCATATAATGAATTGATGTGAAGTTAGATTTGAGGAAATAGTCTCGGTATATTTATTGGGATTTTTAGAAGGAAAAATGAAGGAAAATGAAAGGAAATAGGAAATAAATAGAATATTGAGGATATTTAGTGATTAAATATTATTTTATGATTGAGGAGATCGAGATGGTGAGATTGGTGCAACTTTTGAGAGTTGGCACGAGAATCAAGGCGGGGCACGCATATCGAGGCGATGTGCGCTTTTCAAGATGTCTTTGTCTTTGGACAAAGGTGAGTGGTATTCTCACAAGAAGTTATATTCATGATATAATTGATATATATGCATGTTATTATGATTGCAATATTCATTTGTCATATTGCATTGAAAGTCGTGATATTTCCATTGCACGATATTATTGTCATATTGAAACTTGTGCATGGGGATGGGATGATACCCTCAGAGTGTAGCCGTAATTCCCCTAGGGCGTTGAGGGAATAACGTTAGGCCTATCCCGTAGACGTTCGGGATTTGCCTGGGATTCCTAGCCGGGTTGGGGATACCTGGGAAGTTACATTATGGGTATGTGTTGTTCATGTATTTGCATCATGCATCATATATATGTTTTTGAACCCTCACTAGAAGTTTCATCTTCTAATGGGTTATGCCCCTGGAACATTCAACGTTCCAGTTGAGACTTGCAGTTAGCAAGGAGCAGGTTGAGATATGACGGCACGTGATGGCGTGGCCGATGGACTTAGCAGGAGATTTCCAGTATTTAATTTATTGAGATATGTATCTGATGTATGCTCGAGGTTTCATATGATTTGCACTTAGGGTGTTAAATGTTATCTCGGGAGACGTGTATCAATGTATTTTTATATTTGAAGATATCATGGTAATATATGGTACGAATTCTTGTATTGTTTTTAAATATAGTGAATTCAAGTATGTACCGTATCAGGTTTCGATTAACGCTTCCGTATGTTTAATGGTTTGCTGGGGTTTCCCTTTGAAATACGGTATTTGATGTATTAAGGAAAGGGATTATGTATGTATGCGATGGGCCTCAGCATAGTGGCACGCCCTCCGACGGGACGGGGTGTTACAGAGGGGACTTTTACAATTCGGATATCATATAGAAATAAAAAGATACATAATGGGGGACAAACAGTCCTTATCATCTGTACAAAAATCGCAAGTGGGGTCTCTATTTCGAGGAGCATGGGCTGTAGCGGTGGATGGTCCCTACCTCTGGCTCCTTAGCAGCTTTACCACTTCATGCGAACTGATTTTTTTTAGGCCAGCGACCTCGGTGGTCCAGTGATCTAAAGGATACTCCCTGGAGTTCGTTCGTAGATGGCTTCAGACTCGTTTGAAGGCGTATCGGGAGTTCGCCAGGTGTCGCTTTATGAGTTCTGGGTTTTGGTAGTGACTGGACCTCCCCTAGTGAGGTCGTTCGGGCCTTCCTGTTTCCAGGCGATCGGGTCGGCACATTAGAGTGAGTCTGGCCCATACGGGAAATACGTATAACATAAGCCCCCCAGTTCGCGGTGCGATCCTCGCGCTGGGAACTGACGCGTGCCAGCTGTTCTTCTGCCTCTTTGATGTCTGCCCAATCGTTTTAAATCTCGTCGTTCCGCACAGCACGCCTTGTTTGTAACGCATTTAATGCACACTTTCCCCCATTACGGCGCATGATTATGCCTACGGGACCCATAAGCTGTCGTGCAGCCATTGGATGCGGAGTATGCGGTGAGTCACATTTTGATCCGACGGTTGGGCCGATCGAACCATCGGTATCAAACTACACCACTACTGAAAAGGAGCTTCTTGCCATTGTGTTTGCTTTAGATAAATTTCGCTCTTATCTCTTGGGTTCTAATGTTGTTGTGTTTTCTGATCATGCAGCTTTGAAATATCTCTTGAAGAAGCACGATGCCAAACCCAGGTTGATACGGTGGATGTTTTCTGATCGTACTCTGATCATTTTCTATACTTTGTGTATGTTGCTTCAGACTTCTTCGTCAGCTCAAATGAATTCAACTTTTAACGAAATAATAACTCAAAACACTCTTCATGATATATCTCGGAAAGAGTGATAGAGCACATATTTTCATACTATTTAGCCCTCATATTTAGTCCTTTTTGCACATTAGTTGTGTTATTTCATTCATCTTGATTTTATTTCATTTTATTTTATAGGAATTGGGCTTCACACTATTTTATTTTATTTTTCCAGGTTTAGGGCTATGTGGGAGCATGAGATGGGGCATGAGACATCTTGATGGCAATTTTAGCAGATTTGGAGATAGAGAAGATTTTGGCAGATTTGACCTCCTGCACTTCCTTCAGCATTTTGGCTAAGATAAAATTCCAGAATAAAGATGATGTCTTCAGAGATATTGTAGGAGACTTATTTAGCTTTATGGAATGGTATGTTTTGTCCAAATCCGAGTTCATTTGGGCCTTCAAACAGCGCTTCAAAGTCGGGGCCAAGAAGTTGGGGGCAAATTAGGAAAACTACACAGATACTAATTCTTTAAAATGCCATATCTTGGGCGTCCGATATCCAAATCAAGTGATTCAAAAGCCCAAGTTCATCTAATCTTTCTGATATAAAAGTCTTATGAAGAAGATGAAGCCCAGAACGCACGAGAACCTTTCCGAAATCGGCCGTCAAGTTGCAGTACCCTAGGGTTTCCTCCTTAAGCTCTATTTAAGCACCTTAAGAGGCCATTAAAGGAAGATTCTTGAAGGACGTGAACAGTAGCCGATTTTTCTCTTCTCTCCATTGTTCTTGTCAAGATGGAGGGCTAAGGATTCTGTAATCAAGTTGCAACACCATCCTTGTTCCCGGTTTGAGTCTTGGATTTAATGGAAATATGTTTGTTTTAGTTTTAACTTTGTTGTTTTCTTGTTTCCGTTCTCTCTTAAATCTGTGTATGTGTTGATACCGGTTGGATGAATGCATGCATTGTCTTTGTTTGAGAATCCAAGGTTTTTGTGCTCGGTTGAGGCTTTAACTGGAATCAAGAACAACCTGTTTGGATGGTATTCCAATCAGTCTCGAATCTGTGCAATAAGGGGAATCAAAACTGATAGATTGAACTAAGAAGTTTCTGAAATCTGTTTATTGGTTTTCTTCCAAATCTTTGGCGGTTGTTAAAGGATTTTTCTGATTTTTGATTTGAGGGTTAAAACTAAATAAATGGTTTATTAAGAAGGCAATGAAAACTGGGATAGAAGGATTGGTTTGCAACTGATTGCATCTTGATTTATTGTGTTCTTGCTCATTTTGTTTTCTGTTTTTTTTTTCATCAAAAACTCCCCCCCTTGTTTAGCCTTGTTTTGACAGATCCGTTTGAGGTTCGTTGGGAGACGACTTAGGGTTGCACCTCTATTGCAAATCCGTATCATCATACTATCTAATCTATTGGTGTTCGACAGCCCCGATCAGATTTTGGCGCCGTTGCCGGGGAACCAATCTCGTTTCTGTCAAAAGAAGACTGATTTTAAAGAAATTTGTGGTTGCTACTTGGTATATAGGTTGGAAACTAGCTGGTTGCGGGCTACTGGTCCAAAGCGAGTTAACCATACTCGGCACTGCTAGATACAACGCCACGTACCAAGTTTATGCCATAAAGAAATCAAGAAGATCAAGAAGACCAGCAAAAAATAGAAAACTCTTATTCTCTTCTTCTCTTCTTCTCTTATTCTCTTCTTTTCTTCTTCTCTTCTTCTTTTTTTTTCTCTTTTTGTCGTTGCTGATAGAAAACTCTTATTCTCTGTTTTGTAGGAGACCAACAAGCTGCATCCAAGTGCAAGAGATAGCAACAAAATCAGCAAGTGCAAAACAGCAAACTCCTATTCAGCAGATTTGACAGCCTCCATGACAGATAGCAATATTTAAGGATTGAGATCAAGATACCAGTTCTATCTTCTTCCTTTCTCATCCTTACTTGATGTTCTTTCATGTCTATATGCTTCCCTTGATGTTTTCTTGCATTTAGAGTGGTTTTTGAGGCAAAATAGGAGCCAGTTTTAGGAAAAAAACGATTTTGAGGCAAACAGTTACTGTTCATATTTTTCCACTTGCTTCGATTGGGCTGATTTTTGGTGTCCAAAGAAATGGGGGTGTGAGGAATCAATGTCACTGCTACGCAGTGAGGAGACCCTTTTTTGGCCAAATTCCAACGTTTAGACCACTTTTTGGGCCATTTTGTGTTTATCAGTGGCTGATTTTGTGAGGTTTTCAGTGTTTTTAGGTCCCTCAGTGTTTTTGTGTTGAAATTTTGTGAAAAATTGCATAAAAAAATTGTCTTAGGGCTTCTTGATTGGTAAATTTTATGTGCCTTATGTTTTTGCATTTTTGGTGTGCATAAAAACATCATCTTAGGTCCAGTTTGTGTGTTGTTCTTTGTGAGTCATTTTGAGAATGTTTTTGTGCTGATCTTTAGTGCATGACCAGATCCTCTAAGAACATACCAATTGACCTAGACCTTGAAATAGAAAGGACCCTTAGGAAGCAAAAGAAGGCTAGAGAGTTAGAGCACCCCAAAGAATCTGATAATCCTCCTGCCTTTTCTGCCATTGCATCTGATAATCCTCCTAACCCTGACTTAAACACAATGGCAGCTAATGGGAATGAACACAATCAAAATGGAAATAATGGAAATATTGTAAATCATGGTCATTTGGATGGTAGAACCATTAGAGAATTGGCTGCCCCTGATATGCACTATCAGTCTTTATGCATTCAATATCCCCAATTGGATGCAACATTTGAATTGAAATCTGGGCTAATCCATTTGCTTCCCAAGTTTCATGGCCTTGCAGGTGAAGATCCGCACAAGCACCTCAAAGAATTCCATGTTGTCTGTTCCACAATGAGGCCACAAGGAGTTGATGAGGAGCAGATAAAGCTTAGGGCATTTCCATTTTCATTGGATGGAGCTGCAAAGGATTGGTTATACTACCTACCACCTGCTGCCATCACAAGTTGGGATGGGCTTAAAAGAATCTTTTTGGAGAAGTTCTTTCCAGCATCTCGAAGAGCCGCCATTCGGAAAGAAATTTGTGGCATAAGGCAGAATCATGGGGAGACATTACATGAGTATTGGGAGCGATTCAAGAAACTGTGTTCTAGTTGTCCACACCATCAAATCAGTGACCAGCTGCTGATCCAATACTTCTATGAAGGTCTTATTCCAATGGATAGGTATTTGGTGGATGCAGCTAGTGGAGGAGCCCTCTCTGAAAAGACACCAGCAGCTGCTCAAGAGCTAATCTCCAAGATGGCACAGAATGCCCAACAGTTTGGTACCAGGTCAGCCATTCCCATGAGACAGGCCAATGAGATTAGTGTTGCTGCCATCAATGACCAACAGAGGATAGAGAACAAACTGGAGGAATTGGCCTCCATGGTCAGACAGCTAGCCCTTGATAAAGGACAGTCCCAATCTCAACAGGTATGTGGTATTTGTTCATTATCCTCCCATGGTACTGACCAATGTCCTCAATTGCAGGAGAATACAGAAGCTTGTGCTGGCATTTTTCCAGGAAGAGCCTTCCAGCCACAGCATCATCAGCAGCCACAACATCATCAGCAGCAACACAGATATGATCCATATGCTGCCACCTATAATCCAGGGTGGAGAGATCATCCAAACTTGAGGTATGGAGGTCCTTCCAACCAGCCATTCCAGCCACAGCAGCAGCAACCTCAGCAGCACAGATTCAATGCACAAAGACCAAGTCAACCAATGCAGCAACAACAACCAGCACCTAAATCCGAATCAAGCTTGGAAGATATCATGAAGCAGCTCGTTGCCAACAATCTCCAGTTTCAGCAAAGGACCGACACTGCCATACAAAATTTGGAGACACAGATTGGACAGCTTGCAACCAATATCAATGAGCTACGAAGTCAAGGTTTGGGTCAGTTGCCTTCACAGCCAGTTTCAAATCCAAGGGGCAATGTAAGTGCTATCGTTCTCCGCAGTGGTAAGCAGTTGAGCAGCCAACCCTCTCCACAACCAGAATTTGGGCAGCAACAAGAAAGCCAAAAGGAAGATCAGCCTCCTCCCATTCAAAAGGACAAGCAGCCCACCATTGATCAAGATAGAGGAGAGACTTCCTACAGCCATCCACTGCCATTTCCTCACCGAGCCACTCAAAATAAAAAGAAGGCAGAAGCTGAGTTGGACAAAGAGATCATGGAAACTTTCAAAAAAGTTGAGGTGAACATACCACTCTTGGAGGCCATCAGACAGATTCCCAAGTATGCCAAATTTCTCAAAGACTTGTGCACCCACAAAAGGAAACTGAAAGGAAATGAAAAGATCAATTTGGGAAGAAATGTGTCAGCATTGATTCAACCTGCTATGCCTCAGAAATGCAAAGATCCAGGGACTTTCACCATTCCTTGCACTATTGGAAATTTGCAATTTCATAATGCTATGTTGGATTTAGGAGCCTCTATTAATGTGATGCCTAAATCTGTGTATTCTTCTTTGCAGGCAGGTGCAGGCACATTGACATCTACAGGAGTGGTGGTCCAGTTGGCAAATAGGAGCACAGCATACCCTGAGGGAGTATTAGAGGATGTGTTAGTGAAGGTAAAAGATTTCATATTCCCTGCTGACTTCTATGTTTTGAATATGGAGGATGATCACACACCCGGACACGCACCACTTATTCTAGGTAGACCTTTCTTGAAAACTGCAAGGACAATAATTAATGTGCATGAGGGTACTTTATCTATGGAGTTCGCTGGTAACACTATTCAATTCAATATCATTGATGCCATGAAGTACCCCTTAGAAGATCATTCTGCCTTGCATGTTAACTTTATTGACTTAATGGTGGAGAAATCATGTGTTGAGTTGTATGATCTTGAGTCTGAATTCCCCACCATTCATAATTTTCCTGATGATATGCATTGCCTTCAGTGTCATGACGAACTCAGTAAGTGTAGTGCTTGTTCTGAAATAGATGAGTTTTTTAGTATTGTTGAAAGTGCACCTTCTCATACTATATGTGATTCTCATGTGCCTCCCATAGAGGAAGTTTCTATTGTTGAGAATGTATTGCAGGTAGGTGGCAACATAAGCAGACTGGTGCCTTCAATTCAACAGCCACCCACTTTGGAGTGTAAGCCCCTGCCCGAGAATCTGAAGTACGCCTACTTGCCAGATGGAGACAAGCTACCCGTGATCATCGCCAACAACCTTCAGCCTGACTAAGAGGAGAAGTTGCTGAATCTGTTAAAGCAACATAAGAGAGCCATAGGTTGGTCACTTGCAGACATTCCCGGTATATCCCCTTCCTTATGCATGCACAGGATTCATTTAGAGGAAGGAGCTCGACCAGTCAGACAACCCCAAAGGAGACTTAATCCCACCATTCTAGATGTGGTTAAGACAGAGGTAAGTAAACTACTTTCAGCTGGCATTATTTATCCTATCTCTGATAGCAAGTGGGTGAGTCCAGTGCAGGTAGTTCCAAAGAAGACAGGATTCACAGTGGTAGCCAATGAGAAGAATGAGCTAGTGCCCATGCGAGTGCAGAACAGCTGGAGAGTCTGCATTGACTATAGGAGGCTCAACCAAGCTACTAGGAAGGATCATTTCCCACTCCCATTCATTGATCAGATGCTAGAGAGGTTAGCTGGAAAGTCCCATTACTGCTTTCTTGATGGTTTTTCTGGTTATTTTCATATTTGTATAGCACCGGAGGATCAGGAGAAGACCACCTTCACCTGCCCCTTTGGCACTTTTGCATACCGGAGGATGCCATTTGGTCTATGTAATGCCCCAGGTACATTCCAGCGATGCATGGTGAGTATATTTTCAGATTTACTTGAGCATTGCATGGAAGTTTTCATGGATGATTTTTCTGTTTATGGGACCTCCTTTGATGAGTGTCTAATCAGTTTGGGTAGAGTCTTGGAGAGATGTGTTGAGAAGAATCTTGTCCTAAATTTTGAAAAATGTCATTTCATGGTTGAGCAGGGGATTGTTTTGGGTCATGTTGTGTCCAAGAGGGGTATAGAGGTTGATAAGTCCAAGGTTGATATCATTTCTTCTTTGCCTTACCCCGCGTCTGTGCGGGAGGTACGTTCTTTCCTTGGACATGCAGGATTCTACAGGAGATTCATCCAGGACTTCAGCAAGATTGCCCTTCCAATGTCCAACCTGCTTCAGAAGGATGTGGAATTCAAATTTGATGAGTCTTGCAAGATGGCCTTTGAGGAGCTCCAGAGGCGCTTGACTTCTCCACCCATCATCCAGCCACCCAATTGGGACTTGCCATTCGAGCTCATGTGTGATGCTTCCAATTATGCAGTTGGTGCCGTCCTTTCACAACGAGTGGAGAAGAAGTCACACGTCATTGCTTATGCCTCGCGTACTCTGGACAACGCCCAAGCAAACTACACCACTACTGAAAAGGAGCTTCTTGCCATTGTGTTTGCTTTAGATAAATTTCGCTCTTATCTCTTGGGTTCTAATGTTGTTGTGTTTTCTGATCATGCAGCTTTGAAATATCTCTTGAAGAAGCACGATGCCAAACCCAGGTTGATACGGTGGATGTTTTCTGATCGTACTCTGATCATTTTCTATACTTTGTGTATGTTGCTTCAGACTTCTTCGTCAGCTCAAATGAATTCAACTTTTAACGAAATAATAACTCAAAACACTCTTCATGATATATCTCGGAAAGAGTGATAGAGCACATATTTTCATACTATTTAGCCCTCATATTTAGTCCTTTTTGCACATTAGTTGTGTTATTTCATTCATCTTGATTTTATTTCATTTTATTTTATAGGAATTGGGCTTCACACTATTTTATTTTATTTTTCCAGGTTTAGGGCTATTTGGGAGCATGAGATGGGGCATGAGACATCTTGATGGCAATTTTAGCAGATTTGGAGATAGAGAAGATTTTGGCAGATTTGACCTCCTGCAATTCCTTCAGCATTTTGGCTAAGATAAAATTCCAGAATAAAGATGATGTCTTCAGAGATATTGTAGGCGACTTCTTTAGCTTTCTGGAATGGTATGTTTTGTCCAAATCCGAGTTCATTTGGGCCTTCAAACAGCGCTTCAAAGTCGGGGCCAAGAAGTTGGGGGCAAATTAGGAAAACTACACAGATACTAATTCTTTAAAATGCCATATCTTGGGCGTCCGATATCCAAATCAAGTGATTCAAAAGCCCAAGTTCATCTAATCTTTCTGATATAAAAGTCTTATGAAGAAGCTGAAGCCCAGAACGCACGAGAACCTTTCCGAAATCGGCCGTCAAGTTGCAGTACCCTAGGGTTTCCTCCTTAAGCTCTATTTAAGCACCTTAAGAGGCCATTAAAGGAAGATTCTTGAAGGACGTGAACAGTAGCCGATTTTTCTCTTCTCTCCATTGTTCTTGTCAAGATGGAGGGCTAAGGATTCTGTAATCAAGTTGCAACACCATCCTTGTTCCCGGTTTGAGTCTTGGATTTAATGGAAATATGTTTGTTTTAGTTTTAACTTTGTTGTTTTCTTGTTTCCGTTCTCTCTTAAATCTGTGTATGTGTTGATACCGGTTGGATGAATGCATGCATTGTCTTTGTTTGAGAATCCAAGGTTTTTGTGCTCGGTTGAGGCTTTAACTGGAATCAAGAACAACCTGTTTGGATGGTATTCCAATCAGTCTCGAATCTGTGCAATAAGGGGAATCAAAACTGATAGATTGAACTAAGAAGTTTCTGAAATCTGTTTATTGGTTTTCTTCCAAATCTTTGGCGGTTGTTAAAGGATTTTTCTGATTTTTGATTTGAGGGTTAAAACTAAATAAATGGTTTATTAAGAAGGCAATGAAAACTGGGATAGAAGGATTGGTTTGCAACTGATTGCATCTTGATTTATTGTGTTCTTGCTCATTTTGTTTTCTGTTTTTTTTTTCATCAAAAACTCCCCCCCTTGTTTAGCCTTGTTTTGACAGATCCGTTTGAGGTTCGTTGGGAGACGACTTAGGGTTGCACCTCTATTGCAAATCCGTATCATCATACTATCTAATCTATTGGTGTTCGACAGCCCCGATCAAAGAGTTGATACCTTAAAAAGAATTTCTTCAGGGGAAGTCTTCATAATCATAATTTGAGAATGAACATAGGCTCGAACCAGCTTGTCCACGATAGTTGCAATAATCAACGCGAACCCTTATACTTAGGCAATTCCAAGAAAACCCTTCTTCAGCATGTTTTGATAAAATGACGGGGATGTATGCAAAGGCAGACTGCCTCACTGTCTCGGTTTAAGTCTAGTAGCTGAGAAGCTCGCGATAAACGGTCAGGATGTGTATCCAATAGGTTGCGAACGATCTTATTTATACAAATCGAGACAGATCTTGGCTGACTCATTTGAATATGAAGAATTCGCTTGAACATGAGATTGTGTCATGCCCTCGACTGGCATATTGAGGTACTTGATAATTTTAACAAATTTGGAGTAAATACTCAGATAGGTCGTAGTTCAAGGCTTTCTGCCAAGATAAAGGGACCCCTGGTTAGAGAAATCTTGACCCAGCATTGCCAAGCTATATGTTCAAGCAGGTCATAGGGTGACCCTAGCTAACATACCATGGCTTGCTATTTCATTTACTTGCTGAGCCAAGATATGTGTCCAGATAGGTCGCGTTTCGACCTCAGCTGACACACTGTGGCTTCTGCAAATTTAATTTAGACCGAGACGGAACACCCATGTAGGTCACAGACCGTAGCTTTAGGCTAAGATGAAAGGACCTTGGCTAGCGAACCCAACTCGGAGTTACTTGTGGAGGTCGTTACTAGAAAATTTCCAAACCATGACATTAAGTCAAGATGAATGGTTCTGGCTTCAGACCAAGACCTGAGGGAGGGACCAAGGTGAATGCTCAGTTAAACCGCAAACCGTAATGTAGCGGTTAGGTTATCTAGGCCTCAGCTCGCAAACCATGGCTTTTCAATTCCTCGTTTCAGGGATATTTAACCGAATACCAATAAGGATAAAGTGCAATGTAAGTTCATGAATCTTAACCAGAATCACGAAAATTATTTGTAATAAAGAAGACGAAACGTAGGTGGGAACCATTACACTTATTTGAAGTAAGGACGGAGGTGCTCCGCATTCCAAGCTCGTGGGAGAGAGAAGCCATCCAAGTCCGCCAGATGATATGCCCCGTTACCTAGATTTTCCTTGATGACAAATGGACCTTCCCAGTTAGGGCCTAGTGTGCCGTCACTAGTCGTCCGCGCTCTTAGGAGTACCAGACGTAATACCGGGTCCCCGATGTTGTAACGTCAGACTCGGACCTTCTGGTTGTAGTATCGTGCTACCCTTTGTTGATAAACAGCGACCCTTATGCGAGCCATATCTCTTGATTCCTCGAGCAGGTCCAGGTTAGCTGCTAGTAGCTCGTTATTGCGGTCCGGGCTGAAGGTGGCCCTTCGATGGTTGGTCACTTCATTCTCGGCGGGGACCATAACTTCTGACTCGTATGCCATTGAGAATGGGGTTTCTCCAATGCTGCTCCGAGCTCTTGTTCGATAGGCCCACAACACTGTTTGCAGTTCGTCCACCCAAGCCCCCTTTCTGGCTTCAAGCTTTGTTTTCAAGGTCTGCTTGATTATTTTGTTGATAGCTTCAACCTGTCCGTTGGCCTGGGGGTGATCAACTGCAGTAAAACTCTTTTGGATCCCCATTGATTCACAGAATTGGATGAACTGCTCACTGGTGAATTGGGTTCCATTGTCCGTTATTATTTTTCGCAGCACCCCGAACCTGCAGATTACGTTATCCCATGTAAATGCTTGTGCCTTCGCGCTGGTGATCTGTGCGAGCTCTTTGGCCTCCGCCCATTTAGTGAAGTAGTCAACTGCTACTATGGCGTGCTTGCACCCCCCGCGAGCTATTGGGAGTGGCCCAATTAAGTCCATTCCCCAAATGGCGAACGGCCACAGGCTACTCATCTGTTGCAGATAAGCTGGCGGAGCTCACGAAATTTTGGCAAACCTTTGGCACTTTTTGCATTTCTTGACCGTTTCTACGACGTTTTACTTTATGGTGGGCCAATAAAACCCTTGTTGGAGGGTCTTTTGTTCCAGCGAAAGTGCCCCTGCATGATTACCGCACTGTCCTGCATGAATTTCTTCGAGCACAGTCTGGCGATCGGTGCCGTCAATGCACCTCAGGAGCGAGGCAGAGAACCCCCTCCTGTATAATTTTTTGTCGTAGATGCAATACCGAGCTGCTTAAGCTCGCAGACGACGTGCTTCCAACTTATCTTCAGGTAGCTTGTCGTCTTGTAGATACTCCAGGATAGGAATCATCCACGAGTTTTGGGATACGATGATCGCCATTATTTCAGCTCGTTGTTCTGTACTCGGGGTAGCTAAAAAATCCATGGGTATGTCTCCTGAGAATTCTGCATCCCGGGCGGTTGCTAGGCGAGCTAATGCGTCCACATGGGAGTTCTGGGAGAGGGGGATTTGGTGTATTTCATATTTTTCAAGAAGGGCAAGGAGCTCGCGTACCTTTTGCAAATATGCGAGCATTTTTGTATCTCTGGCCTGGTATTCTCCCCGTACTTGGTTGACAACCAATTGGGAGTCACTGAAAATCTTCAAGGATTCGGCTCGTATTTCTTTTGCCAGGCGGAGTCCAACTAATAAGGCTTCATACTCGGATTCGTTATTAGTGGCTGAAAAATCGAACCTCAGGGCGTAGAGGATTTTGTGACCTTCGAGATTTATTAGCATAACCCCGGCTCCTGCTCCCTGTTCGCTCGATGACCCATCAACATATAGCTCCCAGGACGGTTCTTTCAAGCTTTCTGTATCCTCATCTATTGGCCTAGTAAACTCAGCGATGAAGTCTGCCAATGCTTGACCCTTTATCGCCGTCCTTGGTTTGTATTCTATGTTGAACTGAGCGAGCTCGATCGACCATTTCAGTAAGCGACCCGAGGTATCTGGCTTTTGCAATATTTGCTTCAACGGGTATTTGGTCATCACTTCGATTTCGTGAGCTTGGAAATAGGGTCGCAGCTTTCTTGATGCCATTATCAGACAGTAAGCCAATTTTTCGATTGGTGCGTACCTTGTTTCTGCGTCAATCAAGCTTTTGGAGACGTAATAAATGGGGTGTTGTACCCCTTCTTCGCCCCGGACGAGAGCCGCACTGAGAGCCTGTCGGGATACTCCCAAGTATAAGGTCAGCTTCTCTCCTTCCTTTGGTTTGGCGAGCAGTGGGGGTCGTCCCATGTATTCTTTTAGTTGCTAGAACGCGAACTCGCATTCTTCCGTCCATTTGAATTCCTTATCCTTTTTTAGCAGCTCGAAGAACGGGGCACACTTATCGGTTGCTTTTGAAATGAAGCGGCTCAAAGCTCCGACCTTCCCATTGAGGCTTTGTACCTCCTTCTTTCTTACGGGCGATCTCATGTCGAGCAAAGCCTTTATTTTGTCCGGGTTGGCTTCGATCCCTCTGTTGTTTACCATGAACCCAAGGAATTTTCCAGAGGCTACCCCAAAGGCGCACTTGAGTGGGTTGAGCTTCATCTAATAGCTCCTGAGGATTCCAAACATTTCTCCCAGATCGGAAACATAGTCAGTTACTTGCTCGGATTTTATCAACATGTCATCAACGTACACCTCCATGGTTCTTCCGATCAGTGCTTCGAACATCATATTGACCAGCCTTTGGTAGGTCGCACCAGCATTCTTTAATCCAAAGGGCATGACCTTATAATAGTAAAGCCCTCGATCAGTAATGAACGAGGTGTGCTCTTGGTCATTGGGGTTCATAGGGATCTGATTGTATCCTGAATAAGCATCCATGAAACTAAGGAGTTGGTGACCAGTCGTTGCATCCACAAGCTGATCGATCCTAGGGAGAGGGAAGCTGTCCTTAGGACAAGCCTTGTTCAGGTCGGTGAAGTCGACGCAGGTCCTCCACTTCCCATTTTTTTTTTTACCAGGACCGGGTTTGCCACCCAGGTCGGGTAATGGGCCTCCTTGATGAAGTTGTTTGCCAAGAGTTTGTCCACTTCTTCCTTAAGGGCGGCATAGCGCTCTGGCATCATTGGCCTCCTCTTCTGTCGCACTGGCCTGTAGCTCGGATCTATGTTAAGCTTGAGTGACATGACTTCTGGGGCGATTCCCACCATATCCTCATGGTTTCATGCAAATACGTCAAGGTTACCTTTAAGGAAATTTGTAAGTTGTTCTTTTACCTCAGGTGCTAAATTCTTTCCCAGTTTGAGGTGCCTCTCTCCATCCATTTTACCGACTGGAATATCTTCGAGCTCTTCCGTGGGACCGGTGGGTTTGTTGCAGTCGACCTCGTGGGGATCCAGATCGTGACTAGTCTCCCACTGGCTGGCTGGTCGCGGGTCGTCTTTTACGATGATGTTCACTTTCTTTCCTTTTGCTCCCATATTTAGGGCATCTTCATAACAGCGTCTCGCGAGATGCTGCTCACCCCGTACACTTCCTACCCCGTTGGGGGTCAAAAATTTCACCGTGAGCGACCTAGTCGAAGTGACTAGGTCGAGGTCGTTCATTGCTGGCCTTCTGAGCATGACGCTATATGCTGAGGGGCAGTCTATAATCAGGAAATCTGCCAAAGTGGTGGCTTGGTGTTTCGTGTCCCCGATGGTGAAAGGAAGGCTGATCCGTCCGACAGGGATCACTGCGTCACCTGTGAACCCATAGAGCGGCTTAGGTGACGAGCTCAATTGTTCTGTTCCCAGGCCCATCTGATCGAAGCACGCTCTGTACATCACATTCACCGAGCTTCCCGTGTCCACCATTATCCTTCGCACTTTGGAGTTACCGATTTGCGCTCGGATAACGAGTGCATCATTATGCGGCCAATGGATGTCGCTGGCCTCTTCCTCTGAGAAAACCATGTTCTCCGGAGTTGGGCCATTTCTGGATCGTTTTGCTGGAACCGATTGTTCGCCCGACCTCGCCACCAGGACATGGTTAGCTTCTCGTATGTACTTGTCTTGGGACTTGTGGGAGGATCCTGTGAGATGAGGTTCACCATGAATCGTGTAAATAGTTCGCACGGTTGGCAAGCGTTCATCATCAGAGGGGGGCGGCTGTGCCGGGTACTGGCTCGGTTGATTGGTTGGCCGCACTACGTAGTCTTTTAAGCTACCTCTTCGTATCAGATCTTCGATGGCGTCCCTCAGGGCCCAGCATTCAGAGGTGGTATGACCTGCCTCGTTGTGATATGCGTAGAACTTCTCTTTGTTTCAGAATTTGTTGGGAGTTCTCAATGGGTTGGGTTTCTCGAACTCCTCCTTGTTGAAGGACCATCACGAGGATACATAGCATGCAACGGAAGCGTAAAAAACTTTCCTCGTATTGATTAGAATCTAGGAAACTTACTTTTTCTTCGGATCACCGGACGAAATGAAGCGACAGGAGGAGGAGGGGCGGGAGCTTCTTTGCGTGGTGGAGATGACGGCTGTCCTGCAATCCTTCGGCTCCTTCGCATCAGAACTTGAATGTTCTCTTGATCTTCCAAGGTATGACTCAAGAACTCTTGGCCTCTCTTTTGGTGAAGAAGAGTAAAAAACCCTAGGTGAAAAACAACCAATGAGAGAATATATAGAGGGAGAACCCTAGGATTAAAACCCTAGTGGGCCAAACCCTAGTGGGCCAAGTTCATTTAATTAATTTTCCAATTGGGTTAGCCCAATTAATTAATTAAAAAAAACAATGAACTATTATTTTATTCTAGCCCAATTAATTATGGACCATTCTGAATAAAATAATTCTCTCTCAATGTAATTCACCCAACAAGCCAAATGTATTGAATAATACATGAGTTATATCGAGCTACCCCGGGGACCAAAAGACAAATTATTCATGGCTACTAAAATGACCAAAATACCCCCTACTACCCAGTAGCTATATTTTGTCATTCTAAGTGTTCCAACTATCACCATATGGCAACACTGACCCCACGAATAATTTTGCATGTGCAATGTCTTTGACCTACTAGTGTAATGACGAAAATACCCCTCTGCGTAACACCCATCATTTGGAAAGGAATAATGTACTAACACCTCTCTAAATGATTTCTACCATCCTTAGATCACTAGTCCAATAATCCGTGACTACTCGAATGTACTTGCTTATCACTGGGAGCTACCCAGAAGCACACACTCTTAAGTCACGTTCCCAGGGCCCTAGATTATTTGATTATTCTTGGACAATCACAAGGGGGTGAATCACAGAAACTATCTTGTTTTAGTCTGTCTTAGCTAATTAGAAACCATACTCCCAACTCACAAGGTTATTGATCTTTGATAGACCTCACCTACAGTGAATCTAAGATTATAGCTCTAGGTTTACTAGACCACCAACTAATACTCAAGTATTAGAGTACTCGTCCACGTAGTAGTAGTGATAGACTAGCTCCATGATAATTAGTACTTTGTCATTAGCTTCTATCACAGGTCCACTCTACGCATTCCAAATGCGCTTGTACAATTAGAGTAAACAGATTGTTTACTAGCTAAGGCAAGCCATCCTCCATTAGGATCTATTGCACAATGATCTTATCATGATAGAATGCCCAGTTCTATCAAAGATCAAGAGTAATATTTTCTTGCTTATTAAGTACCCATGATTCATGCCTAACTGTGAAGAACGACCCATCACATGAATCACTTACTTAATAGCATGGACACTTTTCCAACAATTAAATGCAAATTATATATGTGCCATAAACTGACTAAAAGAAACATCATTACCATAAATTAAACGAAACGTGTCTTTAGGGCATACATTTCCAACACTTGTTTCTTTCCATGGCGAAGATCTTGTCCTGAGAGTCAGATAGGACACAATAACTATCGAAGCGTTGCGGCCTCGGAGGTTGTTCATCCCGCTCTACCTTGTGAGCCCGTTTAAACATTTCACTGCTCGAGCGATCTCCTCGAACTTCCCTTCCGATGTCTCCGTTGTTCCTTTTCTTATTTTGGTTGGAGCCCCCGGCTTCTTCTTTTGGTCCTATGGGCTTCTTTGACCCGAAGGCGTTTTCCCATCGGACCTCCTTGGAGGCTCGTTCGTAAAATTCCCCCAGGTCCTTGACCGGGGTCCTGTAGATGCTCTCATAGAGCTTGCCATCTTTTTGGAGGCCAGGGGAGATCGCCGTCAGGATGCTCTCATCAGACGGATCTTCAACATTGCTCACCTCGCACCTGAATCTAGCAATATAGTCCCTCAAGGGCTCGCTTGCCTTTTGGAACACGGTGGCGAGGTGGCACGGTGGCGCGAGCTGTCTTCTTAGGGCCCTGTATTGGTTAACAAATCTCTGTTGACATTCCTCCCAACTGCTGATGCTGCGAGGCGGAAGGTTTCTGAACCATGCGCGGGGAATATCACCCAGGACTGCTGGGAAGGTGCGGCATTTTACCAGCGAGCTGGTTGTTTGTAAATCCATTTGTACGTTATACGCGTCCAGGTAATCATAGGGGTCGCTATCCCCGTTGTACTGTGGCATGCTTGGGACTTTGAATCTTCGGGGGAGGGGCTCAAGTTCGACCTCTCTGGTGAACGGTGTCCTGTCTCCACGACCATTACTCTGGCTGCAGACCCCTTGTCTCTCCTCCATCTGCCGGACTCTCTGATATAATTCCTCCACAGTTGAGTCTGGGTTCACCGATTGCTAGGCCTACGACCGCCTGCTCTTTTCCCGGTCTGGGGAGCGGTGATTCAGGAATGGGTAGTTGTCTCCAATATCTTCTTCTTCAGGCAGAGGTCGTTCTTCCCGTGGTTGGCGGATTCTCCGAGGCAAAGCCGGTGGGTCATGGGTGGCTCGTACTTGGGCTTGGGCCAGAATTCTGACCGCATCGGCAAGCTACATTACTGTATTTTCTAACGCCTCCTGATGTTGCTGCCAGTCTCTCATCGTTCCAGTCCCGGCAATTTGGCTCGCGGGTTGAACAGGGATCCGTGGTGGTATTCCAACAGCATCTCCGGCGGGTGGTGGTAAAGGGCTGTCTGTTGTCGGAGCAACGGGCCCTCCATTTGGCAAAAAATTTTGCGGTCTGTCGTAGTGATTTTCTGGAGGGTCGACCGCTGCCTCGGAACTTTGAGTATTCCTTCCTCTTGCCATGGCTATTGATCAGAGCGACCCTTCGTCTAGCGCCAAAATGTCGACGTTCAATTTCAGTCGAGTGTGATTCGTTTTGGGCCGCACTGAATAATTATGGACCACGGTAAGAAGATAGGCTTTTTTGGAACCTAATAAAGAACACTTAACGATTTTCGCGTGGTTCGGCCAGAATGATGCCTACTCCACGCTCGCACTCTGATTATTCCTTCAGAATGGCGGTTGTTTTGATTATTTTCTCTGTCTCTTGTGTTACTTCTGCCCCCTATTTATAATTGAGGGGACTTTTACAATTCGGATATCATATAGAAATAAAAAGATACATAATGGGGGACAAATAGTCCTTATCATCGGTACAAAAATCACAAGTGGGGTCTCTATTTCGAGGAGCATGGGCTGTAGCGGTGGATGGTCCCTACCTCTGGCTCCTTAGCAGCTTTTACCACTTCATGCGAACTGATTGTTTTTAGGCCAGCAACCTCGGTGGTCCAGCGATCTGAAGGATACTCCCTGGAGTTCGCTCGTAGATGGCTTCAGACTCGTTTGAAGGCGTATCGGGAGTTCGCCAGGTGTCGCTTTACGAGTTCCGGGTTTTGGTAGTGATTGGACCTCCCCTAGTGAGGTCGTTCGGGCCTTCCTGTTTCCAGGCGATCGGGTCGGCCCATTAGAGTGAGTCTGGCCCATACGGGAAATACGTATAACATCGAGTAACTGGTAGTTATTAATTTTTGGAGAAATCAAGATTTTAATGGCTTGATGGTAATTAAATTATGGGCTTGGAGGGTTTAAGTGCAATTATTAAATCCCTAAGTGGAATTAAGGAGATTTTGAAGTAGGGTAAATGTGTAATTTAAATATTATATGTGTGTGTGTGTGTGTATGCTTGAGCTTGCTGGCCAAGTTTGCAACAATGAAATTGAAATTAGATTTTTGTAGCATTTGAGAGTCTTGGTCGAGAGATTGGAAGGGAGAAAAGAGAAAGAGTGAAGTAGAGAGCTTGGGTTGAGTGTGAAAGGGATTGAGAGAGAGATGGTGGTCATGGGTGGTTGGCCAATGGCTAGCTGAAGGCAGCGACGACGGCATGAAGTCGTGGCGAGTAGTGCTGCGTGCGACAATTGGCCTGCTGGTGCGCAGGATAAAGAAGAATAGCTGCGATGGTGGCGTGAGACGATGGACCAACAAGTGTGCGGTGGTGACTAGTAGTGTGGTTGGGCGAGCAGCAGCGGCGTCAATGGTCGGAGGCGCTAGAGCAACAGCAATTGTGCGCGAGGAGGCTGGGCTACAATGGCTCGTGGCTGAGACGAGCGGTGGCGACAGTTGCACGGAAGCCGGGGGTTGCCGTTGGTGGTGATGATCGTAGCAGTAGTGGTCGACGGTTGTGCGTGCAAGCAGGCATGAGGAAGAAGGAAGAAGAAAGGATAAAAGAAATAGAAATAAAAAGAAAGAAAATTTGGGGAAAAAATGTCAAAAAATTCTAAAAAAATTGGAAGAAATTCTAAAAATTAATTTGGGGCCTGAGAAGCATGATAGAGGCTAAAAAATGGGATTTGTACACAAGGTGGTAGTCATGGAGGCAACGCTGGTGTGGACATTTTGCCATATTTCTCCTCCAGATTGGTTAAGGTAAAAGTAATTAATTATTTCGAGTTATTTGCATTAAGTGAGATAATGTGGAATGAGCATTGGTTGGATTAAACTCTTGGTTGGGGTTGTTTGGAAATTTTTTATGGATGGGTTTTTACGAGGAATGGAAAAAACATAGGCCCTAGTTTAATTTATGGTATAGTTGGGTTTCTGTGTGATTGCATCTAGCTTCTACTGGGGAAGTGGTGGTCCTAGAAGAGTTCAAAATTCAAGCTGGCGTTCTCGCTCTTGGTAGAATAGGACCTTGCTAATGTTTGGAATATCGAGGAATATATGTTGTTTGCAGTACTAGTTGTGCATGTTTTATAGGTGGTCTAGTGGAGTCCAATAGCCATGGGGAGACTAGATGCATGCTAGGGTAATATATGTTGTTGGACACTAGAAGGTATATGTTGTGCCATTAAAAAATTGAGAAACAAAATAAAATAGTAAAAGAAGAGGAAATAAAAAAATAAAATAAAAAGTAAGCAAGGCTAGCGGCAAAATTGCCGCCAGCCTTGCGGCAAAATGCCGCTAGCCTCGCGGCATGGGCTAGCCACGAGGCCAACCTTGCGGCTGCTCAAGGGAAGCAGCTCGCGACTGCATGCCGCGAGTGCCGTAGCCCCCGTAGGGGCTGGCGCAAGGCTTGAGCCTTGCAGCCACCAGCGTTCTGGCTGGCCGCAAGGCTCAGCCTTGCAGCCATTTGGTGGCCGCAAGCATTTTGGCTGGGTCGCAAGGTTCAAGCCTTGCGGTCACTCGTCCTCGCGGCCTCTCTTTTTGTCCCGCTACAGTTTCGTAATAATTCCCCTATTTTTGTGAAATTCAACCCATTGAGAAAATGCCACGTGTCGGCACCAGACACCCTTGAGATCCGTGCCCTATAAATACCCAGCTACAGGACATTAATGGGGACTTCCAACTTCGGTAAAACTGGTCACTTTGAATACACTTTTACTATTTTTGTGAATAGTCATTGGGATCCGAGACTGACTTTGGCATCGGAGGGTCTTTGCGGGAAAGATTCTCGCAAGTCCTCTAACACATTTTTTGAGCATCAATAGGGTCAAATCCTTACGGCGAACCTAGCGGCGAAGGTAAAGTCTTGCGGCGAACCTAGCGGCGAAGGTAAAACCTAGCGACAAAGCTAGCGGCGAAGCTTGTGGCGAACCTAGCGACGAAGCTTATGGAAAAACCTTGTGGCAAAGCTAGCGGTGAAGCTTGTGGCAAAACCTTGCGGCGAAGCTAGTGGCAAAGCTTGTGGCCAAGGCTAGTGGCAAGAGCTAGTGGAAAAAGCTTGTTGCAAAGGCTAGTGGCAAGAGCTTGTGGCAAGGGCTTGTGGCCAAGGCTTGTGGCAAGGGCTTGTGGCAAGGGCTTGTGGCCAAGGCTAGTGGCAAAGGCTTGTGGCAAGAGCTTGTGGCAAAGGCTAGTGGCAAGAGCTTGTGGCAAAGGCTAGTGGCAAGAGCTTGTGGCTAGGGCTTGTGGCCAAGGCTTGTGGCCAAGGCTAGTTGCAAAGGCTTGTGGTAAGAGCTTGTGGCAAAGGCTAGGGGCAAGAGCTTGTGGCCAAGGCTAGTGGCAAAGGCTAGTGGCAAGAGCTTATGGCAAAGGCTAGTGGCAAGAGCTTGTGGCCAAGGCTAGTGGCAAGGGCTTGTGGCAAAGGCTAGTGGCAAGAGCTTGTGGTAAAGGCTAGTGGCAAAGGCTAGCGGCAAAGACTTGAGACGAATTCTTGTGGCGAGCATCCTAACAGCAAACTCCCTCGTGACAGCATCTCTAACGACAACCCAACTTCACCCGACATCAAGCTCGAGTGGACCCCACACATCACAAATTTTAATTGTTGTATTTTGGCAACAACAGTATCTAGTTGGTTGTAATCAGCATAGTGTATATGTGATTATGCAGATTTCTTATAGTATGTGGCTTTAGTTTGGTTAAGCTAGGATTGAGAATGTGTAAGGATCGAGAAAGAACTTCTCATAAATCCCAGTACTCGGTTGATTTTTGATATGTTATTTGTGCTTGGGTCACGAGTTGATTCTTGATCCTATCTGGTCTAGAAAGATATATATGTAATCTCACCAAATATTAGCTTGAAAGTGAAGAAGAATAAATATAAAGATCGCTAACTTCAAGCATTTGCTATCAACCCAAAAAGAATATAGCTAGCTGAGTTTAGAGCAACATTAGCAACTTAGATTGATTCCTTAGCAGCAACTTCTTCTCTTGTTGCTTGTGGCCTTTTATAAAAGCTTGAGGCTTTGAAGATTTGACATAGAAACTTGCACACACTCACATCTTCTTTGATTTGACCATTAACAATCAAATTTGTTAGAATCATATGCATAATATATATGGGAAGCATTAATCATGCTTGCATAAATATATTCTAACATTCTTTTATAAGAGAACATGGTTAGATGCATTGGAATGAGAAAATAAAGGTTTAATGATCAAAACTGTCCTCTTTTAACTTTTTGAGTAACGACTATAAAATTTGAAATTAGATGTCAGTTACTCGACTAACTCCTAAACTCACTCGATTAATGAGGAGCACACTCAATTGGATGATTCATGTAATCGATTATAGATAAGCCTCACTCGAGTAAGACCAAGTAAGACCAAGTCATTACTCGACTGACTCACAAGCCATAGAGACTTTTTATAAAACACTCAACTACTAGGCTAAGTTTACTTGACTAACAGAATGATATACTCGAGTACAAATAACTGATACTCGATTAAAATTAAGCACTGAGACTTACCTATACTTCATCCAATTTTTCACTCAATTAAATTATATAAATAATCGATTGAAAAAATACATTAGTCGATTAAGATAAAGATATACTCGAGTAAGGAGATACTTGGAGTTTTGATGCTTGAAGAATACTCAATTGAAAACATTCCTTACTTGACTGATTTTGGAAATACTAAGAGATTGTAAAAATTACTCGAGTAGGAAATCTTAGTAGTCGATTAAAAGAGAATTTTGATAAAGCATATAATCAACTGATTTGAAAAACATACATAGCTATACTCGAATAAAAAATATGCTCAAATTTTAATAGATATAAATATACTCAATTATAGAGATACCATACTCGATTGAGCTTAAAGAAAGCATAGCTTTTGCAAAACATGCTCGAGTAGGTTTTTATGATACTTGATTATTTTGAAAAATTGACTGAGCAATAATCATTTGATTCAAAAACCATTTTTGACTGAAGGCAAGTGTATAAGCTTTAAAAGTATATTTGACTACTTTGCCTTCAAAAGCTTCAAAAATACATATACTTAGTTTGTAAAAAAGGCTTTTATTCTTAGCAGAACTTTCAAAATATCTTCTCAAATATTTTATATCAAGCTCTATCAGTACAAAACTATATTTTTCAGTTCTGAAATATATAAGAATATATGAACTTGAAGTTCTCTGATTTAAACAAAAATACTTTTATAAGCTTCATACTCCTTGATGAACCATAATTAATACTTACTTGTTTTTGAAAGATGTACATAACTATATGAGTACCAATATAGATATAAAAGGATTTAAAAACTATTTTGGAAATTATCCATCGCATGTGTCACATTCAATAGATGTTCTACCAACATCCACCCACATATGCACTATATGCATCGCCTGCAATGTGGTAGTAGCCCATGTACCAATCCACTGATTGACAAATCATAGTCCTCTTCTGATAAGTCTAGGAATCAGGAATACCTTTAAGAAATTTTGAATTATATATTCCCGTCACACATTCTCAACTCCTTGAGAGTAGGAACCCTATCAAGAAATCTAGGAACTAATTCATAAAGATAAGATGGAGAGATATGAATTAAGATATGGCATTTTTATAAATTTTAAAAACAATCAACAGTGCCATTCACATACATCCCATGTAAATCTAGTATCTAGGGTATTATCACTAACAAGATGATGAGCAAGCTGCACCAGCTAACTTGGAGCAAGAACAAGAAATGGTCGCAGCTATAGAAGGATGAAAAAGAAGCCACGAGCAAGGAATAAGAAGGAAGAAAACGAAAATGGAGTAGCCAACCAAGACATTTTCTAAACCCTCTGTAAATTCTCCCAAAAACTAGCTATCTTCTTGTGTAAGCCTCACCTCAACCCATGCCTTCATCATGCAATGAATTAGAGCATTTAATGCTTTGATGCAAAAAAAGTGACAAGATTCCGATCGACTGAACTGGAGGGTTCAATTGACTGAAGTTGTCTAGAACTAAAAGGTTCAAAGTCCGGTTGACTAACCTAAAGGGTCTAGTCAACCGAATCTGACAACTTCACCTACTTCTCATATTTTGCACCCTAACCCTGTTATTAACATTTAATATCCTTTGCACTAACTAATAATGTAACCAAGGCCCCTATCAACTCTTGACAGTGCACACCACTATCTAATAGCGATCTCCCATGTCCATAGATCCATGTATCCTGCACATAATAACAACCAACATCATTGTCCCACAATGATGAGGAACACGCTAATAGCTACAGATCACTAATCTGATACATTAGTCAATATGTGTGTGACTTTCTAGGTCACATCCATGTAGTAATCAGGATGTGTCAACTCCATGATGTCGATGGATCCCATCGACCTACTAAGAGGATCTCTCTAAATTCCCAAAGCACCTTGAAAGATCCTGAGTATCCTCTAGCCAGGACTCAGGATGTTCCTAATGGCAGTGAAGTCTAACTTCATATGAACATTTAACCCTTCTTAATTACCCCACACTATAGTCTTTTCACTAACTAACATTCCAACTGAGTGAAAGTCATGGACTGATTAAGTTCACAAGACTAGGTAGCTATGATAGATCCAGTATGATGTGATTGAGGTAGCATATCAGATCCAATATGACATTGGAACTCTTTCAAATCTCATGTTCAATATGGCAAGGGGATTTCCAATCACAATCACCAACATATACCATATAGAATGTTCACTGCCATCCAATGGAGGTCAATAAATTCCATTAGCAAACATCTGCCTCCATACACCACTACACAGAGACCACACAGAGAGCATCCCAACCTCTTACATTAGATGATTCTACTCAACGATAAATCCCTAACACCAATGCATAAGACAACATGTTGCATCTAGTCAAAGGACTAGACACAGAATCTAGAGCCAATAATAGATCATTAATCCTAAAGCCATGTGATTATCGCATGTGTCACATTCAACAAATGTTTTAACAACACTCATCCATATGTCTACTATATGCATCCCATGCAATATGGTGTGTAACTCACCACCCCATTCCCATTAGCATCCCCTACTAATAATAGTAGTAGCCCATGTGCTGGTATACTAATTGATAAATCATATTCCCCTTCTGATAAATCTAAAGACTAGAAATACTTTTAAGAAATCCTAAATTAGAGATTAATGTTACACAGTCTCAACACTTTGAGAATAGGAACTCTACAAAGAAATCTAGGGACTCATTCATATAGATGAGACAGAGAGATATGAATGAAGATATGATCTTTTATTAATATCAAGAATACATCAACATTGTCACTCACTTACATCTCATGAAGTGTAAATCTAGCATTTAGGACATTATCACTAATATATTGAGTACGAGTTCTTCGAGAAGGAGTCGGTTGTGACCAAGTTCTTTGTGCTTTCAATGTAATCTCAAAACTTTCCTTTAGTGCCCCCTGAAAAAGGATTAGACTGGACACAAACTTCCTTAGGGCTAATGGTAGTGCCACTCACAGTTCAATATTTTTTAATAACCCAGTAACTTTTTGTAATGCATGCATTCCTTCTTCTTGTTGGCATCGCAAGGCTTCATACTCCGCCCATGACACCATGGGAAGAGTTTGTCCAATTGGGTCTATGAGTCCTGTGGGATGTAAGAACCCATATTTTCATGAGGTTTGATGGGTGTCGAATCCAACAAATAATAAATTCCTGCTCTTAAAAATATAAATTGTGGTAGTGATGAGCAAGGTCGTATCCACAGGGATTGGTTAGATCTATTCCTTTAAAAACTTAAAATAAATAGAAGAAATAATTTGGGGGGGGGGTTTGAAACTTGAAATTTAAACAATTAAAAATAGAATATTGTTCTAAATTAATAAGACAAATCAGAATGTAAAAAGATTAAAACAATCAATAGAAACGCTTCCGGTAGAAGGGATTTATCCACCAATGGTTATAACACTGATCATTGATACCAAAGTCACTAATTTTCCTTGAATACTTGGCCTTAGAAAGAACAACAAGCTCTGTTCATTCGATGTTTCCCTTACTTCTTAGTTAATTAAAACAAGCTCTTCAATTAACCCTTACCTTCAAACAACCCTAGAACAAGCTCTCTAGAATTTAATTCAATGGCAGCATTAAACTTTGTGAAAACAAGACCAAATCTGAACAATAAACACACAAGCTCGATTTATTTAATTCAACACATGTACTCCCTAGGAATTGAATGAAAACTTATCCATAATCATCAACCCTAGTTGCTATTTATGCAAGAAAGACCAAACAATTACGGATTTGGTATTCAAACTAGCAATTAATCATGCGTCAAGAATTGAATAGCGGTCGTCTATGCAATCAAAAACATACAATCATAAACAATAAAATCAGAAGATACATAAATATTCAAGAGAAAACCAGATTGCAAATAAACTCAAAAAGATCTCACAGTGTTCTTCACCATGGGTTCAAAGTATCCTTCTACCGAAAAATAAAAATTTAGCCACACATAATGAGAGAAATAACACAAAAAGAAGAGAAAATATGAAAGGGATGTTTCTTCCTCCTCTTGGATGTGCTTCTCTACCTCTTTTCCTTCCTGAAAGTCCTCCTTCTCAAGCTTGGATCAAGACTTTAAATATCCCCTAACAAAGAATCCAAATCAGCAAAGGAATTAGGGATCCTAGACTCCCGTCACTTACAAGCTCGTTTTGGGCTTCGGCCTCTTCTTGAGAATTGTATTTCAGAATGTTTAGATGAATTTAGGCTTTTGAATCACTCGATTTGGATCTCAGAAGCTCAAGTTATGGCCTTTTAAAGATTCCATGTTTGTGTAGAATTCTAATCCAATTAGGATTTAGCCCAGCTTTTTGGCTCTAACTTGAAGCAATGTTTGGAGGCCCAAATGAACTTGGATTTGGACAAATCATACCATTATGGAAATCCCAAGAAGTCCTCTACAAAATCTCTGAAGACATGATTCATGTTCTTGAACTCTAACATGTTCAAAAATCTGAAAGAATCCCAAAAGGTCAAAATATTAAAAAGCTGAAATTTTGTAAGTAAAAGCCCAATTTATTCTAACCTATCTAAAATTGCCTTAACCATAAAAATAAGTATAAATCAACACAATAAGGCATAAAAATCACCCAAGAGACCATATGTAAGGGAAATAAATATATGAAATTATGGACTCATCAAGGTTGCCACGTAATTTAAGCAAGTTTAGAATACTGAAAAATTGGCTTGATAGTAGTTATAAGTATCGAATCGACTGCAGGGATTGCCTCGAAGTGAAATTGTCTAAAGAAAATGATATGGTCTCGACGAGTGTTTCAAGATAGGATTTATGGTATTGAAAGAAATCAAAATTGAGATAATTTTCGGTACAGCTAAAATGCAACTATTATTTAGGCTGCAAAATCGAATTATCATAAAGGACCTCTGAAAAAAAATTAGAAGTTTGAGGGGGCTCCAATTATTCGTAATGAGCAACCTTTCAGCAGTTTCGAGATGAAATGATAACCTGGTGAGGATACTGGGATAAAATCGTCATTATCGAGTAAGCTTTAAGTTATTAATTGTGGATTTTCGGTATCAAAATGCAATTTAATTTGATGTTTAAGAGCATAGTTGCAATAAAGAAATTGCTCAAGTGAAATTAAGAAGGAAATTGGGGTTTATGTGTAATTTTATTTAGTTTAAATGTGTAATTTAATAGTGTAATATATAATTATATATATGCATAGGTTACGTATTGTGTGTGCGTGTGCGATGGTGGCCCATGCTCTACAAACTCCAAGCCATGCCTTGCAAGATTTGGAGAAATTTACACGCAATGAGGCGTGGCTAAGGAAGCTGTGGTTCGCCTATAAATAGCAAGTAAGAGGAAGAGAAATAGGAGAAGAAATGGAAGCTGCGGTCGAGAGCTTGAGGGAGGCCTAGAGTTTGCCTTAGAGAGAGAGAGAGAGAGAGAGCTTGGTCGAGAGAGTGATGGCAAAACTAGTGGTTGGTTAGTCGGGTTGATGGCCGAGATGGCGGCCAGAAATGATCGCAGCAAGCGGCCAGCAACCATGGCCACGCAGAAGAAGGCAAACCAGCAAGCAGCAGGAAGCCGCGGTGCCGTTAGGGGCGTGCGATAACGACTTGTTAGGTTGGGAAAGGCCATGGTAGTAGCTGGTGAGGCTGGCAGTGGCGCGATGGTCGATGGCGACGTGCGAAGCTAGACAGGCGGCCATGGTAGTTCGCAGGAAGTAGGGGAAGAAGAAGAAGAAAAAGAAGGAAGAAGAAGAAAAAAAAAGAAAGGAAAAGAAAAGGAAAAAAAGAAAAAAAGAATGGAGAAAATTCTAAAAAAAAATCTCGAAAAATAGGAAATTGATATTTATTAATATTGCAAAAATTTTGGGCGAGAAAATGGTTCGGGCACACATTTCGAGGATACAGCACGCATACTAAGAAAGCTTGAGAGCCTAAGTTAAGGTAAGTAAAATTCTCTAAAAATTGTAGAAATTCAGGAATATTATTTTACGAATTGTCATAGCAAAATATTTGAGAAAATATTTGATAAATATTTAGTTTAGATTTATTGAGGAAAAATAGGAAGAAATAAAGAGAAAAATAAAGAAAATGCAAGAAATTATGGAAAAATAAGTTTTAATGCTTATTTAAATAAATGTGGTGATTAGTATGCATTGAGGCTTAAGTTGAAGTGACTCGTGCAAATTTTAATATTGCACGTATATCGAGATGATGCATGAATTTTGAGGCAAGATGCGAATATCGAGGTAGCTCGATAAGCTTGAGAAGGTAAGTGGTACTTCCCAACTGGATTTAGTTTTATGGAAAATGCTTGGTTTGTAAGTGGTTCAACCTAAAACCCGATTTTAAGTAAATGATTTTATCATGTTGTCATCCCTTGATGTGAATATATCATGCAGATTGTATTTACACATATTGATGATGAAATATGCATATGTTCACAATGATATTATTGATCATGTATCACATAAGGGTTCGGGATTATGGACTGACACTGCTACTCTACTAAGGGTGCACCCATACATCTCGGCCTGGTAAAGAGACTGTAAAAATGGGGAGCAACAGTTGGGTGCGGTCGACTCAAACCGAAATGATATGGAAATGACATTTTGCATTTTGCATTCATGCATGAAATATGTTTATTATTCCCTTACTTAGATAATTCATCATCTAACTTGGGTTTTGCCCCTGGAATAGTCAAACGTTCTAGTTGAAGATTGTAGCAGATACGAGGATGAATGAGGCATAAAATGACACTTAGCAAAGTGCATGATGAATTGAATGGTGAATGAAATGTATGTAATTATAGCACATGTACATAAGTTCTGCTACTTTGAAAACTGAATGTTTTGAGAAATGATGATATATAACCATTTGGTTAATGATGATGTAAAACCCTATTTAGGGTTAATGTTAGTTGAGAACTTATGCTATGTATTAAATTATGTTGAGGAGCGATGATGTAAGAACTGAATTTCGATTAATGTTAAGAAGTTAGGTTCGATCCTTACTTCTGCATTTGATGTGTATAATGATTCTCTTTCGAGAAAATGTATGGAAATTTTGGCATAGATATGAGGAATGATATTATTTAGCTTTAAGTTTGAAAGAAAAAAAAAATTATTATCTTAGAATTGTCCCAAGTTAAAACAACACCCTGGAAAGCAGGGTGTTACATGGGATGAGTTTCCCACCGACCCTAGGGGTGAGTCTCTGGCTAATCTTGAGAGTGGTTCCCTAACTTGCCCGAGGGATGGATTTCTAGCTAGTCTTAAGAGTGAGCCCCAACTGTAATACCCGAGATTTTTTTAGAATCAAATAGGATGTAATGCCTGAGACTATAGGGTTTCAATACTTGAGGAAATAAGTCATTTCAAGAGATTATTGAAGCCTAAGACAAAAGATTATTTTTTGAACCAAGGGCAATGTAACGCCCTATTTTCTCGGGCACGTTAATTCTTGGGATGACATATTTTTTTCTTTCAAACTAACACTTAAATAACATCATTCCTCGCATCCGTCCCAAAATTTCCCTACATTACTTTATCTCGAAAGAGAGATGCATCATATACATACCTCAAATGCGAAAGCTAGAATCGAACCTAACATCTTACTTTAACATAAATCAATTCCTACATCATCATTCCTCAACGTTAAACATAAATCATATCTTACATCACCATTTCTTAAACTTAATCCCCAATACAAGACTTATGCATCAATGGAACATAAATTTCTCAACATGACTTAAAATATAACATACATCCTCAATTAACATCAACCCTAAACAAGGTTATACATCATCGTTCATCAATCATTAGTCATAACTCATATCTTACATCATGGACCTTTCAAAGCGTTTAGATTTCAAAGTAGCAGAACTTAAAACACATGGGCTACATAACGTACATTCCATTCACATTCAATTCATCCTGCACTTAGCTAAGTGCCATTTCATTTCAATTCAATTCATCGTGCACTTGGAAAGTGCTGTTTCATGGCTCATTTATCCTCGTTTCTGCTACAATCTCCATCTGGAACATTTGAATATTCCAGGGGCAAAGCCCAAATTAGATGATGAATCATCTAAGTAAGCAGTACAAAATCATTTTCGTGCATATATGTAAAATGAAAAATGTCATCATTCCTCATTTCCTTCCGTGAATCGACCGCACCTTATGCTACCCCCATTGCTACGGCTTCTTTTCCATGCTGAGGTCAATGGTGCAGTGGTGACGATCTGCATTCTCGTTTACACCTTAATGCTACCCCTCATTGCTACGGCTTCCTTTCCATGCCGAGGTCAATGGGTGCAACGGTGCCATCGTGAACTCATATGCAATGCATGATTAATAACATCATTGTGAATATATACACATTTCATCATTAAACATGTAAATGCAATCTACATGACATAATCACATCAAGACATGACAACATGATAAAATCATTCGCATCAAATAAGGTTTTCGGTTTGAACCACTTTCAAATCAAGCATTTTTCATAAATCCAAATTCATTTGGGTAGTACTACTTACCTCATTCGCATCTCATAACATCTTGATTCTTGTGCCAGGCCTCTAACGTAATTAATTCGAATCCTCAACGTACCCTTAACTTAACCTCTCGGGCTTCCTCGATATGCGTACCTGACCTCAAAACACGTGACTGACCTCGATTGCCACATAAATCCTTGATTCCCGCACACCACCTCAATTCTTGCACATTACCTCGCTTTCTGTGCATTTACCTCGATTTTTGCGCCACATCTCAATTTTCATGCACCGCCTCGATTTTCATGCACCGTCTCGAAACACTTGCCTAAACTATTTTTCTTACCAAAACCTCTGAAATATTAATACATCTCCATTTCCCATTTTCCTGGATTTTTTGAGATTTTTCCTATAATTTTTTCCATTTTCTTTCCTTTTCTTTTCCTTTTTCTTCTTTTTTTTTTCTTTTATTTCTTTCTTCTTCCTCCTCTCTCCATCTTCTTTCCGCACCTACAACTCCTTTTTCTTTCTTCCATGGCCGCGCGAACTAGCTTCATGCTCGCCCCAGCCCGTGCCTTCTTCTTCACCGAGCACACGGTCACAACCCAGCCATCGCACTGTCGCCTTGCTGCCACCCGCGTTGCCCCCAGACTCCCGCTAGTCGCCACCACGAGCCACCCACGCTGATGGCTCAGCTATTGCGAACCAGCTGCTACGAGCTCGCTACTCGTAGCTCCGGCGAGCCGCCGTCGCTAACACCGCCCCGGGCCACCTCGAGCCACCGAACCAACTGTTGCTCTGGCTTCATCACGGCTGCTCCAGCTCGCCTCGCATCGACCTGCTCACTGCCATGGCCGTAAGCTGTGACCATGGTTGCTTCCTGCTAGCAGCGGCCATCCAACTCTCTCTCTCTCTCTCTAGTTCTCGGCTTCTCTTTCGATCTCTCTCTCTCTCTCTCTCTCTCTCTCTCTCCTTTTCTCTTCACTTGGCCAAGGGCTCTCGACCATAGCTTCCATTTCTCCTTTGCAACTTCTCTCATTTTTTTTTCCTTTTTATTCCTTTCCTATTTATAGTCAATGAAGCTTGGCCTCCACTCTTCTCCTAACAATCCTCTCAAATCCTATACAAAACCCCTCACCCCAATCCAACTTTTTCACGGCTTGCCTCCCACGCGAACAGACAGATTTCTTGGAGATTCTTCACGTGTGCATCGACTCCCCCTCCTTGCCATCACGCGAGCGTGCCTATATATAATACTTATTATACTATTATAATTATAGAAAAAATATATATTAAATCCCATAATTTATCCTTAATACACTTGGGAATTTCTCTAATTCCAATACACCCCTAATACTCAAATTAAATTTCAGACGATGCTTTAAATCCATAATTAATGACTTTAAATATACTCAATAAGGATGATTTTGCCCTCGGGTTCTCACCGGTCCTTGATTCATCCCACAACCACTAAAGGGTTGATCCTTACAAAAAATCAAAGCCCCTTTAGGGTTCCGTTGACTTCCCGGACGTCCCATATGATAACTCGGTATTTCAGCCTAAAACGAAGCTGTATTTTAGCTGTACTAAAAACTGTCTCAATTCTGATTTTTTTTACTTCCATAAATCCTATCTCAGAACGCTCATCGAGCTCATACCATTTCCCTTAGATAATTACACTCCAGAGCATTCCCTACAGTCGATTTGGCACTTTATTTTGCTATCAACCCCATTTTTTGGTATTTTAATCTCACTAAAATTACGTAGCAACTTTATGCCGAAACGGGGTCTTAGAGGCAAAGTCGTAATTATTGAAGTTTGGGTAAAAGTACAATTAACCAAAAGTCTTGGGAATTAGTGTAAAAGATATGAACTTTAAAATATCTTTGGAAATCAAACTTCAATCAAATGTAGTTTTGGATTGTTTTGAAGTCCAAACCCAAGTATTCTCAAAATCTTTGCTTAGCCTCCAAGATTACTTAGCCTCTAAGGTTGGGACATGTGGCAAGCTTTTATTGGCCACACATGGAAGGTAATAATGAGGCCTCATGATTATATAGGACACATGACACCATTTGATAAGAACACATGGATTGTAATGATTATATGGGACACATGACACCATTTGATAAGAACACATGGATAGTAATGATTATATAGGACACATGACACCATTTAGATGAAAACAAATGGAAATAATGATTATATGGGGCATATGACATTATTTAAATGGAAACACATGGATAGAAAAGTCTTCTCCAAGTTTTTACTTAACCTCCAAGGTTGGGACACATGGCACCATTTATATGGGAACACATGGAAGTAATGATGAGTCCCAAATAATTACGGTGACACATGACATGTTATGATTTCTCGGGTAATTCTATAAATAAACTTGAAATCTATCTTCCCAAGCCATTTCAAAATTTTGTGAGTCGAATCCATGCCACTTTGAGAGCACTTTTAGAGAGAGATAAGATCTTGAGTGTAAGGGGGAAGTTCTGTAAAAAGAAAGAGAGAAAGTCGGTGAAAAACAAGGGAGAAAGCAAATGAAAGGCAAAGGCTTAACGAAAAGCGAACAGCTACCAAAGAACTTCTATAACAATCAACAACTCAAAGAGGTAAGTCTGATTTCTTTCCATAATCATATAGAGGATTAAAATAGGAGTCTGTAGCTTCAAACGGAAGTCGAATCGGAGTTAAAATGAGGGAGATATGACAAAAATACGAAAGGGTGTCGAATTTGCCACCAACATGTGCAAATACGCGCCACCTCATCTTGGGGCGCGTGGAAACTCCGTTTCCCATGAAATTTTTTAGTTTTCCTCCTATTTTAATGCCATACAACTTTGTGTAAAAATATTTTGAGTTTATTACATGAAACTTCTATAACTGCGGCAAAATCAAGGCCTATACCCTATGAATAATAAGTCTAAAAGGTATACAAGTAAGGTGAGTGGTTCTTGCATCTAAAAAACTCCATATTGGTCATATGTTGGTTCATTTGTGTGATGTTTGTGGCTTGCACTTCATGATTCTCTTTGATTAAGTATATTTCTTCGTTCCTACATGCATCACCAGTGTTGTGGACTATTGATGAGGTGGATGTGGTGATTTGGGGAAGGAATCCGGTGCCCTCAGTGGGGCTAAGGACATCTGACCCCAATCACATGCCTCGGTGGCTAAGGTGTTTGAGGAGACTTCATACTCACGTTGCATTTTACATCTGCATGCATAATTAGCTTTGAACCATCTCACTTAGATGTCAAAATCTAATTTGGGTGTTTGATACCCCTGGAACATTCCACGTTCCAGGTATGTTAGTTGTGCCAGGTATGAGGGAGACAAGCAGAAGATCTGGGAATGAGGTGGTCGAGACTTAATTCTAGTCCTTTAATTTTTGTTGTGTCTATTTTAAATGTTGTAGCATATGCCTCACGTGATGTACTATTAAACCCTATAAGAGTTTGGATTCCTAAGAGACTTGGGTTTTCTCCGTTGGGAGTTGTATGTTGTACTTATTTCTTTGATCTTGAGAAGATCGTGTTGTAGTTGGGGAATAAATGTTACTTGGGTGGGTACATCTTTGAAATATAAGGGTTGTGTTTAGTTTTGTTTTACTTCTACTTTGTGTTTGGGTATATTAGTGTTCGTGACATTGCAGTTAAGTCCGAAGGTGATCTATTGCAAACAACTGCTAAGATACTTGGAAGTCACCTAAGTATATGTCTTCATCTTTTATGACTCATAGAAATCCTAGCTATTTAAGCTCTCAGGTTTGATCCTTACTTCCGTTGATAAAGGATTTTCAATAATGCTCTTATGTGGTAAATAGCCCAAAATGCTTGTATTTAGCATCATTATATATTGGGAAAAGTGGGGCGTTACACCAACTTTCCCTAGGGGTGAGTTCCTAGTTGGCCTTAGGAGTAGAGTCTTGGTTGGCCTCAAGAGTGAGCCCCTAGAGGGCCTTAGAGTTGAAAATCTCAAATGGTATGAGGTGGACTATCCTGTGATAGTCTCATGGGGTATGAGAGATATCTAATGCCCCAAGTGAATGTCGTAGGAACTAAGCCTCCACTCCTTCCTAACTCTGTTGATTGGTGGTGCTTTTTGTTCGGGCCATTGTAGACTAATTCGTTGCTTTTTTGTACATTTCCCACAAACGACTCCGATTTTTGTTCCCAAGATACAACAATGAATTTATTTGATTGGGAACGTCATCGTCTGGCCGCTTGAGTCTGCAAGGAAGAAAACAATCAGAGGTGTTAGTGTTAGTGCATTGAATGTTAGATTTACATTACATGTGATGTATGTGTAGCACTAATGATGTATTCTTGACACATATATTTATATATATATATGAAGTCATATCTTCATTCATACTCTCTATTTTTTTTATGAATGAGTTCCTAGATTTCCTAGTAGATATTTGATTCTTAAGTTGTAAGAATAATATGACACGGATCTCTAGTTCATGATTTCTTAAAAGTATTCCTAGTCTCAAGATTTATTAGAAGAGGACTATGATTTATCCATTATGGACCAACACGTGTGCTACTACCATTATTTAACATGTGATGCTAATGAGTATGGTTGTGAGTCATAAACCATCTTGTATAAGATGCAAATAGTAGACATGTGGGTAGGTGTTAGTTAAACATCTACTGAATGTGATGCCTATGACAAATCAATGGCCTATGGGGTCTTAGTTGGTTGTGGTTTGTAAACCCCTGGCCAGCGTGAGCATGATTAAAAAGTCATTTATATCGAAAGTTGTTTCGAGATGCTACCTTAATCACAATGTATTGTATCTGTCATAGTTACTATGTCTTGTGAGTTTAATCAATCAATGACTTTCACTCTTTCAGGATGTTAGATAATAGAAGGATTATAGAGCACGGTGATTGAAGAGCCTTAATAGGTTCATTTGAAGTTCAGACTTCATTGCCATTAGGATCGTTCTGAGTCCAGGTTAGGGGATACTCATGATCTCTTAGGATGTTATAGGGATTTGGAGAGATCCTCATAGTAGGTTGAAGCATTTGACTGGCGTTAAAGAGTTGACATGTCTTTACTGCTACATGACTATGAATCTAGAAAGTCACACGCACACCGAGTGTTGTGCCGATTAGTGACCCATTGGTGTAAACGTGTTCCTTAATCGTCATTAAATGTTAATGATGACGGTCGCAATCTTATGTCATTTAGTTAGATCCAATTGTATGAGAGACTGCTAATTGTTAGCGAGGGCACATCATTAATCATTAACGGGGCCTTGGTTTCACTAAGTAATAGTGAAAAGGCTATTATTGGATAATACTAGGGTTGAAATGCAATATCTGGAAGCTGATGGCATGAATTGTCGACCGTTGGGCAAAGGGCTGTCAACTGTTTGCTACTGGGTTCAATTTCCCAGGTCCATCCACTATATAAATGTAGGTGGGGTGAGTGGAGGAGGGACACGACTGGAACCTAGGATAAGCTTGGAGAAGGTTTAATAGAAATAGAGAGGGCTCATTGAATGCTTTTTTCTCTCCCTTCTTCCTTCTAGCTCATTGTCGTTCTTGCTCTTCCTCCATAGCCACAAGCTCGAAATTGGTTCTTGCTCACAGTTTTCTTATAGCTTGCTCTCCCATCTTTGATTGAAGTTGTTAGATAGCAAGGTTGCTTTTCGTGGAATTAGTTAAAGCTTTGGATCACCTTTTCCAAGAGGGCCCTAGTCGTACTTTGGAGAAGGGTTCAATGGCAACTCAAGTGTGGATGAACTAGTTCCTCTACACTTGTGGAGGTGGGTTGTTGGCCCGATTGGCTTGTAGGTTCGTTGGAGCATTTTGGAGCGGCTTGGTGTTGACTTTGTGGACAACTGGCAGTAGCAAAGCTTCCTTGGAGGTATATCTGAAAACCCCCCAAGGATGTTTTTGTGTTTTGTGCATGTGGATGACTAGTATCGGGTTTTGTAAGGGTCGTTTTTGCTTTCGTTGTGTGTTTAGTTTTGAAAATGTTTTAGAAACTATTTTCCCTTGCATTGATCCACTAAGTCTTGATTTTTCGGGCCTCGCCCCTTTTAATAGGGCTTAGGGATATCCCCACGCAAACACTCTAATACTTAAATCAAACACCAAGAATGCTAAAAATAAAAGAGCAAAATTCACACTAATATCAAATATGTACATTTTCTAAAATAAGTGTCTGCTTATTTATAAAGGGGTATGGAGTAATCTTAAGTAGTTTGGAATTAAGATTCTTACAAATGACATCTTTTACAGATGATGTTTATCCTCTTAGAAAGATTTTCGGATGTTAGAGTTATCCTAATTTGCATGCTACTTGGGATCCCTCATATTTGGGGAAACGTTTTTGTGGTGAAGCTGTACCCAAGGGGCAAGGTTGTCCCTTTCCTTCCCCCCCAGGTGCTTAGCTCTGGGACCATGGTCAGAGCATGGCGACCCTGGCTACCCCATAGGGGCTACTTCTCACCATGACCCCCTCATGGTTGTTATTGCAAGGCCACGGAGGTGCCTCCCACGTCTGTCATGGTTGGTCCACGAGGGTGCCTTCCATAGACCCCCCCTCCTTCTTGGGAACCTACTCTGTTAGCTTGTGGGTTATGATGGCCACATGCTGTGGGCGGCTTGATCTCCTATGGCCCTCTACCATTGGGTCAACCCAGTTAATCTGGGTTGCGTTTATTACTATTTATTAATTAATTTTGTTCAATGTGCTTTTTTTTCCATAACATATCAAAACCAGTATTCAAATTGAATTGAACTAAATCGCCAATTTCAGCTAGTTCAAGTCAAATATTTCGGTTTAACTAAAATTTTGATTGCCTCTAAATTTTATCATGTTAGATTTGTCATGTATATGTATATATCCCACCGAAAACCAGATGTGCCCCATTTAAACTCTAGCCTTTTTATTTTCTTAAAAAAAAACCAATTCCTTTCTCTCCATAAGCTTGCTGGCACAATAGCCACCAAACCTTCGATCAAAATTAGATCAATTTGTCCTTTTGGGAATGGTTGAAAAACGACCCGCTAAGACCAACTTGACCCACTAAGATTCATCAAGTTTTATCAGATTGATTCACTTAATAATTATTGAGTTTAATTTAAATCATTATAGACGAATTTGAATCTCAGGAATGTGATTAAGTTTAGCTTGCGCTAGGACCAACTTGGCCCATTTAAAAGCGAAATACTTATTTGTCCTTTTTTTATAAGCTATTGTAAAATATGGAGTTATAGAGACATGGACAATACTGTAGACAATGAGAGAGAGAGAGAGAGAGAGAGAGAGAGAGAGAGAGAGAGAGAGAGAGAGAGACTTTCCTCAATCAAAGGCTTTCTGCCAGAGATCTGCGCCCCACAGTAAGTAAACAAATCTACTCTAGTCCTTTACTTCTCTTCTGTGTATCCCTGCTCTCTCATCTCCGCCATGACAAAACGTACGTACTGCTGCTACAATACTAACTGCCACTGCCTATCATCTCCGTCATCTTCACTCACTCTCTACTCTATTCTACTTTTGACAACCGATTATATAATAATATGGGAAAATGTTAAAGAGCATTATTAATTTTTATGTAATATAAAAGTTTATATGATTATACATTAGATTTCGTATTATATATTATTTTTATTATATAATACACACTTTCTATATCATACGAGTTATATTCCGCGTTGTATAAGATACGGACAGAGAAACAGTGGGAAGGGGGACAAGGTTCCCTGTTGTGGCAACGCGACTACAGTATGAATACCATAGTTGTTGGCCATTAATAAATATAGCATACATCAAATATATACTACTATGGGACCAAACATTAGGCAAACCCACAAGATGACATGACCCTTTTCCCTTCATAGCCTTTAGTTTCCTCTTTAATCTTTCCATTCATTTTCCTTTTCTTGGCATTTGACACAGCACAGGGAAGAAGAGCCTTTTGGCATTTGAATCTTTTTCTTAATTTATCTCCTCTTCTGTTGCCATCACCTTTCCTTTCATTTCATCACCTTTCCTTTTATTTTATCACTCTATGTCTATGGCCCTCCTCTATCCTACCCATCGAGAGCCATTTCAAAAGAAGCTTTTCATTCTTTTCTACTTTCTCTTTCTCTCCTTCTAACGCCAGCTACTGCTCTTACTTGTATAAGATTTGAATCATCTGCTTTGTTGAAGCCCTCCCTCTCTCTCCCTCCCTCTCTCTCTCTCTCTCTAGATCTGGTCTTTCCATCACAATAGACGGGCTCGTTCGTTCTGATTGAAAAACTGGATTCTGCAATATCAAATTAATTGCCCATGTTTCCTGATCTTCTCAACTTATTCCCTCCAAAACCCTCAAAAACAAGCCCCTTCAACCGCACTTGCTGCGCCTCTCTCTTTTTCTCTCTCTCTCTATAGCTGCTCGAGATGGGTCTCTGCAAAAGGCCCCTACCTCTGCTTCAACTTGTCTGGCTCCTCATAGTGTTCATCGCCATTATTCTGGGTCACTGCCAGGCCTCAAGAAGCACCAATGCGTTCAAAATCAAGGCCAAGCCTCAGGACACATCAGCCCACTATTTCTTGGGGTTCTTGCCAAAAGGAACACCCATCCAAGCCTCTGGTCCATCAAGGAGACACAATGATATTGGCATCAAAAGCTGGAGATCACCCTGAGAAAAACCAGAGCAAATTTTTTGAACTAAAAAGGTGACAGTGCTATATATAGTCTCTTCCACTCCTTTTAGAACTATGAATCAAGAGTTGATGGCTAGGGTACGTAAATCAGGTTTGTTGAGTATTCTACTTTTTTTTTTTTTCTTTTCCTTGGTTTTTTTGGTTTTTTTTTTTACTAAGAAAGGATCATGTTAGGCGATGCTATGTTTGTGGGGATCTGTTGTTTTCACCTCCATCCTCGTGAGGAGTACTAGGGCTAGTTTCTTACTTGGTTTACTCCGACTTCTGGGTAATTAAGATCTGTGTACAGTGAAGAGATTATACATGCAAAGTTTCCAGTTATATATGTATAGACATTGAGAAATTAAGTCCCGATCGCTTTTTAAGGTTTGTTTATTCATTCATTATGTGTACATATGTCCGTGTGTGTGTCTTCTTTCTCACATTACGACCGAACTAAATCCTTTCAACTCAATAGTGCCCATTCTCAATCACAAATACATATATATTTTTTTTTTATTTCCGAGGTGATCGGTCAAGGAAGATTGATGATGACAGGATGTGTTGTGTGACGGCATGTCCCGTGAGAAAACCCAAAAACTGATCGATTGTGGGTTTCTTTCCTTTCTTCCATTCAATCAACTGTACTGTACTGCATTACCCTTTGTTCAAGGAATGCAAATTTTAAGATCCAACAGCTGTGGTTGTATGTATTATAGTTGATTTGATACATTGACAAGGCAGGATGATTACCTCTGCACCCTGGACACCACCTTTTTCGTTTTTTCACCAGAAAAAAAGATAAAAAAGTATAATTTACCTTTACTTTCTTAAAGAAATAGTGATTACAAATGAAAAGTTTTATGTAGATTTATATTTAATTACTAGGCATTGATGGGCTTATTGATTAATATTTCTCTATTGAGAAGAAACCTACCAAGTGATGTATAATATTCATAAATTAAAGTTACATTATCTTATCCTTGTATATGAATTTTGTATATATTTTAAAAAATAAATTTTATTAGGATGGATCCTGCAAATATAGTCAACCTATTAACTAGGAGACAGGGGGAAGGTAGTATTAGTATGTGGTTTGGGTGGTTTTAGTAATTAGCATTTTACCATTCTCTACTAGTTCTGAATTAATAAAATTTTGCACAATTATATATATATAATATATATATACACACACATATGACGTCTCTCAAGCCATGTTTTCGAAATACAAGACAAGATTAATAATAGTACTTTTCATTAAAAAAAAAAGAATAATAATGAATTTTTTATTATAAAACTTGAAGAAACTAAAGCAACAAAATGAATATACAAGGAGAAAGTTTTTTATGGTCACATTTTAAAGATTACTCTTTTAGGAGGTTATCTATTAAGATAATTATTTATAGCACTCTCCCTTAGATAACGACTCTATAATAAAAAGGTCTCGCTAAAAAACCTTCCCATGTAAAAATTCTGTAAAAAAAAATTATTGGTGAAGGAGAAAGGGTACCCTATTCTCTTGTAACTCGCTCTTAAGAAGATTCAATAATGTCTTAAGTGATTATGTATACAATATTTTTAACCCAATGCATTCCAATCTTATGTATCAACTTCGTAAATGTTGTAGTTGGCAATGTCTTTGTAGATAAATCTACTAAATTCACTTAATTATATTTGTTGAACATTAATTTCACCATTCTTCTAAAGATCATGTCTATAAAAGAATTTCAGAGAAATATGCTTTTGTTCTATCAACCTTTGATGTAGCCTCCCTTATTTGTGTAATGCATGCAACATTATCTTCATATAGCACTGTTGGTAATTCTTCTAATGTGTATGACCCACACTTTTCTTGAATATGTTATACCATGGATGTTAACTAAACATATTCTCCACTAGCTTCATGAATTGCAAGTATCTCGGGATGATTAGAAGCAGATGTTGTCGTAATTGTTTGCTTAAAGAATGGTTTTATCCATATAAAATTATTTCAACACTTTTTCCGTGTAAGTGGATTGGTGAACTAAAATTCCACTTAATAGATATTTAATTTGTAAGTCAAGACAAAATTTAGTTTTACAAAAATTCTTCGTTTCAAATTCGTCTTTCAAATAATTGGCAGCTTTATTGAACTATTCAAGAGTTTCAATAAGATTTAAATTATCAACATAGAGTATAATAATGGCAAAACCACATTCTTTTTTCAAATGAAAACAAATGGACAAATCATATCATTCACATATCTAATCTTGAATAGATCTTAAGTAAGATTGTCATACTAGATGGATCTAGATTGTTTAAATCCATACAAGAATCATTGGCGTTTAATAGAATATAAGTTACGATTTTGTGCTTTAGATTGTAATATTTTGAGAGCTCAAGGTCAGATCTAAAAAAAAAACTCTAGAGAAACTAATATATATATCGAGGATAATAAGGAGGGAAATGCTGAATACCTTCTAGGTTGAATGTGGATAAAGAACTCTCAGGTTAAACGTGTTTGAGTTAGGGTAGCTCAATGATAGGTGACTCTTGAGAAGTTCGCGTAGTCCCATCAAGACAAATTGATCCAGTCTTTTCTATTGCTCGATGCGAGATGTTACAAGTGGTATTAGAGGTGACCCTTGGAGAAAGCGGTCTGATGAGGACAAGGAGTGGCGCCGGGGTGCAAGGGCCTGAACAAATAGCGGTTTCTAGTAGGCTTCTAGGATGGTAGCCCCCAAAGGAGAGAATATTTGGGACTAGTTGTAAAGTCGCATGACGAGGACATCATGTGCTCAAGGGGGAGAGGGAGAATGTAATACTCTAAGAGTCCAAGGTTAGGTCTAAGAAGAAACTCTAGAAAAACTAATATATATGGAGAATAGTAAGAAAGGAAATAACACCAACTAGATATCTTTTGGACTGAATGTGAATAAAGAACTCCTGAGTTAAGCATGCTTGAACTAGGGTAGCTCAAAAACGGGTGACTCTTGAGAAGTTCGCATAGGTTCATCAGGATAAGTTGATCTGATTATTCCTATTGCTCGATGGGAGATGTTACACAGACACCTTGAATCCATATGGGATTTTCATATATATATATATATATATATCCAAAGATCCATATAGATAAGTAGTAATGACATCCATTAATTGCATTTTTAATTTTTCTATAACTCTTAATCCTATAAAGAATTGAAACATAATTGTGTCCACTACTGGAGAATATATTTCTTAGTAATATCTATACGTGCCTCTTGTGAGAAACCTTATACAAGGGCTTTATATCACGTTATTTCATTAATTTTTTTTATGCTTCCATATAAATACTCATTTGTATCCCACAAGTTAAACATCATTAATTTGGTGTTTGAACTATATGTCCAAACACTTATACTTTGATAAAGAGTTCAACTTAGTTTGTATTGTTTCTTTCCATTTTGGTCAATTAATCTTATGTCAACATTCTTTAATAGTTTTTGGTTTAGAATCCCCGTTACTTTTGATGATGTCTATAGTCGTTTCACAAACAATCTTATCATCTATGATAATATTATTTTTATCTCACATCTTCCCATAACTAATTGAGATCTCATAATTTTCTAATACCTATATTTCTTCTAGAGATAAACTCTTTTCAAGAGTACTAATATATATGTTGTATTGTAGGAATATTCTTTTCAAGAGTATGTGAATTAGATAAAGTCTCTTCAAAAGTGGTCATATTTCATTTAACTCTCTTAGGTCATACTTCAAAAGTGGGAGTGCAATAGGGATATATACAACACAACCAAAAATTCTGAAATGACAAATATTTGGTTGATGACCAAAAATAAGCTGTGATTGAGAATATTCATGATAGAATGTAAGTCATATACGAACTAAAGATGCAACATGTAGCATGGCATGATCCAAAGCATTAGTAATTAATTAGAGATGCTTAATAAAGTATTCAGCTAAACTATTTTGTATATAAACATGTGGTATAGAATGCTCTATATCAGTACCTATATATTGATATGCAATAGTCATCAAAGCTTTTAGAGGTCAATTCATCAACATTATCAAGATGAATAGTCCTAATTGGATAATTTAGAAATACGCCCTCAATAAAATTAGTTGAGCAATGAGTTTAGCAAATGCAACATTGCGTGTAGACCATAAGGAAATATGTGACAATCTAGTAGATGCATCAATCAGAACTATAAAGTAACTAAATGGACCACATGTTGGATGAATAGGTCCACATATATCTTCATTAATCCTGTATAACAAAAAAAAAAAAACTTGAAAATTTATGATCAACCTTTAAGGGTGACGGTCTAATAATTAATTTGCCTTGTAAGCAGTACATGTATATTTGTTTGATAAAAGAATCTTTGGGTTTTGTAATGGATGCCTATATATTTTCAATTAATTGACGTATCACTATAGGTCCTAGATACCCCCAATCAATCGTGTCATAGCATAAATATATTTGCATCAAACAACTTCTTGTACATAACAACAATATTTGATTTCATTTCTTTTTTGGTTAATATATCATCACGAGTACTCTCATTACTCGATCCCACGATATCAATAGGAGATGTAAATCAGGGGACTCAGTGGCCAGTTTGATCCTTAATTCTACCGCAAATGTGAGGTCGACAAACGATTTTCAATTTTCATGATTGTTCTGACTACTGAACTTTCCTCTTGATCAGAGATCAAACACAGAACCTAAGAATTCAAAGAGCATCACCCCAAAAGATTCGTGTTTTGCCAATGAAACTATGCCCAGGAGCATAATAGTTATATAATATAAACTTGAAGGATATGATGAGAGTCTTCCTAATATATTCTTAACAATGGAAGTAATGTATAAACATTCTTTATTCAAGTATAATCATGTCTCAATATGATATTAATTTCTATGGGTATCCTTATAAATAAGTAAATTGCATTTTGATTTTGAAGAATATAAGACATCTTTAATATATAATTTTGTTTTTTTTCTGATAACAAGTCTTTAACTAAATTTGAAGTGTCATATATTATATTAACAATAGCTTATAATAATATTAATTGTACAAAATGTTTCTCCTTTCCAAGAATTGTATAGTTTGTTGCATTACCAGCGAGACACAAATCTTTGCCATTCATTTTAGAATCAACCAATACTTTCGTGAAATTCATGATTCTTAAAAACATATGTAAATGATCATGAATGAAGATTTGTAAACTAAAGATGGAAATACAAAATTAGAAATAAACATAAAAAACTAAAGCTAATTTTTAAACTATTACTAATTGTTAAACTAACACTATTTTCTATGGTAACTTAATCAGAGTGGACATTCCATCGCCAATTAAATGGTTTTCTATTCCATTTGGGGATTCAAAGAAATCCAAGACATCTAGATTAATAATATCTATTGGCCTCACTATACTTAAAATCTCTTACTAATTTCATGAAATTTGTTTCTTTTTTCTCCTTTCCTTTTATAAAGTTTGGTAGAGATTCACAAGATGCTTGGTTGTATAATAAATAAGTGACCAATGTCCTTTCATACCACATATATAACAAGTGTATCTATAATTTCTTTAAAGTTTTTTTAGTCATTTTCTTCTCTTTGTGTTTTTTTTTTTTAAGAATTTTTTCACCTTTTTTTTTGGTTCTTTGTGATAACTTTCTTTTGAACATATTCTTCACTGTTCTCATAATTATTTTTGTCACGACTACATCATCAACCACGATCATGATGTTCATGGTTCTTGTATACACTTGTATTTGTTTTAGAGAATGGTGTAGAGCTAGTAGGACAAAACTGATGATCTTCAATAAAAACTTATTATTTTTCTTAACCACAAGTAGATATAATATCAGTTTAGAGTATGTTTTAAATGGTCGCTCTCAATATTGCTATTGTGTATTATATTTGATCTTCAAGATCATCTATCATAATTGACAATTAATAATAAGGAACACTAAAATAATTTCAAGTATTTAAATAGTACATACCTTTTGATTGAAAAAGAGAAAAAAAATCTTTATGTTTTAATCTACTAGAGACCGTGTTATTATAAAATTCAAAGAAAATCAAGCAAAAGAATAAAAAAAAATTATTTATGAATAGAATACTTGATCTCTTAAATAATCCAAAATGATCAAGAGAGTGACTATTTATAATGGTTCACCTTTTAAATGGACGATCGTTACCGATACTAATATTTTTGTCATATTTTAAAAATTATCCTTTTAAGTTTACTACAACAAAAATGATTTGTTAAGGTATTTTTTTTAGGGCATTTTTTAGAAAGTGTCCTCTAAAATACTATTTTAAGGCACAATATAAAAAAGTGCCCCAATACAATAACTTTAATGAGGCACAATAATTAAGTGTCCTATAAAATATTATTTTAAGGTACAATTTAAAGAAGTGCCCCAATAAAACAATTCTAATGAGGCACAACAATGAAATGTCCTAATAAACAAATATAAGTGTCTTAATAGATAAATCTAATAAGACAGAATTTTTGAAATGCCTCATTAAAATAATTCTAACAAGACACTCTGATGAAGTGCCCTAATAGATAAATCTTAAGTGTCCCAATAGAATAATTCTAATGAAACTTAGATATACTATAAAATAAATATAAGCACATGTATTAATAAGATGATGTGCAGATTAGGTGGTCAGAAGTAAGCTAGAATTAAGAGAAAGCCTTGTGGGGGATATGAAAAATAAATTTATAATAATTTTTGAGGCATTTTTAAGTGTTGCAACAAACTTAAATTTATAGTTGTTTTTAAGGCATTTGTAAGTGCCTCACTACGTTTTTGGGGCACAGTTACATGGGGCATTATTATTAATGTCCTAATAGTTAAAATGCTCCAATAAACTATCTATTAAGGCATTTTTAAATGCCTCTTAATCTAAAATTTGTTGTAGTAGAAATAGATCTACAAATTAATGTAGAGAGGCCTAATTTTTTTTGCTTTTTTTGAGATATAGAGTTACACATCACAAATTTTGGTGTGAACTGTAATTTTTTTTTGACTAAACTATTATTAAAATATTTTTTTACACTAAAAAGTTAATTTTAATTATTCTTTTACACTAAAAATTAATTTTAATAGTGGGTTGCCTTCAGCTTCAGCTTCAGGCCATGGTAGCCCACACGTGAATCCACCACTATAAGTGGTTATATATTAAGATAATTATTCACAACATTTTTTAATATACAAAAAAAAAATTATAAATGTTTAAATCAATAGATATAAAAAGATTCAAATTTATAATTTTATATTTATTCATATAGTCACCATTTAAATTAATTTTGAAATAATAAATTTTTTTATTCTAATTAATATAAAATATTGACTCAAAACTAAATTTTAATAACAACAGTAATGCAAATGCTTTTTTTTTTTTATTTGTATTCATTCATTCAGGGAGTTTAATTATTAAGTATTACTTACTCTTAATTGGCATAATAATAATTGTTAAAAATAGAATTTCCAGGCCATGGCGTGTGGTTGAAGTGTATATAAGTGCAAGAAAGACACGGTACAATAATAAGTATATAATTAGCTCCACACACGTATATACGTAAAATGAAGAAATTACAGATTTTCCCCAATTATTGCCCGGATATCCCATTTATCCAAACGCATCATTATGCGGAGAAAATGCAAAGTACTCACTGTAACTATCATTAGAGAGGAATCAACATTCCTTCCGAATCCTATGTGAAAATAAATAAAAAAGAAAAAAAGTATCCTTACCCAATCAAGTGTCCAAGAAGGAAGATTGTAGCTAGATCCAAGGAAATTGAGGGCCGAGCCAGCCCTCCTTTTGAAGGACCCTGTCGTCTATCTCTTGCCCGTGAGTCTCTCTTTCTTTTCCTCCCTCCATTTCTTTCCTCTCTTCGTCGTGTGATGGCTGAATTTCTTGCTTTGGTTTGGTAACTAAAAATTTTGGCAATCGCTTTTGATCTCGACAATAAAGAAGAAAATCTAAAATAGGGAAGAATCATCATTGTGATAATGATGATAAGATTTGGTCACTAATTAAATATATATGATGTGGACGAGACTTAGATCATGCGTATTAATGACTTCGATTTAAATGATATGTGTGGACAAAAATAGTAAGGATCACTTGAAGATTTTTAAGTATCGATAAGTATTCTAAATTCTAATGCTTTAAGTTAGTGAAAGAGTCAATCTATATATATTATATAAGTAAATAGTGAAAAAATGGGATATGAAAAGCATTCCAAACAAAAATGATTTTCATTATGCTTATTAAATTTATTTAGAAAGAAATCACATAATTTTTTTTATTTTAAATTTTCTAGATAAATTCATCTCTCTCTCTTTTCGGATAAGTTATCTTGGACCTTACAAATAAATTATCTTGATATAACTTTATCTTATTCATTTTAATAAACGCTACTGTAATAGCCACTAGAAAATGTAAATGTATTAATGAAATGGTGTGAACCCATTAATTATCTACATATAATACAAAATTATGGCATAAACACATTTCCTTGAATAATTGAATTTGAAATTCAAGCATTTCAAATGACTTGAATGAACTTAACCAGTACAAATAATTTCATTTTATCAATGTAACAAATATCTACATTTATATCTACAACTAATTGATTTTTTTAATTTAAAATTATTAAATTTGAAATTTTTACATTTAAAAATAAATTAGTTGAAAAAATAAATTTGAGATTTAATTATTTCAATGTAAAATTTTGGATGATATTATCTTAAATTAATCTATCCAAAATATCTATCTATCTATCTACTATTTAGTAAATTAGTTCCACTTGCATTAAGGAATTGCCATATGGCAACCCCTCATTAGCTCTTTTTTGGCTAAACTTCTTTATTTTTACTCTTTCATGTGTCTATGTATATTGAATTTATAATAAAAACAATTATTTAAAATTTAAGTATATTTGAGATTAATTTTTTTAAATGATATCATTTCAACTCAAAACATATAAATACAACTTGTACTATTTCTAATTTGAAAATATTACATTTAAAACTATATGGTTTTAATAAATGAGTTTGAAATTTAAATATTCTAAATGATAACATTTGAACTTAACATATCCAACTATAAGAATTTTAATTTAAAATTATTTATTATTTGGATAAATAAATTTAAAATTTCAATATTTTAAATTAAAAAATTTAAATAAATTGCATAGATTTAAAATTTAAAATTAAAATTATTTATTATATCTAATTATTCTCTTACTCGCGATGATGATAGTAACTCTTTGTTCTTTATGTTCAAATTTTCTGTTTTGACTTCTTATTTGCACTTAAATTTTTATCAATTAATTCAATTTTTCCTTATATAGATATTTTTTTTATTTTCTATTTATTTTTATACAACCCTTCTTTTCCATGTTCAAATTTTATATTTTTTTTAATTTCTATTTGCATCCATAATTTTATTAATTAATTTGAAAACTTCCATTCCATTTGAATTTTCGAATGGAAGTTTTCAAATAGAAATCCCCATTTTTAATTATAAATACAAATAGCCACAATTATGATAAAAACTCACTCCCTCTCATCTTTAAGTTTTTTGTTCTGGTTTTTTATTTTGCCTTTATACCCATAATTTTACTAATTAATTTATCAAAAGCTTTTTCCATTTGAATATTAGATTGCTAGCTCTCTTTTTTTTAATTAGAGATACAAATAATTGTGACTATGGTAAAATTTTTCTTTTCTTTTCTTTTTTTTGGAATGTTATGTGCATTTTAATTTTTTAAAGTGAAATAATATGGAATTTTTGTATTTTATTCTTATTCAGGTATAAGTTTTAAAATATTATCATATTTTTAATTTTTGAAAAAATTCAATCTTAAATATATTTATTCAATTTTAAAATAGTATTTTTTTAAAATTCTCCTATTTAAATATATCAAATCAAAGTTCTAATCAAAATACTCGCATTCTAAATTATTTCATCAAATTGGACATTTAAAATTGATATGTCTAGAAAAAAAAAGGGGCATTTTTTTTTTTTATAAATAGATCTAAGATGGGCAAAATGTTTAAGTATACAAATTACAGTGCTATTTATCTAAGCACTTCATATTATTATTTGGGCAAATCAAATAATTATAAAATGTTAAGAATAACTAAATTCTATGAATACAATAAGGTTAAATTAATGTTTTAATATTGTTGTCGTTTGAACACAACGATAAAATTCATGTCGAGAAATCCGTCTTGAAGTTACGAATATTATGCGAGGAAGAAAATCATCAGAAGGTATAAAACATTCCCCATACAAATACTTTAATATTTAAATTAGATTTGTGGAAATCAAAGGATTGAACGATCGTGTAAAATGCTTAATCAAAGTAGTTGTCACTTATATGGGGACTAAAGACCCCCTCTTATTTATAAAGGAGTTCATTGGGATGTGGTAGGATTTCTAAGCATTTTAGATTAAGATCGTAATTGTCTGTCCTCATTTATTCGAGTTTCAAGGAGAAAAGTTTGGAGGTATCGAATTGCGCTTATTATTAGAATGATGCAATAGTGTGGCACCTCACTCCTAAGAGGAGGGTGAATTGAGTGTTTTAAAAAAGTTATTTGTTCTGAATTTTTTTAATAAATATGAATTTGTCAATAGAACCGTAACTTATGAAATGAAATAAGAAATGCCAAAATAGTAAAAATGAAAATGCATAAGAGAGACAATGATTTTAGAGTGGTTCAGCCCAACTTAGCCTATATCCACTATCTAGCTTCCCGTTAGAGGTTTTGAAATTTACTAAAATTCTTTCAGGTTGCAAACCACAACCCTTTACACTAACTAGCACACAAGTTAGTTCTTCTAGCAATACCCTCTAGGAAATATACAATACAAGAGAAACATTGAGAATATCAAATCTCACACTAGTTTGTTTGAAATTTAGCTAGAACAAGGCCTTTTAGAAATTTTACAATGAAAGAAATAACTTTGACAGAAAATGAAAGTGAAAAATAAAGCATAAGGAGCTTGAGAATGTATATTCTTAAACTTGAAAGCCCAATTGATCAACTTTTCTTTTGAGCTTCCAATCTTCTCCTATTTATAGTCTTTATTGTTCTTTTTTAAGTTATAGTTGTTAGAGACAAAGACCTAACCTGCAGAAATTAAGAACAATTAGCAGTCTAAATTTTTCAAACAAAAATGGTCAACTGATTTTGGAAACCGGTCAACAAATTTTTGAATTTTTGGATAGGCTAGTTGACAGAATAGAAAAACTAGTTGTCAGTTCAAGAAAACTTTCGAGTGAAATGTTTACAAAAGTGGTCTACAACAAACAACCAAGAGCCTCTATAATAGACGATTGATAGTTTATAAAGATTAGCCGACTGTTTTAACTTTGAAAAGTTTTGTTAAGGAGATAATATAACAACTAGTTAATAGATATCATTAACTAATCAACAGTTTTGATATGCACCATCAAAGTTTATAGTCTTACATACATCATTAAGAATGTTTTGGGAATAGCCCCACGAGATACCACCAAAAGGGCTATTTCGAACTCTCTCAGGATGCTCTGATGTTTCTTTGATAGACTTATCAAGGGAGTCTATTGGGAGTTTTCAGTTGGCTGAATCACTCAAGACTCTTCACTCGGTTGGGTCTTTCAAGTCTTTTTGTTTGATGGATTTAATTATGACCCTTAAGGGTATTTTTAGATTCTATGTTTTTGTTCTTTGTGGGCTTTTTAGGAATAAGCATATGATTTGTATGCATATCAATTGATCCCTACTCTTGGTCTCTCAGAGGAAAGAGTATTTCTTTTTCTAGAAGTCCCTCCCAAGTGGCTTTTTTAGGGTAGCTTTATCTTTTCACCTTATGGGGGTGAAATTTTGTTCCTTATGGTAGACTCCATCACACCAAATTTCTTCTCTTAATTTGATGTTGGGATAATCATATGATAGTGTATGAAATTTAATTTTTTTTTTGCATCAAAGATATGCTGCTAAAGCCTACACATACCATATGTAATTTGGAAGCCCGATGCAATAGAATAAATAACATACCTGAAAGCCCGATGTCAAGTGGGTGTAGAAACTATTTCTACATTGAGACTAAATCCTCCTCAGATTGTGGAAGGCGTAGTTCGTCCACACCTAGCAAGCTTTCCAATATCAACTTGTAGTCCTTGTCTTATCTTAGCCAGATGACGCTAAGTCATTTACACCCATTTATTTTTTTCAATCTATCCATGATCTTCCAGCTTAACGATTGAACCACTCGCAAAAAGAAGTAAAGATTGAGTAGAAGCAAAGAGAACAGAGCAAGCCCATAGGAAGAAGATAACTTCTTCAATTCCCTCGAACTTTCTCAATACCCTATCTCCCGATTATTCTTCCTCAAATTAAAGGTCCAAGTTGTAATATTCGAGATTTTTCAAAAGAACTCAAGTGTAATTTAACTTGGGCCATGAGTAAAATTTTTAGAAGATTTGAGGTTATAGTGTAATTTTTCTCCGTTATGAGTGATCGAATTGACTGTAGGGAATGCCTTAGTACGTAAATATCTAGAGAAAAAGGTATGTCATTAACAAGTGTATGGAGATGTGATTTATAGCATTAAAAGCAGTCAAATTGAAGACGATTTTCGATACAACTATGAGTTAGCCTGAAAGATCGAATGATAGTAAAGGACTTCTGGAAAGTTAACGAAACATAGAGAAGGTTCATATTTTACATAAGGAACAACCCTTAAGTGGTTTTGGGAAGAAACAAAAGAGTTTATGATCAAAATGTATATTCAGGCCTAATTGTAAATTATTAATTTTACCCAAGGGAGGTCAAAAAGACATTATTCCTAAATTTTCGAAGACGAAATGAAGATTTTAGAACTTATGGGTATTAATGAAATTGTTGAAATACCTAGGGACTTCAAGGAAATGTCTAAAATGAAATTAGAAGAAAATTGGGGGTCAAAATGTAATTTTTCAAAACTAGCAGCGTGAATGTAATACCCGAGAAATTTAGGTTAATTAAAAATAAGTAATTTATTAGAGAAATGGGGTTTCAGAGAAAATTGGTATCTGAATAGTCTGAAAAATTGACTAAATCGACTGCCGGGAGTACCCTGGAGCCGAAATGACAAAGGAAAATGATGTAGCATTAACGAGCACCCCAAGATATGATTTATAGCATCGAAATAAATTGGATCGGGAACAGTTTTCGGTACAGCTAAAATACAGCTACTAATTAGGCTGCAATACCGAATCGTCATAGATGACTTCCGAGAAGTCAACAGAAACTTGAGGGGGCTTCAATTTTTCATAAGGAACAACCCTTCAGTGGTTTCAGGAAGAAACGAAGAGGTTTAGGACCAAAACGGAGATTCGGGCCTAAATGCAATTTTTTGAAATTACTCAAGAGAGGCCGAAACGATATTTTTTCAGAATCCTCAGGGGTCAAATTGATGTTTTAGGACTTTAGGGTCTTGAGAGAAATTATCAAAAGTCAAGGAGCTTGGTGAAATGGGTCAAAGTGAGAAAACCAAAGTTTGAGGGGCCAAAGTGCAATTTTAAGAAAATCTCCAAGCAACCATGGCCGACCAACCCATCAAATCACCGAAATTGGCCACAGGGATGGCACGAGGGTTGCTCAAGGAGCATCTTTTGTAAAGGGTTTGACCGACAACAAGCAATGGAATTGCCAGAAATTGAAGAAAAAGTGGCCGAAAGTTTAGCCATTTAGGTCGCGAAAATGGAGCTCTTTCGGTGGATTTTGGACTTGTTAAGGGCAATAGGGGACATCAGAGGCCTTGATTGAAGCGAGATCCGTCATTTATGGGGCCAAAATCGCCTATAAATAGAGGATATGGTGGCTTAGAGTTTTGCAAGATTTGAGTTTCAAATCGACCTCACTTTTGAACAAATTGAAGCACCAAACCATAGGGCTTTTGTTGCCCATGAGCTGAGGATCATTTCTGGAAAGTTTGAGGAATTTTGGAGTTCATTTGAGGGGTGATCGGAGCTTCGCCGGAAAAATCGGATCTCGCCGGAACCGAACTGAATTTTGCTCGGAGGGAGGTCTTCCAAGTGTTCTTTCAAGCTCAAATTTGGACAGAATGATCAACTCAAGGTAAGCTATCTTCTGGTATAGTCAGTTTAATTTTCCGGTGTGCCGGCGCCGGAGAAGATGACTGGAGATAATTTTTAATATTATTTAAATGCTGAAATAAAGAAAAATAGAGTAAAAATAGAAATAAAAGAGAGAAAATTCTGGAAAAATATCCAGAAATACAAGAAAAAGGAATAGTTCAGTTTTATAAAATTTTATTTGAGAAATGTTATGATGAAATAATTATTTTGAATTTTTGAAAGGAAATTTAATTAGAGAAAAATAGGAAGAGATTTTGGAAAATTCTCAGAAAACTCATAGAGATTAGAAATGTTATTTTAGGAATTTTCATGAAGAAAAATTAAATAAATTACCTGATTAGGTATTTATTTTGAATTTTGGAAGAAATTATGACTATGAAAAATAGAGAAAAAATAGAGAAAATAAGGAAAAAGTATGAAAAAAATTAGATTATTGATTTTACTTGGAAATGATTGGTCAGAAAGTGATTTGGCCATGGATCTTGATGGTTTATGTTATTTTCAAGGTTGGCACGCAAAACGAGGTTATACGCGTTTTTCGAGAAAATTTGAGTTTACGTCTAAAGGTAAGTGGTTTTATCCCGAGAACCTATATATGAAACGTTTGCTTCATTATGCATGATATTTATTAAAGTTATGATCATTTCATATTGCATGGAAAGACGTTATTCTTGCATAGTACGATATTATTCGCATATTGATACTCATGCATGGGATGGGGATGTCGCCCTAAGAGTGTAGCCGTAATTCCCAAGGGCAATGATGGAACAACGTTAGGATTATCCTGCAGAGGTTCGGGATTCTGCCTAGGGTTCCGTACCAGGCTGGTAGGCTAGGGAAGTTACACTAGGGCACATGATTGTTTATGTTATTGCATCATGTATTCATGTATCATATTTTTAAACCCTTACTAGAAGATTCATCTTCTAATGGGTTATGCCCCTGGAACATTCAACGTTCCAGTTTAGACTTGCAGCTTAGGCAAGGATCAGGTTGAGATGAGACGGCACGTGATGGCGTAGCTGATGGATTCAGTAAGCTGACTCGGATATGTTTTAGCTGATGCTTTATTGATGATTAGTCTTGTTAGAACATTATGAAATCTCCATGTATTTATGTATTTCAATATTGAGGAGATGATGTTAATGTATGGTACGAATTCTTATACGGTTATAAAGTGAAATTGATTATGTACCATATCAGGTTTCGATTTTAAGCTTCCGCATTTATGATGATTACCTGTCTTAGCTTATTGATTCTTATTTAGTGAGTTGAGAAGGTAAAACGGGATTGTCGAGAGATGGTTTATAAAAAAAAAATATTCCCGAAATTCCTAAGTTATTTAACGCTCGAAAAAGCGGGGCGTTACAGTTGGTATCAGAGCATAATTGCTAAAGACATAGAAAATGTCTGAGTCTTGAGTGACTCTAGTATGAGCGAATATAAGAAAAAGGTCGCATGTGGCTAGATAAGCAAAGCCACCGTAGGATTTGGGTGTTGACGGTTACTGGATAAGTGGGTTGTAGTGGAAGTGCATGTCTAGGCAAGTTCTGGCTAAGGAAAGATTTGGTACTTAAGTGTGTCCATTGTGACCCACCTCTCTTTCCTGGGAACCTACCTGGTGTACTCTTCACGACAGACACTATTTCACTAGACGACTACTATTCCCGGTGAATAGTAGAATGCTTAATAGAAGCTAGTACTGGAAAAATGATCTAGTTATTGGAATAAGGATTTAATGAAATGATTCAAGTGTAAGGTTGACTCGATAACCGTGATTATGGACCCGAGAGATTTAGGGACTGATGATTTGAGGTCAGTTGTCGAAATCCTTACAATGAAAGATAGGATAACTACGGTTATTGAAAGATGATCGGATTAGTGATGATTAGTTCAATGTGTCATGGCTTAGCTGTCGAGTTAAGAATCAAAGGATAAGGATTTTCGAGGGTCATTTAGTATCTCGGAAATAAGATAAGGGGATCCAACGGATTGGATCAAACAAGAGGCTGAAGATGGCCAAGTAATGGCGTGAGAGTTGCGTCCATTGATGAGGAGACAGTGGTGCAACCGATGAAACTTGGAGAGACGAGGTAAAGAAACCCTAACAGCGTAACGACACTACTGGTTCGGTGTTCGCAGTGACAGATCTGGATCTAGGGACCCGCGAGCAGAGGGCTGATAGATGGCTTATGGTAAGGTACGGGAGACCCGTCGACCAAAGCATTATAACAGACTGTCTGGGTGACGATCAGATGCTGAAGATCTGGGACAAACCAGTAGGGTCAGTACCTTGTGTGGAGCTCAAATTCCAATGAATTAGGATACAAGGCGTACCACTAGTTTGTCGATCAAGGCTGAGAGCCTAGGGAATCGACCTAAGGTAAGATGGATTGTACTAAGGAGACACGATCTAAGGAATAAAAAGCATGTAATGTCTTGAATGCGAACTATGTGTCCTATTTAAATTGTATCTAGGTTATGATTATTTCTTGAATTGGTAATGAGACGAGGATAATGAGGCTCGAGGGGAAATTTAACCTCAGTGTCTAGTTCGGCAAATGCCAAGTGAGATCTTGAGATGGTTGTCTTGTAATTGCCTCAAAGAAAGAATTAGGTTGCAAGGAAAATATACTCGACATATGGATATGAATGCTCGTGAGCTATTTAAGTGTTACTTATGAGGTGAGGAAATCATCGACTGTGATGAGGGTCTAGAATGAATGTTTTTACAAAAGAAGTTAGACTCGTGGCAGCGACAACGAATGATAGTTCTTGAAGGATTACGATGAGACCGTGTGATTTTCACCCAGGGCGTACCCATTTGAGGGTTGACATATGAATAAGTCCACTATATGATAGGGGTGATGATGATAGCTTGTATGCTGGCTGGCAATAAATGTAGTACCTAGGAAGAGCTAATTTAATAGCCGTGTGCCGATAGAAATGCGAGAATCGATGGATTCTTGATAAAATAAGATTTCAGGTAGTGGAGCATAGATAGTCCAAAAACCATAATGGCGAGTTGTGAGAAGACAATCTCGGTTTAAAGTAAAGTTTGAGTATCGAAAAGGAAATAGTTAATTAATAGGTCGTATCGACCCTAAAAGAATGATGAAAAGACCTAGTCAACAGAGGTTATAACTACGATTCAGTGTGCTAAATGGATCTGTGAAATCAGGTAAAATTGTCGGTAGTCAACCCGACAAGATGAACTTGAAAGCACCATGATGAATAGTAGATTGGGAGCCATGATTGCAAGGAAATTGAATCCATGAGAGATAACTAGAACCGGATATTGCGATATGATTCAGGATTTTCAAGGATAAATCGGTTTGAGATTCTTGAGGAATTTCTGATTGAGGATTTAGGGATTCGTGATGGAACTTTAGAGCTTCAGAAAGAAATCCAGCAAGGATGGGAGTACCATGAGTAATGTAAGTACCTACCTGCTCTAGCTGGTAGCATGGCTATGGATTGTCGTCTTGAAGATTGTGTAAATCTTGGACGTGATTAAGAGAATCAAGATGATGACAGATGTGCCAGGATGATAGGTTGCAGTAGGAGAAGCTGCAGACCCAAATTGATTGAGGATCCGAGAATTTTCAATTTTTGAGATTGGAACTCTCATATGGCTAGATAGTTAGTCTAGATAACCTTGATGGACAAATCGGGAGATGTATTGCTGAGTGATATCAGCAAGTTATGGAAATAAAGAGCCTGTCGAGATATGGTACGGGCACTTGCGGTTAATAAAAAGATGTAAGAAGAATTGAGAAATAGCAAGATATATTCTCGGAAGATTTAATTGAATTATTTCTTAATGATGAAATTGCCAATGATAGCTTGAGGTTATTGGATGCTTGATTAAGTGTGACTTGATTAAGGACGTAAATTATCAGGTGATAATTAAGAGTTGATATTTTATTGATGAATTATTAAATAGCTGCAAGAGCATGAGGTATTTTATGATCAAAATGCAATCGAGGCTAAGACAAGGGAATGAAACGTTAAAGTACCAAAGCATAATATTCATTCCATAGTTCAAACGATTACAGGAAATCAAGCCGTACAATTACTTAAAGGAAAAAGAAACCATGAAACAGATGATGATGCTAATGCTCAGTAACGACGAAGGTTGCCAAACACGACAGGTCCCAACTCATCAATGTCATCTGGGGGTGGCATCTGGCTACTGCTGGCTTCACCAGGGTAAGGTGGAAGAGTAGCCTCTGAGAAACTGAGAGGAGGGACGTCCTCAGGGATGATAGGAAGATCAGAATTCCAACTTGGGTATTGATCAGGTTGAGAAGCAGGTTGGGGATGTGAGGCATAATATGCAAACAGTGAATCTTGCAAATAAGCTCGATAAGCTTGTAAATCACTAACTTGCTGCTGAAGCGTAAGAATCTGAGATACACATCCATAGACAGGATCCTGAAGCCGAGCCTGAGCTTCAATAAAGAATGTATCGGCAGCCCAAAATCGGTCGTTTACCGGAAGCGGAACTAGGAAGTTGATGAAATTTCTGACGCCAAAAACATCACGGATGGCGGCAAAACGAGTAGTACCATCCTCACGACGGAAGTAAGGGGCAAAGATGCATTCTGGACTGCATCCTCTACGTAAGACTAGGCAGGCCCCACATCGAGACTGGGCTCGCATGATAGATCTGGATCTGGCTAAATCTAAATAAATCAGATATGGGTTGGAACATATATGGGTCAGATCTAATGGGTTGAAACAGGGATGGGTCAAACCTGAAGTGGATTAAGACGGGTCGGGTCGGGCCGGGCCGGATTGAGACGGGTCGGGTCGGGTCAGATTGACCCGGATCTGGCAGCAACGACAGCAGCAAGGACGGCAATGGCGCCGAGGCAGCCGAGAGAGGCCGGGCGATGGCTGGTGGTTGCACGAGAGGGCTGGCAGCGGCGGTGGCGTACCGGATCTGGCCGATGCGAGGGCCGATTGGGCCGGCGATGATGGCGAGGAGGAGCTGCGATTGCAGCAGCTGGGGATGCTGTGCACCGGAGATCGAGGCTGACGGGGTGTCGGCCGGTGGTGCGAGCGCAGGGCCGATTAAATCGGCTAGAGGCAGACGCGACGGAGGCCGAGGGCGGCTGGGCTGTGCGCGGCCGGTGGCTGTTCGCGTGCAGAGTCGGTGAGTTGCAGAGGAAGAAGAAGAAGAAGAAGAAATGAAGAAATGAAGAAAAAAAAATGAAAAAAGGGAAAGAAAAGAAATGAAAATGAATTGAAAAAAAAAAGAGAGAAGAAAAATAATTTTTCTTTATGGAAAAAAAAAAAAACGTGTTTTGTTATTCCGGAGATTTTGGTAAAAAAAAAAAAAAAAAAATTTATCCAGACATGCGAAAGTTGAGTTTGGGGCTTTTCAGGTAATTGTAGTCCCGACCCTATGTTCCGAAATATGAAGCAATGTAGGGTTCAAAATGAAATTTTGGGAATCATGTTTCGAAATATAATGCTAAGATGTTTTGAAATAAGAAATTTCGGCAAGCTGTTGTCAAAAAGACAGTGATGGAACACTCTGGAATAATTATGTCTACAATAGGACTCATGAGAAAGGTCTAATAAAAAAATCTGCCGGGTGCAGTAAGGGTTTATGATAGCTCAAATGATCGAATTGCAAGTGCAACATGATCGAATGATGGCGTGTGGATCACGCCAAGGCACCAAGAGAACTACCCGATGTATGACTTAGAGCTGACAGCTAGGACGTGTACTCTTAAGGTTATGGAAACATTACCAAAATGATAGGACAATTGATGTGCTCACAAACCATGAGGAGCCTGAGGTACGGGTTCTCACAAAAAGAGCTAAATGAAAGGTAGCGACAGTGGATAGAGTTCCTTAAGGACTACGACTGCACTACTTCGTATCACCCAGGGCGTGGCCATCAAGTGCCGACGCAGGACCTGGTGGGTAGTCGCGAGTGGCAGATGAAGTTGGAGGCTTGTTGGCCTGCCAACTATGATGGTAGTGCCGAAGGGATCTTCTATCTTTATGACTAGCCTAGTTGTTTAGCTGGATTTGGTAAACGAGATACGAAAAGCATGTGTGATTAATAAGTGTTATTGTCTATAATTAATGATTGTGGTTAGCCCAAGGTTTATGATTTTTGAAATACGAGAATGCAATCTCAAAAGTTTCGGGATAAAATGTGCGTGCCTAAAATGATTGAAAAATGTGTGGTCGTCTGAAAGGAGCCACAACAGGAAATTATGTGAATGACATGGTATGCTTATAAGCATTAGACGTATAAGGAATGCAAACCGAGGTGTCTTGTCAAGGATCAAATAGATGTTTGATTTGAGATATTTAGGTAATGAGCTATGTGATGTCTTAGTTACCTTAACGGTCTGATGAAAATTTCGAGGACGAAATTTCTTTTAAGGAGGGGTGAATGTAATACCCGAGAAATTTAGGTTAATTAAAAATAAGTAATTTATTAGAGAAATGGGGTTTCATAGAAAATTGGTATCTGAATAGTCTGAAAAATTGACTAAATCGACTGCCGGGAGTACCCTGGAGCCGAAATGACAAAGGAAAATGATGTAGCATTAACGAGCACCCCAAGATATGATTTATAGCATCGAAATAAATTGGATCGGGAACAGTTTTCGGTACAGCTAAAATACAGCTACTAATTAGGCTGCAATACCGAATCGTCATAGATGACTTCCGAGAAGTCAACAGAAACTTGAGGGGGCTTCAATTTTTCATAAGAAACAACCCTTCAGTGGTTTCAGGAAGAAATGAAGAGGTTTAGGACCAAAACGGAGATTCGGGCCTAAATGTAATTTTTTGAAATTACTCAAGAGAGGCCGAAACGATATTTTTTCAGAATCCTCAGGGGTCAAATTGATGTTTTAGGACTTTAGGGTCTTGAGAGAAATTATCAAAAGTCAAGGAGCTTGGTGAAATGGGTCAAAGTGAGAAAACCAAAGTTTGAGGGGCCAAAGTGCAATTTTAAGAAAATCTCCAAGCAACCATGGCCGACCAACCCATCAAATCACCGAAATTGGCCACAGGGATGGCACGAGGGTTGCTCAAGGAGCATCTTTTGTAAAGGGTTTGACCGACAACAAGCAATGGAATTGCCAGAAATTGAAGAAAAAGTGGCCGAAAGTTTAGCCATTTAGGTCGCGAAAATGGAGCTCTTTCGGTGGATTTTGGACTTGTTAAGGGCAATAGGGGACATCAGAGGCCTTGATTGAAGCGAGATCCGTCATTTATGGGGCCAAAATCGCCTATAAATAGAGGATATGGTGGCTTAGAGTTTTGCAAGATTTGAGTTTCAAATCGACCTCACTTTTGAACAAATTGAAGCACCAAACCATAGGGCTTTTGTTGCCCATGAGCTGAGGATCATTTCTGGAAAGTTTGAGGAATTTTGGAGTTCATTTGAGGGGTGATCGGAGCTTCGCCGGAAAAATCGGATCTCGCCGGAACCGAACTGAATTTTGCTCGGAGGGAGGTCTTCCAAGTGTTCTTTCAAGCTCAAATTTGGACAGAATGATCAACTCAAGGTAAGCTATCTTCTGGTATAGTCAGTTTAATTTTCCGGTGTGCCGGCGCCGGAGAAGATGACTGGAGATAATTTTTAATATTATTTAAATGCTGAAATAAAGAAAAATAGAGTAAAAATAGAAATAAAAGAGAGAAAATTCTGGAAAAATATCCAGAAATACAAGAAAAAGGAATAGTTCAGTTTTATAAAATTTTATTTGAGAAATGTTATGATGAAATAATTATTTTGAATTTTTGAAAGGAAATTTAATTAGAGAAAAATAGGAAGAGATTTTGGAAAATTCTCAGAAAACTCATAGAGATTAGAAATGTTATTTTAGGAATTTTCATGAAGAAAAATTAAATAAATTACCTGATTAGGTATTTATTTTGAATTTTGGAAGAAATTATGACTATGAAAAATAGAGAAAAAATAGAGAAAATAAGGAAAAAGTATGAAAAAATTAGATTATTGATTTTACTTGGAAATGATTGGTCAGAAAGTGATTTGGCCATGGATCTTGATGGTTTATGTTATTTTCAAGGTTGGCACGCAAAACGAGGTTATACGCGTTTTTCGAGAAAATTTGAGTTTACGTCTAAAGGTAAGTGGTTTTATCCCGAGAACCTATATATGAAACGTTTGCTTCATTATGCATGATATTTATTAAAGTTATGATCATTTCATATTGCATGGAAAGACGTTATTCTTGCATAGTACGATATTATTCGCATATTGATACTCATGCATGGGATGGGGATGTCGCCCTAAGAGTGTAGCCGTAATTCCCAAGGGCAATGATGGAACAACGTTAGGATTATCCTGCAGAGGTTCGGGATTCTGCCTAGGGTTCCGTACCAGGCTGGTAGGCTAGGGAAGTTACACTAGGGCACATGATTGTTTATGTTATTGCATCATGTATTCATGTATCATGTTTTTAAACCCTTACTAGAATATTCATCTTCTAATGGGTTATGCCCCTGGAACATTCAACGTTCCAGTTTAGACTTGCAGCTTAGGCAAGGATCAGGTTGAGATGAGACGGCACGTGATGGCGTAGCTGATGGATTCAGTAAGCTGACTCGGATATGTTTTGACTGATGCTTTATTGATGATTAGTCTTGTTAGAACATTATGGAATCTCCATGTATTTATGTATTTCAATATTGAGGAGATGATGTTAATGTATGGTACGAATTCTTATACGGTTATAAAGTGAAATTGATTATGTACCATATCAGGTTTCGATTTTAAGCTTCCGCATTTATGATGATTACCTGTCTTAGCTTATTGATTCTTATTTAGTGAGTTGAGAAGGTAAAACGGGATTGTCGAGAGATGGTTTATAAAAAAAAAATATTCCCGAAATTCCTAAGTTATTTAACGCTCGAAAAAGCGGGGCGTTACAGTGAACACTACCATGGACGGTGGCCGCACTGCCACTATCGGGGGAGGCCTTATCTGGGCCAATGGCGACCGCCTAGGGCTAGCAAGGCCTAGGCTAAAGCTTGGGGACCAAGCTTGGCCGTTGATTGGCTGAAATTACGGTCAAAATTGCTATATATAGAAGAGGGTTGGATCGAGAAATGAAAACACAAATCCATGTGTTTAAGAATGTGGATAAAGGGATTTTATTCCCCAAGCCAAGAGGAAGAATTCTAGAGAATTTGAGCAAGTTTCATCAAGATTTGAGGGTGATTCAAAGCTTGGCAAAAAAATCAGGCTTTGCCAGAATCTGGGTTGGGTCGATTAGAAGATGGCCGGCAAAGGTGTACGAGGAAGAAGACTAGCGCATGCAGAACACACGCCAACCAACCTTGCGTGTGAAGAAGGTGGAGATGGCACGTGAGGACGCGTTTGGTGTTGGAAAAATCTGCAAAAAATGTAGAAAATTAAGAAAAAACAAGATAAAGGTATTAGTGCAAAAATATTGGGTACTTACCTTCCAAGTTTCTTGGGTTTTGCAGCAAAACTAGCCTCAATAAGTGTGCAAGGTACTATTCAGACAAACTATAATGTGAGTGGTTTTTCCCAATACTTGATTTGTTTTCAAGTTGATTATTAAGCATGATATTCATGAAGATTGCCAAATTTTTCATAATTTATGTACATCTTATCATATTTGTGCATATATTGTTGCATCGATAGTTGTGATTTTTTAACATAGCATGATATTGTTGACATATCGATACCTATGAATGGAATGGGATATGCCCTGATAGTATATCCGTAATTCCCTAAGGGTGTTACAGGAACAATGTATATGAGTATCCCGTTGCCTTGTGTGCATGTCGGGATGATTGCCTAGGGTTCCGTGTTGGGTTAGTTTGCCAAGGAAGTTACACTAGGGCATCTGTTTGTTTATGTTTGTGCATCATGCATTCATATAACTGTTTGAAACCCTTACTTAGATGATTCAACATCTAACTTGGGCTATGCTCCTGGAACATTCAAATGTTCTAGTTGGGACTTGTAGCATAGGCAAGGAAGTGGTTAGATGTAATGGCATAAGATGACGTGAACGAAGGGTTTGGCAAGTTGTCCTTGTATTTTGCTTCTTCTTGAAGATTCATATATGTTTTAACCATGTTGAGAAACTTATGTTCCGTTAGTGAACAATCTCTTTAAATGTAAGAACGTTATATATTGCGAATGATGTTTGAGAATCGATCATGTATTACTGTTATGGTTGTTATGTTATTTTGAAGTATCTTTTGATTATATATGAGGCACAATTGTTCATCCGAGAGATAGTTCTCCATGTATTCCATTTTGATAATATGATGTTATATTATGGTATGGTTTTCATGTTATGAGTAAAGTGAGTTTGGTTAAGTACCATATCAAGTTTTGACTCTTGCTTTTGCATTTGTAATGATATGTTGGGAATTTTTTTTGAAATACGATACATGAGGTATTAAGGGATGTATCGTGGGAAAAGAACGTGCATTTATATGTTGAATCCTAACATAGTGACACACCTTGGAAAAGTAGGGTGTTACACAAGTAGCCTCCATGTGTCACCCAAAGGATTGCCATTGAGACAACATGTGTAAGCCATTGATATGAGCTAAGGCAGCTGAAACGGTTGACTATTTCATTCAAGCTATCAACCGTTTCCTAACTCTTTGGAAAAATGGTCAACCATCTCTTTAAACTATTGACCATTTCTCCCTTATAAGGAAAAGTAATTGACCATTTATAGAAATAGTCAACAGTTTCAACCTGTGTACTACATGGTCCCACATTTAGCTGTAACCAGTTCATTAACATTTAACAAACCATGTCATTAAATCTTAATGACATATTCTAACCCATCATAAACTATTAATGATGTTGAGAACTCAACAGGTTCATAGATTTGATACCAAACACTACATTATATGGTGTGTGACTTTTTAGGTTCACTGACTAATAGTAATTAGATAACATCAAACCCTTTTGACTTCAATCGAACACTTCGACTTATCTCAAGAATCTCTCAATCTTCTCAAGATGTTTTGAAAGGCCTTGGGCAGCTCTTAACAATGACTTAGAACAATATAGAAGGCAATGAAGTTTAACTTCAAGTGAGTCTATTATAGTTATTAATTACTGTGTAATGCAGTCCTTGCATCACCTATCGCCTTGACTTGAGGAGTCATCTTGAGCATTCTGATTTTTGTAATATCTATTGGAGGGGTTGATTTGTCAAGATGGTGATAGAATGGGCTTGGAATTAAGGTCCTAATTTTCTAAAGGCCATGATAAGTGCTAGTCCTTTTAGTGTGAGCATATTAGCTTTCTGCTACAAGAAAGCCCCTTATAGCACATTACTAAAATAATACACAGGTTAGTCTGTTTGGCCATCTTTTCCTAGTAGAACTGTACTGATCATTGTATTACTTACTCCCAAGTACATAAATAATGGCTCTCTAGTATTTGGTTTAATTAGTAGGGGAACTTCTTTTAAATATTCCTTCAATCCATCAAAGGCTTTATGACATTCCTCTATCCATTAAATTTTTTTTCCTTCCCTTAAAGGTTAGAAGAAAGGCAGACTTCTCTCAACTAACTTTGAGAGGAATCTATTTAGTGCATCTATTCTTCCTAGTAGAACTGTACTGATCATTGTATTACTTACTCCCAAGTACATAAATAATAGCTCTCTAGTCTTTGGTTTAATTAGTAGGGGAACTTCTTTTAAATATTCCTTCAATCCATCAAAGGCTTTATGACATTCCTCTATCCATTAAAATTTTTTTCCTTCCCTTAAAGGTTAGAAGAAATACAGACTTCTCTCAACTAACTTTGAGAGGAATCTATTTAGTGCATCTATTCTTCCTATTAATCGTTGTATCCTAATTGAAGTAGGCATTTTCATGTCCAAGATAACTTGAATTTTCTTAGGGTTAGCCTCAATTCCTCACTGCATTATAATGTAGCTTAAGAATCTATTAGATCGTACTCGAAATGAACATTTTGTAATGTTAAGCCTCATTATGTTTTTTAAGCACTTCAAATACTTGAATTAATTTTCTTGCATGAGACTCATTTTGCTAGCTTTTCACTATCATATTGTCAACATAGGCTTCCATTGTGTTGCCCAACAAATCCTTAAAGACTTTGTTAACCATCTGTTAATAAGTGACCCTTACATTTTGTAGTTTGAAGGCCATTACCTTATACCAATAAGTACCATTTTTTGTAATAAATGATGCCTTCTCCTAGTCTGGTAGGTACATCATAATTTGATGATACCTAAAGAAGGCATCTAAGAAGTTTGGAAGCTCAAATCCAAATGTTTCATCAACCAATCTATCAATTCATGGTAGAGGATATGAATATTTCAAGCAAGTCTTGTTAAGATTTGTGAAATCTACACATACTCTCCATTTTTCATTGATTTTTTTAACCATTATTACATTTTCCAACCAATTAGGGCAATATATTTCACGTATAAATTGATATTTTAGTAGCTTGTCAATTTCCTCTTCCAAGGTGTTTTGTTTATCTAGAGCAATGTGTAACACCCGAGATTTTTAGACTCAAATATGATATAATACTTGATATTTTTAGATTCAAATACTTGAAGAAATAGGATATTTCAAAGGATTATGAAAGTCTTGAGATAAAAATTTAGTTTTTGAGCCAGGGGCAAAATCGTAAATATGGTAGTTTGGGTAAAAGTGTAATTTACCTAAAATCTTGAGATATTAGTGTAATTTATCCTTTCTTCGGGGGCTAAAATGCAATTAAAAATAGTCTAGGGACCAAGTTGCAAGGGTCTAAGTGCAAATTATTTGAAAAGTTTAGCCAAGGTGCAGTTCTTGAAACCTTAAAATATCTCATCAAAATATCTCAAACTAAGTAGTTAAAGTAACCAAATATAGCTAACTAGTTAAAGGTGTAATGATGGGAAATATAGAAAATCAATTGACCATGTGGGAGTAATGATGGGAAATGTAAAAAATCAATTAACCATGTGGGAGTAATGATGAGAAATGTAGAAAAATGAATTAAACCATGTGAGATGTAATGATAGAAGTGTTGAAAATGTAATTAAGCATGTGAGGCTCAAAATATCAAGGACACATGGCAAGTTTCCATTGGTCATTAGAAAGATACGATAAGATCACATGATGACTCATAATGACCCCCCTGAGGTGGCATCGCGTGATTGGCTAGGGAAAAACTTACTTACCCTCCAAGTTTGCTAAAGTCTTCAAGCCTTATCCTTAAGGACATGTAGCAAGCATTTATTGGCCACACATGGAAGGTAATAATGAGGCCTCATGATGATAGGACATGTGGCAAAACATGATTGGTTGAAAATGTCTATAAATAGGCCTTAAGGTAGTTCACAAGTTTTAGGTAGAATTTGGGCAAGGTTGAGAGAATCAGAAGAGAGGATTTTGAGATAGAGAGTAAGGGAAAAATTCTGCAAAAGGAAGGAGCAAATTTGGTGTAGAAACAAGAGCAAAACAGCCTCGTCGAAAATTTGGGTCATTCCAACCAAGTTAAGGTAAGTACACTATGGACTATTTACGATGTTTAAGCACGTTCATGAATCATGTTTTTGTGGTCCTTCATGTTATGTTTTAAGTAAGTTTCATGTTCTCAAGCAAGTTACGAGATCGGGGTTTAGTTGTGCTACGCACGGAGATTCTTACCCCTACAAGTTGGTAGAACTTATCGTGTCCCCTTATGTCATGTTTAAATACGTTTGATAGTTCTCTTGTACTTATTGAGATTTGCGTAATCTTACCCCTTATGTTTTTCCCCCCCAGGTGATCATGAATGAGGAGATCGGGACATGGACGTGGAGCGTGGTGGCTCGTTTAAAAAGGATTTTCAAGAATTTAAGTTTAGTTTCCTTTTGAAACAATGTTTTTAGGGTTGTACTCTGATCTTTTTCTGTATGTATGCCATAAAACATGTCTTGGAATTTTATTTGATTTAAAGGAAGTATAATTTTGGTTTTAAGCTCTGGATATTTTTATATGGATGTTATTGCTACAAAGCATATTTGTGAAGTCTTTCTTTCTTCTATTGAAACCATGTTTTCTGTGTCAAATTTTATACATACACTAAACCTACTTTGAATTTTATTATGTTTTGAAACATTACTTAAGTTTATAAAAGTCTCGTTTCTCAAATTTTTCTGCGCTAAACCTTGAAGTTCATATGAATATTATTATCATTAAGCATGTAAGTAAGTACGGGTGTCACACAATGTTTCTCTTCTTTTGTTTGATAGGATTCATATTGGGAGTCATATTCAAATGGTGAGAGATCACTTCCAAACTGATTCCAAGCATGTACGCTAGTGACCCACTACTTTAGTTTTATAGCCTCTTATTTCTCTATTGCCTAAGCCTTATTTATGGCTTATTGTGTTGTAATGAGTGTTTATTTTTTTCCTTTACCCATGGTGGACGAGATATAACAATTCCTCGGTTTCTTTTGGTCACCTTGTTGTGGAATACGCAACGCACAAAAAGGTGTAAGTATATAGAATCAACAAGTTATGTACTGAATGAATAAAAGAATCGTTTTGATGTGTGATTTATGCAAAATTAATTCAAGCAAGTTTATCTTAGTCAAATATGCATAGTGATAAAATGAATGTTGATCCCATAAAGACTAGATCGCAATACCAAACCAATTTTAAATTAACCAAGTTGAACTAATTAATTAATTGGATGAATCAAAATAAAAACTATCAAAAAAAGATGAATGCAAAAGCCAATTCTTTCTTCAATAAATGAATGTAACTATGGTTTAAATTTCTTTTAATCTAGGTTATATAATTATCTATTCAATCCAATTCAAAGCAAAAAATACCTTAAAATATTTTAAAATTATTTACATGTGATGGTGGATTTTCGTAAATTAATTAATAAGATTTGTCAAGTCATATTAATCCTTTTTTAATTCAATTCTACCACTAAATTTCTAAGCAAATGTTAAAAGAAAAAAATTAAGCATTAAGTTTTTTGAAAACTTCTAATTTTGGAAGAGTATTTGACTTACTAAGCTTCCTCAATTTTCAACCATGTGCTAATCATCTTTTAATCTCATCGTCTAGTATGTGATTTATATTGCTTATAAATCTAATTTATAACTATCCTTTAATCAATCATGCATAAATTATCAAATCACTAAAATATGAATAATTCTTTTAAAATATTAAGTACAATAATATAAATTTTTCATACAAATAATAAAAGAGTTTTGAATCGAACTAAACAAATAATAATATAATTTCAAAATCAAAATACGTCTAAACTATAGTTAAAATAATTTAACTCGACATAATTAAAAAAAAAAAAAAAACTAAATGAAAAAGAAGAAGCCACCTGACCAGATCTGGGCGTACCGGATCTGCGCCCGCATGCCGACAGCTGCTTCAGCCACTTGCGCCTGCCTCGCGTGCGGCGTGCGGCTGCTTCGCCGGGCCTTGCTGCGGCTTCTGCGTGCCTTGTGTCCGGCGTCACTGTCGACTCTGTATTGTCCGCCTCTTTTCCGTTTTTCCAGGTCTCCTCGAGAATCTCCGTCCCTCCTTTTCTTTTATAATAATAATATTTGGCTTCCTTCGTCTTCCTCAATTTAATAATCGGCCACCCTCCTTCCTCTTCTATTTTTTCATTCCTATAATCTCCATCCTAATCTCTTCCAATTTGATTTGAATTCTTTATCTCCTGCTTCAATTTCTCCTCAATTGCCGCTCTCAGGCCCTCCTCCAATTTGGTCTCTTCAATTGGCTTATCCTTATCTTCAATCTCCTTTTTCTCCTCAGATTTGATTTCTTCCTTCTATGCCGAGATTTCCTCCTTTTTTTAGTTCTTTAAAAATTGATTATTAGTTTTAATTTTTAATTAATTTATAATATCAAAATTAATATTATAAATTAATCAAAAATATCTTCTTTAAAACCCTATTCCTTGAATTTAATTGCTTTGCTTGTTTCCTACAAAAAAAATCAAATTATATAAAATTCATATAAATTCACATTTTAAGTAGAAAAATAATATAAAATTAAGATAAAAATTAAATAAAAATATATATAAAATTAAGTCCTATCATGTTCTCCAAGGATTTGTACTAATCTTATTAATTTACTAAAATTATCTAGGAACTTTATTTGAACAACGAATTAAAAATAAACTAAAACCTAATTATTAACTAAAGAGTGAATTGAAACTAACAAAATAAAAGCAAAAACCTAATTATCTATTATCTAACCTAGCAGAATTAGAGGTTAAGTAAATTCGATGGTTTAAAGGTTTAGGACAATTAATTTCACCTAGGAAATCCACTTGGTAGAATGGTTCAATCTTAATTAAGTTAGATCACCAGCTATTGTCAATCAAATGCACTAACCTATTTACCAATGTCTTCCAAGAATTGAAAAGCATATTCAATTAATTTAATCCTCTATATTCCTATGTGAATCAATATTAAAAGAACTTATTATGATTAAGCATTTAAATTAATGAACATACAAGCTTGTAGCACTTACATATATACATATATATATATTCATTGATTGCACATGCAACATATGGTATCTTCCTATGCTAGGCGAACAGATGTTATTTTATCCAAAAGTCAATCCTTTAATTGTGTTTCCCAAGAATCATCAAAGAATCTCAAATCAAACAATGGAAAATGCTATTTGTACATAAGCATTTTTATAGAATGTGTTACAGGGATGATATATCGCGATATTTTGACATCAAAATATCACGATATTTCACGATATATTATCCCTGTTCATCCCTTTCTCCCTCTCCCCTATTTCCTCGCCGCTGCAACCTTACCTGTCGTCGTTCTTGGCCTCCACCTGCTCTCACCGCTGCCTCACCTCGCCATCGCCTCGCCTCAGCCGCCGCCTCGCCTCACCTCGCCACCGCTTCGCCTTGCCACTGCAATCTTCGCCACATCGCCCTGTCGCCTCTGCTGCCTTGCCTCATCGCCTCTTCCACCTCATCGCGTCGCCTCGGCTGCCTTTTCGCCTATCCTCACCGCTGCCGCCTCTGGGGCGGACGGTGTGAGAAGGAGAGTGAGAGAGAGATAGAGGGAGAGAGAGATGCTATTGGGCATTTGGGTCATTAATTGCAGGGGTAAAATGGATATTTTGATTTCCCTGTAAGTGTTTCTATAATAAATGTTTCTGTACAAATAGCATGACTCTCAAACAATTGATAGCCAAACAATTGCAAGCAGAAGAATAGAATAAAGTAAACAAAACATAAATAATAAACAAAATCAAGAATTGAACAATTCAACCAAGTATCATTGCATAAAATCCATCAACACCCTTATAAAACACAATCAACTTAAGAGGGGATAAATTAAGCTTTCACCCTTAAAAGATTTCAAATAAATTGAAGTTGAAAGTAAAGAGAAATTGAAAAATTGCAGCACACTAAGATTTTAGAGTGGTTCGGCTACTTGCCTACCCTAATACCTTGGCTCCTCCGCAAGAATTTAGTCAATCAAACTTACTTTTGTAGCTTTTACAATAGGCTTAGTTACAAACATTTTTCAACATATGACTTTTAAATAGGATCAATCTCAATCAATGACTTTTACAAGGATCAGAATTAACCTTTACAATTTCATAAGAAAGTGCGAATAAAAAATACAAGAGAAGGTAGTAGGTGATACAAGAAAACAAATACTTCTCTTGGGTTAGAATGATATGAATGAAAAGCACAATCTATTTTTTTTCTTATCTTTTGAAGAATGACAAACAAACTTGAAAGCTTTGAGATTTTGGGTAGATCAGTTTCTTTTTAGTTACTTGTTTCTTTAGACTTTAGCTCCTTATATAGTTGTTGTTGCCAAAAATACAACAATCAGAATTTGTAACGTGGGCATAATTTTTTGGATTGATAATTAAGAACGTGGGATAAATCCCCCAAGAGAAAGGACTGTCTCGAAAGAAATGAGTCTCCCAAAAGAAATGTCTCTCTAGAAAGAAGTGAGTTCCCTGAAAGAAATGAACATCCTAAAAGAAATGATTCTCTTGAAAGAATTGTGTCTCCCGAAAGGATTAGATGCCTGAAAAAATTTATTTCAAGAATGAATATGCCTGGATTATTTTACTTCCGGAGAGAATTGGGAATCTCTCGGGAAGGATGAACTTGGCTTCCAGAAAGGATATGATCCTTTCGGGGAGGAGTGGTGCCTCAATTGACTTTCTGCATATCACTAGTAATACCAACAAAAGTGGTTAGAAGGCTTGCAGGGAACACTCACCCGTGATGACCCTCGAATGCTTAATTTAGTACCAGATGTAGATAATTGCAGATGAAATATTGTAAATACAACAAGTGTGTATGAATTTTATTGAATGTTGAGCTCTCATTTCTGAGTCCTATAACTTGGTATTTATAGGGCACAATTCTCGAGGATGTCGAGAGGACACATGTCACACATTCCCTGGATCTCGAGAGGACATATGTCACGTATCTATGCGGGCTTGGTGCTACTTGTGCTTTGTTCAGAGAAAAGCTCTCTCTGGAAAAGATTCTTTCAGTCTGAAGAGAAGCTTTCTCTGGACAGAATTCCTCTAGTCCAGACATATCTATTCTCCAGAAATGATTACATTTGCCTGGGGGAAGGCCTTGTATGTGGTCTGAAAATACTCTCTTTCATCGAAAAGAACGTTTCTCCTGAGAGACTGCTCCTTAGCCTAAAAAATGCTTTCAATTTCTCCTAATTTTGGGTGGTATAACAATAGTGTTCCTTTCTTTAATGCATTTGCTGGAATACACTTGAATGAAGAATGTCTTGAGAGTAATTTCAATTTTTTTTCTATAAAACATCTCACAAAGTAGTTAAAACATCAATTTTAATGTACAAATTGTTTGAAAAACATCCATCAGTATTTAGTATTCTGATTGAACTCTAAAAAGTAGAAACTACGCACATTAAATGCTCTGTAGTAGTTATAAATTTAAAAACTGCCACATATTACTCAATTACAAATAGCTGTCCAATCGACTAAGTTTTGTAAATACTTGAGTGCATAAAGTTTGTATTCAACTATTTTCTAGTTTTACTTGATACAAAATGATTGTACTTGATTAAAATTTTACTACATAAATTTGTAAAGTTTACTTGATTGGAAACCTAAATTTAGTTGAGTATGATATAAAATTTACTTGATTACATTAAAGTTCCAGAGACTTAACAAGTTACTAGAGAATAAGTACTCGATTACAAAATATTGTGTCATAGGCAAAAGCCCATTAAAAGGCCAAAACAACTTGAATGCCCAAAAATAATCATTTTGCATTAAAAGGCATAAATTTCCCATATGCCAAGCCGGGGGGGGGGGTCTCACACAAACGCGCAAACTAGATAACTTTGACATTAAAAAATCCCTCTGAATATTCCAAGAAAAAGATAGATAATTATCCATAAAAAATTTTAATTCTAAAATGATTTTGGGATGTTGAGATAAACATCATCCATAAAAAATTCCATCCCCAAAAGGAAAGATAAACATCATCTATAAAAGATAGATGTTATCTATAGAAATCTAGAGCCCAATCAGATTAAGATTAATCAAGATGGGCATTATCTACAAGAATTCTAATCCTGGGCTACTTGGAATTACTCCATACTTCTCTATAAATAAGAAGGCACTATTCCAGAGGGAGTACATCTGTGATACTAGTTCAATATAGTTTTTATTATCTTTAGTGTCTGACTTAAGCATCGGAGTGTTTGCATGGGGACCTCCCCGCTCCCTCTTGATTAATGCCTAAGGATGCAAAGTGTTTGGGAGAGTCAGTAGACTCTTAGGTACTCTGGATGACTTTAGCTCATTCGAGACCACCGTATATTTATAACCAGAGTCTTTGGAAGTCCAAAAGTCACCAAGAATCCCCCAGAGACTTTCTCTTGCTGACTCATAATCGACATCTAATCAAATGTTAAATCTGCCCTTATCTTAATTCCCGGGCATTGGGCACCCACTTTATACTCTTCTCTTTGCCTTCTAGCCAATGTAAGAGTGGGGAGCTATTGTTATGCGATGACCTAAGAAATTTAAAAAGTCTCAAAATCCCTAAAATTTTCCTAAGTATTTTGCATATCCTCGGATGACCCTAGAGAGTCTATTGGGCAATGTCCCTCAAAGTCCCTAAAGAGTCTCTAAGATGGCCGAGCCCTAGCATTACATAACCCCAAGACTCAACTAGAGTTTTTAGGGCCCAATTCACCTGATGGCTCCTAAGAGTCTTTGAACCCACTTGAAGGAAACTCATTAGGGCACTTTCATCCCAAAGACCCTTCAGTCTTTCTGGCCTCACCTGATACATCCCCCCAAAGTATCTAAAGACTCTCATCCAAAGACCCCACCAAGTGTCTATAAATACTCGCCTTCTCCAAGGGAAATGAATCTTCTTAGAACCCTTTCAGACCCCTTGGATTTTTATCTGTACTCTCTAGACTCGAAGACTTAAGACTCTAAACCCTACTAGACTTATCAGGAATTAACTCCCCCCAAAAACCTACCTTGGGCATACTACATACGTACATTCATACTTGCATCTGTACTTTATTTTCTAGACATCAGTGTCTGACTTAGGCATCAGAGGGCTCGCGTGGGAAAGATCCTTACGTGCCTTCTAATTGCCTTTGTGCTACAGATACCCGAGGACCATACCCCAAAGACTTAGAGAACAGTTCCCCGAAAGACCCTAAAAATAGTCACCCAAAGACCCTTTAAACCCATTCGAAGATCACTCCCTGAAGACCCCCAGGGTTAGTTTACCCCGAAGACTCTTAAGACCCTCTGAGGACCTTGAAGCCTTAGGTAAGCCACCGCCTCAGGTATGACCTCCTTATGTGGTATTGATGTGTGTGTGCTTTTGACACAGATGCAAATTTGGGGGACCATATTCTGTTAAGGGGGGAGAAACTATAACGACTCGTTAGTGGGTCCAAGATGCTTTATTAATGTCCCTATGGGTGGTATATTTAGTTAAGTATCTTGATTAGTGTGTTGTAAGTGATGTTGGTGTGGAAGATTCAATAGGAGAAAATTGGATGAATGTTGGAAAAGCGGGTAAAACAAAGATAGAAAGTAAAAATTGGAAAGATGGAAATAGATATGGATATATGTGTGTGTTATGTTTTGATTACCTTGATTAATTTGATTAAAGAGATAGAAGTGTGATAGGTTAAACGAAATGGGGGATTAAATATGCAAAATCGTGGCCAAAAGGTAGCAACTGTCGGCCTTTGTGTGAGGAATTGTTGACTGGTTGCAAACTTTCGTTAGATTCCTTTAAGGCTGTTAATTGTTTGGCCCCAAAATGGGCGAATTGTCGACCAATTCCTTCCAAGATGTTGATCAATTGCTACTGCGTAGCCACCAAAACATATATATGTGTGATGTTTGTGTATTATAAATGGAATTGGAATGGAATTTAAAGTCTGGGGAGTTGGTAAAAGCAAAAGCTTGGCTTTTAAGTCTTCTTTATTTCATTTTCTCCTCCTTGTTCTTCTTTCATTCTCTTCCTTCTTTCTTCTTCCTTGATTTTGGAAGCTTAAAGATGGTGAGATCTTTAGATTTCCAATGGTTTGTTTCTTCTTTTCGGTTCAACCATCCAAAGCAAGTCACGTTCTTCTTCCTTTTTATCTTTTGAGAAGCAAGTTCTCTTTCATCTTTTGTTTTAAAGGCAAACTCCTCTTGCTCTTTTCTTTCTCTTGCAAGTTCCTGCTACCCCTTATTTTCTAGGGGCAAGTCTTTATTTCTTTGTCTTTCTATAATCCTATGATAACTCTATTCATTTGATTTGAGGTAAGAATTCCCTATTTTGGTATAAGGGGTATGTATTTGTTGTTTATGCAAAAAGTTTATAAATCTCTCTTGTTTCTTGTCGATTTGTATTGAACTTATTTTGAACCTCAAATAGGGTCTTGTGTTACCTTATATTTCTTGGGAATGATTCTTTTATTGGCTAGGGTTGAGAACATGCAAGAGTTTGGTGTATTTTGCATGTATTTAGGCTTCGTGCGTGCTATTTTCATTGTCGTTTGTCAACCACCTTGCCTAAACTATTGACTGTTTTCTTAATTTGTTCTATCTGTGAGTTGTTTTCATTTTATCGATCGATAGATGCTCTCGAGGTTGTCGATCGATGTGTCATATTTGGCCTTGGTTGCCGACCGTTATCTTTCAACTGTCGACTACTTGGGAAGGAAGGTTGTCAATCGATTGGCCCCTGTAGTCACCCGATTCTTCTTTTGATGTTTGCAATCCACCCTCTAAACACCATTTTAACTTCTAAAAAGATACTCCACAAATCATAATCTTGCTTGTTGTTCTTGGAGGGTGGGGAATCTATAATGTGTTCATGTGTGCAATTGTTGGTTTCTACATTATGGTTGAATTTCATGGATATGGAAGGCTATGATGTATATTAATGGATGATTGATATGTGGCCACGTGTCACAATTGTATTAAATGTGTTGGAAATAACCTGAGTATGTGTGCTTGATGAGGAGCTAGCATGTAATTGTGTTGAGTAACATTTGGGAGGATTTAACATGATTTTAAACTATTGTGTAACCATGGGTGAGTTGATACTTGATAAATATTTAGAATATATGATTATGTTTATTCTATGGAGTATACTCATGATGCATACCCAGTGTAATCTAGTGCATGGGAAGCATTGGCTCATGATGCTTGCCTAGTGTAATCTGGTGCATGGGGAGCATTTGCTCATGATGCTTACCAAGCGTGAACTAGTGCATGGGGAGTTTCGACTTTGGATGCTCTCCTGGTGTAAATCTAATGTGTGGGGGGACATTGGTCAATATGATGATATGATAATATTGTTAATGCTCGCCTGGTGTAAATCCAGATGATGCTTTGATATTATTGTTGATATGTGACGCGAAAAGTGTTAGTGTAGGTGCTCTAGACCCAATCAGATTGGGCATGTTGTACACTGACAATTGTAATCATGTTTATTATTTGAATAAGGAGTTGTTCAAATTCACAAGAAGTCATTCTATTAGTTTCTTGTTATTATTGTAATAACTAAATGAAACTAGATAGAAGTCAATATGATGTATACTGTGATTAATCTATAAAGATGTGAGATGATGCATCACAGTTTCTAGACATCATTAAACGTCCCAAGTCGTAGCAATGTCAAGAATGGACATTGACAATTGCAGTAAGACTTGTATGTGCTATGTTTTTGCTATGTGATAGCAATGGGGGTCTCACACCCATAGGCATAGGAATGCCTAGACAAGCACATAGGTGACCAATGTTGGAGAACATGTCACTGGACATGACTCGCCATGAGAATCCATTTTGGTTATATGTTGATGGTATTCTCATAGAGATGGGTGTAACTAATCCTTGGACTTGAGGTTATTACTGTCATCTCATAAGAAGACCGGTATGCTTTGACATCGTTTCGATGGGCCTAGACAAAGGCTGCATGTGGGCAATCGTTGGGTGTATCGTGAGACTTATGGAGATGGGTGTATAACCAAGATGGGACTCGTCTATCCCTTGATAGAGGATGATGTATCTAAGAGGCCTTCAGTGGATATTCACTTTAAATCCATGGCCATGGTGAAAGAGATTAATAAGGAGTTATTGATTTACTTTCTAATTAAGTGAAGATATCCGGAAGACCGAAGAAAACTCATGTGATCGTTATCAAGCAACACATTGCCAACTTGAGATCACATAGGATACATTGACGAGAGGATTGAATTACATGGTAACCATGCTCGTGAAAGGTTATTTGCGGATTATGAATCCTTCTAAATAATTGGGTAGGCATGATGCCTTGCTAGAGGCCAATCTTGTCTTATGTGTTCGTACCGACACATTGCCAACATATTCGGGAGCCTAATGAGTCATACGCAATAGGCACGGTCCCTGGCTTAAACCAGGAAAGCAGACGTATGGTTAAGTGGGACACTTCGGCAAAAAGTTGTGCCGTTGTAGGTTCTCACGGGAAAAGAACAAACAGACGTAATGACGTCGATATGACGAGGGGTCGTTATAAAGGAAAAAGTTTCCTAAAATAGCAATTGATTAAATTAGAAAGTAGTTTCTAACTTAATGATTAAATTAGAAAGAAGTTTCTAATTTAATAATTTGGACTTAATTTAATACTTGGGCTAAATAAAGTATTTGGGCCAAATATTAAATTAAATTAAATATTTGAGTTAAATTAGATTTGGGTCAAATATTAAAGAAAAACAAATATTAAATATTTGGGCTTGAATTAGATTTGGACCAAATATTTTATAAATGGATTTGGGCCACTTTAATTGGACTAGGATTAATGAGCTAGCCCAATCCATGTCTATTAGGGTTTGGGAAACCCTAGGAGATTGTTTCTCTATAAATAGCCCTTTATGGGATGCCCAAATGAAGCCTTTTATTTTGTTGGTTTTCAAGAGTTGAAAATCGATTTTTTTCCGTCCATTCATAAGCCTTGTTAGGAGAAGGAGCTAGCACTCCCATTCCGCTCTCCTCGCCAACGGACGCGCGCCGCGTATCACAAGTTAGAGGCTGGACACTTGGACGACTTGAATCAGCAAACGACTTAAAATCTAAAGGTTAGGTTTACTTTATTATGTTTGTGATTGTTTTGATTTCGACGTTGATCCAATCGCCGGGATCGCGGTAAGGTTCAAAATTTTTGAACTACGCTGCTTGCCCCGTAGCGATCTTGCTTTACTTTCAAAAAGGTATGGAAGAGAGTTATGTGAATGTTGTGAGTAGTTCTTATTCATTTTGTTTCCATTTCTCTATTCATGTTTGTAATTCATATTGCTTTTAGCATGCTTTATATATACTTGCCTAGTCTTGTGACTCACCCTTGTTTTGCATCATTCTAGGTGAGGAAAATGTCTAAGGGAAGGGCCGAGTGTGGTGAAGCTTGAGGCTTGGGTAGCATGTGTATAGTGACATCCCAACCAAAGATCCATGGGGGTTTTTGAGGGCATGGGGAAAGACTTTATATGTATTTAAAATGTTGTACCCTTTTTTCTTTGTAATGTAAGGCAGCTAAGCCCAAGGGGGCCATTATTGTATATAGAATGTTGTAATCAATTTTAGTGGGCTTGCCACTAAGCAATGGGAATGTGTGGATGTTTCGAATTAGTTTGTATTTGTACCACTTCTTTTAATGACAAATTTGCTTTATTTCCCCTAGTAGTAGGATCTCTTGGAGGTGGGCGTTACAATTGGTATCAGAGCAGGGTTGAGATGAGTCTCTGTACACATAGGCATATTGGGTAGAGTCATAGATGTGCATTTAAATGAGAATTCTAATTCTGAATATGTTGGTTGTGCAGGAAGATGAGTGATCGTTGAGGAAGGCTATTGACTTGGAGTAGAGGTCGTGACCGACTGGCACCTACACTTGCATCTGCACCAGCACCATAGACTTCGGGGGAGTTTAGTAGAGACTGACATCAAGAGATGTCAGAGTTGTAGGGGACTTTGGTTGGGATTCAGAGGGTAGTTGAGATTGTAACACCCCGCCCTACACGGGCGTGCCACTATAAGGCAATTCTCGGGGTTTCTTTTTTTTTTTTCAAGTCCATCACTCGCGGCACCATGAGCACAATCTTCACATGCAGATGAAACACTCATCGCATACAATGCCTGGCACCCGCGATGATTTCAAGAACAATCTTCACATGTAGATATAAACCCCGAGAATCCCAGTCTTGCTCGTTTAACTAATAATAACACAATCATAACTAAAGGAGACATTATATAACACAGCGGAATACTAAATTATCCAAATGTCGTGGCCCACCGTGAGTTACATACAAGGTGTTCCCACACTGATATGAAAGACAGTTTATACAATGTATGAAAGACACACGAGCATGGCATACTAAACGACAACATGCAAGACACGTCTAACTCGAGAAATCACCCTAGCATACTCAATCTCCCGTGGAAAACACCATTCCACACACCATTGGGGTTGAGCTTGCCGCGACATACTTAATCCCTCGAGTGACCCACTGTGACACCCGTTCACCTAGATTAATATTAATCCCTCGAGTGCACCACCATGACACCTGTTCACCTGGATTAACATTAATCCCTTGAGTGCCCCACTGTGACACTCGTTCACCTGGATTAACATATTATCCCAATCTCAAGTAGACCCCATCCCGTCCCACACGGACACAATGTCGACACGAATATCAATACCCCGATGATATGAAAAATCACACGCCATGCACAGACTCTTTTAAGTGAAAGCAGTTGATGCAATATACCTCGTGTTTAATATGGAAATGATGCCAAAATTACATAAGTAAAACGCATAAGCAATACATCCGGAGTTCTAGAGAGTACAACTGCTCACTCAAACTGGTTCAATTACGTATGTCCTAAGCTTGGGAGGGTTAAACCACTCACACAAACCCATTATACGCACTCCAACATATCCTCAAAACATGACAAAACTAGAATCAGACCACTCACCTCAAATTGGAAAAGTCTGATTTTCGCTTCGAAAAACGTGCCACTCCTCGAAAATCGTGCAATCCTTCTTTTCAATACACCAATAGTCTCCTATTCATCATTAGGGCCTTAGAAATTAATATTTATATTTTTCCTCAATTTTCTCCAGTTTCCTTTATTTTTCAAACATTTCTACCTTCGAAAATTCATAAAAAATACCTAACATCAAGTTTCACCAAATATTTTTCCATGATAATTCCTAAAATAATTTTATCAAAATTCTAAAATTTAAACCAAGGAAAAAACCTACCTCACGCGCCCTTATGCGCCACCTAGAGGTTCGGCAAGTGAAGCCCACGCGCAGCTGGTGCAGTCGTCTTCTTCGGCTCCGGGGACCTCCAATGCTCCAAATTCTTATAGGGGCTTGTAGATCTCTTCAAGACAATTTCAAAGGACCCTTCACCCATCGGAAAAAGCCACCGAAAATGGCTTTAAAGGCCAGTTGCAAGTCGCGGCGCCGACAAGACTGATTTTCCGGCCAACTCCAAAAAGCCCCACTTATCCTATACCAATCGACTCCAAATGCTCCAGAAATGACCCTCTCAACCCAAGGAACAAAAACCCCTTATCCCTTAAGCTCGATTCAAGCAAAAACACAAGAAATTTTGGCCGTTTTTGTTTTTGAAACCCTCGGCCAAGAACCCTTTTTTATACTATTTTTTGACCCGATTCCCCACCATATCTGGCTCGTTCTTATCCCCTAAACCCAAATCCATCCTCTAAACCAATCGAGAAGGCCTAAAACATGAGCCTAAGTCCTTGAAAGATTCGACCAAATCAAAAATTTCTTCCGCCATTAAAATCGGTCACCTCAATGCTTTTTCCGGCCAATGGCGAGTCCCTACAGCTTCATCATCGCCTGAAGCTAGCCTAACACCTCCCAGGCGACCTTTCCGATGCTCCTAGGTGGCTGGTCGGCGGCCACAGTGCGGCCGGTCGGATTCACACTATGCAATTTTTTAAAAATTGCATTTTAGCCCCTAAGCAACTTTTAACTGCATTTTCTCCCTTTCTTAGATACCCTAGACTATCTAACACTTTCACTACTGCCCATAAGTTCTATATTTTTCATTTCCTCAAGAAATTTCTAAAAAATTCGTCGTTTCGACCTCCCTCGGTTAATTTACAAAATCTGCACTTTTGCCCAGACGCCCCTAAGTGTGTATTTTTGACTTCTAATCTTCTAAAAATCTCTTGATTTAGTCGAATATTGCTTATTTGGACAGTTTTACCTTTATTGGCTTGCTTGACACAGTCCCTCATCCTTCGGTTGTGTTTTGAATATTACACAAACGCCCGAAACTATAATAAATACCAATTTTGACCTCGAATTTTTGAAAATACTTTTAATATTTAATACTGGGTATTACAGAGATGCTTAGTGCTAATCAGGTAAGGCAGGCTCAGGTACCACAAGAGACTGAGGGGAATCCAACTAGGAAAAATGATGGGTAAGCCTCTAATCCTGTGGGTCAGGGGATAGAAGGCAATGCAGAAGGCCAGTTGCTTAAGAATTTCATGGCACTTCGACCTCTTAAGTTTTATGGGGGTGTTAGTGTAATAACGACAGAAAATTGGATGTTATCAATAGAAAATCACCTTTGATCCATGGGATGCAATGATGTTGAGAGGGTATAGTTGGCAACCTTTCTTTTGAGATGTGACACGAAGTGATGGTGGGAAATTGTCAGGCAAAGATATATTGACAGGGAACCATCGTGGATGGAGTTTTAAGATGCCTTTAATGAGAAATTCTTCCCTGAATGGATTCAAGAACAAAAGATGCATGAGTTCATAGAACTAGTACAAGGGAATAAATCAGCGGCGTAATATGAAGCAGAGTTTATCTCCTTAGCCAGATTTACCCCTAAGTAAGTATCCACCGAGAGTAAGAAAGCGACCAAGTTTTAGAGGGGCTTCCATGTGGATATTCTCCATGAGCTAGCGGGCACACAAATCACATACTGTCCCACTGTGGAGCAGAGAGATTATGTTATTGAATTGGTGTGATATGCTTGAGTTGAAGATGGGACAAGTTACTCAGAAAGGATCAGGTTCATCTCGGAATCATAATGATAGAAATAGAAGGTGGGAGGTAAGTCCAGCTAGAGATATAATAGAAATCCTGTTATGTAAAACTTGTGGGAAAAAACATAGGGAGCCTTGTCATTTTACAAGAGGGAATTGTTATTTATGCAGTCAGGAAGGAATGCTTACAGGGACTGCCCTCAGAACTGGATGCAACAATTGCCAAAGATGTGACTTATTCTTGGTGTGGCAAAAAAGGCCATAAAGCCAACATTTGTTGGACTCAGCTCCAGCAATATGTAGAGTCGAGATCGAATCAGAAGCCTAGAGTGCCCATGGTACAGGGAGTAGCTCCCCAGTTAGCTTTACTTTAGTTACAACACCCTGTTATCGCTGATAGACCCAAAGTGCAGGGGAGGATATTCTCATTGATAGCGGCAGATGTTGAAGGGGAGAATGCCACCGCCTCAGGTATGCCCTCCCTATGTGGTATTTATGTGTGTGTGTGTTTGACACATGCAAATTTGGGGACCAAATTTTGTTAAGGGGGGAGAAGCTATAATGACTTGTTCGTGGGTCCAGGATGCCCTATTAATGTCGTTATGGGTGGTATATTTTGTTAAGTATTTTGATTAGTGTGTTGTAAGTGATGTAGGTGTGGAAGATTGAATAGGCAAAAAATGGATGAATGTTGGAAAGACGGGTGAATCAATGTCAAAAAGTAAAAATTTGAAAGATGGAATTGGATATGAATATATGCGTGTGCTATGTTTTGTTTGCCTTGTTAATTTGATTAAAGAGATATAAGTGTGATAGGTTAAATGAAATGGGGGATTAGATATGCAAAATGGTGGCAAAAAGGTAGCAACTGTCGATTGGTTGCAAATGGTCAACAAATTCCTTTAAGGTTGTCGACTAGTTGGCCCCAAAATGGGCAAATTATTGATTGATTCCTTCCAAGTTGTTGACCAATTGCTACTAGGTAGTCGTGAAAACATATATATGTGTGATGTTTGTGTATTATAAATGGAATTGGAATGGAATTTGAAGTTTGGGAGTTGGAAAAAGGAGAAACTTGGCATGTAAGTCTTCTTTATTTCATTTTCTTCTCCTTGTTTTTCTTTCATTCTCTTCCTCTCTTCCTTCTTTCTTCTTCCTTTATTTTGGAACTTTAAGAAAGTTAGATCTTCAGGTTTCTAGTGGGATGTTTCTTCTTTTTGCTTCATCTATCCAAGGCAAGGCATGTTCTTCTTTCTCTTTATCTTTTAAGAGGCAAATTCTTCTTTCTCTTTATCTTTTGAGAAGCAAGTTCTCTTTCCTCTTTTCTTTTAGAGGTAAGCTCCTCTTACTCTTTTCTTCTGCATGCAAGTTCTTTATACCCCTTCTTTTCTAGGGGCGAGTCCTCATTTCTCTATATTGCCATAATCCTATGATAACTTTGTTAGTGTTAGTGCCTTAAATTAAGAGAAGAAGAACTTCCCTTTTTCTTCGTTGATAACTCACAATCCTCTTATTTTGCTTTAGGCTCTTGATTTTCTTCCTCTTTTGTATGCTCTTCATCTTTTTCTTTACTTTCCAATTCTTGTACACTTCGTAAAGTGATGGCTTTTACATGCTCCCTTGGATTCTTCTCAGTATTGCTAGGTAATCCTCCTTGTGGTCTTTCTGAAATTGCTTGGGTAAGTTGTCCAATTTGAGTTTCCAAGCTTTACATTCTTGCCTCTGTACTATTTATAAAATTTGCCATTATATCTTCCAAATTCGGCTTCTTCTCTTGTGGAATTTGTTGTTGTCGAAAGCCAGGGGGCACTATTTGTTGATTATTAGTCTAAGAAAAATTAGGATGGCTTCTCCATCCTGGATTGTAAGTGTTAGAGTAGGGATTAAAATTTGACTGTTACCACTATAAGAAATAAAATTAGCTTGTTTAGAAGAACCAGCAAAAAATGGATTTCCTACTTGACAATCTACACTAGCATGTCCCTCTTGCCCACAAAGCTCACAAGAAAGAAAATGAGAAGAAGCGAAAGAAACATAAGAATTCATAGTTGAAACCCCCAAATTACCCAAATTCCTATTAATTCAGTAAATTTGAACAGATAAGGTAGTGATAGAATCAACATTATAAATTTCAACCCCTTTTTTATTTGCTTTCTCATTATCCCATTGATAATTGTTTGTTGCCATCTCCTCTAAAAGTTCATATGCTTCTTCAGGAGTTTTCCTCATAAGGTTATCATTTGCAGTTGCATCTAACATCGAACGACAAATGATCATCCCAGTTACCGTAAAAATCTAGTACACAACCTCTCCACATTGATGTTCTACCCTTGTGTTTAGTTTTGATGATGAAAAACAATACTTTGTTCTATCCCTAAGTTATGAGTTAAGTTTATGGTTTTCAACCAAAATCAATTTCAAATACTTTGTTAAAATGAAAACCAAATGATTTATATTCTTATACATGGAGATTGGCTCAAACATGTATTATGATGAAATCTCCTAAAATGATTTTTCAAATTAGGTTTGAAGTTGTTGGTCAACATAGAGCTAAAATTGTTTTACGGTAAAAAACCAACTTGAACATAAATGTGTTTGATGAAAATCTAATCTTAAGTATGAAAATCATTTATGTTAATCTCATATTTCAAAATAGGTTTTCATATTTTGAAGCGTGCATGAAAGGTTTTGGTTTGAAATTTAAACGTATGAAAAATTCTTTAGTTCATGCATCATGTCTTGAAACTCATTTTGATAACGTCTCAAAAGTTTTCTAAGTCTGGAAGACTAGCACCTTATAAGGAGACATATAAGAAAATGATTTCATTTTGGAAAACTATCTCCCAGTATTTTGTTATCTTCTATCCATTAGTGCTAAAACGATTTTTAACGAATTTTTCAAGAAATGGAAAGTGTATATCTTGGAGGTGGCAAAATCGCAAAATCCTAAATTTGTACTAAAACCCAAATTCTACTTTTTTATTCTTGTGGATTTTGATTTTTTTTTATATTTTTATTGAATCCAAATGGGGGGTACTTTTTTATTTACATTTATGTATTAAAGTAAATGGAGGTAAAATATAAATAAAACAAAATGAGGACATTTACTTGTATTTTTTGTCCATCTGTCGATCGATTCTCTTGCAGACAGAATGTCATTCAGTGATGCATCGATAGTATGTACCATCTGTTGACCGATGCCTATGCATCTGTCGACCGGCAGAATGCTTGCACAAGTATCTGTTGACCGTTCCTCTTCATCTGTCGACCGAATTTTAAATATTTGTTAATCTGTCGACCGATGCCTTGCATCTGTCGCCCGTTTGTGTTGCAAAAACCCCTAACAGCTAGTTTTTTCACTCACCCAAAGTGGCTTTCCCATTACCAACGGCAAGATTCGTGCATGGGCTTTCAAGAGACTATAAATACAAGTCAAAAGGATGATTCAAACCAACCAAGAGATTACATTACAAGCTCCCAAGTACCAAGATCATTATTGTGCTTCATTGGTAAATTCGTTCTCTTTTCAAGGCTTTGTATTTATTTTGTTAAATTCATTATCAAGCCTTGTATTTATATTTGAGAGAATTTGTAACTGAGAATATTGTTTCTCAGATCCTCTCCTATCTTATATCTCTTTGTAATGTTCCTAGCTTGTTTTGCTAGAGGGCCTACATTGCTTGTAGGAGGATTTTGACTCCTAGCTTGTTGTGCTAGAAGAGTTGCTTATTGAAGCAAGGGGTTGATTACCTAGCTTGTTGCTAGAGGGCTTGCTTGTATAAGCAAGAGGTTGTAATTTCCTAGCTTGTTGCTAGAGGGCCTATCTGGAGAGATAAGAGGTTTTTAGTGAGTTGATTGAAAAATCCTTAGTGATGAGCTAAGGTAGTGGAGTAGGCTTGGTTTAAGCCAAACCACTATATATCGTTGTGTCTCTTATATGCTTGTGCTATTTGTTTCATTTATTGTTTCAAGCATTTCATTAATCCTCACGTTCACTAAAATCACATTTTTCATTAAAAGGATTTTCAAGTTCAATCAAATTTTTAAAACAACCCAATTCACCCCCCTCTTGGTGTTGGTGCCATTGCTATTCAAATCTAACACACATATCTTCCAAGGTCCGAATAGTCCTTTCTGTCTGCCCGTCTTTCTGTTGATGGAATGCTGTACTAAATTTTAATTGAGTCCCTAAAGCTTCATGTAAGGCTCCCTAAAACCGAGAAGTAAATTTGGGGTCGCGATTTGAGACAATACTGGATGGAATTCCATGCAACCTCACTACCACTTCAATATACAACTTAGCCTATTGGTTTAAGGGAAATGTCTTCTTAATTTGCAAGAAGTGGGCTAACTTCGTTAATCGATCTACTATCACCCATATTGAATCATGCCCTTTTGAAGTTCTAGGCAAACCCGTGATAAAATCCATAGTGATGTGATCCCACTTCCATTCTTGGATCAGCAGTGAGTGTAACAAACCAACATGTTTCTGATGTTCTACTTTCATTTTCTGGCACACCAAGCATTGTGAGACAAACTTAGCTACGTCTTTCTTCATACCATCCCACCAAAACTGTCACAGCGGATTCTGATACATTTTTGTCGTGCCTAGGTGAATGGTATAACGAACTTTGTGAGCTTCAATCAGAATCTCCTGTCTCAATTCCTCTTTCTCTGGTACACAAATTTGTCCTCGAAACAGTAAGAGTCCGTTGCCCCTCTGGTTATATCCTATAGCCTTGAATTTCTCTCTGTTGGCTAAAACTTTGGCTAGCTTTTCATCAGTAGGTTGTTGGACCCGAATTCATTCAATCAATTTCAATTGCACCTTCATATAATCGTAAAACACAATTGATATTTCCTCAGACGGAGAGATAGATAAACCATTTAGTTGCTCTAAGAATAACCATTCTTGCATCATCATAGTTGCAATGGATGCTCCACGTCGACTTAGAGCATCAGCCACCACATTGGCTTTCCCTGGGTGATATAAAATCTCACAATCATAGTCCTTAAATAACTCTACCCACCGATGCTACCTCATATTCAATTCCTTCTGGGAGAAAAGATACTTTAAGCTTTTATAGTCTGTGTAAATCTCCACTTTTTCACCATACAAGTAGTGTCCCCAAATTTTCAGTGCGAAGACCACAACAACGAATTCCAAATCATGTGTTGGGTAATTTATTTTGTGTTTTTTCAATTGCCGCGAGGCATAGGCAATTACATGATTGTCCTGCATCAGCACACATCCCAATCCTGAATGTGAGGCATCACTATATATTGTAAATTTCTCTCCACTCCTAGGGATAGCTAACACCGAAGTGGTAGTCAATCTTTGTTTCAATTCTTGGAAACTGGTTTCACATGCCTCATCCCACTCAAAATTCTCCCCCTTCCGTGTCAATTTAGTCATAGGAGCAGCTAAACGGGCAAAACCCATTATAAACCTTCGGTAATAGCCAGTTAACCCAAGGAAACTACGAATTCCAGTCACTGTTGTGGGCCTTGGCCAATCCACCACAGCCTTAATCTTCTCGGGGTCAACTGAAATACCATCCCCAGAGACTACATGGCCCAGAAATCCCACTTGTCATTGCCAAAAGTCACACTTGCTGAATTTGGCATACAATTGTTTCTCCCTACGTCTCTGTAAGATTAGTCTGAGATGGATCTCATGCTCCTCTAGACTCAGTGAGTAAATCAAAATATCATCGATAAAGACAATTACGAAGCAGTCTAGATATTCCTTAAAGACCTAATTCATGAGATCCATGAAAATTGTCGGGGCATTACTTAATCCGAATGGCATAACCACGAACTCATAATGCTCGTAATGAGTTCTGAAAGTTATTTTCTGCATATCTTCCTCTCTAATGTGAACTTGATGATAACCAGACTTCAAATCAATTTTTGAGAATACTGATGCCCCTCGAAGTTGATTTAGAAAATCATTCACATATGGCAATGGGAATTTATTCTTTATTGTCACTTGATTCAACTAGCGATAATCGATACACAATTTCAGGGATCCATTCTTTTTCCGTACAAATAGTACCGGAGCACCCCATGGAGACGCACTAGGACGAATGAACCCCTTATCAATCAACTCTTATAGCTAAGTCTTTAGCTCTTTCAATTCATTTGGGGCCATTCTATAAGGAGCTTTTGAAATGGGTTGGGTGCCTGGCACTAAGTCAATAGAGAATTTCACCTCTCTTTGAGGTGGCAATCCTGATAATTCATCTGGGAACATGTCAGGGAACTCACAAACCACCGGAAGGTCTGATAACTTTGTCTTATTGTTCCCATCTGTGGTCACAAAGGCAAGGTACACCTCACAACCGTGTCGTACCAACCTTTTTGCCTTCATTATCGAGACCATTGGGATTGAACTCATCGGCTTAATACCCCTATACACAATAGTTGGTTGCTAGGGTAACTTAAAGTGAATCACTTTTCTTTGATAATCAACCTTAGCATAGTGTTAGGATAACCAATCCATACCTAGGATAAGATCAAAGTCCCGATACCCAACACCACTAAGTCACCAGGACATTTCTTATCATACACCTTAATTTCACAATTCTAGAGTACGTCACTACCCACTAACACCACATACCTAGGTGTAGACACAACCAGGTAATATGGTAATATAGTTCTAGGGATCGGAATGTGACATATAACATGCAGTGTGATAAAAGAATGAGTAGAACTAGTATCAAAAAGCTCACGCACATCTACACCATATAAAGAAAGAATACCTTGAATAATCTCGTTCCCTTGCTCTGCATCTACTACCGTCAGGGTGAACACCTTTCCCTGCATACGAGGTTTGTTTGCAGCAGTAGGGCTCCATGGCATAATCATTTGTGGGGATACTCTTTGTGCCCCAGGTGCTAGCTGGGGTCTCTATCCTTTGAATCTTTGCCCTTCATACTAAGGTTGGGCCAGTTGCGTACAATTATTTGCTAGGTGCCTCTTCTGTCCGCATTTGAAGCACTTCACTTCTATGTTAGCAATTGCCTTATCTTGACTACAAAGACATTCCCTTCACATATGTCCTGTCTGTTTGCACAAATAGCAAACTCCACTACCAAAGTGACAGGGTTCCTTTTATCTTTTGACACAATTACCACATGGCAGAATTTTTATCATCTCGCTTGTTGGATGTGCTTCCCACTTTCTCTTCTTGTTACCCGTTCCTTTTTGCATCCTTTGTCCATTCCATTCAGTATTATCTATACCACAGTCAAGAAGTCTAAAGTCCTTGCTCTAGCTAATACATGTCGGATGTCAAATTCTGGAGCAAATCTGACTAAGGAAATGAACTCAGTCTCATACTTAGCTATTGAATTACTTCCTTTCACTAGCTCAATAAACTCATATGTCTTCTACTCTCAAACCCAATCAAGGAAAAATTACCCATTGAATGCTTCTTGAAATTCTACCCATGAGGGCTCCTTGCTTGTGTACCTATGACGGGTGGTATCCCACCATTTTTCGGCATCCCCTCTTAAAAGAAAGGTGAAAAATTGCACCCTTTGTGCATCGCTACACCCCATAGTTCGAAGGTGTTTTTCTATAGACAACATCCATTTTTTCGCTGCCAAAACATCTATACCTCCATAAAATTCAAGAGGTCGAAGCGCCATAAAATTTTTCAGCAGTTGGCCTCCCGCATTGCTCTCCATCCCTTGTACCTCTAGATTGGAGACTTGACCATGATTATTCTCGACCTCTTTCCGTACTTGTTCCTGCTCTTGATCATTCTACACTTGATTGGCAGCAAGCATCTCAACCGTCCTCTGTATCCCTGCTAAAGCTTCATGCACCTCATCCATCTCTTGTCCCAGTCATCCATTGGACTCCCCTGAAGTATCAGACATAGGTGCAGGTGTGGGTGCAGGTTGGCCACGGCCTAGGCTTCGGGTTAGTGGCCTCCCTCTACGAGCACTCATTTTCCTACATAACTAACTTTTTTTAGAGTCTAATTCTTACTTAGCCTCACATCTATTTTGCTAGAAATACCATTAACTCTATCCGACATTTCTATGTGTATAGAGACTCATCCAAAACCTCACTCTGATACCAATAATTGTAGGTGGCCCTAAACTAGGGACCCACAAGAAGGTGACATATATCCAAACCAACTTTATTGACAGCGGAAGCCACACTTATACATTCTCACTCATAGACATACACAATAAAGACCACTTGCCCACACAAACATAACCCAATATTACACACCACAATAGGGTCCATAAACCCATCATATCCCCTTAGGGGTACAACTTAAAACATGAACAAGCACAACTTAGTTATTTCACATCACACAGCACCCCTGAGGACCTTTTGATTGAGACAACTCTATACATACTGCTACCCCATGGATCCTAATTGACTTGGCTTGCCCTCTACTTTAGCCTTACCCTTACTTGGAATGATGCAAGAAAATATGAGCCACAAGGCCCATCAAGTATAACTGGAAGAAAGTGAGCATAGGAGTCATGGGTATCAAGAGACAAAAGAGTCATGAATGCCATTTAAAGTACTTTCACATAATAATAATGATGAAACACACATCCATGCTCATATGCAATCATAACATAGGACCAAAGTCCAAAACCATGGGATTGAAGTCCAAAACCTTGGGACCGAAATCCATCTTTGAGCCGAAGCTTTCATTGCAGAAATATCCCGCGGACTCGTCCGCTGCGCGTGTCATGAAGCCTTTACACATTTTAAAACCATTTTCATGCACATGTTTTATGCATCATTATGACATGCATCTTTATAATAATTTTCCATATATAACTGACATGCGATTAACGAAACAATATGCACAATAGGACAACATTCATGCAAGATAATATCAAACCCTTACATGTCCTCAATAAAGCATCATTCCCAAGGAAAGATAGGGTGATTCAAGCCCTGTTTGAGACTCAAGAGGTATAATGAGAACCATAAAATAGTTCACTAGTAACGGAAAATTACTTGTAAAATAGGAAATAACCTACGAAAATAGGGAATTAAGAAACCTGAACTTGCATTAAGAGGAATTGAACTTGCAAGAAAGGAATAACAACTTGTAAATTTAAAACATAAATTTGAGAAAAGAGAGACTGAACTTGCCTTAAATATTTTCTTAATTCTTGTAGCGTACCGGGGTTGCTTATGCTACAACTCGAATGCACACTGACAGAATTTTCCTTAATTTCTCTAAAATTCTCCCTAATTTTCCCAAAAACCTTCCCCCAAAACCTCTCATTTTCATTCAATGTTATGGCTTATTTATAGGCCAAGGGGAAGGGACAATGTAGGGTTACGTGGGGGGCAAAGGGTATAAAAATCTGGTGGAAAAAAAAAGCATGTTTGGACACTTGGCATGGGCTGGAAGCCACTTGGCAGTGGCTGGGCACGTAGTAAAGCCACGTAGGGCCCTGCGTGGTGTGCATGGGTGCGCAACCGCGCACATGCCGAATGCTTGGGCGCACGCGCCTGGCTCACTTGGCACACTTGATTCGATCCTGCGACCTCTTCCTCCTCCTTGGCACACCCAACCATCTCACTACAGTCCTCTTTGCTCGTCATCACAAGAAATTTATTTTTAAGGCTTTTTCAGGTTTCCAAAATTTCACTTTAACCCCAATAACTTTCAGAATTTAACCCAAATCAATTTTTGTAATCTTTCCTTATTTTTGTAAATATTTCAAATAAAATAATTAATTACCTATTTTCTCAGAATAACATAAACTATTGTTTTCCCTTAAATCCTCTATTTTCCATAACGAGCTCAAATAATTTTGAATAATTACAAAAACTCACTTGTTAAATTTTAATTTTCTCCAATTAATTCCTTACACCCAATTTCAAATTAATTCACAAATAAACGAGTCGTTACATAATTAATTAATCAGATAAATAAAAAGAAAAATAAGTGAAAAATTAAATTCTTTATGAGAAAAATTAATTAATGAATGCACTAGTGTTTAGATTTCAATTAATCTAGGTTATGTAATTATTTATTTAATTCTGATTTAAAATCGAAAATACCCTTACAATATTTTATAATTATTTATATGTGATGGTGGATTTCCCTCAATTAATTAATAAGTTTTTTCAAGTTATATTAATTCTTTATTAATTCAATTTCACTGACAAATTTCTAAGCAGATATCAACAAAATAAATAAGCATTAAGTTCTTTGAAAACCTCTAATCTCGGAAGGGGATTTGACTCACTAAGCTTCCTTGATTCTCACATGAGTTAATCATCTTTCGATCTCATAGTCTAGCATGTGATTTATATTGCCTATGAATCTAATTTATAACAATCATTTAGTCAGTCATGCATAAATCATTAAGTTATTAAAAGGAGACCAATCTTTTAAAGTATTAAATACAACAATATAAATTTGTCTTGTAAATAATAATTTGGTTTTGAATCAAACTAAACAAATAATCACATAATCTCAAAATTAAAATCTATCTAAACCCTAGCTAAAATAATTTGACTAGACATAATTAAAATAAAAATAATACTGAAATTAAAAAGAGAAAAAAATTTCCTGTCCAGATCTGAAATAGATCTGGGTCGGACGGATTGCTGCTGCTGTGGGTGAGGCGGTTGGCCCGTTCTTCAACTCATTCTGGGTCTCCAATTTTCTCCCTGTGCACTGCCAATTTTCTCCGTCGCCTTGACTGTGTGCTACAGAACCCTTCAATTCCTTTCAATGTGCCTTGCGGCTTCTGCCGCTTCTCACTGTGCACCGCTCCAATTCCTCCTCCCCCATTTCATTATTTGTTATAATATATATATATATATATATATATTCACGTGAGATAGCCCTAGCCCAAGTGTCCTCCTCAATTTTAACTTCAATTCATGTGCTCCTGCCTTCATTCTCGTATAAATTTTATAATATAAATAATATAATGAAATATAATATAATATATATTTAATTATTAATAAATGATTAATTAATTTTTTCAATTTTATTATAGTATTAATTTAATATAATATTAACTTTATAAATTACTTTATAATATCTTTTTTTTTCTTTTTTTATGCCCAAATCTTTAAATTAATATTCTTTGCTGGGTTTCTACAAAAAGATATTAAAATTATATAAAATCTATATAAACACACATTTATGTAGAAAAAATAACACAAGGTTAAGATACAAATTAGATGAAAATATGTATACAATTAAGCCCTATTAATAATCCGTAAGATGGATATAGTATACATATGAGTAGATACTAATGGAATATTTATTGAATGTGACGCATGTGATAGATCACTTGGCTGAAAGGATATATGATCTATCAGAGTCTTTAATTGTGTTACTGATTCTTAGACCAGAGGTAACACAATTATCTAGTATATTAGTGTCAAGGATTTTTCATTGCTAAGAACCATTTGGTTACCAAGAAGGAGATGTATTGTGTGGTTCCTGTGTAGTGGCGTATGGAGGCAAGTGATTACTAATGGGATTCATCAACTTCCGGGATGAGGTGAACATCCTATGCAATCAGTAGTGGTTTTGATTGAAGAAACCCTTGGCCAGCATAGTCTTGGTTGGAAAGTTTTCCAATATTGGAAAGAGTTTCGATGTGTCATCTTAATCTTGCCACATTGATTTTAGCATAGCTATCTAGTTAGTGAGTTTGATCAGCCCATGACTCTCACTCGATCGGGATGTTATTCGATAGAGGGATTATAGTACACGAGAATTGAAATCCCAAATAGGTTATACTCTGAAGTAAGGTTTCATTACTGGTAGGATCGTCTTGACATAATGCTAGTTGTCACTCAAGGTCTTTCGGGATACATTAGGTAAATGGAGAAATCTTTGTTTTAGACCAAAATTCTTGGTCAAAATCAAAGAGTTTGACGCGCCTTGATTGCTACTTAGTAATGAACCTAGAAGGTCACATGCATATCTGGACGTAGTGGTTGACTAAGTGATTACAGTTGAAATCGTCATTAAGAGTTAATGACGTTACCGTTAAGAGTTAACGGGGCCCTCATTTTCATGATGGGATGGTGAAAGGATTATTAAGTGTTAATGGCGGGCATAGATGCAATTTATGCAAACTTACAATTTATTTTAATTGTGGGAAATTAGATTTTATCCTAAGGCTTGGTCGAGTGTGAGAATCGAGTACCTATCCATTGCTTGTGTATTTTTGGACTCGAGTTCTCGATAGATGAAGGCAGCGAAGCCTAGTCCCCACCCAAGCTCCCCAAAATATATTATTTTTTTTTGGGTAGGCCATAACTGACCTTCAAGATAGGCCACACCTGTAACCTTGGGTTACGATGGCATTTGAGAGTGGGGCTGTGGTGTCACATCAGTGGTATAAGAGCGAGGTTGGGATCAGTAGGATTTATTGTTTGGGTCAAGAGATTTTAGGATTTTGAGAGAAGGGTGATGAAATTGTGAATGCATACCTAGGACAGAGTAAGTTGTAACTAAGAATGAAATGCTTCCCCAATATAGGTATGTTTTGTGATATGGGCTTGCTTAGAAAATATGTTCCTAACATAGGCAAGCAGCAGGACGTGTGTGTATTCCTGAATTTGGGCCTTTGGAGGGAAAAGTGATTTATTTTGGTTAGTGATCTAACCCTTGATTTTGTATGTAGAAAATAGAATACCCTTATGGACGTTGAAGGGTTAGGCCTTAGCATGCTGAATCTAGACCCCGTTACCTCGATCGTAGATCTCCTATGGTATTAGTGAGAGCACAAGTTGTTCTTTCTGATGGGTGGGGGCCACCATACGTGCAGATTTGTGGGGACTATTAGAAAAATAAATTTTTTTCATAAGAAAGTACATGAATGACCAACTGACTGAGGGTCTAATGTGGGACATGAATCTACGATCCAATTATGGCAATTTTATTCGTGCAATTGAGCGACAAGTTAAGGATTAGGAGCCTTGTGTGCCACTTAATGATCCAACGAGAATCAGAGCATTTCCCATAATGCTTCTGTTATATCCCAATTCAAAATAAATAAATATATCGTTAATACGTGAAATGTTGCATATTTTGTGACGTTAAGAAAAATCTAGAAGACAGTTTAAAGATCATAAATAATAGAATAAATGGAAAGGAATGTCCCTGAATGTAAATGTCTAAAAAGAAATGAATATCATCGATAAGCGTTTCGAGATAGGATTTTTGACACTGAAAGAAATCAAATTGGAGACTATTTCTAGTATAGCTACGATGCAGCCTAGGAAACCGAATCATCGTAATGGACTTTCTATAATACCGCATATTACATGGTGAGGGAAAAGATATGATTTCTAGATTTTGGAAAGGACCTCGGGTGGTTCGAGAAGCCCAAAAGTCGATTTCGAGAAGTAAATTAATAAAATATGCATAATCGACGGTAGGGAATGCCCCAAGACTAGGATGTTTAGGGAGGAAGGCATGTGATTGGTGAACGTTTTGAGGTGAGGCTAATGACGCTAGAAGTAGTCCGATCGGGAATAATTTTCGGAATAAATTTTGTATAAGTCTGAATGGGTGCCAATACTGAATGGTTGCAGGGGACCTTCGGGAAGCTGAGGGGACTCTAGGGGTGGTCCGATTTTGCTAGTGAGGCAACCCTGAGGTGTTTTCGGGTGGAATGAAGGTTTCATGCAAGCGTAGGGACGAAATCGGCCTTATCGAGTAAAACCCGGCTATTAATTTTGAAGAAATCAAGTTTGTGAGTGGCTTGATGTAATTATTTAAGGCCTTGGAGGGCCCAAGTTCTACTACCAAGATTCTTAAGTGGAATTAAGAAGTTCTCAAGTGCAATTAATGAGAACTAGAGGGATTAAGTGTGATATATATGTGTGTGTGTGTGTGTGCATGAAAGTGGGGAAGAAGCTTCCTAGAGGGCCTTGTTCTTATTTTTTTGAAGGAGAGAGAAGAGAAAGGCAGGGGGCTTGGGAGAGCTAAAGCTGAGAGAGTGAGGCCGAGAGCTTGCTCGAGAGAGGAGAGATCGTGGTTGGTCGATGGTGGCTGAAAGCAGTGTTGGGGCCCGCAATAGGTGACTAGTTATAGATGCAGCCAGAGGTATTGTAGAGAAGTAGGTTGGAACGGCCATGACGGACACGGATGAAGGTAACAGCTAGTAGGGAGGCTTACGGCGGAGGCGGGCAATCAGTGACGACCGACGGTGGCCAGGAGCTACTGAAGATGGCGATGGCTAGTGGAGAAGAAAGAAGCAGCATTGGGGTCGGGCATGGCAATGGTCGTGCATAGGGGGACCAGCCATGGCTGATCACGGTGGAGGTAGGCGATGGCGGTGGAGGTAGGCGATGGCAGTGGTGGTGCGGTAGCCGGTGGCGGCCATCGGAGAGGTGCTGGCAGGAAACGGCAGTGGCGGTTGAAGGAGGCCAGGGCAGTGGCTGCTGGCGTGCATGCAGGAGGCAGGCTTGGTGAAGAAGAATAAAAGAAAATAGAAAAAGAAAGAAAAGAAAAGAAATAAGAAAAAAATGGAGAAAATATGGAAAAAATAGCCAAAAGTTTCAAAAAATTATGGAAATTAAATTGGGGCTCGAGAAGCATGCCGAAGGCTCGAAAATGGGAATTCGGGCACGAGGTGGCAACTCAAGAGACAACGTTAGGTAGGCGTTTTCCTTATTTGTCCTTCAGATCAGGTAAGGTAAATTAATTAAATTTCTTTTCGAGTTATTGCATTATGTGAGATGTTGTAATGTGTAGTAATGGTTGGATTATGCCCGCAGTTGGGGTTGGTTGTAGTTATAGGTGGGTCGTTTTGTAATGTAGGGCAAAAATATAGGCCCTGGTTTAATGTCTGATGTATGGTTGGGATTTGTATGGCATCTAGGTTCGACTGGGGAGGCGGTGATCCTAGAAGAGCTTGGAGTTTTGGTGGAGTTCATGTTGATGGAAGATGAGGCTTAGAGCCAGGTAAGGGATGACCCCAAGGGTGGTGGTCTTGCATGCATTTGTAAATATTTTTCTTATGAGTTGCATATAATGGTTAATAGTTGTATGATATGAGTTCTAGTGTACCTATGGCCATATGGAAGACTAGTGTTGTAGGAAGGGTTGGTTGATGTCTTAACCTATGGAGGTTATGAGGACATGGAAGACTACCCATGTTGCATTGCATTTTTGCATTACATGCTCTCTCATGCTTCATTTACTTATGCATTGCACCCTTACTGAGTCTTTATGACTCATGAGATTTTACCTCATTTTGTAGATGTTGTGAGTGTAGATGCAAGCAGGGATGGCGTTGGGAGGATGATGTGGCGACTAGCATTGTTGCCCGAGTTTGTGAATTGTATTATCTTTTGTATGTATTCATGTGATGGTATGTGTATATATCCTTGGGTGTGAATGTGAATGTTGTTGAGCACTAGATGTATCTAGTTGTTGTAATCACCATAGTGTGATAGGTGATTGTGAGATGGTGCATTGTATGTGGTTTTAGTTGGTGGAGCCAAGTTTTTGATTAGGTAAGGATTGAAAAGGTATGTTCTTGTAAATCGCTAGTACTCAGTGGATGTTTAATGTGCTAGTTTTGTGCCTGGGTCACCTTTAGCTTGCTGTGTAACGAGTTGAAGAAAGGTGAAGTTCACTTGGGTTTCGGATCCCATTCCATTATGTTTCCTTGTTTGTTTGGGGGACCGATTTCTCAAGTGGAGCGAAGAGAAGGACGAAACCTAGTGCCTACCTAGGGCGTTTCTTATTGAAACATAGTGCAACCCTTCAGTTATTGGCTTAGCGAGTGAGTAATCCAATCGATTATTCAGCAGTGACACCCATAAGTAGGAGCGGGCCATTACACTTTTGAGAAGGCAATGGAACCCCGAGAGGGTCTAAGTGTAGCATAAGGAACAACCCTGAAATGGGTTTGGGGTAAAACAAAAGGTTTCATGATCAAACGTGGTTTTGCATAAGTTTTGGGCCTAAGTGTAATTTTAAGTTCTAGTTGAAAAGGGTAAAAATGATATTTTTTTCAAACTTGTTGGGACAAATGAAGAGAATGAAACTTAGGGGTTCAAATGGTAAGATAATAGAGCTTAAGGACTTTAAATAAGGGCTCAAAATGAAATTTGGAAATGATAAGGGGTCAAAGTGTAAAATATTAAAAGGCAGCAACTGGCATTGCCAACCAGCCTTTTACCATCATCATAAGGGTCGTTCCAAGGGCTAGAAATGGGCCCCAAAGCATGGTGGATCGATTGGGGTGGGTATGGGTCGAGAAATCACTAAGTATGACTGTGATTTGATGAAATGATAGTAGGGCATGGTCGTGGGTTGCTGAAAAATTGGGGAAAGGGTATTTGAAGCAAATCACAGTGATTTGAGGCGATCTAAGGTCACATCAGGGCATTAAGGGCTTAGATTTGACAAGGAATGGCTTGACATGGCTGGAAATCGAGTATAAATAGGGGTTTAAGGGTGGCTGAATACTTCAAAAATTAAACTCAAGAATCCGAGTGTTTGAGGAAGAATTGAGGGAGAAGGATAATGGGATTTTGTTCTTGAGTAAGTGAGGATCGTTTTTGGAAAAATTAAGAGGTTTTCAAGTTCATTTGAGTAGGTTTTGAGCTTGGCCAGCATTTTGAGTGGGATGCCGGAGCCGGTTTGAAATTTGCCAAATTGAGGCATCTTCGGTGGTATTTTTAGGCCAAGGGTGGTGCCATCAGGGTCGACTTGACAAGGACTTCAACGTGGTGTAAAAAATCGGTCATCGGAGCATCGTCGGCGACCAGGAAAAGGTTGAAGATTACTAGCATGTAAGGAGCACGCGTCAACCTTTCACTTTCAGTTTACGTGCGAGTGCATGAGGGTAAATTGAGCATAGGTATTTTTTCAATTTTTTTTTAATTTTTAGAAAATTATTTTATGAATTGTCGTGGAGAAAAAATTGATAAATACCTTGAGGAAATAATTATTATGCCATTTTGAAGAAAATAAGGTTTATGAAAATAAAACAAATAGGAAAAATTGAAAAAATTATAAGGAATTAGGAGAATCATAAATAATAATTTCCTTGAATAAATTATTAGTCAGGAAGTAAAGTGGTTATAGGTCTTAAGGATTTTGCGTCATTCGAGGCCAGCATGTATTTCTAGGATAAGTTAAATTATTTTTTAGGTTAGTGGTTCGACCCAAAACCCAACTTTATGTAAATGATTTTATCATGTAGACATGCCTTGTTATGCTATACATCATGTAGATTGCATTCATATGTCATGATGATGAAATATGCATATGGTCAAGATTATATTATTGATTATGCATTGCATATGTTTGAGAGTATGGGCAGGCATTGTTGTTCTACCAAGGGTGCCCCCATACACCTCCACCTGGCAACGAGGTTGTAAAAATAGAGAGTAGCAATAAGGTGCGGTCTGCTCAAACAGAAGGAATGAGGACATTCTGCATTTACATACATGCATAAATTTTGAAGCTTATACCCTTACTTAGATGATTCATCATCTAACTTAGATCTTGTCATTGGAATATTCAAACGTTCCAGATAAAGACGTAGTAGAGGCAGGAATGGAAGAAGCATATAATGGCAATTAGCAAGTGCATGTTGTTTGGTTTTACGATTACGCATCTATGTATTCAAGTCTGCTACTCTGAATTCAGAACGTTTTGAAAATTATTGATGTATGGACGAATTTGTGGTTAATGTTAAAAGTTAGGTTCGATTCTTGCTTCTACTATTGATGAAATACGTAGTCTAGTGTATATTATGTATGATGAATCTTATGCTAGATAGGTAGATGAGAAATTTTGGGTGTTTTTGTATTATGTTGAGGTTTTCTTTAAAAAAAAAAAAAATATAGCTCTAAATTTTCTAAGTTATAACATGCTCAGAAAAGTGGGGTGTTATAGTTGGTATTAGAGTAAACTAAGTAGAAAACCTAATGAGGTATGATTCATTGAACACTAGTGACCTGATGATGGCTTTAAAAGATTAGAATCATGGAATTTGAGGTTTTCATAGATAGAATTGTTAATGGAATCTTATGATGAAATGTTAGGATGGATGGAAATTTTCCTAAACAAGTTTTAGTAGACCATTGTGATATTTTACTCTTGTAAGAAGTGTTTTGATAATGATAAATTATATGTCAAAAATTCAAACTTAAAGTGCTTGCTTTTAAATGTCTCAAAAATCAATTTCAATGATTTCATATGGTATACATATTCTTAGAGCATTTGTTATATTTCAAAATCTCAAAGAACTGTTATCAAGTCTTAAGTATCAAAGAGTTTTTCAAGAGAGCATCAATCATGTCTTTCAAAAAAAGCATTAAAACATGTTTTAGGAGATTGGAAAAACAAAACATCATCATTCAAATTATTCTCCAAACATGAGAAATCATACTTCAAGTGTTACCAAAGAATCATAAGTCTTCAAAAAGAACCAAGATTAAAAGAGGTATTTTCAAAAGCTAGCAATTTCTAAAGTTGTCGACTAAGTTTTTGTTTTTTCCTTGGATTTGTCGACAGAGAAGCTTGCATCTGTCGACTACCAGTGTTCAAGAAATTGCATTTGTAGACAGAAAGCCTTGCTTCTGTCGACTAATAGTGAGCCATCTTGCATATTTTTTGTGTGAATCTCATTTTGTCGACTAAGATATGGATTTTGTCGACTATCAGTGTGTGTGCATTTATATGATTCTTCATTGTCCTTCATTTGTCAACTAAGCTATCAGCTTTTGTCGACTAACAGTATTTGGTTTCCAAGTTTGTTGATAGAAAGTTCAATCTGTCGACCATGTTCTTTTTCACATTATAAGTTTGTCGCCTAACCAATTTCGTCTATTGACAGTTTGTTACTCTGAATCAAATAACGACTAGTTTTGTCTGCATTGAATGCTCATCCAACTACCATCAACGGCTATATTTTTGTCTCCAAGCACCATCATCTATAAATAAGTGGTTAAAGGATCATTTAAGGCTGCTGAAAAACATTCAATTCTATACCTACCGAGCATTCAAGATCATCGTGCTTTAAATTTTCTGTTCTCTCACTCTGTACTATATCGAAGCTCAATTCTTCATTTGTTTAATCTTATCTTTAGCCTTGTAGTTTACTTCAGGATAATGTGTAACTAAGAACATAAGCTCTTGGAGTTTAAAATTTGTTTATCGTTGTATTTTATCTTCCAAGGTTGTATTTCTTCCTAGTTTTGGACTAGAGGATATTTGATTCAGTAGGGGGTGATATATAGATTGGTTCGCAAAATCCTTAGTGAGGAGCTAAGGTAGTGGACTAGCCTTGAAAAGCTGAACCACTATAAATTGTGGTCTCTTGTCATTATTCCTCTTTTCATTTCTTTTTGCATTGTAGTTTGATATTCACTCTAATTTCATTCATATCATTTTCAATCAAGAAATTTTTGCAAACGCAAGTTAGATTTTTTAAATAACCCAATTTACCCCCCTCTTGGGTGTTAGTGCCATTGCTACGTTTGTATCACATTGGGCCAACCAAATTGACTCAAGGGAGCTAGATTCCAATGAGAATATTTATGAATTCTTAGTAAAAATGGAAGATATCATCGAAGATATACCACCTAGCTACCAGCAATGGCCAAACCTAGCCCAATTTCAAATAGATTTTTTGATTCGCATCCTTGAGGATGAGCTGAAAACATTTGCCAAATGGGTTCAACAAAACGAAGACTTCAACCTATTTTTCTATGTTTGTGAGAGGATTCGTCACCTATTAGATGAACTATACAAAGAAGTAATTGAAGAAGAAATCATGGAGGAATCGAAAGAGGAAGACCCCAGTGAAGACGAAGAAGAAGAAAATATGGTCAAAATTGAGATTGAAAATGATCCCCCTGAGTTTGAATATATCAGTTCCGATGATGAGATGGACTCAGAGGAATCAGAAAGTAACCCCGAGGGACCTGCCTTAGAGTTTGAAGATGAAGCTAATGCAAGGATTTGGAGGTCCGCTAGTCTTAAGTAAAAGGACACCTAGTAGTTTGTATTAGCTTTTGTTAAATGTTGTATCAAATAGTGCTATACTCTTGGTGTTTTGAGAAATGTGTTCACTATTTGAATTAATGATGAGCTATTTAAGTTAAATTTTTGGTGGATGAAAGAAATTTTCGTGATCTAATAAGGAATCATGTTTTCAGATGGTAAACACTTGAAACTTTTATAGTAAAACCTATGATGCCAAACCACCAAAGAGACGATATTGAAGGACGTGCTAATGATGTTCCCAGAAGTAGCTTGAGTTAGGAAGAAGAAAGAGTGAATGGTAGTTGGTTGGACCAAATTAAAAGAATTATGGGGAGCATGGTGGGGGTCATGCAAGGAATGTAACCCCAAGGAGGATGTACAACTAGTATGCTAGATTTATATCGTCGATAAAACTCGCCCGGTTTCGAAGGAAAGCTTGGAGCTGACTCCAATGAATGGGAGTTTTGGATCGAGCAAACTGAAACAATTATATTTGATTGAATTGTTATAAAGATCATGCATAAATTTGCCAAGAATTCACTGTATATGCATATATATACATGCACTGACTATAAAAATTGAACTCAAACGAAGAGTTATTGAAAAACTGAGATCAGTACTGAAACATGATCCCATAAAAATGGTTTATAGGGATAGATACTTGCCATATGATTCTCTGATTAACTCAAACAATTCCAATGGAAGATCTAGATATTGCTGCAACTTGAAGACTTCTCTATTCTTCCCAGATTTTCTTCTCTTTCTATGGCGTGAGAAGAAACTAGCTATATGGAGATTTATAAATAGAGGGCAACCCTAGAAGCTCATCTCTCAATCTCCCAATAGAACTAGGAGACTTCTCAATCTTCTCCTTCTCTCGTATGGACTCCTCAAAACATGATATCTCTTAATAACTTTAATTAAATAGTTAAATTCGAATAACAAATTCTTAAATGACCATCATCTCATTGCATTTAATTTTGCACATAATTTAAATCCATTTAAATACTATTCTTTTCTTTTAAAATCTCTAAATTGCAATATTAAATAATTAATTGTCAAAATCTCTTAAACACTAATTAAATAGGAAATTAAATAATTTCCAAATAAATTCTAAACCCTCTATTGGGTTGTTACGATTTGTCCCCTCCTTAAAAGAATTTGGTCCTCCAAATTCGTACCTGGTTAGTCGAATAACGAGGGGTAAAGACGCCTCATCTCTTTTTCCAATTCTCATGTCACCTCTTCTGACGAGTGTCGCTACCATTGCACTTTTACGAGAGGAATTGATCGGTTCCTAAAAATCTTTTCCTTTTACTCTAGAATACTGATTGACATCTCTTCATAAGACACATCTTCTCTAATTTCAAGAGTCTGAAAATCAATTATGTGCTGAGGATTTGGCACATACTTGCTCAACATCAAAACATGAAACACATTATTAATATGGGAACATTGAAGTGGCAAAACTAACTCATATGCCAAAGTCCCTATTCATCTCAAAATCTCAAACATACCAATGTAACGGGGACTAAGCTTCCTTATTAGCCAAATCTTCAAACTCCTTTAATAGGCATTACTCTCAACCAAACATGGTCACCTACCTCAAACTTGAGGTTTCGTCGTCGCTTATCTGCATAGCTCTTCTATCTGTCTTGGGTTGTTTTCATTCTAACTTTGATCACTCGAATCTTTTCTATCATCTGCTCAACAATTTCAGGACCTAATAAAGCCCTATCTCTAATCTCTCCCCAACATATCGAGGATCAACACGGTCGCCCATACAAAGCCTCATATGGTGATATTCCAATACTTGAATGAAAACTATTATTGTAGGCAAATTCGACCAAAGGTAGATGCTCATCCCAACTTCCTTGGAAGTCTTAAACACAAGCTCTCAACATGTCCTCGAGAGTGTTGATAGTTCTTTTTGATGGACCATCTGTCTGCGGATGAAACGCCATACTAAACTTCAATTGAGATCTTAATGCATCAAGCAAAGCTCCCCAAAAGTGAGAAGTAAAACGAGGATCTCGATCTGATACAATGCTAGATGGAACACCGTACAACTTCACAATCTTCTCAATATAGATCCTTGCAAATCTATTCAATGGGTAAGTCTTCTTAATTGGCAGAAAATGGGCTGATTTAGTCAAACGGTAGATAATCACCCATATAGCATCATAGCCTCTAAGAATCCTGGGTAAACCCATCACAAAATCTATAGCAACATTATCCCAGTCTATGGAGTATATCCCAAAGGAGAAAATTTCTCGATATCTACTTAAATCTATGCCAACTTTTAATCTTTTGATTGTTAGTTCTTGAGTCCATTAAATAACTCAGGTTGTATTCTCATGCAGGCACAACTCACAACTGATTTGCCTTTTGGGGTTGAAATTCATAAAGTACTTAATTGCTCCAATAACTTCCATTCTTGAACCATCGTTGTAGCTATAGAAGCTCCTAAATGGGAGGCATTACTGTATATGAAATATTTCTCTCCACTTCTTGGTATGGCTAGAACAGGTGGAGTAGTCAACTTTTTCTTCAATTCTTGGAAAGCACGTTCACATGCGTCATTCCATTCAAACTTCTCTTATTTTCTTGTTAGCTCAGTCATCGGAGAAGATAGATGAGAAAATCCCTCAATGAATTGCCTATAATAGCCTGCAAGACCTAGAAAACTATGTGTCTCTGTTACTATCATAGGTCTCAGCTAATCCATAACTGCTTTAGTCATCTTTGGATCCACTGAAATACCGTCTCCAGACACCACATGGCCTAGAAATCCAATTTGAGTGAGCCAGAACTCAGATTTACTGAACTTAGCATATAAATGCTCTTCTCTAAGCCTTTGCAATACTAGAGTAAGATACTCTGTATGCTTCTCCTCATTAGGTGAGTAGAAGGATATCATCGATGAAGACAATAATGAAGCGATCTAGGTATTCACGCAGAACTCAGTTCATTAAATACATGAAAATAGTAGGGGTATTCATTAACCCAAATGGTTTCACCACAAACTCGTAGTGTCTATAGTGAGTCCTGAAAGTAGTCTTTTGAATATCATCATCTCTGACTCCTACGTGATGGTAACCTGATCTTAAGTCTATCTTTAAGAATACCTTAGCTCCTTGTAACTAATCTAACAAGTCATCCACTCGAGGTAAGGGGTACTTGTTCTTCATTGTCACATGGTTCAATTGGCGATAATCAATACGTAATCTTAAAGATACATCTTTCTTCCTCATGAACAATATTGGTACGCCCCACGGGGAAGAATTGGGTCGGTTGAAACCCTTTCTTTATTAATTCTTCTAACTGGGCCTTTAACTCCTTTATATCATTGGGCGTTATTCAATATGGAGCCTTAGAAATAGGCTATATACCAGGTAATAACTCAATAGTAAATTTCGCTCCTCTCCGAGGATGTAATCCTAATAGCTCATCAGGGAAAACATCTGGAAAATCATGTACTATTGGCACCTCAGATAACTTTCTCTTGCTCCCCTCGTCAGTGGTCACAAAAGCTTGGTAAGCTTTACATCCATCACGTATCAGCTTCTCGACTTTCATCACTAAGATAATAGGAATCGTAGCCATAGGCTTGACTCCTCTATATATAAGGACTGACTGTTGAGGTAGTTTAAAGTCGATAATCTTCCATCAACAATCAACTCTTGCATGATACCATGATAACCAATCCATGCCAAGAATCAAATCAAAATCCCTGACATCAAGAATTACCAAGTCTCCCAACATCTTCTTGTCATGTAGCTTAATCTCATAATTCTCAAACATTTCTCTAGCCACCATAATCTTGTCTAATTGTGTAGAAAGAATTAAATGATACGACAAAGAAATTCGAGAATGGGGAACATAACATACTGTGCACAGTGTAATAAAAGAATGTGTAGAACCAGTATCAAATAATGCACACACATCATGACCATATAAGGATAAAATACCTTGGATGGTCACATCGCCATACTTTGCATCTGCTATGGTGAGAGCATAAACTCTACCCTACACTTGGGGTCTCCTCGCAGGTGATGGATGTTGAGCTACTGGTAATGCTGGTATAGGTGCTCCTGGCCCTCTAACTGCTGGTGGCCTCTGATTCCCTTGGTGGCCTATATCCTGGGGTGATTGTGTCCTTTCTGTTGTCACCTGAAACAGGTCACCTCGGGTGCGAGGAGTGCTGTTTCATTCCTCGAATAATCTTTCTTTCTATGCCCCTCTTGTCCACACTTGTAACATACGTTTTTCCTAGCTAGGCATGGTCCCTCGTGCTTCCTCCCATACCTACTACATTGTGGATTATTCTCTATATTATTTCCTAGTTCGGTTGCCCACTTCCTCTTCTTATTATTGGATGAACCCTAAGATGTACTTGTGTTCTTGGCTGCTTATGTCACTCTCCACTCGTTGCGATCCTGCTCAATAGCATACGCTCGCTAGACTACCTGGCATAATCCATGCTCAAAGCTCCTCCAAAAGTATGTCAGATATTTGCATGCAATCCTCTCTAAAACTTAACGACCTTCTTAGCTTCAGTGGACACCAACTCCGGGGCATAACGAGACAAGATTGTAAACTCTGCCTCGTACTAGTCCACTGTCTTGGTACCTTGCACCAACTCGATAAACTCGTAGACTTTCTACTATTTGACCCATACTGGACAATAAGCGTCATTGAACACTTGTTGGAACTCGACCCATGTGGGTTCTCGATTACCAAACCTCTGGCTGACAGTCTCCCACCATCTTTTGCATCACCTCTGAATACAAATGTGCTAAGTTGCACTCGTTGGTCGTCTGTATAGCCAATAGATAGGAGATGCTTCTCTTTCGATAGCATCCAATTCTCTACCGCTGCAACATTTGTACCTTCTTGGAATGCTGATGGTCGGAAGGCCATGAAATCTTTTAATAACTTACTCTCAGTATCTACCTCCATAACTGGAGCTGTTGGGGCGACTAGTGGATCACCTCCATTGCCTCCTACTTCTTGTGGTCCTTGGGGTTGCCTTACTTGATTAGTTACTAGGGTATCGACTACCCTCATCAATCCTGCTAGCATGCCTCGCATCTTGGTCATCCCCTGCGGTAGATCACTACCAAACTCCGCTGGTGTGCCAAGCATGGATACTGTAACCTTGTCTGGAATAGAAATAGCCTGACTGCGAGTATGGTGTCGTCCACCTCTATTACTCATCTTCTTGCATCACCAGTTAGGGTTAGAATACTGCTAATTGGGTTAACTTATCTAACTGACGGGCACAAGTACTAACTCTACCCAACATCCTATGTGTGTATGGGAAACACCTCAAAACACCACTCTGATACCAATACTATAACACCCCATCTCCTAAAACTACCCGAGAAGAGGTGCTACGGGGAAAATAGATAAAATAAAATAAAACTCTCTGCTAAACTGAAATCTGATACCATAATTGAACATCTTAGTCAAAATGAAATAAAAAAAACTTGGTCAACATAAACTGAAAGCCATAAACTCTGTCTAAGCGACAATCCCTCAGTTGAAATATGAAATAATCATAATCTGACAAGATACTACAAACTAACAAAACTCCTAGACATCTTTGATCTTGAGCAACTCCATGTACACATACTACTGACCACTACTGTTAGGCCACACATTTGGTAGTCCCCTGCTAGAACCTGGAATGGTGAAGAGTACAAGGTGAGCTACAAAGCTCATATTGAATGCAATGTCTATACACATGCTAGCACACTGCTGCATCACTCACCTGCATTTGTCACTTTTTGTATTCTTTTTGGATTAACTCAGAACATTTAGTAGCTATTTATATTCACAGAAAGGATGAGGCATTTAGACTCACCAGTGCACGAGTATGATTGTAGCAGAAAATTTATATATTTTTTCGGGTAAGACCGGGTCGATTCACAAGGAGATTACTCATGGAAGGAGATAACCACACCAACTCTCTTGATTGATAAGACAATAAGATTAGAATAAACTAAGTGTAATATGATTATAATCTAGTTATGCAGAAGTCTTGGGTCAAGACAAATCTGGTGCCAAACCCAGTTGATTCACCATATAGCTTTCTTTGATGTAACTAGAAGTTCAAATAGCTCGAAGCTTTACCATTAAACATACTACTGAGATGATGATAACTCTTTGTTCAAGCAACCTCCATACATGGCATGGAGACTCTATGTTAAGAAGCTATCATATATCAGTGTATAAATAACGTTTTAACAAAATAATTACTCGGGGCTTGGGTATGAGAATGTTTCCAGGTCAAGCAATTCCCATACGTGACATGGAAACTCTAAGTTAGGCACAAGAACCAATCCAAGGCTGAGATTTTCATTAAGAACATTTCTCTAGCTATTTTTGCTTCTGTTACTTGAACATCTGAAGTTCTGCTATCTTGGTTCATCAATGGCTTTGGGCATTGTCCTTGCCTTAACCTAAGGATTGAATTAGCCACACATCTTCATGGGAAATGCACAACAAAAACTAACCTCAATGGATGATTACGAGATTAAAGAGAAAATAAATGGGAACAAACAATAAGAATTAGATAAACTATTGTTGTATTGATTACTGAAATGAACTACAACTTGATAAGAAAATAGAAATGGACTTGTAATGTTTCTGAAGCAAGACTTAGAAATAGAAACAAAGAACAATAACTGAAGTGCTAAATATTTAAAATACAGACAAGAACTGAAACTAAAAATAGAAAGAATGAAAAGACTGTTTGCTTTCCAATGATTCTCTTCTTTTTGTATTTTTCTGAGTATTCTGTGCCCTTTATGTAACACCCCGCTCCAACCGAGGGGCGTTAATATATGCGGAATAAACCATCATGAATTTCGGGGAAATATTTTTTTCCCATAAATATGTAATAAAATTGTCTGATCGTGAATAGTGCACCAGGTAAGTTCCCAGGAAAGAGAGGTGGGTCACATGGGACACACTTAAGTACCAAATCTTTCCTTAGCCAGAATTAGCCTAGACATGCACTTCCACTACATAACACTTAAATTCATAACTTCCCTGACAATTCCAATTACCTTCTCAGCATATCAAACTTTAAAAACATCAAGCTAAGATAGGTAATATCATCAACAAACAATTACGGAAGCTAGATCGAAACCTGATGTAATACATAATCTGAAATCATTTTATACATAATATCCAAAATTGTACCATTTTCTAACATGACATCATCATAATGGAAAGCATATAATCCAAAATAAATGCTACGATCCAACTACAAGTTGCCGCCAATCCTCGGCAATTCCTTTCCTTTTTGCACTGCTACCTTCACCTGGAACGTTGAATATTCTAGGGACAAAAGTCCAAACATTAGATGCTGAATCATCTAAGTAAGAATTCAAAAACATTTTCATGAATGTATGCAAGATATGAAACAACATAAAATCATGACAAAACCCAGCCCAAGAGAATCCCACACAGCACTTAACCCTAACTGGGGAAAATGCAATCTTTCTAAAGGCAACACAACAACATCGATACATTGGCACAACACAGTCCTGGCTTAAGAGGGAGCATCGTTAATGCATGAACTCAGGAATCACCCCATCATCATTACGTTCTCACTCAGAAGCTTACGGAGCACACGTCAACACAAATCATGGCCAAATGATGATCAACATCAATCCTGGGAATCCACGTCCACATCGAAAACAATACTACCACGTAAGGGCCTCATGGGGTCCTACCTACTCGCAGCCCCGCCATACTACGTGTCCGGGGTGGTGTCCACTCTCAGCCCCGCCATTCGTCGATTCACGAGGGTAGTGACAGCACTCAACCCAAGTCGACAAACTGGGTATTTTCCCTTGGCACGCTTTCCTAGTGTTGTCACTTCAAGTGCCACATCATAAGTTGACATCCCATCCCATATGTACAACACGTTACCCTAGTGAAACTTCCCTCGCCACCAACTCCAGCATAAAAACCGAGGCGGTCATCCCAGCACACAGCTCGAGATACCCCTGTTTGACAAACACACTTGGGGACTCACAGCTACACTATCCAGATAACATCCCAGGTTGACATCCCATAAAAACACGCCAATGCCACAAAACATGACTCGATGCATAAACAACATTTCATGTACACAATTTATCGCACAAAATTCAATGCAAATGCTTAAAACATTTCGGGACAAATCCCTACGAAACAACCATCACAGGTAAAAACCATTCACATGCAGCAAAACATTTGCATGGATTAAATCAAGTTTAAGATAGAGTCAAAATGATTTTTATGCAAGAAGAAACTCTCACAAGTCAAAACCAACTTTTATGCAAGAAGAAAACTCACATTTGATAAAATTTAGGATACCTAAAAAAACGTGCACTGCCTCGATTTGCGTGCCTGACCTCGATTTTCGTGCCAATCTCAAAATTTGCACCAATCACATCACTTTAATTCTCAAGGCACCCTAAACAACATATAATAATCAAAAACCTATTTTTCTCATAATTTCCATATTTTCTCTATTTCTTTCATTTTTAGCCTCTAAAAATCCAAATAAATCCCTCCAAAGCTATTTTCTCCAATCTTTCTTCACAACAAATCATTATAAACTATGAACATCAAGAGAAAAATAATTGACTTACCCGGATGGTGCGTTTTCATACAAAACGAGGCACTTTAATTCTAGAAACGAGACCTAGAGAACTCCAAATTCAAATATTGTTCTACAGGAGCTAGAACTGGAATTTAGAGGAATTTATAAATTTATTTCACATTTTTCTGACGTGGGACGCGCCCTCACACTCTGCTCGAAGTTGGCTCACGCGCCTCCACTCTCGGCGTGTGTACTGCACGAGCCTTTTCTTCTTCCTCCAGCAGTTCGTCGGACAGCCGCGCCTTGCCTGGTTTAATGGCCATAACTTCTTCATCCAACCTCCGTTTTGACCCCCGTTTGTTCCTACACCTTCTTCTCTTCGCCCTCTACAAGATGGTACCAAAAAAATCCCACAAACCGAGCCATTTTCAGACTGCTCCAAGCGATTTTCTGGTGAAGCTCGATTTTCCGTCGAAGCTTCATAACTCCCTCAAATCTCAACCAAAATGGCTCAAATTTGGTAGAAATGAAGCTTGAGATATGGGCAACAAAAGCGCCTTATCCGCTGCTCTCAATTCGTTCAAAAACTCACTGATCTAACAATTTAATTTTTGAAGACATTCGGCCATCTCTTATTTATAGGCGATCCCGAGCTTCCCAAACGCTCAAGGATGCTTAAACCGACCCCTCTGAGGCTCCTACCACCCCTGGATCGACCTAATCTCGCCAAAATTTGACCACAAAACATCCTTTTGGAGCTTCCAAAATCCGACCGAAAGCTTGGTCAGAAATCCATCAAATCCGACCACCTCAAGCCCTATTGTCGACCCAAACCCAACCCAAAGCAATCCCCGACCCATTTGGCTCCATTCCCAATTGTTGGTAGGCGTTGGTCGGTGACCAGATTGGTCCCTCGACCATGGCAAGAAGCTTCCTAGCTTCAAGTTTCAAATATTGCACTTTTGCCCACCTAACTTTGTCTCTTATGCCTTGGCTCATCTTCACAAAGCCCATAAACTTTCTAATATTTCCAATACATCCCTCAAGTCCTAAAAACTTTCATTCCTTCTTGGAAGATTCCAAAAACACGCCAATCCGACCTCCCTCCGGCCAATTCGGTAAACTGTACTTTGGCCTGAATCTTTGTTTTAGTCCCAAATCCATTAGTTTCTTGCTGAAACCACTGAAGGGTTGTTCTACACATCAAATATGAATACCCTCGAGGTTCCGTTATCTTTTCAGAGGCCCCCTACAATAATTCGATTTTACAGCCTATCCTGAAGCTGTATTTTTAGTTGTACCGAAAACTATTCCCAACCGAAATTCTTTTGATGCCATAAATCATATCTCAAATTAATCGACACTGCCATATCATTTTCTTTAGGCATCTCAGCTCCAGGGTACTCTCGGGAGTCGATTCGGTTAATTTGTCAGGCTATTCTGATACCTATTTTCCTCAAAATTCATTTTTTCTAATAAAATACTATTTCTTATATAACCCAACATTCTCGGGTATTACACTTTACCTCCTTGATTCCAAGGAATGTTGGTTCCTTTTTAATCTTGTCACACATGGAAAAGGGGACCACTTGGTGTAAAGTTGTTCAAAAAGTTCCTTGAATTTACCTTAGAGCCATCGTGTTTATTTACGCATGTCAGAGAGGTTTCAGATTTTCATTCGAATGTGCGAGCATGGATATTCGAATGTGCGCTTGATTTTCCTTGGCCGCTTGGATCATTCGAATGAATTTAAAGCTCATTCGAATGAATTTCATGCTTTACTATTCATTGCATGGTGATTTCCTCTGTTATTTGAATGCAATAGTGAATCCATTTGAATGAATTTCTAATTTCTCTCTTTGACTTCTTCCAAAGATTCGAATGACTTAGGACTTATTCGAATGCTATCATTTTCATCTGAATGCTCTTGGGTAAATACGAATCACCTTGATGTCTTGGGTTGCTTCTTCCTATTCGAATTAGTCAGCCTTCATTCAATTAGGCCAACCTCATCCGAATGCGTTCCCAATGGTCTTCATATTCGAATGTTTTGAATAATTCTTCAAATGATCTTAACTAGCTTCCATCCGAATTGCTCCATCTTTGACTATCTTCTGAGGACTCATTCGAATTACTCAGCCTTCATTCGAATGTGTTAGACTTCATCAGAACATCTTCATTTCTTAGCTTCTTTTTCTTCTTTTGATCATGTCTTTCGAGAATTAATTCATCCTTTGATCTTTTTTCCTTCCCTTGGACTGCAACAAACATTCTTCGATATTTTTAGCTCATTACATGGATTAAGAGGCAATAAAAATACAACAAATTTTGACATTTTTGAGCATCAATCTCACACGATATGAAGTGCTCCATATAAAGTCATGCTCAATGCTCATATCAAGATATATGCACATAATCTCACAAAATATTGCTTATCATGTTATAATAAATACTAAACATGATGCCTGATTTTTAATATATTGGAATACAAAGGTTCTATGAATTATGAATTATGGTATGGGCATGTTAAATTTATCATACTTGGCATGAGAATTCAATATTTAGGAGTATTGAATATTTTAATTAAAATAAAATCTTGAATTAAACTTCACTGGACATGCAATTGAATTTCTGGAAAAGCCATTTGGATATCAGGAAGGATATTTGGATATGATGAAAGACATTCGGATATGAAAAAGGCTCATCCAGATACACTAACATTCAAATCAAAAGTTATTCGGATATGTTGGGATGTATTCGGATGTGAACTAGGACATTCGTATATGATTCTGGACATTCAGATATCTCACAAGTCATTCAGATGCTACATGAGACTATTCGAATATGATTCTTCAACTTGAGAGGGAGACATCCATATATGAAAGGAGGCAGGACCTATCTGGATACATGAAGAAAGCATCTGGATGTCATTCGTAGAATACTAAAGACTCATCCAGATATAAACCAAGATATCCATATATCACTCATAGAGAATAATAGACACATCCAGATATGACTCAAGGCATCTGGATATTACTCATAATAGGCATTGGGCTGATCCGGATGTGATACAAACCATTTAGATATATTACTAAAGCCATCCGGATATGCACATAGGGCATCCGAATGTCATTCACATAAATTTTTTTCTCTTATCTAGATAACCTCTAGCCCATCCGAATATCACTCACATGCTCTGAAAAATCCATCCGGATATGAAGAGACTCATCCGAATGTCTGCAATTTTATAACACAGACACGAACGAACAGAGACTTTGATTTCTGATTCAAAACTTAATAATCCTACACCATTCCAAAAGAAAACTTGGGAAAACAATCCCAATCAATATGAAATAACTTTAGGGATGATTCAACGATTATATTTGATTGAATCGCTATAAAGATCATGCATAACTTTGATAAGAATTCATTGTATATGCATATATATATATATATATAGACATGCACTGACTGTAAAAACTGAACTCAAACGAAGAGTTACTGAAAAACTGAGATTATTATTGAAACATGATCCCATAAGAATGGTTTATAGGGATAGATACTTGCTTTATGATTCTCTGATTGACTCAAACGATTCCAAGGGAAGATCTAGATACTACTGCAACTTGAAGACTTCTCTGTTCTTTCCAGATTTTCTTCTCCTTCTATGACGTGAGAAGAAACTAGCTATATGGAGATTTATATATAGAGGGCAACCCTAGAAGCCTTTCTCTCAATCTCCTAATACAACTAGGAGACTTCTCAATCCTTCTCCTTCTCTCGTATGGACTCTTCAAAACATGATATCTCTTAACAACTTTAATTAAATAATTAAATTCTAATAACAAATTCTTAAATGACCATCATGTCCTTACATTTAATTTTTCACATAATTTAAACGCACTTAAATACTATTCTTTTCTTTTAAAATCTCTAAATTGCCACATTAAATAATTAATTGGAAAAATCTCTTAAACACTAATTAAATAGGAAATTAAATAATTTCTAAATAAATTCTAAACCCTCTAATGGGTCATTACATACTTAGACCTTAGGGGATTTATATAGGGGAGAAAAGAGGGTTGGGTGGCATTTTGGTCAGGTAGTAGTAACAAAAGTAATAGGTGGTAGCAGTTGGAAGCCGATGGTGCACGGCAAGGCCACTTAGGGCCCTACATGGCGTGACATAACAGTTTAGGGGTGCACAATGGTGCATATGTCGAGTGCATGGGTGCTAGATGGCACCTTGAAATGACACCATTTTGGCACCTAACAGGGTTTAAAAAACCCAACCTTTTCCCATGCTTGGCTACGAGTCTGATCCTGTGACCTCCCCCAACCCTTTCCCAACCCTTTTACACTTGCGGCCATCTCGCATACATACTCCCCTAATTATTATGGCGCGTAACTTATATTTAACATGATTAGGCCACGATTTCTGAAATTACATTTAAACCCCATTATTTTTGAATAATTACTAAAACTCCCTTGATAAAAAATATATTAATATTAATTTTTTATAATTAATTCCTTACACTTAATTTACATTAATTCACAAGTAAATAGGTCATTACACCTTTTTTCCTGACTAACTGTACAGGTGGCTCGGGATCTAAGAAGGGGAAAGCAGTACTAGTGGATGAATTGCCAGTTGATGAGGATTACAGGTTGTGAGAAAATTTGGGTCGAGTTTATGTGTTATTTATGTAATTTATCTATTTTGTATTAGACTTTTTGGAGACAGTTGAGACTCATGTTAGTGGAATATTACGTGTGTTTGTTAGAAATTATTTTAATTGTGGGAAATTGGATTTAATTCTAAGGCCTGGTCGAGTACGAGATTCAAGTGCCTATCCACTGCTTGTGTATTTTTGGACTCAAGTTCTACACAGACGAAGGCGACGAAGTGTGGTTCCCACCCAGGGCGCCCATAAGATATTATTTCTTTTGTTGGTAGGGCATAACCGACCTTCAAGATAGGCTGCAGCTGTAACCTTGGGTTATGGTGGTACCCAAGAATGGGGTTGGGGTGTCACACATGGCGTAGGATGACGATGGGAGGATGAGAGGGGTGACGACATGCATCCTTCTTATCTCCCCTTAGTCCCCTCTCTCTCCCCTAATCGGTTTTGTCCGATTTGGTGCATTTTGTTGAGTGTAGATTTTGATGATTGGCATGTGTGAATGTGAATGCACATTTATATTTTATGTACTAACAAAGCATGAAGCCTTCATAAGGGTTACAAAGCTATTCTCTAGTGTTTTCATGACACAGGTTATATATGGAAACTTCTTATATTTATATTGAGATGTCATTATGTATGGAAACAAGCTTTTAGAGAGCTTTCTAGAAATTTGAGTATTTGAGCTATGTATGGAAAGTCCAAAAAGTGTTCTTGGAATGAAAAATCTTGAAGATATATATATATATATGTGGAATTCTTGTTCATATATGAAAAGTTCAAAAGAGATATATGGAAGTTTTTGAGGAGATTGGAGTAGTTCACTATACAAAGTTTCCATATATGTAACTTCGCAACGTGGCATTGTTACGTGGCATTTTGATGACATGGCAGCCACATGGAGCACATTCACTAGTCCATATCAAGGCAACATCATTTCATTGGTCTAAATATGGTAAGAGAATCATGGAGTCAATTTAAAGGTTCTTAAAAGCTCCTCTACTAAGATAAATATGGAAGAATTTTTTTAGTTGCATTCAAATGGAGAAGTCAAAGATTTAGCCTTATTGAACAACATTAATTGAAGGAATTAAGGTTTGAAAGTTAAACTTTGATAGATATTACTTTCCTTTATTGTTGATTCTCTCTCATTAAAATGATATGGAGACTCAAATCACGGAATCAAGTATCCTACTCATTATGGCTGAATTTCTCATCATTATGGGAGAATATTCAAAAGATATCTTGCATATATTCAGCTACACAAGTTGATTCTCTACTTGTCAACATTGTTAGTATGGAAACTTAATCAATTAAGAGCTTTTGAAGTCATAATTGATATCTTCATTGTTGGACAAATTTGCTTTATTATTTGAGAATATTTGGTTGCATTTTACACCATTTGCAAGTTTAAATTCAAATTCAAATAAGCTATGCTTGTTATGGAAGCTAAGGGGCTAATTGCATAATCAAAGGTGTTTGAAGATCAACTAGAAGTCAAAATGGATCATTTCTGATTTATGGATGATTTTGCAAGAATTATGAACTATTTTGATTATATTTTAATCCTTAAAATCAGTTCTGCATTACTAGAGCTGATTTGCTCATTTAAGGCTGATCGAAGATCAACAAAATTCAAAGGTCTTGAAGATCAATCACGTTAGTTAATTATTAAAGGAAAATTAAGAATTCAATTTGAAGAGCTAAGATTGGCTTGAAGAATACACATGGAGGGCTGAGATTGAACAAGGAAAGCCTACTCTAACACTATATAAAAGGGTCTCTTGAAGGCTTTGGAACAACTTTTGGAAGCCCTATTATTTTCTACATTATTGGCTGAGATTTTAATTCTCTCTAAAGCTTTTTTCTTCCTCTATCTTCTTGAGAGAAAAATAAGAGAGTTCTCTACAATTCATTGTATTATTTTGAGAAAACCTTATTTCTCAATTACTACTATTCTTGTATCTTATAAATAGCGTACAAAATCCAAATTAGTGAGTGTGAGACTCCAGAAGTAGTTTAGTGGTGGTGAATCCAAGTGAAGACTTTGGTTGTTGTAACAAAGGTTGCATATAGTGGATTTGGTTGAAAATCCTAAGGAAGGAAATCCTTAGGTAGTGGATGTAAGCCATAAGGGCCAAGCCACTATACATCACTGTGTTCTTCTTCTCTTCACTCTTACTTATTCTTGCTTGATTATACTTGTTTGTTTTTCGTCTTGTGCTATTTGAAGTGGCTGAATCCAAAAGCCTACATTCTTGGTGGTTATTTTGATTATATTCTAATTTGCTTTAACTAATCATTCTTTGTACTCATTCAATATTCTACTTGGTTTATTTAAAGACTTGTTATTGTGTGTATTCAAATCACTTGTTTTCACCTAGTTGTACTTTGAAGAGTCTATTGGACCAAAGCATATACTAGCATAGCCGACAGATATCATATTATCCATCTAGTATTTAAGTGCTCCTGTACTCTCAACTACAATTTTGGTTTGTATTAAATTTATTTTCTCATATATATACGTGCATAAGTTTTGCATTAAAGTTTTGAAAAGGTGTCAATTCACCCCCCTCTTGACTAGGTTAGAACTCAACATGTTTTGGACGTCTAGGGTTTATGTATTCCATATATAAGTGAAAGGGAAAAAGAATGATAGAGCTTCAGCCTCACAAGTTGTTGTAACTTTTCTGTTAGCCTTTGCTTGTTCTTCTCCTCTCAGTCTCCTTGCCCCTTTCCTCCATTACTCCTTTTTGTTCAAGTTGCAAAAGTAGAAATTCCACCATAATAGTGAGACTGTTATTGGGTTATAATTTTCATATTCTTTGAACCCATTTTTAGCCCAATCTCCCTCACTCTCTTTAGCTAGCACATAGAGTGACTTGAGGGATTCAACTATTCACCGAAGCATGGATTGACTAAACCTCTCGATCTTTTGGGGGTTAGTTTGGTTTAATTGAAATTCTATTCAGAGCTGTTTGGGAGCAAGGTGTTGCTATTAGTGAGGATTTCAACCTTTACATTGACCCTCAAAGTATTGTGAGGTATATATACTAAACCCTTATGGAATGGTTTAGCCTTGCATTGGATATGGTAATTGGAAACTGGTTTTGCAAGGTATTTTTGATGTTTATTTCTATTGCTTATTTATAATTTTTGAAAAATATCTTTGAAAATTGATTAAACCCTTTCATTGATACTCTAATACTTGGTGTTTCCCTTTAGTGGTATCAGAGCCTTGGCTTGGTTTCCATGCCCCTATACAGTTGTTATTATAATGTGTGTATGTGTGTTTTGGGTTGTTTTTTCTATTTGTTTTTTCAAATTTGGGCTCTGCCAGTCAATAGCTTGTGGACATGGATCAACAGTTCTAGGCTTTTGCCTTGGCAAACTATCCACTTTTCTTAGCAATTCCCATAAATGATCGACAGGTAGCCTTGAATCTATCGACTTTTATGAGAAAAACAAAAATCGATTGACAGCTTGTCTTAGATCGGTTGACAGTTTCTTTGAATTGTCAATTGTTTTGGGAACTGTCAGAAAATTTTTGGTTTTTCGATTATTGTTTTGATGCAATATGATTGCTATGGTACAAAACTGATTAATGCTCATGATATGAGGCTTGAATTAGATTTAGGCCAAATATTTTATTTAAACTTATAATTGGATATGGGCCACTTAATTAAGTTTCTAGTTGGACTAGAATAAATCTATTTTAATTAAGTTCCTAGTTGGACTAGGATAAATGGGCTAGCCCATATCCATTAGGGTTGAAGAAACCCTGGAGCTTCTCTATAAATATCCCTTTATGGGTTGCCCAAAAGTAATTAATGGTTATGTAGTTTTCAAGAGTTAAAAAATTGTTATACACTCTCTCCCGTTTCGATTTTGCATCGATTTGAAATGGGAGGTTCTTTTCATTCATACACAAGCCACAAAAAGGAGAAGGAGCTAGCACTCCTATTCTGCTCTCCTCGCCAATGAACGCATGCTGCGTATCACGAGTTAGAGGCCGGACACTTGGACGGCTCGGATCAACAAACAACTCACAAATCTAAAGGTTAGATTTATTTTATTTGTATGTGAATGATTTAATTTCAACGTTGATCCAATCCCTAGGATCTGTGTAACATTCAAAATTTTAAACTACGTTGCTTACCTCGTAGCAATCTTGCTTTATTAAAATCACCATAATATTCAATGAGATTGAATGGGTGGGTGATCATGGACTTGATGCAATATGATTGTATGAATGAATGGATGTATGTTACAGGTAGTCACTTGGTCTTTAATAATTATTTTCATTATGTTTTTGGGACTATAATAAGAAATATGTCTCTTTGTAAATTTCATTTTAGTAGAAAAATGTATAGTACAAATTGTATATAAAATGAAAGAGCCATCAAGAGTTGGTGACGCTAAGGAGCAAGAAGGCCACGAGAGATCCACCCATGAGATGGGTGCTGCCCATATATATGTGTTTGTCCCTATAATGTTATTGATTAAGTGCAGAGGCTCAGATTTTAATCAATAAGCATAAAAATCCATCATCACCTCATACAGATGCTTGAGTTTATTTGTGTATGAGATAATGGAAAATTTAATGCATGTGCAAAGTGAAACCTAAAAATAAATTATGAATTTATTTTGAATGCATGAGTTTGTTTATATATGAGATACATAATAGGAAAACTTAAATGCATGTGCAAAGTGAGACTTTATAAAATAAAGACTGAAATCTTCCCAAATTGTGCAAACTAATATTAGATACGGTAAATAAGAGTTGCCTACTCAAATATGTGGGTATCCTGACATACCACCAAAGTGTTAAGGGGCATTCATGTGTGAGATAACTTAATCACCCACCATAAGTCCCCTAAGGGATTCACGTTTTCACCATGGGAAGTATGTGATTCAAAAAATTAAGTGGGAGGTACCATTTGGTTTGAGACCAAAGCTAAATGGATTATGTAAGATAAATCAAACTAACAATCATTTATTTATTTATGCAACATTTTAAAAAATGACACTTTCAAACCCTATTGCGTGTCTTTTGGACCAAAATATTTTAATTGGACCTAACTTTAAAGATTGGCTTCTTAACCTAAAACTGGTTTTTGGTAATGGAGAAAATTCTTAATATCTTGGATTGACATGTCCTTAAATCTCTTCTTGAGGGCTCTAGTGAGGAGGAATGTGATACATTGGAGGAAATGAGGGATCACGACTTAAGGGCTACAATGTATGTCTTGGCGTCTATGTCTAATGAACTTCAACATTAGCATGAACACATGGCTGACGGTCATAGCATGATTGTGAATCTACAAGAGCTTTAAGGGAAACATAGCCGAACAATGAGATATGAGATATCCAAGAAATTGTTCAAGGCTAAGATGGTAGAAGGCACTAATGTAGGAGACCATGTACTCAAGATGATCAATTTGATTGGTCAACTTGAAGTGTTGGAATTCTACATGGATGTTGAACTACAAATTGATCTTATCCTCCAGTCGCTCGTAGAGTCTTTTACCCTTTCTATTCTCAACTTTAACATGAACAAGATTGAGTGCCTACTCCCAGAGTTGTTAAATATTTTAACAGCTGCCCAAGGCTAGATCAAAAGAATGAGGAAATAAGTGATGTTTTACCCTTATACTTAGTTTTGATGATGAAAAACAATACTTTGTTTTATCCCTAAGTCATGAGTCAAGCTTATGGTTTTCAACATAAATCAATTTCAATATCAAGTATTACTTTGTGAAAATGAAAACCAAATGAATTCCAAGTATTGAGATTTGCGAAACCTTATTCTTCTAAGTCTGGAAGGTTAGCACCTTATAAGGAGACAAATAAGAAAATATTTTCTTTTTAGAAAATTATCTCTCAGTATTTTGATAGCTAATATCCATTGGTGATAAAATGATTTTTAATGAATTTTTCAACAAATAGGAAGTATATATTTTGGAGGCGGTAAAATTGATAAATCCTAAGTTCGTACTAAAACTAAAATTCTACTTTCTTATTGTTATGAATTTTGACTTTTTGGATATTTTTATTGAATCCAAATAGGGGTACTTTCTTTTTTGCATTTATATATTAAAGTAAATGGAAGGTAAAATATAAATAAAAAAAATGTGGACATTTACTTAGCAAACAAACTATTTTTTTTTTCATTAACAAAACTATTGACCGTTTGTTCCAACCTGTCGACTGGTTATATGGACCTGTCGACCAATTGCTCGACATGCTGTCGACCGCCTTTTCATCATGACCTATTGATCAATCTTAAGAAGCTGTCGGTTGCCTTTATCCACTTGTCGATTGGTTCGTCGTAAACTACATGTAAGGACTAGTTTTTCCACTATCTCAAAGTGGTTTTTCCACTACCAACGACAAGATTCGTGAATGGGCTTTTAAGAGACTATAAATACAAGTAAAATGGATGATTCAAACTAACCAAGAGGATTGATTTCAAGCTTACAAGTGTTCATTCTTTCAAGAGCTTAATTGTTTCATTTGTGCTTCATTTTTCTCTCTAAAGGCTTTGATTATCAACAACAACAACAAACAACATATCTAGCCTTTATCCCACTATGTGGGGGCTTTGATTATCATTTGTATTATTTTGTTCAAGCCTTGTATTTATATTGAGAGATCTTGTAACTAAGAGTGTCCACTCTTAGATCCTCTCCTTTTGTATTATTCTTGGTTTTTCTATCTTATTGTGGTAGATGTTGGGTCCTAATGATGGTAAATATATCCCAAGAGGGGGGGTGAATTGGGATTAGGTAAGTTTTTCGATAATTTAAAACTTTGATTGATGAAATAATAATAGGTTTCGAAATATATGGGATATGTTTCGAAATAAGACTTTTTGTTAAGTAGGTTTCGAAACCTACTCTATATGTTTTGAAATATACCTCACTGTTTTGCTAGTTTCAAAATATAGAATGTATGTTTCGAGATCTACTTCACTGTTTTGCTTGATTCGAAATCCTTTACCTTGTATTTTAAACTAATGATCTTTGGCAATGATGATTTACATGAGTAAGAGTATACCAAAGATGTTTGTATATCAAAGATAGTTTTTCTATGTATATGTATAGGTTTATGCACAAGAAAACTATTTTTGACTTTGATAACAAAACATATGAAAACATGTGCAATAGGTAATAATGATAAGCAAAATCTAAAGAACACTTGCAGACAAGATTTATAGTGATTCGGCACTCGCCTACTCCACTACCTTCAAGCTTACCCACTTGAAGGATTTGCAATCCCAATCACTTTTACTAGTGATCACCACAATAAGGGTTTTACAATGGTTCACCCAAAAACCTTACAATGTGAGTTTTTACGGGCTCAACTCAAACCTAGCACCAAGTGAGTTTTAGGCTTAACTCAAACCTTACACCATGTGAGTTTTAGGGCTAAACTCAAACCACAATGAGTTTTAGGCTCAACTCAAACCTTTACACCACAATGAGTTTTAGGCTCAACCCAAACCTTACAATATTCAAGATAAATAAAGTTTATCTTTACAATCCAATAGAATGTATAGCAATGAATATCTTACCAATGTGGTTGTACAAACCTCTTGACTTGAGGTGAGGAGAGATGGAGGATGATGCTCGTTGTTTGCACTTGCTTCTCCTTTTTCACATCACAATGCACACCAATGAATGAATGGATCTTCGTTGAATGCTTGTCAAACGGATTTAGATCATTTGTGCTTGTTTGTGTGTCTCTAGTGTGTGTTCTCTCTTTGTATCTTGTTCTTGCTCAATCTTCTTCTATCAACCTCTTTTTGTCTTCAAATACCTGCTATTTATACCAAGATATAGAAATCTGGGCGTTTATAGCCGTTAGAGACAAGTCAGGAAAGTAGGTTTCGAAACATACTAAGTAGGTTTCGAAACATCACAGTTTTACACATAAGTTTCGAAACATACTCCCCATGTTTCGAAACATACAGCCTTTCCAGCTGTACATGCACTTAGAGATAGCAGATAGTGGGAGACAGATTCTAAGGAATCTTATGGGCATTAAGAATAAACAATGGTCTCCACTTACACATTCAAATTTGAATCTCCTCATCATGGAGAATGCATTAAACAATTGATGTGAGAAGCATATTAAAATGCAAAGTTACAAAACACACGCATCTCAGTTTTCAAATAAATCTGTTGATAGAATGTCAGAGATTTCGAAACATGACATGATAGGTTTCGAAACATGCCTCTCTGGAAATGAGGTTTCGAAACATGATGCATATAGGTTTCGAAACATTCCTCTCTGGAACTGAGGTTTCGAAACATGATATGGAGGTTTCGAAACATAGTCCAAAACCTGATTTGAAAACATATGCAATGCATAGATGTTTCGAAATAGCATACATGAAAACCATTGAAAACCATTTCAAAGGGGTTTCGAAACTTGCATAGAAACATGACATAAATTCAGAAACATATGAAAGCACATTTCACAGCATGTATACACCACATGTTATTTACATTAAGTAAATGTCCACATTTTAATTTATTTATATTTTACCTCCATTTACTTTAATACATAAATGTAAATAACGAAGTACCCCCTATTTGGATTCAATAAAAATACTTAAAAAATCAAAATCCAAATATATAAGAAAGTAGATTTTGGGTTTTAGTATAAACTCAAGTTTTAGCAATAAACCTACACCCAAAATATATACTTTCTATTTAATGAAAAATTCATTAAAAATCGTTTTAGCACTAATGAATGATAGATATCAAATTACCGGGAGTTTGTTTTCTAAAAAGAAAACTCTTTCTTATACTTCTCCTTATAAGGTGCTAATCTCCCAGACTTAGCCAAAAATAGGGTTTTCAGTTTCAGACAATGAAACATGATATACTTGATATTGAAATTGATATATATTGAAAACCACATACTTGACTCATGACTTAGGGATTAAACCAATATATGTTTTTCATCATTAAAACTATTGTACAAAAAGTACAACAATAGTAGAGAACTTGCTTATTGAAGTAAGGGGTTGAAATACCTAGTTTGGTGCTAGAGGGCTTGCTTGTCTAAGTAAGAGGTTTTAATTTCCTAGCTTGTTGCTAGAGAGCCTATTCGAAGAAATTGGTGGTTTTTAGTGGATTGGTTGAAAAATCCTTAGTGAGGAGCTAAGGTAGTGGATTTGGCTTGGTTTAAGCCGAACCACTATATATCATTGTGTCTCTTATTTTCTTGCGCTCTTTGTTTCATTTCTTGTTCCAAGCATTTCATTAATCCACACTTACACTAAAATCTCATTTTTCATCAAAAGGATTTTCAAGTTCAATCAATTTTTAAAAACAACCCAATTCACCCCCTCTTAGTGTTGGTGCCATTGCTATTCAAACCTAACAAAAAGGCGTTCTTGTGATAGCCTCATCTTTAAAACCTTCTAGGAGGATGAAGAGTTCTTCCACTAAGGAGAAGAAGCTCAAGCCAAAGAGGGAAGTCTCCAAAGGTAAGTACAAGGAGAAGGGATCAAGGGAAAGTGTTTACATTTCCAAAAAGATGAGCATTGGAAGAGGAACTACCCAGAGTATCTTGCTAGCTTGAAGGTTAAGATGTTTGAGAATTAGGGATTAAGTATGTCTTCCTTATATGCTATTGAGATGATTAATGCGATTGGTCATTCTCCCATCTCTTGGATTCTTAATTCAGCTGCAACTTCTCATATTTGTGTTTGCTTGCAGGATCTTGAGGAGAGTAGATTGCTTGGGAACTGGGAAGTTGTGTTCAGAGTGGGGAATAGAGCTCTAGTAGAGCCATTAGCTATAGGGACAACTTCTATTACTCTTAATTCTAGGTATGTACTTAATATTAAAGATTGTTTGTATTTACTTAATGCTTTCCAGAATGTAGTGTCTATTCTGAGGCTTGTAAGAGACAGTTATGAACTTTCTTTAACTTCTTATACATGTCATATTCATTATAGTAATGATGTAGTTGGCATGGACATTATGGTGAATGGTCTTTATATATTAGAGTTACATGAGAGTGTCAGATAGAGGGATGTAAATGTTGCATCCACTAGCAATGGGAAGCATTATCGTGATGATGGTGTTGACCTTAAACACTTATGGCATCTTAGAATAGGCCACATTAATGAGAAAAGAATCAGCGAATTGGTTAAAAGAGGATTAATTGATCCAATAGGTTCTGAATTGGTGCTAACTTGCGAATCCGGTCTGCTCAAAAAAATGACTCAATCATGCTTTGTTGGACAAAGTGGGAGAACCAGTGAAGTATTAGGGTTAATCCACACAGATGTACGTGGATTATTCTTTGTAATGGAAAGTGGTGGTTTTCACTACTTCATAACCCTTACTAATGACTTGTCACAGTATGGTTGTGTACTTGATAAGTACAAGTCTGAATACCTTGAAAAGTTTAAGCAGTTTAAGGTTAAAGTAGAAAATCAAACTGGAAAGAGTATCAAGATAATTCAAATGAATCGAGGTGGTGAATACTTGAGTATGAAATTCAATGAGTACCTCAAAGCCAATGGCATTATATCCTAGTTAACTCCTTTTATAAACCCATAGTTGAATGGTGTTTATGAAAGCAAAAATTGTACCTTATTGGACATGGTATGACCAATGATTGCCTTTGCCAATCTGTCATTATCTTTGTGGGGCTATGCTTTATGCACCATAATCTATCTCCATAATAGGGCTCAAAGTAAGTCTGTCAAGAGTACGCCATATGAGAATGGACCAGAAGGTAACCCAGTCTTAAGCATGTTAGGATATGGGGTTGTCCTGCTTATGTAAAGAAACTCAAGACAGATAAGCTAGAATCTCATTCTAGCAAAGGAAAATTTATGAGGTACCCTGAGCATTACAAAGGGTACTACTTTTACCTTCCCAATGACCAAAGAGTGTTAGTCAACATGGATGCCACATTTTTTGAGAAAGAGTGTAATGCCCCACTTTTCCAAATACACAACAACATGGAATATAAGCAGACATCACCTTTGGGCGTTATGAAAACCCTTACCAACGAAAGCGTTGGATCGAACCTGAAAGCTTAACCAAAGCTAAATAAAGGGATTTCCACTAGATTTCCTTTATATATACAGGAAATGCGTACAACTTCCAATAAACCCAAAAGACACAACTCACTAGTTGTAGATACAACTGCAATACATGTCCAAGCTAGCAAATAAACCCTTATCATGAGCAGCTTCCCTATATAACACTTAAAGTGCATTAATTGAGATATTACCCACTCACGCACATCGAAACCACAACCCTTAGTACAACTATAGGACACTCACACCCTCATTACAAGCTCTAGCATCCTAGCTGCTATTACAATACATCACTCGGATTACATGGGTACATAATGAAATAAAACTCAAAGTTAGCCAAGCACCACCTCCTTGCCCTTACTCGCATTGGAACCTGTATCACCTGGTACATCTCATATACCTAGAACGGTGAATGTTCCAGGGGTATAAAACACCTGAGTTAGATAATGATATCTAAGTGAGTGATACAAGAAAAAAAATAGTGCATGTAGGTGTAATATATAGATATGCCACAAAATCTTCTCAATGATTGCCATGCTAGGGTGCTGCCATGAACCTCTTGGCCCTCTTAAATGAACACAAGATAGACATGCCAAAACGTAGCCATGGTCGACTCACTCGACCCTTTTACACAAGCACGAGATGGTCTCCTGTGATAGCTGATGCTGGGGTGTTACCATGTCTGAACCTCTCGGCCCTTTTACACAAGCATGAGATAACCCTATTATGAGAGCCCACGTGGTTAGCCCTTTAACACAGGTCCCCGTGGTAGTTCACATATGACAAACCACTAACAAGCCATAGTCATCAAACAACATGATGTAAGACAAAGCAGAAGGAATATGCACAAACCAAGGGAAAAATGATATGCATGCCACGACCCAGTCCTATTGCACGGACACGATTTCCCACGATGACCCATCAATAAATCACAACCATAAACTCCATGATGTGTTCAAAGATAGGAAAGATATGCTTGAAACAAAGGAAACATAAGGCGTAAGCCAGAACCCATCCAAAAATGAAACCAAGAATGGTTAAGAGAAAGTAAGAAGCATGCATGAACTACTCACAAATGAAACCAAGAATGATTAAGAGGAAGCATGCACAAGAACCACTCACCTTGACTATTTACCCTAGAAAGCACTATTTACAACAAGCGTGAACGGTTTTCTCGTGGTTTTCTTACTAGTTGGCATGAACTTCGAGAAAGACCCAAAAATTTTGTCAAGGCTTATTCTCTCTCGACTTTCTCCCTTCTTTTCGATAGCGTTTCCTATCTCAAACTCCCTTTCTTTTCCTCCTTACTCAGTGCCCAAAATGAATAACCCAAAGCCCTTATTTATAGGAAACTTCGGCGAACCAAATCGCGCCCCGTGTTGCTTCATCATTCCATCCATGAGCATCCAATTAAAATATGCCACATGTCCCTGATATTTTGAACCTTCATGTTTAATTAGATTTTCCAATATTCCATCATTACAACCCACATGGTTTAATTCATTTTTCTACATTTCCCATCATTACATCTTTAATTAACGACTATATCCCACATGGTTAATTGCATTTTCCACATTTCTCATCATTACACTTCAAATCCTATCTTCAAGTGGCCAATGAATGCTTGCCACATGTCCTTAGAGATAATGTTTGGAGACTTTTGCAAACTTGGAAGCTAAGTAAGCTTTTCCTTGGCCAATCACGCAATGCCACCTCAGAGGGTTATTATGAGCCATCATGTGACCTTTTCTTATCTTTCAAGTAACCCAATGGTTGCTTTCCTCGTGTTGTGTTGGGATAAGAACTCATCACGAGATTTCTCATATTAAGCCACGTATTCATGGAGATTTGTGCGTTCACACTATGCTCATCATTACACCCCTAATTATAAGATTTCAACCAATCCAATTGTGACACCTAGGGGGGACACTTGGCCATTCATGATTTTCCCATGGATGATATTTTTGGCTGATATTTTTAAAGTTTCAAGCAACGATGCTTTGGCCCAAACTTTTTATGTAACGGCACTTAGACCCTTGCAACTTTGTCCCCAGGCTATTTTTAAATTTCACTTTTTGGTCCTTGAAAAATGGATAAATTACAATTAGCATCGCAAGATTTTAGGTAAATTACACTTTTACCCGAACTTCAATATTTACGATTTTTCCACTAGTTCAGAAAGTGAACCTTTGCCTCAAGGCTTCTATAATCCCTTGAAAAAACCTATTTCCTCAAGTATTAGAACCTAATAACCTTAGGTATTACCTCATTTTTTATTTTAAAAATCTGGGGTGTTACAAAAAGTTTCTTCAAGGGAGAGACACCGAAAAGAAAGTAGAACTAAAAGAAGTGTCTTTTGAAGCACAAGTCAAGCCCAATGAAGAAGTCAATCTAGAACAAGCAGGTCCTAGTACTGTCATTCCACATGAGCCATGTAGATCTAGTAGAGTATCTCATCTTCCAGAACGATATGGTTTCATGATGGAGGAGATACAGGAAGCGTTCCTGTATGGAGATAGTGGCAAAGATGTTGATTCTACTAACTATGAAGAGGTAATGTCAAACATCGACTATAAGAAATGGCTTGAGGCTATGCAATCAGAAGTGGAATCAATGTATTCCAACTAAGTTTGGACTCTAGTAGATCCACCTAGAGGAATAGTTCCTATAAGGTGCAAATGGATCTACAAGAGAAAGATTGGTCTTGATGGGAAGGTCCAGACCTTCAAAACCCGAATAGTGGCAAAAGGATATTATCAAAAACATGGTACTTACTATAAGGAGATGTTTTTATCATTCGTGATACTTAAGTCCATCAACATAATGTTAGCCATAACATCACACTATAATTATGAGATTTGACAAATGGGTGTTAAAACAACATTCATGAATGGTTATCTTAAAGAAGATATATTCATGGTGCAACCACGTGATTTTGAGTCTTCTAATGCCAATCAAGTGTGCAAGCTTAAGAGATCCATCTATGGTCTTAAGAAAGTCTTAAGGTCTTCGAACATTCACTTTGATAATGAGATCAAAGAGTTTGGTTTCATTAGAAATCTGGATAAATCTTGTATATATAAGAAAGTCAGTGGGGGCGCTCGAGCCTTCCTAATCTTGATAGGGAATGACATTGGCATGTTGATGTCAATTAAATTGTGGTTGTCTAATAAATTCTCCATGAAAGATCTAGGAGAAGTGACATATACCTTGGGAATTGACGTCTATAGAGATAGAGTGAGAAGATCAATAGGTCTCTCTTAGAGTCCGCCCATAGAAAAGATGCTAAAGAGGTTTAGTATGGAAAATTTCAAGAAAGATTTTATATCTTTTAGGCGTGGAATTCATCTCTCTAAAGGGGTGTCTCCCAAGAGACCTAAAGAGAGATGAAGCATGAAAAAGACCCCTTATGCCTCGGTCATAGGGAGTCTCTTGTATGCCATGCTATGTACTAGACTAGATATCACCCATGTTGTGAGCATCACTAGCAGATATCAGTCCAATCTAGGTTTGAAATACTTGACAATAATAAAGTGTATCCTTAAGTACTTGAGAAGGACTTAGGATTTGTTATTGGTATATGGAGAGGGTGATCTCCTCGTTGGAGGGTTCACTAATTTAGACTTCCAATCTGATATGGATGATAGAAAGTCTACATCTGGGTTTGTATTTGTCTGTAATGGATGGGCAGTTTATAATATCTCATATTACATAGTGTTAAGTAAGCTCAAGGAACTGGAAATCGGTTTGACGATTTAGTTAATTAATTTTTGAATCAATGGAAGGGAGTACCCCAAAGCATATATATCTAAGTAAAAAGGTATGTCATTTACGAGTATCTTGAGGCGAGATTTATGACACTGAAAGCAATAAGATCAAAGACAGTTTTCGATACAACTATGATACAGTTTGAAAAACTAAATGATTGTAAGAGGCATTTGAGAAATCAATGGAACCTTGAGGAGACTTTGATTTTGTAAGTAGAACAACCCTTAAGTGGTTTCGGGATGAAACAAAAGGATTCGCGATGAGAACATGATCTTGCATATATTCGGGCCTAAGTGTAATTTTTAATTCTAGTTGAAAAGGGGGTGAAAATGATATTTTCCCAAAATTGTTGGGCCAATTAGAAGCATGGAACTTAGGGGTTCAAGTGGTGAAATATTAAAGCTTGAGGACTTGAAATAATGACCAAAATGCAAAAGGAAAAGTTGAAGCGGCTGAAGTGCAATTTCAGAAAGACTGCAATTGTGAAACTTGAGGTCACTTGTTTGTGGGAAATTGAAAGATTTGGGGTCTCAAAAGACTAATTGGATTTTGGAGGTATTCCCATATATGATTCATTATAATCTCGTATTAACGGTTAGTTTGCAAGAGTTGATAAATTTGGGAATCTTGAGGATTCTAGGAATTTTGGAATTTGGAATCAATGATTACGGAACTGAGGTAAGTTTAGTTCATTGAATTCTTATATCAATCTTGAGGAACTTTGGGTGATGATGACTTAGGAATTGATGGTCAGTCGGACTCACGAAGAATCTAAGAAATCCTAAGATTCTTGGGTTATGATTTATCACATGATTGTGGATAGTTTGAGACCATTTTATCGTTTAGAAATTTTGGGGAGGCTAACTTGATTTTGAAGACGTTTTGATTCATGGTTCGTTAGAATTTACAAATGTTTTACAAGTATTTGATGGATTTAAATGTTGAGGATTTTAGATAACAAGTGCGTGGAAGACTATTTGATGTTTAATTGTTTTACAAGAATTTTAAAATTTAGGAAATTATTTGAATTGAGATTACAAACCTGATAAAGCTCTAGTAAGTACCTAGTTTGTGAAATCCTTATACAGATTGGGATATAGATATTTGGAATTTGTTGGATTGATGGAAAACAGTTGATGTTCTCAAAAAAAAAAAAAAATTGGGAAAAGACACAACTTGGGAACTCAAGGAAGAAACTTTAAGTCAAAAGGTAATCCCAGATGCTGAGATTGATTATCAATTAAGAATAATAGAGTTGTCAGACCATTATGGGACAAGGAAAAGGTTCAAGGGCGAGGTTGTAATAACCTAGATTTTTGGGAATGTAGGGTGATTTATTTATAATGATTAGTGGTTCGAGGAAATTAAAGAGAAATTAACTTTGTTACGAATGAGGAAATGCCTTGGGAATCTAGCAAGATGATTTTTGAGTTTAGTCTTATCAATTGGATATGAATGTTGTGTTGGAAATGTATGCCCTAAAGACACGTTTTGTTTAATTTATGGTAATGATGTTTCTTTTAGTCAGTTTATGGCACATATATTATTTGCATTTAATTGTTGGAAAAGTGTCCATGCTATTAAGTAAGTGATTCATGTGATGGGTCGTTCTTCACAGTTAGGCATGAATCATGGGTACTTAATAAGCAAGAAAATATTACTCTTGATCTTTTGATAGAACTGGGCATTCTATCATGATAAAATCATTGTGCAATAGATCCTAATGGAGGATGGCTTGCCTTAGCCAGTAAACAATCCGTTTACTCTAATTGTACAAGCGCATTTGGAATGCGTAGAGTGAACCTGTGATAGAAGCTAATGACAAAGTACTAATTATCATGGAGCTAGTCTATCACTGCTACTACGTGGACGAGTACTCTAATACTTGAGTATTAGTTGGTGGTCTAGTGAACATAGAGCTATATTCTTAGATTCACTGTAGGTGAGGTCTATCAAAGGTCAATAACCTTGTGAGTTGGGAGTATGGTTTCTAATTAGCTAAGACAGACTAATACAAGATAGTTTCTGTGATTCACCCCCTTGTGATTGTCCAAGAATAATCAAATAATCCAGGGCCCTGGGAACGTGACTTAAGAGTGTGTGCTTCTGGGTAGCTCCCAGTGATAAGAAAATACATTCAAGTAGTCACGGATTATTGGACTAGTGATCTAAGGATGGTAGAAATCATTTAGAGAGGTGTTAGTACATTATTCCTTTCTAAATGATGGGTGTTACGCAGAGGGGTATTTTCGTCATTACACTAGTAGGTCAAAGACATTGCACATGCAAAATTATTTGTGGGGTCAGTGTTACCATATGGTGATAGTTGGAACACTTAGAATGACAAAATATAGCTACTGGGTAGTAGGGGTATTTTGGTCATTTTAGTAGCCATGAATAATTTATCTTTTGGTCCCCGGGGTAGCTCGATATAACTCATGTATTATTTGATAAATTTGGCTTGTTGGGTGAATTACATTGAAAGAGAATTATTTTATTCAGAATGGTCCATAATTAATTGGGTTAGAATAAAATAATAGTTCATTGGTTTTTTAATTAATTAATTGGGCTAACCCAATTAGAAAATTAATTAAATGAACTTGGCCCACTAGGGTTTAGCCCACTAGATTCTAATCAATACGAGGAAAGTTTTTATTTTCGCTTCTGTTGCATGCTATGTATCCTCGTGATGGTCCTTCATGCTGGGGGATTATTTTGATTGTTAAGGTTTAAGTATTAATGCAACGACCCCCCGCTCCTAAAACTGTCCGAGAAGAGGTTTTATGGGAAAAATAGATAAAATAAAATGAAACTCTCTGATAATCTGAAATTTGATATCATAATTGAACATCTATATCAAATTGAAATAAAAACTCTGGGTCAAACAAACTGAAAACTATAAACTCTATCTAAGGGAAAATCCCTCAACTGAAATATTAAATAATCCTAAGTGACAAGACACTATAAACTCCCATATATCTTTGATCTTGAGTTGCTCCACATTCACACACTATTGATCACTGCTGCTAGGCCCCACATCTAGTACTCCCCGACTAGAACTTGGAATGGTGAAGAGTACAAGGTGAGCTACAAAGCTCAATAAGTAATAAGCTAGAAAGAATAACTGAAGCTGAATTGAAGAATATCGATACTGATAAATTACTTACTAAACTTGTATTGAGTATAATCATTGTTTGTTTGGATCCACAAAAATGTAATGCACATAAACTGTAAACTAAATACAGGTATGCAACTTTGGCTCATAGGCCCACACAATCTATAATACATACTTAACTGATTTGAATCCTGTATACATAAAAATTGTAAGCATATACTGTGGTTGTGGGCAATAAGCCCCTAGCCCCCTGGTTGTCACCAGGCAAGCAACACATAAATTGATACTGAAACTGGTGGGATCCCCGCAGACAAGCTGCCTAGTGCTCATAATGCAATGCTTACATACATGCTGGCACACGATATGTAGTGCTCCATATAAAGTCATGCTCAATGCTCATACCAAAATGTATGCACATAATCTCACGAAATAATGCTAATCATGTCATAATAAATGCTAAACATATAGTATAATCTTCAATATATTAGAAAACAAAGATTTTATGAATTATGTATTATGGTATGGATGTTAGAAACCATCGACCGTGAAGGCTTCGATTCTGCCTAATTTTGATCCGCAGAGTCGCAAACGCAATCTCCTCCAAGTCAGTTCACACGATCGACCCTTTCCACGAACGCCTTAAGTAGTGCTAGCAACGCTAGGCACCTCTTGAGAGAATATGAATTTTCTTCTTCCTTTTCCAATTTCTTAAGCGGCTTATAAATAGAGTTCAAAACCTTAATTGTTCCTTAGAAAAACCATAAACAATTTAGGGTCGGCCCTTAATCACGTTGGGCCGACTCTCTCTTTTAAATCATGGAATGGGCTCGACCTAAGTATGTGACCCCTTAGGTCTACCACTAGACTAGATGTAAGGCTAATTCTATCGGGCTATGTCAAGGCCCAACTCATTAGATTAATTTAACTCACGGGCTTTTTAATTAACACATCTGATGGGCTTCTTAATTAAACCCTTTAATTAATAGTTTTAGAATTATTCAAATAAATTCTAAAACCCTACATATCATGGTTAACATCTAGTAACATGCCACGAATACCTAGCCAACAATGAAAAACATGGACCTTTTTAATTGCAATTACCGTGCAGTAAAATCCTTTCATCATTCTATATCCCGATTGAATTTAGGGTATGGTTTTATGACGAAACCTTAATCATTCAATAACTATGTATTCATTTCAAATTTATGACTTGATAAGTGAAATCAAAACACCTTTTGATTTCCACCTCACCTTAGTCAAGGATTTCCTCAGTCATGAAATTATCGAAATACATAGGACATCTTCTCATCTTAACAATAAGTGATGAACCCTATTTTGACATTCACAAGCCTTCATATATGATAAAACCACGCCTAGTGATAGTTTGTCAATAACTCCATTAGAATCCAAAAAAACACTAAAGTGTAACAAGTCAAATATAAGACTACCATGATGTCTCAAGTTTAAGGACCAATCTGCACTATTGCAACATAGGAATTCCAATTCGACATTTAATAATAATCATTAAGAATTCTGTAGTGGGTCAGTTCAATGGAATTATTCTTATAATAAGCACTCACATATATGCACCAGTGTCCTCACACCAATGTCCATGAAACAAGACATGCTCCTAATTGAGCATGCATCATATGTGCTAGTCTATCTGAGTTATTAGTGTCCAATCCTAATAACTCTATGATTAGGAACATTTAAGATCAAGGCTTGAAAGGAATATGTTTCATGATCGTCATCTCTATGCACGACCATATTCCATGAGCCTATTTGATCTATGGACTTTGTCAAGTATGGATTGCAATAAATAAATAATGACGACAACCATCAATGACAAATAAAAACATAATACCTTGCAGTAATAATTGATTGAAAATAAAGAATCACAATGTAATGTATGATCAATTACATGTAAATATAATTGGCTTGCGGGTCATAACTCTAACAATGGACATGCTTGATTTATCATACTTGGCATGAGAATTCAATATTTAGAAGTATTGACTATTTTAATTTAAAGAAAAACTTGGATTAAAACATCACTGGAAGTTCACTTGGATTTCTGGAAAAGCCATCCGGATATTAGGAAAGATATCTGGATATGAGGAAAGACATCCGGATATCAAAAAAGGCTCATCCAGATACACTGGCGTTGAAATCAGAAGTTATTCGGATATGATGGAGCTTATTCGGATATGAAGTTCAAAACTTGAGAGGGGTGAAATGTAACACCCCGTGTTATGGGTGTTAAGAGAATGAAAAAGGAAGTGAGAAACTTCCAAAAATGCCCTTGAGAAGGTGATGGATCCTTAAGAATAAGAGTGCCCTATGAGAGGGGCATTTTGGTAATTTGGATAGCGAAGTCCAATAAAGGGTAATTTGGTAAATTGAAAATAATTCCTAGGTGGAATTAAGTATGAAAGTGAATTAATTTCTCAATTTTTGTATTTATGTGGAGATATATGGGATTAATAATTTACAAAGGGCATTTTAGTATTTTGGAGTGAAATTCCATAAAGGAATTAAATTATGGAAAGTAGGGAAAATAGTGAGTATTCAATTTTGAGAGAAAATAATTGATTTTTCCCTAATTTGGTGAATTAATATGGTGATGGCACATGGATGGCTTGGATGAAAACTTGGAAGCCAAGGTTAGTGTCTAGGGATGACACTTGGCAAAGTCTTATTCAAGTAAAAAGGTGGGATTAAATAAATCCAAATGTTATTGGGAATTAGTTATTCATGTAATGATGGTGTTGGAATAAAGAAATTCCAAATAAAAATGGTAAATGGTCACCATTAATGGTTGGAAAATATGAGATTTAATTATAAAAGAAAAAGAAAGTGAATTATGTCTTTCAAGATGATGGGCTTGAAAATGGTCCAAATTAAATAAATAGAAAAGAGAATCTATTTATGGGATTGGAAGACTTGATTCAAGGGTGGTGGATGGTTCTTGAAAAATCCAAGGGTGTGGATTTATTCTTGAAGAGCACATGGATTGTGCTTTCTTTGGATGGCTAAGATCTTGTCTTGTAAAGTGAGATGAAATCCAATGGTGGATATTTCATAAGACTAAAGGCCATGGATTTGTTGGAAATGTATGCCCTAAAGACACGTTTTATTTAATTTATGGTAATGATATTTCTTTTAGTTAGTTTATTGCACATATATTATTTGCATTTAATTATTGGAAAAGTGTCCATGCTATTAAGTAAGTGATTCATGTGATGGGTCGTTCTTCACAGTTAGGCATGAATCATTGGTACTTAATAAGCAAGAAAAATATTACTCTTGATCTTTTGATAGAACTGGGCATTCTATCATGATAAGATCATTGTGCAATAGATCCTAATGGAGGATGGCTTGCTTTAGCCAGTAAACAGTCCGTTTACTCTAATTGTACAAGCGCATTTGGAATGCGTAGAGTGGACCTGTGATAGAAGCTAATGACAAAGTACTGATTATCATGGAGCTAGTCTATCACTGCTACTACGTGGACGAGTACTCTAATACTTGAGTATTAGTTGGTGGTCTAGTGAACTTAGAGCTATATTCTTAGATTCACTATAGGTGAGGTCTATCAAAGATCAGCAACCTTGTGAGTTGGGAGTGTGGTTTCTAATTAGCTAAGACAGACTAATACAAGATAGTTTCTGTGATTCACCCCCTTGTGATTATCCAAGAATAATCAAATAATCCAGGGCCCTGGGAACGTGACTTAAGAGTGTGTGCTTCTGGGTAGCTCCCAGTGATAAGCAAGTACATTCAAGTAGTCATGGATTATTGGACTAGTGATCTAAGGATGGTAGAAGTCATTTAGAGAGGTGTTAGTACATTATTCCTTTCTAAATGATGGGTGTTACATAGAGGGATATTTTCGTCATTACACTAGTAGGTCAAAGACATTGCACATGCAAAATTATTCGTGGGGTCAGTGTTACCATATGGTGATAGTTGGAACACTTAGAATGACAAAATATAGCTACTAGGTAGCAGGGATATTTTGGTCATTTTAGTAGCCATGAATAATTTGTCTTTTGGTCCCTAGGGTAGCTTGATGTAACTCATGTATTATTTAATAAATTTTGGCTTGTTGGGTGAATTACATTGAGAGAGAATTATTTAATAGTTCATTAGTTTAATTAATTAATTGGGCTAACCCAATTAGAAAATTAATTAAAATGGACTTGGCCCATTAGGGTTTGGCCCACTAGGGTTTTAGCCCTAGGGTTCTCCCTATATATATTCTCACTCTAGTTGTATTTAACCCTAAATTTCGATTTTCTCTTCTTCACCAAGAGAGGCCACGAGTTTGAGTCATACCTTGGAAGATCAAGAGATCTGATGCGAAGGAGCCGACGGATTGCAGGACAGTCGACGTCTCCACCACGTGAAGAAGCAGTCGCGCCTCCACCTTCTATTACTCCATTCCGTTCGGTAATCCGAAGGAAAAGTAAGTCTTTTAGATTCTTATCGTTTCGAGGATAGTTTTTATGCTAAAACGCTTCCGTTGCATGCTTTGATCCTCGTTGACGGTCCTTCAGGATTGTGTTGCTTTTAATGGTTAAGATTTATTCTTTAAAGAAAAGTGAATGACCAAGATTTGTTCTTTATAAAGCACATGGATTGTGCTTTTGGTGAAGGGATAGGATTTATTCTCTTAAATCCATAAAGATCCAAGGGCTAGGATCCATTCTTGAAAGTGGGAAAAATTAGTATAAAGTGGCAAGTTGGGAAATCAAGTCTTCCTTTGGCCTTTTGAAGGAAGAAAGAAAGAAGAAGAATAGAAGAAGAAAGAAAGAAAGAGCAAAGGTAAGTTCTTAGTTTATTTTGAGGAAAGTCTTCTTATTCTTTCATTTATTCTAATATTCAAGAAAGCCTTTAGTCACCAAAGTTTTATTTTCTCTTAAGGATTAAAAACAAATAAAGTCTTAAAGTTGAAGATGGTGGATGATCTAAAGGATTTAAGTTAAGGGATAGCCCCATGGGATGGTGGCTAGTAAGGTTGTAAGTATGGTTCATGAATTTTTATGTGTATATTGGCATGTTGTTTGTGTTCAAGGACCTATGGCCATGAGGTTGTGTGGGTAGGGTAGGTTAAACCTCAAACCAAGGTGGTTGTGAGGATGTGGAAGCCCTAACTTTGTGGCATTGTATGCATTTGACATCACATTTTATATTCATGTTCATGCTTATTGTCATTGCACCCTTATTGAACTTAATAGCTCATGAAGTTTTTACCCTCACATATAGGTTGTAAAGGCATGGGAAAAATCAAGGCAAAAATTGAATGGCATGTGGATGCATGGGAATGAAGATCCAAGAACATTGTATGGCTTATTGGAGGCTATATGTTGTATTTGATTCATGGGCTGTAATTTATTTTGTTGGTAAGGTCTTATTAAAGCTTAAAACCATGGGTGTATTTTTATTTGGATGTTGTTATGTGAGCAACAATAGGGTTGTGTAAGCCTCATTTATGAAATGAAAGGAAAATTTGGATGTATGTTGAAGTTTATTTTGGGTATTGAAAAAGAATGATTTTTCGTTGGAAATGTGAAGTTTTGTGGGATTTATTTATTAAATTTAATTCCTAGAAATTTTGGGTTAGGAAGCCCAAGAAAAAAAAAAGAAAAAAAAAAGAGAGAGATTGGTAGGTAGTAGCAGTCGGGGCCCACAACTGGCAGCAGACGAGGCCCAGCACTCATGGGTGTGCAGGAGCTTGGGGGGGCACGTAGGAGTGCGCGCCAGCAGGCCACGTCGACCATTTTTTAAAAAAAAATTTGAAAATTTTTGAATTTTTGGGGCATTTCTTGATTGATTTTGGGTCCTGGAGGAATTTTCTGTTAGTGTAGGTGCTTTAGACCCAATCAGATTGGACATGTTGTACACTGACAATTGTAATCACATTTTTTATTTGAATAAGGAGTTATTCAAATTCAGAAGAAGTCATTCTATTAGTTTCTTGTTATTATTGTAAGAACTGAATGAAACTAGATAGAAGTCTATATGATGTATACTGTGATTAATCTATAAAGATGTGAGATAATGCATCATAGTTTCTAGACATCATTAAAGGTCCCAAGTTGTAGCAATGTCAAGAATGGACATCGACAATTGTGGTAAAACTTGTATGTGCTATGTTTTTACTATGTGATAGCAATGGGGGTCTCACACCCATAGGCATGGGGTTGCCTAGACAAGTACATAGGTGACCAATGTTGGAGAATGTGTCATTGGACATGACTCGCCATGAGAATCCATTTTGGTTATATGTTGATGGAATTCGCATACGAGATGGCTCTAACTAATGCTTGGACTTGAGGTTGTCACGGTCATCTCATAAGAAAACTGGTATGCTTTGACATCGTTTCGATGGGCCTAGACAAAGGCTACACGTGGGTGATTGTTGGGCATATCGTGAGGCTTATGGAGATGGGTGCATAACCAAGATGAGACTCATCTATCCCTTGGTAGAAGATGATGTATCTAAGGCACCTTCGGTGGATATTCACTTTAAATCCATAGCCATGGTGAAAGAGATCAATAAGCAGTTATTGATTCACTTTCTATTAAATGAAGATATCCGGATGAGCAAAGAAAAACTCATGTGATCATAATCAAGAAACACATTGCCAGACTTGAGATCAGATAAGATACATTGACGAGAGGGTTGAATTACATGGTAACCATGCTCGTGAAAGCTTATTTGCAGATTATGAATCATTCTTAATAATTGGGTAGGCATGACGCCATGTTAGAGGCCAATCTTGTCTTATGTGTTCGTACCGACACATTGCCAACATATTCAGAAGCCTAATGAATCATATGCAATAGGAACGATCCTTGACTTAAACCAAGAGAGCAGACATATGGTTATGTGGGACACTTCGGCAAGAAGTTATGCCGTCGTAGGTTCTCACAGAAAAAGAATAAAGAGACGTAATCACGTCGATGTGACGAGGGGTCGTTATAAAGGAAAGAGTTTTCTAAAATGTCAATTGATTAAATTAGGAAATAGTTTCTAATTTAATAATTTTCTATTTGTTGGAGTGGCAAATAGGAAATAAAATATATTTGGGCTTAAATTAATATTTGGACTAAATAAAGTATTTGGGCTAAATATAAAATTAAATATTATATTTGGGATAAATTAGATTTGAGCCAAATATTAAATATTATATTTGGGCTAAATTAGATATGGACCAAATATTAAATAATAAATATTTGGGCTTGAATTAGATTTGGGCTAAATATTTTATAAATATATTTGGGCCACTAATTATATTTCTTGTTGGACTAGAATAAGCCCACCTAAGATTCTAGTTGGATTAATGGGCTAGCCCAATCTATTAGCATTTAAGAAACCCTAGGATGTAGCTCTATAAATACCCCTTTATGGGTTGCCTAAACTAGTGAATATTTGATATAGTTTTTTGAGAGTTGGAAAACAATTTCTGTTCACTCTTCCTCGTTTCTTTTTGTCATCGATTTGAAACATGGGCATTCTTTTCCGTCCATACACAAGCCGCAAAAAGGAGAAGGAGCTAGCATTCTTATTCTGCTCTCATTGCCAATGGACGTGTGTTGCGTATCACGAGTTAGAGGCTGAATGCTTGGATGGCTCGAATCTGTGAATGACTCAAAAATCTAAAGGTTATATTTATATTATTTGTATGTGAATGATTTAATTTCGACGTTGATCCAATCGTCGAGATCAGGGCAAGGTTCAAAATTTTGAACTACACTACTTTCCCCATAGTGATCTTGCTTTACTTTCATCTTCAAAATAAAGGGATTTTTCAGACATTTTTTGAGATAAATGCCAAATTTTGAAAAATGAAAATTATGAATTTTTCCTCGAATTTTGGGAAAACCAATGGGATGTTGGAATTTTAAATTATATGGAGCCCGGTGGAATTCTTGGAAATAAGAGAAATTAAAATAATAAAATGATGATTGGGTACAATTTAATGGAAATAAATTTTCCAAGTGTGGTATGGTTAAAGCCTAAATCTGCTAGTTGATCCTGGGATTGAGGGAAGGGAAGGACGAAGCTTAGTTCCCACCTAGGGTGTTTCGCTTTGAAACATAGTCTGTCATTCACAAATGGTCGGGTATGTGAGTAGTTTGGATAATTGTTCACGAGTGACACCCTGTAAGTGGGAGCGGGGTGTCACAGTATCCGAATATGAAACAAGACATCCGGATATCAACTTAACCCATTCGGATATACTGAGGAAGACATCCGGATATCACACACAAAAACAAAAGGACACATCCAGATATGACTTAATATATCAAGATATCACTCACAATGGAATAGACACTTCCAGATATAGCACAAGGTATCTAGATATCACTCTTAAGGAATCACTGAACTCATCTGGATGCGGATCAAAGCATCAGAATATCAAACAAAGGACATTCGATTACGAACAAGGCCATTCGGATGTCTCTCACATAAATCTTTTTACTTATCTAGATAGGCACTGCCCTATCCAAATGACACTCACATACATAGATTAATTCATCCAGATATGGGAAGACCCATTCGAATAGCTGCAATTAAATTTGACGAACATAAACACCAACAGAGACTGAAATCTATAACAAGACTTAATGATTCTACACCATTCTGAATAAAATCTTGGGAAAATGAATCCCAAACGATATGAAACAACTTTAAGGATGATTCAAAGATAATATTTGATTGAATCGCTATAAAGATCATGCATATGTGAGAACTTTCCTCTAAAAGAAATAAAAAGAGGAAGGAACTTGCAATTCAAAAGAAAGAAGAAATAATAGGACTTCCACTCCAAATGGGAGAAGGAGTAATAAAGCTCACAATCTAAATTGGAGAAGGAATAATAGAACTTCCAATCCAAAATGGAGAAGGAGTAATAGAACTTTCTCATAACTTCACTGCTATATGCATATATATATACATGTCTCTGTTTACTAATATAAATCTAAAAACTACAACGCAGAACTAGAGTAATCTAAAACCAAAACTAATATGAACCTGTAATGGAAGGGATTATAGGGAAGATACTTGCCTTATGATATCTATCGGATTAAACGCTTTCAATGAGACCTCCTATGCAAAGTAACTTCTGCAACTCACAGACTTCTTGGCTCTCTACTCCTCACGCGGCGTGAAGAACACTATGGCTTATGTGCCTTTATATAGATAAAGAAATAGCCCTAGAAGCCCATCTCCTTCTCATTTTATAATTTGGAGTCCTTATTCTTAATTAACTTGGAGACTTGAAACCAAAACCTTCTCACGTATGGATTCCCCCAATTACATAATATCTCTAATTAATTAATTTCTAATAAGAGGAAATTATTATTTAAAACTCTAGAATTACCTTTACACCCTTGCACTTAATTTCCACATAATTAAATGTCATTTAAATGCTGTACTCTCAATTAAAAATTCTAAATTTCCACATTAAATATTTAATTGACAAATTCTCTTAAGCCAAAAATTAGCTAAATAATTCTCAATAATTTTGGGCCCTTCTAAGGGGTTGTTACAATTGATCTCATAATCTTGAGTATGATTATTCCAGATGATAAATACCCGACATTCCTAAAATTTGGGCTAGCTACACCAAACCACCATAGGAGCCCACCCAAGTGAAAGTAAGTATTGGTGGAAGCAAATCGATAAGATATTCGATTTTATTGGTTGTGACAAAGAGGAAAAGATTATTTGTGCCACATTTATGCTTTGGGATGAGGTAAACCATTGATAGAGGACTATGCAAAGAATTTTACAAAGTTCTGGAGAGTAAGGTATGCCAAATATTGAATGGGCACGATTCAAAGAACTTTCTTAATGCAAAGTATTTTCCTTTGTGTAAAAAAATAGAGGAACACCTAGTATCATGGGGCTAAGTCATTAATATGAGGAAAAAGACTTAGGTGTCAAAAATTATGACTATTACACAGTGTGCTGAATGGGCTTGGGGATTCGGAGGTTTGGAAAAGGGTTGATGGAATTGCGATTGCATACATGGGTCATGGTAGGTCGTAACTATGAGTGGTACGTTTTCCCTGATGTAGGCATGTGATGTGTTGTGGGCTTGCTTAGGAAATGCGTTTTCCCAAAATAGTAAGCAATGGGATTTGGTTCCCATACTTAGCCTTTCAGGGAGGAAATTTATTCTGATTATTGACTTGACCTTCAATTTAGTATGCAAACAATTATTCATCCTAATAGTTACGAGCAACTGGCTCTAGTTTGATTGTCCCGAATCTTGACCTGTTAGTATAACTGTTGGTGCTATAGTAGGTACACTCTAGTACACTTAGGAGCATGGGTTTCGACAGAGGGGAAGTTGTGAGTAACATTATATCACCCATGATTTGTAGTTGGCAGCAGTTGGAATTGCTTTAGAAACTTTGGTGGCACTAGTTGTGTGAGGGGAAAATTTGAGGTCTTCACGAATTATGATTGCTTGAGGTACTTGTTCTTTTAGAGGAGTTCGTATGCAGGGTAGCGATGCTGGATAGAGTTTTTAAAGGGTTGTGATTGTGTGATCCAGTACCACCATAGAGGACTGAATGTGATGGCTGATGCGAGGATGAGCATGTTCTGATATTCTGTTCTAATGATCCGAGGGTGGGGACTGGTAGAGGCTTTTAGCCAATTTTTAGTAGATGTAGTTCCTAAGGGAACATCTGTTTACATCGCTAACCTAGTGATTCACTCCCATCTGATGAATAGATCTGGCAAGCTATTTTAGAAGACTCAAAGGTGCGGTCATGTGTTGACAATTGGGAATGGGTCAAAAACCCTGATGTCTATTTTTAGATAAAATAGTTTTATTTTTTAGTTAAATTCAGGTGCCTAAGGGCAGAAGTTGGGACAACCATGTTGGATGAGGCACACCCAACCAGGTACATTATCCACCCTGATGTGAGTCTTGAGGAGTGGAATGATATCTCTTGAGGAATGTGTTTTGGAGACACCATGATTTTGAGGAATTTGCTTGGGAAGTGAGAATTAGGTGAGTTACGAGATGAAATTTAAGGGGACAAAATTTTATTTCAAGGGGGGGGGTGAATGTAACACCCAAGATTTTTAGAGAAGTAGTCAATTTCAAAGAAGATAAGATTGATTAAGGATTCAGTAAGGAATAGGTGGATTTTGGGCAAATATAGTGCGTTTTAGGCTAAAGTGTAATTTCTCAAAAATATTTTGAGACCGTTTTGGAACAAAGAATGGTACTCAAAGGTGTAAGAAGTATTATAAGAATCCTTGGGAATGGAAGGATGTCATTTTGAGGGCTAAAAGAAGATTTTTAAAGTTAAGAGGGGTGAAACTACAATTTATGGATACTATGGGCCAAAACTATGAAAGCCAAAAACCTAGCCATCGTGAAGGGGAGAAAAATATCATCAATTGGCCATTCCTAATTGGCTAAATGTCCCTCCAAATGGAATAATCTAATTAGCCAATAGAAAATCAAGAGAGATTGAGGGGAAATTGGGTTGGGTTGAGAGGCTATGAGGTGAGGAATCTATTCTCGGAGAGAATAGGAGATTCTGGGAAAAAAAAAAAAAGATTGAGATCAATGAAGAAACAAAGGAGAAATGAGCGTTGCTGGAGTTTTTGAAGCTTCGTCAGATTTCAGGCCAAACTTGCTAGAAAACAACAAGGTAAGTCTAATCTAATCCTATATTCCTATAGAGGAGGAAGAAATGGAGCTATAGGAAAAAATGGGGGTTGAATTGGTCAAAACAAAGGAGAAACAGGCAAAAAATCGAGTAGTAGAACCATCGTCGCAGGAGAAAAAATAGCATGTGCAGCATATGTGCCTAAAGGGGCTTCACATACAAGCACGAGCACAACGTTTAGACAGCGTGTGTGGGCCTAAAACTAAACCCTAAACCCTAAACCCTGAAACTTTCCAAAAAAAATTACTTATTTTATGTTCTATAACCCTATGTAAAAATATTTGGGTTTCGGTTTACAAAAGTACGTGTCTTTTTTGTAGAAAACCTAACTCGACAAGCGTGAATAGTGCACCCAAAAGGTAAACAGCCAAGGTGAGTGGTTCTTACGCATGTAAACTACTCTTGCATGTGCTTTGCTTCTTCTTGATCGCTTGTTGTTCATTTTATGTGTGGTATGTGCCTTATGTCTTGTTATTTCCTTGTTTGAAGTATGCCCTTTCGACGTTCCATGTTTTCCTTGGTTAAGCATATTGTTTCTATCATTGCGGAGGTTGTGGTTAGTTGATGGGTTATCATGAGTGATTGAGGTCACTTGCCCGGGTAATGGGGCAGAGCTCGTGTAATGGGCTTGAAGAGAATAGACAAGATAACCAGTGAGGATGATTGCAACGTCCTGGCATGATTACCACAGGGGAGGTTTCATGATCCTGGGGAGATTTCATACTTGGTTCTACATATTTCATGGCATATTGTGTATTGCTTATGCATGCATGAACTTTTCTTTTCTTGTGTCACTTACTTGGATGTAACAATCTAACTTAGGTGTTTCATGCCCCTGGAACATTCAACGTTTCTGGTATGTCAGATGTGACACGTATCCTATGTTCCAGTTCGGGTAAGGTAAGGAGGTGGTGCTTAGCTAGTTTTGCAGTTTTGGGTCTTTAGTTTACGAAATTGTTGTTTATACTTGTAAACCAAGCGTTATACTAATATTCAACATTTTGCATTGGGAACCCTAGTCATTGAAATTTATATTCCCAATGTTGTATTGTAAATAGCAAATAAAATACTTAAGAATGTATAGTGTATGTATGCGATTCTACGGCTGTACCACAAATTCATATATTCGTGAGGCTGTTATAGTTTCTAATATGTTGATGTGTGATAGATTTTTATTAAATTTGTGGAAATCCTAACTATTTAGCATACTCAGGTTCGATCCTTGCTTCTGTTGATAAAGGATTTCCAATAACGCCCGAGGTTATTATTAGCATATAATGAATATCATATGGCTTCATCGTATATTTGAAAAGTAGGGTGTTACAGGTAGGTCCATCGTGGCCTAGGAAGCTTGGGAATCAAGTCTTGGTTGAGGGGTGGCTAGATTTTGCTATAATTTAGGGGCTGAGGGTTTCAAGTTTTCCACTTCAAATTGCTCGTGGTTTGGGGTGTTTTTGAGAGATTAGATAGAAGGCTTTTGTTCCGTGGTGCATATAAAGTGTTTCTGAAGAATTTGGTGAGGTTTCGTATAGTTTTGAATACGTTTCGAGCTTAGCTAGAAAATTGGGTAAGGTCACCAGAGCCAGACTCTAATTGGTCGATTTAGGGCATTTTCGCTAAAGTTTTCGGGCAACCAAGGGTACCATTAGGACTGACTTGAAGTGTACTTCAAGGTGGTGGAGAAAGATCGGCCATCGGAAGAGGTTCCAAGTCGCCGGCAGCGAAGGGATTGCCTAAGAAGACAAGGTGCGTAAGGTGCACACGCGGATTTCATGTGCAGCACATGCAATTGGCGCATGAGGGCATGTGAGGTACGGTTTAAATCCAAAATTTATTTTATATTTTTAGAATATTATTTTATGATTTATGGTGGAGAAAATTTGGTAAAAACCTTGAGGCGGTATTTATTTTGGAATTTTTGAGGGAAAAAATAGGAAGAAAATGGAGAAAAATTATGAGAAATTATGAAAAAATAGTGATGTACCAGGAAAGACGAGGCAGGCAAAACGGCGGCGAGGAAACAAAAAAGCTCCTCTTGGGTGGGCCAAGGGGAAGACCACTCGGCATGACCGAGTGGACAAGGCCACTCAGCAGTCCCCCCACTCGGCTAGGTTGAGAGACCCCCACTCAGGTGGTGACCGAGTGGGGGGTCACCAACACCCTGCCGGGTCCATTACCGCCCTCTTGATTTGCCAAATGGGCCCTGAAATTTCCAAAATTGGCCTCGAGATTCCCGCCGAAAATATCGCCAGATCGCTCTCTCTCCTCCACTATAAATATAAGATTTGGCTTTCATCACAAGGTATGCTATTTTGAGCAATTGAAGTACGATTTTCCATTTTCTCTCGAAATCTAATTTAAGCATCGGAGGGTTTTCGCGGGGACCCCCACCCGCGCCCTAACGGTGCTCTCGTTTTGTAGGCCTCTCGTCACCACCAAGGCCTCTCGTCACCATCAAGGCCTCTCGTCACCATCAGGGCCTCTTGTCATCATCAAGGCCTCTCGTCACCATCAAGGCCTCTCGTCACCATCACCACCAAGGCCTCTCGTCACCATCAAGGCCTCTCGTCACCTTCAAGGCCTCTCGTCACCACCAAGGCCTCTCGTCACCATCAAGGCCTCTCGTCATCATTAAGGCCTCTCGTCACCATCAAGGCATCTCGTCACCTCGAGGTCACTCGTCATCCTTGAGGCCACTCGTCATCTTTGAGGTCACTCGTCATCCTGAGGCCTCTCGTCACCCTTGAGGCCATCCATCATTCTCAAGGCCACCAGATCACTTTGGGGTCAGCCGATCACTTTTGGCCACAAGATCATTTAGAGGCCACCAGATCATCAGCTCATCAAACCATCAGCTCTATCGGTTTATCAGACTTGGGACTCCATCAGATCCAATTCCTCGTCTAGATTCTCATCAGTGAAGGCACGACTCCCGAGACTCTTGCGTCTGTCTGTAATTAAAAATAGATTGTTGTATTTTGGCAACAACAATTGGCTCCGTCTGTGGGAAACGCAAGACAAAAAGTTAACTTAAGAATGGCAAACACCCGTGGACACCGATGAACTCTCTCTCAAGGCGTAGAAACACGCCTACCACCACAGAACACTCAACAACAGGGAGCAACCTCTCCCCCACATAATGCTCAACCCGAAGGAGGTGACTGATCCATTTCCCCCAGCCCGCAGGTGGGAAACCAAACAGTCCCATCACCACTACTTATTGGCTCAAGGCCACCTCCTACTGATCAAGCTGGGGCTTCACGATAGCCATCACGCACGGTCCTGTGGGAAGAGTATGAAGCATTGAGACAACAGCACGTTGAGGGCATGCAAGCACTTCGAGACATGGCTGGTATCCTCCAAGGTATGATGCTTGTAGGGACATTACCTGATACTCTAAAAAATTTTATGCCATCCCAGAACCTCAACCTGAGGTAGGGGCCGATTCCTACCAAGAAGCTACTCCCGATTCTCATTCTCGATCTACGCCTAGACGGGAGGGTAGGCCTAGATCACCACCACCAAGAAAGAACCCTCACTCCGTACCTCAAAGAAATGAAAACCCGAGAATGGAAAACAGAACCAGAAGCCCTCAAAGACGGAGATATCATGAAACAGTGGCCAGCACACCAACAAGACATGACAATCAAACAACAGCTACTATGAGGGATGATATGAAAAGAGTAGTAGAAGAGGTGCTTGAGCGGAAAAAGTTGATCCCTGCAACAGAAGAGCACCAACAAAGAAAATGTCCTTTTACGACAGATATATTGGAGAGACCGCTGCCTCGAGAATTCAAAATGCCACAAATCATCCTCTACTTAGGAAAAGACGACCCATACGATCATGTTCAGAACTATAAGTCACTGATGATATTGCATGGATGGGATGACGACATAATGTGCCGAGCATTTTTCTTAACACTGTCAGGACATACTCGAACATGGTTTAATAGCCTTCCAGAAGCCTCTATTTCCTCATTTAGGCATCTTAGGACAAAGTTTACCAAAGCTTTTGTGATTAACAGTCAAAGGAAAAAGGATGCCACTTATTTGCTCAGTATACGACAAGGGAATAAGGAATCCTTACGTCAATTTGTGGATAGATTCCGTAATGCCACCGTTGAAGTCCCTGACTTGCCGACCCAAGTGGCAGTATCAGCTATGCTTCAAGGAACGCGCCTTGCCTCTCTCCAAGAATTGTTTTCTTTAGACCCTCCAACGTCCCTGGCCGATCTATTTGTCAGAGCAAACAGGTATATCCTCCACACTAAAATTATGAGGAATGTGGCGGGGAATGAAGACAAAGAAAGGAAGAGAAAGGAACGAGAAGGGGAAGAGGAGTCTATTCGACGACAAGAAAGGGTTAGGCGCCCAGATGTACCCAAACCTCACTTAATCATTATACTCGGCTTTTACAGCCCCGATCAACTATATTAGCTGCAGTCGAGGGAGAAAAACTCCTTAAACTACCCCGCAGGGTTGACCGACCTATGGGGAAAAATCAAGAAGAGTATTGCAGATATCATCGAACTCGGGGACATTCCACTGATCACTGTAGAGAATTGAAGAACCAGATTGAGATGCTCATTCGTGAGGGGCACTTGCAAAGATATGTGAGAAACAAGGAGGAAGAAAACAGGAAACCTCGGCAAAGGGAAGACAGGCGTGATGGACGTGAAAGGCCAAACCCAAGGCAATAAGAGAGAGGAAGAGATCATCGGCAAGATACTCGTGCAGACAATGAGCCAACTCAACAGGCCATTCACATTATTTCAGGGGGGGAAACCTTAGGTGGAGACACATCAGCCTCCCGAAAGGCATACGCACGTTAAGCCTACCAAGTTAACTCAGTGATGGAAGTAAGAGATGATGAAGAGCCAATCACCTTTACCCCAACTGATCGAGGTGATATAATACTCCCATATGATGATCTCATGGTTATCTCAGCAGTCGTGGCCAAGCACCCCATCAGCAGAATTTTAGTGGATAGTGGCAGTTCTGTCAATCTGATTTACTGGAACTGTTTTGAACAAATGCATTTATCCCATGATCGATTGAGGAAAGTATCCTCACCTCTGTATAGCTTTACTGGAGAAGCGGTACCAGTTGCAAGATCTATGCAATTACCTATCACGTTAGGTGAAGACCCCCAACTTGTAACTCGACAAGCGAATTTTATGGTGGTTAAAACTTCCTTGGTGGCATACAATATGATCTTGGGATGCCCGTTACTCAACGATCTAAGGGCTGTGGTATCCTCATGCTATCTATTGATGAAATTCCCCACACCCGTTGGGGTGGGACAGGTTAGGGGAGATCAAAAGAAAGCACGAACTTGCTATATGTCATCTACAAAAGGGAAAAGAGCTGAAGAAACCTTATCCATAGCCGAGAAAGCATACATAAATCCTCGGAGGAAGGAGCTGCATGTAAACCTTAACCTGTTGAAGAATTAGAAGTAATACACCTGAGTGAATCAGATTCTGAGAAAGTGTTGTATGTGGGATCTCAGCTTCTGAAACGTGTGAAAGAAGAAATTACTAGATGCCTGCGAGAAAATTCAGACGTGTTTGCTTGGAAACTGAAAGACATGCCGGGGATCAGTCCCGAAGTAATATGCCACCACTTGAATGTGGATCCCCACTTCAAGCCAGTTCGACAAAAGAAGCGAAACATTGCCCCTGATAGGCTACATGCGCTAGAAGAGGAAGTTGACAAATTCCTAAAGGTAGGTTTCATTCTAGAAGTATTGTATCCAGAATGGTTGGCCAATGTTGTTATGGTCCCGAAACCTAATGGAAAATGGCGTGTTTGTGTGGATTTCACCAATCTCAATAAGGCGTGCCCCAAAGACTCCTACCCGCTACCACGAATCGACCGCCTCGTGGACGAAACATCTGGATACCAATTTTTAAGCTTTTTGGATGCATTCTCAGGGTACCATCAAATAAGGATGTACCCCCCAGACCAGGAAAAGACGTCATTCATCACTGAAAAGGGGACATACTGCTACCAAGTCATGCCCTTTGGACTTAAGAACGCCGGAGCTACTTATCAGAGCATGGTGAATAAGGTCTTGAAAAAATTGTTGGGCAACACAATGGAAACATATGTTGACGACATGATCGTGAAAAGTCGAGAGAATGAATCCCATGTAGAAAAGCTAACACGGGTGCTTAGGGTCTTTAGACAATACAATATGCGGTTAAACCCAGCGAAGTGTGCCTTTGGAGTGCAGTCTGGAAAATTCTTGGGATACATGATCTCACACAGAGGAATTGAGGCTAATCCCGAGAAAATTCAAGCAATATTGGATATGGAACCACCCGCATCAACTAAGGAAGTTCAGCGATTGACAGGGCGAATGGCAGCTCTGGGACGTTTTCTCTCCAAATCGGCCGAAAGGGAGCTACCCTTCTTGCGAACATTAAGAGTAGGGAAAAAGTTTGAGTGGACAGAACAATGACAAAAATCATTTGAAGCGTTAAAGGAATATTTGAAAGGAGTTCCCCTATTAACACGACCAGAGACTGGAGAGACGTTGTACTTATACTTAGGGGTCAGTGATGAAGCTATCAGTGCAGTATTAATCAGGAAAGAGGGACAAGTGGATTGACCAATATATTATGTCAGCAAGGTATTACAAGGCCCCGAGACACGTTATCCTGTGGTAGAGAAAATGGCAATCGCCCTACTAAACGCATCCAGGAACTTGAGGCCATACTTCCAGGCCCATTCGATTATCGTACTTACAGATAAGCCTTTACGAAGTATTTTACAAAAGCCCGAATGTTCTGGTCGCCTTACCAAATGGTTCATTGAGTTAAGCAAATATGATATCCAGTATCAACCTCGACAAGCTATAAAAGGACAGGCGCTGGCTGACTTTATTGTGGAATGCACTCACTCCAGCAAAGTAGGAGAAAATGAGCAGGCAGTATGGTTGTTGTTTGTTGATGGAGCATCTGGTTCACAAGGAAGCGGAGCTGGAATAGTACTAGTATCCCTTGAGGGAGAAACGTTGGAATATTCTCTGCGATTTTCTTTTCCAAGTACCAACAACGTGGCTGAGTATGAAGCCTTAACCGCCAGAATGAGGATAGCAAGGAAATTGGAGGTAACACGATTGGTTGCCCATAGTGATTCTCAATTAATTGTGCAGCAGTTTCAGGGACAATTCGAAACCAGGGAACAAATAATGGCTCAGTACTTGCGTAAAGTCAAAGATCTGGCCCAGACATTCCAGAGCTTCCAACTAACACAAATAAACATATCCCTTAATGGGCACGCTGATGCTTTATCTAAATTAGCATCCACTAGAGAGATAATAGGAAGAGAAGTATTTGTGGAGATGCTACACCATCCAAGTATTGAAGAAAAAGAGGTATCATGCGTTGAGACGGGGACAGACTTGAGATTGCCCTTCTATCGTTATCTCACTAACAATGAATTACCAGACGATCCACAAGAAACGAGAAAGCTTAAGATGCGAGCTTCAAGATTTACCATCATAGATGGGGTATTATATAAGCGAGCTTACACTACACCTCTTCTCAAATGCTTAGGCCCTCAAGAGGCCGAATATATCCTAACAGAAGCTCATAGTGGAATGTGTGGAGAACATTTGGGAGCAAGAGCTCTGGCGACCAAAATATTAAAAGCTGGTTTCTTTTGGCCCACACTAAGGTCAGGCGCGCTAAAGAAAGTCAAGTCATGTGACCAATGCCAATGACATGCTCCAGTCCAATCTGCTCCAATATCCCAGCTGCAGCCTGCATTCCAACCTATACCCTTCGCTCATTGGGGTTTGGATATTTTGGGACCTTTCCCTTAAGCACCCGGGCAAAGAAAATTTTTAATAGTAGCTACTGACTATTTCACCAAATAGATTGAAGCTGAGTCGTTGGCCACCATTACAGCACGAAAGGAAGAGGCAATGTTATGGAAAGACATTGTTTGCCGGTTTGGAATACCCAGAATCATCGTCACAGATCATGGGAAACAATTCAATTGTGACTCTTTTAGAAAATTTTGTGACAATCTAGGGATTCAACTAAGATTCACCTCGGTGGCGTACCCCCAAGCCAATGGACAAGCTGAGGTCAGTAACCGAACCATATTGCATGGCTTAAAAACTCGACTTGAAGGAGCCAGAGGCACATGGGCAGATGAGCTACCCACCATTTTATGGGCTTATTAAACGACTAGTCGAGTCACTACTGGAGAAACTCCATTCAATCTTGTATATGGGACAGAGGCCTTAATCCCCATAGAAATTTCAGCGAAGTCCCCAAGGTTAATGGCATATGAAGAGGAGGATGGTGTGAGGAATTCTGAAGCATTGCGAGAAAATTTGGATCTGATTGAAGAGCAGAGAGATAACGCTGCCATGAAGATAGCAGCATATCAGAGAAGAATAGCCAGTTATTTCAATTCTCAGGTTAAGAATAGACCCATGAAAGAAGGAGATTTAGTACTTCGAAGATCTGTTGTAACTAACGCGCTAAGGGAAGATGGAAAGCTATGAGCCAATTGGGAAGGACCATATCGTATCCTAAAGCTGATTGGACCCAACACTTGCATTTTACAAACTCTTGCAGGAGACACCGTGGGAAAAACATGGAATCTGAATTATCTGAAGTTGTATACAAATGATGTACCAGAGCAACTATCTGCAATAATATAAGTCCTGAATAGGACCGTGGACGTAGGCACATTTTGTCGAACCACGTAAAAATGCTTGTGTGTGTATGATTGCCATTTTATTTTTGCCGAAACGAGATCAAACCCGTTGCCCCGCCCACGGCCCGACAATGAGGTAAAACGCGATCGAGCCCGTTGCCCCGCCTATGTCCCGGCAACGAGGTAAAATTCGATCACGCCTGTTGCCCCACCCATGGCCCGAATACGAGGTAAAACGCGATCGAGCCCGTTGCCCTGCCTATGGCCCAAAAACGAGGTAAAATTCGATTAAGCTCGTTGCCCTGCCCATGGCTCGGCAACGAGGTAAAACGCGATCGAGCCCGTTGCTCCGCCTATGGCCTGGCAACGAGGTAAAATTCGATCAAGCCCGTTGCCCCGCCCATGGCCCGGCAACGAGGTAAAACGCGATCGAGCCCGTTGCCCCGCCTATGGCCCGGTAACGAGGTAAAATTCAATCAAGCTCGTTGCCTCGCCCATGGCCCGGCAACGAGGTAAAACGCGATCGAGCCTGTTGCCCCGCCTATGGCCCGGTAACGAGGTAAAATTCGATCAAGCCCGTTACCCCGCCTATGGCACGGCAACGAGGTAAAATTCGATCAAGCCCGTTGCCCTGTCCATGGCCCGGCAATGAGGTAAAATGCGATCGAGCCTGTTGCCCCGCCTATGGCCCAACAACGAGGTAAAATTCGATCAAGCCCGTTGCCCCACTTACAGCCCGGCAACGAGGAAAAATACGCTCAAGATCGCCACATTGTGCATAATTCAAAAATAAAAGAGTTAATCAAGCAATAAAAGAACAGAGCACGTTGGATAGAACCAAGAAGAAAATATTTCATTGATAATGCAATAGTTCTCCTACAAAAAAAAAAAAAAGAGAGAGAAAAAGGGGCAGCAACAGCGAAAAGCGAACTACAATGGGACCTACTCGCGGGAGCAAGATCTGCGAGACGAATGCCGAGTAGACCCAAAGGACACAACAAGAACCTCAGGAGACACTGTGGGAAGTTCCCCTTCCTCAGCCTCGGCCGTGTGAGGGAGATCTTCAACAACTGCGCCAGAAGCTTCTTCAATGGCTCCGGGATTGGCCGTCGCGCTTCCTTCCCCACGCTTGAAAGGAAACAGAACCCAGGGCCCGAGTAAGAGTCCAAGTAAGAAGAAGGACTCAGGGGCTCATTTGGTTCATATTGACGCCAATCCACTTCATGAGACTCTTCAACCTCGGGGGTAAGAAAAAGTTCAGGAAAACTCTCTCCTGGGCGCTGAGACTCGAGATGGGTGCGAGCTAGATAAAACCCATATTTCAGGAAGCCTGAAGCATATCTTCCCTTCCTATCCTGACAATATTTCGAGAGATGATATTCCTTCACTGCTTTAGCTCGAATATCCCAGGCACCCCTACGGCTTATCTTTAGTTTGGACAGGCATAAGGAGCGTTCCTGCATAAGCACTTCATGTCGCGCTAACAACTCCACATTCTTGTGCTCTTCAGCTCCAAGCTTAGAGCGTAAATCTTGAATCTCCCCATGGAGGCTCGAGGTACCAGCAGAAGCCTCGGACAGCCGATCATGCATATGACCAATCTCTTCCTCCGCATTCTTCTTCCCAAGCTTCGCCCGATGAGCACGACCCTTTAGCTCTTGACGCTCCTCATTCCAGGAAGTTTGGCGTCGCCTCCAATCTGACATTTTGGCCTCCACCTGCTCACGATAGGCCCTGTCCCTAGGATTGGAAGCGACCATTCGCTGGATCCCTTGCACCAGGAGCCGCTCTGCCTCATCCCTGGTTTGGGCATAGTTGCCACCAATAAACCGTCGCTCCTCTTGAGGGAGAATGGTGGGGTTGTTGCCAAAATACAACAATCTATTTTTTTTTTTATTGTGGACAGACGCAAGAGTCTCGGAAGTCGTGTCTTCTCCGATGGAAATCTGGACGAGGAATTGGATCTGATGGAGTCTCAGGTCTGACAAACCAACAGAGCTGATGGTCTGATGAGCTGATAATCTTGTGGGTTGATGATCTGGCGGCCTCAAAATGATCTGGTGGCCTCAAGGTGATGAGAGGTCTCGGAGCGATCGGGTGGCCTCAAGGTGACAAGAGGCCTCGGAGCGATCTGGTGGCCTCAAGGTGACGAGAGGTCTCAGAGCGATCGGGTGGCCTCAAGGTGACGAGAGGCCTCAGAGCGATCTGGTGGCCTCAAGGTGACGAGAGGCCTCAGAGCAATCGGGTGGCCTCAAGGTGACGAGAGGCCTCGGAGCGATCGGGTGGCCTCAAGGTGACGAGAGGCCTCGGAGCGATCAGGTGGCCTCAAGGTGACGAGAGGTCTCGGAGCGATCAGGTGGCCTCAAGGTGACCAGAGGTCTCGGAGCGATCGGGTGGCCTCAAGGTGACGAGAGGCCTCGGAGCGATCCGGTGGCCTCAAGGTGACGAGAGGCCTCGGAGCGACGGGAGATCCCAAGGTGACGAGAGGCCTCGGAGCGACGGGAAGCCACGGAGTGACGGGAGACCTCAAGGTGACGAGAGGTCTCGGAGTGACGAGTGACCTTGTGACGAACGAGTGGCCTGGTGACCGAGTGGCCCTGATGGTGACCGACTGACCTGGTGACCGAGTAGCCCTGATGGTGACCGAGTGGCCCTGATGGTGACCGAGTGGCCCTTTGACCGAGTAGCCTGGTGACCGAGTGACCCTATGACCGAGTGACCTAGTGACCGAGTGGCCTACAAAACGAGAGCACCGTTAGGGCGCGGGTGGGGGTCCCCGCGCAAACCCTCCGATGCTTAAATTAGATCTCGAGAGAAAATATCAAATCGTACTTGAATTTCTCAAAATAGCGTCCCCTGTGATGAAGGCATGATCTCGTATTTATAGCGGTGGAGAGAGAGAAAATGTGCGAGAATCTCGCGGCCCATTTCGATGATTTCGCGGCCCATCCGAGAGGAAAAAGAGGAGAGACTAGCCCAAGCCCACTTGACCATGATCGGGTGGGGGGCCACTCGGTCATGACCGAGTGGGGGGCCACTCGGTCATGACCGAGTGGGGTGGGCCACCCGATCATGCATTCTTCTCCCCATTTCCTTGGCTCGATTTTGAGTGGTTCCCATACCTCAACTTCATGCTCGATTTTAATGATGATTTAATGCGAATCTGTCAAAACTCAAAACATAAAAGTTGTATATAATTCTCTTATCTTTCCATATAACTTTGAATCAGGTCAATCGGAGCTCGTATGAGAAATTTATGGTCGAAAAACAGAAGCAATGGCATACCCACTCGGCAAAACTGAGTGGGTCATAAATAGCGAGTGGCCACTCGGTCATAACCAAGTGGCCACTCGGTCATGTCTTCCTTTGCCTGAACGAGTGGGGGGCCACTCGTTTATGCCTTCTTTTTCCCTTTTGACTTGGTTCGAGTCCATCTTCCTTCAATACTTAACTCCGAGCCTTCATAGTGTAGGTGCATCAACTTCATACCCGATTTAGCCATTGATTAAGCCAGAATATATCAAAACTCAAAACATTAAATTTTTAGATAATTCTCTTATCTTTCCATAGGACTTTGAATCAGGTCAATCAAAGCTCGTATGAGAAAGTTATGGCCAAAAAACTAAGACAGTATCGTACCCACTCGGCATAACCGAGTGGGCCCTCCCTACTTGGTCTCGGCTCGACCTCTTTCTCCTTCGGCTTACTTCTTTGATCTCCTACAACCCGTTGGGCCTTTGGGCTTCATGTTCATGTCTTAAGACTATTTTTTAGGTCTTGTGATTCTCCATGTTTACAGGGCATATCAATTGCTCCCTACTCTTTTAGTCGGAAGGTTCGGATGAAAGAGTATCTTGTCCGGTAAACTTTTGAACACCACTTCTCTTTTAGATGCTTAATCTTCTACACATCCTCTCGAGCTTATTAGCACATCATGGTTTTAAATTTCTGGACTCTTGTGATTTTCAATTCCTTTGCAGAAGTATGAGGTAGATATACAAGTAGGTTTGCTTTCCATAGATGTCGAACTATGCATCGAACGATGAGTTTGATTCTGCTCCCAGTTATTGAGTTATGCGCGGGACAATAGGCTTGAATGTAATTTTTCCTCGTTGCCGGGCCATGGGCAGGACAACGGGCTTGATCGAATGTTACCTCGTTGCCGGGCCATAGGCGGGACAACGGGCTCGATCGCGTTTTACCTCGTTGTCGGGTCATAGGCGGCACAACGGGCTTGATCGAATGTTACCTCGTTGCCGGGCCATAGGCGGGACAACGGGCTAGATCGCGTTTTACCTCGTTGCCGGGCCGTAGGCGGGACAACGGGCTTGATCGAATGTTACCTCGTTGCTGGGCCATAGGCGGGACAACGGGCTCGATCGCGTTTTACCTCATTGCCGGGCCGTAGGCTGGACAACGGGCTTGATCGAATGTTACCTCGTTGCCGGGCCATAGGCGGGACAACGGGCTCGATCGCGCTTTACCTCGTTGCCGGGCCCTAGGCGGGACAACGGGCTTGATCGAATGTTACCTCGTTGCCGGGCTATAGGCGGGACAACGGGCTCGATCGCGTTTTACCTCGTTGCCGGGCCATAGGCGGGACAACGGGCTTGATCGAATGTTACTTCGTTGCCGGGCCATAGACGGGACAACGGGCTCGATCGCGTTTTACCTCGTTGCCGGGCCATAGGCAGGACAACGGGCTTGATCGAATGTTACCTCGTTGCCGGGCCATAGGCGGGACAACGGGCTCGATCGCGTTTTACCTCGTTGCCGGGCCATAGGCGGGACAACGGGCTGGATCGAATGTTACCTCGTTGCCGGGCCATAGGCGGGACAACGGGCTCGATCGCGTTTTACCTCGTTGTCGGGCCATAGGCGGGACAACGGGCTTGATCGAATGTTACCTCGTTGCCGGGCCATAGGTGGGACAACAGGCTCGATCGCATTTTACCTTTTTGCCGGCCATAGGCGGGACAACGGGCTTGATCGAATGTTACCTCGTTGCCGAGCCATAGGCGGGACAACGGGCTCGGTCGCGTTTTACCTCATTACCGGGCCATAGGCGGGACAACGAGTTTGATTGAATGTTACCTCGTTGTCGGGCCATAGGCGGGACAACGGGCTTGATCGAATGTTACCTCGTTGTCGGGCCATAGGCGGGACAACGGGCTCGATCGCATTTTACCTTTCTGCCGGGCCATAGGCGGGACAACGGGCTTGATCGAATGTTACCTCGTTGCCGGGCCATAGGCGGGACAACGGGCTCGATCGCGTTTTACCTCGTTGCCGGGCCATAGGCGGGACAACGGGCTTGATCGAATGTTACCTCGTTGCCGGGCCATAGGCGGGACAACGGGCTCGATCGCATTTTATCTTTTTGCCAGGCCATAGGCGGGACAACGGGCTTGATCGAATGTTACCTCGTTGCCGAGCCATAGGCGGGACAACGGGCTCGATCGCGTTTTACCTCGTTGCCGGGCCATAGGCGGGACAACGGGCTGGATCGAATGTTACCTCGTTGCCGGGCCATAGGCGGGACAACGGGCTCGATCGCATTTTACCTCGTTGTCGGGCCATAGGCGGGACAACGGGCTTGATCGAATGTTACCTCGTTGCCGGGCCATAGGCGGGACAACGGGCTTGATCGAATGTTACCTCGTTGCCGGGCCATAGGCGGGACAACGGGCTCGATCGCGTTTTACGTCGTTGCCGGGCCATAGGCGGGACAACGGGCTTGATCGAATGTTACCTCGTTGCCGGGCCATAGGCGGGACAACAGGCTCGATCGCATTTTACCTTTTTGCCGGGCCATAGGCCGGACAACGGGCTTGATCGAATGTTACCTCGTTGCCAAGCCATAGGCGGGACAACGGGCTCGATCGCGTTTTACCTCGTTGCCGGGCCATAGGCGGGACAACGAGCTTGATTGAATGTTACCTCGTTGCCGGGCCATAGGCGGGACAACGGGCTTGATCGAATGTTACCTCGTTGCCGGGCCATAGGCGGGACAACGGGCTCGATCGCATTTTACCTTTTTGCCGGGCCATAGGCGGGACAACGGGCTTGATCGAATGTTACCTCGTTGCCGGGCCATAGGCGGGACAACGGGCTCGATCGCGTTTTACCTCGTTGTCGGGCCATAGGCGGGACAACGGGTTTGATCTAATGTTACCTCGTTGCCGGGCCATAGGCGGGACAACGGGCTCGATCGCGTTTTACCTCATTGCCGGGCCATAGGCGGGACAACGAGCTTGATTGAATGTTACCTCGTTGCCGGGCCGTGAGCGAGGCAACGGGCTTGAGTTTATTTTTCCTGTAAGCAGAGCATAGCGAACAAACTTTCACAAAGCAATGTGTAATGGAAATGCTTACATTTTTTGAAATAAGTGAGTACATCCACTGTTTCATTTTGGGTCTTATTGTTGCCTCCAAGCACGAAATGTTTAGTTTCTCGATCTTTAACATAGGCTCTCTTCAATGTGTCTGAATTTTGCTCCCTGTTTTCTCTTTGAGGGCATTAATGGTGGCTAACTGCCTTCTTCTAAGGGCCTATCCTTTCGTGGCTTGTCTAGATAGAATAGGAGGAGTCCCTTACCATAGTTTCACTGCCCGAGATGACATGCATGGGCTCATGAACTGGTTCATTGTCTAGAGGTGGATTCTCTCCGTAACCCTTTCCTCTCTCTTGACATCTCTGATTTGATCTCCTCCGCTCTTCCTGTCTATCTTCTCCTCTTTGAGGATTGGCTGCGCTTAACCTTGTGCATTTTATTTCAAACAAACACATACAAAATAAACAAAGAAGAAATAAGCATGAAAGCACAAGGCGTTTATACTCGCCAGTGTACGAGTGTGCGCTGTAGCACAATTTAATTTTCTGGGTAAGTCTAGGTCGATTCACTGGGAGATCAAAACAAAAATAAAATGCGGCGAAAGATTTTTATGTGCTAAATGGGTTTGTCAAACCAATTCAGCTAAATGATTTGCTTTTTCTTTCAAGAAGAAAATGGATGTTTGTGGATAGAAGGTAATCTTGGGACAAAGCAATTTATGTGCCAGCCCACTGATTTACCACAGAGATATCAAAATATTAACATCGACTGATTTAAATTGAGATTATGCAGTTAACTATATTTCAAAATGATGATAGCTCTAAGTTAAGCACTTTCCATACATGGCATGAGAAAGTCTGGATTAAGCAACTATCATAAGTCAAAATACATTTAACATACTTTGAGATTCTGTCAATAATCACAACTCAAGATAATGATCATTCTAAGTTAAGTACTCTCCATACATGGCATGAGAGAGTCTAGATTAAGTAATAACCATAAATTGGATCGCAATTTAATGAACAGAGATCAATAACTCAGATTAATCGAATGAGTTTGGGTATGAAAACATTTCCATTTTAAGTAACCTCCATACATGGCATGGAGACTCTAATTTAAGCTTATGTTTCAACTCAAACCCAAAGATTCAATACACACACATTTCTCAATTCAAATAAGCATTCTGTTAATTCAATAGGAGTTCGGCTCTCTTGGGCAAGCAGTGGCACTAGACACAGTCCTTGCCTTGGCCCAAGCTTAAGCTTAGCCACACATCTCCAACTAAAACTTAGAGAGACAAGAAATAAAATGCTGGAATGTAAATACAGAAATTAAAATTACAACAGCATAAATAAACAGTTAAAGAACATTATAGAATGTAAACAAGCGTGAAAAGAAATTGTAGAATGTAACTAACAAAAACGAAGAACATTGTATTGACGGAACAAATTAAAGGAACAACACTACTGGAATGAAAAGAAAACAAAAGGAAAACAGAACATAAACAGTGCTTTCTTCCCCTTATTCTTGCAGAAATGGCGGATGGGGTCTCTCTTGCTTCTTGATAGATTAGTCTATTTATAAGCCATTGGAAACAAAATCTTTTCAAATCTCCCGCCAATCCTCTGAAGCATTCTGAATATCACTTTTGTCAGTTCTCTGCCAAATTCTGCATGCTGTTTTGATTTCCAGGAAGATCATATTTGTCGCGCATGGAGAAGGGGGACCACTTGGTGAAAAGTTTCTCAAAAAGTTGGTTGAATTTACCGCTTGTGCCACCGCGTTCATTTGCGCATTAGAAGGCTTGCTTCAGGTGATCATTCGAATGAGTGAGCAGAGACATTTGAATGTGCGTTTGATTCCCTGTGCTCGCTCAGGCCATTCGAATGAATTTTAATCACATTCGAATGAATTTCACATTTTATTGTTCCTTGCACGGTGATTTTCTCAGTCATTCGAATGCAACAGTAACCATATTCGAATGAATTTGTAATCTTGCTTTTCTGATTACTTCAATGCATTCGAATGAGTTTGGCAGCATTCGAATGGGCTTGGCTTTCTTTTTCTCTTCATATCCGAATTGCTGAACTTCACACTGGAGGTGAGAATATATGTTAGAATATATTATATATTTATATGGCATGCACGCATGGAAATGTATTATATTATATATTATAGAGATATATTATATATATTTATAGATATTATAAATTCTTTTCTTTTTAATTTCTTTTATCAAAAATTAAAGAGGAATATTCTTTTCTAAAATTTCTAATTCACTCTTAATTCCTCTTTAAATTTCATTTTCCTCTAAACTTGCATATAACTATTAATTGCATATAAATATTCAATTAAATCCAATTTCAAGGTCAAAATAAGGGTGAAAATATAATAAAATTTTGACATTTTTGAGCATGAATCACACCCCCCAACTTAAACATTGCTAGTCCCTTAGCAATCAAATTTTATACTAGCCAATTTTCATTCACAACATCAACACTAATGTTTAAATTTCAAATCTAAAACCAAAATGTATAAAACAAGAATAAGCTATTCTAACATGCAATTGACCATTCTTTGTCAGATTTTCGTCATGGGACACTCAATTGTAGAAAAAGCAATCAAATAAATTAACACACCCGCATTACAACCTCTAAGCTTTGACTTCAAAACCTCTCTCAAGTGTACACTCCAAGAAAAATGATCCCTCATGGCTACTCTCTGGGATGCACCGTAATAAGAGTAAATGCAAAACAAATTCAAATCGGTGTCATCCTATAATGAAAAATGGACTTTAATGAAAGAAGATGGATTTTGACATAGCTTCATGATCGGAATAATGCACAAATGCACAACTTCAGATATTAAACAAAATTTCAATTCTAAATTCAAATCTCAAGCTTTCATGTGTCATAGGATCTAGAGGGATTGCATATTGGGTTGTAACGGCTTAGGGGTGGATGGATAAACAAAGAAAATGATAAAGAATTCAAAGAAATGTGTCCTGGGAAATATTCCTATCTAAGCAGATACTCATTTTTTTTCTTTTTCTTCTTCTTTTTTTTTTCTTTTTTTTTCTTTGTTTTGTTTTGAATTTGATGTTGACAAAAAAATGAATCAACACAATGAAAGCATACATCTTCTCATCATTTTTTTATTGTATAGCTGCAAGTTTTTTTTTTTCTTTTTTTTCTTTTTTTTCATCATTTTTTTTTCAATTTTTAGTACCAAAATCGACTATTTCCCGAACACATTAGGTAGGGTAATCATTACAGGGTTTTGGATAAAATGAGGGTAGTAAGAAAAGAAATAATTTAATTGGCTCAATGGGACTAAAAAGGGAAAATAATAGAAAAAAGGAAATAGGTAAACAAACTCAAATTTTCAACAAAAGAATTCCACTGTCACATTCTATTGACACACTTTCACTCAATCATCAAATTTTAGAATTTGAAACCAGTTTAATTCTTTCATTAACATTTTTGGCATTCAAAGCAAAGTAGTGTAATGAAGCTATTGAAAAACATGAGAGATAAGGAAAACTGCAATTAGAGTAAGTATTTATTCACTCAGAATGAACATTTAATAGGCTCAATTTCTCACTAGGTAAACAGTCTCCACTTAAGTTGAGGAGTCATGCAATGCATTAACCAATTAATTACTATTTCAATAGATTTCATATCCGACAAACAAATTTCCAATCAAAGAACAATCTATGCATACAGATCACTCATTCTAAATACTATACATTCATGTGTTCAAATAAGAAATTATCACACCCATGCCTCAATTGCAAACTTAAATTAGCTAACAGTATAAAAATCTAATGCTATAGAATAAGCATCAATTAAGCACATTAAGTTCCCAATAGTGGAACAGTTAGATTATATATAGGAGTAAAAAAAAAAGAGCAAGAGAATCAAAAAAAATATTTTTTTCTCTTTCTTTTTAATTTTTTTTATTTTTTAATTTTTTTTAAATTTTTTTTTTAATTTTTAATTGATGTATTTGGATGCTATAGGAAACACATCCGAATTGATTCTTCATTTTTTATTTATTTATTTTTTTAACTTAATTTGATTTTTTTTTTTTTTTGGATTCATCCGAATGTTACATGAATAACGTTTGAATGAATTTGTTGTTTTTTTTTTATTATTTTTTCTTTTTTTATAGTTTTTTTTATTTTTTTATAAATATTTTTATATTTTTCTCTTTTTTTTTAAATTTTTTTTAATTAATTCATTTGCTACAGGAATAACATTTGGATTGATTTTGGCAGTTTTCTTTTTTTTTTTTTTTTTTTTTAGATCATTCGAATGAATTTTAGTCCCATTCGAATGAATTTCACATTTTACTGTTCCTTACACAGCAATTTTCTCAGTCATTCGAATGCAACAGTGCTTTCATTCGAATGAATTTCAAGCATATTCGAATGAAAATGAGGACATTCGAATGGTTTTTCCTTTTCCTGCACATTTTCTTCTTGTTTTCCTTGAGTCATTCGAATGTATCAGCAACTCATTTGAATGACTTCCAAGACATTCAAATGTCTCTGCACACATTCGAATGACTGCCCAAATTTTTTTTTTTCTTTTTAATTTTTTTTTAATTTTTTTAATTTTTTTTTAAAAAAAAAAAGGAATTTAGACCGTTGAAACCGTATTCGGATGTTAGGAATGGATTCGAATGTCGGGTAGATTATTCGAATGAATTTGAGAGTATTCGAATGCGGGCTTCAAAATTTTTAAAGAAACAGCAGATTCATTCGAATGGATTTGGAGACAACGAAATTCATTCGAATGAATTTTAAATAGTAATCTTCATTTACAAAGGAATTTGGCCAGCTATTCGAATGCAACAGTACTTTCATTCGAATTAATTTTGGACATATTCGAATACAACAGAGACTATTCGAATGTTTTCTTGCTTTCTTTTTAACAGCTCACAGGTCATTCGAATGGTTTACAACACATTCGAATGACTAATCTCATCCGGATACAGAATTAGAATAACAGCAAATTTTTTTTTTTTTTCAAAAACAAATCAAACAAACAACCACAGTTAAGCATGAATCAATTGTACCTCACCCCCCAACTTGAATTATGTATTATCTTTAAACACAATAACACATAAAAAGAATTAGAAATACCTGGATGGTGAAATACCCTTAGACACAGTAAGAAGTTGAGATTTAGGAGTACCTGGTGTCTTCAATACAGAAAAGATCCATATGCTCATTGTGGATTTCAAAAACTGAAAAAGAAACATAAACTAGTGAATGTTAAAAGAGAAATGCCAAACTTACAAAAGAACTCTCTAACAACAAACACACATCCAAAATCAAAAACAACTACATGAAGGCAGAAAGAATAGCCTTTTATTCTTATTATTTTTTTTCTATTGCTTTTTCCTCTTCTTCCAGTTAAGGATCAAATAAGTGGTTGCACTTTGAATCACAGCAATGATTACATGCTTTGAACCACTTATAACATTATTTTCAAAATGATGCAATTGGATTTTTCTTATAAAAGCACGACCGTCTTTTGAAAATGTTTCATTCAGAGGTGTTGGATCTATTACATCAGAATGTGGCATATTAATTTGCACAAACACCTCACACATGTCTAGTTTAATTTGATCCCCTACATAGACCAAACTAAAGATCAGAAAGTTAGGCTCAAATGTGGATAGACCTATGACATCTTGACATTTCAACTTCTGGATCTTATCCTCATCTTCCTCCTGGACTTCTTCTTCTACAATGGTATCACTGGACAAAAGTTCCTCCCCAAGGAATTGATCTATGGAATTTTGATTGGGTTGTGTTGGAAACTCACCAGGATCACTCATGCTCAAGGTCTCTGTTAACAAGGTCAATTGTTCTAAAATGTCACTTGTGGCCCTAGTGGTTTGTTCTTGAAGTTCAGCCAATTCGGCCACCTGTGCATTAAATCTCATTTGACCTTCCATGAATTTCTGAAGGGTATCCTCTAAAGATTGCTCATCTTGAGACTGATAAACATCGGATGCAAACCCTTGCTCTAATTCAAATTGGTGAGGTGGTGAAGGGAAAGGTTCATGAAGTTGAGAAACAGAATCATTGCTCCAAAAAGAGTTTTGATTATCATATGAACTAGGGTAAGGGAAAAGACTTGGGTTGTAACTTGACACAAAAGAATCCTCCCCCTGACTCTGAATCCGGTTATAAGAAAACCTACCCTCATTGTCGTGTGATTGAAACTCAGATGGTTGCCCTTTCAGAAATCTTTTAAGAACAGGAATGGTAGGACAATCATCTGTTTGATGATTTGAAGACTCGCACACCAAACACCTAACCTCACTTAAATTTTGAAAATTTTGAAACTCCAACCACTCCATCTTTCGGGTTAAATAATCTAATGTGACACTAGGGTCGTCATTAAAATCATGGGGAGCCACAGGAAGTGTGGTGTGGGATGGAGTTGGTTGCCTAGGAAGGTTTGGGTAATCCTTAAAGGGTCTGGAAACAGTTTGCTCAATGGGATCATGATAACCAAAAGAATTTCCAAACACAGACATGTAATCAAGATACTGAGACATAATTAAATATGAACGTGAAAATGCAGATAAGAATTCTAACAATGAATCTTACCTAACCTATGTCTCATGTATTAATAACATAACAACAAAATTAACAGAAACTAAGTTACTGTATTTTTTTTCGCAGCACTAATTCCATCACCGATCTCCCCGGCAACGGCGCTAAAAATTGGCTGCGCTTAACCTTGTGCATTTTATTTCAAACAAACACATACAAAATAAACAAAGAAGAAACAAGCATGCAAGCACAAGGCGTTTATACTCGCCAGTGTACGAGTGTGCTCTGTAGCACAATTTAATTTTCTGGGTAAGTCCAGGTCGATTCACTGGGAGATCAAAACAGAAATAAAATGCGGCGAAAGATTTTTATGTGCTCAATGGGTTTGTCAAACCAATTCAGCTAAATGATTTACTTTTTCTTTCAAGAAGAAAATGGATGTTTGTGGATAGAAGGTAATCTTGGGACAAAGCAATTTATGTGCCAGCCCACTGATTTACCACAGAGATATCAAAATATTAATATCGACTGATTTAAATTGAGATTATGCAGTTAACTATATTTCAAAATGATGATAGCTCTAAGTTAAGCACTTTCCATACATGGCATGAGAAAGTCTGGATTAAGCAACTATCATAAGTCAAAATACATTTAACATACTTTGAGATTCTGTCAATAATCACAACTCAAGATAATGATCATTCTAAGTTAAGTACTCTCCATACATGGCATGAGAGAGTCTAGATTAAGTAATAACCATAAATTGGATCGCAATTTAATGAACAGAGATCAATAACTCAGATTAATCGAATGAGTTTGGGTATGAAAACATTTCCATTTTAAGTAACCTCCATACATGGCATGGAGACTCTAATTTAAGCTTATGTTTCAACTCAAACCCAAAGATTCAATACACACACATTTCTCAATTCAAATAAGCATTCTGTTAATTCAATAGGAGTTCGGCTCTCTTGGGCAAGCAGTGGCACTAGACACAGTCCTTGCCTTGGCCCAAGCTTAAGCTTAGCCACACATCTCCAACTAAAACTTAGAGAGACAAGAAATAAAATACTGGAATGTAAATACAGAAATTAAAATTACAGCAGCATAAATAAACAGTTAAAGAACATTATAGAATGTAAACAAGCGTGAAAAGAAATTGTAGAATGTAACTAACAAAAACGAAGAACATTGTATTGACGGAACAAATTAAAGGAACAACACTACTGGAATGAAAAGAAAACAAAAGGAAAACAGAACATAAACAATGCTTTCTTCCCCTTATTCTTGCAGAAATGGCGGATGGGGTCTCTCTTGCTTCTTGATAGATTAGTCTATTTATAAGCCATTGGAAACAAAATCTTTTCAAATCTCCCGCCAATCCTCTGAAGCATTCTGAATATCACTTTTGTCAGTTCTCTGCCAAATTCTGCATGCTGTTTTGATTTCCAGGAAGATCATATTTGTCGCGCATGGAGAAGGGGGACCACTTGGTGAAAAGTTTCTCAAAACGTTGGTTGAATTTACCGCTTGTGCCACCGCGTTCATTTGCGCATTAGAAGGCTTGCTTCAGGTGATCATTCGAATGAGTGAGCAGAGACATTTGAATGTGCGTTTGATTCCCTGTGCTCGCTCAGGCCATTCGAATGAATTTTAATCACATTCGAATGAATTTCACATTTTACTGTTCCTTGCACGGTGATTTTCTCAGTCATTCGAATGCAACAGTAACCATATTCGAATGAATTTCTAATCTTGCTTTTCTGATTACTTCAATGCATTCGAATGAGTTTGGCAGCATTCAAATGGGCTTGGCTTTCTTTTTCTCTTCATATCCGAATTGCTGAACTTCACACTGGAGGTGAGAATATATGTTAGAATATATTATATATTTATATGGCATGCACGCATGGAAATGTATTATATTATATATTATAGAGATATATTATATATATTTATAGATATTATAAATTCTTTTCTTTTTAATTTCTTTTATCAAAAATTAAAGAGGAATATTCTTTTCTAAAATTTCTAATTCACTCTTAATTCCTCTTTAAATTTCATTTTCCTCTAAACTTGCATATAACTATTAATTGCATATAAATATTCAATTAAATCCAATTTCAAGGTCAAAATAAGGGTGGAAATATAATAAAATTTTGACATTTTTGAGCATGAATCAAGGATCACCATCTTTGACCTGTACGTACCTTTGAAGATGTCCTTCACGAACTAGGATCTCAATCTGATATCTTAACTCCCGGCACTGGTCAGTGCAATGACCACGAGTTCTGTGATATCTACAATATTCTTCTCTATTCTTCCCCATTGGATGGTCAACCTTTTTCGGGAGTCTAATGAGACCTGACCCTTCGATGGCTGCAAGTATGGTTGACCGAGGATGGAGGAGTTTGGTATAATGGTGGAACTGGGGCAGAGGTATATCTGATCTTCTAACCCTTTCCTGTCGTTGAATAGACTCTTCTTCCCCTTCTCGCTCCTTTCTCTTCCTTTCTTTGTCCTCATTCCCTGCCATATTTCTCATAATTTCAGTGTGAAAGATATACCTGTTTGCTCTGACAAATAGATCGGCCAGGGACGTTGGGGGGTCTAAAGAAAGTGACTCTTGGAGAGAGGTAAGGCGCGTCCCTTGGAGCATAGCAGACACTGCGACTTGGGCCGGCAAGTCGGGGACTTCCAGGGTGGCATTACGAAATCTATCCACAAATTGACGTAAAGATTCCTTATTCCCTTGTCGTATGCTAAGCAAATATGTGGCATCCTGTTTCCTTCGACTGTTAATCACAAAAGCTTTAGTAAATTCTGTCCTAAGATGCCCAAATGAGGAAATGGAGGCTTCTAGAAGGCTGTTAAACCATGTTCGAGCATGTCCTGACAGTGTTAAGGAAAATGCTCGACACATTATATCGTCGTCCCATCCATGCAATATCATCAATGACTCATAATTCTGAACATGATCATATGGGTCGTCTTTCCCTGAGTAGAGGGTGATTTGTGGCATTTTGAATTTTCGAGGAAGTGGTCTCCCCAATATTTCGGTCGTAAAAGGACATTTTCTTCGTTGGTGCTCTTCTGTTGCAGGGATTAACTTTTTCCGTTCAAGCACTTCTTCTACTACTCTTCTCATATCATCCTTCGTAGTGGCTATTGTTTGATTGTCATGTCTTGTTGGCGTACTGGTCACTGTTTCATGATACCTCCGTCTTTGAGGGCTTCTGGTTTTGTTTTCCCATCTTGGGTTTTCATTGCTTCGGGGTACAGAATGAGGGTTTTTTCTTTGTGGTGGCGATCTAGGCCTACCCTCCGGTCGAGGCATAGGTCGAGAATGAAAATCGGGAGTAGCTTCTTGGTAGGAATTGGCCCCTACCTCGGGCTGAGGTTTTGGGGGTGGCATAAACTTCTTTAGAGTATCAGGTAATGTCCCTATAGGCATCATACCTTGAAGGATACCAGCCATGTCTCGAAGTGCTTGCATGCCCTCAACGTGTTGTTGTCTCAATGCTTCATACTCCTCCCACGGGACTGTGCGTGGTGGTTGTCGCGAAGTCCCGGGTTGGTCGGTAGGCGGCGGCCTTGAGCCGGTAAGTAGTGATGGTGGGACTGTTTGGTTCCCCACTTACGGGATAGGGGAAATGGAGCGATTGTCTCATTCAGGTTGAGCATTATGTGGGGGAGGCGGTGCCCCCTGTTGCTAAGTGTTTCGTGGTGGTAGGTGTGTTTCTACGCCTTGAGAGAGAGTTCGTCGGTGTCCACGAGTGTTTGCCATTCTTAAGTTGACTTTTTGTCTTGTGTTTCCCACAGACGGCGCCAATTGTTGTTGCCAAAATACAACAATCTATTTTTTTTTTATTGTGGACAGACGCAAGAGTCTCGGAAGTCGTGTCTTCTCCGATGGAAATCTGGACGAGGAATTGGATCTGATGGAGTCTCAGGTCTGACAAACCAACAGAGCTGATGGTCTGATGAGCTGATAATCTTATGGATTGATGATCTGGCGGCCTCAAAATGATCTGGTGGCCTCAAGGTGATGAGAGGTCTCGGAGCGATCGGGTGGCCTCAAGGTGACGAGAGGCCTCGGAGCGATCTGGTGGCCTCAAGGTGACAAGAGGTCTCGGAGCGATCGGGTGGCCTCAAGGTGACGAGAGGCCTCGGAGCGATTTGGTGGCCTCAAGGTGACGAGAGGCCTCAGAGCAATCGGGTGGCCTCAAGGTGACGAGAGGCCTCGGAGCGATCGGGTGGCCTCAAGGTGACGAGAGGCCTCGGAGCGATCGGGTGGCCTCAAGGTGACGAGAGGTCTCGGAGCGATCAGGTGGCCTCAAGGTGACGAGAGGCCTCGGAGCAACGGGAGATCCCAAGGTGACGAGAGGCCTCGGAGCGACGGGAGATCCCAAGGTGACGAGAGGCCTCGGAGCGACGGGAAGCCACGGAGTGACGGGAGACCTCAAGGTGACGAGAGGTCTCGGAGTGACGAGTGACCTTGTGACGAACGAGTGGCCTGGTGACCGAGTGGCCCTGATGGTGACCGACTGGCCTGGTGACCGAGTGGCCCTGATGGTGACCGAGTGGCCCTGATGGTGACCGAGTGGCCCTTTGACCGAGTAGCCTGGTGACCGAGTGACCCTATGACCGAGTGACCTGGTGACCGAGTGGCCTACAAAACGAGAGCACCGTTAGGGCGCGGGTGGGGGTTCCCGCGCAAACCCTCCGATGCTTAAATTAGATCTCGAGATAAAATATCAAATCGTACTTGAATTGCTCAAAATAGCGTCCCCTGTGATGAAGGCATGATCTCGTATTTATAGCGGTGGAGAGAGAGAAAATGTGCGAGAATCTCGCGGCCCATTTCGATGATTTTGCGTCCCATCCGAGAGGAAAAAGAGGAGAGACTGGCCCAAGCCCACTTGACCATGATCGGGTGGGGGGCCACTCGGTCATGACCGAGTGGGGTGGGCCACCCGATCATGCATTCTTCTCCCCTTTTCCTTGGCTCGGTTTTGAGTGGTTCCCATACCTCAACTTCATGCTCGATTTTCATGATGATTTAATGCGAATCTGTCAAAACTCAAAACATAAAAGTTGTATATAATTCTCTTATCTTTCCATAGAACTTTGAATCAGGTCAATCGGAGCTCGTATGAGAAAGTTATGGTCGAAAAACTGAAGCAATGTCATACCCACTCGGCAAAACCGAGTGGGTCATAAATAACGAGTGGCCACTCGGTCATGACCGAGTGGGGGCCACTCGGTCATGTCTTCCTTTGCCTGAACGAGTGGGGGGCCACTCGTTTATGCCTTCTTTTTCCCTTTTGACTTGGTTCGAGTCCATCTTCCTTCAATACTTAACTCCGAGCCTTCATAGTGTAGGTGCATCAAATTCATACCCGATTTAGCCATTGATTAAGCCAGAATATATCAAAACTCAAAACATAAAAGTTGTAGATAATTATCTTATATTTCCATAGGACTTTGAATCAGGTCAATCGGAGCTCGTATGAGAAAGTTATGGCCAAAAAACTAAGGCAGTATCGTACCCACTCGGCATAACCGAGTGGGCCCTCCCTACTTGGTCTCGGCTCGACCTCTTGCTCCTTCGGCTTACTTCTTTGATCTCCTACAACCCGTTGGGCCTTTGGGCTTCATGTTCATGTCTTAAGACTATTTTTTAGGTCTTGTGATTCTCCATGTTTACAGGGCATATCAGGAGGAATAAATAAGACGAGCACCAATCCCTGGTATAGGAGGTGGCCTCAATGATTTCTCACCTTCAAGATGGCGACGATCCTTCATATTTGGAATTATGAGATGGTGACATTCTTCCTCCACCCGGGCCATATTACCAGCAAACCGAGAAGAGAAACTTCACCCCCCTCGAGAATTGGGAGTAGGAGATGGGATATTGACAGCTTCTTCATGAGAAAGAGGAATCGATGGCGGACTTTCTGTATGAGAAGGAATTTCAACACTCAAGGGGTCGCTTCTCGGGCGACGCTGCCTTTCCACCCTTGTGGGAGAAACGCCAGCAGGCCTACGTGATCGAGGAGGGCAAGAGCTTGTAGCTCCCTTGGTACTAGGGGGAGGAACTCTGGACGTCGTCGCAACACGCGCCTCCTCTTCGCGGTGGCGTCTACGCAACTCCATTAACCTACTCAATCCAGCCATCTCTGCAAAAATCAACGCAAAGCAAAACCTTCAATATGGGAAAAATAAATACAATAAAGGAAAAAGGAAGGCAATGTCAAAAAGATATTCTACTCCCAGGAATGTTTTCCTCCTGAGGATCAAAAGGAGGATGCGAAGACTATTCAGGCATTTCCATCTCCTCCTTCTCGACTCCCTCAATTTCCTAGTTGAATAGCATAGTAGACTGAGGAGGAGCAGTTGGCGTCACGACCCTCCAGCCCGCGATCCTGAAATTCTCCACTGTCAAGAGGCTCATCAAAACGACGGGGCCTTGTGCTGTCAGCATTTCTACAAGGCGACGATATACACCCCAAACTTCCTTAGAAGGAGGAAACCCTTGACTGGCATCCTGATGGTTCCAGTATAAAGGTGCATCCCAGCTAGGTGGAGGTTCTATCACCACCCATCGCTCTTCAAACCGATTGATCTTATTTGGAAGAGCGTCGAACAGCTCAGAGCCCGAAACCTTTTGGAGGGTATAAAGGGCACGGTTCTTGCTAGCTCTTCGCAATCGATAAAAATAACTGAAGAGCATCAAGGAAGGGACTACATCCCTCTGCTGGAAAAGCACAGAAAAACCTACCATCTGGGCCCAACCGTTAGGGTGAAGTTGGGTAGGAACAATTTGATAATGACGTAACCATGCCATGACGAAAGGTGGAAGGGGAAAGCGGAGCCCCACCTCAAACGAAGCAAAATGAATGCCCAGGGAGCCCTCATCTACTTGAGAAGGATCCAGCTCGTCGAGTCGAGGATACCTCACTATAAAACCAGAAGGTGTGGTGTCATAAATCTTCTCAAACGCATCATATCGAAGTCGAGAACTTGAAGTGTCAGGGATGTGCGCGGGGCCGGTGGGTGATGCCGGTCTTCTCCTCGACATATTAAAGAGATTCAAGACCGTTACCTTGTTACAAACAGGAAAGACGGAAGGTCACAGCGAGCAAAACACCTGCACACAAAACAAAAAATATCAGTACGAGGAAAAAAAAAAGCAATCAAAGGAAAATCAAGTGGCTGAAGACATAAAAGGACGCAGGGAGGCCGGGACCACTCGACCACAACCGAGTGGGGGGCCACTCGGTCATGACCGAATGGCCTCGGTCGAGAACAAGGCCACTCAGTCATGATCGAGTGGCCACCCGTCACTCATCATGGCCACTCGATCATGGCCGAGTGGCCTCCAGTCGCATGCATGGCCACTCGGTCATAACCGAGTGGCCCCCCAATCACACCCTTCCAACGATGAAAATGAGATGTGGCTCAGAAAACGCGTCGAGACCTGAGAGAATTTGAGTTTGAAAGTGACACGCTTGATTCTTATGAGAAATGAATGAAAACTTTAACTCCTATTTATAGGAGCTCAAAAAGTAAAAAACACCGAAGCTGCCAGATGAATACAGAAAACGAAGAATAAATACGCATAAATGGTCTACCAAAGATAAACAAAAAAGGGCAAAAAATCATGCTACAATTTTTGGGAACCTTATACTCTTTCACCTGACCTCTCGACTAAAAGAGCAGGGAGCAATTGATGTACTCAGAAAGACGAGGCAGGCAAAATGGTGGCGAGGAAACAAAAAAGCACCTCTTGGGTGGGCCAAGGGGAAGACCACTCGGCATAGCCGAGTGGCCTCCCCCACTCGGCTATGCCGAGTGGCTAATGTCTCACTCGGCCTAGCCGAGTGGGGTCTACTCGGCTAGGTCGAGAGACCCCCACTCAGTTGGTGACCGAGTGGGGGGTCACCAACACCCTACCGGGTCCATTACCGCCCTCTTGATTTGCCAATTGGGCCCCAAAATTTCTGAAATGGGCCTCAAGATTCCCGTCTAAAATATCGCGAGATCGCTCTCTCTCCTCCACTATAAATATAAGACCCAGCTTTCATCACAAGGTACGCTATTTTGAGCAATTAAAGTACGATTTTCCATTTTCTCTCGAAATCTAATTTAAGCATCGGAGGGTTTGCTCGGGCACCCCCACTCGCGCCCTGATAGTGCTCTCATTTTGTAGGCCTCTCGTCACCATCAAGGCCTCTCATCACCATCAAGGCCTCTCGTCATCATCAAGGCCTCTCGTCACCACCACCACCAAGGCCTCTAGTCACCATCAAGGCCTCTCGTCACCATCAAGGCCTCTCGTCATCATCAAGGCCTCTCGTCACCACCAAGGCCTCTCGTCACCATTAAGGCCTCTCGTCACCATCAAGGCCTCTCGTCATCATCAAGGCCTCTCGTCACCACCAAGGCCTCTCGTCACCCTCAAGGCCTCTCGTCACTATCAAGGCCTCTCGTCACCCCGAGGTCACTCGTCATCCTTGAGGCCACTCGTCATTCTCAAGGCCACCAGATCACTTTGGGGTCACCCGATCACTTTTGGCCACAAGATCATTTTGAGGCCACCAGATCATCAACCCACAAGATCATCAGCTCATCAAACCATCAGCTCTGTCGGTTTATCAGACTTGGGACTCCATCAGATCCAATTCCTCGTCCAGATTCTCATCAATGAAGGCACGACTCCCGAGACTCTTGCGTCTATCTGCAATTAAAAATAGATTGTTGTATTTTGGCAACAACAAATAGATATTGATATTCCTTTGAATGAATATGATGTCTAGGATGTTTAGGCTTGAGGTTGAGTAATAATACGATTATTTGAGGCCTAGCATGAGAATCAAAATATTCTGAGATATGTTCAAGGTGAGTGTTCCTACCAAAAAATTGGTTTATTGTGATTTGGTTTCATGCAAATGGTTTAATGATTGATTCTTGAAAATGCCAAAATTTTATTATATTTTCACCCCTATTTTGACCTTGAAATTGGATTTAATTATTGAATATTTATATGTCTTTCATGATTATATGTTGATTTCTCAAATATATATATAATAATAATAAAATAGTAAATAAATATAATATTTATAGTACATATATATTCAATACATGCGTGACAAGTACATACAAATATATATTATAATACATACTATTAAATTGGATATGCAATATATATATATATATAATAATATACTAATACAATTGAATTTGAATTGCAGATGCATGAAGCAGTGGCCTACTTGGGCTATTATCAAATTGGGGGCCCACGTGCATTAAAGATGAAATGAAAGAAATTGAAGCCTAATTGAAATTGGAGAATTGAAGAAGCCTAGCTCGTGAAACAGCAGGCGCACAACAGCTTTCGCACGCAGTCCCAGTCTTGTAATATAATTGAAATTGAAGGGACATTTCAGCAAGGGTGTGATGTTATTCACAAGAACTTATTCTAAGAAGATCACGCGTCCGCGTGCCTCAAAAAGCCATTTCAAGACAGCACGTTGAATTTGGCAGAGAACGGATAAAAGCAATATACAGAATGTTTTAGAGGATTATCAGGAGATTTGAAAAGTTTCTGTTGCCAGTGGCTTATAAATAGACTAAAGTATCAAGAAGAAGAGGGAGTCCCCCATCCACCATTTAATCAGAATAAGGGGAAGAAAGCACTATTTACATTTTGTTTTTCTTTTTATTTTTTCAATTCCAGTAGTGTTGTTCCTTTACTTTGTTCCATTAATATAGTGTTCTTCATTCTTGCTAGTTACATTCTGCAATTTCTGTTTATGCTCGTTTTCATTCCGCAACTTTAAGTAACTGATCATTTATGTTTCTTTAATTTCAATTCCTGCATTTACATTCTAGCACTTTGATTCTTGTCTCTTTAATTTTTATTTGGAGATGTGTGGCTAAGCTTAAACTTAGGTCGAGGCAATGATTATGTCCAGTGCTACTGTTTACCCAAGAAAGCCGAACTCCTATTGAACTAACAAAATACTGATTTGAGTTGAGAAATGTGTGTGTATTGAATCTTTGGGTTTGGATTGAATCATAAGCCTAACTTAGAGTCTCCATGCCATGTATGGAGGTTATTTAAACTAGAAATACTTTCATACCCAAGCTCGAATGAGTAATCTGAATCTTCGAGTCCTATTTATTAATTGTAATCTAATTTATGGTAGTTGCTTAATTTAGACTCTCTCATGCCATGTATGGAGAGTGATTAACCTAGAACTATCATGAACTTGGATTGTGGTTACTTACCGGATCTCAAATGTGTGTTAATCTGTATTTCAATTTATGATAGTTGCTTAATCTAGACTCTCTCATGCCATGTATGGAGAGTGCTTAACTTAGAACTATCATTATCTCGGAATATAGTTAACTACATAGCCTCAATTTTAATTAGTCAATGTTAATATTTTGATATCTCTTTGGTAAATCAGTGGGCTGGTACAGAAATTGCCCTGTCCAAAGATTTGTCCATCCATAGTCTCGCTCAGTTGTATTTTTTTTGTATTTAGATCATTTTAGATGATTTAGCCTGACAACCCAATTTATATCACGGCTTTATTTTCGTTTTATTAACGATCTCCCAGTGAATTGACTTAGACTTACCCAGAAAATTAAATTGTGCTACAGCGCACACTTGTACACTGGCGAGTATAAACGCCTTGTGCCTACATGCTTGTTTCTTTTTTGTTTATTTTGTATGTGTTTGTTTAAAATAAATGCACAAGGTTAAGCGCAGCCAATTTTTGGCATGCCGAGGAGATCGGTGACGGAATTAGTGTTGCGAAAAAAACATATCGTAGTTTAGTTTCTCTTTTTTTTTTTGTTGTTATTAATACATGAGACATAGGTTAGGTAAGATTCATTGTTAGAATTCTTATCTGAATTTTCACGTTCATATTTAATTATGTCTCAGTATCTTGATTACATGTCTGTGTTTGGAAATGCTTTCGATTATCACGAACCCATTGAGCAAACTTTTTCTAGACCCTTTGAGGATTACCCAAACCTTCCTAGGCAACCAACTCCATCCTACGCCACACTTCCTATTGTACACCATGATTTTATGATGACCCTAGTTCGACATTGGATTCTTTAACCTAAAAGTTGGAGTGGATGGAGTTTCAAAATTTTCAAAATTTAAGTGAGGTTAGATGCTCGATGTGCAAGTCTTCAAATCATCAAATAGGTGATTGTCCTACCATACCTGTTCTGAAGAAATTTTTGAATAGGCAACCATCTGATTTTCAGACACACCACATTGAGGAGAGGTTTTCTTTTAACCATTTGAATCATTCATGGAATAATGACTCTGTGTTCCAATTTCATGAACCTTTTCCTCCATCACCTCACCAATTTGAATTAGAGCAAGGGTTTACATCCAACGAGTACCACCCTCAAGATGAGCAATCTTTACAGGATACCCTTCAAAAATTCATGGAAGGTTAAATGAGATTTAATGCACAAGTTACCGAATTTCAAGACCAAACCACTAGAGCCATAGGTGACATTCTTGATTAGTTGACCTTGAGCATGAGTGATCCGGGTGAGTTTTCAACCCAACCTAATCAAGATTCTATAGGTCAATGTGTTGGGGAGGAACTTTTGTCTAGTGATACCATTGTAGAAGAAGAAGTTCGGGAAAAGGATGAGGATATATCCAGAAGTTGAAATGTCAAGATGTCATAGGTCTATCCACATTTGAGCCTAACTTTATGATCTTTAGTTTGGTTTTATAGGGGATCAAATTAAACCAAACATGTGTGAAGTGTTTGTACAAATTAATATGCCACATTCTAATGTAATAGATCCAACACCTCTAAATGAAACATTTTCGAAAGATAGTCGTGCTTTTATAAGAAAAATCCAATTGCATCATTTTTAAAATAATGTTATAAGTGGTTTAAAGCATTTAATGATTGTTGAGATTCGAAGTGCAACCACATATTTGATCCTTAACTAGAAGAAGAGGAAAAAGCAATAGAAAAAAATAATAATAAGAATAAAAGGCTATTAGTTTTACCTTCATGTAGTTGTTTTTTATTTTGAATGTGTGTTTTTTGTTAGAGTTCTTTTATAAGTTTGGCATTCCTTTTTAACATTCACTAGTTTATGCTTCTTTTTTTAGTTCAGTTTTTGAAATCCACAATGAGCATATGGATCTTTTCTACATTGAAGACACCACGTAGTCCTAATCTCAACTTTTTTATTGTGCCTAAGGATATTTCACCATCTAGGTATTCCTAATTTTTACGTGTTATTGTGTTTAAGAACAATACACAATCCAAGTTGGGGGATGAGATATAACTGATTCATGCTTAATTGTGTTTGTTTGTTTGATTTATTTTTTATAAAAAAAAATATTTGCTGGTGTTTATTTTTCTTAGTATTATGTGGCTTTGTTAATTAGGCTTCAACAGTTCTAATTCTTTTGAATATATATATATATATATATATAATTTTTGAGCTCTGCAACATTCGAATGAACTCTAGCACATTCGAATGGCCCATAAGTCCTCAGTGCACATTTAGCTAAAACCATTCGAATGTCCTCAAAGTCAATCGAATGTCAGCACTGTTGCATTCGAATGAATAGGTAAATCCCTTCAATAATTGAGTTATTGTTTAAAATTCATTCAAATGAATTTTGCTTATATTCGAATGAGGCGTCCATTTCTTGAAAATCCCTCAGTGCACATTCGAATAACCTTTCATCCATTCGAATGAATTTTGTTCTCATTCGAATGATAATCCTAATATATATATATATATATATTAAATAAAAAAACTAAATATATATATTCAAAAATTAAAAAAAAAAGGAGCAAATTCATTTGAATATTGCTCCTGTTTTTTTGGTAAGTAAATAAAAGAATTAAAAATATATATATAAAAAACAAAAAATAAAATATAAATAAAAAAATTGAGCAAATGCATTCGAATGTTTTCCCTAGCATTCGAATGTATCACTTAAAATATAAAAAACAAAATTAAAATTAAAAAAAATTAAAAAATTAAATATAATATTAAAAAAAAGCAAATATAAGGAGCAAATGGAATATTTCTCTCAACTTCTTGAAAGGCACGTTCACATGCATTATTCTATTCAAATTTCTCTCATTTTCTTGTTAGCTTAGTCATAGGGGAAGATAAACGAGCAAATCCCTCAATGAATCACCTATAATAGCCTGCATGTCCTAGAAAACTACGTATCTCTGTCATTGTCGCTGGCCTTGGCCAATCCATAACTACTTTAGTCTTATCTAGATCCACTGAAATACCATCTCCAAAAACCACATGGCCTAGAAATCAAATCTGAGTAAGCCAAAAATCACACTTGCTGAACTTGGCATACAGTTGCTCCTCTTTAAGCCTTCGTAATACTAGAGTAAGATGCTTTGTATGCTCCTCCACATTAGTGAGTAGACTAGAATATCGTCGATGAAGACAATAATAAATCGATCTAGGTACTCATGTAGAACTCGATTCATCAAATCCATGAAAACGGCTGGGGCATTCATCAACCCAAATGGCATCACCACGAACTCGTAGTGTCCATAGCGAGTCTTGAAAGCAGTCTTCTGAATATCATCTCTGACTCGCACCTGATGATAACCTGATCTTAAATCTATCTTCGAGAATACCTTAACTCCTCGCAATTGATCTAACAAATCATCCACTCGAGGTAAGGGATACTTATTCTTCACTGTCACCTGGTTTAATTGGCGATAGGCAATACATAATCTCAGAGATCCATCTTTCTTCCTCGCGAGCAATACTGGTGCGTCCCACGGGGATGAACTGGGTTGGATAAAACCCTTTTCTATTACTTCTTCTAACTGAGCCTTCAACTTTTTTAGCTCATTCGGTGCCATCCGGTATGGAGTCTTAGAGATAGGTTTCGTACCAGGTAATAACTCAATAGTAAACTCCGCTCCTCTCCGAGGAGGTAATCTTGGTAACCAATTAGGGAAAATGTCTAGGAACTCACGTACTGCTGGCACCTCAGATAACTTCTTCTTGCTTCCCTCATCAATGGTTATAAAGGCTAGATAGGCTTCACATCCATCATGCATCAGCTTCTCGACTTTCATCACTAAGATCATAGGAATCGTAGACAGAGGCTTGACTCCTCTATAAATAAGAACCGACTGTTGAGGTAGTTTGAAGTCAATAATCTTTCGCCGATAGTCAACTCTTGCATAATGCTATGACAACCAATCCATGCCAAGGATCAAATCAAAATCCCTAACATCAAGAATTACAAAATCTCCCAATAGCTTCTTATCATGAACCTCGATCTCATAATTCTCAAAAATTTCTCTAGCTACCATAATCTTATCTCCTAGCGTAGACACAATCAAGTGGTACGGCAAAGAAATCTGAGAATGGGGAACATAACATACTGTGGGCAGTGTAATAAAAGAATGTGTGGAACCAGTATCAAATAATGCACGCACATCATGACCATATAGGAATAAAATACCTTGGATAGTCTCGTCGCCCTGCTCTGTCTCAGCTGTGGTGAGGGTATAAACTCTACCCTGCACCTGTCTATCTACGGTCGGTGGATGCTGAGCTACTGGTAGTGCTGGTATAGGTGCTCCTAGCCTTCTAGTTGCTGGTGGCCTCTGATTCGCCTACTGGCCTATATTCTAGGGTGGTTGTGTACACCAGTTAGCTATGTATCCTTTCTATCCGCACCTGAAACAAGTTACCTCTGGTGTTGGGAGCGCTGCTTGATTCCTCGTACAACCTTTCTTCCTATGTCCTTCTTATCCATACTTGTAACATACGTTCTTCCTAGCTAGGCACGGTCCCCCGTGCTTCCTAACACTGACCACACTATGGATTATTCTCTGGCTTATTTCCTTATCTAGCTATCCACTTCCTCTTCTTATTATTATTGGATGAACCCTGAGATGTACCTGTGCCCTTCTTGGCTGCTTGTGTTGCTCTCCACTCGTTGCGATCCTGTCCGATAGCATACGCTCGCTGCACTATCGTGGCATAATCAACGCTTAGAGCTCCTCCAAAAGCATGTTGAATATCTGCACGTAATCCTCTCTGGAACCTAGCCGCCTTCTTTACTTCAGTGGACACTAACTCCGGAGCATATCGAGACAACGCTGTAAACTCCGCCTCATACTGGGCCACTGTATTAGTACCTTGTACCAACTCAACAAGCTAATAGACTTTCTGCTCCTTGACCCATGCTGGGTAATAAGCATCGTTGAACACTTGCTAAAACTCGACCCATGTGGGCTCTCGATTACCAAACCTCTGGCGAGCAGTCTCCCACCATCTTTCGACGTCACCTCTGAACATGAATGTGCTAAGTCATACTCGTCGGTCAGCTACACAACCAATAGATTGGAGATGCTTCTCTATCGATAGCATTCAATTCTCTACTACTACTGCATCTATACCTCCATGAAATGCTGGTGGTCGGAAAGCCATGAAATCCTTTAGTAATTGGCTCCCAGTATCTGTCTCTACAACTGGAACTGTTGGACCAATTGGCGGATCGCATCCACTGCCTCCTGCTTCTTGGGGTACCTATGGTTTCCTTGCTTGATTTGTAACTAGGGTATCGACTACCCTCATCAAACCTGCCAACATGCTTCACATCTCGGCCATACCTTGTCGCAAGTCACTACCAGACTCCCCTGGTGAGCCTGGTGTGGGAACTGGAGCCTCGTCTAGTGTAGAAGCAGCCTGTCTGCGGGTACGGGGTCCTCCTCTTCTATTACTCATCTTCCTGCATCACCATTTAGGGTCAAAATACATTAAATTGAGCCACTTATCTAACTAATGGACACAAGTCCTAACTCTACCCAATATCCTATGTGTGTACGGGAGACTCCTCAAAACACTGCTCTGATACCAATATTGTAACACCCCATTTCCTAGAACTGCCCGACAAGAGGTGCTACGGGGAAATAAATAAAACTAACTGATAAACTGAAATCTGATACCATAAATGAACATCTCAAACATCTGAAATAAAACTTTGAGTCAACAAAACTGGAATCCATAAACTCTGTCTAAGGGACAATCCCTCAACTTAATGATAAAATAAAATGACACTATAAAACTAATAACTCCTAGACATCTTTGGTCTTGAGCAGCTCCACGTGCACACACTACTGGACACTGCTGTTAGGTCCCACATCTGGTACTCTCCCGCTAGGACCTACAATGGTGAAGAGTACAAGGTGAGCTACAAAGCTCAGCAAGTAATAAGCTGGAAAGAATAACTGAAGCTGAATCGAAGAGTATCGATACTGATAAAATACTTTCTGAACTTGTACTGAGAGATATAATAATCATTGGATTGTATTTACAAGATGTAATGCACATAAACTATAAACTAAATGTAGGTATGCAGCTTTGGCACATAGGCCTACATAACTGTAATACATACCTGACTGATCTAAAACCTGCAAACATAAAAGTTGTAAGCACATACTGTGGGCAATATGCCCCTAGCTCTCTGGTCAACATCAGGCGAGCGACACACAATCTGAAACTTAAACCAGTGGGATCCCTGGGGACTAGCCGCCTGGCCCGCATAATGCAATGCTCGCATACATGCTAGCACACAATATGAAGTGCTCCATAGACATATTGTTCCATAGAAAGTCGTACTCAATGCTCATACCAAGATGTATGCACATAATCTCACAAAATAATGTTGATCATGTCAAAATAAGTGTTAAACATGTAATCTGATCTAATATATTGGAATACAAAGATTTATTCGTATTTTTCCTTAAATTGTAGTATTTACTAATATTTATTTATTTTAATATGAAGACTTCCTAGAGGGGTCACCCATCATAGAATTACTCCCACCTGAGCATGCTTAACTTTGGGGTTTTTAAGATATTGGAACCAATATGAGAAAAGATGAAATTTGGTATGAGTGTTATACACCCTAGACCCATTGGGATATGAAATTCACCCATCCGGATACAAGACACATGAATTTGAATTGAATTATGAGAGACATCCGGATGAGTAAGGTCTCATCCAAACACAAGACACATGAAACTTTGGACAAGTTGTGAGAGACACCTGGATGAGCAAGGTCTCATTTGGATACGAGACACAAACATATTTGGACACATCCAGATACAACACGAGGTATCCGGATATCACTCTCAGAAAGCCTTAGACTCATCTGGATACGACACAAAACATCCAGATATCACTCACAGACAATTTAAACACATCCGAATACGACTCAAGTCATCCGGATACCACTCACAATCACTGCTGAACGCATCCAGATATGAAAACGAAGCATCCGGATATCACTGGACCATCGGATATGAACAAGATCTATCTGAATGTCACTCACATAAAAGTTTTTGACCCATCCGGATAGCCTCTAACCTATCCGGATGCTACTCACATGCTCTGAAAAATCTATCCGGATATCAGGGAATCTATCCGGATGTCTGCAACTTTTAAACCCAGAAACGAACGAACATAAAGACACCGTTCTTAAACAAATCTTAATATAACTACACCATTCCAAATTAAAACTTGGGAAAACAAGTCCCAACTGATATGAAACAATTCTAGAGATGATTCAATGATGATATTAACTTGAATCGTTGTAAAGAGATTATGCATGAACTGATATATCTCATTGTAATTGCACATATATATATGAATATATGCACTGTATAATATGAAACTCAACAAGAATAACATAGATCAGTAATGAAAGGAATTACAGAAAAATATACTTGCCTTATGATCTTCTTGGTCGACTCTAACGCTATTAACGAAAGTCGTAGACTGCTGTACCCAACTCTCTCTTCTTGGCTTTTATTCCCCAAGGCGTGAAGACAACCAAGCCCTATGCATATATTTATATACATAATGGAAAGGGCCCTAAAAACCCTTTTTCAAACTCCTACTGGAACTTGGAGACTTCTAAACCCACGCCTTCTCACACATGGACTCCCAATCTCATAATAACTCTTAATTAAACAATTAAACTCTAATCGTAAATTGCTAATTGACCTTCAAGTCCTACCATTTAATTTCCACAATAAATAAAGAATTAAATGCTATTTAATTGCTGATCTCTCAATTAAAAATATTCTAAATTGCCACATTAAAATTAAATGGCAAATTCTCTTAATTAAATACCTCACTAATTAATTAAATAATTCTAATTAAATACTGGGCCTGCTAATGGGTTGTTACATTCCTGTAGCATCCGAATGCATCAATTAAAAATAAAAAATAAAAAATTAATTAAAAAATTAAAATTAAAAAATAATAAGAAGAAATAGAAAAAAAAAGTGGGATTCTTTTGCTCCTTTTTACTCTTACAGTTGTCCTACATACGTATATATTTTTTCTATTTGAGGATTAATAGGCTTTCATTGATGCTTGTTCTATCGCATTAGATTTTTATGCTGTTAGCCAATTTGAGTTTGCAATTTGAGGCATGAGTGTGATGATTTCTTATTTGAACCCATAAATGTATAGGATTTAGAATGAGTGATCTGTATGCATAGATTGTTCTTTGATTGAAAATTTGTCTGTCGGGTATGAAATCTATTGAAATAGTGATTAATTGATTAATGCATCGCATGATTCCTCAACTTAAGTGGAGATTGTTACCTAGTGTGAACAATTGAGCCTATTAAATGTTCTTTCTGAGTGAATAAACGCTTACTCTAGTTGCAGTTTTCCTTGCCTCTCATGTTTTTCAATAGCTTCATTACATTAATTTGCTTTGAATGCTAAAAATGTCAATGAAAGAATTGAACTAGTTTCAAATTCTAAATTTGATGATTGAGTGAAAATGTGTCATAGGATGTGACAGTGGAATTCTTTTGTTGAAAAATTTGAGCCTGTTAGCCTATTTCTTTTCTTCTATTATTTTCCCTTATCAGTCCCATTGAGCCAATTAAATTATTTTGTTTCTTATTACCCTCATTTTATCCTAAACCCTATAAATATTTGCCCTACCTAATGTGTTCGGGAAATAGTCTATCTTAGTACTGAAAATTGAAAAGAAAAAAAAATGATGAAAAAAAAAAACTTGTAGCTATTCAATAAAAAGCTGATGAGAAGATGTATGCCTTCATTGTGTTGATTCATCCTTTTGTCAAATTCAAATTAAAAAAAAAATAGAAAGAAAAAAAGAAAAAAATGAATGAAAATGAGAATCTGCTTAAATAGAATTATTTCCTGGGATACATTCCTTTGAATCCTTTATCATTTCTTTGTTTACCCATCCACCGTTAAGCCCCGTTACAATCTTTATGCAATCCCTCTACATCTTATGACACATGGCAGCTTGAGATTTGAATTTTAGAGTTGAAATTTGGTTTAATATCTGAAGTTGTGCATTGGTGCATTATTCCGATCATGAAGTTATGTCAAAATCCATTTTCTTTCGTATAAGTCCATTTTTCATTTTAGGATGACACCGATTTGAATTTGTTTTGCATTTGCTCTTATTACGGTGCATCCCAGAGAGTAGACATGGGGGATCATTTTTCTTAGAGTGTACACCTAAGAGGGTTTGAAGTCAAAGCTTAGAGGTTGTAATGCAGGTGTGCTAATTTATTTGATTATTTTTTCTATGATTGAGTGTCCCATGACAAAAATCTAACAAAGAATGGTCAATTGCATGTTAGAGTAGCTTATTTTGTTTTATACATTTTGGTTTCAAATTTGAAATTTAAACATTAATGATGATGTTGTGAATAAAAATTGGCTAGTATAAAATCCTATTGCAATGGGACTAGCAATGTTTAAGTTGGGGGGTGTGATTGATACTCAAAAATGCCAAAATTTTATTATATTGTCACCTTTATTTTGACCTTGAAATTGGATTTAATTGAATATTTATATGCCTTTCATGATTATATGTTGATTTCTCAAATATATATAATAATATTAATAAAATAGTAAATAAATATAATATTTATAGTACATATATATTCAATACATGCGTGACAAGTACATACAAATATATATTATAATACATACTATTTGTTGTTGCCAAAATACAACAATCTATTTTTAATTGCTGGCAGATGTAAAAGACTTGGGAGTCGTGTCTTTAACAATGAGAACCTCGATGGGCAACTGGATCAAGCAGCCGAGTAGATCTAGTGATCCAACAGAGCTGATGGTCTAATAGGGTCGATGAACTGGTGGGCTGATGACTTGGTGGATCTGGTAGATTTAGTGATCTGGTGGCCCAAGATAACTGAGTGGCCTTAGATAACCGAGTGACCTGAGGCGGCTAAGTGGCCTTGGATGAATGAGTGACCTGAGGCGACCAAGTGGCCTTGGATGAACGAGTGACCTGAGACGATCGAGTGGCCTTGGAGGAACGAGTGACCTGAGGCGACCGAGTGGCCTTGGACGAATGAGTGATCTGAGGCAACCGAGTGGCCTTGGACGAACGAGTGACCTAAGGTAATCGAGTGGCGTACAAAATGAGAGCATCGTTAGGGCGTGGGTGGGGTTCCTCGTGCAAACCCTTCGATGCTTAAGTTAAATCTCAAGAAAAAGTGGTAGATTGTACTTGAATTACTCAAGAGTGCATACCTTGTGATGGAAACAGGACCTGGTATTTATAGCGGAGGGTGAGGGAGGCCTCGCGATAATCTCGACGTGGATCTCGCGGCCCATTTCAAGGATTTTCAAGGTCTATTTGGTTGGATGTCCAATGACGAGAGGGGGCCCACTCGATTACGATCGTGTGGGCCATGAAAATGGCCGAACTAGGGGGTACTTGGCATAACCAAGTGGCACCACACTCGGTTATGCCCTAAAGGGGACCTCTCAGCATAACCGAGTGGCCTCCCACTCGATTGTGCCGAGGTTGGGACATCCCCAGTCAGCATAGCTAGGGGGTGCCCACTCAACACAATCGAGTGGACCCCACTCGGTTGTGCCGAGATGGGCACCCACTCGGTTATGCCGAGTGGGTCTTCTTTTCCCTCCTCGCGATCCTTTGCCTTCTTTTTCTTCAGTCATATTGGGGCCCACCTTTGATCAAGTATTAGCTTGGCTTTCCCAGGTACATCACTATTAAATTGGACATGCAATATATATATATATTATAATATACTAATACAATTGAATTTGAATTGAAGATGCGTGAAGCAGTGGACTACTTGGGCTATTATCAAATTGGGGGCCCACATGCATTAAAGTTGAAATGGAAGAAATTGAAGCCCAATTGCAATTAGAGAATTGAAGAAGCCCAGCTCGTGGAACAACAGACGCACAACAGCTTCCGTACGCAGTCCCAGCCTTGTAATTTAATTGAAATTGAAGGGTCATTTCAGCTAGGGTGTGATGTTATTCACAAGAACTTATTCCAAGGCCACTCGGTCATCTCAAGCCACTCGTCCATCACAAGGCCACTCGGTCACCTCAGGCCACTCGTCCATCACAAGGCTACTTAGTCGCCTCAGGCCACTCGTTCATCTAAGGCCACTCGGTCACCTCAAGCCACTCATTCATCCAAGGCTACTTGGTCATCTCAGGCCACTCGTTCATCTTAGGCCACTCGTTAATCCAAGCCCACTCATTTATCTTGGGCCAACTGATCATCAGCACACTCGATCACCAAATCTACCAAGTCATCAGCCCACCAGATCATTAGCCCTATTAAACCATCAGCTTAGTTGGATCACCATATCTGTTTGACTGCCAGATCTAGTTGCTAATCAAGTTTCTCATCGTTGAAGGCACGACTCCCAAGAATTTACATGTGCCCACATTTAAAAATAAATTATTGTATTTTGGCAACAACAATTGGCACTGTCTGTGAGAAACGCAAGACAAAAAGTCAACTTAAGATTGGGAAACACTCGTGGACACCGACGAACTCTCTCTCAGGGCATAAAAACACGCCTACCTCCATGAAATTCTCAGCAATAGGGAGCGCCTCCCATTATTCCAGATTCTTACCCGCAAGTAGCTCTTCCACCCCCTCATAATGCTTAACCCCAAGGAGGTGATCGATCCGTTTCCCCGGTCCAACAAGGAGGGAACCAGTCAGTGCCACCTCCACTGAACATAGGCTCGGGATCTCTCCCTACAGGACAAGCGAGAACTTCTCGACAGCCACCGCGTACCATCCCCTAGGAAGAGTACGAAGCATTGAGACAAGAACACGTTGAAGGTATGTAGGCACTCTGAGACATGGCTGGTATACTCCAAGGAATGATGCCTGGGGGGACATTACCCGATACGTTAAAAAAGTTTATGCCATTGCCTGAGCCTCGACCCGAAATGTGAGCTAATTCATACTAGGAGGCCACTCCTGATTCTCATTCCCAATCTACTCCTCGATGGGAGGATAGGCCCCGATCAACACCACCCAAGAAGAATCCCCATACTGTGACTCGAAGAAATGAAAGAATGGAAAACAGGGCTAGAAGTCCCCAAAGGCGGAGATATCATGAAACAATGGCTAGCACACCAACTAGACATGAAAACCAAACAATAGCCAGCATACGCAATGACATGAAAAGAGTAGTGGAAGAAGTACTCCAGCAGAAAAAGTTAATCCCTACCACGGAGGAGTACCAGGGCAGAAAATCCCCCTTTACTGCGGATATATTGGAGAGGCCTTTACCGCAAAAATTCAAAATGCCACAAATCACCCTCTACTCAGGAAAGGATGACCCATATGATCATGTTCAAAAGTATGAGTCATTGATGATATTGGATGGATGGGACGACGACATAATGTGTCGAGCCTTTTCCTTAACATTATCAGGACACGCTCGAACTTGGTTTAACAGTTTGCCAGAAAGCTCTATTTCATCATTTGGGCAGCTTAGAACAAAATTTATCAAGGCTTTTGTGATTAACAGTCAAAGGAAAAAAGACGCCACATATTTGCTCAGTATACAACAGGGTAAGAAGGAATATTTACTTTAATTTGTGGACAGATTTCGCAATACTACTCTTGAAGATCCTGATTTATCGGCTCAAGTAGCAGTGTCTACCATGCTGCAAGGGACACGTCTCGCCTATCTTCAAGAGTCACTTTGCTTAGACCCTCCAACGTCCCTGGCTGATTTGTTTGTTATGGCAAACAGGTATATCCTTCACACTGAGATCATAAGAAATGTGGGGGGCAATGAAGAGAGAGAACGAAAGAGGAAAGATCGCAAAGGGGAGGAAGAGTCCAAACGACGACAGGAAAAGATTAGGAGGGCAGACGCACCTAGACCTCAATTTAATCACTATACTCGACTTTTGCAACCACAGTCATCTATATTAGCTATAATAGACGCGGAAGGACTCCCTAAACTACCTCGTAGAGTTGATAGGCCCATAGGGAGGAACCAAGAGGAATATTGCTGATACCATCGAACTCGGGGACATTCCACAGATCATTGCAGAGAGCTGAAGAATCAGATCGAAATGCTCATTAGAGAAGGGCACCTACAAAGATATGTGAGAAAGGAATGAGAAGAAGGCCAGGAGCCCCAGCAAAGGGAAGACAGGCGTGATGGGCATGAAAGACAGGACCCAAGGCAGCAAGAGAGAGGAAGGGATCGTAGACAAGATCCTCAGTTAGACAATGAGTCAACTCAACAAGCCATTCACGTTATTTCAGGAAGGGAAACCCTAGGTGGAGACACGTCGGCCTCTCAAAAGGCATATGCCCGTCAAGCCTGCCAGGTTAATTCGGTGATGGAAATCAGAGACAACAAAGAGCTAATTACATTCGTCCCTACCGACCTAGGTGATATAATACTCCTGCATGATGATTCGATGGTTATTTCAACAGTCGTGGCCAAACACCCCATCAGTAGAACCCTGGTAGACAATGGCAATTCTATTAATCTGATTTATTGGAATTGTTTTGAGCAGATGCATTTATCCATGACCGATTAAGAAAAGTGTCGTCGCCCCTGTACAGCTTCACTAGGGAAGTGATCGGTGCTGTCGAACACCGATAGATTAGATGAATATATATTTCAGATTTACAATAAGGGTGCAACCCAAAGTCGTCTCTCAAAGGAACCTCAATACAAATCTGTCATGACAAGAACTAAGTGAGGGGGTTTTTTTTTATGAAAAAGAAAGTATGAAGATTGAGTAAGAATATAAAAATGAAACTGTCTATGGATTCAAACGCAACCAGTTACAAATCTTTCCCTTAAACCAGGTTTTCATCATCCCTTCTTATAGATTAGATCTAACCAAGTTTCAACACCCAAAATCTGCATAAATAAATCTCCAACAACCGTCTAGAGATCAAATCAAAGCTAATATAAAAATCAAAGAAAACCTCCTTCAATCAATCTACCAATTTTAATCTTCATTCACACAGATTCCAGAACCTAGTATTCATAACCATCATACCAAGTTATTTGTTTCTGCTTCTTTCCTTTGTGTGTTATATCAACCGACTATAACATTAAAGCCGCAATGTAGAAAAGAGAAATCCATCTCGTATATGTTCATACAACCATCTTGAACATGCACTAGAATAAGCGGAAAAGAAGTAGAGAAAACATAAAACAAATATAATTGAAATTCAAACCAGATTTCGTAGAAGCTCTCGGGATTCAAAGCATGGAATAAGTTCGGATTTGCAATTGATTACAAGTATTTACCCCTCCATAGAGAAAACAGAGAAAAAATGGCTACTATTCATGAGACCAAAGAATCCCCCCCCTAATGGCCTCTTAATGTGCTTAAATAGAGCATAGGGAGGAAACCCTAGGTTACCGCCACTTAACAGCTGATTTAGAATAGGATAACATGCGTTCTAGACTTCGGCCCCTTCATAAAAATTGTAGATCAGGAAGAGTAGATGAATTTGGGCTTTTAAATCACTTGATTTGGATATTTGACACCCAAGTTATGGCCTTTTAAAGAATCAGTGTTCAGTGTAGCTTTCCTAATTTAACCCAGCTATCTGGTCCCGACTTTGAAGTGACGTTTGGAGGCCCAAACGAACTAGGATTTGGACAAACCATACCATTCCAAAAACCCAAGAAGTCCTCTACAATATCTCCGAAGAAATCATTCACGTTATGGGATTATAACTTGGCCAAAAACTTGAAAGAAGCACAGAAGGTCAAATCTGTGAGCACACTTTTGCTTCTTTGTCTCCAATCTCCTTGTTTCCCTTCTTGCCATCAAAATTCCTCATGACCCAAGAAGCCCTAATCTGTCCAAAATAAGATAAAATAGTGTGAAGCCCAATTCTTATAAAATAAAATAAAACAAAATCAAGATGAATAAAATGACACAACTAACGTGTAAAAAGACTAAATATGAGGGCTAAATAATATGAAAATATGCTCTCTATCAAGAAGCAATCCCAGTGGCAGGGTCTATTAAGTTACCCATCACATTGGGTGAAGATCCCCAACTCGTAACTCGGCAAGCAAAATTTTATGGTGGTTAAAACCTCCTCGGCAGCCTACAACATGATTTTGGGCCGCCCACTACTTAATGATCTAAGGGTCGTGGTGTCCTCATGCTACTTTTTGATGAAATTTCCTACACCCGCCGGAGTTGGACAAGTTCAGGGAGATCAAAAGAAGGCATGAACCTGTTATGTCTCATCTACAAATGGAAAGAGAATTGAGGAAACATTATCTATTGCAGAGAAAGCCATACATAAATCCTTGGAAAAGGGAATCACTCGCAAGCCTCGGTCCGTTGAAGAATTAAAAGCAGTGCATCTGAGTGAGGTTGATTTTGAGAAATTGGCATATGTGGGCTCGCAACTTCCAGAGTATATAAAAGAGGAGATTGTGAAATGTCTGCGTGAAAATTTGGATGTATTTGCCTGGAAACCAAAAGACATGTCGGGGATCAGTCCAGAAGTGATATGTCATCATTTGAATGTTGATCCCCAATTCAAGCTAGTCAGGCAGAAGAAGCGGAACATTGCCCCTGGCAGGCTACAAGCGTTAGAAGAAGAAATTGATAAATTGCTAAGGAGAGGCTTCATTCGAGAAGTATTATATCCTAAATGGTTAGCCAATGTTGTTATGGTCCCGAAGCCCAATGGGAAATGGCGTGTGTGCGTGGACTTCACAAATCTCAACAAAGCATGTCCCAAAGACTCATACCCACTACCCCGAATTGACTATCTCGTAGATGAAACATCTGGGTACCAGTTTTTGAGTTTCTTGGATGCTTTCTCGGGCTATCATCAAATAATGATGTATCCACCAGACCAAGAGAAAACGTTATTTATTACTGAAAATGGGACATATTGCTACCAAGTCATGCCCTTCGGGCTCAAGAACGCTAGGGCTACTTATCAGCGTATGGTGAATAAAGTCTTTAAAGAATTACTTGGTGACACAAAAGAGGCATACGTTGATGACATTATTGTGAAAAGTCAGGTGAATGAATCACATGTAGAATAGCTAACATGGGTGCTCGGAGTCTTTAGACAATACAAAATACGATTAAATCCGACTAAGTGTGCCTTTGGAGTGCAGTCTGGAAAATTCCTGGGGTACATGATCACTCAAAGGGGAATTAAGGCCAATCCCGAGAAAATTCAAGCAATACTAGATATGGAACTGCTAACATTAACCAAGGAAGTTCAGCGACTAACGGGATAGATGGCAGCTCTTGGGCATTTTCTCTCCAAGCCAGCCGAGAGAGAGCTCCCATTTTTACGAACATTAAGGGTTGGGAAAAAGTTCAAGTTGACAGAACAATGCCAAAAGTCATTTGAAGCACTCAAGGAGTACTTGAAAGAAATTCCCCTATTGACACGTCCAAAAACTAGAGAGACATTATACCTATACCTATGGATAAGTGATGAAACAATAAGTGCAGTATTGATTAGAAAAGAAGGATAGGTGGATCGGCCAATATACTATGTCAGTAAGGTGTTGCAAGGCCTAGAAACACATTACCCCTTTGCTGAAAAAGTGGTGTTGGCTGATCGGGGCTGTCGAACACCAATAGATTAGATAGTATGATGATGTGGATTTGCAATAGAGGTGCAACCCTAAGTCGTCTCCCAACGAACCTCAAACGGATCTGTCAAAACAAGGCTAAACAAGGGGGGAGTTTTTGATGAAAAACAGAAAACAAAATGAGCAAGAACACAATAAATCAAGATGCAATCAGTTGCAAACCAATCCTTCTATGCCAGTTTTCATTGCCTTTTCGATAAACCATTTGTTTAGTTTTAATCCTCAAATCAAAAATCAGAAAATTCTTTAACAACCGCCAAAGATTTGGAAAAACCAATAATCAGATTCACAGATTCAAGACTGATTGAAGTACCATCCAAACAGGTTGTTCTCGTTTCCAGTTAAAGCCTGAACCGAGCACAAAAACCTTGGATTCTCAAACAAAGACAATGCATGCATTCATCCAACCGGTATCAACACATACACAGATTTAAGAGAGAACAGAAACAAGAAAACAACAAAGTTAAAACTAAAACAAACAGATTTCCATTAAATCCAAGACTCAAACCGGGAACAAGGATGGTGTTGCAACTTGATTACAAGATCCTTAGCCTTCCATCTTCACAAGAACAATGGAGAGAAGAGAAGTCGGCCACTGTTCACGCCCTTCCAAGAATGTTCCTTTTATGGCCTCTTAAGGTGCTTAAATAGAGCTTAAGGAGGAAACCCTAGGGTACTGCAACTTGACGGCCGATTTCGGAAAGGTTATAGCGCGTTCTGGGCTTCGTCCTCTTCATAAGAATTTTAGATCAGAAAGAGTAGATGAACTTGGGCTTTTGAATCACTTGATTTCGATATCGGACGCCCAAGATATGGCCTTTTAAAGAATTAGTATCTGTGCAGTTTTCCTAATTTGCCCCCAACTTCTTGGCCCCGACTTTGAAGCGCTGTTTGAAGGCCCAAATGAACTCGGATTTGGACAAACCATACCATTCCAGAAAGCTCAAGAAGTTATCTAAAATATCTCTGAAGACATCATCTTCATTATGGAATTTTATCTTGGCCAAAACACTGAAGGAAGTGCAGGAGGTCAAATCTGCCAAAATTGCTCTTGCTTCTCTATCTCCAATTTCCAAGATATCTCATTGCCATCAAGATGTCTCATGCCCCATCTCATGCTCCATGGCCCTAAACCTAGCAAAATAAAATAAAATAGTGTGAAGCCCAATTTCTATAAAATAAAATGAAATAAAATCAAGATGAATGAAATAACACAACTAATGTGCATAAAGGACTAAATATGAGGGCTAAATAGTATGGAAATATGTGCTCTATCAAATTCCCCCACACTTGGACTTTTGTACTCCTGGGCAAAACACTGAACACTAACAAAAAGGATGGCAAAGAATGCAAAATGAGAGGCATGGCAAGTTTTATAGGAATTCAACATTTCAAAGATCATCTTTCTTACACTTCCCAAACAAACAAGTAGCATGGCAATTTTACTTGGCAAGGCGAGTTAAAATAAGCAGACCCTCATAGAATAAGAACATGCTTTCAAGTTCCTCAAATGCTATGCCCAAATCCACCCAATCATAATTCCACTACCAGATATGCTCATCTTCTAAATCTCCACTCTCAGTGCTTTATGCATGCAAATCAAAAGGACTTTTATTCATGGCTCAAACATGGTAAGGTGGGATAGGAAGATAACAATGAAAAGTAAGTTTTAGGAAGAAAGAAAACATTCAAGACAATCCCAAGATCAATGAAGAACTATTAAGCAAGCAGAAAATAGAACCCTTTGTTTTTTTTTTTTTTTCTTCTTTTTTTTTTTTTTCTTTTCGCATGGTGGGTGCGTTTTACGCTCCATCCCACCTTGGTGAGTGCGTTTTACGCTCCATCTCACCTTGGCCTTTGGCCTTTCTATCTATTTTTTTTTTTTTTGATTCCAAAGGACTTGCTTAAATTTTTTTTTTAATCAAGGGATGCAATGAATGTTCTTCAACCTAAAGAAGGGAAAAGATCACTTTTTTTTTTTTTTTTTTTAGGTATGACGAGTAAAATGAAGGAATGCCTTAATCATCTTTTCACATGCATGAGCATTGATAGCTTCAATAAAGATTCAAAACAAGCTCTGGAGTGATACCCATAATTCAGTGGATGCAGGCATAGCATAAGAAAGGACAAGAACATGCACAAATATTCCCACAAAGACTACCTCAATCAACTCACCAAGCCAAACTCATTTCCAATTTACTTGAAAGCCCAAAAAGATAAGATCAACTTTCTAATCATGCTAAATTCTTTCAAACTCAATTTGCCTCATTTTGTAATTTTTTTATTTTTCTATTTTTTTAATTTTTTTTAATTTTTTATTATTATTTTTTTTTAATTCAATTTTCAATTTTCTAAAACTCCTCCCCCCACACTTAAACATTACATTGTCCTCAATGTAAGCATGCAGCAAGAATCAAGTATAGGACAAGTAAATAATGAAGAAAATAAGGAGAGAGGAACAGCCTGATTTTGTTAATTGTAGGCGGCGTTGAGGAGATGCAGCTCCTCCATAGTATGCTCCTGAAAGCTCTCGTAGAATGGCTTAAGCCGCTGCCCATTGACTGTGAATCGCCTTGTGGTTGACTCATCCATAAGCTCAACTGCACCATAAGGAAAAACATGAGTAACCACAAAAGGACCAATCCAACGAGAACGCAACTTACCTGGCATTAATTTGAGACGGGAGTTGTATAGGAGGACTTTCTTGCCAACTTCAAACTCTTTCTTGTTAATCAATTTGTCATGAGCAGCCTTAGTTTTTTCCTTGTAAATTCTGGAGTTCTCATATGCTTCCAATCTCAATTCCTCAAGCTCTTGCAATTGAAGCTTTCGTTGGGAACCAGCCTCTGTCATATCCATGTTGCATTGCTTTACCGCCCAATAGGCCTTATGCTCGATCTCTACCGGCAGATGACATGCTTTTCCAAAGACCAATCGATATGGGGACATGCCAATAGGAGTCTTGTAGGCCGTGCGGTAGGCCCAAAGTGCATCTTCCAACCTTTTGCTCCAGTCTTTCCTGTTGGGCTGGACTATCTTCTCTAAAATATGCTTGATCTCTCTGTTTGAAACCTCAACCTGCCCATTGGTCTGTGGATGGTAGGGCGTCGCTACTTTATGTAAGACTCCATACTTTCGGAGCATGGATTGCATCGTTCTGTTGCAGAAGTGGGATCCTTGATCACTGATGATGGCCTTGGGAATGCCAAACCTGCAGAAAATATTAGATCTAACAAAATCTGCAACCACAGAATAATCATCAGTCCTGGTGGCTTTAGCTTCCACCCATTTTGAAACATAATCCACAGCCAAAAGAATGTACAAAAAGCCAAAAGAGACAGGAAAAGGACCCATGAAATCAATGCCCCAAACATCAAAGATCTCACAAAATAGTAGGGGTTGCTGAGGCATTTCATTCCTACGTGATATTGATCCTGTGTGCTGGCAACGTGTGCAATTCTTACAAAATGTATGAGCATCTCGAAAAAGGGATGGCCAATATAAACCTGAGTCTAGGACCTTTCTAGCTGTGCGTTGAGGACCAAAGTGACCACCACATGCAAGTGAATGACAGAAATGCAAGACTGAAGCAAACTCAATATCGGGCACACATCTCCTAAGGACTTGGTCACTACACATGCGCCATAGATATGGATCATCCCATACATAGTACTTGGCCTGACTTTTAAATTTACTTAGCTGATCTCTCTTAAGATGGGCAGGGATATCAGATGCAGCTAAAAAATTAACAATGTCAGCATACCAGGGCTCAGTACCATGCAAGTGATAGAGTAACTCATCTGGGAAGTCATCTTTGATAGGCTGACAGTCCATGGTAGTGGCATCTGAAGGGGAAGGAAGCCTGCTCAAATGATCAGCCACAAGATTCTCAGCTCCACTCTTGTCTTTGATCTCAACATTGAACTCTTGAAGTAGGAGCATCCACCGTATCAACCTGGGTTTGGCATCGTGCTTCTTCAAGAGATATTTCAAAGCTGCATGATCAGAAAACACAACAACATTAGAACCCAGGAGATAAGAGCGAAATTTATCTAAAGCAAACACAATGGCAAGAAGCTTCTTTTCAGTAGTGGTGTAGTTTGCTTGGGCGTTGTCCAGAGTGCGCGAGGCATAAGCAATGACATGTGACTTCTTCTCCACTCGTTGTGAAAGGACAGCACCAACAGCATAATTGGAAGCATCACACATGAGCTCGAATGGTAAGTCCCAGTTGGGTGGCTGAATGATGGGTGGAGAAGTCAAGCGCCTCTTAAGCTCCTCAAAGGCCATCTTGCAAGACTCATCAAATTTGAATTCCACATCCTTCTGAAGTAGGTTGGACATTGGAAGGGCAATCTTGCTGAAGTCCTGGATGAATCTCCTGTAGAATCCTGCATGTCCAAGGAAAGAACGTACCTCCCGCACAGACGCGGGGTAAGGCAAAGAAGAAATGATATCGACCTTGGACTTATCAACCTCTATACCCTTCTTGGACACAACATGACCCAAAACAATCCCCTGTTCAACCATGAAATGACATTTTTCAAAATTTAGGACAAGATTCTTCTCAACACATCTCTCCAAGACTCTACCCAAACTGATTAGACACTCATCAAAGGAGGTCCCATAAACAGAAAAATCATCCATGAAAACTTCCATGCAATGCTCAAGTAAATCTGAAAATATACTCACCATGCATCGCTGGAATGTACCTGGGGCATTACATAGACCAAATGGCATCCTCCGGTATGCAAAAGTGCCAAAGGGGCAGGTGAAGGTGGTCTTCTCCTGATCCTCTGGTGCTATGCAAATCTGAAAATAACCAGAAAAACCATCAAGAAAGCAGTCCTGGGACTTTCCAGCTAACCTCTCTAGCATCTGATCAATGAATGGGAGTGGGAAATGATCCTTCCTGGTAGCTTGGTTGAGCCTCCTATAGTCAATGCAGACTCTCCAGCTGTTCTGCACTCGCATGGGCACTAGCTCATTCTTCTCATTGGCTACCACTGTGAATCTTGTCTTCTTTGGAACTACCTGCACTGGACTCACCCACTTGCTATCAGAAATAGGATAAATAATGCCAGCCGAAAGTAGTTTACTTACCTCTTTCTTGACCACATCTAGAATGGTGGGATTGAGTCTCCTTTGGGGCTGTCTCACTGGTCGAGCTTCTTCCTCTAAATGAATCCTGTGCATGCATAAGGAAGGGGATATACCAGGAATGTCTGCAAGTGACCAACCTATGGCTCTCTTATGTTGCTTCAACAGATTCAGCAACTTCTCCTCTTGGTCAGGCTGAAGGTTGTTAGCAATGATCACGGGTAGCTTGTCTCCATCTGCCAAGTAGGCGTACTTCAGATTCTCAGGCAGGGGCTTACACTCCAAGGTGGGTGGCTGTTGAATTGAAGGCACCAGTCTGCTTATGTTGTCACCTACCTGCAATACATTCTCAACAACAGAAACTTCCTCTATGGGAGGCACATCAGAATCGCATATAGTATGAGAAGGTGCACTCTCAACAATACTCAGAAACTCATCTATTTCAGAACAAGCACTACACTTACTGAGTCCGTCATGACACTGAAGGCAATGCATATCATCAGGAAAATTATGAATGGTGGGGAATTCAGACTCAAGATCATACAACTCAACACATGATTTCTCCACCATTAAGTCAATAAAGTTAACATACAAGATAGAATGATCTTCTAAGGGATACTTCATGGCATCAATGATATTGAATTGAATAGTGTTACCAGCGAACTCCATAGATAAAGTACCCTCATGCACATTAATTATTGTCCTTGCAGTTTTCAAGAAGGGTCTACCTAGAATAAGTGGTGCATGTCCAGGTGTGTGATCATCCTCCATATTCAAAACATAGAAGTCAGCAGGGAATATGAAATCTTTTACCTTCACTAACACATCCTCTAATACTCCCTCAGGGTATGCTGTGCTCCTATTTGCCAACTGGACCACCACTCCTGTAGATGTCAATGTGCCTGCACCTGCCTGCAAAGAAGAATACACAGATTTAGGCATCACATTAATAGAGGCTCCTAAATCCAACATAGCATTATGAAATTGCAAATTTCCAATAGTGCAAGGAATGGTGAAAGTCCCTGGATCTTTGCATTTCTGAGGCATGGCAGGTTGAATCAATGCTGACACATTTCTTCCCAAATTGATCTTTTCATTTCCTTTCAGTTTCCTTTTGTGGGTGCACAAGTCTTTGAGAAATTTGGCATACTTGGGAATCTGTCTGATGGCGTCCAAGAGTGGTATGTTCACCTCAACTTTTTTGAAAGTTTCCATGATCTCCTTGTCTAACTCAGCTTCTGCTCTCTTTTTATTTTGAGTGGCTCGGTGAGGAAATGGCAATGGATGGCTGTAGGAAGTCTCTCCTCTATCTTGATCAATGGTGGTGGGCTGCTTGTCCTTTTGAATGGGAGGAGGCTGATCTTCCTTTTGGCTTTCTTGTTGCTGCCCAAATTCTGGTTGTGGAGAGGGTGGGCTGCTCAACTGCTTACCACTGCGGAGAACGATAGCACTTACATTACCCCTTGGATTTGAAACTGGCTGTGAAGGCAACTGACCCGAACCTTGACTCCGTAGCTCACTGATATTGGTTGCAAGCTGTCCAATCTGTGTCTCCAAATTTTGTATGGCAGTGTCGGTCCTTTGCTGAAACTGGAGATTGTTGGCAACGAGCTGCTTCATGATATCTTCCAAGCTTGATTCGGATTTAGGTGCTGGTTGTTGTTGCTGCATTGGTTGACTTGGTCTTTGTGCATTGAATCTGTGCTGCTGAGGTTGCTGCTGCTGTGGCTGGAATGGCTGGTTGGAAGGACCTCCATACCTCAAGTTTGGATGATCTCTCCACCCTGGATTATAGGTGGCAGCATATGGATCATATCTGTGTTGCTGTGGCTGCTGATGTTGTTGATGGAAGGGTCTTCCTGGAAAAATGCCAGCACAAGCTTCTGTATTCTCCTGCAATTGAGGACATTGGTCAGTAACATGGGAAGATAATGAACAAATACCACATACCTGCTGAGATTGGGACTGTCCTTTATCAAGGGCTAGCTGTCTGACCATGGAAGCCAATTCCTCCAGTTTGTTCTCTATCCTCTGTTGGTCATTGATGGAAGCAACACTAATCTCATTGGCCTGTCTCATGGGAATGGCTGACCTGGTACCAAACTGTTGGGCATTCTGTGCCATCTTGGAGATTAGCTCTTGAGCAGCTGCTGGTGTCTTTTCAGAGAGGGCTCCTCCACTAGCTGGATCCACCAAATACCTATCCATTGGAATAAGACCTTCATAGAAGTACTGGATCAGCAGCTGGTCACTGATTTGATGGTGTGGACAACTAGAACACAGTTTCTTGAATCGCTCCCAATACTCATGTAATGTCTCCCCATGATTCTGCCTTATGCCACAAATTTCTTTCCGAATGGCAGCTGTTCGAGATGCTGGAAAGAACTTCTCCAAAAAGATCCTTTTTAGCCCATCCCAACTTGTGATGGCAGCAGGTGGTAGGTAGTATAACCAATCCTTTGCAGCTCCATCCAATGAAAATGGGAAGACCCTAAGCTTTATCTGCTCCTCATCAACTCCTTGTGGCCTCATTGTGGAGCAAACAACATGGAATTCTTTGAGGTGCTTGTGCGGATCTTCACCTGCAAGGCCATGAAACTTGGGAAGCAAATGGATTAGCCCAGATTTCAATTCAAAGGTTGCATCCAATTGGGGATATTGAATGCATAAAGACTGGTAGTGAACATCAGGGGCAGCCAATTCTCTAATGGTTCTACCATCCAAATGACCATGATTTACAATATTTCCATTATTTCCATTTTGATTGTGTTCATTCCCATTAGCTGCCATTGTGTTTAAGTCAAGGTTAGGAGGATTATCAGATGCAATGGCAGAAAAGGCAGGAGGATTATCAGATTCTTTGGGGTGCTCTAACTCTCTAGCCTTCCTTTGCTTCCTAACGGTCCTTTCTATTTCAAGGTCTAGGTCAATTGGTATGCCCTTAGAGGATCTGGTCATGCACTAAAGATCAGCACAAAAACACACTCAAGATGACTCACAAAGAACAGCACACAAACTGACCCTAAGATGATTTTTTTTTATGCACACCAAAAATGCAAAAACGTAGGGCACATAAAATCTATCAATCAAGAAGCCCTAAGACAATTTTTTTATGCAATTTTTCACAAAATTTTAACACAAAAACACTGAGGGACCTAAAAACACTGAAAACCACACAAAATCAGCCACTGAGAAACACAAAATGGCCCAAAAAGTGGTCTAAACGTTGGAATTTGGCCAAAAAAAAGGGTCTCCTCACCACATAGCAGTGACATTGATTCCTCACACCCCCATTTCTTTGGACACCAAAAATCAGCCCAATCGGAGCAAGTGGAAAAATGTGAACAGTAACTGTTTGCCTCAAAATCGTTTTTTTCCTAAAACTGGCTCCTATTTTGCCTCAAAAACCACTCTAAATGCAAGAAAACATCAAGGGAAGCACATAGACATGAAAGAACATCAAGTAAGGATGAGAAAGGAAGAAGATAGAACCGGTATCTTGATCTCAATCCTTAAATATTGCTATCTGTCATGGAGGCTGTCAAATCTGCTGAATAGGAGTTTGCTGTTTTGCACTTGCTGATTTTGTTGCTATCTCTTGCACTTGGATGCAGCTTGTTGGTCTCCTACAAAACAGAGAATAAGAGTTTTCTATCAGCAACGAGAAAAAGAGAAAAAGAGAAAGAAAAGAAGAGAATAAGAGAAGAAGAGAAGAAGAGAAGAAGAGTTTTCTGTTTTGCTTTGCTGGTCTTCTTGATCTTCTTGATTTATTTATGGCATAAACTTGGTACGTGGCTTTGTATCTAGCAGTGCCGAGTATGGTTAACTCGCTTTGGACCGGTAGCCCGCAACCAGGTAGTTTCCAACCTATATACCAAGTAGCAACCACAAATTTTTTTTTTTTTAAATCAGTCTTCTTTGACAGAAACGAAATTGGTTCCCCGGCAACGGCGCCAAAATCTGATCGGGGCTGTCGAACACCAATAGATTAGATAGTATGATGATGTGGATTTGCAATAGAGGTGCAACCCTAAGTCGTCTCCCAACGAACCTCAAACGGATCTGTCAAAACAAGGCTAAACAAGGGGGGAGTTTTTGATGAAAAACAGAAAACAAAATGAGCAAGAACACAATAAATCAAGTTGCAATCAGTTGCAAACCAATCCTTCTATGCCAGTTTTCATTGCCTTTTCGATAAACCATTTGTTTAGTTTTAATCCTCAAATCAAAAATCAGAAAATTCTTTAACAACCGCCAAAGATTTGGAAAAACCAATAATCAGATTCACAGATTCAAGACTGATTGAAGTACCATCCAAACAGGTTGTTCTCGTTTCCAGTTAAAGCCTCAACCGAGCACAAAAACCTTGGATTCTCAAACAAAGACAATGCATGCATTCATCCAACCGGTATCAACACATACACAGATTTAAGAGAGAACAGAAACAAGAAAACAACAAAGTTAAAACTAAAACAAACAGATTTCCATTAAATCCAAGACTCAAACCGGGAACAAGGATGGTGTTGCAACTTGATTACAAGATTCTTAGCCTTCCATCTTCACAAGAACAATGGAGAGAAGAGAAGTCGGCCACTGTTCACGCCCTTCCAAGAATGTTCCTTTTATGGCCTCTTAAGGTGCTTAAATAGAGCTTAAGGAGGAAACCCTAGGGTACTGCAACTTGACGGCCGATTTCGGAAAGGTTCTAGCGCGTTCTGGGCTTCGGCCTCTTCATAATAATTTTAGATCAGAAAGAGTAGATGAACTTGGGCTTTTGAATCACTTGATTTCGATATCGGACGCCCAAGATATGGCCTTTTAAAGAATTAGTATCTGTGCAGTTTTCCTAATTTGCCCCCAACTTCTTGGCCCCGACTTTGAAGCGCTGTTTGAAGGCCCAAATGAACTCGGATTTGGACAAACAATACCATTCCAGAAAGCTCAAGAAGTTATCTAAAATATCTCTGAAGACATCATCTTCATTATGGAATTTTATCTTGGCCAAAACACTGAAGGAAGTTCAGGAGGTCAAATCTGCCAAAATTGCTCTTGCTTCTCTATCTCCAATTTCCAAGATATCTCATTGCCATCAAGATGTCTCATGCCCCATCTCATGCTCCATGGCCCTAAACCTAGCAAAATAAAATAAAATAGTGTGAAGCCCAATTTCTATAAAATAAAATGAAATAAAATCAAGATGAATGAAATAACACAACTAATGTGCATAAAGGACTAAATATGAGGGCTAAATAGTATGGAAATATGTGCTCTATCATTGGCTCTACTAATGCCTCCCAAAAGTTGAGGCCTTACTTTCAAGCTCATTCAATTGTGATAGTTACAGGCCAACCATTACGAAGTATTTTACAAAAGCCTGAATGTTCCGGTCGCCTCACCAAATGATCCATTGAGTTTAGTGAATATGATATCCAGTATCAACCCCGGCAAGCTATAAAAGGGCAAGCATTAGCTGACTTTATTATGGAATGTACCCACTCTAGTACAATGGGAGAAAAGGAATGAATAGAATGGTTATTATTTGCAAATGGGGCATCTAGCTCAAAGGGAAACGGCACTGGAATAGTACTTGTACCCCCTGAGGGTGAGAGATTGGAGTATTCCCTACAATTTACCTTTCCAAGTACCAACAATGTGGCAGAATATGAGGCGTTGATTGCGAGAATAAGGATAACACAGAAATTGGAGATAATATGATTGATTGCCCATAGCGATTCCTAATTGATTGTTCAACAGTTTTATGGGCAGTATGAAACCAGAGAGCAGGTGATGGCACAATACTTGGACAAGGTAAAAGACCTGGCACAGACGTTTCAGAGTTTTCAATTAACACAAATGAATCAATCACTCAATGGACACGCTGATGCCTTGTCCAAACTAGCATCACTAAAGAAACGGCAGGGTGAACAGTATTTGTTGAAGTGCTTCATCAACCGAGCATTGAGGAGAAAGAAATGTCATGCGTTGAAGTAGGATTCGACTGGTGAACACCCTTCTACCGCTATCTAACCAGCAATGAACTACCCAATGATCCACAAGAAGCAAGGAAACTCAAGATACGGGCTGTAAGGTTTACTATTATAAGTGAGGTATTATACAAGTGAGCTCACACCGCACCTCTCCTCAAGTGTCTGGGTCCCCAAGAGGCTAAATATACCCTGGCAGAAACCCATAGCGGGATATGTGGAGAACATTTGGGAGTATGGGACCTAGCAGCTAAAGTCTTGAGAGCCAGTTTCTTTTGGCCCACATTATAGTTAGACGTATCAAGGAAAGTTAAGTCGTGTAACAAATGCCAGCGACATGCCCCAATCCAATTTGCTCCGATATCCCAGTTACAACCTGCGTTCCAGCCTATACCGTTTGCCCAGTGGGGTTTGAATATTCTGGGTCCCTTCCCATAAGCACCAAGGCAAAGAAAATTCTTATTGGTAGCCATGAACTATTTCACAAAATGGATCAAGGCTAAGGCATTGGCCACCATTACAACAAGAAAAGTAGAATCAATGATATGGAAAGACATAGCGTGCTGGTTTGGGGTACTAAGAATTATCGTTACAGACCATGGAAAATAGTTTGATTGTGACTCCTTCAGAAAATTTTGCGACGACCTAGGGATTTGACTATGGTTCTCCTCAGTGGCATACCCCCAGGCAAATGGGCAAGCCGAGGTCAGTAATCGAACTATATTGCATGGCCTAAAAACTCGCCTTGAAGGAGCCAGGGGACCATGGGCCGATGAGCTACCATCAATTTTTTAGGCATATTGAACGACTAGTCGAATCGTAACTAGTGAGACTCCGTTCAATCTGGTATATGGAACAGAGGCCTTAATTCCCATAGAAATTTCAACTAAGTCCCCTAGGCTGATAGCGTATGAGGAAGAAAACGGTGCAAGGAATTTTGATGCATTACGTGAAAATTTGGACTTAATTGAGGAGCAACGGGATAATGCTGCTATGAGGATTGCTGCTTATTAGAGGAGAATCACCAGTTATTTCAACTCTCGGGTAAAGAATAAGCCCATGGAAGAAGGGGATCTAGTGCTTTGAAAATCTGTTATGACCAACGCATTCAAGGATGATGGAAAGCTATGAGCAAATTGGGAGGGGTCATACCGCATTCTAAAATTGATTGGTCCTAACACTTGTATTTTACAAACCCTTTCAGGAGACATCCTTGGAAAAACGTGGAATCTGAATTATCTCAAGTTGTATAGGAATGCTGTACCAAGTAAAGTATCCACAATAACATAAGCCCTAATCGGGACTGTGGACGTAGGCACATTCGGTCGAACCACGTAAAAAATGTTTGCGCGGTTATCATTTTCACTTTGTTTCATTTTTATTTATCTATAGAAGGGAGCATCAAACCCGTTGCCCTGCCCATGGCCCGACAACGAGGTAGAATCCGTTCACAAAATGGATCAAGGCTAAGGCATTGGCCACCATTACAACAAGAAAAGTAGAATCAATGATATGAAAAGACATAGCGTGCTGGTTTGGGGTACTAAGAATTATCGTTACAGACCATGGAAAATAGTTTGATTGTGACTCCTTCAGAAAATTTTGCGACGACCTAGGGATTTGACTATGGTTCTCCTCAGTGGCATACCCCTAGGCAAATGGGCAAGCCGAGGTCAGTAATCGAACTATATTGCATGGCCTAAAAACTCGCCTTGAAGGAGCCAGGGGACCATGGGCCGATGAGCTACCATCAATTTTTTAGGCATATTGAACGACTAGTCGAATCGTAACTGGTGAGACTCCGTTCAATCTGGTATATGGAACAGAGGCCTTAATTCCCATAGAAATTTCAACTAAGTCCCCTAGGCTGATAGCGTATGAGGAAGAAAACGGTGCAAGGAATTCTGATGCATTACGTGAAAATTTGGACTTAATTGAGGAGCAACGGGATAATGCTGCTATGAGGATTGCTGCTTATTAGAGGAGAATCACCAGTTATTTCAACTCTCGGGTAAAGAATAAGCCCATGGAAGAAGGGGATCTAGTGCTTTGAAAATCTGTTATGACCAACGCATTCAAGGATGATGAAAAGCTATGAGCAAATTGGGAGGGGTCATACCGCATTCTAAAATTGATTGGTCCTAACACTTGTATTTTACAAACCCTTTCCGGAGACATCCTTGGAAAAATGTGGAATCTGAATTATCTCAAGTTGTATAGGAATGCTGTACCAAGTAAAGTATCCACAATAACATAAGCCCTAATCGGGAATGTGGACGTAGGCACATTCGGTCGAACCACGTAAAAAATGTTTGCGCGGTTATCATTTTCACTTTGTTTCATTTTTATTTATCTATAGAAGGGAGCATCAAACCCGTTGCCCTGCCCATGGCCCGACAACGAGGTAAAACGTGCTCAAACCCATTGCCCCGCTCATGGCCCTGCAACGAGGTAAAACCCTCTCAAACCCGTTGCCCCGCTCATGGCCCGATAACGAGGTAAAAAATGCTTAAACCTATTGCCCCGCTCATGGCCTGGCAATGAGGAAAACGCGATCAAACCCGTTACCCCGCTCATGGCCTGGCAATGAGGAAAACGCGTTCAAACCCGTTGCCCCGCTCATGGCCTGCCAATGAGGAAAACGCGCTTAAACCCGTTACCCTGCTCATGGCCCAGCAATGAGGTAAAACGCACTCAAACCCGTTGCCCCGCTCATATCCCGACAACGAGGAAAACACACTGAAACCCGTTGCCCTGCTCATGGCTCAATAACAAGGTAAAACGCGCTCAAACCCGTTGCCCCACTCATAGCCCTACAACGAGGTAAAACGTGCCCAAATCGGTTATCCCGCTCATGGCCTGACAATGAGGGAAAATACACTCAACCCCATTATTCCACTATTGGCCCGGTAATGAGGAAAACGCGATCAAACCCGTTACCCCGCTCATGGCCCAGCAACGAAGAAAACGCGATCAAACCCGTTACCCTACTCATGCCCCAGCAACAAGGTAAAACGCATTCAAACCCGTTGCCCCACTCATAGCCCGACAACGACGAAAACACGCTCAAACCCGTTACCCTGCTCATGGCTCAGTAACCAGGTAAAACGCGCTCAAACCCGTTGCCCCACTCATGGCCCTACAACGAGGTAAAACGTGCCCAAACCGGTTATCCCGCTCATGGCCTGACAATGAGGGAAAATATGCTCAACCCCATTGTTCCACTCTTGGCCCGACAATGAGGAAAGCGCAATCAAACTCGTTACCTCACTCATGGCCCGATAACGAGGAAAACGCGCTCAAACCCGTTACCCTGCTCATGGCCTGGCAACGAGGAAAATGCGCTCAAACCCGTTACCCTGCTCATGGCCCAGCAACGAGGTAAAACGCGCTCAAACTCGTTGCCCCGCTCATAGCTCGGCAACGAGGAAAACATACTCAAACCCGTTGCCCTGCTCATGGCTCGGTAACAAGGTAAAACGCGCTCAAACCCGTTGCCCCACTCATGGCCCTACAAGGAGGTAAAACGTGCCCAAACCGGTTATCCCACTCGTGGCCTGACAATGAGGGAAAATACACTCAACCCCATTATTCCGCTTTTGGCCCCACAACAAAACGAAAACCCTGACCTTCTATCACTAAGGTTGACAGGAAGAATAAGTAAAACATTAAGAAGGATAACATGTTAAGTAGACTAAAGAAGATGAACGGCCAGAAATCAAATGATAACTCTCATTACAGTAAAAGCAACAGGGGGTACAAAAAAAAACAGCAATGGAGATCAACTCGCAGGAGCGAGACTTGGGAGAGGAGCGCCTAGTAGACTCGAATGATGCAGTAGGAATCCTAAGGGATATTGTTGGAAGTTCCCCTTCCTTAGCCTCATCTGTATTTGGCACATCTCCAACAGCTGAGCCAGGATTCCCCTAAATTGCCTCGGGGTCGTCCACCACGTCTTCTCCCCCGCGCTAAAAGGAAATGGATTCCATGGACCTGACAAATTCTCTACACCAGAAAAGAATCCAAATAAGAGGAAAGACTCATAGGAGCATCAGATTCATATTGACGCCAGTCCACTTGGGTAGATTCCTCAACCTCGAGAGTAAGTAAAAGTTCTAGAAAGGTCTCTCCCAGACGCTGAGATTCTAGATAGATGCGGGCCAGGTAAAACCCATACTTCAAAAAACCTGAAGCATACTTCCCCTTCTTGTCTTGGCAGTAAGCCGAAAGGTGGTACTCCTTCATTGCGTCAGCTCTAAGGGCATGGGCATCCCTACGGCTTATTTTCAGCTCTGCTAAGTGTAAGGAGTGTTCTTGTAAAAGTGCCTCATGATCCGACATCAGCCCAAAGTTCTTTTGCTCTTCAACCCCTAGCTTGGAATGCAAATCTTAGATTTCTCCTTGAAGGCCTGAGGTACCAACAGTAACCTCGGTCAGCTGAGCACGTATTCTCTTAACCTTTGCCTCTACATTCCTCTTCTCGGCCTCCGCTCGACAAGCACGACACTTCAGCTCTTGCCATTCTTCATTCCAAGAGGACTAGCGATTCCTCCATTCTGACATTTGTGTCTCTACTTATTCATGATATGCCTTGTCCCTTGCATTAGAAGCAACGATTCCTTGAATCCCTTACACTAGGAGCTGCTCCGCTTCATCCCTAGCATGGGAATAATTATTGCTAATAAATTGTCGTTCATCTCGAGGGAGAATGGTAAAATAAATGAGACGGGCATTAATCCTAGGTTCTGACACAGAGTTTATCTCTAGAACCCCGGGGAAAACTTGAAAATCCTAGCCACTAAGCTTCGTGCCATCCCCAAGAATCATAGTGTGCCTCACTTCATCGGGAGCCGAAAGTATAAGAGGTGGCCTCATTGATTTTTCACCTTCTAAGCGACGACGATCTTTTCTATTGGGAACTACTGGGCGGCGACACTCTTCTTCCACCAACAGCATGTCCCTGGTAAATCGAGAAGATGAGCTTCGCCCCCCGCGAGATCTGGGAGCCGGAGATGGAATGACAAGAGTCTCTTCATGGGAAAGAGGGATCGATGCAGGGCTTTCCATAGGAGAAAGGGCTTCCACGCCCAAAATATATCTCTCGAACGACGACACCTTTCCACCCCAGTAGAAGAAACACCGGCTGGTCTTTGTGACCGAGAAGGGCGAGAGCTAGTAGAACCTTTAACACCACGAGTAGGAACCCCAGTCGTTGCCGCAAGGCGTGCCTCCTCCTCTCGATGACATCTACGTAATTCCACCAACCTACCTACTCTAGCTATCTCTACAAAAATTAATATAAAGCATTTAGTTTGGAAAATAATACAATAATGGAGGAAGGAAGACAATAGAAAAAGATAATCTACCCCCAAGAGTGATTTCCTCTTGAGGATCGAAGGGAGGATGTGAAGACCGCCTAGGCATTTCCATCTCCTCCTCCTTGACTCCTTCCATTTCTCGATTAGACAGCGTAGAAGATGGAGGAGGAGCAGTTGGTTTCACAACCCCCTAACCCACGACCTTGAAATTTTCCAAGTTCAAGAGGCTTAACAAATCAATAGGACCCTGTGCCATTAGTATCCCCACAAGACGACGATACATGCCCTGAACATCCTTGCAAGGAGGAAATCCTTGGCTAGCATCTTGATGATTCCAATACATGGGAGCGTCCCAGCTGGGTGGAGGCTCTATCACCAGCCATCACTTTTCAAATCGGTTAATCTTGTTGTGAAGGGCATTAAATAGTTTGAAGTGGGATACCTTTTAGAGTGTATAGAGTTGGCAATCTTTGCTAGCCTTTCGTAACCGATAGAAGCAACTGAAGATCATCAAGGAAGAGACTACATCCCTCTGATGGCAAAGTATGGAAAAACCCACCATTTGGGCCCAGCCATTAGGATGAAGCTGAGCTGGAACAATCTCGTAATAACATAACCACGCCATGGCAAAAGGCGGGAGAGGAAATCAGAGTCCCATATCAAATGAAGCAAAGTGAATGCCTATAGAGCCTTCATCCACTTGGGAGGGGTCCGGTTCATCAAGACGAGGATACCTCACCATATATCTTGAAGCAGTGGCATCGTAAACTTTTTAGAAGGCCCTGTATTGGAGCTGAGAGCTTGAAGTGGCAGGAATGTGCATGGGGTCGGGGAGTGATGTCGGTCTTCTCCTCGACATATTAAAGTCGCGAGAGAGTTACCTTGTTAATGATTGAAGAGGCGAAAAAGACGAGTGATCACAGTAAACAAGTACCTGCACGCAAAATAAGAGCATCAGTAAAAGACAAAGAAGATGGAAGCAATGTAAAGAGATAACAAGTAGCCGAGAGCATGAGCCAAGGATCAGAACCACTCGGCCATAACTGAGTGGGCACCAGTCATGACCGACTGCTTCAGCCACAAAATAGGGTCACTCGGTCAGAGCCGAGTGCCCCCCCCACTCGCACATCATGGCCACTCAGTCATGATCGAGTGGCCCAGTAACCCTCTTGTCGAGGGATCAAAACGCGTCAGACCTGAGAAAATTTGAGTTTTGAAGAAACCCACACCCAATTCTTATGTGGATCAAATGAAAGCTTGAAGCCCTATTTATAGCGGCTCAAAAGATAGAAAAACATCAAAGTTTTTTGACAGATACAGAAAATAAAGAGCAAACATGCACAAATGGTCTTCCAAAGATAGATGAAATGCCAAGAAGTGCATAAAATGTTTTCCCATATTTTATGCTCTTTTACCCGACACCCTCATCTAAAAAAGCAGGGAGCAATTGATGCACCAAGTAAAATCAAGTTGATACCTGATCAGTAGTGGGCCCCAACATGGTTGAAGAAAGAAAGGGAAAAAGCGGCATAAGAAAGAAGAAGACCCACTCAATTATGTAGACTGGCGAACCACTCGACATAGCCGAATGGTTGGCCATTCGGTCATGCCGAGTGGGCGCCCCAGCTTGACTTGACCGAGTGGGGGTCCACTCGGCTATGCCAAGTGACCCTGGACTCTGCTATTTTCCCGACCCACTCGTTTGCAACTAAGTGGGCTCCTTCTCGTCATCAAACATCCAATCAAATGGGTTGCAAGATCTCTGGAGTGAGCCACGAGATCTTTCCCAAGATTATTGCAAGGCCTCGCTCACCCTCCGCTATAAATACCAGGTCCTGTCTCCATCACAAAGTGCACACTCTTGAGTCATTCAAGTACAATTCTTCACTTTCTCTCGAGGTTTGACTTAAGCATCGGAGGGTTTACGCGGGGACCACACCCGCGTCCTAACGGTGCTCTCGTTTTATAGGCCACTCATCCATCACAAGGCCACTCGGTCACCTCAGGCCACTCGTCCATCAAAAGGCCACTTGGTCACCTCAGGCCACTCGGTTGCCTCAGGCCACTCGTTCATCTAAGGCCACTCGGTCACCTCAGGCCACTCGTCCATCACAAGGCCACTTGGTCACCTCAGGCGACTCGGTCACCTTAGGCCACTCGTTCATCTAAGGCCACTCGGTTATCTTAGGCCACCTGATCATCAGCCCACCAAATCCACCAAGTCATCAGCCCTATTAAACCATCAGCTCAGTTGGATCACTAGATCTATTTGACTGTTAGATCCAGTTGCTCATCAAGATTTTCATCGTTGAAGGCACGACTCCCAAGACTTTACATCTACCGACATTTAAAAATAAATTGTTGTATTTTGGAAACAACATATATATATTGACTGTGTTGAAATCTGAGAATGAAGAACTTTCTGCTTACAGAGATTATTGCTCTAAACATAAAACTTGTAACAAAAAGGATTACAAGGAGAGAAACTTGCCTTACGATTTTCTTGACTGAACTTAATCAATTGCAATGCAACTCTCCTACGAAAATCCTCATCGTGACTGCAACTCTTGAATTCTCTTCTTATTGTGGCATGAGAAAAACTATCAATTGTATGGGTATATATAGGGGTAAAAACCTGGATGCCCACAAGTTCTAATCCTTTAATAACTTGACAAATTTCAAACTCATTACCTAATCCTCACGCACCGATTATCTTCAAATCCTACATGATTTTCTAATTATCCTCAAACTATTATTTCCTACGTGTCCTTCCTATTTAATTTCATGAATTGACCTTTTTTCCCTAATATATAATTTCACATTAAATATTTACTTGGCATAAATCCTTTTTAACCCAAAATTTAAAAAAAATAATAATTAGATAATTCTCAATAAAACCTAGACCCTCTAACGGGTCATTACATGAGACTCCATGTATTTTGTTTTGAAGATTTGATGTTAAATGATGGCACAATTTCTTAGTTATAAATAAAGAATTTGTAGTTATATATCATTTGAGGTTTTGATGTAACACCCCCTCTCTTAGAACTGTCCAAGAAGAGGTGTTACGGGAAAAATAAAATAAAACTAACTGATAAACTGAAATCTAATACCATAAATGAATATCTCAATCAACTGAAATAAAAACTCTAAGTTAATACAAACTAAAAAGCATAAACTCTAAACTGACAAAACACTACAAAACTCAACAGACTCCCAGACATCTTTTATCTTGAGCAGCTCCACATACACACACTATAGACCATTGCTGCTAGGCCCCATATCTGGTACTCTCCCGTTAGAACTTAGAGGGGTGAAGAGTACAAGGTGAGCTACAAAGCTCAACAAGTAATAAACTAGAAAGAATAATTGAAGCTGAATCAAAGAATATCGACACTGATAAATAACTCATTGAACTTGTTTTGTATAATCAATCATTGTCTGTTTGCATTCATAACAATGTAATGCACATAAACTGTAAAATAAAATGTAGGTATGCAACTTTGGCACATAGGCCCACATAACTGTAATACATACCAAACTGATCTGAATCCTGCAAACATAAAAGCTGTAAGCACATATTGTGGATAATATGCACCTAGCCCCCTGGTGGCCACCAAGCGAGCAACTCATAAACTGAGCTGAAAACTGAAACTAGTGGGATCCCCGCGGACAAGCCGTCTGGCATGCATAATGCAATGCTATGCTCATATACATGCTAGCAAACGATATGTAGTGCTCCATATAAAGTCATGCTAAATGCTCACACCACAATGTATGCACATAATCTCATAGAATAATGTTGAACATGTCATAATAATTACTAACCATACAATCTGATCTTTAGTATATTGGAATACAAAGATTCTATGAATTATGAATTATGGTTTGGGCCTGATTTAACTTGTTATATTCTGGCATATAAACTCATTATTGGAAGGTATTGAATAATTTAACTTAATTAAAACTTGAATTAAACTATTCTAGAAGTTCAATTAGATTTCTGGAAAAGCCATCCGGATATCAGGAAGGATATCTGGATATGATGAAAGACATCTGAATATGAAGAAGGCTCATCTGGATACACTAGCGCTCAAATAAGAAGCTGTTCGAATATGCTAGAATTTATTCGGATAGAAACTAGGACATCCGGATATGACACTAGTCATCCGAATACACTGGAAGCACAAAGAATGAACTATTCGGATATGCTGGATAGTATTCAGATATGGACTAGGACATTCGAATATGATTTTGGCCATCCGGATGATATCCGGATGCTTTGTGTTGTATCCAGATGAGTCTAAGGCTTTTTGAGAGTGATATCCAGATACCTTGTGTTATATCCGAATGTGTCCAAATATGTATGTGTCTTGTATCTGGATGAGACCTTACTCCTCCGGATGTCTCTCACAATTCATTCCAAAGTTCAAGTGTCTTGTATCCAGATGAGACCTTACTCTTCCGGATGTCTCTCACATTTCCATTCAAATTCATGTGTCTCATATTCGGATGGGTGATTTCATATCCCAATGGGCCTAGGGTGTATAACACTCACACCGAAATTCCATCTTTTATCCTAGTTTGGTTTCATTATCTTCAAAACCTCAAAGTTAAGCGTACTCGGGTTGGGGTAATTTTATGATGGGTGAACCCCCTGGGAAGTCTTCATGTTGTAAAAAATAAATTATTAAATAATTAAATAAATGTCAGAAAATATTGCAATTCAAGGGCAAATACGAGTAAATCATTGTATTCCAATATATTAGATCAAAATACATGTTTAGCATTTATTTTGACATAATCAGCATTATTTTATGAGATTATGTGCATAAATCTTGGTATGAGCATTGAGCATGACTTTCTATGGAGCACTACATATCGTGTGCTAGCATATATGTGAGCATTACATTATGCACGTCAGGCAGTTAGTCCGCGGGGATCCCACCAGTTTCAGTTTCAGTTTGTGTGTCACACGCCTGATGTCGACCAGGGAGCAAGGGGCATATTGCCCACAGTATGTGCTTACAGCTTTTATGGTGTAGGTTTCAGATCAGTCAGGTATGTGTTAAAGTTATGTAGGCCTATGTGCCAAAGTTCCATACCTACATTTAGTTTATAGTTTATGTGCATTACATCTTGTAAATGCAATCCAGTGATTATTATATCTCTCAGTACAAGTTCAATAATATTTTATCAGTATCGATATTCTTCAATTCAGCTTCAGTTATTCTTTCCAGCTTATTACTTACTGAGCTTTATAGCTCACCTTGTACTCTTCACCATTCCAGGTCCTAGCGGGGGAGTACCAGATGTGGGGCCTAGCAGCAGTATCCAGTAGTGTGTGTACGTGGAGCCGCTTAAGACCAAAGATGTCCAGGAGTTTTATCAGTTGTTAGTTTAGAGCGTTTGTCATTTTAGTGTTAGTTTATTTTTTAGTTGAGGGATTTTCCCTTAGACAGTGTTTATGGTTTTCAGTTTTGTTGACTCAGAGTTTTATTTCAGATGATTGAGATATTTATATTGGCATTAGATTTCAGTTATCAGTTAGTTTTGTTTTATTTCCCCGTAACAACTCTTCTCAGGCAGTTCTAGGAGAGGGGGTGTTACAGCTCCGTTGGAGGGTTCCAAAAGCATCTCAGGCGTGGATTGATTAAGTCATCCACACTTGGGGAGGTGGGCTGGTCACCTAACGTTGTATGTAGTTCGAGGGAGCTCATAGGATAGTAAGGAGGAGGATCACTGTTTGGACAACCAGCACCGACATTCACCGAAAGGTATACTGATAAATCCCCTATGGCATGGTTTTATTTGTTTATGCATATGGATGATATATACCAAGTCTTGCAAGGATTGTTTTCGCTTCTGCTATGCACTGCTTTAATGTATGTTTTGTTTTGAAAAAGTTTTAAAACCTCATAATCCTTGCATTGATCCACACATGGTTGTTTTTTAGCCTTAGGCCCCATTTTCCTTTCATTCATACCTCTAGGTACTTCACCTAGAGGAAGGGGAAGGGGTTTTCCAACTTCAAGGTTAACATATTCTTCTAATAGAGGATCAAAAGTCCTAATCAAAGAGAAAAATGAAAAAAAAAAAAGCTAGTAAAAATTCATAGTGTTTTATTTTTGAGGTAGTAAAGGGGTTGGTGTAGGGAAACCCAGGTTTGTATTACCATATGCTTTTTTGGCCCTTGGATTTGTTCAATTAATAGCATTTTTTATGATCTAAGTAAAGAGTTTCATGACAAGAAAAAAGATGCTGCATAATTTGCTTTTCTACTTTAACAACGACAAAAGAGAATTAGAAACAGAAGTTAACCTAGACAAGTAATACTTACATGGACATCCTAAAGATGTGCTCAAAAAATCTAACTAGATATATTTATATATATATATATATATATATTGTTGGGATGCAAATCATGTATGGGGATGAGATGCGGGTTACATGTGATGTTGATTTGCTTCAAATGTTTCGAGAAAGTCATAAAGAAATGTTCATATCTTTGTGTATAAGGATAAGTCAATATGCCCAGTTCCCTTTAAGTTACCAAAACATGTCGAAGGATAGGGTTTGGAGATATTATTACTTCTTAGTTGAATGATTTTAGATCTTTTAAGATATTATTAGGTCCTTAAATTTTGTTTTTTGCTACTTCACAAAGAAAGAAATAGGAAATCAAGGTCATTATGATTCAATTTTTATTGGTTGAAATTGCTTTCTTCTTATGTATTTAATTCTACTTCTTTATTTGGAACCTATTAGGTTTTTTCATTTTTTTTTTTTTTTGCTTCATAGGGAAAGAAATGGGAGATCAAGGTCATGATGATTCAGTCCATATTGGATGCACAATTTGAAATTGATTTCTTATGAAGTTTTAATTATATTTTTTAATTAAATGATTCTAAGTCTAATAAGTTTTTAATTTTTATTTTTGTAGCTTCATAGAGAAAGAAATAGAAAATCAAAGTTATGATGATTCAATCCGTATTGGACACACAAGTTTGATATTATTTTCTTCTCAAGTTTTTAATGCTATTCTCAATTCAATGATTCTAAATTTCTTAAGGTATTTATTTAAAACTTAATATGTTAAGTTTTTTTATTTGTTGCTTCATATGGAAAGAAAGACAAAACAAAGGCCATGACAATTTAATATTACACACAATTATTGAAGTTCGTTAATTCTATTTTATTCCACATGGAATGAATCACAAAACTAGTCAAATGATGATTCCAAGTGTCTTCCAAATAATCCGCTAATTGATCAAACTACACCATAGCCTAATAAAGTCAAACCACATCCATATCAATCACAAAGAAAAAAGAAAGCACAAGTGGAAAATGAAGGTAATTATTTATCATAATTTTTGTATTTATACACATTAATACATAATTATGTAACTTTAACAAATTTATGTTAGACAAAGAGAAAAGAGTTCAAGGAATGAACAAGAAGAAAAGACTTGAAATTGTAAAAAATGATGATCGACTAGAAGTATCTTTCTATAAAAATCGAGCTATTAAACCAAATCACAAGGCTTTTTCAAGACACTTAAGATAAATTGTTCACGATTTTAATATTTTCCCTATTAGAGTTCATAGTTGCAAGGAAATTGGAGAACAAGAAAAGAGCCAGATGTGGGCTGCAATTAAGGTAAATAAAAATTAGTTGATATATATACTTTTAGTATTTGTTATTGATTTGTTTAACTTTTCTTTATAGGAGAAGTTTAAAATTGATAATATGGAGGATCACTGTGAACATGCACTTAGTCACATGCGTTCTTTGTGGAATAATTGGAGGTCCTCTTTGAATAAAAAACATATCAAGTTGAACAATAGTGTACAAGATATTCTAAAAAAAGCCTGAGGAGATTCAAGATCAATAAGGCTAGGAATGGCTTGTTAAAAACCAGTAATTCTACTACTAGTTTTTTTAGGAGTAGAATTTATATCTCATTGACATACTTTATGTTGTTATTAAATTCTCTAAATTTGAATAGGAAAAAAGTGAGAGAAATTCAAAAAATAGAGAGAACCTTCGCATGCCCCATAGGACTAAAAGCAAGCCAATTTCGGAGATTGCATACTAAATGGTACTATAACATATACCTTCTACCATTTTCCTTTATACATATTAATAGTTCTATTAGATAGTGGTTTACACTTTTCATTTTATTTAGGGAGGTAAAAATGGTCAACAACCCAATTTAGCATATATGTGGGTTTGTAACTAGGAAGAAAGATGAGAACTTGGTGGGGTTGAAAGAACAAGACACATATGTAAGTTAAATAGTTAATGACACTTGTTTTAATTTCCTTGTTCAATTTTTCACACCCAAGTATATCTAATGTGTATTTAAATTATACCATGAACATGGTTTGTAGGATCAATTAATTCAAACTATCCAATCGAATCTTGAAATGTCTAATCTTGAAATCATTGAGACTTTGTTTAACCCCCAATTGAAGAATCATGTTCTTTTGTATGGTGGTGGGGTGAGACCTAAAGAACTAAGACTTGCATTCTCAAGCAAGAATGAATTGGAATAAGAGATTAAGAGACTTAAGGACAGTGTGGAAGCTCTAGAAGTTGCATTTAAGGAATTCATGCAATCTAGGAGTCAAGATCAACCTTCTATATCTCAATCTACTCAGGTAATATATATTTATTTATTACTAAATTTTGACATGGCTTCTTTTGGACCCAATTTGATGAATATTAATATTAGCCATAGTTTCTTAACCATAGACAACAATTTATTGAAGAGAAATGTTGTGAAATTCTAGCAAGCCTTATTGGGTTTGCAATGAACACTAGGAAAGAGAACATGGGAGAGAAAGAAATGAGCTAGTTGTTCTTGAGATAGAGAGAGAGCACATAGGGAGAAAATTGGTTGCTAAATAAGGGAAATAAGTGAAATAAGTACATATGTTAATTAGTATAGTTTATTTTTTTGTTAAATATTCATGAAATTATGCAATGATTTTATTGTGGACCAATTCTTGGAAAATCTGTACAACAACATCAACTTAAATAAAGCTTCAACAAGATATTAACGTGGAAGTTATTGATATATATTGTTCCAAAAATAACAAAGTTATTTATATAACAAAGGACTTATGTACACAATGGGAATGTTGTAGCTTTTTCTTTTTTACAAATTATATTACAATAATTGTTATCCTTGTAAGTGTAAATTTTTTTACCTTGAAGCTTGTGAGTATTTAAGTCTGGTATAGATAGCATCAATTAGAAAATTTAGAGCATGTTTGTCAAATTTTGTTGTGTTTTGGTGCATTTTAGTAGTTGTATGTTATGTAGCTTGTGATGGAGACGTGTTGGGCTTTGTTAATTTTATTTCTTATTTGTTATAAAGAAAATACGAACACTTTTGTGACTCTAATTTCATGTTTTATTTTTTTCTATAGGTCAATGAGATAACATGACTTTAAAAGAAGCAACTTTTGTCTTGGACTACACGAACAATTCTATGACTATAATTTCAATCAACTTGTTAACTATAGTGTTTTGGTGTACCTTTTTTGTGTAGTATATATGATTGTTAAAATGTTGCTTTTAGTTGAACATCCTTTTTGGTGTAGCCTGTTGGCAATTAACACTTAGATATTGCTTTTGGTGTGTATATGATAATGGATAATGATGCTTCTTATTTTGGTTAAACATATATTACTTTGGTGCTATTTGAATGACAAGTTTTATTTTATATGGGTTTTTTTCTAATCTGGTATGGATAATGATATATAAGTTATGCGGTTTATATTAAAATAGGATGTTCTCATCGTTAATGACTAGCGTTCTCGTCGTCTTCACATTATTGGTCACTAGAAACATTGTTGTTATTGATTTGTATTTCGATAGCTAAATAACGTTTTTTAATAACAAGAATTATAGAGTAGCTAATTGTTCATAATATTAACAATAGGAAATATTGTCGTTATTAGTTTGTGTTTTGATAGATGAATAGCTATTTTTAACTACAGAAACCATACGGTCACTAATTGTTCAAACTATTAACGACAGGAAATACTATTATTATTGGGTTATAATTCGATAGTTGATAATTATTTTTAACGACAAGAATCATATAGTTGCTAATACAATTAACGACTGGTTTATAACTCCCGTCGTTAAATACTTTTATTTTTAGAGCCAATAATGAAGGGCAACAATAAGAAAATTCTCATTGCTACAACTTTTTAATGATATTAAATCAAATTTCAACAATTGATTTTCTCGTCATTAAAACTCATTTTTCTTGCTATGACTTAGAAAAACTTAAGGGTTTCTAAGTCTTTTGGGGGATGTTAATAAGAAAATTTTCTTACCATTCTAATAAAGATAAATTATAAAAAAAAAAAAAAACAGACTTTTTGCATTTGTTACAATATAGAATGAACTTTTAATTTGAACAATTCATTAACCCAACTTAGTAATTTGTTGTAGTCATAGAACACAAAGTTAGAAATCATTAGCTTTAATTTTTAAATGATGATTTGACATATCAATTAGACAAATAAAAGGTATGATGTGGATAATGATGTGGTTTTTAATTGCCATATCATTCCTCAATTTGTGTTTATTACTCTACAATGTGCTTCAATTTTCCCCCAATTCATAAACTAAAAGACACATCACCATCCATGTTATCTTTCTTTCAATCTAACTCATCCACTAAGTTATCATTTGATGATAAAGACCAATAGTTTCTAACAACCTTCTATGATTGTAATGAACTAATAAATTCAATTAATAAATTACTAAAAAATACAAATTTATTCTAAAATTATAACAAATATGAAGTTCAATATTTTTTGTTATTGTTTTCTACCCTTCTAATAAATAAAGTAACTAGAGCTTGTTATCAAGAACCATGGTTCTTCAATTCGTAAGAGAAGGTGCTTATGTATAAATATGGAAACTAGTAAAAGATTGTAAATTTCAGCTTTACTAAAATTAAAAATAAGTAGAAAAGAATAAAAAGAATTTAATAAATGACTGATAGAAGAAGTATACTCTAGACAAATCACAAAACAACTCACGTAAAATGGCATATTAGTGATAGGAAAAATGAAAACAAAAATTAAGTTATACTTCTAATAGGAGAAAAATTTGTGTACCTAGAAAGTGGTTGGTTCCCCAATTGGTAGGTTGGATTTGGATGATGAGACCTCTTCTGTTGGAATCTATTTCTTTATGTAAAATAACCAATAAAGACGATCTTGGGGCTTGCCCAATGAAACCCCTTAATGCTCAATATAAGGTAGGAAGTATAGTATTTGACAGATTAGAGGCACCCTAAAGCAAGCAAAAAGAATGGAAAGAGTTTTGTGGGAAGATTGATATATCTTTGTAGGTTGAAGTGTTTGCAATTTATAGTCTAAGGAGTTTGAGGCTAATTAAGAGTTTGATTTCTTTCATAACTCTAACTACATGATGTGATTAGGTAGTTATTGAATTGGTTATGTCTCCTCTATATAGCTTATCTTTTGGTTTGAAAAGATCCATCTTGTAGAAAATGGTAACCAAACTTGTTCAAATAAAAATCTATTAGGTGAATAATTAAACAATCACTTATCTTTAACACACACTTGCGAGATAATTATATTTACCATTAACCATACTACCATGTAGGTTAATGATTAGGATTGTGGGCCTTAACCACATGTTGGTATCTTGATAATGCAAATACAAGGACCTCTATGACATCTCTGACGAGCCCATAGGTGGGCATCTTACTCCCTTGCAACATAGTGGCATGAGGGAAGCATTCTAAAGAAGGAAGTGTGAGAATAACATAAGGGTTAAGAGCTAGCATGCAAAGAAAAAGTGCAATAGTGGGTTGGAGGACTCTAATGTTAGAACTAGGACAGGATTGCTAAGACAAAGAGGTAGTAGTGTGGGGTAATAGGGCCTAGTCAATGATGTGTTGTGCACTTAAGTAAGGCATGCAATCCAATTAGTACACAGATGTGTGCAGATGGCAATAATGTTGGTGCACACACGAGACAACAACAATCCAAGATCCATGGGAAAATGTGGCATACTAGATCAAGATAGGAGATGCAGGCTATATTGTAGTCTTATCAGTAAGCAATTAAGGCTTGGCTGGTAAATGGGATGTCGAGGGCTAATATCAAGGTGCAAGGGCTGATTTCAGGGGGGACTATCAAATGGTGACTAGATGGTTTCCACACCCCACAACCCCATACATACACCTGCATCCACACTAGGAATGCCCACGCCACCATATGTGTAGAACAAGGCCTTATAAGGGCCTCTTTGCATGACACATTAAAACTTGATAGGCCATGAGGGCCTTCTATAAGTAGTTTTCCAACAAGTTTCTAGATATACTCTAGGGCGGTTAGGGGTGTCAACAACTTGTAAATGTTATGTTCTTATATCTGGCTAGGTAGGCAATTTTGGAAAGAAAGTGTTAGCTCGAAGCCTTTTCCTTTGTATTCTCGATTTGAATAAAAGGTTGGAAATTTTTTAATACTTGTTTTTGTATTTGTCCATTTCTTACATTCCATAGCCTTAGTGGGTATTTTGTCTAGCCTAAGTGGTTGTACATAGGACAATCATAGGTAACATAAGTCATAGCTTGAAGACTAGCCTTATGATAGTACTAAAGACCAATTTGATTCCTAAGATATGGGAAAATGATTGTAACGACCCATTAGAGGGTCCATAATTTATTTAGAATTATTTAAGTATTTATTTGAGTTATGAGAATTTACCAAGTAATTTAAATGTGGCAATTTAGATTTTTAATTGAGAAATAGTATTTAAATGGTATTTAATTATTTAAGAATTAAATGAAAGGACATGAAGGTAATTATGGAGTTCCATTATTAATTAAGAGATTTTATAATAATTTCTTTTAATAGGAATTATTAATTATTTAATTAAAGTGGGAATCCATACGAAAGAAGGATTTGGATTGGAAGTCTCCAAGTTATAAAGGGAGTGTGATCTAGGGCTTTTATGTATATATATAGCCCATTAGCCATAGTTTTCTCCTCACGCTGTGAAGAAGCAAGAAGCCAAGAACAGAGAGAGCCTAGATAGATAGCAGTGTCTTGCACCGGAGAGTTTGCAAGTTCAATCATGAATCCGATCAGAGAGTTATCAAGACAAGTATCTTTCTTGTAATTCCTTTCATTACAAGTCCTTCTTAGTTCTGTTTTTAGATTATTCAGAAACTCTTATTGATTTATAGCTTCATTACTCAGAAACTTTTATTGAGTTTGCAGTTTATATCGTTTAGTAGATAGGTCATATATATATGCATATAATAGTGGGTACATGGAGAAGATATTCATGATTTCCTTATAATGATTCAATCAGATTAAATCTTTGAATCATCTTGATATTGTTTCTTGACGATTGGGATTGTTTTCTCAATATTCCCTTTAGAATGGTGTAGTGATAATAAGCTTGCATCAGATTGAGTCTTCTGTGATAGTTCATAACTTGTTCTTCGTGGGCAAGCTTGAGGGGCCACAGCTCGCTAACGGATCTTACGAGCTTTTGTAACTCGCTAGCTGATCTTACGAGCTTCAATAGCTCGCAAGTAGATCCTAAGTGTCAAGTAGCTCGCAAGCGTGTAGCTCGCTCACAGATCCTAACTGTCAGTTAGCTCGCAGCATGTAGCTCACTAGCGAACCCTCAGTGTCATGTAGCTCGCTAACAAATCTTACGAGCTTTTTGTAGCTCGCCAGATCACTAGACTTGTAGCTTGCTAGCGGACTCGCGAACCTTATGAGCTTTTTGTAGCTTTCTAGGGGATCCTACGCACTTGTAGCTCGCTAGCAGATCTTACGAGCTTTATAGCTTGCCAAATATGTTCAGCCAGTCCTTAAGACTTAATCTTTAGTATTCAATTGACCAGCGAGCTAAATCCAAAGCTTTTAACTAAATCTTCAATACTCCCAAATATTGAATTCATATGCCAAGTATGATAAACTCTAATATGCCCATACCAAAATACATAAATCACAGAATCTTGTATTCCAATATATTAAAGATCAATCAACATGTTTAGTAATTCTTATAACATGTTCAGCATTATTATGTGGCATTTATGTGCATACATTCTGGTATGAGCATTGAGCATGACTTTATATGGAGCACTACATATCGTATGTCAGCATATATATGAGCATTGCATTGCATTATGCGCGATAGGCGGGTAGTTCATGGGGATCCCACTAGTTTTAGTTCAGCTCAGTTTATAAGATTGCTTGTCGAATGACGACTAGGGGGCTAGGGGCTTATTACCCACAGTATGTGCTTACAGTTTTTATGTATGCAGGATTCAAATCACACAGGTATGTGTTATCAGTTTATGTGGGCCTTTGAGCCACAGTTGCATACCTGCATTTAGTTTATAGTTTATGCATGCCTACGGGTCGCGCCAACTGCATGTCTGTAGGCAGCAGCAACCTCCTGGCCCTTTCTTTTTTTATTTTTTATTTTTTATTTTAAACCATAATTTCTAAAATATTAAAATACCTCAAATACCTCCAAAAACAACAAAGTTTTCCTCCTTTCTCCCACATCAAGCATACATACATAACAACCAAAATAAAATACATCAACTTCCACTACACAAGCCAAAAACATACATCTTTACATAACTTTTTTTACTCAAATATCTTTCAACCCTCTAAGATACTCTTTCCTCTTGAAGATTCCCCACCTACAAAAAGGTCAAAAGGACCTTATGAGTCATTGCTCAATAAAGGTGCCATGCGTAAGCAAATGTAACATGAGAAAATGATGTAATACAAAATGCAATGTAACAATGGGTAGTCTTCCATGCCCTCATCACCTCCATAGGTTAAGGCACCAACCAACCCTTCCCACAACACTTGTCCTCCATATGGCCATAGGTACACTAGAACACATATCATGCAAATGTGACCACTACATGCAACTCATAATTAAACACTTACAAATGCAAGCAAATCTCCACCACTTGGGGTCATTCCTTACCTTAAATCTCTTGAGAGTTTTAACAAGATTTGGCTTCCAATACTTCTTTTGCTTTCAAACACATTAAGAAAAAGATTCTTAGAACATTGGAGGATCTTGAAGACTAAGAGATGAGAGGGAGAATGAAGACTTCTCTTTCTTTCTACTAGAAAAGACCTAAATCAAAATCTTTCCTTCCTTTCCTTTGGAAGCTCACGAGAGAACTCTCCCTTTGCTCTCTAATTTTCTTCCACCAAGCAAAGCTTCTACTTAGAGATTTTTCTTCTTTATATATAATGTCTTGACATCTCACAAACTCAAGACCAATTTCTAGCCCTTGATCATTCTTTTAAAGAACAAATCCTAACCCATGAAACTAGCACAATCCTTGTGTTTTAAGAGGATTTATTCTTAGCCATAGATCAAGATGAAACTAAATCTCCACCCTTGAAGAAAAGCACAATCCTTGCCATCTAGTCTCTTCAAATCTCTACCCTTGATGATAAATTAGAGACTAAATCTCCATCATCCATTCTTTTTATTAGGTTCATTATATATTTATTTATATATGTTTTTGGCAATCCATGCCACTTTCAAGAATTAATTGTAGCCATTAGATCTTAATCCTCTCCAAGCTAAATCCCCAACCATTGGATCTCTTATTTCTCACTATTTAATTAAATGAGACAATTATTACTATATCACTCTTGAAAGACATAAATCCTTTTTATTTGCATTTACTTTATTCCCACTATTTTCCCACATAAATGTAGGACTAATGTCTAATTTCATAAAGAATTTCTTTAATCAACATAATAATGTCTCTCATTTAATGCTTGAAAGACCATTTTCTTTTTCCTTTTTGAATTTCTTTTTGAACCCACATCTTGCCTAACAAGATCTTGCCAAGTGTCACCAATCTACCTTACTTGGCTTTCATTTTTTTTTTTAATTCCTAATATCCATGCAATTTTCCCAAGCTCTTAAACAAGAATTTAAATTCTTCCAAAAATCCAATTCCCCAAAATATAAATATTTTCTCCACAAAATAATTTATCTTTATGGGAAGGAACTCCAAATTACCAATTTACCCTTCTTAAGGCATCCTATATTTTTTTATATGTCTTCCCTTTGATTCAAGGGCAATTATGAAAATTTTCATATACCACTATTCTCTTAATTATCAATTTTATCATGACTCGTCAAGGGGTATTACAAAATACCACTTACAAAGCATGCAAGACCACTACCCATGGGGTCATTCATCCCTTACCTTATCTCCTCTAGATCTTTAACAAACTTTAGTTTTCAAGACCCTTTGCTTTCAACCATTAAAAAAAAAAAATTGATCATTAAAAGCTTTCTTGAAGACTAGAAATAAAAGAAACAATAAGGGTGTGTTTGATTGCATTACCTAGAATTTAATTCTAGGTAATATTGACTAGAAAACAAAAACCATCTCACCCCCTTGGAAAATGAATTCCATGGAAAAAAGCTTTAAATGCTTGTACCTTACATATTTTTCCATAAAAAAATTAAAAGTATTTGATTGTTTTCCATAGAAAATTTGTAATGATTACATATTTTCCATGGCAAATATGTGCAATCAAACACACTCTAAGACTTTCCTTGATTTTACTTAGAATCACTTGGGTTAAGAGCTTACCTCTTCTTGCTCTTTACTTCTTCCTCTTGTCTTCTTCTTCTTCAAAAATGCACTTCGACAAAAATGTTTGGCTTTCTTCTCCTTCTTCCATTTTATATTACCTTCTTTTCTTTATTCTTTAATTATTTCCATTCCAAGACTTAATCCAAGCCCTTGGATCTTATTGGGTTGGGAGAACAAATCCTAGCCCTCCATTACAAGCACAATCCTTGTGCTTTGGGAGGCTTAATCTCATCCATTGATCTAATAAGATTTAATCTTCACCCTTGAAAGAAGCACAATCCTTGCCTTCGTGGAAGATTCCATCTTAGCTCTTGATTCTTATCAAAGAATGATCTCTACCGTCCATTCTAATTATTTAAAATTAATTTTCATTTATGTTGACAATCCATGCCAACTCTTAAGACTCATTTATGGTCGTTGGATCAATTCCCATTCCAAGACCAAATCTCATCCATTGGATCCATCTTGAATTTCAAATTTCTCCCCATTTATTTTAATGAGACTATTTTCATGCCATCATCTTGAAAGATTAATTTCCATTTATATCTCATTTATTTAATTCTTCCCATTTTTCACAATAAATGCATGACCATTTTCTATTTCTTTATTCAATATAATGATAGCCTTCATTAAATGCATGAGAGACACTTTTCTTTTCCTTTTTGAATTAATTTTAAATTCTCATTCTTCCTTCACAAGATCTTTCCAAGTGTCTCAATCACACTTAATTAGCCAATTTCCTATTTCTTTAATTTATCTTCATCTCCTTGCATAAGACTTTGCCAAGTGTCACAATCCTTGGCTCTAAATCTTAAATCTTGGACATCCTTTAATTTCTCTATAATTCAAAGCAAAATAAATTTTTCCACATAAAATCCAAGCATACATTTATATATATACATTTTTCACAAAATAATTTACCCTTATAGGGAAATGGTCCAAATTACCAAATTGTCCTTCTTAAAGCATCTTAAATTTATACACCTCTATTTCTCCAATTAAGGTAAATTTGAAATAATTCTCTTGCCTTCAATCTCCAGCTTAACTAATTTAATACTCACACAACACAGGGTGTTACAAGAGAAAGTCAAAGGGCTCATTCATAAACGATGATTGGAGAGGTATAAATGAAGATATGGCCTTAAAATATGAAAATATATTTTATTATATTTGCATGTTTATATCATAAGCCCCTAATTATCACCACTAGATATCTAAATCTAGTATTAGGGCACTAACATTAACAATCTCCCACTTGTACTAATGTTGATTTAATAGTCCACAGGTCGTCATTGCATCGTCACTTGATATCTAATACCCATCTTCCAAATATGGCGATCAAGATGACACAACGGTAGTGCTTTAATCAGTGGGTTCATGACATTCTCTAATGACGTGATCCTCTGTAACCGTACATCCCCACTTGCTATTGTAATACCCAAGAATTTTCAAAAAACTCAAGAGTAATTTTAACTTGGGTTATAGGAGAGATTTTTGAAAGATTTGGGACTTAACTATAATCTCATTCAGTTATCAGTATTGAATCGAATGCAAGGAGTGCCTTGGAGCTTAGATATCTAAGAAAAATGATATGGTATTAACGAGCATTTTGAGATAGGATTATGGTATTAAAAGAAATCAAAACTGAGACAGTTTTTGGTACAACTTCGGTTCAAGTTGAAAAACTAAATTGTCTTAAGGGACCTCCGAGAAATCAACAAAATCTTAAGGGGGCTCCGATTTTTCATACGGATCAACCTTGAAGTGGTTTCGAGATGAAACAATAGCCCAGTGAGGATAGGGGAAAAAATCATCCTTATCGAGAAAGTCTTAAGTTATTAATTTTACATTTTCAGTATCGTAATGCAAATTAATTTGAGGTTTGAGGATGTAATTGCAATTAGAGAATTGACCAAGTGAATTTAAGATGAAAATTGAGATTTAAATGTGTAATTTCTCTATATTATAGTGTGATATATATATACATACACGTGTGTATGCAAGGTGGCCTTCTGTGAAGCTTCAAGATGGATCTTCTTTAAAGCCAGTTGCATGGCTGGGATGCTTCAAAAAATGGTGACAATGTAAGTTGAAGGCAGTGTTGTCTCTATAAATAGAGGAAGAGTGGAAAAGATTGAAGGCGAAATGGAAATGAAAAAAGAATGTGGCTGAGAGTTTGCAGCGAGAGAGAGAATGGCTGAGAGCTCGAGGAGATCAAGAGAGAGCTAGGAGCGATGTTGGTGGCCAGAGGTAGTTGTGGAGATGGTCGGAGGCAATCGAGATGGACCACAACAGCAAGCGGTAGCCATGGTCACAAGCTGTTACTATTGGACATTGAGAAGGGCGGCTAGTAGCAGCCACGACAATGGCCCAGGAAGGTGTGGCTGCGACTGGCGGGCTCGGTAGAGGTCCATGAGGCTACCGACTTGGGCGGAGGTGGTTGGCAGCGCAGGGTGCGGTGGTTGCGCATGGCTATGGATAGGTCGAGCACAGGAAAGAAGAAGCAGGGGAGAAGAAAGAAGAACGAGAAGAAAGGAAAATGGAAAAAGGAAAATAGAGAAAAATGAGAAAAAATAGGGGAAATCTTCCAAAAAAACCCTAGAAAAATTTGAGAATTAATTTGGGGCTAAAGGAGCATCTCGAAGTCAAGAAATTATCCAAACATGCATTTCGAAGTCAAGGCACACATACCAAGAAAGCCTGTGAGGCTAAGTTAAGGTGAGTGATTCTATCCCAAATGCTTGATTTGGTTTCATATAAATGATTTTGGCATGTGTTTGGTTATTTCAACTGAGCGATTCTACCCTGTAGAACTTAGCCTAATCCTTATGAATGTTTTGTCAAATTACTTTAACTTATAAGCATATTGTGCATATTAATTCATTGCATGTCACATCAATTGGATACGCTTTGCAAAAATACATGGCATGTGAGTCTTCATAACATTGCTATTTCTGAAATCATGTCATCATTATGATGTTCGATGGGAAGGGATGGCGTCATCTTGAATGGGACAAGGTTAATCTCAGTCATACGGGTGACAATGAGTGCACCCAGAGATTATGGATGTCACGGCAAGGTCAATCCCAATCGTATGTTGTGGGATGAATATTTTCCACGGGATTGAGTATGTCAGGGAGATTTCTCATGGTTGGCGTACTGTGTCATTTATACATGCCATGCTCATGAACATACATTCTTTCTGTAACTATAATGTGCCATCACTTAGAAGATTTAGCATCTAATTTGCGTTATGCCCCTGGAACATTCAAACGTTCCAGTCAATGATTGCAGCAAGGGTGAGGATGTGGCCAGTTAAGGGCCGACAATGTTCAAACATGATAGTGTTTGTTTTCATTTTCAAGATTATTTAACGCTTATTTTGATGAGCATACGTTATGTATGAATAATTGTGGTATTTTATAATATTTTGTAATGTTGTTTCCATTGCATTATACATTGCCTTGCTTAGCTTTGGTCTATTGACCTTGTTAGTTAAACGGGCAAGACTGGGGTTCTTATCGAGTTTGTGAGCATGTGAAGATTGTTCTTTGGAAACACCTCATGTGTTGAACTTATATATGGCGAAAAATCCTAGTGAATCCCTTATAGTGGCATGCCTAGTGAGGCAGGGTGTTACAACTATGATATCTCAGATTAAATGGAAACGTCACTCTATGTGTTTAGATTTATGGTGAGACCTAGGCTCCCTAGCTTGTGCAATGGCTCCATTTTCATTGCAATATAGAGATATTGACAACGCAATGGATGGGACCACTTTAAGTTCAATCATGGAACTTCTTCATCCAAACAACATCCCTTGCACCATCGCATGCTGCAACATATTTAGCTCCTATAGTGGAGTCTGCAGTCACTTCTTACTTGGAACTCTTCCAGCTAACTACTCCTCCATTACAGATAAAAACACAAACCCATTGTAAGATTAAAAAATCTAGATTTGTGAACCCGTCAACATGGAGCTCACCTTTTCCATGTATCAGTAACAAATCCTTAGTGCTTCTCAAGTACCTAAGGATACACTTTACTATTGTGAATGACATTCTCCTTATAGGGAACAATGTTGGTATGTTTATGTCAACTAAGGTTTGGTTGTCCAGTAAATTCTCCATGAAAGATTTGGGAGTTGTGACATTCATATTCGTAATCTACGTCTATAAAGATAGAGTGAGGTGATGGATAGGTCTTTCCCAAAGCCAAAACATAGATAAGATGCTAAAGAAGTTTAGCATGGAGAACTCCAAGAAAGGGTTAATACCTGTTCGTCATGGAGTTCCACTCTTTAGGAGAATGTCTCCACAAACTCCAGAAGAGAGGAAACACATAGAGACAATCCCTTATGCTTCGGTAGTGGGAAGCCTCATATACATTATGCTATGTACAAGGCCTGATATCGCGCATGCAGTGAGCATCACCAGCAGATATCAATTTGACCCAGGTGATAATCACTAGGCAACCATGAAACATATCATTAAGTACCTATCAAATACTAGGGATATGGTTTTGGCCTATGGAGGAGGTGATCTCCGTGTAGACGAGTCCACATATTTAGACTTTCAGTTTGACATGGATGATAGGAAATCCACATTTGGGTTTGTTTTTGTCATGAATGGTGGATTAGGTAGCTAAAAATGTTCTGAGTATGATATAATTGTGGATTCCACCATAGAGGCGGAGTATGTGGTAGCCTGTGATGCAGCCAAAGAGGCTATTTCGATGAGGAAGTTCATTTCTGAACTGGGTGTGGTTCTAGCTATTGAGTTGCCTATACCTTTGTATTGCAACAACAATGGAGCCATTACCCAGGCTAAGGAACACAGGCCTAACCAAAAGTCCAACAACATTGAGCGTCGCTTCCACCTAATCCGAGAGATTGTAGCATACGATAATGTGTAACTATAGACGGTGGCATCATTTGAGAATGTTGTCGACCCATTGACTAAGGCTTTGACGCAAGCTCAATTAGATCGCCATCTTCAAAAGATGGGTGTTGGATAACATGCGACGATTCAGTAGTTGTTGCTTGTAAATTAGCATTAGTGTCAATAAGAGTTTGGTAGTGATGGTTCCCTCGATGCTAGATTTATATTGCATGGGATGTATGTGAATGACATTGTTAATTGTTCTTGATATTAATAAAAGTTCATATGTAGCACCCCTTCTCCTAGAGCAGTTGAGGAAGAGGTGCTACTAGAAAATAAAATAAAATAAATACTCACAATAAATCTAAAAATATGGAGTCGTTAAAAATTTACTAAATTGATCACGTCATAATTGAAAAACATCTCAACTACACTGTGAGGGTTCAATATAAACTGAAACAAAAGTCATGGGTCCTCGAGGGACATACATCTAACTGATACTACTAACTAAGGAAATCCCTTAATTGAAAATATAAAACACTCTAAGAGTCTCAAGACAGAAACAACTCCCAGAAATCTTTTGATTTTGAGTGGCTCCCCGTACACACTTTATTGCTTGACACTTCTAGGCCCAATATCTAGAATTCCACCACTAGGACTTGGAATAGTGAAGAATACAAGGTGAGCCACAAGGCTCAACAAGTAATATCATGAAACAAAATAGCAACTGAGTCATGTAACTTCGATACTTATCAAGTATTAATTGTTCTTGCATTGAGGGATTATTAATCAATTGTATGGTTGCATATATATGATAAGTATCAATGCACATAAACTGTATAATGTAGGTAAGCAACTTCGGCCCTTAAGCCCACATAGTCAGAAATACATACTGTGGGCCTTGTGCCCTTAGCCCCCTGGTTACCACAAGGCAAGCGAGCTAAAACTGAACTATAATTGTAGGCCTTACGGCCCGGACCTTATGCCCTATAAAACTAAAACATACGGGATCCCCGTAAACTAAACCACCTCACTCGCATAATGTAGCGTAATGCACACATACATGCTCGCACACAATATGAAGTACTCCATATAAGGTCATGCTTCATGCTCATACCAGGATGTATGCACATAATATCGTAACATACCACATAATGATGCTAGGCATAAAATATCATCATATTGAAACACAGTAATTTTATGAGTTATGATTTGCGGTATGAGCATGTTAGATTTATCAGACTATCAATAGTTAACTCTTCATTTAATGATATCTTGCATTCGGATATACTTAGGACCAAATTCAAATATAGAGCATTCAAATATGAGGCTTTTAGATACAAGGGTATTCAAATATCTTATGTTAGCATTCAGATGCATGGCTCACACATTCGGATATAATTCAAGTCATTTGGATGTGGGAATGCTATGTATGTAAGGGTTATTCGAATATCTCACAAGGGTATTCAGATGGATTAAGGTAAGCATTAGGATATTATATATAACATCTAGATATCACACACATATATACATACTTGCATTCGGATGGGAGAAAAGAGCATCCAGATATGAGGGAAAGCATTTTAGTATAACTATAGGCTATTCGGATATCACTTGGAAACAAGTTTGAACTCATCCAAATGTGATGGGGACTCATATGGATATGGAGGAGATTCATCCGAATGTGATGGAGACTCATTTGGATGTCTCTCATAAAAAGAACTTGCACCCATTCGGATAACTCCCAGGCCATTTGGATATCACTCATAACAAAACTTTATACATATTCGGATGTCCAAGTGTAACACTTTACTTTCTCAAGTGTGTTATAACTTAGGACAATTCTGAGATAATAATTTTTTTCTATTTAAAACTACGACTAAACCAATTACTTACTCATGTCCATCCCAAAATTTCCATACGTCTATCTCAAAAGAGAATTATCATAAACATCAAATGCGGAAGCTAAGAATCGAACCTAATATTACAATCACCATAGTTCAGATAATACATCATTATCTTTCAAATTGTTCAGAATGTTAAGTAACAAAAACTTAAATACATCAATTTCAATATCTTAATCATAGATCATCGTGCACTTGTTAAGTGCCATCACATGCATCCTTCATATCTATTTCTACTACAACAACATCTGAAACATTTGAATATTCCAGGGTCAAAGCCCAAGTTAGATGATGAATGATCTAAGTAAGGGAACAATAAACATATTTCGTGCATGGATGCAAAATGTCCTTTTCCATTTCATTTCGGTTTGAGCTGACTATACCTTAATGCTACTCCCTATTTTTATAGCCTCCTTACCAGGCCGAGGTGTATGGGTGCACCCTTGGAAGAGCAGCGGTCCTGGCCCGTACTCTCAAACCCTTATGCGAATGCATGATCAATAATATCATCGTGTACATATGCATATTTCATTATCAATACATCAAGGCATGACAACATGATAAACCATATACTTAAAATCAAGTTTTCTGGGTCAAACCACTTACTTTTTAGCTTAAAATTCAAACCACCTTAAAAAGTGTGTACTGCCTCAATTTGCGTGCTCAGCCTCAAAAGTCGTACAGTCACTTAATTTGAGTCGCAAAGCATCCTATTCATCATATTTATCCAAATAAATATTAAACCGCATTTTTCCTTAATTTATTTCTATTTTGCTCCAATTTCTTCTTCACTAATATTCCGAAATAATTACCTACTTGAATACTTTCCCAAATATTTTTCACCATAATTTCTAAAATAAAATTAGAAAAATATTAAAAAAAATTAGAATTACCTAATAGGCCACACACTTGCACACGCCAAGGCGAGTGGCTTCGCATGATGACTAACGCGTGTAACCCAAGCGTTGGTCGTCCTCTCCAACGCCAGCGATCACTGGCAATGAAACCCACCACATAGCCTTAAAGCTCTCTTTAAGTCGATCCTAATGCACTATCTGGAAGCTTGAAAGGACGATCGAAGATGCCCCAATCGGGGATTTACAGCATCGACTGAACCCACCAGCCTCAGATTCCTGCGACCCCTCGAACCCCATCAAACCTACACAAAACACCACCAAAATTTCCAAAAATGCTCTACTACCCTTGGGGATCAAAAGCCCTTTATCCTTGTTGCTTGATTTTCCCTCTAACGAGCCCGATTTTGAGCTTCAAATATGAAAGAATTCGGTCACTTTGATTCTCCTTTTATACTCAATACCAAGCCCCTAAACGATGGATCTTACTTCATCCAAGGCCACTCTTGCCTTCTCGTTCCCTAGATCCGTCCAAATCCACTGAAAAATGGCCCCAAATCTTTCATTATAGTGGCCAACTTTCTACCACTTTCAACCAATTTTTTAGCCATTTCAATCCCTTTTGTCGGCCATGGATTGCTTTAGGCCAAGTCCAGAGGTCCCCTATCCCTAGTCCCTGAGTTTCTTATGGCCGAAAGCGGTGATGGAATGGGTGGTTGAAAGCTTGGTAGGCCATGGATGCCCAAACTTTTTTGAAATTGTACTTTCACCCCTCTTAATTTTTGAAATGTATTTTTGACCCTTTCCACAAGGCCCCTAAGTTTTACAAAACTTTTGTTGTGACCCTCTCATTCTAAACTTTGAAGGACCGTCCACGAGGAAACATAGCATGCAATGGAAGCAAAAATTAAAAAAATTTCCTCGTGTTGATTAGAATCTAGGAAACTTACTTTTCCTACGGATTACGTGACAGAATGGAGCGACAAGAGAAGGAGGGGCGGCAGCTTCTTCACGTGGTGGAGACGATGGCTGTCCAGCAATCCTTCGGCTCCTTCGCATCAGATCTCTTGATCTTCCAAGGTATGACTCAAAACTCGTGGCCTCTCTTGGTGACGAAGAGAAAAACGACTTAGGTGAAAAAACAAAACAAAGAGAGAATATATATAGGGAGAACCCTAGGGTTAAAACCCTAGTGGGCCAAACCCTAGTGGGCCAAGTCCAATTAATTAATTTTTCTAATTGGGTTAGCCCAATTAATTAATTAAAACAATGAACTATTATTTTATTCTAGCCCAATTAATTATGCACTATTCTGAATAAAATAATTCTCTCAATGTAATTTCACCCAACAAGCCAAATGTATTAAATAATACATGAGTTATATCGAGCTACCTTGGGGACCAAAAGACAAATTATTCATGGCTACTAAAATGACCAAAATATCCCTGCTACCCAATAGCTATATTTTGTCATTCTAAGTATTCCAACTATCACCATATGGTAACACTGACCCCACGAATAATTTTGCATATGCAATGTCTTTGACCTACTAGTGTAATGAAAAAAATACCCCTCTGTGTAACACCCATCATTTAGAAAGGAATAATGTACTAACACCTCTCTAAATGATTTCTACCATCCTTAGATCACTAGTCCAATAATCCGTGACTACTCGAATGTACTTGCTTATCACTAGGAGCTACCCAGAAGCACACACTCTTAAGTCACGTTCCCAGGGCCCTGGATTATTTGATTATTCTTGGACAATCACAAGGGGGTGAATCACAGAAACTATCTTGTATTAGTCTGTCTTAGCTAATTAGAAACCACACTCCCAACTCACAAGGTTATTGATCTTTGATAGACCTCACCTACAATGAATCTAAGAATATAGCTCTAGGTTCACTAGACCACCAACTAATACTCAAGTATTAGAGTACTCGTCCACGTAGTAGCAGTGATAGACTAGCTCCATGATAATTAGTACTTTGTCATTAGCTTCTATCACAGGTCCACTCTACCCATTCCAAATGCGCTTGTACAATTAGAGTAAACGGACTGTTTACTGGCTAAGGCAAGCCATCCTCCATTAGGATCTATTGCACAATGATCTTATCATGATAGAATGCCCACTTCTATCAAAAGATCAAGAGTAATATTTTTCCTGCTTATTAAGTACCCATGATTCATGCCTAATTGTGAAGAACGACCCATCACATGAATCGCTTACTTAATAGCATGGACACTTTTCCAACAATTAAATGTAAATAATATATGTGCAATAAACTGACTAAAAGAAACATCATTACCATAAATTAAATAAAACGTGTCTTTAGGGCATACATTTCCAACAATCTTCTCGTTTGACCCCTGAAGTTTCAAAAATAATGTTGTTTCAACCTCCCTTAGGAATTTTCAAAAATTATACTTTAGCCCTGAATTATGCTTTGATTACGAAACCCCCTTGTTTCATCTCGAGGCCACGTAAGGGTTTATCCTTACATAAAAACAGAGCCCTCTTAGGGTTCAGTTGACTTCTTGGAAGTCCTCTACGATAATTCAATTTTTCAGCCTGAATCAAAACTATACCGAAAACTATCTCGATTCCAATTTCTTTTAATATAATAATCCTATCTCGGAACGCTCATCGAGACTATATTATTTTCTCAAGACATTTACCCTCCGAGACATTCCCTGTCGTCGATTCGATACTTATAACTGTAAAAAATTATACTTAAGCCCTTAATCTTTTGATAATTTCACCTATAGTCCAGGTTAAAATTACTACTAAGCCCTTTTGAAAATTTGGGATATTACACCAAACCTGCATTTGGATATAACACACAAACATTCCTCATATTATTTAGATATCAACTCACATTCAAATACAACCCTATCAATGCTACACCATTCTGAAGAAAACTTTGGGAGATCAAAACCCAACTAATATGAAACAACATATAAGATGATATAACGATTGCTTTGGGAGAAATCGTTGGAAGAAAATATTGAACTTGCCTAATCTAATGAAGGAGATAACTCACTAGACATATATACATATATATATATTGACTGTGTAAAAAATCTAAGAACGAAGAACTTACAGTATACAGAGATCATTGCGCTAAACATGAAACCTGTAAAGAAAGATTACAGGGAAAGAAACTTGTCTTACGGTTTTCTTGACTGGACTTAATCAATTGCAACGTAACTCTTCTATGAAAATCCTCACAGTGGCTGCAACTCTTGAATTTTCTTCTTCTTGTAGTGTGAGAAAAACTATAAGTTATAAGGGTATATATAGAGGTAAAACCCTAGCCACCCACAAGTTCTAATCCTTTAATAACTTGACAAATTTAAAACTCACTACCTAATCCTCACGCATAGATTATCCTCAATTCCTCCCTAATTTTCTAATTATTCTCAAACTATTATTTCCTACATCTCCTTCCTATTTAATTTCATGAATTGACCTTTTTGCCTTAATATATAATTTCACATTAAATACTTACTTGGCAAAAATCATTTTAGACCCAAAATTAAAAAAAAAATAGATAATTCTCAATAAAACCTAGGCCCTCAATGGGTCATTACAATTTCTCCCCTCCTTAAAAGAATTTGGTCCCCAAATTCATACCTAGTTACTTGAATAGAGAGGGGTAGAGACACCTCATCTCATTTTCTAATGCCCACATCACCTCATCTGAAGAGTGTCGTTGCTATTGCACCTTTACAAGGGAAATTGATTGGTTCCTTAATATCTTTTTCTTTCGCTCCAAAATACTAATAAGCATCTCTTCATAAGATACATCTTCCCCAACTTCAAGAGTCTGAAAATCAATTACATGCTGAGGATCAGGGCACATAATTTCTCTTCATAGACACATGAAACACATTATGAACATGGGATAATTGGGGTGGCAAAGCTAACTCGTAAGCCAAAGATCCTATTCGCTTCAAAATCTCAAACGGGTCAATGTAACGAGGACTAGGCTTCCCTAACACGCCAAATCTTCACACTCCTTTCATAGGCATAACTTTCAACCACATATGATCACCCACTTCAAACTCTAGGTCTCATCACCGCTTGTCTACATAACATTTCTATCTATCTTGGGTTTTTTTTCATTCTGGCTTTAATAATTCTGAAGTATGATTTTCCATTTTCTTTTGAGATCTAACTTAAGCATCGGAGGGTTTGCGCGGCGACCCCCACCCGCTCCCTAACGGTGCTCTCATTTTGTAGGCCTCTCGTCATTAGCAAGGTCTCTCGTCACTCTGAGGCCTCTCGTCATCCCGAGGCCTCTCGTTACTCCAAGACCTCTCGTCACCAGCAAGGCCTCTCGTCATCTCGAGGCCTCTCGTCATCTCGAGGCCTCTCGTCACTCCGAGGCCTCTCGTCACCAGCAAGGCCTCTCGTCACCAACAAGGCCTCCCGTCATCAGCAAGGCCTCTCGTCATCCCGAGGCCTCTCGTCACCAGCAAGGCCTCTCGTCACTCCGAGGTCTCTCGTCACCAGCAAGGCCTCCCGTCGCCAGCAAGGCCTCTCGTCACTCCGAGGCCTCTCGTCACCAGCAAGGCCTCCCGTCACCAGTAAGGCCTCTCGTCACTCCGAGGCCTCTCATCACCAACAAGGCTTCTCGTCACTCCGAGGCCTCTCGTCATCCTGAGGCCTCTCGTCACCCCGAGGTCTCTCGTCATCCTCAAGGCCACCAGTTCACTTTGGGGCCACCAGGTCATCAGCCCACAAGACCATCAGCTCAGCAAATCATCAGCTCCGTCGGTTTATCAGGCTTGGAACTCCATCAGATCCAATTCCTCGTCCAAATTCTCATTAGAGAAGGCACGACTCCCGAGATTCTTGCGTCTGTCCGCAAATTAAAAATAGATTGTTGTATTGGCAACAACAATTGGCGTCGTCTGTGGGAAACGCAAGACAAAAATTCAACTCAAGAATGGCAAACACTCGTGGACACCGACGAACTCTTTCCCAAGGCATAGAAACACGCCTACCCCCACGAAACTCTCAGCAACAGGGAGCGCCTCTTCCCCCTCATAATGCTCAAACCGAAGGAGGTGAATGCTCCATTTCCCCCAACCCGTAAGTGGGGAACCGAACAGTCCCATCACCACTACTTATCAGCTCAAGGCCACCTCCTACTGATCAAGTTGGGGCTTCACGACAGCCATCACGCATGGTACCGTGGGAAGAGTATGAAGCATTGAGACAACAACACGTTGAGGGCATGCAGCACTTCGAGACATGACTGGTGTCCTCCAAGGTATGATGCCTGTAGGGACATTACCTGATACTCTGAAAAAGTTTATGCCATCCCCAGAACCTCAACCCGAAGTAGGGGCCGATTCCTACCAAAAAGCTACTCCCGATTCTCATTCTCGATCTACGCCTAGACGAGAGGGTAGGCCTAGGTCACCACCTCCAAGGAAGAACCCTCATTCCGTACCGCAAAGAAATGAAAACCACAGAATGGAAAACAGAACCAGAAGCCCTCAAAGACGAAGGTATCATGAAACAGTGGCCAGTACGCCAACAAGATATGACAATCAGACAATAGCTACTATGAGGGATGATATGAAACGAGTAGTAGAAGAAGTGCTTGAGCGGAAAAAGTTGATCCCTACAACAGAAGAGCACCAACGAAGAAAAAGTCCTTTTACGACAGATATATTAGAGAGACCGCTGCCTTGAAAATTCAAAATGCCACAAATCACCCTCTACTCCGGAAAAGATGACCCATATGATCATGTTCAGAACTATGAGTCACTAATGATATTGCATGGATGGGATGACGACATAATGTGTCGAGCATTTTCCTTAACACTGTCAGGACATGCTCGAACATGGTTCAACAGCCTTCCAGAATCCTCTATTTCCTTATTTGGACACCTTAGGACAGAGTTTACCAAAGCTTTTGTGATTAACAGTCGAAGGAAAAAGGATGCCACCTATTTGCTCAATATACGACAATGGAATAAGGAATCCTTACGACAATTTGTGGATAGATTCCGTAATGCCACCCTTGAAATCCCTGACTTGCTGGCCCAAGTGGTAGTGTCTGCTATGCTCCAAGGGACGCGCCTTGCCTCTCTCCAGGAGTCACTTTCTTTAGACCCCCCAACATCCCTAGCTGATCTATTTGTCAGAGCAAACAGGTATATCCCCCACACTGAAATTATGAGGAATGTGGCAGGGAATGAAGACAAAGAAAAGAAGAGAAAGGAGTGAGAAGGGGAAGAAGAGTCTATCCGACGACAAGAAAGAGTTAGGCGTCTAGATGTACCTAAACCTCTCTTTAATCATTATACTCGGCTTTTACAGCCCCGATCAACTATATTAGCTGTAGTTGAGGGAGAAGGACTCCTTAAACTATCCCGCAGAGTTGACCGACCTATGGGGAAAAATCAAGGAGAGTATTGCAGATATCACTGAACTCGGGGACATTCCACTGATCATTGCCGAGAATTGAAGAACCAGATTGAGATGCTCATTCGTGAAGGGCACTTACAAAGATATGTGAGAAATGAGGAAGAAGAAGAAAACAGGGAACCCCGACAAAGGGAAGACATGCGTGATGGGCATGAAAGGCCAAACATAAGGCAACAAGAGAGAGGAAGAGATCATCGACAAGATACTCGTGTAGACAATGAGCCGACTCAACAGGCCATTCACGTTATTTTAGGGGGAGAAACCCTAGGTGGACACGCATCAGCCTCCCTAAAGGCATACGCACGTCAAGCCTACCAAGTTAACTCAGTGATGGAGGTAAGAGATGATGAAGAGCCAATCACCTTTGCCCCAATTGATCGAGGTGATATAATACTCCCACATGATGATCTCATGGTTATCTCAGCAGTCGTGGCCAAGCACCCCATCAGCAGAATTTTAGTGGATAGTGGCAGTTCTGTCAATCTGATTTACTGGAACTGCTTTGAACAAATGCATTTATCCCATGATCGATTGAAGAAAGTATCCTCACCTCTGTATAGCTTTACTAGAGAAGCGGTACCAGTTGCAGGATCTATTCAACTACCTATCATGTTAGGTGAAGACCCCCAACTTGTAACTCGACAAGCGAATTTTATGGTAGTTAAAACTTCCTTGGCGGCATACAATATGATCTTTGGACGCCCATTACTTAACGATTTAAGGGTCGTGGTATCCTCATGCTACCTATTGATGAAATTCCCCACACCCGCTGGGGTCGGACAGGTTAGGGGAGATCAAAAGAAGGCACGAACTTGCTATGTGTCATCTACAAAAGGGAAAAGAGCTGAAGAAACCTTATCCATAGCCGAGAAAGCTATACATAAATCCTTAGAGGAAGGAGCTGCACGTAAACCTCAACCTGTTGAAGAATTAGAAGTAATACACCTAAGTGAATCAGATTCTGAGAAAGTGGCGTATGTGGGATCCCAGCTTCCAGAACGTGTGAAAGAAGAAATCACCAGATGCCTGCGAGAAAATTCAGACGTGTTTGCTTGGAAACCGAAAGATATGCCAGGGATCAGTCCCAAAGTAATATGCCATCACTTGAATGTGGATCCCCACTTCAAGCTAGTCCGACAAAAGAAGCAAAACATTGCCCTTGATAGGCTACATGCGCTAGAAGAGGAAGTTGACAAATTACTAAAGGCAGGTTTCATTCGAGAAGTATTGTATCCATAATGGTTGGCCAATGTCGTTATGATCCCAAAACCTAATGGAAAATGGCGTGTTTGTGTGGATTTCACCAATCTCAATAAGGCGTGCCCCAAAGAATCCTACCCACTACCACGGATCGACTGCCTCGTGGATGAAACATCTGGATACCAGTTTTTAAGCTTTTTGGATGCATTCTCAGGGTACCATCAAATAAGGATGTGAAGGACCGACAACGAGGATCAAAGCATGCAACGGAAGCGTTTTAAGCATCAAAACTATCCTCGTATTGATCTGAGTCTAGGAGACTTACTTTTCCTATGGATTACCGGACGGAATGGGGCGACAGGAGGAGGAGGGGCGACAGCTTCTTCACGTTGTGGAGACGATGGCTGTCCTGCGATCCTTCGGCTCCTTCGCATCAGATCTCTCGATCTTCCAAGATATGACTCGAACTCGTGGCCTCTCTTAGTGAAGAAGAGAAAATCAGAATTAGGGTTTATAACAACTAGAGAGAGAATATATATAGGGAGCACCCAAGGGTTAAAAACCCTAGTGGGCCAAACCCTAGTGGGCCAAGTCCATTTTTAATTAATTCTCTAATTGGGTTAGCCCAATTAATTAATTAAAACCCAATGAACTATTAAATAATTCTCTCTCAATGTAATTTACCCAATAAGCCAAAATGTATCAAAAAATACATGAGTTACATCGAGCTACCCTGGGGACCAAAAGACAAATTATTCATGGCTGCTAAAATGACCAAAATATCCCTGCTACCCAGTAGCTATATTTTGTCATTCTAAGTGTTCCAACTATCACCATATGGTAACACTGACCCCACGAATAATTTTGCATATGCGATGTCTTTGACCTACTAGTGTAATGACAAAAATACCCCTCTGTGTAACACCCATCATTTAGAAAGGAATAATGTACTAACACCTCTCTAAATGATTTCTACCATCCTTAGATCACTAGTCCAATAATCCGTGACTACTCGAATGTACTTGCTTATCACTAGGAGCTACCCAGAAGCACACATTCTTAAGTCACGTTCCCAGGGCCCTGGATTATTAGATTATTCTTGGACAATCACAAGGGGGTGAATCACAGAAACTATCTTGTATTAGTCTGTCTTAGCTAATTAGAAAACCACACTCCCAACTCACAAGGTTGCTGATCTTTGATAGACCTCACCTACAGTGAATCTAAGAATATAGCTCTAGGTTCACCAGACCACCAACTAATACTCAAGTATTAGAGTACTCGTCCACGTAGTAGCAGTGATAGACTAGCTCCATGATAATTAGTACTTTGTCATTAGCTTCTATCACAGGTCCACTCTACGCATTCTAAATGCGCTTGTACAATTAGAGTAAACGGACTGTTTATTGGCTAAGGCAAGCCATCCTCCATTAGGATCTATTGCACAATGATCTTATCATGATAGAATGCCCAGTTCTATCAAAAGATCAAGAGTAATATTTTTCTTGCATATTAAGTACCCATGATTCATGCCTAACTGTGAAGAACGACCCATCACATGAATCACTTACTTAATAGCATGGACACTTTTCCAACAATTAAATGCAAATGATATATGTGCCATAAACTGACTAAAAGAAAACATCATTACCATAAATTGAATAAAACGTGTCTTTAGGGCATACATTTCCAACAGGATGTATCCTCCAGACCAGGAAAAGACGCCATTCATCATTGAAAAGGGGACATACTGCTACCAAGTTATGCCTTTTGGACTTAAGAACACTGGAGCCACTTATCAGCGCATGGTGAATAAGGTCTTTAAAAAACTGTTGGGTGACACAATGGAAGCCTATGTTGATGAAATGATAGTGAAAAGTCGAGAGAATGAATCCCATGTAGAAAAGCTAACGCGGGTGCTTGGGGTCTTTAGACAATACAACATGTAGTTGAATCCAGCAAAGTGTGCATTTAGAGTACAGTCGGGAAAATTCTTGGGATACATGATCACACAAAGAGGAATCGAGGCTAACCCTGAGAAAATTCAAGCAATATTGGATATGGAACCACCCGCGTCAACTAAAGAAGTTCAGCAATTGACAGGGCGAATGGCAGCTCTGAGACGTTTTCTCTCCAAGTCAGCCGAAAGAGAGCTGCTCTTCTTGCGAACATTAAGAGCAGGGAAAAAGTTTGAGTGGACAGAACAGTGTCAAAAATCATTTGAAGCATTAAAAGAATATTTGAAGGGAGTTCCCCTATTAACATGACCAGAGACTGGAGAGACGTTATACTTGTACTTGGGGGTCAGTGATGAAGCCATCAGTGCAATATTAATCAGGAAAGAGGGACAGGTGGATCGACCAATATATTATGTCAACAAGGTATTACAAGGCCCCGAGACACGTTATCTCGTGGCGGAAAAAAGGCATTGGCCCTACTAAATGCATCCAGGAAGTTGTGGCCATACTTCCAGGCCCATTCGATTATCGTACTTATAGATCAGCCTTTACGAAGTATTTTACAAAAACCCGAATGTTCAGGTCACCTCACCAAATGGTCCATTGAGTTAAGAAAATATGATGTCCAATATCAACCTCGACAAGCTATAAAAGGACAGGCGCTGGATGACTTTATTATGGAATGCACTCACTCCAGCGAAGTAGGAGAAAACGAGCAGGCAGTATGGTTGTTGTTTGTTGATGGAGCATCTGGTTCACAAGGAAGCGGAGCTGGAATAGTACTAGTATCCCCTGAGGGAGAAACACTGGAATATTCTTTGTGATTTTCTTTTTCAAGTACCAACAATGTGGCTGAATATGAAGCCCTAATCGCCGGAATGAGGATAGAAAAGAAATTGGAGGTAACACGATTAGTTGCCCATAGTGATTCTCAGTTAATTGTGCAGCAATTTCAGGGATAATTCGAAACCAGGGAACAAATAATGGCTCAGTACTTGCGTAAAGTCAAAGACCTGGCCCAAACATTCCAGAGCTTCCAATTAACACAAATAAACAGATCCCTTAATGGGCACGATGATGCTTTATCTAAATTAGCATCCACCAGAGAAATAACAAGAAGAGTAGTATTTGTGGAAATGCTACACCATCCGAGTATTGAAGAAAAAGAAGTATCATGCATTGAGACGGGGACAGACTGGAGATCGCCCTTCTATCGTTATCTCACTAACAATGAATTGCCAGACGATCCACAAGAAACGAGAAGGCTTAAGATGCGGGCTTCAAGATTTACTATCATAGATGTGATATTATATAAGCGAGCTTACACTACACCTCTTCTCAAATGCTTAGGCCCTCAAGAGGCCGAATATATCCTAGCAGAAGCTCACAGTGGAATGTGCGGAGAACATCTGGGAGCAAGAGCTCTGACGACCAAAATATTATGAGCTGGTTTCTTTTGGCCTACACTAAGGTCGGACGCGCTAGAGAAAGTCAAGTCATGTGACAAATGCCAACGACATGCTCCAGTCCAATCTGCTCCAATATCCCAACTGCAGCCTGCGTTCCAACCAATACCCTTCGCTCAGTGGGGCTTGGATATTTTAGGACCTTTCCCTCAAGCACCTGGGCAAAGAAAATTTTTAATAGCAGCTACTGACTATTTCACCAAATGGATTGAAGCTGAGCCGTTGGCCACTACTACAGCACGGAAGGTAGAGGCGATGGTATGGAAAGACATTGTTTGCCGGTTTGGAATACCCAAAATCATAGTCACAGATCATGGGAAACAATTTGACTGTGACTCTTTTAGAAAATTTTGTGACAATCTAGGGATTCAACTAAGATTTGCCTCGGTGGCGTACCCCCAAGCCAATGGACAAGCTGAGGTCAGTAACCGAACCATACTGCATGGCTTAAAGACTCGACTTGAAGGAGCCAGAGGCACATGGGCAGATGAGCTACCCACCATTTTATGGGCTTATCGAACGACTAGTCAAGTCGCTACTGGAGAAACTCCCTTCAATCTTGTATATGGGACGGAGGCCTTAATCCCCATAGAAATTTCAGCAAAGTCCCCAAGGATAATGGCATATGAAGAGGAGGATGGTGTGAGGAATTCTGAAGCCTTGCGAGAAAATTTGGATCTGATTGAAGAGCAGAGAGATAATGCTGTCATGAAGATAGCCGCATATCAGAGAAGAATAGCCAGTTATTTCAATTCTCGGGTGAAGAATAGACCCATGAAAGAAGGAGATTTAGTACTCCAAAAATCCATTGTAACCAACGCACTAAGGGAAGATGGAAAGCTACGAGCCAATTGGGAAGGACCATATCGTATCCTAAAGCTGATCGGACCCAACACTTGCATTTTACAAACTCTTGCAGGAGACACCATGGGAAAAATGTAACGACCCATCAGAGGGTTTAGACTTTATTTAGATTTTATTTAGAAATTATGGAAATTTTTAATTAGTTTTGTTTGAAGGATTTTTACCAATTAATCGTTAATGTGGAAATTTAGATTTTTAATTGAGTAAATAGCATTTAATTATATTTATTTAGTGTGGAAATTAAATGGTAGGACTTGAAGGTCAATTAGCAATTTATGATTAGAGTTTAATTGTTTAAATAAGAGTTATTATGGGATTAGGAGTCCATGTACAGGAAGGCTTGGGCTTAGAATCTACAAGTTTCAATAGGAGATTGATAATGGGCTTTTGAGGGTCTCTCCATTAAGTATATATTGGCATAGGGTTTGGTTGTTTTGTTCACGCCGTGAGGAATTAGAGATCGCATAAGAGAAGAAGAAGAAGAGGTCTGGCAGTAGCAGTGCGTGCATAGGAGCATTCGAATTCAATCAGAGATCATTAAGTGAGTTCAAGCTTTGCATAGGAGGCTCTCGTGAGATCATTGAGTCGATTAAAGAGATCATAAGGCAAGTATCCTATCTGTAATTCCTTCCATTACAGATTCAAGTTCGTTCATTCTCGGTTGTTCAGTTCTTCATTGCATTCATATTAATATCAGTTTCAGTGTGTATATGTATATGTATATACGTAGAACAGTGAGTGCATGAAGGAGATAACATGTGATTCTTGATCGTTAATCTTTTAAATATGGTCTTCAAATCATATTAATGGTGATCTCAGAATGCCAAGACTGTTGTTTTGGATTTCCAGTTTAATCAGACTGTATGTGCATGCATTTACATATATATATATATATATATGCGTTACAGTGAGTCTTCCAGCCAGTTCATGCATGTTCTTTGCAACGTTTTCATTAACTATGATCAGTAAATCATTCCTATGTTGTGTCTATATCAATTGAGATTATTCTCTCAAGTTTTCTTTCGGAATGGTGTAGTGAGGAGAAGTTTTTATTCAAGATATGGTCTTTGTTAGTGTGAGTTTTATTTCTGATGAGATTCCAGTCATTCGAATGAATCTTGTATCATTCGAATGGGTTTTGAGGCATCCGAATAAGTTTCCAGTGTTATCGTAAGTTTTTCCCTTATATTGTGCCAGTCATTCGAATGAGTTCTTGGTCATTGGCTGCACTCCTCACCCTACAATTTAAAAGCCTTAATCAGTTTAGATGTTCAGTGTTGAAATCGTGAGGAGGTTTAAACTCACCAGTGTATGAGTGTAATTGTAGCACAAATATAAATTCCGGACAAGTCCGGGTCGATTCACTGGGAGGTTTATTTAACAAAAGAATGGTTCATTCGGGTTGATTTCTCCAAAGAGAGCGAAGTTTTCTTAATTGTGAAAAGGGTTTTTTTTTTGGAATATTAAAAAGGTCTTGGGTTTAGGCGAGTTCAGAACCAATGCCTAATAAATCTCTTATAGCATTTTAAACAGCAACATTAATCTGAAATAAACAGAGGATCGTTTGGGAGTGATAATTCAAAATACGAATGATTCTTAGCTAAGCAACCCTCATACATGATATGATGGTTCTAGGTTAAGACGTCACTGTAAATTGTATTATACTACAGACTATGATTTGATCGTCTGAGCTTGGGTATATCTCATCTCCAATTCTAGCAACTCTCATACATGGCATGAGAGTTCTAAGTTAGGATGATGACCCAATCCAAACTCACAAAACCATTTACACACTCAACTTGAGTTTAACTCAGATAAATCTTGCATTCATCGAGATTTGGCTTATCTTGAGATTCAAGAACATTGGACACTGTCCTCGCCTTAACCCAAGATTAGGTTTAGCTACTCATTTCTATTTAAGAATTAATTGGTAGAAATTTAAATGATGGGAATTAAAAGACAATATTTAAAAGATAATTTTTTAACCGACCATATAGGCGGTATATAATTGAAAGACAATAATTGAAAGACTATTTTTTTAACCGACCATATAGGCGGTATATAATTGAAAGACAATAATTGAAATTACAGGAATTTAAAGACAGAAATTAACCGACCATTTAGGCGGTGAATAATAAAATAAAAATAAACGACATGAGAATTTAAATAAGAAAGAGAAGAAGTAAGATTTGCAAGAGAAAATAAGAGAGAGAATAAGAGAGAACAAAAGTGATTAAAACAACTAAACTTTCATTCCAGAATAATCATCCTTACAAATGCACCTAAGTGCTCTATTTATAGGCTAAAGGATGTAATGGTAACCACTTAATTATATAATTTAATAATACAAAATATCTAATTGATGATGTAAGCAATGATGTCATTCCAACCCATGATGTAAGTGATGATGTCATCTCAACCATGATGTAAGCAATGATGTCATCTCAACCATGATGTAAGCGATGATGTCATCTCAACCATGATGTAAGCGATGATGTCATCCTATCCCATGATGATGTCATCCTATCCCATGATGATGTCATCCTATCTCATGATGTAAGTGATGATGTCATCCATTTGTGGGACTTGGGCTTTTCATATTTTTGGGCTTGGGCCTTCTTTGTGTTGGGCTTGAGCTTGGGCTTGGGCCTTCTTTGTGTTGGATTCTATTTGATTGTTGGGCCAAATGCATTTTGAAACATCCTCTAGACATCATACTTAGCCCATGATTTTGAGCAACAATAATGGGTAATCCAACATCTTCGATTTATGCCCCTAATTAATTGTAGAAGACAGCTTCCTTGCTTCATCCTGTAATAATATATAATGCAAATAATTATTTATTTTAAGCATCATTATAAAGTCAAAATAGGGATATAATTCATTAAGATTTAGGAAATATTAACCCCTAATCATACCCCCCAACTTGAATATTGCTAGTCCCTTAGCAATCAGATTATACACCAGCCATGATCTAATCGCAATACTTGCATGAATATAAAAATTTCAAATTCGAAACCAAAATGCGTAGAGTAGAACATTCAGAACAAATCGAACATTAAAAATTAGATTTATGGTTAAAGGTCATACAATCTTAGGAATGGCAATTAGGATGATCAATACACATATTTACTCCCTCGAAGTTTTGACTTTAAACCTTACTATGGAGTTTCCCTCTAATAAAACGATTCCTCAGGTGTACACACAAGGGGTGCACCGTTATAAGAGTAAATGTAAAACAAGTTCAAACTCGGTGTCATCCCAAATACAAAGAACGTTTTTTTCATGAAAGAACAGGGAAATTAACATAGCTTCATGACTGGAATAATGCCTTAGATAAATAACTTCTGAATTTAAACATCATTCCCTACTCCGAACTCGAATCTTGAGATCACATGATTTATAGCATCAAGAGGGACCAAACAGGGTTGTAATGGGGCTATGAGGTTACTACGGGTTATCAAAAAAAAGGGTAAAGTGTGCAAATGGTGTGTCAGGGTTTTTTTTTTTTTTTTTTACACTAATCTCAAACTGGATATAATATTTTCTTCAGCATTTATTTTGAAACACTTATGCTGAATAACTAAGAGAACTTCCCCCCCTTTTTTTTTTTTTTTTTTCTTCTTCTTTTTTTTTTTGTTTATTTTTTTTTTATAAAAATACCGAGATAAACTGATTTCTGGAAACACACCAGGTTGGACAAAATTCATATGGTTATGGGTTAAACGAGAGTAACGAAAGAAGTTGTACTACAATTGGCTCAATGGGCTAGCAAGGGAGGTTAATGTAAAGAAAGAAAAGGTTAATAGGCCCAAAATGAAAGAAATGATCCCTCTATCATGCTTCTACAAACGATGTTACTCTGTCATCTAATTCGGAATTTGAAACCAGCTAAACTCATCCGCTATTATACTAGACATTCAAAGCAAATTAATGTTTTGAAGCTATTGAAAATATGAGATAAACAATAAAGCGCATTTAGAGTACGTGTTATTTCACTCAGAATTAGCGATTATTAGGCTCAAACACTCACTCGGGTAATAGTCTCTACTTCTGTTGAGGGATCATACAGTGTGCTAATCAGCTAATTACCATTGCCTTTGACTTTATGACCGATAAACCAATTTCTAATTATTGAACACCCGATGCATGCAAATCACCTATTCTAATTCCATACATATACGTTTTCAAATAAGAAATTAATGCATTCATGATTCATATTGCAAGTTCAACTGGCTATCAGTGTATAATTCCAAAGCTTTAGGGATAGCATTACTTAAAGTACACACATTTTTTTTTTTAAATTCACAGAAAACTACAAGCACACAATTGCAAATTCACAGTTAAACATAGACCAGATAATTCATAAATATACCTTACTCCCCCCAACTTGAATTACAGTAATAAAATAGGGTTGTTAGGAATACCTGCAACTCCATAAGTCCATAGATTTACTGTGAACTGCTAAAACTCAAACAAACAAATGAGCATACTATATATATATATATTTATATTTTCACACCAAAATAAAAATTTCATGGAAGTCATAAGATAAACAAAATGCGTCTCAAGAGTACAAAAAGTACTCCTTACTCAGCCATCTTATCATAGACTCGCCTAACAACATTCCACAGTTTTTTTTTTTTTTTTTTGGAAACAACTAAAGAAATTTTGTACAAGTCATAGGAGATGCGTCTCAAGAGTACAAAAAGTACTCCTTACTCAGCCATCTTATCATAGACTTGCCTTACAGGGATAAATCTAAATTAATCGAACCTTTTTGCCGCTTGTTTTTGATTGCCTTAGACCAATCTATCCGAGGCTCATAAGGATCGTACTGTGGAACATAAGCATGTAATTTTTCTAACAGTTTATCAATGGTGGATGCAGAAATAAGAATATTTCTTGCTGAAGGAGAAATGAACTTTTGTTCCACAGCCTGATCAATAAAAGAGAGCAACCCATCAAAAAAATGATTAACATTTAAAAGTCCAATGGGTTTGGTATGGAGATTACTCTTGGCCCAGGAGGTTATACAAAAGATTTCTTCAAGTGTTCCAAAACCTCCTGGTAAAGCAATGAAAGCGTCTGACTGATAAATCTTACAAGCCATGCGCTCAGACATAGAAGTTGTTTCTATAAGTTGACCGCGTGTAATCCCAGAAATACGTGGTTCAGCCAAAGGGATTGGCATTACACCTACCACATCTGATTTTCCAAAAAGTGCAGATTGTGAAACATAACCATTCAATCCACGACTTCCCCCTCCATATACCAAATTAATCTTTTTCTCTCCTAATTTTTGGCCTAGTTCGCTTGCTGCAAGTGCGTAACAAATATCACTCCCAAGTTGAGAGCCACAAAGTACACATATGGTTTTGATTCGACGAACTAACTGGCCTTCCATGTTTGTTCCTTTTGTATGCCCTGGAAAGAGGTTTGGCGATCAAAAGTAGCCATACAACAATTCAACAAGAAATAAATTCAAACAAAAATCATGCGTATGTACAAGTAGTTGTGATTGTGGCTCACATCTTCCTCTGGTTTTACGTCCAGTAACGGCTTAAACACTTTCTATGAAGTGGGGATAGGCTTCCCATCCAATCTTCTTATAGATTGGTAAACAGGGTCGTTTTTAGTCAGATTCCCAAGACTATAGCGTTGACTGTCACTTATGAACTGAGACCACAAAGCAAGAAGTTCTCTTTGCACTATTCCACATGGATGCGTCTCAAGAGTCAATCGGATATCATCCAAAGACTCCTTACTCAGTCCATCCTTAATGAAACTAATTTTATCTTCTCGATTTATGGATGTAAACCCCACAGATTTGCATCGAGTGTTACATGTCCATCGAGCACACTTGTGACAACCATTTACTCTTTTAGCTCTTCGTTTCTTTGCAAAACTACTCTTCCCTAAGCCTGGGAAGTGCTTAAAACTAGGTGAAGTTTCGCCAGCTAATCGAACTTTTGCTTCGATCAGCCAACGAACATCTTCAGGGACACTATTACGCATCAAAACTTTAAGTCTTTCACACCTACCATCATAAATTTTTTTTAAATAATTCATTGGGAGAGATGGATAGTACTTGCGAATTTTTGAAAGCTTAAGATCCATTTTTTTTTTTTGAAATTAAAAGACAACTATAATAAGAGAAGAGTAGAAACTATAAATCTTACAAAATGAACGAGAATACCTGATCGAAGAACAACACGAAGGAGAGGAGACTGAGCTTGCTTGCAGAAGTCTGGTTTGGCTCATGCAAATATGGAGTCTCTTATAGAACAATGGGTGTCACTATTCTATACTTGGCTCGAGGCACGCCATAATTGTAGGGTTAGGCGCGTCTCTTTTTTCAACGCTTGGTGCCTCCTTTTTCAACATTTGGCAGTGTGCCTCTTTCTTTATAGGACAGTGTGATTGCACTGCCCGAGAATGGCCACCACCAGCGCCAATTCTGTCTCTCTCAAAATTTTTTTTTTTTATATATATATATTTTTGTTTTTGTTTTTTTTTTTTTTGTTTTTTATTTTGAAATATATATTTTTTTTAGTTTTTATTATATTGTTTTTTTATTTTTATCATATATATATATATATATTTTTTTGGGTTAGTTAAATTTTTTAGGTGCTTAATAAAATCATATATATACCACACAAAACATTATTATTGAGTCAAACAAAATTATTTGCACAATAGATCAAATTCAAACACCAATTAATTCCTAAGTACACCTTACCCCCCAACTTGAATTGCGCATTGTCCTCAATCGGCAATAAAAGAATAGAAGATAGGCATACCTGGTGATCTTCAATGCATGAACTCGTATGCAAAATTTTTATTTAGACTGCACACAGAGAAACACTATTTAAGTAATGCAGAAAAGAAATAAATTTTAATATACCTTTTTTTTATTATTATTATTATTATTATTTTTAAATCTAGAAACATCCATTTAACCTAAATGGAAAGGTGGTCTTTTAACGTCAGATTCCCAGACGAATGTGTTTCTAAAGGTCACTCAACCACTGATGGTGGATCACCCAACTCCACCATCTCTTCATTTCCTTCAACAACATCTTTCTCAGCTATGCCTAGATATGGTTTCAGCCTTTGACCATTCACTTTAAAACATTGTCCAGACTCTTTGATTTCAATTTCTATTGCCCCATATTCTGATATGGTCTTGATTGTATAGGGTCCTGTCCATTTTGATCTCAACTTCCCTGGGAACAAATGAAGCCTTGAGTTGTAGAGAAGCACTTGCTGACCAACATGAAAATTTTTTCTGTTGATGTGTTGGTCATGCAACTTTTTCATATGCAACTTAGACAATTTGGCATTTTCAAATGCCTCATCCCTAAGTTCTTCGAGTTCATTAAGTTGCAATTTCCTATTGAGGCTCACTTCTGTTGATTCCTCATTAATCTTCCTAACGGCCCAGTAGGCTTTGTGCTCTATTTCAACTGGCAAATGACATGGCTTGCCATATACCAACCTGTAGGGAGACATGCCTAGAATGGTCTTGTAAGCAGTTCTATAGGCCCAAAGTGCATCAATCAACCTCAAGGACCAATCCTTGCGATTAGAATTGACTGTTTTCTCTAAAATCCTTTTTATCTCCCTATTGGCCAATTCAGCTTGGCCATTGGTTTGAGGGTGATATGGGGTTGCAACTTTGTGGACTACTCCATATTTTCTCATTAATTCAGCCACTGGTTTGTTGCAGAAATGAGAACCTCCATCACTTATGATGGCCCTAGGCATTCCAAACCTACTAAAAATATTTTCTTTCAAAAACTTCATTACAACCCGATGATCGTTTGTTCTTGTTGGGATTGCTTCTACCCACTTGGACACATAGTCAACAGCTAACAAGATGTACTCGTGTCCACCTGAATTAACAAATGGTCCCATGAAGTCTATTCCCCAACAATCAAAAATTTCTAACACCTGAATGGGTTGTAAGGGCATCATATTCCTCTTGGTTAGGCTTCCTAGCCTTTGGCATCTATCACATGAGCTACAGAACTGATGCACATCTCTAAACATGGTAGGCCAAAAGAATCCACTTTGTAAGATCTTGGCTAATGTTTTTCTTGTGGAGAAATGACCTCCACAAGCAAGAGTATGACAAAGATTCAAAACACTCTGTTGCTCATGCTCGGGGATGCACTTTCTTAAAATTTGGTCAGCACAATACTTAAACAAGTAAGGGTCATCCCAAAAATAAGTCCTAACCTTCCTAAAGAATTTTTGTTTATCTAGCTTGGTCCAATGATTTGGAATTAGACCTGTGGCTAGATAGTTGGCCAGATCTGCATACCATGGTGTAACAGAGGTTGAGGTATCATTGATAAGGAAGAGTTGTTCATCTAGAAAGGAGTCCCTGATTGGTTCCTTGTCTAGATTAAGGTCTTGGCATGGAAGTCTAGACAAATGGTCTGCCACCACATTTTCTACTCCTTTTTTATCTTTGATTTCTATGTTGAATTCTTGGAGTAACAAAATCCACCTAATAAGACGCGGTTTGGCATCTTGTTTGGTGAGCAAGTATTTCAAAGCAGCATGGTCAGTGAAAACAATGACCAATGACCCCACCAGATATGATCTGAACTTCTCTAATGCAAAAACTACTGCCAATAGTTCCTTCTCAGTTGTTGTGTAATTCTTTTGGTCTTCATTGAGGGTTTTACTGGCATAGTAGATGACATAAGGTTTTTTATCTTTTCTTTGCCCTAAGACTGCTCCTACAGCATAATCACTTGCATCACACATGAGTTCAAAGGGTAATGACCAATCTGGTGGTTGAATAATGGGAGCTGAGATGAGAGCATTTCTTAACCTCTCAAAAGATGTTTGACAAGATGATGTCCACTCAAATGGGACATCCTGGGAGAGCAAATTACACAGAGGCCGGGCTATGCTGCTAAAAGAAGCTATGAATCTCCTATAAAACCCAGCATGCCCGAGGAAAGACCTGATGTCTTTAACACTCTTAGGGACTGGCAGTTTTTGGATGGCTTCTACTTTGGCTTTGTCCACCTCCATTCCCTTAGCAGAGACAATATGCCCTAGGACTATACCTTGTTTGACCATGAAATGACATTTTTCCCAATTAAGCACAAGGTGGGATTCTTCACAACGAGCTAGAACTCTCTCTAAATTCTCTAGACATGCCTCAAAACTAGCTCCATAGACAGAGAAATCATCCATAAAAACCTCCACAATGTGTTCTGTCATCTCACTAAAAATACTCATTACACACCTTTGAAAGGTGGCAGGGGCATTGCATAGTCCAAAAGGCATACGTCTATAGGCAAATGTCCCAAATGGACATGTGAAAGTGGTCTTTTCCTGGTCCTCTAGGGCAATGTCAATCTGGTTATATCCTGAATAACCATCAAGGAAACAATAGAATGCTTGCCCAGCTATTCTTTCAAGGACTTGGTCCAAGAATGGCAATGGAAAATGGTCTTTTCTAGTCATTGCATTGAGTTTTCTGTAATCGATACACACTCTCCATCCGGTTTGGATGCGAGTAGGGATCAACTCATTCTTGTCATTTCTCACCACTGTGACTCCAGACCTTTTTGGGACCACTTGAGTGGGGCTAACCCACTTTGAATCAGAGATGGGGTATATAATACCCGCATCTAGCAACTTTAACACTTCTTTCCTAACCACCTCTTTCATGTTAGGATTGAGTCTCCTCTGCATTTTCCTAATAGGTTTAGCATCCTCCTCTAGAAATATCCTATGAGTGCAAGTCAAAGGACTAATTCCATGCAAGTCTGAGATGGTCCAACCTAAGGCTTTTTTATGAGCTCTCAGAATGTTTATCAGTTGAATTTCCTGTTGGGATGTCAAACTTGAAGAGATGACTACGGGGAGTGTGTTCTCATCACCTAGAAATGCATATTTTAACTCACTTGGCAAAGGTTTCATTTCAGGTGTGGGTGAGGTATTATCAGATTGTGACTCCGCATTGTTCAGAGAACCCAATGGTTCTGATTTGGGAATCCATTGAGCCATAGGCATTGCTTCTTCCTCCCTAGTGTTCTCTAATTCTTTTAACTCTCTCTCGTCTTGATCTTTTTCCATAGATTTGTTCAAAAATTCTTTTGCAAAATAGTCCTCAGCTAATGTTTGAACCAAATCTACTTCCTCCACCTCATTCTCAGCTATGTGTTGTTTGGAAACTCTAAAGATATTCATCTCTACAGTCATGTTTCCAAATGATAACTTAAGTATTCCATTCCTACAATTAATTATGGCATTTGACGTTGCTAGGAATGGTCTACCAAGAATGACTGGAACAGGGGGTTGAGGGCCTTGATGGGGTTGTGTGTCCAAGACTATAAAGTCAACAGGGAAGTAAAATTTGTCCACCTGCACTAATACATCCTCCACTATCCCCCTAGGGACTTTGATTGACCTATCAGCAAGCTGTAGGGTAACTCTTGTTGGCTTGAGTTCTCCTAAGCCCAGTTGCTGATATACACTATAAGGAAGCAAGTTGACACTTGCTCCTAAATCTAAGAGTGCTTGGTCCACCCTCTGGCTTCCAATTATGCAAGAAATGGTTGGGCTACCAGGGTCTTTGTACTTAGGAGGTGTTTTAAGTTGCAGGATGGAACTCACCTGTTCAGTCAAGAATGCTTTCTCCTTGATGTTGATCTTTCTTTTAACAGTACACAAGTCTTTTAAGAATTTTGCATAAGATGGTGTTTGTTTGATTGCATCAAGTAGAGGAATGTTAATCCTCACCTGCTTGAACACTTCATAAATATCAGCATTTTGTTTTTCCCTCTTTGTTTGAGAAAGTCTTTGAGGGAATGGTGGTGCAGGGTTGTTCTTGAATTCTACCACCTTATTTTTTTCTTTATCTTCCTTTTTTTTGTTTTCAAGTTTTTCCTCCAAAGCTGGAGCATTGTCATTTTTTTTATTTTCATTTTGTTCTTCTTCTTGTGCATCAGGTTGGTTTGTCCTAGGGTCATCTGGTTTGTCAATTATTTTTCCATTCCTAAGGACAGTGACTGCTTGCACCTGCTCATGATTATTGTTCCCACTATTTGATGATTCCACTTGATTTGTTTGCCTCACGGGGTTGGGATTTGGTTGAGAAGGGAATTTCCCAGGTTCTCTCACAGTCAAAGTTTGAGTTAGCTTGGTTAGCTGACTCCTCATATCCTCAATTGCCCTATTTGTTTGCTCTTGGAATTTTGCTACCTGAGCATTGTTCCCCATCTGCCCTTGCATAAATTGTTGTAGAGTATCCTCTAGGGATCTCTTATGCGGTGGCTGATATGAGCCAGATGGTCCTTGGTTAGGCTGGTAGGGCTGTGGCTGAGGTTGTGGCTGTGGTTGTGAGGGAAATGGTTGGTGTGGCTGAGGTGCTGAGTCATTTCTCCAAGAGAAATTTGGGTGGTTCCTGGAATTTGGATGGTAGGTGTTTGAGTTTGGGTTGTACCCTTGATAATTTCCACCCTGGTTCTGGTTTTGGTATATCCTACCCTCTGTTTGTCTTGGTTGTGAGTTTGGAGTTTGGCCATACAGCACTTCTTTGAAAGCAGGGAGAGTTGGACACTCTTCTGTTCTATGGCTATTGGTTTCACACACTACACAATGCACCTCTACCTCATTGACAACCTTCATTTTTTTCATCTCCAATTCTTCCATTTTCTTTGTCAACAGAGCTAATCTAGCACTGATGTCATCAGTTTCATTTAATTGGAGTTTTCCCTTTGGTTGTGGATTGTATTGGTCTCTCAAATCTCCCATGGTTAATGGCCCAACTTCCCAATTTCTAGAGTTTTCAGCTACATGGTCAAAGTATGCAACAGCCTCTTCAGGAGTTTTTTCATAAAAGTCACCATTACACATGGTGGACACCAGCATTTTCAAATTAGGAGTTAAGGCATTAAAGAAGAAACTAACTACCCGCCATTGTTCAAAGGCATGGTGTGGGCAAGAATGCAAAAGGTCCTTGAAACGTTCCCAAGTTTGAGCAAATGTTTCATTTGGTTTACAAACGAAATTCATCATTTGCCTTTGGAGTGATGCTGTTCTATTAGCTGGGAAGTACTTTTTTAGAAATTTTGTTTGCATCTCCCTCCAAGTTCCTATTGATCTGGGCTCTAGAGTCCCTAACCACATTTTTGCCTTATCCTTGAGTGAGAACGGGAAGAGTTTTAGTCTAACAGTGTCCTCATGTATATTTTGATCCCCACAGGTACCACATACCTCTTCAAAATCCCTCATGTGTGTATATGGATTTTCAGAATCCATACCATGAAATGTGGGGAGCATTTGTATGGTACCTGGTTTAAGGACAAATCGATGATGGTTTATTGGTAGAATTATGCAAGAAGGAGTGGTTTGCCTTGGAGGGTGCAGATAATCCCTGAGGGGTTTAATCTCACCATCCAAGGGATCATGTTCTCCATGATCACTCCCATGAGCAGATGGGTTTTCATTTTGTTGAGACATTATGGTTTGTAAACGTGATATTTCAGTCTCTGATAAAGAATCTATAGAATGGTTTGACTCAGTTTGATGGGTTAAGATTCTACCAGATCTAAGTCTCATACAATTTGAACAATATGCAAATAGTTAAGAAAACACAATATTAAGAACAAAATTACCCGTGGAGTGAATTTTTTTTTTTCTTCTGTTGCACCTCCCCGGCAACGGCGCCAAAATTTGGCTGCACTCCTCACCCTACAATTTAAAAGCCTTAATCAGTTTAGATGTTCAGTGTTGAAATCGTGAGGAGGTTTAAACTCACCAGTGTATGAGTGTAATTGTAGCACAAATATAAATTCCGGACAAGTCCGGGTCGATTCACTGGGAGGTTTATTTAACAAAAGAATGGTTCATTCGGGTTGATTTCTCCAAAGAGAGCGAAGTTTTCTTAATTGTGAAAAGGGTTTTTTTTTTGGAATATTAAAAAGGTCTTGGGTTCAGGCGAGTTCAGAACCAATGCCTAATAAATCTCTTATAGCATTTTAAACAGCAACATTAATCTGAAATAAACAGAGGATCGTTTGGGAGTGATAATTCAAAATACGAATGATTCTTAGCTAAGCAACCCTCATACATGATATGATGGTTCTAGGTTAAGACGTCACTATAAATTGTATTATACTACAGACTATGATTTGATCGTCTGAGCTTGGGTATATCTCATCTCCAATTCTAGCAACTCTCATACATGGCATGAGAGTTCTAAGTTAGGATGATGACCCAATCCAAACTCACAAAACCATTTACACACTCAACTTGAGTTTAACTCAGATAAATCTTGCATTCATCGAGATTTGGCTTATCTTGAGATTCAAGAACATTGGACACTGTCCTCGCCTTAACCCAAGATTAGGTTTAGCTACTCATTTCTATTTAAGAATTAATTGGTAGAAATTTAAATGATGGGAATTAAAAGACAATATTTAAAAGATAATTTTTTAACCGACCATATAGGCGGTATATAATTGAAAGACAATAATTGAAAGACTATTTTTTTAACCGACCATATAGGCGGTATATAATTGAAAGACAATAATTGAAATTACAGGAATTTAAAGACAGAAATTAACCGACCATTTAGGCGGTGAATAATAAAATAAAAATAAACGACATGAGAATTTAAATAAGAAAGAGAAGAAGTAAGATTTGCAAGAGAAAATAAGAGAGAGAATAAGAGAGAACAAAAGTGATTAAAACAACTAAACTTTCATTCCAGAATAATCATCCTTACAAATGCACCTAAGTGCTCTATTTATAGGCTAAAGGATGTAATGGTAACCACTTAATTATATAATTTAATAATACAAAATATCTAATTGATGATGTAAGCAATGATGTCATTCCAACCCATGATATAAGTGATGATGTCATCTCAACCATGATGTAAGCAATGATGTCATCTCAACCATGATGTAAGCGATGATGTCATCTCAACCATGATGTAAGCGATGATGTCATCCTATCCCATGATGATGTCATCCTATCTCATGATGTAAGTGATGATGTCATCCATTTGTGGGACTTGGGCTTTTCATATTTTTGGGCTTGGGCCTTCTTTGTGTTGGGCTTGAGCTTGGGCTTGGGCCTTCTTTGTGTTGGATTCTATTTGATTGTTGGGCCAAATGCATTTTGAAACATCCTCTAGACATCATACTTAGCCCATGATTTTGAGCAACAATAATGGGTAATCCAACATCTTCGATTTATGCCCCTAATTAATTGTAGAAGACAGCTTCCTTGCTTCATCCTGTAATAATATATAATGCAAATAATTATTTATTTTAAGCATCATTATAAAGTCAAAATAGGGATATAATTCATTAAGATTTAGGAAATATTAACCCCTAATCAGTCATTCGAATGAGTCATGTGTTATCGTATCATTCGTATGTGTTTTTGGTTTGTCATTTGAATGAGTTTCCTTGTCATTCGAATGAGTCCTTGAAGTTGTGAGTAAGCTATTGCTTTGTATAGTCTAGCATTCGAATGAGCCTTTTTGTCATTCGAATGATCCGTGAGTAACCCATAAATTCATTCGAATAAGGTTACTGTTGCATTCGAATGAGTCGGTTTTTGCTAGTTCAAAAGTTGGACAATTCCAAAATCGATTCGAATGAATTTGAGAGTCATTCGAATGAGTCCTTGATCAGATCCGTATAGCCTTTGTTATATATCATCTATCATTCGAATGAGTTCTTTTTCATTCGAATGAGTCTCTGTCATTCGAATGAGTCTTTTGTCATTCGAATGAGCTTGCTGTAGTTCTTTTTTTTTCATTCGAATAAGCTTCTATTTCATTCGAATTGCTCCTTAGACTTTCTCAATCATCTGAATAACATCATATAGCACCCAGATGACTTCCAATAAATTCTTGAGGTAAGTCTCAAATTTAATTTAAACATTTAATTATTTAAATATTGAATTTTATGCCAAGATATGATAAAATCCAATATGCCATGCTTATACTCAGAAATTTTAGGATCTTTGTATCTCAATAAACCTAGTAAAGATCGTATAACATGTTTAGCATTTATTCTGACATGTTCAGCATTATTTTTGTGAGATTATGTGCATACATATTGTATGAGCATTGAGCATGACCTTATATGGAGTACTACATTTCGTGTGCTAGCATTTATGTGAGCATTACATTATACGCGTCAGGCGGCTTGTCCGCGGGGATCCCACTAGTATCAGTTAGTTATATCTCAGTTATGAGATGCTCGCTTGATGTCGACCAGGGAGCTAGGGGTATACTATACTACCCACTCCATGTGCTTACATTTTTTATGTTGCAGGTTCAGATTAGCCAGGTATGTTTTATAGTTATGTGGGCCTATGTGCCAAAGTTGCATACCTGCATTTATCTTACCATTTATGTGCAATACATTTATAAATGCAAATAGATAGTGTTTCACTCAGTACAAGTTCAGTAAGTATTCAACAGTATCGATATTCTTCGATTCAGCTTCAGTTATTCTTTCTAGTTTATTTACTTGCTGAGCTTTGTAGCTCACCTTGTACTCTTCACCATTCCAGGTCCTAGCGGGGGAGTACCAAAGGTGGGGCCTAGCAGCAGTGTCCAGTAGTGTGTGTACGTGGAGCCGCATAAGACTAAAGATGTCTGGGAGTTGTCAGTTTTAGTGTCTTATCAGTTTAAATTTAACTTATGTTTCAGATGAGGGATTTTTCATTAAATGTAGTTTATGGTTTCAGTTATTGTTGATTAAGAGTTTTATTTCAGTCGATTGAGTTGTTTATATTGGTATCAGATTTCAGTTATTAGTTAGTTTTATATTTTACTTCCCGTAGCACCTCCTCTCCGGCAGCTCTAGAAGAGGGGGGTGCTACAAAAAACATGGAATCTGAATTATTTGAAGTTGTATACAAACGATGTACCTGAGCAACTATCTGTAATAATATAAATCCTAAATAGGACCGTGGACGTAGGTACATTTTGCCGAACCACGTAAAAATTATTGTGTGTGTATGATTGCCACTTTATTTCTATAGAAACGCGATCGAGCCCGTTGCCCCACCCATGGCCCGGCAACGAGGTAAAATTCGATCAAGCCTGTTGCCCCGCCCATGGCCCGGCAACGAGGTAAAACGTAATCGAGCCCGTTGCTCCGCCCATGGCCCAGCAACGAGGTAAAATTCGATCAAGCCCGTTGCCCCGCCCATGGCCGGCAACGAGGAAAAACGCGATTGAGCCCGTTGCCCCGCCCATGGCCCGACAACGAGGTAAAATTCGATCAAGCTCTTTGCCCTGCCCATGGCCCGACAACGAGGAAAAACGCGATCGAGCCCGTTGCCCCGCCCATGGCCCGGTAACGAGGTAAAATTCGATCAAGCTCGTTGCCCCACCCATGGCCTGGCAACGAGGTAAAACGCGATCGAGCCCGTTGCCCCGCCCATGGCCCAACAACGAGGTAAAATTCGATCAAGCCCGTTGCCCCGCCCATGGCCCGGCAACGAGGTAAAACGCGATCGAGCCCGTTGCCCTGCCCATGGCCCGGCAACGAGGTAAAATTCGATCAAGCCCGTTGCCCCGCCCATGGCCCGGCAACGAGGTAAAGTAGAGTGACTCAGAGGCTCAATTGGTTCATATTGACGCCAATCCACTTCATGAGACTCTTCAACCTTGGGGGTAAGAAAAAGTTCAGGAAAACTCTCTCCTGGGCACTGAGACTCCAGATGGGTGCGAGCTAGATAAAACCCATATTTTAGGAAGCCTGAAGCATATCTTCCCTTCCTATCCTGACAATCTTTCGAGAGACGATATTCCTTCACTGCTTGAGCTCGAATATCCTGGGCATCTCTACGGCTTATCTTTAGTTCAGACAGGCGTAAGGAGTGTTCCTGCATAAGCGCTTCATGTAGCGCCATCAACTCCACATTCTTTTACTCTTCAGCTCCAAGCTTAGAGCGTAAATCTTGAATCTCCCCATGGAGGCTCGAGGTACTAGCAGAAGCCTCAGACAGTCGATCACTCATATGCCCAATCTCTTCCTCCGTATTCTTCTTCCCAAGCTCCGCTCGACGAGCGCGACCCTTTAGCTCTTGACTCTCCTCATTCCAGGAAGTTTGGCGTCGCCTCCAATCTGACATTTGGGCCTCCACCTGCTCACGATAGGCCCTATCCCTGGCATTGGATGTGACCATCCGTTGGACCCCTTGCACCAGAAGCCGCTCTACCTCATCCCTAGTTTGGGCATAGTTGCCCCCAATAAATCGTCGCTCCTCTCGAGGGAGAATAGTAGAATAAATAAGACGAGCACCAATCCCTGGTTCAGTAACGAAGTCTGTCTCTAATACTCCTGGAGAAACTTCAAAATCTCGACCAGTGAGCTTCCTACTATCCCCGAGAATCATAGTATGTCTCATATCACCTGGAGGAGGAAGTATAGGAGGTGGCCTCAATGACTTCTCGCCTTCAAGACAGCGACGATCCTTCCTATTAGGAATTACAGGATGACGACATTCTTCTTCCACCCGAGCCATATCACCAGCAAATCGAGAAGACGAACTTCGCCCCCTCGAGAATTGGGAGCGGGAGATGGGACATTGACGGCTTCTTCATGAGAAAGAGGAATCGATGGAGGACTTTCCGTATGAGAAGGAATCTCAGCACTCGAGGGGTAGCTTCTCGGGCGACGCTGCCTTTCCACCCCTGTGGGAGAAACGCCAACAAGCCTACGAGATCGAGGAGGACGAGAGCTTATAGCTCCCTCAATACTTGGGGGAAGAACCTCGGATGACACCGCAGCACGCGCCTCCTCTTCACGGTGGAGTCTACGCAGCTCCCTCAACCTACTCAATCCAGCCATCTCTGTAAAAATCAACGCGAAGAAAAACCTTCAATATGGGAAAAATAAATACAATAAAGAAGAAAGGAAGGCAATGTCAAAAATATATTCTACCCCCAGGAGTGTTTTCCCCCTGAGGATCGAAAGGAGGATGCGAAGATGATTCAGGCATTTCCATCTCCTCCTCCTCCTCGACTCCTTCCATTTCCTGGTTGGATAGCGTAGAAGACTGAGGAGGAGCAATTGGTGTTATGACCCCCCAACCCGCGGTTCTGAAATTCTCCACCATCAAGAGGCTCATCAAATCGATGGGACCTTGTGCTGTCAGCATCTCTACAAGACGACGATATACACTCTGAACTTCCTTGCAAGGAGGGAACCCTTGGCTAGCATCCTGATGGTTCCAGTATAGAGGTGCATCCCAAGTAGGCGGAGGTCCTATCACTACCCATCGCTCTTCAAACCGATTGATCTTATTTGGAAGAGTGTCGAACAGCTCGGAGCCTGAAACCTTTTGGAGCGTATAAAGAGCACGATTCTTGCTAGCTCTTCGCAATCGATAAAAACAACTGAAAAGCATCAAGGAAGGGGGTACATCCCTCTGTTGGCAAAGCACAGAAAAGTCGACCATCTGGGCCCAACCATTAGGGTGAAGTTGGGCAGGAACAATCTGATAATGACGTAACCATGCCATGGCAAAAGGTGGAAGGGGAAAGCGGAGCCCCACCTCAAACGAAGCAAAGTGAATTCTCAGGGAGCCCTCATCTACTTGAGAAGGATCCGGCCACCATAAAACAAGAAGGTGTGGCATCATAAATCTTCTTGAAAGCATCATATTGAAGTCAAGAACTTGAAGTGTCAGGGATGTGCGCAGGGCCAAGGGGTGATGCCGGTCTTCTCCTCGACATAATTAAGAAATTCGAGACCGTTACCTAGTTACAACGGAAAAGACGAAAGGTCACAGCGAACAAAACACCTGCACAAAAGACAAAGAACATCAGTATAAGGCAGAAGAAAGAAGCTATCGAAGGAAAATCAAGTGATTAAAGGCATAAAAGGACGAGAGAAGGCCGAAACCACTCAGCCACAACCGAGTGAGGGTCCACTCGGTCATGACCAAGTGGCCTCGGTCGAGAACAAGGCCACTTGGTCATGACCGAGTGGCCACTCGTCACCCACCACGGCCACTCGGTCTTGATCGAGTGGCCCCCTGTCGCACACAAGGCTACTCGGTCATGACCGAGTGGCCTCCAATCGCACCCTTCCATCAATAAAAATGAGACGTGGCCTAGAAAACGTGCCGAGACCTGAGAGAATTTGAGTTTGAAAGTGACACGCTTGAGAATTGAATGAAGATTTGACCCCCTATTTATAGGGGCTCAAAAAGTGAAAAACACCAAAGTTTCCAAAAAGATACAGAAAACGAAGAATAAAAGCGTATAAATGGTCTACCAAAGAAAAGCAAAGAAGACAAAAAATCACGTTACAATTTTTGAAAACTTATACTCTTTTACCCGACCTCTCGACTAAAAGAGCAGGGAGCAATTGAAGTACGATTTTCCATTTTCTTTTGAGATCTAACTTAAGCATCGGAGGGTTTGCGCGAGGACCCCCACCCGCGCCCTAACGGTGCTCTCGTTTTGTAGGCCTCTCGTCATTAGCAAGGTCTCTCATCACTCTCAGGCCTCTCGTCACCAGCAAGGCCTCCCGTCATCAGCAAGGCCTCTCGTCATCCCGAGGCCTCTCGTCACCAGCAAGGCCTCTCGTCACTCCGAGGTCTCTCGTCACCAGCAAGGCCTCCCATCGCCAGTAAGGCCTCTCGTCACTCCGAGGCCTCTCGTCACCAGCAAGGCCTCCCGTCACCAACAAGGCCTCTCGTCACTCCGAGGCCTCTCATCACCAACAAGGCTTCTCGTCACTCTAAGGCCTCTCGTCATCCCGAGGCCTCTCGTCACCCCGAGGTCTCTCGTCATCCTCAAGGCCACCAGTTCACTTTGGGGCCACCAGGTCATCAGCCCACAAGACCATCAGCTCAGTAAATCATCAGCTCCGTCGGTTTATCAGGCTTGGAACTCCATCAGATCCAATTCCTCGTCCAAATTCTCATTAGAGAAGGCACGACTCCCAAGATTCTTGCATCTGTCCGCAAATTAAAAATAGATTGTTGTATTGGCAACAACAAATTCAAATCTTTTTCGTCATCCGCTGAACAATTTCTGGACCCAATAAATCTTTATCACCAATTTCTTCCCAACATATCGGCGATTGACACAGACGACCATATAAAGCCTCATAAGGTGACATCTCAATACTCGAATGGAAATTATTATTGTAAGCAAACTCTACCAAGGGTAAATGCTCGTCCCAACTACCCTAGAAGTTTAAAACACAAGCCCTTAACATATCTTCTAGTGTCCTAATAGTCCTCTCTGACTGGCCATCTATCTGTAGATGAAATGTTGTACTAAACCTCAGTTGCAATCCTAATACATCATACAAAGTTGCCCAAAAATGAGAAGTGAAACAAGGATCTCGATCTGATATAATACTAAACGGAACACCGTGCAATCTCACGATCTCCTTAATATAAATCCTTGCTAGACTATTCAGTGGATAAGTCTTCTTAATAGGAAGAAAATGGGTTGATTTGGTTAAGCGATCAGCAATCACCTATATAGCATCATAGCCTTTTGGCATCCTAGGCAATCTCATTGCAAAATCCATAGCAACATTGTCCTATTTCCACTCTAGAATCAATAACGGAAGTAATAACCATGCAAGTTTCTGATGTTCCTCTTTAACTTGTTGGCATATCGAACACTGTGAAACATACTTGGCCACATCCTTCTTCATACCACTCCACCAATACTATTGCTTAAGGTCTTGGTACATCTTCGCAACACCTGGATGAATAGTATAACAGGTCTTGTGTGCTTCATTTAAAATCTCTTTCTTAAGATTCCCATCATCGGGTACACAAATACATCCCTGAAATAAGAGTATACCATCACTCTGTAGAGTATATCCTAAAGGAGAGAACTTCGTAATATCATATAAAATCTGGGCCAACTTCTCATCTTTTGATTCTTGGGTCTTAAGTTGATCAAATAACTCAGGTTGCACTCTCATATAGGCACAAATCACTATCGATCTATCCTCTAGGGCCAAAATAGATAAAGCACTCAATTTTTCTAAGAACTTCCATTCTTGGACCATCATTACAGCCATAGAAGCTCCTTGCCAACTCAAAGCATTGGCTACCACATTAGCCTTCTCGGGGTGGTACAGAATCTCATAGTCAAAGTCTTTAAATAGCTCAATCCAATGCCTTTGCCTCATGTTTAATTCTTTTTGGGATAGAAGATAGTGTTAACTCTTATGATCTGTATAAATCTCAACTTTCTCTCCATATAGATAATGCTGCCATATCTTTAATGCAAATACTACAACTGACAATTCCAAATCATGAGTAGGATAAGTCATCTCATGTCTCTTCAATTTCCTTGAAGCACAAGAATTAACTTGCCTCTTTTGTATCAATACACATCCCAAACCTGAATGAGAGAGATCACTGAATATGGAAAATTTCTCTCCACTTCTTGGAATGGCTAAAACTGGTGTGGTGGTCAACTTCTACTTCAATTCCTTGAAAGCACGTTCACATGCATCATTCCATTCAAACTTCACTATTTTCTTGTTAGCTTGGTCATAGGAGAAAATAAATGAGCAAAACCCTCAATGAATCACCTATAATAGCCTGTAGGTCCCAGAAAACTATGTATCTTTGTCACTATCATCGGTCTCAGACAATCCATAACTACTTTAGTCTTTTCTAGATCCACTAAAATGCCATCTAGACACCACATGACCTAAAAATCTAATCTGAGTGAGCTAGAACTCACACTTACTGAACTTGGCAAACAATTGCTCTTCCTTGAGCCTCTGCAATACCAAGGTAAGATGCTCCGTATGCTCCTCTACACTAGGTGAGTAAATTAGGAGTTTATATGGAGAAGGGACAGGTATAAGCGACAATGGTAGAGAAGAGAGGGATTTGAAAAGAGGAGTTTGGTGGATTGGAAGAGGCTGCCTGAACGTGCTAGTTATTCTCCACCTTCTCTCTTCTTCTTCTTCTTCTTCTTCTTCTTCTTCTTCTTCTTCTTCTTCTTCTTCTTCTTCTTCTTCTTCCTTTGCTTCTGCTCCTACTTATTCTCTGTCTCTTTCTTCCTCCTTAGCTGTGGTTTCTTCTTATTCTTACTCCAAGATAAGTCGGTGCAGCTTCCTTCATCTTTTTCTTCCCATAAGGAGGTTATTGGACAACTAAGAAGCAACCAAGGAGGGACCTCTTATAGCTTCGGGTCACCGCAATCGAGAAGGTCCTAGAATGACTCTGTTGGAGGGTTTTGTGGTGGCTCAAGCGTAGGCAAACTAGGTCTTCTATAGGTGCGAATAAGGGTTGGTCACTAACATGCTTGCAAATTCAGTGGAGCTTGCTGGACAAAAATAAGAGGACACTGCATGGATAACCAACACTGAACTTCATCTAAAAGGTATATTGAAAAACCCCCTAGGCATGGGCTTTTTTGTTTTACCTGTGGTTGATAGATACCAAGTCTTGCAAGGTTGATTTTGGTTTTTGTTGTGTATGTTTTATGCTTCCATTGTGCTATTTTTCTGTTAAAAAATGCCTTGAAAAATAAAACCCTTGCTAGATCCACCTTGGGTTGGTGTTTTTAGTGCACTTTTGGCCATTGTCTTTCATATGGAATAGCCACATGGTTTTGAGTCTGCTAATCCATGTCAAGTATGTTTGCTTAAGTGATCTCTATATGATTTGCAATAAGTTTTGAGAAGTTGGAACATCCATCTTGATCATGAGATTAAAGGGTTCAGTTACATGAGAAATCCGAATAAACCATGTGTATATAAGAACGCTAGTGGCAGGGCTGATGTGTTCCTTATCTTGTATGTCGATGATATTCTTATTGTGGGTAACAATGTGGACATGATGATGTCTACCAAAGCCTAGTTATCTAGAGTGTTCTCTATGAAGGATCTGGGAGATGTTACCTATATTTTAAGTGTTGTTGCCAAAATACAACAATCTATTTTTTTTTATTGTGGACAGACGCAAGAGTCTCGGGAGTCGTGCCTTCACCGATGAAAATCTGGACGAGGAATTAGATCTGATGGAATTCCAAGTCTGATAAACCCACAGAGCTGATGGTCTGATGAGCTGATAATCTTGTGGGCTGATGATCTGGTGGCCTCAAAATAATCTGGTGGCCAAGAGTGATCTGGTGGCCTCAAAGTGATCTGGTGGCCAAAAGTGATCTGGTGGCCTCAAAGTGATCTGGTGGCCTCGGGGTGACGAGAGGCCTTGGGGTGATGAGAGGCCTCGGGGTGACGAGAGGCCTCGTGGTGATGAGAGGCCTCAGAGTAACGAGAGGCCTTGGGGTGAGGAGAGGCCTCGGGGTGACGAGAGGCCTCGTGGTGACGAGAGGCCTCAGAGTGACGAGAGGCCTAGGGGTGACGAGAGGCCTCGGGGTGATGAGAGGCCTCGGGGTGACGAGAGGCCTCATGGTGACGAGAGGCCTTGGGGTGACGAGAGGCCTCGGGGTGACGAGAGGCCTTGTGGTGACGAGAGGCCTCGGAGTGACGAGAGGTCTCGGGGTGACGAGAGGCCTTGTGGTGACGAGAGGCCTCGGCGTGATAAGAGGTCTCGGAGTGACGGGTGGCCTTGAAACGGACGAGTGACCTTGTGACGGACGAGTGACCTTGAGACGGACGAGTGGCCTTGTGACGGACGAGTGACCTTGAGACGGACGAGTGGCCTTGTGACGGACGAGTGGCCTTGAGACGGACGAGTGGCCTTGTGACGGACGAGTGACCTTGTGACGGACGAGTGGCCTACAAAACGAGAGCACCGTTAGGGCGCGGGTGGGGGTCCCCGCGCAAACCCTCCGATGCTTAAATTAGATCTCGAGAGAAAATGCAAAATTGTACTTCAATTGCTCAAAATAGCGTACCTTGTGATGAAGGCATGATCTCGTATTTATAGCGGAGGAGAGAGAGAAGATGTGCGACAATCTCGCGGCTCATTTCGATGATTTCGCGGCCCATCCGAGAGGAAAAAGAGGAGAGACTGGCCCAAGCCCACTTGACCATGATCGGGTGGGGGGTCACTCGGTCATGACCGAGTGGGGGTCACTCGGTCATGACCGAGTAGGGGGGGCCACCCGATCTTGCATTCTTCTCCCCTTTTCCTTGGCTCGGTTTTGAGTGATTCCCATACCTCAAATTCATTCCCGATTTTGATGATTATTGAACGCGAATCTCTCAAAAATCAAAACATAAAAGTTGTAGATAATTTTCTTAGATTTCCATAGAACTTTGAATCAGGTAAATCGGAGCTCGTATGAGAAATTTATGGACAAAAACCTGAAGCAGTGTCATACCCACTCGGCAAAACCGAGTGGGTCATAAATAGCGAGTGGCCACTCGGTCATAACCAAGTGGCCACTCGGTCATATCTTCTTTTGCCCGAACGAGTGGGGGGCCACTCAGTTATGCCTTCTTTTGCCCTTTTGACTTGGTTCGAGTCTATCTTCCTTCAATACTTAACTCCGAGCCTTCATAGTGTAGGTACATCAACTTCATACCCGATTTTCCCCTTGATTAAGCCAGAATATATAAAAACTCAAAACATAAAAGTCGTAGATAATTCTCTTATCTTTCCATAGAACTTTGAATCAGCTCAATCAGAGCTCGTATGAGAAATTTATTACTGAAAAACTAAGGCAGTATCGTACCCACTCGGCATAACCGAGTGGGCCCTCCCCACTTGGTCTCGGCTCGACCTCTTGCTCCTTCGGATTACTTCCTTGATCTCCTACAACCTGTTGGGCCTTTGGGCTTCATGTCTATGTCTCAAGACTATTTTTTAGGTCTTGTGATTCTCCATGTTTACAGGGCATATCAATTGCTCCCTACTCTTTTAGCCGAAAGGTTCGGATGAAAGAGTATCTTGTCCGGTAAACTTTTGAACACCACTTCTCTTTTAGATGCTTAATCTTCTACACATCCTCTCGAGCTTGTTTTCACATCATGCTTTTAAATTTATGGAGTCTTGTGATTTTCAATTCCTTTGTAGAAGTATGAGGTAGATATACTAGTAAGTCTGCTTTCCATAGATGTCGAACTATGCATCGAACGATGAGTTTGATTCTGCTCCCAGTTATTGAGTTATACGCGGGACAATAGGCTTGAAATAAATTTTACCTCGTTGTCGGGCCATAGGCAGGACAACAGGCTTGATCGAATTTTACCTCGTTGCCGGGCCATAGGCGGGACAACGGGCTCGATCGTGTTTTACCTCATTGCCGAGCCGTAGGCGGGACAACGGGCTTGATCGAATTTTACCTCGTTGCCGGGCCATAGGCGGGACAACGGGCTCGATCAAATTTTACCTCGTTATCGTGCCATAGGCGGGACAACGGGCTTGATCGAATGTTACCTCGTTGCCAGGCCATAGGCGGGACAACGGGCTCGATCGCATTTTACCTCGTTGCCGGGCCATAGGCGTGACAATGGGCTTGATCGAATGTTACCTCGTTGCCGGGCCATAGGCAGGACAATGGGCTCGATCGCGTTTTACGTCGTTGCCAGGCCGTAGGCGGGACAACGGTCTTGATCGAATTTTACCTCGTTGTTGGACCATAGGCGGGACAACGGGCTTGATCGAATGTTACCTCGTTGCCGGGCCATAGGCGGGACAACGGGCTCGATCGCATTTTACCTCGTTGCTAGGCCATAGGCGGGACAACGGGCTTGATCGAATGTTACTTCGTTGTCGGGCCATAGGCGGGACAACGGGCTCGATCGTGTTTTACGTCGTTGTCGGGCCGTAGGCAGGACAACGGTCTTGATCGAATTTTACCTCGTTGCCGGGCTATAAGCGGGACAACGGGCTTAAGTTTATTTTTCCTGTAAGCAGAGCATAGCAAACAAACTTTCACAAAGTAATGTGTAATGGAAATGCTTACATTTTTTGAAATAAGTGAGTACATCCACTGTTTCATTTTGGGTCTTATTGTTGCCTCCGAGCATGAAATGTTTAGTTTCTCGATCTTTAACATAGGCTCTCTTCAATGTGTCTAAATTTTGCTCCCAGTTTTCTCTTTGAGGGCATTAATGGTAGCTAACTGCCTTCTTCTAAGGGTATGTCCTTTCGTGGCTTGTCTAGATGGAATTGGAGGAGTCCCTTACCATAGTTTCACTGCCCAAGATGACATGCATGGGCTCATGAACTGGTTCATTGTCTAGAGGTGGATTCTCTCCTTAACCCCTTCCTCTCTCTTGACATCTCTGATTTGATATCCCCCGCTCTTCCTGTCTATCTTCTCCTCTTTGAGGATCACCATCTTTGACCTGTACGTACCTTTGAAGGTGTCCTTCACGAACTAGCATCTCAATATGATCTCTTTACTCCCGGCACTGGTCAGTGCAATGACCACGGGTTCTGTGATATCTACAATATTCTTCTCTATTCTTCCCCATTGGATGGTCAACCTTTTTCGGGAGTCTAATGAGACATGACCCTTCGATGGCTGCAAGTATGGTTGACCGAGGTTGGAGGAGTTTGGTGTAATGGTGGAACTGGGGCAGAGGTATATCTGATCTTCTAACCCTTTCCTGTCGTCGAATAGACTCTTCTTCCCTTTCTCGCTCCTTTCTCTTCTTTTCTTTGTCTTCATTCCCTGCCACATTCCTCATAATTTCAATGTGGAGGATATACCTATTTGCTCTGACAAATAGATCGGCCAGGGACATTGGGGGTCTAAAGAAAGTGACTCTTAGAGAGAGGCGAGGCGTGTCCCTTGGAGTATAGTAGACACTGCGACTTGGGCCGGCAAGTCGGGGACTTCCAGGGTGGCATTACGAAATCTATCCACAAATTGACGTAAAGATTCCTTATTCCCTTGTCGTATGCTGAGCAAATATGTGGCATCCTGTTTCCTTCGACTATTAATCATAAAAGCTTTAGTAAATTCTGTCCTAAGATGCCCAAATGAGGAAATGGAGGCTTCTGGAAGGCTGTTAAACCATATTCGAGCATGTCCTGACAGTGTTAAGGAAAATGCTCGGCACATTATATCGTCGTCCCATCCATGCAATATCATCAGTGACTCATAATTCTGAACATGATCATATGGGTCGTCTTTCCCTGAGTAGAGGGTGATTTGTGGCATTTTGAATTTTCGAGGCAGTGGTCTCTCTAATATATCGGTCGTAAAAGGGCATTTTCTTCGTTGGTGCTCTTCTGTTGCAGGGATTAACTTTTTTCGTTCGAGCACTTCTTCTACTACTCTTTTCATATCATCCCTCATAGTGGCTGTTGTCTGATTGTCATGTCTTGTTGGCGTACTAGCCACTGTTTCATGATACCTCCGTCTTTGAGGGCTTCTGGTTTTGTTTTCCATTCTTGGGTCTTCATTTCTTCGGGGTATAGAATGAGGGTTCTTTCTTTGTGGTGGCGATCTAGGCCTGCCCTTCCGTCGAGGCGTAGGTCGAGAATGAAAATCGGGAGTAGCTTCTTGGTAGGAATCGGCCCCTACCTCAGGCTGAGGTTTTGGGGGTGGCATAAACTTTTTTAGAGTATCGGGCAACGTCCCTACCGGCATCATACCTTGGAGAATACCAGCCATGTCTTGAAGTGCTTGCATGCCCTCAACGTGTTGTTGTCTCAATGCTTCATACTCCTCCCACGGGACTGTGCGTGGTGGCTGTCGTGAAGTCCCGGCTTGGTCAGTGGCGGCGGCCTTGAGCCGATAAGTAGTGGTGGTGGGACTGTTTGGTTCCCCACCTGTGTCCTGGGGGAAATGGGGTGGTCACCTCCTTCAGGTTGAGCATTATGTGAGGGAGGAGGTGCTCCCTGTTGCTGAGTGTTTCATGGTGGTAGGCATGTTTCAACGCCTTGAGAGAGAGAGTTCGTCCGTGTCCACGGGTGTTTGCCATTCTTGAGTTGACTTTTTGTCTTGCGTTTCCCACAGACGGCGCTAATTGTTGTTGCCAAAATATAACAATCTATTTTTTTTTATTGTGGACAGACGCAAGAGTCTCGGGAGTCGTGCCTTCACCGATGAAAATCTGGACGAGGAATTAGATCTGATGGAATTCCAAGTCTGATAAACCAACAGAGCTGATGGTCTGATGAGCTGATAATCTTGTGGGCTGATGATCTGGTGGCCTCAAAATAATCTGGTGGCCTCAAAGTGATCTGGTGGCCAAAAGTGATCTGGTGGCCTCAAAGTGATCTGGTGGCCTCGGGGTGACGAGAGGCCTTGTGGTGACGAGAGGCCTTGGGGTGACGAGAGGCCTCGGGGTGACGAGAGGCCTCGGAGTGACGAGAGGCCTCGGGGTGACGAGAGGCCTCATGGTGACGAGAGGCCTCAGAGTGACGAGAGGCCTTGGGGTGACGAGAGCCCTCGTGGTGACAAGAGGCCTCGGAGTGACGAGAGGCCTCGGGGTGACGAGAGGCCTCGGGGTGACGAGAGGCCTTGTGGTGACGAGAGGCCTCGGAGTGACGAGAGGTCTCGGGGTGACGAGAGGCCTTGTGGTGACGAGAAGCCTCAGAGTGACGAGAGGTCTCAGAGTGACGGGTGGCCTTGAAACAGACGAGTGACCTTGTGACGGACGAGTGACCTTGAGACGGACGAGTGGCCTTGTGACGGACGAGTGATCTTGAGACGGACGAGTGGCCTTGTGACGGACGAGTGGCCTTGAGACGGACGAGTGGCCTTGTGACGGACGAGTAACCTTGTGACGGACGAGTGGCCTACAAAACGAGAGCACCGTTAGGGCGCGGGTGGGGGTCCCCACGCAAACCCTCCAATGCTTAAATTAGATCTCGAGAGAAAATGCAAAATTGTACTTCAATTGCTCAAAATAGCGTACCTTGTGATGAAGGCATGATCTCGTATTTATAGCGGAGGAGAGAGAGAAGATGTGCGAGAATCTCACGGCCCATTTCGATGATTTCGCGGCCCATCCGAGAGGAAAAAGAGGAGAGACTGGCCCAAGCCCACTTGACCATGATCGGGTGGGGGGTCACTCGGTCATGACCGAGTGGGGGGGGCACCCGATCATGCATTCTTCTCCCCTTTTCCTTAGCTTGGTTTTGAGTGGTTCCCATACCTCAAATTCATTCCCGATTTTGATGATGATTGAACGCGAATCTCTCAAAACTCAAAACATAAAAATTGTAGATAATTCTCTTAGCTTTCCATAGAACTTTTAATCAGGTAAATCGGATCTCGTATGAGAAAGTTATGGCGAAAAACTGAAGCAGTGTCATACCCACTCGGCAAAACCGAGTGGGTCATAAATAGCGAGTGGCCACTCGGTCATGTCTTCTTTTTCCCGAACGAGTGGGGGGCCACTCGGTTATGCCTTCTTTTGCCCTTTTGACTTGGTTCGAGTCCATCTTCCTTCAATACTTAACTCCGAGCCTTCATAGTGTAGGTACATCAACTTCATACCCGATTTTCCCCTTGATTAAGCCAGAATATATCAAAACTCAAAACATAAAAGTTGTAGATAATTCTCTTATCTTTCCATAGAACTTTGAATCAGCTCAATCGGAGCTCGTATGAGAAAGTTATGACTAGAAAACTAAGAAAGTATCGTACCCACTTGGCATAACCGAGTGGGCCCTCCCCACTTGGTCTCGGCTCGACCTCTTGCTCCTTCGGATTACTTCCTTGATCTCCTAAAACCTGTTGGGCCTTTGAGCTTCATGTCCATGTCTCAAGACTATTTTTTAGGTCTTGTGATTCTCCATGTTTACAGGGCATATCATTAAGAATTAGACTTTATAGAGATAGAGTCAAGAAATTGATAGGTCTCTCCTAGAGTTTGTACATAGAGAATATGCTAAAGAGGTTTAGCATGCTAAATTCCAAGAAAGGTCAGTTACATGTCCGGACTAAAATTCATCTCTCTAAGGATATGTCTCCAAACACTCTTGAAGAGAGAGATCATATGAGTGAGGTTCCTTATGTTTCGACGGTTGGAAGCCTTATGTATATGATGATATCTCGAGACTTGATATTGTATACGTTGTGAGTCGATATCAATCTGATCCTGGTGAGAGTCACTAGATCACAGTGAAGCATATTCTGAAGTACTTGTGAAGAACTAAAGATATGCTTTTGGTTTATGGAGATGATGGTATCCATATTGATGGATACACATATTCAAATTTTTAGTCAAATGTTGATGATCATGAATCGACGTCTGGTTTTGTGTTTCTCTTGAATAGTGGTGATGTAAGCTAGAAGGTTTCCTAGTAGGAAATCACAACAAATTGAATCATAGAAGTCGAATATATGACGGCATGTGATGCTACTAAGGAAGTAGTCTGGATTCAAATTTTTTTTTTTAAAGTTGGTATTATTCTATCCATTTTATCACCAGTACCTTTCTATTGTGACAATAATGGAGTCATTATACATGCAAAGAATCCAGATCTCATCAAAAGTCCAAACACATTGAATATCAGTTTTATTTTATTCGATAAATTATTAAATGTGGGGACGTGCAGTTGTAGAAAATAGATTCAACAAATAATGTAGCTAGCCCACTCACCAAGGCCATGTCTCAATCACAGCTAGATTAGCATTTGAGAAGATGGGGATTTGATACTGCTAATGGTGAAACACTAGTAGTAGATTTGTTGTAAATTACCATTAGTGCAAGTGGGAGATTGTTAGTTTAGTATGCCCTAATGCTAGATTTAGATGACGTCTAGTGGGCCCGTAATAAATAAATTTGTTATATCTTTGTATATATATATTAATAAAAGGCAAGTTTATCTTCATTCATAAAATCTTCAATTTGTAATATAAATAAGTCCCTAAATCTTTTGTTTGAGAGACTTATTATTAAGTTGTTAAGAATTTGTGACGAGATTCTCTAGTGATAGGACTTCTTAAATCATTCCTAGTCCTTGGATTAATTGAATGGAGACTCTAATTAGTCGTGTATGGACTAGCACAAAATTTACTACCTCAATCAGTATGAGTTATTAATGGTAGGGTGGTGAGTCACATACCATATGACATGTGGATGTCTCTAATAAACTCGTGGGTGGTTGTTGGAGAATAACGCACTAATGTGATGCTAATGACTGACCACATGTCATAGTGGATAATGGTCATGTCATCTAGCTGTGATAGTGTAACTAATCCTTAGACTTGAACTCATAAATTGTCTTGTGTACTAGTGTGCATGATTTGCTAATGGACCAAACCAACCAATTGTAAGGTGGAAAGATTCAACCATATGGTTCTATATTGTTGGTATATGGAGATAGGTGTACAGGGATAGGATATGTCACTCTCGTTGTTATTGATGGGGTGAATGTCTTATGTGGTCTACTATTAGTGTGATAGGATAGTCCTTGGGCAGGGTAGATTCATTATCAATAAAGGTGTTGTAATACCCTAAGAGCCCATAGAAGTTAGTATATATCGAGGATAGTGAAAGAAAAGAAATAACACCAGTTGGATACCTTTTGGGCTGAATGTTGGCAAAGAACTCCAGGGTTAAGCGTGCTTGAGTTGGGGGCAGCTCAAGGATGGGTGATCCCCTGAGAAATTCATGTAGGCTCATTAGGGTAAGTTGTTCTGATCCTTCCTATCACTCTATCCGAGATGTTACAGGTGGTATCAGAGCTGACCCTTGGTGAAGACAATCCGATGAGGACGAGGAGTGGCGCTGGGGCTCGAGGGCTTGTACAAGGAGCAGCTTCTATCAGGCTTCTAGGATGGCAACCCCAAAGGGGAGAAGATCTGGGACTAGTTGTAAGGTCACATGACGAGGATGTCATATGCTCAAGGGGGGGAGAATGTAATACCCCAAGAGCCCATAGAAGTTAATATATAGAGAGGATAGTGTAAGAAAGGAAATAACACCAGCTGGATACCTTTTAGGTTGAATGTTGGCAAAGAACTCTAGGGTTAAGCGTGCTTGAGCTGGGGGGAGCTCAAGGGTGGGTGACCCCCTAGGAAGTTCGTGTAGGCCCGTCAGGGTAAATTGTTTCGATCCTTCCTGTTGCTCGATGCGGGATGTTACAGGTGTCATGTAGTCACTCTAATAGGATCTGACATATTGTTATTGAGTTTGTGAGTTTATCATTCTATGACTCTCGCTTGATTGGGATGTTGGGTGATTGAAGGATTATAGCACACAGTAATCGTCAACTGTAATAGGTTCACTTAAAGTGAGACTTCACTGTCTTTTATATTATCCTGAACCACTGCTAGACATTTCTCAAGACCTCTCAGATCATCACTGAGATATGGAAAGATTCTTGTGATGGGTCAAGGTGTTGGCGGGTGCCAAACAAGTTTTGGTTTTAAATTTGAGGAGTCAGAGTCGACTAATGCAGGAGTTAACTCCCAATGGTTGCCAGTCAACTCCCAGTATTGCCTTAGCCTCTTTAGTGTGATCCACGTGGTAGCCAATTGGAGGAGGAGGTGCAAATGGAGGTGGTTGTGCAGGAGAAATTAGTCATGAGGAATTGTAAACAGGAGCTACTACTTGCCCATTCCGCTTTCTCTGTATCTTTTGTCTTCTTCTGTTTTGCTTTCGTTAAAATTACAAGTGAAGAGGAATGCCAAAATTTGGTGTATCAATGGAAGGGTTTTATCGATTTTCAAAACTTTTTCAGAAAACCATACAAACGCAGCACAAATACAAACAACAATCACCTTTAAAAACTCAGTATCAAACAATCATATACATTATAAATGAAACCACACCATAGGGGGTGAGAAGGTATACCTCACAACGATTCCAAATCTAATGAAAAGGCTAGAATCCTCCATGTGGCAGCAACAACTTACTCCTTAGCAGCTCCCAAACACTCTTTTAAATGACTAATTTAACCCTTGAAACTACAAGGGCCCTAGTCGGTCCACACTCCTAATAGTTGATAAATCCCACAACTTGATCTATGTGCTAGCTAGATTAAGTGTGGGAGATGAAACTGATATTAGGTTTAAAGAAAGAATACCTAATCCAATAGAAAATCTATTTGGATGGGATTGCTACTCTAGCAATCAAGAGATGAATGGAGCAAGAAGGAGAGCAATAGGAAGGGTTGAAGCCTCTGGAAGAAGGACAAGAAGAAGCACTAGCAAAGAGAATGGCCAATATCAAAATACAGCAGCAACCTACTCTCTTCTTCTTCTTCTTCTTCTTCTTCTTCTTCTCCTCCTCCTTCTTCTTCTTCGTCTTCGACTTCTTCTTCTTCTTCTTATATATGAAGCCCTAGAAACCATAAATGCCCAATGAACGATCAAATTCAAAATAAATACAAAGCGGATAAGAAGGAGACAAGTGCACACCATAAAAGATGCACTCCATCCCCTTTAATCATTCTCCACCATCCTCCTTTTCCACTCGCCACAAATCTGAAGCAGAATTGATAAAAGGAACTGTCGATCGCTTGGCACAAGCCGACTGACCATTTTTGCAACCTGTCGACCGATTTTGTCAAGTTTCCACAAATTGCATCTAAACTCACCATTAACTCCTATTGACCCTTTTATCATCTCATGATGAAATCGAAGTCCTCATTTACTCTTAACGACATGCCTGTGAACTCTTGATAATTGCTCATGTTGGTTTAATCATTAAACTTGATCCGTTAACTCTTAACAGTGACATCATTAACTCTTAATGATGATTACAGCTTTCATTGCTTAGTTAACCACCACACCCACGTATGCATGTGACCTTCTAGATTCACTACTAAGTAGCGATTGAAACACGTCAAACTCTTTGATGCTAACCAAACACTTTAGTCTGTAATGAGGATCTCTCCATCTCCTTGATGTACCCCAAAAGACCCATTGTGACAACTAGCATTATGTTAAGGCAATCCTACTAGTAATGAAGTCTAACTTCTTTGAGAACCTATTTGGGCTTCTAATTCCCATGTATTATAATCCCTCCATCGACTAACATCCAAATTGAGTGAGAGTCATGGACTGATCAAACTCGCTAACTCACTAACTATGCAAAAATCAGTGTGGCGTGATTGAGATGACACATCAAATCTCCTTCGAACATCAGAAACGCTTTCCAATCAAGTGTACCCTAGCCAAGGGTTTCTATAATCAAAACCACCACTGATTGCATAGGATGTTCACCTCATGTTGAATGTCGACTAATTCCATTAGCAATCACTTACCTCTATACGCCACTACACAGAGACCACATAGTGCACCTCCAACTCGGTAATCAGATGGTTCTTAACAACGGCAAATCCCTGGCACCGACATATAAGACAATTGTGTTTCCTTCTGTCTAAGGACCAATAGAATAATTGAAGCCTATGATAGATCATAGATCCTCTCAGACATGTGATATATCACATATATCACATTCAATAGATGTTCAACTAATATCTACCCACATCTCCACTATATCTATCGCATGGATTATGGCATATGACTCACCATCATTTATCCTTAGTAGCTTATACTAATCAACGGTAGTAGCCTATGTGAGAATCCGTAATTGATTAATCATAGCCCACTTTTGAGAAATATAAGGACTGGGAATACCTTTGAGAAATCCTTAACCCGAGAGTCTTTGTCACATATTCTTAACACTTAAGAATAAAACTATCAGGAAATCTAAGGGTTCATTCATATGATTGATTGGAGAGGCATGAATGAAGATTGACCTTAAAATATGAAAACATATTTTATTATATTTGTAAGAATTACATCATTAGTCCCATAATTACAATTGATAGATGCCATCTAAATCTAGTATCAGGGCACTAACACTAACAATCTCCCACTTACACTAATGATGATTTACAAGCTATAGGTCATCATTGCATCATCGCTTGGCATCTAATACCCATGTTCTCAAGATGGTGATCAAGATGACTATGTGAAAGTGCTTTGTTCAGTGGGCCTACAATATTCTCTAATGAAGCAATCTTTTGTAGTTGCACGTCTCCATGTGAAATGATTTCTCAGATCAAATGGAATTGTCGCTAAATGTGACATGCGGGTAGGTGTTGGAGCAACATCCAATGAATGTGATGCTTGTGACATATCACATGGCTTGAGGATTAATGATTCATTGCTGGCTCTCAATTGTTTATATGGCCCTTAGAATAGAGGTGACATGCTGTCTTATGCACCGGTGTCAAGGATTCTTCATTGAGCAAAACCATCCGGTATAAAAGGTGCGAATGCTCTCTATGCTGATGGAGAAGATGTTTGCTGATGGGATCCATTGACCTCCATTGGATATGGGCAAACATCCTATGTGATCATATTGGTGATAAGGATTATAAATCCCCTGGTCAGGGTGAGCATGAGATTGGAAAGAGTTCGAATGTCATCTTAGATCTAGCATGTTACCTATATCACACACCGTGTTGGATCTATCATAGTTACCAAGTCCTATGAGTTTAATCACTCCATGACTCTCACCTAGTTGGGATGTTAGTCTGTGGAAGGACTATAGTGCATGGTAATCAAGGAGCCTTAATAGGTTCATATTGAATTGGACTTTATTGCCGTTAGGATCATCCTAAGTCCTAGCTAGAGGATACTCAGGATCTTTTAGGGTGCTCTAGGGATTTGGAGAGATACTCTTAGTATGTTGAAAGGGTTTGATCGACATCAAGTAGTTGACTTCTCTTTAATGCTACATGGTTGTGAACCTAGAAAGTTGCACGCATACTGAGTAATGTTTAGATTAGTGATCTGTCACTGTGAATGTATTCCCCATCACTGTGGGATAGTGATGTTGGTTGCTTTCATGTGTGGGACACATGGACCTTTGGATATGGGAGATTACAATTGGATAGTAAGTGGCCTTGGTTGCAGTATCAAATCGTGCAAAGGTAATTATTAGATAATAGTGGGGTCGTAGTGTAATATTATCGAAGTGGATGGAATGGAATGGCTTTGGTCGATTGGACCCTTCAGGTCAGTTGATCAAGCTTGGGTAGTGTGGTCTAGTTGACTTTAGTTGATCGGACCACATGGTTCAATCGATTGGACTTCAACAATGTAGTTTTGGTTGACTTTTGTCGACCAAACCATACATTTTAGTCGATTGAAGTTCTATCGCTTTGTCGCATTAGAGCATTTAATGCTCTAATGATTTGCATGTTAGAGGCATGAATGGATGAAGAGGAGGCTTGCACAGTTGGTTGGGGTTGGTATATCAGATTGAGAGGGTTTTTGAGAAGGTTGAAGAAGCCATTCCCTTCATCCATCTCTTTGCTCTCTCTCCCTTGCTACTCTCTATTGCTTTTTCTTTATCCTCCATTATTGCAGCCATTGCTTCTTCTTGCTCCAAGCTTGGATGGTGTTGCTACTCCTTATCTTCTCCCATTTGAATAAGCTATTGGATAGCAACCAAGAAGGCACATTCAGATAGCTTCGGTACACTTTTATCGAGAAAGTCCTAGCATGACTCTGTTAGAGGGTTCCATGAGCATCTCAGGCATGGACCGACTAGGTCCTCTACACTTGAGAAGTGGGGTGGTCACCCGAAGCGGTAGTTGGTACGTGGGAGTTGAATGAGTTGGATCGAACATAAAGGAAAAGGAGCATCTCCTTGGATAATCGGCATCATCATTGTTTCACCAAAAAGGTATACCAATAAAACCCCCAATGGCATGGTGTTGTGCATTAGAATATTTAAGCATCCACCTAATGATGTTTTCAATTAATAAATCCAAGTGGGAGCATTTCTAATAAATAAATCCAAATGGATGTATTTTTAATGAGTAATTCCAAATGGAGCATTTTTTTTCAAGAATAAATCATGAATAAATAGCAAGAAAAGAATTAACAAGGCTTATAATGTAAATATTCATAGTTTTGGGGGGTAAAATTATCCAAGAAAAAATGTTTGACTATTCCTATAAATAACACAATAAATGAATAGGAAATGACTTTTTAGCACGGTTCCCAAGAGGGGAATTTTCTTTCCAAAACATTGTATTTTTTCTTTCCAGAAGACTGTAATTTCTTTCCGAAAGAATGTGCTATTTATCTATTCTTTCCAAAATAGTGCATAATTTCTTTTCAGGATAGTGTGTAATTTCTTTTCGGGATGATGTGCAATTTCTCTATTCTTTTCGGAATAGTGTGTAATTTCTTTCCAGGACAATGTGCAATTTCTCTATGCTTTAGGGCCATTATGTTATGTTCTCTCCGAAACGCACAAGCGCACATGTAATACCCCATATTTTCAAACTCAAATATGATGTAATACCTAAGATTATTAGGTTTTAATACTTGAGGAAATAGGTTATTTCAAGGGATTATAGAAGCCTTGAGATAAAGGTTCAGTTTCTAAGCCAATGGCAAAATCGTAAATATAGAAGTTTGAGTAAAAGTGTAATTTACCTAAAATATTAGGGTATTAGCATAATTTATCCATTTTTTGGGGGGCCAAAAAGTGTAATTAAAAATAGCTCGGGGACCAAGTTGTAAGGGCTTAAGTGCAAATTACTTGAAAAGTTTAGGCCATGGTGTAGTTCTTAAAACTTGAAGCTAGATCATTGGAGTAACAAACTGGGCCAACTAACCATTAGAAGTCATGATGAGGCACACAAATCAAAGCATGAGGTGGTAGGGGCAAAGGTGTAAATAGTTGACAAGGTGCGTACGTGAGTTTACATTTCAATTCAACTTTAGATTTTAAACAACATTTAAATCCACCTTTGGATCATTTTGAAATCCAAGACTTATCCTCCAAAGTCTCCAAACCTTATCCTCAAGGACACATGGCAAGCAACCATTGGCCAATTGGAAGATAAGATAAGGTCACATGATGGTTCATAATGACCCACTAAGGTGGCATCGCGTGATTGGCCCAAAAAGCTTACTTAGCCTCCAAGTTTGCTAAAGTCTCCAAAAATTATCCTTAAGGACATGTGGTAAGCATTCATTGGCCACTTGGAGATAGGATTTGAAGCCTCATGATGATCTCGCAAGGTGGCAACGTGTGATTGGCCCGGGATGTCTATAAATAAAGCCATGGCTTTGTTCAGAAATCATTTCAAACATTTCTAAAGAGAATGTTCGCAAAATTGAGGGAAGCAAAGGGAAGGGTATTGTTCTTGAGAAAGATGGGAGAGTTCTACAAAAAGAAGAAAGAAAATCAATGGAGAATCAAGGGAGAACAAACCTTGTTGGAGTTTTGAGGCCTTCCTCAAAATTCATGCCAAGAAGTTAGAAAAATCGTGAGGTAAGTCTGATCTAATTTAATATTCCTGTAGGGGGAAAGAGAGAGACACGTAGATTTAAACGGGGGTTGAATCGGAGTTAAAACAAGGGAGTTATGGCCGAAATACGAAAATTGTGCAAAGTTGTCACAAAAAATAAAAGTAGCGCATGAAGGCGCGTGGGCCAGCTTCTTGGGCTACGTGGAATGTCTTTTTTACCTACAATTTTACAACTTTGACCCTCTTTTAATACTCTTCAACCCCATATAAAAATATTTGATGTTTGGTTCATTGAAATGCGTGATTTCTATAGAAAACCTAACCCGACAAATTCAAACAGTACACTCGAAGGGTAAACAGTTAAGGTGAGTTGTTCCTGCATGCTTCTTTCTTCCTCTTGATCATCTTTGGTTTCATTTGTGGATGGGTTGTGGCTTACGTCTCATGTTTCCTTTGTTTCAAGCATATCCTTCCAATTTTGCACACATCACAGAGTTTGTGGTTATGGTTTGTTGATGGGTCATCGTGGGAAATCGTGTTCGTGCAATAGGACTGGGTCGTGGCATGCATATCATTTTTCCCTTGGTTTATGCATATTCCTTCTACTTTGTCTTACATCATGTTATTTGATGATTGTTGCTTGTTGGTGGTTTGTCATATGTGAACTACCACGAAGACCTGTGTAAGAGGGCTAACCATGTGGGCCTGCATAATAAGTTATCTTGTGCTTGTGTAGAAAGGCTAAGAGGTTCAGACATGGCAACACCCCGAAATCTACTATCACATGAAACTATCTCATGCTTGTATAAGAGGGCTGAGTGGGTCAACCATGTCTACGTTCTGGCATGTCTATCTTGTGCCTGTGTAAGGGGGCCAAGAGGTTCATAACAGCATCCTAGCATGGCTACTGTTGGGAAGATTTCGTGGCATATCTATATATTGCTCTTGCATGCATTGTTTCCTTTCTTATACCACTTACTTAGATATAACTATCTAACTTGGGTGTTTCATACCCCTGGAACATTCAACATTCCAGGTATTTCAGATGTGGCAGGTATCCTAGGTTCTAGTTTGAGTAAAGGCAAGGAGGTGTTGTTGGGCTAGCTTTTAGGTTTGGATTTTTATTTTACGAAATCGTAGTTTATATATGTAAACCAAGCGCAATAGTTGTATTCCCAATATTGTATTGTAAATAGCAACTAAGATACTTAAGGATGTATAGTGTTAGTGTGCGGTTCTACAGTTGTACAACAAATTCATGTATTCATGAGGCTGCTATAATTTTCTAATATGTTGGTGCGTGACATATTTTTATTAAACTTGTGGAAATCCTAGTTATTTAGCATACTCAAGTTCGATCCTTGCTTTTGTTGATAAAGGATTTCCAATAACGCTAGTGTTGCAAATAGCATGAATAGCTTGTATCCATCATTATATATTTAAAAAGTGGGGCATTACAGCACGCCACATGTCCTCTCCACGTCGCTCCATGTGGCATTTCTTTCTGTGTGTAACGCCCCGCTCCCACTTACGGGTGTTACTCGTGAACAATTACCCGAATTGTCCACCTACTCGGCCTTAGGTGAAGGGTGGATCATGTTTCCAGAGAAAACGCCCTAGGTGGGAAATAGGCTCGTCCTTCCCTTCCCTCAACCCCAGGATTCACTAGCAGAATTGGGCTTCAACCACACTGCATTTGATTAAAGAAAACTCATGAAAATGCCCAACCGTCATTTTCTTATTTATATCAATTTTTTCTCCATCTGAGAATTTTTACCGGGCTCCATGAAAATCACCATTTAAATCAATCCATTGATTTATTACCAATTTAGGAGGAAAAACTCATAATTTTCAATTTTCCAAAATTTCGGCATTATTCTCCAAAATACCCGAAAAATCCCTTTATTTTGAAAATTTCCTCCGGGGTCCAAAATCCATTTAGAAATGCCCCAATTTCCCCAATTTTTAGAATTTTAAAAAAAATTCAGCCGGCGGGGTTGCTGGCACACCCAGGGCCCGAGCGGGGCCCCACTGGGAGCTAACTGCGTGGGTTGGCCGCGCATGCCGTGCACGCGGCAGCCCATACGGCCCTGCCCGCGCGCGGGGCTGCTACCACGTGCTGCAACTTCAAAAAATTTTTTTTTTTTTTCTTGGGCCTTCCTAACCCAAACCTTTCTAGAAATAATACTCCAAAAAAAATGCATTGAAAATCTCCCCATTTTCAATTCCCAAGCCTATTTCACAACAAAAATTCATTTTCTCCAACCTCATGATTTATTCCAAATAAATTACATCCATGGTTCTAGGCCTTCACAAGCCATTGCAAACCATTAAATTACATCACATGAAGCACTTACAATAAATAAGCTTCCCTAAGCCATCAAGCCACAATAAAATACCACAAACCTAGGTTTCTTTAAGCCATAACTTTACAACAACAAAGAAATATTCACCAAGAGCTTCCCACCACAAGCTTGCCACTTTTCCTTTTTTCTTTTGACATAAGAACAACCTGCAAGGGGAGGATAAAACCTCATGAGCTCAAAAGCTCAGTAAGGGTGCATATGCAAAGTAAATACAAGCATAACAAGTCTATGTAATGACAAATGCATGCAAACATGGTTAGGTTATTCCATCCTCACAACCCAACATGGTTTAAGGCATCAACCCACCACTTCTTTCCCACCCCCATGGCCATAGGTCTCATGTACAAGTAAAGCATGCAAAGAGATACATAAAAATTTATGCAACCTACATACAATGCAATGCAAGGCCTCCTCCACTTGGGGCCATCCCTTACCTCATTCTTGAACATTTAACTCTTCATTTCAAGAAAGCTTCCATCTTCATTTTCTCCTATCTAAGATGGCATTCAAACAAGAACTAATTACTTTGCATACAAGAACACTAAATAAAGAAAAGAAGAATGCACTTACCTTGATTTCTTTCTCTTCATCTTCTTCCTTTCCTCTCATCTCTTCTTCTCTCTTTCTTTCCATGGGAAGATTTCAACCCTTACTCTCTTGAAATGGGAAAAATTTGAGCATAAAGCTCTCTTTCCCCTTATATACTTCTTCCCTTTCCTTTCTTTTCTTTTGGGATTAATTTCCTAGTCTTGATATTTTAAATGCAAGACTTCATCTCCACCCTCCATTATTTTCTCTTTTGGAGAGGAAATCCTAGCCTTCCATAACAAGCACAATCCATGTGCTTTGGAGGCTTTAATCTCATCCATCCAATTTGAAAGATTAAAGCTTCACCCTTGGATTAATTCTCTTTCTCAAGAATACATCTCATCCATTGGATTCTTGAAATTTCCATTTATTTCTCATTCAAATAAATCCTCCCATTTTCATTCATAAATGAGTGACTAATTTCCATTTCTTTCTCATTTAAATTAATGGAACTAATTTCATATCCATCACATGAGAGACCACTTGAAAGACGTAAATACTTTCTTTCTCATTTAATAAAATCTCCATATTTTCCAAACATTAATGGTGACCATTTACCATTTTCTTTAATCCATATAATCATGCCTCTTATTAAATGCTTGAAAGACCAATTAGCATTTCTTTTTGCATTTAATTAAATCCTTCTCCAACTTATAAATCCACATATATATATACATATATGCTCTCACATTTCTAATATATATATTTCTCTCAAATTTCCAAGATTATGCCAAGTGTCACTTTAAGACACAAACTTGGCTTCCAATTCTTGATCTTGGTCATCCATGTGGCCTTACCACATTAATTCACCATTTTTAGGGAAAATATAATTATTTTCTCAAATAATTGCATATTCTCCATTTTTCCTATTTCCATAATTAAATTCCTTTATGAAATCACTCCAAATTATTAAAATACCCTTTCATGAATTATTAATCCCATATCTCCACATAAATACAAAATTGAGATTAAATTCACTTATTCACCTAATTCCACAAAGGAATTATTTTCAATTTATCAAAATACTCTTTTTTGGACTTTACTATCCAAATTACCAAAATACCCCTCTTATAGGGCACCCTCAATCTCAAGGATCCAACACCTTCTCAAGGGCATTTTTGGAGTTTCTCACTTCCCTTCTCATTCTCTTAACACTGGGTGTTACACTATGGGCTCATTCTTTCGGACTGAGCCTATTTCTTTTCCCAAGCCCGCTCTCTCCACGGGCCCACTTCTCTCTGAAATGAATGGTGCCATGTGGCCTCCCTGCATCTGTTGGAAATGTATGCCCTAAAGACACGTTTTATTTAATTTATGGTAATGATGTTTCTTTTAGTCAGTTTATTGCACATATATCATTTGCATTTAATTGTTGGAAAAGTGTCCATGCTATTAAGTAAGTGATTCATGTGATGGGTCGTTCTTCACAGTTAGGCATGAATCATGGGTACTTAATAAGCAAGAAAAATATTACTCTTGATCTTTTGATAGAACTGGGCATTCTATCATGATAAGATCATTGTGCAATAGATCCTAATGGAGGATGGCTTGCCTTAGCCAGTAAACAGTCCGTTTACTCTTATTGTACAAGCGCATTTGGAATGCGTAGAGTGGACCTGTGATAGAAGCTAATGACAAAGTACTAATTATCATGGAGCTAGTCTATCACTGCTACTACGTGGACGAGTACTCTAATACTTGAGTATTAGTTGGTGGTCTAGTGAACCTAGAGCTATATTCTTAGATTCACTATAGGTAAGGTCTATCAAAGATCAGCAACCTTGTGAGTTGGGAGTGTGGTTTCTAATTATCTAAGACAGACTGATACAAGATAGTTTCTGTGATTCACCCCCTTGTGATTGTCCAAGAATAATCAAATAAACCAGGGCCCTGGGAACGTGACTTAAGAGTGTGTGCTTCTGGGTAGCTCCCAGTGATAAGCAAGTACATTCGAGTAGTCACGGATTATTGGACTAGTGATCTAAGGATGGTAGAAGTCATTTAGAGAGGTGTTAGTACATTATTCCTTTCTAAATGATGGGTGTTACACAGAGGGGCATTTTCGTCATTACACTAGTAGGTCAAAGACATCGCACATGCAAAATTATTCGTGGGGTCAGTGTTACCATATGGTGATAGTTGGAACACTTAGAATGACAAAATATAGCTACTAGGTAGCAGGGATATTTTGGTCATTTTAATAGCCATGAATAATTTGTCTTTTGGTCCCCGGGGTAGCTCGATATAACTCATGTATTTTTAATACATTTGGCCTATTGGGTGGATTACATGAGAGAGAATTATTTTATTCAGAATGGTCCATTGGGCTAGAATAAAATAATAAGTTCATTGGTTTTAATTAATTAATTGGGCTAACCCAATTAGAAAATTAATTAATTGGACTTGGCCCACTAGGGTTTGGCCCACTAGGGTTTTAACCCTAGGGTTCTCCCTATATATATTCTCTCTTTTGTTTGTTTTTCTACCTAAGTCGTTTTTCTCTTCGTCACCAAGAGAGGCCACGAGTTTTAGAGTCATACCTTGGAAGATCAAGAGATCTGATGCGAAGGAGCCGACGAATCGCAGGACAGCCGTCATCTCCGCCACGCGAAGAAGCCGTCGCGCCTCCTCCTTCTATCACTCCATTCCGACCGGTAATCCGAAAGAAAAGTAAGTCTTCTAGATTCTTATCTATACGAGGATCGATTTTGTTTTAAAATCGCTTCCGTTGCATGCTTTGATCCTCGTAAACGGTCCTTCAAGTGGTATCAGAGCCACGGTTTTGTTGGTTTGAATCTAGGAGCATGCCTAGGATTAAAAATCGGAAAAAGGGTGGTTCCTTTTATTGATTAAATGCTGTTTTGATTGCGTTTATGGATCCTTCCAAGAATGGTTTTAGATGCCTTGTAAACCTCATGAGTGGAGGTATAGGATGATGTAATCGTTTGTGTTTTTTCAAATAGAATCGATGTAAACCTCGCGGTTGGGGTATAGGCGGATGTACAACCAGTTTTGATGGTTGTTTTGATCGGTTTTATTTTATGCTTATGTAATGATCGATCAAAGAAGGACAAGGCGGATTAGATGCAAACGGAAATTACCAGATTGCAAAGATTGCAATTTCGGCCGGATCGGGCAGCGCTGTTTGCGTTTTGAGAAAACCAGAATGCAGCGTTTTTGTTTTGCAACTTCGGCCGGATCATGGCAGTGCTGTTTTGGGCAAGATTGCAGCGTTTTTTCAAGCCATTGCTTGCGAAACCAGATTGCAGAAATCGGCCATTCTTGCAGCGTTTATCCAGCCATCGATTGCAAAGGCTGAATGTGATGGAAGAATCGGCCAGATCTGGTTTCGGCCAAGGGCTTGAATCGATCATCACAAGAAATCAGCAAAACCAGATTTTCGGGATTGTCCATGGAACTTGCGGCGGCTGAAGGCGCGACCTAGGGTTTCCTAGAAGAGTTGGCGGCGGCAGTTTTGGCATGAAAATCGGGTAGTTTTGCATGGAGAAAAATTTTTGGTTCGGGGCGCTGCCCCGCACCCCGCAAGGGGCGGCTTCCCCTTGACCCCCGCCCGCTAACCGGCTAGCGGGACCGCCGAGCCTACGGCGGGCTTCGCCCGCCCCAGCCCCATAGTTGATAGTTAGGTGTTTTAATTAAAAAACCATTCTTGGAGGTTAAATTATTTGCAATTAGCTTATCTTTGTGATATATTGCATGAAAATAATTAGTAAAAGGATGGAACCACCTTAGGATTAAACAAGACCACATTTAATATTTATTCTATGTGATGTTTAATCCATTATATGGTCACTTAGGAATAATGAATAGAAAAGCATGTAACTAGCTTATTGTGCTTTTTCAATTGTGATCATATGAGAAGTTATTTCATGAAAAACGTTTTATTAAGCCAATTGATGAAATTAGTTTACAGGTTTGCTTTCTCAAAGGATTTATCCCTTGGTATAGAAAGTAAATGTAGACTTAGATATTTCATAATTAGGTTTATATTTGGGTTGATTAATCAAAAGAAAAATTAACTTATGGTTTACTCTCTCAAAGTTTTTTTTATCCTTGGATTAGAGAGTGTTTCAAGTTTAGACATTTTTCTAAGTATTAATGGAATCCAAAAGGAAAAACGTTTTTTTAATCAAAACCCTTGTTTTAAAAGATTAAGTGGGAGAGGGGTTCCAACGACCCCATGGCTTCCTCCACACCTTTAATTAGAGATCGTGGATGCCCTCGTGTCATTCTGAGCATGACCCCCTATAGGATGGGTATTCCATAAGGATCTAGATCTAATGGTAAAGGTATAACTAAAACCTAGGATATGTGTTGTTATCGGCCGGCCTATCGTTGGAGGTAATAATGCAAGATTATCCGTAGGGAATGTGAGATAATGGCCGCCCTATCGACGGAATTATTCTCTAGATCATTTCCTATTCAGGAAGTTTAGTTTGTGGTGGTTATACACTTAACTTAGAGAATTATTAACCTCCCTATCGGAGCTCTGTTTGTTCTTCTAAGAGCCAAATGACATATTATTGATAATAGTTTGAGGGAAATCTATTTTCAAGATATAATATGAGCTTATGTGCAAAATACTTGTTTATATGTGCATTGTCTAAAATGTCTTATTTTTCCATAAATTATACAGGAATGTCTAGTGGAGGTTCTTTCAGTCCCCTTGCTATGATCCTCAAGGATTCTAAGCTGGATGGGGGTAATTATGTTGACTGGAAGAGGAAGTTGAACATAGTACTCACAGCCGAAGGGTACAAGTATGTTCTGACTGACCCCTGTCCTGTGATTGGGACAAACTCCACTGACGAGGAGCGCCAGGCTGAGGCGGAATGGAAGCAAGCTGACGAGATGGCTCGTTGCTACATGTTGGCTTCCATGTCCGATGTGCTTCAATCGAAGCACGAGCATACGCCCACTGCTTATGATATTGATTTATCGTTGCGCACCATGTTCGCTGATAAGAGCCGGCCCGCAAGGCAGGAAGCTCTTAAAGCGATTATGACTACCAGGATGGCTGAGGGGGCATCAGTTCGAGAGCACATGCTCAAGATGATTGCTTACTTCGAGGAAGCCGAGGTATTGGGAGCGACGATAGATGCTGAGAGTCAGGTAGACATGGTCTTAGAGACTTTGCCAGATTCATACTCACAGTTCAAATTGAACTATAACATGAATAAATTAGAGATGAATCTAGTGGAGCTCATGAAAGAGCTCCAGGCGGCAGAGAAGATCATGAAGCCTACCTCGAAGGCTCTAGCTATTCATTCTGCATCTTCTCCTAGAGTTGGCCCTAAAGCCAAGAACTTTAAGAAGAAGAAGGGTCAGAACAAAGCAGGGGGCAAGCCCATAAAGCCTGGAGCTAGTCAGGTTGATGCCAAGCCCAAAGGCAAGTGCTTCAAATGTGGGCAGAAAGGACATTGGAAAAAGGATTGTCCTGCCCTCAAGGTGAAAGCATCAGGTATTGCTCTTTACTTAGAATCCATCAGTTTGGTAGGATCTTCATCCTCTTGGATAGTTGATTCAGGATCCACTGATCATGTCTGTAACTCTTTGCAGGGGTTCAGAAAGACAAGGACTCTACATAAAGGAGAGCATGGATTGCTGGTAGCTAGTGGAGCTCGAGTATGGGCTGAAGCAGTGGGAGTTTTACATTTGTTTTTTGATTGTAATAGGATTTTAATTTTGAAAGATGTTTTATACGTTCCTGCTTTGAGACAGAATTTAATTTCAGTTTCTAAATTGATTTCTTATGGATATTCTGTTTTGTTCCATTCTGGTGTCACTATCAGTAGAAATGGACAGGTTATTTGTTCAGGAAACGTATTTGGGAATCTTTATTATATTAATCCTATTAAAAGTCAAATAAACAACTCTGAAATTGAACCAGTTAATAAGAAGAGAACATTATCATCAAATGATTCTTATCTATGGCACTTAAGATTAGGGCACATTAATCCTAATCGGATTCAGAGGCTAATCCATGATGGACCCTTGGGCTCATTGAGATTGGAAGAATGGCCTCAGTGTGAATCATGCCTAATGGGCAAAATGACCAAAAGGCCATTTACTCAGAAGGCAGGTAGAGCCAAAAACATATTAGAGTTAGTTCATAGTGATGTTTGTGGTCCAATGACTACACCTGCTAGAGGAGGTTACGAGTACTTCATCACATTTACGGATGACCACACTCGTTTTGGTTATATTTATCTTATGAGGCGCAAGTCTGATTCTTTTGATAAATTCAAAGAGTTTAAGGCTGAAGTGGAGCGTCAAACAGGTAAATTAATCAAAATTTTGAGGTCAGACCGTGGTGGAGAGTACCTTCTTGGAGAGTTTAAGGACTACTTAGTACATCACGGTATAGTTTCTCAATTGACTGCACCTGGGACCCCCCAGCAGAATGGAGTCAGTGAGAGAAGGAACAGGACTCTAATGGAGATGGTAAGAAGCATGATGAGCCATGCATCTCTTCCTATTTCCTTTTGGGGATATGCCTTAGAAACAGCGGCATACATTCTGAACTTGGTACCTTCCAAGTCTGTACCTAGGACACCCTATGAGATGTGGACCGGACGAAAGCCTAGTCTAAATCATCTCAAGATATGGGGCTGTCCAGCTTATGTATTGACTAAGGGGAATAAGTTGCAACCAAGGTCAGAATTATGCTACTTTATAGGATATCCAAAAGGCACTCGTGGTGGATATTTCTATTATCCTAAGGAGCAGAAAGTACTAATCAGTACTCATGCTAGATACTTGGAGGATGATCAGAGTATGTCCACCAAGGGTTCAAGCAGAGCAGAACTAGATGAGAAGTTGTCTTCTGAACAAACTTCAGGTACATCTAGTGTCCCAATTGAGGAACCAAAAGAGACACAACCGAGTGTTTCTATACACACGGAGCCTCGTCGTAGTGGGAGGGAATCTAAAGTTCCTGATAGATGGACAGGAGAAGCTTTCGAGCTAGTCTCTGACAGTCAGGAACAAGATCCCACTAGATACGAGGAGGCTATCCTTGATGTCGATGTGGACAAGTGGCGTCTTGCAATGGATGCCGAGATTGAGTCTATGCATCTCAATCAGGTTTGGGATCTTGTAGCTACACCTGAAGGGGTAAAACCCATAGGGTGTAAGTGGGTATACAAGAGGAAAAGGGGAGCGGATGGAAAGGTGCAAACCTTTAAAGCAAGGTTGGTTGCAAAAGGATTTACTCAGAAAGAAGGGATCGATTATGAGGAAACCTTTTCACCAGTAGCCATGCTTAAATCCATTCGCATACTCCTTGCCATAGCATGTCATTATGACTATGAGATATGGCAAATGGATGTCAAGACGGCCTTTCTTAATGGCTATCTTAGTGAAGACATCTATATGTCCCAACCAGAAGGCTATATTGTGAAAGGCCAAGATCACATGGTCTGTAAGCTTAAGAAGTCTATTTATGGACTTAAGCAGGCATCAAGGGCATGGAACAAACGTTTTGATGAGTCTATAAAGTCTTATGGATTTATTCCAAACGTAGATGAACCATGCGTGTATAAGAAAACAAATGGTGAAAAGGTGTCTTTTCTGGTGTTATATGTTGATGACATTCTCATCATAGGAAATGATGTAGGGATGATGTCATCAATTAAGATTTGGCTATCAAGTCAATTTAGCATGAAAGATATGGGAGAAGCTAGTTACATTCTCGGTATAAAGCTTCTTAGAGATAGGAAGCAGAGAATGTTAGGTTTATCCCAATCTTCTTATATTGACAAGATATTGGTCAGGTTCAGTATGGATCAGTGTAAAGGGGCATTAATTCCTTTTAGACACGGATTGGGCTTATCTTCCAAGGACTGTCCCAAGACAGAGGAAGAAAAGGCGCGCATGAGTAGGATTCCTTATGCTTCAGCTGTAGGAAGTCTCATGTATGCCATGCTGTGTACCAGGCCAGATATCTGCTTTGCTGTAGGCATGATAAGCAGATTTCAGTCAAATCCAGGGGAAGCACATTGGCAAGCTGTAAAGCATATACTCAAGTACCTTAAGGCTACTAAGGATTATATGCTAGTTTACAGAGCTGATGACTTAGTTCCAGTAGGCTACACAGACTCAGATTTCCAGGCTGATAAGGATGAAAGAAAATCCACTAGTGGATATGTTTTCACCTTGTCTGGAGGAGCTATTTCATGGCGGAGTATCAAGCAATCTTGTATTGCTGATTCCACCATGGAAGCTGAGTATGTAGCTGCATCAGAGGCGTCCAAGGAAGCAGTATGGCTCCGAAAGTTCCTTATAGAACTAGGAGTTGTACCGCATGTGGAAAGGCCTATTATCCTTTATTGTGACAACACCGGAGCAGTGTCACAATGCAAAGAACCAAGGAACCACAGAAAGGGCAAGCATATTGAGAGGAAGTACCACCTCATTCGGGAGTTCATCCAGAAGAATGAGATAGTGGTGGACCAGATATCTACATCAAACAATCTAGCGGATCCTTTCACCAAGCCTCTGGCAGAGAAGGTCTTTCGAAGACACTTAGATGTCATAGGGGTGGGAACTTATGGATTTTCATAGTCTTTGAGTGCAAGTGGGAGATTGTTGGAAATGTATGCCCTAAAGACACGTTTTATTTAATTTATGGTAATGATGTTTCTTTTAGTCAGTTTATTGCACATATATCATTTGCATTTAATTGTTGGAAAAGTGTCCATGCTATTAAGTAAGTGATTCATGTGATGGGTCGTTCTTCACAGTTAGGCATGAATCATGGGTACTTAATAAGCAAGAAAAATATTACTCTTGATCTTTTGATAGAACTGGGCATTCTATCATGATAAGATCATTGTGCAATAGATCCTAATGGAGGATGGCTTGCCTTAGCCAGTAAACAGTCCGTTTACTCTTATTGTACAAGCGCATTTGGAATGCGTAGAGTGGACCTGTGATAGAAGCTAATGACAAAGTACTAATTATCATGGAGCTAGTCTATCACTGCTACTACGTGGACGAGTACTCTAATACTTGAGTATTAGTTGGTGGTCTAGTGAACCTAGAGCTATATTCTTAGATTCACTATAGGTAAGGTCTATCAAAGATCAGCAACCTTGTGAGTTGGGAGTGTGGTTTCTAATTATCTAAGACAGACTGATACAAGATAGTTTCTGTGATTCACCCCCTTGTGATTGTCCAAGAATAATCAAATAAACCAGGGCCCTGGGAACGTGACTTAAGAGTGTGTGCTTCTGGGTAGCTCCCAGTGATAAGCAAGTACATTCGAGTAGTCACGGATTATTGGACTAGTGATCTAAGGATGGTAGAAGTCATTTAGAGAGGTGTTAGTACATTATTCCTTTCTAAATGATGGGTGTTACACAGAGGGGCATTTTCGTCATTACACTAGTAGGTCAAAGACATCGCACATGCAAAATTATTCGTGGGGTCAGTGTTACCATATGGTGATAGTTGGAACACTTAGAATGACAAAATATAGCTACTAGGTAGCAGGGATATTTTGGTCATTTTAATAGCCATGAATAATTTGTCTTTTGGTCCCCGGGGTAGCTCGATATAACTCATGTATTTTTAATACATTTGGCCTATTGGGTGGATTACATGAGAGAGAATTATTTTATTCAGAATGGTCCATTGGGCTAGAATAAAATAATAAGTTCATTGGTTTTAATTAATTAATTGGGCTAACCCAATTAGAAAATTAATTAATTGGACTTGGCCCACTAGGGTTTGGCCCACTAGGGTTTTAACCCTAGGGTTCTCCCTATATATATTCTCTCTTTTGTTTGTTTTTCTACCTAAGTCGTTTTTCTCTTCGTCACCAAGAGAGGCCACGAGTTTTAGAGTCATACCTTGGAAGATCAAGAGATCTGATGCGAAGGAGCCGACGAATCGCAGGACAGCCGTCATCTCCGCCACGCGAAGAAGCCGTCGCGCCTCCTCCTTCTATCACTCCATTCCGACCGGTAATCCGAAAGAAAAGTAAGTCTTCTAGATTCTTATCTATACGAGGATCGATTTTGTTTTAAAATCGCTTCCGTTGCATGCTTTGATCCTCGTAAACGGTCCTTCAGCATCGTGCCATGTGGCATCCTGAGATAGCCCTCCGAGATACCCAGCTATCTTTTCATTGCTGCCACGTGTGTCGCACTAAAAAAATAATCCCAACGCATGCATCCACCACGTTTTGATCCCTAGACCTACTGCTTCCCCTACGCACGAGTGACCAACTTACCTACGGGCACCTTCAATAATATTTGTGCATATATTAGCTAAATAGTGATCTGGCTTGTTGAGCCAACTTGCTCATATTAATTAAGTTTGATGATTAACAAAAAGAGAATTTTTAACATACAAATTATAGTTTTTTTAGAGATTAACAAAAAGAGTATTTTTCTTAAATATATTAATTGTAGTATCGAATTATTTTTTATTACTTTATAAAATATTTTTTTCATAGCATATGTATTACCAAAAATATTATTTCTTGTTAAACTAGGTGCATGTGCTTGGGTTTGAACCCAAGACCTCCTATTTGTCCAAGCCTTCTTTTGCCAACTGATCTACAAAGCCCCTTGGTTATTTGAGTGCACATATTAAATTTAAGTTATACTAAACTTTTCTTGCTATAACGGTCAATTTTTTTACCATTGGAAAAGTGGCTAAAATGCCTATAAATACCCCTCAAACTCATTTTTTGAGTATCCAAGTACTTCCATTGCATATCCAAAGAATTAAAAGCTCTCAAACACTCTCAAGCAAAGCATTCGAGCAATCTGAGGCTCTCGAAGCATTATTGTATATCCACCGAAGAGCCACAAAGCAAGAAGAGAAAAGTTCTTTAAGTCTTCTACGACAAATTCGAACTTCTCCATTTGAGGTTACAAATTTATTTATTTATTTAAATATTATTACCTTGTATAATTTATTCTTAATTGCTTATTTGTGTCCAAGTGTGGACAAATTATTTGTAACATTTAAATTACCATTCTAGATTGTATAGGTTTCCTAGAACCATTAAAATCTAGGTGAATCTAGTTTCCAAGTTAAGGTAGGTAGAAAATCTTAGTGTAATGGTCGCCTAGAGCCCATTCTAATCTAGGTGTGTATCTAGTTTCGAAGGTGAGTTAATGTGGAAACCTTGGTGATTTTGATTTAGTGGAACCCCAATGATGGTTAGACTTTGGGAGAATAGATTAGGTATGTGTGGAAACACCAAACCACTATAAATTGTATTGTGCCTTATATTATTTATTCTTGTTATATTTTGTGGCTTACATTATGTAATACCTAGGAATTTCTCAAGGATATAAATGGGATTTTGTGAATGGTGTAACTGGAACTTTTGGAAAAAGAAGGCTCTAGGGTACACTAACGCAGCTTTAGGCGACCGAATCAACCAGAGGGAGTACCTCGGACCTTAGATGATTAAGGAAAATGGTATAGTAAGGACGAGTAATACAAGTTATGATTTTAGGAATTAAAAGAAGTGGGATCGGGAACAATTTTTAGTACAACTATCGACTAGGTAGGGAAAATCGAATCGATGTATGGATCATCCAAAAAGTCAACAGAGCGTGTTAAGGATCAATACTTTATGTGGGGAACAACCCTTAAGCGATTTCGGGTTAAAACGAATGGGTTAAAGTCAAAACGATCAACCAGGCTTAAGTGTAGTTTTCTAAATTTACCCGAGAGAAGTCAAAACGGTAATTTTTTGGGAGTTTCGAGGATCAAATGAAGAGTGATAATCTTGTGGGCCTTAGTGATATATTTGGTTAGGTCAGGGGCATCATGAAAAGGGTAGAAAAGTCATTAGATGAAAGCATAGGGTCAAAGTGTAATTAACAAAAGTTTCAATGTGAACGCAAATAAGAGAAAACGGCCACCACAAATTGCCGCACGTGGAGGTTGAATCTGGAGATGGGATTGCCGAGGGAGGTTCAGGGGAGGCTATGTACGGTGCTAGGAAGCTTGGAGGCCAAGCCTTGGTCATTAATTGGTGGAAAAATGGCCGAAAATCGCCTATAAATAGCGAGGGTTTTGACTGAATCTTCACACAAAAATTGGCCGCGTTTTGGTGCGAATCGAGGGGAGTGGATAGAGGGCTTTATCACTTTGGTGTGTGGGCTTTGTTTCTGGAGAATTTCATATCAAAATGAGCACGTTTGAAGGCTGGTTGAGCAAGGCCAGAAAAGCCGAAGCGGTCCACCTCTGCTGCCTGCAACTAGCCTTCCGGTGGGTTTTTCGGTGGCTTTTCAACTTGAAAATGGTACCATTTTGATCGACATCGAGAGGGATTTAAGGGGGTACCTTTTGTTTGGCCATCGGAGTCGTCGTCGTCGGCCGAATATTTGGCCATGAGCTACACATGCAACACATCACTTGCACCCACACGCCAGGTGCGTGAAGGCACGTGCATAGCGGCATTTTGGTATTTTTCTCTATAGTATTTTTATTGATTTATTTTAGGATTTATCATGCTGAAATATTTGGAAAAATATTTGAGGAGATAATTATTTTGTAATTATCGAGGTGAAAATTGGGAGAAAATAGAGAAAATTATGAAAAAATTGATGAAAATTGATTTTTGATGCTTCCTTAATTAAATATGATGTTTAAGGAGTATCGTGGCTCGAGGTTGAGCATAAGTTCAAGAGTTGGTGATTTGGCACAAAAATCGAGGTAGTGCATAAGGATCGAGGTGATCCGAATACGTTCGAGGTGAGTAGTCTGATTCTAGCTTTATCTTATCTTGAAAATGTGTTGGAATGTGTGTAGTGGGTTTAGGTAAGCGGTTTTACCCTTCAAAACTTAGGTTACACGCGATTGGACTAGTTCAAGTGAGCGATTTTACCCTCTAGAGCTTAGGTTGTTTTGTAAAGGTGTTTTACTTATGTACTTATGGCATCATTTGCATATTGAACATGAGGTATATTGCATCAACTGTTTTTACTTATAAAAGAGTCGGTGCATGGTGTGTGATTTTCATATCATCGAGGTATTGGTATTCGTGTCGGTGTTGTGTCCGTGTGGGACGGGATGGGGTCTTCTTGAGAATAGGACAAGGTTAATTCAGGTGAATGAGTGACATGATAGGGCACTCGAGAGATTAAGTATGTCGTGGCAAGGTCAACCCCAACGGTGTGGAATGGATTTTCCACGGGAGGTTGAGTATGTCAGGGAGATTTCTCAAGTTAGACATATTGCATGTTGTTGTGTTTGTATATGCCATGCTCGTATGTCTTCATGCATTTTGTAATCTGTTTCATGCCATCACTTAGATGTTTTATCATCTAACCTGGGTTATGCCCCTGGAACGTTTAATGTTCCAATTAGAGACTGCTGTGAAGGCAAGGACGTGGCTAGTTGAAGGCTAACAGTGCTTAGTATGTTAGTTGTTGTAGCATTTGGAGGCAATAGTATCTACTTTGATATATGTATGAACAATTGTACGATAATGATATTATCATATGGTAATGTTGTATTATGTATTCCGATGTGGGAACACAATGTATGAAACTCATGGTAAGCCATGACATTTTGGTGATATTTATTCTGCTGCATTATAATATGTCTCATTTAGTTTAAGATTATTGATCTTGTTAGTTAAACGGGCAAGACTGGGATTCTCAGGGTTTGTATTTACATGTGAAGATTGTTCTTGACATACTGCACGTGTTGCACTTGGAAGAAAAGAAAAAAAAATAAATAAATCCCAAGAATTGCCTTATAGTGACACGCCTGGCGAGGCGGCGTGTTACACATTAATTATTAATCTCAAATATAATTTATTATATTTATTAAATATATATTCTTAAATAATTATTAATCAAGAATATTCATTAAAAGGGAGAAAAATTTTAAACACTCAATTCACCCCCTCTCTTGAGTGGACATACCTTAAGAGACGAATAATTGGTATCAGTGCAGACTTCTAAAATAGTTAAACTCTTAGTTTACACTTTAACTCAGAAGAGATCTAGATGGACGCATTCACCAACCAAGCTATAGCCAAAGGATCCTCACCCTCTAGACCACCATTATTTGATGACACAAATTTTGCTTATTGAAAAGTGAGGTTGGAGTCATATTTATTTTCAATAGATTATTAACAACAACAACATATCCAGCCTTTATCCCACTATGTGGGGTTGGCTACATGAATTCTAGGCTTCTATGTATTTTTGTCTTTTGTCATATCTTCATTTAGGCCCATACACTTCATATCAAACTTTAATGTCTCTCCCAAAGTCTTCTTGGGTCTACTTCTACCTCTTTTTTTGACTAATTATTCCATTTCATCAACTCTTTTCACAGAAGCGTCTCTTGGTCTCCTTCTCACGTAACCAAACCATCTTAGTATAGTCTCTCTCATATTCTCCTCGATTGGCACTTCTCTTACCTTATTATGAATAACCCTATTTCTAATTTTATCTTTTCTTGTATGGCCGCACATCCATCTTTGCATCCTCATCTCTACTACGCTTGTCTTTTGCTCATGCTAGTATTTGACTACCCAACATTCTAAGCCATACAACAAGACTGGTCTTATACCTGTCCTATATAATTTTCCTTCTAGTTTTAATGGGATTTTACCATCACATATCACCCCCGATGCATTTCTCCATTTTAGCCAACCTGCCTTAATTCTATTCGTGACATCCTCGTTAATTTCTCCATCTTTTTGAATCACTAATTCCAAATATCGAAAATATTTTTTTCTTTGTAAGATTTGGTCTTCCAATTTTATTATAACATCCTCTACTCTTGCATTCTTACTAAATTTACATTCCATATACTCTGTTTTCCTTCTACTTAATTTAAATCCCTTAGATTCTAAATTGTTTCTCCACAACTCAAGCTTAGTGTTTACTCCCTCTTTTGTTTCATCCACCAACACTATTTCATCATCAAATAGCATACACCATGGCACCTCTGTCTGAATGTCTTTAGTGAGTTCATCCATTACTAAAGCAAACAAGTATGAACTTAGTGTTGAACCTTGATGCAGTGCCATTGTAATTTTAAACGGTTCAGTATCCCCTTCGCATGTTCTGACCTTTGTCTCTACACCATGATACATGTCTTTAAGGACTTGTATATAGGCTATTCGGACTCTTTTCTTCTCTAAAACCCTCCATAATACTTATCTAGGGACCCTATCATAGGCCTTTTCTAGATCTATAAACACCATATGTAGGTCCTTCTGATAATCCTGATACCTTTTCATTAAGCACCTCAGTAGGTATATAGCTTCTATTGTTGACCTACTAAGCATGAAACCAAACTGATTTTCTGAGACCTCTGTTTCTTTTCTGAGCCTCTGCTTTATTACTCTTTCCATGAGTTTCATAGTATGACTCATTAACTTAATTTATCTGTAATTTTCACAGTTTTGAACATCTCCTTTGTTCTTGTATATAGGAACCAAAGTACTCTTCCTCCACTCATTTGGCATCTTTTTTGTTTTAAGGATCGTGCTAAATAAAGAAGATAAATGTAAAATAGTTAGAGATGGTTTTGTCACAACTTCAACTAAAGAAGATAAATGGACCAAAGAAGATATTATAAAATACCAAATGGATCCTAAAGCTAAATATAAATTTTTGTTCAATCCTTCCTAGTGAATATGAAAAATTATCTGTATGTTCTATATCACATGAAATTTGGAGAAAATTAGAAGTAGTATATGAAGGTATCGATCAAGTAAAAGATACTAAGATTAATCTCTTAATGTCACAATATGAAGAATTTAAACTACGTCAAAATGAAAATATTAGTGATATAAATGGTAGATTCCAAAAGATTATAAATAATCTTAAAATTGTAGAAAAAATAATTTCAGAAGAAGATCAAATTAAGAAAATTCTTAGATCTCTAATAGTAGACTAGCAGCCTTTAGTGACTGTTATTTCTCAAGTTAAGAATATAAAAGAATTAAAAATGGAAGAATTAATAAGAACACTTCTAACTCATGAATTAATATTAAGTAAAATAAATGACGACATGAAGGACAAGAAAGATAAGAAAATCTCGGCTCTAAGAGTAAATGAAGAGAAATGCTTTATGGCTATAAAAGAAAATGAAGAAGAGGAAGATAACATAGAGTTAGAAGAATTACAAAAAGCATACGAAGAACTATATATAAAATATATATCTATTAAGAAAGAAGTAAAAACAAATAAGAAGAATCATAAAGAAAAAAATGAAAAATTAAAGAGTGAAATAAAGAACTTAAAAGAAAAATCACAAGAACTCATGGAAGAAAATGAAGATAAATTAAAAGATCAATTAATTAATCTTGAAGAAGAAAATAAAATATTAAAAACTCAAAATGATAAATTATTAGTAGAAAAGAAAATCATAGGGAAAAGTTTAGCCACATTAATTTTAAAGAAAAATTCAAAACCCAAACAAAGGTACAAAACACCTAAAAGAGAATGAAAACAACCTAGATAGAGACCCCAACCTAAGATAAACAACATAGTACAAATGTGGATACCCAAAGTGGTGATGTAAACAATAAATGAGTTAGATCACAAAATTTTAAATGTTGCTCCTTATCCACATATATCAAGAATAGTTAAATCATTTGATCCTGATGAAAAAAGATTTAAGGAACCCATTTATAGACGGGAACCCAAACCTAAAATGTGATCTTATCAAATATGTAGATGTGTGTGAGGATCACAATGGGAAAAAAATTGTATATGGATAGTGTATGCTCACTACATATGACTAGTGAGAGAAATTTATAGATCTTACTCCCAAAAAAAGAAGGTGTGTCACCTTCTAGAGATAATGCCAAATAGTAAAGAATGACAACATTATTTTTGTGGCATAAAATATATATTAGGTTACGCAATTCCAAACCTCATCAAGGAAATTTTGATCAAGTTGTTAGGCTTACTAAGAATGTAATATCAACCAATAAGCCTCTACAACTCTTGCACTTAGATCTATTTGAACCTACACAAATTAAAAGTTTGGGTGGAAAACATTATATGTTGTAGTAGAAAATTTCTCTAGGATTACTGGTTGTGCTTTTGTTTTTAGGTGATGAAATTTTTTAAATCTTTTGAAAGAAAGCTAAGAGAATTCAAAGAGAATACGATGATAAAATTGTCTCTCTAAGACACGGATGATTTAGATATGTTTCCCAAGAATTATAAATTTGTGCAAGATCATCCAATAGATCAAATAATTGGAGAACCAAGTCAAGGTGTAAGGACTAGAGCATGCTTGCATCAATATTGCAACAATGTAACCTTCATATCTAAAGTTGAAGCAACTTCCATAGATCAAGCATTAGAAGATGAGTTTTGGATTAAGGTTATGCAAGAAGAATTAGATCAATTCAAAAGAAATGAAGTATGGGAATTAGTTCCTAGACCCAATGATAAATCTATAATAGGAACCAAGAGGTTTTCAAGAATAAATTAGATGAAAATGGAAATATAATAAGAAACAAAAGCCTTGAGAAAGACATCCATTTTGAAGAATCATATGCCACGGTAGCTAGGTTAAAAACAATCAGGATTCTTTTAGCCTTTGCCTCTCACATGAAATTCATGTTATATCACATGGGTTTTCATAGTATCTAGATAGCATGAGTCATATCCGGATGAGTTTAAAGTAATATCCAGATGTTGTTTTAGTATATCCGGATGCCTGCTATGCATATTCAAATAGGATTCTTCATATCTAAATGTCTCTTTTTCCTATCCGAATGAGTTGATTAGCATCCGAATGGCCAGGGTTCATATCCAAATGTTTTCTTGTGCAAATTTTGTTTCTGTTCTTTGAAATAATAATAATAATAAATAAATAAAATAATAATAAAAAGGGCTGACCCAGATAAGGTCGAACCTCCTCTCTATTATCTCTCTCACTCTCTTCCTCCTTTCACTCGAACACCTCTTTGTCACGCTCTTCCTCTTCTCACCCGAATACCCCTTTCTCTCTCACTCTTTTGTTCCCTTTCTTGTTGCCGGCATTGTCTTCACCAGTTGTCGTCCCGTCATCACCTCTATTCCTCCGCGTCGTTCCATTTTCAATCTGCCTCTTCAGGCTCAGGTAAATATATATATTTTTTTCTTTTTCTTTCTTTTCATTTTGGTGTGTGTTATCATGTTCGTGTCTTTGTCGTCCCACCAATTAGATCCACGGTGAGTCTTCGTTTTCATTTTTTTTTTAGTTATTTGTTGTTCCTTCATATATCTCGACCCTTCTTTGCCTTGGTCTCCTTCCTCACTTTAAAACATTCTTCACTCTCAGAACCCCATCTCCCTCAAATCTCTGGCATCTCCCTTGTTTTCATTGTGTCACCTTCATCCAAATTCGACCTTCAAATCTGTTGCCCATAGCCATCCTTTGCGTCTACAACCATCTGCATCCTTGCTACTGTCGCTACTACCTGCGGCCTTCTTACCAACCCCCAAATCCCTTACCTCTCTCACTCCATCTATTCGTCCGTCCGTCTATCTGCTCTTTCGTCTATCCATCTGTCCGTCTGCTCGTCCATCTGTTTGTCTGTTTGTCTAACCCAATCTACCTAGTCCCAACATCCAGCCAGATCTGGTCAGATCTACCCAGTACTCAGATCTAACTAAATCTACCCAAATCTACCCAGTTAAAAAAAAAACTAAAAGATCATGTTAGGACCCGGCACTCCGTGTAGTGTTTGCAAAGTCTTGAGAAGAAAATGTACCAAATTGTGTGTCTTTACCCTTTATTTCTACCATGAAGGACCAACTGATTTTGCAGCTCTCCACTTGGTTTTCGGTGCTAGTAATGCCTCCAAACTCCTAGCCCAGCTTCCGGTAAGTGATCGTTATGGGGTTGCCGCTACACTCTTATATGAAGCTCAAGCTAGGCTTTAAGATCCTATTTAAAGCTGTGTCTCCTACATTTTTTCCCTCCAACAATAGATCCTCGATCTTCAATTTCATCTAGCTTTATTGGAGGAATTACTATTTGCAAACTCTTATACAAACTCTCTCAATGTTCAAAATTGATTTCACCTAGAAACTAATTCAAACCCATATTATGACCATGAATCTTTCCTCATGGATGATCCAAACCCTATTTTGAATTTTGAAAACCCAGTCATCCAAGAAGAAAATGTGTCATTTCATTATTTCCAGGAGACTAGTTCGCAACATTATCCAGTTAAAACTAGCAGCACCCAGTGGCCATTCCCAGGTGATATCAATGAACTTGGATCCGTCGTGTTCGACATCTATCATCAGCACTGAGCATCGGCGAAATCCAAAGCTATTAACGTGGGTGACTTAGATTACTGCTTTGTAGATATATTCTATGTTGTGTAATCTTATTTCTATGGTTGGAATTGTTAGTGCGAAATTCTATGATGAGTATGACATACTATTTTTTGTACTTTACGTTGCATCTATATTTTTAGTACTCTTTGTTTATTATTCATCATATTGTTTATGCAGATTATGCTTGGTAAATATCTCTTATGGACTATATTGTTTAAATCTATATTCTTTTCACTAACAATATCTTTTTTATTATGACAAAAAGGGGGAGAAAATGAGATTTTATATATGAGAGTAAGTTGTAATTTTAAGATGTAATATTTTTGCATGGGGGAGAAAAATGTATGATAAATTTTTATGATTGAGAAATTTTGTATGTGAAAAAATTGTATATCTCAGAGATAGGAAATCAATCTAAGCATTCAAGGCAAGTAGGTGCAATTAAGGCAATCTGTAACACCCCGTCTCGCCAGGCGTGTCACTATAAGGGTATTCCTGGGATTTCTTTTTTTTTTTTTCTTTCTCCAAACTCAACACGCGCGGTATGTCAAGAACAATCTTCACATGCAGATACAAACCTCGAGAACCCTAGCCTTGCCCGTTCAACTATCAAGATCAATAATCTTAAACTAAATGAGACATAATACAACGCAGTGGATACATTAACATCAAACACCGTAGTTCTTGCATTGTGTTTTCTTAGCAAAATACGCAATACAGATCAAATGATAACATTGTTATTATACAACTGTTCATTTACAACCTGAAATACGTACTAAGGCCTACAAATGCTACAACGGCTATCAAACTAAGCACCATAGGCCCTCAACCGGCCACGTCCTTGCCCTCCCAGCAGTCCCTAGTTGGAACATTAAGCGTTCCAGAGGCATAACCCAGGTTAGATGATAAAACATCTAAGTGACGGTATTGAAACAGATTATACAATGCATGAGAGACACACAAGCATGGCATATTTAGACAAGCGGCAACATGCAAAACACGTCTAACCTGAGAAACTCCCCTGACATACTTAATCCCTCGAATGCCCCACTGTAACACCCGTTCACCTGGTCTAATGTTAATCCCTCGAGTGCACTGTCGTGACACCCGTTCACCTGGTTTAACATTGTTCCCTTGAGTGTCCTAATGTGACACCCGTTCACCTGGATTAACATTGTCCCATTCTCAAGTAGACCCCAATCCGTCCCACACAGAAAACAACATTAACACAAATATCAATACCCCGATGATATGAAAATCACATGTCATGCACCGACTCTTTTGTAAGTAAAAACAGTTGACGCAATATATCACATGTATAATATGCAAATGATGACATAAATACATAAGTGAAACGCATAAGCATAGCACCCCGAGTTTTGGTGAGACCGCTCACCTGAACCAGCTACACTCACACCAAGACATTTTCCAAACAAGGGTAAACTAGAGTCAAACCACTCACCTCGAACTCATTCAGATCACCTCGATCCTCGTACTCTACCTCGATTTGTGTGCCAAATCACAAACCTTTGAACTTATATTCAACCTCGAGCCAAGATACTTCCTAAAAATCATATTTAATTAAAGAAGTATTAAAATCTATTTTCTTCAATTTTTTCCTAATTTTCTCCCATTTTTCACCTCAATAATTCCAAAATAATTATCTCCTCAAATATTTTTCCAAATATTTCAACATGATAAATCCTAAAATAAATTAACAAAAATACTAGAAGAAAAATGCCATAATGCCCCTATCACACGCGCCCTCACGCACTTGGCACGTGTTTGTGCGTGGAAGCTAGTGTGTGCAGCCACGCGCCATCGTCTTCTTCCTCAAAACCGGCCGGCGACGGCTCCTCTGATGACTAATCTGACCTTACCCCCTTCAAGCCTTTGATGAGTCGATCCCATTGGTTCCATTTTCCAACCGAAAGGACGCTGGAAAAGCTGCCAAATTGGCAGTTGCAGGCGGCTCGCGGCGGTCCGCCACCAACCCTCGGCCGAGTTCAAACACCCTTTAAACATCCACCAAAATGCTCCAAATTGCTCCCAAAATCTTCTCCTTGACACAAGAATAAAAACCTCCTTATTCACTCTCCCAAAATCATTCAAAAACTCGATCGATTTGAAGCCCAAAAACCAAAACCCTCGGTCTCCCTTTTATACCCAAAAACCAACCAAAATCCGGCCAATCACCGGCCACCATTGCTCCCCAAGACTCCCACGGCCGAATACAACCTTCCCCAAGGAAGCTTCAGTCGTCCCATCGCCGGAAACGGCCTCCACGTGCGGTGGCAGTGCGGCGGCCGAAATCCATTTGCGTTCACACTATGCCATTTTCTGTTTTTTACACTTTCACCCCCTATTTTCTTCTAATGCCATTTTTCTCCTTTCCATGACACCCCTGATAAATCCAACTACACCATTAAGACCCTCAAGATTAGTATTCTTCATTTGATCCTTGAAACTTCTGAAAAATTACTATTTTGACCTCCCTCGAGCAAATTTAGAAAATTACACTTTGGCCCAATTGATCATTTTGACCTTAAATCCATTCGTTTTAACCCAAAATCACTTAAGGGTTATTCTATACATAAAATATTAGTCCTTAACACGTCCCATTGACTTTTCGGATATCTCTAACGTCGATTTGGTTTTCTCAGCCCAGTTGACAGTTGTACCGAAAACTGTTCCCGATCCAATTTCTTTCATCACTAAAAATCATAATTCGAATCATTTGTCGATACTGTACAATTTTCTTCGGCTATCTAAGGTCCGGGTTACTCCCTCCGACTGATTCGATTGTCTAAAATTGCATTAGTGTGTCATATAGCCTTATTCTTTTGATAATTCCAGTTTTACCCTTCATTAAATATCATTTATATTCTTAATAATTTTCCAGGTATTACATTCTCCCCCCTTTAATAAATTTCGTCCTCAAAATTTGGTCCGTGACAATTGTATCACCACCGGTGTTAATGACTCCCAAATGTAATGCCCTATATACCATTTCTAGTCCTTAACAATCATTTGTAATTTACATCTTCATATGGTTTGAGTTTGGCAGACTCGTTTCTTATCTTCCAGAATATCCCGTTGTAGCTCCATATTGGCAGCTACACACTCTCCCCAAAATAATTTATAAAACCTAGTACCATTCCCAATTGTGTCCTCAAATTACTTTTTATTTGGCTCTTAAATCTCCCAACCCAATGTCAGGATCACACCAAGATTGAGCTAACTCGGCTGCCATGATGGCACAGAAATTGATAACATTGAACTTACTCAGCGTATCTTTCTCTCAATTATCTCGATCGCATATTATCTTTAGAGATAATTCCTCAGCCTCTTACGGTTGGTTATACAAATTATCCACTTAGGTCTCCCAAAAACACAATTTCTCTTACAACCGCCTAACATCCTGATATGTTACTATTTCTCTTCCAAACACTATCCATCAATCAGATCAATTTATCTCAACTCAGAACTCCCGTGTCGTTTCAATTTATTGTTCACAAAACAACATTCTACCGTTATATTATTAACTCGAGCACTTAGACCTATACGTTATTCATGGCACCTCACCCTAGAACTGTTAAATGCTCTATCACACCTAATCGATGCTTTCCACATACTTCTCATGTGAGAAACGATCTCTCTATTGAATCAAACAAGATCCCTATTATCCCCGATTCTAAGAATAGATTTAATCTTGTCCCTTTTAGGCAACCTAGTTTTCACACAACTTCCTTAAATGAAAACCTTACTGGACAACTTTTGGTTCTCATCAGGTCTATAGCAACACCTAGCATAACTTTAATACCTTAGCCTACTGTCTTACAACCCAAATAAATTTTCGTAGTGAAACTAGAAACTCACGTCTTCCTCTAATAACCACGTCTCTCTCGAGAAGAAAAACACTTTCAATTACCTATCAACATATAACTTACCATATCCCTATGTTGTTTTTGTCTCTTTCAATTCGTCAACTCATGTTCTCAAAGGTACCTAGGTATACTTACCATTGCTGCAATCTTTTTATATCACCAAAGGCAAGGTTTAAAAAAAAACTAAATCGCAACCAATTACTAAGAATTCCTAAGGTGTGTAATATTAAATAAACTAAGAGCCAAGTCGATAACAATAATTAAATTCCTCCCAAAGCTATATCTAGAAAACAATCATCCCACCTCTTACTTAACACATTTTTCCTAAGCAACTTCACAGCACATGTTTATACCAAGGATTACTCCATTCCTGGTTAGGAGCTACCTCGACCTAAGAGCAATATTACTATTTCACCACAACTCCTGGATTTTCTGAGTATATTCATCACCTCCTAGTAACCTTAACTTCACGAATTTCAGTCATGAACGTAATTATCCTAGAAGAATCCTTCACAAATTTCTGTTAACAGCTCGCCAAACACTATTTCGTCGCTTGAGATTACATTTCCTTCTTTCGATTCTCTTTTGACTATCGACTATTATAATCCACATGGCAACTATCCCACTTAGGTCGTCTTTCAAGCTGTCAACCTTTTTTCCATAATGATTAGGGATCCTGTCACAATACTCTAGTCCCTTGGAATCTGGACTCTAAACCATACGTAACATCCTCAGTGTTTCCCAAACTTTAGTTCCTGACCGTCTCCACAGTTCACTGTGTTGCTCCGACTTGTAGGTATCACACCCCAAACCGCGAGCCAACCACCAGTCCTCTACCTTGGTCCCTAGGCTCAGATCCATTGTTACAGACCAAACACCAATGGTGTTATCGCTACGTTAGAACTCCTTACTCCGTCTCCAAGAGCTATAGTGGTTCTTATTAATACTAGTTCAAATCCCTGATCTCTTGGATTCCCTAATTTTCTTTTTTCAGAGTAATACTCAATCATATCGTGCACCCTTATCCTAACCATTCCTAAAACTTTGGATTTCTTTCTCACAATTTAATCTCTTTTACTTTCCAAATTTATCACGCACGTGACGAAACCTCATGCTCCTATTGCTGCTTTTGCAGGCATTCATAATTTGTCAAACATTCCAACATTAATCATATTCTAAACGTATACTAGATCGTTCAACCATATTCTCTCATTGCCATATGCTTAATCTATCACAAGATTGGCTTAGAAATTCCATTCTCCTTATATATTTATTCCACGGTTGACTTTCAACTAACACCCACTCTATAGGTCATTATGTCAATCATTCCTATTTCTTTGAATCTATTAGGATCAACTTTAATTTTGTTAAGACCTAATCAAGTCCCAAGATATCTTTACGAGCTTAATCAAGCTTTAGCAAGCCTATCTCATTGCTTGGTGCCTTAAAATTCAAGCCAAGACTTTTATGACTACCCCTCGGTCCTTGACAATCATCGTTATGCTAACTATCTTCTTTTGAGTTTGAATCTTCTTAAATCGGCTAGGGTCATTTCAAGCTTAAAATATAATCGTCTCCACAGGTTGAAATACCATTTTATCTCCAAGTATATACAGTACGCATAAATTTTCTTTTAACAACATCAAAGTCATACTCATAATTCCCTTATCCCAATTTTTTTCTAATTTCCAAGGTTCGTCACAAATCTCTAATCTATCGTTGTTCCTTATATTATTTACAATCTCAAAATCATCAAGTAAGGTTTCATTTTGCAAATCCTCTATAAGCCAAAAGATTCTCTCAAATTTCCAATTTAACTGAAAAGTTCTAATCTTCAAAACATGCGGATCTTGCGTTTGATATCCAAGTAATTTTTCGGTCGCACCTTGACCCTAACTATAGCTGATTTACAGTCGATCCCTCTTTGTCTCGTAGTCACTATTTGAAATTCCAAAATCCTAAATTATCAAAATTTCACTCAAAAGGAAAATTCCCACTATAACCTAGAGCATTTTATTCAAGCCAATTACTACTGAGAAAAACTTATAAACACTTCAAACAAGAATTCGATCCTCAATGAGTTCCGATTCATTTTCCTCGTCTGATCCTAAACTAATATCCTCGATATAGTTCTTTTTTTTCTATCATCTCCCAAAACTTCCATAAGACTTAAATCTACGCCTTAACTTTCTTTGTCCTTGAATAACATATGAAACCATACGACTCGTCCCTATGAGTCATTTTCTTAAGGTAATATTTCCTTATTTCCACTATCAACAATTCTGGTTTCTCTATCTCAATATCCCCATCAACAATTTCGGATTCCTAAAATCCTCAAATTCTATTTTCAAAAGCTTTTATCGAATCATCCTGGGTTTCTTATCGGGTCGTTCCTTAGGATTCTCAATCTATACCAAGTCATTCTTTCCCTTGAATCCTTATACCATTCGATCAAAACCTGACTTACAATTAGGTTATGTCATATCAAACTATTCCTCCACAACTTGCTTCGGTTTTTCATGAGGAACAACCCTTCATAGGTTTTAGGAAGAAACGAATGGATTTGAGGCCAAAACAAAGATTCGGGCCTAAGTGCAGTTTTTAGAAATTGCTAGAAAGAGGCCGAAACAAGGTTGTTTTGGAATCTTCGAGAGTCAAAATGATGTTTTAGGTCTTGAGGGGCTTAAATGAAATTATGGAAAGTTGAGGGGTTTAGTGAAAAGGGCTAAAATGAAATAGCCAAAAGTCAAGGGGCCAAAGTGCAATTAAGCAAAAGTTTGGCCAATCACCACCAAGTCTCCGGTCGTCGATTTCGGTCGATCCAACCATAGGGATGGCACGAGGGCTTGTCGAGAATCATCTTTTGTAAAGGCTCGAGGGAACAACGACCACTCGAGTGGTCGGATTTTGAAGAAAATCTGACCAGCTTTCGGTCGTTTTTGGCCGCCACCTGCAAGTGGCTTTCGTGGTCGGCAAGGGTCGATTTTGGGTCGATCCAGGAGCGGGTTATGCTCCTAAGGCAATGGGTTGGCCGACCTCGGGCATTTGGTCGCTCGATTTAGCCTATAAATAGGCAACCATGGTGGCCGAAAATTGTAGGTTTTGGAGCTTCAAATCGGCCATTTTTTTGAACAAATTGGGAGTTCAAAGCATGGGGCTTTTGTTGCCCATGACTTTTAGTTTCATTCTGGAGAATTTGAGCCATTTTCATGGCCGTTTGGTGGCGATTCGAGGCTCGCCGGAAAAGTGAGGCGGGTGGTCTGGCCGAAGGTTCAAAGCCTCGATGGGAGGTCTTCCGGTGGTCCTTTGAGGCTCAAATTTGGCCATGAGGATCGACTGGACGAGGGCTTTAAGATGGCATAGCTTTTCCAGATCGCCGGCGACCGGAACGCCGGAGAAGACGACCGGCGCGTGCTGGTCACGCGCCGTGCTTCACGCGCGCCCAGTCGCCCTAGCGCGTGTGGGCGCGTGCGGGCGCGTGGGTTTCCCAAAAATTGTGCAAAAATCTTGGAAAATTCTAGAAAAATGTTTTATGGAGGTTTGTGCAAAAATATTGAGATTTGGGATTCCCAATGCCTCGGTTTCCGTACCAAAGTGCCTCGTTTTGCGTGAAAACGCAATATCCGGGTAAGTTCAGTATTTTTCCTTGAAAGTTCATAGTATATAATGAATTTATGTGAAGTTAGATTTGAGGAAATAGTCTCGGTATATTTATTGGGATTTTTAGAAGGAAAAATGAAGGAAAATGAAAAGAAATAGGAAATAAATAGAATATTGAGGATATTTAGTAATTAAATATCATTTTTGAGGAGATCGAGATGATGAGGTTGGTGCAACTTTTGAGAGTTGGCACGAGGATCGAGGCAGGGCACGCATATCGAGGCGATGCACGCTTTTCGAGATATCTTTGTCTTTGGGCAAATGTGAGTGGTATTCTCACAAGAAGTTATATTCATGATATAATTGTTATATATGCATATTATTATGAATTGCAATATTCATTTGTCATATTGCATTGAAAGTCGTGATATTTCCATTGCACGATATTATTGTCATATTGAAATTGTGCATGGGGATGGGATGATACCCTCAGAGTGTAGCCGTAATTCCCCTAGGGCGTTGAGGGAATAACGTTAGGCCTATCCCGCAGACGTTCGGGATTTGCCTAGGATTCCTAGCCGGGCTGGGGATGCCTGGGAAGTTACATTATGGGTATTTGTTATTCATGTTATTGCATCATGCATCATATATATATGTTTTTGGACCCTCACTAGAAGTTTCATCTTCTAATGGGTTATGCCCCTGGAACATTCAATGTTCCAGTTGAGACTTGCAGTTAGGGCAAGGAGCAGGTTGGGATATGACGGCACGTGATGGCGTGGCCAATGGATTCGGTAGGAATTTCAATATTTTATTTATTGAGAAATGTATCTGATGTATGTATTCGAGGTTTCATATGATTGCACCTAGGGTGTTAGATGTTATCTCGGGAAATATGTATCAATGTATTTATGTATTTTGAGGATATGATGGTAACATATGGTACGAATTCTTTATGATATATATATATAAGTTGAATTCAGGTATGTACCGTATCAGGTTTCGATTAACGCTTCCGTATGTTTAATGATTTGTTGGGGTTTCCCCTTGAAATACGGTGTTTGATGTATAAGGTAAGGGATTATGTATGTATATGATGGACCCCAGCATAGTGACACGCCCTTCGATGGGACGGGGTGTTACAGTTGGTATCAGAGAGGAAATGTTGAGGACATAGGAAATGTCTGAAACTTATGTGACTCTAGTATAGATAATATTAGAGCGAACCTAAGGAAAAGGTCGCGTGTGGCTAGATAAGTAAAGCCACCGTAAGATTTGGGTATTGACGGTTACTGGATAAGTGCGTTGTAGTGGAAGTGCATGTCTAGGCTAGTTCTGGCTAAGGAAAGACTGGTACTTAAGTGAGTCCTTTGTGACCCACCACTCTTTCCTGGGAACTTACCTGGTGTACTCTTTACGACCGACACTATTTCAGTAGACGACTACTATTCCGGGTGAATAGTAGAATGCCTGATAGAAGCTAGTTCGAGTAGAATGATCTAGCAAGGATCCGATGTTATGATTGGAATGTAAGGAAGACTCGGTAACCATGATTAGGGATCCGAGAGATTTTGGAGACTATTGATTTGAGAACATTAGTCAAGATCACTGTAAGGAAAGATTGGATAACAGGTAGTTATCAAGGATGATCGGATCAGGAATGATTAGTCTGATGTGTTAAGACCTAGCTGATGAGTTAGGACCAAAGGATAAGGATTTTCGAGGATCATTTAGTATCTCGAAAATAAGATATGGGATCCCATGGATTGGGACAAACGAGAGGCCAAAGATGGCCAAATGATGGCGTGTGAGTGCGTCAATTGACATGGCAAAAGCGGTGCAATCGATGAGACTCGCAAAGGCGGGATAAGGGAACCCTAGCAGGGTGACAACACTACTGGTCGGTGTTCGCAGTGACAGATCTGGATCTAGGGACCGAGCAGAAGGCTTGTGATGAGCTTACGATCAACGTACCGGAGAAGCTAGTTAGCTGTCTCGCGGTATGGGTCAGGTGACCCAGGATCTAAGTTGCTTAGTGTACTGCCAAGGAGACGATCAGATCCTGAATATCTGGGGCAACACAGTAGGGTCTGTACCTTGTAGGGGAGATCTAAGTCCCAATGGGTGCGAGGTGTGCCACTAGCTATGGTTGATCGAGGTAGGAAGCCTAAGGAATCAAACCGAAATGAAATGGATTCAATATGGACTGTGTGTCCTATTTAAAGATTGCAATAGAATCATGAGATGGTCGTGTTGGGTGGCTCAAAGGAAAGCTACCTAACGTATGAAATGGAAAGAAAAGATGCATGCTCGTGAGCCATGTAGGCGCTACCTATGAGGTGATAGAATCACCAGGCCATGATAAGGGCCTAGAATAAAGGTTCTTACAGAAGGAGTTAGACTCAGGGCAACGACGACGAATGATAGTTCTTAGAGGACTACGACGAGACCGTGCAGTTTTTCACCCGAGATGCACCCGAGTGAGGGTTGACGTATGATGTAGGAGTAAGCCTACCATATGATGGGGGTGATGATGACAGCTGTGTGCTGGCTGACGGAAAGAGTAGTGCCTAGGAAGAACTAATTTAATGGTCGGGTGCCAATAGTCAACTGGATCTGAAGAACGAAAGGCGAGAGTCAGTAGATTCTCGGTATGAGATTTCAGGTAGTAGAGCATGACCGGTCCAAAGGCTTGATCGATGAATAGTGAAATGGTAGTCTCGACTCAAGGTAGAGCTCGGGTACTAAAAAGGAAAAAGTTGCTTGATAGGTCGTATCAACCCTAAAGGAATGATGAGGAAACCTAGTCAACAGAGGTTGTGACTATGGTTCAGTGTGCCAAACGAACCTGTTAAATCAGGTAAAATGGTCGGTAGTCAACCAGGCAAAGAGAGCTTAAGGGCACCATGATAAATGATGGATAGAAAGCCATAAAGGCAAAGGAAATCAAGTTCTTGGAAGACAAATGGAATCAGATATTATGATCTGATTTGGGATCTTTGAGGATTGATTGATATGAGATTTTTGAGGAATTTCTTGAAAGAAATGATTGAGGATCTAGAGGTTCGTAATAGAACTTTAAAGTTTTTCAAAGGAAGAAATCCAGTAAGGATGGGAGTATCGTGGGTAATGTAAGTACCTACCTGCTCTAGCTGGTAGTAAGGTTATGATTGTCGTCTTAAAGATTGTGCAAATCTTGGACGTGATTGAAAGGATCAGATGATGGCAGATGTGCCAAGATGATAGGTCACAGTAAGGGAAGCTGTGGACCCAAATTGATTGAGGATCCGAGATTTTCGATTATGGAGATTGGAACTCTCGTATGGCTAGACAGTTAGTCTAGGTAGCCTTAGTGGCAGATTGAGAAATGTATCGCTGAGTGATGTCAGTAAGTTATGGGAATAAGGAGCCTGTCGAGATATGGTACGGGCACTTGCGGTCAGTGAAAAGCCGTAAGAAATGGAAGATGATAGGATATATTCTCGGAAGATTTAACGGGATTATTTCTTAATAATGATTGCCAATGATAGCTTGAGGTTATAGGATGATTAGTCGTGTGTGGCTTGACTGAGGATATAAATTATCAGACTTTGAAAGAGGTGATAAAATAGAATTGATATCTTTTACCTTGAAATTGATGAAAGATGAAACAGCCGCAAGAGGCTGGGATATAGATGATTGATGTGTGATCGAAGTTAAGATAAGGGAATGAGGCATTCCGGAAAACGACAAATGGAGTCGTGATTTGATGATTTGACCAATGTACCATTCGCATTGAAGTCGCGTTGGTAATTGTGTTTATTGATGATATATTGGTGTACTCCTCGGTTAGGGAGACACATAAGGAACATTGAGGATCATAGAGTTAATGATATGATGATGTACTCCTCGGATAGGGAGACGCATGAGGAACATTGAGGATAATGTTAAGAAACATCATGATTGATGTTATGAATGAAATTGGCTTGCTAGGTAGTAAGCAGATCATGAAAGAATTGATGAGAGCATGAGGCTCTATATTGGTGAATGTGAAATCAAAGTTGATTGTCATAAGCACCATAAGGATCAGAAGTTTCTGAAAGGTAAGATGTCCTGATAGATATCAGGAGACGAGCCAAATGTTTTGAATAGAGGATGGTTCGAGGAAAGGTTGGAAACCTTAGTGAATGTAAATCTGAATATGATTGAGGATCCATAAGATTTGGAGATTTAGACTGGTATTGAAAAGTATCAGAAGTGACGGGAGTCGGGTCAATTACAACTCTCGGAGACGGGACAAGGAGGCTCTAGAAAGACAATAGCACCATGGGTGTGTGGCCTGTAACAGCGGATCTGAGCCCAAGGACCAAGGTATGAAGGCTAGTAATGAGCTTACGATCAACGTACCAGGGAAGCTAGTTAGCTGTCTCGCGGTATGAGTCAAGTGACTCAGGGTCTAAGTTGCTTAGCGTACTGCCAAGGAGACGGTCAGATTCCAAAGTTTAGGTACCACCATGACTGTTATGGTTTGACTAAGATCCAAGTTCCAATGGACCGGAGTGTTGTGATAGGATCCCTACCTGTCTATGAAATGATTGGAAGTTTTGAGGTTGACAAACTGTTGTCAGGGGTTCGAGAGAGAACTCTCTGAAATAGTTGTGTCCATGTAAGGACTCGTGAGAGAGTCAAATGAAAATGAACTGCTGGGTGCAGTAAGAGCTTGTGATAACTCAAAGGAAAGGGTTGCGTGATAGTGCAACAGGACTGAATGATGGCATGTGGATCATGCCAAGGCACAGAAAGGACTACCCGATGTATGACTTGGAACTGGCAAATGTGGTTTGTGCTCTCGAGGTTATGGAGACACTACCGAAATGATGGGGCATTGATATGCTCAAGAACCACGAGGAGCTTGAAGTATGAGTTCTCGCAGAAGGAGCTGAACGAGAGGTAGCAACGTTGATAGAGTTCCTTAAGGACTACGACTGCACTACTTCGTATCACCAGGCGCGTGGCAGAGAGGTGCCCAACGCAGGACTTGGTGGATAGCTGTGAGTGTCAGATGAAGTTGGAGGCTAGTTAGCCTGCTAACTATGATGGTAGTGCTGAATGGATAGTCTATTTTTATGGCTAGCCTGGTTGTTTAGCTGGATCTGGTGAACGAGATACGAAGGCAAGGGTGGTTGACAAGTGTACTTGTCTATGATGATGATATGGCTAGTCTAAGAGAAATGATTTTTGAAATGCGAGAGGGCATTCTCAAAGTTTTAGGGTAGGAAATGTGTGCCTAAAATGATGAATAATGTGTGGTCGTCTGAAAAGAGCCACAAGAGGAAATGGTGTGAATGACACGGTATGCTAGTAAGCATTGCTCGTGTAAGGAATGCAAACCGAGAGGTGTTTGCCAAATGATCAAATAGATATTTGATTTGAGGTGTTTAGGTAATAAGCTATTTTATGTCTTAGTTACCTGACTGACAGATGAAAATTTCGAGGACGAAATTTCTTTAAGGAGGGGTGAATATAATACCCGAGAAATTCTAAAGGACTCAAGGGTAATTTATCTTGGGGCAAAATTGGAATTTAAGGATAAATGAAGGGTAAAACGGTAATTTATTACCGTATAGATGATTGAATCGACTGCTGGGAGTACCCTGGAGCCGAGATGCCAAAGGAAAATTATGTGGCATTAATGAGCACCACGAGATAGGATTTATGGTGCAAAAAGAAATCGGAACAGGAACGATTTTTGGTACAGCTAAAAAGGCAGCTGCCAAATAGGCTGCAATACCGAATTGTCATAGACGACTTTTCGGAAGTCAACGGAAGCTTGAGGGAGCTTCGGTTTTTCATGAGGAACAACCCTTCATAGGTTTCAGGAAGAAACGAATGGATTTGAGGCCAAAACGAAGATTCAAGCCTAAGTGCAGTTTTTAGAAATTGCTAGAGGGAGGCCGAAACAAGGTTGTTTTGGAATCTTCGAGGGTCAAAATGATGTTTTAGATCTTGAGGGGCTTAAATGAAATTATGGAAAGTTGAGGGGTTTAGTGAAAAGGGCTAAAATGAAATAGCCAAAAGTCAAGGGGCCAAAGTGCAATTAAGCAAAAGTTTGGCCAATCACCACCAAGTCTCCGGTTGTCGATTTCGGCCGATCCAACCGTAGGGATGGCACGAGGGCTTGTCGAGGATCATCTTTTGTAAAGGCTCGAGGGAACAACGACCACTCGAGTGGTCGGATTTTGAAGAAAATCCGACCAGCTTTCGGTCGTTTTTGGCCGCCACCTGCAAATGGCTTTCGTGGTCGGCAAGGGTCGATTTTGGGTCGATCCAGGGGTGGGTTATGCTCCTAAGGCAATGGGTTGGCCGACCTCGGGCATTTGGTCGCTCGATTTAGCCTATAAATAGGCAACCATGGTGGCCGAAAATTGTAGGTTTTGGAGCTTCAAATCGGCCATTTTTTTGAACAAATTGGGAGTTCAAAGCATGGGGCTTTTGTTGCCCATGACTTTTAGTTTCATTCTGGAGAATTTGAGCCATTTTCATGGCCGTTTGGTGGCGATTCGAGGCTCGCCGGAAAAGTGAGGCGGGTGGTCTGGCTGAAGGTTCAAAGCCTTGATGGGAGGTCTTCCGGTGGTCCTTTGAGGCTCAAATTTGGCCATGAGGATCGACTGGACGAGAGCTTTAAGATGGCATAGCTTTTCCAGATCGCCGGCGACCGGAACACCGGAAAGACGACCGGCGCGTGCTGGTCACGCGCCGTTCTTCACGCGCGCCCAGTCGCCCTAGCGCGTGTGGGCGCGTGCGGGCGCGTGGGTTTCCCAAAAATTGTGCAAAAATCTTGGAAAACTCTAGAAAAATATTTTATGGAGGTTTGTGCAAAAATATTGGGATTTGGGATTCCCAATGCCTCGGTTTCCGCACCAAAGTGCCTCGTTTTGCGTGAAAACGCAATATCCGGGTAAGTTCAGTATTTTTCCTTGAAAGTTCATAGTATATAATGAATTTATGTGAAGTTAGATTTGAGGAAATAGTCTCGGTATATTTATTGGGATTTTTAGAAGGAAAAATGAAGGAAAATGAAAAGAAATAGGAAATAAATAGAATATTGAGGATATTTAGTAATTAAATATCATTTTTGAGGAGATCGAGATGATGAGGTTGGTACAACTTTTGAGAGTTTGCACGAGGATCGAGGCGGGGCACGCATATCGAGGCGATGCACGCTTTTCGAGATATCTTTGTCTTTGGGCAAAGGTGAGTGGTATTCTCACAAGAAGTTATATTCATGATATAATTGTTATATATGCATATTATTATGAATTGCAATATTCATTTGTCATATTGCATTGAAAGTCGTGATATTTCCATTGCACGATATTATTGTCATATTGAAATTGTGCATGGGGATGGGATGATACCCTCAGAGTGTAGCCGTAATTCCCCTAGGGCGTTGAGGGAATAACGTTAGGCCTATCCCGCAGACGTTCGGGATTTGCCTAGGATTCCTAGCCGGGCTGGGGATGCCTGGGAAGTTACATTATGGGTATATGTTATTCATGTTATTGCATCATGCATCATATATATATGTTTTTGGACCCTCACTAGAAGTTTCATCTTCTAATGGGTTATGCCCCTAGAACATTCAATGTTCCAGTTGAGACCTGTAGTTAGGGCAAGGAGCAGGTTGGGATATGACGGCACGTGATGGCGTGGCCGATGGATTCAGCAGGAATTTCAATATTTTATTTATTTAGAAATGTATCTGATGTATGTATTCGAGATTTCATATGATTGCACCTAGGGTGTTAGATGTTATCTCGGGAAATATGTATCAATGTATTTATGTATTTTGAGGATATGATGGTAACATATGGTACGAATTCTTTATGATATATATATAAGTTGAATTCAGGTATGTACCGTATCATGTTTCGATTAACGCTTCCGTATGTTTAATGATTTGTTGGGGTTTCCCCTTGAAATACGGTGTTTGATGTATAAGGTAAGGGATTATGTATGTATATGATGGACCCCAGCATAGTGACACGCCCTTCGATGGGACGGGGTGTTACAATGTGAATAGATCTTGTTCATCTCCACTTGACGCTAAAAGTATAATCAAATTGAAAACCTCAAATTTCACATTTCTAGAGTCTCCATACCATTTTCGACTATGTTCCGAACATCCCTTAGAGTTCATAATCTTGTTCTAAGTTCTCGTTCAACAGTTCTAACCATGCTAAGTTCAACAACCTAGTCAAATCGTCCTAGGGTTTTAACCTAGGGCTCTGATACCAATTGTAACACCCTGTCTCGCTAGACGTGTCACTATAAGGGTATTCCCGGGATTTTTTTTTTTTCTTTCTCCAAACTCAACACGCGCGGTGTGTCAAGAACAATCTTCACATGCAGATACAAACCCTGAGAACCCCAGCCTTGCCCGTTCAACTATCAAGATCAATAATCTTAAACTAAACGAGACATAATACAACGCAGCGGATACATTAACATCAAACACCGTAATTCTTACATTGTGTTTCCTTAGCAATATACGCAATACAGATCAAATGATAACATTGTTATTATACAACTGTTTGTTTACAACCTGAAATACGTACTAAGGCCTACAAATGTTACAACGGCTATCAAACTAAGCACCATAGGCCCTCAACCGGCCACGTCCTTGGCCTCGCAGCAGTCCCTGGCTGGAACATTAAGCGTTCCAGAGGCATAGCCCAAGTTAGATGATAAAACATCTAAGTGATGGTATTGAAACAAATTATACAATGCATGAGAGACACAAGAGCATGGCATATTTAGACAAGCGGCAACATGCAAAACACATCTAACCTGAGAAACTCCCCTGACATACTTAATCCCTCGAATGCCCCACTATAACACCCGTTCACCTGGTCTAATGTTAATCCCTCAAGTGCACCGTCGTGACACCCGTTCACCTAGTTTAACATTGTTCCCTCGAGTGTCCCAGTGTGACACCCGTTCACCTGGATTAACATTGTCCCATTCTCAAGTAGACCCCAATCCATCCCACACAGAAAACAACATTGACACAAATATCAATACCCCGATGATATAAAAATCACATGCCATGCACCGACTCTTTTGTAAGTAAAAACAGTTGATGCAATATAACACATGTACAATATGCAAATGATGACATAAATATATAAGTGAAACGCATAAGCATAGCACCCCGAGTTCTGGTGAGACCGCTCACCTGAACCCGCTACACTCACACCAAGATATTTTCCAAACAAGAGTAAACTAGAGTCAAACCACTCACCTCGAACTCATTCGGATCGCCTCGATCCTCGTGCACTACCTCGATTTGCGTGCCAAATCACAAACCTTTGAACTTATATTCAACCTCGAGCCAAGATACTTCCTAAACATCATATTTAATTAAAAAAGTATTAAAATCTATTTTCTTCAATTTTTTCCTAATTTTCTCTATTTTTCTCCCATTTTTCACCTCAATAATTCCAAAATAATTATCTCCTCAAATATTTTTCCAAATATTTCAACATGATAAATCCTAAAATAAATTAACAAAAATACTGGAAGAAAAATACCATAATACCCCTATCACACGTGCCCTCACGTGCCTGGCGCGTGTCTGTGCGTGGAAGCTAGTGCGTGCAGCCACTCGCCATCGTCTTCTTCCTCAAAACTGGCTGGCGACGACTCCTCCGATGACCGATCTGACCTCACCCCTTCAAGCCTTCGATGAGTCGATTCCATTGGTGCCATTTTCCGGTCGAAAGGACGCCGAAAAAGCTGCCAAATCGGCAGTTGCAGACGGCTCGCGGCGATCCGCCACCAACCCTCGGCCGAGTTCAAACACCCCTCAAACATCCACCAAAATGCTCCAAATTGCTCCCAAAATCTTCTCCTTGACACAAGGATAAAAACCCCCTTATTCACTCTCCCGAAATCATTCAAAAACTCGATCGATTTGAAGCCCAAAAACCAAAACCCTCGGTCTCCCTTTTATACCCAAAAACCGACCAAAATCCAGCCAATCATCGGCAACCCTTGCTCCCCAAGACTCCCACGGCCGAATACAACCTTCCCCAAGCAAGCCTCGTCCGTCCCATAACCGAAAACGGCCTCCACGTGCAGTGGCAGTGCGGCGGCCGAAATCCATTTGCGTTCACACTATGCCATTTTCTGTTTTTTACACTTTCAACCCCTGTTTTCTTCTAATGCCATTTTTCTCCTTTCCATGACATCCCTGATAAATCCAACTACACCATTAAGACCCTCAAGATTAGTATTCTTCATTTAGTCCTTAAAACTTCTAAAAAATTACTGTTTTGACCTCCCTCAAGCAAATTTAGAAAATTACACTTTGGCCCAATTGATCATTTTGACCTTAAATCCATTCGTTTTAACCCAAAATCACTTAAGGGTTATTCTATACATAAAATATTAGTCCTTAACACATCCCGTTGACTTTTCGGATATCTCTAACGTCGATTCAATTTTCTCAGCCCAGTTGACAGCTGTACCGAAAACTGTTTCCGATCCAATTTCTTTCATCACTAAAAATCATAATTCGAATCATTTTTCGATACTGTACAATTTTCTTCGGCTATCTAAGGTCCGGGTTACTCCTTCCGACTGATTCGATTGTCTAAAACTGCATTAGTGTGTCATATAGCCTTATTCTTTCGATAATTCCAGTTTTACCTTTCATTAAATATCATTTATATTCTTAACAATTTCCCAGGTATAACACAATCAGATTTGACAATCAGGTTTGGTTCTTAAAACTCCTAAAAATTATTTTATCTATTAAGTTATATCCAAAATATTTTTATGCTATTAGTATTTTTCAAAGGACGAGCTTATAATATAAAATTAATGAGGAGTTCAAAAATATTTTATCAAATTAGTCGTCTCATAAATAATGTTTTTGTCATCATCTTAAAAGGGGACAATGTTGAGCCAACTTGTTCATATTAATTAAGTTTTGATAATTAACAAAAAGAGAATTTTTAATATACAAATTATAGTATTTTTGGTGATTAATAAAAAGAGTATTTTTCTTAAATATATTACTTGTAGTATTGAATTATTTTTTATTAATTTATAAAATATTTTTTTCATAGCATATGTATTACCAAAAATATTATTTCTTGTTAAAAATATTTTTAAATATTTTTACATTAATTTATAAAATATTTTTCATAGCACATGCATTATCAAAAATATTATTTTTTATTAAAAATATTTTTAATATTAATTTATTAAATATTTGTATATATATATCATATGCATTATCAAAAATATTTATTTTTTATTAAAAATATTTTAAAATATATTTTAGATTAATTTATATATCATATATATTTCAAAAAGTATTTTAACAACTAAGTGCATGTACTTGGCTTTGAACTCAAGATCTTCAATTTGTCCAGGTCTTCCATTGCTAGTTGATCTACAAGGCCCCTTGATTATTTAAGTGCACATATTAAATTTAATTTATACTAAACGTTTTTTGCTATAATGATCAAATTTTTTACCGTTGAAAAAGTGGCTAAAATGCCTATAAATACCCCCCCCCAAACTCATTTTTTGAGTATCCAAGTGATTCCATTACTTATCCAAATCACCTGAAAGCTCTCAAATGCTCTCAAACAAAGCATTCAAGCAATCTGAAACTCTCGAAACATTATTGCACATCCACCAAAGAGTCACAAGGCAAAAGGAGAAAAGTTCTTCAAGTCTTTTACGACAAATCCGAACTTCTTCATTTGAGGTTACAAATTTATTTATTTATTTAAATATTATTGTCTTGTATAATTTGTTCTTAATTGCTTATTTGTGTCCGAGTGTAGACAAATTATTTGTAACATTTAAATTATCATTGTGAATTGTATAGGTTTTCTAGAACCATTAAAATATAGGTGAATCTAGTTTCCAAGAAAAATTAGAAAGAAAATCTCAGTGTAGTGATTGTCTAAAACTCATTGTAATCTAGGTGTGTATGTAGTTTTTAAGGTGAATTAGTATGAAAACCTTGGTGATTTTGATTTAATGGAACCTCAAGAGTGGTTAGACCTTGGGAGAGTAGATCAGGTGTGTGTGAAAACAGTGAACCATTATAAATTGTGTTGTGTCTCATATTATTTATTCTTATTATATTTTGTGACTTGTATTAATTATTAATCTTAAATATAATTTATTATATTTATTAAATATATATTCTTAAATAATTATTAATCAAGAATATTCATTAAAAGGAAAAAAAATTTTAAACACACAATTCACCTTCTCTTGAGTGTTCTAATTTTTTGAGTTAATTTGTCTTTTCTATTTCTAATTTGTTAATTATTTTATTTTAATAATTTTTCTCCCGACACATTAGCGCCAATATTGAGCTTTAGACTTAAGGCTTGACCTAAAGGCGAGGTTGGACTTGCGTAGGCATAGTTTGATCACGTGGTCTGATTCCTTAGATTTCTAGCCGCATCAAGTTGAGTTTCTTAATCTCACTAATGATTTAATGCGCAAATGGGACGCCAAATTCTGATTTAATAAAATATTAATATGTGAATAGATTTAACATGGCAAAATATAAAGAGGAGGGGCACGGAGGATGATATCAAAGGGGAAAATTCTATTTACAGCCAAGGTTTTACTCTTCGCAGTCATTTCTCGTCAAAATTTTTCATCATTTTTCAAAAATCCCATTTTACCCTTCTATCACCCCACCATATCATCTTCCTAAACCCATCTCTCAATCTCTCTCTCCTAATGAGCGCATACACACAAATATGTATATATATATACAAACACACACACAAAAATAATTTATTATAATAAAATAAAATTAAAAAAATATAAATAAATAAATTATTTTTAAATATCTGTATTTTAAATAATTATAAATCAACTAATTATAAATTTTTTAACTAATTTTAAATTTTAAATCATCGTGAATTAAATTTTTGATACTCAAAAAAATTTAAAATTAGTTAATTTATCTTATTAAATTACTTAAAGATACATATACTTAAAATTAGTTATTCAATCAACTAATTTAATAAGATATATATCTTTAAAAATTAGTTAAATTTATTTAAAGATATATGTATCTTTTTAAAAATAATTTATTAAATAAATTCAACTAATTTATTTTTAAAAAGAATTAACTAATTTAATTTATTTAAAGATAGATGTATCTTTTTAAAAAAATTAACTAATTTATTTATTAAATAAATTCAACTATCTTTTTAAAAATTAATTAATTAATTATTTATTTTATTATAATAAAAAAATATTAAAAAAAAAAAAAACTCCCTCAAAAGCCAACTTTCGTGGAACAGGGGGTTCCCCGAAAGTTGGCTTTCGGGGGAAGTTTTGTTTTTTTGTTTTTTTTTTTTAATAAAATAAAATAAGTTTATTAATTTATAAAATAAAATAAAATATTGTTTTAAAAAAATAATTAATTTTTTATTATAATAAAATTTTTTTTATTATATGTATCTTTTTAAAAATAATTTATTTTTTAAAAAAATTAACAAATTTAATTTATTTAAAGATGAATGTATCTTTTTAAAAGAATTATCTAATTTATTTATTAAATAAATTCAATTAATAAGATATATGTATATTTTTAAAAAGAATTTATTTATTTATATTTTTTAATTTTATTTTATTATAATAAAAAATTAATGAAAAGAATTTATTTATTTATCTTTTTAAAAATAATTTATTAAATAAATTCAACTAATTTATTTTTAAAAAGAATTAACTAATTTAATTTATTTAAAGATAGATATATCCTTTTAAAAAAATTAACTAATTTATTTATTAAATAAATTCAACTATCTTTTTAAAAATTAATTAATTATTTATTTATCTTATTATAATAAAAAAATATTAAAAAAAAAAAAACTCCTCCAAAAGCCAACTTTCGGGGAACAGGGGGTTCCCCGAAAGTTGGCTTTCGGGGGAAGTTTTGTGTTTTGTTTTTTTTTTAATAAAATAAAATAAGTTTATTAATTTATAAAATAAAATAAAATATTGTTTTAAAAAAAATAATTAATTTTTTATTATAATAAGTTTTTTTATTATATGTATCTTTTTAAAAATAATTTATTTTTAAAAAAATTAACAAATTTAATTTATTTAAAGATGAATGTATCTTTTTAAAAGAATTATCTAATTTATTTATTAAATAAATTCAACTAATAAGATATATGTATATTTTTAAAAAGAATTTATTTATTTATATTTTTTAATTTTTTAATTTTATTTTATTATAATAAAAAATTAATGAAAATAAAAAAATTGGGATCCCCCGAAAGCTGGCTTTCGGGGAACCCAGCAATCCCCGAAAGCCAGCTTTCGGGGAACCAATGCATTCCCCGAAAGCCAGCTTTCGGGGAACGCTGTGTTTTCCGAAAGCCAAATTTCGGGGAACACTGCGTTCCCCGAAAGCCAGCTTTCGGGCAACCCAGCATTCCCCGAAAGCTGGCTTTCGGGGATGGCTGGGTTCCCCGAAAGCTAGATTTCGGCGAAGCCAAGAATTTTTTTTATTTTTATTAATTTTTTATTATAATAAAATAAAATTAAAAATATAAGTAAATAAATTCTTTTTAAAAAGATACATATATCTTATTAGTTGAATTTATTTAATAAATAAATTAGGTAATTCTTTTAAAAAGATACATTCATCTTTAAATAAATTAAATTAGTTAATTTTTTTTAAAAATAAATTATTTTTAAAAAGATATATATAATTAAAAAAAACTTATTATAATAAAAAATTAATTATTTTTTTAAAACAATATTTTATTTTATTTTATAAATTAATAAACTTATTTTATTTTATTAAAAAAAAAAAGAACAACAAACAAAACCTCCCCGAAAGTTGGCTTTTGGGGGAGTTTTTTTTTTTGTTTTAATATTTTTTTTATTATAATAAAATAAATAATTAACTAATTAATTTTTAAAAAGATAGTTGAATTTATTTAATAAATAAATTAGTTAATTTTTTTAAAAAGATATATCTATCTTTAAATAAATTAAATTAGTTAATTCTTTTTAAAAATAAATTAGTTGAATTTATTTAATAAATTATTTTTAAAAAGATACAGCCACACTTAGGAAAATTCCACACTTATTTATTTAATGTGACCACTTTCCACAATTCTAGGCTTCACCGAAATCTAGCTTTTGGGGAACCCAGCCATCCCCGAAAGCTAGCTTTCGGGGAATGCTGGGTTCCCCGAAAGAAGGCTTTCGGGGAACGCAGTGTTCCCCGAAATTTGACTTTCGGAAAACACAGCATTCCCCGAAATCCAGCTTTCGGGGAACCCAGCTTTCCCCGAAATCCAGCTTTCGGGTTGGTTCCCCGAAAGCTGGCTTTCGGGGATCGCTGGGTTCCCCGAAAGCCAACTTTCGGGGGATCCCAATTTTTTTATTTTCATTAATTTTTTATTATAATAAAATAAAATTAAAAAATATAAATAAATACATTCTTTTTAAAAATATACATATATCTTATTAGTTGAATTTATTTAATAAATAAATTAGATAATTCTTTTAAAAAGATACATTTATCTTTAAATAAATTAAATTTGTTAATTTTTTTTAAAAATAAATTATTTTTAAAAAGATACATATAATAAAAAAAAACTTATTATAATAACAAATTAATTATTTTTTTAAAAAAATATTTTATTTTATTTTATAAATTAATAAACTTATTTTATTTTATTAAAAAAAAAAAAAAGCAAAACTTCCCCCGAAAGCCAACTTTCGGGGAACCCCCTGTTCCCTGAAAGTTGGCTTTTGGGGGAGTTTTTTTTTTTTTTAATATTTTTTTATTATAATAAAATAAATAATTAATTAATTAATTTTTAAAAAGATAGTTGAATTTATTTAATAAATAAATTAGTTAATTTTTTTAAAAAGATACATCTATCTTTAAATAAATTAAATTAGTTAATTCTTTTTAAAATAAATTAGTTGAATTTATTTAATAAATTATTTTTAAAAAGATACATATATCTTTAAATAAATTTAACTAATTTTTAAAGATATATATCTTATTAAATTAGTTGATTGAATAACTAATTTTAAGTATATGTATCTTTAAGTAATTTAATAAGATAAATTAACTAATTTTAAATTTTTTTGAGTATCAAGAATTTAATTCACGATGATTTAAAATTTAAAATTAGTTAAAAAATTTATAATTAGTTGATTTATAATTATTTAAAATACAGATATTTAAAAATAATTTATTTATTTATATTTTTTTAATTTTATTTTATTATAATAAATTATTTTTGTGTGTGTGTTTATATATATATATACATATTTGTGTGTATGCGCTCATTAGGAGAGAGAGATTGAGAGATGGGTTTAGGAAGATGATATGGTGGGGTGATAGAAGGGTAAAATGGGATTTTTGAAAAATGATAAAAAATTTTAGCGAGGAATGGCTGCGAAGAGTAAAACCTTGGCTGTAAATAGAATTTCCCTATCAAAGGATGTGAGTTGTCGTTCAAAATCATTTACAGGAATTAAGTGCCAGCCAATGAAATGACAGTAATGCATGCGTCATATGATTGCTTATCATTATGGCCGCAATTCCCTTTTTCTACCTTTCTTCTAGTGAATGATGATGATGGTGCATCTTCATGCTAACCTGAAGAAACATGCGTTTATATAATTATTATAGAAGTTCTTCAATTTCTTTGTTTATCATAGCTAAGTATAATCCTAATCTACCATTGAAGAGTTATTTTAGGTTATAGTAATGACTTTACGTATGGTTAATTAGTGACGATGATAATGGATTCATGAGTTCCAGCTTTCTCCCTGAATTTCTTCTTTTATTTTTGAAATGATAATATTTTAACTTTGAGTTTAGGTTGGGAGAATTAAGGGTTGTTCTTTTCGTGTTTTAATTTTTAATTTTTTTTGAATATTTATTTTAAAATTATTAAAAATGCGTTCTTTTTATCTATAACGTTTTTCGTGTTTTGAAAATTTTGAACGTATTTGTAAAGAAAACAATTAAAACGATTTTTTACTCTTTTGAGTTTTCTTTATAATTTTTTTAAAAAAATATATTTTTTAAAATATAAAAAATAAATACGTTTTCATTATTTTAAAAAATTAAAAATAAAAACGAGCTAAAAATAATAAAGAGAACATGTCTTAATTTTTTTTCTTATTTATGTCTTTATTTTTATTTTTTGAAATCTCTATTTTCTTTGCTATTGGATAATATGTCACATCTTTATTCTTATTGTTGTCAAAGGCCAAATTGTGTAAAAGTGTATATTTCCCTACGATGATATGCTCCTTATCTTTCAGGCCATCATCTACGAGGATATATAACCTTAATCTTTTGAATTTTTTATAAATAACAATTGTTATCATTGAGGTCTCATCATAAAAGTGGGACACTTTTAGCGTACTCTTAATGCGGTAAAGTATCACGTCATCTTTTTTGAGGGTGACAAATTTTTCCCTGTCCCCTGCATTTCAAATTACTACTAAAAACTAGAAAAAAATCTATGTAAAAATTATATTGGCAAATAAAGTTGTTGTTAAAATATAATAATAAATTTTTTAATTGAGAAGATTGTTGTTAGATTGCCTGAATCTATAAAAAAAAAAAAAAAATTTCTCACAAATATTTCGATACTTAAATACTGAAGATGTTAAAAATTGTAGTGAAAAATTTTTACTAATATTAGGCATGTATTTTTTTTAGAATGAATGTCTGTTTATTTATAGAGGAGAATGGGGTAATCTTAAATCTGTTTGATATAAGATTTTTTTATAGATTATATTTATCTAAATATTCTAATAATTTATCAAATTTAAAATTTTAATAGATAATATTAATTTATTTCTTCTGCACAAAAAATTTATTAGAATTTTTAAAGAATAATATTTATCTTTTTTATAAGACTCTCGAGGAGATTTATAGATGTCGAAATTATTCAGTTTGCGCATTATGTGAGACCTCTAATTGAGGGGAAATTTACACCATTTTGGGGCTTTTAGGTATTTTTGAACTTTTAATTGACTTTTTTTTACACAACAAAAGTAATTTTAAAGATTTGAAAAAATAAATTTAAAAAATAATTAAAAATAATTGATTCAGTGTCAAAGGTTCAAAATTTAATAATAAGAAGAATATATGATGAAAATATTAAAAAGATTTTATTTTTTTAATAAAAATCCTATATTTAGATAGAAAAATAAAATCATATAACAAATACAAATATCAATTCTATTATATCTAAAAACACCAGATTTAGTGTATAAAGCCATGCCAAAATTTTAATTTCCTAAAATACAAAAAACCGAAAAAGAAAAGGCTATTTATTAACTTAAATATATGATTTTCATAGCAATAGCGCATAAGTAATATCATTAGGTAGGAAGCTGAAGAAAACGACTTAACAAATTGTGGGGTTGGGCGCGTGGCTTCACACTCGCGGGCGTGGGCGTATGTGAACACGTGACTTACATGGACAAGTGGAGAAAAACGAAAATATATAAAAAAATTAAAAAAATTTTGAAAAAATATAAAAACACTCTAAAAGTCATTTACGCTTAACAAAGGGCAAATGCATGGGTAAGTTGTCCTGAACTGAAGAAGCGTAGGGTAGTTCATTATTAAAATTAATATTTTAGTATAAAAAATTATTTTTTAATATAAAAAATAATCTTTAATAATAATCCAGTCAAAAAAATTGTAGTCCATTCCAAAATTTGTGATGTATAATTTTATATTTAAAAAAAAAAATTCAACCTCTCTCTACATAGATTTCTAGATCTATTACTAGGCTCAATGCAAAATTTAAGGCACGAATATCTTTTTGAGACTCGAATTAAAAAAAATTCAACTCGCCTTAGAAGGAATTAAAAGTGAGTGATTCCTCCTTAATTCTTAAATGAATAATGTTGTGGATGATTTATTGTTTGACTTGCAAATACTCATATAGTGATTCCTCCTTAATTCTTAAATGAATAATGTTGTGGATGATTTATTGTTTGACTTGCAAATACTTATATTTTATTGTTGTGATGCGCATGTCATTTAAATTACAATTTTGTTATCTTATATCTAGAAATTGAATTATTTGTGGATATATATTAATAGTAGAAATTCATGTGTGTAGCGGAATCATATAGTGATGTTAGAACATAAAAAGGTCTCCTATTTTTGTTATCCATGCATAAAAATAGTTTTAACCCTTGTTAATGTTGGGGATCTCATATGATTGCATAGAGTTTTAAAAATTTTTACATCTCATGTGTATTTATATGAATTTTATATTATTTTAATTTTTTTGTAAGAATATAAAAAATGAAATAAATTTAAAGATTTGAGCTTAAAATAAATAAATAAAAAAAGAAAACAAAAATAATTAATATATATTATAAATAATTAATATTATAATATAAATAAAATTAATATAATTAATAACATATTAAATATTATATTATCTATTATATTATATATATATATATTATATTATACTATATTATATATTATATTATTTATATATATATTATAATTAGTGAATGCCGTGAATGTGCAGGAGAGGGTTCCATGCACATTGAATATATATTATTATTATAATATATAAGGGGTGAAGAAATTAAAATCAAGCAGGGCTTTTGGGCGGCGGCCATTAAAGTGAATTGAAGGAGATTTGGAGGGGAGAGGAGCAGGCGCATGAAATTGGAGGATTTTGAAGACTTAGACGACGCGCACAGTGAAGAGAAAATTGAGGCTTCTAGTCGGTGCAATTAAGAAGGAACAAAAGAGAAGCAGCCGCACATCTAAGATTCAGATCTGAAATAGATCTGGGCTAGGGAATTGCTTCCTCCATTCTTTTTAGTTTTCCTCTTCTATTTTCCTTTAATTGTTTAGGATTTCAATTATGTAGCAACTCTTGGTTAATGTTAAGAATATTTTATTTATTATGAGTAGCTAAATAATTGTCTAGGGTTTTTAAAGGATCCTATGCATTGAAACTTTATTGGTTACTCAATTTTTGGTTGTGATTGTTACATCAATTATGTTTATTTTGTTCTAAACTTAATGCTTGTAATTGTTTGATCACCAATTACATGATTTGAGATTTCTTATAATACTAGACATAGATAAATAAGAAATAGACTTTGGACAAAATAACATATGTTAATTGGGAAAGACATTCACTTGATTACATATGCAATTTGTGATTATATTTGTAATGAATATTTTCATATAATGAGTACTTATTCTTAATGTGTTCTCTAATTCTAATTCACATAGACATATAGTGAGTTAGGTTAGCTGAATAAACTTGTTAGACTTAGACATAGACTAACAAATAAATTAGAATGCTCCATTGACATAATTTGTAATCTAATCAACCAAAAATTGAGGTAATTTAATAAAGTGGATTTGCTAGGTGAATTTAGAAAACCCTAGGTCTTAATCAATTGATTTTTAATTTTTAGTTAATTGTTAGTCATTTATTAATTAATTTTCTTAATTAATCAATTGTCTAAATATAGTTAATTGTTAATAATTTTAGTATTTAAAAGATTAGTAACCAATCTTCGTGGGAATGATATTTTATTCATCACTTTACTTGTTTTGACCGCGTATACTTGCGTGTTATTTGTGGGGTATATAAAATCACGAACAAGTTTTTGGCGCCGTTGACGGGGATTGTGTTTACTATTTCTTTTAATATTAATACCAATTGCAATTAATTATAATTTGGACCTTTTATTTATTTTATTTATTTATTTATTTATTTATTTTTACTCATGCAGGGAAATGAGCTAGTACATGAACACAAGATCCAAGGGTATTGAATCTATTTCACTTGACTTGGAAATTGAGAAGACTATTTGCCGATTAAGAAAAGCAAGGAAAGGTGAATCTAGCCATTTAGATCAAGTCAAATTATCAAGTGAAGGCGAAAGAAGAACAGAAAAAATTGAGAGAGTATGCTATGCCTAAGGTGGATGGGATTAGCTCGAGCATTCAGAGACCAACAATGCAGGCAAATAATTTTGAGATCAAACCATCCATAATTCAGATGATTCAGACATCTGTTCAATTTGGAGGCTTTCCGAATGATGATCCTAACCAACACCTCAGTAATTTTCTAGAGATATGTGACACTTTCAAGTTCAATGGGGTGTTCGATGATGCAGTGAGATTAAGGCTCTTTCCTTTTTCTCTTCGAGATAAGGCTAAGAGTTGGTTGAGTTCATTGCCGCAGGGATCCATTACTACTTGGACTGATTTGGCACAGAAATTTTTGGCAAAATTTTTCCCACCTGCAAAGACTGCAAAGATGAGGAATGGCATTACCTCATTCATGCAACAAGATTCAGAAACTTTGTATGAGGCTTGGGAGAGGTACAAAGAGCTCTTACGATGATGTCCACATCATGGTATTCCCGATTGGTTGCAGGTACAGACTTTTTATAATGGTTTATTGGGACATATGAGAACAATCATAGATGCTGCTGCAGGTGGAGCACTTATGGATAAGTCATTTGATGATGCTTACACCTTACTTGAAGACATGGCTGCCAATAATTATCAATGGAATCCTGACAGGACTCCTCAAAGAAGGACTGCAAGTGTCTATGAAATTGATGCAATATCTGCTTTGACTGCTCAGGTACATGCTCTGACTAAGTAGTTAACTCAAAGTGGAATTCATACACCTCAAGAAATTGTGGCATCATGTGATCTATGTGGAGGAAATCATCTCAGGGAAAGGTGTGGATTGAACACGGAGTTTGCACAATATGTTGGCAATTATACAAGGCAGCAAAATAATCCCAACTCGAATTTCTACAATCTGGGTTGGAGAAATCATCCAAATTTTTCATGGAGCAACAATCAGAATGTTCAACAGCCTATTCAAAGGCCGAATAATGGTCATTTGGGATTCCATAACAATCCAATGCAAGATAAGGTTAAATCAGTCGAGGAGTCTTTGAATAAGTTCATGGAGTAGACTGCAAATCTTTTTCAGAATCAATCTGCACAAATTCAGAGTCAAGGAATTGCAATTAAAAATATAGAGAACCAATTGGGACAATTGGCAAATTCCATGAATTTTCGACCACAAGGTGCTTTACCGAGCAACACTGAGCAAAACCCGAAGCAAGATGGCAAAGAACAATGCAAAGCAATTTCAAGCCACCAAATTCACGAGCAGACCAGCTTATATGCTCCACAATCGGATCCAAATGAAACAAGTAAGCAGCTAGTGGAAGGCCGGTCAGATTTTGAGCAATTAGTGGATATGGGTGATGAGTTTAATGAGTAGGAAGTGCCTTCAGCTAACCAAAATAAGGCTAAATCCGATGCATACGAAGAAAATTATAGAAGGCAAAGGAAGAAGAAAGAGGAGAAATATTCAACCGAATATGACCCCAAATCAGGATACCCACCTCCTCACTTTCCTCAATGCTTGCAAAAACAAAAACAAGAGCAAAATTTTTCAAAATTTCTTGAGATTTTTAAGAAACTGAATATTAATATTCCTTTTGCAGATGCATTGGAGTAGAAATCGAGTTATGCTAAATTCATGAAGGACATACTCTCAAGAAAGAGACGGCTTGAAGATTACGAGATAGTTGCTTTGACTGAAGAGTGCAGTGCTATTCTCCAAAACAAACTTCCTCCAAAGCTCAAGGACCCAGGGAGTTTTACTATCCCTTGTACTATTGGTAATCAGTATTTAGGTCGAGCTTTGTGTGATTTAGGAGCTAGTATCAATTTGATGCCTTTTTCTATTTTTAAGAGATTAGGATTAGGAGAGGCTAAACTCACAATAGTATCCTTACAACTAGCTGATAGGTCAATTAAGTATCCATATGGAGTCATTGAGGATGTTTTGGTTAAAGTTGAAAAATTGATTTTGCTTGTTGATTTTCTTGTTCTAGATATGGAAGAAGACAAGGACATACCCATTATTCTTGGAAGACCCTTCTTAGCTACAGGCAGAACTTTGATGGATGTACAAAAAGGAGAACTTACCATGAGAGTTCAAGACCAAGAAGTCACATTTAATGTCTTTAAAGCTATGAAATTTCCTAATGGTGTTGATGATTGTTTCAGGTTGGATGCATTGGACACTTTGATGTGTACTTCTCCCAGTCATAAAGAAGATGATCTACTCCAAAGTGCCTTGACAAATTTGGAGGCTTTTGATGATGAAGTTGAGGAGTGTTGTAGGTTACTTGATGCAACACCAAAAATTTTGGCCAAGAAGACAAAAATTGATCCTTTGCCATGTAAAAGTTCAGAATTTTCTAGTTCCTCCCATGAGCAATGTAAGGATGTAAGTGAAGCTATTCCTACTTTAGAATTGAAACCTTTGCCTTCTCATCTCAGGTATGTCTTTCTAGATAAATCTTCTACTTTTCCTGTGATTATATCTGTTGATTTGAATGAGGAACAAGTAGAGAAATTGCTTAGGATCCTTAGAGAGCATAAGAAGGCTATAGGTTGGACGTTATCTGATATTAAAGGAATTAGCCCTTCAATTTGCATGCATAAGATTAATTTGGAGGAAAATTGTAAACCAACTGTTGATGCACAAAGACGATTAAACCCTATCATGAAAGAAGTGGTAAAGAAAGAGATAATTAAATGGCTGGACAATGGCATAATTTACCCTATTTCTGATAGCTCATGGGTTAGTCCTGTTCAATGTGTTCCTAAGAAAGGTGGGATGACTGTAGTGCAAAATGAAAACAATGAATTAATTCCCACTAGGACTGTAACCGGTTGGAGGATTTGCATGGATTATAGGAAACTTAATAAGGCCACAAGGAAAGATCACTTTCCTCTACCTTTCATTGATCAAATGTTGGATAAATTAGCTGGTCATGAGTTTTATTGTTTCTTAGATGGTTATTCTGGCTATAATCAAATTGCTATTGCCCCTGAGGACCAAGAAAAGACCACTTTTACTTGCCCTTATGGGACTTTTGCTTTTAGATGAATGCCATTTGGTTTATGTAATGCACCTGCTACTTTCCAATGATGCATGATGGCCATATTTTCTGATATGATTGAAAAGTTCATTAAGGTGTTTATGGATGATTTTTCTGTGTTTGGTGATTCATTTGATTTATGCTTGGCTAACTTAAAACTTGTTTTGCAGAGATGTGAAGACACTAACCTTGTGCTAAATTGGGAAAAATGCCACTTTATGGTTAAAGAGGGTGTGGTACTTGGCCATAAAATTTCTTCGAGAGGTATTGAAGCTGATTGTGCCAAAACTGACATAATTGCCAAGTTACAACCTCCTACATCTGTTAAAGGAGTAAGAAGTTTTCTAAGCCACGTAGGTTTCTACAGGAGGTTCATCAAAGATTTTTCTAAGATCTCTAAACCCTTGTGCAACTTGCTTGAAAAAGATGTGCCATTTGTTTTCGATACTGCATGCATGAATGCCTTTCTAGTTCTTAAGGAAAAATTAACTTCTGCACCTATTATTGCTACTCCTAATTGGAACTTACCTTTTGGATTGATGTGTGATGCTAATGATCATGCCATAGGTGCAGTGTTAGGTCAACGGAAAGGTAAGTTGTTTCATACCATCTATTATGCTAGTAAAACTCTTAATGATGCTCAACTGAATTATGCTACCACTGAGAAAGAGTTACTAGCCATTGTTTTTGCCTTTGATAAATTTAGATCATACTTGATTGGTTCTAAAGTTGTTTCTTTTACTGATCATTCTACAATCAAGTATCTTCTTTCTAAACAGGATGCAAAGCCAAGACTTATTAGGTGGGTATTGTTGTTGCAGGAATTCGACTTGGAAATCAAAGATAAAAAGGGTGCTGAGAATCTTGTAGCTGACCATCTAAGTAGATTGGAGAAACATGGCAACAATGAGCTAGTTCATGATGAGATTAGAGAGGAGTTTCCCGATGAAAAAGTACTAGCTATTCAGACCCCTCAAATTGCTTGGTATGCTGAGTTTGTAAACTTTATTGTAAGTAAAATCCTTCCCCCTGATTTGAATACTTACCAAAAGAAGAAATTCTTGCACGATGTTAAGTATTACATTTGGGATGAACCTTACTTGTTCAGAATTTGTAATGACCAAATGCTTAGGAGATGTGTGCCTAGTGAAGAATATAATGACATTTTGATGCATTGTCATGCCTCATAATATGGTGGTCATTTTTCAGGGAATAAGACTGCTGCAAAAGTCTTACAGTCAGGTTTTTATTGGCCTACTCTTTTTAAGGATGCCTTTAACTTTGTTAAAAACTGTGACAGATGTCAGAGAGTAGGTAACATATCTAGCAGACATGAGATGCCATTAAACATAATGCTTGAAGTTGAATTGTTTGATGTTTGGGGTATTGATTTCATGGGACCATTTGTTTCTTCATTTGGAAATAAATACATCTTAGTTGCTGTGGACTATGTTTTCAAATGGGTAGAAGCAGTGGCATTGCCTAAGAATGATGCTAGAGTGGTGACTAGATTTTTGAAAAAGCACATTTTTACTAGGTTTGGCACTCCTAGGGCAATTATCAGTGATGGAGGTTCACACTTTTGTAACAAACAGTTTGATGCTTTGCTTGCCAAATATGGGGTTACCCATAAAGTTGCCACTACTTATCATCCACAAACTAGTGGACAGGTCGAAATTTCTAATGGGGAGATTAAAAGAATATTGGAAAAGACAGTGGTTGGCTCTAGGAAAGATTGGTCTCAAAAGCTTGATGATGCATTGTGGGCTTATAGAACTGCATTTAAATCTCCTATTGGAATGTCTCCTTATAGACTTGTATTTGGTAAAGCATGTCATTTGCCTGTTGAACTTGAACACCATGCATATTGGGCTATTAAGCATTTAAATTTTGATATGCAAGCTGCAGGTGAGAAGAGACTTTTGCAATTAAATGAGATGGATGAATTCAGGTTAGATGCATATGAGAATGCCAAATTGTACAAAGAGAAAACTAAGATGTGGCATGACAAAAAGATATTGAATAGGAAATTTGAACCTGGCCAATTGGTGTTATTGTTCAATTCTAGGTTAAAGCTTTTTCCTGGTAAATTGAAGTCTAGATGGTCAGGTCCATTTGAGGTTATTAATGTTTCTCCTTATGGAGCATTGAAAATTTGAGATTTGGGAACTAATATGACTTTAAAGGTTAATGGGCAACGATTGAAGCATTATTTTGGTGGACCTATTGATCGTCAAGTGTCCACAATTACACTTTCCAATCCCCAGTGAAAGTGGTCAAGTCAAGCTAAAGACTTAAAATTAGAACTATCATTTCCCTTTTTCCTTAACTTTATAGTTTCATGATTTCTTTATTTCTTTATTTGTTAAAGTTAATTTATTTTTTCTTTATTTTTTTCTTCCTTTTCGAGTGCTGCTTTGTTTCTTGCGTTCTCTAGTGTCTGCAGGTTTCTTGGATGGTGGTTATGAGTCAAATTCAAGGCTGTTCTGCAGGAAGTTCAACACCTAAGCCTTTCTCTGTGCACCATTTTCTTTCCCTTTTAGCACGTGAGTTGCAAATTTCAAATTCACAATCAGGGGAGTATTGTTTTTCTTTTCCTCTTCTCTTGTTTTTAAACATTTGTGGACAATGTTTAATTTAAGTGTGGGGGTGGGAAATCTTTTATTTTCTTGATTATTTGTTTGAAACTTTTTTAAAAAAAAGAAAAAATAGATTGTTTGTTTGAAACATTTTTTTCAAAAAAAAAAAAATAGATTGTTTGTTTGAAACTTAAAAGAAAAAGAAAAAAAAAAGAGAGAGAGAATAATATGTGTGAATGATGATTCCTTTAAAAATAAAATGTTTTATTTTCATGTGAAGGCCGAATTTATGTTTCCTATTTAACTTTGGTCAATGCATAGTTAGTTTAAGATTGTGAATTGTTCTATTTGATTATCGATTCTAAATTTAGCAGTGTTAAGAAAAAGGAATTGATTATGCCAGATTATCATGATTGTTGAAATATATGCTTCTTGACAAAATTTATGGGATTTTGTGATTATGCATGATTTATTATGTGAGAATAATATTGTGATTATTTCTTGAAACTAGGCCTAAACAGAGTTGAAGTAAAATGGGATGATAAAAAAAGAAAAAAAAGAATAAAGAGCAAAACAAAAGAAAAAACAATTGTTTTTGCTATTTATCTACTCCTATGTTTTGAGCTGCTTAGTAGTAACTGAGGGTTGACAGTGTGCTCTTGCATCATCCTTCACGTCAAACGGTAGCTCAAAATATGAGTATGCAAATACATTCTAAGCAATTATTTAGGGGAATAACCGGGTGTCTTCATCACAAAATGTCGACATTCGCGTCAAAAGCCAATAATGTTTAGAAAAGATTGATTAAAAAAAAAAATCATCCCTATTACTCCTTATGTTTGTAGTAGTGGAGAGAAGTGATTGCAAGAAGGCTATTACATAATTTAATTGTGTTAGTTGCAAGGTTTCATGAATTAATTTTGAAGTATGCATGGCATCAAAAGTGATGATTTTACATGATTAATTCTTTCAATTAATGCTTTTGGATTTAGAGTTGATATGATAATATGGATAGTAACCAAGGTTGTGATTAATTATGCATTGATATGTTGTTGGATTTCTTGTTTTTGGCCTAATGTGAAAATAAAATATTTATTTTTTTTAGTATCTTCTTTGCTTTGCTTGAGGACAAGCAAAAAGTTAAGTGTGGGGGTATTTGATCGGGCTTAATTATATGCATATTTTTATTTAATTTTTATCTTAACTTTGTGTTATTTTTCTATAAAAAAATGTGTATTTATATGAATTTTATATTATTTTAATCTTTTTGTAAGAATATAAAAAATAAAATAAATTTAAAGATTTGAGCATAAAATAAATAAATAAAAAAAGAAAACAAAAATAATTAATATATATTATAAATAATTAATATTATAATATAAATAAAATTAATATAATTAATAACATATTAAATATTATATTATCTATTATATTATATATATTATATTATACTATATTATATATTATATTATTTATATATATATATATTATAATTAGTGAATGCCGTGAATGTGCAGGGGAGGGTTGCATGCACATTGAATATATATTATTATTATAATATATAAGGGGTGAAGAAATTGAAATCAAGCAGGGCTTTTGTGCGGCGGCCATTAAAGTGAATTGAAGGAGATTTGGAGGGGAGAGGAGCAGGCGCATGAAATTGGAGGATTTTGAAGACTTGGACGACGCGCACAGTGAAGAGAAAATTGAGGCTTCTAGCCGGTGCAATCAAGAAGGAATAAAAGAGAAGCAGCCGCACATCTAAGATCCAGATCTGAAATAGATCTGGGCTAGGGAAGTGCTTCCTTCCTTCTTTTTAGTTTTCCTCTTCTATTTTTCTTTAATTGTTTAGGAGATCTGGGCTAGGGAAGTGCTTCCTTCCTTCTTTTTAGTTTTCCTCTTCTATTTTTCTTTAATTGTTTAGGATTTCAATTATGCAACAACTCTTGATTAATGTTGAGAATATTTTATTTATTATGAGTGACTAAATAATTGTCTAGGGTTTTTAAATGATCCTATGCATTGAAACTTTATTGGTTACTCAATTTTTGGTTGTGATTGTTACATCAACTATGTTTATTTTGTTCTAAACTTAATGCTTGTAATTGTTTGATCACCAATTACATGATTTGAGATTTCTTATGATGCTAGACATAGATAAATAAGAAATAGACTTTGGACAAAATAACATATGTTAATTGGGGAAGACATTTACTTGATTACATATGCAATTTGTGATTATATTTGTAATGAATATTTTCATATAATGAGTACTTATTCTTAATGTGTTCTCTAATTCTAATTCACATTAGACATATAGTGAGTTAGGTTAGTTGAATAAACTTGTTAGACCTAGACATAGGCTAACAAATAAATTAGAATGCTCCATTGACATAATTTGTAATCTAATCAACCAAAAATTGAGGTAATTTAATAAAGTGGATTTGCTAGGTGAATTTAGAAAATCCTAGGTCTTAATCAATTAATTTTTAATTTTTAGTTAATTGTTAGTCATTTATTAATTAATTTTCTTAATTAATCAATTGTCTAAATATAGTTAATTGTGAATAATTTTAGTATTTAAAAGATTAGTAACCAATCTTCGTGGGAACGATACTTTATTCATCACTTTACTTGTTTTGACCGCGTATACTTGCGTGTTATTTGTGGGGTATATAAAATCACGAACAACAACCCATCCTCTGATCACCCTAAAATTTACTACAATTGTATGGGTCGAACAAGTAATATAGTAGTGAGTAAGAATATCGTTCTCACAAGAAAAGAGTTCAAATACCAAAATTTCAAACTTTATATATTATTTAGACAATCAGAAATTCTAACTTTAATAAAGAACAAAAAAAAAATGAATTAATTAAATTAGTAAAATAAAATTAATTTAGAAAACAACTTTAATCAAAGAAATCAATGAATTTTAATAACTAAGGTACATGTATAAACCTAACTATGTAATCCAAATCATAAATTTTTATGCAAATGAATTGGTAAATTAAGTGTGTGATTGCGAAATCTCCTAATGCATTTGTTATCCTATTTCTAGATTATAACGAGTCTATTCTTATTTAATAACTTCCTATATTTCTATGAAATTTTAATTAAATGAAAACGCACTACAAATTTTGAAATTCCTAACTTATCGCTAAAAGTCGCACAAAGAAACCGAATTCTATTTCTAGTTAGTTTTACTTTATGGTGTATAATGCCTACAATACAATCCCCAAACTATCTCCTTTCGATCTTAAGATTAGAAATCAAATCATGTAAATAGTGGCTAATTATTCACAAGCATTAAATCTAAGGTAACAACCCGTTAGGAGGTCTAGACTTTTTCAGATATTTTATTTTGGATTCAAAATTTTTGCTTTAATTAATTGAGGATTGAAAATATTTTTTTTTTGGAATGAAGTGTAGTGGAAATAAGAATTTGGTAGCCCATCCAATTGGATTCAAAATGTGGGGAAGGTCCAAATAGATTGAGCCGTTGAGATGTGTTTGGAATTTTAATTATATTATAAATGGGCTTAGATTATGATAATTTATTTGGGTTAGTGAGTTGGGCCATGGAATGACCTACGGCATGGGCTGAACCCAATTGAGAAATGAGATTTGAAATTCTTAAAGGAAAATCATAATAAAATAAATTGGCCATCAAATGTCAATAGTGCCCTTGGTCTTCCATTTGACCATTGTAAAGGTGAAGGGCAATCAGGTCATTTCGACCAAGTTGCAGGTGTAGACTGTGCATTTCCCTCTTCATGCTTAATTTGTATCGAGGACCTTTATTTGCTGTGTACCTGTCTTTCCCTTTCTGCAACTTCTTCTTCCTACTTCTTCTTCTTTCCTTTTTGACTTTTGGTCCCATTTTCGTGTTGGTTGAGAAGAGCTTCAGGAAGAGAGGATTTTTTTGCATAACAAAGTCATCAGACAAGTTCTTCTTACACTCCCTCTTTATTTTTAGTGCAAGCTCGTTCATACATTCTGTATTTCACTTTCTTGATTTCCTGCTTTCTCCTTTATTGTTCTATCAGTTCTTCTTGCACTTCCATTTGATTTGTAGTGCAAGTTCTCTTATACATCCTTTTATATCCTTGTGCGAGTTAGCTGATACGATTTCTGTATTCATTTTGTCTTACTGTGATGACTGTGAATGTATATATATATCTGTTGTTACGTATAACTTCTTCTTCTCTAGTTACAACATCTTTTTTTTTTTAATCTTCTTGCTACATATATTAAGGTCCCTTTGATGTTTCAAATGGGGATTGCTTTACTCTAGAATTATTTTTTGCGAATGGCATATGTTTGGTTTCAATTTAGATACAAAGGTTTTGTTCGCCTGTACATTGAGCTATAGGTTGTATGCATATGTACAAATAAAGAAATCTGTTTAAATAGCCCTTATTAGAGGTAGACAGATCGTGGGTATACTCCCTGGTGTTGAATAAACCTTCACATGTATATATTATATATGAAACAAACAGCTTGGTAAAGACATCCTATGTTTTAAATAGCCAACATATATCTGGCTGTGAGCTCTTTGTCACGCGCCTGACCTCAAGCTCTTGGCATGAGCTCGTCCAGCGAGCTCTTGCTCAACCCCTTGACCGCGAGCTCGTTCAATGAACTCTTGTTCACCTGATGACCTTGAGCTCTCTCTTCGTAAGCCGTGAACTCGTGACCTCGAGCTCTTTCCATAAGTAAATGTTTGTATTTTCTTTAATTTATATTTTATCTTTCATTTACTTTAATACATAAATGTAAATAAGAAAGTACCCCCCATTTGGATTCAATAAAAATATCAAAAAAATCAAAATCTATAACAATAAAAAGATAAAATTTTGGTTTTAGTACAAACTCAAGAAATTACGATTTTACCAGCCTCGAAATATTTAGCTTTTGCTTCTTGAAAAATTCATTAAAAATCATTCTTACAACAATGAATGTTAGTTATCAAAATACCGAGAGTTAGTTTTTCAAAATGAAGATATTTATAAAAATATGTTCTAGTTGGTCATTTGCCTCAGAAAAATCTTAGATTTATTCCGACCAACAATTTCGCATGGTGTGGTCATTCTGATTCAAGGGGGACTAATTATAAATTTGAGCTATGAGCATGAATGTAAGTAAATGCATATTGTCACTGGTTAAATGAAATTACAACAATCATATGATGGGAAAAGTAGTTATTAAATTTATAATAGTCCTCAGCTGGTGAATCGAGATTTAATATTAAATAGTATATCTCAAAAATTATTCTTGTGCTATAAATTACATCAAGCATTTTTGTGTCATACATTACATCTTGAATGTGGTAACGTTATGAAGTAAGATATATTGAATTTATCTGATGATAGAAAAATACTCGGTATGGGTAAGTGATGTTGAAAGTATGTATATCGCGGAAACAAGAATTTAAATACATGTGGTTGGCAAATGCATACATAATGCATACGTGATGCATACATGTACATGTTACATATATATATGTTTTGCGCACCTATTATTTTGCGCGGAGGGAAAAAGGGTACCTTGGAGCACCTAGCGCGAAACGAGGTAGCCATAGCCCGGCAGGTTGGCTCCATATTCATTTGTGAGGTTTTATGTAACTTATGCACTTTTGCATGCATCAATTTATGGCTTGTGAGTCAGGAAAATTGATAATGATAATAAAATGATGCACTATTGCATATATTGATTGATGGCTTGCAAGCCTGTGAGAATTGATAATAATATTGAAATTTTATGCACATTTTCCTAGTGATACATGGTGACATGATATATTAAGATGAATTGATAAATTCATGAATTTTGAATCTTGTATATAATTGTGAAGTCCTTGATTACTCTTTTTGGTGTCATCGTGTTCTTAGATCCTATATATTGTTTATTATTTCTCGAACTTGCTGAACCTTGTGGCTCACTTGATCTTCTTTGCCATTCTAAGTAAAGGAAAGATTGTTATTGGGGGCGAGTCCAGTAGGACTGTAGCCAAGGGATAGTGGTGTACGGAGACACGTCCTAACTTCAAAGATCTTAGTTAGTGATTTGGTGAAAATTATAATGATGAGGATTTGTTATGTTATTGCCATTTGAGCCATTTATTATTTTGTATGGCCATCGAGCCTAGAGTCATGGGATATTAAAAATGTAATTAAATCTTATTTAATTTCCATTGCTAGATATGAAATGAGTTGTTATTTGACTTTAGTTTTGTTCTATATCATCTCTGTAATGACCTTCTTTCGAGTATCCTATGCTAGAGGGAATATTCAGAAGCGGGCCTTACATCTAATACCACACAACTCAATATAACACAATTTATTTAAACACATAAAATTATAAAAAATGCACCATAATAGTTTTGGCCAATACATGGCCTTAGTTTAACAAATTAGTTTATGGCATAATTAATTAAAATCCAAAATAACAATAGATGCATAAGAGAATTAATTAATAAGAAAGAAGAAATTCCTTTGTCTAGATTTGTTCAGATATGAGTTAGACTAATCTGCTCCATCTTCTCCCTTGCGCGTCCGCTTGCTGCTTCGGAAGAGCTGTATGCGTGCGCGTATTACTTCTTTGTTGTGCACGGCCATCCAATTTCTTCTTGTTTCTTCCTTGTGTCTCCACTACCTCTTTAATTCTCCAATCTGCTGCTTCAAGCTTCCATCTTCAAGTCTCATGAAAATCCCCCTGCCAAATTCCACTCTGATTATTATATATAGGCATATGCAAAGCCACCCTAGTTCACACCTGCACGTCACTTTATAATATATATATATATATAAATAATATAATATATAATATTTAATATACTATTAATTATATTATAATATTATTTATTTTTTATTTATATTGTAATATTAATTTATAGTATTAATTTTGAAATTAACTTGCTAATTGTTTTATTTTTTATTTTTATTTTTTTAATCCAAATATCAAGTAGTATTCTTGTAAAATAACAAGAAATACTAAAAATTAAATAATGTAAAAGAAACTCAAAATATTAGACAATTCTAAATAAAACACACATAAAATACTAAAAATATTACTCCATTATGACCAATGAATATGTGAATAAATTCTCACATCACTCTCCCATGGTGTGTCACTATTTAAGGATTTTTTTTTTTAAAATTATCTCTTCCTACAATATTGTCTCCCAAATCCACGAGCACCATATTTAAAAAATCCTAACATATATATTTAACATTCTAAATGATAGGCTAAGAAATGGTAAACTAATCACTTGTAGAAGCAGAATCGAAAGCTATGAGAATATTGTAATTGCAAAGAAAGTACATCCGTACAAAATCTTCTTTAATAACCACGAAAATTATAATATTCAACAAATAAATTTAACATAAAAAATAGCTAAAACATGCCTTCTAACAAGATTCTCACAACCAATCCTAGCATAGGCGTAGAACTTTATTACACGACTACCGGTACAATCACATTTCAATGATATCTTTTTCTGTTCCCCTGCTTGTCTTGCTTGGAACATTGAATATACAGGGACAAAATCCAAATTAGAAGATAAAACTTCTAAATGAGGGTTAAAATAGTTTTCATGAATGTATGATACATGGGCATAAAATCAACTGACATCCTAAAGTAGTTTAGATAGCATTCTAGCCCCAGCATGGAGCCTTAGGCAGTCATCTCGGCAAACACACACACAACACGAGATACCTCTATGGTCATTCCGACAATTACCCTTGGGGAAATGCAAATCAAACTACTAAGGCAACATCCCACCCTATCATGAATGACACAATAACGATATACCAATAATATCATACCCAATACAATTTCACTTTTACCAATGCAATATAAAATGAATATGCACTGTATGACAAGATGCCCATATGTTAATATACACTTGGTGATACCCTCACAATTTCATGCTCATTTAAGCAAATAATACCATATATAAAATTTTTGGCTAACCACTCACCTTGATTTAGCTTCTTAGGCTTTCTTGGTATGTGTGCACTGGCCTCAAAACTCGTGTCCTGGCAAATTTTCTAGCCAAAATTTTTGAAAAATTAATAAAACTTAATTTTCTAAATTTTCAAAATTTTTCTCAATTTTTTCTTTATTTGTTTCCCTTTTTCCTCTTTTTTTTTTCTTATTTTTTCTATTTTTTTCTTACCTTCACACGCCCTCACGCACCAGTACCCATGCACCTTGTGCATGCACCCACGCGCCCAAAGCTAGTTGTCTTCTCTGGCCTTCTTCTCGCTGCCGGTGACTAGTTTTGGGCTTGTTTCTTCAGTTTTCTTTTTCCCTCTTGGCCTATTTCTTCTTCTGAACACAATGGTATCCCTATTACACAGTGATTTCGACTAGAACACCCTTGATTTGGCTGTTAAAGCTTGGCTCCGGAGACTTCCTGATTTTTCAGCAAGTCTTAAAACCACCTCAAATCGACACCTCACTCATTCAATTTTTCTAGAAATAATCTCAAAAACATGGAGAACAAAAGCCCCTTATCAATACTCTCAAATTTTTCCTTAGTTGCTTAGGTTTCATAGCTTAATTTTTGTAAAACCCTTGGCCCATTTTCTGTTATTTATAGCCTGTCTGACCACTTCTCCGACCAGCCACAGTCTCGCCTTGCACCGCAAGGTTTAAGCCTAGGCTATGATGGCCTTAGGCAACCTCAACTAGTCGGGATTCAACCTCCCCATCGGTGACTAGTTCGGCCGTTAACTGCATTGCAAGGTTCACACTTGCTTTGCAATTTGGACCTTCTGCGATGATCCAAGATCCGTTCGGGTGACTTCAGATAAGTCAAATTATCTTTCAGCTCGATTGTCTCTACCTGAATTTCATGGGTTGGATTAGGTATAAGTCTCCGAAGTTTAGATACATGGAAAACATATTGGATGTGGTAAGCTAGAGGCCCAATTCATCCTATGATAAGATAGAGTCCTATATACTGTGGTTTTAATTTACCTTTCTTCCTCCCTTGCGTTGCCAAATGTTGAGGTGGCGCTTTCAAGTATACATGATCTCCTACCTCAAATTCCAGATCTTGCTTTCTCTTATCTGCATACGACTTCTACTAGCTTTGCGCGGTTCGGATCCTTTCCTGAATTTGCCGTATCTTTTCTGTAGTTTGCTACACAAGTTTGGGTCCTAATATTTTCCTTTCTCCTACTTTAATCCAACAGATAGGTGATCGGGCTTAATTATATGCATATTTTTATTTAATTTTTATCTTAACTTTGTGTTATTTTCTATAAAAAATGTGTATTTATATGAATTTTATATTATTTTAATCTTTTTGTAAGAATATAAAAAATGAAATAAATTTAAAGATTTGAGCATAAAATAAATAAATAAAAAAAGAAAACAAAAATTATTAATATATATTATAAATAATTAATATTATAATATAAATAAAATTAATATAATTAATAACATATTAAATATTATATTATATTATACTATATTATATATTATATTATTTATATATATATTATAATTAGTGAATGCCGTGAATGTGTAGGGGGGGGTTCCATGTACATTGAATATATATTATTATTATAATATATAAAGGGTGAAGAGATTGGAAACAGGGGGGCTTCTGGGCGGCGGCCATTAAAGTGAATTGAAGGAGATTTGGAGGGCAGAGGAGTAGGCGCATGAAATTGGAAGATTTTGAAGACTTGGACGACGCGCACAGTGAAAAGAAAATCGAGGCTTCTGGCCGGTGCAATCAAGAAGGAATAAAAGAGAAGCAGCTGCACATCTAAGATCTAGATTTGAAACAGATCTGGGCTAGGGAATTGCTTCCTTCCTTCTTTTTAGTTTTTCTCTTTTATTTTCTTTTAATTGTTTAGGATTTCAATTATGCAGCAACTCTTGGTTAATGTTGAGAATATTTTATTTATTATGAGTGGCTAAATAATTGTCTAGGATTTTTAAACGATCCTATGCATTAAAACTTTATTGGTTACTCAATTTTTGGTTGTGATTGTTACATCAACTATGTTTATTTTGTTCTGAACTTAATGCTTGTAATTGTTTGATCACCAATTACATGATTTGAGATTTTTTATGATGCTAGACATAGATAAATAAGAAATAAACTTTGGACAAAATAACATATGTTAATTGGGGAAGACATTCACTTGATTACATATGTAATTTGTGATTATATTTGTAATGAATATTTTCATATAATGAGTACTTATTCTTAATGTGTTCTCTAATTCTAATTCACATAGACATATAGTGAGTTAAGTTAGTTGAATAAACTTGTTAGACCTAGACATAGGCTAACAAATAAATTAGAATACTCCATTGACATAATTTGTAATCTAATCAACCAAAAATTGAGGTAATTTAATAAAGTGGATTTGCTAGGTGAATTTAGAAAACCCTAGGTCTTAATCAATTGATTTTTAATTTTTAGTTAATTGTTAGTCATTTATTAATTAATTTTCTTAATTAATCAATTGTCTAAATATAGTTAATTGTGAATAATTTTAGTATTTAAAAGATTAGTAACCAATCTTCGTGGGAACGATATTTTATTCATCACTTTACTTGTTTTGACCGCGTATACTTGCGTGTTATTTGTGGGGTATATAAAATCATGAACAATAGGTGATTGACATCTTCTTCCATACAGAGTTTCATAGGGTGCCATCCCATTGCTGTTGTGGTAACTATTATTATACGCGAATTCCACCAACGATAGGTGCTCTTCCCAACTACCTTCAAAATCCAGGGTACATGACCACAACATATCTCCAAGTGTTTGTATGGTCCTTTCAAATTGTCTATCAGTCTGTGGGTGATAAGCTACACTAAGTTTCAATTGTGTTCCCATGCATTCCTGTAAACTTTCTCAAAATCTCGAGGTAAATCTAGGATCTCGATCAGAGACTATGCTTTTCAGTTCGCCATGGAGTTTGACTATTTCTCCAATGTATTGTTCTGCTAACTTTCGTATTGGCCTATTGTAATACCCAGAATATGGCATATATAATATTCTGGGAATTTGTGAAAATTTTGAGTAAAAATGTTATTTTCTATACTTTAGAGCAAAAGCATAATTTATGAATTTTGGCCAAAAGTAATGAAACGATTGTGGAAAAGATAGAAATTAGAGTAAAAAATGTGGAAAGGAAGTTTAGGGACTTGTAAACTCAAAAGATTCAAAAAATAGGGCACAAAATGCGATTTCTAAGCAATCGAGCCTAGGTACAAATTTCTAATTTTGGTCGAGGGAGGTCAAAAAGAGGTTTTCTCTAAAGTCTCAAGGTTGAAACAGGAATTTCAAAACTCAAGGGGCTTGATGGAAGTGTTGGAAATCTCAGGTGTTTTAAGGAGAGGTCCAAACAATAATTGAAAATTAATCTGGGGGCTAAAGTGTAATAAACAAAAGTCAGGTGGAAAACCTGCAAAAAACTGGCCAACCACATTGCCACCATCGACCAGCCACTTGTGGCCGTCAGGAAGGTCGCCCAAGGCCTCCAGAGGATGCTCCAGGTCATGATGGTTTGACTTGTGGTGGCCATTGGCCGAAATCGACCATGTCTTAGCCGAATTTAATGCCAAAAGTGACTAAAAAATTTGGCTGGCAAATCGTGACATTTTTCTCATCATTCAAAGCTACTCAAGCCACTTAGTGCCTACATCTAGACCTTAGGGGGTGAGTAAGCTCAGGATTTGGAGGTTAGTGACCGAGAATTGGCTATAAATAGAGGGTTCAGAGTCGAGGGTTTTATTCGAGTTTTTGCTTCAAATTTGTGTTGTTTTAGAGAGAATCGAGTGTTCTTGATAAGGGGCTTTTATTGCTTGTGATTTATAGAGATTTTCTAGAGAGTTTGGAAGCATTTGGTATAGGTTTAAGGGGTTTCAATGGCTTCACGGGAAAATCAAGCTTAGTGAGAACCGAGACCTATAACTAGGCTTTTGGGGTTTTTTTGGTGAATGTTTCAGGCATTTAAAAGCACCCCTACGACCGATGTGTGAAGATTTTCAAGGTGGTAGGGTTAGATCCACCATCAAAGCTGTCGCTGGCGATCGGAGCTGGAGAAGACGATTGGAGAAGGCAGGCCGCGTGAGTTACACGAGCAGACCCTACTCGTAGGTTACGCTCTTGGCGCGTGAGGTACTAGAAAGTTTTGAAATTATTTTTATAATTTTCAGAAAATTATTTTAGCAATATCTATTGAAAAATATTTGGTGAAAATAGATGATAGATATTTATTGTGTAAATTTTAAAGAAATAAGGGTTTAAGAAAATAGGAGAAAAATAAAGAAAATTATGAAAAATGTAGGAAGTTTAGAAATATTGTTTTCCTTGGATGAAATGTTGGTCAAGAGGTGATTTTTGGCCGTCAAACTTGAGGGTTTCACAACAACACGTGTTTCGAGGCTTCGACATAAACTATGCTAAGGTGAGCGGTTCGATCCAACACTTGATTTTAGTTATTGCAAATATTTTGGCTTGTGATTGGTTAGTGAGTGGTTTTACCTTCCAAACCTTAGATTATTCCATGTGAACGAGATTGGTTAGTGTGTGGTTATACCTACCAAACCTTGAGATGTTTCATGGAAATGTTTTGCCAAATTGTTCGAATTACCAGCATATTGAGCATGTTATATTCTTGCATGATGAATAAACAAAGTTTATTTCACAAAATGCATGGCATGTGTTTTCATAGCACTAAAGTGTTTGATATTGTGTCGTTATAATATCCAGTGGGACGGGATGGGGTCTCTCTGAGAATGTCGCTACGTTAATCCTGCTCGACAAGTGGATTGGGTTTCCATGGGTGATCGTCGATATGCACCCTGGGGATTACGTATGCTGAGGTGTTTTCTCCAGGTTGACATGTTTATTTGTTTATGCAATGCTCATGATCATACATGCATTTTATAAAACTATCTTGTGCCATCACTTAGATGTTTCAAAATCTAATTTGGGTTATGCCTCTGGAATATTCAAACGTTCTAGATAGAGATTGCATAAGGGCGAAGGCATGGCTAGCTGAGGGCCAATGGAGAATGTGCGAGATAGTCACTGTTTACATTCGCAAGTCATGTAATCCTTATTTGATTTAGAAAACAGTATGTATGAATGGTTGTGATAATATATGTTATACAGTCTTGTTATTTTCATTGCGTAATAATATGTCTTACTTGGCTTATGCTTATTTCACTTGTTAGTTAAGTAGGCGAGACTAGAGTTCTGGGATTTTGTGAGCATGTGAAGATTGTTCTTTGAGACCCTATGAGTGGCAAACTAATGTATGGAAAAAAAAATCTCGGTAAATCCCTTATAGTGGCATACCCGGCAAGGCGGGGTGTTACACCTATCCATTTAGGGAGGCAAACAGTGTGCTGACTTTGTTAGTCTATCCATGATGACCCAATTCGCATTGTTGCCCCTCCAACTCTTTGGAAACCCCATCACAAAATCCATTGTGATGTGCTCCCATTTCTAAAGGTTTCATTAGCCCTGTTGGCTTTTGATGCTTAATATTAACCTTTTGGCAGGTATTGCATTGAGCTACTTTCCTTGCCACACTCATCTTCATTCCTGGTCACCAATAGATCTCCCAAAGATCCCTATACATTTTTGTGGCTCTCGGGTGTACTGTATATTGAGCTCTATGGGCCTCGTGTAAAATCCTTTGCCTTAATTCCTGAAGATTAGGCACGTATATCCTTTCTTGAAATCTGAGAATACCATCTTGCATCTCAAAGTTAGGGTTCTTAGGCTGGCCACGCTCATCTACCCACAAACATATGAGCTTGTCATCAATGTTTGCCTCTTGTATTTTGTTTATCAAATCTAGCTAAACTGTTATGTTAGCAATAAGGACGGATGATCTTTTTGGCATTACACTCACTATCAGTTGGCTAAAAGCCTCAAACAGATGCCACTCACGGGTTATCAACCCAGCCATAATTGTAGGCACACTCTCACTAAAGCATTAGCCACCACATTAGCATGCCTCGGGTGATACTAAATAATGCAATCGTAGTCCTTAAGAAATTCCATCCACTGTCGCTACCTAAGGTTCAGTTCCTTTTGTGAGAACACATACTTTAGGCTCTTGTGGTCCATGAACACTTCAAATGTTTCACTATACAGGTAGTGCCTCCACAACTTTAGAGTATATACCACAACTCAACTACTAGCTCCAAGTCATGTGTTGGATAGTTCTTTTTGTGCCTTTTTAACTAATGTGACCCATATGCAATCACTTGACCGTGTTGCATTAGCATGCAACCAAGTCCTATCTTTGAGGCATCAGTACACACAACATACCCTCCGAGCTCACTTGGTATAGTTAGAACAGGTGTTGAGGTCAACCTATCCTTAAGTTCTTGGAAACGCTTCTCGCATTTGACAATCCATTTGTATTTAACTCCCCTCTGCATAAGTTTTGTCAAGGGTGTGGCCATCTTTGAAAATCCCTTTACAACCCTTCAATAATAGCTTTCCAACCCTAGAAAACTTCGTATCTCAGTGATATTGGTCGGCTACTTCCATCCTTGAACAACCTCTATCTAGCTGGATCCACCGTGATTCCCTCGGTTGATATCATATGTCCTAAAAATGCCACTTGGGATAACCATAACTTGCACTTGGAAAATTTGGCATACAAATGGTGCTCTTTAAGGGTTTCCAACACTATCCTCAAGTGTTTCTCATGATCATTCTCATTTGAAGAGTATATTAGTATATCATTAATAAAAACGATCATGAACTTATCTAGATAAGGCTTAAATACTCGATTCATGAGATCCATAAATGCAGCTAGTTCATTGGTAAGACCGAATGGCATCACTAAGTACTCAAAATGCCCATATCGAGATTGGAATGCCATCTTCGGTACATCGTCAGGCTTAATTCTCAACTAGTAGTATCCGGATCTCAAATCAATTTTCGAAAATACTTTCACTCCCTAAAGCTGGTCAAATAATTCGTTGGTTCGTGGGAGTGGGTACTTATTCTTCACTGTGACCTTATTTAATTGACAATAATCGATGCACATTCTTAGACTTCCATAATTTTTCTTTACAAACAATACCGGTGCACCCTATAGCGACATACTCGCCCTAATGAACCCTTATCAGTTAGCTCCAGCAATTGACTCTTCAATTCTCCCAACTTGCTTGGTGCCATATGGTATGGTGGTATTGATATAGATTGCGTTTCGGGCATCAGCTCGATGGAAAATTCAATCTCCTTGAGAGATAGCAATCCCGGTAAATCCTTTAGAAACACGTCTTCGAATTCTCTAACAATTTGCACCTCCTTGACCCTAGGTGTTTCCTGTTCCACTGATTGAGCACTAGCTAGGTACCCATATGCTCCTTTATTCATTAGTCTGACCATTTTATGTGCCAAAATTATTCTTCTTTCCTCGGGATTATTTTGTCCCTGAAATTTGTCCAGTTATCCCCTGGACTTTTTTATGGTCACCGTTTTTCTCTAACAATCCACGTTGGCATCATATTTGGATAAAGACTTTAAGAGAGGACAAATAGACACAACTTTGTTCATTAGAACTCAAAACAAAGATATCTTATTAGTTCAAATTTATGTAGATGATATTATATTTGGATCTACAAACAAATCCCTATGTGATCAATTTGCAAATCTAATGCAAGGGGAATTTGAAGTGAGCATGATGAGAGAACTAAAATATTTCCTATGACTACAAATTAAACAAGAAAGTGAGGGAAATTTTATTTCTCAACAAAATAGATTAAAGATCTTCTTAAGAGTTTAACATTTAGGATTGTAAACCTATAGCCACTCCAATGAGTAATTCATTATATCTAGATAAATATGAGTTAGGTAAAATGGTAGATAACAAGCTTTATAGGAGTATGATTGGATCACTTTTATATTTGACTGCAAGTAGGGCAGGTATTATGTTTAGTGTTTGCCCATGTGCTAGGTTTTAATCCAATCCCAAAAAATCACATCAAAAAGCAATAAAAAGAACTTTTAGATACATAAAAAGATCATTAAATTTGGAGTTATTTTACCCAAAAACAAAAGAGTTCAAACTTGTAGCATATACTCATGCAGACTATGATGGATGTAAAACAGATAAGAAGAGAACGAGTGGATCATGTCAATTCTTAGGTCATTCTCTAGTTTCATGTGTTGTTGCCAAAAATACAAAAATTAAATTTTATGACGTGGGATTTACTTGAGTTCGGTGTCTAGTGAAGTAAGGTTGTCATAATAAAAGTTGTGGCAAGGGAGTTAGCCATAAGGATGCTTGCCTCAAGGAGGTTCGCCACAAGGCTCTCGTTGTAAGGATCTAGCCACAGGGATGCTTGCCTCAAGGATCTTGCCACAAGGACTTGAAGGAACAAAAACGAGGATCAAAGCATGCAACGGAAGCGATTTAAGCATCAAAACTATCCTCGAATTGATTTGAGTCTAGGAGACTTACTTTTCCTACGGATTACCGGTCGGAATGAAGCGATAGGAGGAGGAGGGGCGACAGCTTCTTCGCGTGGTGGAGTCGTCGACTGTCCTGCGATCCGTCGGCTTCTTCGCATCAGATCTCTTGATCTTCCAAGGTATGACTCGAACTCGTGGCCTCTATTGGTGAAGAAGAGAAAATCAAAAATTAGGGTTTAAAACAACTAGAGAGAGAATATATATAGGGAGAGCCCTAGGGTTAAAAACCCTAGTGGGCCAAACCCTAGTGGGCCAAGTCCATTTTTAATTAATTCTCTAATTGGGTTAGCCCAATTAATTAATTAAAACCAATGAACTATTAAATAATTCTCTCTCTCAATATAATTTACCCAACAAGCCAAAATGTATTAAAAAATACATGAGTTACATCGAGCTACCCTGGGGACCAAAAGACAAATTATTCATGGCTGCTAAAATGACCAAAATATCCCTGCTACCCAGTAGCTATATTTTGTCATTCTAAGTGTTCCAACTATCACCATATGGTAACACTGACCCCACGAATAATTTTGCATGTGCGATGTCTTTGACCTACTAGTGTAATGACGAAAATACCCCTCTGCGTAACACCCATCATTTAGAAAGGAATAATGTACTAACACCTCTCTAAATGATTTCTACCATCCTTAGATCTCTAGTCCAATAATCTGTGACTACTCGAATGTACTTGCTTATCACTGGGAGCTACCCAGAAGCACACACTCTTAAGTCACATTCTCAGGGCCCTGGATTATTAGATTATTCTTGGACAATCACAAGGGGGTGAATCACAGAAACTATCTTGCATTAGTCTGTCTTAGCTAATTAGAGACCATACTCCCAACTCACAAGGTTGCTGATCTTTGATAGACCTCACCTATAGTGAATCTAAGAATATAGCTCTAGGTTCACCAGACCACCAACTAACACTCAAGTGTTAGAGTACTCGTCCACGTAGTAGCAGTGATAGACTAGCTCCATGATAATCAGTACTTTGTCACTAGCTTCTATCACAGGTCCACTCTACGCATTCCAAATGCGCTTGTACAATTAGAGTAAACGGACTGTTTACTGGCTAAGGCAAGCCATCCTCCATTAGGATCTATTGCACAATGATCTTATCATGATAGAATGCCCAGTTCTATCAAAAGATCAAGAGTAATAATTTTCTTGCTAATTAAGTACCCATGATCCATGCTTAACTGTGAAGAACGACCCATCACATGAATCACTTACTTAATAGCATGGACACTTTTTCAACAATTAAATGCAAATGATATATGTGCCATAAACTGACTAAAAGAAAACATCATTACCATAAATTGAATAAAACGTGTCTTAAGGGCCTTAAGGGCATACATTTCCAACAGGACTTCACCGTAAGGATCTCACCACAACGACTTCACCACAAGGCTATCGCTGCAAGGATCTTGCCACAAGGATCTCGTCGCAAGGATCTATCCACAAGGATCTCGCCACAAGGATTTCACCATAAGGGTCTTTGCCACAAGGATCTCGCTGCAAAGGTCTCACCTTAAGGGTCTTCGCTGTAAGAATATTGCCCTATTGATCCAAAATTGGTTAGAAGGCTTACGAGAATCCTCACTCGCGATGACCCTCCAATGCCTAAGTTAGTGTCGGATGGAGGTAATTGTTCACGAAAAGAGTAAAAACATAATCAATGTGTCAAAAATTTACCAAAATCTGGAGTCCCTTTCAATGTCCTATAGATGGGTATTTATATATCGCACTTCTCAAGGATTCCTAGTGTTGATACGTGTCACTTGTTGAGTGGGGAGTCTTGGTCTGAATGGGAAGAGACTCTTGCCACAAGCCTCTTGCCGCGAGACCATATGCCTTGCTACCGTAAGGCCCTTACCACAAGGCTCCCTTGGCCGCAACTCCTCTTGTCACAAACTAGCTGCAAGCCTCCTTATCATGAGTCTCCCTTTGCTGCAAACCCTTGCAATGATGCTCCCATGGCCATACATCTCTTTGTCATGAGGCTCCCTTGGCCTTAACTCCTCTTGTTGCAAGCTCACTGTAAGTCTACTTGCCCCGAGGCTCCCATGGTCGCAAGCCTTGCTGCGAGGTTCCCATGGCTGCAAGGCTCCTTTGCTGTAACTCCTCTTGCCGCAAGACTTTGGCCTCAATCCTACATGCCACAAGCCTTTCTTTTCAGCCAGCCACTTGTTGCCGAGAGGCTATCTTATCGCGAGCCATTACCGCGAGCCTTATCTTTGCCGCAAGGCCATGTTGCTGCAAGCCATTACCACGAGCCCTATTGTTGCCGTGAGCCTCCACTTTGCCACATAGGAGCTCACTGCCGTGATGATCCATCTTCAAGCACACTGCCATAAAGTCTTGTTTAGGGATTATTTTTGCTTCAAAAAATCCCATCTTCTATAGGTGGTACAACATCATGGTCAAGTAGAAAACAAAATATAGTTGCACTTTCTTCCACAGAAGCTGAATATGTAGCAGCCAGAAGTTGTTGTGCACAAGTGTTATGGATGAAACATCCACTTGAACATTATGGCTTAAAGCTTCATAACATTCTAATAAAATGTGATAACACAAGTGCCATAGCCTTGACCAAAAATCTAGTGTTCCATGCTAGAACTAAACATATAGAAGTTAAACATCAGTTCATTAAGGACCATGTGCAAAAAGAAGATATAAGGTTAGAGTTCATTGACACTAATAATCAAATAGCCAACATATTTACAAAACCTCCAGATAAACAAAAATTTGAATATTTTAGAAGTGAGCTAGGTATGATTGTCTCTTGATGATGCATTCTTTTAATCTTAAATGTCTTATTTAAATTTCGTGTGAAAATTTTATGGAATGATTGTATTTATAATTTGTTGAGTTTATAAAGCCAATGAAGAAAATTGTTGATAGTCTTATTAATACTGTCGACAGGTTCTAAGGCTACCGACAGATTCTTGAAAAATGTCAATAGTATGCAAGGTTGATATATAAGTTTGTGAATTAAACACAAACTGTCGATAGTATGTCTAGTAACTATCGACAGTTTCTATTGAGGGTTTTAAAATCCCCATGACTGTCGGGATTCCACCTCTTTTAAATCTCTTCCTATACCTTGTGCCCGGCCATTCCCTATTTCTTCCCTTCTCGTTTTGACCTCTCTTCCACAATCTTAGCCCTAAAACTCCCGATTTCGCGTCTACGCAAGAACAAAGCATCCTGTTGCCATGACCAATGTTGAAACAAACGAACCTTCTCATCTTTAAAGGATAGTTTGATGTTTTACTCTTGTGTTAGTTTTGATGATGAAAAATAAATAATTTATATCTTAAGTCAAGTATATGATTTGGAAACAAAAATCAATTTCAAGTACCTTTGTGAAAATGAAAACCAAATGATTTATAATTTTTTATAGATGGAGATATGCACAAACAAGTTTTAAGATTTAAAATAATCCCCTAAATGATTTTTATAAATTGGTTTTGAATCATTGGATAAATGAAGCAAAATGTTTCAAAGGAAAAAGTCCATGTTGTTGAGCCAAATTGCTCCAATCATCCTATTGTGTATTTTAATGTTTAACTTTTAAGCCTAGAAGATTAAAGCATTATAAGGAGATAAGAAAATGTTTCATTTTGAAAAACTATCTCCTAGTATTTTGATAGCTAATATTCATTGTTGTTAAAATGATTTTTAATAAATTTTTCAATAAATAGAATGTATGTATTTTGAGAGTGGTAAATTTATTAAATCCCAAGTTTGTACTAAAACTAAAATTCTATTTTCTTATGATTATGGATTTTAATTTTTTATATATTTTTATTGAATCCAAATGGGGTATACTTTCTATTTACATTTATGTATTAAAGTAAATGGAAGGTAAAATATAAATTAAAGAAAATGGGGAATGTAAATATGTTGTAATGTATTGTATCATCAAGTTTCATCTGTAGACAAAACCTCTTCCTTTTATCAACTAAGTTGTGTTTTCTACCTTTGCATCTATCGACTATCCCTTTCATTCTGTTGATTAAGTCTTCTCATTTTGTCAACTAAGTGTTTCATTCTGTCGACTATCTTTTTCAGTTTGTCAACTAACAGAGTGTAAGTTGTTGTTTCTGTCGACTAACAGTGTGATGGTTTGTTGGAAATCTTTCTAAGCCTTACTCCGTCGACTAACTTCTTTGTTTTTTTTGACTAACAAAATGTATAAATTAGTTCTGTCGATTATGTATTGTTGTATTATTTGTTTTTGTCAATAACTAATTTGTTTTATTGACTAGGTATAGTTTATTGCTTAATTTTGTCGCTATCTTTTGTCTTCTATCGACTAACTCTTTTGGCAGAAAGCATAACGACTATATTTCTCTCAAGGCTCTTGGGATGCTTATAAATACAAGTCATGGATGAACTTAAGAAGGCTAATGGATGGGAATGAGTTGATCTAAAGATTGCAAATCATTTTACTTGAAGCTTACAAGAGTTTGTGCTTTATTTTTCTCCCAAAGGCTTTGTACTAAATTTGTTTCATTTGATTCAAGCCTTGTATCTTTATTTAGAGACATTGTAACTAAGAGTGTATACTCTTAGAACCTCTCTTTTGTATCTTGTTTTTCCTACCTTGTATTGCTAGAGGGCTTGCTTTTCAAGTTAGAGGTTGAATTTCCTAACTTGGTGCTAGAGGGCATATCCGAAGTGATAGAAGGCTTTAATGAATTGTTTGAAAAATCCTTAGTGAGGAGCTAAGGCAGTGGATTAGGCTTGGGTTAAGCCGAACCACTATAAATCTTTGTGTTCTCTTGTGGCTGTATTCTTTGATCTTTATCTTTCCAAGCATTTGTTTATCCTTCACTTGATTCACATATTTATCTTTCTTGATTTACATTTTTCATTTTATATGTTTTATGTTTTAAATCACTAAAACCTCAATTTGTATATATATATATAAAAAAAAAGAAAGGTTTTTCAAGTTCTATCAAGTTTTTAATTTACCCAATTCACCCCCTTTTTGGGTGTGTGCAATAGGATTTCAAACCTATCGTAGTTTATATTCCCCGCAATATAGAATGATTTTCCAACTCCTTTGCATCTAGGGAAGTGTTGTTAGGTCGTGTTATCATGCTTAAGTTTCTTGAAGATCATGGTTTTCCTTATTTGTCTAATCTAGAGTCATTTAGGTGGATATCGTTTCTAACTCTTCATAGGGGAGTATATGAAGATGCAATTATGTAACACCCCTGATTTCTTGGGCGTGCCATAACTTAGGATTTTAGGAATTTCTTTTTTTTTTCATTACACCCACTGATGTACAACATACAATTCCTAAAAATCCCAATTTTACCTTCTCAGCCTATCAAACTCAAATAGTAAAAACAGGTGTTATAATTACAAATGCGTAAGCTAGATCGAACCTGATATGGTACATAACTATAATGCTTTATTTATCATATGAGAAACCATTCAAGACATCTACAAAACAAATTACATGGATATCATCTCTCGAAGTGATAACTGAACATCTGAAACATAACCAAAATCATAATAAGGTTTGCATAGGTTTCGTACATAATTAAAAACATACTAAAACATGCTACATTTAGCGAAATGAGCTTATTCTTCAACTATCTCATTTCCCTTAGAGATGTTTATTGAACCTAGAACGTTTGAATATTCCAAGGATACAGTCCAATTAGAAGATGAATCTTCTAGTGAGAACTCCAAAACATTTTATATAAATGCATGAACAGGTACAAAATGTATGAGGAAACAACGAGGACTATTCTGAAGTGCCTCGTGAACATGTCAGTCTCCTCCAACTAGAGCTTTCTCAATAACGCACACATAGCGCCTCTCGGGAGGTCCCTAACCATGTCACCTTGGCTTAGCCTCATAGAACTCATGTAAACACCACATCTATTGTCCCTTGGACTCACGGTCTTCCCCACAAGAGCTTTCTCGATGGCGCATGCATAGTGCTCCTCGGGGGATATCCAGACTTTTGCCTTTGGGCAATAACAGATAGGTACAACAATATGGCCACACGGATTTTATAAATGCGACAGTTGAAAGCCAATATTATATATTTTCAAGAAAAGATATTTCATATATGCAACATGATTTCATGTAGGAGAACAATGGGAGTTTGCGTACAGGAACGTTACACAAAACACGTTTCATGCAATAGGAGCTTTACACAAAATAGGAGTTTCAGTACCAGAGTCTCACAAAATAGAAGTATGGGTGTCAGAGACTCACCTTGAACGTAATTTGGAATTCCTCAAAATTCGTGCCCGATCTTGATTCTCATGTCAGGCGCACTATTGCTCAACCTTGAGACTCAACGATCCATAGCCATCATATTTATTCAAAGGAATATCAATATCTATTTTTTTCTAATTTTTCCATAATTTTTGTCTATTTTCTCCTAAAAAATTCCAAAATAAATATCTTCTCAAGTTTTTTTCCAAATTCTTCTCCACCATAATTCATAAAATATTTTTCTAAAAATATTAAAGTAACTTTAAGGAGAATACCTAATCCCACGCACCCTTACGCGCCTGCATGTGAAGACTCGTGAGTGTAACGCATGCGTTGGTCGTCTTCTTCCTTACTCTAGTTGCTGGCGACTGCTCTGATAATGATTTTTCTTCCACCTTTTGAACCTACTCCTCAAGGCGACCTCAATGGTACCCTTTGATGCTCAAAACAGTGGCTGAAGGTGCCTCGATCGGGCTTTTAAAGATCCAGCTTTGGCGACCTTCGTATTTTAAGGCTGAGCCTCATATCACCCTCAAAACAGCTCAAAAACCCTAAAAAATTTCTAAAAATGCTCCCCAAGACCTTTAGAGAAAAATCCTTCTATCAAATCTCTCCAAAAAAAATCCAAAATTTGAGTAATATGATGCTCTAAAATTATCCAAAACGCTCGCCTATTTATAGGAAAAATCAGGCCATTTCTTGGCTAATCACCGACCATTGCATAGCCCATATGCTTCCTAGGACGATGGTGGCCATACCTTGACAAGATATGAGCGTCCCATCACTGAATCTGGGCTCCATGTGCAACGATCAGATCTGCCATGCCTCTGGCAGCAAGTTTTAAAAATTACACTTCCACCTCTGCCTTTCTCCAAATGCCATTTTGACTTTCATTTCAAGTCCTTAGACTTTGATATTTTACCATATGAACCCCTAAGTTCCATGCTTCTCAATTGGCCAGACAAATTTGAAAAAATATCAGTTTCACCCTCCTTTTAACTAGAATTGAAAATTACACTTAGGCCCCAAATGCATGTTTCGACCGTAAACACTTTTGTTTCATCTTGAAACTGCTTAAGGGTTGTTATAATTACAAAATTAGAGCCTTTACAGGATTCCATGGATTCCTTGGAAGTCCCTTAAAATCATTTGGTCTTTCAGGCTATAGCTTAGCTGTACTAAAAACTGTCTCAAATTTGATTTCTTTCAGCGTCATAAATCATGTCTTGAGATGCTCGTAAATGACATACCTTTTTCCTTAGGTATCTAAGCTCCAGGGCACTCCTTGTAGCTGATTTAGCTGCTTATTGCCTTTATAAGCCAATTTTTTGGTATTTTAAACTCGTCAAAATTACATGGCAACCTTATTAAAATATGGGGTATTACAAATTAGGCCCTCTATTGCAATGCTTCCAATGTTCTCAATCATTATCCCTCGTTAACCAAGTTTACAACTAATGTCTATGGTACTTCATTCATCATTGATACCGATCTAATTAGTAATCTTTTTGGTATTCCTTTTTGTAATACCCAAAAATTTTGTTAATAAGCGTTTTGGTGGAAATATGAAATTTCATGAAAAATGGATATCAAAATACTCTGAATAAGTGATCGAATCAACTACAGGGAGTACCCTGGAGTTTAAATATCTAAAGAAAATGTTATGTGGTTAACGAGCGTCTCGAGATAAGATTTATGGCATAGAGAGAAATTGCATCAGAAACAGTTTTTGGTATAGCTATGATTTAGCCTAAAAAATTGAATGGTCGTAAGGGACTTCTGAGAAATCAACGGAACCCTGAGTAGTTCATATTTAGCATAGAGAACAACCCTTAAGTGGTTTCAGGATGGAATAAAAGGGTTTGTGATCAAAACAAGAATTCAGGCTTAAGTGTAATTTTTAATTCTAGTTAAAAAAGGGTTAAAAATGATATTTTTCAAATTTGTTGAGCCAATTGAGAAGCATGGGACTTAGAGATTCACGTTGTAACACCCCGACTTCTAGGGCATTAATATATGCTAGGATTTTTTTTTTTTTTTTGCAAACATAAATCGGCAATAAATCCTCAACATAACCTTTATTTTATAACACTCCAAACAAGTAAATGAGTGATACACTTCGAATATAGCAAGATCAGAACCTGTAGGAAATCTCAGAACATAACATGTGCGAGTACATACACATCGCTCACTTAACATAACATTACAGACATTATTAAAATCTTAAACAATACATCTGGATAAAACAGATAGTTCTAGTCCCACATGGGACCCACAAAATTCCCACCACGATCATGCCTCAACTACTTCCTTGCCCTTCCGACTGCTTGCCCCGCCTGGAACGTGGAATATTTCAGGGACATAATCCAATATTAGAAGATGAAATCTTCTAAGTGAGGGTTAGATAAGTATGAATGAATGATGCATGATGCATGGACATTTATAAACATATACCCATAATGTAACTTCCCAGGCCCACTAGCCCGGCTAGGAATCTTAGGCAAAATCCGGAACCTCTGCAGGATAGGCCTAACGTTATTCCCTCATTGCTCTAGGGGAATTACGGCTACACTCTGAGGGTATCGTCCAAACCCCATGCACGAGTTTCAATATGACAAAAATACCGTGTCGTGCACATATCACGTTTTCCCATGCAATAGTTTATGAATGAAAATGTTCATAACATATGAATATATCATGCATAAGAAGGAAATCATATCATTTACGGGATATAGGGACAAAACCACTCACCTTTGACAGATATTGGGATACCTCAAAAAATGTGAAAACTGCCTCGATTTGCGTGCCAATCTCGAATTTCGCACCAAAAGATTCACCTCACTTCCCAAAGCATCCTAGGCAAGATATTTATTTAAATAATCAATAAAACCTATTTTTCCTCAATTTTATTGCCTTTTTCTCTATTTTTCCTTTATTTTTCCTCACTAATATTCCAAAATAAATACCTATACCTATTTTTTTCAAAATAGTTTTACATAGGAAATTATAAAATATTTTTCTAAGTTTTTTAAAAAAAATTGCACAAAAAACCAAGGCTACACGCGCCCACACACGCTGGTGCTTGTTAGGGCGAGTGAGACTAGCGCGTGGGGCCCACGCGCCGGTCGTCTTCTCCGGCGACAGCCATGCCGGAAAAATGCAAAAGCTATGCCATTTGAAAGCCCTTAAAGAATCGATAATAGGGGTACCTGTTTGGGCTCCAAAGGAGGTCTAAAAGCCAGCCAACGAAAGCCTCGAAGTCTCGGCCAGGCGGACCGCCTAGGTTTCCGGCGAGCTTCGATTTCACCTTCGTTTCTACTCCGTTGCTCACAAAATTCTCCAGATATGCTCTTCAAGCTATGGGTAACAAAAGCCCCTTATCCTTACCTCCCAATTCATCCAAAAGGGCCCTCGATTTGGAGCTTATTTCTTTGAAAATTTCAGCCATCTTCGAGCTCTATTTATAGGCGATGTCGAGCTTCGAAATGGCCTTGGATGGCTTGCCCATTGCCTTAAGAGTCTTCACCGCCCCTAGATCGATCCAAAAGCGCCAATATTCGCCTGCAAAAGCGAGTTGCAGGCGACCCATTTTCGGCCAGCTTTCTTGGCCCATTTCCTTGAAATTCTGGCCACTCCGGTGGCCGTTGTCGGCTCATGATGAGTCCAATGAGATCCCCGACCATCCCTTGTGCTAGCCCATTGCCTGAAACGGCCAGCCAGAGCTTGTTCGCCATTGTCAGACTCCATTGCTATGGAGTTTCTAAAAATTACGGATTCACCCCCTCAGATTTGATTTTTCCATTTTGGCCCTTTTCCTCACAACCCCAATACTTTCTTTAATTTCATTTGAGCCCCTTAGGTTCCAATCTTTCAATTTCCTTTGTGTCACTTTTGCAAAAAATGACATTTTGACCCCCCTCGAGCAATTTTAGAAAATTGTACTTAGGCCCGTTTTTCCGTTTAGACTTTAAACCTACTCGTTTCTTCCTAAAACCTCTGAAGGGTTTGTTTACTCGACAAAACGAAGCTTCCCATAGCTTCCGTTATCATTTTAGGAGTCTCCTACTAGAATTCGATTTTGCAGCTTAAATGACGGCTGCATTTTTGCTGTACCGAAAATTGTTCCGGATTGCATTTCTTTCGATCCTAAAAATAATGCCTCGAGATGCTCGTTAGAGGCGTGCCTATTTCTTTAGACATTTAAGCCTTAGGGTATTCTCTTCGGTTGATTCGATAAATTTTTCGGGCTTTTCAGATACCTAACTTTCCTGAATTTCCAATTTTCCTTTAAAATAATAACCCAAAGTTTTTGGGTATTACATTCTCCACCCCTTAAAGAAATTTCGTCCTCAAAATTTTTGTATTCTTACCTACTAAGACATCAATATCAGGCTTTCAACTTGTAAAAGCAACAACTTTTATCTCTTAGTTAAGCATTATCACTGATCATTTTGTAACCACGTTAATTACATCACTTTCACAATTAAGGCCTATCGGTTATATTGGGTTTTCGTACAGAATATCCCGTTGTAGTTCTCTACCACCTGCCACATACATAAAAAATAGTTGATAACATTACTAATATAAACGTTCTATTCATTAACATCCCTTTATTCCACAATATTTTTGATAACATTACATAGAGAATCTCAAAATTTACTACTTTCATTCTACCTCCTCGAACAACAGGGGATATTTTTCCCTAATCGTGTCCTCGAGCTCCCACGTAGCTTCTTCCTCAGTATGATTTCTCCACTGAATCTTTACCAGTGGAATGACTTTGTTCCTCAGGGCTTGGTCATGCCGATCTAGGATTCGCTCAGGCGACTCTGGATAAGTCAGATCATTTCTTAGCTCAATCATTTCCACTCGAATTTCCTAGTTTGGATCTTGTATATGCCTTCGAAGGTGAAACACATGGAAGACATCGTGGATGTTGGACAGGCTAATAGGAAGGTCTAGGCGATAAGCCAACGGTCCAACTCGTCCTTTTATTGGATACGGTCCAATAAATCGGGGCCTCAACTTACCTTTCTTCTTTCCTCGCGTTGCCAAATGCTGGGGCGATACTTTTAGATACACACGATCCCCTACCTCGAATTCCAAATCTCGCCTCCTTTTGTCCGCGTAAGACTTTTGTCGACTCTGTGCAGTTCGAATTCTTTCTTATATTTTTTTAATCTTCTCCATAGTTTGCTGAACCAATTCGGGTCCCAATATTTGCCTTTCTCCTACCTCAGTCCAACAGATATGTGATCGACATTTTCTCCCATACAGAGCCTCATAGGGTGCCATTCCTATACTGCTATGGTAACTATGTTGGAAATGTATGCCCTAAAGACACGTTTTATTTAATTTATGGTAATGATGTTTTCTTTTAGTCAGTTTATGGCACATATATCATTTGCATTTAATTGTTGGAAAAGTGTCCATGCTATTAAGTAAGTGATTCATGTGATGGGTCGTTCTTCACAGTTAGGCATGAATCATGGGTACTTAATAAGTAAGAAAAATATTACTCTTGATCTTTTGATAGAACTAGGCATTCTATCATGATAAGATCATTGTGCAATAGATCCTAATGGAGGATGGCTTGCCTTAGCCAGTAAACAGTCCGTTTACTCTAATTGTACAAGCGCATTTGGAATGTGTAGAGTGGACCTGTGATAGAAGCTAATGACAAAGTACTAATTATCATGGAGCTAGTCTATCACTGCTACTACGTGGACGAGTACTCTAATACTTGAGTATTAGTTGGTGGTCTAGTGAACCTAGAGCTATATTCTTATATTCACTATAGGTGAGGTCTATCAAAGATCAGTAACCTTGTGAGTTGGGAGTATGTTTTCTAATTAGCTAAGACAGACTAATACAAGATAGTTTCTGTGATTCACCCCCTTGTGATTGTCCAAGAATAATCAAATAATCCAGGGCCCTGGGAACGTGACTTAAGAGTGTGTGCTTCTGGGTAGCTCCCAGTGATGAGCAAGTACATTCGAGTAGTCACGAATTATTGGACTAGTGATCTAAGGATGGTAGAAATCATTTAGAGAGGTGTTAGTACATTATTCCTTTCTAAATGATGGGTGTTACGCAGAGGGGTATTTTCGTCATTACACTAGTAGGTCAAAGACATTGCACATGCAAAATTATTCGTGGGGTCAGTGTTACCATATGGTGATAGTTGGAACACTTAGAATGACAAAATATAGCTACTAGGTAGCAGAGATATTTTGGTCATTTTAGTAGCCATGAATAATTTGTCTTTTGGTCCCCAGGGTAGCTCGATATAACTCATGTATTTTTAATACATTTGGCCTGTTGGGTGAATTACATTGAGAGAATTATTTTATTCAGAATGGTCTATAATTAATTGGACTAGAATAAAATAATAAGTTCATTGGTTTTAATTAATTAATTGGGCTAACTCAATTAGAAAATTAATTAAATGGACTTGGCCCACTAGGGTTTGGCCCACTAGGGTTTTAACCCTAGGGTTCTCCCTATATATATTCTTTCTTTGTTGGTTTTTTCACCCGAAGTTGTTTTTCTCTTCTTCACCAAGAGAGGCCACGAGTTTTGAGTCATACTTTGGAAGATCAGGAGATCTGATGTGAAGGAGCCGACGGATTGTAGGACAGCCGTCATCTCCACCACGTGAAGAAGCTCCCGCGCCTCCTCCTCCCGTCGCTCCATTCCGCCCGGTAATCCGAAGGAAAAGTAAGCTTTCTAGATTCTAATCATGACAAGGAATGTTTTTTTTTTATTTAAAAACGCTTCCGTTGCATGCTTTGATCCTCGTCTTGGTCCTTCAAACTATTGTTATAAGTGAACTCCACCAAGGGCAGATGTTCTTCCCAGTTACCCTCAAAATCCAACGCACATGACCTTAGCATATCTTCTAGTGTTTGAATGGTTCTTTCAGACTGTCCATCAGTCTGCGGGTGATAAGCCGTACTAAGGTTCAATTGTGTCCCCATGCACTCTTGTAAGCTTCTCCAAAATCTTGAGGTAAACCTCGGATCCCGATCGGAGACTATACTTACCGGCGTGCCATGAAGTCTAATTATTTCTCCAACATACTACTCTGCAAATTTTCGTACGGGCCTGTCCATCCGTGTAGGCAAAAAGTGTTCTGACTTCGTTAGCCTATCTACGATGACCCAAATTGCATCGTTGCCTTTCTGACTCTTGGGAAACTCCGTCACGAAATCCATTGTGATGTGCTCCCATTTCCACTCTGGGATGTCTAATGGCTTCATAAGCCCTACTGGTCTCTGGTGCTCTATCTTTACTCTTTGGCACGTATCACATTGTGCCACTTTTCTTGCCACACTTGTCTTCATTCCCGGCCACCAATAGACCTCTCGGAGATCTCTATACATTTTTGTGGCTCCCGGGTGTACTGTATAACGAGTTCTGTGGGCTTCATTCAAAACTCTTTATCTCAAATCTTTTAAGTTTGGAATATAAATCCTTCCCCGAAACCTCAGTATGCCATCATGAATTTCAAAATCAGATCTCCTAGGCTGGCCATGCTCGTCCACCCATAGATGTATCCGTTTATCATCCACATATGCTTCCCGTATTTCGTTCACCAAATCCAGCTGAACTACAATGCCAGCGATAAGGACGGACGATTCCTTTGGCACTACACTCACCATCAAATGGCTAAAATCCTCCAACATTTGCCACTCACAGGCCATCATTCCAGCCATAGAGATAGGCACATTCCTACTTAGTGCGTCAGCTACCACATTGGCACGCCCTGGGTGATATTGTATGGTGCAGTCATAGTCCTTCAAAAATTCCATCCATCGTCACTGCCTAAGGTTCAGCTCCTTTTGTGAGAACACGTACTTCAAGCTTTTGTTGTCTGTGAACACCTCAAAGGTTTCACCATATAGGTAATGTCTCCATAGCTTCAGAGCATATATCACGGCCACCAATTCCAGATCATGTGTCGGGTAGTTCACTTCGTGCCTTTTTAACTATCGTGACCCATATGCGATCACTTGGTCGTGTTGCATTAACACGCAGCCCAGGCCTATCTTAGAGGCATCCGTATACACAACGAATCCCCCGTGCCCATCTGGCATTGCCAAAACAGGTGCTGAGGTCAGTCTGTCTTTAAGCTCCTAGAAACTTTCCTCACACTTGGCAGTCCATTCAAACTTGACATCTTTGCGTATGAGCTTCGTTATTGACGAGGCTATTTTTGAAAATCCCTTCATGAATCTTTGATAGTAGCTTGCTAATCCTAAAAAGCTTCGTACCTCTGTCACATTCGTTGGCTGTTTCCATCCCTTGACAGCTTCAATTTTTGCCGGATCTATCGAGATTCCTTCGGCAGAGATTACGTGCCCGAGAAACGCGACCTAGGGCAGCCAGAATTCGCACTTCGAGAACTTGGCATACAACTGGTGTTTCCTAAGAGTTCCTAGCACCACCCTTAAGTGCTTTTCATGATCATTTTCATTTGAGGAATATATCAATATATCATCTATAAACACGATCACGAACTGATCTAGATAGGGTCTGAACACTCTATTCATGAGATCCATAAATGCTGCTGGAGCATTTGTTAATCCAAATGGCATCACGAAATACTCAAAATGGCCGTACCTTGACCCAAAAGCTGTTTTTGGAATATCTTCAGGCTTAATCCTTAATTGGTAGTATCCCGACCTTAAGTCAATCTTTGAAAATATCTTTGCTCCTTGCAATTGATCGAACAACTCATCGATTCTTGGAAGTGGATACTTATTCTTTACCGTAGCTTTATTCAATTGGCAGTAGTCAATACACATCCTCAAGCTTCCATCCTTCTTCTTTACAAATAGCACTAGTGCACCCCACGGCGAGGTGCTCGGCCTAATGAATCCCTTATCGGTTAACTCCTGTAGCTGGCTCCGTAATTCCCTCATTTTTATTGGGGCCATTCGATATGGAGGAATAGATATCGATTTAGCTCCTGGTATTAGCTCGACTGAGAATTCGATCTCCTGAGGTGGTGGTAGTCCTGGTAGATCTTCTGGGAATACATCTTCATATTCTCGTACTATCCGCACCTCCTTGAGCTTCGGTACCTCTTTCTCTTCCAAACGAGCATAGGCTATACATCCATGAGATCCCTGGCTTATCAACTTTTCTGCCTTTCTGGCTGAAATCATTTTTCCATTTCTAGGGTCACCCTGTCCTTGAAATTTGACCCATTCCCCTTCGGGTTTCTTTATGATCATTATCTTTCTTCGACAATCTATACTAGCGTCGTATCTGGATAAGAAATCCATTCTTAAGATTATGTCGAAGTCATACACTTCTAGCAAGATTAGATTCACTTGAAAGTGAGCATCACTTATACTAATTCCGCATTCTTCTATTACTCTTGAGGACCTTGTACTTTTACCCATGGGTGTCGAAATTATTATCGGACATTCCATAAGTTTAGTCTCTACCCCTAAACTTGTAGCCAAAGCATATGACATAAATGAATGCATTGACCCAGGGTCTATCAATGCATGAACAGGGGTATCCGATATGAAGAGCGTACCTTGCACGATTGTTGGATTTGTCCCCACATCTTCCTTGGTGAGGTTGTAGACACGTCCTTGAAGAGTCCCACAAGCCTCTCCTGCTTTTTTAGTTGGCCTATCTACTTGTCCGAGTCTTGGCTTCTTCGGGCAGTTATTTGAATAGTGCCCTGGTTGATTGCACTGGAAACACACCACCTTCGACAGGTCTTTTACTGGAGGTGTTTCCTTTCTCTTATGACAATTTCTACTTATATGCCCTTGCTTTCTGCAGGAGTAACAAGTAGACGTTCCTGCTAAGCATTTCCTCCCTGGATGGCTCTTTTTGCATTTGAAGCATTGCTTGGTGTTCTGTGGATTTTTATTCCCCGATTTCTGCTCTGAGTCCCCTTTTGCTTCCCCAGACCTAATCTACTTCACTTGTAGAAGGTTTCTCTCTGTCGTTAAAGCTTTGCTTAGAGCTTCTTCATATGATTCAATCGACCATGTGCTCAAGGTATGGAGCGGATCCACTTGAAGTCCTGACAAAATTTTTTGTGCCTTTTGCCATTCATCGGCATCATACATGGGCACGTATTTGATGAGTTGATTGAATTTGGTGTTGTATTGAGTTACCAACATTCCTTCGATTTGCTTTAGGTTAGCAAACTCCCAACTCTTCTCCTGCCTCCAGCTAAGCGGAAAGTAATTAGCATTGAAGGCCTTTTTGAATGCCTCCCAAGCTGATACTGGGGTCTCATGAGTCTCAGACCCTTGCCTCGAGCAGGATCTTTGCAACGCTCGCTCTGCAGTCTGCCACCACTTTCCAGCTTCTTCCTCCAACATGAAGGTGGCACAATTTACTTTGTCCTCATCGTTGAACTGGAGATGTCGAAGCAACTTTTCTGATTGCTCTAACTAGTACTCGGCCATGCTAGGGTCGTCATGGGGCTTTCCTCTAAATGTTGGTGGTCGTTGCCATCGGTACTGTTCCAGTACATTTTCAGTGTACCTGGTTGGTCCTTCTCTGGTTGTGTGGGTCAAAAGATTCTCTATAACCCTTTCGATGCGATCCAAGGATCCTTCAGGAACTGATGACTCTGTTTCTGGTTCTTTCGATTGGATGCTACTACTGTAGTGGCGACTCCCACTGCTTCTTACATCCTCTATTCCCCTATTGGGGACGACAGGAGTCAAATTCCTTTGCTGTCTTGTGGTTACCATCTGAAAGACAAGACAAAACCTCATTCCACGAGAATTTCTTCAAAAGGAAATTTTATTTCATAACATTGTTTATAACATTGATTACGAGAAACATAAGGCACACATTTAAAACACAAGTAAGCGAAATAAGGTCATCCACGATTCTTTTCTATGGGCTGGCAGACTTCCAGACCCAAACATCATCGCTTATCGTGTTGTCCTCAGACTCGACCTCGGGTCCCTCGAGGTCGTCGTGCACCGTTGCTTCTTCTTCGTCGTTGTCGTCTTCGTCTAAGTCAAGGTAGCCAGCGCCATCATATTGGCTTCTAGTGCCGCATTCTCTTCATCTAAGTCCATCATTTCATCTCCGTCCACTCCAATCCTTTCATACATGTTGGCGGCGTGGTCGCGAAACTGTTAGCAATAAAAGTATAAGGATGCATAATTGCCTTCGAGGTGAAGTCCTTCGGCTAGGTCTCTCCAAACCCGTTCCATGTGATTTATTAGAAAATCCACTTGAGCGAGCATCAAGGTTGGCCGCACGAAACTGCTCGGCGGCACATCTCTTAGTATACCTTCGAGAAGATCGAGGTGACTGAATACGTCTACCATTATTGGTTCGTTGTCTGCCCATTGGTTGGTCCAGTGGGTCACCCAGAATTGCTCGAGATAATCGTTTTCCATGCTGCTATTTAAAAATCAGTTAGCTCTTCTACTATTCACCGAGAACAGTAGCCATTTAGCGTTTTGTACATGAACAGTGCACCAGGTAAGTTCCCAGGTAAGAGAGGTGGGTCACAATGGACACACTTAAGTACCAAATCTTGCCTTAGCCAGGACTTTCCTAGACATGCACAATTCCGTACAACACGCTTGAGTTTGTAACTTTTAAACTTCGATCATCAATCTCCTAATCTATTGATAAGGATTTCTTAATCTAAGTTTTCTAAACATCAAGTTTATAGATCCCTAAAGATCTATCCTAATTCTTCAAATAGAACTTTGTCTCTGATACCAACTGTGACACCCCGACTTCTAGGGCATTAATATATGCTAGGATTTTTTTTTTTTTTTTGCAAACATAAATCGGTAATAAATCCTCAATATAGCCTTTATTTTATAACACTCCAAACAAGTAAATGAGTGATACACTTCGAATATAGCAAGATCAGAACTTGTAGGAAATCTCAGAACATAACATGTGCGAGTACATACACATCGCTCACTTAACATAACATTACAAACATTATTAAAATCTTAAACAATACATCCGGATAAAACAGATAGTTCTAGTCCCACATGGGACCCACAAAATTCCCACCACGATCATGCCTCAACTACTTCCTTGCCCTTCCGACTGCTTGCCCCGCCTGGAACGTGGAATATTCCAGGGACATAATCCAATATTAGAAGATGAAATCTTCTAAGTGAGGGTTAGATAAGTATGAATAAATGATGCATGATGCATGGACATTTATAAATATATATCCATAATGTAACTTCCCAGGCCCACTAGCCCGGCTAGGAATCGTAGGCAAAATCCCGAACCTCTACAGGATAGGCCTAACGTTATTCCTTCATTGTCCTAGGAGAATTACAGCTACACTCTGAGGGTATCGTCCCAACCCTATGCACGAGTTTCAATATGACAAAAATACCGTGTCGTGCACATATCACGTTTTCCCATGCAACAGTTTATGAATGAAAATGATCATAACATATGAATATATCATGCATAAGAAGGAAATCATATCATTTACGGGATATAGGGACAAAACCACTCACCTTTTACAGATATTGGGATACCTCAAAAAATGTGAAAATTGCCTCGATTTGCGTGCCAATCTCGAATTTTGCACCAAAAGATTCACCTTACTTCCCAAAGCATCCTAGGCAAGATATTTATTTAAATAATCAATTAAACCTATTTTTCCTCAATTTTCTTGCCTTTTTCTCTATTTTTCCTTTATTTTTCCTCACTAATATTCCAAAATAAATACCTATACCTATTTTCCGGCGCCGCGCGCCGGTCGTCTTCTCCGGCGACGATCATGTCAGAAAAATGTAAAAGCTATGCCATTTGAAAGCTCTTAAATAATCGATCATAGGTGTACCTGTTTGGGCTCCAAAGGAGGTCCGGAAGCCGGTCAACGAAAGCCTCGAAGTCTCGGCCAGGCGGACCGCCTAGGTTTCCGGCGAGCTTCGATTTCACCTTCGTTTATGCTCCGTTGCTCATGAAATTCTCCAGATATGCTCTTCAAGCTATGGGCAAGAAAAGCCCCTTATCCTTACCTCCCAATTCGTCCAAAATGTCCCTTGATTTGGAGCTTCTTTCTTTGAAAATTTCGGCCATCTTCGAGCTCTATTTATAGGCGATGTCGAGCTTCGAAATGGCCTTGGATGGCTTGCCCATTGCCTTAAGAGTCTTCACCACCCCTAGATCGATCCAAAAGCGTTGATATTTGCCTGCAAAAGCGAGTTACAGGCGACCCATTTTTGGCCAGCTTTCTTAGCCCATTTTCTTGAAATTTCGGCCACTCAAGTGGCCGTTGTCGGCTCATGATGAGTCCAATGAGATCCCCGACCATCCCTTGTGCTAGCCCATTGCCTAAAACGACCATCCAGAGCTTGTTCGCCATTGTCAGACTCCATTGCTATGGAGTTTCTAAAAATTACGGATTCGCCCCCTCAGATTTGATTTTTCCATTTTGGCCCTTTTCCTCACAACCCCAATACTTTATTTAATTTCATTTGAGCCCCTTAGGTTCCAATCTTTCAATTTCCTCTGTGTCACTTTTGCAAAAAATGACATTTTGACCCCCCTCGAGCAATTTTAGAAAATTACACTTAGGCCTGTTTTTCCGTTTAGGCTTTAAACCTACTCGTTTCTTCCTGAAACCTCTGAAGGGTTTCTCTACTTAACAAAACGAAGCTTCCCATAGCTTCCGTTATCATTTCGGGAGTCTCCTACTACAATTCAGTTTTGCAGCTTAAATGACAGTTGCATTTTTGCTGTATCAAAAATTGTTCCGGATCGCATTTCTTTCGATCCTAAAAATCATGCCTCGAGATGATCGTTAGAGGCTACCTATTTCTTTACACATTTAAGCCTTAGGGTATTCTATTCGGTTGATTCGATAAATTTTTTGGGCTTTCCAGATACCTAACTTTCCCGAATTTCCAATTTTCCTTTAAAATAATAACCCAAAGTTTTTGGGTATTACATACGTGGTGAAATATAAAAGTCTAAGGACTTGAAATGAGGCCTAAAATGCAAACGGAGTTTTTAGAGGGGCAAAAATGTAATTTTCCAAACTACTACAGCAAGTGGCTAACCTGCCACTGCATGTGGCCAAGTGAGGGGACAGCCAGATCTTGGCATGGTATGCCTGGCATGGGCCTACCAAGAATTCGATGAAGGGTTTCATGGGATTTCAAGAGTTTAATCCAAGCCTTCAAAGCAAAATAAAGGGAGTAGATAAGGGAATTTTGTTGCTTGTGTCAAGAGGATTAATTCTGGAGATTTTTGGCCAATTTGGTGTTGTTATGAGTAGTATTCGATAGGTAGTCAAAAAGTCGAATCTCGCTAGAGCCGCGAGTTTAATAAGCCAAATAAGAGGTTTTGGCCAGATTTTTTGAGTCAAGGACACTCCCAATGTGTTTAGAAGAGTGATTAGATTAAGAAAGGAGGGAGAAATCAAAAAAAAAAAAAAAAAAACCAGTCGCCAACGGTAAGGGGATATGCTGGAGAAGATGAGCAAAAATTGGCGCATAAGGAACACACAGGCAGTTCAAGCATAGGAGCGTGAGGGCACATGGGATGAGTTAATTTTTTGAAATTAATTTCATTATTTTTAGAAAAATAATTTTGTTGAGGGTAGATTTTGATGATTGATGATTAGCATGTGTGAATGTGAATGTACATTTATATTTTATGTACTAACAAAGCATGAAGCCTTCATAAGGCTTACAAAGCTGTTCTCTAGTTCTTTCATGACATAGGTTATATATGGAAACTTCTTATACTTATATAAAGATTTTATTATATATGGAAACAAGTTTTTAGGGAGCTTTCTAGAAATTTGAGTATTTGAGCTATGTATGGAAAGTTCTTCTTGGAATGGAAAGTCTATATTTGTTGTTCATATATGGAAAGTTTAAAAGAGATATATGGAAGTTTGTGAGGAGATTGGAGTAGTTCTTTATATGGAATTGCCATATATGTATCTTGGAGACATGACATTATTAACGTGGCATTTTGATGACATAGCAGTCACGTGGAGCACACTCACTAGCCTACATCATCTCGTTGGTCTAAATATGGTAAGAGAATCATGGAGTAAATTTAAAGGTTCCTAGAAGCTCCTCTACTTAGTTAAATATGGAAGAATTTTTTGAATTGCATTCAAATGGAGAAGTTAAAGATTCAGCCTTATTGTTCAACATTAATGGAGGAAATTAAGGTTTGAAAGTTAAACCTTGATAGATATTACTTTCCTTTATTGCTAATTCTCTCTCATTAAAAGGATATGGAGACTCAAATCATGGAATCAAGTATCCTACTCATTATGGATGAATTTATCATCATTATGGGAGAATATTATAAGGATATCTTGCATATATCTACACATTGTTGGACAAATATGCTTCATTATTTGAGAATATTTGGCTTCATTTTACACCATTCAGAGATTTAAATTCAAATTTCAAATCAACTATTCTTGTTATGGAAGCTAAGGGGTCAATTGCTCAATCAAAGGTGTTCGAAGATCAACTAGAACTCAGAATTGATAATTTCTAATTTATGGATGATTTTGCAAGAATTATGAAGGATTTTGATGATATTTTAATCCTTAAAATCAGCCATGAATTACTGGAGTTGATTTGCTCATTCAAGGCTGATTGGAGATCAACAAAAGTTAAAGGTCTTGAAGATCAATCAAGTTAGCTAATTATGGAAGGTAAATCAAGAATTCAATATGAAGGGATGAGATTGGCTTGAAGACTTGACACATGGAGGGCTGAGATTGATCAAGGAGAAAGCCTACTCTAACACTATATGAAAGGGTCTCTTGAAGGCTTTGGAATAACTTTTGGAAGCCCTATTATTTTCTACATTATTGGCCTAGATTTTCATTCTCTCTAAATCTTTCTATTCCTCTATCTTCTTGAGAGAAAACTAAGAGAGTTCTCTACACTTCATTGTATTATTTTGAGAAAACCCTATTTCTCAATCACTACTATTCTTGTATCTTGTAAAGAGAGTACAAAATCCAAACTAGTGAGTGTGAGACTCCAGAAGTAGTTTGGTGGTGGTGAAGCCAAGTGAAGGCTTCGATGGTTGTAACAAAAGTTTCATATAGTGGATTTAGTTGAAAATCCTAAGGAAGGAAATCTTTATGTAGTGGATGTAAGCCATAAGAGCCAAACCACTATACATCGTTGTGTTCTTCTTGTCTCCACTCTTTCTTATTCTTGCTTGATTATACTTGTTTGTTTTTGGTCTTGTGCTATCTGAAGTGGTCGAATCCTAAGGCCTACATTCTTGGTGGTTATTTTGATTATATTCTGATTGATCATTCTTTGTACTCATTCAATATTCCATTTGGTTTATTTAAAGTCTTGTTATTGTGTGCATTCAAATCACTTGTTTTCACCAAGTTGTAATTTGAGTAGTATATTGGATCAAAGCACATACTAGCACAGTTGGCAGATATCATATTATCCATCTAGTATTTAAGTTCTCTTGTACTCTCAACTACAATTTTGGTTTGTATTAAATTTGTTTTCTCACATATATATATATATACATACATAAGTTTTGCATTAGAGGTTTTAAAAGGTGTCAATTCACCCCCCTCTTAACTAGGTTAGAACTCAACAATTTTATGATTTATGGTGGAGAAAAATTTGGAAAACTGCTCAAAAAAATATTTATTTTGGAATTATTGAGGAAAAAATAGGAAGAAAATAGAGAAAATTTTGAGAAAAATATGGAAAAATAGATGTTGATATTTCTTTGAATAAATATGATGGCCAGGGTATGTTGAAGCTCAGAGTTGAGTGTTAGTACAATTATCAAGGCCTGGCATAAAAATTGAGGTTGAGTATAAGAATTGAGGTATTCTAAGTAAATTCAAGGTGAGAGTTTCTACTTTAAAACTTGGTTTGTTTGTTAGTGTTCCTACTTAAAACTTGGCTTATTTTTGGTTGTTCGACCCTAAACTTGATTTGATTTCATGCAAATGGTTTAACCTATGAATGGTTGGTTTCATGTGGGAGGTTCGTCTCAAAATGTTCCATACATGTGCATTGACATGTTGATTTTATATGATACATGTTAAGTGTTGTGGCATTAGCATGTTTATGTCATTGTGTTATTCGTGTGGGATATGGGATGTCAACTTGGGATGTAACCCTTGAGTGATAGCACTAGGGATGCGTGCCAAGGAGTAATGCCTACTTGTGGCGGGGGCTGAGAGTGGACACTACCCAAGGTTCCTTTGAGTGATAGCGTTAATTTTGAGGTGGACGTTGATTTCGGGAATAGTGCTGAGGTGATCATCTTGTGGCTAGGGTTGTGTTGAGATCCAGAATGCTTTTGAGTGAGAACGCAATGCCAGACATGATAGTGGGGAGATACCTGGGTTCATGCATTGATGTTTCCCCTCTTGAGCACGATTATGTTATGCCAATGTGTCGATGTGGTTATGTTGCCTATAGAGAGATTACTCTTTTTTCGTGGTATGGGTTAAGAGTTGTATGGGATTCTCTTAGGCTGGGACATGTCGGGATATGTCAGTTTGTTCATGGTCTTGCATATATTCGTGAAAATGTTTTGAACTCTCACTTAGATGATTCAACATCTAATTTGGACCATGTCCCTAGAATATTCAAACATTCCAGGTGAAAGCAATAGCGCCGAGGGAAAGGAGGTTAACGAGATAAAGCTGTTGATTACATTGGAGACCTTTAACATATATTTTGATTATGTTTAAGGTGTTTAGTTGTGTTGCTAAAGGATTAATCTCTATGTATTTTGTGTTGAAATGTCATGTCAAATAATGGTACGGTTTCTATATTATGAATAAAGGAATTACGATTATGTATCATTTGAGGTTTCAATCTTGCTTCTACATTTGTGATGATATTACCTGTCTTAGATTATTAATTTTTTAAGTTTGATATGCCAAGAAGGTAGAACGAGATTGTTGGGAATGATTTATGTGTAGTGTATGTTGAAAAAAGAAATATTCTCGAAATCCTGGGTTAATGCGGCGCTTGGAAAAGCGGGGTGTTACACTCCTGGTGGTGAAGTGTATGATCCTTCTAACTTTGATTTTGACTTAGACGCCAAAACTATTTTTGAAGATGAATCTCTTCCTTGTTTTATCAACTCTTTTAAAAAATTATCCATGATGGGTTGTGTATTACATCTCATAGTTGTTCATATGATATCTCCTAGAAGTGGAAATTTTTTCGAGGTCACCAAGGAAGATTGTTAGATCATGTATAAGATCATGACTAGAAGAAAAATTGATCTTTGTTCTATAATTGTGAGTGAGATGATAGGAGCTTTCTCTACCAAAAATTGATGCCTACCCTATGGAATCCTACGTGCTATAATTGATTCAAAAGTTGAACATCTTGGAAATGTTTGTCAAGTCAAACTCCATTCTTCAAAATTCATAAATGAATCATCCTTGAAGTGAGTTGGTTATACCAAAAACAAATCTGATCAATGGGTCAAGAATCGCAAGTCTCATCCCTCTTCCGATGGTGAGGATGATCCTAATCCTTCATCTCATTCTTCTAAACCTCAAGAGCCTTCTCCTTCATCTCCTTTTCAATCCACCTTACCTATGGGTGAATAATCACATCCTCTAGATGACACCACCGTCCATGGCCTTGCATATCTAAAGATTGAAGTTGATGCACTTAGTCATGAAGTTAGAGAGATACACACTAAACGAGATGAAGTTGCAGTTCAACAAGCCTATATGATTTAGCTGATGGAGACCTATCTATCTCATCTCCGTTTATCATCACAGCCTCTTCCTCCGGAATCCTAAATGCTTATATGTTGATTCACACATTTTAATGTTTATGACTCTTAAATACATTTTCTTCTCAAGTACTTTATGTTTTGGTGTTTTGCCTTCTTGTTGCTCTCATATTTTGAACACTTAATGAGCATGATACTTGAATGTCAATGATGGCTTTTGATATATGGATTCCTGTGCTTATACCTCTTGAATTCTCGCTTGACCTTGAATGAATTTGAATTCATTTGACCTCCATTGATTAACTTCTTTAATGCTATATCATTTGAAGGGGGAGTCTTTGTCCATCTCTTGTGCTAATTTTTATGTAGTTATTTAAAAAAAGACCCCTTTTTTGATTTCTGACAAAAAGGGGAGAACCAAATGAATATTGTTTAAGGATTTGAAAATTGAATTTTTGAATATAAACTTGGTTTTGTCATCATCAAAAAAGGGGAGATTGATATTCTAAATAATGGTTTTGGTGTTTTGGTTTTGATAATGACAATTCTCCAAAATCAAAGTATAGAACCTTAATTTAAAATTCAATTTTCAAAAATATTGTATTCAAGCTAAAATTGATTTTTTTTTTCATGACAATGAGTTCTTATTCTTCCAAACAATCAAAAATTGATCATAATACAAGTTTTGAAATAGGTTTCAATCCACGAAACTTGTTTTTGAAATTAAGTTAAAAACAAAAGCCTTTTTGAAATTCATGTTTCAAAATTGTCGACATTTGTCTAACATTTGTTGACAGTATCAATTGTTTAAAGAGCCAATCTGTCGATAGTATTCGTGAAACTATTGACCGTTAAAAAGCATGCTCTCTAGATTTAACTATCAACAACATCTATATAGAAATTGTCGACAGTACATAGAGTTTGGTTCATTGTTTTGAATCGAATTGTCGACAATTTCAGATAAACTATCAACAGTTTCTTTTGGGAAATTTTATAACGATTAGTTTTTCAGTGCATTTAATGCAGCCCAACAAACTTCAATGGCTTGATTTTTGGCTTTTCTTGCCATTAACTATAAATACTAGTTTGGTGGTCCAATTAAAGTGGTTAAAGGGATTGAATACTCAACTACCAACTGCCAAGATCATTCATTGAGCTTCAAGTTTTTAAATTTCTCTCATTCTCACTAAAAAGGCTTTGTGTATTTATTACTTATTATCATTTCAAGCCTTGTATATTGAGAGAACCTGTAACTAAGGGGGTAAACCCTTAGAAACTCTCATTTTCACTCTATTATATTTCCTAGAAATCTTTGCTAGAGAGCCTACTCATTGAGTTGGAGGTTTGTATTGCCTAGCATTTTTGCTTGAGGGCCTATCTTGAAGATAGGAGGTTATTTTTCATATAATGGATTGATTTTGAAAATCCTTAGTGAGGAGCTAAGGTAGTGGATTAGGCTTGGGTCAAGTCGAACCACTATATATCATTGTGTTCATCTTTTATTTGCGCTTTTATTCTCATTGCAGTTTTGGGTGCACTTTCTTCATAATCCTAATTAGCATTATATCATATTTTGCTATAAAAGACATTTATTCTTCACTAAATTTTTAAGGTATCCAATTCACCTAATGTAACACCCTATGTTATTGGAGTTAAAGGAATGAAAGAAAATTTTGAAAATGCCCTTTGAGAAAGAAGTGAGAAATGAAGTGATATATGGCCGAATTGGTAGCAGAAAATGCCCTAAAGCTTGGATGTCTAGGAAAGTAGGCATGAGATTGGAAAGCGTCTCGAGGCAAGATTAATGACAGCAAAAGGTAATCAGACCAAAAAATTATTTCTATGTAAGTTTGAATTGTGGCCAAAAATCGAATGTTCGTGAGGGACTAAAAATTGAGTCGTAAGGGACATCCAAGGGGTTTGAGGGGCCCTGAAGGTGGTTTGGTTTTGTACGTGGAGCAACGTTGAAGCATTTTCATAATAAATAAAGGTCCTATGAGGGCGTAGCGACAAATCAATTTTTATCGAGTAATGTTAGTTATTATTTTTGGTGAATAAATCAAGCTTTGTGTGGCTTGATGGTAATTATGGGTAAGGGATATAAATATGTATGAGAATATCAATATATTGGTCTTGAAATGTGGTAGGGAAAATGGATGGCTAAGATAGAGGGTTGGAAGCCAAGTAAGTGTCAAAGAGTGACACATGACAAATTCTTGTCCAAGAGAGAGGGAAGATATAAATAAATCAAAAAGGAAAAGAAATTGGTCATTCTTGATTTGTGAAAGCCATATTATGTTGGATTAAAGAAAATCCAAAAAGAAATTAAAATTAGTATCCATTAATGCCTTGAAAATATGGAGACATATATATTGAAAATGAGTGAAATTAGTCACTCATGTGATATATGAAATTAGTTATATAAATATATGGAAATGACTGATATATGGGAAGATGAGACTTAATCCAAGGGTGGAGATTTAGTCTTGGAATTGGAATTAATCTAATGGTGGAGATTAAAGGCTTTAAGTTGGCATGGATTGCCAAATGTGCAGATATTTATATAAGGGAAGAATGATTGGAAGGTGGAGATTTAACCTTTAAACAAAATTAAAGGATATGATTTATTCTTCCCAAGTGTCATGGATTGTACTTTCTTGAATTGTGGAGATTAATTCTTCATTTCTCTATCAAAGGTTAAGATTTAAGAAGACTAAAGGCATGGATTGTGCTTTCTTGGATGGTAGAGATTAAGTCTTCAAGTATCATCAAGGGTTGAGATTTAAGAAGACCCATGGCATGGATTGTGTTTCCTTTCATTGGTTGGGATTTGTTCTCTCAAAGAAAGATCAAGGGCTAGGATTTGATCTTGAATTTGAGTGATGTCAAGACCAAAAGAAATCCTTTCTAAGAGAAGAAAAAGAAGGAAAATTCAAGAGAGAAATTTGGAGACATTGAAAGAAGTCTCCCGTAAGCTTGAGAGGAAATGAAAGAAAAAGAAAAGAGAAGAAGAAGGAAAGGAAAGAAGAGAAGGAAGAAAGGTAAGGATTCTTCCTTGTAGTAGTGTGTAAATCTCTTTTTCCTTAGTTTCTCTTTGAATGTTGGCTTAGCCTCTTCATTTTTTTTTTTTAGTTTGCTATTGTAACGACCCATTAGAGAGCCTAGTATTTATTTAGAATTAGTTAATTAATTATTGAAGTAATTAATTAAGAGAATTTGCCAATTAATTGTTAATGTGGTAATTTAGATTTTTAATTGAGAAAATAGAAATTAAATAACATTTAATTATATTTATTTATCGTGAGAATTAAATGCAAGGACATGGATGTCATTAAGGATTTGTTCTTAGAAATTAATTAATTAATTAATAAGAGTTATTATGAGATTTGGAGTCTAGGTGCGAGAAGGCTTGGGCTTAGAAGTCTCCAAATTATAATGGGAATGTGAGATGGGCTTAGGGCTGTTAGTATATATATACTTGACCATAGCCATATGTTTTTCATGCCACAAGAACAAAGAGTCAAGAAGTAGTCAGTGGGTTCAGGGATTTGCATAGAAGGCTCTCGGGAGATCATTGAGTTAATTAAGGAGATCATAAGGCAAGTATTCTTCCTGTAATCCCTTTCATTACAGGATCATGACAGTTCGTTTTTCAGAATTTTTAAGACTCTCGTTTTGATTCTCAGTTTATCAGCCAGTTTATATATTCCTATGTGCGTGTTTAGATTAGCGTATCAAAGGCTTCAATGAGCAAGCATCTATCCCTATAAAACATTCTTACGGGATCATGAATCAATGTTAAATCTCAGTTTTCAGCAACTCTTTTGTTGAGTTTTAGTTGTTACAGATAGTGCATGTATATATATCTATATGTGTGTGTGTATAACAGTGAGTCTTGCATAAAGAAGTTGGTGCAATTGTGCGATTCGATCAGAGTCTTATAAGGCAAGTATCCTATCTATAATTCCTTTCATTATAGATTCCAGTTAGTTTGTTCTCAGTTTATTCCAGTCCTTCATTGAATTTTCATAGTTATATCAGTTCCAGTGCATGTATGTAAATATATATATATGCGTTACAGTGAGTACCAGCTAGTTCACGCATGTTCTTTGTAACATTTTCATTAGTTATGATCAGTAAATCATTCCTAAAATTGTTTATATATCAATTGGGATTGGTCTCTCAAGATTTCTTTCGGAATGGTGTAGCAATGTTAAGTTTTTAAATCAAAGTATCGTCTCTGTATCGTGAGTTATTTCTAATGAGATTCCAGTCATTCGAATGAGTCTTGTATCATTCGAATGAGTTTTGAGGCATCCGAATGAGTTTCAATGTTATCGTAAGCTTTTTCTCTTATAATGTACCATTTATTCGAATGAGTTCTTGGTCATTCGAATGAGTCATGTGTTATCGTATCATTCGTATGTGTTTTTGGTCTGTCATTCGAATGAGCTTCCTTGTCATTCGAATGAGTCCTTGCAGATTTGAGTAAGCTGTTGCTTTGTATAGTGTAGCATTCGAATGAGCCTTCTTGTCATTCGAATGATCTATGAGTACCCCATAAATTCATTTGAATGAGGGTACTGTTGCATTTGAATGAGTCGGTTTTTGCCAGTTCAAAAGTTGGAAAATTACAAAATCCATTCGAATGAATTTGTAAGTCATTCGAATGAGTCCTTGAAAGACCCGAATAGCCTTTGTTATATATCATATATCATTCGAATGATGTCTCTGTCATTTGAATGAGCCTCTGTCATTTGAATGAGTCTTCTGCCATTCAAATGACCTTGTTGTAGTCCATTTATTTCATTCGAATGGGTTGCTGTTTCATTCGAATTCCTTCTTTATGCTTCTACGGTCATCCAAATAGGATCATATGGCATCCGAATGACCTCAAATAAATTCTTAATTCAAGTATTAAATTTAATATAAATATTCAATTATTTAAATATGAAATTTTATGCTAAGATATGGTAAAATACAATATGCCATGCCTATACTCAGAAACTTCAGAATCTCTATATCTCAATATAGCTGGTAAAAATCATATAACATGTTTAACATTTATTATGACATGTTCAACATTATTTTGTGAGATTATGTGCATACATATGGTATAAGTATTGAGCATGACTTTATATGGAGCACTACATATCGTGTTCCAGCATTTATGTGGGCACTGCATTGCATTATGCGCGCTAGGTGGCTTGTCCGCGGGGATCTTATCAGTTTCAGTTTCAGCTCAGTTTATGAGTTGTTTGCCTGGTGGTAACTAGGGGGCTAGGGGCTTTGCCCACAGTATGTGCTTACAGTTTTTATGTATGCAAGTTTCAGTTCAGACAGGTATGTATTATCAGATTATGTGGGCCTATGAGCCAAAGTTGCATACCTGCATTTAGTTTACAGTTTATATGCATTACATTTTTATGAGTGCAATCAGACAGTGATTATACAGTACAAGTTCAGTAAGTATTTATCAATATCGATATTCTTTGATTCAGCTTCAGTATTCTTTCTAGCTTATTACTTGCTGAGCTTTTGTAGCTCACCTTGTACTCTTCACCCCTCCAGGTTCTAGCTGGAGATTACCAGATATGGGGCCTAGCAGCAGTGGTCTATAGTGTGTGTACGTGGAGCCGCTCAAGATAAAAGATGTCTGGGAGTCTGTTGAGTTTTATAGTGTTTTTTTCAGTTTAGATCTATTTTATATTTCAGTTAAGGGATTGTCCCTTAGATAGATTTTATGGTTTTCAGTCTGTATTGACTCAGAGTTTGTATTCCAGTTGATTGAGTTGTTCAGTCATAATATCAGATTTTAGTTTATCAGTTAGTTTTATTTTATTTTCCTGTAGCACCTTTTCTCGGGCATTTCTAGGAGAGGGGGTGTTACAACTATTAAGTGGGAGAGTTGGAAGGAAGGGGATTGGAGACTAGAATGAACATTTGAAGTCCTAGAGCATCAAAAGGTAAGGGATGCCCCATGGGAGGGAGGCCTTGCATTGTTTGTAAATATGGTTCATAAATTTTTATGTTGCATTTGCATGCCCTATTATGTATATGTGACCTATGGCCATAAGGTAGTTGGGAAACATGGTGGCAATGGTGGATTGATGCCTCAAACCTTGGTGGGGTTGTGGAGGTAAAGAGACCTAGCCACACATGCATGCACTTGGCTTCACATATTCTTATTATGTTCATATTTACATGCATTGCACCCTTACTGAGCATTGTAGCTCATGAGGTTTTATCCTCATCCTTGTAGGTCACTCATGTGCTAGGAGGAAAGGGATTTGGTAGTTTGAAGCTTTGGAAGTATTGTATGGGTTTGTATTTGTATTTTTTATGTATGTTGTATAAACATCAAGAGGTAGTGTAAGCTTTATTTTGTTGAAAAAGGAAGATTTTGATGTATTTTTATTTTGGAATAAATCTGGGGAAAAAAAAAATGAAGAAGGCAGCGGGCAGCAACCGGGGTTAGCAAGTGGCCTACAGGGGTAGCCAGGCATAGCAGCTGTGCAGTAGATGCGCGCGGGCACGACCTTGCGCACATGTGGCCACGCTCGGCATGCGCGGCTAGCGCGTGGGTGCGCGTTAAGCCTGCGTTGCAACCTTACCATTGGGCCTTGCACGGGCCCTGGGCGCGCTAGTAGGCCCCGCCGACCAATTTTTCTTAAAATTTGGAAAATTTGAGATATTTAGGGCCATTTTTGGAATAATTTTGGGCCTCTGAGGAATTTTCAAAATAAAGGAATTTTTGGGCAACCAGGCCAGCGCACAGGTCCGCGGTAAGCCCCCACTGCAACTGATTGATGCTCAAAGATGCTAAAAATTTGTTGTATTTTTATTACCTCTTAATCCATGTAATGAGCTAAAAAATATTAAAGAATGTTTGTTGCAGTCCAAGGGAAGGAAAAGAGATCAAAGGATGAATTAATCAAAAGAGGAGAAAGAGGCCAAGAAATAAAGATGTTCTGACGAAGTCTAACACATTCGAATGAAGGTTGAGTAATTCGAATGAGTCTTCAGAAGATATTCAAAGATTGAGCAATTCGAATGGAAGCTAGTAAGATCATTCGAATGAATTATCCAAAACATTCGAATACGAAGACCATTGGGAACGCATTCGGATGAGATTGACTAATTCGAATAAAAAGCAGTAAATCAGGAAGTCAAGGAAATTCGTATTCATTCGAATGTCTTCTCTGTCATTTGAATGTAATTGAGAATGGGAAGATATTCGGATGAACAAATCGTATGGAAATAATGAAGATATATTCGAATGAGGACTAAGTAATTCGAATGTAATTGAAGAAGAAAGAAGAGATATTCGAATGAAGGCTAAGTAATTCGAATAGAAAGAAGCAAGTCAAGACATCAAGGTGATTTGTATTTACCCAAGAGCATTCGAATGAAAACGATATCATTCGAATAAGTCCTAAGTCATTCGAATATTTGAAAGAAATCAAAGAGAAAAATTAGAAATTCATTCGAATGGATTCACTGTTGCATTTGAATGACAAAGGAAATCACCATGCAATGAACAGTAAAGCATGAAATCCATTCGAATGAGCTTTAAATTCATTCGAATGATCCCAGCAGCTAAGGAACACATTCAAATACCCCTACTCGCACATTCGAATGAAGATTCAAAAACTCTCTGACATGCGCAAATGAAAACGGTGGCTCTAAGGTAAATTCAACGAACTTTTGTACAACTTTACACCAAGTGGTCCCCTTTTCCATGCGCGACAAGCTTAAAAAGGAACCAACATTCTTTGGAATCAAGAAGGTAGAGAGCACAGAATACTCAGAAAAATACAAAAAAGAAGAGAATCAGTGGAAAGCAAACAGTCATTTTCATTCTTTCTATTTTCAGTTTTAGTTCTTGTCTGTATTTTAAATATTTTTAGCACTTCAGTTCTTGTTCTTGGCTCCGAGTTCTAAGTCTTGCTCTAGATACATTACAAGTCCATTTCTATTTTCTTTTCAAGTTATAGTTCGTTTCAGTAATCAATACAACAATAGTTTATTTAGTTCTTATTATCTGTTCCCGTTTATTTTCTCTTTAATCTCGTAAACATCAGTTGAGATTAGTTTTAGTCGTGCACTTCCCATGAAGATGTGTGGTTAATTCAATCCTTGGGTTAAGGCAAGGACGGTGCCCAAAGCCACTGATGAACCAAAATTGCAGAACTTCAGATGTTTAAGTAACAGAAGCAAAAATAGCTTGAGAAATATTCTTACTGAAATTCTCAGGCTTGGATTGGTTCGTATGCGTAACTTACAGTTTCCATGCCACGTATGGGAATTGCTTGACCTGGAAACGTTCTCATACCCAAGCCCCGAGTAATTATTTAGTTAAAACGTTATTTATACACTGATTTATGATAACTGCTTAACATAGAGTCTCCATGCCATGTATGGAGGTTTCTTGAACAAAGAGTTATCATCATCTCAGTGTTGTATTTAATGGTTAAGCTCCAAGCTATTTGAACTTCTGGTTACGTCAAAGAAAGCTATATGGTGAATTAGCTGGGTTTGGCACCAGATTTGTCTTGACCTAAGATTTCTCCATATCCAGATTATAGTCATATTGCACTTAATTTATTCTCATCTTATTGTCTTATTAATCAAGAGAGTTGGTGTGGTTATCTCCTTCCATGAGTAATCTCCCTGAGAATCGACCCAGTCTTGCCTGAAAAAATATATAAATTTTCTGCTTCAATCACATTCGAGCACTGGCGAGTCTAAATGCCTCACCCTTTCTGTGAACATAAACAGCTGCTAAACAATCTGAGTTAATCCAAAAAGAATACAAAAAGTAACAAACGCAGGGTGAGTGATGCAGCAAATTTTGGCACCGTTGCTGGGGAGATTAAGGTAAGCCAAATAATCATCCCTAGTTCTTTCATTCTTTTTGTTTTCTTTCCTTTAGTTTCTCTTCTCTATTAACTTGACATGGTGTATGAGACTTAGATCTGGTAGGGTTGTAAAAAAAAATCACATTCTAAAAACTCTTTGCCTAATTTTGAACTTTCATTGTTGTATTTACTCATGTCTCAACACGACAATATGTCTGAACATGGTGGTGAGAATGGTGGAAATGATCCTGTTGATTAGGAGATAATCAGACCTCTTAGGGATTATCTTCACCCTCCTAGGCAGACAACACCCTCGTGCATCATCCTTCCCATCAATCACCTTAGGTTCAATTTCAAACCTGACACAATTCAATTGTTGCCAACATTCCATGTTATGGATTCTGAAAATCCATACACTCATTTGAATGAATTCGAGGAAGTATGTAGCCCTTGCATGGACCATACAGTAAATGAGGATGTTATAAGGTTAAAACTCTTCCCATTCTCACTGAAAGATAAGGCAAAAATATGGTTAGGTACTCTCCTGCCTAGATCTATATGGAACTTAGAGAGAGATGCAAGCAACTTTCTTAAAAAAATACTTCCCTGCCAATAGATCTGCTACTCTTCAAAGACAAATCATGAACTTTGCCTGTAAATCAAATGAAAACTTTGCTCAAGTGTGAGAAAGGTTTAAAGACCTTCTTCACACTTGTTCGCACCATGCCTTTAAGCAATGGAGAGTAGTTAGCTTCTTTCATGACTCACTCCCCAATTGAAAATGTTAGTTTCTACAATGGGCAATGGAAAGTTCTATGAGAAAACTCCAGAAGAAGCATTTCACTTCTTTGATACATTGGCTGAAAATACCAGGAACTAGGAAGTTGGTCTAACTTCTTCTACTGATCTAAGAGAAAATTCACAACCTAGAAGGAGATACCAGTTGAGTGAGAATGATGATTTAAATGCAAGACTAACTGCCTTAACAAAGAAAGTTGAAAACATGGAGCCCAAAAAGGTACAATCTGTTAAACAAGTGGAAGTGAAATGTGTTGCGTGTGAAGCAATAGATCATGCAACTGAAGAATATCCTACTCTACCTGCTTTCGAGGAGGTATTGTATGGGCAGACTAATAACAATCATTCACACAATTTTGAGGGGAGACAAAATCAAAATCAGAGTGGAACCTATTACGGGAACAATCAGAACTACAATTCATACCATCCCAATAATAGAAATCACCCCAATTTCTCTTGGAGAAATTATTCTGGAAGTCATTCTCAACCTCCCTTCCCTACACATCAACAATCCTTCCAACAAAATCAAGGCTCTTCATCCAATACTTACCAACCTCCTCATAGGAGATCTTTGGAAGATACCTTGCATTAGTTCATTTAAAATCAAACAGGCATCAACAATCAGGTTGCCTAGCTTACCAAAAATCAAGAGCAAGCAAATAGAGCCATGGAGGACATGAGAAGCCAGATAACAAAATTGACCCAAACACTAAGAGTGAGGGAACCTGGAAGATTCCCTTGTCAAACTAACCCTAACCCAATTAGGAAAACAAATCAGGTGGAATCTTCTAGTGGTGAAAATAACACACATGAACAAGTACAATCAGTGACTATCCTAAGAAGTGGAAAGATAATAGAAAAACCAGCTGATCTTAGGATAAACCAACCTGTTGATGAGAAAGAGAAAACAGAAGGTCGTGAGCCAATCATAGAAAAAATGAAAACAATGAAAAAGAAGAAAAAATCAAGCAAAAACAAAAAGAAAATGGAAAAGGTAAGAGCATTGAAATTCAATATCATCCCAAACCTCCTTTTCCTCAAAGGCTAAGTGTTACAAAAAAGGAACAACAAGATGCTGATATATATGAGGTGTTTAAATAAGTGAGGAACAACACATTCCACTCTTGGATGCAATTAAACAAACACTCTCATATGCAAAATTCCTAAAAGATCTTTGCACTATAAAGAGAAAAGTAAATGTGCATGGAAAGGCATTTTTGCTGAACAAGTGAGTTCCATTTTGCAATTTAAGACTCCTCCCAAATACAAGGATCCAGGCTGTCCAACCATCTCATGCATAATAGTAAGCTAAAAAGTTAATCAAGCACTCTTAAACTTAGGAGCAAGTGTAAATCTGTTGCCTTACAGTGTTTATCAAAAATTAGGCTTAGGAAAACTTAAACCTACCAGAGTCACTCTACAACTGGCAGACAGATCAGTCAAAGTTCCAAGGGGCATTATGGAAGATGTCTTAGTTCAGGTGGATGAATTCTACTTTCCAGTAGACTTCATAGTTCTAGACACTCAACCCCACCATGGTCCCCAACCTCTTGTCCCATTCATTCTTGGTAGATCATTCCTAGAAACTTCCAATGCAATCATTAATTGTAGGAATGGAGTCTTAAAATTGTCTTTTGGAAATATGACCGTGGAGATGAATATTTTTAGGATTTCCAAATAACAAAGTACTGAAAGTGAAATAGAAGAGGTAGATTTGATTCAAACTTTGTCTGATGAGTATTTTGAGAAGGAATTTGTGAGTGGAACTTTGGAAAAGGATAGCAGAAAGAAAAATGAAATGCCTATAACTCAATGGATTCCTAAGCTAGAACCTGTGGAGCATTTGCATAAGGAACCGTCAACCTCCGTGACTCATCTACCCATTCCTGAAAGGAAGCCATTGCCGAATGAGTTGAAGTATGTCTTTCTAGGTGAAGGAGAGACATACCAGTAGTCATTTCTTCTAGCCTAACCACCCAATAAGAAGTGCAATTGATAGAAGTACTGAGAGCACACAAGAAGGCTTTAGGATGGACCATATCAGACTTACATGGGATTAACCCTCTTATTTGACCCATAGGATCTTCTTAGAAGAAAATGAAAAACCAGTGAGGCAAATGCAGAGAAGATTAAATCTAATATGAAAGAAATGGTTAGGAAAGAAGTGCTCAAATTACTGGACGCAGGTATTATTTATCCAATATCTGATTCAAAATGGGTTAGTCCAACTCAGGTTGTTCCTAAATGGTCTGGAGTTACTGTGGTGAAAAATGAAAAAAATGAGTTAGTCCGAATTCGCCTCCAAATAGGTTGGCGTGTGTGTATAGACTATAGGCAACTCAATTCCATGACTAGGAAGGATCATTTTCCTCTCCCATTTATGGATCAAGTGCTTGAAAGGATAGTAGGCCAAGCATATTACTGCTTTTTGGATGGATATTTAGGATATAATCAGATTGATGCAACATTAGAAGACTAAGCGAAAACCACCTTCACATGCCCTTTTGGGACATTTGCATACAAACGTATGCCATTTGGGTCGTGCAATGCTCCTGCTGTAACGCCCCACTCTTCCATTATAAGCTGAAGCTAATTACAAGCTAATATCCACAAGGGCGTTATGGTTATCTTTACTAACGGAAGCGATGGATCGAACCTAATAATAGCTGAAGCTAGATAAAAAGGATTTCCAATAATAAAACCTTTAATATGAGTGCACCGTAATGCATGACTTCCAAAATCATCAAATATCTCTTATCAGGATTGCAGTACATAGCAATCATGACTTACAACTTTAATAGTATAATAAGTAAATCCAAGCCTTACGTAACCCCTGTTTATACAATTGTAACACACAACTCTCGAACAAACCCAAAGATTACATAAGAACCATAGAACATGAGTAACAAAAAATTAAACTAACTTCGGCCTCCTCATAGCCCTTTTCTCTTTCTCATCTCCGGTACCTAACATGCTGAGATACCTGGGACGTTGAATATCCCAGGGGTATGAAACACCCGAGTTAGATTGTTACATTTAAGTGAGTGGCATAAGGAAGAAGATACATGAATGCATATGTGAGACAAGAGACACCTTAGCAGGTAATTTAAGGAAAGAAACAGTTTGTGCATAAGTAAATAAGTACAAAGAATAACAAGAATCCTCCCTTATCACCATTTCCTCAACTCATCATCATGCCAAACATCTTAGCCTCATCTCTAGGCTAGGCCCCACCTTTGGGCACGTGGTCGTGGTCCAATTCCTCAGCCTCACCTTTAGGCACGGCCCCACCTCTGGGCACGGGATTGTGAGCCACCACTATGCCCGTCTGCACTTGTGTGAAACATCTCAGCCTCACCTCTAGGCTTAGTCCCACCTCTAGGCATGTGATCGTGATCCAATCCCTCAGCCTCACCTCTAGGCACGGCCCCACCTCTGGGCACGGGCTTGCTCCCCGATCATCGTGACGTTTCACTAACAAGCCACCAAATCATCATGTTTAAATTCTAGTCCCATCAACTAACCACCAATGCAAACATCGAATGCTATAAAATAGCCAAGATATGCTCAAAGCAATAAAATATGAAATATAATGCACCAACCATGTCATGATGCATGACAAAGCAGAAGGAATATGCACAAACTAAGGAATATCAACTAGGCACAGCCCCACCAGTAGGCACGGTGCACAACTAAGGAGAATATGATCTAAAAACCATAAGCTACGTGTGAGAGTAATCATGTTTAACCTTAACCACAACCACAACCACAAACTCTGAGCTGCAGGCAAAATAGGAAGGAATGCTCGAAACCAAGGAAACATGAGATGTAAGCCACCAAGCCTACACAAATGAGACCAAGGATAATCAAGAAGAAGTAATAAGCATGTTGAAACCACTCACCGTAGCTTCTCACTTCTCGATTGCACAAATTTAAGTTCGAACGTCGCTCCAAGTGAACTGTTCTATAAAAACCGAGACCTTTTTGTAGCCAAACCTAAAATATATTTAGATAGGTAAGTATCCATTAAAAATAGGAGATTGCATGAAAAATTTCAAGCCAAGAAGGCCTCTTACACGCCCACATGCACAGCCATAAGGGCTGCCACGCGTCTGGACTCGCAGCTCTGCTGGGTGCGTGTGGCGCGTGCGCCAGACGGACTTTGGACCTTGAAAATTAAAACGCCATAACTCTCTCATTTTAACTTCGATTCGAGTGTCGTTTGAACCTACGGACTCCTCTTTTGATTATCTACACGATTATAGAAAGAAACATAACTTTCCTAGCAGATTTGGTAACTATTTGCACAGATTTTTAGGTAGGCTTGTATCTTCCGGCGGCTTGCTTTTGGCTCCTACTCGGGCAGAGTTTCCTTCCCTTCTTTCCAGCAGAGTTTCCCCTCTTTTATAAGAAACTTACCCCCTTAATTTAGTGGGCAAAAACCTAACCCAAAGTATGTTTATATAGAGCTCTTAAATCCATAAGATTGGGACACTTGGCTTTCTAAGATGGTAACACTTGGCACTTGAGATTTGCACCATAATCATTGCTTTCTCCCCATGGTGACAAGTGGCCCTTGAGATATGGGCCTAATCATGACATTTTAAACCCTTCGACGAATGGATTTTTGCCACATGTTATGTAGATTTGAGCCATAATGATTACTTTCATCCTACGGCCCCACGTGTCCTCGAGATATGAGCTATTATCATTACTTTCTTCCTAGTATGCCATGTGTCCCTCATGATATGAGCCATCATCATTGCTTCCATCCTATGGTGCCACGTGTCCCTCGAGATTGGTGCTTAATCATTACTTTTGATTTTCCATCCAAATTGTGCCATGTGTCTCCATCCAAATGGTGACATGTGTCCATGTAATCATTTCTATCCATGTGTCTCCATCCAAATGGTAACATGTGTTCATGTAATCATTTCTATCCATGTGTCTCCATCCAAATGGTGACATGTGTCCCTTAATTGAATTTAATGGAGTTTGGAATCCAAAGTTATCTTTAAATAAACTTTGAATTCCATTGCACTTAGGTCCCCTAAAGATATCCTTTAATCTCACAAATTCCCAAGATTTTTAGTCAATTGTACTCGTACTTGAACTTTTATAATTACGACTTTGCCCCTAGCTTAGAAAATGAACTTTTGTCTGAGGCATTACGTTATATTTGATTTTGAAAAATCTCGGGTATTACACCTGCCACCTTTCAAAGGTGCATGATGAGCATCTTTAGTGAAATGGCTGAACATATTGTGGAGGTGTTTATGGCTAACTTCTCTGTTTACAGAAGTAGTTTTGACTTAGGTCAAAAGAATATGGAAAAAGTTTGATTCGATGTGAGGAGACTCTTCTTGTGCTCAATTGGGAAAAATGCCACTTCATGGTTAACCAAGGCATTATCTTAGGACATAGTCTCATCTAGGGGTCTTGAAGTAGACAAAGCCAAAGTTGAAACTATTCAAAAACTTCCAGCTCCTAGAAACGTCAAGGACATTAGATCTTTTCTTGGTCATACTGGTTTTTACAGGAGATTTATTACCTCATTTAGCACAATAGCAAGACCTTTGTGTTGTCTGTTATCTCAGGATGTCCTATTCGAATGGACTTCAAATTGTCAAAGTGCCTTTGAGGAGCTGAAACATGCACTTATTTCTACACCCATCATACAACCTCCTCACTGGTCTTTGCCTTTTGAACTAATGTGTGATGCAAGTGACTATGCCATAGGGGTTGTGCTAGGGAAAAGCAAAAAGAAGAAACCCCATGTCAATTACTATGCTAATAGAACCTTGAATGAAGCTCAAAAAACTTACACTACCACAAAGAAAGAATTGTTGGTTGTGGTATTTGCATTGGACAAGTTCAGGTCATATCTGGTAGGATCAAAGGTGATTCTTTACACAGATCACGCTGCTTTGAAATACCTACTCACCAAGTAAAACACCAAACCACATCTCATTAGGTGGATTCTATTACTCCAAGAGTTTCATGTAGAAATTAAGGATAAAAAGGGATTAGAAAATTTTATAGCTAACCATCTGTCTAGAATCCCAAGCCAAGATCTTACTGAGGGTCCCATTCATGATAGTTTTCTTGATGAACATCTTCTTCATGTGAGCACATTGACTTCTGTTCCTTGGTATGCTGATACAACCAATTATTTGGCTGTCCCCAACCATTAGACTAAGCTAGATAGACAAAAATTCTTCAAGAAGGTCAGAACATTTTTCTAGGATGAACCATATTTGTTTAAATATTATGCTGATCAGATCTTGCGAAGGTGCATTCCAAAACATGAGCAATCTAGTGTAATAAACTTTTATCACACCCTTGCTTGTGGAGGTCATTTCTCCACCCAGAAAACTATAGAAAAAATCCTACAAAGTGGATTTTACTAGCCTACTATGTTTAGAGATGTACACCAACTTTGTTTGTCATGTGATAAATGTCAGAGGTTAGGAAGTCTGACCAAAAAGAGCATGATGCCTCTACAACCCATTTTGGTTCTTGAAATTTTTGATTGTTGGGGAATGGATTTTATGGGCCCTTTTGTTAACTCACTTAGACACAAATACATCTTGCTCGCTATTGACTATGTCTCCAAGTGGGTTGAGGCAATCCCAACAAGAACAAATGATCATAGGGTTGTAGTAAAATTCTTGAAGGAAAACATTTTCAGTAGGATGCAAGTGTAATTTAACTTGGGCTGTAAGTGAAATTTTCAAAAGTTTTGGGACTTCAGTATAATTTCTTATAGTTATGAGTGACCAAATTGACTGCAAGGAATGCCCTGGAGCTTAGATATTTAAGGAAAATGATATGAGATTAACGAGCGTTCCAAGATAGGATTTATGGTAGTAAAAGAAATTGAAACTGAGATTTTTTTCGGTACAACTACTAATATACCCTGCAAACTTGGAGCGTCATGAGACCTAAAAGAGTAGTGAGACATGGACATGAAGCCCAAAGGGCCTACGGGTTGTAGGAGATCAAGGAAACAAGCCAAAGGAGCAAGAGGTCGAGCCGAGACCAAGCAAGGAGGACCTACTCAGCCATGATCAAGTGGGTGTGACACTACTTCGGTCTTTTAAGCGTAACTCTCTCATCTAGGCTCCGATTAAGGTGATTCAAAATCATATAGAAAGATAAGAGAATTATCTACAACTTTTCTATTTTTAGTTTTGAGGGATACTAGCTGCATCAAGACTGAAATCAGCTAGGACCAAGTACAAAGGCCTCACTCATCATGACCGAGTGAGTGTGACACTACTTTGGTTGTTCAGGAATAACTCTCTCATCCAAGCTCCAATTGAGGTGATTAAAATTCCTGTGGAAATATAAGAGGATTATATACAACTTTTATGTTTTGAGTTTTGAGAGATTCAGGCTTTATCAAGGTGAAAATTGGGTTTGAAGTTGATATACCTATTCTGAAAGGACAAAAAAAAATGCTTAAAGCCAAGAAGACCCACTCAGTCATGATCGAATGGGTACACTTGTGCGCCTACGGATGGGCTTGAGACTCTCAGATGGGCCACGAAATCTCCAAAATGGGCTACAAAACTCTTACCACCATTGTCACACGTCTCCCCTTTCTGTCCTCTATAAATATGAGGCCACGCCTCTGACATAAGGTGCGCACTCTTTGGTCTTCTCAACCGGATTTCGCACTTTTGCTCTCAAGAATTGACTTAGGCATCAGAGGGTTTGCCCGTGGACTCCCACCCGTGCCCCTAATGGTTCTCTCATCTTGTACGTCACTTGGTCATCTTGGGGCACTTGGTTATCTAGGGACACTCGGTTATGTAGGCGCAGTCGGTTATCTTAGGCCACTTGGTCATCAAGGGGCACTCGGTCATCTTGGGCCACTCGGTCATGAAGGGGCACTCAATCATCTTGGGCCACTCAGTCATCAAGAGGCACTCGATCATCTTAGGCCACTCAGTCATCAAGGGCACTTGTTCATAAGAGCCACTCGATTATCAAGGGCCACTCGTTCATCAGAGCCACTTAGTCATCAAGGGCCACTCGTTCATTAGACCCACTCTTTCGTTAGACTCTTAGCACATGGTGATGAGACTCCTAATGCATTGGTGATAAGACTCTTAGCGCATTGGTGATAAGACTCTCAACACACGGTGATGAGATTCTTAGCGGGTGTTGGTGATAAAACTCTCAAAACACTCATGAGGCCTAAGTGAGACCACCGCGATCAACCACGCACAAATTGTATTCTCCCACAAAAAAAATAAAAATAGACTGTTGTATTTTAGCAACAAAATTTGGCGCCGTCTGTGGGAAGAAGGATAAGAAGTCAACTTAAGAATGGCAAACACTCATGAACATTGACAAACTTTATCTCAAGGCGTAGAAACACGTTTACCTCCATGGAACTCTCAACAACAGGAAGTGCACCCGCCTCCTCAGGACTCTCAACCTCAGGGAGTACCTCCCTTTATTCCAGACTCTCACCCGTGGGGAACACCTCTACCTCCTCTTAACTCTCAGCCATAGGGAGGTGTCCACTCTGCATCCCTTAATTTGTAAGTGGGGTACCGACCAGCCCCACCTCCGCTTAACATCGGCTCACAAGCATACCCCATCGATCAAGTCGGGACTTCGCAACCGCCACCGCGCATGGTCCCGTGGGATAAGTATGAAGCATTAAGACGATAACATGCAGAGGGTATGCATGCACTCCTAGACATGCTGGGAAACTCCAAGGCATGATGCCTGGAGGGACACTGCCCGACACCTTGAGAAAGTTTATGCCAGAATCTATGCTGCCACCTAAATCTTATCCTGATGCGGGAGTTGATTCCTATCAGGAAGCCACTCCCGATTCTCATTCTTAGTCCTCTCTTTGCCAGGAAGGTAGGTCGAAATCACCACCACCAAGAAGGAATCCTCATGTTGTGCCCAAAAGAAATGAGAACCCAAGAATGGAGACTAGGGCTAGGTGTTCACAAAGACGGAGGTACCATGAAACTGTGGCCAGTACGCCAACAAGACTAGATAACATGATTTTGTGGATGACACTTGTTTACTAAACCATTCAAAAAATGTCAAAATTTTCATTACACATTGCTTTATGAAAGTTTGTTTGCTATGTTTTGCTTCTAGGAAATAAAAGCAAACTCAAGCCCATTGTCCCGCTCATAGCCCGATAACGAGGTAAAAATAAACACAAGCCGATTGCCCCACATACAGCCCAACAACGAGGAAAAAATAAATTCAAACTCATTGCCCTGCTCACAGCCTAGCAATGAGGGAAAAATATACTCAAGCTCGTTGCCCTGCTCACAACCCAGCAATGAGGAAAAAACAAACTCAAGCCCATTGTCTAGCTTAAAGCCCGGCAACGAGGAAAAAATACAATTAAGTCCATTGCCCCGCTCATAGCCCGGCAATGAGGTAAAAATACGTTCAAACCCTTTGCCCCGCTCATGGCTCGACAATGAGGTGAAACTACACTCCAGCACGTTGTCCCGCTCATGGCCCGACAATAAGGGAAAAACCCAACGTAACCCCATTGTCCTGCTTTTAGCCCGACAATAGGGGGAAAAAATAGATTCAAGCCTCGTAATGAGGGAAAAATAAACTCAATCCTGTTGCCTTGCATATAGCCCGACAACGAGAAAAAAATAAATTCAAACCCATTACCCCGCTCACAGCTCGAAAATGAGGTAAAAATGAACTCAAGCCCATTATCTTGCTCATAGCCCAACAACAAGGAAAAAACAAGTGTAAACCTATCATCTTGCGCACAACATAATAACTTGGAGTAGAATCAAACTCATTGTTCAGTATATAGTTTGACATCTATGGAAAGTGAACTTACTAGTTTATCTATCTCATACTTTTGCAAAGGAATTGAAAAGCACCAGAGGTAAGAAATTTAAAGGCACAATGTGAGAACAAGCTCGAGAGGATGTGTAGAAGATGAAGTGGCTAAAAGAAATGTAATATTCAAAAGTTTACAGGACAAGATACTCTTCCACCTAGAACTCCTGGCTGAAAGAGTAGGGAACAATTGATATACCCTGCAAACTTGCAGCATAATGAGACCTAAAAGAGTAGCGAGACATGAACAGGAAGAATAAAGGGCCTACGAGTTACAGCAATCAAGGAAACAAGCCAAAGGAGCAAGAGATCGAGCCGAGACCAAGTAAGGAGGACCCACTTGGTCAAGACCAAGTGGGTGTGACACTACTTTGGTCTTTTGGGGGTAACTCTCTTGTCTGGGCTCCAATTGAGGTGATTCAAAATCTTATAGAAATATAAGAGAATTATCAACAACTTCTGTGTTTTTAGTTTTGAGAGATACTGGCCGCATTAAGGCTGAAATCAGCCAGGACCAAGTAGAAAGGCCTCACTCGGTCATCACCGAGTGGGTGTGACACTACTTTTGTTTTTCAGGTATAACTCTCTTGTATGAGCTTCGATTGAGGTGATTGAAAGTCCTATGGAAAGATAAATAATTATCTACAATTTTTATGTTTTGATTTTTGAGAGATTCAAGATTCATCAAGGTGAAAATTAGGTTTCAAGTTGATATACCTGTGTTGAAAGGACAAAAGATGATGCTTAAAGCCAAGAAGACCCACTTGGTCATGACCGAGTGGGTACACTTGTGCACCTACGGATGGGCTTGAGACTCTCAAATGGGCCACAAAATATCCAAAATGGGCTGCGAAACTCTCCCCTCTCACTCCTCTATAAATAAGAGGCCACGCCTCCGACATAAGGTACGCACTCTTGGGTCCTCTCAGCCGAATTTCGTACTTTTGCTCTCGAGAACTAACTTAGGCATCAGAGGCTTTGCGTGGGGACTCCCACTCATACCCTTAATGGTGCTCTCATCTTGCAAGTCACTTAGTTCATCTTGGGGCACTCGATCATCTAGGGACACTCGGTCATCTTGGGCCACTCGATCATCAAGTGGCACTCAGTCATCAAGGGGCACTCGTTCATCAGGGCCACTCGGTCATCAAGGATTAGAGCCACTTGGTTTGAAGGGCCACTCGTTCATCAGACCCACTCGTTTATCAAAGGCCAGTCGTTCATCAGACCCACTTGTTCATCAAACTCTCAGCACACAGTGACGAGACTCCCAGCACATTGGTGACAACACTCTCAACGCGTTGGTGATGAGACTCTCAGCTCACGGTGACAAGACTCTCAACCCGTGTTGGTGACAAAACTCTCAAAATGCTCACGATGCCTGAGCGAGACTATCGCAGTCAACCATGCACAAATTGTATTCTCCCATGAAAAAAAAATAGATTATTGTATTTTGGCAACAACAACAGCGATTCAAGCTAAAAAGTTGAATCGTTGTAGGGGACATTCGGGAAGTCAAACCTTGAGGTGGCTCTGGTTTTATGTAAGGATAAACCTTATGGTGGTTTCGGGATAAAACAATGCCCCAATGAGGACGTAGGGATAAAAACGTACTTTCTGAGTAATTTGAAATTATTAAGTTTGGATTTTAAGTACCTCGATGATTATTAATTCGATATTTGAAGGTGTAATAGCAATTGTGTTCTTGTACTTTTTGTACATTAGGTTTAATGATGAAAAACATCTATTGGTTTAATCCCTAAGTCATGAGTCAAGTATTTGGTTTTGAACGTATATCAATTTCAATATCAAGTATCACTTTGTTGAAATGAAAACCAAATGAATTTCAAGCATTAAGATTTCAAAACCCTGTTTTGACTAAGTCTGGAAGGTTAGCACCTTACAAGGAGACATATAAAAAAATATTTTCATTTTGAAAAACTATCTCCTGGTATTTTTATAGCTAACATTCATTAGTGCTAAAACAATTTTTAATGATTTTTTCAAGAAATAGAAAGTATGTATTTTGGAGGTGGTAATATTGTTAAATCTTGAGTTTGTACTAAAATTCAAATTCTACTTTCTTATTGTTATGGATTTTGATCTTTTGTATATTTTTATTGAATACAGATAAGGGGTACTTTATTATTTACATTTATGTATTAAAGCAAATGGAAGGTAAAATATAAATAAAAGAAAATGTGGACATTTACTTAAACTAAAGAAATGTAAATAAGTTGTAATGTATACATGCTATGAATTGTGCTTTCAAGTAAATCCTTTTAAAACTCTATCATGTTTCTGTGCATGTTTCGAAACCCCTTTGAAAAGGTTTTCATGTTTTCTAAAGTATGTATGCTATTTCAAAACATCTATGTATTAACATTTGTTTCAGGTTTTAGACTATGTTTCGATAAAAGTAAAGCAAGGTCGCTACGAGGCAAGCAGCGTAGTTCAAAAATTTTGAACCTTACCTCGATACTCATTCACAAACAAATAAATAAATCTAACATTTAGATTATCAAGTCGTTCGCAGATTCGAGCCATCCAAGCGTCCGACCTCTAACTCGTGATACGCGGCACGCGTCCGTTGACAAGGAGAGCGGAATAGGAGTGCTAGCTCCTTCTCCTTTGTGCAGCTTGTGTATGGATGGAAAAAGAATGCCCTTATTTCCTATTGATGCCAAAAGAAACACAGGAAGAGTGAGCGGCAATACATTTTTCAACTCTTGAAAAACGACACCAAAAATCACTTAATTTTAGGTAACCCATAAAGGGATATTTATAGTGAAATATCCTTGGGTTTCTAAAACCCTAATGGATTGGGCTAGCCCATTAATTCTAATTTAATTAGAATCTTAAGTGGGCTTATTCTAGTCCAACTAGAAATATAATTAAATGGTCCAATCCTTTTATAGGTTTAAATATAATATTTTGGCTCAAATCTAATTCAAGCCCAAATATAATATTTAATATTTAGTCCAAATCTAATTTGGTCCAAATATAATATTTAATATTTGGCCCAAATCTAATTTAGTCTAAATATAATATTATTTTAATATTTGGCCCAAATCTAATTTAGTCCAAATATAATATTTAATATTTGGCCTAAATCTAATTTAGTCCAAATATTAACTTAATCCTAAATATATTTTATTTTTTAATTTAATCAATTGCCATTTTAGGAAACTCTTTCCATTATGACGACTCCTCGTCATATCGACGTCATTACGTCTATTTGTTCTTTTTCTGTGAGAACCTACGACGGCACAACTTCTTGCCGAAGTGTCCCACTTAACCATACGTCCACTCTCCTGGTTTAAGCCAGGGACCGTGTCTATTGCGTATGACTCATTAGGCTTCCGAATATGTTGGCAATGTGTTGGTACGAACACATAAGACAAGATTGGCCTCTAGCAAGGCATCATGCCTACCCAATTATTCAGAAGGATTCATAATCCACAAATAACCTTTCACAAGCATGGTTACCGTGTAATTCGATCCTCTTGTCAATGTATCCTATGTGATCTCAAGTTGGCAATGTGTTGCTTGATTATGATCACATAAGTTTTTCTTCGGTCATTCGGATATTTTCACTTAATAAAAAGTGAATCAATAACTCCTTATTGATCTCTTTTACCATGGCCATGGATTTAAAGTGAATATCTACCGAAGACGCCTTAGATACATCATCCTCTATCAAGGGATAGGCGAGTCCCATCTTGGTTATACACCCATCTCCATAAGCCTCACGATATACCCAACGATCGCCCACGTGCAGCCTTTGTCTAGGCCCATCGAAACGATGTCAAAGCATACCGGTCTTCTTATGAGATGACCGTGATATCCTCAGGTCCAAGGATTAGTTACACCCATCTCGTATGAGAATACCATCAACATATAACCAAAATGGATTCTCATGGCGAGTTATGTCCAGTGACATGTTCTCCAACATTGGTCCCTTATGTACTTATCTAGGCATCCCCATGCCTATGGGTGTGAGACCCCCATTGCTATCACATAGCAAAAACATAGTACATACAAGTCTTACCGCAATTGTCAATGTCCATTCTTGACATTGCTACGACTTGGGACGTTTATTGATGTCTAGAAACTGTGATACATCATCTCACATCTTTGTAGATTAATCACAATATACATCATATGGACTTCTATCTAGTTTCCTTTGGTTATTACAATAAGAACAAGAAACTAATAGAATGACTTCTTGTGAATTTAAACAACTCCTTATTCAAATCATAAATATGATTACTGTTGTGCCATCAATTTTGAGGGAAAAAGAAAAATGAAAATAATAAAAAATATATATTATATATATATATAATATAATGTATATTATATATATATACATATATAATGGCCAAGGGCTGGCCGCAAGGGCCAGCCCCACCTGTAGAAGACTCGCGGCAAGAGAGCCGCGAGTCTGGCCGCAAGGGCCCACCTCGCGGCACCATGCCGCGAGGCGCAGCCTATTGGCTGCTAGCCGCGAAGCTCGCGGCCGTGTGGCCTGCGAGAAGCGGCCTCGCGGCATACAGCCGCGAGCCGCCTTACGGCTCTCAGCTGCAAGGCCCAATTACCTCGCGGCAAATGTGCCGCGAGGCACAATTACCTTGCGGAAAATGTGCCGCAAGGCTCAATTGCCTTGCGGTGAGCCTTGTGGCAAAGTCTGTCGCAAGGCACAAGTTTCCTCGTGACAGCCCTTGCCGCGAGGCTCAGCTGCCTGCAACTATATCATAGCAACCCTCTCATTTTCTTTGGCTTTAACTCACTGAGAAAACACCACGTGTCTGTTGAGTGTAGATTTTGATGATTGATGATTGGCAACCTATATAGAGATTTCATTATATATGGAAATAAGTTTTTAGAGAGCTTTCTAGAAATTTGAGTATTTGAGCTATATATGGAAAGTTCTTGGAATAGAAAGTCTAGAAGATATATATATGGAATCCTTGTTTATATATGGAAAGTTCTTCTTGGAATGGAAAGTCTAGAAGATATATATATATATATATATGGAATCCTTGTTTATATATGGAAAGTTCTTCTTGGAATGGAAAGTCTAGAAGCTATATATATATATATATATATATGGAATCCTTGTTTATATATGGGAAGTTCAAAAGATCTATATGGAAATTTTTGAGGAGATTGGAGTAGTCCACTATATGGAGTTGCCATATATGTATCTTGGCGACATGGCATTGTTAATGTGGCATCTTGATGACATGGCAGCCACGTGGAGCACACTCATCAAGGTTACATCGTCTCGTTGGTCTAAATATGGTAAGAGAATCATGGAGTAAATTTAAAGGTTCTTAGAAGCTTCTTTACTCAGTTAAATATGGAAGAATTTTTTGAATTTCATTCAAATGGGGAAGTTAAAGATTCAGCATTATTGTTGAATATTAATGGAGAAAATTAAGGTTTGAAAGTTAAACCTTGATTGATATTACTTTCCTTTATTGCTGATTCTCTTTTATTAAAAGGATCCTCTACTCAAATCATGGAATCAATTATCCTACTCATTATGACTAATTGATATCCTCATTATGGCTAATTGATATCTTCATTATGGGAGAATATTCTAAGGATATCTTGCATATATTCAGCTACACAAATTGATTCTCTTTTTGTTGTCAACATTTTTAGTATGGAAACTTGATCAATTAAGGGCTTTTGAAGTTATGATTGATATCTTCATTGTTGGACAAATTTGCTTCATTATTTAAGAATATTTGAATGGATTTTACACTATTTGGAGATTTAAATTCAAATTTCAAATTAACTATGCTTACTATGGAAGCTAAGGAGCCAATTGCACAATCAAAGGTGATTGAAGATTCAACTAGAAGTCAAAATTGATTAGTTCTTATTTATGGTCGATTTTACAATAATTATGAAGGATTTTGATGATATTTTAATCCTTAAAATCAGTCATGCATTATTGGAACTGATTTGCTCATTTAAGGCTGATTAGAGATCAACAAAAGTCAAAGATCTTGATGATCAATCAAGTTAGCTGTTTATGGAAGGTAAATCAAGAATTCAAATGAAGGGCTGAGATTGACTTGAAGACTTGACACATGGAGGGCTGAGATTGATTAAGGAAAGCCTTCTCTAGCACTATATAAAAGGATGTCTTGAAGACTTTGGAACAACTTTTGGAAGCCTTATCATTTTCTACATCGTTGGCCAAGATTTTCATTCTCTCCAAGTCTTTCTTTTCCTCTATATTCTTGAGAGAAAACTAAGAGAGTTCTCTACACTTCATTGTATTATTTTTTAGAGAACCCTATTTCACAATCTCTACTATTCTTGTATCTTGTAAAGAGCGTACAAAATCCAAACTAGTGAGTGTGAGACTCCAGAAATAGTTTAGTGGTGGTGAAGCCAAGTGAAGGCTTTGGTGGTTGTAAGAAAAGTTTCATATAGTGGATTTGATTGAAAATCCTAAGGAAGGGAATCCTTAGGTAGTGGATGTAAGCCATAAGGGCCGAACCACTATAAATCGTTGTGTTCTTCTTCTCTTCACTCTTACTTATTCTTGTTAGATTATATTCTGATTTGCTTAAATTGATTATTCTTTGTACTAATTCAATATTCCATTTGGTTTATTTAAAGTGCATTCAAATCACTTATTTTCACCAAGTTGTAATTTGAAGAGTATATTGGATCAAAGCACATACAAGCACAGCTGTCGGATATCATATTATCCATCTAGTATTTAAGTGCTCCCGTACTCTCAACTACAATTTTGGTTTATATTAAATTTGTTTTCTCATATATATGCGTGCATAAGTTTCGCATTAGAATTTTAAAAAGGTGTCAATTCACCCCCCCTCTTGACTAGGTTAGAACTCAACAGTGTCGGCACCAGACACCCTTGAGATCCGTGCCCTATAAATACCCAGCTACAGGACATTAATGAGGACTTCCAACTTCGATAAAACTAATCATTTAGAATACACTTTTACTATTTTCGTGAATAGTCATTGGGATCAGAGACTGACTTTGGCATCGGAGGGTCTTCGCGGGAAAGATTCCCGCAAGCCCTCTAACACATTTTTTGAGCATCAACAGGGTCAAATCCTTGCGGCGAACCTAGCGGCGAAGGTAAAACCTAGCGGCGAAGCTTGTGGCAAAGCTAGCGGCGAAGCTTGTGGCAAAACCTTGCGGCGAAGCTAGCGGCAAAACCTTATGGCGAACCTAGCGACGAAGCGTGTGGCAAAGGCTAGTGGCAAGAGCTTGTGGCAAAGGTTAGTAGCAAGAGCTTGTGGCCAAGGCTAGTGGCAAGAGCTTGTGGCAAAGGCTAGTGGCAAGAGCTAGTGGCAAGGGCTTGTGGCAAAGGCTAGTCGAAAGAGCTTGTGGCCAAGGCTAGTGGCAAGAGCTTGTGGCCAAGGCTAGTGGCAAGAGCTAGTGGCAAAGGCTAGCGGCAAGAGCTATTGGCCAAGGCTAGTGGCAAGAGCTTGTGGCTAAGGCTAGTGGCAAGAGCTTGTGACAAAGGCAAGTGGCAAGGGCTTGTGGCAAAGGCTAGTGGTAAGAGCTTGTGGCCAAGGCTAGTGGCAAGAGCTTGTGGCAAAGGCTAGTGGCGGCGAAGACTTGAGACGAATCCTCGTGGCGAGCGTCCTAACAGCAAACTCCCTCGTGACAGCATCTCTAACGGCAACCCAACTTCACCCGACATCAAGCTCGAGTGGACCCCACACATCACAAATTTTAATTGTTGTATTTTAGCAACAACAATTACAATTGTCAGTGTACAACATGCCCAATCTGATTGGGTCTAGAGCACCTATTCTAACATTCAAAACTTATATGTTATGTTTTGAAACCTCATTTCTAGAGAGGTATGTTTCGAAACATATATATCATGTTTCAAAACCTATATTTTTATTAGCAGAATATGAGATGCTTTTGCTTTGCATTTTTGTATTTTATTTAAACGCTTCTCAATCATTTTTTAATGCATTCTCCATGTTATGAGATTCAAATTCAAATTCGAATTTGAGTGCTTTTATTATATGTTAGTGGGGAATAGATTTTGTCTCCCACTCATTGCTGTCTCTGAGTGCAAGTACAACTGGAAAGGCTATATGTTTCGAAACATGAAGAGTATGTTTTGAAACCTAAGTGTAAAATTGTGGTGTTTCGAAACATCTATGCTATGTTTTGAAACCTACTTTTCTGTCTTGTCTGTAACGGCTATAAAACGGCTAGATTTCTACCTCTTGATATAAATATTTGAAGACAAGAACAAGCAATAATAAGAGAGCACACACTAGAGACACATACACAAGCACAAGTTGTGATCAAATCATTTATTCAAGCTCTCAAAGAAGATCTATCTACATCTTAATCTTGTGCATTGTAAGTGTGAATGGAGAAATAAGTGAAAACAAGGAGTCTCATCTCTTCAGCTCTCCTCACCTCAAACCAAGAGGTTTGTACAGCCATTTGGTAAAGAATTTTATTGCATTCAATCTATTGGGCTGTAAAGATAAAACTTTATTTATCTTCTTAATGTTGTAAGGTTTGAGTTTAGCCTAAAACTTATTGTGGTGAAAGGTTTGAGTTGAGCCTAAAACTCACTTGGTGTAAGGTTTGAGTTGAGCCATAAGGACTCAATGTGTAAGGTTTTAGGGTGAACCGTGGTAAAACCCTTGTTGTGGTTGATCACTAGTAAAATTGATTGGGGTTGAAAAATCCTTCAAGTGGGTAAGCTTGAAGGTAGTGGACTAGGCGGGGTGCCGAACCACTATATATCTTGTGTATAATTGTTCTTTCATTTTTGATTATCATTATTGTCTATTGCTCATGCTTTCGAAAGAATTGTTTTCAAAGACTAAAACAAAGTTTTCTTGAGCTTAAACATACATATTCATATAAGCATATCTTTAATCCCAAACTCCTTTGGTATAATCTTGCTTATGTAAATCATCTTTGCCAAAGATCATTATTTTGAAATACAAGCCAAAAGATTTCAAATCAAGCAAAACAAAAAAGTATATTTCAAAACATACAATCTATATTTCGAAACTAGCAAAACAATGAGGTATATTTCAAAACATATATAGTAGGTTTCGAAACCTACTTAACAGAAAGGGTTATTTCGAAACATATATCCTATATTTTGAAACATAGTATTATGCCATCAACCATTATTTTAATTATTGAAAAATTTATATGAATCCCAATTCACCCCCCTCTTGGGATATATTTTCCATCATTAGGACCAACAAATTGTGCAAAGTCTAAAATGGGATTATGAAATTAATTGAGGGTATGGCTGATAGAGCACATATTTTCATATTATTTAGCCCTCATATTTAGTCTTTTTGCACATTAGTTGTGTCATTTTATTCATCTTGATTTTATTTCATTTTATTTTATAGGAATTGGGCTTCACACTATTTTATTTTATTTTTCCAGGTTTAGGGCTATGGGAGCATGAGATGGGGCATGAGACGTCTTGATAGCAATGAGATATCTTGGAAATTGGAGATAGAGAAGTAAGGGTAATTTTAGCAGATTTAACCTCCTGCACTTCCTTCAGTATTTTGGCCAAGATAAAATTCCAGAATGAAGATGATGTCTTCAGAGATACTGTAGAGAACTTCTTGGTCTTTCTGGAATGATATGGTTTGTCCAAATCCGAGTTCGTTTGGGCCTTCAAAAAGCGCTTCAAAGTCGGGGCCAGGAAGTTGGGTCGAATTAGGAAAGCTGCACAGATGCTGATTCTTTAAAAGGACATATCTTGGACGTCCGATGTCCAAATCAAGTGATTCAAAAGCCCAAATTCATATAATCTTCCTGATCTACAATTCTTATGAAGAGGCCGAAGCCCAGAACGCACGTTAACCTATCCGAAATCGGCTGTGAAGTTGCGGTAACCTAGGGTTTCCTCCTTAAGCTCTACTTAAGCACCTTAAGAGGCCATTAGAAAAGAGGGAGATTCTTTTGGGGGGCGTGAACAGTAGCCAACTTTCCTTCTCTCCATTGTTCTTGTCAAGATGGAAGGCTAAGGATTCTGTAATTAGTTGCAATACCATCCTTGTCCCGGTTTGAGTCTTTGGTTTTAATGGAAATCTATTTTTTAGTTTTAACTTTGTTGTTCTCTTGTTTCCGTCCTCTCTTAAATCTGTGCATGTGTTGATACCGGTTGGATGAATGCATGCATTGTCTTTGTTTGAGAATCCAAGGTTTTTGTGCTCGGTTGAGGCTTTAATTGGAAGCAAGAACAACCTGTTTGGATGGTATTTCAATCAGTCTCGAATCTGTGCAATAAGGGGAATCAAAACTGATAGATTGAACTAAGAGGTTTCTGAAATCTGTTTATTGGTTTTCTTTCCAATCTTTGGCGGTTGTTAAAGGATTTTTCTGATTTTCGATTTGAGGATTAAAACTAAACAAATTGTTTATTGAGAAGGCGATGAAAACTGGGATAGAAGGTTGGTTTGCAACTGATTGCATCTCGATTTACTGTGTTCTTGCTTATTTTGTTTTCTGTTTTTCATCAAAAACCTTCCCCTCCCCCGTTTAGCCTTGTTTTGACAGATCCGTTTGAGGTTCGTTGGGAGACGACTTTGGGTTGCACCCCTATTGCAAATCCGAATCATTATTCATCTAATCTATCGGTGTTCGACAGCCCCGATCAGATTTTGGCGCCGTTGCCAGGGAACCAATCTCGTTTCTGTCAAAAAGAAGACTGATTCAAAAAAAAAAAAAAAAAACTGTTTTGATAATCTAATAGCAGAAATTGTGGTTGCTACTTGGTATATAGGTTGGAAACTAGCTGGTTGCGGGCTATCGGTCCAAAGCGAGTTAACCATACTTGGCACTGCTAGATACAACGCCACGTACCAAGTTTATGCCATAAATCAAGAAGTGAACATGCCTTCAAGAATAGCTGCTGAGAGAAAATTCTTATTCTCTATTTTGTAGTGAAACCAGCAAGCTGCATCCAAGTGCAAGAGAGTATTTCAGTAGTTTTGACAGCCTCCATGATAGATAGCAAAATTTAAGGATTGAGATCAAGATACCGGTTCTATCCTCTTCCTTTCTCATCCTTACTTGATGTTCTTTCATGTCTTTATGCCTCCCTTGATGTTTTCTTGCATTTAGAGTGGTCTTTGAGGTAAAATAGGAGCCGATTTGAAAAAAAAAAAAAAAACAGTTTTGACAGTTACTGTTCACTGCTTCCCACTTTCTCCGATTGAGCTGAAACTTGGTGTCCAAAGAAATGGGGGTGTGGTGAGCAATAGTCATTGTGTTGCCATGAGGTATGGCCTTTTTTGGCCAAATTCCAACGTTTGGACCACTTTTTGGCCACTTTTGGGATTTTCAGTGGCTGGTTTTGGTCATTTTAGGGTCCTTAATGTGGGTGTGGTGAAATTTTGTGAAAAAAATGCTTAAAAAAATCATCTTAGGACTTTTTGATTGATAGATTTTATGTGCCTTACGTTTTTGAGTTCTTGGTGTGCATAGGCCAGTTTGTGTGCTGCTTTTTGTGAGTCATTTTGAGTATGTTTTTGTGCTGATCTTTAGTGCATGACCAGGTCCTCTAAGGACATACCAATTGACCTAGACCTTGAAATAGAAAGGACCCTTAGGAAGCAAAGGAAGGCTAGAGAGTTAGAGCTTCGGATAGCTGATAATCCTCCTACCTCTTCTGCCACTACATCTGATATTCCTTCTGTTTCTATACCTATCCCTGACTTAAACACAATGGAGGATAATGGGAATGAACACAATCAGAATGGAAATAATGTAAATCATGGTCATTTGGATGGTAGAACCATTAGAGAATTGGTTGCCCCTGATGTGCACTACCAGTCTTTATGCATTCAATATCCCCAATTGGATGCAACCTTTGAATTGAAATCTGGGCTAATCCATTTGCTTCCCAAGTTTCATGGCCTTGCAAGTGAAGATCCGCACAAGCACCTCAAAGAATTCCATGTTATCTGCTCCACAATGAGGCCACAAGGAGTTGATGAGGAGCAGATAAAACTTAGGGCCTTCCCATTTTCATTGGATGGAGATGCAAAGGATTGGTTATACTACCTACCACTTGCTGCCATCACAAGTTGGGATGGGCTAAAAAGAATCTTTCTGGAGAAGTTCTTTCCAGCATCCCGAACAGCCGCCATTCTGAAAGAAATTTGTGGCATAAGGCAGAATCATGGGGAGACATTACATGAGTATTGGGAGCGATTCAAGAAACTCTGTTCTAGTTGTCCACACCATCAAATCAGTGACCAGCTGCTGGTCCAATTCTTCTATGAAGGTCTTATTCCAATGGATAGGTATTTGGTGGATGCAGCTAGTGGAGGAGCCCTCTCTGAAAAGACACCAGCAGCTGCTCAAGAGCTAATCTCCGAGATGGCACAGAATGCCCAACAGTTTGGTACCAGGTCAGCCACTCCCATGAGATAGGCCAATGAGATTGGTGTTGCTGCCATCAATGACCAACAGAGGATAGAGAACAAACTGGAGGAATTGGCCTCCATGGTCAGACAGCTAGCCCTTGATAAAGGACAGTCCCAATCTTAGCAGGTATGTGGTATTTGTTCATTATCCTCCCATGGTACTGACCAATATCCTCAACTGCAGGAGAATACAGAAGCCTGTGCTGGCATTTTTCCAGGAAGACCCTTCCAGCCACAGCATCAGCAGCCTTAGCAACACAGATATGATCCATATGCTGCCACCTATAATCCAGGGTGGAGAGATCATCCGAACTTGAGGTATGGAGGTCCTTCCAACCAGCCATTCCAGCCACAGCAGCAGCAACCTCAGCAGCACAGATTCAATGCACAAAGACCAAGTCAACCAATGCAGCAACCGCAACTAGTTCCTAAATCCGAATCAAGCTTGGAAGATATCATGAAGTAGCTCGTTGCCAACAATCTCCAGTTTCAGCAAAGGATCGACACTGCCATACAAAATTTGGAGACACAGATTGGACAGCTGGCAACTAACATCAGTGAGCTACGGAGTCAAGGTTCGGGTCAGTTGCCTTCACAGCCAGTTTCAAATCCAAGGGGCAATGTAAGTGCTATCGTTCTCCGCAGTGGCAAGGAGTTAAGCAGCCCACCCTCTCCACAACCAGAATTTGGGCAGCAACAAGAAAGCCAAAAGGAAGATCAACCTCCTCCCATTCAAAAGGACAAGCAGCCCACCACCATTGACCAAGATAGAGGAGAGACTTCTTACAACCATCCACTGCCATTTCCTCACCGAGCCACTCAAAATAAAAAGAGGGCAGAAGCTGAGTTGGACAAGGAGATCATGGAGACTTTCAAAAAAGTTGAGGTGAACATACCACTCTTGGAGGCCATCAGACAGATTCCCAAGTATGCCAAGTTTCTCAAAGACTTGTGCACCCACAAAAGGAAACTGAAAGGAAATGAAAAAATCAACTTGGGAAGAAATGTGTCAACATTGATTCAACCTGCCATGCCTCAGAAATGCAAAGATCCAGGGACTTTCACCATTCCTTGCACTATTGGAAATTTGCAATTTCATAATGCTATGTTGGATTTAGGAGCCTCTATTAATGTGATGCCTAAATCTGTGTATTCTTCTTTGCAGGCAGGTGCAGGCACATTGACATCTACAGGAGTGGTGGTCCAGTTGGCAAATAGGAGCACAGCATACCCTGAGGGAGTATTAGAGGATGTATTAGTGAAGGTAAAGGATTTCATATTCCCTACTGACTTCTATGTTTTGAATATGGAGGATGATCACACACCCGGACATGCGCCACTTATTCTAGGTAGACCCTTCTTGAAAACTGCAAGGACAATAATTAATGTGCATGAGGGTACTTTATCTATGGAGTTCGCTGGTAACACCATTCAATTCAATATCATTGATGCCATGAAGTATCCCTTAGAAGATCATTCTGCCTTGCATGTTAACTTTATTGACTTAATGGTGGAGAAAGCATGTGTTGAGTTGTATAATCTTGAGTCTGAATTCCCCACTATCCATAATTTTCCTGATGATATGCATTGCCCACAGTGTCATGACGGACTCAATAAGTGTAGTGTTTGTTCTGAAATAGATGAGTTTTTGAGTATTGTTGAGAGTGCACCTTCTCATACTATATCCGATTCTCATGTGCCTCCCATAGAGGAAGTTTCTGTTGTTGAGAATGTAGTGCAGGTAGGTGGCAACATAAGCAGACTGGTGCCTTCAATTCAACAGCCACCCACCTTGGAGTGTAAGCCCCTGCCCGAGAATCTGAAGTACACCTACTTGGTGGATGGAGACAAGCTACCCGTGATCATCGCTGACAACCTTTAGCCTGACCAAGAGAAGAAGTTGCTGAATCTGTTGAAGCAACATAAGAGAGCCATAGGTTGGTCACTTGCAGACATTCCCGGTATATCCCCTTCCTTATGCATGCACAGGATTCATTTAGAGGAAGGAGCTCGACCAGTGAGACAGCCCCAAAGGAGACTTAATCCCACCATTCTAGATGTGGTCAAGAAAAAGGTAAGTAAACTACTTTCGACTGGCATTATTTATCCTATCTCTGATAGCAAGTGGGTGAGTCCAGTGCAGGTAGTTCCGAAGAAGACAGGATTCATAGTGGTAGCTAATGAGAAGAATGAGCTAGTGCCCATGCGAGTGCAGAACAGTTGGAGAGTCTGCATTGACTATAGGAGGCTCAACCAAGCTACCAGGAAGGATCATTTCCCACTCCCATTCATTGATCAGATGCTAGAGAGGTTAGCTAGAAAGTCCCATTACTGCTTTCTTGATGGTTTTTCTAGTTATTTTTAGATTTGCATAGCTCCGGAAGATCAGGAGAAGACCACCTTCACCTGCCCCTTTGGCACTTTTGCATATCGGAGGATGCCATTTGGTCTTTGTAATGCCCCAGGTACGTTCCAGCGATGCATGGTGAGTATATTTTCAGATTTACTTGAGCATTGCATGGAAGTTTTCATGGATGACTTTTCTATTTATGGGACCTCCTTTGATGAGTGTCTAATCAGTTTGGGTAGAGTCCTGGAGAGATGTGTTGAGAAGAATCTTGTCCTAAATTTTGAAAAATGTCATTTCATGGTTGAGCAGGGGATTGTTTTGGGTCATGTTGTGTCCAAGAGGGGTATAGAGGTTGATAAGTCCAAGGTCGATATCATTTCTTCTTTGCCTTACCCCGCGTCTGTGCGGGAGGTACGTTCTTTCCTTGGACATGCAGGATTCTACAGGAGATTCATCCAGGACTTCAGCAAGATTGCCCTTCCAATGTCCAACATGCTTCAGAAGGATGTGGAATTCAAATTTGATGAGTCTTGCAAGATGAACTTTGAGGAGCTCAAGAGGCGCTTGACTTCTCCACCCATCATCCAGCCACCCAACTGGGACTTGCCATTCGAGCTCATGTGTGATGCTTCCAATTATGCAGTTGGTGTCGTCCTTTCACAACGAGTGGAGAAGAAGTCACACGTCATTGCTTATGCCTCGCGCACTCTGGACAACGCCCAAGCAAACTACACCACTACTGAAAAGGAGCTTCTTGCCATTGTGTTTGCTTTAGATAAATTTCGCTCTTATCTCCTAGGTTCTAATGTTGTCGTGTTTTCTGATCATGCAGCTTTGAAATATCTCTTGAAGAAGCACGATGCCAAACCCAGGTTGATACGGTGGATGCTCCTACTTCAAGAGTTCAATGTTGAGATTAAAGACAAGAGTGGAGCTGAGAATCTTGTGGCTGATCATTTGAGCAGGCTTCCTTCCTCTTCAGATGCCACTACCATGGACTGTCAGCCTATCAAAGATGACTTCCCAGATGAGTTACTCTATCACTTGCATGGTACTGAGCCCTGGTATGCTGACATTGTTAATTTTCTAGCTGCATCTGATATCCCTGCCCATCTTAAGAGAGATCAGCTAAGTAACTTTAAAAGTCAGGCCAAGTACTATGTATGGGATGATCCATATCTATGGCGCATGTGTAGTGACCAAGTCCTTAGGAGATGTGTGCCCGATATTGAGTTTGCTTCAGTCTTGCATTTCTATCATTCACTTGCATGTGGTGGTCACTTTGGTCCTCAACGCACAGCTAGAAAGGTCCTAGACTCAGGTTTATATTGGCCATCCCTTTTTTGAGATGCTCATACATTTTGTAAGAATTGCACACGTTGCCAGCACACAGGATCAATATCACGTAGGAATGAAATGCCTCAGCAACCCTTACTATTTTGTGAGATCTTTGATGTTTGGGGCATTGATTTCATGGGTCCTTTTCCTGTCTCTTTTGGTTTTGTGTACATTCTTTTGGCTGTGGATTATGTTTCGAAATGGGTGGAAGCTAAAGCCACCAGGACTGATGATTCTTCTGTGGTTGCAGATTTTGTTAGATCTCATATTTTCTGCAGGTTTAGCATTCCCAAGGCCATCATCAGTGATCAAGGATCCCACTTCTGCAACAGAACGATGCAATCCATGCTCCAAAAGTATGGAGTTTTACATAAAGTGGCGACGCCCTACCATCCACAGACCAATGGGCAGGCTGAGGTTTCAAACAGAGAGATCAAACATATTCTAGAGAAGACAGTCCAGCCCAACAGGAAAGACTGGAGCAAAAGGTTTGAAGATGCACTTTGGGCCTACCGTACGGCCTACAAGACTCCTATTGGCATGTCCCCATATCGACTGGTCTTTGGAAAAGCATGTCATCTGCCGGTAGAGATCGAGCATAAGGCCTATTGAGCGGTAAAGCAATGCAACATGGACATGACAGAGAACTCCAGAATTTACAAGGAAACAACTAAGGCTGCTCATGACAAATTGATCAACAAGAAAGAGTTCGAAGTTGGCCAGAAAGTCCTCCTATACAATTCCCGTCTAAAACTAATGCCAGGTAAGTTGCATTCTCGTTGGATTGGTCCTTTTGTGGTTACTCATGTTTTTCCTTATGGTGCAGTTGAGCTTATGGATGAGTCAACCACAAGGTGATTCACAGTCAACGGGCAGCGGCTTAAGCCATTCTACGAGAGCTTTCAGGAGCATACTATGGAGGAGCTGCATCTCCTCAACGTCGCCTACAATTAACAAAATCAGGCTGTTTCTCTCTCCTTATTTTTTTATTTTTTTTTATTTTTTTATTTTTACTTGTCCTATACCTGATTCTTGCTGCATGCTTACATTGAGGACAATGTAATGTTTAAGTGTGGGGGGAGGAGTTTTAGAAAATTGAATTTACAAAAACAAATATATATAAAAAAATAATAAAAAATAAAAAAATTGCAAAATGAGGCAAATTGAGTTTGAAAGAATTTGGCATGATTAGAAAGTTGATCTTATCTTTTTGGGCTTTCAAGTAAATTTGAAATGAGTTTGGCTTGGTGAGTTGATTGAGGTAGTCTTTGTGGGGATATTTGTGTATGTTCTTGTCCTTTCTTATGCTATGCCTGCATCCACTAATTATCAGTATCACTCCAGAGCTTGTTTTGAATCTTTATTGAAGCTATCAGTGCTCATGCATGTGAAAAAATGATTAAGGCATTCTTTCATTTTACTCGTCATACCTAAAAAAAAAAAAGTGATCTTTTCCCTTCTTTAGGTTGAAGAACAATCATTGCATCCCTTGATTAAAAAAAAAAAATTAAGCAAGTCCTTTGGAATCAAAAGAAGAAAAAATAGATAGAAAGGCCAAAGGCCAAGGTGAGATAGAGCGTAAAACGCACTCACCAAGGTGGGATGGAGCGTAAAACGCACCCACCATGCGAAAAAAAAAAAGAGAAAAAAAGAAAAAAAAAAAGAGGTTCTATTTTCTGCTTGCTTAATAGTTCTTCATTGATCTTGGGATTGTCTTGAATGTTTTTTTTCTTCCTAAAGTTTACTTTTCATTGTTATCTTCCTATCCCTTTCACTTTACCATGTTTGAGCCATGAATAAAAGTCCTTTTGATTTGCATGCATAAAGCACTGAGAGTGGAGATTTAGAAGATGAGCATATCTGGTAGTGGAATTATGATTGGGTGGAGTTGGGCATAGCATTTGAGGAACTTGAAAGCATGTTCTTATTCTATGAGGGTCTGCTTATTTTGACTCGCCTTGCCAAGTAAAATTACCATGCTACTTGTTTGTTTGGGAAGTGTAAGAAAGATGATCTTTAAAGTGTTGAATTCCTATAAAACTTGCCATGCCTCTCATTTTGCATTCTTTGCATCCTTTATGTTTGAAAGAGTGAATGTTAGTGTTTAGTGTTTTGCCCAGGAGTGCAAAAGTCCAAGTGTGGGGGAATTTGATAGAGCACATATTTTCATATTATTTAGCCCTCATATTTAGTCTTTTTGCACATTAGTTGTGTCATTTTATTCATCTTGATTTTATTTTATTTTATTTTATAGGAATTGGGATTCACACTATTTTATTTTATTTTTCCAGGTTTAGGGCTATGGGAGCATGAGATGGGGCATGAGACGTCTTGATGGCAATGAGATATCTTGGAAATTGGAGATAGAGAAGTAAGGGCAATTTTAGCAGATTTAACCTCCTACACTTCCTTCAATATTTTGGCCAAGATAAAATTCCAGAATGAAGATGATGTCTTCATAGATACTGTAGTGGACTTCTTGGGATTTCTGTAATGGTATGGTTTGTCCAAATCCGAGTTCGTTTGGGCCTTCAAACAGCGCTTCAAAGTCGGGGCCAGGAAGTTGGGTCGAATTAGGAAAGCTGCACAGATGCTGATTTTTTAAAAGGCCATATCTTGGGCGTCCGATGTCCAAATCAAGTGATTCAAAAGCCCAAATTCATATAATCTTCCTGATCTACAATTCTTATGAAGAGGCTGAAGCCCAGAACGCAAGTTAACCTATCCGAAATCGGCTGTGAAGTTGCAATAACCTAGGGTTTCCTCGTTAAGCTCTACTTAAGCACCTTAAGAGGCCATTAGAAAAGAGAGAGATTCTTTTGGGGGGCGTGAACAGTAGCCAACTTTCCTTCTCTCCATTGTTCTTGTCAAGATGGAAGGCTAAGGATTCTGTAATCAGTTGCAATACCATCCTTGTCCCGGTTTGAGTCTTTGGTTTTAATGGAAATCTATTTTTTAGTTTTAACTTTGTTGTTCTCTTGTTTTCGTCCTCTCTTAAATCTGTGCATCTGTTGATACCGGTTGGATGAATGCATACATTGTCTTTGTTTGAGAATCCAAGGTTTTTGTGCTTGGTTGAGGCTTTAATTGGAAGCAAGAACAACCTATTTGGATGGTATTTCAATCAGTCTCGAATCTGTGCAATAAGGGGAATCAAAACTGATTGCAATAAGGGGAATCCAAGGATTTTTCTGATTTTCGATTTGAGGATTAAAAATAAACAAATTGTTTATTGAGAAGGCGATGAAAACTGGGATAGAAGGTTGGTTTGCAACTGATTGCATCTCGATTTACTGTGTTCTTGCTTATTTTGTTTTCTGTTTTTCATCAAAAACCTTCCCCCCCGTTTAGCCTTGTTTTGACAGATCCATTTGAGGTTCGTTGGGAGACGACTTTGGGTTACACCCCTATTGCAAATCCGAATCATTATTCATCTAATCTATCGGTGTTCGACAGCCCCGATCAATGGCCTTAAGGTTAATTGTGAAGGTATGGTGAGGGGATGTAAGGTATGGTGAGGTAGGGTGAGGTGATGTGAGGTATGGTGAGTTAGTAAGAGTTATGATTATGGATTCAAAAGTTAATCCATTTTACCTTTGGATCACTTTGGAGTCCAAGCTTATAAATAGGGTCATGGGGTTGTTCTCAAAGCCATTTCAAGTGAGTTTCAAGGCTTGGGCGGAGAGAGAAATGGAGAGAGGAGATGCAATTGGGATAATTAAGAAGAAAGAAAGAAGCAGTGGCCAGAAGTGGCCAGAATTGGATGGAACAACAAGCGGAGGCGAGCTAGCAAGTGGCGGTGGGTAGCAGCAATGGCGGCAACGGTCAGAGGTGGCGCGGAAGGCTGCTGTGGCAGTGCACGAAGGAGGGTCGGCTGGGCATGGCAGACTAAGCGCAGGAGGTAGAGAAGAAGAAGAAGAAGAAGAAGAAGAAAGAAAAGAAAAAAGAAAAAAAAAGAAAAGGAAAAAGGAAAAGAAATGGAAGAAAAAGAGGAAAAATGGAGAAAAATAGGAAGAAGTCTCTAAAAAATTCTAGGAATTAATTTGGGGTTAGAAGAGCATGCCGAAACCAAAAAATTATCTGGGCACTCATTTTGAGGTCAGAACACGCATACTGAGAAAGCCTGAAAGGGTAAGTCAAGGGTACGTTGAAGTTTCGAATTGAGTACGTTAGATGCCTAACACGAGAATCAAGATATTTTGAGATACGTTTGAGGTAAGTGGTCCGACCTTAAACCTGATTTCATGTAAATGATTTTATCATGTTGTCATGCCTTGATGTGAATATGTCATGTAGATTGAATTTACATGTTATGATGAAATGTACATATGTTCACAATGATATTGTTGATCATGCATCACATATGTTTGAGAGTACGAGCTGGCACCACTACTGTAACACCCTACTTTCTCGGGCATGTTATAACTTAGGACAATCTTGGGATAATAATTTTTTTTTTAAAACTACAACTAAACCATATAATTGCTCATATCCCTTTCAAAATTTCCATCTATCTCGAAAGAGAATCATCATAAACATAAGATGCAAAGGCTAAGAATCGACCCTAATATTACAATCACCATAGTTCAGATAATACATCATTGTCTTTCAAAATGTTCAGAATGTTATGTAGCAGAAACTTAAATACATCAATTTCAATATCTTAATCATAGATCATCGTGCACTTGCTAAGTGCCCTCACATGCATCTTTCGTATTTGCTTCTACTACAACAACATCTGGAACTTTTGAATATTCCAGGCGCAAAGCCCTGGTTAGATGATGGCTCATCTAAGTAAGGGAACAAAATCATATTTTGTGCATGTATGTAAAATGCAAAATGCCACCGCACCCAAGTGCTGCTCTCCATTTTTACAACCTCCTTATTAGGTTGAGGTGTACGGGTGCACCCTTGGTAGAGCAGCGGTACCAGTCCATAATCCCAAACCCTATGCAATGCATGACCAACAATATCATCGTGGACGTATGCACATTTCATCATAGCTTGTAAATGTAATCTACATGACATATTCACATCAAGACATGAGAATATGATAAAACTATTTATATAAAATCGAGTTTTGGGGTAGAACCACTTAAAGCCATTTTCATAAACTAAATCCAGTTGAGTAGTACCACTTACCTTCTCAAGTTTATCGGGCTACCTCGATATTCGCATCTTGCCTCGAAATACGTGTCAACCTCAAAAAACATGCAAATCTCCAAATCCTATAGCCAAAGATTCTCCTGATCAATAAATATTCCACCAAATCAACATTTCAGATTTTTCCTATATTTAATTTTTCTAATTTTCTTTATTTTTCTCCAAAATAATTCAAAATTAAATACTTCCACAAATTCATAAGATCACGTTTCTACTTTTCTGAATTTTTTCTCAAATTCCTCCCTTTTTTCTTATTTTTCCTAAACCTCGTCTCTCTTAAAATAAAAACTCCTCAATGCTTTTTTCCAATTTTTTTTCACAATAACTCATAAAAATCTTATTCCTATTTTATTGAATTTTTTTTCAATTTTTTTCCTTTTTTTTTCCATTTTTCTTTCTTTCTTTCTTTTTTTTTCCCTGAATCCCCTTACCTCACATGCCTAACACGCGCGTGTTGCCCACGAGTCTTCCTCGGTGAGCCTACTAGGCCGCCGACGACTTGCAACGCCTCGATTTCTCATGATTTCTTCTTTCTTCTCGATCTCCTCAACCTCCCGAACACAATGGAACGCGTTATACCTTGAAATGACTGGACGAGCACCCTCAAATGGCCGATTATAGCCTCAGCTCTAGCGACTTGGTCGATTCTCCGGCGAACCCTATAACTCACTAAAACCGACACCAAAATGCTCCAAAATTTTTAGAAATCATCCTTGGAACCTAAGGAACAAAAACCCTCTATTCATTTCTCTCGATTATTCCTAAAACCGTCGATCTAAAAATCAAAAAGTTGTTTAACAAAACTTGGCCATACCCGGCTATTTATGACCATTTTCGGTCGATTTCTTGACCAATCAGTTTGCCCCATGTCACCAGACAAACTCCTAGGGTTTGATGGCTAACCCACTCCCAAAATCGGCGATGGGATGCTAAATGGCCGGCAATCGACCGGCTTTCCCGATTTTCTAGCATGTTTTCATGTCCAAATTGCAGTTTGTTCCTTCCTCTTTCATCCCTTATCACTTTTGACCCTTTACCCTCAAGTCCTTAGGTTTTTTTGAAAATTGTCCTTAGTCCCTTGACTATGAAAAATTACACTTTGCCCCAAAATAATTACACTTAAACCCCCGAATTTATATTTAATCACAAATCCTTTTGTTTTTCCCCGAAACCATTTAAAGGGTTATTCGTCACATAAAACTGAATCCTCTTCAGGCTCTCGTTGACTTCCCAAAAGTCTCCTACAATAATTCATTTTTTCTAGCTTGAAACTCAGTTGTACCAAAAACTGTCTCTGATTTAATTTCTTTCAGTGTCAAAAATCCTACTTTAAATCACTTGCCATAGATATGCCTTTCTTTTTGGGTGTTGTTATCTTGGGTATTTCCCTCCATCGATTTGGCTGACCAAGGTTGACAATCTGTCTTCTAAATCTTTAAATACGACTATTCTAATGTTATGAAATAATGAAACATGTTATATATTATTCGTTTCAAATATGGGATCTTACAACTGCTCTATCAAGGGTGCACCCATACACCTTGACATGGTGAGGAAACCATAAAAATTAGGAGTAGTATGAAGGTACGGTCGGCTCAAATGAAAGGAGAATGAAAAGAACATTTTGCATATTGCATCCATGAATGAAATATGATATTATTGTACCCTTACTTAGATGATTCATCATCTAACTTGGACTTTGTCCCTGGAATATTCAAACATTCTAGATGGAGATTGTAGCAAAAATAAGGATGACAGTGGCATGTAATGGCACTTAGCAAAAGTGCATGATGTAATGGTTATGCATTTATGTTGTCTATGTATTTAAATTTTTGCTACTTTGAATTTTAAACATTTTGAAAAGTGATGATGTATAACCTTATTATTGGTTAATGTTAAAGTTAAGGTTCGATTTTTAGCTTCCGCATTTGATATTTATGATGATTCTCTTCAAGATAGATGAATGGAAATTTTGGGATAGATATGAGAAATGATATGGTTTAGCATTAGTTTTGAAAGAAAAAAATTTATTATCCCATAATTGTCCCAAGTTATAAAACGCTTGGAAAACGGGGTGTTACACCCATACTTGGAAAGATGCAAATAAAAAAGGGGTGAGTCGCAAGACTCAGCAAGTATAACAAGAGAAACAATCGACATAACATAAGGAAAGCATGGAAACGATTGCAATGTGATAGATTCTTGACCGGAATGCAAAGGCATCATAAACATAAGGATAAACACAAGTAGCTAAAGGTTGCAGGAGCGCATCATAAAATGCTAGATATCAATGGAGTGCGACATCTCATGTTTATTAATAATAACGATTCATAAATATGCCATGCCGTTGCACCATTCATTCCATGCCACACTTTTCATAAACAATGATTATTTGATCACCTAAATTTACCATGTATGGAATAACACGCATATCACAAGTCAAAGTAAAGGGGAAATATCATAATTAAAATTTGAACTGTCATCTCACGGATACACTGTCGAATCATCATAACATCTCGCGGATACACCACTGAATCATCATGACATCTCGCGAATACATCGTTAAAGCATTATAAAAACTCGCGGATACACCACTGAATCGTCATAACATCTCACGAATACACCGCTGAAGCATCATAACATCTTGCGGATACACCACAGAAACATCATAACATCTCACAGATGCACCACTGAATCATCATAACATTTCGCGAATACACTGTTGAAGCATCATAACATCTCGAGGATACACTGTTGAATCATCAACTTAACGCACACACACTATAAATCATGTGCATAAATGTCTCATGCAATAAGGTAAGCATGCCATCTTATCCATTTCCATGCACCTTTAAATTCACTTTTCATGCAAAACCATGCAATGCACAAATAGAAATAAAGAGGCGTAGTAAGCATAAACATGATACAAGGACCCCATAAGCCAGGCATTAGGCCACGCTTCGCTCAGGCAATAACACACATCTGACACAATGCTCGTGCATGACACACCTTGTACCTACATACAACATTAAACTTATATATAAAAAACTTAGCACTTCACAAACTTGCCCATGACTCTTCATGCACGTAAAAATACCATTTTTGTCTCTCCTCATACATAGGAAACTATTACCACATTCGTATCCATAAATGTTTCCCTTTTGGGTGACTAACAGTACCAGCTCCCATGGATCGTTTGCCATGTGTCGTCACAGCTAATAGCTAGCGCCCATACATCCAACCATTGACTGCCATGACTCAATGGTCGATAACCAATAGCTTTATACCCTACACCCTTATACACACATAACCACCCTTTTCGCAAGGAGATATAAATCCTTGTGTAATCTAAATCTAACAATAACACGTCATTCCTTAGGAACTTGAGGGTGATTCAAGACCCTTATTTGGATTACTAACATGACTCAACCGGATTTCACTTTACAGGCTAATAAATTAATTGGTTAAATTTATTCAACACCGAAGGAAATAACGTAAAGAAGACTCGCCACAGGAACTTACCACTATAATCGAGGGAACATATGAAACTTAAAGTTTTCACAAGGAAGAAGGAGCTTGCAGAAAATAGTTAGAAGCCAATAGCGACTTGCACCTCAAAATAACTTAGGTACTAGAGAACTTACGGAAAGTAGGAAAACTTGCCTTTAAAGGAAAACAAGGAGGGAAAGAGAATTGCACTTTAAACTTAGTATGGCATAACTTTTTTTCCATGACTCTTCTTGCTCATTTTTCCTTTAAGACTCTTAACATAGCTTAACAAGTTCGACCAATGCACTCTACAAACTTTCTTTTTGCCTTGACCTTTCTTATGTGAAGACTTCTCAAACTAAAACCCATCAAACTAAAAACCCAGTAAACACAAAAAAAACATAGTCGAAGCCACACACTGCTTTCTCGCAAGATGTCACAATGTCCTACATACATTTGAACCTAGTCAAAGAAGCATCATTCCCAAGGAATAATAGGTGGAAAAAACCCTATTTTCATGCTCGAGAGAAAGGTTACAATGAGCTTAAGAAAAGAAAATAATCATCGGGGAGGCTGTAGTTCTTAAACATAAAGAGGACAGGGTAAAGAACGTACCTTAGGCCTCATTAGCAGCGATCTTCTTCGACTTCCCTTCTATTTTCTGCGCTGGTTGGGCTTTCGTCTTCCTCAAATAGACTTCTTCTGTAATTCCCTTCCATAGCCAAGCCTCCTGCTTCCATTTATAATTACTAAAGGCTCTTCACGACTGCATCCTCACCATCTCGCACCATCCCTCTAATTAATTCACTTTATCATTAATTTTACTAACCTGCTTAGATTTTCCATGCCGTGGCACCCCATTAATACACGTCATTACCTCATTACTTAGCCACCACGAAAGTTTGCAAGAGGGTGAATATGAGAACATGAGATGCGTGGCCAATAGTCGGATGCTTCTAGGCTATTCGAATGTTATCTTCCTTATTTTGTGAGTGGTATTCGAATAAAACCTTGGGTATTCGGACATCTTACCCCATGCATTTGAATGAGACTTCCCATATCGGGATTTAACTTCCTTCCCTTCTCTCATGCATCTGAATAAGGCCCCCTACATTTAGATATTGCTATCTTTCCTTGCTTCTTATATCCGAATACCCCTCACATATCCGAATGCATCCACACTTCTTTCCTTGGGCATATCCGAATACACCCCCAATCCATCTGAATACACCCACTTCTTTCCTTTAAACATATCGAGATATACCACAACTTATCCGAATAAGACTTCATCCTATCTGATTAAGCCTTCCTCATTCCTTACAACACATTCAAATACACCCTAGCATATTCGAATACCTTATATGCCAAGCTTAAAATCCCATAACTCGAACCTCTTTTGATCTCCAAGCCTCTCTGAATTAGCTTCTTCCCTTATGTTCCTTCAGATTGCACTTAGTTCTTTTATCCCTTCCCAAAGATAACCATTGAAGCTGCCTTGTCCTTTGTCTAAAAACTTTGGGTCGTTACATCACCCCCCCTCTCTTGGTGTGTGCCTTAGCACATTAGTTCTATTACCACAATCAAGCCACACAAGTGATTGGATGTTAACCTGGTGTAGGATTATGAATGTACCACATGGAGGGTTGGATTTGAACTCGTAAGTCGACTTGGCTGGCAAGTAGGATGGGCTGGGGTTAGGCTCTTTAGGCTAGATCTATCTTTTGGCCTAGATAGGCCTTCCAGTTAGATTTGGACTTTGGGTTTGGTCCCAATCCTAGTAATGTGCATTTTCGTATTTCCCAAGAAGTTAGGATGCCCCGTCATCAAGTTTACTAAACCTTTGCCAAAGGGTTTGTCTACATATGAAATAATGCCTCTTCTGTAAAAATACATCTTTAAAGATATTTCAAAATGAGGTAGGTATAGAATCATTTCAAATTTGAACTATAACATGGATTTATGTTTAACACACTTTATAGTCAAGGAAAAATATTTTCTTTTGATCATCAATCTTTTCCTTGCCTTTCAAAGATCCTGCTTCCACATCTACACATATATACCTTTTATACAAAGAAAAGATAATTCAAGTTGAATTATATATTTATCAAGCATTTGTATAAAGGTTTGACATATGTTACATTTTTAACAAATTTCAAATGTACCAAAAGATTCACATATTGCAACTTCAACATTTTTTTTGAGTTGTCTCCATAGACAACATTACCTCCTTCTTTGAAGGTGAGAGAGATGAATTGAGACTTGTCTCCCGTCATGTGCTTGGTGCATCCACTGTCAAGATACCATTTCTTCTTTTCTTCCTTGGATGCCAAGCTTGCCTACAAGAAATACATCATGTTGGTACCTTTGGTACCCAAACTTCTTTGGGTCCAACAATGTTAGCAATCATGTCATCTTTAATTTTTGGAATCCAAATCAAATTCAATCTGTAAGCATTTTTTCTAACATAGCATTGCTTAATATGATGTCCCTTTCTGTTGCAATAATGACAAATCATTTTTGTCCTTTTATAAAACCTTTGATTGTAAGAATGGTGACTAGCATAATTTTTAACTGATGATGATTTAAATAGTGATTTTTCTTTGACAAATTTTGTTGTTGAGGTAGATGGTGTATTTGTATAGCCTAATCCTCTTTTGTCTCCGAAAAGTTTCTGACTTCCCAAAATCATTTCTAACTTGTTCATACCTTCTAAGAGTTTCTCAAATGATTCTAATAAGTCATTATTTTTGTTTTCCAATTCAGAAAATCTAATTTTCCAGTTTTCATTTTCTTTGTCTTTCTCTCTTATGATGTTTTCTAGGCCATCACAAGCAGTCTTCAGATTATAGTTTTCCTTTTCTTTGTCGATTAAGGAATTTTTCAAAACCTTATTTTTGGCTAGAATCTTACTGCAAGTATCTAAAAGTAGGTTGTACTCATCTTGCAATGAATTGAAAGACAATGACTCACAATTAGATGAACTGGAACTTACCTCTTCTTCTCCTGTAGCCATAAGACAGAAATCAGCATTTTCTTCTTGTTCACTTGAGTTTGATGAGGAGTATTCATCACTGCTCCATGTGGCTAATGCTTTCTTTTTCTTGCCTTTCTTGTGAACTTTGAGGAGAGGACAATCTGCCTTGATGTGTCCTGGTTTCTTACACTCAAAACACTTCATCTCATAAGTTGTTTCTTTGAAAATTTTCTTGCTGTCATTAAATCTTCTTTTAGGAAATTTTCCTTTTCTTATGAATTTATTGAAACGCTTTGTGAGTAATGCTACATCATTAGTTTCATCATTCGATCCATTTTCATCTTCTTCTTTGGCTTTTAATGCTAAGGATTTTAGTTTTAATTCATTTGAGTCTTTCCTTTTTAGTTTTATCTCATGAGTTAACAGAGAACCTAGTAAATCATCCATGGTAAGAGTGGATGTGTCTCTAGCTTCTTCTATTGCCGTGACTTTTGGTTCCCAATTAGATGGTAGACTTCCTAAGATTTTTTGAACCTTTTCTTCTGTTGTAATTGTTTTTCCTAGGGCTTGTAAGTTGGTTACAATGTCATTGAACCTAGTAAACATTTCCTTAATAGATTCACTAGCATGCATTTCAAAGTTCTGATATTCACTAGTGAGTATTGCAATTTTGGTACTTTTTACTTTCTTGGTTCCCTCGTGTGTTACTTCTAAGTGATCCCAAATTTCTTTAGCTGTAGTACAAGATATGATCCTGTTGAACTCAGCTGGGCTTAACGCACAATGTAATATGTTGACAGTTCTAGCATTTATCTCATTTGTGTGTTGTTGTTGTTCACTCCAACCACTTGTAGGAGGTTCCGGCAAAGTTAATGTACTAGATATGCATGTATATAACTCAGTATTTTGCATTAGAAAATACCTCATCCTTGTTTTCCAGTAGGTGAAGTTTGAGCCATCAAAGTATGGTGGTCTTGAGACATTCTGTCCTTCCAACTTGAATTCGGTGTTGAATGCCATTTGGATCTTTGCTCTTTGGTGGTTAGTCCTGAAAAACACTTAGAGACCTCGCTCTGATACCAATTGTTAGATCTATGTAATAGTGAATATGTCCCAAGAGGGGGGGTGAATTGGGATTTGAGAGTTTTTATAAGCTCTTGAATCACTTTAAACAAGAGGAGTATAAGATTTCAAAACCTGAAGAAGAAAGTTTCGAAACTGGTCTTTCTGCTTAACAAGTTTCGAAACTTTCTGTAGGATGTTTCGAAATTTTGCTTACTGGGTAACAAGTTTCGAAACTTTATGTAGTATGTTTCGAAACTTTGCTTGCTGGATAGAAAGTTTCGAAACTAACTGTAATAAGTTTCGAAACTTTGTTCACAGATTTGCTGATACCAAAACTTATCTTGATTTTGAAAAACGATTCTTTTAACTACTCAAGTAAATCAAATGAGCTAATGAAAATGATGAAAGCTTGAACACACGAGATTTATAGTGGTTTGGCACTTGCCTACATCCACTACCTTCAAGCTTACCCACTTGAAGGATTTTCAACCACAATCACTTTTTTCTTAGTGATTAACACACAAAGGGTTTTACCAAGGTTCACCCTAAAACCTTACAATGAGTTTTTGTGGCTTAACTGAAACCGTTACTACAACAAGTTTTTTCGGGATAAACTTAAACCTTACAAGATATGAGTTTTTGGCTCAACTCAAACCTTAAACTTTAAATGAGATAGCAAGGAGTATCTCTTACAGCCCAAAAGAAATAACTTACCAATGTACGGCTGTACAAACCTTTTCGGTTTAGGAGATTTGGAGAAAATGATGAAGGAATGATTTGGCTTGTATCTCCTTTTGCACTTCACATAGCACAGTTGAAAGATGTATGTTTGAATCTTCGTTGAAGCTTGTTCTCAATAGATTTCGTACACTTGTGCTTGTGAGTGTCACTTGAATCTCTTTTTGAATATGAACGTGTCTTGCTTTCTCTTGTCTTGTGTATCTATCTCTTTGAGACCTGATATAAGTATATATAAGAGAGAGAGATAAAGATTTGACTAAAAATAGCCGTTAGAGACAAGTTCAGGAAAGAAGTTTCGAAACAATGCATACTGTGTTTCGAAACATCAAAGAGTTAGGCTAAGGTTTCGAAACTTTATCCTTTAAGTTTCGAAACATCATTGATTCCAGCAAGATAAAACACTTAGAGACATAGACAAGTTGGAGACAAACTTTTAAGGAATCTTATGGTCCTTAGAATAAAAAATGAGTCTCCACTCAACCAATATTTTAAAACAAGTTCAGGGTATGGGGTAAACATTATAAAATAAATTCAAAAACTTTTATAACTTAAATATCATTTAGTTCCCATACTGCATTGTTTGAACACGTTTTACTGACACATAGTCAGAAGTTTCGAAACATGATAGAGGAAGTTTCGAAACATGCAGATAGAGTCATAAGTTTCGAAACATGATAGAAGAAGGTTTCGAAACATGCAGGCAGAGACCAAAGTTTCGAAACATTATACAATAAGTTTCGAAACATGATATGCAGATTTGCCAGAAAATGAAATCTAAGCACAAATCATTTTGAAACACTTAGAGAGACATATTAGAACATAGTTTCGAAACATGGAAGAGTAGGTTTCGAAACATCAAACATGCATTTGGATATTTATCAAAAAAACAAGCTTTCGCGCCAAAAACCTTTGTATGCATAGTTTCGAAATATGATAACCTATTTCGAAATATGGCTTTCTTAGGATATGAAATATCATATAAACGCTTTTTCTCATATACCAAAAAATATGTTACAACACATAGGACTACCGACCAAGGATCAAATACAAGTTTCACTAGGCATACCCGCCGCCTCAAATCCCACCTTATTTGGAATGATGGCAAGCAAGGGTGAGTTACAAGACTCAACAAACATAAAGAAAGAATGGGAAATGGTTAAGGATTAAACCTCCCCAAAAAATCACGCATACCATGCCATGTACGAAAACATACACCAATCCCACGTATACGTAAGTGTAGGAAGGGAAATAGACCAAGCCAACTGCATGCCTTGTGCACATCATATACACACTGAAACCATGAATTGCAAGCCATGTAATAAACACATAAATAAATATGCACATAATTGCATTTGGGGCCCACATAAGATACACACATTAGTGCCCAAGACCCTATATACAAACCTGCTAGTAGCCATGAACAAGCTACCAAATCAACACCGTAAACAACACCACATCACACCAAACCCCTGCCATCATGTGCCCAAGCACTTGTAATAATATCACATCGAGCCTCTGTTCATATATCATGATCATATGCATAATCACATCACATCGAGCCCCTACTCATATGTCAAGATCACAGAAGCCACTCTTCCTTTCCACCAACTCAACCAATCACTTCCTCATCATGCAATACAACACATAAGAAATGCAATGGCTTTTGTACTATAAATGTGATAGCAAAGCCCCCATAAGCTAAGCATCAGGCCATGCTAGCCCACATAGTAATTCACATATTGAATGCTCTACATGTATATGATGGCTTATCATGCACAAGTCAGCACTCACAAGCTAACTGTGTCATGCTAATGCTCAAGCTCCCAACAAATACATAGCATGACCCCTAATGAATGCAACCCCTGGCCAACATCACAATGCAATGCAATATAACAACAAACTAAAATACAAACACCCACCCAATAGCGACCATCTGGAACCTATCCCAATAAAGTATGACATCTTTCCACAACAAAATGTAGGGAGAAATAAGCCCTGCTTGGCTAGTAAATACAAAATGCATCAAGAATCCTTAATAAGACACTTCCAACCTTTCAAGGAATTACAACTAGATGTATCATCGCTTATCCCATCAATGACTCTCATCATACTCCAATTATGCCCCAAGAAAGTTATTTATTCCCCAAAAAATGGAGCAAGGCAGACTACCCAAAAAAAAATAAAAAATTCTAGAATTTAAGCAAGGATTCATTGGGCTACTATGGGCTCAAAACTTGACCAAATAACCCAAATAATATATCAAGACAAATCTTATGAATTCTAGTTTATGGGAAAAAAATGGATTTCAATTTGGATATCACCATAGAAAATTATATTCTAAAAACTGGGGTATGGTCAGGTTATGAGGAAACAGAGATTCCAAATTCGAGCAAGTACTTCATAAGTGCTATACCATGAAAATCAGGGGATTTTTTGAAGAAAAATTAAAAGGCTCATGACTGTGTGCCGCAACCCCATTACGGCAAAGGCATTGCCGTAAGGCCTTGCTGTTGTGTGCCGCAAAGCCTTGCAGCAACATCCTTATCGCAAGGCCAGCCCTCATTTCGACAATAGCCTTGTCGCAAGCTTGTGGCAACCTTTCAGTGAATCCTTGTTTGGGGCAATCTGGTTTTGCAGCCGCACACCTCGTGCATGACCCATCCAATAACTAACAAGTGTCAACACTAGGAATCCTTGAGAAGCGCACCCTATAAATACCCAACTACAGGACATTGAAAGGGCCTATCTGATTTTGGTACAACTTTGATTACCTCTTTACTATTTTGGTGAAAAATTACCTGTATCCAGTATTGACTTAGGCATCGAAGGGTTATAATGGGCGAGGATTCCTGTGAGCCTTCTAACCTATTTTTTTAGTATCAGCAGAGTAATATCCTTGTGGTGAGATCCATGTGGCGAGATCCATGCGGGGAAGAAGCTAGCGACGAGATCCTTGTGGTTAGGAAGCTTGCGGTGAGATCCTTGTGACGAGGAGGCTTGTGGCGAGATCCTTGCGATGAAGGTGCTTGCGGTAAGATCCTTGTGGCAAAAAGGTTTACGATGAGAAGGCTTGTGGTAGGATCCTTGCGGCGAGGAGGCTTGTGGTGAGATCCTAGCGGCAAAGGTGTTTATGGCGAGATCCTTGGGGCGAAAGGCTTGCGACGAGGAGCCTTGTGGCGGGATCCTTGCGGTGAAGAGGCTTATGGCAAGATCCTTGTGGTGAAGAAGCTTGCGATGAGATCCTTGTGGCGAAGAAGCTTGCCGTGACATCCTTATGGCGAGGAGGCTTGTGGTAAGATCCTTACGGCGAAGGTGCTTGCGGCGAGATCCTTGTGGCGAATTGGCTGCAGCGAGGAGGCTTGTGGGAAATCCTTGTGGCGAAGGTGTTTCCGGCGAGACCCTTGTAGCAAACTCCCCTACGAGAACATTTCTCGCGGCAACCCCTTTTTATAAGACACCGAGTTCTAATAGGTCCCACATCATAAAATTTAATTGTTGTATTTTGGCAACAACAATTTGGCGCCGTCAGTGGGAAAATGAACAAAAAGCCAAATTGTGAATTGTTACTAATGGCCAACACAAGAAGTAATTTTCCAACTCACTCTCAAGGTGGGGAGTCTCACCCACCCCAGCGAAATAGCCAATAACCAACAGGAGCACATTTGCCTCCACAAGGTTCTCATCAACAAGGGAGTATACAACCAGCTCCTTTGAATCCTCAACAACTGGTGGACCAACTGCCGTCCCTAGGCTTCCCTCATCTATTTGAAATTAATCAGCATAAGCATCCTGAACAACCAAGCACTTCATAGCAGGCTCCTCCCACCTTTAATAGGGAAGCTTATGAAGCTCTACAACAATAACATATGGAGGGAATGCAGGTATTATGGGACATGGTGGCAATCCTCTAAAGTATGAATCCCCGCATAACATTACTTGCAACACTAGTAGGGTTTATGCCAGAAATCGCTCCACCAAGGACTACCCAACCAAGAGGTGATGAACTTAGTTCTTATAGAGAAGCTACACCCAACACTCAGTCTCGATCCTTTCCACACTAAGGAAATCAGTCAAAGCCTCTACCACTAGGGCGAGCATGTGAATAGAGTTATCAAAGGGGCAGGAAAAGTCCCACCAGGGGTCCCACCCCAAGGAATACAAAAGCTAGAAATCACAACGCGAAGAATATATAGGACACTATGAAAAGTATGGTAGAAGAGGTGTTGGAGTAGAAGAATTTGGTCCCAATTGCGAATGAGCAGTCAAGAAGGAAGTCCCCCTTTATCGAAAATATATTGGGAAAATCACTACCATGGAAATTCAAAATGCCCCAGGTTCCCCTCTACGACGACAAGGATGATCCTGATGATCACATCCAGAACTACACATCTCTAATGATGCTCCATGGGGGGATGAAGAGATTATGTGTCGAGCATTTTCATTGACCTTGTCAAAACACGCTCAGACTTGGTTCAATAGTCTATCAAAAGCATCCATCTCCTTGTTTGGGTAATTGCGAACGGAATTCATCAAAGCCTTCATAATTAACAGTCAAAAGGGCAAGAATGCGACGCATCTCCTCAGTTTCAGACAGGGGGAAAAGAGACCCTTCGCCAATTTGTGGACAGATTATGTAATGCCACACTAGAAATTCGTGACTTGCCAATGGAATTGGCGGTATCAACAATGTTACAAGGAACACGTTTAACTTCCCTGCCGGAGTCACTATCTCTAGACTCGCTAAACTCCTTGGCAGATCTATTTGTCAGGGAAAATAAATACATACTCCATGCGGAGGTCATGCAAATTGTGAGGATAGATGAGGATAGAGAGCGATAGAGAAAAGATCGAGACATTAAAGAAGACCCTAGATAATGACAGGAGAAGGTCAGAAGGCCAGACGTGGCCGCACCCCAATTCAATCATTACACTCGACTCCTCCAACGAAGATCAGCCATCCTAGCGGCTATAGAGGGGACAGGGCTGATTAGGCTCCCAAAAAGAGTTGATCGGCCAACGGGAAGGAAGCAGAACAAATACTGCCAATATCATCGCGCTCATGGCCATGCCACAAATCTAAGTCGCGAGTTAAAAGATAAAATTGAGAAGCTCATTTGAGAAGGACACTTGCAGAGGTATGTGAGAGAAGATGAGGAAAATGACGGGGAACCACCAAGAAGGGGAGACAAGCTTGAAGGACAAGAGACATGTAACCATGGGCAGCAAGAGAGCAGGAGAGACAATGTGTAAAATCCCTTGGATAATGAACTGAATCAATAGGCCATACACATCATTTCGGGTGGCCAAACTTTAGTTGGAGACAACTCTTCTTCTCAGAAGGCCTATGCCCGCTTAGCCTACCAAGTCAACTATGTAGGGGAGATCAAGGAAAATGAAGACCCCATTACCTTTATGCCTAATGACCAGGGGGATGTAATTCTCCCACTTGATGATCCGATGGTAATTTCAGTTGTCATCCCCAAGCATCCCATCAGAAGAGTCCTAGTAGACACTGGTAGTTTAGTTAGCCTAATCTATTGGAATTGCTTTGAGTAGATGAGTGAGTATTGCCCACAACCAACTTAAATGAGTTTCCTCACCCTTATACAGTTTCACTAGAGTGATAGTTCCAGTGGTGGGATTGATTCAACTGCCAATCACAACGGGGTCTGGACCTCAGAACATAATGCGATAGGCCAACTTGATGGTAATCAAGACCATCTTGTCGCATACAATGCGATCCTAGGTCGCTCCCTACTCAATGACATTAAGGCCATAGTCTCCTCCTACTATCTGTTGATGAAGTTTCCTACCCTTTCGGGCATAGGGCAAGTTCGGGAGACTAGAGGCAGGGACACACTTGCTACGTGTCGTTCATAAAGGGAAAGCAGAGCGAAGAAATTTTTGCCATTATTGAACTAATCGCACAGGGTTGATAGGCAAAATTTAAAAATTGTAATGTTTCTTTCATTTTGAGTGAGCACGCTTTAAATTTACATAGCAATGTAAGCCCCCGGCGACATTTTGGACCTAGCCATGTGCAATTAGGCCATGTCAAAAAAGGAGATGCTTTTACTCTTTAATGCAATACATTGCAACTTTATGCACATTCTTTGATACGTTTTCTAGGGCTCAAGAACAATCTCTTCGTCAAAATGATTGGCCCATTGTCCTGCCTACTGGCCTGGTAATGTGGTAATCTCTTCATCAAAACGATTGGCCCGTTGTTCTGCTTAATAGCCTGGCAACGCGATTTGCACGATCTCTTCGTCAAAACGATTAGCCCGTTGTTCTGCTTAACAGCCTGGCAACGCGATTTGCACAATCTCTTCGTCAAAACGATTAGCCCGTTGTCCTGTCTAATAGCCCGGCAACGCGGTTCGCACAATCTCTTCCTCAAAATGATTGCCCCATTGTCCTGCCTAATGGCCCGATAATGCGGTTCACACAATCTCTTCCTCAAAACGATTGGCCCGTTATCCCACCTAACGGCTTGACAACGTGGTTCATAGAATCTCTTCCTCAAAATGATTGGCACGTTGTCCTTCCTAACGGCCTTGCAACGCGGTTCACACAATCTCTTCCACAAAACGATTGGCCCATTATCCCGCCTAACGGCCATATAACGCGGTTCATGCAACCTCTTTCTCAAAACGATTGGCCTGTTATCCTACCTAACGACCCAGCAACGTGGTTTGTACAATCTCTTCATCAAAATGATTGCTTGTTGTCCTACCTAATGGCCTAGCAACGCGGTTCGTACAATCTCTTCCTCAAAACGATTGCCCCGTTGTCCCTCCTAACGACAGGGCAACATGGTTCGTATAATCTCTTCCTCAAAATGATTGGCCCGTTCTCTTGCCTAATGGCCTAGCAACGCTGTTCGCCCAATCTCTTCCTCAAAAAAATTGGCCTTGTCCTGCCTAACAACCCAGCAATGCAGTTTGCACAATCCTTTCCTCAAAACGATTGGCCCGTTATCCTGCCTAACAGCCTAGGAACGTGGTTCGTGAAGGACCATCCACGAGGAAACATAGCATGCAATGGAAGCGTTTTTAAAAAATAAAAAACTTTCCTCGTATTGATTAGAATCTAAGAAACTTAATTTTCCTTCGGATCACCGGACGGAATGAAGCGGCAGGAGGAGGAGGGGCGGCAGCTTCTTCACGTGGTGGAGACGACGGCTGTCCTACAATCCTTCGGCTCCTTCGTATCAGATCTTGAACGCTCTCTTGATCTTCCAAGGTATGACTCAAACTCGTTGCCTCTCTTTTGGTGAAGAAGAGAAAAACCAATTAGGTTAAAAACAACTAAAGAGAGAATATATATATAGGGAGAACCCTAGGGTTAAAACCCTAGTGGGCCAAGTCCATTTAATTAATTTTCTAATTGGGTTAGCCCAATTAATTAATTAAAAACCAATGAACTATTATTTTATTCTAGCCCAATTAATTATGGACCATTCTGAATAAAATAATTCTCTCTCAATGTAATTCACCCAACAAGCCAAATGTATTAAATAATACATGAGTTATATCGAGCTACCCTGGGGACCAAAAGACAAATTATTCATGGCTACTAAAATGACCAAAATACCCCTGCTACCCAGTAGCTATATTTTGTCATTCTAAGTGTTCCAACTATCACCATATGGTAACACTGACCCCAAGAATAATTTTGCATGTGCAATGTCTTTGACCTACTAGTGTAATGACGAAAATACCCCTCTGCGTAACACCCATCATTTAGAAAGGAATAATGTACTAACACCTCTCTAAATGATTTCTACCATCCTTAGATCACTAGTCCAATAATTCGTGACTACTCGAATGTACTTGCTTATCACTGGGAGCTACCCAGAAGCACACACTCTTAAGTCACGTTCCCAGGGCCTTGGATTATTTGATTATTCTTGGACAATCACAAGGGGGTGAATCACAGAAACTATCTTGTATTAGTCTGTCTTAACTAATTAGAAACCATACTCCCAACTCACAAGGTTATTGATCTTTGATAGACCTCACCTACAGTGAATTTAAGAATATAGCTCTAGGTTCACTAGACCACCAACTAATAGTCAAGCATTAGAGTACTCGTCCATGTAGTAGTAGTGATAGACTAGCTCCATGATAATTAGTACTTTGTTATTAGCTTCTATCATAGGTCCACTCTACGCATTCCAAATGCGCTTGTACAATTAAAGTAAATGGACTGTTTACTGGCTAAGGCAAGCCATCTTCCATTAGGATCTATTGCACAATGATCTTATCATGATAGAATGCCCAGTTCTATCAAAAGATCAAGAGTAATATTTTTCTTGCTTATTAAGTACCCATGATTCATGCCTAATTGTGAAGAACGACCCATCACATGAATCACTTACTTAATAGCATGGACACTTTTCCAACAATTAAATGAAAATAATATATGTGCCATAAACTGACTAAAAGAAACATCATTACCATAAATTAAATAAAACGTGTCTTTAGGGCATACATTTCCAACAGTTCGCACAATCTTTTCCTCAAAATGATTGGCTCATTGTGCTTCCTAACAGCCCGACAACGCGGTTTGCAGAATCCCTTCCTCAAAATGATTGGCCTATTGTCCTGCCTAACAGCCTAGCAACATAGTTTGCACAATCCCATCGTTAAAACAATTATCCCGTTATCCTCCTTAATGGCTCAGTAACCCAGTTTGTATAATCTCTTTATCAAAACGATTAGCCTGTTGGCTGACCAAAATGTCTTCCATTTCATCTTGAGGCAAAAAAGAATAGTGGGGGGCAATTGTTGTACATGAAAATGAAGGGATTTTTTGAAGAAAAATTAAAAGGCTCATGGCAGAGTGCTACAAGCCCCATTGCGGCAACAACCTTGCTTGTGGTAAAGGCCGCAAAGCCTTCCCCCTTACGGTGGTAGCCTTATCGCAAGGCCAGCCCCCATTGTGGCAATAGCCTTGCCGCAAGGCCTGCTACAGCGGAAGCCTTGTGACGAATCCTTATTTGGGTAATCTAGTTTTGCAACCACATGCCTCGTGCATGGCCCATCCAACAACTGACATGTGTTAACACCAGGAATCCTTGATAAGCACGCCCTAGAAATACCCAGCTACAGGACATTGAAATGGGCTCTCCTGTTTTGGTACAACTTTGATTACCTATTTACTGTTTTGGTGAACAATTACCCGGATCCAGTATTGACTTAGGCATCGGTGGGTTGTTGCGGGCGAGGATTCCTACGAGCCTTCTAACCCATTTTTTTTTAGTATCAACAGAGTAATATCTTTACGGCAAGATCCTTGTGGAGAGATCCTTGGGGCCAAGGTGCTTGCGAAGAGATCCTTGTGGCGAGATCCATGTGGTGAGGAAGCTTGTGACGAGATCCTTTTGACGAGGAGGCTTGTGGCGAGATCCTTGCGATGAAGGTGCTTCCAGCGAGATCCTCATGGCGAAAAGGCTTGCAACAAGGAGGCTTGTGGCTAGATCCTTGTGAGAAAAAGGCTTGTGGCGAGAAGGCTTATGGCGGGATCCTTGCGGCGAAGAGGCTTGTGGCAAGATCCTTTCGGCGAAGAGGCTTGCAGCGAGATCCTTGTGGTGAGGAAGCTTGCAGTGAGATCCTTATGGCAAGATATTTGCGGTAAAGGTGCTTGCAGCGAGATCCTTGTGGCAAAAAGGCTTACGGCAAAGAGGCTTGTGGTAAATCCTTATGGCGAAGGTGCTTGTGGTGAGACCCTTGTGGTAAACTCCTCTACGATAACATTTCTCATGGCAACCCCATTTTACAAGACACCGAGCTCCAGTAGGTCCCACATTATAAAATTTAATTGTTGTATTTTGGCAACAACAATATGGCTCTTATAGGCTCAAAACTTGGCCAAATAATTCAAGTAATATACCAAAATGAAGCTTATGAAGTCTAGTTTATAACACAGAAAGTTGGATCTGAATCGAATATAACCATAAAAAGTTATACCCTAAAGAGTATAACATGCACAAGATACTGAAAATAAGCATAAGCAAAGGGGGTAAAAAATAATCAACTGATAGGGAAGAAATGGTTGACCGATAAAGGCTTTTTCATAGAAATGGTTAACATTTCAAGGCCTAACTGTTGACCATTCGATGTCAAGACTCACACCCCACACAAAATAATCCAAACAATTGACAGCCTTTACCTAAACTGTCGATCGACAGACATCGAGACAATAAGACATGAATGAAGAACCAAAAATGCTTGCAAGATAACACCAATTTCTTGCAATAATCTTAGTCCAAATCAAATAAACACCATCCCTTGGAAAATAATAAGGTGACCGAATACCCTATCGAAGATTTAGACAAGTCTTAACAAGAATCAAGAAAAATCCATAAAATTTGAAGAACAAGGATGAGAGACCCATAACACCAAAAATAAATCTCAAGAACAAATCTCAAATGAGAGAAAGAACCAATAACCATCAACCGAAAAAGAGGATCTTGATGCATTCAAATGAGAAGTGACAAATATATCTTGCATTAGAATAAAAAAGAAGAGGAGCTTGCATATAAATGGAGAAGAGAAATGAACTTGCCTTGTTGTTTGAACTGAAAATATGGAAGCAACCTTGAAATCTAAAAATCCCACCACTTGAAACTCCAAGCCATGAATAAAATGGAAGAAGAAGAAGAAGAAGGGAAACAATCGGGAGGAAACAATTAGAAGGGAAGAAAGAAGAAAAGAAAGCATGCAGGAAGAGAAAGAGATGAGTGTCGTGCATGCCACTTCCAACTACTCCCCTCTTTCTCTCCCTGTTTTACCCCTCCCCTTTTAGCATAAATACATATATATCCCACATAAGATTTTTTACTTTTCCACACCCATCTCGTTAAGTTTTCAACCATTTTAGCTTTTGCTTATTCAACCCTCATGGCGTAGATTATTCCACACATATACATCCTTATCTCTTGACTTTTCTACACACTCCCACGCACACTTAATTTCCTCTTTTCATAGCCTTTGACTTTTCAACATATAGAGAATTTCCATTTTATCACATTGATCAAATTATAACAAAATATATCAATGTACCACATATACCAAAAATAATAACAAAATAATCTAAACCGACTAATGGGTCGTTACACCCTAAAATCTTAGAAAAATTTTGGGGTGTTACAAATTAGGTTGGCAAATAAGCCTAATGATTTTTGGGGTGTTAGAAGTTTGGTGGCTTTCCTTTTTGGTTATTTGTAGAATCCAAAGTGAAATGGCATAGCATAGGGCTAATCCCACTCCTTTCTTTCTTTCCCTTTCCATCACAATAGGGTTTACTAATTAATCAATGATGGTTAAAGTTTACCATTGTCGAACCAAATAGAGTAAATAGAGAGATTTTGTCAAAAGGGAGCGAAAAATTTGTTATGGTTTATGCTTTTGATTGAATATCTTTTTCATTAGTTTAAAAAATATCCTTGAATGAGATATCAAAATAAAAATGATAAACTACAAGAATCTTCAGTAACATTTTTAAATCATAAGGGTTCTCATTCAAATGACTCAAACCACAAAAGTTTTGTTACCATTTGCTAAAAAAAAAAAAAACATTGGTTTCTAGTTGCTTTTTTATTATTTATACTCAAAACTCTTTGTTTATAGTCCTTGCAAATGGTAAATAAGTAAAAGAATTCTTAATAAAATAATTGGTCAATAATTTATTTATTTCAAAAAAATAACTAGTTCAAATAATTTTAATTTCCCAGAGAAAAACACTGATTTTAATTTTTCAAAAAATAATATTATTTTAGTAAAAATAACAACATACCAATTATCAAGGTTTAATTTTACTTTAGTATAGTAAGGTAAATAAATGGTGTCTTGTTAATTAGATTAATTCATATCATTCTTAATACTTAAGAATGTTGTAAAAAATCTTTTTATATTCTTGCCCTACCTTTTTGTTTTTGTTAGAAATGATCTTTATGTTATTCACTTATTTCACAAGAGGATTCATCAAATTTATTCTCACCAATAAAGCCATATTAATCATGTCTTAGATATCTAATCTTCAATAAAGGTCATGTTACCCTCATTACAAAAAGTTTCATTTTTAGTTCAATCTTTTCTTGTGTAGTTAAACATCTATTATCCTAGATCTTTATTTACCTGACATTCTTATTTCCTAGATATTTCAGTTTACTATCCAATATGCGAATATATATCCCATTATTGTTGCAAAAAATAAAACAATTAAAATTTGTGATGTGGGGTCCACTCAAGCTTGGTGTCGGGTGAAGTTAGGTTGCTGTAAGAGAAGTTACCTCAAGGGAGTTCGCTGCTAGGATGCTCGTCGCAAGGATTTTTGCCACAAGGCTTCCCCACTAGCTCTTTCGCCACAAGGTTTTTCCACAAGACTTCTCCACTAGCTCTTTCACCACAAGGCTTCGCCACTAGCTCTTTCGCCACAAGGTTTTACCTTTGCCACAAGGTTTTTCTTTCGTCGTAAGGATATAGTCTCGTCTTAAGCTCCTGCCGTAAGGATTTGGTCTCACCGTAAGGATTTGGCCCTGTTGATGCTTAGAAAATAGGTTAGAAGGCTCAGGAGAATCTTTCCCTACGAAGACCCTCTGATGCCAAAGTCAGTCTCGGATCCCAATAATTATTCACCAAAACAATAAAGATCATTCAAAGTGTCGAAATTTTTCCAAAAGTTGGAAGTCCCATCCATTGTCTTACAGCTAGGTATTTATAGGGCATGACTCTCAAGGATGGATGGTGTTGACACATGTTGATTACTGAATGGGTCAAATTTAACAAAGAAGGGGGAGATTGCCACGAAATAGCTGCAAGGCAGCTAGCGGCCAGCCCTTTCGTGGGGCTGGCACCCGAGCCAACCTCTCTTCTAGGTGAGCTACTGCGAGGCTGGCCCTTGAAGCCAACCCTGCCTCGCAACAGACTGCTGAGAGCTGGCTTCTTGCGGTTAGCTTGGTCGCAAGGCTGGCCCTCACGACCAACAATGTCTTGCGGCCCGCCTTGCTGTGAGGCTGACCTTCGTGGCCAGTACCCACCGCAAGGCTAGCGCTCGTGGCTAAATTTTTTTTATTCTTTTGTTTTGGGAAAAAATTATTCTTTTTTTCTCCTTCCAATTTTCATGGCACAACAATTGCCCCCTACTAATCTGTTTTGTATTTAGACAAAATTAAAGAGTAAAATATCAACCAAGGAGCCGAGTCTAGCACCTGAACTCAATTAAGGGTTCCAAGATACATGAAGATCTTACGTCAGCCTGGGGCTTAGGTTCTAGATTATCTTTAGGCAACCAGACCCTCGAGAGATAGGTTTCACTCCGGGATTCTTGCTGGGAATCCCAGCTTGCCGAGAGACTTAAGCGCCAGATCGGCCAAGGAATCGGGTCTAGCATGGGAGCATAACACCAGACTCAATCAAGGGATCCCGATGAGCCTCTAGGCATAGGCTTTGATGCATCTGATAATCCCAAGATGGATCATAGCACACTAGCTATTGTGTTATCCATGTCTGTCTTTTGGGGTTAGTCTACCTCAGGGAATCTAGGCTTGGCCAGTGGTTCAGCATGGGACTCCTACCAAACATCCAAGTTTTATCGGGAGACCTAGGTGCTAGATCAACCAAGGAGTTGGGCCTAGCTAAAAAGGCATAGCACCGAACTCAAATGGCTGATCTGGGTGAGTCTGCGAGCATAAGCATCAGATGTTCTGGTGATCGTGGGCTAACTCGTGGTCATCGACACCAAAAAGCAACTGGGTGACTCAACTCCCATAAGCGGGATCATGGCATAATTATCATAGGGTTGTTCTCTCTTCATGCCTTCCTTAGGCCAGTCTACCTTAGGGGATCTGGGTTTGGCCAGTGGTCTAGCCCGGGATTCCTACTAGACATTCGAGTTTGCTGAGAGACCTAGGTGCCAAATCAGCCAAGGAGTTGGGTCTAGCCAAAAAGACATTGCACCAAACTCAAACGAGGGATTTGGGTGAGTCTACAAGCATAGGCATCAGATGTTCTGATGATCCCGGGCCAGCTCGTGGTCATCGGCACCAGATTGCCACTAGGTGACTTGACCTTTGGGATCAAGCTCATGGTAGAGCTGTCATGTGGCCGCTTCACCTCTTTTTCACCTTCCTAGAGCCAGTTTACCTCAAGGGATCTAGGTTTGTCCAGTGGTCCAGCATGAGATTCCTACCAGACATCCAAGTTTACCGGGAGACCTAGGCGTTAGATAAACTAAGGAGTTGGGTCTAGACAAAAAGGCATAGCACCAAACTCAAACGAAGGATTCGGGTGAGTGTATGGGCATAAGCATCGGATGTTCTGGTGATCCTGGGCTAGCTCACGATCATCGGCACTAGATTGCCACTAGGTGACTTGACCTTCGGGAGCGGGCTGTGCTTAATCTATCGTACCTGCATCACATTCTATGACACATACAAATAATTTGTGCCCATGGAGATTTTACATGGTTCGGCTTATAGTTTTGCCTACTCCACGGGAATACAAGGGGTATATTCTTTTATTTATTGGGGGATTTTATTACAATGGAAAATTAAAGACAATCTCGGCCCTCAGTTGGATCGAGTAACGCTTCTGGTTACAGGCTCGACTCTGCGTTTCGCACTTCTTCCCCTTCCCTGGGGTTTATGATTGGTGAAGCTGGGAAGTACCTCTTGAGGTGCATGGCATTCCATTCTTTTCCTATTGTAGTACCCCATATTTTCGTAAGGTTGCCACGTATTTTAACTGAGTTTAAAATATCGAAAAATGTGCTTGAGATGGAAACAAATGACCGAATTGGTGGCAGGGAGTGCCCTGGAGCTTAGATACCTAAGGACAAGGGTATATTTTTTATGAGCGTCTCAAGGCAAGATTTATGATGCTGAAAGAAATAAAATAAGAGACGATTTTAAAAAGCTAAGTTGTAGCCTAAAAAGACCGAATGATGGTAAGGGCTTCCCGAAAATTGTACATATCAAGTAATTTTGAGTTATTAATTTTGAGATTTTAAGTATCTCGATAAATTTGATGTTTGAGGGTGTAAGTATAATTAGAGAATTATCCAAATCAAATAAGGATGAAATTATAAGCTTATGTGGTAAAATATTAAAGTTGAGGACTTGAAATAAGGGCCAAAATGTTATTTATAAGAACTTTGGGGTATTAACTTGGATTTCAAAAGTTCAATTTATTCTAGTTTTGGATTTCAAAAGCCAATCAATTATGGCTTTGAGTCTTTGGAGTCCATGGCTTAGATTGTGACAAGTGGCATAATGTGATTGGTTGAAGAAATCTATAAATAGGCAACTCGGGTTGTTCTCAAATCATTCCAAGCAAGTTTGAGAGTTGAGGCACTCTAAGAGGAGGAGCTTGCTCTAGAGAGAGAGAGAGAAAGTTCTAAAAGAAGGCGGGAAGAAATCGAAGGAGAAGCCGAGGAGAACGAGCCTCGTCAGAGTTACGAGCCTTTGCCAGAATTCGACAAAATCAGTCAGAAAAAAATTAAGGTAAGTCTGATTTTTTTTATAATCTTGTAGAGGGGGAAGAGAGGGTTGCATAGGTTTAAACGTGGGTCGAATCAGAGTTAAGATATGGCCGAAATACGAAAATGAGGCAATGCTGTTCGAAATCTGGTAGTAGTGCGTGAGATACACGCGCAAGAAGTGGCTGCGCGTGAAGGCGCGTCAGCCACCTTCCGGGGGCACATGAGGGTGCGTGAGAGGCCCATTTTCCTTAAAATTTTTCATTTATAAAAATATGTGAGTTTAGGTTTACCTAACTGCATGTTTTCTATAGAAACCTAGGTCATTTGCAGTAAAACCGTAATGTCTAAAAGATAAACCAACGAGGTGAGACTCCTATACTCCAAATCCTATTTTTTTATTGTCCTATGAGAGACTTCTATTACATGAGACGTGTTTTGTGAAGTTCTTATACGTAAACTCTTGTTATTCTCTTACGTGAAATCGTGTTGCATATACGAAATATATTTTTCTGAAAAATATATGTTGTTAGCTTTTTAACTGTTGCATTTATAAAATTCGTGTGGCCATATTATTGTACCTATTTATTGTTAACCGAGGGCAAAAGTTGGATATCCCCCGAGAGGCGCTATGCGTGCGCCATCAAGAAAGCTCTCGTGGGGAAGACCGTGAGCCTAAGGAACAATGAATGTAGTTCTTGCATGAGTGCTATGAGGTCAGACTGAAGTGACATGGTCAGGGACCTCCCGAGAGGCGCTATGCGTGTGCCATTGAGAAAGCTCTCGTTGGAGGAGGCTGACGTGTTCACGAGGCACTTCGGAGTAGTTCTCCTTGTCTTCTCATACATTTTGTACTTGATCATGCATCGATATAAACTATTTTTTGAGTTTCTCACTAGAAGATTCATCTTCTAATTGGACTATGTCCCTGGAATATTCAAACGTTCCAGGTTCGGGAAGTGGCTCTAAGGGAAAGGAGGTAGCTGAAGAATAAGTTAAATTTGCTGCCTGTAGCATGTTTAGAATATCTTTATTTATATGCGAACCTATGTAATTTTGGATATGTTTAAGATGTTCAATTATCACTTACTAGTGATGATGTCCTTGTAATATCTTTGTAGACATCTTGAACAATTTTATGATAAATAAAGTATTATGGTTGTGAACCATATCAGGTTCGATCTAGCTTCTGCATTTGAAATTTTATGCTTGTCTTAGCTATTCGATTATTGGGTTTGTTTAGCTGAGAAGGCGAAAATTAGGGTTTTTGAGATATTGTGTGATGTATGATAGCTATTGTGATATGAAATATTTTTATATTCCCAAAATCCTAAGTTATAACATGCTCGGGAAATTTGGGGTGTTACTCCTATCGCCTCGCCTTGTAGCATCTTTAGTATGCACTTGTTGGGGCCTAAAATCTTCTGAATTTTGTAGGGTCCTTCGCAATTCGGTTTGGGTTTCCCTTCCTCTTCTATTACCTCCCTCTGCATCCAAAATTTCCATTTGGACGATAAACTATTCTGCTTGGCTGAATAATTCAGTCATAGAATTTAGCTCGAAAAAGGTTATGGATCTTCTAAGCGGGGCTGACGCTGCCAATCCGACTAGGAGATCCCTTACTTCCTGTGTCGCGGCTTTGAATCGCTCGATATATTACTTTAGAGATTCATTCGGCTTCTGCTGCAAGCTCATTAGATATATAACACTCTTCTTCTTTAGGAGATAGACGGAGAATGCATTTAGGAATTCTTTCTTCAATTGTTCGAACGATCGTATATGTCTTGCTAGTAATTCAGTTAACCACTGATGAGCCTGTCCTGCCAGGGAGAGCGGGAAAGCCCTGCTCCTAGTGACCTCATTCCATCCATGTAACATGGCTACTGCAACAAAGTGTTGTAAGTGCTTCTCGAGGTCTTCCCTTCCCGAGCATACCGAAAGCGGTGGCAGTTTGAACCCTGGTTACACTGGTTACCTTTGGAGTTCCTCAGATAGAGGAAACCCCTTCGGGGGAGTTACCTTCGGCATCATCATTACCTACTTTTGTTGTAGCACCTCTTCTATGAGATGTTTGATATCAGACACTCTGATTGTTTCCTGTTCTGCTTCATTTTGGCAAAGAGATGGGTTGCAAGGAACTCTTGAGTAGGTGTTTTCTGCAGTCTCTTTATACATGGGAGCTTTCCTTATCCGCTTATCATGTTTCCTTCTCGAGTCTATTATTTCTAGGACTTGGCTATTCATCCTCGGAGTTTTGATTCTTATCCCCTGCAGAGTGGTCCTTAGAAGGTTGTCTTGGGATCTCTGGTGTTCTCCCCTCGTATCGGTTTGTCCAATGTATCGGTTTGATTCTAGCATTAGTTCACGTAACAAAGCAGTGACTCCCTGTAGTTTTCTCATATTCTCTTCATTGTTCATCTTGAGTTCATCATTCTGTTATTTCAGCTCCTCAAAATTCTTCTGCAATAGTTCATAATCTAAGAGTAAGACTGTAGGTAGAGCTATCCTGAAGTCACCATGAGGTTTCCATTTGGAATTGAAGACTGCCTAAATGAGTGTTATTCTAAACTAGTGGGCACTACATATGGGACTTGTTTCCCTCGCCCTGTCGCATGTCTCTGTTGGAAATGTATGCCCTAAAGACACGTTTTGTTTAATTTATGGTAATGATGTTTCTTTTAGTCAGATTATGGCACATATATTATTTGCATTTAATTGTTGGAAAAGTGTCCATGCTATTAAGTAAATGATTCATGTGATGGGTCATTCTTCACAGTTAGGCATGAATCATGGGTACTTAATAAGCAAGAAAATATTACTCTTGATCTTTTGATAGAACTGGGCATTCTATCATGATAAGATCATTATGCAATAGATCCTAATGGAGGATGGCTTGCCTTAGCCAGTAAACAATCCGTTTACTCTAATTGTACAAGCGCATTTGGAATGCGTAGAGTGGACCTGTGATAGAAGCTAATGACAAAGTACTAATTATCATGGAGCTAGTCTATCACTGCTACTACGTGGACGAGTACTCTAATACTTGAGAATTAGTTGGTGGTCTAGTGAACCTAGAGCTATATTCTTAGATTCACTGTAGGTGAGGTCTATCAAAGATCAATAACCTTGTGAGTTGGGAGTATGGTTTCTAATTAACTAAGACAGACTAATACAAGATAGTTTCTGTGATTCACCCCCTTGTGATTGTCCAAGAATAATCAAATAATCCAGGGCATTGGGAACGTGACTTAAGAGTGTGTGCTTCTGGGTAGCTCCCAGTGATAAGCAAGTACATTCGAGTAGTCATGGATTATTGGACTAGTGATCTAAGGATGGTAGAAATCATTTAGAGAGGTGTTAGTACATTATTCCTTTCTAAATTATGGGTGTTATGCAGAGGGGTATTTTCGTCATTACACTAGTAGGTCAAAGACATTGCACATGCAAAATTATTCGTGGGGTCAGTGTTACCATATGGTGATAGTTGGAACACTTAGAATGACAAAATATAGCTACTGGGTAGCAGGGGTATTTTGGTCATTTTAGTAGCCATGAATAATTTGTCTTTTGGTCCCCAGGGTAGCTCGATATAACTCATGTATTATTTAATACATTTGGCTTGTTGGGTGAATTACATTATGAGAGAATTATTTTATTCAGAATGGTCCATAATTAATTGGGCTAGAATAAAATAATAGTTCATTGGTTTTTTAATTAATTAATTGGGCTAACCCAGTTGGAAAATTAATTAAATGAACTTGGCCCACTAGGGTTTTAACCTTAGGGTTCTCCCTCTATATATTCTCTCCTTTGTTGTTTTTTCACCCAAGGTTTTTTTACTCTTCTTCACCAAAAGAGAGGCCAAGAGTCCTTGAGTCATACCTTGGAAGATCAAGAGAACATTCAAGTTCTGATGCGAAGGAGCCGAAGGATTGCAGGACAACCGTCATCTCCACCACGCGAAGAAGCTCCCGCCCCTCCTCCTCCTGTCGCTTCATTTCGTCCGGTGATCCGAAGGAAAAGTAAGTTTCCTAGATTCTAATCAATACGAGGAAAGTTTTTTTTTTAAAACGCTTTCGTTGCATGCTATGTATCCTCGTGATGGTCCTTCAGTCTCCTCAATCAAACTACGTGTACTTCTCCTTGTTTTGAATGCTCCATGCCCCCCAGTCTGGCAGTCTGGTCACTTTCAAGCATAGGAAAGTTTCCTAAACACATTTCATTATCAGGGTGATCTTCTGAAAATTCTGGTATTGTAGGGTGCATTAGACCAGGGCTTCTTGTGGCTCCCATTCTGGTATAAGCACTCCTTCGGGTGTGGTTAGGAGGGTTCGTCGAACTAGATAATTGTGTCCCTCTCAGCATCCTGTGTTAAGATTGGCTTTTTGTTGCGTTTCCCACAAACGGCGTCAAATTGTTGTTACTAAAAGTACAACAATTAAAATTTGTGATGCAGGGTCCACTCAAGCTTGGTGTCAGGTGAACTTAGGTTGTCGTAAGAGAAGCTGCCTCAAGGAAGTTCGCCGCTAGGATGCTTGCCATAAGGATTTTCGCCACAAGCTCCTTTGCTATAAGGCTTCGCCACAAGGCTTCTCCCCTAGCTATTTCACCACATGGCTTCGCCACTAACTTATTCGCCACAAGAGTTCTCCACTAGCTCATTCGCCACTAGCTCTTTCACTACAAGGTTTTTGCCACAAGGTTTTTCCTTCGCCAGAAGGTCTAGCTGGACGGGCTTTCTTTTACCACAAGGTTTTGCCTTCTCCATAAGGTCTTGCTGTAAGGATTTATTCTCACCGCAAGGTCTTGCCGCAAGGATTTGGTGTCACCGCAAGGATTTGCCCCTGTTGATGCTCATAAAATGGGTTAGAAGGCTTGCGGGATTCTTTCCCCATAAAGACCCTCCAATGGCAAAGTCAGTCTTGGATCCCAATGACTATTCACCAAAACAGTAAATAAGCATTCAAAGTGTCCAAATTTTATTGAAAGTTGGAAGTCCAGTCCATTGTCTTGCAACTAGGTATTTATAGGGCACGACTCTCAAGAATGGCTGGTGTTGACATGTGTCAATTACTGAATGGGTCAAATTTAACCAAAGTAGGGGGAGATTGCCACGAAACCGCCGTTAGGCAGCTCGCGACCAACCCCACCGGGGGGATGGCACCCGACCCAGCCTCACCTCATAGAGAATTTCCTTGAGGCCAGCTTGCGGCTAACCTTGCATCGAGGCTGGCCACAGCCAGCACTGCCTCGCGATAGGCTACCGAGAGGCTGGCCCTCGCAGCCAACATTGCCTCGCAACAAGCTGTCGAGAGGCTGGCTCTTACGGCTAGCCTTGCAGCGAGGCTTGCTGTAGCTAGCCCTACCTCGCAGTAGACTGTCGAGAGCTAGCTTCTTGTGGCCAACTTAGCTTCAAGGATGGCCCTCGCTGTCCGCCTTGCTGCGAGGCTGGCCTTCGCGACCAGCACCTGCCACAAGGCTTGCCCTCGTGGTTAAAATTTTTTTATTCTTTTGTTTTGGGAAAAAATTCCTCATTTTTTCTCCTTCCAATTTTTTATGGCACAACACCCATAAAATCATTAGTATAACCATCTTACAACATTTTCTATCACTTAGTCCACCCTATAAAAATTAATCCTAATGTAACAACGTACACATGTTTCTAAATCAAATTCCCTTTGGGAAGACCAATAGAAACTAATCCATCTAAAGTTTAAGGAATGTATGTGAAGCTAAATATAGACACAAAGACAAAACCAATTAGTGATGATATTTTTGGACAAAGAAAGGATGCTATTTATGCACCACAACAATGACATAAAACCTCACACCTAAGAAGCAAATGATAAGTTAAAAGATAACAACAACAAAGATATAACTAAAGTTTGATAGTTTTGCATGAACTTAAATTACCTTATCCTATAAAATCTCTTATCAAATAAAACGCAGAGAAAGGGTAGTCAAAGTGCAAACAATTTCAGCTCATCTTCTTTCCAAGTCCCTTCTTGATGCATGGACCACCCAAAAAAGTCTTTATCGTTTCTAGTGCGGCAACACAAAATGCATTTGTTGTCTGTACAAGTTAAAAACTCACGCAATCGAGAGGCCTTCTTGAGAATAGATTGGTCGGGCTCCTTGAGCTCAATCTTTGGTGCAGGAGGTGGAGGGGATTCAATAAGGATAGCATGTGATATGTTTAACACCTCCAAATTTGTTAAGCCCTCTAATATAATAATTAGAGCTTTCTTTGTAATCCTTGAGCATCGAAGGCTTAAAACCTTCAAGCCTGGGAGAAATACAACTATTGTAGATGCAAGCAAAATGGTGACAGGGCCCATGATCTTAAGTTTGGAGAAGTTCTTACAGCTCTTGTAAATTTCTTTCATTACATATGAAGGTGTTATGCTTCGCGTTGTCATTAACTCAAGATCTGACCACATTCGGATAGCCTTGCATATTCCAGTCTTTGTTCTAGTCCATGAAGGCATGACAAGTCGTTTTAGCTTTGGGGACCTGTAAACAAAATATATCATATGGTACTAATTACACTGTCTTAACTTGTGGAAATCAGAAAGACTAAAAGCACAAGAAATGTTTGATATGACCAAATATATTGAAATAGCAAGAGGCCTCACTTCATTAGGAGGAAGGATGCCCATGCATTTGTCTATTTATCAATGCAAAATTGCTTTTATTATTGCATTCTTATCTTCATAAGAGAGATAAACACTAATTGTAGTAATTTTGATCTCATTATCACAATGAATTATGTCATTAATGTTTCTATTGGAAGATAAAGTAAGAAACCTCAACAAAATTCATGGAACACAATTTAATGATACACATATAAAGAGGTCATGTGTTCTTATAATTGCACATATTATGACATCTAGAAATGGAGAACTTGTAACTTGTTTAACATTTTAATGCTACACATATACGGTTAGAAAAACTAGTAACTTCTGTTACATACCTTTTGGCAGCATAAATCAACTCATCCTCGTTGATGTAAAGATTTGAATGGAGAATTATAGTCTCTATGCTTCCCAAGCTTAAGTTTAAAGAAATCTTTAATACTCGCTTTAATGTTTGATCAGCATTGTTATCTATGTAACCATATGGCTTCGATGGAATTTTGACAAAGTTAGACTTCAACATTGATAAGTCAAGTGTTCTCCACACCAGAGGATCATGAGCAACCATACGCCATTTGCTACAAACTTGAGCTATACTAGAAGTCAGATCATAGACATCAAGAAGTAGGAATATCTTCACCAAGATATTAATGTCCATGTCCCCCCATTGCCTCACAATTGATGCATCATGTTCCATTTTCTGGCCTTGCCAAAATCTTCGAAGTTTTTAACCTCGTGAAACAATTCCTAGATAAATAAGAAAAGCCAAGCCACTACTTAATTCTTGTACTATAATTTATTTCTTAAACATAATAGAAAATCTCATTTTCAACTAAATTATCATGATCTTGTATTCCAGGTTCAAGTTCATTTTCCATTTTGAACAAGCAAATAAACCAATTGAGTACTTATCATTTGAAAAATCTCAACTAATAGTTTAGGAATATTGAACAGTTTACATAGTTAATTCCAAGAAAAAGATTGCCAGAAGACAAGAATAAAATGAAAAATTCTCATATTTTAAGTTTAAACAACTACGAGAAACCAAAAAGAATGCAATAGGGATCTAGATGTTCATCAATGTAAAGAGGCATTAAAAGTACTAGTTGCAAAAGTTTGAAAAAATATCATTTAATGGGTAAGTAGTCCTAAACACTATTAACAAGAATAGAAACTTGTTATCAGAAACATTCGAAGGCCATTATGTTGTTGCACCTATTAGGTCCAACAACATAATGGCCTTCGAATGTTTCTGTTATGTAAGATCACGAGTCCAAAATTTTGAAGATGAAGACCCATTTGTTTTTTAGAGAGGGTAGCCTTTAATCATGATACTTGATATAATATCCTTACAAAAATGCTCATGCTTATCAAGAAAAGGAACCAAATGTGGTCAAGAATAGAAAATGGGTAGAGATCTAGAATTGTTGTAGCTAGCCCCACCTATTGAGATTAAAACTAGTGCTTGTTATTATAGTTGTAAGATAATGAGTCTTGAACAAAGTCTCTAACTTAATCATGTTCTTTCTTCTTTCTTGGTGATTAATTGACTAATTTTCTACAAAATTCTTGCAATGCATTTTTCTATTAACTTTATGGATATGTATAGCACATTGACATATTAAAAAATCTACAAGTGGATATAAGCTTATAAACAACTTGAGAGTTAAGAAGAACTAATGAATAATATTACATATTCATTTCTTGAGAAACTAATCAAAGAGCATTCAACTAAGCAGTCTATGTGGACATATGACCTCAAATCTTTGTTCTTGAAAGTATTTTGAATTTCAAATTTTGAAAACAAGTGAAGTTGTATCCTCTGTTATCTCAATAGCTAACAACACAAACAAAGATACTACAATGAGTGGGTGACAATATGGACAAGATTTATTTTTCAAATCACAAGAATAAGAAGAAGAAGAAGTAGCAACAGATCATTAGCTTTAACCACTACCTTCATGAGGTATCTTGTGTCTTTGATTAAAGCACACAATCAATTAAATATCAAAGTTGCATAATAACTAGACCTTCAATCATCTTCAATTTGTTTATCATATAACCATATCAATAAAATACTGATGGTAAAAGAAAAGAGCAAATTCAATCTTGATTTAGATATGAGAGTCACTTTCAAATTTGAGATTCTAATTAAAATAAGTAAGTTAGGGATTCCATTTTGGGTAACTATGGTTGTAGGAAAATTCATAAATCGTCATGTTATTTCCATTTCAAAGAAGGTAGTGTAAATCAAGCTCCTTATACAAGAAAGAAATCAATCTACTCAAGTATCAAAAGAGATCCATTTATAGTCGATGAATTCTAGAATTTGAGACTCGAAAACACAAAATCATGGATCAATTTTTTGGAACCAAAGATCTCATTTCCCCTCTTTCCTTTTTCCTAATTTTGTACCCAGTTCAGATCTACCTTGACCAAACATGCCTTCACTTCTTCAAATAAAAAAATAGAGGAAAGGAGTAAAACTTACAATAGAGAGAAAGAGACTTGGAGCAAAATTATCTCACTTCTTCCTGCTTTTACTCCCGATCGTTTCTGTCAGGTGTATATCTTATGAAATTTTCCTTTAGGTTTTATCGAACTAGTAATTGATGAGAGGAAAGGTATTTAGGTTTGGATTCCAAAAAAAAGTGAAAAGACTAAAAAATCCTAGCCCTCTTAACAAACAACCTAGTGACCTATCCTATGACAGTAGGACTAAAATTAAAACTTTAATCTTTTCAGTCTCTTTCTTCTACCTTTAGGTTGTAGTTGATTGTACATGTGGCATTTTAAAATTTTAATCTATAGAAAACATTTTCTACACTTTATTTTGAAGATTTCACTACCAAAATTATGATATTAACTTTCTTGTTTAAGCATATAAAAAAGGTCAATTATTAATTGGCTTTCAACATTGTAATACATAAATTCTTTCCCAAGTATTTTAAAAGAAATTAGAAAGTACAATTAAGAGTTAATGATGTCATTCATATCTAAAGATAATTATAAATATATACCAACACCAAGCTTTAGTTTATATAGAATTTAACACATTGATCCCTCTAAGAGTGAAATTACTCTATTACCCCTATGGGTCCCATGTGTTACATGTACCATTTAGGGTCGATATTAAGCCACCATGTGTTTGAACTGAGGAATGCCACATGTCCCCTAGATCTCCAAGATCTAGCTCTAGAAGGGCCCATTAATTCAATTAAGCCCGAATCTATCCCTAATAATGAAGACTCGGGTGGACCAAGTCTAGTCTACTTTCATGGATCCATTCAATTGAGAATCTCTCTAGTATCTCATAAATCTCTCCAAACATTTGAGAATCTCATCCCAATGACCAAACTTCACTCTTGGGTGACACTTCATGTCATCCGTAAATAGGAATGAACTCCTAGAGACATGATCTCACTTTATATTCACCTACTTTCTTCTTACTAACTTGAGCATCGAAGAACTCGAGGGAGAAAAGTGTCCCCTTTGCAGATACTTGGTTTTAGTTAGATGTTGATGTTTAGTCTAGTATCATCAATTATTGCACATCATGGGGTTAATTACTCTTTATCACTTACTAAGTACAAGCCTAGTCCACCATCAAAGCTTGAGCTTTGGTGGACTTTATTATGACATAAGTTGGTCTCAACACTCGTTGGGTAGTGAATAGGAGACATGGACCTTGGCGGTGGATGGAAGTTCAAGTCTATGGGTAAAGGAGTTGGATTGACATTAAAGAGCCTAGAAGGCTAGATACGACCCTATGCTTTGCACTTTAACTTTCGAGCATCAAATAATAAAGTAGAGTATGGGGCCCTTGTCACTAGAATGAGGTTGGCCTAGTATTTGGGAGCCAAGCACCTATACGTACATTTTGATTCTAACTTGGTTTTGTAATAGGAAAGAAGCTTGGGAGGACAACATGGCTCAATACTTAACCATGGTTAAAGAGTTTATAACCCACTTCCACTCACTAAATATTAGATGGGGCACAAAACATGAAGACAAATGACCAATCCTAGATCTCCTCTTCCTTCTTTCCAACCAAATCTCAGAAAATACTCTTCAAGTTCTTACCACCGAAGAACATCAAGGAAGTTAATGAGCACCTATTTCTAGACCATTGGCTTCTTAGGTGGGGAGAAGTGTAACAACCCGCTCCCACCTACGGCGCTATCGGTGAATAATCAATTGGATTACTCATGCACAACACCAAACTAATGAAGAGATGGACTATGTTTCATCAGGAAACGTCCTAGGTGGGGACTAGGCTTCGTCCTTTCCTTCACTCCACTTGAGGAATGGGTCCCAAAACATAAAATGAAACACAACGGATGGGACCCAGAACTTGAGTGAGCTTCACCTTTCTTCAGCTCATCTTACCATAAGCCAAATGTGACCCAGGCACAAAACTAGCACATCCAATATCTATTGAGTACTGGAGATTTATGGGAAGTACCTCTTTGATTCTTACCTGATCCTAAACTTAGCTCCACCAAACAAGCTACTAACAACCAGAAGTCTACACAATCATATACTATATTATACCGATTACAACAAACTGGATACCATCCAGCTCCTAACAACATACACATTCACCCACAAGGATATATACATACATACCACCACATGAATACATACAGGAGATAATACAATTTACAATGCAGCAACAACGTTAGTCGCCACTTCAACCTCCTGAAATAATCCCTGCTTGCATCTGGACTCGTAACATCTACAACACGAGGTAAAACCTCATGAGTCACAATGACTCAGTAAGGGTGCAAATGAATGTAAACAAGATAATATATGCAATGCAATGACAAATAAATATGCATGAATGATGAGGCATCTTTGCTCTCCCAACCTACTTTTTCGAGGTAGCATGCATCTAGTCTCTCCCATGGCCATAGGACTCCACTATACTACCTATAGAACATGCACAACACACCATTGCACACAACATATATTTAACCATATTACCAAACATTCGCATGGCCGCCACCATTGGGGCTGTCCCTTACCTGGCACGAAGCTTCATCTCTGTCTCGGCATGAACTCCAACCCGAGCCTCAAACTCATCTAAGACCACTGCCTCCCTAGTCAACCCTAGATGCAACCACACTTAGATCCAAGTGCAACGAAAAATTTAAAAATTATTTGGATCAACCAAACTCTTTGGCTAATCTTGAAACCCAAAATGAACAGATCTAGTTTGCAAATATATAATCACTATAAGAATATAAACATACAACAAAAATCAAACCTTTTGATTATCCGATGAAGAATGGATGAATCTTTGTGCTACAAGGTGTTATCCACCCTTTATAAGTGATCCACACCAAAGAGAAACTTCAATTGATGTCTATGAGCATGTCCCTTTGATCTCCTTGCATCAAGTATGCAAGATCTAATCCAACACTTAGAGATATGGTTGGTTTTTCACAAAAACCAACTTTCTCTCTCTAGAAAACCAAAGGGCATTATAAGACAAAATGGAGAGCCATACTTCAAACCCTAGTCAAACTAGGTATTTATAGAAAGCCCAAGTATGTTATTAGACATGATGGGCTAAGGCCCAGCCCAAAATCTAGTCAAACTAGGGATTTAAAGAAAACCCAAACATGTTATAAACATGTTGGACTAAGGCCAAAACCCAATTGTGGGTTTTTAACCTTGTTTTACTTTTTGCTCATTTTGTCAACATCGCATGGATTTTTTCGTGAGTGCTAGCTCGCCCCAAAAATCCATGAACTCTTATGGGCCCCAAAAACATTTTTCGGTCCCACTAAAATTTTCACAAAACTCTTATTTATTTGTGTGTGATCTTATAGGTTCACTATGAAAATGGCAAAGGGCAATTTATAGAATCCTACTCCTAATAAAACTCTTTCATTATGATCCTTAATTTATTTCATCACATGAGTAAAATTATTATCTTGCCCTTAGACCAAGATTGACGTCCAGCAACGTATCATGGCCCCCATATCATAATGAAATGCAAATGGCACTTCTAATGAACCTTTCCGTGACAAGTTTCAGTGCTATTCAATCCCTCTATCATAATGCCCCGGTATAGTCTAGAAGTATGGTAAAATGTCGAACTTTTAATAACCAACACTATGTGTACGAATGTTAAGTCCACAACTCAAATAGTTGAATTAATAACTCTTATTAATTCTCAACTATCTGCGTTGGCTAACGACTCATCGAGTTGTGACTTCATCATTCACATAGGGCATATTCCTTTTAAATCTTACCAAGGTCGATAAATTCCCTCTTACGTACTCACCTACCTTTGTATGACTCAGATCATACTCAATAACCACCCTCTTAGGGACCCATCTTACTGGACCCCGTACAGTGGCATCAAAACATGACACTCCTCATACAAGATAATTGTGGTACCTCAGGAAAAGAGATTACTAGCACCTGTTGCCACATAGAACTCCTAGTTGACATTTAGTAAGAATTACCATATGGGTGTTCTCAAGTTAGGTCATTTAGCGAACTCATTCACTAATGAGCACCTACACACTTGCATTAGTGTCACCACACAAGTAGTCAATGAGATCAACTACCCTCCTTATGAGCATGCATACTGTGTACTGGTCTTAACGGTACTACATAGGCCCCACTCTATAGTCCTATGATTAGGAATAGTTAAAGAATGAAGCATCAGTCATTCTATCTCATTAGTATGATCGCATCATAACTCGATTGACATTGCTACACTATTTGGGACTCATCTTGTAATACCCAAGATTTTTTCAGAATCAAATAGGATGTAATGCCTGAGACTATAGCATTTTGATACTTGAGGAAATAGGTCATTTCAAGAGGTTGTTGGAGCCTAAGAAAAAATTTAGTTTTTGATCTAGTGGAAAAATTGTAATTACTAAGTCCGGGTAAAAGTGTAATTTTTGAAGAAAAAAAAACTCGAGCACATGTGTAATATTGGTAAGCTAACCAAAAATATCAAGGATTAGCTGATCAACACCCTCCAATTGTCCTTGTGAGGTGGAAGCATCCTATTGGGTGTTTGAGGATAAGATCAACGACGATGTGGCACAAATCTATTGGTTCGGATTTCAAATAACTGTCAAATTCAACTTTCGATGGAAACGCATGGAAGTAATGATTATAGGGACACATGGAAACACTTGAATGGAAACACATGGATGGAAAAGTCTTCTCCAAGTCTTTACTTAACCTCTAAGTATAGGACACATGGGAGTAATGATTATAGGACACATGGTATCATTTGAATGGAAGCACATAGATAAGTCTTCTCCAAGTCTTTACTTAACCTCCAAGTTTAGGACACATGGCACCATTTGGGTGGTAACACATGAAAGTAGTGATGAGCCTCAAATAATTAAAGTGACACATGGCATGCTATGATTTGATGGATAATTCTATAAATAGGCTTGAAATCTAACTTCTCAAGCCATTTCAAATTTTTGAGCCGAATCCATGCCACTTTGGGAGAAATTTTAGAGAGAAATAAGATTTTGATTGTGAGGGGAAATTTCTGTAAAAATAAGGAGGGGAAGTCGGTGAAAATCAAGGGAGAAAGCGAAGGAGAGATGAAGGCTTGACGGAAAGTGGATAGTTATAAAGAATTGCTGTAACAATCCACAAATCAGAGAGATAAGTCTAATTTTCTTTCATAATCATATAGAGAGCTGTAATAGGAGTCCGTAGCTTCAAACGAAAGTTGAATCGGAGTTAAAACGACTGAGTTATGGCCGAAATACGGAAACTATGCAAAGCTAGCCAAAATTAGGGGCAGCACATAGGGCCCCTTCCGGGGGCGCGTGATGACGCGTCCAACCTTCGTTTTCCTTAAAATTTTGTACCAATGACCCTTAATTTAATACCCACACTTATGTGTAAAAATATTTTTCATTTACCTTATGAAAAATCATGTTTTGGCAGTAAATAGCGTCGGTTTAAGTGTAAACAGTACACCCGAAAGGTAAACAACCAAGGTGAGTGGTTCTTGCATCCAATAAACTCCATATTGGTTATATGTTGGTTCATTTGTGTGATGTTTGTGGCTTGCACTTCATGATTCTCTTTGATTAAGCATATTTATTTGTTCTTGCATGCATCTTCGATGTTATGGATGGTTGATGAGGCAGGTGTAGTGATTTGGGGAAGGAATATGGTGCCCTCGGTGGGGCTAAGGAGTCCGGTGCCCTCAAAGGGGCTAAGGACATCTCACTCCAATCACGTGCCTCGGTGGACTAAGGTGTTTAAGGAGACTTCATTCTCACATTGCATTTTACATGTAGTGACCCGTAATAGGAGCTAAGAAATTTAGAGTGAATTAAATATTTTAAGGGCTTGGAAATGTTGAGAATTTAAATTTTTAGCAAATTAATATGATTATAGCCAAGGGAAATATTTATGGGTATTTTAAATTTTTAAAGAAAGCATGAATATCATTATTTGGAATTTTAGGATTTTAGTAGAATAAAGATTTTATTTTATTTAGGGAGAAATTGGAATAAATAAGTGAGGGTAATTTTGGAAGAATTTAATTGGAGTAAATTAAGGGAATTAAGGGATTTAATTAAAGAGAAATTAGGAGAGTTATTATTAAAGTGGAATTATTCATGTAGGGTTTTCCCATTATATATACTATCATAAGTTGAGCTTTTCTCCCATGCCGTACAGGAAAGTAGAGAGTTGGAAGGGGAAAGAAGGCTTTGCAAAAAACTTAATAGAGCTTCATGTTGCAGTAGAAAAACCGAGGCAAGCATCCTGCTATCTTTTTTTTTATGCAAGTTCTTTACATAATTCCCTTCCTAAGTTCTTCACTTTGATGCAAGTCTTTCTCTTCACTGAGTCATATAACTATTATTATTTTCTCTCCCCTGTTGCAAGTTTGGGTTCACTGTAAGTCTTTCAATATAGATATACGCATATATATAGAAGCCCAGTAAGAAATCTTGAACCATCCCCTCTAGACAATTCTCGAGTCATTCTTGAAACTATTTCATAGCAATTGGGATTTGTTTTCCCATAACTCCTTCGGAATGGTGTAGGCATTGATAGGTGTTGAAGTATATATATATACATATTTAGACATAATCCCCTGTACGTAAGAGCTTGAGGAGGATGAAGATAACCAATCCAAATAAGTTTCAGCACATTCGAATGAGCCTTTTACTCTTTTGCAGCCCTTGTTTATGAAATCAAAATATGATACCCAAACGCCTCTCACCCATATTTGAATAGCCTCTCATTGATATATATATATATATATGTGTGTGTGTGTGTGTATATTTATATATCTAACGGGTTGCAGATGAATGTAACAGTGATGTGTAAATCTGTCCAAAAATCATGCTATCTGAATATGTGCTTCCAAATAATGCTACCCAAATTCATAAGATGAAATCTCTAATATATTTTCATATATAGCAGCCCCTGTTTTGGTATTAAGAGTTTCTCACTGTTATATATATATATATATAACCAAGCAGTTGTATTGGATTGGAGACTGCCATAACATATCCAGAAGAAATCTGCCCATATTTATCCAAATAGCCTCGGTTTCTATATTAATATCTTCTCACTGATTTATAGATTTATATATATATGTATCTGCATAATGAGATGTAGGAAAAAGTTACAGAAAGACATTAATGGCAGCAGTGATACTGTAGCGGTTGCACTATAGCGATTATTGTAGCTGATTACTGTAGCGATCACTGCAGCACCGAGAAAAAAAAATCCCTTTTCATCCTAATTTTAATTCAAGCAAAAATCTCTTTAATTAAGTTCTAAACTAAATTTAAATTATTATAAATAAATATTAATAAGATTTAAAGAAATCTTATGCCTTAAAAATAATATTAAGCAAGTCTTATTCATCAAGCAAATCCTTGAATTCATAAGACTTGAGGTCTAATATTTAACCTTTTGATTGAATTTCAATTAAGATAAATATATTATTGAGACAATTTGAAAGAGAGAAGAGAGTTTCAACTAAAATAAACATTATTGGATCCATTACTTCTTAAGAGATCTAATATTGGTTGCCTCAAAATAATTTATCAAATATTCAAGGGTTTTAATGTTTTAAAATCCTTAAGACTTGTAATTAGAGTTTAATATGGCTTTTCAAGATCAATAAGTGCTAAGCTAATTGCCTTGGTTGAAGAGTAGTAACTAAATTGAGATAAGAGTTAGAGATTCCATATTTTTATAATCATTCCAAGGTATCAAGTCTCCAATACATTGAGAATTAAAACACATGCATTGTATGAGATCGTGTTGAGATACGTTATGAGTTATGTGCATTCATGATGTGTGACCATTAAGCATTTTAAATATTGTGGAGCACTACATATTGTGTGCTAGCATACTATTTGTGCATTTTTGCATTGAGGCGGCTTAGTCCGCGATGGGATCCCTTGAGCTCATTTTGAGATCTTTGATTACCGGTAATTAGGGGCATCGTACGGCCCTAGCGAGATAATTATTTATGCTCCTTATTACGGAGTAGGGGTTTTAAACCCTAGTGAGTATATGTGCTTATTTCTTTTGGTTGCAGGTTCAGCCACATGCAGGTATGAGTTTATATTTACGCCTTTGTGCCTTGAGTTGCATTTAAGGTGCATTGAGATTTATGTGGGCCGTCAGGCCAGTATGTGCATACCTGCATGAGATATATTCATTCTGAGCATCATCATATGAGAACCTGTGCAACCATAACAGTTTATCCAAATATATCAAACTTTCATTAATGAGTTCGATTATAAGAAGAGTTAAGATACCCCTCAGTTATGAGGTTAGTTTTCCCTCAGTTTATATCGGGTTACCTTGTGGTATTGAGATGAGTTATTTTTAATGAGTTCGAGATTTCTTTGACTCAGCCTATCATTTCTTTCATGCCTATTGCTTGCTGAGTCTTGTGACTCACCTTGTATTCTTCACCATTCCAGGTAGCGGCGAGAGAGTTCCCGAGGTGGGTTCTAGCAGTGGGATGCGTTAGATTGTGTACGTGGAGGCCACTCAAACCTGAAGGATGTCTGGGTCATTTGGTCTTTTGGTCATTTGACATTTAGTTATTTATTTCCGTAATTGTCTTTTATTTTATGAGGGATATTTATTTTTGATGTTGTCCAGTTGGGGACTAGTACGTTGAGTACAGTTTGAGTTTACGTTTAGCATGTTGAGATTTATATTTTCAGTATTTATGAGAATTATTATTTGTTATTATTCGTTTATTCCTTATTTTATGTAGCACCTCCCTTGGTCTGAAAGGGGGTGTCTACAATGTTGGTATCAGAGCGGAGGTTCGAGTCAAAGTCTCCCGTATACACATAGGATGTTGGGTAGAGCTAGGACCTGAGTCTATTATTTGGGTAGGTTAGATCCAAGTAGATATTATTTTCTGACCCTATGTGGTGATACAAGAAGATGAGTGGTAGACGAAGACGACCACGTACCCACGATCAGGCTGGAACAACTCATGATGAGATTCCTGAGCAGACCCATGAGACGCCTGGAGAGATTACTAGAGATGAGTATCGCCGAGAGATGGGCGAGATGAGAGGTATGCTGACGGGGTTGATGCAAGTAGTGAATACCATAGCTGCAAATCAAGGAAGGCAAGGGTCTCAAGAAGCAGGAGGTAGTGGAGATGCACCGCCAGTCATACCAGTTGCCCCAGCAGTTCCAGTGGCGAGAGATCATGGGACCTAATTATTGAAAGATTTTATGGCCTTTCGACCACCCGAGTTCCATGGTGGCTCAGATGCTTCAGCGGCAGAGAATTGGATGTTGGCAATAGAGAAGCACCATCGATCGATTGGTTGTGTTGATGATCGTCGTGTTTGACTCAGTACCTTTCTACATCGAGGAGATGCAGAGAGATGGTGGGAGACTGCCTGCCAGAGGTTTGGAGAGAGGGAGTCGACTTGGGCCGAGTTCCAAGAGGTGTTTAATGCGGCATATTGCCCTACATGGGTCCGAGAGCAAAAGGTATATGAATTTATTGATCTAGTGCAGGGCAACAAGACTGTGGCTCAATACAAGGCAGAGTTTACAGCATTAGCCCAATATGCTCCAGATTTGGTTTCTACTGAAGCAAAGAAGGCTTCTAAATTTCAGAGAGGACTACGTCCAGACATTTGTCATGCCTATGGAGGAGTCCAGTGCAATGACTACGCGGCAGCTGTTCAGTGAGCCTACGCTATTGAGAGAGACCGTAATGAATGGAGGGTGATACAATCAAACAGGAAAGGAGCTAATTCGTCTCAAGCAAGCAAGAAGAGGAAGTGGGCGGCCGAGCCAAGTCGCGATGAGGGGAAGGAACCACTATGCCGTCAGTGTGGGAGGTGGCACAAGGGACAATGCATGGCTGGACAGGACGTATGTTATATGTGTGGACAGGCTGGCTATATGAAGAAGGATTGTCCGAGAAATCAGACAGCGCTCCCAGTACCCCTAGCTCAGGAGGTAACTTGCTTCAAGTGTGGACAGCAAGGGCACAAGGCAAATGTTTGCACACGTCCACCGCAGTGCGGAGGATAGAGGGCAGGAGGTCAGGGCCCGAGGGGTAATCAAAGGCCACCAGCTAGGGGACCAGTGGCAGTCCAGGCACCCACACCACTTCTACCAGCAGCTCAGCACCCACCTATGGTAGAGAAACCCCATGTTCAGGGTAGAGTATATGCTCTCACATCAACTGAGGCTGAGCAGGGTAGCGGGACGATCCAAGGTATTCTATCTCTCTATGATCATGATGTTCGAGTGCTTTTTGATACAGGAGCTACACATTCTTTTCTTGCACCGCATGCTATGTGTTATATTTTTTATTCTTGGATCGCGTTGCCATATCATTTGATTATGTCTACCCCTGGGGATAGAGTCATGGTGGGGCGGGAAAAATTTGAAAATTGTGAGATAGGAGTGCATGATAGGAAGTTATTGGGTGATTTGATCATTCTTGATATTAGTGACTTTGATTTGATCCTTGGTATGGATTGGTTATCTCGACATTATGCTAAAGTTGACTGTTGTAAGAAGACTATTTCTTTCGAGATACCTCTACAGCCAGTCCTTATATATAGAGGCGCCAAGCCTATATCTACAATACCCATGATCTCTGTGGTGAAAGTAGAGAAGTTGTTACTGATGAGGGGAGCAAGAAAGATTTAACTGAGGTGCCAATAGTTTGAGATTTTGTCGATGTCTTTCCTGATGACCTACCGGGATTGCCGCCCCAGCGAGATGTGGAGTTTTCTATTGAGTTGTTACCTGGTACCCATCCTGTATCTAAGGCTCCCTACCGTATGGCGCCTAATGAGCTTAAGGAGTTGAAGACCCAGTTGGAAGAGTTGATAGAGAAGGGTTTCATTCGACCCAGCTCGTCTCCTTGGGGTGCACCTGTTTTGTTCGTGAGAAAGAAAGATGGATCGCTACGGCTATGTATCGATTATCGCCAGCTGAATCAGGTAACTATCAAGAATAAGTACCCTTTGCCTTGAGTGGATGATTTACTAGATCAGTTGTGAGGAGCTAAGGTATTCTCGAAGATTGATTTGAGATCGGGCTATCATCAAGTACGAGTTAAAGATGAAGACATTCAGAAGACAGCTTTTCGGACTCGCTATGGTCACTATGAGTTCGTGGTGATGCCTTTTGGTTTGACTAATGCCCCAGCTATTTTCATGGACCTGATGAATCGAGCCCTTCGTGAGTATTTAGATTGCTTTATTATTGTGTTTATTGATGATATTCTAGTATACTCACCCAGTACAGAGGAGCATGAGGAGCAGTTATATGCCAAGTTTAGCAAGTGCGAGTTTTGGCTAGATCAGATTGGATTCTTGGGTCATATTGTGTCTGGAGACGGCATTTCAATGGATCCCGAGAAGACTAAGGCAGTTATGGATTGGCCAAGGTCGACGACAGTGACAGAGATCGATAGTTTCTTGGGACTTGCTGGATATTATAGAAGATTTATTGAAGGTTTTGCTCGTTTATCTTCCTCGATGACAAAGCTGACGAGGAAAGGAGTAAAGTTCAAGTAGAATGATGCGTGTGAGCGATCTTTCCAAGAGTTGAAGGGGAGATTGACTACTGCACTAGTTTTGGCTATTCCGAAGAGTGGAGAAAAATTTTCGGTATACAGCGATGCTTCCCATTCAGGTTTGGGATGTGTGTTGATGCAAGAAGGGCGAGTTAATGCTTATGCCTCGAGGCAATTGAAGAGAAACGAGATGAACTATCCCACTCATGACTTAGAGTTAGCAGCAGTGGTATTTGCTTTAAAGATCTGGCGACACTATTTGTATGGAGAGAAGGTGGAGATCTTAGAGTTAGCAGCAGTGGTATTTACATTATCTTTTGTCACAAAAAGAGTTAAACATGAGGCAAAGACGATGGATTGAATTGTTTAAAGATTTTGATTGTGAGATCTTATACCATCCTGATAAGGCTAATGTGGTAGCTGATGCCTTGAGTAGGCGAGGAGCTTCGATGGCTACTATGATGACGCAAGAGTGGATGTTATTGGAGCAGTTGAGTGCTCTATCTATTTCAACCCCTGAGGATCAGGCTTGGGTGAGTTGTGCTTACATGAGGGTTCAGCCTGAATTATTTGATCGAATTAAGGCATGGCAATTGGGAGATGAGAAACTAGCTAAAGTTTTAGCCGACATTGAAAGTTTTACCTCTGTGGGGTATTTTGTTCGAGTTGATGGTATTCTAGTTTTTCATGGTCGTATTTGTGTACCTAATGTTGAGGACCTTAAGAAAGAGATTTTGAATGAAGCACATAAGTCTCGGTATACTGTAACACCCCGTCTCGCCAGGTGTGTCACTATAAGGGTATTCCCGGGATTTCTTTTTTTTTTTCTCTTCAAGTTCAACACGCGCGGTATATCAAGAACAATCTTCACATGCAGATACAAAACCCTGCGAACCCCAACCTTGCCCGTTTAACTATCAAGATCAATAATCTTAAACTAAACGAGTCTTTATACAACGCAGCGGATACATTAATACCAAAACACCATAGTTCTTACATTGTATTTCCATAGCAAAATACGTAATACAGATCAAATGATAACATTGCTAATATACAACTGTTCATTTACAACCTGTAATACATACTAAAACCTCCAAACGTTACAACGGCTATCAAACTAAGCACCATTGGCCTTCAACCGGCCACGTCCTTGCCCTCGTAGCAGTCCCTGGCTGGAACATTAAATGTTCCAGGGGCATAACCCATGTTAGATGATAAACCATCTAAGTGAAAGTATGAAACAGTTAAACAATGCATGGAAGACATACGAGCATGGCATACTATACGACAACATGCAAGACACGTCTAACTCGAGATATCACCTTGACATGCCTAATCCCTCGAATGTTCCACTCTGGAACACGTTCACCTGGTCCAACGTTAATCCCTCGGGTGCACCGTCGTGACACCCGTTCACCTGGTTTAACATTATTCCCTCGAGTGCCCCAGTGTGACACCCGTTCACCTGGATTAGCATTATCCCAATCTCAAGTAGACCCCATCCCGCCCCATACGGACCCAACGATGCAATTAAACTTGACCCCAAATGATATGAAAATTTACACGCCATGCACCAACATTTTAAAATAAAACAACTAATGTAATGAAGCGAATATCGACACAATGATCATAAGTAAAACAATCTATGTCTAGGAGGGTATAATCGCTCACTAGAACCCATCACAAGCACTTAAAAATACTTCCAAGATAAGATAAAGCTAGAATCAAACCACTCACCTTGAATTCATTCGGATCGCCTTGATCCTCGTGCACTGCCTCGATTTACGTGCCAAATCACAAACCTTTGAACTTATATTCAACCTTGAGCCAAGATACTTCCTAAACATCATATTTAATTAAGGAAGTATTAAAATCTATTTTCTTCTATTTTTTCCTAATTTTTCTATTTTTCTCCCATTTTTCACCTCAATAATTCCAAAATAATTATCTCCTCAAATATTTTTCAAAATATTCCACCATAGTAATTCCTAAAATAAATTAACAAAAATACTGGAAGAAAAATACCAGAATGCCCCTATCACACGCGCCCTCACGCGCTTGGCGCGTGTCTGCGCGTGGAAGCTGGCGCGTGCAGCCACGCGCCACCATCTTCTTCATCTCTCCGGCCACCGATGGTTGCTCCGATGGCTACAAAAAGGATACCCCCTTTAAGCCCTTTTGAAGTCGATCCTAACCGTACCATTTTCCGACCGAAAGGCCACCAAAAAGCACCCAAAAAATCGAGTTGCAGGTGCGGCGTTGCGGCCCGCCTCAGTTTTTCTGGCCATTCTCGAACCAGCTTCAAATGAACACTAAACCACACCAAATTCTCCATATTTTCTCCCATTCTCACAAGGATCAAAATCCCCCTAACCACTCGCCTCGATTCATCCTCATTCGTGAGTAATTTGAGTGTCAAATTTCGGCCAAAAACCTAGGTATATATATGCGATTTTCGGCCGTTTTTCATCCAATCAGAGGCCAAGGCTTGGCCCCCAAGCATCCCTCGACCAAATGTGACCTTCCCCAGGTCCGCCTTGGCCGTCCCATCTCCAGAAACAGCCCCCATGTGCGACAGATTGCGGCGGCCGAAATCCTTCTTGCGTTCACACTGTGCAGCTTTTGTTAAATTGCAGTTTAACCGCCTTGCTTCTTTCTTTGTCATTTCAGCCCTTTTCCTTGTGCCCCTAAACTATCCAAACATACCACTAAGTCCCATAAGTTTAGTACATCTCATTTAACCCTCAAAATTCTAGAAAAATTACCATTTTGACCTCCCTCGGGCAAAATTAGAAAACTGTACTTAGGCCCGGCTGGTCAAATTGACCTTAAATCCATTTTATTTAACCCGAAATTTCTTAAAGGTTGTTCTACACATTAAATATAGGTTCTTGACACGCTCTGTTGACTTTTTGGATGTCTCCTACGTCGATTCGGTTTTCTCAGCTCGATCGATAGCTGTACCGAAAACTGTTCCTGATCCCACTTCTTTCATCACTAAAAATCACAGTTTAAATCGTTCATCGATACTATACCATTTTCCTTGTCTATCTAGGATTCGGGGTACTCCCTCCAACTGATTCGGTTATCTAAAACTGCGTTAGTGTGTCATATAGCCTTATTCTTTTGATAATTCCAGTTATACCCTTTATTAAATATCATTTATACTCTTAATAATTTCCCGGGTATTACATGTATACTATTCATCCTGGCGTCTCTAAGATGTACCAGGACTTGAAGCGTCAATTTTGGTGGAGTGGTATGAAGAGAGATGTGGCTAAGTATGTATCCCAGTGTTCAGTGTGTCAGCAGGTGAAGGCAGAACATCAAAAACCTGCAGGTTTATTACTTCCCTTATCGATTCTGGAATGGAAATGGGATAGTATTGTTATGGACTTTGTGATGGGTTTACCTAGGACGGCACGTGGCCATGATGTTATATGGGTGGTTGTGGATCGTCTTTCCAAGTCAGCCCATTTTCTACCCATTAAGAAGACTTATCCATTGGATAGGTTAGCGAGGATTTATATCGAGAAAATTGTTAAGCTGCATGGAGTTCCTTCTAGCATTATTTCAGATAGAGATCCCCGATTCACTTCTCATTTTTGGACGGCGTTGCAAGAAGCTTTGGGTACTCAACAAAAGTTTAGTACTGCATTCCATCCTCAGACAGATGGTCAGTCCGAGCGGACCATTAGGACTTTGGAGGACATGTTGAGAGCTTGTGTTTTAAACTTCCATGGCAGTTGGGACGAGCATTTACCCTGGTGGAGTTTGCATATAACAATAGTTTCCATTCGAGTATTGGTATGCCGCCATATGAGGCTTTGTATGGCCGACCATGTCGATCACCTATATGTTGGGAGGATATTGGTGATAGGACCTTGTTAGGGCCCAAAATCGTAGAGCAGACTACTGAGAAGATCAAGCTCATTAAAGCTAGAATGAAGATAGCACAGGATCGACAGAAGAGTTATGCTGATAAGAGGCGACATGACTTGGAGTTCGAGGTTGGCAACCATGTTTGGTTGAGAGTCATGCCTATGAAGGGTGTGCGACGTTTTAGAGTATCAGGGAAGCTTAGCCCACGTTATATTGGACCGTTTGAGATATTGAGGAGAGTTGGATCTTTGGCATATGAGTTAGCTTTACCACCTCAATTGGCTCACGTTCATAATGTGTTCCATATATCGATGTTGAGGAAGTATGTTCCCGATCCGCAGCATGTGATTGATTATCAGTCGCTTGAGGTTAGTGAGGATGTGTCCTATAAGGAGATGCCCATCAGTATTTTGGAGCGCAAGGAAAAGATTTTGAGGAATCGCTCAATTCCACTTGTCAAAGTGCAATGGCAGCGACACCCTCAAGACGAGGCAACTTGGGAGCTAGAGGAAGAAATGCGACGCCAATATCCCTCCTTGTTCGAGTGACCAGGTATGAATTTGGGGACCAAATTCTTTTAAGGGGGGAGTAATTGTAGTGACCCGTAATAGGAGCTAAGAAATTTCGAGTGAATTAAATATTTTGAGGGCTTGGAAATGTTGAGAATTTAAATTTTTAGCAAATTAATATGATTTTAGCCAAGGGAAATATTTATGGGTATTTTAAATTTTTAAAGAAAGCATGAATATCATTATTTGGAATTTTAGGATTTTAGTAGAATAAAGATTTTATTTTATTTAGGGAGAAATTGGAATAAATAAGTGAGGGTAATTTTGGAAGAATTTAATTGGAGTAAATTAAGGGAATTAAGGGATTTAATTAAAGAGAAATTAGGAGAGTTATTATTAAAGTGGAATTATTCTTGTAGGGTTTTCCCATTATATATACTATCATAAGTTGAGTTTTTCTCCCATGCCGTACAAGAAAGTAGAGAGTTGGAAGGGGAAAGAAGGCTTTGCAAAAAACTTAATAGAGCTTCACGTTGCAGTAGAAAAACCGAGGCAAGCATCCTGCTATCTTTTTTTTTATGCAAGTTCTTTACATAATTCCCTTCCTAAGTTCTTCACTTTGATGCAAGTCTTTCTCTTCACTGAGTCATATAACTATTATTCTTTTCTCTCCCCTGTTGCAAGTTTGGGTTCACTGTAAGTCTTGCAATATAGATATACGCATATATATAGAAGCCCAGTAAGAAATCTTGAACCATCCCCTCTAGACAATTCTTGAGTCATTCTTGAAACTGTTTCATAGCAATTGGGATTTGTTTTCCCATAACTCCTTCGGAATGGTGTAGGCATTGATAGGTGTTGAAGTATATATATATATATACATATTTAGACATAATCCCCTGTACGTAAGAGCTTGAGGAGGATGAAGATAACCAATCCAAATAAGTTTCAGCACATTCGAATGAGCCTTTTACTCTTTTGCAGCCCTTGTTTATGAAATCAGAATATGATACCCAAACGCCTCTCACCCATATTTGAATAGCCTCTCATTGATATATATATATATGTGTGTGTGTATATTTATATATCTAACGGGTTGCAGATGAATGTAACAGTGATGTGTAAATCTGTCCAAAAATCATGCTATCTGAATATGTGCTTCCAAATAATGCTACCCAAATTCATAAGATGAAATCTCTAATATATTTTCATATATAGCAGCCCCTGTTTTGGTATTAAGAGTTTCTCACTGTTATATATATATATATAAAACCAAGCAGTTGTATTGGATTGGAGACTGCCATAACATATCCAGAAGAAATCTGCCCATATTTATCCAAATAGCCTCTGTTTCTATATTAATATCTTCTTATTGATTTATAGATTTATATATATATGTATCTGCATAATGAGATGTAGGAAAAAGTTACAGAAAGACGTTAATGGCAGGAGTGATTACTGTAGCAGTGATACTGTAGCGCTGTACTGTAGCGGTTGCACTATAGCGATTATTGTAGCTGATTACTGTAGCGATCACTGTAGCACAAAGAAAAAAAAATCCTTTTTCATCCTAATATGATTTTAATGCAAGTAAAAATCTCTTTAATTAAGTTCTAAACTAAATTTAAATTATTATAAATAAATATTAATAAGATTTAAAGAAATCTTATGCCTTAAAAATAATATTAAGCAAGTCTTATTCATCTAGCAAATCCTTGAATTCATAAGACTTGAGGTCTAATATTTAACCTTTTGATTGAATTTCAATTAAGATAAATATATTATTGAGGCAATTTGAAAGTGAGAAGAGAGTTTCAACTAAAATAAACATTATTGGATCCATTACTTCTTAAGAGATCTAATATTGGTTGCCTCAAAATAATTTATCAAATATTCAAGGGTTTTAATGTTTTAAAATCCTTAAGACTTGTAATTAGAGTTTAATATGGCTTTTCAAGATCAATAAGTGCTAAGCTAATTGCCTTGGTTGAAGAGTAGTAACTAAATTGAGATAAGAGTTAGAGATTCCATATTTTTATAATCATTCCAAGGTATCAAGTCTCCAATACATTGAGAATTAAAACACATGCATTGTATGAGATTGTGTTGAGATACGTTATGAGTTATGTGCATTCATGATGTGTGAGCATTAAGCATTTTAAATATTGTGGAGCACTACATATTGTGTGCTAGCATACTATTTGTGCATTTTTGCATTGAGGCGGCTTAGTCCGCGATGGGATCCCTTGAGCTCATTTTGAGATCTTTGATTACCGGTAATTAGGGGCATCGTACGGCCCTAGCGAGATAATTATTTATGCTCCTTATTACGGAGTAGGGGTTTTAAACCCTAGTGAGTATATGTGCTTATTTCTTTTGGTTGCAGGTTCAGCCACATGCAGGTATGAGTTTATATTTACGCCTTTGTGCCTTGAGTTGCATTTAAGGTGCATTGAGATTTATGTGGGCCGTCAGGCCAGTATGTGCATACCTGCATGAGATATATTCATTCTGAGCATCATCATATGAGAACCTGTGCAACCATAACAGTTTATCCAAATATATCAAACTTTCATTAATGAGTTTGATTATAAGAAGAGTTAAGATACCCCTCAATTATAAGGTTATTTTTCCCTCAGTTTATATCGGGTTACCTTGTGGTATTGAGATGAGTTATTTTTAATGAGTTCGAGATTTCTTTGACTCAGCCTATCATTTCTTTCATGCCTATTGCTTGCTGAGTCTTGTGACTCACCTTGTATTCTTCACCATTCTAGGTAGCGGCGAGAGAGTTCCCGATGTGGGTTCTAGCAGTGGGATGCGTTAGATTGTGTACGTGGAGGCCACTCAAACCTGGAGGATGTCTGGGTCATTTGGTCTTTTGGTCATTTGATATTTAGTTATTTATTTCCGCAATTGTCTTTTATTTTATGAGGGATATTTATATTTGATGTTGTCCAGTTGGGGACTAGTACGTTGAGTACAGTTTGCGTTTGCGTTTAACATGTTGAGATTTATATTTTCAGTATTTATGAGAATTATTATTTGTTATTATTCGTTTATTCCTTATTTTATGTAGCACCTCCCTTGGTCTGAAAGGGGGTGTCTACAATGTAATATCCCGAGAGCCTAGAGAAGTTAACATATATCGAGGATAGTGTAAGAAATGAAACAACACCAGCTGGATACCTTTTGGGCTGAATGTTGGCAAAGAACTCTCAAGTTAAGCGTGCTTAACCTGGGGTAATCCAGGAATGGGTGACCCCCCTGGGAAGTTCGCGTAGGCCCATTAGGGTAAGTTGTTCCGATCTTTCCTATCGCTCGATCGGGATGTTATAGGTGGTATCAGAGCCGACCCCCGAGCCTCTGAGCGCGATGGTGGGGCAAACCTCAGCGAGGAGGCTGAGTCCCGAGGGGGGCGTGTAGGCCCATATGGGGGGTGGGTGTAGGCACCTTAGGCGAATCCCACATCGGCCATGCAAGGGGGAGAGATCTGGGACCAGTTGTAAGGTTGCATGACGAGGACGTCATGTGCTTAAGGGGGGGAGAATGTAATACCCCGAGAGCCTAGAGAAGTTAGTATATATCGAGGATAGTGTAAGAAAGGAAACAACACCAGCTGAATACCTTTTGGGCTGAATGTTGGTAAAGAACTCTCAAGTTAAGCGTGCTTAACCTGGGGTAATCCAGGGATGGGTGACCCCCTGGGGAAGTTCGTGTAGGCCCATTAGGATAAGTTGTTCCGATCTTTCCTATCGCTCGATCGGGATGTTACATTACATCTGCACGCATTTATTACTTTTGAACCATCTCACATAGATGTCAAAATCTAACTTGAGTGTTTGATACCCCTGAAACATTCCGCGTTCCAGGTATGTTAGCTGTGCCAGGTACGGGAGAGACAAGCAGAAGACCTGGGAAAGAGGTGGTCGAGACTTAATTCTAGTCCTTTAATTTCTGTTGTGTCTATTTTAAGTGTTGTGGCATATGCCTCACATGATGTACTATTAAACCCTATAAGTGTTTGGATTCTTAAGAGACTTGGGTTTCCTCTGTTGGGAGTTGTATGTTGTACTTAGTTCTCTGGTCTTGAGAAGATTATGTTGTAGTTGGGGAATAACTATTGTCTGGGTAGGTACATCTTTGAAATTTAAGGATTGTGTTTGGGTTTGTTTTGCTTCTACCTTGTATGAGTATGTATGTGTTCGTGACATTGCAGTTATGTCCGAATGTGATCTATTGCAAACAGTTGCTAAGACACTTGGAAGTCACCTAAGTATAGGTATACATCTTTTATGACTCATGGAATTTTTAGCTATTTAAGCTCTCGGGTTTGATCCTTGCTTCCATCAATAAAAGATTTCCAATAATGCCCGTATGTGGTAAACAACCTGAATAACTTGAATTTAACATCATTATATATTTGGAAAAGCGGGACGTTACACATCTAAATAGTAAAATATAAAGATGAACGTATTGCCACGTATTATAAGAGAAATACTGATATTAATCAAAATATGTCCAAGATTGATTAGAAATGCAGCCAACTCACAACTCTTATGATTGACTCCCAAGTTACAACTCTAACATTAACATCAGGCATTAAACCAATGCCCTCAACTTTGCCATACATCGCAAAACCATCCATCAACAATTTCCAAACAACCCCGACATAGGGTTTAATCCAACAAATAATTATTCCCCATTATCTCGCATAATGTAAATAATTAGAAAAAAAATTAATTATTTTACCTCATCAAATCTGGAGGAGAAAATCGGCCAAACGCCCACATCGGCATCACCTCATGGGATGCCACCTTGTGCTCAAAACCCCATTTTCGAGCTCCTGACCTGCTCCTTGAGTCCCAAAATAATTTCTTGACTTTTTCCCAATTTTTCTGGAATTTTATAGCTATTTTCCCCTTATTTTTCTCCATTTCCCCCTTTATTTTCTTTTCTTTTATTTTTTTTTGTTTTTCTTGGTTTTTTTCTTTATTTCCTCTCTTCTTCTCCACTTACTTCCATAGCGCACATAGGGCGTGCTCTCGCGCACCAGGGACCGACCACCACCATTGCTAGCGGCCACGCCGCCATCGCCGACCGCTACTGGTTGCACTGCAACCATCGCCGATGCTAGCCTCCGCCGCGAATCGCCTTTCACGCACGCCTCCAACCTGTGTGTGACTAGCCATCTTTGCAACCAGCGACCATAGCCAGCCACTGAAGCTTCCCATGCCGCCGCTGGAGCTTCTTCAAGCTGCCTAAACCGCCGCTCATGCTGCTGCTGCGTCGTCGGCCTCCATTGCAGTGCCTCACACTGCCAATGCAACCGTTGCTTCCTCTTTCACACGTTGGCCATGGCTGATCAACCATCAAGCTCTCTCTCTTGATCTCACCTCTCTCCCTCTTGCAAGCTCTCTCTCGATCTCTCACGATCTTTCTCTTGATCAAGACGTCTCTCAATCTCATCTCTACTTCAGATTCTCTCTCTCTCTGTTTTCAAATCCAAAGAAAGCCCATTGTTGAAGCTTGGTCATCCAATGCAACTAGGTCCCTTACCATAATTATATATATATATAATTATTACACATTAAATCCTCAAAATCCCATAATTTCACTTAAGAATTTATATTTACACTTGAGAATTTTTAATAATAACACTTGTATCCTCCCAGCCTTAATTAATTATCATCAAGTCACTCCTAAACTTGATTCTTTCAAAAATCAATATCCGGCTTTTACTCGGAAACACCAATTTCGTCCCTACGCCTGCACGGGACCTTTATTCCACCCGAAAATAATTTAGGATTGCCTTACTCGCAAAATCAGACCACCCCTAGGGTTCCCTCAGCTTCCCGAAAGTTCCCTGCAACCATTCGGTATCGGCACTCATTCGGGCTTATATAAAATTTATTTCAAAAATTATTCCCAGTCTGATTGCTTTTAGCATCATCAACCTCACCTAGAGACGCTCACCAATCTAATGCCCTCTTCCCTAGACATCCAAGTCCTGAGGCACTCCCTGTCGTCGATTCGATAACTTGCTAATTCATTTCTAGAAACTGACCTTAGGGCCCGTCGAACCGCTCACTATCCAAATTACCAAAATGCCCCTCCCTTAGGGCACCGTTATTTCATTTCATGCTTCTCTCTAAGAGAGCATTATTGAAAATTTTCTTTTATTTCCTAACACCGGTAACACAGGGTGTTACAAGACGTCTTAGAAAATAAGCATGGGAGATCAACAGGAAAGTCACTAGGTTCATTTGTTAGAATTTTTTATGAGTGCAATATTAATTGAGTTTTATTTTGAGAAAACTGGATAGACTTTAGCTTAGCATTGCTTGGAGGCCCAATGGGTTATATGTAACGACCCGAATTTTTGAGAAAATAATATAGTAAATAATGTAAATATTTAAAGTGATCCATAGCCTTGAGGAATTAATGAAAAAAATGTTAAATTTATTATCTTTGGGAATGAAGGTAATAATTGAGAGTTGGTGGAATTTATTGGGTTTAAATGTAAGTTGGAAAATGGGCATCTATTTAATATAAAATTAAATGTGGTGCTAAGTCGGGTGGTTGAGTGTGCATGTATTTTGTGTTTTTAAATTAAATAGAAGTGAAATGGTTAAATGACCAAAAAAGGGTTTAATGAGGGTATTAGGAATGAAAAAAGGTAAAGGGCAAATGTGAGATTTGATGTACCCAGAAGACGAGGCGAATATCTGATCAAGTGTGGGCCCCAATTCGCTGGGATGAAGCGAAGACGGGTCGAGGAAGATCCACTTGGCATGACCGAGTGGGTACCCACTCGGTTGAGCCGAGTGCACACCCCACTCGGCATAACCGAGTGGGGTGCCACACGGTTCCCCGAGTGGCTAAGAACCCACTCAGTGCAACTGAGTGGGAGACCTCTCGATCTCACCGAGTGGTGGGCCACTTGGTTGTACCTGCATCGGAGGGTTTGCACAGGGACCCCCATCAGCGTCCTAACGGTGCTCTCATTTTTTAGGCCACTCGTCATCACCCAGGTCACTCGGTCCTCATGGCCACTCGTCATCACCAAGGTCACTCGGTCACCTTGGCCACTCGTCATCACCAAGGTCACTCGGTCACCTTGGCCACTCATCACCATCAGGTCACTTAGTCAACTTGGCCACTCGTCATAACCTAGGTCACTTGGTCATCACGACCACTCGTCATCACCAAGGTCACTCGGTCACCTTGGCCACTCGTCATCCTCAGGTCACTAGGTCACCTTGGCCACTCGTCACCCTCAGGTCACTCGGTCATTTTGGGCCACCTGATCATTTTGGGCCACCTGATCATTTTAGGCCACCTGATCATTTTGGGTCACCAGATCATCAGCCCGCTAGATCATCAGCTCTATCAGATCACCAGATCTAGGTGTTCGTCAAGATCCTCATCAGCGAAGGTATGACTCCCAAGACTCTTGCATCTGTCCACAATTACAAATAGATTGTTGTATTTTGGCAACAACAATTGGTGCCACCTATGGGAATCGCAAGACAAAAAGTCAACTTAAGAATGGAAAACACCCGTGGACATCGACTGACTCTCTCTCAAGGCGTAGAAACACGCTTACCGCCATGGAAATCTCAACAACAGGGAGCGCCCCCCATTAATTCTACTCCTCACCCACAAGGAGCACCTCTGCCCCCTCATAATACACAACCCCAGGGAGGTGATTGGTCCATTTCATCGAGTCGGCAGGTGTAGAACCAATCAGTCCCACCTCCCCATAACATTGGATCAGGGCCAATTCCCGCTGATCAAGCTGGGACCTCCCGACAGCCGCCACGTACAGTCCCATGGGAAGAGTATGAAGCATTAAGATAATAGCATGTTGAAGGTATGCAGGCACTTCGTGACATGGCCAATATGCTCCAAGGTATGATGCTTGGAGGGACGTGGCCTGATACCTTGAAAAAGTTTGTGCCACCACCTGGGCCCCAGCCCGAAATAGAAGTTGATTCCTTTTGAGAGGCCACTCCCGATTCTCATTCTTGATCCACTCCTCGACTGGAGAATAGGCCCAAATCACAGCCATCAAGAAAGAACCCTCACACCATGCCCTGAAGAATGGAGGATAGCGCTAGGAGTCCTCAAAGGCGAAGAAATCATGAAACAGTGGCTAGTACACCAACAAGACATGACAATCAAACAACAACTAATATGCGAGATGAGATGAAAAGAGTAGTAGAAGAGGTGCTTGAGCGGAAAAGGTTAATCCCTGCAACAGAAGAGCACCAGCGTAGAAAATTCAAAATGCCATGATTTTTCCTTTTACTACAGACATATTGAAGAGGCCTCTGCCTCGAAAATTCAAAATGCCACAAATCACCCTCTACTTAGGAAAGGATGATCCATATGATCATATTCAGAATTATGAATCACTGATGATATTACATAGATGGGATGATGACATAATGTGCCGAGCTTTTTCCTTAACACTATCTGGACATGCTCGAACATGGTTCACCAGCCTTCCAAAAACCTCTATTTCATCATTCGGGCAGCTCAAAATGGAATTTATCAAGGCTTTTATGATTAACAGTCAAAGAAAAAAGGACGCCACATATTTGCTTAGTATACGATAGGGGAACAAGGAATCCTTACGTCAATTTGTGGATAGATTTCGCAACGCTACCCTTGAAGTCCCTGATCTTTTGGCCCAAGTAGCAATGTCTGCCATGCTTCAAGGTACACACCTCGCCTCTCTCCAAGAGTCACTTTCCTTAGACCCTCCAATGTCCCTGGCCGATTTGTTTGTTAGAGCAAATCGGTATATTCTCCACACTAAAATCATGAGGAATGTGGCGGGAAATGAAGATAGAGAGAAAAAGAAAGGAGCGTGAAGGGGAAGCAGAGTCTATTCGACGACAAGAAAGGATTAGGAGAGCAAATGTACCTAAACCTCAGTTTAATCACTATACTCTGCTTTTACAACTGCAGTAAGCTATTTTAGCCGCAGTAGAGGGAGAGGGACTCCTTAAACTGCCCCGCATAGTTGACAGAGCCATGGGAAAAAACCAAGAAGAGTATTGCAGATACCATTGAAATCATGGACATTCCACTGATCATTGTAGAGAATTGAAGAATCAGATTGAAATGCTCATTCGGGAGGGGCATCTACAAAGATATGTGAGGAACGAGGGGGAAGAAAACAGGGAACCCCGGTAAAGGGAAGATAGGCGTGATGGGCAGGAAAGACAAAACCCAAGGTAACCAGAGAGGGGAAGAGATCGTAGGCAAGATCCTCATTTAGATAATGAGCCAACTCAACGGGCCATTCACGTTATTTCAGGAGGAGAAAACCTAAGTAGAGACACGTCGTCCTCCCGAAAAGCCTATGCTCGCCAAGCTTATCAAGTAAATTCAGTGATGGAAATTAGAGATGATAAGGAGCTGATTACCTTCACTCCTATCGACCGGGGAGACATAATGCTACCCTATGATGACCCAATGGTTATTTAAGAAATTGTGGCCAAACATCCCATCAATAGAATTCTGGTCTACAATGGCAGTTTCATCAATTTGATTTATTGGAATTGTTTTGAGCAGATGCATTTATTGTATGACTGATTAAGAAAGGTGGCCTCACCCCTGTATAGCTTCACTGGAGAAGTAGTTCCAGTGGTGGTATCTATTCAGTTCCAACCCCTAAATCATAACTCGACAGGCGAATTTTATGGTGGTTAAAACCTCCTCGACGGCATACAACATGATTTTGGGTTGCCCTCTACTCAATGATCTGAGGGCGATGGTATCCTCATATTATTTATTAATGAAGTTCCCTACACCCGCTAGAGTGGGATAGGTTCGAGGAGACAAAAAGAAGGCACGAACCTGTTATGTGTCCTCTACAAAAGGAAAGAGAACAGAGGAAACCTTGTCTATTATAGAGAAAGTTTTACATAAATCCTTAGAGGAGGGAGCCGCTCACAAGCCTCAACCCATTGAAGAATTAGAGGTAATACATTTAAGCGAAGAGGATTCTAAAAAATTAGCATATGTTGGCTCACAGCTTCTAGAACAGATAAAGGCAGAAATCATGAAATGCTTGCGAGAAAATTCAGACGTATTTGCTTGGAAGCCAAAAGACATGCCAAGAATCACCATTTGAATATAGATCCCCAATTCAAGCCAGTCAGGAAAAAGAAGCGAAATATTGCGCCTGATAGACTACAAGCCCTGGAAGAGGAGGATGATAAGTTACTAAAGGCCGGGTTTATTTGGGAAGTATTGTATCTGGAATGGTTAGCCAATGGCGTGTGTGTGTAGATTTCACCAATCTCAACAAAGCTTGCCCTAAAGACTCATACCCACTACCACGAATTGACCGTCTAGTAGATGAAACATCTGGATACCAGTTTTTGAGTTTCTTGGATGCCTTCTCGGGCTATCACCAAATAAAGATGTATCCACCTAACCAGGAGAAGACGTCGTTTATTACCGAAAAGGGGACGTACTCTTACCCAGTCATGCCTTTCGGGCTCAAGAATTCTGGGGCTACTTATCAACGCATGGTGAACAAAGTCTTTAAAGAATTATTGAGGAACACAATGGAGGCATACGTTGACGACATGATTGTAAAAAGTCGGGAGAATGAATCGCATACGGAAAAGCTAGAGCAAGTGCTCAGAGTCTTTAGGCAGTACAAAATGCGATTAAATACAACAAAGTGTGCCTTTGGGGTGTGTATTGAGGTTCCTTTGAGAGACGTCTTTGGGGTCGCACCCTTGCTGCAGATCCGAAATATATATTCATCTAATCTATCGATGTTCGACAGCCCGATCAGATTTTGGTGCCGTTGCTGGGGAACTGTCAATCTTTTCTGCCATAACAAGATTTGTTTTCTCTTCTTTTGTTTCTTTACTCTTCTCTTTCATTCTTTGTTGCTTCCTTCTCGATTTTCTGTATTCTATTTTCTGTCATTCTTTTTTTTGTTCTGTTCTTGATTTCTTCCTGTTCTGTTCTTGATTTCTTCTCTGTTTTTTTTTGTTTTCTTCTTTTGTTTCTCTGTCCTTTTATCTCTTTGTTGATTCTTTTATGTTTTCTTTGTTCTTTCTTTGTGTTTTTCTTTTCGGTTTTCTTGCTATCTGTTTTCTGCCCTAACCAGCACTGTTCACCGCCGATGACTATCTCGGAATGCCCTGATTTTTTGTATCCAAAGGAATGGGGGTGTGGGGAGAAATAATCACTGCGTTGTGATGAGGAGACTATTTTTTGGCCAAATTCCAATGTTTAGACCACTTTTTAGGCCATTTTGTGTATTTTTGGTGTGTTTGTGTGATTTTTCCTTGTGTGTTTTTGTTTTGTTTTTGTTCTTGCTGATCTTAAGTTCATGACCAGGTCCTCTAAGGAAAAATTACTTGATTTGGATCTTGAATTAGAGAACACTCTTAGAAGGCAAGCTAGAGAGCTTAAGTCTCGGGATAGGATTGACCCTAACAGTGTTTCTAAGACTTCATCTGAACCTATTCCAGAATTCATCAATATGGCTGATAATGGTAATGGAAATAATGGAAATAATGGAAACAATGGAAATGGAAATCATGGTCATTTGGATGAGAGAACAATTAGAGAGCTGGCCGCACCTAATGTGGATTACTAACCTTTGTGCATCGAATACCCCCAGCTAGATGCAAATTTTGAATTGAAATCTGGACTGATGAATTTGTTGCCCAAGTTTCATGGTCTTGCAGGAGAGGATCCGCACAAGCATCTGAAAGAGTTTCATGTTGTTTGTTCAACCATGCGACCACAAGGAGTAGATGAAGAGCAAATCAAGCTAAGAGCCTTCCCATTCTCACTTGATGGATCAGCCAAGGACTGGTTGTATTACTTGCCACCAGCTGCCATTACCAGCTGGGATGGATTGAAACGGATCTTCCTAGAAAAATTCTTTCCAGCCTCCAGAACAGCATCAATAAGGAAGGAAATTTGTGGTATAAGGCAGATGAGTGGTGAGACTCTACATGAGTACTGGGAGAGATTCAAGAAACTCTGCTCAAGCTGTCCACACCACCAGATAAGCGACCAGCTTCTTGTCCAATACTTCTATGAAGGATTAATACCAATGGACAGATATCTTGTGGATGCTGCAAGTGGAGGAGCACTATCTGAAAAGACCCCAACTGCTGCCCAGGAGCTGATATCCAAAATGACCCAAAATGCACAGCAATTCAGCACAAGAATGAACACTCCTACAAGAGGCATCAATGAAATTAGTGCTGCAGCAACCAATGACCAACAAAGAATAGAGAACAAGTTGGAGGACTTGGCTTCCATGGTTAGAAAATTGGCATTGGAGAGGAAACAGCCACAGCAACAGTTGTGTGGAATATGTTCCCTACCCTCTCACCCCACAGACCAATGTCCCCAACTACAAGAGAACACTAAATCTGTTGCTGGCATCTTCCCTGGTAGACCATTCCAGCAGCACAATCAACCTTTCCAGCAGCAGCCACAACATAAGTATGATCCATACTCAGCCACATATAATCCTGGATGGAGGGATCACCCAAATTTCAGATATGGAGGGTTTTGAAACCAGTCATTCCAACAGCATCCATACCAGAATCACAACTTGCAACAACAACAATTTCAACAGCCACAAAGATTAAATCATCCTCAAGGTCCAAGTTCCAGCAACCATGCCCCACCAAGGCCCAAGTCAGAACCTAGCTTGGATGATCTTGTTAAGCAACTAGCAGCCAATACACTCCAATTCCAGCAAAAAATAGAAACCACAATTCAAAATTTTGAGACACAAATTGGGCAGCTAGCAACAAACATCAATGAGTTAAGGAGTCAAGCTTCGGGGCATCTTCCTTCACAACCAGTTGCCAATCCGAGGGGTAATGTTAGTGCCATCATGCTTCGAAGTGGGAAAGAAGTGATCATCCCAACCCCTCCACCATCATCAAACATGAAGCAACATATAGAGGGTAGCAATGAGCAGCAGCCCTCCTCAATCCAAGAAGCCAAGCAGGGTAACGACGGTGGATAGAGTTTTTTAAGGGTTGTGGTTGTGTGATCTAGTATGATCTCGAGGAAATGAACGGGGTGGCTAACGAGCCTACTCTAATAGCCTGTTCTAGGTGAATGTGGTGGCTAATGCAGGAATGAGCCTGTTCTATTAACCCAAGAGTGGGGACTAGTGGAGGTTTTTTAGCCTGTGGCATTAGATGTGATTCCTGATGGAACATCTATTTATGTCGCTAGCCTGGCGATTCACTCTCATCTGATGAACAAACCTGGCAAGCTATTCTAGAAGACTCGAGGGTATGGTCATGAGTTGACAATTGGGAAAGGGTTGAAAACCTTGATACCAATTTTCAGACGAAACGTTTTGATTTCTTAGCTAAAAATATGTGTCTTAGGCCAAGAGTAAAGGCAAACCATATTGATCGAGGCAGCCAAGTCAAATAAATCATCGACCTCGAAGTGGGTTTTGAGGAGAAAAATAATATTTCATAGAGAAGGTACTCTGGAGACACCATGATTTTGAGGAATTTGCATGGGAAAGTATATACTAAGTGAGTTATGAAGGAAAATTTCGAGGACAAAATTCTTTTAAGGGGGGAGGATGTAATACCCCGAAATTTGATATTAAGTTTGGAAGTAGTAATAATGAATTTTACCCAAAAGTCTTAAGGAGGCTTAGTTTGGAAGTTGTAATAATGAATGTTACCCAAAAGTCTTAAGGTGGCTTAGCTTGGAAGAATAAGGTTAGCTTGGAAAGGAAGAGATAAGGGCCATGATGGGTTCTTACCCTAGAAGCCATGTGAAGATAAGATTTGGAGGTTTGGGATTGGAAGAAAGGAGAAGCTTGAATAGGAAGAATGATAGTAATGATTAATTTCACCATAAAAGTCTAAGATGACATAACTTAGAAGACTAGGATTGTCTAGGATTTTCTTACAAAGGAAGAAGATAATAGTGCTTATCCTAAAGGCCACATGGGGGTGAATTTGGAGGCTTTGGATTGGAAGGAGTGGTGGCTTGCTTTGGAAGATAGAATCAAATGAGGAAAATTTTGAAAATGGTAATGATTGCTAGGGTGGAAAATGAGTAACTCAGGGGCTAAGAGATATCTTGAAGATTTGGGATTTGAGAAGCTATATAAAGGGGAGGAGGAGAGGCTATGTGAAGCTAAAATGTAAGAAAGAAAATAAGGAAAGAAGGAAATCCAAAGAAAAAGCAAAGAAATGAAGATAGAGATACCTCATCGGTCAAAAAGGTAAGTCGAATTTCTTTCCATGGGTCGTAGAGCATGAAAAGAGGAGTCCGTAGTTCAAACAGAGAATGAATCAGAGCAAAAATGAGCAAGTTATAGCATTTTTAATTTTAGGTTACAAAATCCGTAACAAGGAAGGAGGCAGCGCGTGGCCACTCTTCCGGGGGCGCGTGAGGGCGTATCCAGCCTCCGTTTGGCCTGAAATTTTCACCGTTGTTCTCCTATTTTAATTATCTACAACCCTATGTAAAAATATTTAAGGTTTGGTTCACTAAAATTCGTGATTTCTATAGAAACAACCCTAGTACTCGAAATTGGGCTATAAACAGTGTTATCGAAGGGAAATGATCAAGGTGAGTGATTCCTGCATGTTTTGTCACACTTTGAGCATTTGTTGCTTCACTTGTGTGTGGATGATGGATTGCATATCATGCCTTGGTGGTTTACATGTCATATTTTCCCTTGTTTATGCATATTCTTTCTGCTTTGTCATATATCATGTTCATGTTGGTGACTGTGGCTAGTTATTGGGCCATCATGGAAGAACTCGTGCTCTTGCGGTGAGCCAAGGGGTGACTATGATGACCGTGGGGGTGATTACAACACCTTGTCATTACTACCATAGGGGTGGATTTCATAATGGCATTATTGCATTTGCACGCATGTACTTTCCTTTTCTGAGTCACTCACTTAGATGTTATTATCCAACTCGGGTGTTTCATACCCCTGGGACATTTAACATCCCAGCTTTATTAGAAGTATAAGGTGTTACAGGTTTCAATTCAAAGCGTGGGAAAAGAGGTGGAGCTTTGCCAGCTTTGGGTTCTTTTCGATTTGTTATGGTTCTTTTTTAATTTATTATGTAACCCGAATGATGTATTGTGAATAGCAGCTAGAATACTCAAGATTGTAAAAGGTGTGTGTGTGTGTGGGCGTCCTACAGTTGTACCTATAAGTAATAAGTTGTGTCTTTTGGGTTTATTGAAAGTTGTATGCATTTCTTGTACATGTAAAGGAATCTAGTGGAAACCCCTTTATTTAGCTCACGTTAAGTTTTCAGGTTCGATCCAAATGCTTCCGTTGGTAATGGTTTCCATAACGCCCATAGGTGATGTTAGCTTATATTTGATATCATTGTGTATTTGAAAAAGTGGGGTGTTACAGTCGTGGATTTCGCAATCATAATCCTTTACCAATTCTAGCCATTTCCTTTGCCACATATTTAACTTCTTTTGTGTGAAGATGTACTTGAGACTCTTATGGTCGATATAGATATCACATTTACCCCCATACAGATAGTGTCTCTAGACTTTAATGCATGCACTACTGCTGCAAGTTCTAGGTCATATGTAGGATAATTTTGCTCATAGGGCTTCAATTTCCTTGATGCATAAGCAACTACCTTACCTTTCTACATCAACACACACACAATTACTTGTTTGGACGCATCACTGCAAATAACAAAACCTTCCAATCCTTCAGGGATAGTTAATACTAGCTTGTTGACTAGCCTCTTCTTTAATTCTTCAAAACTAGATTCACATTTCTCCGTCCATTCAAACTTAGCACCTTTACGAGTTACTTGTGTCAAAAGCCCTGCTAGTTTAGAGAACCCTTTGATGAACCTCCTGTAGTATCCAGCTAAACCTAAAAAGTTGGTTTTGACCAATTCAACTTTTCTTATACTTTGATTGATTTTGGTTCCACCCATTCTTTTATATCCCTTAAGTTCATGGGTAAACTCAATGCATAAAAGGTACATGCAAGTACTCCTTTAGAAGTAGTTATTCCCTCATGAGGTGTATTAAGCACAACTTATGTAGTAAATATAGCTAAGGTAGAGATCAATGAAAAGTTTTTAGAAATGACATTATATGTCCTAGATATTCAAGAGTTCAATGTGATTTTGGGAATGGATTAGCTCTCCAAGCACCACATGACCATTTTGTGTTATGAAAGGGAAGTAGTTTGTAAGTGTCCTGAAGGAATAGAACTTCACCTTTCAGTAGCCGAGACAAAACTCCTTTCCTGTGTTGTTTCAACATTAAAGGCTAAAAAACTCTTACGGTCAGAAGATTGTATTGGATTCTTAATGTCAGTAATGGCTAAGGGAGGAAAAGAATTAACAGTGAATGATGTTAAGATAGTGAAGGAATTTCCAGAAGTTTTCCTGGAAGATCTAAATGAAATGCCACTAGAACGGGAAGTAGAATTCACTATTGACCTAGTTCCCAATTCTGCACTAATTTCTAAAGTTCCTTATAGGATGGCACCAAAGGAGTTACACGAGTTGAAGACTTAGTTAGAGGAATTGTTGAGGAAAGGATTCATTCGACCTAGTGTATGCCCATAGGGAGCACTGGTGTTGTTCGTCAAGAAGAAAGATGGATCAAAGAGGATGTGCATCGATTATCGGGAATTGAACAAAATCACTATTAAGAACAAGTATCCTCTTCCCAGGATTGAGGACTTGTTTGATCAGTTGCAAGGTGCACGAGTATTTTCAAAGATTAATCTAATGTTAGGATATCACCAGCTAAGGATTAGATTTAGTGACATCTTGAACATAACTTTCAGAACTCGGTATGGTAACTATGAATTTTTAGTCATGCCCTTTGGCTTAACTAATGTGCCAGGAGTTTTTATGGACCTAATGAATTGAGTTTTCTATGAGTACTTGGATCATTTTTCCATTGTCTTTATTGATGATATCTTAGTGTACTCTTAAAGTGAAGAAGAGCACGAAAAACATTTAAGGGTGGTTTTAGGAATCTTGAAGGAAAAGAAGCTATTTATGAAGTTCAAGAAGTGCAAATTTTAGTTAAAGTGGGTGGTATTCCTTTGGCATGTAGTAACAACTCAAGGAATTCCGAAAATTTTGGCCAGGAAATTTGCAGAGGCATGAGCTTTAAGGCTAGGGTGCGTATTCCAAGAAAGCTTAAGGAGCAAAATCACGGTGAGTGGTTCGCTCAGAAACTTTATATATGTTGTTACTTAAGGGAGCATGAGGTTGCAAGGATTTTCCAAGTATTGTGTTTTATATGAATCTTGTTATACACATTCATTTTATGTTGCCTTGGTAAACGTAACATTGCATTGGGCATGATTTTATTGGCATGTTGATATTTGTGTTCTTCATGTTAAATGTGATGGGGTGGAATGTTGCCCTAGTAGTATAGCCGCATTTCCCCAAGGGAGTTTGTCTGATACTGTAAGAGTCTCTCGTGCCATAAGTATTTTCCGGGATGACTACCTAGGGTTCCGTGTTGGGGCCATAATGCCAATAGAAGCTACACTAGAGTGTTTGTTTATTCATGTCCATGCATCATACATTCATGAAAACTGTTTTAAACCCTCACTTAGAAGTTTCATCTTCTAGTATTAGATTTTGTCCCTGGAATATTCAACGTTCTAGGGGAGACGAGCAGGCCAAAAGGTAAAGAGGTTGTTAAAATCTGATCGTGTTCGTAGTCATGTAATAAGTCCTACTCAAATGCTAGGACGATTCACTTTAGTTATTTTATGTTTAATTTGTTTGACGGATGTTGTAATATTGTGGTTACTGAACGATTTTGTATGGATTTACTTCCTTTGAAATTACAATATTCCATTAGGTTTCGATTCTGTTTCCACAAGTGGTTAGTTTATCATTCCTTAATTTATCATTTTGGATTGTTCAATAAATATGAATGTTGGGGATTTTTAAATATGATGCCTAAGGCATTAAGAGATGGTATTGTGGGGAGAGAGATTATATTTTAAAGGGAAAAAAATCCCAACATAGTGACATGCCTTGGGAGGGCGGGTTGTTACAGGTGTGGCATGAGTGCCTTAAATGTTATTTATGATTCTCAATGCTTCTTGACACCCATGTTTCTCATGCTCACTTTCTTTCAATTATACTTGTTGGGCCTTGTGGCCCATATTTGTTGCCTTATTTCAGGTAAGGTTAAGGCCAAAGAAATGGGTGAGTCAAGTGAAGTTTGGGCCATGGGGGGTGAGTCAAGTGAAGTTTGAGCCGTGGATTAGAAGTGTGTACAGAGTTGTCTCAACCAGAAGGTCTTTGGGGGTGTTTTGAGATGTGTAATACTAAGTCACATTTTGTGTATGGTTTAGGTTATACCCCTGATGGGATATGGTGGGTATGTTGACCCTAGTGTGTATATGTCTATGAGTAATGATGTATGAGTATGGCTTCCATTGTTAGTAGTAAGAAATATATATGATGCTTCTATTTGGGGCTTGTGTATGTACCATCCTTTATGACGCTTCCTTCTCAAATTCCTTGGTTGTGGGGTCTCCGATGATGGGGAAGCTATAATTATCAAAGCTTGTTTAAAAGAGAAATTGAGGGAAATTTAGGGGCGTTACATTTATGGTATCAAAGCAAGGTTGGGATAAGTCTCTGTACACATAGGAAGGTTGGGTAGAGTTAAGGGTATTCTTAGCAAGTGGATGTGAGTCTAAATGAGAATTCAAATCTAAATATGTTAGTCATGCAGGAAAATGAGTGCTCATCGAGGAAGGCCACCGACCTGGAGCCAAGGTCGTGGCCAAGCTCCACCCACACCTGCACCTGCGCCTGAGACTTCAAGGGAGTCTAATGGAGGGTTGTGACAAGAGATGAGTAAGGTGCAAGAAGCTTTAGTAGGGATACAGAGGACAATTGATATGCTTGCTACCAACCAATAAAGGCATGATCAAGGGAAAGATTAGTTACAGTAGGAGGTCGAGAATAAAAATGGTCAAGTCTCTTATCCAATGGTTGAAGGGATAGAGGGCAATGTGTGAGGCTAATTGTTAAAGAATTTTATGGCTCTTCGACCTCTAAAATACTACGGCGGCATAGATGTTGCGGTCGTGGAAAATTGGATGTTATCTATAGAAAAGCATCTTCAAATATGGGATGCAGTGATGCACAGAAAGTGCAAGTTGCCACATTTCTTTTGAGAGAGGATGCCAAAAAGTGGTGGGAAACAAGTTGACAGAGGTACATTAATAGGGAACGATTATGGGTAGAGTTTCAAGAAGCATTTAATGAGCGATTCTTCCCTGACTAAATTCGAGAGCAGAAAACATTAGAGTTTACCGAGCTAGAACAAAGAAGTAAGTTGGTGGCTCAATATGAAATTGATTTCATTTCTTTAGCTACATTTGCTCTAGGATTAGTGTCAACTGAAGTGAAGAAAACGGTGAAATTTCAGAGGGGTCTACTGGTTGACATTCGACATGCAATAGCTAGAGCGAGGATATTGGATTACTCGACTAGGTATAGAGAGCTTACACCATTGAGGGAGATAGGACTAAATTAAGGGATGGACAGGGGGTGCAAAGAGGAATAGGTATTCCTAGTGGAGATGAGAAAAAGAAAATGGGAGGCATGCCCAATAAGTGGGATGATGAGAATTCCACTATGTGGTAGTTGTGGCAGGAGACATAAGGAACCCTGTCGTTTTGGTAGTGGAGTTTTCTATTTATGTGGACAGGCGAGGCATGTGTGAAGGGAGTGTCCTCATACTCAAGAAATTGCTAACATAGAGGTGGGATGCTTTCAGTGTGGTTAGAAGAGGTATTAAGCAAATAATTATCTGCAACTGCCCCAGTCTCAATATGGAGGGCAAAGATTTAGAGGACAAAGACCCTAACTTAACTAAAGGCCAACAACGCCTAGGGAACAAAGAGTAGTCCCACAGATGATGATGTCATAACACCTTGCTATGGCGAATAGACCTCGTGTGCAGAGAAGGGTGTTCGCCTTGACGACAAGAGATGCAGAGGAAGAGAACGTGATTATTCAAGGTATCGATATGCGTGTTCTCTTTTGTGATACCAAAAACCCTTGTTAGGGACCAAAATGAAAAGTATAGATAGTCCAGAATTTAGCCCTAACATGACACACGAATTTCTAAATATTCTTGAGAATTCTTTGAATTTCATGGATATAAATAAATTAAGTTCTCTATATATGACATGACCAAGTTAATTTCTCCAAGTATGTTGTTATGATTTAAATCTTTAAGGGAAAAGGTAATGTTTCAATTCATATGGGAGAGCAATTGAGAGTTTGTAGAATTTATTGGATAGTAAATATAAATTGGAAAATGGGTTTAAATGAATGTATTAGAAATAAGAAAAAGGTAAAGGGAAAATGTGGAAGTTAAAGGCTGTGGAATTCAAATCTTATTCCAATTTAGTTTTGGAATTCAAATCTTATTCCAATTTAGTTTTGAATTTCAAATCCTATTCCAAGTAAAGGGAAAATGTGAAAGTTAAAGGCTTTGGAATTCAAATCATATTCCAATTTAGTTTTGGATGGAATCTTAAGTCCATGGCTATATATATGTTCTTCTTCCTTCCATTTACTCCTCAAATTTCTTTTTCTATTATTCTCTTCTTCTTCTTCTTGGATTGGAGCTGCAAGATATGGTAAATTTTCCAGCGTATTGATTAGCGATCAATTTTGTAAAATTTTTATTATAATTTCACCCTTATTTTGATCTTAAAATGGTTTAAATTGAATATTATTATGCATTTTGTGATTGTGTGCAAGTTTAAAAATATTAATATAAAAATATATATAAGATATATAAAATATAAAAAAATATATAAATATAATATATAATATTATAATATTATGAAGCCCAAGCCCAACACAAAGAAGGCCCAAGCCCAAGCTCAAAGCCCAACACAAAGAAGGCCCAAGCCCAAGCTCAAGCCCAACACAAGGAAAGCCCAAACCCAACACAAAGAAAGCCCAAATTGCTGACATCATCGCTTACATCATGGGATGGAGTGACATCATCGCTTACATCATTGCTTACATCATGGGTTGGAGTGACATCATCGCTTACATCATGGGTTGAGTGACATCATTGCTTACATCATGGGGTTGGAGTGACATCATCGCTTACATCATTAATTAGATATTTTGTATTATTAAATTATATAATTGAATAGTTTCCATTACATTTTCTCTATAAATAGAGCACTTAGGGTGCATTTGTAAGGATGGGATTTTCTTATAATGAAAGTATAGTTGTGATCTTTAGATTTTTCTCTTAAATTTTCAACTTTAGTTTCTATATAGTTTTGTTCTTAGAATTTCTCTCTTAAATCTTTAACCTTTGTTTTCATATAGTTGTATTATGTTATTCATATTGTCTTTTCATTATATATCGCCTATATGGTCGGTTAAAAAAATAGTCTTTCAATTATTGTCTTTTCATTATATACCGCCTATATGGTCGGTTAAAAAATAGTCTTTCAATTATTGTCTTTTCAATTATTGTCTTTTCATTATATACCGCCTATATGGTCGGTTAAAAAAATAGTCTTTTAAATACTGTCTTTTAATTCCTGTCATTTAAATTTCTGCCAATTTATTTTAAAATGAAGATGAGTAGCTAAATCCATTCTTGGGTTAAGGCAAGGACAGTGTCCAACGCCAATGATTCCCAAAGAAAGCTGCGCTTAAAATATGTAATATTAATCTGATTCAATTTGAGCAGTGTGCGTATAGTGTATCTTTGAGTTTGTATTGGAGCATAAGCCTAACATAGAATTTTCATGCCACGTATGGAGATTGCTAGATCTGGAAATATTTTCATACCCAAGCTTAAATGATTAATCTATTTCTATAAATTCTGTCCATGGAATATAGTTCAATTTATGGTAATTGCTTAACTTAGAATTTCCATGCCATGTATGGATATTGCTTAAACAAGAATTACCATTATCTTGAACTAAATTTACTAACAGAGCTGTAAAACTTAATTCAGATGAATATTGCTGATCTTTTCTATCAAATTGGGAATTAATTGGTTTTGACACTGAAATTATCTTGACCCAAGTTACTTAAATTCAGTATTAGTTTAGCTTTAACTATTGTCTTTATATCATCTTAATTACCTCCTAAAATCAAATATCGTGTGATCTTCATTTTCATCCATAAATAATCTCCTTGTGAATCGACTCGGACTCACCGAAATATAAATTTAAAATTGTACTACACGCACACTCGCACACTGGCGAGTATAATCGCCCTACACCTGCTTTAATAAAAGGATTAACGTATCATAAATTTGGTTGTAGTTTTGATAAATAAATGTGCAGGGTAGTGTAGCAGTCAGTTTTTGGCGCCGTTGCCGGGGAGATTAAATTTGGTTGAATTTTGTTGTTGTTTTACTATTTTAAAAAAAATTATTAAAAAAATAATAATTAAAAAAATTATTTTCAAAAAAATATATATATAAAATATATATTTGAAAAAAAACTAAAAAAATAAAAAAATAAAAAAATAATAAAAAATATAAATTAAAAAATAATTAAAAATTAAATAAAAAATAATAATAAAAAAATTATATATTTAGATAACTTTTAGTTACTAAAAAGTGCAAGAGACTACGGTCAGGTATGTTATTGAAACATTAATTGATTCATTAACATCATTATCTGCCGTTGAATTGTCATTTCCATATTCTCTATGTCTCAGTATTTCAGCATGTCTGTGACTTCTAATACATTTGGTCATCCTGATCCCAGTGAGGGGAAGTTTTCTTTTAACCAGAGTCAGAGGGAGAATTCTTATCTGTCGGGCTATGACCCAGATCTTTACACTGATTACCCCAGTTCTTATGACCGTTGGAATTATCCTTGGAACAATGACTCTGTGTTCCAATCTCATGAACCTTTTCCTCCACCACCTCACCAATTTGAGTTAGAACAAGGGGTTAGATCTGATGCTTATCAACCTCAGGATGAAAAATTTTTAGAGGACACCTTTCAGGAGTTTATGCAAGGTCAAATGAGTTTTAATGCACAAGTGGTCAAACATCAAGAACAAACCACTAGGGCCATAGGTGACATTTTAGAACAATTGACCGAGTTTACACAGACCTTGAGTGTGAGTGAACCTAGCAAGTTTCCAAACCAACCTAATCAAAATTCCGTAGGACGATTTCTTGGGGAGGAATCGTCATTCAATGCACCCATAGGTTAAGAGTTGGTCCAATTTACACCCATCCCTAGGAATGATGAGCCAATTGAGAGACTTGATGACCCTAGGATGGTACGAGCAATCATAGAAGAAAAAATGGGCCAAAATGATGTGAGAAAAGAAGAAGCCTGGGAGAAAAAAGAGGATAAAACCCAAGAGCCCAAATGTGAAGATACCATGGGCCTAGCCAAACTTGAGTCTAAATTTATGTCTTTTGGGCTAGTCTATATTATTGGGGATCAAATTAAACCAGACATGTGTGAGTTGTTTGTGCGAATTGATGTGCCGTACTCTGATATAATAAAATCAACACCTCCAGATGACATATTTTCAAAATATGTATGTTCATTTATGGGAAAAATCAATTTACATAATTTTGAAAATAACTTTAAAAGTGGTGTAATGAATGAGAATTATTATACGATTAGGTGGGCAACCACTCATTTGATCCTTAACTGGAAGAAAAGAAAAAAAACTTTAAAAAATATATATATACATATATATATAATAAAATATTTTTTTTTTACTTTTTAAAAATAAATAAATATATATATACAAAAAAAAAGATAAAAGAGGGAGACAGTCTTGACGCCAAAGGCAACCACTTTTCTCGGGCAGTGCAATCACACTGTCCTATAAAGAAAAGGACGCACTGTCCTATAAAGAAAAAGGACACACTACCCTATAAAGAAAAAGGAGACGCCAAGCGTTGAAAAAGAAACGCCGAAAGTTGAAAAAAGGAGACATCAGACGTGACCCTGCACTCGTGGCACGCCTCGAGCCAAGTGTGGTTGTTGGAATGGTGACTTCCACAGCCCTATAAGAGACCCCGTATCTACATGAGGCAAGCCACACTTCTTCGAGCTCAGTCTTCTCTCTTTTTTGTTGTTCTCCGATCAGGTACTCTCGTTCCTTTTGTAAGATTCATAATTTTGTTTTACTTTTCTCTTACTATAGTTGTCTTTTATTTAAAAAAAAAAATGGATCTTCAGCTCTCGAAAATTCGCAAGTACTATCCATCTTTCCCACAAAATGATTTGAAAAAGATTTATGTCACTAGGTGTGAAAGACTTAGGATGTTGATGTATAAAAATATCCCTGAGAATATTCGCTGGTTGATTGAAGCAAAAGTTCGATTTCTTGGCGAAACTTCACCTAGTTGTAAGCACTTCCCAGGCTTGGGAAAGAGTAGTTTTTCGAAAAAACGAAGAGCGAAAAGATTAAATGGTTGTCACAAATGTGCTCGATGGACTTGTAACACACAATGCAAATCTGTGGGGTTTACTTCCATAAATCGAGAAGATAAAATTAGTTTCATAAAGGATGGACTGAGTAAGGAGTCTTTGGATGATATCCGATTGACTCTTGAGACGCATCCATGTGGAATAGTGCAACGAGAAATTCTTGCTTTATGGACCCAGTTTAGAAGTGACCACCAACGCTATAGTCTTGGGAACCTGACTATAATTGACCCTGTTTGCCAATCTTTAAGAAAATTGGATGGGAAGCCTATCCCCACTTCATAGAAGGTGTTTAAGCCATTTCTGGACGTAAAACCAGAGGAAGATGTGAGCCACAATCACAACTACTTGTATATACGTATGATTTTTATTTGTGTTTATTGTTGAATTTCTATGTAGCTACTTTTGATCGCCAAATCTCTTTAACCAGTTCTATTTTCAGGGTATACATAAAGAACTAACATTAATGGAAGGCCAACCAGTTCGTCGAATCAATACCATATGTGTACTATGTGACTCTCAACCTGGGAGCGATATTTGTTACACACTTGCAGCAAGCGAACTTGGCCTAAAATTGGGAGAGAGAAAAATTAATTTGGTCTATGGAGGGGGAAGTCGTGGATTGAATGGATGTGTTTCACAGGCTGCACATCTTGGGCAATCATATGTGGTAGGTGTTATGCCAATCCCTTTGGCTGATCCACAGATTTTCGGGTATACACGAGGTCAACTTATAAGAACGACTTCTATGTCTGAGCGCATGGCTTGTAAGATTTATCAGTCAGACGCCTTCATTGCTTTACCAGGAGGTTTTGGTACACTTGAAGAAATTTTTTGTATAATCTCCTGGGCCAAAAGCAATCTCCATACCAAACCCATTGGACTTTTAAATGTTAACCATTTTTTTGATGGGTTGCTCTCTTTTCTTGATCAGGCTGTGGAACAAAAGTTCATTTCTCTTTCAGCAAGAAAGATTCTCATTTCCGCATCCACCATTGAGGAGTTACTAAAGAAATTACACGCTTATGTTCCACAGCACGATCCTTACGAGCCTCGGATAAACTGGTCTAAGGTAATTGGAAGCAAGCGCAAAAGCGGTCCGATTAATTTAGATTTATCCCTCTAAGGAGAGCAAGTCTATGATAACATGGCTGAGTAAGGAGTACTTTTCTGTACTCTTAAGACGCATCTGTTTATTTTGACTTGCATGAATTTATTTTATGTTTTGTTTAAAAAAATTATGGAATGTTGTTAGGCAAGTCTATGATAAGATGGCTGAGTAAGGAGTACTTTTTGTACTCTTGAGACGCATTTCTTTATTATATGACTTGCATGAATTTTTCTTATTTCAGTGTGAAAAAAAAAAATATATAAAAAAAATATATGTAGAGTATTCTCACTTGTTTGTTAAAGATTTAGCAGTTCACAGTAAACTTACAGACTTATGGAGTTACAGGTATTCCTAACAACCCTATTTTATTACTGCAATTCGAGTTGGGGGGAGTAAGGTATATTTATGAATTATCTGGTCTATGTTTAACTGTGAATTTGTAATTGCATGCTTGTAGTTTTGTGTGAATTAAAAATCAAAAAAAAAATGTGTGTACTTTAAATAATGTTATCCCTAAAGCTTTGGAATTATACACTGATAGCCAGTTGAATTTGCAATATGAATCATGAATGCATTAATTTCTTATTTGAAAACGTATATGTATGGAATTAGAATAGGTGATTTGCATGCATCAGGTGTTCAATAATTTAGAAATTGGTTTATCGGTCATAAAGTCAAAAGCAATGATAATTAGCTGATTAGCATACTTCATGATCCCTCAACAGAAGTGGAGACTATTACCCGAGTGAGTGTTTGAGCCTAATAATCGTTAATTCTGAGTGAAATAACACTTACTCTAAATGCGCTTTATTGTTTATCTCATCTTTTCAATAGCTTCAAAACATCAATTTACTTTAAATGTCTAGTATAATAGCAGATGAATTTAGCTGGTTTCAAACTCTGAATTAGTTGACTGAGTAACATCGTTTTGTAGAAGCATGATAGGGGGTCAATTTCTTTCAATTTGAGCCTATTAACCTTTTTTTTTTTTCTTTACATTAACCTCATTTGCTAGCCCATTTGAGCTGTTGTTAGCACAATTCCTTTTCTTACCATCATCTAAATCGTAACCACATGAAGTCTGTCCAAACCTGATGTGTTTTTAGGAAAAAAAAAAAGAGAGAGAAGTTCTCTTAGCTATTTAACACAAGTGTTTCAAAATAAATGCTGAAGAAAACAGTATGTCTAGTTTGATATTAGTGTCAAAAAAAAAAAGAGAAAAAAAAAGAGAAAAAAAAAAATCCCGCCACGCCCTTTGCACATTTTACCCTTTTCTTTGACAACCAATATTAACCTCATAGCCCCATTACAACCCGGTTTGGTCCCTCTTGATGCTATAAATCATGTGATCTCAGGATTCGAGTTCGGAGCAAGGAATTTTGTTTAAATTCAGAAGTTATTAATCTATGGCATTATTCCAGTCATGAAGCTATGTTAAATTCCCTGTTTTTTCATGAAAATACGTTCTTTGTATTTGGGATGACACCGAGTTTGAACTTGTTTTACATTTACTCTTAAAACGGTGACCCCCTTGTGTGTACACCCAAGGAATCGTTTTTTTTTATTGGAGGGAAAATCCATAGTAAGGTTTGAAGTCGAAACTTCAAGGGAGTAAGGTAGAATGATGGTCATCCTAATTACCATTCCTAAGATTGTATGACCTTTGACCGAAATCTGATTTAGAATATTCAACTGTATGATAGATAACTTGTTTTGTTCTATGCATTTTGGTTTTGAATTTGAAATTTTTATATTCACGTATGGGTTGACCTCTTCCTTCGCTTTTCATGTTTCTCCCTCATTTCTCCCTTGCTACAACGTAGTCAATAAGGTGTGAGGGTTTTGTTAAGAGAAAAGTATTAAGATCTATTTGTTCTTTCAACCAAGTTTGAAGGTAAGTACATTATGAACTATTTATGTGTTTTTCATGAAATCAAGTTATGGTCCCTCATGTCATGTTTACAAGCAAGTTTTAGGACTGGAGTTTAGTAGCTACGCACGAAGGTTCTTACCCCCATAAGTTGGTAGAATCTATCGTGTCTCCTCATGATGGAAGTTTAAGTTATCTCATGTTTAAATATGATTAATAGCTCATTTGTGCTTACTAAGATTTATCTCACCCCCCATGTTTTTCCCCCTCAGGTGAATATGAATAAGGAGTTTGGAATATGGACGTGGCGTGTGGTGATTTCAAGAATTTAAGTTTCAGTTTCTTGTTCTATGGATGTCTAATAGATAAACCTATTTAAGTTTCTCCTTTCTTTCTGTTGAAACTAAGTTTTCCAGTGTTAAAACTCTAGTTTTTTTTATATGAATGCTATAAAACATGTTTTGGAAATATATATAAGTTAAAGAAAGTCTTGATTCTCATTATTAAGTTACAGGTGTTTCATAGTGGTATCAAAGCAAGGTTTACTTTCCTGTAGATTCATTTTTTTTTTTTTTAAAAAAATTGAGCTTTTAGGGAGATTTGTAATATGGATTTTTTTTTTTTAAGGAAAATTGAAATTCACCACGTCTTATTCAAGTTTCCAATCTTCGGGTAAGGCATAATAGTTATTATCTTTATTCTCTATGGTTATTCTCTTAAGCTATATTTATGCACATATATGACACTCACATTAGAATAGTATGTGAAAGGTAATGATTCTTTTTTGTAATTGATTAGTATGTGTTTTTTAGTTAGTTAAAGTTCTCCAAAGTTAATTGTTCATAATTATAATGGAAATACTTATTTATGAAGAGCCTATTAGGACAAAATCGATTGGGAGTCAAGTCAATCAAGAAATGCTTTCACAATAAATCTTAATTAAACACTAATCTATTATTGAGTTTATTAATATGTGTAATCGTAAGAAGGCCTTTGTCACAAAGACCTAAATTGTCTAAGTATGAGATTTTAGTGGTCCACGTGTCCCCGCCCCAATGAAAAGAGGGAAAACAACCACAAAGCGAGGCTAACAAAATCAACAATCCCAATGACCAATTCGTATAATTCATTGATGCCATTCGCAACATGGTGCCACCTGCCACACCACCAATTGCACCTCTCCAAGCAAATCTAGGAAACAATGCAACCCTAGTCAAGCACTTCTAGAAGCTTCAACCCCCAACTTTCGAGGATGGGCTAGACCCTCTTGTGGTTAAGGATTGGATAACCACGATTGAGTGGATCTTCAATCTCATCGATTGCCTAGATTCTAGGAAAGTGACTTGTGTAGCATTCCTATTACAACAGGGAGCAAGGCACTAGTGGGATTTGATTGTTAGATCTAGACCTCAGGGACGTGTGTGGACTTGGGATCAATTTAAGGAACTTTTCCTCAAAAAATACTATCCAACCAATATCCTCAACTAGAAAGAGGAACAATTCCTTGTTTTGAAACAAGGCAACATGATGCTGAGTGAATATGAAAGAAAGTTTGATGAGCTATCGTGTTTTACTCCAGGGCTTGTGGATACAAAACTGAAATGAGGAAGGCATTTTAAACAGGGTTTGAGGGATGATCTTCGGCAAGTAGTTGTAACTTTTGAGCTAGGTACATATCATAAGGTGCTAGCCAGGGCCCATTTAGTCAACTTTAAAGAAGGCTCTGGTAGCAATAATAGGCTACCATAGTCTGGACAATTAGAGAAGCATAATTGGGAGGATAGAGGTAAAGGGAAGTAGGATTATTCAAAGAAAACTAGAGGAGGTCCAACACCAGGAAATTACCAATTGAACCCAATGTGTGGCAAATGTAAGAAACGTCGTGCTGGACTATATCTCATGGGAACTAGCACATGTTATAATTGTGGTGAAATGGGTCATATGGTCAAATTCTGTCCCAAGGGTTAGCTAAAGAAATAGCAGTAGCAACCATATCAATAGAAGCCAGGAAATCCCCCTAAGGGTCAAGCTAGGGTGTATGCACTCACAGCACAGGAAGAGGATTAGGACCGCAACATGCTGGCAAGTAACATTCTTATCTCCAGAATACCTGCTTATACTTTGATTGATTCTGGTTCCACCCTTTCTTTTATATCCCCTAAGTTCGTGAGTAAACTCAATGCACATAAGGAACATGCAAGTACTCCTTTAGAAGTAGCTATTCCCTTAGGAGGTGTATTAAGCACAACTTATGTAGTAAATACAGTTAAGGTGGAGATTGATGGAACATTTTTAGAAACGACCTTATATGTCCTAGATATCCAAGAGTTCGACATGATTTTGGGAATGGAATGGTTCTCCAAGCACCATGCGACCATTTTGTGTTTTGAAAATGAAGTAGTTTGCAAATGCCCTAAAGGAGTAGAGCTTCACCTTTTAGTAACCGAGAAAAAACTCATTCCCCATGTCATTTCAGCGTTAAAAGCTGAAAAACTCTTGCAGTTAGAAGGTTGTATTGGATTCTTAATGCCAGTAGCGGCTAAGGGAGGAAAAGAATTAATAGTGAATGATGTTAAGATAGTGAAGGACTTTCCAGAAGTTTTCCCGAACGATCTGAACAAAATGCCACCAAAACAAGAAGTAGAGTTCACTATTGACCTAGTTCCCAATTTTGTACCAATTTCTAAACCTTCTTATAGGATGGCACCAAAGGAGTTACATAAGTTGAAGACTCAATTAGATGAATTGTTGAGGAAAGGATTGATTTGACCTAGTGTATCCCCACGGGGAGCATCGATATTGTTCGTTACAAAGAAAGACAGATCAATGAGGATGTGCATCAATTACTGGGAATTGAATAGAATCACTACTAAGAACAAGTATCCTCTTCCCAAGATTGAGGACTTATTTGATCAGTTATGGGGTGCACGAGTATTTTCAAAGATTAATCTAAGGTCAGGATATCACTAGTTCAGGATCAGATCTAGTGACATCCCAAAGACAACTTTTAGAACTCGGTACGGTCACTATGAGTTTTAGTCATGCCCTTTGGCTTAACTAATGCTCTTGAAGTTTTTATAGACCTAATGAATTGATTTTTCTATGAGTACTTGGATCAGTTTGTCATTGTTTGTATTGATGATATCTTAGTGTGCTCTCGAAGTGATGAAGAGCATGAAAAACATTTAAGGGTGGTTTTAGGGGTCTTGAGGGAAGAAAAGCTATTTGCGAAGTTCAAGAAGTGCAAATTTTGGTTGGAGCAGGTGGTATTCCTTGTGCATGTAGTAACAACTCAAGGAATAAAAGTGGACCCCAACAAAGTAGAAGCAATGCTAAATTGGTCAAAACCAACTAATGTAAGTGAGGTTCGCAACTTTTTAAGTTTAGTTGGATACTACAGGTGGTTCATCCATGGGTTCTCCAACCTAGGAGGGCCTTTGACACAGCTAACTTGCAAAGGTACTAAGTTTGAATGGACGGAGAAATGTGAATCTAGTTTTGAAGAATTAAAGAAAAGGCTAGTCAACATGTCAGTATTAACTATCCCTGAAGGATCGGAAGGTATCGTTATCTATAGTGATGCGTCGAAACAAGGAATTAGGTGTGTGTTAATGCAGAGAGGTAAGGTAGTTACTTATTCATCAAGGCAATTGAAGCCCTATGAGAAAAATTATCCTACACATGACCTAAAACTTGTAGTAGTAGTGCATGCATTACAGATCTGGAGACATTATTTGCATTTGTTGTTTTACTTTTGTATACTTAGTTTTGATGATGAAAAATAATATTTTATTAAATCCCTAAGTTATGAATCAAGGTGGTGGTTTTCAACAAGAATCAATTTCAAGTGCTTTGTTAAAATGAAAAGCAAAAAGATTTATGATTTTCTATATTAGTTGGAGATTTGCAAAGTCAAGTATTTAGTCTTAAAAGAATCTCCTAAAATGATTTTTAAATTAGTTTTGAAGTCGTTGGTCAACATAGAGCTAAAATTGTTCTAAGGCAAAAGACCAACTTAAACATAAATGTGTTTGATGAAAATCCAATCTTAAGTATGAAAAATCATTTATGTTAATCTCATACTTCAAAATAAACTTTTGAAGCATGCATGAAAGGTTTTGGCTTGAAACTTAATCATATGAAAAATCTTTTAGTTCATGCATCATGTCTTGAAACTCATTTTGATAATGTTTCAATATTTTTCTAAGTCTAGAAAACTAGCACCTTATAAGGAGGCATATATGAAAATGTTTTCTTTTTAGAAAACTAACTCCCAGTAGTTCAATAGCTAACATTCATTAGTGATAAAATAATTTTTAACTAATTTTTCAAGAAATAGAAAGTGTATATCTTGGAGGTGGTAAAATCGCAAAATCCTAAGTTTCTACTAAAACTCAAATTCTACGTTCTTATTCTTATGGATTTTGATTTTTTAGATATTTTTATTGAATCCAAATGGGGGGTACTTTCTTATTTACATTTATGTTGTAATGTTTTCAAGCTTCATTTTGTTGAAAATCTTCCTCATCTGTCGACTGTGTGCTTCACGCAAAAGGAGTTGAATATAAGGCAAAGGAGTATCTAGAATTGGTAAAGGATTATGACTATGAAATCCTCTACCACCCAAGCAAAGCAAATGTGGTGGTTGACACCTTGAGTAGAAAGAAAATGAGCCAAGTAGCAACTTTAACAACCCAAAAACTTTTGCGGAAAGAATTTCAGAGGTTAAGCCTCGAGATAGTTGTTATGCCATCTAGTTCTAATGCTTGAATGGAAGCACTTTCCGTTCGACTGACCCTACATGATTGGATTAAAAGTCAGCAAAAGGGAGACCAATCTTTTGAGTATATCAAAGCTGAGATTGACATAGAGAAGTAGAAGGACTTGACAATAGCTGACAATAACACGTTCTACTACCAAGGGCGCCTGTGTGTGCCAAATTTTGAGGAACTGAAGTAGGAAATTCTGGAAAAGGCCTACTCCACTCCTTATTTTGTACATCTTGGAAGTATAAAGATGTATCATGACCTAAAGGTTGTGTTTTGGTATAGGAATGAAGGAGGACATGAAGGACCATCACGAGGATACATAGCATGCAACGGAAGCGGAAAAAAAAAAACTTTCCTCGTATTGATTAGAATCTAGGAAACTTACTTTTCCTTCGGATCACCGGACAGAATGAAGCAACAGGAGGAGGAGGGGCGGGAGCTTCTTCGCGTGGTGGAGATGACGGCTGTCCTGCAATCATTCGGCTCCTTCGCATCTAATCCGAATGTTCTCTTGATCTTCCAAGGTATGACTCAAGAACTCTTGGCCTCTCTTTTGGTGAAGAAGAGTAAAAAAAACCTTAGGTGAAAAACAACCAAGGAGAGAATATATATAGGAAGAACCCTAGGGTTAAAACCCTAGTGGGCTAAGTTCATTTAATTAATTTTCTAATTTGGGTTAGCCAAATTAATTAATTAAAAAATCGATGAACTATTATTTTATTCTAGCCCAATTAATTATGGACCATTCTGAATAAAATAATTCTCTCTCAATGTAATTCACCCAACAAGCCAAATGTATTAAATAATACATGAGTTATATCGAGCTACCCCGGGGACCAAAAGACAAATTATTCATGGCTACTAAAATAACCAAAATACCCTTGCTACCCAGTAGCTATATTTTGTCATTCTAAGTGTTCCAACTATCACCATATGGTAACACTGACCCCACGAATAATTTTGCATGTGCAATGTCTTTGACCTACTAGTGTAATGATGAAAATACCCCTCTGCGTAACACCCATCATTTAGAAAGGAATAATGTACTAACACCTCTCTAAATGATTTCTACCATCCTTAGATCACTAGTCCAATAATCCGTGACTACTCGAATGTACTTGCTTATCACTGGGAGCTACCCAGAAGAACACACTCTTAAGTCACGTTCCCAGGGCCCTGGATTATTTGATTATTCTTGGATAATCACAAGGGGGTGAATCATAGAAACTATCTTGTATTAGTCTGTCTTAGCTAATTAGAAACCATACTCCCAACTCACAAGGTTATTGATCTTTGATAGACCACACCTACAGTGAATCTAAGAATATAGCTCTAGGTTCACTAGACCACCAACTAATACTCAAGTATTAGAGTACTCATCCACGTAGTAGCAGTGATAGACTAGCTCCATGATAATTAGTACTTTGTCATTAGCTTCTATCACAGGTCCACTCTACGCATTCCAAATGCGCTTGTACAATTAGAGTAAACGGATTGTTTATTAGCTAAGGCAAGCCATCCTCCATTAGGATCTATTGCACAATGATCTTATCATGATAGAATGCCCAGTTCTATCAAAAGATCAAGAGTAATATTTTCTTGCTTATTAAGTACCCATGATTCATGCCTAACGGTGAAGAATGACCCATCACATGAATCACTTACTTAATAGCATGGACACTTTTCCAACAATTAAATGCAAATAATATATGTGCCATAAACTGACTAAAAGAAACATCATTACCATAAATTAAACAAAACGTGTCTTTAGGGCATACATTTCCAACAGGACATAGCTAAATTTGTTAAGAAGTGTTTGATATGTTAGCAAGTGAAAGCCAAAGACCAGTGATTGTTAGGGTTGCTGCAATGGGGGGGGTAAAATGGGAAAGAGGGGATGTTATAAAAGAGAGAGTAGAGAGCAAGCCTCATTCATTCTTCTCTCTCTCTCTCGTTCCTTTCCTCTTCTTTCCTTCTTCTTTCCCAATCTCTTATTCTTTTACTTAAAGCTTCAAGAGAGGAATTGAAGGCTGAATCTAGGGGGCTTTAGGTGGGGATTGGAGACCAAAGCTTGGGGACCATCTACTTCTCCAAAATCTTCCATTTGTGATCCAAGGCAAGTCCCTTCTAATTTTTTTATGGCAAGCGCCTAGGGTGGTTCTCTCTACTCAGGAAAAGACGACCCATATGATCATGTTTAGAATTATGAGTCACTGATGATGTTGCATGGATGGGATGACGACATAATGTGCCGAGCATTTTTCTTAACGCTATCAGGACATGCTCGGACATGGTTTAACAGCCTTCCAAAAGCCTCTATTTCATCATTTGGGCAACTTAGGACAGAATTTACCAAGGCTTTTGTTATTAACAGCCGAAGAAAAAATGATGCCACATATTTGCTCAGCATATGACAAGGGAATAAGGAATCCTTACGTCAATTTGTGGATAGATTTCACAATGCCACTCTTGAAGTCCCTGACTTGCCAGCTCAAGTGGCAGTGTCTGCTATGCTCCAAGGGACACGCCTCGTCTCTCTCCAAGAATCACTTTCCTTGGACCCCCTAGCATCCCTGGCCGATTTATTTGTCAGAGCAAACCGGTATATCCTCCACACTGAAATTATAAGAAATGTGGCAGGGAATGAGGACAAAGAAAGGAAGAGAAAGGAGAGCGAAGGGGAAGAAGAGTCTATTCGGCTACAGGAAAGGGTTAGAAGACCAGATGTACCTAAACCTCACTTTAATCATTATACTCGGCTTTTACAGCCCCGATCAGCTATATTAGCCGTAGTAGAGGGACAAGGACTCCTTAAACTACCCTGCAGAGTTGACTAACCTATGGGGAAAAATCAGGAAGAGTATTGCAGATATCATCGAACTTGGGGACACTCCACTGATCACTGCCGAGAATTGAAGAACCAGATCGAGATGCTCATTTGTGAGGGGCACTTGCAAAGATTTGTGAGAAATGAGGAAGAAGAAAATAGGGAACCCCGGCAAAGGGAAGACAGACATGATGGGCATGAAAGGCCAAACCCAAGGTAACAAGAGAGAGGAAGAGATCCCGCAAGATCTTCGTGTAGATAATGAGCTGACTCAATAGGCCATTCACATTATTTCTGGTGGGGAAACCCTAGGTGGGGACACATCAGCCTCCCGAAAGGCATACACCCGTCAAGCCTACCAAGTGAACTCAGTAATGGAGGTAAGAGATGATAAAGAGCCAATCATCTTCGCCCCAACTGATCGAGGTGATATAATACTCCCACATGATGATCCCATGGTAATCTCAACAGTCGTGGCTAAGCACCCTATCAGTAGAATTTTAGTAGATAGTGGTAGTTCTGTCAACTTGATCTACTGGAACTGTTTTGAACAAATGCATTTATCTCATGATCGATTGAAGAAAGTATCCTCACCCCTATATAGCTTCACTGGAGAAGTGATTCCAGTTGCAGGATCTATTCAACTACCTATCACATTAGGTGGAGACCCCCAACTCGTAACTCAACAAGCGAACTTTATGGTGGTTAAAACTTCCTTGGCGGCATACAATATGATCTTGGGACGCCCGTTGCTCAATGATCTAAGGGCCGTGGTATCCTCATGCTATCTATTGATGAAATTCCCCACACTCGTTGGAGTGGGACAGGTTCGAGGAGATCAGAAGAAAGCGTGAACTTGTTATGTGTCGTCAACAAAAGCGAAAAGAGCTGAAGAAACCTTGTCCATAGCCGAAAAAGCCATACATAAATCCTTGGAGGAAGGAGCTGCATGTAAACCTCAACCTGTTGAAGAATTAGAAGTAATACATATGAGTGAATCAGATTCTGAGAAAGTAGTATATGTGGGGTCCTAGCTTCCGAAACATATGAAAGAAGAAATTGCAAGATGCCTATGAGAAAATTTAGATGTATTTGCTGGGAAACCAAAAGATATGCCAGGAATCAGTCCAGAAGTAATATGCCCCAGTTCAAACCAGTCCGACAAAAGAAGCGAAACATTTCCCCTGATAGGCTACACGCATTAGAAGAGGAAGTTGACAAATTGCTAAAGGCGGGCTTCATTCGAGAAGTATTATATCCAGAATGGTTGGCCAATGTTGCTATGGTCCCGAAACCTAATGAAAAATGGCCTGTCTGTATGGATTTCACCAATCTCAATAAGGCATGTCCCAAAGACTCATACCCGCTACCACGGATTGACCGCCTTGTGGACAAAACGTCTGAATACCAGTTTCTAAGCTTTTTGGGTACTTTCTCAGTGTACCACCAGATAAGGATGTACCCTCCAGAGTAGGAAAAGATGTCATTCATCACTGAAAATGGGACATACTGCTACCAAGTCATGCCTTTTGGACTTAAGAACACCGGAGCCACTTATCAGAGCATGGTGAATAAGGTCTTTAAAAAACTGTTGGGTGACACCTTGGAAGCCTATGTTGACGACATGATCGTGAAAAGTCGAGAGAATGAATCCCATGTAGAAAAACTAACACAAGTGCTTGGGGTCTTTAACAATACAAGATGCGGTTAAATCCAGCGAAGTATGCCTTTGGAGTGCAGTCTGGAAAATTCTTGGGATACATGATCACACAACGAGGAATTGAGGCTAACCCTGAGAAAATTCAAGCAATATTGGACATGGAACCACCAGCATCAACTAAGGAAGTTCAGCGATTGACAGGGCGGATGGCAGCTCTCGGACGTTTTCTCTCCAAATCAGCTGAAATGGAGCTACCCTTCTTGCGAACATTAAGAGCAGGGAAAAAGTTTGAGTGGACAGAACAATGCCAGAGGTCATTTCAAGCGTTAAAGGAGTATTTGAAAAGAGTTCCCCTATTAACACGACCAGAGACTGGAGAGACATTGTACTTATACTTGGGGATAAGTGATGAAGCCGTAAGTGCAGTATTAATCAGGAAAGAGGGACAAGTGGATCGACCAGTATATTATGTCAACAAGGTATTACAAGGACCCGAGACACGTTATCCCATGGTAGAAAAAATGGCATTGGCACTGCTAAATGCATCCAGGAAGTTGAGGTCGTACTTCCAGGCTCATTCGATTATCGTACTTACAAATCAGCCCTTACCAAATATTTTACAAAAGCCCGAATGTTCGGGTCGCCTTACCAAATGGTCCATTGAGTTAAGTGAATATGATATCCAGTATCAACCTCGACAAGCTATAAAAGGTTAGGCACTGGCTGACTTTATTGTGGAATGTACCCACTCCACTAAAATAAGAGAAAATGCGTCGGCAGAATGGTTGCTGTTCGTTGATGGAGCATCTGGATCACAAGGAAGCGGAGCTGGGATAGTACTGATATCCCTTGAGGGAGAAACGTTGGAATATTCTCTGCGATTTGCTTTTCCAAGTACCAACAACGTGGCTGAGTATAAAGCATTAATTGTAGGGATGAAGATAGCAAGGAAACTGGAAGTAACACGATTAGTTGCCCATAGTGACTCTCAACTAATTGTGCAGCAGTTTTAGGGACAATACGAAACCAGAGAGCAAATAATGGCTCAATACTTGTGCAAAGTCAAAGACCTGGCCCAGACATTCCAGAGTTTCCAACTAACACAAATAAACAGATCACTTAACGGGCATGCTGATGCTTTATCTAAATTAGCCTTCACTAGAGAGATAACAGGAAGAACAGTATTTGTGGAGATGTTACACCGTCCAAGCATTGAAGAAAAAGAGGTATCATGCATTGAGGCAGGAACAGACTAGAGAACACCCTTCTATTGTTATCTCACTAGTAATGAATTACCAGATGATCCACAAGAAACGAGAAGGCTTAAGATGCGGGCTTCAAGGTTTACCATCATAGATGGGATATTATATAAGCGAGCTTACACTATCCCTCTTCTCAAATGTTTAGGCCCTCAAGAGGCTGAATATATTCTAGCAGAAGCTCATAGTGGAATGTGCGGAGAACACCTGGGAGCAAGAGCCCTAGCAACCAAAATTTTAAGAGCTGGTTTCTTTTGGCCTACACTAAGGTCAGATGCGCTAAAGAAAGTCAAATCATGTGACAAATGCCAACGACATGCTCCAGTCCAATCTGCCCCAATCCCTCAGCTGCAGCCTGCATTCTAGCCGATACCCTTCGCTCAGTGGGGTTTGGATATTTTGGGACCTTTTCCTCAAGCACCCGGGCAAAGAAAATTTTTAATAGTGGCTACTGACTACTTTACCAAATGGATTGAAGCTAAGGCATTGGCCACCATTACAGCACGAAAAGTAGAGGCAATGGTATGGAAAGACATTGTGTGCCGGTTTGGAATACCAAGAATTATTGTCACTGATCGTGGGAAGCAATTTGATTGTGACTCCTTTAGAAAATTTTGTGACAACCTAGGGATCCAACTAAGATTTGCGTTAGTGGCTTACCCCCAAGCTAATGGACAAGCTAAGGTCAGTAACCGAACTGTAACACCCAAGATTTTGTTTATTTCCTTTCTCGGTTCAAATATGTAATATCCAAAACTTTAATGTAAAGGTTGAATGTTGCAATAAAGTGTTTTGGGACCTAAAAACAAATATCATAACTTGTAATAAAGATAGTGTTGTTGCCAAAATACAACAATCTATTTTTTTATTGCAGTCAGACGCAAGTATCTCGGGAGTCGTGCCTTCATTGATGAAAAATCTGGACGAGGAATCGGATCTGAGGGAGTCTCAGGTCTGATAAACCAACAGAGCTTATGGTCTGATGGGCTGATAATCTTGCGGGCTGATGATCTGATGGCCTCAAAAATGATCTGGTGGCCAAAAGTGATCTGGTGGCCTCAAAGTGATCTGGTGGCCTAGGAGTGACGGGTGGCCTCAGAGTAACGGGTGGCGTCGTAGTGACGGGTGACCTCGGAGTGACGAGAGGCCTCAGAGTGACGAGTGACCTTGTGATGAACGAGTGGCCTGGTGACCGAGTGGACGGGTGGCCGAGTGGCCCTGATGGTGACCGAGTGGCCTGGTGACCGAGTGGCGTGGTGACCGAGTGGCCTACAAAACGAGAGCACCGTTAGGGCGCGGGTGGGGGTCCCCGCGCAAACCCTCCGATGCTTAAATTAGATCTCGACAGAAAATGTAAAATTGTACTTCAATTCCTCAAAATAGCGTACCCTGTTATGAAAATTGGGTCTTGTATTTATAGTGGAGGAGAGAGAGAAATCTAGCGATAATTTCGGAGAGAATCTCGGGGCTCGTTTCGGAATTCTCGGGGCCCATGGGCTGAATTACGAAGAGTCTTCTGGCGATGTCGGGTGGCCCCCACTTGGGTGGGGGTCTTTTCTCGCAAGCTGACCGAGTGGCCTCGGTCACTTGGTTTGAGCGAGTGGCCTTGGCCACTCGATCAGGTCGAGTAGCCAAGCCACTCGGCCATGCTGAGTGGCCTTGGCCACTTTGGCGGATGGCGGAGTGGCCTTGGCCACTCGGGTGTGACGAGTGACCATGGCCACTCGGTCAGGCCGAGGGGCTAGGCCACTCGACCACGCCGGTGCTTTTGGCCACTCGTCATGGCCACTCGGCCATGCCGAGTGCCTTCCTCTTGGCCCCAGCCGAGGGGTCTTTTCTGCTTCCTTGCTGCCGCTTTGTCTGCCTTCATCTTTTCAGATATATCAATTTCATACCCGATTTCCTCCTTGATTAAGCCAGAATATATCAAAACTCAAAACATGAAAGTTGTTGATAATTCTCTTTTCTTTCCATAGGACCTTGAATCAACTAAATCGGAGCTCGTATGAGAAAGTTATGGCCAAAAAACTTAGGTAGTGTCGTACCCACTTGGCATAACCGAGTGGGCCCTCCCCACTTGGTCTCGGCTTGACCTCTTGCTCCTTCGGCTTACTTCCTTGATCTCTTACAACCCGTTGGGTCTTTGGGCATCATGTCCATGTCTCAAGACTATTTTTTAGGTCTTGTGATTTTCCATGTTTACAGGTCATATCAATTGCTGCCTACTCTTTTAGCCGGAAGGTTCGGATGAAAGAGTATCTTGTCCGGTAAACTTTTGAACACCACTTCTCTTTTAGATTCTTAATCTTCTACACATCCTCTCGAGCTTGTTTGCACATCATGCTTTTAAATTTCTGGACTCTTGTGATTTTCAACTCCTTTGTAGAAGTATGATGTAGATATACTAGTAAGTTTGCTTTCCATAGATGTTGAACTATCCATCGAACGATGAGTTTGATTCTGCTCCCAGTTATTGTGTTATGCGCGAGACAATAGGCTTGAATGTAATTTTATCTCGTTGCCAGGCCATGGGCAGGACAACGGGCTTGATCGAATTTTACCTCGTTGCCGGGCCATAGGCAGGACAACGGGCTTGATCGAATGTTACCTCGTTGCCGGGCCATAGGCGGGACAACGGGCTCGATCGAATGTTACCTCGTTGCCGGGCCATAGGCGGTGTTGGAAATGTATGCCCTAAAGACACGTTTTATTCAATTTATGGTAATGATGTTTTCTTTTAGTCAGTTTATGGCACATATATCATTTGCATTTAATTGTTGGAAAAGTGTCCATGCTATTAAGTAAGTGATTCATGTGATGGGTCGTTCTTCACAGTTAGGCATGGATCATGGGTACTTAATTAGCAAGAAAATTATTACTCTTGATCTTTTGATAGAACTGGGCATTCTATCATGATAAGATCATTGTGCAATAGATCCTAATGGAGGATGGCTTGCCTTAGCCAGTAAACAGTCCGTTTACTCTAATTGTACAAGCGCATTTGAAATGCGTAGAGTGGACCTGTGATAGAAGCTAATGACAAAGTACTGATTATCATGGAGCTAGTCTATCACTGCTACTACGTGGACGAGTACTCTAACACTTGAGTGTTAGTTGGTGGTCTGGTGAACCTAGAGCTATATTCTTAGATTCACTATAGGTGAGGTCTATCAAAGATCAGCAACCTTGTGAGTTGGGAGTATGGTCTCTAATTAGCTAAGATAGACTAATGCAAGATAGTTTATGTGATTCACCTCCTTGTGATTGTCCAAGAATAATCTAATAATCCAGGGCCCTGGGAACGTGACTTAAGAGTGTGTGCTTCTGGGTAGCTCCCAGTGATAAGCAAGTACATTCGAGTAGTCACGAATTATTGGACTAGAGATCTAAGGATGGTAGAAATCATTTAGAGAGGTGTTAGTACATTATTCCTTTCTAAATGATGGGTGTTACACAAAGGGGTATTTTCGTCATTACACTAGTAGGTCAAAGACATCGCACATGCAAAATTATTCGTGGGGTCAGTGTTACCATATGGTGATAGTTGGAACACTTAGAATGACAAAATATAGCTACTGGGTAGCAGGGATATTTTGGTCATTTTAGCAGCCATGAATAATTTGTCTTTTGGTCCCCAGGGTAGCTCGATGTAACTCATGTATTTTTAATACATTTTGGCTTGTTGGGTAAATTACATTGAGAGAGAGAATTATTTAATAGTTCATTGGTTTTAATTAATTAATTGGGCTAACCCAATTAGAGAATTAATTAAAAATGGACTTGGCCCACTAGGGTTTTTAACCCTAGGGCTCTCCCTATATATATTCTCTCTCTAGTTGTTTTAAACCCTAATTTCGATTTTCTCTTCTTCACCAAGAGAGGCCATGAGTTCGAGTCATACCTTGGAAGATCAAGAGATCTGATGCGAAGAAGCTGACGGATCGCAGGACAGTCGACGACTCCACCACGCGAAGAAGCTGTCGCGCCTCCTCCTCCTATCGCTTCATTCCGACCGGTAATCCGTAGGAAAAGTAAGTCTCCTAGACTCAAATCAATTCGAAGATAGTTTTGATGCTTAAATCGCTTCCATTGCATGCTTTGATCCTCGTTTTCGTTCCTTCAGGCGGGACAATGGGCTTGATCGAATGTTACCTCGTTACTGGGCCATAGGCGGGACAACGAGCTTGATCGAATGTTACCTCATTGCCGGGCCATAGGCGGGACAACGGGCTCGATTGTGTTTTACCTCATTGCCGGGCCATAGGCAGGACAACGGGCTTGATCGAATGTTACCTCGTTGTCGGGCCATAGGCGAGACAACGGGCTCGATCGCGTTTTACCTCGTTGCCGGGCCATAGGTGGGACAACGGGCTTGAGTTTATTTTTCCTGTAAGCAGAGCATAGCAAACAAACTTTCACAAAGTAATGTGTAATGGAAATGCTTACATTTTTTGAAATAAGTGAGTACATCCACTGTTTCATTTTGGGTCTTATTGTTGCCTCCGAGCACGAAATGTTTAGTTTCTCGATCTTTAACATAGGCTCTCTTCAATGTGTCTGAATTTTGCTCCCATTTTTCTCTTTGAGGGTATTAATGGTAGCTAACTGCCTTCTTCTAAGGGCATGTCCTTTCGTGGCTTGTCTAGATGGAATAAGAGGAGTCCCTTACCGTAGTTTCACTGCCCGAGATGACATGCATGGACTCATGAACTGGTTCATTGTCTAGAGGTGGATTCTCTCCGTAACCCCTTCCTCTCTCTTGACATCTCTGATTTGATCTCCCCCACTCTTCCTGTCTATCTTCTCCTCTTTGAGGATCACCATCTTTGACCTGTACATACCTTTGAAGATGTCCTTCACGAACTAGCATCTCAATCTGATCTCTTAACTCCCGGCACTGGTCAGTGCAATGACCACGGGTTCTGTGATATCTACAATATTCTTCTCTATTCTTCCCCATTGGATGGTCAACCTTTTTCGGGAGTCTAATGAGACCTGACCCTTCGATGGCTGCAAGTATGGTTGACCGAGGTTGGAGGAGTTTGGTGTAATGGTGGAACTGGGGCAGAGGTATATCTGATCTTCTAACCCTTTCCTGTCTTCGAATAGACTCTTATTCCCCTTCTTGCTCCTTTCTCTTCTTTTCTTTGTCTTTATTCCCTGCCACATTCCTCATAATTTCAATGTGGAGGATATACCTATTTGCTCTGACAAATAGATCGGCCAGGGACATTGGGGGGTCTAAAGAAAGTGACTCTTGGAGAGAGGCGAGGCGTGTCCCTTGAAGCATAGCAGACACTGCGACTTGGGCCAGCAAGTCGAGGACTTCCAGGGTGGCATTACGAAATCTATCCACCAATTGACGTAAAGATTCCTTATTCCCTTGTCGTATGTTGAGCAAATATGTGGCGTCCTGTTTCCTTCGACTGTTAATCACAAAAGCTTTAGTAAATTCTGTCCTAAGATGCCCAAATAAGGAAATGGAGGCTTCTAGAAGGCTGTTAAACCATATTCGAGCATGTCCTGACAGTGTTAAGGAAAATGCTCGGCACATTATATCGTCATCCCACCCATGCAACATCATTAGTGACTCATAGTTCTGGACATGATCATATGGGTCATCTTTTCCGGAGTAGAGGGTGATTTGTGGCATTTTGAATTTTTGAGGCAGTGGTCTCTCTAATATATCTGTCGTAAAAGGACTTTTCCTTCGTTGGTGTTCTTCTGTTGCAGGGATCAGCTTTTTTCGCTCAAGCACTTCTTCTACTACTCGTTTCATATCATCCCTCATAGTAGCTGTTGTCTGATTGTCATATCTTGTTGGGGTACTGCCCACTGTTTCATGATACCTTCGTCTTTGAGGGCTTCTAGTCCTGTTTTCCATTCTGGGGTTTTCATTTCTTCGTGGTACGGAATGAGGGTTCTTCCTTGGAGGTGATGACCTAGGCCTACCCTCTCGTCTAGGCGTAGATCGAGAATGAGAATCGGGAGTAGCTTCTTGGTAGGAGTCAGCCCCTGCTTCGGGTTGAGGTTCTGGGAATGGCATAAACTTTTTTAGTGTGTCAGGTAATGTCCCTACAGGCATCATACCTTGGAGGATACCAGCCATGTCTCGAAGTGCTTGCATGCCTTCAACGTGTTGTTGTCTCAATGCTTCATACTCTTCCCACGGTACCGTATGTGATGGCTGTCGTGAAGCCCCAGCTTGATCAGTAGGAGGTAGCCTTGAGCTGATAAATGGTGGCGATGGGATTGTTTGGTTCCCCACCTGCGGGATGGAGCGGTCGTCTCCTTCAGGTTGAGCATTATGTGGGGGAGGAGGTGCTCCCTGTTGCTGAGTGTTTCGTGGTGGTAGGCGTGTTTCAACGCCTTGAGAGAGAGTTCGTCCGTGTCCACGGGTGTTTGCCATTCTCGAGTTGACTTTTTGTCTTGCGTTTCCCACAGACGGCGCCAATTGTTGTTGCCAAAATACAACAATCTATTTTTTTATTGCAGTCAGACGCAAGTATCTCGGGAGTCATGCCTTCACTGATGAAAAATCTGGACGAGGAATCGGATCTGAGGGAGTCTCAGGTCTGATAAACCAACAGAGCTTATGGTCTGATGGGCTGATAATCTTGCGGGCTGATGATCTGATGGCCTAAAAAATGATCTGGTGGCCAAAAGTGATCTGGTGGCCTCAAAGTGATCTGGTGGCCTAGGAGTGACGGGAGGCCTCGGAGTGACGGGTGGCCTCGGAGTAACGGGTGGCGTCGTAGTGACGGGTGACCTTGGAGTGACGAGAGGCCTCGGAGTGACGAGTGACCTTGTGATGAACGAGTGGCCTGGTGACCGAGTGGCCGGGTGACCGAGTGGCCCTGATGGTGACCGAGTGGCCTACAAAACGAGAGCACCGTTAGGGCGCAGGTCGGGGTCCCCGCGCAAACCCTCTGATGCTTAAATTAGATCTCGAGAGAAAATGCAAAATTGTACTTCAATTCCTCAAAATAGCGTACCCTGTGATGAAAATTGGGTCTTGTATTTATAGTGGAGGAGAAAGAGAAATCTCGCGATAATTTCGGAGAGAATCTCGGGGCCCATTTCGGAATTCTCGGGGCCCATGGGCTGAATTACGAAGAGTCTTCTGGCGATGTCGGGTGGCCCCCACTCGGGTGGGGGTCTTTTCTCGCAAGCTGACCGAGTGGCCTCGGTCACTCGGTTTGAGCGAGTGGCCTTGGCCACTTTGGCGGATGGTGGAGTGGCCTTGGCCACTCGGGTGTGACGAGTGGCCTTGGCCACTCGGTCAGGCCGAGGGGCTAGGCCACTCGGCCATGCCGAGTGGCCATGGCCACTTGGTAATGCCGAGTGGCCGGGGCCATTCGGTCACGTCGAGTGGCCGTGGTCACTCGGTCACGTCGAGTGGCCTTGGCCACTCGGCCATGCCGAGTGGCTTCCTCTTGGCCCCAGCCAAGGGGTCTTTTCTGCTTCCTTACTGCCGCTTTGTCTGCCTTTATCTTTCCGGATATATCAATTTCATACCCGATTTACTCCTTGATTAAGTCAGAATATATCAAAACTCAAAACATGAAAGTTGTTGATAATTCTCTTATCTTTCCATAGGACCTTGAATCAGCTCAATCGGAGCTTGTATGAGAAAGTTATGGCCGAAAAACTAAGGTAGTGTCGTACCCACTCGGCATAACCAAGTGGGCCCTCCCCACTTGGTCTCGGCTTGACCTCTTGCTCCTTCGACTTACTTCCTTGATCTCTTACAACCCGTTGGGTCTTTGGGCATCATGTCCATGTCTCAAGACTGTTTTTTAGGTCTTGTGATTTTCCATGTTTACAGGTCATATCAGATAGCTTGTCTCCAACAAATGGGAATATTAACAATGATGAATTCTTATTTAAGAAGGCTTGAGTTAGAGAGTTAGGATTAGCTTGTTTGATAATTTTCCCTAAAGTCTTTGTAATGATGAGCTTTACCCCAAAAGTCTTGGAATTGCTTAACTTGGAAGACCTTGTTTGGAAGACTTGTGTTGGCTTGCAAAAGAAGAGAATGATAGAGCTTATCCTAAAGCCACGTGAGAGAGTATTTGGAAGTTTAAGATTGGAAGAAAGGAGAAGCTTAAATAGGAAGATAAAATTATTCAAAGGAAGTAATGATTGATTCTTACCCCAAAAGTCTTAAGTGGCATGAGTTGGAAGACTATGAGTGGCTTGGAAGAGAAGAGATAAGGGTCTTTGGGTGTTCTTATGGAAGTCACGTGAATGGGAGGTTTGGTTGGAAGGAAGTAAAGGCTTAAAGGAGAAGATGAAATCAAAATCAAAGATTGTAATGATTAATTTTTATCCTAAAATTCTAAAATTGGAGGATTATGATTGGCTAGGATTTAGCTTACAAGGGAAGAAGATGATAAGGCTTATCTTGAAGGCCATGTGAAGGTGTGGATTGGAGGAAGTGGAAGCTTGCTTGAGAAGATTGCAAGAATTTCAAAGTGTAATTATTACTTGGGTGGAAAATGAGCAACTTGGAGGCCAAGTAAAATCTTGAGGATTTGGGCATTTAAATGCTATACAAAGGGAAGGAAATAAGGCCACGAGAAGCTAAGGAGAAGGAAAGAAAGTTAGTGCAAGAAAAATCAAAGGAAAAAACAAAGAAAAAGTAAAGAAGGAAGGAAAGAGAGACCTGGATGGAAAACTGACAAAACAGAAAGGAAAATGAGAAGTTAAACTACTTTTCTTTCCGTAGAGTCGTAGATCACTGAAAGGGAGTCCATAGGTTCAAACAGAAGGTGAATCGGAGTTAAAATGAGCAAGATATGGCCGTTTTAATTTTGGGTTGCAAAATAGAGAAGGGGCAGCGCGTGGCCACCCTTCCGGGGGCCCATGAGGGCGCATCCGACCTCCGTTTAGCCTGAAATTCTCACCGTTGTTCTCCTATTTTAATTACCTACAACCCTGTGTAAAAATATTTAAGGTTGGATTCACTTAAATGCATGATTTCTGTAGAAAAACAAACCCGGTAAGGTGTGAAGCCTTAAACATTCAAATCTTGTCCAACCAAGTTGAGGTAAGTACATTATGAACTATTTATGATGTTTAAGCATGCCCATGAATTATGTTATGTGGTCCCTTATGATATGTTATGTTCACGCAAGTTTCGAGACCAGAGCTCGGTAGCGCCACGCACGAGGGTTCGTGCCCCCGTAGTTGGTGGAACCTCTCGTGTCTCCATATGATATGTTATGTTATGTTATGTCATGACTTGTTTAAATATATATGATAGTTCTCTTGTACTTACTGAGACTCACAAGAATCTCATCCCATATTTTTCCCCCCAAGTGATTATGAATGAGGAGACTGGAGAACGGACGTGGAACATGGTGGCTCATTTAAAAAGGATTTATGTAAATCTAGTGGCTACTTGAAGATAATTTTTAATAGTCAAAATGATGTTTCTCTCTTCCTGTAATAGAAAGGTTTTTCAATATTACACTCTTATGGTAGATATACACCATTGCTGCACTATATGTCCTTAAAGATTATATAAGTTTATGAAAAGAGCCAAGTCTTATTTTAAGTCAAGATTTCTCGGCATGGATGCTGTTATATTTGCTAAGTCTTTCTCTCTTCTATTGAAGCTATGTTTTCAGTATCAAAATTTATATTTACTCGAAACATGCTCTGAATCTTATTATGTTCAAAACTTTACTTAAGTTTATAAAAGTTTTGTTCCTTAAGTTTTCGTCTGTGCTAAACTTTGAATTTCATATGGATATTATTATTTTTAAGCATGTTTTTAAGATTACGGGTGTCACACGAACCATACAGCATGGCCTAAAAACTCGACTTGAAGGAGCCAGGGGTACATGGGCAGACGAGCTACCCACTATTTTATGGGCTCATCGAACGACTAGTCGAGTTGCAACGGGAGAAACTCCGTTCAATCTTTTATATGGGATAGAGGCCTTGATTCCCATTGAAATTTTAGCTAAGTCCCCGAGATTGATGGCATATGAGGAGGAGGATGGTGCGAGGAATTCTAAAGCATTGCGAGAAAATTTGGATCTGATTGAAGAGTAGAGGGATAACACGGCCATGAAGATAGCTGCATATCAGAGAAGAGTAGCCAGTTACTTCAATTCTCGGGTTAAGAACAGACCCATGAAAGAATGAGATTTGGTACTTCGAAGATCTGTTGTAACCAACGTGCTAAGGGATGATGGAAAGTTACGAGAAAATTGGGAAGGGCCATACCACATCCTAAAGCTGATTGGACCCAACACTTGCATTTTACAAACTCTTGCGGGAGATACCGCGGGGAAAACATGGAATTTGAACTATCTGAAGTTGTATACAAACGATGTACCTGAGAAATTATCTGCAGTAATATAAGTCCTAAATGGGACCGTGGACATAGGCACATTTTGCCGAACCACGTAAAAATGCTTATGTGCGAATGATTGTCATTTTATTTTAAATTTTCAGAAAGGTAGCTCATGCATGATCAAGCCCGTTGCCCCTCCTATGGTTTGGTAACAGGGTAAAACGCAATCAAGCCTGTTGCCCCGCCTATGGCCCGATAACGGGGTAAAACGCAATCAAGCCCGTTGCCCCGCCTATGGCCCAGTAACGGGGTAAAACGTAATCAAGTCCGTTGCCCCACCTATGGCCCGGCAACAGGATAAAACACAATCAAACCCATTGCCCCGCCTATGGCCCGACAACGGGGTAAAACACAATCAAGCCCGTTGCCCCGCCTATGGCCCGGCAACAGGGTAAAACACGATCGAGCCTATTGTCTCACCTATGGCTCGGCAACAGGATAAAATGTGATCAAGCCCGTTGCCCTGCCCATGGCCCGGCAACGGGATAAAACACGATTAAGCCCGTTGCCCCGCCTATGGCACGGCAACAGGGTAAAACACGATCAAACCCATTACCCCGCCTACGACCTTGCAATGAGGTAAAATTCGATTCGAGCTCGTTGCCCCATTTACAGCCCGGCAACGAGGAAAAATACACTCAAGCTCGCCGCATCATGCATGATTTAATAACAAAAGAAAATTCTTGGCCTCGTATCACCAGAGACGGTAATAAAAGGGTAAATCAAACAATAAAGAGCAAAGTGCGTTGGATAGAACAAAGAAGAAAATATTTCATTGATAAAGCAATAGCTCCCCTAAAAAAAAAAAAAATAAGAGAGCAACAGCGAAAAGCGAACTACAATGAGGGCCTACTCGCTGGAGCAAGACTTGCGAGACGAACGCTTAGTATACCCAAATGACACAACAGGAACCTTAGGAGACACTGTGGGAAGTTCCCCTTCTTCAACTTCAGCCGTGTGAAGGACATCTTCAGCAGCTGCGCCAGGATCTTCTTCAATGGCTCCAGGGTCGACCGCCATGCCTTCTTCCCCAGGATTGAAAGGAAACGGAACCTAGGGGCCAGTCAAATTTTCCAAATCATCCACTAAGTAAGAGTCCAAGTAAGAAGAAAGACTCATGGGCTCATTTGGTTCATATTGACGCCAATCTACTTGATGAGACTCTTCAACCTCGAGAGTAATAAAAAGTTCAAGAAAACTCTCTCCTGGACACTGAGATTCCAGATGGGCACGAGCCAGATAAAATCCATATTTCAGAAAGTCTGAAGCATATCTTCCCTTCCTATCTTGGTAATCTTTGGAGAGACGATATTCCTCCACTGCCTCGGCCCGAATAGCCCGGGCATCCCTATGACTTATCTTCAGTTCTGACAGGTGTAAAGAGTGTTCCTGCACAAGTACTTCATGTCGCGCCATCAACCCAACATTTTTCTGCTCTCCAGCTTCTAGCCTAGGGCATAAATCTTGAATTTCCCTTTGATGGCCCGAGGTACCTGATCGAGACTGTCGAACCTCGATGATTGTAAAATAAATATATATTTCGGATCTGTAGCAAGGGTGCGACCCCAAAGTCGTCTCTCAAAGGAACCTCAATACAAATCTGTTATGACAAGAATTGAGCGAGGGGGTTTTTTTATGAAAAAGAAAGTATGAAGATTGAGTAAGAATATAAAAATGAAACTGTCTATGGATCCAAACGCAACCAGTTACAAATCTTTCCCTTAAACCAGGTTTTCATCATCCCTTCTTATAGATTAGATCTAGCAGAGTTTCAACACCCAAAATCTGCATAAATATATCTCCAACAACCGTCTAGAGATCAAATCAAAGCTGATATAAAAATCAAAGAAAACCTCCTTCAATCAGTCTACCAATTTTAATCTTCATTCACACAGATTCCAGAACCTAGTATCCATAACCATCATACCAAGTTATTTATTTCTGCTTCTTTCCTTCGTGTGTTATATCAACCGACTATAGCATTAAAGCCGCAATGTAGAAAAGAGAAATCCACCTCGTATATGTTCATACAACCGTCTTGAACATGCACTAGAATAAGCGAAAAAGAAGTAGAGAAAACTTGAAACAAATATAATTGAAATTCAAACCGGATTTCGTAGAAGCTTTCGGGATTCAAACCATGGAATAAGTTCGGATTTGCAACTGATTACAAGTGTTTAGCCCTCCATGGAGGAGAAAACAGAGAAAAAATGGCTACTGTTCATGAGAAAAAAAGTAAAAATCAATTAAAAATTAATCATCCTCAGCTAATGGCCTCCTAAGGTGCTTAAATAGAGCTTAAGGAGGAAACCCTAGGATACCACAACTTCACAGCCAATTTAAAATAGGATAACGTGCGTTCTAGCTTCGGCCCCTTCATAAAAATTGTAGATAAGGAAGAGTAGATGAATTTGGGCTTTTAAATCACTTGATTTGGATATCGGACGCCCAAGTTATGGCCTTTTAAAGAATCAGTGTTCAGTATAGCTTTCCTAATTTAACCCAGCTATCTGGTCTCGACTTTGAAGCGATATTTGGAGGCCCAAACGAACTTGGATTTAGACAAACCATACCATTACAGAAAGCCTAAGAAGTCCTCTACAATATCTCTGAAGAAATCATTCACGTTCTGGGATTATAACTTGGCCAAAAACTTGAAAGAAGCATAGAAGATCAAATCTGTGAGCACACTTTTGCTTCTTTGTCTCCAATCTCCTTGTTTCCCTTCTTGCCATCAAAATTTCTCATGACCCAGGAAGCCCTAATCTGTCCAAAATAAGAAAAAATAGTGTGAAGCCCAATTCCTATAAAATAAAATAAAACAAAATCAAGATGAATAAAATGATACAACTAACGTGCAAAAAGACTAAATATGAGGGCTAAATAATATGAAAATATGCGCTCTATCAGTACCAGTAGAAACCTCGGACAGCCGATCATGCATACGTCCAATCTCTTCCTCGGCATTCTTCTTCCCAAGCTCCACCCGACAAGAACGACCCTTTAGCTCTTGACGTTCTTCATTCCAGGAAGATTGGCATCTCCTCCAATCTGACATTTGGGCCTCCACTTGCTCACGATAAGCCCTATCCCTGGCATTGGAGGCAACCATTCCTTGGATCCCTTGCACCAGGAGCTGCTCCGCTTCATCCCTAGTTTGGGCATAGTTGCCACCAATAAATCGTCTTTCCTCTCGAGGGAGAATGGTGAAATAAATGAGACGAGCGCCAATCCCTGGTTCAGTAACAGAGTCTGTCTCTAATACCCCTGGGGAAACTTCAAAGTCCCGACCAGTAAGTTTCATACCATCTTCGAGAATCATAGTATGTCTCATGTCGCCTGGAGGGGGAAGTATAGGAGGTGGCCTCAATGATTTCTCGCCTTCAAGATGGCGGCGATCCTTCATATTAGGAATTACGGGATGGCGACATTCTTCCTCCACCCAGGCCATGTCGCCAACAAATCTAGAAGACGAACTTCGCCCCCCTCGAGAATTGGGAGCAAGAGATGGGATATTGACGGCTTCTTCATGAGAGAGAGGAATTGATGATGGACTTTCCGTATGAGAAGGAACTTTAGCACTCGAGGGGTTGCTTCTCGGGCGACGCTACCTTTCCACCCCCGTGGGAGAAACGCCAGCAGGCCTACGTGACCGAGGAGGGCGAGAACTTGTAGCTCCCTCGGTACTAGGTGTAGGAACTCCAGACGCTATCGCAACACGCGCCTCCTCTTCGCGGTGGCTTCTACACAACTCCATCAGCCTGCTCAATTCAGCCATCTCTGAAAAAATTAACGCAAAGCATTCAATATGGGAAACATAATACAACAAAGAAAAATAAAGACAATGTCAAAAGATATTCTACCCCCAGGAGTGTTTTCCTCTTGAGGATCGAAAGGAGGATGCGAAGACGATTCAGGTATTTCCATCTCCTCCTCCCCGACTCCTTCCATTTCCTGGTTGGATAGTGTAGAAGATTGAGGAGGAGTAGTTGGCGTGACGACCCCCCAACCCATCCATGAAGTATTATCAAAGACTCGTAGCTCTAAATATGATCGTCAAGGTCATCTTTGCGAACATAGGGGGTAATATGTGGCATTTTAAACTTTCTCGATAGTGGCTTCCCCAATATGTTCTTAATGAATGGGGATCTTTGTCTTGGTTGTTCCTCCACAACTTAGACCAACCATTTTTGTTCAAAGAATTCTTCAACCACCCTCTTCACATCATCCCGTATACTCATTGCTGTAACACCCTTAATTTTTTTGGGGCGTTAAATAACTTAGGATTTTAGGAATTTTTGTTTTTTCACAACACATCTATTGATGCACAACATACAATTCTGAAAAATCCCAATATTACCTTCTCAGTCTATCAAACTTAAATAGCTAAGACATGTGTTATAATTACAAATGCTGAAACTAAATCAAACCTAATATGGTACGTAACCATAATGCTTTATTTACCATATAAGCGACTGTTCCTTACAAAAAAATTAATTTTTTGCGCCGCTTTTAAAAACTGCCATAAAATTCATTAAAAAATTTAATTTTGTGGCGGTTTTCAAAAAATACCACTAAATTTAAAAAAATAATAATAATTAAAAATTAAAATTAAATTTAGCAACAATTTTTGAGAAACCATCGCTAAATTCAGAAAATAATTAAAAAATTAAAAAATTAAAATAATTTAATATTTGCAACGATTTTGCAAAACCGCCGCAAAATTCATTAAAAAATTTAAGTTTGCGATGGTTTTAAAAAATTGCGACTAAATTTAGGAAAAAAATAAATAATAAAAGATTTCAATTAAATAACATTTGTGGCAATTTTGAAAAACCATCGCAAAATTCATTAAAAAGTTTAATTTTGTGGTGGCTTTAAAGAATAGCCGCTAAATTTAGAAAAAAAAATAATTAAAAAATAAAATTCTTTAAAAAATTTAATTTAAAAAAATAAAAATAAATTTAACAAATTTTTAATATTTTTATAAAAATATATAAAATCTTCTTTTTATTTTTTAATCAATTAATTTATTCCATTATTCTTTTAAAATATAATCAATTAATTTATGTTTTTTAATTTATTTAAAAAAATATAAATATATTTATGAAAAATAGTTGTTGAATTAGTATATAATTTATTTGTGCAAATATATAATTAGAAGGCTTCACTGGTCAAATGATTTCACGTGCGTATGCGTGTAGAGGAGGTCTTGGGTTCTAAATCGGGGTAGGGGAGAAGAAGGCTGCGAAATTAATTTCCAGTATCACCACATGGCGCACGGATATACGGCCACGTGGTGCGCAAGGGTCGGACACGCGCAGCAGCCTTACGCATGGGCAGGGTTGTCAAAAATTTAAAATTTTTTAAATTTTGAAATTTCAAAAATTCAAAATTTTTGCAGTTGTTCTGAAACCGCTGCTAAAATTCAATATTTTAGAATTTTTTTTGTGGCGATTTCAAAACCGTCGCTAAATTACTTATTTTGTGGCGGTTTTTAAACCATTGCAAAAAATATGACTTAGCGGCGGTTACTCCAGCAGTTGTTGAAAATCGTCGCTAAATGCTCCGTAATGGCTGATTTAGTCGCTGTTAAATGCAAAAAAGAACCGCTGCTAAATGCCATTTTTTTTGTAGTGGTTCAAGACGTTTACAAAACATGTTACATGGATATTATCTATCGAAAGTGATAACAGGCGCCTCAAACATAACCGAAAACATACTAAAGTTTACATAGGTTCACACCAAAAATCAAAGACATGCTAAACATACTACATACGGCAAAATAAGCTTATTGTTCAGCTATCTCCTTTCCTTTAGAGATACTTGTCAAACCTGAAACATTTGAATATTCCAGGGACACAGTCTAATTAGAAGATGAATATTCTAAGAACTCCAAAATAGTTTAGAGCAATTCATGAACACCATAAAACGTATGAGGAAACAACAAGGACTACTCCGAAGTGCCTCAGGAACACATCAGCCTCCTCCAATGAGAATTTTCTCAACGGCGCATGCATAGTGCCTCTTGAGAGATCCCTAACCATGTTACCTTAGCCCGACCTCACAGAACTCATGCAATCACCACATCATTATCCCTTAGAATCACGATTTTCCCTACGAGAGCTTTCTTGATGGTACACGCATAGCTCCTCTTGGGGGATATCCAGACTTTTGCCTTTGAGCAACAACATATAGGTACAACAGTATGGGCACACGAATTTTATAATTACAACAGTTGAAAACCAACGACATATATTTTTCAAGGAAACACATTTCATATATGCAACATGATTTTACGTAAGAGAACAATAGGAGTTCGTATATAGGAACGTTACACAAAACACGTTTCATACAATAGGAGTTTTACACAAAAATATGAGTTTGAGTACCGGAGTCTTATCTTGAACTTAATTTGGGATTTCTCAAAATTCGTGCTCAACCTTGATTCTCATGCTAGGCGCACTATTGCTCAAACTTGAGCCTCAACGATCCCTAGCCATCATATTTATTCAAAGGAATATCAATATCTATTTTTTCATATTTTTCACTATTTTCTCCTAAAAAATCCAAAATAAATACCTCTTCAATCATTTTTTCAAATTATCCTCCACCATAGATCATAAAATATTTTTCTCAAAATATTAAAATTAAATTAAAAAATTTACCTAGTCCCACACGCCCTCACGCACCTACGCATGACCTACGCGTATTAGACTACACGTGTAATACACGCGTCGGTCATCTTCAAGCCTTTTTAGTCGCCGGTGATTGCTCCGACCATATAATATTTGCACCACCTCGTAGCCTACCTCAAGTCAATCCTAATGGTATGCTCCCTAGCCAGAAACCACTGCTAGAAAACCTCCAAATAGGGAAAAATCAATTCGGTTCTGGCCACCTCTTCAATTTTTTGGCCACCCTTCAAACACCCCTGAAACCATCACGAAAACACTCCAAATTCTCTAGAAATGACCCCTAAGACTTCTAAAGCAAAATCCCTCTATCAAATCTCTCAAAAACTCACCAAAAATCCAACAATGGAATGCTCTAAAATCAGCCGAAACCCTCTCCTATTTATAGACGAAATTCGGCCACTTCTCAACCAATCACTAACCATTGCGTAGCCAACAAGCTTCCAAGGATGATGATGGCCACGCCTTGACGAGATCGGCCATCCCATCATCGAATTTTTGGGTCCTATGCTCGGTCAAATCAGCCATGCCTCTAGCAGCCAATTCTAAAAGTTATACTTTGGCCCTTAGCTTATTTCTTTTGCATTTTGGCCCCCTTTCTCAAGTCCTTAAACTTTGATATTTGACCACATGAACCCCTAAGTTCCATGCTTCTCAATTGGATTGAAAAAAATATCATTTTCATCCCCTTTTCAACTAAAATTAAAAATTTCACTTAGGCCCCAAAATATATGTTTCGACTGTAAACCTTTTTTGTTTATCTCGATACCACTTAAGGGTTGTTCTAATCACAAAATTAGGGCTTTTACAAGTTTATGTGGATTTCATGGAAGCCCCTTACCATCATTCGATCTTTCAGGCTATAACTTAGCTATACCAAAAATCATCTTGAATTTGACTTCTCTTGGTGTCATAAATCCCACCTCAAGACGCTCGTTGATATCATACCCTTATCTTTAGACATCTAAGTCTCAAGGCATTCCCTGCCATTGATTCGGTGATTTAATTTTATTATCAAACCAATTTTTCAATATTTTAAACTCATCTAATTTATGTGGTAACCTCATGAAAACATGGGGTATTATAATTGTGATGTAATTATCTACCTCTATTTTTTGGCATTCATCCTCTATTGGAGCTTTGCCTTCTTCCTGTAGGTGTACTTGCCATACCTTCCTAATGTCTTCTTCTTTTAAGCTTTGCCCATTGTAACACCCCACTTGCTCAGAGCATGTTATAACCTAGGAAATTTGGGACTTATTTTTTTTTCTAAATTAAAATATTCCTGAAATTCCCTTAGGCCTATCTAGTGCTAGGCGTAATAATACATACACTAAATTTAACTAAATCATATAAGCGGAAGCTGAAAATCGAACCTGATCATAACATTTCATACATAGATAACTGAACATGACATTTATTACAAAGTTGATACATAAGTTTAAATGTACATAATGCTCGAAAGAGGGCACAAAAGGGAAGGGTTTCGGTCAGAAATTGGCCTGATTTTGGCCACTAATTGGCCAGATTTTGGCTAGAAATTAGTTATAAAAGGGCAGGGTTTTGGCCGAGAATGAGGGCACAAATTGACCTCGTTTTGGAACGATTTTGGGAGCTTTGATAGAGGGCTTTTGGTCGCGAGGCATCAAGGATCACCTTGGGATCGTTTTGAAGTATTTTGGTGTGTGTTTGAGGGCTGTTCAAACTCGGCAGAGGGTTAGAGGTGGACCGCGTAGCCGGACCTGCAACTCGATTTTTGAAGGCCTTAACAGTGTTGTTTTGGCCTGATTTTGGTGCCATCAAGATCGATTCTTCGTGGGCTTTCAGGGGGTACTAGTTTTGGGGCCATCAGAGTAACCGCCAGCGACCGGATTTTTGGAGAAGACAGTGGCACGTGCAGCCACACGCTAACTTTCAACCGCACCCATGCGACAAGCGCGTGAAGGCGCGTGACAAGGGGTTTTTTGGTAATTTTAATTTCAGAATTTTTATTTAATTATTTTAGGAATTATGGTGTTGAAATATTTGGAAAAATAGTAGAGTAGAGGAAATAATTATTTTGGAATTATCGAGGTGAAAAATGGGAGAAAATAGAGGAAATTATGAAAAAATTGAAGGAAATGGATTTTAATGCTTCCTTAATTAATTATGGTGTTTAAGAAGTGTTGTGGTTCAAGGTTGACTGTAAATTCAAGTTTCTGTGATTGGACATGCATAACGAGGTTGTGCACGAGGATCGAGGCGATCCGAATTCGTTGAGTTGAGTTGTTCGCTACCAAAATTTGACTTTCTTGTGAGTAGTTTACCCTAAAACTTGGTATTTGTGTTACTCAAATGTGTTGTGGATTTCTTGCAAATGGTTTTGTTGCATTGAAATGGTAACCGGTGACGGTTGGTTTTATGAGGGAGGTTCATCCCTAAATGTTTTGAATTGATGCACTACATTTTGTAAATGTTGTTTATATGATGCATTGAATTGTGAAATGTGGCATTGTCTTGCGTTTTATGTATACGTATGGAATGTCAGCCTCGGATGTTGTCTGGATAGTGTAGCTATAATTCTCCAAGGGCGTGACGGAATAATAGGGGTATCTAATGCTGGTGTGCATGTCAAGATAGCTGCCTTGGTTTTTGTGCTAGGTCATTTGATTGGGGAAGTTACACTAGGATGACTAGGTGGTCTATACTGCGTTGATCATGTGGGATGTCAGCCTAGGATATTGTCTGGATAGTGTAGCCGTAATTCTCCCAGGGCATGATGGAATAATAGGGGTATCTGATGCTGGTGTGCATGTCAGGATAGCTGCCTTAATTTCCATGCCAGGCTGTTTTGCCAAGGAAGTTGCACTAGGACGACTAGTTGGTCCATGTGAACTTTTGGAGTTGGGATTGTATGGTGGTTCCTAGATGCTTAAGGTGGGTACGTATTCTGGTGAGATGCATTAGCAGCCCCATTTAAGCTAGAATCACGTTATGTCGTTGAGTCGGTATGGTGGCATAGCTTTTAGAGAGATTTCTTTTTTCCCGTGGTAGGGTTAAACGCTGGGGATTCTCTTGGGCTAGGGCTTACCGGGTGTATTGGTTTATTTCATGTCTTGCATTCATTCAAAAAAAATGTGTTTTGAACTCTCACTTAGATGATTCATCATCTAATTTGGACTATGTCCCTAGAATATTCAAACGTTCCAGGTGAAGGCAGCAATGCGAAAGGAAAGGGAATTACCGAGGAGTGACGACGATTAGTTGATAGCCTATAATACGTCGCTTTCAATAATGTCATTTATTTTTTAGGACGTCTTCTAAATGTTGGTTTGACTTTATATTATAAATAAAGTGATTTCGGTTATGATCTGTTAAGGTTTCAATCTAGCTTCCGCATTTGTATTGGTGAACCTGTCTCGGTTTATTGATGGTTCATACTTGATATATTGAGAAGGTGTAACGGGATCTTCGGGGATCGGTCTTTGATGATGGGTTTTTATTTGAAAAAAATATATATATCCCCAGAATCTTACAATATGTAACGCCCTCCTGGGAATTGGGGTGTTACAAAAGCATCTTCGTATTGAGCTATGGTCATGTCCTCGATTTGTCTTAACTCCATAAATTCTCTCTCCTTTTCATTCTGAAATTTAAAGGAAAGCACTTCTCGTTGAAGAGTTCCTTAAACCGCTCCCAAGTGACGTATGGTGCCCTAGCTCGTGGGGTCTTCGCTCGCTTGACTCCCTTCCACCATCTGTCTGCCTCGTCTTGAAGCATGAAGGTGGCACAGTTGACTTTCTCTTCTTCTCCATAGTGTAAGTGGTCCAACAGCTTCTCCGTTTGTTCAATCTAGAATTCCTCTTTGCTGGGGTCCGCACCAAGTTTCTCTTGAAAAATGGGAGGATTCTATCGACGGTAGAGATCGAGCATGTTGACTACATGACTGTCCCGGGAGTGATTTTCTTGCAGAAATCCTATCATACTCCCGATGATTCGCTCCATTCGATCAAGTCAACTACTCCCATGCTCCTGGCTAGAGCTGCCTCCCGGGTTGTCGCTTGTATTTCCCTCTATATTGCTAACTCACGGATTTGGCATGCTAGGCCCTACCGTCATCTCCTTTGAGTGTTCTCCACCTAGAAAGAAAATTTCATTCTCAATTAGTTCATGGGGTCTTACCAAAAGTTCAGCCTTCATTAATTCTTATAGATATTATACATCTGATTACAAAATGTTATAGGCAACACACTACATAAGTCATAGACATAGTTAGTGCATTTCTAGCTATATCTACTTTGGTCTGGATGACCTCCATATCTAGGCGTTCTTTTCATCTTCGGACTCGTACGGTGGTCCCTCGATATCGTCTCTAACCTCTTCAATTTCTTCCTCATCCTCGGAGTTTGTGCCCTCAAACTCAAAAGGGTTATTCTCGACCCAGAATATGGGTTCATCCTCTTCCTCCTCTACCTCGATTGGGTTTCCCATTTCTTCTTCTGCCTCGATCGAGTCTCCTATTTCTTCTTCTGCCTCGATCTGGTCTCCTATTTCTTTGTCAGACTCCTTCACTAGCACTGGCTCATATAGCTCCACCAATTGTTCGCAAATCTGTTGGCAATAAAGGAGAAATTCGAGGAATTGCTCGCCCTACTGGACCCAGTTAGTGAAGTCTTGCAGTTCGCCTTCCAAAACACCAACCATCATATTTATCTGGAACTGGACTAGGTCAGGCCAGAGTTGGTAACTCAGGGGTATGTTGTCAATGATTTCTTCCGTTTGAGCCAGATGCTCCATGATGCCTTCATTTAGTTCTGGGATCCGGTTGTCGAGACGATGTGCCCAATGATCGACTAATACCTGTTCTGAGAAGTTTCCCGCCATCCTATCATCACAACTCCTGTTAGTACCCCTAATTGACCACGAGTTGGTACTTGTAAACCCTTCAGACTCTAGATATAGGTGCTAATGTTCAGTCTAATTTCTCCTTTCTAGGTACTCCACTTAGTTGAGCTCTGATACCAACTGTAACATCCCACTTGCACAGGGCGTGTTATAACCTAGGAAATTTGGGACTTATTTTTTTTTTATCTAAATTACAATATTCCCGAAATTCCCTTAGGCCTATCTAGTGCTAGGCGTAATAATACATACACTAGATTTAACTGAATCATATAAGTGGAAGCTAAGAATCAAACCTGATCATAGCATTTCATACATAGATAATTGAACATGACATTTATTACAAAGTTGATACATAAGTTTAAATGCACATAATACTCGAAATACCCATACTACAACAAAACCTGGTACACTTGCGTATTTCTTGACGACTCGCGTTACTACACATCTTTGACTTCCGTACCATCACTGCAAGTCCCGACTAGAACGTCGAATGTTCCAGGGACAAAACCCAAATTAGATGATGAACCATCTAAGTAAGGGTACATAATGCTATATCATGTGTGTATGCAATGTCTTACTCATCGTAGGTGTCAACTGCACCCCTCATGTTATCTACCATTCTTACGGCCACCTTTTTCGAAGTCGGGGTGTCTGGGGGCACCCTTGGTAAAGTAGCGGTGATAGTTCGTACTCCCTACGGCCTCGATGTGTGTGAGCAATGGTATCATCATGTATATATGCATTTCATAGCATGTCATGTGTGCAGTCTACGTGATGGGTGCATACCAGAACATGTTAATATGATGTAAGCATTCCTGAATATCGAGGTTTAGACATAATCATTTATAACTGTGCTAATTCGTATAAGACACTTAATACTAAGTTGCCTCGAGAAGCGTGTCAACCTTGATAACCTTGTCGAGCGAGCTATTTCTTAATCCTCTTGCCCCAAGGATTCTTAAAACCGACTGGGAGCGTCTTCTCTAGTGGCTGCCTCGTCGCCGGCGACACCTCGGCTACTCCGAGCTTCAAAAAAACTCCCTCTCCCCCCTGTTTTTGACCTCGGGAACCCAAAAATGGCCTTAAATCTTGAAAAAACAATACAAAGTACCTCAATTTTTCGATCGAAGGCGCGACTCCTATGACTTGTGCTATTTTCCTATGAGCTTGATTTCTCCTTCTCCGTTGCTCCGTTGGCCACCAAACGCTGCAAAAAGCTTACCCACGATACGACGACCAAAACCCCACTCACAAAACTCTCAAACACTGCCCCAATCGAGCGTTTCTTATATTAAAATTTTTGGATGGAAGACTTCACTCGATCTCGACTATTTATAGCCAAAAACTTGCCGTGAACGGTCTTATCAAGGGTGCCACGCATTCCAGAGGCCATCCCTACAACCATTTCCTCATTAAATGCCCCCTTCTCCCTAGATTGCTTGTTGCAGGCGCGGCCAGAGCATGGCGTGCTCCTGCTTTGATTTTCTGATCATTTTTTATTTTTTTTATATATATACATATATATATATATACCTATATACATATACTTACTTATACATATAACTACATACATACCTATGTAGCAATAAAGATTGCTAGAAAAACCCAATTAATAACAACATTTCTGGTATTTTAACTATGATGCAATTTAACTTATGGTTAAATCATATACTTTTACAATGTAAATATACCTTATATCATTTAATTATAATAAAATAAATTTCACTACTAAATTTATTCATACTCACTAAAATTTTAATAATTTCTTTAGGGACTAAAATCGTGATTATGGTGTCCTAGGGTATTACATTCTCCCCTGCTTACAAAAATTTCGTCTTCGAAATTTGATCATTCCTCACTCATTTTGACTATAGGGTCTTCAAATAGGTATGGAAAATTGAGTTTCATGTCTTCTTTTGGCTCCCAAGTTATCTTTTCACTCACTGGGTTTCTCCATAAAACTTGCAGAAGAGGAATTGACTTGTTTCTCAGGACTTAATCCCTATGATCCAAAATTTTGACCAGTTTCTCAACGTGCGAAAGATTTTCTTGAATCTCGATAGTTTTGACTAGCATTACCTGGGAGAGATCTGGCTCATGCTTACAGAGTTGCGATACATGAAATACATCATTGAGGTTTGATAGGGCCAAGGGTAGAGCAAGTCGATAAGTGACTGGTCCAATTCTTTCCACTATATCATATGGTCCTATATACCTGAGACTTAACTTGCCCTTTTTCTTGTTGCTTCGAGTTACCATTCTTAGTGGAGATATCTTTAGACACACTTTGTCACTAACTTGGAACTCTAAATTCCTTCTTCTAGTATCCGCGTAGGACTTTTAACTATTTTGAGCTTCCTTAATTCTCTCGCGAATGAGCTTTATCTTTTTTATCGTCTCTTGAACTATCTCGAGTCCCAAGATTTGTCGTTCACGTACCTCAATCCAACATATCTGGGACCTACATTTTCATCCATATAAAGCTTCATATGGAGCCATTCCAATACTGCTGTGATAGTTGTTATTATAAGCGAACTCCACTAATGGTAAATGCTCCTCCCAGTTTCTTGAAAAATTGATAGCACATGCTCGCAACATATCTTCTAGGGTCTGAATAGTCCTTTCCGATTGACCTTCAGTCTGGGGATGGTAAGTTGTACTTAGCCTAAGCTGAGTACCTAAACATTTCTGAAGGCTTCCCCAGAACCTAGAAGTGAACCTTGGGTCACGATCTGACACAATACTCATAGGTACTCCATGCAATCTGACAATCTCATTAAGATACTGTTAAGCTAGCTTGCTGATTGGTTGGCCTACTTTCATAGCCAGAAAATGAGCAGACTTAGACAATCTGTCAACAATCACCCAAATAGCATCATTCTCTTTAGGACACCTTGGCAACCCTGTCACGAAATCCATTGTAATATGCTCCCACTTCCATTCTGGGATTTCTAATGGTTGTAAACTTCCACCCAGTTTTTGGTGCTCAATCTTAATTCTCTGGTATGTATCGCATTGAGGAACATACCTTGCCACACTTTTCGTCATTTCGGGCCACCAATACACAGCCTTCAAATCTTTGTACATCTTAGTGGCACCAGGGTGTATCGAGTACCTGGATCGGTAGGCTTTTCCCAAAATTACTTGTCGCAATTCCCTCACGCGAGGTACATATATTCTACCCTGAAATCGAAGAATGTTTTCTCTTACCTCAAATTTTGGTTTTTTTGCTCGTCCATGCTCGTCAATCCACATCTTAATTCGGGAGTCTTCTGAGTAAGCTTGTCATATTTGATCCATTAATTCTGGTTGCAGAGTGAGACTAGCTGCGTAGGCAGAGTTACCTTAGAAAACTACTCCCACTGTCATTAAACTAAAAGCTTCCACTAGCTTCCACTCAGACACCATCATTCCAGCCACACAAGTGATTTCTTTTCTGCTTAGGGCATCTGCCACAACATTAGATTTACCGGGATGCTATTGGATAGTGCAGTCGTAATCTTTTAACAGCTCCATCCATCTCCATTGCCTCATGTTTAATTCTTTCTGCGAGAATATGTATTGTAGGCTCTTGTGATTAGTAAAAATTTTAAACTTCTCGCCATATAAATAATGTCTCCAAATCTTTAAGGGAAACACCACAGCTGCTAGCTCCAAATCATGGGTCGGGTAATTTTGCTCGTGGTTCTTAAGCTGTCGGGACCCATAGGCAATGACCTTATCGTGTTGCATCAGCACACATCCTAAGCCATTTCTTGAGGCGTCGGTATACACCATAAATCCCCCTAATCCATTTGGCATAGCCAGCACTGGAGCGGTCGTGAGTTTATCCTTAAACGTCTGAAAGCTTTCTTCACACTACTCTCTCTAATCAAACTTCACCCCCTTCTGGGTTAACTTGGTGAGGGGCATTGCAATCCTAGAAAATCCTTCCACGAATTTTCTATAATACCAACCTAATCCCAGGAAACTCTTGACTTCCGTAATAGACTGAGGTTGCTTCCAATTCCTCACAACTGCTATCTTTGCTGGGTCGACTGATATTCCTTCGGCCGATATGACGTGTCCTAAAAATGCCACTTAAGTTAACCAAAATTCACATTTCAAAAATTTGGCATACAACTTATGTTCTTGCAATGTTTGTAACATCACTCTTAAATGCGACTCATGCTCATCTTCAGATGGAGATTATATCAGTATATCGTCTATAAACATGATCACGAACTTGTCCAAAAATGGTCGAAAAACTCAGTTCATGGTATCCATAAAAGCTGCGGGGGCATTGGTCAGCCCGAATGGCATCACCATAAATTCATAGTGCCCATATCAAGAACGAAAAGTTGTCTAAGGCACGTCCTCTACCTTGATCCTCAATTGGTAGTACCCTGATCTTAGGTCAATCTTTGAGAAGACCTTGGCTCCTTATAATTGGTCAAACAACTCCTCTATTATGGGGAGTGGATACTTATTCTTGTTCAGCTACCGATAATCTATGCACATCCTCAAACTCCCATCCTTTTTCTTAACAAAGAGTACTTGTGTGCCCCATGACGACATGCTTGGTCTGATGAACCCCTTGTCCAACAGATCTTGAAGTGGGAGCCATTTTGTACGGGGGTATGGAAATCAGACTTGACCTTGATACCATTTCTATTGAAAACTCGATCTCTCTTTATAGCAACAATCTAGACAATTCTTCGGGAAACACATCCCCAAACTCTCTAACGATTCGCACTTCTTCGATTTTCAATGGTTCCTCGTTTTTCCCTTGAACACACGCCAAGTATCCCTGAGCCCCTTGTCATAATAGTTTCTCATCCTTTATAGCCGAGATCCGTTTCCTTTCACTTACCCTCTTTTGCCCTCGAAACTTGACATTTGAGTCTCCGATCTTGAGACTAACTGTCTTAGCTTTACAATCCAATGTAGCGTTGTATTTGGTTAGAAAATCCATTCCTAGAATCACGTCAAAATCTTGAAATTCTAGAAGGATTAGATCCACCAGGAACTCAATTTCTCCTATCTGAATCTTCCTATTTTTTTTATCCTGAAGAGGTTTCTAAAGACTTCCCCATCGGAGTTACCACGATCATACGACAGTTCAAGTTTTATAGTTTTTCTCCTAGTACTTCAGTGAATGCATGCGAAATGAATGAATGACTTGCTCTTGAATCTATCGAAACATGCATAGGAATACCAGATAATAATATGGCACCTTCAATTATGGCTGGGTCTTTTGTCGTATCTTGTCGTGTCAGATGAAATATCCTTCCCTGCTACACTCTGGCATTTCCTCATGTCCTCTGAGGTTGACTCATCAGTCGTGGCTTGAGACAGTCCCTTGCAAAATGTCCCGTCTGCTGGCAGTTAAAACAAGTGATTCCTTTCTTGGGGCAGTTCTGGTTGACATGTCCCTCTTCTCCGTAGTTGTAACAACCTTTAATTCCCAGCCGGCACACCCTCTCGGGGTGTTGCTTCAGCAATATGGTGCATGGATTACTAGGCTTGAACTTAGGCCTCTTGAGGTCTAACTTTTTGCCTACTCTCTGATTGCTTGCTTGCTGACTTTCTCCCTAAATGGCTTTGATCCAGGTCAGATTAGCCTCAGTTGTGACAGCTTGCAGTACCATTTCTGCACAAGACTGAGTACTTATACTGCTCAAGGCCCGCTGAAGCCTCAGATTTAGCCCCCCCTAAGAACTTTTGGGCTTGATCCTCTCATCTCCTTCATAGATAGGCATGTACCTGATTAGTCGATTGAAAACTGTAGTACCCGAAAATCATTTGAGGATATAAAAGATATTTAATGAAGGGCATAAATGGAATTTGCAAAAAAATGAGATTATAGGATACACTAACGTAGCTTTGGACGACTGAATTAGTCGGAAGGAGTGCCCCGTACCCTAGATAGCCAAGGAAAATGGTATAGTATTGACGAGTGATTTAAATTATGATTTTTAGTGGTGAAAGAAATTAGATCGGGAATAGTTTTTGGTACAGCTATTGACCGGGCTGAGAAAATTGAATCGACGTAGGAGAAGTCTGAAAATTCAATGGAGCATGTCAATGACTAATAATTTATGTATAGAACAACCCTTAGGTGATTTTGGGTTGAATCAAATGGATTTAAGGTCAAATCGATCAACTAAGCCTAAGTGTAATTTTCTAAAATTGCTCGAGGGAGGTCAAAACAGTAATGTTTTGGGAGTTTAAAGGTTCAAATGAGAAGTACAAATCTTGAGGGTCTTAGTGGTATTGTTATAATGTTCAGGGGCAGAAGGAAAAGGGTAGAAATTCCATTGCAAGAAATCAAGGGGTCAAAATGCAATTTAGGAAAAGTTGGCAATGTGAACGCGAAGGAGAAGTCAGCCACCACACTGCCACCGCACGTGGCCGTCGTTTCCGTCGATGGGACAGTTGAGGCTAGCTTGGGGGAGGTTCTATACGGCGTGAGGATGCTTGGTGGCCAAGTCTTGGCCACTGATTTGCCGGATTTTAGCCAAAAATTGGCTATAAAAGGGAAGGGTTTCGGCGGAGAATGAGGGCACAAATCGACTTCATTTCGGGATAATTTTTGGAGCTTTGATAGAGGACTTTTGGTCATGAGGCATCAAGGATCACTTGGGGATGGTTTTGAAGCATTTTGGTGTGTGTTTGAGGGTTGTTCGAACTCGGCCAAGGGTTAGAGGCGGACCGCCTAGCTGGACCTGTAACTCGATTTTTGAAGGCCTTAATGGTGTTGTTTCGGCCTGATTTTGGTGCCATCAGGATTGATTCTTCATGGGCTTTCAGGGGGTACCAGTTTCGGGGCCATCAGAGCAATCGTCGGTGACCAGATTTTTGGAAAAGACAATGGCGCGTGCAGCCACGCGCCAGCTTTCAATCGCACCCACACGCCAAGCGTGTGAAGGTGCATGACAAGGGCCTTTTTGGTAATTTTATTTCTAAAATTTTTATTTAATTATTTTAGAAATTATGGTATTGAAATATTTTAAAAAATAGTCTAGGAAATAATTATTGTGGATTTATCGAGGTGAAAAATGGGAGAAAATAGAGGAAATTATGGAAAAAATGAGGAAAATGGATTTTAATGCTTCCTTAATTAATTATAGTGTTTAGGAAGTGTTTTGGTTCGAGTTTGACTATAAATTCAAGCGTTTGTGATAGGGCACGCATAACGAGGTTGTGCACGAGAATCGAGGCGATCCAAATTTGTTGAGGTGAGTTGTTTGCTACCAAAATTTGAGTTTCTTATGAGTAGTTTACCCTAAAAATTGGTATTGGTGTTACTCAAATGTGTTGTGGATTTCTTGCAAATGGTTTTGTTGCAGTGAAATGGTAACCGATGATGGTTGGTTATATGAGGGAGGTTCGCCCCTAAACGTTTTGAATTGATGCGCTGCATTTTATAAATGTTGTTTATATGATGCATTGAATTGTGAAATGTGGCATTATCTTGCATTTTATGTGTATGTATGGAATGTCAGCCTTGGATGTTGTCTGGATATTGTAGCTATAATTCTCCAAGGGCGTGACAGAATAATAGGGGTATCTGATGCTGGTGTGCATGTCAAGATAGCCGCCTTGATTTCCGTGCCAAGTCGTTTGACCAGGAAAGTTGTACTAGGATGACTAGGTGGTCTATATTATGTTGTTCATGTGAGATGTCAGCCTAGGATGTTGTCTGGATAGTGTAGCTGTAATTCTCCAAGGGCGTGACGGAATAATAGGGGTATCTGATGCTGGTGTGCATGTCAGGATAACTGCCTTGATTTCCATGACTAGGTGGTCCATGTGAAATTTTGGAGTTGGGATTGTATGGTGGTTCCTGAATGCTTAAGGTGGGTACGTATTTTGGTGAGATGCGTCGGCAGCCCCATTTAAGCGAAAATCGCGTCTTGTCGTCGAGTCAGTATGGTGGCATAGCTTTTAGAGAGATTGATCTTTTCCCGTGGTAGGGTCAAGCGCTGGAGATTCTCTTGGGCTAGGGCTTACTGGGTGTATTGGTTTATTTCATGTCTTGCATTCATTCATGAAAAATGTGTTTTGAACTCTCACTTAGATGATTCATCATCTAATTTAGACTATGTCCCTAGAATATTCAAACGTTCCAGGTGAAGGCGATGGTGTGAAAGGAAAGGGAATTGCCAAGGAGTGACGACGATTAATTGATAGCCTATAATACGTCGCTTTCAATATTGTTGTTTATTTTTTAGGACGTCTTGTAAGTGTTGGTTTGACTTTCTATTGTAAATAAAGTGATTTCGGTTATAACCTGTTAAGGTTTCGATCTAGCTTCTGCATTTGTGTTGGTGAACTTGTCTCGGTTTATTGATGGTTCATACTTGATATACTGAGAAGGTGTAACGGGATCTTCGGGGATCGGTCTTTGGTGATGGAATTTTATTTGAAAAAAATATATATATCCCTAAAATTGTACATTACGTAACGCCCTCCCGAGAATTGGGGTGTTACAAAAGCATCTTCGTATTGAGCTATGGTCATGTCCCCGATTTGCCTTAACTCCATAAATTCTCTCTCATTTTTCATTCTCAAATTTAAAGGAAAATACTTCTCCTTGAAGAGTTCCTTGAACCATTCCCAGGTGACGTACGGTGCCCTAGCTCGTGGGGTATTCGCTCGCTTGACTCCCTTCCACCATCTATCTACCTCGTCTTGAAGCATGAAGGTGGCATAGTTGACTTTCTATTCTTCTCCACAGTGTAAGTGGTTCAACAGGTTCTCCTTTTGTTCAATCCAGAATTCCCCTTCGCTGGGGTCCGCACTAAGTTTCCCTTGAAAAACGGGAGGATTCTGTCGACGGTAGAGATCGAGCATGTTAATTGCATGATTGTCTTGGGAGTGATTTTCTTGCAAAAATCCTATCATACTCCCCATGATTTGCTCCATTCGATCAACTCAACTGCTCCCATGCTCCTGGCTAGAGCTACCTCCTGGGTTGTCGCTTGTATTTCCCTCTGCATTGCTGACTCGCGGATTTGGCGTGCTAGGCCCTACCGTCATCTCCCTTTGAGTGTTATCGATCTAGAAAGAAAATTTCATTCTCAATTAGTTCACGGGGTCTTACCAAAAGTTCAGCCTTCATTAATTTTTATAGATATTATACATCCGACTACAAAATGTTATAGGCAACACACTACATAAGTCATAGAGATAGTTAGTGCATTTCTAGCTATATCTACTTTGGGTCGGACGACCTCCATATCTAGGTGTTCTTTTCGTCTTCAGACTCGTACAGTAGTCCCTCGATATCGTCTCTAACCTCTTCAATTTCCTTCTCATCCTCGGAGTTTGTGTCCTCAAACTCAAAAGGGTTATTCTCAACCCAGAATATGGGTTCATCATCTTCCTCCTCTGCCTCGATTGGGTTTCCCATTTCTTCTTCTGCCTCGATCGGGTCTCCCATTTCTTCTTCTGCCTCGATCTGGTCTCCTATTTCTTTGTCTGACTCCTTCGCTAGCACCAGCACATATAGCTCCACCAATTGTTCGCGAATCAGTTGGCAATAAAGGAGAAATTCGAGGAATTGCTTGCCCTGCCAGACCCAGTCAGCGAAGTCTTGCAGATCGCCTTCCAAAACACCAACCATCATATTTATTTGGAACTGGACTAAGTCAGGCCAGAGCTGGTAACTCGGGGGTACGTTGTCAATGATTTCTTCCATTTGAGCCAGATGCTCCATGATGCCTTCATTTGGTTCCGGGATCCGGTTGTCGAGACGATGTGCCCAATGATCGACTAATACCTGTTCTGAGAAGTTTCCCACCATCCTGTCATCACAACACCTATTAGTACCCTTAATCAACCTCGAGTTGGTACTTCTAAACCCTTCAGACTCTTGATATAGATGTTAATGTTCAGTCTAATTTCTCCTTTCTAGGTACTCCACTTAGTTGAGCTCTAATACCAACTGTAACACCCCACTTGCTCAGGGCGTGTTATAACCTAGGAAATTTGGGATTTATTTTTTTTTTCTAAATTACAATATTCCCAAAATTCCCTTAAGCCTATCTAATGCTAGGCATAATAATACATACACTAGATTTAACTGAATCATATAAGCGGAAGCTGAAAATCGAACCTGATCATAGCATTTCATACATAAATAACTGAACATGACATTTATCATAAAGTTGATACCTAAGTTTAAATGTACATAATACTTGAAATGTCCATACTACAACAAAACCTGGTACACTTGCTTATTTCTTGACGACTTGTGTCATTACACATCTTCGACTTCCGTACCATCACTACAAGTCTCGACTAGAACGTTGAATGTTCCAGGGGCAAAACCCAAATTAGATGATGAACCACCTAAGTAAGGGTACATAATGCTATATCATGTGTGTATGCAATGTCTTACTCATCGTAGGTGTCAACTGTACCCCTCATGCTACCTACCATTCTTATGACCACCTCTTTCGAACCCGGGGTGTCTGGGGGCACCCTTAGTAAAGTAGGGGTGCTAGTTCGTACTCCCTACATCCTCGATGCGTGTGATCAATGATATCATCATGTATATATGCATTTCATAGCATGTCATGTGTGTAGTCTACGTGATGGGTGCATACCAGAACATGTCAATATGATGTAAGCATTCCCAAATATCGAGGTTTAGACATATCATTTATAACTGTGCTAATTCGTACAAGGACACTTACTACTAGGTTGCCTCGAGAAATGTGTTGACCTCGATAACCGTGTCTAGCGGGTAGGCTATTTCTTAATCCTCTTGCCCCCAAGGATTCCTAAAACATTAAATTTATTTTCAGAATATTAATTTACTATTTTCTCATAATTTCTACAATTTCCTCTTTATTTTCTAAATCTTATTTCTTCAAAATTATTTAATAAATATACAAACTTTCATATAACTCAATTTCTCTTTACTAATATTCTTTAAATAATATTTCTAACCCTATGGAATTTTCTTGAAATTTTCCAAGTTAAATTCCTATTTTTTTTTCCTTATTTCCATAATAGAAAAACTACTTAAATAAATAATTAATTTAACATTTTCCAGAAACTTTTTCACAAAATAAGACATAAATAATATTCTAGATTTTTAGAAATTTTTTCCAAAAATTTTTGCAAAACTTTTCCTATTTTCTTTTTATTTTTCTTCTTTTCTTTTCTTTTCTTTTTCTTTAATTTCTCCTAACGGGCGCGTGCAAGCCACGCGCCTTCTTCCTACTCGCGGGCGCATGGCTGCATGCGCCCGACTGGGGGCGTCTTCTTCGGCAGCTGCCTCGGCTACTTCAAGCTTAAAAAAAACTCCCTTTCCCCCTGTTTTCGACCTCCCGAACCTAGAAATGGCCTTAAATCTTTGAAAAAACAACACGAAGTACCTTAATTTGTCGATCGAAGGCGTAGCTCCGGTAACTTGCGCGATTTTCTGGCATGCTTGATTTCTCCTTCTCCACTACTCCATTGGCCACCAAATGCTCCAGAAAGTTTTCCCATGATGCGAGGACCAAAACCTCACTCACAAAACTCTCAAACGTTGCCCCAATCGAGCACATCTTGAATTAAAATTTTCGGATGGAAGGCTTCACTCGATCTCGGCTATTTATAGCCAAAAACTTGTCGTGAACAGTCTTATCAAGGGTGCCACGCATCCCAGAGGCCATCCTTACGGCCATTTCCTCATTAAATGCCCCTTTCTCCCTAGATTGCTTGTTGCAGGCGCGGCCAGAGCATGGCGCGTGCCTGCTCCGATTTTCTGATCTTCTTTGATTTTTTTTTATATATATACATATATACATATATATACATATACATACTTATATATATATACCTATATACATATACATACTTATACATATACCTATATACATACCAATGTAGCAATAACGATTGCCAGAAAAACCCAATTAATAACAACATTTCTGATATTTTGACTATGACGTAATTTAACTTATGGTTAAATCATATACTTTTACAATGTAAATATACCTTATATCATTTAATTACAATAAAAATAAATTTCACTACTAAATTTATACATACTCGCTAAAATTTTAATAATTTCTCTAGGGCCTAAAATTATGATTATTATTTATGGTGTCCTAGGGTATTACACCCATCATCCCTCACTCCTTGATAATTTTTTTCGCACTCTCGATTCTATCATGGTGAGGCGTTAGTGCCTTGTAGAAGGGGTTTTGGTCAATTTCCTTGGTGAATAGAAGGCTGAGAGTGGGTGCCAAGTATAACTTCATGATAAAAACTTGATTTCGTTATCTCCTTGCTGGGCTTTTCTTGGTGGGGCAATCATTGGTATAAATATCCTCAATGTTGTAGGTAATGCCATATTTAGGGCCATATTCTAAAGTATCCCTGCCATGTCTCAAATTTGATTATGTTGTCGCAAAAATAGAACAACGAATTTATAGTGTGGGAAAGATGGTCTTGAGGATCGCAAGCAATGATGATCATATGACTTAATTGCGATGAACAAATGGCTTGCTGATGAATTGATGCCCTCAGATGAATTGGTTTCCTCAGATGACAAAGTGTCCTATGATAACTGAGTGCCCTCAGATGAGCGGGTGCCCTCACACAAACCCTCTGATGCTTAAGTTAGTCTTCGAGTGCTTGAGCGCAAAAATGGAGTTTAAGTATCAGAGTGAGCATACCTAAGAGAGAAAACTGTCCTCTTATATATAGATATGGGAGAAGGGGACATGTCGCATCCATTCCAGGTTTCTTGGGTGGCATATTCTGAGCATATTTGTGGCATATTCTTAGTATATTTCGTGGAATCTCATAATATTTTTATGAGTCCCATGGAGGATCTCAAGTTTGGCTCAAGGAACGCCTTGGGAGGGTCCGTTGGCTACAAGGAATGCTCCCAAGGGTGGATGGCCATTATGGCTGAGTGGCCACTCGGTTATCACTCACTACCCCTTTGCTTGGTTCTTCTTGCTTCCAATTTTTTGGGTTGTGTTTTGACTCGTTTAGGTGTGCTTGACCCAGATTTGTTTATCGAGTTTGACCCATGTCTGAATTATTTGCTATTTGCTGGGCATATCACATTCAAATTGATCAAAATTATTAATGTTCATCTTAATCATGGAACTTAAGACATTTTGGGTTTATATTTCAATTTTTGTTTATTTTAATGACAATTTTTGTAGATTACCTAAATTTAGTGGTATCTTTTAAAAAACGGTTATATACATTAGTTAACTTAATTTATTTAGTTGAACCTTGGAATATTAATGCAAGACTGAACTTAAAATTAAATAGACAAAAAAAATCAACAAAATTCTTCCACTTTAATTTATATATAATAAAGCCTTGTGGCCAAATGGTCCAAGTTAGGACCCTTACTTTCAATTGGTTACGGGTTCAAGTTGCCTTGAAAGCACCTTTTTATTCATCTATAAAATTAGAGATGGAATGAATTTAGTCTCTAATGTCAAAGACGAAATAAGGTCAACCTAGAGATGGAATTCTCCTGTCACTAATCCAGAGATGAAATATTTCACATATCTATTTGGGGAAGAATACATAAAGATGTAAGTTTTTCTGTCTCCAATGTTAGTGACAAAAAAATTTTGTCTCTAAATCCATCTCTAAGCAAAAAAATAATTAGAGATGGAAATAATTTGTCTCTAATTTTGTCTCTAAATCGAAGACACTTAATTTCTGTCTCTAAAACTTTTTTTTCCAATTCTATCTTCAAATTCGTCTCTAATAGAAACGGAAAAAAATTTTGTTTCTAAAATCTTTTTTTTTTTTTTTGTAGTGTGGCAAATTCTTTTCAAATCTTTGCAAGAATGTCCTTTTTAAATTATGAAAAAAAGGCAGAGAATTTTGGGATATTCATTTCATAATAGTTTTATCATCATCAAAAAGGGGGAGATTGTTGTTTTGCTTTTGATGATGAAAAATTTTATAGCTTTGGCTTTTGAAAATAGACCGTCCGAGCCCAATCTTGGCCCCCTCCTTAGGCTCAATCTCGGTCCTCCCTCTCGACCCAGTCTTAGCCTAGTGCCAACCTGCCACGGCATCATCACAATTCCCATTGGATATCCGCGCAGCTGCCCTAGATCCCATCCTACAGATCCCATCCACATTAATGAGGGTCCCGTCGCCACCATGCTACCACTTGGTGACCGTCACTGACACCGGATAATCAGTCCCATCACTTGCAAATGCACGACACATGCATGTAGGAGGATGTCTTCTCTTCCTATATCAGCCAGCTCTTCTCAGAGCCAAGGTATGTTATGATCTCTGACCTATTGATACATTGCTTTCTCCCCACTCTCTTACTCACTTGAGCGTTAGAGTGCTTGCAGGTGCCAGCCGCCCCCCGGACGGATTCGTCGCTGGAGCCCATTCCCTCCCATTGCGACCTGCCTTCGATCGTCCTCTTTTGGTTAGGAAGGAACATCTGGCGCCCACCGTAGGGCTCGGTAAAACTTACCTACCTCATAACTTCACAAGAGCCTTTCAAACCAACCCCCCCGTTGCCATATCATGGTGCAAACCAGAAACGCCCCCACCCAAGACACAAATAACCCCGATCATCCCTCGCAAAACCCATCTGTCATAGAAGTCCTTCTCTAGATAGTTGAACAGCTCAAGAATCGAGTTGCTGAATTGACCCAAAACCAGCAGCATGACCAACCCAATGAGCAAACCAACTGTGATGCAGAAGGCAGTCATCACTAGCACCACCAAGCGACCCACACCCCCATTCCCCCACTTGCCACATCCTTGTACTCCCACAATCACCCCTTTTCTGAGTTTATCATGGTCGTCCCTTTACCCGACAGCTTTCGCCCTTTATACCTTAGAACCTTATGACGGCACCATCGACCCTCAAGACCATCTCACCACATTCAGAGCCACCATGCTACTAAGTGGAAGCTTGGACTCAATCATGTGTTGATCTTTTCCTAGTACCCTGAGAAAGTCGGCCATGTTGTGGTTCTCATCCTTGGAGCCGAACTCTATATGACTTCTTCGAGCTAGACACTCACTTCCTCACTCATTTCTCCACTAGTGGCGCCCATCATAAGACGTTGGCCAGTCTCATCAACCTAAAGCAGGGCAAGCACGAGCCACTATGGGCATTCATGAAAAGGTTTTTCCAGGAAACCCTCCAGATTAGGGACCTTAACCCTGCGGTATCCTTGCACACCATTATGGTTGGGCTAAGAGCAAGCCCCTTCGCCGATTCACTAGCTTGAAAGCCCCCAGCCATCCTGGCTGACCTCAGAACACCTACAATAGGGTACATCAACATGGAAGAAGCCTGGACCGCCCAGCACAGCAAGGCTGAGCTACAAGTACAGCCGCAACTGGCCCCCCAACCTGAACCTCCTGCCTAACATCAACACAACCATAGGACGGACTCTCACCAAAACTAAGAAAGCCAAGATCTCAACGAACGACAGAGAGAACCACCCTAGGCGCCCGAGCCACCTCGGTTGCACTACAACGCATACTCCCCCCTCACAACAAGGCGAGATTTTTTGAGAAGTTTACAATGCCAGGGCCATTCCTCTTTCGAATACCAACGAACAACGACCCCTTCGCGGCAGCACCAACACAACAAGCGGTGTGATTACCACTGTATGTTCGAACATATGATCGAGGAGTGCACCACCCTAAATGACCAAATAGAGTAGCTAGTCAGGGAAGGCTACCTCAATTAATATGCCTATAGACCAGACTGAAGGCAATCTCTACAAGGCAACCCGAACAGGTAAAGGAACCGCAGCCCTTAGAGGCGACACCAAACAAACAACAGGCAGAATGCCAGACCACCCCTAGGAAATCTGGTCGTCGAGGTTATTGACACCATCTCTAGAGGCTTCGCAGGTGGAAGAGAATCAAGCTCGACAAGAAAATGACATCTCTTAGAGGTAATGTCAATAGATGGCGCCGGGAGAAAGACGAAAAGAATTCCTCGCTATCCTGTAATATCCTTTACCAAGGAAGACTTCAAAGGTATTAACAAGAATCTCCACGAACCCATGGTAATCTCAATCGTCGCCGCGAATTTCTTGGTAATCTCAGTCGTCGTGGACTAGGGCAGCTTGGCTGACCTGTTATATTTGCCAACCTTAAAGAGAATAGGAATCCCAAAAAGGAGCGAAGACCATTCGATGGGAACCTGATTAGTTTTTCTAGAGAACAGGTAGGAGTTAGGGGCTATGTCGACTTAGTAACATCATTTGGGACAACTCCCCTTATCAAAGCAATCCGCATCTGATATCTAGTCATCGACTGTCGAACACCATACAATGCTTTTAACAATTGCCCCTCTCTCAACAACTTAGGTGCAGTAGTATCCACTCCCCATCTGGCCATGAAATTCTCAGTGTCAGACATCGGGGTAAGAATTGTATAGAGCAATCAAAAAGAGTCCTGGCAGTGCTACCATGATAGCCTCAAGGTTCGGAGCCCCAAGCCCGACAAAGACAATAATGGAAACAAAACTCCCAAAAGTAGCAACCAAGCAGCAAGAACAAATAACCAAGCCCCACACCCTAGCGTGCACGTGGCAGAGCTAGAAAAGCAAGACCGGCTAGCAGATGGCCATTGTCAACCTGCAACGGAACCCCACCTCGAACGACAGAACCCCCGCCCAGAGCAAACTGCCTGCGGCAAAAATATCCCACCGGATCAGCATCAACAACAAAGCTCGCCACCTAGCTGTACTCAAAAGGAAGCCTTTACCTAGACCACAACGCGTGGGACAGCAAAAGGTGTACCATAACTAAGCAACCATCCTTCCAAGGACCCATTGTTACAATACGCCTTACTAAATAAAGATGGTTACTTCTGCTTGTTACTTGTCAAAGTGCCAACACGGGTTTTCCAAACAACCCTCAACATATCCCCGTATCGCCTCAACCCGAATCACCTTGGCCCAGCCCGAAAAATTGAGTACAAGACCAAGTTATCTATAGCATCAGACCACTCAGGGCACACGCCAACAAAGACAAACGTTCAAAACAAACCACCAGAGCTAACCAAAGTAACAAGGTATTCCAAAACTCCACATCTGATCTCAAGCTTACCTTCGGTCCGATCCCGAAGTCGCGTCTTGTAACAAACAAGTGCAAAGGTCCTCGAGCTTACCAAGTTCTGATCCCCAAGTCGTGCCTTGTAACAAACAGGCAGCCGAACCTCAAGCTTACCTCAATCAGATCCAGAAGTCGTACCTTGTAAAAACAGGCACGTCGAACCTCGACCTTACCTCGGTAAGATCCCAAAGTCGTGCCTTATAACAAAGAGGCACGTCGGACCTCGAGCTTACCTCTGTCCAATCCCAAATTGTGCCTTGTAACAAACAGGCATGCCGAACCTCGAGCCTACCTCGGTTCGATCCCGAAGTCGTTCCTTGTAACAAACAAGCACGTTGGACCTTGACCTCGGTCAGATCCCTAAGTCATGTCTCATAACAAACAGGCACGCCAGACCTCGAGCTTACCTCAGTTCGATCTCGAAGTTGCACCTTGTAACAAATAAGCGCACAGAACCTTGATCCAAGACTTGGTCCTCCTTTAAACAGTTGTCGGGACCCAGACCGACATGGGCAGTCTGCCCCATGTAAACCTCTGGCATAACTTTGTCCCCACCCTAGGCGCCTTGAGCCAGTCTCAGCCCTATCGAGCCATACCTTATATCAGAAAGGACCACAGGACCTCGAGCCAGACTCCGTCCTCCTTTAAACCGTGCTCGGGACCTAGGCTGACATCGTTAGTCCGCCCCGTCATCGCTCTAGGCTCCTTGAGCCCACCTCAGCCCTATCGAGCCACACCTTGTATCAGACATGCGCACAGGACCTAGAGCCAGACTCAATTTTTTTTTAAACCGTGCTTGGGACCCAGACTGGCATGGTGAGTCTGTTAAGTTCTAACCTAGTCAAGAGGGGGGGTGAATTGACACCTTTTTTAAAAATTCTAATGCAAAACTTATACACGTATATATATGGGAAAACAAATTTAATATAAACCAAATTTGTAGTTGAGAGTACGGGAGCACTTAAATACTAGATGGATAATATGATATCCGCCAGCTGTGCTAGTATGTGCTTTGGTCCAATATACTTTACAAATTACAACTTAGTGAAAATAAGTGATTTGAATGCACACAATAACAAGTCTTTAAATAAACCAAATGGAATATTGAATGAGTACAAAGAATGATCAATTAAAGCAAATCAGAATATAATCAAAATAACCACCAAGAATGTAGGCCTTAGGATTTGGCCACTTTAGATAGCACAAGACCAAAACAAACAAGTATAATCAAGCAAGAATAAGTAAGAGTGAAGAGAAGAATAACACAACAATTTATAGTGGTTCGGCCCTTATGGCTTACATCCACTACCTAAGGATTTCCTTCCTTAGGATTTTCAACCAAATCCACTATATGAAACTTTTGTTACAACCACCGAAGCCTTCACTTGGCTTCACCACCACCCAACTACTAGAGTCACACACTCACTAGTTTGGATTTTGTACTCTCTTTACAAGAGACAAGAATAGTAGCGATTGAGAAATAGGGTTCTCTCAAAAATAATACAATGAAGTGTAGAGAACTCTCTTAGTTTTCTCTCAAGAAGATAGAGGAACAAAAAGATTTAAAGAGAATGAAAATCTCGGCCAATAATGTAGAAAATAATAGGGCTTCCAAAAGTTGTTCCAAAGCCTTCAAGATACCCTTTTATATAGTGTTAGAGTAGGTTTTCCTTGATCAATCTTAGCTCTCCATGTGTCAAGTCTTCAAGCCAATCTGAGCCCTTCATTTGAATTCTTGATTTACCTTCCATAATCAGCTAACTTGATTGATCATCAAGACCTTTGACTTTTGTTGATCTCCAATCAGCCTTGAATGAGCAAATCAATTCCAATAATGCATGGCTAATTTTAAGGATTAAAATATCATCAAAATCCTACATAATTCTTGCAAAATCGACCATAAATAAGAAATGATCAATTCTGACTTCTAGTTGATCTTCAATCACCTTTGATTGTGCAATTGGCCCCTTAGCTTCCATAACAAGCATAGCTAATTTAAAATTTAAATTTAAACCTCCAAATGGTGTAAAATCCATCAAAATATTCTCAAATAATGAACAAATTTGTCCAACAATGAAGATATCAATTATAACTTCAAAAGCCCTTAATTGATTTTCCATACTAAAAATGTTGACAAATAGAGAATCAATTTGTATAGCTAAATATATGCAAGATATCCTTTGAATATTCTCCCATAATGAAGATATCAATTAGCAATAATGAGGATACTTGATTCGATGATTTGAGTCTCCATATCCTTTTAATGAGAGAGAATCAGCAATAAAGGAAAGTAATATCTATCAAGGGTTAACTTTCAAACCTTAATTTCCTCCATTAATGTTGAACAATAATGCTGAATCTTTAACTTCTCCATTTGAATGCAATCCAAAAAATTCTTCCATATTTAACTGAGTAAAGGAGCTTCTAACAACCTTTAAATTTACTCCATGATTCTCTTACCATATTTAGACCAACGAGATGATGTAGCCTTGATGAGTGCGCTCCACGTAACTGCCATGTCATCAAAATGCCACGTTAACAATGCCATGTTGCCAAGTTACATATATGGCAACTCCATATAGTGGACTACTCCAATCTCCTAAAAAACTTCCATATAGATCTTTTGAACTTTCCATATATGAACAAGAATTCCATATATATATCTTTTAGACTTTCCATACCAAGAAGAACTTTCCATACATAGGTCAAATACTCAAATTTCTAGGAAGCTCTGTAAAAACTTGTTTCCATATATAATGAAATCTCTATATAAATATAAGAAGTTTCTATATATAACCTGTGATATGAAAACACTAGAGAACAACTTTGTAAGCCATATGAAGGCTTCATGCTTTGTTAGTACATAAAATATAAATTCACATTCACACATGCCAATCATCAATCATCAAAATCTACACTCAACAGAGTCTGCCCTGCGCGGACCTCAGGCATAACCTCGTCATCGCTTTAAGCACCTCGAGCCTGTCCTATCGAGCCACGCCTTGTATCAGATAGGCACAGAGGACCTCGAGCCAGACTCAGTCCTCCTTTAAACCGTGCTTGGGACCTAGACTGACATGGTCAGTCCACCCCGCGTAGACCTCGGGCACAACCCCGTCATCGCTCTAGGTGCCTCAAGCTTGCCTCGGCCCTATCGAGCCACGCCTTGTATCTAAAAGGCACACAAGACATCAGTCCAGACTTAGTCCTCTTTTAAACTGTGCTTAGGACCTAGATCGACATGGTCAGTCTGCCCCTCGGGCACAACCCCGTCATCGCTCTAGGAGCCTCGAGCCCGTCTCTGTCCTATCGAGCCACGCCTTGTGTCAAACAGGTGCATAGGACCTCGAGCTAGAATTGGTCCTCCTATAAACTATGCTCCAGACCCAGACCGACATGGTCAGTCCACCCCGTGAGGACCTCAAGCACAGCCCTGTCCCTACTCTAAGCACCTCGATCTTGTCTCGGCCTTATCGAGCCATGCCTTATATCAGATAGGCATACAGAACCTTGAACTAGACTCGGTCCTCCTTTAAACAGTGCTCGGGACCTAGACTGACATGGTCAGTCCGCCTTGCATGAACCTCGGGCACAGCACCATCATCTCTCTAGTTGCCTTGGCCCTATCGAGCCACACCTTATATCAGACAGGCGCACAAGACCTCGAGCCAGAATCAGTCCTCCTTTAAACTGTGCTCGAGACCCAGACCGACTAGTCAATTCACCCCGCGCGAACCTCGGGCATAACCCCATCATCACTCTAGGCGCCTTGAGCCTACCTCTGCCCTATCGAGCCACGCCTTGTATCAGACAGGCACATAGGACCTGGAGCTAGACTTGGTCCTCCTTTAAACCATGCTCGGGACCCAGATCAACAAGGTCAGTCCACCCCACGCAGACCTCGGGCACAACCCCATCCCTACTCTAGGCTCCTCGAGCCTGCCTAGGCCTTATCTAGCCATACCTTGTATCAGATAGGTGCACAGGACATCGAGTCAGACTCGATCCAATCCCGAAGTCGTGCCTTGTAGCAAACAGGCACACCAAATTTTGAAACTATACTAGCCTGGCCCCCAACTACTTTGTATCAAGACACTGAAGGACCATCACGAGGATACATAGCATGCAACAGAAGCGTTTTTAAAAATAACCTCGTATTGATTAGAATCTAGGAAACTTACTTTTCCTATGGATCACCGGACGGAATGAAGCGACAGGAGGAGGAGGGGCGGGAGCTTCTTCGCGTGGTGGAGATGACGGTTGTCCTACAATCCTTCGGCTCCTTCGCATCAGAACTTGAACGTTCTCTTGATCTTCCAAGGTATGACTCAAACTCGTGGCCTCTCTTTTGGTGAAAAAGAGCAAAAACCCTAGATGAAAAACAACCAAGGAGAGAGTATATATAGGGAGAACCCTAGGGTTAAAACCGTAGTGGGCCAAACCCTAGTGGCCCAAGTTCATTTAATTAATTTTCTAATTGGGTTAGCCCAATTAATTAATTAAAAACAAATGAACTATTATTTTATTCTAGCCCAATTAATTTTGGACCATTCTGAATAAAATAATTCTCTCTCAATGTAATTCACCCAACAAGCCAAATGTATTAAATAATACATGAGTTATATCGAGCTACCTCGGAGACCAAAAGACATTATTCATGGCTACTAAAATGACCAATTTACCCCTGCTACCCAGTAGATATATTTTACCATTCTAAGTGTTCTAACTATCACCATATGGTAACACTGACCCCACGAATAATTTTGCATGAGCAATATCTTTGACCTACTAGTGTAATAACGAAAATACCCCTCTGCGTAACACCCATAATTTAGAAAGGAATAATGTACTAACACCTCTCTAAATGATTTCTACCATCCTTAGATCACTAGTCCAATAATCCGTGACTACTCGAATGTACTTGCTTATCACTGGGAGCTACCCAGAAGCACACACTCTTAAGTCACATTCCTAGGGCCCTGGATTATTTGACTATTCTTGGACAATCACAAGGGGGTGAATCACAGAAACTATCTTGTATTAATCTGTCTTAACTAATTAGAAACCATACTCCCAACTCACAAGGTTATTGATCTTTGATAGACCTCACCTACAGTGAATCTAAGAATATAGCTCTAGGTTCACTAGACCACCAACTAATACTCAAGTATTAGAGTACTCGTCCACGTAGTAGCAGTGATAGACTAGCTCCATGATAATTAGTACTTTGTCATTAGCTTCTATCACAGGTCCACTCTATGCATTCCAAATGCGTTTGTACAATTAGAGTAAATGGACTGTTTACTGGCTAAGGCAAGCCATCCTCCATTAGGATCTATTGCACAATGATCTTATCATGATAGAATGCCCAGTTCTATCAAAAGATCAAGAGTAATATTTTTCTTGCTTATTAAGTACCCATGATTCATGCCTAACTGTGAAGAACGACCCATCACATGAATCACTTACTTAATAGCATGGACACTTTTCCAACAATTAAATGCAAATAATATATGTTCCATAAACTGACTAAAAGAAACATCATTACCATAAATTAAATAAAACGTGTCTTTAGGGCATACATTTCCAACAGACACAACTAGGAAAGCTAAAAACCCTAGCATGAAAAGGAGCATACAGGATACAACAGAAAATAAGGTACCCAGAAGACACTCACATTTCATTACAAAATTTAAATCTGACTACAATCCTCATATCTATAATAATTTTACGTTACACTTGCCTATCACGTTACAACTACCACATGACACAAATGCTTGGAGACCCAACTGAAGATAAGAAAAAGAGTAAACCAAGGCCAAGCAACTGTCATTGTAAAATGCACTCCTATAAATTATCAGTAATTGCTTTCCCCATAAGCCGCTTAGGAAGGACTGGAACCCTTTTGTACTACCTGACATCCTGCCCTCAAAGGGGTTGAATTTCGCCAGCATGACAGCTGTTCCTAAAGAAAATCTAAGACAACCCGATGCCTAGGTCACTTCGACATTTCCCACTTTTAACCGTGGAGCTGCCAAACGACCTCCCACCTCCAGCCTGATGATGTCGACATTAAAGACCCAAGCACCCGGGCGCTAGAACACTATGTTTCCACCAAAGGCAGACTTCGAGAAAGCCCCATCACCCATTCTAGATATGGCGTGCCTCACCCATCCTAGTACTGCTCTCGCCCAGACGCACCAAACATTAGACCTCTTGGTCTTCGCAGCACTACTCGGGTAGACGCTACCTGAGGGTTCACCAGTAGAAACACCCCTACTAGATGAAAAACCCCCACCGCGACACATTGGCCACATTTACTTAGTATCCCTCAGCCAGGACACAAACAAGTAGGGACAACATGGAAAAAATCAAGGGCTTCCTTTCCCCCTTTTATAAGCTCAATCACTTGACGATCAAAAGATCCTCACCGTCCCCTAAAAATTAAATACAGTCAGGCTCTGAAAAACTAAGCCATCAGTACGATCATATTCCTACCTCAAAAAACAAAAAGCCACTCCTACCATGACCAATCAACGTCCTCCATGTGTTGATAAAAATGCCTGAAAGATGAAGCGTTTCTTCAAAATAACACACTCGGCGCCATCGAAACGTTGGCTCATCTATAACCTCGAATCTTATGCTACTCGCATAATCCCCCCAAACCTTTGCCAAACTTAAGAGTTGGCACCTCGAACTCTAAGATTGGGCACCAGCCATACCACTTAACTCAGGAACCACTATGTCAACACTCAAATGCCCCGGCTCGGATAGAAGAAAGCACGACATGCTAGAAAGAAAACAAAGAAAGCACTTCTCAAAAAAGAAAATCAACTGGACATTTTATCACGGATGGCAAGTCAAAAAGGCAACAAAGTTCGCAGGCTACAATATCACAAGCCCGAATAAGACTAAGAAAATGCTAGAAAACCTACGTTACCATAAAAAAGGAAGACTGTAAATTAGCCCAGCTTAGCTAAAGGTTCGGCATCATTGGTAGCACCTTCCCAAGCTTGGTCTACCCTGGGAGTCCTACTTGAAGTCCCGACACGCTCTTCAGTCAGGTCAACAAGATGATCATCTTCGACTCTCATTTATAGCTTGCAGGGCTGCAGGTCCAGGCCTAGGAACAAAGTTTGAATGTGGAGAAGGGCTTCCTCATAGCCTTCCAGATACTCGTTCGCGACCTCAAACATCTGAGCCCTGCCAGCCTCCACCATCGATTGGGTGGCCTCGAGCATCTCTCGTAGATAGGCAATCTCTGCCTTCGAATCTCGAAGCGCCACCCTAGAATCCTCGCGCTGGCGAATGAGACAGCTTATGACCTCGCGACAGAGAATCAACGATGCCTCCGACCCTTCTAGCTGCTGACTCAAGTCAGCAATCACCCCAGCCACTCTTTCCCCCACCTTGCTTTCCGTCGCCTCTTAGATGTGCCTTACCTTCTTTCGATGCGATCGCTTGAAAGCAGCCACCTCCAATTGGAATCCGAACTCCAATGCCAGGCATTTTGCCAAAACTCCCAGAACCTGATCCTTCATCAGGCAATACGCCACCCGATGATCCCTCAAGGAAGAAGGATTGGACACACACACGAATGGCACCCCAATGGATGACTCAACCCCTTTGGCATCTCTTGCACGTTTCCCAACCAACAACCGCCCTTCACTAGCAACAAGTGTAACGACCCATTAGAGGGCCCAGTATTTATTCAGGAATCATTTAATTAATTGTTAAAGTATTTGATTAAGAGATTTTTTCAATTAATTATTTAATGTGGCAATTTAGATATTTTGAAGGAAAAGAATAGCATTTAATTCTATTTAATTTTGGAGTTAAAAGAATTTGCCAACGTGGTAATTTAGATTTTTAATTGAGAGAATAGTATTTAAATAGCATTAATGGCATTTATTTATTGTAAAAATTAAATGCAAGGGCATGAAGGTAATTCTAGAGTTTTGTTATTATTTAAGAGTTTTAATAATAATTTTTGTATTATTATTAATTAAGTGCGATTATGTATTTAAGGGAGAGTGAGAATCCATACGTGAGATGGATTTGGATTGAGAGTCTCCTAGTTGAAGTAGGAAGAGGATTCCAAGTTAATTAAGAATAAGGACTCCAAATTATAAAAGTAGGAGGAGATGGGCTTCTAAGGCTATTTCTTTCTCTATATAAAGGCACATAAGCCATAGTTTTCTTCACGTCGCGTGAGGAGCAGAGACCCAAAAAGTCTATGAGTTGTAGAAGTTGCTTTGCATAGGAGATTTATGTTTGAGATCATGTGAGTCGATCAAGAGTCATTGAGGCAAGTATCTTCCTTGTAATAACTTCCATTACAGGTTCATATTGGTTTCGTTTTCAGATTATTCCAGTTCTTCGTTGTAGTTTTCAGATTTATATCAGTAAGAAGAGACGTATATATATATATATGCGTATAACAATGAAGTTATGACCAAGTTCTATTCATCCATATCCATTTTGGATTGCAAGTTCTATTACTTCTTCTCCATTTTGGATTGTGAGTTTTATTACTCCTTTTCCCATTTGGAGTGCAAGTCCTATTATTTCTTCTTTCTCTTGAGTTGAAAGTTCCTTCCTCCTTTTATTTCTTTTAGATGCAAGTTCTCATTTATGCATGATCTTTATAGCGATTCAATCAAATATTATGTTTGAATCATCCTTAAAGTTGTGTCATATCTATTGGGATTCATTTTCCCAAGATTTTATTCAGAATGGTATATAATCATTAAGTTTTGTTTCAGATTTCAGTCTTTGTTAGCGTTCATGTTCGTCAAACTTAATTGTAGATATCCGAATAAATCTTCCCATATCCGGATGAGTTCCAAGTTCCTTGCGTATGATATCCGGATGGTTCTTTGCACATCTTGATAGCTCATATCCGGATGCCTTTTCTTCTATCTAGATAGGTCTAGCATATCCGGATGCTTCCTTCCGTATCTGGATGCCTCTCTCCAAAGTTGAATTTTATATTGAAATAAGTCTCCTGATATATATATCTGAGTGCCTTGTGAGATATCCGAATGTCTAGAATTGTATTTGGATGTCCTAGGTTCTATCTGAATATATCTTAGCATATCTGAATAGCTTCTTATTTGAGGGCTAGCGTATCCAAATGAGTCTTCTTTCCATCCGATGTCTTTCCTCATATCCGGATATCCTCCCTAATATTCGGATGGCTTTTCTAGAAATCCAAGTGAACTTCCAGTGATTTTTTAATTCAAGTTTTATTCAAATAAAGATATTCAATATCTCCAAATATTGAATTTTATGCCAGAATATAATAAGTTAATCATGCCCATACTATAATGCATAATTCATAAAATTTTTGTATTCCAATATATTGAAGATGAGATTACATGTTTAGTGTTTATTATGACATCTTCAACATTATTTCATGAGATTATGTGCATACATCTTGGTATGAGCATTGAGCATGACTTTATATGGAGCACTACATATCTTGTGCCAGCATTTATATGAGCATTGCATTATGCACGCCAGGTGGCTTAGTCCGTGGGGATCCCACCAGTATCAGTTTCAATTACAACTCAGTTTATGAGTTGCTCGCTTGGTGACGACCAGGGGGCTAGGGGCTTTGCCCACAGTATGTGCTTAAAGTTTTTTCTGTTTACAAGATTCAGATCAATCAGGTATGTTTTGTCAGATTATGTGGGCCTATGAGTCAAAGTTGCATACCTGCATTTAGTTTACAGTTTATGTGCATTACATTTTTATAAATGCAAACAGACAGTGATTATACAGTACAAGTTTAGTGAGTTATTTATCAGTATCGATATTCTTCGATTCAACTTTAATTATTCTTTCTAGCTTATTACTTGCTGAGCTTTGTAGCTCACCTTGTACTCTTCACCCCTTCAGGTCTTAGTGTTGGAAATGTATGCCCTAAAGACACGTTTTATTTAATTTATGGTAATGATGTTTCTTTTAGTCAGTTTATGGCACATATATTATTTGCATTTAATTGTTGGAAAAGTGTCCATGCTATTAAGTATGTGATTCATGTGATGGGTCATTCTTCACAGTTAGGCATGAATCATGGGTACTTAATAAGCAAGAAAAATATTACTCTTGATCTTTTGATAGAACTGGACATTCTATCATGATAAGATCATTGTGCAATAGATCCTAATGGAGGATGGCTTTCCTTAGCCAGTAAACAATCCGTTTACTCTAATTGTACAAGCGCATTTGGAATGCGTAGAGTGGACCTGTGATAGAAGCTAATGACAAAGTACTAATTATCATGGAGCTAGTCTATCACTACTACTACGTGGACGAGTACTCTAATACTTGAGTATTAGTTGGTGGTCTAGTGAACCTAGAGTTATATTCTTAGATTCACTGTAGGTGAGGTCTATCAAAGATCAATAACCATGTGAGTTGGGAGTATGGTTTCTAATTAGCTAAGACAGACTAATACAAGATAGTTTCTGTGATTCACCCCCTTGTGATTGTCCAAGAATAATCAAATAATCCAGGGCCCTGGGAACGTGACTTAAGAGTGTGTGCTTCTAGGTAGCTCCCAGTGATAAGCAAGTACATTCGACTAGTCACGGATTATTGGACTAGTGATCTAAGGATGGTAGAAATCATTTAGAGAGGTGTTAGTACATTATTCCTTTCTAAATGATGGGTGTTACGCAGAGGGTATTTTCGTCATTACACTAGTAGGTCAAAGACATTGCTCATGCAAAATTATTCGTGGGGTCAGTGTTACCATATGGTGATAGTTGGAACACTTAGAATGGCAAAATATAGCTACTGGGTAGCAGGGGTATTTTGGTCATTTTAGTAGCCATGAATAATTTATCTTTTGGTCCCCGAGGTAGCTCGATATAACTCATGTATTATTTAATACATTTGGCTTGTTGGGTGATTTACATTGAGAGAGAATTATTTTATTCAGAATGGTCCAAAATTAATTGGGCTAAAATAAAATAATAGTTCATTGGTTTTTAATTAATTAATTGGGCTAACCCAATTAGAAAATTAATTAAATGAACTTGGGCCACTAGGGTTTGGCCCACTAGGGTTTTAACTCTAGGGTTCTCCCTATATATATTCTCTCCTTGGTTGTTTTTCATCTAGGGTTTTTACTCTTCTTCACCAAAAGAGAGGCCACGAGTTTGAGTCATACCTTGGAAGATCAAGAGAACGTTTAAGTTCTGATGCGAAGGAACCGAAGGATTGCAGGACAGCCGTCATCTCCACCACGCGAAGAAGCTCCCACCCCTCCTCCTCCTGTCGCTTCATTCCGTCCGGTGATCCGTAGGAAAAGTAAGTTTCCTAGATTCTAATCAATACGAGGTTATTTTTAAAAACGCTTCCGTTGCATGCTATGTATCCTCGTGATGGTCCTTCACCTAGCAGGGGAGTTCCAGAAGTGGGGCTTAGCAGTAGTTGTCTATAGTGTATATGCATGAAGCCGCTCAAGATAAAAGATGTCTGAGAGTCTGTTGAGTTTTATAGTGTTTTGTTAGTTTAGATCTATTTTACATTTCAGTTGAGGGATTGTCCCTTAGTCAGAGTTTATGTTTTTCAGTTTGTATTGACTCAGAGTTTTTATTTTAGTTGATTGAGATATTAATTTATGGTATTAGATTTCAGATTATTAGTTAGTTTATTTTATTTTTCCCGTAGCACCTCTTCTCGGGTAGTTCTAGGAGAGGGGGTGTTACAGCAAGTCTCGCTGTTGGAGGAGATGGCGCAATAGTAGAGGATATCGAATTGACGGTCAAAAAAGTGGCTCCTTTTTGTTATCGGCACTAGCGTTCTCTTGCTGTCTTTCAAAGATAACCCTCGACATTTTTGCGTCAAGATAGGAAGCCGCCTCCACCTATATGGAACAAATAGGATGAGAGACTTGGAGAATGGTGCACCCTTGATAAGGAAGAATAAACAATGGAAAAACCCATAAGAGAAGAGACGCACCCTTTATATCGCTCCATACATCACACCCAATAAGAAAGAAAAACACTATTAGGCACTTAGCAGAGCACTAAAGGTAGGCCACCTGTCGTGCACCTATCATGCATTCAAGTCTCGAAAGGGAAAAAAGAAATCGTCGTCTGATTGATGCTCAAAAATGTCAAAATTTTATTATATTTTCATCCCTATTTTGACCTTGAAATTGGATTTGATTGAATATTTATATGTCTTTCATGGTTATATGTTAATTTCTCAAATACATATAATAATAATATAAAAATAAATATAATATATAATATATATAAATATAATACATATATATATTCAATACATATATGTGCCATGCTATATAAATATATATATATATATACTATGATACAATTGCATGCGTAATACATATATATAATATATAATATATAATACAATAACATATGTTCATGGATGTAGCATGCGTGGGCTTGGAGGCTCATCAAAGTCCAAAGCAAAGGAAGGCCCATATGTGCAATTAAAGACCCAACCACTAATTGTTTTAAGTGCCAGCCGCAACCCAATTCATGATCAATTAAAGCCCAATTGCAATTGAAGAATTGAAGAAACCTAGCTTGTGGAACAACAGGCACATAGTAACTTCAACACCCGATATTTTGTTATAGCACGCGCAAATGAACGTGGTGGCATATAACGTAATTTCTTCTTTGACGAGGGTCATTTGCAGAATATATACATATATATATATCCATCATCGACTTCAGAAAAGAGAAGACCCCTATCTGCCATTTCTGTAAGAATAAGGGGGCGACCAACACTGTTCTTCTTGTTTTTCTTTGATTTGTTCTTGTTGTTTTTGTTCAACGCACTATTTTGTTCTTCCAATACACTATTCAATTTCATTTCAGTTATTTGCATTTACATTTATGCTCACATATTTACATTCTGCAACTTTAATTTCTTGCATTTTAATTTCAGTCATTTAAATACCGCAATATAACCTCTGTTTCTGTATTGAATAATGGAGATGTGTGGCTAAGCTTAAACTTGGGCTAAGGCAAGGACTGTGTCTAGTGCCACTGCTTGCCTAAGAGAGCCAAACTCTTAATGAATTAACAGTAAGTTGATTTTAATTGAGCAGAGCGTAAATTGAATCTATGGGTTTGGAGTGAAGCATGATCCTTGTTGTTGTACTTTTTGTACAATAGTTTTAATGATGAAAAACATATATTGGTTTAATCCCTAAGTCATAAGTCAACTATGTGGTTTTCAATATATATCAATTTCAATATCAAGTTTCATTGTCTGAAACTGAAAAACCTGTTTTTGGCTAAGTCTGGGAGATTAGCACCTTATAAGGAGAAGTATAAGAAATAGTTTTCTTTTTAGAAAACAAACTCCCGGTAATTTGATATCTATCATTCATTAGAGCTAAAACGATTTTTAATGAATTTTTCATTAAATAGAAAGTATATATTTTGGAGGTGGGTTTATTGCTAAAACTTGAGTTTGTACTAAAACCCAAAATCTACTTTCTTATATATTTGGATTTTGATTTTCTAAGTATTTTTATTGAATCCAAATAGGGGGTACTTCGTTATTTACATTTATGTATTAAAGTAAATGGAGGTAAAATATAAATAAATTAAAATGTGGACATTTATTAAAATATAAATAAATTAAAATGGAAATAACCTGTGATGTGTATACATGCTGTGGAATGTGCTTTCAAATGTTTCTGAAACTGTGTCATGTTTCTATGCATGTTTCGAAACCTTTTATGCATGTTTCGAAACTCCTTTAAAATGGTTTTCAATGTTTTCATGTATGCTATTTCGAAACATCTATGTATTGCATGTGTTTTCAAAACAGGTTTCGGACTATGTTTCGAAACCCCCATATCATGTTTCCAAACCTCAGTTCCAGAGAGGAATGTTTCGAAACCTATATGCATCATGTTTCGAAACCTCAGTTCCAGTGAGGCATGTTTCGAAACTTATCATGTCATGTTTCGAAACTTCTGACATTCTGTCAGAAGATTATTTGAAAACCGAGATGCATTTGTTTTGCAACTTTGTATTTATTAAAATGCTTCTCCATCATTTAATTAATGCACTCTCCATGCTATGAGATTCAAATTTGAATTTGAATGTGAGTGCTTATTATTTATTCAAAGTGGGCTGAAGATTCTGTCTCCCACTATCTGCTGTCTCTAAGTGCCTGTCTGCTGTATGTTTCGAAACTTGTTCTCAATGTTTCGAAACTTATGTGTAAAATTATGATGTTTCGAAACCTACTTTGCTATCTTGTCTCTAACGGCTATAAACGGCCAGATTTCTGTTTCTTGGTATAAATAGTAGGTATTTGAAGACAAGAACATCAAGATTGAGCAAGAACAAGACACAAAGAGAGAACACACACTAGAGACACACACACAAGCACAAATGATCTAAATCCGTTTGACAAGCTCTCAAGAAGATCCATTCCTAGATGTGCGTTGTGATGTAAAAAGGGAGAAGCAAGTGCAAACAACGAGTCTCATCTCTCCAGCTCTCCTCACCTCAACTTAAGAGGTTTGTACAACCACAATGGTAAGGCATTTATTTCTCTTTGGGTTGTAAACATAAATTTGATTATCTTGAATATTGTAAGGTTTGAGTTGAGCCTAAAACTCATTTGGTGTAAAGGTTTGAGTTGAGCCTAAAACTCATTGTGGTTTGAGTTTAGCCCTAAAACTCACTTGGTGTAAGGTTTGAGTTGAGCCTAAAACTCACTTGGTGCTAGGTTTGAGTTGAGCCCGTAAAAACTCACATTGTAAGGTTTTTGGGTGAACCATTGGAAAACCCTTGTTGTGATGATCACAAGTAAAAGTGATTGGGATTGCAAAATCCTTCAAGTGGGTAAGCTTGAAGGTAGTGGAGTAGGCGAGTGCCGAACCACTATAAATCTTGTGTGCAAGTGTTCTTTAACTTTCGCATTTCATTATTGCACATGTTTTCATTAGATTTGTTATCAAAGGGTAAAATAGTTTTCTTAAGTATAAACTTGTACACATACATATAAATCATATCTTTGATAAACAAACATCTTTGGTATACTCTTATTTACGTATATCATCTTTACCAAAGATCATTAGTTTGAAAAACAAGTCAAAAGATTTCAAACTAAGCAAAACAGTGAAGTAGATTTTGAAACACACATTTCATATTTCGAAACTTGTAAAACAGTAAGCTATATTTCGAAACATATATAGTAGGTTTCGAAACCTACTTAACAGAAAGCTATATTTCGAAACATATGCTCTATATTTCGAAACCTTGTATTCTTCCAACAATCAAAGTTTTAAATTATCGAAAATCTACAAAATCCCAATTCACCCCCCCTCTTGGGATATATTTACCATCATTAGGACCCAACAATCCTAAATTAGAGTCTCCATGCCATGTATGAAGGTTATTTAAATTGGAAATGTTTTCATACCCAAAATCATTTGATTAATCTGAATTATTGATCTCTGTTCATTAATTGCCATCCAATTTATGGTAACTACTTAATCTAGACTCTCTCATGCCATGTATGGAGAGTGTTTAACTTAGACTTATCATTATCTTGAGTTGTGATTATTGGTAGAATCTCAAGGTATGTTGAATGTATTTTAACTTATGATAGTTTCTTAATCCATACTTTCTCATGCCATGTATGGAAAGTGCTTAACTTAGATCTATCATCATTTTGGAATATAGTTAACTGCATAGCCTTAATTTTAATCCATCGATGTTAAGTATTTTGATATCTCTTTGGTAAATCAGTGGGTTGGCACATAAATTGCTTTGTCCCAAGATTGCTTCCATACTCAAACATCATCTTTTTAATCTTGAAAAAAACAAATCGTTCAGCTAAACTAGTCTGACAAACCCGTTCAGCGCATAAAAATCTTTCGCCGCATTTCATTTCCGTTTTGATCTCCTAGTAAATCGACTTGGACTTACCAAGAAAATTAAATTGTGCTACAGAGCACAGTTGTACACTATCGAGTATAAACACCTTGTGCCTGCATGCTTGCTTCTTCTTTGTTTATTTTGTATGTGTTTGTTTGAAATAAATGCACAAGGTTAAGTGCAGCCACTGTCGCACACTTACGGTGGCTGACCTACCTCTACACTCGGACGTCACTGGGATAATACCCCTATATCCTAAGTGGAGCACTTCGAATCCCAAAGCCACGCGCGTTGCAGGTTAGTGCATAGGGAAAACCACTTTGCTTTCAAGAACAGGCCGACCTCGAAATGACTTCAGGACCACTAGTTAAACAAAGCTGAAATTAGCTCGATTGACTGCCTCGGTCACATTTTAATTCAACTCTCCAAAACTAGTACATGCAGCAAAATCGCCCATGCCTTCCTATTCTAGCTCGAACACTCGTTACTCGAGCATTCGACCTGGGGTGCTGTGGTGTAGACACCCCCTTTTAGACCAAGGGAGGTGCTACATGAAATAAAGAATAAACGTTAATAAACAAATAATAACTCTCATAAAAACTGAAAATTATAAATCTCAACATGCTAAACTCAAACATAAAATGTACTCAACGTACTAGTCCCCAACTAGACAACATCAAATATAAATATCCCTCATAAAATAAAAGACAACTGTGGAGCTAAATAACCGAATATCAAATGACCAAGACATCTTTCAGGTTTTGAGTAGCCTCCACGTACCCAATCTAACGCCTCCCACTTTAGGAACTCCCTCACTGCCACCTGGAATGGTGAAGAATACAAGGTCAATCACAAGACTCAACAAGTAACAAGCATTAAAGAAATAGTAGGCTGAGTCAAAGAAATCTCGAACTCATCAAAACTTACTCATCTCAATACTATGAGGTAACTCGATATAAACTGAGGGAAACTAATCCCATAACTGAGGGATATCATAAGTCTTCTTATAACCGATCTCATTAATGAAAGTTTGATATATTTGAATAAACTGTTATGGTTGCACGGGTTCTCATGTGATGATGCTTAGAATAAAAACAACTTATGCAGGTATGTAAATACTGGCCTCAAGGCCCACATAAATCTCAATGCATCTTAAATGCAACTCAAAGCACAAGGCCCAGATATAAACTCATACCTACTTTTGGCTGAACTTGCAACCAAAAGATATAAGTATATACTCACTAGGGCCAAAACCCCTACTCCATTATAATAACTGAAAAATAATTATCTCGCTAGGGCCGTACGATGCCCCTAATTATCGGTAATCAAAGATCTCAAAATAAGCTCAATGGATCCCATCAAGGACTAAGCCACCTCAATGCAAAAATGCACAAATAATATGCTAGCACACAATATGTACTTCTCTACAATAAATAAAATGCTCAATGCTCACACAACATGAATGCTCATATCTCATAACTGATCTCATCACAATCTCATGCAATGCACGTGTCTTAGTTCTCAATGTATTGGAGACTTGATACCTTGGAATGATTATAAGAATATGAAGTCTCTAGCTCTTATCTCAATTTAATTACTACTCCTCAACCAAGCCAATTAGTTTAACACTCATTGAACTTGAAAAGTAATATTAAACTCCAATTATAAGTCTTAAGGATTTTAGAACATGAAAACTTTGAATATTTGATAAATTATTTTGAGGTAACCAATATTAGATCTCTTAAGAATTAATATGGAGTAACGGATCCAATAGTATTTAATTTAATTGAAACTCAACGATATATAATACATCTCAAGTCTTATGACATTAAGGATAAGCTAGATGTATAAAACTTGCTTAACAATTATTTATGAAGTATAAGTGTTCATTAAATCTCATTAATATTTATGAATAACAATTTTGAATTTAATTTTAAAACTTATTAAGAAGGAATAATTAAATTATAAAAAAATAATTAAATTAATTGGAATAAAATTCAGTGCTATAGTAACAGTGCTATAGTGCAATTCCTACAGTGCAATCGCTACAGTGCCCCTGCTTATTATTTGAAGCTCCTTACAAAGAACATGTCTCTGCAATTCCAGCCACCTATATATATATATATGCGTATAACTTCACCTATAATGGCTGCACCACTCAAAATAACACTTTGGGATGATCAAACCCAATTGAAAAAGGATGAGTTATGGCATCAAACAAGGATGGATTGAATCACAAGTCATGCCCACTTGGAATAATGCACTCTCTGTAATTAAACATGTGCTTATATATATATATATACATATATATATCAATCAACTCCTTACAAGCTACACCATTTCAAAAGAACGTTTTTGGAGAACAATCACAAACAATAAAGAATAAATCATAACTTGGCTCAACACTGGAAATTCAAGAATCATCAAGGTTTAACCCATAGCCAATCCTCTGTAAAATACTACTCCACTGTTACGCATAAACATAAGCATATATAAATATATATTGCTCAACTTACAGAGCCCCCAAGAGTAGAAAAATATGATAGATCATACGAATTTCCAAAGACCCTCTATATATCAAGAACATGCAAGAACAATCCTTTGCACCACCAAATAAAAGAATGGAAGGGTTCATATAAACCCCAGAGGAGGAGAACCACAAAGGATCATGCGTAAACATAATGAAAGAAAGATGGAGAAACTTGCCTAAATCTCTTAATAAAATCACAAAGCTGCTACAAGAATTCTCTATATTGATTCCTCAGAGTTTTCCCACAGAAACTCTCCTTTTGCAATAACTCCTTCTCTGCTACTAGCCTCTTCCCCTCGTCTCAACTACGGCGTGAGTAAATCTAAGGTTAACAACCATATATGCAAGGAAGCCTTGGATGCCCAAAGACCTAAACCTCACGCCATTAAGATTTTTAAATCCTTAATATTGTAGATTAATTTCTCTTTATTATCCTCATTTAAATATTAGGCCATATTTTCCATATATCCAAACTCCACCTAATTACATAACTCCCAAAATTACAATAATGCCATTCCTCATAAATTATTATTTCTTAAATCCCAAAATAACTACATAATTATTTATTTGGCCAACATCACATAATTCAAAAATTTAAAATTCATAATTAAATTCTAATAAATTCTAGGCCCCCTAACGGGTCATTACATGTGGACCATCTAGGCCCAATCTCGGCCCCCTCCTTAGGCCTAATCTTGCCCCTCTCCTTGGGCCCAATCTCAGTGATGAGGGGTTAATGTTTCCTAAATCTTAATTAATTATATCCTCATTTTGGTTTTATATTTATACTTAAAATAAATAATTATTCGCATTACATATTATTTTAGGATGAAGCAAAGAAGTTGACTTCTATAATTAATTAGGGGTATAAATCGAAGACGTTGGATTACCCATTATTGTTACTCAAATTCAAGGGCTAATTATGGAGTCTAGAGGATGTTTCAAGTTGTAACGACCCGTTCCCACTTACGGGTGCCACCGGGAAATAATCGACCGGATTACTCACCCAACGAACCACGACTGAAGGGTTGGACTATGTTTTAATAAGAAACCCCCTAGATAGGAACTAGGCTTTGTCCTTCCCTTCGCTCCACTCAGGAATCGGTCCCAACTCAAACAAGAAAACTCAACGGACCGAGACCCAAAACCCGAGTGAGCTTCACTTCTCTTCAGCTCGCCTCATAGCAAGCCAAAGGTGACCCAGGCATAAAGCTAGCATAACAAACACTTCTGAGAATTGGGGATTTATGAGAACATACCCCGTTGATCTTTACTTGGTTTGAACTTGGCTTCAACAACTAAAATCACATATACATCATGTAAATGCACAATCATCTATCACACCATTATGATTACAACAACTAGATACCTCTAGTGCTCAATAATGCTTACATTCAAGCACATAAGTACATATAAGAAAATATAAGAGAATACACATCCACACATCTCGGGCAAAGATGCTAGTCGCCACAACAGCCTCCCGACACCATCCCTGCTTTCATCTGGACTTGCATCATCTACACATGAGGTAAAACCTCATGAGTCACAAAGACTCAGTAAGGGTGCAATGTATGTAAATATGAATATAACCATATTTATGTATGCCAAATGCATGCAAATGAGGCTAGGCCCATCCATCCTCACAACCCTCCAAGGTTTGAGGCATCAACCTATCAACCTCTACGACACTAATCCTCGATATGGCCATAGGTCCACTAGATCTTGTATCACACAAGTAACAACCACTACATGCAAATGCTACATAAAAATATTATGAACCATATATACCAACTTGCAAGGCCACCTCCACATGGGGTCATCCCTTACCTGGCTCGAAGCCTCATCTTTGCCTCAGCATGAACTCCAGCCTGAACCTCTAGTTCTTATAGGATCACTACCTTCCCAGTTGAACCTAGATGCAAACACAAAACCCCACAATATTAGAATTTAATCCAGGGCTTCGATTTCGTCATACACTGCAAACATCACCCAACAACACTTCCAATAAACCCCAACTGAGGGTTCAATCCAACAACATCTCATAATTCATTATCTCCCATAATGAAAATAACTAGGAAAGGTGATGTACCCGAAAAGATGAGGCAGGTAAAGCGGAGCCGAGGAAGCACAAAAGGCCTTCTTGGCCCAGCCAAGGGGAAGGCCACTCGGCATAGCCGAGGGGGCTCCCCCACTCGGCCTAGCCGAGTGGCTAAGGCCACTCGCAACAACCGAGTGGCCTAAGCCACTCGGCAACCCCCCCTCACTCGGCACGACCGAGTGGGGGGGCCACTCGGCCCTGCCGAGTGAGGGCCACTCTGCCATGCCAAGTGGCCCACATCACACTCGGCCTAGCCAAGTGGGGTCCACTCGACTAGGTCGAGAGACCCCCACTCGGGTGATGACCGAGTGGGGGGTCACCCGACACCCTGCCGAGTGACCCATTGTGATTGAAGATTCAGCCCATGGCCGCCCAAATGGGCCCCGAATATTCCGAAACGGGCCCCCGAGATCCCCGCCGAAAATTTCGCGAGATCTCTCTCTCTCCTCCACTATAAATATAAGACCATGCCTTCATCACAAGGTACGCGATTTTGAGTAATTGAAGTACGATTTTCCAGTTTCTCTCGAGATCTAATTTAAGCATCGAAGTGTTTGCGCGGGGACCCCCATCCGCGCCCTAACAGTGCTCTCGTTTTGTAGGTCTCTCGTCACCATCAAGTCCTCTCGTCACCAGCAAGGCCTCTCGTCATTCCGAGGCCTCTCGTCACTAGTAAGGCCTCTCGTTACCAGCAAGGCCTCTCGTTACCAGCAAGGCCTCCCGTCACTCCGAGGCCTCTCGTCACCAGCAAGGCCTCCCGTCACTCCGAGGCCTCCCATCACTCCGAGGCCTGTCATCACCATCAAGGCCTCTCGTCACCAGCAAGGCCTCCCGTCACTCCGAGGCCTCCCGTTACTCCGAGACCTCTCATCACCATCAAGGCCTCTCATCATCAGCAAGGCCTCTCGTCACTCCGAGGCCTCTCGTCATCCTCAAGGCCACCAGATCACTTTGGGGCCACCAGATCATCAGCCCACAAAATCATCAGCTCAACAAACCATCAGCTCCATCGGTTTATCAGGCTTGGAATTCCATCAGATCCAATTCCTCGCCCAGATTCTCATCAGTGAAGGCACGACTCCTGAGACTCTTGCGTCTGTCCGCAATCAAAAATAGATTGTTGTATTTTGGCAACAACAATTGGCGCCGTCTGTGGGAAACGCAAGACAAAAAGTTAACTTAAGAATGACAAACACCCGTGGACACCGACGAACTCTCTCTCAAGGCATAGAAACACTCCTACCACCACGAAACACTCAGCAACAGGGAGCACCTCCTCCCCCACATAATGCTCAACCTGAAGGAGGCGACCGCTCCATTTCTCCCAGCTCGCAGGTGGGGAACCAAACAGTCCCATCACCACTACTTATCGGCTCAAGGCCACCTCTTACTGATCAAGCTGGGACTTCACGATAGCCATCACGCATGGTACCGTGGGAAGAGTATGAAGCCTTGAGACAACAACACGTTGAGGGCATGCAAGCACTTCGAGACATGGCTAGTATCCTCCAAGGTATGATGGCTGTAGGGACATTACCTGATACTCTGAAAAAGTTTATGCCATCCCCAGAACCTCAACCCGAGGTAGGGGCCGATTCCTACCAAGAAGCCACTCCCGATTCTCATTCTCGATCTATGCCTAGACGAGAAGGTAAGCCTAGGTCACCACCTCCAAGAAAGAACCCTCATTTCGTACCTCGAAGAAATGAAAACCCCATAATGGAAAACAGAACCAGAAGCCCTCAAAGACGGAGGTATCATGAAACAGTGGCCAGTACGCCAACAAGACATGACAATCAGACAACAGCTACAATGAGGGATGATATGAAAAGAGTAGTGGAAGAGGTGCTTGAACGAAAAAAGTTAATCCCTGCAATAGAAGAGCACCAACGAAGAAAAAGTCCTTTGACGACAGATATATTGGAGAGACCACTGCCTCGAAAATTTAAAATGCCACAAATCACCCTCTACTCAGGGAAAGACGACCCATATGATCATGTTCAGAATTATGAGTCACTGATGATATTGCATGGATGGGACGACGATATAATGTGCCGAGCATTTTCCTTAGCACTGTCAGGACATGCTCGAACATGGTTTAACAACCTTCCAAAAGCCTCCATTTCCTCATTTGGGCACCTTAGGACAGAATTTAGCAAAGCTTTTGTGATTAACAGTCGAAGGAAAAAGGATGCCACATATTTGCTCAGCATACGACAAGGGAATAAGGAATCTTTACGTCAATTTGTGGATAGATTTCGTAATGCCACCCTTGAAGTCCCCGACTTGCCGGCCCAAGTGGCAGTGTCTGCTATGCTCCAAGGAACGCGCCTCTCTCCAGGAGTCACTTTCTTTAAACCCCCCAACGTCCCTGGCCGATCTATTTGTTAGAGCAAACAGGTATATCCTCCACACTGAAATTATGAGGAATGTGGCAGGGAATGAAGACAAAGAAAAGAAGAGAAAGGAGCGAGAAGGGGAAGAAGAGTCTATCCGACGACAAGAAAGAGTTAGACGTCCAGATGTACCTAAACCTCACTTTAATCATTATACTCGGCTTTTACAGCCCCGATCAACTATATTAGCTACAGTCGAGGGAGAAGGACTCCTTAAACTACCCCGCAGAGTTGACCGACCTATGGGGAAAATCAAGGAGAGTATTGCAGATATCACCGAACTCGGGGACATTCCACTAATCATTGCCGAGAATTGAAGAACCAGATTGAGATGCTCATCTGTGAGGGGCACTTGCAAAGATATGTTAGAAATGAGGAAGAAGAAAACAGGGAACCCCGACAAAGGGAAGACAGGCGTGATGGGCATGAAAGGCCAAACCCAAGGCAACAAGAGAGAGGAAGAGATCATCGGCAAGATGCTCGTGTAGAAAATGAGCCGACTCAACAGGCCATTCACGTTATTTCAGGGGGGAAACCCTAGGTGGAGACACATCAGCCTCCCGAAAAGCATACGCACGTCAAGCCTACCAAGTTAACTCAGTGATGGAAGTAAGAGATGATGAAGAGCCAATCACCTTTGCCCCAACTGATCGAGGTGATATAATACTCCCACATGATGATCCCATGGTTATCTCAGCAGTCATAGCCAAGCACCCCATCAGCAGAATTTTAGTGGACAGTGGCAGTTCTGTCAATCTGATTTACTGAAATTGTTTTGAACAAATGCATTTATCCCATGATCGATTGAGGAAAGTATCCTCACCTCTATATAGCTTTACTGGAGAAGCGGTACCAATTGTAGGATCTATTCAATTACCTATCATGTTAGGTGAAGACCCCCAACTTGTAACTCGACAAGCGAATTTTGTGGTGGTTAAAACTTCCTCGGCGGCATACAATATGATCTTGGGATGCCCATTACTCAACGATCTGAGGGCCGTGGTATCCTCATGCTATCTATTGATGAAATTCCCCACACCCGCTGGGGTGGGATAGGTTATGGGAGATCAAAAGAAAGCACGAACTTGCTATGTGTCGTCTACAAAAGGGAAAAGAGCTGAAGAAACCTTATCCATAGCCGAGAAAGCCATACATAAATCCTTGGAGGAAGGAGCTACACGTAAACCTCAACCTGTTGAAGAATTAGAAGTAATACATCTAAGTGAATTAGATTCTGAGAAAGTGGCGTATGTGGGATCCCAACTTCCGAAACGAGTGAAAGAAGAAATCACCAGATGCCTGCGAGAAAATTCAGACGTGTTTGTTTGGAAACCGAAGGACATGCTAGGGATCAGTTCCGAAGTAATATGCCACCACTTGAATGTGGATCCCCACTTCAAGCCAGTTCGACAAAAGAAGCGAAACATTACCCCTGATAGGCTACATGCGCTAGAAGAGGAAGTTGACAAATTGCTAAAAGCGGGATTCATTCGAGAAGTATTGTATCCAGAATGGTTGGCCAATGTTGTTATGGTCCCAAAACCTAATGGAAAATGGCGTGTTTGTGTGGATTTCACCAATCTCAATAAGGCATGCCCCAAAGACTCCTACCCGCTACCACAGATCGACCGCCTCGTGGATGAAACATCTGGATACCAGTTTTTAAGCTTTTTGGATGCATTCTCAGGGTACCATCAAATAAGGATGTACCCTCCAGACCAGGAAAATACGTCATTCATCATTGAAAAGGAGACATACTGCTACCAAGTCATGCCTTTTGGACTTAAGAACGCCGGAGCCACTTATCAGTGCATGGTAAATAAGGTCTTTAAAAAACTGCTGGGCGACACAATGGAAGCCTATGTTGATGACATGATAGTGAAAAGTAGAGAGAATGAATCCCATGTAGAAAAGCTAACGTGGGTGCTTGGGGTCTTTAGGCAATACAACATGCGATTAAATCCAACAAAGTGTGCATTTGGAGTATAGTCTAGAAAATTCTTGGGATACATGATCACACAAAGAGGAATCGAGGTGAACCCTGAGAAAATTCAAACAATATTGGATATGGAACCACCCACGTCAACTAAAGAAGTTCAGCAATTGACAGGGCGAATGGTAGCTCTGGGACGTTTTCTCTCCAAGTCAGCCGAAAGGGAGCTACCCTTCTTGTGAACACTAAAAGCAGGGAAAAATTTTGAGTGGACAGAACAGTGTCAAAAATCATTCGAAGCGTTGAAAGAATATTTGAAAGGAGTTCCCCTGTTAACACGACCAGAGACTGGAGAGACGTTGTACTTATACTTGGGGGTCAGTGATGAAGCCATCAGTGCAGTATTAATCAGGAAAGAAGGACAGGTGGATCGACCAATATATTATGTCAGCAAGGTATTACAAGGCCCCGAGACACGTTATCCCGTGGCGGAGAAAATGGCATTGGCCCTGCTAAATGCATCCAGAAAGTTGAGACCATACTTCCAGGCTCATTCGATTATCGTACTTATAGATCAGCCTTTACGAAGTATTTTACAAAAACCCGAATGTTCTGGTCGCCTTACCAAATGGTCCATTGAGTTAAGCGAATATGATATCTAATATCAACCTCGACAAGCCATAAAAGGACAGGCACTGGCTGATTTTATTGTGGAATGCACTCACTCCAGCAAAGTAGGAGAAAATGAGCAGGCAGTATGGTTGTTATTTGTTGATGGAGCATCTGGTTCACAAGGAAGCGGAGCTGGAATAGTACTAGTATCCCCTGAAGGAGACACATTGGAATATTCTCTGTGATTTGCTTTTTCAAGTACCAACAATGTGGCTGAGTATGAAGCCTTAATCGCCGGAATGAGGATAGCAAAGAAATTGGAGGTAACACGATTGGTTGGCCATAGTGATTCTCAGTTAATTGTGCAGCAGTTTCAGGGACAATTCGAAACCAGGGAACAAATAATGGCTCAGTACTTGCAAAAAGTCAAAGACCTAGCCCAAACATTCCAGAGCTTCCAATTAACACAAATAAACAGATCCCTTAATGGACACGTTGATGCTTGATCTAAATTAGCATCCACTAGAGAGATAACAGGAAGAGTAGTGTTTGTGGAAATGCTACACCATCCGAGTATCGAAGAAAAAGAAGTATCATGCATTGAGACGGGGACAGACTGGAGATCGCCCTTCTATCGTTATCTCACTAACAATGAATTACTAGACGATCCACAAGAAACGAGAAGGCTTAAGATGCGGGCTTCAAGATTTACTATCATAGATGGGATATTATATAAGCGAGCTTACACTACACCTCTTCTCAAATGCTTAGGCCCTCAAGAGGCCAAATATATCCTAGCAGAAGCTCATAGTGGAATGTGTGGAGAACATCTGGGAGCAAGAGCTCAGACGTGCTAAAGAAAGTCAAGTCATATGACAAATGCCAACGACATGCTCCAGTCCAATCTGCTCCAATATCCCAGCTGCAGCCTGCGTTCCAACCTATACCCTTCGCTCAGTGGGGCTTGGATATTTTGGGACCTTTCCCTCAAGCACCCGGGCAAAGAAAATTTTTGACAGTAGCTACTGACTATTTCACCAAATGGATTGAAGCTGAGTTGATGGCCACCATTACAGCACGAAAAGTAGAGGCAATGGTATGGAAAGACATTGTTTGCCGGTTTGGAATACCTAGAATCATCGTCACGAATCATGGGAAACAATTCGATTGTGACTCTTTTAGAAAATTTTGTGACAATCTAGGGATTCAACTAAGGTTCGCCTCAGTGGCGTACCCCCAAGCCAATGGACAAGCTGAGGTCAGTAACCAAACCATATTACATAGCTTAAAAACTCGACTTGAAGGAGCTAGAGGCACATGGGCAAATGAGCTACCCACCATTTTATGGGCTTATCGGATGACTAGTCGAGTCGCTACTGGAGAAACTCCATTCAATCTTGTATATGGGACAGAGGCCTTAATCCCCATAGAAATTTCAGCGAAGTCCCCAAGGTTAATGGCATATGAAGAGGAGGATGGTGTGAGGAATTTTGAAGCATTGCGAGAAAATTTGGATCTGATTGAAGAGTAGAGAGATAACGCTGCCATGAAGATAGCCGCATATCAGAGAAGAATAGCTAGTTATTTCAATTCTCGGGTTAAGAATAGACCCATGAAAGAAGGAGATTTAGTACTTTGAAGATCTGTTGTAACCAATGCGCTAAGGGAAGATGGAAAGCTACGAGCCAATTGGGAAGGACCATATCGTATCCTAAAGCTGATCGGACCCAACACTTGCATTTTACAAACTCTTGTAGGAGACACCGTGGGAAAAACATGGAATTTGAATTATCTGAAGTTATATAGAAACGATGTACCTGAGCAACTATTTGCAATAATATAAGTCCTGAACAGGACCATGGACGTAGGCACACTTTGCCGAACCACGTAAAAATGCTTGTGTGTGTATGATTACCATTTTATTTTCGCAAAAACGCGATCGAGCCCGTTGCCCTGCCTATGGCCCGGCAACGAGGTAAAATTCGATCAAGCCTGTTGCCCCACCCATGGCCCGGCAACGAGGTAAAACGCAATCAAGCCAATTGCACTGCCTATGGCTCGGTAACGAGGTAAAATTCGATCAAGCCCGTTCCCCCGCCCATAGCCCGGCAACGAGGTAAAACGCGATCGAGCCCGTTGCCCCGCCTATAGCCCAACAACGAGGTAAAATTCGATCAAGCCCGTTGCCCTGCCCATAGCCCGGTAATGAGGTAAAACGCGATCGAGCCCGTTGCCCTGCTTATGGCCCGGTAATGAGGTAAAATTCGATCAAGCCCGTTGCCCCGCCCATGGCCCGGCAACGAGGTAAAACGCGATTGAGCCCGTTGCACCGCCTATGGCCCGGCAACGAGGTAAAATTCGATCAAGCCCGTTGCCCCGCCCATGGCCCGGCAACTAGGTTAAACGCGATCGAGCCCGTTGCCCCGCCTATAGCCCGACAACGAGATAAAATTTGATCAAGCCCGTTGCACCGCACATAGCCCGGCAACGAGGTCAGACACGATCGAGCCCGTTGCCCCGCCTATGGCCCAGCAATGAGGTAAAATTCGATCAAGCCCATTGCCCCGCTTACAGCCCGACAATGAGGAAAAATACGCTCAAGATCACCAGATTGTGCATAATTCAAAAATGAAAGAGTAAATCAAGCAATAAAAGAACAGAGCACGTTGGATAGAACCAAGAAGAAAATATTTCATTGATAAGGCAATAATTCTCCTACAAAAAAAAAAAAAAAGGGCAACAATAGCGAAAAGCAAACTACAATAGGGACCTACTCGCGGGAACGAGATCTACGAGACGAATGCTGAGTAGATCCAAAGGACACAACAGGAACCTCAGGAGACGCTGTGGGAAGTTCCCCTTCCTCAGCCTTTGCTGTGTGAGGGAGGTCTTCAACAACTACGCCAGAAGCTTCTTCAATGGCTCCGGGATCGGCCGTCACGCTTCCTTCCCCACGCTTAAAAGGAAACAGAACCCAGGGGCCCGTCAAATTATCCAAATCATCCACCAAGTAAGAGTCCAAGTAAGAAGAAGGACTCAGGGGCTCATTTGGTTCATATTGACGCCAATCCACTTCATGAGACTCTTCAACCTCGGGGGTAAGAAAAAGTTCAGGAAAACTCTCTCCTGGACGCTAAGACTCCAGATGGGCGCGAGCCAGATAAAACCCATATTTCAAGAAGCCTGAAGCATATCTTCCCTTCCTATCCTAACAATCTTTCAAGAGACGATATTCCTTCACTGCTTGAGCTCAAATATCCCGAGCATCCCTACAGCTTATCTTCAGTTCGGATAGGCATAAGGAGTGTTCCTGCATAAGCGCTTCATGTCGCGCCATCAACTCCACATTCTTTTGCTCTTCAGCTCCAAGCTTAGAGCGTAAATCTTGAATCTCCCCATGGAGGCTCGAGGTACCAGCGGAAGCCTCAGACAGTCGATCACTCATACGCCCAATCTCTTCCTCCGCATTCTTCTTCCCGAGCTCCGCCCGACGAGCACGACCCTTTAGCTCTTGACGCTCCTCATTCCAGGAAGTTTGGCGTCGCCTCCAATCTGACATTTGGGCCTCCACCTGCTCACGATAGGCCCTGTCCCTAGCATTGGAAGCGACCATCCCTTGGATCCCTTACACCAGAAGCCGCTCTACCTCATCCCTGGTTTGGGAATAGTTGCCACCAATAAACCGTCGTTCTTCTCGAGGGAGAATGGTGGAATAAATGAGACGAGCACCAATTCCTAGTTCAGTGATGGAGTTTGTCTCTAATACCCCCGGAGAAACTTCAAAGTCCCGACCAGTGAGTTTCCTACCATCTCCGAGAATCATAGTATGTCTCATATCGCCTGGAGGGGGAAGTATAGGAGGTGGCCTCAATGACTTCTCGCCTTCAAGACGGTGACGATCCTTCCTATTAGGAATTACAGGATGGCGACATTCTTCCTCCACCAAGGCCATATCACCAACAAACCGAGAAGACGAACTTCGCCCCCCTCGAGAATTGGGAGTGGGAGATGGGATATTGATGGCTTCTTTATGAGAAAGAGGAATCAATGGAGGACTTTCTGTATGAGAAGGAATCTCAGCACTCGAAGGGTCGCTTCTCGGGCGACGCCGCCTTTCCACCCCTGTGGGAGAAACGCTAGCTGGCCTACGTGATCGAGGAGGACGAGAGCTTGTAGCTCCCTCGGTACTTGGGGGAGGAACCCCGGACGTCGTCGCAGCACGCGCCTCCTCTTCACGGTGGAGTCTACGCAGCTCCCTCAACCTACTCAATCCAGCCATCTCTGCAAAAATCAACGCGAAGCAAAACCTTCAATATGGGAAAAATAAATACAATAAAGAAGAAAGGAAGGCAATGTCAAAAAGATATTCTACCCCCAAGAGTGTTTTCCTCCTGAGGATCGAAAGGAGGATGCGAAGATGATTCAGGCATTTCCATCTCCTCCTCCTCGACTCCTTCCATTTCCTGGTTAGATAGCATAGAAGACTGAGGAGGAGCAGTTGGCGTTACGACCCCCCAGCCCGCGATTCTAAAATTCTCCACCGTCAAGAGGCTCATCAAATCGACGGGACCTTGTGCTGTCAGCATCTCTACAAGACAACGATATACACCTCGAACTTCCTTGCAAGGAGGGAACCCTTGGCTGGCATCCTGATGGTTCCAGTATAGAGGTGCATCCCAGCTAGGCGAAGGTTCTATCACTACCCATCGCTCTTCAAACCGATTGATCTTATTTGGAAGAGCGTCGAATAGCTCAGAGCCTGAAACCTTTTGGAGCGTATAAAGGGCACGGTTCTTACTAGCTTTTTACAACCGATAAAAGCAACTGAAGAGCATCAAGGAAGGGGGTTCATCCCTCTGCTGGCAAAGCACAGAAAACCTACCATCTGGGCCCAACCGTTAGGGTGCAGTTGGGCAGGAACAATTTGATAATGACGTAACCATGCAATGGCGAAAGGTGGAAGGGGAAAGCGGAGTCCCACCTCAAACGAAGCGAAATGAATGCCCAGGGAGCCCTTATCTACTTGAGAAGGATCCGGCTCGTCGAGACGAGGATACCTCACCATAAAACCAAAAGGTGTGGCGTCATAAATCTTCTCAAAAGCATCATATCGAAGTCAAGAACTTGAAGTGTCAGGGATGTGCTCGGGGCTAGGGGGTGATGCCGGTCTTCTCCTTGACATATTAAAGAAATTCGAGACCGTTACCTTGTTACAACGGAAAAGACAGAAGGTCACAGCAAACAAAACACCTACTCAAAAGACAAAGAACATCAGTACAAGACAGAAGAAAGAAGCAACCGAAGGAAAATCAAGTGATTAAAGGGATAAAAGGACGAGAAAAGGTCAGAACCACTCGGCCACAACCGAGTAGAGGGCCACTCGGTCATGATCGAGTGGCCTCGGCCGAGAACAAGGCCACTCGGTCATGACCGAATGGCCACTCGTCACCCGCCACGGCCACTCGGTCATGACCGAGTAGCCCCCAATCGCACACACGGCCACTCGGTCAAGACCGAGAGGCCCCCAAATCGCACCCTTCCATCGATAAAAATGAGAGGTGGCCCAGAAAATGTGCCAAGACCTGAGAGAATTTGAGTTTGAAAGTGACACACTTGAGAATTGAATGAAGACTTGAACCCATATTTATAGGGGCTCAAAAAGTGGAAAACACCGAAGCTTCCAAAAAGATACAGAAAACGAAGAATAAAAGCGCATAAATGGTCTACCAAAGAAAAGCAAAGAAGGAAAAAAAACACGTTACAATTTCTGGGAAACTTATACTCTTTTACCCGACCTCTCGATTAAAAGAGCAGGGAGCAATTGATGTACCCGGAAAGACGAGGCAGGTAAAGCAGAGCCGAGGAAGCAAAAAAGGCCTTCTTGGCCCAGCCAAGGGGAAAGCCACTCGGCATAGCCAAGGGGGCTCCCCCACTTGGCCTAGCCGAGTGGGGTCCACTCAGCTAAGCCGAGAGACCCCCACTCGGGTGATGACCGAGTGGGGGGTCACCCGACACCCTGCCGGGTGACCCATTGTGATCGAAGATTCAGCCTATGGCCGCCCAAATGGGCCCCAAAAATTTCGAAACGAGCCCTGAAATCCCCGCCAAAAATATCGCGAGATCTCTCTCTCATCCACTATAAATATAAGACCATGCCTTCATCACAAGGTAAGCGATTTTGAGTAATTGAAGTACGATTTTCCAATTTCTCTCGAGATCTAATTTAAGCATCGGAGGGTTTGCGCGGGGACCCCCACCCACGCCCTAACGGTGCTCTCGTTTTGTAGGTCTCTCGTCACCATCAAGGCCTCTCGTCACCAGCAAGGCCTCTCGTCATTCCGAGGCCTCTCGTTACTAGCAAGGCCTCTCGTCATTCTGAGGCCTCTCGTCACCAGCAAGGCCTCCCGTCACTCCGAGGCCTCTCGTCACCAGCAAGGCCTCCTATCACTCCGAGGCCTCTCGTCACCAACGAGGCCTCCCGTCACTTTGAGGCCTCTCGTTACCATCAAGGCCTCTCGTCACCAGCAAGGCCTCTCGTCACCATCAAGGCCTCTCGTCATCAGTAAGGCCTCTCGTCACTCCGAGGCCTCTCGTCATCCTCAAGGCCACCAGATCACTTTGGGGCCACTAAATCATCAGCCCACAAAATCATCAGCTCAACAAACCATCAGCTCCATCGGTTTATCAGGCTTAGAATTCCATCAGATCCAATTCCTCCCCCAGATTCTCATCAATGAAGGCACGACTCTTGAGACTCTTGCGTCTGTCCGCAATCAAAAATAGATTGTTGTATTTTGGCAACAACAATTGGATTAACTCAATTTACCTCGATTAACTCTAGAGAAGACATCGAGAAAACGCTCACCCAGCGATGCCTCCTTGGCAGCAAATCTTACGCCCAAATCTCATTCTCGGGCCTCCAGCACGCTTCTCAAGTCTCAAAATAGTTTCTAGAATTTTTTGGAATTTCTTCATATTTTTCCCTTTTTCCAGATTTTTTTCATTATTTTCTTTTCTATTATTGTTCGTTTTCTTTTATTTTCTTCTTCCACTATTCTTCTTCCTCCTCCATTTCCTGCACGCGCACAACGCCTACGCGCGCCGCCTGCCTCTGCCACTACTAGCCACATCATCGATGCTCCAGCACCACCACGCGCAGGGCCACCGGCTGTCATGCCTCCACCGCGAGCTAGCATCATAGCCTGCCTCACTGCCCGTAGCACCAGCTCGACACTACGAACGCCATGGCTGTCCACCTCAGCCGCTCTAGCTTCGCCCGGCCTCCATGGCGCCTCCACTACTGGCTACTGCAACCAGCACTGCCATTGCCAGCCACAGCGGCTTCCCTCATCGCCACCCTTGCTTCAGGCCGAAGCTCGCCGCTTCAGGCCATTTCCAACCGACCATCTCTCCCTCATGATCTGGCTCCATCTCTCTCGTAATGCCTCGGCCCAGCTCTGCCTCTCTCTTCTCTGAGTTTCCTTCCTCTCGGCCAGCTCTTTCATTTCAATGGCAGAGACCAACACCCTTGAAGCTTCCTCACGCACACACGTGCATATATAAATATATATATGAATTAAATTACACATTAACCCCATTTAATATTATTAATTCCACTTGAGAAATTTATTTTTACACTTAAGCCCTCCCAGGCCTTACTTAATTCTCATCAAGCCACTCTTAACTCGATTTGTTCTAAAATTAATACTCGACTTTTACTCGGGAGTACTGGTTCCATCTCTGCGCCTCCACCGGACCTTTATTCCACTCGAAAATGCTTCAGGGTTACCTTACTCAAAAAATCAGACCACCCCTACCGTCCCTTCAGCTTCCTGGAGGTCCCTTACAACAATTCGGTACTAGCACCCATTCGGGTTTATACAGAATTTATTCCAAAAATTATTCCCGGTCGGACCGCTTCTAGCGTCATTATCCTCATCTCGAGATGCTTACCAATCTCTTACCCTCTTCCCTAGACATCCAAGTCTCGAGGCACTCCCTACCACCAACTTGACAAATTTCATTAATTAATTTCTTGAAACTGACTTTCAGGCTTCCCGAACCACCCGAGGTTCCTTCAAATAATCAAAAATTATTTATTTTCAACACAATGTAATATGGGGTATTACACAAGTGCACTTGGCCCAACTATCAAATGGAATCCAACATAAGAAAGGCCCAAGACCAACCAAAGGTCCAAGACCAATCAAAGGCCCAACAAAGCCCAACTTGTAGAAGACTTTTCTTTGTTTTGTATTTTTATGAGTGATTTACCACCTAAAGTCTTTTGTATTCTTGTGAGTATTCCACCACCTATAGTATTTTGTATTTTTTTTCTTTTAGCTAATTTTCTTCCACTCGTTAGGTGAATGTTTTGTGAGTACTCATTAGATATAATTATGTCTAGTTGAATAAATTGTGTAGTTTGTATTGCATCTTGTGGGCTATAAATAGCTTACTTGGGTACACTTGTAGAGGGGTGATTATTATTTTGGAATGAAAGCTTAGTTGTGTTCTTACAGTTTTTCTTTGAGAATTGCTCTTGTCTCTCTTCTTTTCTCTCTTGTGATTTTTTTTCTTTTATTTCTTCTCTTGAATTCTCATGTTATATATTGTTACTTTATTATTCACCGCCTAAATGGCCTGTTAGTTTCTATCATTAAATTTCTGTAATTTTTAATTCACGTCTTTTTATTATCCACCGCCAAAATGGGCGGTTAATTTCTGTTGTTTTAATTCCTATCATTTAAATTTTGTCGTTTAAATTACGCCATTTAAATTCCTATCAATTAATTTTTAAATGAAGATGAGTGTCTAAATCCAATCTTGGGTTAAGACAAGGACAGTGTCCAACACCAATGATTCCCAAAGAAAGCTATGCTTTAAATGAGTGACATTAATTTAAATGTCAGTATGAGTGTGTATTAATTATTAAAAAATCACTAGGTTTGCATTGGAGAGTAAGCCTAACTTAGAACTTTCATGCCATGTATGAGAGTTATTAGAACTGGAAACGCTATCATACCCAAACTCGAATGATTAATTTAGTTGTTTTGTATATTAATTACAATTGGATTTATGGTAGTTGCTTAAATTAGAATCCCGCATATCATGTGTGGGGATTGCTTAAATTAGAATTATCATCATCTCTAATTGCATTTAATAAAAAACCGTCATATCTGAAATTAAATTAATGTTACTAATCTTTTCTACTAAAAATTGGGGATCAATGGATTGGTGTTGAAATTGTCTTAATTCAAGTGCTATCTCACATTCAGTATTTATTTCAACTTTTTCCTTGCTTTATTTCCTAGTATCTGTTATCTGAAAATCCATAAAAAAATCTTGTTGTCAATTCATCCAAATGCGTGTGCGTATGTGTGACATTCTTTTTCTTTTGCCATAAATAAATCTCTTAGTGGACGACCTAGACTCATCCCAAAAATAAAAATTTAAATTTGGATTAAAACTACACTCGTACACTGATGAGTATAAACCTCTCACCAAAATAAAGAAAAAAAGAAGTCAAATTTTGGAGTCGTTGCCGGGGAGATTGAGGAAAAAACAGAAAAAAAAAATTAATAAGAATAAGCATCTCCTAATAAATTCGGTAACTCTGTTTCTTTTTACTTTATTTTTGTTTATGCATGGTGTATGATACTTAGGTCAGGTAGAATTGTAGAATATCAAAATCCGGTTTATAGCCCTATTGACTCTTTATCTACCACTGAACTATCACTGACATAATCACTCATGTCTCAACAGAACGAGAACATGCCACCTTTACTTGGGAGTGATCATGGTGATCAAGATTCTTTTGAACCTGATACATGTAGGCCTCTCAGGGAATATCTCCATCCTCCTATGCAAACTACTCCATCCTGCATAGTGCTTCTGGTTAATCATCATAGGCTCAATCTTAAACCTGACACTATCCAACTGTTGCCCACTTTTCATGGGATGGACTCTGAAAATCCTTACACTCACATGAAGGAGTTTGAGGAAGTTTGTGGAACTTGTATGGATCAGACTGTCAAGGAGGATGTGGTTAGATTAAAGCTCTTTTCATTCTCATTAAAAGATAAGGCGAAGATGTGGTTAAACATGCTTACGCCTCGATCTATTGGAACATGGAGAGAAATGCAAACCACATTCTTAAAAAAATACTTTCTAGCAAATAGAACCACAAATCTCCAAAGGCAGATGATGAATTTTTCTTGCAAACCCAATGAAAATTTTGTTCAAGCATGGGAACGATTCAAGGACCTTCTCAATGCCTACCCACATCACACTTTTGAGCAGTGGACAATAGTTAGCTTCTTCCATGATGCTTTGTCTCCCAATCTTAAGATGATAGTGTCAACCATGTGCAATGGGAAATTCTTCGACAAATCGCCTGATGAGGCATTTCATTTCTTTGACACTTTAGCAGAAACTACTAGAAATTGGGAAGTTCAACCACTATCAGCCAATGATTTAAGAGACTATCCACAGCCCAGTGGTAAACATCAGTTGAATGGGAGTGATGATTTGAATACCGGTTAGCTACATTAACCGGAAAGATTGAAACTTTAGAAATAAATAAAGCCCAGACTGTTAATGAAATTGAGGTTAGGTGTGCTATGTGTGAGACTTTAAACAACAAGACAGAGGATTGTCCTACATTACCTGCTTTTAAGGAGGTATTGTATGGTCAAACTGGAAACACACACTCGCACAACAATGAAGGAAGGCAATATTCAAACCAGAATCAAGAGGGGAATCTTCATTCCGAGGGTCACCATATGAACTTCAATTCTTATCATCCCAACCTCCGCCATCATCCTAACTTCTCATGGAGAAATGATTCTGTAGCCCAGCTGCCATTCCCTTTACAACCTCCACAATTTCAGGCTAATTAGGGGTCTACAACCAACACATACCAACCTTCGCATAGGAGATCCTTAGAAGATACCCTCAATCAATTCATGCAAGGCCAAATGGGAACAAATGAATAAGTGGCCAAATTCCAAGAACAAACCAATAGAGCCATGGAAGACATTAGAAGTCAATTGACCAAGCTGACCCAAACATTGAGTGCAAGAGAACCTAGACGATTTCCTTCCCAACCCAATCCGAATCTTGTGGGTCAAACCCATCAGGTAGAAGCCTCATCCAGTGAAAATAAAAGTCATGAGCAAGTGCAAGCAGTAACTTTCCTAAGGAGTGGAAAAACAGTTGAGAAACCTAAAGACCCTAGGATGTCATATCCTACTGTGCAAGAAGAAGAGATAGCCGATCATAGTGATTTGGTTATCAAAACAACCTTAGAGGAAGAACAAGTACCAAGAAAAAAGGAGGACAAATGCAAAAATGTTGTAGAGGGAACTCAATTCAAGCCCAAACCTCATTTTCCTCAAAGATTGATCAGTGCAAAGAATGATCAACAAAATGCAGACATATATGAAGTGTTCAAGCAAGTGAGAATCAACATCCCGCTGTTGGATGCAATCAAACAAACACCTTCATATGCAAAATTTTTGAAAGATCTGTGCACTGTCAAAAGAAAAATAAATGTGCATGAAAAGGCATTCCTGACCGAACAAGTCAGCACCATTCTCTAATTGAAAACTCCTCCCAAATACAAAGACCCAGGTTATCCAACCATTACATGCATCATAGGAAGTCAAAAGGTTGATTGGACACTCTTGGATTTAGGAGTTAGTGTCAATTTGTTGCCATACAGTATGTATCAACAGTTGAGATTATGTGAGCTCAAACCCACTAGACTGACCCTTCAGCTGGCTGATTGATCAGTTAAAATCCCACAAGGAATTGTGGAGAATGTTCTAGTACAAATTGATAAGTTCTACTTTCTAGTAGACTTCATTATTTTAGACACCCAGCCACATCAGGGGCCTCAGCTTCCTGTGCTAGTCATCTTAGGTCAACCATTCCTTGCCACATCAAATGCCATCATCCACTGTAGGAATGGAATCTTGAAATTTTCATTTGGAAATATGACTTTGGAAACAAACATTTTTAGGGTTTCCAAACAACCTGACGTGGAGAATGAGATTGAAGAAGCTAATCTGATACAGACATTGAGTGAGGAGTACATTAACTGTGAATTTGCTCAAAAAAATTTTGAGTTGGAGGAATTCGTGGAGCAGCAAGATTGCTCTCGAGAGAAAACTGAATCTGTCTTATCCATAGCCTACGGTAACCCAAAACCAGAACCTCTCAAATCTTCACCAAGTAAACCTCTTCCATCATCAAGCTGCTCACCTGTACCTGAAAGGAAACCATTGCCAAACAACCTTAAGTATGCATTCATAGGTGAAGGAGAATCTTTGTCGGTGGTGATCTCATCAAGTCCAAATCCTCAACAGGAGGAGCAATTGTAATCTGTTAAAGGCACACAAAAAAGTTTTAGGTTAGACTATAGCAAACCTGCATGGCATTAGTCCCTTAATTTGCACCCACAGAATTTTCTTGGAAGAAGATGCAAAGCCGGTGAGACAGATGTAGAGAAGATTAAACCCAAACATGAAGGAAGTGGTTAGGGGAGAGGTGTTGAAGCTCTTAAATGCTGGCATCATCTACCTTATATCTGATTCCAAATGGGTTAGTCCAACTCAAGTCATATCTAAGAAGTCAGGAGTCACTGTGATAGCAAATGAGAACAGTGAGCTCATTCCTACACGGATCCAGATTGGATGGCGTATGCGCACAGATTATAGGTAGCTCAACTCCATGACTAGGAAGGATCATTTTTCACTCCCATTTTTGGATCAAGTGTTAGAGAGAATAGCGGGACATGCCTTCTACTGCTTCTTAGATGGGTATTCTGGGTACAATCAGATTGAAATTGCCTTAGAGGATCAGGAGAAAACCACATTCACGTGTCCATTCAGGACATTTGCTTACAGACGAATGCCATTTGGTCTATGCAATGCCCCTGCAACCTTTCAAAGATGCATGATGAGTATTTTTAGTGAATTGGTTGAGAATGTGGTAGAAGTCTTTATGGATGACTTCTTAGTGTACGGAGACAGTTTTTAGAGTTGTTTAGAAAATTTGGAGAAAATTTTGGTCCAGTGCAAAGAAATGAATTTAGTGCTAAATTGGGAGAAGTGTGATTTCGTGGTTACTTAAGGAAGTGTCCTAGGACATATTGTTTCTTCCAGGGGTATTGAGCTTGATCAGTCTAAGGTTGAGTCAATTCAAAAATTACCCGCCCTAAGGAATGTGAGAGAGGTTAGGTCTTTTCTTGGCCATGCTAGTTTTTATAAGCACTTTATTGCTTCATTCAGTGCCATAGCCAGACCCTTATGCTGCCTCCTAGCCTTAGACATACCTTTTGAATGGACTGGTGAGTGTCAAGTTACTTTTGAGAAGTTGAAGAAATCACTCGTTTCTGCACCTATCATTCAGTCCCCTGATTGGTCCTTCCCATTTGAACTTATGTGCGATGCTAGTGATTACGCGGTAGGAGCTATGTTAGGGCAGATGAGGGATAAGAAACCTCATGTGATATATTATGCTAGAAAAACTCTTAACAAGGCGCAAAAGAATTACACCACTACAGAGAAAGAGTTACTAGCAGTTGTCTTTGCCCTAGACAAGTTTCGATCTTACCTCGTAGGGTCACTAGTGATCATTTTTACCAATCATGCTGCTTTGAAGTATTTGTTCACAAAGCAAGATGCAAAACCCCATCTCTTGTGATGGATCTTACTTTTGCAAGAATTCCACATTGAACTAAGAGATAAAAAAGGGGTAGAAAAAGTTGTGGCTGATCGCTTATCCCATCTACCATGTCAAGAGCTAAATCAGTTTGAGAGTCCAATCCATGATTCCTTTCCAGATGAACAATTATTTCAAATAAGTAGTCAATCTACATCACCTATCCTTCCATGGTATGTTGACATAGCAAATTATCTAGTCACTAGATAAATTCCAAATCACTGGTTTAGGCTAGATAAGCAAAAAAAAATTCGGAAGGTGGTGACATTCTTTTTGGATGACCCATACTTGTTCAAATATTGTACAGACCAAATCATCCGTAAATGTATACCAATCATGAGCAACAGAGTGTCATTAATTTATGTCACACTCTTGCATGTGGAGGCCATTTTTCTGTCAAGAAAATAGTTGCAAAAGTTTTTCAGAGTGGATTTTATTGGCCAACACTGTTCAAGGATGTGTACAAGTTCTGTTCAAGTTGCGATCGATGTTAAAGGTTAGGAAGTCTGTCGAGGAGAAACATAATGCCATTACATCCGATCCAAGTGTTAGAGGTCTTCGACTGTTAGGGTATGGATTTTATGGGCCCATTTGTCAATTCATTTGGCCATGAATACATCTTACTTGCTATCGACTATGTGTCCAAATGGGTCAAAGCGATCTAGCCAAAACAAATGACCATAGAACTATAGTGAAATTTTTGAAAGAAAACATATTCAGTCGATTTGGGATGCCACGAGCGATCATCAATGATGGGGGTTCCCATTTTTGTAATAAAGTTGTGGCAGGACTAATGAAGAAATATGGTGTATTGCATAAGGTTGCAACACCATACCATCACCAAACCAATGGTCAAGTCGATTTAGCCAATAAGGAGATTAAGCGCATATTGGAAAAGACTGTTGCTGCTAATCGTAAGGATTGGTCTTTAAGACTAGTGGACGCTCTTTGGGTATATAGGACAGCTTACAAAACAATTTTAGGAATGTCTCCCTATAGGCTAGTATACGGTAAATCTTATCATCTGCCACTAGAAATTGAGCATGGAGCATATTGGGCAATTCAAAAGATCAACAAGAGTCTAACTAAAGCAGGTCTCTCTAGGAAGCTCCAATTGAATGAGCTCAAGGAAATTCGGAATGAGGCATTTGAAAATGCACGATTGGCCAAGCTTCGCATGAAAGAGTTGCATGATCAGCACATCATTCGGAAAAGCCTTTAGGTAGGGCCACAAGTACTCTTGTACGATTCCCGATTGCATCTATTCCTAGGAAAATTGAAGTCTTGATGGGTCAGTTCCTTTGTAAGCAAGTCCATCTTAGAATATGGGGCCTTTGAGATAGAAAATCTGGAGTCAGGACAACGTCTTACAGTCAATGGTCATAGGTTGAAACCATACCACGGTAGTGTTGAGGAGAATGAAAGAGTTGTGGATTTGGGTGATCCACCATCATCTGATGAGTAAGGGGAGTTTCATGTTGTCTGGGAATCTGACGTTAAAAGACCACCTTTCCATTTAGGTTAAACATATGTCTCTGGATTTGAGAAATTAAAAAAAAAATTAAAAAAAGGGGATATAAAAATATATATATATTGTTCCTTTTCTGCATTACTTAATTAACTTTGACTCAAATAGTGTTTCTTTGTGTGCAGTTTAAACAAAAATTTTGCATAGGAGTTCATGCATTGAAGACCACTAGGTATGCCTATCTTCTATCATTTTATTGCCGATTGAGGACAATGTGCAATTCAAGTTGGGGGTAAGGTGTACTTAGGAATTGATTTATTGGTGTCTGAAATTGATCCATTGTGCAAATAATTTTGTTTGACTCGATAATATTGTCTTGTGTGGTATATATGATTTTATTGGGCCCCTAAAAAAATTTAAAAGAATTAAAAAATAATAATAAAAATAAAAATTAAAAAAATTAAAAAAATTGAAAAAAAAAGAGACAGAATTGACATTGGGGTAACCACTTTTCTCGGGCAGTGCAATCACACTGCCCTATAAAGAAAGAGGCACACTGCCAAATGTTGAAAAATGAGACACTAGACGACGCCAAGCCTGATAGTGCAATTATGGCATGCTTCGAGCCGAGTGTCGAATAGTGATACCCATTGCTCTATAAGAGACTCCATATTTGTATGAGGTAAGCCACATTTCTACAAGCAAGCTCAGTCTCCTCTCCTTCGTGTTGTTCTCCGATCAGGTACTTTTGTCCATTTTGTAAGATTCATAGTTTTTAGTTTTCTTTTATTATAGTTGTGTTTTAATTTAAAAAAAAAAATGGATCTTCAACTCTCAAAAATTTGCAAGTACTATCCATCTCTCCCAATGAATGATTTGAAAAAAAATTATGTCGCTAGGTGTAAAAGAGTTAGAATGTTGATGTATAATAACATCCCTAAAGATATTCGCTGGTTGATTGAAGCAAAAGTTCGATTACTAGGCGAAACTTCACCTAGTTTTAAGCACTTTCTAGGCTTGGGAAATAGTAGTTTTGCAAAGAAACGAAAAGCGAAAAGAGTGAGTGGTTGTCATAAATGTGCTCGTTGGACCTGTAGCACACGATGCAAATCTGTGGGGTTTACGTTCGTAAATCGAGAAGATACAATTAGTTTCATAAAAGATGGCTGAGTAAGGAGTATTTTTTGTACTCTTGAGACACATCTCCTATGACTTGCATGAAATTTCTTTTCTTGTGTTCTTAAAAAAAAAAAAAAAAAACTGTGGAATGTTATTAGGCATGTAACACCCCCTCTAATAACTGATAACTGATACCAATATGAATATCTGAAATCTTATAACTGAAATCTGATACCAATATGAATATCTCAATCAACTGAAACAAAACTCTGAGTCAACAAAACTGAAAACCATAAACACTGTCTAAGGGAAAATCCCTCAACTGAAAAATAAACTAATAATAAACTGATAAACGCTCTAAACTAACAAATTGATAAAACTCCCAGACATCTTTGGTCTTGAGCGGCTCCACGTACACACACTACTAGACACTGTTGCTAAGCCCTACATCTAGTACTCTCCCGCTAGGACCTAGAATGGTGAAGAGTACAAGGTGAGCTACAAAGCTCAAAAAATAATAAACTGGAAAAAATAACTGAAGCTGAATCGAGGAATATCGATACTGAAGAACAACTTACAGAACTTGTACTGAGTATAACACTATCTGTTAGCATTCATAAATGTAATGCACATAAACTGTAAGATAAATACAGGTATGCAACTTTGGCTCATAGGCCCACATAACTGTAATACAAACCTGGCTAATCTGAAACCTGCAAACATAAAAACTCTAAGCACATACGGTGGACAAATGCCCCTAGCTCCCTGGTCGACATCAGGCGAGTGTCACACAAACTGAAACTGAAACTGGTGGGATCCCCGCGGACTAGCCGCCTGGTACGCATAATGCAATGCTCACATATATGCTAGCACACGATATGCAGTGCTCCATAAAAAGTCATGCTCAATGCTCATACCAAGATGTATGCACATAAACTCACAAAATAATGCTGATCATGTCAAATTAAATGTTAAACATGTAATCTGATCTAACATATTGGAATACAAAGATTTACTCGTATTTTCCCTTAAATTGCAATATTTTCTAACATTTATTTAATTATTTAATAATTTATTTATTGTAACATGAAGACTTCCCAAGGGGGTCACCCATCATAGAATTACCCCCACTCGAGCATGCTTAACTTTAGGGTTTTTAAAGATATTGGAACCAATATAAGAAAAGATGGAATTTCGGTGCGAGTGTTATACACCCTAGGCCTATTGGGATATGATTTCACCTATCAGAATCCAAGACACATGAGTTTGAATTGAATTGTGAGAGACATCTGAATGAGTAATGTCTCATTCGGATACAAGACACATGAAACTTTGGATGGGTTGTGAGAGACATCCAGATGAGCAAGGTACGAGACACAAACTGTAACTACCCATTGGTGGGTTCGGGACACGTATATGTATATATTGGAATGTGATAACTACTAGTATTAACTTTATGTGGTCTTTCTAGGTGATGTACAAAGGAAATGGAAAAAAGTCAAAGATTTGACTTAAGAGAGAGTGGGTCCTACCATGGTTTAAGGTAGTGTGAAAATATTGCATAGTGTTGACTTAATGTTTAAGGTAGTATTTGTACATATGGGATTCTCATTTTTGTGTTTTGTGCACCAAGGGAATTTAAGTAATTATGTGAGGAAGGGTGTATATATATAAGAGAAAATGTCTTCTTTTTGCATGTAAAGGAAAGAGGAGAAGGGGACCATTCGAAAGAGGAAGCAAGAAGGAAGGTAAGGGTTTCTTCTTCCTCCTTTTTCGTTGATTGATGGTGTGAAAAAGGGGTTGGGAGGCTAAGGGTTCTTCTGTAACACCCCCTCTTCTAGAATTACCCGAGAAGAGGTGCTACGGGAAAAATAAAATAAACTAACTGATAACTAAAATCTGATACCATGACTGAACATCTCAATCAACTGGAATAAAATCTTTGAGTCAATACAAACTGAAAAGCATAAACTCTGACTAAGGGACAATCCCTCAACTGAAATGTAAATAGATCTAAACTGACAAAACGCTACAAAACTCAACAAACTTCCAGACATCTTTTATCTCGAGCGGCTCCACGTACACACACTATAGACCACTACTGCTAGGCCCCACATCTGGTACTCCCTTGCTACGACCTGGAGGGGTGAAGAGTACAAGGTGAGCTACAAATCTCAGCAAGTAATAAGCTAGAAAGAATAACTAAAGCTAAATCAAAAAATATCGATACTGATAAATAACTCACTGAACTTGTACTGGATAATCACTATCTGATTGCATTCATAAAACTGTAATGCGCATAAACTGTAAACTAAATGCAGGTATGCAACTTTGGCTCATAGGCCCACATAATTTGATAAAACATACCTGACCGATCTGAATCCTGTAAACAAAAAAAAAATATAAGCACATACTATGGGAAATAAGCCCCTAGCCCCCTGGTGGCCCCCACGCGGGCAACTCATAAACTGAGCTGAAACTGAAACTGATGGGATCCTCACGGACAAGCCGCCTAGCACGCATAATGCAATGCAATGCACACATAAATGCTAGCACACGATATGTAGTGCTCCATATAAAGTCATGCTCAATACTCATACCAAAATGTATGCACATAATCTCACAGAATAATGCTGATCATGTTAAAATAATGTTGAACATGATATGATCTTCATTTATATATTAGAATACAAAGATTCAATGAACTATGATTTAGGGTATGGGTATGATTAACTTGTCATGTTCTGGCTTATGAATTCAATGTTGGAAGGTATTGAATACATTAATTGAATTAAACTTGAATTAGAACTCACTAGAAGCTAAACTGGATTTTTGGAAAAGTCATCCGGATATCAGGAAGGATATCCGGATATGATGAAAGACATCCGGATATGAAGAAGGCTCATCCGGATACACTGATATTCAAAGCAGAAGCTATTCGAATATGAGGGGATGTATTCGGATATGAACTAGGACATCCGAATATGATTCTGCTCATCCGGATATCTCACTGATGCATTTAGATATAACTGGGGACTATTTGAATGAAAAATTCACTTTTGAGGGAGGCATCCGGATATCAGGCAAGACATCTGGATATTATCTTGACATCTCTGGATGTATAAACAAACCATCCGAATATCATACTCGAAGAACTTTAGATACATCCAGATACGATACAAGGTATCCAGATATTAGAACTTAGAGTAATAGAACTTGCAATCCAAAATAGATACGGATCAATCGAACTTGCAATCCAAAATGGATAAAGATTAATGGGACTTGCAATCCAAAATGGATAAGGATTAATATAACTTGCAATTCAAAATGGATGAGGATTAATGGAACTTGCAATCCAAAATGGATAAGGATTAATAGAACTTGAAATCCAAAATGGATGAGGATTAATAGAAATGTCAATCCAAAATGGATATGGATTAATGAAACTTGAAATCCAAAATGGATGAGGATTAATAGAACTGTCAATCTAAAATGGATGAGGATTAATGGAACTTGCAATCCAAAATGGATATGGATTAACGAAACTTGCAATCCAAAATGGATGAGGATTAATGGAACTTGCAATCCAAAATGGATAAGGATTAATGGAACTTGCAATCCAAAATGGATAAGGATTAATAGAACTGTCAATCCAAAATGGATGAGGATTAATGGAACTTGCAATCTAAAATGGATAAGGATTAATGGAACTTGCAATCCAAAATGGATAAGGATTAACTTGCAATCTAAAATGGATGAGGATTAATAGAACTGTCAATCCAAAATGGATGAGGATTAATGGAACTTGCAATCTAAATGGATGAGGATTAATAGAACTGTCAATCCAAAATGGATGAGGATTAATAGAACTTGCAATCTAAAATGGATAAAGATTAATAGAACTTGCTCATAACTTCACTGTTATACGCATATATATATATATACGTCTCTGCTTACTGATATAAATATGAAAACTGCAACAAAGAACTGGAATAATCTGAAATCAAAACTGATATGAACCTGTAATGGAAGGGATTATAGAAAGAATACTTGCCTGATAGAACTCTCTGATCAAACCCTGGAGCGATCCTAAAGACTCTAGCAAGCCTTTGCTATCTCTTAGCCTCTTGGTTCTTCACATGGCGTGAAGAAAAGCTAAGCTAATGGGCTCTATATATAGAGGTATAAAAACCCTAGATCCCACTCCTTTTATAATATGGATTCCTTTTCCTAATATAACTAGGAGACTTTAAACCAAAACCATCTCATACATGGATTCTCATTCTCCTTTAAATACATAATCTCACTTAATTAATAATAATACAAAAATTATTATTAAAACTCTCAAATAATAATAAAACTCTAAATGACCTTCATGTCCTAGCATTTAATTTCCACAATAAATAACTAGAATTAAATGCTCTTTAAATGTTATTTAAATACTATTCTCTCCATTAGAAATCTAAATTGTCACCTTGGCAAATTCCCTTAATTCCAACATTAAAAAGAAATAAATGCTATTCTTTTCTTTCAAAATCTCCAAATTATCACATTAAATAATTAATTGACAAAATCTCTTAATTAAATACTTTAACAATTAATTAAATAATTCTGAATAAATACTGGACCCTCTAACAGGTCGTTACAATTTCTCCCCTCCTTAAAAGAATTTGGTCCTCCAAATTCGTATCTAGTTACTCAAACAACGAGGGGTAAAGACCCCTCATCTCTTCTTCTAATTCTCACGTCGCCTCTCCTGATGAGTGTCGTTGCCGTTGCACTTTTATAAGAGGAATTGATTGGTTCCTCAAAATCTTTTCTTTTCGCTCTAGAATACTGGTAGGTATCACTTCATAAGACACATCTTCTCTAACTTCAAGAGTCTAAAAGTCAATTACATGCTAAGGATCTGGCACATACGTCCTCAACATCAAAACATAAAACACGTTATGAACATGGGACAACTGAGGTGGTGAAGCTAACTCATATGTTAAAGTCCCTATCCATCTCAAAATCTCTAACGAACCAACGTAACGGGGACTAAGCTTCCCTGTTACGCCAAATCTATGAACTCCTTTAGTAGGCATGACTCTCAACCAACCATGGTCACTTACCTCAAACTTGAGGTCTCGATGTTGCTTATCTGCATAGCTCTTTTGTCTGTTTTGGGTTGTTTTCATTCTAGCTTTGATAACTCGAATATTTTCTGACGCCTACTCAACAATTTCAGGACCTAATAAAGCCCTATCATCAATCTCTTCCCAACATATCGGCGATCAACATGATCGCCCATACAAAGCCTCATATGAACATTCCAATACTTGAATTGAAACTATTATTGTACGCAAATTCTACCAAAGGTAGATGCTCATCCTAACTACCTTGGAAATCTAGAACACAAGTTCTCATCATGTCCTCAAGAGTCCTAATAGTCCTTTCTGATTGACCATCTGTCTGCAGATGAAATGCTGTACTAAACTTCAACTAAGATCCCAATGCATCATGCAAAGCTCCCCAAAAATGAGAAGTAAAACGAGGATCTCAATCTGATACAATGCTGGATGGAACACCGTGGAATTTCACGATTTCCACAATATAAATTCTTACAAATCTATTCAATGGGTAAGTCTTCTTAAAAGGAAGAAAATGGGCTGATTTAGTCAAGCGATCGATAATCACCAATATAGCATCATAGCCTCTTGTCATCCTGGGTAACCCATCACAAAAATCCATAGCAACATTATCGTATTTCCACTCTAAAATAGGTAATGGAACTAATAAACCTACGGGTTTATGATGTTCTCTTTAACTTGCTGGCATACTAAACCCTATGAAATATATTTGGCTACATTTTTCTTCATTGAAAATCTCTTGCTTAAAATTTATATTATCGGGTATACAAATTTGTCCCTAAAATAAGGGTATTCCATCACTCCATATAGTATATCCCAAAGGAAAAAAAACTTCTCAATATTTGCTAAAATCCGTGCCAACTTCTCATCTTTTGATTGTTGGTTCTTGATTAAATCAAACAACTCTGGTTACACCCTCATACAAGCGCAACTCATCACTGATCTATCCTCTAGGGTTGAAATAAATAAAGCACTTAATTTCTCCAATAACTTCCATTCTTATACTATTATCATAGCCATAAAAGCTCCTTGCCAACTCAAAGCATCAGCTACTACGTTAGCCCTTCTTGGATGATATAGAATCTCACAGTCGAAGTCTTTAAATAACTTGATCCAATGTCTCTGCCTCATGTTCAATTCTTTCTGGGATAGAAGATAATGTAAACTCTTATGATCTATATAAATCTCAACTTTCTCATCATATAAATAGGGTTATCATATCTTCAATGCAAATACTACCGCTGCCAACTCCAAATCATTAGTGGGGTAATTCACCTCATGTTTATTCAATTGCCTTGAAGCATAAGCATTAACTCGACCCTTTTACATCAATACACATCCCAATCCTAAGTGGGAGGCATCACTGTAAATGGAATATTTCTCTCCACTTCTTGGTATAGCTAAGACTAGTGTAGTAGTCAACTTCTACTTCAATTCTTGAAAAGCACATTTACACACAATATTTCATTCAAAGTTCTCTCATTTTCTCATTAGCTTAGTCATAGGGGAAGATAAATGAGAAAATCCCTTAAAGAATCGCCTATAATAGCCTGCAAGACATAGAAAACTACTTATCTCGGTCAGTGTCGTAAGCCTTGGCCAATCTATAACTGCTTTAGTCTTATCTAGATCCACTAAAATACCATCTCCACACACCATATGGCCTAGAAATCCAATCTGAGTGAGCTAAACTCACACTTGCTAAACTTGACATATAATTGCTTTTCTCTAAGCCTCTGCAATACTATAGTAAGATGCTTCGTATTCTCCTCTACACTGGGTGAGTAACTAGAATATCATCTATGAAGACAATAATGAAGCAATTTAGGTACTCATGTAGAACTCAATTCATTAAATCCATAAAAATAGCTGGGGCATTCGTCAACCTAAATGGCATCACCACAAACTCATAGTGTCCATAGCGAGTTCTGGAAGTAGTCTTTTGAATATCATAATCTGTAACTCATACTTGATGGTATCTGATCTTAAATCTATTTTTGATAACACTTTAGCTCCTCGTAACTGGTCTAATATATAAGTCATCCACTCGAGGGAAAAGGATACTTGTTCTTCACTGTCACCTAATTCAACTTGCAATAATCTATGCACGACCTTAAAGATCCATCTTTCTTCCTCGTGAATAATATTGGTGCGCCTCATGGGGATGAACTGGGTCAGATAAAAAAATCCTTCTCTATTAATTCTTCTAACTAGGTTGTCAACTCTTTCTAGCTCACTAGGTGCCATTCGATATGGAGCTTTAGAGATAGGTTGTGTACCAAGTAATAACTCAATAGTAAACTCTACTCCTCTCCAAGGAGGTAATCCTAGTAATTCATCAAGGAAAGCATCTGAGAAATCTCATACAACTGGCACCTCAAACAACTTCCTCTTAGTTCCCTCATCTAAGGTAACAAAAGCTAGGTAAGCTTTACATCTATCACATAACAACTTCTCTACTTTCATTACTGAGAGCATAGGAATCATAGCCATAGGCTTGACTCCTCTATATATTTGAACCGGCTATCGAGGTAGATCAAAGTCTATAATCTTCCATCGACAGTTAACTTTTGCATAATGTTGTGACAACAATTCCATGCCAAGGTTCAAATCAAAATTCCTAACATCAAGAATTTCTAAGTCTTCAAATAACTTCTTATCATGTACCTCGATCTCACAATTCTCAAACATCTATCTTGATAGCATATGCTTGTTGAACTACCGTGGTATAATCCACACTCTAAGCTCCTCCAAAAGCATGGCAAATATCAGCACGCAATCCTCTTTGAAATTTAGCATCCTTCTTAGCTTCAGTGGACACCAACTATAAGTCCTATCTAGTTAAGGCTGTAAACTCTACCTCACATTGGGCCATTGTTGTGGTACCTTATACCAACTTAACGAACTCAAAAAAATTTCTGGACCTTGACCCACGCTGGGTAATAAGCGTTGTTGAACAGTTGCTAAAATTCAATCCATTTGGGTTCTTGATTACCAAACCTTTGGGAGGCAGTCTTTCACCAACTCTCAGCTTCACCTCTAAATAAAAATGTGCTAAGTCACACTCGTCGATCGTCCGCACAACCAATAGATTGGAGATGCTTCTCTATTAATAGCATCCAATTCTCAGTTGCTACTACATTTGTGCCTCCCTGGAACACTAGTGGTCGGAAGGCTATGAAATCCTTTAATAGCTAACTCCCTGTATCTGCCTCCACAACTGGAGCTATTGGTGCAACTGGCTTATCGCCTCTACTACCTCCTACTTCTTAGGGAACTTGTGATTGCCTTACCTGATTAGTAATTAGGGTATCTACCACCCTCATCAATGCGATAAGCATACCTTGCGTCTCGGCCATCCCTTGTCTTAGATCACTACTAGACTCCCCTGGCAAGCCAGGCGTCGATACTGGAACTTCTACTGGAATAAAAACAGTCCAACTGCGAGTCCGGGGTCATCCACCACTATCACTCATCTTCCTGCATCACCACTTAGGGTTTAGAATATCGCTAATTGGGCCAACATATCTAACTAACGGACACAAGTCCTAACTCTACCCAACATCCTATGTGTGTACGGGAGACTACTCAAAACACCGCTCTGATACCAATACTGTAACACCCCCTCTTCTAGAATTGCCCGAGAAGAGGTGCTACGGGAAAAATAAAATAAACTAACTGATAACTGAAATCTGATACCATGACTGAACATCTCAATCAACTAGAATAAAATCTCTGAGTCAATACAAACTGAAAAGCATAAACTCTGACTAAGGGACAATCCCTCAACTGAAATGTAAATAGATCTAAACTAACAAAACGCTACAAAACTCAACAGACTCCCAGACATCTTTTATCTTGAGCGGCTCCACGTACACACACTATAGACCACTGCTGCTAGGCCCCACATCTGGTACTCCCCTGCTACGACCTGGAGGGGTGAAGAGTACAAGGTGAGCTACAAAGCTCAGTAAGTAATAAGCTAAAAAGAATAACTAAAGCTAAATCGAAAAATATCGATACTGATAAATAACTCACTGAACTTGTACTGGATAATCACTATCTGATTGCATTCATAAAAGTGTAATGCGCATAAACTATAAACTAAATGCAGGTATGCAACTTTGGCTCATAGGCCCACATAATTTGATAAAACATACCTGACCGATCTGAATCCTATAAACAGAAAAAACTATAAGCACATACTATGGGCAATAAGCCCCTAGCCCCCTGGTGGCCCCCACGCGGACAACTCATAAACTGAGCTGAAACTGAAACTGATGGGATCCCCGCGGACAAGCCCCCTGGCGTGCATAATGCAATGCAATGCACACATAAATGCTAGCACACGATATATAGTGCTCCATATAAAGTCATGCTCAATACTCATATCAAAATGTATGCACATAATCTCACAGAATAATGCTGATCATGTTAAAATAATGTTGAACATGATATGATCTTCATCTATATATTAGAATACAAAGATTCAATGAACTATGATTTAGGGTATGGGTATGATTAACTTGTCATGTTCTGGCTTATGAATTCAATGTTGGAAGGTATTGAATACAGTAATTGAATTAAACTTGAATTAGAACTCACTGGATGCTAAACTGGATTTTTGAAAAAGTCATCCGGATATCAGGAAGGATATCCAGATATGATTAAAGACATCCGGATATGAAGAAGGCTCATCCAGATACACTGATATTCAAAGCAAAAGCTATTCGAATATGAGGGCATGTATTCGGATATGAACTAGGACATCCGAATATGATTCTGGTCATCCGGATATGTCACTGATGCATTCGGATATAACTGAGGACTATTCTAATAAAAAATTCACTTTTGAGGGAGGCATTCGGATATCAAGCAAGACATCTGGATATTATCTTGACATCTCTGGATGTATAAACAAACCATCCAAATATCATACTCAAAGAACTTTAGATACATCCGGATACGATACAAGGTATCAAGATATTAGAACTTAGAGTAATAGAACTTGTAATCCAAAAGAGATACGGATTAATCGAACTTGCAATCTAAAATGGATAAGGATTAATGGGACTTGCAATCCAAAATGGATAAGGATTAATAGAACTTGCAATCCAAAATGAATGAGGATTAATGGAACTTGCAATCCAAAATAGATAAGGATTAATGGAACTTGAAATCCAAAATGGATGAGGATTAATAGAAATGTCAATCCAAAATGGATGAGGATTAATGGAACTTGCAATCCAAAATGGATGAGGATTAATAGAACTGTCAATCCAAAATGGATGAGGATTAATGGAACTTGCAATCCAAAATGGATGAGGATTAATGGAACTTGCAATTCAAAATTGATGAGGATTAATGGAACTTGCAATCCAAAATGGATGAGGATTAATGGAACTTGCAATCTAAAATGGATGAGGATTAATGGAACTTGCAATCCAAAATGGATAAGGATTAGCTTGCAATCCAAAATGGATGAGGATTAATAGAACTGTCAATCCAAAATGGATGAGGATTAATGGAACTTGCAATCTAAAATGGATAAAGATTAATAGAACTTGCTCATAACTTCACTGTTATACGCATATATATATATACGTCTCTGCTTACTGATATAAATATGAAAACTGCAACAAAGAACTAAAATAATCTGAAATCAAAACTGATATGAACCTGTAATGGAAGGGATTACAGAAAGAATACTTGCCTGATAGAACTCTCTGATCGAACCCTGGAGCGATCCTGAAGACTCTAGCAAGCCTTTGCTATCTCTTGGCCTCTTGGTTCTTCACATGGCGTGAAGAAAAACTAAGCTAATGGGCTCTATATATAGAGGTATAAAAACCTTAGATCCCACTCCCTTTATATTATGGATTCCTTCTCCTAATATAACTAGGAGACTTTAAACCAAAACCATCTCATACATGGATTCTCATTCTCCTTTAAATACATAATCTCACTTAATTAATAATAATACAAAAATAATTATTAAAACTCTCAAATAATAATAAAACTCTAAATGACCTTCATGTCCTAGCATTTAATTTCCACAATAAATAACTAGAATTAAATGCTCTTTAAATGCTATTTAAATACTATTCTCTCCATTAAAAATCTAAATTGTCACCTTGGCAAATTCCCTTAACTCCAACATTAAAAAGAAATAAATGCTATTCTTTTCCTTCAAAATCTCCAAATTATCACATTAAATAATTAATTGGCAAAATCTCTTAATTAAATACTTTAACAATTAATTCAATAATTCTGAATAATTACTGGGCCCTCTAACGGGTCATTACATCTTCTCTCTTTTTCTCCCTTCTTGCTAGTTTGTTGGAGGAAGTGTGAAGTAAAAGGATTTTGAAGGCTTGTGTCTCAAGAATGATCATCAAGAAGGGCTCTTTAAGGCAAGTTCTAGTTCCTCTTGTCCCTCTTGTAAGTTTGAGCTTGGTGTTTGAGGATTTAAGCATGAACATTCCATATTTTTCTAAAGTATGGTTGTGTTGGAGGGTTATGTAGAAACCTTTGTAAATCTCTCTTGTGATTAGTTTAATATTGTTGGTCTTTTTTGGGCCTCAAAGTATGATTAGTTTCACCCTACAATTCTAAGAGGAATGATGCTTTTGGGTTAACGGATGGTTTATGGGTGTTTTTCCCCTGTTTTGGTTGCATTCAGGTATGTTCGGGGGTTTTTTCCTTGATCCCGGTAGACCGTTTGTCCATAATCGGTCGACAGATGGGTGCAGAGGGTTCTGCTGGTCGACTGTTGCCTTAAACAGTCGATAGTTGGGTGTCAAAGCTACTACCGGTCGACCGTTCCCTTCCCAATGGTCCACCATTTTCCACATTTTTAGCGTGCTCATGCTCCGCTATTTCGAGCATAACTTTTTTGTAGAAATATCGGATTTGCGAACTATTTGAAGTGTAGTAAACCTAACTCGATAGGATTAGATTTGGCATAGAATTCAAGTCATTTGGATTAACTTTGAGTATTATCCTCTTGGTTACAATACCACTCTAAATGTTTTTGAGGGAAGGTATGCATTCATTGTCTTGGCATTGAATCCATTTATGGGCATGACTTACCTATACCTATATCGTCTTGTGCATGTGGTGCTGGTGGCTTTAGTCATTGGGTGGGGGTGGATTGTGCTTAAGGGTGTATGTACTCATGAGTAACACCCTAGGAGTGAGCTTTCCGGCCCTAGTGACTGAGTGACTGGTGTGCGACTGTGACCTTGGGTAGGAGCTAAATGTCCTCAAGGGTTGTAGGGCGAGTGGCCCAGCCCTAGGAATGAGCTTTCTAGCCCCAAGTGTCAATGGCGGTTGTGGGTTTTACATGAGCTTTCATGGTACCGCTTATGTTTTGGGTTGTATGGTATGCATAACATGAGCATGATTCCTTAGTTTATATTCTTGTTTTATTGAGTTGTCAGTGATGAGTTGTTGATATTTCTTTATTCTCGTATCATGCTTTCTTTACTCATTGTTATACTTGCTGAGCCTTGTGGCTCATTCTTTTCCTTGGATCATTCCAAGTAAAGGCAAAGACAAAGTAGAGGGCGAGTCTAGCAGGGGCTGATTTTGTGTCAATAGACGTGTACAGAGCTCACTAGCAAGGGAAGGTCTAGAGATGTTTTGTGGAGTACTCCTAGTGTTAGCTAGACTCTCGAGCTAGGGATGCACATATGTTTTGATGGCTATGACTTCATGTATTGAATGTAAAAGATGTATCTTTAGTTTCTGTTGTATGTGTATGTTTAACGACTTCATCATGACATTTTGCTTATCTTTATGTAGTATGTGATGGTGGTGTCGATTAAGTTGCTTTTATATCATTCTCCTAATGACCCTCTCACGGATCCTCTATGCTAGCAGGGGCTCCAGGAGATGGGTCATTACACAAACATATTTGGTCACATCTGGATACAACACAAGATATCCGAATATCACTCACAAGAAGCCTTAAACTCATCCGGATATGACACAAAGCATCCAGATATTACTCACAGACAATTTAAACACATCCGGATACGACTCAAGGCATCCAAATGCTACTCACAATCACTGCTGGACATATCCGGATACGAAAATGAAACATCCAGATATCACTGGACCATCCGGATATGAACAAGAGCTATCCAGATGTCACTCAAATAAAACTTTTTGACCCATGTGGATAGCCTCTAACCTATCCAAATGCTACTCACATGCTCTGAAAAATCTATCCGGATATGAAGGATCCTATCCAGATGTCTGCAACTTTTAGACCCAGAAACAACGAACACAGAGACTTCGTTCTTGATTCAAACTTAAATAAAACTACACCATTCCGAATTAAAACTTGGGAAAACAAGTCCCAATTGATATGAAACAATTCTAGGGATGATTCAACGATGATATCAACTTGAATCGCTGTAGAAGAGATTATGCATGAACTGATATATCACACTGTAATTGCATATATACATATATATATATAAATACATGCACTGTATAATCTAAAACTCAAGAAGACTAACATGGATCTGTAATGAAAGGAATTACAAAAAAAGATACTTGCCTTATGATCCCTCGGATCGATTCAATGATCTCATGAAAGCCTCCTATGCACAGCCTTGAACTTACTGTTAAAGCTTATTCTTTTTTCTGTTGTTCTTCACACGACGAAGACAATATGGCTAATGACTGTTATATATATACATATGCTTAAGATAAACCCTAATGCCCATCTCCCTCTCCCACTATGTCTAGGAGATTTTAATCCCAATCCTCTCACAGAAGGATTTTCATTCTCATAATAACTCTTATTAATTAATTAAATTCTAATAACAAATCCTTAAATGACCATCATGTCCTAGCATTTATTTCTCACAATAAATAAAGAATTAAATGCTATTTAAAAACTATTTTCTCGATTAAAAATATTCTAAATTGCCACATTAAAATTAAATTGGCAAATTCCTTTAACTCAAGAAATAACTAAATACCAAAATAACTCTAAATAAATCCTAGACCCTCTAATGGGTCGTTACAAGGCAAGTCTATGATAAGATGGCTGAGTAAGGAGTATTTTTTGTACTCTTGAGGCACATTTTGTTTATCTTATGACTTACATGATTTTTTTTTATTTTGGTGTGAAAATATAAATATATATATATGGTATGTTCATTTGTTTGTTTGAGTTTTAGCAGTTTACAGTAAATCTATGGACTTGTGGAGTTACAGGTATTCTTAACAACCCTATTTTATTACTGCAATTCAAGTTAGGGGGTGTAAGGTCTAGTTATAAATTATCTTGTTCATGTTTAACTGTGAGTTTGTTATTGTTTGCTTGTAGTCTTATGTAAATTGGTTATCTTTATCTACTCTTGTTATTAAAAAAAAAAAATTGTGTGCTTTAAATAACGTTATTCCTAAAGCTTTGGAGTTATGCATTGATAGCTGGTTAAGTTTGCAATACGAAACATGAATGCATTGATTTCTTATTTGAAAACGTATATGCATTAGAACTGGTAATTTGCATTCATTGGGTATTCAAAAATTAGAAATTGGTTATCGGTTATAAAGTTAAAGGTAACAGTAATTAGTTGATTAGTACACTACATGGTCCCTCAACAAAAGTAGAGACTATTACCCAAGTGAGTGTTTGAACCTAATAACCGTTAATTCTGAGTGAAATAACACTTACTCTAAATATGCTTTATTGTTTATCTCATCTTTTAAATAGTTTCAAAACATCAATTCGCTTTGAATGTCTAGTATGATAGCGAATGAATTTGATTAGCTTCAAACTCTAAATTAGTTTATCAAGTAACATCGTTTTATAGAAGCATGATAGGGGGATCAATTTCTTTCATTTTGGGCCTATTAACCTTTTTCTTTCTTTACATTAACCTCTCTTGCTAGCCCATTTGAGCCATTTCTAGTACAATTTCTTTCGTTACTGTTGTTGCTAAAATACAACAATCTATTTTTTTTTTATTGTGAACAGACGCAAGAGTCTCGGGAGTCATGTCTTCACTAATGAGAATCTTGACAAGCGATTGGATCTGTCAGAGTTCCAAGTCTGATAATCCGATAGTGCTGATGGTCTGATAGGCTGATGATCTTGTGGGCTGATGATCTGGTGCCCCCAAAGTGATCTGGTGGCCTTGAGGATGACGAGAGACCTCGGGGTGACAGGAGGCCTCAAGATGATGAGAGGCCTCGGGATGACGGGAGGCCTCAAGATGACGAGAGGCCTCGGGATGACGAGAGGTGTTGTTGCCAAAATACAACAATCTATTTCTTATTTGTAGACAGACGCAAGAGTCTCGGGAGTCGTGCCTTCACTGATGAAGATCTGGACGAGGAATTGGATCTGATGGAGTTCCAAATCTGATAGACCGACAGAGCTGATGGTTTCATGAGCTGATGATCTTGGGGGCTGATGACCTGGTGGCCTCAAATGTGACGAGAGGCCTCGGGATGACGAGAGTCCTGGGTGTGACGAGTGGCCTCAGAGTGACAAGAGGCTTTGTTGATGACGAGAGGCCTTGCTGATGACGAGAGGCCTCGAAGTAACGAGAGGCCTTGCTGATGACGAGAGGCCTTGCTGACGACGAGAGGCCTCGAAGTGACGAGAGGTCTTGCTGATGACAAGAGGCCTTGCTGATGACGAGAGGTCTTGTTGATGACGAGAGGCCTCGGAGTGACGAGTGGCCTAGGTGGTGACGAGAAGCCTTGGTGATGACGAGAGGCCTTGCTGATGACGAGAGGCCTCAGAGTGACGAGTGGCCTAGGTGGTGACGAGAGGCCTTGGTGATGACGAGAGGCCTCGGAGTGATGAGTGGCCTAGGTGGTGACGAGAGGCCTTGGTGATGACGAGAGGCCTCGGAGTGACGAGTGGCCTAGGTGGTGACGAGAGGCCTTGGTGATGATGAGAGACCTCGGAGTGACGAGTGGCCTAGGTGGTGACGAGAGACCTCGGAATGACAAGTGGCCTTGGAGTGACGAGAGACCTACAAAACGAGAACACCGTCAGGGCGCGGGTGGGGGTCCTTGCGCAAACCCTCCGATGCTTAAATTAGATCTCGAGAGAAAATGGAAAATCGTACTTCAATTGCTCAAAATAGCATACCTTGTGATGAAGGCATGATCTCGTATTTATAGCGGAGGAGAGAGAGAAGATGTACGAGAATCTCGCGGCCCATTTTGAGTGGTTCCCATACCTCAACTTCATGCCCCATACCTCAACTTCATGCCCCATTTTGAAATAAGTGAGTACATCCACTGTTTCATTTTGGGTCTTATTGTTGCCTCGAGCACGAAATGTTTAGTTTCTCGATCTTTAACATAGGCTCTCTTCAATGTGTCTGAATTTTGCTCCCAGTTTTCTCTTTGAGGGCATTAATGGTGGCTAACTGCCTTCTTCTAAGGGCATGTCCTTTCGTGGCTTGTCTAGATGGAATAGGAGGAGTCCCTTACCATAGTTTCACTGCCCGAGATGACATGCATGGGCTCATGAACTGGTTCATTGTCTAGAGGTGGATTCTCTCCGTAACCCCTTCCTCTCTCTTGACATCTCTGATTTGATCTACCCCGCTCTTCCTGTCTATCTTCTCCTCTTTGAGGATCACCATCTTTGACCTGTACGTACCTTTGAAGATGTCCTTCACGAACTAGCATCTCAATCTGATCTCTTAACTCCCGGCACTGGTCAGTGCAATGACCACGGGTTCTGTGATATCTACAATATTCTTCTCTATTCTTCCCCATTGGATGGTCAACCTTTTTCGAGAGTCTAATGAGACCTGACCCTTCGATGGCTGCAAGTATGGTTGACCGAGGTTGGAGGAGTTTGGTGTAATGGTGGAACTGGGGCAAAGGCATATCTGATCTTCTAACCCTTTCCTGTCGTCGAGTAGACTCTTCTTCTCCTTCGCGCTCCTTTTTCTTCCTTTCTTTGTCTTCATTCCCTGCCACATTTCTCATAATTTCAGTGTGAAGGATATATCTGTTTGCTCTGACAAATAGATCGGCCAGGAACGTTGGGGGGTCTAAAGAAAGTGACTCTTGGAGAGAGGCGAGGTGCGTCCCTTGGAGCATAGCAGACACTGCAACTTGGGCCGGCAAGTCGAGGATTTCAAGGGTGGCATTACGAAACCTATCCACAAATTGACGTAAAGATTCCTTATTCCCTTGTCGTATGCTGAGCAAATATGTGGCATCCTGTTTCCTTCGACTGTTAATCACAAAAGCTTTAGTAAATTATGTCCTAAGATGCCCAAATGAGGAAATGGAGGCTTCTGAAAGGCTGTTAAAGCATGTTCGAGCATGTCCTGACAGTGTTAAGGAAAATGCTCGACACATTATATCGTCGTCCCATCCATGCAATATCATCAGTGACTCATAATTCTGAACATGATCATATGGGTCGTCTTTCCCTGAGTAGAGGGTGATTTGTGGCATTTTGAATTTTTGAGGCAGTGGTCTCTCCAATATATCGGTCGTAAAAGGACATTTTCTTCGTTGGTGCTCTTCTGTTGCAGGGATTAACTTTTTCTGTTCAAGCACTTCTTCTACTACTCTTTTCATATCATCCCTCATAGTGGCTATTATCTGATTGTCATGTCTTGTTGGCGTACCGGCCACTGTTTCATGATACCTCCGTCTTTGAGGGCTTCTGGTTTTGTTTTCCATTCTTGGGTTTTCATTTCTTTGGGGTACAGAATGAGGGTTCTTTCTTGGTGGTGGCGATCTAGGCCTACCCTCCCGTCAAGGCGTAGGTCGAGAATGAAAATCAGGAGTAGCTTCTTGGTAGGAATCGGCCCCCACCTCGAGCTGAGGTTCTGGGGGTGGCATAAACTTTTTCAGAGTATCGGGCAACGTCCCTATCGGCATCATACCTTGGAGGATACAAGCCATGTCTCGAAGTGCTTGCATGCCCTCAACGTGTTGTTGTCTCAATTCTTCATACTCCTCCCACGGGACTGTGCGTGGTGGCTGTCGTGAAGTCCCGGCTTAGTCAGTAGGCGGCGGCCTTGAGCCGATAAGTAGTGGTGGTGGGACTGTTTGGTTCCCCACCTGCGTGCTGGGGGAAATGGGGCGGTCACCTCCTTCAGGTTGAGCATTATGTGGGGGAGGAGGTGCTCTCTGTTGCTGAGTGTTTCGTGGTGGTAGGTGTGTTTCTACGCCTTGAGAGAGAGTTCGTCCGTGTCCACGGGTGTTTGTCATTCTTGAGTTGACTTTTTGTCTTGCGTTTCCCACAGACGGAGCCAATTGTTGTTGCCAAAATACAAGAATCTATTTTTTTTTATTGTGAACAGACGCAAGAGTCTCGGGAGTCGGGTCTTCACTGATGAGAATCTTGACAAGCGATTGGATCTGTCAGAGTTCCAAGTCCGATAATCCGATAGTGCTGATGGTCTGACAGGCTGATGATCTTGTGGGCTAATGATCTAGTGCCCCCAAAGTGATCTGGTGGCCTTGAGGATGACGAGAGACCTCGGGGTGACGGGAGGCCTCAAGATAACGAGAGGCCTCAGGATGACGAGAGGCCTCGAGATGACGGGAGGCTTCATGATGACGAGAGGCCTCGGGATGACGAGAGGTGTTGTTGCCAAAATACAACAATCTATTTCTTATTTGCGGACAGACGCAAGAGTCTCGGGAGTCATGCCTTCACTGATGAAGATCTGGACGAGGAATTGGATCTGATGGAGTTCCAAATCTGATAAACCGACAGAGTTGATGGTTTCATGAGCTCATGATCTTGGGGGCTGATGATCTGGTGGCCTCAAATGTGACGAGAGGCCTCGGGATGACGAGAGGCCTAGGTGTGACGAGTGGCCTCGGAGTGACGAGAGGCTTTGTTGATGACGAGAGGTCTCGAAGTGACGAGAGGCCTTGCTGATGACGAAAGGCCTTGGTGACGACGAGAGGCCTCGAAGTGACGAGAGGCCTTGCTGATGATGAGAGGCCTTGCTGATGACGAGAGGCCTTGCTGATGATGAGAGGTCTTGCTAATGACGAGAGGCCTCGGAGTGACGAGTGGCCTAGGTGGTGACGAGAGGCCTTGCTGATGACGAGAGGCCTTGCTGATGACGAGAGGCCTTGCTGATGACGAGAGGCCTCGGAGTGACGAGTGGCCTAGGTGGTGACGAGAGGCCTTGGTGATGACGAGAGGCCTCGGAGTGACGAGTGGCCTAGGTGGTGACGAGAGACCTCGGAATGACGAGTGGCCTTAGAGTGACGAGAGACCTACAAAACGAGAACACCATTAGGGCGCGGGTGGGGGTCCCCGCGCAAACCCTCCGATGCTTAAATTAGATCTCAAGAGAAAATGGTAAATCGTACTTCAATTGCTCAAAATAGCATACCTTGTGATGAAGGCATGATCTCGTATTTATAGCGGAGGAGAGAGAGAAGATGTGCGAGAATCTTGCGGCCCATTTTGAGTGGTTCCCATACCTCAAATTCATGCCCTATTTTCATGATTATTGAACTCGAATATCTAGAAACTCAAAACATAATAGTTGGAGATAATTCTCTTATCTTTCCATAGAACTTTGAATCAGGTCAATCGGAGCTCGTATGAGAAAGTTATGGTCGAAAAACTGAAGTAGTGTCATACCCACTCGGCATAACCGAGTGGGTCATAAATAGCGAGTGGCCAATCGGTCATGATCGAGTGGCCACTCGGTCATGTCTTCTTGTGCCCGACTGAGTGGGGGGCCACTCGGTTATGCCTTCTTTTGCCCTTTTGACTTGGTTCGAGTCCATCTTCCTTTAATACTTGACTCCGAGCCTTCATAATGTAGGTGCATCAACTTCATACCCGATTTACCCCTTGATTAAGCCCGAATCTATCAAAACTCAAAACATGAAAGTTTTTTATAATTCTCTTATCTTTCCATAGGAGTTTGAATAAGCTCAATCGGAGCTCGTATTAGAAAGTTATGGCCAAAAAACTAAGGCTATGTTGTACCCACTCGGCATAACCGAGTGGGCCCTCCCCACTTGGTCTCGGCTTGACCTCTTGCTCCTTCGGCTTACTTCCTTGATCTCCTACAACCCGTTGGGCCTTTGGGCTTCATGTTCATGTCCCAAGACTATTTTTTAGGTCTTGTGATTCTCCATGTTTACAGGGCATATCAGTTACCCTCATTTAACCCATAAACATATGAATTTTGTCCAACCTGGTGTGTTTTTGGGATTAGTCTATCTAGCTGTTTTCATTTTTTTCAAAAAAAAAATAAAAAAGAGAAAAAAAGAAAAAAAAAAGAGGGAAATTCTCTCAATTATTTAGCACGAGTGTTTCAAAATAAATGCTGAAGAAAATAATATGTTTAGTTTGATATTAGTGTTTAGACAAAAAAAAAAAACTAACACACCACTTGCACACTCTACCATTTTCTTTGACAAAACGTATTAACCACATATCCCCATTACAACCCGGTTTAGTCCCTCTTGATGCTATAAAGCATGTGATCTCAGAATTCGAGTTCGGGGTAGGGAATTATGTTTAAATTCAGAAGTTATTCATTTAAGGCATTATTCCAGTCATGAAGCTATGTCAATTTCCCTGTTCTTTCATGAAAATATGTTCCTTGTATTTGGGATGACACTGAGTTTTGAACTTGTTCTGCATTTACTCTTTTAACAGTGCACCCCTTTGTGTGTACACCTGAGGAATCATTTTATTGGAGGGAAAATCTACAGTAAGGTTTAAAGTCAAAACTTCAAGGGAGTAAGTCTGTGTATTGGTCATCCTGATTGCCATTCCTAAGATTGTATGACCTTTAACCAGAAATCTAATTTTGAATGTTCAACTGATTTTGAATGTTCTACTCTATGCATTTTGGTTTCGAATTTGAAATTTTTATATTTATACAAGTATTGCGATTAGATCATGGCTGGTGTATAATCAGATTGCTAAGGGACTAACAATATCCAAGTTGGGGGGGTGTGATAAGGGGTCAATGTTTCCTAAATCTTAATGAATTATATCCCCATTTTGGTTTTATATTTATACTTAAAATAAATAATTATTCGCATTAAATATTATTTCAGGATGAAGCAAGGAAGTTAACTTCTACAATTAATTAGGGGCATAAATCGAAGATGTTGGATTACCCATTATTGTTGCTCAAATTCAAGGGCTAATTATGGAGTCTAGAGGATATTTCAAGTGCACTTGGCCCAACTATCAAATGGAATCCAACATAAGAAAGGCCCAAGACCAATCAAAGGCCCAACAAAGCCCAACTTATAGAAGACTTTTCTTTATTTTGTAGTTTTATGAGTGCTTTACCACCTAAAGTCTTTTGTATTTTTTGTCTTTTAGCTAATTTTCTTCCACTAGTTAGGTGAAGTTTTGTGAGTGCTCATTAGATATAATTATGTCTAGTTGAATAAATTGTGTGGTTTATATTGCATCTTGTGGGTTATAAATAGCTTACTTGGGTGCATTTGTATAAGGGTGATTATTATTCTTGAATGAAAGCTTAGTTGTGTTCTTAGAGTTTTTCTTTTAGAATTACTCTTGTGCTCTCTTCTTTTTTCTCTTGTGATTCTTTTTTCTTTTCTTTCTTCTCTTGAATTCTCATGTTATTTATTGTTACTTTATTATCCACCGCCTAAATGGCCGGTTAATTTCTATTGTTTTAATTCCTATCATTTAAATTATACCATTTAAATTCCTGTCAATTAATTTTCAAATGAAGATGAGTGGCTAAATCCAATTTTGAATTAAGGCAAGGACAATATCCAACGCCAATGATTCCCAAAGAAAGCCATTCTTTAAATGAGTAACATTAATTTAAATGTCAGTATAAGTGTGTATTAATTATTGAAAAATCACCAGGTTTGGATTGGAGCGTAAGCCTAACTTAGAGCTTCCATGCCACGTATGGGAGTTACTAGAACTGGAAATGCTATCATACCCAAACTCGGATGATTAATTTAGTTGTTTTGTGTATTAATTGCAATTGGATTTATGGTAGTTGCTTAAATTAGAATCCCGCATATCATGTATGGGGATTGCTTAAATTAGAACTATCATCATCTCTAATTGCATTTAATAACACACCCTCATATCTAAAATTAAATTAATGTTATTAATCTTTTCTACTAAAAATTGAGGATCAGCGGGTTGGTGCTGAAATTATCTTAACTCAAGTGCTATCTCACATTCAATATTTATTTCAACTTCTGTCTTGGTTTAGTTCCTAGTATCCGTTATCTGAAAATCCATAAAAAAATCTTGTTGCCAATTCATCCAAATACATGTGCGTGTGTGCGACATTTTTTTTCTTTTTCCATAAATAAATCTCTCAGTGGACAACCTGGACTCATCTAGAAAATAAAAATTTAAATTTGGATTACAACTGCACTCGTACACTGACTATAAACCTCTCACCAAAATAAAGAAAAAAATATTAAAGTTTTATTATGTCTTTATTGTGTTCTAATTGTAGGGTGAGAGAGCAATCACTCGGCCCCCTCCTTAGGCCCAATCTTAGCCCCCTCTTGGGGCCCAATCTTAGCCCCCTCTTGGGGCCCAATCTTGGTCCCCTCTCTAGACCCAGTCTCGGCCCAGCGCCAGCCTACCACGGCATCATCGTAATCCCCACTGGATATCCGTGCAACCATCCCAGATCGCATCCTCATTATGGTGGATCACATCCACATTAATGAGGGTCCTGTTGCCACCATGCTATTACTTGGGACCTTCACCCACGCCAGATAGTTAGTCCCATCACTTACAAATGCACGACACATGCATGCAGCAGGACATCTCCTCCTCCTATATAAGCCTGTTCTCCTCAGAGCCAAGGTATGTTCAGACCTCTGACCTACTGATACATTGCTTTCTCCCCACTCTCTTACTCACTTGAGTGTCGGAGTGCTTGCAAGTGCCAGCCGCCCCCCGGACGGATCAGTCGCCGGAGCCCACTCCCTACCATTGCGACCCTACCTTCGATTGTCCTCTTTTGGTCAAGAAGGAACAAAAAATGAAATATATTTTATTATTGGAAATTGAAAATGAAAAATCCAAACAATACCAAAGGATAAATATGCTCTGAATGTACACAAAATCTTTTATATTTATTTTGAAATGAAATGTGTTAAAGTTTCAAAATATTTTCCAAACCATGAACACTCTTTAAAAAAAAAATCGTCAACTATGCTAGTGAAATTGTTGATTGTTTTATGCCATCATTATGGGCTTATAAAATTAAGACTAAAATTATCGATCATTTTTTTATAAGAGTTGACTTTTTTTGGCATTTTAGCAAAAACAGTCATTATTCTCTTGAACTATTTATATGGAAAATTTCAAATTTCTGTTCTTTTCACGTAAATTCAAAAAATGTTTGTCAACTATCATTGTATAATGTTGACCTATTACCAAAATAATCAATCTTTTCTATAAAGAAGTTAACCATTTGCTCGAAGCCATGAGTGTGCTTTAGATTTCTCGAAGAAAATTGTCAATTGGTTTAGTAAATTATCTACCATTTCTTCACTAACATGTTTAAATGATTAGTTTTTACAAGCATTAAAAGATCCCAACAGCTCTTGCAACAGTTAGTTAATTCAATGCATGGAAGAAGTCCATAAATACCAAACTAAGGATGTACTAGGCAGATTGAAAAAGTGATAGAAGCTTACAAGTGATATTATTCTTCTCACTAATGCTTGTGCTTTCAATATTTCTCTCAACCAAAGTTGTTTATCTCTTGTTCCATCTTTTTTAAGTCTTGTTGTAAGTTTTAGAGAGATCTTTATAATTGAGAGTGTAAACTCTCAAATTATTCTGTGTGTAAATTGTGTTGTATTTCCTAGCAATTGTGCTAGAGGCACTACAAAAAATTGGCTTTTAGTGACAAAAAAAATCCATTGATTAAGTCGGCGTCGCTAATTACTCAGTGATAGATTTTTAAATCTGTCGCCAACTAAAGACGAAAAAAAATCGTCACTAAAGCTAAAAAGTTCGTCATTAAACTAGTTACAGAATCGATCACATTTTGGTTTAAGATAGGGAAAAAAAATTTCTTAGAGACAGATTAAAATAATTCGTAGGGGGCATTTGGCAAATAGTGCTTCCCTTGCAAATCGAACCCAAAACCTAGCATTACAAAAGGCCCTAACATAACTCACTTGACCATGAGACTATGAACTCAATCAATTACTTATTTGCCCTAACTTATATTTAAGCTATTCTTTCCTACTTTTGATAATAAAATCCCAACTTTTCATCTAACTCTTGGTCCTACCAATGACCAATAAAACTATTATTAAATTATCATATGTGAAAAATCTCAATTATTTTACAATAAAATAAAAAACCCTTAATATAGAGTTTAGAAACAAAAAAATTTCTATCTTTGAACTCAAATGCTTCCACATATACTAGACTATAAATATTAATAATATTTATATTTTAAAATATAAATACCAATTATTATTGCACACTTGATTTATATTCTAAAATACCAATTATTTTATTATTGTGTGCATGTTTTCATTTTCATTATTTTTATCTTATGTTCTTTAATTTTGTACAAAAAGAGCCGAAATTAATTTCGTCTCTAAGCTGAGAGCATAAACAAAATAAAAAAATTGGTAGAGATGAAATTAATTCCGTTTTTAACTGGAGAAAAACATATAGAGATGAAAATTTTTCCATCTCTAATTTTAGAAACGAAAAAATTTCATCTCTAAATCCGTCTCTAAGAAAAAGAAAAAAAAAATCATAGACAAAACAATTCTTTCTCTAATTCCATCTCTAAATCAGAGACGACAAATTTTTGTCTCTAAAATCTTTTTTATAAATCCTTCTCTAAATTCTAAATTCATCTTTATTAGAGACGAAAAAAAAAATTCTCACTCTACAATCTTTTTTTTTTTTTTTTGTAGTGAGGGTCTACTTGGATATAAGTAGGGAGTTGTAAACTCCTAATGGTCTTACTAGAGGGCCTACTTGGTTAAGTAGGAGGTTATAGTGGATTTTGAAATCTCTAGTGGGGAGCTAAATAGTGGAGTAGGCTAGTTTGAGCCAAACCACTCTAAATTCCTTGTGTCTTTAGCATACTTTGATTTATTCTTTCTTTCTTATATTTACTGTTTTCATATTTTCTTTTAAACCTCCATAAATATTTTAAAATTTACAAACACCCAATTCACCCCCTCTCTTGGGTGTGAGGTGCCATTAAATTACACAAAGCTAACAACTCCTTAATGTCTTGGGCATGAGCTCTAACCATATTCGCTCACGAAAGCACATTATCCCTAGGCAACTATTCCCATTCTTCCAAAATTTGGCCATGCTCTACAATAAGCACCAGGTAGGCCACTTAGATGTCTCCTACCAAACACAGTTGTCTCGTCTTTGCACCTTTAAATCTCCTCAGCTTGTCTTCCATAAAGGTGAGCCTAATTCTCAAATCATTGTTTTTGGTTCTTAGACCTTCAAGCTATGTTGTTTCTTTTCCTAAATAATAGATGTGGGTCTTGAGTCAATAGAACTCCTGCTACTAGAACTCCACCTCGCTCTCCTACATTCAACTTGCAAAAGCCCCTTTCTTAAGGTGAGTGTGATACATCATATTCACCACAACCATGGGCTAGACTCACTGGAAAAATAAGTGAATCATGTTAAAATAAGCCCCAAAAAGTAAATCCAAAAAATGTAAAGATCTTACCTCCACCGATAGGCATTTTGCCCAATCCATGTCCACAGGTACTTACATGAAAAACTTTGACTCATCATAGGCCAAGATGGTTGAGTAAATCAATCTCTTCCCCACTCCTAGTTTCTTCACTAAATCTATATCTAAGACTCCAAGGCAAGTGTGGAAATTCTTATCATAAAGTTGGCCACCATCATCGAAAGTTAACTCCCCTTGAATGGAAGGCATCTACGGCTGAATCGATAATTGATGGGGATCCTCCAATTCTAGTATCTTCCTATTGCCATCTTCAACTACCGTGAAAGACCCTTTATTGCTCGTAGAAATTGGCTCTTGTCCAAGTTTTTAAACCTGGTTGCTCCCATGATTCCGTTATCTCCTCCTCAAGTTGTTTCGTAAGGGCAATAATGCCTTGGACCATCTTATAGGCTCTCCCCCTACTAACTCACAAGCCTTCTTTACTAGTTTTAGGATCATTGGTGGGAAGATTTGTTAGATTACGATGATCTAATCATGCACAGGGGAATAAAATTTAGATTTTTTAGGTATAACGTTTTTCAAAAAATATGATTTATAAAATCGAAGTCTAGACAAAAGAACACCTCTTGACAAAATTGAATTCCACCAGTTGGTAACCCGCCGTAAAATCCTTCAAATGTAGGATGCCAAGTCGATCAACCCTAAATCACCTTGATCCAAGAGACTCGAGAGAAGAAACATAAATTTTTTAAAAATATCTGATTGAAATTGGATTCACTTATCTTTGATTCAAGCTTTATGATCTTATTTATATTGCACCTTTGAAAACCCTAGGTGCCATTGTGTAATACCCAAAAATTTACATATATAATATTTTGAGATTTGTGGAATTTTTTGGGCCAAAATGTAATTTTTGGTACATTAGGGGCAAAAGTATAATTTATGAATTTTGGCCAAGAGTGAAAAAATGATCATGGAAAAGACAAAAATTAGAGTCAAAGATGAGGGAAGGAGGTCTAGGGACTTTTAAATTCAAAGGAATCACAAAATAAGGCTGAAAACGCAATTTTTGAGCAATCGAACCTAAGTGTAAGTTTGAAATTTGGTCGAGAGATGTGAAGAATGGGGTTTTTCAAAAGTTCTAGGGATGAAATAAGGAGTTTTTGAACTCAAAGGGCCTAATGGAAATGTTAGAAATTTCAAGGGCTTTGACGAGAGGTCCAAACTGAGATTGAAAATTAATCTAAGGGCTAAAGTCTAATAAACGAAAGTCAAGTGGGAAACCTGCAAAAATCCCGCCAGCAGCTCTTTGACCGCTGACTAGCCACCTGTGGCCATCGGGAAGGTCGCCCAAGGGATTCAAGAGATGCCCCAGAGAATGATGAATCGATTGGTGGTGGTCATTGGCCAAAATTAGCCACGACTTGGTCACATTTAATGCTAAAAGTGATCGAAAAATTTGGCTGGGAAAACGTGGCTTTTTTCTCATCATTCAGGGCAACTCGAGCCATTTTATGGCTAAATCTAGCCCTTAGAAGGTGAATAAGCTTGGGATTTGGAGGTTAGTGAACAAGAGTTGGCTATAAATAAAGGGTTCGAGGCTGAGGGTTTTATTAAAATTTTGTTTCAAATTCGTGTTGTTTTGGTGAGAATCGAGCATTCTTAATAAAGGGTTTTTGTTCCTTCAGTTCTAGGGAGTGTTTCAGGAGAATTTGGGAGGTTTGGTGTAGGTTTTAAGGGGTTTCAACAAGTTGGCAGGAAAATTGGGCTTCGTCAGAAGTCAAACCTACAATCGCCATTTTGAGGCTTTTCGAATGGTGTTTTCAAGAAACTCGAGGTGCCTCTAAGACTAACTTGAGAAGGGCTACAAAGTGGTAAAGTCGGATCAAGCATCAGAGCAAAGTTGCAATCGCCGGAGCCGAAGAAGATACGACGCGTGGCTGCATGAGTAGACTTCACCCTCAGTCCATGCGCTTGGCAATTGAGGTACGGGAATTTCCTGAAATTAATTTTATAATTTTTAGAAAATTATGTTAGGAATATTTGAAAAAAAAATAGATGATAGATATTTATTGTGTAATTTTGAAGAAATAAGAGTTTAAGGAAAATAAGGAAAAATGGGAAAAATATAGAGATATTGATTTCCTTGGATACGATGTTGGTCAGGAGGCGATTTGACCATCAAACTCAAGGATTTCATGACATTCAGAGTCAGAACATATATCGAGGTTTCAACATAAATCGTGTTAAGGTGAGTGGTACGATCTAGCACTTGATTTTTTATTTATTTCAAAGTATTTTGGTCTTGTGATTGGTTAGTGAGTGGTTTGATCCAGCACTTGATTTTTGATTTATTTCCAAGTATTTTGGGCTTGTGATTTGTTAGTAAGCGGTTTTACCCTCCAAATCTTTGATTGATCCATGTGAACGTAATTGGTTAGTGAGTGGTTTTACCCTCTAAACCTTGAATTGTTCCATGTGAATGTTTTTCTAAAATCATTTCAGTTTACCATTATATTGAGCATATTGCATTGTTACATGTTGAGTCAACTAAGTTTGTTCCATAAAAACACATGGCATGTAGTTTTTCATGGCATTGATATGTTTGAAATCATGTCATGTTATAATGGTCGAGATGGGGTCTTCCTGAGGATATCACTACGTCAGTCCCGTTGGAGCTATGGAATGGAGTTTCCACAGGTGACTGCCGATATGCACCCTGGGGATTAAGTATGCTTGAGGTGTTTTCTCAGGGTTAACATGTTTATTTGTATATGCCATGCTCATGATCATACATACATTTTATAGAACTGTGTTGTGCCATCACTTAGATGTTTTCATCATCTAATCTGGGTTATGCCCCTGGAATATTCAGATGTTCCAGACAGGGATTACAGCAAGGATAACGACCTGGCCAGTTGAAGGTCGATAGAGGATGAGCGAGATAGTCACTAATTTACAATTCAAACTCATGTAATTCTTATTTGTTTGGGAAAACAAAATGTATGAACAGTGATGATAATATATTATATTTAGTCTTGTTATTTCCACTACATATGATATGTCTTAGTTAACTTAAATCTATTGAACTTGTTAGTTAGGTAGGCAAGACTAGGGTTCTAGTTGACTCCTAGAGTAACTATTTTATAGATTTGTTGGAAGGAGAATGGCAAGCATTCATCCGATGGATTTTTTTGCATTGGGAGTTTAAGACATTCTATGACTTTTGCCATACCATGCGGGTACAATTTGGAGAATTGTACAATGAGGTTATGGAGGAAGCAGGCCTGAAAGATAATTTGTTTCTTATGGAAGATGACGAGGACCTTGAGGATTTGGGAAGTGAGAATGATGATGTCAATGTTAGCTCGGACGAGGAATCTCATGAGGATCTCGAGGGACCTCCGGCAGAGTTCGAGAATGACATGATACCAAAGGAACCATGGATCTGGAAGTCGAAGTAGTGACTGGAAAAAAAACTTTTCTTGTTTTTTTCTCTTTTTGTGTTGTACTAAAATGTCATACTAAGAAGTCTTATGTGGAATATATGTATCTTTTGAAGAAATGGAATCGCTTGAGTATAATTTACTTTTATTTTTCACTTCAGATGGTGAATACACGACAACCTAGGAACCCAATCGTCAATAACTATGAGAGACACAAAGGAAGTAATCCTAAGGAACAACATAACAATGAAGAACACCTCAGGAGAGAATATGGGTATGTTGGAGAGTCTAGCTCAAGTAATAATCAATTTGAAAGAATGGAAAGGTTCTTGGAAAATATGCTGACTTATGTGAGTAGGGAGGAGCCTTCCCGACCTACAACCATAGCATTGGAATGATACCTACACCTAAGGCCACCCTTGTTTAAGGGTAGAGCTTACGATGATCCTAGCTCAGCCGAGTATTGGCTTGAATAGACAAAAAATTAGTTCAGCACTTGCAGTGCAGTGAAGAAGAAAAGGCTAGATGTGTCGTTTACATGTTAGAAGAAGAAGTAGGACGCTGGTGGCAATCAATTGAGTGTTCATTTCAAAGAACTCAACAAGAACATGAGAATGAGGATGAAGACGTATCGACCCTTACTTGGGAAGGATTTGAAGAGGCATTCAACGATAAGTACTTTCCTAGGAGTTAGAAGAAAGAAAGAATTTGGGAGTTCATGAGATTGAAGCAAACCGACAAGATGTTGCTAACTCAATATGACACCCGATTCATTCAATTGATCAAATACGTGCCTATGTATGAGAGTGACGAGAGTCAGAAGACACAAAAATTTATAGCAGGGTTACAAGTGTACCTCGAACAAGCCTTAAGTACATGAGCTATTGACTCATATAAGGAAGCTTTAAGTCGAGCTTTGACCACCGAAAGAAACTTAATGTGAGTAAGACTAATCAAGTCCGAAAAAGGAACCAAGGGCTATAAAGGGGGAAATAAAACTTTCCAGCCCAAGGATGTAAAGCAATGTCCGCAATGCAAGAGGAACACCTAAGAAGGAAATGCTTTGTGAAGCAACAGAAGTGTTTTGTTTGTGGGGAGGAAGGTGACATTGGAAGAGATTGCTCAACGCGCAAAGGGAAGCCTCAAGTTGGGTACCAAGGGAAGATCACTTGCTATAGCTGCGAGCAACCCGGACACATTTCGAGGGAATACCCAAAAAGGCAAAAGATAGAGCAGCCAAATAGCAAGGCACAAAATGTTCACCATGGTCGTGAGTATAATTTAACCAATGAAGATGTTAATTCCAACCCTACAGTTATTGAAGGTATATTGTTCTTCTTTGATACTCCCATTCATGCTTTAATAGACCATGGTTCAACGCATTCAATTATTTCATGTGCATCGACATATAGTTTAAAGTTTAAACCAAGGAAGTTGGGATATCAAATGATCATAGCTACCCCTATGGGTACGACTATTGAAACCACGGTGGGATGCCAAAGATGTGAATTAAACATAGGAGGGGAAATTTTTGAGATAGACTTAGCTCTGTTAGATATTCAAGATTTTGACGTATTCATAGGAATGGATTTCCTATCCCTATATGATGCTAAGGTAAATTATAGGAACAAGATCGTAAGCCTGCTCAAACCCAATGGGAATTGGATTATCTTTCAAAGACAAAGAAAGCAAACCATGGCCTTGCAAGCACTGCAAAAATCAAGACCTAAATCAAGTAAGGAAAACCTTAAGTTGTCCATGGTGAGAATTGTAAATGAATATCCTAATGTCTTTCCGAAGACTTGCCAAGCTTACCTCCCCAATGAGAGATTGAGTTCTTGATAGACATAGTGCCAGGAACTCAGCCCATTTCCATACCCCCATATAAAATGGCCCCAGCTAAAATGAGAAAATTAAAGGAACAGTTGCAAGATCTAACTGCAAGGGGTTCGTTAGACCAAGTACGTCACCTTGGGGAGCCTCGATACTCTTTATAAAGAAAAAGGATGGTAGCATGAGGATGTGCATCAACTATTGACAATTAAATAAGGTCACTATAAAGAATAAATACCCACTCCCAAGGATTGAAGAATTGTTCGATCAATTGCAAGGAGCCAAAGTATTCTCAAAAATAGACCTGAGGTCAGGATACTATCAGATGAAGATTAAACTTGAGGATATACCTAAGACTGCCTTCCAATCTCGATATGGTCATTACGAGTATTTGGTAATGCCATTTGGATTGACAAATGCGCCTGCTACATTCATGGACTTGATGAACCGAATCTTTAAACCCTATTTAGACAAATTTGTGATAGTCTTCATTGATGATATCTTGATATATTCCTCAAGCGAGGATGAGCACGAAGAGTTAAGGATTATAATGCAACCTCTACGAAACCACAAGTTGTACGCCAAGTTCTCAAAGTGTGAATTCTGGCTTACTCGAATAACGTTCCTTGGACATATAATGTAACACCCCCTCTCCTAGAAATGCCCGAGAAAAGGTGCTACGGGAAAAATAAAATAAAACTAACTAATAAACTGAAATCTGATACCATGACTGAACATCTCAATCAACTGGAATAAAAAAAACTCTGAGTCAATACAAACTGAAAAGCATAAACTCTGACTAAGGAACAATCCCTCAACTGAAATGTAAAATAGATCTAAACTGACAAAACGCTACAAAATTCAACAGACTCCCAGACATCTTTTATCTTGAGCGGCTCCACGTACACACACTATAGATCACTGTTGCTAGGCCCCATATCTAGTACTCTCCTGCTAGAACCTGGAGGGGTGAAGAGTACAAGGCGAGCTACAAAGCTCAGCAAGTAATAAGCTGGAAAGAATAACTGAACCTGAATCGAAGAATATCGATATTGATAAATAACTCACTGAACTTGTACTGAATAATCACTATCTGATTGCATTCATAAAAGTGTAATGCACATAGACTGCAAACCAAACGCAGGTATGCAACTTTGGCATATAGGCCCACATAACTGATAAAACATACATGCCAGATCTGAATCCTGCATACACAAAAACTGTAAGCACATACTGTGGCAATAAGCCCCTAGCCCCCTGGTGGCCCCAGGCAGGCAACTCATAAACTGAGCTGAAACTAAAACTGATGGGATCCCTGCTGACTAAGCCATCTGGCATGCATAATGCAATGCAATGCTCACATAAATGCTGGCACACGATATGTAGTGCTCCATATAAAGTCATGCTTAATGTTCATACCAAAATGTATGCACATAATCTCATCAAATAATGTTGATTATGTCGTAATAAAATAATGTTGAACATGAAATGATCTTCATCTATATATTGGAATACAAAGATTCAACGGATTATGTTTTATGGTATGGGCATGATTAACTTGTTTCATTCTGGCATATAAACTCGTTACTGGAAGCGATTGAATAATTTAACTTAATTAAAACTTGGATTAAACAATTCTGAAAGTTTAATTAAATTTCTAGAAAAGCCATCCAGATATCAGAAAGGATATTTGGATATGATGAAAGACATCTGGATATGAAGGAGGCTCATCTGGATACACTGAAGCTCAAGTAAGAAGCTATTCGGATATGATGGGATATATTCGGATAGAAACTAGGACATCCGGATATGATGAAACCAGGACATCCGGATATGATTCTGGTCATCTAGATACATTGGAAGCACAAAGAACGACCTATTTGGATATGTTGGATAGTATTCGGATACGGACTAGGACATCCGAATATGATTCTGGCCATCCAGATATCTCACTAAGGCATTCAGCTTCCACAAGAGACTATTCGAATACGAATTTTGACTTTTGAGGGAGGCATCCGGATATCAGGCGAGACATCCGGGTATCATCTTGACCTATCTGGATGTATAAACAAACTATCTGAATATCATCTCGAAGAACTTTAGACACATCCAGATACGATACAAGGTATCCAGATATTATTCACAGAAAGTCTTACACTCAAACAGATACAACGCGAAGCATCCGAATATCACTCATAACAACTAGGCACATCCGGATACGACTCAAGGCATCCAGATACTACTCACAATCACTTGCTGGACATATCCAGATATGAAAACAAAGCATCCGGATACCACTGGACTATCCGGATATGAACAAGAGTTATCCGGATACCACTCACAAAGAACAACTGAGACATCCTGATATTTCAACAACCCGTCAGGATGTCACTCACATAAATCTCTTTGATACATCCGGATAGTCTCTGGCCTATCTGGATATCACTCACATACTCTGAAAAACCCATCCGGATATGAGGGAACCTATTTAGATGTCTGCAACTTTTAAACCCAGAAACGACGCTCACAGAGACTCTACTTTGATCCAAACTTTAAATAAACTATACCAATCTGATTTAAAACTTAGGGAAACGAATCCCAACTGATTTGAAACAACTTATGAATGATTCAACAATAATATTAATAGGATTAACTTGTACTCACTGTAATGCATATATATATGTATACGTTTCTGTATAATCTGAACTCAATGATGCATTCTTGAATAAAACTGAGAACGAACTAACATGAATCTGTAATGAAAGGAATTACAGATAGGATGCTTGCCTGATAAAACTCTCTGATCGAACCCTGGAGCGATCCTAAAGACTCTAGCAAACCTTTTCTATCTCTTAGCCTCTTAGTTCTTCACACGGCGTGAATAAAAGCTAAGCTAATGGGTTCTATTTGTAGGCATAAAGCCTTAGATCACACTTCTTCTACAATTTGGATTCATTCTCCTAATATAACTAGGAGACTTTAAACCAAAACCATCTCACATATGGATATATTATAACTAGGAGACTTTAAACCAAAACCATCTCACTTATAGATTATCTTAATCCCTTAATCATAATAACTTTAATTAACAATTAAATTCTAATAACAAATTTCTAAATGACCTTCATGTCCTAGCATTTAATTTCTACAATAAATTACTAGAATTAAATGCTCTTTAAATGCTATTCCCTCAATTAGAAATTACTAGATCGCTACCTTAGCAAATTCCTTTAATTCCAACATTAAAAAGAATTTAATACTATTCTTTTCCTTCAAAATCTCTAAATTTCTAGATTAATTAATTAATTGAAAAAATCTCTTAATCAAATTCCTCAACAATTAATTAAATAATTCTAATTAAATATTGGGCCCTCTAATGGGTCGTTACATATAATCTCAGCTAAAGGCATAGCCGTGGACTCATCAAAGATAAAAACGATGCATAATTGGCATGCACCTAAGACCGTTGGAGAAATTCAGAATTTCCTTGGATTGGTCGGATATTACAGAAGGTTCGTGGAAGGATTCTCTAAAATCTCTGCTCCATTTACTCGATTAATGCAAAAGGAAGTTAAGTTTATGTGGGATGAAAAGTGTGAGCAAACCTTTCAAGAGCTTAAGGCATGATTAACTTCGGCACCAATTCTAGCAATGCCAACCGAATCAGGAAGATTCATGATTTATAGTAACACCTCTAAAATAGGGTTGGGGTGTGTTTTAATGGAAGATGAAAGGGTAATAGCTTACGAATCCCGACAATTGAAATAGCACAAACTGAACCACCTAACCCACAACTTAGAGTTGGCAGCCATCATATATGCCTTAAAGTTATGGAGACACTACTTATACGAAGGGCAATTTGAAATTTTTACGGATCACGAAAACTTGAAATACATATTCTTCCAGAAGGAACTGAACATGCGACAAAGAAGATGGATGGTGTAACGCCCCACTTTTTCTTTTCTTGGAAGCACACATAATGATGCATGATGATGCTAGCAATGATATGATAATCAAAGGGTGTTTATGGAAGCCTTTTCCAATGGAAGCAAAGGATCAAACCTAAAAGCTTTAGAAAAACCATAGCTAAACAATTAAGGCTCCCACTATAGGCTTCTAACACAAATACACCGAACATGCCTTAATACAAGATGGGATCTAGGGATCATTTAGACTCCCTTTTTACAACAAAAACATACTCACACTTAAAACTACAGTACAACACTTTTACAACCATAACACAAAGAATCTAGCTATCGGAGGACCACATCCCTTCCGTTCCTTTGGCTCGATTCTGGGGCACTTGTCACGACTAACCCACCTAAAAATTTGAAGGTTCCAGGGGTATGAGACACCCAAGTTAGACAATTTTATCTAAGTGAGTGAATCAAAGAAAGAAAACACACATGAAAATGACTAGGGTTCGGACACTATTCACAGGGTTCGAGAATGGTTTTATGTAAAAACCACATACTTTCGTAACTCAAACTTAAATTATTTTTACATAGGGTCCTAAGAATAAAATTAAGGACCAAAATAGGAAAATTGTGGGCTAGGGGGACCCCACACGTGCTCACATGTGCAGGAGGAAGGACCCCCATGCGCCTGCACGCACAGCAGGCAGTGGCGCATGGGCTGCTCATGCTACCCCTCCTGATTTTGTTGCTTGCTATTTTTTTGCCCCGTTCTCCCTCTTCTGGTCTCTGATTTGAACCCCGTTTGAACCCACGCAACCCTTATTCAATCCTCTATTGGACTAAGGAAATAACTTGGACTTACCTAATTGTTTTGATGTTGTTTGGCTCCTTTTACAGTAGTGGCCTGACTTTTCCAGCAAAGTGTTTTTCCACCTCCTTTTTGGGAAGAGTTTCTCCTCTCAAACTCACCTCCTAACCCTATTGTTTAATGGTAAGAATGACCCTTCCAAAAGCTTGGTATTTATAGACATCCTCGGCTAATCCAAGCACGCCACATGTCGCTTTGGATAAGACAAGTCATCATAACTTTTGTAGGATAGCGCCACGTGTCCCTAGAGATTTGTGTCTTTCCATGCCCTTGTGACAAGTGTCCCTTGAGATGTGTGCCTCCACATGTTTATTTAGGTTGTCATCATTACTCTTCTAACCATAAGTTAGGCCCATTTGGTTTCCTTAAGTGTTTAGTTAGTAGATATTTTAAGTTTCTCACAAATAACTCCTTAGCCCAAAAGTTCTTTGTATTTATAACACTTGAGCCCTGTAATTCCTTAAACCTTCCAAAATCCATTAAGATGATGATCCCTTACATTAGTCTCTATGACCTTTTGGAAAATCCTTCATTTGTTCCTTGAAAATTACCCGAGAACTACACACGTGCCTGCCAAATCTTTCATCTTCAAAGGAAATTCTTTATAACAATGCCCAGAAAACCTCAGGTATTACATCTCACATACATACACTCTTCCAGTATACAGTTACTATTCTCAGTGAATAGTGGAAGCCTGATGGAAGTAAGTTCAAGCAAAATGATCTAGCTATTGAATTTAGGATCCGACGATATGATTCGGGTGAAAGATTGACTTGGTAACCATGATTATGAATCCGAGAGATTTGGAGACTGTTGATTTGAGGTCACTAGTCGAAATCCTCACAATGAAAGATAAGGATAACTGATAGTTATCGAGGATGACCAAATCATGAATAATTAGTCTAATGTGGCATTGCTTAGCTAATAAGTTAAGGATCAAATGAAAAGGATTTTCGATGATCATTTAGTGCCTCAGAAATAAGATGTATAGATAAGGGATCCAACGGATTGGATCAAGCGAGAAACTGAAGATAGTCAAAGGATGGCGTGTGAGTTACGTCAATTAAATGAGGTGATAGTGGTGCAATCGATGTGACTTGCAGAGACGGGATAAGGAACCCTAGCAGCGTGATGATATTACTGGTTCGGTGTTCACAGTGACAGATCTAGATTTAGGGACCTACATGCAAAGGGCTGATGGATGGCTTGGAGTAAGGTACGGGAGGCTCATCGACTGAAGCATCATAGCAGACTGCATAGGCGATGATCAGATGTTGAAGATCTGGGACAGCCCAGTAAGGCCTGTACCTTGTAGAGGGGTTTAAAGTCCCAATGGTCTAGCATGCGAGGTGTGGTATTAGCTGTGATTGATCGAGGCCAGAAGCCTCGGGAATCAAAATGTGATGGATTGAATATAGGCTGAGCATCATATTTAAAAGAATTGTATCTGGGTTTGTGGTCATCTTGGGAATGGGTGACATGATGAACAATGCTAGGCTTGAGGAGTAGAATACCTCAGTGTCTTGTACGGCAATGCTAAATAAGATCATGGGATGGTCGTGTCTGCAATTACCTTAAACAAAGAGTTGGGCGGCGCAAAGGAAAAGCTACCTGACATATGAAATGGATAGGAAAGATGCATGCTCGTGAGTCGTTTAAGCGCTACCTAAGAGGTGATGGAATCATTGGCCTCGATGAGAGCCTAAAATGAATGTTCTTGCAGAAGGAGTTAGACTCGTGGTAGCGACAATGAATGATAGTTCTTGGAGGACTACAACAGGACCATGCAGTTTCATCCGAGGCATACCCATGCGGGGGTTAACGCTTGGTGTAGGAGCAAGCCTACTATGTGATCGGGTTAATGGTGACAACTTGTGTGATGGCTGACAATAAATGTAGTGCCTAAGAGGAACTAATTTGATAATCGCAGGTCAATAGTCAGCTGGATCTAAAGAACGAAATACGAGAGTCAGTGGATTCTCGATAAGTGAAATTTTAGGTAGTAGAGCATGACCAGCCTAAAGCATTACGATGAATTGTGAGATGGAAATCTCAGTTCAAGGAAGAGTTCATGTGCCAAAAAGGCAAGAGTTGCTTGATAGGTCGTAACGACCATAATAGGAATGATGAGATACCTAGTCAACAGAGTTTGTGACTATGGTTTAGTATGTCAAGGGGGCTTGGAGATTTAGAGATTGTGGACTCAGAGTAAACCTAAGGGAATGTTTACATGAGAAATACCATAGAGGTTAACATTGTTAGAACCTGATAAATGATCAAAAAGTTGTACGTGGCTAGATGTGCAAAGCCACTGTGAATCTTGGGATTTAGGTCAAGAATTTTGTGGAGCCTAGCAAATTCGAGGATTTGAAACATACTGAGTGTATGCAAGGAAGGCACATCTTAGAGCTGACTTCCAATAAGCTGAAGGGTGACCCTAGCTTTGTGATCACCCATGCGAGAACCTTGGCCGTGTGATGGGGTGAGGGAGGTGTGATAACCTGCCCAAAAGTCTGGTAAGCCTAGAACTTAGCTATGAAAAGGTGAGGGAGGTGTGAATGCCGCCCAAAAGTCTTGTAGGCAAGATGGGTAATCCCAGGTTCATCGGTGGAAAAGGGTGTGTGTGAACGTTGGCCCTGGATGGGGGTGAGGGAGGTGTAGATGCTGCCCAAAAGTCCAGTAAGTCCGAACAAGTTGAGGGATGAGGTTTCTGAATTATCTAAATTGAGGTAGGGAAAGTGCCTTGGATTTTGGAAATTGAGGTAAGGTTACCTTGAGGAAACGACTCATGGGAATGAGTCATGACAATTTGTTGTTAACTTAGATGATAAAGTGGCCAAAGTGAAGTCTTGGGCCTCGTAGAGGTTTTGAGTTGAAAATTTTGATTGTCCATGATTTGAGACATGATGATTTGATTGAGATGATAGTATATCCATGTAAGGAAGACACGCAATGATCAGAAGTCTGGGTACGATCTGTGAGATGGGACATGTGGATAGGTTATGCCTTAAGCAACCACATAGGACCCAAATCGTTATTGAGATAGCCAAAAGGTGGATCTTTGGAAGATTTATGATTCTAAGGTGTATAGCTCTAATCATAGTGAAATTTCGTTGGGAGTAGAAATCGAACCTATGGGATGTGTGATGGTGGTTTCGACACCTATGGGAAGGAATATGGAGGCCTCAAAAGAGGAGTAACCTGAGCATTGTTGATCCATGAGGGTTGGAGTTAAGTCTGGTAGTGGAAGTAGTGCCAGAAGTGATAGAGGAAGGGACTGTTGTAACTCTTGGAGACGGGATGCGAGGTTCTAGCGTAAAGATAACACCATGGGTGTGTGGCCTAGAACAGCAGATTTGAGTCTAGGGACCAAGGCAAAGGACTGGTGATGGGCTCGTGACGATAACCGGAGCAGCATGTGGGCTGGCTCGCAGTGGGAGGGCGTGAGACTCCTAGATCAGAATGACATGGTGAACTATAGAGACAGTCAGATGCCGAAGCTTAGGTAACACTGTGGCTGTTATGTTTGGCCTAGAATCCAAGTCCCAATTGATCAAAGCTTTATGATAGGATCCCTAAATTGTCCATGAAAAGGTTGAAAGTTTGTTGAGATATGAAAACTATTGTAGGAGATTTGTGAAGAGATTTTTCGAGATAGTTGTATCCACGATAGGACTCATGAGGTGAGTCAAGTGAAAGTGGTCTACCAGATGCAAGGCGAGCTTGTGAAGAGCTCAAAGGTTTGGGTTACGTGTTAATGCAACATGAATGAGTGATCGTGTGTGGATCACGTTGAGGCACAAGGTGAACTACCCTATGTATGACTTGGAGGTGGCAGTTGAGGTATGTGCTCTTACGGTTATGGAGGCACTACCAATATGATGAGACGTATGAGGTGCTCACGGACCACAAAAGTTTGAGGTATGTGTTCTCGCAGAGAGAGCTGAACATGAGGCAGCGACGGTGGATGGAGTTCCTGAGGACTACGACTGCACCTTTTGTATCACAGAGGCGTGCCAATGTAGTGGTCGGGTTGATGGCCTAGGGGTGGCTGTTGATTGAGGCTTTTAGTCTGATGTCAGTGAGTGTAATGCTGAAGGGTTCGTCCGTCCTAATAGCTGGCCTGGCAGTTCGGTTGGATCTGAAGACCGAGATACGAGAGGCTAGTAGAGGTGATCGGTGTATATATCTATGGATAGATGAGTGTTGCCAGCCCAAGGGTTTTGATTTTTGAGATGCGAGATGGCATTCTCAAGTTTTGGGGTAGGATGTGCGTGCCTAAAGTTTGGGAGGAGCATCTGTCATGGGTAGATAGTTACCACGACAGCGTCAGGATGTCTCCTTATGAGGTTTATGGTGAAAGATCACTATCAGTCACTCAATGTACCAAAACTATCGACCATTGGACCCTCGATCAAGCAAACCCTAGGGTTGAACCGAGTGGGAGGGGCAGTCCATACCTATGCTGGGAATGTCAGGACCACTGGAGGTGAGGAGGCCTCTGCTAGCGGGTGTGTTAGATTCCTTGGGGGAGGAGCGATCCCACATCAAGCCAACGGGCGGAATGCTAGATGTATGAGTACTAGTTGTCGACAGCTGAGGTATGGTTATCGGCTATTCTTGTTTGCTCACCATCAGAAATTTGATTGGAAATTTGGAATTTTGTGGACTATGAGATATATCCCGTCGCTAAAAAATAAAAAATAAATTAAAAAAATTAAAATTTAGATAAAAAGAATTTAAATAAAAAATTAAAATTTAACGACAAGGTACACTCGTCCCTAAAAAATAAAAAAAATAAAAAAATTTAAATAAAAAAATTAAAATTTAGCGATGAGGTACGCCCATCGTTAAAAAATTAAAAAAAGTAAATAAAAAAATTAAAATTTAGCAACGGGGATTAAAGAATAAAAAATAATTAAATAACAAATTAAAATTTGGCGATAGGATAATCGATCACTAAAAAATAAAAAAAAATAAAAATTTCGCGACAGGTACACCCCATTGCTAAAAAATAAAAAATAATTAAAATATGGTGACGAGACAATCTGTCACTAAAAAATAAAAAATAAATAAAATTTCTCGACAGGTACACCCCATCGCTAAAAAATAAAAAATAAATAAATAAAATCATTCAAATTTAGCAACGGGTCAACTCGTCACTAAAAAATTAAAAAAAATAAATAAAAACATAATTTTTCACTGTTAACATTAATATTAGTAAAAATTAAACTAATAATTTTTAAATATATTACAAATTAAAATCAAAATAAAAACATAACTTTTCACTACTATTATAATAATTAATAAAGTTTTATTTGAATCAATAACGAAATAAAATTAATATTCATTTCCCTTTACTAACATTAATATTAAAATTCATATCATTAAATAAGTTCGAGAAATTTTGATGTATAAATATAATTCTGAAATATTTGCAAGAGAATACTATAAATATATTTTATATACATCAACAAATAAGAAGGCTTCCAGATCGACTGGCTCGCGCACGGAATTTGGTCATGAGAGGTTGGGGATTCAAATCTGATAAAGAACAAAGATAATACCTGGGAATAATATCCCAACACTGCCACTTGGCGAGTAGAGGCACAGCCACGTAACACACATAGGGGAGGCCGGGGCTTGGCGCGCGTTGAATTTTGGGGTTGAATTTAGCGATGGAATTAGTAACGGAGTCAACCCTCGCTAAAAAATAAAATAAAAAATTAAATAAAAAAATTAAAATTTAATGACAGGCTCAAACCCATCGCAAAAATAAAAAAAAAATAAAACAAATTAAAATTTAGCTACGGGCTCAACCCTATCGCTAAAAAATAAAAAAATTAAAATTTAGCGATGGGCTCAAACCCGTTGCTAAAAAATAAAAAAAAATTAAATTTAGCGACGGGCTCACCCCCATCGCTAAAAAATAAAAATAAATAAATAAAACTTATTAAAAATTTTAAAATTTAGCGACGGGGTCAACCTGTCGCTAATTCCATCACTGATTAGCGACGGGTATAACCCCCGTCGTTGATTTCGTCACTAAAAAATACCCGTCGTTAAATTTCAGTGACACCCCTTTTAGCGACGGAAAGGTTCCTGTCACTAAATCTTTCGCTAAAAAATTTAGCGATGGAATTTTTCATCACTAAAACGTTGATTTTTGGTAGTGGTATTTATGGCACTGAAAGAAATCAAATCAGAGACAGTTTTCAATTCAGCTAAGTTGTAGCCTAAAAGACCGATGATGGTAAGAGGCTTCCGAGAAATCGATGAAACCCTGAGGAGGCTCTAATTTTATAAATAAAACAACCCTGAGATAGTTTCAAGGTGAAACAAAGGTCCTGTGAAGGCGTTGGGATGAAATCGTACTTATCGAGTAACTTTGAATTATTAATTTTGGATTTTAAGTATCTCAATGAGAATTAATTTGATGTTTGAGAGTGTAATTGCAATTAGAGAATTATCCAAACGAAATAAGGATGAAATTAGAAGTTCATATCAAAGTTTGAGAACTTGAAATAAGGGTCAAAATGTCATTTGGAAAAAGTTTGGGGTATTAGGTTTGGATTTCAAAATTAAATCCATTCTAGCTTTGAATTTGAGAACCCATTCAATTATAGCTTTGAGTCTTTGGAGTTCAAGGCTTATCTTTAGACAAGGGGCACCATGTGATTAGTTCAAATAATCTATAAATAGAGACCATGGGTTGTTCTCAAATCATTCAATGGTGTTTAAGGATTGAGGCATTCTAAGTTGAGGAGATTGCTCATAAGAAAGGGGACGAAATTCTGCAAAAAGACGGGAAGAAATCAAAGGAGAAGCGGGGGAGAACAAGCATCGTCAGAGTTTTGGATCTCTGCCAAAGCTCATCCCAAATAGTTAGAAAAAACCAAGGTATGTCCCTTTTTTTTAATAGTCCTGTAGAGGAGGAAGAGAGGGTCAAGTAGGTTCAAACGAGGGTCAAATCGGAGTTAAAATGAAGAAGTTATGGCCGAAAAACCAAAAAGAGATGAAGCTGTCCGAAATTGAGGGGCCGCACATGAGATACAAGCGCCAGGAAGTGGCTGCGCATGAAGACGCATGGGCCACCTTCCCATGGCTCATGAGGGCACATGAGGGGCCAATGTTTCTTCAAATTTGTCAGTCTTTTCCTTAATTTAATTCCCTTCAACTCTGTATAAAAATATTTGAGGTTAGGTTTACCGAAACATGTGTTTTCTACAGAAACCTAAACCGTTTGCTGTGAAATTGTATTTTCCAAGAGATAAACCTTCAAGGTAAGACTCTTATACTCGAAATCCTATTTTTTGTTCTCTTATAAGAGACTTCTATTGCATGAAATGTGTTTTTTGTCCTCTTAGGCACTACATTTACCGTCAGCCAACGCACAAGTTGTCACCATCAACCCTGTCACATAGTAGGCTTGTTCTTACACCAAGCGTCAACCCCCACACAGGTATGCCTCAGGTGAAACTACACGGTCCCGTCGTAGTCCTCCAAGAACTGTCATTCGTTGTCGCTACCACGAGTCTAACTCCTTCTGCAAGAACATTCATTCAAGGCCCTCATCGCGGCAGATGATTCCATCACATCTTAGGTAGTGCCTAAACGACTCACAAGCATGCATCTTTCCTATTTTTTGTGAACTTGATGTCCTGGCTAGTTTGTCGTGATCGTAATTTTGGTCTGTGGGATGGGGTTGGGCTGCCGTTCCCTAGAAGGGTTTGATGCCTCGACTTTGGGCTTTAGTTTTGGTGGCCTCTTTTGATTGCGCAGGGCTCCATAGGCTCTAGGAATCAAGGGGAATGTCCGAGGGCATGATGTAACACCTCGTCTCGCCAGGCGTGTCACTATAAGGGTATTCCCGGGATTTCTTTTTTTTTTTCAAATTCAACACGCCCAGTATATCAAGAACAATCTTCACATGCAGATACAAAACCCCGCGAACCCCAGCCTTGCCCGTTTAACTATCAAGATCAATAATCTTAAACTAAACGAGTCTTAATACAACGCAGCGGGTACATTAATACCCAAACACCATAGTTCTTACATTGTATTTCCATAGTAAAATACGTAATACAGATCAAATGATAACATTGCTAATAAACAACTGTTCATTTACAACCTGTAATTCATACTAAAACCTCCAAACGTTACAACGGCTATCAAACTAAGCACCATTGGCCCTCAACCGGCCACGTCCTTGCCCTTGTAGCAGTCCCTAGCTGGAACATTAAATGTTCCAGGGGCATAACCCATGTTAGATGATAAACCATTTAAGTGAAGGTAAGAAACAGTTAACACAATGCATGAGAGACACACGATCATGACATACTCAGACAAACGACAACATGCAAGACACGTCTAACTTGAGATATCACCTTGACATACTTAATCCCTCGAATGTCCCACTGTGGCACACGTTCACCTGGTCCAACGTTAATCCCTCGAGTGCACCGTCGTGACACCCGTTCACCTGGTTTAACATTATTCCCTCGGGTGCCCCAGTGTGACACCCGTTCACCTGGATTAACATTGTCCCAATCCCAAGTAGACCCCATCCCGCCCCATACGGACCCAACGATGCAATTAAACTTGACCCCAAATGATATGAAAATTTACATACTATGCACCAACATTTTAAAATAAAACAGTTAATGCAATGTAGCAAATATCGACACAATGATCATAAGTAAAAGCCTTGTAAAACAATCTATGTCTAGGAGGGTATAACCGCTCACTAGAATTCACCACAAGCACTTAAAAACACTTCCAAGACAAGGTAAAGCTAGAATCAAACCACTCACCTCGAATGTATTCGGATCGTCTCGATCCTCGTGCACGACCTCGATTTGCGTGCCAAACCCCAAATACTTGAACTTGTACTCAACCTCAAGCTAAGATACTTCCTAAACATCATATTTAATTAAAGAAGCATTAAAATCCATTTTCCTTAATTTTTCATAATTTTCTCTATTTTCTCCCAATTTTCTCCTCGATAATTCCAAAATAATTATTTCTTCAACTATTTTCCAAAATATTTCAACACAGTAAATCCTAAAATAATTAATTAAAAATACTGGAGTTAAAATTATGAAAATAACCTTGCTCACGCGCCTTCACGCGCTTGGCGCGTGTGTGAGGGTAAAGGTTGGCGCGTGGCTGTACGCGCCACTTTCTTCTCCAAAGATCCGGTCACCGGAGGCTGCTCCGATGACCACAAAACGGGTACCCCCTGAAAGAGCTTGAAGAGTCGATCCCAATGGCACCAAAATCAGGCCGAAACAACATCGTTAAGGCCTTTAAAAATGGATTTACAGGTCCGGCTTGCACGTCCGCCTCTAACCCTCGGCCGATTTCGAATAGCCCTCAAACATGCACCAAAATGCTTCAAATCGAGCCCAATCTCTTCTCCTTGATGCAAGGGTCAAAATCCCCTTAATCACTCGCTCAAAATCATTCAAAAACACGATCGATTTGTGCTTTAAAAGCTTGAACCCGCGGCCTCATTTTATACCCAAAAATCAGCCAAAATCCGGCCAATCACCGGCCAACCCTTGCTCCCCAAGACTCCTATGGCCGTATACGACCTTCCCCAAGCAAGCCTCGGTCGTCCCATCGCCGGAAACGGTGGCCATGTGCGTGGAAGGCGGCGGCCGATTTTCTTCTCGCGCGTTCACACTGTGTAGTTTTGTTAAATTGCACTTTGGCCCCCTGCTTTCTTCTAATGACATTTTAGACCTTTTCCTTGTGCTCCTAAACTATCCAAACATACCACTACGTCCCATAAGTTTAGTACATCTCATTTGACCCTCGAAAATCCTAAAAAGTTACCGTTTTGACCTCCCTCGGGCAAAATTAGAAAACTGCACTTAGGCCCGATTGGTCAAATTGACCTTGAATTACTTTGTTTAAACCCGAATTTACTTGAGGGTTGTTGTACACATTAAATAGTAGTCCTTAATACATTTTGTTGACTTTTCGGATATCTCTAACGTCGATTTGGTTTTCTCAGCTCGGTCGATAGCTGTACCGAAAACTGTTCCTGATCCAATTTCTTTCATCACTAAAAATCACAGTTTAAATCGCTCATCGATACTATTTCATTTTCCTTGGCTATCTAGGATCCGGGGTACTCCCTCCAACTAATTTGGTTATCTAAAACTGCGTTAGTGTGTCCTATAGCCCTATTCTTTTGATAATTCAAGTTATACCCTTCATTAAATCCCATTTATACTCTTAATAATTTCCCGGGTATTACACATGAGGCGTCGCTTGTAGGCACAAAAGGGTTCGTCGCCCTAGGTGGGGCAGGTCTGTCAGGGTACTCATTGCAAGATACAAGACAAGGTTTTGTTAGCCATTGGTCATCTGTTCAGTGCCTTGTGTGTGCCTATTTGTATGCGTTGCCCCATTCATGCACGTCTTTTACTCTTATTCATGAACCTATCCTCTGTCTTGGGATTCTTATTCCAACATTTGATTGCTCCGCCTAATCGGTTAGTCTACTCATGGATGGCTATCTCTATTTCGAGTTTCGCTCATTCGTATGACTAGGTACACGAGAAAATTTCCCAGATTGTATCGAAGTTCTCTACGGATTTGTCTTTAGCCATGGTGAGGGGAAAGATCACCTCCTAGAGTGGAGAAAGAGAGAAAAGGATGGGGAAAGGGGGTTCGGGGGAAAAAGCTCGTATGCCTTCCCTATGGCCAGGAGGAACGTGTCTATCCTTTGGCCCCGGACTCTGAGTTTCTATATATGTACAAGGTGATATTCATGAGGCTACAGTTGCGGCTTCCTCTAACCAAGTTTCAGAGTTTGGTACTGGAGGCGATGAACTTTTACCTGTCGCAGCTGCACCCGAACAGGTGGGGCTTCATCTGTAACTTTGAGGTACTAGTCGAGTTCCTCGGCCGTAAACCTAACAAGGTGGTCTTCTTCCATTGCTATCATTAGAAAGGAGCCTACTAGGGTGGTTGGATTTCTCTAACCAGCCGTACAAGGTAATCGGTGCTGAAGGCCTTTACCACATCCTTCAAGCATTCTAAGGATGGCTTCTTCAAGGTGGGCTCGAGCAAGGAAGAGCTCAATTTTTTCCTTGACGAGGAAGGTAAGGAGAAATACTCCTTATTCTGGCAATCGGAACCAAATCCTCTTTTAGAGGTGGAGTATAAGAGTCTCGATCTGGAGGATCAAGCCCTAGCAGACGCCTTCACATTTTCCTCCCAGCTCGAATTTGCGAAGCTTGTGGAACTGGGAGAGGACCATTGGGCCTTGGGCGAGTATATGGGTACGTTGTCACTATGTGTTTTGGTTTTGCTTTATTTCAATGACAGCTCTTATTGGGACTTTATGTTTCAGGGAAAAAGGCATCGGGTTTGACGGCAGAAGAAATGGCAAGGTGTCGGCGGACAAAGGTGTCGGGGTGTCGTCTAGGGTGCTTGTGAGTAGGGCGAAAGTCATTGTTGCAAAGCCGAGGAGCCTCATTCATGCCCGACCGATTACCGTAGTTACTGCCAACACTCCTTCCCCGCCGGAGGCCTAGAAGGTGCCCCTCTGGTAGAAAAGACACTGGATAGCTGTCAAACCAGGATCTTCTAGTCAAGCTCTTAACGCATCAAACTCCGTAAACCAAGCTGATGAGGTGCCTAACTCTTTGGGTCCTGAGCTGACTATCGATGCTGCAAGCCCTTCAGGTTCAAATCCATTAACCGATGTCGGAAGCTCGTTAGGCTCAGATTGGGCATATAGCGAGTCAGTGCATCCCCAATTGATGCGTGCTCCACAATTAGGTTTGTGGGGTTGCAATGACGTCGAGTAGGATGCTCGCAGTCTCTAGAGCCATATCTTTCGACCAGGGAAATTTGTCCAGGACCGGCTCCTTGTGGAGGCCGATTGGAAGAGGCTTGCCTCTCTTGGGGAAGAAGGGTTGTATCAATGGGTGGAGATGTTGCAACTGTGAGCTGCTAGTGCCACTCACCTGTTATTCATGGAGTCAAAATTAAGAAAGGCCAAGGCCAAGGCTGACTCTGACAGCCTTTATGGGTGGGCTTCTTCGACTGATAAGAGGGTGGAGAGGGTAATATATGGATGTCTAAGAGTGGCCGATCAGAGGGACGAGGTTCCGCAGAAGTTGGGCGAGCGGGACTAGAGGATTAAGGAGTTATAGGCCGAACTAGATGCTCCCCGCCAAGAAGTTGCTCGCTTGGACGCTTGTGCAAGGAGAGAGGCTTGTAACATCCCACATTTTCAAACTCAAATATGATGTAATACTTGAGGTTATTAGGTTCTAACACTTGAGGAAATAGGTCATTTTAAGGGATTATAGAAGGCTTGAGACAAATGTTAAGTTTCTGAGCCAGTGGCAAAATCGTAAATACTAAAGTTTGGGTAAAAGTGTAATTTACCTAAAAATCTTAGGGTATTAGCGTAATTTAACCATTTTTTTGGGACTAAAAAGTACAATTAAAAATGGCCCGGGGTCCAAGTTGCAAGGGCCTAAGTGCAAATTACCCGAAAAGTTCGGGCCAAGGTGTAGTTCTTGAAACCTATAGCTAAATCATTGGAATAATGAACTGGGCTAACTAAACCATTTGGGAGTAATGATTGCGGATTTCAAACTTATTCCAATATAGTTAAGTCATGATTGCAGATCTCAAATAACATTTAATCCATTGTTGGATCATTTTGAAATTCAATACTTAGCCTCCAAAAGTCTCCAAACCATATCTTCAAGGACACATGGCAATCCACCATTGACCACTTGGAAGATAAGATAAGGTCACATGATGGCTCATAATGACCCCCTGAGGTGGCATTACGTGATTAGCCAAGGAAAAGCTTACTTAGTCTCCAAGTTTGTAAAAGTCTCCAAACCTTATCCCTAAGGACACGTGGCAAGCATTCATTGGCCACTTGGAGATAGGATTTGAAGTGTTATGATGGGAAATGTGAAAAATTCAATTAACCATGTGGGATGTAATGATGGGGAATCTTGAAAATCTAATTAAACATGTGGAGGCACAAATCTCTAGGGACACATGGCATATTTTAATTGGATGCGACACGTGGCACGATTTGGTTCGCCAAAGTTTCCTATAAATAATGGGTTTGGGGTTATTTATTTTGGACACCAAGCAAGGAGGAAAAGGAAGGGAGTTTGAGAGAGGAAACATTGTCGAAACGAAGGGAGAAAGTCGAGTGAGAATGAGCCTTGACGAAATTTTCAGGTCTTTCTCGAAGTTTGTGCCAAGTAGTAAGAAAAACTACGAGAAAACCCATCCCGCTCGTTGTAAACCGTGCTTTCTAAGGTAATCAGTGAAGATGAGTGATTCCTGCATGTTTTGTGACACTTTGAGCATTTGTTGCTTCACTTGTGTGTGGATGTTGGCTTGCATATCATGCCTTTGTGGCTTACATGTCATGTTTTCCCTTGTTTATGTATATTCCTTCTGTTTTGTCATATATCATGTTTGTATTGGTAACTATGGCTAGTTGTTAGGACATCATGGAAGATCTCGTGCTTTGGTGATGAGCCAGGAGTGACTATGATGACCGCAGGGGTGATTGCAACACCTTGGCATTGCTACCACATGGGTGGATTTCAAAATGGCATTATTGCATTTGGACGCATGTACTTACCTTTTCTGAGTCACTCATTTAGATGTCATTATCTAACTTAGGTGTTTCATACCCCTGGGACATTCAACGTCCTGGGTATATTAGCATGCCAAGTACCCTGGAGATAAGCAGGAGAAAAGGCTACGAGGAGGCCGATGTTTAGTTTAACTTCATGTTATTCATGTGCTATGGATTTTATGTAACCTTTGGATTTGTTTGGGACTTGTGTATCACAGTTGTATAAATAGGGGTTATGTAAGGCTTGGATTTACCTTTTATGTTCTTGAGGGTGTGTGTCGGGGTTACTATGTACTATAAACATGGTAAGAGTTGTTTGTTGGATTTTGGAAGTCTCCAAGTGATGTATTGTAATAGAAGCTATGATACTCAAGCTTCTAAGAGGTTTATGTATGTGGGTGTCCTACAGTTGTACCTACAATGATGTGTTGTCTTTTGGAGTATTGGAGGTCGTGAGAATTTCATATACTTATAAAGAAAATATAGTGGAAACCCCCTTTATTTAGCTTTGGTTAAGCTTTCAAGTTTGATCCAATGCTTCCGTTGGTAAGGGTTTGCATAACGCCCATAGGTGATGTCTGCTTATATTCCATGTTGTTATGTATTTGGAAAAGTGGGGCGTTACAAGGCTCTTCTACAATATCTGGGGGGCTTTAACGCGGTGTTGGCGCAAGCTTCATTACTCTGCTCGGGGGTGGATTTTACTAGGTACGACTCTTCTAAGGAGGTAGTGGGTGGTCAACTTGTGGATCTAGGCTCGGTGGATCCAGTCATCGAAGTCAAAGCTTTGGAGGGGACTCAAGGGGCGGCCGAGGCTAATCAAGCAAAGGGAGATACTGAGCAACAAAGCAGGGGTCCCAATTCCACTTGGTCAAATCAACCTGCCATTGGTCCTTAGGGCGGGTCTTAATTCTTTTGTTTTTACTAAATGTAACTAGTTGACATTGTCACCCTTGCTTTATTTAAATGAAAGAGATATTTTTTAATGTGGCTCGATTTTCCCTTCATTACTTTTGCCTTGCTTTCCCTTGTCGCCGTTATAGGCCTAGGATTGGGGCACCGAAGTTGGTTGGTGCCGACGGGTTAGTGGGGTGTATGCATGCGACTACTATGTTCTATCCTTAGCTTTTCTTGGGATACCCGAGTGTAATGGTTTGAGCGCCGTGTTTTGAGAACGTGATTGACACGAAGCCAGAACGCGCGGCTGCAAGGGCAAAATAACGCCTAATGGTGCAGAACACGCCACTTTGCCGAGGGGAGTTCTTTCAATCGAGAGGGGGTGCTTCCCCAGGAGGTGTGCCAGTTCCCTAGGGAAGAGCATTGACTACTTGGGTACGTGGCTCTATTTCACCGGCAGTTCTTCTATTGATGAATGTGCGCATTTAATGTTGAAATGAGCGGCGTTATCATCGGCGAGGTGGGTGACACTTGGCATTCCTTATCAACCCTACAAAAGGGGTTATCTTTGCATCCTTTTATGTATCCTCTGCTCAGTGCCTGAGCATCCTTCTTTTAACTAGATATCTTGGGGTCTGATGGTTGGTGATGTCAAGTCGGGTCAAGGTTCTGTTGTTCCGCGGTACTATCTCTAACGACAACGTGGTTGATTCAGGCGATGCGCTTCTGGCTGGAGTTAGCCGTGATTTGTGGTTCTAGGTGTTCATGATATGTGGGTCGGCAGTTCCTGATGGTCATGATACGAGGGTTGATTTACTCCTTAGCCTTGAAGGGTTCACCTTTTGTTGCCTTCGCCTTCCTACCTTCTCTGGAATTTCGGGTTCTCTAAGGTCCACGAACATCACGCTGGTGTTGTCGCATTTCTTCTAGCTCACTGTGGATTTCTTGCTCATGCCCTCGCTTGCATGGGTCTGCATCGCTAAGGTGTGGCTTGCGAGGGTATCATTTAGCCGGGTTATAGCCGAGGGGGCCTCCAGCCGATTTCTGCCCCGATTTATCAATTCCAGTTCTGGTTATGATGTTAGCATTAGTTTTTTGGCGATTCATGTTGGGAAGCTACTATGGGCTCTATGGAGGATGGGTATTTGGCGGCTGGGTCAGCCTTGTTGTGCTACGATTTCATTAGCTATGTAGGTTTTGTTGTGCTAAGGTCTCATTAGTTGCGTAGGTCTTGTTGTGCTAGGATTTGACTGGGATAGAATATTGAGCTAGCTCGGTTGTATTTTTACTATAAGTGAACCATCAAAAGCGTAATAAAAGATCTTGTACTGTGGATATGCTTTGTAATGGAATGGAGTAATGAAATGAAAGTTTCCCGAATATGAGTACCTTACACTTTTCCTTCACTTTTGTTTGCTGCGACGCTTGATCGCCTAATCGCTGTGAGTATCGAACGATTTAGGATTATCACATCCCCGCCTATTTTGCAGTGGGCTTTGGCGAGGCTAATGAAGATTCTGATTTGCTTTTACTTAAATAAGCTTTGTGTTGTTTTAAGTAATAAAAGGGAGAAACGGAGGTGACTCACGGAGCAGACCGAGATGATCCAAGATCCGCCGGGGCTTGTTTGTTACAAGGCTTTGTTGGACTTAGACCACGGTAACTCGAGGTCCGTCGAGGCTTATTTGTTACAAAGCTTTGTTGTAGATAGGCCGAGGTACCTTTAGGCCAAAGGCAGCAAACCGAGGTAACTCGAGATCTATTGGGGCTTGTTTATTACAAAGCTTTCTTGTAGATAGGCCGAGGTAACTTAAGGCCAAAGGCAGCAGACCGAGGTCACTCGAGGTCCGCTAGGGCTTGTTTGTTACAAAACTTTGTTGTAGATAGGTCGAGGTAACTCAAGGCCAAAGGCAGCAGACCAAGGTAACTCGAGGTCCATCAGTACTTGTTTGTTACAAAGCTTTGTTGTAGATAGGCCGATGTAACTCGAGGCCAAAGGCAGCAGACCGAAGTAACTAGAGTCCTACGATAAGAAAAGAAACTTTGGGTCTAGGCCCATATGAAGATTTTGACAAGTGATAGATGGGAGTATATTTATCTAAGTGATAAAAGAAAATAGTCGTTAAGCTATAATACTTCTGCAGGCTGGCTGTGTTCCATGATCTGGTCAAGGGCCTTCCTAAGAGTTCAGCTAAGTAGTAAGCTCTTGCGCCGAGGTTATTAGTGACTCGGTAAGGGCCCTCCTAATTGGCACCAAGTTTCCCTTGTGAGGGTTGTTTTTGTGGGCCTTCAAACTTCCTTAGGACTAAGTCTCCTTCTTAAAATCGTCGAGGACGAACTCCTTTGTTGTATTTTTGAGCTACTTTTTGTTTGGCAGTATGTTCACGAATTTGGGCTTGGTCTCAGATTTCCTAGACGAGGTTGAGTTTAACCCGTTGTTCTTCATTGTTAGTGTCTTCTCAAAAGTACTACAGTCTGGGGCTAGGTTTCTCAATCTCGACTGGGATCATAGCTTCTAACCCGTAAGTGAGTCGAAAAGGGGTTTCCCTAGTCGAGGTTTGAGCAATGGTGTGGTATGACCACAATACCATGGGGAGTTCGTTTGGCCAGGCTCCTTTTGGCCGTCGAGCCACTTTTTTAGCCCTGCCAGTATGACCTTGTTGGTTGCTTTAGCTTAGCCGGTGGTCTAGGGGTGCTCGATTGAGGTAAAGACCTGGTGGATACCAAGCTCTTGGCAGAAGTCTTGGAGTTTGCCGTTGGTGAATTGAGTGTCATTGTCCGAGCTTAGCACCCCAAGGAGACCGTATCGATAAACGATATTCTTCCAAATGAATTTTCAGATTCTTTTAGCGATGATTGCAGCCAGGGGCTCAGCCTCGATCCATTTTGTGAAGTAATCGATTGCTACTACAATAAACTTAAGTTATCCTGCCACAGTTAGAAAGGGTCCAAGGATATTTATCCCCCATTTGTAAAACGACCAAGGGCTACCGAGGTTGTGGAGCTCTACCGGCGGGGAATGATGCTCGTTTGTGAACCATTGGCACTTGTCACAACGTTTCACATAGGTCAAATAGTCGTTCCTCATCGTTGGCTAATAGTATCCAGCTCTCAGTATTTTTGCTGCTAGGGACCGCCCACCAAGGTGGTCTCCACATACCCCTTCATGTATCTCAGTCATGGTGCAAGTGGACTAGTCGAGGTTGACACATTTGAGAAGTGGCATGGAGTAACCTCTTCGGTACAGTTGGTTCTCGAGTAGGGTAAAGTAGCAAGCTGTTCTTCTGAGACTCTTGGATACTTCGGCATTAGTAAGGAGCATCCCGTTTTGTAGGAATTGGATGATAGGGGTTCCCCAGAATTCAGGCCCCACTTCTATTGTTTGCAAGTCGGAAAGATTGACGGTGGGTAAATTCAGGGCCTCTTATATGACCAACTGGTTATTTTTGTGTTTCTTGGTGCTGGCAAGTTTTGAAAGCAGATATGGTCGTGTGTTTTGTTCCCTGGGGATATATTCAATTTGGAAATAGTCGAAAGATTCATCCAGGGTTCTAACCTTGCGAAGGGATCAGCCAAGCTGTAGCTCTTTTGTCTAGAATTCGCCTTTGACGGGACCCTTATTAATGTGCATGGGATCCGCCATTAATGAGGATAGGATCTAAGGCGGCCGCGCGGATACTCAGTGGGAGTCGCAATGATGCTATGGCAGGCTGGCGCTGGGCCAAGGCTAGGTCCAAAAAGAGTGTAACGACCCATTGGACGGCCCAGAATTTATTTATAATTATTAAAGTATTTATTTAAGTTTTGAGAATTTGTTAATTAATTATTTAAGGTAGCAATTTAGATTTTTAATTGAAAGCATAGCATTTAAATGGCATTTAGTTATATGGAAAATAAATGCAAGGGCATGAAAAAGGTAATTCTAGTGTTAATTATTAATTAAGAGTTTCAAATAATAATTTCTTTTAATAGGAATTATTAATTTTTTAGTTAAAGTTATTAAGGAATTGGGAGTCCATACGTGAGAAGGATAAGGTTTAAGAAGTCTCATAGTTGTATTAGGAGAGTGAGAGATAAGCTTCAAGGGCTCTCTCTCTCTATATATATATATATATTCATAGCGCTTGGGTTTATTCACGTCGTGAAGAACAAAGAGCTTGAAAGGCTGTAGCAGGGGATTGAAGGGTTGCAACAGTGTTTTGGCATAGAAAATTTTCCTTTAAATTATTAAAGTCGATCCAGGATCATCGTAAGGCAAGTATCTTCCCTGTAATCCCTTCCATTACAAGTTCTTGTGAGTACATTTTCAGATTATTCAATAGCTTCGTTGAGTTCTAGTTTTGTACCAGTAAACAGATACGTTTATATATCTATATATATATACATATGCATATACAGTGAAGTCATGAGCAAGTAATTTCTTGCAATCTTTAACTCAAGATCCATGTTTACAGTGATCTCAGAATACCAAGACTTTTTGTTTTGGTTCCTAGTTTAATCAGACACTATGTTCATGCATATATATAAATATTCATGTAATATATCAACATACATTGAGATATGATCAGCTACGCATAATTTTTCTTACATGCATTTCCTTCCCAGTGTGATTGTTGATTCATCTTGATGTTATTCTATGTCGATTAGGATTTTTCTCCCAATATTTCTTTCGGAATGGTGTAGTAATGTTAAGTTTTTGATTCAAGATGGGATCTCTGTTATCCTAAGCTATATTTCGTATGAGATTTCAGACATTCGAATGGGCCTTGTGTCATTCGAATCAGTTTTTGTGGTATCCAAATGAGTTCTCAGTGTTATCGTATCATTTGAATGTGTTCTTAAAGTTTTGAGTGTGTCATTCGAATGAGTTTTTTTTTCATTTGAATGAGTCCTTGAAAGATCCAAATGGCCTTTGTTTTGTATCATCTAGCATTCGAATGTAATTTATGTCATTCGAATGTCCTTTATGTATTCCATTCATCTCATTCGAATAGGGTACTATATCATTCAGATGTATTGCAATTTCTCGTTCAAAATGCTTAAGCTTTGCCAAATTCATTCGAGTGAATTTGAGAGTCATTCAAATGACACTAGTGTGCAAGTCACTCAAACCAGATTTCCATGCTCTATACCCAATTTTGCAATCAAAATTGCCAGAAATTCCAAAGTTTAGCGTGCTCCGGTGGGAGTAGTGATAGGATGGGTGACTCTCCTGGGAAGTTTTCATGTTGCACCCTCAGAATAAATAATTAAATAAATATTAATAAATTTGGTATTTTAAGGGAAAATACGAGTAACATTTGGGTTCTAATAATAGTAATAACAGCTTGTGCATTTTATACTATTGTGTGATGTTATGACATGTTCAGTATTATTTCATGAGATTATGTGTATACGTTTTGGTATGAGCATTGAGCATGATTTTATATGGAGCACTACATATCGTGTGTCAGCATGTATATGAGTATTATATTATGCGCGTTAGGCGGTTAGTCCGCAGGGATCCCACCAGTTTCAATTTCAGCTCAATTGATGAGTTGCCCGCCTAGTGGCCACCAGGGGGCTAGGAGCGTATTACTCACAGTATGTGCTTACAGTTTTTATGTTTGCAGGATTCAGATCAATCAGGTATATATTACACTTATGTGAGCCTATGAGCCAAAGTTGCATACCTACATTTACTTTACAATTTATGTCCATTACATCTCGTAAATGGAACCTTCCAGTGATTATTATATCTCTTAGTGCAAGGACAGTGAGTATTTTTATGAGTATCGATATTTTTTGATTCAGTCTCAGTTTCTTTCCATCTTATTACTTGCTAAATTTTGTAACTCACCGTGTACTCTTCACCATTCCAGATCCTAACGGGGGACTACTAGATGTGGGGCTTAGTAGCAGTGATCAGTAGTGTGTGTACGTGGAGCCGTTCAAAATCAAAGATGTCTAGAAGTTTGTTAGCTTTATAGTGTCTTGTCAGTTTAGGATTATTTTATATTTTAGTTGAGGGATTGTCCATTAGACAGAGTTTATAGTTTTCATTTTATTTGACTCAAAGTTTTTTTTCCAGTTTGATTGAGAAGTTTAGTTATAGTATCAGATTTCAGTTTATCAGAGAGTTTTATTTTATTTTATTTATTTTCCTTGTAGCATCTTTTCTTGGACAGTTCTAGGAGAAGGGGGTGTTATAGGGAGGACTGAGATTGGGCCTAAGGAGAGGGCCGAGATTGGGACTAAGAAGAGGGCCGAGATTGGACTCGAACGGTCCACATGAAATATTTCGTTGTTAAATAATTAAAAAAATTAAATTAAAATTAAAATTATTTAGCGATGAAATATTCCATCGCTAAATAATTAAAAAAATAAATTAAATTAAATTTATTTAGCGACAGAATATTCCTATCACTAAATAATTAAAAAAATTAAATTATTTAGCGACAGAATATTCCGTCTCTAAATAATTAAAAAAATAAATTAAAATAAAAATTATTTAGCATTCCGTCGTTAAATAATTAAAAAAATTAAATTTATTTAATGACAAAATATTCCCGTCACTAAATAATTTTAAAAAATTAAATTAAAATTAAAATTATTTAGGAACAAAATATTCCCATCGCTAAATAATTAAAATAAATAAATAAAATTAAATTTATTTAGCAATGAAATATTTCTTCACTAAATAATTAAAAATTAATACATCGCTAAATAATTTAAAAAAATTAATTTTAAAATTAAAATTAAATATAAGAAATTAAAAAATTTAAATTTAAATTTAGCGACGAGCACCTGCTCCCTTTAGCGAAGGGAAGATGCCCGTCACTAAACAGCAATGGATAGACCCGTCGCTAACCCCTCGCGTGCCCCCCTTTCCCAGCCACGCCCCTGTCCCTTCTTTTTGAATTTTCTCACCCCCCTCCTCCTCCAAGCCTTTGAATTTTCCCCTCCTTCCCTTCCCCCTCTAAGCCTTTGAATTCCCCCCTATAAATCCCCCATTCTCTCCCTCCTCCATAGACACTCTCCTTTCTCTTCTCCCTCTCCTCCCCCTCTGCACTCCCAACTTCATTTTTAAAATTCTATTTAATTTTTTTTTGTTGTAGAGCTTTCATTTAAAAGATACGAGCATCATCAAAATTTATAAGGTATTTCCTTTTTTTTTCTCTTTGCATTATATTTTTAATATTTTGTTATTTTAACTTTTAAATGCTTCTTTGAATATTTTTTAGATGAAAAATATCCATGTTATTCATATTTATTACATGTATATTATTATTTATTTTACATTTATATAGTTGCATATTATGTATATATTACTTTGTATTGTGCATATATTATTAATTATTTAAACAAGATAAAAAAATTAGAAATAAAAAATTATTATGTCAATTTTTTTCAATAAAATATTAATTATACATAAAAAATAAAATGAATATACAATTTATTTGTAAAAATTGTTAATTATCATAAATTTTATTTATATAATTTATATTTTCAATATATATTAATTATTTACATTTAAAAATTTTATTTTTTAATTAATTAATTTATATATTAAAAAATACTATTTATGAATATTTTAAAAATAAATAATATATTTATTTTATTTAAATTTATTTATTTTTTTATTTAGCAACGAGGTCTTCCGTCGCTGATTTCGTTACTAAATACTCTTATCGCTAAAAGTCATGACTAAATTTTAGTGACACCAGTTTCAGTGACGGATTTTCTTGTTTTAGCGACGGATTCTCTCGTCACTAAATTATGAATTTTTTGTAGTGATCTGATGAACACATACCTCATGCATTACTAAGCTAGGCACATAGATATGTATAATTATTCCTAATAAGAACAAACATGTAATATCATTAATATCCTAATCCACCAATACATAGATATCCATATTATCTCTGGTCTAAGGACTAGTTGCACATTTATAGTTAATATTGAATTATTGAGCCGTGAGATAAAACCCATGTAATTCAATATTAGCAGTTTCATTCAGTGAACTGGTTACCTTAATGAGCATCCACTGATCTCCCTTCTATATCTTCTATAGAATGACACGAGACTCGTCAACTTTATCTTTTAGTATCTCATACCGAACAAGGAAGAAGATGATGTGTCGGCCTTTGCGAGTTGCTAATATCCGGGTTAGGAACTTTATGGCCAGGAACTCATTTATAGCATAACTTATTATCGATTAATCGTCGCGACTATTCTTAACATTTAAGAATGGTATTCACTCTTTATTATACTAAAGGATATATATATATATATGTTTAATTTAACCCATATTGTAATTTAAATAAAATATAAACTTGTCGTTTAAATAACATTTAAAAATTACAAGATCGAGCCTCTTTGTGTCACTAGAATTAGTCTGAAGGACTCATATCAAACAAGATTAATGCTAGATAGTGCGAGGAGCTAGCCTCTTGTCTCAACCTTTTGTTGCGGGACGGCTTCATGAACCCTCATCTCCAATAACTTTTGTTTGCTGCTCGTTCTCCCGGTTCACACAAGCACGTTTTTTTGCAATATGTTCCTTTATAGCATTCTTACACCGATTCATCTTCCTTAGCCAAAAAATAGTGCGTTATCTGGCAAAACTCTTGAAGAAATCGTGTTAGGTGATCGTTGCTTTGGGAATCGAGGCTGTTCAAGACGAGTTTTGTGGCCTAAAATCTCTCTCAATGAGAAGGGACAATAAGTACCCTCGAGGACCACACGTTATTTATAAACCCTGCATACAGAAATCAAACCGGTGCAATATAATTGCATGTGCCCCTTTAGGCCAGAAACACTCTTCATATTTTTTTTTCCCCAAAAAACTACCATGCACCTTCTATCTCAAATAACCCTCTCTTTTCATTTCCTAGTTAAGGAATACACCTGAAATGAGCCCAGCCTCCCTTGGAATGACTCCCCATTTTTTTCTTTGTCTACTCTTCCCTTTGATTTTCAGTCCAAGCAAAGAATGGGGAGCAATTGTTATAACATAGGCCCTTAGGATAGTCCTCCCGAAGTAGCCAGTGCATGTCTATCATCTTAAAGGAATCAAATTCCTTTGCTGAAAGATCTTTTCGGGGTTAGAGCCTATCTCCATTGGGAAAGCCTTTTATCGCCCATTATTCACCCGAGACCAATTTCCCAAATTTTAATTATTCTCCCTAGTCAAGCTTTGCTCCTAGGAGGAATTCAGGGAGATATGTCCCCTACATTGTCCTGCGACAATGGGGCTTACCTATTCCAAGCACACTTCCTTCTAGAGGTCCTATAATACCCCAGATTTTTTAAACTCAAATATGAGCTGATACCTAAGGTTATTAGATTCTAATACTTGAGGAAGTAGGTCAGTTCAAAGGATTATAGAAGCCTTGAGACAAAGGTTCAATTTTTGAACCAGTGGCAAAATTGTAAATATTGAAGTCGGGTAAAAGTGTAATTTATCAAAAATCTTGGGGTGCTAAGTGTAATTTATTCATTTTTTTAGGGACAAAAAATGTAATTAAAAATAGCCCGAGGACCAAGTTGCAAGGGTCGAAACACAATTTTGTGAAAAGTTCGAGCTAAAGTATCATTTCTTAAAACTTTAAAAATATCTTGGATTTCAAACTCAAGTTAAATGTAGTTTTGGGTAAAGTCCAAGTCCAAAGTCTTTTGCTTAGTCTCCAAGCTAGAGACATGTGGCAAGCTTCCATTGGTTATTTGAAAGAAAATGTAAGATCGCGTGATGACTCATAATGACCCCATAAGGTGGCATCTCGTGATTGGCCATAAAAACTACTTAGACTCCAAGTTTGATAAAGTCTCCAAACCTTATCTTCAATGACACATGGCTAGCAACTATTGGACTACTTGGAAGCTAAGTTAAGGACTCATGATGACCCTTAAGGTGGCGACATGTGGTTGGTTAGAAAAGTCTATAAATAGGAACCTATGTTAATCACAAATCATTTCAAACATTCTAGAGGAGAATCTCTTCCAAATTGAGGGAAACAAAGGGGTGGGTCTTGCTCTTGAGCAAAAAGAGAGAATCCTGCAAAAAGAAGGAAGAAAATCGAGGGGGAACGGGCCTCGTCGGAGTTTTTGAGTCTTTTTCGAAGTTCGTGTCAAGCAATTAGAAAACTCATCCCGCTCGTTGTAAATCATGCTTCCTAAGGTGATTAGTCAAGGTGAGTAATTCTTTCATGTTTTGTGACACTTTAAGCATTTGTTACTTCACTTGTGTGTGGACATTGGCTTGCATAACATGCTTTTGTGGCTTACACATCTTATTTTCCCTTGGCTATGCATATTCCTTCTACTTTGTCATATATCATGTTTGTGCTGGTGACTGTGGCTAATTGTTGGGCCATCATGGAAGAACTCGTGCTCTTGCGGTGAGCCAGGGGTGACTATGATGACTGCGTGGGTGATTGCAACACCCTGGCATTGCTACCACAGGGGTGGACTTCATAATGGCATTATTGCATTTGCACGCATGTACTTACCTTTCTGATTCACTCACTTAGATGTATATCTAACTTGGGTTGATACCCCTGGAACGTTCCACATTCTAGGTATATCAGAAGTATCAGGTGTTGCAAGTTCCAATTCAAACGTGGGCAAGGAGGTGATGCTTGGCTAGATTCGGGTTTTTATTTTATTATGTACCCATGTAATCCGAGTGATGTATTATAATAGCAGCTAGGATGCTCGAGCTTGTAATAAGTGTGTGAGTGTCCTATGGTTGTACTAAGGGTTGTAGCTTTGATGTACGAGCATGGGCAATATCTCAATTGATGCACTTTGAATGTCATATAGGGAGGCTTCCATGATAAGGGTCTATTCGCTAGTTTGGGCGTGTGTTTCAATTGTAACTTCAAGTAGTGAGTTGCGTCTTTTGCGTTTATTGAAAGTTGTATTCATTTCTTGTACATATAAAGGAAATATAGTGGAAACCCCTTTACTTAGCTTTGGTTAAGCTTACAGGTTCAATCCAATGCTTCCGTTGGTAAAGGTTTCCATAACGCCCGTAGGTGATGTCATAATTATATTTCAAGCTATTGCGTACTTGGAAAAGTGGGGCATTACAGGTCCTTTCCCCATTGGGGGAATGTGGGTTCTCCCGAAGGCCTTTCCATGCTTAACCTCGAGACAACACCATGGACGGGGAACATACACTACTTCTTCTCAAGAAGGAGCACCACACCCTCGCATGCTCGTGTCACTTGTCCCTATCCCCCATATTGCCTATAAATACCCCCCAAGCTTCTTAGTTTTGGAAATAGAAAAATGGAAAATAGACAATAAACCAAATGAATGGAAAGCAAAGAAAGCCAAGTTGTACCAAGATAATACCGCTCCTCCTCATCACACATCTTTCCCCCTTACGATATTTATGCACTTCATTTCTACATCTTGTGATGCATGAAGACCTCTTCTAACTTAAGCATCAAAAGGCTCGCACAAGAGAAATCCCCACATGCCCTTAACTGCTTTTTGTCTTGTAAACCTTGTCGAAAAATGATGGACCTTCTTCCTCCTTTCAGCAATCTCAACTTCTTTGGCTCCACAACTCTCCTTGCTAATGGATCAAGCCTCTCCTAGGCAGTGGACCAGATCAGCCTTGGATGACCACCTCTTCTCTCAAGTCTTGCGGAATGGGTGGGAAGCCCAAGGAGTGCCTTGTGTTCTTTCGGCTACTCATTGAGTTTTCTCACAATAAATAAATTTTAATTATCGTATCTCAACAACATCTTTGAACATGCCTTAAGTCTTACTTTAAAATAGACATGTAATAAAGGACATTACAAAGACAATCCCTAGTAATCAAATACCAATCTCACGTAAGCCACGTCAAGAAGGTAACCCAAGTCAAATATTCAAAGCTATTCTAAATATAAATAGTTTGTTGTTAAGCATCCTAACGATTAACCAATTGATATTTTACTCTTGTGTTTGATTTTGATGATGAAAAATAAAATCAATTTATTCCCAAAGTCATTTGTCAAGAATACGGTTTTCAAATAAAATATTAATTTCAAATAAGTTGTTAAATCAAAATGATCTATGATTTTCTATATTAATTGGAGATTAGCAAAAACAAGTATTAAGATTTAAAAGAATCTCCTAAATATTTTTTGCAAATTAGTTTTGAATCATTGGATAAATAAAACAAAATTATCAAAGGCAAAAGATCATATATGTTCTTGATAGATGATTCTTTTCCATTAATAGAATTTTAATGATGAAAAATCTTTTAATGACAAAAATCCAGTTGCATTTTAATGGTGAAAAATAATTGTTTTTGATGATGAAGTTATTTTATTTTTATGTGATAAATTAAGCATAATAATATTTTTATCAAATTTATATCAATATCTTGTTATAAATCTCTTGATGACAATTGAAATATTTTGTTTGATCAAAATCGTTGAAAGAAAATTAAATTCAATGTCAAAATATTTAGTGATAAATTTCTTAATGGCATTTATTATATTATGTTTTTAATTGATTTAAAAAATATTAAATGAAAACTAATTTCTTTTTGCAATCTAATGTAAAAGATCTTATGAAAAATTATTTGATGTCATTTGAAATATTATACTTTTATTTGATTAAAAATGTCATACAAAAATTGTTTAAAAGCAAAAAAAAAAAAAAAATTATTATGCAAAGTGTTGGCCCCAACTCCTGAACCCTTGTTCTAGCACACCCAAGCACTTATATAAAAACAAATAATCACTCCATCTAGAAGTCTCTTTGCTTTTTTATGCGCATAAACTAATATATATATATAGTAAATTGTCAACTGTTTGTTTTCATCTGTCGATCGTTTATTCTCCAACTGTCTACTGTTTGTTCACATCTGTCGACCGACAAGATACAAATTTGCATTTATCGACCGTTTTCTTTGATCTGTCAACTGATTTTCAAATTTTAACTAACCAGTCGACCAATACTCTTTATTTGTCGACTGTTTCTGTCATTGAAAGTCTCTAACGACTAGTTTCTCAATTTCCAACTACTCTAAATGGTTAGTTTTTGGTTGAATCTTGTAGGATGCCTATAAATGCAAGTCAATGATGATCTTGAAGAGACTAATGGATGGGACTGAAGTGAACAGAGTTTAGAAATTATTTATATCATCAATTGTATATGTGCTTTAATCTTCTCTCTCAAAGGCTTTATTCTTAATTTGTATTTTATCATTCAACCCTTATTTTTATTTTAAGAGATCTTGTAACTAAGATATTTATCTCTTAAATTCTCATTTATTGTACATTTATCATATTTCGTAATTGGGTAGATAGAGGACCTACTTGTCTAAGTAGGAGGTTTGTAAATTCCTAGCGGTTAATGCTAGAGAGCATACCAATTTTGGTAGAAAGATTAGTGGATTGATTTACAAAATCCTTAGTGAAGAGTTAAGGTAATGGATTAGACTTGGTTTAAACTAAATCACTATAAATCTTTATGTTATCTCTTACTTATACTTTTTATTTCATTTATTATTTTAAGTATTTCAATAATTTTCACTTGCATTATATTCTTATTTATTTTGAAAAAAAATTTAAGCTTTTAAATTAAATTTTTAAATAACGTAATTCACCCCCTCTTGAATTGTTGTCATAGTATTTCAAACCTATTACCAATCATCTACGCAACATTGACTGAGATAGACTATGTCTTTTTACATCCCTATCACCAGTTTAGAAGTTTGACCATCACACGTTGAAAGTTCCTCCATTTATTCAGACTAGTACAAAATTTATTGATGAAATTTTCTTGATCATCAACTATAGAAAAATACCAAAAAAATAGTGATGAAAGAAGTATAAAGGATTCGTAGTGGCAGATTACATAATTGGCGGTCAATTGCATCACGAGTAGGGCACTCTTCGTGTGATTAATTAAGAAACTAAGGTGATGGCTGCATATTGAGTATTTGGACAAATAGGGATGAGTTAGTGGCCAACAAGAAGATGGTGACTTGGGATCCAAGGTTTAGCATACTCGAGAGAATTTTGAGGCACATCATTAATTCTACCAAACCATCTTCATATCAAGTCTCCATCATTGTCTAAATGTTGCAATAATATATTCCTAATAATTATACTTTTATTTAATGGATTATGTATTATTATGACTATTATTATTATTTTGTATAAAAATTTATATACAGAACTGTTAAATCATTGGTACAAATATGTTATTTAGGCCCATGAAAAATTGAGTCCTTTTGTTAAACTCACATATTATGACACGAAATTAGGTATATATACATAACAGAAGAAATGTTCTTCGTAAAACAAAAATATTTTTTTAAAATAGTTCTAGCATCCATTTGTAATTAATGTGACAAAAAAGTGAGTCAAAGTTCTAACGAAAGAATCCCCACAAAGAAGCATCAAGGAATCGCTGAGAGACCTTTCTAACAAAATAGTCACCCAAAGATGTTTTAAAAACCTTTTTCGAGTGACCCTTAAAAAATTCTTCAATGACCTCTTTGTCAACAATAATCAACATTGCCAAAACAATGCAATAAAAAAAAAAAAATGCCAACACAATGTGGTAGTAACAATCCATTTCATTTGTATCTATTTATATAGTTATTCAATTATTTTTACTATATCTTCTATAATAAACTCTTAACTTAGGTATCGTCGTATCTTCATTTAGAAACCTGTATTATGACAATGGATTTTAAAAAAAAGCCTTAGGTATCAACCACCATTTCAAGGATGACCCAAGAGACCCCTTCACTTCACTTCATTTCAAGTGCATATGAATTTTAATGACTAGTTGTGTCCAGGTGCTTGCATAAGGTCCAACTTCATTTTGATGATGGTTTTGTCACTATCACCAATATTAGTTTTAATGTGACATTTTAATTATGTTACACATATTTGATCTATTTATTTGTGTAAAATTAAAATTTCATTTGACCACCCAATAATAGTTATGTGCTAAAATGCTAAAAAATAGTTTCATTAAATTGTTAATTTTTGTTATCACTTTACTTAATTAAGTATTAAATTAATTTTTTTTAAAAAGAAATTATCGAGTAATCCAAATTATTGTTTTTTAATTTAATAAAAATATATCATCAACCTAGTCGATTGCTACGCGGTGGTCCACCCATTATTTGCTAACAAAACAAATGCCATCAAATTGATTAATATTTGGAAAATATTTTTATATACAAATAGTATTAAAAAAAATAAAAAAACAAAACGAGTGGGGGGCGGGTTCTTGCGATCCAACGAAGTAATTGACCGACCAACCGAACCTTTCCTGGGCCCCACGCACCCGACCGCATTCAGCAATTTCTATTGCTCGGTGGCCCCCACCATATTTGCGAGGAATCTCCCTCCCTATACCGCACGTGTACCAACACCAGCGATCTAAACCGTTCAAGGCCGCTGTGATCCATCACTGCTAAATCGGACGGATTGGGGATGCAGATGAGTAGAAGTTGAGAACACCGAGAAGCAGCGTGTATAAACCGTGCACCGAATAAAGAAAAACCGGTCATTGACCAAAGACCAGCCTAACCAAAATGAACGAGAAAGCAAAGTCGGTGACGTCACGCATCATTTGAGTCTTTTCCCCCTCTTCGTGGAAGCACGTTCCATTCCATTCCGCACCGTCCCTTTCCAATTTTCCTTTTTCCAAAGCCCCGTTTGGAACCCGAGAAAATAAAGGCTACCCCGAGGGAAACTTTTCCGTTCGTTATCATTCATGTTATTAGTTTGTTTTAATCTATTAACACTTTATATATTTTTTCTTTCTATTATTTAATCAATTAGTTGACTTAGTATAGAATGTCTTTTGTTTTTCTCAAATTCAAAGGTAAATTTTAATTGAAATAATTTTAAACACTAAATTGTTTAAAATTGATTGGTTCTACGTCAAATTATTTTTTTCTATTTTTCCCAATTTATGTATCCATTTTATATCTAGTGATTTTATTATTTACGCCAACAATTCAATTCTCTTATTTTCTCAATTTAGTCCCTAAACGTTTTAAAATGATTAATTTTGCCCTCCTAATACAAGTTTTTGGTTTACTTTAACCTTAAACCTATGTTTTTTTGGGCACAAAATATTTTATATTGAAAAATATTTTACACATAGAATTAATTTTTATCTTATTTTTGGGTATTTATTTATTTTTTTAAATATTTTTTAAAAGTTAATTAAATGTAAATATAAACACACCCATATGTATGTATGTATGTATGTATGTATATGTGGGTGTATGTGTGTGCATGTGGATGAATATATACATATATATATGTGTGTTTGTGTGTAATTAAGTATGTATATTGACAAAATATATATTTTAATCTTTGTATTTGTATTTGTATTTGTATTTTTTTTATTTATACACTCGAATATTTTGTTGTTTCAAAGATATTCACGAATTTGTAATTTCAAGTCAATTGCATATCTAAATTTTTTTATTATTTTAATTACATTCCTAGATTTATTGATTTTTATAAATTTGTCGAGTTGTGAAATTAATTTAAAATTATATAATTAAGAGGTATAATTGAAATAACAAAAAATTAAAAAGTGCAATTAATTCAAAATTACATAGTTCAAGTGTGTATTTAAAAAATTAAAAAAATTTAAGTATTTAAATAAAAAAATGTGCAAATAAAAGAAATAAAATATATATTTGAAATGATCACTCTTGTCCAGGACAGTCCTGGTGTAATATATATATATATATATATAAATATATATTTGTTTGTAGATATATGTATATATATATGTGTATATATATGTACTTATTTATAGATATACGCATATATATGTATTGAAGGATATTTTGACAAAAAAATAATTCTTTACTTTTTGGTATAAATAGGAAATTTACTTACGAATTTTGAATCGATAAGTTATTTTTACATCATAACATAACTTTTTATGTTTTTTTGTCAGCCAAACATTAAAAAATAAAAAGCGCTTTCAAAAAAATTATATATATGTATATTTTACAGCTACACAAATAGAATATAGATGTTAATTATTTTTTATTTCCTTAAATTGACCTCTTAATATTATTATATCGATATAAAGACCATCGTCTACCCGTGTCTTTGTGTATGATCTTCAATTAACCTCACCTTTTGAAGTTAATGTGTTTACTTTACAGATCCACCACCTCCGGTTGGTTCTACTTCTATATAAAGAAGGCATCACAGTGTGCTCGACCATTTATTTTATTTATTTTCTTTTTAGGAAAGTCTGTGAGAAGATGAGGAGAGACGATCTGTACATCACTGTTCCCAGCTCTTTCCGGTGTCCGATCTCTCTGGATGTGATGAAATCGCCGGTGAGCCTCTGCACCGGAGTCACCTACGACCGGTCCAGCATCAAGCGGTGGCTGGATTCAGGAAACAACACCTGTCCCGCCACCATGCAGGTCCTTCACTCCAAAGACCTAGTCCCCAACCTCACCCTCCAACGTCTCATCCATATATGGTCGGAATCTCTTCGCCACCATCCCGCCGGCGCCCAAGACCAAGCTCGACACCTCATCGCCCAGCTTCACCACGATCACTGCTCCCGACCGATGTCCAAACTGCTCTCGTTTGCCGAAGAATCCGATCAAAACCGCCGGTTCTTGACTGCGATCGACGGATTCGTCCCGCTCCTGGTTCAGATCATGGTGGGAAAGGAAAACAGTACTGATGATGATGGCGGAGAGACGCTGCTGGTTCTTCTTGAATTGGTTTTGCGCGAGTGCAAAGACAAACAGATGGTTGTCAATTTGGCAATGGAAAAGAGAGATGCTTTTAAGGCTTCAGTGCTGTTTGTGTTGCGGAATGGGTGTCTAGCTTCAAGAACGGCAGCCGCTAGGGTTTTGGAGGTTTTGTTGACGGACGCCGAGTCAAAACTGTACTTTTCCGACAACGAAGAACTGGTATCTGAATTGTTCAGATTGGTGAGCTCCGAGGGAGACGAGGAGGCGGTCGAGGCTGCTTTGTCGGCATTAATCTCTCTGTCAAAGCCGAGGCGGATTAGGGCGAGATTGGTCCGTTTGGGAGCCGTGAAAGTTTTGGGGAAATTGTTATCGGAATCGAGTTCGAGCGCTGCGGTGGCTGGAAGAATTCTGAAACTTTTTAAAATGGTGTCGTGGTGTAGTGAAGGAAGGGCTGAGATGTGTAAGGATGAGGGGTGTGTTCCGGGCATCGTGGGGAAGATGATGAAGGTTTCAGCGGAGGCGACGGAGCACGCGGTGGAGATACTGTGGAGCCTTTGCTACCTCTGCCGAGACCAAGCGGCGGAGGAAGCGGTGTTGAAAAGCAATGGGGTGACGAAGATTTTGTTGCTGTTGCAGAGCAATTGCTCGCCGGCTGTACGGCAGATGGCTGGAGATTTGCTGAAAACTTTTCGGGTGGAATCGATGTTTTGTATATCGAGTTATGACACAAAGACTACCCACATCATGCCTTTCTGAGGAAGATGGAAACAGACAGGGAGCCACAATTGTATTGATCAAAAGTAATTTCATTCACAAAATATAAGAAGTGGAAATTCATTTAATTTGGTGGAAAAAGATTCCTTAGCAACGTGCACAAGGGCCTAGGCTTATTTCTGAAAGCCCACAAAGGTTAAATACAAAAGTTAAGAATGAAGCTATTATAAATATTGTTATTGGGATATAATAATTAAATTTATATGTTCTAGGAAATAGCTTGACAGAGCCTAATGAGGAAGCGGGGAGTAAGGTTTGTTCCAATAAAGGTGTTAATGGACGCTTGGTTGGAACGTAGCTTGATTCGTTGTCCAGGAGAGTAGGATCCTCAGGGCAAAGCTTGATCCGTTCTCTAAGAGAGAAAAGAGGGTACACTAAGTCTTCGAATGCCTGGTGAGTTTTTGGGAGACTTTGTTAGTGATAATGGCCCTAGATTTGCATTACATAAGATGTAAGTCAGTGGCACTGTTGATGTATTCTTGATATTAATAAAATGTTATATTTTCATTCATATTTCTCCATCTCATCTATATGAATGAGTTCTTAGATTTCCTGATAGAGTTTTTACTCTCAAGGTATTGAGACTGTGTAACGTGGATTACTAGTTCAGGATTTCTTAAAAATGTTCTATGTCCTTAAATTTATCAGAAAGGAAATATAATTTATCGATTTGTGGACCATCACATGGACTATTACCATTAATGTTGATGTGGGATACTAATGAGAATGGAGTGGTGAGTCACATGCCACATTATATGAGATGCATATACACTACAAGAAATTTAGGATTTAGCGACGAACATTTCCTTAGCTATTTTGCGACAGAACAGTGACGGATTGCAATTTTTTTTTTCTTTTGAGAATTAGCAATGAATTTTAGCGACAAAAAAAAATTTCGTGGCTAAAAAAATTAAAAAAATAAAAGAATTAATTTTTTAGCGACGGAAACAATAATCCGTCGCTAAAATTAGCGACAAATAATTATTTCCTTCGTTAAATTTTGATAATAATAAAAAAATAAAAATTAGATTTTTATATAGCGACAGAATTTATTTTTGTCGCTAATTTTAGCGACAAAAAATAAATTTCGTCGTAAAATTTTAAAATAAAATTTTAATTTTAATTTTTTATTATTAAAATTTAGCGACGGAAATAGATTTTCGTCGCTAACTTTTATAATAAAAAAATTTAAAACTAAAATTAGTTTAAATAGCAAAAAAAATTAAAAAAATAAAAATTAAAGTTAGCGACAAATTATCCAAATCCCGTGCAGCAAAAGGATCAGACATGCCCATAGAAAGCATGCTGATAGATGACTAGATCCCTTAGGTGTTTCCCAACTGACTACTGCCCCTTATCAGTAATAAGACCTCTGGAAAACAATGACAAAAGGACACCAGTGGTAGTCGGAAGAGCTAATGTAGCGACAGAAGGTATAGGATCAGCCGCTAGAGGAGCGACATCTCCCTCGCTGGCGCTGTTAGAAACCTTTCTCTTTCCCTCAAAGATAGCCTTTAGCATTCCCTTGTTAAAACAAGAAGCCATTTCGCCCTAAGAAACAATTAAAGGGGAAAACTTCGAAAAAACAATGCACATTTGACACAAGGAAGAAGAAGAAGTAACGACGGAAAACTCCAAAGGAAGAGGACACACCCCTTATACTGTGCCCATATGTTATGTCCGAAAGAAAGAAAAACGCCATTAGACACTTAGCAAGTGCTAGGGGGCGCCACCTATCGCGCACCTACCATACATTCAAAGCTTCGAGGGAACTCATGAGCAACCGCTCATACTTACAATAGTGAGTCGCTTTAGCATGACACTTCATACCCTAAGGTTCCAGTCATCGTATACCAGAACATCGAGCAACTTTCCCCATCGCCGGGTTTGATCCCTATCTTGCAAGGATTGGGAGGACGACCATAACTAAAATGTCGCCCCCAGAAGTATACTCAAAACCTTAACAAGGGTAACGTGAACGAGAGCTCGATCACACCCTGAACACGTCCCAATAGTAGTGTAAGACTCCGCCGATGCACATTCAAGATAGCCAGCCGGCCACCACATGTTACCAGTCAGCACATGGAGAAAACTACTTTACCTTAAAGGTCAGGCCGACCTCAAACGACTCTAGGGCCAACATCTATTGAAACAAAACCAAAGTCAGCTTGACCATCCGTCTCGGTCAGATTTTAATGACAATCCAACTCTCCAAAACTAACATATGTAGTAAAATTGCCCAGGCCTCCCTTTCTCTAGCTCAAACACTCGCTTCTCAAGCATTTGACCTGGGGGGTCGTGGACCGTCCGAGCCCAATCTTGGCCCCCTCTCTTGGCCCATCTCTGGGCCTAATCTCGGCTCAATCTTAGCCCTCTCTTTGGGCCCAGTCTCGGCCCATCTCTTGATTCTGCGCCAACCTTCTGCAACATCATTGCAACCCCCACTGGGTATTAACGCGACTGTCTCAGATCCCATTCTCATTAATGATGGATCCCATTCTCATTAATGATGGATCCCATTCATATTAATGAGGGTCTCATCACCACCATGCTATTACCTAGGAATCTCCATCAGCACCGGATAGTCAGTCCCATACCTACAGATGTATGACACATGCATGCAGGAGGACGTCTCCTCCTTTTATATTAGGCAGCTCTTTTCAGAGCCAATATATGTTTTGTTCTCTGATCTACTGATACACTGACCCATTTCTTACTCTTACTCACTCGATCATTGAAGTGCTTGCAGATGTCAGTTGCCCCCCAGACGGACTCGTCGCTAGAGCCCTTGCCCTGCTGTTGTTATCCCGTCTCTAATCGCCTTCTTTTTGGTCAAGAAATAGCAACTCATATGAAGATGCGCGTAGGGCTTAGCTGTCTCGATTGGTACCTGTACCTTTTATGAGGCTAGCAGATGGTATCATTACCTTCATTGTGACTTGGGGAATGGGTAATGTCTTGACCTTCTGGTCACCTTAGACTAGCAAATCTCATTCAGGCTTGACAGTTGTCACCACATGCCCTGGTCTTTTCATCACTAAGGTGTAGTGGGTATTCATTCGTCTAATGCAGGCCTAGCGGAACCTAGGAAGGAGGATACCAAAACTCATAAAGTCTCCTTGAGAAAGGTCTAACAGTAGATAAGTGCGAGAGTGCCCATTTGGTATCCTTGTGGAGTGTAGGAGTTGAGTACCACCTCATTGCATATGAACCGATAATTGTGCACAAGACTTGATTACCTCAAACGGGAGTTGTATGTTTCGTGAGTGCCTACACACGCATATATATAAAGAAAGCTCAGCTCCGCAATGTAGCTATCTTGGGGATGCCAGTATGCCCAAACTTTTTGGGGGTAAAGTAGTTGTATATGTAAAATTATGAAAGTAGGAAATGATTAAATGGATGACAATGTACTTGTCGAGATACTATGAGATGTAGAATCTTGTTAAGCATCTAGAAGGTGAGGCCAACAGTGAAAGATGGCATAGGAAGCGTGCCAAAAACACCAAACAAAGATGGATCAATGCAAGGGTTTTACAAAAAATCATTTTTTATCAAAGAAAAATGACATAGTGGAAGCATAAAACATAAAAGTAGCAGACCAAAAATAACCTTGCAAGACTCGATATGTATCATCCATATGCATAAACAAATAAAACCATGCCATAGGGGGGTTTATCGATAAACCTTTTGGTGAATGCTTGTGCCGATTGTCCAGTAAGATGCTCCTTGTTGTATGTTATGTCACCACGAGCAAGTTGGAACGTCGGGTGACCATTGTTACTATTATGTGCTCTGATGCTAGATTTGGATGACGTCTAGTGGGTTTGTAATTAATACATCTATTGTATCTTTGTACATCTTAATAAAAGATAAATTTATCATCATTTATAAACTCTATAGTTTGCTATATGAATGAGTCCATAGATCTCTTATTTGAGAATCTTATTCTTAAAGTGTTGAGATTGAGTGATAGGATTATCTGGTGACAGGACTTCTTATGTGGTGACCCCACTCCCAAAATCCCTATGACCATGAAATACAAGAGGGGATGCCATAGAAGATTGGAAATAGAATAAAACTCTAGAAAGAACAAACACTCCATCCACACCAAATAATAAAGATCATAACCATTTTCCATTTAAGATAATATAAACATGATCCATTACATCTCATTAGGCTTTTTCAAAAGAAATACATCAAGCCTTAGTGACAAAATGCAACCATAAGCATGGCACAAACTAACTGATAACCCAAGATCTTTGGTCTAGGGGAGCTCTGCACACAACTATCCCAAAAGATCACGCACCACTTGGACCACCCTCGTATTTAGCTTTGCCATTACTTGGAATGATGTAAAACAAGAATGAGCTGCAAGGCTCAGCAAGTGTAATATGAAATGGAAGAGCATAGGATGAACGACTGCAACAATGAATAAGCTCATGGAAAACTAGACTGCGTGAAATGTACCTATGCCACTACAACAGATTTTGCTATTAGTGACAATTTTTTAGTGACGCTGTGAATTTTCGTCACAAAAAATAGTACTTTTTGTGACGATATAAACATTTCGTTACCAAAATTCGTGAACTATTATTTTTTTGTGATGATTTTGAGATTTCATCACAAAAAAACGTCATGTATAAATTGGCACCAACTTTTAGCGCCAACACCTGATTGCAGAAAATGATTTTGTGATGTTTTGTATTTGTGGGTGATGAAAAATAAAATGTCATCATATTAATATTATATTGGGTGACGATATATTTGTTTCACAAATGAATAGATGACCATATGTGACGCATTGGATATCGTCACAACTGCAAATAGTATTAGGTGACGTTAATTTTGGTCACCCATTGATAGTAATATTTTAGTTTGTTTCATAAGATGACGACTTTAGGAATGTCACTAATGAGTATTAGATTTGGGGATGATATGATATGTGTCACGTATATAAGAATGACCTATTTGTGATGCATAAAATATTGTCACATTTGTGAATAATATTAGGTGACGTTAAGTTTCGACACTCATTGTTAGTATATTGTAGTTTGATGCATAAGGTGACGACTTTTGAAATGTCAATAATGAGTATTATAGTCGATGACGATTTTCTTTCCATCATGTATGCAAGAATACATATTTGTGACGCATTGCATATTGTCACATGTGTGAATAGTATTAGGTGACATTACGTTTCATCATCCTTTGTTAGTAATATTTTAATTTGATATGCATATGGTGACGATTTTAGAAATGTCACTAATTAGTATTACATTTGGTGATGATTTATTGCGTCACGTATTCAAAAATATCTATTTGTGACACATTACATATAGTCATATTGGTGAATAGTATTAGGTGACAGTAAGTTTCGTCACCCATTGTTAGTAACTTTTTAGGTTGATACATAAGATGAAGACATTGGGTGATGATTTATTTGGGTCAGATATGGAAGGATACCTATTTGCAACACATTACAAATAGTCACATTTGTGAGTATCATTGGGTGATGTTGAGTTTCATCATCAATAATTATTGATAATTTTTGTATTGTGCACAAGTTAACAAAACATTAATTATTACTATTACGTATCATATTGGGTGATGAAAAAATGTGTCACGTATTGTTATTAGTCAAATAATGAGTAATTAATTACTTGTTAATAAATAATTAATAATAATTTTTTGACTATTAGTACTAAATTTTAAACGAAATATTAAAATTTATTCTTAATAGCATTTATATCATTTATTATTTTATACAATCTTAATATCTTTTAAATTTATTAGTTTTCATGTTGAAGTTCTTGTCTTTTGTCTAAGAAAAACATAAATGAGACAAATAAACAACGACGTATTAACAATAATATAATTTTATTTTAGAAAATAAACTTTAAGTTGAATGACTAGGACAATGTTTAAGTATTGATACGTGTATTTTTTTTTGTTAGATTATATGCATTTATTATATTTTATTTTCAAAATTGAAATAATTTTATTGGTTAATGATAAATATATTATGATTTAAATTATTTACTTAACTAATAAAATTATTCGAATGTTAAAAATAATATGTAATAAATGTATCTTATTTAAAAATAAGATTAATTTATTGTTATTTGGCATTTGAATTATATATATATACATATATAAAGTTTTACTAACAAGCACATTTGGCTTTGAATAGTGCACTGCAATAACAATAATAATTGTAAAAATAATAATAATCCCAAAAAATGGAATGAGTTTTAAAAATTATTGTTATTTTAGAATGAGTTTTTATCATAAGTTATAAAAATGAACATATTGCTATGTCATATTGTTTTAAGTTTAATTTTGATCAGACTCTATTTTCTCTCACGGTACTTTATAATTAATATAAAATTTAAAATTTATATGTAAAATTAATAATTTTTAAGGTATGATGTAAAAGTAATAATATAATCATATTTTGATAATATTTAATAATTTACCTTATTATTTTTTGCCTTTTATTGGCTTAAAATTCATAATAGTTATGTGAACGGAAACAGATAGTTATTGCTAAGAAAAAGAATAAAATACCTACACAAGCCAATGATTTTGGAATTTAAAACAAAAACATGAATTAACAGACCAAATACATTCCCAAGAACAATCTTATCATCTATATTAAAAAAAAAAAATCTTATTTAGCAAAGATGATAAAAAATCTTATCATCTTTAGTAATGATGAAATTATATATATAGTCTGTCTTATAACGCATGACTCAAAGCAAAGATCAATAGATCCACCTCCCATCTCTCTCTCTTTATCTCTTTCATTAAATTTTGATAGTAAATAAAGTTTATAGCCTTTTCTGTGCGTTGCTTCCACGAAACCTCATTGCAATAACACTTATTATTATTATTATTATTATTATTATTATTATTATTATTATTATTATTATTATTATTGTTTTGATATTGCTGTGTTTGTTTGAATATAAAATATTTTTTGGTGAAAAATAATTTCAGGTAAAAATATTTTACATCAAAACATTTTTTTTCATCTTATTTTTTGGTATTTGGCTTACAAGTGAAAACAAATATTTTCCATTATTTGACATATAGAAAATTTTTTCCAAACATATATTTTTCACATTCTAACAACATTATTATTTAGAAAAAAGAAAAAAAAAACAATCAATTTCATATCTTAAATTTTGAATCGAAGCCAAACCAATCAAATATCAAAACCAAATTAAATCAATTTTACAGCTTATGAAGGTTAATGTTATTGTAGTAAGCTAAAGAAACTAAAGTATATAAAAATTAGAAAATATAAAGTGTATAAAAATAAAAAAATATAAAGTATTTTCTCCAAAAAATTAGAAAATATTTTCTCAAAAATAATTATATAAAAAACTCACTATATAAGAATTATAAAGTGGCGGGAATGAAAAATTAATTCCCCCACGTCTCGAAATCCTACAACTCTTAAACTCTTAAACTACAACCCTAAAGTCATAACTCTTAAACTGCAACTCTTAAACTGGAATGAGAGAAGGGAATTGAATCGTCACCACTGTTGTTGCACCAACATTGCATCTATTCCTTCCTCTGTTGCTTCATCAGGTTCAAGCATCGCTCTCTATTGTTTGCTATTAATGTTTGCTGGTTGCTTCTCCTGTTATGTTTACATCTCCCTCTATTGTATATGCGTATTGTGTTATTCTTGTTTGAAGCTTCTCATGTTATATTGTTATTTCCTTCCTCTGTTATATTGCTGGCTTTGTGTTGTCATATTGTTGGTTTTGTGATTTGGCGTTCTTTAAGGGGGAAGTGTTTTCGTTGGGCAGCGGTGGCAACATCATGAAAACTGGCATTACTGGCATCTGTTTCTCGCTTGATTGTGACCTGATTGCGTTGCTGTTGATATCGCACCATCCTCAACCGTGTAGATGATTATTATAAGTAATTGGTTGCTGTACTGACACTTGATAATGAATTTAACAAAATGAATACAAAGTCTTGAAAAGAGAACGAATTTACCAATGAAGCACAACAATGATCTTAGCACTCGGGAGCTTGTAATGTAATCTCTCTTGATTAGCTTGAATCATCCATTTGACTTGTATTTATAGTCTCTTGAAAGCCCATTCATGAATCTTGTCGTTGGTAGTGGAAGAGCCGCTTTGGGTGAGTGAAAAAACTAGCCATTGGGGGTTTTGCGACACAAATGGTTGACAGATTAGCAAATATTTAAAATTCGGTCGACAGATCATTTAAGTCGGTCGACAGTTCCTTGTGCAGGCATTCTGTCGGTCGACAGATGCATAGACATCGGTCGACAGTTGGTGCACATTATCGAAGCACCACTAAATGGCATTCTGTCGGTCGACAGATGCAAGAGCATCGGTCGACAGATGGACAAAAAATATAAGGCCGGTCGACAGATGATGAGAAATCTGTTGACAGATGAAACCATTCTTCAGGACATGCATACATAATAACTTATTTACATTTCTTTAGTTTAAGTAAATGTCCTCATTTTATTTTATTTATATTTACCTTCCATTTACTTTAATACATAAATATAAATAAGAAAGTACCCCTCATTTGGATTCAATAAAAATATCTAGAAAATTAAAATCCATAGCAATAAGAAAGTAGAATTTGAGTTTTAGTACAAACTCAAGATTTAGCAATATTACCACTTCCAAAATACATACTTTCTATTTCATGAAAAATTCATTAAAAATCGTTTTAGCACTAATAGATAGAAGATATCAAAATACCAAGAGATAGTTTTTCAAAATGAAATCATTTTCTTATATGTCTGTTTATAAGGTGCTGACCTTCCAGACTCAGAAAAATATTGAAACCGTACCAAAAGGAGTTTCGAAACATGATGCATGAACAAAAGGATTTTTCAAACATTTAAATTTCAAGCCAAAACCTTTAATGCATGTTTCAAAATATGAAAAACTTAGTTTGAGATATGAGATTAACATAAATGATTTTCATATTTAAGATTGGTTTTTCATTAAACACATTTATGTTCTAGTTGGTCTTTTGCCTTAGAACAATTTTAGCTCTATGTTAACCAATGACTTCAAAAATTATTTTGAAAATCTTTTTAGGAGATGCTTTTAAATCTTAATACTTGTTTGAGCAAATCTCCATTTATAGAAAACTATAGATTATTTGGTTTTCATTTTTACAAATGTACTTGAAATTGTTTTTTGTTGAAAACTATAAACTTGACTCATGACTCGGGGATAAAATAAGATATTGTTTTTCATCATCAAAACTAAACACAAGGGCAGAACATCACCTTCCCGGCGCGTGTATCTCACGCGCCACCCTTATATTTCAGACATCATTGCATTGTTTTGGTATTTCGGTCATATCTCCCTCGTTTTAAGTCCAATTCGACTCCATTTGAACCTACATGACCCTATCTTCCCCTTCTATAGGATTATCAGAAAAAAAGACTTACCTTACTTTTTTTTTTCTGACTGATTTTGTCAAACTCTGGCGAAGACCCATAACTTCGATAAGACTCATTCTCCTCGCTTCTCTTCCGATCTCTTCCCTTCTTCTTATAGAATTTTCTCTCCTCTCTCAAGAGCAAGCTCCTCAACTTCAACCCTCAAACTCCCTTGAATGATTTTTAGAACAACCTATGGTCTCTATTTATAGATTCTTTGAACCAATCACATGGTGCCACTTGTCTCAAGCTAAGCCTTGGATTCCAAAGACTCAAAGTTATAATTGAATGGGTTTCCAAATCTAAAGCTAGAATGGATTTAATTTTTGAAATCCAAGCTAATACCCCAAACTTCTTCCAAATGACATTTTGACCCTTATTTCAAGTTCTCAAACTTTAATATTTTACCACATGAACTCCTAATTTCATCCTTATTTCATTTGGATAATTCTCTAATTACAATTACACCCTCAAACATCAAATTAATTCTCATCGAGATACTAAAAATCCAAAATTAATAATTCAAAATTACTCAATAAGTATGATTTCATCCCAGCACCCTTACAGGACCTTTGCTTTATCCCGAAATCATCTCATAGTTGTTTTATTTACAAAATTGGAGTCTCCTCAGGGTTCCGTTGATTTCCTAGAAGCCCCTTAGCATCATTCAGTCTTTTAGGCTGCCATTTAGCTGAACCAAAAACTGTATCTGATTTTATTTCTTTTAGTGTCATAAATCTCGCCTCGAAATGCTCGTCCAAAATATACCTTTTTCCTTAGGTATCTAAGCTCCAGGACACTCCTTACGGATGATTTGATCACTTATTTCAAGCATATTTTTTAGTATTTTAAACTCACTTAAAATACGTGACAACTTCATGAAAATATGGGGTATTACATTCCTCCCTAAATGAATTTCAACCTAGAAATTTGAAACATACGCGAAATTATTGAAGGTTAAATAATTATTGCATTTTGGAATACAATTTTTGGAAGAAAATATAAAAAGTTCCTACTCTATTTTCGTTTCCTCAAATAAATGAGGATATTTCTTCCTAATTGTTTCCTCAAGTTCCCATGTTACCTCATCATCCGAGTGCTTTCCCCATTGAACCTGCACTAACAGGATCTCCTTTTTCCAAAACACTTGAGTTCGGCGATCTAAAATAGCTCTAGGTGACTTCGGGTAGGTCAAGTCATTCCTTAGCTCAATCGTCTCCACTTGTTGTTGCCAAAAAACAACAATCTATTTTTAATTGTGGGCAGAAGTGAAAGTCTTATTGGGAGTCATGTCTTCAATGATGGGAATCTTTGCAAACCAGAGAATCTGTTGAGCAGTTGGATCTGATAATCAGGTGGGTTTAGTGGCTCAATGGAGCTAATGGTTTGGGCTGATATTAAGGGTTAATGGGTTGATGGATCTGACAATCTAGTGGATCTGATAGATCTGACGATCTGGTAGGTCTGATGATCTGGTAGCCTTAGATAACTGAATGGCCCTTAATAATTGAGTGGCCTTAGATAACCGAGTAGCCTTAAATAACTGACTAGCCTTGGATAACTGAGTGGTCCTTGAAAACCAAGTGGCCCTTAATCACCGAGTGGCCAAGGATAACAAAATGTCCCTCCATAACCGAGTGGCCCTTCATAATCGAGTGACCCTCCATAACCGAGTGACCCTCTATAATTGAGTGACTTGCAAAACGAGAGCAACGTTAGGGCGCAGGTGGGGGTCCCCACCTAAACACTCCGATGCCTAAGTTAGTTCTCGAGAGCTAAAAATATGGAATTGTGTTGAGGAGCCCAAAAATGCGTACCTTGCGTTGGGGATGTGGCCTAATATTTATAGCGGAGGAGAGATGGGAGACGTTAGACAATCGGGGCAAGAATCTTTCAGCCCATTTCGATGATTTCACGGCCCGTCCGAGAGGGAAAAGAGGAGAGATTAGCCCAAGACCACTTGGCCATGACCGAGTAGGGGGTCACTCGGTCATGATTGGGTGGGGGGCCACTTGGTCATGCCTTCTATTGCCCTTTTCCTTAGTTCGGTCTTGAGTGGTTATCGTACCTCAAATTCATGCCTAATTTACACCTTGATTAAGCTCGAATATCTCAAAACTCAAAACATGAAATTCTCTTTGCTTTTCATATGATTTTAAATCACCTTAATCGAAGCTCGTATGAGAAAGTTATGGCTAAAAAACCAAAGAAGTGTCATACCCACTCGGCATAACCGAATGGGTCCTCCCCACTTAGTCTCGGCTTGACCTCTTGCTCATTCAGCTTGTTTCCTTGATCTCCTACAACCGTTGGGCCTTTGGGCTTCATGTCCATGTCTTGCGACTCTTTTAGGTCCCTTTACTCTCCAAGTTTGCAAGGCATATCAATTGCTTCCTACTCTTTTGGCCGGGAGTTTCGAGTGAAAGAGTATCTTGTCCTGTAAACTTTCTAACATTACTTCTCTTTTAGCCACTTTATCTTCTACACATCCTCTTGAGCTTGTTCACACACCAGGCCTTCAAATTTCTGGGCTCTAGTGCTTTTCAATTCCTTTGTAGAAGTATGAGATAGATATACCAGTAAATTAACTTTCTATAGATGTCGAACTATGCACCGAACCATGAGTTTGATTCTGCTCCCTATTATTGCGTTATGGGTAGGATAATAGGCTTGTATTTGCTTTTACCTTATTGTCGGGCTGTAAGCGGGACAACGAGGTTGAATATATTTTTTCCTCGTTGTCAAACCAGGAGCGGGGGAATTAAGCTTGAATCTATTCTTCCCTTGTTGCCTGGCCATAAGTAGTGCATCGGGCTTGAGTTGGTTTTTCCCTCATTGTCGGGCCATGAGCAGGGCAACATGCTTGAATGTACTTTTGCCTCGTTGTTGGGGTATGAGCGGGGCAACAGGCTTGAATGTATTTTTAGCTCATTACCAGACTACGAAAATCCTGTAACAAAATCCATTGTGATATGTTCCCATTTCCACTCAGGAACTTCTAAAGGTCTCATCAACCCTACGGGTTTCTAATGCTCAATCTTTACCCTTTGCCATATATTACCCTGTGCCATATATCACATTGTGCCACCCTCCTAGCCATGCTGGCCTTTATCCCAGACCACCAGTAGATTTCTTAAAGATCTCGATACATCTTTGTGGCTCCCGGGTGCACGGTATACTTAGCTCTATGGGCTTCATCTGAAATTTTTTGCCCTAACTCCCGAAGGTTTAGCATGTACACTCTACCCCGAAACTTGAGAATGCCATTCTGAATCTCAAAATTCGAACTCTACCCCAAAAAATACATTTCATAAATGTAACATGATTTCATGTAAAAGAACAACAAAAGTTTACATATAGGAACTTAACAAAACACGTTTCATGCAATAGAAGTCTCACATAAGAGAACAAAAAATAGGATTTGGAGTATAAGAGCTTCAATTTGTTGAAGTATAGAATGATTTTGAGAACAACCCATGGTCTCTATTTATAGATTCTTTGAACCAATCACATGGTACCACTTATCTCAAGCTAAGCCTTGGATTCCAAAGACTCAAAGTTATAATTGAATAGGTTTTCAAATCCAAAGCTAGAATGGATTTAATTTTTGAAATCCAAGCTAATACCCCAAACTGCTTCCAAATGACATTTTGACCCTTATTTCAAGTTCTCCAACTTTGATATTTTACGACATGAACTCCTAATTTCATCCTTATTTCATTTGGATAATTCTCTAATTACAATTACACCCTCAAACATCAAATTAATTCTCATCGAGATACTAAAAATTTAAAATTAATAATTCAAAATTACTTGATAAGTACGATTTTATCCCAGCGTCCTCACAGGACCTTTATTTCATCTCGAAATCATCTCAGAGTTATTTTATTTATAAAATTAGAGCCTCCTCAGGGTTCCATCGATTTCCCAAAAGCCCCTTAGCATCATTCGATCTTTTAGGCTACAACTTAGTTGAACTGAAAATAGTCTCTGATTTTATTTCTTTCAGCATCATAAATCTCACCTCGGGAAGCTCATCAAAGATATACCCTTATCCTTAGGTATCTAATCTCTAGGGCACTCCCTACGGCTAATTGGTTCACTTATTTCAAGCATATTTTTTGGTATTTTAAACTCACTTAAAATACGTGGCAACTTCACGAAAATATGGGATATTACAGAACCGGTGTTAAGTGAAGGTGAGGCTAGTTGGTTCCCCACTTGTCAGTTCGGGGAAATGGAGCCATCACCTCCTTGGGGCTAAGAATTAGGAGGAGGCGAAGGTGCTTCTTGCGGGTGAGCATCTGGACTAATGGGAGGCACTCCCTGTTGTTGAGAGTGTTGGAAATGTATGCCCTAAAGACACGTTTTGTTTAATTTATGGTAATGATGTTTCTTTTAGTTAGTTTATGGCACATATATTATTTTCATTTAATTGTTGGAAAAAGTGTCCATGCTATTAAGTAAGTGATTCATGTGATGGGTCGTTCTTCACAGTTAGGCATGAATCATGGGTACTTAATAAACAAGAAAATATTACTCTTGATCTTTTGATAGAACTGGGCATTCTATCATGATAAGATCATTGTGGAATAGATCCTAATGGAGGATGGCTTGCCTTAGCCAGTAAACAATCCGTTTACTCTAATTGTACAAGCGCATTTGGAATGCGTAGAGTGGACTTGTGATAGAAGCTAATGACAAAGTACTAATTATCATGGAGCTAGTCTATCACTGCTACTACGTGGACGAGTACTCTAATACTTGAGTATTAGTTGGTGGTCTAGTAAACCTAGAGCTATATTCTTAGATTCACTATAGGTGAGGTCTATCAAAGATCAATAACCTTGTGAGTTGGGAGTATGGTTTCTAATTAGCTAAGACAGACTAATACAAGATAGTTTCTGTGATTCACCCCCTTGTGATTGTCCAAGAATAATCAAATAATCCAGGGCCCTGGGAACGTGACTTTAAGAGTGTGTGCTTCTGGGTAGCTCCCAGTGATAAGTAAGTACATTCGAGTAGTCACGGATTATTGGACTAGTGATCTAAGGATGGTAGAAATCATTTAGAGAGGTGTTAGTACATTATTCATTTCTAAATGATGGGTGTTACGCAGAGGGGTATTTTCGTCATTACACTAGTAGGTCAAAGACATTGCACATGCAAAATTATTCGTAGGGTCAGTGTTACCATATGGTGATAATTGGAACACTTAGAATGACAAAATATAGCTACTGGGTAGCAGGGGTATTTTGGTCATTTTAGTAGCCATGAATAATTTGTCTTTTGGTCCCTGGGGTAGCTCGATATAACTCATGTATTATTTAATACATTTGGCTTGTTGGGTGAATTACATTGAGAGAGAATTATTTTATTCAGAATGATCCATAATTAATTGGGCTAGAATAAAATAATAGTTCATTGGTTTTTTAATTAATTAATTAGGCTAACCCAATTAGAAAATTAATTAAATGAACTTGGCCCACTAGGGTTTGGCCCACTAGGGTTTTAACCCTAGGGTTCTCCCTCTATATATTCTCTCCTTGATTGTTTTTCACCTAAGGTTTTTTTTTTTACTCTTCTTCACCAAAAGAGAGGCCAAGAGTTCTTAAGTCATACCTTGGAAGATCAAGAGAACATTCAAGTTCTGATATGAAGGAGCCGAAGGATTGCAGGACAGCCGTCATCTCCACTACGCGAAGAAGCTCCCGCCCCTCCTCCTCCTGTCGCTTCATTCCGTCCGGTGATCCGAAGGAAAAGTAAGTTTCCTAGATTCTAATCAATACAAGGAAAGTTTTTTTAAAAGAAAAAAAAACGCTTCCGTTGCATGCTATGTATCCTCGTGATGGTCCTTTAGAGAGTTCCGTGGTGGTAGGCATGTTTCTATGCCTTGAGAGAGAGTTCGTTTGTGTCCACGAGTGTTTGCCATTCTCAAGTTGACTTTTTATCTTGCACTTCCCACAGACAACGCCAATTGTTGTTTCCAAAATACAACAATCTATTTTTAATCGTGGGAGGATGAAAGAGTCTCATCACTTGTATACTGGGAGTCACATCTTCGACGATGAGAATCTTGGTGAATAAGGGAATTCGTCGATCTGGTGGGTCTAGTGATCTGATGGGTTTAGTAATCTGGTGTGTCTAGTGATCTGGTGATCTGGTGGCCCAAGATAACCGAGTGGCCAAGGATAACTGAGTGACATAAGATAACCGAGTGGCCTGCAAAATGAAAGCGCCGTTAGGGCACGAGTGGGGGGTCCCCACACAAACCCTTCGACGCCTAAGTCAATTCTCAAGAGCAAAAGTTTGAAATTGTGTTGAGGGGCTGAAAAGTGCATACCTTGTGATGAAGGCATGGCCTTCTATTTATAGTGGAGGGTGAGGGGAACCACATGACAATCACGACGAGATTTTCACGGCCCATTCTAAAGATTCTTCCGCCCATGTCAAGGGTTTCAAGCCCATCCGTAGGCACACAAGTGTACCCACTCGGTCATAAACAAGTGGGTCATGAAAGGGGTTGGACTCTACCCACTTGGCGATGACTGAGTGGGTCTTCTTGGCTTTAAGCATCTTCTTTTGTCCTTTTAGCACAATTATATCAACTACAAACCTGATTTTCACCTTGATGAAGCATGAATCTGTCAAAACTAAAAACATAAAAGTTGTAGATAACTCTCTTAGCTTTCCATTGGACTTTGAATCACCTCAATTGGAGCTTGGATGAGAGAGTTATGCCTGAAAAACCAAATGAATATTCCACCCACTCAGTCATGACTGAGTGGGTCATGAAAAGAGATGGGGGATTGGTCCCCCCCCCACTGGGTCATGACCAAGTGGGTCTTCATTCACTTGGATTTGAGGGCCTCTTTTACCTTTTGTCTTGGTTCGGATCCATCTTCGCTTTAATACTTGACTCTAGCCTTAATAGTGCTGGTGCATCAATTTAGAGCCTGATTTCATCCTTGATACTGCCTGAATATCTCAAAACTCAAAACAAAAAAGTTGTATATAATTCTCTTGAATTTCTATAGGATTTTGAATCACCTCAATCGGAGCTCGGATGAGAGAGTTATAGCCTAAAAACAAAACCAGTGTCACACCCACTTGGTCATGACCGAGTGACACCTCTCTACTTGGTCCCGACTGATTTCTTGATCCTTCAACTTATTTCCTTGATCTCCTGCAACCCTTAGGCCATTTGGGCTTTATGTTCATGTCTCACGACTCTTTTAGGTCCTATGACGCTCCAAGTTTGTAGGGCATATCAATGGAATAATGCTATAGGTGATGCCTATCAGTGATGGGTCTAATGCTAGGGACTAATGATGCAGATGCAGATGGAAGGTGGCCATTAGGTTAGCTTATGAGGAGGGACTGAGGCCCTCTGAGGAAGTAACCAGTCTATAGTGGAGACGATTAGACACCGAAAACCTGGAGAGAACTATATGTTATGTTTGGGCTAAGCCTAAATTCCATGCTGAGAGAGTACTTGTGAAATCATGGCAAGTCGTGTGATGATACTCCTTGTTAAAGGATCTTAGTGCATTTGTGCTTAGAGTTGATCATGGTTCATCTGCATTCAGAATTAACACTATGAAGTGAAGCTTTGTTGATTGCCGCTTAATGCCACTAATGTGAAGGTTCAACGAGATTTGGTGGTCAGATCGGTCAATTTTAAGATAGAGATTCGAAGTTTTAAAAGGTGGTTATTCGGATCAAGGATGTGTAGCTTGAATGAGGGCCAAGTTAGTGGAGGCTGAGTTGAAGAGCTGGCAGAGGGCCAAGCTGCCGACTTGAAAGGAGGCTGAGCTGCAGAGTTAATAGTCGAGCTACTAAGCTCGAGTGGGTTTCTGTAGCTAGAGTAGTGCCTAGAGGAATGTTGCGTTGGTCACGAACCTTGCAACTTAGCTAAATCTAATGAAGTGGATTAGATGGATGCTGAGGGCGAATTTGAGATTTTGCCAATGGGTATTGAGAGCTCGGATAAGTAGTTTATGAATTGGATTGGTTCTCATGAATGAGGTTTTGGTTCTAATGAGATCATCTGATAGTTGTGAGTGATACAACTAGGGGGATTCCATGGTGTGGGCAATTGAGGAGATTTAACCTCGTGGTTAAAGGTTAATGGGTGTGAAAGAAAGCAACTAGTGGAGCCGATTGGTAACCGGCTAAGGGTGGTTAGTGGCGACCGAAGGCATTGACCAATGATAGTAACAACGATGAGCAGCAATTGGCCAGGGTTGTGTGGCGTTGTGAGAGTAGTCGGTTCATGGCACTGGTGGCTCTGGAGTCGTGGTTGTGGCTGGATGCGACTCCAAACGATGGCAAGAGGTCATCTTAGCCAATGATGGTTACATTAGATCCAATGTGGCTGCTAACCAAAGGGTGCGAGCTTGCTAGAAGTGAAAGGTACAAGAGGAATTCGAGAGAAGCCAAAGTTTCTCGGGGATTAGTATGTTATTCAAGAAGGGCAAGGTAGTGAGGAAAAGTCTAATCCAAGATTGAGGTCGTAGTGGTTGAGATAACTTGTGAAATTTAAGATGCAATGACCTTGGAAAGAGTCTCATTATGGTCATGGTCATGACATTGTTGAGGAAGACAAAGAGAACCATTATGCATGGTAGAGTCTCAAGGTCAGGTGTCAGTTGCAAATTGAGAAGTTGTTAGGGATTGACCATGAAGTCTCATGCCCTGTGAGGGTGAGATTGTGTCGACGAATTGTGGAATACAGAAATGTTGGAATGGAATTGAAAATAGGCTAGTAAACTTAGCTAGAAAATCGTTACAGGGGTGGTGGTGTAACCATGATGGCTTGAGGTAATGGAGCTGAGACCTGAAGGCTTGGAGTCATACTACGGGTGTGATGCAATCAATGACGGGTCTGGGCCATGCTGCTGGAAACTGTTGTTGGGCCCTAATATGCCTGTATGGGAGCAACATGGTCGTGAGGACTAGGTGTTGGCTTGCCTAATGCATAGGGCAACACAGTGATTATGCGAGTGGGTGTAACAACCCGTCCCATCGAAGGGCGTGTCACTATGCTGGGGCCCATCGTATACATACATAATCACTTTCCTTATACATTCCTCATACATCAAATGCCGAATCTCAAAGGGAAACCCCCTAGCAAATCATTAAAAATACGGAAGCGATAATCGAAACCTGATACGGTACATACCTGAATTCACTTTATATAATATCATAAAGAATTTGTACCATATATTACCATCAAATCCTCAATTACATAAATACATTGATACACATCTCCCGAGATAACATCTAACACCCTAGGTGCAATCATATGAAACCTCAACATACATAAGAAATTCTCAATAAATAAAATATTGGAATCTCCTGCTGAATCCATCGGCCACGCTATCACGTGCCGTCATATCTCAACCTGCTCCTTGCCCTAACTGCAAGTCTCAACTGGAACATTGAATGTTCCAGGGGCATAACCCATTAGAAGATGAAACTTCTAGTGAGGGTCCAAAAACATATATATGATGCATGATGCAATGACATGAATAACATTTGCCCTTAGTGTAACTTCCCTGGCTCGCAAGCCCGGCTAGGAATCCTAGGCAAATCCCGAACCTCTGCAGGATAAGCCAAACGTTTTTCCCTCAACGCCCTTGGGAAATTACGGCTACACTCTGGGGGCGACATCCCTTTCCCATGCACAAATATCAATATGACAATAATATCGCGCAATGCAATATCACGACTTTCAATGCAATATGACAAATGAATATTGCAATTCATAAATAACATGCATATATAACAATCATATCATGAATATAAGTTCTTGTGAGAATACCACTCACCTTTGTCCAAAGATCGAGACACCTCGAAAAACGTGCATCGCCTCTATATACGTGTCCGACCTCGATTCTCGTGCCAACTCTCAAAAGTTGCACCAATCTCATCATCTCGATCTCCTCAATCATAAAATAATATTTAATTACTAAATATCCTCAATATCCCATTTATTTCCTATTTCCTTTCATTTTCCTTCATTTTTGCCTCTAAAAATCCAAATAAATAGCTATCAAACTATTTTCTTCAATGTTTCTTCACAACAAATCATTATAACCTATGAACTTCAAGATAAAAATACTGGACTTACCCGGATGGTGCATTTTCACGCAAAACGAGATACTTTGATGCTAGAATCGAGACCTAGAGAACTCTAAATTCAAATATTTTTTTACAAGACCTAGATCTTGATTTTAGAGGAATTTAGAAATTTTTTTCAGAATTTTTGGAGTTCGGAAGCGCCCGCACTCGCCCTCACAAGTTGATCCATGCGCCCCTACTCGCGGGCCCAGCTGGCGCGTGTGGCCCAGCTCGCCGGACTGGTTGCGCTGCCTTCCGTTTAATAGCCATATCTCCTTTATCCAACCTCCGTTTGACCTCCCATTTGGACCTATGGCTTCCTCTCTTCATCCTATACAAGACTATGGCTTCAAATCAGACGATTGGAGCCATTTTTTGACTGCTCAACCCGATTTTTCGGTGAAGCTTCATAACTCCCTCATATTTCAACGAAAATTCCTCAAATTTCACAGGAATGATCCTCTGGATATGGGCAACAAAAGCCCCTTATCCGTTGCTCTCAATTTGTTCGAAATGACGGCCGATTTGAAGCTCAAAACTCTCTCATTTTCGGCCATCTATGAACGCCTATTTATAGGCATTTTCGAGCATCCAAATGCCCTTGGCCGACCTACCCACTGCCTTAGGAGCATCACCCGCCCCTGGATCGACCTTAAACGAGCCTTGGCCGACCAAAAACTTGAGTTGCAAGGGTTCCATCGCGCGACCAAAAGTCGGTCGATTTTTCTTCGAAATCTGGCCGCTATGATGACTATTTCCAACCAACCTCTTTACAAAAGTTGGTCCCCCGACCACCCTCTTGGAATCCCATGCCTCAGTTTTCCGATCGGCGACCGTCCGTGCCATGGTTGGATTTCTTTGGCCAAGTTTTACAAAATTGCACTTTAACCCCTCAACTTTTGGGCTATCTCATTTTGGCCCATTTCACTAAACCCTCATCTTTTCTTTATTTCATTTAGGCCCCTCAAGACCTAAAACATCAGTTTGACCCTTGAAGATTCCAAAAATACCTCATTTCGGCCTCCCTTTAGCAATTTCCAAAAACTACACTTAAGCCCGAATCTTCGTTTTGGCCTCAAACCCATTCGTTTCTTCCTGAAACCTCTGAAGGGTTGTTCCTTATGAAAAATCAAAGCCCCCTCAAGCTTCTGTTGACTTCGAAAAAGTCGTCTATGACAATTCGGTATTGCAGCCTAATTGGTAGCTGCCTTTTTAGCTGTACCAAAAACTGTTCCTGATCTGATTTCTTTCGGCACCATAAATCCTATCTCGGGGTGCTCATTAATGCCACATCAATTTCCTTTGGTATCTCGACTCCAGGGTGCTCCCGACAGTCGATTCAGTCATCTATACGATAATAAATTACCGTTATACCCTCAATTCATCCTTAAATTCTATTTTTGCCCCCAAGATAAATTACCCTTGATTCACAATTTTTATTTTATATTTTTTTTACTTTCTGTTTATTTAAGTATTTTTGATATTTTGAGAAATTCTGAAATAAATTAATTTTTTATAAATAAATAAAGGAGAATGTCGCTTATGCCATTGTGCAGATGAGCCGTGAGGAGCGACTTCACAGAAGAAGGGGCTAGGCCCAGTCATCATCTTGAGACATCCCGGAAGGAAGCGGCTCAAGGATGCCAAGTGGTGACTGGTCATTTGAAAGGTTTGTTGAAATGATGATGAGTTCAATGAACAGATCAGAAACCCCTACCATAAATTGGCTAAAGATGTTTCGGGATTTACATCCGCCAAGCTTTAAAGGAGACCCGGAAGTTGACCCAAGCGTAGGAGAATATTGGATGGAGCAAATTGAAAAGCTGCTGGAACACTTAGAATGCCCTGAAGAACACTGGGTAAGATGTGCCACATTTATGTTAGAAGAAGAAGCAACTATTTGGTGGAAGTCTATGTCAGGAGTCTTAAGGACTCAAAATACTGTCCAAGAAAATGAAGATGTGTGGGTAACGCCTATTACATGGGAGCAGTTTAAGACTGCATTTAATGATAAGTACTTTCCTGAGTACTGGAGAGAGGTGAAGAAACAAGAGTTCTTGAAGCTGACCCAGTCAGATGATATGTTTGTGGTGCAGTACAAAGCTAAGTTTTCCAAGTTGATTAAGTATGTACCCATGTACACCACTGACGAATTTGAGAGGGCCCAGAAGTTTTTCCAAGGACTCAGAAAGGAAGTAAAGCAAGTTCTGTATACGTGGAACATTCGCACTTTTAAAGATGCAGTGGAGAAGGCCATTACCGTTAAGCGAAACATGATGGCTCAAGCAGAACTGAAGCTCCGCAGTGATTCAAAAAGGGAGGTGGAGAGCAAAGGCAAGTCAACGGACCCTCCAGTAGCCCAATTCAAGAAGCCAGAATGAGCTAAATTCAAAAGGGAAAGGTATTGTAAGAAGTGCAAAAAAAGGCATGCTGGCGATAAGTCTGGGACCAAAAGCAAGGGAGCAGGTAGCTTTGTTTGTGGAGAAACTGGACACTTCGCAAGAGATTGCCTTTCAAGGAAAACGTTGAAGATTGAGGAAGCGCCCAAAAAGGAGGTGACATGCTATGCTTGCAAACAACGGGGACATTATGCATGGAACTGCCCCCAGTGAGGCAAATCTGACCAAGGAAAGAAGCCATAAGGAAAATCAGGCCCGCAACCAGCTCGAGTGTTTCAGATGACAAAGGCAGAGGCAGATACTGACCCGAGCATGGTGGAAGGTACGCTCTTCATCCACACTACTCCTGTGCATGCATTGGTGGACCCTGGTGCCACTCATTCATTCATAGAAAATGAGTCTGCTAGGAGTTTGGGTCTTGAACCCTTAACAATAGGGCATGGAGTTAGTATTCAATCTCCAATTGGGGAGACTATGGAGACTAATTTAATAGTTTGAGATTGCGATGTGGATATTGAGGATGAGAAATTTAAGATAGATCTGATGCTTGTGGAGATGCACGATTTCGATGTCATCCTAGGTATGGATTTTCTTTCTCGATATTGCGCTAGTATGGACTGTTTGGGAAAGACAGTGGAATTGGGATGTCCAAGGAAAAAAATGGTGAAGTTTAAGGGACCACGATTTGGTAGGCAGCTAAAATTTGTATCAGCCTTGAAGGCATGCAAATGGTTGAAAAATGGAGCATATGGATTTATAGCTCATGTTATGGTGGTCAACGATAAGTCAGAAATGAAGCCGGAGGATGTAGAAGTAGTGAGGGAATTCTTGGATGTTTTTCCAAAAGATTTAATAGAGCTACCTCCAGATCGAGAAGTGGAGTTTGCCATTGAACTATTGCCAGGAACAACGCCAATTTCTATACCCACATATCGCATGGCCCCGGCTGAGTTGAAGGAGCTTAAAGTACAACTTCAAGATTTGGTGGATAAGGGATTTATTTGACCAAGTATTTCCCTATGGGGAGCTCCAGTTTTGTTTGTAAAGAAGAAAGATGGCAGTTTGCGATTGTGTATCGATTTTCGAGCACTCAATAAAGTGACAGTGAAAAATAAGTACCCATTGCCCAGAATTGGAGAGTTATTTGATCAATTGAAAGGCGCCATAATATTTTCCAAAATTGATCTGCGCTCGGGGTACTATCAACTGAAAGTTAGAAGTGAGGATATACCCAAGACGGCATTTCGATGTCGATATGGACACTTCGAATTTTTGGTGATGCCATTCGGGTTAACCAATGCCCCTGCAACTTTTATGGATCTCATGAATAGAGTGTTTAAATCATTTCTAGACCAGTTTGTGATCGTCTTTATTCATGATATATTGGTATACTCTACTAGTGAGACGGAGCACTGTGAGCATTTGAGGTTGATGCTAGAGAAGTTGCGTAATGAAAGGCTATATGCCAAATTTTCCAAATGTAGCTTCTGGTTGAGAGAAGTAGCATTTCTTGGCCATGTAATTTCGAGTGACGGTGTATCAGTGGATCCATCCAAGATAGAGGCCATTAAGAACTGGCACTGACCAAGCTCAGTGTTCGAGGTGAGAAGTTTTCTAGGGTTAGCTGGATACTATCGACAGTTCATTGAAGGATTTTCAAAAATTGCTTTGCCACTGACACGTTCGACTCAAAAGAATGTGAGGTTCATTTGGGATGACAAGTGTGATCAAAGTTTTGAGGAACTTAAGAAACGGTTAACCATAACGCCGATTTTGACCTTACCTGAAGGTTCTGGAGGATTTGTGGTCTACAATGATGCTTGGAGATCGGGATTAGGCTGCATGTTGATGCACATGGTAAAGTGATTGCTTATGGGTCGCGTCAATTACGACCTCATGAGAAGAACTACCCTGTCCATGATTTGGAATTGGCTGCAATTATCCACTCTCTAAAGATATGGCGACATTATCTGTATGGTGAGAAGTTTGAGATATTCACCGATCATAAAAGCCTAAAGTATATCTTTTCCCAAAAAGAGCTGAACATGAGACAACGTCGATGGATGGAGTTCTTGAAGGACTACGACTGCACCATCCATTATCATCCAGGGCGGGCGAATGTTGTGGCAGATGCCCTTAGTCATAGGGATCTTGCAATTGCGGTCGGGATGATGATGCGGGAATGACAGCTGATAGAGGTGTTCAGTAGCCTAACGATGGGTGTAGTGTCTGGGAATGGAATGTCCATAGTGGCTAGTCTGGGAATTCAGTCGGGTTGGTGGGAGGAGATACGTTAGGCTACCAGAGAAGATCCGAGGCTTCGCCAATGGGTGGATGAGAAGGGTCAGCCAATGAAGATAGATTTTGAGTTCAGAGATGGAGTCTTGAGGATGAACGGGCGAATTTATATTCCTAATAATGAAGAATTAAGGCAAAGAATTCTAGATAAAGCGCATCAATCAAAGTACACTATTCATCCAGGGGCAACCAAGATTTATAAGGACTTGAGAGAAGTTTACTGGTGGCCTAGAATGAAGCGGAATGTGGCTTAGTATGTAGCCAAGTGTAACGCATGCCAGTGAATTAAGATTGAGCATCAGTGACCAGTGGGATTGTTGCGACCGTTAGAGATTCTCGAATGGAAGTGGGACACATTTCTATGGATTTCATCATGGGATTGCCTAGGACAGCAAGGAAAAAAGACTCGATATGGGTTGTGGTCGACAGGCTAACAAAGTCGGATCATTTTATACCTGTTCGAACTGGTCAAGGTGTAGAAGAGCTATCACGAATTTATGTTCAGGAAATTGTGTAGCTGCACGGGACCCCAGTCAGCATTGTGTCTGATAGAGATTCAAAATTTTTGTCGAGAGTTTGGACGTGTTTGCAAGAGGAATTGGGAACAAGATTGAATTTCAGTACTGCATATCACCCCCAGACAGATGGCCAGACTGAGAGGGTGAACTAGGTTTTGGAAGACATGTTGCGGGCATGTGTCCTGGAATTTGGAGGAAGGTGGGATGAGTACTTGTCGTTGGTGGAGTTCTCATATAATAACAGCTATCAGAGTAGCATTGGCATGGCGTCGTATGAAGCATTGTATGGTAGGCGATGCAGATCGCCTTCGTGTTGGCTTGAGGTGGGCGAAAGGCAGTTGGCCAAGACTAAATTAGTGCAACAAGCCTCTGAGAAGATTGATGTGGCAAGAAAGTGTATGAAGATTGCTCAAGATAGCCAAAAGTACTATGCGGACCACCACACGTGGGATTTGGAATTTCAAGAAGGGGATAGAGTATTTCTTCGGATTTCACCACAAAGACCGTCAATGAGGAATCGAAAGCAAGGGAAGCTTAGTCCAAGGTTTATGGGACCATACAGGATTATTGAACGAGTAGGTCCTTTGGCCTATCGGTTAGCCTTGACCATACAGGATCATTGAACGAGTAGGTCCTTTGGCCTATCGGTTAGCCTTGCCCAACCAATTAGCTTGATTTCATGACGTGTTTTATGTATCTCAATTGCGAAAGTTCATACAGGATCCAAGAATGGAAGTTCCAAAGGAAGAGGTTGAGGTTCGTCAGAACCTAACCTATATTGAGAGGCCAGTGAAAATCTTGGACCGTAAGGAGAAAAGGTTGAGAAGCAAATCAATTTCATTAGTTAAAGTTCAGTGGAACCATCACTCTGATCGGGAAGCAACATGGGAGCTAGAAGAGGATTTAAAGCGCCAATTTCCCAAATTATTTGTTGATGTAATGGAAGAGTAGCTTTGATGTATTGATCAATTACATTAATGGAAATGAAATTTCGAGGACGAAATTCTTTTAAGAGGGGTGAAATGTAATACCCTTGATAAGTCATGATAGATTTTATCACTTAAGAGAATATTGGTATATGAAAAATTCCATAATTGCCCTTGAATTAATGAGAAGGCACATAATGTATAGGATGCCTTAGGAGGGGCAAAATGGTAATTTGGAGTCCCGTCCCGTAGAAATATAAATTATTTTTGGAGAAATTATTTATATTGGAGAATTGATTTTTTTTGGAGAATTTAATTCTTGATTAAGTGTATAGATAATTAGGAAATTTAATTGGAAGCCAAGTATGGTTAGATTTGTGACACTTGGCAAAATCTCATGGAATGAGATTTAATTAAATTTGGGAATAAGGATTTATTTGATTAAGAGAAATTGGTGACAGTTGGTATGATCTTGTGAAGCAAGAGTGGTGTTTAAATAAATGCAAAAAGAAAAAAAGAAATTAGTCTCTCAAGCATTAAATGAGAGCCATGATGGAGGGAATTAAAAGAATTTCCATATTAAATGGAAATTTGTCATGCATTTATGTGAGAAAATGGTGGATTTAATTAAATGCTAAAGTAAATGGATTTATGTCTTTCAAGAGCATTTAAATTAAATCAAAAAAGAAAATATTTTAGTCTCCATTAAATGCTTGAAAAGTTATGGATTTAAATTAAATGAAAAATGGAGAAATTGGTCAATCTTGAAATTAGTCATTATTTATTAATTTGGAAAATAAAAGAATTATGGGAATTAAAAATTGATCTCCAAAGAAAAATCAAAGGATGAGATTTAAAGAGACAAAGTCTCTTGGATTGTGTTTCTTTAGAGTCTAGAGATGAGTCTCTTAAAATCAATGGCTAAGATTGAGTTTAGGAGAAGCACAAGGATTGTGCTTGTGTTTAAAGGTTGAGATTAAGTCTCTTGAATTAAAGAGAAATCAATGGCTAAGATGTGATCTTGAGTCTTGGCATGGATTGAGTAGAAAAGCTCTATAAATAGGGAGTTGGGAAATTAGTTCAAGGTTTTTCCCACATGTGAAGAGAAGGAAAGCAAGAAGACCTAAGGTTAAGAGAAGGAAGGAGAAAGGCTAGCAAGAGGTAAGCCTTATTTCCCTCTTTTGAAGTAGCTTTTAATGTTTGTGTATAAGAGCTAAGGTTGTATTTTTTTTTCTTTAAGGTGATTTAAAGTCAAAGAGAGAGTCTTGGCTTGTGGTAGTGTTGAAGTTTCAAAGATAAAAGGAAAGGGATAACTCCAAGTGGTGGGGTTTTGCTTGCATTTGTACATGTTTTGAATGAGTTGCATGTAATGGTCTTATTGCATGTTTGTGTTCTAGTGGACCTATGGCCATAAGGAGGACTAGTGTTGAGAGAGGGGTTGGTTGGTGCCTTAACCTAAGTGGTTATGAGGGCATAGAGGACTATCCATTATATGCATTGCATTTGTATTACATGTTTATTTTCTCATGTTACATTTACATTTGCATAGCACCCTTACTGAGCATTGGCTCATAAGGTCCTTTAACCTCTATGTAGGTGGAGAATCATCTAAGAAAAAAGGAGTTTTGCAAGGTTGAAGGTATTGAAGCAAGGGAGAAATGCATGTGTAGTTGTATGTATTTGTGGTTTAGTGGTTAATGTTGTATTTTTTTTGTTAAATATGTAATGAATGCTTAATGTGGGTGAAAGATGGCAAACTTGAGTGTTTTGGAAGCCATTTGAAGTGAAATAGCATTCTGGAAATTTTGGGTTTTAAAAAAGAAAAAAAAATTTAAATAAAAAAAGGGTGCAGTGTGTTGGTGCCAGGGGCACGCGGCAGAGCACGTCTGGGTGCGGCCAGGCGCGGCCCCATGCGCGACCAGGTCGCGCACTGGGGGCGTGGCTACTACTGCCCACCCCCCTGTGGCTGCTGCTGTGATGTATTTTTATTTTAGATTTGTTTTACTTTCTGTTTATTTAAGTATTTATGATATTTTGAGAAATTCTGAAATAAATTATTTTTTTATAAATAAATAAAGGAGTATTTTAGCCTCTAAATTAATTATTAAATTAATATAAAATTTGAGGCAATTGTGGAAAAAATTTCTATATTTTGGGAAATTAAATAATGGAGTATTTTCCTTAAATTTTGAAATTGGATGAGGATGCCTTGAGGTTTGTATTTCAAAAATTAATTTTCTAAGAGTTGGAAAATTATGGTATTTTGAAATAATTAAAGAGAAAAATCAACGGAGATTTAATAAGGAAAATTTTATTAAATTTTTTCCAAAGAAAGATTAGTCCAAATATTTTCCAAAGATATTGGAATGAGATAAATGGGTTAATGGTTAGGGCAAAGAAAAGAAAAATTAAATTCTTATAATTAAGGCGTTATGCCATAATTTATATGAAACATGGGAGTTAGTTTATTTATTTCGATCCTGGGAGGTCACCCTTAGCTCTTCATTAAGAGCTTGAGAAGGGGTGGCACTTCTTGAGGTTTCGAGTTTTATTTTCGCGGGGTCGTTTTAGTATTTCTCGAATCCTTGAGGGGAGCGAAGAGAAGGCAAAGCCTAGTTCCCACCTAAGTCGTTTCTCATCGAAACGTAGCCGTCTCTTCATCTTTACCCTAGCGTGTGAATAGTAAGCTGGCTATTCGTGAGTAACACCCGTAGGTGGGAGCGGGGCGTTACATCATAGTTTAGAGTATACCAGCCATGTCTTGAAGTGCCTGCATGCCCTCAGCATGTTGTTGTCTCAATGCTTCGTACTTTTCCCATGGGACCATACGTCGTAGCTATCGTGAAGTCCTAGCTTGATTGGTGTAACGACCCACTCCCACTTACAGGCGCCACCAGTAAATTATCAACCAGATTACTCACCTGACGAACCACAATTGAAGGGTTGGGCTATGTTTCAATAAGAAACGCCCTAGGTAGGAACTAAGCTTTGTCCTTCCCTTCGCTCCACTTAGGAATCAGTCCCAACTCAAACAAGAAAAACTCAACGGACCAAGACCCGAAACCCGAGTGAGCTTCACCTCTCTTCAGCTCGCCTCATACCAAGCCAAAGGTGACCCAGGCACAAAGCTAGCATAACAAACACTTCACTGAGTATTGGGGATTTATGAGAACATACCTCGCTGATCTTTACTCGATCCGAACTTGGCTTCAACTACTAAAGCCACATATACATAACGTAGACTCACAATCATCTATCACACTATTATGATTACAACAATTAGATGCATCTAACGCTCAACAACACATACATTTACTCACAAGGGTATACATACATAACACCACATGGATACATACAAGAGATAATACAATACACAACTCGGGCAACACTGCTAGTTGCCACAACAGCCTCCCGGCACCATCCCTGCTTGAATCTGGACTTGGAACATCTACACATGAGGTAAAACCTCATGAGTCATAAAGACTCAGTAAGGGTGCAATGCATGTAAATATGAATATAACCGTGATTATGTATGTCAAATGCATGCAAATGAGGCTAGGCCATCCATCCTCACAACCCTCCATTGTTTGAGGCATCAACCTATCGACCTCCACAACACTAGTCCTCCATATGGCCATAGGTCCACTAGATCTTGCATCACGCAAGTGACAACCACTACATGCAAATGATACATAAAAACATTATCAAACATATTTACCAACTTGCAAGGCCACCTCCATATGGGACCATCCCTTACCTGGCTCGACACCTCATTTCTGCCTCAACGAGGACGCTAGCCCGAACTCCGAGCTCTTCTAGGATCACCGCCTCCCCGGTCGAACCTAGATACCAATCACACAAAACCGCCACAATATTAGAATTTAATCCAAGGCTTCGATTTCGCCATACACTGCAAACATCGCTCAACAACACTCTCAATAAACCCTACCTGAGGGTTCAATCCAACCAACACTACACATATCACTATCTAAAATAAGGGAAATTAACTCGAAAAGAAATTTAATTAATTACCTTAACCATTATGGGGGACAAATTCAAACAATGCCCAACCAGCGATGCCTCATGGGATGCCACCTTGTGCTCAAAACCCTGTTTCCGAGCTTCTACCATGCTCCTCGAGCTCCAAAATACTTTCTAGACTTTTCTCCCATTTTTCTGGAATTTTCTGGCATTTTTCTCCATTTTCCCCTTATTTTCCAGAATTTCTTTTATTTTTCTTTTTCTTTTTCTTTTATTTTTTCTTTCTTCCTCCTTTCTTCTTCACCTCCCGCGCACCCCTGTTCTTCTTCCTCCTTCATCTTCACTGCACGCGCCCGACCATCCTTGCGCATACCCGCCGCCTACGCATGCCGCTGGCCACCACCGGCCCCTGACCATCGCGCACCACCGCCTTCGGCCGCCAGCCGCCGCGAGCAGCAACCCGGCTAGCCTCCTGCACACTCCGCAGCTGTTGCAACTACTCGCGTCCGCCATGGCTGACCGCTGAAGCTCTTGGCCGCTTTCCACCGCCATTGACCACTCCTACGACCCCCGCCATCCGTCGGTCGCCTTTCGCTGCTACATGGCTACTACTTCAGCCACCACCAGCCCACACTAGCCGCTCCTTCCTCATCTGCCATGGCTGCTGACGCCTTGAGCTCTCTCTCGCCATCTCTCTTACTTTTTCTCGCAAGCTTTCTCTTTCTTTCCATCTCTCTCTCACGAGCCTGTTCTCTCTGCCATCCTCTCTCCCGCTTTGCTCCTCTTGACATTTCAAATTTGGGAGACTAGGAAGCTTCCTTACACACAAACGCGCCTATATATATATAATTTACATATAAACCCCATTAATTTTCCATAATTTCCTTTAGGAATCTACTAATTGCAATTTAACCCTCCTAAGCCAATAAATATTGCCAGACATCCCCAAATCTTAATTTGATTGCCACAAAGATACCCAAAATCTTGACTTTTCAAAAATTAATTATCAGCGCTTGCTCAATAAAGGCCTATTTTATTCTTGCGCCTACACGAGACATTTATTCCATCCAAAAACGCCTAAGGGTTGTCTTATTCGCCAACCCGGACCACCCCTAGGGTCAGCTTCCTAGAGGTCCCCTACAACCATTCGGTACTAGCACCCACTCGGGGTTATACAGAATTTATTCCAAAATTTATTCCCGATCGGATTACTTCCAATGCCATTATTCTCATCTCGAGACGCTCACCAATCTCTTGCCCTCTTCCTTGGACATCCAAGTCGCGAGGCACTCTCTGCCACAAACTCGGCAAATTTCATTAATTAATTTCTCGAAACTGACTCTTGGGTTTCCCAGACCACCCAAGACCCTTTCAAAATAATCAAAAAAAAAATTATTTTTAATACCATGTAATATCGGGTATTACAATTGGTGGGAGGTGGCCCCGAACCAATGTTACGTGGAGGTGGGGCTAGCTGGTTCCCCACTTGTCGATTCGGGGAAATGGTGAGATCACCTCATTGGGGCTCAGAATTATGAGGAGGCGGAGGTGCTCCATGCGGGTGAGCATCTAAAATAATGGGAGGCGCTCCCTGTTGTTGAGAGTTCCATGGTGATATGCATGTTTCTATGCCTTGAGAGAGAGTTCATCGGTGTCCACATGTGTTTGCCATTCTTAAGTTGACTTTTTGTCTTGCATTTTCCACAAACGGCGCCAATTGTTGTTGCCAAAATACAACAATCTATTTTTAATTGTGGGTATATGTAACAACCTTGGGATTCGTGCCTTCAACAATGAGAAATTCGATGAGCAACTAGATCTAGCGGCTAAGTAGATCTGGTGATCCAACAAAGCTGATGGTCTAATAGGGCTGATGAACTAGTGTGCTGATGACATGGTGGATCTGGTAGATCTGGTGATCTGATGGGCTGATGATCAGGTGGGCCAAGATAATCAATTGACCTGAGGTGACCGAGTGGCCTTGGATGAACGAGTGACCTGACACAACCGAGTGGCCTTGGATGAATGAGTGACCTGAGGTGACCGAGTGGCCTTAGATGAACGAGTGACCTGAGGTGATCGAGTGGCCTTGGATCAACGAATGACCTGAGTTGACCGAGTAGCCCTCATAATAGGGTGGCCTTCATAACCAAGTGGCCCTCATGACCGAGTGGCCTTCATGACTGAGTGGCCTTCGTGACCGAGTAGCCCTCATGACCGAGTTGCTTTCATAACTGAATGGCCTCATAACTGAGTGGCCCTCTTGACCGAGTGGCCTTCATAACAGAGTGGCCTGCAAAATGAGAGCAACGTTAGGGTGCAGGTGGGGTCCCCGTGCAAACCCTTCGATGCCTAAGTTAGTTATCAAGAGCCAAAAGCATGGAATTGTCTTGAGGGGCCCAAGAGTGCATACCTTGTGATGAAGGCATAGCCTCATATTTATAGCAGAGGAGAGAGGGGAGACATGAGACAATTTTAGCTTGAATCTAGCGGCCCGTTTCGATGATTTCGCCACCCATCTGAGGGGGAAAAGAGGAGAGATTGGCCTGAGCCCACTTGGGCATGACCGAGTGGGGTGTCACTCGGTCATGACAGAGTGGGGGGCCACTCGGTCATGCCTTTTTTTTCCCTTTTCCTTGGTTCGATCTTGAGTAGTTCTCGTACCTCAAGTTCATGCTAAATTTACACCTTGATTTATCCTGAATCTCTCAAAACTCAAAACACAAAAGTTGTAGATAATTCTTTTATCTTTCCACATGACTTTGAATAATCTCAATCGGTGCTTATATGAGAGAGTTATACCCAAAAAACCAAAGTAGTGTCATACCTACTTGGCAAAACCGAGTGGGTCCTCCCCATTTGGTCTTGGCTCGACCTCTTGATCCTTTTTCTTGTTTCCTTGATCTCCTACAACCCGTTGGACCTTTGGGCTTCATGTCCATGTCTCTCGACTCTTTTAGGTCTTGTGATTCTCCAAGTTTGTAGGGCATATGATTTGTGATTGCCAAAAACCCTAGTTGTGAGTGTGATTTTTGGCTATACGAAAGGGTAGCCTCTTGCCTCCAAAATTCCTCCCTCCCATTGAGCTAGCACGCCATGCCACCCTAAGGAAGTCACCTCGTTGATCTTCAAGTGTTGTTCAGTGGATTACACGTTAGAGGCTGGACGATTGTGGTGCTAGACTCGATCATACTTTCTTTGTGATTTGTGCTACAAAAGGTATTATCTATCTTCTTCCATGATCTATTCCCTAGGAGCCGATCCTTTAAGGCAATTTATGAATAAAATTTTTTAAAATTTTGCTTGTATGTTTACACGGATTCCTTCAATGGTATCAAAGCCAACTCCATAGGAAATAGATTCAGCATAACAAATAGCAATTACTCGGCAGGAAATATATTCGGGATAACAAATAGCAGTTACTCGGCAAGAAATAGATTCAGCATAAGAAAATTATGCTATGTCCAACGGTTATATTTTTCAAAAACAGATAGCCGTCACTCAACTAATTTAAAGAGATACTCAATTAATATAGCACCTTAATCGAATGGACAATTCAAGTAATCGATTATATGTAGAGCTTACAAGAGTATGACCAAGCATTATTGAACTAACTCATAAGCCACTGAGACTATGCATTAAGCACTCGACTACTAGGCTAGACTTACTCAACTAACCAAAGTTTATACTCGAGTACAAACAATTGATACTTGATTAAATATGAAGTTCAAAAATTTACCCAGAGATAATCCAAACCTTACTTGACTAACTCAAAAAGATATTCAACTTTTAGAAATACATATAGCTGATTGACAACAAGCTTTACTCGATTAATATTTGAGAAATGGAGAGCATGCATAAGTTACTCAATGAAGAAAACCTTAGAAGTCGATTAAAATATTTTGCCAAAAGCGCATATTCGACTAACTTAAAAAGCACACAAAATATTTCTCGATTGATTTTTTGAAAGAAAAACAAGAGATGTGTAAAGCCTTCAACTAACTCATATAGATACTTGATTAATTCAAATATATTAGTCAATTGGAATATAGCTTTAGTCAATTTAATATATGCTTAGATTTTGATGCTATAGAGATACTTGATTATTCTTCAAAACATACTTGAGTGTTAAAGGATTAATACTTGATTATACAAAGTGTCATACTCAATTGAAGTTTTAAAAAATATAGATTTTTCATGACACATACTCAAGTAGAAACTTACACTAATCAATTGAATCTTTTAAATACTCGATTGACATGAAAGTGGAATTGAACAATACTCAATTATTTTTTTAAAGGGCTTTATATATACTTAGCCGATTTTCAAAAATATTTTCTCAAAAACTTAACATCATGCTTGATTGATACAAAACCATATTTAACTATTTTAAAGGATATATATATATGTATATGAGCATGAAGTTCTCCAATTAAAATAATTTATAGAAAAATGTTTTGGAATCATCAATAAACCAAATTTACCTAAAATAGATTTTTCAAAATTGTTTTTTCCATAAATGAAAACACAAATTTCTCAAAATATTCTTAACACTTAAGAATAAGACCATTATAAGGAAATCTATGTACTCATTCATATAAATAAATTAGAGAGATATAAATGAAGATATGACCATTAAAATATGAAAGCATATTTTATCCTTTGCAAGATATACATCATTAGTGCCATAATATATATGCTAGATGTCATATAAATCCAGTATTAAGGGCACTAATACTAACACACCCCATGCCAGAGGATAATGGATCCCATTAGTGAACATCTACCTTCATACACCACTACATAAAGACTACATAAAGAACATTCCCACCTCTTAGTCTAGATGGTTCTACCTAATAGCAAATCTTTGACACCAGGGCACAAGACAACTTTGTTGCCTTCGATCAAAGGTCCAGATACACAATCGAAAACTAATAGCTGATCATTAATTCTCTCAACCATGTGATTTGTTATAGATGCCACAATGAGCAGATGTTCATCTAACACCTACCCACATGTCTACTATATGCATCTCATGCAATATGGAATGTGACTTACCATCCATTATCATTAACATCTCATGGTAATCAATGGTAGTAACCCATTTGTTAGTTGATAATCGATTAATCATATTCTTCTTATGATAAATTTGATAATTGGGAATCTCTTTAACAAATCCTAAACTAAAGACCTTTGTCACATATTCTTAACAACTTAAGAATAATATCTTTACAAGGATATCTAGGGACTCATTCATATGATAAGAAGAAGAGTTATGAATGAAGATATGACCTTTTATTCATTTACAAGAATACATCATTAGTCCCCATTTCGCATACTAGATGTCATCTAAATCTAGCATTAAGGCACTAACACCAATAATTTGATGGTTCATGTATTGACATTTTTTTTCTAGTGTTTGTTATCTACTCTACTGTTTTGGACTGCTTAGTAACTAGGGGTTAACACCACAAATGCTAACACTCATGTGAAATGGTGACTTGAGTTATAATTATGTTTATGCACCCTAAGTGATTATTTTAGTGAGTATTATAAAGTTGGCGGCACAACTATTAACCTTGGATGACCAAAGCCAACATGATCCTTAGGAAAGTTATTGTATCTGAATGTTTTCAGAAGGTGACACTAATAAAGATTTCCTCCTATAGTTGTACATATTTTTCTCTTAATGTTAGGAGGATTATACTTTTTTTAATAGCTTTTTAGATCTTCTTGTATGATCTTTTGTTGTGAGGCTCGAGGTATGCCCTAGACTAAACCTATAGATGCTTTTTGGTTGTTTTAATGAAATTCTTGTTTATAGAAATTTGAGTGGCTTCCATCTATGAAACAAATATGTAACAATGAAATCTATACTTAAATAATAACAAAATGCCTACTACAAAGATAATAATAGTTCTCTATGTAACAAATGATGAAAAGTTATGCTTAATTCTTCATAATAACAAGACCAACCAACTCAACTATTGTTTCAAGAAAATTATAAATAGTTAAACCACAATAATTTAGATTTTAGAGTCAGCTTTTCGATATATCTCCACATATTCCTGCAAAAGAAATATAAAAGTTGTAAGCTTAAACCTTAATGACTAAACTAAAACAATTCTAAAGCTTTTAACACAAGTCACAATGTGTCATTGATAAGAATAAAAATAATGTCATCAAAGTAAGAGATTAATTTTCAAATCATACTGTATACAAATATGAGACCTAACAATAATGATAACAATGTTTATGAAAATTCAACCATTTTCAATGGCAAAACAACTTTGAAGAAAAGTTATGTGTGCAAACGAAAGTAAAAAAAGTAAAATAAGGAAAAATAATAAAATATAATAAATATTTAAGTTCTCAAATCAACACTATTGAACTAGAACACTTTTGGATGCTTATGTGGATTGTGTTAAGTAAAATATTGAAATCTTGATTGTCAAAAGGGAAAAGGTTCCAAATAAGAAAATGCTAAGCATCCCTTGAATTGACAACACATGAAGTTAATTTTCTTTAGTAAGATGTTTGGATCAAGGCAGTTGGGTTTCTGTAAGGGATTTTAATAATATATTATTTTTAATTTCAAATAATGAATATTTTTTCTTAGGCATTGGGTTAATTCCAATTTGACGAATTAATGGAAAGTTAGCACCAAGCCAAAGATTAATTAGGCAAGTGGTTGCAACTTTGCAAGGTAGGGAACTTAACTACATATTGAAAATGTACCTTGGTAAAATTTACCATACACCCTCTAAACTTTGGTTAATTGATTTAGGCACCCTTAAAACTTTAGAATTGACTCAACTAGTCCCAAAACCTTCAAAAACTTAGCTACAACACCTCCTTTGTTACTAATGACATTAAGAAAATTAGGCATACACTCTAACGACTCGAATTTTTGGGGAAAATAATAGTAATTTATCTTTGTCTTTGAAATGATCTACTTATTGGAGACTTGTGTATTAAGGGAACAATATGTGTATGTCTAAGAGGTCAAAGTAGGTAAATTTTGATTTATGTTGGAAAGGAAAAATAAATGAGGTGTTAGATATGGAAAATTGAAGATAATGAAGAGGCAAAGGAAATAGAAATAAAGGAAATGGAAAAATATGTGTATGTGTGGGTTATGTTGTATTTTAAAGGAAGATAAAGAAAGAAATGAATTATATATATATAATTATTTAAAAGGGTTATAGGAAGGACATGTGGGGGATTTATTGATTTATAAAAGGGTAAATGTGGAAATGGGAAAAGAGAAAGGAAAAAAAAGCACATATGTATATACATATATATATGGAGAGAAAGAGAAGCTACAAGAGCTTCTCCTTCTTCTTCCTCTTTTGTTTTTCTTCTTCCTTCTCTTTCCACTACCACCTCTTCGCCTTTTACTTCTTCTTTGATATTCTTTCTTCTATGCTTGATCTTGAGGGTTGGATGTGAGGATAGTGGCTTTAGCAGCTTTAAATTTGAATTAAGGCAAGTTCCTTCTTTCTTTGTTATTTATGTAAAAATTCCTTTCTTTTTCGTGGGGTTGATAAAAATGAGTCATTTGGGGTTTTCGGGACCCTTGCAAATGGTAAATTTGGGGGTTGTTTTAGAGATTCGATATGTTTTTACAAAAAAATTAGGTTTTTACATAAAATCTAGTTGTACATAAATCTTTTGTTTGTTATCGAATTTTGAGTGTTTAAGCTTGTGGTTTCATTGGGGTATTGATCTACCCCATATTTCCTAAGAATTGGTACTAGTTTTGAGCCAAAATCAACCTTAAATGAGTTGGAAATTGAAAAATTGGGTTAGGGTTTTGTTCTGTCGAATCTGTTCTGTTTCTGCTTGTAAGAGTCAACTCCTAGTATGTTAGAAGTTGACTCTCCTTCAAAAGTCAACTCCCAATATGTTAGGAATCGACTCTCATTCAAAAGTTGACTCTCCATATGTCAAAAGTCGACTCTTGTGGTGGACTACATTGTGCACCTAGTACTTTTTTAGCCATAACTTTTAGCCTTGATATCGGAATTGAGATCTGCCTTTTGTATTGTAAACTAGAAAATGAGGGCTTTGATTTGATATATAATTTGATATATTTTGGTCGTAAAATGAATCACAAAAGTCTTATTGTAATGTGATATGCTATGCTAAGAGAATGAATTATCGAGTATGTGCCCACAATTGTAAGATAAGTGACAAAATGATTAAAATGGTAATGGAATTGATTTTGGAACTTGATCATATGCCCATGAATAGTGCATTTGTGAAGGAAATGATGAAACTATGAAATAAGGAAACATGTTTATATGTGGCATAATGTGATTACATATGTGTTGCACATGCATGATGTACTTGTATGTACATTGGCGCATTTACCATTTTGTGCAGAGGGGAAGAAAAGGGATACCCTACAAAGGGGAAAGTATAAGACTCTGGGTTAGAGTCTCAGCATCTGTCACCATGATGTGTAAAACTGTGGGTTATAGTCTCGCAACATTTGTTCCTTAATGTGTAAGACTGTGGGTTAGAGTCCCCCAGCACTTGTCACCATAATGCATAAGACAGTGGAATAGAGTCCCACTCCGACTATACAAACTCACCTGAATTGAAGTCAGGACAAGGGTGGATAATGGTCCACGATGTGATGATGAAATTACTTTATTTTGGGCACATGCTATATATATATATATATGAATGCACGTGGCACACATGACTTTTAGCATACGACACATATATTAACGCATGTGGCATGCATGACCATGGTATGGCTAAAATATTTATATTTGCATAATACTTGCAAAGGTGGGCAATGGACCACAATATGATTATGGAACTTTTATATATATATATATATGCATGTGTAAGTACATAAATGCATGTGGCAAATATGAATGAATAGAGCGGGAAAAGAATAAAAACAACATGACAAGGCTGGACATGGCTAGGAAGTTATATATCTGCTAAAGTGAATTTAAATTGTTTCATGTATTGTTCTTCCAGCTTTGCCAAGTTTTTGATACTTGATTTCATTCATATCAGATGTTGTTATATGAAAGAACAGGTGTTATATTTTAATTTTATTTTATTGTGAAATGTCATGGAAGTACTATTAGGATTCTTTGTTTCCATTTCTTAACGACCTTCTCACGGATTGCCTATGCTAGCAGGTACTCTGGGAGGTGGGCCGTGACATACACCCCCTTGAACTTTAGGTTTTTGGCTGAAACACCCATTTGAACTGTTATTTCAAGTAAAATCAGTCCCTAACCTTTCCTAAAAAGGCCAAGAATGATTTAGCAAAAAGTAAAAGTTTATGTTGTGTCCAAGCCTAAGATCCAAAGTTCAGGGGTTGAACAAGCAATTTACTTAACATTGTTAGTAATTGAAGAGGTGTTATAGCTAATTTTGGAATGTTTTGGGAACTAATTGAGTAATTTTAAAGTTTGAGGGGGTGTCTAAATCAAATAGCTAACATCTAGATGGTGCACGATCAATTTACCCATGTAGCTTTGAAGGCACAAGAATAGTATAGCACTCTACTCATAAAACTTAATTTTTGTTGTCATTAAGGCTAGTCTTTCCTTGAAATAAATCAATTTTTTCCCTCATACCGAAATTCCTTACTATAATTATAGCTAATCTAGCAAAATGGGAATATATATGTGAAAGAAACTTCAACATACTACACTGCAAAAGTTTCCTAGGCCTATTACTTGATATTTTTCTATAGTACATAAGACATTTAAATAAACCACCCAAAAAGAGATATTAGTATTTAAATACTTGTTAGAAAACTGAGCAACTAAAGTTAAAAGGTACAAGTACTAACCTCTACAAGTTTTTTGATTTTCAATTTTGAGGCTGAGAGATAAATGTCAATACTCTTTCGTGATTGAGGTATGCATTCTTTTGGCATACTATAAATCACTTTATCAGCTGCTTTCCTCACTATGGCTTTATGACTCTCTTTACTAATTTTACCTTCTTTCCATGATGGCTTCAAGATATCCTTAATATAATCCACAAGTAAAAGTTTGAATGCCTTGATGTTCTTCATGTCATTGAATTTCTCAACCTCATTAGCATTTCCACCTTGGTTTGTATCTTCCAAAGGATCATTAGAATGCTTATTCTTTTCAACTTGATTTGGCAACAACCCATGAGGTGGGTTGTTAATATTGAGCAAAGTAGGCCCAATAATGTCATTTTGGTGATCATATTGTTTGTTGAATCCAATAACTAAACTTTGGTTAGAAAATGTCATAACATGAGGATCAGCTTGCCCTGCAAAATTGAAACAATAGATTACACAAATTCCATTAGTTTTGTAATTCATTAAACACATCCATGATTAAGTTTCAACATATTTAAAATATTAAATGATACACTAAATAAGCTAAGAGATATAGGAAATTACCATAATTTGGAGTCTGGTCCAACTTGGTGGCTTGATGTTGTGAATCACCCATTACTAATCCATTCCAACCACTTCCAACTGAATAAAGTCCTTTTTCTTGCCGCCAACTATACATACCAGGAGACATCATTGTGAAATGGCTTCCTTCACATTGCGAACTTTGTTTGATGCCAAACGATCGTTTGCTATCCCCTTTCTTTGATTCAGTAATATACCATTGTGGATTAATATGATAAGAAAATTGTGACGGTTGCCACCATGGTCCTAATTCATTGCCTAGAATAGATTTCCCATGTTTTGACCTTTCTCTATTTCCATTCATCATTCTTGTGCAAATAGAAGTATCTATTCGCCAAATTAGTTACAAGGTATATAATCTGCAATAAAAATGAAAACATATCCATCAACTAGTGTAGTCAAAATAAGATCATTTACAACCACAAAACATTGTTTTCTTGTTTGGCATTTTCACTTATGATTGCATTTCAAATACATTATGGAAAGATTTGAGAATTATTGTTTACTCCAATCATAAAAGTCCCAACTATTATGGAACTATTTCTAGTAAAATATCTTACATTACTAACTATTCTTGTAGAATGGACTACCTTTCGAACTTTAGCTACTAACTTTGTACTATTTTCTTTCTCATTAATTTTAGTTGTTGCTTGTGAACATTGATAATACCTTCTTGGAACTCATGATTACAAGAAGGTGGAAATAACCATTAGAATATTACTATAAAAGTGAAGTTTGATACTTTGTTAGATGCAATTATATGAAGGTTTGATCCTTTAATGCTTTATTATAATTGTGATTTCTCAACAACATCATAATCTAATTCCATAGTTCGTTCTATCTATAATTTTTGCCTGTGTCCTTTATATGAAGGTTTAGAATTCCATTTGTATCAATTTGGATGCAAAAATGTTATAGGACACTAACAAAAAAAGCATTATAAGCTTCAAAACTCACCAAAGAGGTAACAATAACATCAATCATTCATGACAAATGGAAATCTATACAGTTCTTGGAAGATGGATTAAGGGAATTGATTGACATAACAAAATAATTTTTTTGATTGAAGTTCATGTTAAATAAGTACCAATTACAACCATTTGAATTCATTAAATATGTAAATAGGTTAGTTTTCCAATATTTTGTTTTGAAGTGACTTAATCCTTTTCAATCCTCATAGTAAGCTAGGGACTTAGAGGGAAGTTCCTCTTTGTTAGACATGTGATAGATCAGCATTTCCAGGTCCACCCTTGCTAACTTACCCAAATACTAGTTCTCCATATTCAAAGTTTTTAAAATGGTGAAAAACATGTATGTCGAACTGTAAATGTAATAAAACTAGCTTATTTTCTATTGTGCAATGGAAGAGGTAAAAGAAGGGTCATTTAATTGTTGGTTCTATATTGAAAAAGAATATAGTCCTATTATTTATGATGTTATGCAATTTTGAATATAAAAAATCTACCCAATGAAGGAAAACAATTTATGACAATTATTTCATTCCTATTAATTATTAGAGTATTGAATCTCCAAAGGTTAGCTTGTCAACAATATGGAGGGACATCATGAATGTCTAGTAGGCTAGTAGCATGGCAAATAAAATTATTAGTGATGAAATTAGATTTAAATTATATATAAAATGATGAAAATTGTGAAATTATAACTAAACGTCTAGATGGACCGAAGTTCTATCAAAGTAAGTTATTTTCATTGCCTTTGGAAAAACATAACATGGTGAGACATTAGTGTAGTGTATGAGATTGTTTAATGTGGATTTAAAAGTTCAAATGGAAAAGGAATCTATTCATTTGAAACGATCGCTTGAAGGAAAAAAACATGGCCTTGTAAAAATTTATCTAAAAATAATAATATGTTTTGGCATTTTATCCTAATGAGTCTTAAAATATCAAATCGTTTGTATACCCAAAGACTATTATCTAGTTAGGCCTCATCCCTACAAAAGTTTAAAATCTTTTTCTTGGCTTGTTCTATCCCATGTCAAATTAATAGAAAAGCTTCACTTCTTAACAAAGGCATTCTCAATAGAGGTGATTTCTTTTTCCCTCTATGTAATTCATAACCCAAAACATATGATACTGGAGTGTTGCAAGTCATAGAAAATGTGATGTGTGAGGCTTAGCTAATTAGTGGGGTATATGATAGGTTTTCATTTTCTATTAAGGTTATTTTTTTTTTCCTTTTACAAAGGGGGTGCTCTCATTTCTTATGGATTCCTTAAAATACAAAATAAAGGAAAAGAAACTGTGAACATGTCATTCTTTGGACTTGTAAGGTCCATCTTCCATATAAACACACTAAATGATGTTTAATGATAAAAGCTTTAAGTTTGGATAACTTGTTGGAGAAAACATGTTTTAAGCTTGATTGTTGATTGAAAAGTTGTAATTGAGAATAACACTTAATCTAGTGGAAACTTGAAATACATCTTAGATGAAGTACAAAGATGAAACATCCCTATCAAGAAGAAGAACCCTTTGGTAGCAACCTGCATTTGTGTTTAATGAAACATTAAGGCTTTAACATATAAAAAATTTAGTTGTGTAGATTGAAGGAGTCTGTTATGAAAGTTGAAGCATATTTCATTGAGTTTTTCATGCCCAATAGAAATGTTGTATAATTTTAACTATTGGAAATGTTCTAGAGTGTCCAAGCCAAAAAAGAAAAAAGTCCTAAAGGTAGATATTAGCTAGATATATGAAGACTTTACAAAGATAAAATTATTTAAATACCATTGTGGGTTTTTGTGTTTCCTAATGAGGCCCAAGGAAATGACGATTTTTTGGGTTGATTTTATCTTTATAGGCTTCAGCCTGGGATTGAAGAACCCAAGTCCATCACCACTTTTAGACCGCCTATTTTAGAAGTCAGGCCATAAGTCCTATTCCCACTTTAGAGGAGAAATGGGCCTCAGCCTATTTGTTCAAGTGAGAGAAGCCCACTGTTCCAAGCCCAAAATCCCTTCTTGTCTCCTAAGCCCTATGCCCACATATAAAAAACCTTTTTTGTGCTGCCCATTCCCCTTGGTGTTTCTTTCCCTCGGCTGAACCCTAGCTTCTCTCGCTCGTTTCCTTTCGTGGCCGATTACTCCCTCTCTCTTGTACATCCGATTGTGATGAGATCTTCTTGCCTTCTATGGTTGATCCCTCCTTCCTTGTGTGCGGCCAGCTTTCCTTGTGTGCGAAAGGTAGTCCTTCAATGTCGATTGAAACCTCTACAAATCCGAGATTGAGGTCTCTTCTTCGGGTAAGCTTTTCTCTTTGCTTTGTGCTTTCTACACTCTATCTTTGTGACCAATCTCCCTTCTGTGGTGACCTACTGTGTGTGGCTTTGATTGTTTGGGTGAGAGAGCGCTTCGGTTGAGTTCAACCGAGAGGTGTTGGGGTTTTCTGGGCTTTTAGTTTGAGGGTTTCGTTGTGGCTTGTGGTTCCTATTCGTTGGTGTTACCAAAGTGGTGAATGGACTCTTCAGATCTGAGCCTTGAATGTTATTTAAACAGGGAGTTTTTATTTCATGTTCATCTTCTTGTTGCTATTATCAGTACTTTGTGTATTGTTCTTTACATTCGATAATATCTAGTTCGATGTTATTGCATTAACCCATTTATTTTGTAGAGATTTTCCATAACAACCATAATGTCAAAAGAAGCTCTACAAAAACTTCAATTTCACATGGTAACTTAAAAAAATAAAGCAAGAAAAAGATTGAAGAAGTTTCAAAAAACAACAAGAAAATTTTAAGTCTTCATAAAATCAAACTACCCTACTACCTTATCGTTCCATTCCTTTTTTTAGTGAAATTTTATTAGTTCTAGAATTACAATCAACACAATCATATTTGGAAACAACATTTGGTAATCCTTCGAACTCCAATAACTATCAACTTTTGAAGAGAATTTAACAACAAACCACCCCATTCCTTCCAAAATCAATCAGAGTTCATATATTAATTTTCAATGTTAAGCTAGTCTTCTAATTTCTTCATGTTCAATGAAAATATTATTCTCAAGCAACAATTCAATGATAACCTTTTGGCTTCTACATCGAATATACTGAGGATACACTATTTTTAAATTAATATGGGGAACTATTTTTGGAAAATTTATCTTAAAGCATTATGATTTCTTGACAAATAAAGAAAAAGATAACTTTTAATATTCCCAAAAATGGTTCACTTCAACAAATAAAAATTACAACCTCGAAATTGAAGAGTTTAACAATTTTCATTTTAACAATCAAGAAATGAACAAAGAAATAGATAAAGTTTAAGAAACATGTCTAATGTTTTGTATAATCTTCAAAATCAATTTCCTAATTTTCACAAAGATGTCAAATCCTACTCATGGCTATTCATTGATGAGGTTCCTAAATTAAGGGGTTAGAGAAGGTGAGGCCATGAAACCTTAGGGGGAAAGTAATTTTTAGGGTATTCTAAGTTCTATCACAAATTTACGGAAAGATTCGTAAGTAATGAGCACCAAAGAAAGGGATCTTGAAGAAAAAGAGTTCAAGGCTAATTCTACTCTAGTGAAATAAGAATTGAGAAAAGGAAAGGAGTATGACATACCTGCTCACAACTGATAAGAAAAGCTCTGAGGTGAGATTTCCTTCTCTTCTACTTCTTCTACGAATTGAAGTAGTCAGAGCTTTAGTACTCTAATTCTGGAAACAATGAAAGTCTTTAACACCTTTCAGTGGTTCTTTGAAATCGCAGGCGAATAGCACAAACAAGGATCTTTTAAGCTTTGACCTTTAATTTAATAACAAAAAAGGCCTTGACCTAAAGGGCCCAACCCTAGTATTTAAAAAATCATTATTTTCACCTCTAACTCCTAAGGTTTTGAATATAACAAAAACCCTAATGATTTTGAAAATTATAGAAAAGAGCCCAAGTTTCTAAAAATGATAGAAAGACTTTGATTTTTAGAAAGTCTCTAGATTGTCATAAAATTAAAGTTATATTGACATAGAATTAGTATGATGATTCAAGCTAAGAATGTAATACTCGAGATTTTTAAATTCAAATGTTTGAGGAAAAAGGATATTTCAAAGGATTATGAATGTCTTGAGATAAAAGTTTAGTTTCAGAGATAGTGGCAAAATCACAATTATTAAGCCTAAGTAAAAGTTCAATTTCTAAAAAAAGCTTGAGAGCACAAGTGTAGTTTACTAAAATACTAGGGTATTAGTGTAATGAATCGTTTCTCCAAGAGCATAAAGGAAATTTTAGGATAACTCGGAGACTAAGTTGTAAAAGGCCTAAGTGCAATTATAGAAAAGTTTAGGGCGAGAATGCAATATTAGAAATTAAAAGGGGCAAATGTGGGATTTAAATATTTCAAATGTGAGCCCACATTCCAATATGGTTATGGATTTCAAATCTTATTAAATCTAGCTTTGGATTCCAAAATTCATTCCAATATGCCTTTGAAAGGTTTGGATTTCAAATCACATTTAAATCTACCTTGTGGACTCCAAATAACATTTCGATTTAACTTTCGATTACAAGTTGGTTTTGAACATGTGGCAAGATAAGGATTGGGGTAAGTGGCACCATCTCATTTGATGCACATGAATAATAATAATTGTGCACAAAGATCAAGGCGACATGTGGCTTTATGATTATCCCAAAGGAAAGGTCATGATGAGGCATGAGTTGGCATAACATTTGGAAGCTTTTGATTAGTTGCACATAAGAAGTCATGATGAGGGTGCTGTATTTGGAAGCCTTTGATTGATTGCACATGGGAGGTCATGATGAGGGTGCTTAGGTTTATAAAACTATTAGCCATTAGAAAAGTGATTAGTGATCAATTTTTGTAAAAATTTTGTTATAATTTCAACCTTATTTTGATCTTAAAAAGGTTTAAATTGGATACTATTATGCATTTTGTGATTGCGTGCAGGTTTAAAAATATTAATATAAAAAAATATATAAAATATATAAAATAAAAAATAAATATAATATATATATATATATAATATGTGGATTATAAGCCCAAAACAAGGAAGGCCCAAGCCCAAAACAAGGAAAAGCCCAAGTCCCACAAGTTGCTTACATCATCACTTACATCATGGGTGAGATGACCGTGACAACCTCAGGTCCAAGGATTAGTTACACCCATCTCGTATGAAAATTCCATCAACATATAATCAAAATGGATTGGGATATTTATAGAGAAAACATCATAGGGTTTCTTAAACCCTAATGGATTGGGCTAGCCCATTAATCCTAGTTAAACTAGAATCTTAAGTGGGCTTATCCTAGTCCAACTAGAAATATAATTAAGTGGCCCAAATTTATTTATAAAATATTTAGCACAAATATAATTCAAGCCCAAATATTTGTTATTTAATATTTGGTCCAAATATAATTTAGTCCAAATATAATATTTAATATTTGGCCTAAATCTAATTTAGTCCAAATATAATATTTAATTTAATATTTGGACCAAATCCAATTTAGTCCAAATATTAACTTAAACCCAAATATATTTTATTTCCTATTTACCACTCTAACAAATAGAAAATTATTAAATTAGAAACTCCTTCCTAATTTAATCAATTGTCATTTTAGGAAACTCTTTCCTTTATGACGACCCCTTGTCATATCGACGTCATGACGTCTATTTGTTCATTTTCCATGAGAACCTACGATGGCATAACTTCTTGCTGAAGTATCCCACTTAACCATAGGACAACCTCAGGTCTAAGGATTAGTTACACCCATCTCGTATGAGAATTCCATCAACATCTAACCAAAATGGATTCTCATGGCGAGTTATGTCTAGTGACACGTTCTCCAACATTAGTCACCTATGTACTTGTCTAGGCATCCTCATGCTTATGGGTGTGAGACCCCCATTGTTATCACATAGCAAAAACATAGCACATACAAGTCTTACTGCAATTGTCAATGTCCATTCTTGACATTGCTACGACTTAGGACGTTTAATGATATCTAGAAACTGTTATGCATCATCTCACATCTTTATAGATTAATCACAATATACATCATATGGACTTCTATCTAGTTTAATTCGGTTATTACAATAATAACAAGAAACTAATAGAACAACTTCTTTGTGAGATTGAATAACTCCTTATTTAATAATAAACATGATCGTAATTGTCAGTGTACAACATGTCCAATCTGATTGGGTCTAGAGCACCTACACTAACAATCATACCAACCCATGATATAAGAGAGGATGTAAGCAACTTGTGGGACTTGGGCTTTTCCTTGTTTTGGGCTTGGGCCTTCCCTATTTTGGGCTTACAATCCACATATTATATATATTATATTTATTTTTTTATTTTATATATTTTTATATTAATATTTTTAAACCTACACGCAATCACAAAATGCATAATAGTATTCAATTTAAACCATTTTAAATCAAAATAAGGGTGAAATTACAACAAAATTTTTACAAAATTGATCACTAATCACTTTTCTAATGGCTAATAGTTTTATAAACCTAAGCACTCTCATCATGACCTCCCATGTGCAACCAATCAAAGGCTTCCAAATGTGCACCTTTATCATAACTTCCCATGTGCAACCAATCAAAAGCTTCCAAATGTTATGCCAACTCATGCCTTATCATGACCTTTCCTTTGGGATAATCATATCACGCCACATGTTGCCTTGATCTTTGTACACAATTATTATTATTCATGTGCATCAAATGAGATGGTGCCACTTACCCCAATCCTTATCTTGCCACATGTCCAAAACCAATTTGTAATCCAAAGTTGAATCGAAATGTTATTTGGAGTCCACAAGGTAGATTTAAATGTGATTTGAAATCCAAATCTTTCAAAGGCATATTGGAATGAATTTTGGAATCCAAAGATAGATTTAATAAAATTTGAAGGCCAAAACTAAATTTGAAATCCATTTGAAATCCAAAGCTAGATTTAATAAGATTTGAAATCCATAACCATATTGGAATATGGGCTCACATTTGAAATATTTAAATCCCACATTTTTCCCTTTTACTTTCTAATATTGCATTCTCACCCTAAACTTTTCGATAATTGCACTTAGGCCCCTTGCAACTTAGTCCCCGAGCTATCCTAAAATTTCCTTTATACCCCTGGAGAAAGGATTCATTACATTAATACCCTAGTATTTTAGTAAATTACACTTGTGCTCTCGAGCTTTTTTAGAAATTACACTTTTACTCAAGCTTAATAATTATGATTTTGCCACTATCTCTAAAACTGAACTTTTATCTCAAGACATTCATAATCCTTTGAAATATCCTTTTTCCTCAAACATTTGAATTTAAAAATCTCGGGTATTACATTCTTAGCTTGAATCATCATACTAATTCTATGTCAATATAACTTTAATTTTATGACAATCTAGAGACTTTCTAAAATCGAAGTCTTTCTATCATTTTTAGAAACTTGGGCTCTTTTCTATAATTTTCAAAATCATTAGGGTTTTTGTTATCTTCAAAACCTTAGGAGTTAGAGGTGAAAATAATGATTTTTTAAATACTAGGGTTAGGCCCTTTAGGTCAAGGCCTTTTTGTTATTAAGTTAAGGATTAAAGCTTAAAAAGACCCTTGTTCGTGCTATTAGCCTACGATTATCAATGAACCACTGAAAGGTGTTAAAGACTTTCATTGTTGCCAGAATTAGAGTATTAAAGCTTTGACTACTTCAATTCGTAGAAGAAGTAGAAGAGAAGGAAATCTCACCTCAGAGCTTTTCTTATCAATTGTGAGCAGGTATGTCATACTCATTTCCTTATCTCAATTCTTATTTCACTAGACTAGAATTAACCTTGAACTCTTTTTCTTCACGATCCCTTCCTTTGGTGCTCATTACTTACAAATCTTTCTGTAAATTGGTAATAGAACTTAGAATACCCTAAAAATTACTTTCCCCCTAAAGTTCCATGGCCTCACCTTTTCTAACCCCTTAATTTAGGAACCTCATCAATGAATAGCCATGAGTAGGATTTGGCATCTTTGTGAAAATTAGGAAATTGATTTTGAAGATTATACAAAACATTAGACATGTTTCTTAAAATTTATCTATTTCTTTGTTTATTTCTTGATTGTTAAAATGAAAATTGTTAAACTCTTCGAATTTGAGTTTGTAATTTTTATTTGCTGAAGTGAACCATTTTTGGGAATATTAAAAATTATCTTTTTCTTTATTTGTCAAGAAATCATAGCGCTTTAAGATAAATTTTCCAAAAATAGTTCCCCATATTAATTTAAAAATAGTGTATCCTTAGTATATTAAATGTAGAAGCCAAAACATTATCATTGAATTGTAACTTGAGAATAATATTTTCATTGAACATGAAGAAATTAGAAGACTAGCTTAACATTGAAAATTAATCTATGGACTCTGATTGATTCTGGAAGGAATGGGGTGGCTTGTTGTTAAATTCTCTTCAAAAGTTGATAGTTATTGGAGTTTGAAGGATTACCAAATGCTATTTCCAAATATGATTGCATTGATTGTAATTCTAAAACTAATAAAATTTCACTAAAACAATGAATGGAACAATAAGGTAGTAGGGTACTTTGATTTTATGAAGACTTGAAATTTTCTTGTTGTTTATTGAAACTTCTTTAATCTTTTTCTTGCTTTATTTTTTTAAGTTACCATGTGAAATTGAAGTTTTTGTAGAGCTTCTTTTGACGTTATGGTTGTTATGGAAAATCTCTACAAAATAAATGGGTTAGTGCAATAACATCGAATTAGATATAATTGAACATAAAGAACAATACACAAAGTACTGATAACAGCAACAAGAAGATGAACACGAAGTGAAAACTCTCTATTCAAATAACGTTCAAGGCTCAGATCTGAAGAGTCCATTCACCACTTTGGTAACGCCAACGAATAGGAACCACAAGCCACAATGAAACCCTCAAACCGAAAGCCCAGAAAACCACAACACCTCTCGATTGAACTCAACCGAAGCCCTCTCTCACCCAAACGATCAAAGCCAGACACAGTAGGTTACCACAGAAGGGAGATCGGTCACAAAGACAGAGGGTAGAAAGCACAAAGAAAAGAGAAAAGCTTACCAGAAGAAGAGACCTCAATCTCGGATTTGTAGAGGTTTCAATCGACATCGAAGGACTGCCTTTCGTGTTGTTGTACTTTTTGTACAATAGTTTTAATGATGAAAAACATATATTGGTTTAATCCCCTAAGTTATGAGTCAAGTATGTGGTTTCCAATATATATCAATTTCAATATCAAGTATATCATGTATCACTCTCTGAAAATGAAAACCCTGTTTTTGGCTAAGTCTGGTAGGTTAGCACCTTATAAGGAGAAGTATAAGAAAGAGTTTTTTTTTTAGAAAACAAACTCTTGGTAATTTGATATCTATCATTCATTAGTGCTAAAACGATTTTTAATGAATTTTTCATTAAATAGAAAGTATATATTTTGGAGGTGGATTTATTGCTAAAACTTGAGTTTGTACTAAAACCCAAAATCTACTTTCTTATATATTTGGATTTTGATTTTCTAAGTATTTTTATTGAATCCAAATAGGGGTACTTCGTTATTTACATTTATGTATTAAAGTAAATGGAGGAAAAATATAAATAAAAGAAAATGTGAACATTTACTTGTGGTGTATACATGCTATGGATTGTGCTGTCAAGAAAATCATTCTGAATATCTGTCATGTTTCCATGCATGTTTCGAAACCCCTTTGAAATGGTTTTCATGTATGCTATTTCGAAACATCTATGCAATGTATGTGTTTTCAATTCAGGTTTTGAACCATGTTTTGAAACCTCATTTCTAGAGAGGTATGTTTTGAAACCTATATGCATCATGTTTTGAAACCTCATTTCCAGAGAGGTATGTTTCGAAACCTATATGCATCATGTTTCGAAACCTCATTTCCAGAGAGGTATGTTTCGAAACCTATAATGTCATGTTTCGAAACCTCTGACATTCTGTCAGCAGATTGACTTGAAAACCGAGATGCATTTGTTTTGCAATTTTATATTTATCAAAATGCTTCTCTATCATTTATTTAATGCACTCTCCATGCTTAAGAGATTCAAATTTGAATTTGAATGTGAGTGCCTTTTAAATATTCAAAGTGGGTGTAAGATTCTGTCTCCCACTTGTCTGCTGTCTCTGAGTGCTTATCCAAGCTGGAAGCTTACATGTTTTGAAACCTCTTGTCTATGTTTCGAAACCTTAGTGCATTTTTATGATGTTTCGAAACACGCTTTGCATGTTTCGAAACCTACTTTCCTGACTTGTCTCTAACAGCTATAAACGACCAAATTTCTATCTCTTGATATAAATAGCAGGTATTTGAAGACAAGAACAACAAGATACAGAGACAACAAGTGAGCACACACTAGAGACACACACACAAGCACAAATGATCTAAATCCGTTTGACAAGCATTCAGCGAAGATCCATTCATTCATTGGTGTGCATTGTGATGTGAAAAGGAGAAGCAAGTGTAAACAACGAGTATCATCCTCCAGCTCTCCTCACCTCAAGTTAAGAGGTTTGTACAACCACATTGGTAAGATATTCATTGTTATACATTCCATTGGGTTGTAAAGATAAACTTTATTATCTTGTTAATGTTGTAAGGTTTGAGTTTAGCCTAAAACTCATTTGGTGTAAAGGTTTGAGTTGAGCCTAAAACTCATTGTGGTTTGAGTTTAGCCCTAAAACTCACTTGGTGTAAGGTTTGAGTTGAGCCTAAAACTCACTTGGTGCTAGGTTTGAGTTGAGTCCGTAAAAACTCACTTTGTAAGGTTTTGGGTGAACCGTGGTAAAACCCTTGTTGTGGTTGATCACTAGTAAAAGTGATTGGGATTGTAAATCCTTCAAGTGGGTAAGCTTGAAGGTAGTGGAGTAGGCGAGTGCCGAACCACTATATATCTTGTGTGCAAGTGTTCTTTAACCTTCGCATTTCATTATTACACATGCTTTCATTAGATTTGTTATCAAAGGCTAAAATAGTTTTCTTGAGCATAAGCTTATACATATACATAGAAAACATATATTTGATATACAAACATCTTTGGTATTCTCTTATTCATGTATATCATCTTTACCAAAGATCATTAGATTGAAATACAAGTCAAAAGATTTTGAATCAAGCAAAACAGTGAAGTAGATTTCGAAACATACATTTCATATTTCGAAACATGTAAAACAGTGAGCTATATTTCGAAACATATATAGTAGGTTTCGAAACCTACTTAACAGAAAGGTTTATTTTGAAACATAAGCTCTATATTTCGAAACCTAGTATTCTTCCAACAATCAAAGTTTTTAAAGTATCGAAAATCTACCTAATCCCAATTCACCCCCCTCTTGGGATATATTTTCCATCATTAGGAACCAACATTTCGCACACAAGGAAAGGTGGCCGCACACAAGGAAGGATGGATCAACCATAGAAGGCAAGAAGATCTCATCACAATCGGATGTACAATGTAAGAGAGAGGGAGCAATCGGCCACAAAAGGAAAAGAGAGAAAAGCTAGGGTTCAGCCGAGGGAAAGAAACACCAAGGGGAATGGGCCGCATAAAAGAGTCTTTTTATATGTGGGCTTAAGGCTTAGGAGACAAGAAGGGCTTTTGGGCTCGGAACAATGGGCTTTTCCCACTTAAACAAATGGGCTGAGGCCCATTTTTCCTCTAAAGTGGGAATAGGACTTATGTCCTGACTTCTAAAATGGGCTGCCTAAAAGTGGTGACGGACTTGGGTTCTTCAATCCCAGGTCGAAGCCTATGAAGATAAAATCAACCCGAAAAATCGTCATTGCCTTGGGCCTCATTAGGAAACACAAAAACTCACAATGGTATTTAAATAATTTTATCTTTGTAAAGTCTTCATATATTTAGCTAATATCTACCTTTAGGACTTCTTTCTTTTTTGGCTTGGACACTCTAGAACATTTCCAATAGTTAAAACTATACAACATTTCTATTGGGCATGAAAAACTCAATGAAATATGCTTCAACTTTCATAAAAGACTCCTTCAATCTACACAACTAAATTTTTTGTGTTAAATCCTTAATGTTTCATTAAACACAAATGCAGGTTGCTACCAGAAGGGTTCTTCTTCTTGATAGGGATGTTTCATCTTTGTACTTCATCTAAGATGTATTTCAAGTTTCCACTAGATTAAGTGTTATTCTCAATTACAACTTTTCAATCAACAATCAAGCTTAAAACATGTTTTCTCCAACAAGTTATCCAAACTTAAAGCTTTTATCATTAAACATCATTTAGTGTGTTTATATGGAAGATGGACCTTACAAGTCCAAAGAATGACATGTTCACAGTTTCTTTTCCTTTATTTTGTATTTTAAGGAATCCATAAGAAATGAGAGCACCCCCTTTGTAAAAGAAAAAAAAAAAACCTTAATAGAGAATGAAAACCTATCATATACCCCACTAATTAGCTAAGCCTCACACATCACATTTTCTATGACTTGCAATACTCCAGTATCATATGTTTTGGGTTATGAATTACATAGAGGGAAAAAGAAATCACCTCTATTGAGAATGCCTTTGTTAAGAAGTGAAGCTTTTGTATTAATTTGACATGGGATAGAATAAGCCAAGAAAAAGATTTTAAACTTTTGTAGGGATGAGACCTAACTAGATAATAGTCTTTGGGTTTATAGACGATTTCATATTTTAGGACTCATTAGGAAAAAATGCCATAACATATTATCATTTTTAGATAAATTTTGACAAGGCTATGTTTTTTTCCTTCAAGCAACCGTTTCAAATAAATAGATTCCTTTTCCATTCGAACTTCTAAATCCACTTTAAACAATCTCATACACTACACTAATATGTCTCACCATGTTATTTTTTTCCAAAGGCAATAAAAATAACTTACTTTGATAGAACTTTGGTCCATCTAGACGTCCAGTTATAATTTCACAATTTTCATCATTTTATATATAATTTAAATCTAATTTTAGCACTAATAATTTTATTTACCATGCTACTAGCCTACTAGACATTCATAATGTCCTTCCATATTGTTGACAAGCTAGCCTTTGGAGATTCAATACTCCAATAATTAATAGGAATGAAATATTTTTCATAAATTGTTTTCCTTCATTGGGTAGATTTTTTATATTCAAAATTGCATAACATGATGAATAATAGGACTATATTCTTTTGCAATATAGAACCAACAATTAAATAACCCTTTTTTTACCTCTTACATTGCACAATAGAAAATAAGCTAGTTTTATTACATTTACAATTCGACATACATGTTTTTCACCATTTTAAAAACATTGAATATGGAGAACTAGTATCTGGGTAAGTTAGCAAGGGTGGACCTAGAAATGCTAATCTATCACATGTCTAATAGAGAGGAACTTCCCTTCCAAGTCACTAGCTTACTACTGAGGATTGAAAAGGGTTTAAGTCACTTCGAAACAAAATATTGGAAAACTAACCTATTTACATATTTAATGAATTCAAATAGTTGTAATTGGTACTTATTTAACAAGAACTTCAATCAAAAAAATTATTTTGTTATGTCAATTTGTTCCCTTAATCCATCTTCCAAGAACTGTATAGATTTCCATTTGTCATGAATGATTGATGTTACTGTTACCTCTTTAGTGAGTTTTGAAGCTTATAGTACTTTTTTGTTAGTGTCCTATAACACTTTTGCATCCAAATTGATACAAATGGAATTCTAAACCTTCATATAAAGGACACAAGCAAAAATTATAGATAGAACAAACTATGGAATTAGATTATGATGTTGTTGAGAAATCACAATTATAATAAAGCATTAAAGGATCAAACCTTCATATAATTGCATTTAACAAAGTATCAAACTTCACTTTTATAGTAATATTCTAATGGTTATTTCCACCTTCTTGTAATCATGGAGTTCCAAGAAGGTATTATCAATGTTCACAAGCAACAACTAAAATTAATGAGAAAGAAAATAGTGCAAAGTTAGTAGTTAAAGTACGAATGGTAGTCCATTCTACAAGAATAGTTAGTAATGTAAGATATTTTACTAGAAATAGTTCCATAATAGTTGGGACTTTTATGATTGGAGTAAACAATAATTCTTAAATCTTTCCATAATGTATTTGAAATGCAATCATAAGTGAAAATGCCAAACAAGAAAACAATGTTTTGTGGTTGTAAATGATCTTATTTTGACTACACTAGTTGATGGATATGTTTTCATTTTTATTCCAATTATATACCTTGTAACTAATTTGGCGAATAGATACTTCTATTTGCACAAGAATGATGAGTGGAAATAGAAAAAGGTCAAAACATGGGAAATCTATTCTAAGCAATGAATTAGAACCATGGTGGCAACCGTCACAATTTTCTTGAATCAAAGAAAGGGGATAGCAAACCATTGTTAGGCATCAAAAAAAGTTCGTAATGTGAAGGAAGCCATTTCACAATGATGGCTCCTGGTATGTGTAGTTGGCAGCAAGAAAACGGACTTTATTCAGTTGGAAGTGGTTGGAATGGATTAGTAATGGGTGATTCACAACATCAAGCCAGCAAATTGGACCAGACTCCAAATTATGGTAATTTCCTATATCTCTCAGCTTATTTAGTGTATCATTTAATATTTTAAATATATTGAAACTTAATCATGGATTTGTTTAATGAATTACAAAACTAATGGAATTTGTGTAATCTATTGTTTCAATTTTGCAGGCCAAGCTGATCCTCATGTTATGACATTTTCTAACCAAAGTTTAGTTATTGGATTCAACAAAAAATATGATCGCCAAAATGACATTATTGGGCCTACTTTGCTCAATATTAACAACCCACCTCATGGGTTGTTGCCAAATCAAGTTGAAAAGAATAAGCATTCTCATGATCCTTTGGAAGATACAAGCCAAGGTGGAAATGCTAATAAGGTTGACAAATTCAATGACATGAAGAACATCAAGGCATTCAAATTTTTACTTGTGGATTATATTAAGGTTATCTTGAAGCCATCATGGAAAGAAGGTAAAATTAGTAAAAAGATTCATAAAGCCATAGTGAGGAAAGCAGCTGATAAAGTGATTTATAGTATGCCAAAAGAATGCATACCTCAATCACGAAAGAGTAATGACATTTATCTCTCAGCCTCAAAATTGAAAATCAAAAAAACTTGTAGAGGTTAGTACTTGTACCTTTTAACTTTAGTTGCTCAGTTTTCTAACAAGTATTTAAATACTAATATCTCTTTCTGGATGGTTTATTTAAATGTCTTATGTACTATAGAAAAATATCAAGTAATAGACCTAGGAAACTTTGCAGTGTAGTATATTGAGGTTTCTTTCACTTATATTTTCCTATTTTGTTAGATTAGTTATTATTATAGTAGGGAATTTTGGTATGAGTGAAAAGAATTGATTTATTTCAAGGAAAGACTAGCCTTAATGACAACAAAAATTAAGTTTTATGAGTAGAGTGTTATACTATTCTTGTGTCTTCAAAGGTACATGGGTAAATTAACCATGCACCATCTAGATGTTAGCTATTTGATTTAAACAACCCCTCAAACTTTAAAATTAGTCAATTTCCAAAATTAGCCATAACACCTCTTCAATTACTAACAATGTTAAGTAAATTGCTTGTACAACCCCTGAACTTTGGATCTTAGGGTTGGACCCAACATAAACTTTTATTTTTTGCTAAATCATTCTTGGCCTTTTTAGGAAAGGTTAGGGACTGATTTTTCCTGAAATTACAGTTCAAATGGGTGTTTCAGCTAAAAACCTAAAGTTCAAGGGGGTGTATGTCATGGCCTACCTCCCGGAGTACCCGCTAGCATAAGCAATCCGTGAGAAAGTCGTTAAGAAATGGAAACAAAACATCCCAATAGTACTTCCATGACATTTCACAATAAAATAAAATGAAATATAGCACCTGTTCTTTCATATAACAACATCTGATATGAATGAAATCAAGTATCAGAAACAAGGCAAAGCTGGAAGAACAATACATGAAACAATTTAAATTCACTTCAGCAGATATATAACTTCCTAGCCATGTCTAGCCTTGTCATGCTATTTTTATTCTTTTCCTACTTTATTCATTCATATTTGCCACATGCATTTTTTTTCCTTTCTCCACTTTATTCGTTCATATTTGCCACATGCATTTATGTAGTTACACGTTCATATATATAAAAGTGCCATAATCATATTGTGGTCCATTGCCCACCTTTGCAAGTATTATGCAAATATAAATATTTTAGCCATACCATGGTCATGCATGTCACATGCGTTAATATATGCGTCATATGCTAAAAGTCATGTGTGCCACGTGCATTCATATATATATATATAGCATGTGCCCAAAATAAAGTAATTTCATCATCACATCGTGGATCATTATCCACCCTCGTCCTGACTTCAATTCAAGGGAGTCTGTATAGTCGGAGTGGGACTCTAACCCACTGTCTTATGCATTACGGTGACAAGTGCTGAGGGACTCTAACCCACAGTCTTACACATTAAGTAACAAATGCTGCGAGACTATAACTCACAGTCTTACACATCACGGTGACAGATGCTGAGACTCTAACCCAAAGTCTTATACTTTCCCCTTTGTAGGGTATCCCTTTTCTTCCCCTCCACACAAAATGGTAAATGCACCAATGTACATACAAGTACATCATGCATGTTCAACACATATGTAATCACATTATGCCACATATAAACATGTTTCCTTATTTCATAGTTTCATCATTTCCATCACAAATGCACTGTTCATGGGTATGTGATCAAGTTCAAAATCAATTCCATTACCATTTTAATCATTTCGTCACTTCTCTTACAATTGTGGGCACATACTCGATAATTCATTCTCTTAGCATAGCATATCACATTACAAGACTTTTGTGATTCATTTTAAAACCAAAATATGTCAAATTATATATCAAATCAAAGCCCTCGTCTTCTAGTTTACAACGCAAAAAGAGGATCTCAATTCCAATATCAAGGCTAAAAGTTATGGCTAAAAGAGTACAAGGTGCGCAGTGTAATCCACCGTGAGAGTCGACTTTTGAATGAGAGTCGATTCCTAACATATTGGGAGTCGACTTTTGAAGGAGAGTCAACTTTTAACAAACTAGGAGTCAACTCTTACAAGCAGAAACAAAATAGATTCGACATAATGAAACCCTAACCCAATTTTTCAATTTCCAACTCATTTAAGGTTGATTTTGGCTCAAAACTAGTGCCAATTCTTAGGAAATATGGGGTAGATCAATACCCCAATGAAACCACAAGCTTAAACACTCAAATTTTGATAACAAACAAAAGATTTATGTACAACTAGATTTTATGTAAAAACCTAATTTTTTTGCAAAAACATATCGAATCTCTAAAACAACCCCCAAATTTACCATTTACAAGGGTCCCCAAAACCCCAAATGACTCATTTTCATCAACCCCATGAAAAAGAGAGGAATTTTTACATAAATAACAAAGAAAGAAGGAACTTTCCTTAATCGAAATTTAAAGCCACCAAAGCCATTATCCTCACCTCCAACCCTCAAGATCAAGAATAGAAGACAGAAGATCAAAGAAGAAGTAACAAGAGAAGAGGTGGCGGTGGAAAGAGAAGGAAGAAGAAGAACAAAAGAGGAAGAAGAAGGAGAAGCTCTCGTAGCTTCTCTTTCTCTCCATATATATATATATATACACATATTTTTTTTTCTTTTCTCTTTTCCCATTTCCACATTTACCCTTTTATAAATCAATAAATCCCCCACATGTCCTTCCTATAACCCTTTTAAATAATTATATATATAATTCATTTCTTTCTTTTTTTCCTTTAAAATACAACATAACCCACGCATACACATATTTTTCCATTTCCTTTATTTCTATTTCCTTTACCTCTTCATTAGCTTAAATTTTCCATATCTAATGCCTAATTTATTTTTTCTTTCCAACATAAATCAAAATTTACCTACTTTGACCTCTTAAACATACATATATTGTTCCCTCAATAACAAATCTCCAATAAGTAGATCATTTCAAACACAAAGATAAATTACTATTATTTTCCCAAAAAATTCGGGTCGTTACATTCTCCCCCCTTAACAGAATTTTGTCCTCGAAATTCGCATATGACCAAACGAACATTGAAGGGGTAGACACTCTTTAATTCCCAATCCCAACTCTTAAATAACCCCTTTCAAATCATAATCATTTGGTTCTCATGCCAAGGTAACTGACTCCCCATCGCTTCCACAATCACTATACCACGTCCTTACCTGGATTATAGCCAAACATATCCCTGGCACAAATATGCGCTTAATCCTATGTGAGATTCCTTATGGTTCCAACGTAGTTGCCTTTTAATCATGAATTTTCATTTACTTTTCCTTATCAATTGTCCATTCAATAGCGTCACATCCTTTAATCTTTCGGTGTTCCCACTTTTGGACATACACTAAATTTCCATTCAATTCTAGCTCCCCAACACGTCATATGTTATTTCTGAAAGTAAAGTAAGATCGCTACGGGGCAAGCAGCGTAGTTCAAAATTTTTGAACCTTACCCTGATCCCGGCGATTGGATCAACCTCGAAATCAAAACAATCACAAACATAATAAAGTAAATCTAACCTTTAGATTTTAAGTCGTTTGCGGATTCAAACCGTCCAAGTGTCCGACCTCTAACTTGTGATACGCGGCGCGCGTCCGTTGGTGAGGAGAGCGGAATGGGAGTGCTAGCTCCTTCTCCTAACAAGGCTTATGAATGGACGGGAAAATAATCGATTTTCAACTCTTGAAAACCAACAAAATAAAAAGGCTTAATTTGGGCATCCCATAAAGGGCTATTTATAGAGAAGCAACATCCTAGGGTTTCCCAAACCCTAATAGACATGGATTGGTCTAGCTCATTAATCCTAGTCCAACTAGAAATTAAAGTGGCCCAAATCCATTTATAAAATATTTGGTCCAAATCTAATTCAAGCCCAAATATTTAATATTTGTTTTTCTTTAATATTTGACCCAAATCTAATTTAATCCAAATATTTAATTTAATTTAATATTTGACCCCAAATACTTTATTTAGCCCAAGTATTAAATTAAGCCCAAATTATTAAATTAGAAACTTCTTTCTAATTTAATCATTAAGTTAGAAACTACTTTCTAATTTAATCAATTGCTATTTTAGGAAACTTTTTCCTTTATAATGACCCCTCGTCATATCGACGTCATTACGTCTGTTTGTTCTTTTCCCGTGAGAACCTACGACGGCACAACTTCTTACCGAAGTGTCCCACTTAACCATACGTCCGCTTTCCTGGTTTAAGCCAGGGACCGTGCCTATTGCGTATGAATCATTAGGCTCCCGAATATGTTGGCAATGTGTCGGTACGAACACATAAGACAAGATTGGCCTCTAGCAAGGCATCATGCCTACCCAATTATTCAGAATGATTCATAATCCGCAAATAACATTTCACGAGCATGGTTACCGTGTAATTCGATCCTCTCGTCAATGTATCCTATGTGATCTCAAGTTGGCAATGTGTTGCTTGATTATGATCACATAAGTCTTTCTTCGGTCATTCGGATATCTTCACTTAATAGAAAGTGAATCAATAACTCCTTATTGATCTCTTTCACCATGGCCATGGATTTAAAGTGAATATCCACCGAAGGTGCCTTAGATACATCATCCTCTATCAAGGGATAAACGAGTCCCATCTTGGTTACGCACCCAACTCCATAAGCCTCACGATATGCCCAACGATCGACCACGTGCAGCCTTTATCTAGGCTCATCGAAACGATGTCAAAGCATATCGGTCTTCTTATGAGATGACCGTGACAACCTCAGGTCCAAGGATTAGTTACACCCATCTCGTACAAGAATTCCATCAACATATAACCAAAATGGATTCTCATGGCGAGTCATGTCCAGTGACACGTTCTCCAACATTGGTCACCTATGTACTTGTCTAGGCATCCCCATGCCTATGGGTGTGAGACCTCATTGCTATCACATAGCAAAAACATAGCACATACAAGTCTTATCACAATTGTCAATGTCCATTCTTGACATTGCTACGACTTGGGACATTTAATGATGTCGAGAAACTGTGATGCATCATCTCACATCTTTATAGATTAATCACAATATACATCATATGAACTTCTATCTAGTTTCATCCGATCATTACATTAATAACAAGAAACTAATAGAATGACTTCTTGTAGAATTAAATAACTCTTTATTTAATATGAAATATGATTACAAATGTCAATGCACAATTTTCCCAATCTAATGGGGTCTAGAGCACCTACACTAACAATTTCCTGTTACTTGGTTTAATAGATGTCAAGTCTAGCAAAATAAAAAAAACAATCAACTCACAAAAGGAGAACGAATGACCATTCACAACTGGTTAACAGCTCCCTTATCAACGGTCAATTTCCAGCTATGCCTTCTAACTGCTTCCATTTCTTACCAATTACTTATGCCCATACTCGTAAGACACCCTAGCCCACTTTCAGATCCCCCACTCCCCCACTCTATTCCACTGAGGTGGTTTACATATTTATCATCACTAAAGCCAATACTTATCTTAGCCAATCGCAGTTGGATTACTTAATCCCTATGATCCATTTCTGTCACTAGTAGCACAATCCAATCGAAAGACTTCATCAAATACTCACCATCATCGTATGCAATCTCATTTGCCATTCTAGGAATATTACTTTTCCTTACCCCTTCTTAATATCTTGGGCACACTTAAATTAATTCTAGAAAATATCTTAATTCTTTGTAGCCGACCACCACAATAGCCTTTTATTTCAAGTACTAGAGTTCAAAGTCATTTCATCAATACCGAGGCATTCCAAGACAACTTGTTTTAGATTCACTCATATCCAATGAACTTCAAATGTACACCCAGAACTTCCATTTCACAATTCTTTTCATCTTTTTAGTCTTTGTATTTCCCCAATCCTTCTTTTTCCTTGGGAGGAGTCTATACACTCTTGATTCCCATGGATACTAGGCCAACCCGCTCATATTGGCATAATATTGTATTTGCAACACATAAAGAGATTCAACAAAAAATTTTCTCATTTATGACTAACATTTCCATATTCAGCCACCTAAAATTATATTCACAACTCGTGGGTAGAATTTACCCATTTTGGAATAAACATTACCATGTCACGCTATAATTATGGCACCCCATATACTCGCACCATTGCATGTCACATTCAATGCCTATTTAGTAACGCACATTATTATGCCCCCAAGCCATCTTATACAAGATTATGCCCCCACGTTTCTCAATTTAACACTCTTATAACATGTACAAATGGTTAAATATTACACACTACCCATAAAGCTCACATATAAACAATTTTGAGTCACGACATATTATGTTTGCAACAACATGAGGGGATTTTAACAGCATTTGCCCATTTTAGTTATACATGACCTCACACTAGGTCACACACCACCATGTATGCCCACATCATGCATATGCTCCCATGTTAGGATCACAATATGTCGTGTACCATTATACACGTTCACTTTAATGTTACATCTCATATTAAATGCCCCACACTATGGTTTAGATTATATACAACACATGCTCGTGCTCAATGAAATACCAATAGCCCGTAGGCTCACATACCACCAACATGCTCAAAACACATACGTACACCCTCTCAGGGTTCATAACAAAATATCTGGCACTAGTGTAATACAGGCCTACCCATGTGCCAAGCTGATACCTATAGCAGTCCGATTGTGATTCCCTAACACATAACCCATCTGTAGTTCATTTGTTCGTATCCCCTTCTTGTGACATGGTAACACATGCCTACCCTTCCTAGACGTCATCGGTACAGCGGTAGTCGTGCCCTCACTTAGAGGCTGAAGAGGTAAATAATCATATTATATATAAGTAAACTCACATGATAAACATATATGTAATGTCATGCATGAACTCACACTACTCACAGCACGATGGTTATGAGAAATAAGGAAGTAAATCGAAATGAGAGTACTGTGTTGAGACAAACTGGTCTGATTGATGGATAGTGGTTGGGAAGAGAAATAGTAATATGCTAGGATGTCAGGTTACCATAGGAGAAATTGTGTTCTTGATAGACCTAAATGGATGATTTGCGTGACCAGCCAGAAAAGGCTAAGAAATTATCTCTAAAGTTAATATGCAATTGAGGTACTGATAATTGGGAGAAGGGTACGCCGAGTTAGTTCAATGTTATCAATTTTTGTGTGATCATAGCATATGCATTAGCATAAGAATGGGTAGGGAGAATTAGTAGTCAAATAAAATGGGTTTTGAGAACATGATTAGAAGAGGTATTAGGTTTTATAAATTATTTTGGGATTCGTGTAGCCGCAAGTATAGAGCTACAACGGGATATTCTGGAGAATAAGAAACATGTCTGATAAGCTTGGACCATATAGAAATTTAAGATAGGAATGGTATTTATGACATTTCAATTGGGAGTTATTAGCAATAGCAGTGATTTAATTACCACGAGCCAAATTTTGAGGACGAAATTTATTAAGGGGGGGAGAATGTAATACCCAGGATTTTCTTGAGGCTATAAATGGAAATTAATGAAAGGTATAAATGGAACTTTTAGAAAAATGAGGCTTTAGGGTACACTGTCGCAGTCTTAAGCGATCGAATCAATTACAGGGAGTAACTCAGACCTTAGATAGCCAAGGAAAATGTAATGGTATCGACAAGTAATATGAATTATGATTTTAGGTGATGAAAGAAGTTGGATCGGGAATAGTTTTCGGTACAGTTGTTGACCAGGCTGAGAAAACAAAATCGACGAAGGGAACATCTAGAAAGTCAACGGAGTGTCTTGAGGACTTAGATTTTATGTATGAAACAACCCTTGAGTGATTTCGAGTCGAAACGAAGAGATTTAAGGTCAAAATGATCAACCAGGTCAAAGTATAATTTTCTAATTTTGCCCGAGAGAGGTCAAAATGACAGATTTTTGGGAATTTCAAGGGTGATATGCGAAGTACAAATCTTGTGGGACTTAATGGTGGTATTGGATAGTTCAGGGGTGCATTGGAAAGGTCAAAATGAGATTGGAAGAAACTATGGGGGGTCAAAGTTTAATTAACCAAACCTGTAGTGTGAACACAGTGAGGAAGAAATCGGCTGTCGCTTTCCTTCACACATGGCAGCCAATTTTGGCTCTGGGACAATCGAGGGTGGCTAGGGGGAGGTGGTATCCAGCTCTAGGAGGTTTGGGGGCCAAGCCATGGCCTCTGATTGGTAACAAGTTGGCCGAAAATTGCTTATAAATAGCGAGGGTTTCAGCCGAGACCTAGCATAAAAAACTTGTCATGTTTTTGGATGATTTTGAGAGTTTTGAAAAATGGCTATTGATCCTTACATCAAGGGGAAGATTTTAGGAGGATTTGGGAGCGTTTTCAGCAAGTATAAAGGTCGTTTCAAGCTCGGCTGGAGACGGGAGGTGGACCGCCTACCGTTGCTTGCAACTACCCGTTAAGGGGTATTTTCGGTGGCCTTTCAACTGAAAATCAGTGCGGTTGTGATCAACTAGATGAGGGCTTGAAGAGGGTACCCTCAGATTGACCATCGGAGACATCGTCAGCAGCCGAAAAAATGAGGAAGAAGATGGCGCGTGTACACTCCACGCGCAACCACGTGCTAAGCACATGACCAGGGGCATTTCAATAATTTCAATTCCAGTATTTTTATTGATTTATTTTAGGATTTATCATGTTTAAATATTTGGAAAAATATTTGAGAAGATAATTATTTTGGAATTATCAAAGTGAAAATTGAGAGAAAAATAGAGAAAATTATGGAAAATCGAGGAAAATTGGATTTTGATGCTCTTTAATTAAATATGGTGTTTAGGGAGTGTCATGGCTCGAGGTTGAGTATAAGTACGAGTATTTGTGATTTGGCACGCAAAATGAGGTCATGCACGAGGATCGAGGCAATCCGAATACGCTCAGGTAAGTGGTCTAATTCCAGTTTTACCCTTACTTGGAGGTGTCTTGGCATGCATGTAGTGAGTTCAGGTGACCGATTTTACCCTCCCAAGCTTAGGCTATATGTGATTGAACCAGTTTAAGTGAGCGGTTATACCCTCTAGAACTTGGGTGTTTTGCAAAGGCGTTTTACTTATGTACATGTGGCTTCATTTGCGTATTGAACATATGGTATATTACATCAACTGTTTTTACTTATAAAAGAGTCGGTGCATGGTGTGTGATTTTCATATCGTCGGGGCATTGGTTTTTGTGTCATTGTTATGCCCTTGGGGGACGGGATGGGGTCTTCTTGAGAATGGGACAAGGTTAATCAAGGTAAATAAGTGACACGATACGGCACTCGAGGATTAAGTATGTTGCATCAAGGTCAACCCCAATGGTGTGTGGAATGGATTTTCCACGAGAGGTTGAGTATGTCAGGGAGATTTCTCAGGTTAGACGTGTTACATGTTATTGTGTCTATGCATGCCATGCTCGTGTGTCTTTCATGCATTCAATATACTGTTTCATGCCATCACTTAGATGTTTTATCATCTAATCTGGGTTATGCCCCTAGAACATTCAAACGTTACAACCAGGGACTGCTGCGAGGGCGAGGAAGTGGCTAGTTGAGACCACCAACGGTGTTTAGCTTGCTAGTCATTGTATCATTTTGGAAGCTTTATTATGTATTTTGGTTGTGTATGAAAGGTAGTATGATAATGTTGTTATCATTTGGTAGTTTTGTAATAAGTGTTTCAGTGTAGAAACACCTTGTATGAACTTATGGTAAGCCACGGTATTTTGATGTTAATGTATCTGCTGCGTTATAATATGTCTCGTTTAGTTGTTAAACGAGCAAGACTGGGGTTTGCAGGATTTGTTTTCTGCATGTGAAGATTGTTCTTAAAATCACTGCGCATAATGAACTTAGACAAAAAGAATGATTCTTACACGCCTGGCGAGGCAGGGTGTTACACTCATCATCGCAGATGACGATGGCAAAGATGAAGACGAAGATGATGCCGATGGTTTTTCGATAAGTTTTTCGGGTACACCTTCTCTTTTACATTGAAAGTTTGAAACCTAAATCTACTAAAATCCAACCATTAGATGTTTTTAATTTTTGGATATGTGGGTCATCGTGGTTGGGGGAATCCAATGATAGGTTCTAATCATCGGAATCACCGGCCAGTTAGGTGGCCGGCGGCAACAGCAAGGCCAGTCTCTTGGTTATTTTGTGTTCCAGTTTGGTTTTCAATTGGGTTTAGTTCGGTTCAGTTAGTAGGATTTAGGTTCAGTTAGTTCAATTTGTAGGGGTTAGTCGGTCGGTTCGGTTTAGTTATTACATATAGTTCGGTTCGGTTCATAATTTTCAATTGATTTGGTTAAGTTATAACCGATTGCACACCCTTACGTGCAACAACTTCTTGAGGATGCGATCCCAGAGTTGTAAATTCCTGCAATTCAAGGGCAATTTGGAAACAACAGGTTCATTATACATATATATATATATATACAAAGCCACAAGCGTAGAGAAGGTAGAGCCCCGTCGCCATTTCTACAATCTGAATAAGGGACCATAATAAGCACAGCAACACGAGAGGAAATCGCATAGTGAAGAAATCACAAGGAAGGCGCACTATTTGTTTAGTTACTGTCATTCTGTTTTGTTTTGATCTTCAATTTCTTTTTCATTCTGTGTTATTTCCATTCAAGACCTTTAATTCTATTTAATTTCTAGCATTTAAATTTAGTATTTTATTTCCTATAATTTAATTTCTATTCAGATTCAATACTGCAACTTAAATTCCATATTTTTAATTTCAGTACTTTAAATTCCAGCATTTAATTTTTGTATTATAATTACTGTCATTTAATTTTCAGCACTTAAATACCTGCAAATTTAATTTCTTGGAATTTAAATACTATAAATTACTATTCTGTATTTTTGTTTTCCTGTCCTTTAACTTTTTGTTATAAAAAATAAAGATGTGTGGCTAATAATTCTCAGGCCAAGGCAAGGACAATGTCTGATGCCCAAAATTTCTCGAGTTAGCCGAACTTCATTGTAATTGAGGTGTTTAAATTGATTTTTAGATTTTTGCCAAAACACTTGAGTTTGGATTGAGATATATGCCTAATCCAAAACCCTTATGCCATGTATTTGGGTTGCCCAACTTGGAAATATCATCATCCCCAAGCTTAAGTGTACTATATATATATATATATATTTCGGTTTATGGTAGTTGCTTAACTTAGAGTTGATATGCCATGTATGTCGGTTACTAGAATTAAAACCATCATCATCTCGAAATGTAATCAATAGCAAAGATCTTAAAATTAATTTAACCTGGTGATACCATCTTTTGTGATTCTTAGGAAATATTTGGATTTGAACTGAAATTGTCTTGATCCGAGACATTTTATTTTTAGTCGCACATTCAATTTTTTTTTTCCCTAAAATCAATTGAATTGGTTTCACAAACCCATCCAACACATACAATTTTTCGCTGCTTTTATTTCTATCATAATAAGATCTCCTAATGAATCAACCTGGACTCCCATCCAACAAATAATTTTGTGCTGCAACGCACACTCGTATACTAGTGAGTATAAACGCTTTGTGCTTGCATTTTGATTTTCTTTCTTTTTTTTGTTTGTGTATTTGCTTAATTAGTTGCACTGAGTTAAGCGCAGTCACCTTACCTATAACGCCCCGTTTTTCGAGTGCCCTATAATTTAGGACAATTCTGTGATAATAATTTTTTTTTCTACTTAAAATTACGACTAAACCATATCATTGCTCTTATCCATCCCAAAATTTATATACATTTATCTCGAAAGAGAATCAACACAAACATTAAATGTGGAAGCTAGAATCGAACCTAACAGCTTAACATTAATCATAAATCAATTCTTACATTCTCATTTACCATAAATAAGGTTATACATCATCATTAACTATAAATGAGACTATACATTATCATTCCTCAAAACGTTCAAAATTCAAAATAGCAGAACTTAAATACATGAGTTACGTAACATACATTCAACTCATCATATAACTCATCTTGCACTTTGCTAAGTGTCATTCCATGCCTTATTCATCCTTGTTTCTGCTACAATCTTCATTTGAAACGTTTGAATATTCTAGGGGCAAAGCCTAAGTTAAATGATGAATCATCTAAGTAAGAGAACAAAACATTTAATACTCATGTATGTATGCAATGCACATAACATCATAACTCTCATGTTTGGGTCGACTGCAACTTAAGATCACCCGCCATTTTTACAGTATCCCTGCCAGATCGGGGTGTATGGGTGCACCCTTGGCAAAACAACGGCGCCAATACCTAATCCCAAACCCATGTAACATATGACCATGAATCTCATCATGTTCATATGCATATTTCATAAATCAAAATATGTAAATGCAATCTATATGACACACTCACATAAAGGCATGACAACATGATAAAATCATTTACATAAAATCATATTTTGGGGTCAAACAACTTACAAATCAAGTATTTTCATAAAACTAAATCTAGTTAAAAAGTACCACTTACCTTGCAAAAAGATAATTTTGCCCCTAACGTAATTTTACCTCAAAATTCGCGTAGGACTTCGAATCATACTCAATTATAAACTTTGACGTACCCTGGGCATCATAATTAGTTAAGAAAATCAGATTTCTAATTTTTTCTAATTTTCCTAATTTCTCCCATTTCCTCTTATTGTCTTCACAAGATTGTGAAATAAATACTTCCTCATAAAATTTTCTTAATTTCTCTTCACAATAATTCCTAAAACATATATTCCTAAGCCCCAAAAATTTCCTCATAATTTTCAGAATTCACGTTCTATTTATTTCTCATTTTCTCTTTGATTTTCAAGCATTTATTGCCTCAAAAATCCATAATAAATACCAATCATGCATTCTCTTCCAATTTCATCATCAAAAATTCTAAAATATCATTCTCATATTTTTAAAATTTTTGAAGAAAATTTCAAAGATAACTCACTTTCCCACAAAGCGATTTGGTATTCTTCTATACTGCAACAAAGCCTCAGTTTGCGTATCCAATAACGCCTTCTGCCACAAATTTTTACACGAACTACTAAACCCAGCCTATAGGATTTTTCTAGAAATTTTTGCTATTTTTTTCTATATTTTTATTTTCCTATTTCTTTCTTTCTCTTTTTCAAATCTCTCTCTGACTCTCAAGTCTTTCTTTCTTACAACTTTTCTGTTTCTAATTTAACTCCTCCAACCTTTCAAGTTTTCTCTATTTATAGAAGGTTGAATTAAGCTTAGCATAATTGTAGCGACCCACTATCTTTAATTATTTTTGTCACCTTTCTTAATTATTTTCTATTAAATCTCACCCATAATCTTTAATTATTTGTCCTTACCCTACTTTGTCTCCCACATTTCTCAATTATTTCACCTATTATTTTTTATTATTTGTTCACACCCTACTTTGTCTCCCACATTTCTCAATTATTTCACCCATTATCTTTAATTATTTTGTCACATTTCTTAATTATTTTACACTAAATCACACCCATAATCTTTAATTATTTGTCCACACCCTACTTTGTCTCCCACATTTCACAATTATTCACCCATTATCTTTGATTATTTGTCCACATCCTACTTTGTCTCCCACATTTATCAATTATTTCACCCATTATCTTTAATTATTTTGTCACATTTCTTAATTATTTTTTACTAAATCTTCTTTTGAATAAATTATTCTTTCATTTAGTCCATTAATTTTAAACCCACTTTCTTAGCCTACTAACTGTAAGCCCATTTACTTAGCCTTTCATTTTTTTCAACTTAGCCTATTAGTTTTAAGCTCATTTACTTAGTCTTTCCTTTCTCAACTTAGCCCATTAACTCTAAGCTTATTTACTTAGCTTTTCATTTTCCAACTTAGCCCACTAATTCTAATCCCATTAGTTTTCTCAATTATAATCTTTAATAGATGTCAAAAAATATTTTAAATACAAAAAAATTTAGTTATTATTATTCTCAAAATACTAGGATATTACATTACCCTTTAGGAGTGTTGTGAACCCTTTTATATCTAGGGTACTATTGTTGATATTGTTAATATTCCTAGTTACAAAAAGGAGAGGGAGAAGAAGAAAAAAATCCAAATTAATAGAAAAAAAATGGTTGTTTCTTACTCCAATAAAATACTGGAAGAATTTTGTCCCCTGTTACCGATTTCCAAAAAAAAAAAAACAGAGAGAAAATATATATATATATATATACTTAAAGATATCAAGTAGGAGAAAGTACCCAAATAAGGGTGATAGAGCACATATTTTCATACTATTTAGCCCTCATATTTAGTCCTTTCTGCACATTAGTTGTGTTATTTCATTCATCTTGATTTTATTTCATTTTATTTTATAGGAATTGGGCTTCACACTATTTTATTTTATTTTTCCAGGTTTAGGGCTATGGAGCATGAGATGGGGCATGATACATCTTGATGGCAATGAGATATCTTGGAAATTGGAGATAGAGAAGTAAGGGCAATTTTGGCAGATTTGACCTTCTGCACTTCTTTCAGTATTTTGGCCGAGATAAAATTCCAGAATAAAGATGATATCTTCAGAGATATTGTAGGAGACTTCTTGAGCTTTCTGGAATGGTATGGTTTGTCCAAATCCGAGCTCGTTTGGGCCTTCAAGCAGCGCTTCAAAGTCGGGGCCAATAAGTTGGGGGCAAATTAGGAAAACTGCACAGATACTAATTCTTTAAAAGGCCATATCTTGGGCGTCCGACATCCAAATCAAGTGATTCAAAAGCCCAAGTTCATCTACTCTTTCTGATCTAAATTTCTTATGAAGAGGCCGAAGCCCAGCTCGCACGGTAACCTTTCCGAAATCGGCCGTCAAGTGGCGGTAATCTAGGGTTTCCTCCTAAAGCTCTATTTAAACACCTTAAGAGGCCATCAAAGGGGGATTCTTGAAGGACGTGAACAGTAGCCGATTTTTCTCTTCTCTCCATTGTTCTTGTCAAGATGGAGGGCTAAGGATTCTGTAATCAAGTTGCAACACCATCCTTGTTCCCGGTTTGAGTCTTGGATTTAATGGAAATATGTTTGTTTTAGTTTTAACTTTGTTGTTTTCTTGTTTCCGTTCTCTCTTAAATCTGTGTATGTGTTGATACCGGTTGGATGAATGCATGCATTGTCTTTGTTTGAGAATCCAAGGTTTTTGTGCTCGGTTGAGGCTTTAACTGGAATCAAGAACAACCTGTTTGGATGGTATTTCAATCAGTCTCGAATCTGTGCAATAAGGGGAATCAAAACTGATAGATTGAACTAAGAGGTTTCTGAAATCTTTTTATTGGTTTTCTTCCAAATCTTTGGCGGTTGTTAAAGGATTTTTCTGATTTTCGATTTGAGGGTTAAAACTAAACAAATGGTTTATTGAGAAGGCAATGAAAACTGGGATAGAAGGATTGGTTTGCAACTGATTGCATCTTGATTTATTGTGTTCTTGCTCATTTTGTTTTCTGTTTTTCATCAAAAACTCCCCCCTTGTTTAGCCTTGTTTTGACAGATCCGTTTGAGGTTCGTTGGGAGACGACTTAGGGTTGCACCTATATTGCAAATCCGCATCATCATACTATCTAATCTATTGGTGTTCGACAGCCCCGATCAGATTTTGGCGCCGTTGCCGGGGAACCAATTTCGTTTCTGTCAAAGAAGACTGATTTAAAAAAAAAATTGTGGTTGCTACTTGGTATATAGGTTGGAAACTAGCTGGTTGCGGGCTACTGGTCCAAAGCGAGTTAACCATACTCGGCACTGCTAGATACAACGCCACGTACCAAGTTTATGCCATAAATAAATCAAGAAGATCAAGAAGACCAGCAAAAAACAGAAAACTCTTATTCTCTTCTTCTCTTCTTCTCTTATTCTCTTCTTTTCTTCTTCTCTTCTTCTCTTATTCTATTTTCTGATAGAAAACTCTTATTCTCTGTTTTGTAGGAGACCAGCAAGCTGCATCCAAGTACAAGAGATAGCAACAAAAATCAGCAAGTGCAAAACAGAAGACTCCTATTCAGCAGATTTGACAGCCTCCATGACAGATAGCAATATTTAAGGATTGAGATCAAGAAACTGGTTCTATCCTCTTCCTTTCTCATCCTTACTTGATGTTATTTCATGTCTATATGCTTCCCTTGATGTTTTCTTGCATTTAGAGTGGTTTTTGAGGCAAAATAGGAGCCAGTTTTAAAGAAAAAAAAAACGATTTTGAGGCAAACAGTTACTGTTCACATTTTTTCACTTGCTCCGATTGGGCTGATTTTTGGTGTCCAAAGAAATGGGGGTGTGAGGAATCAATGTCACTGCTATGCAGTGAGGAGACCCTTTTTTGGCCAAATTCCAACGTTTAGACCACTTTTTGGGCCATTTTGTGTTTCTTAGTGGTTGATTTTGTGTGGCTTTTAGTGTTTTTAGGTCCCTCAGTGTTTTTGTGTTGAAATTTTGTGCATGACCAGATCCTCTAAGGGCATACCAATTGACCTAGACCTTGAAATAGAAAGGACCCTTAGGAAGCAAAGGAAGGCTAGAGAGTTAGAGCTTCGGATAGCTGATAATCCTCCTACCTCTTCTGCCATTGCATCTGATATTCCTTCTGTTGCATCTGATATTCTTTCTATTTCTGTTTCTATACCTATCCCTGACTTAAACACAATGGCTGGTAATGGGAATGGAAATAATGGAAATAATATAAATCTTGGTCATTTGGATGGTAGAACCATTAGAGAATTGGCTGCCCCTGATGTGCACTATCAGTCTTTATGCATTCAATATCCCCAATTGGATGCAACCTTTGAATTGAAATCTGGGCTAATCCATTTGCTTCCCAAGTTTCATGGCCTTGCAGGTGAAGATCCGCACAAGCACCTCAAAGAATTCCATGTTGTTTGCTCCACAATGAGGCCACAAGGAGTTGATGAGGAGCAGATAAAGCTTAGGGCCTTTCCATTTTCTTTGGATGGAGCTGCAAAGGATTGGTTATACTACCTACCACCTGCTGCCATCACAAGTTGGGATGGGCTAAAAAGGATCTTTTTGGAGAAGTTCTTTCCAGCATCTCGAACAGCCGCCATTCGGAAAGAAATTTGTGGCATAAGGCAGAATCATGGGGAGACATTACATGAGTATTGGGAGCGATTCAAGAAACTGTGTTCTAGTTGTCCACACCATCAAATCAGTGACCAGCTGCTGATCCAATACTTCTATGAAGGTCTTATTCCAATGGATAGGTATTTGGTGGATGCAGCTAGTGGAGGAGCCCTCTCTGAAAAGACACCAGCAGCTGCTCAAGAGCTAATCTCCAAGATGGCACAGAATGCCCAACAGTTTGGTACCAGGTCAGCCATTCCCATGAGACAGGCCAATGAGATTGGTGTTGCTTCCATCAATGACCAACAGAGGATAGAGAACAAACTGGAGGAATTGGCCTCCATGGTCAGACAGCTAGCCTTTGATAAAGGACAGTCCCAATCTCAGCAGGTATGTGGTATTTGTTCATTATCTTCCCATGTTACTGACCAATGTCCTCAATTGCAGGAGAATACAGAAGCTTGTGCTGGCATTTTTCCAGGAAGACCCTTCCAGCCACAGCATCATCAGCAGCAACACAGATATGATCCATATGCTGCCACCTATAATCCAGGGTGGAGAGATCATCCAAACTTGAGGTATGGAGGTCCTTCCAACCAGCCATTCCAGCCACAACAGCAGCAACCTCAGCAGCACAGATTCAATGCACAAAGACCAAGTCAACCAATGCAGCAACCACAACCAGCCCCTAAATCCGAATCAAGCTTGGAAGATATCATGAAGCAGCTCGTTGCCAACAATCTCCAGTTTCAGCAAAGGACCGACACTGCCATACAAAATTTGGAGACACAGATTGGACAGCTTGCAACCAACATCAGTGAGCTACGGAGTCAAGGTTCGGGTCAGTTGCCTTCACAGCCAGTTTCAAATCCAAGGGGCAATGTAAGTGCTATCGTTCTCCGCAGTGGTAAGGAGTTGAGCAGCCAACCCTCTCCACAACCAGAATTTGGGCAGCAACAAGAAAGCCAAAAAGAAGATCAGCCTCCTCCCATTCAAAAGGATAAGCAGCCCACCATTGATCAAGATAGAGGAGAGACTTCTTACAACCATCCACTGCCATTTCCTCATCGAGCCACTCAAAATAAAAAGAGAGCAGAAGCTGAGTTAGACAAGGAGATCATGGAAACTTTCAAAAAAGTTGAGGTGAACATACCACTCTTGGAGGCCATCAGACAGATTCCCAAGTATGCCAAATTTCTCAAAGACTTGTGCACCCACAAAAGGAAACTGAAAGGAAATGAAAAGATCAATTTGGGAAGAAATGTGTCAGCATTGATTCAACCTACCATGCCTCAGAAATGCAAAGATCCAGGGACTTTCACTATTCCTTGCACTATTGGAAATTTGCAATTTCATAATGCTATGTTGGATTTAGGAGCCTCTATTAATGTGATGCCTAAATCTGTGTATTCTTCTTTGCAGGCAGGTGCAGGCACATTGACATCTACAGGAGTGGTGGTCCAGTTGGCAAATAGGAGCACAGCATACCCTGAGGGAGTATTAGAGGATGTGTTAGTGAAGGTAAAAGATTTCATATTCCCTGCTGACTTCTATGTTTTGAATATGGAGGATGATCACACACCTGGACACGCACCACTTATTCTAGGTAGACCTTTCTTGAAAACTGCAAGGACAATAATTAATGTGCATGAGGGTACTTTATCTATGGAGTTCGCTGGTAACACTATTCAATTCAATATCATTGATGCCATGAAATATCCCTTAGAAGATCATTCTGCCTTGCATGTTAACTTTATTGACTTAATGGTGGAGAAAGCATGTGTTGAGTTGTATGATCTTGAGTCTGAATTCCCCACCATCCATAATTTTCCTGATGATATGCATTGCCTTCAGTGTCATGACGAACTCAGTAAGTGTAGTGCTTGTTCTGAAATAGATGAGTTTTTGAGTATTATTGAGAGTGCACCTTCTCATACTATATGTGATTCTGATGTGCCTCCCATAGAGGAAGTTTCTGTTGTTGAGAATGTATTGCAGGTAGGTGGCAACATAAGCAGACTGGTGCCTTCAATTCAACAGCCACCCACCTTGGAGTGTAAGCCCCTGCCCGAGAATCTGAAGTACGCCTACTTGGCAGATGGAGACAAGCTACCCGTGATCATTGCCAACAACCTTCAGCCTGACCAAGAGGAGAAGTTGCTGAATCTGTTGAAGCAACATAAGAGAGCCATAGGTTGGTCACTTGCAGACATTCCTGGTATATCCCCTTCCTTATGCATGCACAGGATTCATTTAGAGGAAGAAGCTCGACCAGTGAGACAGCCCCAAAGGAGACTCAATCCCACCATTCTAGATGTGGTCAAGAAAGAGGTAAGTAAACTACTTTCAGCTGGCATTATTTATCCTATTTCTGATAGCAAGTGGGTGAGTCCAGTGCAGGTAGTTCCAAAGAAGACAGGATTCACAGTGGTAGCCAATGAGAAGAATGAGCTAGTGCCCATGCGAGTACAGAACAGCTGGAGAGTCTGCATTGACTATAGGAGGCTAAACCAAGCTACCAGGAAGGATCATTTCCCACTCCCATTCATTGATCAGATGCTAGAGAGGTTAGCTGGAAAGTCCCATTACTGCTTTCTTGATGGTTTTTCTGGTTATTTTCAGATTTGTATAGCACCGGAGGATCAGGAGAAGACCACCTTCACCTGCCCCTTTGGCACTTTTGCATACCGGAGGATGCCATTTGGTCTATGTAATGCCCCAGGTACATTCCAGCGATGCATGGTGAGTATATTTTCAGATTTACTTGAGCATTGCATGGAAGTTTTCATGGATGATTTTTCTGTTTATGGGACCTCCTTTGATGAGTGTCTAATCAATTTGGGTAGAGTCCTAGAGAGATGTGTTGAGAAGAATCTTGTCCTAAATTTTGAAAAATGTCATTTCATGGTTGAGCAGGGGATTGTTTTGGGTCATGTTGTGTCCAAGAGGGGTATAGAGGTTGATAAGTCCAAGGTCGATATCATTTCTTCTTTGCCTTACCCCGCGTCTGTGCGGGAGGTACGTTCTTTCCTTGGACATGCAGGATTCTACAGGAGATTCATCCAGGACTTCAGCAAGATTGCCCTTCCAATGTCCAACCTGCTTCAGAAGGATGTGGAATTCAAATTTGATGAGTCTTGCAAGATGGCCTTTGAGGAGCTTAAGAGGCGCTTGACTTCCCCACCCATCATTCAGCCACCCAACTGGGACTTACCATTCGAGCTCATGTGTGATGCTTCCAATTATGCCGTTGGTGCTGTCCTTTCACAACGAGTGGAGAAGAAGTCACATGTCATTGCTTATGCCTCGCGCACTCTGGACAACGCCCAAGCAAACTACACCACTACTGAAAAGGAGCTTCTTGCCATTGTGTTTGCTTTAGATAAATTTCGCTCTTATCTCCTGGGTTCTAATGTTGTTGTGTTTTCTGATCATGCAGCTTTGAAATATCTCTTGAAGAAGCACGATGCCAAACCTAGGTTGATACGGTGGATGCTCCTACTTCAAGAGTTCAATGTTGAGATCAAAGACAAGAGTGGAGCTGAGAATCTTGTGGCTGATCATTTGAGCAGGCTTCCTTCCTCTTCAGATGCCACTACCATGGACTGTCAGCCTATCAAAGATGACTTCCCAGATGAGTTACTCTATCACTTGCATGGTACTGAGCCCTGGTATGCTGACATTGTTAATTTTTTAGCTGCATCTGATATCCCTGCCCATCTTAAGAGAGATCAGCTAAGTAAATTTAAAAGTCAGGCCAAGTACTATGTATGGGATGATCCATATCTATGGCGCATGGGTAGTGACCAAGTCCTTAGGAGATGTGTGCCCGATATTGAGTTTGCTTCAGTCTTGCATTTCTGTCATTCACTTGCATGTGGTGGTCACTTTGGTCCTCAACGCACAGCTAGAAAGGTCCTAGACTCAGGTTTATATTGGCCATCCCTTTTTCGAGATGCTCATACATTTTGTAAGAATTGCACACGTTGCCAGCACACAGGATCAATATCACGTAGGAATGAAATGCCTCAGCAACCCTTATTATTTTGTGAGATCTTTGATGTTTGGGGCATTGATTTCATGGGCCCTTTTCCTGTCTCCTTTGGTTTTTTGTACATTCTTTTGGCTGTGGATTATGTTTCGAAATGGGTGGAAGCTAAAGCCACCAGGACTAATGATTCTTCTGTGGTTGCAGATTTTGTTCGATCTAATATTTTCTGCAGGTTTGGCATTCCCAAGGCCATCATCAGTGATCAAGGATCCCACTTCTGCAACAGAACGATGCAATCCATGCTCCGAAAGTATGGAGTCTTACATAAAGTGGCGACGCCCTACCATCCACAGACCAATGGGCAGGCTGAGGTTTCAAACAGAGAGATCAAGCATATTCTAGAGAAGACAGTCCAGCCCAACAGGAAAGACTGGAGCAAAAGGTTGGAAGATGCACTTTGGGCCTACCGCACAGCCTACAAGACTCCTATTGGCATGTCCCCATATCGACTGGTCTTTGGAAAGGCATGTCATCTGCCGGTAGAGATCGAGCATAAGGCCTATTGGGCGGTAAAGCAATGTAACATGGATATGACAGAGGCTGGTTCACAACGAAAGCTTCAATTGCAAGAGCTTGAGGAATTGAGATTGGAAGCATATGAGAACTCCAGAATTTACAAGGAAAAAACTAAGGCTGCTCATGACAAATTGATTAACAAGAAAGAGTTTGAAGTTGGCAAGAAAGTCCTCCTATACAACTCCCGTCTCAAACTAATGCCAGGTAAGTTGCGTTCTCGTTGGATTGGTCCTTTTGTGGTTACTCATGTTTTTCCTTATGGTGCAGTTGAGCTTATGGATGAGTCAACCACAAGGCGATTCACAGTCAACGGGCAGCGGCTTAAGCCATTCTACGAGAGCTTTCAGGAGCATACCATGGAGGAGCTGCATCTCCTCAACGCCGCCTACAATTGACAACATCAGGCTGTTCCTCTCTCCTTATTTTCTTCATTATTTACTTGTCCTATACTTGATTCTTGCTGCATGCTTACATTGAGGACAATGTAATGTTTAAGTGTGGGGGGAGGAGTTTTAGAAAATTGCATTTACCAAAAAAAAAAAAAAAAAAAACAAAACAAAAAAAAAATAAAAAAAAAAAAAAAAAACAAATTGCAAAATGAGGCAAATTGAGTTTGAAAGAATTTAGCATGATTAGAAAGTTGATCTTATCTTTTTGGGCTTTCAAGTAAATTGGAAATGAGTTTGGCTTGGTGAGTTGATTGAGGTAGTCTTTGTGGGGATATTTGTGCATGTTCTTGTCCTTTCTTATGCTATGCCTGCATCCACTGAATTATGGGTATCATTCCAGAACTTGTTTTGATCCTTTATTGAAGCTATCAGTGCTCATGCATGTGAAAAAATGATTAAGGCATTCTTTCATTTTATACCTAAAAAAAAAAAAAAAAAAAAAGAGAGAGTGATCTTTTCCCTTCTTTAGGTTGAAGAACATTCATTGCATCCCTTGATTAAAAAAAAAAAAAAAAATTAAGCAAGTCCTTTGGAATCAAAAAAAAAAAAAAAAAAAAAGATAGAAAGGCCAAAGGCCAAGGTGAGATGGAGCGTAAAACGCACTCACCAAGGTGGGATGGAGCGTAAAACGCACCCACCATGCGAAAAAAAAAAAAAAGAAAAAAAAAAAAAAGAAGGGTTCTATTTTCTGCTTGCTTAATAGTTCTTCATTGATCTTGGGATTGTCTTGAATGTTTTCTTTCCTCCTAAAGTTTACTTTTCATTGTTATCTTCCTATCCCTCCCACCTTACCATGTTTGAGCCATGAATAAAAGTCCTTTTGATTTGCATGCATAAAGCACTGAGAGTGGAGATTTAGAAGATGAGCATATCTGGTAGTGGAATTATGATTGGGTGGATTTGGGCATAGCATTTGAGGAACTTGAGAGCATGTTCTTATTCTATCATGGTCTGCTTATTTTGACTCGCCTTGCCAAGTGAAATTGCCATGCTACTTGTTTGTTTGGGAAATGTAAGAAAGATGATCTTTGAAGTGTTGAATTCTTATAAAACTTGTCATGCCTCTCATTTTGCATTCTTTGCATCCTTTTTATTTGAGAGTGAATGTTAGTGTTTAGTGTTTTGCCCAGGAGTGCAAAAGTCCAAGTGTGGGGGAATTTGATAGAGCACATATTTTCATACTATTTAGCCCTCATATTTAGTCCTTTCTGCACATTAGTTGTGTTATTTCATTCATCTTGATTTTATTTCATTTTATTTTATAGGAATTGGGCTTCACACTATTTTATTTTATTTTTCCAGGTTTAGGGCTATGGAGCATGAGATGGGGCATGATACATCTTGATGGCAATGAGATATCTTGGAAATTGGAGATAGAGAAGTAAGGGCAATTTTGGCAGATTTGACCTTCTGCACTTCTTTCAGTATTTTGGCCGAGATAAAATTCCAGAATAAAGATGATATCTTCAGAGATATTGTAGGAGACTTCTTGAGCTTTCTGGAATGGTATGGTTTGTCCAAATCCGAGCTCGTTTGGGCCTTCAAGCAGCGCTTCAAAGTCGGGGCCAATAAGTTGGGGGCAAATTAGGAAAACTGCACAGATACTAATTCTTTAAAAGGCCATATCTTGGGCGTCCGACATCCAAATCAAGTGATTCAAAAGCCCAAGTTCATCTACTCTTTCTGATCTAAATTTCTTATGAAGAGGCCGAAGCCCAGCTCGCACGGTAACCTTTCCGAAATCGGCCGTCAAGTGGCGGTAATCTAGGGTTTCCTCCTAAAGCTCTATTTAAACACCTTAAGAGGCCATCAAAGGGGGATTCTTGAAGGACGTGAACAGTAGCCGATTTTTCTCTTCTCTCCATTGTTCTTGTCAAGATGGAGGGCTAAGGATTCTGTAATCAAGTTGCAACACCATCCTTGTTCCCGGTTTGAGTCTTGGATTTAATGGAAATATGTTTGTTTTAGTTTTAACTTTGTTGTTTTCTTGTTTCCGTTCTCTCTTAAATCTGTGTATGTGTTGATACCGGTTGGATGAATGCATGCATTGTCTTTGTTTGAGAATCCAAGGTTTTTGTGCTCGGTTGAGGCTTTAACTGGAATCAAGAACAACCTGTTTGGATGGTATTTCAATCAGTCTCGAATCTGTGCAATAAGGGGAATCAAAACTGATAGATTGAACTAAGAGGTTTCTGAAATCTTTTTATTGGTTTTCTTCCAAATCTTTGGCGGTTGTTAAAGGATTTTTCTGATTTTCGATTTGAGGGTTAAAACTAAACAAATGGTTTATTGAGAAGGCAATGAAAACTGGGATAGAAGGATTGGTTTGCAACTGATTGCATCTTGATTTATTGTGTTCTTGCTCATTTTGTTTTCTGTTTTTCATCAAAAACTCCCCCCTTGTTTAGCCTTGTTTTGACAGATCCGTTTGAGGTTCGTTGGGAGACGACTTAGGGTTGCACCTATATTGCAAATCCGCATCATCATACTATCTAATCTATTGGTGTTCGACAGCCCCGATCAAAGGGTCACAAGACACTCTTTGATTCCCTACTCCTTTTTCTTTCATAACCATTCCATCACCCCCAGCCCCATTGCAACCATTTTATGATCTCACTTGATCCTTAGGCAAGTTAACACTCAAGCTTAGAATTTAGAAGAAGAAATTTTGATTGGAATTTGGACATTGATTATGAATGCTGATATGCCCTGTAAACATGGAGAATCACAAGACCTAAAAAACAGTCTTGAGAGATGGACATGAAGCCCAAAGGCCCAACGGGTTGTACGAGATCAAGGAAGAAAGCCGAAGGAGCAAGAGGTCGAGCCGAGACCAAGTGGGGAGGACCCACTCGATTATGCCGAGTGGGTATGACACTACTTAATTTTTTTGGCCATAAATTTCTCATACGAGCTCCGATTGACCTGATTCAAAGTTATTTGGAAAGCTAAGAGAATTATCTACAACTTATATATTTTGAGTTTCGAGAGATTCGAGTTCAATAATCATGAAAATGGGGCATGAAGTTGAGGTATGGGAACCACTCAAAATGGGCCGCGAGATTCTCGCACATCTTCTCTCTCTCCTCCGCTATAAATACGAGATCATGCCTTCATCACAAGGTACGCCATTTTGAGCAATTGAAGTTTGACTTCTCATTTTATCTCAAGATCTAACTTATGCATCGGAGGGTTTGCGCGGGGACCCCCACCCGCGCCCTAACGGTGCTCTCATTTTGTAGGCCTCTCGTCATCCTGAGACCTCTCGTCACTTTGAGGCCTCTCGTCATCAGCAAGGCCTCTCGTCACTCCGAGGCCTCTCGTCATCAGCAAGGCCTCTCGTCACTCCGAGGCCTCTCGTCATCAGCAAGGCCTCTCGTCACTCCGAGGCCTCTTGTCATCAGCAAGGCCTCTTGTCACTCCAAGACCTCTTGTCACCACCAGGCCTCTCGTCACCATCAAGGCCTCTCGTCATCCCGAGACCTCTCGTCACTCCGAGGCCTCTCATCACCATCAAGGCCTCTCGTCATCCCGAGGCCTCTCGTCATCTTGAGGCCTCCCGTCATCCCGAGACCTCTCGTCACTCCAAGGCCTCTCGTCATCCCGAGGCCTCTCGTCATCTTGAGGCCTCCCGTCATCCTGAGGTCTCTCGTCATCTTGAGGCCTCCCGTCATCCCGAGGCCTCCCGTCATCCCGAGGCCTCTCATCATCTTGAGGCCTCCCGTCATCCCGAGACCTCTCGTCACCCGAGGTCTCTCGTCATCCTCAAGGCCACCAGATCATCAGCCCACAAGATCATCAGCTCATCAAACCATCAGCTCCGTCAGTTTATCAGGCTTGGAACTCCATCAAATCCAATTCCTCGTCCAGATTCTTATCAGTGAAGGAACGACTCCCAAGACTCTTGCGTCTATCCACAATAAAAAAAAATATATTGTCGTATTTTGGCAACAACAATTGGCGCCGTCTGTGGGAAACGCAAGACAAAAAGTCAACTCAAGAATGGCAAACACCCGTGGACACGGACGAACTCTCTATCAAGGCGTAGAAACACGCCTACCACCACGAAACACTCAGCAACAGGGAGTACCTCCTCCCCCACATAATGCTCAACCTGAAGGAGGTGACCGCCCCATTTCCCCAGCGCGCAGGTGGGGAACCAAACAGTCCCACCACCACTACTTATCAGCTCAAGGCCGCCACCTACTAACCAAGCCGGGACTTCACGACAGCCACCACGCACAGTCCCGTGGGAGGAGTATGAAGCATTGAGACAACAACACGTTGAGGGCATGCAAGCACTTCGAGACATGGCTGGTATCCTCCAAGGTATGATGCCAGTAGGGACGTTGCCCGATACTCTGAAAAAGTTTATGCCACCCCCAAAACCTCAGCCCGAGGTGGGGGCTGATTCCTACCAAGAATCTACTCCCGATTTTCATTCTCGACCTACGCCTCGACGGGAGGGTAGGCCTAGATCGCCACCACCAAGAAAGAACCCTCATTTTGTACCCCGAAGAAATGAAAACCCAAGAATGGAAAACAAAACCAGAAGCCCTCAAAGACGGAGGTATCATGAAACAGTGGCCAGTACGCCAACAAGACATGATAATCAGACAACAACCACTATCATGGATGATATGAAAAGAGTAATAGAAGAAGTGCTTGAATGAAAAAAGTTAATCACTACAACAGAAGAGCACGAACGAAGAAAATGTCCTTTTACGACCGATATATTGGAGAGACCACTACCTCGAAAATTCAAAATGCCACAAATCACCCTCTACTCAGGGAAAGACGACCCATATGATCATGTTCAGAATTATGAGTCACTGATGATATTGCATGGATGGGACGACGATATAATGTGCCGAGCATTTTCCTTAACACTGTCAGGACATGCTCGAACATGGTTTAACAGCCTTCTAGAAGCCTCCATTTCCTCATTTGGATATCTTAGGACAGAATTTACTAAAGCTTTTGTGATTAACAGTCGAAGGAAACAGGATGCCACATATTTGCTTAGCATACGACAAGGGAATAAGGAATCTTTACGTCAATTTGTGGATAGGTTTCGTAATGCCACCCTTGAAGTCCCCGACTTGCCAGCCCAAGTTGCAGTGTCTGCTATGCTCCAAGGGACGCGCCTCGCCTCTCTCCAAGAGTCACTTTCTTTAGACCCCCCAACGTCCCTAGCCGATCTATTTGTCAGAGCAAATAGGTATATCCTTCACATTGAAATTATGAGAAATGTGGCAGGGAATGAGGATAAAGAAAGGAAGAAAAAGGAGCGCGAAGGAGAAGAAGAGTCCATTCGACGACAGGAAAGGGTTAGAAGATCAGATATACCTCTGCCCCAGTTCCACCATTACACGAAACTCCTCCAACCTTGGTCAACCATACTTGCAGCCATCGAAGGGTCAGGTCTCATTAGACTCCCGAAAAAGGTTGACCATCCAATGGGGAAGAATAGAGAAGAATATTGTAGATATCACAGAACCCGTGGTCATTGCACTGACCAGTGCCGGGAGTTAAGAGATCAGATTGAGATGCTAGTTCGTGAAGGACATCTTCAAAGGTACGTACAAGTCAAAGATGGTGATCCTCAAAGAGGAGAAGATAGACAGGAAGAGCGGGGAAGATCAAATCAGAGATGTCAAGAGAGAGGAAGGGGTTATGGAGAGAATCCACCTCTAGACAATGAACCAGTTCATGAGCCCATGCATGTAATCTCAGGCAGTGAAACTATGGTAAAGGACTCCTCCTATTCCATCTAGACAAGCCACGAAAGGACATGCCCTTAGAAGAAGGCAGTTAGCCACCATTAATGCCCTCAAAGAGAAAACTGGCAGCAAAATTCAGACCCATTGAAGAGAGCCTATGTTAAAGATCGAGAAACTAAACATTTCATGCTCAGAAGTAACAATAAGACCCAGAATGTACTCACTTATTTCAAAAAATGTAAGCATTTCCATTACACATTGCTTTGTGAAAGTTTGTTTGCTATCCTCTGCTTACAGGAAAAATAAACTCAAGCCCGTTGCCCCGCTCACGGCCCGGCAACGAGGTAAAATTCGATCGAGCACGTTGTCCTGCCTATGGTCCGGCAACGAAGTAAAATTCGATCGAGCCCGTTGTCCCGCCTACAGCCCGGCAACGAGGTAAAACGCGATCGAGCCCGTTGTCCCGCCTATGGTCTGGCAACGAGGTAAAATTCGATCAAGCCCGTTGTCTCGCCTACGGCCCTACAACGAGGTAAAACGTGATCGAGCCCGTTGTCCCGCCTATGGCCCGGTAATGAGGTAAAATTCGATCAAACCCGTTGTCCCGCCTACGGCCCGGCAACGAGGTAAAACGCGATCGAGCCCGTTGTCCCACCTATGGCCCAGCAACGAGGTAAAATTCGATCAAGCCCGTTGTCCCGCCTATGGCCCGGCAACGAGGTAAAATTCGATCGAGCCCGTTGTCTCGCCTATGGCCCGGCAACGAGGTAAAATTCGATCAAGCCCGTTGTCCCGGCTATGGCCCGGCAACGAGGTAAAACGCGATCGAGCCCGTTGTCCCGCCTATGGCCCGGCAACGAGCTAAAATTCGATCATTCCCGTCGTCCTTCCCATGGCCCGGCAACGAGGTAAAATTACATTCAAGCCTATTGTCCCGCGCATAACTCAATAACTGGGGGCAGAATCAAACTCATCGTTCGATGCATAGTTCGACATCTATGGAAAGCAAACTTACTAGTATATCTACGTCATACTTCTGCAAAGGAATTGAAAATCACAAGAGTCTAGAAATTTAAAAGCATGATGTGCAAACAAGCTCGAGAGGATGTGTAGAAGATTAAGCATCTAAAAGAGAAGTGGTGTTCAAAAGTTTACCGGACAAGATACTCTTTCATCCGAACCTTCCGGCTAAAAGAGTAGGGAGCAGTTGATATGCCATGTAAACGTGGAGAATCACAAGACCTAAAAAATAGTCTTGATACATGGACATGAAGCCCAAAGGCCCAACGGGTTGTAGGAGATCAAGGAAGTAAGCCGAAGGAGCAAGAGGTCGTGCCGAGACCAAGTGGGGAGGGCCCACTCGATTATGCCGAGTGGGTATGACACTACTTCAGTTTTTCAGCCATAACTTTCTCATATGAGCTCTGATTGACCTAATTCAAAGTTCTATGGAAAGCTAAGAGAATTATCTACAACTTTTATGTTTTGAGTTTCGAGAGATTAGAGTTTAATAATCATGAAAATGGGGCATGAAGTTGAGGTATGGGAACCACTCAAAATAGGTCGCGAGATTCTCGCACATCTTCTCTCTCTCCTCTGCTATAAATACGAGATCATGCCTTCATCACAAGGTATGCCATTTTGAGCAATTAAAGTTCGAATTCTCATTTTATCTCAAGATCTAACTTAAGCATCGGAGGGTTTGCACGGGGACCCCCACCCGCTCCCTAACGGTGCTCTCGTTTTGTAGGCCTCTCGTCATCCTGAGACCTCTCGTCACTTTGAGGCCTCTCGTCATCAGCAAGGCCTCTCGTCACTCTGAGGCCTCTCGTCACTTTGAGGCCTCTCATCATCAGCAAGGCCTCTCGTCACCATAAAGGCCTCTTGTCATCCCGAGACCTCTCGTCACTCCGAGGCCTCTCGTCACTCTGAGGCCTCTCATCACCAGCAAGACCTCTCATCACCATCAAAGCCTCTCGTCATCCTGAGGCCTCTCGTCATCTTGAGGCCTCCCATCATCCCGAGACCTCTCGTCACTCCAAGGCCTCTCGTCATCCCGAGGCCTCTCGTCATCTTGAGGCCTCCCGTCATCCTGAGGCCTCTCATCATCTTGAGGCCTCCCGTCATCCCAAGGCCTCCCGTCATCCCGAGGCCTCTCGTCATCCCGAGGCCTCTCGTCATCTTGAGGCCTCCCGTCATCCCGAGACCTCTCGTCACCCCGAGGTCTCTCGTCATCCTCTAGGCCACCAGATCACTTTGGGGCCACCAGATCATCAGCCCACAAGATCATCAGCTCATCAAACCATCAGCTCCGTCAGTTTATCAGGCTTGGAACTCCATCAAATCCAATTCCTCGTCCAGATTCTTATCAGTGAAGGAACGACTCCCAAGACTCTTGCGTCTATCCACAATAAAAAAAAATATATTGTCGTATTTTGGCAACAACAAATGCATTTCCTATCATGAAGATATGTCAAAATCCCTTTTGTTCTTAATTATGTTTTTCATACTTGGGATAACATCAAGTTGCATTTGATTTACACTTACTCTTATTAAGGTGCATCCCTGAGTGCAGCCATGTGTGAACATTTCTTTTGGAGGGTATCTATTTACTATGAGGTTTAAAGTCAAAGCTTAGAGAATAGAGAGTGAGGCATTGATTGATTTAATTACATCTCTGAGATTGCATGCTGCTTGACAAACACTTAATAAGAGACATTCCATTGTATGTTTAAAATTTATTTGTTCTCGCTCATACATTTTTGCTTCACACTTGAAATCTCAATATCTGTTAAATTGTAAAAGAGAGAGAGAGAGAGAGAGAGAGAGAGAAGATTGAAGTCTAGTATTAAATCTCATTACTAAGGGACTAGCAATGTTTAGGTTGGGGGGTGTGATTAGGGTTAAAAATTTCAAAATTCTACCATATTTTTATTGCCCCCTAATCAATTTAATGAGCTAAAATGTCAAAAATACTTGTTTGTAGGCCCAATGGAAGGTAAAGATCAAAGGTCAAGATAATTCATTCAAAGGCATGATTAAGTGTCTTCAAATGAGGATGAGTAACTCAAGAAAGAAGAAGTAGCCAAGGCAAAGCCATTCGAATGTCCAAGTAAGCCATTTGAATGTCAAGGCTACCAGTTAATCATTCGGATGAGCTTAGTCCAATTCGAATGAGCATTAAGCAGGGAAGCAAGAAATGAAAATCATTTAAATGATTCCAACCCATTCGGATGAAAGCAAATGTAACACCCCCTCTCCTAGAACTGTCCGAGAAGATGTGCTACAGGGAAAATAAAATAAACTAACTGATAATCCGAAATCTGATACTATAAATGAATATCTCAATCAACTGAAATAAAAACTCTGCATCAATACAAACTGAAAAGCATAAACTCTGACTAAGGGACAATCCCTCAACTAAAATGTAAAATAGATCTAAACTGACAAAACACTACAAAACTCAACAGACTTACAAACATCTTTTATCTTGAGCGGCTCCATGTACACACACTACTAATCACTACTGTTAGGCCCCACAGCTGGTACTTCTCTGCTAGGTTCTTGAAGGGTGAAGAGTACAAGGTGAGCTACAAAGCTCAGCAAGTAATAAGATGGAAAGAATAACTAAAACTGAATCAAAGAATATCGATACTAATAAATTACTTACTGAACTTGTACTGATTATAATAACTATCTGTTTGCATTCACAAAAATGTAATACACATAAACTGTAAATTAAATGCAGGTATGCAACTTCGGCTCATAGGCCCACACAATCTATAATATATAGCTAACCGATCTGAATCCTATATACATAAAAACTGTAAGCACATACTATGGGCAAAGCCCCTAGTCCCCTAGTCGTCACCAGGCGAACAACTCATAAACTGAGTTGCAACTTAAATTGATATTGGTGGGATCCCTGCGGACTAAGCCATCTGGCGCGCATAATGCAATGCTCATATAATGTTGACACACAATATGTAGTGCTCCATATAAAGTCATGCTCAATGCTCATACCAAGATGTATGCACATATTCTCATGAAATAATGCTGAACATGCCTTAATAAACACTATACAATAATCTCATCTTCAATATATTAGAATACAAAGATTCTATGAATTATGTATTATGGTATGGGCATGATTAAGTTGTTATATTTTGGCATAAAATTCAATATTTGGAGGTATTAAATATCTTTATTTGAATAAAACTTGAATTAAAATATCATTGGAAGTTCATTTGGATTTCTGGAAAAGCCATCTGAATATTAGGGAGGATATCCAGATATGAGGAAGACATCCGGATAGGAAGAAGGCTCATCCGAATACGCTGGCCCTTAAATAAGAAACTATTTAGATATGCTAGGATATATTTAGATAGAAACTAAGACATCTGGATACGATTCTAGACATCCGGATATCTCACAAGGCACTCAGATATATATATATATCAGGAGACTTATTTGAATATAAAATTCAACTTTGGAGAGAGACATCCAGATACAGAAGGAGGCATCTAGATATGCTAGACCTATCTGGATAGAAGAAAGGGAATCCAGATATGAGCTATCCAGATGTCTAAAGAACGATCTGGATATCATATGTAAGGAACTTGGAACTCATCCAGATATGGGAAGACCTATTCAGATATCTGCAATTAAAATTGACGAACATGAAATCTATAAGAGACTGAAATCTGAAACAAAACTTAATGATTCTACACCATTTTGAATAAAATCTTGAAAAAATGAATCTCAATTGATATGAAATAACTTTAAGCATGATTCAAAGATAATATTTGATTGAATCGCTATAAAGATCATGCATATATGAAAACTTGCCTCTAAAAGAAATAAAAGGAGGAAGGAACTTACAACTCAAAAGAAAGAAAAAATAATTGGATTTGCACTCCAAATGGGAAAATGAGTAATAAAACTCACAATCCAAAATGGAGAAGGAGTAATAAAACTTGCAATCCAAAATGGAGAAGGTGAAATAGCACTTGGAGTAATAAAACTTGCAATCCAAAATGGATAAGGATTAATAGAACTTGCAATCCAAAATGGATAAGGATTAATAGAACTTGCTCATAACTTCACTGTTATACGCATATATATATATATGTCTCTTCTTACTGATATAAATTTGAAAACTACAATGAAGAACTGGAATAATCTGAAAACAAGACTAATATGAACTTGTAATGGAAGGGATTACAAGGAAGATACTTACCTCGATAAATCTTGATCGACTCACACAATCTCAACAAGAAATCTCCTATGCAAAGTAACTTCTGCAACCCATAGACTTCTTGGGTCTCTGCTCCTCAGGCGGTGTGAAGAAAACTATGGCTTATGTGCCTTTATATTGAGAAAGAAATAGCCTTAGAAGCCTATCTCCTTCTCATTTTATAATTTGGATTCCTTATTCTTAATTAACTTGGAATCCTCCACCTACTACAACTAGGAGACTCTCAATCCAAATCCATCTCACGCATGGATTCTCACTCTCCCTTAAATACATAATCTCACTTAATTAATAATAATACAAAAATTATTATTAAAACTCTCAAATAATAATAAAACTCCAGAGTTACCTTCATACCCTTGCATTTAATTTTCACAAAATAAATGCCATTAAATGCCATTTAAATACTATACTCTCAATTAAAAAATTACTAGATTGCCACCTTGGCAAATTCTATTAACTCCAAAATTAAATTGAATTAAATGCTATTCTTTTCCTTCAAAGTCTCTAAATTGCCACATTAAATAATTAATTGACAAAATCTCTTAATCAAATACTTCAACAACTAATTAAATAATTCTTAAATAAATACTGGACCCTCTAATGGGTTGTTACAGCAAACCTATGCAGATGCTGCAAAAGTCATTTCAATGCATAGAAGAAATCAGAAAGCAAAGTCAAAAATCATCTGTATGAAGTCACTATTGCATTCGGATGACTAAAGAAAATCAACAAAGAAATGAACATTAAAGTGAAATTCATTCAGATGAGTAATGCACACATTCAGATAACATGAGAAAATCAAGGAAATCAAGCTTGACATTTGAATGTCTTCACCACCCATTTGAATGTCATCCCAAAGATAGTCTGACAAATGAGCAAATGAATGTGGTGACACGGAGTCTATAAATTCTTACCAAATGATGGGTTAATTAGCAATTTTGAGTTTATAAATTGCCATTGGCGCTCACTCTAAAGGGGGGACTTCCTTTTCATTTTTTTTTCTTTTATTTTCTTTCTTTAGAGCTTCTTTTCATTTGTCTTTATTTCAGAATGCGTAGTTTAGGGTTTCATTTTCTTGATATCTATCATCTCAGTTCTATTCTGTATTATATTTACTATCTGTTTAATTTCGTTTCTATTTATTACAATTGCAGTTCCTGTTTTAATATTTGTTCTATTATATTTCATCATCTGCGTTTACATTTCTATTTAATTTTCATTCATGTTCATTATTCTATTATGTTCTTTATTTATGCTTTGATCCATTCTGTTCATCGTGATTTAAATATTGTGCTGTGTTTTGTTAATCGTTTACATTCTTCTTTGTTTTCTATTTTGTGTTCTTTTTCTTTGAAGATATGTGGCTAAAATAAGACTTAGGCAAGGCAAGGATAGTGTCCAATGCCCCTGATTTCCCAAGTGAAGCCAAACTTCAACTGTCATAATATTGCTCTGAATTGAACTGAATTATGCTTGTATATATTCTTTGGGTTTGGATTGTAGCATAAGCCTAACTTAGAGTCTCCATGCCATGTATGGAGGTTACTTAACTTGGAAACACTATCATACCCAAACTCAAATGAGATGATGTTTTGTCTATTATTTATCATTCAATTTATGATAATTGCTTAACTTAGAGTCCCCATGCCATGTATGGACGTTACTAGATCTAGAATTATCATTATCTTGAATTGGACTTAACAGCAAAATCTCAATTTATAAAATATTTTGTATTAATCACAATTCGATTTATGATAAATGCTTAACTTAGAGTCTCCATGCCATGTATGGAGGTTGCTAGATCTAGAATTATCTTCATCTCAGACCGAAGTTAATATCAAAACCTCAGTTTCATTTCAAACTGACATTACTATTTTTCAGACTATTTGGGGAATCTTGGCTTGGCACTGAAGTTGTCTTGACCCAAGATTGTTTAAATTCTATAACATCCCGAAAATTCAAAATAAATAATGATTGCTAATTTTGATGTTTAAAGTTATTATGGAATATTTGAGGAATTAAGAAAAATTGTTTATTTATGTTATTTTGAGAAAATGGGTAGATAAGGTAATTAATAATTCTTGTATTTATGGAGACTATTGGTTAATTATGAGTTTAAAGAAAATATTAAATTATTTGGGGATTAAGGAAAAATAATGGTTTATGTTGTTTTGAGGAAATAGAAAATTAAGCTTAATTAATTAATTCATTTGGAAATATTTATGAAAATAGGAAAAGATTAAAATAAATTAATTAGGTGAAGGAATTTTCGGGGTACCAGTATAATAAGGGAAAAAGGGAGTTTAGGGTGTATGTGGAAGTTTTTGGAAGTTGTGGGCTTAAGTGTAAATTTCAGAAATGACCAAGAGTCATTTTAAAGTTAATGCGTTGTGTATATTGTAATGAAGGAAAGGCTAGAGCAGGCGGTCGCGCACGGGAAAGGGCATAAGGCAGGTCGTGGGTACGCACGCCGGGGGAAGAAAAATTATTTTGGGCAGAAGAAGGCGACCGAAATGGCGTCGTTTCGAGGCCATATGGCGCCTATGCCACTCTTTTAATTCTCTAATTTTGATGCAAAGTTCTTGGGAATTAAGGGAATAAATTTAATGATGATGCTCTTCATTAAGGAGCATTGTAGGGAATAAATAGAAGGACTTTGCAAAGAAATTAATAATGAATGGTGCAGAGAATAGTTCAGTAAAGTTGCATTGAACTGAATTGAAGGTATCAAATAGAAAGTATAAATAGGGAATAGAGATGTGCCATTGGTGGAGGAAGGGAAGCAGTGCTCATGAACTTGAGGAGGAGTTTTGCAATAAGGTATGATTAATATCAAGTTATCATTAATTTAGTTTTGAAGTTAATTAATTAGTGGATTGATTTGATAAATAAGGTTGGGAATTAGTGAATATAATGTATTAGCTAAACTAATGACTTAACTTAGTAAAGCTAATCTAGTGGAAATTTATTGGGATTTTTTAGTAGAATTGTTGTCATAGACCTATTTAATTAATTTGGGAATTTTGAAAGTATTCATGTAAGCTATTGAGTTATCGATAGCTTGAGGTAGAAAATCTGCTTAACCTAATAGAAGTAAGATATGTTTTATTATAGATTTTATGCGGTTAAATCTAGTTATTTTAAAGTCATGATCTCATTATTTTTCAGCAAGAGTTTGATAAGAATGAGAATCAGTTGTTTAAAGGAAAATTCTTCTTCCTCTTTGTTTCAATTAAGAGGAAAGATCTCAGTTTTCTTTTTAGTGTGCAAATTTAGCTTCTCCTTTTTCTCTAGTTCATGCTTGCGAGTTCAGCTCCTATTTTACAAGTTCAACCCTCTTTGCTCAAGTTATGCTTCAATTTCAAGTGTTGTTCACTATTTCTTGCTATTGCACGATACACCCTTTTAATTTTCTAAATTGCAAGTTAATTTCCTATTTTACAAGTTCAGTTCATCTTTTCTCAAGTTATGTTTTAAGTTACAAGTTCTATTTTTAGAACTCTTGTCATTACTAGATCCTACCTCTTAATTTTTTAAATTCCACGTTATGTTCCGAATTTACAAGTTATTTCCTTTTTCCAGTAAGTTATTCCATGATTTACATTTATACCTATTGAATCTCAAATAGGGTTTGTATCACCATATCTTTCCTTGGGAATGATGCTTTATTGTGGACATGCAAGGGTTTTATGTTATCTTGCATGAATGTTGCCCCATTATGCATATTGCTTCATTAATTGCATGCCAATTATATATGAGAAGTTATTACAAATATGCATGTTATGAGGACGCATGAAACATGTGCATGAAAATGGCTTTTAAATAAATGTGTTAAGGCCTCATGATGCGAGCAGCGGATAAGTCCACAGGATATATCCACAAAGAAAGTATTGAGCTCAAAGTTGGACTTCAGTCCTAAGTTTATGTTATGGACTTCAGTCCTAAGTTTATGTTATGGACTTTGGTCTCAAGGTTCCAGACCTCGGTCCCATTTCTATAGTTCTAAAAAGTGTTGCATATGAGCATGGATGCATGTATCATCATTTATCATGTGAAAGTACCTTAAATGGCATTCATGTCTCTTTTGCTTCTTGATACCCATGACTCTTACGCTCACTTTCCTTCAGTTATACTTGCTAGGCCTTGTGGCTCATGTTTGCTTGCATCATTCCAGGAAAGGGTAAGGCTAAAGTAAAGGACGAGCCAAGTGAATCAGGATCCATGGGGTAACAGTGTGTACAGAGCCGTCTCAATCAAAGGTCCCTGGAGGCTGTTTTGTGGTGTGTAATATTAATTTATGCTTGTTTATGTTTTAGGTTGTACCCCTGAGGGGATATGGTGGGTTGTGGACCCTAATAAGGTGTAATATTAAGTTATGTTATGGGGATGTGGACCCGAATGTATTTATCTATAAGTAAGAATGTATGAGTGCGGCTTCTGTTGTCAATATTAAGAAGAATGTGTAATGTTTTAATGGGCTTTGGTATTTATGTCATCTTGTTGTAGGTCCCTGGCTAGGGGCGCCTACAAATTCAGTGTTAGTTTAGTTTTAATTCTTGCCTTTAGATCATCTTAATCACCTCCTAAAACCAAATGTTCCGTGATTTTTGTTTTCATCTGATATGCCCTACAAACTTAGAGAATTACAAGACCTAAAAGAGTCATGACACATGGACATGAAGCCCAAAGGCCCAATGGGTTGTAGGAGATCAAGGAAACAAGTAGAAGGAGCAAGAGGTCGAGCCTAAACCAAGTGGGGAGGACCCACTCGGTTATGCCGAGTGGGTACAACACTACTTTGATATTTTGGGTATAACTCTCTCATACGGGCTCCGATTGAGGTGATTCAAAATCTTGTGAAAATATAAGAGAATTATCTACAACTTTTATGTTTTGAATTTTAAGATATTCAAACTTCATCAAGGCTGAAATTGTGTTCTAAATTGATGCACTTGCATGATTAAGGCTCAGAGTCAAGTATTGAAGGAAGATCGCTCTGAACCAAGACAAAAGGGAAAAAGAAGATTTAAACTGAGTGGCCCCCCACTCGATCGGACAAAAGAAGACATAACCCGAGTGACCCCCCACTCGGTCATGATCGAGTGGCCCCTCACTAGTGTTGAGTTCTAACCTAGTCAAGAGGGGGGGTGAATTGACACCTTTTTAAAATTCTAATGCAAAACTTATGCACGTATATATATGAGAAAACAAATTTAATATAAACCAAAATTGTAGTTGAGAATATGGGAGCACTAAAATACTAGATGGATAATATGATATCCGCCAGCTGTGCTAGTATATGCTTTGATCCAATATACTCTTCAAATTACAACTTGGTGAAAACAAGTGATTTGAATGCACACAATAACAAGCCTTTAAACAAACCAAATGGAATATTGAATTAGTACAAAAAATGATCAATTAAAGCAAATCAAAATATAATCAAAATAACCACCAAGAATGTAGGCCTTAGGATTCGGCCACTTTAGATAGCACAAGATCAAAACAAACAAGTATAATCAAAAAGAATAAGTGAGAGTGAAGAGAAGAAGAACACAACGATTTATAGTGGTTTGGCCCTGATGGCTTACATCCACTACCTAAGGATTTCCTTCCTTAGGATTTTCAACCAAATCCACTATATGAAACTTTTGCTACAACCACCGAAGCCTTCACTTGGCTTCACCACCACCAAACTACTTCTGGAGTCTCACACTCACTAGTTTAGATTTTGTACGCTCTTTACAAGATACAAGAATAGTAGTGATAGAGAAATAAGGTTCTCTCAAAATAATACAATGAAGTGTACAGAACTCTCTTAGTTTTCTCTCAAGAAGATAGAGGAATAGAAAGATTTAGAGAGAATAAAAATCTCGGCCAATAATGTAGAAAATAATAGGGCTTCCAAAAGTTGTTCCAAAGCCTTCAAGAGACCCTTTTACATAGTGCTAGAGTAGGCTTTCCTCGATCAATCTCAGCCCTCCATGTGTCAAGTCTTCAAGCCAATCTCAGCCTTTCATTTGAATTCTTAATTTACCTTCCATAATCAGCTAACTTGATTGATCATCAAGACCTTTGACTTTTGTTGATCTCCAATTAGCCTTGAATGAGCAAATCAATTCCAATAATGCATGGCTGATTTTAAGGATTAAAATATCATTACAATCCTTCATAATTCTTGCAAAATAGTCCACAAATCAGAAATGATCAATTATGACTTCTAGATGATCTTCAAACACCTTTGATTGAGCAATTGATCCCTTAGCTTCCATAACAAGCATAGCTAATTTGAAATTTGAATTTAAACCTCCAAATGATGTAAAATCCATCAAAATATTCTAAAATAATGAAGCAAATTTGTCCAACAATGTAGATATCAATTATAACTTCAAAAGCCCTTAATTGATCAAGTTTCTATAGTAAAAATGTTGAAAATAAGAAGAGAATCAATTTGGGTAGCTGAATATATGCAAGATATCCTTAGAATATTCTCCCATAATGAAGATATCAATTAGCCATAATGAGTAGGATACTTGATTCCATGATTTGAGTCTCCATATCTTTTTAATGAGAGAGAATCAACAAATAAAGAAAAGTAATATCTATCAAGGTTTAATTTTCAAACCTTAATTTCCTCCATTAATGTTGAACAATAATGCTGAATCTTTAACTTCTCCATTTGAATGCAATTCAAAAAATTCTTCCATATTTAACTGAGTAAAGGAACTTCTAAGAACCTTTAAATTTACTCCATGATTCTCTTATCATATTTAGACCAACGAGATGATGTAGCCTTGATGAGTGTGCTCCACGTGGCTGCCATGTCATCAAAATGCCACGTTAACAATGCCATGTCGCTAAGTTACATATATGGCAACTCCATATAGTAGACTACTCCAATCTCCTAAAAAACTTCCATATATATCTTTTGAACTTTCCATATATGAACAAAAATTCTATATATATATCTTCTATACTTTCCATTCCAAGAAGAACTTTCCATACATAGCTTAAATACTCAAATTTCTAGAAAGCTCTCTAAAAACTTGTTTCCATATATAATGAAATCTCTATATAAGTATAAGAAGTTTCCATATATAACCTGTGTCATGAAATCACTAAAGAATAGCTTTTTAAGCCTTATGAAGGCTTCATGCTTTATTAGTATATAAAATATAAATGTACATTCACATTCACACATGTCAATCATCAATCATCAAAATCTACACTCAACAACTCGATCATGGGGAGACCAATTTTCCCTCACTTTTCATGACCCACTCGGTTATGCCGAGTGGGTACGACACTACTTTGGTTTTTTACATATAACTTTCTCATACAAACTCCGATCAAGGTGATTAAAAGTCTTATGGAAAGCTAAGAGAATGATCTAAAACTTTTGTGTTTTGAGTTTTACAAGATTCAAGATAAATAAAGGTGTAAATCTAGAATGAATTTGAGGTACGGGAACTACTCAAGACCGAACCAAGGAAAAGGGCAAAAGAAGGCATAACCGAGTGGGTGTTAGTGTAGGTGCCCTAGACCCAATCAGATTAGGCATGTTGTACAATGACAATTGTAATCATGTTTATTATTTGAATAAAGAGCTATTCAAATTCACAAGAAGTCATTTTATTAGTTTCTTGTTATTATTGTAATGACCAAATGAAACTAGATAGAAGTCCGTATGATATATACTGTGATTAATCTATAAAGATGTGAGATGATGCATCACAGTTTCTAGACATCATTAAACGTCCCAAGTCGTAGCAATGTCAAGAATGGACATTGACAATTGCGGTAAGAGTTGTATGTGCTATGTTTTTGCTATGTGATAGCAATAGGGTCTCACACCCATAGGCATGGGGATGCCTAGACAAGTACATAGGTGACCAATGTTGGAGAACATGTCACTAGATATGACTCGCTATGAGAATCTATTTTGGTTACATGTTGATGGAATTCTCATACGAGATAGGTGTAACTAATCCTTGGACCTAAGGTTGTCACGATCATCTCATAAGAAGACCGGTATGCTTTGACATCGTTTCGATGGGCCTAGATAAAGGATGCACGTGGGAGATCGTTGGGCATATCGTGAGGCTTATGGAGATGAGTGCATAGCCAAGATGGGACTTGTCTATCCCTTGATAGAGGATGATGTATCTAAGGCGACTTCGGTGGATATTCACTTTAAATCCATGGTCATGGTGAAAGAGATCAATAAGGAGTTATTGATTCACTTTCTAATTAAGTGAAGATATCCGAAAGACTGAAGAAAACTCATGTGATCGTTATCAAGCAACACATCACCATACTTGAGATCACATAAGATACATTGACGAGAGAATCGAATTACACGGTAACCATTCTCGTGAAAGGTTATTTGAGGATTATGAATCTTTCTGAATAATTGGGTAGGCATGACGCTTTGCTAGAGGCCAATCTTGTCTTATGTGTTCGTACCGACACATTGCCAACATATTTGAAAGCCTAATGAGTAATACGCAATAGGCATGGTCCCTAGCTTAAACCAGGAGAGTGGACGTATGGTTAAGTGAGACACTTCGGCAAGAAGTTGTGTCGTCGTAGGTTCTCACAGAAAAAGAACAAATAGACGTAAAAACGTCAATATGACGAGGAGTCATCATAATAGAAAGAGTTTCCTAAAATTGCAATTGATTAAATTAGGAAGGAGTTTCTAATTTAATAATTTTCTAATTGTTGGAGTGGCAAATAGGAAATAAAATATATTTGGGCTTAAGTTAATATTTGGACTAAATTAGATTTTGGCCAAATATTAAATTAAATATTATATTTGGACTAAATTGAATTTGTCCCAAATATTAAAATAAATATTATATTTGGACTAAATTGGATTTGGGCCAAATATTAAATATTATATTTGGACCAAATTAGATTTGAGCTAAATATTAAATATTATATTTGGGCTTAAATTAGATTTGGGTCAAAATATTTTATTTAAACCTATAAAAGGATTTGAGCCATTTAATTATATTCCTAGTTGGACTAGAATAAGCCCACTTAAGATTCTAATTAAATTAGAATTAATGGGTTTTTGGTGTTGTTTTTCAAGAGTTGAAAAACGTATTGCCGCTGACTCTTTCCCGTTTCTTTTGGCATCAATACGAAACGAAGGCGTTCTTTTTCCGTCCATACACAAGCCGCGCAAAGGAGAAGGAGCTAGCACTCTTATTCCGCTCTCCTTGCCAACGGATGCGTGCCGCGTATCACGAGTTAAAGGCCAGACGCTTGGACGGCTCGAATCTGCGAACGACTCGATAATCTAAAGGTTAGATTTATTTATTTGTTTGTGAATGATTTGATTTCGACGTTGATCCAATCGCTAGGATCGGGGTAAGGTTCAAAATTTTTGAACTACGTTGCTTGCCCCGTAGCGATCTTACTTTACTTTCAGTGGGCTCGGGCCAATCTCTCCACTTTTCCCCCATAAACGACGCTAATTGTTGTTATCGAAATACAACAATCTATTTTTTATTGTGGATAGACGCAAAAGTCTTGGGAGTCATTCCTTCAAAGATGAGAGTCTTAACGAGTAACTAAATTTGGTTAGATCCAGATGGATCTGGTAGATCTACTCGGCTGTCAGATCCAGCTGCTCAACAGATTCACTTGTTCATCAAACTTACGTCCACCCACAATTAAAAATAGATTGTTGTATTTTGGCAACAACAATTGGCGTCATCTGTGGGAAACGCAAGACAAAAAGTCAACTTAAGAATGGCAAACACCCATGGATACTGACAAACTCTCTCTCAAGGCATAGAAACACGCCTACCACCACGGAATTCTCAACAACAGGGAACGTCTCCCATTATTTCAGATGCTCACCCACAGGGAACACCTCCGCCTCCTCATAATTCTCAGCCCCAAGAAGGTGATCGCTCCGTTTCCCCGAACTAACAAGTGGGGAACCAGCCAGCCCCACCTTCACATAACACTGGTTCGGGGCCACCTCCCACTTTTCAAGCTAGGACTTCACGATAGCTACCGCGTATGGTCCCATGGGAAGAGTACAAAGCATTGAGACAACAACATACTAAGGGCATGCAGGCACTTCAAGATATGGATGGTATACTCCAAGGTATGATGTCTGGTAGGACGTTGCCCAACACCTTGAAAAAGTTTATGCCACCACCTGAGCCTCAGGCCGAGGTGGGAGCTGATTCCTGCCAAGAGACCACTCCTGATTCTCATTCCCGATCCACTCCTCATTGGGAGGATAGGCCAAGATCACCACCACCAAGAAAGAATCCTCGCGTCACGCCCTAAAGAAATAAGAATCCACAAATGGAAAACAAGGCTTTAGGCCCCCAAAGATGGAGATACCATGAAAGTATGGCCAGTACGCCAACAAGACATGACAACCAAGTAGCAGCAAGTATATGAGATGACATGAAAAGGGTAGTTGAAGAAGTACTCGAACTAAAGAAATTGATCCCAGCCACGGAGGAGCAACAATGTAAAAAATATCCATTTACTACAGAGATATTGGAAAAGCCACTGCCTAGAAAATTTAAGATGCCCCAAATCACCCCTTATTCTGGCAAGGATGATCCCTATGATCACATTCAAAACTATGAGTCGTTGATGATATTGCACGGATGGGACGATGACATAATGTGTCGAGCCTTCCCCTTACCTTTGACAAGACATGCCTGAACATCGCTCAATAGTTTACTTGAGGCCTCTATCTCTTCATTCGGTCAGCTCAGAACAAAATTTGTTAAGGCATTCATGATTAATACTTGGAGAAAAAAGGACACCACCTACTTGCTCAGTATTCGACAGGGGAACAAAGAAACTTTACGTCAATATGTGGATAAATTTTGGAATGCCACCCTCGAAGTTCATGATTTGCCAATTGCAATGGCAGTATCTGCCATGTTACACGGAACATGGCTCACTCCACTACAAGAATCATTATCTTCAGACCCACCAACATCCCTAGCAGATTTGTTTGCTAGAGCAAATAAATACGTGCTCCATCTGGATGTTATGAGAGCTGTAGGTGGAAATGAGGACGGAGAGCGAAAAAGAAAGGAACGCGATGATGAAGAAGACTCAAGATGGGTTAGGGGATCAGATATACCTCAACCCTAGTTCCACCATTACACAAGACTTCTTCAACCTCGATCGACCATACTTGTAGCCATCGATGGGTTAGGTCTCATTAAACTCCCAAAAAAGGTTAACTATCCCATGGGGAAGAATAGAGAAGAATATTGCAGGTATCACAGAACTCATGGTCATTCCACTGACCAGTGTCGGGAGTTGAGAGATCATATTGAGATGCTAGTTCGTGGAGGACATCTTCAAAGGTATGTATAGGTTAAAGACAGGGAGCCTCGAAGAGGAGAAGATAGACAAGAAGAACGGGAAAGATCAAATCAGAGACATCAAGAGAGAGGAAGGGATTACAGAGTAAATCCACCTCTAGACAATGAACTAGTTCATGAGCCCATACATGTCATCTTCGGCGGTGAAAGTATGGCAAGGGACTCCTCCTATTCCACCAAGACAAGCCACAAAAGGACATACCCTTAGAAGAAGGCAATCAGCCACCATTAATGCCCTCAAAGAGAAAACTGGGAGCAAAATTCAGACACATTGAAGAGAATCTATGTTAAAGATCGAGAAACTAAACTTTTTGAAATTGTTCATAACCTGTGTATTTCGTGCTCAGAGGTAACAATAAGACCCAAAATGAAATAGTAGACATACTCACTTATTTCAAAAAATGTCAGCATTTTCATTACACATTGCTTTATGAAAGTTTGTTTGCTATGATCTGCTTACAGGAAATAAAAACAAACTCAAGCCCGTTGTCCCGCTCACGGCCCGGGAACGAGGGAAAAATAAACTCAAGCCCGTTACCCCGCTCACGGCCTGGTAACGAGAGAAAAATAACTCAAGCCCGTTGCCCCGCTCACGGCTCGATAATGAGGGAAAAATAAACTCAAGCTTGTTGTCCCGCTTAGAGCCTGGCAACGAGGTAAAGGTAAATTCAAGCTCGTTGCCCCACTCATAGCCCGAAACGTGGTAAAAGTTCATTTAAGCCCGTTGTCTCACTTATAGCCCAGTAATGAGGTAAAAGCACATTCAAATACATTGCCTTGCTCACGGCCCGGTAATAAAGTAAAAGTACATTCAAACCCATTGTCCCGCTCTTAGCCCGGCAATGAGGTAAAAGTACATTCAAACTCGTTGTCCTGCTCATAGCCCGTTAACGAGGTAAAAGTACATTCACACTCGTTGCCCCGCTCATAGCCCGGTAACGAGGTAAAAGTACATTCAAACCTGTTGTCCCGCTCATAGCTCGGCAATGAGGTAAAGTACATTCAGGCCCATTGTCCCACTTATAGCCCGACGACGAGATAAAAGTACATTCAAATCCATTGTCCCGCTCATGGCCTGACAATGAGGTAAAAGTACAATCAAGCTCGTTGTCCTGCTTATAGCCTGGCAATGAGGTAAAAGTACATTCAAGCCCATTGTCCTGCTTACAGCCCGATAATGAGGGAAAAACCCAACGCGACCCCATTGTCTTGCTTATGGCCTGACAATAGGACGAAAAAATAAATTCAAACCCGTTGCCCTACTCATAGCCCGACAACGAAGGAAAAACGAACTCAAGCCCATTGTCTTACTCTCTGCTTGACAACAAATGAAAAAAAGTGCAAACCTATTGTCCTACACACAACACCAAAACTGGGAGCAAAATCAAACTCATTGTTCTGTGCACAGTTCGACATCTATGGAAAGTGAACTTACTAGTATATCTACCTCATACTTCTGCAAAGGAATTGAAAATCACTAGAGCCTAGAAATTTAAAAGCACGGTGCACAAACAAGATTGAGAGGATGTGTAGAAGATGAAGCAGCTAGAAGAGAAGTAATGTTCAAAAGTTTACAGGACAAGATACTCTTTCACTCAAAGCTCCCAACTAAAAGAGTAGGGAGCAATTGATATGCCCGGCAAACTTGGAGAATCACAAGACCTAAAAGAGTTGTGAGACATGGACATGAAGTCCAAAGGCCCAACGGGTTGTAGAAGATCAAGGAAACAAGTAGAAGGAGCAAGAGGTCGAGCCAAGACCAAGTGGGGAGGACCCACTTGGTTATGCCAAGTGGGTACAACACTACTTTGGTTTTTCGAGTATAACTCTCTCATATGAGCTCCGATTGAGGTGATTTAAAGTCCTTTCAAAAGCTAAGATAATTATCTACAACTTTTATGTTTTTCATTTTGAGAGATTTAGACTTCATCAAGGCTGAAATTGGGCTCTAAGTTGATGCACCTGCATGATTAAGGCTCAGAGTCAAGTATTGAAGGAAGATGGATCCGAACTAAGACAAAAGGGAAAAAGAAGATTTAAACCGAGTGGCCCCCACTCAGTTGGGAAAAAGAAGGCATAACCGAGTGGCCCCCCACTCGGTCATGACCGAGTAGCCCCTCACTCAGTCATGGGGAGACCAATTTTCCCTCACTTTTCATGACCCACTCATTTACGCCGAGTGGGTACGACACTATTTTGGTTTTTTGCATATAACTTTCTCATAAAAACTCTGATCAAGGTGATTCAAAGTCCTATGGAAAGATAAGAGAATTATCTAAAACTTTTGTGTTTTGAGTTTTAAGAGATTTGGGATAAATAAAGGTGTAAATCTGGAATGAATTTGAGGTACGGGAACTACTCAAGACCAAACCAAGGAAAAGGGCAAAAGAAGGCATGACTGAGTGGCTGCCCACTCGGTCATGACCGAGTACCCCCCCACTTTGTTATGACCGAGTGACCCCCCACTCAATCAGGCCCGAGTGGCCTCGGGCTAATCTCTCTTCTTTTCCCCCATAGACGGTGCCAATTGTTGTTACCGAAATACAACAATCTATTTTTATTGTGGACAGACGTAAAAGACTTGGGAGTCGTGCCTTCAAAGATGAGAGTCTTAACGAGTAACTGAATCTGGTAGCCAGGTAGATCTGGTGGTCCTATAGAGCTAATGGTCTAGTGGATCCGGTAGATCTACTCGGCTGTCAGATCCAACTGCTCAACAAATTCACTTGTTCATCAAACTTATGTCCACCCACAATTAAAAATAGATTGTTATATTTTGGCAACAACATCATCCATAAATAATCTCCCTGTGAATTGACTCAGAGTCACCAAAATATAAATTTAAAATTGTACTACATGAACACTCGCACACTATCGAGTATAATTTCCCTACACCTTCTTTACTAAGAGGATTAATGTTTAATTAATTTGGTTATAGTTTTGATAAATAAATGTGCAAGATAGCGTAGCAATCAGCAGGTACTGGAAAAAGTATCAAAATTAAGAGGAGTTGGGTCAATTGCAACTCTCAAAGACAGGACAAGAGGCTCTAGTATGACAATAACACCATGGGTGTGTGGCTTGTAACAGTCGATCTAAGCCTAAGGACAAAGGCTGAGGACTAGTAATAGGCTTGTGACTAATGATTATCGAAGCAGTTAGGCTAGCACGCAATAAGGGTGTGAGGCCCATGAGTCAAAGCTACTTAGTGAACTGCGAAAACGGTCAGAAGCCAAAGTTTGGGTAGCACTGTGGTTGTTATGTTTGGACTAGAATCCAATTTTCAAGGGAACGGAGCACTGTGATAGGATTCCTAACTGTCTATGTATGGGTGTGAAGCTTTTGAGATTGGCAAACTATGACCGAAGATTCATGAGGGATTCTCTGAAATAGTTGTTTCCATGATAGGACTCGTGAAGAGAAGAAAGTGGGAATGGTTTGTCAGGTGTAGGGAGAGCTTGCAATAGATCAAAGGATTGGATTGCGTGTTAATGTAACATAGATGGATGATCAAGTATGGATCATGCCAAGGCAAGGTGAACTACTTGACGTATGTCTTGTAGCTAGCAGCTATGGTATGTGCTCTTGAGGTTATGGAGGCACTACCTGTTAGTGTAGGTGCTCTAGACCCATTCAGATTGGAAAAATTATACACTGACATTTGTAATCATATTTATTAAATAATAAGAAGTTATTTAAATTCACAAGAAGTCATTCCATTAAACTCTTGTTACTATTGTAATGACCGGATGAAACTAGATAGAAGTCTATATGATGTATATTGTGATTAATCTATAAAGATGTGAGATGATGCATCACAATTTCTAGATATCTTTAAATGTCCCAAGTCGTAGCAATGTCAAGAATGGACATTGATAATTGCAGTAAACATGCATATGCTATGTTTTTGCTATGTGACAACAATGGGGATCTCACACCCATAGGCATGGGAATGCCTAGACTAGTACATAGGTGACCAATGTTAGAGAACGTGTCACTAGACATAACTCGCCATGAGAATCTATTTTGATTATATGTTGATGGAATTCTCATATGAGATGGGTGTAACTAATCCTTGGACCTAAGGTTATCATAGTCATCTCATAAGAAGACCGATATACCTAGACAAAAGCTGCATGTTTGCGATTGTTGGGCATATCGTGAGGCTTATAGAGATGGCTGCATAACCAAGATAAGACTCATCTATCCCTTGATAAAGGATGATGTATCTAAGGCTCTTTCGGTGGATATTCACTTTAAATCCATGGCCATGGTGAAAGAGATCAATAAGAAGTTATTGATTCACTTTCTATTAAGTTAGGATATCCGAAGAACCGAAGAAAACTCATGTGATTGTAATCAAGCAACACATCACCACACTTGAGACCACATAAGATACATTGACAAGAGGATTGAATTACACGGTAACCATGCTCGTGAAAAGTTATTTATGGATTATGAATAGTTCTGAATAATTGGGTAGACATGACGCCTTGCTAGAGGCCAATCTTGTCTTATGTGTTTATACCGACACATTGCCAACATATTCGAAACTCTAATGAGTCATACGCAATATGTACGGTCTTTGGCTTAAACCAAGAAAGCAGATGTATGATTAAGTGGGACACTTTAGTAAGAAGTTGTGTCGTCATAGGTTCCCACAGAAAAAGAACAAATAGACGTAAAGACGTCGATATGACGAGGGGTCGTCATAAAGGAAAAAGTTTCCTAAAATGACAATTAATTAAATTAGAATGGATTTTCTAATTTAATATTTGGGATTAAATTAATACTTGGGCTAAATATTAAATTAATATTTGGGTTAAATTAGATTTGGGTTAAATATTAAATTAAATATTATATTTGGACTTGAATTAGATTTGGGTCAAATATTTTATTTAAACTTATAATTAGATTTGGGCTATTTAATTAAACTTCTAATTGGACTAGAATAAATCCATTTAATTAAGTTCTTAGTTGAACTAGGATAAATGGGCTGGCCCGATCAATTATGGTTTAAGAAACCCTATGAGGCTTCTCTATAAATACCCCTTTAAGGGTTGCCCAAATTAAGCTTTTATTTTTTGGTTTTCAAGAGTTGAAAAATTATTCTTTTTCATCCATACACAAGCCACAAAAGGAGAAGGAGCTAGCACTCTCATTCCGCTCTCCTCGCCAATGGACAGGTGCCACGTATCACGAGTTAGAGGCCGGACGCTTGGACAGTTCAAATCCGTGAACGACTCAAAAATCTAAAGGTTAGATTTATTTTATTATGTATGTGATTGTTTAATTTCGATGTTGATCCAATCGTCGGGATCAGGGTAAGGTTCAAAATTTTTGAACTACATTGCTTGCTCGATACCGATCTTGCTAAACTTTCAGCGGTATCAGAGCCATCGTCGAAAATTTTCAATTCCTTATGTGCGGATTCGATTATGTTAATATTTGAGAACTTAATAAATATTGTTGTGTTTGTATTTTTGGATTGCAAAATGTTTCTTGTTGAAGGGCAAAAAGGTCGTGTGTGACACAAAAAGGGCGAAACAGGGATTCGAGGTGTATACGGATACACCAAAGGGTCGAAAGTCACAGCCACGTGGTGCCCACGAGCGTAGCACCTGGCCTGACGCAATAGTGGGCGCACAATCTACTTGTTCGCCACCCGCAACCAACCCACGACCGGTGACTCGTGTGCGACCCACAGCCAACCCGCGCAGCCCGTGCTCCCCCTTCAGCATGCAACCTGTGTGACAGGCGAGGCCAGTAGCCTCTCTACCCCTCCGCTACCTCGAGCTGTGTTTTGGCCCTTCCCCGAGGCGCACGACGAGTACCTAGGCTGACCCTTCGGTGGCCCAATGCATTTCGTTCCCTCAAGTGAGCCCAACCAAATTGTTTGGTATTTTTTGGGTTTTCTTTGGTCCAATCCGTGAGTGTATAACACTTATGAGTCGTGATTGAAATGGGCCAGGGCCGTTAATTGGGTGTTTTATTAATTATTGGGCTTCTAGTGCATGTTTGACATGCATTAGTTGATCCAAGGCCTGTTAAGCTTTGTTAGTTGGATTAATGGATAAAGCCTAAGCCCAAATACAATTGAAAAAATTTTTTTTTTCCAAAAATTATACAAATTTTAATTTATTGAAAACGTTTTAATGAGATTCATGCAACAATTAATTAACATAATCTAAATGAATCAATAAGATTGATTGCATGGGTGTATGGTATGGATCGAGTCAACCATTTATTTTATGTTGGGAATGAATGCTTGTAAATTTGGTTTTCAAAATAGGGACTGCGTGTCCTGCCTCTCTTATACTCTAATGTACATTCTCTTCTCATCTCACTCCCCCCGAATGTAACTCGGGGTTTCTAATTCTATGTGATGTATGTAAAATAGAATAGAGTAGTGATAGTTGTAGTTTGTATGAAGAGCAAGAGATGAAGCCAAATTGAAGACAAGATTCAAATACCAACGAAGGCTTGAAGAATGTGCTTGGGAAGCAGGTTGTGATTCTTCACCTAGGTTTGACCCGCTAGCTTCCCTTTTATGGCTCGAGGGGGTTAGCAGTAGTTATCCATACCATACGCCGGTTTGAGTCATTTATTATGCATTATTAATTTGATTAATTGCATGTGATGAGACCTAAATAAATAAATAATAAATCCCTCATTTATATTAAGCCAACTTGTCTTCCATCATTATGAGGCATTAGGTTTCTAGATGGCACTTGATTTATTGAGTCACTTAAGTCATGTGTTACCTATGATACCTGTGTTTCATGGGCCATGAGATGTCCCTGAATGATGGGTCTGACTTAACTAGAAAGGTGGGTTTGTTGAGTCACTCAAGGCTCACTTGTGGCGCCCTGTTCCCACTTACGGGTGCCACTCGTGAACAATCACCCGAACTGCTCACATGCCCGGCCATTCGTGAAGAGCGGACTATGTTTCAACACGAAACACCCTAAGTGGGAACTAGGCTTCATCCTTCCCTTCCCTCAACCCAGAATCCACTAACAGATTTGAGTTTTAATCATACCACACATAGCTAATTAATTTCCACTAAGATTACCCAATCATCATCATTTTTTTAATTCCTTTTCTTTCCAAGAATTATGTCGGGCTTCATATAATTTAAAATTCCAAACATCCCATTGGTTTAACTAATTTAGAGGAAAAATTTATAATTTTCATTTTCCAAAAATTCGGCAATTATCTCAAAAATGCCCAACAAATTTATAATTTATAATTTTCATTTTGAAAATATCTCTAGGGCCCAAATTCAACCAAGAAATGCCCCCAAAATTCCAAAATTTCCAAATCTTTTAAAGAAACATGGCCAGTGGGGCCAGTTAACCCGCCACACAGGGCCCCACGGTGTGCTGGCCATAGGCCGCATGCGCCTGCCATGCGCCCTAGCCCTCGTCCAAGCGCCCCAGCGCCCTCGCCCTTAAACAAACTCTTGATGTTTCCACAACATACGTCAAATACCCACTATTTTTCCATAATAGCTTACACAACAAGAAAAAAATATATAATTTCTTACACCCTCTCATGGTGCTTATTACGACATACATCAACACAACAAAGAAATAGGCTTCCATAAGCCATAGAAAGAGCTTGAATCTTCATTCTTATGCTATCCATCCTTGCCTTGACAACCTATATGTGAGGGTAAAAACTCCATGAGCTATTAAGCTCAATAAGGGTGCAATGACAATAAGTATGACCATGAATATAAAATGTGATGCCAATGCATGCAATGCAATAAATTTAGGGCTTTCACATCCTCACAACCACCTTGGTTTGAGGCTTAATCCTACTCTACCCCACACAACCTCATGGCCATAGGTCCTTGAACACAAACAACATGCCATTGCACACATATTTGCTCATGAACCATACTTACAACCATGCAAAGCCACCATTGTTGGATCCTAATGATGGAAAATATATCCCAAGAGGGGGGGTGAATTGGGATTAGGTAGATTTTCAATACTTTTAAAACTTTGATGGATGGCAAAACACTAGGTTTCGAAATATAGAGCTTATGTTTCGAAATAAGCCTTTCTGTTAAGTAGGTTTCGAAACCTACTATATATGTTTCGAAATATAGCTCACTGTTTTACAAGTTTCGAAATATGAAATGTATGTTTCGAAATCTACTTCACTGTTTTGCTTGGTTCGAAATCTTTTGACTTATATTTCAAACTAATGATCTTTGGTAAAGATGATTTACATAAGTAAAATTATACCAAAGATGTTTGTATATCAAATATATGTTTTCTATGTATATGTATAAGCTTATGCTCAAGAAAACTATTTTAGCCTTTGATAACAAAACTTATGAAAACATGTGCAATAGGCAATAATGATACATGAAAGCTAAAGAACACTTGCACACAAGATTTATAGTGGTTCGGCACTCGCCTACTCTACTACCTTCAAGCTTACCCACTTGAAGGATTTTGCAATCCCAATCACTTTTACTTAGTGATCACCACAACAAGGGTTTTACCTCGGTTCACCCCAAAACCTTACAAAATGAGTTTTTACGGGGTCAACTCAAACCTAGCACCAAGTGAGTTTTAGGCTTAACTCAAACCACGATGATTTTTAGGCTCAACTCAAACATTTACACCAAATGAGTTTTAGGCTAAACTCAAACCTTTACAACATTTACAAGATAATCAAATTTATCTTTACAACTGAAAGAGAAATAAATGCCTTACCACATGGTTGTACAAACCTCTTAACTTGAGGTGAGGAGAGCTGGAGGATGATGTTCGTTGTTTACACTTGCTTCTCCTTTTTCACATCACAATGCACACCAATGAATGAATGGATCTTCATTGAATCCTTGTCAAACGGATTTAGATCATTTGTGCTTGTGTGTGTGTCTCCAGTGTGTTCTCTCTTTGTATCTTGTTCTTGCTCAATCTTCTTATTCTTGTCTTCAAATACCTGCTATTTATACCAAGAGATAGAAATCTGGCCGTTTATAGCCTTTAGAGACAAGACAGCAAAGTAGGTTTCGAAACATGCAAAGTGTGTTTCGAAACATCACAAAAATGCACTAAGGTTTCGAAACATAGACAAGAGGTTTCGAAGCATACAAGCTTCCAGCTAGACAAAGCACTTAAAGACAGCAGACAAGTGGGAGACAGAATCTTACACCTACTTTGAATATTTAAAAGGCACTCACATTCAAATTCAAATTTGAATCTCTTAAGCATGGAGAGTGCAATAAATAAATGATAGAGAAACATTTTGATAAAATACAAAATTGCAGAACAAATGCATCTCGGTTTTCAAATGAATCTGCTGACAGAATGTCAGAGGTTTTGAAACATGACATGATAGGTTTCGAAACATACCTCTCTGGAGAAGAGGTTTCGAAACATGATGCATATAAGTTTCGAAACATGCCTCTCTGGAAATGAGGTTTCGAAACATGATATGGAGGTTTCGAAACATAGTCTAAAACCTGATTTGAAAACACATACAATGCATAGATGTTTTGAAATAGCATACATACAAATCATTGAAAACCATTTCAAAGGGGTTTCGAAACATGCATAGAAACATGACAGAGTTTCAGAAACATTTGCTTGAAAGCACAATCCACAGCATGTATACACCACAGCTTTATATTTTACCTTTATTTACTTTAATACATAAATGTAAATAACGAAGTACCCCCTATTTGGATTCAATAAAAATACTTAGAAAATCAAAATCTAAATATATAAGAAAGTAGATTTTGGGTTTTAGTACAAACTCAAGTTTTATCAATAAACCCACCTCCAAAATATATACTTTCTATTTAATGAAAAATTCATTAAAAATCATTTTAGCACTAATGAATGATAGATATCAAATTACCGGGAGTTAGTTTTCTAAAAAGAAAACTCTTTCTTATACTTCTCCTTATAAGGTGCTAATCTCCCAAACTTAGCCAAAAACAGGGTTTTCATTTTCACACAGTGAAACATGATATTCAAATTGATATATATTAAAAACCACATAGTTGATTCATGACTTAGGGATTAAACCAATATATGTTTTTCATCATTAAAACTATTGTACAAAAAGTACAACAACATTCTCCCCCTTTTTGATGATGACAAAACCTTAAATCAATTTCACATATTCCTTTCCCTAAAATCATATATCTCTCTCCCTTTTTCTAAACATTTTTTATTTAACATATATCTCTCCCCCTTTTTGTCATATATCAAAAAGGTGTATCTTTAAAAAATAATCTCCTTATTAAACCAAAAAAATAATTTCTCTCCCTTTTTAACTCTCCCCCAACAATTTAACATATCTTAAAATAGATAATCGTTGTTGCCAAAATACAACAATCTATTTTTATTGCGGACAGACGCAAGTATCTCGGGAGTCGTGCCTTCGCTGATGAAAAATCTGGATGAGGAATTGGATCTGATGGAGTCTCAGATCTGACAAACCAACAGAGCTGATGGTCTGATGAGCTGATATTCTTGTGGGTTGAGGGTCTGGCGGCCTCAAAATGATTTGGTGGCCTCAAGGTGACGAGAGGTCTCGGAGCGATCGGGTTGCCACGGAGTGACGGGAGACCTCAAGGTGACGAGAGGCCTCGGAGCGATCGGGTGGCCTCAAGGTGACGAGAGGCCTCGGAGCGATCTGGTGGCCTCAAGGTGACGAGAGGCCTCGGAGCGATCTGGTGGCCTCAAGGTGACGAGAGGCCTCGGAGCGATCTGGTGGCCTCAAGGTGACCGAGTGGCCTGAAGGTGACCGAGTGGCCTGAAGGTGACCGAGTGCCTGAAGGTGACCGAGTGGCTGAAGGTGACCGAGTGGCCTTGTGACCGAGTGGCTGAAGGTGACCGAGTGGCTGAAGGTGACCGAGTGGCCTTGTGACCGAGTGGCCTAGTGACCGAGTGGCCTAGTGACCGAGTGGCCTACAAAACGAGAGCACCGTTAGGGCGCGGGTGGGGGTCCCCGCGCAAACCCTCCGATGCTTAAGTTAGATCTCGAGAGAAAATGCAAAAATGTACTTCAATTGCTCAAAGTAGCGTACCTTAAGTCGGAAATCAAGTCTTGTATTTATAGTGGAGGAGAGAGGGAGTTCTCGCGATATTTTCGGCGGGAATCTTGGGGCCCGTTTCGAAATTCTCGGGGCCCATGGGCTGGACCACGAAGGGTCTCGGGCGATGTCGGGTGACCCCCCCACTCGGGTGGGGGGTCCTTCTCGGAGGCTGCAGAGGGTTCGGGTGGCCTTGGCCACCCGGTCGTGCCGAGTGGCCTTGGCCACTCGGTCAGTTCGAGTGGCCAGGCCACTCGGCATACCACTCTCTTGCGTCGAGTGGCTTAGGCCACTCGACCATGACCGAGTGGCCGAGGCCACTCGGTCAGGCCGGGTGGCCGAGGCCACTCGGTCATGCTGGGTGGCCGAGGCCACTCGACCATGCCGGGTGGCCGAGGCCACTTGGTCATGCCGGGTGGCCTTGGCCATTTGGCCCTGCCGGGTGGCTTTGGCCACTTGGCTCGGTCACTCGTCATGACCCCCCTTGGTCTAGCCAAGGGGGTCTTTTTTTGCTTCCTTGCTGCCGCTATTGTCTGCCTTCATCTTTTCAGGTACATCAATTGCTCCCTACTTTTTTAGTCGAGAAGTCGGGTAAAAGAGTATAAGTTTCCCGAAATTTTACATCGTCGTTTTTTGTCTTCTTTGCTTTCTTTGGTAGGCCATTTACGCGCTTTTATTCTTCATTTTCTGTATCTTTTTCGGAAATTTTGGTATTTTCCACTTTTTGAGCTCCTATAAATAGGGAGTCAAGTCTTCATTTGATTCACAAGCACGTCACTTTCAAACTCGAATTCTCTCAGGTCTCGGCGTGTTTTCTGGGCCACGTCTCGCTTTCACTGAGGGATGGGGTGATTTATAGGCCACTCGGCCATGACCGAGTGGCCTTGTGTGCGACAAAGGGCCACTCGGTCATGACCGAGTGGCCATGTTTTTCGACCGAGGCCACTCGGTCATGACCGAGTGGCCCTGATTTCCGGCCGAGGCCACTCGGTCATGACCGAGTGGCCCTGATTTTGGGCCGAGGCCACTCGGTCATGACCGAGTGGCCATGTTTTTGGCTGAGGCCACTCGGTCAGGGCCGGGTGGCCCCTTACTCGGTTGCGGCCGAGTGGTTTCGGCCTTCTGTAGGCCTTTTATGCCTTTAATTGCTCGACTTTTCTTCGATAGCCCCTTTCTTCTGCCTTATACTGATGTTTTTGTTTTTTTGTGCAGGTGTTTTGTTTGCTGTGACCTTTCGTCTTCTCTCTTGTAACCAGGTAACAATCTCGAATTTCTTGAATATGTCGAGGAGAAGACCGGCATCACCCCCTAGCCCCGCGCACATCCCTGATACCTCAAGCTCTCGGCTTCGATATGATGCTTTCGAGAAGATTTATGACGCCACACCTTCTGGTTTCATGGTGAGGTATCCTCGCCTCGACGAGCCAGATCCTTCCCAAGTAGATGAGGGCTCATTGGGAATTCATTTTGCTTCGTTTGAGGTGGGGCTCCGTTTTCCCCTTCCACCTTTCGCCATGGCATGGCTACGGCATTATCAGATTGTTCCTGCCCAACTTCACCCTAATGGTTGGGCCCAGATGGTCTGTTTTTCTGTGCTTTGCCAGCAGAGGGATGTACCCCCTTCTCTGATGCTTTTCAGTTGTTTTTATCGGTTGCGAAAAGCTAGTAAGGACCGTGCCCTTTATACGCTCCAAAAGATTCGTGGCTTCGAGTTGTTCGACGCTCTACCAAATAAGATTAATCGGTTTGAAAAGCGATGGGTAGTGATAGGACCTCCGCCTACTTGGGATGCACCTCTGCACTGGAATCATCAGGATGCTAGCCAAGGGTTCCCTCCTTGTAAGGAAGTTCGGGGTGTATATCGTCGTCTTGTAGAGATGCTATCAGCACAAGGCCCCATCGATTTAATGAGCCTCTTGACGGTGGAGAACTTCAGAGCCGCGGGCTGGGGGGTTGTAACGCCAACTGCTCCTCCTCAGCCTTCTATGCTGTCCAATCAGGAAATGGAAGGGGTCGAGGAGGAGGAGATGGAAATGCCTGAGTCGTCTTCGCATCCTCCTTCGATCCTCAGGAGGAAAACACTCCTGGGGGTAGAATATGTTTTTGACGTTGCCTTCTTTTCTTCTTTATTATATTTATTTTTCCCATTTTGAAGGTTTTGCTTTGATTTTTCGCAGAGATGGCTGGAGTGAGTAGGTTGAGGGAGATGCGTAGACTCCAACGTGAAGAGGAGGCGCGTGCTGCTACATCGTCCGAGGTTCCTTCCCCAAGTATTGAGGGAGCTACAAGATCTCGTCCTCCTCGTTCTCGCAGGCCTGCCGGCGTTTCTCCAACAGGGGTGGAAAGGCGGCGTCGCCCGAGAAGTGATCCCTCAAGTGCTGAGTTTCCTTCCCAAACGGAAAGTGCTCCATCGATTCCTCTTTTTCATGAAGAAGCAGTCGATATCCCCTCTCCTGCTCCCAGTTCTCGAGGGGGGCGAAGTTCGTCCTCTCGGTTTGCTGGTGATATGGCCCGAGTGGAGGAAGAATGTCGCCATCCTGTTATTCCAAATAGAAAAGATAGTCGTCGTCTTGAAGGCGAGAAGTCATTGAGGCCACCTCCTATACTTCCCCCTCCAGGGGATGTGAGGCGTACTATGATCCTTGGAGATGGTAGGAAGCTCATGGGTCGAGACTTCGAAGTTTCTCCAGGCGTGTTGGAGACAGACTCCGTTACTGAACCAGGAATTGGTGCTCGTCTCATTTATTCTACCATTCTCCCTCGAGAGGAGCGACGATTTATTGGCGGCAACTATGCTCAAACCAGAGATGAGGTAGAGCAGCTTCTAGTGCAGGGGGTCCAAGGGATGGTCGCTTCCAACGCCAGGGACAGGGCCTATCGTGAACAGGTGGAGGCCCAGATGTCAGATTGGAGGCGACGCCAAACTTCATGGAATGATGAGCGTCAGGTGCTAAAAGGACGCGCTCGTCGGGCGGAGCTTGGGATGAAGAATGCAGAGGAAGAGATTGGGCGTATGAATGAGCGATTGTCTGAGGCTTCCGCTGGTAGCTCGAGTCTTCATAAGGAGAACGAAGATTTATGCTCTAGGCTTGGAGCTGAAGAGCAAAAGAATGTGGAGTGGGCGGCGCGACACGAAGCGCTCATGCAAGAACACTCCTTACGTCTGTCTGAACTGAAGATTAGCCGTAGGGATGCCCGGGAGACTCGTGCTCAAGCAGTGAAAGAATATCGTCTCTCGAAAGATTGTCAAGATAGGAAGGGAAAGTATGCTTCAGGCTATCTGAAGTATGGTTTTTACCTTGCTTGCACCCATCTGGAATCTCAGCGCCCAGGAGAGAGTTTTCCTGAACTTTTTCTTACCCCCGAGGTTGAAGAGTCTCATGAGGTGGATTGGCGTCAATATGAACCAAATGAGACCATGAGTCCTCCTTCTTATTTGGACTCTTATTTGGTGGACGATTTGGATAATCTGACGGGCCCTTGGGATCCGTTTCCTTTTAAGAGTGGGGGAGGAAGCACGTCGGCCGATCCCGGAGTCGTTGGAGAAGCCTCTGGTGTAATTGCTGAAGACTCCCCTCATGCGGCCGAGGCTGAGGAAGGGGAACTTCCCACAGCGTCTCCTGAGGTTCCTGTTGTGTCCTTTGGGTCTACTCGGCGTTCGTCTCGCAGATCTCGCTCCCGTGAGTAGGTCCCCATTGTAGTTTGTTTTTCGCTGTTGCTGCTGCTTCCTCTTTTTTTTTTTTTCTTTTTTTGTAATAGAACTATGCTTTATCAATGAAATATTTTCTTCTTGGTCCTATCCGGAGTGTCTTGTTCTTTTATTGTTGGATTTACTCTTTCTTTGCTACCGTTGGTTATCTCTGGCTGTCGTCTCTGAAATGAGGCCAAGACCTCCTGTTCGTTTTTGAATTATGCACGATATGTTGATTCTGAGCATATTTCTCCTCGTTGTCGGGCTATAAGCGGGACAATGGGCTCTATCGTGTTTGACCACGTTGCCGGGCCGTAGGCGGGACAACGGGCTTGATCGAATTTTACCTCGTTGCCGGGCCATAGGCGGGACAACGGGCTCGATCGTGTTTGACCACGTTGCAGGGCCGTAGGCGGGACAACGGGCTTGATCGAATTTTACCTCGTTGCCGGGCCATAGGCGAGACAACGGGCTCGATCGTGTTTGACCGCGTTGCCGGGCCGTAGGCGGGACAACGGGCTTGATCGAATTTTACCTCGTTGTCAGGCCATCGGCGGGACAACGGGCTCGATCGTGTTTGACCACGTTGCCGGGCCGTAGGCGGGACAACGTGCTTGATCGAATTTTACCTCGTTGCCGGGCCATAGGCGGGACAACGGGCTCGATCGTGTTTGACGTCGTTGCCGGGCCGTAGGCGGGGCAACGGGCTTGATCGATTTTACCTCGTTGCCGGGCCATAGGCGGGACAACGGGCTCGATCGTGTTTGACCACGTTGCCGGGCCGTAGGTGGGACAACGGGCTTGATCGATTTTACCTCGTTGCTGGGCCATAGGCGGGACAACGGGCTCGATCGTGTTTGACCACGTTGCCGGGCCGTAGGCGGGACAACGGGCTTGATCGATTTTACCTCGTTGCCGGGCCATAGGCGGGACAACGGGCTCGATTGCGTTCGACCTCGTTGCCGGGCTGTAGGCGGGGCAACGGGCTTGATCGATTTTACCTCGTTGCCGGGCCATAGGCGGGACAACGGGCTCGATCGTGTTTCTGTAAAAATGGCATTCATATAGGCACAAGCATTTTTTACGTGGTTCGGCAAAGTGTGCCTACGTCCACGGTCCTGTTCAGGACTTTATATTATTGCAGATAGTTGTTCAGGTACATCGTTTGTATACAGCTTCAGATAATTCAGATTCCATGTTTTTCCCATGGTGTCTCCTTCAAGAGTTTGTAAAATGCAAGTGTTGGGTCCGATCAGATTTAGGATACGATATGGTCCTTCCCAATTGGCTCGTAGCTTTCCATCTTCCCTTAGCGCGTTGGTTACGACGGATCTCCGAAGTACTAAATCTCCTTCTTTCATGGGTCTATTCTTAACCCGAGAGTTGAAATAACTGGCTATTCTTCTCTGATATGCGGCTATTTTCATGGCAGCGTTTTCTCTCTGCTCTTCTATCAGGTCCAAATTTTCTCGCAATGCTTCAGAATTCCTCGCACCATCTTCTTCTTCATATGCCATTAACCTTGGAGAATTTGCTAAAATTTCTATGGGAATCAAGGCTTCTGTCCCATATACAAGGTTGAATGGAGTTTCTCCAGTAGCTACTCTACTAGTCGTCCGATAAGCCCATAAAATGGTGGGTAGCTCATCTGCCCATGTGCCTCTGGCTCCTTCAAGTCGAGTTTTTAAGCCATGTAATATGGTTCGGTTACTGACCTCAGCTTGTCCATTAGCTTGGGGGTATGCCACTGAGGCGAACCTTAGTTGAATCCCTAGACTGTCGCAAAATTTTTTAAAGGAGTCACAATCGAATTGTTTCCCATGATCCGTGACGATGATTCTGGGTATTCCAAATCGACAAACAATGGCTTTCCACACCATCGCTTCTATTTTTCGTGCTGTAATGGTGGCCAACGGCTCAGCTTCAATCCATTTGGTGAAGTAGTCAGTAGCTACTATTAAAAATTTTCTTTGCCCGGGTGCTTGAGGGAAAGGTCCCAGAATGTCCAAACCCCACTGAGCGAAGGGTATAGGTTGGAATGCAGGCTGCAGCTGGGATATTGGAGCAGATTGGACTGGAGCATGTCGCTGGCATTTGTCACATGACTTGACTTTCTTTAGCGCGTCTGACCTTAGTGTGGGCCAGAAGAAACCAGCTCTTAATATTTTAGTCGCCAGGGCTCTTGCTCCCAGATGTTCTCCACATATTCCACTGTGAGCTTCTGCTAGGATATATTCGGCCTCTTGAGGGCCTAAGCACTTGAGAAGAGGTGTAGTGTAAGCTCGCTTATATAATATCCCATCTATGATAGTGAATCTTGAAGCCCGCATCTTAAGCTTTCTCATTTCTTGTGAGTCGTCTGGCAATTCGTTGTTAGTGAGGTAATGGTAGAAGGGCGATCTCCAGTCTGTCCTCGTCTCAATGCACAATGCTTCTTTTTCTTCAATGCTTGGATGGTGTAGCATTTCCACAAATACTACTCTTCCTGTTATTTCTCTGGTGGAGGCTAATTTAGATAAGGCATCAGCGTGCCCATTAAGAGATCTGTTTATTTGTGTTAATTCGAAACTTTGGAATGTTTGGGCCAGGTCTTTGACTTTACGCAAGTACTGAGCCATTACTTGTTCTCTGGTTTCGAATTGTCCCTGAAATTGCTGTACAATTAATTGAGAATCACTATGGGCAGTTAATCGTGTTACCTCCAATTTCTTTGCTATCTTCATTCCGGCGATTAAGGCCTCATATTCAGCCACATTGTTGGTACTTGAAAAAGCAAATCGTAGAGAATATTCCAGCGTTTCTCCTTCAGAGGATACTAATACTATTCCCGCTCTGCTTCCTTGTGAACCAGATGCTCCATCAACAAACAACAACCATACTCCTTGCTTGTTTTCTCCTGCTTTACTGGAGTGAGTGCATTCCACAATAAAGTCAGCCAGTGCCTGTCCTTTTATAGCTTGTCGAGGTTGATATTGGATATCATATTCGCTTAACTCAATGGACCATTTGGTGAGGCGACCCGAACATTCGGGTTTTTGCAAAATACTTCGCAGAGGCTGATCTGTAAGTACGACAATCGAATGGGCCTGGAAGTATGGCCTTAACTTCCTGGATGCATTTAGTAGGGCCAATGTCATTTTCTCCGCCACAGGATAACGTGTCTCGGGACCTTGTAATACCTTGCTGACGTAATATATTGGTCGATCCACCTGTCCCTCTTTTCTGATTAATACCGCACTGATGGCTTCATCACTGACCCCCAAGTACAAGTATAACGTCTCTCCAGTCTCTGGTCGTGTTAACAGGGGAACTCCTTTCAAATATTCTTTTAATGCTTCAAATGATTTCTGACACTGTTCGGTCCACTCAAACTTTTTACCTGCTCTTAATGTTCGTAAGAAGGGCAGCTCTCTTTCGGCTGACTTGGAGAGAAAACGTCCCAGGGCTGCCATTCGTCCTGTCAATCGCTGAACTTCTTTAGTTGACGTGGGTGGTTCCATATCCAATATTGCTTGAATTTTCTTAGGGTTAGCCTCGATTCCTCTTTGTGTGATCATGTATCCCAAGAATTTTCCTGACTGTACTCCAAATGCACACTTCGCGGGATTCAACCGCATGTTGTATTGCCTGAAGACCCCAAGCACCCGTGTTAGCTTTTCTACATGGGATTCATTCTCCCGACTTTTTACTATCATGTCATCCACATAGGCTTCCATTGTGTCGCCCAGCAGTTTTTTAAAGACCTTATTCACCATGCGCTGATAAGTGGCTCCGGCGTTCTTAAGTCCAAAAGGCATGACTTGGTAGCAGTATGTCCCTTTTTCAGTGATGAAGGACGTCTTTTCCTGATCTGGAGGGTACATTCTTATTTGATGGTATCCTGAGAATGCATCCAAAAAGCTTAAAAACTGGTATCCAGATGTTTCGTCCACGAGGCGGTCGATCCGTGGTAGCGGGTAGGAGTCTTTGGGGCACGCCTTATTAAGATTGGTGAAATCCACACAAACACGCCATTTTCCATTAGGTTTCGGGACCATCACAACATTGGCCAACCATTCTGGATATAATACTTCTCGAATGAAACCTGCCTTTAGTAGTTTGTCAACCTCCTCTTCTAGTGCATGTAGCCTATCAGGGGCAATGTTTCGCTTCTTTTGTCGGACTGGTTTGAAGTGAGGATCCGCATTCAAGTGATGGCATATTACTTCGGGACTAATTCCTGGCATATCTTTCGGTTTCCAAGCGAACACGTCTGAATTTTCTCGCAGGCATCTAGTGATTTCTTCTTTTACACGTTCCGGAAGCTGGGATCCCACATATGCCACTTTCTCATAATCTGATTCACTCAGGTGTATTACTTCCAATTCTTCAACAGGTTGAGGTTTTCGTGCAGCTCCTTCCTCCAATGATTTATGTATAGCTTTCTCGGCTATGGATAAGGTTTCTTCAGCTCTTTTCCCTTTTGTAGATGACACATAGCAAGTTCGTGCCTTCTTTTGATCTCCTCTAACATGTCCGACCCCAGCGGGTGTAGGAAATTTCATCAATAGGTAGCAAGAGGATACCACGGCCCTTAAATCGTTGAGTAATGGGCGTCCCAAGATCATATTGTATGCCGCCGAGGAAGTTTTAACCACCATAAAATTTGTTTGTCGAGTTACAAGTTGGGGGTCTTCACCTAGCGTGATAGGTAGTTGAATAGATCCCGCAACGGGCACTGCTTCTCCGGTAAAGCTATATAGAGGTGAGGATACTTTCTTCAATCGATCATGGGATAAATGCATTTGTTCAAAGCAGTTCCAATAAATCAGATTGACAGAGCTTCCACTATCCACTAAAATTCTACTGATGGGGTGCTTGGCTACGATTGCTGAGATAACCATGGGATCATCATGTGGGAGTATGATATCGCCTCGATCATTTGGAGCAAAGGTGATGGGCTCTTCATCGCCTCTTACCTCCATTACTGAGTTAACTTGGTAGGCTTGTCGCGCATATGCCTTTCGGGAGGCTGATGTGTCCCCTCCTAGGGTTTCCCCTCCGGAAATAACGTGAATGGCCTGGTGCGTCGGCTCATTGTCTACACGAGTGTCCTGTCGATGTTCTCTTCCTCTTTCTTGCTGCCTTGGGTTTGGTCTTTCATGCCCATCACGCCTGTCTTCCCTTTGTCGGGGTTCCCTGTTTTCTTCTTCTTCTTCCTTTCTCACGTACCTTTGTAAGTGTCCTTCACGGATGAGTATCTCAATCTGGTTTTTCAGTTCTCGGCAATGATCCGTGGAATGCCCCCGGGTTCGATGATATCTGCAGTACTCTCCTTGATTTTTCCCCATAGGTCGGTCAACTCTGCGAGGTAGTTTAAGGAGTCCTTCCCCTTCCACTGCAGCTAATATAGTTGATCGGGGCTGTAGAAGCCGAGTATAATGATTAAAGAGAGGTTTAGGTGCATCTGGACGCCTAACTCTTTCTTGTCGTCGGATAACCTCTTCTTCCCCTTCTCGCTCCTTTCTCTTCTTTTCTTTGTCTTCATTCCCTGCCACGTTCCTCATAATTTCAGTGTGGAGGATATACCTGTTTGCTCTGACAAATAGATCGGCTAGGGACGTTGGTGGGTCTAAAGAGAGTGACTCCTGTAGAGAAGTGAGGCGCGTCCCCTGAAGCATAGCAGATACTGCCACTTGGGCTGGCAAGTCGGGGATTTCAAGGGTGGCATTCCGGAATCTATCCACGAATTGTCGTAAGGATTCCTTATTCCCTTGTCGTATACTGAGCAAATAGGTGGCATCCTTTTTCCTTCGACTGTTAATCACAAAAGCTTTGGTAAACTCTGTCCTAAGATGTCCAAATGAGGAAATAGAGGATTCTGGAAGGCTGTTAAACCATGTTCGAGCATGTCCTGTCAGTGTTAGGGAAAATGCTCGACACATTATGTCATCATCCCACCCATGCAACATCATTAATGACTCATAATTCTGAACATGATCATATGGATCATCTTTTCCGGAGTAGAGGGTGATTTGTGGCATTTTGAATTTTCGAGGAAGTGGTCTCTCCAATATATCTGTCGTAAAAGGACTTTTTCTTCGTTGGTACTCTTCTGTTGCAGGGATCAACTTTTTCCGCTCAAGCACTTCTTCTACTACTCGTTTCATATCATCCCTCATAGTAGCTGTTGTTTGATTGTCATATCTTGTTGGGGTACTGCCCACTATTTCATGATACCTTTGTCTTTGGGGACTTCTGGTCCTGTTCTCCATTTTGGGGTTTTCATTTCTTCGTGGTACGGAACGAGGGTTCTTCCTTGGAGGTGGTGACCTAGGCCTACCCTCTTGTCTAGGCGTAGATCGAGAATGAGAATCAGGAGTCGCTTCTTGGTAGGAATCGGCCCCTGCCTCGGGTTGAGGTTCGGGGAATGGCATAAACTTTTTCAGAGTATCAGGTAACGTTCCAACAGGCATCATACCTTGGAGGATTCTAGCCATGTCTCGAAGTGCTTGCATACCTTCAACGTGTTGTTGTCTCAGTGCTTCGTATTCTTCCCACGGTATCGTATGTGGTGGCTGTCGTGAAGCCCCAGCTTGATCAGTAGGAGGTAGCCTTGAGCTGATAAGTGGTGGTGATGGGACTGTTTGGTTCCCCACCTGCGGGATGGAGCGATCGTCTCCTTCAGGTTGAGCATTATGTGGGGGAGGAGGTGCTCCTTGTTGCTGAGTGTTTCGTGGTGGTAGGCGCGTTTCTACGCCTTGAGAGAGAGTTCGTCGGTGTCCACGGGTGTTTGCCATTCTTGAGTTGACTTTTTGTCTTGCATTTCCCACAGACGGCGCCAATTGTTGTTGCCAAAATACAAAAATCTATTTTTATTGCGGACAGACGCAAGTATCTTGGGAGTCGTGCCTTCGCTGATGAAAAATCTGGATGAGGAATTGGATCTGATGGAGTCTCAGATCTGACAAACCAACAGAGCTGATGGTCTGATGAGCTGATATTCTTGTGGGTTGAGGGTCTGGCGGCCTCAAAATGATCTGGTGGCCTCAAGGTGACGAGAGGTCTCGGAGCGATCGGGTGGCCACGGAGTGACGGGAGACCTCAAGGTGACGAGAGGCCTCGGAGCGATCGGGTGGCCTCAAGGTGACGAGAGGCCTCGGAGCGATCTGGTGGCCTCAAGGTGACGAGAGGCCTCGGAGCGATCTGGTCGCCTCAAGGTGACGAGAGGCCTCGGAGCGATCTGGTCGCCTCAAGGTGACCGAGTGGCCAAAAGTGACCGAGTGGCCTGAAGGTGACCGAGTGGCTGAAGGTGACCGAGTGGCTGAAGGTGACCGAGTGGCCTTGTGACCGAGTGGCTGAAGGTGACCGAGTGGCCTTGTGACCGAGTGGCTGAAGGTGATCGAGTGGCTGAAGGTGACCGAGTGGCCTTGTGACCGAGTGGCCTAGTGACCGAGTGGCCTACAAAACGAGAGCACCGTTAGGGCGCGGGTGGGGGTCCCCGCGCAAACCCTCCGATGCTTAAGTTAGATCTCGAGAGAAAATGCAAAAATGTACTTCAATTGCTCAAAGTAGCGTACCTTAAGTCGGAAATCAAGTCTTGTATTTATAGTGGAGGAGAGAGGGAGTTCTCGCGATATTTTCGGCGGGAATCTTGGGGCCCGTTTCGAAATTCTCGGGGCCCATGGGCTGGACCACGAAGGGTCTCGGGCGATGTCGGGTGACCCCCCCACTCGGGTGGGGGGTCCTTCTCGGAGGCTGCAGAGGGTTCGGGTGGCCTTGGCCACCCGGTCGTGCCGAGTGGCCTTGGCCACTCGGTCAGTTCGAGTGGCCAGGCCACTCGGCATACCACTCTCTTGCGTCGAGTGGCTTAGGCCACTCGACCATGACCGAGTGGCCGAGGCCACTCGGTCAGGCCGGGTGGCCGAGGCCACTCGGTCATGCCGGGTGGCCGAGGCCACTCGACCATGCCGGGTGGCCGAGGCCACTTGGTCATGCCGGGTGGCCTTGGCCATTTGGCCCTGCCGGGTGGCTTTGGCCACTTGGCTCGGTCACTCGTCATGACCCCCCTTGGTCTAGCCAAGGGGGTCTTTTTTTTGCTTCCTTGCTGCCGCTATTGTCTGCCTTCATCTTTTCGGGTACATCACTCCTCTTTTTAGACCAAAAACTTTTCAATAGAAATAAGTTAGAGATAATACTACCAAGAAAATATAGTTTTAAAAAACTGGAGATAGCTCCCCCTTAAGATGACATGGTTAATATCATAAAAGAATTTTTTAGCACATGCCATATACATAAAACTTTTTCATGAGATGCCAAGATTTAAAAGTTTTCATACCAAATTGCATACTCATGATCATATCAGAGCCATCTATATCTTTCCAAATAATCACTCATATGTATAAAGTCAAAGCACATAGATCAAATGCATAGTCATTCATCATATAAGAGGCATATACAATAAATGATCCATATAGGAGTGACATATATCATTTCAAGCAGATAGAAAAACTCTCTTTTTGAAAAAACTCCCCCTTAAACTGATACGGGAGGTTTTGGCCATAGAGACATTTTTTACAAAAAAAATTTCTCATTTCAAATGTTTTTCACAAGGATAGCACATATCAACGGCCAAGTAATTGAGGAATTAACCACATGAACTTACTTTTCATATATTCAAAAATAAGTGGTCATCCAAAAGTACAACTCTAAACAAGTTATGGCAGATTTCATGCAAGACACATTAAGGATAGGCTTTAAGAACATGCGTTTCTCTTTTGATGATTATAGCCATACTTGTAATCATATAGGATCATTACATAAAGATAACTTCAAAAGGCAAGATGATCCTTTAGCAAATAAAGTGCACTTTCTCACTTAAGTATTCATTTGTCACACAAAGCTAAGCAAGCTATTTCATACAAGAAAAATAGCATTGTAAATTATTCAAGACATGAATACTAAATGCCATTAATAAACTTTTAAGAGATCTAAGAGCTTGATGGCATGATCCTTCGATTTTACCAATGATAGATTTGAGAAAAATGAAAAGCTTGAATCTTCTCTGAATCAAAGGTTTCGAAACTTAGATCAATGTGTTTCAAAATAGGATTTTCTGGAAAACATGTTTCAAAATTTCACTTTCTAGAAATTGTGTTTCGAAATAGGATGTTATGATGTTTCGAAACTTCTTTATACAAAAGCACTTGAACTCAACGATTAACTGGGATTTATCTAGAGTTTGATTTCCAATAGATTTGGACATGATACCAATTGATACCAATTCTTTACAATTGATATTTTTCTTTTTGAGCAAGATCCCTTATGAATAAAAGATTAATATTAATAAGTTGAGTCATGAAATCCAGAATTTTTGTTATGGCTATAGCATTTGTATTTGATTGGAATATTATGGGGATTTATGCCATAGACTTGATGTTCCATCCATAGGATTTGAGCAACTATATATATGTTCACCTTTAGTGAAAGATAATGGAATCAAATGGAAATTTGCTTTCTTCTAAACAAAGACACTAGGAAATGATTCTATACATTAATATGGATCACTAGTGTTCTTTTTAGCCATTTTGCTTCCAAGATGGAATTTCTTAGGATTGGATTAAAATCTAGCATATAGGCAAACACTAAACACAATGTTCATCCTAATAGCTACCAAATATAGCAAAGATCCAATTATATTTCCATATATAGCTCTTTTCCACCATTTGGCTTTTCTCATAGTTGACTAGGCTTGATGACCTACTCATTTGAGTGGCTTCTCATTTGATTTCAAGAATATAGAGTTTCTTTAGAAGATGTATTTTTGAAGAGAATATATAGATTCATTTATCTTCTTGCCTAGATTGAATTCTTAAAAAGGTTTTTAACTTTCTCATTATGTTCATTTCACTTTCCCTTTTACATTAGATTGACAAAATGATTCCATCGGGATTTGTTTGAGGATTCAAATAAAATGTTATCTACATAAATTATTTGTAGATTCATAAGGTTTCCTCGTTATAAGGTTTAGAAGCAATGTTATATTTATTTGACTTCTTTGAGATTCTTCTTCTAAACTCAACTTGCTAGGGTATTCATATAATGACTTAGGGGCTTGTTTTAACCAATAAAGTGCCTTGGAGATTGAGCACATGATTCTCATATTGAGGATTCTTAAGATTGGGAGTTTGTTCCACATACACTTTCTCATTTATCTAATCATTTAAAGTGGCACTCTTGACATTCTCATGATGAGCTTAAAGGATTTGTAGCATGCTAATGCCAACAACATTCTTATGGTTTCTAGACTTGCTACAGGAGCCTAGGTTTCATCATGATATTTTCCTTCTTCTTAACTATACCCTTAAGCTACTAATTTAGGTATATTCCTCTTTTATCTATTTTGTTCCTAAACACCCATTTGGTTCAAATGGTTGGGTGATCTTTAGGATTTGGAGCTAATTTTCACAATAGAGGGTGAATTTGGAAAAATAAAATATTTCCCCCCTTTAAACATTTTTTTTAAAAAAAAAAGAAAGGATGTCACTGATGAAGGCAACGGCTTTGTTAGACCTCAAGACCTTGAAATGGCACGATGAGGTATCAACCGTGTAAAGACAATCCGTTTTTTTTTTTTTTTTTTTTTTTTGCAAATGATAATCCTAGATTTGAAATGCAAATAAACAATTTTCAAAATATAGATAAGGAGGTTGCAAATTGTCACTCATTTCTAATGGATGCTCTTGTCCTAATATCTTTGGAAAGGATCTCCAATCATACCATTTTTCTCTACATAATTTCTCTCTTGGAACGAATGGTTCTCTCTCTTTATGGGCTATTAGACACTTAAGCATGTTATCACTTGATAGATTTGATTTCTTTTGATCTAATGAGAATTTTTCATATTGAAATCATTCTTACAATCTTCTATAGGTTTAGGAGCTTTAACAAGAATGTCATCAATTGTAACTTATAGGGGTTTTCTTTTAAGATAAGCCTTATTGAATCCCTATTTATCCTATAGCATGAGGTGTTAATGGCTTAGATCAAATGATTTTTGATACATAATATAATTCTAGCCATTTCTTATAAAGATCTATCTTTCTTTTCAACTACCTCATTTTGTGAGCACTAAGGAAATTATGATCAATATTATTTTCCTCACAATAGTGCTTAAATTCTTTCATTTCAACAATCTCTTAAATGATCACACTTTTAGATGCAAGAGATATTACCTAGATTACCTAGAATCTACAATGACAAGGATATTTTTCATCTAGGTTTTGGATTCTCATAGGTCCAAGAAGATCTAAGTAGATTAAGATTAGAGACCTAGAAGTTGAGATTATTTGAAGGCTTAAATGATATACTTGTTTGTTAGCCTTTCATGCATGCCTCACAAATATTTTTCATATTTAAGCTTTAGGCAATTTCTCAACAAGATCATGATTGGATAGATTAAGAATATTCACACTTGCATGACTTAGTCCATTATGCCATAGTCAAATATTTGAGATATTGATTATACTAGGCATTTCTCTTATACTAGACAAGAATAAGTCTATGCACCAATTCTATCCTATTTTCTATGATCTTTATTTCATTAGTGATAAGATATTTCACATGAATTAGCATTAAGCATACTTATATTTCTTATCACATGATTGACTTATGCTAGTTAGGACATGCATAGGAGCATTTATCAAGATAGCACTTACTAGGATATATCAACAAACTTCATTCTTCCCTTACTCAATGCATATGATAAAACATCATAGAGTGCAAGCTCATCATTCAAAACTAATAAGCATAGACAGTTTAGGGATAGAAATGTACCACCAAGATTTTGATAAAATCTTTCTTACTTGGTTGGCGAAATGAGGAGTGGTCTTCTTGTTCACCTCCTCTTTCCTTCATGCTTGATTCATCCAATAAGATTTCTCTTTAAAGATCATTTGGATGTCAAGCAACCTACAAAAACACTATCCACAGGCTTTTGGTGCCCAAACCACTTTGGGTTCACCATTGTTAGCATAGAGCTCCTCCTTAGGAACCCAAATTTGTTTAAAGCTTATGTGGTAGTTTTGTTATGAAACCTTTATGTTTAAAATGATACCAATGACTAGGATGTGACTTAAAGGAATTTCATTTGAAATTTGTTTTCCTTTTATCCTTATGCACATTCCTTTTAAAATGATCATTTTTAGGTTTCAAAACATGCTTGGATCCTTGGGGTTTAATATGGGAAGTATTAGACACTTTAGTTCTCTTAGGAATCCATTTCATTTTAGGACCACTAGATGATTTTCTTTTAGAAGGACAACACAATGCAATGTGGCCTAACTTGTTACAATGAAAACATCTAATATCATGATAGGTGTGAAAAGATGAGCTTTTGAAATTTGCTCTTTGACTATGAAGTTTTTGAACACCTTTGACATGATCATAAGAATTTGAAATCTTCCTATTTAAAATAGGTTTCTCATTTAAAGTAACATCAGGAGATTTCAATAGATTTTCTTTTAAATAATTTTCCATTGAAAGTTCATTATTGGAAGCAAGCAAATATTCATTTTTAGATTTTAGAGCTTCCAACTCATTAGATAGAGAATCTAATTTCTTTTGAAGAGTTTTGTTTTTCAAACACATTTTTTCAAAATTGACATATAACTCATTAAATGCATTTAACAACTCTTCATTTGAGCAAGCATCATGATCATGATATATATCATTTAAAGAACTAGACTCATGATCATTTTCAACATCAATAATAAGAGTAGAAGTAGAGGTTACCTCCTCTTCTTCATTTACCATGAAGCATACGTTTAAGCTTTCTTCACTAGAGACGAGGGAACTTTCTTTCTCCTCTATTTGTTGATGGTTCAAAGAATTCTCAATCTGTAAACTTTCATCAACATTCTCACAAGATTGATTAGTAAGATAAATTGAATAAAGAGTATTCAATATATCTTTAGCATTTATGCACTTAGACACTTTAGCATAGATGTTATCACTTAATGCATGGTGTAAAATATGCATGGCTCTAATGTTTAAGAGAAAATTATTTTTGTCATGATCATCCCATTCCAATTTTGGTTTTGAAATAAAACCATTTTTCACAATATTCCATAAGTAAGAATCAATAGATGTCATGAAGAATAAAATTCTAATTCTCCAATGTTCATAGTATGAGCCATTAAAATAAGGTGCTACATCAATAGGATAACCTTCCTTAAAAGCCATGGATCTCTCCTTAGGTTGTTAGACCTTGAGGGAGTTAGGCTCTGATACCAATTGTTGGATCCTAATGATGTCAAATATATCCCAAGAGGGGGGGTGAATTGGGATTAGGTAGATTTTCAATACTTCTAAACTTTGATGGATGGTAAAACACTAGGTTTCGAAATATAGAGTTTATGTTTCGAAATAAGCCTTTCTGTTAAGTAGGTTTCGAAACCTACTATATATGTTTCGAAATATAGCTCACTGTTTTACAAGTTTCGAAATATGAAATGTATATTTCGAAATCTACTTCACTGTTTTGCTTGGTTCGAAATCTTTTGACTTATATTTCAAACTAATGATCTTTGGTAAAGATGATTTACATAAGTAAGATTATACCAAAGATGTTTGTATATCAAATATATGTTTTCTATGTATATGTATAAGCTTATGCTCAAGAAAACTATTTTAGCCTTTGATAACAAAACTTATGAAAACATGTGCAATAGGCAATAATGAGACATGAAAGCTAAAGAACACTTGCACACAAGATTTATAGTGGTTCGGCACTCGTCTACTCCACTACCTTCAAGCTTACCCACTTGAGGGATTTTGCAATCCCAATCACTTTTACTTAGTGATCACCATAACAAGGGTTTTACCTCGGTTCACCCCAAAACCTTACAAAGTGAGTTTTTACGGGGTCAACTCAAACCTAGCACCAAGTGAGTTTTAGGCTTAACTCAAACCAAAATGAGTTTTAGGCTCAACTCAAACCTTTACACCAAATGAGTTTTAGGCTAAACTCAAACCTTTACAACATTTACAAGATAATCAAATTTATCTTTACAACCGAAAGAGCAATAAATGCCTTACCACATGGTTGTACAAACCTCTTAACTTGAGGTGAGGAGAGTTGGAGGATGATGCTCATTGTTTGCACTTGCTTCTCCTTTTTCACATCACCATGCACACCAATGAATGAATGGATCTTCGTTGAATCCTTGTCAAACGGATTTAGATCATTTGTGCTTGTGTTTGTGTCTCTAGTGTGTGTTCTCTCTTTGTATCTTGTTCTTGCTCAATCTTCTTATTCTTGTCTTCAAATACCTGCTATTTATACCAAGAGATAGAAATCTAGCCGTTTATAGCCGTTAGAGACAAGACAACAAAGTAGGTTTCGAAACATGCAAAGTGTGTTTCGAAACATCACAAAAATGCACTAAGGTTTCGAAACATAGACAAGAGATTTCGAAACATGCAAGCTTCCAGCTAGACAAAGCACTTAGAGACAGCAGACAAGTGGGAGACAGAATCTTACACCCACTTTCAATATTTAAAAGGCACTCACATTCAAATTCAAATTTGAATCTCTTAAGCATGGAGAGTGCATTAAATAAATGATAGAGAAGCATTTTGATAAAATACAAAATTGCAGAACAAATGCATCTCAATTTTCAAATGAATCTGCTGACAGAATGTCAGAGGTTTCGAAACATGACATGATAGGTTTCGAAACATACCTCTTTGGAGAAGAGGTTTCAAAACATGATGCATATAGGTTTCGAAACATGCCTCTCTGAAAATGAGGTTTCAAAACATGATATGGAGGTTTCGAAACATAGTCCAAAACCTGATTTGAAAACACATACAATGCATAGATGTTTCGAAATAACATACATACAAATCATTGAAAACCATTTCAAAGGGGTTTTGAAACATGCATAGAAACATGACAGAGTTTCAGAAACATTTGCTTGAAAGCACAATCCACAGCATGTATACACCACAACTTATTTACATTTCTTTAACTTGAGTAAATGTCACATTTATTTTAATACATAAATGTAAATAACGAAGTACCCCTTATTTGGATTCAATAAAAATACTTAGAAAATCAAAATCCAAATATATAAGAAAGTAGATTTTGGGTTTTAGTACAAACTCAAGTTTTATCAATAAACCCACCTCCAAAATATATACTTTCTATTTAATGAAAAATTCATTAAAAATCGTTTTAGCACTAATGAATGATAGATATCAAATTACCGGGAGTTAGTTTTCTAAAAAGAAAACTCTTTCTTATACTTCTCCTTATAAGGTGCTAATCTCCCAGACTTAGCCAAAAACAGGGTTTTCATTTTCACACAGTGAAACATGATATTCAAATTGATATATATTGAAAACCACATAGTTGATTCATGACTTAGGAATTAAACCAATATATGTTTTTCATCATTAAAACTATTGTACAAAAAGTACAGCAACAACCATCCCATAGGGCTATCCCTTACCTTTTCCATTCTTTGAAGCTTCAAGAACCTCCTAGCTTCGTTACCATTTTTTTCCCTTAAGAGATCCTTGAAACAAAATTTTAAAGAACTAAGCTACCATTCAAGAGAAATGAAAAGAACTTATACTACATTAAGGTAGAAACCTTACCTTTCTTCCTTTCTTCCTTCTCTTTCCTTTCTCCATTCTTTCTTTTCTTCTTCCTTTCTTTCTTCAAATGGCCAAAGGGAGACTTAGCTTCCTAACTTGCCAATTTATACCATTTTTCCCACTTTCAAGAATGGATCCTAACCCTTGGATCTTTGTGGATTTAAGAGAATAAATCCTAGCCTTTCACCAAAAGCACAATCCATGTGCTTTATAAAACTAAATCTTGGCCATTCACTTTTCTTTTAAGAACAAATCTTAGCCATTGAAAGAAGCACACTCCATGGCCTTTTTGTCTTAATTAATATCCACCCTTAGATCGCATTCACTTTCCAAGACTAAACCTTAGCCATCCAAAGAAAGCACAATCCAAGTGCTTTGCTAGGTTTTAATCCTAGCCTTTGATTTATTTTGGAGATTAAATCTCCACCGTCCAATCATCTCTCTTTAAAATAGCTCCACCCATTTGGCAATCCATGCCAACTTCTAATACTTAATGGTGGCCCTTAGATCCCTTTCCAAATCCAAGAATTAATCTCATCCCTTAAATTTTCATTTCTTTCTCATTTAAATTAATGAGCCTATTTTCCATCATTAATGCATGACTAATTTCATTTCTTTTTGGATTTTCTTTTAATCCAACACCATCATGCCTCTCATTAAATGCTTGAAAGACTAATATCATTTATTTTGCATTTATTTAATTTTCTCCATTTATCTTGAACCACATAATGTTAGGTGTCACTCTAAGACACCATACTTGGTTTCCAAGCTTCCATCTCAACCATCCATGTGGCATCACCACATTTATTCACCAATTTAGGAAAAATTAATTATTTTCTCAAATAATTGAATATTCTCCATTTTCCCTATTTTCCATAATTTAATTCCTTTATGGAATTTCACTCCAATTACTAAAATGTCCTTTATGAATTATTAATCCTATATATCTCCACATAAATTCAAAAATGGGAAATTAATCCACTTCCATACTTAATTCCACCTAAGAATTATTTTCAATTTACCAAATTACCCTTTATTGGACTTCATTATCCAAATTATCAAAATGCCCCTCTTTTAGGGCACCATTATTCTCAAAGATTCATCACCATCTTAAGGGCTTTTTTGGAAGTTTCCCACTTCCTTTCTCATTATCTTAACACCATTAACACTGGGTGTTATATCACTGAGTATAAAGGCAAAGGTTGGGAGTCACACGAGATGTGCATGACAAGGACTTGTCAACCTAACGTATCTAGGAGTTGCATGGAGATGCAATTGGTAGCACGCACTTACCTAATCGATCCTAGCACAATTTGTTGAGTCACTCAAGGTTGTGTGAGGGGAGATGGGATCCTAGTCCACCAAGAAATCTTCCAATGGGATTTCTCGTGTTATGTCTTGAAGGTGGCAAACTTGTAGAAAATAGTGGGAGCAATCATAAAATGTTACTTCTTGCAATTTATTATTTTGTAATTAAATATGATTATAACACTTATCTTTATAATTCAAGTTGTTGATCCAGAATGTCTGGAAAAGTATCGATAAATCTATACTCGAGGGCAACAATACCTTTAACGGGATAAATTTTCTCAATTGGGAGATGAATTTGAGGATAGTCCTCACTCATGAAAAGATTCTCCATATGATAGAAACACCTCTTCCTCCCCAACCATCACTCAAGGATGTCGTAGCACATGAGGCCTGAAAGACACACAAGGGTGATATGATCACCGCTCAGTGTATCATCTTAGCTACCATGACCTCGGAACATAAGCTACAGCATAAGGGTTATAACACCTATGAGATCATGGCTAGGCTCAGGGATCTTTTGTTAAGAAGCATGTCATGGAGATGATAGGTTTTATCAACAGCTTGTCTGAATTGAACTTGGGTATGGATACTTACCCTGGATTTAGTGTTACAGTCCCTTCCTGGCATTTATGGATGAGACTCTTAGAGAGTTGTTGTCCGTGCTAAAGAAGAATGAGCCCAAAATTGATAAAAGGATAAGGGAAGTATTCTCTTAGTTGAAGGGCCCAAGCCGCATAGGGCAAGCCCAAGAGTAAGAAAGCCAAAAGGAAGAAAAGTTCTTCTATAGCGCCATCTAGAAGAGTCCAAAAGACCAAAGACCGAAAGGCTAAAGAGGATGCGATATGTTTCCACTATAATAAACCAGGAAGTATAAAGTAAGAAGAGTTCTACTTAGGGCACTTCAGGTATTTATGTTATTGGAATTAATCTATTTACTTCTGATCAGTCTACATGGGTATTAGATACTAGATTTAGTGTTCATATTTTCACTTTTGTGTATGGGCTTAGGAGTACGAGGAGTTTAATAATGGGAGAAGTGTACCTACACATGGGAAATGGATCAAGAGTTGTTCCATTAGTTGTAGGAACTTATTTATTGACATTGCCCATAAGGCTTGTATTGGATTTACATAACTGTTACTACAATTCTAGTTTGACTAGGAATATAATTTATATTTCTTGTTTAGACAAGGATGGATATTCTTTTATTTAAGAAAAATAGTTGTTCATTTTATAAAATGAGTTATTTTATGGTAAAGCAACAGTACGTAACAGTTTGTATGTCCTTAATGTTGATACTCTTGTCAATAACATAAATATTAAGCGACTTAAATCAAGTAATTTAAATAGCACTTATTTATGGCACTATCGCCTTGGCCATATAATTGAGACAAACATTTCCAACTTGTATAAAAATGGATATCATGGCACATTTGAGCATAAATCGTATGATGCTTGCGAATCTTGTTTACTTGGCAAGATGATTAAGTCTCCTTTTAAAGGAAAAGGAGATAAGGTGACAAAAGTGCTAGGGCTTGTGCACACTGATGTGTGTGGACCCATATCCACCCAGGCTAAAGGTGGATATGTCTACTTCATAACCTTTATTGATGATAGATCACATTTTGATTATGTGTATCTCATAAGACACAAATCTGAGACTTTTGAAAAGTTCAAGGAATTCAGATTTAAAGTAGAGAAACAAATTTGGAAAAAAATCAAAGTACTTAGATCGGATCGAGGTGGTAAATGCTTGAATAGTAAGTTTCTAAATCACCTGAAACAGAATGAGATTCTTTCACAATGGACTCCACCTAGAACACTGAAGATGAATGATGTGTCTGAAAAGGACGAATAGGACCTTATTGGACATGGTATCATCCATGATAAGTGGCACTGAACTCCCTACTTCATTTTAGGGATTTCGCACTCTGCACTGCGATCTTTGTTTTGAACAGGATTCCAAGTCAGTTACTTAGACTCCATATGAGATATGGAAAGGAAAGAAGCCAAATTTGTCTTTCCCTGAGATTTGGGGTTGTGAAGCTTATGTCAAGCGTGTTGACAGTAATAAGGTAGAACCCAAATTGATGAGATGTTTGTTTGTGGGATATCCAAAAGAAACAAATGGATATTACTTTTACCACCCATAGGAACAAAATGTGTTTGTTGCCAAGCATGCAGTATTCCTTGCGAAGGAATTCTTAGATGTTGTGGTTAGTGGGAGGAATGTTAAGCTCGATGAGATTCAAGGCGAACCACAAACAAATTCTCCCCTTTAGGAACCCGAGGAAGATCAGACACAAGATGTTGTGTCAATTCCCAAATCTTCTACACAATGACTTCATAGGTCAATGAGAGTTCGTCATGAGCCTGAGAGATATGGATTTCTCATCTTGACACATGGAGATGTGCCTTTGGTTGAGAATGACGAACCAAATACCTATGAAGAAGCAATGTCAGACATTAACTCTAGGAAATGGCTTGATGTCATGAAATCCGAAATGGATTCCATGTACACTAACCAAGTATGAACTTTAGTGGATCAAACTAAGGGTATTAGACCCATTCGGAGTAAGCAGGTCTTCAAAAAGAAGACTAACATGGAAGGCAATGTACAGATGTACAAAGTTAGGCTTGTGGCCAAAGGTTTTAGTCAAAGACAAGGAGTTGACTATGACGAAACATTCTTGCATGTAGCAATGATAAAATCCATTCAGATTCTGCTTATAATAGCTGTCTATCATGATTATGAGATTTGAAAGATGGATCTTAAATCAACTTTACTTAATGGAAACCTGATTGAGGATGTGTATACGACACAACCAGATGGTTTTGTCATCCAAGAACATACAAATAAGATTTGTAAGTTACAAAGGGGAATTTATGGTCTAAAGCAAGCATCCCAAAGTTGGAATCAACGTTTTGATGAAACAATCAAAGAGTTTGATTTTTCACAAAATAAAGATGATCCTTGTGTTTACAAGAAGATTAGTAGGAGCATGGTGGTCTTTTTAGTCCTATATGTAGACGATATATTGCTCATAGGGAATGGTGTTCCCATCTTGCAATTAGTTAAAAGATGGCTTTCAGAAAAATTCTCCATGAAGGACTTGGGGAAACACCCTATATTCTAGAAATAAAGATCTATAGAGATAGATTCAAGAGGTTACTAGCACTTTCCCAAAGCGCGTACATTTACAAGGTGTTAAAGAGCTTTAGCATGGAAGATTCTAGGAGTTGAAGTCTACCCATGTCACATGGAATACTTCTCTCCAAGGCTATGTGTCCGAAGACACATGATAAGAGAGATAGAATGAGTCAAGCACTATATGCCTCGGTTATTGGCTCAATCATGTTCACCATGCTATGTACGAGGCTTTATGTCACATATGCTTTGAGCATATGTAGTAGATATTAGGTTAATCCAAGCGAGAAACACTAGATTGCTGTGAAGAACATCCTTAACTACTTGAGAAGGACTAAAGGGATATTCTTGGTATATGGAGAAGGAGAGCTTACCATGAAGGGGTTCACAGATGCTAGTTTCTAGTCCGACCAATATGATTTTAAATCACAACTGAAATTCATATTTTTCTTAAATGGCGAGACCGTGAGTTGGAAGAGTTATAACAAGAGATAGTGGCAAATTCAACAACTAAAACCGAATACATAGCAGTCTCTAAAGCAGCTAAAGAGGTTGTATGGATCTATAAGTTCATTGATGAGCTTGGAGTCGTATCTAGCATTGCTGATCCAATAATAATTATTGTGACAACAATGGAACCATCACACAAGAGAATGAACCACAGTCTCATCAACAGATCAAATTTGAATTGCGAAATCAACATCTGATAATGGAGATTATCAGCCAAGGTGACATATATAGAGAAAGTGTTGATGGATGACAATGTTGCAGATCCCTTGATTAAAGCTTTATCCCAAGAGAAACATGAAATTCATGTTCGATCATCAGGTATAAGATACATGAGTGATTGGCTCTAGTACAAGTGGGAGATTATTAGTGTAGGTGCTCTAAACCCAATCAAATTGGAAAAATTGTACGCTAACATTTGTAATCATATTTATTAATGAATAAGGAGTTATTCTATTAGTTTATTGTTATTATTGTAATAACCAGATGAAACTAGATAGAAGTCCATATGATGTATACTGTGATTAATCTATAAAGATATGAGATGATGCATCACAGTTTCTAAACATCATTAAATGTCCCAAATCATAGCAATGTCAAGAATGGACATTGACAATTGCGATAAGACTTGTATGTGCTATGTTTTTGCTATGTGACAGCAATGGGGGTCTCACACCCATAGGCATGGGGATGCCTAGACAAGTACATAGGTGACAAGTGTTGGAGAACGTGTCACTAGACATGACTCACCATGAGAATTCATTTTGGTTATATGTTGATGGAATTCTCATACGAGATGGGTGTAACTAATCCTTGGACCTGAGGTCGTCATGATCATCTCATAAGAAGACCAATATGCTTTGACATCATTTCGATGGGCCTAGACAAAGGCTACACATGGGCAATCGTTGGCATATCGTGAGGCTTATGGAGATGGGTGCATAACAAAGATGGGACTCGTCTATCCCTTGATAGATGATGTATCTAAGGCGTTTTCGGTGGATATTCACTTTAAATCCATGGTTATGGTGAAAGAGATCAATAAGGAGTTATTGATTCACTTTCTATTGAGTAAGGATATCTGAATAACCAAAGAAAACTCATGTGATCATAATCAACAACACATCGCTAGACTTGAGATCACATAAGATACATTGATGAGTGGATCGAATTACACAGTAACCATGCTCATGAAAGGTTGTTTACGGATTATGAATCCTTCTGAATAATTGGATAGGCATGACACCTTGCTAGAGGCCAATCTTGTCTTATGTGTTCGTACCGACACATTACCAACATATTCGGAAGCCTAATGATTCATACGCAATAGGTACGGTCCCTTACTTAAACCAAGAGAGCAGATGTATGGTTAAGTGGGACACTTTGGCAAGAAGTTGTGACATCATAGGTTCTAACAAAAAAATAACAAATAGACGTAATGACATCAATATGACGAGGGGTCATCATAAAGTAAAGAGTTTCCTAAAATGACAATTAATTAAATTAGAAATGAGTTTCTAATTGGATAATTTGGGATTAAATTAATACTTGGGCTAAATAAATTATTTGGGCCAAATATTAAATTAATATTTGGGATAAATTAGATTTGGGCTAAATATTAAATTAAATATTATATTTGGGCTTGAATTAGATTTGAGCCAAATATTTTTATTTAAACTTATAATTGGATTTGGGCTATTTAATTAAACTTCTAGTTGGACTAGAATAAATCCAATCCATTAAGGTTTAAGAAACCCTAGGAGGCTTCTCTATAAATACCCCTTTAAGGGTTTCCCAAATTAAGTTTTTATTTTATGGTTTTTAAGAGTTGAAAAATCATTTTTTTCGTCCATACACAAGCCGCTAAAGGAGAATGAGCTAGTATTCTCATTCTGCTCTCCTTGCCAATGAACGCGTGTTGCGTATCATGAGTTATAGGTCGAAAGCTTGGATGGCTCAAATCTGCGAATGAATCGAAAATCTAAAGGTTAGATGAATTTTATTATGTATGTGATTATTTGATTTCGATGTTGATCCAATCGCCGAGATCGGGGTAAGGTTCAAAATTTTTAAACTACGTTGCCTGCCCTGTAACGATCTTGCTAAACTTTCACTACTAGTACGATAGGAAGTTTGATGTGCTCATGAACCATGAGGAGCCTGAGATATGTGTTCTTGTAGAAGGAGTTGAATAAGAGACAGCGATAGTGGATGGAGTTCCTTAAGGGCTACGACTGCACTATTTCATATCACCCGGGCCTTAGCAATGAGGTATCTGACGCTTTGAGTAGGAGCGTGCCTACTGTGCCTGGGTGGATAGCCATGAGTGGCAATTGTTGCAAGCTTTTAGACTGCTGGTTGTGAGTGTAGTGCCAAGAGGATCGTCCATTTTTTTTTTTTATCGTTGGCCTGACAATTTAGCTAGATCTGGTGAACGAGACATAGGAGGCTTATATCGGTAACAAGTATTTATCTATGGATTGATGAGCATGACTAGCCCAAGGGCTCTGATTTTTGAGATGCAAGATGGCATTTTCAAGTTCAGAGGTAGGCTGTATGTGCCTAAAGTTTGGGGAGATGTGTCGTCGCCTATATAGAGCCACAATAGGAAATTCTATAAAAGACACGGTATGCTTGCAAGCATTGAGCGTGTAATAAAGACAAACTAGGGTGTCTGTTAAGGATTAAAATGATATGTGATTGAGATGTTCAGGTAATGAGTTGTGATTTGTCTTAGTTACTTGATCGGTCATATGCGAATTTCGAGGTCGAAAATTCTTTAAGAAGGGGTGAATATAATACCTGAGAATTTTCAAATGACACAAGTGTAATTTATCTTGGGCCATAAGTGAAATGTTCATGAAGTTTAGGGATTTTAAAGTAATGTTCCCAGTTATGAGTGACCGAATCGACTGTAGGGAGTGCCTTGGAGCTTAAATATCTAAGAAAATGATATGGTATTGACGAGCATTTTGAGGCAAGATTCATGGCATCAAAAGAAATTGGACTAGAGACAGTTTTTGGTGCAACTGTGATTCAGACTGAAAAATTGAATTGTCATAGGGGACCTCTAGGAAGTCAACGAAACCTTGAGAGGGCTTTGGTTTTATGTAAGGATCAACCCTGAAGTGGTTTCAGGACGAAACAAAGGTCCTATTAGGACACTAGGACGAAATCGTCCTTATCGAGTAAACCTTGAGTTATTAATTTTGCATTTTAAATGTCGTAATACAAATTAATTTGATGTTTGAGGGTGTAATTACAATTAGATAATTACCCAAATGAAATAAGGATAAAATATGAGGTTGTTAAAGCATATGTAATTTATGCACATCTTATCATATCTGTACATATATTGTTGCATTGGTAGTCGTGATTTTTCCTTGGCATGATATTGTTGGCATATCAATATTTGTGTCAGGATGGGATGTTGCCCTGATAGCGTAGCCATAATTCCCCAAGAGTATTATTGAAACAATATTAGGAGTACCCCATAAGTAAGTCGGGATTACTGCCTAGGGTTCCGTATCGGACTGGTTTGCCAGGGAAGTTATACTAGGGCATATGTTTGTTCATGTCGTTGCATCATGCATTCATGTAACTGTTTTTAAACCCTCACTGGAATGTTCATGTTCTAATTGGATTTTGTCCTTGGAACATTCAAACATTCCATTTGGGACTTGCAACTAAGGCAAGGGAGTGGTTGAGATGTAACAGCACGAGGTGACACGTCCGATGGGATTGGCAGGTTGTTCCTTTACTTTGCTTCTTCATAAGGATTCAAGATATGTTTTTAGTCATGTTAAGAAACTTATGTTGTATCAAGGATCAGTCTTGTAAATGTAAGAATATTATATATTGCGAATGATGTTTGAGAAACTGATCATGTAATACTATTATGATTCGATGTTATTTGAGGTATCATTTGATTATGTTGAGGTAATTCGTTGTTATCTTTGAGAAATGAGTTTCCATGTATTTAGTTTAGAATATGGTGATGTTTAAATTATGGTATGATTTCCATGTTATGATTAAGGTGAATTCAATTATGTACCATATCAGGTTTCAATTTTAGCTTCTGCATTTATAATGATATGTTGGGGGATTTTCTTTGGAATACAGTACTTGAGGTATTGAGAAATGTGTCGTATGAAGAGAATGCATATTTTTATGTTGAGCCCCAACATAGTGACACACCCTTGAGAAGGCGGGGTGTTACAAATAGGACTTGAGGGCGATGGCGTATATCTTGGGCTCCATGAGCAATGAGCTCCAGCGTCAGCATGAGCACATAACTGATATAGCTAGCATGACATGTTTTAACTATTTTTTATGTTGAATTTATCTTTTGGATATTGTAATTTTTGTGGTTATTAAAGAAGATTTCGTACAGATGTACTTTCTTTCCAATTACAATATTCCCTTAAGTTTCGATTCTGCTTTCGCAAGTGATTAGTTTACGATTCCTTAGCCTATCATTCAGAATGTTAAATATATGTATGTTAGGGATTTTTAAATATGATGCTCATGGGTTTGGGAGAGGTATTGTGGGAAGAGATAATTTATAAAAAAAATAAAAAAATCCTTTCTTACTACCACTACCTTTGCCGGATCAACTGTTATTCCTTCAACTGATATAACGTGTCCTAAAAATGCTATTTAACTTAGCCAAAATTCACATTTGCAAAATTTAACATACAACTTATACTCCCTCAACATTTATAGCATGATCTTCAAGTGATATTCGTGTTTTTCTTCAAAAGGAGAGTACACTAATATGTTGTCTATGAACATGATCACAAATTTATCCAAAAATGGTTTAAAAGTTTGATTCATCGTATCCATAAATGATGTTAGGGCATTGGTTAGTCCAAATGGTATAACCAAGAATTCATAATGACCATATCGAGATTGGAAAGCTATTTTGGCCACATCATCTACTTTGATTCTTAATTGATAGTACCCCGACCTCAGGTCAATCTTTGAAAAGATCTTAGCCCCTTGTAATTGATCGAATAATTCCTCAATTCTTGGAAGCGAATATTTATTCTTAATGGTTACTTTATTTAGTTGCATGTAGTCTATACACATTCTTAAACTCCAATCCTTCCTCTTAACAAAGAAAACCAGCACTCCCCAAGGTGACATACTTGATCTGATGAATCCTTTGTCCAACAAATCTTGAAGTTGAACCTTTAATTCCCTTAATTCTACGGGAGCCATTTTATAAGATGGTATGGAAATTAGACTTGCCCCCGACACAATCTCTATAGAAAATTTAATTTCCCACTACGGGGTAATCCTGGTAATTTTCGGGAAACACATCCCCAAATTCTTTAACTACCAGCACATCTTTTATTTTTACAAGGTCTTTTATCTTTTCTTAAACATGTGTTAGATACCCATAAGCTCATTTTTGCAACAACTTATCTTCATTTAAATTAAAGATCCATCTCTTTTCGTTTGTCCTACCTTGTCCTCAAAATTTAATAATTGAGTCTCCATTCCTAAGACTAACTATTCTGGCTTTACAATTCATCATGGCATTGTATTTTTCCAGGAAGTCCATCCCTAAGATCACATCAAAATCTTGGATTTCAAGAAGAATTAGGTCCACTAGGAACTCGATTTTTCCTATTTGAATTTTCTTACTTTGGTACCCCGATAAGGTTTCTAGAGATTTTCCCATAGGGGTTACTATAATCAACCCCTAGCACTTTAGCTAATGCATGTGAAATAAATGAATGAGTAGCTCTTGAGTCTATCAAGAAATGCATAGTAAAACCAAAGGTAAACATGGTACCTTGAATAATAGTTGGGTCCTCTTCTGTGTCTTTCCATGTCAAGTTGAATACTCTTCCCTACTAAACTCTCGAATTTCTTGTTGGCCCCTAAGGCTGTCCTGTCTAGCTTAGCTTTGGACAATCTCTTGAGAAATGTCCTAGTTGATTGCAGTTGAAGCAAGTGGGTCCCTTCTTAGGACAATACCAGTTGAGATGTCCTTCCTCCCCACAGTTGTAGCAGCTTCTCGTCCCTTGCCTGCATAGCTTTCCAGGGTGTTGTTTGCTACATTTCGAGCAAGATTTATTGGGCTTAAACTGTGATTTCTTAGGATCCAACTTCTTTCCTGCGCCCAACCTATAGTTGGAGGCTTGCTGGCTTGCTCCTTGGATAGTCCCAATCCAATTTAAGTTAGCCTTTGTGGTCATTGCCCACAATACTACTTCAGCATAGGACCGAGTACTCACATGACTAAGGGCCTTCAAGATCCTTAGTTTGAACCCTTCTAAAACTTTATGCACCTTTATCCTTTCATCTATCTTGTATATTGGCATGTACTTGATTAGTCGAGTGAAGGCATCTTCATATTATGCCATAATCATATCCCCAATCTGCTTCAAATCCATGAATTCCCTTTCATTTTTCATTCTTAGACTAAGAGAAAAATACTTCTTGTTGAATAGCTCCTTGAATCGATCCCAGCTAACGTACAGTCTCCCAACTTGTGCTTGAGTAGCCATCATTCTTTTTGTTCCCTTTCACCATCTATTTGCCTCATCTTGCAACATAAAGCTAGCACGGTTAACTTTCTCATCTTCACTACAGTGAAAGTGGTCTAGTAATTTCTCAATTTGCTCAATCCAAAACTCTTCTTCATTTGGGTAAGCTCCAAGCCTTCCTTGGAAAGCGGGTGGGTTCTATCGGCAATATAAATACAACATACTAGATGTACATCCTCCTTGAGATTGAATTCGTTGCATGACTCCAACCATGCTTCCCATAATTCTTTCAATCCGGTCCAACTGGATACCATTCAATCTTTATTCTCCTTAACTTGAGCTACTTCTGAGAATGTTATTAGCATGTCCTTTAGTATCATTTGTTTGATGGTTTGGAGTCATAGGTTCTACGATAGAAGTTCAGCAAGTGTTTACCATCTGAAAACATGATTTCTTATTAGTTCACAAAAATTTATCATCCACTAAAAATTCAACTTAAATAGCTCATCATTAATTCAAGTAGTGAAGCACATTTCTTATAGATTCTCAAAATACCAAGATTACAACACTACTTGATACAACATTTAACAAAAGTTAATATAACTGCTAAGCTTCTTTTCTTTTAGGACTATCTGACTTCCAAATCCATACGCTAGCTTCATCTTTGGACTCTAAAATAGGTCCTTCGTGGTCACTCTGTGATTCCTCTGAATCCATTTCATCATCAGAGCTAATATACTCGAACTTAGGAGGATTTTTTTCAATCTCAATTTCAATTATATTTTCTTCTTCTTTGTCTTCACTTGGATCTTCCTATTATGGTTCTTCCATGGGTTCCTCTTCTATTATCTCTTTGTGCAACTCATCTAACTACTTGCAGATTCTTTCACATAAATAAGTAAATAGATGAAATTCTCCATTCTACCGAACCCACTCTTCAAAGTTTTTCAGCTCCCCTTTGAGGACGCCAACTAGAAAGTCCATCTGGAAAGAAACGAGGTTGGGATATTAACGATAGCTAGTTGGTATATCTTTGGTGATATCTTCCATTTTTGCTAAGAATCATAAATATTCTCATTGGGATCTGGCTCCCTTGAGTAAATTTTGTTAGCCCAATGGTCTATTAGCACTTGTTCAAAAAAATTTACATCCATCTTGACATTTCATAAAATTCCATTAGCAATTCTATCTACAAAAACCTCAAATTCCATTATTCTAATTTCCTAAAGCCATCACTAGTGTTTAATGAATCATTCTCCACTAGGTTTATACCTAATTCACTCTGATACCAACTATAACACCCCACTTACTCGGGCGTGTTATAACTTAGGAAATTCTGAGCTATTTCTTTTCCCTTTTTTTTTTGAAACAATCTTTGCATGTTTAATACAATCATGCTAGAATTCCCAAAATTTCCATCTACCTATCTAGCATGAGATTTATCATACATCACATATGCTAGGCTAGGTATTTCATCAATAGATGAAGCAAGAATCAAACCTAAACTTTAACATTATCCATAAGTTAGGTTATACATCAATAACTTTCAAAACGTTCAAAGTTCAAAGTAACAGAACTTAAATATATAGATTATATAAACATATCGACAACGTGAACTTGCTAAGTGCCATTACAAGCTTCTTCCATGCTCGCTTCTATTACATCTTTATCTAAAACATTTGAATATTCCAGAGACAAAGTCAAAGTTAGATGATGAATCATCTAAGGGAACAAAATTATGCAATATGCAAAATATCTTCATTCTTTCATTTGAGCCGACAAGGCATTAACCACATTTTATTGTTACTCTCCATTTTTACAACCTCCTTACCAGACCCAGTTGTATGGGGGCACCCGTGGTAGAGCAGAGATGCTTGTTCATACTCTTAAACATATGCAATGCATGATCAATGGTATAATCGTGTACTTATGCATATTTCATCATCATATGTAAATGAAATCTATATGACATATTCACTTCAAGGCATGACAACATGTAAAAACAAGTTGAGAAACATACCACTTATCTAATGCATGTTGTCTTTTAGGACAGGCTATTTCCATAACACAAAACATTCATAAACTAAACCTTGCATAAAATAGGATAATGTTTGGATAGAACTGCTTATAATAAACCAAGTTTTAAGCAGGAACACTTACCTTGAACAATGTTTTGACTTATCCTTGAAATACGTGCTGGCCTTGAATGATGCAAAATCCTTAAAACCTATGACCTGTTGTTGTACTTTTTGTACAATAGTTTTAATGATGAAAAACATATATTGGTTTAATCCCTAAATCATAAGTCAAGTATGTGGTTTTCAATATATATCAATTTCAATATCAAGTACATCATGTATGACTGTCTGAAAATGAAAACCCTGTTTTTGGCTAAGTCTAGGAGATTAGCACCTTATAAGGAGAAGTATAAGAAAGACTTTTCTTTTCAGAAAACTAACTCCTGATAATTTGATATCTATCATTCATTAGTGCTAAAACGATTTTTAATGAATTTTTCATTAAATAGAAAGTATATATTTTGGAGGTGAGTTTATTGATAAAACTTGAGTTTGTACTAAAACCCAAAATCTACTTTCTTATATATTTGGATTTTGATTTTCTAAGTATTTTTATTGAATCTAAATAGAGGGTACTTTGTTATTTACATTTATGTATTAAAGTAAATGGAGGTAAATATAAATAAATTAAAATGTGGACATTTACTTGTAAATAAGCTGTGGTGTATACATGCTGTGAATTGTGCTATCAAGCAAATGTTTCTGAAACTCTGTCATGTTTCTATGCATGTTTCGAAACCCCTTTGAAATGGTTTTCAATGATTTCTATGTATGCTATTTCGAAACATCTATGCATTGCATGTGTTTTCAAATCAGGTTTTGGACTATGTTTCGAAACCTCCATATCATGTTTCGAAACCTCATTTACAGAGAGGCATGTTTCGAAACCTATATGCATCATGTTTTGAAACCTCAGTTCCAGAGAAGTATGTTTCGAAACCTATCATGTCATGTTTCGAAACCTCTGACATTCTGTCAGCAGATTCATTTGAAAACAGAGATGCATTTGTTTTGCAACTTTGTATTTATCAAAATGCTTCTCTATCATTTATTTAATGCACTCTCCATGCTTAAGAGATTCAAATTTGAATTTGAATGTGAGTGTCTTTTAAATATTCAAAGTAGGTGTAAGATTTTGTCTCCCACTTGTCTGCTGTCTCTAAGTGCTTTGTCTAGCTAGAAGCTTACATGTTTCGAAACCTAGTGTCTATGTTTCGAAACCTTGGTCTATTTATGTGATGTTTCGAAACACACTTTGCATGTTTCGAAACCTACTTTGTTGTCTTGTCTCTAACGGCTATAAATGGCCAGATTTCTATCTTTTGGTATAAATAGCAGGTATTTGAAGACAAGAAAAAGAAGATTGAGCAAGAACAAGATACAAAGAGAGAACACACACTAGAGACACACACACAAGCACAAATGATCTAAATCTGTTTGACAAGCATTCAACGAAGATCCATTCATTCATTGGTGTGCATTGTGATGTGAAAAAGGAGAAGCAAGTGCAAACAATGAGTATCATCCTCCAGCTCTCCTCACCTCAAGTTAAGAGGTTTGTACAACCACATTGGTAAGGCATTTATTGCTCTTTGGGTTGTAAAGTTAAATTTGATTATCTTGAATATTGTAAGGTTTGAGTTTAGCCTAAAACTCATTTGGTGTAAAGGTTTGAGTTGAGCCTAAAACTCATTGTTGTTTGAGTTGAGCATAAAACTCACTTGGTGCTAGGTTTGAGTTGAGCCCATAAAAACTCACATTGTAAGGTTTTGGGGTGAACCGAGGTAAAACCCTTGTTGTGGTGATCACTAAGTAAAAGTGATTGGGATTGCAAAATCCTTCAAGTGGGTAAGCTTGAAGGTAGTGGAGTAGGCGAATGCCGAACCACTATAAATCTTGTGTGCAAGTGTTCTTTAACTTTCGCATTTCATTATTGCACATGGTTTCATTAGATTTGTCATCAAAGGCTAAAATAGTTTTATTGTGCATAAACTTATACATATACATAGAAAACCTATCTTTGATATACAAACATCTTTGGTATACTCTTACTTATGTAAATCATCTTTTCCAAAGATCATTAGTTTTGAAATACAAGGTAAAGGATTTCGAATCAAGCAAAACAGTGAAGTAGATTTCGAAACATACATTCTATATTTCGAAACTAGCAAAACAGTGAGGTATATTTCGAAACATATAGAGTAGGTTTCGAAACCTACTTAACAGAAAGGTTTATTTCGAAACATATCCCATATATTTTGAAACCTAGTATTCTTCTAGCAATCAAAATTTTTAAAGTATCGAAAATCTACCTAATCCCAATTCACCCCCCCTCTTGGGATATATTTGCCATCATTAGGATCCAACATGACCAATTCACTTCCTGAACAATAATTTATTCAAGAAAATTAATATTTATGATTTTCCTAATTCCTTTATAATTTCTTCAACTTTTTCCTATATTCCCTTCTTTCCTATATTTATGGTTCCAATGTCGGAAAGAGTTCTGATTTATCATTTCTATAATGACTTTTGGATGCACAGCCTCGAAGGATGATTGAGGACAATTTGGGGAGGATGATGTGTGTCTTTTGTGTCTATCCATTGTTCCCTCTCTCTCTCCTAGTCATTTGTCTCGATTTGGGACGCCTAGGATTTTCTTGGGTGTGCATATTTAATGGAAATATGAAGAAAACAAGTAAGAGTTTTTTGCTACCTTTGTGCGTGCTTTTCTCTCTATCTTAGCTTGTGTTCTTTCTTCATTCCAGAGCCCAAAACCCTCCTCCATTCCTTCTTCCAATTGCTCATTGTTTCTCCATTGCTAGAGTAGCAATATTCTTTCAATAGTGAGACTATTGAGTGTTAAGAAACCATTTTTTTTAAACCCCATTTTCAACCCAATCTCCCTCACTCAATTTGGCTAGAACATAGATTGGATTAAGGGATTCAACAACCCCTAGGAGTGTGGACTACCTAGGACCCTCATGCATTCGAGGGTCAGTTTGGTTTAATCGAAGTTCTGTTCGAGAAGAGTTCAAAGGATCAAAGACTCGGGAGGAGTTCAACCTCTACATCGGCCTTCAAACCATCTGAGAAGTATATCTTGTAACCCCCTATGGAATGGTTTGTTTTGTATTGCATATGGTCACAGGAAATCAAGTCTTGCAAGGTGATTCTATGTTTATTTCTACTGCCCATGTATGTGTTTTAGAAAATGTTTTTGAAAATGGTAAAAACCCTTGCATGATACACCAATTGTTGGTGTTCCTTTTCACTCCTTTAGAAGTCGAAAACTCTTTTCTGATCAAGCTTACCCTAGCCAGGGGCTTTCCAATCACAACCAACTGAGACCATACAGAGAGCATCCCCATCTGATGGAAGACAATGGATCCCATTAGTGACCATTTGCCTCCATAAACCACTACACATAGACCATATAGAGAGCATCCCCACCTCTTTCACGGGATGATTTCACTCAATAGTAAATCCCCAACACCAATGATCTAAGACAACTCTACTACTTCTGGTGTCAAAGAACCAAATACACAATCGAGAATCATTAACAGATTATTAATCCTCACAGCCATGTGATCTATTACAAGTGTCACATTCAGTAGATGTTTAACTACCACCTACCCACATGTTTACTATTTGCATCTCAGGCAATATGGCATGTGACTCACCATCCATTATCATTAACATCTCATATTAATCAATGGTAGTAGCCCATGTGTCGAACCATAATTGATAAATCATATTCCCTTTCTAACAAATCTAAGGACTATGAATTCTGTTAAGAAATACTAAACTAGAGATTTTTGTCACATATTCTTAACACTTAAGAATAAGATCTCTACTAAGAAGTCTAGGGACTCATTCATATGGAAAAAGGGAGAGTATGAATAAAGACATGACCTTTTCTTTATGAACAAGACTATAACATTAGTGTCACTTACATACATCTCATGTAATGTAAATCTAGCATTTGGGCACTAACACCAACAATCTCCCACTTGCACTAATGTTAATTTATTATTGCATTGTCGCATGGTATCTAATACCCATTTTCTCAAGATGGTGATCCAGTTGTACCTATGTTAAAGTTTTAGTCAGTGGGTCTACGACAGTCTCTAGTAACGTTACCTTCTACAGTTGCACGTCTCCACATGCTACAATTTCTCTAATGAGATGGAAGTAGTGCTCAATGCGTTTGGGCTTTTGGTGAGACATGGGTTCCTTGGCCTGTGCAATCGCCCCATTGTTGTTGTAGTATAAAGGTATTGACAACTCAATGGATGAAAACACTTCAAGCTCAAAAATGAACTTCTTCATCCAAACAGCGTCTTTTGCGGCATCACATGCATCAACATATTTTGCTTTCGTGGTGGAATCTGCAATTATATCCTACTTGGAACTCTTCCAGCTAACTAATCTACCATTAAATACAAAAATAAACCTTGATGCAGACTTTCTATCATCGGCATCAAAATGAAAGTCTGAATCTTTAAACCCATCAACATGAGATCACCTTCTCCATAAACCAAAACCATATCCTTAGTCCTTCTACGTTTCACAACCACCTAATGTTTCATACCTGGGTTAAACTGATATCTTCTAGTAACACAGGCCTAGTACATAACATAGCATACCTGAGACTTCCAACCACCAAAGCATAAGGAATCCTCTCCATGTGTTACCTCTCTTTAGGAGTCTTAGGGGACATCCCTTTAAAGAATGGAACCCCATGCTTAACAGGTATAAAACCCTTCTTAGAGTTTTTCATGCTAAACTTTTTTAGCATCTTTTCTATGTATGGGACACACCTATCCATCTCCTTGCTTTATCTTTATAGATGCAGATTCCCAAGATGTAAGTCACCTCTCCCAAGTTTTTCATGGAGAATTTATTGGATAACCAAATTTTAATTGACATTAACATGCTAATATCATTCCCTATAAGGAGAATGTTTTCCACATACAAGATAAGATAAGCTCCCGCATTCCCACTTACCTTCTTATATATACAAGGCTCATTTGGATTTTTTATAAAACCAAACTCTTTGATCTCATAGTCAAAACGGATATTCCAAGAACGCGAAGCTTGCTTAAGACTATAAATGGATCTCTTAAGCTGGTACACTTTATTAGGATCAACATATTCAAATCCCTACAATTGTTTCATGAATATATCTTTCTTAGGCTAACCATTTAGGAACACGATCATGACAACCATTTTTTAGATCTCATAATCAAAATGCACGCAACGGCTAGCATAATCTTAACGGACTTAAGCATAGCGAGCAACGAGAAGGTATCTTCATCATCAACTCCCTACCCCTGACGATACCTATTCACCACCAGTTGAGTTTTGAAGGTCTACACCTTCCCATCAACACAAATCTTTCTTTTATGGATCCATTTACAACCTATAGGAACAATTCCTTTAGGTAAATCCACTAGAGTCTAGACCTGGATGAAATACATAGATTCCATTTCTAATTGCATAGCCTCATGCCATTTCTTGGAATCAATATCAGTAGTAGGATCAACCAATTGATCATTATCTCCATATAGGAACACTTCTTGGATCTCTTCCATAATAAATCCATATCTATCTAGAGGATGAGATACTCTACTCGACCTATGAGGTGCGTCAAGGATGACACTTAACGGATTGACCAGGCCAATATCTTGACTAGGTTGGATCCGTGACTCGAAAGACACCTCTTCCAAATCTATTTTCCTCCTGATGCTAGCTTCATAAACAAACTCTTTCTCCAAGAATATAATATCTTTACAGATCAAGAATATCTAATTGCTAGGAAAATAGAAATAACACCCTTTAGAATGAGGAGGATACCCCCACATATCTACCTTTTGTATATTTACGTTCCAATTTATCTGTTTTCAGCTTTTTGATAAAAGTGGGACAACCCCAGATCTTAACATGCTTAAGACTAGGTTGTCTCCTAGTCTATATCTCATATGAAATGGTGTCAATAGATTTACTTGGTACCCTATTCAAGAGATATACAACAGTTGAAAGTGCATAAACCCACAAATAAATGGGCAGATCTACATAAGCGATCATCGAGCGAACCATGTCTAACAAGGTATTGTTTCTATACAATTAGAAATGGAATCTATGTATTTCAACCAGGTTTGGACTCTAATGGATTCGCTAGGAGGAATTTTTCCTATAGGCTGCGAATGGATCTAAAAGAGAAATATCAGTGCTAATGGGAAGGTGCAAACCTTCAAAGCTCCATAGTAGCAAAAAGTTATCGTCAAAGGCAAGGAGTTGACTATGAAGATACCTTCTTGCCAATCACTATGCTTAAATCCATTATGATTATGCTATCCATTACCGTGCACTTTGATTATGAGATCTAATAGATGGATGTCAAGACAGGGTTCTTGAATGCTTATCTTGAGGAAGATATATTCATGGAACTATCACATGAATTTGAATTTGTCGATCCTAATAAAGTGTACCTTCTTAAGAGATCCATTTATGGTCTTAAACAGGCTTCTCATTCTTGGGATATCCATTTTGATTCTGAGATCAAAGAGTTTGGTGTCCTAAAGAATTTGGATGAGCCTTGTATATACAAGAAGCTAAATGTTAGCGTATGCCCTATGAGCCATGTGTAATGAGCTCATAAATGATACACCAAGATGTAAGTCAATGTAGGATTCACAAACCAAGTGTGGTGTTTTAGTGAAAGATACATAATGATTTTTGCAATGATAAAATAAATTAGGCACAATTCATCATTTGTACTTAATTGTATAAAAATGCCTAAGGATGAAGTCCCAAGGACTAACCTGTGTGGAGAGTGGTTAAAGTGTGACTTTAACTATATGAACACTCAACACATACACCAAAAGATTAGTACCCTAAAACATAGTCCCTGGTCAATGTGTCATTAAGAAGGGATATCATTGATGCATGTGAGACCGATATATATATGTTGCCTCTGTCTTAAGGAAGAAAACAACCAATCTTACAAGGGTAGTTGTGTGGGATCCAAGGTAAGGCAAGTGTATGGGTGCTTGTTGGAGAATAAGTGCACTTGACATGACCCAACATGGGATTCCATAAGGTTTTTAGGTGTCTATGGAACTAGTGGCAGCTATGTAAAGTCATCCTTTGACTTGTGGTCACAGTAGTATCTTGTATGCTAATTTGCATACTTTTACTCTATAATGAAAGCATCCAGTAAAGGGTGTGAACTCAGCAGTGATTGGGTATGTCATGAAGCATACAGAGGTTGTGAGTGATCCAGAGAGGATTCATCGACCCTTAATGAAAGAATGTCTCTTGGGCCCCTTTGATGAAAAGATAACTATTAAATTTGTGAATAGTGGGAATTTGATTTGAGATTGGATCTTAAATCAAATACTCTTAAAGTTGTCCTTTTGATATATTGAAGACAGCAAGACCAAATTTAGAAGAAATGACACCTAATATAATCCTCTATTTAGTTGAGACACTCTTAACTGATGAATGGATAACATTACACATACATGGTTGTAGCCTCCATTAAAAGGTTAGTGATCACTTTTGATCCTTCCAATAATTGGGGTCCTTGATGGATTACTAGATCCTGCTCAAGGTCTATGGTTCTTTTAGGAAAAAGAATCATTGCCAACATGTGTAGAAGCCTAATAGGTCACACGCAATAGGACAGCATGATGAGGTAATTGCAGGCTCGATAGGTTTTGTGAGTAAAACTAAGTGTAAGAGCTGAAATTTCCTAAATATTAATGAGATTAATATTAAGGAAATTAATGTAAATAATGATCCTTATTAGATTTGAAAAGTCATGGCACACACCAAGAAGGGGGTGAACTGGTACATTAAAAAAAATTCTTTTGATGAAAAGGAGATGTCGTCTATGAAGACCACAGCTTCGTTAAATCTTAAGAGCTTGAAATGGCACAATGAGGTATCAACCGTATAAAGATAATCTCGTTTTGACAATGGAGAACACAAGAATGAAAAATATGAAATTTTTTTCAATGAAAGGTTTAAATATATGAATCAAGTGAGAAATAAAGAAATGCTTGAAAAGATAAATAAGTAAAGATCACAAGCACAAGATAACATAAGGATTTATAGTGGTTTAGCTTAAATAAGGCTAATCCACTATCTTAGCTCCTCACTAAAGATTTTCAAACAAAACACTATAACTCTCTTATCACACTGGATAGGCCCTCTAACACTAAGCTAGGAAGATACAAACCTCTTTCTTAAACAAGCAAGCCCTCTAGCACTAAGCTAGGAAGATACAAACCTCTTGTTTGAACAAGCAAGGCCTCTAGCAATGCTAGGTATGACAAAAATCTTCTACAAGAAAAGTAAGCCCTCTAGCAAGACAAGCTAGGAAAATAATTTATGTTTACAAATAAGAGAGGGTCTGAGAAACAATATTCTCAGTTACAAGTTTTCTCAAGGATGAAGACAAGGCTGGAAAAAGAATTACACAAATTAAATACAATGCCTTGAAAAGAGAACAAATTTACCAATGAAGCACAACAACAATTTTAGCACTTGGGAGATTGTAGATAGATTGCTTGGGTAATTTGAAATCTCTTTGTGACTTCTATTTATAGCCTCTTGAAAGCCCATGTTTGAATCAAGACGTTGTAAGGGGAGAGGGCATTTGAGTGTAAAGGATGAACTAGTTGTTATATGTTTCTGCGAAGCAAACAGTCAATAGATGCAAGGCATCAGTCGACAGATTAGTAAAAATTCAAAATCCAGTTGACAAATCATATAAGACTGTTAATAGTTCCTTATGCAAGTATTCTGTCAGTCGATAGATGCATATGCATTGGTCGACAGATGGCTTACCGACCATAGAAACACCAAGGATTGGTATTATGCTAGCCAACTGTTGCAAGAGCATCGATCGACAGTTCCATGGGAAAACATAAGATCGGTCGGCAGATGATGATATATCTGTCGACAAATGAGGCCATCCTTTTAGAAAACACATATTGCTAGTCAACAGATGCATAAATATTGGTCGACAAATTAAGGTTAATCCAAAGGGTCAGTCGACAGATAACAACACATCTATCGACAGATGGATGTCTTTTCAAAGACACCCATTCTGCCGCTTGACAGATGCTTGAAAAATGGTCAACATGTCACATTGACCAGTCGACAGATGACCTTACTGATTTTGGAGAAAATGCTTCATTTGAAACCTATTTTAACTAACGGCACATACGACCTTTTGAAAAAGGATTTTCATAAGAATATGCTTTGAAGATGTTTTGTTTTCGTTAATGACAGATCATTTTCAATAGAAGATTTTTTGAAAGAGAAAGATGTTTTTCATCATTAAAACTAAAGTCCTTATATTTGAATCATAGATTTATCATGTGATTCATCAATCCTAATTTGGATATGGATCCTTATTGGGCTTTAGGGTTTGGTGATTCTTAAGCCTAAATTATTAGTTGATCTTATTTACCACTTACCTAGGGTTAATGGGCTGGATTAAGGAATATAATTCGGTTTATTAGTGGCTGGTTTAAAATGTTTAAATAAAGCCAAGCCCAATGGAAAAGAGGCCACGCTCACAGGCTTTAGCCCACACAAGCCAAGTTATCATCAAGACACTATATATACCCTTATTAAGAGTCAAAATATGAATGATCTTTGTGATTGCCAAAAACCCTAGTTGAGGAAGATAATTTTAGCCATAATCAAGGGCTTCCTCTTACCTCTAGATTCCACCCTCCTATTGAGCTAACACTCTATGATACCCTAGGGAAGTCGCTCCCATTATTTCCAAGTGTTGTTTGAATGGATTACACGTTAGAGGCTGGGTGTATGTGTAGCTAGAGGCAATCATTCATTTCGGTGACCTACACTACAAGAGGTAATATCCTATCCTTCTTCAATGATTTATTCTCTCGAAGCTGGTCCTCTAAGGGAATCCGTGAATTAAAATTTTAAAATTTCATTGCATATATCTACACGGATTCCTTTAGTAAGTGGGATTAAGAGAGCCTATCTTATCTTATATGTGGATGACATTCTCGTTATGGGGAATGATATTGGCATTTTGAAGTCAATTAAAATTTGGTTATCCAATAAATTCTCTATAAAAGATTTGGGAGTGGTGACCTACATCTTGAGAATTCAAGTCTATTTAGATAGAGCGAGGAGATGGATAGGTTTGTCCCAAAGCATGTACATAGAAAAGATGCTAAAGAAATTTAGCATGGAGAACTCAAAGAATAGTTTAAAACTCATTCGGCATGGAGTTCCATTCTCTAGAGGAATGTCCCTTAAGACTCTTGAAGAGAGGCAACACATGGAAAGAATTCCTTATGCTTCAATGGTGGGGAGTCTTATGTATGCTTGACTATGTACTAAGCCTAATATCACCTATGCAACTGTTACTAGCAGATGTCAACCTGACTCAGGTGAGGAACATTGGTTGGTTGTGAAACATATCTTCAAGTACTTGAGAAGGACTAAAGATATGTTTCTGGTCTATGAAGAAGGTGATTTTCGTGTTAATGGGTTCACAAATTTAGACTTTCAATCTGATATCGATGATAGAAAGTCCACATTGGGGGGTTTTTTTATCTTTTATTAGTGTAGGTGCTTTAGACCCAATCGAATTGGGCATGTAGTACACTGACAATTGCAATCATATTTATTATTGAATAAGGAGTTATTCAATTTCATAAGAAGTCATTCTACTAGTTTCTTGTTATTATTGCAATGACCGGATAAAATTAGATAGAAGTCCATATGATGTATACTTTGATTAATCTATAAAAATGTAAGATAATGCATCACAGTTTCTAGACATAATTAAATGTCCCAAGTCATAATAATGTCAAGAATGGACATTGACAATTGCAGTAAGACTTCTATGTGCTATGTTTTTGCTATGTGATAACAATAGGGGTCTCACACCAATAGGGATGGGGATGCCTAGACAAGTACATAGGTGACCAATACTGGAGATCGTGTCACTGGACATGACTTGCCATGCAAATCCATTTTGGTTATATGATGATGGAATTCTCATTCTAGATGCGTGTAACTAATTCTTAAACCTGAGGTTGTCACGGCCATCTCATAAGAAGACTTGTATGCTTTGACATAGTTTTGATGGGCCTACACAAAGGTTGCACATGGGCGATTGTTGGGCATATCATGAGGCTTATGGAGATGGGTGTATAACCAATATGAGACTTGTCTATCCTTTGATAAAGGATGATGTATCTAAGCCGCCTTCGGTCGATATTCATTTTAAATCCATGGTCATGATGAAAAAGATCAATAAGGAGTTATTGATTCACTTTCTATTGAGCAAGGATATCCAAGGGACTAAAGAAAACTCATGTGATCGTAATCTAGCAACACACCACCAGACTTAAGATCACATAAGATACATTGATGAGAGGATCAAATTAAAAAGTAACCATGTTCGTGAAAGGTTGTTTATGGATTATGAATCCTTCTGAATAATTGGGTAGGCATAACGCCTTGCTAGAGGTTAATCTTATCATATGTGTTTGTACCGACACGTTGCCAATATATTTGGAAGCCTAATGAGTTATACGCAATAGGTACGGCTCAGTAGGACATTTTGGCAAGAAGTTATGCCATCGTAGGTTCTCTGGGAAAAGGAACAAATAAACGTAATGACGTCGATATGACGAGGAGTCGTCATAAAGGAAAGAATTTCCTAAAATGGCAATTGATTAAATTAGAAAAGAGTTTTTAATTTAATAATTTTCTATTTGTTGGAGTGACAAATAGGAAATAATATATATTTGAGCTAAATAAAGTATCTAGGCCAAATGTTAAATTAAATATTATATTAGGGTTAAATTAGATTTGGACCAAATATTTTATTTAAATTTATAATTGGATTTGGGCCACTTAATTAATTATTAGTTGGACTAAGATAAATGGGCTAGCCCATATCCACTAGGGTTTTGGAAACCCTAAGAGGCCTTGCTCCTCTATAAATACCCTTTTATGGGTTGCCCAAATTAATTAATTGTTTTGTGGTTTTTCAATAGTTAAAAAAATTTTCATTCACTCTTTCCCATTTCTTTTCGCATCGATTTGAAACACGGAGGTTCTTTCCATCCATACACAAGCCAAGAAAAAGAGAAAAAGCTAGCACTCTCATTCCACTCTCCTCGCTAATGGATGCGTGCCGCGTATCACAAGTTAGAGGCCGGATGCTTGGATGGCTCAAATTTGCCAACTACTCGAAAATCTAAAGGTTAGATTTATTTTATTATGTATGTAAATGTTTTAATTTCGACATTGATCCAATTGCGAGGATCGAGGTAAGTTTCAAAATTTTTGAACTACGCTACTTGCCTCGTAACGATCTTGCTTTACTTTCATCTTTAATGGTGGAGCAGATTGCTAGAAGAGTTCCAAGCAAGATATAATAGCGGATTCCAGCACAGAAGTAGAATATGTTGCTGCATGTGATGCATTAAAAGAAATTGTTTGGATGAAGAAGTTTATTTCTAAACTTGAAGAGGTTATGTCCATTGAAGTGGTTATGTCCAAGGAACCCAGGTCTCACCAAAAGTCCAAACACATTGAGCCGTGCTTCCATCTCATTCAAGAAATTGTAACAGTGGAGACATGCAGTTGTAGAAGGTAGCATCATTGGAGAATGTTGTGGACCCACTGACTATGACTTTAACACAGGCACAACTGGATCGCTATCTTGAGAATATGGGTGTTAGATACCATGTGACGATGCAATGATTGCTTGTAAATTATCATTAGTGTAAGTAGGAGTTTGTTAGTGTTAATGCTCAAATGCTAGATTTACATTACATTAGATGTATGTAAGTGACACTAATGATGTAATCTTGTCACAAATAAAAGGTCATATTTTCATTCAAACTCTCTGTTTTTCCCTTATCAATAAGTTCCTACACTTCCTGTAACGACCCGTTAGAGGGCCCAGTATTTATTCAGGAATTATTTAATTAATTGTTGAAGTATTTGATTAAGAGATTTTGCCAATTAATTATTCAATGTGGCAATTTAGAGATTTTAAAGGAAAAGAATAGCATTTAATTCTATTTAATTTTGGAGTTAAAAGAATTTGCCAATGTGGTAATTTAGATTTTTAATTAAAAGAATAGTATTTAAATAGCATTTAATGGCATTTATTTATTGTAGAAATTAAATGCAAAGGTAATTCTAGAGTTTTATTATTATTTGAGAGTTTTAATAATAATTTTTGTATTATTATTAATTAAGTGAGATTATGTATTTAAGGGAGAGTGAGAATCCATGCATGAGATGGATTTAGATTGAGAGTCTTCTAGTTGAAGTAGGAAGAGGATTCCAAGTTAATTAAGAATAAGGACTCCAAATTATAAAAGGAGAAGGAGATGGGCTTCTAAGGCTATTTCTTTCTCTATATAAAGGCACATATGTCATAGTTTTCTTTACATCGCGTGGGGAGTAGAGACCCAAGAAGGCTGTGAGTTGCAAAAGTTTCTTTGCATAGGAGATTTCTGGCTAAGATCGTGTGAATCGATCAAGAGTTATCAAGGCAAGTATCTTCCCTGTAATCCCTTCCATTACAGGTTCATATTAGTTTTGTTTTCAGATTATTCCAGTTCTTCGTTGTTTTCAGATTTATATCAATAAGAAAAGACATATATATACATTTATATATGCATATAATAGTGAAGTTATGAGCAAATTCTATTAATCCTTATCCATTTTGGATTGCAAGTTCTATTACTCTTTATCCATTTTGGATTCCAAGTTCTATTAATCCTTATCCATTTTGGATTGCAAGTTCTATTACTCCTTATCCATTTTAGATTCCAAGTTCTATTAATCCTTATCCCTTTTAGATTGCAAGTTCTATTACTCCTTATCTATTTTGGATTCCAAGTTCTATTAATCCTTATCCATTTTGGATTGCAAGTTCTATTGCTCCTTATCCATTTTGGATTGCAAGTTCTATTACTCCTTCTCCATTTTGGATTGTGAGTTCTATTACTCATTTTCCCATTTGGAGTGCAAGTCCTATTATTTCTTCTTTCTCTTGAGTTGCAAGTTCCTTACTCTTTTTATTTCTTTTAGAGGTAAGTTCTCATATATGCATGATCTTTATAGCGATTCAATCAAATATTATCTTTGAATCATCCTTAAAGTTATTTCATATCGATTGGGATTCGTTTTCCCAAGATTTTATTCAGAATGGTGTAGAATCATTAAGTTTTGTTTCAGATTTTAGTCTTTGTTAGCATTCATGTTCGTTAAATTTAATTGTAGATATCTGAATAGGTCTTCCCATATTCGGATGAGTTCCAAGTTCTTTGCATATGATATCCGGATGGTTGGTCGGCTGTCGAACCACTCCAGAATTAGATACAAATGTATCTCTTCTCTAGTTTGTAGCAAAGTGCACCCTAGGTCATCTCTCACAAGGAGCCTCACCTTCTTCTACCAACAAGGAGAACCAATATAAATAACAGTTTGTTTAGGGGGGGTTTTTGACAGAAAACTAAGAAACAAAACAGAGAAACAATGATAGATGAAAATCAGTAAATGGAATGCAACCAGCTGTGCATTTGTCCCCTCTGTGAAATCTTACTTGTCCAACCTATAAATCTTGGTTTGTTAGATGTTTTAATCTCCGGATATCAAACTTAAAGCATCCCCAACAACCGTCCAAGGATTAGAATGATTGGAACAACAACATGAATACAGAAATCTCTTATAAACAAAATGCAACCATTCACTCTCTATTCAACCCATCCAGAGCTATGCAAGAACAACCATTCAAGCACATTATATTCATTTCCGAGATGTTATACCAACCGGCTACAACACTTTGTTCTCTTAAGCATTTAACAGAAAATAAATCCATGCAAATTCACACAAACCTGCCATGAACTCCATGCATTCAAAAATCTGCTCAAACTAAACCAAATGGAAATGAATAAGATTTAAACAAACAAACCAGGTTTTTGCAGCTCATCCGGGACTCAGATTCCACATGGGTTCAAGATACACAACCGGTTACAATAGCTCTAGCCTTCCATTACAACAAGGAAGACAAAATGAGACAAAATGAAGAAAACAGAAAAATGCTAACAACAAGAAAAACGGCGAGAGTCTCATCTCTTTTCTCCTCTCAAAAATCTATGGAAATAAGTGCTAAGAGGCCTTAAATACATGGCTAAGAAAGGAAGGCTAGGGTTGGGCCTAGCCCAACAGAAAAGCAAAGAAACAAAAGAGAGTTAAGTGAGCCCAAAACAGCAAAATCGAGCAGCCCAAATGCAGCCCAAATCTCCTCCTTGAAAGTGAGCCCAAACTCCTTTAGATAAGTCCCACAATTGCCCAAGGCCGGCCTACCCTCATGAAGTCTGAAATGAGCCACTTCAAGTCCTTTCCAGCTGCTTCTCTAGCCCATCCAATATTCCCTAAAGTTAAGCAAGCTTGGATCCATAGAAATAAGATAGAAAATAGTGTAAGGACGATTTGAAGTATAATAAAATAGAAACAATGAAAGATCAGCAAAAAATACTTCAAATGGTGTAATAAGATTGAGGTGAAATGCCAAAATATAGCCTAAATATGCATGCTATCAATGGTTCTTCGCACATCCGGATAGCTCATATCCAGATGCCCTTTATTCTATTTGGATAGGTCTAACATATCTGGATACCTCCTTCCGTATCCGGATGCCTCTCTCCAAAGTTGAATTTTACATTCAAGTAAGTCTCCTGATATATATATATATATATATCTGAGTGCCTTGTGAGATATCCAAATGTCCAGAATCGTATCCGGATGTCCTAGTTTCTATCTGAATATATCTCAGCATATTTGAATAGCTTATTATTTGAGGGCCAGCGTATCCGGATGAGCCTTCTTTCTATCCGAATGTCTTTCCTCATATCCAGATATCCTCCCTAATATCCAAATGACTTTTTCAGAAATCGAAGTGAACTTCCAGTGATGTTTTAATTCAATTTTTATTCAAAAAAATATATTCAATACCTCCAAATATTGAATTTTATGCCACAATATAACAAGTTAATCATGCCCATACCATAATGCATAATTCATAGAATCTTTGTATTCCAATATATTGAAGATGAGATTACATGTTTAGTGTTTATTATGACATGTTCAGCATTATTTCGTCAGATTATGTGCATACATCTTGGTATAAGCATTGACCATGACTTTATATGAAGCACTACATATCGTGTGCCAGCATTTATATGAGCATTGCATTATGCGAGCCAGGCGGTTTAGTCCTTGGGGATCCTACCAGTATCAGTTTCAGTTACAACTCAATTTATGAGTTGCTCACCTGGTGACGACTAGGGGGTTAAAGGCTTTTCCCACAATATGTGCTTACAGTTTTTTTCTGTTTACAGGATTCAGATCAATCAAGTATGTTTTATCAGATTATGTGCACATATGAACTAAAGTTACATACTTGCATTAGTTTACAGTTTATGTGCATTACATTTTTATGAATGCAAACAGAGAGTGATTATACTCAGTACAAGTTTAGTGAGTTATTTATCAGTATCGATATTCTTCGATTCAGTTTCAATTATTCTTTCTAGCTTATTACTTGTTGAGCTTTGTAGCTCACCTTGTACTCTTCACCCCTCTAGGTTCTAGTGGGAGAGTACCAAATATGGGGCCTAGCAGCAGTAGTCTATAGTGTGTGTACGTGGAGCCGCTCAAGATAAAAGATGTCTAGGAGTTTGTTGAGTTTTGTAGTGTTTTGTCAATTTAAATCTATTCACATTTCAGTTGAGGGATTGTCCCTTAGACGGAGTTTATGATTTTCAATCTGTATTGACTCGGAGTTTTTATTCCAATTGATTGAGATGTTTAGTTATGGTATCAGATTTCAGATTATCAGTTAGTTTATTTTATTTTTCCCGTAGCACTCTTCTCGGGCAGTTCTAGGAGAGGGGGTGTTACACTTCCTTGTAGATATTTTATTCTTAAATATGTGAGGAAGATCTTTAGTTTAGAATTTCTTAAAGGAATTCCCGATCCTTAGATTTATCAGAAGGGGAAAATGATTTATTAATCATGGACAGGCACATGAGGTACTACCATTGATTAACATGAGATGTTAATGATAATGGATGGTGAGTCACATACCATATTGCATGAGATGTAGATAGTAGACATATGGGTAGGTGTTAGTTAAACATCTATTGAATGTGACACTTGTAACTATTGTGGGGTGCCTTAGGAAAATCAAAACCAAAAATTCAAAAATCCTAGGAGTATTCCAAGAAGGCCGAAGACCCGAATGACCCTAAAGAGTCTTCTAGAGACTCTGAAAAGTCTTCAAGCCAGCCAAACCCTTAAGCCAATCTAAGCCCAAGACTCATCCAAAGAGTCTTCTGGTCTTAAGTCACCTGATGACTCTGAGGAGTCTTCAAGGAAATCCATCCAAGGGATGCTCATAAGGCATTCCATCCCCAAAGATAGCTTTACGACCATCCAGCCTCATCTAATGCATTTTCCCTCGAAAAGTTAGGGCACACATCAACATGAGAAGTGTTATGTTCCCTCCACCACCAATCCCTATAAATACCCCCTACAACACGACAAGGGGAGGACCCAAATCTAGGACCCGAAGACTTTGACCTCATCTCACCTTGAACACATCGGGGGACTCCCATCCCATGGAACCTATCCAGAACATCACAACATACACATACATACATACTTCTATTTTATGGCATCATCTGGCTTAGGTATTGGAGGGCCCATGTGGGGAAGTTCCCCATATGCCTTCAAACTATTCTTGTGTTGCAGACCCATCCGGTGTCTACCCATTTGGAGGCCCTCTGAACTTATTGGAAGACTAGCTAGCCAATCGAAGACTCATTAGGGAACAAGGTCCCCAAAGACAGTCGTAGACCCCAAGAATCCTCTTTGCTCTCCCGGATAGCCGATCTAGCCAGGCACCTATTAACCCCCATTGATGCCATGAACCTTACCCCCTCACCAAGACTTTGCCAAGTTGTTCCCTAAGATAAATAAATTTAATTATTGTATTCAAGCAATAACAATTTGGCGTCGTTTGTGGGAAACAAGCAAAACGTCATCCTCCATGATGAGAATCACAAGGTCCACTTACACGAGGGTGCCATTACAACCTGGGAGACCTTCGCAACAATCTCACATAAGCCTATAATGCCTCCCAATTAGTCACACAGCAAATCCTCCTAGGGAGGCACAATGGATCCTTCACAAGGCTTTTCACCTCCTATTATGAGCCTTCCAAGGCTTTTCTCCCACTATTACACCATCCCCCTCAAAAATGAAAACAACCCTTAGGGGAAAGCATACCATCCCTTCTTGTCCACTAAGCACCCTTCGGGGGTCAGGTTAGTCACCCAATGTGTTGTTTGGGAGCAACATGGAGAGCAAAGGTTGCTGCTCAAGAGGATATCCAACCTCTACTTCAAATCCAAACTGACAGTGAGGTATATATATGATCCCTCTATGGTTTGGTTTGCATATGGTCATTAGAAATCGAGTCTTACAAGGTGACTCTTGATTTTCTTCCACTGTGCTTGTATGTATTTTCGAAAACATTTTTAAAAACCAAAAGAAACCCTTACATGATACACCAAATGTTGGTATCAAAGCCTCAGCTCGATTGCAATGTGTAATACCCGGTATTACATGGTATTGAAGATAAATAATTTTTTATTATTTTGAAAGGATCTCGGGTGGTCCGGGAAGTCCAAGAGTCAGTTTCGAGAAATTAATTAATAAAATTGCCAAATTAACAGTAGAGAGTGCCCCGAGACTTGGATGTCCAGGAAAGAGGGAAAGAGATTGGTAAGTGTTTTGAGATGAGAATAATAACGCTAGAAGCAGTTCGATCGGGAATAATTTTTGGAATAATTTCGGTATAAGCCCAAATGGGTGTCAGTCTCAAATGATCATAGGGAACTTTCGGGAAGCTGAGGGGACCCTATGGGTGGTTCGATTTTCTGAATAAGGCAACCCTTAAGCGTTTTCGAGTCGAATAGAGGTCCCGTGCAGGCGCAATGATGAAATCGACTTTATTGAGTAAAGTCAATTATTAATTTTTAAAGAAATCAAGTCTTGGTGTAGTTTAAGGATAATTAAACTAGGGTTGGAGGGCCCAAATGGTATTATCAAAAATTCCAAGTGTAATTAAATTTCCTTAATTGTGATTATGGAAAATTGGAGGGATTAATAAATAATTTTAAGTGTATATATATATATATATATGCTGGTGCGTGAGTGCTGCCTCCCATTTCAAAATTTGAAATCCAAATCAGAGAGTGGGAAACAGAGAGAGCTCGAGAGGGAAGAGCCGAGTGCAAGAGAGAGAGAGATTGCGAGAGATCGAGAGAGAGCTCGCGGGAAAGAGTGAGAGAGAGAGCTAGATGGCCGAACAGCCATGGCTGATGCGCGAAGAAGGCAGCCATGGCAGCTGAGGTGTTGGGTGAAGCTGGAGCAGCGGATGGCGGCTATTTCGGAGGCCTGAAGAAGCTTCAGCGGCGTCAATGGAAGGCAAGGTGGCCGACAATGGCTGCTGTAGCAGCGAAGGCCGAGGTCAGCCATGGAAGCTGCAACTCACAAGTAGCGTGCAGGCATGGGAGAAACCAGCAATGGCACTTGGCGGAGCAGCAGCGGTAGAGGCTTGGGAATGCACTGAGGCGACCGGCGAGGTTGCGGTGTGCTGCAGCGGACGGGCACGAGGACGACTGGGAGCTTCGACGTCCAGCCATGGTGGTTGCAACGCTGCTGTGCGTGCTGGCGAGGAAGGCTTGCGGCGTGAGGGGGCCGATGGCAGCGGTGAGATCGGCGACGGCGATTGGCGGAGGGCTAGAGGGCGATGGCCAGCAACGGCCATGCATGGTTGTAGGTGGGCTGGTCGCACGAAGGAAGAGGAAGCAGCCGCAGGAGAGAAGAAACGAAGAAGATGGTGAACAGTGGAGAGGAAGAAAAGAAAATAGAAAAGAAAAGATTAAAAAAAGGAAAAAAAATATATAGAAAAATCTGGAAAATGGGAAAAAATAGGAGAAAATTCCAGAAAATTTCAGAAAAGTTATGGAAATTATTTTGAGGCTCGTGGAGCATACCGGAAGCTCGAGAATAGGATTTCGGGCTTGAAATGACAGTCAATGAGGCAACGTCGGCGTGGGCAATTGACCAAGTTTTCCTTCCAAATTGGATGAGGTTCGACCGGGAAGACAGTGATCCTAGAGGAACTTGAGGTTCAGGCTGGAGTTCGTACCGAGGCAGAGATGAGGCTTTGAGCCAGGTAAGGGACGGCCCCATGTGGAGGTGGCCTTGTAAATTGGTAAATGTGTTTGATAAAGTTTTTATGTTACATTGGCATGTAGTGGTTATATCTTGTGTGATGCAAGAACTAGTGGACCTATGGCCATATGGAGGACTAGTGTGGTAGGGGCTGATAGGTTGATGCCTCAAACCTTAGTAGGTTGTGAGGATAAGTGAGCCTAACCTCATTTGCATGCATTGGGCATACATAATCATCTTTATATTCATATTTACATGCATTGCACCCTTATTGAGTCTTTATGACTCATGAGGTTTTACCTCATGTGTAGATGTTGCAATTCCAGAGGCAAGCAGGGATGGCACCGGGAGGCTGTTATGGCAATTAACTTTGTTGCCTGAGATGTGTTGTTGTGTATTCCCTTGTAATTTTTTATATGTATTCTTGTAATTGAGTGTAAGCGATATTGAGCACTAGATGTATTTAATTGTTGTAATCATCATAGTGTGATAAATGATTGTGAGATTGTCTTTTGGATATGGCTTAGTTGGCCAAGATGAGTTTCGGACCAAGTAAAGATCAGCAAGGTACGTTCTCATAAATCCTCAATGCTCAGCGAAGTGTTTGTATGCTAGCTTTGTGCCTGGGTCACCTCTGGCTTGCTATGGGGGGAGCTGAAGAGAGGTGAAGCTCACTCGGGTTTTGGGTCTCGATCCGCTGTGTTTTCTTGATTGAGTTAGGACCGATTCCTGGGTGGAGCAAAGGGAAGGACGAAGCCTAGTTCCCACCTAGGGCGTTTCCTGTTGAAACATAGTCTAACCCTTCAGTCGTGGTTTTTCGGCTGAGTAATCCGGTCGATTATTTATCGGTGACGCCCGAAAGTGGGAACGGGTCGTTACACAATGTCCTATGCATAATCTTTTAGCAATATGTATGTGTTTTGGGTGGAAAATACTCTCTGTTTTGTAGGTTTTTCTAGTGACAATCGACAATGTGCGACCATTGATCGACAGTTCTTGGCTTTGGCCTTGTAGAGCTAACGATCAGAGGTAAACCAGTTGACCTCTAGTAGGGAGTCAGTCAACAATTTTGAGAAAAGGGTCGACTAGTTTGAGCAGCCCAAAAACGGTCGACCAGTGCTATGAGGCTATCAATCGTTTGGTGTTTCAGTGTGAGGTTGTCATGTGTTCTTCATAACAGTTGACTGGCCCTCATGAAATCCATAAATGGTCTACCATTTTAGGCACTGACAGAATGTTTTGGGTGTTTTTCAGTTATTATTTTTTTTTTTATGCAATGAGATTGCTATGATACAAAATCAGTTAATATGCTCATGATATGAGATATTAATAGCCCAAAAAATTATGCATATTACATTAACATGGATTTTATATTTAAATGCCATTATATTGAATGAGATTAAATAGATGAATGATCATGGACTTGATGCAATGTGATTGTATGGATGAATGAATGAATGTTATAGGTATTTGATGGTCTATAGTTATATTTATTTCATTTTGTTTGGGACTGTAATGAGAAATAAGTCTCCTTGTTATTTTTCATTTTAGTAGAACAATTGTATAGTATAAAATTCTATGTAAATGAAAATGAAACCATCAAGAGTTGGCGATTCTAAGGAGTAAGAAGGCTGAGAGTGAGATCATTACCCATGAGATAGGTGTTATGTTTTTATCCTTATCAATGCTATTGATTAAATCCAATGGCTCGGATTTAATCAATAAGCATAAAAGTCCATGATCATCTAATATGTATGTATGAGTTTATTTATGTATGAGATACATGATGGAAAACTTAATGCATGTGCAAAGTTAAACCTCCAAAATAAATTATGATTTATTTTAAATGCATGAGTTGGTTATGTATGAGATAAATAATGGAAAAACTTAAATGCATGTGTAAAATGAAACCTTTAAAATAAAAACTAAAATCTTCCCAAATTGTGAAAACAAATATTAGATACGGTAAATAAGATTTATTGTTGGCCCTCCACCATCATAGGTGATCGTTAACTATATTGGGTACACTCTAGCTACCTATAGGTGGGAGAGTGCATTTCATGAGAGGAGATAAATGCCTATCTAAGCATGTGATGTTGTTGGTGTACCCACACAGATATAACCTAGAAGCCACCATAATGTTGTGGTCATAGACTTTCAAGTGGATCATTAACTGAGGCGATGGGTCATATCTAACCATATCATCATCCTAGAAACCATTATAGTGTTGCGGATGGATGGTATGGGGGTCCAAGATTGAATCTCCCATGAGATGTGAAAGGCAAGCGTTGCCTACTCAAATGTGTGGGTATCCCAAGAAATAACAATAGTGTTGTGGGGTATTCATATAGGAGAGAACTCGATCACCCGCCACGAGTCTCTTTAAGGATTCATATTTTCCACTATGGGAAGTGTGGGATTCGAAAAAATTGAGTGGGAGTTATCATTTGGTTTGAGACCGAAACTAAATGGATATGCAAGATTAAATCAAACTAACAATCGTTAATTTATTTATTGCATCATTTTTCTAAAATGGCACTTGGAAAATCCTATCGCACGTCTTTTGGACAAAAACACTTTAATTGGGCCTAACTTCAAAGACTAGCTTCGAAACCTAAAATTGGTTTTGAGAATGGAGAAAATTCTTGATATTTTGGATATATATGTCCTTGATTCTCTCCCTGAGGGCTCAAGTGAGGAGAAGCGGGTTACATGGGAAGATATGAAGAAGCAGGACTTGAGGGTAAGGACGTATATCTTGGCCTCCATGAGCAATGAGCTGCAACATCAACATGAGCACATGACTAACGCAGCTAGTTTGATTATGAATCTACAGGAGCTCTATGGAGAGAACATGTAACGACCTGATCATGGGTCTAGATTATTTTGGTATTAATGTTATGTGAGTGAAATTTTAGGATATAAGTTGAATTAGATGTTTAAAGTATATATATATATATATGACTTTATAATTATTTAAGTGAAAGAAAAAAGAAAGGACTTAGCGAGCATATGCGTAATTATATAAGGGAAAAATGGGAAAAATGATGCTATAAAAAGGGAGTCTTAGAGGGTAAGCCATGCTCATTCCCTTCTTCTCTTCCTTTTTACATCTAATTTCTTCTTATTCGATTTGGAGCTTCAAGAAAGGAGTTGGGAGGTTGAAATTGGGGGGCTTTTGGAAGAAATTTGGAGGCCTAGCTTGCGGCTCTTCTTCTTCTTCTCCTAAAGCACCCATTAGAAATAAAGGCAAGTTCTCATCTATCTTCTTTAAATGGCAAGTTTCCATTTAAGATTCTTGTTGCTAGAAATTTTGGTCTATTCCTTCCATTGGAGTTCTTGAAATACCCATTTTTAGGTGGAAATCAGAAAAGCCCTTCATTTAGAAAGGGCTTGTTTTGAAAGAATCTGATTGTCTGCGTTTCATATCATTTTTCTTGAATTTCTGGTTAATCGTACGTAATGTCTAGATGGGGACTTGCTTCTTCCCATGTTTTTAAAAAGAATGATGAGTTTGTTGTTAAGATGAAGTTGCATGCATGAATTTGGTGTATTTTGCATTGTTTTGGTGTCTCTCGTGTTAATTTGGAGATAAAACCCTAAACCTTGAAGAACCACAAAAGGTTTTGTTGTATTTGTCTGTAATGGAGAGGCAGTTAGCTGGAAGAGTTCCAAACAAGAAATAACTGCAAACTCCACTACAGAAGCTGAATATGTTGCGACATGTGATGCTGCAAAAGAGGTTGTTCGGATGAGGAAGTTCATTACTGATTTTGAATTGGTCCCATCCATTGAGTTCTTGATATCCTTATATTACGACCATAATTGAGCCATTGCACAGGCAAGAGAGCCCATGTCTCACCAGAAGTCCAAACATATCGAGCGACGCTTTCATTTGATCTAAGAGATCATAGCATATGGAGACGTGCAGCTGTAAATGATCATGTCATTATAGAATGGTATGGACCCACTAACCAAAGCACTACCACAGAGTTATCTTGATCGCCATCTTGAGAATATGGGTATTAGATACCAGTAGACGATGCAATAAGGACCTATAGCTTGTAAATTAACATTAGTGCAAGTGAGAAATTGTTAGTGTTGGTGCCCTAATGTTAGATTTAGATAGCATCTGGCATTTATAATAATGGGACTAATGATGTAATTCTTGCACATCTATATAACAAAATGTGTTTTCATATTTTGAGGTCATATCTTCATTCATAGCTCTCCAATCATTATATATGAATAAGTCCCTAGATTTCCTGTTAAAGGTCTTATTCTTAAGTATTAAGAATATGTGCCAATTAAACTTTATAATAAGGATATTTTAAGGTTTATTTCTAGTCCTTAGACGTATCAGAAGGAAACTATGATTAGTCAATTATAGACTGGCACATGGGATACTACATTTGATTAGTATGAGATGCTAATGATAAAGGATGGTGAGTCATATGCCATAACGCATGGGATGGTATACATGTGGGTAGGTGTTAATGGAACACTTACTGAATGTGACGCACGTGATAAATCACATGGCTGAGAGTATCTATGATCTATCACAAGTTTTGATTGTGTTACTAGTTCTTAGACCAGAGGCAACACATATGCCTTGTGTATTGGTGCTAGGCATTTTTCGTTGCTAGGAACCATCTAGTTATCGGGTAGGAGATGCACTGTGTGGTCCTTATATAGTGACATATTGAGGCAAGCGATTGTTAATGGGATCCATCGACCTTTAGTGCGAGGTGAACGTCATATGCTATCAGTGGTGGTCTTAATTATAGAAATCATTGGCCAAGGTACACTTGATTGGAAAGTGTTCCAATACTAGGAGTTCCGATGTGTCATCTCAATCTCACCACACTAATTTTGGCATAGGTATCAAGTTAGTGAGTTTGATCAGTCCGTGACTCTCACTCGATCGAGATGATAATAGATGGAGGGATTATAGTACATGAGAATCGAAAGCCCAAAAAGGTTTTATTCTGTAACACCCTGGGTTGTGTGGGTATTAAATGAGTTAAGTTTGAGATTAAAGGCAAGAGAATTTTTCCAAATTTACCTTAATTGGAGAAATAAGAGTGTATAAATTTAAGATGCCTTAAGAAGGGCAATTTGGTAATTTGGACCATATCCCTATAAAGGTAAATTATTTTGTGAAAAATGTATATATAAATGTATGTTTGGATTTTATATGGAAAATTTTATTTTTGCTTTGAATTATGGAGAAATTAAAGGATGGCCAAGATTTAAGATTTGGAGCTAAGTAAGTAAGAGTGGATTGTGACACTTGGCAAAGTCTTATGCAAGGAGATGAAGATAAATTAAAGAAATAAGAAATTGGCTAATTAAGTGTGGTTGAGACACTTGGCAAGATCTTGTGATGGAAAAATGAGAAATTAAAATTAATTCAAAAAGGAAAAGAAAAGTGCCTCTCAAGCATTTAATGAAGGCCATCAGTATGTTGAATAAAGAAAATGCAAAAGAAAATAGCAAATGGTTATGCATTTATTGTGAAAAAGGGAAGAATTAAATAAATGAAATCTAAATATAAATTAGTCTTTCAAGATGATGGCATGAAAATAGTCTCATTAAAATAAATGGAGAGAAATTAGAAATTCAAGATGGATCCAATGGATAAGATTTGATTTTGGAATGAGAATTGATCCAAGGGCCACAAATGAGTCTTGAAAGTTGGCATAGATTGCCAACATAAATGAAAATTAATTTTAAATGATTAGAATGGATGGTAGAGATCATTCTTGGGTAAGAATCAAGGGCCAAGATAGAATCTTCCATGAAGACAATGATTGTGCTTCTTCCTAGGGTGGAGATTAAATCTTATTAGATCAATGGATGAGATTAAGTCTCCCAAAGCACAAGGATTGTGCTTGTAATGGAAGGCTAGGATTTGTTCTCCCAACCCAATAAAATCCAAGGGTTTGGATTAAGTCTTGGAATGGAAATAATTAAAGAATAAAGAAAATAGAGGTAATATAAAAAGGAAGAAGGAGAGGAAGGCAAAACTTCTTTGGCTGAGAGTGCATTTTGAAGAAGAAGAAAAATAAGAGAGGAAGAAGTAAAGAGTAAGAAGAGGTAAGCTCTTAACCTAAGTGATTTCAAGTAAAAGCAAGGAAAGTCTTCTTGTTTCTTTTATTATTTAGTTTTCAAGAAAGCTTTTAATGATAAAAAATTTATTTATTTATTTTAAGGGTTAAAAGCAAAGGGTCTTGAAAGCTAAAGTTTGTTGAAGATCTAGATGAGATAAGGTAAGGGATAACCCCATAGGTGGTGGTTTTGCATACTTTGTAAGTGTTATTTTATGAGTTTTCATGTTGTTGCAAGCATTATGCATTCAGTATGTGATCTAGTGGACCTATGGCCATAAGGAGGACTAGGAGTGGAAAAGGGGTTGGTTGAAGCCTACACCTTGAAAGGTTGTGAAGGCAAGGATGACTGCCCATGCTATGCATTTCATCTTGCATTACATGATTACTTATGTTTTCATTTACTTTGCGTTGCACCCTTACTAAGCAATGGTTCATAAGGTCATTTTTGACTTATTTGTAGGTGTTGAAAACTCAAGGGAAAGAAGTCTTGAATGGTTGATGTATGCTAGTCCATGAAGAAGGCTTCAAGTTTTGTTTGTAATGGTAGTTTAAAGCTTTTGAAGTTTAAAAATGTGGATTTATGTCTTTGATTTTGATTTATGTTGTAAGCATCGTGTAGGTTGTGAAGCCCTTATTTTGGAGCATGAAGAATGGTTTTGGTATATGTTGTGTAAAGCATCTCATGAGTTGGATAGCCCTTTTTTTTTTTTTTTTTTGAAAAAGTGGGAGATTTTTTATGCTTAAAAATTAAAGTTAATTTATGGAAAGTATGGGTTAAAAAGATAAAAAAATAAAAAAAAATAATAGGTCGATGTTGTTGTTGCCGGCAAGGCACGTGCAACAGGTGCACGTGCGCTCAGCTAGTGCGCATGCGCAGCAAGCAACCAATGAGCGGTTGGTGCCCTATGTGCACAGGCTGGTGCCCACTGCTACCCCTACCGCTGCCCTTACATTTTTTTTATTTTCTGGATAATTTTGAAAAAAAAATGTGAATTTGGGCTCCAAAAATATTTTTATAAATTAAGAAAAAAATCGGAGTATTTTTTGAAAAAATATGAAATTTGCTAAAATAAAAAATTTAGCTATTTTTGCCAAAAATGAGTTTTTAATTTGAATTTTTCTATGGGCTTTGAATAAAGAAAATGGGCGTCTTGGAGAAGGCTAAGTTTAAATTTCCTTTAGGCATTATTGCCTTGGGATATTTTTATGAAGGAAAAATCAAGGCCCAATAAAATTTTTCCTTATGAATATACTTTCCAACATTCGGCCAAGGGGTCATAAGCCTTGGGAAAGCAAAGCATGGTGTTGATGTTGGATTTCAGGTGCATCTTGGGCGAGTCACCCTTAAGCTGTTGGTTGGAGGCAAGGAGTGTGACACCTACTCAGGATTTCGAAGTTTCCTATGCCCATATCCTCAAGTGGACCGAATGGAAGGATGAAGCCTAGTTCCCAGTTTCGCCTTAAAGCGTAGTCTGTCTCTTCATTATTGCCCTATCGTGTGAATAGTCCGGTTGATTATTCATGAGTGACAACTATGATGGGAACGAGGCATCACATATTATGAAGTAAGACTTCATTACTAGTAGGATCACCGTGACATAATGCTAGTTGTCACTCAGAGTCTTTCAAGATACATCGGGGAGACGGAGAGATCCTCGTTCTAGACCAAAATGTTTGATTAATGTCAAGGTGGTTAACATTTCCTGATTGTTACTTAGTAATGAATCTAGAAGGTCACATGCATATTCGAGTGTGATGATTGATTAAGTAATTAAGGCTGAAACTATCATTAAGAGTTAATAACGTTTACCATTAAGAGTTAACAAATTGGGTTCAATGATCAAATTACTGAGGAGCAATCGTCAAGAGTTGGTAGGTATGTCGTTAAGAGCTAACGAGGGCCTCGGTTTCATCATGAGATGGTGAAAAGGTCATTAAGTGTTAATGACAAGCCTAGATGTAATTTATGAAAATTTAGTCAAATAAAGAAAAACGGTCGACTGCTTTTGAAGGCTATCGACCAATTCGAGTTAAACGATCGATAGTTTGTTTGGAACTGTCCACAGATTCTGTCGACCAAACTAGTCGACACAATTGACTATTCCTATTGTAGAGGTCGCGAATGCTCTATTGATTTATCATTTTCTGCAACGAAAAAAAGGGACACGTTGTGTGGGAGGATGAGAGGCTTGAAGGCATGTGTCCTTGTCTTCCCTTCATCTTTTCTCTCTCTTATGGTCAATTTGTTCATTTGTGAAAAGAGGCTAGGGTTTTCAATTTTGGGCATATATATATGATATACGAGGAATAGAGGACAAAGTAAGTGTGCGATTCTCTCTCACCCCAATCTGTTCTTCTCTCTTAAGAGAGTTTAGAAACCCTGCTCCTTGTTTATCCATCGTTATAGTAACAATCCAAGCAAACAGTGAGACTATTTTTGTTCTTGGGTCTTTTCATTTGAACCCATTTCATCTTCCAACCTTAATCTCCTTACTCTATTTGTCTAGCACAAAGATAAAGTAGTGGAATTCACCATCTTGCTAAAGTATGGACTCGATAGGCCTCTCGTAATTTCAGGGGACAGTTTGCTCTAACCAAAGGTAGTTCGAGAACTATTCGGGAGTAATGAGTTATTGCTACCCGGAGGATTTCAGCCTCTACATCAACCTTTAAGAGTTGAAAGGTATTCCTATTAAACCCCTTATGGCATGGTTTAGTTTCTATTTGCATATGGGCATTGGAAATGAGTCTTGTAAGGTGATTTTGGTATATGTTTCCGCTACTTTCTTATGTGTTTTTGATAAATGTTTTTGAAAATCGATTAAACCCTTGCATTGGTACACCTAATATTGGCATTCATCATCACTTTTTTGCTTTAAAAAATCCCATCTTTTTCTTTACCATTTTTTTGTTAACGGTACAACAATTTTGCTTCATACACATGGTTGTTTTTCACTGTTGTTTGTAAGAATCGATTCATTTCCACTACATTTTTCTTTAATTTTTAATTTTTTTTTGAAAACCAGCTTGTGTTCTTGCATCTACTGCTGAGTGTTAGCACATTCTTATAAGTGATGGCTATGTTAGCTGAAAAAAGATAGTGATGGAGAGATTTTACGTTCAATGATAGAGAAAGGAAGTGTATAGGGGTCAATCAGTAAGGGAGTACTATGATATCATAGAATAGTAAAGGTAGAGATAAAACAAAGAGAGAAAAGAGATTGGAGAAAGATCAAAGAGAGAGAAAGAGAATGAGGGGGTTATGTGAGGGTGGCTTAAGGTGGAGTAAGATAGTGGTAGCCAAAGGTTAAGGTTCATAGAAGTGGGGAAGATAGGTTAAGATAAAAACTAAAGTGGAAGTGAAGCAATGTTGACGATGATAACTAGCTGGCAAAGAAAATTGATGAAGGCAGTAGTGTACAACAAGGCAGACTACAGAGTTAGGTATGATGTGTTAGAATTAAACTGATATGGCACTCACCAAGATGGGGTGAATTGGATATTTTAAAAATCTTGATAGAACTTGAAAACTTTTTGACCCAATTGAGGTTTTAGTGATTTAAAACATAGAACATATGAAATGACAAATGTAAAGTAAGAAGAATAAATGACACAAAGGATTTATAGTGGTTCGGCTTAAACCAAGCCTAATCCACTACCTTAGCTCCCACTAAGGATTTTGAACCAATTCACTAAAACCTCCTACTTACACAAGTAGGCCCTCTAGCTACACAAGCTAGTAAATACAACCTCCTACTTAAACCAAGTAGACCCTCTAGCTACACAAGTTAAGAAATATAAGAATTGTACAATTAGAGAGAATCTAAGAGATGAATCTCTTAGTTACAATGTCTCTCAAAAATGATACAAGGCTTGACGTAAATAATTACACGTGAAGATCAAAGCCTTGAAAAAAGAAAATTAAAGCACAGACGATTTTAAATACAAATGAGAATAACAGTAAGCTCAAATAATTTCATTCTCATCCATTAGTCTTCTCTTGATCTCCTTGATATGTATATATAAGCATCCCAAGAGTCTTGCCCAAAATTAGTCGTTATTGAGCCGTTGGAGAAAGAGAAACTAGCCATTGGAGATTGAAAACTAGTTGTTATAAGTTTCTGGGAAACACATAGTCGACAGATAAAATAGGTTAGTTGACTATTTCTTCAAATAAAACTAAGCAAAGTCGACAAACAATAAGTCATAGTCGACTATCTTCCAACACAAATTACCCATAGTCGACAGATGCAAAACTGTGAAGAAAATTTTGAAACTTATGTACAAATATAGTCGACAGAAGAAAAGTCGTAATCGACTATCCTTACATGATAGTCGACAGAGTGAAAAATAGTCGACAAAAACGTTAAATAGTCGACAGATTAAACCAGCATAGTCGACTATCCTTATGCATAATCAACTATCCTTATAACGTAATCGACTATTTTTAGGCATAGTCAACAGAAATAAACCACATAGTCAACTATCCATTTGAAAAGATTTAAAACTTAACAACTCCTCATTTTGATTCTTTTGAAAGCAAGTTGAGATTATCAAAAATATATTTATTTTGAATCTAAACACACTCAATCACACTTCAACATTTCTCTTATATAAATTTTTCATAACTTTGCTACAAGGAGATTTAAAGATTGATTTTCTCATACATATAATCCATATAATAGAGATTGATTTTCATATAGTCATTATCAAAACTATTTTATTACAAAGAGTAAAATATCATGATAGAGATCTTCAATTGCTTGTTTCTTTTTCTTCTTCTTCTCATATTTTCTCTCTTCTTTTTTTTTTGCTCTTTGTAGGTTCTCAAGTTGGAATCCATCGACATTATAGCAACTACCAAGTTCCAAAAGAACCATGGAACCTAGGGTTTTGTGATCTAGAACCAAATTGGGTTTTTTAATCCAAATTGTAGTTATTTTTTTCCTTTATTTATAGTTAAATTTTATCTTAATATATATTAAAGTAGAAGAGTAGTTGCACAAAATTTTCCAGCCCAAAACCAGCTTTTATTTTTTTTTTCATTTTAAGAAATAAATTAATATTTAAAAGGTATACATAATTTTTTTGGGATAATCACTAATGAACTGCATTTTCTATGCCATTACATTAATTACTCACTACCATTATTAATCAGTTGAAATAATTAGACAATTAATATTTTAAATTTATGTTATTATTAAAATGAGACATCATTTAGTTTTTAATATGACTTTCACACTTCCTAACAATAACACATTTTTGGGATAATCAAATAAAATTAATTTAATTATAGATTTTATGTAATTAAATTAATTATTCATTCTCATTATTAATTAAATAATTAATATTTTAAATTTCTATTGTTATTAAAATGAAAACATAACAAAATCATGTTCCATATGAAGCTAAAGCACTAGAAAAGTAAACACAGCAATAACTCTCATGTCCAGTAGCTTCATAATTTTTTTTTTTTTGTTGCTCTTTGTCGTTTTATTGGTTTAATTTTTTTCTTTCTTAAAAAATAAATTAATATTTAAATTTTCTACTATTATTATTTAAAATAACACTTCATTTAAAAGGTATACACAATTTTTTTGGGAAAATTACTAATTAGCTGGATGCAGTTTCTATGCTATTACATTAATTATTCACTATCATTATTAATTAGTTGGAATAATCAAATAATTAATATTTTAAATTTATACTGTTATTAAAATGAGACATCATTCAGTTTTTAATGTGACCTTTAGATTTATTAATAGTCACACATTTTGGGATAATTAGTTTGGCAACTTCTATGCAATTACATTAATTATTCATTATCATTATTAATCAGATAATTAATAATTAATATTTTAAATTCCTATAGTTATCTTAATATATAAAGTAACAGACTTCCTACATAGTTTTCCTCTAAAAAGTTGTTTCTAAAATTTGTATTAAATTTACATGGGTTTTCCAATACTATTAATTATTTAAAAATAAATATTTTATGTCATATATTCTCATCAATTAATCTCTCAATCAATAAAAAATAAATATTATTTATGATAAATATGAATAGACAACTTAAACTATTAATTAAATCATAAAAAATCGTCCATTTGTATAAAATCTTATCTTTTTTTATATAATATATTAAATAAATTATAATAGTTTACAAATATTTGTTCCCTCCAAAAATTAATCTACCAAACTATTTTTTGTCTTTAAAATTTGTATTAAATTTGCAAGGGTTTTACAATATTATTAATTAATCAAAAATAAATATTTTCTATCATATCATCTTATCAATCAATCAAAAATAAATATTATTTATGTGGAACATGAATAGACAACTTAAACTATTAATTAAATTATATAAAATCGTTCATTTGTATAAAATGTTATCTTTAAGTCCTATATATCTTATATAATATATTAAAATAAGATAATTAGCCAAAGTATTTTGTCAAATGATAATCAATAGTTAATTTTTTTCCTTCAAAAACTTGCATCAAATCAAAGGTAGTGATTAATTAATTATTAATTTTAATTTAATAACTATATTATAGTTTTAGAAATATGATACCTTGGGTTTTTAATGCTAATTAATTAATATTCAAGGTATTACATTTTCAAGACTATGGAAGAAATCAAAATTCATATATCATATTTTCAATACTAATGCATGAGTTTTTTTATACTAATTACGATGTAAGATATTACATTTTCAAGACTACAGGAGAAAATTAATGTATAGTAAAACAAAAATAAGTCAAAATCTATATTTTTAAAGTTTTGTTATCATTGCAAAAATTAAATTTTAAGATAAAAAATTAAAAGTTTTAAGAGAATTTATACTTTGCATTGAAAACCCATACTTCTTCACATTTAGGAGTTTTAATTTATATTTATATTTATTATAAATTTATAAATAAATATATAATATAATAAATAGTTTTACTTTAATAATTAATTAATCATTACCTTTAATTTAATGTATGAGTTTTTTAATGCTAATTAAGATTTAAGATATCACATTTTCAAGAATAATACATGAATTTTTCAATACTAATTAAGATTTAATATATCATATTTTCAATACCATGGAAGAAAATTAGTGCATTGTGAAAGAAAAATAAGTTAAAATCCATATTTTCAATGTTTTGTTATCATTGCATAAATTAAAAATTTTAAAAGAATTTTTAATTAGTATTGAAAGACTCAAACTTCCTTATGTTTAGGAGTTTTAATTTATATTTATAATTATAATTTATAAATAAATATATAATATAATAAATTATTTTACTTTAATAATTAATTAATCACTACATTTAATTTAATGTAAATATTTAATGATTTTTTATTCAAATATAATAGCTTTTGTGTATAAATAGGAAGTTTATGTCAAGATTTTTCATTTTATATAATGATGTGCAATTTAATAAAAGACTTCCTAAAGTAACTTTTCAAAATATAGACGTTAAATGTTCGAGTTGTGAAACTTTTTGAGATTTTATGCTTTGAAGATAGGTCAAAAACTTATAACATTCCCATTGAGATGATTTTCATAGATGAACATATTTTTTTTTTTAATAAATTTATTATTAATTATTTATATAGATTTTGCCATCAAATTTATAGGGTGAAAGGATTCATGCAACAATCAAGTGTTAGTTGGTTTGATCTTTTAAAATATTGATTTGTGATGGACAATTATGTTTTATGTCCAATTTTATACTTAAATACAACAATATGAAATATAAGACTACAAGTTACAAATACAAACTAAACTTAATATTAAATACTATTGTTGTAGATGCTATGGATGAAAGTTTTTTAATACAAAATTTTATCTTTAGGTCATTTGCTAATATTTTGAGTGTAGTTGAATTTGAGGAACATGAATTATTTGATAAGTATAAAGTTAATTGTACAATTATTTATGTTTTTATAATTGACAATTTTTTTTATTTTTATTAAAGATATGATTGGAGAGGTTATTGACAAAGATAATGTTAAGTGCCAAGAATCTTGTGAAATGACAAGAAAAAAAATGTAACAATTTACTTAATGTATTAATTATTCTTTAGCACATTAAATGTTGATATTTTGATTTAAGAACGTTCTCTATTAGCACATTAAATAGCGAATAATTAATTAAATTTAAATTTTAATAAAAGATTGAGTATTAAAATAAAAAATATATATTTATCGATTCTGTTATGATTATTTAAAATAACAAGATTAATTTTTTATTTTTAAATTTATAAATCTATTTTAATTACATCTTCCGTGCATCACACGGGTTTAACACTAGTTAGTCTTTTATTTTAGTTGAAATTTGTTTTAATTTAACTTAATTAATATTTAATTAAATTTGTTCAATTTGATTAAGTTTTAAGTAGTAGAGCATAACGAAAGGGTATGTTTGCAAAATAGTTTAGCGACGAGTCAATCCGTCACTAAAAAATTAAAAAAATAAATAAATAAATAATTCAAATTTAGCGACGATCAACGGGTCAACCCGTCACTAAAAAATTAAAAATAAATAAATAAATAATTCAAATTTAGCGATGGGGTCAACCTCATTGCTAAAAAATGAAAAAAATAAATTAAAAAATTTAAAATTTAGCAACGGAGTCAACCGCGTAGCTAAAAAATAAAAAAAAATAAGTCAAAAATTAAAAATTTAATTAAAAATTTTACATTTAAACATATCATAATAATTTTTACTAACATTAATATTAGTAAAAATTAAACTAATAATTTTTAAATATATTACAAATTAAAATCAAAATAAAAGCATAATTTTCACTACTAATATAATAATTAATAACTTTTTTATTTGAATTAATAACTAAATAAAATTAAAATTAATATTCATTTCCCTTTATTAACATTAATATTAAAATTAATATCATTAAATAAGTTTGAAAAATTTTGGTGTATAAATATAATTCTAAAATATTTAAAAAAGAATACTATAAATATATTTTATATACATCAATAAACAAGAAGGCTTCCAGATCGGCTGGCTTGTGCGCGAAACTTAATCATGAGAGGTTTGGAGTTGGAATGAGGTAAAGAGCTTAAGATAATAGCTGGGAATAATATCCCAGCGCTGCCACGTGGCGAGCAGAGACGCAGCCACGTGGTGCACATGAGGGGAGGGCGGGACTTGGCGTGCGTTGAATTTAGCGACGGGCTCAACCCCGTCGCTAAAAAATTAAAAAAAATTAATAAAATTTAATAAAAAAAATACCCATCGCTAAAAAATACCTGTCACTAACCCTGTCGCTAAATTTCAGCGATGCCCTTTTTAGCGACGGAAAGGTACCCGTCACTAAATCCGTAGCTAAAAAATTTAGCGACAGATTTTAATGTTTTAGCAACAAAATTTTTCGTTGCTAAAAAGCTGATTTTTTGTAATGAGAGTTTCGTGTTCTCTCGGCCATTCATCCCTAAAAAGGCCAACCATTTCTCCGCAAGCCATGGCATCTTTGTCGGCAAGGTAACTCTCCCCCGGCCATGACCTCTCAGGAAGCTCCACGCCACTGCAACTTTCTCTTTCTCATCTTCTCCCCACGTCTCCCTCTCATTCGGCAGTGAAGCAGCAGCGCAGGTCCTCCTGGGAGGACCTGCATCTCGTGAAGAGTCGCAGTTCTCTCAGCGAGCGCGATGTCTTTTAGCAGTGCTAATCTCTCCGCAGCCCATCTCTTGGGAGGCTGGCTGTTCCTCGCGGCCATGGCTTACCTCGGTGAAGCTCCCTTTCAATGGGGTCTCTCGGGGAGACCCCTTGCCGATGCTTCTCGGGAAGTTTCTTCCCGAAGCCTCTCGGTGAGGTCCTCTTCAAGGTCTCTTAGGAAGAATTGCTTCCCTCTCTCTCTTTTTCTCCCTCTCTCTATTCGTCCCTGTATTTATCAATATATATATATATATATGTATGTGTGTGTATGTGTAAGCACGGGACGCATGGCTTTGGCCAGCTTTGATATCTAATATATATACTAGTTCATCCTCTGTGCGACGCACAGAAGTTCATATCTATTGAATTTATTTAAAATTGACAACCTCACGACCATAAATTTCATCTATAGCTTTCAAGAATTACACATTTTTCATAAACTAATAATTAATTTAACATATGATAAATATAAATAGATTATATAAAATAAAAAATAATATGACAACATATAATAAATTAGTAACATAAATAATAAAAATATAAAACATAATAAAATTTTCAAAAGAAATATGACAACATATGGTAAATATAAATAGCCTATACAAAATATTAATTTTGTCAAAATAACTTAAATAACTTTTTTAAAATAATTCATTTTTGCCTAAATAACTAATTTAACATAACCTACAAACTAATTTTTTTCCAAAATTAAGTAGTAACATAAACATGTATAAGATTTGTACTTTTTTTGCATGAAACTAATTAAGGGTTTTAGAGTTTTGAGTGGTGGTTTTATTGAGAGAGAATGAGAGGTAAATTATGGAAAATAAAATAAAAAATTAAATTTATTTTTTAAAAAAATATACTTGGCAGTCGGTATTTGACGGTGTTATTTGATATCTCAAGATTTCTCCTTATTTAAAAAAGTCTATTTTTTATGTAATTTATTTTAATTAAAATTTTATGTTAATATTTAAAAATTAATAATATAGATTAGATCTTGTCTCTTCAAATACTATCCAACCATGATTAAAACCATTTATAGGTTTAAAAAACTATACGTTTTTTACAAATTTAGACTTAATTAATAATCTATAAAAATTTTATTTCAGGTAAATAAAAAAATAAATAAAATATTAAAATAGAAAGTAGAAATGGACGAAAAAAATTTGACGACTGTTTTATTATAATATAGATATAGATATAGATGTGGATAGCCTATGTGTTCGCGAAGACTCCCTTTGTGCAAAGTCATATATATGTATATGTATTTATGTGTGCTAATGGGATGGCCAGAGAGTCCATATACGCATGGGCCATTATAGTGCATCCTTATACACGTGCATAGCATATATCTGTGTAAGAGGCAAGAGAGATGGAGTGCGATTATGTGCCCCCCAATTGGATGTGGGTGATGTGCACCTGCGTTAAAGCAGGTGCCCAAAATCACACTTAGAGAGATGGCAAGGTTAGTCATCAAGACACTAAGTCACTTATGAAGTGGGCCCCAACCTCTATGGGCTTTGGTATCCCGGGACTTTCCATTATGCTTCCCAAGGGTGAGCACTTAGCCTACATATACATCTGTCAAACATCATAGGAGGCGTCTGAAATGCACTACTTGTCGATGTAGATAGCATGATGCCATGAATCGTGCCTAGAGCTAAATAGATAGTGTCTAAAGGCATCGCCACTCAACTCGATGCTATGCCCGAGCAAGTCTCTTAGGAGTCAGAATCTTCATTCGGTAACCCACTTTCTCCCGGAGAACCCCTTAGACGAATGCTACTAATGGCTCTTCGGGAGGGATTCCTCTTAAGCCTGTTCGAATGCTACTAATGTGTAAGTCCATCCCCTGTTCCATGTAATAGTACCATGGTCAACCTTTTTTGACCGGGTAAGATACGACTATCTTATATTCAATAATAAGTGTTGTCTATTACTCTTCTCTCCAATTGATATTGATTTAAGCATCGGAGAGTATACACGAGAGAGGAATCCCCGCGTGTCTTCTAATTTGTGCCTATTAGTGTAGATATGTCTCAAGCACACAGGAGGTTAATCTTGAGCGATACCGAAGATGCCCCCAGGATCTACGACCCCAGTCAATACATCAATGACCGAAATTACTCGACGCCTATCTCCACCAGCAGGCTCCTGTCAGCTGTCAACCTCGCTCTGTCTCGACTCCAGCTTTCCTTAATTACAAATTGATGTGGCACCAACTTAAATTACTAAAATACCCCTACGCGCTGATAGTCTCACCTCCCACGTGGATCACCTGAGAGACCGACACGTGGCCAGTCAACACTCCAAAACGGAGTCCGAAAAATCCGGGCCGAACCGCAAGACCCGTTCCAACTTGACCGGGATTCTCGGGAGTCGTGCCCACTTATCTCGGGTATCCCAAAACGGGTTCGCCTATAAAAGACAAGGACTCTCGCCAGGTATACCTAAGCTCTACAGCTCTTTCATTTACTTCTACCTGCATTTACTCTACTGATTTGAGCGTCGGAGTCCACCCCGGGGGATCCAAGCCCCGGCCCTCCATTGTCTTGCAGGTCCTACACCCGAGGTCCGACATCCCCCAAGTCCGAGGTTCCATTCCCGAGGTCCAGTCGCAGAGGTGGCACGTGGTGGTCGGTCCCAAATACCATCATCATTTGGCGCCCACCGTGGGGCCGACGTCCAGACTCGCCAACCTCTTCTTTCCCTACCTCGTGCTTTGGACTTCCGCTCCTCACCTCGGACCTCGGTCTTTCCACAAGTGTCAAACGACTGTCAACTCCTCACTTCGGACCTCGGTCTTTCCACGAGTGTCAAACGACTTTCGCTCCTTGTCGTAATTGACTACATGGCCCCCCGAAGAGACGTGACTCGCAGCCAGGTCGGAGCCAATCTAGAAGCCCCGCAACAAGGAGAGAATCCACCACCCCCAGTCAATCCCATGCCGGAGGACCGACTCACCAGGTTAGAAAACCAGGTCCAACAGCTAACTGAGTTGTTGACTGGTTATCTACACCAGACTGAGCAGCATCGTTCTCATGTGCCCTCTCAGCGGGCGGAGCAGCAGTCTCCTCCTCCAGCTCGGGAGCCTCGTCAATCTCGCCAGACGGGGCAGGAAATCCACTCCTCTGAGGCAGCAGGATCCACTTCTGCTCCCTCACAAGAAAGAGGGACTTCGCAGGAGAGACGATTGCGTTTCCTAGAGAAGCAAGTCCAAGAACTCAAGAAGGGAAAGGAAGAGCTGCTCCATCTCGGCTCTAACCAACCCTTGAGTAGGGGCATCATGGCAGAGGTTCCACCAGAAAGGTTTCGTATCCCCTCCATTAAGCTCTATGATGGAAGCACAGATCCCTATGACCACGTCGAGCTTTTCTCTTCTCACATGCTGGTACAATCGGGGTCAGACGCGATGTGGTGCCGGGCATTTTCGGCTACTTTGGGAGGACATGCCCGGACCTGGTACTCCTGCCTTCCCCATCGTTCCATCAATCGCTGGGAAGAGCTGAAGACCTGTTTCTTAGCCCACTACGCTCCCTTGAAGCGCCATCGAAAGTCTTCCATGGCTCTGGTAAACATCAAGCAAAACCAGGGTGAATCCCTAAGGGATTTCGTGGCGAGGTTCAACGAGGAGGCATTGAGTATCGACGAGTTCGACCAGCGGATCGCAATGGTGGCTCTTCAGAATGGCTTGAGAGCTGGGCCATTTGCTCAGTCCTTAGCCAAGACTCCACCTCGTACTTTCACAGAGGCCTTAGCCCGGGCTAATAAGTACATCAACGCCGAGGAGGTGATGAAGGTGAAGCGGGCGGAACAACCTGACAGGAAAGAAAAAGAGAAGGAGAAGAAAAAGCCAGTGGCAGAGCAGAAGACGGACTATCGCCTCTCCCGAGCTCCAGATCGCCTGGGTTTTGGGGGTGCACGTGGAAGCCCAATGAGTTATACTCCCCTCAATGCCAGTCGAGCCGAGATTCTACTGGCATTAGAGGATAAGGATTATTTGCGGCGTCCTCCACCGCTGAGGTCTCCACCCAACACTCGAAGCAAAAGGAAGTATTGTCGATTTCACCGCGACCATGGTCATGTTACAGAGGACTGCATCCAGTTAAAGGAAGAGATTCAAGAGCTTATCAACCTGGGTTACCTCCGAGATTTCGTTGGCCAAGAAGGCATGAGTTCGGGTAGAGTTGAGTCCAAGTCGGATGATAGGAGAAGGTCTCCTACACGGGATCGCTTCCGAGAGCGAAGTTGGACACCATCCCGGAGAGAAGGAAAACAGCCCGCTGGGGATGGATGAGCTCCGTGACCTACTACAAATTCGCAAAAGCTGCGTGTAATCAGCGCATTGCTAGGGTGTTAGAATCCTCGCTTCCGAGAGCGAAGTTGGACACCATCCCGGAGAGAAGGAAAACAGCCCGCTGGGGATGGATGAGCTCCGTGACCTACTGCAAATTCGCAAAAGCTGCGTGTAATCAGCGCATTGCTAGGGTGTTAGAATCCTTAAGTCCGAGCGGCATATCGACTAAAAGACATGGAAGGCAAGTCCTTGAAGCATACTTGGAATGTCCAAAACTTAAGGAAGTTTCGTCAATGAGGAAGGGAATTCCTCGAACCTCTATGTACTCTTTTTTACGACTAATGGCAAGACTTCGGATTCTCTCAATCTAACAGCAGTCTCACAAAGGCCAACACTTCGCCAGAGAAAAATCCAAGGGTCACGAGCCCTAGGCCGTCCTCAAAAGAGGACTAAGGGCCATGGAAAAAACTCTAGCCAACACCCTCCTTCGCGTGGGAGTGGCTAAAATCCAAGGGTCACGAGCCCTAGGCCGTCCTCAAAAGAGGACTAAGGGCCACGGAAAAAACTCTAGCCAACACCCTCCTTCGCGTGGGAGTGGCTAAAATCCAAGGGTCACGAGCCCTAGGCCGTCCTCAAAAGAGGACTAAGGGCCACGGAAAAAACTCTAGCCAACACCCTCCTTCGCGTGGGAGTGGCTAAAATCCAAGGGTCACGAGCCCTAGGCCGCCCTCAAAAGAGGACTAAGGGCCACGGAAAAAACTCTAGCCAACACCCTTCTTCGCGTGGGAGTGGCTAAAATCCAAGGGTCACGAGCCCTAGGCCGTCCTCAAAAGAGGACTAAGGGCCACGGAAAAAACTCTAGCTAACACCATCCTTCGCGTGAGGGGTTGGCTAAAATTTAAGGGTCACGAGCCCTAAGCCTTCCACAAGCCGAAGATGGACTAAGGGCTAAGGAAAAATTCAGAGCTCAACCCCCTCATTCGCGTGGGAGTGGCGAAAATTCAAGGGTCAAGTGCCCTAGGCCGTCCACAAATCAAAGATGGATTAATGGCTGGAAGAAACTCAACACCCTCATTCGCATGGGAGTGGCGACAATTCAAAGGTCAAGAGTCCTAGACCATTCTCCAATTAAGGAAATATAGAAGGTCAGGGAAGGAAAACCACAGCTGGGCACAAGTCAAATGAAGCTCAATAGGCGCGACCTACCTTGGGAAATCTCAAGCCACGCCTGCAACAAAGAAAAGAAAAAAAAAAAAACAGGTCAGTCAAATTAAGCCTTATGTTAAAGCCTGTTTTGTTATTATTAACAAAATATGATAATATGTGATAATAATAATAATAATGGGGAGGCGGGAAATCCCGAGAGTCGACCATGGCCGACCCAATGCTCACCCATATATATATATTTTTATATATATATATATATATATCATATATGTGTATTAAAAAATAATACATAAATAAATAAAAGGGCAAAACCCTAAGGGTCGGCCATGGCTGACCCATGGAGCCCATTTATAAATATATATGTATAAGTATATATGTATATATATATATATTATTAAAAAAAATTAAAAAAAAAAAAAAAAAAAGCAGAAAGAAGGGAAGCAGAGGAGAGGTCGGCCATGGCCGATTCGGCCAGGGCCGAACCTCTCGGCCCTGGCCGACCTCGGCCTCGCCAGATCCTGGCGAGGCCGAGGTCGAGCATGGCCGAGCTCTCGCTCGGCCATGTCGGCCAGGGCCGAGCTCGGCCATGGCCGAGACAAGCGCTCGGCCATGGCCGAGTGTGGCCGAGCTGTGGCTCGGCCACGGCCAGGCCAGGCCGCGCTCGGCCATGGCCGAGCGTGGCCGAGCTGTGGCTCGGCCACGGCCAGGCCAGGCCGCCCTCGGCCATGGCCGAGGCGGCCTGGCCAGTTGGACCTCGGCCAGGCGCCTCTGCCTGGCCGAGGAAGAAGGTCAATTTAAAAAAAAAAAAAAAAAAAAAATTAATTAACTAAAAGACAAAAAACAAGCAGCAGAAATAATATAAATAAAAAAAGAAAATGAAAAAAAGAAAAAAAAAAAAAAAAAGAAGGAAGGGAAAAATTAATCTCAAAAAGTGGGGAGTTTAGCGGTCTCTTACTTGAAAATACTCCTATGCATTCCGAGAAAATCTACAGTCGAATATACTCAAAAATTAAGCTACTCCTCGACCTAGTGTGATTCTCAGCTCAGCTCAAGGAGTGGGGGGCAAGTGATGTGGCACCAACTTAAATTACTAAAATACCCCTACGCGCTGATAGTCTCACCTCCCACGTGGATCACCTGAGAGACCGACACGTGGCCAGTCAACACTCCAAAACGGAGTCCGAAAAATCCGGGCCGAACCGCAAGACCCGTTCCAACTTGACCGGGATTCTCGGGAGTCGTGCCCACTTATCTCGGGTATCCCAAAACGGGTTCGCCTATAAAAGACAAGGACTCTCGCCAGGTATACCTAAGCTCTACAGCTCTTTCATTTACTTCTACCTGCATTTACTCTACTGATTTGAGCGTCGGAGTCCACCCCGGGGGATCCAAGCCCCGGCCCTCCATTGTCTTGCAGGTCCTACACCCGAGGTCCGACATCCCCCAAGTCCGAGGTTCCATTCCCGAGGTCCAGTCGCAGAGGTGGCACGTGGTGGTCGGTCCCAAATACCATCATCACAAATTCTATTGTCGAAGTTTTCTAGCTACAATAATAATTAGTGCGCATTTGATAGCTCAAATTTTCCAAGGAAAAGGTAATTTTTCCATCCATTTTCCAACTTTTGCATTGTTTGATAGCATTTTTTTTCTAGGGAACTCATTTTCCTACTAGTGGTCACGTGAGGCCATTTTCCTTCAAATCAAGGAAATCAAATTCCTTAGAGGGGAAGAGATGAAATTTTCCTAGCAATTGGAAAATGGAGGTGGCGGCCGTTGGGACGAGGGGGCAAGCTGGGGGGTTTTATTTGGGGTGGCGTGGGGTGTTATTTAATAACTATAAATATATAAATATATGTATAAAAAGTGAATATGTAAAAAATTTAATAATTAATAAATATAAATATATAAAAAGTGAATATGTCAAAAATTATATATAAATTATTTCTTTAGAAAACAAAAAAAAATTAATTTTGTAGTTTCATTTTTTGAGAAAATAATTTAATTAATTTAAAATACATTATTATTTTAATTTTTCTGTACAAGATTTAATATTTTTTAATACATTTTCAATATTGAATTCCATGGAAAATGTGTCATTTTTCATGAAAAATAATGCCTATCAAACACAAAATACTAGAAAAATTATCCAATTCTATGGAAAATATTACCAATCAAACACCAAAAGATGAAAAATAACATCATTTTCTAGGTAGAAAATTATACCAATCAAACAGCTTAAATTTCTAATTTTCAGGAATTCATGTTCCCTAGAATTCAATTTCCTAGAATTTATTTTCTTTCCACTCAAAATTCACCCTTGCAATCAAACGCACCCTTAAATTCACCTAAAATTAATTAACTTACCACATCTCATCTCACTTTAGTTAAGAATCAGCTAATAGGTCACGGACAAGTGATATGCTAGATTTAGTATTCATAGATTACGAGTTTAATACTCAAATTAGAATTAGACAAAATCGAGGGCACGACACACCATACAAGGATGATAATCCCAAAAATGAACCTTTCACCTTATCATCTCACCATAATTCCAGATTAGCCTTAAATGCTAACCGAGAGCCAAACGTATTCTCCGAAGAAAAAGAGAATGGCTCCAAAGAAGAAGGAAAAGGCCAAGGGCAAATTAGCCGAGTCGACTCAGTCCTCTGTCACTACCAATTTTCCTTCATGCCTCCGCTCCGTCCCTCCTTCTTCCGTCGCCATCACCATCCACGTCAAGCCCGGTTCCAAGCTCTCTTCCATCACTGGTTCTCTCTCTCTCTCTCTCTCTCTCTCTCTCTCTCTTTTGTAGATGTATATGTATGTATGTATATGTACACACACACGTAACGATTATAGTATGTACGTTTTGGATGATGAATCCAGATTTCAGCGACGAGGCATTAAGCGTACAAATCGATGCCCCTGCAAAAGATGGTGAAGCTAACGCTGCCCTTCTGGACTATATAAGCTCTGTAAGTGACCCTTGTCGAATTAAATATCTAAAACAGTTATTTTAAACATCGTAAGTGAATTTTAACGGGTTCCTGATATAAATTGGGTAAAATTGATTGCTAGATGAAATTGATGGTTTGAATATGGAGTCTATGAATTTCTCTTGGTCCTATTCTACACTGAATCCTGGTCCATTTAAGACCTGTTAGGATCTGAGAATTTTACATAGCAAGTGAATGTGTTATTCTTGGGGAATGAAAAGGAAATTTGGGAAGACTGACAGACCCCCAAAAAATATGTTCCTCAGTTTCCTCACATTGACACTAGCATTTCTCGTTTTGGGGAAGTTGTTCTAGAGTGGTAACTCATATTAGAGCACCATATTTTGACACCCGAGGCTGAACAAAGGATATTGAGTAGATTGAGTGGAGTCATAATAGTTACACTAAACATGGTAAGATCTGATTTGTAGTATGTATTTGGCTGCGAGGTACACTACTTAGCTAGGTATACATTCATGGGGAGAGGATTAGTTGGTACATCAGTTTGGTTCATGGTTTGCTTTGAATAACATTTTGGTACGCTTATTAAAATTCAAAGGAAAAATTTTCTTATATTCATCAAATATTGCAATGAAAATAAGGTTCAACTTAACAAAAAACAAGTCTATAATAACATAAAACCATAACAGTAGGACCAAAAACAAGAAAAAAAAATTGAATGCTAACACAACAAATTTAAAGCTAACTGTCATCTTGAAAGCTTAATGGTTAGGTGAACTTATTTTATCTCTCAATGATGTTTCAGTTTAGACCTTTGAATTTGGACTATCAGGTCACTCTATAGTTTTATGTTTGGGATCGTCAATTTTGGCGATCCAAATCCCTATTTTGATACGTGTTTGTACCCCAATCAGACACATGCGATCGGAATCACAATTGGAGGGTGGGGTGTTCCATGAATTGTGCAACTATGGGTGGAGTGTTGCAGAGTATGAGTCAATGAAGCAGAATTTAGTGTTGTTTGTTAGGTTTAATCAAAATTTTGGGGATCTAATCTTATGTTGCAATATGAGTATATTTGAGTATTGATGATGTAGTTAACCACCAATGTACTTGTAGTTGAGATCCTAAACAATGGTTATTGTAGGCATCCCAGAGAATGATTAGAGGATGCTTCCTCCAACCACAAGATCGATGAGCTTTGCTTTGAGTTTTGTTAGGAAAGCCATTTTGATGCTTAAGTTAGAAGGGTGGAGCTATGGAGTAGGGTAGGTTGGTGCAAAGATTGATTCTACCAAATATGATGAAGAAAAATTGAGATTTAGAGTGTAGCTTGTTACTTGGCCAAGGGCTAGTTTTTATATAGCCTACCTGCCCATGTTTCAATTTTGATCATGTGAAGTGCGAGCCTATGATTGTCTGAGATATGACATGCTGGTTGCTAGTGATTTCAAGGGGCATTTCCCCATGATTAATTCCAATTACTCAATTCTTTCCTTTAACCCAGGATTTTGGGTGTGTTTCTAGGGTTGAGGGCATTGTGTGTATGCGTTAGTGGTGTGTACTTCGAGGAACAAGTTATCCCATGGTTGTTAGATACCCTAGGTCTTCTAAAGCCAAGGATGGCCTGCAAGTTCCAAGGTTGAGTTTAGCCTAGTAGTCTTTGAGATTAAAGATGGCCTAACTGATGGATGCGCTGATCCTCAATGGGGTGATTAACGCCTTGCTATTGCGAAAATAGAAGGGAAAATCGGATATTTGGAATAGTAGTCTCTTTGTATTGATTTATTTGATGAATACAAATGAGTCAGGCCAACCCTTTATATAGTGGTTGTACGTGACCCTTTAAAGAGATTCAACTTGTAAATAAAAGACATGACTGTTGGAAATGAAAATATGCAACCATTGGCTTTGGTAGTTATTGGCAGTTATGGCGGTTGCTAGCAATGGTCGCACAGAGTGTGCAACAGTGGGCGCGTTTCTGTGCTTGGGCACCAGTTGTGGCCACGCTGTGGCGCTGCATGGTGCAGGTGGCCTGTCTTCAGGTGCCTCTGCTAGCACTTGTGGCTTCACTGTGCGGGCTGCATCAGGACATGTGGCCTCGGTTGGCCCTGCATGTGGCAGCAAGGCTTGGTCTGCGGCAGGCGTGTCAGCCATGGGCTTGTCTTGCACACTAGAGTGCAGCAAGTGTGGGGCTGCTTGCAGCAGATTGCAGTCAATGGCTGGCACGGTGGGAACCTCGGCCGTAGTGGCTGCAACTTGTGGGCTCAACATTCCCCGCCCCTTGGGAACCATCTTGTCCTCAAGATGCAGGTGGGGAAACTGGTAGGCAAGATACTGGGTTGACTCCCAAGTGGCCTCATCGGGTGTCATATTCTCCCATTGCACCAAGGCCTCCAATATCTTCTTGCGATTCTTCTTGATCACTTGATAGTCTAGGACCCTTAAGGGCTGGACCAGCAATGTGGTGTCCTCATTAAGCTCAGGCAAGTCGTGCACAACATCTGTGAGATGACCCACCTTGGCCTTGAGTTGTGACACGTGAAAGATTGGATGCACACGTGTGTCTGCTGCCAAGTCCAACTTGTAGGCCACGGGTCTAATCTTCTTGAGGATCTTATAGGGCCCATAGTATCGGTAACCCAATTTCATCTTTGCAGCAAGAGTCACACTCTTCTGCCTGTGTGGGCGAAGCTTGACATAAACCAAGTCGCCTTCTTGAAACTGCCGGTCTTGCCTCCCTTGGTCATAGTAGTTCTTATGCGGGATTGTGCTTTGACCAGGTTGGCCTTCAACTCGTCCAAGAGTTCATCTCGTTCTACCAGCACTTGATCCATGCTGTCCATGGGGGATTGGTTGGGCGTATATGAGACAAGTGTTAGGGGAGTTCGCCCATAAACAACTTCAAATGGTGTCCGTCCCAATGACTGATGGTACGAAGTGTTGTACCAGTATTCTGCCCACAGAATGCGGTCGGCCCAAGTGTGGGGATTGCTTTGTGAAAAGCAACGAAGGTACTGCTCCAAGGTCCTGTTGGTGACCTCTGTTTGGCCATCAGTTTGTGGGTGGTTTGAGGAACTAGTAGAAAGCTCAGTCCCTAACATCTTGAACAGTTCCTTCCAGAAGTGGCTTGTGAAGATTCTGTCCCTGTCGGTAATGATGGTGCGTGGCAGGCCATGTAGCCAAACCACTGTTTGCATGAACACTCGAGCCACGGATTGGGCAGTGAATGGGTGAACCAAAGGGATGAAATGAGCATATTTGCTCAATCAGTCCACCACGACTAAGATAGAGGAAAATCCTTGGGATTTTGGCAGCCCCTCTACGAAGTCCATTGTCAGATCTTCCCAAATTTGTTCAGGCACGGGCAAGGGTTGCAGCAATCCGCTAGGCCGTGTGGAGTCGCTCTTAGCGCGCTGGCAGGTATCACATTCTGCAATGTGCTTGGCTATTTGCTGCTTCACGCCTTCCTAATAAAAAAGGCGGCTGAGTCTTTGCCAGGTGCGATAACTTCCTGAATGGCCCCCTTCTCTTGAATTGTGGAAATGTCGGATCAGATTGACCCTTATATCCTGTACATCAGGCACATATGCTCGTCCTTGTACAGTAACAGGCCATTTCTTATTTCATAGTCATCATGGGAAGTGCCTTCCTCAATGGCTTGTATCATTTCCTGGCTGCGCTGGTTGGTTGTGAGTGCATCTCGTACCTGCTGCCAAATGGCCCATGTGGGGCCTGTGATGGGTAGCAGTTGTGGCCCATCTTCTTGCCGGGACAAGGCATCAGCCACCTTGTTTTGGGCACCTGGGCGGTACACGATCTCATAGTCAAAGCTCATCAGCTTTGCCACCCATTTCTGTTGGTCGGGTGTGAGAACACGTTGCTCCAATAGGTGTCGCAATGGTTGCTGATCAGTGACAATCTTGAAACGTTGCCCCAACAAATATGGACGCCATACTTTGATTGCTTCAATGATGGCCAGCATCTCTTTGGCATATGCAGACCATGTTGCTTTCGTTGGCCCAAGGGCCTTGCTGAGATAGGCCAGTGGTTGGTCTCTTTGCACTAGGACCGCACCAATGCCAACGTTGTTGGCGTCTGTATGCACTTCAAACGGTTGGGTGAAATCTGGCATAGCCAGGACAGGGGTGCATGTCATGACTTGCTTGAGTGCCGTGAAGGCTTGATCTGCTTCATCTGTCCACTGAAATTTTCCCTTCTTAAGCAGTTGTGTTAGTGGCTTGGCAATGATTCCATAGTGCCGCACAAATTTGCGGTTGTAGCCAGTGAGTCCCAAGAAGCCTCAGAGTTGGGTAATGTTGGTGGGCTGCGGCCAAGACTGCATGGCAGTGATCTTGCGGGTGTCCACCATGACTCCTTCCGGGTAGATCCAATGCCCCAAGTACGCCACCTCGGTCTGGCCGAATGCGCACTTGGATAGCTTTATGCAAAAGTGGGCTTGGGCCAATATGGTGAGTGCTTGACGCAAACGCTGTAGATGCTGTGCCCGTGTCTTGGAGTAAATTAAGATATCATCAAAAAATACCAAGACGAACTTACGGAGCACTGGCTGGAAAATTTGATTCATTGCCGCTTGAAAGGTTGATGGCGCATTGCATAGTCCGAACGGCATGACAAGGTACTCATAGTGGCCATGATGGGTGCGGAAGGTTGTCTTGTGGATATCTGGTGGGTGCATGCGGATCTGATGGTATACTGCTTGTAGGTCCAACTTCGAAAATATTGTTGCGCCTCCCAACTCATCCAACATGTCATCAATTGATGGAATGGGGAATCGATCCTTCACTGTGGCTTTATTTAGCGCCACGACCCGTCTTTCTTCTTGACAAGTAGAACTGGTGAAGAGAAAAGACTTGTGCTGGGTCGTATGAGATTCTGGTTGAGCATCTCCTTCACCTGCTTCTCTATCTCATCTTTTTGATGGTGGGCGTACCTGTATGGGGGTACGTTCATGGGCTGTTGTTCGTCTATGAGGGTGATGCGGTGATTGCAAGCCCTGCTTGGTGGTAGAGTGGTAGGTTCTTGCAAGACCGAGGGAAAATCTGCAAGTACCTCTTGAATGTCTTTTGCTATTTCTTCTCTTTGTGGGTCGGTTGTTGTTGGAAAATCTTCTTGGCTGCGGGGTTGGGTGGCTACTTGAATGGCATAGCATTCACCTCCTGCTCGGATCAACTTCTAGATCTCGTTTTCTCTAACTGCATGGCTGCGACCAGGCTGCATTGACAAGCATACCTGTCGGCCTCCAAGTGTGAACTCCATGGTCAGTCGCTTGTAATCGAAAGCCACTTTGCCCAACTGGGATAGCCACTGCACGCCCAGTACGATGTCGACCCCTGCCAGTGGTATGGCATACAGGTCCACCGTCACTGTAATGTGCTGGATCTTCAGGCTCACGGCCTTGCATTGTTGGGTGCATGTCAGCCTTTCTCCGCTGGCTACACGCACATGAAATTCGTCAATGCGGGTAATTGGGATCTGCAGCCTTTGGGCGATCCTTGTGTTGATGAAGTTATGCGTTGACCCGTTATTAGTGAGCAGGCTGACTTCTCGATTGCGCAACATGGCTGTGATGCGCATGGTTTGTGGCCCGGATGAACCAGCCAAAGCATGCAGGGATACTTCTGGTTGTTCGTCACTGGCTGCTTCAATGCCTTTTGCGGGCCAGTCTAGAGGCATGTCGGGCTCTGCCTCTTCCTCGTCCCATTCTTGTGGGTGGTCGCATTCGATCAGAAAGGCTTGGGCCTTCTTGCACTTATGGCCCGGAGTAAATTTCTTGTTGCAGTTAAAGCATAGGCCTTGCTCACGTCGCTTCTGCATTTCTTCCCATGAGAGGCGTCGCACGCCTGGGGGAATAGACTTGCTGGACATAGCTTGTGGTGGGGGTGGTACCTTCGGCTTGTACCCCCTACTGCTTGTGGCCATGGCAGGGCCCTTGTAGGCATAAGTCTTGCGCATGGATTGCACCTGTTCATCCTTCAGTCTTGCAATCTCTATGGCATGACGCAAGTGGGTGGGCCTGTGCAACTTAACTTCCGTTGCTAATTCTGGCTTTAGGCCTCCCACAAATGCCCCAATCAAGGCCTTTTTTGGCCAGTCCCTCACTTGTGTGGCAACTCTTTCGAACTCTTTCTGGTAGTCTCGGAGGGATCCAGTTTGCTGCATTTTCGACAATGCTTCATCGTAGTCCATGTATCCAGTAGGGCCGAATCTGGTGCGAACTTCTTGTTCAAAATCTTTCCACCGAATAGTTTTGCCCTGACTCTCATAAGTACGAGAGAGCCACTGCCAGTAGTGATTAGCCTCACCTTCTAAGAAATAGGCAGCATAATCTACCTTTTCTTGGCTGGTTATGTCCTGTGACTTAAAGAATTGATTGGCATGGCTAAGCCATGAAATTGGATCCTCACCATTGAAGGTAGGAAATTGCAGTCGCGGCTTGAAAGTGGATTGTTTGCAGCCAAAGGGATTTGTATTGTCTTCCCTATTGTCTTCTCGTTCTTCATCTTCAAAGTCGTCCCCAGATCTTAAGTCATACCTCTGGCTAACAGAGCAGAAGATCCCTGTCTGCGGGATGATCTGCTGTTGCTTCGCTTTGATGATTGCTGTTGCTGTTGCTCCATCAATAGCGTGAGTCGTTGCAGATTTTGTTCTATCCTTGAAAACCTTTCCTCCATGGTGTTAGCCATGCTTTCAAGGTTCTCTAGGCGTTCACGGTTGGTTGGTACTCCAGCCATCTGTTGGTTGGAAAAATAGATCTTTGGAACTTCGCTGGTTTGTCTCTCAACGAGAGCACCAATGATGGATGCGCTGATCCTCAATGGGGTGATTAACGCCTTGCTATTGCGAAAATAGAAGGGAAAATCGGATATTTGGAATAATAGTCTCTTTGTATTGAGAGATTTGATGAATACAAATGAGTCAGACCAACCCTTTATATAGTGGTTGTACATGACCCTTTAAAGAGATTCAACTTGTAAATAAAAGACATGACTGCTGGAAATGAAAATATGCAACCATTGGCTTTGGCAGTTATTGGCAGTTATGGCGGTTGCTGGCAATGGTCGCACAGAGTGTGCAGTAGTGGGCGCGTTTCTGTGCTTGGGCGCCAGTTGTGGCCACGCTGTGGCGCTGCATGGTGTAGGTGGCCTGTCTTTAGGTGCCTCTGCTAGCACTTGTGGCTTCACTGTGCGGGCTGCATTAGGACATGTGGCCTCGGTTAGCCCTGCATGCGGTAGCAAGGCTTGGTCTGCGGTAGGCGTGTTAGCCATGGGCTTGTCTTGCGCACCAGAGTGCAGCAAGTGTGGGGCTGCTTGCGGCAGATTGCAGTCAATGGCTGGCACGGTGGGAACCTCGGCCGTAGTGACTGCAACTTGTGGGCTCAACACTAACCTCCAAGGCCGAGTTTGGCTTAGGCCTTACAAGATTGAGGATGGCCTAACCCCTAAGATTTGAGTTTGGTGTCATGCTATGAACTTGACCCTAGGAAGAATTTTCAATTTCTTAATTTCTTGTTTCTTTTACTGTTGCAATTTCCATATTGTCATTTTTACTTATTGCTGTAATTTCAATTCTGTTAGAGATTGTTAGCTCGGGGAATCCATGTGCATGTGGATATAGTTGGCAGTAGACGGTTACAATCGCCTCGATGTAGGAATTTGCCTTGGCAGGCTGTATATATCATCTCCTAATGATTCCTTGGGTATCTATGAAGAATATCTAAAGATTTCATCCTCTCTCTCTCGTTCTTACTTTCTCTCTCTAACTCTCTCTATCTCTCCATCTTTCCTTCCTTTGTTTAGTATTTTGTTCCTTTGGGAACATCTTCCCATTCATATCGAATAGGAAGAGAGACAATTGTCAGGCTTAGGCCGTAACAAATTGGTATCAGAGTAGTGATCTTCGGCAGAAATTGCTGGACCAATGGTAGAGGCTTCCTGCATGAAGAGTTTCGAGTCGCAGCTGCAACAAGTCAGCTCGACTATGGTCGATTTCCAAAATCGGGTAGACCAGTTGAAGTTAGAGCCACTCATAATCATGAAGCAGTCATGGCAATGGATCTCAAGGTGGAGAGTTCCATGGAAGGATTGGAATGAAGATTGGATGGGTCGATTGCGAGGGTGCGAGAAGAATTGGGAGCTCAAATGCAACAGTTCATGGTGATGTTCTCTTGTCAGAACACGGTGAGGGTATCCCCTGACTTCCCATCTAGAGCGAGAATTGAGCCTATTCTAAGGGAAAATAGAATGAATCGGGGTCATGGCACCTCTGAGATTGAGGTGGATCCAGAGGAAGAGCTAGAAGGACTGATAGAAGGAGGACGGGATGGTCCTATCAATCACTAACACCTGGGGTTTCCCATGACTCGGATGGAGATTCCAACATTTGAGGGAGTTATCGCAGGTGGTGGTTGAGAAAGTGTGAAAGGATGTTTGAGTGGTTTAATATACTTGAGAGACAGAGGGTGTCCCTAGCTACAACCTACTTCAATGAAGTGTTTGATGCCTAGTATCAACGGTGCATAAGGGTGAGGAGGAATTTCACTTGGGAAGAATTTTCGAAGAAATGGTGTGAAAGATTTGGAGAAAGGAGCATGGTGGACATCATAGAGGAGTTTAATAAACTTAAACAGACAAGAGATGTAGGATCTTATCAAAAACGATTTGAGGAGTTGAGATCTCTTATGATTCACCACAACCCCCACCTTCATTGATGATTGCACTAGAATGTGTTGGGTGTACCTTTTAAAAGACAAATCTGCCATTGGGTCTATTTTACAACACTTTTACAAAATGATTCTCACTCAATTTTGCACATCAATTGAACAATTCCGGACTGATAATGCAAAGGATTATTTTAACAATCCCTTGCATCTATTTTTCCAAAACAAATGCATTAGTCATAAATTATCTTGTGTGGACACCCCCCAACAAAATGGAGTGGCCGAGAGAAGGATGAGACACCTTCTCAATGTCACCCGCACTCTTCTTCACCACCAAGTTCCAAAACAGTTTTGGGGGAGGCTTTGCAAACAACAACTTATGTGATAAATAGAATGCCATCTAGGGTCCTAAAACATCAAAGTCCTCTAAAAAAATTAGCCTTCTTCTATCTTGATTTTTCTTTGCATTCTCAATTGCCACTTAGAGTCTTCGAGTGTGTGTGTTTTTTTGACATTCCTAAAAACCACCGGGACAAGTTTGATCCAAGGGCTCATAGGTGTGTCTTCCTAGGCTATTCTCCTACTCAAAAGGGCTACAAATGCTACTGTCCTACCCTAAGGAAGTTCTATGTGTTTAAGGATGTTACATTCCATGAAAATGAGTCATACCTTGCCTCTCTTCAAACCAGCAGTCAGGGGAGCCTACTTTCAACGAAAATCCAGTCTCTGAAACTTCTGTTCCCTTGGTAGAAACCAGCCCTTTTGACCTTCACTGCCCTTCCATCATGAACCAGCCTCTATTCCCAATGTCTAGCTGTGACCATCAACCAGCCCATGTCATTTTCCAGCCATCTCCAATTCGGTACAAGGGTTCTCCATTTGTTTACAAAAGATGACAGCACATCTCTACTCAGCAGCCTATCCAATCATCAGTCCCTTGTCCAGCCCTGGAACCTACATCAAGTGAAGATGATGCTCCAGTAGAGTGCAATCCATGCCCCGAACCTACTAACCTTGATCTCCCTATTGCTCTCCAGAAGGGAATTAGATCTTGTACTCAGCATCCCATGTCCAATTATTTATCCTTTCATCGCCTATCATTTAGCCATTGAGGATTTCTCTCTTCATTGGATGCTATTGCTATCCCAACATCAGTAGAAGAAGCTCTAAAGAACCCTAAGTGGAAAGAAGCTATGCTAGAGGAGATGTGGGCACTTAACAAAAATCATACTTGGGATCTCATGGCCAAACCCAAAGGTGTTAAGCTGGTTGGCTGCCGGTGGATATTTAATGTGAAATTCAAAGCTGATGGTACTCTTGACCGGTACAAGGCAAGGTTGGTTGCCAACGGTTACACCCAATTTTATGGCATTGATTACCTTGAAACTTTTGGCCTTGTCGCAAAGATGACTTCTGTTCGGGTTCTTATTTCATTGGCAGCAATACATGGGTGGCAACTCCAGTAATTTGATGTGAAAAATGCATTATTGCATGGAGATTTAGAGGAGGAGATATTTATGGAACTACCTCCTAGTTTTCACCAGGAAGGGGGAGGAAGAGTATGTAGACTTAAAAAGGCCCTCTATGAGCTCAAGCAATCTCCACGTGCTTGGTTTGGCCAGTTTTCTAAAGCTATGCTATCTATGGGATATCATCAAAGCAGGAGGGATCATACTCTTTTTATCAAGCATCATGGTGATCTGATGATAGCTTTACTTGTATATGTGGATGATATTGTGGTTACTGGTAATGATACTACTGAACATGTAATCTTAAAGTAGAACTTGGCTAAAGAATTTGAAATTAAAGAACTTGGGGTGTTGAAATATTTCTTGGGCATTGAGGTTGCATACTCAAAAGATGGCATATTCTTGTCACAAAGAAAATTTATTATGGACTTACTTATAGGAACAGGCCTTCTAGGAGGAAAATGATCTAGCATACCAGTGGATCCGAACCTAAAGTTGCAAGCAAATACCAAAGATGAGGTGATAGATAATGGGAGGTTTCAACGTTTAGTGGGTAGGTTGATTTATCTCTCACATACTAGACCTCATATAGCATTTGCAGTGAGCCTTGTAAGTCAATTTATGCATAATCCCTCCTCAGAACATATGCAAGCAGTAAGGAGGATTTTGAATTATCTTAAAGCTACACCAGGTAAGGGAATCTTATTTACCCAGGGGATGTTTTAAAGATTCAAGGATATGTGGATGCTGACTATGGGGGGTCTCTAGTTGATAGGAGACCCACAACTGGGTATTGTGTGTTGGGTAATCTGGTATCTTGGAGAAGCAAGAAGCAAGGAGTTGTAGCAAGATCAAGTGCAGAAGCTGAGTTTCGAGCTATAGCTCTAGGAGTATGCGAACTTCTATGGTTGCAAATAGTATTAGAAGATCTAAAAATTCCAGTACAGAGACCTATTGAGTTGCTATGTGATAACCAGTCAGCGATCAGTATAGCTCATAATCCGGTCCAACATGACCGGACAAAACATATTGAGATTGATCGTCATTTCTTCAAAGAAAAGCTTGATTCAGGTCTCCTCAATATCTCATATGTGCCATCAAGGTGTCAAGTGGCTGATATTCTAACAAAAGGATTGCCAACTGCACAGTTTGAAGACCTAGTATCCAAGCTAGGGATGAGTGATATACATTCTCCAGCTTGAAGGGGAGTGTTGGTGATAGCAGATTCTTGGGAGTCCTATCAAAGGGAGACTTTTATCTCTATCTTCTCTTAGTATTTATCCATGTGTATTATCAGTTTCTTATTTTCTATTTTATTGTATTTTGTAATCTGATCTCTTCTTACAAATTAGGAGAGATATTAGGGAGTAGTATTGAAATAGGAGTCTTTAGGGTCTAAGAGTGTATGTCTATAAGAAAGTCCTTGTATCAGTTTTTCTATACATGAAGAATTAGAGTAATTTCTTCTGCAGTCCTATTAGTCAAGAAAAAGAATGGATCATGGTGATTTTGTGTGAATTTTTCCAACTTAACGCCATGACCATCAAGGACAAGGACTTACTTATACCATTGGTGGAGGACCTTTTGGATGAACTTCTTCAAGCCAAATTCTTTTCTAAGTTGGACCTATGCTCGGGCTATCATCAAATAAGGATGAAACCCGAGGACATACATAAAACAGCCTTTAGAACACGCTACGACCATTTTGAGTTTTTGGTGATGCCATTGGGGCTCACCAATGCTCCAACCACCTTTCAATTGCTCATGAACTGAATTTTTGAGCCTTACCTAAGAAAGTTTATACTAGTGTTCTTTGATGATATCCTCATTTATGGTCCCTCATTTGATCAACATTTGACCCACCTAAAAATTACCTTTGAAGTCCTCAGGTCCAATAAGCTCTATATCAAAAGAACTATGTGTGCCTTTGGTTAAAGTCAGGTGAAATACTTGGGACATCTGATATTAGGGGAAGGGGTTAGCACTGACCCTAAGAAAGTGGAAGCCATGGTGGCTTGGCCAAAACCAAAAATAGTCAAGGCTTTGAGGGGGTTCCTTGGATTAACCTGTTACTACTATTGGTTTGTTAAGGATTATAGAATTATTAGCAAGCCGTTGACTGAGCTCTTAAAGAAGGAAGGGTTTAATTGAGGGTCGGAGGTAGAAGCGACTTTTGAAAAGCTAAAAAAAGCTATACGTAGGGTACCTATTATGGGGCTACTAGATTTCAACAAGCCTTTTGTATTAGAAACTAATGCCTGTGCAACGAGAGTTGGAGCGACTTTGATGCAGAAGGGTAGGCCATTGGCTTTCCTTAACCAAGCCCTAGGTCCTAGACATATAGGGCTCAACATTTATGAAAAGGAATTCTTGGCTGTGTTAATAACTGTGGAAAAATAGAGACATTATTTGGAGGGGGGTAGATTTATCATCAAGATAGAACATGAGAGTTAAAATTTTTGTTGCAACAGAAATTGCACACCCACACCCAACTTCAAAAGAAGGGGATGTCCTGCAACAACATACTCCTAGAAATCTCGCTAGCATAGGACGTCCCAAAGGAGGTCGTTAAAAGTATAGGTACAGATGAAGACTCAATTAAAACCATCCACTCTAAATCCCATAAATAACATAATCACAAAAGTACATATACATTTCTTAGAAATACATCATTCTTTTAACAACTCCTTAGGGTTGAATTGCCCATACATTACAAAATAAAAGGACAAGAAATTAAAAATACATCATAAGCTATTCTATCTTTACCCTCAAAAACACCCTAAGACCTTTTGGTTGGGAGAGTCCTGTACATGCCTATACTCAAGCCTCGCTCAATCTGACCCCTTCCTTGGTCTTACTTTTATTTGGAATGATGACAAAAAAAACAAAAGATGAGCCACAAGACTTAGTAAATATATAAATATATAGCAAACAATGAGTGAAAAGAATTAAGGCATGAATAATTACGACAAAATGGAATAGAACTTTCTCACAACAATTCTTACATCATCACCACTTACGTATCATTTCATCATGCCTCACCATTGTCCATACCATATGCCAATGCAATACTTAATAGTATCATACCATCACATCGTGGGCCGTTGTTCAACCACGCTCTCGTTTTTCACCAGGTGTGCCTTATGAGCTAAAGCTCCCATAATAGGCAAGTGCCTACTGACTTGCGAGGATATCCTTTCCCTTAATTGCGATCATGGCTGCTACGTAAAATAATAAGTGCGCACTGCTTTTTCATACATGAAAGTGCCATGCATATGCCATAAAACACAACCCGCATGTATTGATTATGATTGAAATAAACATTGATTATCATGCTTGGAATTACTCTTTTTGCCATGCACAACATAACCATCCACATTCCTTAATCAATTATACCATAAAACCCGACAATTTTGCACACATGCTCACATAATAGGTTCCCCAACCTCCAAGAATAGCAATTAAGATCACATATTGATGAAGTAGCTTATTGGAAGCTCACATGGTGATTTGGAGGTAGATTGGAAGCATTAAAAGAAGAAACACGCAACTAAATGTTTCAATTGGTCGACAGATAGAAGGGATATGTTGACAGCCAAAATCCAACACAGGCCATCGGTCGATAGATAAGAATGATCTGTCGACCGATAGAGCCAAACTCAAAGATTGGTTGACAAATAGAAGGAATCTGTCGATCGATAGAATACAAAAACAATGATCGGTTGATAGATGAGAGGAATTTGTCGACCGACATAATACAAATTCCCAAATAGTTGATAGATATACCCAAATCAGTCAACATATAGCAACGAAAATGCCAAGAACGAAACAAAAATGCGTGCAATAAATCCAAACTCTTGCATACAACTTAACTCTAACAACAAACTCATCATTCCTTAGCAACAAGGAGTGAACCAAAACTCCATTTGGATATTTAAAATGATTTTCAAAGATTTCAAGAAAATCTATATGAGATACAAACAAACGGGTTAAAACCCTTCTTATCAACGAGATAGTAATTTCGAGGATCAAAAGTCCAAAAACGAATAATCAAGTGATACCATGTCAAGAGAAAAATCAAGCTATGCAATTGTAGAGGAAAGGAGAAATATAAGAGTTTTCACAAGAATCGAGGAAGAAGAGGATCTTGCTATATAAAAGAAGAAGAATAGGAACTTGCCTTGCTTGATGGAACCCAAGAAGAACTTGTTGCACAAATCTGGAATCCCAACACTTAAAGCTCCAAGCCAAGAAGGAAACGGAAGAAGAAGAAGAAGAGAAATAGGGAGCCAATAAGAAAGAGAAGAAGAAAAGAGAAAAGTGAAGTATGGGGGGTGGAGTGGCTTGCACGCCAAGCCCACCTGCCCCCCCCTCTCTCTTTTTCATTTATTTTTCCTTTTATTAAAGCCCACAAATACAAATAAATACACACACACTGGCAACCCACTTCTCTCAATTAGGCCTCACATTTTGACTTTTCCACACCTATTTTCCTTGACTTTTCAACCCTATCACAACACATTTCATTTGACTTGGACTTTTCCAACTTCAAATGACTTTGACTCTTCCTTAGCCTTTTGTATTTTGACTAATATAACTCAACTCATTAGACTTTCCTCAATTCATTTGACTTTTCAACACTTATATTTCCATTGCCTTGACTTGTCAACTATCTAATCAATTCACTTCCGTTTGACTATTCCATACACATAAATTCCCTTTATTCTAGGCTTCTCAACAACACATTAAATATGTCTAACATATAACTCAAGCAATGCCAAATATATCACACAATAATAACGTTAAGATAGCTTAGACCCGTTAGCGGGTTGTTACAGTTTCTCCCCCCCTTTAACTGAATTTGATCCTCCAAATTTGTACCTAGTTAATTGAATAATTGAGGATAGAGTCGTCTCATTAAGTCACACCACCTCCTACCTACATAACTTTTCTGTCAATCTTGGGCTGCCTTAATTCAGGCCCTAATAACTCTGATCTTCTCTAATGTTTGCTCAATAACTTTTGGTCCCAACAATGCTCTATCACCAATCTCCTCCCAGCATACAGGCGATCTACACGGCTTGCCATAAAGCGCCTCATAGGGCAGTATCCTGATGCTAGAATGATAGCTATTATTATATGCAAATTCTACCAGTGCCAAATGTTGCCCAAAAAGGTACCTCTCAGTCTTTTTTTTTGTCAAAAACAAGTTTCTAGTAATGAATGCATTGTTGATTCAAGGGCCTTTGACCACATGACTGGGTCATCCACCTTATCCTCTTCATATTGACAGCGTGGAGAGGTAAAAATTATTGTGGCTGATGGGAGCTCTTCAGTTGTTGCTAGAATTGGAAATATGAATTTATTTGGGTCAAAGCTCGACTCTGTCGTTCATGTACCCAACTTACACTATAATCTCATTTCTACTGGCAAGTTAACCGAAGATCAAAGCAATGCAATAACCTTTTTTTTCCTACTCATTGTGAATTTTAGGATTTGTCTATAGGGACAATGATTGGCAACGTTAAGGAACGAAATGGCCTCTACTATCTCACTGTTTCTCCTTTGAGACCCATTTAAGAAACTCTCTTTGTCTAGTGTTTTCCTTTGGCATAATCGTCTTGATCGTCTTAATTTTACTTATTTGTACCCGAATTTATTTCTTAATAAAGATGTTTCTTCTTTCAATTGTGAGCATTGTATCTTTGCTAAACAATCTTGCAAACCTCATCCAACCCACTGTTATCATGCCTCCAAACCCTTTCATCTCATTCACAGTGACATTTGGGGGCAACTCGTGTGCCCAACATTACTGGAGCTCAATGGTTCATTACTTTCATAAATGACCATACCTGTGTGTATTGGATTTATCTTCTTAGAGAAAAATCCAAAACTAGCACCATTTTCAAGCAATTTCATAAACTTGTCACCATCTTATTTTAGTCATCTATTGAAATCCTTCACTCTGACAATGACAAGGAGTACTTTACCCATGACTTCAATGCCTACCTTGTTGCCCATGGCATTCTTCATCAGAGCTCTTCTCCCTATTCTCCTCAATAGAATGGTATTGTTGAGCCGGAAAACGCCATATTCTTAAAGTTGCCCGCTCTCTCATGTTTGCTACCAATGTTCCAAACCATTATTAGGGGGAAGCTATGCTCACTGCTACCTATCTAATTAATCGTCTTCCTTCCAAAACCCTTTAATTTCAACCTCCCCTTCATTGTTTGAGCCAAGAGTTTCCTTTCGTTCGGCTCCTTGATTCCCTTCTACCCAAAATATTCGAGTGTATGGTCTTTGTCTATAATCCTTGTCCTATTCACGAAAAACTCGATTCCAAGGCTTATAAATGCATCTTTCTTGGCTACTCTCCTACTCAAAAACGATACAAGTGTTATTGCCCTTATTCCAAACGATTCTACATTTCTTATGATACCACCTTTCTGGAGAATCAACCCTTCTTCCCCAATGCTTCTTTTCTGGGGGAGAACTCAAGTGAAGATCATCATTGGGATCCATCTATCTCCCTTCCAATTTCCCATCCATTGCCTAATCCCATATCCCAAGACCTCTCTGTCCAACAATTTGATCCTAGAATGGTGACTAATCAAGGGGGAGAAGCTGGAAAATCATCTCAAGAGGAGCTTATAGTCTAATCTAGAAGACCACGAGTTCCTTAACAAAGCACACCACCGAACCCGAAGCCCAATCCAGTGGAAGGCACATAGCTTGAGGAAGGTAACTATATAGTTGATGATCTTGATACGCCTATTGCCTTAAAGAAAGGAGTTAGGTCTTGCACCCAGTGCCCCATATCTATCTATCTTACTTTAAGTTCTCCTCAAAGTTCAAGGCATTCACCTTAAAACTAGACCATGTAAAGATCACTAACAATGTGCATGAAGCTCTTTAGGATCGAGAGTGGAAGGCAGTTGTAATGGAGGAAAGGACAACCCTAAGTGAGAACAAGACTTGGGATATTGTTTCTTTGCCCGAACAGAAGAAGGCTATGGGGTGTGAGTGAATCTTTACCACAAAACTTAATGTTGATGGACATATAGACAGATACAAGGCGAGATTAGTTTCTCGGGGGTATACTTAGACCTATGCTATAGATTAGAGGAAACATTTGCTCCCTTTGCCAAGTTGAATTCTATTAGAGTTCTTATCTCCCTTGCTACCAATTTAGATTGGGACTTAAACCAGATGGATGTAAATAATGCATTTTTGAATGGAAATATATAAGAGTCCCTCCTGGATTCGAAGGGGACAAAGCAGACATGGTGTGTAAATTGAGAAAGTCCTTGTATGGATTGAAGCAATCTCCCAGAGTGTGGTTTACTTAATTCAGTACAGTTATGAAGCAGCTCAACTACACTTAAAGTTAGGCTGATCACACTCTCCTTGTGAAAAGGTCAAAGGATGAGAAGAGGACTATATTGATTGTCTATGTATATTATATGGTGATTACTGGGGATGGCACACAAGAAATTATCAGACTCAAAGATTAATTGCAAGCAGAATTCAAAGTGAAAGATGTCGTGCACCTACAATACTTTCTTGGGATGGAAATTGCTAGGAGTAAAAAGGGCATCTTTATTTTCCAAATGAAGTACACCTTGGATTTGCTAAAGGAGACAGGGAAGCTGGGATGCAAACCTATGGGGATCCCTTCAGACCGAAATTTGAAGCACAAAATTACCGAAGAGGATTCACAAGTTGAAAGAGAGAGATACCAACATCTTGTGGGGAAATTGATTTACTTATCTCTGACCAAGCTTGATATTGCTTATAGCGTTAATGTGGTAAGTCAATTCATGCATGCTCCTACAAAGAGATATTTAAAAGTTGTGAGTCAAATTCTTTGCTACTTAAAGAGTACTTCGGGAAAGGGTTTACTATTTAGGAAGAATGACCAATGAGGTGTTTAGTGCTATGCAAATGCAGGGCAAGATCAGTTGAAGACACAAAATCCACCACTAGGTATTGCATAAGAGTATGGGGAAATGTGGTGATCTGGAGAAGCAAGAAACAAATAGTGGTTGCAACTTGCGAGAAGTAGTGCTGAGGCTGAATACAGCGCAATCGCTCAAGGGGTGTGTGAATTAATTTGGATCAGTAGATTGTTGCAAGACCTATCTATTCTAATGGAAGGGCCTATAAAACTATTTAGTGATAGTAAATCTATCATCAGCATACTTCATAATCCTATTCAACACGACATGATGAAGCACGTGAGGATTGACACAAAATTTAAGTCAGAGATTGATAGTGGAACATTTACTTTGCACTACGTTCCAACAAAACGACAGGAAGCTAACCTTCTTACAAAAGTCCTACCAAAGCTAGACTTTGAAGCAAATGTTAGCAAACTGGGAATGATGGATATCTATTCAGCATCTTGAGGAGTCGTCTTGGAAAATTGGCAAGATCAAACCAGATTAGGAAGATTATCAATACTTCCTTTTACATTGTTTCCTTTCATAGCTGATTTCTCTTTCAAATTATTTCCTACTTTAGAGATTTAGTAGTTAATAGTTTCCATAATTTGTTCTTTCTTTGGCCTATATATTGTTCTCATAGCTAAGGATTGTATTGTATCATCGGGGAATATATTATTGATAAACATAGAGATTTCAAATTCCCCTGATTTCCTCCAAATAAACCCAATCCACACTGTGAATGCCTTTTCTAAGTCCAATTTAAACAAGACCAACCTCTTTCACTTCTTTTTTGCTAAGTCTATTGGCTCATTCCACCAAGACTCCATGCAAAATCTGTCGGCCTTTAATAAAGGCACTCTGTGAATCTCCAATAACTTAATTAATAACTGATTGCAGCCTGCCAACCAACAGTTCAAAAATAATCTTTTGTAACCCCCTGATCAAAGAAATAGGGCGAAAGTCCTTTAGCTTAGAGGGCCTCTCCTTTTTGGTAATAAGTGTCATTGGTAATAAGTGTCAAAAAAGAAGATTTAATACAGTTTTGCAATCTACCATGCACATAAAAATGAGAATCAAGATCCATGACATCAGTGGAGATTTGAGGCCAAAACTTTTTATAGAAGTGCCAAAACTTTTTATAGAAGTTAAAAGAACCCATCCAGTCCCAGGGCTTTACTGCCATCACATCCCCCAAACAACCCCCTTAACTTCTTCCAAGGAAAATGGAACATGAAGAGATTGCATGGAGGCGGAGTGCAAGCATCTGAAGCTAAGACCTTCCACAGAAGGCCTATACTTCTCCTTTCTCAGTAATGTTCTTGAAGGGAAGTTGCAAGACTTTTCTTAATTAGATCTGGCCCAATCGATAAAGAATGGTAACTGGGTGGCTTCATACTAGGACCATATTGCCCAATTGTTTCGACTGCTGCTGCAAAACTTTCTAATTTTGCAGCATTAAATGGTATGCCAGCATCAAAAACAAATTGGCAAATTCTGTACATGTGCTATCCCTTAACTCCTTTTTTAGTTGCTTAGTTGATAGCTGCTTGTTTCATCTTTGCCTTCTTTCCTATCTTGCACGACTTTCTATGGATTGGAAGTGAAATATAAATCTATAGGACCCTTTGGTTTTCCCAACTTCACAGCAACAAATTTACTGCTACTTTGGGAATTTGAAAAACCCTTTTCCCTTTAGATTGTTGTTTTTAAATCAATATCTTCCTCGTCCCCCATAACATCACAAGCACCAATTTCCATGGGTCAATTCTTGCTGCATTACTTTCTTTAACCTTTTTCAACATGATTTTTTTTAAAACTTTTCATGCACATGAGCTGGACACATTTGGCATCCTGTTGTATTTCTAATGCCACCAACAATATGTTGTTTAGCTCAATATGCTCCCCCATTTGTCACTTTTTCACCAAAATTACAAACAACCTTGTTTCTATTGTTTGTTTTTGGCAAATGACTATTTCCAAGCTGGATCTTTTTGATAGGAGATCCCAGAATTCTTGGCACTAGCCATTTAATTCAAACCTAAATTTTATAAAAATAAATAAATGATTAAAAGAAACAATTAAAGTTAAACACAACCATAAATTTGATTTAATGTTACAAACACATAAAAGAAAAGCATGATAAACAAAGCATAGAAATAGAACCACATTGACAAGATCAGTAAAAATAGCAAACTTAACAATATTGCAAAAAATACAAAATAAAAAATGAATAAACCAGAAAAACAAGCCAAAGAATAATATAATATAATGATTTAACATAATAGACAGTATTACAACATTGATATATGTTAATTTATATTAAAACAAACAAGAAAACTAATATTATATTGTTGAACTGCAGTACAAAGGAACATAGAACAGCAGCACATAGGAATATATTATTGATTTGACGAAACATGGAACATGCAACAAGGAACTGTCATGTACCTAGGCTACCAGATTGTAATAAAGTAGCGGTTGTAAGGGTAAATAGGGTAATGGCGGGTGTTAGGCGTTGGCATGTGCTCGGCTGTTGTAACAGATTTTGGCGCCAATACTTTTAGTTGAGAACTCCTTAAAAATAGAGTTCTGGTTCATTGGTTGGCATCTAATGAAATTCAAATAACCGATTTCTCTGATTTCCCTCTTAAATCTCTCTCTCTCTCTCTCTCGCGCGCGCTTTCTTCACTCTCTCTCGCATCTTTTCTTCTCCCTCCCTTTCATTCTTCACCTAAAATTCCTTCTATCAGATCTACGATCTGACAAAGTGGTATCAGAGCACTTTCCTGGAAGTTGATCATTACCATTACGATGGCCGACGGAACTCGCATGAAGCAGATGGAACTACAGCTCTAGCAAGTGTCAATGACGGTGATGGAAGTACAACAACGGATGGGATCCATGGAGGATACCATTGGAACCATTGTAGATAAGAGATTGGAGGTAGTAGCGGATCGGTTGCGAGGCGATATGCGCAACCAGATTCGGACTGAAATGCGATAGCAAAGTAACATGGTTCGCGAACAAATGCAACAATTCATGCCGATGTTTTCGAATCAAGCTCAGGTACGAATTTCCCCCGATTTTCCTCCTTGGGAACATTCAGGTCCAATATTGCCTGGTATTGGAATGGGACAGAGAGTGGTCGAGCCTTCAGAATTGGGAGGTGATCTAGTCAGTGTAGGAGAGATGGGAATGGAAAGGAGACCGGAAGCTTCGGCCAATTCCGGACTTTCGCATTTTCCAGTTCCGAAACTTGAATTGCTGGTTTTTGATGAATCGAAGCCACGGTGGTGGATTAGAAGGTGTGAGAAATTGTTTAACATTCATCGAGTAGCGGTTGATCAACATGTCACTCTGGCCGCTGCATTTTTGAACGATGTGGGGGATATTTGGTTCCAAGGCTGGTCGAGCGTGCGAGGTGATCACAATTGGGTGGAGTTTGTGAGAGGATTATGCGAAAGGTTTGGCGAAAGAAGAACAGTGGATCTAGTAGAAGAATTTAACAAGTTGAAGCAGGGAGGTACAGTGCAAGAATATCAGCTTCGGTTTGAGGAATTAAAGTCGTTAATGCTCAGTCGAAATCCGTACATGATGGAGGAATACTTCGTCTCTAGTTTCATAAGCGGCCTAAATGATGATATTAGATCTATGGTAAAGATGATGCAACCTCATACCGTGAAGAGGCTGTGGAAGATGCAGTGTTGCAGGAATTAACAGTGGAGGCCTTGCTTAAAAAATAGAGGATTCAAGGTAAAGGGAACGCATATGGAGCAAATTACTTAGGAGGAAGGGTGTCGGGAAAGGAAATGGTGAGATCGGAGGAACGAGCTAAGTTTCCAGCCAGTTCTTTCGCTGGATAACAAGGTGTTAAGCAATGGGAACACCAGAGACCTACAAGGCTTTGCTATCGATGTGGAGACAGATATACTCCAGGGCATCAGTGTAAGAGACAACTCCTCTTGTTGGAAGGAGGGGATGTAGATGAGGAAGGCGATGGGGACACACTCACTTTAGCCGAAGAATTGGGAGAGGAAGATAACGGGGCGATCTCGCTGCATGCAATTAAGGGAATGACAGGCAGTAAGATCATTAAGGTGGAAGGAAGAGCTCAAGATAACACTCTCATGGTGTTGATTGATAGTGGAAGTACTCACAGTTTCATTAATGAGGGAATTGCGAGGAAGCTTAAATGCGAACTATCCAACACTCAACCACTAGCGGTAATAGTTGCCAATAGGAGTAACGTCCTAAGTAGATCAGCTTGCTTAGGATTTTGCTGGATGATGTAGGGTGAAACATTTAAAACGGATTTGAGATTGTTGAAACTTGGAGGGTGTCACATAGTGCTGGGGGTCGATTGGATGAAAGATGTAAGTCCAATCAGTTTTGATTTCAACAAAATAGAGGTAACAATGGAGAAGGATGGCCGGAGGGTGACATTGCAAGGTAATGTGGAGAGTGGAATTTGCGAGATGATCAAGGGTAAGAAGTTACAAAAGCTGTTCAAATATAAAATAGCCCAAGTAGCCCAATTGTTTTTGATAGAGACCTACTGTGAAGAAGAAGACCATGAAACGGGAAGTGGGCAGTGTAAGATGTTCCACGACAGTGCGGATACATTACCATGGCAGGTACGTGAACTGGAATCTCTAGATTTATTGCTGATTGAATTCCAGGACTTATTTGCGGAACCTAAGAAATTACCTCCTATAAACCTCCATCCCAACTTAGCTCCTATCAATATTAGATCCTACTGATATCCACCAAAGCTCAAATTTGAAATTGAGAAAGTGGTGAAGGAAATGTTAGCCAATTCTATCATTTGACCTAGCAAGAGCCCTTTTGCTTCTCCTGTCCTTCTAGTTAAAAAGAAGGACAGCACATGGCGCTTTTGCATCGATTATCGGCAGCTCAACACTATCACTATCAAAGACAAATTTTCCATCCCTATTATTGAAGACTTATTAGACGAACTTAGATATGCCACGATCTTCTGCAAGCTGGATTTAAGATCCGGTTACCATTAGATTCGGATGGACCCAAAAGACATCCACAAAACAGCTTTTCAAACCCCACCACGGCCATTATGAATTTACAGTCATGCCTTTCGGCCTAACCAACGCCCTAGCCACATTTCAAGCCCAAATGAACCACATATTTGAGCCATATCTCAGAAAATTTGTGTTGGTATTCTTTGACGACATTCTTATCTATAGTCCAACATTTTCTAAACACTTAAACCATCTTAGGGTTGCATTTCAAGTCCTTCAATTCAATCAGTTATATATCAAAGGGTCCAAATGTGCCTTTGCCCAACAGTAGATAGAGTACTTGGGGCATATTATTTCAGCAGCTGGGGTTAGTACCGATCCAAAGAAAATAGAGGCAATGACGGCTTGGCCGAAACCTGCTAGTGTCAAGGCCTTGCGAGGTTTCCTTGGTTTAACAGGCTACTATCGACGTTTTGTACAAAATTATGGAGTCATAAGCAAACCTCTCACTGAATTATTGAAGAAAGATGGTTTCCAGTGGGATGAAAAGGCTGACCGAGCTTTTGAACACCTGAAGAAGGCCATCAGTGAGGTACCTACATTAGGACTTCCTGATTTTAACAAACCATTTATTCTGAAAACAGATGCTAGCAACTCAGGAGTGGGAGCAGCTCTAGTTTAAGATGGCAGACCACTAGCATTCCTAAGCCAAGCTTTATCCCCAAGACACCAAGGCCTTAGTGTTTATGACAAGGAATTACTAGCGGTGTTTATGGCAGTAGAGAAGTAGAGACATTACTTAGAAGGAGGCCAATTTATTATTAAAACAGATCATGAAAGCCTTAAATTTCTTCTTCAGCAACGGTTGCATACACACCTTCAGAAAAAGGGAATGACCAAGCTGATGGGCCTCGATTATGTGATCCAATTTCGAAGGGGAAGGAGAATGTGGCAGCGAATGCTTTCTCAAGATGTTTTGAAGAAGGATCAGTTGCAGCTATCACAACGATGGTGCCGGACTGGTATCAGGAAGTGGTTGCTAGCTATATAAAGGGAAATTGGATTCAACAATTAGTGGAACAATTGAGCATAGGAGGAGGCAAGTTAGGATACACTATGACTAACGGGTTACTAAGGTATCAAGGTCGACTGGTGATTGGGGATTTTGACGCCCTAAGGAAGAGAATCCTCCAAACATTGCATGAATCGGCCATTGGGGGACATTCGAGAATTCAAAATACTTACAGAAAGGTGAAACAAGTATTTTACTGGCCTAACTTGAAGAAATATGTCATGGAATTTGTTCTTAATTGTGATATATGCAAACGGTGTAAACATGAAACCATTGCGCGACTTGGACTTCTACAACCCCTTGGAGTACCAACTCAGGCATGGACAAACATTACCATGGACTTTGTAGAAGGTTTGCCAAAATCGGAAGGTAAGGACTGTATTTTGGTGGTGGTGGATCGTCTCACAAAGTTCAGCCATTTCTTAGGCCTCTCCCATCCATTTTCTGCCCAAGAAGTAGCCAGAGTTTTTGTGGACAGAGTGGTTAATTTACATGGAGTTCCCCAGTCTATTGTTTCTGACAAAGACAAAGTGTTTACTAGTCTTTTTCGGCAAACACTGATGAAGTTTATGGGGTCCAAGCTTCACATGTCAACAGCCTACCATCCTGAAACGGATGGTCAATCGGAACGAGTCAATCAATGCCTTGAAACATATTTGAGATGTTTCTGCTTCCTCTGCCCCAAAGAATGGCACAAATGGCTGGCATTGGCCAAATGGTGGTATAATTCCAGCCACCATAGCTCTATTAATATGACTCCTTTTGAAGCCTTGTATGGGTACAAACCTAATCTACTTCCAGCAGTCACTAGCCCCATTACAGTCACAACCGTGGATGATTACTTGCACAACCGCCAACACAACTTGCAAGTTCTCAAAACCGAGTTGGCTAAAGCTTAGAATCGCATGAAACAAATTACTGATCGGAGGAGAATGGATAGGGAGTTTGAACTCGGGGATCATGTGTATTTGAAACTCAATTCGGCTTACCTAAAGTTACTGTCAAAACAGCCGATCTCGAAGCTAAGTCCGAAGTTTTATGGGCCCTATCCCATCGTCTCTAGAATTGGGAAAGTTGCCTATAAGCTACAACTACCGGCTGGAACACACATCCATCCGGTATTCCATGTTTCCTTACTGAAGAAATCAGCTGGGAATAATGTAACCAGTCAAGAGTTACCAGCTCTTGCATAAGAGGACGCCCCTACGGTGGCACCAGTAGCCATCTTGGATAAGAGAGTCATCTACCCTCACGGACTGCCTTTGACCCAAGTGTTGGTGCAGTGGTCATCTCTCCACCCGGATAACAATACCTGGGAGTACCTTCCCGACCTCCTCAGGCAGTTTCCCAGTTTAGCAAATCTGTTACCTATTTCTCAAGGACAAGAAATCACTCGAAGGGGGGAATAATGTCATGTACCTAGGTTACTAGATTGTAATAAAGTAGGGTAATGTCATGTGCTCAGCTGTTGTAACAGATTTTGGCGCCAATACTTTTAGCTGAGAACTCCTTAAAAATAGAGTTCTGGTTCATTGGTTGGCATCTAATGAAATTCAAATAACTGATTTCTCTGATTTCCCTCTTAAATCTCTCTCTCGCGCTTTCTTCACTCTCTCTCTCGTCTTTTCTTCTCCCTCCCTTTCATTCTTCACCTAAAATTCCTTCTATCAGATCTACGATCTGACAGGAACAAATAGAACATTGTTTATATCATATTAAATAATGTAAAATAACTACACAAACATATATAAATCAGAAAATAAAAGTTAGCAACAAAAGTACAAAGTGAAAAGAACCACTAGGCCATGCAGCCAACCATGCACAGTGGAAAACAAAGAAACAATTCATAGGGAGAGGTTCAATACCAAAATCTTTGCCGGAGGAGGTTTGCTAGCCTCCGGCAACACCTGCCATCAAAATGGGTTGTTGGAGGTCAGACTCATGCGCCTTCGTGGGTGGCTCCTTCGACGGCGCATGAACCTCGTGTAGAAGACTGCTGGGCATGGAGGCTTGTGTGACCTTTAGCTTACATTGGTGGGGTCACCCTTCACCAATATACAAGATTATAAATTGAAATCCACAAGAAACAAAATGAAAAACAACAACCTGAGGCTAATGCTTTTAGATGGAAGAAGTATCTCTTTTTGTTAAGGTTGAAGCTTGAAATGATGTGAAAGCCACTAGAGAACTGATGTTGATGCTCTTTTCGGAAGCCTCTACTAGCTAGATATCTATTTTGTCCTTTTGTTTTATTTGGTGAGGTTTGTTCCTATATACAAGAACAAAGGAGATGTTCAAAACTGTGAAAATTACAGAGGAATTAAGTTAATGAGCCATACCATGAAACTATGGGAGAGAATAATAAAGTAGAGGCTTAGAAAAGAAACAGATATCTTAGAAAATCAGTTTGGTTTTATGCCTGGTAGGTCAACAATAGAAGCTATATACTTATTGAGGCGCCTAATGGAAAGGTATTAGGATCATTAGAAGAACCTATATATGGTGTTTATAGATCTACAAAAGGCCTATGATAGAGTCCCTAGAGAAGTATTATGGAGGGTTTTAGAGAAGAAAGGAGTCTGAATAGCCTATATACAAGCCCTTAAGGATATGTATCACGGTGCAGAGACAAGGGTCAGAACATATGGAGGGGATACTGAACCGTTTAAAATTACAATAGGACTGCATCAAGGTTTTGCACTAAATCCATACTTATTTGCTCTAGTAATGGATGAACTCACTAAAGATATTTAGACAGAGGTGCCATGGTGTATGCTATTTGCAGACGGCATTTTGTTGGTGGATGAAACAAAAGGAGTGAACACTAAGCTTGAGTTGTGGAGAAACAATTTAGAATCTAAGGGATTTAAATTAAGTAGAAAGAAAATAGAACATATGGAATGTAAATTTAGTAAGAATGCAAGAGTGGAGGATGTTATAATAAAATTGGAAGATCAAATCTTACAAAGAAAAGATCATTTTCGATATTTGGGATCAGTGATTCAAAAAGATGGGGAAATCCACAAGGATGTCACACATAGAATTAAGGCAGGTTGGCTAAAATGGAGAAATGCATCGGGGGTGTTATGTGATGGTAAAATCCCATTAAAATCGAAAGGAAAATTCTATAGGACAGTTATAAGACCAGTCTTGTTGTATGACTCATAATATTGTGTAGTCAAATACCAGCATGAGCAAAAAACGAGCGTAGTGGAGATGAGGATGTTAAGATGGATGTGCGGCCATACAAGAAAAGATAAAATTAGAAATGAAGTTATTCGTAATAAGGTAGGAGTAGTGCCAATCGAGGAGAAGATGAGAGAGATTAGACTAAGATGGTTCGGTAATGTGAAAAGGAGACCAAGAGACGCTCCTGTGAGGAGAGTTGATGAAATGGAACAATTAGTCAAAAAAGAGATAGAGGCAGACCCAATAAGACTTTGGGAGAGACATTAAAATTTGATATGAAGTGTATGGATCTAAATGAAGATATGACAAAAGACAGAAATATATGGAAGTCTAGAATTCATGTAGCCGACCCCACATAGTGGGATAAAGGCTGGATATGTTGTTGTTGTTGTTTTATTTGGTGAGGTTTAGGTTTGAATCTTCCAACTAAGTCTTTTTGTTTGTTTTCTTTCAAGGTAATATGAACTTTTCACTAAAATGGGGAAAACCTTTTCTGACTTCCCACTAAAGACGAGAGATTTTGTTGCCTTTTCATGTCTTATCTATTAGTTTTGAAATGAAACATTCCTTAAGCGCATGAGGTGCATGCCTCATGCACCTTCCCATCCTCTTGAAGGGCATTGTGATTCCAGCTTGTTGAGGCACCTTGACCTAAGCCTTGGTGTGCCTCACTATCACGACGTTGAGGTAATATTGTAATTACTTACCTCTTGTAAACCGTTGGGGGGTTAACTGTAAGGGTCAGGTGGTTAGAAGGTAGGAAGAGGTCGGTTGTAACAGCTAGTGTTAGGCTGTTCAAGTGGGTAGGAGATTTGTTCTGTGGGCTAAAGGTCTTCTATAATAAGGACCTCCGGCATCAAGGAAGGACTACAAATTGAATGAATGAATAATCATCCTTCCCTCTCGATTTCTCTCTCTCCCTACTCTCTCTTTCTCTCTCTCTCTCGTTCTTACAATTGGAATTACCAAATGCCAGCCCTAATTCAAGGGCTTGACAAAGTCGTATCAGAGCCAGTTAGTCCAGTTGTGGGGAGTTGCGACAACACGATTGGAAAGGCGTTGGAAGAAGCAAGGAACTGCTGTTCCGGTGCAGGAGAAGAAGAACCAACAATCACAAGGCCCATTGCGATTGAGGAGCAAGAAGCCATGGTCGAGGGTACATGATTGAAGTAGCTGGAGATTAGGTTGGAGGCCATGGAATTCGATATGACAGACACCCTAGATACCATGCTCCAAACTCGAGAGGATTTGGCGGAATGGAAGGAACTCATGCAGGCTGCAATGGAGAAGCAACAAGAAGCTATGAAGAAGCAATGAGAAGCTACTGAAAGGTGTTAAGAAACAGTGGCACAACAGGGCCAAAAGATTGATAGTATGTTAACCCTATTATTTTCTCTGCCCCAATTTTGGCTGTCACCGAAATTCCCACCAAGACAGCCTTCTGATCCGATTTTGCTGCATTAGGGCAATCGGTTGGGGATGCAAGGAATTCTTGAAGAGGTGGAGCAGCCTACAGTCCAAGAAACACATGTGAGGAATCCATAGCCAATGACTCACAACCATGGCCCTATGACAAGATTGGAAATTCCAGCGTTTGAGGGGAAAAAGTTGTGGTGGTGGATAAGGAGATGCGAACGTTTTTTTTTCAGTTCTACCAGGTTACAGAAGATCAGAAGATCAACTTAATGGCGGCCTATTTGGACGATGTAGTGGACTCTTGGTATCAAGGGTGGTTTCAAGATGGTGTTCAGGGAAGTTGGGAAAATTTTGCAAAGGGGTTACTTGAACGTTTTGGGGAGAAGAGCATGGTGGACGTAGTGGAGGAATTCAATAAATTGAAGGAGAAAGGGACTGTAGTGGAATACCAAGCCCAATTTAAGGAATTGAGGTCCATGGTGTGCACTGTGCAACTAGGGCTTACCGAACAATACTTGGTATCCAGCTTCATCAGCAACTTGAAGGAGGAATTGCGGCCCGTGGTTAAGATGATGACACCCACGATAGTGAGGCAAGCTGCAGAAAAGGCCAGGCTGCAAGAAATGACCTTAAAGGCCATTTTTAAGAAGCATAATGTTTCCTACGATTTGAGTTTATTAGTTGGGCAGTACGGGGGTGGTAACTCTAGGATTTTGCTTACAGGGCCTAATCAAGAGGTAGCCAAAGCACATTTCTATAATAATGGCACTAAGGGTAATCTGATAGAGTAGAGGAGACAACTAGGACTATGCTTTAGATGTGGAGACAAATATAACCCTGGCCATCAATGTAAGAGGTAGCTAGTGAATATGGAGGGTTATGATGGGGAAAAGGAAGAAGAAGAAGATGTTTCCCATGAGGAAATAGGTGAGTGCAGGGTGATCATCGGAGAGGAATCACAATTGTATTCTATATAAACTAAAGTGTTTGAAGGAAAGGTTGAAGCAGCAACGTAACAACAAGAGGCGAATGCTGCTACACTTCTACTCCTCAAAGGGGAAAAGCAAAACAATAAGAAGAGAGAGAGGTAGCAAGTATTGAAGGTAAGGATTGGTTGAACCATAGCCGTCGCTATCAATTCTTGGGGAGAAGAATTATTTGAAAGGGTGCTGATTGACACAACCCTGGGGTAATATTGTAATTACTTACCTCTTGTAAATTGTTGGGGGTTAACTACAAGGGTCAGGTGGGAAGAGGTCGGTTGTAATAGCTAGTGTTAGGTTGTTAAGTGGTTAGGATTTGGCATTAAGGAAGGATTACGGAATGAATGAATGAATAATTATCCTTCCCTCTTGATTTCTCTCTCTCCCTATTCTCTCTAATTCTCTCTCTCTCTCTCTCTCCTTCTCTCTCTCTTTCTATCATTCTTACTGATATACCCTGCAAACTTGGAGAGTCACAAGACCTAAAAGAGTAGCGAGACATGAACATGAAACCCAAAGGGCCAACAAGTTGCAGGAGATCAAGGAAACAAGCCGAAAGAGCAAGAGGTCGAGCTGAGACCAAGTAGGGAGGACCCACTCGGTCATGACCGAGTAGGTGTGACATTGCTTCAGTTTTTCGGGCATAACTCTCCCGCGCCCTAACGGTGCTTTCGTCTTGCAGGCCACTCGGCCATCAAGGCCACTCGGTTATATTGGGGCACTCGGTTATCTTGGGGCACCTGATCATCGGACCCAATTGATCATCAAACCCACCTGATCACCAGACCCACTTGTTCATCAGACCCACTCGTTCATTAGACTCTCAGCACATGGGGATGAGACTCTCAGTGCGTGTTGGTGACGAAAACTTTCAAAACGCTCACGAGGCTTGAGACCGTGATCAACCACGCACAAATTGTATTCTCCCTAAAAAAAAAAAAAATAGATTGTTGTATTTTGGCAACAATACTTACAATCGGAATTACTGAATTGCCAACCTTAATTCAAGGGCTTGACCCTCACGCCTAGGCATGCCTTTGGAAACTATGGGCATGGGTAAATTCTTGGTGGTGAAGATAGGGGGTCTTGGTGCTGTGACAAAATATGATATTTTGAGCTGCACAAATATGATTATGCTCCAATACAATGTGCTAAAACATGTTCTATTTTTCTGCATTATTTCATCTTTTGTTGCCATACTAATTGAGCTTTTAGCTGATGCAAGCATGTATGTCTGTGTTTCAGAGGGCGTGACCAAATGAAATCCAAAAAATGGAAGAAGCCTACTCTGTTTGAGTGTTAGAGTTGTATACGGTCATGAGATTGAGAATATGTATACTCTATGCCTTGTGATGAAAATGGATCATGGTATATGTTATTTTGAGGATGTAAAGTGTGACAATAGAAGACAAAATATGTGCTAGGTAGGCTGGATTTATTGTCAGTAGCAACCACCATATTTTGTGGTTTCGAGCTAAAACTATAGAACACAACTTGTAGTTGTTCTTGATGTGTGCATGCAATGATTTGTACTATAATTTAGTCTTTTGGAAAGGTTTGATGGTCACATTTTAGTGAAGAATTCAGTTAGCATGAACCTCAAGTATAGACCTTGAGATGGTTGGACGTAGTTGGACCATGTATTCAATGGGTGCCAACTAGACCTTGTTGTCACTTTGAAATGGCTCTCTTAATTCACTAATTAGGTAACAAGAGAATCTTAAATGCTATCGAGTCCCTTTGGCCTCATCTCATGTCAATAATCATAGAATGTGATGGAAATAAATCAAAGATATCGGGATTATTACCTTTATTTTATTGTATATTTGATGTATATCTTGTTGATATGTTTTATATCTTGAAGATATGTTGTACATATTTCATTCCTAGGATTAAGGGAGCTGATTTGTAATCTTTGATTTGATTTGGAATCTTTTACATTATTTCCTTTTGTTGGTAGATTTGTTTCCTCTCCTTTAGTATAAATTAGTTGTAAACCTACAACATTTTATAAAGAAGAAATATCAATTTCTTTATTTTCTCTTCAGAATGGCATCTCAAGCCCCTTAATTAAAATTGAAGCCAATTGAGCCTATTTGCGTAGCATGCTTCAATTTAGGGTAGTTCCATAAAATAAGTAATCAACTCAGGCTTACTCTCAGATAAATGGACAGAATATAGCAGTGAATGCTCCTGAGCTAGAAGTTTGGAAGAAGTTATGCACATAAATTCTATCTTTATTCATGACATGTAAAGCTGAGTAGTTACCGAAGAATACTAGGGACTTAGTAGGGACAGCTTCAAGAAATACAGAGGCTGAATAGGTCATGAGATTCAACGATAAGTTGGCAGCAGCTTTTGCTCCCAACTAGGTATAAGCAAATAGAGCGGGCGGTCATGATGAAGGACTTGCAATCATAATACTTCTTGGAATAGGGATGCCCACATCAAAGGAAGGTCCATCAGAGACCTTATGGTGTGGGAAGATCATGCGCCTTTCAAAACCAGCATGGAAAACAAGGGCCAGCAGACAAGTGGATTGCTGCTTGACGGAACCCTCAGATAGATTTTGGTATTGCCTCAAATGGATGAATGCTACATATGGCAGTTAAAATAGTGCCGTATATTAATTTGCAGTTAACAAAACCAATCTTGTGAAGAGACCCCTTAGCACTCACTACATTCAAGGCCCTATAATCAATACAGAATCTCCAGGTAACAAAACTAGAGAAGAGAATTGGCTGTTTCTAGGTTGAATGATGCCGCTATCGAACACTTCTTTACCTTCCTCTCTATTTCATTTTCTGGAAATGTGGGTGCCTATAGGGTGGTCTTACATTCATAGGTTTTGAATTAGGCTCCAGAGTAATTTGATGATTAATCCCTCTAGAAAGTGGGGAACGATCAGGCTCTTTAACACTTCAGAAATTGAAAAATGATGTCATTCAGTTCCTTTGATGAAGAGTGATTTTCTTGAGCAGCTTGAGTTTCAGTCACTTGAACTTTAATGTGAATAACTAGGGCATGCTCCCACTCGATTCCAACTTGTGTAACTGCCTCCTGCCAAGGTTGATCCTTGAACTGTGTCTGGCCATGCAGCAGTACAGGTTAACCCTTCAACTTGTGTAGTGCATGAATTTCTATCAAAGATCCAAGTGCAGTTCGAACACACTCTCAACAATAGCACTGATGTTAATGGAAGCTCACTAAGAAGAGCCAGTGATCAGCTCTTCTTGATGGAGAAGAACTAAGAGAATAGAGATGTTGAAGAACGCTTTCAGTAGAAGCAATGAAAACAGAGGAGAACTAAATGTACTCAATACAAGATTTTTTCATTTATACAAGGCTCATCAGGTGCTGATGGGCAACCAACTAATCAATTGCAAAACTAATAGGCTAACTATCAACTAATGTAACAGCCACTTCAACTGTGTTACAATTGACAGCAAACATCTGAGTCTTCTAAGGCTTTTCAATATAACTCCAGCTGCGCCATCTCACTGATCCACCTATTCCATTAATTGTTTCAAACCATAATTACACGGAATGTGGTACCTTCCAATTCATGGTACGTATTCAGCCACACAGTATGCTACTTCACTACACATGCATTCATGGGGGGTAGGATTAGTTTGTACACTAGTTTGGTTTGTGGTTTCCTTTGAATACTATTTTGGTATGCTTATTAAAATTCGAAGGAAAAATTTTGTTATATTCATAAGATATTGCAATGAAAATAAGATTCAACTTAACCATGCAAGTCTGCAATTACATAAAACCATTATGGTAGAATCGAAATAGGAAAAAAAAAAATGACCTTTGTATCCAAATCACTTTCTCCCCATTCCGGTACACATTTGTATCGCCAACATATTCATGCAATCAGAAGCATAGTTCTTGGGGGGTGGGGGGTGCCACAAATTGTGTAACTATGTTCCAAAAAAACCCTGTGCAGCAACTTGTTCATTTTAGGCTTGAATTTCCCTTTACTAGTAGACTTCTTCCCCTCCCAGGAGGAGGTGGTCTTCCATTGCTTGCTTGTTTCACTTGGAGAAAATAATCTCCTTAATTTTGTGACTCTTCTTCTGGCTCCCAAGTTCCTGCTGCTGAATTAATTGAGGCTTCTCTTCTCCACTACTCCAGGTAGATAGATATCTCTGTGGCATTCTTATTTCACATGCTGACATGGGACTGTCTCGAGGGAGATTTTGACGAGTTTATCTTAGGTGTAGAAGTAGATATTAGGTGTGTTTATATTTGTGATTCTGTTGGGAAATTGTTTCGTTAATTTCTTGTATTTTTGGGTATTCTTTTTTTTTTATGTTGGACATATATGTGTGTGTCTGTAGTTTGGATTGTGAGGCAGTTATTTATTGGTATAGTAAAAAATGAGTGTTTGGCTCTCCTAGGTGCTCAGGCGAAGGTGTAGAGGAAGCGCTTGTGCGGCCTCCTTCACTCAGCTGTCACCTAGGCACTCTACTGACGCCACAAGCATTGGACTAGGCTGTAATGAATCAAAATTGAAGGAAAATGTAGGGTCGTCTCCAGAAGGAATGTGAAGGGTCTCTCACTATAATAGGAAGAGTAAAATGAGGGGGACAATGAAAAAACAAAGAAGAAAAACAGACGCACCTAGCTCTTCCTTGTGTTGTGTGCTGTTGATGTTGCTTCTTAGTCATTGTTGCACTGTTTGTCACTTGGTGTTTTAACTTTTCATAGTCTACTAATTGTTGCTCGATAGTCACTATTTGTTCTATGATATATATATTTTATTCTAGACTTTTAATCAATACTCAGTTAAGATTTGCAATGAAAGAGTTATATATGTTTGCTACAATTGTAAGCCTGTAACAGTGTAACTTATAATTTCAAACATAATATTATTTGTATGTTAATATTATATATTATATATCTTTATATAAATTATTTAACTTATATTTTTTGTGTGAATATTTGTATTATATTGTATGTTTGTTTGCATGCTTGTTTGTCTTCCTATAAGTATTTAACATTGTTTATTTTTTTATAGAAATATTGAACATGTGTCATATAACTTTTATTTTGTGTGTAAATGTTATATATTATATTGTTTGTGTAACGGCCCACCTCACGGAGCTCCCATGGGCACAGAAGATCCATGAGAAGGTCGTCATGTAGTGGCATAGAATCAGGCTTAAATATAACATCCATATTGCAAGCATAAATGAAGCCTGGCATAGTGGAAGCAAAATCACAAAACACCTGCATGCATACGTGGTTAACCACTGTCACTGTGGTTACATGGTTTATATACCACCAAGGTCCATACCGGTACAACACAAAAGAAAAAAAAAACGAACCCCCAGCACTCCCAAAGACTCTAGACATCACAGGACTCGAACGACTGGAATTGCTTTGTACACCATGCTACCCAACCAACTTACGCGCTATCACCCTTGCCCGCGACCTTGGTTTTTCCCTTGCTTGGAATGATGATAAAACAAGGGTGAGTCACAAGACTCAACAAGTATAACGAGAAACAAGGTTAGCATAGTTGAAGGTATAACCCAAACTCTCTACACACCCCATGCATAACAAGCAACAACATACCAAGACCACGAAGCACAAGTTATGAATGAACCGCATAATTAAACATGCATTTAATGGTTTTTGGGGCCCACACAAAAGACACTGGCACCCAAGTCCCCAACAAATCTGTTGCTGCCATAAACTGGCAAGTATGAAACCGTGAGCCGTTGCTCCCAAAGTCCTGTGCACAAGCCTCATAGCAAGTCAAGTCTTCCCTCGAGCCCTTTTCGAGCTAGTCTAAAATCTGAGCTAGAGTTAACCTCAGGTTGGTACTCCCACCTGAAACAGAATGATACTTTTGGTGTAATGCTAACCTCAGGTCGGTCCTCCCGCCTGAAACGATACGGTCCTCCCGTCTGTGATAATAGCCTTGGATTGGTACTCCTGTCCGAAAGATGTACATTAGGAAATTAGAGTCACCGCATGCATTAGAACCATGCAATGCAACACATAAAAATGCATGTGCTTCAACAATGAATACTATATATCAAAATACCGGGAGATAGTTTTCTAAAAAGAAAACATTTTCTTATAGGTCTCCTTATAAGGTGCTAATCTTCTAGACTTAGAAATCTCGATGCTTGAAATTCATTTGGTTTTCATTCTCACAAAGTAAAACTTGATATTGAAATTGATTTATATTGAAAACCACAACCTTGACTCATGACTTAGGGATTAAACAAAATATGTTTTTCATTATGAAAACTAATATACAAAAAGTACAACAACAATCTCCCCTTTTTGAGGATGACAAAACATGAAATCAGTTAAGATTTGCAATGAAAGAGTTATATATGTTTGCTACAATTGTAAGCCTGTAACAGTGTAACTTATAATTTCAAACATAATATTATTTGTATGTTAATATTATATATTATATATCTTTATATAAATTATTTAACTTATATTTTTTGTGTGAATATTTGTATTATATTGTATGTTTGTTTGCATGCTTGTTTGTCTTCCTATAAGTATTTAACATTGTTTATTTTTTTATAGAAATATTGAACATGTGTCATATAACTTTTATTTTGTGTGTAAATGTTATATATTATATTGTTTGTGTAACGGCCCACCTCACGGAGCTCCCATGGGCACAGAAGATCCATGAGAAGGTCGTCATGTAGTGGCATAGAATCAGGCTTAAATATAACATCCATATTGCAAGCATAAATGAAGCCTGGCATAGTGGAAGCAAAATCACAAAACACCTGCATGCATACGTGGTTAACCACTGTCACTGTGGTTACATGGTTTATATACCACCAAGGTCCATACCGGTACAACACAAAAGAAAAAAAAAACGAACCCCCAGCACTCCCAAAGACTCTAGACATCACAGGACTCGAACGACTGGAATTGCTTTGTACACCATGCTACCCAACCAACTTACGCGCTATCACCCTTGCCCGCGACCTTGGTTTTTCCCTTGCTTGGAATGATGATAAAACAAGGGTGAGTCACAAGACTCAACAAGTATAACGAGAAACAAGGTTAGCATAGTTGAAGGTATAACCCAAACTCTCTACACACCCCATGCATAACAAGCAACAACATACCAAGACCACGAAGCACAAGTTATGAATGAACCGCATAATTAAACATGCATTTAATGGTTTTTGGGGCCCACACAAAAGACACTGGCACCCAAGTCCCCAACAAATCTGTTGCTGCCATAAACTGGCAAGTATGAAACCGTGAGCCGTTGCTCCCAAAGTCCTGTGCACAAGCCTCATAGCAAGTCAAGTCTTCCCTCGAGCCCTTTTCGAGCTAGTCTAAAATCTGAGCTAGAGTTAACCTCAGGTTGGTACTCCCACCTGAAACAGAATGATACTTTTGGTGTAATGCTAACCTCAGGTCGGTCCTCCCGCCTGAAACGATACGGTCCTCCCGTCTGTGATAATAGCCTTGGATTGGTACTCCTGTCCGAAAGATGTACATTAGGAAATTAGAGTCACCGCATGCATTAGAACCATGCAATGCAACACATAAAAATGCATGGCATTATAAGCATAAACGTGATACAAGGCCCCTATAAACCAGGCATTAGGCCATGTTTTGCCCACGTAGGAATACACATTCAATGTAGTGCTCGTGCACCTAGTCATTCTAAAATGCATGTGTCCAAGCATTCACAGAACATAGCCCCCCATTGATGCAGTTCTTGGATCCCAACACACTTTGTCAACATAAGACTGTAATTAAATAAATATTAAATTCACATACAAGAGACCCAAGCTCCACAACTATCACAATTCACCCATCTGGAACTTAACCCAACCAGGTGCAACATTACTCCCAAGAAAATAGGGCGATACAAAGCTCCGTGATGGGTAGAAGTGAATATCGCAAAGAGTCTTCTATGTAACTTAAAGTTGTTAGAATAGAAGTGTTATGGCACACACCAAGAGGGGGGTGAATTGGTATATATATAAAAAAAATTCTTCTTTTTCCTTAAAAATGCATGGAAATACAATCTCTTGCTTTTAAACAAGCCCTCTAGTAATACAATCTAGGAAAAACAAGAAAGATACAAAAGAGAGTTTCTAAGATTATGTACTCTTAGTTACAATGTCTCTCAATAAAGATACAAGGCTTGAATCAAATGAAACAGATTTAGTACAAAGCCTTTTGAGAGAAAAGTTGAAGCACAAATGTAAATCGAGAAGTATGAAATAATCCTTAAGCTCACTTTACTTCATTCCCATCCATTAGCCTCTTCTTGGTCATAAATGAGTTGTATATATAGGCATCCAAAAAGATTGAAGAGGAAACTAGCCGTTTGTGACCGTTGGGATTTGAAAAACTAGCCGTTATGCTTTCTGCGAAAGAAACTTAGTCGACAGATGAAAATGGTTAGTCAACAGAATCAAGCAAAATAACAAGCTTAGTTGATAGAGAAAATAGGTTGGTCGACCAAGTCATAAAGACAACAAGACACTTAGTCGACCAAGACAAAAATAGGCATGACAGTTATTCGACCAAGGATACCCATTTGTCGACAGACTCAAAGAGTTAGTCGACCAAGTCATATCAAAAGCACTGTTAGTCGACCAAGGTTTAAGGTTAGTCGACCAAGACCATAACATATATATTGTTAGTCGACCAATGCTTATAGTTAGTCGACCAAGGCAAAAACAAACACACTGTTGGTCGACCGATCGAATAACTTAGTCGACCAAGTCAATATATTAGTCGAAAAAATGAAGGCATGTAGTCGACAGAGTGAAGCTTGAAGATACAAAACATTACAACATATTTACATTTCTTTAGTTTAAGTAAATGTCCTCATTTTTCTTAATTTATATTTTACCTTCCATTTACTTTAATACATAAATGTAAATAACAAAGTATCCCCTATTTGGATTCAATAAAAATATCTAGAAAATCAAAATCCTTATTAATAAGAAAGTCGAATTTGAGTTTTAGTACAAATTCAAAATTTAGCAATAGTACCACCTCCAAAATACATACTTTCCATTTCTTGAAAAATTTATTAAAAATCGTTTTAACAACAATGAATACTATATATCAAAATACCGGGAGATAGTTTTCTAAAAAGAAAACATTTTCTTATAGGTCTCCTTATAAGGTGCTAATCTTCTAGACTTAGAAATCTCGATGCTTGAAATTCATTTGGTTTTCATTCTCACAAAGTAAAACTTGATATTGAAATTGATTTATATTGAAAACCACAACCTTGACTCATGACTTAGGGATTAAACAAAATATGTTTTTCATTATGAAAACTAATATACAAAAAGTACAACAACAATCTCCCCTTTTTGAGGATGACAAAACATGAAATCAATTTCACATATTTATCTCCCATTTTTGTCATAAATCAAAAAGGTAAGTCTTGAAAGAGACTCCTCTTTTAAAGAAACAATCTCTCTCCCCCTTTTTAACTCTCCCCCAACAATAGTTTGAAAAACTTTGCTTTTAAATAAAACATGAAAAAAAGATTTCATATAGCTCCCCCTTAAGATGACATAAATCACATCATAATAGATTTTTGAGCACATGCCATATACATAAATATTTCCAATGAGATGCCAAATAAAATTGCATACCATATTGCATACTCATGATCATATCAGAGCCAATCTATATCTTTTTAAATAAGCACTCATATTTAAACAATCAAAGCGTTAGATCAAATGCATAACCATTCATCATAAAAGAGGCATACACATCAAATGATTAATATAAGAGTGAAATATATCATTTCAAGCAAATAGAAAGGACTCTCTTTGAAAAACTCCCCCTTAAACTCACAAGGGAGGTTTTAGCCATAGAGACATTTTTCATATAAAAATTTGTAATTGTCTCAATTCAAAAGATTTTCACAAACATATCAATGGCCATAAATTTGAGGAATGAACAACACGAACTTACTTTCCATAAATTAAAAAATAAGTGGTCATCTAAAAGTATAACTCTAAACAAGTTATGGCATAATTAACATCATAGAAGATTTTTCATGCAAGAGACATTAAAGATAGGCTTTAAGAACATATTTTTGTCTTTTGATAAATATAGCTATACTTGTAATCACATAGGATCATTACATATAGATTACTTCAAGAAGCAAAATGATCCTTTAATAAAATAAAGATAAAGCAAAAATTCTTACTCAAGTATTCTTTTGTCATAAAAATAAGCAAGCTATTTCATACAAGAAAAAAATAGCATTGTAAATGATTCAAGACATGAATACCATATGCCATCAAAATACATCATTTAAAGATCTAAGAGTCTGGCGGCATTGTTCTTTGATTCAACCAATGATGGATTTGAGAGAAATGAAAGGTTGATCTATCTTTGAAATCAATGGTTTTGAAACTTAAAACAATATGTTAACCAAGATCTCACTCTTATAGGATCACCCAAAACACTCAAATGAAATCTCTCCTTAATTCACAAATGATCAGCAACTAGAAAACATATCAAGAATCAATCAAGAACACACAACACACAAGAATTTACCCTGGTTCGCTCTTAAAGAAGACCTACATCTAGCTTGGCTTTCGCCCCCACTTTCTCCACTATCTTGAAAGTTAATACAAGATTACAAAGCACTTAAACTCAACTCTCACCTAGCCCATAAATCTGAAAGCTATATAGAGTTGATACAAGAAAGATATACCCTCTTCCTCCTTGCTTAATCTTATCCCAAGACAACTTGCTAACTCACAAAGAAAGCATACCATCAAGTCTTCCCCACAGCCTCTATTTATAAGCAAATAAGGCGAGAGACTTCAACCTGACCTACTGCCCAAAGAGCAGTTACAACAACCTCGGTCAGCCCTAGAAAAATAATAAAAATCCTTCTAGAAACATAACAGCAAACATATTACATAAAATACCCCTCATATTACAAGCTCTAATCTAGAACAAATGCTTTAACACAATATGTTTCGAAATAAAACTCTCTGGAAATTGTGTTTCGAAATAGAAGATATGATGTTTCGAAACTTCTTCAAATAATAAAATAAAAACTTGAACTCAAAGATTGATAGGGATTTATCTAGAATTTGATTTCTAACAAGTTTAGACACAATCTAAAGTGTTCAAACTATGCATACTCCAAAATGATATTTTCTCTTTTGAGTATGATCCCTTATGAAATGAAGCTTGATTTCAATATATTGAGCATGAAAACCAGAGTTTTTGTTAGGGACTGTAGCACTAGTATTGGATTATTGGGGATTTTATGCCATAGTCTTGATGTTCCATCCAAAAGATTTGAGCAACTACATATTCACCTTTAGTGAAAAAGAATGAAATGTTATTTTGCTTCCTTCTAAACTAGGACACTAGGAGATTTCTTAAGAAAAATTTTCATGGCCGCTAGTGTTCCTTTTAGCTATTTTGCCTTCAAGATAGGATTTCTTAAGATTGGATTGAAATCTAGCACATAGTCAATTACTAAACTTGATGTTCAACCTACTTGCTATCAACTATAGCAATGATCCAATCATACTTCCATATAATTTGTTATTCATAACTTGACTTATCTCATCTTTGTCTAGGTATGATGCACTACTCATAGGAGTGGCCAATGATTTCCTTTCAAGAATATTGAATTCCTTAAGAAAACATATTTTTGTTGAGACATATAGATCCCTTCATCTTCTTGCTTAATTTGCAATCCTAGAGATTGATATTTCAATTTTCTTATAGTACTCATCTCAAGTTCCCTTTGCATTAGATTGATAAATTTGATTCCATAGGGATTTATTTGTTGAACCAAAAAAATGATGTCCATAAATTTGGACTCATAAAATATCCTTGTCATGGGTTCTAATAAACAATATATATCCATTTGATCTCTCTTAATTCCTTTTTCTAAAAGACATTTGCTAAGTCTCTTATACATGCCCTAGGGGCTTGCTTTGAATCATGTAGTGCTTTAGAGAGTTTGAACATATGATCCTTATATTGAGGATTCTCAAAACTAGGAGATTTATCCACGTATACTTTCTCATTTATATCCATTCAATAAAAGCACTTTTAACATTCATTTGAAATAGCTTAAGATTCTTGTGGCATTCAAATGCCAACAACATTTATAAGACTTCCAATCTTACTATAGGGGAATAGATTTCATCATAGACAATCCCTTTTTCTTGACTACACCCTTGAGATATTCATGTAGCTTTGATTCTAATTTTGCTTATAAGCACCCATTTGATTACTATGGTTGGGTGATCCTTTGTTCTTGGAACCAATTGCCACATTTCATTTATTTCAAATTGATTTAGCTCTTCATGGCAATGATCCAATTTTCATCATTCAAGACTTCCTTAATGCTTTTTGGCTCTACTTGAGATATAAAGGCATCATATTGACACTTATTTCTAAGAGATGATCGTGTTCTAATTTCTCTAGAAAGATTTTCTATGATCTCATTATCTTGCACATATTTTCTCTTAGAGATGATGATTTTCTCTTTTCATGAGCTACATTTTTTTTTCCATTAAGCATTTAAACATATTATCATTTAATAGATTTGATTCTTTTGATCTAATGAGAATTTTTCAGATTTTTATCCTAATTCTTCATCACCATCTTTCATAGGTTTAGGAACTTCAGCACTCACATAATTAACTATAACAAGAATAGATTCTTCTAAGGTTAGAGTCCTATTATTAAATACTCTTTATGCTTTACTTTGAATAGGCTACCCTAAGAAGATTTCTTCATCAAATTAGAATAATTCACAGAGTCTTTATCATTGTTAAGGATTTAACATGCAATACTAAAAATATGAAGGTATGAAATATTTGGTTTGCTTTCTCTATATAACTCATAGGAGTTTTCTTTAAGATATGATTTATGGAATCCCTTTTCAACATGTAGCATGAGGTGTTAATTGGCTTAGAACGAAAGATTTTAGTCACATAGCACAATTCTAGCCATTTCTTGTAAAGATCTATTTTTCTTTTCAACTACCTCATTTTGTTGAGATGTTCTAGCACTAGTAAATTGTAATCAATATCATTTTCTTCACAATAGTGCTTGGATTGTTCATTTTCAAAATCCTCCACGATCACTTTTAATTTTTGAAATATATATATATATACTTTTATGAAAAGATTTTAAATGACCTAAATGTTTCACTTTTAGATGCAAGAAATATTATTCACGTGAACCTAAAGTTGTCATCTACAATGACAAGAGTATACTGTTTTCCACCTAAGGTTCTCATTAGGCTTAAAAAGATCTAAACCAAGTAGGGTTGGAGACCAAGAGGTTGAGACTTCATTTGAAGGTTTAAGAATTACACTTAGTTGTTTGTCTTTCATACATTGCACCACAAATGTAATCTTTTTCATATTTAAGCTTTAGGCAATCCTTCAACAAGATCAGGTTGGATAGATAGTCAACAACATTCATGCTCACATGACCTAGTCTTTTATGATATAGCCAAGTTTTGAGAAATGGTTGATACTAGACATTTGTTTTTTCTATACTAGATAAGTCTAAGTACAATTTCTATCCTATTTCCTATAATCTCTATTTCCTTTGTTTCGAGACAAGATACTTCACATAAATTGGCATTAAAGCATACTTACATCTCTTATCACACAATTGACTTATGCTAGTTAGGTTGCGCTTAAACACATTTATCAAGATAGCATTTTCTAGCATATATCAATAAACTTCATTTTCCGTTTACTCAATGCATATACCAAAACATTATACTTCTCCCTTAATTTTTAGAAATAAATACAAGTTTTCAACAATATCATAAAGTGAAAATTCATAATTCATTATCATCAAAAAGCTAATAAGCATAAGGAGGTTAGGGATAGAAACATACCACCAAGATTTTGTTTAATAAAATCTTACTCTTGGATGACAATACATCTTTTGGGATTGAATCTCTTTTCATCCCCTTTTTCTTCATGCTTGACTCATCCATAAAAAATTCTCTTTAAAGTTCATTTGGATGTCAAGCAACCTGCACAAATAACTATCCACAAGCCTTTGGTGCCCAAACCACTTTGGGTTCACCAATGTTAGCATGGAGCTCCTCTTTAGGAATTCAAATTTGTTTAAGCTTATGTGAGTTGTTTCTTACAAAACCTTTATTTATAAAATGATACCAATAGCTAGGATGTGAAGCAAAAGATTTTTGATTTCTTTTTATGAAGATTGTTTGCTTCTTATCCTTATGCATGTTCCTCTTAAAATGAGAATTTTTAGGTTTCAAAACATATTTGGATCCTTGGGGTTTAGTGTGAGAACTAGTAGATATCTTAGTTCCCTTAGGAATCCATTTCATTTTAGGTCCATAATATATTTTATTTTTAAAGGACAATTGTATGCAATGTGACCTAATTTACAACAATAAAAACATTTAATATCATGAGAGGTGTGTAAAGATGAGCTTTTGACATTAGCTCGTTAACTATCAAGGTTTTGAACACTTTTGTCATGGTCGTAAGACTTTGAAATTTCCTCTTTTAAAATAAGTTTCTCATTTAATGCACTGTTTGAGGATTTAAATTCAAATTCTTCCAAAGCATTTTTCTTTGAAAATTCTTTATTGGAAGTAATCAAATATTCATTCTTTAATCTCAAACCTTCTAATTTAGTTGACAGTAAATCTAATTGATTTTGAAGAGTTTTGTTCTTTAAGTATAGTTTTTCAAAATTGACATATAATTCATTTAAAGCATTCAACAACTCTTCATTTGTAAAAGCATCATGATCATTATTTTTATCATTCAAAGAACTAGATTCATGATCATTTTCAATATTATTAATATCATCAAAATCATAAGTAGAAGTAGAGGTTACCTCCTCTTCTTCATTTACCATGAAACACATGATGGGCTTTAAGTTTTCTTCCTCCTCTCTTTGTTGATGATTTAATGGATTTTCAACCTGTACATTTTCATCAACATGCTCACAAGATTTGTTAGAGAGATAAATTGAATCAAGAGTATTCAATATCTCTTTAGCATTAGAGCACTTAGAAACTTTAACATAAATATCATCACTTAGGGCATGCTGTAAAATAAGCATAGCTCTAATATTTAAAGAAAAATTCATTTTATCACGATCATCGCATTCCATCTTTGGTTTTAAAACAAAACCATTTTCCACAATATACCACAAATAACAATCGATGGATGTCATGAAAATGGATGTCATGAAAATACAAATTCTTTTTCTCCAAAAATCATAATAAGAACCATCAGAATAAGGTGCCACATTTATAGGATAACCTTCTTTAAGAGCCATGAATCTCTCCTTAGGTTGTTAGACCTTGAAACAAGGAGTTAAGCTCTGATACCAATTGTTAGAATAGAAGTGTTATGGCACACACCAAGAGGGGGGGTGAATTGGTATATATATAAAAAAATTCTTCTTTTTCCTTTAAAATTCTTTTGATAAAAAGAGATGTCGTCTATGTAGATCACGACTTCGTTAAACCTTAAAACCTTGAAATGACACGATGAGGTATCAACCGTATAAAGACAATCTCATTTTGACAATGGAGAGCACAAGATTGAACAATATGAAAAGTTTTAGACAAGAGGTTAAATATACAAATCTAGTGAGGAATAAGCAAATGCTTGCCAAAATAAATGAACAAGTAACACAAGCACAAAAGAACACAAAGGATTTATAGTGGTTCGGCTTAACCCAAGTCTAATCCACTACCTTAGCTCCTCACTAAGGATTTTGCAAACAATTCACCAAAACCTCCTATCACTTCGGATAGGCCCTCTAGTACCAAGTTAGGAAATACAACCTCTTGCTTTCAAGCAAGCCCTCTAGCAATACAAGTTAGGAAAAATAAGAAAGATACAAAAGAAAGTTTCTAAGAGTATGCACTCTTAGTTACAATGTCTCTCAATAAAGATACAAGGTTTGAATCAAATGAAACAAATTTAGTACAAAGCCTTTTGAGAGAAAAGTTGAAGCACAAATGTAAATCGAGAAGTATGAAATAATCCTTAAGCTCACTTCACTTCATTCCCATCCGTTAGCCTCTTCTTGGTCATCAATAAGTTGTATATATAGGCATCCAAAAAGATTGAAGAGGAAACTAGCCGTTTGTGACTATTGGGATTGAAAAACTAGTCGTTGTGCTTTCTGCGAAAGAAACTTAGTCGACAGATGAAAATGGTTAATCAACAGAATCAAGCAAAATAACAAGCTTAGTCGACAGAGAAAATAGGTTGGTCGACCAAGTCATAAAGACAACAAGACACTTACTCGACCAAGAATACCCATCTGTCGACAGACTCAAAGAGTTAGTCGACCAAGTTATATCAAAAGCAATGTTAGTCGACCAAGGTTTAAGGTTAGTCGACCAAGTTATATCAAAAGCAATGTTAGTCGACCAAGGTTTAAGGTTAGTCGACCAAGACCATAACATATATATTGTTAGTCGACCAATGCTTATAGTTAGTCGACCAAGGCAAAAACAAACATACTGTTGGTCGACCGATCGAATAACTTAGTCGACCAAGTCAATATATTAGTCGAAAAAATGAAGGCATGTAGTCGACAGAGTGAAGCTTGAAGATACAAAACATTACAACATATTTACATTTCTTTAATTTAAGTAAATGTCCTCATTTTTGTTAATTTATATTTTACCTTTCATTTACTTTAATACATAAATGTAAATAACAAAGTATCCCTTATTTGGATTCAATAAAAATATCTAGAAAATCAAAATCCTTATCAATAAGAAAGTAGAATTTGAGTTTTAGTACAAATTCAAGATTTAGCAATAGTACTACCTCCAAAATACATACTTTCCATTTCTTGAAAAATTTATTAAAAATTGTTTTAACAACAATGAATACTATATATCAAAATACTGGGAGATAGTTTTCTAAAAAGAAAATATTTTCTTATAGGTCTCCTTATAAGGTGCTAATCTTTTAGACTTAGAAAAAATATGACTTTGAAATCTCGATACTTGAAATTCATTTGGTTTTCATTCTCACAAAGTAATACTTGATATTGAAATTGATTTATGTTGAAAACCACAACCTTGACTCATGACTTGGGGATTAAACAAAATATGTTTTTCATCACCAAAACTAATATACAAAAAGTACAACAACAATCTCACCGCAACCAAACTCCCCAACACTCACAAGTTATACAATAGGCACCATGTGTAATTACAAGTTTAATACTTGGAACCAAATCAGGGTAAGGAAGAGAATAAAAAACGCAAAATGACGAGGATTTACATAGGGATTAAAGGGCAGACAAAGGGGGTTTAGAACTTGCCTTTAAATAGCCGATTCCAATATTTCCCGCACTCTCGTTGCAAAGTAATATTTTTATAAAAAATAATGAAATTACAGCCCAAAATATTTAAATCCAACCGTGTAAAATTTATAATCTAACCATACAGAGTTTTTAATAATTTTTTCCCACTTACCTAGCTATCTTAAACCCTAAATTCTCTTAATTCTCCTTGATTTTCCTCTCACGTGACTGTTGGCGCCTCCATTTCTTCTTCCTTTTTGCCTTCCATTTCACTCACCTGCTATAGGCTATTTGAGGGGAAAAAATGGCTACTGGAATGTCTGAAATCGGCTTTAAAAAGAAGCAAAACGGAAGCTGCTTGGTGGCCAAGGCAAAGGAGCGGCCTAGCATGGCTAAAATTAGCCTTAAAAAGAAGCAAAACGGAAGCTGCTTGGTGACCAAGGCAAAGGGGCGCCCCAGCACGCCACGTGGTGCCACCAGCGGCTATCGCGCGGCCTCCCGAAATAGTGTTGTTTGACACCTCGCAAAATTCCTCCAGTGCGCATGCCTTCCAGCTCGAACCCGCAACCTCACCCCGACCTCCTCGCACACGTGGTTCCTGCTCTAGCCACCTCCTCACATATATGATGCGCATAATTAATTTTAAAGTGATCCCCAGCCCATTTCGGAATTTACACTCCCAGAATTTCTAGAACCTAGCACATACACCCCCATTTAATAATTATACTTATACCCCGATTTTACCAAATATTTACCACTTCCTTAAAACAATATAAATTAATATTTTTTCTTAAATTCACAATTATTCAGTAATCACTTCAAATATCGGAACTAATGATTATTATTTATTACTAAAATTTTGGGATGTTACAGTTTGAATATCTTTTTCATACTAAATATATTTTTTATTAATTTTTTAAAATTTAGCTCCTTACTTTGGTCAGGTGAGCACTTTTTTAGCACCTAGCACCTTAGGCAATATACGGTTCATAGCACTTTAAGGGCGCCTTTCACCCTTGACTACCTTGTTATTGATACAGTTTCTCAAATTTTCTCCTCTCAAGTGTCCTCTTCTCTCTCTCAATTTTCTCTCTTCTTCTTTCACTCCCCTTTTTCTCTCTCTTCTCTTCTGCATTCTCTTCTGTCCCATATCCCATGCCACATCATTCAATTCTTCTTTTTGGCAGTTCTTGTCTTGTGGCTTGTGAGGAGTGAAAGGGATCTAAGTGATAAAAAGCATATATAGACAGATGGATAGATGGTCTGAACTGAAGCTGTTTATTTGAGTTAGGATTGTTCTTGTCTTTGGTAAAAGTCTTATCATAAGTGGAGCGAACAGAATTGTGCTTGAAGAGGAAAGTGGCTTGACGGTCATCTAATGTGCATGTGCTTGATGTGCTGCGGCATTTGGAGTGAACAGAATTGTGAGCTCTTTCTTTAATCTGTTGTAGACATCGCGCAAAATATATTAAGTAATATATAACAAATAACAAAGAAACCAAACAATACATTGTATCTTTTTTACTCTTTCGGTATCCCACCCATGTCAAGTATGATAAGAGTTCCCTATCAAGTTTTCTTTAATGTTCTACCTTATTTCTTAATAAACTTGTTTGTTTGTTTTTTTTTTTTTTTAATTCTATCCGTTCTCCTTGGATGCATCTATTATTAGTCTTATACTCGCATTACCCAAATCATATTGAATGCTCCTGTAAAACATTTGCCTTCAATAGATGCCACCTTAATAACCTTATTATGGATAATCTCACTTCTAATTCTTTCTTTTCATATATGGGTGCACATTCACCATAACAAAGCTGGTTTTAACAACCAAGCTAGATGCTGATGTAGCATGCATTGTTACACAGGAACATAAAAACTGGCTCAAACTGGAATCTGGAATGCAAGTGTGTGTACCATCTTTCTTTGATGTTTCCGGATGAATGATCTCAGACAAGGGTTCTATATATGTCTGGGTTGTAAAACTTGGTACTATAAGTTGGGCTATGGCCAATTTATGAGGTAGTAGTAATGTAGTATCATGTTCTGATTATGAAATTTTAGGGATTTATCACTGGCTCTTTCCAGAGTTATTTCCTTCTGGGTCATGGTTTCTGTTCTCCTATTGTATCATAATATATGAGTTGAGACACATTGTAGCTTTGAACTCTTTTTGAGTTCTCTTCTATGGGCGTGTAAATTATTTTCTTTTTTTTTCTTTTTGAGGGAATTTAATAATAAATTATTTTCTATTTTAATTTTCTTTGGTCCACATGCAGGTGATTGGGGTGAAGAGAAGGCAGCTATCTATAGGCTGCGGTTCAAAATCAAGGGACAAGGTTGTGATTGTGGAGGGGGTAACTTTACAGAGCGTTTTTGATGCTTTGGACACAGCTTGCAAGTCCCATTGATATTATTGTTGTGATTTACTGTTCTTTCTTGACTTGTTTTGCGGATGACTTATTGACTCTTTCTCTTCCATCTTGTTTTTCTAGATTTCCCTGTCAAGGTTAAAGGTTGTTTGTTTAGTTATAGAAAATAGGTCAGTTTTCACAAATGTTTTTAGAAGAATGAAAAATTGAATAGAAAGGAAAAAAAAATTTAAATATAATTTTTAGCTTTACAAATATACATAGATATTAGAAGACATGTCGCATGGAAATAAGGAAATGTCATTATCTAAAAATATAAAAACTAAAAATTATAATGGTCAATTATTTAAATATTTTATTTTTTAATTTAAACATGTATAATATGACTCACACCTCTAATATGAACAACGTAATTGGTTAGGTTTAAATGTGTAAATTATTTTGTGTCAAAAAAATTCTATTATTTTTTATAATTTAAATACATTATTATAATGGGTTGGGTACTCCAATTTTTGAATTTTATTATTTTTACTAACGTTTTTCATCACTTTACTAAAAAGATATTGAAATAGAATAATAAAATAATTATGTGTATTCTTGATTCAACAAGTATTTTTAAATAATAAAAAATTACACAAAAAAGCGAAGCAATAATTGGCCTTGAATGTTGTTCTGCCTGATAGAGTGGACACAGAGGGCCATGACATTACTGGGCAAAACCCATCATGGGCTAAGGGCTAAACGGCGAAAATGGGCCAAATGTGCAACTGGGTCAAGCGGCAATTAAAGGGGGAACTTATGTAATATTCCAATATTTTAGAGGATAATAAAAATTTATTTTTGTACTTGAAATGGTTCCTTAGTGATTAATTGATAACCCGTGGGATTGAGAACTTTGATTGGGACAATTAAGGAGGATCATCGTGGTTTAATTAAGAGGTTATTTATGAAAAGTAATTTATTTATGATTTATTAATGATTTACAGGCTTGAAGAATTTAATGAAAAATATTTAATTTATTATGTTTCTAAATAGAAGAGAACTGGGGAAAAAAATTATGAATTTTTTAAATTTAAATATAATTTGAAGTTGGTATAAAAATTAATTTGTTAGGATTATGCAATAAGGAAGCTAGTGGCCTAGTTGTGTGTGCAAATGTATAGTAAGAGGTCTTGAGTTCGAGTCCTGTGAGGAAAATATTCGATTTTATTTTTTTCAAAGGAGATTAAAATGCACATATATAATATTGAGGGAGATTGTAGCACAGGTGGTCGCACGCGCAAGGGGTAGCCAAGTGATGCGGGTTCGAGCCAAGGCAGGGGAGCCATAAGGCGTTAAAACGATGTTGTTTTGTGAAGCCACATGGAAACCATGCACAATTGTTGGGTGGCGCCACGTGAGATGCATTGGGAAGCCCCTGGCTTTGGCTGCCAAGTTTCTCTTTTTTTCCCACCTATTTAAGGCCTTTGATAGCCAAATTTTACCTCTTTGTAAGAAGAAAAATTATAGAAACTCTGTTAGTTTATTCGTGCAAGAGAAAAATACATAAGTGAGATATATCTTAAATTAATTTGGTATTTTTTATTGAAATTAATATTATTTTATGATGATTTTGGGACGTGACATCGGTAATTTTGGCAGTTTGAAGAAATTATACAAGTAAAGTGACAAATGTCAATTCGATAAGGGTTTAATATATTTTGTGTGTAAATCATTCCATCATGACTTGCATATGATGACTGAGAAGTATCTAGGCATGAGGCTGTGGATTTCTGACCGTGTGAGTCTCGAGATGGGGTCCTAGAAGGAACCATTAAAGGCCACCAAAATTCGGGTTAGGATGCAGTGGACAAGCTTGCATGTATGATTGACTTCACATCTATCTATGTTTGTTATGAATATTAATTTATTGTATTACATATTGCCTTTACTAAGTATCAAGACTTACCCATTTTTCCCCACTAATCACATAAATGGCTCGAGGTCTAGTAAGGAAAAAGTGATGCTTGTTGACGACCCACTGGTTGACAAGGGTGTCAAACCATGAAAGAGTTTAGCTCAAGCGTGCTTGTGGTTAATGTAATTTAACTGTTTTTATATTAAACTTGATGGTGACAGTTGGAGTTTAAGATAATGGAAGTTTGCATATGACGGTTGGGAATTAATTTTAAATTATAGCTAATTGGTTTTAATGCTAAGGCCTGGTCAGTTATAAGACTCGAGTGGCTCTCCTCTTCTAATGAATTATTGGACTTGAGTTCTCTTTTGACAAAGGCGGCAAAGCTTGGACCCCACCTAAGGCACCATAATTATCTTACTTCTTATTATTAGTAGGGCATAGCTGACCTTCGGGATAGGCCATGGTGTAACCTTCGGTTACGATGGCACCTAGTAATGGGGCTGGAATGCCACAACTTGTACCTGAGTGAGGGTTACTTGCCTATGCACCCTCTAGTCGAACAAGTGTGTGATTCACCCTTGTAGGGAAAGTGCATGCCTTAACCAAGTGCGAGAAACTAGAGATCCTGAGCTTTTCAGGTAAACTGACATTGCTTCAGTTTTTAGTGTATAACTTATTGTTGTTATATCCGATTTCGAATCCATATGTTGCTTCAAAAACTAGAGATCCTGAGCTTTAATTTAGCCATATTGATGAGCTCGAAACCGGTCCTTGAAATCACTGCTTGTAATATGGAATTTCTAGAATTTAGTTTATTCGATCCTTTTTTGTGTTGGCTGCTCTTCCTATGTTTAATATTATGGTTCTTACCAATGCGAACGTGTATAATCTTGTTGTTCTTTCTTGAAGACTCCTCGTTTAAAGCCTGATTAAGGTTCAGTTCACCCTATATTTCTAAAAGGAATGACACATCTCTAATTTCGGTTCAAGCTCAATGCAAGTGTTTGTTGCATCTATGTGTTTTTGGGCCATCGGGCATGTTGGTTGTTAATGTGTATATTCATTGGTTTTACATTATGGTTGGGCATCATTGAGGCTATATGTTGTAAAAGTACATTCATGAGCATGATGATGAGTTTAATACATATATATCCATGTTTGAGCATGTGCTTTGAAATATTTTAAGAGTATGGTCATGTATACATGCATGCATAAATGTACTTTGAAATATTTATGTGTGGCATGATGGTTAATGCATGCGGCGGACAACGTGCAAGGTATACCTACAAGCTCAATAGACGAAAGTTTGACGTGAGAGAGTTTTAGTTCAATATGCTCGCCTAAGAAATTCAGTGTGTGGGAGCTTTGAATCATTATGCTCGCCTTAGGAAAATTAATGCGTGGAATGACTTCGGTCCATAGGTTGATGGTTATGCTTGTAGGTATTTATGTGGGTCCAAGGACCATATGTGGACATATACGTATGTTTTATTTCTTGTATGATATGGTGAAGCACAATATGGGTGCACTTAATGTATCATGTCATTCGATATTGCTTTGATTCATATTGCTTCACGTTCCTTTCAAATTATACTTGCTAAGCCTTGTGACTCATATTTGCTCTTGCATCATTCTAGATAAGAAAAAAAAAAACTATAGAAGAGGGCGAGGCCAGTGGAGCTCGATCCTCGTAGGGTTGTGATGTGTACAAAGAAATCCTAACTAAAAGATCTTTGGGGGTGTTTTTAGTATAGGGTAAAGATTGTTTTATTTTGTTATGTTGAATTCAATTGCGTTTTTGAAATTTGTAGATGATTAAGCCTAATGGATTTATTAGCTTGGATGCACTGTAAGTATTATTTTGGCTTCCGATGATAAATGAATAAGGTTGGGAAGGTTCTTTTTAATTGAGTTGTATATGTATCAATATTTTTTGGAGAATTCATCTCGAATTCCCTGGCAGCAGGGTCGCCACAAGCTTCATCTAAGCACCAAGCACAAGGGGCTCCTAGTTCCCTTTGGGGTGGCTTTGCCACAACTTACTTGGTCTCAAAATATTCCCTTTTCAGTAGAAGGTTGACAAATAACCTCAGACCACCATGTGACCCGTTGAATTGTAAAGAAACAAGCTTGACATTTGACTCCTCGCATGCAGAAAAAACAATGAAACAATGTAAATGTACACTCCTCTCTCCCGACTCAAAACAAAGAAGCCCACTACTTGCGCCAAAACATTTAGAAGAAACTAGGTGGGAACCATACTGTTCCAACTCAAAAACTCCATGCCAAAAGGATGGAGCGGGAAGCACAAGCCATTCTTCAAACTATTCTCACGAACAGTTAGACACTCGTTTTGAACCCTGGTCGTGCATGTTTCCTCTTGATACTCTAATCTTAACACGTAAGAAGGGGGGAAATCATAGTCTCTTTTCAACCTTTTTGCGACTCCCAAATATAACTTCATCTTATAACCTAAGTATAAGTCAACTTCCTCCTAGTTTTCTTACCCAATGTTAATAAAAACACTGTTTTCTACCATCTACAACATTACCTTTTCAATAAACGAATTGCAAGAGATAACACCAAAGGAAATTGCAGGAGATAACACCAATAAAAACTATAGAAGTTAGCACCAAAGGCAACTACGAGAGTTAGAATTGAAGAGAAGTACGGGAGTTAGCACCAAAGAGAACTACATGAGTTAGCACCAAAAGAATAGTGGGAGTTAGCTTCAAGCAATTAAACTCTCAAAGATGCACAATGAATTCTAAAAGGGTTTTCTCAAATGGTCAAAATGAAATTCACAAGGGCCCCTATTTATAGTCATGGAACAACAGGAGACAAACAGATGCACAAAAAGTGACTCAACATGTGTGAGGGAGTCAATGCACGCCTAACAAGCTGGCATGCGTGAAACCAGTGGTCACTGGCTAAAACCTTTGAAAGACAGGCCTGCATAAGCACGTATAGGAAGATACAACATTGTAAATTAAGTGTTTCTCCAAACCAAGGGTACTTAGATTAATTACTTACTCTTCCATTTCACTTTCACTCAAATAAAATAGTGGGAGGCCATTGTTGTGGCATGAACCCCTTGGAGAAGTAGATAGACTTGGAGAACCCTGAAAGTTGAGGATCTCCTGGTATTGAGGTATAAACCTTAAGAGATAAGGATCTCCTAGTATTAAGGCATAAACCCCTGGAGATGAGGATCTCCCAATATCGTGGCATAAACCTTACGAGATGTAGATCTCCCGAAGATGAGGATCTCCCTAGTAAACCTAACATGAACTACTCAACCACTGAGGTCCCCAGATCCCTCGTAGAAGGAAAGCCCATTGGAGATCACTTGCAACTAAATATCTCCTAGAAGTTCCTTAAAAGGTGTTGGTAAGGAGATGTTGCTTAACAACAAATTCCTTGCTTCAGCAGCTCGCCGTAAGGCAAGGGGGACAATGATGTCCAGGGGATATTCCTCTAAAGTCCAATTGACTATCATGAGGTAGATGTCATCTAAACCTAGCATTAAGGCACATCACTAGCAAGTGTCAAGGTAGTAGATGTAGGTCTTGGACCAAACAACTATAAATCTGTTGTCTCATTCTCTTGTGCTTTGAGTGTGTTGTTTTTCTACTCTTTCATACTTTCATTTGGTTTAAAAGTTTTTTGGGGTAAGATTAATTCACCCCCCCTCTTAAGCTACCTGTTCAACAGTGTTTGAGATTTACTGATGTGGACTCATCCAAATATGAGGTGAGAATGTTCATTTTGTGGTCTCATTCGACTGGTATATGGATGCAGGTGTTTTTCAAATAGGATATATTACTTTTGATGTGAGATGAATGTCCTTTGAAAACTTCTGTTAGTCTATGATAAGAGAAGTCCTTGATTAAGACATGATTGATTGAAATGGAGTTTTCAATTTGTCATCTCATCACACAAACTAAGATCTATCGCATAGTATCAAGTTAGTGAGTTTAATTAGTCCTTGGCTCTCACTCCATCGAGACGTTAATAATGGAAAGATTAAATTACATAGTAATCATCAATGAAATAGATTCACTCTAAATTGACTTCATTGTCACTTAGATTATCTTGATATGTTGTTAGATGTCACTCAAGATCGTAATGTTCTTTTTCATAAAATAGAGTGATTCTCAAAATAGATTAAAGAGTTCAATTGACATAAAAAAAATTTGATGTTTCTTGATTTGTATTGGACGGTGAACCTATAAAGTCACACACCCAAGCAAAGCGATTAAAATAAGAATTGTGGTGCTTGTGTTATGTTCTTAATTCCATTAAGAGTTAATGGAAGGTCTAATTATCATTAAGAGTTAATGAAAAATTTGTATGCAATTCAGTAAGGGACTTATAGCAACAAACACAAAACTATTAACTCCTTTCCTGAACTGTCAATAGTTTTTCAAAAGTAAAAAATTGTGGAGTACTCTATGATTGCTATCGATAGTTTTTGTTCAATAGATTATGCATGGAATGTTCAGGAGTTAGTGAAAATTCCACCAACTCCCATGTCCCTTGCCATTTTCTTGAGCTACATGGATTGTTGTAACATACCCTTCGTAAGGTTTCCTCTAAAAGGCCTTTGGGGGAGTTCCCCTAGAGAAGTTAGTCTGGGCCTGAGAGAATGCCCTCTCTCGAAAGGGTTTTCAAGTGCCTCATTCCCTGATGATTGGGACACCCTTCCAAAGACCTTTGGGGACTAGCTTCCCCAAAGGCTTAGGTAGTCTTTTGAAAACCCTTTGAGGACTAGCTTTCCCGAAGGCTTGGCCCACTAAGGTCTTCTCGAAGCCTAACCTAGGGACATTTGGACACCGTTACCTAAAGGGTTATGCCACGTGCCTTCGTGCATGAGTGGTACGTGTCCCAATCCTTTGAGGGGTATAAATACCCCTTGACCGATTCTCTTCCAAATCTTTTTGGTGAATTCGAAAACCTCATCTCGATTCTTTGGCATGTACTCTTTTGAAGACCTTCCGCTCTTTGGGAAACACCATCTAACTTATCTGCATTGCACTTGCATTCTTCAACAGCATGACCATGAATGACTTAGGCATCAAAATGCCTGTATGGGAGAGATCCATGCATGTCTTTTGATTGCCTACTATCTTGTAGGTCAGAAGACCCAAAGCTTTCCCAAAGACTTCGAAAGACCCTTTGCATAGCTCTTCCTAGAGCCTTTCTGGAGCCATCCTTTTGTGGGACCCCATTTAGGTGACCCTTTTTGAGCAGACCTTGTTCTTTGGCATAACCCTCTTGATTTTTTGTCGAACTTTTCACGAACAAATAAGTTTCAATTATTATATTCTGACAATAACATGGATTAATAGTGAATTAATCCAAAGTAGAGTAATTTCTTCCACTTATGCATACAAATATTGAGATTGAACTTTGCCTTCTAGTGCACAATTTCATGTCCAAAAGTGAAGATGGTGCTTTTTCTTATAATAAATATAGGGGAATTATGTTAAAAATAACATAATTACGTCCAGTGAACTTTGCCTTTTAGGGTCACCTCCTTTGTCTTTCACTAGGCTATGCTAGACCATTTATGTCACTCATATTTTTCTTTAGTAGCATCCTTAAAGCATCACTTCGATACCTCCCATGTCCACAATAGGTCCTCATTTCTTAATTGAGATCCCCAAGTCTTTTCGTCCTTTGAGATGAATTTTTCTTGGGTTATTTATTTTTTGATCCCCATGTATTCTTTCTATTTATGATTTGACTTCTCCTCTCTTGATTGAGCTTCTAAAATCTTTGAATTTTTGTGTGTTTTGAGATCAATTTTTCTTGTATTATATATCATTTGATTGCATGAGTTTTTCCCATTTATGATTTGTCTTTTGTCTACCATTTCATCCATTTTACAGATAGTTGTTCTTTAATATTAATTTTATCAAAAATATTATTTGGACACTCTTATGAGATTTTTTATGACACCTAATTTTAATATATAATACTTAACATAAATGTATAATACATTATATATAATATATCATTACATGAGTATCATTATATAATATATCATTATCAAAAGTATCATAACTAAATATTTAAATAATAACAAAGCCACCCCCTTATTTTTCACACAAAACAATGTCATGATGGTGTTTGAAGGATTTCTTTCTTTCTCGAGGACTAGACAATCTTAAAATCGTTGTTAAATTCAATTGATCATAGTTCATCATACGTCTTTACATATATTCATCGTTTCAAGCTACACATCCAAGATGAATTCATAAAGGTTTAAAACAATGAACTAATTTGTTAAAAAGATATTATTGTTACATAGATACAACAATAAATTTATTTAAGTGAAAACGTTGTCGTTTAAATATTTGAACTTGCAATAAAAAAATAAAAAATAATCAGAGAGCGTGAGGAGATCTCCGCGCAAATATTTCGATGCTTAAATCATACATTGAAAATAATGAAGACAATATTGAAATCAATATTAGAGACGTCGTACCTTTTTAAGAATAAGTGACTGCTTATTTATAGAGGAATATGAAGTAATCTTAATTAATTCGAAATTAAGATTATTACAGATAACGTTTATCTTGATTAATCCTAATTTGATTGGAATCAGAATTGTTGTAAATGATGTCTATCTCTTATAGATGACATTTATCTTAATATCTCAAAATCATTTTAAAATTAGAATTCTTTATAGATGATTATCTATCATTTTCTTGAAATATTCGAAGGAATTTTTGGATATTAGAGTTATCTATTTTGCGCGTTTGTGTGGGACCTCTCCGCATATTAGAATTTCATGTCTTTCTGACCAAAATATCGTTTTGGACTCTTGATCTTTTAATGGGGCTTTGCATTATTTGTGAGCATTTTCAAATGGGGCTGCTTTTATATATATATAAATAATGAATTGAAATCAAGCTTGTCGGTGCATTAACATTTGAAATTTGCAGTCCCTTCTGCTTTATACAATGTACCTCCCACAACTGTTTGGCTTCTCTCCAGGAAAAGGAAAACATTGGAGACTTGTTTGTGGCTTCCATTATCTTAACCACTTTATCCAGTTGCATTAACATTTCCCATCATATATACAGATCGTGATGAATTGAAGTTTATCAAAATATTTTATCTACAGAGAGAAAAGAGTTGCTTATAAACATCACTTCTCCGACTCTCACGGACTACAAGTGGCCTTAATTGTCCTAAAGTTTCAGTATTTGTTCCTCTCCCCATCCTTCAAACTTGATGTTAATGTTCGCTAGCTGTCTGCCTAATGCAACATCTGTCAAAGAGCAACCCACCAAATAATTGCCCCTAATCGTCTTATCCCTTACCAGAAATAGGACAGAAAGTGGAGGACAAGCTCTTTTAAACCCAGGAAAAAGTGTTCAAGGTCACCCATCCCTACTACTGGTTACAATGAGATCATAAGTTCAATTTCATGCTTTCTTATGAATAAGAAAAGGTTTTTTTTTTTTTTTTGCCAAGTGAAGAATGTTAATTAATCTGGGTTTAGTTTGTTCCTTGTGTGGTTAGAGGTTCAAATTTTGTCTTACCCTTAATTTAGGCTTATTATTAGATTCACTTAGTTATAGCTGAAATGTGTTGGAGTTGGAGGTACATATACAGACGTTTAGTTTTGCAGCGAATAAAGGGTGATATAGTCACATCCTTCTACCTTTTTCAAATTAGTCGAAAAAACTGAGTGGCTTTGATCATACTTAGCTGCCAAATTTGAAGAGTGGAATCCCGAGCTAGCGATGTATTTTGACCAGGTGAGTCGTGTAGAGACCATGAGACTTTGTCGTATTTGAATGTTTCAAATTAGAGAATTTTAACCAGCAAATGCATTTAACAATCTCATCGTGAATTTCGTTAATCTGATGAATAATATGGGTCGTGTGTAACTTTTAATACGGTTGTTTCATCGATTGGTCGATCCATTTTATTAAGGGCAAAGCTATATAGCTTCATCATGGTGGGTAATTCCCCCACGACTAGCTCAAGGCATAGGCCACCAAGGTCTAGGTCTATGGCTCCCAAAATTAATAATTAATTATTTTTTTTATTTTATGTTTTGATATATAAAATTATTAATTTTATTTTATGATAGATTTTTTTTTTTGAATTCATGATTTGTTTATTTTGTTATTTTATTTAAATGAGGAGACCTCTCAACTCTCAAAATTTACTTATCATTTTCTAATATTAAACAATGTATGGTCAGATGTCATTTAGATGAGGAGATCTCTAACTTCTTAAGTTTACAGATAATTTTATAAAATTAGATAAAGAATAATGGGGTGTAAACTAGTAACAAAAAAAAAAAAAAAAGACAAGAAGTGACATTATTTTGGAGGACAATTAATTTGATAAAATAATTATTTGGGTGACGAAAATTTCGTCTGGAGAATCTGCACTAATCTGGGCATTAAAAAAAAAAGTAAATCAATAAATTTTTAATTTGTAAAACTTGGTTATAAACTCCACACATTTTTTGTTTATTCAATTTTTACAATTTCAGATCTTTTTCTCTTATCTATATTGTCAATTGAAAAAGATTTGTTTTCTAAACTTGAATATCAAAATTTAATTAGTGATTTTACAACACAAAAAGAAAATGAAATAAAAATTAAATATTTTTTAATATTCATTTATATTATTAAAGAGCTACTAAATTAACTTTTGTCTAGCGTCACAAATATCCTCAAGACATATGACTCTGATTGGCCCCATCCCCTCCCCACCCGCTCAACTTCTAAAATTGCCTTGTGTTGTCCTTCATTTTATACATAAATTACTATAATATTTCTGTCCTCCTCCCCCGAAAATAAAAAAAGATGAGGGCAATTAAGTAATGTCAATTAAGATGAGAGAGACAAAACCAAAAAAATAAAAAAAATTAATGTGTTATAAAAAAAATTTAGTTTACAGACTTAGCCTTCTACCTCCTGACTAAAAGTCCTCACTCCGTCATTGCGTTCTATTACAGCTCTTAATATGGGTCAGTGTGTACCTTTTAGTACAGTTGTTTCATCCATTGATTTGTTGAAATAAAAGTAAATATTTGTTTATTTTATTTATTATTTTTACAATCTATTCTTTTTTTTTTACCACATCATCTAATATTTAAAAATATTTATTAAACTAAATTTAGTAAAATATAAGTGTGTGTATATATATATCTATCTATTTTTCTATTCTATAACTTAAGCAAACACTATCTTTTTCTATTTTAAAACTTTAGCAATAAATTTAATTTCAAAAAAGAAAAAGTAAAAGTAACCCTTCTACAACAATACCAAGACCCCTTAATGTTTAAAATTTTACCTATAAAGAGGAAAATAAAATTAAAATATACTTATCAAATACCACCAAATGAGAAAATTCCATCTACCATCTATATATATGGATCTAAATCATGGGATTGCCACAAAAAATCAGCAAGCTTTGCATCCCCAATCATACCTAACTCACAGCAATCACCTACCTTAGTTGGCCTCTACAGGCAAACAACACAAGCCCCGTCAACATTAGCCCTAATTGGTGTTGATAGGGTGGCTAAAAATCTCCCTAGGGTTCATCTTCATCACGATGAACCTAGGTATTCATTTGCAATGAAGATGATTCTGTTCGCTCATCGTCGTCGTCGTCAAATTAAATTGTCTTTTCGATTTGTTCATCTTTATCGTGATAAACATAAATTTCATCAACTTGAACTCGTTTTTATCAAGCCCCTCTAAAAATCCAAGAAAAAAAAAAATCTGGGGCTTGCGTGGTTGCATATAAAGCAGTGGGAATTTTGTACAAGCAATTAATGGGGATATTAATTGAAAAGCAAGTTGTCTGCCCTTTGAGTTGAATGCCTTCTTGACTACAACAACGAAATAAAGGGGCTTTGGCTTTTGTATCATCCCAATGACTAACGAAAGTTACTTGAATGACCTAGTTTTCTCAGGGCCCATTTTGAGACCAACACGAGTGACAATCACTTTCCACTCCCAATGCTGGAAATGGAAAGTTGAAATTTCTTGCATCTCTAGGCTACTCAATGCAGTTCAAGTTCAAACTCTGAGGAGGAGCCATGGGGTTGAATTTTAAGGCCCTTTTCATCTCCCCTTTAGCAGTGGAATGAATGCGATTTCAGATCTACTGAAATCTTTTTATCGTGACATGTTTTCCTTTTATACCAACTTTTGATAAAGTTATTTTCTTTATCGTCAAGGTACAACACCAGCCCTCCTCCATATATATATATATATATATATCTATATCCTCTTTTGCACCGTTATATACTTGTCCTGATTACTCAATTTGGATCCTATTCAATAATTGGGTACGCTTACACAGTTTGGTCTTAATACACTTACAGTTATAGTAACTTACAGTTATAGTAATTAATGCCTTTACATCAGCAGTTAAATCATTTCTTAAGGCTCCTTTTCGTTTACTTCAACTTAATCCATCGGAATTGTAGTGAATATTTCTAATACATCATAGTAAAAATACCATGAAAGATAAAAAATAAAAAATAAAGGTAGACCGGCCCTAGAAGGTGATCGGTTGGGGGAGGAGGGGGAGACCAAGGGTCTCCTCCCCATTAGTGGTAGCAGCATGGAGCGGGAGACTCCCACCCCCTCCAATGAAGAAAAGTTGGGTGGGAGACTGAAGTGAGTTGGGTAAGAGACCCCTTGGTCTCTTGCCCCCTTAGACGAAGGTGATTGCACGTGAAAGAGACCCTCGATCTCCCACCCCTTCTTTGGCGACAGCAACATGGGCGGGAGATTGCAAGAGGGCTTACCATCGAAATATTTCCCCAAAGACAGAGGTCCCACACAACACACAACTAGGATAACTGCAATATCTGAAAATTCTTCCAAGATGATAAACATCATCAGTAAAAGATGAATAGTATTTGTAAAGTTCATAATCCTGGAAGACTTAAGATTACTCCATGCTCTACTATAAATAAGTAGTCACTCATTCTAGAAAAGGTGCATATTTGATACTAGTGTGAATATTGCTCTCAAGCCTTTAGCATCCTCAGTGTCTAAATTAAGTATCAAAGTGCTTACGTGGAGACTTCTCTGAGCCCTCTGACTGTATTTTTCCTTGTAGACTCAAACAGCTTTACGATAATGTTTTCACTCTATAAATTCGCTGTTGTGTTCAAGCAACAACAATTGGCGCCATTTGTGGGAAAAACGAAAAGCCAATGAATCAGTTTGCAATGGCTCGAATGAGAAGTGCTACCAATCAACAGAGTCAAAAAGAAGTAGAGACCCAGTCTTTGGGGCACCCACTCAAGATGCGAGATGTCCTTCCTTGCTCCACGAGATTGCCAGAGGATAACCCTCTCCATGCCACTCGAGATTCCCAGCCTCAGGTGCAATGGGAGACTCATTTTTAGGACTGAATGGAGACAAACTCACTTTTAGAATCCTCCACTAAACAATCAACTAACTAACCAAGTTATCTATATGATTTCAGGGAGAGAAACCCTGGCCAACCACACTTCTTCGCCAAAGAAAGCCTATACACGATAGGTTTATCAAGTGAACTCCATGATGCCAATACAAGACAACGAGGAAGCTATCACTTTTATACTCGCTGACCAAGGGGAAGTTATGGTACCACATGATGATCCTTTGGTTATCTTAGTTGTAATCACTAAACATCTGATTGGGAGAATACTGGTAGACAATGACATCTTGGTCAATTTGATATACTAGAACTATTTTGAAAGGATATATTCATTAAAATATTGGTAGATAGCGACACTCTTCTCTATTCAGTGTCACAGGAGAATCGGTCCCTATAGCTAGAGCAATACAACTCGCCATCACTTTGAGTACAGAGCCCTGGTATACCACCCAGTAGGCCAAATTCATGCTAGTCAAAGCAACTTTGCTAGCATATGGGATAGGCCAACTTCATGGGGCGCCCACTTTTGAATGACATGAGAGTAATAATATCTTTGAGGTACTTGCTAATGAAGTTTCCAATAGCTAATGGGATAGGACAAGTCTGAGGAGACTAGAGGAGGTTATGAAACTATTATATATCCTCTATAAAGAAAAAAGATGCAGAGAAAGTTCTCATTATTGTTGAACAACCTGTAAACAAGGCCCAACTTGTGGAAAAGTTAGGAGCAGTGCCTTTACACAGGGGAGATGTTGAAAAAGTAGTCTATGTTGGGAGCTAACTACCAGAAGGAACTAAGAAGAAATAGTGAAGTGCCTAAGAGAGAATACAGATATCTTTGCCTGGACACTGACATACATGCTCGGAATAAGTCCAGAAGTAATCTACCTTCACTTGAATGTGAACCTAAACGTTAGACTTATCAAGCAGAAAAAGAGAAATATCACCTTGGAAAGGTAAGATTTTTTGAACGAGGAAATTGATAAGTTATTGGCTACCGAGTTCATTTAAGAATCTATTACCTTAAATGGTTGGCCAGTGTAGTCATAGTGAAGAAAGCAAATGGGAAGTGGCGAGTTTACATGGATTTCACTAACTTGAATAAAGCGTGTCCAAAGGATTCATATCCATTACCTCAAATTGCAAGGATGGTTGACAAAACATCTTGGTATAAGTTGCTGAGTTTTTTGATGCTTTCTCTAGATATCACCAGATCATGATGTATTCGCTGGATGCCAAAAAAATGACGTTTATCAAAGAAAAGGCAATGTATTACTATAGATTCATGTCTTTTAGCCTGAAAAATATCGGGACTACATATCAAAGGATGGTAAACAGAGTCTTCAAAGATCTTTTGGGAAACACTATGGGGGCATACATAGATGATATGATAGTAAAAAGTAAATCAGATGAGTCTTATGCTAAAAAATTAATGAGAGTCTTCAACATGCTTAAAAAACACAATATGCGGCTTAACCCTAACAAACGTTCATTTGGGGTACAATTGGGAAAGTTCTTGGGTTACATGATAACATGACATTGAGGCTAATCTAGAGAAAACATAGGCGATACTTGACATGGAACCCCCGACCTCAATTAAAGAAGTTGAGAGGTTGACAAGAAGGCTAGTTGTCCTCAACAGATTCTTATCAAAGTTAATAGAGAAGAGTTTGCCATTCTTTTAGACCCTAAAGGTGGGTAAGAGTTTCAAGTGGACGAATGAATTCCATAAGGCCTTTGAGGTACTGAAAGAGTATTTGAAGGAAGTTCCTTTATTATCAAGGCTAGAGACTGGGGAGCCCCAATTCATGTACTTGGGGGTGAGCAAAATTGCAATTAGTGTTGTCTTACTAAAGAAGAACTAACAGAAGGATTTGCCTATGTACTACATCAACAAGGTTCTTTAGGGAGCCAAAACAAGATATTCTCATGTTGAGAGAGTGGCATTGGCACTAGTAATGACTTCAAGAAAATTGTGACCCTATTTCCAAGCCCTTCCTATTAAAGTCCTAACTGATCAGCCACTACAACAAATATTGCAAAGACCAAAGTGTTTTGGAAGACTCTCCAATTGTGCCATAGAGTTGAGAGAATATGACATCGACTTTTAACCATGGTTAAGCCCTAGTAAACTTCATAGTGGGATGCACGCATGAACAAAAATATGTGGAATTGAATCTTGGTGAATGGAAGCTATTTGTAGATTGAGCTTCAATCTTGTAAGGAAGTGGGGCTGGGGTAGTAATAGTATCTCCAAAGGGAGATGCCCTTTAATATTTGCTATGGTTCACCTTTACCAACTCCGATAACATTGTAAAGTACAAGGCTTTGATAGTAGGAGAGACCCTAAAGGAATTTATGGTTAAAAAATTTTAGTTTTCCGCTGTTCTTATGATCTGTAAATTCCTACAGTGGTATTAGAGCCAACTCCATAGGTGTTGTTATTGGAATACAAAAATTAAATTTGTATATCCTAGGGAACAACTTGGTAGAGCCTAGTGAGGAAGTGAGGGGTAAGGTCTATGCTGGCAAGGGGTGCTAATGGGTGCTTGGATGGAGGATGACTCAATCCGCTATCCAAGAGAGCAAGATCCTAAAGATAAAGCTCGATCCATCATCTGAGAGAGTAAAGAGGGTACCTTGGCTCTACAGATGCTTGGTGAGTCTTCAGGAGACTTGCTTCTTGGTGAATTGAGTCTTTGATGGGTTGGTCGTGGAGGAAGTCTCTAGATGAGTAGGCTCTAGGAGAGTTGGAGGAGTCTCCAAATAAGTTCGTAACACAAACACAATTAAAAAGCACGTTGAGAGCTCCCTTACACGACCCTCCGATGCCTAAGTCAGATGATGCCATGGTGTAGACTAAAGTGTGCATGTATACTGTAAGAAGCTTTGGATGAGTGTCTTTAGATGAGTCTTCAGATGGGTTTGGGTCTAGAGTGTTAGACTTGGATCTAAGTCTTCAGGTCTTAGATCTTAGTCCTCTCCCCATTTGGCGCATACCTAGGGGTATTTATAGGCGTTGAAGATGGGAGCCACGTGACACATGGCATGCATGTGTGAGGAAAAAATGATGCGGATGAGGTCGGAGGGCCTGAAGGTACCTTCAGGGATGAGATGCCCTAAAAGAGAATCCTTTGGATAAGCCTTCCCTGAAGACTCTTCGGGGTGAGTTTTGGGCTTAATTAACATAAGAGCAAGGGCTTGGCTTCCCCGAAGACTCTTCGGAGTCATCGGGTGACTTTGGCCAGAAAGACTTTTCAGATGACTCTTGGGCTTAGGCTTGATGAACTTAAGGATATGACTGGGAGTCTTCAGGAGACTCTTGCCCGAAAGACTGTTTGGGGTCATCCGGGTCTTTGGCCTTCTTGGGTACTTCTTGGAATTTTTGGATTTTTGGCTTTGATTTTTCTAGAGAACCCCACAATAATGGCTCCCTACTCTTGTCTTTGGTTGCAAGGCAAAAGGTAATGTCTCCAGGTCCCCGATGCCCTGAAGATTGGGATGTAGATTGGCTTGGATTGAGGTAAGATTGAGTTGCTTTGAATCATCGAAGGGATGTCTTTGGATGACTTGGTGATGGTTAATCTTTCGAAGACTCAAATATAAATTGGTGGTGGCCTCATGCAGGACATACCTTTTGCTTCATTTTTTCTTGAAGCTTTTGAGTCATCCAAAGTACCTGAAGAGTCTTTAGACCCTTTTGAAGACTTTCTGCAAGCCTTTCGATGCCTAAGTTAGTGCAAGACATGAAGAAGTAAAGATGTAGTGTGCTGTGATATGTCATACAGATAAGATCCATGGGTGCACTATGAGTAGATGGACGAGTGAGTAGTATGAGTGAACTATGTAGGTGGACCCTTTGAGTGAGTGACGCAAAAGGATAGATAGAGATTATGTGGTTGGAATGGTTAACTTGAGCTTAAGGGGGCGACCGGTATTTATAAAGGTCTGCTATGTAGATATGAGGCAACAAGGGGTGAGATCTTAGGGTTTTCAGGTGACCCTGGAGGTTATCAAAGACTTGACTAGATTCTTACAAGGATGCCTGGGAAGGTCATCTATAGGTGCTTGTGGAAAAGGAGCTCGTGACACGGTGTAGGGTGTGGTGAGGTAAGCGTCACAACGTGAGAAGGCATGTGAGTGTGTTGACTAAAGGGTGTGTTGAGGAAATGTGACTGTGGGTATGCGTGGGCATGCGGTTGGGTGTGCGCATGAGGTGCAGCTGGCACATGGAAGGCCTTTAGCGCGCCTGGGTCTTTGGATGGGATCTTCGGGGTGCACGACCATCATTGGGGAACATGGATGGCAGCATGCCTGATGTGCTTGAGTGGCTGCGTGCTCGATGGGTCTTTCGCCCATGAGCGGCTGGGCCTTTCACTCGCGCTGCTAGGCTTTCGTGTGCATAATAGCCCTTTCACATGATTGAGATTGACCTTGTCGTGGCATACTTAATCTCCAAGGTGCACACTGATGTCACTCAAGGAAAACCCCTTCCTCATTACAGTTGAGATTAACATTGCATGATCGACCCTTTCCACGACATCCTAAGTTGTGCTTGCAACCTTGGACATTTTGGGAGAGAACAAAAAAAAATTCTTATTCTTTTTTGTGTTTAGAAGTATCATATTTATAGAGTACAAAACCCTAATCATGCCATAACAAAACCCTAAACGTTGTAGGGCCGGACCCTAATCATATTCAACCTGCTCTCTCCTTTAATTGTGAACTAAGCTCTATCTAAGTGTTATATCCCTTAGGTTTACCATTAGGCTAGATGTAGGACCCAACTCTATTAGGATACTTTAGGGCCCAACTTATTGGTCTAATTTAAACACATCTCATGGGCTTCTTAATTAAACTCTTTAATTGATAGTTTTAGAATTAATCAAATTAATTCTAAAATCCCTATATATCATGGTTAACGTCTAGCAACATGTCATGAATGCTTAGCTAATGATGAAAAATACGCAGACCTTTTCAATTGTAATTACCCATGCAATAAAATTCCTTCATCAGTCAATGTCCTAATTGAATTTAAGGTATGGTTTTATGACTGAAACCTAACCATTCAATAACTATGCATCAATTCCAAATTTATGACTTGATAGGTGAAATCAAAACACCTTTTGATTTCCACCTCACATTGACCCAGGATTTCCACAGTCATGAAATTATTAGAATACATAGGACATCCTCTTATCTGGATGATGAGTGATGAATCTTTTGTTGACATTCATAAGCCTTCATATGTGACAAGGCCATGCCTAGTAGTAGTTTGTTAACAATTCCTTTCGAATCCAAATAGCACCAAGGTGTAACCAATCAAATATAAGACTATCGTGATGTCTCAAGTCTAAGGACTAGTTTGCACAATTGCAACATAAGAATTCCAATTCGACATTGAATAATAATCATTAGGAATTTTGTAGCGAGTTAGTTTAGTGTACTTATTCTTCTAATAAGCACCCACATATATGCACTAGTGTCCTCACACCAATGTCTATGAAACAAGACATTCTCCTAATTGAGCATGCATCATATGTGCTAGTCTATCTGAGTTATGAGTGTCCATTCCTAATAATTCTATGACTAAGAACATTTAAGATCAAGGCCTATAAGAAATATGTTTCATGTTCATCATCTCTATGCACTACCATATTCTATGAGCCTATTTGATCTATGGACTTTGTCAAGTACAGATTGCAATAAATAATGACGACAATCATTAATGACAAATAAAACATAATGTCTTTGTAATAACAATTGATTGAATAAAAAGAATCACAATAAAAAGTATGATCCTTTACATAAAATATAATTGACTTGTGGGGCATAACACTAACATATAGTATACATGTGAGTAAATGCTAGTGAAACATCTACTGAATGTGAAGCATGTGATAGATCACATGGATGATGTAACATCCTGTGTTATTAGTGTTATAAAATAAGGAAAGATGTTTGAAACTTCCAAAAGTGTCCTTGAGAAAGATGTGGATATATGAGAATAATGGTGCCCTAGGAGAGGGGCATTTTGGTAAATTTGGATAGTGAGACCCAATAAAGGGTAATTGGGTAGCTTGAAAAATAATTCCTCTTGGAATTGGGTATCGTTGTGAATCATTCTCATTTGTGCATTCTATGGAGATAAATGGGATTGAGGATTCACTAAGGGTATTTTGGAAATTTGGAGTATAAATCAATGAGGGAATTAAATTATTGAAGGGGAAAAAATAATTATAATTCATTTATATGAGAAAATAATTTATTTTTCCCTAAAATGGTGAATAAGTGTGGTGGTGACACATGGATGGCTTGGATTGAAGCTTGGAGGCCAAGTTTGCATCTAAGAGTGATACTTGGCAAGCTCTTGTCCAAGAGAATGGAATGATTTATTTAAATCAAAAGCAAAAGGAAAACTCCAAAGAAATTCATGGATGGGATTGAATCTTCTTTAAGCAAATGGGTTGTGCTTTCTCCATGTGGTGGAGATTGAGTCTTGAAAAAGGAAAAAGTGAACCAAGGGCTGAGATTTAAGAAGATCAAATGGCATGGATTGTGCTAGTTTTAATGGTTGGAATTTTCTCTCCCAAAGAAAAAAAATCAAGGGCTAGCATTTGGTCTTGAGTTTTGAGATATCAAGACAAAGGAAATTTCAAGAGAGGAAATTGTAAGAAGTCTTCCAACAAGAAGGAGAGAAAAGAGAATAAGAAAGGAAAAGAGAAGAAGAAAGAGGGAGGAAGAAAAGGTAAGCATTTTTCCATGTTGTGTTTGTTGTTTTACTTTTGTATACTTAGTTTTGATGATGAAAAATAATATTTTATTAAATCTGTAAGTCATAAATCAAGGTGGTGGTTTTCAACAAAAATCAATTTCAAGTGCTTTGTTAAAATGAAAACCAAAAAGATTTATGATTTTCTATATTAGTTGGAGATTTGCAAAGTCAAGTTTTTAGTCTTAAAAGAATCTCCTAAAATGATTTTTAAATAAGCTTTTGAAGCGAGCATGAAAGGTTTTGGCTTGAAACTTAAACGTATGAAAAATCCTTTAGTTTATGCATCATGTCTTGAAACTCGTTTTGATAACATGTCAATATTTTTCGAAGTCTAGAAGACTAGCACCTTATAAGGAGACATATATGAAAATGTTTTTTTTCTAGAAAACTAACTCCCGGTAATTCAATAGCTAACATTTATTAGTGATAAAATAATTTTTAATGATTTTTTCAAGAAATAGAAAGTGTATATCTTGGAGGTGGTAAAATCGCAAAATCCTAAGTTTCTACTAAAACCCAAATTCTACTTTCTTATTCTTATGGATTTTGATTTTTTAGATATTTTTATTGAATCCAAATGGGGGGTACTTCATTATTTACATTTATGTATTAAAGTAAATGGAAGGTAAAATATAAATTAAACAAAATGAGGACATTGACTATGCCTTCTTGTCTATCGACTATTTCTTGTTTTACTTGTAAAAATAGTCAACTATGCATTTTCTTCTGTCGACTATTTCTTTTTGCAGAAAGCTATAACGGCTAATTTTTCAAACTCCAATGGTCACAAACGGCTATATTTCTCTTCGATCTTTTGGGAAACCTATATATACAACTCAAGGAGCATCAAGAGAAGGCTAATGGATGGGAATGAAATAATTTGAGCTTATTGTTACTCTTATTTGTATTTACAGTGATTGGGCTTCAATTTTTTCTCTCTTCAAGGCTTTGATTTTAACTTGTATTAATTCATTTAAGCCTTGTTTTCATTGTGAGAGAACTTGTAACTAAGAGTGTCAACTCTTAGCATCTCGTTTACATTTGTATCACTTATTTTCCTAGTTTTGTGCTAGAAGACTTGTTCGTTGAAGCAAGGGGCTGTAATTCCTAGCTAGGTGCTAGAGGGCTTGCTTGTATAAGCAAGAGGTTGTAATTTCTAGTCTTGGACTAGAGGACCTACTTGGTTTAAGTAGGGGGTTTTAGTGGATTGTTTGCAAAATCCTTAGTGAGGAGCTAAGGGAGTGGATTAGGCTTGGGTTAAGCTGAACCACTATAAATCATTGTGTTTCATGTGCTTGTACTCTTTGATCTATTTATCTTTTCAAGCATTTCATTATTCCTCACTTGGTTCACATATTTATCTTTGTAAACTTACATTTGTCATTTTTATATACTTCACGTTTTATTTCATAAAACCTCAATTTGTGTTAAAAAGCTTTTCAAGTTCAATTAAAATTTTAAAATAACCAATTCACCCCCCCTCTTGGTGTGTGCCATTGCACCTCTCGGTCTAACAGTGTTTTCTTTTTGAGTGGTGGCTTAGCCACTTTGTTTTTCTTAAGTTTTCCTTTGAGTAAGAAAGTTAGAAACAAGGTGATTAGAGGCTAGAAGGACCGCTTCAAGTCCAAAGAGCTCCAAAAGGTAAAGGATGGCCCCATGGGTGGGTGGCCATGCAAGCTTTATAAGTGTGTGATATGAGATTTCATGTGTTTGCAAGTATATATGAATTAGAGTACTAGTGGACCTTCAAGGTGCGTTTGAGGGCAAGAAGACCAACCACATATGCATCACTTACATTATATAAATATTTTCATGCTCATTTTTATATTGCACTGCACCCTTACTGAGTATTGTAGCTCATGAGGTTTTTGCCTCACCTTGTAGGTCTCTCATGTGCCAGGAGAAAGAGAATGTTGGAAGCTTGAAGCTTTGGAGGCTTTAGCATGGACTTGTGTTTTTATTTTTGATGTATGTTATATAAGCATCAAGAAGGTTGTGTAATCTTTATTTTGTGAAAAAGGGAGATTTTTTTTATGTATATTTATTATGCATTAATTCTGGAAAAATTGAGCTTACAAGCCCAAGGAAAAAAAAAAAGAAGGAAAAAAGGTGAAGGAATGGCAGCAGGGGGTACCTAGGCAGCAACTAGGCGCGACCCAATGCACGAGTGAAAGCTTAGGAGTGCTACATTCGTGGCCAGCACGAGTTGCCAGCGCATCGCTGGGCCCCATACGCGCTAGCAGGTCTCACCGGCCAATTCTTCTTAAAATTTTGAAATCATGGAGGTTTTTGGGCCATTTTGAAATAATTTTTGAGCCCCGAAGGAATTTTTGAAAATAAAGGGATTTTTGACCAATTTCAGCAAAAAATTCTATTTATTGGAAAAATGTAGATATGTGAGGAATTTCCCTTAGGCATGGAAAAATAGTCCAATATTTTGGAAACCTGGGAAATCTTGGATATTTTCTGAAGAGAAAATGAATAAATGGGTTTTCCTCAAAAAACGTGTAACTTAAGGAATTTCGGGCAAATAAAAATTAAAATTTCGCTCAAGAGTAAAAGTTGAGCTAAGCAATACAACCTAGATATTGCCCAAGCCTGGGGTAGTCATCCATGGCTCAAGTCAGTCGAGATGAAGAAGGATGGAGCTCACTTAATGTTTTGGGTTCCTTTCACTGTAATGTTTTTCGAAATCTCAGAATATATAGATTCTTCAGGTGGAGCGAAGGGAAGGACGAAGCTTAGTGCCCACCTAGGGCGTTTCTTGTTGAAACATAGTCCAACCCTTCAGAATCTGGTTGATGGGTGAACAATTCAGTTAATTATTCACTCGTGACACCCGTAGGTGGGATCAGGGAGTTATAGCTGAGAAAAGTTATGATCTATCATAGGTTTCAATTGTGTTATTGGTCTTTAGATCTGAAGCAACACAGTTGTCTTATATGTTAGTGTAAGGCATTTTTCGTTGCTAAGAAGCATCGATTACCGGGTAGGAGATGCATTGTGTGGTCCCTATGCAGTGGCGTACTAAGACAGCTAATTGCTAATGGGATCCGTTGACCTTCGGCGTGAAGTGAACATCATTTTCAATTAGTGGTGCTCTTAATTGAAAAAACCCCTAGCCATGGTACACTTGATTGGAAAGTGTTCCAATGTTAGAAGAATTTTCGATGTGTCATCTCAATCTCACCACATTGATTTTTGGTATAATCATCGAGTTATTGAGTTTGATCATTCCATGACTCTCACTTGATCAGGATGATAATTGATTGAGGGACTATAGTACATGAGAATCAAAATCCCAAATAGGTTATATTCTAAAGTAAGACTTCATTACTGGTAGGATCGTCCTAACATAATACTAGTTATCACTCAAGGTCTTTCGGGGTTCATTGGGGAGATGGAGAGATCCTCGTTGTAATACCCCAGATTTTTAAACTCAAATCAAATGTAGCTTTGGATCCTGTTGAAGTCCAAGTCCAAGTCTTTATTAAAGTAAGTCTTCTCAAAGTCTTCCCTAAGTCTTTTTCCAAGTCTTTTGCTTAGTCTCCAAGATTTCTTAAGCCTCCAAAAGTCTCCAAACCTTTTCTTCAAGGACACATGGCAAGCAACTATTGGACTACTTGGAAGCTAAGTTAAGGACTCATGATGACCCTTAAGGTTGCTTAGCTTGGAAGTTGTAATGATAAACTTTATCCTAAAGTCTTTGTAATGATTGATTTTAGCCTCAAAAGTCTTGAGTGGCATGATTTGGAGGGCTATGAGTGGCTTGGAAGAGAAAAGATAAGGGTTTTGTGGGTTCCTATCCTAAAGCCACGTGAAGGGGAGACTTGGTGGCTTAAGATTGGAAGGAAGTAAGGACTTGAAGGAAAAGATAAAATCGAAGAGTAAAAATCAAAGTTTGTAATGATGGATGTTACCCTAAAAGTCAAAAGTAATATAACTTGTAAGACTTATATAGGCTTGCAAAAGAAGAAGATAAAGGAGCTTATCTTGAAGGCCACGTGAGGGGTGTATTTGGAGGCCTAGGATTGGAAAGCATAAAGGCTTGCATTGGAAGATTGGAAAAATTTCAAAGTTGTAATAATTACTACGGTGGAAAATGAGTAACTTGGAGGCTAAGTGAAATCTTGAGGATTTGGGAATTTAAAGGCTATATAAAGGGAAGGAGTTAAGGCCATGTGAAGCTAAGGTGAAGGAAAGAAAGCAAGTGCAAGAAGAAAAACCAAGGAAAAGCAAAGAAGAAAGGGTAGGGAGACCTAATCGAAAAAATGCCAAAATAGAAAGGAAACTAAAAGGTGAGCTAATTTTCTTTCTGTAGGGTTGTAAAGAATGAAAAGAGGAGTTCGTAGGTTCAAACGGAGAGCAAATCGGATAAAAAATGAGCAAGTTATAGCATTTTTAGTTTTAGGTTGCAAAATCCGTAACAAGGAAGGAGGAGGCGCTTGGCCAACATTCCGGGGGCACGTGAGGGCGAGTCCGGCCTCCGTTTGGCCTGAAATTTTCACTGTTGTTCTCTTATTTTAATTACCTTCAACCCTATGTAAACATATTTAAGGTTTGGTTCACTAAAATCCATTATTTCTGCAGAAACAGCCCCTAGTGCTTGAAATTGGGCTGAAACAGTACTATTGAAGGGGAAGCGGTCAAGGTGAGTGATTCCTGCATGTTTTGTGACACCTTGAGCATTTGTTGCTTCACTTGTGTGTGGATGATGGATTGCATATCATGCCTTGGTGGTTTACATGTCATATTTTCCCTTGATTATGCATATTCCTTCTACTTTGTCATATATCATGTTCATGTTGGTGACTATGGCTAGTTGTTGGGCCATCATGGAAGAAGTCATGCTCTTGTGGTGAGCTAAGGGGTGACTATGATGACCGCGTGGGTGATTGCAACACCCTGGCATTGCTAACACAGGGGTGGATTTCATAATGGCATTATTGTATTTGCACGCATGTACTTTCCTTTTCTGAATCTCTCACTTAGATGTATATCTAATTTGGGTTGATGCCCCTGGAACGTTCCGCGTTCCAGGTTTATCAAAAGCATCAGGTGTTGCAGGTTCCAATTCAAACGTGGGCAAGGAGGTGATGCTTGGCTAGATCCGAGTTTTTATTTCATTATGTACCTATGTAATCTGAGCAGTGTATTGTAATAAGGATGCTCGAGCTTGTAATAAGTGTGTGAGTGTTCGATGGTTGTACCAAGGGTTGTAGCTTTGATGTACGAGCATGGGCAATATCTCAATTGATGCACTTTGAATGTCATATAGGGAGGCTTCCATGATAAGGGTTTATTCGCTAGTTTGGGCGTGTGTTGCAATTGTAACTTCAAGTAGTGAGTTGCGTGTTTTGCATTTATTGAAAGTTGTATACGTTTCTTATACTTGTAAAGGAAATCTAGTGGAAACCCCTTTATTTAGCTTTGGTTAAGCTTGTAGGTTCGATCCAATGCTTCTGTTGGTAAGGGTTTCCATAACGCCCGTAGATGATGTCTTAATTATACTTCAAGTTATTGCATATTTGGAAAAGTGAGGCGTTACACTCGTTGTATGCCAAAATATTTGGTCGACGTCAAACAGTTTGATATGTCCTAATTTCTACTTAGTAGTGAACCTAAAAAGTCACACGCATATCCAGATGTGGTGGTTGACTAAGAAATTAAAGCTGAAATCTTTATTAAGAGTTAATGACATCACCGTTAAGAGTTAATGGATTGGGCTAAATGATTAAATTAATAAAGAACAAATGTCAAGAGTTGATTGGCATGCCGTTAAGAGTTAATAGGGCTTCGATTTCATCATGGGATGGCGAAATGGTCATTAAGTGTTAATGGTGAACCTAGATGCAATTTATAGAAACTTGATCAAATGGAAGAAAAATGGTTGATAGCAAGGTGGTCGACTAATTTTGTCGACCAGTTAAGCCAAATAGTTGACAGTTCCACTGTCGACCATTTCTGTTGTAGAGGGTCGTGAATTGTCAATCGATTTATCGTATTTGTAATAAAAAGAGGGGCATGTGACTTAGGAGGACCAGAGGGGTGATGGCGTGCATGCTTGTCGCCCCTTGGTCTCCTCTCTCTCTCTCTCTTTCTCTCTCTCTCTCTCTCTCTCTCTCTCTCTCCCCTATGGTCGATTTGTCCATTTATGCAAAGTGGCTAGGGTTTCCATTTTTTGGTATGTATATATATGAGATATGAGAATTGAGAAAGTGAAGAGGTCCAGGTTGTGCGATTCCCTATCGACCTAAGTTGTTCTTGTAACGACCCATTAGCTGGCCCTGTATTTAATTAGAATTATTTAATTGATTAATGAGGTATTTAAGTAAAAGAATTTTCCAATTAAGTATTTAATGTTGCAATTTAGATTTTTAATTGAGGAAATACAATTAAATAGCATTTAATTATATTTATTATTGTAGAAATTAAATGCAAGGACATGAGAGTCATTTAGCAATTTGTGATTAGGAATTTAATTGTTTAATTAAGTGTTATTATGTTTTGAGGGTTCACGCGTGAGATAGCTTCGGGTTTAAAGCCTTCTAGTCTCAATAGGAGAAGGTTAAGAGTCTCCAAGTTCGAATAAGAGAATAAGAGATGGCTAGGGCATCCCATGCCTTTATATATATATATTCATGCCATGAGCCTTGGTTTTTTCACGCCGCTGAAAGAAAGGAAAATCGTGAAGAACAGAGGAGCCAAGAAGTATCCACAGATTCAAAGTCTTGCATAGGAGTCTCTTTTGGCGATCATTAGAGCTGATCAAGGAGCCTAAGGCAAGTATCCTTCCCTTGTAATCCTTCCTTACAAGTCTTGATTGAGTTTTGATATTAGATTTCTAAGATTTATATCAGTAAACCAGATACGTGTATATATATATATGCAATACAGTGAGTTCCAGGCAGTTCATGCATGTTCTTTGCAGCATTTTCATTAGTTATGATCATTAAATCGTTCCTAAAGTTGTTTCTTTTCGATTGAGTTTTGTTTTCCCAAGATTTGATTCAGAATGGTGTAGTTTCAATTAAGTTTGAATCAAGTTCAGTCTCTGTGTTCGTTCGTTTCTGGGTTATCAGGTTGCAGACATCCAGATAGGTACCCTCATATCCGGATGGATTTTTCAGAGTATGTGAGTGACATCCGGACAAGCCAGAGGCTATCCAGATGTGTCAAAAAGATTTATGTGACATTTGGATGGCCATTATTCACATCCGGATGGTCTCAGTGATATTCGGATGCTTTGTTCTCGTATCCAGATGTGCTAGTGTTTATTTTGTGAGTGATATTCGGATACATTGATCCATATCTGGATGAGTCTAATATAAGTGATATTCAGATACCTTGTGTCGTATCCGGACGTGTCTAGAGTTATATCCGGATGTTTTTCCCATAATTTAGATGAGTTAAGTTGATATCCAGATATCTCATTCCATATCCAGATACCCCTCTCAAAAGTTAGAATTTTTATATTCGAATAAGCTTCAGTAATATTCGAATGCCTCAGTGAGATATCCGGATGGCCAGAATCATATCCGTATGTCTTAGTCTATATCCGAATACTTTCAAACATATCTGAATAGCTCGTTCCTTGTATTTTCAGTGTATCTAGATGGCTTGTTTCCTATCCGGATGACTCCACTCATATCTGGATATGTCCATCCATATTCGGATGACCTTTCCAGAATTTCAGATATACTTATAGTGAGTTCTAATTCAAGTTTAATTCAATTAATGTATTCAATACCCTCCAATATTAAACTTAGATGTCAGAATATGTCAAGTTAAACATGCCCAAACCATAATTCATAGTTCATAGAATCGGTGGATTCCAATATATTAGATCAGATTGCGTGATTAGACATGACCAACACTATTTCATGAGATTATGTGCATACATCTTGGTATGAGCATCGAGCATGATTTTCTATGGAGCACTACATATTGTGTGCTAGCATGTATGTGAGCATTGCATTATGCACGCTAAACAGCTAGTCCGCAGGGATCCTACCAGTTTCAGTTTCAGTTTGAGTCTATGTTTTTCTCGCTTGATGTTGACTAGGGAGCTAGGGGCTTATTGCCCACAGTATGTGCTTATAGTTTTTATGTTTGCAGGATTCAGATCAGACAGCTATGTATAACAATTGTGTGGGCTTATGTGCCAAAGTTGCATACCTGCATTTAGTTTACAGTTTATGTGCATTACATCTTGTAAATGTCATCTAGTGATTATTATATTTCTCAGTACAAGTTCAGTAAGTATTTTTATCAGTATCGATATTCTTTGATTCAGCTTCAGTTATTCTTACCAGTTTATTACTTGCTGACCTTTGTAGCTCACCTTGTACTCTTCACCATTCTAGGTCCTAGCGGGGGAGTACCAGATGTGGGACCTAGCAGCAGTGTTCAGTAACGTGTGTACGTGGAGCCGCTCAAGACCAAAGATGTCTGGGATTAGTTGGTGTTTTATCAGTCTAGGTTTATTTTATATTTCAATTTATGGTTTTTAGTTTTGTTGACTCGGAGTGTTATTTCAGTTAATTGATATATTCATTTATGGTATCAGATTTCAGATTATCAGTTAGATTATTTTATTTTCCCCGTAGCACCTCTTCTCGGGCAGTTCTAGGAGAGGAGGTGTTACAGTTCTTCTCCCTTAAGAGAGTCTAGAAACCCTATCTCCTTGCCCCTTCTTACGTTGCTCTTTTGTTCATATTGCTATAGTAGCAATTCCACCATAACAATGAAACTATTATTAGGTTGGAATTTTCCATCCTTTTAAACACATTTTTCAACTCAATCTCCGTCACTTTCTCTGGCTAGCACATAGAGTGAGTTGAGGGATTCATCCATTCACCAGAGTGTTTACTGACTAGGCCTTCCATGCTTTTGGGGGTTAGTTTGGTCTAACCGAATTTCTATTCGGGAGTTGTTTGAGAGTAAGGTGTTGTTGTCTAGTGAGGATTCCAGCCTCTGCATTGGCCTTCAAATTGTTATGAGGTATATATACTAAACCTCCTATGGAATGGTTTAGTCTTGTATTGTATATGGACATTGGAAACAAGTCTTGCAAGGTGATTTTGATATTTATTTATTCTGCCTTATTTGTGTTTTTGAAAAATGTTTTTGAAAAATAATTAAACCCTTGCATTGATACACCAATAGTTGGTATTTCCCTTCAACCAATCCATCTCTTGAAATTACAGGAGACCTAGTCAGTCCATGCTCCTAATGTGGATGAATCCCACAATGAGACCTATGTGTTAGCCAAGTCTCCCATGGGTAATTCCCAAAGCTGGATTTTGGGTTTAATGAGAACAGATTCCCAAATCCATTATAAACACTTTATATGGATTGGGTTGCTACAATAGTAACAAAGATGAAAGGAGAAAAGGGATCAATAGAATAGAGTTTAGAGGCTTTGAAAGAGGAAGAATAAAATGTTGATCGAGAGAGAATAGCTTGCATCATATGCAGTAAAAGGCCCTTAATTGTTTTCTTATTCCTTACCTTATATATCGAATGCCCACAAAACCTTATTCGCCCAATAATGGGACAAACGACTAGAGAGAGAGGGGAGACAAAGGAGAGATAGCCCCAGAGCATGAAGGACGCATGCCATCCTCTTGTCATTGTCCAAACAATTGTAGACATGACAAAGAAATCTTCCCAAATCGTGACCCTCACTATTAAAAACGGTCGATAATTCAAAGCAAACTGTTGACTGATTCACATGACCAGTCATTGGATTCCTCAATCTGCCGACTGTTTTTGTCTCTTTGCACGAAGTTTCAACAAATTCCATGTAGGTCTGTCAGCAACTTTTAATGACCCTTTCATCATCTCATGATAAAACCAGAGCCCCCGTTAACTCTTAATGACATACTTGTCAACTTTTGACAGTTGCTCCAATTAATTTTGAAACTGATTTGTTAACTCTTAACAGTGTTATCATTAAGTCTTAATGATGATCATTAATCCCAACTTTATATCTCTTCGTCAACCACACTTGAACATGCGTGTGACTTTCTACATTTACTACTAAGTAGTAATCAGGACACACTAAACTCTTTGATGTTCAACAACCACTTTGGTTTACAATGAGGATCTCTCTAGCTCCCTGATGTACCCCAAAAGACCTTGAGTGACAACTAGCATTATGTCAGGGTGATCCTACTAGTAATGAATTCATATTTCAAAGAAAACCCATTTGGGTTTTCAATTCTCGTGTACTATAACCCCTCTATCAACTAACATCTCGATCGAGTGAGATTCATGGACTGATCAAGCTCACTAACTCAATAACTATGCTAAGATCTAGTGTGGTGTGATCGAGATGACACATCAGAACTTCTTTCCACATTGGAAACACTTTCCATTCAAGTGTACTTTAGCCAGAGATTCATACAACCATGACCACCACTAACTGCATAGGATGTTCACCTCACACTGGAGGTCGACAGATCCTATTAGCAATTACCTTCTTCCATATATCACAACACAAAGACTACACAATGCATCTCCCACTCGATAACGAGATGGTTTTTATCAAAGGCAAATCTCAGGCATTGACATACAAGACAAATGTGTTGCCTTTAGTCTAAGGACCAGTAACACAATCAAAGCTTGCAATAGATCATAGACCCTCTCAGCCATGTGATATATCATGTGCATCACATCCAGTAAATATTCTACTAACATCTACCCACATGTCTACTATATCCATCTCATGGATTATCGCATGTGACTCACCGTCCTTTATCATTAGTATCTCAAACTAATCAAAGGTAGTAACCCATGTTGTAACACCCCACTCCATTCGAGGGGCGTTATAAATGTGGAATAAATAAATCATAGATTTCGAGGATATATTTTTTTTCCACAAATATACTGGAACAGCGTCTGTACGCTAATAGTAAACCAGGTAAGTTCCCAAGAAAGAGAGGTGGGTCACAAAGGGACACACTTAGATACCAAGTCTTTCCTTAGTCAGAACTTTCTTAGACATGTACTTCTACACACTACTTGAATCCATAACTTTCTCGATAATCCTGATTACCTTCTCAGCACATCAAACTTAAAATCATCAAGTTAAGACAGGTAATATCATCACAAAACAAATGCGGAAGCTAGATCGAAACCTCATGTGGTGCATAACCAAAATCATCTTATACATAACATCAAAATTGTACCATCGTCTAACATGACATCATCAAAAGGAAATACATATAATCCAAAATACATGCTACGATCCATCTACAAGTTGCCGTTAATCCTCAGTAATTCCTTTCCTTTTGGAACCGCTGCTTCCACCTGGAACATTAGAATATTCCAGTGACAAAGTCCAACATAAGATGATGAATCATCTAAGTGAGAGTTCAAAAATATTTTCATGAATGTATGCAAGGCATGAAACAACAGAAACATCATGACAAAACCCGGCCCAAGAGAATCCCATAACACTTAACCCTAACCGAGGAAAATACAATCTCTCTAAAGATAACACAACCACATCAACATATTGGCACAACACAGTCCTAGCTCAAGAGGGAGTAATGTCAATGCATGAACCCCGAGAATCACCTCGTCATCATTATGTTTCCACTCAGAAGTTTCTGGAGCACGTCAACACCAATCCTAACCAAATGATGATCAACACCAACCATGGAATCTACGTCCACATCAGAAATAATACTTGTAACATCTCAGATTTTCAAACTCAAATATGATATAATACTTGAGGTTATTAGGTTTTCATACTTGAGGAAATAGGTATTTTCAAGAGATTATAGAAGCCTTGAGACAAAGGTTAAGTTTTTGAGCCAGTGGCAAAATCGTAAATACTGAAGTTCGGGTAAAAGTGTAATTTACCTAAAAATCTTGGGGTATTAGCCTAATTTATCCATTTTTTAGGGACCAAAAAGTGCAATTAAAAATGGCCTAGGGACCAAGTTGCAAGAGCTTAAGTGAAAATTACCTAAAAAGTTCAGGCCAATGTGTAGTTCTTGAAACTTGTAGTTAGATCATTGGAATAATGAACTAGGCCAACTAAACCATTTGGGAGTAATGATTGCGGATTCCAAACTTATTTTAATATAGTTAAGTCATGATTATGGATCTCAAATAACATTTAATTCATCGTTTGATCATTTTGAAATTCAAGACTTAGCTTCCAAAAGTCTCAAAATCTTATCCTCAAGGACACATGGCAATCAACCATTAGCCACTTGGAAAATAAGATAAGGTCACATGATGGCTCATAATGACCCCCTGAGGTGACATTGCGTGATTGGCCAAGAAAAGCTTACTTAGTCTCCAAGTTTGCTAAAATCTCTAAACCTTATCCCTAAGGACATATGGCAAGCATTCATTGGCCACTTGGAGATAGGATTTGAAGTGTTATGATGAGAAATGTGAAAAATTCAATTAACCATGTGGGATGTAATGATGGGAATGGTCAAAATCTAATTAAACATGTGGAGGCACAAATCTCTAGGGACACGTGGCATATTTTGATTGGATGTTCATGGATGGAATGATGACGCGACACGTGGCGCGATTTGGTTCGCCAAAGTTTCCTATAAATAAGGGCTTTGGGGTTATTCATTTTGGGCACTAAGCAAGGAGGAAATGGAAGGGTCTTGTTCTTGAGAAAGAAAGGAGAGTTCTACAAAAAGAAGGAAGGAAATTGGTGGAGAATTTAGGGAGAAAAGGCCATGTCGAAAAGTTCAGGCCGCTACCGTAGATCGTGCCAGACGACGTCAAAACCACGAGAAAATCGTTCTCGCTTGTTGTAAGTCGTGCTTCCAAAGGTAATTAGTCAAGGTGAGTGCCTCTTGCATCCTTATGCTACATACCGAACATTTTGTCTCCACACAGGTAAGGGTGATTACTTGCATAAGCATAACTTTTTCTTTAAACCCAACATTTTCTCTTTCTTTGTCATGCATCACTTGGTGTGTGTGGCTAGCTGAAGTCAGGATCTCATGTTAGATTGGTGAAAAGTCATGGAGATGTAAGAACATGATAGATCAGCGGGGGTGATTGCAACACCTCGGCGTCACTACCACACGGGCGGTTTCATGTCATTTGCACAACTCATTTACATTCATGTTTTCCTTCTTTGATGCACTCACTTAGATGTAATATCTAACTTGGGTTGATGCCCTTGGAACGTTCAATGTTCCAAGTATGTCGGAAGTGTCAGGTACCCCAGAGACAAGCAGGAGAAAAGGCCACAAGGAGGCCAATGTTTAGTTTAACTTCATGTTATTTATGTACTATGGATCGTATGTAACCTTTGGATTTGTTTTGAGACTTGTGTATCGCAGTTGTATAAACAGGGGTTACGTAAGACTTGAATTTACTTTTTATGTTGTTGAGGGTGTAAGTCATTGTTACTATGTACTATGAACGTGGTAAGAGTTGTTTGTTGGATATTTTGGAAGTTTTTGAATGATGCATTGTAAATAGCAACTAGAATACTCAAAGTTGTAATAAGTGTATGTATGTGTGTGTGTGGGTGTCCTGCAATTGTACCTACAGTGATGTGTTATCTTTTGGCGTATTGGAGGTCGTGAGCATTTCTTGTACTTATAAAGGAAATACTGTGGAAACCCCATTTGTTTAGCTTTGGTTAAGCTTTCAGGTTCGATCCAATGCTTCCGTTGGTAAGGGTTTCCATAACGCCCATAGGTGATATCTGCTTATATTTTATGCTAGGGTGGGGTTTACTCGCAGCCCTGCCACTTAAGTCGGTCAGGGTTGGTGTCCACTCTCAGCCCCGCCATTTGACGATTCACAAAGGTGGTGTCCACTCTCAGTCCAGGTCACAAATGGGTATTTTCCTTTAGCACGCTTCCCTAATGTTATCACTTCAAGTGCCACATCATAAGTTAACATCTCATCCCATATGTATAACCTGTCACCCTAGTGTAACTTCCCTGGCCACCCAGCCCGGTACGGAATCCCGGGTTAGTCATCCCAGCACCCGAGATACCCCTTTACGTTATTCTAACAAATACCCTTGGGAAATTACGGCTATACTATCGGGGCAACATCTTAGGTTGACATCCCAACACAAAAACACGCCAATATCACAAAACATAATTCGATGCATAAACAACATTTCATGTACATAATTTATTGCACAAAATTCAATGTACATGCATAAAACATTTCGGGACAAACCCAATGAAACTGACCATCATAAGTTAAAACCATTCATATGCAACAAAACATTTGCATGGATCAAATCAAGTTTAAGAGAAGAACCACTTTGAAGAAACAAATTTTGGGGTTTAAAACTCTCACCTTGGACAAAATTCAGGGTACCTTGAAAGGCACGCATTGCCGATTTGATTGCCCGACCTAAATTTTTGTGCCAACCTCAAAAGTCGCACCAATACTCTACCCTAGATACCACTGTAAGTAAAGTAAGATCATTAAAGGGTAAGCAACATAGTTAAAAAGTTTTGAACCTTACCTCGATCCCAGCGATTGGATCAACATTGAGATTAAATCATTCACATACAAATAAAATAAATCTAACATTTAGATCTTCGAGTTGTTCGCAGATTCAAGTCGTCCAAGCGTCTGGCCTCTAATTCGTGATGCACGGCATGCGTTGATTGACAAGGAGAGCAGAATAGGAGTGCTAGCTCCTTCTCCTTTTTGCGGCTTGTGTATGAACGAAAAAGAACTCTCACGTTTCAAATCGAAGCCAAAAAAACGGGGAAGAGTGAATGGCATTCGTTTTTCAACTCTTGAAAAATCACACAACCATTAATTCCACTATTTGGGCAACCCATAAAAAGGTATTTATAGAGAAGCTTTCTAGGGTTTCTTAAACCCTAATGGATTGGGGTAGCCATTAATCCTAGTTCAACTAGACTCTTAAGTGGGCTTATTCTAGTCCAACTAGAAATATAATTAAGTGGCCCAAATCTATTTATAAAATATTTAGCCCAAATCTAATTCAAGTCTAAATATTTATTATTTAATATTTGGTCCAAATCTAATTTAACCCAAATATAATATTTAATATTTGGTCCAAATCTAATTTAGCCCAAATATAATATTTAATTTAATATTTGACCCAAATCCAATTTTGTCCAAATATTCACTTAAGCCCAAATACATTTTATTTCCTATTTGCTACTCTAACAAAAAGAAAATTATTAAATTAAAACTCCTTCCTAATTTAATCAATTGTCATTTTAGGAAACTCTTTCCTTTATGACGACCCCTCGTCATATCGACATCATTACGTCTATTTGTTCTTTTTTCCACAAGAACCTATGATGGTATAACTTCTTGCTTAAGTGTCCCACTTAACCATACGTTCGCTCTCCTGGTTTAAGCCAGGGACCGTGCCTATTGCACATGACTCATTAGGCTTCTGAATATGTTGACAATGTGTCGGTATAAAGCAATAAGACATGATTGGCCTCTAGTAAGGCAATCATGCCTACCCAATTATTCAGAAGGATTCATAATCTGCAAATAACTTTTCACGAGCATGGTTACCGTGTAATTCGATCCTCTCGTCAATGTATCCTATGTGATCTCAAGTATGGCGATGTGTTGCTTAATTACGACCACATGAGTTTTTCATCGGTCATCTGGATATCTTCACTTAATAGAAAGTGAATCAGTAACCCCTTATTGATCTCTTTTACCATGGCCATGGATTTAAAGTGAATATCCACTGAAGGCACCTTAGATACATCATCCTCTATCAAGGGATAGATAAGTCCCATCTTGGCTATGCACCCATCTCCATAAGCCTCACAATATGCCCAACGATCGCCCACGTACAGCCTTTGTCTAGGCCTATCGAAACGATGTCAAAGCATATCGATCTTCTTATGAGATGACCATGACAATCTCAAATCCAAGGATTAGTTACACCCATTTCGTATGAGAATACCATCAACATATAACCAAAATGGATTCTCATGGCGAGTCATGTCTAGTGAGACGTTCTCCAATATTAGTCACTTATGTATTTTTCTAGGCATCCCCATTGCTATCACATAGCAAAAACATAGCACATACAAGTCTTACCGCAATTATCAATGTCCATTTTTGACATTGCAACGACTTGGGACATTTAATGATGTCTAGAAACTGTGATGTATCATCTCACATCTTTATAGATTAATCACAGTATACATCATATGGATTTCTATCCAATTTCATTCGGTCATTACAATAATAACAAGAAACTAATATAATGACTTCTTTGTGAGATTGAATAACTCCTTGTTCAATAATAAACATGATTACAATTGGCAGTGTACAATATGCCCAATCTGATTGGGTATAGAGCACCTATACTAACACCAGGTACTCAACCTATTTCCAAAGATCCTTATAGAATAACACCGAATGAACTGAAAGAACTAAAGACTCAGCTACAGGAACTAGTTTAAAAAGGGTTCATCCGACCTAGTACATCACCGTGGGATGCACCAGTATTATTTGTACAAAAGAAAGATGGTTCTATAAGACTATGCATTGATTACCATTAGTTAAACCAAGTAACAGTGAAAAATAACTACCACTTACACTACAAAAAAAAGGCATTTAGCAGCGATTTTGAAAACCACTGCTAAATCAGCCGTCGCGGAGCATTTAGCTGCGGTTTTCAGCAACCGCTAGAATAACCGCCGTAAATTAAATTTTTTACGACAGTTTTCAAACCGCCACAAAATTAGTGACTTAACAACAGTTTTTAAAATATTTAGTGGCGATTCTAAGAACCTAGAATTGCCGCTCAAATTAAAAGAAATTAAAAATTAAATTTCTCCCAAGGGCCGCCCACACCCGTGCGGGTCACTCACCCACCTGGACCTGCGCGCCACGTGGCCACATGTCCGTGTGCCACGTGGCGATGTTGGAAATTCAATTTCCAACTTCCCCTCCCCGAGTTCGAACACTGGACCTCCCCTATGCGTGTGTGCGCTCATAACCATCTGATCTGCCAAGTCTCCTTAATATATATCTGCCTATATAAATTATATACTAATCCAACAACTATTTTCTAAAATTATATTTTATATTTTTTATATATATTAAAAAATATTAATTAATTTATTATTTTTTAAAAGAATAAAGGAATAAATTAAAAATAAATTTATTGATTTAAATTAAATAAATTAATTGATTAAAAAATAAAAAAGTTTTTACATATTTTTTAACATTATTAAAATTTTGTTAAATTACTTTTTATTTTTATTTTTTAAATTAAAATTTTTAATTAATTTTGTGATTAATTTAAATTAAATTTTAAATTTCTTTTTCAGATTTTATATCTCCTTTTATTAATTTAATTTTTAATTATTTTCTTTAGTAAAATTGAAATTTTAATGAACTAAAATTTAATTTTTAATTATTTTTTCTTTTTTAAAAATAAATAAAATTTTAATTTTAATTTTGAATTATTTAATTATTTTTGAATTTAGTGACGGTTTCTCAAAAATCGTCGCTAAATTCAAATTTTTAATAAATTTTAAATTTAATTTTTATTTTGAATTATTTAATTATTTTTTAATTCAGCGGCTGTTTATCAAATAGTGCCGCTAAATTGAAATTTTTAATGAATTTTGTGGCAATTTTTCAAAACCGCCACAAATGTTAATTTAATTTTTATTTTGAATTATTTAATTATTTTTTAATTTAGTGGCAGTTTCTCAAAAATCGCTGCTAAATTCAATTTTATTTTGTAATTATTTAATTATTTGCTAAATTTAGCGACGATTTTTTGAAAATCGCTGCAAAATTAAATGTTTTAATGAATTTTGCAGCGATTTTTTAAAACCACCGCTAAATTTTAAAAAAATTGCCCCAAAAATCGTATTTTGTGGCAATTTACAAACCGCCGCAAAGTACAATGTTTTGCGATGGTTTTAAAAACTGCCATAAAAAATTAATTTTTTTGTAGTGCTTACCGAGGGTGGATGATCTACTAGATTAACTTCATGGAGTATCGGTATTCTCGAACATTGATTTGAAATCGGGCTATCATCAGGTGCGTGTTAGAGAGTCAGATGTACCAAAGACTGTGTTCAGGACCCATTTTGGCCATTACGAGTTTGTGGTTATGCAATTTAGGTTGACATATGCCCCAACAATTTTCATGGACCTAAATAGGGTGTTTAGAGAATACTTGGACAATTTTTTGATTGTGTTCATAGATGACATTTTGGTTTACTCCCCGAGCACAGAGCTATATGAGGAGCATCTTAGGGTTGTTTTATAGAGACTTTAGTAGGAGCAGCTGTACTCCAAACTTAGCAAATGTGATTTTTGGTAGCGACGGGTGGGATTTCTAGGACACGTGGTGTCGGGGAATGGAATTTTAGTTTACTTAGAAAAGATTAGAGTCATGGTTGACTATCCTAGGCCTATGATAGTGACCGAGGTTCACAGCTTCCTTGGGTTGGCTAGTTATTGTAGACGGTTCATCGAGGGATTTGCCCGTTTGTCTTCTCCACTGACGAAACTAACTCAGGAAGGGGTAAAGTTTGAGTGGAATGAAGCATGTGAAGGGAGCTTCCAGGACCTAAAGCGAAGACTAACTACTACACCAGTGTTAGCTATCACTAAAAGTGGAGAGAAATTCACTCTATACAGTAATGCGTCGCACTCTGTCCTAGGTTGTGTATTAATGCAAGATGGTCGTGTGGTGGCTTATGCATCTTGACAGTTGAAAAATCACGAGATGTACTATCTAATGCATGATTTGGAATTGGCTGCTATAGTGTTTGCATTGAAAATCTAGAGGCATTACTTATATGGTGAGAAAATGGAGGTTTTATACAGACTATAAAAGTCTGAAGTATCTCTTCTCCCAAAAGAAATTAAACATGAGGCAACGTAGATGGATCGAACTGTTTAAGGATTATGATTGTGATATTTTGTACCACCCAGGTAAAGCTAATATAGTTGTGGATGCTTTGAGTAGAAGGGGAGTTTCCATTTCAACCATGATGGTATGAGAGTGGATATTACTAGAGCAGATGAGTATCTTATCCATATCATCTTCTAAGGGAGTGCCTATTGTGTTTTATGGCCACGTAATAGTACAACCAGAACTAATAGAATAGATTCAGGCTAGACAGTTAGATGATGAAAATCTGATTCAGATTTTGGATGATATGGAGAGATTTAGTGCCATGGGATTTAGACAGAGGAATGATGGATTGTTGCTATATCATGGATGAGTTTCTGTCCCAAAGAATGAAGGGATAAAACAAGAGATTCTGTTAGAGGCTCACTATAGTATTCGCCCAGGCATGACAAAGATGTACGAGGACTTGCGACGTCGATTTTGGTGGAATGGTATGAAAAGAGACGTAGCTAAGTTTGTGTCTCAATGTTTGGTATGCCAGCAAGTGAAAACAGAGCATCAGAAGCCTACTGGATTGTTTCAACCATTACCGGTTCCAGAGTGGAAGTGGGACCATATCTCCATGGATTTTGTTATGGGTTTGCCTAGGACTCAAAAGGGACACGATACAATCTGGGTGATAGTGGATTGGTTGACAAAATCAGCCCACTTCTTGCCAGTTAAAAAGATTTCCTCCTTGAGTCGCTTAGCTAAACTGTATATCAAGGAGATTGTGAGACTGCACTGGGTCCTAGTTAGTATTGTGTTAGATTTAGACAACATATTCTTCTCTCATTTCTAGGGAGCTTTACACGAGGCTATGGGGACCCAGTTGAGATTTAGCACCGCGTTCCATCCATAGACAGACGGTCAAACAAAACGGACCATACGGACTCTAGAGGACATGTTGAGAGCCTGTGTGCTTGACTTTCTTGGGAGCTGGGATGACTATTTACCATTGATAGAGGTTGCATACAATAATAGTTTCCACGTCAATATCGGGATGCCACCCTACGAGGCATTGTATGGTAGGCTGTGCAGGTTGCCCATTTGTTGGGAAGAGGTTGGAGACTGAGTCTTCTTAGGGATTGAGGTGATTGAGTAAACTAATGAAAAGGTCCATCTCATTAGAGCTCTGATGAAGGTAGCCCAAGACCGTCAAAAGAGTTATGTTGATAGTCGACGACAAGATCTGGAGTTCGTGGTGAGGGATCATGTGTGGCTAAGGGTCATGCCTACGAAAGAGGTATGGAGATTTGGGGTTTCAGGGAAGCTTAGCCCGTGTTATGCTGGACCCTTTGAGATCTTACAACGGATAGGATCTCTAGCCTACCATTTGGCCTTACCACCACAATTATCTGGTGTGCACAATGTCTTTCATGTTTTGATGTTACGAAAGTATGTTCCAGACCCTCAGCATATCATAGATTTCCTTACCCTTGAGATCCAAGAAGACATGACGTACGAGGAGTTACCTGCAAACATTTTAAATCGGAAAGAAAAGGTACCAAAGAATAGAACTACTCCTTATGTGAAGGTACGATGGCAGCAACACAACCTCGAGAAAGTCACTTGGGAATTGAAGGATAATATGAGACAATCCTATCCTCAATTATTTGAATAACCAGGTATGAATTTGGGGGACCAAATTCTTTTAAGGGGGGGAGAAACTATAATGACCCGATAATGGGTTTGGGTGGTGTCATTGTGAGAATAGGATATTTAGGACGTTTAATTGTATTGATGATAATTTTAAAATATTTATATGACATTTTTGGAGGTTGTGGTAAACAGGAGGGGAACAGAAACTCAAGGATTTAACCCTGGTAAAGTAGGAGAAATTATCCTCAAAATTTCAAACAAGTTTGGATTCCTAAAGATATAGTATCTTCTAACAAGAATGGACCCAAGATGATGTGGGTACCAAAGGGAACAACTTGAATGATTCCTTTTGTAAGCTGTGTTGGTTTCAAATGATTCAAGGAGCAAGTGGTTCCTTGATAATGGGTGCTCTCAACAACATCATCTTCAAGGAGGGAGGTAATGTATGTTAAGTTCTAACCTAGTCAGGAGGGGGGGTGAATTGACACTTTTTTAAAACTCTAATTCAAAACTTATGCATGTATATAAATGAGAAAACAAATTTAATATAAACCAAAATTGTAGTTGAGAGTACGGTAGCACTTAAATACTAAATGGATAATATGATATCCGCTAGCTATGCTAGTATGTGCTTTGATCCAATATACTCTTCAAATTATAACTTGGTGAAAACAAGTGATTTGAATGCACACAATAACAAAATAACCACCAAGAATGTAGCCTTAGGATTCGGCCACTTCAGATAACACAAGACCAAAAACAAACAAGTATAATCAAACAAGAATAAGTAAGAGTGAATAGAAGAAGAACACAACGATTTATAGTAGTTCTGACCTTATGGCTTACATCCACTACCTAAGGATCTCTTTCCTTAGGATTTTCAACCAAATCCACGATATGAAACTTTTGTTACAACCACCGAAGCCTTCACTTGGTTTCACCACTAGCAAACTACTTTTGGAGTCTCACACTCACTAGTTTGGATTTTGTACGCTTTTTACAAGATACAAGAATAGTAGTGATTGAGAAATAGGGTTCTCTAAAAAATAATAAAATAAAGTGTCGAGAACTCTTTTAGTTTTCTCTCAAGAAGATAGAGGAACAGAAAGATTTAGAGAGAATAAAAATCTCGACTAATAATGTAGAAAATAATAGGGCTTCCAAAAGCTGTTTTAAAGCCTTTAAGAGACCCTTTTATATAGTGTTAGAGTAGGCTTTCCTTGATCAATCTCAGCCCTCCATGTGTCAAGTCTTCAAGCCAATCTCAGCCCTTCATATTGAATTCTTGATTTACCTTCCATAATCAGCTAACTTGATTGATCATCAAGATCTTTGACTTTTGTTGATCTCCAATCAGTCTTGAATAAGCAAATCAATTCTACTAATACATGGCTGATTTTAAGGACTAAAATATCATCAAAACCTTTCATAATTCTTGCAAAATCAACAATAAATAAGAAATGATCAATTCTGACTTCTAGTTGATCTTCAAACACCTTTGATTGTGCAATTGGCACCTTAGCTTCCATAACAAGCATAACTAATTTGAAATTTGAATTTAAACCTCCAAATGGTGTAAAATCTATCAAAATATTCTCAAATAATGAAGCAAATTTGTCCAACAATGAAGATATCAATTATGACTTCAAAAGCTCATAATTGATCAACTTTCCATACTAAAAATGTTGACAACATGTAGAGAATCAATTTGTGTAGCTGAATATATGCAAAATATCCTTTGAATATTCTCCCATAATGAAGATATCAATTAGCGATACTTGATTCCATGATTTGAATCTCCATATCCTTTTAATGAGAGAGAATCAGCAATAAAGGAAACTAATATCTATCAAGGTTTAATATTCAAACTTTAATTTCCTCCATTAATGTTTAACAATAATGTTGAATCTTTAACTTCTCCATTTGAATGCAATTCAAAAAATTCTTCCATATTTAACTGAGTAGATGAGCTTTTAGGAACCTTTAAATTTACTACATAATTCTCTTACCATATTTAGACCAACGAGATGATGTAGCCTAGTGAGTGTGCTCCACGTGGCTGCCATGTCATCAAAATGCCACATTAACAATGCCATGTCTCTAAGATATGTATATGGCAACTCCATATAGTGGACTACTCCAATCTCTTCAAAAACTTCCATATAGATCTTTTGAACTTTCTATATATGAACAAGAATTTCATATATATATATATATATATCTTCTAGACTTTCCATTCTAAGAAGAACTTTCCATACATAGCTCAAATACTCAAATCTCTAGGAAGATCTCTAAAAACTTGTTTCCATATATAATGAAATCTTTATATAAGTATAAGAAGTTTCCATATATAACCTGTGTCATGAAATCACTAAAGAATAGCTCTATAAGCCTTATGAAGGCTTCATGCTTTGTTAGTACATAAAATATAAATGTACATTCACATTCACACATGCCAATCATTAATCATCAAAATCTACACTCAACAATGTATTCTATGATGATAACTCCCATGGTAAGATCATGGTTCTATCTCTTTTGAACATCTTGTTTTGGATAATGTGTTTCTTATTAATGGTTTAAAGCATAATTTGAAATGCATAAGTCAATTATGTGATATGAACTATGAAGTTCATTTTGATGCTAGTTCTTGTAAGGTCATATGTCCAAAAATGAAGGAAATAAAACTAAAAGAAAAAAGAGTAGGGAATGTTTATCATAGTTTTCTAGAATCATCTAAGATAGAAAATTGTTTAGTTGCAAACTCTTCTCAAAACACTTGGTTATGGCATAATCGATTAGGACATGCTAGTATGAACTTAATTAACAAACTAGTAAAACATGACGTTGTTAATGGATTGCCAAAGCTAAAGTTTGAAAGAGATCACATTTGTGGCACATGCATGAAAGGTAAGCAAATTAGTGTATCATTCAAACCAACTAATGTAGTATTAACATCTAGACATCTAACTCTACTTTACTTAGACTTGTTTGATCCAATGAGAACTCTAAGCTTAGGAGGTAAACAATATGTTTTGGTGATAGTAGATGATTATTTTAGATTTACATGGGTTATCTTTCTTGCATCTAAAAATGAAACTTTTAAGTCATTTGAAATATTTAGTAAAAGAGTTCAAAAAGAAAAAGGATTTTGCATTTCAAAAATAAGAAGTGATCTTGGAAGAGAATTTGAAAATGAATCTTTCAAGCTATTTTGTGAAGAAAATGGAATAGATTATAAATTCTCTTATGCTAGGACTCCCCAACAAAATAGTGTAGTAGAAAGAAATAATAGGTCCCTACAAGAAATGGCTAGAACAATGCTTTGTGATAAAAATCTTCCTAAGCATTTTTAGGCGGAAGCTGTTCATACTGCTTTTCATATACTAAATAGAGTCTCAATAAGATTCATTTTGAAAAAGACTCCCTATGAACTATACAAAGGAAGAAAGCCTAACATAAGTCATTTTCATGTTTTTGGAAGCGCTTGCTATATTCTTAACAATGGAAAAAAATCTCTAGGTAAATTTGATGTCAAAAGTGATGAAGGTATATTCTTAGGTTACTCATCTCAAAGTAAAGGTTATAGAGTATTCAACAAAAGAACTTTAGTAGTAAAAGAAACAATTCAAGTTATAGTTGATGACATAAATGTTGAAATCTCAAAACCTAGAGAAGATTGTGAAAATGAAGTAACCCGAAATCTTGAAAGACTTTCAATAAAGCAAAATGAATCAAATACTCAAGATAATGATCCCTTTGAAGGATATAAAGAGCATCAAGTAGAAAAAGAATCAACATTCCCAAGAGAAATAAAATATGTCTAAGAAAATGAAATCATAGGAGATCTATCCAAAGGCATTAGAACTAGATCATCCATAAGAAATGAATACCAATATGCCTCCTTCTTATCTCAAGTAGAACCAAAAAAATGTCAAAGAAGCTTTAGAAGATGAAAATTGGATTATTGACATGTAAGAAAAATTAAATCAATTTGAAAGAAGTGGAGTTTGGAAACTAGTGCCAAGACCAAAAGATTATTCAATTATAGGCACAAAATGGGTATTTAGAAATAAGATGGATGAGAATGATATAATGATTAGAAACAAAGAAAGGCTAGTGGCTCAAGGATATAGGCAAGAAGAGGGTATTGATTATGATGAAACATATGCCTCTGTTGCTGGACTAGAAGCCATAAGAATGTTATTAGCATTTGCTTGCTACAAAAACTTTAAATTATATCAAATGGATGTTAAGAATGCCTTCATGAATGGATACATTAATGAAGAAGTCTATGTAGAACAATCCCCTGGCTTTGAAAATCATAAGTATGAAGACCATGTGTTCAAATTGTCTAAAGCTTTATATGGTCTAAAACAAGCTCCTAGGGCATGGTATGTGTAACACCCGATAATCCTAGTGTTATGAGAATGAGAAAGGAAGTAAGGAAACTTCCAAAAATGCCCTTGAGAAGGTGTTGGATCCTTGAGAATGAGGGTGTCCTATGAGAGGGGCATTTTGGTAATTTGTATAGTGAAGTCCAATAAAAAGGATATTTTGGTAAATTAGAAATATTTCCTATGTGGAATTAGGTGAGTAAGTGAATTAAATCCCAATTTTGCAATTATGTGGAGATATATGGGGTTAATAAATTCACAAAGGGTATTTTGATATTTTGGAATTAATTCCATAGAGGAATTTAATTATGGAAAATAGGGAAAATGGAGAATATGCAATTATTTGAGAAAATAATTAATTTTCCCTAAAATGGTGAAGTAATGTGGTAATGCCACATGGAGGGATGAGATTAGAACTTGGAAGCCAAGGTTAGTGTCTTGGAATGACACATGGCTTTACGTGGTCCAAGTTAAATGAAAAGATTAAATTAAATGCAAAGGAAATTCTAATTAGTCTTTCAAGCATTTAATATTGAGCATGATTAAGGAGAATTAAATAAATCTAAATAAAATGAGAAATTAGTCACCCATTAATGGTTGAAAATTGTGGGATTTATTTAAATGGGAAAGAAAGTGTTTATGTCTTTCAAAGTAGTCTCTCATGTGATGGTTGGAAAATAGTCAAAATAAATTAATTGAAAATAGAAAGGAAATTTCCAAGTGATCCAATGGTTGTGCTTAAGTCTTGAAAAGGCAAAATAATATAATGGATGAGATTAATCAAGATAAAGAGTATGGATTGTGCTTTCTCCTAGAGAGGAGACTTGTTTATTTGAAATGAATGGTGGAGATTTAATTCTCCCTAAGCACATGGATTGTGCTTTTAATGAATGGTGGAGATCCATTCTTGAAAATGGGAAAGTGCAGTATTTAAGGGCAAGTGAGGAGGACTTGTCTTCCTTTGGCCATTTGGAGAAAGAAATGAAGAAGGAAAGAAAGAAAGAGAGATAAGGAAGTCTCCCATGGAAGGAAAGGTGAAGAAGAAGAAGTAAGGGATCAAGGTAAGCTTTGTTCCTTCTTCACTTTATTTTAGTATGCTTGAATGTAAAGTGAGTTCTTGTTTGAATGCCATCTTAGATGGGAGAAGATGATGATGGAAGCTCTCTTAAAATGAAGATTTGAAGATTCAAGAAGAGGTAAGGGATGGCCCCATGGGAGGGTGGCCTTGCAATGTGTAGTAAGTATGGTTTATAAATGTATATGTTGCATTTGGTATGTTCTTTTATGTTCATGAGACTTATGGTCATAGGGTAGTTCGGGAACATGGTTGAAATGGTGGGTTGATGCCTCTAACCTTAGTGGGTTATGAGGGCAAAGAAACCTAGTCACACTTGCATGCATTTGGCATTATATAATCTTGTTATGTTCATATTTATTTTGCATTGCACCCTTATTGAGCTTAATAGCTCAAGAGCTTTTACCCTCACATACAGGTTGTGGAAGCATGGGAAAAATCAAGACAAGGTAGAATGGCATGTGGAGGCATGGAAATGAAGATTCAAGTGTGTTGTATGGCTTAGGGTACCTATTTCGAGTCATTTGACTTATGTAATGTAATGTATTTGGTTGCTAATGGCTTGTTAAAGCCTAAGATCATGTGTGTATTTTATATTTTGGGAGTGTTTTGATTTTACTTTAAAAATGAGATATTGGCTTATGGCATGCTGAGGCCTAAGTTATGGTGAAATCTCATTTTTGGTGTGTGTTGTGGGAAGCACCAAAGAAGTAAAAATAATATGAATTTTAGTGGTGAAATGAGGCTTTGGGAGGTGAAATGTGGAGATTTTTAATGCATTTATTTGGGGTGTGAATTCTGGAAAAATATGGGTTTAAAAGCCCATGAGAAAGAAAAAAAAAAAGGTGTGAAGATGCAGTAGGTGCAGCAGCAGCAGTAGGTGTTGGGTGCATCCTGGGCGCGCGCAGTCCGCGGCTAGTGCGCACTACCAATGCGCAGCTGGGCCCGGTGTGGGCCGAAATTTTTTTAAAATTTCAAAAATTTGGGAATTTTGGGGGCAATTCTTAATTGATTTTGGGCCCCGGAGGAATTTTCAAAATAAAGGGATTTTTCGGGCATTTTGAGAAAAAATGCCAAAATTTTAGAAAATTAAAAATGATGAGTTTTTCCTCCAAAAATTGGTAAAATCAATGAATGGATTGAATGGTGGATTTTTGGAGCCCGGTGAAATTCTTGGATGGAAAAAGAATTAAATATAAATGAGAAAATGGCAATTGGGCATCTTAATGAGATTTTCTTTTTAGCCAAGTGCGGTATGGTTAAGCCCAATTCTACTAGTGAATCCTAGGGTTGAGGGAAGGGAAGGACGAGCCTAGTTCTCACCTAGCACGTTTCATCTTGAAACATGGTTCGCCCTTCACCAAAGGCCGGGCAGGTGCACGACTCGGGTAATTGTTCACGAGTGGCACCCGTAAGTGGGAACGGGGCGTCATAGTATGAGAGGCTTAGTAAATTTCTCTTAGATAAAAGGTTCAAAAGAGGTCAAATACATACACCTTTATTCATAAGAAATCATGACAAGGATATACTCCTAGTTCAAATTTATGTGGATGATATCATATTTGGCTCCACAAATAAATCTCTATGTGATCAATTTGCAAATCTTTTGCAAGGAGAATTTGAGATGAGCATGATGGGTGAACTAAAATACTTTCTAGGATTGCAAATAAAACAAGAAGATGAGGGTATATATATCTCTCAACAAAAATACATAAGAGATCTTCTTAAGAGGTTTGATGTCCAAGATTGTAAATCTATGGCTACACCTATGAGTAGTTTACAAAGCCTAGATAAATATGAGTTAGGAAAAAATGTAGATAACAAGATTTATAGAAGTGTGATTGGCCATTTGGTTTATTTAACAGCCAGTAGAGCTGACATTATGTTTAGTGTGTGCTTGTGTGCTAAGTTCCAATCTAATCCCAAAAAATCACACTTAAAAGCAGTTAAGAGGATCTTGAGAGGATCTTGAGATACCTAAAAGGAACTACAAGCCTGGAACTATTTTATGTAAAATCAAACAACTTTGATCTAATAGCCTATATTGATGCTAATTATGATGGATATAAAATAGATAAAAAAAAGTACAAGTGGTTTATGTCAATTCTTAGGAAATTGCTTAGTATCTTGGTTAAGTAGGAAGCAAAATACGGTAGCTCTATCATCTATTGAGGCTGAATATGTTGCAGCTGGAAATTGTTGTGTTCAAATATTATGGATGAAGTATTAGGTAGAAGACTATGGCATAAGATTTCAAAACATCCCAATAAAATGTGATAATACCAATGTTATTGCTTTAACAAAAAATCTAGTGTTTCATGCAAGAACTAAACACATAAAAGTAAAACATCACTTCATTAGAGACTATGTTCAAAAAGGAGATATAAATCTTGAATTCATAGACACTAATCATCAAATAGTAGATATCTTTACAAAACCCCTTGATAGAGAAAAGTTTGAAAATTTTAGAAGTGAATTAGGATTAATTAAGTCATGACTGATGATCCTTGAGTTTGTATATTTTGTGCTCTCTGAAAATCTTTTTATAATTTAAATATTATATGTATATGGTTGATTTTATGGCCAAGTATCAGAATCTGTCGTCGAAATAAGATAATTTGTTGACAGAATGTTCATAAGCTAATATTTCATATGATAAAAACACATCTCTTTGTCGACCAAATTCTTGTATTAGTCGACAGAAGACCATCTTTTGTCAACCAAGTTTCCTAAAGTTAACAAGTTAGTCGACATAATGATATCGTTAGTCGACCAAGCATTTGTTTTAAGGCTATCGGTCGACAAAAGCCTAGTATCGGTCGACCAAGTTTATGTTTTCTTTTTTGTTGGTCGACAGAAGCCTAACATTGGTTGGCCAAGCTTGTGTTTTCTATTCTGTTAGTCGACAGAGCACTCGATGTTGGTCGACCAAGTGGGTCGATCTATTTAAGGGTTAGGCGACCATTCGCATTCCAAACCCTAGCCTTCTTTTAAATTCGGTCGATTATCTCTCTCTCTCTTTCTTGGTTCCTCCGATTCTAGCCTTCCTTTGTGCGATTTCTCTCCCTCAACTGCTCATCTCATTCCTTTGATCTCTCATTCCCTTTCTTCTTTTCATTCGAGGGCATTGGATTTCTCCTCACCAAGGGTATCCATTTCCATTTCTCATGGCAAGAACAAAGAATCATGCAAGGACAAACACATAGGCAAGGAACCGGCATCTTTAAGTCATCCGTCGCCTCTACCTACGCCTTAAATCTGTCCTTTCATTTCAGCAAGTCAATAAGAAAGGTATTCTACGAATTTTGATTCCAGAGAGATTATGGAAGGACGATATTTAGATATAGGGTTTTTAGAATCTACTAGTTTTCCATACATTGAAACTTTTAGGGATGTTTGGTACAGGAGAAATTTTAAGATTCTTAGGAATATTAGGTTGGGAATCTATATTTCCATGTTTGGTACAAATTTTTTATAAAAAGAATCCTTGAAAATAGGATTCTCGGGAATAATTTTTAAGCAACTTTCTCACAAAAAGATTTCCATAAGGGGGCTGGGAATCCAAGTTTCCCATGGACTTGGGAATGTTTTTAACAAAGAAAAAGACTAAAACATTCCTTACTCTTTTATAACTCCATACAAATATATTATATATATTTATATATTATATATTAAAAATAAACATATATATTATAATATATTTATATTATTTATTATAAAATATTAAAGTAGATATTCATACAAACATGTATATTATGTATATATATTATATATATACACACACACATATATACACATAATGTATAAAAAATGACATTTTTTTTACTTCTTAAAGATGTTGTGGGTCTTAATATTTTATATAGTCGAAGGAATTTATCATTTTTAAATAAAAAATCAAATCGGGGTAATTTTGAAAAAAGAACATGAATTTCTAAAAATGTTACATTTAAACCAAACATAGGAAATGTAAAATTCTCATAAAAGAATACTTAACATTCTTGGGAATATTTAAACCTAACCAAACATAAAATTGTATAAATCTTGAGAATCAAAGATTTCCACAAGCATTCCCAAGAATTATGAATCCCAAGAATTTAAAAACTTCTCTCATATCATACGCCCCCTTAAGGAATTTGGTTGGTGGAATTTTTTAACTATCCATAGGAGTGTCTATGAGAACTTAGTCAGGGCTTTTTATTCAAATGCCAACAATATGTATCATAAACGTCAATCAGATAAGAAATTCAAGACCAATATAGGGGATACGAATTTTGAAATTCCTACTCTTGTGGTCCATAACAAGTTTGGAATTCCGTTGGAGGGTGAAGATTATGCTTCTTGGACCCAAGATTATGTTAAGGCAAGTCAAGAAGTCATTGGAGATAATACCCTCACCACTAGAATCACTGACACGGTAACACCCCCTCTCCTAGCACTGCCCAAGAAGTGTTACTGGGGAAAAGACTGAAATAAGAAAAACTCATCATCAACTGAAATCAGATACCATAAATAACTTAACAGGTCATAACTAGAAGCGTCTCAAACAACTGTAATAAAAACTCTAAATCCAAAACAAACTGGAAACATAATCTACTGACTAAAGAAAAAATCCCTCAACTGATATATAAAGTAATCTAAACTGACAAGACACTATAAAACTAACAACTCCCAGAAATTTTTGGTCTTGAGCGACTCCACGTACACACACTACTGACCACTACTGCTAAGCCTCACATCTGGTACTCCCCTACTAGGACCTAGAATTGTGAAGAGTACAAGATGAGGTACAAAGCTTAACAAGTAAAAAGCTGGAAAGAATAACTGAAGCTGAATTGAAAAATATCAGTATTGATTAAATATTTACTGAACTTGTACTGAGTATAACCACTATTTGTTTGCATTCACAAAATGTAATGCATATAAACTGTAAACTAAATGCAGGTATGCAACTTTGGCTCATAGGCCCACATAATTTGATAACACATACATGCCTAATTTGAGTCCTGCATACATAAAAACTATAAGCACATACTGTGGGCAATATGCCCCTAGCCCCTTGGTCGACATTAAGCGAGCAAAACATAAACTAAAACTGAAATTGATGGGATCCCCGCGGACTAGCCGCCTGGCGTGCATAATGCAATACTCACATACATGCTAGCACACAATATGTAGTTCTCCATAGAAAGTCATGCTCAATGCTCATACCAGAATGTATGCACATATCATCACATGTCATATAATAATGCTAAATATGTCATATGATCATCATCAATTATATTGGAATACAAAGATTTACTTGTATTTTCCCTTGAAATGCAAAATTTATTGCTATTTATTTAATTATTTAGTTATTTATTTATTTTGTGGGTTGCAACATGAAATCTTCCCAAGGGGGTCATCCATCATAGAACTACTCCCACCCGAGCACGCTTAACTTTGGAGTTTTGAAAATATTGGAAACAAATATGAGAAGGATGAAAATTTGGTGTAAGTGTTATACACCATAGGCCTATTTGGATATGGAATTGGCCCATTCGGATACAAGACATATGAACTTTTGATGGGTTGTGAGAGCCATCTGAATAAGCAAAGTCTCATCCGGATACAAGACACAAACATAATTGGACACATCCGGATACACACACAAAGTATTTGGATATCACTCATGTAATACCACAAATTTTTAAATTCAAATATGAGGTGATATCTAAGGTTATTAGGTTCTAATACTTGAGGAAATAAGTGATTTCAAAGGATTGTAGAAGCCTTAAGACAACGGTTTAGTTTCTGAACCAGTGGTAAAATCGTAAATATTGAAGTCAAGTAAAAGTGTAATTTATCTAAAATTTGAGGGTGCTAGGTGTAATTTATCCATTTTTTAGGAACCAAAAAGTGCAATTTAAAAATAGCCCAGGGACCAAGTTGCAAGGGTCTAACTGCATTTTCGTGAAAAGTTCAGGCCAAAAGCATCGTTTCTTAAAACTTTAAAAATATCTTGGATTTCAAACTCAAATTAAATGTAGTTTTGGGTAAAGTCCAAGTCCAAAGTCTTTTGCTTAGCCTCCAAGTTGCTTAGCCTCCAAGTGGGACACATGGCACATTTTGGTTGGATGCAAATGGGAGAAATGATGAACCTTATCACTTCACGACACGTGGCGCGATTTGGTTCACTGAAGTTCCCTATAAATAAGGGCTTTAGGGTTATTCATTTTGGACATTCTTCAAGAGGGGAAACGCTACAAAAATAGAGGGAAGGTTCTGCCAAAATCTAGGGAGAAAATTGAAGAAGAAACAAGGCTTATCGAAAAGTTTGAGTCTCTACAGTAAAACATGCCAAATGTTTGCAAAACTACAAGGTAAGTCTGATTTCTTTCCATAATCTAGTAGAGGGATGAAAAAGGAGCATGTAGGAAAAATGGGGGTTAAATTGGAGTTAAAACGAGAAAGTTATGGCCGAAAAATCAAGAAGAAGTGAAGCTGTACGATTTTTAAGGAAGGCTTGTGCAGCTCACGCGCTAAGGGGATGCACGTGTGAGCACGTCAGCCATCTTTTGGCAGCACGTGAAGGCGCGTGAGACCCCCCTCTTAACCTACAAGTTTGTAGAGTTAACCCTCTTTCAGTTACCTACAACCTTATATAAAAATATGTTGAGTTGGGTTACGAAACTTGTGATATTTGCATAAAACCATTCCCGAATGCTGGGAATAGTGCACCGACAATCCCAAACCAGCAAGGTGAGTGTTTCTTGCATACTTTTGTTACATCCCGGTCATTTTGGCTTCATTGGGTAAGGGTGTTGACTTGCATATCATGCCTTTGTGGCTTACACGTCCTATTTTCCCTTAGTTACGAATATTCCTTCTACTTTGTCATATATCATGTTCGTGTTGGTGACTGTGGCTAGTTTTAGGCTATCATGGAAGATCTCGTGCTCTTAGAATGAGCCAAGGGGTGACTATGATAACCGCGGGGGTGATTGCAACACCCTGGCATTGCTACCACAGGGGTGGATTTTATAATGGCATTATTGTATTTGTACGCACATACCTTTCCTTTTCTAATTCACTCATTTAGATGTCATTATCTAACTCGTGTGTTTCATACCCCTAGGACATTTAACATCCCAGGTTTATCAGAAGTGCCAAGTGTTCCATGTTCTGGCTCGAACAAGGGCAAACAAGTGGTACTTGGCTAGCTTTGGGTTTTGTAGCCAGCTTGGGGTTTTATTTCATTATGTAATTCAAGTGATGTATTGTAATAGCAGCTAGGATGCTAGAACTTGTATTAAATGCGTGGGTTGTGTTGGGGTAGTATCTTAATTGGTGCACTTCAAATGTTGTATGGGGAAGTTGCAATGATGATGGTTTATTTGCTAGCTTGGGCATGTGTTGTAGTTGTACCTACTGTGGTGTGTTGAGTCTTTTGGAGTATTGAAAGTCGTGAGCATTTCTTGTACTTGTAAAGAAAATATAGTGGAAACCCCTTTATTTAACTTTGGTTAAGCTTTCAGGTTCGATCCAATGTTTCTATTGATAAGGGTTTCCATAACACCCATGGGTGATGTTTTCTTATATTTTAAGTTATTGCATACTTGGAAAAATGGGGCGTTACAAGTCACAAAAAGCCTTAGACTCATCCGGATACAACACGAAGCATCCAAATATCACTCATAGACAACTAAAAACATCCGGGTACAACTCAAGGCATCCAAATACTACTCACAATCATTGTTGGACACATCCGGATATGAAAACGAAGTATCCGGATATCACTAGGCCATCCGAATATGAATAAAAGCTATCCGGATACCACTCACATGAATCTTTTTTACTCATCCGGATAGCCTCTAACCCATCCAGATGCTACTCACATGCTCTGAAAAATCTATCCGAATATGAAAGAACTCATCTGGATGTCTGTAACCTGAAAACCAGAAACGAACGAACACAGAGACTCCGTTCTTAAACAAATCTTAATAAAACTACATCATTCTGAATTAAAACTTAGGAAAACAAGTCCCAACTGATATGAAACAACTTTAGGGATGATTCAATGATGATATTTAATTGAATTGCTATAAAGAAATCATGCATGAACTGATATAAACTCACTGTATATGCATATATATATATATAACGTATCTGAAAATAGAACTGATACAACTTGATAATTAGAGCAATTAATCTGGAATAACTGAGTTCGAATGCTAATATACTCCCGTAAGAAAGGATTACAAGGAGAAGAAACTTACCTTTCGATTCTCTGATCGGATTCAACCGCTTCTAATGAAAATCTCCTATGCAAAACTTGAACCCACTCTTGTTGCTTCTTGGCTTCCTGCTCCTTCACGGCATGAGGAGAAAAACTTATGCTATATGAGGATATATATATATATATACAAGCCTATAGGAAGCCCTAGATATCCCTCTCCTTCTCCTACTATAACTAAGAGGCTTTAATCCCAATCCTCTCACGAATGGATTCATCAATCTCTTAATCACAATAACTCTATTTAATAATTAAATTCTAATAACAAATCCTTAAATGACCATCATGTCCTTTCATTTAATTTCCACACTAATTAAATAGAATTAAATGCTCTTCTCTTAATTAAAATCTCTAAATTGCCACATTAAATAATTAATTAGCCAAATCTTTTAAGCAAAAACTTAAATAAGAAATTAAATAAATTCTAGACCCTCTAATGGGTCATTACAGACACAAACCTGATGGGCTTGAACACTAGGCTCTTACATCTTATTTGTTGCCAAATGATATATCCTAAAAATGGTAGTTTCTCATTTGTCACTAGAATGGATTTATGATTGCTACAATAAATTAAGGCTAAGAGAAGGCCAAATTTGTGTCTGTTGATGATAAACTTGATGATAGAATCATTTACTAGGAAAAATAGATCTTTGCCCTATGGTATGGCTGTTAGTGAATTATTGGATAAAGATGTGGGAAATTTGGACAATGAGAGAAAAACCTATCTAACCCCATTTCAACACATAAATGGAAACACAGCCATTAGAATTGGATTTCACAAGGTGAATGAAGCTGGGGTAAAGTCTGAAAAGGCAAAAAATAATGAGAAAAAAAAGAGAAAAAAATTTGAAGGTCCATCAATAGAATCTTTAGATGAGGTAGTGGTTCAGGGGCTAACAAATCTCAAGATGGATATTGCAAGGGTAGACCACAGCTTCTCAGAATTTAGGAAAGAAGTCAGAGCTGATTTGCAAAGCCTTCATCAGCGGCAGCAGGAGATGTCATCTCAGCTGGGCCATCTCGTGCAGATGATGCTCACCTAGTTTCCTTCTCTTCCTACTCCATTAGCATCTCTGTCATCCACTTCTTCTCATTCATCTAATCCATCTTCTCCCTCCTCTATTTCCCCTGATCCTTAGATGTTACTTTTATCATATATTTATTTCTATGTATGTTTTTCTTAATGGTTATCCTTGAGACATATTTCACATGTTGTGTGCATGACTGTTGACTTTAAATTGTGAATGGTGAATACCCTATTTATGCAAGTCATTGGATATTTCCTCATTTATTTTGTTGTTCTGTTTATGCAATGGGAAGCTTATCTTACTTTCCAATTCTTTTGAAGCCCTATCTTATGGGGGAGTTTGTCTCTTTATGCATCATTCCTTTTTATTATAACAAAAAGGGGGGAGAAACATTTAGTTAAAATTGAAATTAATTTTCTCTACTTAATGTGTTTTGTCATCATCAAAAAAGGGGAGATTGATATCTTACTCTTGTGATCAAATGGTTTTGACAATGACAAATATAATGTCAAATGATGTAAGTATCATTAAGTTTGGAATTAATGTATTCTATGTATTCAAAAATCAATTTCATGAAGTTTCCCAAAAAGAAATTAATGTCAAAACAATTATATGAGCCTATGTCTCAAATTAAATTTGTAAATTGGTTCAATTCTAAAAGCAAATCAAGTCAACAAGATATTTAAATTTAAAGTTTATCCTGATCGACTAAGTTAAAGGCTTTGTCGACCAACAATATACCTGTTTATGTCTTGGTCGACTAAACTATAAGCCTGGTCGACTAAGCTAAAAGATTTGTCCACTAACAGTGTTTTTTTCTTTTTTCATGACTTGGTCGACTAACTCTTTAAGTCTATTGATAGAAGGATTGCCTTGGTCGACTAAGTGTCATGCCTATTTTTGTCTTGGTTGACTAAGTGTTATGCTTATTTTTGTCTTGGTCGACTAAGTGCCTTGTTGTTTTTATGATTTGGTTAACCAACCTATTTTGTCTATCAACCAACCTTATCATTTTATCAAATTTTGTCAACTAACCATTTTCATCTGTTGATTAAGTCTCTTTTGCTGAAATTATAACGACTAGTTTTTGTCGCATTTAATGATCGGCCAACCACCCCAATGGCTCAATTTTTGTATTTATCTACCATCAACTATAAATAGGTGCAGGGAGAATTGATTAAAGGTTGTTGGAAACATTTAATATCTTCAACTATCGAGCTTTCAAGTTTACATCGAGCGTTAAACTCTTTTCTCTCTGTATTTATTTTTTTGAGGCTTTGTATCTACACTGTTACATTCATTGTAAGCCTCAATTTTTCAGTTCAAGAGAGCTTATAACTCAGAGTTGTACTCTTAGATTCTCATTCTCATTTTACTTGTATTTGACCTAGTGTAAGCTAGAGGGCCCATTAGATTGGGAGGCTTGTAAGTTTCCTAGTCACTGACTAGAGGACTTACTTGGTTTGAGTAGGGGTTGATAGTGGATTCACTTTAAATCCTTAGTGGGTAGCTAAGGTAGTGGACTAGGCTTGGAAAGTCGAACCACTATAAATCGTCGAGTGTTTGTGCTTTTTTATTTTGTTTGTCCTTATAAGCATCTGTATATCCCCTACTAAATTTGTTCTTTTAACCCCTTATCTATAAAGATTTCGTATTTATTATTTTCAAAACAAGATTGTTTTTACACGGTTGATACCTCATCGTGTCATTTTAAGGTCTTGAGATTCAACAAATCTGTAGTCTTCACAGACATCTCTATTTCTCAAAAATTATTTTTATTATACCAATTCACCCCCCTCTTGGTATGTGCCGTAGCACTTTCAATCCTATCAGAAACATGCATAGAAACATAACAGATTTTCAGAAGGATTTACTTGAAAGCACAATCCATAGCATGTTTACATCATAACTTATTTACACTTACAATCCAAATATGGGGTACTTTCTTATTTACATTATGTATTAAAGTAAATGGAAGGTAAAATCCATTTACTTTAATACATAATGTAAATAAGAAAGTATCCCCCATTTGGATTCAATAAAATATCTAAAAAGATCAAAATCCATAACATTAAGAAAGTAAAATTTTGATTTTAGTACAAACTCAAGATTTAGTAATATTACTACCTCCAAAATATTTACTTTCTATTTTATGAAAAATTCATTAAAAATCATTTTAATATCAATGGATATTAGATATCAAAATACCAGGAAATAGTTTCCCAAAAAGAAAATATTTTCAAAACATGTTCTAGTTGGTCTTTTGTTTTAGAACAATTTTAGCTTTATGTTCACCAACGATTTCAAGGTTAATTTTGAAAATCACTTCAAGAGATTCTTTTTAAATCATAATACTTGTTTTTGCAAATCTCCATATGTATAAGAATGAACTTAACTTAGTTTTCATTTGAACAAAATAATACTTGATATTGAAATTGATATATGTTGAAAACCATAACCTTGACTCATGACTTAGGGATTAAACCAATAGATGTTTTTCATCATCAAAACTAATATACAAAAATGTGCAACATCACATTTTGGTTCTATTTGGCTGATTTACTTGTGGATTAAGCAAATGCAATTTTTTTTATTTTATTTTTATGTCTGGTTTATAGTGTTAAATGTGAAGGACTACTTATTTTACTTAATTTGCTATAATTTGCATATGATTAGGGGGTATGAGAATGTCAGGCTTTGGTTGGGTGACAATTAATTTGCTTTGATTTCAATTTTTCTTCACTGTAATTATATGTTCATTACTAGAATTAAACACATTTTGGTTGTTTATACTATAGTTTTTGTCTACTATGTATGTTTTAATTCCCCAGTAATGTTATTCATGTGTGATATGTCTATTTTAAAACATAAATTGTGTTATAACTTTGTACTATGAAAATTTTCTGCAAACAATCCACGTTAGAGTTAGGCAATGGTCTTGAGAGGAACCTTGCATTGCCAGTGCCTACCTTACCATGTGGAAATACACCTCCATGTTTTATAGGGTATGCAATTAACATGATAAATCTTGGCTTCCATCATATGTATACAAGCATTACAGAGTGACTATCATAGATGGAAGACAGTGGGCACAGTCGTTGAGGAGATATAAGGCATGGGAGTACTTCCAGTAGGGTTTGAGAAGCCTTGCTACAACAAATTGCCTTGAAGAAGGAGATGTCATCAAGCTATGCGAGGCATGATGCCATGAATGGTGACCGTCCTTCCTGTCATGATCTGAAGGTTAATGGCATCTCTTTCTTCAAGGCAATTTGCTACAACAAGGCTTATTCAATCATGTGTAAATCACACCATGTGCCAAATTTTGTCAAGATTGTGTCGTTCATTAATTCCATAGTAGTTTCCCAGTTTTGTAACATGTACATTGCACAATGTGTGTTTAAATTCAAATTATTTTATATGATTCTTATGACCATTTTAGGTTGACATTCTATTATAGCAAAATTCAACATCAAACAATGTATATATTTTCAAGAGTGAATGTCTTTTAAACTGAATTAATGAGGATTGCTTCATTCATTTTGGGGTGACATTTCGATTCATGGAGTCTGAAAAATGGAACATACTATGAACATGGTTCTAATAGTATTGATACTGGTGGTGAAGAACAAATTGATCCATAATTAACATAGATTTATAATACAATCTAATACTGATGGCATGTGATTCGTGCTATACTTGCATTTTTTGTAAGTAATTAATGGTAGAATTTCTATTATATATGTGATTATATTTTATATAATTACATATGTTCTAAAGCATATATATTAATGATGTACCCGGAAAGACGAGGCAGGTAAAGCGGAGCCGAGGAAGCAAAAAAGGCCTTCTTGGCCCAGCCAAGGGGAAAGCCACTCGGCATAACCGAGTGGCCAAGGCCACTCGCAACAACCGAGTGGCCTAGGCCATTCGGCAACCCCCCCACTCGGCACAACCGAGTGGGGGGGCCACTCGGCCCTGCCGAGTGAGGGCCACATGCCGAGTGACCCTCATCTCACTCGGCCTAGCCGAGTGGGGTCCACTCGGCTAGGCACCCCACTCGGCTAGGCCAAGAGACCCCCACTCGGGTGATGACCGAGTGGGGGGTCACCCGACACCCTGCCGGATGACCCATTGGGATCGAAGATTCAGCCCATGGCCGCCCTTTTGACTAAACAAATGGGCCCCAAAAATTCTGAAACGGGCCCCGAGATCCCCGCCGAAAATATCGTGAGATCTCTCTCTCTCTCCTCCACTATAAATATAAGACCCAACTTTCATCACAAGGTACGCTATTTTGAGCAATTGAAGTACAATTTTCCATTTTCTCTCGAGATCTAATTTAAGCATCGGAGGGTTTGCGCGAGGACCTCCACCCGCACCCTAACGGTGCTCTCGTTTTGTAGGTCTCTCATCACCAGCAAGGCCTCTCGTCACTCCGAGGCCTCTCATCACTCTGAGACCTCTCGTCACTCCGAGGCCTCTCATCACCGGCAAGGCCTCTCGTCACCATCAAGGCCTCTCATCACTCCGAGGCCTCTCGTCACCATCAAGGCCTCTCGTCACCAGCAAGGCCTCTCGTCATCTCAAGGCCTCTCGTCATCCTGAGACCTCTCGTCACCCCGAGGCCTCTCGTCATTCCCGAGGCCACCAGATTACTTTGGGGCCACCAGATCATTAGCCCACAAGATCATCAGCTCAACAAACCATCAACTCCGTCGGCTTATCAGGCTTGGAATTCCATCAGATCCAATTCCTCGCCCAGATTCTCATCAGTGAAGGCACGACTCCCGAGACTCTTGCGTCTGTCCACAATTAAAAATAGATTGTTGTATTTTGGCAACAACAATTAGCGCCGTCTGTGGGAAACGCAAGACAAAAAGTCAACTTAAGAATGGCAAACACCCGTGGACACCGACGAACTCTCTCTCAAGGTGTAGAAACACGCCTACCACCACGAAACACTCAGCAACAGGGAGCGTCTCCTCCCCCTCATAATGCTCAAACCGAAGGAGGTGATCGCTCCATTTCTCCCAGCCCGCCAGTGGGGAACTAATCAGTCCCACCACCACTACTTATCGGCTCAAGGTCACCTCCTACTGATCAAGCTGGGGCTTCACGATAGCCATCACGCACGGTACCGTGGGAAGAGTATGAAGCATTGAGATAACAACACGTTGAGGGCATGCAAGCACTTTGAGACATGGCTGGTATCCTCCAAGGTATGATGCCTGTAGGGACATTACCTGATACTCTGAAAAAGTTTATGTCATCCCCAGAACCTCAACCTGAGGTAGGGGCCGATTCCTACCAAGAAGCCACTCCCGATTCTCATTCTCGATCTACACCTAGACGAGAGGGCAGGCCTAGGTCACCACCTCCAAGAAAGAACCCTCATTCCGTACCTCGAAGAAATGAAAACCCCATAATGGAAAACAGAACCAGAAGCCCTCAAAGATGGAGGTATCATGAAACAATGGCCAGTACGCCAACAAGACATGACAATCAGACAACAGCTACTATGAGGGATGATATGAAAAGAGTAGTAGAAGAAGTGCTTGAGCGGAAAAAGTTGATCCCTACAACAGAAGAGAACCAACGAAGAAAAAGTCCTTTTACGACAGATATATTGGAGAGACCGCTACCTCGAAAATTCAAAATGCCACAAATAACCCTCTACTCAGGAAAAGACGACCCATATGATCATGTTCAGAACTATGAGTCACTGATTATATTGCATGGATGGGATGACGACATAATGTGCTGAGCATTTTCCTTAACACTGTCAGGACGTGCCCGAACATGGTTTAACAGCCTTCCAGAAGCCTCTATTTCCTCATTTGGACATCTTAGGACAGAGTTTACCAAAGCTTTTGTGATTAACAGTCGAAGGAAAAAGGATGCCACCTATTTGCTCAGTATACGACAAGGGAATAAGGAATCCTTATGACAATTTGTGGATAGATTCCGTAATGCCACCCTTGAAGTCCTTGACTTGCCGGCCCAAGTGGCAGTATCAGCTATGCTCCAAGGAGCGCGTCTCGCTTCTCTCCAAGAATCACTTTCTTTAGACCCTCCAATGTCCCTAGCCGATCTATTTGTCAGAGCAAACAGGTATATCCTCCACACTGAAATTATGAGAAATGTGGCAGGGAATGAAGACAAAGAAAAGAAGAGAAAGGAGCGAGAAGGGGAAGAAGAGTCTATCTGACGACAAGAAAGGGTTAGGCGTCCGAATGTACCTAAACCTCACTTTAATCATTATACTCGGCTTTTACAGCCCCGATCAACTATATTAGCTGCAGTCAAGGGAGAAAGACTCCTTAAACTACCCGCAGAGTTGACCGACCTATGGGGAAAAATCAAGGAGAGTATTGCAAGTATCACCGAACTCTGGGACATTCCACTGATCATTGCCGAGAATTGAAAAACTAGATTGAGATGCTCATCCGTGAAGGGCACTTGCAAAGATATGTGAGAAATGAGGAAGAAGAAAACAGGGAACCCCGGCAAAGGGAAGACAGGCGTGATGGGCATGAAAGGCCAAACCCAAGGCAACAAGAGAGAGGAAGAGATCATCGGCAAGATACTCATATAGACAATGAGCCGACCCAATAGGCCATTCACGTTATTTCAGGGGGGGAAACCCTAGGTGGAGACACATCAGCCTCCCGAAAGGCATACGCACGTCAAGCCTACCAAGTTAACTCAGTGATGGAAGTAAGAGATGATGAAGAGCCAATCACCTTTGCCCCAACTGATCGAGGTGATATAATACTCCCACATGATGATCCCATGGTTATCTTAGCAGACGTGGCCAAGCACCCCATCAGCAGAATTTTAGTGGACAGTGGCAGTTCTGTCAATCTGATTTACTGGAACTGTTTTGAAGAAATGCATTTATCCCATGATCGATTGAGGAAAGTATCCTCACCTCTGTATAGCTTTACGAGAGAAGCAGTACCAGTTGCAGGATCTATTCAATTACCTACCACGTTAGGTGAAGACCCCCAACTTGTAACTCAACAAGCGAATTTTATTGTGGTTAAAACTTCCTCGGTGACATACAATATGATCTTGGGACACCCATTACTCAACGATCTAAGGGCCGTGGTATCCTCATGCTATCTATTGATGAAATTCCCCACACCCGCTGGGGTGGGACAGGTTAGGGGAGATCAAAAGAAAGCACGAACTTGCTATGTGTCGTCTACAAAAGGGAATAGAGCTGAAGAAACCTTATCCATAGCCGAGAAAGCCATACATAAATCCCTAGAGGAAGGAGCTGCACGTAAACCTCAACCTGTTGAAGAATTAGAAGTAATACACCTGAGTGAATCAGATTCTAAGAAAGTGGCGTATGTGGGATCCCAACTTTCGAAACGTGTGAAAGAAGAAATCACCAGATGCCTGCAAGAAAATTCAGACGTGTTTGCTTGGAAACTGAAGGATATGCCAGGGATCAGTCCCGAAGTAATATGCCACCACTTGAATGTGGATCCCTACTTCAAGATAGTTCGACAAAAGAAGCGAAACATTGCCCCTGATAGGCTACATGCGCTAGAAGAGGAAGTTGACAAATTGCTAAAGGTGGGATTCATTCGAGAAGTATTGTATCCAGAATGGTTGGCCAATGTTGTTATGGTCCCAAAACCTAATGAAAAATGGCGTGTTTGTGTGGATTTCACCAATCTCAATAAGGCGTGCCCCAAAGACTCCTACCAACTACCATGGATCGACCGCCTCGTGGATGAAACATTTGGATACCAGTTTTTAAGCTTTTTGGATGCATTCTCAGGATACCATCAAATAAGGATGTATCCTCCAGACCAGGAAAAGACGTCATTCATCACTGAAAAGGGGACATACTGCTACCAAGTCATGCCTTTTGGACTTAAGAATGTCGGAGCCACTTATCAGCGCATAGTGAATAAGGTCTTTAAAAAACTGTTGGGCGACACAATGGAAGCCTATGTTGACGACATGATAGTGAAAAGTCGAGAGAATGAATCCCATGTAGAAAAGCTAACGCGGGTGCTTGGGGTCTTTAGGCAATACAACATGCGGTTAAATCCAGCGAAGTGTGCATTTGGAGTACAGTCTGGAAAATTCTTGGGATACATGATCACACAAAGAGGAATCGAGGCGAACCCTGAGAAAATTCAAGCAATATTGGATATGGAACCACCCGCATCAACTAAAGAAGTTCAACGATTGACAGGGCGAATGGCAGCTTTGGGACGTTTTCTCTCCAAGTCAGCCGAAAGGGAGCTACCCTTCTTGCGAACACTAAGAGCAGGGATGAAGCATTGAAGCATTGAAAGAATATTTGAGTGGACAGAACAGTGTCAAAAATCATTCGAAGCATTAAAAGAATATTTGAAAGGAGTTCCCTTATTAACACAACCAGAGACTGGAGAGACGTTGTACTTATACTTGGCGATCAGTGATGAAGCCATCAGTGCAGTATTAATCAGGAAAGAGGGACAGGTGGATCGACCAATATATTATGTCAGCAAGGTATTACAAGGCCCCGAGACACATTATCCCGTGGTGGAGAAAATGGCATTGGCCCTGCTAAATGCATCCAGGAAGTTGAGGCCATACTTCCAGGCCCATTCGATTATCGTACTTACAGATCAGCCTTTACGAAGTATTTTACAAAAACCCGAATGTTCTAGTCGCCTTACCAAATGGTCCATTGAGTTAAGAGAATATGATATCCAATATCAACCTCGACAAGCTATAAAAGGACAGGCGCTGGCTGACTTTATTATGGAATGCACTCACTGCAGCAAAGTAGGAGAAAATGAGCAGGCAGTATGGTTGTTGTTTGTTGATGAAGCATCTGGTTCACAAAGAAGCGGAGCTGGAATAGTACTAGTATCCCCTGAGGGAGAAACATTGGAATATTCTCTGCGATTTTCTTTTTCAAGTACCAACAATGTGGCTGAGTATGAAGCCTTAATCGCCGGAATGAGGATATCAAAGAAATTGGAGGTAACACGATTGGTTGCCCATAGTGATTCTCAGTTAATTGTGCAGCAGTTTCAGGGACAATTTGAAACCAGGGAACAAATAATGGCTCAGTACTTGCGCAAAGTCAAAGACCTGGCCCAAACATTCTAGAGCTTCCGATTAACACAAATAAACAGATCCCTTAATGGGCACGCTGATGCTTTATCTAAATTAGCATCCATTAGAGAAATAACAGGAAGAGCAGTATTTGTGGAAATGTTACACCATCCGAGTATTGAAGAAAAGGAAGTATCATGTGTTGAGACGGGGACAGACTGGAGATCGCCCTTCTATCGTTATCTCACTAACAATGAATTACCAGACGATCCACGAGAAACGAGAAGGCTTAAGATGCGGGCTTCAAGATTTACCATCATAGATGGGATATTATATAAACGAGCTTACACTACACCTCTTCTCAAATGCTTAGGCCCTCAATAGGCCGAATATATCCTAGCAGAGGCTCATAGTGGAATGTGTGGAGAACATCTGGGAGCAAGAGCTCTGGCAACCAAATTATTAAGAGCTGGGTTCTTTTGGCCCACACTAAGGTCAGATGCACTGAAGAAAGTCAAGTCATGTGACAAATGCCAACGACATGCTCCAGTCCAATCTGCTCCAATATCCCAGCTGCAGCTTACGTTCCAACCTATACCGTTCGCTTAGTGGGGCTTGGATATCTTGGGACCTTTCCCTCAAGCACCCGGGCAAAGAAAATTTTTAATAGTAGCTACTGACTATTTCACCAAATGGATTGAAACTGAGCCGTTGGCCACTATTACAGCACGAAAAGTAGAGGCAATGGTGTGGAAAGACATTGTTTGTCGGTTTGGAATACCCAGAATCATCGTCACAGATCATGGGAAACAATTCGATTGTGACTCTTTTAGAAACTTTTGTGACAATCTAGGGATTCAACTAAGATTCGCCTCGGTGGCGTACCCCCAACCCAATGGACAAGCTGAGGTTAGTAACCAAACCATATTACACGGCTTAAAAACTCGACTTGAAGGAGCCAAAGGCACATGGGCAGACGAACTACCCACCATTTTATGGGCTTATCAGACGACTAGCCGAGTCGCTACTGGAGAAACTCCATTCAATATTGTATATGGGACAGAGGCCTTAATCCCCATAGAAATTTCTGCGAAGTCCCCAAGGTTAATGGCATATGAAGAGGAGGATGGTGTGAGGAATTCTGAAGCATTGCGAGAAAATTTGGATCTGATTGAAGAGTAGAAAGATAACGCTGCCATGAAGATAGCCGCATATCAGAGAAGAATAGCCAGTTATTTCAATTCTCGGGTTAAGAATAGACCCATGAAAGAAGGAGATTTAGTACTTCGAAGATCCGTTGTAACCAACGCACTAAAGGAAGATGGAAAGCTACGAGCCAATTGGGAAGGACCATATCGTATCCTAAAGCTGATCGGACCCAACACTTGCATTTTACAAACTCTTGTAGGTGATACCGTGGGAAAAACATGGAATCTGAATTATCTGAAGTTGTAGACAAACGATGTACCTGAGCAACTATCTGCAATAATATAAGTCCTAAACAGGACCGTGGACGTAGGCACACTTTGCCGAACCACGTAAAAATGCTTGTGTGTGTATGATTGCCATTTTAAATTTACAGAAACGCGATCAAGCCCGTTGTCCTGCCTACAACCCGGCAACGAGGTAAAATTCGATCAAGCCCGTTGCCCCGCCTACGGCCCGACAACGAGGTAAAATGCGATTGAGCCCGTTGTCCCGCCTATGGCCTGGCAACGAGATAAAATTCGATCAAGCCCGTTGCCCCGCCCAGGGCCCGGCAACGAGGTAAAACACGATCGAGCCCGTTGCCCCACCTATGGCCCGGCAATGAGATAAAATTCGATCAAGCCTGTTGCCCCGCCCATGGCCCGGCAACGAGGTAAAACACGATCGAGCCTGTTGCCCCACCTATGGCCCGGCAACGAGGTAAAATTCAATCAAGCCCGTTGCCCCGCCCATGGCCCGGTAATGAGGTCAAACGCAATCGAGCTCGTTGCCCCGCCTATGGCCCAGCAACGAGGTAAAATTAGATCAAGCCCGTTACCCCGCTTACAGCCCGGCAACGAGGAAAAATATGCTCAAGATTGCCACGTTCATAATTCAAGAATGAAAGAGTAAATCAAGCAATAAAAGAACAGAGCACGTTGGATAGAACCAAGAAGAAAATATTTCATTGATAATGCAATAGTTCTCCTACACAAAAAAAAAAAAAAAGAGAGAGGCAACAATAACAAAAAATGAACTACAATGGGGACCTACTCGCGAGAGCGAGATCTGCGAGACGAACGCCGAGTAGATCCAAAGGACACAACAGGAACCTCAGGAGACGCTGTGGGAAGTTCCCTTTCCTCAGCCTCGACCGTGTGAGGGAGGTCTTCAACAACTACGCCAGAAGCTTCTTCAATGGCTTTGGGATCGGCCGTCGCGCTTCCTTCCCCACACTTAAAAGGAAACGGAACCCAGGGGCCCATCAAATTATCCAAATCATCCACCAAGTAAGAGTCCAAGTAAGAAGAAGGACTCAGGGGCTCATTTGGTTCATATTGACGCCAATCCACTTCATGAGACTCTTCAACCTCGGGGGTAAGAAAAAGTTCAGGAAAACTCTCTCCTGGGAGCTGAGACTCCAGATGGGCGCGAGCCAGATAAAACCCATATTTCAGGAAGCCTAAAGCATATCTTCCCTTCCTATCCTGACAATCTTTTGAGAGACGATATTCCTTCACTGCTTGAGCTCGAATATCCCGGGCATCCCTACGGCTTATCTTCAGTTCAGACAGGCGTAGGGAGTGTTCCTGCATAAGCGCTTCATGTCGTGCCATCAACTCCACATTCTTTTGCTCTTCAACTCCAAGTTTAGAGCGTAAATCTTGAATCTCCCCGTGGAGGCTCGAGGTACCAGCAGAAGCCTTAGACAGTCGATCACTCATACACCCAATCTCTTCCTCCGCATTCTTCTTCCCAAGCTCTGCCCGACGAGCACGACCCTTTAGCTCTTGACGCTCCTCATTCCAGGAAGTTTGGCGTCACCTCCAATCTGACATTTGGGCCTCCACCTGCTCACGATAGGCCTTGTCCCTAGCATTGGAAGGGACCATCCCCTGGATCCCTTACACCAGAAGCCGCTCTACCTCATCCCTGGTTTGGGCATAGTTACCACCAATAAACCGTCGTTCTTCTCGAGGAAGAATGGTGGAATAAATGAGACGAGCATCAATTCCTGGTTCAGTGACGGAGTCTGTCTCTAATACCCCCGGAGAAACTTCAAAGTCCCGACCAGTGAGTTTCCTACCATCTCCGAGAATCATAGTATGTCTCATATCGCCTGAAGGGGGAAGTGTAGGAGGTGGCCTCAATGACTTCTCGCCTTCAAGACGGCGATGATCCTTCCTATTAGGAATCACGGGATGGCGACATTCTTCCTCCACCCGAGCCATATCACCAGCAAATCGAGAAGACGAACTTCACCCTCCTCGAGAATTGGGAGCAGGAGATGGGATATTGACAGCTTCTTCATGAGAAAGAGGAATTGAGGGCGGACTTTCCGTATGAGAAGGAATCTCAGCACTCGAGGGGTCACTTCTCGGGCGATGCTGCCTTTCCACCCCTGTGGGAGAAACGCCAGCAGGCCTACGTGATTGAGGAGGACGAGAGCTTGTAGCTCCCTCGGTACTTGGGGGAGGAACCCCGGACGTCGTCGCAGCATGCGCCTCCTCTTCATGGTGGAGTCTACGTAGCTCCCTTAACCTACTCAATCCAGCCATCTCTGCAAAAATCAACGCGAAGCAAAACCTTCAATATGGGAAAAACAAATACAATAAAGAAGAAAGGAAGGCAATGTCAAAAAGATATTCTACCCCCAAGAGTGTTTTCCTCCTGAGGATCGAAAGGAGGATGCGAAGACGATTCAGGCATTTCCATCTCCTCCTCCTCGACTCCTTCCATTTCCTGGTTGGATAGTGTAGAAGACTGAAGAGGAGCAGTTGGCGTTACAACCCCCCAGCCCGCGATTCTGAAATTCCCCACCGTCAAGAAGCTCATCAAATCGACGGGGCCTTGTGCTGTCAGCATCTCTACAAGACGACGACATACACCCCGAACTTCCTTGCAAGGAGGGAACCCTTGGCTAGCATCCTGATGGTTCCAGTATAGAGGTGCATCCCATATAGGCGGAGGTTCTATCACTACCCATTGCTCTTCAAACCGATTGATCTTATTTGGAAGAGCGTCGAACAGCTCGGAGCCCGAAACCTTTTGGAGCGTATAAAGGGTACGGTTCTTGCTAGCTCTTCGCAATCGATAAAAACAACTGAAAAGCATCAAGGAAGGGGGTACATCCCTCTGCTGGCAAAGCACAGAAAAACCTACCATCTGGGCCCAACCGTTAGGGTGCAGTTGGGCAGGAACAATTTGATAATGACGTAACCATGCCATGGCAGGTGGAAGGGGAAAGCGAAGCCCCACCTCAAACGAAGCAAAGTGAATGCCCAGGGAGCCCTCATCTACTTGAGAAGGATCCAGCTCGTCGAGGCGAGGATACCTCACCATAAAACCAGAAGGTGTGGCGTTATAAATCTTCTCAAAAGCATCATATCGAAGTCGAGAACTTGAAGTGTCAGGGATGTGCGCGGGGCCAGGGGGTGATGCTGGTCTTCTCCTCGACATATTAAAGAAATTCGAGACAGTTACCTTGTTACAAACGGAAAAGACGGAAGGTCACAGCAAACAAAACACCTGCGCACAAAACAAAGAACATCAGTACGAGGCAAAAAAGAAGCAATCGAAGGAAAATCAAGTGATTAAAGGCATAAAAGGATGAGAGAAGGCTGGAACCACTCGACCACAACCGAGTGGAGGGATACTCGGTTATAACCGAGTGGCCTCGGCCGAGAACAAGGCCACTCGGTCATGATCGAGTGGCAACTCGTCACCCACCACGGCCACTCGGTCATGACCGAGTGGCCCCCAGTCGCACACACGGCCACTCAGTCATGACCGAGTGGCCCCCCAATCGCACCCTTCCATCGATAAAAATGAGATGTGGCCTAGAAAACGCGCCGAGACCTGAAAGAATTTGAGTTTGAAAGTGACACGCTTGAGAATTGAATGAAGACTTGAACCCCTATTTATAGGGGCTTTAAAAAGTGAAAAACACCGAAGCTTCCAAAAAGATACAGAAAACAAAGAATAAAAATGCCGAAAGGGTCTACCAAAGAAAAGCAAAGAAGGCAAAAAATCACGTTACAATTTTTGGGAAACTTGTACTCTTTTACCCGACCTCTCGACTAAAAGAGCAGGGAGCAATTGATGTACCCGAAAAGACGAGGCAGGTAAAGCGGAGCCGAGGAAGCAAAAAAGCCTTCTTGGCCCAGCCAAGGGGAAAGCCACTCGGCATAGCCAAGTGGCCAAGGCCACTCGCAACAACTGAGTGGCCTAGGCCACTCGGTAACCCCCCTACTCAGCACAACCGAGTAGGGGGCCACTCGACCCTGTCGAGTGAGGGCCACATGCCGAGTAGCCCTCATCTCACTCGGCCTAGCCGAGTGGGGTCCACTCGGCTAGGCCGAGAGACCCCCACTCGAGTGATGACCGAGTGGGGGGTCACCCGATAGGGTGTCGGGTGACCCATTGTGATCGAAGATTCAGCCCATGGCTGCCCTCTTGACTAGACAAATGGGCCCCGAAAATTCCAAAACGGGCCCCGAGATCCCCACCGAAAATATCGCCAGATCTCTCTCTCTCCTCCACTATAAATATAAAACCCGACTTTCATCACAAGGTACGCTATTTTGAGCAATTGAAGTACAATTTTCCATTTTCTCTCAAGATCTAATTTAAGCATTGGAGGGTTTGCGCGGGGACCTCCACCCGTGCCCTAACGGTGCTCTCGTTTTGTAGGTCTCTCGTCACCAGCAAGGCCTCTCGTCACTCCGAGGCCTCTCGTCACTCCGAGGCCTCTCGTCACTCCGAGACCTCTCGTCACCAGCAAGGCCTCTCGTCACTCCGAGGCCTCTCATCACCATCAAGGCCTCTCATCACCGGCAAGGCCTCTCGTCACCATTAAGGCTTCTCATCACTCCGAGGCCTCTCGTCACCATTAAGGCCTCTCGTCACCAGCAAGGCCTCTCGTCATCTCAAGGCCTCTCGTCATCCCGAGACCTCTCGTCACCCCGAGGCCTCCCGTCATCCCCGAGGCCACCAGATTACTTTGGGGCTACCAGATCATTAGCCCACAAGATCATCAGCTCAACAAACCATCAACTCCGTAGGCTTATCAGGCTTGGAATTCCATCATATCCAATTCCTCGCCCAGATTCTCATCAGTGAAGGCACGACTCTCGAGACTCTTACGTCTGTCCACAATTAAAAATAGATTGTTGTATTTTGGCAACAACAATTAACATAATGTATTAATTTATTCTTTTTAATATATTTTATGAGAGGTTTAGTGATAATGTTGATTTGGTAAAAATTTTGATACTATCTAAATCACTAAATTCATTAAAAAATTAATTTGACTTGAAATATAAAATAAAAGAAAATTAATTTCTCAAATTAAAGTCTCATAAACAACTGATCATACTACATACTTAACACTTCATAAGTTTTTACGAGTTCAGCCTCGATTTTAGTGTTGAACCCTTAGATCTGTAGTACTTCATCCCTAGGCATGTGCACAAAAAAATCTTAATTTCACACATGTTGTTCAGAATAAATAATGTAAATCAATTTTAACCAACAAATAGGACAGCGTTTTGCCTTAAGAAAATCATATATTCCGGTTCAAAAAGTTTATACACAAAAACGGCGTTCTGTAGAACAAGTATCATTTTGTTGAGATTTGTTCAGATTAAATAATAAAATTACAGGTGTTGAAATTTATCCTTTCAAAAGATCATAGCCTCCAAATGCACCAATAGCAACCATCGAATTGAAAACATCTATTCCTGAACAAGGAAATGCGAGCTCCGCCTTCTGCAGCTTGAACAACCTTTACTAGGATTGGTAAACGAATATGATGAAGCCACTTCACATCCTGTCGAAATTGCAAAAATAGTTACTAAATATTAGCTTCATCCAATGACCCGAGAAAGGTGAAATAAAGATAGCCAAATAACCTTCTAGGTAAGGGACCAATAAAATTGGCTGACATACCCCAGAAGGTAGTATGGTGCATATTGACCTACAACAATTTAGTAATTAATGAATCAAGACAATTGACAGAAGGCGCTAAAATTCAAAAAATCTCATCACTTAATTTGCTTTTGCCACTGTATCCTCTGGATAAAGCCCAATCAACCTTAATCCCATGATAAAGGCCAATCGGGCTTCATGATTGATGAACCCCAATGATTGATGATGAAGTTCAATCTATAAAGACTGATCGAACTTCATTCGATCATGAAGTCTAATTCTGTCATTAGGCTTGTACATCTTATTGGTGCATGTAGCACAAACGAATGCAGGTTGGTGGTGGTCGGAGGGCTTAACGAATGTAGTACTAAGTCCGACATTATCGCCACTGGGCTGATAAAGTCCGACACAGGTTTCTTCCACGTTTTTGCCAGCGGCCAGAGGTGGTTGGAGGTCTTAAGTAAGGTGGTGGCTGCGGATGGAAAGAGATAGAGATAGAGCAGGCTAGTGGAAAATTTCAGTTCAGACACATCAATTGGCACCTTCTCTTTCATCCTTCATTCAAAGCAATAAATATTATCGCAATAAATCGCATTTTTTTACTATTGAAGATATCGATTTATCATGATGTCTCATTTCGGTTAGCCTTTCGAGTAATCTTGTTTGTACAAGTAACATTTTTCTTATTTATATTATAGCGCTAAAATTTATAATTTAATTTTTAAATTTTTTATTTTATCGTTAAGAGATTTGAATATTAATTTATATTTTTTATTTAAAATTAAATTTTAATTTTAATTTCTTTTAAGGGGCGTTTGAAAAGCCCAAGGGGTTGGTGCAGCGACGGGCATTTGCCCGTCGAAAATGGAAATAGCGGCGAGCAGATGCTCGTTGCTGAATTAGCAACGAGCATCTTCCCATCATAGATGGAAGAGAATTAACGACGGATGATTGTCTGTCGCTAAATAATAATTTTTTTAAAATTAATATATTTTTTAACTATTTTAAAATATAGTTCTTTTATAGATATTTGATTTTACAATTTCAAATTTAATTAAAAAGAAGTATAAGAGATAAAGAAAAAAAAAGTAATAGAAATAAAATACTAAGAGTACTTGAAGAAGAATGACTGAAGAAGGAATAAAATTATTTTTTAATTAAAATATTTTTAAATAGTATGCAAGTTTATTCTTAATTATAAAATGGGAGGTAAAGATTAATCTTTTATTTTTTAAATGATCAATAGTTTTTATGTTATAAATAATAATAATTATATAAATTAGTTTACTAGTTAATTTATAATTTTAAATTATATATATTTTTTAAGCTAAAAATTATTTTTAACAAGTTATATTCTCGGACAAGTCCCTTAAGAGAAAAGCAAAATAAACAATCATCTCTTTAAAAGTGTTCTTTGAGATAAACTTCAAAATCCTTTATTGATTAAAGATTGATTAAAGAATAAATTTTTATATTATTATTCAAATGAGTAAAACAATATGGATAGAATATAGTAGCTAAAAAAGACTTTGCAATCTTGCTTTTATATTTTTCACTAAAAAAATTGAAAATACTATAAAAAATTATTCATCTCAATTATACAATTAATTTGAGTGTAGCATAGTAAAAAATTTAGTTAGCTAATTAAATATATAAGTTTGAGTATGATATTACAATTAAAAATATGTACCCACTAATGGGCACTTCCTACTCCATTATTGAGCTTGTAACGTCTCACTTTTCCCAAGCGTGCGTTAACTCGAGATTTCGAGAATATACATATATATTTTTTTTCCAACATCAAACACACATCATATGTCTCTCAATATACATACTCTCATTATAATCATTTCCCGTCAATCCCGATTATACCTTCTCAGCATATTAAAATTTAAAGCAATTAATAGACTAAGACAGGTATTATCAAACACATCAGCGGAAGCAAGATCGAAACCTCAATGACATATAACTGACAATTTCCTTTTACAGATAATAATCGAATCGATGTTTCACATGAAAATATCAAAATATTACATAATCTCTGAACATCGCTATGAAAACTAAACATAGCAGCTACATCTAGATGACATTCTTTCTCTTGGTGCCACTACTTTCACCTGGAATGTTTGAATATTCCAAGGACATAGTCCAAATTAGATGTCGAATCATCTAAGTAAGAGTTCAAAAATATTTTCATGAATATATGCAAAATCATATACAAAATCGACAAATCCCGACATGCACCAGCCTAAGAGAATCCCACGTAGCATTTAGCCCTAATCGAGGAAAATGCAATCTCTCTAAAGGCGACACGACCATATCGACCCATTAGCAAATGCAATCTTGCTTAAGAGGGACAACCTCGACATATGAACCCGGGAATCACCCCATTGTCATTGTTAGGCATTACGCTCCTATTCAAAAGCATTCCAAACTCAACGCAACCCTACCCCCAAGAGTATCACATCAGTACTATCCTCGGAATCGACGTCACCTCAGTATTAATGTTATTGCTCAAAGGAACCTGGGGTGGTGTCCACTCACAGCCCCGCCACTTGAGCCAATAACTGGGGTGGTGTCCACCCTCGGCCCCGCCACTTGAGTACCGTAGGGTGAAGTTCGTCTTAGCGCTGTCCCAAGTGGGTCACCTAGCATTAATCCTTGTACGCATCTCGAGTGCTGTCACTCAAGGTTGCATCATAGGTTAACAACCCACGTCCCTCATGGACAACACACAACATGTCAATGCCAAAAATTATAACATGCATAACTTAAAATCAATATTTCGATGTATGCAATTTATCTTACGAAATTTAATGCATGTGTAAATCACAATAAACCAAGCCATAGGGATGAACACTCGCAGTAAACCACTCACATGCTATTATAAGTCTTTTTGGGTAGAACCACTCACTTTTAGACGCAACTCAAACTTCCTCAAAAAGCGTACCTGACCTCGTCTCTTGTGCTAGGCGTACTACAGTTCAATCTCGAGCCTCAATGATACCCTAGACATCATATGCATTTAAAGGAAAATCAATATCTATTTTCTCAATTTTCTTATAATCTCCCTCTAATTTCTTCCTATTTTTCTCTCGATAATTCCAAATAAATACCTATTCAATCATTTTTCCAAATTTTTCTCCACAAAAATTCATAAAACAATATCTATAAGTCTCTAGAATTTTCTGGAAATTTTTCAGATTTTCTCCTATTTCTCAAATTTCCATAATTACTTTTCCTTGAGAAAATTTATTTTTCCTTGATTTCCTTCGAATATCCTCTATGAAAAATCACCAAAACTCATAAAATAAATTCCTTATCCTTTTGGAATTTTCTTAGAATTTTATAAAATCCCCTCTTATTTATTTTCCATTTACCTTTCCTTTCAAAAATTCCAAATAATTATCTCCTCAAGAAATTTTCAAGATAAAAATTCATCAAAATAAATTATTCCTTTTTCTTGAATTTCTGGATATTTTTCCAAAACTTTATTTCCTTTAATTCTATTTTTTCTTGAATTTTCTATATTTTCAGCATTTAAAAAATATAGAAAATACCTCCGGTCATCTTCTCCAGCGACGGCACACCAGAAAATTGAAACGATGACACCAGGTTGTTCCTCTCCCTTAGTTGATCCCAATGGTACCCATCTTGCTCGAAAAAAACCACCGAAAACCTTCCAATTTGGCCGAAAATAACCTACCCTAGCTACCCGCCACTGAACTCCGGCGAACCAAATTGACCCTCGATTCGAACTCCGATTGACACGAAACTTTCTAAATTAGCTGCCCATAACCTTGGACCAAAAACCCCTTATTAGATCCTTCGATCGATCACTCTACAACCCGATTGAACCATTCCCGCAATATGTATATATATATATAGGCGGCCGAATGTATATATGCGAAAACACCCTCTATACTACTCCAAAAACTCTCAAAAATCCCAGAATTTCTTCTCATAACCTGGGGAACAAAAGCCCCTTATCCCCGACCTCTGATTCGCTCCCAAATGTGAGAAATTCGAAGTAAAATCTTTGATGCAAACCCTCACCAAAACTTGGCTATTTATAATCAAATTCGTCTGTTTTTCCGACCAATCAGAGGCCGTTGATTCGCCCTTACGCGACCTTGGCCATGCCCTGTCGAAGAACAACTGCAAATCTCCAGATTTTTCAGCCACAAATCGTGGCCAGATCTGCCATTTCTACGCAGATTTTTTGGAAATTACAGTTTGGCCCTCATAAAAATTTCTTTTGCATTTTAGTCCTTATCCTCAAGTCCCTGATCTTTCTAGCACCATCACTAAGACCCTCAAGATTAGTACTTCTCATTTCTCCCTGGAAACTTTTGAAAAATTATCGTTTTGACCTCCCTCGGGCAAATTTAGAAAATTACACTTAGGCCCGATTGATCGTTTTGACCCTAAACCCACTCGATTCAACCCGAAATCACTTAAGGATTGTTCTATACATAAAATATTAGTCCTTGACATGCTCCATTGACTTTTTGGATGTCTCTTACGTCGATTCAGTTTTCTCAGCCTGGACGACAGCTATACCGAAAATTGTTCCCAATATTGGTCCCTTGACACACACAATGGCCACTTAAGAGGGGGGTGAATTGAGTGACTAAAACTAATTAAATCAAATTCTTCCATTTTAAAACTCTTGAGATTTTTTTTATAAACAAAATACCATTGTTATAAATATATATGTTGTTTGAAAATGATAGCAATATAAATACACAAACAACCACAAAAATTGACACAAGAAATATAGTGGTTCGGTGTCTCCAACACCTACTCCACTCTCTCAAGGTCAACCCGACACTTGAGGTTCCACTAAAACCACACCTAGGTTTTCAACAAGATCACCTAGGGAACTTTTACACAACACCGAGGTTTTCCCCTTATCTCACCCCGAAAACTAATACAACAAAACAAACCTAGATTACTTGGATTCTAGGAGGCCACTCACAATCCACAATAAATACAAATAATTAATCCTATGTCCAACACTCTTGGACTAAAATGGATATCAATACAAGAACAATATACAAGGCAAATATGCAAATACAATGATACAATATTTACCAACTTGGAGAGAATATCTTCTTCTCCTTTACCTTGGGCTCCAATAGATGTATCTTTGAGCTTGAGCCTTGAATTGCTTTGAAATGAATGCTTGAGAGCTTGGAAGTTCTTTAGGATGATAGATCTTGATTGTGCATTAGTCTTCTCCAAAAATATCACCTTGATATTTATACTAGAGTTTCCAACGGATCTGTAACGGCTAGGAAAATTTCGACCGTTAGAGCCGAGAGTCGACTTCTATTTGAAGTAAGAGTCGACTCTAGTTATACAAGAGTCGACTTCTCTAATGCTAGAATCGATTCTTCGAAAAACACTATACTGCTAGGTCGACTCTGCATCAACTACTCTCGGTTGGGTCGCCTCTCACTTTGCAAAAGTCGACTCCAACTGAAGGGGAGTCGACTCTAGATATATAAGAGTCGACTTTTAGGTCAGATTTTATAGAAAATGGATTTTAAACATATAGCAATTGTTTGAAGGCATAATCCATATAGAATGAATACACTACAAGTTATTTCCATTTTATTTTATTTATATTTTACCTTCTATTTACTTTAATACATAAATGTAAATAACAAAGTACCCCCCATTTGGATTCAATAAAAATATCTAAAAAATCAAAATCCAAATAGATAAGAAAGTAGATTTTGAGTTTTAATACAAAATCAGAATTTAGCGATTTTACCACCCCCAAAATAGATACCTTTTATTTCTTAAAAAATTCGTTAAAAATCATTTTAACACTATTGAATATTAGATATGAAAATATCGGGAGTTAGTTTTTCAAAATGAAAACATTTTCTAATATGTTCCCTTATAGCGTGCTAATATTCCAAACTTAGAAAAAAATAGCATTACTTGGTTCATTTTGATACACAAAATAATATAATACTTAAGACATATCAAAAATACATTAGAGGTTTTAAATATACCAAAAATGGTTTTACTAAAATTATATTTTGTTAATCATCAAAACACACAATAGGTTGATTGGAGCAATTTAGCTCAACACCCAATCCAATTTCTTTCATCACCAAAAATCATAACTTATATTACTTGATGATGCTATACCATTTTTATTAATTATCTAGGGTCCGAGATACTCCCTTCGGTCGATTCGACAATTTATTTTACTTTTAAACCCACTTTTTGGTATTTTAAATTCATCTAAATTACGCGGTGACTTCACACAAATATGAGGTATTACATTGGAGAATGTAATGCCCCGGGAGCCCAGAGGAGGATAGTATATATCGAGAATAAGTAAGGAATGAAACAACACCAGCTAGATACCTTTTGGGTTGAATGTAGGCAAGGAACTTCGGGGTTAAATGTGCTTGAGCTAGGAGCAGTTCAAGGATGGGTGCCCCCTTGGGAACTTCGCGTAGGCCCATTAGAGTAAGTTGTTCCGGTCCTTCTTATCGCTCGATGCGGGATGTTACAGGTGGTATCAGAGCCGACCCTTGGAGAAGAAGATCCAATGAGGGCGGGGAGTGGCACCGGGGCGTAAGGCCTAATCAAGGAGCGACTCCTAGCAGGCTTCTAGGATGGCAGCCTCCAAAAGGGAGAAGGTCTGGGACCAGCTGTAAGGTCGCATGATGAGGACGTCATGTACTCAAGGGGGGAGAGAATGTAATACCCCGAGAGCCTAGAGAAGGATAGTATATATCGAGGATAAATAAGGAAGGAAACAGTACCAGCTAGTTACATTTTGTGTTGAATGTAAGCAAGGAACTCCAGGGTTAAGCGTGCTTGAGATGAGAGCAATTCAAGGATGGATGACTCCCTGGGAAGTTCGCGTAGGCCCATCAGGGTAAGTTGTTTCGGTCATTCTTATCACTCGATGCGGGATATTACAGAGCTCATGTCTGATGTTGATTATCCATATAGTATCTTGTTCTGCATGAAAAATAATATGTCAATTAAGTGATATGGTAAGACAATTAATATAAATAAGATTATATTAAGGCAACCAAGAATATGCAATACAAAGTTAAAGGGAAAAAGAAAAGGTGGACTTTATTATTCTTATGAAATTGGTGAGAACTAGGATTTATTATTATAAATATGTTTGGTTGTAAAATTAAGAATACTATGTCTAAGTGAAGATTATGAAAAGTAAATAATATATAGGATTACAAACGATGTAGGAGAATATAATATATTCAAATGTATTTATATCTTTTAGGAAATAAGAAGTTTGGTCATTTATCATTTAATGTAAGTAATGTCTTCTCCTTTACACACTACTACAAAATAATTATAATATAAGTGTGAAACAATATTATTTAGCATTGTCACTGTTTTATCTCGTTTTTAACTTTGTAATGACACTTTTTAATCCATCAATCAAATAGAATATTCAAGTTTTTAGCATATTAGTTTACTATGATAAATATATATGTGAGCTACATAGAGTGAGTTTCATAGAATTACATGAAACTCGTGGTATTCAGTACAATGTATGGAATTTAGAAGGTTTTTTTATTTATATATATTATTTTATATTTATTATTCAGTATAAATATTATTTTTCTGTATATATATTATTTATAGTTTATTTAATTTAAAAAATATTTAAAACTGAACAAAATTAAAGACCGGCATTTGGCCGTTGTTGTTTGAAATAAATTTTATTTTATTTTATCATTAAAAATTTTTAATTTTAATTCAAATATTCTTTTATTTAAGTGATGAAACTGTTTCCTCGCTAAAAATTTTTAAATTTAATTAAATTTTTGTTATTAAAAATTATTTGTATTATGGTGCTAAAATTTATAATTTAATTTTTAAATTTTTTATTTTATCTCTAAGAGATTTTCATATTAATTTATATTTTTAATTTAACATTTTAATTTATTTTAGCGACATAACTAATTTGTCACTAAAAGATTTGTATATTAATTTTATTTTTTTTTGTTTTTAGCAATGAATTGTTGCTGTTACTAAAAAATTTAATTAATTTAATTTCTTTTAGTGATAGAAAATCTATCGCTAAATTAAAATATTTAATTAATAGCTTTTTTATATAATAGCTTTTTTATCCTGCACTATGAACTTACATTATTTTTCCATTATCAAACATTTCTGCCTTAGATTTCATGGCATGCATAAAAAGCTTTTCAAATGTTAGTTTTCATTGCATAAACAAAACTTTTCTAAATCTATTTATATACACTTATTTCTCAAATGCAAACATTTAATTTCATGTGTTTCAAACTGTTTCTTTTTTTTTTTGCAAAAAGGCTTATTAAATTCATTTATATGTCCTCATTCAATTATATTTTCATTTACATCAATTGATTAGAGTTTCTTAAAAAAATGAACCTTATGGAAAATTGTTTATGATACATATATTTTTGTGCATAATATATCCGCTGCTGCAAAGGTTTTACTTTAATAAAAATGTTTTTATCAAATAATTTTATTGCATCATTCTTCAAATATTTTCATTATTTTCAGAACACCCAATTCCCCCCCTTTGGGTAATCTTTCAGCCACCATTCGACCTATTTCATCCTGTCTCGAGGGAAAGACAATAAAGGCATTCCTGGTGTGAATGAAGGAAAAGGTCATTTAGAGCATTGACATTAGAGTGCTTTATGTTCAATAAACTGTAGAGAGGGACAACAATAATGAGTAGAATTATAGTAGTTGCACTTTTATGAATATTGTTCTTAGTGTTCATATCATTTATGCATCCTATAATTAGTGTTGATGTTTTTTTCATGATAATAATAAAATATGACTTATTTTTAGCTAGAATGTAAGCAGGAAGCCCTGAATATAAAGAAGCTTTCTAGAAGAGGCATACACTAAGATGAGTGTTTTGAAGATGGCTTCGAAGAGTGAACGAATGTGGCTAAAGAAACAAATAGCCTCTAAGACACGAACCTACATTGATTGAAAACAAAAACAAAAAATGAACATCAAACAACACACACACTTATAGCAACCCAATGGGCTGGTAGACTATCTTCCTAATTATTAAGAATTGAGGGTTGCAAATGAGGAAGGTACTTAACCAATCCCATTTGAGAAACAAATAATTACATTATATGCCAAATGGAAAAGTCTCCCTTTGTTTCTAGTTTGTATCTCCTTAGAATGATAGCCTTGATTGCAAATGAGGAAGGCACTTAACCAATTAATCCCATTTTGTATCCTTTTGAAATATCTTACTTTAACAAAAAAAAAAAAAAGTTATTTACATTGTACAACGTCCAAAGAAAATAACTCCACATCTCGACCTTGAACCAGCAACATTAATGAAGAAAACCCAACCAAATGGAAATCTTCAATGTAGGTGCCTGTTGAAACAATCCAAAATACCACAAAAGGGCTAAAGAAAACTGTCTAGTTCTACAAAAAGACAATTGTTCCTTGCCTACAAAAGCTCATATAACCAGCAAAGATGCAGAAAAACTTGTTGCACTTGGAAAGAACCATATAACCTTATTTGCACCTTAAATGTTAAAAGCCCAAGCAAACATCAATAGAACACACAAAAGCTCTATCTCCTTCATTTGATATCGACATATTGAAAAACACAAAGAAATCATCTACTAGAGCATAGATAATATGCTCCAAAAACAACTCCAAGATGAAATCATTGTAGCTTCCAATTTGTTCAAAGCAAAAATAATAGCATAAAAGACAAAGTCAACTATTTATCTCCTAATTTAACCCTTTTAATGAGATGGTGACAAATAATTCAACATTATATTTGAACAGGCAAAGGTCCGACTGAGTTCAAATAGTATTGCTAACTCAATATTTAAATTATTATAAGTACTCGAACCAATCATGTACTGAAATTTAACTACACATGAAGAATGAGGGAGAAATCCCTCAAACAAAATAGAGGATAAAGAGGGATGAAGAGTATGACAACGGTAGAAAAGGTGTAGGGGAGAGAAAGAAAATGAGAAAGATGATGAGGTGAGCGAAGAAGGTGACCAGTCACGGTGGCCACCGAAAAGCCTTGCTGGTGATCGTTTTCATCACTAGGGAGAGGAGACTGATCTACAAAGAAGGGGAAAGCATTCAACACATAATACAATATGAATTAGAAACCAAATTTAAACATGAACTGAAATATCACAATGTCGGTACCCATAATATAAAAAGGATATGCCATACACCTCCCAAATGACTGCAAAAGCATCTCTTCAGTAATTCAATCTCATATTTTCTAGTCCATTTTAATGCTTGTCTAATTTTGTTTTTGGCGAAAACAAGAAATAAATCAGTTAAACATTAATTAAGAACTACTTGCTGATGATAAATTAGTTGTAATAACGTCCCATTAGATATCTATCTTTTCTGTTATTCTGAATTACACATGAAGAGAGGTAGAGAGATTTTGAAAAAAACTAAATAAATAAAGAACTGGGCAGAAATCTAATTAAAAGAACTCCTGTTTAATAGACATCGATATGTAGATATTAAGATGGGTCTCCATCAAGAATGACTATATCAATACACACCGTGGGAAGAGGGGCATGACTGCATTCGAGTAACCTTAGAATTTCATCGTTTGGCACTGTTCACCTTCATGAAAAGGAAAGGAATGAGAGGACTGTTTGGCGATCGCACGTCTTTAGTAAATGTGACTTTTACCCTAAAGTACTGCTGCAGAAAAAAAAGTAATATAATAATTACCTTTGATGACTCGATCCTAAGTGGGCCAACCTTTCCATTTATATCTTTCTTTTCTTTAGTACTTGCTGATCATTCCAAGATTCACAAGCAATCTGCCCAAATCGCCTCCCCTCCACCCTCTTACAGAAAACCTATTTGGTATCATCAAGCTACAAAAATCTAGCCTTTTGGTTTCATCACTCTCCAAGCCCTTGTATTTTGTGCTTAGTTAACTAACTTTACTTGTTTATATGTATATATATATATACTTAATTATACGGTGTATATAACCCAGGCATCCCTTCAGAAATACATAGAATAGGGTTTCTTTGATCTTTAGGACAGAAACCCACTTTTTTGGTGTTATGGATATCAACCACCTTAAGTTCACAAACCCCATTTTGGAACTTGGCACGGTCATGGATCATCCCCCCAACCTCCACGATCAACTTCCTTTCGATCCTCCGATTTGGCCAAACTACCCTCTCCCAACCCATCAAGTTTCCGCTTCATCTTCGAACCAGGTACCCGCCTCTGGTACTCTCTTTTCCGACCAAGTTGAAAACCTTCATCGTATGATCGAACAAGAAGAAGAAGAGGAGGAGCCGGAAGAAGAGCTGGGAGCGATGAAGGAGATGATGTACAAGATCGCCGCGATGCAGCCGGTGGACATAGATCCGGCCTCAATTCGCAAGCCGAAGAGGCAAAACATAAGAATCAGCGACGATCCACAGAGCGTCGCCGCGAGGCACCGCCGCGAGAGGATCAGCGAAAAGATTAGGATTCTGCAAAGACTTGTCCCCGGAGGAACCAAGATGGACACTGCATCCATGTTAGAGGAAGCCATCCGCTATGTGAAGTTCCTAAAACGGCATATTCGTCAATTACAATCGATCCACCACCCACCATGCACTGATCTCGGTCATGTCGCCACCACGGCCACGGGGTGGCCTGTGATCCCTGGAGAGTATGGCTTCGGAGGCGTGGGCAACGGCAAGGGAGATCCTTCGAGCATGAAACATGAGGTAATTAGAGACTAATGAACTGGGTTGTGTTAATTATGTGTTTATTGGAATAACTATGGATATGGATGTAGTATGCATAGTTGTTTGGTGGCAAGGTTTAGTGACAAATTTGTATTAGGGGTTCAATTATTATTTTATAATCAGGGCCGCGTGAAGCAAGGGTTTGTTAGGATTTTGTTGACTACGGGGCATTGGAATAATCATAACTGTTAGCTTGAGTTACGTACATGCTATTATTATATGGAAAATCTAAAATATAGTATGCTATAAAAGTAATAAGGCTTATGAGCCCTGGCAAGAAAGTTTGTTTGGCCGACTCCGTCTCCGGAATAAAACAGTGACGTGAGGAGCCATTGAATATGATTATACCCACCCCCCTCCCCCCCAGCTCTGTTGTTAGTGTGTATATATATGTTATACGGATAGACGTCATGTTTATGTATTGAAAGCCATGTTTATGTATGCTTTATCAAAAAATGAATAATGAGTTTTTTCATGATGAGAGAGGAAATGGGTCACTAGACAGGGCTCCCAGAAAGGATCCTTTTCTTTTGATAGATATATTTTGCACTATCCTCTAATAGAAAGGCCAAACCCTAACATTAATCAGCTTAATTTGTTTTGTTGGTTCTAATAGCCCTGAATCCACAGATTGCTGAAGCACAAAGTTCTAGTCTATTCTGTTGGGGATGTTCTGAGGGCTTAGGATGTGTATATATGCAAGAGTAATTGTATGCCCGGATACGTAATTTTAGCATATCTAATTGCAGAGATCCAAACCCAGCAAGTTTGTTGTTCAGGTAGAGACGGATTAATTTCAGGAGGAGTTTAAGCCATATATATATATATATATATATATATCATGTTTGGAATTTATCATGTAAGTTCATGAAGAATGGCCAAATTATAAGACACCGAAGAACGAAGAAAAAACACACCCACGCATGCAACATTGGAAGACACGAATGAACTTGGAAATTTGAAGTTTGATCTATTTTTATTGCAGTTATATGCACGATTATTGCTTATCATGTGGAAGCTGAAGCTCATCTTTTTAATCCATGCACTAACTATTTTGGTAATTTGTAAAGTCTACATTCCTATGCTGTTGCTGTGTAACTTAATTATGCAGTTTTATCTGTTTCGTTTTATCTTAAAGCATGGATTGAATAAATAGCTTCATCTACTGATTTGAGCTACAAACTGGATACTTGTCTTGCCAACAGTCTCCACTGTAGCCCCCATAGCTTATATTTATCAAAGGAATATATTTAGTCTTCAATATAAACGTCTTTTTGCTATCTTGAGTTTAGCATAATTTAAAAAAGGTCACCAGCTAGGTCTTTCTCTCTCCTCTCCTCTCTCTTTCTCTCTTTCAGGGCATTCTCTCAGCATCTTGCTGGATTCAATTGAACCTAGAACCTAGCTAGAACCCAGCACCATTGCTGGGTTCGCAACCAAGGTATTGTTGTATTAGTGGAGTCTGGCCATGGAATTCGTAATTTCCTTTTAAATTTTGTACAATTAGAGAGGGATGGAAGAGAGGAAAGAAAAAAATAAATTAGGGACTGTAAGAGAAACTTTTATGGATAAAATAGTTATTTTATATTAATTTTTAACAACAAATAAAGAAAATTCAGTGTGATTTTTCAAAATGGGGATGTGTGAATTTCAGTTTGTTTTACCCTTACCTTTGAAAGTCTAACATGCCTATGTTGTGTAACCTGTGCAGTTTTATGTGTTTTATTTTACTTTAGACCATAGTTCAATTAATAGAAATTACCATCTTATTTAGGTTGTGTTTAAATAGAGTTATTTTGATCTTATTATTTGGAATTTAAAAATTGAAGTTTAAAACTGAAAATTAAAGTTTAAGTTAATTGTTTGGTTATACTTTAAAATAATATCATTAAAATCACTCTTACCAAATTTAAGCCATAATATGAATAGTTTTTTTTTTTTTTTCCTAAGTAATATCAAAATATGAATAGTTGTCTCACCGAATTCAAGTTCTAGGGATGGCAATCAAGTTTGATTGGGATTAGGTGCCCTTCCCCATCCCTAACCCGAATTCCTTATATCACTTTTCATATCCATTTCATACCTTGGCAGGATAAAAAAAAATAAATAAATAAAAATAAGAGTTGACCCCCAAATAAATGGTGGTGGGGGCGAGGATTCCCCTTTTTTTGAATAATAATAAGCAAAAAAATATAGCATTATTAATACAAAAAATTATAATAGACAAAAATTATAACATTATTAAACCAAATGCTTCCAAAACTCACCAAGAATTTTTTTTAGATTAATCAAAAACAACAAAAAGTTATCTATCCACCAAAAAACGCTTTGAACTTTATTTTATTCACAATTGCAAAGACTTCATCTCAATTTTATTTATATATCCATAACATATAATATAACATGAAAAAAATAATTTGTATAAATACTATATATTTTTTTTACATATGCATATATTGGGGCAGGGACTCTAAATGCCATTATTCCCCCCATCTCCAACCAAAAAAAAAAAATCAGAAATTATCATTCAAGAAGGGTCCCCATGGAAATAGGGTATTTTACTATCCCTACCAAATTTCTCTACATGAAAAAATATTATTCCCTCAACATATATATATATATATATAACACCCATAGTTTATATTTATGAAATGAATATTTCATTTTTATTGTTATGTAAAATATTAAAAAGGGCAACCCAACCTGATATGCATTACAAGATATATAGGAGATCAAATCATAGGATACAACTACTACGTGACAATAATAACTTAGGATAAACCTAAAGTAATAGAATCATAAAAAGCAATTGTATGTTACCAATAAAAGAAATAAATAAATAGACCAAACCAGTCAAAACATACATATGCTTGTTGAAACAATTAACGTTATAGAGGAATCCTTTGATATGAGGACGCCTATGACCTAGATGATGTTCTATATATGTGTGGCTAAATAAGAGGCCTTATCTCCTTCGTATATATTTTACTGATTTTGGCAGTACAACTTCACTGTGTCTAGCACAAAAAGAAAAAATGTTATGTGACTGAGTAATCAAAAGATGTTTAAGGCAATCCTAACAAAAAGATACCATCTCTTTCTTCCCTAGCCCCATATCTACCGAGGAACAAGTCCAAACAAGTTATTCTCCATATATAGTTTTAAAGACTTATAATTTTCGTAAAATATTATCAGTAAATAATTAAAACCACACTGGAGATGAAAATGATTAAAACCAAACACCTAAAAGGTTGAAAATATTCACACTGGAGATGAAAATGACCATGAAAGGTTACTGCACTCTCTTTATATGAGGCGCCAATGCTACATATATAAGTAACAGTAAAGATTCTTTAAACCATAAGAAAAGGATAAGAAAAGAAAATCGTAATATTATTATATATTGCCTACCAGAGAACATCTGATTTATCTTTCATATAAACTTGTTTTTTTTTTTTTTTTACCATAATTGAAACAAAGTCACTAGCCAATCTTGATTTCTAGTTCCCTTTCGGTTGAATTGGATAAGTTAAAGCGTGATACTGTCCAACCTTGGTGTCACCATTAAGAGAGAGAAGCAGGTGAAGCAGTACTGCTTCATTATTCACCACTTCCCCAACTCAGATGGTGTGAGGTCCTTTTCTTTCCATTACCCTAATTAACAATTGACGCTACCAGTATTAGAAAATGAAACGTTGTTATTCTGATAATTTCATTACTTTTTCCATTAATCAAATCTCTGGAATTGGATGAACGTGATTGCTCAGAACAAATTTTGAGTTTGCCGGGATAAGTGTGCATCATTCTGCAAAAATGGCATCAACAGGCAATGAGAAGACTGTTCAGAGTCTATGCTAGCTTTAACAAAGATGTTAGACATTTTTTCCCCTTTTTGGAGATAAATGAGTAAAAGTTTTACGAAGGACAAGACCCCATCACAAGAAGAAAATATTAACAAAACAGAAAAGCACAAGGTTTAACAAATACATCGACCTTCTCGATCCGATCAAGACCACATTCATGGATACTAATAAATACGAAATCGTTTGTCAAGGAATCACAGCAATCTTCCAAAGGGGAACCTATTACTATTCTTTCCTTCTTATTTTTTTGGGACTGAATCTGTTAATGGAAACTATTTTGGTGAAAGTTTATGTACTAATGGGGCTTTTTTTCCTGAAAGACATTTTATTTTGGTACATTGAAAGGCATTTTTATAAACTAACCCACAAATATATTGTGACTTTGATTGTAAATAATTCTTGGCTTACTTGGACGTAGAACATTTTCCCAGAGAAAATGTTTCACCCATTTTTTAGTGTTTGGATGACAACTTAAAAACAAGGAACCTTGAAAGGAGAAAAATAACTTTGTTGTTGCTTGACTACAATAATTAATTTATAGTGCAGGACACTGCCTCAATGATGTGTACGAGTAACCCTTTGGATGGTGGGTGACCCTCTCGTGACGAATGATCTATTGAGAAAGAAATCGGTTAGGGGCACAAGTGAGTGTCCTCACGCGAAGCCTCCAATGCCCAAGTTAGTTCCATGATGAGTATAGAGTGCTCGAAAGCAAAATGAAAGTTTGAGTGTTGTAGTGTGCATATTTGAATGAGAAGGATGACCCTCTTATTTACATAAAGAGGGGGAAACTGGCAAATGGCAGGAGACCTGCCATTTTCAACAAGCATCTCGGAGGTGGTTTTAACCGATTCTCTTGAGGTTTGTAGCCTCCCATATGTCTTCTGGGACAGGCGAGTGACTCATGAGGAATCCCAAAACGGTCTCTGGATAATGCTCTAAAAGGGGCTTCTAGGGGTCATTCAGCTAATTGTGTAGTCTCATTGACAGTTGGCAGGTATCTTGCACGTAGCTACTACATGGCATAGGCTGTTGCATAGCTCAATGCACCTGTGGGTCTCTTGATATGGAGGTCTCTCTCAGCACATAAGGTCTCTCGGTTGTGAAATGCCTCTCGACATATGGGCTCTCTCGATGCATGCACATAGTCGCATGATTGTAAGTCTCTTGAGTGCAACTTCACTTAGTGCTTGGCAACATAGCCTCATATGTTGGCCTAGTCCTTGGACGTCACTCGGTTGCATGACTCTCGACCCTTGCTGGATGCGTCGCAATCGCTTAACTGTGCACAACCTCATGCTGCAGCCAAAACTAGTGTTGAGTTATTGAGTCATTTGTTATGTTTTAATTTGATGAGAAAATGTTAGTTGATGATGAAAAGCAAAATAGTGTATCAATTGAGTACAAAATCCATTTTAATCAAGTAATATATTTGTTAATCATATTAAGTTAGAAAGTTTGCTCTTTCAATAGAATATAAAGTTCTATGTAATCGAGTAACTTTCTAAAATTCAATCTTTTAATCAAGTAAAAATGTTGTATACTCGAGTAATGAACTCATTGAAATAAGCCTCAAAGCCAAATCAAATAAGGCATATCATTTTAATCAAGTAAAGATTATTTGTAATCAAGTAAGCTAAATCTATTTAAAAGATAATCAATTACAAGTTATAGTACATTCAAGTAAGATTAAGTTATACTCGACTAAATATACTTTTACACTCAATTGGATAATGCAAGATTCTAGCCAAGAAAAATTAATTGAGTACTTAAAATATGTAATCGAGCAATCATCTAAATGTACTCTAGTAAATCTCATTTGTAATCAAGTATATATCCTTGTCGACGTTCGGAATTGGTCGACTGTGATTCGTTGGTCCGCACTAATGTAATGAATCCGAAAAGGACAATGATGTAATCTGGTTTTGTTGATCTGCTGGCCAATTGGCCCCTGTAAAATACTTTGACACTCAAGTAAGTAAGCGAGTAAAAAGATGCAGAGTATCAACAAGTTGGCAAAGAGAGCATACTGTGGCTCTGAAGAGAGCCGGCTGATATATAGGAGGAGGAGATGTCTTCCTGCATGCGTCATACGTCAATAGGTGATGGGATAGAATATTCGGAGCCAGCGGAGGCGCCCAGGCAGCGGCAATTAAGGTGCTGACAGAACCCTCATTAATGTGGATGGGATCCGCCATTAATGAGGATGGGATCTGAGGCGGGCGCATAGGCATCCAGAAGTGACTGCAATGATGTTGTTGCAAGGGCCAAGATAGGACTAGCATGGGCCAAACAAATGGGCTGAGAGGATGGGACTAGGTTGGGCCTGAACGGCCCAGCTGGGACAACACCTAGTCCACCACTATTCTCCTGTCTATGGTCTTCTTGTTATACGAGCTGATCAATTAGGCTAACGAACTGAAAAATTCGCTAGGAGCTCGCGGGAAGCATCGCTGAGAGCTCGCTTGGTCCTGCGATCCAAGCTCAAGTTTCAACGATGCGTAAGTCTACTCTGACGAGCTCAGCTTGGAGCCTACAGGGCTTTAGGTGATTGGGCCAGCTTGTTGGGTTGAGCCCAACCCATAAGAAGTAATTCGGAAAATACCAGTAACAACCCTCTAGAAATTTGTTAAGTCTCCAGTACTTTGATGTAATCAAGTACTTGAGTTTATAATCGAGTAAAAGTTTAGTTATACTCAACTAAATAGAGCTTTCCAATTGAGTAAGCTTTAAAATTTTTTGTCTCAAAATTTTAATCTAGTGTAAGCAATTTGTAATCTAGTAAATAAAAAAGTAGTCGAATACAAATCTTTTATACTCTAGTAAACATTTAGTTGATTAAACAACAATTTGTAATCGAATAATATTTGACAAATTTTGAAATTTATAGATATTACAGAGCATTAAATGCACACCATTTCTACTTTTTATAACATTAAATGCTAATTAATACTTTTCAAACAATTTGTACGTGAAATGTGATATTTTAACTTATTTGTGAGATGTTGAAGAGACAAAAAATGGTAGTTAAGACACAAAGAGCATACCTTTATTCAAGACATTTAAGCATAAGCATTAAAGACCAAAACACTATATAAAGGGCTGAAGTTTGAAGAAAAAAATAACTAATGAGAAATTGACCTATTCAAGTTCTAAAACTTTCAAAGTGTGTTTCATTGCCCGTGATCAGAAAAGAGAGATTCTGCATCCAATTCTTATCTTTATATCTCTTTCTACACTCCAACATATGTGTGTGTCTTCTTGTATTACTTGAAACCTTCTCTTAAATCTCTTTTTATAACTTTATTATGAAGTTTAAAGGTTAACTCTAGCTTTTTTGAAAAGACATCGGTTGTGGCTAAGCCAATTGTAAAAGCCATTTATTGTACAGGTTTGTAGCTGAGCATGTGCAAAATCTACCCAAAAATAAGTTTGGATTGACTAAATTCTTGGTTAAGAGCCATGGTAATGGAATAGGTAGGTTGTCAAATCACTCTAAAATTCTGGTGTACTGTAATCAGGGGAGGAGCTACGCTCAGCCAAGGGTGGGCAATTGCCCACCCTGCTTTTTTAGAAAAATGTTATTATATGTATATAATTTAATTTTTTTTAATTTTTTTCTGAATATCAATAGCACCCCACGGCTCACTTGCCCACCCTGTTTTTAAAAAAATATTATTATATATGTAATTTAATTTTTAATTTTTTTTTTGAATATCAGTAACACCCCCACCCCACTCATGCCCAATTTTTTTTTTTAATTTTTGGGACCCGTGTCCTTCCCTCCCTCTCCCTTAGCCCACCCATGCTCATGGCCTTGTAAATAACACAAATGGAATCTAAAGCTGTGACATTGTAGGCCATTTAATCAATTTTTAATTTTTAAGCTCATATCAACAACTATTCTACATTTATATAAATACTTGTGTCTGTTTTGCTTGCAAATCATTTGACATTAATATCTCAAGAGAGAGTATTTTTTTCTATTTTAGGAAGAAAAAATATAAAAAAAACATAAGAATGGTCAGTATATGAAAAAACATAGAATGTTTTTATTGTTGTTAGTTAAATTATGAGAGGATCACCCGTTCTAAAATACTATTTTTTTGTCTTTTTTTTAAAATCTAAAGTCAATTTAATTTAATTAAATTGATTTAATATTACTTTATAAAAAAATTAATTTTAAACTCTTATCAAAGTTAATAATTATTAGTTGGGATGTGAGTTGTATATTCTTTAACAATTGGAGTACATGGCGTCTCCGTGTTTCTCTCTAGTATGTCTCCAGATTTCACTCACCCACATGTCTCGGGATTTCACTCACCTACATGTCTTCTTCTTCTTTTTTTTCTCTTATTCTCTTTCGTTTGTTTTCTTCCTTCTCTATCTGTTCTACAAAAGCTCTGTAAATCACTTATTTTGCAAAATACGATCATTGGATCTTAAATCCAATCATATTATTACCGTGAAATCAATCCCGATTTACAACAAGGTAAGCTTTTTAGTTTTATTAGCTTTATTTTTAGTATAGATTCATGAGGTGTTTATGTATATATGCTAATTATGTGTGATTTTTAGCTTATGGACTTAATTTGCTAATTATGTGTGATTTTTATGTTAACAATCTATAAGTTTATCTAGTCTTTTTGAAGAAGTTTGTAGACTTTAAAATGTTCAAAATCGATTTCATCCAGAAATCAACCCTATTCCAGAACTAGATCCGAGCATCATCGATAATTTTGTCGATGAACTTGGACCAGTCGTGTTTGGCAGATATTAGCATTAAGCGTGGGTGAATTAGATTTTTTTTTTTTTTTACTATTTGTATGATTTATTAAGTTGTAATAATGAGAAATGAGTTGAGAGAAATGAAAGCCTTTTCAAGATATTGTTTTCATCAATCAAATATATTTATATAAAATAATTTAAATAGGTAAAAAATAAAATAAAATTAACATTTACAACGATTAACAAGGGTCGCAAAATTTATTAATTTAATAATTAAAAATAAATTTTACAATGATTTTTGAAAAATTATCCTAAAATTTAGAAAATAATTTAATTTTTTTAATCTTTTTTTAGTATTATTTTATTTTTACCCACCCTGTGTAAATTTCCTAGCTCTACCCCTGACTGTAATTTTTTATTTTTTACTTACTTTCAATTTTAATTTACTTTTATTCCCAAAAAGGGTGAAAGCTTAATTCACCCCACCCCCCTTTTAAGCTAATTGTGTTTTACAATTGGCCTTGCAATTGGTCTCATCTAACCACGGGGTCTTGGCCACTTAGTTGTCAAGAGGCCCTTACTCAGCTATCATCCATAGGGGGTCTCTCAATCATCACCTGCATGCCCACCATCTTTTAGCTTACTTGGCCCGTCTTCCAACTATCTCATTCGTCCTTCTCATGATGAGCTTTACCAAATGTCATGGGCCTATTTGTTATGCATGGGCTTGATCTTGGGCATAACAATTACTTTCTACTCTTTCTTTTGGGTATCCCGAGAGGAAGAGTATTTTGCACCCTTTACTGTGGAATTTTTGAGTGACCATCAATTCCCAAATTGTTAAGACAAATGGGTTTTTCACCACATCACATTTCTTGACTACAATAATCACGAATCCCCATGGGACCACTATAAAAAGGGAATTTGACTGTGATTTAGTTGTTTAGTCAACATCTCTTTATGTGAGGATTTTCTCTAGTTTTTGTAGTCTCTCGCCGTGCGTGTACCCATTTAGTTAATGCATACTCACTTGACATACATTCTCAGTACCCACTGTTCATTTACACATCAATCGAGTGACGCTTTCCTGTGAAGTATTATGCAAACATTTGGTGTATCATGCAAGAGTTTTACCAGTTTTCAAAACATTTTCAAAAAACCATACAAAAACGCAATGAAAATAAAAGTGTGAATCACCTTGTAAAACTCGATATCAAACGACCATATGCATAACAATCAAACCATACCATAGGGGGTGAGAATGTATACCTCATAGCGATTTCAAATCTGTTAAAAAGGCTGAAGAATCCTCCCTATGGCAACAACGGTTTCTCCCAAGCAGCTCCCGAACGTTTCTTCGGATGACTAGTCCAAACTCCAAAAAGATGAAAGCCCTAGGTGGTCCATGCTTCTAGTAGTGGAAGAGACCAAAAAGAATCCTTATGTGCTATTAATGCATGCCCTACAACTTAAGAGTTAAGTTGTACTTGATACATTAAGATATGATATATTTGTTGAGTAATATATCTAGTTGTTTCATGTTCATGTTATTTATTAGCAACCTTTGTCTTTTGTATTTATTTTTTTGTTTATCAATTACTTAAATAAAAGATGGCTAAAGACTGAATCCCAATGGCTTGTTTTAAAGTATTTAAAATATAAAGCCCAAGAAGGAGAATAAAAAGGAAAGCCCAATTCTATGTTTTAAAGGGTTTAAAATATGGGCTTAAAATACCATGCAGCTCAAAACCTCAATTAGGGTTTTGTGCCTAAGGGTTATAAATAGCCCTTATGTGGTTCCTTTTGTAAAAAATCATGTGTCTCTCCTAGATTTTGACATCGTTTAACTTGCATGAGAGAAAGCACCCACACTACCTTCTTGAGCTAGCACTCTTCAGTCCAAGTTATTGGATTGTAGGCTTCCAGGTTATTGGATTGCCCCTTCTAGGTTATTGGATTGCAAGCTCGCATGGATACCTTTAAAGGCTGGGCAATTAAATGGCTTTGGATCACCGCTTTTCTAGATTGGATCTACACGTCAAGAGATAATCCTTTGCCATTATTTCGTAATCTATTCCCATGGAGAGATCCTAAAGGTATTGCATTCTTAGCTTGTCTATATATGCAACACCCAAAACCTTAGTCACCCAAATCTTCTCACAATTGACAAGGGACATGGAAATTGGGTTGGGAATATTGAGAAGACAAGGAGGACACACTTTGTCCTTCCCTCGTCCACCCTTGCCATGTGCCCCAACCTTTCTACCTCACGAATCGACAAAAAATCGTGCAATCTGTCAACACAGCCGATAGAGACTGTCGACCGTTTGTAAGAAGTTGTCAACTGTTTCTCTTGAACCGGTCGACAGGTTACCAAGGCTGTCGATCGTTTTGACCTCTTATCCAAAACTTCCAAAAATTGCATCTAGGCCTCACCAAAAACACTTAATGATATTTTCACCATCTCATGATGAAATCGAGACCCCTGTTAACTCTTAACGGCATGCCCATCAACTCTTGATGAATGCTACTTATTAATTTGATTATTGAACCTAATCCATTAACTCTTAATAGTAAACGTACATCATTAATTCTTAATGACGGTTTTAGCCTTAATCGCTTTGTCTACCATCACGCCCAGATATGCGTGTGTCCTTCTAGGTTCACTACTAAGTATCAATCAGGATACGTCAACTCTTTGACATTAACCAAACATTTTGGTCTACATCAAGGATCTCTTCATCTTCTCGATGTACCCCAAAAGACCCTAAGTGACAACTAGCATTATGTTAGGGCGATCCTAGCAGTAATGGAGTCTTATTTTAGAATATAACCTATTTGAGTTTTCGATTCTCGTATACTATAATCCCTCCATCAGTTATCATCCCGATCAAATGAGAGTCATGGACTAATCAAACTTACTAACTCGATGACTATGCTAAAATTAGTGTGGTGAGATTGAGATGACACATTGAAACTCTTTTTGACATTGGAATACTTTCCAATCAAGTATACCCTAGCCAAAGGTTTCTACAATCAAGGCCACCACTGATTGCATAGGATGCTCACTTCACACCGGAGGTCGATGGATCCCATTAGCAATCACCTGTCTGCATACGTCACTGCACAGGGACCACACAGTGCATCTCCCACCTGGTAACCAGATGGTTCTTAGCAATGGCAAATCCCTGACACCGACATATAAGACAACTGTGTTACCTTTAATCTAAGGATTAGTAACACAATCAAAGCCTATAATAGATCATAGATCCTCTCAGCCATGCGATCTATCATGTGCGTCACATTCAGTAAGTGTTCCATTAACACTTACTCAGATGTATACTATATCCATCTCATGGATTATGACAAGCGACTCACCATCTTTTATCATTAGCATCTCATGTAACACCCTCTCTTCTAAAACTGCCCAAGAAGAGGTGCCATGGGAAAATAAATAAAATAAACTCTCTGATAAACTGAAATCTAATACCATAAATGAATATCTCAATCCATTAAAATAAACTCTGAGTCAACATAAACTGAAAACCATAAACTCTGTCTAAGGGACAATCTCTTGACTGAAATATATAATAACCCTAACTAATAAGACATTGTAAACTGACAATCTCCTAGACATCTTTTGTCTTTAGCAGCTCCACGTACACATACTACTGACCACTACTACTATGCCCCATATCTGGTACTCTCCCGCTAGGACCTGTAATGGTGAAAAGTACAAGGTGAGCTACAAAGCTCAGCAAGTAAAAAGCTAGAAAGAATAACTGAAGCTGAATCGAGAAATATCGATACTCATAAAGATTATATTTATTCTTGTACTGAGGGATATAAGAATCACTATAAGGTTGCATTTACAAGATGTAATACACATAAACTGTAAAACAAATGCAAGTATGCAACTTTGGCTCACAGACCCACATAACTGTAATACATACCTACCTGATCTGAATCCTGCAAACATTAAAACTATAAGCACATACTGTGGGCAATAGGCCCCTGGTCGACATCAGGTGAGCAATTCATATACTGAGCTATAACTAAAACTATTACTAGTAGGATCCTCGCGGACAAGCCGTCTGGGGCGTATAATGCAATGCTCATATAAATTTTGGCACACGATATATAGTGCTCCATATAAAGTCATGCTCAATGCTCATACCATAATTTATGCACATAATCTCACAGAAAAATGATGATCATGTCATAATTAATTGTTAAACATGGTATATGATTTTTATCAACTATATTGGGATACAAAGATTTTGCAATTTCTGAGTATGGGCATGGCATGATGGATTTTATCATATCTTGGCATGAAAATTCAATATTTGAAGTATTGAATATTTGTATTAAATTTAAGACTTGCATTAAGAATTTATCGGAAATCATTCGGATGTCTCAAGAGAGTCATTTGAATGCAAGGAAGGTCATTCCAATATAAGACACAACACTAAAGATGCATTCGAATAGAATATGGGTCATTTGGATGCCATATGATACTATTCGGATGATTGTTAAAGCATAAGGGAGCAATTCAAATGAAGCAGCAGCCCATTCGAATGAAAAAAAAAAAAATGGACTACACCAAGGTCATTTGAATGACAGAAAGTCATTCGAATGACAGGAACTCATTCGAACGATAGATGATACATAACAAAGGTTATTCAGATCTTTCAAGGACTCATTCAAATGACTCACAAATTCATTCGAATGAATTTAGCAATTTTCCAACATTTGAACGGGAAGAATGCAACTCATTCGAATGCAACAGTACCCCATTCAAATGAATGAATGGAGTACCCACGGGTCATTCGAATGACAGAAAGACTCATTCGAATGCTAGACTATACAAAGTAACAGCTTACTCAGATCTTCAAGGACTCATTCAAATGACAAGAAAACTCATTCGAATGTCACACTCAAACTTCAAAAACACATACGAATGATATGATAATGCCAAGAACTCATTTGGATACTACCAGACTCATTTGAATGAAAAGGAGGCTCATTCGAATGACTGGAAACTCATACGAAACGAAGCTTACAATAACAGAGACCATGTCTTGAATCAAACACTTAACATTACTGTACCATTCCAAAAGAAATCTTGGGAGAACAATCCCTATTGATATAGAATAATATCAAGATGGATCAATCAATCGTTTATAAAAGAAACACTGCAAAAATTATGCATAGCTTATCATAACTCACTGGATAATGATATAACTACGAATATACATATGCATGTAAACTGACAAAGATCTGGGAACAAGAACGAAGCGTCTTGTTAATCTGAGAACATATGCCATCATGATTCAAAGATCATATTTAAAAGAATCGCTATAAAGACTCATGCATAACTTCTTCATGCACTCACTGTTCTACGCATATATATATATATATTTACGTATCTGTTGTCTGTTACATAAATCTGAGGACTCAAACAAAGAGACTTGAATGGATTGATAACGAATGCTAAACGAACTCCAGCAAGAAAGGATTACGGGGAGAAGAACTTGCCTTATGATCGATCGGATCGACGATTCGCAAAACCACTTTGCCTATGCAAACACTGATATTGTTCTTGACTCTCTGTTCTTCACAGAAATCTCCTCTAGCAGCGTGAGAAGATTATGACTAATAGACTGAATATATATATAAGTATCACAAGCCCTAGAAATCATCTCTCAATCTCCTACTATGATTTGGAGACTCTTAACTTCATCTCTTGCATGGACTCCCAATCACGAAATAACTTTAATTAGATAATTAAATTCTAATCACAAATTACTAAATGACCTTTATGTCCTAGCATTTAATTTTCACAATTTAAAAAGAATTAAATTTTATTTAAATGCTATTCCCTCAATTAAAAATATTCTAAATTGCCGCATTAAAATTAAATCGACAAATTCCTTTAACTCAAGAAATAACCAAAATAATTCTAAATAAATATTGGACCCTCTAACAGGTCGTTACATCTCATACTAATCAAAAGTAGTATCCTATGTGCCAATTCATATTCGACTAATCATAATCCCCTTTTGAGAAGTTTAAGGATTAGGAATTATCATTAAGATATCCTTATTACAAATGTCAATTGTTACATATTCTTAACAATTAAGAATAAGACCTTCAACATGAAATCTAATAACTCATTCATATATATAATGATTGGAGAGCTATGAATGAAGATATGACATCAAAATGTGAAAACAAATTTTGTTATATATTGCAAGAGTTACACCATTAGTCCCATAATTATAAATGTCAGATGCCATTTAAATCTAATATTAGGGCACCAACACTAACAACGATGGCGAGCCAGAGTGGTCCCAACTAAAAGGTCCTGATGGTGATGCTTTCCTGTAGTTATTTTGTAATAGGGTTATATGTTAGCTTTTGTGTTACTTGGTAAATGTATAAGAACGTAATGGATGATGTGGGAGGCAAAAATAAAGCTTTATTATCAGGAATGTGTGCCCTAGCAATGTCATTTTCATTACGACTCTAGTAGGTGCCAATCATTTTGACACTCCCTTCTTGAATTCCTTGGCCGGGGTTTCCAAGGAAGAGGGCGCCAAGAGTTTCTAACTTCCATTTTGCGTTTAAAGACGAAAAATTTTCCATCTCTAAAGTTAAAAATTCCATCTCTATATTTTTTTTATATTGAAATTAGAAACTAATTTTAATATGAAGACAAATACAAAATATTGTAAGGTAGAGATGGAATATTTTTCGTCTCTAATTAGAGATGGAATTGGAAATCGGTCTCTATCTTAGTAGCCACAACTTGTTCTACGAAAGATCATTTTCCTTCTCTAATTCCATCTCTGGCCATTTAGAGACATAATTTTGCAGGTTTAGAGATATATTTTTTTTTCTCTAAATTGAGTTTTTATTATATATAGTAGATGTTTCCCATGTTGTTAAATTATTTTTATAGAGGTCGTTAAGTTGCATGATCTGACTTCTTCCATTGTATTTGATAAAGATGTCAAATTGATTAGTTATTTTTTGAAAAATGCTATGGAAACTAATTAGAATAAGTTCGCAATTCACTTCTACCTTTCATCCTCAAATTAATGGACAAACTAAAGTTGTGATCAAGGTTTGGGAGACTTATTTAAGTGTCTTGTAGGATACAAGCCTCCTAAATGGAACTTGGTTTTGTTAACTATTGAATTTACCTATAACAACTCTGTTAATTGGTCCGCTGGTAAAAGTCCTTTTAAGAATGTTCATGGTTATTCTTCTCAGCCCCTATTGATCTTGAACCCTTACCCCTAGATGCCTAAATTTCTAAGCTTGCTAAAAATTTTGTCCAACACATCAATGACCTACCTGCTAAGATTAAAAGGAAAATTGCAATGAGTAATATTAACTATAAACTTGTTGCTGATGTACATCATAGGGCTCAAGAATTTGACAAAGATGGTTAAGTCATGGTTCATATTTCTCCCCAAAGGCTTCCCTAAACACTCCTTCAAGAAATTGCATGCTCGAGCTCGTGGCTCATTTTCTATCATTTGAAAACTTGCACACTTAATCACTTAACTTACCTAATAATATGAATATTAGCACTATTTTAAATATGGAAGATTTAACTCCTTACTAAGGCGTATTTGAGCCTCTTCTCTTGTCTACTAGTGTTCTTGTAAGCCACCAGCTGTCTTGTATCCCACACATACCACAAAAAAAAGATGTGTTTGATGATGAAATTGTGTCTTCTTCTTATTATGGTGGTTAACAACAATTTCTTATCAAATGGAAAGATCAACCAGATTTAAATAATACATGGATTACTAAAGAGTATTTTCAAGTTCTATACCTTGAACTCTTGGAGTGGTATTTCTAGTCCAACTCATTGGAGTTGAGTTTTTTTTTTTTTTTAATTAAGGGAGAATGATGAAGATTGAAGAAAAAATATTTTTTGAAAATAATATTTAAGGCATAAAAATAGAAATTAATATTGTTTTATTAGTTTATTTATTTTAATTTGTTCGCTATTTTTTTAATTTCTTTATTTCTTAAAATCAAATTATCAATATAATCTTAATTAGATGGTAAAAAATCCTAGTTAAAGTAGTTTTTTATCTGTTAGTTATCAATAAATAATCCTTTAGCGATGTATTATAAGTCAAACTTTGATAAATAATATTAATTAATAATATTTGATTTGAGTAATTGAGATTAGTCATATTTCTTTAGTTGTGATTAGAGTGTGAACTCTTCCCTATAAGTACAATTGAGGCTTGTCATATTAAACACACACGAAAAAAAAAATATAGAAACGTATATTTTCTTTTATTAGCATTCTGAGACCTAAGTAGGACTTGAGACGTGGACATCAAGAGACTCTAGTAGCCTTCTCTTAGGACACCCATTAAACAAAATTATCAGAGGAGAAAGAAGGGAGGGAAAGAGGTAGGGACCATAGGGGGCAACCAAGTAAAATGACCCAAGGCTAAAAAAATCACAAGTTAGTTAGAAGAGAATAGTCTAGCACGTGTCTGGAACGAGTGGGAAGAGTAGGTATATAAGGGAGGAGAGAAAGAGAGAGAGGGGTGGAAAGATCTGTTGGAGAAGTCGTGGGAGAGAGAGGCCCTCTCGAATAGGTCTGTTTTTGTCTTCTTTCATTGTATTGGTTGTCATCCATTGCCGAAGCTACGGATAATGAGGAATTCTTAATGTTTTGGGAACAAAAATTCAACCAATTGTTAGAGGTACTATCATTTGGTATCAAAGCCTAGATCCATGGGGATATCCGTTTTTGAGAGAATGGGCGAGTTAGAGTGGAGGTTGGAGACTTATCAACAACAAATAGAAGGATGAATAGAGGGATTTCAAGTCGAGTTGGATTCTATGAGGAATGAATTCCATAAGGTGCATAACATAGAGAAGAACATGATGATGATGTTGGACCAATTCAACTTACTGATAGAGAAGTGGGAGTCGTAAGAGAAGGATAGGAAGGGGAAACGAGGAGAGGACAATGTACCCATGGGTTCTTCCTTTACAGTGGACGAGACGTCGGGGGTGAGAGAATGGGCAAGAGATGAAGGCAATGTGACCGAAGCCTTTGGAAGGCTGGAGACTAGGGGTCGATGCTTGGAGATGCCCCTATTTGAGGGAGATGACCCTGATGGGTAGGTCTTTAGGGCTGAGCGTTACTTTGTCATCAATCGTTTAGCCAATGCAGAGAAATTGGATTCGATCGTGCTCTGTTTTGAAAGGGCCGCTCTCTCCTGGTTTCAAAAGGAGCAAAGGCAACGATGAGTGAGGAGTTGGGAGGAACTTAAGGCGTTGTTGGTAAGTTGATTTCGATCAAATCAAGAAGGCACAGCGGAGGAAAGGTTCCTCGCGCTTAAGTTGTTCGGGTTCGTCAAGGACTACCGCCTCTACTTTGAAACGTTGGCTTCATCCCTTGAAGAGCTGCCAGACACATTCGTTGAGGGTCATTTTATAAATGGCCTAAGGTCGGATATTCGTGGGGAGATATGGGTATTACGGCCAAATGGACTGGAACAAATGATAGAGCTAGGCCAACAGATCGAGGAGAGGAATTGGGTGGTCTGTGGGGGTTATTTGAGATCAAACCCAACTCGGGTATCGGCCCCTTCCACTCCAACAACAAACCTTCAGTCGATAGGGCTTAGGCCCCCTCTACCAGCACAGCCAAAATGGGCAGCAACCAGCACTACCGCCTCATATCGACCACCAGTCCTAGGTAAGTAGAGCACTTCCCCTTTCAAGAAGTTGAGTGAGAGTGAGTTGCAGGCCAAACGAGCGAGAGGGTTATGTTTCCGTTGTGACAAGAAGTATTCAGTGGGTCATAAATGCAAGAATATGGAGCAACAAGTAATGGTGATTTATGAGGAGGAAAGGGATGAGGAAGAAGAAGATGTACAGGAGGCTGAAACAGGGGATGAATCAAGGGAAGGGGGAGACCAGGTCAAATTAAGGGAGGTGGTGGAGCTAACCCTTAACTCGGTAGTGGGATTAACCCCTCCACAAACCATGAAAGTAAAATGGGAGGTGGGGCGGATAAGAGGTGGTGGTCTTAATTGATAGTGGGGCTTCCCATAATTTTATAGCAGCTGAATTAGTGTAGAAATTAGGGTTGACCAGGACACAAACAAAAGGATATGGGGTGATTATGGGGTCGGGCATGGTTGTTCAAGGGGCAGGGGTGGTTTTAAAGCTGCAAAATATGGAAATAGTTGAGAATTTTATGCCATTAAAGCTAGGGAGTTCAGATGTGATCCTCAGAATGAAGTGGTTGGCTTCCCTAGGGGAGACACAAGTTGATTGGGGCTCATTGGTGATGAGATTTAAGGCAGGGGGGCCACTGTGACACTGCACGAGGATCCTAGCCTTAGTAAGACCTTGGTAACATTGAAATCAATGATGAGGGCATTTAGGGAAAATAGGGAAGGGGTGCTACTTGAATTGGGCAGCTTGATTGCTGCTGAAAACAAGGCTGGAAAGGCAGCTCCAGACAGCTTGCAGGACCTGCTCATGGAGTTCAAACATGTGTTTGGGGAGATTGGGGGTCTAGCCCTGCATCGGAAGCGGGACCATGTGATTACACTACAATCGGGTGTACCACCAGTGAATGTTCGGCCTTATCGGTATCCCCACTTTCAAAAAAATGGGATCGAGAGGCTGGTTAAGGAGATGTTGGTAGCAGGGTTGATCAGGCCGAGTGTAAGTCCATTTTCCAGCCCAATATTGTTAGTCAAGAAGAATGATGGTGGCTGGAGATTTTGCGTTGACTACCGAGCCTTAAATAAGGTAACCATTCCCGATAGATTTCTCATTCCAATTATTGAAGAATTATTGGATGAACTGAATGGGGCTATTGTTTTTTCCAAGTTGGACTTAAAATTGGGGTATAATCAAATACTAATCAGTCCTAAGGACATTCCTAAGATCGTTTTTCGCACACATGAAGGACATTATAAATTTTTGGTTATGCCGTTTAGGTTAACCAATGCCCCCGCCACATTTCAATCCTTGATGAATGAGATCTTAAAGGAGCAGTTGAGGCAAATTATTTTAGTATTTTTTTATGACATTTTGGTTTATAGTAAGGATATGGCTAAGCACAAGGAACATTTGAGGTGCGTTTTGGGGCTGTTAGCAGTGCATCAATTGTATGCTAATGCGAAGAAGTGTCAGTTTGGGCAGTGGAAGATTGAGTACTTGGGACACATCATTTCTCATGAAAGGGTGGTTGAGGATAACTCAAAAATTAAGGCAGTCATGGAATAGCCTAATCCTAAGTCCTTACAGGAGCTTCAAGGATTCTTGGGTCTTACGGGGTATTATCGGAGGTTTGTGAAGAATTATGGGAAGCTAGCATGGCCATTGACATACTGCCTTCAGAAGGGGAATTTTTTTTAGGATGAATTAACAAAACAGGCCTTTCAATCTCTCAAAGGAGTGATGACTGAACTGCCGGTGTTGGCCTTACCAAATTTGTTCAAGGAGTTTGTGGTAGAGACTGATGCATTCGAGCACGGATTGGGAGCTGTTTTGATCTAGGTGCAGCAACCTATAGCTTTTTTCAGCCATGCCCTAAATCCCAAAGGTCGACAAAGGTCCGTGTATGAGAGAGAGCTAATGGCCATGGTATTTGCAGTGTGGAAGTGGAGACACTAGCTGATTGGGAAGAAATTTGTTATTTGGACAGACCAACAAAGCTTAAAGTTTTTAATGGAACAAAGGGAGATCAGTCCAGAGTGCCAAAAATGGGTCATAAAGTTGATGGGATATGAATTGTGAGATTTAATATCGACCCGAAGAACCAGGCAACGGATGCCCTTTCACGTCTCCAATCTTTCGTTTCATTATTGACTCTCATCGTTCCTCGAGTGGTGCAACTTGACCAACTTAAGAAGGAGGTAGAGGAGGATGTGACACTCCAACTAATAGTTAAGGAGGTGAAGGCTGATCCCACTAGAAAGCCTGGGCTTACCTTGGTAGATGGGCACTTGCTATTCAAAGGGAAGTTGTATCTACCTAAAGGCTCCACCTTGATTCCTTTAATACTAAAAGAGGGGTATGATGGATGGATTAGAGGCCATTCCAGGGTTCTCAAGACCTATAAAGGATCTCTTCGAACGTGTTTTAGGTTGGGATGAAGAAGGATATTGAACAGTATGTTCATGATTGCCTTGTGTGCCAACAGAATAAATATGAAGCATTATCACCTAGTAGGTTGTTGCAGCCGCTTCCAGTTCCAAGCCAAATTTGGGAGGACGTGTCTATGGATTTCATTGAAGGACTGCCAAGGTCAGGGGGAAGGATACAATATTGGTGGTGGTTGATCGGTTAAGCAAATACGGACATTTCCTTGTTGTAAAACACCCATTCATAGTAGCAAGCATAGCAGGGATTTTTGTGAAAGAGGTTGGCAGGTTACATGGGGTTCCAAACTCTATTGTCTCTAATAGCGATAAAATTTTTGTTATTCATTTTTGGGAAGAGCTATTTTGATTGCTAGGAATTAAATTGAATAAGAGCAACTCCTACCACCCATAGTCTGATGGTCAAGCAGAGGTCCTAAATCGTACCTTGGAGACCTATCTTCGTTATTTCTACTTGTTCAAACCTAAGGCATGGTGCAGCTGGTTGCCTTGGGAAAAATATTGGTACAATACTTCCTTTCATACAGCCTCAAAATTAACTCCATTCCAGATTGTCTATGGGTGTGAACCTCTCATATTATTGAGATTTGAGAGGTGTACTACAACAGTTTCAACAATCGAACAACAACTGTTGGAGCAAGACTCCATTCTTGATGAATTAAAGTCCCAACTGTTGAAGGCTCAAGTTTGGATGAAGGATTTAGTAGATAGGAAGTGGCGAGATGTGCAATTTGACATGTGAGATATGGTTTATGTAAAAATTCGGCCTTATCGACAAAAGAGGTTGGCAAAGAGATTGAATGAGAAGTTATCACCAAGGTTCTATAGACCTTTTACAATGGAGAAGAGGATCGGGAATGTGGCCTACGAGCTGTCCTTACCCCTTTCTAGTGTTATCCACCCCCGTGTTCCACGTGTCGCAGCTGTGGAAGGCAGAATGAGTAATTAAGGAAACCCTCGAAATTCCTAATCAGCTTTCAGCTGAGTTGGAAATGAAAGTTTCACCGAAATTTCTATTGGGAATAAGGCCAACCACAGGGAAAAATCTAAGGAACCTTAATGTCCTTATTCAATGGAAGGGGCTGCCCCCATTGGAAGCAACCTAGAAGCTTTACCATCAGATTCTTCTTCAATTTCCAGAATTCCACCTTCAGGACAAGGTGCAACTTATGAGCGGGAGTGTTGTTAGAACCCCCATTAAACAAACTTATTAGAGAAGAAAGAATGAGGGAAAATGGGTGGGGATTATAGGGCGCAACCAAGTAAAATGACCCAAGGATTAAAAAGTAACAAGTTAGTTAGAAGAGAATAATCTAACATGTGGCTGGAACGAGTGGGAGGAAAGAAAGAGAGAGAGAGGGGTGAAAAAATTTGTTGGAGAAGTCGTGGGAGAGAGTCCCTCTCGAATAGGCCTGTTTTTGTCTTTTTTCATTGTCTTCGTTGTCATTCATTGCTGAAGCTACTGAAAGTGAGGAATTCTTACTGTTTTGGGAACAAAAATTCAATCAATTGTTTAGAGGTACTATCACCTTCTTCCAGTGCTTGTGATCATTGGAGATTGCCAAGCAAAAAGACCTACTTTCACTTTGGATTCGTGTCTTGAAATAACCTGTTATCCTTTCATTAAATCCTAACAATATATATATATATAATTCATCTCTCCCCCTCTCAGTCTCTACCAACCCGTCTTAGAGCCCGTTCTTCATCAAACCCACCATGTTGCAATAAGGCCCTCTACTTACATTCTCTCACGTCTTCTCTCTCTGCTAAATTAGCTCCCACGTACAGCTAGCTTGCAGACTGGAAACCCCTTATATATATTTTTATTGGATATTGATTCAAAGTTGCTGATTTAGTAGGTTGATTGGGTCAAAATTCTGTTTACTAATTTAGTGGGTTGAGATAATTTCATTTTTTTTAAATTTAAGTCCAGCAATAAATCATATTTTCTTATTATTCAATTGACATGTATTGCCTATTTAAAGGCATGATGATATGAATAAAATTAGTGTGGTAACAACCTTCACATTCATGATTTTTCTTTAGCTACCAATGTCTCTAAATTTCCAACAGTGGTATCAGAGCATTCAATGATCTCAAGGGGCCTGTGAGAGAACCCATCAACGCCTTCTTTATTTCTATGGCTTCCACAAACACATCATCTCTTTCACCACCAGTTTTTGATGGAGAAAATTATCAAGTATGGGCTATCAAAATGAAAGCTCATTTGAGAGGTCTCAGTTTATGGCAGTGGGTCGAAAGTGAAAGGGAGATACCTCCACTTGGCAACAATCTTATGCTCAATCAAATCAGAGCTCATGAAGAAGCAGAAGCTAAAGCTCCGAGGGCTTTATCTCAAATACATGCTGTTGTCTTCGAATCAATTTTCTCAAGAATCATGGCGTGTGAAATGGCTAAGGAAGCATGGGATGTATTGAAAGAGCTATATCAAGGGAATGCTAGAACGAAGAGAATACAAGTGTTGAATCTCAAAAGAAATTTTGAGATTCTTAGAATGAATGAAAATGATACAATCCAAGAGTTCTCTGAAAAACTAATGACGGTGGTAAATAAAATCAGACTTATGGGAGAAGAGCTACCTGACAGCAAGATCGTAGAGAAAGTTTTGATAAGCCTACCAGAGAGGTTTGAGGCAAAAATCTCCTCCCTTGAAGATTCAAGGGACATTAGTCAAATTACATTGGCAAAATTAATTGGAGCCTTGCAAGCTCAGGAGCAAAGAAGAATTATGAGAAATGAAGAAAGTGAAAAGATGGTGGAGGGAGCTTATCTTGCCAAGAGTTCATCGTCAAAAAAGAAAGGAAAAATTCCAGAATGTGACCATTGCAAAAAACTTGGTCATGAAGAGAAAGATTGTTGGCACAAGAGGAAGCCTCAATGCTTCCAGTGTAAAAGATTTGGGCATTTGAGAAAGGATTGTAGATTTAACTTGCTAGAATAAGCAACTACAGTGAAGGCGATTGAAGGGGCAATTGAAGAGGAAACGCTCCATAAAACTGAATTGTTTTTTTTCAACATTTGAAGGAAGTATTGATTGTGATGAGAAGTGTATCAAGAAGTGAAGAGAAGTGCTTCACAATTGAGAAGAAATTTGGAGAGAAGTGCTCCATAAAAAATTGAAGTTTTACAACTTTGAATCAAGGAGGAATGTTGGATATTGATTCAAAGTTGCTGATTTAGTGGGTTGATTGGATCAAAATTCTGTTTACTAATTTAGTGGGTTGAGATAATTTTATTTTTTTTAAATTTAAGTCCAACAATAAATCATATTTTCTTGTTATTCAATTGACATATATTGCCTATTTAAAGGCATGATGATATGAATAAAATTAGTGTGGTAACAACCTTCACATTCATGATTTTTCTTTAGCTACCAATGTCTCTAAATTTCCAACAATTTTCCTACCCAAGAAACGACTGATCTAAATTTTGTAGCAAGACAAGTGCTTTGAACGTTGAAGAAGATACTACGTACTGTTGCAGATAAGAAGATATTATTTTTCTCCAAGAATTACTTTCTTCAGTTCATTGCAAAGCCAATACCAAGGCAAACTAAGCATATCACCCAGTGTTTGAAGATAACTAGAACTGATTATGACATCATACAATGATAAATGAGACAAAACAATATAAAAAAACGAATGCTATCTTAAGGAAAACTTACTTCCATGAATGTTGTTTGAGCTAAAAAAGAAGCCATCGTTGTCTGATGAGAAAAAGCAGCAAGGCAATTCAATCTGATTATTTGACTCCTCAGTGGAGGCAACATATTGTTTGATGAGCCAGAAAGGCAAGAAAGGGACAATTCACTTTGTCTTCTCTGGATTTCGTCGTTTCACTATCATTATCCCTAATTTAAAAGATGGTCAAATAGTTTGGAATGTATTAGAATGGAAAGGGGTACTTAAAAAGAGTCATGAAAATAGGGTGAGATTGGTGACAGTGTATTGCTCAAATTGGGGTTGAAATGGGGCCGAAAATGCTGAATTTTTTTTACCAAAGAGATGGCCATAAAAGGTTTGGCATTGGGGTAAGTAAGACGGACTAGGAGTTAGGCTTAAGGTTGATGATTAAGCAATTGTATGTTAGTATAGTACGAGGCCCAAAAATGTTTAAAGAGACGAATGTTTAAAATGAGCCCAAATTTTCTTCTTAACAAGCCCAATATGTTTCTAAGTATTAGGCCCAAATATTAAAGAAGTCTAAGGCCCATACTTGAATTTAGTTGGAGCCCCAATACAGTACCTGTAAACCCCAAGTAAGAATCATGTGGCTGGCCCGTGTCATTATTAATGGGCCCAACCCAAGTGAGTAACCCAAGACTTGGTTAGCCTATAGCTAGTTAGGGCTAATGTGGTTAACCCAACCCAAGGAGATTAGGTGGGGAACTCTAGTTTGGTTAGGTTGACTTTGAGTTTAGAATCACTCTAGTTGGATTAAAGGCAGTTAGACATTACTAAAATATAATAAATAAAAATACAAGATAAATAATAAATTAATAAGAATAAGATACTATTTTATCACATTTATGTGTTTTGAAAATAATACTATTATCCCCATACATTTTAATTCTATCAATATTCATTAATAAATTACTGACATCGAAAATGGACACTAAAATAACTTACCACTAGTCTCACATAATAGAAAAAAAAAAAGTTGTAAAATGATTAAATAAAAATAATTATATTAACAAGAGATTTAAACTTTATACAACTTATTTTGATTAAATAAAAAAATTAAATTAACAAGTTTTAAATTTTATGCAATTTATTTTAAACTCTTTAATATATTTAAATTTTAAAATTTTGTTTAAACACAATTTATTTTATTTAAATTTTTTAAAACTCTTTTAAGATAACCATATTTGGCTATTTTGGAATACATACAAGTACATGAGCATGAAGTTTTTCAATTTAAAATTTTTTATAAAATTTTCTTGAAAAACATTAATAGAAATGTTTTAGAAATTATCAATAAATCAAAATTATTGAAAATATATTTTTCAAAGTTTTGTTTTTCATAAATCAAAACATTAATAGAATTGTTGTACCGCAAGGCTGACCATGGGCAACTTTATTTCCCATGGTGGTCCTTTAACAATTTTGTGACCTTTTGCCTTTAGTTTGGTTAAATCGTCTTGCTAGCGAAATAACCCTTGAGATAGCTAGTGGTTCATTACTGAGACAAATAAGGTATGTTGCTTACGAAATGATTGACGTTCCATTTCTTTGTTGTTGGGTTATAATGGGCTTGTCTTCCCTTATTGTCAAGCTATGTGCAAGACAATAGATTTACCTTTCCTTATTGTAGGGCTATGTGCGAAGTAATGGGCTTTGTTTTCCTCGTTGTTGGGTTGTGGGCAAGGCAACGATTTTTGTTTTTCTTCCGTTGTCGAGCTATGCACGAGACAATGGGCTTGTTTTTCTCTTTGTTGTCAGGCAATAAGTAGGGCGATATGCTTTTCGTTTTTACCTTATTGTTGGGCTATTAGGGAGATAATGGGTTTTTGGTTTTCGCCTCATTGTCGGGCTTTTATCGGGACAACAGGCTTGTGTTTTCCTAGTTGTTGGGCTATTAACAAGACAACGGGTCTTTAGTTTTCACCTCGTTGTCAGGCTATGTATAGGGCAACGGGTTTTTTTGTGTTTTCACCTCATTGTTGGGCTATTAGCAGGCTAAGTGTAATGCCCGAAACTTTTGGGTTACTATTGAAATAAGTATATGGAAAGAAATACGAAGTTTCAAAGGAATCAGTATCAAAATAGCTCGAGAAAATGATCGAATTAGCCAGAGGGAATGCCCGGGAGCTTAGACACCTAAGGAAATAGGTATGTCCCTAACAAACATCTCGAGATATAATTTATGACATTAAAAGAAATCGGACCAGAGACAATTTTCAATACAATTTCGGATCAGGTTGAAAAACTGAATTGTTATGAAAGGCTTCTGAAAAGTCAACAGAACCCTTAAAAGAGTCAAATTTGGCATGATAAACAGCCCTTAAGTGGTTTCAGATCAAAACGAAAGGATTTACGGTCAGATCATTTATTTGAGCCTAATTGTAATTTTTCAATTTTACCCAAGAGGGATCAAAAAGATATTTTTTCTAAAGTTCCGAGGATGAAATGAAGAATCTAGAACTTGTGGACCTTAATGGTATACTCAGAAACTTAAAGGGTTGCCCAAAAAGGGCCAAAATGAAATTTCTAAAGTTGAGAAGGGGTAAAAGTGAAAATTGCAAAACTTCCCATAGCCATGGCCGACCACACCCATCCCATCATTGAATTCAGCCATGGGAGACCCAAGGAAATGGATGAGGGGCCTCAGAGCAAGGCCTAGGCCTTTTCTTGGCCAACAACCAACCGTGTCAACGAGAATCATGGTCGAAATTTCAACCGAAAGTGGCTGGAATTTTAGGCCATTACTAATGAATTTTTGGGGGCTTTCATCGAGGTTTTGGACCAATCTAGGGCAAGTGGATGCGTTAGTGGCCTTGGATTAAACGAGATTAGACATTTGAAGGGTCGGTTTCGAGTATAAAAAGAGATCGAAGAGGCCGAGGGTTTCTCAATTTTCAAGCTCAAAATTCTCTCGCTTTGGGTTGAATCGAAGCCAGAGATTAAGGGGCTTTTGATGCTTGAGAGTTGTAGAGGGATTCTGGAAATTTTGGTGAGCAATGGTGTAAGCTTGAGTGGGATTCGAGGGGTCGTTGGAAAACAAGACGGGTGTGTCGGTCGAGCCTTTAAACCCCCGATTGAGGCACCTCTGGTCGTCCTTTCAAGCATCTAAACACACCATAATGATTTACTAAGAAGATAGAACAAACCAGGAGGATCAGCCAGCACTGTCGGTGTACCGGCACCGGAAAAGACGATCGACGCGTGGGTTGCACGCATCAGTCCTCACTCGCGGCTCACACACTAGGCATGTGAGGGCGCGTGGCAACTAGGTAATTTCTAATTTTTTTTTTAAATTCTTAGAAAAATATTTTAGGAATTTTGGTGGAAAACTATTTGAGAAAATGTTTAAGTAGATATTTATTTTGGAATATTAGAGAAGAAAATTTAGAGAAAAAAAGAAAGAAATTATGGGAAAATAAGGTTTGATATTTAATTGAATAAATATGATGAATATGATGTGTTGTGGCTCAAGATTGAGTGACTGTGAGACTTTTGAGGCTTAGCACCTAAACTGAGGCAGTGCACGCTTTTTAAGGTGTTTTGAATCTAGTTTAAAAGATGAGTAGTTTTTCCCAAAAACTTATACATTATATGATTTCCCAAAAGCTTATAGTCACGAAAGTGATTATGTTATATGAGTATTTTGTCATATCTATGCATGTATTATTGTATCGTTATTCGTGATATTTCATTCGACATGATGTTATTGGCATATCGATACTTGTTTCGGGATGGGATGTTGCCCTAATAATGTAGCCAAAATTTTTCAAGGGCAATTGATGGAATGTTTAGGCGTACCCCATAAGCAGGTCAGGATTACTACCTAGGGTTCTGTGCTGAGCTAATGGGCAAAAAAAGTTACATTAGGGCATATGTTTATTTATGTCCATGCATCACTCATTCATGTTATTTTAACCCTTTCTTAGAAGATTCATCTTCTAATGGCTGACATCTGTCCTTGGAATATTCCACGTTCCAAGCGAGACTAGCAACCGAAAGGGCAAAGGGTGATCGAAGCATGAGTATGATGGAGGTTTTGTGGGCCCTATGCCAGGTCCAAGACCAGTTAATCAGATGATTTTGTACTTAGGTTTTAATTGTTATTGTAATATTATGTTTGGCGAACAATATGTATGAACTTATGTATGTTATGATTTTCGAGACTTCTTAAGGTTTTGATCTTGCCTCCGCTTATATTTAAGTATTTCATTTCCTTAGTTCTATTTTGGGAGTGTTATAAGATATGTTGAGGATTTTAGCATGATTCGTATATGTAAAAAAAAAAAAAAAAAACCTAGCATATATAAACACAACATCCTGGAGAGGCGAGGCATTACACTAAGGGGTTTTGTTTTCTCTCATTGTCAGGTTATGTGCGGGGCAATGGGCCTTTCATTAGAAAAAAAACCTTTGATTGATCTTTCCTTTCATTATAAGAAATGAAGACATTATAATGGACACAATAATGATAATGTATTACACAAGAGAACAAAAGAATTTTTTTACGTGGTTCAACCAAATATGCCTACGTCCATGGCACTGCCTTGGGCTTATATCATTATTAACAATTGTTGTGTATACAATTCATATGAGGGGAACAATACAACTTGGGATTTATGGGTAGTTAGTCTTGCACAACCTGCTTGTCAATGGATAAAGTCTCTTCACTCTTATTCCCTTTTGTAGATGACACATAACAAGTACGAGCTTTTTGTTAATCCCCTCGAACTTGTCCCATTACTTGGGGCATAGGAAATTTCATCAACAGATAACAGGAAGAAACTATTGCCTTCATGTTGTTGAGGAAGGGATGACCAAAAATTACATTATATGTAGCCGATGAGGCTTTAACTACCATAAAGTTGGCTTATCGTGTTATGCTCTAAGGATCAGATCCTAATGTGGCTGGCAACTAAATTGAACCATCGATCGGGATAGTCTCCCTAGTGAAACTGTATAAAAGGGAAGAGACCTTTTTAGTTGATCTTGGGAAGTGTGCATATGCTTAAAACAATTCCAATAAATGAAGTTAACTGAATTGCCACTATCTACCAAAATTCTCCTAGTGGGGTGCTTTGCAATGATAGATGAAATTACCATTGGGTCTTCATGTGAAATGATTATATCTCTTCTATCAGCTAGTGTGAACATAATGGGCTCTTCGTTATCTCTAATCTCTATTACCGAGTTGACTTGGTAGACCAAATGGGAATAGGCCTTTAGGGAAGAGAAGTGGTTACCATCCAAGGTCTCGTCGTCCCAAATGACGTATATAGTATGGTGTGTTGGTTCATTATCTAGAGGGAAATTCTATCTATAGTCGCTCTCTCTCTCTCTTATTGTCTCTGTTTATGCTTCTCCATTTTTTATGTCTATATTCCCTTTATCATGGCTTCCTGTTGTTTCCCTTTTCTTCCCGTACATATCTTCGTAAGTGTCCTTCCTGAATAAGCATCTCAATTTGTTTTTTCAATTCCTAACATTGATCAATGCAATGGGCATGAATTCTATGATATCGACAGTACTTATCCTGATTCTTTCTTACAAGTCAATCCACCATTTTCGGATGTTTGATGAGGCTTAATCCTTCTATGATTGCCAATATAGTAGATTGAGGTTGGGTGAGCCAGATTTAGTGATTGAATTGGGGTCAAACATCATCCAGTCTTCGAGCCCTCTTTTCTTGCTGATTAAGGTCTTCTCCAATATCTCACTCTTTTCTTTTTCGTTCTTTGTCTTCATCTATTACCATAGTCCTCATTACTTCCATATGGTATATGTATTTATTCTCCCTGATGAACAAATCTGCAAAGGACTTTAACGGGTCTAAGAATAGGGATTCTTGCAAAAAGATCAATCGCCTCTCTTAGAACATAGCAAACACTGCCATTTTCACTAGTAAATCATGAACCTCAAGGGTGGCATTTTGAAACTTATGTACATACTGTCGAAGGGTCTCTTTGGCTCTCTGTCAAGGGTTGAGGAGATATGTTGTTTTTTCTTCCTTCACCTGTTAATAACGAATGCTTTAATAAATTCTATCCTTAGCTTCCCAAATGAGAATATGGGCGTTTTGGGTAAACTATTAAACCAAAACCGAGCATGTCCAACTAGGATTAAGGGGAAGGCTTGACACATTATCTCATCATCTCATCCATAGAGCATTATCAAGGACTCATAGTTCTGCACATGATCATAAAGGTCGTCATTGCCTAAGTAAGGGGTTATTTGGGGTATCTTCAATTTCCTTGGCAAGGGTTTTTCCATTACATCTTCCACAAATGGAAGTCACCCTTAGGATTGCTCCTCTGGAACCGATAATAACTTCTTTTGTTAAAGCACATGCTCAATCATTTTCTTCATGTTAACTGCCTCTTGAGCACTAAAGGTCGAAATGTTATAATTAGCCTCATTGTTTCGATTTGTTCCTAGTTTGGGAGAGTTCCAACCTTTCTTTATGGGGGTGTTAGCCACAGTTTCTGAGTATTTCCCTTTTTGAGGGCTTCGCTTACATTCCCTTTAACGATAGGTCTCACCTTGATTTCCTCGACAGGGAAAAGCTTGGGCATGAGCCCTTTATGTAGGAGACCTTGGCAGATTGAGAATGAATATCAGGAGTGGCCTTCTGATAAAAGCTATTTTCTAGTACCTCTGGGTGGTCCCCATGTGATGGAGTTATTTCTGCTATGCACTTCCTCAAGGTGGTTGGCATCGCACCACGAGGTACCAAACTTTGAAATATTCCTGTCATAGATAGGGCATTTTCACTCGAGCCAGTGTGACCTAGAAAATAGGATCTCGAAAAGGCATGTGAGTTGTTAAAGGACGAAACTTGGAACTAAATCTCTAATGGATGTGGATGCCCATAGAAATGCGGCTGCTAATGAGTGAAGGATGGATGACCCTCATGGGGGCAGATAGGTGAGGGGTAGCTGGCCCTCACAGAATGACTGATGGATGAGAGATTAATAACCCTTACGCGAGGACTGATGTGTGAGGGGTTGGCCCTCACGAGAGAACTAATAGTTGAGAGATGGCTAACCTTCACATGAGGACTGATGGGTAAGGGGTGGTTGACCCTCATGGGTAGACTGAGGGTGATCTTCCACAAGAGAGAGGGTATGCCGACTACTTCAGGTTTATGCCATGACCATTGAGTGTTTCTTAGCTTTTTGTTGGTTTCCCACAGATGGCGTCAATTTTTGTTTCGAACTACAACAATGAATTTATGTATGAGACACCATTTAAGAATGGCACAAAAGTGGCTTATCTGGATGATAGGTGGCTATTTGGAGCAATGGATGACTCTTTCGGGGTGGTGCGACAACGATGGATGACTCTCCAGGAGGAAGTGACAGTGATGGATAACTCTCCCAAGGTGGAATGATAGTGATGGATGATTTATCCTAACGATGGATGACCTGTCTAGAAAGAGGATCGGTTAGGGGTGTAATACCCAAGGTTTTTATGGAACTTGTAGTAGTACATGTACAAGGAATCACGAAAATTAACGATTTCAAAGAGGTTCAGGAAAAAATGTGATTTTTTAAAAATATTGAAAATATGTTTAGGGGTCAATAAGGGATGCGATAAACCTCTTCTTAAGGACATTTATGATCGAAATAAGGAACCACATGAATAGCCAAAGTCCTAAATAATTTAGGGGTCAAAGTAAAAATATATGAAACTTTAGGCCAAAGTGTAATTCTTAAAAACCCGCAACGAGGTCGTTGGAGAAACAAATTAGCTAAACTGGTAGTTAGTGTAATGCCCTGTCTTCTGAGGGCATTAAAACTCAAGACAATTCTGGGATAATAAATTTTTTTCTTAAAAACTATTGCTAAATCATATCACTCTTCATATATATCCCAAAATCTCTATACATTTATCCAGAAAGAAAATCATCATAAACATTAAATGTGAAAGGTAGAATCGAACCTAATATCTTAACATTAATCATAAATCAGTTCTTACATCATCATTAACCATAGGGTTATATATCATCATTCCTCGAAACATTCAGAATTCAAAGTAGGAGAACTTAAATACATGGGCTACATAACATACATTCAATTCATCATTCAATTCATAATGCATTTTGCTAAGTGTCGTTGCATGCCTCATTCATCCTCGTTTCTGCTACAATTTCCATCTAAAATGTTTGAATATTCCAAGGGTAAAGCCTGAGTTAGATGATGAATCATTAAAATAAGGGAACAATAAACATATTTCGTGCATGGATGCAAAATGTCTTTTTTCATATCATTTCGGTTTGAGTCAACCGTACCTTATTGCTACTCCCCATTTTCACAGCCTCCTTACCAGGTCAAGGTGTATGGGTGCACCCTTGGAAGAGCAGCAGTCCCGACCCATACTCTCAAACCCCTTATACGAATGCATGATCAACAATATCATCGTCTACATATGCATATTTCATCATCAATACATGTAAATGCAATCTATATGAACATATTCACATCAAGATATGGAAACATGATAAAATTATTTACTAAAAATCAAGTTTTGGGTAGAACCACTTACAAACCAAGTATTTTCATAAAATTAAATCCAGTTAGCAAGTATCACTTACCTTACAAAAAGATAATTTTGCCCCTAACATAATTTTGTCTCAAAATTCACGTCGGACTTCCAATCGTACTCAATTATGAACATTGACGTACCCTGAGTATCATAATTACTTAAGAAAATCAGATTTCTAATTTTTTCTAATTTTCCTAATTTCTCTCATTTTCGCCTATTATTTCCTCAAGATTATGAAATAAATACTTTCTCATAAAATTTTCTAAATTTCTCTTCACAATAATTCCTAAAATGATATTCCTAAGCCCCAGAAATTTCCTCATAATTTTCATAATCCATGTTCTATTTATTTCTCATTTTTTCTTTGATTTTCAAGCATTTATTACCTAAAAAATCCATAATAAATATCAATCATGCATTTCTCTTCCAATTTCATCATCAAAAATTCTAAAATATCATTCTCATATTTCTGAATTTTTTCGAAGAAATTTTTAAAGATAACTCACCTTCCCGCGGAGTTATTTGGTATTCTTCTATACTGTGACGAAACCTCAGTTTTCGTATCCAATAACACCTTCTGCCACAAATTTTCACACGAACTACTAAACCTACCCTATAGCATTTTTCTAAGAACTCTTTGATATTTTTCTCTATATTTTATTTTTTTTCTATTTCTTTCTTTCTCTTTTTTAAATCTCTCACTCTCAAATCTTTCTTTTACTACTTTTCTCTTTCTAATTCAAGCCCTCCAACCTCAAGTTTTATTTATTTATAGAAGGTTGAATTAAGCTTAGTATAATTGTAGTGACTCACTATCTTGAATTATTTTGTCATATTTCTTAATTATTTTTCACTAAATCTCACCCATAATCTTTAATTATTTGTCTACACCCTACTTTATCTTCAACATTTCTCAATTATTTTACCTATTATCTTTGATTATTTGTCCACACCCTACTTTATCTCCCACATTTCTTAATTATTTCATTCATTATCTTTAATTATTTTATCACCTTTCCTAATTATTTTCCACTAAATCTCACCTATAATCTTTAATTATTTGTCCACACCCTATTTTGTCTCCCAAATTTCTCAATTATTTCACCCATTATCTTTGATTATTGTCCACACCTTACTTTGTCTCCCACATTTCTCAGTTATTTCATCCATTATCTTTAATTATTTTGCCACATTTCTTAATTATTTTCCACTAATTCTCACCCATAATCTTTAATTATTTATCCACACCCTACTTTGTCTCTCACATTTCTCAATTATTTCACCCACTATCTTTAATTATTTTGTTATCTTAATTATTTTTTATTAAATCTTCATTTGATTAGATTATTCTTTCATTTAGTTCATTAATTTTAAATCCACTTTCTTAGCCTATTAACTCTAAACCCATTTACTTAGTCTTTTCTTTTTCAACTTAGCCCACTAATTCTAATCCCATTAGTTTTCTCAATTGTAATCTCTAATGGATGTAAAAAATATTTTAAACACAAAAAAATTAATTATTATTATTCTTAAAATACTAGGATATTACAGTTAGAGGTAATCATGAGGCACACAAATTGAGGTGATAAGAATGACACGTGGCGATACGACATTGACCAAAAACTCTATAAATAGGCCTAAATCCAACCCAAGGCAATTCATAAGGATTTAAGGCAAGTTTAAGGTCGTTTGAGAGAATTGAGGAAGAGAAATCTATTCTTGAGAGAGAGGGAAAAATTATGCAAAAAGAAAGAGTGAAATCGGTGGAGAAACGAAGGAGAACGGGTATTGCAAAAGTTTTCAAAGTTTCACCCAAATTTCAGCCAAAGCTACTAGAAAACAGCGAGGTAAGTCCGATCTAAACTTATATTCCGATAGAGGGGAAAGAGAGGGAGTAGTAGGAACAAAAAAAGGTCAAATCAGAGTTAAAACGAGCGAGAAGTAGGAAAAAAATTGAGTTATAGAATCATCATCATCGAAGAAGAAACGACGCGTGCAGTACACGCCCCAGAAGGGGCTGCGTGTATAGGCACGTGGCCACCCTTCTGGCAGCACGTGCGGGCACGTGTGGGCTCTCCTCCCCTTGCAAATTTCTAGAAACCTGAAATAAATTATTCCATACAAGTTTATGTAAAAATATTTAGTGGTTAGTTTACGAAAACTCGTGATTTTTAAAGGAAACCCAACCCGACACTAGTGAATAGTGTATCTGACAAGGTAAACAGCAAGATCAGTGGTTTCTACATGTTTCTTGCTTCATCTTGATCATTTTTGGATTCATTTGTGTGTGGTATGTGGCTTGCATAACATATGTTTCTTTGAAATTACATTATATCTCTATTTGTCCTGCATCTCGGCATTTGTGTCTAGATGGTGGGTTGTCATGTGTGAACTATCACTTGGGCTTGTGTAAGAGGGTTGGCTACGTGGCCTGTGTAAGGGGGTTACATTCGAACATGACAACATCCAGGCATGGTTTCCACAAAACAGAAGGATTTCATGACATTTAACATACTTGCATGCACACGCATGTATCTTCTTTCCTGAACCATCTCACTTAGATGTAACTATCAAATCTGGGTGTTTCATACCCTTGGAACATTCAACATTCCAAGTATATCGAATGTGCCAAATACCTTGGAGATAAGTAAGGGAAAAGACAAGGAAGTGGTCAAAGCTTAGTTTATTTCCTATCATTCGTGTACTACAGATTTTTGTATAAAAAGCTATTATAATCAATGGATTTTATGTCATGTTGTATCCAAGGGGTTACTAATATGGGAGGTCGTGTACTACGATTGTACTTGTATCACTATGTGTATATCTCAAATGATGCACTACACATGCTGTATAGGGAAACTATCATGAGGAGAAGAGTTTATTTGTTAGATTTTTGGGGATGTATGTACCATTGTACTTGAATTAAAGATTTTATAGAGGAAATCCCTATTATCTAACTTTAGCTAACTATCAGGTTCGATCATTTGCTTCCGTTGGTAAGGGTTTTCCATAACGTCCATGTGAGATGTTAGCTTATATTTAGCATCATTGTATATTAGAAAGACGGAGCGTTATAAGGGGAGCGAGTAAGGATCCCCGTGCAGACCCTCTGATACTTTAGTTAACCTCTCAAAAGTATAAAATAGTTAAATGCAAGAAGGAAATGCAAGTGTGAGAAATTGCACACCGAATGGGAGGGAGGACTCCCCAATTTATAGTGACACGGGCGCACGTTGGCATGCAACAACACGCGACACCCCCGAGTAACCTTCACTTGGGGTGCGTAAGGTGCGCACATGGTCTTGATGTAGTTGTGGTTACGGACGCGTCCACGAGGAACCCTCGAGTGACCCTCACTTGGGGGTGTGGTTGCACCCCACGACCATGCCCGAGGGATTCCCCGTTTAGCCGCACCACCCTGAGTTACCCTCACTCAAGGGTGCAGCTAGCGGCCATCCCTGGGTGATCCTCACTTGGGGGTCTAAAGTGGCTTCTTGGGCGGCCACGTGGCCCAATCTTTGTCCTCTGATTTCTTCGTTTATTTTTCACTGATATATTCTGTATCTTTTATTTTACAGGGCATAATAATAAGAAATCGAAACACTTCACCCTCTCTCTGTCTTTTTCTTTTATATAAGATTGCTTGTAAAAGACAAGAGGATAGATGGCTTTAAGCTCAATGTTTTTTTTTTTTTTTTCTTTCTTTCTTTTTTTTTTCCCTTTCTTTTTGAAAGATTTTTCAATGAGCACTAGCAAGCATATCTTGTGCATGCTTTGAATATATATATAGTGTTGATTTTTTGAAAATAAAAAATTATATGCATTTAATGTTATCTGTAATGACTATATTTTTGAATTTTAGCACAACATTAATCTAATAATCTTAGGTATTAGTCAACTAAGATTAGGTGTTATACGATTGTTGAATAATCTTATTCGACTAAGATTGTCAATTGCAAAATTTATGTTACTTGACTAAATGATGGTAATACTCAATTAAATGCATATCTTTATTCAATTAACATTTCAATCACTTGTGTATTTAAAGTTGTTATTCAATTATACATTTTTGTTACTCGAGTATAATATGACATTACTTAACTATATATTAATAATTCAAATACAAAAACTTACTCTTTGTCTAGCATTTATTACTCGACTAACTGATTTGATAACTCAACTAAGCCTCAAAGTTACTCGATTGAATAATTTTAATACTCCACTAAGGAGTATCATAACTTGACTAAAACGTTTCCCTTACTTGATTATTACTCAATTAACAAATTGCATTACTCGACTAATATATATATTATTCGATTAACAATATCTTTTTAGTCAATTAATGATGTTACTCTAGAGACTTGTTATTGTACTTTAATTTATTACTCGATTAATTAGTAAGAATAATTGACTTATATATTACTTGGTCAATTATCATTCAAACTACTCCATTATAGCTTTTTGCGTTCTTAGTTATTTACTTTTGAAATCATAAGCTAATGTAATCTTTTTTTTAATTAATAGGATAACATAAGAAATATGGATTCTGCCTTCATGGATGTCATAGATGGCGAATGTCCTAACCCACCAAATTATAAAATAAGAGGTTGTCTTCAGTCAGTTTAGGTTTTTTTTTTTTTTTTTTTTTTTTTAGAAAAACAAAAACAAAACAAAGAAATTGAAAAAATGGCTAAATTACATGAAGATTTTTTTCTTTTTTCTTTTTTTGTATGAGACCCCTATGTTAAGATAATGTTTGTTAACCAAAATATAAATCGAAAAAAGTGAGATATAGAAAATATTTCAGACAAAAAATATTTCTATTATATTTATTAAATTTATTTATCGACTCTTGAAAAAGAAGTCACGTAACTTTTTATCTGAGTTTTTTTCAAATAAATTTATCTTTCTCTCTATCTAGATAAATTTATCTTAGTTTTTACAGATAAAAAAAAAATGACGCTTGTGTCCTACAATACATTCCAAAAAATTTAATAAATGGCTTGATAAAAATTTCAGAGTACTTGCTAATCTTAACTTGACTATTCCATATTTTGATTCAAAAAATATTCCAAATTTATCTTGATACATTTTTATCTTACTCATTTTAACAAATATTACCTAAGTGAATATTCCAAATCTATGGATTTGAATTATGAAAGGTAAGTAATTTGTAAGGATCTCGTGTGAAATCAATCAGAATAATAAGAGATCGAGTGTAATTTAAAATAAAATTATAAGATCTAATGAGAGTTTATAACGTAAGAAAGGGTGGTTTCTAAAAATGAAAAAAAGAACAAATGCCCTGATATATATTTTAGAAATGTCTTTTTACAAATAATGCAAACTAGTTAGGTGAGGGATTTACTCACTCCCAGAAGATATAAAAAAGAATCTAACATCTTATACTTAGAGTTTGGATTAAGGGCTAATTAATTAGGCCACTCAATGGAGTAGTGAACGACTTGTAGCCCCATCCTAGAAAGCAACTCTATAACACAAGTTGGGCACATCCATCTCCAGGTGTTGATAAGAACAAGTTTTAGGAAACGCATATAGAAAAACACTAAAAGAGGAGTATTTTGGAATGCAATCAAACCTCATCCCCTCCAAAGCCTTGGCATGAAGGCCAAGTCATATGAAACTTTAAAGTATAGATATTCCCACTCCCACATATGTAGCAGCAATAATATAGCACAATCCGATGTTTCAACCTATCCTCCTCCTAATTATAATTATCTACTAGTATAAATAAGCATCAAATCCGAATAATATTCTCCATCTCATCTCTCACATTTCAATGGCTTCCATCCAAAACTACTACGACCCTAATTACTTCCCATATTCTCCTCCGGCGCCACCTAACTGTATTCCTTCACCGCCCAAAGTGGCACCACCCCATCAACGCATCACGCCCCCGCCTCCTCCTCCTCCTCACCCTCCTTCTATCCCTCCGCCGCCACCCCACCATCCTCCCTTGGTCCCTCCGCCGCTGCCTCCTCACCATCCTCCCTCGGTCCCTCCGCCGCCACCCCACCATCCTCCCTTGGTCCCTCCGCCGCTGCCTCCTCACCATCCTCCCTCGGTCCCTCCGCCGCCGCCCCACCATCCTCCCTTGGTCCCTCCGCCTACGCCTTACCATCCTTCTAGCCCACCTCCTCCGGCACCAAAGCCACCATCCCCTATCGTACCGGTACCGCCCCACCATTTTTCTCCTCCGCTACCACCTAGCATTGTGCCCCCTCCGCCCCCGCCGGGACACCACTCATCTGTGATAATCATTGTCTTCGTCTCCCTCGGCGGACTGTTCCTTCTCGCCTTCCTCGCGGTTGCCTTGTGCTGCTTAGTTAAGAAGAGAAAGAAGAAAGAGAGTGAAGAAATTGATACAGTGAAAGTCGATGAACATTTCACGGTGCATGAAGCGATGGTCTCTGCCCCACAAGCTGTGGTACTCATTGACGAGGATGTGCATATTCAAGAAGATATCATCAAGAATGAAACCGTGGGTAAAGGGTCACATATGAGGTCGCCAAAATTTTGTCCTCGGGCTCTGGACGGGGAACCATCAGCTTCTTAGTCCACAAGAGACCATCTTGGCTACAAAAGCTGATCAAATTATATGATATCTGTGAAGAAACTGTGAATTTCCTGTTCTTTCTAATTTGTTAATTTTATCAAGAATGGTGGAACGAGAATAAAGCCAATGTAATTACGGTTCGAAGATTGTAAAGCAATAAATATTGTGCAAATTTGCAATTATACGAGGCAACTCAAGTAAGGAACAAGGAGTCTTGACGGAGAGATGGACCTGATGCATATACAACCATATAATATTATTATCCATCCGTACAAGATCGTTTTTCCCGCCAATACGTCGTCAAAGGTTACATGTGGCCTTTATTATTTCCCGTCAGGTTAAGCCCAAAACTGAAATGCATCTTCACGTTGGGGTATATGTATGTATGTACATATATACACACATATATATGTACATATATGATACAAGAGGTGTAGCATGTGTTATATTCATGTAAATAATAAATAAATTTTTTTTTAAATAAAAGCTCGGAGACGCTCTGCCTTCGCACGGTAACACCCACTTACGAGCTCCTTAGTAAAAGTGTAAAAGGTTGACCTAGGCTAGAGGCGGCTACCAGCTTCCTCGTGGTGGTGGTCGAGGCTAAACGTTAACTTTTAATTAATTATTTTTAGAAACATTTCAAGGACATCATGATGATATCAAACGTAATATTATATTATGTATGATTTTTTAGATTTATTATCTGCTAGTAATCAAATAATATCAAAACCTCTTTCGATACCGATCAACCCTTTGACCCATCATCGAATCTTCTCTAAATCCCAATAAAAGTTTTTGAATAGTGCCTAGCAGTAGTTCACTTAAAATGAGACTTCATTGTCACATATTATAGTTGACAATTACCATGTGTTATAATCATTCTATCACCTAACATCCTAACTGAGCGACAGTCATAGAGTGAAAAATTCACAAACTCAATAATTATGTGTTAAACCTCATTAATGTAACTAGATGACACCTTAGGAAATACATTTCCTGACTTTCAATTTACTTTGGGTAGGGATTGTTCCGTTACATCAATAATAGATCATATAAGATGTCAATCCCATCAAATACCGACGAGGGTGACAGATCCTATTCCCAACACCTGTCTCCATATACCAGTAATACGAAATCATATAGATGAATGTTTCCACCTCCTAATTAGATGATTCGGCTCATTAACAAATCTCGCACATCAATATACAAAATAATTGTGTCGATTCAAGTTTAAGGATCAACACACCATCGCAACTTGATGACTCGACCATTATCTATCATGTCATGTGGTAAGTCATTGTCGTTACATTCGATTGATCGTTCCCCAACGATCACTCACCGGTCTACTAACAACATCTCATGTCATATGACGCATGACCCACCGTCATTATTCCAATAATGAACAAAGTAGTAACCCCTGTGACAGTTTATACTCGATTAATTAGAGTTCCCATCACAATGCAACGTTGTCCCACCAATACGCCGCATGTGACCTTTATTATTTCCCATTTGGTTAAGCCCAAAACTAAAATGCATCTTTGCATTGAGGTATATGTATGTATGTATGTATATATATATATACATATACATGTACATATATGATACAAGACGTGTAACATGTGTTATATTCATGTAAATAATAAATAAAAAATTTTAAATAAAAGCTCAGAGACCACTACAAAAAATCTAGCTTTTAACAACTAAAAAATTTATCTCTAAAACTAAAAATTCCGTAGCTAAATTATTTAGCAACGGATTTAGTGACAAACAGATTTCATCGCTAAAATAGAATTTAGCGACGAAATCAGTGACAGGATGCTTCCTTCGTTGATCAGCGATAGGGTATTTCCATTACTGATCAATGATGAGATTGATCCGTCATTGATCAGTGACTAGATTCTTCCTTGCACAGTAAGACCCACGTATGAGCTCCTCAGTAAAAATCTAAAAGGTTGACCTAGGCTAAAGGGGGCTACCCTAACTTCCTCATGGTGATCAAGGCTAACGGTTAACTTTTGACCAATCATTTTTAGAGACATTTTGATCACACAATGGTGATACCAAACGTAGCACTATATGATGTGTGACTTTCTAAGTTCACTATCTACTAGCAATCAAAAAATACCAAATGTCCTTTCGGTACCAGTTAACCCTTTGACCCATTATCGGAACGTCTTCAAATCCTAATGACGTTCTGAAAGTTCCTAAATAATGCCTAACAGCCCTTCAAGACAGTATAGGTAGCAGTGGAGTTTCACTTTAAGTGAACATATTACAATTGACAATTATTGTAACACCCCTGATTTTTCAAGCATTTTATAACTCAGGAATTTCGAGAATATATATTTTTTTCCACACCACATCTGCTGATGTACAACATACAATTCCTAAAAATTTCAATTTCACCTTCTCAGCCTATTAACCCAATGATCAAACAGCTAAGATAGGTGTTATTATTATAAATGTGAAAACTAAATCGAACTCAATATGGTACATAACCATAACGCTTTATTTGTCATGTAAGAAATTGTTCAAGACATCTACAAAACGAATTACATGGATATCATCTCTCGTAAACATTAGCTAAACATCTCAAACATGATTGAAAACATACTAAGGTTTGCATCAACTGAAATTTCTCGTACATAATTAGAGACATGTTGAAACATGCTACATTCAGTAAAATAAGCTTATTTTTCAACTATCTCATTTCCTTTAGAGTCACTTGTCGAATCTAGAACGTTTGAATATTCCAAGGACACAGTGCAATTAGAAGATGAATCTTCTAGTCAAAACTCCAAAAATAATATATATATATATGCATGAATAGGTATAAAACGTATGAGGAAACGAGGACTACTCCAAAGTACCTTGTGAACATGTCAACCTTCTCGAACGAGAGCTTTCTCGATAGGGCACTCTAGCGCCTCTCGGGAAGTCCCTGACCATGTCACATTGGTATAATCTTATAGAACTCATGCAAACACCTCATCCATTATCCCTTAGACTCACGGTCTTCCCCACGGGAGATTTCTTGATGGCGCATGCATAGCGCATCTCAAGGAATATCCACACTTTTACCTTTGAGCAACAATAGATAGGTACAATAATATAACCACATGGATTTTATAAATACAACAGTTAGAAGCCAACAACATATATTTCTAGGAAAAACATATTTCATATATGCAATATGATTTCATGAAAGAGAAAAATAAGAGTTTTTGTACAAGATGTTAGACCGGGAGGTGCTATGGCACACACTAAGGGGGGTGAATTGGTTATTTTAAAAACTATTTTGAACTTGAAAGACTTTTTTATACAAATTGAGGTTTTAGAATTTAAAACGTGAAACATATAAAATGATAGATGTAACTTTACAAAGATAAATATGTGAACCAAGTGAAGAATAATGAAATGCTTGGAAAGATAAATAGATCAAAGGGCACAAGCACAAGAAATACAAGGATTTATAGTGGTTCGACTTAACCCAAGCCTAATCCACAACCTTAGCTCCTTACTAAGGATTTTGCAAACAATCCACTAAAACCCCTTACTTAAACCAAGTAGATCCTCTAGTCCAAGACTAGGAATTACAACCTCTTGCTTATACAAAGAAGCCCTCTAGCACCTAACTAGGAATTACAAACCCATACTTCAATGAGCAGGTCCTCTAGCACAAAGCTAGGAAAATAAGAATGACACAAATGTAAACGAGATGCTAAGAGTTGGCACTCTTAGTTACAAGTTCTCTCACAATGAAAACAAGGTTAGAATGAATTAATACAAGTTAAAATCAAAGCCTTGAAGAGAGAAAAAAATTTGAAGCACAATCACTGTAAATACAAACAAGAGTAACAATAAGCTCAAATTATTTCATTCCCGTCCATTAGTCTTCTCTTGATCTCCTTGATATGTATATATAAGCACCCCAAGAGACTTGCCAAAAACTAGCCGTTAGAGAATGAGAAACTAGTGGTTGGAGATTGAAAAACTAGCTGTTATTAACTTCTGAGAAACAAACAGTCGACAGACAAAATAGGTTAGTCAACTATTTCTTCAAATAAAACTAGGAATAGTCGATAAACAAGAAAGCATAGTCAACTATTTTCTAACACAAATTACCCATAGTCGATAAACACATTCACATAGTCGACAGATACAAAAATATGAAAAAGATTTTGAAAATCATATACAAACATAATCGACAGAAGAAAAACCATAGTCGACTATCCTTACATTATAGTCGACATAAGTCATATATAGTCAATAGATTATACAAGCATAGTCGACTATCTCCATGCATAGTCGACTATCCTTAAGCATAGTCGACAACACTTAAGCATATAGTCGACTATCCATTTGGAAAATCTGAATACTTAACTAATAATCATGAAGAAGCACACTTGATTGATACAAAACATCACAAGATATTTACATTTCTTATCCTTAGGCAAAGTGAATGTCCTCATTTTGTTTAATTTATATTTTACCTTCCATTTACTTTAATACATAAATGTAAATAAGAATGTACACCCTATTTGGATTCAATAAAAATATCTAAAAAATCAAAATCCATAAGAATAAGAAAGTAGAATTTAGGTTTTAGTAGAAACTTAGGATTTTGCGATTTTATCACCTCCAAGATATACACTTTCTATTTCTTGAAAAATTTGTTAAAAATCATTTTATCACTAATGAATATTAGCTATTGAAATACCTGGAGTTAGTTTTCTAAAAAGAAAATATTTTCATATATGTCTCCTTATAAGGTGCTAACCTTCCAGACTTAGAAAACTATGACTTTGAAATCTCGATACTTGAAATTCATTTGGTTTTCATTCTCACAAAGTAATACTTGATATTGAAATTGATTTATGTTGAAAACTACAACCTTGATTCATGACTTAGAGATTAAATAAAATATTATTTTTCATCATCAAAACTAAGTATACAAAAGTAAAACAACACAGGAGTCTTTACACAAGACACGTTTCATCCAATATAAGAGTCTCACGTAAGAGAAAAATATAAGATTTGGAGTTTAGGAGTCTCACTTCAAATTTAATTTGGGATTCTTTGAAATTCGTGCTGGAGGTTAATTCTCATGCTAGGCGTACTATTGCTCAACCTTGAGCATCAACGATCCCTACCCATCATATTTATTCAAAGAAATATCAATATCTATTTTCTTTTAATTTTTTTCATAATTTTCCTTCATTTTATTCCTATTTTTTCCTCAATAATTTCAAAATAAATACCTTTTCAAATATTTTTCCAAATTTTTTACCACCATAAATCATAAAATATTTTTCTTGAAATATTAAAAATAATTTTAGGAAATTATCTTTTCCTATGTGCCTGCACATGGCCTGCGCTATTGAACCATTCATGTAATGCGCTATTAATTTAGTTGAATAGTTATGTGTAATTTATGGTTATATGCAGGTTTAGATGAAAATGAAATTTAAAGAAAAATGAGGTGAATTAGAAATTTTAGAAAAAAAAGAATATTTCTCTTTAATTTTTGACAAAAAAATTAAATTAAAAAGAATCTGCATTATATATAATATCTATTTATAATATATAATATATTGTAATACATATATAAATATAATACATATATATATTCCATACATATATTCATGTGTATAAATATATATAATATAATCTAATACAAGAATGCATGCGGGATGCAGCCATGCGTGGGATTAGAGGCTTTACATCAAAGGAAGCAGTGGACATGGAGCCCACGTGTAATTGAAGATTGGAATTAAAGTTGCAATTGAAGCCCATTTAAGGGCCCAGTCGCATGCCCATTTAAAGCCCAACTAAAAGGCCAGCCGCAAGTGCAATTGAAGGCCCATCAAATTGAAGAATTGGCCCAGCTGCATGTAATGTTTGAAGCCCAAATTAAGCAGCCCATGGAAGAATTAAACAGGAATTAAAAGCCCAGTCTCGTGCAGTGTCACTTTAGTAATTACATTGACATTGGAAGGCATTTCAGTGGCTGTTTATGCGGTCGCTAGGGTGTAATTTCGCTCAAATCCAAGGGTAATTTAGTCTGGCGTGAGCTGTATATATTTGTATGGATGGCAAGAATGCAAAGAGGAGGGCGAGAGGGGCGCTGGGGACTTCTTCTTGGACGGCAATAAGGGACATCAGCGCTAGGGAAGACGCACAGCCACGGAAGGGGATTTTCCGGACAGCAACACAGTTCGCCCAGCAACACAGCAACACGGAGGGAAGAGTTTTCTTAACTGACATACAGTAGATCTTTTAATTTACGCATAACAGACATTAATTTTTCAGATTTAAGAATACTATTTTATTTTATTTCTGTTATTAATGGTTGTATTAAGGTTATTGTTCTTATTTTATTTTTTGTTGTTGCTTACATTATGTTAAAAATGTCTGTATTAGAGTTTTATATATACTTTACATTCTATTTTGTTATTATTTCTGATGCTTTTATTTTCTGTTATCTATTACGTGCTATTATTAATTTTTGTTGATGCTTTACTATTTTAATTTTTTTTCTTTAAATACTGTCTTTTAATTTTTGTTCATTTAATTTCTATTATTTAGATTCTGCCATTTAAATTCATGTCAGTTAATTTTTAAATGAAGATGTGTGGCTAATAATTCTCGGGTCAAGGTAAGGACAGTGTCCGATACTAAATTTTTTCAAATTAGTTAAATTTCATTATAAGTTGAGTGTTAAAATTAATTTTTAGATTTTTGCCAAACACTTGAGTTTTGATTGAGATATATGCTTAACCCGGAACCCTCATGTCATGTATGTGGGTTGCCTAATTTGGAAATATCATCATTCCCAAGCTTAAGTATACTTTATATACATTTCGGTTTATGGTGGTTGCTTAAGTTAGAGTCGGTATGCCATATATGTTGGTTACTATAATTAGAACAATCATCATCCCGAAATGTAATCAATAGCAAAGATCTTAAAATTAATTTAATTCGATAATACTATCTTTTGTGAGTCTTGAGAAATATTTGGATTGACACTGAAATTGTTTTGATCTGAGACGTTTGATTTTCAGTCGCATATTCAAATTTTTTTTTTCTCAAATTAGTTGAATTGGTTTGACAAACCTGTTCGGCACATAAAATTTTCTTTGCTTTTATTTTCATCTTAAAAAAGATCTCCTAGTGAATCGACCTGGACTCCCATCTAGTAAATAAATTTGTGCTGCAACGCACACTCGTACATTAACGAGTATAAATGCCTTGTGCCTGCATGCTTGTTTTCTTCTTTGTTTGTTTGTATGTGTTTGTTTGAATTAATTGCATAAGGTTAAGTGCAATCACTCGTTGAGGGGGTGAAATTGTGAAACTGCATTTTCAAGGACTATTCTCTTTTCAAAATCTTGCCTGCTTTGCTAAGCCCCACCTCATTTTGTCTTGCTCTCTTCTTAGCCTCATAGGATCCCAAAATCTCCATCTGCACCACAAACTAGTCTGCACTAGCAAACATTTCTGTCATGGAGGTTGGCTGGGCAAATGTTAAGGACTCCTTGAGTTGGGCGAATATGGTACAATGTAGCAATGCGGATGCTACCAAGCTAACTAGGATGTCTTTCACTTTTTGGACAACACTTTGAAAACAGTCTATATATTGCTTCAATGGCTCATTTAGCTTTTGCTGCAAACTCATCAAATACATAGCATTCTTCCTTTTAGGGATATGAGCGGCGAATGCTTCCAAAAACTCCCTCTTCAACTGCTTAAATGAACCGATATGACCAGCAGGCAGCTCAGTGAACCACTGGTGATCTTACTTGGCTAAAGTGAAGGGGAAGGCACAGCACCTAGTGACCTCGTTCCATCCGTGTAGTACTGCTATTGCTACAAAGTGTTGTACATGCTGCTCCAAATCTTCCTTTCCAAAATAAACTGGAAGTTGAGGTAATTTGAAGCCTAGTTGCACTAACTATTGCAAGAGTTCCTCGGACAAAGGGAATCTCTTCAAGGGCTTTTCCTTAGGAGTGGTCACCACCTTCTTTTGTTCTAGCATATCTTTAATGATTTGTTTCACATCTGCGACCTTAAGTGACTTTTGTTGTGTGTCATCCTTTGGAGAAAAGGGTTGATATCTCTTGTGATCTAATGGCAAGGTTTTGATAATGACAAATCTAAGGACAAATAATATAAGATTCATTTTGTTTGGAAGTAATATATTCAATGTATTCTATAATCAATTTCATGTATTCTATAATCAATTTCATGAAGTTGTGCAAAACGAAATGAAGTAGTTGGGCTATGCCATTGTTCTCATCTTAAAGCAAATCAAGTTGAAAAGATCTCAAGTGTTTCTTAACAAGCATGGTCGTCTAACATTGTGTTTATTTTTTTCAAGAGGTTGACTTAGTCGACTAACAGTGTGTTTGTTTTTGCCTTGGTCGACTAATTATAAGAATTGGTCGACTAACAGTATATAGATTATGGTCTTGGTCGACTAACTCTTTGAGTTTGTCAACAGATGGGTTCCCTTGGTCAACTAACTGCCTTCCCTATTTTTATCTTGGTCAACTAAGTGTCATGTTGTCTTTATGACTTGGTTGACCAACCTATTTCATCTGTTGATCGAACTTATTATTTTAACAAATCTAACGACTAACCATTTCTCTTTTGTCGACTAAATCTTTCACATATTTCTTAACGGCTAGTTTTTGGTCGCATTTAATGCTCGTCCAACCACCCACAACGATCCAAATTTTGAACTTATCCACCATCAACTATAAATAGGTGGTTGAAGATGCAGTGAAGGCTGCTAAACACATTGAATTAATTCAACTACCGAGCTTTCACTATTACATCGAGCCTTATATTTTTCTCTTTGTGCATTCATTTATGAGGCTTTTGTATCTCACTGTTCCATTCATCTCACGCCTCAATTATTCATTTAGAGAGCTTGTAACTAAAAGTTGTACTCTTAAACTTGTATTCTCACATTTACTGTAATTTTCCTAGCATAGGATAGAGGGCCCATTAAATTGTGAGGATTATACATTCCCTAGTTAACGACTAGAGGACCTGCTCGTATTGAGTAGGGGATTGATAATAAAGGTATTTCAAAATCCTTCATGGGTAGCTAAGGTAGTGGACTAGGCTTGGAAAACTGAACCACTATAAATCATTGTCTCTTGTGCTTTCTATTCTGCTTGTTTTGTTAGCACTTTTATCTTACTTAATTTGTTTATTCATTCACAAGATTTCATTTTTATTTCTCACCAAAAGAGAGTGTTTTACACGGTTGATACCTCATCGTGCCATTTCAGGGTCTTGAGATTTAACGAATCTGTGGTTTTAATAGACGACATCTCTATTTCACAAAAGAATTTTTGTTAATATACCAATTCACCCCCCTCCACCCTTCTCTTGGTGTGTGACATATCCTTTCAGTTCTATCAAGGGTATGTAAAGGGCCCTAGATAGGGTATTTTCAGCAGTTTTCTTGTACATTGGCGATTTCTCCTATCGTCGGCTATGCTCAACTTTTGAGTTTGGTTGATCTGGGACCTGATTGTTGGGCCAACGCATCTCCATTTGGACCCTGTGCTAGGTTACCTTCTGTCGGCCAATGTGAGATGGCTACCTTTGCAATACCCAGACTTTTTATAGGATTTATTTATTTTAAAGAAAATGATATACCTCGAAAATCCAAAGAAAAGTAGGAAAATCCTGGGGCAAAAGAGGTAATTTTTGAAAATAAGGGACAAAAGTGTAATTTTCTTAAAATTTGAAATTGTTCAAAGATATCAATTTGATGGTTAAGAATCTCTTGAAGGCTCTTTTGAAGGATAGGGAAATAGAGCTTTAAGGAGGAAATGGGATTCCAAGGTGAAATAGAATCAAAATATGAGAACGGGCCAAAGTGTAATTTCTTAAAAATATTTGAAGAATTGTTTTGAGGCAACGGTCGACACTCAAGGGTAAAAGGATCCTAGAAGAGACTTTAAAATATTTTTGAGAAACAAAAGAATGACATTTCAAGGGGGCAAAGTGAGCTTTTAGAAACCTAGGGGTGAAAGTGTAATTTGTGGAAACCTTGGGGCCAGAACTGTAACATTGGAAAACTAGCTAAAAATATCCATAAAAAATATCAGGAATTAACCTATCAAAGGCATCCAAATGTCCCTAAGGTGTGGAAGCACCCTATTGGTCGAAAACTTCTATATAAACCATGGCAATTCAACTAAAATCCATTCCAAGCCAAGTTTGAGCCAACCTTTGGCCAAATTGAGAGGTGTGAAGGTGAAAATTGTAGAAGGAGAAATTCTGGAGGAAACATAAGAGAAATAGGGTGAGAAATGAAGGAGAACAAGAGGTTTACCAAAAAATTGACAGCCGCCGGAATACACTTGCAACCGCTAGAAAAAATTGAAAGGTAAGTCAAATTTCGCAGCATAATCTTGTAGAGCACTGAATGAGGAGTCCGTAAGTTCAAACGGGAGGCGAAACGGAGCTTAAATGAGGGAGATATGGCCGCTTTAAACGGTAGCCCAAAAATCTGGCATAAGGGGGTAGTAGCGCTTGTAACGCACACGCATTGGACTACTGCGAGCAACCGTGCATGACCACCCTTCTAGTGGCACATGTAGGCACGTGTGATTCCCTTTCCCCTGAAATTTTTATGGCATACTCCCCTTTTAATCCCATACAACTCTATATAAAAATATTTTGAGTTTGTAACACAAAACTTTAATAACCGCAACAAAATCAAGGCTGATACCCTGTGATCATTAACTCTGAAAGGTAAATAGGCAAGGTGAGTGGTTATTGCACGCAATAAACTTCATATTGGTCATATGTTAGTTCATTTGTGTGATGTTTGTTGCTTACACTTCATGTTTCTCTTTGTTGAATCATATTTCTTCGTTCCTGCATGCATCACCGGTGTTGTGGATGGTTGATGAGGCAAGTGTGGTGATTTGGAATCCTCACATGCCTCCTAACTTGTTCTTGTGAGCGTAGATATTCCCCAAACACATAGGAGTTCGATCCCGAGCGATACCGAAGGTGCCCATAGGAGACCATCTACTACCCCAACAAGGATATCGGGGACCGAAGCTACCTAATGCCCATCTCCATTGGCAGACTCCTGCTAGTTATCCACCTCGCTCTGCCTCAGCTCCAGCTTTCCTACACTATAAATTCTATTATCGTAGTTTTCGGGCTACAAAATTGGTGCCGTCTGTTGGAAACTGGCAAGAAGCTAAAATCTACGGGGAAGACAACCAAGTCTACCAATATCAGATATCAATTGGGCAATACAAGAAGAACCAACACACGCCGTCTAGGGGGCTTATCCGTTGATGAGATCCTCTAGAGTGAAGTTGTCAGAGGACACATATGTATAGGGATAAAATAGTGGTGTGTGGTGATTAGGGCATTTAATTAATATTACTAAATTTTGAGGTTCCTTGATGATAGGATAGATTATACGATTATTTTGAGGATCCTAGGAGGTAAAATGGTGAAATGAGACGTTTATTTGATATTACTAATCCTTGGGGCTTTGATGACAGGATAGGTCGAATGGTGATTTAGAGAGATATAGACAATTGTCAACAAGATCTTGAGTGACACGCTAGATTATTGGGAGAAATTTTCACATGTGGTTTGTTAAAATTCCTTATCAACAACTGTTTGTAGGAAATTGTCTCATTTGAGGTCTCGGAAGACTAATTGGATTTTGGAGTTATTTCCATATATGATTTGTTAGAATCTCGTACTAACGGTTAGCTTGCAGAAGTTGATGAATTTGGGAATCTTGAGGATTCTAGGAATTTTGGAATTTGGAACCAATGATTACGGAATTGAGGTAAGTTTAGTTCATGGAATTCTTATATCAATCTTAAGGAACTTTCACTAATGATGACTTAGGAATTGACGGTCAGTCAAACTCAAGAAGAATCTGAGAAATCCTAAGATTCTTGGGTTATGATTTCTAAGTTGGTATCAGAGCTAGATTTTTATGGTCTTGATTTGGATTTTGATTTAATTAATCTCGATGATATTTTGGGTTGATGGAAGGTATGGATCAAGATATTATAAAAAACCAATGTATTAGAGACATGCCCGATAGAATGGTGGATCCCATAGAGTTACTCGAGGAACGAACCCAAAATGGTGTACCCCATAGAGTTACTCGAGGAATGAACCCTTATGCCTCCGCTTGGATCTGAGACTGAGGAAGACTAATTTTGATGTAGACATGTACAAAAGAATATGAGATAAAGAAACAAGATGTTTATGTACATACATAGGGTCAAACGAGAATACAACAATGATATGAGATGCTTATGATGTACATGTATGCATAGGGAAAAAATAGTGGTGTGTGGTGATTACGACATTTAATTGATATTACTAAATTTTGAGGTTCCTTGTTGACAGGACAGATTATACGATTATTTTGAGGATCCTAGGAGGTAAAATGGTGAAATAAGACATTTATTTAATATTACTAATCCTTGGGGCTTTGATGACAGGATAGGTCACATGGTGATTTCGGGAGATATAGACGATTGTCAATAAGATCTTGAGTGACATGCTGGATTACTGGGAGACCTTTTCACATGTGGTTTGTTAAAATTCCTTAGCAACAACTGTTTGTAGGAAATTGACGGATTTGAGGCCTCGAAAGACTAATTGAATTTTGGGAGTATTTCCATATATGATTCGTTAGAATCTCGTACCTGATGGATCGCGATTGTGCAACCCAATACCACCTCGGGAGGTCGAACGTGATGGCTAATGAGCCTGCTCCAATAGCCTGTCCTCGGTGGATATGGTGGCTAATGATGGAACAAGTTTGCTTTGATGGCCTGTTTTAATATCCCGAGAGTGGGGACTCGAGGAGGCTTTTAGCCTGTTAATTGTGAATGTGATTCCTGAAGGAATGGTTATCTATGTTGTTGTCCGCCTATTCTATCTCGCAAGTGGACGGATCATGACAAGTAATGTAGTGATGAATATAGTGTCGTACCCACGAGGACTAACTTTTGACGTTTACTCTAACTGATTTAACCTTAACCTAACACACACATTAACAATGACTTCAATTGTAATGAAAATTAATTTACAAATAAAAGATGCAACTAGAACAATTTCTTTAATTCAAAACTCACAAAGATAAGGTACTAGGGTTTGTGAATCCACCGTCGGCCTTCTATGATTCATTTATTCATTATTCGGATCTTGTTATTCCTTATCTTAGGTTGAAAATCGATGATCCGATTACAACCAAAAGCTTCTCTCGATAGACATTCAGTTCTATGTATATATATGAGATTAATTATCTCTAGTCAACCTTCGAACATATAAACATGCATTCAATCATTGCGATCATCACAAAATGATTTCATAGGGTATAACGGTATCTTTACCTATTATAGGACCCTACGGTGTTTGCTACCTTGTCTAATCCATATTGAATCTCTCGAAATCAATACAAATTACAAATACGTTTCAATGGTGATCAAGCATTAAAACAACATTATAAACATAACAGACAATCAACCTGAATGAATAAAAAAATAGCAAATCGAGTAACTTTAAATCATACCATTAGAAGTCAAGATTTCATCATTCACCCTAGCTATAAACACTTAGCAATGCATTCTTGTAATCAAAAGAAAAAGAAAAGAGTTGGACTCCATAGCAGAGATTGAGAAAGAAAAGAAAAATACAACCAAAAGTATAATCTTCAAGTTGCCTTCCTTCACCTCCTCAATCTTCTGTCGGCTCCTCCTCTATAAAAAACTCCCTAAATCTCCCAAGAATAAATCTTTATATAGTCCTCTTTAGGTTATCAAAGTCCTGCTCCTTGAAGGAGTCTATCCCTCTTTGATTTAGATTGAAACGGGCTTAAAACGGCCTTTTCACGAAGCTTTGAACCCTATCACAGTATGCTTGTTGCGGCAGACCCATGAGCTCCAAATAGCAATTCCTAAAGCGATCTTACAGCAGTATGCATTCCGCTGTAAGAACGTGAGCTCCAGAAACTAATTTTTATAGCGGTCTTACAGCGATATGCATTCCGTTGTAAGCCACTATATTTCTTCATTGGCCTATTTCTTTTTCGCTTTTCATTTTTCACTCTTGTTTTACTTTCACTTTCTCCATCTCATTTCAAGTTGATAGCTGACCATACCTTCAAGTTTTTTTCCACTCCTATCATGCACCAAAATCGTTTCTTTTTGTTCCATGTTCGCTTTGCATGTGATGTGTACCTATATTAACAATATTGAGCCCAAAATGAGTAGCAATCATGTTCATTGAATACTTATATGCTAAGATTGAACCATTAAATAAGAATGCAAAATATACTGATCAAACACCCCCAAACTTAGCCCCTTAATCGTTCCGAACAAGATTATCACTCACGCACATGTTGGATAGCCTTACATTAGTCTCAGATTTTGGTATCTTTTAAAATTCACAATGAGTTATCAAGTAATGCTCCACCATAGTTTTTGGACTCATTCCATGCTTGACGTGTGTTTGTGCATAGATGGATTCTTTATCATGCATTAGGTTGCTGCTACCCAACCCTTTAATGGTTATGTTTTCCTTTCCTTCTTATGACTTACACTCCACCCCTAAACTTAATACTTTTATTCAATCCCCAGGTATCCTATGGTTACTCTAATCTATTTCTCTCTTTTTTTTTTTTTATATAAGTTTAGTTGGGTTTAGGTAGAGATAATGCTAACTCGGTTTGTGAGGATTCTCCTTAATTTTGAGTGCTTTGACATTTCAACCTCTACCAAGCAGTCAAACCCACTAGTTTCCTTCATCCCTCCACAATATAAGTGTCAGCACAATCATCCTTTACTTTTTTTTTATTTTTTTTATTAGCAAAGCCTCTCCCCATTAAGCTTTCTAGAAGAACCTTGTAACGAGCTTTCAGCCAATGACTCCCAAGTCAGATGACCTTAGGGCATCAGGTTTTGAGACACCCTTATAGACTTAATCACTTGATTCAACTAGGCTACGAAGAGAGGTGCATAATATATATAGGATGATTGATATAGTGTGCATGACATAACAATAGAAGGATAAGATTTCTAGCTTTTTATCATTGCTTAGCTTCTGTTAGTTTGTCTACACACTCCACACAAATTTTAACCTACACGGAATCAACACATCCCTCAGTAGACACTAGCTTGACCTTCTGCAAACTTCTTTTTTTTTTTTTTTTTGTGTGAATAAGTTACAATACGAATTTGAAAGGGAGAGTCCACTAGCCATCTAGGTAAGTGTGTTCAACCTATGCAATGTGTAACCCGACACAAGTGCTCAATAGAAGTCATCACATGGACATATGAGGAATTTAAACAATGTGAGGAGCATCACTATCAACTACTCTGTGAATCATAAAAAAAAACATATAATTTTCATCATTGCTGGTAGAGCTATCCAACCTTTTTTTTTTTATTTTAAATAAGTGGCTACAACCAAGTAGGCTAACACATCATGCATGATCGGATTAACAAAACCCTGCCCCCAAACTTAAAATGAGTCGTTGTCCCAAGGGCTTGAAAATTAGTAAACAGGAAGGAAGGTACCTGGGATGGAGAATCGGTGCAGTGATTGCCAGAGTGAATCAATGGTTTTCGGGAGGCGACGGTGGCTGGTACTGGAGTAGCTGGGTAAACATGGATCTCACCTCCTCATGCTAGGTATGAAGGTCAGCTCTGAGAACATCTAAGCTAGCTTGTAACAAGTGGAATTGCTGATCTTGCTCCTCTCGATTTTCTTGTATCTGTACTTGCATGGCCTCCAAGGTAGGGCTAAAGTTGACCCCTCCCCCCGGCGTCGGGGCGGTGGTCTCACTGCTAGTGGTGCTTTGGGTTCCATGCACTTAGCCGTATCTTCTTTCTCGGCCTTTACTACTACGTCTCGCATTTGAGCTGCATGTCGGCGCTAGGCAATCTAAGTTTGCGACTGCCGGATAGTGTAGAGATTGATCAGTATGGGTTTTGTCTTGTCGAGCTCAGATGATAATATAGGAACTTTGGCTTCCTTGCACAATGTCGAGATGAGTGCTGGAAAATAAATCCTCTTCTTACTACCCTTGGTCAAGGCGAGGGTGACAATTTGTTAGAAGATGCGCTCGCTAAAATTCAAATCATGTCCAGTAACCAAGGTATATAGCAGCTGCATTCGTGGAGGATATATCTCAATCATGTGTGAGGATGAAGCGATGTTAGAGGATAAGATATAATGGAACATTTTCACCTTGAGGTTGAGCTCGTTATGGAGTACTACATTGTGGCGTGGCCACACCGGTGGAATGTCTTCATTGAAGCACAAACGAGCCACTTGATTCCAATCTTCTATATCTGGGAGATCTGTCCCTAGTGTCACTTGATAAAAGTGTTGGATTACGTTAGGACTGAATGGTACCCACACTCCTCGCACATATGTATGGAAGGCATGAGGTTCCTCATCTTTATCATCCCCCCCAAGAATGTTATTATTGAAATTGGCGAGGAATTCTCGAACCATAGATGGATAAATCTTGAGAGGCTTGGCACAAAATTTGTGCCACTTTTTGTCATGAATAACTTTAGAAACACCTGTGATCTCAATGCTGGCGAGGTCAACTTCCCGCTCCCTATGGAGAGGCCAGGGCTCTATCACTTAGGCTTAGTCTTCAGCTTTGGCAGTAAGGTAGATGGGATAGGATGGAGGATCAGCGTGCGACCATTTGGAAGCATTTGAACTTGTTGCAATGGCTTTACCCTTGTTTGCGGCTGGAGTGTAGCGAGTTTTGGGTGCCATCTTTGCTTGGGATTGTTCCTATAAGCACAACCAACCATTAGAATGGGAATGAATAAGGGAAAAAAATTCAATTATTTCTCTATTTGTGTGTTTCTTGTCTTCTTCTTTCCTTTTTTTTTTAATATATATATATATATATATTGTAGAAGCCAAAGGTGCCACAATATCCCCCCAAACTTAACTCATTCCACTCCCCCAACTCATAGTGCAATGTGTATGAAAATGTGTGGCTGGGGCATTTCATCAAACACTTGGTGTGCATGTTGAAGGGGAAAAAGGAAAATATGGCTTAGAATACACTAAAGTTCCCCAAACAAAGCACAACAATCAGCCACACAAAACACCAACGACAACATCTTTTCTCCCATTCACAAATCAACTCAACACCCATTTCCACAATGGAGCATCAATCCATGCAAAAACACTAAAATGATTCCACACATACCAAACAACAACCCTCACCTAGCCTCCCACGATTCTCCCAGCCTGCAACCCTCCTAATGTCCCAAGATTTTCCTCAAGAACCTCCCTGCTACACTCTCTAACTTCAACATCTAAGGTATGTGTGGAATCATTTTAGTGTATTTGCATGGATTGATGCTCCATTGTGGAAATGGGTGTTGAGTTGATTTGTGAACGGGAGAAAAGAATTTGTGGTTGGTGTTTTTTGTGGCTGGTTGTTGTGCTTTTGTTTGGGGAACTTTAGCATATTCTAAGCCCTATTTTCCTTTTTCCCTTTCAACATGCACACCAAGTGTTCGATGAAATGCCCTAGCCACACATTTTCACACACATTACACTATGAGTTGGGGGAGTGGAATGAGTTAAGCTTGGGGGGGTATTATGGCACCTTTGGCTTCTACAAAATATATATATCTATAAAAAAAAAGGAAAGAAGAAGACAAGAAACACACAAACAAAGAAATAATTGAATTTTTTTTCCTTATTCATTCCCATTCTAATGGTTGGTTGTGTGCTTGTAGGAATGATCCCAAGCAAAGATGGCATCCAAAACTCGCTATACTCCAGCCACAAACAAGGGTAAAGCCATTGCAACAAGTTCAAATACTTTCAAACGGCCGCCTGCTGATCCTCCATCCTATCCCATCTACCTTACTGCCAAAGCTGAATACCGAGCCCAAGTAATAGAGTCCTGGCCTCTCCACAGGGAGTGGGAAGTTGACCTCGCTAGCATTGAGATCACAGGTGTTTCTGAAGTTATTCATGCCAAAAAGTAGCATAAATTTTGTGCCAAGCCTCCCAAGATTTATCCATCTGTGATTCTAGAATTCCTTAGCAATTTCAATGATAACATTCTTGGAGGGGACGATGAAGATGAGGAACCTCATGCCTTCCATACATATGTGCGAGAAGTACGGGTACCATTCAATCTTGACATAATCCAGCACTTTTATCAAGTGACACCAGGGACAGATCTCTCGGACATAGAAGATTGGAATCAAGTGGCTTGTTTGTGCTTCAACAAAGACATTCCACCGATGTGGCCACACCACAATGTAGTACTCCATAACGAGCTCAACCTTAAGGAAAAAATGTTCCATTACAACTTATCCTCTAACATCGCTCCATCCTCACACATGACTGAGATATATCCTCCATGAATGCAGCTGCTATATACCTTGGCTACTGGACATGATTTGAATTTTGGCGAGCGCATCTTCCAAAAAATTGTCACCCTTACCTTGACCAAGGGTAGTAAGAAGAGAATTTATTTTCTAGCACTCATCTTGGCATTGTGCAAGCAAGCCAAAGTTCCTATATCATCATCTAAGCTCAACAAGACAAAACCCACACTGATCAATCTCTACACTATCCGACAGTTACAGACTTAGATTGCCTAGCGCTGACATGCAGCTCAAATGCGAGACGCAGTAGCAGAGGCCGAGGAAGAAGATGCGCCTGAAGAGTACATGGAACCCGAAGCACCATCAGCAATGAGACCATCGCCCCAATGTCAGCCTAGAAGGGTCAACTTTGGCCCCATCTTGGAGGCCATGCAAGCACAGATACAAGAAAATAGAGAAGAGCGAGATCGGCAATTCCACTTGTTACAAGCAGGCCTGGATATTCTCAAAGCCGACCTTCATACCCAGCATGAGAAAGTGAGATTCATGTTTGCCCAGCTACTCTAGTACCGGCCACCACCGCCTCCGAAGACCATTGATTCACTCCAGCAATCACTGCACCGATTCTTCATCCCAGGTACCTTCCTTCCTGTTTATTGCTTTTCAAGCCCTTGAGACAATGGCTCATTTTAAGTTTGGGGGGAGCGTTTTGTTGATCCGATCATGCATGATGTGTTAACCTACTTGGTTGTAGCCACTTATTTAAAAAAAAAAAAAAAAAAAGGTTGGATAGCTCTACCAACAATGATGAAAATTACATGTTTTTTTTTATGATTCATAGAGTAGTTGATAGTGATGCTTCCCACATTGTTTAAATTCCTCATATGTCCATGTGACGACTTCTATTAAGCACTTGTGTTGGGTTACACATTGCATAGGTTGAACACACTTACCTAGATGGCTAGTGGACTCTCCCCTTAGATTTAGTATTGTAACTTATTCACACACACACACAAAAAAAAAAAAAAAGAAGTTTGCAAAAGGTCAAGTTATGGTAGTGTCTATTGAGGGATGTGTTGATTCCGTGCATCTTAAAATTTGTGAGGAGTGTGTAGACAAACTAACGAAAGCTAAGCAATGACCAAAAGATAGAAATCTTACTCTTCTATTGTTATGGCATGCACACTATATCAATCATTCTGTATATATATATATATATCATGCACCTCTCTTCGTAGCCTAGTTGAATCGGGTGATTAAGTCCATAGGGGTGTCTCAACACCTGATGCCCTAAGGTCATCTGATTAAGTCCGTAGAGAGAAATAAATGAGTAACCACAGGATAGCTAGGGATTGAATAAAAGTATTAAGTTTGAGGGTGGAGTGCAAGTTATAAGAGGCAAAGGAAAACATGACCATTGAAGGGTTGGGTAGCAACAACCTAATGCATGATAAAGAATCCGTCTATGCACAAACACACGTCAAGCATGGAATGAGTCCAAAAACTATGGTGGAGCATTACTTAATAACTCATTGTGAATTTTAAAAGATACCAAAATCTGAGACTAATGGTAAGGCTATCCAACGTGTGCGAGAGTGATAATCTTGTTCGGGATGATCAAGAGGCTAAGTTTGGGGGTGTTTGATCAGTATATTTTGCAATCTTATTTAGTGGTTCAATCTTAGCATATAAGCATTCAATGAACATGATTGCTACTCATTTTGGGCTCAATATTGTTAATATAGGTACACATCACATGCAAAGCGAACATGGAACAAAAAGAAACGATTTGGTGCACGATAGGAGTGGAAATAAAACTTGAAGGCATGGTCAGCTATCAACTTGAAATGAGATGGAGAAAGTGAAAGTGGAACAAGAGTGAAAAGTGAAAAACGAAGAAGAAAGAGGCCAAAAGAGAAATATAGTGGCCTACAGCGAAATGCATACCACTGTAGGACCGCTGTAAGAATTAGTTTCTAGAGCTCACAATCTTATAGTGGAATGCATACCGCTGTAAGACCACTTTAGGAATTTCTATTTGGAGCTCACGGGTCTGCTGTAACAAGCATATCGCAGTAGGGTTCAAACCTTCGTGAAAATGTCGTTTTAGGCCATTTCAATCCAAATCAAAGAGAGATAGACTCCTTTAAGGTGCACGACTTTGATAACCTAAAGATGACTATATAAAGATTTATTCTTGGGAGATTTGGGAGGTTTTTGATGGAGGAGGAGCCGATAGAAGATTGAAGACGTGAAGGAAGGCAACTTGAAGATTATACTTTTGGTTGTATTTTTCTTTTCTTTTTTAATCTCTGCTATGGATTCCAACTCTTTTCTTTTTCTTTTGATTGCAAGAATGCATTGCTAAGTGTTTATAGCTAGGGTGAATGATGCAACCTCGACTTCTAATTGTAATACCCCATGTTCGTATGAGATTGACACGTAATTTCGATAAGTTTAGGATACTGAAAAATTGGTTTGATAGCAGTTATAAGTACTGAATCGGCTACAGGGAATACCTCAGAGTGAAATTGTCTAAGGAAGATAACATGGTCTCGACGAGCGTTTTGAGATAGGATTTATGGTATCGAAAGAAATCGAATTGAGAATAGTTTTCGGTACAGCTAAAATACAGCTGCCATTTAGGCTATAAAACCAAATCATTGTAGGGGACTCCCAGAAAATCAACGGAACCTTAGGGGGGCTCCAATTTTGCGTAAAGAGCAACCCTTCAGTGGTTTTGGGATGAAACGATAGCCCGGTGAGAATACTGGGGCAGAATCGTCTTTATCGAGTAAAGCTTGGGTTATTAATTTTGCGTTTTCGATATTGAAAAGCAATTTAATTTAGTATTTGAGGGTATAATTGAAATTATGGAGTTAGCCAAGTGATATTAGATGAATTATGGGGATTAATGGTGTAATTTTCCTTATATGTTAGTGTGTTATATAATAGTTATATATATAAATGTGGGTGTGTGTATGCGAGGCCATACCTCTGCAAACTCCACGCCATCCCCTGTAACCCCATGCTCTGCAGCTTTAGCCATGCCTTGCAAGATTTGGAGAAGTTTGCACGCCAAGAAGGATGGGCAAGGGCAGGCCATTGGCAGTGGAAGTGGCTATAAAAGGGGAAGAATGAGAGTTAAGAGGTAGGGAGCTCGGGCTTGACCCAGAGAAAGGAAGAGAAGGAGGGAGATTGAGAGGGAGCTGGGAGCTCACAACGACGGCCGAAGGCAGCTACGGGGATAGTTGAAAGTAGCTGCAACAGGCAAACAACCACCATGGCCGCAAGCCATTGCCATGGCAGTGCATGCAGAGAAGCCAGTAGGCATGGTTGGCCGCGATGGGAGCTGGGTAGGCCGAGGATGACTGGCGACAAAGCTGGAGAAGTGGATGCGGCCAGAGACGGCCGCGATAGTGGCCGAAAGAGTCGACCACACAGTTGCGGCGGCCATGGTCGTGAGTCAGGGGTCGGTTGCGGTGGTTCGTGAGGCGGTGGCTGCTGGTGCGATGCGGCCGTGAGCGGCGGGAGTCGTGCGGCGATGAGATGCAGCCGGCAAAGGCAGTGGGAGCCGGCAGTAGCAGGCGGCCATGTGCAAGTTACAGGCTGGGCGTAGGTGGGAGGAAGGAAGAAAGAGATGGAGAAGAAGAAGAAAAGAAACAAAGAGAAGAAAGAAAAAGAAAAAGAAAGAAGAAAAAAAATAGAAATAAAGAAGAAAGAAGAAGAAATGGTGGCATGGTTGCTAGAAGAAGAAACAGAGGCACGAAGAAGATGAAGTGGGGAAGAAGTGGAAAATAAAAGAAAAAAAGAAAAGAAAAGAAAAGAAAAGAAAAAGGAAGAAATGGAAAAAAAATATAGAAAATAGAATTTGGAGATTTAGTAATTTTTCGAAGATTTTGGCAAGAAAACTTGTCTAGGCACGCATTTCGAGATCAGGGCACACGTATCGAGGAAGTCAAAGAGGCTAAGTTAAGGTGAGTAAAATTTCTTAGAAAATTTCAAAAATTCAAAAATATTATTTTATGAATTTTCATAGTGAAATATTTGATAAAATATTTAAGAAATATTTAGTTTGGATTTATTGAGGAAAAATAGGAAGAAATAGAGAGAAAAATAAAGAAAATACAAGAAATTATCGAAAAATAGATTTTGATACTTATTTAATCAAATATGGTGATTGGGATGCTTTGGGGTTTAAAATTGAAGTGACTTGTGCGAATTTTGAGATTGGCATGGAAATCGAGGTAATGCACTTATTTCGAGGCAAGGCACAGATATCGAGATAGCTTGATAAGCTTGAGAAGGTAAGTGGTACTTCCCGACTGAATTTAGTTTTATGAAAAATGGTTGGTTGTAGGTGATTTATGTTTCAAACCCCGATTCTCGGGGATGCTTCATCATATTGACATGCTTTGATATATATCTATCACGTAGATTGCATACATGACATGTTATGAAATGTATATGTACACATTGATATCATTGAACACGCACATTATGGCCGTAGGGAGTATGAGCTAGCACCGTTACTTTACCAAAGGTGCACCCATACACCCCTAGCTTCGAAAGAGGTGGCCGCAAAAATGATGAATAGCATGAAAGGTGCAGTTGACCCCTACGATGAGTAAGGCATTGCATACATGTACAAAATATGTTTTTTGTACCCTTACTTAGATGATTCATCATCTAACTTGGGTTTTGCCCTTGGAATATTCAAACGTTCTAGATGGAGATTGTAGCAGATACGAGGATGAATGAGGCATGAAATGGAACTTAGCAGAGTGCATGAGGAATGAAATGTATGTTATGTAGCCCATGTATTTAAATTCTACTACTTTGAATTCTGGACGTTTTGAAAGCATGACGATGTATAACCCTATTTAAGGTTAATGTTAGTTGAGAACTTATGCTTTGTAATAAGTTATGTTAAGGAACGATGATGTAAAAACTTATTTAATGTTAAAGTAAGATATCAAGTTCGATAGTTGCTTCCGCATTTGATGTGTATAATGATTCTCTTTCGAGATAAATGTATGGGAATTCTGGGATGGATACGAGAAATGATGTGGTTTAGTTTTAAGTTTGGAAGGAAAAAAAATTATAGTTCCAGAATTATCCAAGTTATAACGCTCCCGAAAAAGCGAGGTGTTACACTAATGGTATGATTTAAAGTTACTCGGTTTGCTATTTTCTTATTCATTCAAGTTGATTGTTTGTTATGTTTATAATGCTGTTTTAATGCTTGATCACCATTGAAATGTATTTATGATTTGTATTGCTTTCGAGAGATTCAATATGGATTAAACAAGGTAGCAAACAACGTAGGGTCCTATAATAGGTAGAGATGTCGTTATGCCCTATTAAATCATTTTGTGATGATCGTCGTGATTAAATGCATGTTTATATGTTCGAAGGTTGACTAGAGATAGTTAATCTCATATATATACATAGAACTGAATGACCATCGAGAGAGACTTTTGGTTGTAATTGGATCATCGATTTTCAACCTAAGATAAGAAATAGTAAGATCCGAGTAATGAATAATTGAATCATAGAAGGCCGACGGTGGATTCACAAACCCTAGTGCCTTATCTTTGTGAGTTTTGAATTAAAGAAATTGTTCTAGTTGCATCTTTTATTCATAAATTAGTTTTTATTACAGTTGAAGTCATTGTTAATGTGTGTGTTACGTTAAGGTTAAATCAGTTAGAGTAAACGTCAAAAGTTAGTTCTCGTGGGTACGATACTCTATTCATCACTATATTACTTATCACGATCTGTCCACTTGCAGGATAGAATAGGCGGACAAGTTTTTGGCGCCGTTGCCAGGGACTAGCTCTTTTGATTGTTGCTTTAATTAAGATTAACTTTAATACTTGTGTTGCTTCCTTTAACTTTTAACTCTGAACTATTTCAGTTTTTGCTGTGTTAGGATTGAAATAAGGCATGCGGCGTTCAGAATGTCTTGATCTTGTTGAGTTTGATCTGGAGATTGAACAGACCTTTCATCAAAGACGTCATGAACCGAGAGCAAAAAAGGAACAACAACAGAGCATTATGGACGACAACGGGAATCAGCTTGTTCAAGTGGAGCATACTGTTGAGATCAATGAGGGAGATATCTTGATGAGGGATTTCATGATGCCTCTTGTCGTTGAGAATCGGTCTAGCATAGTCTATCTTTCATATGGGCATGACAACTTCCAGCTGAGACCGGATGTGATTAATTTATTCTTTAACAACATTCTGTTCTATGAAAGAAGTGATGAAAATCCTCACTATCATCTCGCTCACTTTTTAGAGTATTATGGAAATTTTAAATATCAAGACATCAATGAGGAAGCACTGAGGATGCAACTTTTTCCTCAAACTCTGAAAGATAAAGCTCGGGAATGGTTGGATTTACTATCACTTGGCAGCATCACTACCCGGGCTAATTTGGTTCACAAGTTCACACTAAAGTATTTTCCACCAGCCAAGATCAGTAAATTAAAGTATGAAATTTTGACTTTCCAACAAGCTGAAACTGAGAATTTTCATGAAGTATGGGAATAATATAAAAAGTTGCTAAGGAAGTGTCTGAATCATGGGTTCTCTTTCCTAACTCTAAATCACTATTTCTATGCCGGGTTAACTCTTTACAGTCGTTCTGCAGTTGATTCTACAACAGGTGATTCCATTCAAAACAAATCAGCTGGGGAGCTCCATGATCTTTATGAAACAATGAGTGAACAATTTGTAATGTGGCCGGATAGGAGTTCACATAGGAGAGCAATTGGAGTACACGAAGTGGATATGAATACGTTGATGTTGGTCAAGATTGATGCTCTGTCAAAACAGATAGAAATATTAAAATACTTTCCATCAGTTAGTATGGTGCAAAGATCTCTTCCAGTTTGTGTAACTCTAGGGTAAATTATCAATCATTCGAATGCCCATTGGCCATTAGGGATCATTCACTCACAGAGCAAGCTGTTTATGCACAAAACTTCCCACGTCAACAAAATTTTCAACATCCACAAAATAATCCATTTTCTCTAACATACAATCCCGCCTGGAGAAACCATCCTTATTTTTCATATAGCATCAGGGAATTTAAAACCCACCAAAACAAGGGAGACCACATGAGGAAAAATGAGGATGGGAAGAAACAATTTCAAAAACTTCCAGAACGAAGTGAACTGACTGATGCAATCATTAAGAATATAGAGACTCAAATTGGGCAACTAGCTAAAATTCTTACTGATAGGCAACAAGGCAACAAGGCACATGGCCAAGCAACACCGAAGTTAATCCCAAGGAACGGGGTGTAACTACTGAAAATGCATGTTAAGCGACCAAGTGTGGAAAACAAAACAAATACTGAAAGGAGACAACAGTTGAGACTAAGGAGCTCGAAGGCATATCTGAACAAGAGGAAGTGATTCCATCAACAGTCAAGTCTTATGTTCCACCTATTCCGTTTCCTCAAAGGTTGCGCAATCACAAGTTGGATAAGAAATTTGAGAAATTTTTGGAGGTATTTAAGAAGCTACATATCAATATACCATTTGCTGAAGCTCTGTTTCAAATGCCCAGCTATGCAAAATTTATGAAGGAAATTCTATCGAACAAGAGGAAGCTTGAGGAGCATGAAACTGTGATGCTAATAGAGGAGTGTAGTGCCATTTTACAGAATAAATTACTGCCAAAGTTGAAAGACCCAGGAAGTTTCACCATCCCTTGCACCATTGGCAGCCTATATTTTGAACGGTCTTTATGTGATTTGGGTGCTAGCATTAATTTGATGTCATTTTCTATCTTTCAAAAGCTCGGGCTAGGCGAAACAAAGCCTACGAGGGTATCATTACAACTAGCAGATAGGTCCGCGAAACATCCATGTGGAATTGTTGAAGATATTTTGGTAAAAGTGGATAAGTTCATATTTCTAGTAGATTTCATTATTTTGGATATGGCTGAAGATAGGGATATTCCCCTTATTTTGGGGAGACCTTTTCTAGTTACTAGATGATAGCATGCATATTTATGCTATATTTTGGCATTTCACCTCAATCTTATTACACCATTTGAAGTAATTTTTGCTGATCTTTCATTGTTTCTATTTTATTATACTTCAAATCCTCCTTACACTATTTTCTATCTTATTTCTATGGATCCAAACTTGCTTAACTTTAGGGAATATTGGATGGGCTAGAAAAGCAGTTGGAAAGGACTTGTAGTGGCTCATTTCAGACTTCATGAGGGTAGGCCGGCCTTGGACAATTGTGGGACTTATCTAAAGGAGTTTGGGCTCACTTTCAAGGAGGAGATTTGGGCTGCATTTGGGCTGCTCGATTTTGTTGTTTTGGGCTCACTTATCTCTCTTTTGTTTCTTTGCTTTTCTATTGGGCTAGGCCCAACCCTAGCCCTCCTAGCTCTTCCTTTCTTAACCATGTATTTAAGGCCTCTTAGCACTTATTTTTCCATAGATATTGAGAGGAGAAAAAAGAGGAGATTCTGGCCATTTTTCTTGTTGTTAGCATTTTTCTGTTTTCTTCATTTTGTTTCCATTTTGTCTTCTTTGCTGCAATGAAAGGCTAGAGCTATTGTAACTGGTTGTGTATCTTGAACCCATGTGGAATCTGAGTCCCGGATGAGCTACAAAAACCTGGTTTGTTTGTTTTAATCTTATTCATTTCCATTTGGTTTAGTTTGAGCAGAGTTTTGAATGCATGGAGTTCATGGTAGGTTTGTGTGAATTTGCATGGATTCATTTTCTGTTAAATGCTTAAGAGAACAGAGTGTTGTAGCCAGTTGGTATAACTTCTCGAAAATGAATATAATGTGCTTGAATGGTTGTTCTTGCATAGCTCCGGATGGGTTGAATAGAGAATGAATGGTTGCATTTTGTTTATAAGAGATTTCTGTATTCATTTTGTTGTTCCAATCATTCTAATCCTTGGACGGTTGTTGGGGATCCTTTAAGTTTGATATCCGGAGATTAAAACATCTAACAAGCTAAGACTTATAGGTTGGACGAGGAAGATTTCACATAGGGGACAAATACACAGCTGGTTGCATTTCACTTACTGATTTTCATCTATCTTTGTTCTTCTGTTTTGTTATTTAGTTTTCTGTCAAACCCCCCCCTAAACAACTTGTTGTTTATATTGGTTCTCCTTGTTGGTAGAAGAAGGTGAGGCTCTTTGTGAGAGATGACCTAGGGTGCACTTTGCTGCAAACTAGAGAAGAGATATATAGATTTCTAATTCTGGAGTGGTTCGACAGCCGCTGGCCAGAATTTTGGCGCCGTTGCTGGGGAGCCAAGTTTTTCTTCTGAAAACATAGGGGACTGACCCTATTTTTTGTTTGTTTTGTTTCCTTGTTTGAGTGTTTTGTGTTTTGTCTGTTTTGTGTTGAGTGTTTGAGTGTTTTGTGTTTTGTGTTTTTTCTTCTAAAAACATAGAGGACCAACTTCTTGTTTGAGTGTTTTGTCTGTTTTGTGTTCTTGGTGATAAGGCTATCAGTTGTTGCTCACAAACTTGAAGAGCTATTTTGTTCTGTTCTTGAGATAAACTGATAGCAAGCAGCAACAAAAAAGCCTTATTTGCCTTTTCGATCTTTTTTTTGTGTGTGTGTGTATTTTCCTCTTCTATTTTCTTGTTTCTAGAACTATTTTTGAACAAAGAAGTGGCTGTTGGAGAGGGCTACACGACCTGCAACTAGAAAAGCAACGCTGCAGCAACTGAAAAAGAAAAAAAGACACACCTGCAGTCCTTCTCTGGTCTTCATGTGCTCTGATAGGTGCTGAAAAGCAAGCTCACAGCAAGTAGACAACCCAACAAAAATCAAAAAGGGGCTGCAGCAGGAGCATAACCGTTTTTCCTTTATTTAGAGAAAGTTGAAGTCCACTTTTCTACCTCTGATAGCAGATCACTTGACCAAGAGGATATTCCATTTTTCTTTTTCACCTTTTCCTTTTATTTTCTCTCTTTTAACATTCCTTTTAAGTCTTTCCCTTCCCCACTAATCCTCCTTTTCGTTTGGCAAATAGGCACCAACAGCTGCAACCAAGAGAAGATCAGCCACAACAGCCTCCCATTTGACAGCGTTTTGACCACCTCCATGACAGATAGCGAGATTTAAGGATTGAGCTCAAGATACTGGTTCTATCCTCTTTCTTTCTTATCCTTACTTGATATTCTTTCAAGTCCATATGCCCCCCTTGAGATTTTCTTGCATATAGAGTGGTTTCTAAGGCAAAATAGGACCCGATTTTAGGAAAAATCAGTTTCCCGGTTACTGTTCACAATTTTCCACTTGCTCCGATTGAGCTAATTTTTGGTGTCCAAAGAAATGGGGGTGTGGGGATTAAGACCACTTTTTGGGGGTGTGGGGATTAAGACCCTTTTTTGGCCAAATTCCAACATTTAGACCACTTTTTGGGCCATTTTGTGTTTCTCAGTGGCTAATTTTGTGTGGTTTTTAGTGTTTTTAGGTCCCTCAATGTTTGTGTTGAAATTTTGTGAAAAATTGCATAAAAAAATTCATCTAAGGGCTTCTTGTTTTTGTGTTTTTTTGTGTTTTTTAGTTCTTACATAGGCCATTTTGTGTGTTGTTTTTCTGCTGATCTCTAGTGCATGACCAGGTCTTCTAAGGAAAAATTACTTGATTTGGATCTTGAATTAGAGAACACTCTTAGAAGCAAGCTAGAGAGCTTAAGTCTCGGGATAGGATTGACCCTAACAGAGTTTCTAATACTTCATCCGAACTTATTCCAGAATTCATCAATATGGCAGATAATGGTAATGGAAATAATGGTAATGGAAACAATGGTAATAGCAATAATGGAAATCATGGAAATAATGCAAATCATGGTCATTTGGATGGTAGAACCATTAGAGAGCTGGCTGCACCTGATGTGCATTATCAGCCCCTATGTATTCAATACCCACAATTGGATGCTAACTTTGAACTTAAATCTGGACTGATCCATTTGTTGCCCAAGTTTCATGGTCTTGCAGGAGAGGATCCGCACAAGCATATGAAAGAGTTTCATGTTGTTTGCTCAACCATGCGACCACAAGGAGTAGATGAAGAGCAAATCAAGCTGAGAGCCTTCCCATTCTCACTTGATGGATCAGCCAAGGATTGGTTGTATTACCTGCCACCAGGTGCTATTACCAGCTGGGATGGATTGAAAAGGATCTTCTTGGAAAAATTCTTCCCAGCCTCCAGAACAACATCAATAAAAAAGGAAATTTGTGGTATAAGGCAGATAAGTGGTGAGACTCTACATGAGTACTGGGAGAGATTCAAGAAGTTGTGTTCCAGCTGCCCTCACCATTAGATAAGTGACCAACTCCTAGTTCAATATTTCTATGAAGGTCTAATTCCCATGGACAGGTACTTGGTAGATGCTGCAAGTGGAGGAGCATTGGCAGAGAAGACCCCAGCAGCTGCACAAGAACTGATATCAAAGATGGCACAAAATGCCCAGCAGTTTGGCACCAGAATTAACACTCCTACAAAAGCCATCAATGAAGTCAGTGTGGCTGCCACTATGGACCAGTAGAGGATAGAAAACAAGCCTGAGGAATTATCTTCCATGGTCAGGCAGTTGGCATTAGAGAGAAAGCAACCCCAGCAGCAGCTTTGTGGCATTTGCTCCTTGCCATCCCATGTAACAAACCAATGCCCACAGTTGCAAGAAAATAATGAGACCTGTGCAGGCATCTTTCCTGGTAGACCATTCCAGCACCAGCAGCACAGCCAATCACAACCTCCAAACAGATATGATCCATTTTCCCCCACCTACAATCCAGGTTGGAGAGACCATCCGAACCTCAAATATGGCAGCCCTTCCAATCAACATGTGCAGCAACAGCCATACCAGAATCAACCATTTCAGCAGAGGTTCCATCCTTCAATTTCCAGCAACCATGCTCCACCACCAAGGCCCAATCAAGCCATGCAACAAGCATCACCATTACCCAAATCAGAACCTAGCTTGGATGATCTTGTTAAACAACTAGCAGCCAATACACTCCAATTCCAGCAAAAAACAGAAACCACAATTCAAAATTTGGAGACCCAAATAGGCCAGCTAGCCACAAACATCAATGAGTTAAGGAGTCAAGGTTCGGGGCAGCTTCCTTCACAACCAGTTGCCAATCCGAGGGCTAATGTTAGTGCCATCATGCTTCGAAGTGGGAAATAAGTAATCATCCCAACCCCTCCACCATCATCAAACATGAAGCAGCATGTAGAGAAGCAGTATGTAGAGGAGCAGCATGTAGAGGTTAGCAAAGAGTAACAACCCTCCTCAACCAAGAAGCCAAGTAGCCAAACTCCAGCTATCAAGAACAAGGAGAGTCTTCCAACAACCAGCCCCTGCCATTCCCACATCGAGCAACACAAAACAAGAAAAGAGCAGAGGTCGAATTAGATAAAGAGATTTTGGAGACATTCCAGAAGGTGGAAGTCAACATACCCCTCCTTGAAGCCATCAGAAAGATCCCCAAGTATGCAAAATTTCTCAAAGATTTGTGTACTCACAAGAGGAAGCTTAAAGGGAATGAGAAGGTCAACTTTGGGAGGAATGTTTCAGCTCTTATCCAACCTGCCATGCCAGCAAAGTGTAAAGATCCAGGGACGTTCTCCATTCCTTGTACTATAGGAGACATGCAATTTAGCAATGCTTTACTAGATTTAGGTGCATCCATTAATGTTATGCCTAACTCTATCTATGCTTCATTGCAGTGTGGTCCTTTGAAGCCAACAGGAGTGGTTATCCAGCTGGCCAATAGAAGTACTGCACACCCCACTGGAGTCCTAGAAGATGTGCTGGTTAAGGTTAAGGATTTAATCTTTCCAGCTGATTTTTATGTTTTGAATATGGAAGATGATAGCACACTTGCGCATGCACCCTTGATACTAGGGAGACCATTCTTAAAAACTGCTAGAACTATTATCAATGTGCATGAGGGTACACTTTCCATGGAATTTGCTGGTAACACAATTAACTTCAAGATACTTGATGCCATGAAATTCCCTGCTGAGGATCATTCCACTTTTCAAGTAAATAGAGTTGACCTGCTAGTGAATGAAGCATGTTTTGAGTCTTCTGATTTAATTGATAAACTCCCCATTGTGCATGAGTTCCCAGATACGATTATTTGCACTGATTGTAGTGATGGAGAGAGTCAATGTGCTGCATGCTTAGAGATTGCTGAATTTTTGCATAGGCATGAGTTTGATTTTGATGTTAACATTTCCCAAGTGGAAGATAGTGCTGCTGACCTTGTTGAGTAGGTTGATAGTGTTTTGGAGTTAGAGTTGCAGTCAAATAGGTCAGCCCCCTCTTTGTAGCATCCACCCACCATTCAGTGCAAGCCTTTGCCTCAGCACCTCAAGTATGCATTCTTGGAGAAATATGAGAAGCTGCCAGTCATCATTGCAAATAACTTGTAGCCTGACCAAGATAGAAAGTTGATGGACGTGCTGAAAAAGAATAAGAAAGCAATTGGGTGGACTTTAGCGGACATAACTGGAATCAGCCCATCTGTTTGCATGCACCGTATCTTATTGGAGGAAGGAGAAAAACTAGCAAGACAGCCTCAAAGAAGACTTAACCCAACCATCCTTGATGTGGTAAAACAGGAGGTAAGTAAATTACTTGCAGCCGGTATTATTTACCCTATTTTTGACAGCAAGTGGGTGAGTCCCGTGCAGGTTGTTCCAAAAAAGACGGGCATCACGGTGGTCCCAAATGAACAGAATGAGCTTATCCCTATGAGAGTACAGAACAGCTGGAGAGTCTGCATTGATTATAGAAAGATGAACCAAGCAACCAGAAAGGATCATTTTCCCCTCCCATTCATTGATCAGATGTTGGAGAGGTTGGCTGGTAAGTCACACTATTGTTTCCTTGACGGTTTTTCTGGATACTTTCAGATTTGCATAGCCCCAGAGGATCAAGAGAAGACCACCTTCACCTGCCCCTTTGGCACATTCGCTTATAGAAGAATGTCTTTCAGTCTATGTAATGCTCCAGGTACCTTTCAGCGATGCATGGTAAGTATATTTTCAGATTTTCTAGAGCATTGCATGGAAGTTTTCATGGATGATTTTTCAGTTTATGGTACTTCTTTTGATGATTGCTTGGTTAGCTTAGGTAGAGTCTTAGAGAGATGCATTGAAAAGAACCTTGTTTTAAATTTTGAAAAATGTCATTTCATGGTAGAACAAGGAATTGTTTTAGGGCATGTTCTGTCTAAGAAGGGTATAGAAGTGGATCAGTCTAAGGTTGATGTTATTGCTTCGTTACCTTACCCCACCTCTGTGAAGGAGGTGCATTCTTTCCTTAGCCATGCAGGATTTTACAGGAGGTTCATCAAGGATTTCAGCAAGATTGCACTTCCACTTTCTCACCTTCTCTAAAAAGAAGTGACCTTCCACTTTGATGAGCAGTGCAAGCGGGCATTTGAGGAACTGAAGAGTCGATTAACTTCTCCACCCATCATACAGCCACCCAACTGGGAGTTGCCCTTCGAGTTGATGTGCGACGCCTCTAACTTTGCAGTGGGTGTCGTCCTTTCCCAGCGTGTGGAGAAGAAATCCCATGTCATAGCCTACGCTTCGCGTACATTGGATGCGGCACAGACTAATTATACTACTACGGAAAAAGAGCTCTTGTCTATTGTTTTTGCATTGGATAAATTTAGATCCTATTTACTTGGTTCTAAAGTTATTGTCTTTTCTTACCATGCAGCTCTTAGGTACCTCTTGAAGAAGCCTGATGCCAAACCTCATTTGATAAGGTGGATGCTCTTGCTCCAAGAATTTGACATTGAGATCAAGGATAAAAGTGGAGTAGAGAACTTAGTAGCAGACCACCTCAGTCGCATTCCTTCCACCTCAGATCAATCTGTCATGGACCCCCAGCCTATCAGGGATGATTTCCCAGATGAGTTATTATACCACATTTATGGTGCTGAGCCATGGTATGCTGATTTGATAAATTATTTAGTTGCTTCTGAATTACCTGCATATTTTAAGAAGGAACAGCTAAATAAATTTAAGAGTCAGGCTCGGTATTATGTGTGGGATGATCCCTATCTGTGGCGCATGTGTAGTGACCAGGTCATCAGGAGATGTGTGCCTAACCATGAGTTTGGATCTGTCTTCAATTTTTGTCACACACTTGCATGTGGTGGTCACTTTGGTCCCCAACATACAGCTAGGAAAGTCCTAGATTCTGGATTATATTGGCCTTCACTCTTTAAGGATTCATATGAGTTTTGTAAGAATTGCACACGTTGCCAACACACCGGCACTATATCACGTAGGAATGAAATGCCTCAACAACCCTTTGATGTTTGGGGCATTGACTTCATGGGTCCATTTCCTGTGTCATTTGGTTATGTGTACATTCTGTTAGCTGTGGATTATGTTTCTAAGTGGGTGGAAGCTAAAGCCACCAGGACTGATAATGCTTCTGTGGTTGCAGATTTTGTTCGTTCTCACATCTTTTGCAGGTTTGGCATGCCCAGGGCCATCATCAGCGACCAAGGATCCCACTTTTGCAATAGAAAGATGGACACCCTACTTCGTAAGTATGGGGTAATACACAAAGTGGCGACTCCTTATCATCCACAGACTAATGGGCAAGCTGAAGTCTGAAATAGGGAGATCAAGCAGATTTTGGAGAAGACTGTCCAGCCCAATAGGAAAGACTGGAGCCAGAGATTAGAAGATGCGCTATGGGCCCGCACTGCCTACAAAACCCCCATCGGCATGTCCCCCTACAGGTTGGTTTTTGGAAAAGCGTATCACTTGCCGGTGGAAGTGGAGCATAAGGCATATTGGGCGGTGAAGCAATGCAATATGGACATCAGTCAAGCGGGGTCCCAAAGAAAGCTCCAACTTCAAGAGCTTGAAGAGATTAGGATGGACGCATATGAGAACTCACGCATCTACAAGGAGAAGACCAAGGCTGTGCATGACAAGCTTATTGTGAGGAAGACATTCGAAGTTTTCCAGAAAGTTCTGCTATACAATTCCCGTCTCAAGTTGATGCCCAGTAAGTTATATTCCCGTTGGACTGGTCCTTTCATAGTTATTCATGTTTTTCGCTTCGATGCAGGTGCAATCAAGGACGAGTCCAATGCAAAGCAATTCACAGTGAACGGGCAGCGACTTAAGCCATTCTACGAGAGCTTTCAAGAGCATATTGTGGAGGAGCTGCATCTCCTCAACGCCACCTCCATTTGATACATCAGGTTATTTCTCTCTCCCTAATATTCTACATTTACTTGTCCTATTCTTGTTTGGAATTGCATGTTTACATTGAGGGCAATGTAAAGTCTAAGTGTGGGGGGGTAGCATTCTTATTTTTGCAGCATTTTCTTTATCTTTTCATATTTCTTTTTTCCTTGGATCTAGTTGAGTCTGTTTTGCGTGGAAATGCAAGTTAAGCAATTAAGTCTAAAAGAACCCAGCATGATTAAAACTTCAATCTTATCTTCCTTGATTTCAAATGGCTTGGCAATGAGTTTGATTTGATAGATTTATTGGGTAGTCTACAGTCGTGAGGATTTTGAGCCTATTGTCTTTCTTGTGTGTGCATTCACCTATCATGATCTCCACTCTAGAACTTGTTTTGATTCTTGGTTGAGGCTATATTTGTTCATGCATGACTCAAACATGATTAAGGCATTCTTTCTTGTCCCCATTTGGCCATTTTGTTATTCAAAAAAAAAATCAAAAAAAAAAATCAAAAAAAAAATCAATCAATCCCTTTCGCTTGCCACTTAGAGCCATCATTCTTACCCTTCATTTTCATACACCTTTTTGGACCTTCCAACCTTAGGAAGAGGAATATTAAGTGCATTCTAGAGAGAGAGATTGAATTTATCAAGCAAGTCATAAGGCCAAAGGCCATTTGCATCCAAGAAAAAGAAAAAGGAAAGTAAGCAAAGAATGGTGAGAAGGAGCGTAAAACGCACTCACCTCCTCTTTCAAAAAAAAAAATGAAATGAAAAAAAAAATTGATGAGAAAAAGAAGAAAGCAAAGTTGAGACGGAGCATAAAACGCACTCAACCGAATAAAGATGCAATGTTTTTCATAATGCTTGGAAATTCTATCTCTTGATCTTGGAGTTGCATGAAATGTTTTCTCGACCTAAGGCATGTTTTCCTTCATTGTTGTCTTTCCATTTCTTTCTTCCCCACATTACAACCCTGAATAAGTCCTTTTGATTTGTGGCATGCATGTGACATGGATAGTGGAGATTGAGAAGATAAACAAGCTTATGGTAGTGGAATTGTGATTGGGTGAATTTGAGCGAAACAGTCACCACCACCTCTTGAGAGATTTTTGAGCATACACTTGTCCTGTGAGAGGCTTCTACTTTTGATTTGTCTTATTGAATTAATTTCCATTTCACTTGTTTTCTTGGAAGAAGAGGAAAGATGATCTTTGAATGATGAATTCTTGAAGACTTACCTTGCATCTGATTTGTGTTTTTCCACATTTTTATTCTTGAGTCATAGAGTCTAGTGTTTTGCCTAGGAGTGCAAAAGTATAAGTATGGGGGAGTTGATAGTATGCATATTTATGCTATATTTTGGCATTTCACCTCAATCTTATTACACCATTTGAAGTAATTTTTGCTGATCTTTCATTGTTTCTATTTTATTATACTTCAAATCGTCCTTACACTATTTTCTATCTTATTTCTATGGATCCAAACTTGCTTAACTTTAGGGAATATTGGATGGGCTAGAGAAGCAGCTGGAAAGGACTTGAAGTGGCTCATTTCAGACTTCATGAGGGTAGGCCGGCCTTGGACAATTGTGGGACTTATCTAAAGGAGTTTGGGCTCACTTTCAAGGAGGAGATTTGGGCTGCATTTGGGCTGCTCGATTTTGCTGTTTTGGGCTCACTTATCTCTCTTTTGTTTCTTTGCTTTTCTGTTGGGCTAGGCGCAACCCTAGCCCTCCTAGCTCTTCCTTTCTTAGCTAGGTATTTAAGGCCTCTTAACACTTATTTTTCCACAGATATTGAGAGGAGAAAAGAGAGGAGATTCTGGTCGTTTTTCTTGTTGTTAGCATTTTTCTGTTTTCTTCATTTTGTTTCCATTTTGTTTCCATTTTGTCTTCTTTGCTGCAATGAAAGGCTAGAGCTATTGTAACTGGTTGTGTATCTTGAACCCATGTGGAATCTGAGTCCCGGATGAGCTACAAAAATCTGGTTTGTTTGTTTTAATCTTATTCATTTCCATTTGGTTTAGTTTGAGCAGAGTTTTGAATGCATGGAGTTCATGGCAGGTTTGTGTGAATTTGCATGGATTCATTTTCTGTTAAATGCTTAAGAGAACAGAGTGTTGTAGCCGGTTGGTATAACTTCTCGGAAATGAATATAATGTGCTTGAATGGTTGTTCTTGCATAGCTCCGAATGGGTTGAATAGAGAGTGAATGGTTGCATTTTGTTTATAAGAGATTTCTGTATTCATTTTGTTGTTCCAATCATTCTAATCATTGGACGGTTGTTGGGGATGCTTTAAGTTTGATATCCGGAGATTAAAACATCTAACAAGCTAAGACTTATAGGTTGGACGAGGAAGATTTCACATAGGGGACAAATACACAGCTTGTTGCATTTCACTTATTGATTTTCATCTATCTTTGTTCTTCTATTTTGTTATTTAGTTTTCTGTCAAACCCCCCCCCCCTAAACAACTTGTTTATATTGGTTCTCCTTGTTGGTAGAAGAAGGTGAGGCTCTTTGTGAGAGATGACCTAGGGTGCACTTTGCTGCAAACTAGAGAATAAATATATAGATTTCTAATTCTGGAGTGGTTCGACAGCCACTGGCCACTAGACGAGCTCTTATTGATGTGTAGAAATGACAACTCATGTTAAGGCTGAATGAAGAGCAAATCACTTTTAATGTGTTTGAAGTACTCAAATTTCCTACTGCTTCAGATTCTTGTTTTCAGATTGATATTGTGGATAGAGAGACAGAAAACACTTTCACTTTGGATCACCCATCAGATCCCTGGGAAGCATGTGTGATGCACTCACAAGTTGAAGATATTGACTCTGCTACGATTGAATAATGTGTAAGATATTTGCAAGGATCTGAACTGATTCAAAAAGGGAAGCAATACAAGGCAATGGGCACGGGTTCTCCACGACCTTTACCTTCCATTCAACAAGCTCCAAAATTAGAGCTCAAGCAGCTACCATCCCATCTTCGGTATGCCTATTTGGGTGAGTCTTCGACTCTACCAGTTATAATTGCTAAGTCCATTAGCCAAGAAGAAGATGATAAGTTACTCCAGGTGCTTTGGGAACATAAGTTAGCTCTTGGCTGGACTATATAAAGTGGCCAATGAAGAAATATAGTGGCCTACAGCGGAATGCATACCGCTGTAGGACTGCGATAAGAATTAGTTTCTAGAACTCACGGTCTTATAGTAGAATGCACACCGTTGTAAGACCGCTTTAGGAATTGTTATTTGGAGCTCACGGGTCTTCCGCAACAAGCATATCGCGGTAGGGTTCAAAGCTTCGTGAAAAAGGTCGTTTTAAGTTCGTTTCAATCCAAATCAAAGAGGGATAGACTCTTTCAAGGTGCACGACTTTGATAACCTAAAGAGGACTATATAAAGACTTATTCTTGGGAGATTTGGAGAGTTTTTGGATGGAAGAGAAGCTGATGGAAGATTGAAGACTATACTATTGGGTTGTATTCTACTTTTCTTTTCAATTCTTTCCTATGGATTCCAACTCTTTCTTTTTCTTTTGATTATAAGAATGCATTGCTAAGTGTTTATAACTAGGGTGAATGATGAAACCTCGACTTCTAATGGTATGATTTAAAGTTACTCGATTTGCTATTTTCTTATTCATTTGGGTTGATTGTTTGTTATGTTCATAATGTTGTTTTGATGCTTGATCACCATTTAAAGGTATTTGTGATTTGTATTGATTTCGAGAGATTTAATATGGATTAGACAAGGTAGCAAACAACGTAGGGTCCTATAATAGGTAGAGATACCGTTATGTCCTATGAAATCATTTTGTGATGATCGTCGTGATTGAATGCATGTTTATATGTTTGAAGGTTGACTAGAAATAGTTAATCTCATATATATAGATAGAACTGAATGACCATTTAGAAAGGCTTTTGGTTGTAATTGGATCATCGATTTTCAACCTAAGATAAGGAATAGCAAGCTCCGAGTAATGAATAATTGAATCATAGAAAGTCGACGGTGGATTCACAAACCTTAGTGCCTTATCTTTGTGAGTTTTGAATTAAAGAAATTGTTCTAGTTGCATCTTTTATTCATAAATTAGTTTTCATTACAGTTGAAGTCATTGTTAATATGTGTGTTAGGTTAAGGTTAAATCAGTTAGAGTAAACGTCAAAAGTTAGTCCTCATGGATAAAACACTTTATTCATCACTATATTATTTGTCACGATCCGTACACTTGCAGGATAGAAATGTCCGCCTATTCTATCCTACAAGTGGACGGATCGTGACAAGTAATATAGTGATGAATAGAGTGTAGTACCCACGAGGATTAACTTTTAACGTTTACTCTAACTGATTTAACTTTAACCTAACACACACATTAACAATGACTTCAACTGTAATGAAAACTAATTTACGAATAAAAGATGCAACTAGAATAATTTCTTTAATTCAAAACTTGACCATTGCCCGGATGAAGTATATGTGCTAGTAGTTAAGAGAATTGAAGTAAACCTTACTGAACGAGGCACACCTAGCCAAATAGGTCATCCAAATAAGTTTAAGGAAATAGTACACTCTTGGAAAATTATGCTCGAAAGACTTCAACTTAGTGCAAGTCTTAGGTCAAATTTCGAGAACAAAATTTATTTTAAAGGGGGAAGGATGTAATACCTGGACTCTTTATAGGATTTGTCTATTTTAAAGAAAATGATATGCCTCGAAAATCCAAGGAAAAGTTGGAAAATCCTAAGGGCAAAAAGGGTAATTTTGGAAATGAGGGAAAAAAGTGTAATTTTTTCAAAATTTGAAATTGTTCAAAGAGATCAATTTGATGATCAAGAATCTCTTGGAGGCTCTTTTAAAGGACAGGGAAACTGAGCTTTAAGGAGGAAATGGGATTCCAAGGTGAAACAAATTCAAAATAAGAGAACAGTCCAAAATGTAATTTTTTAAAAATATTTGAAGAATCATTTTGAGGCAACGATTGACACTCAAGTGTAAAAGGATCCTAGAAGATACCTTAAAATATTTTTGAGAAACAAAAGGATGACATTTCAAGGGGGCAAAGTGAGCTTTTAGAAAACTAGGGGTGAAAGTGTAATTTGTGGAAACCTTGGGGTCAGAACTGTAATATTGGTAAACTAGCTAAAAATATCCATAAAAAATATCAAGAATTAACCAATCAAAGGAATCCAAGTGTCCCTAAGGTGTGGAAGCACCCTATTGGCTGAAACTGCTATATAAACCATGACAAAACTAAAATCCATTCCAAGCCAAGTTTGAGCCAACCTTTGCCCAAATTGAGGGGTGTGAAGGTGAGGAACAAGGATGAAAAACGAAGGAGAACAAGAGGTTTGCCAAAAAATGGACAACCGCTGGAAAACACCAACAACTTCCTGAAAAAATCGAAAGGTAAGTCCAATTTCTCGGCATAATCTTGTAGAGAACTTAATGATGAGCCCATAGGTTCAAAAGAGAGGCAAAATGGAGCTCAGATGAGATAGATATGGCCATTTTAAACGACAACCCAAAAATCTGGCTGAAAGGGGTAGCAACCCGTGTAATGCACGCGTCCTCGACTGTTACGAGTGGCCGCATGTGGCCACACTTTTGGTGGCACATACAAACACATGTAAATTCCCCTTTCCTTCAGATTTTTATGGCATACTCCCATTTTAATCCCATACAACTCTGTATCAAAATATTTTGAGTTTGTGACATGTAACTTTTGTAACTACAGCAAAACCAAGGACGATGCCCTATGAACAGTAACTTTGAAAGGTAAATAGGCAAGTTGAGTGGTTCTCGCACCCAATAAACTCCATATTGGTCATATGTTAGTTCATTTGTGTGATGTTTATGGCTTACAGTTCATGTTTCTCTTTGTTGAAGCATATTTCTTCGTTCCTGCATGCGTCACCGGTGTTGTGGATGGTTGATGAGGCAAGTGTTGTGATTTGGGGAAGGAGTCCAGTGCCCTCGGTGGGGCTAAGGATGTTTGACCCCAATCATGTGCCTTAGTGGGCTAAGGTGTTTGAGGAGACTTCATTCTCACGTTGCATTTTATATCTGCACGCATAATTACCTTTGAACCATCTCACCTAGATGTCAATATCTTAACTTGGGTGTTTGATACCTCTGGAACATTCCACATTCCAGGTATGTTAGCTATGTCAGGTACTAGGGAGACAAGCAAAAGAACCGGGAAAGAGGTGGCTGAGACTTAATTTGAGTCCTTTAATTTCCATTATGTCTATTTTAAATGTTGTAAATATATGCCTCAAATGATGTACTATTAAACCCTATAAGAATACGAGTTCCTAAGAGGCTTGGGTTTCCTCTTTTCAGGAGTTGTATGTATGTGTGCGTTGTACTTATTTCTTTGGTCTTGAGAAGATTATGTTGTAGTTGGGGAATAACTGTTGTTTTTGGGTGGGTACATCTTTGAAATTTAAGGGTTGTGTTTGGATTCATTTTACTTCTACTTCGTGTATAGGTATATATGTGTTTGTGACATTGCAATTATGTCCGAAGGTAATCTATTGTAAATAGCTGCTAAGATACTTGGAAGTCACCTAAGTATATGTATGCATCTTTTATGATTCATGGAAATCCTAGCTATTTAAGCTCTCAGGTTCGATCCTTGCTTCCATTAATAAAGGATTTTCAATAACGTCCAAGTGTTATAATTGTTAAACATAGCCATCTTATGGATTGAAAATACGAGGCATTACAACCTCCCCCATTCCATGTCAATCCCACATAGGCTTGGTGGATGCTCATCTCTTGTAGCAATAAGGTTATTCCCTACATCTTTCGTGCATTTTCTTCGTTGCCCCTTTAAAGCTCATCATTCCTTCTTTTTAACTCTTCATAATTTTGTCTAAGCTTCTCATAATCTGTCAATAGGACTGTAGGTGGTGCTACCCATAAAGGATTGGGGTGACCTGAAATAGTCATTGGGTTTCTTCTGGGAATTGATGATTATCCAAGGGAATTCTAATCCTGGATTATCGGTGCCATAGGTGGAGCTTGGTGTCCTTGCCTCATGATATGTTCCCCGAGTTCTACGAGGTGCCCTTCCCCTTGCTCAGATTGTCCCCTACCCCCCATTCTAGCAACTGGGTCTTCCCCAAGATGAGGAGCATCTCTTGAATGTATTTTCTTATTCACATAAGCCTTTAAAGGTTGGCGTGCTGAGGGGTGAACCTAGATGGGATCGCCAATGACCCCTATTTGAGTTCAAGCATTTCTTAGAGCTCGATTAGTTGGGTTGCCTAGTGTAACACCCCGCTCCCACCATGGGTGTTACTGATGAATAATCGACCGCATTGCTCACCCATCAAGCCATTAATGAAGGGATGGACTATGTTTCAATGAGGAATGTCCTTGGTGGGCACTAGGTTTTGCCCTTCCTTTTGCTCCACTAAAGGATTTGGAAACAAAATACCTGAGGAAACCCATCGAAAAATCCAAAATCCTAAGTGGGCGTCATCTTTCTTTAGCTCAAACCAAAACAAGTCAGGACGACTTGTCCAGAACCCCTTAAAACGACGTTGGCATCTCACTTCTCGCTTAACAACTTGAGAGTTACAGCCACCTCGCGAAAAGGTCAAATTTACCTTATATTAAAATAATTTGGATCTCAATTTTAGTTTCATAAAATAGCCCAAAGCCTTGCTTCTTAAAGGAAATATTATAACTTAGCCCACACCGAACCCATTTTCTTTCCCCAAAAATCCATAGAAAATTTCAGGCGAAATCTTCTCTTTCGAAAAATTCTCCAAATTTTTCCTCAGCCAACAATTCCAAAATAACCCATCAAATTTTCCCAATAAACTTATATATTTATATTTCCAAAAATTTGACATTTTTGCTAAAAATGCCTAAAATCCCTTTATTTCAAAAAATACCTTTAGGTACCAAAATTATTTCAAAATGACCCAAAATAGCTCAAATTATCAATTTTTTTTAAAACAAATTGGTTAGCGGGGCCTACTGGCACGCTCAGGGCCCTCAAAAGGCCCGACGACATCACTGGCAGCTTGGGCTAGCCATGGGTCGCACGCGGCTGTGCTCATTGCGCACTTGTTTCATTTTTTTTTTCTTTGGGTTCTTTAGCCCAAATTTTTTAGAATTTAAAAAATAATAAATATACATCAAAATACATCCAATTTCTCCTCCATTTACCACAAATAGGGCTTGCACAATCCTCATGATGCTTACACAACATACATAAAAAAAAAATTACAAATCCATGCTTAATGCTTCCAAAGCTTCAAGCTTGTAAACTCCCATTTCTCTTGACACATGAGAGACCTACAAGGTGAGGTAAAAATCTCATGAGCTTTAATGTCATACCCGAAAAACTTTCGGGTAAGGAATATGAGATTTCAAAGGAAATCAGTATCAGAATAGCCCAAAAAAATGTTCGAATTGACTAGAGGGAATGCCCGGGAGCTCATATACTTAATGAAATAGGCATATACCTATTAATAATCTCAAGAAATGATTTTTCCCATCGAGAAAATTGAATCAGAAATGATTTTCGGTACAGCTAAAATATAGCTATGATTCTGGCTGAAAAATTGAATTATTGCAGGAGACTTTCGAGAGGTCAATGGAACCCAAAGAAAGTTCATATTTAGTATGTAGAACAACACTCCAGTGGTTTCAAGAAGAAACAAAACGATTTACGACCAAAATGAAGATTCGGGCCTAAGTGCAATTTCTCGAATTTGCCTGAAAGAGGTCAAAGTTACATTTTCTCGAAATATTAGAAGTTGAAATGAATAGTTCAAAACTTGAGGAACTCAATGGAAGTTATAGAAAGTTCATTGGTTTCATGGAAAGGCTAAAATGTAAAAAAGTCAAAATAAAGGGGTAAAAGTACAATTTTCAAAACTTGGAAGCTGCCATGGAAGACCAAGCTTCTGGCCACCCTTCCTATCACCAAATTTGGTGATGGAAGACCCAAGAAAGTAGCAAGGGACGTCTGGGCAAGGCCCCAGAATCGATCTTAGCCAATAATTCACCTTGGCTTGGTCGAAAACGACCAAATTTTTTACTAAAAGTAACCATAATTTATCTTACGTAAATCGACTTTTGGGCAACTTTCGGTGCATTTTGGACAAATCTAGGGCACGGGAAGGCCTTAGTGGTTTTGGGTGAAACAAGATCCGTCATTTTGGGGTTCGAATTTGGCTATAAATAGAGGATATAGTGGCCGAGGGTTTTGCAAGATTTGACCTTCAAATCGACCTCATTTTTTAACAAATTGAGGCACCAAACCATAGGTGCGGATCATTTTTGGAAAATTAAAGGAATTTTGGAGTTCATTTGAGGGGTGATCGGTGCTTCGCCGAAAAAATCGAATCTCATTAGAGCCGGATTGATTTTTTCTCGGAGGGAGGTCTTCTGAGTGTTGTTTCAAGCTCAAATTTGGCTAGAGTGATCGACTCAAGGTAAGTTATCTTCTGGTGTAGTTAGTTTAATTTTCCAGTGTGCCAGCACTGGAGAAGACGACCGGAGATAATTTTTATTATTTCTTTAATGCTAAAAATAAAGAAAAATAGAGTAAAAATAGAAATAAGAGGGATAAAATTCTGGAAAAAAAATCTAAAAATACAAAAAAAAAGGAATAGTTTACTTTTATAAAATTTTATTTGAGAAATTTTATGATGAAATAATTATTTAAATTTTTGAAATAAAACTTAATTAGGAAAAATAGGAATAGGTTTTGGAAAATTCCCAGAAAATTTATGGAGATTAGAAATATTATTTTAGAAATTTTCATGAATAAAAATTGACGATTTTACTTTATATAGGAATTTTGGAAGAATTTATGGCTATGAAAAATAGAGAAAAAAATAAGAAAAAGTCTGAAAAAAATTAGATTATTGATTTTCTTTAGAAATGATTGGCCAGGAAGTGATTTGGCCAAGGATCTTGACAATTTATAATACTTTCGAGGTTTAGCACGCAAAATGAGATATTACACGCTTCTCAAGAAAGTTTGAATCCTAAGTTAAAGGTGAGTAGTTTTGTCTCTATAACCCATATATGGTATGATTACATTTCTGTGCACGATATTTATGTATGTTACGATCATTTTCGTCATATTTGTCCATATATTATTGCATGGGAAGTTGTGATATATGCATGACACGATATTATTGTCATATTATAACTTGTGTATGGGATCGGGATGTCACCCTAAAAGTGTAGCCGTAATTCTCTAAGGGCAGTTGATGGAACAACATTAGGCTTATCCTGTAAAGGTTCTGGATTCTGCCTAGGGTTCCGTGCCAAGCTGGTGGGCTAGGGAAGTTACACTAGGGTATCTGTTTATAAATGTCTATGCATCATTCATTCATTCATGCTTATATAACCTTCACTTAGAAGATTTCATCTTCTAATATTGGACTATGTCCCTGGAATATTCCACGTTCCAGGTGAGACGAGTAGCCGAAAAGGCAAGGAAGTGATCGAGGCATGAGCTTGATGGAAATTCTATGGGTCTCATGTGGGGCTAGGACCATCTATTACATTCGGTTGTATTGTTTAGACTTTAACAATACTTGTAATATTATGTTGGGTGAACGATGTGTATGCACCCACGTATGATGTGTTTTCGAGGTTTCTTGCAGGTTTTGATCTTACTTCCACTTATGTTTAAAGTTTATCACTCCTTCGCTATGTTTGGGAGTGTTACTTTATAAAGGTTATGTTGAGGATTTATCTTTAGTTTATGTTTGATATATATAAAAAAAAAAAATCCTAACATATATTAATGCCTTGAAGAGGCTGGGGTGTTACATTTAAAGCTCAATAAGGGTGTAATGCAAAGTAAATGTAAGCATAAATAATCATGAAATGCAAGATGCATGCATGGTATGGATAGTCTTTTTTTCCGTCACAACCCTCAAAGGTTGAGGCAACAACCTACCCTTTCCCAATCTCCTAGTCCTCCTTATGGCCAAAGGTCCACTAGTGCACATTGCATATGCTTGCAACCACATGAAAACTTATATGAAACACTTACAAGGCATGTAAGGCCACTCTCCCATTGGACCATCCCTTACCTTAATCTTTTAGAAGCTTCCAAGCCTTTGCTTCAAAGAAAGATACTTGTCAAAATCCTTCTCCCCACTTAAGGAGAAATTCTTAAAAATGTTAACACTCCTTAGACTCAAAAGGCTAAAAGATGAAGAAAAGCATGAAGACTTACCTTGCTTCATTTCTTCCTCTCTTCCCTTTTTTTCTTTCCTTTCCTTTCTTCTTCTCCTTTCTCTTTCACATTGGCAGACTTCTTCCAATTTCTCTCTTCCATTTTCCTTTTATATCTAATAGCTTCAAGATTAAATCCTAACCATTGGATTCAACTTTGGGAGAGCAAATCTCATCCCTCCAAAGAAGCACAATCCAAGCCATTAGTCTTATTTAATCTCAACCCTTGATTAAAAATGGAGATAGAATCTCCACCCTACAAATAAACACAATTCATGTGCTTATGAAAGATTAAATCTCATCCATGAATTTTTTAGGAGATTAAATTTTCACCATCCACCTCATTCTTCCTTTGGATTACTAAACCTATTTGGCAATCCATGCCAATTTGAAGACTTAAATCTCCACCCTTGGATCTTTTCCAATTTCAAGACTTAATCTCCACCCTTGGATCAAGTCTCACTTTCCCATAAAATATCCAATTTCTCAATTAATTAATTCTTGACTAATTTCAAGAATAACCTTTGAAAGACCATTTTCAACATTTTTTCAATTTAAATAAATCTCCACATTTTCAAGAGACTAATTTTCATTTTCAATTGGATTTTCTTTATTCCAACACAATCATGACTCTCATAAATGCTAGAATGACTATTTTCTTTTTCTTTTTGCATTAATTTAACTCTTTCATTCTCTTGGGTAAGAGTTTGTCAAGTGTTACTCTTAGACACTAATCTTGGCTTCCAATCCTCCATCTTAGTCATCCATTATTCCTCATTAATTCTCCATTTTAGGGAAGAACAAATTACCATCAAGCCATCCCAAGACTTGATTTTTTTGAAAATTAATAACTAATAGTTACTCGGAAAGACCGATTTCATCCTTGTGCCAGCACAAGACCTTTTCTTTGCCCGAAAACACTTTAGGGTTGGCTCACACACATAATCGGACCACCCTCAGGGTCCCCTCGATTTCTCAGAGGTCCCTTATGACCATTTGGTTCAGTCAACAATTCGGGCTTATACAACAACTATTCCTGATCTGATTGCTTTTAGTGTCATTAGTTTCACCTCGAGATGCTCACCAATTTTATACCCTCTTCCCTGGACATCCAAGTCCTGGGACATTCCTTACCGTCAATTTGACAATTTTATTAATTAATTTCTCGAAACCAACTTTGGGGCTCTTCGAACCACTCAAGCCCTTTCAAAAATAACTAAAAATCCTATTTTTTCCAACACCATGTAATACTGGGTATTAGACTTGGACTAGCAAACCATGTTATCCTCATCATACTGTCTTGGCTTTTTATTTAGATTTTCCACAAATGACGTCAAATTGTTATTTTCAAAAATATAACAATTAGGTTTTATGATGTGAAATTAACAATTACGAGTATCTAAGCTAGATGTCCAAGCGAGATGATCTTGCCAAAAGGGAATTTATGCTGCTAGAATGGCATAGGCTACTGAGAGTACCATGATTATATTGAGGAACAAAGTTGTCACAAGAATAACACTACTTCAAGGATGTAGTGCCGTAAGAATTCTGCTGCCCCAAGGATGTTACTGTAAGGGTGATGTTGCCTCAAGGGTGTTGCTGCAAGGTTGATGTTGCCTCAAGGATGTTGCTTCAAGGGTGATGTTGCCTCAAGGATGTTGTCACAAGGCTTAAGCCTCTTCCCAAAAGGGATTGGGCTTGCCGTAAGGATTAAGTCTCTTATTGAAAGGAAATAGGGCTTGCTACAGGGATTCTCAATTCTCTTATTGATACTCACAAAAATAAGGCTCACAGAAATGATCACCCGCGATGACCCTTTGATGCCTAAGTCAGTACCAACAAGAAGCAAGGATCCCCAAAGAAATAGTAGAGATGCTGTGAGTGTTCTGAGTTTATCGAAGTTTTCCCATCCCCTCATAAATACTATAGCAGGGTATTTATAGGGCTCAAATCTCGAGAATATCAGGTGTTGACATGTGTCAATTGTTGAGAGGAAGCCTTGGTCTTGCTGAGAGTAAGCCTTTACTGTAAGACCCATTATGGCATAAGACCATTATGCCATAAGAACCACACTACCACAAGGATTATATGGCCACAAACGGACATCATCACACTGCTACTAGGAACACACTATCGCGAGTGTCTTTAGCCTTGTGAACCTTGACATTTTACTCTTGGAAAATAAAATAGTTTTGATAATGACTATATGAAAATCAATCTCTAAATCTATATGAGTGAGTAAATCTATATGGATAAGTTTGATTTTGAATCAATCTATATGAATGAGAAAATCAATCTTTAAATCTCTATTGATGAGTTTGAAGCAAAGTTATGAAAATCTATATAGGAGAAATGTTGAGTGTGGTTGAGTGTGTTTAAATTCAAAATAAATATATTTTTGATAATCTCAACTTGCTTTCAAAAGAATCAAAATGAGGATATGTTAAGTGTTAAGATTTTTCAAGTGGATAGTCGACTATGTGCCTAAGTGCTGTCGATTATGCTTATGAATAGTCGACTATGCCTGAAGATAGTCGACTATGCTTGCATATTCTATCGACTATGTATGACTTTTGTCGACTATATTCTATTATGTTAACTATTATGCAAGATCTGTCAACTATGATTTTTCTTCTATCAACTATGTGTGTGCATGATATTTTGAAATTCTCTTCATATTTTGAAGGTGTCGACTATGCGAATTTGGTTGTCGAATATCACTAGATTTTTTTGGACAATAGTCAGCTAACCAATTTTATCTGTCGACAGTTTGTTTTTCAAAAACTTGTAACGGCGAGTTTTTGGCACATTTAATACTCGTCCAACCACCACAACGATTGGATTTTTGGATTTATCTACCATCAACTATAAAATGGGTTGAGAGAATTGATTACGGTTGCTAAACACATTGAATATCTTCAACTACCGAGTTTTCTTTGTTATATCGAGCGTTAAATTTTTCTCTCTATATATTTTCATTTATGAGGCTTTTGTATCTCACTGTTACATTCTTTGTAAGCCTCAATTTTTCGGTTAGAGAAAGCTTGTAACTAAGAGTTGTACTCTTAGACTCTCATTCTCACGATTTCTGTTATTTTCCTAGTGTAAGTTAAAGGGCCTATTGGATTGGGAGGATTGTACATTTCCTAGTCATGGACTAGAGGACCTACTTGGGTTTTGAGTAGGGAATAGTGAATTTGCTTAAAAATCCTTAGTGGGCAGCTAAGGTAGTGGACTAGGTTTGGAAAGCCAAACCACTATAAATTTGTGTCTTCTGTGCCTTCTATTTTTTTTTGTTCATGTTTGTATTTTTTTCCCTGCTTATTTTGTTCATTCATTCATAAGATTTCAAATTTATTTTTTACAAAACGGGATTGTCTTTACATGATTGATACCTCATTGTGCAACTTCAAGGTTTTGAGGTTTAACGAATCTGTGGTCTTAGTAGACGACATCTCTGTTTCTCAAAAAAAAAAATAATTATACCAATTCACTCTCCCTCTTGGTGTGTGCCATATCATTTTAATTCTATCAAACCTCTTTGCCAAAAGGATTACTTGGGCACATTACCGTAAGGCACATTTTAGCAAGGCTTAGTGCCGTAAGGCACACTTCCATAAGGCACAGTGCTACAACACATGCTGCTTCAAGATTGATTCGTGTTGAGATTACACAATTGCCGCAAGGCACACTGTTGCACTGATCCCTCTATCCCAAGACAAATGCCAATGCTGCAAGGTCCTCTCTAAAGATCTTTGCTTTCAAAGATTTTCTGTACCATTTTTTTTGGAGGTGGTACAACAATAATTTAATTGTGAACCCTGAAAGTTCCACTCAATAAGAAATCACTTTTAAAGAGAAAGACTTTTATGCATTTATTTATTAGATAAATAAAAATATTTTAATAATCATATTATGAATGAAATTATTTAATTATTAATAATTAGATCATTGAAAGATCACCCAAGAAAGGGGTGAATTGAGTGTTTTGATTACTTTTAAAATAATTTAAAATATGATGTAGTAAAGTTATTTGATAACAATATTTTATTAAACTAAAACCAGTTGCATGATAATATAAATACAAGTTTTTATTCATGGTAATATTGATACGAGGATGTATGCAATTTTGATAAATAGATTAAATAAATCTTTTGCCTCAAGAAGGTGCAGTTTAAAACACATGAAATGTATACATTGAAAAATGTGTATGAAATTAGATAGACTTTAAAAGCTTTTCTTTATGTAATGAAAACTAACGTTTAAAAGATATTTGAGTATGCAATAACTGTCATTAAATATAACGTGTAAATGCATGGTATAGAGTAAAAGAAATGTTTTTTTTTAAAATAGAATGAAAGATTGATTCAATCATATAATTGTTTTTTTTTTTTTTTGGTAAAAGTATCTAGGAGAATTTAAAAGAGAGAACTAGCAAAACAGTTATAAAAATATATATAAAAGGATAAAATTTTTAAGATGATTCAAACCAAGAAACTATTTGAATAACTGTTAAAAGAATAATGCTATAAATTGTTTTTATGTATGAAAAACATTTAAATGGAAAATGTAAAATGATGTTGTTAAAACATAAATAACACAAGCAAACAACATGTACACATCAATTTTGAGTGGTTCGACCAACTGTCTAGTCCAGTATCTTATCTCCTTACTAAGGATTTGAAAACATTCACTAAGAGATTTAGTTTTTAGGGCTCAACTATAACCCATACACAGTTTTTACAATCTCAACTGAAATCTTTACTTTTAGGGCCAAGTAGGAACCCCTGCTTTTATAGACTTAGTAGTATTCTATTACATGAGACTTTTTCAAACTTGGGTCAATCACAACCAAGACATTGCTTTTCAAATACTCAAGCATAACCTTTTACAAATTTCACTATAAATGTAACGACCCAAATCTTCAAGCAACGAGCAAGGCGATTTTGATGAGTATTCTTGGGAGAAATAGAAGATCTATATAGGGTTCAAAGGAATTTCTGAAGGTATTTGTTTTGGTTATATGGATGTTTGTTTCATGTTAATTTTATTCTTATCAGTGTTGGAATTGATGTTTTACCTTTATACTTAGTTTTGATGATGAAAAATATACTTTGTTTTATCCTTAAGTCATGAATCAAGTTTATAATTTTTAATATAAATCAATTTCAATATCAAGTATTACTTTGTGAAAATGAAAACCAAATGAATTCCAAGTATCGAGATTTGCAAAACCTTATTTTTTTTAAGTCTGGAAGGTTAACGCATTATAAGAAAACATAAAAGAAAATGTTTTGTTTTTAGAAAACTATCTCTCGGTATTTTGATAGCTAACATTCATTGGTGTTAAGATGATTTCAATGAATTTTTCAAGAAATAGAATGTATGTATTTTCGGGGTCTTAAAATTGTTAAATCTCAAGTTTGTACTAAAACCAAAATTTTATTTTCTTGTTATTATGGATTTCAATTTTTTAGATATTTTTATTGAATTCAAATAAGGGGTATTTTCTTATTTATATTTATGTATTAAAGTAATGGAAGGTAAAATATAAATTAAGAAAAATGAGGACATTTACTTTAACTAAATAAATGTAAATATGTTGTAATGCATGTTGAAATGTAGGCATTTATATCTAAGTGTGTATGCTATTTCGAAATGCCTATGTATGACCTATGTGAATTGTCAGCAAAGCATTTAAAAATCCAAGATGTATATGTTTTGAAATCAATTTTTGAAGTATGTTTCGAAATCTTTGATATTTCTGTCAGCGGATCATTTAAAAATCGAGATGCATGTGTGCTGTATTTTTGGATTTATCTAAAAGCTTCTCAATCATTTTTTTTAATGCATTCTCCATGCTTTGAGAATTCAAATTTAAATTTGAATTTGAAATGTGAGTGTTTTTTTAATTAATCATAGTGGGCATAAGATTCTGTCTCTCACTTAATGCTGTCTCTAAGTGCAAGTCTATCTGGAAAGGTTATATGTTTCAAAACATGAGGAGTATATTTCGAAACCTTAGTGAAATTTGTGTTGTTTCAAAATCACTAAGCTATGTTTCAAAACCTTGTTTTAAATCTTGTCTCTAACGGTTATAAATGGTCAGATTTCTATCTCCTGATATAAATAGCAGGTATTTGAAAACAAGAAAAGACACAACAAGAGAGCACACACAAAAGACACATACACAAGCACAAGTGGTGATCAAAATGTTTGATTGAGCTCTCAAAGAAGATCCACACACATCTTACTCTTATGCATTGAAAGTGAGAAGGAGAAGCAAGCTGAAACAAGAAGTCATATCTTCTCTAGCTCTCCTCATCTTAAGCCAATACAAAAGGTTTGTACATCCACCGATAACACATTTGTTGTTCATGGGGTTGTAAAGATAAAACTCTATTTATCTTGTTGATTGTTGTACGGTTTGAGTTGAACCTAAAACTCATTGTGTCAAAGGTTTGAGTTGAGCCTAAAAACTCATTTGGTGTAAGGTTTGAGTTAAGCCCATAAAAACTCATTGTATAAGATTTTAGGGTGAACCGTGGAAAAACCCTTGTGATTCTTTCACTAGTAAAAGTGATTGGGATTGAAAAATCCTTCAAGTGGGAAGACTTGAAGGCAGTGGACTAGGGGGGGTGTCGAACCACTATATATCTTGTGTGAAATTAATCTTTTGCTTTTGCTTATCCATTATTGCTTAAACTTTCAAAAGAATTGTTATCAAAGACTAAAACATATTTACCTTGAGTATAAGCTTATACACATTCATATAAACATAAGTACCTATCTTTGATCTCAAACACCTTTGGTATACTCTTACTTATGTAAATCATCTTTGCCAAAGATCATTATTTTGAAATACAAGCTAAAAGATTTCGAATCAAGGAAAACAAAAAAGTATATTTCGAAACATATATTTTATATTTCGAAACAAGTTATAACAGTGAGGTATATTTCGAAACATATATAGTAGGTTTCGAAACTTGCAAAATAGAAAGATTTATTTTGAAACATCTACCCTATATTTTGAAACATAGTGTTATGTCATTAATTAGTATTTTAATTATCAAAAAATTTATACAAATCCTAATTCACCCCTCATCTTGGGATATATTTGTCATCATTAGAACCAACAGGAATGCAATTCTATGGTTAATGAATATGTATTTTTATGTTTTATTATAAGTGAATGAATGCCTATATTGCTATTTTCCTCTTCGTCCTTAAGAGAAGGAAGTATCAATGCTAATTTTTTTTTATTCTCAGTTTAAGGGGGAGTATCTCATTATAAGCTTTATCTTTTTGATTTTGACAAAAAATGGAAGATAACAATGAAATTGATTTTTTTCTTAAATTCTTAAAATATTTTGTCATCATAAAAAAGGGGGAGATTGATATTTTACTCTTGTAAAATGTGTTTTGATAATGACATAAGAATTCAAACTCAAAACACTTGCTTCTAAGTGTCTCAAAAATCAATTTCAATGATTTCAAAGAATCGTTCTAAAGAGAACATCAATCATGATTTTCAAAAGGAGTATTAAATCATGTATTAGGATATTGGAAAAACAAAGCATGAATACTTGAATCTTTCTTCAAACATGAGAAATGATGCTGCAAGTTAACACAAAGAAACACGAGTCTTCAAAAGAACCAAGTTAAAAGAGGTTTCTTAAAAAAACTAGCATTCTCTAAAAGTTGTTGACAAAGTGCTAAGTGCTAAGCTTAGTTCTCTCTAAAAGAGGATCTGTAGACTAAGTGCTAAGCTTCTATTGACTAACAGTGTTCCAAAATTTGGATATGTTGACTAATAGTGAGCCGTCTTGCTTGACATTTTTGGTTAGTCCCATTCTGTCAACTAAGGTATGAATTTTGTCGACTAACAACATTTATTTTTTAGTGCTATTAACAGGAAGCTTCAATCTATCGACTATGTCTTATTTTGTATTATAAGTTTGTCGACTAACCTAGTTTCTTTGTCGACAGTTTGTTACTCTAAAACAACTAACGACTAGTTTTTGGTGCATTAAATGCTATCCCAACTACCATCAACGACTCTATTTTTGTTTTCAAGCACCATCATCTATAAATAAGTGGTTGGAGAAACATTAAATGCTGCTGAAGAACATTCAATTCTTACCTACCGAGCATTCAAGATATATCGCGCTTTAAATTTTATGTTTTCTCATTCTCTATTGTATCGAGGCTTTGCTTTTTATTTGTTCAAACTTATTTTCAGCCTCTTAGTTTTATTTCGAGAGAATGTGTAACTAAGAGCATAAGCTCTTAGAGTTTCTATTTCATTCATCATTGTATTTTCTCTTCCAAGCTTGTAAGCTTGAGGGCCTATCCAAGTGATAGGAGGTTGTATTTTTTTTTCTAGTCGAGGACTAGAGGACCTACTTGTCATAGTAAAAGGTCATTTTTTTAAGTGAATTAAATGCAAATACCTTAGTGGGTGAGTAAGGGAGTGGGCGTAAGCCATATTGGCCGAACCACTATAAATTATTGGTGTTTTCTGTGTGTTGATCTTTATTTCATTATTTATCATTTACAATCTATTGCTAAATCCATCTTTTCTACTATATTTTAATCTATCTTTAAAAAATATTTTCAAATTAGTAAAAGTTTGTTTAATACACCAATTCACCCCCTTCTTGGTGCGTGCCATTGCTATACAATTATATCAAGGAATAGTGGCTATGAGAGGTGGGAGAGGCCCACAACAGTGCATAAGACCGTGGGGATGAGACCCACGACAACTATATGTTATGATGATGGCACGAAAATTTAAATGATGAGATAAAGAGCATGTCAAGGAAAAAGGATTGGTAGCCTATGATGGGCTGCTAGTAGGCTTGTATGTGGGACTTGAGCGCCAAAGTGTGCATCTTATGTGGGCCCCAAGGACCCTCTATGTGCAGGATACTCTATGTTTATGTATTTAGTGCTAATGTGTGTGTTGTTCATGGCATGATATGTTATTGCATTGGCATGAAAGGCATGTGGTATGGGGAAAACTCTATAGTTAATTTGTCGCCTTTATTCCTGTATGCTTGTTGAGCCTTGCGGCTCACCTTTGCTCACGTCATTCCAGGTAAGGGCAGGGACCGAGAGATGGCGAGCTAAGTGGTGATTGAAGCAGGGTTTTAGACATGTTCAAAGTAGTCCCGACCATAAGGTCCGAGTGTTTTCATCTTACTACAGATATTGTAATAGGGTGTCATGTTAGCTATAGTGTTGCTTAATGTAATTGACCCTGATGTATGCTTAAGAATGTGCTAAGAGATTTGTGAGGCAATAGCAAAGTTTTTGTTGCCGGAAATGGGTATTCTAGATGTGGAATTGTCGTTAAGACTCTAGCAGGTGCCGATCATTTAGACGCTTCCCCTTAAATTCCTCGGCCGGGGTTTCCAAGGAAGAAGTTACCATGAGTGTTTGGTCACTGCGCTAATGTTGGGTCTTGGAAAATAAAAATAATATGGTAAGTAAATTGGGGACCTTGCAATAAATATGAAAAGATTTATCAAGAGAAGAAAAAGATGATACATGATACCAAATATTCTCTTAAACAAAAAAGAGTTATAAAAATAAATGAATGAAACACTCAACTCTCTTATCTAAAATCTGGTTTAGAGATGTACATGAAATCTTACCAGATAATTTGCTTGGAGTAAAGAAGAGATAGGTATGAAGAACTCTCACTCAAGCATAGCAAACTAGCCTGAAAAGAATAGTCTTGCGCTATTTAGATTAGCTCTATGTTACTCAAACATAAGCTTAAGCTTATCAGCAACAACCTTTCTTTCTTAGCATCTTGGGATTATCCCTGAACGACCAACTTTATCTCTTGCTGCTCTTGGCCTTATATAGAAGCTTAAGGCTCGGATTTTGGCATTGATACCTGGAACGTCCGGGCTCAATCTCAGCCCTTTCCTTAGACGCAATCTCGGCCCAATTTGGTCTTCCTTCTATACCCAGTCTTAGCCCAATGTTAGCCTACCATGGCATCATTGCGACTCTCATTGGATATCCGCGCGGTAGTCTCAGATCCCATCCTTATTAATGAAGGATCCCATCCATATTAATGAGGGTCCTGTCGCCATCATGGTACCTCCTAGGAACCTCCACCGGCGCTAGATAACTAGTCCCATCACTTGCAAACGCACGTCTCATGCATGCAGAAGGACATCTTCTCCTTCTATATAACAACCAGCTCTCTTCAGAGCCAATGTATGTTCTCATCTCTAACCTACTCATACACTGCCTCTCTTACTCTCTTACTCACTCGACCGTCAGAATGCTTGCAGGTGCCAGCAGCCCCCCAGACGGACCCGTCGCCGGAGCCCTCACCCTACCTCTGATTGTCCCCCTCTAGTCAGGAAAGAACATCTGACGCCCACCGTGGGGCCCGATAAAACCTACCCCACAAGCTCACAAAGCCTTTCAAACCGACCTCCCCGCAACTACATCATGGTCCGATAGAAGCACCCCCGCTCAAGAGCCAAATGACCCCGGCCACCCTTCGCAAAATCCGACTGTCATAGAGATCCTTCTCCAGACACTCAAGCAACTCCAGAATCGGGTTGTCAAATTAACACAAAACCAGCAGCGCGACCAACCCAATGAGCAAGCTGACTACGATGCCGAAGGCAGTTGCCACCAACACTAACAAGCTACTCACACCCCAGCCCCCTCACCTTTTGTGTCCATGTACTCTCATAGTCATCCCTTCTCCGAGTTCATCATGACCGTTCCTTTGCCTGACGGCTTCCACCCTCCCTACGCTCAAGAACCCTATGACGACACCACCGACCCCCAAGATCACATCACAACCTTCAACGCTGCCATGTTGATAAGCGGAAGCTTAAACCCAATCATGTGTCGAACCTTTCCCAACACCCTTAGAAAATCAGCCATGTTATGGTTCTCGTCCCTAGAGCTGAATTCCATCCACAACTTCTTCGAGCTAGCCACTCATTTCCTTACTCACTTCTTCATTGGTCGAGCTCTTTGCAGAACCTCAACCAGTCTTATCAACCTGAAACAAGGTGGCCACGAGCCGCTGCGGACGTTCATGAGCAGGTTCTTTCAAGAGGCCCTCCAGATCAAAGATCTCAACCTTGCGGTATCCCTACACGCCATTACGGCTAGATTGAGAACTGGTCCCTTCGTTGATTCGCTGGCCCGGAAGCGCCCCGCCACCCTAGCCGACCTAAGGACATGCTTGATAGGGTACATCAACATGGAGGAAGCCTCGACCGCCTGACGTGCAGAGGATGAGTTGCAAATACAGCCACAACTAGCCCCCCCAACTGGGATCTCCTCCCCAGCATCAACACAGCCACAAGAGGGACCCCCACTGAAACCAAGAAGGCCGAGATCACAACAAGGGACGACGAGAACCACCTCGAGCCCTCGAATCACCCCGGTTACATTACAATGCGTACACCCCCTTCACGATAAGGAGGGATCGAATTTTTCGAGAAGTTTATAACACCAGAGTCATTCCCCTCCCAGATATCGGAGAGCAACGACCCTCTCTCGGGAACACTGATACCAGCAAGCGGTGTGATTACCACCGCATGTTCAGACACACGACCGAAGAATGCGGGCCCTAAAAGACCAAATAGAGTGACTAGCTAGAGAAGGTTTTCTCCCCTAATACGTCTGCAAACCCAACAGAAGGTGGTCCCCCCAGGGCAACCTAGGAAGGCAAATAAGCTGCAGCCCTCATAGGCAGCACCAAGCATGCCAGACCACCCCCGGGAAGCCAGGTAGTCAGAGTTATCAACACCATTTTTAGAGGCTTCTCATGCGGTGGAGGGTCCAGTTCGGTAAGAAAGCTACATCTCCGAGTGGTAATGTCAATAGGTAACGCCGAGAGAAGACCAAGGAGAATTCCCCGCCACCCCACAATTTCCTTTACCAATGAGGACTTTGAAGGCATCGATAAAAACCTCGACGATCCCATGGTGATCTCGATTGTCGCCACCAACTTCTTGGTGAAGAAAGTCTTTGTGGATCAGGGCAGCTCAGTTGACCTATTGTACCTCTCAACCCTAAGGAAGATGGGAATCCCCGAACAAGGACTAAGGCCATTCGATGGAAACCTGATTGGTTTCTCAAGGGAACAGGTAGCAATCAAAAGCTACATTGACTTGCTAACTTTGTTCGGGACTCCCCACCTTGTTAAGACAATCTGCATCCAATACTTAGTCATCAATTGCCAAACACCATACAACACGCTGCTTGGTCACCCTTCAGTTAACAAGTTAGGTGCAATAGTATCTACTCCCCATCTCGCCATGAAATTCAACAGACACTAAGGTCGGAACCATTCACGTAGACCAAAAGGAGGCCCGGCAATGCTATCACGACAGCCTCAAGATTCGAAGCCCAAGGCCCGGTAAGGATTGTGAGGGACACAGCACTCCTGGGAACAACAGTCAAGTGGTAGGACAGATGGCCAAGATTCGCACTCTAGTGTGCACACAGCGGAATTGGACAACCGAAGTCAATCAACGAACAACCAATGTCGACCCAGAACAAGGTCCCACTTCAAAGAGCCAAACTCCCGCCCACTCTCGGCCTTCTCCTTAGGCTCAATCTCGGCCCAATCTGGTCTTCCTTCTGGACTCAATCTTGGCCCAATGCCAGCCTGCCACGACATCATTGCAACTCTCATAACATATCCCATCCACATTAATGAGGGTCCCGTGGCCACCATGCTACCTCCTAGGAACCTCCACCGGTGTCGGATAACTAGTCCCATCACCTGCAAATGCACGTCTCATGCCTGCAGCAGGACATCTCCTCCTTCTATATATCGACCAGCTCTCTTCAGAACCAATGTATGTTCTTATCTCTAACCTACTAATACACTGTCTCTCTTACTCTCTTACTCACTCGACCGTCGGAGTGCTTGTAGGTGCCAGCCGCCCCCCGGATGGACCCATCGCCAAAGCCCACACCCCACCTCTGATCGTCCCCCTTTGGTCAAGAAGGAACAATACCTGTACAGGCTTACTACTTCTTTGATTTGATCAATAACGGTCAAATTTGTTAGGAAATAGATGCATATTATAAAGATAAGCATTAAGCACACTGTGCATAATCATATTTATCAATCTTATATAAGAGAACACAATTGAACTTCACAGAATAAAGAAATAATGCTCTAATGTAAAAAAATGTCCTCTTTTTGTTTTCTTATTAACGATTATATTTTTCAAAATCAAATTCCAGTTACTCGACTAACCTACGGAGGATACTTGACTAATATGTTACATACTCGATTGGACATTGTGAGTAATCGATTACATATAAGCCTCACTCGAGTATAACCAAGTCATTACTTGACTGACTCAGAAGCTACAGAGATTTTACATTAATCACTCGACTACTAGTCTAAGTTTACTCAACTCACAGAAGGATATATTCGAGTACAGATAACTGATACTCAATTAAACTTAGGCACAGATTCTTGGCTAGATTTCATCCAATCTTTACTTGACTAAAATATATAGATACTTGATTAACAAAAATACTTTAGTCAATTGAGAGAAATATATACTCGACTAAGAAAATGCTTGGAATTTTGATATGAAAATGATGTTCTATTGAAAATAGTCCTTACTCGATTGTTTTTAGAAACACAAAGAGTTTGTATAGAATACTTAAATAGGAAACTTTAATAGTTGATTGAAAATAAATTTGCTAAAGCATATAATCAACTAATTTGAAAAGCACACTGAGCATTACTTGATTAAATCAAAAAGCTATTTTTAGACTGAAAGCAAGTGTAGAAGCTTTAAAAGAGTGTTTGAATACTTTACCTTCAAAAGGTTCAAAAATACATATACTTAGTTGAACAAAAAGCTTTTATACTTTAGCTGATTTTCAAAAATGTTTTCTTAAGAGCTTTTTATCATGCTCGACTAACACAAAACATATTTTTGCTATTTTGGAGAATATAAGAATATATATAATCCTGAAGTTCTCCAATTTAAGAAAAATATTTTCAAAAGCTTCAAAACACCTTGATCCACATAAAACGATACTTAGTTGTTTTGAAAGACATATATATATATTTATATTTATATAAGAGCATGAAGTTTTTCAATTTGAAAATGTTTTATATAAAATATTTTGAAAATCATTAATAAACTAAATTTACTGAAAATATATTTTTTAAAATTATTTTCTCCATAAATCAAAATAAAAATTTCCCAACAAAGCTTAATGCTAGCACATTAAGTCCAGCCCAAGGGCACCTAGGGTTTCATATGGTCTTCTATGAATAGGACCATAAACCCTAAATCAATATGTGAATTCAGATCCAGTCAAGAATTTTCAGAAAATGTCTACTTCTTCTCTCAAGACGCTCTTAGATCAAAAGTGGTTTTGGGTGGATCGACTCGGCATCCTATAAATGGAGTATTTAATAGCCAGTGACCCAAGACAGAAATCAAATTTCGTCACCATGTATTCTTCTATTTGTTCTTTGTTTGTAAATCGTAAATTATGAAAGTATGATACCCTAAAATAATTAATTTTTATTTCGCTGCATATGTTTATATCTAGGTTTTCTATCAACTGGCACCCAGGTTCTAACACCCTGCCTCATATTTGTGACATTTATCTTCTTGTTATGTTATTCATATCTTCATACATGCATAACATGCAAGACATAGACAAGCCTCGAACAACAGGTGCAATCAACCAACTTAGAATAATGGAAAGCATTTACAATAATCGTGAAAACATAAAATGAAAACCATAAATACATCTTAAAACCCAAGAAAAGGTACATCAAGATCCTAAACTACTTGTGGTGGAGAGGATACTTTGGATACTTAGCAATCATTGTTGGAACCATGACTTGGTTCCTAAGTTGATCATCCTTCGAAACCTCCAGATCAACGGTGGCATTGGCCCCTACTCTTGAGCCATGTTCTTTCCTAGAGCAAGTTTTTCCTTATTTGGGACAATTCACTTGCATTTTTGTGTACTCTTCCCTTTGACTTTCAATCAAAGGCAAGAGTGGAGAGCCACTGTTATAACATACCCTCTATAAGATTCCCTCCGGAGGGCATTCGACGGAGTTTCCCTAGAGATGTTTGTTTGGGCCCTCAAGAGAGTCTTCTCTCATAGAAGGGTCTTCGAGGACTTTGTTCCCCAAAGACCTAAGTACGCTTCTGAAAAGCCTTTGGGGACTAGCTTCCCTGAAGGCTTAGGTAGTCTTCCGAAGACCCTTCTAGGATTGGTTCCCGGAAGGCCCAACTATTCTTCAGAAGACCCTTCAGGGTTTAGCTTCCTTGAAGGCTTAGTTCTCCCGAAGCCTAACCTAGTGATAGCTGGACGCCCTCACCCTAAGGGTCGTGCCATGTGCCCTTGTGTAGGTATGCCACATGTCCTAATCCTTCAAGAGGTATAGATACCCTCTAACCCTTCACCTTCTGAAGCTTTTCGGCTAATCTAAATATCTCTCACTGACTCTTCTGCATACACCTTTTTCGAAAAGTCTCTACTCTTCTGAAGACATTATCCATACGACATTGCATCTGCAAAACCACTTCCACACTATGACAGTATCTCACTTAGGCATCAAAGGGCTTATGTATGAGAGATCTTTGTGTGCCTTTTGATTGTCTTCTACCTTATAGATTAGAAGACCCAAAGCTCTCCTAAAGACCTCTTTGGGAAGGACCCTTCCGTAGTTCCCTTAGAAAACCCTTTTGCAGCTACAAACACCCAAAGACGCTTCTAAAGCCACCCTTCCGTAGAACCCCTTCAAATGACTTCTTCAGAGTAGACCTCACTCTTCTACCTAGCCTTGCCGACTTACTGTTGAGCTTTTCTCGAGACAAAAAAGTTTTTGTTGTTGTATTACAATAATAACAAAGGTAGACCCACTCTATCTTGGAATTAGTAGATAGAATTAGTGCCAATCACGAAGCTACTTAAATTTATGTTGTGACATCTTTGGGACATTTATGTGATACTGATACCATAATGCCCCGTTCTTCCAAAGAGTGCGTTAACCCGAGATTTCGGGAATATTATTTTTTTCAACATATACTCAACATAAATTAAACCCCGACAATCTCTATCTACCTTCTCAACATATCAACTTAAAGGAATGAGCTAAGACAAGTAATATCATCACATCAAGGGAAGCAAGATCGAAACCTTAATGATACATAATCGTAATTCCTTTATTTATAATATAGAATCCATACCATTATTTGACATGACATTTCAAAACAAAATACATAGAGACTCATCTCTCAACAACAACTACTAACACCTTGTTCATAGACAAAATATGTGCTAAAGATTTCTAACGAAAATAACGGCAACATCTCGAAAACACTCTTTTTCTTTGGCGTCGCTGCTTTCACCTGGAATGTTTGAATAATCTAGGAACAAAGCCCAAATTAGATTATGAATCATCTAAGCAAAAGTTCAAAAACATTCTCATGAATATATACAAGACCATGACACAAATCGACATATCTCGACATATCCCAGTCTAAGAGAATCTCACACAACACTTAACCCTAACTGGGGAAACTGCAATCTCTCTAAAGATAACACAACCACACTGACACATTGGCATAACACAATCCTTCTTAAGCGGGACAACCTCAACACATGAATCCAGGTATCACCCCACTATTATATTAGGCTTTACACTCCCACTCAAAACCATTTTAAATCTCAACACAATTCTGGCCACAAGTGGATCACATCAGCACTATTCCTAGAATCAATGTTCACCTCAGCAATAATGTTATTTCTCAAAGCAACCTGGGGTGGTGTCCATTCTCAGCCTTGCCACGTGAGTACCATAGGGTGATTTCTGTCTTAGCCCTGTCCCAAGTGAGTCATATAGTATTAATCCTTGGCACGCATCTCGAGTGTTATCACCTTAGTGCCACAACATAAGTTGACAACCCACATCTCACATGGATAACACATAAACATGTCAATGTCGCAACACAAAACATGCATCATATAAAATCAACATTTCAATGCATGAATTTATAACGCATGAAATTCAATGCATATGAATGAAACATTTTGGGATGAACCTTCCACATGAAACCAACCTATCGCAGGTCAAACTATTTGTATAAAACAAATCAAGTATAAGGTTGAACCACCCAAATAAATCAAGTTTCAAATAAAACCACTCATGATAAATCGAGTTATAGGGTGAACATTCACAATAAACCAAGTTTGGGTTAAGAACTCTTACCTTGGACTGTAATTCAGAATACCTCGATTCTCATGCCGACCTCAATTTTCGTTATGGGTCTCAATTATTGTACTATTACTCAACCTCGAGCCTCAATGATCCCTATACATCATATTCATTCAAAAGAATGTCAACATCTATTTTTCATAATTTTCTCATAATTTTTCCTCATTTTCTCCCTATTTTCTCCTAAAAAATTCCAAAATAAATACCTCTTCAAGGTTTTTCCCAATTTTTTGTCCATCATAATTCATAACATATTTTTCTAAAAATATTAAAAAAATTTCAAAAAATATCTCTCACACACGCCCCCTCACGCGCCACTTATGCACCTGTGCGTAAAGACCAGTGTATGCACTGCATGTGTTGGTTGTTTTCTCAAGCGAGCCCTTCGCCACCGACGACTGTAATTTTCCCCTGACCACACCACTTGGTAGCCCTCTTCAAGTCGGTCACAATGATACCCTTCTTTGCCCGAAAAACCCATCGGAAGGCCGTCGATTGGTTGCTAAAGTCTCGACTCCGGCGACTGTTGCAACTTGCAACTAAGCTTCGAACACTACTTGATTTCACTCCAAAATGCTTCAAATTTTCTAGTAATGCTCTCCAAGATACAAGGAACAGAAGCCCTCTATCCAATCCCTCAAACTCATTCCCAAACTCGAGTAAATGGATGCCACATTTTCAACCGAAACCCTCACTTATTTATAAGCAAAATCCATCCACCCTCTGGTCAATCACCAACTTTAGCTTCACCCACATGCCTTCTAGACCATGCTTGGTCATGCCCTGAGATGGTCGTCCCATTTTCAGATTTTCGACCCATGCATGGTGGTAGGTCCAGCCACTTACTCCAACCATTTTCAAAATTTACACTTTTACCTATTTGAAAATTTCTTTTGCATTTTGGCCCTCTTCTTGAAGCTCTTGAGTTATCCCATAATTTCATTAAGTCCCATAAGTTCTAAACCCTTCATATCACCCCCCAAAGATTTAGAAAAATCATCTTTTCAACCTCTCTTGGGCAAAATTAAGAAATTACACTGAGACTCGAATAAAAATAAGATCATGTTCTAATCGTAAATCCTTTTGTTTCTTCTTGAAACTACTTAAGGGTTGTTCCTTATGCTAAATATAAATTTACTCAAGGTTCCGCTGACTTCCCAAGAGTCCCTTTCAATCATTTGGTTTCTCAACTTGAATCATAGTTGTACCAAAAATCGTTTTTGATATGATTTATTTTGACAAAAAATCTTGCCTTAAGACGCTTGTCAACGAAATACTCTTTTCTTTTGACATCTAACCTCCAAGGTATCCCCTGCAACTGATTTTGTCACTTATTCAGGGTATTTTCATATCCATTTTCTATGAAATTTCATATTTTCACAAAACACTTATTTACAAAATTTTTGAGTGTTACAGACACGCCCCAAACAATAAAGGGTTATAATTGGTATTATAGCGATAGCGAACTTACAGATGAAAGGCAGTTTACATTCATAGAAGCAGAACAAACTAGATAAGTTTGTTGAGAAGAAAGCCAAACCTTTAAGCCAAAGAGATGTGCCATAAGGGTAAACTAGGTAAGTTTGTTTGATCGCTGATTGCTTCTAAATTGAGCTGGAATCCAAATTTGGAGATTTGCTACAAGTTTTGATACTTTTGGTGGTTGATTTGGCGCAGAATTTCTGATTTCAAGGATTATTTTTTTCAATTTCGTTTCCTAGTAAAATCCTCATCGGTGGTTAAAAATTTGTACCAGAACCACAAGTTTGTTCTTCTCCATATCATCTAAATGCTTTGTAAAACAATGTGGTCTGATTTGAAGCCCAATTAATCAGAAATTAAGTTCAAAGTGGCCTACTTGAACTATTCATTACATCACCGGATATATTTTTTTATAAATTTCTGAGCTTGATTCCTTTCAAGTTGTTAGCCAAAAATACAAAGTGAAAACACTGATGTGCTTGAATTTTATACCCTCTTTGACACCCATCTTTTAGTTTTGTCCTTAGCAGATTTGTTTGAATTTTATGCAAGTTCAAAAAAGAGTACTTGACTAACTTGTTATGTGTTTGAACCATTTTTGGATGCAATAACTTCCAAACTACTTCTCAATTTTCGATGAAATTGGGTGTCATGAGTTCATCTCCATCCAATTTATGAAGCCTAATATTGGATTTGACCAAATTTGATTTAGTATAATCGAATTTCAAGCTCAAAATTAACCTCCTAACTTGTCAAAATTGACCACTACATGCAATTTAGTAAACTACACATAGGTCTAATTTTTTTGTAAACTCATGTTTTAATTTTCTTGGATCACCTCTTAAGCTCAATAATTCACCAAATTATCATTAAGTCCTATTCGGGTCTAAGTCACATTAAAATAAATTTTAATATCTAAAATTTTATAAAATTTTTAGATGTTACATTAATTAATACATGTTAAAGAAATTTCATGGTTACAATTTTCTTACCCTTAACCATTCCAAATTTTTGGTAAAAAAAAAAAAAATCCAGATATTATAATTAAGATGTCTAGAATGTAATTAGATTATGGCTTATATGAGAAATTGAATATTTTTATGTACTTGGTAAGTCATGGAGTAATGAATTGTTGGAGACTTATTTTATTATAATAGCCAATATGATGATTATTTAGAATTCTTTATCAAACTTACAATGTTCCATGTTAAAATCTAAATAACCATCTTAACTTGAATTCTATGGGAAATGTTTCGGTTAAGGGGTTAAAAAGGAATTCATGAAAACAATTGGACTTTAGTATAATTTTAAAAAATTCTAAACTTTTTAGGTAATGATTAGCCCAGGAGGGTTACAGTAAACTTTGGATAATTCTCAATTTCTTGGCATGTTGTTGCCCTTATCCTTGAGTGCGATTTTGTTCACCCCCTTTAACGGGGTGAACACCACCCTCACAGTTTTTGTGAGAGTGGATAAAGCAACGGAACGGCAATAAACATTGATTGTCGTACCGTTGTTTTATTCACCCTCACAATTTTTGTGAGGGTGATGTTCACCCCCGTTAAAGGGGGTGAACAAAATCGCACTCCTTATCCTTGAATGAATTTATCATTCAACCAAATTAAAACAAAAATAAATAAACATACATATATGTAAAAGAATTCTAATAAAAAAAAAAAGAGATCTAATAAAAAGGAATAAAAATTTAAACCCACTACATAGCTTAGTTATACATAGATATTAATTTTTTTTATTCACTTGGGATATTTGAGTTTGAGTTTTGCTTGACTAATCTCTAAGGACGAGTGACCTTTCCCCTGAAACATCTTTCGGATAAATCTAGATGCAGTCACAATTTATATGCACTTAGAACTGAATATTCGGTACAATATATGTGAAATTTATCTTTCAGTCTTATTATTATTTTTTAGTTAAATATTATCTTCTAACAATAATTATATCTTTTATGTCATCACAATAATTTGAACTTTAATATTTTATGTAAAATTTTAAATGCTTTATCATCCTTATATTATACGCGCAATGCCTTAACTTTTTCCTTGTTAACTAAATCAGTCAAAGTTGCGCTGTACATGCATCGCGCGCGTGCCCAATTAGTAGCGTGTGTGTATACATAAAGCGTGAAACGTGGAATAGATAACACTACGGCCTTTGGCAATACGCTATAACGGGAAAGTCAGCAATGCATCATATCCAAAGATCGATCAAGTTCTCATCAATATTCTTTTTCCCATAAAAATTTTTAAAAAAAAAAATGTTCGATTCACATCAATTCTGCATCTTATCGGAATATCTTAATCCCATTAGGCCCAATAATTGAAGGGTCCAGTTCAGGCCCTCCTCCTATCGTGAGTACGCGTCTACAAATTGGTGGCCCTTTTAGTACCAAAAAAAAACATGGATTCCACAAAAACAAATCACAGTGGAGCCACTCTCTTCATGCTTTTAGGTAGCTGTGACCCGTGATCCATTTTTGGCAGCTGGGAAGCTTCCAAACATGGCCTCATGACCAGCATGATTGATGCCTGCCAAACATAATCCGAAATTCAATAAACAGAAGAAAAAACCAAAACCAGCTTAATAATGGACGGCAGCAATATTGCAAGTCAAACTAGTAGCATAACCTGTAAGGAGACCCTAAATCTGCAATGGCTTCTTCTACTTCTTCTTCTTCTTTCTCCCTTCTTCTTTCCATTGCATTATTCATTTCCTTCTTCCGGCCACCGGTTCTGGTGAATGGAGACGCCGACTTGATCCAGAGGACCTGCAAGAGCACCAAACACTACGATCTATGTGTTTCATCTCTCAAATCCGATCCCACCAGCCCCAAGGCCGACACCAAAGGCTTGGCTGCCATTATGGTTGGAATTGGAATTGCTAATGCCACGGCCACATCATCTTACTTGTCCTCTCAAGTGACGAGCATCAATGCCAGTGACATGCAAGTACTGAAGAAAGTCCTCAAGGAGTGTGCTGACAAGTACTCGAATTCTGGGAATTCACTGCAATCGGCATTCCGGGACATTGCTGCGGAGTCATATGACTATGCCTACATGCATGTCATGGCAGCTGCTGAGTACCCCAACGTTTGTCATAGCGCGTTTAAGCGCTATGGTGCCTTGTCTTATCCTCCGGATCTTGCAGCCAGAGAGGATGGCTTGAAGCGTATTTGTGATGTGGTTTTGGGTATCATTGACCTAATGCTTGCAGATCAGTGACAGCACTGCCTTGTCTTGCTTTATCTGTGCTTGTTGTTAACTATGTTGTACGTCTGTGCTTGTAGAGTAATTCATTTTGATGATGAGCAGTATCAATAATGTGTACAACCAAATAAGAGAATCCAATGCCAGTTTTTGTTCTCTGATTGTGAAATTTTTAATTGTAAAAGGTGGAAAATATGGCTAATTGATTTGGTTTGAAACACAAGTTGGCTGGCATATTTTAATGAAAGATGCTTAGGGCCCTATTTTTAATTAACACCTCAAAATAAGGTTTTTTTTTTATTTTTTAAAATGACATGAGTTATTTTCTTTATTTTTCACGTAAATTAGTGTTTTACGTTATTTTAACAAACCAATAAAAAAAAGTTAGTTTTAATACCCAAAAATAGAAGAAGCATATGGGCTCAACCCAAATGGGCCAAGCCCTAGGCATTAGGGCTCTTTATGAGTGGATTTTAGCAAAACATATGAATAATGAACATTACTTTTCCTCTAAGTTTTTCCCTTTTCGATGGTCTGCCTTGTCAGTTATTTTTTAGTTGTCAAGGGAACACTTAAAAGAGATAAAATTATTAAGTTACTCCAAGAAAATAACAAATCTCATATCACCATGTCTTTATGCCTTTATTGACTAAAAACTAAGAAATGACATATGTCCCTATATCTTACCTAAATCTAAGAGAAGAGAAAAATTTGGTAGATTTGTTGTTATCCACATCTGTTTTGGCAAATTCTCCATCACCCCATAACTGTCAAGATAAAAACTCTCAAATATAAGACATCCCACCTCACTGAGCCTTTATAAAGGGCAAGGACCCCCACAGTTAAAATATTTGAATCTTACTCATATTTTCTCACCACATACTATTCCCTAGTGACAATTTATTGTTGATTTGATTTTGATAATGTGTATCCTAACACAACTTTAATAAGTGTTGCTTAAATGATGTCAAAATAAGTTTTTTGGACTTAAAGGTTTTGGACATGTTGAAATAAGTGTTTTGGATTTCAAGGTTTTGATCTTAAACAATTCTTGAAAATTGTTTTAAACTTGTCTTTTAAGTTAATGAAACCTTGTGGATTCTAAAATATGATTAAATTTTTAAAAGATGAAGAAAGTAACCCTAAAATAAAAGAAAAATCATTTAAACATTAAATATAGTGGCAAAATTGTCAACTTGTTTTCTAAGAATCTCCACTAGTTCTTCAAACTTAACATAAACTATCGACTTCCTTTTCAAGACCGTTGACTGGTTAAGATAAATTGTTAATTGCTTTTAAAATCAAGTAGGCCAATTTTAGTGCATATCTTCCGAAATCAATGTTTTAGGATGAAACAACCAACTTCTTTTTAAACTTAGAAAGATGTCAATTGGTTTTCAAATTTTGAAATAAATTGTCAATTACCTATTGAAACTATTAGCAATTTCTATTTGATAATTAACTAAAGGCTAGTTTTCTACAGAATGATCCTTTGCTAGTTTGATCTCCAATGGCTAGAATTCTACAAGGAAATTCAAGACTATAAACACAAGCCATTTTAAAGACCAAAGTAGATGTTGCAAGAGTGGGCTTGTTCATGTAAGATATTAGATCTTCAAATTACTTTTGAGCTTAATTGTTTCAATATTTTCTTCTTCAAGGCTTATTCTTATTCTGTAAATTCACTTTAGCGTTGTTGTAACAAGATCTAGTGTTGAGATTCTTGTGTTCAATTTTGTATTTCTCATTCCTCTTTGTAAGAAGTTTCCTAGTGAGAAGTGGTAGCAAGCTAGTGGGATAGGTAACAGTTCTATTGGATTATGGTTTGTAGTTTAGTTTTGATTTAGGGAATTTGAAAATCTCTAGTTAGGTGTTAGAGTAGTAGATGTAGGCTAAAAAGGGTCGAACCACTATAAATCTTTCGTATCTCTTGTGCATGTGCTCTTTTCAAACATTGCATAGCACTTCTGTTGAAAAACTCTTTTGGATAAAATCGTATTTTGTTTATCATTCAAAAAAAATTTCAAGATCATCCAAATTTTTATTCACCCAATTCACTCCTATCTTGGGTGTATAGTGCCATATATATCAAAGTCTACCTAATATTTACCAACTTGAGTGTCGGAGGCTAAACCAAGGGACCCAACCCTGCTTCTTCTTATAAGTGTTCACATCAAGACAAATCTTGGTGATTGATCTCAACATTATCATTTAGGTCCTATCATAGGGCCAAGCAATCATTTACCTCCCCTAGCACATTTACACTTCTCAGCTGCTCAAGTCATTCAATCCTTATGGCAGTGAAACACAATCCAACTTGTAGCCAAGTAGGTGGAACAACCTTTAGAATCAACCCCAACTGAAGAACCAACCATTGTCTAACCACCTTAATCATCTGGAAAGTTAGGTTCAATAGTTGACTAAGTTGCTCATGAGTTATATTGGTAGAATAAGCATCAACCACTACAAGAAAACAGTCGATTTAAGATGGATTTTGAGATGAATTTTTTATTTGAAATAGATCTTAGGCCGTCGGAAAAACGCTCATCACAAAATTTGAGATGAATCTTTTAGACAGATTTTTTCCATCTCTAATTTGAGACGAAATTTTAATATGAATTTTGAGATAGGTTTTTTTCGTCTTTAATTTGAGACATATATCGGGCCATCTAAAAGACGCTCGTCGCAAAATTTGAGACAGATTTTTTAGACAGATTTAAAGACGAAAATTTCAGATGAATTTTGAGATGAAACTTTTAGTCTGTAATTTCAAACGGATTTTATCTATCCAAAATTCTAGACGGATGTTGACACGAAAATTTTAGACAAATTTTGAGATGGATTTTTACATTTGTAATTTGAGGCGGATTTTGAGATGGATTTTTTGTGTATCTTTTTTTGCAAAAATCTATCTCAAAATCAGTCTCAAATGTAAATTAATTTATAAATAAAAAAATTATTTTTCTTACAAAATTTTAAAATTAAACCTAATAGACATAGTATTTATATATGCACTAATATAAAAAAAATGAAGTAAATTAAAAATCATGCAAAAATATACATTCATCATAATAAATAACATCATCCATGCTAAATATACAGTAATAATAATACTAACATCATCCATGAATAGATTTATCTAGGAAGCGCTATGTAATACCCAGGAATTTTCAAAGGGTTCAAAAGTAATTTATTATGGGGCAAAAAATGAAATTATTAGAAGTTTTGGGGTTTAAGTATAATTTTTTGAAATTATAAACAATCGAATCGATTTAAGGGAATGTCTTGAAGCATAAGTAATCTAGAAGAAAAAGTATGTGTTGGATGAATATAATATCACGTGTTTCGTTTGGTTGTCACGTTGTTTGAATGAGTCTAGAATATCAAAAAGTGATTGTGATAGCAAAGTAGGTCGCCGAATCAGTGACAGGGAATGCCTCGGGACTTAGATATCTAAAAGAAAGGGTATGAAGTCATCAAGCATATCAAAACGTGATTTATGACATTGAGAGAACTCAAAAATAGAGACAGTTTTCGGTACACCTTTGATTCAGCCTAGTTACCGAATTGTCGTAAGAAACCTCTGAAAAATCAACGAAACCCTGAGATGGTTTCGGGATGAAACGATAGTCCAGTGAAAACACTACGGCAAAAATGTACTTAGGAAGTAACTTAGAAGTATTAATTTTAGAATTTCGGTATTTGAATTCGAATGAAATTGATGTTTAAGAATGTAATTGCAATTAAGGAGGCAGCCAAATGAAATTGGGAAGAAATTTGGGATTTAAAATATAATTCATTTTATTTATATATCATATTATACAGTATGTATACATATATATGTATGGGCGTGAGAAGAAACAGTGAAACAGAGAAAGCAAAGCAAGTGGGCTGCAAATTGGAAGAATAAAGATTTAGAGAATTTGAGAAGATTTGCAGAAAATTTATGAGGAAGATTTGAAAGATTTAGCAAACTCATGCATTATATACTATAATATAGCTATAATATATATGTTATATATATATATATATATATATATTCAAACGTGAGAAGCAACGTGGGAAGAAGCAGGGAGCAAATCAAATGTAAAATTGGAGATTTGCAAATCTGGAAGAAGATTGTGAAAATAGTAACTTAGGATTTAGAAGATAGCATGCTTGCAAGAGATTTGATGTAATATATATATATATATATATATATACAACTTGCGTGATGCACTATCAGTGAAGATGCCTATTAATAGAGGATGCGTGGAAGAGGTTGAGGGAAGCAAAATGGAAAGGAAATGAAGCAGCAATGGCCGAGAGCTTGGAAGGAATGAGGGAGAAGCTGGGAGCTGTTATTAAGGAAGGCCGGAAGTAGCCGGAGCAAGTTGCACTAGCTCGCGGCAGCCATGGCTGCAAGCTTCCAGCGGCTAGGCAGCGAGCAGGGTGGCCGGCAACGGCCGCGGTGAAGGCCCAGCAAGCCAGCGGTAGTCCGGCAAGGCCACGGCGGCCAGCAGAGGGTTGAGTAGAGGCCGGTGGAGGGCCAAGCGGCGTTAGCCGCGAGGTACGCGCAGGTCGGGTGCTGGAAGGAAGAAGGTGCAGGGGAGAAGAAGAAGAAGAAAGAAAAGAAAAAAAAAAAAGAAAATGAGAAAAAGAAAAGGAAAAGGAAAATAAGAAGGAAAAAGAAAAAGAAATGAGGAAAAATAGAGAAAAAATTTCGAAAACATTTCAGAAAATTCTGAGGATTAATTTGAGGCTAGAGGAGCATGTTAAAGTTAGGAAATTATTTAGGCGCACATTTTTAGGCTTAGCACGTATTATGAGGCGCAAATCGACTTTTTAAATAAGGTGAGTGGTTCAATTCCAGTTTTGCCCATTGTCTTGAAAATGGTTCGATGTGTGTGTAATGGGTTCAGGTGAGCGGTTTTACCTTCCCGAGCTTAGGTTGCATGTGTTTGAACCAATTCCGGCGAGCGGTTATACCCTCCGAAATTTGGGTTATATCGTGTAAGCGTTTTACTTATGTACTTGTGGCATCGTATGCATATTGAACATGTGGTATATTGCATCAATTGTTTTTACTTGTAAAAGAGTCGGTGCATGGCATGTGATTTTTCATTTCATCGGAATATTGATTTTTGTGTCGTTGTTATATCCGTAGGGGACGGGATGGGGTCTTCTTAAGAATGGGGCAAGGTTAATCCTTGTGATCGGGTGACACAGTAGGGCACTCGAGGATTAAGTATTTCACGGTAAGGTCAACCCCAAATGTGTGTGGAATGGATTTTCCACAGGAAGTTGAGTATGCCAGGGAGATTTCTCAAGTTAGACGTGTTGCATGTTGTCGTTTTCTATATATGCCATGCTCGTGTGTGTTTCATGCATTCAGTAAACTGTATCATGCCATCACTTAGATGTTTTATTATCTAATCTGGGTTATGCCCCTAGAACATTCAACGTTCCAACCAGGGACTGTTGTGAAGGTGAGGACGTGGCCAGTTGAGGGCCAACGATTTTTAGTATGATAGCTGTTGTAGCATTTTGAGACAATAGTATTTACTTTGATATATGTATGAACGACTATAAGATAATGTCGATATCATTTGGTAGCTTTGTATAACGTATTTTGTTGTGGAAATACTATGTAAGAATCTCGTGGAAGGTCACGACATTTTGATGTTATTATATCCGCTGCATTATACTATGACTCGTTTAGTTTAAGATTACTATTCTTGTTAGTTAAACGTGCAAGACTGAGGTTTTTGGGATCTTGTGTGTTTGTGAAGATTGTTCTTGATGCACTGTGCATGATGAACTTGGAAAAAAAAATATTTTTGGGAATTCCCTTATAGTGACACGCCCAGCGAGACTGGGTGTTACACGCTACAACTTAAAATCCAGCCATACCAATGGTAGATCCTCTTATTGATCCGAAGGATTCTAGGGCAACAACAATGAAGAAGGGTCCAAGACTCTATCTTCCAAAATCGACAAGCATTGGTTTATGGGTTCCACAGCTTCCCTAACCACCTTCCTCATAGCTTGTCGAATTCCATGACCAAGGATGATTACGATGGTAGCGATGGTGACGGTAACTGGTAGGAACGATTAGCAAGGTTGATATGGGCTTCTGACCCCATCCCATACATGCTGTAACGCCTCACTTTTCTCCCAAGCGTGCATTAACATGGAATTTTGGGGATATTTTTTTTTCTTTTTTTTTTCAACAAACACTCAACATAAATTAAACCCCAACTATCCTATTCTACCTTCTCAGCTTATCAACTTAATAATAAATAAATTAAGACAGGTAACCATCATCTCATTAGTGGAAGTAAGATCGAAACCTTAAGTTATACATGACCGTAATTCCTTTATTCATAATGTAGAAACCGCACCATTGTTTGATAAGACATCTTCAAAACAAAATACATAGAGACTCATCTCTCAACAATTACTACAAAACACCTCAAACATAGACAAAGATACGCTAAAGATCACCAACGTAATTGACAGTTACATCTCGATAACCTTTTTTCCTTTAGCGCCGCTTCTTGCACTTGGAACGTTTGAATACTCCAAGGACATAGTCCAAAATTAGATGTTGAATCATCTAAGTGAGAGTTCAAAAATATTTCGTGAATATATGCAAGACCATGAAACAACCGACATATCCCGACATACCCCTGTCCAAGAGAATCTCACACAGCGCTTAACCCATACCCCGGGGAAAGAGCAATCTCTTTGAAGGCAACAAAACCACATTGACACATTGTCATAACACAATCCTAGCTTAAAGGGTTGGACATTCTGTCCATCTTCAGTCGAATTAAGATAAAGGGTCAGTCGACTGAAGTAGTGTCAGTTCGAAGGTGGACATTTTGTCAATCTTTGGTGGACCTAAGCTTAAATGGTCGATTGACCGAAGTAGTGTTAGTTCGAGGGTGGACATTCTGTCCAGCTTCGGTCGACCTAAGCTTAAAGGTTAGTTGACCGAAGTATAAGTGGTTCAAGGGTGGACATTCTGTCCATCTTCAGTTGACCTAAGCCTAAAGGTTAGTCGACCGAAGTTCAATTAGTTCATGGGTGGGCATTATGTCCATCTTTAGTCAACTAAAGTGAAACTTTGGTCGACTGAAGTTATCGAAAAAACAGTAACCATAGGTTAAACCAAACTCTATTTAATGGTCATTTGGCCCATTTCTTCCTTCACTTCTCTTCTCTTTCTCTCTTTCTCTCTTTCTCACTCACTCTTTCTAGTTTCTTACTTTAAACTCGATCCATTTCCATTTCATTCCAAATTGCTCCAAGAAGAGCATTTAGCAAGAGGGTCGAAGGGTTCACATCTAAGAGACGAACCAAGGCCCGCAATGACTTCAACGTGTCCTTGTTCATTTCTAAAGAAGTGGCCTCTCGTTTTGTCAAGATGGAGAAAAGAGTCATTCTTGATGGCCAAAAAGTCGAGTTCAAGGAACTTAAGCAAAAGGATTCAATTTAATCAACTACCTCAATAAGTGGGCCCCATTTCTCACTCTAGAAGAGTTAGATTATCCTCATTGTTGTTGCCAAAATATAACAATCTATTTGTAATCATCGGAGAGTGCAAGATGTGCAGTTGATCACGGGAGTCTCGGGAGCCTTGGGGAGTTCTGAGAGTTGAGTCTTATCACCAAATGCGTTGAGAGTTGAGTCTCATCACCAAGTGCGCTGAGGGTTGAGACGCATCACTAAGTGCTCTAAGAGTCTAATAACTGAGTGAGTATGATGACCAAAAGAGTCTGATGATCGAGTGAGTATGATGACCAAGAGAGTCTAATGACTGAGAGAGTCTGATGATCAAGTGAGTATGATGACCGAGAGAGTCTGATGATCGAGAAACTTGCAAGATGAGAGCACCATTAAGGGTGTGGATGGGTGTCCCTACGCAAACCCTTCAATGCTTAAGTCAATTCTTGAGAGCAATAGTGCGAGAATGTATTGAGAGTGCCAAAGAGTGCGTACCTGAGGTCAGAGGTGTGGCCTCTTATTTATAGATGAGAGACAAGAGAGATGCGTAGCGACCACGCTGGAAGTCTCGCTGCCATCTCGCAGATTTCACAGCCCATCCAAGAGTCTAGGAGTCCATTCGAGGGTGCACGAGTGGTACTCCCTTGGTCATGACCGAGTGAGTGTCCTTGCCGCTTCATGTCTACAGTCGCAACGTTAGGCAACAAGAGGGGGAGAGGGGTCTACCTACTCACTCGGTTATGACCGAGTGAGTCATAAAAGAGAGGGAGAATTGGTCCCCCACCCGCTCAGTTATAACTGAGTGGGTCATACTCACTCTTGGAAATTGGCAGCGAGCGCCCCTCTTGCCTTTTGTCTTAGTTTAGTCCTACTTCTGTTCCAACGCTTGGGGCCACCGCTTAACTGGATACAAGTGCAATTTTATCTGTCGACATATCAATTGCTCCCTGTTCTTTCAGCCGAGGGAGTCGGGTAAGAGAGCATACGGCCCTGAAAAATCTTGCATATTTTCTGCCATACTCTGTTTTCCTTTTAAAGACCATTTAGATGCGATTGTTCTTTATTTTCTGTACCTTTATCTGAACACCGGTGCCTTTCTATCCCTTTAGTCCATATAAATATGGCCTAGGACTCTCATATGTTTCACATACTATCTTAGTTGTGGGTGGCTTCCAAACTCAAGCTCTCTCAGGTCTCGTCATATTTTTAACTCTCGGCGTATTTTGAAGTCTCATCGCATGGGATATCTACCCACTCGGTAAAGTGACTGAATGAGTATGCTGGTGCGATCAAGGAGTCACTCGATCATGACTTAGTGGGTGTGTCGTTGCCCTCTCCCCGTCGCCTATTGCTCATTTCAAGGGCTCGTCTTCTTTTCATTTGTACTGATACTCATGTATTATTTTTCGTTGTAGGTGTTGTTTGTTGTGGCCAACTATACTTCTTTACTTATTCAACATTTAAGTAAGGTAATCTCTCAAGCCTCTTCAATATGTCGAGGAGAAGATCAGCAACACCCCCCGGCCCCGCGCACATTCCTGAGGATTCAAGCTCTCGGCTTCGCTTCGAGGACTTTGGAAAAGCTTATGATGCCACCTATAAAACCCCATATCTGAAATAAATAATGCACGGAATGTTTTGTAATACATGACATTAGAATTGTCGAATTCAAGGTCTTATAAAGCAGATTGATAATGTTATTTAGCCGAGTCACTTCAAGGGACTATCCCGAAACTCAAACGATAAAAAAGAAGAGCACATCATCATCAAGCAATTCAAGATATGATTTTTAGCACTGAAAGAAATTGGATCAGGGTCAGTTTTCGATACAACTTCAGTTCGGGTAGAAAAAATGAAATCGTTAGAGGGGACGTCCAAAAATGCGGCAAAACCCTTAGAAGGCCTTGATTTATCAAGTAGAATAACCCTTCAGTGTTTTTTGGTAGATTCGAGAAGGTTTTCAATAAAATAAGTCAGACGGGCCTACGTGCAATTTTTCAAAATTGACCAAGGGAGGTCCAAACGTTATTGTTTTCGAGTCTTCGGGGAGTGAATAAAGATCCTAGAACTTCGGGGTCTCGTTGGAAAAGATGGAAAGCTCAGGGACGATGTGAAAAGGACCAAAATGTAAAAGTCAAAATTCGAGAGAGGGCTAAAGTGTAAAAACCAGAAAATAGAGAAGCTGGGTGGGCCGACCAGCCATCCCATCGCCAAATTCGGCCATGGAAGACCCAATGAAATGGCTGGGGGGCCTCAAAGCAAGGCCGAGACAAACTTCTTGACCGACAAAAGGCCAAAAATTAGTTGAAATTGGCCAACTTTTGACCAAAAGTTTGGCCACTTTAATCGAGCATTTGAGAGCTATTTCGATGGATATTGGACTCATTTGGGACAAGAAATGATGTTAGTGACCTTGGATGAAGTGAGGTTTGTCGTTTGGAGGTTCAATTTTGGGTATAAATAGAGGTCCAAAGTGGCCGAAAATTTTAAAAATTAAAGCTCGAAGTCAGGCTCGTTTTAAGGCAAATCAAAGGTTGTGGATAAAAGGCCTTTACTCTAGAGGGTGTAAGGATCATTTCTCGAAAAAATGGAGAGTTTTTGTGTGCATTTGGTAGGGTTTTGAGGAGTCGCTAGGAAGCGAAGGCGGGTGGTCTGGCTAAAGGTTTGAAGCTCCGGTTGAGGCATCTCTGGTGTTTCTTTCGGGCATCCAACTACGCCATTTGGATCGATTAAGGAAGATGATCAAAGAGGTGCAAAAAGCCCAAAACGCTGGCTTACCGAAGCCTGGGAAAAAGGCCGGAGCGTGGCCTTCACACTCTGTAACGCCCCGCTCCCACTTAAGGGTGTTACTTGTGAACAATCACCCGAATTGTCCACCTGCCCGGCCTGTGGTGAAGGGTGGACCGTGTTTCAAGACAAAACGTCCTATGTGGGAACTAGGCTCGTCATTCCCTTCCCTGAACCCTAGGATTCACTAGTATAATTGGGCTTTAACCACATCGCATTGGTTATAAAGAAAATCTCATTCAGACCCCCAATCGCCATTTTCTCAATTATTTTAAATTCTTTTTCCGACCAAGAATTTTACCGGGCTCCATAAATCACCATTAAAATCAATCCATTGATTGATTACCAAATTTGGAGGAAAAACTCATCATTTTCAATTTTCTAAAATTTCGGCATCATTCTCCAAAATGTTCGAAAAATCTCAATATTTGAAAGTTCCTCCGAGGCCCCAAAAATCAATTTAGAATTGCCCCTTAAGTCCATAAAATTTCAAATTTTTAAAAAAATTTGGCCAACAGGACCCACTGGCATGCCCGGGGCCCTGCAGCGCACCTGCAGCGCGGGCCGTGCACACCTCCCGAGCGCCCGCGCAGAGCCACATGCCTGCGCGTGCATGCCTCCGCGCAGCTACCCGCACCCGTGCGCCTCCGTGCCACCAGCGCGCGCCCAGCAGCTTGTTGCTGCCTCCTACTACCATTTTCACTTCTTTTCTTTTTTTTTTTTTCTTTTTCTTCTTGGGCCTTCTAATCCAAAAATTTCCAGAAATCTAAACACCCTTATATTTACATTAAATCCTCCACTTTTCTCATTCCAAAGCCTCATTTCACAAACAAAACCCATCTTATTTTTATTTATTACAACATACCTCAACATATCAAAAATTTTCCCTCTCTTAGCTACCATACACAACATGAAAGCTTCATACACATGAAACCAAAATAAAATACAATTTATTTACATTACCAACTAAAATACATAGGCTACACAACTTTAGCCTTCAACACTCATAGCCATTTCTCTCCCATTTTCACCTTTTCCATGAGGCTTTCAATACCTACAAAGAGGTCCAACAAACCTCATGAGCTCAAAAGCTCAGTAAGGGTGCATATGCAAAGTAAATACAAGCATAATAAGTCTATGTAATGGCAAATGCAAGCAAGCATGGTTAGGTTATTCCATCCTCACAACCCAACATGGTTTGAGGCATCAACCTACCACTTCTTTCCCACCCCCATGGCCATAGGTCTCATGTACAAGTAAAGCATACAAAGAGATACATAAAAATTTATGCAACCTACTTACAATGCAATACAAGGCCTCCTCCACATGGGGCCATCTCTTACCTCATTCTTGAACCTTCCAATCTTTATTTCAAGAGAGCTTCATACATCATTTTCTCCCACCTAAAATGACATTTCAACAAGCCACTTAATTTTTGCATACAAGCATACCAAAAAATAAAGAGAAGAAAGTATACTTGCCTTGATTTCTTCATCATCTTCTTTCTTTCTTTCTTTCTTCTTCATTATTTCCTCCCTTCTTCATTTTTTTTTCCTCCAAATGGCCAAAGGAAGAGAAGACTTCCCTTCTTGCCATTTTATACTAGTTTCCCCAAATTTCAAGAATGCATCCTAGCCACTCACTAAAGCCACAATCCACGTGCTTAAGGGAAAACTAAATCTCAACCATCCATTTTGATAAACAAGACTTCTCTCTTGAAGAAAACACAAGAAGCACAATCCATGCCATTTGGTCTTCTTACATCTCCACCCTTGATCTTGTCTTGAAATCCCAAAAATAGAATTTCTTTTCTATTTATTTAATTTGGTCATTTTCCCCCATCACATGAGAGACCACTTTGAATGACATAATCACTTTCCTTCACATTTAATTAAATCCCACAATTTTTCAAAGCATTAATGGGTGACCATTTTCCCATTTTCTTTTTGCATTTATTTAAATCTCATATTTTTCAAGGCATTAATGGTGACCATTTACCATTTTCTTTTGGATTTACTTTAATCCATATAATCATGCCTCTCATTAAATGCTTGAAAGACCAAAATCATTTCTTTTTGTATTTAATTAAATCATTCTCCAACTCATAATCCACATATATATATATGCTCCCACATTTCTAATATATATATTTCTCTCAAATTTCCAAGATTATGTCAAGTGTCACTCTGAGAGACAAACTTGGCTTCCAATTCTTTATCTTGGTCCTCCATGTGGCATTACCACATTAATTCACCATTTTAGGGAAAAATTAATTATTTTCTCAAATAATTCAATATCCATTTTCCTTATTTTCCATAATTAAATTCCTTTATGGAAATAAATTCCAAAACTCCCAAAATATCCTTTGAGAATTTATTAATCTCATATATCTCCATATAAATACCAGATTGGGATTTAATTCACTTACATCCCTAATTCCACATAGGAATTATTTCCAATTTACCAAAATATCTTTTATTGGACTTCATTATTCAAATTACCAAAATGCCCCACTCATAGAGCACCAATATTCTCAAGGATCTAACACCTCATCAAGGGCATTTTTGGACGTTTCTCACTTTCCTTCTCATTCTCTTAACACCGGTAACACCAGGTGTTACACACTCGGGATTCACGCGCAGAAGCCACGCGCGGCGCGTGCCACTGAGCTATTTTTTGAATTTTTTTTAAAATGCTTGGAAAATTATTTTAGGATTTATTATATAAAAATATTTGGAAAGAAGTTTGTGCAGATATTTATTTTAGGTTTTTCAAAAAGAAAAAAAGGACAAATCTAGATAAAATGCAAAGAAATTATGAAAAATTTAGGTCTGGTACTTATTCAGTAAATGATGTTGTTTAGGGTGCCTTAGGGCCTAAGATTGAGTATAAATATTTATTTTGGAGATTAAATGGGAGAAAAATAAAGGAAATGTGGGGACATTAAGGGAAAAAAATTACATTTTGATGTTTATTTGGATAAAATGATGATTAAGGTACTTGAGGCTTGAGGTGTTGTAGCTGGTGCGAAATTTGAGGTTCGTCATGCAAATCGAAGCGAAACACGTATTTCGAGAAAAATCAAATTTTATCTGAAGGTGAGTGTTTTGTCCTAAAAACCTAGTTTGTGTGAGAGTTCCTATCTAAAAACTTGGTTTACGTAAATGATTTTTATCATGTTAACATGACTTGATATGCTATGCATCATGTAAATTGTACTTACATGTATTGATGATGAAATGTGCATATGTTCACGATAATATTATTAATCATGCATCGCATAAGGGTTTGGATTATGGATTGGCACTGTTGCTCTACCAAGGGCGCAACCATACACATTGGCCTGGAAAGGAGGCTATAAAAATGGGGAGCAGCAGTTGGGTGCAGTCGACTCAAACTAAAAATGAATGATGAAATTTTGGATAATTGGATCCATGCACGAAAATATGTTTTGTATCCTCACTTAGATGATTCATCATCTAACTCGGGTTACGCCCTTAAAATATTCAAACGTTCCATATGAAGATGTAGTAGAAGCAAATGCGGATGAGGCATGCGCGATGGCACTTGTTAAGTGCATAATGTATTTGATTATGAAAGTGATGTATTTAAATTTCTGCTACTTGAAACTCTGAACATTTTGAAAGTACATGGTGTAAGAACTAATTTATGATCAATGTTGAGATGTTAGATTCGATCTTTGTTTCCACTATTGGTGAATGTCTAGTCTAGCTTATTTTATGTATAATGTTTTTCCATGCTAGTTAGGAAGGTGGAAATTTTGGGAGTTATATTATGTTGAGTTATAAAGAAAATAATAATAATAATAAGATGAAACAGTCCCAAGGTTTCCCAAGTTATTACATGCCCGGAGAAGTGGGGTGTTATAGTTAGTATCAGAGTGAACTTATATGAAAACTTAGGGACGAGTATTAGGAACCTATGAACTCGAGGTTTAGAAGAACTTAGAAATCTGAATAATTGTTGAAATGCCAGGATGGCAGGAGATTATCTCGAGCAGTTTTGGGTGACTCACTAGACCAATCGATGGGTCGATAGTGAACCGTTAACAGAAGACATCTTTGGCAACCTAAATGTCCTCGAGGGTATCTTAAGGGACATATCGCCTAACAGTTACGCACGACCAAGCCTGATACATGCCCAATTGGAATTCCTGATCAATCAGTTGGAAGGTGATTGGAGAGCATTAGCTAAAGGGATCCGCCATGAAGGAAATCAAGTGTCCTTATATCTCTTCTACCAGCAACTCTGTGATGATGTCTCCCTCATTTATGAGGAGGCTATAATAGAAGATAAAGACTTAGATGGGGAATGGGACGCCGACGAGGCAACTCTAGCTAACGGGATGGACATCGACAACTTTAGCTTTGATGATGAGGAGGAAGGGGCGACTATACTTGATGATCCTAATGGACTAGAAGTCGAGTCTGGAGATGAGGCAATAGACAATGATACTTGGATTTGGAAATCAGCTAATTCATAAGAGAAACCTCGTTCGATTTTTATTTAATAGTGTGTCGATTGTGTGTTTTGTTATCTTGTTTCCTTAAGTAATGTTGTATGTTGGACTTAGGAACATGAAGAGCTAAAAAATTTGTTTGAAAGAAATTTCCATGGAAGGAGATATTGTCTTTCTTTTCAAATGGTAAACACTCGGCGAGCCATACAACCTATGACACCAAATCACCAAAGAGGTATTAAGGGACGAACCAATAGCATACCTGAGGGTAGCTCAAGTTAGAAGGAAAAGAGAGCGAATGGAAACCGTTTGGACCAAATTGAGAGAATGGTGGGGAGCATGGTAGGGGTCATGCAAGGGATCCAAACCCAAGGCGAATGTTCATCTTGTATGTTGGACCTATACCACTGAGAAAATCAACCCACATTCTAAGGAAAAATGGGAGCCGATCCCAGTGAGGAAGAGTTCTGGATCGAGTAGACCAAGAAATTGCTTGACCACCTCCACTGTAGAGAGGACGAGAAGGTGAACTGTGTGACTTTTATGTTGCAAGGAGAATCCGAACGATGGTGAAAGGGAGTAAAGAGGACTATGCCGCCTCAGCTCTAGCAGGTAGACCCTATATCAGTTGGGAGCAATTCAAAGAGCTATTCAACGATAAATATTTTTCGCTTAGCCTGAGGATGGAAAAGAAAAGGGAGTTCATGGATCTGAAGCAGACAGGAGACATGAATGTGGCTCAATATGAGGACGTTTTTACTCAACTAATCAACTACATGCTAATATATGAGTCAGACTAGAGAATCAAGGCGCAGAAGTTTCTGGGGGGGTTAAAGCTAACGATTCATAAAGCCCTCAGTAATATAACTACGGAGTCCTATGCTGAGATGGTACGGCAAGCAATGGTTGCCAAGGCTAATTGGGATCGAATTGACTCTATTCAAGGAGCCAACCAGCAAGCCTTCAATCCTAAGTCAAGTTTCAGAAAGAAGTTGGACCCCAAGAAAGTTCAGTTTAAGCCTGTCAAGCCCTGTTTGAAATGTGGGAAACAACACCCTAGAAGGCCATACAGGCAAGGGATGAACATTTGCTACAATTGTGGAGAAACAGGTTATCTCAACCATAATTACCCGAAGAAGGGACCCTTCTGTTACAACTGCAACCAGCTAGGGCACTTATCGAGGGATTGCCCAAAGCCCAAACACATGGGACATCTGTCAAGGCTAGCAAGAAATCCAAGAATCTAGCAAGGGAGAGTATTCAACCTAACGCGAAGGGACATGGCTGAGGATCCAACCGTCATCCAAGGTACCATGTTTACCTCTGGTTTCCCTATGCATGTTTTGATAGACTCAAGAGCAAGTCATTCTTTTATTTCACATGCATTATCCGAAGTATTAGGGGAAGAGCCATAAAATCTGAATTGTCGTATAGTAGTAGCAACCCCTATGGGGAAGTGTAACATCCCTAATTTTGGAAATAATTAGTTTATGGATTTTAAGGGGATTTATTGAGTTATGTGCGATTTTGAGGAAATTAATAAATTGTTGAATCGACGGCAAGAAATGCCTTAGGACTTGGATGTCCAAGAAAAAGAGCATGAGATTGGTGAGCATCTCGAGATGAGGCAAATGATGCTGAAAACAGTCAAACTGAAAATAAATAATTTGTGTATAAGCCCGAATGGATGTTGGTACCGAATGGTCATAAGGGGGCCTCAAGGAAGTAAGGGGACCCTAGGGGTGGTTCGGTTTTTCCAGTGAGGCAACCCTGAAGTAATTTCGAGTGGAATAAAGATCCCGTGTAGGCACAAGGACGAAATTGACTTTTATCGAGTAAACCTTGAATTATTAATCTTGAAATTTCAATATTTTAATCTAAATAAAATTGATATTGAGGATGTAATTGTAATGTGAAATGTTGAAGTGAGAGTATGAATATAATTTATAAATTTATATGCAACTTTTATTATACAATAAATTAGGTGTGCAGTGAGATATATGGTATATGGGTGTGCAAGTAAGCTTTATAATATGTATATGTATGCATGGCCAAGTCTGTGGGTGAATCCAGTGGGTTTACTTGAGGAGTATTATATAATATAATATATAATGCAAATACTCTTGGAACTTGGAAAGAATATCAATGATATTGTCCAAATAGTGGACTACCCAATTATTCCATGAAATGATGTAAATTAAGAAAGTGCTCAGTGAAGGATAGTATAAATAGAGAGTCTGGGAGAGCAATTGAAGGCAGGGGAAGCGAACGTCAATTTGAGGAGAAACAGAGCAGTAAGGTATGCTCAATTTTAAAGCTATTCTATTATTAGTCAATTGATGAATTGGTTAGTATGGTGGTGTATTTGATTAAGCTAAAGTCTATTCTAATTAGTTAATTTAATTATTAGTTAGTTAATTAAATTAATTAGTAAGGGGCAATGTCTAAGTTAGTTAATTAGTTAATAACTTTATGGATTCAATAGTTAATAAATTTAATTATAGGTTGACCTTGCTTTGAAAATATTTTTGTTAAGGGAATTGAGTGCGTCAACGGTACGAATTACCAGGCAGCACATATCTCGAGGTAAGGGTTTAATATGCTCTGTTTGTAAATTTCTTTTATCATGACTTGCATAAGATATTGAGGAAGTGACTAGGCATGGGGTAATGGATTGTTGACCGTGAGGGTCCTAAGACGGGGTCATAGCTAGAACCATCAGGGGCCACCTAGAGCCTGAGATAGGTGCGGTGGACGGGCTTGCATGCATGATGTACTTCATTTTTATCTTTGATGTCATGCTAAATAATTTACTGCATTGCATATTACCTTTACTGAGTCCTAGGACTCACCCTTCCCACTAACCACACAGATAGTTCGAGGTCCAGTAAAAGGAAGGCGGTGTATGCCGAAGACCAGCTGAATGATTGGAATGGCAACCCATGATGGGAATGCGGCTTAGTAACTCGTGTCTATCATGTAATTATTTTGAGGTTGTGTTGAACGTTGTTTGTATTTCCCAGTTGGACTTATTACTTTTAATGAGTACTTTGTGTGAGCAAATTATGCTATGCCCTAATTGTAATTTATCTGCTCATAAGGCACAGGTCAGATTCGAGACTCGAGTGTCCTTCCGTTGCAAATGAATTCTAGACCTCGAGTCCTCGATGACCGGAGGCGGCGAAGCTTGGACCCCACCCAAGGCGCCCGCGTTATTTTATCCCCCCTGTTGCCAGGGCATAACCAGCCTCTGGAACGGGACCTATTGACGTAACGGTGACACCCGGTAGTGGGGATGGGGCGTCACAAGGTGGTATCAGAGCTTGATAAATATTAGAGTTTGGTGAATATCAGAACTTGGTTATTGTTAGAGCTTGGTGAATATTAGAACTTCATAATTATCGAAGCTTGATAAATTTCGAATCTTTGGAGACTAATTGGAGTTTTAGAGATACTTTTATTTGATAAAATTGGAATCTTGAGGATTCTAGGTAATGATTAGTTGGAAAATGATATAGTCATTGATTTATGTCTTAAACATGATTTGTTCGAGGAAATTAAATGAAAATGATTGCAAATGAGGGAAATGTCATAGCAATCCGACAAGACGATTTTTAGAGCCGGAGGATTTGGGGAAAATGATGACATGGCATAATAATTTGTGTGATTATGGGTTTTAAGAAATTCGATTAAGGATATTAAAGTTTATTTTGTTTACAAAATCTCGGTCATTTCATCGAGCTGGGTTAAGGATACCATAGTTTGATTGGGGATGAGGCCTCAAGGGAGACCTAGGTGCCAGGGGTTTTGACTACTGCATAGGGTGCTAAGTGGGCCTGATAATGTGGGAGGTCGAGAAATTTTTTGGGGGGTGATGAAATTATGGTTGCATACACGAGTTGGGGTATGTCGTAACCATGAGTAGAATGGCCCCAATATAAGCATGTCTTGTGATATGGACTTGCTTAGGAATATGTTTCCCAGGATAGCAAGCAGTGGGATGTGTGTTTCCCAGATTTGGCCTTTAAAGGGGAAATGATTCTGGTTACTGACTTAACCTTCGACTTAGTGTACAGATTATTATACACCCTAGTGACTGTGAGCAGTTGGCTTTGATTTGATTGTCCTGAATCTTGCCCTTGTTAATGTTGATGTCAGTGCAGTAGTAGGCACATCTTGGTATATTTGGGAACATGAGTAAGCCTTTAAAATGGAAAGAAGGTAACATGAGAATGGGGAGTGAGTTAGATCTGTGACTCTATTTGTTGTAATGATGAGATCATTTCCCAGATAAAGGGAAAAGTGAAAAGTATCATTTGTATAGTTAAAGTGATACCAGATTAGGGTACCATGGTTGATGTAAGTACTTGTATGCATTTCATAGTGGTGTGGTTATGGATTGTTGTCTTTTTGGTTATGTGAATAATGAATTGAAAGGAAATGAGAATTTGAGCATGATCGATGGATAGTTAGTATGTGAAAATTTGGAAACGTATTGTCGGTCGCCCGACGTACCAAAATTGTCGATCGTTCTCATCAATTTAGCTTGAGGTTTTTTTATGTTTAGCTATGTGTGACTTGATTAAGGATGTGAATTATCAGGTGATAATTAAGAGCAAATGTTTTTATCTCGATTTGATGAATTATTAAAATAGCTGCAAGAGGCTGAGGTATTTGATGATCAATATACAAGCGAGGGTAAGACAAGTGAATGAAACGTTAAAGTTCCCAAAAGCATAATATTTATGCTCAAACAATTACAGGAGATCAAGCCACACCATTACTCAAAAGAAAACGGCAAACCATAGAACTGATAATGTTGTCGATGCTCAGTGACGGTGATAGTTGCCAAACATGACAGGTCCCAGCTCATCGATGTCATCTGGGGGTGGCATCTGACTACTACTGGCTTCACCAGGATAAGGTGGAAGAGTAGCCTCTGAGAAACCAAGATAAGGGAAGTTGTTTGGGATGATGGGAAAATCGGAACTCCAGTTCGAGTTTTGATCAGGTTGAGGAACAGGTTGGGAATATGAAGAATAGTATGCGAATAGTGAATCTAGTAATAGAGCTCGATAAGCTTGCAAATCACTAACCTATTGTTGAAGAGCTAGAATGTGGGATACGCAACCATAGATAGGATCCTGAAGCCGGGTTTGAGCTTCAAAGAAGAGTGTGGCGAAAGTCCATAATCGGTCATTGACTGAAAGCGGAGTTAGGAGGTTGACTACATTTTTTACAGTAAAAACCTCACGGATTGTAGCAAAACGAGTAGTACCATCGTCACAATGGAAGTAAGGTGCAAAGATGCACTGTGGATGGCATCCTCTGTTTAAGACTATGCAGGCACCACATCGAGACCGGGGGTTTAGTGTGATATGCCTCGGCATGATAAATCTGGGTCTGACTAAATTTAAACAAATCAGATATGGGTCGGATCTAAATGGGTTAGATCTAATTAGATGGTTCAAATCAAATATGGGTCAGATTTAATGGGTCGAATCAAGGATAAGTCAAACCTGAATCGAGTCGGGTCGAGGCAGACCTGGTCGGGTTGGATGGACCTAGATCTGGCAGCAACGGCAAGGACAGCGATGGCACTGTGATGGCTGAGGGAAGCCGGACGATGGCCGGTGGCTGCACGAGGGAGCAGGCAGCGGTGGTGGTGTGCTGGATCTGGCTGACGGAGGGCCATTTGGGCCGTCGAAGATGGCGACTAGGGGCGTGGAGAAGCCGCAAGGTGGCTTGCGGCCGATGGCAGAGTAGGCACTAGAGGCGGTTGTAGATGAGGCAGTAGCGGCCATCGGAGGTGGTGGCAACGCTGGAAAACGGCGGCAGCTAGTGGCTGTTCGCGCGCAGTGTCAGCAGAGGAAGTAAGAAGAAGAAGAAGAAGAAGAAGAAGAAGAAGAAGAAGAAGAAGAAGAAGAAGAAGAAGAAAGAATAAATAAGGAAGAAAAAAAAAGGAGAAAAAAATAATTTTCTCTTTTATATGGGGAAAAAAAAACGTGTTTTATTATTTCAGAGATTTTGGCAAAAGGAAGAAAATTATCCGGACTTGCGAAAATTGAGTTCGGGGCTTTTCAGATATTTATAATCTTGACCCTATATTTCGAAACATGGAGCAACTTAGGGTTCGAAATGAAATTTTTGGAAATCAGGTTTTGAAATAGAGTACTAAGATGCTTCGAAATAAGATGTTTCAGTAAGCTGTTGTCAGAAGGTAGTGATGGGACACTCTGGAATAGTTATGTCCATAATATGACTCGTAAGAAGAGTCTAATGAGAATGATCTGCCAGATGTAGTGAGAGTTTGTGATAACTCAAAAGGATCGAGTTACGTGTTAGACTAACATGAACAAATGATTACGTGTGGATTAACGATTACACCAAGGCACAAAGAGAACAAATCGATGTACGATTTAGAACTGGTAGCTAGGGTATGTGCTCTTGAGGTTATGGAGACACTGCTGAAATGGTGGGACACTTGATGTGCCCACGAACCACGAGGAGCCTAAAGTATGGGTTCTCGCAGAAAAAGCTAAATGAGAGGTAGTGACGGTGGATGGAATTCCTTGAGGACTACGACTGCACTACTTTATATCACCTGGGGCGTGGCAAAGAGGTGCCTGACGCATGACCTAGGTGGATAGCTGTGAGTGTCAGATGTTGAAGGCTTGTTAGCCCGCTGAGTGTAGTGCCAAATGGATCGTCTTTTTTTATCGCTAGCTTGGTTGTTTAGCTGGATCTGGTAAATGAGATACGAAAGGCATGTGTGATTGACGAGTGTTATTGTCTATGATTTATGATTGGGGTCAGCCCAAGGATTCTGATTTTTTTGTATACGATGCGACATTCTCAAGTCTTGAGGTAAAATATATGTGCCTAACCTTTGAGAATTGAGACAAATGATTCTAGATGAGGCCAACAGGACTCCATATACAAGGCACCTGGGAGTTTATTTGATCACTCATTTGCGGACCTTCATTGGAAATTTGTAAAATTAGCTCTCAAGGTAGAGCCATGTAGTGACACTGCAGTTGTGGTGTAGATCACTTGCAAGTTAACTTGTGGGAAGAAATTAAGCGAGGTATGGCTCAAGAAGGTAGTTAAAGGAAATGGGTGAAGAAAAATGGACAATGCAAGCAGCTTGAATTTAAACAGTATGGAGGCGCATAGACTAATTGAGTGTGTTGCAGAAGGATATATATGACTGTGGTGAGCTACAACAGGAGATTCTAAGTAAGGTGCAACGAACCCTGTGTATGGTACACCCTGAAACCCTATAATGGTGGTTGGGAATGAAGGAAAAATATGGGTACGGAGGACTTGTGTATTCGTGTTAATCTATTTATGACTTATTAATGGAAAAGTGAAATTGAATTTGAAGGAAGATATGATAATCATTGAGGAGATTATGACATTCGAAGATTCCTGAATGGGAATAAGTACATGTGGCAATAGACTTTATCATGGGATTACCCTAAATTCCAAAGAAAATTTATCTTATTTGGGCAATTGTGGATTGATTGATGATATCAGTGCATATCTTATCTTTTGGAAGGGACATAGACACTGAACAATTTGCTCCATTTTATATTCGGGAGATTAAATGATTATGTGAGATTTCCATGAATGTTGAGTTTGATGAAGGAAATTGATTTGCGTCTTTCTTTTGAAAGACTATGCTAAATGAACTTCCTTATTTATTCGAAGATTGTAAGGCATGCATTTTGAGAATTTATAAATGATTGATAGAAGTTTATGTATGACATTTACTCAAGGGACATGCTGATTTTAGGAATGTATATGTAATAAACATGATTACTCAAAAAATTTCGAGGACAAAATTTTATAAGAAGGGGAGACTATAACATCCATGATTTTGGAAATAATTAGTTTATGGATTTTAAGGTGATTTAATGAGTTATGCGCGATTTTGAGGAAATTAATAAATTGTTGAATCGACGGCAAGAAATGCCTTAGGACTTGGATGTCCAGGAAAAAGAGCATAAGATTGGTGAGCATCTCGAGATGAGGCTAATGATGCTGGAAACAGTCAAACTAAAAATAAATAATTTGTGTATAAGCCCGAATGGATGTTGGTACCGAATGGTCATAGGGGGGCCTCCGGGAAGTAAGGGGACTCTAGGGGTGGTTCAGTTTTTCCAATGAGGCAACCCTAAAGTTTTTTCGGGTGGAATAAAGATCTCACGTAGGCACAAGGACAAAATTGACTTTTATCGAGTAAACCTTGAATTATTAATCTTGGAATTTCAATATTTTAATCTAAATAAAATTGATATTAAGGATGCAATTATAATGTGAAATGTTGAAGTGAGAGTATGAATATAATTTATAAATTTATATGCAACTTTTATTATATAATAAATTAGGTGTGTAGTGAGATATATGGTATCTGGGTGTGCAAGTAAGCTTTATAATATGTATATGTATGCATGGCCAAGTCTGTGGGTGAATCCAGTGGGTTTACTTGAGGAGTATTATATAATATAATATATAATGCAAATACTCTTGGAACTTGGAAAGAATATCAATGATATTGTCCAAATAGTGGACTACCCAATTATGTCATGAAATGATGTAAATTAAGAAAGTGCTCAGTGAAGGATAGTATAAATAGAGAGTCTAGAAGAGCAATTGAAGGCAGGGGAAGTGAATGTCAATTTGAGGAGAAGCAGAGCAGTAAGGTATGCTCAATTTTAAAACTATTCTATTATTAGTCAATTGATGAATTAGTTAGTATGGTGGTGTATTTGATTAAGATAAAGTCTATTCTAATTAGTTAATTTAATTATTAGTTAGTTAATTAAATTAATTAGTAAAGGGTAATGTCTAAGTTAGTTAATTAGTTAATAACTTTGTGGATTCAGTAGTTAATAAATTTAATTATGAGTTGACCTTGCTTTGAAAATATTTTTGTTAAGGGAATTGAGTGCGTCAACGATACGAATTACCAGGCAGCACATATCTCGAGGTAAGGGTTTAATATGCTCTGTTTGTAAATTTCTTTTATCATGACTTGCATAAGATATTGAGGAAGTGACTAGGCATGGGGCAATGGATTGTTGACCATGAGGGTCCTAAGATGGGGTCATAGCTAGAACCACTAGGGGCCACCTAGAGCCTGAGATAGGTGCGGTGGACGGGCTTGCATGCATGATGCACTTCATTTTTATCTTTGATGTCATGTTAAATAATTTACTGCATTGCATATTACCTTTACTGAGTCCTAGGACTCACCCTTCCCACTAACCACACAGATAGTTCGGGGTTCGGTAAAGGGAAGGCGGTATATGCCGAAGACCAGCTGAATGATTGGAATGGCAACCCATGATGGGAATGCAGCCTAGTAACTCGTGTCTGTCATGTAATTATTTTGAGGTTGTATTGAACGTTGTTTGTATTTCCCAGTTGGACTTATTTCTTTTAATGAGTACTTTGTGTGAGCAAATTATGCTATGCCCTAATTGTAATTTATCTACTCATAAGGCACAGGTCAGATTCAAGACTCGAGTGTCGTTCCGCTGCATATGAATTCTAGACCTCGAGTCCTCGATGACAGGAGGCGGCGAAGCCTGGACCCCACCCAGGGCGCCCGCGTTATTTTATCCCCCATGTTGCCAGGGCATAGCTGGCCTCCGAAGCGGGACCTACTGATGTAACGGTGACACCTGGTAGTGGGGACGGGGCGTCACAGGAAGTCTCCAGAAACTTCGTCAGGATATAGAAATAAGAAATTCCATATAAGGGAAACTGAGTTCTTGATAGATTTAATCCTTCTTGAATTTTGAGATTTCGATATAATTCTAGGAATGGATTTCCTAACCAAGTACGATGCCACCTTGTATTGTAAGGCCGAGGTAGTTAGTCTCAAGAATGGAAACTCGATTACTAAATTTCTGTGACAAAGTGGAATAAACGAAAAGAAGTGGGTCTCAGCCCTACAAGCAGATAAAATGTTACGTAAGGGAGCTTACGGGTATCTAGCACACATTCAAGAAAATATAAAAGTTCCGGTGGAACTAAGAGATGAGTTAATTGTCAAAGAATTTGGAGGTGTGTTTCCTAAGGAGTTACCAGGACTGCCCCTACTACGAGAAGTTAAGTTTTCAATAGAAATTATGCCAGCGGCAAACCCCATCTCCATACCACCCTATGAGATGGCTCCCGCAGAATTGAGAGAATTAAAGATCTAGCTTCAAGAATTGTTGGATAAAGGATTCATTAGACCCAGTATGTCACATTGGGGAGCACCAATCCTTTTTGTCAAGAAGAAAGATGGAAGTTTAAGAATGTGCGTAGATTATCGGCAGTTGAATAAGGTGACCATCAAGAATAAATACCTACTTCCATGAATTAAGGAATTATTTGATCAGTTGTAAGGTGCGAAGGTCTTTTCAAAGATTGACTTGAGATCGGGGCACTATCAATTGACGATCAAAGCTGATGATGTACCCAAGACAGCTTTTCGATCTCAATATAGTCATTACGAATTTCTAGTCTTGCCATTTGGATTGACCAACGCCCCAGCGGCATTCATGGACATGATGAACCGAGTTTTTAAGCCACATTTGGACAAGTTCGTAATAGTGTTCATAGATGACATTTTGGTTTACACATCTTCCAAGGAAGAACACGAAAACCACCTGAGGATTGTACTACAAATGTTGAGGGAACACAAGTTCTACGCTAAGTTTATCAAGTGTGAATTTTGGCTAAGTCAAGTGGCTTTCTTAAGACGTGTCTATCAGCTGAAGGAATATCCGTTGACCCAGCAAAGGTATCGGCAATAAAAGAATGGAGCCAGCCCAGCACCGTTACTAAAATCAACAGTTTCCTAGGATTGGCCGGGTATTATAGAAAGTTCATAGAGGGATTCTCAAGGATAGCCTCACCCCTTACGAAACTAACTCAAAAGGGCATGAGTTTGAATGGAATGAGCAATGTGAATAAGGGTAAGCAGAAGTTCGAAAAAACTGAACTAACCGAACCGAATCAACCAATTTAGTCGGTTTGGTTCAGTTTTTTTAATGAAATAATTTAGTTCAATTTTTTTATGAGACAGTTTGGTTTGGTTTGTAATATTTTAGATTTTTAGTTATTCGGTTAATCGAACTAACTGTGTGACTTAAGCATAACCTCCCCCCCCCCCAAAAAAATAGGAACCCACACCTGACCCGCTGACACTCACACTCCCCCCTTCTCTCTCTCTCTCTCTCTCCCCCCCACCCTCCCACTCGCAGGAGAGACTGCGAGATCGATTCCAATGGCCCCACAACATGGAACCCACACCCGATCAAATCGAACCCTAACCCTCACCTCACCATCCCTCGCCTTCGTTTCTTCTTTTCCTTGTGCTTGGACAATCGACGAGGGCTATTCCAAGATCTGGGCCATGGCTGTGGCGCTAGCAGTGGCGACTACCGAAGAGGCAGAGGGGCAATTGGCGACGACGACGTGCGCTTCGAAGCTCATCGACCAAGCCCTTTTTCTTCCCAAGTGCTACAAGATCCTCAGTGACCTCAACTCTTGCGTTAAAGACTCAAAGGTACACGTATTTCTGATTCAGTGACTCTTATTCACTTGTTCTGAAAAATTTCGATTGGGAAACTCTCTGGTTATTTCCGATTCTTATTCATTTATTTTGGAAATTCTGATTGGGGAGTAGAAAATCATTTTGGTTTTATGTCCGGTTATACTAGGATTATCGGTTCTGATTGGGGATTGGAAACTCTCTGGCTATTGTTGGTTCGCTTCGATTATTGCATTTTATTCTTCGGTTATTTCAATTTCAGTTAGTTCGGTTATACTAGGATTATCGATCAGTTCGGTTAGTAATTTTTGGGCAGTTAGATTCGGTTATAACCGATTGCATACCCTTAAATGTGAAAGGAGTTTTTAGACGCTCAAAGAAAGACTCACAATCGCTTCGATTTTAGCCATGTTAAATGGGTCCGAAGGTTATAAGATGTACATCGATTCCATAAAGAATGGACTGGGATGCGTGCTAATGCAGTACAAAAAAGTAATCGCTTATGGGTCTCGGCAATTGAAAGGCATGAACAAAACTACCCGGCCCACGATTTAGAATTAGCTGCTGTAGTGTTTGCCTTAAAAGTTTGGAGACACTACTTATATGGCGAGAAACTTGAAATCTTCACCGATCATAAGATTCTACAGTATGTGTTCTCCCAGAAAGATCTTAACATGAGACAGTGTCGATGGATGGAATTCCTAAAGGATTATGATTGTGTCATTCAGTATCATCTCGATAAAGCCAACGTGGTGGCCGATGCCCTAAGTAGAAAGGAACCGGTGTGTATGGATGGAATGATGGTGTACGAATGGGAGTTAATTGAAGCTTTTAGTCTGATGATAGTGGGAGCTACTCCGAAAGGAAATTCAACCTATTTAGCTAGTCTCACCATTCAGTCAGAATTGAAAGAATATATATGACAAGCTCTCCCTGAAGATTGCAAAGTAGAATTATGGGTTGACGAGCAAGGTCCAGTAAAGACCTCAAAATTTGAATTAAGAGACAGCCTACTCCGATTTCAATGAAGAATATATGTGCCTCGAATGAAGTAATTAAGAGAAGTAATTTTGAAATAAGCCCATCGATCTAGATATTCGATCCACCTAGGAAGTACCAAGATGTACAGAGACTTAAAGACTATGTATTGATGGCCTAGAATGAAGAAGAGTATTACAAGATACGTTGGGCAGTGTGATACATGTCAAAAGATAAAAATTGAGCATCAAAGACTATGCGAAATCTTACAACCATTAGAAATTCCAAAATGGAAATGGGAGTACATCACCATGGATTTCGTGACAAGTTTGCCAAGAAACCCTAAGGGAAATTATGCCATATGGGTGATTATAGACAGATTAACCAAGTCTGCTCATTTTTTGGCTATGAAGGTATGTCAATCTATAAATAACCTTGCCCAACAATACATCAACAAAATTGTTAGACTACATGGTGTTCCAATAAGCATTGTCCCGGACCGTGATCTGAGGTTCACCTCAAGGTTTTGGGGTAGTCTGCAAAAGTGCTTAAGCACTCAGCTTAGGCTAAGAATGGCCTATCACCCCCAAACTGATTGTCAATCAGAAATGACCATTCAAACCTTAGAAGATAGGTTGATAGCATAAGCTCTAGATTTTTCAAGAAGTTGGGAAGAGAACCTGCCATTGGTGGAGTTCGCCTATAATAATAGCCATCACAGTAGTATTGGTATGGCTCCCTATGAAGCATTATATGAACGCAAGTGTAAATCCCCAGTATGTTGGACTGAAGTTGGAGAACGAAAAATATTAGGTCTTGAGATAGTTCAGATAACTACCAAAAAGATAAATACCATACAAGACAGAATCAGAGAGGCTCAAAGTCGTCAAAAGTCTAATGCTAATGTCAAACGAAGAGACTTAGAATTTCAAGTCGGCGACAAAGTATACTTAAAGTTATCCCCTCTAAGGATGAAAACTCAGAGCCATAAGAAGGGTAAGTTAAGTCCCAGATATATTAGACCATACAACATCATAGAAAGAATCGGGCCGGTGGCTTATCGACTCGTTTTGCCCATGACCTTATCCAATCTACACGATGTGTTCCACGTGTCGAAACTTCAGAAGCATGAGCCATATCCATCTCAAATAATGCCAACATAAGCCGCCGAAGTATGAGAGAATCTTTCTTATCTTGAGAAACCAGTCAAAATTTTGGATCAAAGAGATCAAGTTCTGAGGAACAAATCAATTCTGCTGGTTTAAGTGTTGTGGAGGAATCCAGTAAGCAAGGAGTTAACGTGGGAACGAGAAGTGGATATTAGAAGTAACTTTCCATTTTTGTTCGAAGAATCAGTAGGTAGAATGGATGTAGAATAAGAAAATTTCGAGGATGAAATTTTTGTAAGGAGGGGAGAATGTAAAACCCCATATCTGAAATAAATAATGCGTGGAATGTTTTGTAATACATGACATTAGAATGGTTGAATTCAGGGTCTTATAAAGCAGATTGATAATGTTATTTAGCTGAGTCACTTGAAAGGAGTATCCCGAAACTCGAACGATCAAAAAGAAGATCACATCATCATCAAGCAATTCGAGATATGATTTTTAGCATCGAAAGAAATCAGATCAGAATCAGTTTTCGGTACAAACTTTAGTTCGGGATGAAAAAATTGAATCGTCAAAAGGGACTTCTGAAAAGGCGATGGAACCCTTAAAAGGCCTCGATTTATCAAGTAGAACAACCTTTCAATGTTTTTGGGTGGATTCAAAAAGGTTTTCCATAAAATAAGTCGGTCGAGCCTAAGCGTAATTTCCCAAAATTAACTGAGGAAGGTCAACACGTTATTTATGATTCTTTGGGGAGTGAACGAAGATCCTAGAACTTGGGGTGTCTCGTTGGAAAAGATGGAGAGCTCGGAGGACTTGTGAAAAGGACCAAAGTGTAAAAGTCAAAATTTGAGGGGGGTTAAAGTGTAAAAACCAAAAATAGGAAACTTGCCATGGCTGACCAGCCATCCCATCGTCAAATTCGGCCATGAGAGACCCAAGGAAGTGGCGGGGGGCCTCGAAGCAAGGCCAAGACAAACTTCTTGGCAGATAAACGGCCAAAAATCAATTAGAATTGGCCAACTTTCAGTCGAAAGTGGCCAAAAGTTTAGCCACTTTAATCGAGCATTTGAGGGTTATTTCGGTGGATTTGGGACTCATTTGGGATAAGAAAGGATGTTAGTGACTTTGGATGAAGCCAGGTTTGTCATTTAGAGGTTCGATTTTGGGTATAAATAGAGGTCCAAAGTGGTCAAAAATTTTAAAAATTAAACCTCGAAATCAGGCTCGTTTTAAGGAAAATCAGAGGTTGTGGATAATGAGCATTTGCTCTAGAGGATGTGAGGATCATTTCTGCAAAAAATGGAGAGTTTTTGTGTGTGTTTGGTAGGGTTTTGAGGAGTCGTCGAAAAGTGGAGGTAGGCAGTCTGGCCGAAGGTTTGAAGCTCCGGTTGAGGCATCTCCGGTGCTTCTTTCAGGCATCCAACTACACCATTTGGATCGACTAAGGGAGAGGATCGACGAGGTGCAAAAAGCTCGAAACGCCAGTGTACCAAAGTCGGGGAAGAAGGTCGAAGCAAGGCCTTCACGCATGAGTTTCACGAGCAGAAGCCATACACGGCGCGTGCCACTGAGGTATTTTTTGAATTTTTTTTAAAATGCTTGGATAATTTTTTAGGATTTATTATATAAAAATATTTAGAAAAAAGTTTGTATAGATATTTATTTTAGGTTTTTCAAAAAGAAAAAATAGGAAAAATCTAGATAAAAATGGGAAGAAATTATGAAAAATTTAGGCCTGGTACTTATTGAGTAAATGATGCTGTTTAGGGTGCCTTAGGGCCTAAGATTGAGTATAGATATTTATTTTGGAGAATAAAGGGGAGAAAAATAAAGGAAATGTGAGGACATTAAGGGAAAAAAAATAGATTTTGATGTTTATTTGGATAAAATGATGATTAAGGTACTTGAGGCTTGAGGTGCTGTAGCTAGTGTGAAATTTGAGGTTTGGCACGCAAATTGAGAAGAAACACATATTTTGAGAAAAATCAAATTTTATCTGATGGTGAGTGTTTTGTTCTAAAAACCTAGTTTGTGTGAGAGTTCCTATCTAAAAACTTGGTTTACGTAAATGATTTTTATCATGTTAACATGACTTGATATGCTATGCATCATGTAGATTGCATTTACTTGTATTGATGATGAAATGTGCATATGTTCACGATAATATTATTAATCATGCATCACATAAAGGTTTGGGATTTTGAATTGGCACCGGTGCTCTACCAATGGTGCACCCATATACCTCGACCTAGAAAGAAGACTGTAAAAATAGGGAGCAGTAGTTGGGTGCGGTCAACATAAACTAGAAAGGAATGACGATATTTTGCATAACTGGATCCATGCACAAAAATATGTTTTGTCTCCTCACTTAGATGATTCATCATCTAACTCGAGTTACACTCCTGGAATATTCAAACGTTCCAAATGAAGATGTAGTAAAAGCAGATGCAGATGAGGCATGCGATTGCTACTAAGTGCATAATGTATTTGAGCTGCTAAGTGCATAATGTATTTGATTATGAAAGTGATGTATTTAAATTTCTGCTACTTGAAACTCTGAACATTTTGAAAGTCCATGGTGTAAGAACTAATTTATGATCAATGTTGAGATGTTAGGTTCGATCTTTGCTTCCGCTATTGGTGAATGCCTAGTCTAGCTTATTTGATGTATAATGTTTTTCCATGTTAGTTAGGTAGGTGGAAATTTTGGGAGTTATATTATGTTGAGTTATAAAATAATAATAATAATAATAATAATAATAATAATAATAATAATAAGATGAAATAGTCCCAAGATTTCCCAAGTTATTACACGTCCGGAAAAGTGGGGTGTTACACCACCCCGTCAGGATATATGGTGAGATATCCTTGCCTTGACAAGCCTGACCCCTCGCAAGTGGATGAAGGCTCTCTAGGCATTCATTATGCCTCATTTGAGGTGGGACTTTGTTTTTCTCTACCACCTTTTGTGAGAGAGTGGTTGCGTCACTATGGGATCATTCCAGCCAAACTCCACCCTAACAGTTGGGCTCAATTGTTGGGCTTCTCGATCCTTTGTCATCAATGGGAAGTGGTCTATTCCTTGATGCTTTTCATCTATTTCTACCAACTACGAAAGGCTAGTAAGGACCTCAACTTTATACCCTCCAAACGATATTCGGCGCCGACCTGCTTGTCAATCCTCCCAATAAGATTAATTAGTTTGAAGGTCGTTGATTGGTAATAGAGCCTCCGCCCAATTGGGATGCTCATCTATCTTGGAACCATAATGATGCTTGCTAAGAGTGGTTTCCACCCTCCAAGGACTTCTGTGGTGTCTATCGTCATCTCGTGGGGATACTAGTAGCACAAGGTCCTGTTGGATTGTCCGGCCTCTTGAGCTTGGAAAATTTCAGAGCCGCAGGTTGGGGGGTTGTAACGCCAATTGCTCCTCCTCCACCCTTTACGTTGTCTAACCAATAATAAAGCGATGTAAGGATGGCAAGGGTAGAGGAAGATGAGATGGAAATGCCCGGGCAATCTTCGTATCCTCCTTTTAATCCTCAGGAGGAAATCACTTCTAAGGGTAGATCTCCTTTTGTTATCATCTTCATTGTACTTTTTTCGTATTACGTCTTCCAACTAATGGTTGTATGTTAATCTTTGTCGAGATGGCGGGAATAGGCAGACTGGTGGAATTGCGTAGGCATCACCGCAAGGAGGAGGCACGTGTTGCGGTAGCAGCTGGAGCTTCTGTTCGTCCTACTAAGAGATCTATTAGCTCTAAACCTCCTCGATCGCACAGGCCTGCAAGAGTTTCTCCGTCCGAGGTTGAAAGGCGTCATCACCTGAGGGATGACCATTTCAACGTAAAAGTCCCTTCTTTCATTGAAAGCCCATCGTCTGTTCCCTCGTCATGGGAAGAAAACACGAATGTTCCTTCTTGTGTCCCTAGTTCCCAGGGAGGACAAAGCTCATCTTCACGATTTGCTAGAGACATGGCTCGAGTGGTTGAAGAATTTTGTCGCCCTATTATTCCCGGTAAAAAGGATCGTCATCGTCTTGACAGTGAGAGGTCACTAGGATCACCTCCTGTCCTTCCTCCTCTAGGCGAGGTGAAGCATACAGTGATTCTTGGGGACTGTACAAAGCTTAGTGGACGGGACTTTGAAGTTTCCCCCAGTGTACTAGAAACAAATTTTGTTTTCAAACCTGTGATTAGTGCCCATCTTATGTACTCCACCTTTCTTCCCTGAGATGAGCGACGGTTTATTGGGAGTAACCATATCCAGGCCAGGGATGAAGCTGAGCAACACCAGGTGCAGGTACGTCAATTTTCTCTTTCCATTTTTGCACAAAGATTTCTGGGCGGCTTCCCTAACTAGCCATTTTTTTTATGTAGGGGATTCAGGGTATCATTACTTATAACGCATGAGATAGGGCATATCATGAGCAAGTGGAGGCCCAGATGGCCGAGTAGAGAGACCGTCAATCTTCCTGGAATGAAGAGTGGTAAGAACTAAAGTGTCGCGCTCACCGGGTGGAGGCAAGGAAGAAAAACGTAGAGGCAAAACTAGAGGGGATGCGTGCTCAATTGTCTGAGGCTAAAGTTAGCACCTCGGGTCTCCAGGGATAAATCCGAGATCTGTGCTCCAAGCTGAAAGCCACGGAGCAAGAGAACGTCGGGTTGAGGACAACTCATGAGGAACTTCTACAGGAACACTCCCTATGCTTGGCTGAGCTGGAGATAAGTCTTAGGCAGGCCCACACCATTTGAGCCAAAGTGGTGAAGGAGTATCACCTTTCGACCAACTATCAAGACAGGAAAGGAAGGTACACTACAGGTTTCTTGAAGTACAACTTTTACATGGCTCACAACTATCTAGAATCTCAGTGTCTCGGGGAGACTTTTCCCAAACTTCTGCTTACTCTTGAGGTCGAGGAATCTACCCTTGTGGATTGGCGTCAGTTTGAATCGGATGTGCCCATGAGTCCTTCTTCATATTTGGACTCTTTCATGGTAGATGATTTGGAAAATCTGATGGGCCCATGGGAGGCATACCCTTTCAACCAGGGAAGGGAGGATGAGGTAGACGTTCTTCAAGACCTTGAAGTGATCGAGGAGGTTCCCAGTGAGGTTGTTGAAGGTGTGCTAGTTACGATCGAGGCTGAAGAAGGGGAACTTCCCATACCATCTACAAAGATTCATGTCGCATCCTTTTGATCCGCTAGGCATTCATCCCGAAGAACTCGCTCCCGTGATTAGATTTTCTATTTCTTTTATGCATCTTCTACTTTTTATTTTCATTTCAGCAATAAAGATTACACTTTCGATGTCATTTTATTCTCGGCATTCATCTTCCTCAATTTGCTTAATAAGATTCATGCCTTAGGTTTGAATGCCCTTAAACCTTTAGTGTCTGGCCGTGAGTGGGACGATGGGTCTGACTTTATCTTTTGCTGTCGAGCCATGCCTTGACCAATAAGTTTGGGTTTTTTCCTCGTTGTCGGCTATGGGTGGGGTAACGGGCTGGAATTTATTTTTCTCTCGTTGTCGGGTCGTGAGCGGGGCAATGAGCTCGAGTTCATTTTTCCCTTGTTGTCAGTTCATGAGCAGGGCAACGAGCTCGAGTTTATTTTTTCCTTATTGTCGGGTCGTGAGCGGGGCAACAGGATTGAATTTATTTTTCCCTCGTTGCTGGGCCAATGAGCGAAGCAATGAGTTCGAATTTATTTTTCCCTAGTTGCTGGGCCATGAGTGGGGCAACAAGGTTGAATTTATTTTTCCCTTGTTGTCGAGTCGTGAGCAAGGCAACATGCTTGAATTTATTTGGGTTTCCTTTCTATAAGTGAATTACACAAATACCTACCAAACAAAATAATAATGTAAGTAATGAACACATAAGAATTTGTTACGTGGTTCGGCCAAATGTGCATATTTTCACGGCCCCAATTAGGGCTTATATTATTACTGATACTTTGTCAGATACAAGGTTCATGTACAACTTGAGATAATTCAAATTCCACGTTTTCCTGAGGGTTTTCCCTAAAAGAGTTTGTAAAATACATGTGTTGGGTTCAATCAATTTATGTACACAGTATGGTCCCTCTGAATTGGCTAGTAACTTCTCATCATCCTTGAGTGCATTGGTTACGATGGACCTTCTAAGTATTAGATCGTCTTCTTCCATGGGCCTATTCTTTACCCGGGAGTTATAATAACCTGCAATTCTCCTATGATAAGCAGCCATCCTTATGGCAGCGTAGTCCCGCTACTCCTCGATTAGATCCAAATTCTCACGTAGTGACTCGGATTTTCCAGTGCCATTATTGTCCTCGTATGTCGTCAGCCTGGGAGATTTAATTGAAATTTCGATGGCACTTAGAGCTTCCGCTCCACGTTGGACAACCAACACTGACATTGATCCAAAAAGGTATACCGATAAACCCTTTATAGCATGGGTTTTCTATTTTTGCATATAGGTGATGAATACCATGTCTTGCAAGGTCGATTTTGTGTTCGTTGTGTTCTATTTTGCTTCCGTTGTGCATGTTTCTATTTCTGAAAAGGCTTTGAAAATGTAAAACCCTTGAATTGATCCACCAAGAGTTAGTGTTTTGCTGCACTTCCAAAAACTCCTTTCCAATTGAGCTTACCCTGCCCAAGGGTTTTCCAGCAACAACCAATTAAGACCACATCCCATTTGATGGAGGATAATGGATCTCATCAACGAGCATCTACCTCCATACACCATTATATAGAGACCACACAAAGAGCATGCCCACCTTTTACTCTGGATGATTCCACTCAACAGTAAATCCCTGACACTAGTGCACAAGACAACTATGTCGCTTTTAGTCTACAGACTAGATAATCAATTGAGAACTAGTAACAGATCATTCATCCTCACAGCCATGTGATCTATTACAGGCGTCAGATTTAGTAGATGTTCAACTAACACCTACTCACATGTCTATTATCTGCATCTCATGCAATATGACAAGTGACTCACCATCCATTATCATTAACATGTCATGTTAATCAATGGTAGTAGCCCATGTGCCGATCCATGATTGATAAACCATATTCCCCTTATGATAAATCTAAGGATCGCGAATATCTTTAAGAATAAGATCTCTACCAAGAAATGTAGGGACTTGTATATAAGAAAAAATAAAAGAGTATGAATGAAGATATGACCTTTTATTAATAAATAAAATTACATCATTAGTGCCGTTTACATACATTTAGGGTCGCTAATAAGCCAAGTCGTTCGTGAGTGGCTCGGTGTTCGGCTCAATAAAAGCTCATTCGAGTTCACTCGTTAAGGTAAATGAGCCGAACTTGAGTCTAACTTTAAAACTCAATTTATAAAAGAGCCTAACTTAAGCTTAGTAAAGCTCGACTTGTTAGCTCGCGAGTAGGCCCTATTAGAAGTTCGTGATTAGCTCGTAAAAACTAGTTCGTAAAAAAAAATATACTAATAAATTTATTCATAATTTTATAAATATATTTTTTTATGATTAAATAATATATGTTTATATTAGATATATATTTTATAAACATATTATTTAACATATATACATACATATCATCATATTCCTTTTCTTCTCCAACAGTTTATACATATATGTCAGATCTTATATCATTTATCATTTAAGTGGGTCTCTTTCTCCAAGAAATCCTGTTTCTCTCGCTCATCTCTCTCTCGTTCCATTGTCCGCATGTTCCTCTTTTTCTCTAACAATTGTCTTTCGTCGCTACCTCGTCTATCTCCACTAACCCTCTCGTTGCTGCCCCGACTCTCGCTACCAACTGTCGCTACATCCTTTCTTTTCGCCGCCTCTCATTGCCACTACACACCTTTCCCTTTGTTGTTGCCGCCGCACAACCTTCTTGGCCAACCAAACCCTAACCAAGCTCGAGCTCGATTCATGTTAACTGAACTTGAGCCTGAGCTTTGGTTTGCCAAGTAGAGACTCGACTCAGCTCAGCTCGATTGCAACCCTACATACATCTGATAAAATATAAATCTAGTATTTAAGCAGTAACACCAACAATAATTGAGCTTGTTAACAGTTAATATAAAGGTTATAATTGAACTTTTGAAAAGTTACCATTATAGAAGATAGTGTTCACCTCTCTAAATAAGCATTACTTAGTAGATTCTAAAAATGTTCGATGAGAAGTCAAGGTAGCGGAATAGCTAGATTTTTTCAAACTTTTATAAATCTTGTGTGCATTGTTTCTTCCATATTATTTTACATTTGATTTTCATACATTATGGACTCTCAATTTTATATTTTCCAATTGTTTTCAAAATTATAAGAGTAGAAAATAATTTTTATATAAAATTCTTTTAAACAATAAAATTTTTAAGACACCTAATTCACCCTTTCTTAAATATACACCCTTATTTTACATTTTGATTAATTCACCCTTTCTTAAATATACACCCTTATTTTACATTTTGATTAATTCACCAAGTAGAGCTGCAAGAGAAGCCCTTTTCATGGACCGGTGGTCAAAATTTTCTTTTTATTGAAAGGCATACGTGGGTTAGTCTATTATTTCTAAATATCCGGTTTAACCAATGGTTCCTCGTAGAAAAGGTGGGTAATGGATGGGAAGACCTTTTTCTCTCTTTCCAAGGATAGAACAAAGGAGTGGTCGTTAGACACTTAACAGTACAGTTCCCTACTTGTCGTGCACAATTGGAACCGATTCCACATCAGGTGGTAGCATCGCCAAAGCCAAAGCCAAAGCCAAAGCCAAAGCCAAAGCCACTCCTTTTTCTTTCTTTATTGCAAAGCCTAACCCATTTAGGTCTCGTTTATCCACTGTCTTCTTTTGCTGAAAACATTGTACTTGTAGTTGCCCATCGCCTTTTCATCAATCCAGAAGGCAAAGCTAGCAACGTGACAAAGAACAAAGTGACAAAATAAAATCTGAAATCTTTCTCAAAGCATCACTCCAAACAATATATATAAAAGAAAAGACAGAGAAGTGAATCGGAATTATGGCTTGATAAGACACCATCGGTTTATTTATTAGGAATAAATAAAAATATGGTTTGCAATATTTACTCGGAATCTTGTTGATTGATTGCAGAATATTGTTAAAGATAAGACAGGGATTGTATGCAAAAAATTGGGAAAATTACCTATCAAATTCCATGAGGCTGTGTATCGATTCTTTAGATGAGTTTCCTGCTAAAAAATGGAGCAAACACCGGGCTGTTCTTCTGTCCACGGAGGGCGATATAGATATCCAAATAAAGAAAGAATTATCCCAAACAGGGAATATATATATCCATGTATAATCATGACAACAGAGGTTTCTTCTATCACTGATTGTCTCTCTGTCTCAGTCTGGGCGTCTGAATTTTTAATTTTGAAAGTAAAGAAAAGATAGAGAACATTTTCTTATTTTCTTGGTTGTTGACTATGGGATTAGTTTAGTGGGATTCTCATTCACCACCAACTCACCACTAGTAGCCCCTCCACTCTCCCATTGGCTTTGCCGGCATTTCAATTCCATTCCACCCGATCCTTCTTCCTTTTTCTTCCTTTTTCCTTTGAATGCTTGGCGGGTCCCTTGCACTAACCCTTGTGCAATTTCAGATAGTCCTGATGCCCATAATTATCAACTTCTACTTCTTCTTCTTCCCTCATGTTGGGTTTCTCAAGTACCCATCCCCCCCAACCCGCCAGGTATGTCTCTGTTTTTAATGACGGAACTTCGGCCTTGAATTTAATATTTATAGTGTTTTCCTTAATGGGTTCGTTTCAATTTGAAGGTTTTAACCATATCGTATTTGTGGCCGTTTATGGGGCTCTTTTCTAGCTCACATCTGCTCTCCCAGGAGCTCTGAAATAGCCACATCATTGATGCTTTGTATTTCCTCAGCTATTTGTGTTTCGTGCGTAGTAGAACAATTAGTATATCGAACACTTTGGTTTGATAGGTTAATTTAAGCTAATTCGAACTTTACCCCCTTAATTTCTTTTAATTAATTAAATCGTCTTACTTTTATTTTTTGTTGTTCAGAAGTCTTAAAAACTTTTTGAAACACATCAACAAACTTTTTGTCAGTAGCTCCATGTACAATTTCCACTAAATGATATACAAGAACTGATAGTAGAGTTACCGATGATACCAACTTTGTTGAAGCGTTTTGACAAGTTTCAGGACGCAAGGGATACAAAAAAAATAGCACCTGATTTCTAGAGAATAGGGTACAGTTACATGACTTTCAATATACTTCTCCCGATTGAGATTTATATATATATATATATAGATATAGATATCGTTGAGCTAAATTTGCCAACACGCTTTTCTTTCTTTGGGGTTCTTCCTGTTGCAATTTGCCTTTACAGAGTGGCCAAGTCAGTTAATGCCTGGTTTAGGTAGCTGATGCCTTGGTTACTTAGTCTGAACAACTTCATACACATTTGGTGTAATCTACTGTGTGTTTATGATCAAGCATTGTCTATGAAGTCCTTAAGTTCTTGGGTATCATGCCTCATATTTGTTGTTCACTTTCTGTTCATTAAAAAAATGTTAAGAACCATGTCATTAATGTCATTCCTTGACATGTAAGTACAAAAGAAAAAAAAAAAAGGCAAAGAAGCAACATTGCTTACTTTTTTTTTTTTAATTCAACCTTGGCCAGGACTTGAGCATCTAAATTGTTTAGTTAAACAGACAACTTCTTTCAAACATGAAAAAGTTCTCTCCACCGTCCATAGTCTCCTTACTATGCTCACTTTTATACAATGTATTCTTCAGCGATCTATCAAATGGAGGCATCCCATTCAACGAGCTTCTGAAAAAAATAACTTGCTCTGGAATGGTGAAATGCCAATGACTGGATTACTCAACGGATTTCCTGTAAAGTGCTTGTAGCTGTGCCCTTAGGAGGCCTAAATCTGTCTCATATGCCTGAGGACCTCACGAAGTTAATTGATTTTTGACATGAATGAAAAAGTTCCTATCTTATTATGAGATGATAATAGCAAATAGGAGCCTTTCTTGATATATTATATTTTCATCGTGGTTTATATTGTTGCAAACATGCATCACACTGCAAAATATCATTTTATACTTTCTTTACATTTGTTATTAATTTTGTTATTTTACACTTTCTTTTGCACAGAAAAAGGTGCAAAAATGTACGCACAGTCTTCCTTGGTTGCTAGAGCCAATCAAAGGTTTGGAGGCCTTGGCCACTGGCATGCCCATTTAAAGCCACTAGTTAACTACCTTATTTTGTTCTCTCTGTTGAAGGCCAGTTGTTCATCTAAGGGTCCAGATATTGAAGGTACGGTAAATTCTAGTCTTTTTTTTTTTTTTTTTAAGATCATACATAACTACTATATCTTCAATTAGGATTTCGAGCTTATTTAATATATGTGTGTGTGTGTATGTCACTTGCAGCATATATGTTATATGTTCTTTTCATTGGGTTACTGTCATGTACCTAGGGTTTACCTAGGGTTTTGATAGGGAATTGAGAGAAATTGAGGGGCAATTAGATTGAGAGAGGGAAATTCAACAAGAAATGAGAAAGGATTATAGAGAGAAGAGCAAGGAGAGGGAGATCAGAGGGATCGGGAGAGAGAGATCCAAGGGAAATTGGGAGAGAATTCATGAGAGGGAAAATGTGAGAATTCAATTATCATTCAAACATACCTTCCCATCCTCTAGCTATGGCTTATATATAGCCCAACAACCTTCCACATGCACCCATGTGCAGTACAACTATAAGCACAAATACCTATAGTTGAGGACAAACATCTATAATAGAAAAGGAAGTTGTACAATATAGTAATGCATGTAAACTAACTACTACTATATTTACTAATCTATCCTTGGGAGTCCTTAGGGTTGTGACAATTCTCCCCACCTTGAGAGAGTTTTTGTCTCCAAGAACTTTACCAATTGGCCACTGCTCTTATCCAATACCAGCTTTCTCTATCTATTTTATTACTCTTTTTTTCTTTCTCCTTCGAGGCCTCTTCTTCATTCTTAGGTTCTCAAAATCAATTCCAGGCATAAGTTAACCCCAAAACTACAATAGAAGAAACCTTGGGTTCAAGCCTAATATAACCACCTCCGGAAATAGTTGTCCAATCAAGATTGGTCTCCAATCTAAGGATAGATTAGCCACTTCCGGATTGACATAGTTAGCTGCTGAAACTTGGAGTCCAAAGGGAGGACTAACTGTGTTCGTGACTTCCTTTAATAGTTCATCACCGTCCAATACAAGTAAGGAGGGCAAACACACATCCATAGTTGCAGTTATTGTATTCCCATCCAACCCACCCATGCTCTACTGCAAAAATATTAGCAACGTCCTAGAAATGTAGCAATGGAGAATTGTAGACTCGCCTTGGATACTCAAACAAATGTTGGTTGTGCGCATTAGAACTAGGAGCTGCTGTGATACCAATCCCAACCATCTGGTCATCCTTTAATACAGTAGACAAAAACTTGGATTTGCCAGCTAGAGTAAGAACCAACAAAGTAGTGGAAGTTTTGTTCCCCACAGCAAAATTTTTGACTTATCTTCCTTATCTTTCCTCCAATTACCAACTGTCCTCGAAATTCCTTAACAAATCCACACACTTTCACAACATTATAAGATATTTCAGCTGCGAATATATCTCCAATCATACCATTTCCGATGATAGTAAGGGACTCATATTTCTTTGCCAACCAGGAGTCGCCCTAACACTGCAGCTCACCAATTGGAATTTGAACAAATACAATAGCAGGAAACTCTTCATCCCGAGTTGTTTCCTGTTCACTGTCATACACCCAAGATTTATCTTCCATAATTTTCTCCTCCAATGGTGTCCCAGTGTCCATCTCTATAATTTCTCTTCTTGTATGGACATACTAATTGCATAGGAAGGGATGACCAAGTTCCACAGGTTCCTCAATGGCTGAAACATGGCCTCCATCATGACCTTCATCTCCAACATGATTTATAGCCTGATTATGTAATGAAACAATATCCCTGTCCGGACTATCAGATGCATGAAAGCCATCTTCATAGCAGTTCTCATCTCCAATCTGATTTATAGATTGCTTATCAACCAAATCATCAACTTCTTGCCCTTGAAAAATGTGGTCTACATAGATCTCCTTATCCAATCTCCTTTCATCTTCAGAATCTTAAGTTACCATTGACAAGTTCACTTCAATTCTGACGCCAACTTCCTTAATATTAACTGATTTTTCAGTTGGAACCTCTTGATTCCATGCAAATAATTAAGCAACTCATTTTTGTTTCTGTTTGCCGGAATATTCCTCTACATGAACTTCTTTTTCAAAAAAATCAGATAGCTCCTTTGGATCTGCTGCCCTTGGAACCTGATCGTTACAGTTTCCCTTTGGATAATCCATTTCACCGCCAATATCATCTTTGATATTGCAATCATCCTTGTTAATACTACTTAAATCAAAATACTTATTTTGCTCAAAATCAGAGCTAAGCAATGAATCATTTTCCCATAATCTTGATTTCTCGTTATATTATTGTATTTTAAGGAACTCCTAAAGTTGTAATGCTTCCTTAACCATGTCATTCTTCTAGAACTCTTTGTTACGGTCGTCCAATCCTGAGGATTGATTGTCTGAATCAATCCTCTTTTGATTAGAACTTCCAAGATGGTCATCTAAAACATCTCTTCTCGGTTTATCGAAGAATTCAGCGGGAATGCTAACCTTATACCTCTTAGACAACATCTTTGCTAACTTTTGTAGCTGTTCTCGTAGCACACAGCTATTTCCATGCACGTTTCATGTATCACTCTGCTTGTTTCCTTGTGCATTTGATTGAATTCATTATCAAATTTCTTTTCCCATGTCTCATGATTCTAGCCAAAATCCTCATGATTTCTATTGAATCCAACTGCAAATGCATCATTCTTCTGTTGCAATTGAGACTTCAATTGTTTCATGCATACACTACTCCCCATGGCTGACATTTCATGAACAAGACACTTCAAAGATCAAGGAGCAGGAGTTCTGTACATTCTAAATTCCACCCTTCTGTGAGCTAATCAGTTCTGAATTAGAATTGCCTCAAATGCAATTCAATAGCTGAGCACCCGTTCTTCTTCACCTTTCCAATTTGAACAAAGTTAACCTGATTTCAAAGCCGAAATCAACCTCTTGTTTCCCTTACTCATAGCCTAGAATTCGATTGAAATCACCACGTGGAATTCTCTTCACTAATTCACTGCTATGAGTCGTCAGACTTCTAATCGGAATCTCTTGAATCACCTTGCAATCAGTTTCGATAATGGCTGAGGTCGCCTTCCTGAATCACGACTGCAACAGCTGAAGTCCGCTGGTTCTGTTATAGCTGAGAGAGCAACTTTTGTTACCTTCAGAAACAGATCAAAAATGAATACTGACGAGGATCGACTGTTCCGATTGTGATCACAATGGAATCTATGGACGAAAATCTTTTGGTTTGCTTCATCTTCCACGTCCAGCCTCAGATCTCAGCCAACGCTCAACCTCCGTGCGCTAGAATCAATTGGCCCAGTCACCTTCAAATTCCAAGCCCCAAATATCAGCTGACACTCACTTTAATTACCACTAAAAAGGCTTCCCAATTCTTAGCCGAGACCACCTCTATCAGAATCACTGGAACTAAATTTGCCTGAATTCAGTTCACTCCACATGAAGCTCACACCACCTGTAATTGATCGACTTAGTTGTTCGATCAATTCCACAGTTGCTTCCGGAAACTCCTACTGCAACTCGATCAGCCTCTTCTGATCTGCAACTAAATTGTCTACTCTGTTCTGCAACTAATTCGCTTCCTCTGATTTGTACTGAATTGTTCGTCCGATCTGCAAATACTATCTTCTCTGATTTGCAATTGATCGTCGATTAGGACTGACAGCAGCTGCAACTCAACAATTTCCTAATCTAAGATGATCGCTAAAAATCACTGCAACTGATCAGTATGGATCAACAACCTCCAGATCTGATCACAATCACTGGTCATCGGTTCTGTTGCAGTCGTTGGCTCCTATGACATAGCCTCCTACGAATCACCTACTTTGTTGAATTCTCCGGACTCACCGAATCACTGTTTAATCACTTTACCAGAATCACTGGAAACACCGTCAGAACTGCCTGAGTTATCTCCCAATATTACAAGCTACCTTGCTGCTGAGTGCTAAACGACTTACAGAAATCATAGGCAAGGATTGACTACTCTGATACCAATTTGTCGTGTACCTAGGGTTTTGATAGGGAATTGAGAGAAATCGAGGGGGAAGTGGACTAAGAGGGAGGGAAATTCAGCAAGAAATGGGGAAGGATTACAAAGAGAAGAGCAAGGAGAGAGAGATCAGAGGGATAGGGAGCGAGAGATCATAGGGAAATTGGGAGAGAATTCATGAGAGGGAAAATGTGAAAATTCAATTATCATTCAAACATACCTTCCCATCCTCTAGCTGTGGCTTATATATAGCCTAACAGCCTTCCACATGCACCCATGTGCAGTATAACTATAAGCATAACTACCTATAGCTAAGGACAAACATCTATAACAGAAAATGAAGTTGTACAATATAGTAATGCATGTAAGCTAACTACTACTATATTTACTAATCTATCCTTGGGAATCCTTGGGTTCGTGACAGTTACTTTCTAGATTTCAAGCCATTAATTCGAGTTTGTGTTAATGATTGCATCAACATCATTGTTTGTGAATTTAATCAACGATTTGAAAATATATTGCATCAAGCCATGTATGAAATTCAGTTTAGTCCTTCCTTGGGCAACTGCAGAGTTATAGCCGAGTTATGTATGGCATTACTACCTGGTTGCATCATTAGCCATTTGTGAAAGGAGCATCTCTTCTGCACTTCTATGCTGTGAACTATGTCTCGTAGCAGCAATGCTCAGTGCAGACCAAGAAAATTAGTATAGTGGGAGCAACAATATATTGATAATTTTTTTATTAGAAAAACAATACAAATATCTATAATATTCCTCTATTAGATCTCATATATTTTGGAATGGTTGTATAATAGTTTCATTTTCAATGATGTCAAATATATCTCATTTTATATACATCACTAGGCAATCATTAATCCAGTCATCTCCCATTCAGTTTCCTAGTATTCATTACATAAAAAGCTCTTTCCATACTAGCTTTTGCAAATGGTAAGATTAGCATCAACTTCACAAGCAAAAACACAAAGGATAAATTATGTTCTTTCTTGTGTGCACCATTTTTTGAGAATGTTCCCCATTCCTTAACAGTGTAAAAAAAAAAAAAAAGAAAATCACAATTTGAGGAGACATCAGCAATGTAGTTTCCAAGTTGAATATCAAGTGTCATAAGCACTATTGGAGAAAACTCAGAATGATAGAACTCTCCAAAACTCATAAGCTTTCTCTTGTCAAATGCGGAGAATGAATTTGTTGGATGACACGTTATACACAGAAAAGCTCTACATTAAATTCGTTAAATTGATTATTTAGCTATTGGAGTTGCAAATGATTAATCAATGTGAAAAATATCTCAACACTATAGTATTAGTAATTGATAATGGGAGGGGGCAAACTGTCAGAGTGAGAAGAAGCGCCTTAATTTTTAGCACTGTCCTGCTTGACAATTTTTAGCTTTAATTCTCTTTCATGTGCAAGGCACACAGTGACACGCATCCAATTTTCAGTTGAGTCCTTGCATGTATATATCCTGAATATATATCGTGCAAAAATTGTACAATGATGATCAACAAAAAAGGGAATCTTCCCCGAACCACAAAGCAACAAGAATGATTTCCTTTACATGATGAAATAGAACGCTCTGGTATTAGCAATACTCAAAAGCCTTAAAATTTGATCTCCTTCCAAATGCTCCACATCATACAAAAAGGAAATGCATCCGATACACAACTTTGGCAACAGCTTGGGTGACCCTAACCCAGGCGCATTAGATGCTCTCCTCACATCACTCATTGAACTCTAAACATGGAAAACAAGAAGGTCCACGTATTTCTTAACTAGAAAATATCACTCTCTTAATTTTCTTCCCCCCTTTCCTTTTCAGTTAAGCAAGAAATACCATTAAAGAACAGTGTATTGAAGAGAACAAACCTGTACTAAAAGAACAAGTAAAAGACAAAGATGAATAATGTCTATGCGCATGTAAGAATTATCCAAAGACTAGATAAAATACAATTAACAAGGCAGAGAGTCCTTCCTGAACCATAAAACAGGAGAACAGAGTGTTTAATGAAACTGAAGGGTCCAAATCCAACACTTTATGCACACTTATTTCTTTTCATATCATCTATGCTGCACTCAAACACACACACACAGATAGTGTTATGTGCTCAAATTATGGGGTCTTTATAGAGTCATCAAACTGGAAAAATTACAGATCTTACTGTTACTGCTGGTAAGACTTCTGAAACATTTAATACATTCCTGTTGGCTGGGTTTTCCACTTCGGCTATTTTCAGGTGAAGCTTTGATTGAGTTCCTAACGGCTCTGAATGACTCCAATGGAAGTATTACAGATTGGAACGATAATTTTGTCAGCCCATGCTTTAGTTGGTCTCATGTGACTTGTAAAAATGGAAATGTTGTAGCCTTGTAAGTGTTTTTCATTAGAAGATGTCTTTTATTTTTATAACTGTATTACATACAAAGCATCGCATTTGTATGCTTCATGCATTCCAAATGTGTATTCCCTGTACAATATGTTTTAAATGGTCTGCAATACAATTAGTTTGTGAATGCATACATTTGCAGGAGCTTGGCTTCGAAAGGATTTTCAGGAAATCTCTCACCTTCAATTACAAAATTGCAATTTCTGGTTACCTTGTAAGTCTACATCAGGGTAATAATTTGCATTTATTTGCAATCATTTATAATGATCTCCTGTCTTATCAGAAATATGAACTGGTTCACTGATTCTGTAATATGATATGTTTTCTGTCTACAACAGTGAATTTTGGATCCTAGCTATCATTTTTTCTTTTTCATATTTTGGGACATCTTAGTATCCTAAAAAAAATAGGAATTATATACTTTATAGATGTATTTCCTTGAAAAAAAGTGAAGCAAGCCATAAAAAAAATGAAAAATGGTGGTAGTTGGACTGGATAATACCCTGATAGAAGCTTGGAAATGCATGGGAGGAGATAGCATTTTTGGTCAACAAAATAATTAAATGTGATTCTTAAATTGAAGAGGATTACCAATGAAGGAGCAATCTAGTGCCTATCTACAGGAACAAAGGAGATCTTCAAAGTTGTATAGTGACCCATAATGACCCACACTATGAAACTTTGGGGGAGGGGGGTTGAGCAAAAGTTAAGAACAGAAACCAAGGTGTTCAAAAATCAATTCATGCCTAGTAGGTCAAAAATAGAAGCTATCTACATGGTTTCCTGGTGAGGTGCTTGATGAAAATGTCTAGAGATAGGCAAAAGGATTTACATAAGCTGTATATAGATTTAGGAAAAAGATTATGATAGAGAAAAGTCTTCTGGAGGGTTTTAGAGAAGTCCAAGTTACTTATATACAAGTTATCAACGACATGTATCATGGAACAAAAATATGCTTTATAGAACTTGTTGAGGAAATATTGAGGTTTTTTCAATTATAATTGCATTACATCATGGATCTGCTCTAAACCCTTATTTCTTTGCTTCAACGATGGATAAACTGACTGAACACATCCAACAAGAGATGCCTTGATGCATGCTATTTGGTAATAACATTATTTTGGTGGATGAGATAAAAGAAGGCGTGAACACTAGGCTCAAGATATGGAGGGACACCTTATAACAAAAAGGGTTTTTGTTGTGTACATTGAAAACCAAATACATAGAATGCAAGTTTAGTAAATATGGAAGTGTGGATGATGTTATGTTGTCACTTGATGATCGAGTTATTCTGAGAAATAAACAGTCCAGATATCGTGGACCAATTGTTAAAAAAGGTAGGGAGATTATTGACAATGTTACTCATAGAATTAAAGCAAGATGGTTAAAATAGAGAAGTATGTTTAGAATCTTATGCGATAGTAAATATCTTAGATATGATGTGTTCTCTCTTAGTGCAGCAGTTCCATTGCTATGTGCTTCTTTCAGGAAACTAATAAAAAGGTCTTCTGGTCACTACCATGCATCTAGGAGGCATATTTTTGGTGGAATCTAACCATTTCACTATGGCTACAAAATTCTTTACTTAAGGTCCTAACTGACATTGTTCCTTTCTGCACTAGGATTAGGCCGCTTGGGTACCAGTTGAATATTCTTGTGCTACAGCATATGATGATTAATTAAGCCTATGGACTGTGTCAGGAAGGTTGAGGTCTGATGGTCACATGGGAAGCACTAGGTGGTTGGTTGTCATGATTTTTGTGCAATATGACCCTTGCAGAGCCGTATAAAAAGGCTTTCATTAGCATAACTTTTTTTTTTTAACACATATACGCATGATTCGTATCTAGAATGATCATATCTTGAGTAGGAAGAATGGGGCTGAGGTTCAGAAGGCAGGGATATTCCAAAAATGAAGAATGTTTAGGAATGTGTTTTTTGTCAGTGGAGATCCATCAACAACCCATGGCTTCTCTATAAACGCATGCACAGTGGGCAAATGACCCTTCTACAGTTCTCTTTTAGACTTGTCCTATGGATTTCAGCTTTTTCTTTCACTTTTCTCCATAAACATCGTGGAGAAAGTTAATGTCTCTTAATTAATCAAAGGGCTGTACATGGGCATTATATATATACACAAAGGAAATCTACTCACATCTCTAAACTTGGAAACTCCTAAGAATCTGCAATCAACAAATCAAAGAGATTTAGAAACTGTATATTCTCCTAACTGTAAATTGCCTACAATAGAAGGATCTTGGAATATTCTAACCCTCCCCAAATATCTGTGTGGATTAGGAAGAAAGGCATGGAAGATCTTTTATTACTAATGGGAAAATGCACACATTTATGCTTGGTGAGCTCACAAGTATCACAATGCAGTGTGCTGACTTCTACACTTTTAAACAAAGATGAAAACATGACATGAAGAACCTTGAATGAAGGATGACCTAAACGATGATGTTGGAGCCAGATCTGACTTATGGTGGTACTATTGGACAACAAAGAAGTAGAGTAGTGAACCTTATTGAACCCACTGGGCCCTCTAACGGGTCATTACAGATCTGCCTGCCCCTTCCTTTGACCGCCATATCCACGATCAACTTCTTGGGGTCTGCCATGAATCTTATAGCATTCATCCTTAACATGCCCCTTCTTCTTGCAGTGGTTACACACGAGATTATACCTATTGTTCTGCTTGGATTCAGACTTCTTACCCTTTGGCAGCGAAGCAGCTTGCTTGGCGGTAGGATTATCCTTGTAGCCCCTTGTAGTTAACGCTGTACCTTCCATTGCTTGGTCCTTAAGCATCACATCCCTTCTACTTTCCTCTACCCAGATAATAGCAATGGTCTCCTTCAGCGAAAGACTCCTCAAAACCTAGCTCTGATACCAATACTGTAACACCCCCTCTTCTAGAACTGCCTGAGAAGAGGTGCTACAGATAGAATAGATAAAATAATCTAAAACTCTCTGATAAACTAAAATTTTATACTGTAACTAAACATCTCAATCAACTGAAATAAAAACTCTTGAGTCAACATAAACTGAAAACCATAAACTCTGTCTAAGGGAAAATCTCTCAACTGAAATATAAAATAATCCTAACTGACAAGACACTATAAACTAACAACTCTCAGACATCTTTGGTCTTGAGCAACTCCACATACACACACTATTAAACACTGCTGCTAGTCCCCACATCTGGTACTCCCCCACTAGGATCTGGAATGGTGAAGGGTACAAGGTGAGCTACAAAGCTCAGCAAGTAATAAGCTGGAAATAATAACTAAAGCTAAATCGAAGAATATTGATACTGATAAATTACTCATTGAACTCGTACTGGGAGATATAATCATTGTCTATTTGCATTCATAAAAATGTAATGCACATAAATTGTAAACTAAATGCAGGTATGCAACTTTGGTTCATAGGCCCACATAATCTGATAACACATACCTGACTGATCTGAATCCTGCATGCATAAAAACTGTAAGCACATACTGTGAGCAAAACCCCTAACCCCCTGTTCGTCACCAGGCGAGCAACTCATAACTGAGCTGAAACTAATACTATGGGATCCCCGCGGACTAAGCCGCCTGGCACGCATAATGTAATGCAATGCTCACATAAATGCTGGCATACTATGTGTAGTGCTTCATATAAAGTCATGCTCAATGCTCATACCAAAATGTACGCACATAATCTCACAAAATAATGCTGAACATGTCATAATAAAATAATGCTAAACATGATATGATCTTCATCTATATATTGGAATACAAAGATTCTATGAATTATGATTTATGGTATGGGCATGATTAACTTGTTATATTCTGGCATAGAAATTCAATATTTGGAGGTATTGAATATTTTTACTTGAATTAAACTATTCTGAAAGTTCAATTAGATTTCTAGAAAAGCCATCCGGATATCAGGAAGGATATCCGGATATGAAGAAAGACATCCGGATATGAAGAAGGCTCATCCGGATACACTGGCACTCAAAGAAGAAGCCATTCGAATATGCTGGGATATATTCAAATAGAAAGTAGGATATTCGGATATGATTCAGGTCATTTGGATATCTTACTGAGTCATTCAGATGCTACTAGAGACTATTCCAAATATGAAATTCAACTTTTGGGAGAGGCATCCAGATACTGAATGAGGCATTCGAATATACTGGATCTATCCAGATACACGGAGAAAGCATCCGGATATCATTCGCCAAAACTATAGGCTCATCCAGATATGGACCAAGACATCCGGCTATTACTTACAGAGAATAATAGACACATCCGAATACAACCCAAGGCATCCAGATATTACTCACAAAAAGCCTTAGACTCATCCGGATACAACACAAAGTATCCAGATATCACTCACAAACAACTAGACACATCCAGATACAACTCAAGGCATCCGGATACTACCCAAAATCACTATTAGACACATCCTGATATGAACAAGATCTATCCGGATACCATTCACAATAGGCACTGGACTCATCCGAATGTGATACAAACCATCCGGATATATTGCTAAAGCCATCCAGATATGCCCAAGGGCCATCCGGATATCACTCACAGAACTTGAACTATCTGGATATGCTTGAAGGCCATCCAGATATCACTCACATAAAACCTTTTGACACATCCGGATAGCCTCTAGACCATCCGGATGTTACTCACAAACTTGGAAAAATTCATCCGGATATGAAGACTCACATCCAGATATCTGCAATTCTTAAACCCAGAACCGAACGAATAGAGACTTCTGATCTTGAACAAATTCTATTAAAACTACACCATTCCGAAGGGAGTCTTGGGAAAACAAATCTCAACTGATATGCAACAACTCTAAGGATGATTCAAAGATAATATTGGAATTGAATTGCTATAAAATCATGCACATCTTGATTATGCATTCACTGTTTATGTATATATATATACGCACACTGCAACTGATATAAAATCTGAGAACTCAATGAAGAACTGGAATAATCTGGAATCAAATTGATATGAACCTATAATGGAAGGGATTACAGGAAGAATACTTACCTTATGCTTTAATCGAATTCCTCAAACGATACAATGGAAATCTCCTAACCAACCTTGAACTCTCTGTGTTGCTTCATGGTTTCCTGCCCCTTCACGGCATGAGGAGAAACTATAGATAATGGCTATATTTATACACATAAAAGCCCTAGATCACACTCCTTCTACAACTTGGATTCCTTCTCCAAATCTAACTAGGAGACTCTCAATCCAAATCCATCTCATACATGAGTTCTCACTCTCCCTTAAATACATAATCTCACTTAATTAATAATAATACAAAAATTATTATTAAAACTCTCAAATAATAATAAAATTCTAGAATTACCTTCATGCTCTTGCATTTAATTTTCACAATAAATAAATGTCATTAAATGTTATTTAAATACTATTATCTTAATTAAAAATTACTAGATTGCCACCTTGGCAAATTCTTTTAACTCCAGAATTAAATAGAATTAAATGTTATTTTTTTTCCTTCAAAATCTCTAAATTGCCACATTAAATAATTAATTGGCAAAATCTCTTAATCAAATACTTCAATAATTAATTAAATAATTCTTGAATAAATATTGGGCTCTCTAACGGGTCGTTACAGATCTGCTTGCCCCTTCCTTTGACCGCCATATCCACGATCAACTTCTTGGGGTCTGCCATGAATCTTATAGCATCCATCCTTAACATGCCCCTTCTTCTTGCAGTGGTTACACATGAGATTATACCTATTGTTCTGCTTGGATTCAGACTTCTTACCCTCTGGCAGCAAAGCAGCTTGCTTGGCGGTAGGATTATCCTTGTAGCCCCTTGTAGTTAACGCTGATCCTTCCATTGCTTGGTCCTTAAGCATCACATCCCTTCTACTTTCCTCTGCCCGGATAATGGCAATGGTCTCCTTCAGCGATGTTAATTCTTCTTTGCCAAAGATTTGAACCCAGACTTGATCGTATTCAGGCTGAAGTCCAGCCAAGAAATCATAGATTCAATCTTTTTCAATAAACTGTCATAGAGTAGCAGCAGCATCTTGTTCTTTCATTAGAAGGGATCGATAGTGATCCATCGCCTGCCATAGGTTCTTCAACATATTCGTATACTCAGTAACAGAAAGGTTGCTTTGCTTGGTAGCCATCAGTTTGATCTTGATCTCATAAATTTTGGCTGAGTCATTCTTCTTCGAGTATGTCTGTTGGATAGTCTCCCAAATCTCCTCTGACGCGAATAAGAACATACATATATCACTGATTTCTAGTACCATTGCATTCCAAAGCCATGTCATGACCATCAAGTCTTGTTCATTCCATGCTGCGAACTTAGGTCATTGGCTTTTGGTCTCGTGCCAAGAAGATGGATAATCTTTCCTTTCCCTTTGAGGAACGTTTGAACCAGTTGCGATCACTTCAAAATAGTTTTTTCCATTCAATTTGTAAGAGGAATGGAGATTTTGCAACTCTCCTGAGGGTGTATTGCTGATTGAGTCTTCAGTTGGAACAGGAGTTGCAGGACTGGTGATGGCAGATTGGTTAGACATAATGATACAGGGAGATTGATCAATCGGTTTTGACTATGGAGGGTATGACAGCAATGAACGCCGAATGTCGACCAGCAGCTTGAATGAGGGTGGTATCTGCAATAGCAAAGGTGAAAAAGGCCAGTAATTGAGGGAAGTGCTCTGCAGGACTACAATGTTGATTGAGCCTAAGAACGTGGCAGCAGCAATTGAAGCTGACAGAAAGGACACCATGAAACCCTACAAATGGTAAGGGAAAAATGGCCAGCGATGAAGACTGGAGAGACAAAAGGAGCTGGGATGAACGGCGAAGGCCAAAACAAAACACCCTAGGAAAATGGCTCTGATACCATGTGGAGAAAGTTAATTTCTCTTAATTAATCAAAGCGTTGTGCATGGGTAGTATATATATACACAAAGGAAATCTAATCACATCTCTAAACTAGGAAACTCCTAAGATTCTGCAATCAACTAATCAAAGAGATTTAGAAACTATGTATTCTCCTAACTGTACGTTGCCTACAATAGGAGGATCTTGGAATATTCTGACAAACATTATAGAGAGGGTGCCAATATTGACCTTCCCACCTTGGGCCTCATTGCATGATGGCCGCCAGCCAGGAGACACACATTTGCCTATTAAGTATTTCATACTTCTATTATTATTTTTTCAGCTGTCATATCTTCACATGTACTAGTGAAAGAATACTGTACCATTCATTGGTCAACAATAACTGTTCATGAAGAAACAATTTAAAACTCCTGATGGTCATTTCAAAGGAATGTCATCCAGAACCACTCAACTTCATGCAGGGAATTACAGGATAACAATTTATCAGGAGCGTTGCCCAACTATCTTGGCAGTATGGAGCGTCTACAATTTCTGAATCTTTCACACAATAATTTTAATGGCCCCATACCTAATTCTTGGGGTCAGCTCTCCAGCCTAAAGCATCTGTAAGCCTGCTTTCTACTTTGTAAATCAATTCCGTATTTTATCTTTAGTGAAAAAAGTGATCTGGCTTTTGTTATATCTAAATTATAAATAACTCTTAATATTCTGTATTATGCTTATCAGCTGTCCTGAAACTATAATCTCATCCACTCATCAGGGTTCTAAGCAGTAACCATTTAAGTGGACATGTGCCCGTATCACTTGCAAATATTTTGGGCTTAATAGAACTGTAAGAAATCTTTATTGCTTTCTGACCCGAAAACTACCCTTTCTTTGTTTTCTGCTTATGAATTGTTTTTGCTCGCAGAGATCTTTCATCCAATGGGCTAACTGGAAGAATCCCAATGCAGTTGTTTCATTTGCCATCATTCAAGTAAATTCATTAACCATTTTTTCCAACTCCTGAATTTTCTATATCATTTCAATCCTTAGAGTGGTAAATTGTTGATATTTACTCAGCTAAAAACATACTGATTTTTAGTTTCCTTTGTAACTTGATACTGGATTACTTTAACGAGAAAATCTTTCTTCTATAATTTAGAAAATAGAGGACCAAATTCTATTTAACATAACTGTAAATTTTTTAATCTTTTCTAGCAAAACAAAAAGAAAAAAAGAAAGAAATGATGTTTATCTAGTTTGTTGACTTTTAAGTGGGTGTACTACCTTTCTCAAAGTAGTTTAATGACTTCTAATCAGGTATGACCAGCTAAAACTGCATTCCTTTCATGGTATTGGAAACAACTTTTTCACTCCTTTCTTGATCTAATCTGGAGGGCAATGATAATAAATGATTCTTGATTTGCATATCTTTCCTTGAGAAGGTGATGTGTATAGGTAGAATTACAGTTTTCTTTCACTTTCTTCTTTATAAGTTTTTTGACTACTGACCTAACTCATGTTATCACAACTACCTGTAGTCAACCATGCAACTTCTGTTTCTCATCCATTTTGGCAATCTCTATTAACTAGCATGCTAACTCGTGTTTCTATATTATGTTAGCTTTTGTTCTCCCTTTTCTCTTAAGAATTATCATTAATATGAATATTATTGCTCTTCATAACTGCAGCATAAATGTTATTCTATCTTCTAAATGCCTAAATATGCCATTTATTGTATCAGAAATGTTATATTCCAGTTCTTTGATATGTGAGCCTAAAATTTTAATTGCTATTTCAAGGGTTATAAAGCCGCAATAAGTGTTACATTTTATTTTGAACTGTTCACCTGCTCTGTTTTCATGATAGTCTATTCCTTTACAATTGTTATAAGAGGTTACCATTTCCATGATTTTGTTTTGAAGCATACCTTTTATTTCCACTATTTGGTATATATTATATTTGTCCATAACCATGTAAAATATGAGCTCCTTGATTTGTTCGATCTCACATAATGGTTGTGGAGGTTATCGAAGACATCCACAACAATGCCCTAGCCTGCATTATTTTTGGTATCTGATGTATCATAGGCAAGAACTCATTAAAAGACCAAAAAAATCTAAAAGCCCAAAATAACTTTTTGGGTTAACAAGGTGTAATTTTTTCCTAATCCCAAGGGGGATCCCGCACAATGTGCATACTAGATAATTCCAATATTGAAAATCCCTTCGAAAGTCATACGAAAAGAATAAACATTATCTATAAAGAATTTTAAGTCCCGCACAATGCGCATACTGGATAATTTCGACATCGAAAATCCCTTCAAAAGTCATACGAAAAGGATAGACATTATTTATAAAAAATTCTAATTTTAATAAGCTTTGGAATATCAAGATAAATGTGATCCATAAGAATCCTAATCTAGTGGATTCCAAAATGTCAAGAAAGACATTATCCATAAGAATCCTAATTCTAGGGGATTTTGGAAAGCTCTATGCTCCTTTATAAATAAATAAGCCCTCATTCTAGAAAATGTAAATCACTAATATTGGTTTTAATATGACCTTCAACTATGTAGTGTCTAACTTAAACATTAAAGTTTTGTGAGAGGTCTTCCCTGTGCCCTCTGATCATTCTCTTTCTTGCAGACCCTAGGCAGCCTAACGACATCATTTCCCACTACGAAGAAATTCATTATTGTGTTCGAGCGACAATGATTGGCGCTATCTATGGGAAACGTTCAAAAAGCCTAAGGATACTAAAATGGTCCTTACACGATCTCAAGCTACGGGTAATAGACAAGACAACGAGGGTCCTGACATCTATAGCCTTCCTAATCCTAAACTATAAGAGACTATTTGCTAAAATTTCGGGAGCACAAAACTAACTCCAAGAGACCAGGAGACGCTAAAGAACAGTCTCCAAAAGACCACGAGACACTACAAAACATTCTCTGAGAGACCTTGAGATACCAAACGACAACTTCTAGGAGGTTGTCGCCATGACTGAGTATGAAATCCAGGAGACCATCGTTGAAGAATGTTGGGAGACAGTTGCCAAAGAACTCTGGGAGACCGATGAAGACGACGATGATTGCAAATTGGGAAATCAGAGATCAACAACGAAAACCTCTAGAAGATCAAAAACAACTTTGAAGGACAATATCGTTGAAAAACCAGAAAGAGTCCATGACAATGGCAATAATACCCTCCAGGAGACCGAGGGAGATGACACTTTCTGAAAGATTGCAGAAATGATGACAAATCAGAAAACAGGATCGATGGCAGAAGCGAGATCAAAGCAAGCAAAAAAGATGCAAGAGATAGCCTCCAAGAGACTGAATCAAACCTTAAAAGATACTAGATCAGACTTTCAAGAGATATCGTCGTGACTAAGAAAGATAAATAAGACACTTCTAGAACACAAAAAACCATCAAATCCAACAAAAATTTCAGGAAGAAGAAGAAGAAGCAGAAACTTGGGAGATCGTAAGCAATTTATAGAGAAAGGAGAATCGGCCACCAAGAGAACAAGGATGCACCTAATCAAAAACAATAATGGGAGACTGCAATAGGCTTCAGGAAACCAAAAGACCTACAATTGAGTTTCAAGAGACCTAAAATTGTCCTTGAAGAGATGTGAAGGAAAGATTCCAAAATCCCGAGAAAAAACCACTCACAGTGAAAAAGGCCCAAAATAATTAAATACATTGCAGTACAATGAATGCACGAAAAGAGTCAAAAGCTATCATTCACAGCCCTAGTAACATGTACACACAACACTGGGGAGCCACGTTCCATAGCGTCCCTATGTTCAGCCTAGCCTCACCTACCTCACAACCTCAAAGCAATTTGGTGTATGCCTTCTCGCCATGATTTACCTTGAGGCTAAAAATTAAGCGACACTCAGCCTAAGTTTCTACAAGGTGGACAGGATCGAGACCAATGACCAACAAAGGATAAAGCATGGGCTCTTAACCCCAGTCTTAATTAGCACATTTATCGTGATTTTAAAATCCTAATCACTTTTTGTTTGAGCTCGGCTTTCCCTTACGCTCAAACTGGGGACCTGACGAGATTATTCTAAAATGATAGGAATGCTTTTATTTGAAATGATTGCCCTTAATACAATGATTCATTTGTAAAACCAAGGTATGGCAGGTTTAAGGAAAGCACATTTAAATTTCAAATTACAAATAGAACGATCTAAAAACCAAAGCGCAAAAGGGTGAGAATGGTCTAAAAATCGAAGCGCAAAAGTGTGAGAACGATCCAATAACAAAAGCGCAAAAGAATGAGAATGATCTTAAAAAAGAGAAATATAAGAGAAATAAGGGCAAACCATGATATAATCTACTCTTCCCTCTGAGAAACTCGAATGAAAGAGTGGGGAGCAATTGATGTGTCATAGGCAAAAGCCCATTAAAAGACTAATAAAGCCTAAAAGTCCAAAATAACCTTTTAGGCTAAAAAAGTGTAATTTTCCTCTAATTGTGAAGCCCTTGCACAAATCACAAACTGGATAACTCCAACATTTGAAAATCCCTCCAAGAGTCATACAAAAAGGATAAAGATTATCTATAAAAAATTCTAATTCTAATAAGGCCTCGAAATATTAGGATAAATGTTATCCATAAGAATCTTAATCCAAGTGGATTCCAGAATGTCAAGATAGATATTATCCGTAAAAATCCTAATTTTAGGAGATTTAGAAAAGCTCCATGCTTCTCTATAAATAAACAGGCCCTCATTCTAGAAAAGGCATATCTATGATATTAATTTCAATACAGCCTTTAACTCTTCAGTGTCTGACTTAAGCATCAAAATGTTTGCGCGAGAACTTCCCTGTTTCCTCTAATTATTCTCTTTCTTGCAGACTCCAGGCAGGTTGATGACAACATTTTCTGCTATAAAGAAATTCATTGTTATATTCGAGTATCATATGTAAAGATTCCCCCAAATGACATAATGGTCCTTAGCATGTCTCATAGCATTTTTAGTCAAATGTGAAATAGAAAGGGTTAGTTAAGAAGTTCTTTGATATGTGTACTTCCTCTCATCCTCTCATTGTACATTGGCATTTGCTGATTCTACAAGCTCTCGCTGCATTCCACAAAGTGGTTCTACATCAGTAGAGTTCATTAGTAATTGGCACTTTACCAAGGTTAATCCCAACTTTTCTTTTTTCCAAAATAATGCCACTTCTAGTAAGAACTGAGTTAAATGGAAATGAGCAGCTATTAATTTGATGAAATATTTTTTATGGATTTTTGTATTCACTATGGATTCAAATTTCATTACTTTTTTATGTGAAGTCTTGTACCAAGCATATTACTTTTTTTTGGTCAGTTCTTTCCTTTTCTTTTTTGGTGTGAAAGCTTTTAAATATAATAGGAAATTAAAAGTTCTGCATATCCTTTTCTTTATTTAGTTTCAGTGTCTCCCCTCTTTCTCATCCATTGCATACCTCAGCTATACAGGGAATCGTCTTTCTTGTGGGTTGAGTTTGCAGCAGCCTTGTATTTCAAGTTCTCCCATTCCCGGTAACTCTTAACTGTTAAGTTCTACAATTTCTGTCAAATCAAATTTATATACAAAACATAACATTCAGATATTACAGCAGTTTCTTCCAGGAAATCAAGACTTGAAATTGTCATTTCTGGTGTAAGCTGTGGTGTGTTCATTCTTCTGTCACTTGGGGCTATTTTTACATACCGATACCAAAAAATGCATAGACACAGTGATGATCATTTTGTAGATGTCTCTGGTAAGCTCTTCTAGTCCCCTTTTTCTTGAATTTCATTAACTAATGTTACTGGGCTTGGCTCCTTGAGTATTACAACAACAACATATCCAGCCGTTATCCCACTATGTGGGGTTGGCTACATGAATTCTAGACTTCTATGTGGGTTACATCCCAACAGATAGTTTGTCTAGAATTCATATTTGGATCCGACTAGGTTTTACGCTGGCTGTCGGCTACCTAACGCAACCCTCCTCCTTTATCCGGGCTTGGGACCGGCAGTGGATAATATCCCCTGGCGGAGTAATGATGAAATGAAGTTTGAACACCATCTTCACATGGAGAAATTTCATGAGATGGTGGTGAATGAGGATAATTGATATAGTTGTGTTCCATAACTTAGTTGACATGGTGAAACCAACAAGTACAATATGGAAACACAACATCTCCTTGAGTATTATACAAAAAAAATTATTTCATGTCAACATAGCTAATTTTTCAGTTGAATCCTTCTATAATATCATGCAATTCCCTTATCATCATTTTCTAGGTATATATTCTATGCGCTTGAAAAATCACCAATGAAAAGATTAAATCCAAATTTCTGGAGGTGGATATTTTTAGCTGTCTCTTCAAACCTCAATTGCAATAGCTGGACTTTGCCAAAGTAAATTTATAAGTGGGCCATTTTGCCATGTCACATGTTCTGAAGTATTGATCAAGCTTTTATAAATTCAGTGGTCTATTTCTACCAAAAGAAGGCTAAGATATTTAATGCCTAAGGCATAAATGTTTGTACCTGTAAATGTAGTAATACAAAATAGTTGTTTGAGTGCAGTGCATTTCATGGTTCCCCATTGTGTCCTCCATGTTGCAGTATTTTCCAAGTAGAACCTCCCTTGATTTTCCAAATACACAACCAACACATCTCAGTTATGCACACCTAGAGAAAGAAATTCACTATTAATGAATTTCACTACTATGGGATAGAAGAACATGGTTAATTTGTAGTTCTGCACTCCTTCCACACTCCAGGGACTTTTGAGATGCAAAAGGGGAAGATCGAATTCCTGGAGCACATAATGGATTTCTTGAACTTACCTCTTAAAATGGCTCCTTATATGAAAGAATCCTGTTATGTGTCATGACGCTCTGCATCCATGGATATATTCTTTATAGAGCAATGCTGATTTCAGCTTGGTCGTATTTCAGTTTGTCCAGTTTTTCCCTTTGTTCTCCTAAGGTTTTTCATTGACATTTTTCCCCTTCAGGTGAAGACGATTGCAAAATTTCATTTGGCCAACTAAGAAGATTCTCATGGCGTGAGATCCAGCTTGCTACTGATAATTTCAGCGAAAGCAGCATAATTGGTCAAGGAGGCTTTGGAAAAGTTTACAGGGGCGTTCTTTCAGATAACACCAAGGTTGCTGTGAAACGTCTCACAGATTATCACAGTCCTGGAGGGGAGGCTGCCTTCCTGCGGGAAATTCAATTGATTAGTGTTGCAGTTCACAGAAATCTTCTCCGTTTGATTGGGTTCTGTACAACATCATGTGAGAGAATTCTCGTTTATCCGTTCATGCAAAATCTCAGTGTTGCTTATCGTTTAAGAGGTTTGTAACTCACAAGCATACACTTTGGTAATGTTTTTTCATTGATAATGTTTTTCATTGAACTGCATTAACCTGTCAAGTAAGTTCTGCTACTATGAAGGGCGAGAAATCAAACACATTACCATTTCTGCAATTCCTTTCTTTTTTCTTCTGGATGGAACATTTTAGCACTTTAAAGTAGTATATTTCACTGCACCAAATAAGGTTCTTTAGAAGTGGCATTCCATATCTTAATTACCGAAAAAATAAATAAATAAAATAAAGAAGATGCATCCCTTGCATTTTGTAATTGACAATTGATCATCTCTGTCATTTTTGGCTGTGTAATGTTTAAATTTCGCTTGGAAGGCACAGCATTCAGATGATATCTATTCATGAACTGCTGTTGTGACATACAGATTATCAAAAAGTGGATAAAAATATATTTTCTTCAAGAAGTCAATGAACTGGCTTTTTTTTTTCCATTTCTATAATTATTGAATTTGTGTAGAAGAGATTCACACTTAAGTAGTCATCTTTTATGTCCTATGCTAGATTTAAAGCCTGGAGAAAAGGGTTTGGACTGGCCAACAAGAAAGCGTGTGGCTTTTGGCGCAGCCCATGGCTTGGAATACCTACATGAACATTGCAATCCTAAGATCATACATCGTGATTTGAAGGCTGCTAATATCCTTCTGGATGATGATTTTGAAGCCGTTCTTGGAGATTTTGGGCTTGCAAAACTAGTAGATACAAAGTTGACTCATGTTACAACTCAGATTCGTGGGACTATGGGACACATTGCTCCAGAATATTTGTCTACTGGAAAATCATCAGAAATGACAGATGTGTTTGGGTATGGCATAACTCTTCTGGAGCTTGTAACTGGTCAGCGTGCAATAGATTTCTCTCGTCTTGAGGAAGAAGAGGATGTTCTACTCCTTGATCATGTAAGTGCTCACTTATGTTTTATCCTCCTACTTTTGTAGTTTTTCCATCTCTCTCTCTCTCTCTCTCTCCATTATTTTAATCTTGTTTTACTTGACAAAAAAACAAAATATACACATTTTTGTGGGCATTAGCGACCCCACACCAAGCAACCCATGTTATTGTTCCTGGTAAATCAAGAGTCCATTGTTGGACTCGATCTAATAATTTTTTTTTTTTTTTTTTTTTTTTTTGGTTATTGTTTTGGTAACCAATCTCATAAAGTTAGTTGTATTTGATATTTCACATTTTTTTTTGTATAGTTGATAATCACTTTATATAACAACAGAATTTTTGTATAGTTGATAATTGCTTGTGTTAGGAAATTTGAAATCAAATTGTATACAAAAACCATTATTAACTGAAATCAGACTTACTTGATTTCGCACGGCGGAATTGGGTTGAATCTTTGTAGGTTGAGTCACTGGTTCCAAAAAGAAATCACAAAATCGGAAATCACTTGTTTGCCACAACCTAAAAGCCACCCACACAAAGAATCTACTTTGAGAGTTCGTTTCCTTCTACACAAGTCGGCAAGCACACAAGCACTTCAATTTCTTTCTGTCCTTTTTCTCTCTTAGGAATTTCAATCAATTTTTCAGCCAATTTTCCAGCAAGCATTCTATTTGTATATACCACAAATATATATATATATATACATACTAGCATGGACGAGCATGCTTCATCTGCCCATTTCCTCCAAGTGTGGAGGAAGTGGGTTCAACTACCGGTTTGCAGTTGTTCTCCCTGCAACTGCACACAACAATTGCGGATCTAAATCCTGGTCTGGACCCAGATTTGGAGTTGGATCCAGAGCCTGTTATGGGCAGACCAATCTGGGTACATAACCCGGATTTACTACAGCTTGGAATGAAGGGGAATTCACCAAAGAACATACTACTAACTAGAAACTTCATGGCAGCTACTTTGTTTAACTACATATGTTGTTACCCTATTTGCTTTCCTATTTCTCCCGCAGATTAAGAAATTGCTCAGAGAAAAGAGGTTGGTGGACATTGTGGACGAAAACTTGAAGGACTACGACCCCAAGGAAGTTGAGACGATTGTGCAGGTTGCATTACTCTGCACCCAGAGTTCACCAGAAGACCGTCCAAGGATGGCAGAAGTGGTCAGCATGCTTCAAGGAGTGGGTTTGGCAGAGAGATGGGCTGAATGGGAGCAGCTTGAAGAAGTAAGAAATCGAGAGTTCTCCCTCTTCTCCCGCCATTTTGAATGGGCCTATGAAACCACAAATGACCAAGAAGCTATACAGTTGTCGCAAGCAAGATAACCGGAGCTGCTCGGGAATTCCCCCAAAGATATCTGCATGGTTCTCTTACCATTGCGATCATCCGTGCACCGCGCTAGATTGACAATATTATTCGAACAAACTTCTTGCCTATTTTACGCGGAATGGTAGTTACTTGTTGGAACTACTACTTTTTGGATTGCCATATATATGATGTAACGGTTGCAATGTACTATAATCGTGCTCATCTTCTTTTTGTTTATCTGCATCCAGCAATTAATCCAAATGGATATGTACGATCTTTTGATGATTCCAGTGGCTTGGTTTTTGGGTTTTATTTTGTTTCTTGTAAATGAACTGCGAGGGCTTACTTAGCCAAAATAATGTCAAACAGAAAACTAATTAATTTGAGGACAAGTATGAATATCAATAACTACTTGTTTGTATCTCTCCTAGCTTCTAGTTCTAGTGTTAATTGTATTCCTGTCAGGCTGAGTACTGACTGATTTTTCATGCAAAATATAAGAAATTGCACAAGACATGCTTTGCCATGCCCGACAATGAAGCCAAAAATTTTGGTCCATCTCATGAGTAATTCCTGAGCTTTTCCACTTCACTAGCATCTACTGGAAATTGCAGTTCAGTACAGGATTATTCTTTGAATTCTTCCTCATCATACCTAGCGATTTTATGGAAACACAAAGTAATTCATTTGAACTTTGTTTTGGCAAGAGAATCAGCATTCAACACTCCTCCATTGATGCTTCTGCTGGCTACTCCAAACTAAAATCTTAGGAAATCGAATTTAGCCTTTGATAAAGCGAAAGATATCTGCAAGGTAAGCTTCTGAACTGTTGTCACGCCTCCCTCTACAGGTTGTGTGACCGATTATATAAATCCTAAATTAAGACTTAAAATTAATGAAGCCTAAACATTTTTCAAATTTATTATCAAAATAATAGCTAATGCTTATAAATGAAATAACTAAAATAATATTTCACTTGAATTTCATAACATTCATATTATCATAATTAATACTTTTAAACTAACTAGCCTAAGTATACTTTGATTCCTGTTGTAGCCATACCGTCGAGGGAAGTTTGAGAAAGAACTTCCCTTGGATAGGTTCATCGGGTGTCGTGCCCCTACAGGTGACTCCTTAGTTACTGGTGCATCAGCTTTGTGGGTGATCGCTTTGTGGGTGACTCTTCGGTCACCCAGCATCGGTTGCATGGGTGAACCGAAGCTTGGTCAACTCGCCAATGACCTCTCTTGGTGAATCTATGTAAGGGTATACCAGTTTTAAAACATTTTGTCCATCAACTTTGGGGTGTCCAACCTGCCTCCTCAAATGTGGAAGACATAGTTTATCTACGCCTAAGTTGCCTTGGAACCCTTCAATGGAGCCATGCTAGGACCCTTTCAATGAAGATGAACCGAAGGTGTTGTGGTTCTTATCAAGTTGCTTGTGTTTGTCTCACAATCAAGAATCAACAAGGGGAAAAGAGATGGCAAACTTCTTGGAGCAAGAAGAAGAAGCAAGGAAGAAGATGAAGGCTGGAGCTTCTCAAGGTATCTCATATACTCTTCCCTTTGCTTCTCTTGATTTAGCTTCTCCCATAAGCTTTTTCTCTGTTTCTCTCTCTCATGATCACTGCATTAGCAAATTAAATGCCCTGATGCGGCAAAGAGACAAATTTCAAAAGCATGCAGAATTAATTATGCTCTCAAAACTATCAACCATTCATAAAGATCGCTTGATGGTTTTCTTTGTCTCACAAAGAAAATTGTCGACCACCTTAAGCATCTATTGACCGTTTGTGCCTAAATTCGTTATCACTATTATATTGCACTTAAGCCCTACTATTACCTCTTAATAGCCCTTTTATTAACTCTTAATGGAACCAAGGCCCCCATTAACTCTTAACAGTCTCCCAAACATGTTGATCCATATAGTTAACTCTTAACAACAACCGATATCATTAACAATTGATGATGTGGAACACTATAACAACAAAGGTTTACTAATTTGATACATTACTTAGTATGCATGTGACTTTCTAAGTTCACAACTATGTAGCAATCAGGACACGTCAACTCCTTAACACTGGTCGAATACTTTGACCTACTAAGAGGATCTCTCCAACTTCCTAAAGCATCCTGAAAGACCCTGAGTATTCTCTAGCCAAAACTCAAGAAATCTATACTTCAGATGAACCTATTAAGACTCTTCAATTACCATGCACTATAATCTTTCCATTTACCAACATCTCGACTAAGTGAGAGTTATGGACTAATTAAACTCACAAGACTCGATAACTAAGCCAGATCCAGTGTAATGTGATTGAGATGGCATCTCGGAACTCCTTCCAACATCAAAAACTCCTTTCCAATTGAGCTTACCATGGCCAGGGATTTTTCAACCACAACTAACTAAGATCACATAGGATGTTCACTCCCATTTAATGGAGGACAATAGATCCCATCAACAAGCATCTGCCTCTATGCACCACTGCATAAATATCAAACAGAGAGCATCCCCATCTCTCACGCTGGATGGTTTTGTTCAATGGTAAATCCCTGGCACCAATGCATAAGACAACTTTGTTGCTTTCGGTTAAAGGACTAGATACACAATCGAGAACCAATAATAGATCATTAATCCTCACAGTCATATGATATGTTATCATTAACATCTCATGTTAATTAATGGTAGTAACCCATGTGTTAATCCATGATTGATAAATCATATTCCCCTTTTGATAAATCTAAGGACCGGGAATATCTTTAAAAAGTCCTGAAATAAAGATCTTCGTCACATATTCTTAACACTTAAGAATAAAATCTCTACTAAGAAATCTATGGACTCATTCATAATGATAAGAAGATAATATGAATGAAGAAGTGACCTTTTATTAATGAACAAGATAACATCATTACTACGAATTAAATATGTTTGATGAAATGTAAATCTAGCATTTGGGCACTAACACCAACACTCCTTCTTCCAGGGACCCTTCCTCTAGGGAGGGAGGGGAGTTCCTCCGAGCATGCCTAACCCAAGGACCATCGTGTGCAGTCAAGAGAGTTGTGTGTCTGTTTCTAGCAGAATCGCATGTCCTCTTACATATGTGTCCCACAGTCTCAATCACAATCGAGAAGTATAAATACCCCTTAACCCTTTATATTTTGGATCTTTTTTAGACCCTTGAACTTCTAACACTACTCACCTGCACAATTCACTCGTGCAATTCGCTCACACACTTCTCCTACACACATCATCCATGAATCACACCTTTTCAATTCATCTGTCTACCCTTACATAGTTTACTTACGAACTTCATCTGCTTCAAGCACCTACATCCATACTACATCTTTACTCTCATATGGCAGCATCTGACTTAAGCATTGAAGAGGTCATACAAGAGACATCCTTGCATGTCTTCTAATTGTCTTCTATCTTGTAGTCTATCTCAACCAAGCATCCTTAACTCTCACATACAATTGAGACTCCACCCAAGGACCTCAATTTGAAGACTTCATCCACAAACACTATTACCTGAGACTCTATCCGCATCCCTTGGCTTAAGATTTCACCTGTAGACCTCATTGCGGGAGATTCTATTTACAGGCAGGTTCACCTTTTTACACCATCATTTTTCTCCCTCAAATAGTGAGTTGGGCCCCACGATTCTTAGTTCCCTCCAACCAATCTTTACTCTTCTGTTTTTCCAAGCTTGGCTAACCTCTTGTTGAGCCTCCCTATCAAACAAATTTCAATTATCGTAGTCAAGAAACAACAATTTGGCATCGTGTGTGGGAATCAAGCAAAAAGTCAAATCACATGGTGAGTAAGACAAAGTCCACTCATATCAAATAAGTATCGCAACCAAGAAAAAAGGCCCTCACGACTCAAAAGTGTCTTCCAAAATGCTTCATAATTTCTCCCATAGAACACTTCCTTACATCTTGAAGAAAGATACACAAGGAGGCAAAGAAGAGCTGGGAAGGCTATTGAACAACAAGAGGATGTCTCACAAACCTTGTTAAGGTCTCAAATCAGGAAGATTGTTAAGGAGATCCTCGAGTAGGGGAAAATTATCTCTGCCCATAATAGAACTTACTAGGAGAGAAAGCCACTTCAAGGCCAACCTAGCAAAGGTAATGCTCCTTAACATATGGACTCCCAAAATTACCATACTATTTAGGGATGCAAAATTACATTCAACATGCACAATCACTTGCGCCTCTTGCGTTCCCTCATGCATGGGACGAAGCCAACATCTGTGTTTCCTTGTGAATGGACCATGTCTCTCTATATTCACTTCTTCATATAGTCAGTGTTGACAAGAGCTTTTTACAAAAATGGATTTCACCTACCTCCTGAGTATTTGTCAGGAGCCTAAATAAACATTGAAGCAATACATAGACTACTTCTTGGATACCATCTTGGAAGTCCATGAAATACAATTGGATATAACGGTCATGGCACATATGTAGGGAACAACCTTTGTCCCATTAAGGGGATCTTTAACATTTGATTAGCCTACCTCCTTAGCTAACCTCCTACAAACGGAGATGCTCGAGGAGTATGACTCCTAAAGTGAGACAGAGGGAAGTAAATGAGAAAGGTTTACTAGTGTGAGTCATGCCCCACTCAGCGAAAGTTTAGAATGTCAACATGATCACCAAGGCAAAGTTTCAAACCTTCATGCTTCTCTCATAATCTCTCGCTGCCATACTCTCCATTATGGAACCTACAGGGTGTTAGTGTTGTATACCCTAATACTGGATTTAGATGACATGTAGTATGTATGTACTAAGGATATATGTATGATATTCTTGTAATTAATAAAATGGCCATGTCTTCATTCATTGCTCTCCAATTGTGTATGAATGAGTCTCTAGATTTCTTGATGATCTTATTCTAAAGTTATTAAGAATATGTGACAAAGATCTATAACATAGGATTTCTTGAAAGTATACCTAGTTGTAAGATTTCCTAGATAGGGTCTATGATTAATCAATTATAAACTAGCAAATAGGTTACTACCTTTAATTAGTATGAGATACTAATAATAAAAAATTGTGAGTCACATGTCATATTGCATGAGATGCAGATAATTGACATGTGGGTAGGTGTTGGTTGAACATTTATTGAATGTGACACTTGTAACAAATCATATGACTGAGAAGATTAATAATATATTATTATTTTTCTTATTGTGTATCTGGTCTTCAGGTTGGAGGTAACAGAGTTGTCTTGTGCACTGTTATCATGACCCTCTAATCGGTGCTAGGCTTATTTTCTTAGTTTGTTATAAATGTCCATATGAATAAGATTCATTGCACGATACTCGAATTGTTCAATATGTTAATCATTGCACAATCCCAGTTTAAAGCCAAAGACAAAGGTGTTCTTACCATAACCTCTTCTTCTAAATCCTTTAAAAAGAAGAATTCTGATAAAAGAAAGAAGAAGTTAGGGCTAAAGAAGGACATATCCAAAGAAAAATCAAGGGAAAGAGTAGGCAAAGTAAAGTGTTTCCACTACCAGAGCAATGGTCATTGGAAAAGAAACTATCTAGAGTATCTGCATAGCTTGAAAGTTAAGCGATCTGAAGCTTAGGGTTTAGGTTTTTCTTCTTTATTTGTTATTGAAATAATCAATTCAATTGGTTTCCATCCTATTTTTTGGATTCTTGATTCTGGTAGAACATCTCACATATGTGTTTCCTTGCAAGATCTGGAGAAAAGTATGCAGTTTTAGAAACAGGAAGCCATCCTTAGAGTGGATAATGGAGCAAGAGTTGAATTAGTTATGGGGACTTCTTCTATACTTTTTCCATCTAGGCATGTATTAAGATTAAAAGATTGTTTATGTGTACCTAATTCCATTCAGAATGTAGTGTCCGTTTTGAGACTTGTAAGAGATAATTATGATTTTTTCTTTTTTTTGCAAATAATATGTGCTATATTCATTTTGGAAATGAATGTGTTGTCATGGGTATTTTAGCGAAATGATCTCTACATTCTTGAATTGCATGAGAGTATGAGAGATAAAAATATAAATGTTACAACCACTAATAGCGGGAAGTGTTTTAGCGATGATAATGTTGCTCCTACCTTAAACTAGACCATATTAATAAGAGAACGATTAGTGCATTGGCTAAGCATGGATTTATTGATCTAGTAGCTTCTAAACTTAAGTTGACTTGTGAGCCTTGTCTTCTTAGGAAAATGGCCAACTTGCCCTTTGTTGGACAAAGTGGTAGGGTTAATGGGTTGTTGGGATTAATCCACACAAATGTATGTGGACCATTCTCTGTGATGGATCGCGATGGTTATAGCTACTTCATAGACTTTACCAATGACCTTTCTAGGTATCTTTATGTGTAATTGATGAAGTATAAGTCTGAGACCTTTGAAAAGTTCAAAGAGTTCAAGATAGAAGTAGAATACAGATAGGAAAGAGTATCAAAATACTTCGATTAGATCGAGGTGGTGAATACTTGAATACTAAGTTTAATTACTACCTCAAGGCTTGTGGCATCATCTCTCAATTAACTCCTTCTACTACCCACAGTTGAATGGGGTTTCTAAGAGCATAAATTATACCTTGCTAGACATGGTATGCTCTATGATCACTTACATCAATCTACCCATATCATTATGGGGTTATGCTCTTTCATAGCCATTTATCTCCATAATAGGGCACCAAGCAAATTTGTTAAGACAACATCATATGAGATATGGTATGGAAAGAAATGCAGTCTTAAGCATGTTAGGATTTGGGATTGTTTTTCCTTTGTCAAAAAGCTCAAAATAGATAAGCTCGAGTCCAGATTTGATAAAGGCAAATTTGTGGGATATCCTCTACAGTGTAAGGGGTTTTATTTTTATTTTCCTAATGATTAGATAGTCTAGATCAATAGAGATGCCATGTTCCTAGAGAAAGAGTTTGTTCAGGAAGCTTGTGTCAGAAGAAAAATAGAATTGGAAGAGGTGTCTTCTGAGCCACAAGTCTACCTAGTTAGAAGGTTGATCTCAATCTTGTTAGTCTAAGTAATGTCATCTTACAAGGTCTTCGTATGCCTGGTAGAGTATCTCATCTTCTAGAACGATATGGATATTGTAATACCCCAAAATAAAAGAAATTAATTATGAAAGTTTTTAGGAATTTTTAGGGTAAAAAAATTTAGATAATGAGATTTTACAAGTGACTCTTGAGTGGTTCAAAGACCTAGAGATTAGTCTAATAGTTTTAAACAGCCAAATCAATAGAAGGGAGTACCTCAAAACTTAAATGTCTAAAGAAAAGGGTATCACATGGACGAGCATCTCAAGATGAGATTTGTGACGTTGAAAGCAATCAAAACAGAAACAATTTTGGTACAGCTAAAATACAGTCTGAAAAACTGAATGATCATAAGGGACTTTTGGAAAGCCAACGGAACCCTGAGGATGCTCCAATTTTATGTAAGAATCAACCCTGAAGTAGTTATAGAACCAAATGATAGTCCTGTGAGGACATCAGGGCAAAAACATACTTATTGAGTAACTTTGAGTTATTAATTTTAGAATTTCGGTATTTTAATCCAAATGAAATTGATATTTGAGGATATAATTGCAATTATGCAATGCCTAAAATGGGATTAAGAATTTAATTAAGGGAATTATATAATTTCCATGATTTTAATATATAATATAATAAATTATATATATTATGCATAATATATACATGTGAATGAGTGGAGGCAAAGCTATGTGTGTGGTGCCCAAGTGAAGTGGTAGGCAAGCACAACATTAATGTAATCCATATGATGCTTGGCCACCAAGGGAGGAAAGCCTATAAATTGGGCTGTTGGGCGTAGAAAGAAGAGGAAGGAAGAAGAATGAGAGAAAATGTAGGAGGAGGAAGAGGGGGAAGAAGAGGAAAAAAAAAAGAAAAGAAAGGGAAAAGAGGGGAAATATTAAAAATCTTCTAAAAAATTCATGAAATTTATTTGAAGGTTGAAGAATGTGCTCAAGGCTAGAAAAGTAAGTTTGGATGATAAGGTAACGACTAGTGAGGTGGCGTCGGTATTTTACTTGCTTTCTCCTTCTAATTAAATAAGGGAGCGTTGGGGCCAAAATTTAGTATTTAAAAGTATGACACGAGAGTCGAGGTTGAGCATGAATTTTAAGGCATTCTAAATTACATTTAAGGTAAGTGGTTCGACCCAGAACTTAAATTATTTCATGCGAATGGTTTAACCTATGATTGGTTGATTTTATAAAGATGGTTCATCCCAAAACTATTTTATTTAGTTTATGTGCATTGAATCTCGTGCATTAAAATATGTGCATTAAATGTCATTTTTATGAAATGCATCATTACATGTTGTGGTTATGGCATTGGCATGTGTATGGAACATGGGTAGTGTTTCCAGGATGTTTTTGAGTGAGAACGTAATCTCTGACGTGATTGTGATGAGCCGAGTTCCTACGTTGATGTTGACCCTCCCGTGTTGTGAGTGGTAACAATTGTTCCCAAGATGTTGGAGAGATGCATTGATCTTACCCCTCTTAAGCTAGGATTTTATTGTCCAAATACATCGATGTGATTATGATGCCCTTAGAGAGATTACTTTTTTCCCGTGGTATAGGTTAAGCGCTGTATGGGATTCTCTTAGGCTAGGACATATCAAGATATGTCTATTGTTCATGGTTTTGCATATATTCATGAAAATATTTTGAACTCTCATTTAGATGAGTAGACATCTAATTTGGACAATGTTCCTATAATATTCAAATGTTCTAGGTGAAAGTAGTGGCTCCAGGGAAAGGAAGTTATCGAGATATAGTTGTTGATTACATTGGAGACCTTTAGCATATATTTTGATTATGTTTGAAGTGTTTGGTTGTGTTGCTGATGGATTAATCTCTATGTATTTTATTTTTAAGATGTCATGTCAAACAATGGTATGATTTTTATATTATGGATAAAGGAATTACGGTTATGTATTATTGAGGTTTCGATCTTATTTTTGCATTTATGATGGTATTACATGTCGTAGCTTATTGATTTTAAGTTTGATATGCTGAGAAGGTAGATTGGGATTGTTAGTGAATGATTTATGTTAAGTGTATGTTGAAAAAAAAGTATTCCCGAATTCCCAGGTTATTGTCGCGCTTGGGAAAAACGGGGTGTTACAAATTTATTTTAGAGGAAATATAGGAACTGTTCCCATATGGAGAGAATGATCAAGTTGTTGATCCCGCTACCTATGACGAGGCGATATTAGATATCAATTCTAAGAAATGGCAAAAGGCTATGTAGTCAGAAATAGAATCTATGAATTCTAACCAGGTCTAGACTCTAGTGGATCCACCTGAAGGAATCATTCTTGTCGGGTGTAAATGGATCTATAAAAGGAAGATTGGGTCTAATGGGAAGGTTTAGATCTTCAAGGCATGATTGGTGGTGAAAGGGTATTATCAAAGGCAAGGTGTTGACTATGAGGAAACCTGTTGAGTTTTATGTTCTTGAATGTTTTGATGATAACTACCTTATGCAAAACTTTAATGTAATGAATGTTTTGAGAATATGCTCAAGGATTCTTATTAAGATATGTCCTCACAGGCTTATTCATATGTTTTGAATTAGAATGTTGCTTAAGAATATGTTAAGCTTATATTGATAAAATATATATTAAGGTTGCCTTGAATGTGAGTAAGGTTAAGGAACCTTGATAGGATTATCCTTTAACATGATTTGTCTATTAGCCTTATACGTGCTTTATTGTTTTAATCATATGTTTTATTGATATATCTTTGAATATGCCTATTTTTGGGGATCATTCTAAAGATAATATATGAGTGGTTTGTGGAACTCATGGTATGCTAAGTATTTTATGTGACAGCATTACTCAAAACTTTAGAACAATGTATTCTATATTTGTTGTTTGATGTTTAAGTGTTAAACACCATGTCTTTTAATTAAAAGACCATATACTCAAGTGAGGATACTTGAACTTTGATTTATAGGATTTATATTGCCTTATTCTTCATATTAAGGATGTGCTAATAACCTTAATATATTTTATTTGTGATTAATCTTATGTTTGTTCTTATTTGTTGTTGTTGCCAAAATACAACAATTAGAATTTTAGTCAATGGGGTACATTGTCGTATGAGATTCTAATACACAATGTATTGGGTGAGGGGAATAATTTTTGAAAGTTGTCTTTTTCCCAAAAGAATTGTTCCTGAGAGAAGCTGTGTCCCGAATAAGTTGTTGTTTCAAAAGAACTGTTCCCGAGAGAAGATGTGTCTCGAAAGAAGCTATTATCTTGAGAGAAGTTGTTGTCTTGAAATAACTATTTCCCAAAAGAACTATGCTCGAGATAAGTTGTGTCCCAAAAGAATTGAGGTCCACACGAACTCCTCCCCGAAATAAGCTATGATTTCTCTCAGGGAGAGTGTGATCCTTCCGTAAAGAACTGCAAGGGAAAAATGGGCTAGAAGGCTCGAGGGGAGTGTTCACCCACGAAGACCCTCTAATACTTAATTAGTGTCAGAAAAGAATGAGGTTAATTCTGAAAGAAAACAATATATTTATTAAAAGAAAAAATGTAAGTTAAGGTGGTTTTTACCCAGTGGTTGCAAAAAGTCACTCTTTATTGTCCAATAGCTTGGCTTTTATAGGGTGCAAATCTCGAAGGGGACACGTGGTATGGTTCTACTCAAATTCCTTTCGGGAGACACCTAAAAGGGTGTTTCAGGCAAGGCCTCCCATGCTCCCGAAACAGTCTTTTAGGGACAATTCCTCCATTCCTCCAAATGTCTACTTTTGGGTTACCCGAAAGAACCTCTCAGTCTTACCCAAAAGGATTCTTTCGAGTACCACCCAAAATATTCCTTCTCAATCCTTTTGGGGAGGTACAACATTTGTCAATATGCTTGATATATTAATAAGTTTCTCTAGGATTTCAAGGGATATATCTTAAGTATCCTAATGCATTAGTGTCATGAATAAATGTCATATATCCTTTTGACACTTAGAGTAAGCTTAAGATTGAAAAATATCTTAAGTGCTCAAAATATGTGGAATCATTACTCTTAAGAGCAATGTGTTTTGTTGATACTATAGTATCCATTATCAAAGCTCTTGAGTAGTTGAGTAGGTAGTAATATTCATAAAAGTTTACATTATCTATGTGACTTTTGATATCAGCTAGTTTTATGCCGACTGCCTTGATAGAATGGAAAGTTCGTTAACTTCAAGCAGCATTTGGTTGAGCTACTAAATAACTATCTCATTGAATGGTGGTTAATCACTCAAATAGGAATGTAAATGAAATTAAGTGGTTATATCTTAAAGCATCTAGATTTTGTCGAAATAGTTCAAGTGATCAAGTTTAAGATCTCTTAAAGGGACTTGTTAAGTTGAATGCATGTTGTTTGATTAGCAAAATCATTCAAGTATTTGAAAGTATTTAAATGTTGTACGTTTTCCAAGCAATACTTCCTAGTGTTGCTCATATTTAGATTGAATGCATTTGAGTAATTGTAAAGACCCGCAAATCCAATATGAAGGCTTTGTGACCAAACTGTCCGGAAGTCCCACTAGCATAGGAATCCCAAGGGAAAGTCCCCACAAGATGGGAACAAAGTAAAACACAATCAAGATCATCCATACCATTAGCATCAAATAGTAATGAATCTATTTTTTTTTTTTCCATATAGCACAACATAAGCATTATCATTTGCATTCCATTAGGCTATCCCAAAGGAAATACAACAAGCCCAGATAACAAAAAATCAGCCATTAGCATGGTACAAACCAACCTGCCAACAAATGCACCCAAGACCTTTTATTTAGGTGAGCTTTGTACACATCTAACCCAACAAATCATGCCTCAGTAGGACCCTTCTCACTCTTTGCTTTACTTGTACCTAGAATGATGTAAAGAGTAAGAATGAGCCATAAAGCCCAACAAGCATAATGTAACAAAATGGAGCATGAGATATATCATGATGGAGACACAATAAGCAATAATAGATAATATATGGTAGAATCGTAGCATGGAGTAACACAGATAGAATTGTAACATGGAACAATAGAATCCACACAAATAACAAACTCATGCCATACCGTAGACAACGCACCACCTGGTAACCTTGCTACCACATAGTCCCTGGGACCCATATAATGCCTTAAGCACAACACTCGTTATCTTGTAATAACATAATACTCATATCACATGGCTGATAAGGAACGCCACTACGAGGTGTACCAATGCAAGGATTTAAGCCATTTTCAAAAATATTTTTCGAAAACATCAAAGATAGCAGCAGAAACAATATCAAAAAACACCTTGTAAGACCCTTTTCCAATGTCCATATGCAAACCGAAATCAAACCAAGCCATAAGGGGTTTAGTTATTTTACCTCTCAATTGTTGAAGGCCAATGTAGGGTTGAAATCCACCCAAGACAGCAACTCTTGCTCTAAAAATCGTTCCCGAACAATCCTTTCAGTTAGACTGAAACTGTCCCCCGAAGTTACAAGGGGCTTATCAAGTCTACGCTCTAGTGAGATAGTGAATCCCACTACTCTCTCTTTGTGCTAAACAGAGAGAGCAAGGGAGATTATGGCTAGGAATCAAATGGGTTCAAGAAGGAATAACTCCCAAGCTTGATAGTTTCACTATCAAGAGCTATAAGCTAGAATAGCTAAGGGAGAATCAAATGAGCAATGAATTGGGTGTTAGGGTTTCTGGAAGATGAAGAAGAGATGTTGGTCATGAGAGAAAAAAAATCATAAAATGGCTTCAGCCTCTCTCTTCTTCAGCACATAAAACTAAACATATATACCCCCAAAATCAAAAACCCTAGGGCATACCAATTGGGAAAACGACAAGGGGACAAGAGAGAGAGAAGGAGATACGTTAAGGACCAATGTCGACCTCTCTCGTTCTTCTGTCGTCTGCCATTGCCACGTGCCCTAACTTTTCGATTGCACAAAATGACAAATCGTTGTGCCAATCACGAGTTTCTGGAACAGAAATTGTCCACATTTTGCAAGAAATTATCGACAGTTTGGCTCGACATTTCAAAGTAAAGTGTCAACAGTTCCCTCAAGGCTGTCGACAGTTTGATTCCCTTTATGCAACTTTCTAAAAATTACATCTAGACCTCACCATTAACATTTAATGACACTTTCACCATCTCATGATGAAACCGAGGTCCCCGTTAACTCTTAACGGCATGTTCGTCAACTCTTGACGATTGCTCCTTATTAATAATCATTTAAACCTAGTTTGTTAACTCTTAACGGTAAACGACATTAACTCTTAATGATTGTTTCAGCTATAATCACTTAGTCAACCATCACACTCGGATATGCGTGTGACCTTTTAGGTTCACTACTAAGTAGTAATTGGGACATGTCAACCACTTTGATGCCGACCAAACACCTTTGGTCTAGAACGAGGATCTCTCCATCTTCTCAATGCACCCCAAAAGACCCTGAGTGACAACTAGCATTATGTCAAGGTGATCCTACCAGTAATGAAGTCTTACTTCAGAATATAACCTATTTAGGCTTTCAATTCCCATGTACTTTAATCCCTCCATCAATTATCATTTCAATCGAGTGAGAGTCATGGACTGATCAAACTCACTAACTCGATGACTATGCTAGAATCAATGTGGTGAGATTTAGATGACACATCAGAACTCTTTTAGATATTGGAACATTTTCCAATCAAGTGTACCCTAGTCAGGGATTTCTACAATCATGACCACCACTGATCACATAGGATGTTCACCTCACACTAGAGGTCAATGGATCCCATTAGCAATCACTTGCCTCCACATGCCACTACACATGGACCACACACTGCATCTTCCACTCGTTAACTGAATAGTTCTTAGCAACAACAAATCCCTGTCACTGACACATGAGACAATTATGTTGCCTCCGGTCAAAGGACTAGTAACACAATCAAAGCATGTGATAGACCCCTAGATCCTCTCAGACATGTGATCTATCACTTGCATCACATTCAGTAAGTGTTCCACTAACACCTACTCACATGTATACTATATCCATCTCATGGATTATGGCATGCAACTCACCATCCTTTATCATTAGCATCTCATACGAATCAAATGTAATATCCCATGTGTCAGTCTGTACTCGACTAATCATAGTCCTCATCTGATAAATCTAAAGACTGAGAATTATCAATAAGATATCCTTATTACAAAGATCAATTGTTACATATTCTTAACACTTAAGAATAAGATCTTCAACAGGAAATCTAAGAACTCATTCATATATAATGATTGAAGTGTTATGAATGAAGATATGACCTCAAAATATGAAAACACATTTTTTCATATATATATATATATTGCAAGAATTACATCATTAATCCCATAATTATAAATGCAATATGCCATCTAAATCTAGCATTAGGGCACCAACACTAACAATCTCCCACTTGCACTAATACTAATTTACAAGTTACAAGTCCTCATTGCATCGTCTGTTGGTATCCAATACCCATCTTGTCAAGATGGCGATCAAGATGACTCTGTAGAGGTGCTTTGGTTAGTGGGTCCGCGACATTCTCTAATGACACGATCTTCTGTAGCTACACGTCTCCATGTGGTATGATCTCTCGAATCAAATAGAAGCGCCACTTGATGTGTTTGGACTTCTGGTGAGACCTAGGCTCTCTTACCTATGCAATGACCCCATTGTTGTCACAATATAAGGATATCGGCAACTCAATGAACGGGACCACTTCAAGTTTAGCATTGAACTTCCTCATCCAAACAACATCCTTTGCAACATCGCATGCCACAACATATTCTACTTCTGTAGTAGAGTCTGCAGTTATTTCTTGCTTGAAACTCTTCCAGCTAGCTACCCCTCCATTACAGACAAATAGAAACCCAGATGTAGACTTTCTATCATTCATATCAAATTGAATATATGAATCTGTGAACCCATCAACACAGAGATCACCCTCTCCATATATCAGTAATAAATTCTTAGTCATTTTCAAGTACTAAAGAATACACTTTACTGTTGTCCAGTGTTCCATACCTAGATTGGATTGATATCTGCTCGTGACGCTCACAGCATATGCTATATCAAGTCTTATACATAGCATAGCATACATAAAACTCCCCACGGCTAAGGCATAAGGGATCTTTTGCATGCTTTATATCTCTTCAAGTGTCTTGTGAGACATCCCTTTAGATAGATGTATGCCATGCTTGAAAGTATAAAACCTTTCTTGGAATTTTTCATGCAAAACCTCTTTAGCATTTTTTCTATGTAAACTTGACAAAATTTCTTAACTAGTTCCAACATTTTCAGTAGATAATTTTTCCTTTTTACTACCACCTCCAATAGCAATAACAGCCAGAGCTTGTATCTCATCTGGCACACTTGGACAAACCATAACATCGCGCCCTGTTTGACCAGATAAATGCGATTTTACTCTAGATTTACCACCAAGATACTCTTTTTGACAAAATTTACATTTGAATCGTCGGTCTAGATTATCAGCATACTCCCAAAATTTGTCTCTTTGTCTCATTTCCTACATATAGTTTAATTTTATTTACTAATATGCATAACAATTAATTAACAAAGATTAACATGTATAAGTAGAAACAAATTTATTAAAACTTATATAATTAAAAAAAAAAAACAATAGATGCAACCAACCTACATTAACACAAGATAATATGAAAAATTTCAGATGCCACAAACAAACAACATATTCAAATTCTAAAACAAATTAAAAAAGCTATGTTGAAGTTAACGAATAGAGTGCATGCATAGTGGCTAAGATCTTAATTTGGACAAATAATTGAAGTTAGTTGAGGCTATATTTGGAAATTGTGAGAAATGGAAAGTAAGGAAAGCAAAAATCATAGTGATTATTGATAGCTATGAATCTTAAGTCATGTCTCATTCTTTGTCCTCTATAGATCTCAATTTTAATTCTAAAGTTGAACATGATGATAGAATTTTCTTTTTCTTTATAATAACTATTACACTTCAAATTTTTTTAGTACTTATCTTTTTTGTGCATAGACAGCAACTAAATCTTACCAGAACATAACAAACATCTCTGCACGGAAGACTCAAATACCTCTTTGCAAACAAAAATAAAAAATTAAAACGAAAACACACAAAAGGTTGTTTACATATATGTTCCTCGCAACACAAGGAGGCTTGTAAACTAGGAATAGAAAAAGCACATAAAGTGAATAAAATATTGACCCAAAAAAGGAAAATAGCTTGTATTCTCAAGTCCCATGATAGAATGGTGAAGAATAAAGATCTGTCCACATATTCTAAATGGTGAAGATCAGTTCTTCAAATCTATCAATCTTACATTGTTTGATTTTAAAACTAAAAATTAATTTAAAAAATGTAACAAAATATGCTCTAAATAATCTTCCATGCATATAAAAATAAATATAAAGATGAAAAATCAGCACAAAAAAATTACTTTAAGAAATGTCGAGAAGACCACAAAACAAAGAGTAAAACGAAGCAACCTACAGAGAGAGAGAGATAAAGAGGAGTTTAACTTATTGAATTTGATGAGAAGTTGAAGACTGAAGAACAAACACTCCAAAGAGAAATGTTGTAAATGAGTAGTTTATTAGATAAATGACAAAGAGAGGAGAAAGAGATATGTATGGGGATGGAATTAAATAATAATATTTATTAATATTTAATAAAAATAAAATGAGAGGTGGGTGAAAAGTGAGAAATTGATAGAATCTTGTTAGTAGCGGAGCCATTAACCATTAGCCATAATAATAATGAGTCATCATGAGCCATTAATGCCATTACAATAATTAAAAAACTATTTTGATCGGACAATATCTTTTTGCTTCTACACATGGTCTTATGAGAGCACACAACAAATTTTTCAGTCGAATTTTTATACTTTTTAGATTTAAAATACGTGAATTATTCCGAATATTTTAAAAATATGTGAATATAATACTTTTAATAAAAATATAAAATAATTCACATATAATACACGAATAATTCGACGAATTACTAACAAAGCTCAAGTGTCTCAATCACTAAATCTTTTTATCTCTCAGCCACACAGCCCTTATTCTCTCACTCAAGTCTCTCGACAGTCTCTCACTTAATACTTCACCCAAATCTCTCATCCCCAAGTCACTCAATGGGCCTATGGTCTCCTTTTAGACTTGTGCTCATCATTAAGCATAACAATATCAAATTTTATACAAATATTCTAAACTAGACTCCATTTGTTTTTGCTATAAAATATTTTTTAAAAAATGTTTCATATCACAATGTAAAAATAACTCAACAAAATAAATTATCTAACGAGGTGATAAATAGAGGCTAAATTATTTATAATATTATATATATGTGAAATAAATAAATGAAGCCATATTTTGTTTTAAAAGTGAAGTTAAACGTTTAACCATATTCTCGCTGCCAGTGAACCCAATTTGCATTTCACCACAGTAAAATCGAAGTTATTCTCCGCTAGGCAAAAAGATAGTAGAGGACTTTGTTGGCATCTTCCACTTTATATTTTGAATAATAATAAAATTATAATGTTAATTAGGCCGAACAATTTGGTCAAATATCTGAATAGAATGGCCGAAAAAATCATTCTATTCCTATATTAACACAAAAGTTTCGGCTAAATGGGTCGAAAATGAGTGAAAACCCCATTCTACCCTTATTGACACTCACTCCATATAGGTCCTAGAATTGGTGACCCCTCACTCAAATCACAAGCATTATTAAGACAAAAGGATTTAATAAGCAAATCAAAATTTAAGCATTTCTCCGACCTGTCTCAAGTGTGGTGTACTCACTTTTTGAATTGAACACAACACATGAAAGGCCAGGCCTTTAACAGCAAGACAAAAACAACTGAGAATAGAATTTGACAGATGCTGCTGCTGCTGCTGACGATGATGATACAAGAACAAGCAATGGGAAAACGAAGCCAACAGAACACGAGAGATTACTTGCAAGCATCAAAACTCAGACCTTGATGCCAAACGGGACCTGAGGATGCGCTTGTACTTTTCAGGGCTGTCATACCAAGTCGGCGTATTGATAATTGCTCGTTCCAACCAGTCTTCTTGCACCTCCTCCTTCGTATTCAGCCTCTGGAAGAATCTTCCCCATTCATACGATACTCGCCTAAGACGAAAACTCTGCTTTCCACTAAATAGAAACTTAATGAAGTCCTGAACTAGCCGGGTAATGTCCTCACCATCAATGATGTAAATATACTGGAAAAAAACAGGGCAGAAAAAGTCAATCACTGAATAAGACATGAAGGGGCATACAGATGCATAATGCCCAGTGATTCCCCAAAACTCATTCATGGGTGTGTCGTGTGTCAATGTCTGCAATCAAGTTTTTCTGTTTTTGCTAAGGTCTATTATCAAGTTTTTCAGTGCAGCAGATGAAGTCCCATTAGCTCTTCAAATCTTTCCACTCCACATCTATATCTAGAAGCAACAGACTAGGAACCATAAAATATTTGACCGGCAATACACGTTAACCATCATTTTCAACAAAAATTTACATAAGTTTGGGTTTAATCTAGCATCTAGGGACAATTTTTTCAGCCATATTTCTATTAAAAGCAAACCATGAGTAACTTGAATTGGCCACAATGGGGATGCTGCCCTTGAAAGATTTTCTTTTTTTCTTATTTTCATAACTCGCATGCACACACAGTTCTCTTATTTATTTATTTGGTTTGAAGAAAGGGAGAGGGTGGTACGAGTTCTTGCAGTAATTACCAGGAACACAAAACCAATGGTTGCTAAGGTCACTTGCAGTACTTCATCAATGCTCCCAGCCAAGCCTTCATCCTCTGATTCACCATAACCATCACTGCCACCGCCGCCACCGCCGCCGCCGCCAGGGCCATTTCTGCCACCTTTACTGCCGTCGTCATAGTATTCTTGCTTCACCATTTGCTGCTTTAGTACATCCTCTATTGACTGCTTCTTCAAACTTCCCATAGCTTTCTCCAGAGATTTCCAAGGTGAAGCCTGATGCACCAATTTCAAGTTAATTAGGATGAAATTTCCATAGGAGAAAAGTGTACAAGCTCTTTAAATACCGTGTATTCATGCTTGGTTTTGTGTCCAAGGACATTTTTTGTTTTGCTCTCAACATAAAAAATTTGCTGGTAAAACAGAATTAATAAATTACACCCCCAATTACCGCTGCTACCTGTGTAACATTTTCATGTTTGGAGTTGGGAGTTCTTACCAAAGTTAAATTTAGATATAAATAGTTGATTTCAAAATTTCATTTACAATAAGATCCTTTTTCTTTGATGGATGGATAAAAAAAGAAAGAGTAAATCAACTGTGCACTGCTAGAGTAGAACACAGTACATACAACAACATATTCAGCCGTTATCCCACTATGTGGGGTTGGCTACATGAATTCTAGACTTCTATGTGGGTTACATCCCAACAGATAGTTTGTCTAGAATTCATATTTGGATCCGACTAGATTTTACGCTGGCTGTCGGCTACTTAACGCAACCCTCCTCCTTTATCCGGGCTCGGGACCGACAGTGGATAATATCCCCTGGCGGAGTAATGATGAAATGAAGTTTGAACACCATCTTCACATGGAGAAATTTCATGAGATGGTGGTGAATGAGGATAATTGATATAGTTGTGTTCCATAACTTAGTTGACATGGTGAAACCAACAAGTACAATATGAAAACACAATATAGAGTAGAACACAGTAATCCCACTAATTCTCTCAACCCAATTACTCACTGAAATCACTCACCACCTCCAAAAACACAAACGATATAAGCAAAGTAAACAAGAATAACGAAAACAGTAATGAACAAAGGGATTTATCCTGGTTCAGTCTCGAAAATATGAGACCTACTTCCAGACTGAAGCTGCCTCCTTCCAATCCATTATCTTGAAACAAACTTTAAGATGATTACAAAGAGTACCTGAATCCACACCCAGCCCATATACCTTGAAAGCTAACCAGATTCCCGAGATTACAAGACTTATCCCCCAGCCTTACTCTCAGCCTCTCAATCGATCACATCCCACAAGATAGAAACAGAAAACCTTCTCGGAATGAAGCACACACACTATCTTGTCTCACGATCCCTATTTATAGACTATAGGGTCATGAGTTATAACAAACTGACTGACCGACCGAAAATACCAAATAACTAATTCGGTCAGCCACCCTTCTAGAAACATGCCTTCTAGAAGTATACATATTCTAACCCTAAAAATAGAAAAGAAACATACAAATGCAGACATACAAGAAATATTTGTTTACACAAAAAATCCTAATCTAGTACAAATGACATAACATGCACACTCTGAACTTTGGCTATTTGACCCCAACAACCTCCAAACTTTAAAATTTGCCCAATTAGTTCCTAAACTTTCCAAAATTGACTACAACACCCCCTCCATCACTAACGACATTAAGTAAATTGACCGTATATCCCCTGAACTTTTGAGTCGTTGGCTTGGACACCCCTTGAACTTTTATTTTTCTCCAAATCAATCCTTGAATTTTCCCGTAATGGCCAAGATTCATTTGGTAAAAAATAAAAGAGCAGGGGGTGTCCAGGCCAAATACCAAAAGTTCAGTGGGTGTATGGTCAATTTACTTAATGTCATTAGAAAGAAGGTGTTGTAGCTAATTTGGAAAGTTTAAGAACTGATTAGACAAATTTTAAAATTCACAAGCTACTTGAGCCAAATAAGCAAAGTTCAAAGGCTGTATGGTTAATTTACCCAAAAGGAAACCATAAAAAGGAGAGAATTTTCAAAAGTTCATAACCATTCAATTCCTTTAGGCATTCTCAAGCAAAGATGAAAAAGGGAGGTTGTTTGGCTCATATAACCATTATGGTCAAAACGTTACACGAACAAAGATGATGGTTAACACCTAGAGACAAATGTCACATTCCAAGGGCAATAATTGTAATTTTTATTTCCTTTATGTTATAGATATTTGTTCTTAACTATAGGCAATTATGATTTCCAATTGTACTGCACATGGGTGCATGGCCTGTGAGGCCATATGGTTGTATTGCACATGGGTGCATGGGTTCTGATGCTATAAATAAGCCACAACTAGAGAAGGGGAATTCATGTTGAGAAATGAAGTTAATATTTGATGTCATCTCTCACTTTCTGATATCTTTCTCTCCCTTTCTCTCAAACATTCTCCTTCTTTCTTGTTGTCTTCCTACCTTTCATCTGAACTCTCCCTCCAAGTTCTACTCTCTCGCTCTCTTAATCTTCTCAATTCCCTTTCTAAATCCTAGCCCAATCCTAGGGCATGACATTTGGTATCAAAGCTAGGCCATCCTCAAAAGCTAATTACAGACCATTTTAATGGAGGCAATCAATTTTTAAGATCTGGCTGTGATTCCAGTTGATTCTCAACTAATATCATATTTGGTCCTAGCGAAGCAACATCCGACCAATTTTCAAGAAGTAACGACTAAGAAGGTGAATTCATAACAGCCTATCATTGGCGATTGAAATGGACTTAGGCGACTCAGGCAAGAGAGTTTAACAGGAAGTTAGGCGATTTAGGAAGCGGAGCTTGAGGTGATTCTCTCTATTCTGACTGGACAGAGGTGCAAATCGAGGCCAAGCAATCCCGAGCCCTTGATCTAACTCAAGTCGACAGCAAGTAGTGAACCAGAGCAATCAGCGTTCATCCAAGAGGCGATACCAAAGGCGATTCGTATCCAACAAACTACGCAACAAACCAGAGCGAGGTGGTTCCTGACCTTGAGATGGAGGTGTGACATCGTTGAGGAGTGAATCTGAGCAATTAAAGTTCATCATAGTCTCTATCCGAGTCAATTCCTCAGGGGACTGCAACAGAGCAATTTTGTGGCCTTCGACTTCTCTTGCTCCAAATGTTTGAGGACCCACACTGAAGGCAAATGCAAATATATTGCCTAAGTTCATTTCAATCGAAAATTGTAGGTAGGTTTAGTGACAGACGATTCAGGGGGTTGAATCAGTTCAATAGCCTAGCCGTAATTCTAATTAGAATTTAAAGGCTGATTCAAATCTAGTTGACTGTTAATGGCAATTTTTGAAGCGGATTAGGTTTGTTGAATTAGAAGCAACAATGGTAGAGGCTTGGATTTGCTGAATTAGGTTTCAATGAAAAATTTTAGTACTGGAATAAGTTTCCAAAGAGGTCCTTAGAAATTGATCAAGAGGCTGCTATAGTGGTGAATTTTCAAATAATTGAACTATGAAGACTTCTTGAAAGTACATATTCATTTGGGAAGATAGTTAAGGAAGAATGTGCAGCATGAAGAAAAGGAATCAAAGACCTCAGTAGAAAGTTGGACGATTTTTTTATCTATTTCACATAAATTTTCAGGTTAATATTCTGACTTGATGCTTTTCTAAGGAATATTTTGCTTCCTTAAATCAGATTGGAGATGAGAGTGGCAATGAAGAATTTAATAGCCCAAAACAAGAAGGATTTGTAATGAATTATAAGGTCAGATTTGAGGAATTGAAAGCGCTAATGCTCAATTCCCATCCGACCTTGAAGGAGTCTTACTTTATGTCAAAATTCATTAATGGTCTTCATGATGTGTTGAGACCTACTGTGAAAATGATGTCTTGCCATGATAGAACAAGCAGCTGAGGAGGCGAGGCTACAAGATGTGGCACTGGAAGCCACTTTTAGAAAGCATGAGCTGCAATCTAACGGTAATACTAAAAGCAGTCAACAGATTGGAGGTATTCCTAAGGCTATTGAGGCCCTAAGATTAGGAATGGTTGCTGCAAGAAGTGAGGAAAGACCTGAATTGGAGCACACAATTTAGGATGACAAAGGAGGAATGGCAGCTACCGGAGGAATTATCGAGGCTCCACCTAAGGAGAAATCTGTTGGAATAAATCCTGTTACAGTTATTATTGGAGAACTCGACAATTCAAAATCAAAAAAGAAGGTTGTGAAGATTATCAAGAAGCTGATAGATAAATCCTTATGCTTAAACGTTGTATTTTAGATTTGTAGATATTGTTGTAGTTTGATTTATTTCCTAAATTTTAGGAGATAATTCCTATAAAATAGATAGCTTATCTTCTCCTAAATTATAGGAGAAAGATTAGGAACCAGATTGTATATATTCTCACACTCATACATGGAATATTATTCAAGTTTTTTAGTTATTCACAACTTGTTTCATGGTATTAGAGCCTACTATTCGATCATAAAGCAGCCTCTTTTCTTTTCCAAATTTTTAACTCACGATCTGTTTCCTGATGGTTGATCTCCACCCTAACCGAGGCTTCGGCCACAAGCTCTTCAAGCAATCTTCCTCCACCGAGTAATGCTCCTTCAAGTTCTGCACCTAATTTTTCCAGCAATTCAATCGATCACCTTCTCATACAGATTACTCACCATAAGTTGAATGGGAGTAATTTTAGGGAATGCTTTTAGTCCGTAATGTTGGTGATTAAGGGAAAAGGCAAAGTTGGTTATTTGACCGGCTCTATTTCTCCTCCGCCAAGCACAGAAGGCACCTATGGCACTTGGGAAGCAGAGAACTCCACCATAATGGCCTAACTAATCCAGTCGATGGAACCAAAAATAGGTAGGAATTACCTATTTTACAAAACTACAAAAGAAAATATGAAATTCAGTCCAAGATATGTATTCTGATTTGGAGAACTCATCCCAATGCTTTGAGATCAGATCTGCAATTAGGACCACACGACAAGATAACTTAAATGTGACTGATTACTTTAATCTCTTAGTTGAACTTTGGCATGAGATGGATTTGTTCTAAACCATCAATTGGGACTGCCCAATAGATAGTACAAAATATAACAAGATGATTGAGAAGGATCGGGTGTTTGATTTTCTACATGGCCTTAACTATGATTTAGATGAAGTTAATGTCACAACCTTAGGGGAGGAATAGGGAATATTGTAAAATGTAGGGTTAATGAGGCATTGGAAGAAATACCAGCAAGCTGTAAACAGTTAATCCGTTGGGTAGTTAGAGTTGGTGAGCTAGCTAGAGGTTTTATAAAGCAAGGAGCTACGGCATTAGAGGGTATGTTGGAAGTTAATAACAAATTCCCTCGCTTTCTTGATTCTATCTTCTCTCTCCTATCTATTATTCCCTTCTCCCTATCATTCGTAAGTCTGGAATTTACCGATTTTGCAAGCCCTAGTCTCAGGGCTTGACAAAGTAGTATCAGAGCCGTCAATCTGGCGGTGGGATAGTAGCGACAACAGCGGAAGAAACCAGCGTAGCCCAGCGCAGGTGAAGATCGTGAAGCGATGGCGGAAGGAACGCGCCTGAGACAATTGGAGGTCAGATTGGAAACTATGGAGTTTGGCGTAAATAACACCTAGGATGTACTGTGTCAAACGAGGGAAGAATTGGTGGAATGGAAGGAGCTCATGCAAGCGACGGCAGAAAAACAACAAGAAACGATAGAAAGATGGAATCGGTTCAAAAGTGTCAAGAAATAGTGGAACAACAAGGGCAGAGGATCAACAGCATGTTAAATATGTTGGCCTCTCTGCCCCAATTCTGGCTATCACTGGAATTTCCACCGAGGCAAACATCAGCACCAATATTGCAGCATCACGATGATCGTTTGAGTACGGAAGTAGCCAGAGAAGAGGTGGAGCAACAATTATTTCGAAACAACGCGGGAAGAGACGGCCAACCGATGTCACACGGCCATGCACCCACTCCCAGATTGGAAATACAACTATTTGAGGGAAAGAGTCCAAGATGGTGGCTAAGGCAGTGCGAACGATAATTCCAGCTCTACCAGACGATGGAAGATCAGAAAGTAACGTTAGCGACAGCATACTTGAACGAAGTAGCAGATTCTTGGTACCAAGGGTGGGTCCAAGATGGAGGGCTGCAAGGTGGGTGGAGAGCTTTCGCGAATGGCCTGTGTGAACGTTTCGGAGAAAAGAAGATGACGGACGTCATTGAAGAATTTAGTAAATTGAAGCAAGAAGGTACTATGATGGAGTACGCTCGTTTTGAAAAGCTAAGATCCCTGGTATGTATTATCCAACCCGAGCTGACTAATCAATATGTAGTATCAATTTTTGTGAGCGGCTTAAAGGAGGAACTACGGCCCATGGTAAAGATGATGACCCCAACAACAGTCGGTCAGGCGGCGGAAAAGGCCAAGCTTCAAGAGATAGCTTTGGAGGCCATTTTCAAGAAACATAAAGTTTCTTATAAGCCAAGTATACTAGCTGGATAGTATGGGGGAGGAAGTTCTAGACCCTTGATAACATGGACTAATCAAGCAACGGCCAAACCAGCAGTAAACCATAATGGAGGGAAGGGCAGTTTGATGGAACAAAGGAGACAGTTAGGGCTGTGCTTCAAATGTGGCGACAAATATGGGCCAGGTCATCAGTGCAAAAGACAATTGATGAAGATAGAAGGCATGAGGGAGGAGGAAGAAAGGGAAGAAGAAGTAGAACAAGACGAGGCAGAGGAGGAAGTATTGCAAGAAGATGAGGAAGAAGTGCAGGGAGAGGAAGAAGGAGAGATCTCCTTTCATGCATTAAAAGGCAGCCCAATGGGACAGATAATCAAAGTTAAAGGCCAGGTGGGAAAAAGGAAGCTGATGGTGCTAATAAACAATGGAAGCACCCATAGCTTCCTTAGCAAATCAACTACTGCGGATCTAAAGTGGCCTTTGACAGCCACAACTCCTTTGTCGGTTACTGTAGCAAATGGCAGTCAAATGTTCAGTCACTACAAATGCGTGGGATTCACGTAGATTATGCAGGGACAAAAATTTGTGGCAGATCTCAGAATTCTGGAATTAGGAGGGTGTGACATTGTCCTTGGCGTGGACTAGATGAGGACAGTGAGTCCTCTTACATTTGACTTCAATAAATTAGAAGTCATGGTGGAAATTGAAGGGAAGAAGTTAACCCTAATGGGCAACCTAGAGCAAGGAGAATGCAAGCTCATTGATGGAAAAAAACTACAGAAGATGATGGGGAAGAAATGGGGGCAAATCGCACAGCTCTATTCCATAAGAGCTATTAAAGCAGAAGAGGGAAATCAATATCAGGTAGATAGAATCACCACTTGCAGACTCGCTGGAAATGCAGATTGCAAAAAAGGTACAAAACTCGGATAACTTACATTCAATTTTGATAGAGTTTAAGGATCTGTTTGCGGAACCCAATTCCTTACCTCCCCAAAGACCATTGGATCATGCAATCCACCTCAAACCTAATTCCGCCCCTATTAACATCCGGCCATATAGGTATCCACCCATCCAGAAAACAGAAATTGAGAAACAAATACAAAACATGTTAGACTCAGCCATTATCCAGCCAAGCCAAAATTCTTTGTCAAGAAAAAAGATGGAACTTGGAGGTTTTGCATAGACTATAGACAACTTAATTCTAATACCATCAAGAACAAGTTTCCCATACCTTTGATTGATGATTTACTAGATGAATTGTTTGGTGCAAGAATATTCTCTAAACTGGACCTTAGGTCTGGTTATCACCAAATTAGAATGGCACCATCTGATATACCTAAAACAGCTTTTAGAACTCACTAAGGACTCTACGAATTCACTGTTACGCCATTTGCCTTAACCAACGCCCCGGCCACCTTCCAAGCATTGATGAATCAGATTTTCCTACCGCATTTGAGAAAATTCATCCTAGTTTTCTTTGACGACATTCTAATCTATAGCTCAGAGCTTAACCAGCACCTATCACACCTCCAAATGAGATCCTTAAATCACATCAATTGTTTGTTAAGCTTTCCAAATGTACTTTTGATGCCAAGGAAGTAGAGTATTTGGGCCATATTATCTGTGGGGAAGGAGTGAGAACAGATCCTAAGAAAGTGGAAGCTATGTGCGAGTGGCCTAGACCTAAAACAGTAAAGGAGTTGAGAGGATTCTTGGGCTTAACGGGATATTATAGGAAATTTGTGCAGCATTACGAAATGATCAGCAAACCCCTCACCGAGTTGCTAAAGAAGGATGGCTCTGAGTGGAATCCGAAGGCCGAAGCAGCCTTCATTGCCCTTAAGAAGGCCATGTCTATGGTCCCAGTCCTTGCCTTGCCAGATTTTTCCAAGTCTTTTACAGTGGAGACTGATGCGTGTGACTCGAGAATCAGGGCTATCTTGGTATAGAACGGCAGACCATTGGCTTTTATAAGCCAAGCCCTTTCTCAAAAGCACTTAGGCTTAAGTGTGTATGACAAGGAACTTTTAGCGGTTTTGAAAGCCGTTGATAAGTGGCACCACTACTTAGAAGGCAGTCCGTTTGTGATCAAAACGAACCATGAAAGCTTGCAGTTTTTAGCACAATAGAAGCTGCACACACATCTCCAGCGGAAGGGAGTTTCAAAACTCATGGGCTTGGACTTTACTATTCAATACCGAAAAGGTAAGGAGAATATAGTGGCTGATGCCCTTTCTAGAAGAGATGAGAATGCAGCTTGCAAAGCAATTGTAGTTGTAGTACCGAAATGGATGACAGAGTTGGCAGAAAGTTATGAAAAAACATAATGGCTCAAGGAAATGATGGCACAACTAGCAGTTAATCCGACTGCAATCCCTAATTATACCTTAGCAAATGGTTTGATAAGGTACAAAGGACGATTGGTGGTAGGAGACAACACTACCCTAAAAGAGAAGATTCTAATAACCCTACGCTGCTCTCCAATTGGTGGTCATTCAGGAATTCGTGCCACTTACCAAAAAGTAAAGCAACTTTTCTTTTGGCCGAAACAGAAGACTCAAGTAGTGAAGTTTGTGATGACTTGTACAGTATGCCAACAATGTAAACACGAACAGGTACCCTATCCCGGACTACTACAACCTCTAGTCATACCACAACAAACATGGGACAACATTTCAATGGATTTTATAGAAGGACTCCCTAAATCAGAAGGTAAGGATGTTATCATGGTAATAGTCGATCGATTCACTAAGTTTGGGCACTTCCTCAGCTTATCCCATCCCTTTACAGCTAAGGACGTGGCTAGGACATTCTTGGACAGGGTGGTCAACTTCCATGGAATCCCTAAAACCATTATATCGGATAGAGATAAGGTCTTCACCAGTTCATTTTTGCAGGAGTTATTCAAGAAGCTGGGAGTGGGATTATGTATGTCAATAGCTCACCATCCTCAAACGGATGGCCAAACGAAACGAGTTAACCAATGTTTGGAGGCTTATCTGAGATGTATATGTTTCAACCATCCCAAGCGTTGGAATAAGTGGTTGCCATTAGCACAATGGTGGTATAATTCCACTTATCACAGTGCTATTAAAAGAACTCCATTCGAATCTATGTTTGGATATCAACCTCCATTACTGCCTGCCTTATCAGGAGCACAACCTACGATGGCTGATGTAGAGCAGTACTTCCAACAGAGACAACAACTGTTGGGAGTCCTTAAAAGAGAACTAGCTACTGCCCGCAATAGAATGAAACAAGCAGCAGACAAGCGATGCAGTGAGAGGAATTTTGAGGTTGGAGATCGGGTATACCTCAAGGTAAGGAGGTTTTTGCAACAGCCCTACACATCCCTACCAATTTCTAAACTAAGTCCAAAATATTTTGAACCATATCTAATTGAGGCTAAGGTAGGTCCAGTGGCATATAGACTACAACTGCCGGAAGGAGTGAATCAACATCCTGTATTTCATGTATCCTTACTAAAAAAGGCATGAGGAGAAATACTGGCTGCAGGACAGGACCTACCATCTGCTGCAGAAGAAGAAGAAGAAGAAGAAGAAGAGATAATTGAACCTCAAGCAGTGCTGGAAAAAAGAGTACAATACCAAGGGCAGCTACCCTTAGTTCAAGTGAGGGTGCAGTGGTCTCATTTACCAGCAAACAACCCCACGTGGGAATACCTTCCTGATCTACTAAAGCAGTTCCCTCGAGCTATTAGCCTTCTTTAGCATTCTTGGGACAAGAATGGTCTGAAGGGGTAGGGATTGTCACGACCCTAGGGGAGGAATAGGGAATATTGTAAAATGTAGGGTTAATGAGGCATTGGAAGAACTACCAGCAAGCTGTAAACGATTAATCCGTTGGGTAGTTAGAGTTGGTGAGCTAGCTAGAGGTCTTATAAAGCAATGACCTACGGCATTAGAGGGTATGTTGGAAGTTAATAACAAATTCCCTCTCTTTCTTGATTCTATCTTCTCTCTCCTATCTGTTATTCCCTTCTCCCTATCATTCGTAAGTCTGGAATTTACTGATCCTGCAAGCCCTAGTCTCAGGGCTTGACAGTTAAAGGCAGAATCTTGGGTACAAAGCCACTACCTTCACTTCGAGAAATATTTGCTGAGGTGCGAAGGGAGGAAAGCCGAAGAAAGGTTATGTTAAACCAGCTAGGTGAGTCTCCCTTAACTCACCAGAATTCTGCTCTAGCAGTTTTTAAACAAGAAGAAAGCCAGCCAAGAAACCAAGAGGAAAAAGGGACCACTGTAAACGACCATATCATACCAAAGAAACATGCTGGAAAATTCATGGAAAACTAGCCAACTAGAAGCCAAGAGGAAAAAGGGTGATTGGAAGGACTATCAATACAGCTGATGTTTCTAAAGAAGCAGGAAACAACAACCTTTGCAACGCAGGAAACAGCAACCTTAATCTATCAGAGGAGCAGATTCAGACCCTGTATAAACTACTAAATCAAGGCATACATCCTCCCCAAGTCCTCCCATGGCAGCTACTGGTTTACAAGGTAATCCCCACTGCTCTCTAAATTCCAGCAAACTCTCTAAGAATATTTGGATAGTGGATACAGGTGCATCAGATCATATGGCTTGTTCAGCCCTCTTTATGACAGAATACACCCCTTGCTGCAGTCCTATAGATGTTTCAATGGCTGATGGCACCACCTCTCCAGCCAAAGGACAGGGAACAGTTGATATATCTGGTATAAAACTCACATCAGTCTTGCATGTACCTGGTTTAAGATGCAATTTACTGTCAATCCATAAAATTACAAAAGATATGAATTGTTGTGTGACCTTTTTTCTTTCATATCACTTATTTTAGGACCAAGTATCGGGGAAGATGATTGGCAATGCTAAGGCTAAGGATGGGCTTTACTACCTGACCGCAGATAGGGTTCCTTCTTCCACAAATAAGGCTGGTTTGACAGCCACAACCGATGCCAAGTTGTTATTATGGCATAATCGTTTAGGTCACCCAAGTTTTCCTCATCTTAAATTCTTGTATCTGCATTTTTTCATCAATAAAAATCAAATTTTATCATGTGAACAGTGTACCATGGCCAAACAATCCCATTCTCCACATCCAATTCAACCCTATAAGTGATCTAAACCATTCCACTTAATTCATAGTGATATTTGGAGACCATCTAAAAACCCTAATATTTCTGGTTCTAAGTGGTTTATAACCTTCATTGATGTCCATTTTAGGACTTGTTGAGTGTACCTTATGAGGGAAAAATCTGAAGCTTGTAACATCTTCAAGAATTTTCACAAACTCATCTTGAATATGTTTCAAACCTCTATCCAAATTCTTCGTACTGATAATGGTCGAGAATATTTCTCTCATGGCCTTACCATTATCTATCCGAACATGGCATCCTACATCAAAGCTCTTGTCCATACACACCATAACAAAATGGTGTGACTGAAAGGAAAAATAGCCATCTACTTGAAGTGGCTCGAGCTATGATGTTCACTACCCATGTCCCACATTTCTATTGGGGGGAAGCAGTCCTTACAGCTTCATATTTAATCAATAGATTGCCCTCAAAAACCTCCAATTTCAGACCCCACCTAACAGTTCCAACTGTCCTTTGCTCTCTCTATCTAAATACTAGCTTTTTTCACTCTCTTCCTCCAAGAACTTTTGGCTGCACTGTGTATGTTCACAATCACCTCAACCGTACCAAATTGGATCCCAAGACACTTAAATGTATCTTCATTGGGTATTCTTCCTCCCAAAAACGATACAAATGCTATAAGCCTCTCAAACGACAAGTCTTGGTTTCCACCGATGTTACATTCTACGAAGACCACCCTTTTTATCCCTCTCCAGTTTCAGTCCCTGAGGCTCCTTCCTCTCTGCAGCCTACTCCTCTTCTTCCTCCTCTTGATTCCCATCTGCCCTTATGCTCTCAAGGGGGAGAATCTTTACCTCCTGCTAGTACTGATAGCATAATGGCAGATCATCCAAGATCTTGCCCTATTTCTCCTAATCTGTCATCCCAATTACAGCCAGAAATCGCTGAAACTCATGCTCCTAGTCCATCTCCAGCTGCTGAACACTCTGAAAATTCAGCTGAACACTATGAAAACCCTCTGGAGTTATATACTAGACATCCTAAAGGCCACTCAGAAGCTCAGCAAAACCAATCATCGCTTCCAGATGCTGGTTTATCAGAAAACAGCAATGCAAATGACTATCAGCAGTGATAATTTTGACTGGGCTATGCCAATTGCTCTAAGGAAAAGGGTAAGATCATGTGTCAAGTATCCTATGTCTAACCACTTGACTTATGCTAAATTATCCCCTCAGTACAAAGGATTTGTTGCAAGTATTGACAGTATTGCAGTTCCAAAGAATATTCAAGAGGCTATGAATGATCCTAACTGGAGAGCTGCAGCTATGGAGGAGATGAGTGCCTTGGTGAAAAATAACACATGGGAAATTACTAAACTACCCTCAGACAAAACGGTAGTTGGTTGTAGGTGGGTATTCACAGTAAAACATAATGTAAATGGAAGTGTTGAAAGATACAAGCCAAGGTTGGTTGCACAAGGGTTTACACAAACATATGGGATTGACTACGAAGAGACCTTTGCTCCTATAGCCAAACTCAACTCAATTCGGGTATTAATTTCCCTTACTATTAATCTTTTTTTTTTATCAAATGTAAATATATATATATATATATATATATATAAAAATCAAAATGTACAGTATACCCATACCCGAGACGAAAGAGGTAGCAAAACTAAAGCCCCTAAAGAAGAGCCTCGCACTGTATCAAAACATGGGGATACAAAGAAAACACAGCTTTGTATACAAAAGTTTTAATCCTATATGAAATATTCTCACTACAAGGCTTTAAATTATCAAAAACGCTCTGATTTCTAGCAACCCAAATGTGGTAGACCATGGCTACCAAAGCCATCATTTTAACACGACTCTACCAAGAAAACCCTCTGGCTTACCTCTGAATACATTTTAACGCCCTTGACAGTGTTGGCATTGTGCGGGAAAGACCCAGCCAAGCCCTGATAGAGCTTCAAATGTTCGAACTAACATGACATTGAAAGAAAAGATGTCTCAAAGACTCTTCAGCTGTGCCACACAGAGAGCATGACCAATCAATATTAAGAAACAAAAGCTTGTCCTTCGTGAGAATTTTTGCTTTGGCACACAGCCACAAAATGAAAGCTTGTCCTTCGTGAGAATTTTTGCTTTGGCACACAGCCACAAAATGAAAGCCTACTTAGGGATCAGGTTGGACTTCCACACCACTGAGAACCATCTGACTCTCTGACCCTTAGGCCTGAAATAATCATACGCTACCTTAGACCTGAAGGCGCCATTCTCAATCCAACCCGATATAATGGCCACAGCACCATCGGGGGTTCCTCCATCCTATAATAAAGAGTCCCTAATACACAACAATTTTTTGAACCCCCGATGGGGTTTCGCCATCGGGGGTTCCCCCATTCTTTGACCCTTGTTGTTAATCTTGATTGGCATCTACTTCAATTTGATATTAAAAATGCTTTTTTGAATGGTGAGGAAATTGGCAATGGAAATGTGTGCAAATTGAAAAAATCCCTATATGGATTAAAGCAATCCCCAGGGGCTTGGTTCAAAAAATTTAGCATGACTCTCAATTGTCTAAGATACAAACAAGCTCAAGCTGACCTGCCTGACCACAACGTGTTTTTAAAATCCACAGGAAAATGAAAAAGGGCCATACTAATTGTTTATGTTGATGACATTATTGTAACAGGAGATGACTTGCAGGAAATTGAAGACTTGAAAAGGCAATTGAGAACTGAATTTGAAGTGAAGGACCTAGGAGTCATGAGATACGTCCTAGAAATGGAAGTGGCTAAGAGTAAGGAAGGGCTATTCATCTCTCAAAGGAAGTACACATTGGATTTGCTAAAGGAGACCCAGATGTTAGCATGTAGACCAGTTGGTACTCCCTTAGAAAAGGGTTGGAATGTTGAAGAAAAAGAGGACACTCCTGTCAAAAAAGAAAGGTACCAAAGGTTGGTTGGTAGATTAATTTATTTATCACTTACAAGGCCAAACATAGCCTATACAGTCAGTGTAATAAGTCAATACATGCATCTTCCTACTCAAAAGCATATGAATGCAATGTTTTACGTTCTAAGATACCTCAAGAGAACGCCTAGGAAGGGACTGATGTTTCAAAAGACTGATGAAAGAGGAATTGAATGATTTGTGGATGCTGATTGGGCTGGTTCTCGTGAAGATAGCAAGTCCACTTCAGGTTACTGCACCAAGTTGTGGGGTAATGTGGTTACTTGGAGGAGTAAAAAGCAATCTGTGGTAGCTCACAGCAATGCTAAGGCCGAATCCCATACCATTGCTCAAGGAATATGTGAAGTAATTTGGTTAGAAATGATGATGGAAGACTTAGGAATACCTTTATCTCAACCAACAAACGTATATAGTGATAGCAAATCTACTATCAGTATTGTGAAGAATCCAATTTAGCATGATCGGATGAAACATGTAAGGATTGATAGGTATTTTATAAAGAGGGAAATCGAGAAAGGAGGAATCAGCTTATCCTATATTCCTACCACCAATCAAGTAGTTGATGTCTCTACAAAAGCAGTTGCAAGATTAGGGTTCAAGTTACTAATTGGCAAGTTGGGAATAACTTGTATCTATTCTCCAACTTGAAGGCGAGTGTTGGAGAACTCGACAATTCAAAATCAAAAAAGAAGGTTGTGAAGATTATCAAGAAGCTGGTAGATAAATCCTTAAGTTTAAACGTTGTATTTTAGATTTGTAGTTATTGTTGTAATTTGATTTATTTCCTAAGTTTTAGGAGATAATTCCTAGAAAATAGATAGCTTATCTTCTCCTAAATTATAGGAGAAAGATTAGGAACCAGATTGTATATATTCTCACACTCATACATGGAATATTATTCAAGTTTTTCAGTTATTCACAACTTGTTTCAGTTACCAAGAAATCCAAGGACAACTAATAAATCATGATGAAGTAACATGGGAACAACACATTGACTCATTCGTGATGCCGGCTAAAAATCACGCCGAAGATGAGTTGGACCAGGATCCAAATCCTGCAGAACTGGTTGGAGTTAATTTAGATAGTACTGGTGGAACCTATTTTTACAGTGCACCAGAAATTGAGGAATGGTGGCCAAAGATTGATAAAAAGGCTGACATATGCAGCTTAAGGGATGTCTTATTTGTGCTATGGCACCCATTTGGAACAGCTATGGAGAGGCATATGTCACGGCTCTCCTGTGAATTTGGTACGCTCCTAGTCCGGAATGGATTAGGAGATGATTTCAATAAAAACATAACAGAGTGAGGGAGAAAGAGAGTGAGAAGGAAGAAAGTGTGTGAGAGAGAGAGAGAGAATGAGAAAAGCAACAGAAGGAAGAAGTAGTTTCTGGTATTCAATTCAACGATAATTCCCCAGCATAGCTTAGGAGAATATATATACAACTGATAGGGTGTAGGTGCTGCCATAGCAAATCCCTTCCCCATTCGATTATAACCTACCTTTTGTCCTATTCTACCCCCTCCAAGTGGGGAATCTTACTGCTTTACTAGCTAATACTAATAGAGGAATTACAGCAATAAAAGAACAAATTTACAGCAATAAAGGAATTACAGTAGTAAACAAAAAAATTAAAATTTTGCTACTCTAATTCGTTATCCAAATGAGCCTTCTGTGACAATTCCCCCTCCCTTACACCTTTCTTGTCCTCAAGAAATGCTGAGGAGGCTAGCAGCCCTTGGGTATTGTTTCGAGCAAATTAGGCAAGTATTCCCAAGTGTTGCTTCCTGTTGTTCCATCCTGCCACTTAACTAGCACTTGGATGAGTGGAACTCCTTGGTTGTAAACCATCCTTTTGTCCAAAATAGCTTTCAATTCTTCCACCCCACCCGCCTCCTTAGGAATTGTGGGCATTGTTGGGTTCACCTATTCAAATCCTGCTATTTTCTTTACTAAAGAGACATGGAAAACCAGGTGAATATGGGTTCCCTCCATAAGCTATGGACGGTAAGCCACCTTTCCCACCCTTTCTAGTATGGAAAACGGACCAAAATACTTGGGAGCAAGCTTTGAGACCGACCTGAGTAATAGCCTTCAAGTGGGGTTGCCTTAATCTCAAGTATATCTTCTCTCCTACCTCAAATTCTCTATCACTTCTCCTCTTATCCTCAACTTGCTTCATCCTATTTTGAGCTGAGCTGAGGCCAACTCTTGCTTCAGTTGTTGCAATACCATCCTCCTCTACTACGAGTATTCTTCTACTGAGATTGCAGTGGGATGCTCTCCTATAGCCAACAATAGAGGAGGCTTGTATCCGAAGAGAGCCTCGAATGGAGACATTTTCAGGGAGAAGTGGTGGTTAGAGATGTACCACCACTAGGCCAAGGAGAGCCATCTATGCCAGCTCTTGGACTGCAAGATGCAGATACACCTTAAATAAGTTTCCAAGTGTTGATTTACCCGCTCAGTATTCCCCATCTGTTTGGGGATGATAGGCGGAAGACATATTCAACTTAGTGCCCAACGCCCTCATAAGCTCCTTCCATAGGATGATTGTAAAAATCTTGTCACGATCAGAGATAATTATCTTAGGAACCCCATGTAAAGCTACCACCTGATCCACGAAGATCCTAGCCACTTCTTGGGTTGTATAAGGATGGGTCAGTCCTATAAAGTGAGCAAACTTGGTGAATCGGTCCACAACCACCAATATGTCATCTTTCCTTTCTAACTTAGGCAACCCTTCAATGAAATCCATGAAGACACTAGACCAAGCTTGCTCAAGCACTGGTTATAAGAGCCCAAGGTAGGCCATATTCTCATTCTTGCACCTCCTGCAAATGCCACATCCTAACACAAACTTCCTTACCTCTGCCCTCAGCCCTTGCCAATGAAAGAGTTGCTTCACCCGAAGGTAAGTGTTATGGATCCCCAAGTGTCCCCCCACTAGAGATTCATACAATGATTGCAGGATCCTCCTCTTGAGATCTTCATTACCCCCAATTACAATCCGGCCATGATATCTCAACATTCCATCCACCAATGTATACCCCTTCAACCCCCTCAGTTCCCACAGCTACCTTTTCCAGTAATTCCCTCACTTTTTCATCTCCTTCATAACTTTCTATCACCTATTGGCACCATTCGGGAATGACAATGGTTATGGCTGTCGCACTTCCCCCCTCATGACACCTTGAAAGTGCATCTGCAACCACATTTTCTTTTCCTTTTTTGTACTGTATTGAGTAGTCCAAGCCCATCAATTTGGCCATGCCCTTCCTTTGCAACTATGTTTGTAGTTTTTGTTGTAACAGAAACTTCAAACTTTTGTGGTCCATCTTTATTATAAACCTTCCCACTTCCAAGTAATGCTTCCATTTATCTATAGCCATCAACACTACTAGAAACTCCTTCTCGTATATGCTATAATGCTAAGCCAAGCCCCGAATGTTTAGGGCTTAAGGCTTGGCTTAAGAATGCCAATGGCCTCCCTTCTTGAGCCAGGACCGCCCCTATACCACTCCCACAAGCATCTGTCTCAAGGACAAAGGGCTTACTAAAGTCAGGCAGCCCTAATACCGGTACCCCACTCATAGTTTCCTTCAACTTCTCAAAGGCCTCTTCTGCCTCAAGTCCCCAGCTGAAATTCCCCTTCTTCAGCAATCACGTTAGGGGTTTGATAATGATCCCATAGTTTCTAACAAACCAGCGATAGTATCCAGTAAGTCCTAGGAACCCCCTCAAAGCTCTCACTAAATTAGGCCTCAGTCAGGACAACATAACTTCCACTTTTTTTTGGATCAGTGCTAACCCCCTCTTTGGATATGATGTGTCCCAAATATTCCACTTGCCCTTAACCAAATGCACACTTAGATTTCTTAATAAAAAGCTGGTTGGATCTGAGAATATCCAGAGTGGTCCTAAGGTGAATTAGGTGTTGGTCAAGGGAAGGGCTATAGATGAGTATATCATCAAAGAACACAAGGATAAACTTTCAAAGATAGGGCTCGAATATTTTGTTTATTAAGGATTGAAAAGTGGTTGGGGCATTAGTGAGCCCAAATGGCATCACTAAGAATTCAAAATGCCCGTGGTGAGTCCTAAAAGCTGTCTTATGTATATCTTCCAAACTCATCCTAATTTCGTGGTATACTAAACACAAATCAACCTTTGAAAAGAATTGGGCATGGTGAAGTTCATCTAAAAGGTCTTCCACCAAAGGTATAGAGAATTTGTCTTTGATGGTTATGGCATTAAGTTGGTGGTAGTCCCCACAAAATCGCCATGATCCATCCTTTTTCTTGACTACTAGAACAGGAGAAGCAAAGGGGCTTTGGCTAGGTCTAATGATGGATTGTTGGAGCATTTCCCTAACCATTTTCTCTATTTCATTCTTTTGAAGTGGAGGATATTGATAGGATCTCACATTAACGAGTTCAGTATTTGGTTTTAAATGAATTGTATGGTCAAATGATCTTAGAGGAGGTAGGGATTTAGGTTCCATGCAAAGGTCCTCATATTCTACCAACAATTCATTAATACAATCCAAATGATTTACTTGGTCAAGAAGTTCCATGGGTGAACTGACAGTCAGGTACGCCTTTCCGTGACGACCTTGGAATTCCTCAATTGCTACGATGGAGAAGAGACTAGCCAACTAACTCCATTTTCCTTTAAGTACCCTCTGCAACCTCTTCCTTATTATCATCTTGCATGTCCCAACCTCCTTACCCCTTGTCAATATCATCTTCCTTCCCTCCTTTTTGAATGATACCTCTATCCAGTTAAAGTCAAAGCTAATTGAGCTTACCCCTTTCATCCAATCCACCCCCAAGACTGCATCACAACCCCCCAACTATAACAACCTTAGGTCTGCTTCAAATTTTTCCCCTTGCATCTCCCAACAAAACCCATTACAAGCCGAGCTACTCATCACCCTTTGGCCATTAGCTACAGTCACACTCAAGGGTGGTGTCCCTATGAGTTGACATTTCAATCTTTTGGCCATACTTTCATCTAGAAAGCTACACGTACTCCTACTGTCAATTAAGATCATCAGGTCGTTTCCCTTAATTTGTCCTTCTAACTTGATTATTTTGTTGTTGGCTACCCCTTTCAAGGCATGAATGGATATTTTTCCATTATCCTCCTTTGCCCTTTCCTCACAATCATCTTCTTCTGTTAACTCTTGGTCAGTTTCCTCCTCCCATTCTAGCAATAGTATCTGCCTCTTACACTGATGTCCCGCATGATACTTCTCCCCACACCGAAAGCACAAACCCACTAATCTCCTATATTCTCTTAGTTGCTCTCCAAAAGGAGCTGGGTTAGGGCCTACCACCCCCCTTCACCCCACTATTTCCCTTTACCAGATCCCAGTTAGGGTTCCTTCCAACCACACTGGATGATCCTACCACCATTCCCTTCGTTTGCTACCTCTGCTTCCTCATTAAGGCTTTTACCACCAACTCCGGCAACCTAGCATTCTCTGAAGTTTGCTCCACCGACTGAGGTCTCAACACTTTCACCATTGGCCTGAACTCATCATTGAGACCACTCAGATAGCTCGACACAAAGTAGGTCTTTGATAGGTGATGATTATGTTGGATCATGAGAGATCTCAACTCCTCAAAACGTTTTTGGTAGTTCTCCACACCATCAGTTTGTCTCAATTTGTTGAACTCTTCTATGATGTCCACCATACTTCTCTCCCCAAACCTTTCACATAACCTTTTAGAAAATTCCTCCCATGTGTAAATCCTCCCTTGTCTAATGCTCCCTTGGTACCAGGCGTCAACCACCTTATTGAAATAGGTTGCAGCCAATGGTACTCTCTGCCTCTTAGGGATGCCATACCACTCAAACATCCTTTCACATTTCCTCAGCCATCATCGAAGATTGACTCCCTCAAATGTGGGAATCTCCATCTGGGGCATCGGAAACCCCAGATGTTGATGATTTACAGGGCCTTCCTAACCCCTATCCATCAAACCTTCTAACTCCTCTTCAGGGTCCACCTCAATCTCCGAGGTACTCTGTCCCCTGTTCATCCTATTCCTCTGTAGGATTAGTTCTCTAGGTGGGAAATTAGGGGACAATCTTACCGAGTTTTGGGGAGCAAACATGACCATGAACTGTTGCATTTGTGTACCCAGTTCATCTCACACCCGTGCAATGGAACCTTCTAGCCGCCGCTCCAATCCATCCATGTTGCTCTCCACTCAGCGATCCAATGCCATGATCGCTTCGTGACTCCAGGTGGCCCCTAATTCCAACTAATCAATCCGATTTTGGCATTCGGACATGGCCGAGCTGGCTTATTGCAGTTGGGATTCTAAGTTCTTAATGCAGGTCCCCTCTGCCATCGTCTTCTTCCTCAAAAACCAACCAAGGAAAGGTGGCTCTAATACCAAATTGTCATGGCTCTTCCATGAATTTGGTACGCTCCTAGTCTGGAATGGATTAGGAGATAATTTCGATAAAAACAGAACAGAACAGAGTGAGGGAGAAAGAGAGTGAGAAGGAAGAAAGTGAGAGAGAGAGAGAGAAAAGCAAGAGACGGAAGAAGTAGTTTCTGGTATTCAATTCAACGATAATTCCCTAGCATAGCTTAGGAGAATATATATACAACCGGTAGGGTGTAGGTGCTGCCACAATAGATCCCTTCCCTATTCGATTATAACCAACATTTGGTCCTATTCTACCCCCTCCATGTGGGGAATCTTACTGCCTTACTAGCTAATACTAATAGAGGAATTACAGCGGTAAAAGAACAAAATTACAGCAATAAAGGAATTACAGCAATGAACGAAAAAAATTAAAATTTTGCTACTCTAATTCGTTGTCCAAATGAGCCTTCCGTGACAGCATATTGTTCTTTCTAATCTTAAACAAAAGGGTGAACTTCCTCCAGCATAGGTTGTTGAATTTCTACCTGCCACTAAACAACTCCAACATGCTTTTCCTCCGCGGATGGAATATGAATTGTCATAGTTCTTTAGCTATTTAGGAGTGGAAAATTGAGAAACATGTGTTCGTTGACGCCCTTATGCCACCAACTGAGGGATATCACAATCATTTGTTTTTTCAAATATATTCAAGGAAGGAGAATAATCTTGCATCGTGTGTGGAAGGGATAATGCTTGCTATTGGTGGTCGCTATGACTACCTGCTTCATCAAATGTGGACTAGTGATTACAAATCAATTCATCTAGGTATTGTTGGGGTCAACCTTGCCCTTGAGATAATAATTCAGCATTCTTCTGTGGATATTAAACCATTTAGATATGATGGAAGCATTAGTGTACTAGTTTATTCTAGAGGAGGTGTTGGGTTACTGGAAGAAAGCATGGAACTAGTCACCGAGCTGTGGGAGAAGATCATTAAGTCTGAACAGAGGGACACAGAGGGACTGCCATACAGTTGGGAAGATGTTAAAAGAAAAGGTTGCTACCAAACTACTTGTTGCTACAACTCACTAGCATATTTTTTGTATGAAGGTCCAAGAAATTACTAGGACTTACGAATCAATGGGACAAGAGAGCCTTCGCATGGAAATCTGAGGAACTACATTTTACAAGTCCAGGAAAAGCAAAAGAGAAAGAACATAAAAGCAAAGAGAAATAGGGCTAAAAGGAAAAAGAAAGATAAAACAGATAGTGAGGATTGGAATTGGAAGAAAAAACAACAGCTTAGTAGTAATAAGTTTCTTGGGGACAAGAACCCTTTCAAGGAGGGGGAATTTGTCACATTCCAAGGGCAATAATTGTAATTTTCTTTTCCTTTCTACTATAGATATTTGCCCTTAGCTATAGGCGATTATGATTTCCAGTTGTACTGCACATGAGTGCATGGGCTATGAGGCCATATGGTTGTACTGCACATGGGTGCATGGGCTGTGAGGCTATAAATAAACCACAGCTAGAGGAAGGGAATTCATGTTGAGAAATGAAGTGAATATTTTCTATTATCTCTCACTTTCTGATATCTTTCTCTCCCTTTCTCTTGAACATTCTCCTTCTTTCTTGTTGTCTCCCTCCCTTTCATCTGAACTCTCCCTCCAAATTCTACTCTCTTGCTCTCTTAATCTTCTCAATTCCCTTTCTAAACCCTACCCCAACCCTAGGGCGTGACAACAAGTTGCAGATTGTACTATCATTTAGTCAAGAAGAAACATCAATAGATACACCCTATTAGGAAACTCAAGCCTTTGTATATGTGCCTCCAACCCACTAGTAGATATTCCATGCCCACAGGCACCAATTAACAAACAAAATATATCTCCTGAGAAAAGAAGATAATTATACGAGGTGGGTTAAATGGTCATTGGTATGAGTATAAAGATGTACATGAAGTCATGGATTTGGAGAAAGAACAATGAGGGTAAAAGATGTAGAGGAAAGCATGGAAAACTTGGTGGGAGCCATTACATAGAAGTGATGAGGGTCTAATAAAAGATAAAGCCATAAATAGGAATGATTAGCAAGATAGAATTTATGTATTGTAGACAACCCTACATGATGAGATTAAAGTGATTTAAGGCTTGATATGTTGTAGTTGTTGATGGAATATTGAATAAAGAGAAACACAGTTGATTCACAATCATTCTTCTTTGGATTAAAGGTATTTTCTGAAATCTTTCAATTTGAAGACATGTCTTTGCCTTAATTTATTGAACATAATGATAACCATTAACCAATAACCATAACCATAACAATGATGATGATGACGATGACGATCATGATCACAGGAAAGTGTATTATTTCCACTTTGTACTGAACTATTATACTTAACTCCTAATCAACTTTTTAGAAGGTGGTTTTCTGTTGGGACATGATACCTTGTCCAAATCAGTCCTTCTCTTCTTTTATACAGTTTTTGACCAAACCAAACCATGTAAAGGGAAGCATTTCCCCTCCTCTTCATTGTGATTTGTGAGTGGAAGGAGATAAGTTTGTGCATACTTTATCAGATCATGCTTAAAATTCAATTAATACAAAGGCAAAAAACTACTAAGCATCGAGAAGGTCCTTACCTCATTGCTGTTCTCTGACTTCCCTTTATCACCAAACAAACAAATAAATGTATGTTTCCGGTATGTTGATGTGCTAGAGGTCACCTTGCGAGATGTCTTAGAGAATTGCTTGGTGTTAGTCGGAGTAATACATAACACACCAGGTGGACTGCTCAAATGATATGAATTTCTAGAATTGAGGGCCAGCTGGCATGAAGTGACTTGAATGCAACTCATCACATCAAAAAGCTCAGTCACCTCAGAAACCAAACATAAAGCTCAAACAATCCAAGGATACACCCTTCAGGTAACACTGCAAATCAAATTATGATGATAAAACCATTTTCAACTCCAGACCAAGAGCATGTTGTAAAGCTAAACTCGCGCCCTTTATATAACTAATTCAGACATAATGAGAGCAGGAAGTAAAAACCTGGTATGGGAACCAAATTGCAAAGGGGATTGCAGTTTCAATCAATACACCTAAAGAAATTTCTGTAAGTATGCCTCAAGGTACTCATTGTAACGCCATCATTTGTAAGCAAATCAAAACGTATAATGTAAAGGAAAATCACATAAAAAATTAATATCAAAATCCTGCATTTGATTGATTATAATACTTTAGTAAAATGACTAAAAACAAAGAAAGTGTGAAACTATAAAATTTCCATATACATCACACTATATTCTTGGTGCATCACACCATCTAAAAAAAAAGAAAACTGCAGTCAACTTTTAAGTTGTTCCATTTTCAAAGAAAAACAAAGGCAGACCAAGAAATTATATTTAGGACTCAAGTCTCACTGCATCAAATTGGGACACGTATGTGCAGCTAATTATTTAAACCTTTGAGTAACGGGAGACTTGTACACTGGATTGATTGACCGATTAATCTCCCAGACTGAAGGCAACTGGCTTTCAATAAATTTTCAACAGTCACATTTTCAAGGGTCTTTAGATTCCTGAATTCTGTTTCAAAGTCTTCCACTTACTAATTAGAGATATGAGATCCTAAAAGATGCCAATTGGTACTCTTTGAGAAAACAAAAACAAAAACTGTCGGAATGTAGCAGATCTAATTTGCACCAACAGGAATCCCATGAAACAGTTAGAAGGCAAGATGAAGCAGAAAATAAACACAAGCAAAAGCAACTAGAGGAAGCAAGGTTTCTTCTGTAAAAGTATGCAAAAGCCAAGCCAAGGCAGACCACTATCTCCCTGCAGCTCTGACACACACACACACAAAGGGGTGGCAATTCGTGTTCAGTGTCATTTTAGTGTCTTGTCATCTCCAGCTTTTAGTATAACAGAAAACAGGTTAACAAGAACACAACACAATTATTAAACGTCTCACAAACTTAAATATGAACACAACCCATATATTACACCCGAAACTGTGAGTATAACAGAAAACAGGTTAACAAGAACGCAACACAATTATTAAACGTCTCACAAACTTAAATATGAACACAAGCCATATATTACACCCGAACCACAACATGACCCATTTAACAAAAACTCATAACAAGATTAATAACACAACACTACATGACACATTAACCTGTATAAACTAATTTATAAAAAATAAACGTTCTAGTATAAAAAATAACATTACATAATTTACATAAAAAACATTCAACAAATTAAGAATCAAATGTAATATAAAACAACATCAAAGTTATATCTTATTTTTTTATAATTTTAATTATTGTATATTTATTTATTGTGGGTTAGATAGGTTGGTAAAATGGGTTACACGGGTTAAACGAGTTAAATGCGTACGGGTGACACAATTAACACGACTAACCCATTTCATAATCGTGTTAATTTTGCGTTTCACAGGTCAACCCGCCCCCAATACGATTGTGTCCGTGTCAGATTTGTGTCTACCTGCTTAACTCAAACCCAAACCCATTAATTTCACGCTAGCTTCAAGTCGCATTCGCGTGTCGTGAACAAAATTGGCGCACACATAATACATCTATATTGAGAAATTTAATTTTCATTTCGATATAGAGAATGATTTACTAATTAAACTCAATAAAATTAAATTAAATCATGGCGTACCCAATAAGGGCTTCAATCGGTCGGCGACTGGGAGATGCAAGAGGCGGTGGCCGATGGTTCTGCACGGCGACGCGTGACAGAGGGACCGTCGCCCAGAGCGGAAGTTCACGGCGGAGGAAGGCGGTGGCGATGGGGTTGCGATGGCGCGGTGAAGGAAGTGCGGTTGTGGTGGCGGTAGCCTTCGCCGTTGCTGGCTGGAAAACACGCGACAGAGAGAGAGAGAGGTCCAGAAAAGGACTTGGGCGATAGGCGGAGTGTGGATTTTGTTTCTTTTTTTCTTTTTTGTCTTTATTGGTATATATATATATATATATATATATATCCTTTCCTTCATGGGCTAAGCCCTAATGAGTTTCCAGAATTGAGGTGGCCCAACTGAACCCAATGCTCACTTGGGTTGCTTTTCCAAAACTTTGGTTGCCTTTGCTCGGCTAGCCCAACGTCAAATGACGATAATATATTTATTTTTTGTTTTTATTTACTATTTTTATATTGATATAGGTTTCTATAAATCACAATTAGCATAATCTTTAAATAAATAAGATTCCATTTAATTTATTCAATTTATTTTCTTTCTCTATCGTCCTTGTGCGACGCTCGATGTTCATGTCCTCGATCGCAGCTGGGGAGGTAAATCGCAGGTATAAGACTTCATCTTACTACACAGAGCAAGAATCAAACTCACGACCCACCGATTTGACACCGATATATCACTTACCCAATCACCCGAACTATACCTTCGAAGTTATTTAGGGTTTGATATAGTATTAAAATATAAAAAATCAATTATGAGTTTGTTAAATAAGAGCAAGGAACCAATTATTAGGTCACCTTAGATTGCTACGAGATCCAAAATGGATAAAGAATCTGATGTGCCATGAGATAAAAGAAAAAAAAAATAAAAATAAAAAATCGGGCTAACCCAAAAAGCCATGTTGATATCACCAACTAGCTGCAGGAGACTTGCAAAAGTCTCTTGCAGAAGCCAACCACTGGAGACTTGTAGAAGTTGGCCACGAGACACCTACGAAAGTCTACCACGGAAGCCGCAAGGCTTTTCAACACGCAGGCTAAGCAAGTAAAGGCATAGGTAGTGCAAGGACTTGAGCAACAAGAAGCGAGGAGCGACAACAAGGCAAGACGAAGCACAAGCAGTGGATTACATCTACACATATATAAATATATGTACATATAATAATATATAAATTAACAGAAGATGGAAGGCAGTGAAGGCGCACATGTGGTGCAACGACGGAGCATGGTTGCAGAAAACAGGGACGCTTAGGCGTGGCCATGGCTGACAACAATAGGGATATCAGTGATATTATATAATTGTTATGATCATACATATCTATGTGCCTAATTTAGTGACACATGAGATATGTATATATCATATATGAAATTTATCAACTCAAAATGTATGAGGAGGATATCGTTTGCGATCCAATAATCACTTAATGATAAATATTTTGTTGAGATAATATGACAATAGAATGTATATTCCATAGAGATTGTGTCATATTAATCAAGTAGGATTATAGGATTTGGTCATATGATGAGATCGAGAGATTTGACTTACTGACCGTGATTTCATATTACTACAAGAATTTGAGAGATTTATCTACACACATAAATGTGGGTAAAAATTATCTTATGTAACAAGTATAATTTTCCCTCACACATAATCCAAATGTCAATATGTGTGGGTAAAGTTTAATATATTACTCACACATATATGTCTAGGTAAATATTTCTATATGTGTATGTATTTTTATGTCAGGAAGTTGTAATAGTGACATGGCTAATGACATGACTTTAATTGGATGATGATGTGGCATGACACGTGTATTTGTTTATGTATAAGTAAAGTTAAGATTATTTGTGGGTAATACTATAAAAAATAATTTTCATATATGTGGGTAAAAAAAATATTATGTATGGGTAATAATATAAAAAAAATTTGAAAATGTGCAGGTAAAAAAAAATATAATGTGGGTAACAAACATATTATGTGTGGGAAATAATATAAAAAATAATTTTTGTATAAGAGGATAATTTTCATAATGCTAATTTTCTTACATAAATGTGTGTTTATATGGATTTTACATTATTTTAATCTTATTTTGTAAGAATCTAGCAAATGATATTATTTGGAAAATTTGGACCTAAAAAGAAAAAAATATATATTATAAAGTTAATATCAAAATTAATATTATAATATAAAATAAATAAATAAATATTTTAAATCATTAATATTATAATATAATTAAAGTTATTATATTAAATATTATATATATTATATTATATAATATATTAAATTATAATATTTATATATATTATATTTTATATTACATTATCTATATATGTAATATTATAATAAGATAACTATTATATATAAATTATTATTAAATAAGTCTATGACAATGGCGTGAATTGGACTTGGCTAGGGCGGCCATGTCATATATATATATATATATATATAATAATATGTGAAGGTAAGGCGAGTGAAGGAAAAAGAGTCTCTAGACGGTACACATTGGAAAGGAAATGAGATTGAAGGCAAGGAATTGAGATCTAGACAGAGAACTTTTTCTTCCTTTCAATTTTAGTATTTATTTTTATTTTAATAATGTCTAACTAATTTATTTTAGTTAGGGTTTAGATGGATTTTAATTCTGAAATTATGTGAGTATTTGTTTTGTTCGATTCAAAACTCGATTATTATTTGCGTGAAGAATTTATATTGTTATGTTTAATACTTTAAAAGATTGATCACCTTTTAATGATTTATGCATGACTGACTAAAGGATTGTTATAAATTAGATCTATAGACAATATAAATCAAATGCTTGACTATGAGATCTAAAGATGATTAGCTCATGTGTGAGAATCGAAGAAGCTTAGTGAGTCAAATCTACTTCCGAAATTAGAGGTTTCCAAAGAACTTAATACTTATTTATTCCATTGATATCTGTTCAGAAATCTGAAAATGAAATTGAATTAATAAATAATTAATATGACTTGAAAAAGTTTATTAATTAATTGAGAGAAATCCATCATCACATGCAAATAATTATAAAATACTGTAAGGGTATTTTTAGTTTTGAATCGGATTGAATAGATAATTACATGACCCAGATTAAATGAAATCTAAACCCTAGTGCATTCATTAATTAATTTTTCTCTCAAAGAATTCAGTTTTTTATTTATTTTTCTTTTTATTTATCCGATTAATTAATTAATTAGTGTGATCTAGTTCTCGTGGGATCGACACACTTTTTATCACTATATGTATATTTGACTAGGGTACACTTGCCAGAAATTAATTGTGCATAAATCACACATCATTCATCTTCGTGGTGTCGCTGCTCTCCTGACCTCTAAAAGTGCAGGTTTGAGGAGCAAACCGACCCAGCTCGCCGTAGATCTCTTCCGGCTTCTCTTTCCCCTAGAGAAGGAATTCTACCTAGAGGTCGAGGGGCTCTCACGAGTGGAACGACCCCTGCTTGCATCTGTGCGGCTTGGACTTATGCTTGGGCCAGCTCCGTAACCGCGTCAATGGGCTGTATGACGGTGTTCTCCAATGCTTCTTGACGTTGCTGCCAAGCCAGCCTTACCTCTATCTTAGAGGCAGGGCCCACAGACGAGAAAAGGCACCATCCGAGGACATTGGGGACAGATCCAGCCATATGGGGTATAGAAGCGGATGCAACCGCGCCCCCAACTCGTGGAATTTTCGACAACTGGTTAGCATGGTTTGCAGATGGGTTGGTCATCACCTCATAACCTCTCGTATTTCTCATTTTCGGCATTGATATTGACCAGAGCGGGCCCTTCTTCTAGCACCAAAATGTCGATGTTCGGAATTGGTTGACCGTGATTCATTGGCCCGCACTGAAGAAGAGAAAATGGGTTGTCTGGTTCGATTTATTGACTTGTCGGCCGGTCCCTGCAATATACTCCGATGCTCAAGTAAGTGAATGAGTAAGTAAAAAATGTAGAGTATTGGCAAGTTGAGAAAAAAAAAAAAACATATCCTAGCTCTGAAAAGAGTTAGCTGATATATAGAAGGGGATGAGATTTCCTCCAGCCTGTGTTGTACGTCCGTAAGTTGTGGGACAAAATATCCAGTGCCGGCGAAAATGCCCATGCAACAACAAGGTGCCGATAAGACCCTCATTAATGTGGATGGGATCCGTTAGTAATGAGAATGGGATCTAAAGCGAACGCGTGAAAATCCAGGTGTGGCTGTAATGATGCTGCTGCAAGAGCTAAATGGGACTGACATGAGCCGATCGAATGGGCCGAGAGAATGGGGCCAGATTGGGCTGGAATAATCCAGCTGGGGCGACCCCTAGTTCGTTTATATTCTCTGGCATATGACCCTTTCGTCGAGCGAGTTGATCTGATAGACCGACGAACTTGCGAAAGTGGCTGGGAGCTCGCTCGAAATGTAGTTAGGAGCTCGCTCAAATAGGCTGGCAAACTAGGGGTATTTCTAGGAGCTCGCTTTGATTTGCGATCTGAGCTTGGGCTCTGGCAATGTATGAGCTTGCTTCGACGAGCTCAGTTTGGGGTCTACTGGGTCTTATGCAATTGGGTCGACCTGCTAGGTTGAACCCAGCCCATAAGGAGTAGAGCAGGAAATACCTGCAACACTAACCTTTAGATTTTCAAGTCATTTGTGAATTCAAGCCGTCCAAGTGTCTGGCCTCTAACTCGTGATATGCGGCATACCTCCATTGGCGAGGAGAGCGAAATGAGAGTGCTAGCTCCTTCTTCTTTTCGCGGTTTGTGTACGGACAAAAAGAACACCCTCGTTTCGAATTGATGCCAAAAGAAAAGAGAGAGAGTGAACGACAATTGTTTTTCAACTCTTGAAAATCACACAAAATAATTTCATAATTTGGACAACCCTTAAAGGGGTATTTATAGAGGAGTTATAGGGTTTCTTAAAGCCTAATGGATATGGGTCGTCCCATTTATTCTAGTCCAATTAGAAACTAAATTAAATGGGTTTGTCATAGTCCAACTAGAAACTTAATTAAGCGACTCAAATCCAATAATAAGTTTAAATAAATATTTGGTCTAAATCTAATTTAATCCAAATATAATATTTAAATATTAATATTTAGTCTAAATCCAATTTAGCCCAAATATAATATTTCATTTAATATTTAGTCCAAATCTAATTTATTTCAAATATTAATTTAAGTACAAATATATTTTATTTCCTATTTGTCAGTCCAACAAATAGAAAATTATTAAATTAGAAATTCCTTCATAATTTAATCATTTGTCATTTTAGAAAACTCTTTCCTTTATGATTACCCTCATCATATCGACGTCATTATATTTAGCGAAGTGTCCCACTTAACCATACACCCACTCTTCTGGTTTAAGTAAGGGACCGTACCTATTGCGAATGACTCATTAGGCTTTCGAATATGTTGACAATGTGTCGGTATGAACACATAAGATAAGATTAACCTTTAGCAAGGCATCATGACTACCCATTATTCAAAAGTATTCATAATCCGTAAACAATTTTTCACGAGCATGATTACCATGTAATTTGATCCTCTCGTCAATGTTGATAGAATTAAATAGTTATGGCAACAATATCCAATAAGGGGTGAATTGGTATATAAAAAAAAAAATCTTTAAAAATATTCTTTTGATAAAATGGAGATGTTGTCTATGAAGACCACGACTTCGTTAGATCTCAGGACCTTGAAATGACACTATGAGGTATCTACTGTATAAAGACAATCTCATCTTGACAATGGAGAACACAAGATTAAAAGAAATTTGAAATCCTTTTCAATGAAAGGTTAAAGTGAGGAATATAGAGATGCTTGAAAAGAAAAATAAACAAAAAATACAAGCACAATAGAACACAAGGATTTATAGTGGTTCAGCTTAAATAAGCCTAACCACTACCTTAGCTCCTCATTAAGGATTTTCAAACAAAACACTGTAACTCTCATATCACACCAGATAAGCCATCTAGCACTAAGCTAGGAAGATACAAACCTATTGCTTAAACAAGTAAGCCTTCTAGTAAAGCTAGGTATCATAAAAACCTTCTACAAGCAAGGTAGGCCCTCCAGTAGGATAAACTAGGAAAATACAAAATGTTACAAGATAAAAGAGGGTCTGAGAAACAATATTCTCAGTTACAAGTTCTGTCAAGGATGAAAACAAGGCTCGAATAAGAATTACAAAATAAATACAATGCCTTGCAAGTAGAACTAATTTACCAACGAAACACAATAATGATTTTAGCACTTAGGAGCTTGTAGATAGATCGCTTGGATAATTTGAAATCTCCTTATGACTTGTATTTATAGCCTCTTGAAAGCCCATGTTTGAATCAAGCCATTGTAAGTGGAGAAAGCACATGAGTGAAAACGATGACCTAGTCGTTATGTGTTTCTGTGAAGCAAACAGTCGATAGATGTAAGGCATCGGTCGATAGATTAATAAAAATTCAAAATCCGATCAACAGATCATTTGAAACTGTCGACAATTCCTTATGCAAGCATTCTACTGGTCGACAGATGCATAGTGTGACGCCTCATTCTCACTTACGAGTGCCACTCGTGAACAATTACCCGAATTGCCCATCTGCCTGGCCTGAGTGAAGGGCAGACTATGTTCCAACACGAAACGCCCCAGGTGGGAACTAGGCTTCGTTCTTCCCTTCCATCAATCTAGGATTTACTAGCAAAATTAGGCATTAACCACACCGCACTTGGTTAATAAATCTCATTAAGATGCCCAATCACCATTTTATTTATTTTAATTCTTCTTCTCTCCAAGAATTCCACCGGACTCCATAAAAATCACCATTTTAATCAACCCATTGATTTTTACTAATTTTTGAGGAAAAATTCAAAATTTTCATTTTTCAAAAAATTTGACGTTTATCTCAAAAATGCCCGAAAAATCCCTTTTTTTTTTTTGAAAATTCCACTGGGGCCAAAATCAATTAGGAAATGCCCCAAAAATTCTCAAATTTTTAATTTTTTTTAAAAAAAAATGGCCGGCGAGACTTGCTGGCACGCCCGGGGGCCTTGCGATACATTGGTCACTTGGGCCTCCCATGGCCACCCGATCGCATGCCCAGGCACTCGCACCTACGCACGCGCCAGCGTGCCTGCTTACTGCTCGTCTGCTGCATGCCTGCCACTCGCGACATGCCTACTTGACTCAAAAAAATTTCTTGGCCCCTTTTGCCCAAATTTTTCCAGATTTCTCACACCTCACATATACACCAAAATACCCATTTTTCAAACAAAAATCATTTTCTCTAACACCCATGTTTTATTCCAAAATAAAATTACATCCATGGTCTTAGGCCTTCACAAGCCATTACCAACCATTAAATTACATCACATGAAGCACATACAACAAATAGGTTTTCCTGAGGAACTCACACTTCCACTCGATGCCGTAAGACTCACCTTCCCATTCAGGCACTCGCCATTACACTAGCTTTCCCCGGGTGATCCATCATGTTAGAGTTGTAGTGCCTTAGGAGGTTCATATAGTATCGTTGCCCCATGCCCAACCTTTCTTGGGAGAATATCTCAAGTTTTATCGAGGCCATATTTCAACACTACCCTCTATAGCCCTCACTTCGGAGCAACACTCCTTTAGGCGGCACAATTCTGCCCCCCAGCCAACCATCGTCTAAAATCTTGGATCTCATTCTCAATTCCGCCTGGTCTAGCCACCAGGACCCGCTGAACCTTTATATTAAAGGCATATACTACAATCAACAAGGCTTTACATCACAATCCTTGAGCCTCACACTCTCTCCATTGCCATCAGGTGCTACTACCTGACAACTTATCCTGTGTCATCAGCTGGAAACCCATCCAGAGCTACATAAGGATACTTCCTCATTTTCGCATCGACACAATTAGGACTAACACTAAACTGTGCAATTGAGAGCCTTCATGGATTTCGAACCGGGCCTTAGCCATGTGTTTAGCCTGCCACAACTCACCTCACAGGATTAGAGATCCTCATTCTTGAAACTTTCGCAGGCTTCAATATTCTCATCTCAAGGTTGGCTTCCATCTCGTAAGTCTCGCCCTCCACAGCACTTACGTAACATTCTAGAGCCATTTACTGACTCCACCAATTGACCCATCTTCTCGCATTATCGCAAAGTCACACTGGGTCCATCATCTCAATTTACCCGATCAATTTTGATTAAATTTAACCACAACTGCGTTAGTATCCTTTAGCGAGGAGCATCGCCACGCATCTTGTTATCACACCACAAGATATCACCCAATCGATTCATAAACGTTTTAACTGCCATGACAACTAAAGACACTACCACAATACTTCAACCCTCACAGAAATTTAGGTCCAGCCCAGACGTAACCTACAACACACCCCAAGTCTTCGGCATCTAACCATCTACACCGCAGACGGGTTACTCCACATAGAGGGCTGCAGTCCCTCATGTGAACTAATCGTCTATATCCAGTGGTCCCTAGAATTAGACCCGTCACCGGTAGGGATCAACCATAACGTTATTCCCACGCTAGACCCATTTCTTTTTCACGGGTTTCTTTCTCAAACATCTCAAGACGCTACAACACTTAAACATTCGTTAAATCGTTTCGACATCGCTTTACTGAACTAAAGGGCTTAACCCCCACTTGGGTGTAACACCCTAAACTCGCAGCTGAGTTGTGGGACTAACCACAGCCTTCGTCACCCTTACCATACAAACCACGGATATTTGGCCCCTGACCATCCACACAATCACTGTGTTGCCTTGTGTTTTAGGCGAACCAACACTTAGACATCATTACCTTGTTGTTCCCATACACTGACCCAACAACAGTTCCCAACAGCATGGCTCAAGTCCATCACTGATTTGCTTCACACCTGTGGTATGACTCCAGGCTTTCCGATCCCACCTCTGATATCAAACCCGGCGTGGCTACCTCGCCATGTTCGCAGCCATTAACCTTACCAAGCTTCCTACTGGGCTACTAATCCATTGGAACATTACCGTGTTTCGCAATTCCTCCATAAGACAGCTCTAGATGCCCTATCCTTTGCAGGAGACTCTCGGTCTTGCCTGACCAAATTTCCTAAGGTGTTGCTTTAGATTTTCGACATCTAATCGTCATCTGCAGTTCACTAAGTTGCTCAGGCCCATGGGCCACATGCCCTCATTGTGAGCCAACTCATTAATCCTCTACCACATGGTCCATAGCATCAGATCCGTCATGATGAGTCTTGCACTTGTAGCCTTTTGCTACTATAAATGTAACACCCCCTTTCCTAGAACTGCCCGAGAAGAGGTGCTACGGGGAAAATAAAATAAAACTAATTGATAAACTGAAATCTGATACCATGATTGAACATCTCAATCAACTGGAATAAAAACTCCGAGTCAATACAAATTGAAGAGCATAAACTTCGACTAAGGGACAATCCCTCAACTGAAATGGAAAATAGATCTAAACTGACAAAACGCTACAAAACTCAACAAACTCCTAGGCATCTTTTATCTTGAGCGGCTCCATGTACACACACTATAGACCACTACTGTTAAGCCCCGCATCAGGTACTCTCCTACTAGAACCTAGAGGGGTGAAGAGTACAAGGTGAGCTACAAAGCTCAGCAAGTAATAAGTTGGAAAGAATAATTTAGGCTGAATCGAAGAATATCGATACTGTTAAATAACTCATTGAACTTGTACTGAATAATCACTATCTGATTGCATTCATAAGAGTGTAATGCACATAAACTGTAAACTAAATGCAGGAATGCAACTTTGGTTCATAGGCCCACATAACTGTAATACATACCTGACTGATCTGAATCCTGCAAACATAAAAACTTTAAGCACCTACTGTGGGCAATAAGCCCCTAGTGTAATGCCTCGTTTTCCAGGCGCGTTATTTCTTGGGACAATCCCGGGACGATAATTTTTTTTCTTTCCAACTCATTCCTCGCATCCGTCCCAGAATTTCCCTACATTAATTTATTCTCTAAAGAGAGAATCATCACATACATACCTCAATTGCGGAATCTAGAATCGAACCTGACATCTTACTTTATTATAAATCATAAATAAAATCTTTACATCAACATTTCTTGAATTTAATCCTCAGCACGACTTAAAACATAACATACGTTCTCATATAACATTAACCCTAACTAGGGTTTATACATCCTCATTAATCTTAAGGTTATATCATCATTCCTCATACGTCATTCATCATCATATCTTACATCATGGATTTTCAAAGCGTTCAGACTTCGTAGTAGCAGGACTTAAACACATGGGCTACATCATATTCATTCATCTCATCGTTCATTCATCACGCACGTAGCTAAGTGCCATTTCATGCCTCATTCATCCTCGTACCTGCTACAATCTCCATCTGGAACGTTTGAATGTTCCAGGAGCAAAGCCCAATTAGATGATAAACCATCTAAGTAAGCAGTACAAAATCATTTTCGTGCATGTATGCAAAATGCAAATGTCTTCATTCCTCATTTCATTCCGTGAATCGACTACACCTTATGCTACCCCCATTGCTACGGCTTCCTTTCCATGCCGAGGTCAATGGTGCAGCGGTGACGATCCGCATTCTCGTTTGCACCTTAGTGCTACCCCTCATTGCTACGGCTTCCTTTCCATGCTGAGGTCAATGGGTGCAACGATGCCATCATAACTCATATGTAATGCATGACCAATAACATCATCGTGAATGTATGCACATTTCAACATCAATACATGTAAATGCAATCTACATGATATACTCACATCAATACATGACAACATGATAAATTGTTCACATAAAATAAGGTTTTGGGTTGAACCCCTTTCATACCAAGCATCTTTCATAAACTTAAATTCCAATTTGAGCAGTACAACTTACACATCAAGCATTTTCGCAAACTTAAATCCATTTGAGTAATACTACTTACCTCATACGCATATCATAACTTCTCGATTCACGTGTTAGGTTTCTAGCGAACTCAATTCAACTTCTCAACATACCCTTTTGACATAGACTTGCATTTTCTCGAAAAGTGCGCACCGCCTCGATGTGCGTGCCCAACCTCGATTCTCGTGCCAACTCTCAAAAGTTGCATCAACCTCTTCATCTCGATTTCCCCAATCATAAAATAATATTTAATCACTAAATATCCTTAATATTTCATTTTATTTCCTATTTTCCTTCATTTTTCTTCATTTTTCCTTCTAAAAATCTCAATAATTGCATCGCGACAATTTCCTCAAATCTATCTTCACAACAATTCATAATATGCTATAAACTTTCAAGGAAAAATACTGAACTTACCCGGATATTGCATTTTCACTCAAAACAAGGTTCTTTATCTCTAAAACCGAGACATCGAGAATACAAACTTCAAAACTTTTGCACGAACCTCCACAAAATTTTTTTCTAGATTTTTCCATATATTTTTCAGATTTTTCTAGCATCACACGCGCCTGCACGCGTCCCAACATGCTAGGGTGAGTGGCGGCGCGTGAAGGGGGGCACGTGACCGGCACGCGCCGGTCGTCTTCTCCAGCAACGGCCATGCCGGCGATCAGGGATGACTCCACAACTTTGAAGCCCTTGACCAGTCGATCCTCATGGCATGCCTTGGAGGCTGAAAGGAGCACCAGAGATACCTCAACCGGGCCCTTGAACTCTCGGCCAACCGACTGCCTCTCGTTTTTCAGCGAGGCTCGAAACCTCTTCAAACGGCCATGGAAATGGCTCAAACTCTCCAGAAAGCTTCTTCCTCTCATGGGCTTCAAAAGCCTCTTAATCTCGAGCTTCAATTCGTTCAGAAATAGCTTCCATTTGATGCCTCAATATCGCGAACTTTCGACCAAACCCTAACTCTATTTATAGGCCAAATCGATGCTCCAATCGGCCATGGGGGTTCGACCCAATGCATCAAGCTTCCAACCCATCCCTTGGGTGACCCAAATTCGACGACAACCGGCCTTGAAGGGCCGATTAGAGGCCGCAACATAGCAGCGACAAACCGACTAAGACTCGGTCAGATTTTTCAAAAATTCGGCCAATCTCGTGCTCGCCGATGACCAAGGCTTGGTCTTTGAGCTTCCCAGACCCGAGCCCTCGAGATCCCAATGGTCGAAAGCCTCGATCGGAGGTCGGCCGAGGCTGTCGGCCATGGCAGCTCCAACTTTGCACAAATTACAGATTTGCCCCTGCCATTTTCCAAAATTGCATATTAACCCCTGAACTTTCTGACATTCCCACTAGGACCCTCAAGTTCTAAAACTCATACTTCCTCTTTTGATGATTCCGAGAATTTGCTGTTTCGACCTCCCTCCGGTCGATTCGGTAATTTCAAGAAATTACACTTTGGCCCTTACACTTTTTGGCTATCTCATTTTGGCCTTTTCGACTTAGCCCCCTGAAATTTTCAATATTGCTTTCAAGACCCTCAAGTCCCGAAACATCATTTCGACCCCTGATGGTTCCTAAACAACCTTGTTTCGGTCTCTTTCTTGCAATTTCCAAAAACTGCACTTAGTCCCGAATCTCCGTTTTGGCCTCAAACCCTTTCGTTTCTTTCTGAAACTTCTGAAGGGTTGTTCTTTATGAAAAACCGAAACCCCCTCAAGCTTCCATTGACTTCCAAGAAGTCGTCTATGACAATTTGGTATTGTAGCCTAATCGACAGTTGCTTTTGTAGCGGTACCGAAAATCGTTCCCGATCTTATTTCTTTTTGCACCATAAATCCTATCTTGGGGTGCTCATTAATGCCATAAAATTATCCTTTGGCATCCCGACTCCAGAGTACTCTGGATAGTCAATTCGGTGATTTATTTTGCTATTTGGCCCATTTTCGGTATTTAATTCTCATTTAAATGACATGGCAACCTTATGTCGAAACAGGGTTTTACACCTAGCCCCCTGGTGGCCCCCAGGCAGGTAACTCATAAACTGAGCTGAAACTGAAACTGATGGGATCTCTGCGAACAAGTCGCCTAGCGCGCATAATGCAATGCAATGCAATGCTATGCTCACATAAATGTTGGCACACGATATGTAGTGCTCCATATAAAGTCATGCTCAATGATCATACCAAAATGTATGCACACAATCTCACAAAACAATGCTGATCATGTCATAATAAAATAATGCTGAACATGATATAATCTTCATCTATATATTGGAATACAAAGATTCAATGAATTTTGATTTACGGTATTACCTTGTTATATTATGGCATATAAACTCATTACTAGATGTTATTGAATAATTTAACTTAATTAAAACTTGAATTAAACTATTCTGGAAGTTCAATTAGGTTTCTGGAAAAGCTATCCGGATATTAGGAAGGATATTCGGATATGATGAAAGACATCCGGATATGAAGGAGGCTCATCCGGATACAATGACGCTCAAATAAGAAGTTGTTTGGATATGCTAGAATATATTCGGATAGAAACTAGGACATCCGGATATGATTTTGGTCATTTGGATACACTGGAAGCACAAAAAACGAGCTATTCGGATAATGCTGGATAGTATTCGGATATGGACTAAGACATCTGGATATGATTCTGGCTAACCGAATATCTTACTGAGGCATTCGGATGCTATAAGAGACTATTCAAATACAAATTTCAAACTTTGAGTGAGGCATCCGAATATCAGGCGAGACATCTGGATATTATCTTGATCTATCCGGATGTATAAACAAGCCATTCGGATATCATACTCGAAGAACTTTAGATACATCCGGATACGATACAAGTTATCCGAATATTACTCATAGAAAGTCTTAGGCTCATCCAGATACAACATAAAGCATCCGGATATCACTTACAACAACTAGGCACAGTCGGAAACGACTAAAAGCATCCGGATACTACTCACAATTACTGCTGGACACATCCGGATACGAAAATGAAGCATCCGGATATGAACAAGAGTTATTCGGATATTACTCACAATAGACACTGGACTTATCCGGATGTCATACAATCCATCCGGATACATTGCTAAGACCATCCGGATATGCCTAAGGGCCATCCGGATGTCACTCATAGAAAACTTTTTGACTCATCCGGATAGGCTCTAGCTTATCGGGATATCACTCACAAACGTGGAAAAACTTATCCGGATATGAAGGCTCTCATCCGAATATCTGCAACTCTTAAGCTCAAAACGAACGCTCACAGAGACTCTGTTTTTAAGTAAATCTTAATAAAACTATATCATTCTGAATTAAAACTTTGGAAAACAAGTTCCAATTGATCTGAAACGATTCTAGAGATGTTTCAACGATGATATTTAATCGAATCACTAGAAAGAAATAATGCATGAACTGATATAACTCACTGTAACGCATATATATATACGTATCTGTAAAACTGAAATTCAATAAGAGATCTTTGATAAAACTGAAAACACCGATGTTTACCTGTAAAGAAATGATTTACAGGGAGAATACTTGCCTGATAGAACTTTCTGATCGAACCCTAGAGCGATCCTAAAAACTTTAGCAAGGCTTTGCTATCTCTTGGCCTCTTTGTTCTTCACATGGTGTGAAAAAAAAACTAAGCTAATGGGCTCTATATATAAGTATAAAAACCATAGATCCCACTCCCTTTATAACATAGATTTCTTCTCCTAATATAACTAGGAGACTTTAAACCAAAACTATCTCACATATGGATATCTGATAATTAGGAGACTTTAAACCAAAACCATCTCACTTATGGATTATCTTAATCCCTTAACCATAATAACTTTAATTAATAATTAAATTCTAATAACAAATTTCTAAATGACCTTCATGTCCTAACATTTAATTTTCACAATAAATTACTATAATTAAATACTCTTTAAATGCTATTTAAATACTATTTTCTCCATTAAAAATCTAAATTGCCACCTTGGCAAATTCCTTTAACTCCAACATTAAAAAGAAATAAATGTTAATCTTTTCTTTCAAAATTTCTAAATTGCCACATTAAATAATTAATTGACAAAATCATTAATCAAATACTTCAACAATTAATTAAATCATTCTTGAATAAATACTGAACCCTCTAATGGGTCGTTACAATAAAATCTCCGCGAATTACGATGGTTCCACCACCCTCGACTAAAACAACCTCAAGCTCACACGATGAGCCTCACTCCTCAAGACTCTACATCTCTTACCACCTAAGAAAATCTCAAACCATTTCATCTCTTGAGGCCTCATGATCTTACCTCACAAGATCATACCTCACGACTTTCAATCAATATTTGAAAGTTCCAACTTTCCATAACCATGGATTCGAGTCCATCATGATTCACTTGACCACCCAACTTATCCCAAAGCTTGATTATCAACGATCTCTCAATCCACAACCAACAAGATGAGCCTACCTCAAACTTTGGCACCCATAACCATAGAGCACCTACCATTACCCTCTAGGTAAATCGAGACCTCATGTCTCTCCTTGCACACCCAGGAATGCGTTTAGTCACAATGCTCGACCTGGCCTTCCAGCATGCCTTACTCGGGCTTCCATGACTTGGAATTTTAAATTCGAGACCTCTACATTACTCACCATGCCCTTGCCCACTTAGCATCCAAAGTTAGCATTTCCTCCACGCACATAGCCCACGGATGCCCTGTTGCCACACACTCACCGCCTTTGGCCCACACACCCGTTCATACCCTTCATTGGGTGACCTTCTCATCTCTCCAACAAGGATCTCGTGACCTTAGGCGTCATCCTCAACCCCAAGTATCACAATGAGGGTTTATTCACCTCTCATGTCCCGACCTTAGGCGTCCCACCTGACCCCAAGCGTCAAATGAGAGTTTAATTGGCCTCTCATCCATCATTCACATGAACGATCACTTGGCCTTCACAACTAGGACTTCTAATCCAATGGCTCCCATACGCATATCAACGCATGCCCAACTCCTTTATCCCCAATCTGGATTCCCTGGATTCCAGCTCGACCCATTAGGGATTTTCCATCTCATACAAACACTCGCTAGGGTCCATTTGCCACCCGCCTATCCTTCTTTAAGATAGATCTTGCTTCATCATGAGCTCAACCAAGATCCACTCATACCTTAGGCACATCCCCTTTGGGATTGCCATAACGATATAATCACATGACACCAAATGCATCCCTCATGCATAACTCACACTCGACTCCCCTCGGAGTCCTTTCATAAGCTACCAACTTCATGCCCATCTTGGTCATGACATGCATTTGTTTCACCTGTTGGCTCCACCTAGAGAATCACTGCAAGCAACATTATCTTACTCTCTTTTTGGAGCTCATCACACAACCCGCCGATGACTCATTTCCTTGGGTTTCGAGCTAAATTCAGCTTTAGCTCACTCTTGCTCAAGCACACAACCCTTATTGCACCACTTCTAAGGGAACAACTCCATTCCCTCATAGATGCTTTCTCATCTCCCCAACTTAGCGATGCTCCACTAATCCCTTCCTGGATCAGCTATGCCTCGGGCTCTCCTTGGCCTTTCATGACTCGGCTTCGTGTCCCCACACGAGCCTTAACACTTCAATCGCCAGGAACTCTCATCCTTAGAATGCTTCATATACTCCCAAATTTTCACATTTGGGTTCTCGACACCAACACCCATACATGGGCTTTTGATTCTCCTTTTCTCAACCCATACACCACTTACGGCATATCATCTCAACCCATGATATTTTCCTATCCCTATAATAGGAATACTTGAGCACTCATTTCACATTGCCACAAGCCTTAATGCCCCAACCCAACTCCTAGGGTCCTCAGGTTACATGTGGTCCTACTTTTAAGGTCTTCATATCATCCTTCAACCACATTACTCCAAGCATCCTCCACTTGATGCTCTAACCACGGCTCTAATACCAAACTGTGATGCCCCGTTCCCACTTAAAGGTGCCACTCGTGAACAATTACCCGAATTACCCACATTCCCGGCCTAAGTGAAGGGCGGACTATGTTTCAACGCGAAACGCCCTAGGTGGGAATTAGGCTTCGTCCTTCCCTTCCATCAATCCTAGGATTCACTAGAAGAATTAAACTTTAACCACACCGCACTTGGCTAATAAATCTCATGAAGATGAGCTCTCAATTATTTGGTTGGGGTTAGAGAGAGAGTGTCACGCTAGGAGGGAGTGATTTCCGTTTTCCTTCTTGCGGCTACCTCATTGTGTGATTGTTCTACTGGATTATTCAGGTGTCGTTTGGTGATTCTCATTCCAGAGACTCATCTGTTCATTATTTGACTTTCTGTGTTAGATGCGGATTGGCCAAGATTAATTTTATCCGGGTCAGCGTTGGCTTCCTCAAAGCAGATTTTAAAATATTTCAAATTTGTGAAGTTCCCGCCCTTCCATTTTTTAATTTTCAGCGTTAATCTGGGTTGCAGAACCCATGCAGCTGCTTGCGAATCTTCTCAGTGGTGGTCCTCGACCTCCATTCTTGCAGATTCTTTGTTTATTCTGCGATTTCGATGCTGGGGACCCCCGAGCCACGTCAGACCAGTGGGGATCTGAGGTTGTCTAGGTGGCCGACATTTATTTCGGTCATCCTCCATGGCCATTAAGGATATTCCCCCCATGAGTTTGATAATACCAGCTGTTGGAGCAAAAGTTAATGGAGATGCCTTATCATCAAGTCTCTCAACGAAGCCAGATTGTGTAGAACTTGAATCTTCCTCCAAGTCGTGGACCCTTAGCGATGAAAACACTGTATTGGTCAGCCAAGCAGAAGAGCCCAATGAGGTTAGTCTTTCCATTCTGTTGGAAACTAAAGTTCCAACCCCATGGGTGGGTCTGTTCAAGGATAGCAAAAAGCAGCAAGTCTAGGGGTTTGCTCTGCCAAGATTTGAGAACACTGGTGAGATGCTAGTTCTTGATCCGCTTGAGTTGGATAATGTTGAGAGGGCCCTGGGTCATTGTTCAGTGGGTTATTTCACTAGGAAATTCCCAGGAAAAGTAGCTCTGCTAAAGCTTTGCAACTCATGGGAAGTCCTATATACATATATCCCTCATTCGAGCGGATGACTAATTTTTAAATTCGAAGATGCCGAAGCAAGAGACCAGGTGCTTAGGGGAGGGTCGTATTTCATGTATGGGCGTCCCCTACTTCTTAAAGTTATCCCTCTTCTTCTTTGAATTTGATGAGGCATTGGATCTTCATATGCCTTTATGGGTCAGATTTCCAGGTCTCCCTGTTGATTTCTAGAACCCAACTCTGCTTGGGAGGATCGCTTCCAGAGTGGGTGTGCCTATTGCTAGCGACAGGAACACTGCAACTAAAGAGAGGCTATCCTTCGCTCAAGCTCTTGTGGAGGTTGACGTCTCTAAAGACCTAGTTCGTAAGGTCAGTTTCATGATGCCATGCGGTAAGATTTGACATCAACATATCGTTTATGAGTATGAGCCGCAGTTCTGCTCATTTTGTATGGCTTTTGGCCACTCCCTTGAGGTTTGCAAGGCCAAAAAGCAAAAATCGATCTCGAATGAGGGCCCTGAACTAATCCCCAACGAGGCTCCTTAGGTGGGCAAGGGAATCCCAGATCCTGTTTGTCTGGGTCAAGAGGATCCTCCATTGAAGGAGCAGGAGCAGGCTTCTGTTGTGGTCAAAGATGAAGCCTTGGAGCTTACTCCGAATAAGGGACACCCTGATGTTCCGAAGTTAGATGACGATGGGGACTATGAGGTAGTAGTCTCTAGAAAGAAGAAGAAATCAGCCAAATCAAAGTTCTCAACGTAGAAGAATAAGAAGAAATCCTCTCCAAAGGATAAGAATAAGCATAATCCTTCCCAAAGCCGTCCAGGAGACAAAGCGTCAAATATTTCGAAGGAAGCCAACAGCCATTTGGCAGAGAGTTCCACACAATCTCAAGATTTAAGGAAAAAGGGCCCTGCCCTTCGTGTTCCATCATGATTCTTTCTTGCTGGAACATTAGGGGCCTCAACATGCCCTTGAAACAAAATGGGGTTAGGCGTCTCATTGATCAGCACTATGTGAGTGTTATGGCTATTTTAGAGAGTAAGCTTAATTCATCCAAGCTGCTTAAGGTTATGAGCTGTAAATTCCCAGGCTGGGAAGAGGTCAATAATTTTCAAGTGCACTATGTCAGGCATATCTTAGTGCTTTGGGACTCATCTAAGCTCAGCTTAGAACCATTAGGGATCTCTCCCCAAGTTATTCACTACTGCATTTACTGTAAGATTTCTGGTTGCTCTTTCCATGCTAGTTTTGTGTATGCTTTAAATTCTGTGTTGGGCAGGCATCCCCTTTGGCAGGATCTCATGGACTTCGATAATAGTTGTTCTGGCCCGTGGATAGTTATGGAGACTTTAATTGTGTGCTTCATGCCGAGAAAAAGATCAATGGGGTTGATATCACCCTGTATGAAACCATAGGCCTGTCGGATTATTGTTTGTCTACGGGGCTCTCGGATTTGGCTTCTACAGGCTGCTTCTATACTTAGACGAACAACTTAGTTTGTTCCAAGTTGGACCGAGTTATGATAAATCAAGATTGGTCGATGAGCAAGCTTGTTGGTCATGCCAATTTTTTGCCTACGAGTTGCCTATCTGATCACTCCCCATGTGTTGTGTCCCTTCTCCAACAACATTGTTCCCAGAAGAAGCCTTTTCGGTTCTTTAATAAGTGGGCGGATCATAGAGACTTTCTCAGTATTGTCAACTCTATTTTCCATCAGCTTGTCTCTAGTACAAAACAATTCAGCCTTTGCAAAAATCTTAAGCTTCTTAAGAGTCCCCTCAGGAGCTTGAATTCGAAGCATTTCAGCAACATCTCTTCGAGAGTGGCCATAGCTAATAAGGAGCTTGAAGAGGCTCAGCTCTAGCTCAATACCCATTCTCAGGACTAGAGCCTTCAAGCTCGGATTGCCTTAATGCAGAAGCGTGCCCTAATCTTAAAAGAGGCTGAAATATCCTTTTTTCATTAGCAAGTGAAGTGCAATTATCTGAAGCTCAATGATAGGTGCACCAAATTTTTTTATGCGATTGTTAAGCGTAATTCCAAGCGAAATTTTATTGCTGCCATTTCTCAGGCTGATGGGTCTGTCACTTCTTCCTTGAATAAGGTGGCTGGTGAATTTATTCATTTCTATGAAAGCTTGTTGGGCTCTTCCAAGCTTTGCGAGGCCATTAACCCACAAGTTTTAAGTTCATGGCCCAGTATTTCATCAGATCAGGTTGCGCTTCTCTCTTGAAGTGTTTCCAGAGAGGCGATTAAGGCTGTTTTGTTTAGTATCGATGATGAGAAGGCTTCGGGGCCTGATGGTTTCTCTTCCTTATTCTTCAAGAAAGCTTGGCCTATAGTTAGCGAGCAATTCACTGAGGTTGTCTATGAATTCTTCTCCTCGGGGTCTCTCCTCAAGAAGATTAATCATTCAACCATCGTTCTTGTTCCAAAGTCCAAGCATGCCAGTTCTGTTGGTGAATTTAGGCCCATTGCTTGTTGCTTCGTGATTTATAAGGTAATTTCCAAAGTCTTAGCTTCAAGACTTGTTGCGGTCTTAGATTTCATCATCGATTGTGCGTAATCAGCTTTTGTCAAGGGCAAGAGTCTTATGGAGAATGTTCACCTTACCTAAGAGCTTCTTCGAAATTACAGCCGCAAGAGGATTTCCCCTAGATACCTTATCAAGGTAGATCTTCGAAAAACTTTCGATTCTGTTAATTGGGCATTCCTTCAACAGTGTGTTTGTTTGATGGCTTGGGGGCCTGGGCGTTCCCTCTATTTTCTCCAAGTGGATCATGAAGTGTGTTTGTTCGACCTCCTACTATATCATGGTTAATGGAGGTATGCACGATTTCTTCAAAGGCAAGTAAGGCCTTAGGCAGGGGGACCACCTTTCTCCTTTTCTCTTTGTTCTCAGCATTGATTATTTGTCCAGGTCCCTCAACATGACCACTGTGAATTTCGAGTTTAATTTCCATCTGAAATGCATCAGTCTGGGCATCTCGCACCTTGCTTTTGCAGACGACTTGATGTTTTTTGCTAGGGGAGATGTTGTTTCAGTCAGGATTCTTATGGATTGCCTTCGCAACTTTGAAGCTTGCTCGGGGCTGAGTGCTAATGGTCTTAAGTCCAGCATCTACCCTGCCGGAATCAATGAAAGTGATTTGAATGATATTCTCGAGGCCACCAGCTTCTCTAGAGGTGAGCTTCCCTTTCGGTATTTGGGCATTCCCCTCGTTGCGAAGAAGCTCAAGGTTATTCATTATGGGTCTCTCATGGATAGAATTTTGGATTGTATCAAAACTTGGACTGCCTCCTCGCTCTTATATGCAGGCAGATTTGAGCTTATTAGAGCTGTTCTTCAGGGAGTCAAATGCTTCTGGCTCTCTATCTTGCCTGCGCCTATTGCTGTTTTAGAGAAAATTTATAGGTTATGTCGGCTCTTCTTATGGAATTCCAAGGCATCTCTTGTTGCTTGGCGAGATATCTGCCTCCCCAGAAATGAAGGGGGGCTCGGTCTTAAAGACCTTCAGAATTGGAACTCAACGCTGCTTGTCAAGGTCCTCTTGAATATCCACCGCAAGAAGGATTCATTGTGGGTCTAAAGGGTTCACTAGCATTACTTAGTTGCTATTTCTATATGGGAGCTGAGGGGCAAGAAGGATGACTCGCCCCTCATAAAGAAGATTCTAGCCATAAAGCATGCCCTATATGTTGCTTAAGGATCTCCCTCAGCTACTGTAGTTATGCTTTCCAGATAGGCTAGCGATGAGTCCATCAATCTTTTGCTGGCCTATAATTTCTTTCAGCCCAAGGGCAGAAAACGAGCCTGGGCGTCTGTTGTATGGAATTCCAGCATTATCCCTAATCATTCCTTTATTTTGTGGCTATGTGCCAAGGAGCGGATTCTTACTAAAGACAAGCTTCATTTTATGGATCTCAATAGTTGTTGCCAATTTTGTGGGTCAGCAGAGGAATCTCTTCAGTACATTTATTTCCAGTGTCCAACGAGTTTGAGGATCTGGAACCATATCAAAGCTTGGGTGGGGCTATCTCATTCTTTGTCCACTTTTCCAAGTGCCCTCAAGTGGTTAAAAAAAGAGGTCTGTGGCTCCTCATAGCAAAGCAGAGTTAAACGCATTGTGCTGGAAAGCAATGTTTACCAGATTTGGATTGCCCATAACTGGCTTATTTTTGAAAGGCTTCCAGCCCATTTGGATTGTATTATTCATAGGATTAAAACTAGCGTATACAGAGCCATGTTTTCCTTGTATCCTCAGGTTTTAGTTCAGTTTGAGGCTCTTGCCATTAATCGTTAATTGTTTCGGCAATTGCTTTGTATCCTGGGTATGTCCGGTGTACATTATACATTTTGATCTATATTTACTTTTTGATAAAAAAAAAATAAATCTCATTAAGATGCTCAATCGCCATTTTATTTATTTTAATTCTTCTTCTCTCTAAGAATTCCACCAAGCTCCATAAAAATTACCATTTTAATCAACCCATTGATTTTTACTAATTTTTTAGGAAAAATTCAAAATTTCCAGTTTTCAAGAAATTTGGCATTTGTAACGTCCCGTATTCCGAGGGCACTATAACTTAGGACAATTCTGGAAAAATAATTTTTTTTAATACTACTAAAACTAAGCCATATCATTGCTCTTATCCATCCCAAAATTTCCATTCATTCATCTCCAAGGAGAATCATCATAAATATCAAATGCGGAAGCTAGAATCGAACCTAACATCATAACATTAATCATAAATCTGTTCTTACATCACGGGAACATAAATTTCTCAACATAACTTAATACGTAACATAAGTTCTCAACTAACATTAACCCTAAATAGGGTTCTACATCATCATTCCTTAAAACATTCAGAATTCGTAGTAGCAAAACTTAAATACATGAACTACATAACATACATTCAACTGATCATACAACTCATCATGCACTTTGCTAAGTGCCATTTCATGTCTCATTCATCCTCGTTTCTGTTACAATTTCCATCTGGAACATTTGAATATTCCAGGGGCAAAATCCAAATTAGATGATGAATCGTCTAAGTAAGGGAATAAAACATTTAATGCTCATGTATGTATGTAATGCACATAACATCATAACTCTCATGTTTGGTCGACTGCACCTTAAGATTACTTGTCATTTTTTCAGTCTCCTTGCCAGACCAGGGTGTATAGGTGCACCCTTGGCAAAGCAACAGAGCCAGTACCTAATCCCAAACCCATACAACGTATGACCGTGAATCTCATCGTGCTCATATGTATATATCATCATCAGAAAATGTAAATGCAAGCTACGTGATGCATAGCATATCATGACATGTCAAGATAATAACTAAAGCTTTCATGAACTAAGTTTTGTATTGAAAAACGCTTCCAAATCCTTTTCATAAATTAAATCAAATTGAGTAGTATCCCTTACCTTCTCAAACTTATTGAGTTACCTCGATATTCACGATTTATCTCGAAATACGTGCATCATCTTGATTTGTGAGCGAATCTCAAAATTCGCACAGGTCACTTCAACTTAAGTCTCAAAGTATCCTAATCATCATATTTATTTAAATAAGCATTAAAACATTTTTTTTCATAATTTCTTGTATTTTCTTTATTTTTCTCTCTATTTCTTCCTATTTTTCCTTAATAAATCCAAACTAAATATTTCTCAAATATTTTATCAAATATATCACTATAAAATTTCATAAAATAACATTTCTAATTTTCTAGAATTTTTTAAAAAATTTTACTCACCTTAACTTATCCTCTTTGGCTTTCTCGATATGCGTGTCTTGATCTCGAAACGTGTGCCCGAACAATTTTTTTTCTTGTCAAAATCTCCGAAATATTAATACAAGACTATTTTCTATTTTTTCATATTTTTCTGTCTTTTTTTCTTTTCCTTTCTTTTTTTTCTTTTTCTTTTTCTTTTTTTCTTCCCTTTTTCTTCTCTACCTATCTTCTTCTTCCTCTGTTTTTTCTTTCCTCCATGGCTACGCGAACCAGCCATACCAGCTGCTGCACCTTGCACGACTGGCCACCACCGCCCATATCGGAAGCCCCCTCGAACCTCTCCCGAGTCCACTGGTCCCCACCGCACCTGACCGCCATCACCATGCCGCTATGGCCACTGCGTGTGACCATGGTTGCTATCTGCCAGCTGTGGCTGGTTTTGGCTACCAGCTCGGCCACCAACGACACTTTCAAGCACTCATTTGCGCACTGCATGCTTCGATCGCTGTCGTTGCTCACGTGCATCGCTACCCCTGCCTTTTCGTGGTGTTGTCATGGCTATTGCAATAGCAGCCTCGCGGCTGCCATGGCCGCGCCTCCATCTCTCTTTCTCTTGAGCTTTTACTCCTTTCTCTCGATTACTCATTTCTCCCTTCTAGCTCTTAGTTATAGCTCTCAAGCTCCCTCTCTTCTCTCAGCCTCCCTTAAGCTCTCTGTTCTCTGCCTCTTCACACACACACACATACACACAACATATATATATATTTACATTACATAATTAAATAATTGCAGCCAATCTCTAATCCTTATCCTTATATCCAATATCTCATCCCAATGCCTTAATTGGTTGTCCCTTAATTACAACAAATTTCACATGTGAATGTCATCCCTCAGTGTCTGCCATCCACTATACACTTATATATATTACACTAATATACTTATGAGAAAATACATATTTAATCCTCATATTTCATCCTTATTATCATTGGGAATTTCTTAATTTGCAAACACACCCTCAATCGTCCAATAAATTTGCATTACGATATAATAAATCCAAAATTAATAATTCAAGATTTACTCGATAAGAACGATTTCGTCCTTACGCCCTCACCGAACCCTTGATTCATCCCGAAACTATCATAGGGTTGATCGTTATGAAAAATCGGAGCCCCCTCAAGATTTCGTTGACTTCCCGGGAGTCTCGTGCAATGATTCAATTTTTCAGTCTGAATCATAGTTGCATTTTAGCTGTACCGAAAATCGTTCTTAATCTAATTTCTTTTGATACCATAAATCATGTCTCGAAATGCTTGTCAAAATCGTATCATTTTCCTTAAATATCTTGGCTCTAGGGCACTTCCAACAGATGATTCGATGCTTATAACTGCTATCAAGCCAATTTTTGGTATTCTAAATTTACTTAAAATAGGTAGTAACCTTATGAAAATATGGGTTCTTACAGCATTTATCTCAAAAATGCCCGAAAAATCCTTTCTTTTTTTGTTTAAATTCCTCTGGGGCCCAAAATCAATTAGGAAATGCCCCCAAAATTCTCAAATTTCTAATTTTTTTTAAAAAAATTGGCTGACAGGGCTTGTTGGCCCTTTCGGGGCCCCGTGGTGCACTGGTGGCGTGGGTCGTGCGCCCCAACCCTCGTGCCTGCTTGCTACCCGTCTACTGCACTCCTGCCACACACTTGCCACTCGTGACATGGCTACTTGACTCAAAAAATTTTCTTGGCCCCTTTTGCCCAAATTTTTCTAGATTTCTCACACCTCACATATACACCAAAATACTCATTTTTCCAACAAAAATCATTTTCTTCAACACCTATGTTTTATTCCAAAATAAAATTACATCCATGGTCTTAGGCCTTCACAAGCTATTACCAACCATTAAATTACATCACATGAAGCACATACAACAAATAGGTTTTTCTAAGCCATAAACCCACAAATTAAATAAAACACATGCTAAGGCTTTTATAAGCCATAACTTTACAAACCTACCATGAGCCTCTCAACTTCAAGCTTGCAACACTTCATTTTCCTCTTGACACATGAACAACCTACAAGTTGGGGGTAAAACCACATGAACCATTAAGCTCAATAAGGGTGCAATGACAATAAATATGAACAAAAACATATCATGTGATGCCAAATGCATGTATGCAACATGGTTAGGGCTTCCACATCCTCACAACCACCTAGGTTTGAGGCTTTAAACTACCCTACCCCACACAACCTCATGGCCATAGGTCCTTGAACACAACAACATGCCAATGGACACATTTAAAGTTTAAATGCATACTTACAGCTTACAAAACTACCACTATTGGGGCTATCCCTTACCTTAGCATTTTTTGAAGATTAAACCCTTCCTAGCTTCCTTCCTTCCTTCCCTTCTTCCCAATAGACCCTTAAAACAAAATTTAAAGAACTAAGCCACCAACAAGAGAAATAAAAGAACTTACACAACCTCTAGGTAGAAACCAGACATTTCTTCTTCTCCTTTCCTTTCATTGGAAAGCTTCTCCCTTTCTCTTATTTTCTTTCATCTTCTCTCTTTCTTTCTTTCTTCTTCTTGCCTTTCCTTTCTTCTTCAAGGCTCTTCAAATGGAAAAAAATTGAGACAAAGGCTCTCTTTCCCTTTTTGTACTTCTCTTGTCTTGAAATCTCAATTTCAAGACTTCATCTTAGGTCTTGATTTCCTTTTGCTTTTTGAGAGAAAATCCCAACCACACAAGAAAGCACAATCCATGTGTTTTTGTCTTGTTTAATCTCATCCATTAGATTTTATTTACTTTTCAAGAAAAGATCTCAACCCTTGATATAAGCACAATCCAAGTGCTTTGCTAGGATTTAATCCTAGCATTTGATTTCCTTAAACCAATCTCTACCATTCATTCATTCTTTCTTTTGATTCTTGAATCCCATTTGGCAATCCTTGCCCACTTCCAAGATTTATTATTGGCCATTGGACCCATTCCCAATTTCAAGACCAAATATCCACCTTTGGATCATGTCATGGAATTTTCAAAATTAGTCATTTTCCTTCTTTATTGAATTTGACTATTTTCACCCCTTCACATGAGAGACCACTTTGAGAGACATAAATCCCTCATTTTTCATTTATATAAATCACCACATTTTCAAGTATTAATGGTGACCATTTTATTTTTCTTTTAATCCAACACCATCATGCCTCTCATTAAATGAAAGAATGACCAATTATCATTTTTTTTTGCATTTATTTAATTCTCTCTTTTAACTTGGACCACATCTTGCCTTGTGTCACTCCAAGACACCAACCTTGGCTCCCAAATTTTAATCTAAACCACCCATGTGGCATCACCACATTAATTCACCAAATTTAGGAAAAATCTATTATTTCTCACATAATTGAATATTCACTATTTTTCCTATTTTCCATCATTTAATTCCTTTATGGAATTTCACTCCAAATTACTAAAATGCCTCTCATAGGGCACCATTATTCTCAAGGATCTAACACATTCTCAAGGGCATTTTTTGAAGTTTCTCACTTCCTTTCTCATTCTTTTAACACCGATAACACCGAGTGTTACACATAGGCATCGATCGACCAATGGCTTGCCTATCACAGAAGCACCAAGGATTGGCATTATACTGATCGACAGATGCAAGAACATTGGCCAGTAGTTTCATGGGAAAACATAAGACCGATTAACAAATGATGATATATCTGTCGACAGATGAAGCCATCCTTTAGAAAATACATATTGACAATCGATAGATGCACAAATATCAGTTAACAAATAAAGGTCAATACAAGGGGTCGATCGACAGATAACAAACAATTTGTCAACAGATGCATAAGCATCATTCAACAACGGGGCCAAAATTTGAAAAATGGTTGACATGTCACATTGACCAGTCGATAGATGATCTTACTGATTTTGGAGATTATGCTTAATTTGGAACCTATTTTGACTAACAACACATAGAACCTTTTGAATAAAGATTTTCATACAAATATGCCTTGAAGATGTTTTGTTTTTGTTAATGATAAATCATTTTCAATAGAAGGTTTTTCAAAAGCGAGAGATATTTTTCATCATCAAAACTAAAGTCCTTATATTTGAACATAGATCGATCATGTGATTCACCAAATGTATCTTATGTGATTTCAAGTCTGGCGATGTGTTGCTTGGTTACGATCACATGAGTTTTCTTCAGTTATTCGGATATCTTCACTTAATAGAAAGTGAATCAATAACTCATTATTGATCTCTTTCATCATGACCATGGATTTAAATTGAATATTCACCGAAGGCACTTTATATATATCATCCTCTATCAAGGGATCCATAAGCCTCATGATAATCCCTACGTGCAGCCTTTGTCTAGGCTCATCAAAACAATGTCAAAGCATACTGGTCTTCTTATGAGATGACCGTGACAACCTCAGGTCTAAGGATTAGTTACACCCATCTCGTATGAGAATTCCATCAATATATAATCAAAATGGATTCTCATGGCAAGTCATGTCCAGTGACACATTTGTCAACATTGATCACCTATGTACTTGTCTAGGAATCCCCATACCTATGGGTGTGAGACCTCCATTACTATCATATAGCAAAAACATAGTATACACAAGTCTTACCGCAATTGTCAATATTTATTCTTGACATTGCTATGGCTTGGGACATTTAATGATGTCTAGAAACTGTGATGCGCCATTTCACATCTTTATAGATTAATCACAGTATACACTATATGGACTTTTATCTAGTTTCATCCGGTCATTACAATAATAATAAGAAACTAATAGAATGACTTTTTGTGAGATTGAATAACTCTTTATTCAAAAGTAAATATGATTGCAATTATCAGTATACAACATGCCTAATATGATTAGGTTTAGAGCACCTACACTAACAAAAAAAGCCGAAGACCTGAAAGATCCTGAAGAGTCTTCCGTGCATAAGTTACTTGATGACTCTAAAAAGTCTTCGGGGTAGCCATGCTCTTAAGTCTTTAATCCCGAAGACTTATCCTAAAGAGTCTTTTAGGCATAGGTTACCCAATGACTTTGAAGAGTCTTTGGGGAAAATTCCCTCGTATTACCCTTAAGCCATTAATCCTAAAGAGTCTTCCGAGTTAGACCATGTATTTAGAAGACCTGGAGAGTTTTCGGGGGAGTCTCATCCAAAGGATTCTCTTCAGGCGCATCTTATTCCCGAAGGTACTTTTAGGCCTTCCGCCCTCATCTGTAGCCTTTTTGACCAAAGAGTCGGGACACTCGTGTCCTGCCTTGCCATGTGGCCTAACCATTGAAACCTATAAATACCCCTAAGGTCTGGGCCCTCGAGATCCAAATCTAGCACCTGAAGACCCAGACTTAACACTTCATATCCAAACCCATCCAAAGACACTCACCTAAAGCTTCATACAACCCATATTCATAGTTCATTCTATATCATGACATTGTCTGACTTTGACATCAAAGGGTCTACATAGGAGAGTTCTCCACATGCTTTCTAACTGTTGTTGTGCCATAGACTCATCTATGGACAATAAGACATAACACCTCCTGGATACTTCTCAATTTTCCCAAAGCCGAGCCATCCGAAGACTCATTCAGTCGAAAAGTCAATAGTTTTCAGGGAACTAACCTCCCAAAGACCTTTTAGCCCATTAGCCATCCAAAGACTCATTCAATTGAAGAGTCATAGTCTTTAAGGAACTAGCTGCCTAAAGACTTTTTGGCCTATTAGCCATCCGAAGACTTAGGGCATCCCTTTAGCTCTCTTTGACAGCGAATTGAGCCTAGCCTTGTGATCTCTATTCTTCCAGATAGCGGATTAAGCAATTCTCCTACCAAACACTTGCTAGTGCCTTTTGTCGGCACAGACCTTACCCCCTGACTTCCTCGCCAGGCCCTACTAAGTTGTTTCCTAAGATATACATATTTTAACTATTATATTCTAACAACAACAATAATGATTGAGGGAATGGATTTTGTTGATTTAAGGGTTTCTAAGTAAGATAATACTATTTATTTCTTGGATTTAAATAAATATTAGATGAATAAATATTCAATGTAATATTGTTTATTATATAACATATAAATGGGCTCCTACCAGGCGTATTTCTTAGTTAACTTGCTATTTAGCCTTATTACCTTAGGGTAAGCTTGTTATATAGCCTTATTAGCTTATAAAGGCTCATAAGAAAGATGTATATGTGAGTGTATAAAACACTTATATGTATGATAAAGTGCTCTAATATAAAGGCCTCATTCCTCAACAATTAAAACAATATGATATTTGATTTTTAAAATGTAAAATATCAAAATTCAGTACTTTAATTATTAAAAAATATTGATTTAAATCTTTACACTAATTGAAATTAAACGGAACCATTATCTATACTACATAAGATATCAGATCACATAAAAAAACCACATTAGCGAGACGTATTAAATTAAATTTAATACATAAATATGATATTTAGTTTCTTAATAATTAAAAAAAATTAACATTTGATCTTTGATATGAAAAAAAAAAAAAATCAAATCCGTTAAAAAAAGATCTAAATTTTTTAAAAAGACCCAAAGATTTTATAAAAAATACATTAAAATATTAAAAAATACCTAAATTTCACTAAAGACCTAAAAATATCTTAAAAAGTCCTAAAAATATTCAAAAAAGATCTAAATTTCATAAAAGAAATAAAAATATTAAAAGATCTAAAATTTTCATAAAAAAGACCTTAAATATTAAAAAAAAGACCTAAAAATTTCATAAAAGACCTAAAATTTTTATTAAAGACATAAAAATAATAATTTTTTTATTTTTAGATATTTTTATGAAAATTTTAGGTCTTTTATGAAATTTAGGTCTTTTTCTGAATATTTTTATGTCTTTTTTAATGAATTTTTTAGGCATTTTTATGAAATTTTGGTATTTTAAAAATATTTTTAGGTCTTTTTATAGAATTTAAGTCTTTTTTTGAATATTTTTAATCAACTTTTTAGATTTTTTTATAAAATTTAGATTTTTTTTATTATTTTTGGTCTTTTTTTCTGAAAATTTTGAGTTTTTCTATAAAATATAAATATTTTTTTTATCAAATTTAATCTTTTTTCATTGAGCTAAATGTCAAAATTTTTATTTATTAAGCAGCCAAATATTATATTGATACATTAAGTTTTATTTGATGTGTCTTCCAGACGTTTTTTTTTTATGTAACATGATATTTTACGTGGTATAAATAATAGCTCTCTTTACTTTTAATCACGATAATAAATTAAAATAATAATTTTTAATAATTAATATATTTAATTTTAATATTTTATATTTCAAAAATGAGAAGACTGCATTTCTTAATTATTAAGCCTAATATAAATGCTATTACTTGGAGCAGTTACTCGTTGTGCCTGCTACCTAACAAAATCTCTGCTTCACTTGGTACATTGGAGTGCGATTTTGTTCACCTCCTTTAACGGGGTGATCATCACCCTCAGTGCTTTTGAAGGTGAAAAATAACAGAACGACAGTTAGTGATAGTCACCCCCATTAAAGAGGGTGAACAAAATCGCACTCGGTACATTGAATGTCTTTTCAATACGGAATGACAGTCAAGCCGTTCTATTATTTTTCACCCTCAAAAGTACTGAAAGTGATGGTCACCCCGTTAAAGGGGGTGAACAAAATCACATTCGGTACATTGAATATCCTTTCAATACAGAATGACAATCAAGTCGTTCCGTTATTTTTCACCTTCAAAAGCATTAAAGGTGATGGTCACCCCATTAAAGGGGGTGAATAAAATCACACTGGTACATTGAATGCCCTTTCAATACTATTTTGATAAATAATTTAAAATAATTATTATTTTAATAATTAACTTTAAAATTAATACTTGTTAAATAAAAAACTCACCACTTGATCAACCTCGCACCGCCGCACGTCCCAACAGGGTAATGACTATTCCCACAAAATAAGAGCTGGTTTGACAATAGCTGGCTTGCTCGGCGGTTCTCGTTTCTCTTGCTTCATTTCGCAGTGTCTATTGGGGTTAGGGTTTACAGGGTTTAACTATGCCTCTGTAGGTTCTTCTCTTCTTGCTCACTCTGCTTGCATTAGGGCTTTCCACTGTTACTTTCGGTCTCTCAAGCCCTAGGGTTTTTCAAAGTTCATTCTTCTGATTTTCAGTTCTAGGGTTTACGATGTACCTTTACAGCCTCACTCTTCAACAAGCTACGGGCGTAGTTTGCGCCATCAATGGAAGCTTCTCTGGTGGAAAATCCCAAGAAATCGTCGTGGCCAGGGGCAAAGTTCTCGATCTTCTCCGACCCGACGAGAACGGTAAGATACAAACACTTCTCTCCGTTGAAATCTTCGGCGCGATTAGGTCTTTAGCTCAGTTTAGATTAACGGGTGCCCAGAAGGACTACATTGTGGTTGGGTCCGATTCGGGCCGAATTGTGATCCTTGAATATAACAAGGAAAAGAATTTTTTTGATAAAATTCATCAGGAGACGTTTGGGAAGTCGGGCTGTCGCCGAATTGTTCCAGGGCAGTACTTGGCGATTGACCCTAAGGGTAGGGCTGTCATGATTGGGGCTTGTGAGAAGCAAAAGCTTGTTTACGTACTGAATAGGGATACAGCAGCAAGGCTGACGATCTCGTCCCCTTTGGAGGCGCACAAGTCGCATACAATTAGTTATTCGATTTGTGGGGTGGATTGTGGGTTTGATAACCCGATATTTGCTGCCATTGAGTTGGATTATTCGGAGGCTGATCAGGATTCAACTGGTCTGGCAGCTGCAGAGGCTCAGAAACACCTGACTTTTTATGAGCTTGATCTTGGGCTTAATCATGTGTCTAGGAAGTGGTCTGAACAGGTTGATAATGGGGCTAACATGCTTGTGACTGTTCCTGGTGGTGGAGATGGGCCTAGTGGAGTGCTTGTTTGTGCTGAAAATTTTGTGATATATAAGAATCAGGGTCACCCTGATGTCCGTGCTGTTATTCCAAGGCGAGCAGATTTACCTGCTGAACGTGGGGTTCTTATAGTTTCAGCTGCCATGCACAAGCAAAAATCCATGTTCTTCTTTCTTTTGCAAACTGAATATGGCGATATCTTCAAGGTTACGTTGGATCATGACAATGACCGAGTCAAGGAGTTGAAGATTAAGTACTTTGATACAATTCCTGTGACGTCTTCATTGTGTGTTTTGAAGTCAGGGTTCCTCTTTGCTGCATCAGAGTTTGGGAACCATGCTTTATATCAATTTCAGGCAATAGGGGATGAACCTGATGTAGAGTCTTCTTCAGCTACACTGATGGAAACTGAAGAAGGTTTCCAGCCTTTATTTTTCCAGCCTAGAAGACTTAAGAACCTGGTTAGGATTGACCAAGTTGAGAGTTTGATGCCGATTATGGACATGAAAGTTATAAATCTTTTTGAGGAAGAAACTCCTCAGATATTTGCACTTTGTGGGAGGGGGCCTCGCTCGTCACTAAGGATACTGAGGCCAGGTTTGGCTATTAGTGAAATGGCTGTGTCGCAGCTTCCTGGTGTCCCAAGTGCTGTTTGGACAGTCAAGAAGAATGTCAATGATGAGTTTGATGCTTACATCGTTGTCTCATTTGCAAATGCAACTCTTGTCCTTTCAATTGGTGAGACAGTTGAAGAAGTTAGTGATAGTGGATTCCTTGACACTACCCCCTCGCTTGCTGTTTCTTTGATAGGTGATGATTCTCTGATGCAGGTTCACCCTAGTGGTATTAGACATATAAGGGAAGATGGGCGTATTAATGAATGGAGAACTCCTGGAAAGAGGACAATAGTTAAGGTTGGATCAAACAGACTTCAAGTGGTTATCGCACTGAGTGGTGGGGAGCTTATATATTTTGAGGTGGACATGACTGGCCAGCTGATGGAGGTTGAGAAGCATGAAATGTCTGGGGATGTGGCGTGTTTGGACATTGCACCTGTACCTGAAGGGCGGCAGAGGTCCCGTTTCCTTGCAGTCGGATCATATGACAACTGCATTCGTATCTTGTCTTTGGATCCTGATGATTGTATGCAGGTCTTAAGTTTACAAAGTGTCTCTTCCCCTCCAGAGTCTCTCCTTTTTCTTGAAGTTCAGGCTTCTGTTGGTGGGGAGGATGGTGCAGATCACCCTGCCAGCCTTTTCCTTAATGCTGGTTTACAGAATGGGGTTTTGTTTAGAACAGTGGTGGACATGGTGACTGGTCAGCTTTCGGATGCCCGCTCTCGATTCTTAGGACTGAGAGCCCCAAAGCTTTTCTCTGTCATTGTAAGAGGACGGCGAGCTATGCTTTGCTTGTCAAGTAGACCCTGGCTGGGTTACATCCATCAAGGTCATTTCCTTCTAACACCACTTTCATATGAAACTCTTGAATATGCAGCCTCATTTTCATCTGATCAGTGTGCGGAAGGTGTAGTTGCTGTTGCTGGGGATGCATTACGGGTATTTACTATTGAGAGATTGGGGGAGACATTTAATGAAAATGCAATTCCTCTGAGGTACACCCCGAGAAAGTTCGTCCTTCAACCAAAGCGGAAGCTTTTGGTAATTATTGAGAGTGATCAAGGAGCATTTGCAGCTGAGGAGAGTGAAACTGCAAAAAAAGAATGCTTTGAAGATGCTGGAATGGGGGAAAATGGAAAGATGGAAATGGAGAATGGTGGGGATGATGAGGATAAGGAAGATCCGCTTTCGGATGAGCAATATGGTTATCCAAAGGCAGAGTCAGAAAGGTGGGTTTCTTGCATAAGAGTTCTTGACCCAAAGACAGCAAACACTACTTGTTTGCTGGAGCTTCAGGATAATGAAGCTGCATTCAGCATTTGCACGGTAAATTTCCATGATAAGGAGTTTGGGACTCTTTTGGCAGTTGGTACAGCAAAGGGCCTGCAATTTTGGCCCAAAAGATCTCTTGTTGCTGGATATATTCATATTTATAGGTTTCTGGACGATGGAAAATCCCTTGAACTTCTGCACAAGACACAAGTGGATGGCGTTCCTCTTGCTTTGTGCCAATTCCAGGGAAGGTTACTTGCTGGTATTGGACCTGTGCTCAGATTATATGATTTGGGGAAAAGGAGGTTGCTTAGAAAATGCGAGAATAAATTGTTCCCCAACACAATCATGTCTATCCATACTTACCGTGATCGTATTTATGTAGGTGACATTCAGGAGGTATGCTCTTTATGGGTTATTTGGTTTCCCATATTATGCTCTGTTATGTTCAATTTCACTTAGTATGTTTTTAGATATGTTATTTTGTGGCATCAATAATTTGTCTGTTGTTTCTGAATCTGATATGTTATTGTGAGAACTTATATTGAACACATTAATGCAATTACTCATTTACTTTCCTCTGTTTAATATATGTTTTTTTTTTCCTGTTGTTTACTTTCTTTTTGTTTGTTCATGTTGTAATTGTTTCTGTTATTATCCATGAAGGATGGTATTTCTGTTAGTATTTTTGTTCTATCTGGTTGGAGTCCTGGCAGGCTTTGTTACTCCTTTTTATTGGTAGTACTATGTTTTGTGGAAGTAGAGACTTGTCATGTTAATAATAGGATATAACTGGGGAAATGTATAAAGGTGACTGTTGTTTTAAGATTTATCAACTAGCTTGCTGTCCTGACATAGATATTACTTATTAGGTTCTTGAATTGACCAATGCAAATTAGGGTATGTGATATGAGCTTGGCTCAAAATGGAATGATTATTCCGATTTCATAATCAAATGTGGGTAGAGTGTTTGGAAAATTGCAAATCTGGAAATCTAAAACAGACTAATTTTAAATTTTATTGAATTGGAAAAATAAACTGGAGGAATCATGACATTGGCCTTGTCTTGATATTGGTTTATTTCCTGTATCTTTGCAGACACAAATTTTTCTATTGCTCACATGAGTACCAAAGTTATGAGTTTTGATCTGTTAATTTTTTTACTGACCATGTATAGTCCGCTGCATGTTTGCTTTACAGTCATTCCACTATTGCAAGTATCGACGAGATGAAAATCAACTATACATATTTGCTGATGATAGTGTTCCAAGATGGCTTACTGCAGCATATCACATCGATTTTGACACCATGGCTGGTGCAGACAAGTTTGGTAATATTTATTTTGTGCGGTTACCGCAAGATGTGTCGGATGAGATTGAAGAAGATCCAACTGGTGGGAAGATAAAGTGGGAACAGGGGAAGCTGAATGGAGCCCCTAACAAGGTAGAGGAAATAGTGCAGTTCCACATTGGTGATGTGGTCAGTTGCTTGCAAAAGGCATCTCTAATGCCAGGTGGTGGAGAATGTGTCATTTATGGGACTGTGATGGGAAGTTTGGGTGCATTGTTTGCTTTCTCTTCCCGTGATGACGTTGATTTTTTTTCTCATTTGGAGATGCATATGAGGCAAGAGCACCCGCCTTTGTGTGGAAGAGATCACATGGCTTATAGATCAGCCTATTTTCCAGTTAAGGTAAATATATTGATATATTGCTTTTTTGAATAAGTCCCATCTATTAGAAGACTAGAAATGGATGTGGGAATCCCTTGAACACTCAACTTGTACCTGGGAATAGCTTCATATATGTTCATTTAGGCTTACACTTTTTCTTCTTTTCAGAGTTTCAGGCCCTTGATTTTTCTTGCCATTGATGCTATGGCTATTTGGGATTTTAAAGGTTTTTTAGGGTATATGTGCTTATTGCTTATTTTATTACTACTTAAAAGGGGTTAATTACCTAGTTAAGCATATGGAAGCAAGTACTGTGCCATTTTACCTTGACAGGTTTTGGAATTGAATTCTTGCCTCTATAATATGTTCTTCCTTTCTTTGTTTCATCTTCTATTTCCTTTTGGGGGATAGTTCTGTGGATTAAGGGGAAATTTATTCCTTTTCCATTTTTAACTGATATTGGAATTGAATTCATGTCTTCTCCTGTTCTCATCATTTGTTCTTCCTTTCTTTGTTTCATCCTATTTTTTTTTTCCCTTGGATGTGTGTGTGGATTGAGAGGTAATGTATTCATTTTCCATTTCTTTTTCTAACTCTTACCAATTTCTAATGCTGATTTTATTTTTTAGCACTTGATTATAGAATACTGTTTTATAATAATTTCATAGAACTAGGAATCTGTCAGATCTGTGTCTTCCTAAATAATTACTGTAAAAACAAGGTGTAACAATTAGATTTCCCTGGTCTAGTTAAAACACCTGGCTATGTCCTTGATAACTGGTGCTTAAGCCAAGTGTGAGTATTCACTCTCTATGCTCCTTTGACCTGGGATGATTATCAAGAATGGAATATGTTCACATGTCAGACCTCATTAAACTTTTTAGTTTGAGGATATTAGGGTATGTTTCTGGAGGAAGTATGCAGGTGGATGGATATGATGTGAATATTTAAATATATTGTGCTTTGCGTATTATTTTAACATAAATGACAATATTAATAATGTTTCAAATTACATGAAACTTAAAAGGAAAATAAGATCTCTCTCTTGTCTGGGTTTGGATTTTGAAAATTTTCTGCAACATCAAACCAATAGGATATAAGTTTTCGATTTGGGCATTAGGTTTCAAATACTTGACCCAAACTTCATCCTTGTCATATCCATTGGACACAAGTGGACATAGAAGAGCCCATGTAACACAATTCTGATGCTAGATCATAGAAACATGACATGGATTTACTAGAATGTTGAGTAGTTAAAAAAGAACTACAATAATATGGCAATTCTAATTTCTGAGTGAGACATGAATTGATGCACTCATTAGTTTGCGTGGCTTTTGAGGTGAAACTCATAATTACTACTTATGCATTCTTTTGTATGACAACCACTGCTCTTGTTTTAATGTTTCTTACTACTAAGAAAACTTACCACTATGGTGGTAGCCTAGCTGTTCAGGAGTTCTCCTATATTCCCCACTGTCTAGGGTTTGAACCTTAAGTTCATTTTTCTTGCAAGATGACCTAGATCCATGATGTCAAAAAGAGTGGTGGATACAGGGCGGCCTGACATTGTGCACTGTGGTGGGGATAGGGTGACAGGCTTGCCTTCCCGATGGTAACTATGGCTCAAACTGGATATTTCCTAGTAAGGAAAGGTCCTCATTGTCATGTCTAGAGGGTGTTGCTACACTAGTTGTCCCACCTTCCTCTTTTACTTAGCAAACAGAAGAAAATTTGATGTTGCATTTTGGCTTGTGGTCATGGATTTATGAGGAAGCGTCATTGAAAAATCATTCGGTTAATATGTGAAATGATTGAGGGTGGCTCAACAGCATAATTGTTGGCTTCTTGAGTGAAATGCCTATACCCTTGCTGACAAGGGTTTAATACAACTGCTAGTACTGCTTTTGCATTTGTTTTGTTTATTTATCAAATATTGTCCTACTTGTACTAGTTAGTCATTAATGAAATTTTACCATTGTTGCTACTTGAGACTCTGTGCATATATATACATTTCTATCAAGTATTTCTGCTTCTTAACATTTTTTTAAATTATTATATTTTTTTGTTATTTCCTTAGCACACTGTAACCTCGCATAACTTTGTAGGATGTGATCGATGGAGATTTGTGTGAGCAGTTCCCAACATTGCCCATGGATTTGCAGCGGAAGATTGCGGAGGAATTGGATAGAACTCCGGCTGAGATTCTCAAAAAACTTGAAGATATTCGAAATAAAATCATTTGAGAAGGTAGGTCAAAGTTACACTCTGTCTTGCATACATCCATATCTGTCTTCATGTTATTCGTGCATGCATGCGTGAATGTCTTAAGTTCTGTATTCAGTTCACCGAAAGCTATCCATTTTCCACTGTATGACAAATATTGAGGTTTTGATTTTGAAGTTTATTGCTGTAGGAAAAGCTTTCCGTACTTAACTTTCATGTATATCTAGCCATATGAAATTATTTTTGCAGAAATATCTTTAGAGGCACTTAAACTTCAAATGCGAGGTTTGACCTTTGAAGCATTTTATTCCTTATTATGGGCCCAACATAATGTAGGCACAGGATGGCACATTGCTGGTTATAGTAGTCCAATTATATAACAAGAATAATCAGCAAAAAATTAACAAAAAAGAAACAAAACTATCATACGGGATGCATGCTGGTTATAGTGGTCCATTTTCTAACATAAATAGTCTGAGGAAAATGAGAAAAAATTCATTGAAACAAAAAACCCAAAAAAATCAGCGCAAAAAAACAAACACAAACAAAAAGCAAAAGAAACAGCTAAAATTACAGAAAACAATGAAGAAAATGAGGTTGCAAGCAGTTGATTAAAAGACTAAAACAAAGGAAAAAAACAGTAAACCAGCTTTTGAATGAGCCTCTTTATTGCCGAAAGAACAACAAAATACACAAAGACACGGCACTGAAGAAAGAGAAATGAAGGAAAATAGAAAGCGATGAAATAAAACATAAACGGAAAGTAAAAATTAAAGATTAGTCGCTGCAGGTGGTTCGCCTGCCTATGGTGACACTGCCAATGGAAAACTGGTTCCTGGCGGTTGGCTCATGCACCAGCAGCTTATTGGCAAGCTGCCAGCATGGGGGCAGTCTGGCAGACCTCTGATGATCACCACTTGATTTGCATCTCTCCAATCTAATTGATTATGCTTTCATATTTAAAAAAAGAAAAAAAAAAAAAACAGATTCTCCAATGAGAAAGCATGCTAACACCTTTTGGAAATAAAAAAAAAAATGACATAGGTGAAAAGGCATCTGCCTTGCACCTCAATCTAAGGCACCTGCCTGAGCGCCTGGGCTGGTGCCTCATAGAGGGCACCTTGCACACCTTTGACAATTGTGCTTAATACACATACAATTTGGATCAAGGTGTCCTTTTATAGGCTCCCTGCCTAATCTTGAATGATCTTGCCAGGAGTTGGTGTATAGTACCTCGTACCCACATTGTATTACCTCTAAGTGGCTTTGATAATTGTGGTTGCCAAGATACAATAATAAATTTATTTGACTGGAAATGTTATTGTCAAGCTTCCTAAGTCTGCAAGAAAGAAAACAGTTAAAGAGCGTGGGGAGATTTCCGTGCAAACACTCCAAAACTTAAATCAAACATTGAAGATGATGAATGTTGTATTGAAACTAGTATCAGAGGCGTAAATTTTTTAGAATGAGTGCTTGCTTATTTATAAAGGGATATTGAATAATACTAAGTAGTTCAGGATTATGATTCTTACTGATAACATTTTTTAGAATGAGTGCTTGCTTATTTATAAAGGGGTATTGAATAATTCTAAGTAGTTCAGGATTATGATTTTTACAGATAACGTCTATCTTGACATTTTGGAAACCATTAGGATTATGATTCTTACAGATAACATCTATTTTGATACTGAAATTTGTTAGGATTATGATTTTTATAGATGATGTTTATCTTGACATTTTGGAACCTTAGGATTAAGATTCTTAGAAATGATGTTTATTCCAATATTCCAAAATTCTTTTAGAATTAGAATTCTTTATGGATAATTGCCTATCCCTTTTGTAGAATATTTGGAGGGATTTTCGAATGTCGGAGTCATCCAATTTGCGTGTTTGTGTGGGACCCCTCCGTTTATAGGAAAACTTGCACCTTTTAGCCCGAAGAGTTATTTTGGGCTTTTGGGCCTTTTTCGTCTTTTAATGGGTTTTTGCCTATGACACAAAAATAATAATTGCCATAAGGTGAACACTTATCATGTAACCCAAAGGTAATTAATGTTAGATTGGTACTCTGTCTACCCCTTATGTAGTTTGATGTGGGATTAACAAGGTGCCATAGAGGGTTAGCCACCCCTAACTTAGAAAACACCAAATAAGAGGCGAAACTTGGGAGTATTAGGGATCCAAACTATTATTTTGAATTATTAGGGTTCCAAACCCTAAACCCGAAATCCTAAATCCTAAACACCAAATAAGTGGAATTGTTAGATGGATTTTGTTCTATATTCACATGGCGGGAAAAGTCTCATTGAGACATTTGTTAAGCTTTCGCAAGTATGTGTGTGATTTCAGTGGGTCAGGGAACTTTCTAATTCTTTAGAGCCTAATAATCCTAGGTTAGTATCTTATTGGGTGTTTCCCTGGGTGAGGCGGTAGTTAACACACTGACAATCTTGGGTTGTTTCAGGGTGTTATACCTCATGGTAGGCTCCCTCACTTAAACTTTGGGACCCCCACAGGGAGACATGCTCAGTGTCTTCAATCCAAGTACATCTAAGTGTGTTGCTACTACTTTTCACGGGATGGCACTTGCTGTCCTATCAAAAATAACTGTCTTTAGGTTGTCGCTCTCTCCTTTTATATAGTCTAAGATCACTTAGTAAGGTGACTCAGTACACATTCCATGCGCAACTAACAGCTGTCTTTTGATAGGTTTCAACTGCCAACGTGCTTAAGGTTTAGGCTAAGTATGACAAAGTATGTTTGATTTAATGATTTTTGTTTGTGGAAGAAGACCTGCTATAAGCAATGGGTCAGAGGTTGTACATGCTGCGAAATGAAAGCTTGTGGTAGGAGGTTTTGGAAGAGTGCTACTATTTGAAGTGCCTGGCCTTCTTGGCATGCATTGCATGGATGCACTAGTCAAGGGTTGGTACTGATAACCACACCTATGAGACAATGTTGAAGCTTGCTTGAGGACTTGATTGGTGTGCCATCCGAATAATTTTTTTTGATGGACTTGTTAAGATCTAACTAATAAAATAACTAGGAAAAAAACTTGAAAGAAACATGGGAAAACTACAAGAACACCCTATTAGCTATCTAATAAATGTGCACCTCACATCCAAAAGGCAACCTAGCCTCCAAGCACTCTTGTGCCTTTGACAACTTTAGTACTATGGTAGTGTTTGTTAAAATGAATAAGATAAGACTTTATTAAGATAACTTATTTGTAAAGTTCAAGATAAATTATCCGAAGGGAGAGAAGGGATGAATTTATTTTGAAAGTTCAAGATAAGAAGTCATGTGACTTCTTTTCAAAAAATTTAACAAACACAATGGAAAACACTTTTGTCCGGGATGCTTTCTATATCCCACATTTTTCGATCTATATCTTGGTTAACAAACGCTACCTAAGTATATTTTACCTTTGTAATAAATATTAGGGTAAATTTCTGGAAAATTTTGAAGTTTACACGTGTTTTTAAATTTAGGCTCATCTTTTAGTATTTTTCAATAAGGACATCCGATGTTGTAAAACGTTGCAGTTATAGATCATCTTTACCTGACTTCCAATTTTGCCGTTAAGTGATGACAAGGACCAGCTTGGTGCAAATTGAAAAATGACATGGCTGCCACACGTATAAGCTTGCAAGGAGAGAGAGAGAGAGAGAGAGAGAGAGAGAGAGATGCTGCAACTTGTTGAAGCTCCATCAAGACTTGAATCTGCGATTAGCCATTCATCTGCTTGGCCGTGTTGAGAAGCTCTGATGCCTTTCCCTGTATTTCTTTTGCTCTCTTCATCTGCAGATACTTATGTGAAAACTAAGATCCCTAAAATTCTGATAAGATATTAGCACGTTATCAAAATTTGGAAATCGTATCAATCAATATTGTTATTTTCGAACAAACTGAGGGATAGAAGATTTACTCGAGTAAATAGGAGGATTATCTCTAGTACTTTGGAGTGTAATCGAGTAGAAGAAAAACTTACTCAATTAATTGTAAAATGTTTTTCTCATCTTGCATTGGACTCAAGATGGGTATATATACACTAGATCTCCTAAAAATCTCTCCTAAAATATAAGAAAAACAAATTCAAACTAGACTTGAAAGATACAGATAAACAGAGAAATTTTTGAACTTGCTGATCCTTTCCTGTTCTTCTGGAATTGCTTCATCTCTTACCTCTTATCTGCACTGCTTTATCTCTTTTACCTCTTTATCATTTTAGTTTGTAAATCACTTCTGCCCAACAACCTTATCTCTTGATTTTCGGCCATGATAGAGACAACTTGAACCTATTGTCTTTAACTTCGCGACAAATTTTTTTTTTTTTTTCAAAACAGAAAAGTTAATCCCAAGGGCTGCAACAACAGTAATTAGATTAGATCTGATTGAAGTAGTCATTGACATCCTCACTGTTTTCAGTTTCTCAAGAGGAAAAATGATGAGGTCACCAATCAAGACCCAGCCCAAAGCAGGATTCTACTTTATGTTATTTTAATACTTCTTAAGTTTTATAATTCTACTTGATCTAGGATTCAATTTTATGTTTCTACTTGATTTAGGATTCTATTTCATGTTGGATTATGATTTATTTCTATTAAGATTTTAGTTGGATTTTGTTTACAAATATTAGATGGATTTAGATTAGCCAAATACTATAAACATGCCTAGGATTTAGAGTTTGTAATCAAGTTTTTCTTAATCAAATTTCAGCAACCTATTTGGGTTTTTTTAGCAAAACAGTCTTGTTTTTGTGTCTTCTTGGAAGCTAAGTTTCGGCAATTGAAGTTTGCTCTTTCAAGCGCTTATTTTGGTGTGTTTTTCTTCGCACGCTCTACACGTTGCGTCAAGTGGTATCAGAGCAATTCATCAACCAATCAGATGGCCAATCTTGAAGGTAACGGTAGCAACCAGCCTCGTGACGGTGATCGGGGGCTGCCTGCGGTTTGGAGAGCAATCGAAGAACAACGAGAAATAACTTGTACAATGGAGCAACAATTGGAGCGAATCCGCAACCAATTGGGCGTTTTACAACGAGTTAAGGATAATTGGAACCGGACTAATGGCGTGAATCAAGCCGGCTATGTCAAACCGGGAAGACCAGCCATTAATCCTGTCCTCATTAATCCTAGAAGACCAATGATGGATGATAGTGATGATGAGGATGATTTTGGTCGTATGATAGCCAACCCTAGTGGTAAAAGGGTTAGGAGGAATGCGCAGCAACACAACCATTTGGGAAACAATGAGTATAAACTAAAGAATGACTTTTCGATGAGTTTAGAGCTTGATTTCGAAGATTATGTTGTCCCAGTAACCTCAACGTTTGCAAACTCTGGTCTGATTTATGCTGCTAACATGACATAAACTCCAAGGTTATTGACTCATACTGGGGTATTTTCCAGTCTTGATGGCTCAAGCATTGCTTCGCAACCCAAGGATGGTGGTGTTTCTTCTGATCGGCTTGCGACTGTACAGGAGATGGAGGTTATGGTAGCGAATCCTTCTACAGTTTATTCAAGCTCTAGTATGGTTGAATCGAAGGCAATAGGAACATATTCACCTTCGCAATTGCAAAAGCAAGATGATCACATGGGTCTCTTTATGAATAGGGGTGTTGGATCCCCCAAGCTAGTTAACTCGGGTAGCGCAACTGCTTTCGATATTAATCTGAAATTAGATTCTGAAACTAAGAATGTTGTAGCAGCTACCACTATAGTTGATCAAGTGCCTGGACCAAAGGATGATATAAGCATCAATATTTTAAGTGATGGAGAGACTACTGGTAGTTATGGAATAAGCCTCTATTCGAAACAGTTGCAAAAGAATGCTTCTCCAGGCAAGAAAAATTTATGGATGAATTCGGAAGCTGTTGAGGAGTCAAAATCAAGAAAGCTGATGAGAGGAAAAGGACCTATGATAAGATCTACTAGATTAGAGAAGCGCTCAAAATGGAAGGTTCAACGTCCTCAATCTAATAGTAATAATACAATGGAGGCGGAGGGCAACAAACATGGTGATGGTTGGACCCATGCCAACGAAGATAGGGCTAGGAGGGGAAGGAATGTCTTTGCTTATGTTCCCTTAGCAGAAAAGTTCAAGCAGTTTAAGAAGATAAACAAAAGTTGCACAAATAAGAAGTACAAGGCAGCAGCTGACAAGCATAGGAAGCACAAGGTATTTGCGGTTGGAGATGAAGTCATGATATTCTTGAAGAAGGAACGGATTCCTTCAGGACAACAGAACAAGCTCAAGCCAAAGAAGTATGCTCCTTACAAGATTACAAAGAAGATCAATGATAATGCTTATGTTGTGGATTTGCCAAATCATATGGGTATTTCCAAAACATTCAATGTTGCTGATCTTTCTTTGTATTTGTCGGACGTTGAGTTGTCATACCCAGATTATAATTCGAGGACGAATTCTTCTCAAGTGGAGGTGAATGATGCGGTCACCAATCAAGATCCAGCCCAAATCTGACCCGACTACACCGGAACAATATTTTAATACTTCTTAAGTTTTAGAATTCTACTTGGTTTAAGATTCTACTTTATGTTATTTTAATACTTTTTAAGTTTTAGAATTCTACTTGATTTAGGATTCTACTTCATGTTGGATTAGGATTTATTTCTATTAGGATTTTAGTTGGATTTTGTTTACAAATATTAGATGGATCAACTATATCAATTATCCTCATTCACCACCATCTCATGAAATTTCTCCATGTGAAGATGGTGTTCAAACTTCATTTCATCATTACTCCGCCAGGGGATATTATCCACTGCCGGTCCCAAGCCCGGATAAAGGAGGAGGGTTGCGTTAGGTAGCCGACAACCAGCGTAAAACCTAGTCGGATTCAAATATGAATTCTAGACAAACTATCTGTTGGGATGTAACCCACATAGAAGTCTAGATTTCATGTAGTCAACCTCACATAGTGGGATAACGGCTGGATATGTTGTTGTTGGATTAGCCAAATACTATGAATATGCCTAGGATTTAGAGTTTGCAATCAAATTTTTCTTAATCAAATTTCAGCAACTTATTTGGGTTTTCTTAGCAAAATAATTTTGCTTTTGCATCTTCTTGAAAGCCAAGTTTCGACCATTGAAGTTTGTTCTTTCAAGTGCTTATTTTGGTGTGTTTTTCTTCACACACGCACTACACGCTGCGTCAAAAAAAGAAGTGAAAGAAAATCCAACGAACAGAAGAAGAGAAGGAAGGATACAAGGACCTTACAGATTGGTCAGGAAGATGGGAGGATTTGATTGGAATTATGAAAACAAAAAAACTTAACTCTCTCTATATCTATCTATCTGTGTGTGTATTGGCAATTTGGGTGGTTCACTACATAGTTTTTTCCAGTTCTTTGTTTGGATTCTTGTTGCAAATCAAAACCAAGCTTTGGGGCCAAATCTTTCTAGTCTCCTATACCTAATTATATCTCTTCACGTTATTATATCTTACATATATATAGATGCCTGCATATGCACAGACTTTTGTTTCTTTGGGTCTGTATGTATTGCTATTAATATAGAAGAGGAGTGGAAGAGAGGGCGGTGGTGGGGTCAGTCTACGTAATAGCTTTGGAAGTGAACCTCTCCCCCCAATGCCTGTTGGCTTGTCATGTAGCAGCCTCGCCATTTTTCAATTTGTACATAGGTAGTCCATGCAATCACTTTACGCCAAAATTAGATTGGAGGTAATAGTGGTCTACAATTGCAATGTTTTACGATGTTGGATTTCTCTATTAGAAAAATTAAAAGGCGAGTCTAAATTTAAAAACATGGGTAAAATTTAGCACTTTTTTGGCAATTACTCTAAATAGTAATATTGATGGCACAATATTCATTAGAAGAGTGCTATAATTTAATTTTGATAATGTTATTAGCATGTTAAAAGAATTAAGTCAATATAGGTAATGAGAAGTGTTTCTAGTGTTTTATTTTATTATAAATTTTCTTTAAAACTAAATAGAAGTTTTCTTTTATGACATTAATGCAATTTTGTTGTATGACATGGAGTGTTAGAAAATTTAGAGTTAATATATGCAAATACGAGCATAACTGAGATGAAAATGTTAGAAGAGATGTATGATCACACAAGAAAGGATAAAATTGGAAATGAGATTACTAGAAATAAGGTTAGAGTTATGTCTATTGTAGTAAGATGCATAAGATGGGATTAAAATGGTTTGAATATATAGAAACAAACTATGAGAGTGGGTATTAATCCCATTATATGGGGACAACTAAATGTATTATAGTTTGCAAATCATTTTTGTTTATGGCCTTATCTTTTGTAAGGCCCATATACTTTATATCACTTAGAAGTCTCCTTACATATTTATCTTGTTCTTCCTCTCCTTTTTTCTAGGAACTTATTCCATCCCACCCACTCTCTTCATAGGAGCCTCTATTGGGCTTCTTCTTGTATGACCAAGCCATTCTAATCATGTCTCAAGCATCTTATCTTCAATAGTCACTCCAACCTTATTATGAGTTACCTCATTTTTATTTTTATCTCTCCTTGTATAGTTGCATATCCATTGTAACGTCCTCATCTTTGCTAGTTCACATTTTGCACATGTTGGGACTTTTTGTACTGTCGTTTCTTGATTTTAAGCTGCCATAATTTTTATACACTTGAATCTTGATTAGAGGATGATTCAGTGTCACCTAAAGACGAGACCTCCTATTGCTTTCAAATGTAGGATTGTTTATATATTGGTATATTGTCTTGTTCAATTGTTACAACAACAAATACAACCATTAACTGTGGGGTGAGGTCAGCTATATGATTTCTAGTTTTTATTGTTGGCCGTATCCTTTATGTGACCATTATATTCTACGTCATGTCCTAGGGTTCCCATCATGTTTTCTTTCATTTTCCTTTCCCCTTGTTACTAATTTTCTCTATTTCATCCACTTTCTTACCAATGTTTTTATTAGTCTTGTTCTTACATGTCCAAACTGACCTTAATTGTGCCTCCCATTTCTTATTTCCAATAGGCATTACTTCAACCTTATTATGTATGATCTTATTTTTTGTTTTTTGTTTTTTATTTTTTATTTTTTTTTACATGGTTGCAATCCACTATAATATATTCATTGCATGGCTGCACATGTTTTGGACATTTTGCTGGTTAATAATTGTCCCATATTTTGAGCCATTTAACAAAGATAGTCTTATAGCTATTTGAAAAAACTTCCTTTTTAGGCTGAAAGGGATTTTATGATTGCATAAAATGTCAGATGCACTTCACTTTAGCTAGCTTGCATTGATTTTATAAGTAGCATCCTCCAAGATCTCCTTGTATTGTTTTTTTGGGAACATTTGATCAAATCAAAATTGATATATTTTTTTTTTCTTCTTCTAGATAACTTGATCTAAAAGAAAAACATTTGGATTTTAAGGTATTTTTCCATAATTCAAATTTATTATTCACACTTTTTTTTTCTTTTTTCACGTATTTTTTTGGGTCTCTTCTATCATGACAATATTATTTATAGATAACATACAACACTAAAGCACTCAGTTTTAGATGTTGGTGAGTTTATTCATCATGAGAGTAAAGAGGAAAGAGTTAAATGCAAATCCTTGATGTAATTCAGTTATAATTGGGGAAAGATCAACTTACAAATCACCATGGCATATAAGAAGTAATTGGTTAAGGGGCGTGTGATTTTGCAACCTGAAATACATGAATTTTGAGGAGTTGTAGCAGTGAGCTTCTGCGCAATATGTGAATTATGTATAGGATTGGTTACTGATTCGCGATTGATTGTGTTTGATTCGTGTTCATGTAGGGTGTTTGGTATTTGCATATGCTGGAATCTGACATAAGAGGATGATCGGTCGGCTCAGATGGAATGCTTGAAATTGCTTGATTTGTCCGACACAAATGCATTGTAATGCGCCCATCTCGTTTATGGAAAGACCTGGGAAGAAAGAAACTTTGTTGGATTCATTTAACAATTTTTTTTTTTTTTGTTTTGTTTTTGTATCAAAGTGATAGTGGCAGATTGTAGTGGTTGGTCTGTGAATTAATGAATGTGTGTTTTTTGTTGTACAAGTAGGATTTGGTTGTAAAAGTAAATTAGTCTCTCTCTCTCTCTCTCTCATGCTTTTACTTTGTAGTTCGTTACCTTTAGTGACGAGATCTAGTTTGGGATTGCGTTGGTTTGTTATATAGGAGACAAGAATGCAGAAACAGGAACAGTAAGTGAGAAAGTGTGTTAGGTGATGCATCAGCTGGTGCTGGGAATCCGAAAAATGCTTTGCATATTGCTTATGGCTTATGGCTTATTGGTGGAAGTAGTAGTCCGTCCGTCCTTTGTTAAAGTTAAATCTTAAAATCCCCGGCGGTGTTGGAGTTGTGGTAGATTCGCCCAGGCTGAAGAATGAATGAATGAGCTTTTATATATTTAATTATCCCGAGCTCCTCTAAAATTTGTACAAAGAGGTATTGAATTTATCTTTTGTTTTTTGTTTTTGTTTCCCCCGTGTTTTGTTCTGACGATGCAAGCTTGAATGTATTGTACGCATCCCTTTTTATTTACTCGAGAAAAACTAAAAACTAAAAATTGTAGAAAAAGTGAGTTGACGATAATATACATATGATAAGGTGGGAAGGATTAATTACTACATGGTTTTACCTGGTCATTCCTCTCTTAACACTAATTAATGGTTCTTCTCTTTACTACGGGTTATTTATTATGAATTAATGTTGATCTCTCTCTCTCTCTCTCTTTTTTCTTATTTTTGATGATTCAGGTGTTTAAACTTTGCCTGAATAATCTTGAGAAGAAGGATCTTCTCCTCTTAATTTGTTTTTTTAGGTAAATTCAGATGTAATCACAGCTTATACACACTTGGAATAGATTTTCGAGAAACGATTACTTTTTCTGTGAATCCTATCTTTACATCATGCAAATCAAACTCTTGGAGAGGCGATAGGGTGTACTGTAACCCTATCTCCACGTGGCATGATTTGTCTTCTAATTTTATTATTACTTTTTAACTAATATTGTCTTTTAACAATAATTTTATCTTTTAAAATATTGTTTATGAGTTAAGTTGTACAAAGTAATAATTAATGTGTAAACATGTGTCATGACAAGGATATAATTCAAATCACATGAATAATGAATACACCAAAATTAAGGCCTCGGCAATGCGGTTTGATCACTTATAAGCTATTAGTATAGCTTTTAAGTTAGAAGACTTATTTTTTTACATGTTTAGTTTTATCAACAACTTCAAAGCTGTATAGCTTAAACGTTAATGTATTAGGGTTTAAGGAAAGCTTTGGGGCTACAGCTTTTGCAAAAAAGCTTTTGAGAGCATTTGGAGTTGACTAATGAAATGACGATTTTGCCCTTTGCCAATTTCAATATTTACACTTCTTGTCCTTATACATTCCCAACCCTCATCTTCTCCTTTGATGAAGCCTTCTTCTCCCACAACATCTATGACTCCTATATTATTGCCATCATCGGATCTCCTCCCACAACGGTCATTGTTGCTAGCTATCCTTTATCGTTGCCCAGCACAAAAAACCCTTTATCGCTGCATTGCGACTCACATCGCTGCCCAACGCTGCCATCGTTTCCCAGTGCCACCCAAATATGCCAAATGCTGCTCATCACTGCCATGGCCAACTCTTACTTCCATATATATATATATATTGAAGATTTTTATAAATTAAATCTAAATTTATACATAAAGTTTAAAAATGATATATTTTTAATTTTTTTATAATTTATTAAATATAATTGTAAGTATTTTAGCCATTGAACATCAATATAATTTTTTTAAAAAAAATTATATTTTTTTAAATTTTATTTATATTATTCAATATCATGTCCATTTTAATTTTTTTGTCAAGTACTAACACCTTATCAAATTTTACAAACCAAACACATAATTCTATATTAATAGTTTAAAAACATATTTATTCTAACACATTATTAATTTAAAGGTGACCCAATTTAGACGCTGTTACACAATTTAAACATTACCCAATTTTTCAGCGCTTATAAAAAAACCAAGCCAAACTAAGTCTAAAACGCGTGGGTGTGTGTGTGGTCAGTGCTTGAGGCGGCGGAGGCATAATTATCATTTTCAATTTCAAGCTTGAGCTGCCGCTCCAAGTTGTCGGACGAGGACGATGCCAGTCTCTCGTCCAACCATGCAAATATGTCGGAAAACACCGTGTCGATGTTGTGGGGAAGCTCGCCGTAGCAGAGGGAATGCCACATTTCTGGGTACAGCTTCAAGGTCTTGTCTCTAATGGGCGTGCGAGCCGAGTCGTACAGAAGCCTGCTCACCGCCGGATCCGTCACCTTGTCCTCTTCCCCGTGCAATACCAGAAATGGCAACGAGACCTCTTCAAGCCTTTTCTCCAGATCCATACTCACGGTCAAAAGCTGATAGCCGGTAAGCAGTCGAAGTCGGCCTTTGTAGCAGTAAGGATTTGATCGAATCTGTCATTTTATTATTATTATTATATTACTAATAACGTATGTACGAGGTTGGTTCAAAAACAAAAGGAGAATAGGAATTGCCAACCTGTTCCCTGACACTGGCATCTCTGACGGCACGATCAATGATATCAGGAATGGGTGTGATTTTCCAGGTTGGAATCAGACGGCTCACCTTTCTCAGCACTTTCATCATCAATGGGTGTGGCCTCAAATCATCTGCTATCTGTTTTTATATAATGGTCGTTTTACCATACAATACAATTCCCAGTTACTATCATCATCAATCATCCATCTTATTACTACCCACTAATTAATTAATTAACATTCTCTCTCTCTCTCTCTCTCTCTCTATATATATATATATAGAGAGAGAGAGAGAGAGAGAGAGAGAGAGAGAGAGAGAGACCTTACACATAGGTGCAACCAAAATGGCACCATCCCAGAAGTGAGGCATCTTCCTGTGCAACAGCAGAGCCACCGCTCCTCCCATGGATTCCCCCATCACGATCCTCAACTTGTTCCTATTCTCCTCCCTCTCTGCTCAACCCCACCCATATTCAAACAAATTTCATTCAACTCTATTATTTGATATGTTTGTTTCCCGAGAAATTAATTAAATAAAACGAACAAACCAACTAACCGCAGATGGATGTGTAGTGATGAGAGCAGTCAGAAACAACATCATCAAAGCAGGGGACGAAGCCCTGAAGGCCAGATGATTTCCCATGTCCTTCATAGTCCATCCCATACACCCCATATCCTGCCTTTGCCAGCCTCGTTGCAGCACCTCTCATTGAGATGCTGCACCCCACGCCATACCCATGGCACAGCAAGATCAAAGCTTTTGCCTCGCTCTCGGCAGGCACCCATCTGCATGTGAAAAGCTCCATCCCCCTTGCATTCACTATGAATTCCTGTATTTTTTTTTTATTTCCCAATAAATATATGAAATTAAGTAACTAACTGGGTTGGGCTTATTATTGCGTATTTCATCTACCAGAAACTTATAATTTCAGATTAATACAAATAAAACAGTTGATCGGGCAGCTGGGACTAACCTCTCCATAGATGATACCTTCATCAGTTTCATGAGCCTGTTGTTATCAGCACCACAAAAACAAACAGATTCTAGTCACAGTCAAAACATACATATAAACACACACACACACACACCCTTATATATATGTGTGTGTATATATACATACGTATGCAGTTAATTATATGAAAGATAGAGGGAGAGACTGGACAGACCATATGTATCTAAAAGTTGGATGGAATTGAAGCGGAAGAAGTTGTTGGGATCGACTGTTGCTGCTATGAGATTAGATGAAGCAAAAGGAATTTGGATGTTGAAGTTGAAGAATCAGACTCTTGAAGCAAAAGGAATTCGGCTTAATTTGCACTCTTCTTTCTTTTGTGGATACAAATGTATGAATGATATATAAAGACTTGGGTGCCACTTTCTCTGTGGGGACAAATCGCCCATGGAACATCCAATTTTGACCCATTTATTGCCTCCCCCTTAATTCTTCTCCCCATTATCATGATTATTAGGATCCACGAATTCAATCATGAGATAAGTCTAACACATGTAACAAAATATTTTATATAATTTCTCCACTGGTTGTATATAATGGCCGTTTACATTATTATATATTTGATAAATTTGTTAAAAAATGTTAAAATGGGCATTAATTTATTTTAAAAAATAATAATCTCAAAAATGACAAAAACGATTTAGTTGTTAAATACACGTAGCTTGGGAGTGTTTATGAGTTAAATTTCCTTTTGATATGAAGTTAAAGTTAATCACCAAATTATATATAATTTTGGATTCAAAGTTAATTTAATTATAAAGTACAAGTAAGACTACAACTTCACCAAATCAAATTAGAATGTGAATGGGTTGAGTCTTAGTTCTAAAATATGTATAATCACATAAGAAATTAGTACCTCAAAACTTGTAGCACATTAAAATATTAAAATTTATAGAGCTTATTTTATCATAAACCATAAATTAACACTTTCAAGATACATTTAAAACCAATGCAGCATGAGTACTTCAAATCAAAACTATTCAATTTAACATTTAACGGTTGACAGGGATTCTAAGGCTATGGCAAAATTTTAAAGGCACTTTTAGAGTGTCTTATTAGTTTGGCTTGGGTCTTTGGACCCAAGGATTAACCCATAATAGATCTAGGATGTATTTGATAGCATTATTTAAAATAAAATTCTAGGTCATTTTATCTAGAAAATAAAAACAACCCCATCCCCTTGAAAAATAAATTTTATGAAAAGAATCTTTAAATGTTTATACTATACACAATTTTTTCATAAAAAAAGTTAAGAGTATTTGATTGTTTTTATAAAAAATATGAATAATAATTACAAATTATTAGACATTTTCTATGAAAAATTTGTGCTATCAAATAGGCCCTAACGTCAATTGCAATTTAAAGTCAAATTTGGGGGCAAAACAAAATTGACCCATTCATCACTCTTATTTTTGTCTCTATCCAAACGTATGGCCACCATTATATTTAATAGATAAAATAATTTTGTTATCATTGAAATATAATAATAAATTTATGATTGCGAAAGAGTTTGCTAGAATCTTCGAACTTGTAAAATAATAAACAATCAAAGGGTGAGACATGTCTCTCGCATTGGCCCTCTGATTCTTAACTCAACTCAGTCAGAAACCAAAAAGTACGCTATATTTGTAATACCCCGAGAGCCCAGAAAAGTTAGTATATATCGAGGATAGTGCAAGGAAGGAAACAACACCAGCTAGATACTTTTTGGGTTGAATGTTGGCAAAGAACTCCCAAGTTAAGCGTGCTTAATCCAGGGATGGGTGACCCCCCTGAGAAGTTTGCGTAGACCCATCAGGGTATGTTGTTTTGGTCCTTCCTATCGCTCGATTGGGTCGTTACAGGTGATATCAGAGCTGACCTTTGGTGAAAGCGGTCCGACGAGGGCGGAGAGTGGCGTAGGGGCTCGAGGGCCTGTACAAGGAGCAGCTTCTGGCAGACTTCTAGGATGGCAGCCCCCAAAGGGAGAAGGTCTGAGACTAGTTGTAAGGTCACATGACGAGGACGTCATGTGCTCAAGGAGGGAAAAATGTAATACCCCAATAGCCCAGAGAAGAGTAGGATATATTGAGGATAAGTAAGGAAGGAAACAACACCAGCTGGATACCTTTTGGACTGAATGTAGGTAAGGAACTCCGAGGTTAAGCGTGCTTGAGCTGGGAGCAGTTCAAGGATGGGTGACCCCCTAGGAAGTTCGCGTAGGCCCATCAGGGTAAGTTGTTCCGGTCCTTCTTATTGCTCGATGCGGGATGTTACAATATTTGCAATAGAAGTGTAGTTCCAGTAGAGTTTTCATGTCAAAGAAAAGTGAGGAGTTGATAGATGGGATAATACCCACATCTTTTGGGATGCAGGAATTTCTCACCCGCGTAGATCTTTCGATACTTAAGTCACTATCATGTAATGGAAAATGCTCAGAGGGGACTGTTGGGTCCCTCTGAGTGGAATGTGTGTGAGGTAATTGGTATAAGTTGAAGAATAAACTAAGTAGAATGAGCGAGGTCATTTTTTACTGAAATCGGAAGATCCTTTCTTTGTTAAGAGGTGGGGTATTTATAGGCACGATCTCAAGAATCTCATGTGCGCCACGTGTCATGTGAAGAGGTCACTATGATTGGTTTAGGTGAAATCCCCCCGAAGGATTATTTAAGCTTAGGAAATCCTCCAAGTGAAGGTGAGACTCGTGGCTAGTTACCCAATGGGCAAGGTGTAAGAACCCATATTTTCGAAAGGTTGTCACGTAATTTAAGCAAGTTTAGAATACCGAAAAATTAGTTTGATCGTAGTTATAAGTACTGAATCGACTGCAGGGAATGCCTCGAAGTGAAATTGTCTAAGGAAAATGATATGACATTGATGATCATCCCGAGATAGGATTTATGATATCGAAAGAAATCGGATCAGGAACGATTTTCGGTACACCTAAAATGCAGCTGTCATTTAAGCTGCAAAATCGAATCATCGTAGCGGACTTCCAGGAAGTCAACGGAAGGTTGAGGGGGCTTTGGTTTTTCGTAATGAGCAACCCTTCAGTGGTTTCGGGATGAAACGATAGCTTGGTGAGGATACTGGGACAAAATCGTTATCATCGAGTAATTTTGAAGTTATTAATTTTGCGTTTTTGATATTGTAATGTAACTTAATTTGGTGTTTAATGATGTAATTGCTATTAGGGAATTGCCCAAGTGGTATTATGAGAAAATTGGGATTTAATGCGTAATTTTTATATATATTAATATAATATATGATATATATATAGTATATATAAATATATGGGTGTGTTGTGTGTGCGTGAATGATGGCTGCCCATGCCCTATAAGATTGAAGTCATGCCTCTGCCAAATCATGGCTACCAGTGGAGTGTTCTTCACGCCAATAGGGATGGGCAAGATAAGCTTGAGTTGGTGAAAATGGCTATAAAAGGGGAGGAGATGGAAGCAAATGGTGGTGAAGGAGCAGAGAGTTCGAGCTTAGCCGAGAAGAGATGAGGAGAATGGAAAGAGATTGAGAGGGAGCTGGGAGGAGATGGAAGCAAATAGTGGTGAAGGAGCAGAGAGTTCGAGCTTGGCCGAGAAGAAAGGAGGAGAATGGAAAGAGATTGAGAGGGAGCTGGGTGGCGGCACATTAGTAGTTGGGCACGGCCGGGATGGTGGAATTCGGCCGTGGAAGAAGCAGCTTTAAGCTGCTACGCAGCCAGCCATGGTGATAGTAGTGGAGTTAGGTGTCGGGGCAAGCAATGGAGGGTAGCGGCGGTGGTGCGGTGCGAAGACGGAGGCCAGTGCGGTTGTTGGCTAGGCCGAAGGCAGTCCGGGTTGGCCGCACAGCAAGCTCCCAGGCCCGGCCATGGCGGATGCGCTAAAGCAGCATGCGTGGGAGGAGTAGGGGAGAGGAAAAAGACAAGAAAAGAAAAAAGAAAAGAAGAAAGAAAAAGAAAAGAAAGAAGGAAAAAAAGAAAAAAAGAGGATGGCCGTTTGTGAGTTGCAGAAAGAAGAAGCAGGGAAGAAGAAGAAGGAAGGAGAAGGAGAAAGAAAAAGGGAAAAGAAAAGAAAAAGAAGAAAAGAAAAGAAAAGAAAAAGGAAGAAAATAAAAAGAAATGGAAGAAAAATAGAAAAACTGCTAGAAGAATTCCAAAAAATAGGATTTGGAAATTTAAAAATATTTCGGAGATTTTGACAAGAAAAATTGTTCGGGTACGCATTTCGAGGTCAGGCAAAAAAATCGAGGTAACGCACAAAAATCGAGATAATGGTCGAGAATTGAGGCGGTGCATAAGAATCATGGTGGGGCACGAGAATTGAGGTAGTGCATGAGAATCGAGGTGGTGCGTGGGAATTGAGGATTTGCATGCCATTTTGAGGATATGACATGCATACTGAGGAAGTCTAAAAGGCTAAGTTAAGGTAAGTAAAATTCCCTAGAAAATTTCAGAAATTCAGGAATATTATTATATCAATTGTCATAGTGAAATATTTGAGAAATATTTAGTTTGGATTTGCTGTGGAAAAATAGGAAGAAATAGAGAGAAAAATAAAGAAAATGTAAGAAATTATGAAAAAAATAGGTTTTAATACTTATTTAATCAAATATGGTGATTAGGATGTCTTGAGGTTTAAAGTTAAAGTGACTTGTGTGAATTTTGAGTTTGACACGCAAATCGAGACGATGCTCGAATTTTGAGGCAATGCGCGAATATTGAGGTAGCTCGATAAGTTTAGAAGGCAAGTAGTACTTCCCAACTAGATTTAATTTTATAGAAAATGTTTAATTGTAAATGGTTTAACCCAAAACCAGATTTTAAGTAAATGATTTTATCATGTTGTTATGCCTTGATGCGAATATATCATATAGATTGCATTTACATGTATTGATGATGAAATGTGCATATTTTCACAATGATATTATTGATTATGCATCGCATAAGAGTTTGGAATTATGGACTGGCACCGCTGCTCTGCCAAGGGTGCACTCATACACTTCGGCCTGATAAGGAGGCTGTAAAAATGGGGAGCAGCAGTTGGGTGCGGTCGACTCAAATTGAAATGATATGGAAAGGATATTTTTCATTTTGCATTCATGCACGAAATGTGTTTTCTGTACCCTTACTTAGATGATTCATCATCTAACTTGAGTTTTGCACCTGAAATATTCAAATGTTTCCAGATAAAGATTGTAATAGATACAAAGATGAATGAGACATGAAATGACACTTAGCAAAGTGCATGATAAATTGAATGATGAATGAAATGTATGTAATGTAGCCCATGTATTTAAGTTTTGCTACTTTGAATTCTAAACGTTTTGAGGAATGATTATATATAACCTTATTTATGGTTAATAAAGATGTAAGAATTGATTTATGATCAATGTTAAGATATCATGTTCAGTTTTAGCTTCCGCATTTGATGTGCATGATGATTCTCTTTCGAGAAAGAGTATGGAAGTTTTGGGATAGATATGAGGAATGACATGGTTTAGCATTAGGTTTTGAAGAAAAAAAATTATTATTCCAGAATTGTCCCAATTTATAACGCGCGCGAGAAAGCGGAGTGTTACACAAGGTATACTCTCGGTCATTTCTTCTTTTTTTTTTTTTTCTCCTAGTCATTTCCTCTAGGAAAAAAATGGTCACGTTTTGTCTTCTTTGGTCTGGGTAAATTCCACCTAGAGCATAATGCTCTTTCGGGTGGACACTTGCTCACATCCGATTCACGTGGGAGAATGTTCCAGGTGGAAATCTATTCCACTTAGAGGAATTGGCACAACAATTATCTCCACTCTTCTGTTTTACCTTTGGTAAAATCAAAAAGTAATTTTTCAAAATCCTTACAAAAATTATTCACTCTATTTCTCTTCATTTTTTGCTTCGGGTGGAATTTTTTTTCCACTCATTGCAGAAACCATTTTTCACCTTTCAGGTGGAACTTGCCTATATATATTGCATTTTACTACGATCATTTTATTCTTTCACCAGACATTTACTGCAAGAGCTCTGACTCTTTTCTTCTCGGAAGATTCAACTTTCCACCTGGAATAATTCGTATTACTCCTGATATAGGTGATTTCTCACCTAAAAGACTTCGTACAACTTTTGCTTCCCTTTTGCTCTTTATGAAGGCTTATTTTTCTAGCCAGAGGAAATTATTTCTTCCCGAAAGGAATTATTTTCACCTAGAAGAAATTTCATTTCCCCAGGAAGATTTTGTACTCCTTGAAGGACACTTTAGGAGGAAATTTCATTTCACCCGGAAGACTTTGCACTCCCTAAAGGACGCTCTTGTAGGAGTTTGTTGAAGTTATTTCTTCATTTTCTTTCCCATCCTTAAATTATAGCGAGTGACAAAGTTTACATTACTGCCAAGACTCTTGAAGGTAGAGCATACATGAAGTTTTTAGGCAGTAACTCCAAATTAGATGAGGCGCAAGTCAATCACTTAAAGAGGAACTATGGTATACCATCTACTTATTGAGTTAGGGAGGCTCAACAAGGTGAGAAATGCACAATGGCAATTGAGGGTGGATGGTTCACTGTTTATGAAGCCAGACAGAGAAACGTTATGCGCTTACCTCTCCATCCATTTGGTATCAAATTCTTTTAGACGAATAGATTGGCCCTGGCCCAACTTCATCCCAATGACTAGACCCAACTTGTGGGCTTCTTTGTTATGTGCCAGGAAAAAGAGGTGGTTCCAACCTTTAAATTGTTCCACTGCTTTTTCCACTTGTGTGCGGTAGAAGGATGTGATCATTTCTTTACCCTCTAGAAAACCTAGCCCAAGGATCATCTTTTCATAATTTCTCCACCCAAAGTCGACCACTTCAAGACAAGATGGCTCGTAATGAAACTGCCACATGGGAAATGGGCTTCGTATTGAGACTAATGCTCAGATGACAAAATTGTGGTGAATCTCAACATTCTTGAACTCAAAGAACTCTATGAGCAACACTAAGAAATAATGGCTCTACTCCTACGTGGAGGTCTAGTGAGCCTTTTAGACCTTTTCACCTGTTAGGAACCACTGACCATGTAGAGCTTCAATTCTGTCTGATTATGATCCGTAGAGATGCAAACGAGATCTCCTCCAAGTTGGTCCACACGATCGATCCTTCCGCTGATGCCTCGAGAAGTGCTAGCAACCCTAGGCGCCTTTTGAGAGAATCTACATTTTTCTTCTTCTTTTTCAGCTTCTTAAGCGGCGCATATATAGAGTTAAAAACCCTAGACATGCCATGGAAAAACCCTAAATACTTTAGGTCCGACCCTTAATCACATTGCCCCGATTATCTCCTTTTAACTATGGAATGGGCTCGATCTAAGTGTGTGACCCCTTAGGTCCACCATTAGACTAGATGTAGGGCCAATTCTGTTGGGCTATATCAAGGCCCAACTTACTAGATTAATTAAACTCTTTAATTAAACTCATGGGCTTTTTAATTAACACATCTCATGGGCTTCTTAATTAAACTCTTTAATTAATAGTTTTAGAATTAATCAAATTAATTCTAAAACCCTACATATCATGGTTAACGTCTAGCAACATGCCATGAATACCTAGCCCACGATGAAAAACACGAACCTTTTCAATTACAATTACCATGCAGTAAAATTCTTTTATCGATCTATGTTCCGATTGAATTTAGAGTATGATTTTATGACGAAACCCTAATCGTTCAATAACTATGTATCCATTCTAGATTTATGACTTGATAGGTGAAATCAAAACACGTTTTGGCTTCCACCTCACCTTGGCCAAGGATTTCCTCAGTCATGAAATCATCGGAATATATAAGACATCCTCTCATCTTAATGATAAGTGATGAATCCTATTTCGACATTCACAAGCCTTCATATATGATAAATCCACGCCTAATAATAGTTTCTCAATAACTCCATTAGAATCCAAAAAAGCACCAAAGCGTAACTAGTCAAATATAAGGCTACCATGATGTCTCAAGTCTAAGGATCAATCTGCACTATTGTAACACAAGAATTCCACTTCGACATTAATCAATTACCATTAGGAATTCTGTAGCGGGTCAGTTCAATGTACTTATTCTTATAATAAGCACCCACATATATGCACTAGTGTTCTCACACCAATGTCCATGAAACGAGACATTCTCCTGATTGAGCATGCATCATATGTGCTAGTCTATCCGAGTTATTAGTGTCCAATCCTAATAACTCTATGACTAGGAACATTTAAGATCAAGGCTTGTAAGGAATATGTTCCATGAGCCTATTTGATTTATGGACTTTGTCAAGTATGGATTGCAATAAATAATGACGATAACCATTAATGACAAATAAAAAAATATAATGCCTTGTAGTAAAAATTGATTTAAAATAAAGAATTCCAATGTAAAATATGATCAATTACATAAAACATGATTGACTTGTGGGGCATAACTCTAACATCACAAAGGATAGGTTGGGGAGGATTGGCTAGGTTATCCATGTGGTAGAGCCTTCGAGATGCGTGGGACTATTTGCACCTCCTTTGTAGCCCCCAGCTCCTCCCACAACCCACGTCCCTACAAAGGGATGGGTCACCCCCTCACAGGAGCAAGTGCATACCGAGGATTGGTTTATTTGGACCAGCTCAAAACTGACAAAGGTATGGGCGAGGTCTCACACTTGCTACAAGTTTTTCATCAAAATAGGTTCTCTAGTCTCGAAAGACCCTTAAAATTGTAGGACCACCAGCTCAAATTCATTGTGAGCCACAAGATTCTTTACTTCTAGCTTCTTAGTTAAGTTCATGCCAGTTATGAGAGCTCCATACTTGGTGGTATTATTGGATCCTAGAAAGTAAACCGTAGTGAATATTCTAGGACCTTTTCTTCAGGAGAAATCAATACAACTCCTACCCCAATTCCTTTGGCATTTGTGGCCTCGTCTACAAAAAACATCCATTTAGCTAGAGAAGTTTTATGAGATTTCTGGAGCATGTGTGCATTCAACAATGAAGTTAGTGAGAGCTTACCCCTCAATAGCCCTTCGAGGGTTGAAATGAATATCATACTCATTGAGTTCTATCGCAGACTTCATTAATTTCCTAGAATACTCTGACCTTTGCAAGATTTTTCGTAATGGCTGGTTTGTTATGACTGTAATGGTGCGAGCTTCAAAGTTGAAAGTAGGGCCTCAACTTTCTGGCTATAGTTACAAGTGCTAGGGCTACCTTTATTAGCATATGGATAGCGGAACTCTACACTTGTAGCACCTTGCTCACATACTAGATTGGACAATCGATCTATCCCATCCTTTTTATTAGCATTGCACCAACTGTTTGATGATTGACTCCTAAATATAGATAAAAGGTCTCCCTAGTATTAAGTCGGGTCAACAGGGGTATTTCTTTGAGATATGCTTTTAGGGCTTGAAAAGCTTCTTCATATTCCCCAATTCCATTGAAAGTTCTTGTCCCCCTTTAGAGCTTGGAAGCAACGGAGGCTTCTTTCAACCAATTTTGAAAGGAATTGTCCCAGGGTTGCTAGGCATCTTGTTAATTGTTGCACTTCTTTAATAGAGGAAGAGGGCTGCATATCCATAATGACCTGAACCTTCTTGGGGTTGGCGTCTATCCCTCATTGTGTAATCATGTATCCCAAAAACTTTCTTGAGCGCACTCCAGAAGTGCATTTGCTGGGATTCAAACGCATATTATTTTTTTGAAACATAGAGAAGACTTGAGACAACTTTGTGGAGTGAGATTCATCTTGTTTATTTTTAACGATCATATCGTCCACGTATGCCTCCATCACTCTCCCTAATAGATCCTTGAAAACCTTGTTCACCATCCTCTGATATGTGGCTCCCACATTTTTCAACTAGAATGGCATCACTTGGTAGCAATAAGTCCATTTTTCAGTGATGAAAGCCATTTTCTTAGCATCTGGAGGGTACAATCTGATCTGGTGATATCCAGAGAAAGCATCAAGAAAAGTCAGCATTGCATATCTGAATGTATCATCAACAAGTTTATCAATTCTTGGTAAGGGGTAAAAGTCTTTGAGGCAAGCTTTGTTGAGCTCAGTGAAATAGATGCATACCTATCATTTATTGTTGGGCTTTTTTTTACCATAACCACATTAACCAACCAATCCGTGTAAAGCACCTCTCGGATGAAGCCCACCTCTTGGAGTCTGTTAACCTCTTCTTCAAAATATTTGAGTTGATATCGGGTTATATGTATTTTCTTCTACTTCACCAGCTTAGTGTTTTCCTATACATTTAAGTGGTGAGAGATAACTACTGGATCTATCCTAGGCGATGAGTACATAATTTCATATATTTATTTCCCTTAGATATGGTCTCTTGGGTGAGATTTATGCCTGATTGTGCTGATTTATGCTTATTTTTATGGTTAAGGCAATTCTGGATAGGTTAGAATAAATTGGGCTTTTACTTAGAAAATTTCAGCATTTTAATATTTTAACCTTTTAGGCTTCTTGCATATTTTTGTCCATGTTAGAGTTCAAGACCATGAATAAGGTCTTTAGAGATTTTGTATAGGACTTCTTGGGATTTCCATAATGGTATTATTTGTCCAAATCTGAGTTCTTTTAGGCCTCCAAACATTACTTCAACATTAGGGCCGAAAAACTGGGCCAAATCCTAATCGGATTAGAATTCTGCACAAACACTGAATTTTTTAAAGGACATAACTTGAGCTTCTGATGTCCAAATAGAGTGATTTAAAAGCCTAAATTCATCTACACATTCTGAACTACAATTCTTAAGGGAGAACAAAGCCCAAAACTCTTTTTGTATAACCCAAAACGGGCTCATAATTTATGGGAGTCTAGGAAGCCCTAATTCTTTGGTTGATTTGGATTCTTTGTTGGGGGCTATTTAAGGTCTTGATCCAAACTCCAAAAAGGGGGAGCTTAGGAGGCAGAGAAGGTGCAAGATGGCAAAGGGGTAGTGACATATTGGTTTTTTCCTCCTTTCTTTTCATTATTCTCTTTTGAATTTTTTATGATGGCCTTGCATAGCTAATTTTTTATACTTGGTTTAAGAAAACGGAAGCCTCAGAATCAATGAAATTGTGAGATCTAATTGATTTTTATTTCTAAATTTATGCTTTGAGTATTGGATGTTCTTTTGTATCTATCTTCATGATTGTTTCGTTTAATTACTAGGAGGTCTACTAGTTTACTATTCGTTGCAATCTACTGCTAAGTTAGATATTAAATCCGTAATTGTTTGATCCCTCTAATTTGTGAAGCAACTAAGATTTAATGATTTGTTGCATTAGAAATTATTAGATCTTAGGAAGAACACTGAATTAAATTAAATGCAACCGCTGGTGCTTGTGTTGTTTAGTTTCATCAATCTCTCTAACTCTTAAGCCTGCTATTAGATTAAACCTTTAATGCTTGTCTTGGGTTATTTAGTAGTTAGGGTTGATTAGATTGCTTGTTTTCTAATTAACTATGTAATGACCCGCCTCTCGGAGCCTCTGCTCGCATAGAAGATCCATGAGAGGGTCATTACTTGGATGATATAGAATAATAACGCAACTAAGACTCACATATAACCTTTGTTAAAACCATAATTTTTTTTTTATCATATAGCATCTCATAATCATCATACATAACCATTCACAACATGAGCCCACCCGAGCTTACATAACATACACCTGACTCATGAACATGAGAGTATTACTTTGACTAAGCACACAACACCCAGGATCTAGTTTCGGGAGAACTCTACACTTGCTATCCTGACTCGATGATCTGGACCCAACTTTGTCGAGCGTACCTGCTAACTCCGGCTATCCCCTTACCTGGAATGATGAAAAGCAAATATGAGTCACAAGACTCATCAAGCTCACGAAAGAATGGCAACTGGTTAAGGGTAGGACTCTTCCCCAACATCTCGTGCAATTTATGCCAATGCAACAACACATCATGTCATGATCAATACATATATCTTAGCTTTAAATGCATAACATAGCATCAACTACACATAAAAGGTCCTTGGGGCTCACATAAACCACACATTGGCACCCAAGTCTTGCATACAAACATGTTGCAGCCTAACATAGGCTACCATATCATCATCCATAAAGACCTGCATTTTCCTGACCTTGGTTGGCTTTTCCTAACATTAAAAACATGTGCATTGTATGAGACCATTCAACCTTAAGTTTAGAACTCGCACTCCCTGGCTAATCTACCAGGTCTGTGCCTCGCAATCCACCCATATCATAGCCTTGCACTCCTCAGCTAACCTACCGGGTTTGTGCTGCACTCCCCGACTAGCCTACCGAGTCCGTGGCATCATCAAAATCACTTTCCTCACCATGTAATGCAACACATAAGAAATGGAATGACATCTGTAGCATAAACGTGATGACAAAGCCCCCATAAACCAAACATCAGGCCATGCTCGCCCACATAGGAATACACACATGCGATATGCTTTAAATGCACCGGTTCACCTAGAGACCCAAGTTGGCTCTTAGACCAATCGGGTCATGTAAATGCTCACACATCCCAACACACACAACGCATGTCCCAACAGTAAATGCAACCCAATCCTTATGCAGCACACACATCGAGATATGCACAAAATAAGGAAGAAATCTGGCAGTACCATCTTTTTTGGCCCATCTAACGCTTATCGTAACAGCCGATGACTAGCGCTTATACATCTAGCCATCAACTGTCACGACCCACGGTCGACAGTCAGTGGCTCTGCACCCCGTACCCTTAAAACAAACATAGAAAACATTACATTTATATCTATTAGACTTAGCATTTCATAGCTTTCCTCCATAACTTTTCATGTACATAGCCAGATAGACAACATCAACCTTATACACTTTCGACTTAATGTTTCTTAAGCATTTCACATGATACCTCATACACTTACAACATAGCCATCAACATACCATTTGTGTTCCCATCTCTTCTCATTCTTAGAAAACTTTACATGACAAACTCTTAATGATAGGGCATAATTGTATATATATTTTTATCTATTTTTCATCTTAATCTTATGCTAATTTGTTTACATAAATGTGTGTTTATATGGATTTTACATTATTTTAATCTCTTTTTGTAGGAACCTAGCAAAGAATATTAATTCAAAGATTTGGATGTAAAAAGAAAATAAAAAAGATATAAATTAATTTATAAAGTTAAAATAATATTATAAAGATATTATTATATTTAATTAATAATATAATATAATAAATTATTTATTTATTAATAATTAAATATATATATACTATATTAAACATTATATTATATTATTTATATATTATACTATATTATATATTATAGTATATTATTTATATTTATGTATTAGGATAATGCTAGATGTACAACAATTTTGTACATCTTGGGCTACATAAGGGGTATAATGACCAAAATGTCCTGTGCCTCACATGTACCTCACGCGCCTCTATGCGCCTCATGAGGGAATTTTTTGTCATTGGTACACCTTTGTGTAGCCCAAAGTATACACAAAGGTATACCAATAGTATTATCCTTATGTATTATATATGATAATAAAGTAACGTGAACGTGGAGTAGTGGGTGGCCATTATAATAATAATAATATTATAATTGAGGTTGAATTGCAATTGGACTTGAAGTCCAACATGAGAAAGACTAGGGCAGTCATGTTCACCTATATATATTATTATATTATAATTGAGGCGAGGGATTGGAGATTGGAGGGGAAGGAATTGAGGCGGCTAGCACGCGCACAGTGGATGAATTAAGAGAGAGCTTCTGGACACGATGCAGAGAGGAAAATTGGAGACTTCTGGGCACGCATAGTGGAAACGGAAAACACAACCAACAATTGAAGCGGCGCACGAAGGAAAACAGAAAGATTGGAACGGGCACTGGCACAACATGCAGCATCAATTGCAACCCAGATTTGTTTTAGATCTGGACAAGGAGCATCCTCTCTTCTTCATTCAATTTTCTGTTGTTATTTTTACTTTAATAATGTCTAGCTAATTTATTTTAGCTAGGGTTTGGATAGATTTTAATTCTGGGATTATGTGATTATTTATTTAGTTTGATTCAAAACTCGATTATTATTTGCGTGAGGAATTTATATTGTTGCGTTTAATGCTTTAAAAGATTGGCCACCTTTTACTGATTTAATGATTTATGCATGACTGACTAAAGAATTGTTATAAATTAGATCTATAGGCAATATAAATCACATGCTTGACTATGAGATCGAAAGATGATTAGCTCATGTGTGGGAATCGAGGAAGCTTAGTGAGACAAATCCCCTTCCGAAATTAGAGGTTTCTAAAGAACTTAATGTTTATTTATTTCGTTGATATCTGCTTAGAAATCTGATAGTGAAATTGAATTAATAAAAGATTAATATGACTTGAGAAAACTTATTAATTAATTGAGGGAAATCCACCATCATATGCAAATAATTATAAAATACTATAAAGGTATTTTTGGTTTTGAATGGGGTTGAATAGATAATTAGATAACCCAGATTAAATGAAATATAAACCCTAGTGCACTCATTAATTAATTTTTCTCACAAAGAATCAATTTTTCCATTTATTTTTCTTTTTATTCATCGATTAATTAATTAGTTCAACTTAAGTTAATTTAGAATCGTTTTGATATTCTTATCTAGTTCTCGTGGGATCGACATCTTTTCATCACTATATACAGATTTGACTGGGGTTCACTTGCCTGAATTAATTGTGCATAAAATCACACATCACTTAACATAGTCCCATAATCTTGACCATAACCGACTCTTCTAAGAACCTTGCCCATCGAGTTCGGCATCATTCCCAAAGGAAAGCGGAGCGACGGGATGCCCTATGACGGACGTAATGAATAACATCGAGACCTCACTTACTTCACTTATTTCATTACTAATAGCCCCATTAATCACATATAAAACATAGGATGGTTGCCACGCAGATTTGCATTATTAATGCATGGAACCGAGTCACGGTGAGGGAGGGTTTAAAACACAAGAAACCACGAAGACTTTCACAGGAAATAAAGGATATGAGGAGAGGGTTAGGAGCTTGACTGAAAACGTCTTATCCTTGCCTCTTTTGCGCTCCCACTGCGAAGTAAAATGTTTTATAGGCAGTAACAAGATAACGACTCAAATTAATTAAATCTAACCACATAATCTAGCCGTGAGAAATACATAATTTAGACATACAATCCTTTTACTAATTTTTACCCACTTACATGAATGTTTTGGACACCAAATAACCCCCATTTCCTTCATTTTTTCCCCATTTCTTCCCTTCTTTTGTTGCCATCTGCGCTTTCTCTTCTTCCTTTGTTTCCTCTTGCATTCTGCCAGAGTTTAGGCTACTGAAATTGCCAAAATTGGATTAAAAATGAGGCAAAACGGAACAACTTGGGGAGCAAGGCAAATGGGCGGTCCAGAGGCTGCACCGTGGCACGACTAGTGGCTATCGTGCAGCCACCCCTCCTCCCCCGAAACAACGTCATTTTGGGGGCCCTTTGCTGATAAAAATAAGCATTTTCTCTCCCAGCGCACAAGCCAAGCCTTGATCCCATGACCTGCAGCATGCCCCCTTGTGTGTGCGACCGCCCACGCTAGCCATCACTTATAACCATATGGTGCGCCAACTTAATTTTAAGAAGACCCTCAGCCCTCTTTTTGAATTTGCACCACAGCCCTCAACTTCTGGGATTTACACACACCCCCTCGCTTTATAATTTCCGTTTATTTCAGTTTCAACCTGAAATTTTCAGAAATCTTCCAATTTAATTTATTTTAATCTTTTCTTATTTTCATAAATGTTCCCAAATAAAATAATTAATTACCTTAATTTCCTATTTCCTCAAAATAACATAAATAAATATTCTCTCTTAAATCTTCAAATATTCAATAATGACCTCAGACACCGAAATTAATAAGTATTATGTATCTCCAAATTTTGGGATGCTATAAACTATGACTAAGGAGAGAGAGAAAAATAATTCTAATGATGAATATTCAGAGTATGAATTGATATATATTTGTATCGATGATCAGTTGTAAGATTCTGATGGTGGATGTTGACTTAGATCAAGATTTTTTCTTTTGATTGATTTTGATATTTCAATTTGAATTGTTACTTAGTTATTTTTCTTAAAGTTGTTTTCGCTATACTCAAATCCCCACCGTCAGTTTTCGCATAGCATAAAACTAGGCTAGATACTCTCCATGGGATCGATCCTTACTTGCGCTACTACATATATTTTTAGGAGTATAGGTTTTATTTTTCGTTGCATGCCCTTTGGCCTTTGCAATGCCCCAACCACTTTCCAAAGCTCTTCGTTATTTAATGACCAAGAAAGAGGCAAAACCAAGATTAATAAGATGGATACTTCTCTTGAGCGAATTTGATTTGGAGATCAAAGACAAAAGAGGGACAAAAAATCATGTTGCGGATCACCTAAGTAGTTTAGTTCATGTGGAGGATGAACTTCATTTATAGGAAACGTTCCTTGACGAGAAATAGTTCTCCACAAGTCTAACCAAAATAAGGGTGTTTTGGCTAATTTTTCGAGCCACAAGTGATTCCATTATATTCAGAAGGAAAAATAGAGCAAGATTGAAGAAGAAAACAAGAGATTTAATGCAAAATCTAGTGGCTGGCGGTGAGAGGGCAATTGGAGAAGATGACCAGAGAAGGCATGTGGGTGCGGGCACATGTAGGTGTGTGAAGGTAAGAAAAAATAGGAAAAAATGGAAAAAAAAAAAAAGGGAAAAAATTTAAAAAAATAGAGAATTTAATTTTATTATTTTTTCTAAAATTTGATCAGGAAAAATATCAGGGCACGTGTTTCGAGGTGTGCACGAGTTTTGAGGAAGCTTAAACAATTAGATCAATGTGAGTGGTTTATCCCAAAAATCTATACGTGAAACAATTTTCCTAAATTGAGCATGAATTTCATGAGGGTTATCAAAATATATGTGATTCATGTGCATCTTGTCATATATGTGCATGTTATGTTGCCTCGATAATTGTGATATTCCATTTGGCTTGAAATTGTTGGCATATCGATAAATTCTGTCATCCATGTTAACCATGGTGGGATAGGGTGTTGCCCTAAGTAGCATGACCTGCATTTCCCCAAGTAAGTTTTGGCAGAATGGCCATAAAAGTATCTCGTGCCGTGAGTGATTGCCGGGATGACTGTTGAGGATTTCATGTTGGAGCTAGAATACTAACAAATGCTACCCTAGGGAATCGGTTGATTCGTGTCCATGCATCATACATGATATTTTACTTTTTTGTTGGTTTTGATGATGAAAAACAAATGATTTATATCTTAAGTCAAATATATGGTTTTTAGGTTTTCAAACAAAAATCAATTTCAAGTACCTTCGTGAAAATAAAAACCAAATGAGTTTCATGTATGGAGATTTGAAAAAAGAAGGATTGAGATTTAAAAGAATCTCCTAAATGATTTTTACAAATTGGTTTTGAACCATTTGATAAATAAAGTAAAAAAATTTCAAAGGCAAAAGACCATCTTTATGTTCTTGATAGATTGATATTTTGTCTTTGATATACATTTGATGATAAAAATCAATTAAATTTTGATGATGAAATTATTTTATTAATTTTTATTTACTTGGTGCATGGAATTATTTTTATATGATCAAGCACCAAAATAAAAATTAGTTTCAATAGTTGAATGTCAAAAATCTTATTATAGATCTCTTGATGACGTTTGAAATATTATGTTTCTATTTAATCAAATTGCTGAATAAAAATTAATCCAATGCCAAAATATCTTGTGATAAATTTTTTTAATGGCATTTGGAATATTATGTTTTTAATTAATTAAAAAATGTTTCAAATCTAAAATGAAATGTTTCTTATAGTCGGTCGATAAAGTATTCAAATTTTAGTTGTATCTGTCGACCAAGTATAGCCATATGTCGATTAACAGAATGTTGATCTTTAACTCTATCGACTAACATTCAAGCGCTATAGACTAATCTTTCAAATTTGTCGACAAAAGGTTCAAATTTGTCGACTAAGTCTTAAATTGTTATATGAATCTATCAACTAATCTTTTAAGTCTGTCAACAGAAGGTTCAAATCTGTCGACTAAGTCTTAAATTGTTTATGAATATGTTGACTAGCTCTTTTCTTCTATCGACTAACTCTCTTCGCAGAAAGCCATAACGACTAGTTTTTCAAACTCCAACGGTCAAAAAACGACTAGTTTTGGGTAAGACTCTTGGAATGCTTATAAATACACGTCGTGGACAAACTTGAAGAGGCAAATGGATGGGAATGAAGTGATTTGAGCTTACATTTTATACTCATTTGTATTTATATTAATTGTGCTTCATTTTTCTCTCTTCAAGACTTTGATTTTAATTCATATCAATTCATTCAAGCATTGTTTGTATTTTGAGAGATCTTGTAACTAAGAGACTTATCTCTTAGATCATATCTTTATTATTCAATTCTTGTATTTCCTAGTTTGTATAGTTAGAGGGCCTACTTTTATAAGTAGGTGGTTGATTTCCTAGCAAATGTGTTAGAGGACCTACCTTTAGTGTAGGAGGTTTGTAATTTCCTAGTCTTGAACTAGAAGGTTTGATACAAACGTAGCAATGGTACTAACACCCAAGATGGGGGTTGAATTGGATTATTTTAAAAATCTAACTCGAGTTCGCAAAAATTCTTGATTGAAAATGATATGAATGAAAATTAGATTGAATGTCAAAATGCAATGCTAGAAGAAATGAAAAGAGGAAAGAATAACAAGAGACCACAATTTATAGTGGTTCGACTTTCCAAGCCTAATCTACTACCTTAGCTCTGTTGTATCATATTTTTTGATATATGAGAAAATGTGTTTGATGAAAAACCTTTCTTAGAATGAAAAATCTTTTATGTGAATCTCATATTTCGAAACATGCATGAATAGTGTTTGGCGTGAATGTTCAAATGCTTGAAAAATTTAAAGTTCATGCATCATGTTTCAAAACCTGGTATCTATGTTTCGAAACATTGTTCAGCCATGTTTCTATACTTGTTTCGAAATGCCTCTTGATAAGGTTTCAATGTTTGCTAGTTCTGCATGCCATATTTCGAAACCTTTATGAGATTTAAGCATATGTTTCGAAACCTACATAATATTTTTCGAAACCTTTGACATTCTGTCAGCAGAGCATTCAAAACCGAGATGCATGTGTGCTACACTTTTGTCTCTATCTAAAAAGCTTCTTATATGTTTCTCTAGTGTATTCTTCATCATCAGAGAATCCAAATTCAAATTTAAAATGTGAGTGCTTATAAAATATTCAAAGTGGGCATAAGATTCTGTCTCCCACTCATTACTGTCTCTAAGTGCAAGTTTAACTGGAAAGACTGGATGTTTCGAAACATGAGGAGTATGTTTCGAAACCTAAGTGTAAATTTGTGTTGTTTTGAAACCAATAAGCTATGTTTCAAAACCTTGTTTTCAAATCTTGACTCTAACGGGTATAATTACTCAAATCTCTATCTCTTGATATATATATATATATATAGTAGGTCCTTGAAAACCAAAAAAAAAAAGTTCATACAAGTACATACACGAGAACACACATACCACACTACAAAAAAATTGATTTTTAGCGGCGGTTTTTAAAACCGCCGCAAAAAATGAAATTTTGCGGTAATTTATAAACCATCGCAAAATACTATTTTAGCGGCGGTTTTTTTAACATTTTGTGGTGATTTTGAAAAATTGTCGCAAAATTCATTAGAACATTCAATTTTACGGCGATTTTCAAAAAATCGTCTCTAACTTTAAAAAATAATTAAATAATTAAAAAATAAAATTGAATTTAGCAGTGGTTTTTAAGAAACTGCCGCTAAATTAAAAAATAATTAAATAAATCAAAATTAAAATTAAAATATATTTGCGACGATTTTGAAAAAAATATATTTGCGGCAGTTTTAAAAATTGCTGCTAAATTAAAAAAATAATTAAATAATTTAAAATTAAAATTAAATTAACATTTGCGGCGATTTTTGAAAACTGTCGCAAAATTCGTTAAAAATGCTAAATTAAAAAAAAATAAATAATTTATAATTAAAATTAAATTAACACTTGCAGCGGTTTTTAAAAATCGTCGCAAAATTCATCAAAAAATTTAATTTAGCGGCGATTTTTCAAAACCGCTGTTAAATTAAAAAAATAATTAAATAATTTATAATTAAAATTAAATTAACATTTGCGGCGGTTTTTAAAAATCGCCGTAAAATTCATTAAAAATTTTTATTTAGCGGTGATTTTTAACCGCAGCTAAATTTAAAAATAAATAAATAATTAAAAATTAAAATTAAATAATTCAAAATTAAAATTAAATTGAATAAAATTAATAAAAAGAAATGTAAAATCTTAAAAAGAAATTAAAAATTTAATTTAAATTAATTACAAAATCTTTATATATATAAAAGTAGGATAGTTTTGAAAAAAGAAATTTCCTCCCAAAACTTCCAATAATTAATAATTTGCAATTAATACTTATTGTATTAATAATTTACATTTTGTAATTTACATTAATAATTTAAAATTTTCAATATTGCTTTGAAGTAATAAGTAGTAATAAAATGTTTCCCAAAAATTTGCATTAACGATTTGCATTTAGTACTTATTGCATTAATAATTTATATTTTATAATTTGTATCTTTATATATATAAAAGTAGGATAATCTTGAAAAAAGAAATTTCCTCCCCGAACTTGCATTAATTAATGATTTGTAATTAATACTTATTGTATTAATAATTTATATTTTGTAATTTGCATTAATAATTTAAAATTTTCAATTGCTTTGAAATAATAAGTAGTAATAAAATTTTTCCCCAAAACTTGTATTAATGATTTGCATTTAGTACTTATTGCATTAATAATTTACATTTTGTAATTTGCATCTTTATATATATAAAAGTATGATAGTCTTGAAAAAGAAATTTTCCTCCAAAACTTGCATTAATAATTTACAATTAATACTTATTACATTAATAATTTACATTTTGTAATTTGCATTAATAATTTAAATCTTTCAATTGCTTTGAAATAATAAGTAGTAATAAAATTTTCCCCCAAAACTTACATTAATGATTTGCGTTTAATACTTATTGCATTAATAATTTATATTTTGTAATTTATATTAATAATTTAAATATTTCAATTGTTTTGAAATAATATGTACTAATTATTGTAAAATTAATAATAAATTTTAAATATACGAGTTTTTCAATGCTAATTGTTTTGTATTAAATTTGCATGAGTTTTATGAGAAATATTAATAGACAACTTAAACTATTAATTAAGTCATAGAAAATTATCTATTTATTTAAAATATTATTTTTATATCTTTACTCTATGTATATTTATATAATATTAAAATATGATAGTCAAGTAAAATGTTTTGCCAAGTGTCAATTAATGGTGAATTTTTTCCCTCAAAAACTTGCATTAAATCAAAGGTAGTGATTAATTAATTATTAATTACTTTAATAATTATATTATAGTCTCTAAAATGTGATGTCTTAACAAATTCATAAAAAATTATTTAAGGTTGTCAAATGCTACGGTTTTTCAATGCTAATTAATGTTTAAGGTATCACATTTTTAAGACTATGGAATAAATCAAAATTAATTTTTTAAAATTTTGTTATTATTGAAAAAACTTATTTTTACTCATATTTAAGAGTTTTAATTTATATTTATAATTATAATATAATAAATAGAAAATAACGAACGTTTTTAAGTGGAAATATTATAGATTTTATAATATTTATTTATAAATAAATATAATACAATAAAAAAATTTATAAGTATTTTATCAAATGACCTATTTAATATGTTAATTATTCTTTAATACATTGAATGATAGTATATTAAATTAAAAGTGTTCTCCATTAGTATATTGAATAGTGAATAATTAAGTAAACTTAAATTTTTTCAACATGATTAAAGATTAAAAAAAATTATAATTATCAATTTTGTTAAAATTATTCAAAATAATAAATTTATTTTTTTATTTTTAAATTAAACTCTCCCATATATCACACGGGTTCACCACTAGTTAATTAAAAATTTAATTAAAAAATAAAAATAAAAATAAAAATAAAAATAAATTTAACAAAATTTTAATAATTTTAAAAAATATATATATTTTTTTATTTTTAATCAATTAATTTAGTTAATTTAATCAATTAATTTATTTTTAATTTATTCCTTTACTCTTTTAAAAATTAATTAATGAATGTTTTTTATTTTATATTAAAAAATATAAAATATAATTCTGGAAAGTAGTGGCTGTTTTGGTATATAATTTATATATGCGGTTATATAACAAGGGGGCTTGACAGATCTGACGGTCACATGCATGCATGTGCACAGTGGAGGTCGCGGGTTCGAAACTGGGGAAGGGGAGGTTGAAAATTTAATTTCCAGCCTAGCCACGTGGCGGACGGACATGCGGCCACGTGGTTGCGAGGGTCCAAGCAGGTGGGGATGGGGGCGCGGGCGGGTGGGAGAAATTAAAATTTTTAATTATTTTTAATTTTAGCAGCGGTTTTAGAAATAGTCGCTAAAATTAAAAATTTTATTTTTTTTATAATTTTCACAACGGTTGAAAAACTGCCGCTATATATTTTATAAACCGCAGCTAAATCACTAATTTTGCGGCAGTTTTAAAACTGCCACAAAAAATATGATTTGCGGTGGTTATTCCAGCGATTGGTCAAAACCGCCGCTAAATGCTCCGTGATGGTTGATTTAGCGATGGTTTTCAAAACCATCGCTAAATCACTTAGCGGCGCTAAATGCAAAAAAACCCGCCGCTAAATGCTAATTTTTTTGTAGTGCCAAAGACACGAGATACATACACAAGCACAAGTGAACAAAATCATTTTGACAAGCTCTCAAAGAAAATCCATACATACAATCCTTGAAGTGCATTGTGGTGTGAAAAGGATAAGCAAGCTGAATTTGAAGTCTCATCTTTCTAGCTCTCCTCATTTCAAACCCGAGAGGTTTGTACAACCATTTGGTAAGGTATTTTATTGCTTTTAATTTGTTGGGATGTAAAAGATAAGTTTTATTTATCTTGTTAATGTTTGTAAGATTTAAGTTTAGCCTTAAAACTCATTGTGGTGTAAGGTTTGAGTTGAGCCTCAAAACTCAGTATGTCAAGGTTCGAGTTGAGTCATAAAACTTATCGTGTACAAGGTTTTAGGGTGAACCGTGGTAAAACCCTTGTTGTGGCTGATCACTAGTGAAAATGACTGTGTTTGAAAATCCTTCAAGTGGGTAAGCTTGAAGGTGGTGGACTAGGCAAAGTGTCGAGCCACTATAAATCTCATGTGCACTTGCTTTACTATTTTACTTGCCTATTAATCTCTGTTCAAGCTTTCAAAAGCTAAAAGTTTCAAAATAAGCAAAACATAAAGAAAAGTTTTGAAACATATATAGTAGGTTTCGAAACCTACTTAACAGAAAGGTTGATTTTGAAACATACTCCTTCATATTTTGAAACATAGTGTTCTGCAAGCAATTGGTCGTTAAGCTATCGAAGAATTTACCCTAATCCCAATTTACCCCCCCCTCTTGGGATATATTTGACATCATTTAGGACTAACAAGCTCCTCACTAAGGATTTTGCAAACCAATCTATATATCACCTCCTACTTAATCAAGTAGGTCCTTTAGTCCAAAACTAGGAAGAAATACAACCTCCTATCACTCAGATAGGCCCTCAAGCTTTCAAACTTGGAAGATAAAATACAATGATGAATAAATTTGAAACTCTAAGAACTTACATTCTTAGTTATACGTTCTCTCGAAGAAAACTACGAGGCTGAAAATAAGATTATACAAATGAAGAAAGAGCCTCGATACAATAGAAAATAAGAGAACAAAAATTTAAAGCGCTATGATATTGAATGCTTGGTAGGTATAGAAATTGAACGTTCTTCATAGCCTTAAATGCTCATTCAATCTCCTATTTATAGATGATGGTGCTTGAAGACAAAAATAGACTCATTGGTGGTAGTTGGGCTAGCATTTAATGCAGCTAAAACTAGTTGTTATTTGTTTTAGAGAAACAAACTGTCGACAGACAAAAATGGTTAGTCGACAAGCTTATAATGTGAAATAGAACATAGTTGACAGGTTGAACTTTCTGTCGACAGACTTGAAAACCAAATTCTATTAGTCGACAAATTAAGGCTAATGAAGAATCATATAAATGTACACACATTGATAGTCGACAAAATCCATATCTTAGTCGACAAAATGAGATTCACACAAAAAACATGCAAAATGGCTCACTGTTAGTCGAAAGAAGCAAGGCTTTATGTCGACAGATGCAATTTTTTGAACACTGGTAGTTGACAAATGCAAGCCTCTTTGTCGACAGATCCAAGCGAAAAACATGCACTTAGTTGACAGCTATAGAGAATGCTAGTTTTTGAAGATACCTCTTTACTCTTGTTCCTTTTTGAAAGACTTACAATTCTTTGGAAATACTTGAGGTATAATTTCGCATGTTTGGAGAATAATTTGAATGATAATGCTTTGTTTTTCCAATCTCCTAAAACATGTTTTAATGCATTCTTTGAAAGACTTGATTGATGCTCTCTTGAAAAACTCTTTGATACTTTTTAAAACTTGATATAAGATTTTTTTCAATAAAAAAAACTTCTTTGAGACTATAAAACATAACAGATACTCTACGAATATGTATACCATATGAAATGATTGAAATTGATTTTTGAGACATTTAGAAACAAAGCACTTTAAGTTTGAATTTTTGACATATAACTTGTCATTATCAAAACATTTCTTACAAGAGTAAAATATCATGGTCTACTTGGGATTAAATAGGAGGTTTTAGTGAATTGGTTTAAAATCTTTAGTAAAGAACTAAGGTAGTGGATTAGACTTGGTTTAAGCCAAACCATTATAAATCCTTGTGTTCATTTCTTGCTTATATTTTTTTATTTTATTTATTATTCCAATCATTTTATTAATCCTCACTTGCATTAAAGTTTTATTTTTTCATCAAAAGGATTTCAAGTTTCAAACTAATTTTTAAATTACCCAATTCACCCCCCTACTTTGGTGTGTGCCATAACATTCATATCTATTAATACATTCAAGAAAAATTATTTTTAAACCCTCATTTAGAAGATTTATCTTCTAATTTGGACTTTGTCCCTGGAATATTTAATGTTCCTGGTGAGATGAGCAGTGGGAAAGGAAAAGAAGTTGTTGAGATGTGATTGTATTGGTAGTCATGTAATGGTCCTACACTCGTGCTAGGACAAGTTGTGAGAATCTTGAAATAAGTGGCATGTTATAGCTATTTATATGTTATTTTATCTACCAGATATTGTAATTTTTATAGTTATTAAAACAATATTGTACTATTGATTTCATTTTCAATTACAATATCTTATCAGGTTTTGATTTTGCTTCTGTAAGTATTTAATTTACCATTCCTTAGCTTATCATTTGGAATGCTAAATATTTATGTTTAGGGATTTTTAAATATGGTATTTTGGAAATTTTGAGATGGTATTGTGAGAATTTTTTTTTTTTGGAATAGTGACTCGCCTTGGAAGGGCGGGTTGTTACACCCTGCACTTGTCCTTAGGGCCATGCTAAAGTTCTGGCTAATTCCTCTTCCAATGCCCGACCTAGCCACATAAGAAACATTTTCCGTTGGGTGTTTGCGCTCTGAACTTGCTCTTGGAGACCTCTTTCCTGGGCCTCACCAATTTCTTTTTTCTTCTTCTTGGAGACAAACCTCCTCCTCAAAGATCTAAAAGTCGAGGTAATGGCAATAAGACTCTCTTTGCTCTTCCCTTTCATTTGGGCCTGAGTTAACCTCAACATGTTAAGTAACTTCGGGAGCGTGGTTTGGATTTTATTCATATTAAAGTTCATGATAAATTCAGGGTATGACTCAGGGAGTGACACTAGGATCAACTCAATTTGTATATCTGTGTCCAAGCTGAAATTAAGTGTATCCAACTGATTAATCAAATCAATCATGGACAACACATGATCCCTAACATCAGCACATCAGTACCCTCCGACATTCAGGACGGGAAGAACTGTTTAGAAACCTCATACCTAGCGGTCCTACTATGCGCCCCATATAGTTTCTTTAGATTCAATATAATGTCAGCAGCAATCCACATGTGCTCATACTGCCTCTGAAGCTCATTGTTCATGGAGGCGAGTATGAAGTTCCTAGCCCTAAAATCGTGGTCATGCATCTCCTTAAAAACCACATGCTCCTCCTCACTAGACCCCTTGGGAAGTTCCATAGAATTGATGTAACACCTCCTCAATTCAAGTATCACGGGTAGGTATACACCTAATCGCCCAAGAGGTGTTAGGAAACCCTAAGTAGCGAAAATCATGGATCAAACCTGTCAAAAAGTCTGAAAGGGTTCCCATACAAGCTTAACATACACAAGCCTTTCATCACGATAGAGTTTAAGTCTAACATAAAAAAAAGAGAAGTATAATCTCTGAATTATTACAACACTTCTGAATAAGAATACATAAAATAACAGAAAAGTATTAAGCGTCCATAGTTTCTTTCCCATTTGCCTCGCTTGCCTCCTTAGCTCCTGACATACCAAACATACCTGGAACGTGGAACGTTCCAGGGGCATCAACCCAAGTTAGACCATATGAATCTAAGTGAGATGGTTTTAAGAAAAGAATAGATCATGTATGAAATGCAAGTATGCAAAATGGAGCCCCCTTTGTGAAAGCCATTCCAGGGTGTTGCAATCACACCCGCGCACACCATGCTCATCTTAAACACACATATGTGACTCCAAGAGCCACTCATGGTGGCCACTAGCTTGCCACACAAAACCACATGCCATGAAGTGATGAAACAAGTGAAGTAACATGCTAAACAAAGAGAGCAAGTATGTAGGTCCACATTCAATACAAGTGATTCAAGAAATGATCAATATGAAGCACAAATAATGCAAGAAACCACTCACACTAGCTGTAGGTCTTGATGGTTCACCGTTTATAGGAATTTTAGCCCGGTTTAGCTGCAGTTTCATACAGTTTGGGTCACCAATCCAATATATTTTTACATATAATCATAGAGAATGATTTAAGGAGCAAAACCACAAAATTACAGAGGAAGAGGCCCTATCATGTGCCCTCATGCGCCACCAAAAGGGTGGCCATGCATGGCCACGCGCAGTAGCGGCTGGCACGTGTGATGCACACACCGTCTCCTTCCTTCTTACAGATTTTGCACCCATAAATTAAAACGGTTATATCTTATTCATTTTAACCTCGATTCACCTTCCGTTTGAACCTACCCTTTTCGTGCTCTATGACGCTACGGAAAGAAAATTGGCTTACCTCTTCGATTTTCTTTCTGTTTTCGTTGCTTTCCGACCAGGTATCTCTATCCTTCCTTCTTTGCTTTTTTTTGGATTTCTTGCACTTGTTTTCTTTCTTACACTTTAGCTTCATGTGTCCTCTCCTCCTCCCCTTTATATAGCCTCTCAAACCCCAAATCTTCAAGATTTCTCTTAGCCTTTAAGTTACCTCATTTTCTACCCTAGCAATCATAACAATCTTTGAAATTTTCCTTCTTTGATTCTATCTTTCAAAGCAAGTCTTTATTCCTTCCAATCCAAAGCCTCCAAATACACCCCCACGTGGCCTTTAGGATAAACACTATTATCTTCTTCTTTTGCAAGCCAATCCTAACCAATCCTAGTCTTCCAAGTTATGTTATCTTAGACTTTTAAGGTGAAATTAATCATTACCATCATTCTTCCTTGAGACTTTAGGGTAAATCCAATCCTATCTCTCCAACTCATATCTTCTAGGATAAGGAATCATTATTGCATTCATTCCCTTTAGTTGGAAACAAGCTAACCCTTTTACAAGTTGTGATATTTGCACTTGGGTCTGATTTAATGCCCTAAAACCATTTCTATTTACACTTTAGCTTTAAACTTCCATTTGAAACACTTTAATCATAAGATCCTATCTTGTTAATTCTTTTCCTAGGTACTTCTGACTTTCTTTTCACATTTGCAATTCAATAGAATTAAAGATTTCTCAAAATACCTTTCACTATTTTGCTACATCCAAGCTTTACATTAAATTCTGGGGGTATTACAATTGATCTATTCAATGCATATGTTATTTTCTCCATATTTAAAATAAGTTTTAAATTTCTAAACTAGTCATTAAAATTTGGTCATGTTAAAACATTTTTGTCCAGAATACGAGAAAGAGTGTTGATTGGTTTTTCATTTTAAAAATAGAGATTTAGCTGCAGAAGAATTTAAAGTTTCTTAATGTGATTATCTTCTAAATAGAATTAATTCCAATCTTGAATTAAAGGTACCTCCCACTAATCTTTTCAAATCCACACTTTCCAAGGTGGTGAATGCGAATCCTATTGAAAGATTCGTAGTGGGTGATCAAAGAGACAACTCTTTGTCCCTTTTCCACATCCAATGTGAAGCTCAATCTTTGACCCCTATGCCACCTATTCCTCAACACATTAGTGGTCTACCAGAGAGTGACATAGTTAGATTCCACCCACCACCTCAGCCAGCGATCCACTTGAATATTTATAGTCTCAACACTTTGGTGGTCTATTAGCCATATTCGTGTGGGGTAACCGATAACATCCAATGCTTAAATAGGAAAATCAATCAACTCGCAAGAAATGTACCCTCCCACTTTTGGGCAGTCAAGGCACACCCAATCAAGCAATGATTTATCCTATGGCGGTGGAGGGCCACGATGAATCCAATTCTGTTTAAATCTAATATTACTTTGTATAATTGGGAAGATTTTTTGATCTTTATTTTAAGGTCTCACTTTGCACATGCATTAAGTTTTAATCCATGCATCCAATACATATTAAAACAATAATGCATACATGCACATGTAACTAGATGATGATGGGCTTTTAAGCATTTAATTAAATTTGAGCCTCAGGATTTAATTAAAGAGGCTTGCAAGAGACATTCAAACATAAAAAAATTTCGCTGCCAAAATTTTGGTTGACTTCCTCCCTCGAGGCACCGACACTAGATGACTTGGCGTCTCCATCAACATCAACGCCTTGATGCTCTTTCCTCATTTTACAAGAAAGATTTTCTAATACAAATAATTTCTAAAAATGAAACAAAGGACATGGAGACTTATGTCTCTTTACAAATTGAAGGAATAAATAATTATTACATATTTGGGACCCAATACATGTAATCATTATTCATTCATTCAATCACATTGAATAAGCCCATGATCACCCCGATCAATCCAATTGATCTTGTTAGCATTAACTTTTGAAATCCAATTTCAAAATAAATCCATGTTTATGTAGTGTGTGTTATTTTTTCAAACTTATGGCATCTTACATCACGTTCTCTTCTAGTATAAGCTTATCCCATGTAATCCAATTACATTTTATAAGAAAAAACCTTAGAAAATGGATAACCAGCACACTAACATTATGAAATAGTCGACCATTTCTCCCTTAGTGGTACCTAAGCAGTTGTCATCCATGTGTCCCATTGGAAGAAATTGATTGACAATTTTTTCGTATATGTGGTTGTTTTGGCTAGTTGATTGAAACAGTCGATAGCCTTGAAAATTGGTTGACTGATTTTCTAGGTCTCTCAGAGCAGTCAACAAATCTCTAAGAGACTGTCAATTGGCTTCCTTCATCAAACACAGACCGATCAATCATTCGGTACAACGATTAATAGTTTATGCAACCTATAACAAAACGAAATGCAAATCACATCTAAAAATACACACATAAAACAAAAAACACATTGCATGGGATGATAAAACTGAGTCAAGGCTCTAATACCACTGAAAGGCAACGGGCAAAGGCATGCTAAAGACACCAACCTGATGTGGATCTATGCAAGAGTTTTATTTTTAAATCATTTTTCAACAAAAAATAGCACAGCGGAAGAATAAAACATACACAGCAAAAACCAAAATCAACCTTGCAAGACTCGATTTTTATCACCCACATGCAAAATATAAATAGCTTATGCCATAGGGGGTTTTTGGTATACCTTTCGGATGAAGTTTGGTGCCAGTTGCCTACGAAATGTTCTCTTCCATTTCTGTCTAGCTAGCTCTACCTTCCTTGCAAGCACTTGGATAACCAGGCCTCATTCGCAAACATAAATGACCTAGTCCATCCACGCTCGAGCCACCATGGAACCCTTCAATGGAGCTGTGCTAGGACCCTCTTGATGGAGGTGATTAGGAGCTATGTGTGGTCCCTACTTTGATTGCCTCTTGGTTGTTTAACAACCACACTATAGGGAGAAGACGATGAAGGGAACTGCACCGGCTTGTCTTGGAGCAAGAATAAGAAGAAGTCACAACTTTAGAGGGAGAAAAAGAAGAGGAAAAAAAAGCAACAGTAAAATAGCAAAGGAAGAAGAAGAAGAAGAGAGAAGATGGAGGGTAACTTACACACGTCAGGGTAGTCTTCTCTAATATGCCAACTCCCTTAAAATCCCTCTCCCTTTAAGCCCTAGTGTGTTGTAAATAAAGTCATGTATTTCCTTTTGAATGTAAAAGATAATATATGGAGGAAAATGGCTGTGAAATTATGATGTGTATTATTATGGAGTTCTTATTTCGGTTTTCCTTTTTTTTTTTTTTTTTAGTGTTCCCACCTAAATTCCTCTCCTATGGGGTCTCCGAAAGTGGGGTTACTACAATAGGAAAGAGGTTACGCCTGATCCTTTAAAAGGTAGGTCTTTCGATTGTGCCTCTAGAAACTGACTATATTGGTTACTGCTAAGCTATTGAAAAATGAAAGTTACTATAATGACCAGGAGGTCCAATACAAGGCTCTATCACCAAACTGCAAGGGCCCACCACCGAAAGTCCCGTTAGCAAAGGAAGTCCAAGGGAAAGTCCACACAAGATGGGATCAGAGTGTAACTCAACCATGGTTACTCACACCATTAACAACAATTAGTAATGATTCCATTATTTTTCATACAAAACAAATAAACATAACCATTTACATTCCCTTAGGCCGTCCTAAAGGAGATATAACAAACCCAAATAACAAAAAGTATCGCCACTGGCATGACACAAACCAACAATGCCCCAAAGACCCTCTGTTCAGGTGAGTTCTGTACACATCTAACCCAATAGACCATGCCAGGCTAAGACTCTTTTCATCCTCCACTTTACTTGTACCTAGAATAATGCAAAGATAAAGAATTAGCCACAAGGCTCAACAAGTATAATACAATGTAATGGAGCATGAGATATATCGCAATAGAGACTCAGTAAGTAATAACTGATAGTACATGATAGAACCTTCACATAGAGTACTACTGACAAAATAAAAACAAGGAGCACCACGGGAAAGACATACCAAGAATCATTGTAGTCCCCTCAACTATCTAGCCTCCACCAAAATCTAGGTACAATTGGATGACTCTACTACCACACAGTCTCTAGAACCCACATAAAGCTATAAGCACCACACTCATTGTCTTGCAGTAACATGATAATCATGCCATAAGGCACCCTACTCTGGACCCAAAAATCCCATCCATTCTATGGTGCTATCACACATCTACGGTACCACACATTAAGCATGCAGTGGTCCCACCATAACAGTACCCTCAACCTGCTCTCAACTCTGGTGTACCAGCATATGCCTATGACATCACAACCACACAGTGCGCACAAGTCCATATCCCAATGCTATAAGCCCAGATAATATTGGACACTCGGGGCCTGATAACTCCACTCCTAAGGCAATGCTCGAGGCTAGTCAGCTTCACCTGAGGTCTACATACATATCAGCTGACCCTTGGGGCCAGACAACTTAACTCTAGGTTAACACCTGAGGCTAGCCAGCTCCACCCAAGGTCTATGTACACACCGACTGAAACTTGGGGCAAGGCAGCTCAACTTCAAGTTAACACCTGAGGCCAGCCAGCTCCACCCAAGGTCTACACATGACTTGTTCCACGAGGCCATTGAGCTAGATAGCTCAACACCTAGGGCATGCTCCCATGCACATGCAACCTTAGAGGCTAATCAGCTCTACTCAATGCCTTGGCTCACCCATATAGCATACCCAAATTAACATATATAAGCAAGCTTTTAATATATCATCGAATTACCAAACTTGTGTAAACCTAAATCATGCCCCCATCCATGCCCAAAATTCCTAAATAATCCCTTAAGAGCATATAACATTCTTGGGGATCATGGAGAAATCACCCCAAACTCATCCTTTTAACGTAAGCCTCACATGAACCCCAACTCCTCTAGATATGTATTTGAACCAAGATGAAACATTCAAAACTCATCTAAATAATTCATATTCTATACCCAATTGGATCCTATCGAGTCTAGTTTTCAACACATCTAATGCATCTCAAATCGGATATTTTTACTAAAAGTTATGCCCAAAATAGTGGAGCATGCGCAAACTGTCACATGGCAAAAATGATCGACCGGTTCCCAAAAGCGGTCGACTGGTCGGAGTTGAGAACCACTCCGAAAACCCTCCAAACATACAAGTTCAACACAACGACTTGCACCAACTATATCCTAACAGTAAATACATCATTCCCAAGGGGTTTAAGATTTGAACAAACCCTATTTTGAAAACCAAATGAAACTAGCAAGATCAAGCAAGAGGTTTGGGAGATTTACAACCATTACTATGTAGCATCCAAACAAAGCCTTTCTTGAAAAACACCAAACCATTACTATGTAGAACTTGCCTTAGTCAAGCCTTTCTTGATGCTCCTACTTAAGAAGATGCTCTTCTAAACCCCTTTTACTTCTCACTTCCAAAAAGTAAGCTAGCAAGAAAAAGAAGAAGAAGAAGAAGAAGAAGAAGAAGAAGAAATCTTTAGCTTTACCATCCCTTTGGTATACCAACAATCAAAGGAGAAGAAAGAGAAGAAGTCGTTACCTCTTTACTCCACCTCTCCCGTTCGGTTCCCTCCCTTTCTCTTCCTTTGTCTCTTACTTCTCCCTTTTACATGCAAATACAACCCCTTCCTTTTATACACTCCCACACACAATTACTTAAATGTCCCCACTCACTTTTATCTTTTCCTATCATGCCCTCACTTGCATACAAACACTTACATATATATATATATATTTTCCCTCTTTTCTTGATTTATTAAATATAATTTTATCTTCATTATTTTTTCCTCTTCCGCACACTTAAAATAATTCCAACATATTGATTAATTTATGGAGAAAATATAATACATATAGCAGTATTGATAGCTCAACCTAGACCCATTAGTGGGTCGTTACAGTTACAACTGCACTTGTGAAAAGCTGAGGTTATATCTAACTTTGGAAAAGCTAAGTGATTTGTTAAATCCTTGATGAGGAGCCAAGGGAGTGGAGTAGGGTGGTTGAGGCCGAATCACTATAAATTTTTTATGTGTTGCATTCTTTTCTTCATTTCATTTTAGCATTTTCATCTTTAATTTGGCAAGCTTTATTTCTATCTTTAGCAAGTGTTTTCTTTGAGTCATTTTGTGACAACCCACTCTCGAAAATCCCGCTAGCTTAGGAATCTGAGAGGTCGCCGAAAGCATCGGCATAGATAAGAACATAATTAAAGACATTCACATCTATCTCAAAGTTGATACATATATAATTCAAAATAATTTCAATCCCAAACTTGCCACTAACAACATGAGCCAAAATGAATATTTACAACATCACTAATTTAACATGCTCACTACGGCTTAACTACCCCAACACTTCAAAATAAAAGGGAAACAAAATTAGCATAAAACTTTAAACTCTTTTTTGTCTGCCCTCAAAACACATCCCCATGGATCTTTTGGTTAGGACTGCTTTGTACACATAACTAACCTTGAGAGGCTCAAGCACCACTAGGCTCGCCTTCTTCCTTGGCCTTACCCTTACCTAGAATGACACAAAAGAAAGAGTGAGCCATAAGGCCCAACAATATAATTCAAAGTAAGTAAGAAATGTTATGAATCATAGGCATGAAGTGAATAATAGGAAACAAAGTAGATAAGAACTACTTGCTACATTCACATAAATCCTTGCCATGCCTTATCGTATCATATAACAATGAATTCACATTATCAACTTAAGGACCGATGCCTTTCCATGCACTGGTTTTCACCAGGTGAGCATCCAAAGTAGAAAGCTCACATGCATCCATTTTCATCAGGCGAGCATCCAGAGTTGAAGCTCACACGCACTGACTTTCACCAGGAGAGCATCCAAAACCAAAGCTCACATGCACTGACATTCATCAAGCGAGCATCATGAGTATACCCCATAGACATGGTTCGCCACGTGCATCATTCACCATGCAATAGTTTAAACATTTTAGACACAATTGTATATATCCTCATACATGGTCACACACTTATAAATTCCTCTAAGCTAATGCTCATTACTGTTATGTATAACAACATTTTAAAATATACCTATGCATATATTCATCCACAGTTATGCACACATAAACCACCTCCACACATTCATAGACTATGCGAGGTCATAGGAAAAGCCCAACTTATACTTCTAGGTGTATTTTTTCCCCTCAACAACATCCAATGAATATCATTATCAATGAAGGAACGTAAATAATAAATAATATGAAGTTTGGGGAATAGAATAAAAGCAAAATAGGAAGCAATGATTGAAAACAAGGGGTGGAATGGTAGAGAGCTCAAGTCCCAATAGGCGACCTCCAGTGTTGTTTTCCTTGAACGGTCGATAGCTTTGCCACAATGGTCGACAGTCTCCACGGCCTCCAACCTGAAACAACATACACAGGAACAACATCCATGCAAGTAACACCAAAATCTTGTATATTCTTAACCCTAGGGAAGTAAGACATCTTTCCCAAAGAAATATAGGGTGGTATAAGACCTATTTGAAGATCCAATGGGACTTAAAATCCAATAGCAATCAAGGAAGATTAATAAGAGTAAAATGGTAAAATAGGCAAGAATCATCATCTCAACCATAGGAAGTATAGCCAAATAGAAAGGAATTCAATAAGCAAAATTCCAGAAATTTCTACATTTCAGGTTGATTTTTAAGGATATGTTCCAGTCTCAATACTTGGTCAAATACCACAAACAATATGTTAAATTTGAATTTCATGAACTCTAGTTTCTGGAACAACAAACTGATTCAAAATCAAAGATAACCACAAGAAGTTATTCCCTATAAACCAAAGCAAGGCAAGATTACCTGCAACAGTAAAATTTCAAATTTTATGCAAAGATTAGCAAGGTTGTTTCAGGTTCAAAACGTAACCAAATAATTCAAGTCATATGTTGAAACGAAGGTTATCAAGTCTAGTTTATGGGAAAAAATAGGATTTCCAATAGGATATAACCACACAATGTTATACCCCAAAACGTACAACATGCACAATCTGGCTGAAAATTAATAACTTTGAAATGAAAGAAATGAAAGGATTAGAACTTGCCTCTCTAATGGAAAGGAGAATAAGAGCTTGCAATCAAAATGGAAAAATAAATAGAATTAATTACATCAACAACAAACAAGAGAAGAGGAACTTGCAAAGAAATGGAAAAAAGGATAGAAGACTTGCATTAAAAGAAATAATTGAAGAGGAAAGGATAGAAGACTTGCATCAAAAGAAATAAGAGAAGAGGAACATGCCTTAGATGATTTTTCCCTTGGTTCTTGCTAGAGCGAAGTTGCTAAAATGATTGAGGAGAGCTTAGGAGTTATGGAGGAAATGTAGGAAATCCGAAATGAAGGAAGGATGTTGCTCTGCCGACTTGCTACTTCTCCTATTTAATTTTTCAGATTAATAGAATATTACACACACTAATATATCTTTTAATCTCCCCCACATGTTAATACACATTAATAACTTATTATACATTAATCCCTATATATATACATGCATTACACCCGTTTACACCAACTTCTAGACTTTTCTTCCATTTTAACTTTGCATAACATGATATTAGTATATAATTATATATATAGTCAAGGTAAACATGACAACACACACACAAATACACCGTACTTTGACTATTCAACACGATACTTCTCATTTATTTTGACTCTCTTGTTCATCACATAAAATATTTTCAACACATTACTCAAATAATGACACTAATATAACATACGTGAAGATAATGACAAAATAATCTAGACCCGCTAATGGGTTGTTACACATTTTTCAACATCCTTAATATTAGTTTTAAAAATCTCAGTAATAGTTTTCTAAAATATTAAAAGAATTAATCATTTTGTGTTATTATTTCACTTTAACTCACCTCATTTTTTCAAGATTTTATTTAAAGCATCTATCTTTAGAAGTAATGACCTGAAGGTCCAATACGAGATGGGAACAAAGCATAACTCGATCAAGATCATTTATACCATACAACAAATAGAAATGTTTTTTCTTTTTTACAGAACAAAATAATTATTACCATTTACATTCCATTTTGCTATCCCAATGGGGAATACAATAAACCCCAAATAATAAAATATAGCCATTAGCATGGCATAAACCAACCAGCCAACGAATGCCTCCAAAACCTTTTATTCGGGTGAGCTCTGTACACATCTAACCCAACTGATCATGCCCTGCTGGGACCCCTCTCTTCCTTTGCTTTACCTGCACCTGGAATGATGCAAAAAGAAAGAATGAGTCGCAAGGCCCAGTAAGCATAATACAATGAAATAGAGCATGGGATATATCATAATAAAGACTCAATGAGCAATAACAAGCAATATATGGTAGGATCGTGGCATAGAGTAACACATGTAGAATTTGTAACATGGAACATCATGGTTATAATCATAACCAAGATCATTACAATCTACACAAGTAACAAACCCCTACCATAGCATGGATAAGGCACACTCCTATAGCCTTGCTATTATATAGTCTCTGGAACCCTTCTAATGCTCTAAACACAACACCCATTATCTTTGCGGTATCATACATTCATATCACAAGGAAACCCACTCTGGGCCTATAAATCTAATCCACTTTGCGACACTAGTACTCGTCTGTGATAGCACATGCCAAGTATGCAGTGGCCCTATCATAGTAGTGCCCTCAGTTCGCTCACAGCTCTATGACACTAACACATGCTTGTGATACCACATGCCAAGTATGCAGTGGGCCTATCATAGCAGTGCCCTCAGTTCGCTCTCAACTCTATGGCACTAGCACATGCCTATAATACCACACGCCAAGTATGCAATGGTCCCATCATAGTAGTGCACTTAGTTCGCTCTCGACTCTACGGCACTAACACAAGCTTGTAATACCACAAGCCTAGTATGTAGTGGCCCTATCATAGCAATGCCCTTAGTCCATTCTCAACTCTACAACACTAAAACAAGCCATGATACCACACGCCAAGTATGCAGTGGCCCCATCACAACAGTGTTCTCAGACTGCTCTCAACTCTGCGGCACTAGCACCTGCCTAAGGTCATAAGCTGTTGTGGGACTTGAACCCACAGCCTTACACATCATAAGATGTGGCTACTGTGGTGTAATACCCTGAGAGCCCAAGGTCAAGTCTAAGAAGGGACTCTAGAGAATCTAGTATATATATCGAGGATAATAAGAAATGAAACAACACTAGCTGGATACTTTTTGGGCTGAATGTGGATAAAGAACTCTCGAGTAAAGCATACTTGAGCTAGGGTAGCTCAAGGATGGGTGACCCCTGGAAAGTTCACGTAGGCCCATCAGGGTAAGTTGATCTTATACTTTTTATCGCTCGATACGAGATGTTATGAGTGGTATCAGAGTTGACCCTTGGAGAAAGCAGTTCGATGAGGGCAGGGAGTGGTGTCGAGGTGCAAGGGTCTGAACAATGAGCGACTCCTAGTAGGCCATCTAGGATGGTTTCTCCCAAGGGGAGAAGATCTGGGACTAGTTATAAGGTTACATGATGAGGACGTCATGTGCTCAAGCGAGAGAGAATGTAATACCCTGAGAGCTCAAGGTGTAACACCCGGTGTTAAGAGAATAAGAAAGGAAGTGTGAAATTTTCAAAAATACCCTTGAGAAGGTGATGGATCCTTGAGAATGAGGGTGCCCTATTAGAGGGGTATTTTGGTAATTTAGATAGTGAAGTCCAATAAAGGGTATTTTGGTAAATTGAAAATAATTCCTATGTGGAATTAGGTGTGTAAGTGAATTAAATTCTAATTTTATATTTATGTTGAGATATATTGGGATTAATAATTCACAAAGGGTATTTTGAGAATTTTAGAATTAATTCCATAGAGGAATTAAATTGTGGAAAATAGGGAAAATGGGGAATATTCAATTATATGAGAAATAATTGATTTTCCCTAAATTTGGTAGATTAATGTGGTGATTCCACATGGATGGATGAGATGGAAACTTGGAAGCCAAGGTTAATGTCTAGGGATGACACTTGGCAAAGCCTTGTTCAAGTATAAATGAGAGATTAAATTAAATGCAAAAGAAATGCTAATTAGTCTTTTAAGCATTTAATATTGAGCATGATTATGGTGAATTAAATAAATCCAAATGAAATGAGAAATTAGTCACCCATAAATGCTTTGAAAAATATGAGATTTATTTAAAAGCATAAGAAGGATTTATGTCTCTCATGGTGATGGGTTGAAATAGTCAAAATAAAATTTATTGGAAATAAAAGGAAATTTCCAAGTGATCCAATGGTCGTGCTTGAGTCTTGGAAGAGAAATGGATCCAATGGCTAAAAATGGATCTTGGAGGATGATATGGATTGCCAACATATTAAAAATGTGTTTTCTCTTAAAGGTGGAGATTAAGACTCCCAAAAATTAATGGTTGAGATTGAGATTCTTAAGAGCACATGGATTGTGCTTTATTTGTATGGCTAGGATTTCCTCTCCAAAAGAGAAAAGAATGGAGGGTTGAGATGAAATCTTGTATTTAAAATATCAAGACTAGGAAAATAATCCAAAAAGAAAAGTAAATGGTCACCATTAATGCTTGAAATTATGGTGATATTTATAAATGGAAAATGAGGGATTTAAGTCTTTCAAAGTGGTCTCTCATGTGATGGGGTGAAAATAGTCTCATTTAAGTAAATGAGAAATAAATGGGAAATTCAAGAATCCAATGGATGAGATCTATTCTTGAAAAGATAATGAATCCAAAGGTGGGGATTTAAAGAGAATAAATGGCATGGATTGCCAAATATTAAGAGATGAGTGGTTGAGATTAAAGCTTTCAAAAGCACTTGGATTGTGCTTTCTCCTAGAGAGGGGATTTGTTTATTTGAAATGGAAGGTGGAGATTTAATTCTCCTTAAGCACATGGATTGTGTTTTTAATGAATGGTGGAGATCCATTCTTGAAAATGGAAAATGGTAGTATATAGGGGCAAGTAAGGAAGCCTTGTATTCCCTTTGGCCATTTGAAGAAAGAAAGAGAGAGAGAGAGAGAGAGAAAGGAGTCTCCCATGGAGGAAAGGGTGAAGAAATAAGAAGAAGTCAAGGTAAGTATCATTCTTTCTTCTCTTTACTTAAGTATGCTTTGTATGCAAAGTAAGTTTCTTTTGGAATTCCATCTTAGATGGGAGAAGATGATGATAGAAGCTCTCTTGAGATAAGGATTTAAAGCTTTAAAGAATGAAAAGAGGTAAGGGATGGCCCCATGGGAGGGTGGTCTTGCAATGTGTAGTAAGTATGGTCCATAAATGTATATGTTACATTTGACATGTTCTTTTGTGTTCATGAGACCTATGGCCATAGGGTAGTTTGGGAACATGGTTGAAATGGTGGGTTGATGCCTCTAACCTTGGTGGATTGTGAGGGCAAAGAGACCTAGCCACACTTGCATGCATTTGACATCATATAATCTTGTTATATTCATATTTATTTTGCATTGCACCGTTATTAAGCTTAATAACTCATGAGGTCTTTACCCTCTTATATAGGTTGTGAAAGCATGGGAAACATCAAGACAAAGTGGAATGGCTTGTGGAAGCATGAAAATGAAGATTCAAGTGTATTGTATGGCTTAGGGAAGCCTATGTTGTTGTGTTGACTTATGAGATGTAAATTTATTTGGTAGTAATGGTTTGTTAAAGCCTAAGTCTATGGGTGTATTTTCTTCTTGGAGTGTTCTGATTTTATTTTAAAATGAGATATTGGCTTATGGCATGTTGAGGCCTAAGTTGTGGTGAAAGTCTCATTTTTGGTGTGTGTTATGGGAAGCACCAAAGAAGTAAAATAATGTGAATTTTTTTTTGTGTAATGAGGCTTTTGTAATGAGAAAAGTGGATGTTTTTTATGCATGTATGAGGGGTAAGTATTCTAGAAATTTTTGGGTTAGAAAGGCCCAAGAAAAGGAAAAAAAAAAGGAATTTTGGAAGCAGCAGGGGCAGGCAGTAGCCGCGCCAGCAGGGCCGTGCGCAAAAGGGCACGGCACGCGCTGGGGGGCACGGCGTGCGCGGGCGCGCAGCTAGTGTGCGCTACCAGCACGCAGCTGGGCCTTGGGGCGCGCCGCAGGCCCCGCCGGCCGAATTTTTTTAAAACTCCAAAAATTTGGGGATTTTTGGGGCAATTCTTAATTGATTTTGGGCCCCAAAAGAATTTTCAAAATCAAGGGATTTTTCTGGCATTTTGGAGAATAATGCCAAAATTTTGAAAAATTGAAAATTATGAGTTTTTCCTCCAAAATTGGTAAAATCAATGTATTGATTAGGCTTGGAAAGAAGGAAATTTGAAGCAAGTAAGAAAATGGCGATTGGGTATCTTAATGAGATTTTTTTTTTTTTTTTTGCCAAGTGTGGTGTGGTTAAGCCCAATTCTGCTAGTGAATCCTGGGTTGAGGGAAGGGAATGATGAGCCTAGTTCCCACCTAGGGCGTTTCGTCTTGAAACATGGTCCGCCCTTCACTAAAAGCCGGACAGGTGGATAATTCGGGTAATTGTCCATGAGTGGCACCCATAAGTGGGAACGGGGCGTCACACAAGGTGAGTCTAAGAAAAGACTCTAAAGAAGCTAGTATATATATCAAGGATAATAAGGAAGAAAACAACACCAGCTAGATACCTTTTAGACTGAATGTGGATAAAGAATTCTCGGGTTTAGCGTGTTTGAGCTAAGATAGCTCAAGGATGGGTGACTCCTTAGAAGTTCGTGTAGGCCTATCAGGGTAAGCTGATCTGGTCCTTCCTATCGCTCGATGCGGGATGTTACAGGTGGTATCAAAACTGACCCTTGGAGAAGACTGTCCAATGAGGGCGGGGAATGGCGTTGGGGCGCGAGGGTCAGAACAAGGAGTGGCTCCTAATAGGCTTCTAGGATGGTAGCCCCCAAAGGGAAGAAGATTTGGGACCAGTTGTTCTAATACCTTATATCAGCATGAGGTTGCCACGTAAATTAAGTGAGTTTAAAATATCAAAAAATTGGGTTGATGGTAAACTAAATCGACGAATTTACTGCAGGAAAGGTCTTGGAACTTAGATACCTAAAGATAAAGGGGATTGTGGAAAGTCTAAAAAGGGGATTATGAAGTTAATTAAGGTTAATTGTGAGGGTATGGCCTTAGTTAATTATGAGGAGTAATGAGGTGAGGTGATAGGAATGAGAAAAAGTAAGAGGTATGGTGAGGAGTAATGAGGTGAGGTTTTAGAAATGGAAAAAAGTAAGTTCGTACAAGTAATGATGGCATAGAGGTGTGGTTGCGGATTTGAAAAGTTATTCCATTCTAGCTTTGGATCACTTTGGAGTCCAAGCATATAAATAGAGCCGTAGGGTTGTTCTCAAACCATTTCATTTGAGATCCACTTGAGAGATTGAGGTGAGGGATTTGTGCTTGAGAAAAAGAAGAGAAATCTTCAGAGGAAAGAAGGAAGGTCAGAGCAAAATCGAGGTTGGCACGAGAATTGAGGTATTGTTAGTTACGTTCGAGGTAAGTGCCTTAACTTATAAAACTTGGTTATTGTGAGTAGTTCTATCGAAAATTTGGCTTATTGTGAGCGTTCTTATACCAAACTTGGTTTATTTTGGATGGTTCGACCCTATATTTGATTTGTTTATACAAACGATTTGACTTGCGATAGGTTGTTTTCATGTGGGAGATGCATCCCAAATTGTTTTTATACTTGTGCATTGAATTTCATGCGTTATAAATTCATGCATTGAAATGCTAATTTTAAATAATGCATGTTATGTGTTGCATTGGTATGTTTATGTGTTATCCATGTGGGATGCGAGCTGTTAACCTGTGTTGTGGCACTTGAAAGATAACACTTAGGATGCATGCTAAGGAATAATGCTATGTGACCCACTTGGGACGGGGCTAACACGGACTTTACCCTATGGTACTCAAGTGGCGGGGCTGAGAGTGGACACCACCTCGGATGTTGGCTCAAGTGGCGGGGTTGAGAGTCGACACCACCCCAGGTTCCTTTGAGAAATAGCTTTATTGCTTAGGTGGACTTTGATTCCGGGGATAGCGTTGATCCTATCGTGACCAGGGTTGTGTTGAGTTTCAGAATGCTTTGAATGAGAGTGTAATGCCTAACATGATATAGGGGTGATACCCAGATTCATGCGTTGAGGTTGTCTCTCTTAAGCATGATTGTGTTATGCCAATGTGTCAATATAGTTGTGTTGCCTTTAAAGAGATTGCATTTTCCCCAGTTAGGGTTAAGTGCTGTGTGGGATTCTTTTGGGTTGGGATATGTCGAGATTTGTCAGTTTTATTCATAGTTTTGCATATATTCATGAAAATATTTTGAACTCTCGTTTAGATAATTCATCTTCTAATTTGGACTTTGTCCCTGGAATATTCAAACGTTCTAGGTGGAAGTAACGGTGCCAGAGAAAAGGAAGTTCTCAAGATGTAACTGATAGCTACGTATTAGATCTTTTGTAGGTCTTTTATTATGTATGAGATATTCAGCTATAGGTGTATTATTTTGATGATGTCATGTTAAACATCGATGGTACAGTTTCTATATTATGAATAAAGGAATTACAGTTGTGTATTATCAAGGTTTCGATCTTGCTTCCGTTGATGTGATGATAATACTTGTCTTAGCTTATTCCTTAAGTTGATATGATGAGATGGTAGATTGGGATTGTCGGGATTTAATTTATATTGAGTTGTATGATAAAATATATATCCCTAAAATCTCGAGTTAACGTATGCTTGGGAAAAGTGGGGTGTTACAGTTGTAAGGTCACATAACAAGGACGTCATGTGCTCAATGTCAGGTCTAAGAAGAGACTCTAGAAAAACTAGTATATATATCGAGGATAGTAAGGAAGGAAAAAACACCAGCTGGATATATTTTGGACTGAATGTGGATAAAGAACTTTCGGGTTAAGCGTGCTTGAGCTAGGATAGCTTAAGGATAGGTAATCCTTGGAAAATTCACGTAGGCCTATCAAAGTAAGTTGATCATGTCCTTCCTATCGCTCGATGCAAGATGTTATATATGGGACTCAAACCCACAGTCTTACGAATCAGAAGATATGGTTATTGTGGGACTCAAATCCACAGTCTTACGCATCATAATCACAAGCACATACTGACTGTGTAACATCCCGTATTAAGCGATATAAAGGACCATAACAACTTACCCTGATGGGTTTGTACGAACTTCCCAGGGGTCACCCATCCTTAAGTTTCCCCAGCTCAAGCACGCTTAACCCGAGAGTTCTTTACCTACATTTAGCCCAAAATGTATCCAACTTGTGGTATTTCCTTTCTTACTTATCCTCGATATATACTACCCTTCTCTGAGCTCTTGGGGTATTACATTCTCCCCCTCTAGAGCATATGACGTCTTTGTCATGTGACCTTACAACTGGTCCTAGATCTTCTCTCCTTTGGGAGCTGCCATCCTAAAACCCTGCTAAGAGCCGTTTCTTGTTCAGGCCTTTACGCCTCGGTGCCACTCCCCGCCCTCATCGAACCACCTTCTCTAAGGGTTGGCTCTGATATCACCTGTAACATCCCGCATCGAGTAATAAAAAAGACTATAACAACTTATCCTGATTGGCCTACGCGAACTTCCCAAGCGTCACCCATTCTTAAGCTTCCCCAGCTCAAGCACGCTTAACTCAGGAGTTCTTTGCCTACATTCAGCCCAAAAGGTATCCAGCTAGTGTTGTTTCCTTTCTTATTTATCCTCGATATATATTACCTTTTTCTTGGGGTATTACAGATTGCGCTTAATCTTGTACAATTAGTTCAAACAAACACATACAAACAAACAAGAAGAAAACAAGCATGCAGGCACAAGACATTTATACTCGCCAATGTACGAATGTGTGTTGCAGCACAAATTTATTTTACTGGATAGGAGTCTAAGTTGATTCACTGGGAGATCTTCATTAAAACAGAAATAAAAGCCGCGATACAAAATGATTCATCAGACTAATTCGTTTATTTATGTACGAGAATTGAAAGTATAGAAAATTGAAATGGTAAGTGTGTGTGGATCAAATTAGATCAATTAATATTGAAAAATTACTAAATTGGTACTAAAAACAAAACGTCTTAGATCAAGACAATTTCAGTGTTAATCCAAATGTTTCCCAAGACTCACGAAAGAGGGTATCATCTGGTTAGATTAGTTTTAAGATCTTTGCTATTAATTACATTTCAAAATGATAATTGTTCTAATTCTAGTAGTCGACGTACATGGGATGCCGACTCTAACTTAAGAAACCACAATAAATCAAAATATATATAATGTATACTTAGGCTTAGGAATGATGATACTTTCAAATTGGGCAACCCATATACATGGCATGAGAGTTTCAGATTAGGCATATATCCCAATCCAAATTCAAGTATTTGGCAAAAATCTAAAAATTAATTTTAACATCTCAACTTATAATGAAGTTCAGCTAACTCGAAAAATTTTGACATTAAACACTGTCCTTGTCTTAATTTGAAAATTATTAGTCACACATCTTCATTTTTGAATGCAAGAAATTAAAGTACGGGAAAAATAAATTATAGAAAAGTAAATTGTAGGATTACAAAATTTAAGGTGCAATTTATGTAACTAATGGAATTGAAATTGGGAGAATTAAAATACAGAACGTAAATTTGTGATATTAAAATGAACAAAAATTAAACATTACAGAACGTAAAATTGCATCAACGAAATGTAAATGTCAAAAACGGAATTAAGGAATAGAATAGAAATTTAACAGGAATGAAACGAAAGAACAAAAATTAACAGCGAATAATATAAGAAATTAATAAAATAAAAATTAACAGTGCTGTGTGACGCCTCCAAGCTGTGCGATGCTTCTGCTACCTTCTCCAGCCTTCGCGTTCATCCTCCTCCAGCCTCCGTTCTCTCCGTGTTGCCGTTCAAAAAATTCCTTCCGTCTCCAACGTTCTGTTCACTGTTGTCCTTGAAAATCCCCCCCTCCAGTCACTGTGCCTCGGTTGTTGTCAGAGAAAATTCTTCTCCAGAGCACTCTGTTCTCCTCCTGCCTCTGCGGCCGTGCCAAATTACCCTTGAGGTTTACTGAATTGTTACCCTTGAAGTTTACTGAATTTACAATCCAAAGGACCGCATTCTCAACCACTGAAAGCCTTCGAATTTCAAGTTAATTACTAAAGTGACATTGCATGCGGCTGGGAACAAAGCGCTGGAATTAGTAGCGCATTTCTTAATTTCTCAGGCTTTAAGTACAATTGAATTCTTCCTTGGGTTGCCTCAATTTGGGCTTTAAATAGGCATGCAGCTGGCCCTTAAATGGGCTTCAATTACACATGCGGATGGGCCCAATTTAATTGCTAGGTCTAATTTAATAATTGGCCCAATTTCACTTGAAGTATGGACTCAATAATTGATTCTTGAATTTGAGCGGTAACATTGGGCCATCCAATTGACTCTTTGACTTTTCCAATTATATTTCAAATTAATTGTAAATGTCAATTTTTTTGTATCCTAAAAATAATATATAATGTGTATAATTATTCAATTTAAGCATCAATATAAAACTAAAATGAGGATATAATTCATTAAAGTTTAGAAAAAATTAACCCCTAATCACATACTACCACCAGTCTACTAATGCTCGTGAATTCATATGATTCCTCATATCTCTTCCCATAATTGTAATTACAATCATAGGGTATACTTGGACATCATCTTCCACATCCAAATTCACAAATCATTCCTTGAGGGATGTGTCCATCATAAGAGAACATCCATGAATTATACCTCCAAATTCGTATCTCTAAATAATCCACTTCTCAACTCATTTACCAATCCTTATATGCACAGTTAAACCCACAAAACTTCCTATTTAAGTCATACTTGCATAATGCTCTCCAAAAACAAGTTCCCATATGGCCCAATACTAGCACATCATCATTCTCAAACAGGCCTATCATGAATCCTCAATTCTCCTAATGCCTCGCCATTCAATAACTAATTATTCTCAAGAACATATAGACATGCTTTTGGACCAAGAATAAATCACTTAAAACTTGTCCAAATAATTCGAATTCTATGCCAAATCAAATCTTATCGAGTTTAGTTTACAACACATCAAACGGATCTCAAATATGATTTTTCTACTAAAAGTTATGTCCAAAACAGTTGAGCATGTGCAATCTGCCATAAGGCAGAAACTGTCGACAATTTGAAGCCGAGAACCACCCCGAAAACCCTAAAAACATGTAAGATATGTTAGATCTATATAATAGTAAATATGTCCCAAGAGGGGGGGTGAATTGGGATTTGGGTGTTTTTATAAGATCTTGAAGAATTTTTATCAAATAGGACACAAGATTTCGAAACCTGAAGGAGTGTGTTTCGAAACTGGCCTTTCTGTTTAGTATGTTTCGAAACACATGAGAGTATGTTTCGAAACTTTACTTACTGGATGACAAGTTTTGAAACTAACTGTAATATGTTTCGAAACTTTGTTCACAAATTTGCTGATATTGAAACTTTTCTTGTTTTTTGAAAAATGATTCTTTTGACTACACAAATAAACCAAATAAGCTAATAAAAATGATCAAGACACGAGCACATGAGATTTATAGTGGTTCGGCACTTGCCTACATCCACTACCTTCAAGCTTACCCACTTGAAGGATTTTCAACTTCAATCACTTTTTTCTTAGTGATTAACACACAAAGGGTTTTACCAAGGTTCACCCTAAAACCTTACAAGGTGAGTTTTTGTGGTTTAACTCAAACCTTTACTACAACGAGCTTTTTCGGGATAAACTCAAACCTTACAAAATATGAGTTTTAGGCTCAACTCAAACCTTACACTTTAAATGAGATAGCAAAGGGTATCTCTTACAGCCCAAAGGATTTTCTTAATGAAGAAATAACTTACCAATACACGGCTGTACAAACCTTTTCAGTTTAAGAGTTTGGAGAGAGAATGATGAAGGAATATTTTGGCTTGCTTCTCCTTTTGCACTTCACATAGCACACTTGAAAATGTATACTCGGATCTTCGTTGAGGCTTGTTCTCAACTGTTTTCGTTCACATATGCTTGTGAGTGTCACTTGAGTCTCTTTGAATATAGATGTATATATTTCTTGCTTTCTCTTGTCTTATGTGTGTGTTACTTTTTGAGACCTGGTATAAGTATATATACAAGAGAGAAATAAAGTTTTGACTTAAAATAGCCATTAGAGACAAGTTCAGGAAAGTAGTTTCGAAACATGCATACTGTGTTTCGAAACATCATAGAATTAGGCTAAGGTTTCGAAACATGAACCTTCAGGTTTCGAAACATCATAGTTTCCAGCTAGATAAAGCACTTAGAGAAATAGACAAGTGGGAGACAAACCTTTTAAGGAATCTTATGGTCCTTAGAATTAAAAATGAATCTCCACTCAACCAATGTTTTAAATCAAGTTGCAGGGTATGGGGTAATCATTTTAAATTGAATTCAAAACTTTTTTTACTTAAAAAACATTTAGTTCCCATGCTGCATTGTTTTGAACACTTTTTACTGACACATAGTCAGAAGTTTCGAAACATGGAGGAGAGGTTTAGAAACATACTTAGAGAAAACATCTTTCAAAACATTAAGCAACTTATAAACATCTAAATGTTGTGTAGACAGAGACCTATGTTTCGAAACATGATATGCAGATTTGCCAAACAATGAAATCTAAGCACAAACCATTTTGAAACATTTAAAGAGACATATAAGAACATAGTTTCGAAACATGGTCACTAGGTTTCGAAACATCATACATGCATTTGGATTTATTTCAAATAAACAAGCTTTCGCGCCTAAAAACTTTTTATGCATAGTTTCGAAATATGACAACCTATTTCGAAATATGACTTTCTTAAAAAAAATAATATCACATAAACACTTTTTCTCATTTACCAAAAAATATGTTACAACAATTCTCCCCCTATTTTTTGATAATGATGAAAACTCTTTGAGAAATTACTATGCACTCAACATTCACTTAACTCCCTCATAAACTTACATTAGGGTTAGAGATACAGACCTTGAAATGAAACACTCTCTTTTGCACTTGCTTGAAATGGCATAATATAGGGATTTTCTTGCTACCAAGAGTTAGTGTTTCAACAGAAACAGTAAGTTTGCTTAAACATTAGAGTTTCAGTTCATATGCAGTGTTTCTCAATTTTGTTCTCCCCCTTTTTATCATAAACAAAAAATATGATAATGAATAGACAACAATTTGCTATCATAGTGAAGATATCAAGATAATCAAAAGAGAAATTCATTCCTTAAACACAGTTCTTGTAAACAGAATTCAACACAAGAGCATATAGAGAGAGTATTACAAAAAAAATAGAGTGCAACTCAAAACAAATAAACTTAGGGAGATGGGGAGGCAGGGGCACTAGGACTAGAGTGACTAGCAACTAACTCTTCTAAATTTCCTAGTTGATCCCTAAGACTATCCAAGTAGTCTTTTGTTTGGTTGTGGTTGTTGTCGACTTTGTCGTTCAGAGTTTGTAGTTGAGTCCCAAAAGTGGCTTGAATAGCCATGACTTCACAAACTTCCGAGTCATGGAGGCAAAGCCTTCAGCTATGGTAGACTAAAGCGATGCAAACATGTCAGGTGCGACTCTAGAAGAGGGTCTAGCTTCAGATGTTGGAACGTCGTCATCTTCGTCTTCTTCTTCTTCTTCATCGTCTTCTTCTTGGATTTCTTCCTCAGCTTCCTTTGCCGCTTGATCTTGAGCTTCAGCTTCCATCTCAAAACTGAACCTTTGATGACGATGAATCATTTTTGTATACCTCTTGTTTACATCATCATATCTATATCCCATTTTCGTTAGGGATGTGTGATCAAAAATAGAAAGTTTGGATATCAGAAGAGTAGATGAGGATTGGATAGATGGAAATTTGGTTTGAAAAAATGCTGACAGCAAGCAACCATAGGGAAGAGATTGCTTTTTATGGGCACGAGCATTTACCATTTTATTGCACATGATGGAGGGAAGGTTGATTGGTTTATTTTCCATAATTTTTTCCATAAACCATAGGTCCTCGGGGTAAAGTCTAGCGTAGTTCCCTTTCCTAGGATGTAAAACTTGACAGATGATAATATGAAGGATACGAAGATCAAATGTTAAGGCATTTATGTTTGTGAAAGCCTTTTTGAGATTTGGATTGCCCAAAATTTTCTTACAAACATCTACAACTTTGAATGTATAGGGAATGTATATATCTCCTTCAACAGGAATGTTAAGAAATGCACCTATTGAACTAGGGCTGACTTCGAATTCAGTGTTTTGAATAAAAGTTCGAAATCGATCAGAGTATTCATGGCCATCATAATACGTTTGAGCATTAGAATAGAGAATACGAACATAATCTTCAAGAACAGGAGATCTAAATTTCAATAAACGCAACCATTTTCGCTCTTTAAGTAAAGGAAGATAAGAAAAGTTGGCCTTTTTGAGAACATCGATGTCAAAAGGGCGACCAGGATTTACCTCACGATTTTCAAACAATGATTTGAAGGATTGGTACGCTTGAGGAGTAGGAAAGTCATCGTTGTACTCTTGAGGAGGAGGAGATGACGAGGTGTGAGTGCGTTGACGCTTTCCGGCGGTCCTCTTTATTCTCACCATAGTCGATTTTCAAGATAGAAGTAAGAGATTGAGAGAGATTTCGGGTGGGAGAGCAAAAGAAGGAAGTTTCGGAGGCTAGGGTTTCGAAATAGAGTGGAAATTTTGAGTGAAATGACAGATCAAGTGTGTTTCGAAGAGTCATTTCACTGGACAGGAGGTTTCGAAACACAGATCAAGTGTGTTTCGAAATAACACTCTCTAGAGAACAGGTTTCGAAACATAGGAAGACATGTTTTGAAACATGACTCTCTGGAAATTTTCATTTCAAAAGCCTGATTTTCTCGATACAGAACAGGTTTCGAAACATGGAAAAGATGTTTCGAAACTTCCTTAAGCAGAAACATTTAGAGTTGAATTTTTTTAAGGAAATTATATTTAGAACTTGGTTTCTAGCAAGTTAAGGCATGTTCTAAAGTGTTCGAACTTTGTACTCTCCAAAGGTTTGGTAAAGATATCGGCTACTTGATGGTTCGTTTCTAAGAATTCTAAAATGATATCTCCCTTTTGAACATGATCTCTTAAGAAATGGTGTTTGATTTCAATATGTTTGGTTCTTGCATGAAATACAGGATTTTTTGACAAAGCGATTGTGCTCATGTTGTCACACTTGATTTGAGTTCTTTCTAGATGAATGCCATAGTCTTCTAATTGATGTTTAATCCATAAAACTTGTGTGCAACACAAACTTGCTGCTACATATTCAGCTTCGGTTGAGGACAAGGCAACGGTGTTTTGTTTCTTACTAGCCCAAGATACTAAAGAATTTCCTAGAAAGTGACATATTCCACTTATGCTCTTTCTATCAATTTTGCATCTTCCAAGGTCAGCATTTGTAAAAGCCTTTAACTTGAAGTCTTTGGATTTTGCATAGAATAGACATAAATTTTCTGATCCTTTGATATATCTTAAAATTTTTTTAGTGGCTTTTAAGTGAGATTCTTTTGGATTTGCTTGATACCTAGCACACATGCCTACACTAAATACAATATCGGGTCTTGAGGTTGTTAGATATAGCAATGACCCAATGATTCCTCTATAAAGCTTTTGGTCTACTGATTTTCCTTCCTCATCTTGATCAATTTCGGTTGACGAACTCATAGGGGTAGAGATAGGCTTACAGTCTTTCATTCCATATTTAGATAAGATTTCTTTTATATACTTGGTTTGGCTTATATAGATTCCTTTAGGAGTTTGCCTAATTTGAAGGCCTAAAAAATAATTCAATTCTCCCATCATGCTCATTTCAAATTCATTTTGCATCATTAATGAAAATTCATTACATAGACTAGGATTTGAAGATCCAAATATAATGTCATCAACATAAATCTGGACAATCAATATATCATTCTTTTTTCATTTAATGAAAAGCGTTGTATCCACCTTTCCTCTTTGAAATCCATTTTCTGTAAGAAACTTACTTAGCCTTTCATACCAAGCTCTAGGAGCCTGTTTTAAGCCATATAGGGCTTTTGAAAGCTTGAATACATGATTTGGATACTTTGGATTTTCAAAACCAGGAGGTTGTCTTACAAACACTTGTTCTGAGATGAAACCATTTAGAAATGCACTCTTAACATCCATTTGGTATAAGATGAAGTTCTTGTAGCATGAGAAAGATAGTAAGATCCTTATAGCTTCCAATCTTGCTACGGGAGCATAAGTTTCATCATGGTCAATGCCTTCCCCTTGACTATATCCTTGAGCAACTAATCTTGCTTTATTCCTAATGATATTGCCATTTTCATTAAGTTTGTTTCTAAATACCCATTTTGTTCCAATGATAGAATGATTTGATGGTTCAGGTACAAGACACCAAACCTCATTCTTTTCAAATTGGTTTAGCTCATCTTGCATAGCTTTAACCCATCCATCATCATTTAGAGCTTCTTGAACATTTTTTGGTTATATTTGAGAAATTAGAGCTAGATTGCTAGATACTCTTAAGGAAGATCTCGTTGATACTCCTTTTCTAGGATCTCCTATGATTTCACTATTTTTTACATAGTTTCTTTCTCTTGGAAATGAGACTTCTTTTTGATTTTCAGGATTTTGAATATTAGTTTGTTTTTCCTCTTCATTGATTTGAGATTGATTTGACTTATCTGAAATGCTCTCTAGATCATCATCATTATTTCTCATTATCGAATGTTCATCAAACACTATGTGAATTGATTCTTCTATGACTAGAGTTCTTTTGTTGAAGACTCGATAAGCTTTACTTTGGGATGAGTATCCTATGAATATACCTTCGTCACTTTTAGCATCAAATTTTCCTAATTGATCCTTTCCATTGATTAAAATAAAACATTTGCACCCAAACGGATGGAAGTACGAAATATTGGGTTTCTTGTGTTTATACAGTTCATAAGGGGTTCTTTTTATAATAGGTCTTATTGATACCCTATTTATAACATAGCATGTTGTATTTACAACTTCAACCCAAAAATACTTTGGTAAGTCATTTTCTAGAAGCATAGTTCTAGACATTTCTATAAGAGTTCTATTTTTTCTTTCAACAACTCCATTTTGTTGAGGTGTTCTAGAAACTGAAAAATTATGATGAATTCCATTTTCTTGACAGAAAGATTTAAATTCTTGGTTCTCAAATTCTCCACCATGATCGCTTCTTATTTGCTTTATCTTTAAGTCTTGTTCATTTTGAAGTCTTTTGCATAATCTAGAGAAGGATTTAAATGCATCATTTTTGCTTCCCAAGAACAAAACCCAAGTAAATCTTGAAAAATCATCTACTATGACTAAAGTATAGGATTTTCCTCCTAGGCTTTGAGTTCTCATAGGTCCGAACAGATCTAAGTGAAGTAACTCTAAAGGTTTAGACGTGTTAACTAAGTTGATAGGTTTAAACAAGGATCTAGTTTGTTTACCTTTCATACAAATATCACAAACATGATTCTTTTTAAATTTTATGTCAGGTAATCCTGTAACTAGTTGTTTTCTAGCTAACTTATCAATTAAGTTCATGCTAGCATGTCCTAGCTTTTTATGCCATATCCAAGATAGGTTTGCATTTGAGGCAATCAAGCAATTTTCATGTTTAAGCACAACATCATCAAGCTAGATAACATACACATTTCCATGTCTATTTCCAGAAAAAACAAGTTCATTGGATTTCAATTCGAAAACATTGCATTTATTTGATTCAAAAGTGATCTTGTGACCTTTATCACATAATTGGCTTATGCTTAACAAGTTGTGTTTTAAGCCATCAACGAGGCATACATTTTCAACTTTGGTTCTTCCTAAACCAACTATGCCATGACCAAGTATCTTACCTCTTGAGTTGTCTCCATAGATAACATTACCTCCTTCTTTGTAGGTGAGAGAGACGAATTGAAATTTGTCTCCCGTCATGTGCTTGGTGCATCCACTGTCAAGATACCATTTCTTCTTTGCTTCCTTGGATGCCAAGCTTGCCTACAAGAAATACATCATGTTGGTACCTTTGGTACCCAAACTTCTTTGGGTCCAACAATGTTAGCAATCATGTCATCTTTAACTTTTGGAATCCAAATCAAATTTAATCTGTAAGCATTTTTTCTAACATAGCATTGCTTAATATGATGTCCATTCATGTTGCAATAATGACAAATCACTTTTGTCTTTTTATAAAACCTTTGATTATGAGAATGGTGACTAGCATAATTTTTAACTGATGGTGACTTGAATGGTAATTTTTCTTTGACAAATTTTGTTGCTGAGGTAGATGGTGTATTAGTTGTATAGCCTATCCCTCTTTTGTCTCCGAAAAGTTTTTGACTTCCCAAAATCATTTCTAGCTTGTTCTTTCCTTCTAAGAGTTTTTCGAATGATTCTAATAAGTCATTATTTTTGCTTTCCAATTCTGAAAATCTGATTTTCCAGTTTTCACTTTCTTTATCTTTCTCTCTTATGATGTTTTCTAGGTCATCACAAACAGTCTTCAGATTATAGTTTTCCTTTTCTTTGTCCATTAAGGAATTTTTCAAAACCTTATTTTTGGCTAGAATCTTACTGCAGGTATCCAAAAGTAGGTTGTACTCATCTTGCAAGGAATTAAATGACAGTGACTCACAATTAGATGAACTAGAGCTTACCTCTTCTTCTCATGTAGCCATAAGACAGAAGTCAACATTTTCTTCTTGTTCACTTGACTACCCATATGTACAAGGGAATTTACATGGTTTAGCTTATAACATCGACTACATCCACTAGAATACAGGGGGTATATTCTTTTATTCATCAAAGGAAGTTACAATACATATGAAAATCTAAAAGGAATCCTGATCCATAACATGGTCAGGAAGGGCTCCTCGTGGCATATAACTCCCTATGTCTTGCTCATCATCTCTCATGGTGACTCTTATGGCGAGGACGGTTGGAAATACTTTTGGAGGTGCATGGTGTTCCACGTCTTGCCCAGTGCCTCACTTTGCAACATTTGCAACACACTTGTGTTCGGTTACAGCCCCTCCCAATTAGGCTTAAGCTTTCTTTCCTCCCTTAGGGAGCTAGTTCGTAATTATTATCTTCCTGAGCACCAAATCCCCTTCTTGAAACATCTGAGGGTGAACCCTCGCATTGTAATAGTCGGAGATCCTTTTGTAATAAGCTGCCAGTTATACAGCTGCTTTCTCCCTGAACTTATCTAGCTGATCCAAGTTCTCTCTCAAGTAATTTGAATTCCCTTCCTGGCTGAAAACCATAACTTGAGGCAAGCTAAGGTCTACTTCTACTAGGATCAAGGCATCTATCCCATACACTAGGCTGAAAGGCATTTCCCCCATAGATACACGACTGGTTGTGCGATAAGCCCATAAAATACTAGGGAGTTCATCGGCCCATCTACTTTTTGCCTTCTCTAATTGGGTTTTCAACTTGTATAGGATGGTTTTGTTGCTCGCCTCTGCCTTTCCGTTGGCTTGGGGTTATGATATGGATGCCATTCTCAAATTTATCTCCCATCTTTAACAAAAGCCCCTGAAAGCTTTAGAGTCGAATTGCGTTCCATGGTCAGTTTTTAGAATTCGGGGAACACTAAAATGGAAAATTATATCCTTCCACACCATCCCCTCTACTTTCTTCTCAATTATGGTTGGTAGGGGCTCTGCTTTGACGTACTTCGTAAAGTAATCAGTAGCTACCAACAGAAATTTCCTCTGCGTTGACGCCATTGAAAATGGACCCAAAATGTCCAACCCCAATGTACAAATGGCAATGGCTAGAATATCTGTTGGATCGACGTAGGGGTCGAGCTGTCAGAGTGGCGTGCATCTGGCGCCTGTCACATGTCCGTACCTTCTGGGTCGTATCTCGTCTCAAGGTTGGCCAAAAGAAACTGTAACACCCCGCTTTCCCGGAGGGCTTGTCACTATGCTAAGGCCCATCGATACATACAGATTCCCTTTTCCCTTATACATTTCTTATGCCTCATACATATTTATTTCAAAGGGAAACCCCCCAGCATATCATTACAAATGTGGAAGGGATAATCGAAACCTGATATGGTGCATAATCAATTCAGTTATATAATATCATAAAGAATCCGCACCATATATTAAACATCATATCCTTAAATATAAAATACATGGAGACACGTTTCCCGAGATAACATCTAAACACCCTAGGTGCAATCATATGATACCTTGAACATACATCGAATACATAGCCATTTCCCAACTCATCTGAAACATATCCGGATAGACAAAATATTGAAACCATCTGCTAAGTCCATCGGACACGTTTTCCTGTGTCGTCATATCTCAATCAGCTCCTTACCTAAGCTGTAAATCTCAACTAGAACGTTGAATATTCCAGAGGCATAACCCATTATAAGATGAAACTTCTAGTGAAGGTCCAAAAACATAAATATGAATACATGATGCAATAACATGAACAATATTTGCCCTTAATGTAACTTCCCAAGCCCACCAGCCCCGCTAGGAATCCTAGGCAAATCCCGAACCTCTACAGGATAAGCCTAACATTATTCCATCATTGCCCTAGGGAAATTAAGGCTACACTCTAGGGGCGACATCTCATTCCCATGCACAAATATCAATATGACAATAACATCGTGTCATGCAATTATCATGACTTTCCATACAATATGACAAAATGAATATTGCATTCATAACAACATGCATATATAACAAACATATCATGAATATAAGTCTTGTGAGAAAACCACTCACTTTTGCGCAAAGATCAAGACACCTCGAAAAGCGTGCACTACCTCGATATGCGTGTCTGACCTTATTTTTTGTGCTAACTCTCAAAAGTTGCACCAATCACTTCATCTCAATCACCTCAATCACAAAAATGATATTTTATCACTAAATATCTCAATATTCTATTTTCTTCCTATTTTCCTTCATTTTTTCTTCTAAAAATCCCAACAAATATCTCGAGACCATTTCCCCAAATCTATTTCCACAATAATTCATAATATCCAATGAACTTCAAGGGAAAAATACTAGACTTACTCGGATGGTGCGTTTTTACTCAAAATGAGGCTTTTTTATGCAAAAACTGAGACATCGGGAAGGCTAAATCCCAATCTTTTTTAATAACCCTCTATAAAATAATTTTCTGGATTTTGTAGGAATCTTTTATCAATTTTTCTAGTAGCCCACGCACCCGAACGCGCCAGCACGCTCTAGGGCGACTGGGCGCGCGTGACCGGCATGCGCCGGTCATCTTCTTCAGTGACGGTCATGCCGGCGATTCTGGTTCTCTCGACCAGCCTCTTCCTCTCGTTTAGTCGATCCTCATGGTATGCCTTGATGCCCCAAAAAAGCACCGAAACTGCCCCAACTGGAGGCTCGAAGCCTTGGCCAGCCATCCATCTCTCTCTTTCCGACGAAGCTTGAAACCCTACCAAACCTTCATGAAAATGCCTCCAACTTTCCAAAATGCTTCTACAGTTCATGGGCTTCAAAAACCCCTTATTTTGGTGACTCAATTCGTTCATTACAATGGCCGATTTGAAGTTTCTTTCACTCCCATTTTTGACCTCCTCCAACTTTTATTTATAAGCATTTTCAAGCAACCAAATGCCTTTAGCCGTCTTAACCGTCCCTTTAGGTGCTTAAACCTCCCTTAGATTGACCCTCAAACTGCCTTGTTCGACCACCAAACCAAGTTGTAGGCGCATGACCATCCGACCGAACTTTCGATCGATTTTTGCTCGATTTCCGACCACCCCGATGGCCTTTATCGGATCTTCCTTCACAAAAAATCCTCCCCCGACCAAGCCTCGTGAAATCTCGCGGTCAATTATTGCGACCAACTGGCCAGAAAGTAGTTGGATTTCCATTGGCCAAACTTTGTTGAAATTGCACTTTGGCCCCTTCAATTTTGGTCTTTCTCATTTTGGCCTTTTTCACTTAACCCCTGAACTTCTCACAATTGCTATTAAGACTCACAAGTCCTAAAACATCCATTTGAGACCCAAAAATCCCAAAAAACTATCCTTTTGGCCTCTCTCTAGCAGTTTTGAAAAATTACACTTAGGCCTGAATCTTCGTTTTGGCCCTAAATCCTTTCGTTTCTTCCTGAAACCATTGAAGGGTTGTTCCTCATGAAAAAGCGAATCCCCCTGAAGCTTTTGTTGTCTTCCAAGAAGTCGTCTATAACAATTTGATTTTACAGCCTAAATGGCAACTGCATTTTTGCTGTATCGAAAACCGTTCTTGATCTCATTTCTTTCAATGCTATAAATCATGCCTTGAGTTACTCATCAAAGCCATATCATTTTCCTTTGGCATGTCGGCTCCAGGGTACTCCCTATAGTCAATTCAGTCATTTATATGGTAATAAATTACCCTTTACAGCCTCAATTTATCCTTAAATTCTATTTTTTCCCCAAGTTAAATTACCCTTGACTCCTTTAGAATTTCTCGGGTATTACATTCCAACCCGTAGGATCTTCCCAATCAAGGCTCTCCTTCTGAGGTGCTCTCCGCAGTCCCTTTCGTGCTCTTTTTTCAGGGCATGCTCTTCTTCTAAGGGCCCTAAGCATTTGAGCAGCGACATGGAGTACCCTCTCTTATACAGCTCTCGGCTAATAACTGTAAAGCAAGTCGCACTAGTCTTCGGCTTCTTGGCCTCTGAAGGTGTTGTTGGGAGTTCCTGATTAAATAGGTATTTAAGTATTGGTGTTCTCTAATCATCGGTCACATCAATGCAATGCACCTCTCCTTCCTTTTCATCTATACTTGGCCGTTGCAAGGCCTCCATATGAATCAACCATCCGAGAGTGTCATGAGCGGAGGCTAGCTTGGATAGCGCATCCGCATGTTGGTTGAGGGACCTATTGATTTGGATTAGTTCAAAGCACCTGAATTTGTGTGTCAACTCCTTCACTTTTTGCAGATAGCGGGACAATACTGGTTCCCTTACTTCATGGTCCCTTGAAATTGTTGCATAACCAATTGTGAGTCACTGTGAGTTGTTAGATCGATTACCTCCAATTTTCAGCCAACTTCATCTCGGCCAGCAACGCTTCATATTCAGTCGTGTTATTAGAACTGGGAAAAGTGAATAGCAAGGAATACTCCAAAACTTCCTTCTCAAGGGAGATTAACACCACTCCTACCCCGCTTCCTTTAGCATTAGATGCCCCGCCCACAAACATCATCCACTCCTTACATATAGTGTCTTATATTGTTGGTAGGTGAGTGCATTCCATTATAAAGTCTATCAGGGCTTACCTTTTCACCACCCTTCAGGGTTCGAAACTAATGTTGTACTCATTGAGCTCCATTGCCACTTAGTTAACCTCCCTGAACACTTTGGTCTTTGTAGGATTTGTCTCAATGGTTGATTAGTTAAGACAATTACTGAGTGAGCTTGAAAGTAAGGTCTCAACTTCCTGGCTACCATGACAAGCGATAAAGCCCTCTTTTCTATGTACGAGTACCACTCCTCAACCCCTTGCAATGATTTGCTCACATTATAGACTGGTTGATCAACCTGTCTCTTTCGCTTGATCAATATTACGCTGACTTCATGGTGGCTGATTCTCTGATACAAATATAAAGGCTCCCCTTCTTCTGGACATGACAACAAAGGTATTTGTTTTAGGTAGGTGTTAAGCTCCTGAAAGGCCTTTTCACATTCCCCTGTCCACTGAAAATTCTTCCCTCCCCTCAAAGCTTTGATGAAAGGAAGACTCCACTCAGCGAATTTTGATAAGAAACGTCCCAAAGCCGTCAAGCGCTCAGTCAACCTCTACACCTCTTTAACTGAAGTCGGTGCCTACATATCAATCACTACCTAAACTTTTTTTGGGTTCACCTCAATACCCTGGTGTGTGATCATATAGCCTAGAAATTTACCGGATCTCACCCCAAAAGCACATTTACTGGGGTTTAGCCGCATTTTGTTTTCTCGGAGCACTATAAAAACTTTATCAAGCTTTTCGGAGTACCACTCTTCCTGCTTACTCTTAATGATCATATCATCCACATAGGCCTCCATCACATCTCTAAGCAGATCCTTGAAACCCTGTTAACCATACGCTGATACGTGGCCCCTGTATTCTTCAAACGTAAGGGCATCACTTTGTAGCAATATGTCTTCATTTTTGTGATAAATGCAATTTTCTCGACACCTAGCGGGTACATACTAATCTAGTGGTAACCAAAGAAAACGTCCAAAAAACTCAACATGGCATACCCTGAGGTTTCATTGACAAGTCTATCAATCATGGGGAGAGGATAGGAATCCTTCGGATAGGCTTTATTTAGATTAGTAAAGTCAACGCAGACCCATCACTTCCCATTAGGCTTCTTGTCCATAACCACATTAGCCCACCAGTTCGGGTAATGCACTTCCCTGATGAAACCAGTTACAAGAATCTTTTCTACCTCATCTTCTAAAGTCCTCAACCGCTTTGGCGTGATATGCCTTTTCTTTTACTTTACCGAGTGCACGTTAGTACATACATTCAGATGGTGGGAGATCATGTTGGGGTCAATTCTTGGCATGTCATTGGGTAATTAGGCAAACACGTCTGCATGGGCCCATAAGCACTCGATGAGTTTTGCCTTTTTCAAATCCTCCAATTGGCTATCGATCATTAAGGTCTCCCCTGTTGTTGACTTTTCCTTCCCCTTGGAGCTTTTAGTGGAACTTATGTAACATACGTTAGCCTACTTCTGGTTTCCTCTTACTTGGCTCATACCATGAAGTGTAGGGAACTTCATTAGGAGGTATCCTGGTGAGATGACTGCTCTCATGGCGTTGAGTAGGGATCACCCCTAGATCACGTTGTAAGCGGGGGAGAAGGTTTTAACCACCATAAAGCTTACCTACCTAGTAACCACTTAAGGGTGGCTGCCTAAAGTGACAAGAAGATAGACACACCCTACAATGAAAAATGCTTACTGTATAGTAGCGATGTGACCATCTTAAGTCAGTCGTGCGTGATGTGCATCTTTTCAAAGCAGCTCCAAAACAGTAAATTCACATGGCTCCTATTTCCAACAAGATGCATTTGATAGGGTGTTTAACAATGATGGCTGAGATTACCAGTTGATCATCATGGGGCAAAAGCACATCCCCTTGGTCCTCGGGTGTGAAAATAATAGGGTCTTCATCTTCCTACACCTTTACCACTGAGTCTACATGTAGCATGTAATACCCCGGTGTTATTGGTGTTAGAAAATATGGAAGGTTGATAGAAACTTCCGAAAAGTGCCCTTGCGATAAGTAGATCTATAGGATTAATGGTGCCCTCGGGAGGGGCATTTTGGTAAATTGGGTAGCGAGATCCAATGAAGGCTAATTGGGAAATTTGGAGAGTATTTATTGATATTTACATTTATACTTAGTTTTGATGATGAAAAATAATACTTTGTTTTATCCCTAAGTCATGAGTCAAACTTATGATTTTCAACATAAATCAATTTCAATATCAAGTATTACTTTGTAAAAATGAAAACCAAATGAATTCCAAATATCGAGATTTGCAAAACCCTATTTTTTCTAAGTCTGGAAGGTTAGCGCTTATAAGGAGACATATAAGAAAATGTTTTCTTTTTCGAAAACAGTACAAAAAAACGAGTTTTTTGCGGTGATTTTTTTGTGGCAGTTTTAAAAACTGCCGCAAAACATGGTATTTTGCGACGGTTTTTCAACTGCCACAAAATATGTTTTTTACGGCGGTTTGTCCAATATTTGCGGCGATTTCGAAAAACTGCCACAAAATTAATTAATTAAAGTTATAAAATTAAATTTAGCGGCGATTTTTAAAATTGCCGCTAAACTCACTAATAAAAAAATAAAAAATTAAATTTAGCAGCGGTTTGCTCAAAACCGCCACCAAATTCATTAATAAGAAAATTCAAAAAAGTTAAATTTAGCGGCAATTTTTTCGAAACCGTCGCAAAATTCAATAATAAAATAAATAAAAAAATTAAATTTAGTGGCAATTTTGTCGAAACCGCCACAAAATTAAATAATTTAAAAAAAATTAAAATTAAATTTTGAGACAGTTTTAAAAAAACTGCCGCAAAATTCAATAATAAAAAAAATCAAAAATAAAATTTCGTGACAGTTTTTTTAAAACCATCGCCAAATTTAGTAATAAAAAATAAAAAATTTAATTTAAAAAAAATTAATAATTTAAAAATTAAATTAAATTAAAATTTAAAAAATAATCTAATTTTTTTTATTTTTTAATCAATTAATTTATTTAATTTCATTCAATTAAATTAAATAATTTATTTATTTTAAATTTATCAATTAATTAATTAATTTTAAATTAATTAATTAATTAAATTTATTTAATTTAATTAATTGTTTTTAAACATTTTATGTTCAATTAATTAAGTTAATATGTTAACTCTTTTTTTAGGTGTTTTGAGAGTTTAATTAATTAATTTAATTTAATTCAATTCAATTAAAAATAAAATTATTATTTTATTTTATTTAATTTGGGGCTAAGTGTAATTTCAAAAACTTGAGTTTGTGGGTGCAAAGTGAATTTTGGAAAATAGTGGTTCGGTTACTTTATAATTAATATGTGCGAATATATTACAAGGTGGCTTTGCAGATCAACTGGCTTCGTGCGCGTACGCGCGTAAGGGTGGTCACAGGATCAAAATTTGGGAAAATCACATTGTTGGAATAAATTCCAGCAAGGCGTGGTGGGTGGGCGGACGCACGGGTGGGCGTGCGCATGGCGCGTGAGGGCGGGGCAGCGGGCGCGCAAGGGCAAGGCTTGGCGCACACTTGATTTTGGCTTGCACGCGGTAAATAGCGGCGGTTTCAAAACCACAGCAAAAAATAAAAAAATCGCTGTTAAATTATTTTTATAATTAAATTTAATATTAAATTAAATAATTTAAATTCAATTCAATTAAATTTAGCGGCGTTTTAAAATCGCCGCTAATTGCGGCGGTTATACTAGTGGTTGATAAAAATTGTCGCTAAATGCTGTGTGACAGCTGTATCAGCGGCAGTTTTGAAAACCGCCGCTAAATCACTTTGCAGCAATTAAAAACCGCAGCTAAATGCCAAAAAAATCGCCGCTAAAAATCAAAATTTTTTTAGTGAAACCATCTGCTGGTATTTTGATAGCTAACATTCATTGGTGTTAAAACCATTTCTAATGAATTTTTCAAGAAATCGAAAGTATGTATTTTGGAGGTGGTAATATTGTTAAATCCTGAGTTTGTACTAAAATCCAAATTGTACTTTCTTATTGTTATGAATTTTTATTTTTTAGATATTTTTATTGAATCCAAATAGGGGATACTTTATTATTTACATTTATGTATTAAAGTAAATAGAATGTAAAATATAAATAAAAGAAAATGTGGGTGTTAAAACGATTTTGAATGAATTTTGGAGGTAGTAATATTGCCAAATCTTGAGTTTGTACTAAAATCTAAATTCTACTTTCTTATTGTTATGGATTTTGATTTTTTGGATATTTTTATTGAATCCAAATAGGGGTACTTTGTTATTTACATTTATATATCAAAGTAGATGTAAGAAAAAATATAAGTAAAAGAAAATATGGATGTTTACTTAAACTAAATAAATGTAAATATGTTGTGATGTATACATGTTATGGATTGTGCTTTCAAGCAAATGCTTATGAAAATCTGTCATGTTTCTATGCATGTTTCGAAACCCCTTCTGAAAAGGTTTTTAATGTTTTTCTAAATGTATGCTATTTCGAAACATCTTTGCTATGTAATATGTTTTCAAATCAAGTTTTGGGCTATGTTTCGAAACCTGTATATCATGTTTCGAAACCTTTGAAGTATGTTTCGAAACCTTCATTATATGTTTCGAAACCTTTGACATTTCTATCCGCAGATCATTCAAAAACGAGATGCATGTGTGCTGCACTTTTTTCTTTATTAAAATGCTTTTCAATCATTTCATTAATACATTCTCCATGCTATGAGATTCAAATTCAAATTTGAATGTGAGTGCTTTTAAAATATTCAAAATGGGCAGAAGTTTTTGTCTCCCACTCATTGTTGTCTCGAAGTGCTAGTCCAACTAGAAATGTTGTATGTTTCGAAACATGGGGAGTATGTTTCGAAACATGGGGAGTATGTTTCAAAACCTTAGTGTAAATTTGTGATATTTCGAAACCTGTATGCTATGTTTCGAAACCTACTTTTCTGTCTTGTCTCCAACAGCTATAAATGGCCAAATTTCTATCTCTTAATATAAATAGCAGGTGTTTGAAGACAAGAATATGTAAGAACAAGAGAGCACACACTAGAGACACACACACAAGTACAAGTGGTGATCAAATTGTTTTATTAAGTTCTCAAAGAAAATCTATCTACATCTTAAACTTGTGCATTGCAAGTGTGAAAGGAGAAACAAGTGCAAATAACGAGTCCCATCTCTTCAGCTCTCCTCACCTCAAGCTCAGAGGTTTGTCTAGCCATTGGTAAGATATTCATTGCTATAAATCCATTGGGCTGTAAAGATAAAAGTTTATTTATCTGATTGATTGTTGTAAGGTTTGAGTTGAGCCTAAAACTCACTTGTTGTAAGGTTTGAGTTAAACCCGTAAAAATTCATTTGGTGAAAGGTGTGAGTTGAGTCATAAAAACTCATTGTACAAGGTTTTTGGGTAAACTGTGATAAAACCCTTGTTATGATTGATTACTAGTAAAAGTGATTGGGATTGAAAAATCCTTCAAGTGGATAAGCTTGAAGATAGTGGACTAGGCGAGGTGCCGAACCACTATATATCTTGTGTGCACTTGATTTTTTACTTTTCCTTATCAATTAGTGCTTGATCTTTCATAAGATTTGTTATCAAAGACAAAAACATATTTTCCTTGAGCATAAGTTTATACATATACATATAAACATATCTTTGATATACAAATATCTTTGGTACACTCTTACTTATATAAATCATCTTTCCCAATGATCATTTTTGAAAATACATGATAAAAGATTTTGAATCAAGAAAAATAGAAAAGTATATTTCGAAACATATAATCTATATTTCGAAACAAGCTATAACAATAACGTAATTTTGAAACATATATAGTAGGTTTTGAAACCTATTTAACAGAAAGGTTTATTTCAAAATATATACCCTATATTTGAAACATGGTGTTCTGTCATCAATTAATATTTTAAATTATCAAAAATTTATACGAATCCCAATTCACCTCCCTCTTGGGATATATTTGCCATCATTAAGACCAACATTTCCTAGTTGGAATGAGAATTTATTGGGAATTATTATCATTTGTGCAATTGATTGGAATTGTAAATTCCTAAGGGCATTATGATAATTTGGATTTTATCCCATTAAATGTGAATTATTATGGGGAAAAATGTGTAAATAAATTGCATGTAAAGGATTTAATTTTGTGTAATTTAGGGAGAAATAAGCAATGTTCAAATTAAGTGTATGGATGACACTTGGTCAATTCTTGTGAGAAGAGAGATATAAATTATTTGGTGGGACATCACATAAATATATATATATATGGATGGATATTTTGAGTAAAAATTGGTGATTTAATTAAATCAAAAAGGATTGAAAAATAGTCTCTCTAGCATTTAATGTGGGTAATCATTATGGTGAATAAGGAAAATGGAAAATAAATTGAAAAATTGTCATGCATTTATGATGGAAAATGGTCTTATTAAATTAAATGAGAAATTATGTGAAATATGTCTATCAAGGTGATGTATATGAAAATAGTCTCATTTAAATAAATGATGAGAAAATTGGAAATTCAAGTGATCCAAGAGTTGGGATTTAAAGTCTCCAAGTGGCGTGGATTGTGCTACTTTGGAAGGTGGAGATTTAATCTCCAATCTCAATAAAGGGTTGAGAATTAAGGAGAGGAAATGGTATGAATTGCCAAGTATTAAAGTATGAATGGTGGAGATTAAAGTTCTCCAAAGCACATGGATTGTGCTTGTTGTGGAGGGTGTGGATTTAATCTTATATCAAGAAGATCCAATGACTAAGATTTAGTCTTGGAATGGGTTTGGATTAGTGAATATGAGAAGAAAAGGGAAAAGAAAGAAAGTGAGAAAGAAGGAAGAGATTGGGAGAAGTCTCCCATGAAGGAAGAGAGAAAGAAAAGAAGAGAGCAAGGTAAGTTTCATGCTTCTCTTTATCTTTGATGTCATCTTAGAAGGAAAAGTCTAATTGTAAGAATTTTTCCTTAGGTGGTGTTAATACACAATTTTGTAATACCCCGCATGAAGCGATAGGAAGGTCTGGGACAACTTACCCTGATGGGCCTATGCAAACTTCTCAAGGGGGTCACCCATCCTTGGACTTTCCCAGATCAAGCACGCTTAACCCTGGAGTTTTTTGCCTGTATTCAACCCAAAAGGTATCCAGCTGGTATTGTTTTCTTCTTTACTTATCCTCGATGTATACTACCCTTTTCTAGACTCTTGAGGTATTACACACATCATGTCATCATCATGGGCCCACAGTCGCGAATCAACTCTTAACACTCGCCCTTCAACGGCCAAGACCCCCACCGGACTTATGAGCCTCTTAATGGTTGCCCAAGGGCAACCTGATGTGAGATTGAGAACTAGTGCTTACAACACCACCTCCAGCCTTTCCCCCTAACCACCCTCTATCACCCATGAGATGATCTGAGCCCACAAGTGCCACCACATTTCCTTCTATCACCCCTAAGATTGTCCGCACCCACGAGCGCCACCACACTTAGGGGGGTAGAGGTGGTGTTGTAAGCACCAGTTCTCGATCCCACATCAGGTTACCCATAGGGCAACCATTGAGGGGCTCATAAGTGCGGTGGGGCTCCTGGTCATTGAAGAGCGAAAGCTAAGAGCTGATCCGCGGATGTGGGCTAATGATAATGACACGATGTGTGTAATACTCCAAGAGCCCAGAGAATGGTAATATACATCGAGGATAAGTAAGGAAAGAAACAACACTAGCTTGATACCTTTTGGACTGAATGTAGGCAAAGAACTCCAAGGTTAAGCGTGCTTGACCTGGAGAAGCCCAATGATGGGTGACCCCCCTCTAGGAAGTTCGCGTAGACCCATCAGAGTAAGTTGTCTCAAGCCTTCCTATCGCTCGATGCGGGGTGTTACAAAAATGTGTGTCAATAGGTGGTAAGCAAGTTTTTGGCAAGGGTTTCTCTCTTGAAGTTAAAGATTTGAAGAATCTAACAAGAAAGGTATGGGATGACCCCAAGTGGTGGTAGTCTTGCTTGAATTTGTAAGTGTTTCTTTATGAGTTACAAGTTGTGGTCAACATTTGCATGATATGTGTTCTAATGTACCTATGGCCATATGAAGAACTAGTATTGTGGGAAGGGTTGGTGGATGGCTTAACTTATGGAGGTTATGAGGGCATGGAAAACTAGCCATTTGCATTGCATTTTAAATTACATGTTCTCTCATACTTCATTTACTTATGCATTGCACCCTTACTGAGTTTTATGACTCATGAGATTTTCACCCTCACTTTGTAGGTCTTTATGTGACAAAAGGTTGGGAATGTTGCAAGCTTGAAGCCTTGGAAGACCTAAGATACTTTGATGTATTTTTTTGTGTTGTTAGTTTATGGCTTGTTGAAGCCTAAGCATGTATTGTAATTTTTATGTATGTTGTATAAGTATATGGTTGTTGCCAAGTGTATTTGGGTAAGACTCTCATGGTTAATTGTGGAGCTCAATGGAAAATTTGAATAAAATTTGGTATGAAGGCTTGAAGGCCAAAGAGTCAAAGTGGAGTTAAAAATGTAATTTTTTTTATGTATATTTTGGTATTTAATTTCTGAAAAATTTTGGGATAAGAAGTCCAAAGAAAAATAAAAAGTGAAGGATGGCAGTTGTGGCCCGCAGGGGGCTATAGTAGGCAGCAGCAAGTAGGCCTCGCTGCCAGCACCCAGCTAAGCCTCGTGCGAGCCCCGGGAGCACCAACAGGCTTCGCTAGCCAATTTTTTTTAAAAAAATGGAAATTTTGGAATTTTTGGGGTATTTATGAATTAATTTTGGGCCCCGGAGGAATTTTCAAAATAAAAATGCCAAAATTTTTAAAAATTTAAATTATATGAGTTTTTCCTCGAAATTGGTAAAATCAACAGGTGGTTTGGAAATTTGAACTATATGGAGCCCGGTGAAATTCTTGGGAAAGAAGAAGAATTAAAATATTTAAAAAAAGGATTTGGGCAAATTAAAGAGAAATTAATTAGTCAAGTGTGGAATTGTTATAGCCCAATTTGCTAGTCGATCCTAGAATTGAGGGAAGGGAAGGAAAGGACGAAGCCTAGCTCTCACATAGGGCGTTTCGTGTTAAAACATAGTCCGCCCTTCACAAATGACCGGGCATGTGAGCAGTTCGGATGATTATTCATGAGTAGCACCCGTAAGTGGGAGCGAGGTGTCACACAGTGTCTGGCACACATATGCCTTCTAGGTTGTGTTAGAGTCTCCAGCCAAATTTTCCCCTCCTGAGATCACATTAATTCTGTCCACGGTAGGTTCGTTGTCTCCTGTTCCAGTACTCGGACCTAGTTGATCTCTTTGGGAATTTTCTTCTTTTTCTTCTGCCTGACAAGGTTGCCGGCTATCCCTCCTGTTTGGGGCATCATTCATAGGGCGAGGGAGCCTTCTCTGGTTACCTTTCCTAGGCCCGTCTATCCTACGCTATTGGTTTTTTGGCTTGTTTAGTATGAATCAATCGAGCTTCCAATCTCTGATCAGTTGCTCTATTTGGTTACGAAACTCCCGGCACTACTTTGTTTTGTGACCTAGGGACTCATGGAACTTGCAGAAGGCTTCTATGTTTTTTCCCAGGGGCTCTTTGGAATGAGGAGGAATGTTGATGGGCCCTATGTGCTCAATAGATGAGAGGATTGCCACCCTGGGCTCATTAAGGGGAGTGAAGCTTCGAAATTGCATCTTTGCAGTCTCTTCCTTTCTCTGTGTTTTTACCGCTCGATTCGGCTCTGAATCTTTTGGTCTTCCTTTTTCTTTCACCTCCCAAGTATCCAAAATTTCCATCTGGACAATAAATTGCTCTGCTCGAACGAATAAATCAATCATGGAGCTAGGCTCGAAAAAGGCTAGGGATTTTTTGAGCAGTGCGTAAGTAGTCCCGTTAAGCAAAGTTGAGGATGCCAACCCAACTGGGAGATCCCTCACTTCTTGAGTGGCTACCTTAATTCGTTTTATGTATTTTTTTAACTACTTGTCAGGCTTCTGTTATAGGCTCATCAAGTACATCACACTCTTTTTCTTTGGCACGTAGATCGAGAACGCCTTCAGAAATTCCATCTTTAATTGCCCAATGATCATATGTGACCTGCCAGCAAATCTGTGAACCACTGTTGAGCATATCCAGCCAAAGATATGGGGAAGGCTTGGCACTTGGTCACCTTATTCCAGACACGTAGTACAGCCACGGCTACGAAATGTTGGAAATGCCTCTTTGAGTCTTGTCTCTCAAAGTAAATAGGGAGCTAGGGAAACTTGAACTCTGGTTGGGTTGGTTGTCTCTAGAGCTCTTCTAATAGGGGGAATCCCTTAGTGGGGGCTTCTTTGGGCGATGTCATTACTTGTTTATGTTCCAACACTTCCTCTATGAGCCTCTTAACGCCTGTTGCATTTAGCATTCCTTGTTTTGCATCTTCCTTTTAAGGGGGATGGAGATAGAGAGCTCTGGAATGGGTGTTCTTCGCTATTTCCTCATACATTGGGACTTTCCTCACCTGTCTACCACTTCTTTCAGGTGGGCTTGTCGGTCTCGGGGCGCAATCATCTTGCTTTTGCGTCCCAATTTTTACCCCTACTTGCACTACTCACAGGGGTTGGCCTCATGTTCCAAGTCTGCTTTCTCTAACATCTGTGTGTCCCACATATGGGATGTGTATATCAGGCATCAATTCTTGTAGAAAGGCAATGATTCCCTGCATTCTCCCTGCATTCTTTTCGTTACTCTTTTGAAGCTCCTTATTCTGATGTCTCAACTCCTCATAGTTCTTTTGAAGTCTTTCGTAGTCAACAAGCGATACTATGAGAGGTGCTATTCCAGACGATCTTGAGATTCCTTTTGGGATCGTGGTTGGGTTCTCTTGGGAAATCGATGATTGTCCCAAAGAGTCCGGCTCAGGAATCGTGCAAGTTGGGGGTGGTGCTCCTCTCCCTTGTCTTGTAGCTTTTACCCACAAATCAATAACGTGTATCTCTCCTTGCTCAGACCATCCTCGAACCGCGATCTCAACCGTAGGGTCTTCTTCTAAAGCAGCAATCTGATTGCCCCCCAGTCCGACTACTTGACTATCCTTCGCCTGGGGTATATGTCTCGAGTGAACTTCTTGCTCCTGATGATGTCCCATTACTATTGGCTGGAGTATGGACGCTAGGCTAGGCTCCCCAGTAGCTGCTATTCTTGAATGAGTACTTATTTATGTTTGGTGGGACGAGCTACCCAAGCCGATCGATCTTGTGTTTCTGGTCATTTTGGTTTCTTGTCAGTTTCCCAAAGATGGCGCCAAATTGTTGCCAAAAATACAACAATAGAAACTTCTATAGGGTGAGGGAAACTATCGTCTAAAGCTATGTGAGATGTTGATGTCCGAAAGTATAGCCACCGAAAGAGCTCTCTCAGAGAGAAGGCTTCTCGAGAGAAGTGAGTCAGGAAAGGGCGGAAAAAGCTTGGTGGACAAGGAGCCTCTCCGAGAGATCTGGGTCTCTCAGATAAATTGGTTGGCTTGGTGCCCGGCTCTGTTGACGGTTCTCAGAGGGGGTCTTGCACATGTCTAGGAGATGAATAGATTGGCTTTCAGAAGGAAATGCAACTCTCTTGGGAATGTGCTTTGAGGGCCTTAGAGAGAATAAGGGTTTTCTCGAAGAGACACAACTGACTTGATCTTGACTTTCGGAGGGGCTACAACACAAGATAAGGGTTAGAAGGCTTGTGACAAAGATCTCCCGCGAAAACCCTCCGACGATCAAGTCAATATGCAAAAAGAAGAAACCGCAAAAAGAAACGTAAAGACTTCGAAAAGGAAAAATTGAGAGAATCGAGATAGGTTACCAGATGTTAGGATCCCGCCAATCAAGTTGTGTTGCATTTTATAGGAGTCCATGCCTTGATGATTGATTGGGACACGTGTGCAATAATCTCGATGGTTTCTCAAAGAGGCTTCTCCGAGGGAGAATCCTCCCGGAAAGACTCTCTTAGGATCTTTTCAAGGAGGCCTCTTGATAAGCCTTCACGGCTTCCTTTCTGAGAAATATCTCTCTCGGAGAGGTAGGGTACAACACATGATATCACATCACATAAAAAAAAACTATATTTGTTAGACATATCAAATTAAGTTTAATATATAAACATAATATTTGATTTCTTAACAATTAAAAAGTTGACATTTGATCATTGATATGAAAAAAAATATCAAATTTGATAAAAAAGATCTAAATTTTATAAAAAGACCCAAAGATTTTATAAAAAATACTTTAAAATACTCAAAAATACCTAAATTTCAAAAAATTACCTAAAAATTTCATTAAAAAGATCTAAAAATAATAAAAAATACCTAAATTTCACAAAACAAACAAAAAATATCTTAGAAAAGTCCGAAAAATATTCAAAAAAGATCTAAATTTCATAAATGACCTAAAAATATTAAAAAAGATCTAAAATTTTCATAAAAATACCTTAAATATTCAAAAAAGGACTTGAAAATTTCAGAAAAGACCTAATAATAATTTTTTTTTATTTTTAGGTATTTTTATGAAAAAGTTAGATTGCTTTATGAAATTTAGGTCATTTTTTTATTATTTTATGTCTTTTTTAATGAATTCTTTAGGTCTTTTTATGAAACTTAGGTATTTTAAAAATATTTTTAGGTCTTTTTATAAAATTTAGGTCTTTTTAAAATATTTTTAATGAAATTTTTAGATTTTTTTTACCAAATTTAATTTGTTTCATATCAAAAACTAAATATGAATTTTTTAATTATTTAACCATCAAATATCATTTTGATGTATTAAGTGTTATTTGATGTGTCTTGCAAATATTATTTTTTTTATATGACGTGACATCTTGCATGGCATAAATAACGATTTCATTTACTTTTACTCACGATAAGAAATTAGAATAATAATTTTTAATAATTAATATATCTAATTTTGACATCTTACAATTAAAAATTAAATAATATATTTTTTAATTACTAAGTGACCTCTTTATCTCTTAAGCCTAATATAAATGCCATTAATTGGAGCGGTTCTTATTTTGCGATGCTCCCTAACGAAGAATTTTTGCTCACCTGTTTTATTGAGTGTCCTTTCAATGCTATTTTGATAAATAATTTAAAATAATTATTATTTTAATAATTAACTTTAAGAGTATATTTGATTACAAACATAAAATTTATATGAAAAAAATATTTTTTGGACAATTAAATTGTCTAAAATGAAATTTCAAGAAAAATATCAATTGAAAGTGTTTAATTGACTTAGTTTTTTACGTGAAAATTGTTATATTTTTCTAACTTTTAATGTTTGATTGTCATTATTTTTCATAAAAATAATCACATATACATATGTAGATAATCAATAATTAAAAACATAAATCATTAATTAATTATATAAAATAATTAAATATACACATATTTAAAAAGTAAATCAAATATACATACATAAAATATTTAAAAATAAAATCAAACATACATACACCCAGCCACTCTAAGAGGCTATTTGGCTTAATGGTTTGACCGCGTATAAGCCATTTATTTAGCGGATCTGCTGCGCTCTGTTTGTGCTTAAGTGTTTGGCTTAGGATTTTAGCTTATACGCGTTGCCACTTAAACGCTGCTATACCAGCGTTTAGCAAAAGCTGGTGCCCCCCTATCTTTACCAGAAAACGCTACACAGTTGACCAATGAAAATACTATTCTGCCCTCATCTTCTCCCATCATCTTCCTTGTTTGCTCTCTTCTCCATCTTTTCTTTGCTTCTAACGATTACTGTTGCTGCCGCTGCCATCGTCTAGATTAGCCATCGGCCACTGTTCTTCTATTTTTCTTCTCGTTGTACAGTGTTGTTCTTCTTGCTTTATATATGTTATATGTATTATATGTTTTTATGTATATATATATCTAATACAAAATAATATATATTATTATATATAACATATATAATATATAATATATAGTAATATTGTATTAATATATTTTTAATAATCATGTATAATTTATTAACATTTAATAATAAAAATTTACATCATGTCTATTTTAGTCTTTTTGTCAAATTTTAATAATTTATCAGTTATTTCATACCAAATACATAAATATTAATTAATAGCTTAAAAATATATTTATTTAAATACATTATCAACTTAAATACTATTTAACTTTAAATTTGAAAACTAAATAACTTAAAAATTATGAAAAAAATGGGAAAGCCAAACAGCCTCTAAGTCGTCGCCCAGCCAGGACGAATGAGATCCGAGCTAGGTGTCGATGGAGGCAAAGTGGAAGCCGTGGCTGCGCTGCGGCAGCACTCGGACCTCATCTCCGAGCGACATGATCGGCCAAGCAAATAACGTTTTCTTCTTGAGGCCTTTGTTCCCCGGCGCCGTAGGAGGGGAATGGCCGGCGAGGCGACGGATCCAGGCACAACGAGCGACAGCGACCAGGCCGAACATGTTGCTCACTGTTGCCGATGGCTACTGCAACCGTCGGTGTATGTATGTGTGACCACGCGCGCGTGCTGTGTGGAGGTTGGGGATGATCCATTCATTTGATTTCCTTCCTCGCTGCTGTTGCTGTTGATGAAACAGAGAGATAGGGAGTTTCCGAGGATGAAGGAGTGCTTTTATGATCGGATCATATGACAACTGCATTCGTATCTTCTCTCTGGATCCTGATGATTGTATGCAGGTCTTAAGTTTACAAAGTGCCTCTTCCCCTCCAGAGTCTCTCCTTTTTCTTGAAGTTCAGGCTTCTGTTGGTGGGGAGGATGGTGCAGATCACCCTGCCAGCCTTTTCCTTAATGCTGGTTTACAGAACGGGGTTTTATTTAGAACAGTGGTGGACATGGTGACGGGTCAGCTTTCGGATGCCCGCTCTCGATTCTTAGGACTGAGAGCCCCAAAGCTTTTCTCTGTCATTGTAAGAGGACGGCGAGCTATGCTTTGCTTGTCAAGTAGACCCTGGCTGGGTTACATCCATCAAGGTCATTTCCTTCTAACACCACTTTCATACGAAACTCTTGAATATGCAGCCTCATTTTCATCTGATCAGTGTGCGGAAGGTGTAGTTGCTGTTGCTGGGGATGCATTACGGGTATTTACTATTGAGAGATTGCGGGAGACATTTAATGAAAATGCAATTCTTCTGAGGTACACCCCGAGAAAGTTCGTCCTTCAACCAAAGCGGAAGCTTTTGGTAATTATTGAGAGTGATCAAGGAGCATTTGCAGCTGAGGAGCGTGAAACTGCAAAAAAAGAATGCTTTGAAGATGCTGGAATAGGGGAAAATGGAAAGATGGAAATGGAGAATGGTGGGGATGATGAGGATAAGGAAGATCCGCTTTCAGATGAGCAATATGGTTATCCAAAGGCAGAGTCAGAAAGGCGGGTTTCTTGCATAGGAGTTCTTGACCCAAAGACAGCAAACACTACTTGTTTGCTGGAGCTTCAGGATAATGAAGCTGCATTCAGCATTTGCACGGTAAATTTCCATGATAAGGAGTTTGGGACTCTTTTGGCAGTTGGTACAGCAAAGGGCCTGCAATTTTGGCCCAAAAGATCTCTTGTTGCTGGATATATTCATATTTATAGGTTTCTGGACGATGGAAAATCCCTTGAACTTCTGCATAAGACACAAGTGGATGGCGTTCCTCTTGCTTTGTGCCAATTCCAGGGAAGGTTACTTGCTGGTATTGGACCTGTGCTTAGAATATATGATTTGAAGAAAAGGAGGTTGCTTAGAAAATGGCGAGAATAAATTGTTCCCCAACACAATCATGTCTATCCATACCTACCGTGATCGTATTTATGTAGGTGACATTCAGGAGGTATGCTCTTTTTGGGTTATTTGGTTTCCCATATTATGCTCTGTTATGTTCAATTTCACTTAGTATGTTTTAAGATATGTTATTTTGTGGCATCAATAATTTGTCTGTTGTTTCTGAATCTGATATGTTATTGTGAACTTTTATTGAACACATTAATGCAATTACTCATTTACTTTCCTCTGTTTAATATATGTTTTTTTTTTTTTCCTGTTGTTTACTTTCTGTTTGTTTGTTCATGTTGTAATTGTTTCTGTTATTATCCATGAAGGATGGTATTTCTGTTAGTATTTTTGTTCTATCTGGTTGGAGTCCTGTCAGGCTTTGTTACCCCTTTTTATTGGTAATACTATGTTTTGTGGAAGTAGAGACTTGTCATGTTAATAATAGGATATAACTGGGGAAATGTATAAAGATGACTGTGGTTTTAACATTTATCAACTAGCTTGCTGTCTTGATATAGATATTACTTATTAGGTTCTTGAATTGACCAATGCAAATTAGGGTGTGTGGTATGGGCTTGGCTCAAAATGGAATGTTTATTCTGATTTCATAATCAAATGTGGGTAGAGTTTGGAAAATTGCAAATCTGGAAATCTAAAACAGACTGATTTTAAATTTTATTGAATTGGAAAAATAAACTGGAGGAATCATGACATTGGCCTTGTCTTGATATTGGTTTATTTACTGTATCTTTACAGATGCAAATTTTTCTATTGCTCACATGAGTACCAAAGTTATGAGTTTTGATCTGTTAATTTTTGTACTGACCATGTATAGTCTGCTGCATATTTGCTTTACAGTCATTCCACTATTGCAAGTATCGACGAGATAAAAATCAACTATACATATTTGCTGATGATAGTGTTCCAAGATGGCTTACTGCAGCATATCACATTGATTTTGACACCATGGCTGGTGCAGACAAGTTTGGTAATATTTATTTTGTGCGGTTACCACAAGATGTGTCGGATGAGATTGAAGAAGATCCAACTGGTGGGAAGATAAAGTGGGAACAGGGGAAGCTGAATGGAGCCCCTAACAAGGTAGAGGAAATAGTGCAGTTCCACATTGGTGATGTGGTCAGTTGCTTGCAAAAGGCATCTCTAATGCCAGGTGGTGGAGAATGTGTCATTTATGGGACTGTGATGGGAAGTTTGGGTGCATTGTTTGCTTTCTCTTCCCATGATGACGTTGACTTTTTTTCTCATTTGGAGATGCATATGAGGCAAGAGCACCCGCCTTTGTGTGGAAGAGATCACATGGCTTATAGATCAGCCTATTTTCCAGTTAAGGTAAATATATTGCTTGTTTGAATAAGTCCCATCAATTAAAAGACTAGAAATAGATGTGGGAATCCCTTGAATACTCAACTTGTACATGGGAATAGCTTCATATATATTCATTTAGGCTTACTCTTTTTCTTCTTTTCAGAGAAGCCCTTGATTTTTCTTGCCATTGATGCTATGGCTGTTTGGGATTTTAAAGGTTTTTTAGGGTATATGTGCTTATTGCTTATTTTATTACTACTTAAAAGGGGTTAATTACCTAGTTAAGCATTTGGAAACAAGTACTGTGCCATTTTACCTTGACAGGTTTTGGAATTGAATTCTTGCCTCTATAATATGTTCTTCCTTTCTTTGTTTCATCTTCTATTTCCTTTTGGGGGATAGTTCTGTGGATTGAGGGGAAATTTATTCCTTTACCATTTTTAACTGATATTGGAATTGAATTCATGTCTTCTCCTGTTCTCATCATTTGTTCTTCCTTTCTTTCTTTATTTCTTTCTTTCATCCTATCTTTTTTTTTTTTCCCTTGGATGTGTGTGTGGATTGAGAGGTAATGTATTCATTTTCCGTTTTTTTTTCTAACTCTTACCAATTTCTAATGCTGATTTTATTTTTTCAGCACTTGATTATAGAATACCGTTTTATAATAATTTCATAGAACTAGGATTCTGTTAGATCTGTGTCTTCCTAAATAATTACTGTAAAAACAAGGTGTAACAATTAGATTTCCCTGGTCTAGTTAAAACACCTGTATATGTCCTTGATAACTGGTGCTTAAGCCAAGTGTGAGTATTCACTCTCTATGCTCCATTGACCTGGGATGATTATCAAGAATGGAATATGTTCACATGTCAGACCTCATTAAACTTTTTAGTTTGAGGATATTAGGGTATGTTTCTAGAGGAAGTCTGCAGGTGGATGGATATGATGTGAATATTTAAATATATTGTGTATTGCGTATTATTTTAACATAAATGACAATTTTAATAATGTTTCAAATTACATGAAACTTAAAAGGAAAATAAGATCTCTCTCTTATCTGGGTTTGGATTTTGAAAATTTTCTGCAACATCAAACCAATAGGATATAAGTTTTTGATTTGGGCATTAGGTCTCAAATACTTGACCCAAACTTCATCCTTGTCAAATCCATTGGACACAAGTGGACATAGAAGAGCCCATGTAACACAATTCTGATGCTAGATCCTAGAAACATGATATGGATTTACTAGAATGTTGAGTAGTTAAAAAAGAAGTACAATAATATGGCAATACTAATTTATGAGTGAGACAAATATTGTTTGAATTGATGCACTCATTAGTTTGCATGGCTTTTGAGGTGAAACTCATAATTACTACTTATGCATTCTTTTTTATGACAACCACTGCTCTTGTTTTAATGTTTCTTACTACTAAGAAAACTTACCACTATGGTGGTAGCCTAGCTGTTCAGGAGTTCTCCTATATCCCCCACTGTCTAGGGTTTGAACCTTAAATTCATTTTTCTTGCAAGATGACCTAGATCCATGATGTCAAAAAGAGTGGTGGATACAGGGCCTGATATTGTGCACTGCAGTGGGGATAGGGTGACAGGCTTGCCTTCCCGATAGTAGCTATGGCTCAAACTGGATATTTCCTAGTAAGGAAAGGTCCTCATTGTCATGTCTAGAGGGTGTTGCTACACTAGTTGTCCCACCTTCCTCTTTTACTTAGCAAAAAGAAGAAAATTTGATGTTGCATTTTGGCTTGTGGTCATGGATTTATGTGGAAGCATCATTGAAAAATCATTAGGTTACTATGTGAAATGATTGAGGGTGGCTCAACAGCATAATTGTTGGCTTCTTGAGTGAAATGCCTATACCCTTGCAGACAAGGGTTTAATACAACTGCTAGTGCTGCTTTTGCATGTGTTATGTTTATTTATCAAATATTGTCCTACTTGTACTAGTTAGTCATTAATGAAAATTTACCATTGTTGCTACTTGCGACTCTGTGTGCATATGTATACATTTCTATCAAGTATTTCTGCTTCTTAACATTTTTATTTTAAATTATTGTATTTTCTTAGCTCACTGTAACCTTGCATAACTTTGTAGGATGTGATCGATGGAGATTTGTGTGAGCAGTTCCCAACATTGGCCATGGATTTGCAGCGGAAGATTGCAGAGGAATTGGATAGAACTCCGGCTGAGATTCTCAAAAAACTTGAAGATATTCGAAATAAAATCATTTCAGAAGGTTAGGTCAAAGTAGCATTTTGTCTTGCATACATCCATATCTGTCTTCATGTTATATGTGCATGATTGCATGAATGTCTTAAGTTCTGTATTCAGTTCACTGAAAGCTATCCATTTTCCACTGTATGAGAAATATTGAGGTTTTGATTTTGAAGTTTATCGCTGTAGGAAAAGCTTTCTGTACTTAACTTTCATGTATATCTAGCCATATGAAATTACTTTTGCAGAAATATCCTTAGAGGCACTTAAACTCCAAATGCGAGGTTTGACCTTTGAAGCATTTTATTCCTTATTATGGGCACAACATAATGTAGGCACAGGATGGCGCATTGCTGGTTATAGTAGTCCAATTATATAACATGAATAATCAGCGAAAAATTAACAAAAAGGAAACAAAACTATCATACGGGATGCATGCTGGTTATAGTGGTCCATTTTCTAACATAAATAACCTGAGGAAAATGAGAAAAAATTCATTGAAACAAAAAAGCAAAAAAATATAAAAACAAAATCAGCACAAAAAAACGAACACAAACAAAAAGCAAAAGAAACAGCTAAAATTACAGAAAACAATGAAGAAAATGAGGTTGCAAGCAGTTGAGTAAAAGACAAAAAAACAAAGGAAAAAAACAGTAAACCAGCTTTTGAATGAGCCTCTTTATTGCCGAAAGAACAACAAAATACACAAAGACACTGCTCTGAAGAAAGAGAAATGAAGGAAAATAGAAAGCGATGAAATAAAACATAAATGGAAAGTAAAAATTAAAGATAGTCGCCGCAGGTGGTTTGCCTGCCTATGGTGACACTGCCAATGGAAAACTGGTTGCTGGAGGTTGGCTCATGCACCAGCAGCTTATTGGAAAGCGCATGGGGGCAGTCTGGCAGACCTCTGATGATCACCACTTGATTTGCATCTCTCCAATCTAATAGATTATGCTTTCTTATTTACAAAAAAAAAACAGATTCTCCAATGAGAAAGCATGCTACCTCCTTTTGGAAAGGCATCTGCCTTGCACCTCAATCTAAGGCACCCACCTTAGCGCCTGGGCTGGTGCCTCATAGAGGGCACCTTGCACACCTCTGACAATTGTGCTTAATACACATCCAATGTGGATCAAGATGTCCTTTTATAGGCTCCCTACTTGATCTTGAATGATCTTGCCAGGAGTTCGTATGTAGTACCTCATACCCCCATTGTATTACCTCTAAGTGGCTTTGATAATTGTTGTTGTTGAGATACAATAATAAATTTATTCGACTGGAAACGTTGTTGTCAAGCTGTCTAAGTCTGCAAAAAAGAAAACAGTCAAAGAGCGTGGGGAGGTCTCCAAGCAAACACTCCGATGCTTAAGTCAAACATTGAAGATGATAATGTTGTATTGAAACTAATATCAGAGGCGTATATTTTCTAGAATGAGTGCTTGCTTATTTATAAAAGGGTATGGAATAATCCTAAGTAATTCAGGATTATGATTCTTACAGATAACGTCTATCTTGACATTTTGAAAATCATTAGCATTATGATTCTTATAGATAACGTCTATCTTGACACTCTGAAACCTGTTAGGATTAAGATTCTTACAGTGATGTTTATCTTGACATTTTGGAACCCGTTAGGATTAAGATTCTTAGAGATGATGTTTATCCCAATATTCCAAAATCCTTTTAGAATTAGAATTCTTTATGGATAATGCCTATCCCTTTCGTAAAATATTTGGAGGGATTTTCGAATGTCAGAGTCATCTAATTTTCGCATTTGTGTGAGACCCCTCTATTTACAGGAAAATTTACACCTTTTAGCCCAAAGAGTTATTTTGGGCTTTTGGGCCTTTTTGGTCTTTTAATGGGCTTTTGCCTATGACACAAAAATAATAATTGCCATAAGGTGAAAGAAAGCTTTTGGGCCTTTTTGTTTGTGGAAGAAGACCTGCTATATGCAATGGGTCAGAGGTTGTACGCAGTGTTATTAAAGGCCCAAGGCGCCCAAGGGTCTTGGAGCTTGAGGCGCAAGGTGCAAGGCGAGGCGCGAGCCTGGTGGAACTAGGCGCAAGTTAATAAAAAAATAAAAAATAAAAATATATGTCCTAGTTGAAGAAAAATGTATAAAATAGGTCATAACTTCTAATAATATTTTAACAAGCATGCTATTAAAAAAATATAAAATTCAACATATGCTAACTATGATATTTCCATGCTGAATCTTTTCTTCTACCAATAGTGTTGGATGACATTTTAAATTTTTGATTCCTGCAAGATTCACATGTCAACAACAATATCACTCTAAAGACCATTTAAGAAAAACAAAGAGATAATACTTAAACTCAAACAAGTACCAATCATCATGCAAAGTTCTAAACAAACACATAAACACTACAAGTCCACAATCAATAAATACTACAAGTCCACAATCAAGAAAATGTTTTCATTTTGAAAAATGCTATTTTTCGAAGTCTAGAAGATTAGAGCATTATAAGAAGACATATAAGAAAATGTTTTCATTTTGAAAAACTATCTCCCGGTATTTTGATAGCTAATATTCATTGTTGTTAAAATAATTTTTAATGAATTTTTCAAGAAATAATAGGTATGTATTTTGGGGGTGGTAAAATCGCTAAATCCCGAGTTTGTACTATAACCAAAATTCTATTTTCTTATTGTTATGGATTTTGATTTTTTAGATATTTTTATTGAATCCAAATGGGGGGTACTTTCTTATTTACATTTATGTATTAAAGTAAATGACATTTACTTAAACTAAAGAAATGTAAATATGTTTTAATGTATACACGCTTTAACCAAGAATGGCAGCTGGTTTATTTAAGTATAATTTGAATTAGGATTATATTTGATTAAAATATAGCAAGAAATCAATTCCAATTTAATATTTTCTTAAAATCTGAAAACTAATACTAAAATTAAACTAAAATAAACCGGGCACAACCTTGGCATGCCTAAGCCCAAGGCTGCGCTTGAGGGCCTGGGTGCTCCTAGGCGCACTTGGGCAGATCTCGCCTGTCTGATTTGTTGCTAGGCGCCAGGTTTGCACCTGGTATCAAGGCGTGCCTTTAATAACACTGGTTGTACGTGCTGCGAAATGAAAGCTTGTGGTAGGAGGTTTTGCAAGAGTGCTACTATTTTAAGTGCCAGGCCTTCTTGTCATGCAATGCATGGATGCACTAGTCAAGGGTTGGTACTGTTAACCACACCTATGAGACAATGTTGAAGCTTGCTTGAGGACTTGATTGGTGTGCCATCCGGATAAGATTGAGCAGCATGCTGACAGGATTGCTGGAGTTCCTGCTTCTCCCTGAGTGACCATGGGAGTCAATGATCCTAGATTCTTCAAGAGGCCCCCTGTATTCTCGTGCCCAATGATTGCCCAAGTGTAGTGGCACCCAAGGTGAAGCTCAAGCATGTACCCGGTATTGGGGCATCTTGTAAATGATCTTGAGTTATTGTCGCCTTAGATTTACAGGGAGGCTACTAATCAAACTGTTTTAGCCAATGGATTCATTTTTATTTTTTTTATTTTTATCAAACCAACATGCATCCACAGACCAGTAACCAAACCAAGAGGGTTAGCATATTGTTGGATGTACACCTGAGGCACAGCACAAGTGCCAAGCATAGGAACTTTGATGGGATGTTTAGTTTTCTTGTTTTTTTTTGAGTTTTATTTAGATTTTAGATTTTGACTTATTTATTTGGATCATTGAAAATTAAGGTATTTATCTTTTAGTTGGACTTATAAATAGGCTTAGGATGTAATAAAAAAAATCAGATTATTGATATTGAATAGAAATCAAACTCTCTGCCCCCAACTTCTTCTCTTCTTCCCTAATCCTTCTCATCTTCAAAATTTCACTGCACTCTGGCTGTCTTGCATCCGATTGTAGGGTGCACAGGGAGTAGTCCAATGGGATACTAGTTCACAAAAGACTAGTAGGATGGAACAATGTGGCCAAACTTGCTAGCCCCAACCTGTCAAGTGCATAAAGAAGTGGGCAACCACAAGTGTAAAACAACTTAGTTTCCAGTAAGTGATGTTTTGATGATCAAGGTGTACATGAAACCGAAGCTATGGGGATTGTGCAAGAGACTAGTCTGATGCTATGAGGGACCTTTTAGTGTGCTTAGGTGATTAAAGTGTCCTACAAGCTTGACCTATCCCCCAAAAGTCATGCTGCACCTAGTGTTCCTCTTTAGTCAAGCCCTACAATGAGGATAAAGAAGACCCTAGTTTTGGTGAGTTGAAGCGTACACCCTTCACCATTCATGAATTCTATAATTGAGAGTTCAAGAACATCTTAGCTGATTGTGTAGTGGGATGAAGTGGATACTCATGGGTGTCTTAGTACCGAGTCTGATGCCAGGGACTGCTATGTGAGACTAGCCTGGGAGCTAGAGCATGGGTTAGCATTATTCGGTTCAAAAACTTTTAGTTAATTTGGTTCGATTTTATTCTCTTTTCTTACAAACAATATGATTCAGTTTTTTTATGTAGAAATTTTGATTTTCAGTTCAGTTTTAAATTTATACTTCAATTTTATTCAAAAAATTGAATTATAGGTCACTGTACAAAAATTTCCTCAGATTTTGTTTTATTTATAAGTATGCCATTGAGTATAAAAGCTATTTAAATGTTTGAGGGTTTCAACATTTTTTTTTTGAGCATCTTCTCCTCCCCGCTTTGAGTCAATTTCTCAGTTGACTCATCTTCTTCTCCTCCTTGAAAGGACAATGTTCATAGGTCTGCCATCTCTTCTCATTCTTCTTCATCTTCTTTGTTTTTTTTTTCCTTCATCTTTTTGCAAACCATAATCTGGTTTTTTGAACTCAGATCTGGCTTTGTTGAGTTGAGGAGATCCTTTGAGACTTAATCTTCTTTCCTTCATTTTTTCATTTCTTGCAAACCTCGATCTGTTTCTGTGAGTAGGGGAGGAGATCTGGTAGTCTCTCCTCTATCCTAAGATGACTTGTTCTTCATTTTCTGTCTGTTTTTTCCCTCTTCTTTTGTGGATATAATGAAGGATTAAAGCTGATAAGCCGAGATTAAAGATAAGATAAGAAGATTTGAAGATTGGTTGCTGCATAGATAAAATACCGAATATTTAGGAGATAAGATAAAGCTGATTTAGTTTATCTAGAGATAGCTAGTTTATATTTAAATTTATCAGATATGTTGTACATAGAATAGACTCCAACCTAAGGTAGAAGACTTGTATATTTATTTCTCTTTGTTTCGGTTAATTAAGTATTTGATTCCAGCTTTAGAATCGATTTCTTCATGGTATCTAAGCAGGAATTGTTTCTTTTTTCCTCCTGATTATCAATGCTGCTATCTGGTTCTTGGCATTGCAGAACCATCAGCATTCAAACTACTAGCCACCAACATCTTTCTTTGACCCGTAGACACTAGAATCTACTATCAAGATGGTTAGCGGAGGCAGCAAGTCCACCGATGCAGGCAAGACCATCGAGATCATCCCCTATCCAAATACCAATGCTGTAACCATTGATAATAACAGCATGTTCACAATTACTGGGCACAAGCTCAATGGTTAGAACTACCTTCAGTGGTCACAATCAGTGCTGATGTTTATCTGCGGCAAGGGAAAAGATGACTACCTAACTAGCGCCACAACCAAGCCAGGAGAAGAGGAGCCCGATTACAGGGTTTGGAAGACAGAAAATAACATGGTGATGTCTTGACTCATCAACTCAATGACCAATGAAATCGGTGAGAATTTTCTACTTTATAATTTTGCACAAGAGATTTGGGAGGCGGCTAAGGAAGCCTACTCACATGCTGAAAACACCTCAAAGTTATTTGAAATTGAGAGCATGTTAGATGACCTTAGGCAAGGTGATTCCCATATTACTCATTATTTTGACTCTCTCAACAAATATTGGCTTCAATTGGATAAGTGTGACACTATCCAATGGAAGTGTACAGAAGATGCAGCTACATACAAACAGATTGTAGAAAAGAAGAGGCTGTACAAATTTCTTATAGGTTTAAACAAGAACCTAGATGGAGTTCATGGAAGAATCCTTGGAACAAAGCCTTTGCTAAACCTAAGGGAGGCTTTTGCTGAAGTCAAAAGGGAGGAGAGTCGTATGAAAGTCATGCTCAAATCTACAAATCCAACTATGGAACAATCAGCCCTGTGTTAGAAACCGGGCAACCGTGAAGAGTAGATTCTGCCTTGAATGATCCGTAGAGTCGCAAACACGAACTCCTCCAAGTCGGTCCACACGATTGGTCGTTTCCACGAACGCCTCGAGTAATGCTAGTAACCCTAGGCGCCTATGAGAGATCCAAAATTTTTCCTTGCGTTCCATCTTCTTAAGTGGCCTATTTATAGAGTTTAAAAACCCTAATTGTGCCTTTGGAAAGCCCCTAAACGTTTTAGGCTCGGCCTCTAATCATATTGGGTCGTATCTCTCTTTTAATTTGTGAAACGGGCTCGACCCAAGTGTGTGACCCTTTAGGTCCATCATTGGGCTAGATGTAGGGCCAATTCTATTGGGTTATATGAAGGCCCAACTCATTAGAATAATTAAACTCTTTAATTAAACTTATGGGCTTCATAATTAACTAATCTCATGAGTTTCTTAATTAAACTCTTTAATTAATAGTTTTAGAATTAATCATATTAATTCTAAAACCCTACATATCATGGTTAACGTCTAGCAACATGCCATGAATGCCTAGCCAACGATGAAAAAAAACACGGACCTTTTTGATTGCAATTACCGTATAGTAAAATCCTTTCATCAATCTATGTCCCAATTGAATTTAGAGTATGGTTTTATGACGAAACCCTAGTCATTCAACAACTATGTATCCATTCCAGATTTATGACTTGTTCGATGAAATCAAAACACCTTTTGATTTCCATCTCACCTTGGCCAAGGATTTCCTCAGTCATGAAATCATCGGAACACATAGGACATCTTCTCATCTTGTCGATAAGTGATGAATCCTATTTCGACATTTAGAAGCCTTCATATGTGATAAGGTTACGCCCAGTGATAATTTGTTAATGACTCCATTGGAATCCAAAAAAAGAATCAAAGCGTAACCAGTCAAATATAAGACTACCATGATGTCTCAAGTCTAAGGACCAATCTGCACTATTGCAACACAGAAATTCCAATTCGACAATGAACAATTACCATTAGGAATTCTGTAGCGGGTCAGTTCAGTGTACTTATTCTTATAATAAGCACCCACATATATGCACTAGTGTCCACACACCAATATCCATGAAACAAGACATTCTCCTAATTGAGCATGCATCATATATGCTAGTCTATCCGAGTTATTAGTGTTCAATTCTAATAACTCTACGGCTAGGAACATTTAAGATCAAGGCTTATAAGGAATATGTTTCATGATCGTCATCTCTATGCACGACCATATTCCACGAGCCTATCTGATCTATGGACTTTGTCAAATATGGAAATAATAAAGACAACCATCAATGACAAACAAAAAACGTAATGCCTTGCAAGAATAATTGATTGAAGATAAAGAGTTACAATATAAAATATGATCATTTACATGTAAATATAATTGGCTTGTGGGGCATATCCCTAACAATCTCCTACTTGCCCTAAAGCCAATTTCCCATGTATCTTAAGGCCATCTTCTCAAGATGACGTTCAAACACTTGTTGTGACAATGGTTTTGTAAGGGGATCTGCTACATTATCCGCTGATGCAACCTTCTCCATTTTGATGTCACCACGACCAATTATCTCACGGATTAAATGAAATCTCCGCAGTATGTGTTTGGATCTTTGATGGGACCTTGGTTCCTTTGCTTGAACAATTGCACCATTGTTATCACAGTAAACTAGAATTGGGTCAACAATAGTAGGAACCACTCCCAATGCTGAGATAAAATTTCTCATCCAAACTGCTTCCTTTGCACCATCTGATGCTGCAATATATTCAGTCTCAGTGGTAGAATCTGCAGTTGTTTCTTGTTTGGAACTCTTCCAACAAACTGCTCCACCATTAAGGGTGAATACATAACCAGACACTGATTTTGAGTCTACATCAGACTGAAAACTTGAATCCGTAAAGCATTCCAGTTTCAGTTCACCTCCTCCATACACCATGAAAGTGTCTTTTGTCCTTCTCAAGTACTTAAGAACTCCTTTCACAGCTATCCAATGCTCCTCACTTGGATTAGACTGATATCTACTCGTGATACTCAGAGCATGTGCGACATCAGGTCTAGTGCACAGCATAGCATACATTATGCTACCTATAGCAGAAGCATAGGGTATAGATGCCATTCTTTTCCTCTCCTCTGGAATCTTTGGAGACACAGACTTGGAGAGAGAAATCCCATGGCGCATTGGAAGAAATCCTCTTTTAGATCCTTCCATGTTAAACCTTTTTAACATTTTATCTATATACAATGATTGGGACAAACCAAGCATCCTTTTTGATCTATCTCTATAGATCTTAATCCCCAAAATGTAAGATGCTTCGTCCAAATCTTTCATGGAGAAATTAGTAGATAACCACGCTTTTGTTGCTTGTAACATACCTACATCATTCCCAATGAGTAGTATGTCATCAACATATAGCACCAGAAAAGTGACTGCACTCCCACTAACTTTCTTGTACACACATGGTTCATCCAAGTTTCTGATGAAATCAAACAATTTGATTGTCTTATCAAAACGTATGTTCCAACTACGAGAAGCTTGTTTTAGCCCATAAATGGACCTTTGAAGCTTGCAGACTTTCTGCTCATTTCTATTGGATATGAATCCCTCTGGTTGTACCATATAAATATCCTCCTTAATGTCACCATTAAGGAAGGCTGTTTTCACATCCATTTGCCATATCTCATAGTCATTATATGTAGCTATGGCAAGTAAGATCCGAATGGACTTAAGCATCGCAACTGGTGTAAAAGTTTCCTCAAAATCATACCTTGAGTTTTGAGTGTAACCCTTTGCCACCAAACGAGCTTTATAAGTCTCTACTTTTCCATCAACTCCAAGCTTTCGCTTGTAGATCTATTTACAACCAATAGGTACAATACCTTCAGGAGGATCCACCAAAGTCCATACTTTGTTAGAGTACATGGAATCCATTTCGGATTTCATAGCTTCTTTCCATTTTCCCGAGTCGATATCAGATATCGCCTCCTTGTAGGTTCTTGGATCTTCATCCAATAGAAGGTTATCTTCATTACCCTCAACTAAGAAACCATACCTATCAGGAGGTCTCGTGATCCTTTGGGATCTACGAGGAGATTGTGTACTTTGAGGTTCAAAGTTGTTTTCTACTTCCACCTGTGGGATAGTAGTTTGTGATTCTTGAATTTTTTCAAGATCTATCATATTGCCATTATTCCCATCTAATAGGAATTCATTTTCTAGAAAAGTGGCATTCCTTGAAACAAACACCTTTTGTTCAAGGGGATGATAGAAATAATATCCAATTGATTCTTTTGGATATCCCACAAACTTACACTTAGTGGATCTAGTATCCAACTTATCTCCCACTATTTTCTTAACATAGGTAGGACACCCCCATATTCTTAAATATTTGTAACTGGGTGTCTTACCAAACCACATCTCATATGGTGTCTTAGGCACCGATTTAGAGGGAACTCTATTCAGCAAATGGGCAGCTGTCTCAAGAGCATAGCCCCAAAAGGATAAAGAAAGATCAGCGAAACTCATCATGGATCTCACCATATGTAATAGGGTTCGATTCCTACGTTCAGAAACTCCATTGAGTTGTAGTGTTCCTAGTGGAGTCCACTGGGAGAGAATCTCATTCTCTTTAAGATGATCAATGAATGCAGTACTCAAGTATTCCCCCCCTCGATCAGATTGAAGGACCTTAATACTTTTTCCTGTTTGTTTTTCTACTTCATTCTTGAATTCTTTGAACTTTTCAAAGGCTTCTGACTTGTGCTTCATAAGGTATACATAGCCATACCGTGAGAAATCATTGGTGAAAGTAATGAAGTATGAAAAACCACCTCTTGCACTAACATTTAGTGGCCCACAGACATCTAAATGGATCAAATCCAATAGATTAGATGCACGCTCCACTTGTCCAACAAATGATGATTTTGTTATCTTTCCTTTAAGACACGATTCACAAGTTGGAAGTGACTGAAAGTCAAACAAGTTCAATAACCCATTTTTAACCAACTCATTTATCCTGTCTTTGGAAATATGACCTAATCTCATATGCCACATGTAAGCATAATTTTGATCATCAGCCTTTCTTTTGTTACTTTGTTGTAGACAAATCATGAAATCATTAGTTTGAACAGTATACAAATTATTTGATAATGCACCAGTACCATATAAGAAACCATTTTTGAAAATAGAACAAACTCCATTAGCAATTGAAAAATTAAAACCTTCCTTGTCCAAAACAGGAATAGAAATAATGTTCTTAATAATGTCTGGCACATAAAAATAATCATTCAAAACTAATTTTATTTCAGATTCTAAAACTAAATAAACTGTCCCTATGGCTATAACAGCAACTCTTGCTCCATTTCCAAGCTGTAGAGAAGCCTCATCTTTAATTAGCCTCCTGCTTGTTGTCATCAACTGTAAATCATTGCAAATATGACTACCACATCCGGTATCTAATACCCAAGAAGTATTATTAACTAAAAGGTTAATTTCAACAAAATACATACCTGAATCAGAACGCTTCTGTTTCAGTTTTGCAAGATAAATCTTGCAATTCCTTTTCCAGTGCCCAAGCTTTCCACAATGGAAGCAATTTCCTTTCTCTGATTGACTTGGCTTTGCTTTCTTGACACTACCCTTAGGCTTTGTCTTCCCTTTTTGAGAACTCTTCTCTTTGCCTTTTGACCAATTCTTCTTTGGTTTTGAGGAATGTGAGGAACCAATGAGCATGATAGGTTTATCCTTTTTCATTGTCATTTCAGCAGTTTTCAACATATTAAGCAGTTTAGGAAGAGTAGTCACAAGCTTATAGATATTGAAATTCATGACAAAATGATCAAATGAATCAGGAAGAGATTGTAAGATCAAATCTACATATAGATCATTGTCCATAACAACATCCAAAGACTCAAGCTTTTCAATGAGGTTTATCATTCTCTATACATGAGTATTGACTGATTCACCTTCCGTCATATGGGCCCTGAAAAGCTCCTTTGAGATTTGATATCTCATATACCTAGTCTGTTCATCATACAACTCTTGTAGGTGCAAATGAATCTCTGCTGCATGCTTTATGTTCTCATGCTGTTTTTGCAGCTCATTGGACATCGATGCCATCATATAACAACGAGCCTGAAGATCATCATCTTTTCACTTCTGTCAAGTGGTCAGTTCCTCTGGGGTGGAAGCCTCTGAAACTTTTTCAGGTGGGGTCTTATCTATCGTATAAGTAATTTTCTCAGAATCCAAAATATTTTTGAGATTCCTTAGCCAATCCAGATAATTGGGACCTGTCAACTTGTTAGTGTCTAGCAAACCTGCAAGTGGATTCTTGGCCATTTTTGATTTCACAAATCTGTCGCTCTGATACCACGGTTAGAAATCGGGCAACCGTGAGGAGTAGATTCTGCCTTGAATGATCCGTAGAGTCGCAAACACGAACTCCTCCAAGTCGGTCCACATGATCGGCCGTTTCCACGAACGCCTCGAGTAATGCGAGTAACCCTAGGCGCCTATGAGAGATCCAAAATTTTTCCTTGCTTTCCATCTTCTTAAGTGGCCTATTTATAGAGTTTAAAAACCCTAATTGTGCCTTTGGAAAGCCCCTAAATGTTTTAGGCCCGGCCCCTAATCATATTGGGCCGTATCTCTCTTTTAATTTGTGAAACGGGCTCGACCCAAGTGTGTGACCCTTTAAATCCATCATTGGGCTAGATGTAGGGCCAATTCTATTGGGTTATATGAAGGCCCAACTCATTAGAATAATTAAACTCTTTAATTAAACTTATGGGCTTCATAATTAACTAATCTCATGAGTTTCTTAATTAAACTCTTTAATTAATAGTTTTAGAATTAATCATATTAATTCTAAAACCCTACATATCATGGTTAACGTCTAGCAACATGTCATGAATGCCTAGCCAACGATGAAAAAAAAAACGGACCTTTTCGATTGCAATTACCATATAGTAAAATCCTTTCATCAATCTATATCCTGATTGAATTTAGGGTATGGTTTTATGACGAAACTCTAGTCATTCAACAACTATGTATCCATTCTAGATTTATGACTTATTCGATGAAATCAAAATACCTTTTGATTTCCACCTCACCCTAGCCAAGGATTTCCTCAGTTATGAAATCATCGGAACACATAGGACATCTTCTCATCTTGTCGATAAGTGATGAATCCTATTTCGACATTCACAAGCCTTCATATGTGATAAGGTTACGCCCAGTGATAATTTGTTAATGACTCCATTGGAATCCAAAAAAGAACCAAAGCGTAACTAGTCAAATATAAGACTACCATGATGTCTCAAGTCTAAGGACCAATCTGCACTATTGTAACACATAAATTCCAATTCGATAATGAACAATTACCATTAGAAATTTTGTAGCGGGTCAGTTCAGTATACTTATTCTTATAATAAGCACCCACATATATGCACTAGTGTCCACACACCAATATCCATGAAACAAGACATTCTCCTAATTGAGCATGCATCATATATGCTAGTCTATCTGAGTTATTAGTGTTCAATTCTAATAACTCTACGACTAGGAACATTTAAAATCAAGGTTTATAAGGAATATGTTTCATGATCGTCATCTCTATGCACGACCATATTCCACAAGCCTATCTGATCTATGGACTTTGTCAAATATGGAAATAATAAAGATAACCATCAATGACAAACAAAAAACATAATGCCTTGCAAGAATAATTGATTGAAGATAAAGAATCACAATATAAAATATGATCAATTACATGTAAATATAATTGGCTTGTGGGGCATATCCCTAACACCCTGGTCACCTGCAGTAGCCAGCAAGTTCCGTTTAAACAAAAGAAGAATCGGCCATGGTGTGAGCATTGTCGGAAGAGTGGACACACTAAGGACACTTGCTGGGAAATTCATAGAAAGCCTCCTGACTGGAAGCCAGCCTATGAAAAAAGGAGTAGGGGGACACTAGCTTCAACAGAGGAAACTGCAACAACCATAGCACCAAATCTGTTCAGTAAAGAACAGATGGAATGACTCCAAAATATGTTTAGGAAAACCCAGATCTCTCAGCCTTCTAACTTGGCATCCGGCTCTATAGCTTTCAAAGGTAAATCTCTACATGTTTTGACTGCAAAAAGTGAATTTCCTCCTGTATGGATTGTTGATTCAGGGGCTTCAGATCATATGACCGGAGACATTGATCTACTAACTAATTTTCAACCTTGCAAGCAAGATTGGATGGTAAGGATAGTCGATGGTTCATAGTCAAAGGTTGTTGGAATAGGTTCAGTGGAAATTTATGGAAATCTGATATTAAAATCAGTTCTTTTAGTGCCAAGTTTAGATTGCAATTTAATATCAGTAAGCAAATTAGTTGTTGACTGTGATTGTGTGGTTAAATTCTCACAAAATTTGTGTGAATTTCAGGACTAGAGTTCGGGGAAGACGATTGGCAGTGCTAAAACATGTTTCGGCCTCTACATACTTAAAGGGACTCCTCATTCCAGCAGTAAACTTATTCAGTCAAGCAATTATTCATTTTTTAAACCATCAATTTGTTTATCTCATTCCAACAATAACAGTGCTATCATGTTATGGCACTATAGATTAGGCCATTCTAATTTTGTTTATCTTCGTAAAATGTTTCCCGCATTATTTGAGAATAAAGATTCCCATAATTTATAGTGTGAAATCTGTCAATTCTCTAAACATATACGAAACACTTATCCCAACCAACCCTATACTCCATCTTCACCTTTCTCCTTGATTCATAGTGATGTGTGGGGGCCTTTTAGGGTTAAAAACATTATTGGGGCACGTTGGTTCATATCTTTTATTGATGATCATACTCGGCTCACATGGGTATTCCTTATGAAAGACAAATCTGAAGCTGGTGCCATTTTCCAAACCTTTCATTCAATGGTGCAAAGGCAATTTCATACCAAAATTCAGATTCTGAGAACAGATAATGGCAAAGAATACTTCAATACTATTCTTGGTCATTACCTATCCCAACAAGGCATTAAATATCAAAGCTCATGTGTTGATACCCCTCAACAAAATAGGGTCACTGAAAGAAAGAACCGACAGCTATTAGAAGTAGCAAGATCGTTGTTATTCTCTACTAATGTCCCTTCCAAATTTTGGGGTGAGGCTGTCCTAACGGCTGCCTATCTAATCAATAGAATGCCCTCACGCATCGTAAAATATCAAACCCCTAGCCAATTTTTGATCGATCTCTTTCCTCACTCTCAGATTCTATCCCATGTTCCTCTCAAAGTTTTTGGTTGTTGTGCATTTGTTCATGTACATAACTATCTGAGAAGCAAGCTTGAGCCTCGGTCACTCAAATGCATTTTCCTTGGCTATTCTCTTCATCAAAAGGGTTATAAATGCTACTCTCCATTGCTTCAAAAATTCTTTATTTCCATGGATGTCACATTTTTTGAACATCAGCCATATTACCCCAAAACTAATATTCAGGGGGAGAATACTCAAGATTCCTCTTCAGAATATCAGTTTTGGGAAAATTCTATTGATAGCCAGCAATATGAGTAACCCCCTGAACTACCTCCTCTAACGACCATTCTGCTCCTCCTACCAAGGAACCTCCTAATTCTACCATTGAACTTCAAGTTTACTCTAGAAGACAGCCTCAATCTAAGGAGAATGAGGCCCCAACATGTTCTGGGACTGTCCAAGAGGCTGAACCAATTCTTCTGGCTGATGGAGGGAGGAAAATGACTGATGAGAATATTGATATTGTATCTATTGATGATGAGAATTTATATTGGCCTATTGCCTTGAGAAAGGGTGTAAAATCATGTACATAACATCCCATACAAAACTATATCTCTTACAAGGGGTTTTCACCAAAATTCAGTGGATTTGTTTCTAATTTGAACAAAGTGCAGGTTCCTAACAATGTTAAAGAGGCGTTCAAACACCCTAGATGGAAAGAGGCTGTTCTTGAGGAAATCAGGGCTTTGGAAAAAAATGAGACATGGGATATCACTGACTTACCTCTCAGAAAAAGCCCAGTGGGCTGCAAATGGGTCTTTACAGTAAAATACAGGGAGGATGGAAAGATTGACAGATTCAAGGCTAGGTTAGTTGCAAAAGACTTCACCCAATCCTATGGTATTGACTACCAAGAGACATTTGTCCCCGTGGCAAAGCTAAATACTATCAGGGTCCTGCTGTCCTTAGCAACAAACTTGGATTGGCCTTTACATCAGTTAGATGTGAAGAATGCTTTTCTAAATGGAGATCTAGAAGAGGAAGTTTACATGGAAATCCCTCATGGATTTGAATCTCACCAAACAAGAAATAAGGTATGCAAGTTAAAGAGATCATTATATGGGCTTAAACAATCCCCAAGAGCCTGGCTTGAGAGATTTACAAGGGCAGTTAAGAAGCATGGATATAACCAATGCCAAACCGACCATACTCTATTTATCAAACACTCCTCAAAAGGTAAAATATCAATTCTTATTGTATATGTTGATGATATTATTGTTATAGGGGATAATATTATTGAAATCCAAAGCCTCAAAAAGATACTTGCAAGGGAATTTGAGATCAAAGATCTTGGGGGTCTAAGATATTTCCTAGGCATGGAAGTGGCTAGATCTAAAGAAGGAATTTCAGTCTCCCAAAGGAAGTATATTCTGGATCTCCTTGATGAAATAGGAATGTTGGGTTGCAAACCAGCAGAAACTCCTATGGAATCTACGACAAAGCTTGATATTGGCAAAGAAAGTACTCCAGTTGACAAAGGGAGATACCAAAGACTAGTGGGAAAACTCATATACCTATCTCACACTAAACCTGATATTGGTTTCTCTGTAAGCATTGTAAGCCAATTTATGAATGACCCCAAAGAAGAGCACTTGGAAGCAGTTTATCGGATCCTAAGGTATTTGAAATTAACTCCCGGCAAAGGATTAATCTTCAGAAAAACAGAAGACCGAGTAATCAAAGTCTACAATGACGCAGATTGGGCCAGATCAATCCTGGATAGAAGATCAACTTCTGGGTATTGTTCATTTGTATGGGGAAACCTAGTTACTTGGCGCAACAAGAAGCAATCAGTTGTTTCCAGAAGTAGTGCAGAGGCTGAATTTAGAGCTTTGACACATGGATTTTGTGAAGGAATATGGTTGAGAAGACTACTACAAGAATTACAAGTGAATATGACTGAGCCAGTACATATGTTGTGTGATAACCAGTCGGCCATCAGTATTGCTAAAAATCTAGTTCATCACGATCGGACAAAACATGTGGAGATTGATAGACACTTTATCAACGAAAAATTGGAAGAAGTAGTTTTCAAGCTAAACTATACTCCTACTAACAATCAAGTGGCGGATATTCTCACTAAAGCCTTACCAAGAAGAATATTTGACGAATTGAGCTGCAAGCTTGGCCTGAACAACATATTTAGCCCAGTTTGAGGGGGAGTGTGGAGATAATGAAGGATTAAAGCTGATAAGCCGAGATTAAAGATAAGAGGATTTGAAGATTGGTTGCTGCATAGATAAAATACCGAATATTTAGGAGATAAGATAAAGCTGATTTAGTTTATCTAGAGATAGCTAGTTTATATTTAAATTTATCAGATATGTTGTACATAGAATAGACTCCAACCTAAGGTAGAAGACTTGTATATTTATTTCCCTTTGTTTCGGTTAATTAAGTATTCGATTCCAGCTTTAGAATCGATTTCTTCATCTTTTTTCCCCATTTACTCTTCTTGTGAACCCAGTTTTGGGTTGGTGGAGTGAGGAGGGAGGAGCTTCTACAACACCTCTTCTGTGTCTTCCTTTTCTTTCATTTTCTTCTCCTCAGTTCGAACCCAGTCTATTCATTTATTATTATTATTGTTATTATTATTGGTTGCTGATTCAAGTCTGGGTTTTTGATGCTTCTTTGTCTTTGTCACTTTTTCTTCTTTTTCTCAGTTCTTCTCCATGAGCATACTAGATTTGCGTTTGGTGATCCTAGATCTAGGTTTGGTGATACCTGATCTAAGTTCATTGAGCCCAGACTTGATATGGTTAGGGTCAATGAACTTAGACTAGGTTCAGTGAACCTTCTCCATTAGCCTGCCTAGATTTGGGTTTGCTGATCCTAAGATCTAGGTTTTATGGTACCAGATCAAAGTTCATCAAACCCAACCCTGATTTTGTTAGGTTCAGCGAGCCTAGAAGCTTTTGGGTTCATTGAACCTTTTGGTTCTTTTTGTTAGTTTGTTAGAAGAAGGAAGATAGAGGGGTTTTTGGAAAGAGAGAATTGGGTGTACTTGGGCAATAAAAGCCATAAACTGTTTCATTCATTTACATCTGTAAATTAAAATCCACCATCGTCAACCTATATATATACATATATATATATATATGTTTCCACAATTGTAGTTTACTTGCCAAACATCTCTCTCTCTCTCTGGAATTTGTTTGTACTTTATTTTTTATTATATGATACTGAAGTACTCAAGTAGAGCAAAAATCAAGGATATTTTTCATCACCTTTACCTGGATGGTAAGGCACTTTATGTAGTTTCACCCAACAAGCTCCACAAATCCATGCTTTCACCTCCTGGAACAAGTCTTTGAAATAGACCAGTTTGGACACACTGACTCTTTCCTAGCCTTGTTTTCCACTCTTCTTTCTCGACACTCTTCAGATCTTTTTCTTCTAGCCAAAACATGCCTCCTGGCTCCTTGGTGTTTGGCAATGGGTTTTCTAAATCAAGGCCCTGCTCTAGGCTCTTCTTGATACCATTGCAGAAGGTATTGGTTTACCCCCTCTCGCAACTACATCATTCATAGTCTTTACAGCTAACCCATCTACCGACTCCTCTCCCTTTCTTCCTTCTTCTTAACTTCGGTATATTCTATTGGGTTCCTTACAACCCATTGTTGGGTTCCAACAATGGAACCTAACCATCAGTTCTCCAGATCTAGAACCCAAACGGGTTCCAGCTGGAACCTGTTTGGGTTCTTGATTTGTCCCTCTTGCTGAAGAACAGATTCAATTTGTTCTTCGGCCATCCATTTTTCTTTTTTTATTTTTAATTAGATAAAGACTATATTGCATGGACATGGCAAACAAGTCGCCCTATACTGTCGTCGGCATGTAGGATGCAGTGACATGTTGGCGTCATGTGTCGGACACCGCATGGTGAGTACATTTTTTATTATTTTACGAAAGGGAAACATGAGGGGACATGTGACAGACATGCGTGCCCCCTTTTGGGACACATTAGAGATGTATGGATTAGGATCTGTTCTTATTTCCATAACTTGATTTGTGCATATCTCTTTGGTTGGATTGCCAGATTCTTCAATGTCCTTCCTATTCAAGCTTCCATTCACATTATATTTGACCATTGACTGCTGGAAACTGGAACGTTTATCAGAAGGTTGAACTCCGAAGATGAGAGGAGAGATGGCTGGTGTGAGTACTACCGAACTTGGGTTTTCAGTCGGCAGACATCTGTACTGTTGGTACTGTTACTGTTGGTACTGTCCCTGTCTACTGAGGCACGGTGAGTGGTCTGGCGGCTGGATTGGGTTTTCACTTTTCCAGCTGGACTGGATTTGTGATGCACTGTACCAGTACTGTGTCGTTTCGTTTTTATGAGGACCCGATAGTTCAGATGAGGGTCATGAGATTTCAGCTCCTTTTTCGTTTCATCAAATTCTGTCAGTTCAATTTTTATTTTATTGTATGCTATACTATATAGGTTATAAAGTTATTAATGTATCTTGTTTCTGATTGTTGAATCTTGAAGTTGACTATTCAATTTTAATGAATCTTGATTCTTCCAAATTGCAGTATAATATTATTTTATACTGAATACTGATTTCTGGAGGGTGGCATGGTTTTTGTGGATGATACTGATGAAGAAGTTGAAAGAATGAAGGATTGATTTACATTTTGCATTTATATATTTCCTAGCTCTAGTCTTTATTTTCTTTTGTTAGATAATTAGGACAATGTATTCGGTATTAGGCCTAGATCTATTGGGCTGAGCCCATGTAAATAAAAGCCTCGGTTAAATCACAGCTGGAGAAATGTTCCAGCATGTGCCGAGCAAGTTGTAAGGCAAGTGGGAAAAAGGCTTAACCGTTTTTGGCCAACTACGTCATAGATCAGTATAAAAGGGCTGATCTATGCCTTTTCCCTTATGTTGAATGAAATCAGGAAATCAATTTCCTTCTTAATTCTTCTCCCTCCTAAATTTCACTCTTCTTTCCCTCTAAATTCTCTCAAACCCTCCCTCTTCCTTCCTTTTGCCATTTTCGATTTCACTTGTCAGATTAGGAACTTGACAAATTGGTATCAGAGCAGCTTTCTTGACCGGCGCTTCTGAGCTTAGAACGCAATGGCTGATGGAACTCGCATGAAACAAATGGAGATGCAGATCCAACAAGTCACTACGATGGTGACTGAGGTGCAACAACGGGTTGGAAATGTGGAGGACGCGATCAGAGCCGTGGACAAGAAGTTGGAAGTAGTGGCAGATCGTTTGAGGGGAGATTTGCGCGTTCAGATCCGAGAAGAAATGCGAGAGCAAAGCAATATGGTGAGAGATCAGATGCAGCAATTCATGCTGTTGTTCTCGAACCAGGCGCAGGTAAGGATATCTCCAGATTTTCCACCACGTGAGCAGTTGGATCCCATACTTCCAGGTATTGCCTGTAGCCATCGGGCGATGGGATCTTTGGAACTGGGAGGTGAACCGGGAGAAATGGAAGAAAGAATCATGAACTGAAGACAAGGAGCGATGGTTAACGCTGGTCACTCTAATTTTCCAGTCCCTAAATTAGAGTTACCGGTGTTTGATGAGACCAAACCAAGGTGGTGGACACGATGATGTGAAAAATTGTTCAATATCCACTAGGTGGCCAAGGAGCAGAGAGTTAACTTGGCCGCCAGCATACTTAAATGATGTAGGGGATATATGGTTCCAAGGATGGTCAGGAGTCAGAGAAAGATACCCGTGGGAAGAATTTTTTAGAGGATTGTGTGAACGATTTGGTGAACGAATAACGGTAGACATTGTAGAAGAGTTCAACAAATTAAAATAACTTGGGACGGTCCAGGATTATCAGCTCAAGTTTGAAGAGCTAAAGTCGCTCATGCTCCACAGAAATCCTTACATAACCGATGATTATTTTGTATCAAGTTTCATCAGTGGATTGAGCGATGACCTCAGATCCATGGTGAAGATGATGAGACTGAGATCGGTGCAAGAAGCAACAGAAGATGCACTATTACAAGAGCTTACTGTGGAGGCCCTAATGAAGAAGCAAAGGGTGCAAAGTAGGGGAATAAATTTGGAAATGATACCGTCAGGAGGTCGAATACAGAACAAGGATAATTTCAGAGGAGGAACAAGAGTAAGGTATCTAACTAACCCCTCCCCCCATGATTCAAATTTACCTCCACTAGATAAGATCTTTGAGCAAAGAAGGATGGCGGGATTGTGCTACAAGTGTGGGGATAGGTACTCTCCTGGGCACCAATGCAAAAAGCAACTGCTCTTATTAGAAGGGGCAGAGGGTACAGATGAGGAAGAGATCGTTGGCAAAGAAGAAGACGAAGATGAAGGAGGAGGGGCCATCTCTTTACATGCTATAAAAGGAATGGCCAATAGCAAGATTATAAAGGTGGAGGGGAAGGTTCAGGAGAGCACTCTCATGGTTTTAATAGATAGTGGGAGTACCCACAGCTTCATGGATAAGGGAACAGCTAAACAAATGAAGTGGCCGTTAGCCAACACCCAACCACTCTCGGTTACTATGGCTAATGGAAATCGAGTAATCAACAAATCCGCTTGTGTGGGATTTTGCTGGGAAATGCAAGGAGAAGATTACCAGGCTGACTTAAGGTTGCTCAAGCTAGGAGGATGCCATATTGCCCTTGGGGTTGATTGGATGAAGGAGGTGAGTCCAATCAGCTTTGATTTTAACAAAATAGAGGTTACATTGGAGAAAGAAGGAAGAAGGGTGGTGTTACAAGGAAATATGGAGGTGGGCACTTGCAAGATGATTAAAGGAAAAACACTCCAGCGGCTATTCAAAAAGAAGATATCACAAGTAGCCCAACTCTTTTCAATTAAGGCCAATGAACAACAAGGACTGGAAAGTGAAACAGCTTCAGCGACCACATCCACTTGGCAGGTACATGATTTGACTCTTCTTGATGCACTTTTAATTGAATACCAAGATTTGTTTGTAGAACCTAAAACCCTTCCTCCTCAAAGGTTCCTGGATCATACCATACCCCTCCTACCTAATGCTGCACCAGTAAACATTAGATCCTACCGGTATCCCCCAAAACTCAAATCCGAGATTGAGAAACTAGTCAAAGAGATGCTAACTCAATTTGTGATTTGACCCAGCCATAGCCCATTCGCTTCTCCCGTCCTATTAATAAAAAAAAAAAAAAGATGAAACATGGCGGTTCTGTATTGACTACAGACAACTCAATACCATTACTATTAAAGACAAATTTCCCATCCCTATTATTGAAGATCTTTTGGATGAACTTAAGTACGCCACCGTTTTTTCCAAATTGGACCTAAGGTTGGGGTACCACCAAATTAGAATGGATCCTAATGACATCCCCAAAACAGCCTTCAAAACACATCATGGCCATTTTGAATTTACCGTTATGCCTTTCGGCTTAACCAACGCACTAGCCACATTCCAAGCTCTCATGAATCAAATTTTTGAACCCCAGCCACATTCCAAGCTCTCATGAATCAAATTTTTGAACCCCATCTCAGAAAATTTGTGTTGGTTTTCTTTGATGATATTTTGGTTTACAGCCCCTCTTTTGACCAACATTTAGACCATCTTAGGGCTACATTCCACATCTTGAGATACAATCAATTGTACATCAAAAGGTCAAAGTGTGCTTTTGCACAACATCAAGTGGAATATCTTGGGCATATCATTTTAAGGGGAGGAGTGGGGACAGACCCCAAGAAAATTGAAGTTGTTGTATCCTGGCCGAAACCTACAAACATCAAAGCTTTGAGAGGGTTCCTTGGGCTCACGGGATACTATAGAAAATTTGTAAGAAATTATGGAACGATGAGTAAGCCCTTAACGGAGATGCTTAAGAAAGACAACTTTAGATGGAGTTCTCTGGCCGAGGCAGCTTTTGAGCAACTTAAAAAGGCACTGAGTGAAGTCCCAGTGCTAGGCCTACCAAACTTCTGCAAGCCATTTGTGTTAGAAACCGATGCTAGCAACCACGGAATAGGGGTCGTCCTATCCCAAGAGGGCAGACCATTGGCTTTCCTAAGCCAATCCCTGGCTCCTCGCCACCAAGGACTTAGCATATACGAGAAGGAGTTAATGGCAGTGGAAAAGTGGCGGCACTACTTGGAAGGAGGCAAATTTGTGATAAAAACGGACCATAAAAGTCTTAAATTTTTGCTACAACAACGGTTGCACACTCAATTACAAAAGAAAGGCATGGCCAAGCTTATGGGATTGGATTATGTAATCCAATTTAGAAAAGGGAAGGAAAATGTTGCAGTAGACGCCTTGTCTCGTTGCCAAGAAGAAGGAACATGCAAAGCTATCTCAGCAGTTGTCCCCGACTGGTTACAAGAAGTGACTGCCAGTTACCATCAAGATGACTGGGCAAAAGGCTTAATGGAGCAACTAAGTGTGGTTGCGCACAGCAGACCTGAATACTTACTAAACAATGGGATACTTTGCTACAGGGGACGACTGGTGATAGGAAACAATGAAGCACTGAAGAGAAACATCCTACAAGCACTCCATGAGTCCCCTTTCGGAGGCCATTCGGGTATCCAGAATACATATCGAAGAGTCCATCAAGTATTCTTTTGGCCTCAGCTAAAAACATATGTCTGGGAATATGTGATGCAGTGTGATGTGTGCAAAAGGTGTAAGCATGAGACAGTAGTGCATCCCGGCCTTCTACAACCCTTGCCATTACTGGACCAAGCCTGGACTAATATTACTATGGACTTTATAGAAGGGCTTCCTCGCTCAGAAGGGAAAGATTGCATCATGGTGGTGGTAGATAGGTTCTCTAAATTCAGCCACTTTATTGTGTTATCCCACCCATACACAGCTCAAGACGTTGCTAGAACATTCATGGATAATATAGTGAAGCTGCATGGTATACCGCAGTCTATTGTGTCCGACAGAGACCGCATTTTCACTAGTCTATTCTGGAAAGAATTAATGAAGCTGTTGGGCACTAAACTCTTAATGTCAACCGCCTATCACCCAGAGACGAACGGCCAGACCGAACAAGTAAATCAATCGCTGGAGCTATATTTGAGATGTTTCAGTTTCCTACAACCTAAAGGGTGGCATAAATGGTTGGCCGTTGCCCAATGGTGGTACAACTCAACTTTCCACAGTCCACAACTCCATCCGAATGACCCCATTTGAGGCTCTCTATGGCTACAAACCAAGACTACTACCGGCATTAGCCAACCACACTATAGTGGCAGTTGTTGGTAATTACTTGCAACAACGACAAGAAATTATGAAGATGGTAAAGACGGAATTAGCTAAAGCCCAAAATCGAATGAAGCAAATGGCTGATCGGCATCGTAGCGAACAAGAATTTGCAGTGGGAGAAGAGGTTTACCTAAAGCTCGGGCCACAACATCTCAAGGCGTTGTCTCAGCAGCCAATTTCCAAGCTCAGTCCAAAATACTATGGGCCATTTCCTATTGTAGAAAAGATTGGAGTAATAGCCTACAAGTTATTGCTACCGGAGGGAACCCACATCCACTTGGTGTTCCACGTCTCTCTCCTCAAGAAAGCCATTGGTCACCACCCACATAGCACTTCGCTGCCCACAATGATCACAACTGCCAGGCAGGATCCGGTGCCTGCCGCCATTTTAGACAGAAGAGTGATCCACCGACATGGAGCCCCCCTTATTCAAGTCTTAGTCAAGTGGTCATCTCTACATGAGGACAACAACACTTGAGAGTATCTTCCAGAACTGCTCCGACAATTTCCAAACTCTGCCAGTCTCCTACATATTTCTTGCTGACAAGAAATGCTTTAAGGGGTGGGGATTGTTAGATAATTAGGCCAATGTATTCGGTATTAGGCCTAGATCTATTGGGCTGAGCCCATGTAAATAAAAGCCTCGGTTAAATTACAGCTGGAGAAATGTTCCAGCATGTGTCGAGCAAGTTGTAAGGCAAGTGGGAAAAAGGCTTAACCATTTTTGGTGCCAATTGAGCCATAGATCAGTATAAAAGGGCTGATCTATGCCTTTTCCCTTATGTTGAATGAAATTAGGAAATCAGTTTCCTTCTTAATTCTTCTCCCTCCAAAATTTCACTCTTCTTTCCCTCTAAATTCTCTCAAACCCTCCCTCTTCCTTCCTTTTGCCATTCTCGATTTCACTCGTCAGATTAGGAACTTGACATCTTTGAATCCTAGATACTTGCTTTAGAATTTTTGGTGTTTTCAAAGTGCAAATAAGATTTGAGTTACATATATGGAATTTTGTATTTTTAAATTTAAATGCATATTTATGAGTTTGGAGTATAGTTTTGATATTTTGTTATGTCATTAGAAATATAAAAATTTAGTTTATTAATTAATGTGGCCCGATAGTGTCTTGTCCTAATTTTTTGAAGCTCATGCGCCTGTGTGCATGTCACTGTGCAATGAGAAAGGAGAAGAGAGGGAGTACAAGGGAGAGGAGGAAGTTATCTATGGTTTGCTGGAGAAGATGCCATCATCAGAGAAGAGTTGACACATAAATTGGGTTCAGGGAGAGGCAGAAGAGGGTTGGCCATTGGTTTGATTGCAGTGTAGAGAGAGGGAGAGGGGCTGAGGGAGGGCATTTTGGGCATTTAGAAAGTCGTAACAGTATTAAGTTAACAATAGGGGAAATTTGCAACACGGTTTGTGAAGTAAGGGCAGTTTCTATCATTTGTCGTAACTCTCTTTTCAGGTTAAACCTCAAGGGATGTACCAAACATGGTTGTCAAAAGCAACTTGAGGTGCAAAGTGTAGGCCTTCTGCTAATAATTATTTTTTGATGGACTCGTTAAGATCTAACTAATAAACTAACTAGGAAAAAAACTTGAAAGAAATATGGGAAAACTGTAACACCACCCTATTAGCTATCTAATAAATGTGCACCTCACATCCAAAAGGCTCACACCTAGCCTCCAAGCACCTCTTGTGCCTTTGACAGTTGTAGTACTAAAGTAGTGTTTGTTAAAATGAGTAAGATAAGGCTCTATTAAGATAACTTATCTGTAAAGTTTTAAATAAATTATCTGTAGGGAGAGAAGGGATAAATTTATTTTGAAAGTTTAAGATAAGAAGTCATGTGATTTCTTTTCAGAAAATTTAACAAATACAATAGAAAATACTTTTATCCGGGATGCTTTCCATATCCCACCTTTTTTGATCTATATCTTGATTAATAAACGCTACCTAAGTGTATTTTACCTTTGTAATAAATATTAGGGTAAATTTTTGGAAAATGTTGAACTTTACACGTGTTTTCAAATTTAGGCTCATCTTTTAATTTTTTTCAATAAGGACATCCAATGTTGTAAAATGTTGCAGTTATAGACCATCTTTACCTCACTTCCAATTTTGCTGTTAAGTGATGACAAGGACAAGTTCCGTGTAAATTGAAAAATGACATGGCTGCCACATGTATAAGCTTGCAAGTCGAGAGAGAGAGAGATGCTGCAACTTGTGGAAGCTCCATCAAGACTTGAATCTGCGATTAGCCATTCACCTGCTTGGCTGTGTTGAGAAGCCCTGATGCCTTTCCCTGTATTTCTTCTGCTTTCTTCATCTGCAAATACTTGTGTGAAAACTAAGATCCCTAAATTTCTGATAAGATATTAGCACGTTATCAAAATTTGGAAATCGTATCAATCAATATTGTTATTTTTGAACAAACTAAGGGATAGAAGATTTACTTGAGTAAATAGGAGGATTATCTTGAGTACTTGGAGTGTAATCGAGTAGAAGAAAAACTTACTCAATTAATTGTAAAATGTTTTTCTCATCTTGCATTGGACTCAAGATGAGTATATATACACTAGATCTCCTAAAAATATCTCCTAAAATACAGGGATAAATACAGGGAAAACAAATTCAAACTAGACTTGAAAGATACAGATAAACAGAAATTTTTGAACTCGCTGATCCTTTCCTGTTCTTCTGGAACTGCTTCATCTCTTATCTCTTATCTGCACTGCTTTATCTCTTTTACCTCTTATCATTTTAGTTTGTAAATCACTTCTGCCCAACAACCTTATCTCTTGATTTCCAGCCATGATAGAGACAACTTGAACCTATTGTCTTTAACTCCTCGACATTTTTTTTTTTTCAAAACAGAAAAGTTAATCCCAAGGGCTGCAACAGCAGTAATTAGATTAGATCTGATTGAAGCAGTCATTGACATCCCCACTGTTTTCAGTTTCTCAAGAGGAAAAAAGAAGTGAAAGAAAACCCAATGAACAGAAGAAGACAAGGAAGGATACAGGGACCTTACAGATTGGTCAGGAAGATGGGAGGATTTGATTGGAATTTATGAAAACAAAAAAACTTAACTCTCTCTATATCTATCTATCTGTGTGTGTGTGTATTGGCAATTTGGGTGGTTCACTACATAGTTTTTTCCAGTTCTTTGTTTGGATTCTTGTTGCAAATCAAAACTGAGCTTTGGGGCCAAATCTTTCTAGGCTCCTATACCTAATTATCTCTCTTCACGTTATTATATCATACATACATATAGATGCCTGCATATGCACGGACTTTTGTTTCTTTGGGTCTGTATTGCTATTAATATAGAAGAGGAGTGGAGGAGAGGGCAGTGGTGGGGTCAGTCTACCTAATAGCTTTGGAAGTGAACCTCTCCTCCTCTCTTTCTCTCCCCCAATGCCTGTTGGCTTGTCATGTAGCAGCCTTGCCATTTTTCAATTTGTACATAGGTAGTCCATGTAATCACTTTACGCCAAAATTAGATTGGAGGTAATAGTGGTCTACAATTGCAATGTTTTACGATGTTGGATTTCTCTATTAGAAAAATTAAAAGGCAAGTCTAAATTTAAAAACATGGGTAAAATTTAGCACTTTTTTGGCAATTACTCTAAATGTTAATATTGATGGCATAACATTCATTAGAAGAGTGCTATAATTTAATTTTGATATTGTTATTAGCATGTTAAAAGAATTAAGTCAATATAAGTAATGAGAAGTGTTCCTAGTGTTTTATTTTATTATAAATTTTCTTTAAAACTAAATAGAAGTTTTCTTTTATGACATTAATGCAATTTTGTTGTACGGCATGGAGTGTTAGAAAATTTAGAGTTAATATATGCAAATATGAGCATAACTGAGATAAAAATGTTAGAAGAGATGTATGATCACACAAAAAAGGATAAAATTGGAAATGAGCTTACTAGAAATAAGGTTAGAGTTATGTCTATTGTAATAAGATGCATAAGATGGGATTAAAATGGTTTGAATATATGGAAACAAACTATGAGAGTGGGTATTAATCCTACTATATGGGGACAACTAAATGTATTATAGTTTGCAAATCATTTTTGTCTATGGCCTTACTCTATGTCACTGAGAAGTCTCCTAACATATTTATCTTGTTCTTCCTCTACTTTTTTCTAGAAACATATTCCATCCCACCCACTCTCTTCATGGGAGCCTCTATTTGGCTTCTTCTTGTATAATCAAGCCATTCTAATCATGTCTCAAGCATCTTATCTTCAATAGTCACTCCAACCTTATTATGAGTTACCTCATTTTTATTTTTATCTTTCCTTGTATGGTTGCATATCCAAGCCATTCTTTTCTTGTATAACCAAGCCATTCTAATCATGTCTCAAGCATCTTATCTTCAATAGTCACTCCAACCTTATTATGAGTTACCTCATTTTTATTTTTATCTTTCCTTGTATGGTTGCATATCCATTGTAACGTCCTCATCTTTGCTAGTTCACATTTTGTACATGTTGGGACTTTTTGTACTGTTGTTTCATGATTTTAAGCTGCCATAATTTTTATACACTTGAATCTTAATTAGAGGATGATTTAGTGTCACCTAAAGACAAGACCTCCTATTGCTTTCAAATGTAGGATTGTTTATATAGTGGTATATATTGTCTTGTTCAATTGTTACAACAACAAATACAACCATTAACTGTGGGGTGAGGTCAGCTATATGATTTATAGTTTTTATTGGTGGCCATATCCTTTATGTGACCATTACATTCTACGTCATGTCCTAGGGTTCCCATCATGTTTTCTTTCATTTTCCTTTCCCCTTGTTACTAATTTTCTCTATTTCATCCACTTTCTTACCGATGTTTTTATTAGTCTTGTTCTTACATGTCCAAACTGACCTTAATTGTGCCTCCCATTTCTTATTTCCAATAGGCATCACTTCAACCTTATTATGTATGATCTCATTTCATATATATATGCTTTTTTACATGGTTGCAATCCACTATAATATATTCATTGCATGGCTGCTCATGTTTTGAACATTTTGCTGCTTAATAATTGTCCCATATTTTGAACCATACAACAAAGATGGTCTTATAGCTATTTGATAAAACTTCCTTTTTAGGCTGAAAGGGATTTTATGATTGCATAAAATGTCAGATGCACTTCACTTTAGCTAGCTTGCATTGATTTTATGAGTGGCATCCTCCAAGATCTCCTCATTGTTTTTTGGGAACATTTGATCAAATCAAAATTGATCCTTTTTTTTTTATTGTTTATAGATAGCTATAGCATACAACACTAAAGCACTCCTTTTTAGATGTTGGTGAGTTTATTCATCACGAGAGTAAAGAGGAAAGAGTTAAATGCAAATCCTTGATGTAATTCAGTTATAATTGGGGAAAGAGCAACTTACAAATCACCATGGCATACAAGTAATTGGTTAAAGATTCTGCAACCTGAAATACATGAATTTTGAGGAGTTGTAGCAGTGAGCATCTGCGCAATATGTGAATTATGTATAGGATTGGTTACTGATTCACGATTGATTGTGTTTGATTCGTGTTCATGTAGGGTGTTAGGTATTTGCATATGCTAGAATCTGACATAAGAGGATGATCGGTCAGCTCAGATGGAATGCTCGAAATTGCTTGATTTGTCCGACAGAAATGCATTGTAATGCGCCCATCTCGTTTATGGAAAGACCTGGGTAGAAAGAAACTTTGTTGGATTCATTTATCAATTTTTGTTTTTTTTGTATCAAAGTAATAGTGGCAGATTGTAGTGGTTGGTCTGTGAATTAATGAATGTGTTGTGTTTTTTGTTGTACAAGTAGGATTTGATTGTAAAAGTAAATTAGTCTCTCTCTCTCTCTCTCTCTCTCTCTCTCTGTATCATGCTTTTACTTTGTAGTTCGTTACCTTCAGTGACGAGATCTAGCTTGTGAATTCGTTGGTTTGTTATATAGGAGAGAAGAATGCAGAAACAGGAACAGTGAGTAAGAAAGCGTGTTAGGTGATGCATCAGCTGGTGCTGGGAATCCGAAAATGCTTTGCATATTGCTTATGGCTTATTGGTGGAAGTAGTAGTCCATCCTTGTTTGTTTGCATATTGCTTATGGCTTATGGCTTATTGGTGGAAGTAGTAGTCCGTCCGTCCGTCCTTTGTTTTTATTAAAGTTAAATCCTAAACTCCCCGGCAATGTTGGAGTTGTAGATTCGCCCAGGCTGAAGAATGAATGAATGAATGAATTGAGCTTTTAATTATGAATTCTCACACTTAAAATTCAGAGTTAAGACTGACAACTTATTTATATCCAAGGTCCCCCCTATCTTTTGTTTTTAATAATTGAGATCGCACGCACAATGATACTCATTCTAAATCACCCAACTTGTATCGATTTTTCTATATTTAATTATCCCCAGCTCTTCTAAAATTTGTACAAAAAGGTGTTGAATTTATCTTTTGTTTTTTGTTTTTGTTTCCCCCGTGTTTTGTTCTGATGATGCAAGCTTGAATGCATTGTACAAATTTTACAATGCATTCGAATCACATGAATACAAAAAGGTGCGATTTTCTATATGAGTTAAATTGTACAAAAGTATTAATTAAAATATGACTAAGGATATATATAATTTAAATAACATGAAAGAATCATGAAATACACCAAAATTAAAACGCGTGGGTGTGGGTGGGTGTGGTCAGTGCTTGGAGGCATCATTATCATTTTCAAGCTTGAGCTGCCGCTCCAAGTTGTCGGACGAGGACGATGCCAATCTCTCGTCCAACCATTCAAATATGTCGGAAAACACCGCGTCGATGTTGTGGGGAAGCTCGCCGTAGGAGAGGGAATGCCACATTTCTGGGTACAGCTTCAAGGTCTTGTCTCTACTGCTCGTGCGAGCCGAGTCGTACAGAAGCTTGCTCACCGCCGGATCCGTCACCTTGTCCTTTCCCCCGTGCAATACCAGAAATGGCAACGAGACCTGCCGCCCCATCCACGCCAACTTTATTATTAATATTACTATTATTTTTATTATTCTAATTAATTAATTAGAATATAAATTTATTTGTACATCTCTACCTAGTTTTACGTACCTCTTCAAGCCTTTGCTCGAGATCCATGCTCACGGTCAAAAGCTGATAGCCGGTAAGCAGTCGAGGTCGGCCTTTGTAGCAGTAGGGATTTGATCGAATCTATCATTTTATTATTATTATTATATTACTAATAACGTGTGTACGTGGTTGGTTCAAAAACAAAAGGAGCATAGAAATGAAATTGCCAACCTGGTCCCTGACACGAGGATCTCTAAAGGCAGCATCTATGACATCAGGAGTGGGTATGATTTTCCAGGTTGGAATCAGACGGCTCAGCTTTCTCAGCACGTTTATCACCAATGGGTGTGGCCTCATATCATCTGCTATCTGTTTTTACAATTCCCAGTTACTATCATCATCAATCATCCATTTTATTACTACCCACTAATTAATTAATTAACATTCTATATATATATATATATAGAGAGAGAGAGAGAGAGAGAGAGAGAGAGAGAGAGAGAGACCTTACACATAGGTGCAACCAAAATGGCACCATCCCAGAAGTGAGGCATCTTCCTGTGCAACAGCAGAGCCACCGCTCCTCCCATGGATTCCCCCATCACGATCCTCAACTTGTTCCTATTCTCCTCCCTCTCTGCTCAACCCCACCCATATTCAAACAAATTTCATTCAACTCTATTATTTGATATGTTTGTTTCCCGATAAATTAATTAAATAAAACGAACAAACCAACTAACCGCAGATGGATGTGTAGTGATGAGAGCAGTCAGAAACAACATCATCAAAGCAGGGGACGAAGCCCTGAAGGCCAGATGATTTCCCATGTCCTTCATAGTCCATCCCATACACTCCATACCCTGCCTTTGCCAGCCTCGTTGCAGCACCTCTCATTGAGATGCTGCACTCCATGCCATACCCATGGCACAGCAAGATCAAAGCTTTTGCCTCGCTCTCTGCAGGCACCCATCTGCATGTGAAAAGCTTCATCCCCCTTGCATTCACTATGAATTCCTGTACTTATTTCCCAATAAATATATAAAATTAACTAACTAACTAACTAACTGGGTTGGGCTTATTATTGCATATTTCATCTACCAGAAACTTATAATTTCAGATTAATACAAATAAAAGAGTTGATCTAGCAGCTGGGACTAACCTCTTCATAGATGATACCTTCATCAGTTTCATGAGCCTGTTGTTATCAGCACCACAAAAACAAACAGATTCTGGTCACAGTCAAAATATACATATAAACACACAAACCTATATATATATGTATATACATATGTATGCAGTTAATTATATGGAAGATAGAGGGAGAGACCGGACAGACCATATGTATCTAAAAGTTGGATGGAATTGAAGCGGAAGAAGTTTTTGGGATCGACTGTTGCTGCTATGAGATTAGATGAAGGAAAGGAATTTGGATGTTGAAGTTGAAGAATCAGACTCTGATGGGTAGGTCGAGCACTTTCGGCTTGATTGGCTCTCTTCTTTCTTTTGCGGATACAAATGTATGTATGAATGATATAGACTTGGGTGCCACTTTCTCTGTGGGGCCAATAGCCTATGGTGGCATCCAATTTTGACCCATTTATTGCCTCCCCCTTAATCTTCTCTCCATTATCATGATTATTAGGACCCCCAAATTCAATCATGAGATAAGTCTTAACACATGTAGCAAAATATTTTATATAATTTCTCCATTGTTTGTATATACTGGCCGTCTACATTATTATATATGTTCATTCCTATTTGATAAATTTATTAAAAAAAAAAAATCTCAAAAATGACAAAAATGATTCAGTTGTTAAATACACGCAACTTGGGAGTGTTTATGACCTATGAGTTGAGTTAAATTTCTTTTTGATATGAAGTTAAAGTTAATCACCAAATTATATATAATTTTGGATTCAAAGTTAATTTAATTATAAAGTAGAATGTGATTGGGTTGACTCTTAGTTCTAAAATATGTATAATCATATAAAAAATTAGTACCTCAAAACTTGTGGCACATTAAAACATTAAAATTTATAGAGCTTATTTTATCATAAACCATAAATTAACACTTTCAAGATACATATACAACCAATGCAGCAGGAGTACTTCAAATCAAAATTATTCAATTTAACAATTAACGATTGACAGGGATTCTAAGGCTATGGCAAAATTTTAAAGGCTCTTTTAGAATGTCTTATTAGTTTGGCTTGGGTCTTTGGACCCAAGGATTAACCCATACTAGATCTAACGTCAATTGGAATTTGAAGTCAAATTTGGGGGGCAAAACAAAATTGACCCGTTCATCACTCCAATTTTTGTGTCTGTCCAAACGTATGACCACCTTTATATTTAATAGATAAAATAATTTTGTTATCATTCAAATATAATAATAGATTTATGACTGTGAAAGAGCCTTCTAAAATCTTCGAGAGACTTGTAAAATAATAGATAGTCAAAGGGTGAGGCGTGTCCCTCGCACTGGCCCTCTGATGCTTAACTCAACTTAGTCGAAAATCAAAACAGTATGCTATATTTGCAATAGAAGTGTAGTTCTAGTAGAGTTTCCATGTTAGAAGAGTGAGGGGTTAACTTTTATTTATAGAGGTTGGAGTTGATAGATGGGACAATATCCATATCTTTTGAGATTATCTATTTCGACTTTCTAGGCAAAGACTTCAGAGGTGAGTTGACATATTCTTGGCAAGACATAGTCTAGAGGGTCTCCAGAAGTGTTGTTACCAAAATACAACAATTGTATTTTGTAATGCAAGACGTGATGTGCGGTATTTGCCTGGCTTCGATCTGACGGTGGTAGGACATAGTCTAAAGGGGTCTTCGGAAGTGTTGTTACTAAAATACAACAATCATATTTTGTAATGCAAGACGTGACACGTGGTATCTTCTTGGCTTCGATTTGACAGTGCACTGTGTGTCTGGTGGATTGCTCTAGGAGGAACTCTCCCGGTGGAAATTGCTTCAGGAGGAAAAGGTCCTCTGGGAGGAACACCGACTCTCGGAGGAAAGGGTCATTCGAGAGGAAATTTGGCTCCTTGAGGAAAGGGTCCTTTGGGAGGAAAGCTGGCTTCGGGAGGAAAGGGTCCTGCAGGAGAAATGCCTACTCTGGGAAGAGAAGGGCTTCCAAGAGGAATGAGATTGCTCCGGGAAGAGAAAGGCTCCCGAGAGGAAATTCGATTGCTCTGGGTAGATTGTAGACATTCAAACAAGTTAGAAGGCATGTAGGAATTTCTCACCCTGTGTAGACCCTTCGATGCTTAAGTCATTATCAAGTAATGGAAAATGCTAAGAGTGGATTGTTGGGTCCCTTTCAGGTGGAATGTGTGTGAGGTAATTGGTATAAGTTGAAGAATAAATTGAGTAGAATGAGTGAGGTCATTTTTTACTGAAATTGGAAGATCCTTTCTTTGTTAAGAGGTAGGGTATTTATAGGTACGATTCTCAAGAATCTCGCGTGGGCCATGTGTCATGTTAGGAGGTCTTTAGTTATCTGATTGGTCCAGGTGAAATCTCCCCGGAGGATTATTTAAGCCTAGGAAATCCTCCAGGTAAAGGTGAGCCTCGTGATTAGTTGCCCAATGGGCAAGGTATAATATTGGTCATTTATTTTTTCTCTCAATTATTTCCTCTAGAAAAAAATTGGCCGCGTTTTGTCTTCTTTGGTCTGGATGAATTCCACCTAGAGCATAATGCTCTTCCGGGTGGACACTTGCTCGCATCCGATTTAGTCAGGAGGATGCTTCGGGTGGAAATCTATTCCACTTGGAGGAATTGGTACAACAATTGTCCCAACTCTTTTGTTTTACCTTTGGTAAAATCAAAGAGTAATTTTTCAAAATCCTTACAAAAATTATTCATTCTCTTTCTCTTCATTTTTTGCTACGAGTGGAATTTTTTTTCTACTCGTTGCATATACCACTTTTCACTTTTTAGGTGGAACTCGCCTATATACACTACATTTTACTGCGATCATTTCATTCTTTTACCAAACATTTACTACAAGAGCTAACTTTTTTCTTCCCGAAAGATTCAACTTTCCACCTGGAATAATTCGTATTACTCCTGATATAGGTGATTTCCCACCTAAAAGACTTCATACAACTTCTGCTTCCCTCTTGCTCTTCATGAAGGCTTATTTTTCCAGCTGGAGGAAATTATTTCTTCCCAAAAGGAATTATTTTCACTTGGAAGAAATTTCATTTCGTTAGGAAGACTTTGTACTCCTTGGAGGACACTTCCGGAGGAAATTTCATTTCACCTAGAAGACTTTGCACTCCTCGGTGGAGGGACGTGACCATTTCTATACCCTCTAGAAAACCCAACCCAAGGATCGTCTTTTCATAAACTCTCCACTCAAAGTCATCCACTTTGAGACAAGATGGCTCGTAATGAAATTGCCACATGGGAAATGGGTTTTGTATTGAGACTGATGCTCAAATGACGAAATTGTGGTGAAGCTTAACATTCTTGAACTCAAAGAACTCCATGAGCAACATTGAGAAACTATGGCTCTACTCCTACTGGAGGTTTAGTGAGCCTTCCAGACCTTTTTACCGAGGACAGGTCGAGGAGGACTGGCTAGGTTATCCATGTGGTAGAGCCTTCGAGGTGAGTGGGATCGTTTGCACCTCCCTCGTAGCCCCCAGCTCCTTTTGCAACCCATGTCCCTACAGAGGGATGGGCCACCTCCTCACAAAAGCAAGTGTCTCTTGAGGACTGGTTTATTTGGACTAGCTCAAAATTGACAAAGGTATGGGCGAGTTCTCACACTTGCTACAAGTTTTTCATCAGAATAGGTTCTCTAGTCTTGAAGGACCCTTGAAACTGTTGGAGCACCAGCTCAGAGTCATTGTGAGCCACAAACTTCTTTACTTCTAGCTTCTTAACTAAGTTCATGCTGGCTATGAGAGCTCCATACTCGGTGATATTATTGGATCTTGGAAAGTAAACTATAGTGAATATTCCAGGACCTTTTCTTCAGGAGAAATCAATACAACTGCTACCCCACTTCCTTTGGCATTCGTGGACCCATCTACGAGAAACATCCATTCAGCTATAGAAGTGTTACAAGATTCTGGAACATGTGTGCATTCAACAATGAAGTCAGTGAGAGCCTCCCCTTCAATAACCTTCCGAGGCTTGAAATGAATATCATACTTATTGAGTTATATCGCAGACTTCGTTAATTACCTAGAATACTCCGACCTTTTCTAGATTTGCTGTAATGGATGATTTGTCAAGACTGTAATGGTGCGAGCTTGAAAGTTGAAAGTAGGGCTTTAACTTTCTGGCTGTAGTTATAAGTGCTAGGGCTACCCTTTTAGCATATGGATAGTGGGACTCTGCACCTTGTAGCACCTTAGTCACATAATAGATTGGACAATCGATCCATTCCATCATTTTTATTAGCATTGCACTGTCTGTTTGATGATTGACTCCCAAATATAGATAGAAGGGCTCCCTTATAACGCCCCGCTTTTCCTAAGCGTGTGTTAAAAGACTTATGATTTCGGGGATATATATATATTTTCAACATAAACTCAACATAAATTGTTCTTAGACAATCCTGTTAAACCGTCTCAGCGTATCAAACTTAGATTCATTAAGCTAAGATAGGTAACACCATTTCAAATGTGGAAGCTAGATTGAAACCTCAAATACAATAAAATCGAAACCGCTTTATTCATAATATGACAGCCGTACCATTGTTTTAACATGACATCATCAAAATATAATACATCATAAACCAAAAGTCATCCTATGAACCATCCACAAATAACCGCTACTCCATGGCAACTCTTTTCCCTTTGGTGTCATTGCCTTCACTTAGAAGGTTTGAATATTCTAGGGATAAAGTCCAAAATTAGATGTTAAATCATCTAAGCGAGAGTTCAAAGCATTTTCATGAATGTATGCAAGACATGAAACAAAACTGACATATCCTTGACAAGTCCCATCCCAAGAGAATCCCACAACATCACTTAACCCTAATCGGGAAAAATGCAATCTCTTTAAAGGTAACACAACCACATCGACACATTGGCATAATACAGTCATAGCTTAAGAGAGCAACATCAATGCATGAACCTAGGTATCACCCCACTATCATGTCAGGCATTATGTTCCTACTCAAAAGCATATCAGATCTCGTCAACTCAAGCCCTGGCTACAAGATGATCAACACTATCCTTGAGAATCCATATTCATCTCGGAAACAATATTATAGCTCAAAGGCACCTAGGGTTGTGTCCACTAGCAGTCCCCCACTCGAGTCGATTCGGGGAGGTATCCACTCTCAGCCTTGCCACTTGTTGATTGCTAGGGTGGTGTCCACTTTCAACCGCCATCACAAGTAGGCATTTTCTCTTGGCACTCTTCCCTAGTGCTATCACTCAAGTGTCGCATCATAAGTTGACATTCCACGTTCCACATGAACAACACAAAAACATGCTAATGCCACATACCATGACTCGATGCATCATATAAAATAACATTTCATGTACATAATTTATCGCACAAAATTCAATGCGCATGCATAAAACTTTTCGAGACAAACTTCCCACATGAACAACCACCATAGATTAAAACCATTCACATGCAACAAAACCCTTTGCATGCAATTAAATCAAGTTTAGGTAGAATTAAACCAAGTACTTAGGGTAGAACCACTCACAATAAACCAAGTTTTTAAGTAAGAACACTCACCTCGAACAATTTTAGGATGCCTCGATATACGTGCCGACCTCGAATGTCGTGCCAAGCCTTAAACAACCATACTATTGCTCAATATCGAGCCTCAATGTACCCTAGAGATCATATTTATTTAAAGGAACATCAAAATCCATTTTCTCAATTTCTTCATAATTTTCACCTATTATCTTCCTATTTTCCCTTGAAAATTCTAAAATAAATACTTTCTCAAGTATTTTCCCGAATTTCTCAACACTATAATTCATAAAATAAATTTAGAAAAATAAAAGAAAAAATTCAAGAATTACCCCTTGTCTCACGAGCCTAGCGCATGTCTGAGAGTGAAGGATGGCACGTGCAACGCATGCGTCGATCGTCTTCTTCGGCTTCGGTCGCTCGTGATTGCTCCAATGGTCGATCTGATCACACCCCCTTGAAGCTCTCCCTCAGTCGATCCTAGTGATACCTTTCTTGGCCCAAAAACACCATCGGAAGCCCTCCCAATGGCCAGTTACAGGTTCGGTTTCCATGATCGTTCATTTTTCCGACCAACTCTCGAAAGCACTCTCAAAACTTGATGAAACCTCTCAAAAATCTCCAAAATTTATCCTCTTGACACAAGAATCAAAAGTCCTCTAAGTAATCCTTCAAAAATGCTCCAAAATACAGCCAATTTGATGCCCCAAAACTCGAAACCCTCGGCCTTATTTTATAGCCAAAACTCGGTCTTCATTTGGCCAATCAACGGCCAAGCTTGACCCCTGAGCCTCGGCCTAGGCCTTGCTGGCCCTAGGCAGCCTTGCCTTGCCTAGAAATAGCCTTCCTCGGCCAAAATTGGCGATGGGACAGCCACCGCCCATGGCAGTGTTCACACTGCAAGTTTCATTTATTACACTTTCACTCCCTCTCAATTTTCTTTTGCATTTTGGCCCTTTCCTTGAAGCCCCTGATTTATCCAACAATGCTACTAGGTCCCACAAGTTCGAGGATCTTCATTTCACCCCCAAAAACCTAGAAAAATTACCTTTTTTGACCTTCCTCGGGCAAAACTAAAAAATTACACCTAAGCCCAAATAAACGATTTGACCATAAATCCTTCTATTTCAACTCTAAACCACTTCAGGGTTGTTCTATTTATAAAATCAAAGTCTCGTAAAGGTTTCAATAACTTCCCAGAAGTCTCCTATGATTCGACTTTTCAGCATGAGTTACAGTTGTATCAAAAACTGTTGCTAATCTGATTTCTTTTGATGCCATAAGTCACGTCTTGAAATGCTCATAAATACCATCTCATTTTTCTTAGACATCTAGGTTCTAGAGCACTCTCTTAAGTTGATTCGGTAACTCAAAACTATAAAAATTACACTATTACCCCCAAATCTTTTGAAAATTTCTCTTACAGAACTTCCTTTAAAACCTCAAGGATTTCTCGGGTGTTTCATCCCTAGTATTAAGTCAGGTCAATAGGGGTATTTTTTTGAGATATGTGTTTTAAGGCTTGAAAAGTTTCTTCATATTCCTTAATTCCATTGAAAGTTCTTGTCCCCTTTTAGAGCATGGAAGAAGCGGAGGCTTCTTTCGATCGATTTTGAAAGGAATCATGCCAGGGCTGCCAGGCACCTTATTAATTGCTGCATTTTTTTAACAGATGAAGAGGGCTGCATATCCATAATGACCTAAACCTTCTTGGGTTTGGCTTCTATCCCTCGGTGTGTAATCATGTATCCCAAAAACTTTCCTGACCGAACTCCAGAAGTGCATTTGTTGGGATTCAAACACATATTATTTTTTTTGAAACACAGAGAAGACTTGAGACAACTTTGTGATGTGAGATTCATCTTGTTTACTTTTAATGATCGTATTGTCCACATATGCCTCCATCACTCTCCCTAATAGATCTTTGAAAACCTTGTTCACCATCCTCTGACATGTGGCTCCCACATTTTTCAACTAGAATGGCATCACTTGGTAGCAATAAGTCTCTTTTTCAGTTATGAAAGCAGTTTTCTTAGCATATGGAAAGTACAATTTGATCAGGTGATATTCGAAGAAAGCATCAAGAAAAGTCAGCATTGCATATCCGAATGTATCATCAACAAGGTGATCAATTCTCAATAAGGGATAAGAGTCTTTGAGGCAAGATTTGTAGGGTCAATGAAATCGATGCACACCTGCCATTTGCTGTTAGGCTTTTTTACCATAACCATATTAGCTAACCATTCTGTGTAAAGCACTTCTCAGATGAAGCCTGCCTCTAGGAGTTTTTCAACCTTTTCTTCCAAATATTTGAGTTGATCTGGAGTTATATGTCTTTTCTTCTCCTTCACTAGCTTAGTGCCTTCTTGTACATTCAAGTGGTGAGAGATAACTACTGGATCTATCCTAGGCATGTCGGTGAGTGAGGGCAAATATGTCCACATGAGATCATGAGCATTTGATGATCTTCTCCTTCTTATGCTCAACCAACTAGCTCCCTATATATACCAACCTTTCTTTATTGCTGTCATTAATGGTAATGCCTCGAGGGTTTCGATAGGCTAAGGTTTAGTAGTGTTAAGAGCTTGTCCATTGATCATTAATGTCTCCTCTAAGTTCACCTCCCCTTGCCCTTGGCGTTTTTTGTTAAGCTCACATAGAATACTCGCGCCTTTTTTTGATCTCCTCGAACTTGGCCAACTCCTTAGGGTGTGGGGAATTTCATTAACAAGTAACCGAGTGATATGATTGCCCTTATGTTGTTAATAGTGTGTTCTGACCACCATGAAGTTAACTTGCCGGGTAACACTTCAGGGCTACTTTCCTAAGGTAATCGACAATTGCACTAATCTAACCATAGGTACGACCTCTCCCATAAAACTGTATAAGGGAGATACACTACAAAAAAATAGGTTTTTTGCGGCGGTTTTTCAACCGTAGCAAAATATGTATTTTACGGCGGTTTATCCAATATTTTGCGACGGTTTCGAAAAGTCGCAACAAAATTAATTAATTAAAATTATAAAATTAAATTTAGCAGTGGTTTTAAAAAACCACTGTTAAACTCAATAATAAAAAAATAAAAAAGTTAAATTTAGCGACGATTTTTAAAAACCGCTGCGAAATTTAATGATAAAAAATTAAAAATTAAATTTCGCGGCGGTTTTAGAAAATCGCCGCAAAATTCAATAATAAAAAAAATCAAAAATTAAATTTAGCGGCGGTTTTGTAAAAACCGTAGCAAAATTAAATAATAAAAAATAAAAAAATTAAATCTAGCGGTAGTTTCGTCGAAATCGTCGCAAAATTAAATAATAAAAAAAATCAAAAGTTAAATTTCGCGGCGATTTTTAAAAATCGCCACAAAATTCAATGATAAAAAAATCAAAAAATAAATTTATGAATAAAAAATAAATAATTTCAAAATTCAATAATAAAAAATTTTTTCAATTAATAAAAAATTAAATTTCAAAAAAAATTAATAATTTCAAAATAAATTAAAATTAAATTTTACAAAATAATCTGAAATTTTTTATTTTTTAATCAATTAATTTATTTATATCAATTAATTTATTTAATTTCATTCAATTAAATTAAATAATTTATTTATTTTAAATTTATCAATTAATTTATTTATTTTAAATTAATTAATCAATTAATTTATTTTATTTAATTAATTGGTTTAAAACATTTTATGTTCAATTAATTAAGTTAATATGTTAACTCTTTTTTAGGTGTTTTGAAAGTTCAATTAATTAATTTAATTTAATTCAATTCAATTAAAAATAAAATTATTTTTTTATTTTATTTAATTTGGAGCTAAGTGTAATTTGAAAAACTTGAGTTTGTGGGTGCAAAGTGAATTATGAAAAATAGTAGTTCGATTGCTTTATAATTAATATGCGCGAGTATATTACAAGGCGGCTTTGCAGATCAGCTGGCTTTGCGCGCGTACGCGCGTAAGGGTGGTCACGGGATCGACACTTGGGGATTACAATTGCTGGAATTTATTCCAGCAGGCGCGGGCGGGCGTGCGCATGGCCAGGGGTCGCGGCACAATGGGTGCGTAGGGGCGGGGGCTGGCGTGCGCTTGCTTTTGTCTTGCATGCGGTAAATAGCAGCGGTTTCAAAACCGTAGCAAAAAATTAAAAAAAATCGCCGTTTAATTATTTTTGATAATTAAATTTAATATTAAATTAAATAATTTAATATTAAATTCAATTAAATTTAGCGGAGGTTTTAAAACTGCTGCTAAATTTAAAAAACCGCTGCTAATTGCGGCGATTTTCAAATTGCCACTGAAAATAGCACTTAGCAGCGGTTATACCAGCAGTTGATAAAAATCGTCGCTAAATGCTGCACGACAGCTATATCAGCGACTGTTTTCAAAACCGCCTCTAAATCCCTTTGCGGCGGTTAAAAACCACTGCTAAAAATCATTTTTTTTGTAGTGATAAAATAGTCTTCAATTGGTCATGGGTGATGTGCATTCACTCAAAATAGTTCCAGTACAGGAGGTTGACCGAACTTCTACTGTCGATTATATAATTTGTTCAATGGGATGTTTGGCGATTACTGTTGAGATCATGAGAGGGTCATCATGGGGCATCAACACTTCTTCTTCATCATCTGGGGTAAAAATTATGGGATCCTTGTCTTCCTCAACCCAAGAGATTGAATCTACATGCAACGCCTGATGGGCATAAGCTTTTTTCTCGTTGTTGATGAATCCCCAATTATATTTTTGCCCCTCGAGATCATATGAATTCTCTACATGGTAGGCTTATTGTCATTCCTCTCGAGGGTCATAGTGGTTTCATTCCTCCTCTAATCTCCTTCCCCTTTTTTGTTTGAAGGATTTTGATAATTTCGGCCTCTTTGGTTGCCTTGCCTTGGTTTCGTATGAGTGTTGAGCTTAATGATATAATCATGTTTGTTATTTAAATGATCATATCTTCATTCACAACTCTCCATTTATATATGAATGAATCCCTAGATTTCTTGATGATCTTTACTCTTAAGTTGTTAAGAATATGTGACAAAAATCTATAACACATGATTTCTTAAAGGTATTCCTAGTTCTAAGATTTCTTTGAAGGAGGCTAAGATTAATTGTTTATGGACTAAGACATGGGCTACTACCTTTAATTAATATGAGATATTAATGATAAAAAATGGTGAGTCACATGCCATATTGCGTAAAATGTAGATAGTAGATATGTGAGTTGGTGCAAGTTGTACTGTTATTGTATGTCCTATGAGTCAAGTGTGGTGAGCTCATAAATGATACACTAAGATGCAAGTCAATGTCAACTTCATGAACCAATAATGTCAACTTCATGAACCAATAGTGTGGTGGTTTGGTGATAGATACACAATGATTGTTACAATGATAAAATAAATTAGGCATGATTCATCCTTTGTACTAATTGATGAAATTCCCTCTTCAACAAGTGGTGCTAGCTACCCATGGAGCATAACACGTACGTAATTCAATTAACTTTTAAGTACAAAAGAAATAAAAACCATAAGAAAGAAAAGATAGATGTGTATATAAGTGGTAAAGTCTCTTTCTTAATTAATCTGCTTTTATAGGCATGTTGGTTTGTGCTCGAAGCTAATGTTTGAATTTAGTTTATCGTTTTGGGACGAAAAACAAAGAGGGAAAACAGACAAGTGAAAACATGACAAGTTTAACAAGTGGTTTCATCAAGCTTTAAAAGAAAAAAAGTAGTTTAATTAAGAGAATTTGTTGATATTGGCTGAGCATGAGCTATACCTAATCTGGAGGTTTATTGCCTAGCTAGCTAGGTTGATCCAACCATACTTTTCCATGTAAGGGTTGGTTAAGTTGTTTGTAGGGTATTCGGATAAGCAATCCTTCCAAATATTGTTGGCGTCCTCCTGCAGATCCCTCATAACCTCCCACAAACAGCTATTGCATTTGAAGCCTGACCCAAAACTTATCATCAAAACCCTATCACCCTTCTTCAGCTTCTTCTTCGCTTCGATGTAACCCAACACATACCAGAGGCTGCTTGCTGAAGTGTTACCAAATCTGTGAAGCGTCATCCTTACTGGCTCTACATCTTCCTCACTGAGCTTCAAGCTCTTCTTTATCGCATCGATCACTGCAGCCCCACCTGGGTGCAAGCAGAAGTGATCAATCCCAGCCTTGAAATTGACCGCCGCGGTTTTGCTAATTCCACCTTCCTTTTTTTCCAAAATTCTGCGTGAAACCAAGTACCGAAGTAATTCCTTTACCGGCATCACTTTTGGATATAGATCTCTCACGTTCTGGGTGAAAGCTCGGCTGGCTGAGCTTGGAAGGTTCTTCCCAAGGTAAAAACCAAGCCGGCCATGCTCATCCTCTTTTTGCATGCAAGATTTATACGCTTCATCGCATGATCCCAGGTGGGTTCGAAACAAGCCCTTCAGTCTTAGCTTTGCATGGCGTTCCAGAGCTTTGTTGTTTGACAAGAGGATCGAACAGCCGCCTGATCGGAACAGACAATTGGAGAGAATCATCGACTTGTCCTTGCCGGAATACCAATTCGGGGCTATGGATTCTGAGGTTACAACAATAGCGAAATTAGGTTTATTGAGAGATCGGAAGATGCTACGAACGAGATCAATGGATATGAGGCTAGCGCTGCAACCCATTCCTGAGAGACTGAAGGACTTGACATCCTCTCTCATCTTGTAATGGTTGATGATTCTGGAGGTTAAAGAAGGTACTGTGGCGAGCATCGACACATTCACAACAAGAACATCTATCTCTGATGGAGAAACCCCCGAGTTGTGAAAGAGCTTGTCGAGTGTGGCGAAGAAGAACTCGTCCATCTCAGATATGGCGTCTCGCAGAGAAGGCATCTCTTCGCGGCCGGCGATGATGTTTCTGGGGCCGTAGGTTTGTTCGCCCATGCCGGAGCTGACAATGGCTCGCAAGAGAAATCTGTGCTCTTCAAGGCCGAGGTTGCGGTTGCGTTTTATGATGTCGCCGGCAAGTTCTGTGCTGATCTGGCGGTCGTGGGAGGGTTTGAAGCACTCATAGTGGAGAATGTAGCAGCAGCCATGGCTGGTCCTGCGAAGAGCGAGGTTGCAGAGGAAGAAGATAATGTATGAGACGAGGAGTTTTAATACGAGCAGAATTAGGAGATCCATATGAGAGAGAGAGAGAGAAGGGGCGGGGGGGAGGAGGAGGGAGAGGTGTGTTCTTATGAGTTTTAACTTCACGCTTCTATATAGGCACAAGAGATGAAAATCAGAATCCCATACCAGAGACAGAGAGAGAGAGAGAGAGAGAGAGAGAGACATCTATTATGCATGAGTTTTCTGTTAGGAAACGTTTGGAGCTAGCATTTCCAACAAATTAAGCAGAAAACAAAGCACAGTTCACTTTCGAAAGGCTTATAAAAGTTTATCTAAAAACAAAACCAAAAAGTTAGGGGTCTTTAAAAAAAATAATTAGGTTGCGTTTTCTTTATTTTTTAATTTTTAATTTTTAATTTTAAGTTTTAAATTTATTTTCTATTTTATATTTTAGTAATCTATTTTTAAAAAATTAAAAATGCGTTCTCTTTTCTATTTTGAAAAACTATTTTTTAAAACAAAAAAAATTAAAAAATATGTTCTTTTTGAAATTTTGAAAATAATTTTTTAATAATATTTTATTAAATAAATTTAATTATCCAAAAATTAAAACTATTTAATTTTGAATAAATAAATAAATTAGCTTGAAAAAAAATAAATAAATAAATTAAAACTATTTAGTTTTAATTTAAATAAATAAATTAAAACTATTTATTATTCAAAATAAATTAATTTTGAATAATAAATAAATAAACTATTTAATTTTTTTCTTTTCTTTTTTAGAGCCAAAACATGGAAAATAGATTGTGTTTTTCATTGATGTACTCGGAAAGATGAAGGCAGACAAAGCGGCAGCAAAGAAACAAAAAAGACCCCCTTGGCTGGGCCAAGGGGGCCATGCCGAGTGACCAAGCCGAGTGGCTTGGCCTAATGGCCAAGGCCACTCGGCATGGCCGAGTGGCTTTGGCCAAATAGCCAAGGCCACTCGGCCACTCGACGCAAGCGAGTGGCCACCACTCGACTTGACCGAGTGGCCAAGGCCACTCGGCCACTAGTGAGAAAGACCCCACCCGAGTGGGGGTCACTCGACATCGCCAGAAGACTCTTCGTGATCCAGCCCATGGGCCCCGAGAATTCCAAAACGGGCCCCGAGATTCCCTCCGAAAATCTCGCGAGTTCTCTCTCTCTCCTCCACTATAAATACAAGACCCAATTTTCATCACGAGGTACGCTATTTTGAGCATTTGCAGTACAATTTCACATTTTCTCTCGAGATCTAATTTAAGCATCGAAGGGTTTGCGCGGCGACCCCCACCCGCGCCCTAACGGTGCTCTCGTTTTGTAGGCCACTCGTCACTTGAAGGCCTCTCGTCACTCCAAGGTCACTCGTCACTTGAAGGCCACTCGTCACTCCAAGGCCACTCGTCACTTGAAGGCCACTCGTCACTTGAAGGCCACTCGTCACTTTTAAGCCACCAGATCACCACGAGGCCACCAGATCACCACAAGGCCACCAGATCACTTTTGGCCACCAGATCATCTTGAGGCCACCCGATCAATTTGAGACCACCAGATCATCAGCCCCCAAGATCATCAACCTATCAGACCATCAGCTCCGTCGGTTCACCAGACTTGGAACTCCATCAGATCCAATTCCTCGTCCGGATTTTTATCAGTGAAGGCACAACTTCCGAGACTCTTGCGTCTATACTCAATTAAAATAGATTGTTGTATTTTGGCAACAACAATTGGCGCCGTCTGTGGGAAACGCAAGACAAAAAGTCAACTTAAGAATGGCAAACACCCGTGGACACCGACGAACTCTCTCTCAAGGCGTAGAAACACGCCTACCACCACGAAACACTCAGTAACAGGGAGCACCTCCTCCCCCACATAATGCTCAACCTGAAAGAGACGACCACTCCATCCCGCAGATGGGGAACCAAACAGTCCCATCGCCACTACTTATCAGCTCAAGGCCACATCCTACTGATTAAGCTGGGGCTTCACGACAGCCATCACATACGGTACCGTGGGAAGAGTATGAAGCATTGAGACAACAACACGTTGAGGGCATGCAAGCACTTCGAGACATGGCTGGTATCCTCCAAGGTATGATGCCTGTAGGGACGTTACCTGATACTCTGAAAAAGTTTATGCCATCCCCAGAACCTCAACCTGAAGTAGGGGCCGATTCCTACCAAGAAGCTACTCCCGATTCTCATTCTCGATCTGCGCCAAGACGAGAGGGTAGGTCTAGGTCACCACCTCCAAGGAAAAACCCTCATTCCGTACCGCGAAGAAATGATAACCCCAGAATGGAAAACAGGACTAAAAGCCCTCAAAGACGAAGGTATCATGAAACAGTGGGCAGTACCCCAACAAGACATGACAATCAGACAACAGCTACTATGAGGGATGATATGAAACGAGTAGTAGAAGAAGTGCTTGAACGGAAAAAGTTGATCCCTGCAACAGATGACCACCAACGAAGAAAAAGTCCTTTTACGACAGATATATTGGAGAGGCCGCTGCCTCGAAAATTCAAAATGCCACAAATCACCCTCTACTCCGGAAAAGATGACCCATATGATCATGTTCAGAACTATGAGTCACTAATGATGTTGCATGGATGGGATGACGACATAATGTGTCGAGCATTTTCCTTAACACTGTCAGGACATGCTCGAACATGGTTTAACAGTCTTTCAGAATCCTCTATTTCCTCATTTGGGCATCTTAGGACAGAGTTTACCAAAGCTTTTGTGATCAACAGTCGAAGGAAAAAGGATGCCACCTATTTGCTCAGTATACGACAAGGGAATAAGGAATCTTTACGACAATTTGTGGATAGATTTCGTAATGCCACCCTTGAAATCCCCGACTTGCCGGCCCAAGTGGCAGTATCTACCATGCTCCAAGGGACGCGCCTCGCCTCTCTACAAGAGTCACTTTCCTTAGATCCCCCAACATCCCTAGCCGATCTATTTGTCAGAGCAAACAGGTATATCCTCCACACTGAAATTATGAGGAATGTGGTAGGGAATGAAGACAAAGAAAAAAAGAGAAAGGAGCGAGAAGGGGAAGAAGAGTCTATCCGACGACAAGAAAGAGTTAGGCGTCCAGATGTACCTAAACCTCTCTTTAATCATTACACTCGGCTTCTACAGCCCCGATCAACTATATTAGCTGCAGTTGAGGGAGAAGGACTCCTTAAACTACCCCGCAGAGTTGACCGACCTATGGGAAAAAATCAAGGAGAATATTGCAGGTATCACCGAACTAGGGGGCATTCCACTGATCATTGCCGAGAACTGAAGAACCAGATTGAGATACTCATCCGTGAAGGGCACTTACAAAGGTATGTGAGAAAGGAAGAAGAAGAAGAAGAAAACAGGGAACCCCGACAAAGGGAAGACAGGCGTGATGGACATGAAAGTCCAAACGCAAGGCAACAAGAGAGAGGAAGAGATCATCGACAAGATACTCGTGTAGACAATGAGCCGACTCGACAGGCCATTCACGTTATTTCAGGGGGGGAAACCCTAGGAGGAGACACATCAACCTCCCGAAAGGCATATGCACGTCAAGCCTACCAAGTTAACTCAGTAATGGAGATAAGAGACGATGAAGAGCCTATCACCTTTGCCCTAGCTGATCGAGGCGATATAATACTCTCACATGATGATCCCATGGTTATCTCAGCAGTCGTGGCCAAGCACCCCATCAGCAGAATTTTAGTGGATAGTGGTAGTTCTGTCAATCTGATTTACTGGAACTGCTTTGAACAAATGCATTTATCCCATGATCGATTGAAGAAAGTATCCTCACCTCTGTATAGCTTTACTGGAGAAGCGGTACCAGTTGCGGGATCTATTCAACTACCTATCACGTTAGGTGAAGACCCCCAACTTGTAACTCGACAAGCGAATTTTATGGTGGTCAAAACTTCCTCGGCGGCATACAATATGATCTTGGGACGTCCATTACTTAACGATTTAAGGGCCATGGTATCCTCCTGCTACCTATTGATGAAATTCCCTACACCCACTGGGGTCGAACAGGTTAGGGGAGATCAAAAGAAGGCACGAACTTGCTATGTGTCATCTACAAAAGGGAAAAGAGCTGAAGAAACCTTATCCATAGCCGAGAAAGCTATACATAAATCCTTGGAGGAAGGAGCTGCATGTAAACCTCAACCTGTTGAAGAATTAGAAGTAATACACCTGAGTGAATCAGATTCTGAGAAAGTGGCATATGTGGGATCGCAGCTTCCGGAACGTGTGAAAAAAGAAATCACCAGGTGCCTGCGAGAAAATTCAGACGTGTTCGCTTGGAAACCGAAAGATATGCCAGGGATCAGTCCCGAAGTAATCTGCCATCACTTGAATGTGGATCCCCACTTTAAACCAGTCCGACAAAAGAAGCGAAACATTGCCCCTGATAGACTACATGCACTAGAAGAGGAGGTTGACAAACTACTAAAGGCAGGTTTCATTCGAGAAGTATTGTATCCAGAATGATTGGCCAATGTTGTTATGGTCCCAAAACCCAATGGAAAATGGCGTGTTTGTGTGGATTTCACCAATCTCAATAAGGCGTGCCCCAAAGACTCTTACCCGCTACCACGGATCGACCGCCTTGTGGACGAAACATCTGGATACCAGTTTTTAAGCTTTTTGGATGCATTCTCAGGGTACCATCAAATCAGGATGTACCCTCCAGACCAGGAAAAGACGTCATTCATCACTGAAAAGGGGACATACTGCTACCAAGTTATGCCTTTTGGACTTAAGAATGCTGGAGCCACTTATCAGCGCATGGTGAATAAGGTCTTTAAAAAACTGCTGGGCGACACAATGGAAGCCTATGTTGATGACATGATAGTGAAAAGTTGAGAAAATGAATCCCATGTAGAAAAGCTAACGCGGGTGCTTGGGGTCTTTAAGCAATACAACATGCGGTTAAATCCAGCGAAGTGTGCATTTGGAGTACAGTCGGAAAAATTCTTAGGATACATGATCACACAAAGAGGAATCGAGGCTAACCCTGAGAAAATTCAAGCAATATTGGATATGGAACTACCCGCGTCAACTAAAGAAGTTCAGCTATTGACAGGGCGAATGGCAGCCCTGGGACGCTTTCTCTCCAAGTCAGCCGAAAGAGAGCTGCCCTTCTTGCGAACATTAAGAGCAGGGAAAAAGTTTGAGTGGACAGAACAGTGTCAAAAATCATTTGAGGCATTAAAAGAATATTTGAAAGGAGTTCCCCTGTTAACATGACCGGAGACTGGAGAGACGTTATACTTGTATTTGGGGATCAGTGATGAAGCCATCAGTGCAGTATTAATCAGGAAAGAGGGACAGGTGGATCGACCAATATATTATGTCAGCAAGGTATTACAAGGCCCCGAAACACGTTACCCCGTGGCAGAAAAAATGGCATTGGCCCTACTAAATGTATCCAGGAAGTTGAGGCCATACTTTCAGGCCCATTCGATTATCGTACTTACAGATCAGCCTTTGCGAAGTATTTTACAAAAACCCGAATGTTCAGGTCGCCTTACCAAATGGTCCATTGAGTTAAGCGAATATGATATCCAATATCAACCTCGACAAGCTATAAAAGGACAGGCACTGGCTGACTTTATTGTGGAATGCACTCACTCTAGTAAAGCAGGAGAAAACAAGCAAGCAGTATGGTTGTTATTTGTTGATGGAGCATCTGGTTCACAAGGAAGCGGAGCGGGAATAGTACTAGTATCCCCTGAAGGAGAAATGATGGAATATTCTCTGCGATTTTCTTTTTCAAGTACCAACAATGTAGCTGAATATGAAGCCTTAATCGCCGGAATGAGGATAGCAAAGAAATTGGAGGTAACACGATTAGTTGCCCATAGTGATTCTCAATTAATTGTGCAGCAATTTCAGGGACAATTCGAAACCAGAGAACAAATAATGGCTCAGTACTTGCGTAAAGTCAAAGACCTGGCCCAAACATTCCAGAGCTTCGAATTAACACAAATAAACAGGTCTCTTAATGGGCACGCTGATGCCTTATCTAAATTAGCATCCACCAGAGAAATAACAGGAAGAGCAGTATTCGTGGAAATGCTACACCAACCAAGTATTGAAGAAAAAGAAGTATTGTGCATTGAGACGAGGACAGACTGGAGATCTCCCTTCTATCGTTATCTCACTAACAATGAATTGCCAGACGACCCACAAGAAACGAGAAGGCTTAAGATGTGGGCTTCAAGATTTACTATCATAGATGGGATGTTATATAAGAGAGCTTACACTACACCTCTTCTCAAATGTCTTGGCCCTCAAGAGGCCGAATATATCCTAGCAGAAGCTCATAGTGGAATGTGTGGGGAACATCTGGGAGCAAGAGCTCTGGCAACCAAAATATTAAGAGCTGGTTTCTTTTGGCCCACACTAAGGTCAGAAACGCTAAAGAAAGTCAAGGCATGTGACAAATGCCAACGACATGCTCCAGTCCAATCTGCCCCGATATCCCAGCTGCAGCTTGCGTTCCAACCTATACCCTTCGCTCAGTGGGGCTTGGATATTTTGGGACCTTTCCCTCAAGCGCCCGGGCAAAGAAAGTTTTTAATAGTAGCTACTGACTATTTCACCAAATGGATTGAAGCTGAACCGTTGGCCACTATTACAGCACGAAAAGTAGAAGCGATGGTTTGGAAAGACATTGTTTGCCGATTTGGAATACCCAGAATCATCGTCACAGATCATGGGAAACAATTCGATTGTGACTCTTTTAAAAAATTTTGTGACAATCTAGGGATTCAACTAAGATTCGCCTCGGTGGCATACCCCCAAGCCAATGGACAAGCTGAGGTCAATAACCGAACCATATTACATGGCTTAAAAACTCGACTTGAAAGAGCCAGAGGCACATGGGCAGATGAGCTACCCACCATTTTATGGGCTTATCGGACGACTAGTAGAGTCGCTACTGGAGAAACTCCATTCAATCTTGTATATGGGACAGAAGCCTTAATCCCCATAGAAATTTCAGCGAAGTCCCCAAGGTTAATGGCATATGAAGAGGAGGATGGTGTGAGGAATTCTAAAGCATTGCGAGAAAATTTTGATCTGATAGAAGAGCAGAGAGATAACGCTGCCATGAAGATAGCCGCATATCAGAGAAGAATAGCCAGTTATTTCAATTCTCGGGTTAAGAATAGACCCATGAAAGAAGGAGATTTAGTACTTCGGAGATCTGTCGTAACCAACGCACTAAGGGAAGATGGAAAGCTACGAGCCAATTGGGAAGGACCATATCGTATCCTAAAGCTGATCGGACCCAACACTTGCATTTTACAAACTCTTGAAGGAGACACCATGGGAAAAACATGGAATCTGAATTATCTGAAATTGTATACAAACGATGTACCTGAGCAACTATCTGCAATAATATAAAGTCCTGAACAGGACCGTGGACGTAGGCACACTTTGCCGAACCACGTAAAAAATGCTTGTGTCTGTATGAATGCCATTTTATTTTTGCAGAAATGCGATCGAGCCCGTTGTCCCGCCTATGGCCCGGCAATGAGGTAAAATTCGATCAAGCCCGTTGCCCCGCCTACGGCCCGGCAACGAGGTCAAAACGCGATCGAGCCCGTTGTCCCGCCTATGGCCCGGCAACGAGGTAAAATTCGATCAAGCCTGTTGCCCCGCCTACGGCCCGGCAACGAGGTCAAAACGCAATCGAGCCCATTGTCCCGCCTATGGCCCGGCAACGAGGTAAAATTCGATCATGTCTGTTGCCCCGCCTACGGCCCGGCAACGAGGTCAAAACGCGATCGAGCCCGTTGTCCCGCCTATGGCCCGGCAACGAGGTAAAATTCGATCAAGCCCGTTGTCCCGCCTACGGCCCGGCAACGAGGTCAAAACGCAATCAAGCCCGTTGTCCCGCGTATGGCCCGGCAACGAGGTAAAATTCGATCAAGCCCGTTGCCCCGCCTACGGCCCGGCAACGAGGTCAAAATGCGATCGAGCCCGTTGTCCCGCCTATGGCCCGGTAACGAGGTAAAATTCGATCAAGCCCGTTGCCCCGCCTACGGCCCGGCAACGAGGTCAAACGCGATCGAGCCCGTTGTCCCGCCTATGGCCCGGCAACAAGGTAAAATTCGATCAAGCCCGTTGCCCCGCCTATGGCCCGGCAACGAGGTCAAACGCAATCGAGCCCGTTGTCCCGCCTATGGCCCGGCAACGAGGTAAAATTCGATCAAGCTCGTTGCCCCGCCTATGACCCAGCGACGAGATAAAATTCGATCAAACCCGTTGCCCCGCTTACAGCCCGACAACGAGAAAAAATACTCTCAAGATCAACACATTGTGCATAATTCAAAAACGAAAGAGAGGTCTTGGCTTCATATCAGAGACGACAGCCAGGGATAACTAGCGGCGGCAATGAAAGAGTAAATCAAGCAATAAAAGAACAAGGCACGTCGGATAGGACCAAGAAGAAAATATTTCATTGATAAGGCATAGTTCTCTTACAAAAAAAAAAAAAAAAAAAAAGAGAGCAGCAGCAATAGCAAAAAGCGAACTACAATGAGGACCTACTCACGGGAACGAGATCTGCGAGACGAACGCCGAGTAGATCCAACAGGAACCTCAGGAGATGCTGTGGGAAGTTCCCCTTCCTCAGCCTCGGCCGTATGAGGAAAGTCTTCAACAATTGCACCTGAAGCTTCTCCAACGACTCCGGGATCGGCCGTCGCGCTTCCTTCCCCACTCTTAAAAGGAAATGGATCCCAGGGGCCCGTCAAATTATCCAAATCGTCCACCAAGTAAGAGTCTAAATAAGAAGAAGGACTCAGGGGCTCATTTGGTTCATACTGACGCCAATCCACTTCATGAGAATCCTCAACCTCGGGGGTAAGAAAAAGTTCAGGAAAACTCTCTCCTGGGCGCTGAGATTCCAGATGGGTGCGAGCAAGGTAAAACCCATATTTCAGGAAGCCTGAAGCATATTTTCCCTTCCTATCTTGACAATTTATCGAGAGACGATATTCCTTCACTGCTTGAGCTCGAATCTCCCGGGCATCCCTACGGCTTATCTTCAGTTCAGACAGGCGTAAGGAGTGCTCTTGCACGAGCGCTTCGTGTCGCGCCGCCAACTCCATATTCTTTTGCTCTTCAGCTCCAAGCTTAGAGCGTAAATCTTGATTCTCCTTGTGAAGGCTCGAGCTACCAGCGGAAGCCTCAGACAATCAATCATTCATACGCCCAATCTCTTCCTCTGCGTTCTTCATCCCAAGCTCCGCCCGACGAGCGCGTCCCTTTAGCACTTGACGCTCATCATTCCATGAAGTTTGGCGTCGCCTCCAATCTGACATCTGAGCCTCTACCTGCTCACGATAGGCCCTGTCCCTGGCATTGGAAGCGACCATCCCCTGGACCCCTTGCACCAGAAGCCACTCTACCTCATCTCTGGTTTGGGCATAGTTGCCACCAATAAACCGTCGTTTTTCTCGAGGGAGAATAGTAGAATAAATGAGACGAGCACCAATTCCTGGTTCAGTGACGGAGTCTGTCTCTAATACGCCCGGAGAAACTTCAAAGTCCCGGCCAGTGAGTTTTCTACCATCTCCAAGAATCATAGTATGTCTCATATCCCCCGGGGGGGGGAAGTATAGGAGGTGGCCTCAATGACTTCTCGCCTTTAAGACGACGACAATCTTTCCTGTTAGGAATAACAGGATGGCGACACTCTTCCTCCACTCGGGCCATATCACCAGCAAACCGAGAGGACGAACTTCGCCCTCCTCGAGAATCAGGAGTGGGAGAGGGGATATTGACTGCTACTTTAGGAAACGATGGAGGACTGTCTGTATGAGAAGGAATCTCAGCACTCGAGGGGCCACTTCTCGGGCGACGCCGCCTTTCCACCCCTGTGGGAGAAACGCCAGTAGGCCTGCGAGATCGAGGAGGACGAGAGCTGGTAGCTCCCTTAGTACCTAGGGGAGGAACCCCGGATGACGCCGCAGCACGCGCCTCCTCTTCACGTTGGAGTCTACGCTGCTCCCTCAACCTGCTCACTCTAGCCATCTCTGCAAAATTCAACACGAAGCAAAACCTTCAATATGAGAAAAATAAATACAATAAAGAAGAAAAGAAGACAATGTCAAAAATATATTCTACCCCCAGGAGTGTTTTCCTCCTGAGGATCGAAAGGAGGATGCGAAGACGATTCAGGCATTTCCATCTCCTCCCCCTCGACTCCTTCCATTTCATGGCTGGATAGTATAGAAGACTGAGGAGGAGCAGTTGGTGTTACGACCCCCCAGCCCGCGGCTCTGAAATTCTCCACCGTCAAGAGGCTCATCAAATCGACGGGGCCTTGTGCTGACAGCATTTCTACAAGACGACGATATACACCCCGAACTTCCTTACAAGGAGGGAACCCTTGGCTGGCATCCTGATGGTTCCAGTACAGAGGTGCATCCCAGGTAGGCGGAGGTCCTATCACTACCCATCGCGTTTCAAACCGATTAATCTTATTTGGAAGAGCGTCGAACAGCTCGAAGCCCCGAATCTTTTGGAGCGTATAAAGGGCACGATCCTTACTAGCTCTTTGCAATCGATAAAAACAACTGAAAAGCATCAAAGAAAGGGGTACATCCCTCTGCTGACAAAGCACAGAAAAGCTGACCATCTGGGCCCAACCATTAGGGTGAAGTTGGGCAGGAACAATCTGATAATGACGTAGCCATGCCATAGCGAAAGGTGGAAGGGGAAAGCGGAGCCCCACCTCAAACGAAGCAAAGTGAATTCCCAGGGAGCCCTCATCTACTTGAGAAGGATCCGGCTCGTCGAGGCGAGGGTACCTCACCATAAAACCAGAAGGTGTGGCGTCATAAATCTTCTCGAAAGCATCATATCGAAGCCGAGAGCTTGAAGTATCAGGGATGTGTCCGGGGCTAGGGGGTGATGCCGGTCTTCTCCTCGACATATTCAAGAAATTCGAGACTGTTACCTAGTTACAAGAGAAAAGACGAAAGGTCACAGCGAACGAAACACCTGCACAAAAGGCAAAAAACATCAGTACAAAGCAAAAGAAAGAAGCTCTCAAAGAAAGATAAGGCGATTAAAGGCATAAAAGGACGAGAGAATGCTGAAACCACTCGGTCAAAACCAAGTGAGGGGCCACTCGGTCATGACCAAGTGGCCTCGGCCGAAAACATGGCCACTCGGTCAGGACCGAGTGGCCACTCGTCACCCACCACGGCCACTCGGTCATGGCCGAGTGGCCCCTTGTCGCACACAAGGCCACTCGGGCATGACCGAGTGGCCTCTAAATCACTCCCTCCCATCAACGAAAACGAGACGTGACCTAGAAAACGCGCCGAGACCTGTGAGAATTCGAGTTTGAAAGTGACGTGCTTGAGAATCGAATGAAGACTTAACTCCCTATTTATAGGAGCCCAAAAAGTGAAAAATACCGAAGTTTCCAAAAAGATACAGAAAAATGAAGAGCAGAAGCGCATAAATGATCTACTAAAGAAAGCAAAGAAGACAAAAAATGACGATGTAAAATTCCGGGAAACTTATACTCTTTTACCCGACCTCTCGACTAAAAGAGCAGGGAGCAATTGATGTACCCGAAAAGATGAAGGCAGACAAAGCGGCAGCAAGGAAACAAAAAAGACCCCCTTGGCTGGGCCAAGGGGGCCATGCCGAGTGACCAAGCTGAGTGGCTTGGCCTAATGGCCAAGGCCACTCGGCCACTCGGCATGGCCGAGTGGCCTGGCCCCTCGGCAAGGTCGAGTGGCCTGGCCCCTCGGCAAGGTCGAGTGGCCAAGGCCACTCGACGCAAGCGAATGGCCACCACTCGACTTGACCGAGTGGCCAAGGCCACTCGGCCACTAGTGAGAAAGACCCCCCACCCGAGTGGGGGTCACCCGACATCGCCAGAAGACTCTTCGTGATCCAGCCCATGGGCCCCGAGAATTCCGAAACGGGCCCCGAGATTCCCTCCGAAAATCTCGCGAGTTCTCTCTCTCTCCTCCACTATAAATACAAGACCCAATTTTCATCACGAGGTACGCTATTTTGAGCATTTGCAGTACAATTTCACATTTTCTCTCGAGATCTAATTTAAGCATCGGAGGGTTTGCGCGGGGACCCCCACCCGCGCCCTAACGGTGCTCTCGTTTTGTAGGCCACTCGTCACTTGAAGGCCTCTCGTCACTCCAAGGTCACTCGTCACTTGAAGGCCACTCGTCACTTGAAGGCCACTCGTCACTCCAAGGCCACTCGTCACTTGAAGGCCACTCGTCACTCCAAGGCCACTCGTCACTTGAAGGCCACTCGTCACTTTTAAGCCACCAGATCACCACGAGGCCACCAGATCACCACAAGGCCACCAGATCACTTTTGGCCACCAGATCATCTTGAGGCCACCCGATCAATTTGAGACCACCAGATCATCAGCCCCCAAGATCATCAACCTATCAGACCATCAGCTCCGTCGGTTCACCAGACTTGGAACTCCATCAGATCCAATTCCTCGTCTGGATTTTTATCAGTGAAGGCACAACTTCCGAGACTCTTGCGTCTATCCTCAATTAAAATAGATTGTTGTATTTTGGCAACAACATTCATGTTTTTGATTTAGACATTATTTTGGTTGAAAACAACCAAAATAATATTTTGTTGTTTTGAGTTTCCTTTATAATTTTTTTTTCTTATTTTCAAAAATGTATTTTTGAAAATAACAAAGTAAATGTATTTTCATTATTTTAGAAAACTAAAAACTAAAAATAGTAAAATAGTCTAAAAATAACAAAGAGAACGTAGTCTTAGTTGTTGAGCCATGTTAGTAAAGTTGCCTATAATTGCAAGATACCTTTTTAAGCAAAGGTTAAAGTTCTACCATTCCATTTATGAGGACCAAAATTCTAGTTTAAGAATATCATTATTATATCAAAAACAATAGAAGTACAATAAAAACAGTTTTAGTGATAAACTAATTAGCGACGGATATTCCATTACTAATATTTTTTAACTTAGCGACAAAATTAGTGACGGTGTAGCGGCTCTCTCCCGAATAATCCTGCTAGTATATGACATTTGAAAGGAGGTTGTCACAAAAATAATATAGAATAATAAAATTCAACATCACAACTTTTAATCTTAGATATATATATCCAACGGAAGCCTTAATAGAAGTTTACATCATTCAGGCACTATGGCCTATACAAAATCAATACAAGGGCACTAATGGATTTAACAAAATAAAAATCTCCTCACAATGCGCTCTTAGCAAAACTACCAACATGGACCTTTTTGTTGGGAACATCTCTGTACACTTCAAAACTTAGGCTCAAGCCCCACTAGATTCGCCCCCAAAGATCTCCTTGCCCTTACCTGGAATGATAAAGATTAAACAAGGTGAACCACAAGGCTCAGCAAGTATATATAAAATAACGGAAACAAGAATGAAGGGATGGATAACAGAAATAGAATACATCCGACTCTCCAATGCAATTTAAACTCATCATTCAATTTCCATTATTAATACCATTCCATACCATCATCATTAATGATTTATGCAATATTTCATTTCCCATAATCATATAGATCTCCATACATCGCATTGGCTCACACGACCTTCTATTTACAGGGATCACCTCGGCTCTCAAGCCATTTATTCACATGCATGTATGCATACATATATATATATATAAATTAATTTGCCACTCATTGGCTTGAGCATCACATACTGGGCTATATGGCCACCTCACCGACGTCAGGCGTTCCATAGGATGTCCTTTTCTTTTCTCATTCACAGAACATAGTCGTCGTGCCAAATTAATAATAATAAGGGCGCAAATAATAATGTCGTGCAATGTCCATGAGATCTCACATAAATATAACGTACATGCTCCATTATAGAAATGTACACATCATGAACATCATGCATATTTAAACATTTCAATAACATATTCATTCATGAGTCCATGTATGTAAATATGTATATGTCTCCAATCACATCCTAGTATTTTAGAGGATTGAGTGATGCAAGAGGAAGCAATTAATAACAACTTAGAACAACAATCATGCTTAGTTTGGATTGAAGAAAGCCTTAACCAAATCAAATCATAACCAAAGTATATGATATTATATATCAAATCAAAGCTCTCGAAGTCTAGTTTATGACAATTTAAACGGATCTCAATTTTGACTTCTACATCAAAAGTTATGGTTAAAATAGTGCAATATGCACAGTGTTGATAGAATTCACTAAGTCGACTTAAGGAGAAAATAAGTCGACTGAGGCTAAGTTGACTTATGGGAAAAAAAAGTCGATTTATTTGAGAACAGGGAGAAAAATGACTGCAACGACAAGCCTCTGCCGAGTCGAGTTAACCCATAGATAAGTCGACTGGACGCAAGAAAAACCATACGAAATGAATACCAAACACACGAAAACCCTCTCATCTAGCTTCCTAACCCACCAAAGTCATTCCTTGAAGTAAAAATGGGGTAAACAAACCCCAACAAACACATCAACAAGACCTAACTTCATGCCTATGAAAAGACCCACTAAGATACTATTAGGAATCGCGATCGTGTAGGTTTCGATTCCGTCTGATTTCGATCCATAGAGACGTAAGCGCGATCTCCTCCAAGTCAGTCCACTTCGTCTTTAGTCATACTAGGAACCCTAGACGGCTTTGAAAGAATCCAAAATTACTACTATTTTTTTTTAGCTTCTTAAGCAGCATATAAATAGAGTTCAAGAACCCTAATCATGCCATAGAAAACCCTAAACACTTTTGGCCCGGCCCTTAATCATATTGGGCCAGCTCTCTCTCCCCTTTTAATTGTGGAATGGGCTCGATCTAAGTGTGTGACCCCTTAGGTCCACCATTAGACTAGATATAGGGTCAATTCTATTTGGGTTACATTAGGGCCCAACTAATTGGTTTAATTAAACTCATCTCATGGGCTTATTAATTAAACTCTTTAATTAATAATTTTAGAATTAATCAAATTAATTTTAATACCCTACATATTATGGTTAACGTCTAGCAACATGCCATGAATACCTAGCCAATGATGAAAAAACATGGACCTTTTAAATTGTAATTACCGTGTAGTAAAATCATTTCATCAATCTATGTCCCGATTGAATTTAGGGTATGGTTTTATGACGAAACCCTAATCATTTAATGACTATGTATCCATTCCAGATTTATGACTTGATAGGTGAAATCAAAACATCTTTTGATTTCCACCTCACCTTGGCCAAGGATTTCCTCAGTCATGAAATCATCGGAATATATAGGACATCCTCTTATCTTGACGAGAAGTGATGAATCCTATTTCGACATTCACAAGCCTTCATATGTAACAAGGCCACGCCCAATGACAGTTTTTTAACAACTCCATTAGAATCCAAAAAAGCACCAAGGCGTAACTAGTCACATATAAGACTACCATGATGTCTCAAGTCTAAGAATCAATCTGTACATTTGCAACACAGGAATTTCAATTTGACATTAAACAATAACCATTAGGAATTTTGTAGCAGGTCAGTTCAGTGTACTTATTCTTATAATAAGCACCCACACATGTGCACTGGTGTTCTCACACCAATGTCTATGAAACAAGACATTCTCTTGATTGAGCATGCATTATATATGCTAGTTTATCTAAGTTATTAGTGTCCATTCCTAATAACTCTATGACTAGAAACATTTAAGATCAAGGATTATAAGGAATATGTTTCATGACCGTCATCTCTATGCACGACCATATTCCATGAGCCTATTTGATCTATGGACTTTGTCAAGTATGGATTGCAATAAATAATGATAACAACCATCAATGACAAATAAAACGTAATGCCTTGCAATAACAATTGATTGAAGATAAAGAATCCTAATGTAAAGTATGATCAATTACATAAAAATATAATTGGCTTGTTGCAATAAAATGGAGAAGAAATGAAGGAAATACTTGTACAACCATTAAAAGAAAATGCAAGAGAACTTGCCTTAAATGGTGCAACTCGAAGAGATGAAGGAAACTCCTAAAATATGAAATTCTCCTTTTGAATCTCCAACTAAGATAATAAATGAAGAAGAAAAAGAAGAAGAAGAAGAAGAAAGAGGAGAAGAAGAAGAGATGAATGAGAGGGAGAGCAAGAGAGAATGGAGAGAGAGAGAGAGAGAGAGAGAGAGAGAGAAGAGGAAGGATGGTTTGAGAAGCAAGAAGGAATGAGGGGAGATGAGTTGCCGCCAACTCCAACCACCCCCTCATTTCCTCTTCCCAATTTGCCATTCACTACACACACGCACACTTGAAATATCCAAACCCTTTATGGTCATTTCTCATCTCCTTTTCATTTCTTTTTCCTTTTTTTAATTCATCCTCACATTAAATATATGGGAGTAAGCCCATCTCAAGAGTCCACTCATATTGGGCCCAAGACCATTTAGCCCATAACTTTGGACTTTTCTACACATTTAAACCCCATTTATATGGGTTTATACATTTTCACATCACTTGCATTTATCATCCCACATAATTATCATTTTCATTAATTTTCCTTTTATCAGCATATAAATTATTTTCCAAAATTAATTATGAAAAAATTCAAATACTCAAAATAACTTACCAATAATGCATAGACCCACTAATGGGTCATTACAGATTGAAACCCCGTCAATAAATATTTTTTTTTGTATTTTTAGTAAATTTAAAATTTTAGTGACGGAACAAATTTGTCGCGAAAAAAAAAAATTAAAAATTTAAACTTTAGCGAGAGAACAAAATCTGTAACTAAAAAATAAAAAAATTAAATTAAAATTTAAAAATTTAGCGACAAGGGTTATACCGTCGCTAAAAAGGAAAAAAAATTAATTTAAAAATATAAAACTTTTGCAACGGGGGTTATATCTGTTGCTAAAAAGAAAAAAATTAAATTAAAATTCAAAATTTTGAGACGGGGATTATACCCATTGCTAAAAAAGAAAAAAAAATTCAATTGAAATTCAAAATTTAGTGACGGGACAAATTTATCACTAAAAAAGAAAAATAAATTAAAATTTAAAACCATAACTACGAAACAAAATTCATGGCTAAAAAATAAAAAGAATAAATTAAAAATATAAAACTTTAGGGATGGGGGTTATACCTGTCGCTAAAAAAGGAAAAAAATTAAATTAAAAATTAAAAATTTAGTAACGGAACAAATTGGTCGCTAAAAAAGAAAAAAATCAAATTAAAATTTAAAATTTTAGTGACGGAACAAATTCGTAGTTAAAAAAGAAAAAAATTAAATTAAAAATTCAAACTTTAGCGACGGAACAAAATGAGTCGCTAAAAAAGAAAAAAAATAAAATTAAAAATTTAATATTTAGTGATGAATAAAATTGGTTGCTAAAAATAAAAAATAAATTAAAAATTTAAATTTAAATTAGAAAGAAAAAATTTAAAACTCGTCGCTAAAAACAAAAGACAAAAAATTGAAAATTTATTATAAAATTTATAAAAGAGTTAAATTAAATTTAAAATCTTATTTGATAACATAATTTTTCATAGTTAAATGTAGAATTTATAAAAATTCCAATTAAATTCAAAATTAGTGACGAAAAGTTTCGTAATTAAGTTGAAAAATTAATTAAATATAAAATTAGAAATTAAAATCAAAATAAGAACAAATTTTTTTGCTGCTAATATAATAATTTATAAACTTCTATTTAAATTGGTAATGAAATAAAATTAATAAATATTAAAATTAAAATTAATATTCATTTACCTCTACTAATAGTATTAAATCAGTTTGAAAAATTTTGGACCGTAAATATAATTTTGGAAAGTTTGGAAGAAAATACTATAAATATAATTTATAGATATTAATAATCAAGGAGGCTTCCAGATCGGCTAGCTCGCACGTGTGCATATAGGTGCTTGGTCCTTGAAGGTTGGGGGTTCGATTGCAAAGTGCAGCGCTTGAGATTATTATCCCAGCGCTAGCACGTGGAGAGCAAAGGTGCAGCCATGCGGCCCTCGCATGAGGGGAGGGTAGGCGCGTGCGGGGGCTGGCACGCGTTCATTTTGCTGGCATGCGCTAAATTTAGCGATGAAAATATCGTTGTTGAATTCAGTGACGGGATTTTGGCTTGTCGCTAATCAACCACATCGCTAAATCAGCGACGGGTATAAACCCCGTCGCTAAATTTCAGCGATGCCATTTTTAGCCAGAGAAAGGTACCCGTCACTAAATCCGTCGCTAATTTTTTTAGCAACGAATTTTGATGTTTTAGTGACAGAATTTTCCATCGCTAAAACGTTGATTTTTTGTACTTACCCATCTATGAACGAGAAGACTCTGCACATTGATCAAGCGCGAGGGGGATTAAGATTAGTTTATATTTGAGTAATTTTGTATTGATTTTCAAGCTCTAAATTTGTTTACAAATTTAAAGTGATGACATCACAGACTAATCAGTTAAGAAGTATTCCATGTTGGATACTAATTTTACATTTGGTGGGCAAAATAGAGGGTGAGGGAAAGGGAATGAGAATGTGTTTTGCAAAAAAGTTTGTTTGATTGATACTGTTGCTGGCAAACTACAACAATTAAATTTATTTTTCAGGGAACGGTTAAAGCAGAGTCATTCTCCGAATCCAAGGGTCCAAGATGCTACTGACGAGGTAAACCAGGGTCCTGAAGGCCAAATCTGGATGAACCCAGATGAGAGGTCTTTGGGGTTATGTGCCTAGAAGGGCTTTCGGGGTGTTAAAGAAGAAGAATGGGACCCTAATGGGTCTTCGAGGAAGCAAGGTTGAGACTTAGCTTGGGAGCACAAGAGACGTTAGAAAGGCACGCAAGAGACTCCCCACGCAGGCCCTCCGATGCCTAAGTCATACAATAGTCCAGGGGAAATGTCCAAAATATGAAGATGAGTATCCAATGTCAGATGTATGTAGCATGTAAATGTTCTTTGTCCCAAAGAGAGGAATGTTTAGGTTCTTGAATGGGATGTAGAGAGAGAGAGAGAGAAAGAGATAGTATTAGCCAAATGGTTAGGGCCGAGAAAAAGATCCATTTGCCTTCGAGGAGGCGTGTATTTATAGATGAATGAGTGAGACCCATGGTCGAGTCGGACGGATCTTCCGAGGAATACTTCTAGAGAGGTTGGAGGGTCTGTAGACGTCGTTGGGGCAAGGTGCTGATGGCTATCTCTGGGTGGTCCCAAAGAGGGTTTGAGGCCATCGGATGACTTGGGTTTGGGAGACTCGAAGAGTGTCCTCAGACTTGTGCAAAATGAAAGCTAGATCATTCCTCAGGGACCCAGGAGACTATTGTCTCCGCAACAATAGCTCCACACTCTTGCCTTGGGTTGAAAGGTAAAGGGAAAAGTTGAAAAAAATGGGTGCTCAATGACTTATCGAGGGGAGCTATGTGTGGTCCCCTAGAACGTTCCATGTTCCAGGTATGTTTGACGTGTCAGGAATCGAGGAAGCAAGCAAGGCGAGTGGCAAGGAAATTATGGACGCTTAATGTTTTTTTTTCTTTTATCTTGTGGCTTAATGAGTAGTCTTGTTCAAGTTGTAAATAAAGCGTTGTATCAGTTTGATGGTTGTACTATTGTATGTCAAACTTAAACATCACCTAAAAGAAAGGCTTGTATGTGTTTATATTAGCCTAGGAAACCCTTCCAATTCTCTTGGTAGGTTCGATCCATAGCTTTCGTTGTTTTGGGTTTCCTAACCCCTTATGCAGTTACGTGTATGCCTTCTTGTGATATTTGAGTTGTTGGGGTGTTACAATTGATATCACATATCACCTTCTCATTTGTGGTAGGATCAACCACTAGATCACTCTCTCCATATAGGAACATATCTTGGATCACCTCCATATTAAATACATATTGTTTTAGAGGGTGAGGTACTCTACCAGATCTACGAAGAGCCTCAGGGATAACATTTAATGGACTAGCCAACTCATCCTCTTGACTAGGTATGATCTGTGCCTTAGAAGACTTGTCTTCCAAATCTGCTTTCCTCCCGATACTACCTTCCTAAAGAAACTGATCCTCCAAGAATATAACATTTATGCTGACCAGAATTCTTTGATCACTTAGAAAATAGAATTGGTATCCCTTATTATGGAGTGGATACCCCAAAAATATACCTCTATCAGATCTGGGCTCCAGTTTATTTGTTTTGAGTTTTTAACAAAAGCAGGACAACCCCAGATCTTAATATGCTTAAGAACAGGTTGCCTCCTCGTCTATATCTCATATGGAGTGGTCTCAACAGATTTACTCTGTGCCTGATTCAGGAGATAAATCACAGTCTAAAGCACATGACCCCATAAGAAAATAGGCAAATCTATATAAGAGAGATCATCAAATGCTCCATGTTTAACTAGGTACAATTTCTACTCTTAGAAGCCTCATTTAATTATAGTATGGTAGGTGGTGTCAATTGAGAAATTATACCACAAGACTTGAGGTAGTCACCAAACTTTGTACTCAAGTATTCCCCATCTCGATTTGAATAGAGTATTTTAATACTCCTTTCAATCTGGTTCTCCATTTCAGCCTTAAACTCCTTGAACTTCTCAAAGGCCTCAGACTCGTGTTTTAATAGATACAAATATCCGTACCTCGAAAATTCGTTAATAAAAGTGATGAAGTAAGAGAAGCCACCTCTAGATATTATCAAGAACGACCCACATACATCAATATGAATTAGACCTAGCAAATCATTGGCCCTCCCATTTTGTCCAATAAAGGGTTGCTTAGCCATTTTCTTGAGAAGGCAAGATTTGCAAGTTGGCCTTGGTTCAGAACCTACTGGATCGATAAATCCTCTTTTGGCTAACTCACTAATCCTCTTCTCTCCAATATGGCCCAGCTTGAGGTGCCATAAATGCTTAAGATCCATATCGATATCGTGAGAACGCTTCTCGTTGCTCATGGTTGCAATATTGCATTTCCATCTCTCATTGACTCGTGTATTTTCAAAAATAAAGACCATTAACCGATGTACCCATTCCAACACATTCATTTCCAAAATAAATATAACACATATTGTTGGAAAACGAAAATTCATAATTTTCTTCTATAAGCTTAAGAATGGAAATAACATCTTGGATAGCTTCCAGTACATACAAACAGTCTTTAAGTCTTAATACATGCTTGGTAAACAAAGTAACAAAAGAAGTCCCTATAGCTAATTGATTAATAGATGCTCCATTCCCTACTCTAAGGATGACTTCTCGCTTCCGAAGTGGCCTACTTGTCTAATGATCCTACATGCAAACACATATGTAAGATGACGCACCAGAATCCAAAATCCAGGTAGCAAGAGACTGATTAATATAATTGATCATCTTAATCACAAGCAAGGGAGAAAGAATACATGCCCTTTGAATTTCCCTGTGTAATACCCAAAAATTTTTATACTTAGGTGTAATTTATATTGGGTTAAAAGTGTAATTTTTTTAAAGTTATTGGGGGTAAAAGTATAATTTTTCAAAGTTAAGAGGACTAAATATAATTTTTGAAAATTAAGGACTTAAGGACGAGGGGTCAAAGTGAAAGAAGGCAAAAGTTGAGGGACTAAATAGTAATATGTAGTGTGAACACTACAAGCAAGCCGACAACCACACTGTGGTTGCCGACAAACATCAAATTGACATCTGGGGATGGGGTTTAGGGCCATTATGGCCTAAGGAAAGGTCGTTGGTGCAAGGGGGCAACATGATTGGCCAATGGGTCGGCCAGAATCGACTATAAATAGGGGGTTCTTGGCTAAGGTTTTCACCAAGTTTTCAACTACAAATCCAAGCATTCAGGGAAAATTGGGAAAAATGGATAGAGGGCTTTTGTTCTCCATGTGGGAGAATATTTTTGGAGAATTTGAGGGAATTTAGTGATGATTTGAAGTGGTTTTGAAGCCTCGCCAATAAATTGGGTATTACCAGAGCTGAAGGTTAATTAACCAAAATGAGGGTGTTTTGGCTGATTTTTCTAACCACAAGTGATTCCATTGTGTTTGGAAGGAAAAATAGAGCAAGATTGAAGAAGAAAACAAGAGATTTGAAGAAAAAAGTAGTGGTCGGTGGTGACAGGGCAATTGGAGAAGACGATCGGAAAAGGCGCATGGGTGCGAGCGGGTATAGGTAAGAAAAAATGGAAAAAATTATGGAAAAATTTGAAAAATTAGGGAATTTAATTTTATTAATTTTTCTAAAATTTGGTCAAGAAAAATAGCATGGCACGTGTTTTGAGGTGGGCACAAGTTTGGAGAAAGCTTAAACAATTAGATCAAGGTCAGCGGTTTATCTTGAAAATCTATAAATGAAATAATTTTCCTAAATTGCGCGCGAATTTCAAGAGGGTTGCCAAAATATATGTGATTCATGTGCATCTTATCATATATGTGCATGTTATATTGCCTCAGTAATTGTGATATTTCATTTGGCATGAAATTATTGGCATATTGATAAATTCTGTCATCCATGTTAGCCATGGTGGGATGGGGTGTTGCCCTAAGTAGCGTGACCTGCATTTCCCCAAGTAAGTTTTGGCGGAATGGCCATAGTAGTATCTCGTGTGGTGATTGATTGCTGAGATGACTGTCGAGGATTTCGTGCTGGAGCTAGAATGCTAACAAAGGCTCTACCCTAGGGCATCGGTTGATTCGTGTCCATGCATCATATATGATATTTTACTCTTGTGTTGGTTTTGATGATGAAAAATAAATTATTTATATCTTAAGTCAAGTATATGGTTTTTAGGATTTCAAACAAAAATCAATTTCAAGTACCCTTGTGAAAATGAAAAGAAAATTATTTTCATGTATGGAGATTTGAAAAAACAAGTATCAAGATTTAAAAGAATCTCCTAAATAATTTTTACAAATTGGTTTTGAACGAATGCATAAATAAAGTAAAAACTTTTCAATGGAAAAAGACCATCTTTATGTTTTTGATGGATTGATATTTTGTCTTTAATATACTTTTGATGATAAAAATCAATTGAATTTCGATAATGAAATTATTTTATTAATTTTTATTTACTTGGTGCACAAAATTATTTTTATATGATTAAGCACCAAAATAAAAATTAGTTTCAACAATTGAATGTCAAAAATCTTGTTATAGATCTCTCGATGACAGTTGAAATATTATGTTTCTATTTGATCAAAATTTTTGAATGAAAATTAAATCCAAGGCCAAAATATCTTGTGATAAATTTTCTTAATGGCATTTGAAATATTGTGTTTTTAATTGATTAAAAACTGTTTCAAATCTAAAATCAAGCGTTTCTTATAGTCGGTCGATAAAGTATTCAAATTTTAGTTTGTATTTGTCGACCAAGTATAGCCATCCGTCGACTAACAGAATGTTGATCTTTAACTCCGTCAACAGAAGGTTTGGCTTTGTCGACTAACATTCAAACTCTGTTGACTAATCTTTCAAGTCTATTGACAGAAGGTTCAAATTTTTCAACTAAGTCTTAAATTGTTATATGAATCTGTCGACTAAGTTTTAAATTGTTTATGAATATGTCGACTAACTCTTTTCTTATGTCGACTAACTCTCTTCGCAGAAAGCCAAAATGGTTAGTTTTTCAAACTCCAACGGTTAAAAAATGGTTAGTTTTGGGTAAGGGTCTTGGAATGCTTATAAATACAAGTCATGGATGAACTTGAAGAGGCAAATGAATGGGAATGAAGTGATTTGAGCTTACATTTTATACTCATTTGTATTTATATTGATTGTGCTTCATTTTTCTCTCTTAAAGGCTTTGATTTTAATTTGTATCAATTCATTCAAGCCTTGTTTGTACTTTGAGAGATCTTGTAACTAAGAGACTTATATATTAGATCATCTCTTTATTATTCAATTATTGTATTTCCTGGTTTGTATAGCTAGAGGGCCTACTTTTATAAGTAGGAGGTTTATTTCCTAGCAAATATGTTAGAGCGCCTACCTTAAGTGTAGGAGGTTTGTAATTTCCTAGTCTTGGACTAGAGGGTCTACTTGGGATCAGGTAGGATGTTTTAGTGAATTTGTTTAAAAAATCCTTAGTAAGGAGCTAAGGTAGTAGAGTAGGCTTGATTTATGCCGAACCACTATAAATCCTTGTGTTTATCTCTTGCTTATGTTTTTTTGTTTCATTTATTATTCCAAACATTTCATTAATCCTTACTTGCATTGAAGTTTTATTTTTCATCAAAAGGATTTCAAGTTTCAAACTAATTTTTAAATTACCCAATTCACCCCTCTCTATCAATACATTCAAGAAAAATTATTTTTAAACCCTCATTTAGAAGATTTATCTTCTAAGTTGGACCTTTTCCTTGGAATATTTAGCTTTCCTGGTGAGATGAGCAGTGGGAAAGGAAAAGAGGTTTCTAAGATGTGATTGTATTGGTAGTCATCTAATGGTCCTACACTCGTGTTGGGATAAGTTGCAAGAATCTTGAAATAAGTGGCATGTTATAGCTATTTATATGTTATTTTGTCTGCCAGATATTGTAATTGTTATGGTTATTAAAACAATATTGTATGGTTGATTTCATTTTCAATTACAATATCTCATCAGGTTTCGATTTTGCTTCAGCAAGTACTTAATTTACCATTCCTTAGCTTATCATTTGGAATGCTAAATATTTATGTTTGTGGATTTTTAAATATGGTATTTTGGAAATTTCGAGATGGTATTATGAGAAAAAAAAATCTTGGAATAGTGACTCGCTTTGGCAGGACGGGTTGTTACACCCCACGCTTGCCCGTAGGGCCATGCTGAAGCTCTGGCCAATTCCTCTTCCAATGCTCGACCTAGCCACATAAGAAACATTTTCCCTTTGGTGTCTGCGCTCTAGACTTGCTCTTGGAGACTTCTTTCCTGGGCCTCACCAACTTTTTTCTTTTTCTTGGAGGCAGACCTCTTCCTCAAAGATCTAGAAGTCGAGGTAATGGAAATAAGACTCTTTCTACTCTTCCCTTTTGTCTGGGCCTGAGCTGACCTCAACATGGTTAAGTAACTCTAGGAGCGTGGTTTGGATTTTATTCACATTAAAGTTCATGATAAATTTAGAGTAAGACTCAAGGACTGACTATAGGATGAAATCAATTTGTAGATCTATGTCCATGCTGAAATCAAGTGTATCCAACTGATTGATCAAAGCAATCATGGACAACACATGATCCCCAACATCAGCACATTACCACCTCTTGACATTCGAGCAGAGAACAACTGCCTAGAAACCTCATACCTAGCCGTCTTACTATGCCCCCATACAGTTTCTTTAGATTCAATATCATGTCAGCAGTAGTCTACATGTGCTCATACTGCCTCTGAAGCTCATTGTTCATGGAGGCGAGTATGAAGTTCCTAGCCTTAAAATTGTGGTCATGCATCTCCTCAATAACCACATGCTCCTCCTCACTGGACCGCTGCCTCGCTCCCACTTATGGGTGCCACTCATGAACAATCATCTGAACTACTCACATGCCCGGCCATTTGTGAAGGGCAGACTATGTTTCGACATGAAACGCCCTAGGTGGGAACTAGGCTTCGTCATTCACTTCCCTCAATCCCAGGATCAACTAACAGATTTGGACTTTAACCATACCACACTTGACTAATTAATTTCCATTAAATTTGCCCAATCATCATTTTATTATTTTAATTCTTCTTCTTTCCAAGAATTCCACTGGGCTCCATATCTTTCAAAATTCCAAACAACCCACTGGTTTTCCAAAATTCGAGGAAAAATTCATAATTTTTATTTTAAAAAAATTCAAAATTTATCCTCAAAAATGCTCGAAAAATCCCTTTATTTTTAAATTTCCTCCGAGGCCCAAAATCAATCAAGAAATGCCCCAAAATCCCATTTTTTTTAAAAAATTGGGTTGCTGGGCCTGCTGGAGTGCCCGGGGCCCTGTAGTGCGCTGGCTGCTCGGGCTGGCTGTGGGCCGCGCGCCTGCCCGCACACCTGCTGCCACTGTGGCCCTACTACTGCTGCCTTCTTCACTTTCCCCCCCTTTTTTTTTTCTCTTGGGCTTGCTAACCCAAAATTTTTAGAAATTAATTTAAATAAATAATCACAAAAAATCACCACATTTCCAACAAAAATAATTTTTCCAACACCCAAAATAAACACCAAACATATATCCAAAATAAAATACACACATGGTCTTAAGCTTTAGCAAACCATTACCAACCAAATAAATAACAACACATGAATCAATTACAACACAATAGGCTTCCATAAGCCATACAATGATCTTGGATCTTCATTCTCATGCATCCACATGCTAACCCACCTTTGCCTTGACAACATATATGTGAGGGTAAAACCTCATGAGCTATTAAGCTCAGTAAGGGTGCAATGATAATAAGCATGAACATGAATATAAAATGTGATGCCAACGCATGTAATGCAACAAAGTTAGAGCTTCCACATCCTCACAACCATGTTGGTTTGAGGCTTCAACCTACCCTACCCTACACAACCTCATGGCCATAGGTCCTTGAACACAAACAACATGCCAATGCACACATAATAGTTCATGAACCATACTTACAACCTTGCGAGCCACCATCCCATGGTGCTATCCCTTACCTTTTCCATTATTTGAAGCCTCAAGAAGTTCCTAACTTCATTTCCAACTCTTCTCCTTAAGAGATCCTTGAAACAAAATTTAAAGAAACTAAGCTACCATTAAATGGAACAAAAAGAACTTACATACTACCCTAAGGAAGAATACTTACCTTTCTTCTTTTCTTCTTTCCTTTCCACTTCTTCTCTTCTTTTTCTTTCTTTCTTTCTCTCCATTGGAAGACTTCTCCTTTCAAGCTCTTCAAATGGGAAAAAATTTGAGCATAAAGTTCTCTTTCCCTTTTTATACTCCTCCTATCTTGATATCTCAATTTCAAGACTTCATCTTGGCCCTTGATTTCCCTTTGCTTTTAGAGAGAAAATCCCAACCACACAAGAAAGTACAATCCATGTGCTTTTGCCTTCTTTAATCTCATCCATTAGATTTCATTTACTTTCCAAGAGAAGATCTCAACCATTGGAACAAGCACAATCCAAGTGCTTTGCTAGGATTTAATCCTAGCCTTTAATTTAATTTGGAGATTAAATCTCCACCACTCATCCTCTTTCTCTTGAAATTTCTAATCCCATTTGGCAATCCATGCCAACATAGAACCTTTAATTCCATCCCTTGGATCTCTTCCAAATTTTCAAGAGCAAATCTCCACCCTTGGATCATCTTGGTCTTGCACTCCAAAATTTGCCATTTTCCTTATTTATTTAATTTGACTAATTTCACCCTATCACTTGAGTGACCACTTGAGAGACATAATTCCTTTCTTTTCCTTTTAAATAAATCCCACACTTTCAAAGCATTAATGGGAGACAATTTTCCATTTCATTTGGATTTTCTTCTAATCCAACACCATCATTACATGAATGACTAATTCCCATTAACATTTGGATTTATTTAATCCCACCATTTTACTTGAACAAGACTTTGCCAAGTGTCATGTGACACCCTTAACTTTCGTGAGCATAAAAACATTGGGCAGGCGATCATATTTCTTCATATATTTTCATTTTCTTTGATGTATATATACATATACATATTTATGTGAAAAAAATAACTCTTATACCTTTTGAAGAATATGAGGTATAGGTACATATATAACTTTTAGATATCAGGAATACAAGAAGTTTAAATCTTTGCTTGAGAATCTTAGATGAAAATTCCAAAAAAACACCCTCATCGTCTCATGGCTTCAATTGGTTACAAAATTAGAGTTTAGAGTCAAAGGAAGCGGGGTTTTCATTCATAAAGAAACGATAAGGATATTTGAATTTATCTAGACAAGAAAATGTAACATAAGCCGCAACAAAAGTCTTTTAAACAAGCTTTCTCATATCATCTAGATTTTAACCTTGAAAAACTTCTTTCAAGTAAGGAAAGAAAAACTAATTTTGGATTTTATGAAAATCCCTTTTTAAATAAGCCACCACGTTCCACGTCTGTCCTCCAATCTCCTCATTCGCTATCACCTGGGGGGGGGAAATATGGGATGAGATTCTTACGAGTCTCAGTAAGTACAAGAGAACCATCATATATATTTAAGCAAGTCATGACATAACATAACATATCATATGGAGACACGAGAGGTTCCACCAACTTGCAGGGGTGAGAACCCTCGTGCGTAGTGTTACCAAGCTCCAGTCCCGAAACTTGAGTGAACATAACATATCATAAGAGACCACATAACATAATTCATGGGCATGCTTAAACATCATAAATAGTTCATAATGTGCTTACCTCAACCTGCTGGGATGAGATTCAAATGTTTAAAGCTTCACACCTTACCGAGTTTGTTTTTCTGCAGACAAATAACATATTTTCGTGAACTAATCCTCACATAATCTTATATGAGATTGTAGGTAATTAAATAAGGGGTTGATATGTGAAATATCAGGGAAAAATGGGCTGCCATGCGCCCTCACGTTCCCCAAGAAGAGGTGGCACGTATTTACACGCGTTGGAGGCAGATTTGACACCCTTTCGTATTTTTTCCGTATCTCCCTCATTTTAACTCCGAATCGACTTCTGTTTGAACCTAGGGACTCCTATTTTAGTCCTTTATATGAATATGGAAAGAAATAAGACTTACCTCTCTGATTTGTTGACTGTTATAGTAGTTCTTTGAGACTGTTTGCTTTTCATCAAGCCTTTGCCTCTCATTCTCTTTCTTCCTTGCTTTTCACCGACTTTCTCTCCTTTTTATAGAATTTCCCCCTCAAAATCAAGATCCTATTTCTATCTAAAAGTTCTCTCAAAGTGGCATGGATTCGGCTCACAAATTTTGAAATAGCTTAGGAAGTTTTTCAAGCCTATTTATAGAATTATCCATCAAATCATAGCATGCCATGTGTCACATTAATTATTTGGGGCTCGTCACTACTTCCATGTGTTACCACCCAAATGGTGCCATGTGTCCCAAACTTGGAGGTTAAGAAAAGACTTGGAGAAGACTTATCCATGTGCTTCCATTCAAATGATGCCATGTGTCCTATAATCGTTACTCCCATGTGTCATATACTTGGAGGTTAAGTAAAGACTTGGAGAAGAATTTTCTATCCATGTGTTTCCATTCAAGTGATGCCATGTGTCCCTATAATCATTACTTCCATGTGTTTCCATCCAAAGTTGAATTTCAGAGTTATTTGAAATCCGAATCAATAGATTTGTGCCACGTCGTCGTTGATCTTATCCTGAAACACCCAATAGGATGCTTCCACCTCACAAGGACACTTGGAGGGTGTTGATTGGCTAATCCTTGATATTTTTGGTTAGTTTACCAATATTACACATGTGCCCGAGTTTTTTTAAAAATTACACTTTTACCCGGACTTAGTAATTACGATTTTGCCACTAGTTCAAAAACTAAATTTTTGTCTTAGGACTTTCATAACCCCTTGCAAATGTCTCATTTCTTCGTATATCTGAACTTAAAGATCCTTGGTACATATCACAATTTAAATTTCTTGGATATTACAAATTTGAATTGAGAAAGAAAAATCTCGGGTGTTACATGTCATATCTAGACACTAACCTTGGCTTCCAGGATTTAATCTAAGCCATCCATGTGGCATCACCACATTAATTCATCAATTTAGGGAAAATCAATTATTTTTTTCTCATAATTGAATATTCTTTATTTTCTCCATTTTTTATAATTTAATTCCTTTATGGAATTTCACTCCAAATTACTAAAATGCCATTTGTGAATTATTAATCCCATTTATCTCCACATAAATACAAAAATGGGAAATTAATTCACTTCCATACTTAATTCCACCTAGGAATTATTTTGAATTTACCAAATTACCCTTTATTGAACTTCACTATCCATATTACCAAAATACCCCTCTCATAGGGCACCATTATTCTCAAAGATCCATCACCTTCTTAAGGGCATTTTTTGAAGTTTCTCACTTCATTCTCATTCTCTTAACACCAACAACACGGGGTGTTACAACCTTCCACTAAGATTTTCAAACCCATACTTTCCAAGGTGGTGAACACGAATCCTGTTGAAAGATTCGTAGCGAGTGATCAAAGAGACAACTCCTTATCCCTTTTGCACATCCAATGTGAAGCTCTATCTTTGGCCCCTGTGCCACCTATTCCTCAACACTTAGTGGTCTATTGGAGAGTGACACAGTTAGATTCCACCCACTACCTCAGCTAGCGATCCATTTGAATGTTTATAGTCTCAACACTTTGGTGGTTTATTAGCCATATCCGTGTGGGGTAACTGAAAACATCCAATGCTTAAATAGGAAAATCAACTAGCTCTCAAGAAATGTACCCTTCCACTTTTGGGTAGTTAGGGCACACCCAATTAAGAGATGATTTATCCTATGGCGGTGAAGGGCCACGATGAATCCAATTCACCGTTTAAATCTAATATTACTTTGCATATTTGAGAAGATTTTTCAGTCTTTATTTTAGGGTCTCACTTTGCACATGCTTTAAATTTTAATCCATGCATCCAATACATATTAAAACAATAATGCATATATGCACATGTAACTAGATGATGATGGGCTTTTAAGAATTTAATTAAATTTTAGCCTTAGGATTTAATTAAAGAGGCTTGCAAGAGACATTCAAACATAAAAATTTTTCCACTGCCAAAATTTTGGTTGACTTCCTCCCTCGAGGCACCAACACTAGATGACTTGGCATCTCCATCAACATCAACACCTTGATGCTCCTTCCTCATTTTACAAGAAAGATTTTCTAATACAAATAATTTCTAAAAATGAAACAAAGGACATGGAGACTTATGTCTCTTTACAAATTGAATGAATACATAATTATTACATATTTGGGACCGAATACATGTAATCATTATTCATTCATTCAATCACATTGAATAAGCTCATGATCACCCCGATCAATCCAATTGATCTTGTTGGCATTAACTTTTCAAATCCAATTTCAAAATAAATCTGTGTTTATGTAATGTGTGTTTTTTTTTTGAACTTATAGCATCTTACATCACAATGTCTTCTGGTATAAGCCTATCCCATGTAATCCAATTACATTTAAGCAAACACCTTAGAAAATGGATAATCAGAACATTAATAGTATGAAACGGTTGACCATTTCTCCCTTAGTGGTACCTAAGCGGTCGACAGTCTAAAAGATTATCAACCATGTCTCCCATTAGAAGAAATCGATCGACAAATTTTTCATATCTGTTGGCTGTTTTGGCTGTTTGATCGAAATGATCAACAACCTTCAAAATTGGTCGATCGATTTTCTGGGTCTCTCGAGACGGTCGACAAATCTCTAAGAGACTGTCAACTGGCTTCCTTCGATAAATCTCTAATAGACTTTCAACTAGCTTCCTTCATCAAACACAGACCGATAGATCATTCCCTGAAACGGTTAATAGTTTTTGCAACCTATAACAAAATAGAATACAAATCACATTTGAAAATACACACATAAAACACAAAACACATTGCATGGGATGATAAAACTAGTCGAGGCTTTGATACCATTGAAAGGAAGCGGCTAAAGGCGCGCTAAAGACACCAACCCGGTGCGGATCTATGAAGGGTTTTATTTTTTAAAGCATTTTTTAATAGAAAATAGCACAGTGAAAGAATAAAACATACATAGCGGAAACCAAAATCAACCTTACAAGACTCGATTTCTATCACCCACATGAAAAATAGAAATAACCCATGCCATAGGGGGTTTTTGGTATACCTTTTGGATGAAGTTTGGTGCTAGTTGCCTACGCGATGTTCTCTTCCACTTCTATCCAGCTAGCTCTACCTTCCTTGCAAGCACTTGGGTGACCAGTCCTCCTCCACAAACATAAAGAACCTAGTCCATCCACGCCCGAGCCACCATGGAACCCTCCAACGGAGCCATGCTAGGACCCTCTCGATGGAGGTGATCAGGAGCTATGTGTGGTCCCTACTTCGCTGCCTCTTGGATATCTAACAACCACTCTATAGGGAGAAGATGATGAAGGGTGTTGCACCGGCTTGTCTTGGAGCAAATATAAGAAGAAGTCATAGCTTTATAGGAAGAAGAAGAAGAAAAGAAAAGATGGAGAGCAGGTTACGCACGTCGGGGTAGCCTCTTCCAATCTGCTAACTCCCTTAAAATCCCTCTCTCCCTTTAAGCCCTAGTGTGTTGTAAATAAAGTCATGTATTTCCTTTTGAATGTAAAAGGTAATATATGGAGGAAAAATGGCTGTGAAATTCCAATGTGTATTATTATGGAGTTCTTATTTCAGTTTTCCCTTTTTTTAGCGTTCCCTCCTGAATTCCTTTCCTATGGCGTCTCCAGGAGTGGGATTGCTACAAAAGGAAAGAGGTTACACCTGATCCATTAAAAGGTAGGTCTTTCGGTTGAGCCTTTAAAAACTGACTGAATTGGTTACTGCTAAGCTAGTAAAAAATGAAGGTTACAATTGCACATATGAAAAGCTAAGGTAATATTTCACTCTGGAAAAGCTAAGTGGATTGTTAAATCCTTGGTGAGGAGCCAAGGGAGTGGAGTAGGCTGGTTGAGGCCGACCCACTATAAATTTTCTGTGTGCTGCATTCTTTCTTCATTTCATTTTAGCATTTTCATCTTTAATTTGGCAAGCTTTATTTCTATCTTCAACAAGTGTTTTCTTTGAGTCATTTTGTGACTGCCCACTCTCAAAAGTCCCACTAGCATTGGAATCTGAGATGAGGTTGCCGAAAATATAGGCACAGATAAGAACATAATTAAAGACATTCACATCCATCTCTAAGTTGATATAGATATAATTCAAAATAATTTCAATCCCAAACTTGCTCACTAACAACAGGAGCCAAAATTAATATTTACAACATCACTCATTTAACATGCTCATTATGGCTTAATTGCCCCAACACTTCAAAATAAAAGGGCAACAAAATTAGAATACAAATTTAAACTCTTTTTTGTTTGCCCTCAAAACACATCCCCATGGATCTTTTGGTTAGGACTACTCTATACACAGAACTAGCCCCGAGAGGCTCAAGCATTGCTAAGCTCGCCCTCTTCCTTGGCCTTACCCTTACCTAGAATGACACAAAAGTACGAGTGAGCCACAAGGCCTAGCAAGTATAATTCAAAGTAAGTAAGAAGTATTATGAATCATAGGAATGAAGTGAATAATAGGAAACAAAGTAGATAAGAACTACTTGCTACATTCACATAAATCCTTGCCATGCCTTACCGCATTATGTAACAATGAATTCACATTATCAACATAAGGACCAATGCCTTTCCATGCATTGGTTTTCGCCAAGTGAGCATCCAAAGCAGAAAGCTCACACGCATTGACTTTCATCAAGCGAGCATCCAGAGCGAAAGCTCACATGCATTGAATTTCACCAGGCGAGCATCCAGATTCGAAGCTCAGATGCACTAACATTCATCAGGCGAACATTGTGAGTATACCTCGTGGACATGGTCTGCTCCGTGCATCAGTCACCATGTAACACTTAACCATTTTAAACACAATTATACATATCCTCATACATGGTCACACACTTATAAATTCCTCTAAGCCAATGCTCATCATCGTTATGTATAACGACAGTTTAAAACATACCTATGTATATACTCATCCATGGTCATGCACACATAAACCACCTCCATGCATTCATAACTACGAAAGGTCATAGGAAAAGCCCAACTTATACTCTTAGATTTTTTTTGGCCCCTAATAATATCCAATCAATATCATAATCAATGAAGGAACATAAATAGTAGATAATATGAAGTTTTGGGAACAGAATAAAAGCAAAATAGGTAGCAACGATTGACAACAAGGGGTGGAATGATGGAGAGCTCAAGTCCCAACAGGCGACCTCCAGTGCCATTTTCCCTGAACGGTCGATAGCTTTGTCGCAATGGTTAATAGTCTCCAACCCTCCAACCTGAAACAACATACACCTGAACAACATCCATGCAAGTAACACCAAAATCTTGCATGTTCTTAACCCTAGCCAAGTAAAGCATCATTCCTAAAGAAATATAGGGTGGTACAAGACCTATTTGAAGATCCAATGGGACTTGAGAAAATCCAATAACAATCAAGGAAGATCAATAAGAGTAAAATGGTAAAATAGGCAAAAATCATCATCTGAACCATAGGAAGTATAGCCAAACAAAAAGGAATTCAATAAGCAAAATTCTAGAAATTTCAAGATTTCAGGTTGATTTTTGAGGACATGTTCCAAGCTCAATACTGGTCAAATACCATAAACAATATGCTAAATTTGAATTTCAGGAACTTTAGTTTCTAGAACAACAAACGAATTCAAAATCGAGAGATAACCACAAGAAGTTATTCCCTATAAATTGAAGTAAAGACATATTACCCACAATAGTAAAATTTTAGATTTTATGCAAAGACTAACAGGGCTATTACAGGTTCAAAATGTAACCAAATAATTCAAGTCATATGTTGAAACAAAGCTTATGAAGTCTAGTTTACGAAAAAAAAAATAGGATTTCTAATAGGATATAGCCACACAAAGTTATACCCCCAAATGTACAACATGCACAATCTGGCTAAAAATTAATAGCTCCGAAATGAAAGAAATGAAAGGATTAGAACTTGCCTATGTAATGGAAAGAAGAATATGAGCTTGCATTTGAAATGGGAAAAGAAATACAATAACTTACATCAACAACAAACAAGAGAAGAGGAACTTGCAAAGAAATGAAAAAAGGGATAGAAGACTTGCATCAAAAGAAATAAGAGAAGAGGAACATGCCTTAGATGATTTCCCCTTGATTCTTACGGGAGTGAAGTTGCTGAAATGATTGAGGAGAGCTTGGGAGTTATGGAGGAAATGTTGGAAATCTGAAATGAAGGAAGGATTGTAACGACCCGAAGATGGGGGCTGATATTAATGAATAACTCCATATTATTTTTATGTCTCGTGGGTAGAATTATTTGTTAATTTGGGTTTTCGTGCAGTGTGAGTGTGTATGTAAGTGTTTTGGAAGATTTAGGGTGAGTGGTTAAGAGTTAGGAGGGTTTTTGAATAGGCATTTGAATGTGTGGGGCTTTGGGAGGATAGATATTCGAATGGAGGTAGTACCATTCGAATGGGGTGTGAGTCATTCGAATGCCCATTCAAATTGGGGGTGATCCATTCGAATGACCTATTTTTCTGGGTGCGACTTCTTCATTGTAACCCAATTTTTACTATGTTATAGCTTGAATATCTCAAAATGTAAAACATGAAAGTTGTAGATCTTTCTCTTTTCGTTCCATAGCATCTTGAATCACCTCAATGGAGTTCGGATGAGAGAGTTATGCCTAAAATTCGAAAGGGTGTCAAAGCTATCCAGAATCCATTTTTAACAGATTAAACCTTCACATTCGAATGAGCTGCCTTCACATTCGAATGAGCCATGTGAAAATTGAAAAATTCATCTGAATGAGGCCATTGTAGCATTCAAATGGCGTCTTTTTTCCTTCAGCTTTTCATTTAATTATTCTAAATTCATTGGAATGCCCAACTGTAGCATTCGAATGCCTTTTGTATTTTCTTAATTTCTCTATCAAAAGCCTAAAACCCATTCGAATGTGCCCAGATCATCCGAATGACTTTCACGTAGCATCTTATATATGAATATATCATCCAAATGCCTTAAGCTATATTCGAATGTCTCCCTCATTGATTCAATATATATATATATATATATATTGCCCAATACCTCATTAGCTCTGGAAAAGTGTAGAAAATTCTAGAACTGAAATATAAAAAAATATATATAGAGAGAATTTGGGAGATAATCGGATGGATAAATATGAGGTATAGAGAAAATATAAAAGAGAGAAATTGTATGGAAAATATCCCAAAAAGCAGAGGAGATAAACTCAAGGTCTCTCTCGTAAGCTCTCTGTTCTTCTTCAAACCCTCATTCTTCTTCTCACAACAAGCTAGATTCTACTATCAAATGGGTTCCTAGTGGTTGATAGGTGAAGTAAAAGGCAAGTTCACTCATCTTTCCTCTTTTCTCTTAGATGTTATTGTGCTATGGGTTGGCTACATGTCTTGAGAGTATGACTAGGGTTAGGGAATTTAAGCTTGGGGGAAAGTTTCTAACAGCCATGTGGGGTTTGTTCCTCCCCGCTATTCCTAAGGAATGGTGTTTTAAGTGAAATTTTGCATGGGAGACTTGTTTCTTCTCCATGCCTTAATTAATATATCTTGCTGTGATCTCGGACCTTAAGCAAGAAATCCATACTCTAGTGTATTGGTTAACTGTGTTGAACATGTTTACAAACTGAAAATAATTTAAATTGCTCATATATGCACTGTCATGGCATGTCCTGAATGAGTGGTAATTATGCATCATAAGCATGTCTTGGCTTGATCTCTAGCATCGCATCTCATGAGTGAGCACAAGCATCAGCTCTTATTTCTATCACACTCGCAATTTGTGTGTGGCCACTCTATGTGTTGCATGTGCATTGAAAGAGGCATGGACAAAGATGATTATGTGCGCTGCGATTATGTACCGCTGGGATATATCCCCCAAAACCAGTAGGCATTAGCCTGACTAGGGTTACGCTCATGCGGTGAAGACTAAGGGGCATGCCCAGTGGTGACGACCATGGGTGAGATTATATATATTTATATATATGTACATATGTCTATAGCCAAGAATATCAGATATGACTTATGGGCTACATGTTACAGTTTCTCTTGTTGCTGGTATCAGCTACAAACCGGTATGTGTTATGATGCATTTTATATTGTTATGTGGGCCACTGGCCAGTTATGTGCTGATCAGCTTTTGTGTGTTATGCATGACATTATCATTATGGATGTGTGTGTGATTCCTGAGTTATAATCTAACATTCATGTCTATACACTTATTCACCACACCTGTATCCTATGATTATCTTCCATGCTCTTCCTTCTTATTTCTTATACTTGCTGAGCTTTGTAACTCACGTTGTACTCTCCTCCATTCCAGGTAAAGAAGTGACAGACAGGGAGTCGAGTAAGAAAGATGGGTAGACATGTGTGCGTGCTGGTCTCTTCTTGATTTAAATGATATTGGGAAAGATGTGTTGGTAGATGTATAGACTTTATTTTATGTGTAAAGTAACTTAAAGAAAAGTTGTGCCTGTAACCCTTGAAGTCATTTGTTTTGGGGTTGAGTTTGATGGATGTTAGAGGTATGCATGCTTGTGACTAGGTGTTGATTCTTCTATATTCCTTGACACCCACTCTTCTAGGTTGCCCTGGAATGGGGTAGCTTAGGGGAGGGGATGTTACAAGGATGCTCTACCGACTTGCTACGTCTTCTCTTTAATTTTTCAGATTAATGGAATATTACACATACTAATATATCCTTTAATCTGCTCCACATTTTAATACGCATTAATAAATTATTATACATTAATCCCTCTCTCTCTCTCTCTCTATATATATATACATGCATTACACCCCTTACACCAAATTTCTAGTTGCCTTCCACCTACTTCTAGACTTTTCTTCCATTTTAACTTTGCATAACATGATATCAGTACATAGTTATATATATAGGCAAGCTAAAAATGACAACTCACCTCAATTTTCCAATTATAAATTTTGACTTTTCAACACACACACAGACACACCATACTTTGACAATTCAACACAACACTTCTCATTTATTTTGACTCCCTTGTTCATCACATAAAATATTTTTAACACATTGCTCAAATAATAACACTATAGAACATACATGAAGATAATGACAATATAATCTAGACCTGCTAATGGGTTGTTACACATTTTTCAATATCCTTGATATTAGTTTTAAAAATCTTAGTAATAGTTTTCTAAAATATTAAAAGAATCAATCATTTTGTGTTAAATTTATTTCACTTTAACTCAAATCGTTTTTGTCAATATTTTATTTAAAGCATCAGTCTTTAGATATTGAAAAGCTCAAATTGTATTATTCAAAGAGTTTTTAAAATCTATGAAAAAGTTTTTGAAACACAATTCACCTCTTGTTGGGTGTCTATCTATTTTTTTCACTATCCTTAGTGGATGTTTTCAAAATCCTTAGTGAGGAGCTAAGGTAGTGGACTAAGTCAGTTGGCTGAACCACTCAAAAGCTGTTGTGTCCATGGTGATTGTTTTTTGTATTCTTTCTAGCAACATTTTTCTTTATCTGTTATGCATATATATTTCATACATAAATTCAGCAGATCACATTTTTTTTTTTAAACTGTCATTAAAATGTTTTTTTGGTGCGAATTATTTTAAATATCAATCTCTTCTTCATTTTCAATATTGTTTCAAAATCTTCTCATTTTAAATATACTTCTTTATCTTTACATAAAAATTATATGTGTAAAATCTATTTCACATTCAGTTTTCATAAAACATCTCTTTTAATCTCTTCTATGCTCTTTCATGATATTTCCATTAGCATTCACTGTTGTTCCAGTTTTCATCAGTTACATAAAAAGCTTTTCAAACAGTATTGTTGCTGCATACAAATATGTTTCCTAAACATCTTTCTAATATGCATACTTCTCATATCAATATCTTCATATATAAATCGAATGTCAAAAGTACTTTCTTAATTTATCTTCTATGAAAAATCATGTGCGTTGATTAAAGCATTCTTTATAGCTTATCTGCTCCTGCACATGTTTGTAGTTTATGAAAAGTGTTTTCATCAAATAACTTTACTGAATTATAATCTTCAAGATATTTTCACTCTTTGTATAAAGATCCAAAACACCCAATTCACCCACCTCTTGGGTAATCTTTCACCTCCTTTAGGATATACTAAATTCTCATATTTCTTAAGGAAATGCTAAGGTTGTGTTAATAACCTTAATATGTTTTATTTGTGATTAAGGTATGTTTTATTCCTTATCTATCAATATGCTTAATATGAAAACAACTTGTTCTTAAGGGATATTCTAATATATCCATATTGCATAAGTATCTTATTGATATTATTGTGTTTATGGTTCTTAAGGTAAACTTAGGATTAAGTTTGTTGTCCTGTGTAATCAATATGTTGCGATTCAAAGAGTGTGGGTCACATCAAGTTCTTGTAATAAATGATCATATACTCATAAGATGGTTCTTGAGTTTTGATCCAATGATCTTAAGTTACCTATCATATATGCTTTGTATTAGTCGAAAGATAGGCAAACCATTTGACTTATATGTGTTCATGCTTTGGTTAGAATAATTGAAAAATCAGTTGCTATGTTTACTACATCTTTATGATTTCATATTGTAATCGAGTAAGCCTAGTAGACTGATTCTTATTTGAATCTAGAAAAGGGAATGCTTTTAGTTGAGTAGCCTATATTGTTCTCAACTTATTATCAAAACCATGTGCTTTAAAAATCTCATTTCTCAGTTATGGCTTTCTATGTATCCAAGTGAATGTGATTGGAAAGTTAGTTTTAACCAATTTTCCCAAACAACACATGTGTTTTAAATATTTTGGCTTAATGTGTTATGTTAAGTCATACATTGGCTGTTGATGCTGGTGAGAAAATTGTTTTGATGATATTCAAGATAATATATTAAAGATGTTTTTTGATAGAGTTTTAATTGAGTATTTCATTTTGAAAATCGAGTAATGCTAAGTGTACTTGTTAAATAATCGAGTAAAGATGATAAGTACTTGACTAACTTTTGTACTCGAGTGAGCAATTCAAATTTCTATCATCTGTAAATTAATCGAGTAAAGTGTTCTTGTAATCGAGTAATCATCTTTTGTACTCGAGTGAATCTTTGTGTAATCCAGTAATCTTAAGCTAAAGTTTCTAAGCATGCTTTCACTCGAGTGAATGCTTTAAGTAATCGAGTGGTGTTGTTTTTATACTTGAACGAATATCTTGTTTAATCAAGTAATCATAGGCTAAAATCTGGCTAAGTCTTTGGTCTTATTTTTTTAATCGAGAAATATTTTGGGTACTCAAGTAAAGGTCATAGGAAATCGAGTCTCTGATCTCATTGTTTTAGTTGAGTATTATAACGACCCCGCCCTTGGAGAGCCCGACTAAAGAAACCAAGATGAAGTGTCAGAAATAATGGTACCTGTTGGAGTCATGAAGCAAGACAGCACAAAAATCTCATAACCAACAACAAGGTTATATATATACAAAATTGGACATTAAGACCTGTCATATACATGGGATCATACAAATAATATTTCAAAAGAAAATAGCACATGACCTTAAAAGTGCAATACATCTACTAACAAGCACCATGCCAAAATGCCCCATGGACTTTTTAGCTATAATTGCTTTGTACAAGTCTAGACACTGGACCCCACATTGCTAGGCTCCCTATCTTCTTTAGACTTGCCTCTACCTGGAATGATGCAAGCACAAGTGAGCTACAAAGCCCAACAAGCATAATAGAACAAAAGGTAACAAGAGTACCAAGGACTGAATCATAGATAATAACGAGTATGCCCATTCATACACATGTAGAGGAGAGTAACTAAGTGATATGCACCATGATCATGTAACAACATGCACCCATGATATACTAGAGTTAAGCCACAAATGAACATGTATAGAGAATAAGGTGCATGCTTTCACAACTCTGCAATAAACATAATCGTATCAAGGGATCTAAGTCCTACACGAGTCTAGCATTATAACCCACTTGAACTTTACATGAGTTCGATATTATAGCCTATTTGAGCTTTCGACTTAATGACGTAAAGGATATATCCCAGCGGAGCCTGTCCGCAATGCACATCAAGTATCATATGCTTTCCCAAAGCCATGTCATGTATAAGCATAAACATCATGTTTTTCACAAAGCCCATGTATATGACCATTTATAAACAACATGCACAATATCAAGCACAAGCATATAACCATGTTTGAAATGCATGGGATGCACTCAAGAATAGGAAATCATGATTCAAGATAGAGAGAAGAGGTCTTTAAGCTTGTAGGAAGCATTTGGGCCCAAAACAGGGAAATTGGTCGACAGATGCATTGGCATTTATCGACAGACAAAACTAAAAATCACCCTGATCCTTTACTTCTCATACTTGAAACCATGGCAAAATGGATCAAACCCTTGCCAAATATTCACCCTAGCAAAAGATGCATCATTACCAAGAAAAGTAGGGAGAACAAGTCCCATTGGAAACATTCACAAGGAGATTTAATAAGAGGAAGGAAGTAAATTACAACCATGTAGCAACTTTGCCCTAAAAACAGAGTTTTGTAAAAATCCTTTCAAAGTCTGCAAATTCAAAATTTTCAACCAATAGAAAGGAAGAGAACTTGCCTTAGCTTTCTTCTTTACCAATTCCTAGCCCTTCCTCACCTTTAACCCAACTTATAGGCTGCCATACATGGAGATTTACATATCTTTTTAGCCATAATATAGAGGAAAAGTAGAATTCTAAGCTATGGAAGGCTAGAAGTTGAGTTCCTACCTTTAAACTTCCTTCCTTGATAGCCGTAGTAGCCATAAGAAGAATAGATATGGTGGAGAGAAGAACCCTAGTAGCTGGAGAAGCCTCCTTGGATCTTCCACCGCTCAAATTGCCTCATCTTTACACATTTGCTCTCTCTATATATATTTACTTAACATTTTGATTTAATTTAATCCCCCATTTTCGACCCACTTTAGCATATTTAAATCCCACATTTGCATTTAATTTCCTTAAATTTGATGGCCATTTACCTTGCATTTTAGCCCCTTCTTCAGAGTCCCCCAATTTTGACTTGTTGCCTTCTCATTTGACTTTTGAATATTCCACCCCTTTTGCTTGCTCCTTTAACTTGTCAAACATTTCCCCTTTGGCTTCCTTAATCCTTACTTAGTCCTTTAATCCACCTTTCACATACCCAATAATTCACCGAGTTATTTCCCACATGATGAGAAATTTCTAGAATAATACTATCTAGGTAGCCATAACATACTATCGGGGCGTTACAAGTATAAGTTCTATTGTAATCGAGAAAGACAATTTTGCATAGTATATAATTGATTACAAGTTAAAATGTATTCAAGTATGCAAAAGTTTATTATCGACTAATTATTCTTTTGTAATAAAGTATTTATTGTTATAAATACCATGATTAAGTGGATGTCCATTCATCTTCTAAACTCCCATCCCTTTACTCCATTCATTATAATTGTAACATATAACTACACATTTACTCCCTTTATTATAATTGTAATATGTGACCTTTGAATTTCTTGTCTTGTAAGCCTATAAATAGAGGCATTTTATGTTGTGAGAAGGACTTTTGATAACAAGGATATAGGAAATTTCTATTCTCTCATTTCATGAGTTTTTCTATTTTTCTTGCCTTTATTCTCTTTAGTTTTATAAGACGTTATCAGCACGAGTCTCTGCCAACTTGTTTATTCTAGCATACAAATTCAAGGTAAGTATTCTAACTTTTCTTTATACTTTATGCATGTTTTGTTCATAGTTCATCTATAGCTATTTTCTCTTATTATATTGTGTATACTATAAATGATGATAATGTATGGTTGATTAGTTTTCTTATTATTTTATTTCATTATTCTATAGTTATTTTCTTTTCATTGTTAATATGAATTAAGTTTACCATTTATCTAATTATTACTTTTTGTGATAGTATTCTCCATGGCAAATCCTACAAAACTGGAGTTTGTGGCACTTGACATTACTGGAAAAAATTATTTATCGTGGATACTAGATGCTGAAATCCATCTTGATGCTATGGGTCTTGGAGACACCATTAAAGATAAAAATGATGCATCTAGCCAAAACCTTGCTAAAGCTATGATCTTCCTTCGACGTCATCTTCATGAGGGACTAAAATCTGAATATCTCACGGTAAAGGATCCCCTTATTCTTTGGCAAAGTTTAAAAGAAAGATATGACCATCAGAAAACGGTAGTTCTCCCAAAAGCTCGTTTTGATTGGATGCACTTACGATTGCAAGACTTTAAATTTGTAAGTGAGTACAATTCTGCAATATTTAAAATTAGTTCTCAATTGAAATTATGTGGAGAAAAGATTACTGAGGATGATATGTTAGAAAAAAAATTCTCCGCGTTTCATGCCTCGAATGTGCTCCTGCAGCAGTAATATCGAGAAAGAGGCTTTAAAAATATATTCAGAATTAATTACATGCCTTCTTGTGGCTGAACAAAATAATGAGCTTTTGATGAAAAATCATGAATCACGTCCTACTAGTTCTACCCGATTCCCTGAAGTGAATGCAAATATGTATAACAATCGAGGACGAGGTCGTGGGCATAAAAGAGGACGTGGCCGAGGTCGAAATAATTTTCGATATCATGGTGGTCATTATAATACTTCCAATTTGAAGAAAATTACACCTAATGAAGAAAAGCATGAGACGGGAAAATTTCACAAAATAAGATCCCCAAAACATACTAACAGTGTATGTTATAGGTGTGGAATGAAAGGTCATTGGTCACGTACTTGTCGTACTGCTAAACATTTGGTTGAGCTCTATCAAGCCTCCCTGAAGGAGAAAGAGAAAAATGTTGAAGCAAACTTTGCATCTCAAGGTGATTTTGATGGCGATCATCTTCACTCTTTGGGGACAACACACTTGGATGTTGCAGATTTTTTTGACGGAAATATTGATGATTTTTCTGATGGCAAAATTAACCCTTCAATTGGTGATGAGAATGTCCATTTCTAAATTTGTTATCTTCATGTTGCATTAGCATTGGTGTGTTTATTTTTGTTGGTGTGTTTCTTTTGTCATTTGTTTTCTTTTACTTGAATCTTATTATGTTTTTTTTTATTGAAGAAGCATGGATCTTTCACTTCCTTTTGTTGGTCTCAATTTCAATGGTGAAGATGTATGCTTAGCAGATAGCGCCACAACACATACTATATTGAAAAATAAGAAGTATTTTACAAATTTAAAAATAATGGAAGCCACTGTCACTACAATATCAGGCAATGTAAAAATCATTGAAGGCTTCAGAAGAGCAAGTATTTTATTGCCTAGAGGAACGAAACTCATTATTAATGATGCTTTATCATCTACTAAATCGAAAAGAAATTTATTGAGTTTCAAAGATATTCGACAAAATAGATACCATGTTGAGACTATGAATGAAAATAATATAGAATATCTCTATATTACATCAAATGTCTCTGGTAAAAAATGTGTATTAGAAAAGCTACCAGCCTTTTCTTTTGGTTTGTATTATACAAGTATTAGTGCAGTTGAAGTACATGCTACAATGAACCAGAAGTTCATTAACAATGCTACAATGAACCAGAAGTTCATTAATAAAAAAAGTTTTGTTGTTTGGCATGACTGGTTAGGCCATCCTGGGTCAATAATGATGCGAAAAATTATTGAGAATTCACATGGACATCCATTAAAGAACCAAAAACTTCTTTTGCCTAATGAATTCTCATGTGTTGCTTGTTCTCAAGGAAAATTGATTATTAGACCTTCACCATCTAAAGTTCGAAATGAAGCACCTGCATTTCTAGAACGTATCCAAGGGGATGTATGTGGACCTATTCATCCACCATGTGGACCATTTAGATATTTTATGATATTGATAGATGCATCCACTAGATGGTCACATGTTTGTTTATTATCCACTTGTAATGTGGCATTTGCAAGATTACTTGCTCAAATGATTAGATTGCGAGCACAATTTCCAGATTATACAATCAAGACAATTCGTCTTGATAATGCAGGTGAATTTACATCTCGAACTTTTAATGATTATTGTATGTCAGTTGGAATAACTGTTGAACATCCAGTTGCTCATGTGCATACACAAAATGGTTTAGCAGAATCTTTTATTAAATGCCTCCAATTAATTGCTAGACCATTACTCATGAGAACAAAACTCCCAATTTCTACTTGGGGTCATGCAATTCTGCATGTAGCAACACTTATATGCATAAGGCCAACATCATATCATAAGTTCTCCCCATCACAATTAGTTTTTGGTCAGGAACCAGATATTTCCCATCTAAGAATATTTGGTTGCGTAGTATTTGTTCCAATTGCTCCACCACAGCGCACTAAGATGGGTCCTCAAAGAAGGCTAGGAATATATATGGGATATGATTCTCCCTCAATTATTAAATATCTTGAACCAATGACAGGTGATGTTTTTACAGCACGATTTGCTGACTGTTATTTTGATGAGACAAATTTCTCAGTATTAGGGGGAGATAAAAAACAGTTGGAAAAGGAAATTATATGGAATGCATCATCACTATCTCATTTTGATCCTCGTACAAATCAATGTGAGCTAGAAGTTCAAAAAATAGTTCATCTTCAAAATATTGCAAATCAATTACCAGATGCATTTACTGACCTAGGAAAAATAACTAAATCGCATGTACCAGCTGTAAATACTCCTGCAAAAGTTGATGTCCCTGAAGAACTGTTTGTAGCTAATGAATTTAAAACACGTTTGAAACGTGGTAGACCAATCGGTTCCAAGGATAAAAATCCTAGAAAAAGAAAAGGAGTACGTGATCAAGATGGCACAATAAAGGAATTTAGTACTCTTGACGAGACTCGAGACATAATTGATAACAAAACCCCAGAAGAGGTTCAAACCCCAGAAAAGGTTCAAGTACCTGAAAATAATGAAAGTGATGAGATCTCAATAAATTATGTCTCTACAAGAAAAAGATGGAACCGAAAAGAACAAGTTATCGATAACATTTTTGCATATGCTATAGCACTTGATGTTATTAAGGAAAGCGAGGATATTGAACCAAATTCTATCGAACAATGTCGACAAAGAAATGATTGGCCAAAATGGAAGGAAGCAATTCAGGCAGAATTAAATTTGCTCACAAAATGTGAAGTTTTTGGACCTGTAGTCCGAACACCAGAAAGTGTAATACCGGTTGGATACAAATGGGTTTTTGTGCGAAAACGAAATGAGAAAAATGAAGTCGTGAGGCATAAAGCCAGACTTGTTGTACAAGGGTTTTCTCAAAGACCTGGTATTGATTATGAAGAAACATATTCCCCTGTGGTGGATGCAATTACATTTTGATATCTAATTAGTTTTGCAGTTCATGAAAGGCTTAATATGCGTCTAATGGATGTGGTTACAGCTTATTTATATGGATCACTTGATAGTGATATTTATATGAAAATCCCTGAAGGATTTAAAATGCCTGAAGCATATAACTCAAGTTCTCGAGAAATGTATTCAATTAAATTGCAACGATCCCTGTATGGATTAAAGCAATCTAGACGCATGTGGTACAATCGTTTGAGTGAATATCTATTAAAAGAAGGATATAGAAATGATCCTATTTGTCCATGTGTCTTTATAAAGAATTCAGGATCAGAGTTCGTTATTATTGCAGTGTATGTTGATGACTTAAATATTATTGGAACTCTGAATAAACTATCTGAGGCAATGGAATATTTAAAGAAAGAATTTGAAATGAAAGACCTCGGAAAAACAAAATTTTGTCTTGGTTTGCAAATTGAGCATTTGACAAATGGAATTTTTATTCATCAATCAACTTATATAGAAAAGATCCTTAAACGATGTTACATGGAAAAAGCACATCCATTGAGCACTACAATGGTTGTTAGATCACTTGATGTGAATAAGGATCCATTTCGACCTCAAGAAGATAACGAGAAACTGCTTGGTCCTGAAGTACCATATCTTAGTGCTATTGGTGCGCTAATGTATCTTGCTAATAATACTCGTCCTGACATAGCATTTTCTGTAAATTTATTGGCAAGATATAGTTCTGCTCCAACCCGAAGGCATTGGAATGGAGTTAAACAAATATTCCGTTATCTTCGAGGAACAAATGATTTGGGTTCGTTTTACTCAAAGGAATCTAAATCATCACTAGTTGGTTATGCAGATGCAGGTTATTTGTCTGATCCACATAAAGCTCGATCTCAAACAGGTTATGTATTTACATGTGGTGACACTGCAATATCATGGCGTTCTACAAAACAAATTATATCTGCCACTTCTTCAAATCATGCTGAAATTCTTGCAATTCATGAAGCTAGTCGAGAATGTGTCTGGTTGAGGTCAATAGCTCATCATATCCAGAGTATATGTGGATTATCTTTTATCAAAGAAAAGCCAACCACATTATACGAAGATAATGTTGCTTGTATTGCACAGCTGAAAGAGTGATATATTAAAGGAGATAGAACAAAACATATATCACCAAAATTCTTTTTTAATCATGACCTCCAGAAAAATGGTGACATAAATGTTCAACAAATTCAATCAAAGGATAACTTGGCAGATTTATTGACAAAGGCATTACCAACCACGACATTTGAGAAATTGGTGCATGGCATTGGAATGCGACAGTATAGAGATCTCAAGTGACATTAATTTGAGGGGGAGAAATATGCACTGTACTCTTTTCCTTGACCAGGGTTTTTCCCACTGGGTTTTCCTTGGCAAGGTTTTTAACGAGGCAGGTTTTAATGCATATTATACACCAATATAATGTACTCTTTTTCTTTCACTAGGATTTTTTCCCACGGGGTTTTTTCCTAGTAAGGTTTTAATGAGGCATATATTAGTGTAATGGACATCCAAGGGGGAGTGTTATAAATACCATGATTAAGTGGATGTCCATTCATCTTCTAAACTCCCATCCCTTTACTCCATTCATTATAATTGTAACATATAACTACTCATTTACTCCCTTTATTATAATTGTAATATGTGACCTTTGAATTTCTTGTCTTGTAAGCCTATAAATAGAGGCATTTTATGTTGTGAGAAGGACTTTTGATAACAAGGATAAAGGAAATTTCTATTCTCTCATTTCATGAGTTTTTTCTATTTTTCTTGCCTTTATTCTCTTTAGTTTTATAAGATTACAAGTTTTGGCCAAATCAAAAGTGATCAAGCGATCAAATTTATAATCGAGTATTTTTCCTTTGTAATTGAGTAAAAGTTGATGTATAATCGACTACATTTGAATGGTAATCGAGTATTTAATTCATGTCTTTGTAGAACAGAAATAATCGAGTATCTATTAAAAATAATTGAGTGCAAAAAAAACTTAGAGGACTACAAAACAAATATAGTCAAGAAAAGATCAAACTTATCTAGTAAGGTTCAATTTGTACAAGAGTAAAGAGTGTCCTAAAGCTTATAAAGCTAGCCTGTTGAGAAATTTGTATTTTGATTTATGGAGAAAATAATCTTGAAAAATATATTCTTAGAAAATTTGGTTTATTGATGATTTCTAAAACATTTTATATATGTATATTGAAAACCTCATACTTATATATTTATATAGGTCTTTCAAAACAACTAAGTATTAGTTTTGGTTGATAAAAGAGTATGAAACTTATAAATATATTTTTCTTTAAATTGGAGAACTTCAGGCTCATATATTCTTATATTTTAAAATAATAAAATATGGTTTTATATTAATCAAGCTTGATGTTAAATGTTTGAGAAAAAGTTTTGAAAGTTTAGCTACATATAAAAGTTTTTTGATAAACTAAGTATGTATATATTTTTTAAGCTTTTGAAGGCAAATTATTCAAACATTCCTTTAAAGCTTCTAAAAACTGCCTTCAATTGAAAATAGCTTTTAATTAAATATTGCTCAGTGTATTTTTCAATCGGGTGTTTCAAAAACCTACTTGAATATGTGTTACAAATCTTATATCTTTCAAAGTTTCAATCGAGTATGGTATTTCTATAATCAAGTATCTTTATAGAAATTAAAACCTAAGCATATTTTCAATCCAGTATATTTTTATATGTCTTTCAAATCAGTTAGGTATATGCTTTAGCAAAATCTATTTTCAATTGACTACTAAAGTTTTCTACTCGAGTAATTTTTACAAGCTCTTTGTATTTCAAAAATCAATCGAGTAAAAACTATTTTCAATCAAGTGTTTTACTGTTATCAAAACTTCAAGTATCTCCTTAGTCGAGTATATCTTTCTCTCAATCTACTAATGTATTTTCTTAATCGAGTATCTATATGTGTTGTAGCCACGATAATAGAAATTTGTTTAGGGTAGGGGAAACCATCACTAGATGCCCAAAGGATTAGTCAGTAGACGAGTCCTTCTAGAGAGAGGAGGCCTTCTCAAAGAGAAAGAATCATCTCGAAGAGAAGAAACCCTCTTGAAAGGAGGACTGAGAGGAAAGAAGCCCTACGGAGAGATCGTCAGTCTTGCAGAATGATACTCTTCAGGGAAAAGAGGTGGCTCTTTGAGGGTTGGTGGTTTAAACAGCAATGGCTCTCGGAGAGGCTCCGATCGGCTTCTAGAGAGAACTGTGGCTCTTTCGGGAAGGTGCTTTGAAGGGCTCGGAGAGTGAAAAAGCCTCAAGTTATCTTTCGAAGAGACTACAACCTGAGATGAACATTAGAATGCTTGCGAGAAGAACCTCTCGCAAAGACCTCCAACGAGCAAGTAAGCACACGGAAAGAGAAATGGCTGCGGAAAGGAATTCAAATGCTTCGGAAAGAAAAAGACCAGAGAATATGGAGTGGTTACGAGATGTTCCTCGTCCCTATAATTGTGTTGTGTCTCGCCTTTTATAGAAATATGGTGGTGAGTCAACGATTCATCTCTCGGAGAGCATGTCTCCAAAAGGGTTCTCTTCCTAAAAATGATCTATCCAAGGGAACATCTTCGAGAGGGTCTCTAAGAGAGAGCCTCTCCGGGAGACCTCTCGGGAGCATCTCCGAGAAAGCCTCTTCGGGAGACTTCTCGGGAGTCTCTCCGAGGAAGGGTACAACAATATGCTCAAAACCAAAACCCAACCATAGGGGGATTTTAGAAATACTTCTTAGGATGGTTGTACTATAGCTAGTTGTCCATGAAGTCAACTTCAAGCTGCTCCCTGACAAGCCTGCCTCCTCAAATGTGGAGGTCCTAGTCTGTTCATGCCTGAACTACAATCGAACCCTTCCTCAGAGCACGGCTAGCATTTTCTTGAAGAAGGTGATGCAAAGCTGGAGGTGTTCCATGGGCTACACTTTGCTGTCCAACAGCAAGAAGATCCAAGAAGGAGAAGAAAGCTATTAAGGAATGGAGCAAGAACACACCTTAAGCTTGCATGAAACCATGGAGGATGAAGAGGAAGAAACGAGAAGAAAAAAAGAAGAAGATAATATGGCTGAGAGCTCTTTGGAAATTGCTCTCTTTCTTCTCTAAGCTTTTAATCGAGCAAGTGGTGCCTCCACTCAACCAAAAGCCATGATACATAGCACTTCATAGGGAGTTATGCCCAACACAAAACGGTTAACATCTAGAAGAGAACTGGTTGACCGGTTTATTCAGTCGACAACCCTTAAGCATCGATTTACAGGTTACACTAGCAGCCACTACGAAATATACATATTGCACTTTACCCCACTGTTAATGTTTAATATCCTTTCCACTAACACCTAGTGAAACCATGGCCTCGTTAACTCTTACTGGTGTACCCCGCTAACACTTAGCAGTCTCCCATACAATTGGATCTACTTGGTTAACACTTAACCACAACTGGCATCATTAACGTTTTAATGTAGTGGTGTATGGAGACAGATGTTTACTAATGGGATCCATTAACCCTTATTGGATGGGGGTGAAGATCTTATGTGATCCATGTTGGTGATTGTGATTGGAAATCCCCTAGCCATGATGAGCATGAGATTGGAAAGAGTTCCATTATCAGATGGGATCTAATATGCTACCTCAATCACACATACTGGATCTGTCATAGTTATCGAGTTCTGTGAGTTTAATCAGTTCATGACTCTCACTTGGTTAGAGTGTTAGTCAGTGGAAGGATTATAGTGTACAATAATTGAGGAGCCTTAATAGGTTCATATGAAGTCGAACTTCATTGCCATTAGGATCATCCTAAGACCTGGCTAGAGGATAGTTATGATCTTTTGAGGTGCTTTGGGATTTGGAGAGATCCTCTTAGTAGGTTGATGGGATCGGACGACATAAAGAGGTTGACATGTCTTGATTACTACATGGCTGTTAACCTAGAATGTGACACGCATACTGAGTAATGTACCAGATTAGTGATTCGTTACTCTTAGTTTGTTCCTCATTACTATCGGACAATGATGTTGGTTGCTATTATGTGTGGGACACATGGATCTATGGATATGGGAGACTGCTATTGGATAACAAGAGCCTAATTTTCATTATTGGATAGTGCAAAGGCTATTAATTGTTAATAGTGGGGCTGGAATGCAAATTATAGAAAGTTGGCAGAGTAGGTGCCTTTGGTCGATCAGACCTGACTTAAACCGTAAGGTTCTTGACAACTTCAGTCGATCAGAATTCTGTTGCACCTTATCTCTTCCAAGCATTAATTTCTCTAACAATTTACATGATTATGGGGGCATGGGATGACAGGGAGGCACGCAAGGGAAGCTAGTTTTGTTGAAGATTGAGAAGAAAAGGTTTAGAGGAGGCTAGTGTCTCATAGTTGCTCCATTCTTTTTCTTGTTCTTCTCTGGTTCTTCTTCTTCCCATTGCTGCTTGCTTCTTCTTCTCCTCAAGCTGCAACCATCACTTGTTCTTGCTCCAAGGATTGGCTAGTATAGCTAGCTAGCTCTCATTCTTCTCCCATTTAGATAGGTTGTTTGACAACCAAAGTGGAACCAAGAGGGAACCATGGTAGAGCTTCAGGTCACCTAAATCAAAAGGGTCCTAGCACGGCTCTGTTTGTGGGTTCCAAAGGCGTCTCCATGGCGACTCCACTCCTGGAATCCCTATGACCAGCAAGTCCAAGCGGGGATGCCATAGAGGATTGTAAATAGAATAAAACTCTAGTAAGAACATACACTCCATCAACACCAAGTAATAAAGACCACAACCATTTTCCATTCAAGATAATATACACATAATCCATTACATCTCATTAGGCTTTTCCAAAAGAAATTGTAACACCCAGTGTTTCTGGTGTTAAGAGAATGAGAAAGGAAGTGGAAAACTTTCAAAAATGCCCTTAAGAAGGTGATGGATTGATGGTAATAATGGTGCCCTCGAGGAGGGGCATTTTGGTAAATTGGGTAGCGAGACCCAATAAAGGCTAAGGGGGAAATTTGAAAATTATTCCCTTGTTGGTATGAAAATGTGTTGGGGATTATTCTCAATTTGTGCAATTAAATGGAATTGATGGAATTGTTAATTCCTAAGGGCATTTTGGTAATTTGGAGCATAATTCTATGAGGGAATTTAATTATTAAAGAGGGAAATTAATTATAGTGTGTTAATATGTGAGAAGTAAGTTTAAATGTGGTGGAGCCACATGAATGGCCAAGATGGAGGCTTGGAAGCCAAGTTTAGTGTCAAGGAGTGACACTTGGCAAGCTCTTGGCTAAGAGGAATGAGAGAGTTAATTAATGTAAAAAAAATGAAAAATGGTCATTCTTGCATTAATGAGGAGCCATAATTGTGTGGATTAAAGGAAAATCCAAAATGGAAATAAAAATAGTCTCTCATTAATGCTTTGAAAATGGGAGAATTATTTAATGGATAAGAAATGATTTATGTCTCTCATGGTGATGGGTTGAAATTAGTCAAAAATTAAATAAATGGAAAATGGCTAATTTTAGGATTGGAAAGTGAAAGTGATCCAAGGGTTGGGATTTAAAGTCTCCAAGTGGCATGGATTATGCTACTTTGGAAGGTGGATATTTAATCTCCAATCTCAATAAAGGGTTGAGGTTTAAAGAGAAGAAATGGCATAGATTTCCAAGTATTAAAGAAAGGAATGGTTGAGATTAAAGCTTTTAAAGAGCACATGGATTGTGCTTTCTTGAATGGTGGGGATTTGGTCTTGAAAAAGGGAAAGAAATCTAATGGTGGAGATTTAAGAAGACCAAATGGCATGGATTGTGTTATTTTTAATGGATGAGATTAGTTCTCTTAATGAAAATCCAATGGCTAGTATTGGATCTTGAAGTTATTAGATATAAAAGAGAATTTCAAGAGAGTAGGGGGGGAAGTCTTCCAATGGAGAGAAAGAGAGAAAGAAAGAAGAAGAAGAAGGAAATGGAAGAAGTAAAGAGCCTAGAGGGAATGGAAGCAAGGGAGGTCTTGAAGATCTTGAAGATCTTGAGGAGTCAAGGTAAGGGATGGCCCCATGGGGAGGTGGCCTTGCAATGGGTTGTAAGGATGGTTCATAAATGTGTGTGTTGCATTTGCATGTGCTATTATGTTCATGAGACTTATGGCCATAGGGTAGATTGGGACATGGGGGGAATGGTGGGTTGATGCCTCTAACGTTGGTGGGTTGTGAGGGCAAAGAGACCTAGCCACACTTGCATGCATTTGGCACCATATATTCTTGTTATGTTCATATTTGTTTTACATTGCACCCTTATTGAGCTTAATAGCTCATGAGGGTTTTACCCTCACATATAGGTTGTTGAGGCTCGGGGAAAGTCAAGGCAAAGATGGAATAACCTGTGGATGCATGAGAATGAAGATCCAAGAGCATTGTATGGCTTTTGGAAGCCTATCTTGTTTATTTGATTCATGTTGTAATGAGCCCAAGAGTGGTGTAAGGAGTATTATTTTTGTGGTGTAAGCTTTTTATGTAAAAAGTGGGTATTTTTGATGTATGAATGATGTGTGTGAAATCTGGAAAATTTGGGTTAAAAAGGCCAAAAAAAAAAAAAAAAAACAAATTTGAGTCATGTAGGTGAGTCGTGGGTTATAGGTGCGCAGCAAGTAGGCGGTAGGCATGTGGTAGGTAGGGCTCGGGCGCACTAGCATGCCCCGTCGGCCAATTTTTTTTTTTAAAAAAGAAAATTCAAAAAATTTGTGGATTTTGGGATATTCCTTGGTTGATTATGGGCCCCGAAGGAATTTTAAAAAATGAAGGGATTTTGGGAATTTTTAGAGAAAATACCAAAAATTTTGGAAATTTAAATTATATGAGATTTTTCCTCGAAATTGGTAAACCAATGGGTGGTTTGAAAATGTTGAAATATATGTGGAGCTCGGTGGAATTTTTGGGAAGAAGCAGAATTAAAATAAATAAATGAGGATTGGGCAAAACTTAATGGAAATTAATTCACCAGGTGTGGTATAGTTAAAGCCCAAGTCTGTTAGTGATCCTGGGATTGAGGAAAGGGAAGGACGAAGCCTAGTTCCCACCTGGGACATTTTGTGTCAAAACATAGTTCACCCTTCGCAAATGGTGGGCATGTGAGCAATTCGGATGATTGTTCACGAGTGTCACCCGTACGTGGGAACGGGGCGTTACAGAAATACATCAAGCCTTAGTGACAAAACACAACCATAAGCATGACACAAATTTACTAACAAACCAAGATCTTTGGTTTAGGGGAGCTCTGTACACAAGTATCTTGAAAGATCATGCACCACTAGGACTACCCTCGTCTTTAGCTTTGCCTTTACATAGAATGATGTAAAACAAGAATGAGCCGCAAGGCCCAACAAGTATATGAAATGGAAGAGCATAAGAGTAAAGATTGTAACAATAGATAAACTCATGGAAAACCAAACCGTTAGCCAGATGAAATGCACCTATGCCATGTACCATCCCCATGTACTTAATGATTAAGGTTGTATATGTTGGAAACCACCCAAACTCATATACATACATATCAAACAACTCTTGGGGCTCTTTAGCTCAACCCAATGTCTATGATTTCATATCGTTGTAATGACCTGGAGGTCTAATACAAAGGCTCTGTCACCAAATTGCGAGGGCTAGCCTTCGGAAGTCTCGCTAGCAAAGGGATTCTGTGGGAAAGTCAACACAAGATGGGAACAGAGTGAAACTCAATCAAGACCATTCATACCATCAACAAAAAAAAAAATAAAACAATGAACTCATCACTTTCTTTTCATATAGAACAACATAAGGGTTAATGTAACACCCCTGATTTCCTGGGCGTTAAATAACTTAGAATTTCAAGAATTCTGCTTTTTTTTTTTCCACACCACATCCACTGATGTACAACATACAATTCCTAAAAATCCCAACTTCACCTTCTCAGCCTATCAAACCCAACAATCAAATAGCTAAGAAAGGTATTATAATTACAAATACGGAAGCTAGATTGAACTTGATATGGTACATAACCATAATGGTTTATTTATGTTATAAGAAATCGTTCAAGATATCTACAAAATGAATTACATGGATATCATCTCTCGAAACGATAACCGAACGTTTCAAACATAACCAAAACATACTAAGGTTTACATAGGTTTCATACATAAGTAAAGACAAACTAGTACAGGCTACAATCAGCGAAATAAATTTATTCTTCAGCTATCTCCTTTCCCTTAGAGTCGCTTGTCGAACCTGAAACGTTTGAATATTCCAGGGACGTATTCTTCCGCTTGTCGAACCTGAAACTTATTCTTCAGCTATCTTGTAGTGAGAACCCCAAAATAGTTTATATAAATGCATGAACAGGTATAGAACGTATGAGGAAACAATGAGGACTACTCCGAAGCGTCTTGTGAACATGTCATCCTCCTTTAACGAGAGTTTTCTCAATGGCGCACACATAGCGCATCTCGGGGGATATCCATACTTTTTTCCTCAGGCAACAATAGATAGGTACAACAGTATAACAACACGAATTTTATAAATGCAATAGTTGAGAGCTAACAACATATATTTCCAAGAAAACACATTTCATATTTGCAACATGATTTCATGCAGGAGAACAACTAGACTTTGGCCCCCAGCTTATTTGTTTTACATTTTGGCCCTCTTCCTCAAATCCTGTAACATGTCGCATCGAGCGATAGGAATGACTAGAACAACTTACCCTGATGGGCCTACGCGAACTTCTCAGGGGGTCACCCATCATTGAGCTTCCCCAGTTCAAGCACGCTTAATCCCGGAGTTCTTTGCCTAGATTCAGCCCAAAAGGTATCTAGCTGGTGTTGTTTCCTTTCTTACTTATCCTCGATATATACTACCCTTCTCTGGTCTCTTGGGGTATTACATCCTTAAACTTTGATATTTTACCACATGAACCCCTAAGTTCCATGCTTGTCAATTAGCCTGACAAATTTGGAAAAATATGATTTTCACCCTCTTTTCAACTAGAATTAAAAATTACGCTTAGGCCCCAAATACATGTTTCGACCATAAACCCTTTTGTTTCATCCCGAAAGCACTTAAGAGATGTTCTAATCACAAAATTAGAGCCTCTGTAGGGTTTCATGAATTTTTTGAAAGCCCCTTACCATTATTCGGTCTTTCAAACTATAACTTTGTTGTATCAAAAATCGTCTCGGATTTGATTTCTTTTAACCTGATAAATCCCATCTCGAGATGCTCATCGATGTCATACCCTTATCTTTAGACATCTAAGTTTTGAGGCACTCCCTGTCATCGATTCGGTGATTTATTTTACCATCAAACTAATTTTTTGGTATTTTAAACCCATCTAAATTACGTGGCAACCTCATGAAAATATGGGGTATTACATTCTCCCCCCTTTATAAAAATTTCATCCTCGAAATTTGGCATATACTTGAAATCATTGAAGGTCAAATAACTATTGCACTTTGGAATATAATTTCTGAAAGAAAATATAAAAATTTCCTACCTATTTCCATTTCCTTGAACAAATGAGGATATTTCTTCCTAATTGTTTCCTCAAGTTCCCACACTGCTTCTTCATCCGAGTGTTTTCCCTAGTGAACCTTCACTGATGGGATCTCTTTATTCCTTAACACTTGAGTTCGGTGATCCAAAATTCGTCTTAGTGACAAGGTAAGTCAAATCATTCCTTAGCTCAATTGTCTCCTCCCGAACTCCGAGGGTTGGATCTGGTGCATGCCTTCTAAGTTGGGAGACATGGAACACGTTATGAATCTCAGACAAGATAGGAGAAAGCTCCAATCGATAAGCCAAAGGTTTGACTCTTTCCACAATCAAATATGACCCTATATACCTTGGCTTTAGCTTTCCTTTACTGCTTCCACACAACATCAAATGTTGGGGTGACACTTTGAGATACACCAGATTGCCTACCTTGAACTCTAGATCCTTTCTTCTTTGATTAACATATGATTTTTATCAGCTTTGCACAGCTCAAATCCTCTCTTGAATTATCTAAATCTTATTTGTAGTTTGTTACACATGTTTAGGCCCTAACATTTGTCGTTCCCCTACCTTGGTCCAACAGATGGGTGACCGACACTTTCTTCCGTACAGAGCCTCATAAGGAGCCATCTTGATGCTACCATGGTAACTATTATTATATGCGAATTCTACCAATGGTAGATGCTCCTCCCAATTTCCTCTAAAATTGAGGGCATAAGACCTCAACATATCTTCAAGTGTTTGAATAGTCTGATTTGATTGCCCGTCAGTTTGTAGGTGATAAGCCATGCTTAATTTCAACTAAGTCCCTATGCGCTCCTGCAAACTTTCACAAAACCTTGAGGTAAACCTTGGGTCTTGATCTAAGGCTATACTTACCGGCGTACCATGGAGTCGTATTATTTCCTTTACATATTGCTCTGCGAATTTCCACACCGGTTGGTCCATGGAAATGTGTTGACTTTGTCAACCTGTCTACTACCCTCGAAATGGCATCATAGCCCTTCTGACTCTTTGAAGATCCCGTCACAAAATCCATTGCGATATGTTCCTATTTCCACTCGGGAATTTCCAAAGGTCTCATCAACCCTGTGAGTTTCTGGTGCTCAATCTTTACCCTTTGGCATATAGCACATCGTGCCACCAGTCTAGCCACACTGGCCTTCATCCCCGGCCACCAATAGATTTCTCGAAGATCTTGATACATCTTCGTGGCTCCCAGGTGCATGGTATACTTGGTTCTGTAGGCTTCATCCTGAATCTTTCTCAATTCCCAAAGGTTTGACACATACACTCTACCCCGAAACCTTAGAATGCCATTCCACATATGAAAATCCGAACTCTTGGGTTAGTCCGGCTCGTCTACCCATAGACGTATAGGACGATCACCCTCACTAGCCTTGTAATACCCAGGAATTTCTTGAGGCTATAAATGGAAAATAACGAAAGGTGTAAATAGAATTTTCAAAAAAATGGGGCTTTAGGGTACACTATCGCAGTCTTAAGCAACCGAATCGATCAGAAGGAGTACCCCAGATCTTAGATAGCGAAGGAAAATGTAATGGTATTAACAATCAATACGAGTTATGATTTTAGGTAATGAAAGAAGTTGGATCAGGAATAGTTTTCGGTACAACTATCGACCGGGTCGAGACAACTGAATCGATGTAAGGGACGTCTGGAAAGTCAATGGAGCATGCTGAGGACAAAAATTTTACGTGTAGAACAACCCTTGAGCGAATTCAGGTTAAAACGAAGAGATTTAAGGTCAGAACGAGCAATAAGGCCAAAGTTTAATTTTCTAATTTTGCCCGAGGGATGTCAAAAAGGTAATTTTTCAGAAGTTTCAAGGGTGAAATGAATAATGTAGATGTTGTGGGCCTTAATGGTGGTATTGGATAGTTCAAGGGTGCATAAGAAAGGCCAAAATGGGATTAGAAGAAACTATAGGGGTCAAAGTGCAATAAAGGAAAATTGCAATGTGAACGCGTAGGGAAAATCGGCCGCTGCACTGTCACCCACGTGGAAGCCATTTTCGACTATGGGACCGCCGAGGGAGGGCTGAGGAAGGTCATATCCGGCGCTAGGAGACTTGGGGGCCAAGGCTTGGCTGAGGGTTTTGCAAAATGGAGCTTCAATTGGAGGGGTTAGAGGAAGAATCAATGAGAGTGGATAAGGGGTTTTCGATCCTTGCATCAAGGAGAGTGATTCTGGAGCATTTGGGGCATTTTGGAGAGAGTTTGGTGGCCATTTGAAGCTCAGCTGATGATGAGTGGCAGACCGTTTCTGTCGACCTGCAACTGCCATTCCGGTGGCTTTTTTGGTGGCCTTTCGGCCTGCAATTGATGCCATCTGGATCGACTTGTAAAGGGCTTCAAGGGGTGCTTTTATTTCGGCCATCAGAGGAGTTGTCGGCGACCGGATCTAAGGAAGAAGACGGTGGCGCATGACTGCACGCGCCAGCTTCCACTCGCACCCACGCGCCAGGCGCGTGAGGGTGAGTGACAGGGGCATTGTTGGTATTTTCTCTTCCAGAATTTTTGTTGATTTATTTTAGGATTTATCATGTTGAAACATTTTGGAAAATGTTTGAGGAAATAATTATTTTGGAATTATCGAGGTGAAAATTGGGAGAAAATAGAGGAAATTATGAAAAAATTGTGGAAAATAGATTTTAATGCTTCCTTAATTGAATATGATGTTTAGGGAGTGTCTTGGCTCAAGGTTGAACATAAGTTCAAGTGTTTGTGATTTGGCATGCAAATTGAGGAAGTGCACGAGGATCGAGGCAATCCGAATGCGTTCAGGTGAGTGGTCTGATTCTAGTCTTATCTTATATTGAAAATGTGGAGTGTGTGTAGTGGGTTCAGGTGAGCGGTTTTACCCTCCCGAACTTAGGTTACACGCGATTGGACCAGTTCTAGTGAGCGGTTTTACCCTCCGGAACTTGGGTTGTTTTGCAAAGGCGTTTTACTTATGTACGTGTGGCACCATTTGCATATTAAACATGTGGTATATTGCATCAACTGTTTTTACTTATAAAAGAGTTAGTGCATGGCGTGTGATTTTCATATCATCGGGATGTCGATTTTCGTGTCATTATTGTGTCCGTATGGGATGGGATGGGGTCTTCTTGAGAATGGGACAATGTTAATCCAGGTGAACGAGTGACACGGTAGGGAACTCGAGGGATTAAGTATGTAGCAGCAAGGTCAACCCGAATGATGTGTGGAATGGATTTTTCACTAGAGGTTGAGTATGTCAGAGAGATTTCTCAAGTTAGACGTGTTGCATGTTGTTGTGTCTGTATATGCCATGCTCATATGTCTTTCATGCATTCTGTAAACTATTTCATACCATCACTTAGATGTTTTATCATCTAACCTGGGTTATACTCCTGGAACAATCGACGTTCCAGACAGGGACTGCTGCGAGGGCAAGGACATGGCCAGTTGAAGGCCAATGGTGTTTAGTTTGATAGTCGTTGTAACTTTTTAGAGGCTTTAGTATGTTTTTCAACTTGTGTATGAACAGTTGTATGATAATGTTGTTATCATTTAGTTATTTGTATTACGTATTTTGTTATGGAAATACTATGTAAGAACCACGGTGTTTTGGTGTTAATGTATTCGTTGCGTTGTATTATGTCTTGTTTAGTTTAAGATTACTGATCTTGTTAGTTAAATAGGCAAGACTGGGGTTCTCGGGGTTGTATCTGCTTGTGAAGGTTATTCTAGATACACCATGCGTGTCGATCTTGGAGGAAAAAAAAAAAAAAAGAAATCCCGAGAATATCCTTATAGTGACGCGCCCGTGTGAGGCAGGGTGTTACAAGCCTCCCGTATCTCGGTCTCCAGATCCAGCCGAATCGTTAGGCCATCTAGCAGGATAGATGATTCCTTTGGCACTACACTCACTGTCATCTAGCTTAAATCCTCAATCAACAACCACTCCTGGGCCATCATCCCGGCCATAATTGTAACACCCCGCCTTATACGGGCGCGCCACTATAAGGCAATTCTTGGGATTCTTTTTTTTTTTCCAAGTCCATCACGCGCGGTGTATCAAGAACAATCTTCACATGCAGAAAACATGCCCGACACATACGATGGGCGGCATCCATGGTGATTTCAAGAACAATCTTCATATGCAGTTAAAATCTTGAGAACCCTAGTCTTGCCCCTTTAACTTACAAGATCAATAATCTTAACTGAACGAGACATAGTACAACGCAACAGATTAATTAACATCAAAATATCATGGCCTACCACGAGTTCATACAAAGCTTTTCCACACCGAAATACGGATTACAAAACTACTAAATGATAACAACATTGTCATACAACCGATGATACATATACCAAAGTACATATTGTCGCTTTAAAATGATATAACTATCATACTAAACATCATTGGCCCTCAGCTGGCCACGTCCTCTCCCTCGCAGCAGTCCCTGGCTAGAACGTTGAATGTTCCAGGGGTATAACCTAGATTAGATGATAAAACATCTAAGTGATGGCAAGATACAGTTTACTGAATGCATGAAAGACACACGAGCATGGCATATACAAACAATAATAAGATGCAACATGTCTAACTTGTAAAATCTCCTTGACATACTCAACCTCCCGTGGAAAATCCATTCCACACGCCTTTGGGGTTGACTTTATCGCGACATACTTATTCCCCGGGTGCCCTACCGTGTCACCCGATCACTGGGATTAACCTTGTCCCATTCTCAAGAAGATCCCATCCCGTCCCCCATAGATATAACAACGACACAAAAATCACCACCCCGATGACATGAAAAACCACACGCCATGCCCCGACTCTTTTACAAAAATAGTTGATGCAATATACTACATGTTCAATATGCATACGATGCAACGAGTACATAAGTAAAATGCCTATGCATAACATCCAAAGTTCTGGAGGGTATAACCGCTCACTTAAACTGGTTCAATCACATGTAACCTAATATCGTGAGGGTAAAATCACTCATCTGAACCCACTACAAGCACACCAACACACTTTCAAACAAGGGTAAGACAAAAATCAAACCACTCACCTTAATTCAGAGAAGACAATTTTTTTGCCTCAAAAATTGTGTCGTGCCTCGAACAACGTGCAATCATTTTCCTTAACAATCCAGTCATCTTCTGTTTACCATTGTGACCTTAGAAATCAATATTTCTATTTTTTCCTATTTTTCCAAACATTTCTTTCCTTCAAAAAATTCATAATAAATACCAAACACCCATTTTTTTCAAATATTTTTGCATAAACCCTCCTAAAATATTTTTAGGAAAAACCTGGGCCTCATGTGCCCTTATGCACTGGAGTGTGGGTGAGCCTGAAGTCCGCGCGTGCACATGCGGCTGGCGATGGTCTCCGATGCCCGATTTGATTGTAAGGGCTTGAAGCTCTCCTCAAGGAGACCTTGATGGAACCCTTAAACGGTCGAAGTAGTCGCCGAAAAACACCTTAAATGGTGGTTGGAGGTCGTGGTCCGGCAAAGCCCGACTTTCCGGCACAGGCGTTGAAACCCTATCAAAGGCACACGAAATGCCTCGAAACTCTCCAGAAATGATCCTTACAACACAAGAAACAAAAGCCCTTTAACCTCTTTGCTCTATTCTTTCCAAATTGAGAGAAATTTCACCCGATTTTATTTTGAAACCCTCGGCCTTCAACCCCTATTTATACCTGATTTTGACGCCAAAACCCACCATATCTTGATTTGATCTTATCCCCTTAGCCCAAATCTAGCCTTTAATCCCATCGAATAACCCTAAATCATGAGATATGGCCTTCAAAAAATCTGATCGAATCGGCGATCACCGCCGCCATTAAAACCGATCAAATCTCAGCTTCTTTTGGCCAATAGCAAGCCCCACTCACTTCATCATCACCTGGAGGCTATCCCTGAGCCTCCAGGTGAGCTTCCTATAACACTCAGTGTTACCGGTGTTAGGAGAATGAGAAAAGAAGTAAGAAACTTCTGAAAATACTCTTGAGAAGGTGATGGATTCTTGAGAATGAGGGTGCCCTATGAGAGGGGCATTTTGGTAATTTGGATAGTGAAGTCCAATAAAGGGGTATTTTAGTAAATTGGAAATAATTCCTAGGTGGAATTAAGTATGTAAGTGAATTAAATTCCCATTTTTGTATTTATGTGGAGATATATGGGATTAATAATTCACAAAGGGTATTTTGGTAATTTTGGAGCAAATTCCATAAAGAAATTTAATTATGTAATATTGGGAAAATGGTGGATATTCAATTATTTGTGAAAATAATTAATTTCTCCCAAAATGGTGAATTAATGTGGTGATGCCACATGGATGGTGGAGATCGAAACTTGGGAGCCAAGTATGGGTTTAGAAGATGACACTTGGCAAAGTCTTGTTCAAGTATAAATGGAGAGATTAAATTAAATGCAAAAAAAAAAAAGATAAGTAGTCTTTCAAGCATTTAATGATGAGAATGATTATGGTGAATTAAATAAATCCAAATGAAATGGGAAATTACTCACTCATTAATGTTTGAAAATTGTGGGATTTATTTAAAGGGAAAAGAAATGATTTATGTCTCTCGTGTGATGGATATGAAAATAGTCTCATTTAAGTAAATGAGAAATAAATGAAAAAATTCAAGAATCTAATGGGTGAGATTTATTCTTGAAAAGAGAATGAATCCAAAGGTGGGGATTCAAAGAGAAGAAATGGCATGGATTGCCAAATATTAAAGAGATGAGTAGTTGAGATTAAAGCTTTCAAAAGCACATGGATTGTGCTTTCTTTGGAAGATTGAGATTTTCTCTTGAAAAGTGAATAGAATCAAATGGATGAGATTAATCACGGCAAAAGCACATGGATTGTGCTTTCTTGTGTAGTTGGGATTTTCTCTCAAAAAGCAAAGGGAAATCAAGGGCTATGATGAAGTCTTGAAGTTGAGATTTCAGGACAAGAGAAGTATATTAGGGGAAAGAGAGCTTTATGCTCAAATTTTTCCCATTTCAAGAGAGTAAAGGTTGAAGTCTTCCATTGGAAGAAGTAAAGAGCCTAGAGGTAAGCTCTTTTGGTTGTTAAGAAGTAAAGCCTTCTTGCTTCATTAACCTTCGAGTCCTTTAAAGAAATGGTTTTAAGATCAAGGTTTAATATTTTTTTCAAAGGAAGGAAGAAGGAAGAAGTCTTCCATTGTTTAGAGAAAAGAAAGAAAGAAAGAGAGAGAAATAAGTCTATCATGGAGGAAAGAGTGAAGAAAAAGATGAAGGAATCAAGGTAAGTTGCATTTTTCTTCTCTTTATTTTGGTTTACTTTGTATGCAAAGTAAGTTTCTTGTTGGAATGCCATCTTAGATGGGAGAAGATGATGATGGGAGCTCTCTTGAAATGAAGATTGGAAGATTTCAAGAATGAGATAAGGGATGGCGCCATGTGGAGGTGGCCTTGCAAGTTGGTAAATATGTTTGATAATGTTTTTATGTAGCATTTGCATGTAGTGGTTATCACTTGCGTGATGTGAGATCTAGTGGACCTATGGCCATATGGAGGACTAGTGTTGTGGGAGGGGTAGGTTGATGCCTCGAACCTTGGTGGGTTGTAAGGATGAATGGGCCTAGCCTCATTTGCATGCAATTGGCATACATAAACATGGTTATGTTCATATTTACTTTGCATTGCACCCTTATTGAGCTTAATAGCTCATGAGGTTTTACCCTCACATATAGGTCATAAAAGCATGGGAAAAATCAAGGCAAAGATGGAATAGCATGTGGATGCATGAGGAAGAAGTTTCAAGACCATTTTATGGCTTATTGAAGCCTATTTTGTTATGTTGATGTATGTTATAATAGCACCATGAGTGGGTGTATGAAATATTATTTTTCTTTGTGGTGTAAGCTTTTTATGTAAAAAGTAGGCATTATTGATGTATGATTTTATTTTGGAAGTGAGACAAAGGCTTATGGTATGTTGAAGCCTAAGTTTGGGTGTGAGTCTCATTTTTGGTGTGTGTTGTGGGAAGCACCAAAGAAGTAAAGTAATATGGATTTTGATTGGAAATGTGGAGATTTTCAATGCATTTATTGAGGGTGTAATTTTTGGGGCAATTCTTAATTGATTTTGGGCCTCGGAGGAATTTTCAAAATAATGGGTTTTTTCGAACATTTTCGAGATAAATGTCCAATTTTTGAAAAAGGAAAATTATGAGTTTTCCCTCCAAAATTGGTAAAATCAATGTATAGATTGAAATGGTGAAATTTATGGAGCCTGGTGAAATTCTTGGATGGAAGAAGAATTAAGATAAATAAGAAAATGGCAATTGGGGCAATCTTAATGGAAATTAAATAGCCAAGTGTAAGGTTAAAGTCCAAATCTGCTAGTGGATCTTGGGGGTGAGGGAAGGGAATGACGAACCCTAGTTCCCACCTAGGATGGAAGAAGAATTAACTCATGTATTTTTTAATACATTTGGCTTGTTGGGTGAATTACATTGAGAGAGAATTATTTTATTCAGAATGGTCCATAATTAATTGGGCTAGAATAAAATAATAGTTCATTGGTTTTAATTAATTAATTGGGCTAACCCAATTAGAAAATTAATTAAATGGACTTGGCCCACTAGGGTTTAGCCCACTAGGGTTTTAACCCTAGGGCTCTCCCTATATATATTCTCTCTCTAGTTGTTTTTCAACGAAAAAGTTGTTTTCTCTTCGTCACCAAGAGAGGCCAGAAGTTTTGAGTCATATCTTGGAAGATCAAGAGATCTGATGCGAAGGAGCCGAAGGATTGCAGGACAGCCGTCGTCTCTACCACGCGAGGAAGCTGCCGCCCCTCCTCCTTCTGTCGCTCCATTCCGTCCGGTAATCCGTAAGAAAAGTAAGTTTCCTAGATTCTAATCAATACGAGGATAGTTGTTTTGTTATTTAAAAAAAAAAAAGAACGCTTCCGTTGCATTCTTTGATCCTCGTGATGGTCCTTCATGCCTTATGTTCAATGATAGTATTATCTCTTTACTCATCACATTGCTTTCCTATTTGTACTGACTTAAGCATCGGAGGGCATACACGGGTGAGGAATCCTCGAGTGCCTTCTAACATATTCTTGTGAGTGCAGTTATGTCCCGAGTGCCCAGGAGGCCACTATCTAATGGAGTAACCCACTACCAAAAGTGCCCTTAGAGGTTCATCTACGACCCTGGCCAGGATATTGCAGACCAGAGTTACCCAACCCCCATCTCCACCAGCAGACTCCTGCCAGTTGTTCACTTTGCTCTGCCTCAGCTCCAGCTCTCCCGTACTACAAATATCAATTGTTCTATTTTTGGTAACAACAAAGGGGAACTTACTATATAAAAGAAAAAGAATAGGAACTTGCCTTTGGTGGTTTAGATAGCTCAATCGAAAGAAGAAAGAAGCCACAAAACAAGCCTCTGGAACCGGAGAATAACCCTTTGAAATCTGCAACTTAACCCTTCGGAAGCTCCAAATTAGGAAGAAGAAGAGGAATGGAAGGAAGAAGAAGAAGAAGAAGAAGAAGAAGAAGAAGAAGAAGAAGAAGAATGGCTTGCACTCCAAGCCTCCATCTATTTTTCCTTTTAAATCTTTTATGTTTTTCCCATTTTTGCCCCCACACAATGTATATTGACACCCACATATCCCTCTTGTTATAATTATTTTAAATATAATATAAATTATATATATATATACACACCCAACCCACCACGCACTTCTTCCAATCTAAGCCCACCAATTTTAACTATTCCACTCTAATCTCTTTTGCATTTTCCATACTCTCTTTTAACCTTTCAACACTTTTCCTTTCCTTTCTTTTGAATTTTCAATAGCTTAAATTTCCATTGCCTTAACTTGCAAACTAAAATATAAATTCACTTCTCTTTGACTTTTCCATACACCTATGATCCATTCATTTTAGACTTTTGAACACCATATTAAATATTTCCAACATCTAGATCAAATAATGCCAAAATATATCACATAAAAATAACTACTATAATGACTCGGTATTTTGGAAAAAGGAAGCAGTAGATGGGAAGGAATGAGCTAATTAATTTTGTGTCAGTTTATACATGGCTTGCTGGCTATAAATAGGTTCATGGGAAGGCCACATAAAGTGTTGGATAGTTGAAAAGGCTAAATAGGATGTTGGGAGCTAAAATCAAAGAGGGAATGTCCTCTGGTAGTCAACAGATAGGGCAAGATTGTCAACAAATTAGTGTAAGGGAGGAATTAGTTGACAGATGGTGTCGGATTTAACGAGCGATTATAGGTAAAAGAAGGAATTAGTCTACATATAGAAATGGGTTAGTCGACCGAATGGGAAGGCAGGTCTTTGGTAGTCGATAGATGCCTTTGAATCTGTCGATTGATTGTGGCTGGGCTCCCTTTTCTAGGACATTTTGTATATAAGTCAGTAGGGGATAAGGTTGGGGAAGGTTGTAGAAGCTTGTGGGAAAAGGGAGGAGGTCGAGAGACGGTAGGTTCTTCTCCTTGCTATTTCTTCCTCTCTCTTTCGTCTTTGGTTTTGTTGATTCAAGAAGTGATATTGGGAAGTGATGATGAGTTTCTATCATATTATTCCTTCTTTTGAGTGGGGTTTTCCTAGTTAAGGTCTTGTGGAAGCATCCCTCGTGGTTGGATCAAGAGCGAGGCCTTAAGAGGCAAGTTCTTTTTCTTCTTTTCTTTGTGTAAGAAGCAAGTTCTTATCCTTGTTGTTTTCTATGAGTCTGAGGTTTTAGTTCTTAAAATGGTTTTTACAAAAACCCTTGTTTTGAGAGCAAGTATAGCTTCGTGATTGTTAAATACTTCCATTTCCTTGTTTTATGTCCTTGTAAGTAATTCCAAAGGGATTGGTTCTCCCTTCTTTTGTTGGGAATGATTCTTGGTTGGATAGAAGGAAGAGTTGACAAGGTTTTGGTTCACCTTGACATGGTTTCGGGGATGAGAAGTTAGGTTTTAGTGTGTTTGGGGTCTTTGTCTGTCGACAAATTGGGGTAATCTATCGACAGAAGCTACCCTTGGTTGATAGATGGGAGCCATCTGTCATCTAATACAGTCCTTGGTCAACAGATTAGGGGCATCTATTGACCAAAGCTATGGAATGGTTGACTAATAAGGCTGGGTTTTTCTACTTAAATGGTTCCTTTAAGCTTTGATGCCCCTCTCCTCTCCTTTTTAAATCATGATTTCCCTTTCTACGGGCATGTTTTGTGCGTATGGAGCATGAATATGGCATATGTGGGCATTGCGCATTATCTTGGTGAGTGGAATTATGCATGGGCTTGTGGGGCATGTTACTCGAGCTGGTGTATATTAGGGATTATACAATATGTAAAACCTAAGGCGCAGAGTACCCTTATGGGTAGAGCGGGGCTTGTTATGAACTATGGAAGCAAATTGAAAGTGTCTAATAATGGGGGCTAATTCTATAAAGGTACTAGTAGATGCCTATGTGAATGTCCCTAATGGGGATTTTGGGCTCAATACAGTTGGACACCTTCTACTCCTTGTTTGGGTTTATGAATGCGGTAAGAGTTATGAGTGTGCACCTAAGGGTGTTAACACCTATATGTCTAAGGTACATATCGGCTTGGGAATTGTTAGTGAGAACATGGATAAAAGAAGCCTATGCATGTGTGTGTTATAGTATGTTAGTATATGTATATAACCATGAAGGTTGTATGACCGTGTTAAATATGCCCCTAATATGTTCCCAAACTAATATGTGAAGGGAGAAATGGTAAAACAATTATATATGTGCACTTATGTAAATATTCTACGAAAAGGGCTTTGGGTGCCATGGTTGTGGAAGGCATGAAAGAGGGAGATGCCTACATAAACTACCTCCTAAAAGGGTAACAGAGAAATAAACCCTTAATTGTGCAAGCTGATGCTTGTTGTGTATAGGTGAATGTGTGTGCACCTAAAGAATGTGAATGGTGGTGTGTCTGCGTATCTCATAAGGAGGCGTGTCCGCGTATATGAGTATCTATAGGGCAATGTGTCCGTTGGCGCTGAGTCCGCATATCCTACGTGACGGTTTGTCCATGTATCTCATATGGCGGTGTGTTCGCTAGCAGTGCGACTGCATGTCTCGATATCATATCAGGCGGTGTGTCCGTGTGTCCTTCAAAGCGGTGTATCCATATATCTTGTATGATAACATGTCGTGTATCTCTTATGGTGGTATATCCACGTATCTCATGAGGCGGTGTGTTCGTGGGAAACTAATGAAGATCCTAATGTGTCAACTAGTGCATGAGAGGACAATGGTCCTCATAATGATGTGGTAAGTCATTGCTATATTGTCTTTTATGGCATTATGATGAAGTAGTAAACATAAGGTGTGGCTATCTCGTTAATTCTCATAATAGTATGATTACTTTGTTGAAAGTCACTTGGTGTGTTAATACTATCGGCACATGTTGCGATGGGGTATGGGAAGGGGTTGTGCGATGTTGTGACCTGCTCGGACTTATTACACTTTCGTTGCTTTATTCACGTTATGATTCATATTATTTCTAGCATACTTTGTTTACACTTACTGAGTCTTGCAACTCACTCCTTTGTTTGCATCATTCCAGGTGAGGAAGATACCTAAGGGCAAGGGTTAAGTGCGGTAACGCTTGAGTCTTGGGTAGCATGTGAACAGTGACACCTCGACCGAAAGATCCATGAGCGTGCTAAGGGCGTGAAGATAAACCTTAGGTGTATTTTACCTTCTTTTTTTTCTTTGTGCCCTCTGTGTTGTGAGTTGTATGGGAAGCTAGGCCCTAAAGGCCAATGTTGTGAGTAGGAGTTGTAATAAATCTTGTGGCCTTTCCTTTGGGGCAATAGTAGTGAAGGTCGTTTTGATTCCATTGCATCCGTATCCTCTAATTTAACATTCCACCTTCTTGACTCTCCCTGGTAGTAGGTTTCTGGAAGGCAGCCGGTACAACGACAAAATAACTTAGACCTGATAATGGGTCATTACAATTTCTCCACCCCTCCCATCCTTAATAGAATTTGTTCCTCCAAATTCATACATAGTCAATCAAATAATTGAAGATAGAGATGCCTTATTTCTTCTTCCATCTCCTAAGTAGCTTCGTCCGGGGAGTGACGTTGCCACTGAACCTTGACAAAAGGAATAGATTGATTCGTCATCACTTTTTCCTTCCACTCCAATATACAAATGGGTGATTTCTCATATGATACATCCTTCCCAATCTCAAGGGCCTGATAATCGATGATGTATTGAGGATCCAACACATATTTCCTCAACATTGATACATGAAATACAATATGGATGTCGGCTAGCTAAGAGGGCAAGGCTAGTTGATAAGCTAAAGGTTCTACGCTCCAAAATTTCAAACGGTCCAATATAATGGGGACTAAGCTTCCCTGAGACTCCAAATCTACACACGCCCTTGATGGGCATCACTCTCAATAGTACATGGTCTTCAACGGTGAACTCCAAGTCACGTTATCACCTATCTGTGTAGCTCTTTTGTCTCTCTTGGGACGTTTTCATTTGGGCCCTAATAATTCAAATTTTCTCCAACATTTGCTCAATCACTTCTGGCCCAAGTAACATCTTATCACCAACCTCCTCCCAACACTTAAGCAACCTACATGACCTGCCATAAAGTGCCTCATAGGGTGGCATCCCAATGCTAGAATGATAGCTATTATTATATGCAAATTCCACCAGTGGAAAATGATCATCCTAGTTGCCATGAAAGTCCAATACACATGCCCTTAAGATATCTTCCAAGGTGCGGTAGTCCTCTCTATTTGACCGTCAGTCTAAGGATGAAATGTAGTATTGAACCTCAATTTAGTTCCTAGGGCATCATGTAAAGCTTCCCAAAAATGTGAACTAAGTTTAGGATCTATATATGATACAATGGTGGATGGAATACCATGCATCCTCACAATTTCTTCAACATATAACTTTGTCAAACGGTTCAAAGGGAAGGTCTTCTTAATTGGAAAAAAGTGGGTTGATTCCGTCAGCCTGTCAACTATCACCCAAATGGCATCATGACCTCTCGTTGTCCTGGGCAGTCTCATCACAAAATCCATGGAGATATGATCTGATTTCCACTATTGGATCCGCAATGATTGTAGTAGGCTAGTGGGTTTCTAATGTTTTGTCTTAACTTACTGACACACCAGGCATCACGATACAAATTTTGCCACGTTTCTTCTTCATACCATCCTACCAAAATTGACGTCGAAGGTCTTAATACATCTTTGTAGTATCGGGGTGAATAGTGTGGCATGCCCTGTGTGCTTAAGATAAAATCTCTTGCTTTATTCACTCATCATTTGGTACACATATCCTCCCCTGAAATAACAACAAACCATCACACCTATGACTATAACCCAAAGGAATGAATTTCTCGACATCAGCTAGTACCTGTGCCAGTTTCACATCATTAAGTTGTTGAATTCAAATTTGATTAACTAGTTCATATTGCACTTTCATATAAGCACAACATACAATGGGCCTCTCTTTGGAAGTAGAGAAAGATAACACTCCCATTTGTTCCAACAACCTCCATTCCTAAACCATCATGACTGCCATAAACGTTCTACGCCTACTCAATGCGTCTATTACCACATTTTCCTTCCCTGGGTGGTATAAGATTTCATAGTCATAATCTTTAAATAATTCCACCCAACGCTATTGTCTCATGTTTAATTCCTTCTGGGAGATGAGGTGTTTCAAGCTCTTATGGTCCATGTAAATCTCCACTTTTTTGCCCTACAAATAATGCCTCCAAATCTTAAGAGCAAATACTACTGTCGCTAACTCCAAGTCATGTGTGGGGTAGTTCATCTCGTGCTTCTTTAATTATCTAGAGGCATAGGAATTAACACTCCAATCCTGCATCAACACACATCCCAGTCAAGTGTATGAGGCATCACTATAAATGGTGAACTTCTCCCCACTCTTCAGAATAGCCAACATCAGATTTGTAGTTAGCCTCCTCTTTAACTCCTGGAAGCAATTTTCACAAGCTTTGTTCCACTCAAACTTAACTCATTTTCATGTCAATTTGGCCATGGGTTGTCTATAAATCTTCTGTAATAACCCACCAATCCTAAGAAACTCTGAATACCTGTCACCATAGTAGGCCTCAACCAATCCATCACAGCCTTTATCTTTTTAGGGTCCACTGAAATACCCTCACTTGAAACCACATGCCCAAGGAAACCTATGTGCCTTTGCCATAAATCATACTTGCTAAACTTGGCATATAGTTGTTTCTCCCTAAGCCTCTACAAGACTATCCTGAGATATGCCTCATGCTCCTCGAGGTTTGGCGAGTAAATTACAATGTTGTCAATGAATACTATAACAAAGCAATCTAAATTCTCCCTAAAACCTTGTTCATCAAGTCCATAAAGATCGTTGGGGCATTCGTAAATCTAAACGACATGACTACAAATTCAAAGTGCCCATACTGAGTATAAAAGGCTATCTTCTGAATATCCTCTTCTCTAATCTGCACATAGTGGTAGCCAGATTTCAAATCTATCTTAGAAAAGACTGAGGCTCCATGCAGTTGATCTAGTAAGTCATGCACACGTAGAAGTGGATGCTTGTTCTTCAATGTTACTTGATTCAACTAATGGTAATCTATACATAGCCTCATCGATTCATTATTCTTTCGCACAAATAATACTGGAGCATCCCAAGGCGAGGCACTAGGGCGAATAAATCCCTTGTCAGTCAATTCTTGCAACTAGGTCTTTAACTTTTTTAACTCATTAGGGGCCAATCTGTAGGGAGCCTTAGAGACAGGTTGTGTACCTGGCATAATGCCAAGATAACCAATCCATACCTAGAATAAGGTCAAAGTCCTTAATATTGAGCACTACCAACTCCCCTAGTAATTCCTTATCATGTACCATAGATGAGGCGTGATCCATTAACCGATAAAACCCTTTTGAGAAAAAGGTCAACAGATGACGCCAGATCTGTCGACTAGCAGACACCCTGATGCAAAGATCATTACACATGAAGCAAAATCACATGCAAGCAACACCAAATTCTTGCATACAAACTAACTCTAACAATAAACTCGACATTCCTTTTGAAAAGATGGAGTGGACTAACACCTCACTTAGACCACTAACACAATTTACCAAGAATCCCAAAAAAACCTACACAAGTTACAAACAAACAGGAGGAAAACTCTTTTTTTCCAAGACCACGAGGTTCAAGGATCCAAAACCCAAAAATGGATAATCTAAAAGACACCGAATCAAGAGAAGTATCAAGATATACAACTATAGATAAAATGAGAAGAAGGAGAACTTGCATAAGAAGCAAACAAGGAGAGAAACTTGCTATATAAAAGAAAAATAATAGGAGCTTGCCTTTGGTGGTTTAGATGGTTCAACTAAAAGAAGAAAGAAGCCACAAAAAAAGCCACTGGAACAGGAGAATAACCCTCTAAAATCTGCAACTTAACCCTTTGGGAGCTCCAAATTAGGAAGAAGAAGAGGAATGGAAGGTACAAGAAGAGAAGAAGAAGAAGAAGAAGAAGAAGAAGAACTTCCCATTTTTAGCCCCACGCAAATGTATATTGACACCTACATATCCCCCTTCTTATAATTCTTTTAAATATAATGTAAATTATGTATATATATATATATACATATACACACCCAACTGGCAGCCCACTTCTTCCAATCTAAGCCCACTAATTTTGAGTCTTCCGCTCTAATCTCTTTTGAATTTTCCATACTAACTCTTTTGACCTTTCAACACTTTTCCCTTCCTTTCTTTTGACTTATCAATAGCTTAAATTTCCATTGCCTTAACGTGTAAACTAACATATAAATTCACTTATCTTTGACTATTCCATACACCTATGATCCATTTATTTTAGACTTCTCACCACCACATTAAATATTTCTAACATCTAGATCAAGTAATGGAAAAATATGTCACATAGAAATAACGATAAAATAACTTAGACCCAATAACAGGTCGTTACAACTATACATCCTGAGCCTTTTTTACATCTATTGTTGTTTTCAATAGCATCATTTATCTTTTCAAGCACATCACTATTTTATTTCTCTATATCTTTATTTATACCTTAAAATTTCAAGAGTTCCAAAATTTTTAAAGACACCCAATTCACTCCCCCTCTTGGGTGTGTGGTGATTTAGGTGTGCTTTGACTCATTAGAAATTGCATGGTTCGCCCCTTCATGTTGAAGGGCTTTTTAGTAATTTTGATTTTCATATAAGATCATAATTTCATTTATAAGAATTCATGTTGTAGTAATTATTTCTCTTGTTTTCAATAGTACTCTATTATGATTTCTTTTATGGATAAACACATTGTAATATGTGGATGCCCCGTTTTGGGCGATGTAATGAAATGTTTATTAGTCCCACATCTATGGTTATTATTTATCATATGGGTTCGATCTATGCCACTTTTTTCATTTAGCCTGCTCTTTTTGAGAAAATTAGGTGTTGGAAAAGCATGCCTAGTTTTCCAAGGTAGTGACATCCCTAGGATGTTATAGTTTGTATCAAGATGAACTACACTTATAAAATTTAGGAATTTTGCTCTAGCTTTCTATTTACTAATTAAAGGAAATTTATTTTGAATGACAAGATGGCTGGAAATTACCTTAAATAATTCTTGGTTCTCCATTGGAAACACATTTTTGAGTAAAGCAATATACGACTCATGAGAAATTTCTTTGCATTTGTGGATGAAATCGAGGATGTTAAAATGGATATGCCCCTGAGTCGCTTGGACTTGCCTTATATAGTCCATATACTAATGAGGAAAGCCAACTATTGGAGTATCAATGTAAGGGTTTAATCAAATTTTTAAAACTTTTTCGAAAAACCAATTAAATGGCAATGAAAACATAAACTAAAAACGCCCTTGCAAGACTCATTTTTATGTCCATATGCTGTCCAAAACTAAACCATGCCATAGGGGGTTTAGTAGGTATACCTTTCAACACTTGAAGACCAATGTAGAGGTTGAAATCCTTCCGGTGGCAGCAACTCCTTGCTCCAAAAAGCTGCCAGACAAATTTCCGTTAGACCGAACCAACTCCCAAAAGCACGGGAGGCCTAGTCAATCCACGCTCCAGTGAGATGGTGAATCCCAACACTCTATCTTTTGAAAGTAAAGCAAGATCACTACAGGGCAAGTAAAGTAGTTCAAAATTTTTGAACCTTACCCTAGTCCCAGTGATTGGATCAATGTCGAAATCAAATCATTCACATACAAATAAAATAAATCTAACCTTTAGATTTTCGAGTTGTTTGTGGATTCGAGATGTCCAAGCATCCGGCCTCTAATTAGTGATACACGGCATGCGTCCATTGGCGAGGAGAGCGGAATAGGAGTGCTAGCTCCTTCTCCTTTTTGTGGCTTGTATACGGACATAAAAGAATGCCCTCGTTTCGAATTGATGCCAAAAGAAACGGGGAAGAGTGAATAACAACTGTTTTTCAACTCTTGAAAAACCACACAAAATAATCTCTAATTTGGGCAACCCATAAAGAAATATTTATAGAGCTAGGGTTTCTTAAACCCTAATGGACATAGATTGACCCATTTATCCTAGTCTAACTAGAATCTTAAGTGGGACAAATCCATTTATTAAATATTTGGTCCAAATCTAATTCAAGCCCAAATATTTAATTTAATATTTAGCCCAAATCTAATTTAGCCTAAATATAATATTTAATATTTAATATTTGGCCCAAACCTAATTTAACCCAAATATTAATTTAATTTAATATTTGACCCAAATACTTTATTTAACCCAAATATTAAATTAAGCCCAAATATATATTATTTCCTATTTGTCACTCCAACAAATAGAAAATTATTAAATTAGAAACACCTTCCTAATTTAATCAATTGCCACTTTAGGAAACTCTTTCCTTTATAACAATCCATCGTCATATCGACGTCATTACGTCTATTTGTTCTTTTTTCGTGAGAACCTATGATGGCACAACTTCTTGCCGAAGTGTCCCACATACCCACACGTCCGCTCTCCTGATTTAAGCCAGGGATTATGCCTAATGCGTATGACTCATTAGGGTTCCGAATATGTTGGCAATGTGTTGGTACAAACACATAAGACAAGATTGTCCTCTAGCAAGGCATCATGCCTACCCAATTATTCAGAAGAATTCATAATCCGCAAATAACCATTCACGAGCATGGTTATCGTGTAATTCGATCCTCTCGTCAATGTATCTTATGTGACTCAAGTCTGGCAATGTGTTGCTTGATTATGATCACATGAGTTTCTTCGGTCTTCTAGATATCCTCACTTAACAGAAAGTGAATCAATAACTCCTTATTGATCTCTTTTACCATGGTCATGGATTTGAAGTGAATATCCACCGAAGGCGCCTTAGATACATCATCCTCTATCAAGGGATAGATGAGTCCCATCTTGGTTATACACCCATCTTCATAAGCCTCACGATATGCCCAACGATCGCCCACATGCAGCCTTTGTCTTGGCCCATCAAAACGATGTCAAAGCATACTGGTCTTCTTATGAGATGACCGTGACAACCTCAGGTCCAAGGATTAGTTATAGCCATCTCGTATGAGAATTCCATCAACATATAACCAAAACAGATTCTCATGGCAAGTCATGTCCAGTGACACGTTCTCCAACATTGGTCACCATGTACTTGTCTAGGCATCCCCCATGCCTATGGGTGTGAGACCCCCATTGCTATCACATAGCAAAAACATAGTGCATACAAGTCTTACTGCAATTGTCATGTCCATTCTTGACATTGCTACAACTTGGGACGTTTAATGATGTCTAGAAACTGTGATGCATCATCTCACATCTTTATAGATTAATCATAGTATACATCATATGGACTTCTATCTAGTTTCATTCGGTCATTACAATAATAACAAGAAACTAATAGAACAACTTCTTTTGAGATTGAATAACTCCTTGTTCAATAATAAACATGATTACAATTGTCAGTGTACAACATGTCCAATCTGATTGGGTTTAGAGCACCTACACTAACATCTTTGTGTTAGACAGAGAGAGTAAGGGAGATTAGGGATGGAAATGAAATGGGTCCAAAAAGAATGAACCCTAGCACAAAATAGTCTCACTATTTTGCTTGGGTTGCTACTATAGCAATGAAGGGATAAGGAGCTATGGAAGAGGGGTAATCAGAGAGGGTTAAAGCTCTCTAGAGTGAGAAGGATTCGGGTTAGGGTTTGGGAGAGAAACCAATGCAATAACTTGCTATCTCTTTCTTCTCCCATTTAGCTTATATATCAAATGCCCAAAACCCTAGCCGCACAAATCTTCTCACAAATGACAAGGGACATGGAAATCGAGCTGGGAACATGGAGGAGACAATGAGGACGCACTTCGTCCTTCCCTCGTTCGCTTTTGCCAAGTGCTCCAACCTTTTGACCTCACAAATTGACAAACGATAGTGCAATTGCGACCCTTTGTAACAGGACTGGTTGATTGCTCGTAAGGAGCTATCGATCATTTCACTTGAAACCGGTCAACAGCTTCCCAAGCTTGTCGACCGTTTTGGCCCTTTATCCAAAATTTCCATAAATTGCATCTAGACCTATTATTTGTTGAGTGTAGATTTTGATGGTTGATGATTGGCAACTTATATAGAGATTTCATTATATATGGAAACAAGTTTTTAGAGAGCTTTCTAGAAATTTGAGTATTTGAGCTATATATGGAAAGTTCTTCTTGGAATGGAAAGTCTAGAAGATATATATATGGAATCCTTGTTTATATATGGAAAGTTCTTCTTGGAATGGAAAGTCTAGAAGATATATATATGGAATCTTTGTTTATATATAGAAAGTTCTTTTTGGAATGGAAAGTCTAGAAGATATATATATGTGGAATCCTTCTTTATATATAGGAAGTTCAAAAGATTTATATGGAAGTTTTTGAGGAGATTGCAGTAGTCCACTATATGGAGTTGCCATATATGTAACTTGGCGACATGACATTGTTAATGTGGCATCTTGATGACATGGCAGCCACGTGGAGCACACTCATCAAGATTACATCATCTCGTTGGTCTAAATATGGTAAGAGAATCATGGAGTAAATTTAAAGGTTCTTAGAAGCTTCTTTTCTCAGTTAAATATGGAAGAATTTTTGAATTGCATTCAAATGGAGAAGTTAAAGATTCAGCCTTATTGTTCAACATTAATGGAGGAAATTAAGGTTTGAAAGTTAAACATTGATTGATATTACTTTCCTTTATTGCTGATTCTCTTTTATTAAAGGATCCTCTACTCAAATCATGGAATCAATTATCCTACTCATTATGACTAATTGATATCCTCATTATGGCTAATTGATATCTTCATTATGGGAGAATATTCTAAAGATATCTTGCATATATTCAGCTACACAAATTGATTCTCTTCTTATTGTCAACATTTTTACTATGGAAACTTGATCAATTAAGGGCTTTTGAAGTTATAATTGATATCTTCATTATTGGACAAATTTGCTTCATTATTTGAGAATATCTGGATGGATTTTACACCATTTGGAGGTTTAAATTCAAATTTCAAATTAGCTATACTTGTTATGGAAGCTAAGGGACCAATTGCACAATCAAAGGTGATTGAAGATTCAACTAGAAGTCAGAATTGATTAGTTCTTATTTATGGTCGATTTTACAAGAATTATGAAGGATTTTGATGATATTTTAATCCTTAAAATCAATCATGCATTATTGGAATTGATTTGCTCATTCAAGGCTGATTGGAGATCAACAAAAGTCAAAGATCTTGATGATCAATCAAGTTAGCTGATTATGGAAGGCAAATCAAGAATTCAAATGAAGGGCTAAGATTGGCTTGAAGACTTGACACATGGAGGGCTAAGATTGATCAAGAAAAGCCTTCTCTAGCACTATATAAAAGGATTTCTTGAAGGCTTTAGGACAACTTTTGGAAGCCTTATTATTTTCTACATCATTGGCCAAGATTTTCATTCTCTCCAAGTCTTTCTTTTCATCTATATTCTTGAGAGAAAACTAAGAGAGTTCTCTACACTTCATTGTATTATTTTTGAGAGAACCCTATTTCTCAATCTCTACTATTCTTGTATCTTGTAAAGAGCGAACAAAATCCAAACTAGTGAGTGTGAGACTCCAGAAATAGTTTGGTGGTGGTGAAGCCAAGTGAAGGCTTTGGTGGTTGTAAGAAAAGTTTCATATAGTGGATTTGTTTGAAAATCCTAAGGAAGGGAATCCTTAGGTAGTGGATGTAAGCCATAAGGGCCGAACCACTATAAATCGCTGTGTTCTTCTTCTCTTCACTCTTACTTATTCTTGTTTGATTATATTCTGATTTGCTTAAATTGATTATTCTTTGTACTAATTCAATATTCCATTTGGTTTATTTAAAGTCTTGTTAGTGTGCATTCAAATCACTTGTTTTCACCAAGTTGTAATTTGAAGAGTATATTGGATCAAAGCACATACTAGCACAGCTGGCGGATATCATATTATCCATCTAGTATTTAAGTGCTCCGGTACTCTCAACTACAATTTTGGTTTATATTAAATTTTTTTTCTCATATATATACGTGCATAACTTTTTTTCTTAGAATTTTAAAAAGGTGTCAATTCACCAACCTTCTTGACTAGATTAGAACTCAACAAGTGGTATCAGAGAGAGGTTCCTAAGAGAGTGATTAATCATCACTAGGTGTATCCATGGCATTGAGTTCACGTTTTTATGAAAATGAGGGTCGTTCTTTATCTAGGGCACCATTCTTTGATGGCACCGATTATGCATATTGGAAAACCATGATGGAAGATTTTTTAACTGCATATAGTCTTGAATTGTGGGAAATAGTTAGAGATGGTCCATATGTCCCTAAGGAAAAGGTAAAGAGAGGAGAAGTATAAGAGATAATAGAAAAGAGTAGAGATAAGTACACGGATGAAGATAAAAAATTAATTGCTTTAAATGCTAAGGCTAAGAGTGCATTTCATTGTGCTTTGAGTAGATCTGAATTTAATCATGTACAGTGCTGTAAATCTGCTTATGAAATTTGGAAGAAGTTAGAGTTAAAATATGAAGGTACTAGTCAAGTTAGAGAAACAAAAATAAACATGTACATACATGATTTTGAATTGTTTTCTATGAAACCTAATGAATCTATTTCTAAAATGTATACTCGCTTGACTGATATTCTTAACTCTCTTGAGTCTCTTGGTAAATCATTTTTAGATTTTGAAAAGGTGCAAAAGATTTTAAGATCTCTACCAGAGGCATGGGATCCAAAGGTGACAGCCATTCAAGAGGCCAAGGATACCAAGAAGTTGTCACTAGATGAACTAATGGGTTCACTAATGACACATGAGCTTACTCTCAAAAATAGGTATAAAAACAAAGAAGATTCTTTAAAATCTAAATCAATTGCTTTACCTGTTGCACAGGAATCTAGTGGAGAGGAGGATTCCGAAGAGGAGATTGCCATGTTGGCTAGGAGGCTCCGAAACTTTATGAAAAAGAATAAAAGGAGTTTCAGCAAGACTAAGCCCGTAGAAGCCTCAAATGAAAAGAAAGTAGAGGTTACTTGCTACAAGTGTGGCAAGATTGGACACTACAAGTCCGAATGTCCCAAATCAAAGAAGGGTAGATCCAAAGGAAGGAGAAAGGAAGAGAAGAAAGATAGAAAAGCATTCAAAGCAACTTGGGATGTTTCTAGTGAATCTGAATCATCTTCAAGCGATGAAGAAGAAGAAAAGGCCAACTTTTGTTTGATGGCCAAAGGAGAAAATAACTCATCTTCCACAGATGAGGAGGTAAACACTTCTGAAATGGATGCATTGCTAGAAGAGTTTGATTTTCTGTTTAAAAAACATAAAACGGCTATTAGAGAAATCAAGGAGCTTAAAAGAGAAAATGGTAGATTAGAAAAGAAAGAGGAAGAGTACATGGAAGAAATAGATGAGTTGAACTCTAAAATTAGGAAAATGGAAGAAAATAAACCAAATGAAGTGTGTGCATTAAAAGATACTATAAATGAATTGCATGACACTATTGATAGTCTTAGGGAGCATGAATGCATTGTATGTGATCATTCTAAGTTACTAAATGAAATAGCATGTTTAAAAGAAAAGAATGAGCACTTAGAAAAATCATTTTTAAAATTTTCTTTGAGTTCCAATAAATTATATTCTTTGCTTGCATCTCAAAAACCATATTTTGAAAAGGCTGGTCTTGGTTTTGACCCTAGTAAACTAAAAGAGAAAATGCAAAAATCTGGTTCTTCCACTCATCTTACTCATTCTAGGCGTGTGCATCATGCTAGAATCATTAAAGGGGCAAAATATCTTCCTAGAGCTAAATATCCAAAACTAGCTAGAATTAGGAATAATAAAGTTGTTAGAACTAGGAGTTTTTGGATTCTTAAGGGTTTAAATGATCAAAAAGCTAAGAAACATATCTTTGATACATATGGCTATGATTTCATGTTCTCTAACCCCCAAGGACCCAAAGTTTGGGTACCTAAGGTTCCTTGATTTGCTTAATAGGTGTGCTTGAAGGCCAAAGGCACTTCAAGCCAATGGTTCTTGGACAGCGGATGTTCAAGGCATATGACTGGAGATGCCACCTTATTTTCGTCTCTTAAAGCTAAAAAGCATGGAGGTAATGTCACTTTTGGTGATGGCTCAAAAGGGAAAATTGTAGGCATTGGAAACGTGGGTAATCCTTCTAAACTCATGTTTGAAGATGTCTTATTTGTGAGTGGCTTATCCTACAACTTGCTTAGCATAAGTCAATTAATTGACAAAGGCTACATGGTTGCATTTGAAGATAATGAGTGCTTGATTAAAAATTCTTTAAATAAGATTGTTTTGAAAGGCATTAGAGAAGGAAACATTTATGTGCTAAATTTGAATTCTTTATGTGTTAATGATGCTACTTGTCTTATGGTGAATGATAACTCTATGGATCTATGGCATAGAAGATTAGGTCACATTAGCACATCTACTCTTTCTAAACTAATAAAGAAAAATCTGATTAGAGGAGTGCCTAAATTGAATTTGAATGACCTACATATGTGCGATGCATGCATTAGAGGAAAACAAGTTAGAGAGTCATTTAAATCAAAACAAGATGTTACCACAACTAGGCCATTAGAATTACTTCATTTAGATTTGTTTGGTCCTAGTAGGGTTAAAAGTTTAGGTGGTAAATCATATGCATTTGTGATTGTGGATGACTTTTCTCGTTTTACTTGGTGCTTGTTTATTTCTCATAAAAGTGAGGCATTGCATGTTTTTGATAGTCTAATTCGAAAACTACAAAATCAACAAAATGCATGTGTAATTAAGATTAGGAGTGATCATGGTGGTGAGTTTGATAACTTTGGTTTTGGTGAGTTATGTGATAAATATGGTATTTCTCATAATTTTTCTGCACCTAGGTCTCCACAACAAAATGGAGTAGTTGAAAGAAAAAATAGGTCATTATAAGAAATTGGTAGAACTATGTTAATTGAAAGTGGTTTACCTAAGTCATTTTGGGCTGAAGCAATTAATCATGCAAGTTATGTGTTAAATAGGTTGTCTATTAGAAAAGGGCTAAATAAGACACCATATGAACTTTGGCATGGTAAGACACCTAAAGTAGATTATCTTAGACCATTTGGGTGTAAATGTTATATTTTAAACACTAAATATAATTTGGATAAGTTTGATGCTAAATCTGATGTAGGCTCTTTGGTTGGTTTTTCTTCTACTAGTAGAGCATATAGAGTTTATAACTCTAGGACAAAAACGATAGAAGAGTCCATTCATATAAAATTTGATGAATCACTAGCTAAGAGTTCTAATATTGAAGAAGATGAAGATGTAGTTTTTGAACCACAAGTAGAGTCTAGTTTAAAGGAATCTACACCTAATAATAGAATGGATTCATATATAGAAGCAGATAAATTGGAAAATGAGACTCACTTAGAATCGCAAGAAAATAATGAATTGATAGGTCCTTTGCATGATCAAAATTGGTATCAAATTAAAAATAAGCACCGACATCCTAAAGAATTAATAATAGGTGACATTTCTCATGGAGTTAGAACTAGATCATCTCATGGTGTGCATCCTTTTAGTTCTCTTGCTTTGATTTGTGAAATTGAGCCTAAATGTATTAATGATGCTCTAAAAGCACCCGATTGGGTAATAGCAATGCAAGAAGAGTTAAATGAGTTTGAAAGAAACAAAGTGTGGAGTTTAGTTCCTAAACCTGAAAATCATTCTATTATTGGTACAAAATGGGTTTTCAAAAACAAAATGGATGAAAATGGAAAAGTGGTTAGGAACAAGGCTAGATTAGTGGCACAAGGGTATAGTCAAGAAGAAGGAGTAGATTATGATGAGTCGTTTGCACCGGTAGCTAGAATAGAAGTTATTAGGTTGTTAATGGCATTTGCATGCTTTAAAGGTTTTAAATTGTATCAAATGGATGTTAAAAGTGCATTTTTAAATGGCTTTATTCAAGAAGATGTTTATGTGAAGCAACCCCCTGGTTTTGAAAATCAAAAGTTCCCAAATCATGTTTACAAGCTTTTTAAATCTCTTTATGGCTTAAAACAAGCTCCTAGAGCGTGGTATGATCGTTTATCGAAGTTCTTGCTTGAAAATGATTTTAATCGTGGGAAAATTGATAGTACTTTATTTGTGAAGCATAAAAATGATGATTTGCTTATTGTACAAGTGTATGTGAATGATATTATTTTTGGATCAACTAATGATTCTTTGTGTAAAGATTTTGCTGATTGTATGAGTGGTGAATTCCAAATGAGTATGATGGGTGAACTAACGTTCTTTTTAGGTTTGCAAATAAAACAAAGTGAGAATGGCATTCACATTAGTCAAGCTAAATATACTAAAGATTTGCTATTTAGATTTGGCATGGATTTAGCTAAACCTTGTATTACCCCCATGGCTGCAAATACAAAGCTTGATAGTGACATAAATGGTAATGAAGTAGAGCAAAAGCTATATAGATCTATGATTGGCTCATTGTTATATCTTACTGCATCTAGACCCGATATTATGCATGCTGTGTGTTTGTGTGCTAGATTTCAATCTAATCCTAGACAATCACACTTAATTGCGGTGAAACGAATTTTTAGATACTTAAAAGATACCTCTACTCTTGGTCTTTGGTATGATAAGAGCTCTTTATTTGATTTGTATGCTTATAGTGACTCGGATTATGCTGGTTGTAGATTGGATAGAAAGAGTACTACGGGCACTTGTCAATTTCTAGGAAATAAGCTCATTTCATGGTTTTCTAAGAAACAATCAAGTGTAGCACTCTCCACTACTGAAGCTGAGTATATGGCCATAAGTAGTTGCACTTCACAATTGCTTTGGATTAAACAACAATTAGAGGATTTTGGTTTAGAGTTCAAGAATATTTCCATTTATTGTGATAACACAAGTGCTATCCATTTATCTAAGAATCCAGTGTATCATAGCAAAGCTAAGCACATAGAAGTTAGACATCATTTTATTAGAGAGCATGTGTTACAAGGTGATATTGTGATTAAATATGTGGATACCAAGAATCAACTTGCTGATATTTTTACTAAGCCTCTTTCAAATGAAAATTTCCTTTTTCTTCGAAACTCACTTGGGATGATTCTTATTCCCTAATTGTATTTTTTTTCTTTCTCATGTATTTTTTGATAGATTACAAAAAAGAGGGAGATAAAATATGTAGCTAAATAGTGTTTTAAAAGGATAAGAGGAAGACTAAATTAAGGGGGAGAGAGCAAGTTAAGGCGGAGCCTAAATTAAGGGGGAGCAAGAGCAAGCTTAAGGGGAAATCATATTTTTGTTAAATCATTTAAGTATAGCTTCTTTCACGTTTTTGCAGTCATCAAAAAGGGGGAGATTGTTGAGTGTAGATTTTGATGATTGATGATTGGCAACTTATATAGAGATTTCATTATATATGGAAACAAGTTTTTAGAGAGCTTTCTAGAAATTTGAGTATTTGAGCTATATATGGAAAGTTCTTCTTGGAATGGAAAGTCTAGAAGATATATATATGGAATCCTTGTTTATATATGGAAAGTTCTTCTTGGAATGGAAAGTCTAGAAGATATATATATGGAATCTTTGTTTATATATGGAAAGTTCTTTTTGGAATGGAAAGTCTAGAAGATATATATATGTGGAATCCTTCTTTATATATAGGAAGTTCAAAAGATCTATATGGAAGTTTTTGAGGAGATTGCAGTAGTCCACTATATGGAGTTGCCATATATGTAACTTGGCGACATGGCATTGTTAATGTGGCATCTTGATGACATGGCAGCCACGTGGAGCACACTCATCAAGATTACATCATCTCGTTGGTCTAAATATGGTAAGAGAATCATGGAGTAAATTTAAAGGTTCTTAGAAGCTTCTTTTTTCAGTTAAATATGGAAGAATTTTTGAATTGCATTCAAATGGAGAAGTTAAAGATTCAGCCTTATTGTTCAACATTAATGGAGGAAATTAAGGTTTGAAAGTTAAACATTAATTGATATTACTTTCCTTTATTGCTGATTCTCTTTTATTAAAGGATCCTCTACTCAAATCATGGAATCAATTATCCTACTCATTATGACTAATTGATATCCTCATTATAGCTAATTGATATCTTCATTATGAGAGAATATTCTAAGGATATCTTACATATATTCAGCTACACAAATTGATTCTCTTCTTATTGTCAACATTTTTACTATGGAAACTTGATCAATTAAGGGCTTTTGAAGTTATAATTGATATCTTCATTGTTGGACAAATTTGCTTCATTATTTGAGAATATCTGGATGGATTTTACACCATTTGGAGGTTTAAATTCAAATTTCAAATTAGCTATACTTGTTATGGAAGCTAAGGGACCAATTGCACAATCAAAGGTGATTGAAGATTCAACTAGAAGTCAGAATTGATTAGTTCTTATTTATGGTCGATTTTACAAGAATTATGAAGGATTTTGATGATATTTTAATCCTTAAAATCAATCATGCATTATTGGAATTGATTTGCTCATTCAAGGCTGATTGGAGATTAACAAAAGTCAAAGATCTTGATGATCAATCAAGTTAGCTGATTATGGAAGGCAAATCAAGAATTCAAATGAAGGGCTAAGATTGGCTTGAAGACTTGACACATGGAGGGCTAAGATTGATCAAGAAAAGCCTTCTCTAACACTATATAAAAGGATCTCTTGAAGGCTTTAGGACAACTTTTGGAAGCCTTATTATTTTCTACATCATTGGCCAAGATTTTCATTCTCTCCAAGTCTTTCTTTTCCTCTATATTCTTGAGAGAAAACTAAGAGAGTTCTCTACACTTCATTGTATTATTTTTGAGAGAACCCTATTTCTCAATCTCTACTATTCTTGTATCTTGTAAAGAGCGAACAAAATCCAAACTAGTGAGTGTGAGACTCCAGAAATAGTTTGGTGGTGGTGAAGCCAAGTGAAGGCTTTGGTGGTTGTAAGAAAAGTTTCATATAGTGGATTTGTTTGAAAATCCTAAGGAAGGGAATCCTTAGGTAGTGGATGTAAGCCATAAGGGCCGAACCACTATAAATCGCTGTGTTCTTCTTCTCTTCACTCTTACTTATTCTTGTTTGATTATATTCTGATTTGCTTAAATTGATTATTCTTTGTACTAATTCAATATTCCATTTGGTTTATTTAAAGTCTTGTTAGTGTGCATTCAAATCACTTGTTTTCACCAAGTTGTAATTTGAAGAGTATATTGGATCAAAGCACATACTAGCACAACTGGCGGATATCATATTATCCATCTAGTATTTAAGTGCTCCCGTACTCTCAACTACAATTTTGGTTTATATTAAATTTGTTTTCTCATATATATACGTGCATAACTTTTTTTCTTAGAATTTTAAAAAGGTGTCAATTCACCCCCCTCTTGACTAGGTTAGAACTCAACATTATTAACTCTTAATAGCAATTTCATTATTTTATAATGACACTAAGGCTCCCATTAACCCTTAACGACATGCCCGTCAACTCTTAATAATTGCTCCTTATTAATTTGATCATTTAACTCAATCTGTTAACTCTTAATGGTAACGTCATTAACTCTTAATGACGATTTCATCCTTAATCGCTTAGTCAACCATCATACTCAGATATGTGTGTGACCTTCTAGGTTCATTACTAAGTAGTAATCAGGACACATCAAACTCTTTAACGTTGACCAAACATTTTGGTCTGCATTGAGGATCTTTCCATCTCCTCGAAGTACCCTGAAAGACCCTGAGTGACAACTAGCATTATGTCAGGGTGATCCTACCAGTAATGAAGTCTTACTTCAGAATAAAACCTATTTGGGCTTTTGATTCTCGTGTACTATAATCCCTCCATCAGTTATCATCCCAATCGAGTGAGAGTCATGGATTGATCAAACTCACTAATGCGATGACTATGCCAAAATTAGTGTGGTGAGATTGAGACGACACATCAAAACTCTTTCTGACATTAGAACACTTTCCAATCAAGTGTACCCTGGCCAGCGGTTTCTACAATCAAGACCACCACTGATCGCACAGGATGTTCACCTCACGCTGGAGGTCGATGGATCCCATTAGCAATCACCTGCCTCCCTATGCCACTACATAGGGACTACACAGTGCATCTCCCACTCGAAAACTGGATGGTTCTTAGCAACGACAAATCCCTAACACCGACACACAAGACAACTGTGTTTCCTCCTGTCAAAGGATCAGTAACACAATTGAAGCCTGTGATAGACCATAGATCCTTCGATCCATGTGATATATCACGTGCATCACATTCAAAAAGGGTTCCACTAACACCTACCCATATGTATATTGTATCCATCTCATGGATTATGGTATGCGACTCACCATCCTTTATCATTAGCTTCTCATACTAATCAAAGGTAGTATCCCATGTGCCAGTCCATACTCGACTAATCATAGTCCCCATTTGAGAAGTCTAAGGACTAGGAATAACCATTAAGATATCCTTTCTACAAAGGTCAATTGTCGCACATTCTTAATGCTTAAGAATAAGACCTTCAACAAGAAATCTAAGGACTCATTCATATTAATGATTGGAGAGCTATGAATGAAGATATGACCTTAAATATGAGAACATATTTTGTTACATGTTGTAAGAATTACATCATTAGTCCCATAAATATAAATGTCAAATGCCATCTAAATCTAGCATTAGGGCACCAACACTAACATATACAAGTTTAGTATTTGATAAGCTTATCAAGGGGGAGAATGGAAGAACCTATCATACTAGGTGTTTTTTGTAATGCCACGTATGCCTTAGCGGATTAAGTTCAAAATTTAAATACAAAAGGTGTTAATTGATCTCGTAAATGAATTTTCATTCTTTCATAAAATAGTTTAAGAATCTTTAATTTCCCTTAATTTGGAATTTTAAGTTGGGAAAGATTTGGATACATACGTGTGGGAAGAATATTTTAAGCTTGTAATTTTCAAGAAAACATTATAGCCATGTACCTTTGTCTTTCTTGTGATTCCATATTTTACATATTCAAGTAGCCAGAAATGATACCACGTAGGGCAATTTCTACTTTCTTCCATATAATACTGACAATACAAGATCACATGTCTATTTATTTGGTGGTTAAACATGTAAGAACCCAACGTATAAAAATGTGAACCATAGGTCCTTTATAATTGGTGATTACAAGAATATTCTTGTATGTACATGATATCACCCAAAATAAAATTATCACCTTTTAACCTTTACCCTTTTTCTTGTAAAAGTGAACTTCCCAGAAACCAAATTTCTAATAGGAAATGGTAATTTATTAAAACTGTCTAGAGTGTTATCTTGAGTTATTTGCTTCTTACAAGTAGGTAAACAAACTTGGGGTTCAATAATGTTTTTCTTTCGGGGTTTGAACGTGGATCATAAGTACGCTACTTATCTAAAAATTAACATATTTCAATTCTTCAATTTTCTTATAAAGAATAAATCTCACAAACAACCCAAATAGAAATTGGTAGTAAAATAAGGTGGTCATGTAGTAGCTTAATTTCAATAGCTTGTTTTTCTAAAATATAGTAAGTAAAGCATTAAATTATTGTTTTCTCTTTGCCTTTGCTCGAGCCTGAGGTACCTGCCACATCTAGCACGCTTGGAACGTTAAATGTTCTAAGGGTATAAACACCCAAGTTATATATAAATATCTAAGTGAAATGACCCAATATCATAGTGCCTGCAAATGCATTATGCAGTATGTCATGAAGTAACCTGATGGTAGTGACGCTAAGGTGTTGCAATCACCCCCGTTGGCCATCATGTCATCACAAAGCCATATCCATCCCTGACTTGGGATGGTGTGATCCAAGACCACTACATGATGCAGCCCATCTCAAGTCACTAGCCATGATGTAGTGATGCATGTTCAAGTATGTAAAAATGCAAACCACCCAAATGAAAGTACAATATGCAAGAGATGCAAGAGTTCACAAGAGTAGGAATCACCCACCTCAATTACCTGACCCGATACTGTTCACGGTTGTTGGTTAGGATTTTTTGCATAAAACCTAAGTTTTCGTAAACCTAAAGTTAAATATTTTTACATAAACTTGTAGATAATAATTTAATTTAATTTTTTTTTGGAAATTTACAAGTAAAATGGAGCTTGCACATGCCCCCAGAAGAAGACCCACTCGCCTGTACGCGTAGGCAAGGGCGGCGTGTGCAGTGCACGCACCAATCGTCTTCTCCGGTACCGACGCACGCGATGACGACCAACCTCTATTTTTGCCATTTTCTCACTCATTTTAACTCTATTTTGCTCCTCGTTTGAACCTACACCTTTCTCTCCCTTCCCTGTAGAGGATTCTAACTTTAAATTTAACTTACTGTGTTGTTTTCTGATGACTTGAACCCAGATTCTAGCGAGTGTTCTTGCAACTCCAGTGACCTAATTCCTCCCTCATTTTCTAGTGAAAACACTCCCTCTTTCTTTCAGAATGTTCCTCACCCTCCTAAGAACAAGATTATCTCCTCACACTAGCCTGAATTTTCCTTAATCTCTTGAGTTTTCCTCATCTTTATCCCAAAGCCTTATTTATAGAAGATTTGGACAAATCTCCACCCACTACAAAAAAATTGATTTTTTGCGGCGGTTTTAAAAACCTCCACAAAACATGGTATTTTGCAGTGATTTTTTAAAAATTTTGCGACAGTTTCATAAAATCGCTGCAAAATTTAGTAAAACATTTAATTTTGCGACGGTTTCCAAAAAACCAGTGCTAAATTTTAAAAATAAATAAATAATTAAAAAATTAAATTCCATTTTGCGGCGATTTTTGAGAAACCGCCGCTAAATTCAAAAAAATAAATAATTCAAAACTAAAAATAAAATAATATTTGTGGCGGTTTTCAAAAACCGTCGCAAAATTCATTAAAAAATTAAATTTAGCTACGGTTTTCGAAAACTACGGCTAAATTGAAAAAAAAAATTTTAATTAAAATTAAATTAACATTTGCGACGATTTTTGCAAACCGCTGCTAAATTCATTAAAAAATTTAAATTTAGCTGCGATTTTTGAAAAACCACCGCTAAATTTAAAAAATTAAATAATTCAAAATTAAAATTAAATTAACATTTGCGGCGGTTTTTGAAAACCACCGCAAAATTCATTAAAAAAATTAAATTTTTCTTAAGAAAATAATTAAAAATTAAATTAATAAAAATAAATATGAAATCTTAAAAAAATTTAAAATTGCATTTAAATTAATAGAAAAATTCTTTAAAAATTTAATTTAAAAAAAATAAAAATAAATTTAACAAAATTTTAATATATAAAATTTTAATAATTTTTAAAAATTATATAAAATCTTCTTTTTTATTTTTAATCAATTAATTTATTTAATTTAACTCAATTAATTTATTTTTAATTTATTCTATTATTCTTTTAAAAAATAATCAATTAATAAATATTTTTAATATATATTAAAAAATATAAAATATAATTCTGAAAATTAGTTGTTAGATTAGTATATAATATATATATGTGCATATATGTTAAGGGTGCTTCGCAGATCAAGTGGTTCGCGCGGGCGCGCGCGCGCACTTTAGGTCCTGGATTCAAAACTTGGGGAGAGGAAGCACTGAGATTTAATTTTCAGTATCGCCACGTGGCGCGCAAGGGCTAGGCGGGCCAGGCTGGCCTACGTGGGCAATACAAAAATTAAATTTTTAATTTTTCGGCCGTTTTGAAACCGCCGCTAAAATTAAAATTTTAATTTTTTTATTAATTTTCGCTGCGATTTTGAAACTGTCGCTACAATTAAAAATTTAAATTTTTTATTAATTTTCGCGGCGGTTTTGAAACTGCCACTAAAATTAAAAATTTAACTTTTTTATTAATTTTCACGGCCGTTTTGAAACTGCCACTACAATTAAAAATTTAATGTTTTTCATTAATTTTCGCAGCGGTTTTGAAACCGCCGCTAAAATTAAAAATTTAATTTTTTTTAAATTTTTTGTTGCGGTTTCAAAACTGCCACTAAATCAAAACCGCCACTAAATCACTTATTTTGTGGCGATTTTTAAAACCGCCACAAAAAATATAATTAGCTGGGGTTATTCCAGCAGTTGCTGAAAACTATCGCTGAACGCTCCGCAACGGCTGACTTAGCGGCAGTTTTCAAAACCGTCGCTAAATTACTTAGCGGCGATTTTTACCGATTTTTTTGTGGTGACCTTCTACCTCCCTTGCCACCTCATGCCTAGGCTCAAGGGTTCATGATGGCCATTCTAGTTTGTGGTTGGGCCATTTCATTACTCCAACGAGTTTCATTGAAGGTTTTCAATAATTATGCTTTGACCCGAAGTTTGGTTTTTTTGCACTTTGACCCCTAAACTTTAACCCTTCGTGTAGCTCCTTATTTTAACCCCTAAGTTCTTAAGAAGAGATTCCTTTCATCATTTAGCGTCTCTTAAAACGATTCTCCAATATTTTAAAAAATTACCTTTTTACCCAATTTTTCTTAAAACGGTGATTTTATTCCTGAATTCTTGCGAATTTTTTGAACATTTCTTTTTTATTAAATCACCCGAGCTTACGAAAGTCTCGGGTATTACTTTTAGCCAATGAGTTTACCTCATTTCCCATATTATAATTGAATAACCTAGCCAATAAGGGGGACTCCTAGTTTCAAAACATAATGAGCAAGAAGAAGAAGAGATTCAAGATTTCTTAGTTCGCAATCAACAGATGGGGTTTTTACTTGGAAAAGATGAATCACCTACAAATCCCATAGGACCTAACCCTACGAACCTTGAGGACAATGATCCTATTGAGTTTGCTATTAGAATGTTTTGATGGTGAATGTTTTATGCCAAAACTTTATGTTCTCATATGTTATGTTGAGATTGTGTTGATAGGTTTGGTAATATGTTTTATATATGTGAAAATTATTTTATCTTTCAGGATATGTTAAATTCTCATATTTCTTAAGGAGATGTTAAGGTTGCATTGATAACCTTAATATGTTTTATCTATTTGTGATTACGATTATTTTTATGCCTTATCTGCTAATGTTTTTACTCTATCTATAAAGAGGTTGTCCTAGGATTTCAAGAGGTATTCTAAGTATCCATACATGAGTATCATGTGGAGTTCATTGTTTTTAAGTGTTCAAATATGTGGCAGGATTTCTTGAGAAGCAATCTATCTCACATTTATAAATTCTTAATGTTGGTGGTTTTATCTTGTGAGAAATGAAAGACACCTAAGAGGGGGGGTGAATTGGATTTCAAAAACTTTTTAGATTTAAAGGGTTTTAGGTAATAAGTACTGTTTGACATTTTTAGAACTTTGAAACATAGTTATAAGAGTATCTACTGAAAGATTTAACTTTAGATGATTTAGAAAATTATGATGTGGTATGATTTAAGTGAAAATGGATTTCTCAAAATCAATTTTAACAAATATTACAAACTATAAATGCTGGAAATAAAATCAAGACAAGTTGAATTAAAACACAGAAATGAATAATGCATCACACTAAGATTTTATAATGGTTCAACTCACCCAGCCTAGTCCACTACCTTGGCTCGTCACCAAGAATTTCAAAAAATCAATATAGCTTTTATAGCATTAGATAAAACCTTATATTTGAATAGGTGAATCTATAACCTCTGTTTTTCAATGGATAAGCAGTAACCGATATACACAGCTTTTGCAAGGATTAGTTGAAACTTTTTCACACTGTGCCTTTTATGGGCTCAAGCACTAACCACAATAAGATAAGAGAAAAATATAAATTAAGCACTTTGTAAAGCTTTTACACTATTGAAATCAAATGATAAGAGTAGCTTCTCACAAATATAAAAGAGAGATGAAAAGAATGTGAAATTAAACACACTCTCTTTTGCTACTAGGAGATTGTAACACCCAGTGTTGCTGGTGTTAGGAGAATGAGAAAGGAAGTGAGAAACTTCCAAAAATACCCTTGAGAAGGTGATGGATCTTGACAATAATGGTGCCCTATGAGTGGGGCATTTTGGTAATTTGGATAGTGAAGTCCAATAAAGTGTAATTTGGTAAATTGGAAATAAGTCCTAGGTGAAATTAAGTAAGGAAGTGAATTAATTTCCCATTTTTGTATTTATGTGGAGATAAATGGGATTAATAATTCACAAGGGGCATTTTAGTAATTTGGAGTGAAATTCCATAAAGGAATTAAATTAAGAAAAAAAAGGGGGAAAATTGAGAATATTCAATTATGTGAGGAAATAATTGATTTTTCCTAAATTGGTGAACTGATGTGGTGATGCCACATGGGTGGCTTAGATTAAATCTCGGAAGCCAAGTATGGTGTCTTAGAGTGACACATGGCAATGTGTGGTCCAAGATAAAAGAGAATTAAATAAATGCAAAAAGAAATGATCAATGGTCATTCTGGCATTTAATGAGGGGCATGACTGTGTTGGATTAAAATAAAATCCAAAAAGAAATGGAAAATGGTCAAACATTAATGATGGAAAATGGTTCCATTAAATTAAATGAGAAAGGAAATGGATATTCAAGATGTTCCAATGGTGGAGGATTATTCTTGAAAATGGGAAGTGATCTAAGGGAGGAGATAAAATCCTTCAAGTTGGCATGGATTGCCAAGTGGATTAAAATGGTCTAAGTAAAGAGATTAGGTGGAAGGTGGAGATTAAATCTCCAAAGAAATCCAAAGGCTAGGATTAAATCCTAGCAAAGCACATGGATTGTGGTTGTTCCAATGGTTGAGATCTTCTCTTGGAAAGTAAATAAAATCTAAGGGATAAGATTAAAGAAGGCAAAAGCACATGGATTGTGCTTTCTTGCATGGTTGAGATTTCCTCTCTAAAAGAAAAAGGGAAATCAAGGTCTAAGATGAAGTCTTGTAATTGAGATATCAAGACAAGAGAAGTATAAAAAGGAAAATAGAGCCTTTGTCTCAAAGTTTTGCCATTTGAAGAGCCTTGAAGAAGAAAGGAAAGAGAAGAAGAAAAATGAAAGAAAAAAATGTAAGATCATTTGTGTGTTTAAGCCACATGAAGGCTAGATCTCCTCTCTCTAATTCTTCTCTAGTAATATGGATTTATTTTGTGTGTAAGGATCTCTTGGGTAGAAGGGATGGAAGAAAGCTAGGAAAGGTTTAAAAGCTATAAAGAATGCTAAGGTAAGGGATAGCCCCATGGGGAGGTGGCCTTGCAATGGGTTGTAAGTATGGTTTATAAATGTGTATGTTGCAGTTGCATGTTCTATTATGTATATGAGACTTATGGCCATAGGGTAGATTGGGACATGGTGGGAATGGTGGGTTGATGCCTCTAACCTTGGTGGGTTGTGAGGGCAAAGAGACCTAGCCACACTTGCATGCATTTGGCATCATATATTCTTGTTATGTCAATATTTACTTTGCATTGTACCCTTATTGAGTTTAATAGCTCATGAGGTTTTACCCTCACATATAGGTTGTCAAGGCATGGAAAATTCAAGGCAAAGATGGGATAGCATGTGGAGGCATGAGAATGAAGATTTAAGGTCATTGTATGGCTTATGGAAGCCTATTTTCGATATTTTGGTTCATGTTGTAATAAGCATGAGATCTCCGAATGGGTGTGCTTGCTTTGGCCTTGGTATCCAAATAGGTCTTGATATATTTAGATATGCTAGAGTTTTGGAGAGGCATCCGAATACCTATAGGGCTATTCGGATATCTCCTTTGAAATGGCATGGTATTTGAATACAATGCATGGTATTCGGATACCCCTATGGAGTTATTGTCTCTTATATTCGGATAGGGGCCTAGGTACTTAGATATGTGGCTTTGGCATTTGGATAGGCCCTCCCATATTCGGATATCTCATCTAGCATTCAAATAAGCTTCTTTGTGTTCAACTTCCCAGGCCACTTTCTCGATCCAACCAACCTCAAGTCTATAGTGGATAGCTTCTCGATCAATCTTGCCACACGTCTAAACCCACTTTCCTCTGCTCCTTGCCTATATAAACTGAGAGAGTGAAGAAGAGAGGGGAAGCTCGTGGGTTTGGCCGAGAGGAAGAAGAATAGAAAGCAGGAAAAGAAGAAGAGAAAGAAGGAGGAGGGTTCAGCCAAGCTTCTGGGGTTCGGTTTCCTCTTCATTTCAGGCAAGCTTTTACCCCTTTTTACTTCTATAACAATCGATGTTCATCTTATAAGAGATTATGCCACTTTTATGTTCGATTTATTTCCTTACTATTGTATTGAATTATTGGTGGTTGTAGTCGGGGTTTCGTTAGTCTCAGATAAGCTTGTTACTTTCTAGTTTCCTCCGTCTTGGTTGAGCCCTTGCTTAGTTGGTGGGTCTCTTCTTGTGTGCTCTAAAGGGCTTAGTTCCCCTTCTGCTTTGTTGTTGGAATGAAGCTAGGTTGTTGTGTGGGTAGGTTCTCATTGGGATAATGCAGGGATGTTGTTGTGGTCGAGGGTATAGTGCATGTGGTTTATGTAATTTTTAGTACTTTGTCATTTCAAATGCATGCAGGGGCCTGGGGACTATGCATTTGGGGGATTCTTGTGACTTGTGTGCTTGGCCACAGACATGCTAGATAGTTTTATTATCTAGGTTAGTTAGACACGAGCACTGCATCGTATGTGATTTCCTATGTGGGCGAGTGTGCCCTGTGATGAGAAACGTCATTACAAGGTGTACCAATGTAAGGTTTTAATCCATTTTCAAAACTTTTTCGAAAAACATGGATGAAGGCAGCGGAAACATAAACAAAATTGACCTTGCAAGACTCGTTTCTCATGTCCATATGCTATACGAAACTAAACCATGCCATAGGAGGTTTAGTTACTATACCTTTCAACGCTTGAAGGTTGATGTAGAGGCTGGAATCCTCCCGATGGTAGCAACTCCTTGCTCTAAGAAACAACTGTTAGTCCTTCCTTCGATTAGACCAAAATCATCCCCCGAAAATGTGAGAGATTATGGGTTGAAACGAAATGGGTTCAAAGAAGAGAAACTCTCAAGATTAATAGTCTCACTATCAATAGCTATGAAAGAAGAAAGAGGACCAATAGGGATGGGAGCTAGGATGATCAGTTTTATGCACTAAAAATGGAGAGAAAAACGTTCCTAGGATTGAGAGAAAATCTCACACAAAAGGCTAGGCAAAATGCTCTCTTGTTTTTCTATTCCATTCCTTTTATATTCAAAACCACACGAACCCTAGCCGCCTAAATCCTCTAAATCAGACAAAAGACATCGAGGACGAGCTGGGGAATAAGGAGGAGACCACAAAGACCCACATCGTCATTCCCTCATCCGTCCATGCCACGTGCCCTAACTTTTCGTTACACAAAACGATAAATGGACGTGCAAATCAACAGAGGGATCGATAGAAATTGTCAACAGTATGTAAAAACTATTGATAGATTCTTTGTTACGTCGAAGGAAACTGTCGATAGTTTCCTCAAGCTATCGATAGTTTTAGCCCCCAATTCCCAAACTTTCATATATTGCATATAGGCTCGCTATTAACTCTTAATAACACTTTCATTATCTCATAATGACATTTAGGCCCCCGCTAACTCTTTATGGCATGCTCGTCAACACTTGACAATTGCTCCTTATAATTAATCACTTAAACTCGACTCGTTAACTCTTAACGGTAAATGTCATTAACTCTTAATGACGATTTTAGCCTTAACCACTTAGTCAACCATCACACTCGGATATGCGTGTCACCTTCTAGGTTCACTACTAAATAGCAATCAGGACACGCCAACACTTTAATGCCGACCAAATGATTTTGGTTTATAATGAGGATCTCTCTATGTCCTCGATGCACCCTGAAAGACCCTAAGTGACAACTATCATTATGTTAGGGCAATCCTACTAGTAATAAAGTCTTACTTCAGAGTAGAACCTATTTGGGCTTTCAATTCCCATGTACTATATTCCCTCCATTAGTTATCATCCTGATCGAGTGAGAGTCATGGACTAATCAAACTCACTAACTCAATGACTATGCCAAAATCAGTGTGGTGAGATTGAGATGACACATCAGAACTCTTTCCGACATTGGAACACTTTCCAATCAAGTGTACCCTAGCCTGGGGTTCTTACAATCAAGACCACAATTGATCGCATAAGATGTTCTCCTCACGTCGAAGGTCGATCGATTCCATTAGCAATCACCTGCCTTCACATGCCACTACATAGGGATCACACAGTGCATCTCCTAACCGATAATCGAATGGTTCTTAGCAACGGTAAATCCCTAGCACCGACACATGAGACAACTGTGTTGCCTCCGATCAAAGGACTAGTAACACAATCGAAGCCTATGATAGACCATTGATCCTCTTAGCCATGTGATCTATCATGTGTGTCACATTCAATAAGTGTTCCACTAACACCTACCCACATGTATACTATATCCATCTCATCGATTATGGCATGCGACTCACGATCCTTTATTATTAGTATCTTATACTAATCAAAGGCAGTATCCTATGTGACAGTCCATACTCGACTAATCATAGTCCCCATATGAGAAGTCTAAGGACTGGGAATTATCATTAAAATATCCTTATTACAAAGGCCAATTGTCACATATTTCATAACACTTAAGAATAATCAAATGTAGTATCCCATGTGGCAGTCCATACTCGATTAATCATAGTCTCCATTTGAGAAGTCTAAGGATTGGGAATTATCATTAAGATATCCTTATTACAAAGGTCAATTGTCACATATTCATAACATTTAAGAATAAGACCTTCATTAGGAAATCTAAGGACTCATTCATATATAATGATTGGAGAGCTATGAATGAAGATATGATCTCAAAATATGAAAACACATTTTGTCATATATATATATATATTGCAAGAATTACATCATTAGTCCCATAATTATAAATGCCAGATGCCATCCAAATCTAGCATTAGGGCACTAACACTAACAGCCTGATGCATGGTTTATCGGGTTTATGTATCACGTTTATGCTCATTATGCCACTGCTTTATATATGTGCATCGCATGGTTTTTGGCATTGTGTGGGTGTGTTGCAACTACTTTTCAGGCGGTTACTCCTTGCCAAGGTTGGGTTCACGGACATGGTTAGCATGCCGTTTTCGGTTTCGGTAGTGCCTGCTTGAGGGAGCTTTGGCTCGAGGAGTTGCACATGTTGTCTTTCAAGGTAATGACAGGTTTGTGACAGAGACCTGAGTGTCGTGTCTTATGTGGGCCCAAGGACCGGTATGTGCATATTTTATTATGCAACATTTCTCTATATTTGTTATGTGATTCATGGATATGTTATGTATGGTTGTTACATGTGGGGTGTAGGTTACTCTTTACCTTCCATACTCTTGTCAGTCTTTCCTTTCTTCTATGCTTACTGAGTTTTGTGACTCACTCTTGCTTCTCTTCATTCCAGATAAGGTCAAAGCTTAGTATGGGGACGAGTCTAGCAATACTTGAGCTATTCTGATAGATGGTGTACTAGTCAGTCTTAGCAGATCCTGTTTTGATGAGTATTTTGTGGTGTTTTGCCATGATTGTTTATCTTTGAGTGCTTGGCACTATTTTGTGTATATATATATATATGTACCATGTAAGCTTATGGGCTGGTTATCTTTTGTATGCATGTTTAAGATGTGAGTTATGCTTTCGTTGCCCATTTCTTTTATATGCGTACAGCTGATCCTAGTCGAGCTTGCACGACAGGCCAAGGTGGTTCCTCCTCTATTTCATTACCCTTTCTGGGGCTCTTGTTAGGGTTCTTCAGCTTGGTTGTGGTATCCGGGTAGGGGTTCCACAATTATGGCTCAAAATTAGTCAATTAAACATCAACCTTTACTAGATTGCACATGAAAAATATTCGATTAAAAAGAGATAAAACCTTATAATCTTTGTTTAAGAAAAATCACTCGACTATGGAAGAGAGATACTCGACTTGTAATGACCCGCTAGTGGGTCTAGGATCTTATTAATTTTATTTTTGGGCATTGGAATTTTTACCTCTATAGAATTAAATGTTGGAAATATTTTGAGTGTTGATTAAGAGGCCAAACTAAGGGAAACATTTTTATGGGGAAAAATATTTAGTGATAATGAAAGGTATTGTCAATTGGGTCTAACCATATGTTATTGCGATGTGCCTAAATTAAGGGATTGGGCTTTTAAAAAAAAAAAAAATTGATTGAGGCCAAGTGTATTGGGTTATGTTTTCTTGTCTCCTTTCGCTCTCTTTCCCCTCCTCTCCTGATCGGTCATCCTCTTCCTCATCTTCCTAATCTCCATTGTTTTCTTCCCATTTTTCTTGGCTTGAAGTAAGGATTTCTAGCTTTGGAGCAGCAAGTCCTTTTGGTTCTAGCAAAAGGAAAAAAAAAAAAAAAAGGTAAAGTTCCTATTCTTTTTGATATAGCAAGATCCTTTTCGTTGATTTCCATTTGTAAAGCTCAATTTCCTTTGAATGCGGTGCCTCAAATTAGTCTGGTGTGGGTTTTTGGATCCTTGAATTTCTACCTTATCGTTGGGGAGTATGTTAGCCCTTTGTTGTATGTTGTATAGTCATCCTTGGAAAATTATGAATAAACGTTTAAACGCTCGAATGGAGTCTTGGTTCACTCCATGTTTTAAAGGAATGATGAGTTGTTTGTCAATGTTTAGTGGTGTATAAGAATTCGGACTTCTTGTACACATTTTCGCTGTAATCTTAGCTTTTTCATTGAGACTTGTCAACTAGTTTAGTGATACCTGTCGATCGTTTGGGGTTTTTGTATTCTGTCAGTCGATAGATTCCTTCCAGCTGTCAACCGATCTTGTTTTTCTATTCTGTTAGTCGACAGTTTTCTATCATCTATCGACCAATGTTTATTTCGGGTTCTGCCAGTCGACAGATGGTGGGTAATCTATCGACCGTTAGGTTGTTTCAAGGGCTGGAAGTCGACAGATCTCCTTTATCTGTAGACTGATTGATCTATTCTTGTTGTCTGCTTGAGGTATTGTATTTTGTCGATCGACAGATTCATTTTATTTGTCGACCGGTTTGTTAGAGATATGCCCCACAAGCCAATTATATTTACATGTAATTGATCATATTTTACATTGTGACTCTTTATCTTCAATCAATTATTATTGCAAGGCATTATGTTTTTATTTGTCATTGATGGTTGTCTTTATTATTTCCATATTTGACAAAGTCCATAGATCAGATAGGCTCATGGAATATGGTCGTGCATAGAGATCACGATCATGAAACATATTCCTTATAAGCCTTGATCTTAAATGTTCTTAGTCATAGAGTTATTAGGATTGGACACTAATAACTCGGATAGATTAGCATATATGACGCATGCTCAATTAGGAGAATGTCTTGTTTCATGGACATTGGTGTGTGGACACTAGTGCATATATGTGGGTGCTTATTATAAGAATAAGTACACTGAACTAACCCACTACAGAATTCCTAATGGTAATTGTTTATTGTCGAATTGGAATTTCTGTGTTGCAATAGTGTAGATTGGTCCTTAGACTTGAGACATCATGGTAGTCTTATATTTGACTGGTTACGCTTTGGTTCTTTTTTGGATTCCAATGGAATCATTAACAAATTATCACTGGGCGTAACCTTATCACATATGAAGGCTTGTGAATGTCGAAATAGGATTCATTACTTATCGATGAGATGAGAAGATGTCCTATGTATTCCGATGATTTCATGACTGAGGAAATCCTTAGCCAAGGTGAGGTGGAAATCAAAAGGTGTTTTGATTTCATTGAACAAGTCATAAATCTGGAATGGATACATAGTTGTTGAATGACTAGGGTTTCGTCATAAAACCATACCCTAAATTCAATCGGGACATAGATTGATGAAAGGATTTTACTGTACGGTAATTGCAATCAAAAAGGTCCATTTTTTCATCATTGGCTAGGCATTCATGGCATGTTACTAGACGTTAACCATGATATGTAGGGTTTTAGAATTAATATGATTAATTCTAAAACTATTAATTAAAGAGTTTAATTAAGAAGCCCATGAGATGAGTTAATTATGAAGCCTATAAGTTTAATTAAAGAGTTTAATTATTCTAATAAGTTGGGCCTTCATATAGCCCAATAGAATTGGCCCTACATCTAGCCCAATGGTGGACCTAAGGGGTCACACACTTGGGTCGAGCCCGTTCCACAAATTAAAAGAGAGATACGGCCCAATATGATTATGGGCCGGACTTAAATCGTTTAGGATTTTTTCAAAGGTATAATTAGGGTTTTTACTCTATAAATAGGCCACTTAAGAAGCTGAAAAAAAAAAGAAAAATTTCGGATCTCTCAAAGGCGCCTAGGGTTACTAGCATTACTCGAGGCGTTCGTGGAAACGCCCGATCGTGTGGACCGACTTGGAGGAGTTCGTGTTTGCGACTCTACGGATCAATCAAAGCAGAATCAAATCTTCACGGTTGTGCGGTTCCTAACACGGTCTTGGTTTGGCATTCTATCAGTCGACAGACTCTTCCCATCTATTGACCGATTCTTGGATTTTGTTTTGCCAGTCGACAGATTGTGGATCATCTATCGACCGATGGGTTATGTTGGCCTCTGGCTGTCGACAGATACCTCTCATCTGTCAACCGATTGTTACCATTGGTGGCTTAGTCTTTCTTTTGATGCTTTGATTTCCTTCCCAATTCTCATGTGAGCCCTTAATAAGATGATGCACCAACTCATAATCTTAAATGATACACTTGAAGGGTGGGAAAATCTACTCTATGGAAGTGTTGGAATAATGTTAAATGAATGCTGAATGTGAACTGTTAATAAGTGCATTGTGTAATCTATAATTCCAATAATGACAACAAATGTTTAATTTGGTATTAACTAATACTTGTGGCATGTGATGTTGGCATATACATGGCATTTTTATGTATGTGAGGAAGAGGATATCCTAGCAAGCCGGTGGTCTTTTGTCTACTGTGGGAGCTTCAGCTCATAAGGCGTGCCTAATATAAGATTAGAGCGTGGGTGGATATCGGTCCATAAGATGATGTTTGATATTTATAAGCATTGCATAGCATGTAGTAATGGTGATCGAGAGGCATGATGAAACAAATATATGAATCATGATGATAATTCTCCATTCCATGTTAAAGTAGTTATTCATGTCTCAATTCCTTATCATTCAGTACTTATTATATATTGTATACTTGCTGAGCCTTGTGGCTCACTCTTTCTTTTTATCATCATTCTAGATAAAGGTAAGGTCAAAGAAGGGGCTGGTCCAAGTGGGGCGTGATTAGGCATGTACAAGGCTCTCCCAACCAAAAAGGTCTTGGGGTATTTTGAGGGCAAAGATAGATTAGTTTATGTTGTAAATTTCTATTTTTTCCCTTTTATTTTGTAATGTATGGGCACTTTAACCCTATGGAGCTGTTAAAAAGTGTTGATTGTCAACGAAATGTATATGATCTTTTGTGGTTAAGTTGTTTATCTTCTAAGTGGATGATTTTAAATTGAGATTTTCTTATACCTATACTTTTAACGACCTCTTTTCGGATTTCCTATGCTAGTAGGATTATCCGAGAGAGGGCCGTTATACAACTAATATAAGATTTTACTCGACTTTGCTAAACTCTTAGTTGACTAATCCTCAAGAAATAAAATTTGACATTTCCCTTAGAATAAATACTTGATTGCAAAAATTGAATACTTGACTAATATTGAAACATACTTGATTTATTTTATGTCTTACTCAACTATCATTCAATTAACATATATTATTTTGAATATCATCATCAAAGCACTTTTCTCATCAATATAACATAAACCTTAAGCTTCAAACAAATAGGATGCTTTAAACACAAGTGTTGTTTGTGAAAGTTGGATAAAACGAACTTTCCAATCACATTCACTTGGTTAGATAGAAAGGCTTAGAGGATAAATGAGATATTTTTAAAACACATGCTTTGATAAAAAACAATATATGTTACTCAACTAACAACTTACCTTTTCTAGATTCAAATAAGAATCATTCTACTTAGCACATAACATAGCATATTTTATAGAGGTACAATTACTTAAATATCTTATTCATTCTTACTAACAAATGCACACTCTAGAAACACACATAAGTTAAATAACTTATTTTCTACTTAACTGAAACAAAACATATAGACTATTGCAAATATGTTAAGCATAATATATGATACTCAACAACAAAACACAACATATATCACTAAGATGCACTATCTTGATCATCATAATATCTCATGAAAGGTTACCCAAGAGGGAGGGGGTGAATTGGGTATTTTGACTATTTTTGTGAATATTGAAAACATCACAAAATTCTATGATGCAGTAAAGTTATTCGAAGAAAATTTTTTTCTTAAACTACAAACAAGTGCAACAGCAGAAAATGCAAGCAAGCATGTATGCATCATAAAAGATTTTTCATAACAATTCTTTTAAAATATTTTGAATTTTTTATAAACATATATAAGAGTGTAATTAGAATGCATGCATTTAAGAAAGCAATTTAGAAAACCTTTATGCACTAACAAGAAGTAGAATGAAACATGTAATTTTAAACATGTGCATTTAACAAACCTTTATTTTTATTGAAAGAAATCAGTTTGAAACATATGGAACAATTGTATGCAATGAGAAAAGACTGTGCAGTTAGAAAATTTCAAATAAGTTCTTATATTTAGTGAAACTAATGGTTGAGAACTTTTTATGCGTGTTATGAAAACATATAGTTTTGATATAAAGATAAAGAATTTTATTTAGAATGAGGAGTTTATAAAACAATTATCAAAATGTAAAGTATATAATTTTTTAAGATGATTCCAACCAAGAAGATATTTTAATGACAATTATGTAAACAATGCCTTAAGCTATATTTATGAATGAAAAATATATGCATAGCAAATAAAGAATAACATTGTTAAAACATAAGCAATAAAAAGGAAGCAACATGAGCATAACAAATTTAGAGTGGTTTGGCCAACTGCCTAATCCACTACCTTAGCTCATCACTAAGGATTTTGAAAACATCCACTAAGGATATTAGCTTTTAAGGCTCAACTATAACCTGTATGCAGTTTTTACAAGTTCAACTGAAATCTCCACTTTTACAGGCTAAATAGGAACCCCATCTTTTACAGTCTAGGCAGTAACCTCCACTTTTCACAGGCTAAGTAGGAATCTCTACTTTTTACAGGCTAAGCAATAACTTATACGTGAGGCTTTTTAACACTTAGCTCACCCGCAACCAAGACAATGCTTTTCAAGGCGCAAGCATAACCATTTAAAAGTTTACACAGAATGTGTGCAAGAATCTCTCAAGAGAAAAATATAAAATGATACAAAGATACCACTTTTCTCTTAGACAAAAAAAGAGTTTGAAAGAATGAATGAATAAGCACTCAAATGTCTTATCATATCTAGTCTAAAAAGATATATAAGTAATCTCACCAGATATTAGCTTGGAAATAAAAGAGAATAAGTATGAAGGACGTTCACTTCCAGCATTTGCTATAGGCCTAAAAAGAATATAGCTAGCTGAGTTTAGAACAATATCATTAGCTTAAGTTGATTCTTGAGCAGCTGTAACGACCCATTAGCAGGTTTAGGGCATTTTATCACCACTTCGAGGTGTGTTATATTTTGTAATTGTTGGATCAAGGTGTTGAGGAGATATATATATATAAGTTATGGGTGGGAAGTCAGAATAAATCAAGTGTGAAATGTAGGGATGCTTGAAAAGTCAAAGAAGAGAAAATAGGGGAAGGCAGCGGTAACAAAGCACTATCGACCGATGGCAAGGAGCTGTTGACCAGTCGCGAACGGTCGCCTATTCTCCTTTAGTCTGTCGACTATTTTTTGTTGGGTCTGTCTTCCTAAGTTGCCTGCTATATAAGGAAATAGGTAATTATTTGGGTTATGTTTAAAGAGTCAAAAATAAATAAATAAATAATTTGATGTATGTTGGAAAGTAAAAATAAATGAAGTATAATGGAGTTGAAAAGTTAAAGCTATGGGAATTATAAACTGGGTTGAAAAGTCAAGCCAAAAGGTTTCAGTTGAGAGTTGAAAGGTCAAGCAAAGGAGTTTGTGATTAAAGTTTGAAAGTCAAATTGTGGCAACCCCACCCCTAGAGTCCTCAAACCAAGGAATCAAGGGGAGAGTGCCAAAAAGAATGGTACAGAATAAAAATCAAAACATAAATTTTCATAAATTCCCATCTTAAAATAACGGAAGCCATTAATATTCACTTACATTATCATACATTTATCATACACTATACGATAGGGCTTAACCATCTGTACACCTTGAAGAAATACAACTAAGCCTATAGTACAAAATCTAGGCTGATTTCCTCTTCGCTTAAAAACCATCCCCAAGACCTTTTCTTCAAGAGAGCCCTATACACATGACTATCAACCAAGGATCAAAGTTAAGCTTCTCTAAGCACACCCACAGCTTCAAATTTTCCCCTTACTTAGAATGATGTAAAGCAAGGGTGAATCACAAGACTCAGCAAGTATATAAAGGAAAATGATGACAAGGCTGAAAGCTGACTTACCCACAAACATCACACAATTCATGTCATGTACAATACACTAAGAAATTCATAATACCAATCCAAAGACATAAATGCACATATATGGTCGAGGGCAAGAAAGGAAAGAAGGGGAGAAGCAGCAGTGGTCGATTGGGACTTTTAAGGGGCTAGGGTTCTTCTTTTCTTTCTTCATTCTCTCCTTCAATCTCTTTCTCCCTCTCTCTCTCCTTTTTGTTCAAAGCCCCTAAAAAGATGATTGCAAGCTCCAGCATGTGAGGAATCTTCATTCTAATGACCCTTGTTCTACCCGTCTTCTTCTTTCTTCGGTTAAGGTAAGTTCCTCTCCTTCTTTTATTTTAAAATTTCCTATCCCCTTCTTTCCATTTTTACAAGTTTCTAAACTCCCTTTTTATTTCAGAAACACATTATTTTCACTTTGTAATGTTAGTTCTTGGGTCTATTAATTTTTTGCCAGATTTACGCTTGCTGTATGTTTTGGGATATAACTTTCTAGTGATATCAAAATTGAGACCCTCTTTTTGTTCTATAAACTAGACTTCATAAGCTTTGTTTCGACATATTACTTGAATTATTTGGTTACATTTTGTGCCCATAACGACCCTATTAATCTCTGCATAAAATCTACAATTTTACTGTTCCAGATATTCTAATATTGCTTCAGTTTTTAGGGAATAACTTCCTGTGGTTATTTTCGATTTTGAATTCGTTTAGCCACATTTTTCATGGGATTTGACTAAGTTATGAGCCTGGAATATATCCCTGAATTCACAGCTGAAATCTGGAAATTTTGGGATTTTACTTATTCAATCCTTTCTTGCGTTAGTTACACTTCCTATGTGAATATCATGGTTCATGCTTATGCTATTTCCCTTTCAGATTGCTTGTTCCTTCCATTTACGAAATTTGTTCTTAAAAACCCTTAGTTTTGGATGAGTGGATTTAATTTCCCTTGCATTGTTAAATCTATTGGTATTAACTAGATTCTTGTCGAAAGCCTCAATAGGGTTTCGATTCACCCTATATTTCTTAAGGGATTATATTTGATGGCTTCTATACCAGAGGCTTGGTGGGCTGAGGCTTGACACGAGGGATTATATTTGATGGCTTGCATGCCATAGGCTCTGTGGGTTGAGGCCTGAAGTGAGGGAGCTTCGGCTTACTATGCTTACTTGATGAGAACCAGTGCATGGCAAGATTATGTTACAATGTTTAATATTATGTATATAAGAAATGGTTAATTCCATGTTTATGGGAAATCATGTGGTTTCCAAGGCACATGTACTCATTATACACTTTTGCATGATGTAATAGGACATGGAAGCATAGCTTGGGTACATTTATTAGTGTTAACAATTTTTGTGTTGTATTAATTCTTATTAATGGTTTCATGTTGTCCATGTGCCTTTCCCTGATTTCATAATGTAGTTAATTGTTCTTCGGGGGGCAAGCATACATTCACGGACATGATTTGTGTTTATGTGTGTCCATATGATTAAGGAAGTATTATAAGGGTCCGGTTCCATATATAACAATTAATAGTTATTGAGAACACAAACATGTTCTTGAGAGTGGAAAGGGGATTAGTGTATGTTACATGTATGTTGAGGCCTTGGGTGCCGACGTGTTATGTATGAGCCCCAAGGACCGTATGTGAGTAAATGAACATGTGCATAAATTACATGGTGTTATGAGTCATGGTAGGGGCAAGATGTGGTATATCATGGAATGGGTACATGATGGGGAATGAAATGTCATGGACGTGTCAAATAAAAATGAGTAAATCTCCTTTTGTTATATGTTATTATGATGCACCATATTGGGGGTACTTAATGTAAGTGGATAATTCCCTTATCGATTCATCACCTATTGATCTCATTTATTATATATTATACTTGTTGGGCCTTATGGCTCATATTTGTTTTGTATCATTCCAAGTAAGGGGAAGCTTGGATAAGGGCAAGCCAATGTAGCTTGATCTTAGAAGGGTAGTTATGTGTACAGAGTAGTCATGACCAAAAGATCCATGGGGGTTTGTGTTTAGGGTAGAAAAAGAGGTTTAATTTTGTATTTAGATGTTGTTGCCATTTTTATTTGGAGATGTGGGCGATTAAGCCCTAATGTGAATGTTTAATGAATGGTGATGTAAATATTTATATTTGCCTCTGCTATTATTAAATGTTCTAAATTATAGCTTGTATAAATATATATATATATATATATTGAGGAAATTTCGGACCCTGATAGTTGTAGCTTCATCTCTTGTTGCTCGTGGCCTTTTAAAGAAGCTTGAGACTTTAAAGATTTGGCATAGAAACCTACACACACAACTTCTTTGATTTGACCATTAATGGTCAAATTTGTTAGAAATATATGCATAATAAGTATGGGAAGCATTAAGCACACTATGCTCATTTATATTTATCATACATTTATAAGAGAACACAGTTAGACTTCTTGGAATAAAGAAATAAAGTTCCAACATTCAAAATTGGTACCTTTTTGCTTTTTGAATAATGGCTACAAAACTTGAAATTAGATGTCAGTTACTCAACTAAGTCCTAGAGATACTCGACTAATGAAACACTCCAACCATGAGTTTTGGGTCACTGTGCTGGCGTTGAGTCCCCAGGAAAAATATATATATAAATTGGGTGCCTTATAGTTAAGAGTTAATGGATCAAGTTCAATAATCAAATTAATAAGGAGCAAATGTCAAGAGTTAGCAGGCATGCTGTTAAGAGTTAACGGGGGCCTTGATTTCATCATGGGATGGTGAAAGGGTCATTAAGTGTTAATGGTGGGCCTAGATATAATTTATGGAAACTTGGTCAAATGGAAGAAAAATAGTTGATAGCTTTTGAAGGTTACAGATCGATTTTGTCAACTAATCGAGCAAGAAGATCAACAATTCGTTTGGAACTGTCGATCAATTTTGTAAAACAAATGAACAAAATGGTCCATAGTTCCTTTGGAACTTTTAACCGTTCTTGTTGCAAAGGGTCACGAACCACTCAATCGATTTGTCGTCTATGCAATGGTTTCTAGGTCACGTGGCATAAGAGGACGAGAAGGGCGACAACGTGCGTCCTTCTTGTCGCCCATTGGTCCCCCCTCTCTCTCCTAATTGGTTTTGTCTGATTGGGTGCGTTTTGGGCATCTAGGATTTATGTATTTCATATATAAGGCAAAAGATAAGAAGAATGAGAGAACTTCAACCTTGCAAGTTGTTTCAACCTTTCTCTTGTCCTTTGCTCGTTCTTCTCCTCTTGATTCTAGAACCCTTGCCCCTTTCTCCATTGTTCCCCTATTTGATTTCTCCATTGCTATAATAGCAACCCAACCATATAGATAGTCTATCTTGGTTTAGAGATTATTCTTTAAACCTATTTTCAGCTCAATCTCCCTCACTCTCTCTGGCTAGCACATAGAGTGAGTTAAGGGATTCAACCATTCACCAGAGCATTGATTGACTAGTCCTCCCGTGTTTTTGGGAGTCAGTTTGGTCTAACTAAAAATCTATTCAAGAGCAAGGTGTTGTTATCCAGTGAGGATTCTAGCCTCTGCATAGGCTTTCTAAGTGTTGTGAGGTATATTTGCTAAACCCCTTTGAAAGTAAAGCAAGATCGCTATGAGGCAAGCAACGTAGTTCAAAATTTTTTAACCTTACCTCGATCTCAGCGATTGGATCAATGTCGAAATTAAATCATTTATATACAAAATAAAATAAATATAACCTTTAGATTTTCGAGTCGTTTGCAGATCTAAGCCATGCAAGCGTTAGACCTCTAACTCGTGATATGCGGCACGCATCCGTTGACGAGGAGAGCATAATAGGAGTGCTAGCTCCTTCTCCTTTTCGTGGCTTGTGTATGGATGGAAAGAACTTCCGGTTTCAAATCGATGCAGAACAGAAATGGGAGAAAATGTATGGCCATTTTTCAATTCTTGAAAAACCATAAAATAAAATCTTTATTTGGGCAACCCTTAAAGGGGTATTTATAGAGAAGCCTCCTAGGGTTTCTTAAACCCTAATGGATTGGGCCGGCACATTTATCCTAGTCCAACTAGAAGTTTAATTAAATAGCTCAAATCCAATTATAAGTTTAAATAAAATATTTGGCCTAAATCTAATTCAAGCCCAAATATAATATTTAACCCAAATCTAATTTAGCCCAAATATTAATTTAATTTAATATTTGTCCCAAATACTTTATTTAGACCAAATATTAATTTAAGTCCAAATATATTTTATTTCTTATTTACCACTCCAACAAATAGAAAATTATTAAATTAGAAACTCCTTCCTGATTTAATCAATTGTCCTTTTAGGAAACTTTTTCCGTTATGACAACCTCTCGTCATATCGACGTCATTACGTCTATTTGTTCTTTTTCTGTGAGAACCTACAACAACACAACTTCTTGCCGAAGTGTCCCACTTAACCATAGGTCCGCTCTCTTGGTTTAAGCCAGGGACCGTGCCTATTGCGTATGACTCATTAGGCTTCCGAATATGTTGGCAATGTGTCGGTATGAACACATAAAACAAGATTGGCCTCTAGCAAGGTATCATGCCTACCCAATTATTCAGAAGGATTCATAATTCGCAAATAACCTTTCACAAGCATGGTTACTATATAATTCGATCCTCTCGTCAATGTATCCTATATGATCTCAAGTTGGCAATATGTTGCTTGATTACAATCACATAAGTTTTCTTCAGTCTTCTGGATATCCTCACTTAATAGAAAGTAAATCAATAACTCCTTATTGATCTCTTTCACCATAGCCACGGATTTAAAGTGAATATCCACCGAAGGCGCCTTATAAACATCATCCTCTATTAAGGGATAGATAAGTCCCATCTTGAATATGCAGCCATCTCCATAAGCCTCACGATATGTCCAACGATCGCCCACGTGCAGCCTTTGTCTAGGCCAATCGAAACGATGTCAAAGCATACCGATCTTCTTACGAGATGACCGTGAGAATCTTGGGTCCAAGGATTAGTTACACCCATCTCGTATGAAAATTCCATCAACATATAACCAAAACGAATTCTCATGGCAAGTCATGTCCAGTGACACATTCTCCAACATTGGTTACCTATGTACTTGTCTAGGCATCCCCATGCCTATGGGTGTGAGACCCCCATTGCTATCACATAGCAAAAACATAGCACACCTAAGTCTTACCGTAATTGTCAATGTCCATTCTTGACATTGCTACAACTTGGGACATTTAATGATGTCTAGAAACTATGATGCATCATCTCACATCTTTATAGATTAATCACAGTATACATCATATGGACTTCTATCTAGTTTCATCTGGTCATTACAATAATAATAAGAAACTAATAGAACGACTTCTTATGAAATTGAATAACTCCTTATTCAATAATAAATATGATTACAATTGTCAATGTACAACATGCCCAATCTGATTGGGTCTAGAGCACCTACACTAACACCCCTATGGAATGGTTTAGTCTTATATTGCATATGGTCATTAGAAATAGGTCTTGTAAGGTATTTTTGATGTTGATTTATGTTGCCTTAGATGCATTTTCAGAAAAAGTTTTTGAAAACCGGTTAAACCCTTGCACTGATACTCCAATAGTTGGCATTTCCCTTCAATGTGGATGGCGTCAATTGCTTATTGGTCAAGCCTAGAGGTGACCTTAACTTTTGGAATCATCGGAGGCTTCCTTGCAGGCTCTAGAATTGCGTCACGACCAGCCCCGTTGAACATTGGGGATGCCCCCATTGCGGAGGTGAGACAGGTTCATGGAATTGTAGAATGATGGAGAAAGGAGGTGCTAAGGGAACCTCACCCTCAAGTCTGGTTCTTTTTCTTCTTCTTAGCCCTCTGTTGGTCTCTCCCTTTCCCTCTTTGTGATGCCTTGTTCCCAATTACGGGCGCCACTCGTGAACAATTACCCGAATTGTCCACTTGCCCGGCCTTTGCTAAAGGGCGGACCAGGTTTCAAGACAAAATGCCCTAGGTGGGAACTAGGCTCATCCTTCCCTTCCCTCAACCCCAGGATTCACTAGCAAAATTGGGCTTAACCGTACCGCACTTGGCTAAAAAGAAATCTCATTAAGGTGCCCAAATGCCATTTTCGAACTTGCTTTAATTCTTTTTCCATCCAAGAATTTCACCAAGCTCCAAAAATTCACCATTCAATCCATACATTGATTGATTACGAAATTTGGAGGAAAAACTCAACAATTTCAATTTTTCAAAATTCGGCATTTATCTCCAAAAAGGCCCGAAAGATCTTTTTATTTTGAAAATTCCTCCGGGGCTCAAAATCAATTAAGAAATGCCCCAAAATCCCCTAAAATTTCCAACTTTTTGAAAAAAAAAGGCTGGCGGGGCTTGCTGGAGCGCCCAGGGCCCGCATAGGGCCTCGCTGTACGCTGGTCGCACGGGCTGGCTGCGCATACCGTGCACGGCTGCGCGCCTGCCCGCCCGACCGACCGCGGGGGCCGCCCATGCGGCCCTGCCCGTGCGCGGGGCTGCTGCCACCTGCTGTACTTCACTTTTTTTTTTCTTTTTTTTTTCCTTTGGGCTTTTAAACCCATATTTTCCAGAAATAACACCCCCAATAAATGCATTGAAAATCTCCACATTTTCTACAAAAATCATATTATTTTACTTCTTTGTTGCTTCCCACAAGACACACCCAAAATGAGACTTTCACCCAACCTAGGCTTCAACATACCATAAGCCACTATCTCATTTCAATATAAATTCAACACTTCAAAAGCAAATACACTCATAGTCTTAGGCTTTAACAAGCCATTCCCAATCAAATAAATTTACATCTCTTAAATCAACACAACATAGGCTTCCATAAGCTATAAATTTACAACAAAAATAAATAAACACCATGAGCTTCCAACCACAAGCTTGCAACTTTTCCTTTTCTCTTTTGACATAAGAACAACCTACAAGGGGAGGATAAAACCTCATGAGCCACAAAGCTCAGTAAGGGTGCAATGCAAAATAAATATGAATATAACCATGTTTATGTATGCCAAATGCATGCAAATGAGGCTAGGCCCATCCATCCTCACAACCCACCAAGGTTTGGGGCATCAACCTATCAACCTCCACAACACTAGTCCTCCATATGGCCATAGGTCCACTAGATCTTGCATCACACAAGTAACAACCACTACATGCAAATGTTACATAAAAACATTATCAAACATATTTATCAACTTGCAAGGCCACCTTCACATGGGGCCATCCCTTACCTCTTTTCATTATTTGAAGCTTCAAGAACCTCCTAGCTTCAATACCATTTCTTCTCCTCAAGAGACCCTAAAAGAAAATTTTTTAAGGAGACTTAGCTACCATTTAAGAGAAATAAAAGATTACTAGATTAGGAAGAACCCTTACCTTAACACTCTTCATTTCCTTCTCTTTTCTTCTTTTTTTTCTTCTCATTGGAAGACAACTCTTTCCTTTCTCTTACTTACTTTCTTTCTTTGAAATGGCAAAATTTGAGACAAAGGCTTACTTTCCCTTTAAATACTACTCTTGTCTTGAAATCTCAATTTCAAGACTTCATCCTAGCCCTTGATTTCCAATTGCTTTTTGAGAGAAAATCCCAACCACACAAGAAAGCACAATCCATGTGCTTTTGTCTTGATTAATCTCATCCATTGGATTTTATTCACTTTTCAAGAGAAGATCTCAACCTTCAATTAAAAGCACAATCCAAGTGCTTTGGAAAGCTTAAATCTCAACCACACATCTCTTAATATTTGGCAATCCTTGCCATTTCTTCTCTTTAAATCCTCACCTTTGGATTCATTCTCTTTTCAAGAATATATCTCATCCATTAGATTCTTGAAATTTCCATTTATTTCTCATTTACTTAAATGAGACCATTTTCATATCCATAACATGAGAGACCACTTTGAAAGACATAATACTTTCTTTCCCATTTAAATAAATCCCACAATTTTTCAAAGCATTAATGGGTGACTAATTTCCCATTTCATTTGGATTTATTTAATTCTCCTTAATCATGCTCAACATTAAATGATGGAAAGACTAATTAGAATTTCTTTTTGCATTTAATTAATTCTCCCTTTAACTTGGACCACATTAAGCCATGTGTCACTCCAAGACACCAACCTTGGATCCCAAGTTCTCATCTCATCCATCCATGTGGCATTACCACATTTATTCACCAATTTAGGGAAAACATAATTATTTTCTCAAATAATTCAATATCCACCCTTTTCCCTATTTTCCATAATTAAATTCCTTTATGGAATCACTCCAAATTACCAAGATACCCTTTATGAATTATTAATCCCATATCTCCACATAAAGAAAAAATTGAGATTTAATTCACTTACTCACCCTATTCCACATAGGAATTTTTTCCAATTTACCAAAATACCTTTTTTTTTTTTACTTCACTATCCAAATTACCAAAATGCCCATCTCATAGGGCACCAATATTTTCAAGGGTCTAACACCTCCTCAAGGACATTTTTGGAAGTTTTCTTACTTCCTTCCTCATTCTCATAACACTAGGATTATTGGGTGTTACACTCTTCGATCTTAGGGAGCTTGGGTGGTGGAAGTGGTACCTTGGGGGGGAACTCGAGTGGAGGAGGAGGTGGAATTGCTACGACATCTTCAATGACCCTCATTTACATTGATTGCACGAATTGACTCATTCCTGTAAGAAAGAATTTTGAAGGTTATGACTCATATATAGAAAAACTTGCAGATAGAAAATAATAATAGGGGTATAAGAAATTTGTGGTGAAAAACAGAAAGAAGAAGGAAGCTAAACCCTTAGGAGACACTTGCTCGTGTGAGGGAGTGGCCTCTCTCTCTATGGGGATGCATGTTGCAAGAGAAGTTTGGGGCTGCAGGGGAGGTGCAGAAGGTCCCTCGCACCTCGAAGGCTCTCCTGCATGGATAACCCAGCCAGTCCTCCTCAACCGGTCCTCGGTCAAGAGGTCCAAGAGGCTTACTAGACCTCTGCGCAAGAGCTGAGCCATAGATTCCAGTGTTTCTTTTCATCATCTGAGCACCAGTCCAAATATGAGGCCTGCTCCCTACGTTGTAGTTTCATTATGAGCCATCTTGTCTCGAAGTGGCTAGCTTTGGGTAGAGACTTGTTGAAAAGATGATCCTTGGGCTGGGTTTTCTAGAGGGTACAAAAATGGTCGTGTCCCTCCACCGCGTTCAAGTGGAAAAAGTAATGGAACAATTCAAAGGTTGGGACCACCTTCTTCTCTCAACACATAACAAAGAAGCCCACAAGTTGGGCCCAACCATTGGGATAAAGCTGGGCTAGGGCCAACTGATTCTTCCAGAGGAATTTAGTACCAAATGGATGGAGAGGGAAGCGCAAGCCATTCCTGTGACTGGTTTCATGAATAGCAAACCATCTGCCCTCAACTGTTGTTATGCATTTCTCACCTTGTCGAGCCTCTCTTACTCGATAGGTAGGTGGTATCCCACAATTCCTCTTTAAGTGATTGACCAGAGCCTTATCTAATTTTGAGTTACTGCCTAAAAACATTGTGTATGCTCTACCCTCAGGAGTCTTGGCTATAATGTAGACTTTGTCACTCGCCATAATTTAAGGAGGGGAAGAAAAGAAAGAAATAGCTTTAAACATTCCTCTAGGAGCCTCCTCTAGGGAAGTATAATGTCTTTTTCCCTTCCAGGTGAAATGAAATTTCTTCTGGGAGCATCTTATAGGTGAAAATAATTCCTTATGGGAAGAAATAATTTCCTCCGAGTGGAAAAATAAGTTTTCATGAAGAGTAAAAGGAAAGTAGAAGTTATACAAAGTCTTCCGGGTGGAAAATCACTTGTTCTGGGAGCAAAATGAATTATTCCAGGTGGAAAGTCGAATCTTTTGGGAAGAAAAGAGTCAGAGCTCCCACAGTAAATGTCTAGTAAAAACGTAAAATGGCCTCCGTAAAATCCAATATATATAGGCGAGTTCCACTCAGAAGGCAAAAGGTTGTCTATGCAGCGGGTGGAAATAAAAATTCCACCCGTAGAAAAAAATGAAGAGATGAAGACTGAATGATTTTTGTAAGGATTTCAAAAAATTATTCTTCTATTTTACCAAAGGTAAAATAAAAGAGTAGGGAGCAATTGTTGTGCAAATCCCTTTGGTGGAAATGTTTTCCCCCTTGAGTATTCAGGTGGAACAGATTTCCACCCAAAGCATCATCCCAGGTGAATTGAATGCGAGCAAGTGTGTAACACCTGAGATTTTTGTTTCTTTTAATTCTCAGTTCAAATATGTAATATCCAAGAACTTTAAATTGTGATATATACCAGGGATCTTTAAGTTCAAATATATGATGAAATGAGACATTTTCAAGGGGTTACGAAACTCCTAAGATAAAAAATTAGTTTTTGAACTAGTGGCAAAATCATAATTACTAAGTCCAGGTAAAAGTGTAATTTTTGAAAAAACATGGGCACATGTGTAATATTGGTAAACTAACCAAAAATATCAAGGATTAGCCAATCAACACCCTCCAAGTGTCCTTGTGAGGTGGAAGCATCCTATTGGATGTTTGAGGATAAGATCGACGATGACGTGGCACAAATCTATTGGTTCGGATTTCAAATAACTCTCAAATTCAACTTTGGATGGAAACACATGGAAGTAATGATTATAGGGACACATGGTATCACTTGAATGGAAACACATGGATAGAAAACTCTTTTTCAAGTCTTTACTTAATCTTCAAGTTTGGAACACATGGCACCATTTGGATGGAAACACATGAAAGTAATGATTATGGACACATGGCATCATTTGAATGGAAGCACATGGATAAGTCTTCTCCAAGTCTTTACTTAACCTCCAAATTTGGGACACATGGCACCATTTGGGTGGTAACACATGGAAGTAATGATGAATCCCAAATAATTAAGGTGACACATGGCATTCTATAATTTGATGGATAATTCTATAAATAGGCTTGAAAGCTAACTTCCCAGGCCATTTCAAAATTTGTGAGCCGAATCCATGCCACTTTGAGAGCACTTTTATAGAGAAATAATATCTTGATTGTGAGGGGGAAGTTATGTAAAAAGAAGGAGAGAAAGTTGGTGAAAAACAAGGGAGAGAGCGAAGGAGAGGCAAAGGCTTGATGAAAAGCGGACAGCCGCAAAGAACTACTATAACAGTCTACAAATCAGAAATTTAAGTCTTATTTCTTTCCATAGACATATATAGGACTGAAATAGGAGTCCATAGGTTCAAACGGAAGTTGATTCGGAGTTAAAATGAGGGAGATACGAAAAAAATACGAAAAGGTGTCAAATCTGCCTCCAAAGCGCGTAAATACGCGCCACCTCTTCTTGGGGCGCGTGTAGGCCCCTTTTTCCTGAGATTTCACCTATCACCCCCCTTATTTAATTACCTACAATATCATATAAGATTATGTGAGGTTTAGTTCACAAAAATACGTATTTTGTCTGCAGAAAAACAAACTCGGTAAGGTGTGAAGCCTTAAACATTCGAATCTCATCCCACCAGGTTGAGGTAAGTACATTATGAACTATTTATGATTTTTAAGCATGCCCATGAATTATGTTATGTGGTCCCTCATGATATGTTATGTTCACGCAAGTTTCAGGACCGGAGCTCAGTAGTGCTACGCACGAGGGTTCTTACCCCTGCAAGTTGGTGGAACCTCTCGTGTCTCCATATGATATGTTATGTTATGTCATGACTTGTTTAAATACATATGATGGTTCTCTTGTACTTATTGAGACTTGAATGAATCTCATCCCATATTCCCCCCCCCCAGGTGATAGCAAATGAGGAGATTGGAGGATAGACGTGGAATGTGGTGGCTTCTTTACAAAGGGATTTACATAAATCTAAAATTAGTTTTTCTTTCCTTTATCGAAAGAAGATTTCAAAGTTAAAATCTAGATGTTATGAGAAAGCTTGTTTAAAAGACTATTTTTGTGGTTTATGTTACATTTTCTATCTTGATATTCGGATATCTTTATCGTCCCTTTATGAATGAAAACCTTGCTTCCTTTGACATTAAATTCTAATTTTGTAATCAATTGAAGCCATGAGACGTTGAGGGTGTTTATTTTTGGAATTTTCATCTAAGATTCTCAAACAAAGTTATATATGTATCTATACCTCTTATTCTTCAAAAAGTATAAGAGTTATTTTTATCACATAAATATGTATATAAATATATATATCAAAAGAAAAAAAAAGATATATGAAGAAATATGACCGCTTGCCCTATGTTTTTATGTTCACGCAAGTTAAGGGTGTCACAAAGTGTACACCCGAAAAAAGCATTATGCTACAAGTGGAATTCACCTAGAGTAAAAAGGGCAAAACACGGTCGTTTCTTCTGGGAGGAAATGACCACAAGCATACCTTGCCCATTGGGAAGTGAGCCACGAGGCTCACCTCTACCTAGAGGATTTCCTAGGCTTGGATAATCCTCTAGGGGGATTCCACTTAGACTAATCTGAAAGCTGTCGACCTCCTGACGTGACATGTGGCCCATGCAAGATTTTTGGGAATCCTGCCTATAAATATCTCACCTCATGACAGAGCAAGATCTTCCAATTTTGGTAAAAATTTACCTCACTCATTCTACTTAGTGTATTCTTCAACTTAAACCACTTACCTCACACACATTCCACCTGAAGGGACCCAATGTTATAATCGTGTGGCACCACAACCCAAGAGGGGGTGTGAATTGGGTGTTTGTAGAATTTAAAAATGTTTTAGGAGGTTTTGAAAGAAATGTATGAAAGTAGTGAAACACAACAAAAACAAATGCAATAGATGGTTAGTAGTTAGGGAACGAGTATATACTCTTGACCGTGTTTAGTAGTTAGGAAATGAGTATATACTCTTGACCGTGTTAACCGGTTTCTTCCATTTCCCAATAGATGCTTTCTTTATAGGGCGGATTCTGAGAGACACAACCATCTATTCTTTGAGTGTTCTTATTCTAGGTAGGTGGTGTCCTTTTTTCGACGTTCAAAGAAATTTGCATGGCCCTGGTGTCGATGGGAGATGGGGGTTCTATGGGTGGCAGCTCGGTGAAAAGGTAAAAATCCTTGGCATGTTGCTAACCGATTGGTCTTGCAAGCGATGATCTATTTTTGGTGGTGTGAGCGCAACAATCAGTGCTGGCGAGGTTCTAAGCGGTCTGCGGACTAGCTCGCCCATTAGGTACAGTATTCTATGTGGGCATGGTTGGTCACCATCCCTTTTGCCCATACTCTACAAAGCCATGCATTTCTAGTGGCTCAACACTCTTGGCTTAGGTAAACCATCTACTTAGTAACTTGGAGCAGGCCGATCCCCTATGCGTCTCCAAAGTTAATGGTGGATGGCCCTAATGACGGATATGTTTTGACGGTGTTGGATTGCTGGGGTGTGTCAGCAAGTTCCCTGGAGTTGCAAAACTCTGGTGATCGAAGCTTATGCTATCTTTCAATCCTAAATCTTACTTTGTACATGATGTCATGTAGAATGGCTTTCCTCTCTTGATCTTGCCTGCTCAAGTGGTCATCTACTTAGTAACTTGGAGCGGGTAGAACCCCTATGCGCCTTCATAGTCAAACGGTATGGCGGCATACTTAGTAACTTGGAGCGGGCAGACTCCATGTGTGTCTCCATTATAAAATGGTAACTCCTGAGTTGGTTTATGTATTAACAGTTGTGGCCCTGAGTGTTTGTTCCAGTATGTGTCCTGGGGTCATTTGGTGACACTTACTTGTTCATCCCTTAGGCCCTAGTTTGTCACTCTGTACACATTGTTAGTTTGGTGGCTCTTTCGTTGCTACATTCAGGTTTGTTGCTTGTTCCTTGTCTTCGCGTTCATCTGGAAGACATGCATTATAGTGCCTTTGGTCCTAGAGATGACTTCATCTGGAGTTGTTTATTATTTTCTATTCCATGTAGCTCCATTGTTATTTCTACTATGTTGTTTAGATCCAGTGGTGTGTGGATCATGTGTGTGTTTCACTTCTGTGATATTATACACTAGGGTATGCCCTGGTTTGTGTTCTGTATAAACGTTTTCTTTCTATCTATACATATCTCTTTTAGTTAAAAAAAAAAAGATATATAGTGGTTCGGCTAAATCAAGCCTAATCCACTCCCTTAACTCCTCACTAAGGATTTGAAGCAATTCACTAAAACCTCCTACAACACTTGGTAGGCCCTCTAGCAGTACAAGCTAAGAAAACAGAGAATAATACAAAAGAGATGATCTAAAAGTAGACACTCTTAGTTACAAGATCTCTCAAAATAAACACAAGAATTGAACAAAATGATAATCAAAGCCTTTAGAGAGAAAAATGAAGAACAAATGATTATATAAAAGATAGAGCACTTGAAAGCTTGCAATGAATTCTCTTAGCTACTTGAATGAACTTCCATCCCTCTATTTATAGAGCTTCATGAGAGCTTTAAATAATATAGTTGTTTATAGCCATTGGAGCTTGTAAAACTAGCTGTTGGAAGTCTCTACCAAAGAAACGATCGACAAATTCAAAGAATCGAACGACATGTTAGTTCAAATTTGAAAAACAGTAAACATCCTAAGAAGAACGATCGACATTTCTTGATGCAAACATTCTGTCGATCGACAGATTATAAAAATTAGTCGACAGTTTGCCAAAGGAAAAAAAAAAATACTGTAGCAACAGTCAAAAAAAAATTTAAAAAATATTTTTATATAATTTTTTTAATCAAATAAAAAGCATAATATTCCAAATGCCGTCAAAAAATTTATCATAAGATTTTCGGATTGGATTGTATGATGAAATTAATTTTCATTTTGGTGTTTAATAAAACATATAAAAGTAATATGGAGCACCAAATTAATAACAATTAACAAAATAATTTCATCATCAAAACCATATCAAAGGCAAAACATCAATCTCCCACTTTTGATGATGACAAAACTACTATCAAAAACCCAAAAATCTCCCCCTTTTTGTCATAAATCAAAAAGGATATATTTGAAAGAAATTTACAAACTCCCCCTTAATAGCATATATCAAAGATTTGAAAATCATTTTGACACTATAACTCCCCCTTAATTTTTAGAGACCAATATGATTGAAATTTTGGATAGAAATTTTCATCAAAATCATAAAGGCAAACTTATAGCTCAAAGACATCAAAACTTATAAACATATAGAGTTTTGGGAATATACCACCAAGGATGAAATTTGAAGATCTCTTACTCTTGGTTGGTAAAATGAGGGATGATATTTTTCTTCACCTTCCTCTTCTCTTCATGCTTGATACGTCCATAAAAAATTTGACTTTGAAATCTCATTTGGATGTCAAGCACAACCTGCAAAAATAAATCATTCACAAGCTTTTGATGCCCAAAGCACTTTGGGTTCACCATTGTTAGCATAGATCTCCTCCTTAGGAACCCAAATTTGCTTAAACCTATGTGGATTGTTTTGTTTAAAACATTTGTTTATAGAATGCCCATATTGACCACAATAATGACACATGATTTTAGAATGTGAGGCAAAATTTTGTTTTCTTTTCACAAAGCCACCTTGCCCTTTTCTTCTTTTATGAAAATCTTTTCTTTGTATTTCAAGGGTATTTTTTAAATCTTCTTTTTCTTTGTTTTCTTTTTCAAGACATAGTTTTAAACATTTGTTTTTCTCTAGGAGATCATCATTTTGAGCTTTTAAAATTTTCTTCTCATTATTCCAACAATCTTTTTCTTCTTTTAAAGACCTCACTTCTTCTTCTAAAGAATTTAATTTCTTTTTCAAAACAATATTGTTTTTCAAACATACTTTTTCAAATTCACTGATCACATCATTAAATGCTTCATATAATTCATCAAGAGTGAAAAATCACTATAGCAATGGTTAAAAAATCATTGTAGCAACTGTCAAATAAAATTTGAAAAAATATTTTTATATAAATCTTTTAATCAAATAAAAAATATAATATTCCAAATGCCATTAAGAAATTTATCACAAGATTTTTGGCATTGGATTGCATGATAAAATTAATTTTTATTTTGGTGCTTAATAGAACTTAAAAAAGTAATTTGGAGAGTCACCCAACAGTCTACTCAGAGCATTTTCCATTACCTGATATTGACTTAAGCATTGGAGAGTCTATGCAAGTGAGAAATCCCCTCATGCCTTCAAACTTGTTTCAGTGTCTACAGTCCACTCGGAGCAATTGAATTTCTTCCTAGAAGCCCTTCTCTTCTCGAAACAATCTCATTCCTCCCATAAGCCCTTTTCTTCTCGGAGTAATCTCATTTCTCCTAGAAGCAATTCTATTCCCGGAGCAAGCATTCCTCCCAGAGCCAACTTTTCTCCCAGAGGACCCTTTCTTTTAGGAGCCAGCTTTCATCTTAGAGGACCTTTTCTCCTAGAGCAACCTCATTCCTCCCGGAGAAATTTCCTCTCAAAGCGCTTCTCCCGAAGCAATCCACCAGACACAATGCACTGTCAGGTTAAAACCAAGCAAATTGTAACGACCCGTTAATGGGTTAAGGTTGAGCTATCAATACCGTTATGCGTATTATATTTTCTCTATAAATTGATCAATATGTTGGAATTATTTTAAGTGTGTGGAAGATAACCTTATGTTTAATAAATCAAGAAAAGTGGGAATATATATATATATGTAAGTGTTTGTATGCAAGTGAGGGCATGATGGGAAAAGATAAAAGTGAGTGGGGACATTTAAGTAATTGTGTGTGGGAGTGTATATATATGTATATATAAGAGGGAGGGGGTTGTATTTGCAATTAAAGGAAGAGAAGGGGAGGAACCGAACGGAAGAGGGAGAGCAAAGAGGTAAGGGCTTCTTCTCTATCTTCTCCCTTGATTGTTGGTGTGCCAAAGGGGATGGTAAAACTAAAGATTTCTTCTTCTGCTTCTTCTTCTTCCTTTCTTCTTGCTAGCTTACGTATTGGAAGTAAGAAGTAAATGGGGTATGGAAGAGCATCTTCTCAAGTAGGAGCATCAAGAAGGGTTTGACTAAGGCAAGTTTAGTTCCCTTAATCTCTTTTGTAAGCTTTTCTCATGTTGTTGGAGGGATGATGTATGAAAAATCCCATGATTTCCCAAGGAATTCTTAGTTGGGAGGGTTATGTAGAAACCCTTGTAAATCTCTCTTGTGGTTGGTTTAATCTTGTTGGTCTTCTTTGGGCCTCAAAGTAGGGTTAGTTTCACCCTACAGTCCTAAAAGGAATGGTGTTATTGGGTGAAGGGATGATTTGTTGATGCTTTTTCCCCCATTTTGGTTGCATTTTGGTTGCATTTTGGTTTGTTTGGGGGTTTTTTGGGTATTGTCGGTCGACCGTTTTACCCTAATCAATTGACAGATGGGTGTAGCGGGTTCTACCGATCGACCGTTGCCTTAAACGATCGACATTTTGGCTGAAAAGCCTCTGTCGGTCGACTGTTTCCTTCCCATCGGTCGACCTTTTTTAGCTTTGGCTGCCTGTGGATGCCCTACTGTTTTGGGCATAACTTTTAGTAGAAAAATTGAATTTGAGATCTGTTTGATGCTTTGTAAACTAGAATAAATAAGTTTCGATTGGGAATAAAGTTTGAATGATTTGGATAAGTTTAGAGTATTTTAGTATTCAACCCAAAATGGGTTTGAAAGTTCTTAAGGACGGTGGTGCATTAATTAGCACAACATTAAACCCATTTGTGTGTGCATCTCTAAAGGGGTTGAGAAAAGCTATGTGAGCATCTTAAAATTATTCATATGTGGTTGATGTGCATAGTGTGGGCTTGTTGGCATTCCTTTTCCCTTGTGCATTACATCGGTAAGTGGTTTCATATGTAGGCTTGCGAGGTATACTAGGGGACTTAATCATAAAATGGGTTGAATGAAATGTAACACTCAAATACTTGTCTGGAGATACCCAGTACATGTGATGCTTGCCTAATAGTGTTCAGTGCATGTGGATGATGATTTCCTAGCTATGTCTAGTGCATGTGGATGATGCTTTCCTAGCTATGTCTAGTGCATGTGGATGATGCGAAAGACGCTTGCCTAGCTATGTCTAGTGCATGTGGATGGTGCGGATGATGCTTGCCTAGTAATGTCTAGTGCATGTGGATGATGCGAAAGACGCTTGCCTAGCTATGTCTAGTGCATGTGGATGGCGCGGATGATGCTTGCCTAACTATGTCTAGTGCATGTGGATGATATATGATGCTTGCCTAGCTATGTCTAGTGCATGTGGATGATGTATGATACTTGCCTAGGTGCATGTGGATGATGCTTGCCTAGTGTATCTAGTGCATGTGGAGTTATGTCTTGTGCATGTGGATGATGATGTTTGCCTAGTGTATCTAGTGCATGTGGAGCATTAGCTCATGATGCTTGCGCCATGTATGCAGGTGCATGTGGGGTGTTACCCCTGATACTTGTCTTGTGCTATTTCGTGAATGAGAGAGCTTCGGCTCATGAGGGACATGGTTCTGATATCTATTGCATGTGAGAGCTACGGATCCTAATGGTTATGTTGGATATGATGGGCAAGCTTAGGCTTGTGATGGATGTGGTTCTATGAGCTGTGACATGAGAGCTTCAGTGTGAAGCGTCCACCGGTGTGGGCTTAGTGCATGATGGGACATTGTCCAGATGATGAAGGGGCGAGAAAGATCCTGGTAAGGTGTGATAGGAGATTGGAAGGTTTGGATTGTTATATTTCCATTACTTAACTTACCCCCTATATATGTTTTATGACGTTTGTCTGGCTTGATAAATGAGTAAGTGAGCAGTGGTCCATAGCTGGTTGGTATTGTATGCTCGTTGTGTGACATGTGTGGTGAGGCATGGTATCATGAGGTGTGATTAGAATATTACATTAATGTCACGAGGTATTTATTCTATTTGATCTTGATTATGCATGCCTTTAAGTATTTGTGCTCACATTATTTTGTTCATATACTTGCTGAGCCTTGTGGCTTATACCGGTTCTTGCACCATTCCAGGTAAAGTTAAAGAGAAAACCGAGGAAGGGGACCGATCTAGCTACTAGTATACGTCGTGTTAGGTATGTGTACAGATGTCTTCCCAACCTGAAGATTCTTGGGGGTTGTGTTGAGGGCGAAGAGCTGAGTGTTATTTTGAAATTTCCTTTTTGCCTTTTTTATTATGTTTTGTGTTGTATGGGCGATTAAGCCCGAAGTGAGCATTGTGACTACTTGGTGTTGTATATGTATATTTATGGGGCTTATGAGTTTTCGTGCGTCCATATGGATGGTTGTTGTGGGATTGTGTTCTTGTGTCTTATAAGTGACGACTCTCTCACGGATCTTCTTATTTAGCGGGAGCTCTAGGAGACAGGCCGTTACACAGATACTACAAGTCAAGTGTCGCATTGCAAATTACAATTGTTGTATTTTGGCGACAACACTGATCAAACACCTTGGCTTATTATGAGAAACTCTCTATTTCCTCAAAGTACCCCAAAATTTCTTGAGTAACATTTAGCATAGTTTTAAAATGATCCTAATGTCATTGAAGTCAAATTTCAAGTGAGTCTTTTAGGGCTTTCGATTACCATATCCTATAATCCTTCCACTGACTAACATCCTAATCGAGTGAGAGCCATGGACTGATCAAACTCAGAGGACTTGGTAACTATACAAGGATCTAGTTTAGAATGATTGAGATGACACATTGAAACTCCTTCCTGTTAGAGTTATGCCCCACAAGCCAATCATGTTTTATGTAATTGATCATATTTTACATTGGGATTCTTTATTGTCAATCAATTATTACCACAAGGCATTATATTTTTTATTTGTTATTGATGGTTGTCGTCATTATTTATTGCAATCCGTACTTGACAAAGTCCATAGATCAAGTAGGCTCATGGAATATGGTCGTGCATAGAGATGACGATCATGAAATATATTCCCTACAAGTCTTGATCTAAAATGTTCCTAGTCATAGAGTTATTAGGATTGGACACTAATAACTCGGATAGACTAGCACATATGATGCATACTCAATCAGGAGAATGTCTTGTTTCATGGACATTGGTGTGAGGACACTAGTGCATATATGTGGGTGCTTATTATAAGAACAAGTACACTGAACTGATTATCTACAAAATTCCTAATGGTAATTGTTTAATGTCGAATTGGAATTCTTGTGTTGCAATAGTGCGGATTGATCCTTAGACTTGAGACATCATGATAGTCTTATATTTGACTAGTTACGCTTTGGTGCTTTTTGGATTCTAATGGAGTCATTGACAAACTATCACTGGGCGTGGCTTTATCACATATGAAGGCTTGTGAATGTATGTTGAAATATGATTCATCACTTATCGTCAAGATAAGAGGATGTCCTATGTATTCCGATGATTTCATGACTGAGGAAATCCTTAGCCAAGGTGAGGTGGAAATCAAAAGGTGTTTTGATTTCGCCTATCAAGTCATAAATCTAGAATGGATACATAGTTATTGAATAATTAGGTTTTCGTCATAAAACCATACCCTAAATTCAATCGGGACATAGATTGATGAAAGGATTTTACTGCACGGTAATTGCAATTGAAAAGGTTCGTGTTTTTCATCGTTGGCTAGGTATTCATGGCATGTTGCTAGACGTTAACCATGATATGTAGGGTTTTAGAATTAATTTGATTAATTCTAAAATTATTAATTAACAAGTTTAATTAAGAAGCCCATGAGATGTGTTAATTTAGAAGCCCATGAGTTTAATTAAAGAGTTTAATTAATTTAAAAAGTTGGGTCTTGATATAGCCCAATAGAATTTGCTCTACATCTAGTCTAATGGTGGACTTAAGGGGTCACACACTTAGATCGAGCCCATTCCACAATTAAAAAGAGAGAGTCGGCCCAATGTGATTAAGGGTTAGGCCTAAAGAGTTTAGGGTTTTTCCAATGCACGATTAGGGTTCTTAAACTCTATTTATATGCCGCTTAAAAAGCTGGAAAAAAAAATAAGAAAAATTCGTATTCTCTCAAAAGGCGCCTAGGGTTGCTAGCACTTCTCGAGGCATTCGTGGAAGGGTCGATCATGTGGACCGACTTAGAGGAGATCGCACTTGCGTCTCTACAGATTGAAACCGAGCAAATCAAAGCCTACACGGTCGGCGGGTTTTAACACTTCCGATATCAGAAACTCCTTTTCGATCATGTGTACCTTAGCTAAGGGTTCATATAATCATTATATAACTATGATCGCATAGGATGTTCACCTCACATCAAAGGTAAATAGATCCCATTAGCAATCAAATGTCTTCTTACACTAGCAAAACAAAGACCACATAAAGAACATTACCATCTCTCAATTGGGCGATTTTTCTCAACAGCAAATCCCTAACACCAGCATACAAGACAACCATGTCGCCTCAAGTCCAAGGATTAGTTACACCATCGAAAACCAGTAACAGATCATTCATCCTCTTAGGCATGTGATTTGTTACATGAGTCACATTCAGAAAATGTTCAACCAATACCTACCCACTTGTCTATCATCTACATCTCAAGCAAGATGGCATGTGACTCATCATCTTTTATCATTAGTATCTCATACTAATAAAAGGTAGTAGTCCATGTTCTAGTCCATGATTAATTAATCATAATCCCCTTCTGAAAAATCTTAGGACTAGGAATCACTTTAAGAAATCTCATATTATAGATTTTTGTCACATATTCTTAACAACTTAAGAATAAGATCATCAGAATATCTAGCTAGGGACTCATTCACATACAATTAGAGAGCTATGAATGAAGATATGACCATTTAATTAATTGAAAGATTAATCATATGCTCGATAGATGTTATCCAAATCTAGCATTAGGGCATATCACTAATAGAAACAACATTCTGGGAAACCATGCAAGGTCGAAAGCAATCAATGTTATAGTTGTGGAGAAGGTCACATGTCTAGGGAATGCCTTAAATGGTTAACATGCTACAATTGTAAGTAACCTGGACACATCTGAAGTGATTGCTCAAAATTGAAAGGGGCAAAGCAACCCAAGGAAGATGGAGGAAACCAAGAACCCTGGCATGGTTGAATCTTTAACATGACAAAAGAGGATGTTAATTCCAATCTTATGGTCATTCAAGGTACAATGTCTGTTAATAAGATACCTATGTATGCACTAGTAGATCTTAGGTCTATGCATTTGTTCATGTCATATGCATTAGCACTCAACCTAGGATTGAAACTTGAGAACCTTCGATATCAAATGGTTATAGCCATTTCTTAGGGAAAAATGATAAAAACATCATAGGATACAAAGATGGAAAGGTTACTATAAGATTAACCATTCATCTAGGGTGATAAACAGTTCTAAAATTAAGTTGCATCCTCGATTCCTCTTGCACAGTCCTCCAAATTTTGATAAAAGTCAAGAATGTCAATTAGATACAATACTCACTAGAATTCCATGCAAATGAGAAATCTCTTGAATATAAAGGCAAGTAACTTGTTCAACACCCATGTTACTTCTCATAAGTATGAAATGTGATGATTTTGTCAATTGATCTACAACCACCCAAATAGCATCAGTTTTTCTTGGAGTTTAAGGTAGTCCCATGACAAAGTCTATTATTATATCTTCCCATTTCCATTCAAGAATTTCTAAAGGTTGTAGTTTTCCTAGTGCTTTCTGATGTTCTGCTTTCACTCCTTGGCACGTATCACATTTTCATACAAATTCAGCCATACTTTTTTTTCATTCCTAGCCTCAATACATTTCTCAAAGATCTCGATACATTTTAGTGGCTCAAAGGTGCACCGTATATATAGCGTACGATGTGCTTTACTCAGAATTTTCTATTATAGCTCATCATCATCAAGTACGTACACCCTTCTATTCATTCGGAGTATTCCATTACAAAAATAAAATTCAGGTTTCTTAGGTTGTCTGTTCTCGTCTACCCATAGTTTCAAACTACTATCCTTAGTCATAGCCCGCTTAATTTTTTCCCATAAGTTAACCTACAATCGCATTTGTGTCACTACTGCCGTGTTCTCGCCTGGTTCTACCTTAATGGCTAACTTTGAAAATTCCTAAATCAAGGTTCGCCAATGAGTGACTAGTCAAACTCCTTTCATGACATTCTTTCAACTTAGAGTTTCTGCTACAACATTTGCCCATCTAGGATGGAATTAGATGGTACAATCATAATCCTTTAGAAATTCCATCCACCATTGTTGGCAAAGATTTAAGTCTCATTAGGAGAAAAGATACTTCAAACTCTAATGGTTTGTATATATATATATATATACACACCATAGCTGCTAGTTCCAAATCGTGCATTGGATAATTCTTTTTATAGGGTTGTAGCTGTCGACACTTATATTTCCCATGCAACATTAATACACATCCCAAACATATTCTTGAAGCATCCATATAGAACTTGTATCCATCAGAACTTGCAGGTATCACCAACACTAGAGTCAACAATAATCGATGTTTAAGTTCTTGAAAACTCCATTCACAAGTGTCGCTCCAAAAAAATTTGACCCCCTTTGGAGTTAGCTGCGTAAGAGGGGCAGTAAGCCTTGAAAAACCCTCAACAAATTTCCTATAATAACCTATCACTACAAGAAAACTTCTTATCTCTGTAATAGTAGTAGGTCATGGCCATTCTTTCACCACTTTAATCTTTGTAGGATCCACAGAAATCCCTTGCTCTAAAACTATGTGACCGAGGAAAGCTACTTCTTTCAACTAAAAGTCACATTTACTGAACTTAGCATATAGCTTTCAGTCTCTCAATTTTGGACAAGGTTATCCTCAGATGCTCTTGATGAGTCTCTTCACTAGACGGGTATATCAATATATTGCCAATGAAAATGATGATGAATTTTTCCAAGTACGATTGGAATATTCAATTCATAAGATCCATAAATATAGTTGGTGCATTGGTCAAACCAAAAGGCATCATCAAATACTCGTAATGACCATATCATGACCTAAATTCCATCTTGGGAATGTCTTCTTCCCTTATCTTCAATTGATAATATCCTGATCGCAAATTGATCTTGAAAAATATTTAAGCTTTTTGTAGCTAATTGAACAAATCATCAATCCGAGGTAAGGGATATTTATTATTTATGGTGACTTTATTCAAAGCACGGTAGTATATGCATATTCTTAAACTTTCATTTTTCTTTTGCGCAAATAATACAGGAGCACCCCAAGGTGACACACTAGAGGGAATAAAACATTTATCTAACAAATCTTACAGTTGCGTTTAAGCTCTCATTACTCAACTAGAGTCATTCTATAAGGTGGAATGGATATAGGATGGAATTGTTCCCCTGGTAATAGGTCATCGACATCCTTCAAAGTCTCCCAACTGATCCTCTCCTCCAAAGTCACACCCTCAGGAATATCTATAGGAGGGTTGTAGAACAAGACATTGTCTTTCCATACTGAGCACTATCTTAAAGTTTTGAAACCAGTAAAAAAAGTTTGGGCCAGTGAGCCTATTGGTGTCTAGAATACGAGATAACAGATTATGACTTGCAATTTTATTTGCATAAAATAAATAGATATATTAGTATTGTATCTTTGTAAAAACACCATTTAATTAAGAACTTTCAACTAAATGGGTACTCCTACTAAATTTTTCTAATCTTGCACTTCCTAGGAAGAAAATGTGATCTTTCTAAAGGACCCAATAGTAGCTGATCAAATTCTCTATCATACTAATACCCCTTACATTTTAGTTTTTAGAATACTCACTTAATTGAGTAGGCAACACTAGCTACCACATCATATGTGGAGTTCGACCTTTGGCTTCTAACCCACCATAAACCTCACATTTTAGTTTTTAGTTTGACGGACTAGTTAGATCCCACCTACTATCTAGCTAAGTGTAATGAGTTGAACATCATCTTTCCTCACATTTTAGCTTTTGGTTGGGTGAGACCAGTTGAACACCGTCCCATCACATGGTTAATAGGAGAAATCAAACAATCTTTCATGAATTGCACCCTCGCATTTTAGTTATTGAACACACCTAATTCCCTACGACAGTGGAAAGCCACGATGAATCAAATTCACCGCTTAAATCTAATATTGGTTTGCACATGGGAAGATTTTTGGAGCTTCTATCTTAACGATCTCATTGTTAAACATTCATCTCATCATACATCTCATGCATAATAAAATGAAGAACATGTAGATAAAATAAGCAATAAATAGCCAGAATGACCATGGTCTTGTACACAGAATAAACTCAAGCCTTCAAGGTTTAAACCATGCCACACATCACATCCAACTGTTGGTCCCTTAAGGTATGGCTACTCAAGAGGCGGGGTGAATTGAGTAATTAAAATTTTTCTTTCTTTTAATAAATATTCTTGATTAATGATTTTATTTAAGAATATATATTTGATAAATATTATAAATTATGGTTTAGATTAATAATTAATATAAGCCACAAGATATAGCAAAAATTAAATACAATGAGGCACAACACAATTTATAGTGGTTCCGTGTCTCTACACACACCTAGTTCACTCTCCTAAGGTCTAACCACCCTTTGGGTTCCACTAAATTAAATCACCAAGGTTTCCACACTAGCTCACCTTGGAAATTAGATACGCACCTACATTACAATAGATTCTAGGCAACCACTACACCAAGGTTTCCACCCTAGCTTACCTTTGAAACTAGATACACCTAGATTTTAATGATTCTAAGAAATCTATACAATCCTTTAAATGTTTACAAATAATTTGTCCACACTTGGACACAAATAAAAAATTAAGCACAAAAATATACAAGGAAATAATAATTATTAAATAAATAAATTTGGTGACCTAGGAGAAATTTGGAGTAGACTCGAAAATCTTTTCTCCTCTTGCCTTGTGGCTCTTTAGTTGATGTGCAATAATACTTTGTGAGCCTTGGATTTCTTGGATGAAATCCTGAGAGTGTTTGGGATCTTTCGAGTGCTTTGGCTTTGCAATAGAAGCACTTAATTATCTTAAAAATGAGATTGGGGGGTATTTATAAGCTTTTGGGGCACTATTCCAAATGGTTATATTTCTGATCGTTGGCCAAGGGTCGACCTTCCAAAGGAGAAGGGTCGACCTTTGCTTGAATTTTGCAACGGTCAAAAATTTGACCATTGGGCTAAGGGTCGACCTTCTATGCACTGAGGGTTGACCTTCAAGGATTCAAGGGTCGACTTTCTGACACCCAGAGAGTCAACTTTCAAGACTTCAAGGGTTGACTTTCTGGTCTAGTTTTTGAGAAAAAATATTTTATGTAAAATAAATTTTCTAAACATAATTTCAATGTAAAATAATATTTCTCCTAATACATGTACTATGAAAAAATATTTTATAAATTAATCAAAAATAATTCAATACTATAAATAGTATTTTCAAGGAAAATACTCTTTTTGTTAATCACCAAAAATACTACAATTTATATATTGAAAATTCTCTTTTTGTTAATCATCAAAACTTAATTAATATGAGTAAGTTGGCTCAACACCAACTTGGCATGACAAATTGCTTTGCCTCACCGCATATTTCTCGAGGAACCATCAACTCCTTGATGTTGTCTTCATTATAACATTTGTAAAACAAAAACTAAAAAAAGCTACTCAAAGCTTATGCCTCAGTACATAACCAAATAAATAAAATATTACATATTGACTGAATTGTACGAAGCTCCTGTAACAATCATTCATTCACATCAAACCCATGTTTATCCTAAACATACATTCATTCTACTATTTCAAAATGATTTTGAAAACATTTTAACTTGCATATTTTAAATAATACAACCGGCCATATGTACATACATACATAACACCCATGTGTCGATGTCCAATGTGAATTACCACACAACCATCTTCATCATGGAATGTAGAGCATGTTGTCTAATTGTTATAGTTAGCAGGAGTTGACTACACTTTCAGGGGAGTCGACTGTAGTTGCCTGTATGCAGAGTCGACTATGTTCTTCCGAGAGTCGACTCCCTTCATGGGGCAGTCGACTCTCTTGAGATGCAAAACAAAAATTAATACCCATGCAACCATTAAATGCCAACCAAATTGCTATATTTGACCCATATAACCACATATATGCATTAAATACCAAGATGAGGCTCTAATACCACTGAAGGAATTCATGTGTGGTGGTGCGGGTAAAATTAAAAATTTTATGTGCATTAGACATACACAACAGAAGTATTAAATATACATAGCTTGGATATTTAAGAAATATGTTATTTCATCATATGAAATACAATAAATGAATACCTAAAGTCTGATAACAGGTTGGATACATAAATTGTTTTTGTATTGAGACTGAATCTACCTCAAGTTGTGGTGGTCCTAGTCTGTCCACACCTAGTGTGTTATCCGATATCACTCCATGCACCTCTTCTTGTGCTAGTCGGAGGATTTCGTACCACTAGCACTCATGTGTCTATCACGCGTGACAATCATGCACCTGTAATTTTTAACAAAAGTAGAGTTGAAGAAAACAAAAAAAGCAAAGGAAGCAGAAATAGCCAAGCAACAACCACTATCTTTAATTCTTCAAGTCCATTTTCTCCTACACGGCCACCCCCACTCCTTCTCTAATTGGTTGCCATGTGGACCGCACTAAAGAGGCTGAGGCAATACCGGGAGTCGACTGACAACTGTCGGTAGTCTACTGCTGTGACAATCGACTCTCATGCTAAATCTAGAAGATTTTGAAGCCTGATTCACTAACTCTTAACAAACTGGATACCCAAGACACATTGGGTACATAGTGTTGATACCAAACACTACACTATATGGTGTGTGAGTTTCAAGGTTCATTGTCTACTAGCAAACAAATAGCACTGAAACCCATTTGGCACCGATCAACCCACCCATCACAGGAATCTCTCCACATCCTAGTGTTGATCCGAGAGATACTAAGAAACACCTAGTAGCGGTTCAGGACAATGTAGAAGACAATGAAGTTTCACTTCAAGTGAAACTATATATTATAGTTAACGATTATCATGTGCTATAATCCTTTCATCATCTAACGTTCCGACCGAGCGACTCATGGAATGATAAACTCACAAACTCTGTAACTATGTGTCAGATCTTATTAGAATGACTAGATGACACCTCGGGAAATACCTTTCCTAATAATCAATCTTCTCTGGCCAAGGAATGTCCTATCACACTAGCAGTATACCACATAAAACGTTCACCTTATCAGTAATAACAAGGGTGACGAATCCTATCCCTAAACACCTACCTCCATATACCAGTAATATGGAACCACATAGATGAACTTCTCCACCTCGCAATTAGATGGTTCAGTCCATTAGTAAATCGCACACACTAAAACACAAAACAACTATGTCAGTTCAAGTCTAAGGATCAACTGCACTATTATTTGCTATGCCATGTGGTCAGTCATCAGCATCACATTCAGTGCGTTGTTTTCTATCAACCATCCACATGTTTACTAGAGACATCTCCATGTCATATGGCATGTGACTCACTACCCTTACCATCAGTAACTCATACTGATCAAGGTAGTAAACTCTGTGTTAGTCCAAACTCGACTAATTCGAGTCCCCATTCGATTAATTGAAGCACCAGAAATCATTTAAAAAATCTCATTACATATTCTTAATACTTTAAGAATAAGATTCTCAAACAGAAGATATAGGGACTCATTCATATAACAAACTAGAGAGTTTATAAATGAAGATAAACTTGCATTTTTATTAATATATACAAAGAAACAAAAAAAATGTATTTATTACAAGCCCACTAGACATCATTTAAATCTAGCATTAGGGCATACTACACTAACATCATATGCATTGGCACCTAACCTAGGATTGAAACTTGAGCCACTTCTTTAGGAAAAATGATAAAAAAACATAACAGGATACAAAGATGGAAAGGTTATTATAGGCAAGACTAAATTTACTATTAATTAATATATTTAGAGATTCAATATTTCAACTTAATTTTGGGGATGAATTTCTTATTGAGTTATGATGCTAAGATTGATTCTCAAGCCAAGACAGTAAGCTTACAATGGGATGCAAGAATTTGACAAAATTTTGGAGAGAAGGTAACCTTAGAGAAAGAAAGTGGATAACCACCATCAAAATTGTTAAACCACTAGAGAATGAACCCCATGAGTTTTTGACATGTGTCCAAGAAAAGGAAAAGGCAAAGGTAAGACTCGGTAAAGTACGGGCAGTTAATGAGTTATCTGATGTCTTCCCTAAAGACTTACTCAAACTACACCCACATTGAGAGATTGAGTTTCCAATAGAAGCATGCTAGGAACAAGCTATATTTTGATACCCCTATATAAGACAGCTCGAAAATCCCTTAGGGTAAGGCAGATGGTCCTCCGCACATATTCAGGAGTTTGGGTGCTGCAAGGTTGTGGGTTCAAGTTTGGATCCATGAGAGTAGTGTATTATCTGCGTCTATCCAAGGGGCTAGGGCTCGGGTTTCGATTCTGATTTACTCATCTTACCCATTCTACCCATGGTTTATAGGGACAATGTGACGATCCAGGCCAAACGCTACTATGTAACGGGGACCCCTCAATTTTCACGTTACTAAAAAAAAAAAAAAAAAGATGGCTCCAATAAAGCTGCGAGAATTGAAAGGGCAATTACAATACCTACTAGATAAAGGATTCATCTAACTTATTATATCCTCTTGTGGAGCATTGATGTTATTTGTGAAGAAAAATTATGGGAATCTGAGAATGTGTATCCGATAATTGAATAAAGTTAAAATCAAAAATAAATATCCAATCCCTAGAATTGAGGAATTAATTGATCAACTATAAGGTGCTAAGGTCTTTTCTAAGACTAATTTGAGGACATACTATCAAATGAGGATTAAGGTTGAAAACGTGCCTAGAATTGCATTTAGGTCTCACTATAGACATTATGAACATCTGGATTTGGTTAACTAATGCACTTGCAACCTTCACATATTTAATAAATATAGAGTTTTTGAACCCCACCTAGATAGATTTGCAATTGTGTTCATCAATGATATTCTCATATAATCGGTCAACTAAGGACAACACAAACAACATATAATGATTGCATTAGAGACCCTTCAAAGCAAAGAAATTATAGGCCAAATTTTAAAATGTGAGTTTTGGCTATTTTAAGTAGCTTTTCTAAGTCATGTGATATCTGTTGAGGAGATAGTTGCGATCCTTCTATGGTGGAGCTCGTAAAGAAATTGGAAACAAGCCAAGACAATTACTAAGTCTAGCCAGATATTACAATATATATAATATCCATAATTGAATATATAATGTCAAATATTCAACAAAAATATATATAGATAACATATATTACACACACATTAGGATACATAATTGATTAAGTAGAAAATGAATAACAATAAAATAATAAAAACTAATCTTTAAAGTTTGTAGAGTTTTTTAAGAATCCTGTCCATTGTAAATTTTTGTGAATAATACAAAATAATCATTTTATTTTTAAATTTTTCAATGAAAAAGATCCATCGCAAATATTTTTTGAGAAATTAAATATTATTTTTTAAATTTTACGATGAACAAAATCTATAGCAAAATCCAACACAAATTTTGTTAATCGTTAAAAATAACATTTAGTTTCTTAATTTTTGACGGACAAAATTAAACCATTGCAAAAAATTTTAATGATTTAAAAATAATTATTTATTTAAAAAAAAGAATTATTTTACTTTGCCACAAATTCTTCAATCTGGAAACCTATGACAAATTGCAATCAATGCGTGCCCCTCACATAATCCGTCACACTGTATCATCCTTTGACAATGGACCATCTAGATGAGGACTTAAACCAAATACACATACATATATATCAACCAAATTGAGAGGCCACTAGAATCCAAATATATGATCATATGTCTGCCAATATATATATATATAATATATATATGCAGAACATAGCATTTTAGGTGTCTTTGGAATCTTTTGATACATGATCTGCAGGAATCATTCTCTGAATCATTTCGCTAGTTTCAGCCTCAGACATTCGGCCTTCTTTGGTTTGAGATTGGAAGTAGGCCTGGAAGAACTCCTTGTTCTCTTTCTCCAACTCATTCCACACTGCATGGGGAGAATTCCTTATTCAAACCCAAAAAAGGTCATTCCAACAGATGATTAGGGCTTTCTTTATTAATTTTCTCGGCTGAGTTTACTTTCTGCACAAGTTTTCTTTGGTTCTAATTAGGTTGAGTATCTGTGCATGTGCATGAATAGTATGTATAGAGGATTGGAAACGAAACCTGTGGAAGTGATGACTGGATCGATACTTGCATGTTTAGACAGGCTTTCCATGCAATCCTCTTTGCCCATGTGGAAGGTCAGGCACTTCTCTATCAAGTGTTGCACCTGCATACACAGAGAGAGAGAGAGAGAGAGAGAGAGATAATCCAGTTTGTTGTATATATATAACCAGAAACGGTTAACAGTGTTAAAACCCCAGTAGAAAGAACATTAAGTTCATATATGGCCAACGATGAAAAATAAATTTATTGAATGAATTAAAAAAACAACAAATTGAGATACTATACACTCGAATTGAGATCTCTTTCAATTACCATATGTATATACGAATTAGCAGAGGAGTCCCCCATGATGCATACACTACCACTGATCGATCTTAGTTAATGAGACACTATACACAAATTGAGATCAAACGAACTGAGATCCAAAGATCTTGTTGAAGAAGAGTCTGTGCAATAATATGCAGAATGGATCACGATTTATAGGGTAGAGAGGAGGGGAAAGAACAAACTAGAGTCGGAAAGAAAAGAACCAGGGAAGGGGTGGACCAAAGAGTCCACGTGAGGGATAGAAGATAATTGGTGGAGAAGAGATCAGAGGAGACCCTTGTGAATGACCCTGTCTTTACCTGACCAAGAAACAGAAACAAAGAATGACCATGGCTTTGTCTTCTAGGGTATGCTGATTGGCCTGTTCTCCACGTTATGATTCGGGTACCCTTCTAAATAGATAAATGCAAAACAAACAGACACGACACCCTGAATTATAAACCAAATTAACTCCCCAAGAACAAAAGATGTGGAAAAGTAACAATAAAAAAAGATGGTAAATTTAGTATAATTTTTCACGTAATTCAACTTTATTATTAGATAATATGCAAATCTATAATTTGGTATTATATTGATGTGTATATGGACCATCAAAACATAGTCAAATAATTTCAATTGGAGACCTAAAGGGAAATGTTGAGGAAAGGGCAGAGGGAAACCCTAATGGAAAAATTATTTGAGGTAAAATGATCCACTCAATAAACACTCACTAACCCAATCACGAAGCCCACAAGAGACAAGCCTTATAAAGTAAAGCATAAGGGCCAAAAAAAAGTGTCACATGGAAAGGCCTTGGGAGACCTTTTCAGCTACGTAGTCCTCGGGAGAGTCTTGGCAAACTCCTGAAAAAAAGAGTTATGGGAGAGTAATGAGTCCCTCGGAAGAGTTTCCCGCATAAAGATATTAGTGTTAGTACCTTAATGCTAGATTTAGATGGCATCTAGCAATTGTAATTGTGGGACTAATGATGTAATTCTTGCAAATATAATAAAATATGTTTTCATATTTTAAGATTATATCTTCATTCATACCTCTCTAATTTATATATATGAATGAGTGTCTAAATTTCCTGATAAAGCTCTTATTCTTAAATGTTAAGAATATGTGACAAGAATCTTTGGATTAAAGATTTCTTAAAGTTATTTCCAATGTTTAGACTTCTCAGATGAGGACTATAATTAGTCAATTATGAACTAACACATGGATTACTACATTTGATTAGTATGAGATACTAATGATAAAGGATAGTGAGTCACATGCTATAATCCATGAGATAGATATAATAGACATGTGAGTAGATGTTAGTGGAACATCTCCTAAATGTGACACAAGTGATAGATCACATGGCTTAGAGAATTTATGATCTGTCACTAGCTTTGATTGTGTAGTTGGTCCTTAGACCGGAGACAACACAATTGTCTTGTATGTTGTTGCCTGAGATTTGCCATTGCTAAGAACCATCTGGTTACCAGATGGGAGATGCATTGTGTGGTCTTTGTGAAGTAACATATGGAGGCAGGTGATTGCTAATGAGATCTGTTGACCTCTAGCATGAGGTGAACATCCTGTTATTGCCCAAAATACAACAATTAGAATTTTTCAGAGTCGGAGGTCTACAGATGTCGATAGGGGATGCGATCGATGCTCGGCTACTGAAATAGAGGCTTTTCGAAGGGTCTTCCCAAAGTATCCTCCCAAGGGGTCTTCCTGTAATACCCGGGACATCCTTAAGGGTATAAATGGTATTCTATGAAGGGTATAAGTGAAATTTTCGAAAGAATGATGTTGTAGGGTACACTATTGTAGTTTTAAGAAACCAAATCGATCGAAGGGAATATCCCAAACCCTAGATAGTCAAGGAAAATGGAATAGTATTGACAAGTAATATGAGGCATGATTTTAGGTATCAAAAGAAATTGGATCAGGAACAGTTTTCGGTTCACCTATCGATCGGGCTGAAAAATCGAATCGACGTAGGGAACTTTCGAAAAGTCAACGGAACATTTTAAGGACCCAGATTTTACATATGAAACAACCCTTGAGCGATTTCAGGTTGAAATGAAGGGATTTATGGTCAAAACGATCAACTGGGGCAAAGTATAATTTTCTAATTTTGCCCGAGAGAGGTTAAAAGGATAATTTTTTAAGAATTTTGACGATGAAATGAAGAGTATAAAACTTGTGGGCCTTAGTGGTATTGTTAGAAAGATCGGGGGTTCTATGGAAAGGCGCCAAAATGGCATTGGAAGAAACTAGGGGGCCAAAGTGTAATAAATGAAAGTCTGGTGCAAATACAGAAAATGGTTGCCTCCTTCCACCGCACGTGGCCACCGTTTCTAGTGATGGGATGGCCGAGGGATAGTTAAGGAAGGTGGTATACAGCGTGGGGATGTGTTGGGCAGTGGCCATTGGCCGAAAATAGTCGAGATGTGATCGGATTTTATGGCCAAATTGACCAGAAATCTGGTCGAGCATTTCGAGGGATTTTGTGGATGATTTAGGGCTATTCAAGCCACTTAGTGGCTAGATCTAGGCCTTGGGGGTTAAGTAAGCTCGGGATTTGGCAGTTAGTGAAGGGATTTGGCCTATAAATATAAGCAAAGTGGCCGACGATTTTTATAAATTGAAGCCTCAAATCAGAGGACTTATAGGTGGAATCAAGCAATAGGGTTAGAGGACTTTTATTCTTTGAGTTGTGGGGAGCATTTTTGGAGATTTTGAGAGCATTTTGGTGTACATTTGAAGCTATTTCGAGCTTCACCGGAAACGCGAGGCAGACCACCACGTTGCACCTGCAACTGCCCATTTAGGGCATTTTTCGGTGGCCTTTCGGCCGGAAAGTTGTACCATCGTGATCGACTAGGTGAGGGCTTCAAAGGGGTGTACTCAAATTTGGAATCGGAGCCGTCGCCGGCGGCCAGACTTGAGGAAGAATGTGTTACGTGATCTGCATGTGCCACACTCCACGTGCAAACACGCGTAGGGAGCGTGAGGGCCCGTGACACAGAGGCAATTCTGGTATTTTGTTCCAGTATTTTTCTTAAATTATTTTAGGATTTATTGTGTTGAAAAATTTGAGAAAAAGTTTGAGGAGATAATTATTTTTGAATTATCAAGGTGAAAATTGGAAGAAAAATAGAGGAAATTATGGAAAATTAAGGAAAAATAGATTTTAATTCTCCTTTAATTAAATATGGTGTTTGTGATTTGGAATACAAATCGAGGCAGTGCACGAGGATCGAGGCAATCCGAATACGTTCGAGGTGAGTGTTATACTGAAAAACTTAGTTTTAACTCGTGAGTAGTTTACTCAAAACTTGATTTGCTGTGGGTGCTTCTATCCTAAAAACTAGGTGTTTGTTCTATCTAAATGTGTTGTGATTTTATGCAAAATGATTTTGTTGCATGCAAACGGTAACTGGTGATGGTTGGTTTTATGAGGCATGTTCGTCCCTAAATGTTTTGTACTAGTGCATTGCATTTTATAAAATGTTATTTATATGATGAATTGAGTTGTGATATGTGGCATTGTCATGCGTTTTGTGATTGTTCATATGGAATGTCAACCTAAAATGTTGTCTAGATAGTGTAGCTATAATTCTCCAAGGGTATGACGGAATAATAGGGGTATCTTGTGCTGGTGTGCAAGTCGGGATAGCCATCTTAGTTTCCATGCCAGGCTGTTTGGTCAGGAGAGTTACACTAGGATGACTAGGTGGTCCATATGGGATTTGAGTTGGGATTGGGTAGTGGTTCCTGGATGCTTCTGAGTGGGAACATAACCCTGACGTAAATATGGTGAGTCGGGTTCCTACATTGATGTAACCCTCCTAGGCCAAGAGTTGGTAATGATTATTCCCGAGATGTTGGGGAGATACGTTGACCTTGCCCCTCTTAAGCTAGAACCGCGTCGTATCGATGAGTCGATATGGTGGCATGGCTTTTAGAAAGATTGCTCTTTCCTTGTGGTAAGGTTAAGCGCTGTGGCGTTTCTCTTGGGCTAGGGCTTGCCGGGTTATGTTGGTTTATTTCATGTCTTGCTTTCATTCATGAAAATGTGTCTTGAACTCTCACTTAGATGATTCATCATCTAATATAGACTTTATCCTTGGAATATTCAAACGTTCCAGGTGAAAGCAGCGGTGCGAAAGGGAAAGGGATTACCGAGAAGTGATGGCGATTAATTAGTGGATAGTATATAGTATGTCATTTTCAATTATGTGATTTATTTTGATGACGTCATGTAAATGTTGGTTTGGCTTTATACTATGAATAAAGTGGTTTCGATTATGTCTATTGAGGTTTCAATCTAACTTCCGCATTTGGGGTGATTTACCTCTCTTAGTTTATTAATGATTATAAGTTGATATACTGAAAAGGTGTAACGAGATCTTCGAGGAACGGTTTTTGTGTTGAGTTTCTGTTGGAAAAAAAATATATTCACAGAATCTTATGTTATCTAATGCCCTGAGAGAGCGAGGTGTTACACTTCCTGTAGGACGCTTCCGAAGGATTCTTCCAAAGTGTTCTTTCCTAGAGAATGAAGGCACACAAGATACGGTATTTCCCAAGGAACAAACAAGGTCTTCTGAAGGAACTTGATCTCCTCTCGCAAGTTGTCTTCACCTGCAAGCTGTCTTTCCAAAGAAACAGGTTCGATGTTTCCAAAGGAGCTGTAAAAGGAAAACAAGGGTTAGAAGGCTCGCGGGGTTTTCTTCTCGCGAAGACCCTCAGATGCTTAAGTCAGTAACGAAAGGAAAATAATCTTGTAGAAAGGAAAGTAAGCTAAATTTTGAAAGAAAGATGGAAGTGGTATACCAATGTCGTGATCCCTTTCTGAGAACTATAGCTGGGCTTTTATAGGGCTCAAGCCTTAAGGATGGTCGTGGGGGACACATGTCGCTGATCCAAAGGGACACATTGCCTTGAAGTGCTTTATTTCAGAAAGACCGAATGGTTGTTTTTGAAGGCTCCTCCCGAAGCCTTCCTTCCGAAGAAGGCTGCTGCTCACAAATGGGAGGCGGATGCCTTGTTGCACAAGGAGGCGTCCAAAGGCTCCTTCCGATTAAGCCTTCCAAAGAGTCCCTCTAAAGTAGGCAGTTGTTCACGATAGTAAGGTTGCTGCTTTGTCATGCGAGGGGACTTCTGAAGCTTCCTTTTGAAGATTCCTTTGGAAACTTCCTTCCGAAGACATATTCGTTCTCATCTTACCATGTTTCCTTTTTTCGATTATTGGGGGTACAACGCATCCTATGTGATCAGTAGTGGTTGTCATTGCTCAAACCCCTGGCCTGGGTGCACATGATTGGAAACGTGTTTTCAATGTCGGAAGGAGTTATGATGTATCATCTAATCACACCACGCTAGATCTTTGAATAGCTATCGAGTTAGTGAGTTTGATCTGTCCATGACTCTCACTCGATCGGGATGTTAGTTGATGAAGGGATTATAGTACATGAGAATCAGAAGCCCAAATAGATTTTCTTTGAAGTATGACTTCATTACTGGTAGGATCGCCCTGACATAATGCTAGTTGTTACTCAGAGTCTTTCGAGGTACATCAACGAGTTGGAGAGATCCTCGTTGTAGACCAAAGTGTCTAGTCGGTGTCAAAGTGTTTGACGTGTCTCGATTGCTACTTAATAGTGAACCTAGAAGGTCACACTCATATCCGGGTGTAGCGGTTAACTAAGTGATGAAAGTTGTAATTATCATTAAGAGTTAATGATGACACCATTAGGAGTTAACAGATAGGGTTCAATGATTAAATTAATAAGGAACAATTGTCAAGAGTTAACAGGTATGTCGTTAAGAGTTAACGGAGGCCTCAGTTTCATCATGAGATGATGAAAGGGTTATTAAGAGTTAATGGCGGGCTAGATGCAATTTACAGAAAGTTATTTTAAAGGGACAGAACCAGTCGACCAGCCTTATAAGCAGTTGATCGGATCAAGGCCAAAATCGATCGACAGGTTGAGAACTGGTTGATTGGCTCTTGCCAAACGATTGACTGTTCCTTTAGAACGATCAACCATTTCTATTGTAAAGGGTCTTGATTCGCATGACCGTTTTGTCATTTCTGTAACGAATTCGTATGGACACTTGGTGGAAGATGATGATGGCGAGAACAACATGCCTGGGGGAAGCCTCTTTCTTCTCAGCCTTATCTCCTCTCTCTCTCTCTCTCCTAGTAGTTTATCCGATTGGGGTTAATTTACAGGCACCTAGGGTTTCTCAAGAGGGATATATAAGTTGTAATGAAGAAGAAGGAAAATGGCTCTATTGTGTGCAATTGTTGCCCTCCTTTCTCAGCCATTATAGTTCTTCTTCTTCTAGAGCTTAGAAACTAATTCCTCCATTGCTCCCATTTGCTTCTCTATTTTCTTGTTGCTATAGTAGCTACTTCAATCCAATACTGTGACTATTGGAATTTGGAGAATACGTCTTGAACCCAATATCAATTTACATCTCCCACACTCAATTTGGCTATCACATAGATTGAGTTATGGGATTCATCCACTTCTAGGAGCATGGACCGACTAGGGCCTTCATAATTTTTAAGGTCAGATTAGTCATCCAAAGGTGTGTTTGGGAGCTACTCGGGAACAAGCCTTTGTTTCCATAAAGAGGATTCCAGCCTCTACATCAGCTTTGAAACCACTAGTAAGGTATTTATTCTCACCTCCTATGGCATGGTTTGATTTGTTATGCATATGGTCATTTGATAACGAGTTTTGCAAAGTGATTCTCGCTTTTATTTTTGCTATGTTTTATGTTTATTTTCAAAAAAGTTTTGAAAATAGTGAAAACCCTTGCATGATACACCAAATGTTGGTGTTTCTCTTCAAAAGAAAAAGCTAACACTTGGTGGATCATGCAAGGAATGAGACAGGTTTTAAAAAAATTTTCAAAAAACACAACATACAAGCAGCAAAAGCATAAAGAAAGACCCTTGCAAGACTCGGTATATAGCAACCATATGCATATAAAACACATCCAACCATAGGAGGCTAGGTATCGTATACCTCAATGGATGAAAAAGCTACCAATTGTTTGGTGTGTCTTTGACCTAAATCTCTCATGAATAGCCTCGAACAACTCCTAAACCTTGCTTACTTAGATGACCAGTCCTTCCTCACAAGTGTAAGGCACTAAGTCAGTCCACGCCTAAGCTGCACTAGAACCCTTCGTCGAATATGTGCTTGTTTATCTCAATGAAAGTGAAACAAGGTTGTGGGTTTGCTCTTTTGGATGGAAATTGGTTATCTCAAGACTAAGGGTCAACAAAAAGAACGAGAGAGCAAGGAGAATATGGTAGATGGTTTCTGGAGCAAGAAGAAGGAGAAAAACAAGGGGAAGAAGAAAAAGCTCTGGTTGATAGCTTGTGTGAGAGAACGATTCTCTCTTTTCTCTTCCTTTTAATCTCCTTCCCATCTTTCCTCATTTAATGCTCTGCAAAAAGCATAATTAAAGTAGCAACATAGTATTAAATACTCTGTTGTTGAAAGTAACAAAAAACAGAAGTATACAGATGAAATCCCACTCACAAGACTGTTGATCATTGTAGGAACCGGTTAACCATTTTTGGCCCACTTGAGCAAAAAGGTCAACCACCCAAAAGAAATGGTCGACTCTTTTGTGCCTTCCATTCCAACTTTTGGTTTATTACTTCAAGACCCGCCATTAACTCTTAATAATCGTTCTAGTACCAACTCTTAATGGAAGCAAGACCTCTTGTTAACTCTTAACGAAATGTCCATTAACTCTTAACAATTCCCATTAACTCTTAATAGCCTCCCACTGTCAACTCTTAACAGTCCGTTGATTTCATTTGTTAATTCTTAATAACATCCATCATCATTAACTCTTTAATGATGAAGAACAAATTAACAATGATGGATCACTAATCCAATGCATTACCTAATATGCATGTGATCTTCTACGTTCACAACCATACAACAATCAGGACACATCAAATTTTTTTACGCCAATCGAACACTTCAATCTACTATCAAGATCTCTCCATCTTCTCAAAGCACCCTAAAAGGTCCTGAGTGTCATCTAGCATAGATTGAGGATGATCCTAATGCCAATGAAGTCGATACTTCTTGTAAACCTATCTAAGCTTTTGATTATTGTGTACTATAATCCTTTCACTGACTAACATCCTGACCGAGTGAAAGCCATGGATTGATTAAACTCACAATACTAGGTAACTATGCCAAGATCTAATGTGGTGTGATTGAGATGATACATCAAAACTCCTTTTGATATTGGAAACTCCTTTACAATCATACACACCCTAGCCAAGTTTAGACAATCACAAACCAACTATGATCTCATAGGATGCTCACCTCACGCCAAAGGTCGATGGATTCCATCAGCAACCACCTATCTCTATACACTATTGCACAGAGACCACACAGAGAGCATTCCCACCTCTCACTCTGGATGGTTCTACTTAACAACAAATCTCCGATACCAACATACAAGATAGTTGTGTTGCCTTTAGTATGAGGACTAGTTACATAATTGAAAACAAGTAACAAATCATTAATCCTCTCAACCATGTAATCTATTACAAGTGTCACATTCAATTAACATTTACCTGCATGTCTACCATCTACATCTCATGTGACTCACCATCCATTATCATTAGCATCTCATATTAATCAATGGTAGTAGCCTATGTGTCAATCTGTAATCGATTAATCATATTCCCCCTTTAAAAAATATAAAGACCAGGAATCATTTTAAGAAATTTATCAACTAAAGATCTTTGTTACATATTTTTAACAATTTAAAAATAAGATCTTTATTAGCATATCTGGGGATTCATTCGTATAAAAAAATGAGAGTTATGAATGAAGATATGACCATTTATTAATTTGCAAGAACATATCATTAGTCCCTATTGCACATACTAGATGTCATTTAAATCTAGCATTAGGGCATTAACACTAACAATCTCCCACTTACACTAATGCTAAGTTACAAGCTATTATTGCATTGTTGTCTGGTATCTAATATCCATCTTCTCAAGATGGCAATCCAGCTGTGCATGTGTTAGTGCTTTAGACTATGGGTCCACGACATTCTACAATAACTCAATCTTCTCCAGTTACACGTCTCTACATGCCACAATCTCTCTAATGAGGTGGAAGTGATGTCAATATGTTTGGACTTCTGTTGAGACCTAGGTTTCTTGGCCTGTGCAACAACTCTATTGTTATCGCAATAAGAAGGTATCGACAACTCAACAACGGAACGACTTTGAGTTTAGCAATGAACTTCTTCATCCAGATAGCTTCTTTTGCAACAACATATTCAACTTCCATGCTGTAATCTGTAGTTATTTCCTACTTAGAACTCTTCCAGCTAACTGCTCCACCATTACAAACAAACATGAACCCTGATGTAGACTTTATATCATCAATATCAGACTAGAAGTTTGAATTTGTGAACCTGGCTATGTAGCTTATTATCATTTCTTGGAGTCGATATCTGATATCATTTCTTCATAGGTAGTAGGATCAACTAATTGACCATCATCTCCATATAAAAACACTTCCTATATTGTTTTGGTGGATAAGATACTCTATTTAGCCCATGAAGTTCTAGTGGGATGACATTAGATGGACTGACTACCTCAATATCAGCTTCTTGACTAGGTTGGATTTGTAACTCTGAGGACACTTCCTCAAATTCTACTTTTATTCCCACACCACCTTCCTAAATAAGTTATTTTTCCAAGAATATGGCATCTTTAGCAATCAATACTCTTTGATCATTGGGAAAGTATAAATAGTACTCGTAACAATTATTAGGATACCTCATAAATCTGCACTGTAACATCTTACTTAAGTCCTTTGTAAGATCAGGACTCAAGTATTCACCACCTCGATTTTATTAAAGTACTTTGATACTCTTTCTTGTTTGGTTCTCTACTTTTGCCTTAAACTCTTTGAACTTTCAAAGGCCTCAACCTGTACTTCATTAAGTACACATAACCATACCTCAAAAGGATAACGATAAAGGTACCTACCAGCAACAACTGAATGAAGACATGGTAATTGATCAAGATCCCACTTACGACAACTGAATGTCTTCGCAGCAGTGTCAATGATCCCATCGCCTTCCTTGGCATGTTTCACGAGGAACTTGTTCCTGTGTATTATAGGAACTACGCTACATTCTCAATCTAATGTTTTGTTATAGGCAAAGTTGACATTTGCCATTGCAACAGAGCTAATCTTAGTTTCTAGTCTGACAGCAGTAGCACATCTGTCGCTGAACTATTTCTGAAACATATGTCTCAGAAATTCATGTGCACTCGTTATAGGCAACAGTCCTGCTTTCATCATGCATTTATTGAGAGACTCGGCAATATTGGTGGTCATCATGGAATATCTTCTTCTCAGACAATATACACATGACCACTTTTCCATTCTTGCTTCCACTAATGTCAGATGCGCCTGAGGATGCATAGACAGTATTTCTGTTAAGTATGTATCACACTCTACTTGGGTATAGTTATATGTTGCACGGTAAAATGCCTCCATCACATCCTTTCACTGTCTACATCATTTCTTCAAGTTTTGCTTAAGGTGGAAGAAACAAAATACATGTGGGATATTGGGGAAGATAAGACTCATCGCATTTGCAATGCTTTGGTGTCGATCAGATACGATGATCAAATCCTTCGGCACGCTGATGGCCTCTCTCAATTTTCTCAAAAACTAAATCCGATCTATCAGACTCACCATCTCCAAATCCAAAAGCGGTAGAGTAAATCATTTCCTCCCCATCTTTACAAGTGGCAACAAAAATCACCCATTTGTATTTACCTTTCAAGTAGGCGGCATCAACGGCAACAATTAGTCTTATGTAAGACCGAAAACCCTGAAGGGAAGCTCCAAGCACAAAAATGAATATAAGAAATGATTATTTTAATCTGTTTCTATTGCCATGATACTATCGGGATTTGTTTCTTTCAACATGTGAAAATATGAGGGTAGCTGCTGAAATGACTCATCTGCATTACCGCAAGCGAGTCTCTTTGCATGTTGTAAAGACCTCCAAGCCTTAATGTACATGATCTGCACACCATGTTGCTCCAACAACTCCCCAATTAGCATTCTAGCTGTATATTCACCAATTGCCACTCGTTCTGAGAACAAACTCCCTATGACAATAGCCTTCACACTTTGAAAATGTGAATCATAGACATCCGAAGTACATGTGTGATCCGGGATAAACTTCACCACATGCCAAAAAGTACAACCAAGTCTGTATCTTGCATGAAGCAGAAACTTGCAGTTCAGATCTTTGCAATTGACCTCAAATCGAATAGTGCATGAACGTTTGATTCGATAGTCCATTTTCACATTAACATAATATTGTCCAAAGGCCAAAATCAGTTCCTGTTTACTTTTAAATAGTGTGAATTGGTAAAAAAAATATCACCATGGTAGGGAATCAACACTTCAGGTCGCATTGCCTCAATTGTATAATTTTCTACACCAGGAACAACCCAATTTCCATGTAGCAGGTTGTCCTCAAATTGTGAACCTAAAAATCTTACTTCTGGGTACTCCAAACTGGCTCCTCCTTCATCACCATCACCACTGTCATCACCACTACTATCATCTGTTTCATTATCACCGTCATCATCCATGTGTGCAGCGTCATCTAACAAACCAGTCGTACCATATGTACCAAAATTATCATTCCACATTAGACTACGTGTTGATGTAAATGAAATGTCAACACCTGCATCTTGATTACCACCACAAACTCCAACATCTTTACAAATCATATCAACATAAATCACTTTATATCTGTCTCTTTTGCACATAACAAACTTGACACTATAGTCGTCATCGATAAGAAACTTAGTAGTTGAAAGATTGCCCGATGGTTCGCTTAAAAAATGAATGTTGATGTCATACATTGTTTTATCAATTCCCGTCACCATGTAAACAATATCAGTCAATTGACTAAAAGTCACATTCTTGTTGGCCATCATACACTTCTTATTACCCCCAATATACTTATCATCATAATTCCATTTCTCGTTCCACATGATGACCAACGACCTTTATCCATTGCTACAAAATTCAAAGCAAGAAGTTAGGCTATTAAACTCGAATACCCCAATTCTTTTTAACTATTAGTAATCATAAAAGGATTATTTGTTTTTTTAGATTTGTACAATTCAAATGATTTTTGACTTAAACTACAATCTCATTATTAATTCTAATTATTTAGTTTATGTAGTTATGTAGTTTCTGAAAAAAAAAAAAATCACTCTTAGAAATTTTAAAAATTTTATGAAAATCTTATTAAATAATGTATTAAATATTTTAAACTATTTTACTAAATAAATAAAAATAATGCTCCCTGATGGTCACAAAACCCGTGTTTTGTGGGCCACGAAACCTAGAATTGGGTTTCGTGGGCAATGAAACCCAATACCGGGGGCCATGAAACCCGATACCGAGTTTGGTGGCCCATGAAACCCGGTATCAAGTTTTGTCTCCCACGAAAACCGTTAACGGGTTTTGCGGCCCACTAAACCTGGTACCGGGATTTATGACCCATGAAACCCGATTACGTTGTGCAGATCCAAAAAATTTTTTCTTCCACACAAATCATTTCAAATCTAGAATAATAGACTAACCATATGTTTTTTACTCACAATCACAATCATTGTATACAACTTAATAAGCAATGTAAACATAAAAATAATTAAAAACCGAAATAAAAATCATAATCGATACCATGAGATTGAGAATGCTTGTTGGAGAGGAAAAATGGTGAAACTTGGTGAGTTCGGCTTCAATGAAGTCCTAACTGTGATTGATGAAGAATATTGAATGACCCAAGCAGCAAAATATTGAATGTAGGAAGAATGGTTGAGTTTGGATGCTTTTAGCAATGGAGAAGAAAGTAAGAGCATGAATGTTGGAAGATGAGAGAGATGAAAGGTAAAGTGAAAGAGACAATGGTATTTTCATAAATGAAGATGAGAGCAATGTGAGCTTTCCAATTTAAAATCTCATTAAGGGTATTTTGGGCATCTCACATAAAAGTGGCTATAGAATGCAATTAGTTTGTTTGATTTGTACAAAAACAGTTTTTTACTAGAAAGTAATTAAAAACAATTTTATAAATTTCTTTTGGGTTAATTATGAATTTCTCCCTAAAGTTTTATCATATAAACAATTATGATAAATCAAAACAGATAAAAGATGAAACCTAATCTAAGGCTTATTTTTAAAGTCAAAATAGAAACATATCCCTATCAAATGTGATGTATCTCTTTTGGTAGTTTATTGGATGTTATTTTCTGTGTGTGAATACAGTCGGGCATTTTCAGCTGGCTGCCACTGAGAATGGTAGTGCAGAGGGAGAATATGAACATATTACACGTATTAAAACAATTTCAGAAATCAGTGATTTCTTTCTCTTTTGGATAGCTACTGATTAGTATGTAAATCGTACAGGTGGGATTTGTTTAATGGGAATCTCTGTTCCTCACCTTTGTTGCTTCCCTTAATTTTCTACGAAAAGGAGACCACATCATGTGCTTAGACATATAGCTGGGGTTCTCTGTGTCTGTTTCTTTTCCACATCTGTCACTTCCTTAAATTTCAAAATTGGGAGTAGGGAATGGTTAATAATACATATTTAAAGATTAACTTCATTGCTTCAAGTTTAGGGAAAATGAGGCTTTTTGGTAACAGGATTTGGCAATTATACCACATTTAACTAGATTTGAACAGAACGGTGAACTGAAGATGAAGATCAACAAAGTATGAACATGGAAGAGGAAGACGAAGAAAGAAGAAGAAAAAATGGCTAATGCCTATCGTCTTCTCCAAACCAAAGCCATGTGAGACGCTTTCCCCGTAATCTCTCTCTTTCCACTCTTGATCATTCTATTCATAGCGTGCGAGTTTAGGAGTGTGTGAACTTGTTTTTTGGGTGATAGAAGAAGCAGAGGAAACAGATGGAGACCAAGAAATAGGCTTTCATATGGACACTGCTTAACTAATCTGAGTGATATCATCCTCCCCAACGCACGACACTGCTTTGTTTACTGCTCTGTTAGCTTAGTTCTTTTGGCATACGAGAGAGACTGATTTGCTCACTTTGTACCTCCATTGCCATGTACTGTGGTTGCTATTTGTGGTTACTTCTTTCTGGCTAGTGAAGCTGCTTAATTTAGAGAAACCCCAAAGTCATTTCTACCATAAACCTCTGGCTGTCCACTAAAATTGCTCACAAAAAACTTGATCAATGTCTTAAGCGTTTCTGTTGTCTCTTTGTAAATTGGTTTAGTACCAATTGAGATTAGCAAAGTGCTTCATTTTGTAAAATCACTCTTCTTCATTATTTATGGGTTTATCTATATGTTCTAATTCTTCCTGCTTTATCTCGTAAGAAAATTTTGTTGAAAAAAGACCAGCAAGGTGAGCAGTGTGATAGGGCCCCTGTTCGTCACACCTACCAGTGTTGTAAGTTGAAAGGTGACGCAGGAGCAGCTAAGTCAAAAAACACAAGGGCAGAAGAGCCACATTCAGTTGGGGCCAACTCACGTGGCTGCAAAACACTAAGGAATCCATATAAAAGGCAGGGAAAAGGGAGAGAAATTGAGCTGGAGAATTCAGGAGTTGTGAGAGAGAAGGCCCTCTCCATCGAATAGGTCAATATTTGTTTCTTTTTTGTTCGTTCATAGCTTTGTAATCGGAGATTCCTATAGTTTTGATTGTGCGATTCTATCATTTTTGTGAGAATTCTATCACAGTGCTAGATCAACCCAGAGTTCCAATGTTAAAACTTAATAAGGGAAGACATTACGTTAGGCAATCTTGACAAAAACAATTAAGAGTTCTTAAACCATTGTAGTGACAATACCTTCAGCATCCTTCTCAACCAGCACGTGGGTATTACCTTTTTGTCACCCCTCTTTTAGCGAGTACTATGATAGGTTGTGGACTCCAAGCCAAAACTTAAGAGAGACAAAATTCATCATCCGGTAAACATAATCATTAAAACCAACATAACCAACATTAATATATATATATATATATAAACTTTAGTCTCAAGATTACATGGATAGCAATATTACAAGACGAATATTCTAAATACTCTAGTAGTCCTCCAATCCAAGTCCATTCCTAAGCATCTGAAACATATTTGGTGGTGGGGTGAGCTTGACAACTCACCAAGGGCCATCTACATATTATAGTTCATATCCAACAAATATTTTCTTATTTCTAAACAATTAATCATTTTCCAAAGGGTGGTGATATTAACACACCCAACACGATAATAGCTGGTGGATCCACAATATACAAGGGGGCCACAGGATCATGTGGGTCCTATTCCACTGCTACCAGATGGAGCTAGTCCCTTGATCATGCCTGGGTCCTATCCATAGGAATTAACTTTTCAAAATATACTTACCGCAAAATAGCCATTCACCAAAATCCACCACCCACCATTATCCACGTCAATATGCATTGGTAGGATGCCCCACTTCCCTTGCATGAACCTGATTCTGACTGCGATTTCTAATTCAACGATAAGGGTGATGCCATCAGCTACCCCAATGACGTCGAAGCAAGAAAGAGTTTCTTAACGACGGACAAAGATGATGATGAAGAGGCGGTTGCATACAAGGACAAAGGGATTGACGTCAAGGAATAGCAATTCATAGCTAAATTCTATGATCAAATGAAGCTCCAAAGACATACAATTCAATGAAGCCTTCCGTAAATGCACGTGTTGTTCATCGCCGATCGCTCCTTTCCTTTTTGCTTAACTTACCATCTTATGTAAATTGTGATGTTTTCATTTCTGAAACCAGATATATTGTTTTGGCAAGGAGGCAGCTTGGTCATTTGTGTAAACGCCACAGGTTTTGCTGAATGGAAAGTTGAGTGTTCAAGCTTCTTCAATATAGAGTACAAAGCAAGTGAATCTGTTTATGTTTTTTTTTTTTTGGAACAAATGAAGGTGAATCCAATCCTTTTACGGTGGAATGAGATGGATTGGAGATACATGAAACCGAATGAATATATTTGAGTTTCAGAAACAGCGATGCATTGTGTTTTTCCCTTTTCTTTTCTTCATTTTTTGCGCCATGTGAGTTTTGCATCTAGCTTTCCCGGCCAAGTACTGGCATGTGAGAAGCTAAAGCCGAAGGATGATACATATGCCCAACTCACATGATCAGGTCAAAAGATCTGGTGAAGTACTTAGGAAAATTTACCCCAACCATCATAATCCTGAGAAGCAAGTTCTTATCTCTATGATGCATGCTTATCTGACAGGATTTTGTTGGCATAGATTCGTAGGATTATTAACATCACTTTCATTGGAATTATAGTTATGGTTTTGCTTCCAAGGTGTAACATCCCGCATCGAGTGGTAGGAAGGACTGGAACAACTTACCCTAATGGGTCTACGCGAACTTCATAGGGGGTCATCCATCTTTGAGCTTCCCCAACTCAAGCACGCTTAACCCCAGAGTTCTTTGTCTACATTCAGTCCAAAAGGTATCTAGCTGGTATTGTTTTCTTCCTTATTTATCCTCGATGTATACTACCTTTCTCTGAGCACTTGGGGTATTACATTCTCTCCCCTTTGAGCACATGACGTCCTTGTCATACGACCTTACAACTGGTCCCAGAGCTTCTCCCCTTTAGAGGCTGCCATCCTAGAAGCCTGCCAGGAGCCGTTCCTTGATCAGGTCTCGTGCCCTAGCGCTTCTCCCCGCCCTCATTGGACTGCCTTCTCCAAGGGTTGGCTCTGATACCACTTGTAACATCCCACATCGAGCGATAAGAAGGACATGAACAACTTACCCTAATGACCCTACGCGAACTTCCTAGGGGGTCACCCATTCTTGAGCTTCCCTAGCTCAAGCACACTTAACCCCAGAGTTCCTTGCCTACATTCAGCCTAAAAAGTATCTGACTGGTGTTGTTTCCTTCCTTACTTATCCTCAATATATACTACCCTTTTCTAGGCTCTCGAGATATTACACAAGGTATAGGAATAGTCACTCTGGATTATCATTTCCTGGTGTTTCTGTGTTGGAAACTAACTTTTTCATCCACTTGCTGCCAGGTTTATAGAGGGCTGAGCTTCGGTTCAGAGCAAGGAACATGACATAAAGCGTGGAAGATGTTACAAATTTGGACAAGGAAAATTCTATGTGAAAGATGTTACAGTGCTGAAGGATATTGGAACAGAGTATTCTAGCATCTATAGCCACCAAATTCAAGAGTCTAAAACGGTTTGTCTTAGCCATTTTATAGAGCTCAACATAACTTTAATGGAGTTGCTTACTGTGGTCAGTATATGAAATATTTGTAGTCCAGAGGTAGAATCTGTAGGACTAGAAGTAGAATGATATATGAAAATCTTTGATTTCTTGAAGATTGATCCAATTGTCTAAACTCAACCGGTTCACTGCTGGTTTGAACTAAGGGATTGGGACATTGGTGCTACCCTTTATCTTATAGGTAATTTTAGCTAATTAAGCCGGCAGTGGTGAGGAAGAAGTCACAGTCGATGGGTTTTGGTGCCTCCTGTTAGGGATATAGAGAGAATATATATAAAAACTTCACTAGAATGATCCGACTAATACAGAAATAACCCACTCGATACAAGGATATCAATTCAAACCCGTTACAGTACAAGAAACGTAAATTATATACTTGACCACTATTATAACAGTTGATATAGACAACTGCAAAAGCTTATAACCAGCAACAACAAATGAACAATGACAGAGGTTACCAGACCAAAACAGCAACACAGAGACGACGGTTGAATAGCAACGCTTGCAATTGGAGTGTGGAGGAGACAGGAACAAAAGCAGGTCGAGTCGCGCTTTGCACTGTCCTGAAGACAGTTAGCGCCCTGCACCGGCGGCAAGCAGACTACGGCGACTGTCTCAGCAGGATGAAACGACCTCTCCGGTGAACGGCAGCCACGAACGACCGGAGCTAGCAGAACTCAAGACGGGCTTGCTCTTAGTGATAGAAAAACTAGAGAAAAATAAGCTCTTCCAAAGCTCAAAGAAGAAAACTCTATGTGAGAGACAAACTTGAGAAGAGAGAACAACTTGAGAGCTTGTGAAGAAAATGAAAACTTCACACCCATATATATAGGCATCCACCAAACTTGGAGACCAAGCCAATTTAAAAGAACTTGGGGGCCAAGTTGTTCTAGAACATCTTGGGGACCAAGCCAGAAAAGAAAATAAAATTAAAAATAAAACCGCACACACACACATCCAACAATCCCCCACATGAGTGTGTGTGCTCGAAAAAAAAAAATTATACAAAATGACACGGATTCACTGAGAGCAAACAGACAAGTTATGCATCAACAAGGTGTCTTTTGGACTTGAACCTTCCTTAGTGAATATCTATCGAATTTACCGAAGAAATAGTGAGACTAGCTCTTGAACTATCCTTCTGAAGGTAAATCGAGACAATAGACATCACACACAACATGTCTTAACCCACTGAGTTCTATACGATTGTGTCCATTTTGGTCCTGAACAACATCCTGGGTTTCATGAGAGCTCTAGAGAACCCAAGCCATTGAACAGTTCTCATAGAAGCGACCCCACTTCTACTCTCATATAGGAAAGCATTGACTAAGAGTACCTGTCACTACTCCTCTTATATCAAGATGTCAACCTTCCCTTTAACATCGACAGGACACACTCTTCAATTTTTGAGACATGGGGAGAAACTAAAAGTTTCATAGTGTGTCAACTATGACTTATTCCAGCCAGTTGGCCAATTTAACCTAGATCTTGGGATCTCCAGTCAACTAGGTTTGGTTACCACCGGAAAAGTCATTTTAAAGGCTTTAACCCCATTCCCTTCGATATAAATTTGACTTGCTCACGAGTCACTCCTTTTGTCAAAGGATCAGCTAGATTTTCTTTTGACTTCACATAGTTAATGGAAATTATTCCATTTGTAAGCAACTCTCTAACAGTGTTATGCCTACGCCTAATGTGTCTTGACTTCCCATTGTAGACACTATTCTTAGCTCTCATTGAGGCAGCTAAGTTGTCACAGTATATGCAAATGGCGTTAACAGGCTTTGGCCATAATGGAATGTCTTCGAGGAAATGGCGAAACCACTCAGCTTCTTCGCCTGCTTTGTCTAGAGCTATAAACTCTGACTCCATGGTTGACCGTGCTATACACGTCTGCTTTGAAGACTTCCACGACACAGCAGCACCACCTAGGGTGAACACATACCCACTGGTTGATTTAGTCTCTAAGCTATCAGAGATCCAATTAGCATCACTAAATCCTTCCAGTACATGTGGATATTTTGTATAGTGCAATCCATAGTCCAGGGTGTACTTCAAGTACCTAAGTACCCTGACCAATGCACCCCAATGTTCATGCCCAGGATTGCTCGTGTATCTTGCTAGCCTGCCTACGGAGTAGGCGATATCAGGTCTAGTACAATTCATGATGTACATCAGACTCCCAATAACTCGGGCATATTCTAGAGAAGATACACCTTCATCATGATTTTTCTTTAATTTTGAATTTGGATCAAATGGAGTAACTGCTGGCTTACTCTCGAAGTGACCAAATCTTCTCAACACTTTCTCTATGTAATGAGACTGAGAAAGTACATACCCTTCGGAATTCCTTATTATTCGAATTCCAAGAATAACATGAGCAAGACCAAGGTCTTTCATGTCAAAATGAGAGTTTAACATCTGCTTTGTGGATTGTATGACACTTCGATTCGTGCCCATTATCAGCATGTCATCCACATACAGGCATACAATGACACATTCTTGGTTTATGTTTTTCACATAAACACATTTATCACACTCATTTATCTTAAATCTATTTGACAACATTGTGTGATCAAACTTCTCATGCCATTGTTTGGGCACCTGTTTCAACCCATAAAGAGACTTTATTAATTTACAAACCTTCGTTTCATGTCCCTTTACAACAACCCTTCAGGTTGTTCCATGTAAACTTCTTCTTCTAAATCTCCATTTAGGAATGCTGTTTTTACATCCATTTGATGTATCTCTAAATTGTGTAATGCTGCAATAGCCATCAACATCCTGATAGACGTGATTCTTGTCACTGGAGAATACGTGTCAAAGAAGTCTTGTCCTTCTTTCTGACGATAGCCTTTAGCTACCAGCCGAGCTTTGTACTTATCAATAGTACCATCAACCTTTAATTTCTTCCTGAAAATCCATCTGCACCCAACTGGTTTACATCCAGGTGGCAAATTGACCAATACCCAAGTATTGTTTTGCAAGATGGAATCCATTTCACTATTAATAGCCTCTTTCCAATAAGGAGCATCAGGAGATGTCATTGCATCACCATATGTTTGCGGCTCATCTTCTAACACAAAAGTTAGAAAATCTGGGCCAAAGGAAAAGGCCTTCCTTGCCCTTTTGCTTCTTCGAGGCTCGATGTCAGTTTCCTGCCCATCTTGGCCTTTTGAAGAACTTGCTTCATGAATTCTCTTGGAACCACTCGCACTAGGTTTATCTCCCTTAAAAGGGAAGATGTTCTCAAAGAACTCCACTTCTATAGATTCCAGAACAGTATTAATATTAATGTCAGGAATTTCTGACTTCGTTACCAGGAACCTATAGGCAGCACTATGCGAGGCATAGCCTATAAAGACGCAATCAATAGTTTTTGGACCAAGTTTAGTCCTTTTAGGTAAAGGAACCTGCACCTTAGCCAAACACCCGCACACTTTCAGGATTTTGTAGGAGGGTTGTCTATTATTCCACACTTCATAAGGCGATTTGCCAGACTTCTTATGTGGAATCCTATTTAATATAAAATTTACGGTAAGCAATACTTCCCCCCACAAACTATGGGGTAAACCCGAACTATTTAACATGCAATTTATCATGTCCTTCAAAGTTCGGTTCTTCCTTTCAGCTACACCATTTTGTTGTGGTGTATAAGGTGCTGTCGTCTAATGGATTATACCATGAGATTCACAAAACTCAGATAGAGCGGATGATTCATACTCACCACCCCTATCTGATCTGAGCACCTTAATTTTCTTTCCCAGTTGATTTTCAACTTCTGCCTTGAATGTTTTAAAAACATTAAAGGTCTCATCTTTACTGCGTAGTAAATATACATAGCAATATTTACTACAGTCGTCAATAAATGTGACAAAATAATTCTTTCCACCTCTAGTGGGAGTACTTTTCATGTCACAAATGTCACTGTGAATTAGGTCGAGTAATTCACTATTTCTTTCCACAGATGGAAACGACTTTCTTGTAAACTTTGATTCAACACAAATTTCGCATTTGTGTCCCTTATCAATGTTAAAACTAGGTAATAACCCTAGATTAACCATTCTTTGGAGGGAACGATAATTGACGTGTCCTAATCTTGAATGCCAAACATCACACGACTCAACAGTATAAGCAGAAGAGTCATTCTTATTGATCTTCTTAGGCACTTGGGCCTGTACATTCAACTTAAACATGCCCTCATCTAGATATCCCCGACCAACATACATTCCCCCCTTTGTAAGAGTAAACTTATCAGATTCAAAAACGAGTTTAAACCCATTTTTGTTCAACAGTGTTCCAGACACCAGATTCTTGCGAATCTCAGGCACATGCCAGACATCTGTGAGGGTCAGGATTTTCCCAGATGTCCACTTTAGCAGCACCTTGCCCTTGCCTTCCACAGTCGAGGCTGCGGCATTTCCCATGTACACCTTTTCGGTGCCATCCATCTTCTCATACGTTGAGAACAAGGATCTATCCTTGTAAATGTGCCTTGAAGCACCCGTATCGATCCACCAACCTTTGGCGTTATCAACCATGCAGACTTCAGTGATGACTGCAACGAGTTCATCATCTTCCACCATATTAGTATAAGAAGGCTTAGACTTGCGCTGGTTGCTACCAGAGCTCAGACCCTTCTTGTGTCTGCAATCCACAGCTCTATGGCCTGTCTTACCGCATACCCAGCAGGTGCCTTGAATGCGTTTGTTAGCAGCGATTTTCTTTGGTCCCAGCGACCCGCTTACTCTCTTGCATTGCTGCTTCTTAGGCTGAGATTTGAGAGTCTCAGCTAAGTGAGCCTTAGCTTCATATCTATCCGAGAATTTATCTCCTTTGCGGTTGTCTTCTTCAATTCGAAGACGAAGAGCCAAATCTTCCATAGATAGCTCATTGCGTTTGTGCTTGAGATAGTTTTTGAAATCCTTCCAAGAAGGCGCCAGCTTCTCAATCACAGCAGCAACTTGGAATGGCTCATTGATGACCAATCCCTCGCTATGCAAATCACTAATAATGATTTGCAATTCCTCCATCTGGTTGACTACTAATTTGGTATCAACCATCTTGTAATCCAGGAACTTACCCACCAGAAATTTCTTGGTGCCAGCGTCCTCAAGCTTATATTTCTTTTCCAAGACCTCCCACAATTGCTTGGAAGTAGCATATGCGGTGCAGTACACATTGTACAGTGGGTCGGCCAAGCCACTCAGAATATAATTTTTACAGAGGAAATCTGAGTGCATCCATGCCTCCCTCGCAGCCACAGTCTCTGTGGTCATATTCTCCTCCAAGACAACGGGGCAATCCTCTTTGAGGATGTGGGCTAGATTCAGTGTGGTCAGATAGAATAACATCTTCTGTTGCCACCTTTTGAAATCCTCACCATTAAATGGTGGTGGCTTCTCCACATGTGGGGTTGGCTTGGCCACGGCTGAACCGAGCCCTTGCATAGAAGCTGTTGCTGAAACAGCGGCGGCAGGCGGACGAAGACCCGAGGCAACAATTGGGGGCGAGTTTGAACCCGAGGCAACACCGGCAGCAACGGCACTGGAACCATCAGCAGGAATAGGGGCATCCATCCTTTCTAGTCTCTTTTAATAACTGTCTTCAGATTGTTAGGGATATAGAGAGAATATATATAAAAACTTCACTAGAATGATCCGTCTAATACAGAAATAACCCACCCGATACAAGGATATCAATTCAAACCCGTTACAGTACAAGAAACGTAAATTATATACTTGACCACTATTATAACAGTTGATATAGACAGCTGCAAAAGCTTATAACCAGCAACAACAAATGAACAATGACAGAGGTTACCAGACCAAAACAGCAACACAGAGACGACGGTTGAATAGCAACGCTTGCAATTGGAGTGTGGAGGAGACAGGAACAAAAGCAGGTCGAGTCGCGCTTTGCGCTGTCCTGAAGACAGTTAGCGTCCTGCACCGGCGGCAAGCAGACTACGGCGACTGTCTCAGCAGGATGAAACGACCTCTCCGGTGAACGGCAGCCACGAATGACCGGAGCTAGCAGAACTCAAGACGGGCTTGCTCTTAGTGATAGAAAAACTAGAGAAAAATAAGCTCTTCCAAAGCTCAAAGAAGAAAACTCTATGTGAGAGACAAACTTGAGAAGAGAGAACAACTTGAGAGCTTGTGAAGAAAATAAAAACTTCACACCCATATATATAGGCATCCACCAAACTTGGAGACCAAGCCAATTTAAAAGAACTTGGGGGCCAAGTATTTCTAGAAGAACTTGGGGGCCAAGTTGTTCTAGAACATCTTGGGGACCAAGCAAGAAAAGAAAATAAAATTAAAAATAAAACCACACACACACACATCCAACACCTCCAAATACAAGGGATAGTAGAGTGGAATTTTTGTAGTTTAGAGATTATCCAAGGAAAGTTTATGGAAGTTATACCATCTCTGGGATCTTGAGTTTTGTTTTAGCAGAGATGTCCAATTCCGAGTGTTGGGTAGAGAACCAGCCCCCCTTATGAGGGAAAAAAAGGTATGCTGGAAATCGTGCTTGTGAAAACATTTTTTGTTTTGATCTAAATACTTAAATTTTATAATTACGCATAATTTCATAAAAAAAAAAAAATTCATGTTGGGTGTGCATCGCAACAAAGTGTATCTACATATAATAAAGTTTGTTTCATCCTAGCCCCAAATTGTTCCAACTTAATCACAGATTTCTAGTAAGGTAGGCGAGAACAATGGCTATAGGCTATAGCTCGATTAATATTGATGCATACATTTAGGAGTTTGTGGTGATCATCTTCATCCTTTAACTTAAATAATTTGGCATCATTGATCGTCAATTCACTATAAGGATAAGGGGAATTTTGAACGCTTCTAAAATGCTAGAAAAAAAACTCTTAAAAACGCTTGAAATTTCATTCTCATTTGGTTATTTTTCTTGTAGTGGTTCTTTGCTTTGTTCTTTGTGGCGAGATTCCAAATTGGTTCAGTAGTGTGTTTTTGGAGGTGTTGTAACCTAGCCCTCGAGACAGTTTTCTTAGAGAAGTCCCTGGGAAGATCCTCAAAAAACGTGCATGTGGCCAGACAAACGTTCGCCAAGACACCTTCTCTTGAAGCCAGAAGCAAAGTCAAAGCCAAAATAAAAGAAAAATGAGAGAAGGGCAAGGTACAGCGAGGCAGTGCTCGCCCCTATAAATAGGGGCAGGTGGCCTTGTTGCGGGGTTTTTCGGCCGCGCGTGGGGCGCAAGCCCCTGCAGCTGCATGCCCCGCGCACAGGGCCAACCTTTCGTGAGCGGAAGCCCATTTGCTCCCGCAGATGTGCGGAAGAGTCTCCTGCGCAGCTGCCTAACCGCCAGCTGTCGGTAGGCCTTCCGCACACCCACACACTGGCACACCTGCACACTCGTACAGGAAGCTTCAGAGTTATACTCGCCTCTACCACGCCCTGTCTCCTGCGGCCCTGCCACACATAAGCCACCCTTCGACAACTAGCCTCCCTTGCATGCACGACCGGCTCAAAGGCTTAGGGGATTTTAAGCCATCATGAATTTAGGGCTCTAATTTCTTAATAAAAAATAAAAAATAAAAAATTAATAAATTAAAATAATTATTTATTAAGCTAAAAGAGTTGGGCCCTAGGCAATTACCTCATCAACCTACCTCTTCAACCGGTCCTATTTGCATGAAAGCCATTTCGAGTGCCCTAGTGTGCCCAAGCTTGCCACTTATGTTGCATGCCTACAACACATCTACTGCACGCCCTTCGATTGATGCACTTGCATACCTCCTCAAGCCAGGTCGTGTGCCTTGCCATGCCACATTATATGCCATCTACTTCTCCTTTGAAAACACCCACGGATGACCCTAGCATCCACACAAGCATCTAGTTAAGTCTTCGGTCACCTCTTGATCACCCAAAAAGCCCTAAGATATAAACCCCAGTCCCCTCATGGTGATAAGGCTAGCTTCAATGGCTCGCCTTCCTCTTGGGGACCCTTCCTCAAGGGGGGTTCTTACCTAAGTCCTCCATGCATGCCTAACCCCAAGACCAGTAGATGTAGCGGGAGAGTCATGTGCTCCCTGCATCTGCGTGTCACTTACAAATCACGTGTCTTAGTCATGGTTGACCTCTATAAATACTAGTCAACCCCTCAAATTCAAACAAGCCATACCAACCATGGAGCTTATTTCTCTACCCTTCCGTGTCACCCACCCAAAGGGTTCACCTACCTATTTCACTCTTACTACTCACCCATGCACCTTCTCATAGTGCATCCCCGAATCCCATTCGTGCAACACACCTAAGCATACTACATTTGATTGCATCTTTACTTCTCCATGATACATACTAATTTAGGCATCGGGGGGCCAGGTGGGAGAAATCCCCGCATGCTTTCTGATTGTCTTTTGTCTTGCAGAACTCTACAAGCACCCTCTGGAGACCCAATTGAGGCACCTCTACCTCTCCAATGCTCTCTCTCTCCACTCTCACAGACAACAGACCAAGCCCCCAATTGCCGGCCTCTTTCTCCGACTCCTTGCTTTTCCTTATCGCCTGACCTTGCCGACTATTTGTAAAGGTTCCTCTACGTACAAATTCAATTGTTGTAGTTTGACAACAACAATTTGGCACCGTTTATGTGGGTGAGATGCACCGAATCGTGCGAATAAAATATTCATGTAAAAACTATATCATTGCGAATTTAGGTGAGATGCATCGAATTGTGTAAACAAAATATTCATGTAAGAACTGTATCATCGCGGACGTAAGTGGTGTGTGTCGAACCACGTAAACAAAATACTCACGTGTAATTGATAGGGCTTAACTGTATATTTAATTTTTATTTTAATGTTGTGTTATTTTTTCTTCTAAAAATATGTGTTATATAGATTTTACGTAATTTAAATTTATTTTTGTAGGAATCAAACAGAGAAAATTAATTTGAAGCTTTGGACATAAAAAAAGAGATATTATAAATTAATTTATAATATTAATTTTAAAATTAATATTATAATATAATTAAAAAATTAAAATATAATAAAAGTGGAAGCAGCAATTGGAGATCGTGCTGGAAGAGACTTGAAATTGGACAACAATTCCAATTGGAATTGGAGAGGTGCAATGCACCTAGGCCATGCGTATATTTATATAATAATATAAAGAGGCAGCAAGGATGGGAAAAAAAGAATGCACAACGGAAGAAAGAAATTGTCAAATTGAAGAAGGATTGGGGCGGCGCAGAACAACGAAACTGAAGCAAACTCACGCAGCACGCACTGCACTCACGTCACACAGTTGAAAGTTAAGCAAGATTGGTATGGGATAAGCAGTATAATTTAAAAAAATTTAAATTATATCCAGATCTCGACGATTGGATAGATATTTGTGATTTTGAATTTCTTAATAAGGCTCAAGGTGATGATGATGATTCGGGTTAGCTTCATAAGTTTCGACCCGAGATTGAAGCGACAATTCAAACACTCTTGATGATGAAGTTGTGAAGTGGTAGTTGCTCGCTCCCTTCCTGCCTCTTTAAGCGCACCTGCAATGGAGACGGGGACTTGCTCCCCCGGTCAATCTTCGACGATCAAGTCAGATATCTCCTACCAGAAAATTTAGTATAATTACTTAAGTCGTATCTTAAGAGCAGAAAGAGACCACCCGCTTCTTACCTCGCCTTCTCTTCTTATTCTTCTCTCGAGATAGGGATCCTAGAGAGATCTTCGGGATCTCCCTTCCGCTCTTCTCGGAATCCTCCTGATAAGGATTCCATAGTAGCGTCCGTCCTTGAAGGGTTCGGGATAGCTCCTGCCCCCGTACCTTCGGCGAGATGGTCGGTCCCTATGAACTTGGAGATTTCCTTACTGAGTGCCTAGCCAATTGGTGTGGTGATGCTTATCCGTCATATGTCTTTTAGATCTAAGCGAGATAATCGTAGGCGAAACTCCCTATTAGGAATCATATGTCCCTGCTGCCATTGGATGCCTGTCTGGGGTATTACGTAATTATGGATCCGTGGGCATTCTCCTCATCAACTCTTATTGGCAATCCAAATAGAAGTCGAGCCATAAGCCCTTAACTCTCCTTTTGGAGGAGAAATAGGCCTTGGCTCATTTGCTCAAGGGAGGGAGGAAGCCCATGAAGCCCAAGCCCATTACCTTCTTAGCCCATTTTCTCTTATGCCCTAGGCCCTTAATATAAAAGGGATTCTTTCCCCTTTTGTGCCCTATGTGTGGCGGCCGATTGTGTTCTCTCTCTGGTTCCCTCTCTTGGTCGATTCTCCTTTCCATTGATGGCCGATCCTCTTTGGGTTTCTTTCCATCTCGATCGGATGCTCATTTCCATGTTGGAGGTTGTTTCTTCCCTTTGTGGGTTCTTGGTTGATCCTCCGTCGAGGTTCGGTGTCCTTTATTTATCCGACTAGTGGTTCTCTTTTCAGGGAAGTTCTTTTTGGCCATTGGTTTGACCCATCATCTTAGTGATCCTTGTTGCTCCTGTGTGAACTCCATTGCTTGTTAAACCTGTGTGGTAGTTTGGCGAGAAAGAGGGTGTTTGTGTGCTTGGTCGAGAGACTTGGGGGGTGGGGGTTTGAGGGCTTCGGTTCTTGGGGGTTTGGGCTCCTTTGTGGCTTAGTGTCCCTATTCGTTGGTTGTTGCATAAGTGGTGATTGAACGAGCCTAGATCTAAGCCTTGGAGCAGTCTTTGTGACTGTCATTGTAGCCGAAACAGGGAGTTTATTTTTCTACCTTGATTTGTTCTTGCATTCGATTGTTTTGGTTTGATTTTGATTAAGTACTAACCCACTGTTTTGTAGAGTTTTCTGCAACAATTGGTATCAGATCCTCAGTTTTCTCGGTCGATTTCACGGTAAGAGTTTTATCAAAGCCAAATATGTGTTTCCTTGATTGCTGTGTGCAGGACTTGATTTGGCGGTGAAACAGTCCATAGTTGAAAATCCTTAACTGGCGATGCTAGTAGGCTCCGACAGAGGCAGTGGTTCCAACCCTCTTCTATTTACGGACTGATAAGAATAGTCTGCTCGATAAGAAATTTCCAAACCCTATTTCCATTTACAGCAATTAGTAGGTCATCGTGTGGGGGTGGCCATTAGGTATGGGGTTATCCTATGGTGGTAACCATTGCTTGTTGCTAGAATTAAGATTATCTATGATTTTCTTGTGCTAACATAACCTGTTTTGGTGTTTGTTAAGTCTTGCCTAGAAAGTCAGTAGCTTAGTGTTGTGTGTGAATTCTGCCTGGTCAGATCTTTTATGGGTTCTAGTGGCTGTTTTGATTTACTGTTATCTAAACTGCTTAGTGCCTTTTAGATATTGCTGAGTAAACCTGTGTTATTTTGGTATTGTTTTTGTTGGAATTGATTCTAAGTGAATCTGTTGCCTAGGTTTTAAATTGAAACTTTGTGTCTACTTAGGTAGTATCGTATCTGTGTTTATTTTGCTGCTGCCATATTGAAATTTTTTTTTTAGATTTATCTGTGGCTATTTTTAATTGCTTAGTGCTTTAAAATTGTGCCTAGTAAATCAGTATTATCCCTATTAAAAATTTGCCCCTTGATTGAATCTATTTTGTGCATACCCATTGTTTAGGATACAGTGTGAAAAACTTAGTGTTTTGTAGGTTGCACTTCTTATTTGTGTGTTAAACATATTCTTTATGAACATGGCTACACATTTTGAAATGGGGGTGTTCAATGGGAAGGGGGATTTTTCTATTTGACAACAGAAAATGAAAGGGATTTTAGTTCAATAAAAAGTATCAAAAGTCATAGATGGCAAATATCCTGAAAACACAACAGCTGAACAGAAATTAGAAATAGATGAACTTGTCTATACTTCTATAATCTTGCATCTCTCTGATTCAGTGTTAAGGAAAGTAGGAAAACTTGACACAACTAAAGAACTTTGGAAAAAATTAAAAAAATTATATGTTAAGAAATCCACTCCTAATAAGCTTTATTTGCTTAAAAGTTTCTTTAGTTTTAAGATTGACCCCTCTAGGGACCTAGATGACAACTTAGATGTCTTTAACAAGTTGGTTCAAGATATCACAAATTGTGGTGAAAAAGTGTCTAAGGAATACAAGGCTGTAATTCTTTTGAATGCCATTCCTGATGCCTTTAAGGAGGTAAAAAATGTCATTATGGTAGGGATACTCTAACACCAGAAATTGTCATAGATTTTCTTAGGAGTAAAGAAATGGAAGTTGAAAGTGAGAGAAAATATGATGAGGTCCACGTGATGAGGGGTAGGTCTCAGTTAAGGAGTCAAGAGGAAGGTAGCAAGAAAGGGAAAGGTAGGTCAAAGTCTAAAACCTAAGGGAAGGGTAAGAAGTGTTACGGTTATGAGAAAACTGGACATTTTATTAAGGATTGTTATGTCAAGAAGGACAAACAAATAGAAAAAGAAAAAGAAGAGGCTAATGTAGTGACTTCCTATGACCCTAGTGAGGTTGGTGAGGTGTTCACACTCTTAGATTCAGCATTTTCAGTGTTATGAATAGAACCTCGAGCAAGGTGGAGAGTCTTAGCTAACTCATTTTAAAGTGAGATCCTAACCTAAGTGGTAGGATGAGTTAGAACCTAGCCTAAGTGAGAGGATTAGAGAGATCCTAATCTAAATGGTAGGATGAGTTAGATCCTAGCCTAAGTGGGAGGATTAAAGAGATCCTAGGTTAAGTGGAAGGATGAGAGAAGGCCTTAAAGACATGTTTATGCATTTGTTGTATTTTCTATGTGGATGATATGCATTTGTTGCATTTCCTATGTGGATAATATGCATTTGTTGCAAATTCATGCATTTGTTGCATATTTAAGCATTTGTTGCTTATCTAAGCATTTGTTGCCTATCTTATGCATTTGTTGTATGTTTTGCATCTGTTGCATGTTTTGCATTTGTTGCATGTGCTTGTTTCGTGTTGCCTATGTGTGTTGGCCTCATTAGGAATCAAGGTGGAGATTGTGGGTTTATATTTCCTAACGAGGCCCAAGGCGATAACGATGGTTCGGGTTAGCTTCATAAGCTTTAACCCGAGATTGAAGCAACGATTCAAACACCCTTATTGGTAGCCCAAATAAAAGTCAGGCCATAAGCCCTTAACCCTCCCTTTGGAGGAGAAATTGGCCTTAGCCCATTTTCTCAAGGGAGGGAGGAAGCCCATGAAGCCCAAGCCCATTACCCTCTTAGCCCATTTTCTCTTATGCCCTTGGCCCTTAATATAAAAAGGATTATTTCCCCTTTTGTGCCCTATGTGTGGCGGCCGATTGTGTTCTCTCTTTGGTTCCCTCTCTCGGCCGATTCTTCTTTCCATTGATGGCAAATCCTCTTGGGGCTTCTTTCCATCTCGATCAGATGCTCATTTCCATGTTGGAAGCTGTTTCTTCCCTTTGTGGGTTCTTGGTTGATCCTCTGTCAAGGTTCGTATTTATCCGATTGGTGGTTTCTCTTTTCGGGGAAGCTTTTCTTGGCCATTGGTTCAACCCATTATCTTAGTGATCCTTGTTGCTCCTGTGTGGACTCCATTGCGTGTTAAACCTGTGTGGTAGTTTGGCGAGAGAGAGGGTGTCCGTGTGCTTGGCCGAGAGACTTAGGAAGGGGGGTTTGAGGGCTTCGGTTCTTGGGGGTTTGGGCTCCTTTGTGGTTTGGTGTCCCTATTCGTTGGTTGTTGCCTAAGTGGTGATTGAACGAGCCTAGATCTAAGCCTTGGAGCAATCTTCGTGACTGCTATTGTAGCCAAAACAGGGAGTTTATTTTTCTGCCTTGATTTGTTCTTGCATTCAGTTGTTTTGGTTTGATTTTGATTAAGTACTAACCCATTGTTTTGTAGAGTTTTTCGCAACAACATTGAAATAAAATTATTCACCTAAAATTAAATCTAACCTTTAGATTTACGAGTCATTTGCGAATTGGAGCCGTCTAAGCGTCCGGCCTCTAACTCGTGATACGCGACACACGTCCGTACGCGAGGAAAGCGGAATGGGAGTGCTAGCTCCCTCTCTGTTTTGCAGCTTGTGTATGGATGGAAAGAATCTCTTCATTTCGAATCGATACGAAAAAAAAAATGAGAGAGAGTGAATGGCAATATATTTTTCAACTCTTGAAGACAACAACAAAACCATTTATTAATTTGGGCAACCCATAAAAGGGTATATATAGAGGAGCAAGGCCTCCTAAGGTTTTTAAACCCTAATGGATATGGGTCGACCCATTTATCTTAGTCCAACTAGGAACTTAATTAAATGATCCCAAATCCAATTATAATAAGTTTAAATAAAATATTTGATCCAAATCGAATTTAGCCCAAATATTAATATTTTGTCCAAATACTTTATTTAGCTCAGATATAATATTTAATATTTGGCCAAAATACTTTATTTAATCCAAATATTAATTTAAACCCAAATATATTTTATTCTTATTTGTCACTCCAACAAATAGAAAATTATTAAATTAAAAACTCATTCCTAATTTAATTAATTGTTATTTTAGGAAACTCTTTCCTTTATAACGACCATATCGACGTCATTACGTCTATTTGTTATTTTTTCATGAGAACTAACGATAGCACAACTTAATGCTGAAATGTCCCACTTAACTATACGTCCGCTTTCCTGGTTTAAGTTAGGGACCGTACTTAATATGTATAACTCATTAGGCTTCCGAATATGTTGGCAATGTGTCAGTATGAACACATAAGACAAGATTGGCTTCTAGCAAGGCGTTATGCTTGCCCAATTATTCAGAAGGATTCATAATCCTCAAATAACATTTCACCAGCATGGTTACCGTGTAATTCGATCATCTTATCAATGTATCTTATGTGATCTCAAGTCTGGCGATGTGTTGTTTGATTATGATCACATGAGTTTTCTTTGATCCTTCGGATATTCTCACTAAATAGAAAGTAAATCAATAACTCCTTATTAATCTCTTTCACCATGGCCATGGATTTAAAGTGAATATCTACCAAATGCGCCTTAGATACATCATCCTCTATCAAGAGATAAACGAGTCTCATCTTGGTTATGCACCCATCTCCATAAGACTCACGATATGCCTAACGATCGTCCACGTGTAGCCTTTGTCTAGGCCCATCGAAATGATGTCAAAGCATACCGATCTTCTTATGAGATGACCGTGACAACCTCAGGTCCAAGGATTAATTTCACCCATCTCGTATGAGAATTCCATCAACATATAACCAAAATGAATTCTGATGGCGAGTCATGTTCAATGACATGTTCTCCAACATTGGTCGCCTATGTACTTGTCTAGGAATCCCCATGTCTATGGGTATAAGACCCCCAATACTATCAGATAGCAAAAACATAACACATACAAATCTTACCGCAATTGTCAATATCCATTCTTGACATTGTTACGACTTGAGACATTTAATGATGTCTATAAACTGTGATGCATCATCTCACATATTTATATATTAATCATAGTATGCATTATATGGACTTCTATCTAGTTTCATTTGGTCATTATAGTAATAATAAGAAACGAATAGAATGACTTTTTGTGAAATTGAATAACTTATTATTCAATAATAAATATGATTGCAATTGTTAGTGTATAATATACCCAATCTGATTGGGTCTAGAGCACCTACACTAATAGCAGGAAGAATCGCGATAAGAGTAGCACGCAGGGAGGCTGGCACATGAGGTGGGAGCAAGGCGTGGCTGCAGCGGGCAAGCTACAGCAGATCCGTTGCAACCCAAATATGTTCTAGATTTGGGAAGGGAGATATCTTCATTCTTCTTTTGTGTTTCTGTTTCTACTATCCTTTAATTGTTTAGGATATCAATTATGCAACAAGTCTTGGATAATTGTGTGGATATTTTATTCATCATGAGTGGCTAAATAATTGTCTAGGGTTTTTAAAGGATTCGATGCATTGAAACTTTATTGGTTACTAAATTTTTAGTTATAATTGCTACATTAATTATGTTTATTTTTTTAAAAAAATTAATACTTGTAATTGCTTTATCATCATGATTAAACTCATAGGACTATGTAACTATAACAGATCCAGTACAGTGTGATTAAGGTAACATGTTATATCCCATATGACATTGGAGGTTAATGGATCCTATCAGGGAGCATCTATCTCCATACACACCTACACAGAGACCGCACAAAAAGCATGCCCACCTCTTATACCGGATGGTTCTGCTTAACGGTAAATCCCTAATATAACGCCCCGTTTTTTCCTGAGCGTGTCACTATGCTGAGGCTCAACGTATAAATACACATCTCTTTATAAAATACATTTCTTAATACCTCAAGTATCGTAGTTTAAAGAGAAACCCCTAACATATCATTACAAATGAGAAAGCAACAATCGAAACCTAATATGGTACATAACTGAATTCACTTTAATTATAACGTAAGAATCCGTACCATAGTACATCTTCAAAACTAAATACATGAAGACTCATCATCAAGAGATAGTAATTAAATACCTCAAATAATAATACATATATACTGTACTTACATTTAACAAGACTAATCCTCAACGGAATGTAAGACTAAAGAATATCCGTCTATTCATGAAGAATACCAAAACAACATGTTGAATCTATTGGACACGTCATCCCGTGCCGTCGCATCTCAACCACTTCCTTACCTAAGCTGCAAGTCTCAACTAGAACGCTTGAATGTTCTAGGGGCATAACCCAATTAGAAGATGAATCTTCTAGTGAGGGTTTAAAAACAGATACATGAATGCATGATGTAAATACATCAATAAACATTTGCCCTACTGTAACTTCCCTAACCCTCTTGCCCAGTACGGAACTCCCGGTAGTAATCCTGACCTGTTTCGAGATACTCCCGAACGTTGTTTACCCTTGAGGAATAACGACTACACTATCAGGGCGACATCCCATCCTGACACAGTTATCGATATGCCAATAATATTATGCCATGTAAAAATCATGATTTTTCAGGCAATAGTATATGAACAAATGTGATAAAATGATTAGAACTTTCATAAATATCATGCATAATATAAGCAATTATATCATATATAAGCTTATGGAAAAAAATCACTCATTTGTTGCACCAAGTTCAAAACACCTCGAAAAACGAGCATTGCCTCGATTTGCATGCCTGATCTCAATTTTTGTGCCGAACTTAGAAATCACTTAATCTCGAGCCACAATGATCCTATAAGTCATGTTTATACAAGGAATACATCAATACCTCAATTTCTTCATATTTTTCTCTATTTGTCTCCCATTTTCCTCTCTAATATTTCAAATAAATACTTTCTTAACTATTTTCCCAAATATTCTTCCACAACAATTCATAATATTCTAAGAATTTAAAAAAAAAAAATCTAGAACTTACCCCGATGCTTTGATTGAACACATATCAAGGCTGGTTTGCGCAAAATCCAAGAAACCCAAAAGACAAACACCAAATCTTTTTGCACAAAACTTTTCTTCTTATTTTTCTAGAATTTTTGGTATTTTTTTCCAAATTTTTCCTGCCAAGGATAAGCCCACACGAGCCACTTCTTCCTCTGCCATGCGTCACCACACACAGCTCTTGGTCGACTCGTGTCTTACACGGGCTAGTCATCTTTCTCACGCACGACTGTGACCAGTTCTGGTTTTTTGGTTTTTTCTCCTTCGTTTGAGCTCTGCTTTGCCTCCCATTTGAACCTACGCTTTGCTCTCTTCTTCCTCTACAGGATTATAGCCTCAAACACCTCAATCGGAGCCATTTTTTGACTAGCCAAACCCATTTTCAGGTGAAACCCAATTTTTTTACGAAGCTTTGTATCTCCCTCAAATTTTGAGGAAAATTGCTCAAACTCTCCAGAAACGACCCTATGGGCATGGGGAACAAAAACCCTTTATTCACTTCTCTCAAATTTTCCTTAAACTCTCGGACTCGAGACTTTAAACTCTGCATTCTTTCTGCCATCTTTAAAAACTTCTATTTTTAGGCAACCCCGAGCCTTGCAACGCTCATGGCTGCTCAATCAAGTGCCTTTGAGGCTTCTACCTTCCTTGGATTGACCCAAACACACCAACAACTGACCACAAAACACGATTGCAGAGCTTCAAAAATCTGGCCAAGACACGGTCAGAAATCTCTCAAATCCGACAACCCTCGTGGCCAATGTAGCTTAAGGCTTGGTCCATGAGCTTCCCCGACCAGTTTCCTCGAGTTCTCCATGGTCAGAAGGTGGTGGTCGGCGATCGAAAGTGGCTAGTCGACCATGGCAGGTTGTAGGTTTGCAAAATTATACTTTGACCCCTACCTCTTTCCATTTTACACTTTGGTCCATTCCTTAAAGCCCTTAAGTTTCCCAGTAGTTCCATTACAACCCTTAAGTCCTAAACCTTCCATTTCATCCCCGAAGATTCGAGAATAACGTCCTTTCGACCTCCTTCTAGCAAAATTAAGAAATTACACTTAGGACCGAATGTGCATTTTGACCATCAATCCTTTTGTTTTCTCCTAAATCCACTTAAGGGTTATTTCTTATGCAAAATATGAACCTCCTCGGGGTTCCATTGACTTCCCGAAAGTCCCCTACAATCATTCGATTTTTCAGCCTAATTCATAGTTCTATTTTAGCTATACCAAAAACCTATTCTGATCCGATTTCTTTTGATGCCATAAATCATGCCTTGAAATGCTCGTCAGTACCATATTGATTTCCTTAGACATCTCTGCTATAAGGCACTCCCTGCAGTCGATTCAATTATTTATAATAGTAAGAAATTATCTTATAACCTCAATTTATCTGTAAGTTCCATTTTTGCCCCAAGATAATTTACTCTTGAGTCCTTTAGAAATTCTCGGGTATTACATTCACCCATTCTTAAAGAAATTTCGTTCTCAAAATTCGCATCTAACCAATCAAGTAACTAAGATAATATACTGCTTATTACCTGAACACCTCAAATCAAATGTCTATTCCATCCTTGACAAACGCCTTAGTTTACATTCATTACACATCCAATGCCTACAAGTATGCTATGTTTATTCACAAAATTTCTTGTTGTGGTCCTTTACAAGCGACCACACATCTACCAATATTTTAGGCATGCACATCCTACCCCGAAACTTTGAGAATGCCATATTGCATCTCGAAAATAAATCAAAACCCTTGGGCTGGCCACTCTCATCAATCCATAAACAAATACTTGTCAACCACACATGCCTTTCATATCTCGTTCACCAGATCTAGCTAAACTATCAAGCCAACGATAAAAATGGACGATCCCCTCGGCACTACACTTATAGTCAGCAAGCTAAAAGCCTCCAACAACTACCACTCATAGTTATCCACCCATTCATAATAGGCACACTCCTACTCAAAGCGTTAGGCACCTTTCTGCCACACCCCAGGTGATACAAAGTAGTGCAGTCGTAGTCCTAAAAAAACTCCATCCACCGTCGCTACCTCTCGTTCAACTTCTTCTACGAGAACACATACTTCAACCTCCTCGTGGTCTGTGAGCATATCAAATGTCCCATCATACCGATAGTGCCTCTATAACCTCAAGAGCACATACCACAGCTACTAGCTCCAAGTCTTATGTCGAGTAGTCCACTCTGTGCCTCGGCGTGATTCATACATGATCACCCATCCATGTTGCATTAACACGCAACCCAAACATTTAAGCTATCACAAGCTCTCCCTGCATCCAGCAGATCATTCTTGCTAGACTCTCCTCACGAGTCCTGTCATGGACACAACTATTTTAGAGAGTCCCTTCATAAACCCCTAACAACAGTTTACCAAACATCTTTAGATAGTTAAGGATCCTATCACAGTGCTCCAGTCCCTTAGGACTTGGATCTTAGTCGAAACATAACAGTGATGGTGTTACCTAAACTTTGGCATCTGATCGTCTCTGTAGTTCACTAAGCAACTTTGACTCATGGGTCCCAAACTAGTACTGCAAGTCAGCCCAGCTGCTCCGGTCATTAGTCACGAGCTCATTACTAGTCTTCTGCCTTAGTCCCTAGGCTCGATCCGCTGTTACAGGCCACACACTCATGGCGTTATCATCATGCTAGAGCTTCCTTGTCTCATCTCCAGGAGTTGTAATTGACCTGACTCTTGTCACTTCTAGTACTTCTTTCAATACCAGCTCAAATCTCCAAATCTCACGGATGCTCTATCCTTTTTGGAGTTACATTTACTCAGGTTACCAAACTTTGCTCGAACCAACCTCTATTCAAAACTTTTGATTCGCCTCCCAAAACCTATCGGGACATCTGACTTTTCAGAACTTCCCAAACTCATGGTGCTTATGATAATCAACTTTGATTTCACGTTCAATAACATGGAGCCTCATGTTCTCATCACCTTTGTTACGACCTAGCAACAAATCTTGGTCACGACATCCATCGATGCTCCCTACGAGATCCCAACATTATCCTCAGTGTTCCTCATCCGTCTCCCTATTCAAGGAGTACACCTGTACATCATCGATAAACACAATCACTAACGCGTCTTTTGATGCAGCTAGCACATTAGTCAAATCATAAGGCAACATCAAATCATGACTCAAATGCCGATTTCTGGAATGCCTCATTCCCTTATCTTACCCTCGATCGCACATCAATCATAGAAAAATATCCTAGCCTCTTGCAGCTGTTAATAATTCATCAAATTTGAGGTAAAAGATATCGACTCTTAATTATCACATCTTTCAAAGCTTGATAATTTACGTCCTCAGTCAAGCCACACATAGCTAAGCATCCATTATCCTCAAGCTATCAATGGCAGCTCCAAACTTTTCATTTAGAAATATTCCCAATAAATATTTTGAGAAAACATTCTGGTATTTCTCTCACTACCCCAACTTTCCTCACGGCTCTTCACGGACTACAAGTGCTTGTACCACATGTGAATAGGCTCCTTATTTTCATAACTTGCTGACATCACTTTAACGATTGTCCAGCTGTATATCTCATAATTTGCCCACCAGAGCTACCTAGACTAACTGTCTAGCCATACAAGGGTTCCATTCCCCAAAATAAAAAATCTTGGATCTCCAATTGATTTAGGTCTACAGCTTCTCCTACTGCGACCTGTCATCCAGGCACATCTGCCATCATTTATCTCTCTCAAGCCTACTTGGCACACTAAACCGTAGTTGCAAACTCTGTCGACTAGGTCTCTCATCATTCCTTTATGGTCGATACGACCCAATAAGCAACTCTTGCCTTTTTGGTACCCAAACTCTACCTTGAATCGAGGTTGCCATCTCATAACTCATCGTCAAGGCTTTAGACTGACCATGCTCTACCCGAAATCTCATTTATCGAGAATCCACTGCTTCTCACATTTAGTTCTTTAGATCTAGCTGACTATCAGCACACGACCATCAAATTAGTTCCTCCTAGGCACTATACTTATCGTCAGCCAGCACACAAGCTGTCATCATCAACTTGGTCACATAGTAGGCCTACCCCTACACCATGCGTCAACCCTCACTCGAGTACACCCTAGGTGAAAACTGCACAATCTCGTCATAGTCCTCTGAGAACTATCATTCACTGTCGCTGCTACAAGTCTAACTCTTTCTACAAGAACATTCATTCTAGGTCCTCATCATTAGTGATCACATCACCACATAGGTAACACCTATATGGCTTACGAGCATGCATCGAATCTACCACGTCCATTTCACACGTCAGGTAGCTTTTCCTTTGCAACCCATCTCTTTCTTTGAGGCAATTACAAACAGGACCATCTCATGATCTCACTTAGCATTACCATACCAGACACCAAGGTTAATCTACTCCCTGAGCCTCATAATGCTCGTCTCATCACAAATTCACAAGATAACCATGAACCCAGATGCAATTCTTTAAATAGGACACCCCGTCCACATTCAAGGCATTACATGCTTCTCTCTCTTTAGATTGTGTCTCCAAAATATGATCCATCTCATTTAGATTCCTGAGGCTTCCAGCCCCATTCAACAAATTAGTGCCACACCTCACACGCTAGACCATTGGAACTTAGACCCCATACAAGGTACAGACCCTACTGTGTTGTCCCAGATCTTCAGCATTTGATTGTCTCTCAGGTAGTCTGTTATGATGCTTTGGTCGACGGGCTTCCCATACCTTACCGCAAACCATTCCTTATCCCTCTGCACTTGGGTCCCTAGATCCAGACTTGTCACTGCGAACATTGAACCAGTCGTGCTGCACGCTACTAGAGTTCTTTGTCCTATATGTGCGAGTCATATTGGTTGCACCACTGTCACCTCATCAACTAACGTAACTGCATCATCATTTGACCACCTTCGGTCTCTCGCTTGACCTAATCCCTTGGATTCTTGATGTTATTTTTGAAATCACTATGAACCTCAAAAATACTTATCATCCGATCCTAACTCAATAGCTAGGCTATGTCACATCAGATTAATCATTCATTATTCAATCATCCTCGATAACCACCAGTTATCCTATCATTCATAGTAAGGACTTCGACTAATGACCTCAAATCAATAGTCTCTAAATCTTTCGGATCCATAATCATGGTTACCAACTCAACCTTACATTCGAATCAAATCATCGGACCCTAACTTTCATAGCTAGGTTATTTCGACCCGCTGTTCTGTTGCTTAACAATGTTAAATCCTCAAATTAATAACCTCTAAAATCTCAACCGACAATCCCAAATCTCTAAGCAAGTATTCCATTCTACGAACCATCAGTCTCTTTTCCCCTAAGTCTCCACTTGGGGTTCCTACTAATTGGTTCTAATAATATCAGATCCCTTTAAGTTTCCAAGTCAAACTTCTCCTAAGTCTTCAAATAAATTTCGCTCTAATACCAACTGTAGCATCCCGCCTTATCAAGACATGTCACTATGCTGGGGCTCAACATATAAATACACATCTCTTTATAAAATATATTTCTTAATACCTCAAGTACCGTATTTCAAAGAGAAACCCCTAACATATCATTACAAATGCGGAAGCAACAATCGAAACCTAATATGCTACATAACTGAATTCACTTTAATTATAACATAAGAATCCGTTCCATAGTACATTTTCAAAACTAAATACATGTACACTCATCATCAAGAGATAGCAACTAAATACCTCAAATAATAATACATAGCGTACTTACATTTAACAAGACTAATCCTCAACGGAACGTAAGACTAAAGAATATTCGTTTCTTCATGAAGAATACCAAAACAACATGTTGAATCCATCGGACACGTCACCTCGTGCCGTCACATCTCAACCACTTCCTTGCCTAAGCTGTAAGTCTCAACTGGAACGTTTGAATGTTCTAGAGGTATAACCCAATTAGAAGATGAATCTTCTAGTGAGGGTTTAAAAACAGATACATGAATGCATGATACAAATACATAAACAAACATTTACCCTATTGTAACTTTCTTGGCCCTCTTGCCCGGTACGAAACCCCCGGAAGTAGTCCTCGACCTCTTTCGAGATACTCTCGAACGTTGTTTACCCTTAGGGAATTATGGTTACACTATCAGGGTGACATCCCATCCTGACACAGGTATTGATATGCTAATAATATCATGCCATGTAAAAATTATGACTTTCCATGTAGTAGTATATGAACAAATATGACAAAATGATTATAATTTTTCATAAATATCATGCATAATATAAGCAATCATATAATATATAAGCTTTAGGGGAAAAACCACTCACCTGTTGCACCAAGTTCAGAAATCCTCGAAAACGTGCACTGCTTTGATTTGCGTACCCGATCTCGATTCTCATGTCGAACTTGGAAATCACTTAATCTCGAGCCACAATGATCCTATAAGTCATGTTTATACAAGGAATACATCAATAGCTCAATTTCTTCATATTTTTCTCTATTTTTCTCCTATTTTCCTCTCTAATATTTCAAATAAATACTTCCTTAACTATTTTCCCAAATATTTTTCCACAAAAATTCATAATAATCTAAGAATTTTAAAAGAAAATTCCAAAACTTACCCTGATGCTTTAATTGCACACATATCGAGGCTGGTTTACGTGAAATCCAAGAAACCCAAAAGGCAAATACTAAATCTTTTTACACAAACCTCTTCTTCTTATTTTTCTAGAATCTTTGGTATTTTTTTTCCAGATTTTTCTGGCCAGGGACGAGCCCGCACGCGCTGCTACTTTCTCTGCCACGCGCGTGTTTTACATGCACTGGTCGTCTTCCTCACGGTCGACCACAACCAGTTCTGGTTTTTTAGATTTTTCTCCTTTGTTTGTGATCTGCTTTGCCTCCCGTTTGAACCTACTCCTTCATCTCTTCATCCTCTACAAGATTATAGCCTCAAGCGCCTCGATTAGAGCCATTTTTCAGGCGAAGCCTGATTTTTTTATGAAGCTTCGTATCTCCCTCAAATCTTGACGAAAATTGCTCAAACTCTCTAAAAACGACCCTCTGGGCATGGGGAACAAAAATCCCTTATTCACTTCTCTCAAATTTTCCTTAAACTCTTGGATTCATGAGTTTAAACTCTGCATTCTTTTCAACCATCTTCAAAAACCTCTATTTATAGGCAACCTTGAGCCTTACAATGCTCATGGCTGCTCAATCAAGTGCCTCTGAGGCTTTTACCTTCCCTAGATTAACCCAAACACGCCTAAAACAGACCTCAAAACACGATTGCAGAGCTTCGAAAATCCGGCCAAGACACGGTCGAAAATCTCTCAAATCCGACCATCCTCGTGGCCAATGTCGATTAAGGCTTGGTCCTTGAGCTTCCCTGACCAGTTTCCTTGAGTTCCCCATGGTCAGAAGGCGGTGGTCGACGACCAGTAGTAGCTGGTCGGCTATGACAGGTTTGTAAAATTGCACTTTGACCCCTACCTCTTTCCATTTTGCACTTTGGTTCTTTCCTTGAAGCCCCTAAGCTTCCCAATAGTTCCATTACAACCCTCAAGTCCTAAACCTTCCATTTCATCCCTGAAGATTTGGGAATAATGCCATTTCTACCTCCCTCTAGCAAAATTAAGAAATTACACTTAGGCTTAAATGTGAGTTTTGACCATAAATGTGATGCCCCGTTCCCACTTACGGGTGCCACTCGTGAACAATCAACCGAATTGCTCACATACTCAACTATTCGTGAAGGGCAGACTATGTTTCAACACGAAACGCCCTAGGTGGGAACTAGGCCTCGTCCTTTCCTTGCCTCAACCCCAGGATCCAGTAGCAAGTTTTTGCTTTAATCATACCACACTTGACTAATTAATTTCCATTAATTTTGTTCAATCGCCATTTTTATTTATTTTAATTCTTCTTCCTTCCAAGAATTCCACTGGGCTCCATAAAATTCACAATTTCAATCAACCCATTGATTTTTATCAATTTTGGAGGAAAACTTCATATAATTTAAATTCCAAAAATTTTTGCATTTTCTCCAAAAATACCCAAAATCCCTTTATTTTCGAAAATTCCTCCAGGGCCATAATCAACCAAGAATTGCCCCAAAATTCCCCAAATTTTCAAATTTTACACACATCATCCATTCATCACAAATACCCACTTTCTCCCACCAAAGCTTACACAAATAAAATAATACTTCTTACACCACTCTTAGGCTCATTACCACATGAATCAAATAAACAAGATAGGCTTTTAAAAGCCAAACCAAATATGAGGTTTACACCAATATTTTTGCTTCCACATACCATAAGCCAACATCTCATCTAAAAAAAAATAAAATCATACATAGCATTTACAATATATGTTTAGGCTTCAACAAGCCACAACCAATAGCAAAATACATCACAAGACTTCCACAAGCCATACTATGTTCTTAAATCTTCATTCCCATGCGTCCACATGCCATTTCATCTTTGCCTTAATTTTTCCCATGCCTTTACAACCTCTATTTGAGGGTAAAAACCTCATGAGATATTAAGCTCAATAAGGGTGCAATGACAATAAGTATGAACATGAATATAAAATGTGATGCCAATGCATGCAATGCAATAAAGTTAGGGCTTTTACATCCTCACAACCACCTTGGTTTGAGGCTTAAAACTACCCTACCCCACACAATCTCATGGTCATAGGTCCTTAAATATAAACAACATGCCAATGCACACATATTTTCTCATGAACCATACTTACAACCATGCAAAGCCACCATCCCATGGGGCTATCCCTTACCTCTTTTCTTTTAAGAGATTCACCAACTTTGTCTTTAGGACTTTTCATGCTTCCCATCCCTTTTCCTTTCTTTGAATCTTTTAAACTCTTCCAAGCTTCCTTCGAACTCTTCTCCTTAAGAGATTTCTTGAAATAAAATTTTTAAATAAACTAAGCTACCATTAAATGGGACAAAAAGGAACTTACATACTCTTAAAGGAAGAACACTTACCTCATTCTCTATTTTCCTCCTTGGAAGACATTCTTTCTTTCTCCATTCTTCTTCTTCCTCTCCACAAAATTGGAGACTTCTTCCATTTCTCTCACTAGCTTTGCCAAAAGGATTAGGGTTTCCATATACTACTCTATTTATACCAGCACCCAATCCTTCAAGAATAAATCCTGGCCATTGGATTTATTTGGTGAGAATAAATCTCAACCACACAAATAGCTTAATCCATGCCACTTAATCTTGTGAAATATCCACCCTTGGATTATATTTCACTTTACAAGGCTAGATCTCAACCATCCAAAGAAAGCATAATTCATGTGCTTTTAAAAGCTTTAATCTCAACCAATCATTTCTTTAATATTTGACAATCCATGTCATTTCTTCTCTTAAAATCCCCACCCTTGGATCTTTGTGGATTTAAGAGAATAAATCCTAGCCTTTCACCAAAAGCACAATCCATGCACTTTAATAAGAATAAATTTTGGCCATACACTTTTCTTTTAAAGAATAAATCTTAGCCATTGAAAGAAACATACTCCATGGCCTTTAATCTTCTTAAATATTCACAATTAGATTTCTTTCACTTTCCAAGACAAGATCTTAGCCACACAAGAAAGCACAATCCATGTGCTCTTCTCATTTTAAATCCAAGCCTTTGAATTTTTCAAGAACTATCCACTACCCTTGGATCAAGCCTTACAATCTCAGAAATAGAATTTCTTTTCTATTTATTTAATTTGAATTATTTTCAAGCCCATCATCTTGAAAGACATAATCATTTTCTTTTTCTTTTAAATAAATCCCACATTTTCCAACCATTAATGCTGACCATTTACCATTTTCATTTGGATTTTCTTTTTAATCCAACACCATTATTACATGAATGACTAATTTCATTAACATTTGAATTTATTTAATCCCACCATTTCACTTGAACAAGACTTTGCCAAGTGTCATCTCTAGACACTAACCTTAGCTTCCAAGTTTCCATCCAAACCATCCATGTGGCATCACCACATTAATTCACCAATTTAGGGAAAAATCAATTATTTCACACATAATTGAATATTCACTATTTTTCCTATTTTTCATAATAGAATTTTACTCCAAATTATTAAAATGCCTTTTGTGAATTATTAATCATTTTTATCTCCACATAAATTCAAAAATAGAAAATTAATTCACTTCCACACTTAATTCCACCTAAGAATTATTTTCAATTTACCAAATTACCCTTTAGTGGACTTTACTATCCAAATTACCAAAATGCCTCTCTCATAGGGCACCATTATTCACAAAGATCCATCACCTTCTCAAGGGCATTTTTGAAAGTTTCTCACTTCTTTACTCATTCTCTTAACACCAGTAACACAGGGTGTTACAGTAAACCCTTTTGTTTTCTCCCGAAACCACTTAAGGGTTGTTCCTTATACAAAATATGAACCTCCTCGAGGTTCCGCTGACTTCCCGAAAGTCCCCTACAATCATTAAATTTTTCAGCCTAATTTATAGTTGTATTTTAATTGTACCGAAAATCGTTTCTGATCCAATTTCTTTTGATACCATAAATCATGCCTTGAAATGCTAGTCAATACCATATTGATTTCCTTAGACATCTTGGCTCTAGGGCACTCCCTACAGTCAATTCGGTCATTCATAATTGTAAGAAATTACCTTATAACTTCAATTTATCTGTAAGTTCCATTTTTGCCCCCAAGATAATTTACTCTTGAGTCCTTTAAAAATTCTCGGGTATTACACCTGACACCAGTGCATAAGACACCATTTCGCCTCTAGTCTGAGGACCAGATACACGATCGATCATTAATCCCAAAGCCATGTGATTATCGCAGGCATTACACTCAGTGGATGGTCTTCCAATACCCACCCACATGTCTATTATATGTATCCCATGCAAAGTGATGTGTGACTCACCACCCTCAATGCTAAATAATGGTAGTAACACATGTGCCAGTTCACTAATCGACTAATCATAGTCCCTTTTTCATAAGTCTAAGGACTGGGAATATCTTTAAGAAATTATGGACTAAATATCTAACTCAGACAGTCTCAACACCTTAAGAGTAGGAAGTTTGCAGGAAGTCTAAGGACTTATTCATAAAGATGAGAAAGGGAGATGTGAATGAAGATACGACCTTATATTAATATCAAGAACAATCAACAGTGCCATTCACATATATCCCATGTAATGTAAATCTAGCATCTAAGGCACTATCACTAACAATGTTGATTGCATTTGAACGCATGCTAAATGATAGAGCTCTTTGTTGAATGATGGTTCGTCCACTTCTAAGAACCTTTATAGTATTCTCTCATTGCAAATGTAGGTAACCTCGAACTGCATAAACAAAAATATGGTATTCTTACAAATAACACAAATTCCACATACTCAATTACATGTTCCCTATTGCCTATATTTTTCATTCTCTTTCTCTTTAAGAATCTTATAGTATGCATGTTACTAACACTTGTGGCTTTCCATTATATATGCTTGTTTGTTCTATTTTCCAACAAAGCAATGCCATACAAAAAGCATGTAACAAGACGAAGTTTACACCACATTAGGGACCCTCCTTCCAAAGTGATCCTTCACTTGGCTTGCTCTCACCTAGGTGAAAGGTGATGACCCAAGGCATGCCAAAAACACTAACTCGGTGTGGATTTATGCAAGGCTTTTATTTTCAAAGCATTTTTCAACAAAAAAAAATAGCACAACGGAAGTATAAAACATGCACTGCGAAAACCAAAATCGACCTTACAAGACTCGGCATCTATCAACCACATGCAAAACAAAAAAGCCCATGCCATAAGTGGATTTTTGGTATACCTTTCAGATGAAGTTCAGTGCCAGTTGTCTATGTGGTGTCCTCTTTCTTTTCTATCCAGCTAGTTCTTGCCAACCTGCAATTGTCCAAGTGACCAACCTGCCTCCACAAGCATAGAGGAGCTAGTGTTGAGCCCACAAGTTGCAGCCACTACAATCAAGGTTCCCACCATGCTAGCAATTGACCGCAGTCTGCCACAAGCGACTGCCACAGCCCGACTCTTGTTACAGCCTAGTATGCAAGCCAAGCCAATGGCTGACGCCCCCAACTCAAACCAGGCCTTGTTGCCTCATGCAGGGCCAGTTGAGGCCACATCTCTTGATGTTGTTCGCAAGAGGAAGGCACAAGCACTAGTAGGGGCACCTGAAGGCAAGTCGTCCGCACTGTGCAACACCATGCAGGGCCATGACAAGCGCACAGGCACAGAAGCGCAGCCACTGCTAGTCAGCCTGGGCACTAACCGCCAATAACTGCCAATAACTACCAAGCCCAATAGTTGTATGTTTTCATTCTAGCAGTCATGTAGTTTCATTTATAAGTTGTATCTCTTTGAAGGGTCACGTATAACCACTATATAAAGGGTTGTCTGGCTCATTTGTAATCATAAAATAAATTAATACAAAGAAACCTTTATTTCTTAATATTCTGATTTTCTCCTTCTATTCCGTAATAGCAAGGTGTTAATCACCTTTTGAGGATCAGGGCATCCATCATTGGTGCTTTCGTTGAGAGGCAACGCAACTACTTGGAAGACGTTCTCCAAAGTTTTTTATTTTCCAACCAACCATACAATAATGGCTGGAGTACCAACACACCGTGAACGCCTCGAGACCTTAGAAAACATAGCCAACACCATAGATGAGAGGTTTTCGAAGATGGAACAAAATTTACAAAGACTCACGCGTTTGATGGAGCAGCAACAAGAGCAACAACAATCATCAAGGCGAAATAATAACAGATCACCCACAGGCAGCAATCTCGTGGTTCTGTTAGCCAAGGGTATGCCTTTAGATCTAAGGGTGACTCTGAGGATGAAGAAAAGGAAGATAACATGAACCCTTTTAGCTGCAATCAATCTAGTTTCAAGCCACGACTACAATTTCCTACATTCAGTGGCGAAGATCCTATTTCATGGCTCAACCGTGCCAACTAATTTTTCAAATCACAAAACATGACCAACCAGGAAAATGTGGATTATGCTGCCTATTTCTTGGAAGGCGAGGCAAATCATTGGTGGCAATGGCTCTCACGTACTATGAGAGTCAAGGAAAAACCATATGATGGAAAGACTTTGAGCAGGAAGTTTGAACAAGATTTGGGCCTACTGGGTATATGGATTATGATGAAGCACTATCAAAAATGCAACAGAGTGGATCTCTCAGAGATTACCAACGAGAATTCAAGAGAGTCGCAACACAAGTAAGGGACTAGCCTGAAAAGGCATTAATTGGGGCATTTGTGGGAGGCTGGAAGACAGAACTGGCAATGGAAGTCAAGTTGCACAGGCCCACCCACTTGCAGCATGCTATTGAGATTGCAAGGTTAAAAGACGAGCAACTGCAGTCCATGCGCAAGGCTTATGCCTATAAAGGGCCTGCCGTGGCCGCAAATACTAGTGGGTACAAGCCAAAGGTACCACCCCTGCCATAAGCCATGCCTAGCAAGATAATTCCCCCAAGCATACGATGCCTTTCATGGGCAGAAATGCAGAAGCGACGTGAGTAAGGCCTATGCTTTAATTGTAACGAAAAGTTTACTCCGGGTCATAAGTGTAAGAAGGCCCAATCATTTCTGATCGAATGTGAACACCCACAAGAATGGGACGGGGAAGAGGCAGAGCCTGACATGCCTCTAGATTGCCTGCATAAGGCACCAACACAGATGTTAAAGAACAGGCAGAAGTATTTTTTCATGCTTTGGCTGGTTCATCTAGACTATAGACCATGCGCATCACAGCCTGGTTGCGCAACAAAGAAGTTAACCTACTTATTGATAATGGGTCAACACATAACTTCATTAGTACAAGGATTGCCCAAAAGCTGCAAATCCCGATTACCCATATTGGCTCTTTTCATGTGCGTGTGGCTAGTGGTGAAAGGATAACATACACCCAACAATGTAAGGTCGTGAGCTTGAAAATCCAACACATTATAGTGACGGTGGACCTATATTCCATACCATTGGCAGGGGTCGGCATCATATAGGGTGTATAGTGGCTATCCCAATTGGGCAAAGTGACATTTAATTACAAACGACTCGCCATGGAGTTCACACTTGGAGGCCGACAGGTATGCTTGTCAATCCAGCCTGGTCACAGCCGTGTAGTCAGAGAAAACGAGATTCAGAAGTTGATCCAAGCAGGTGGTGAATGCTATGCAATTCAAGTAGCCACCCAACCCAATAGCCAAGATGATTCTCTAGCAACAACTGACCCATAGAGCGAAGAAATAGCAGTAGATATTCAAGAGGTACTTGCAGATTTTCCCTTGGTCTTTCAAGAACCTACCACTCTACCACCAAGTAGGGTTTGTGATCACCTCATTCCCCTCATAGATGAGCAGCAGCCCGTGAATGTACTTTCTTACAAGTATGCCCACCATCAAAAAGATGAAATAGAGAAGCAAGTGAAGGAAATGCTCAACCAAAATCTCATACGAGCGAGCAAGAGTCCTTTCTCTTCACCAGTTCTACTCGTCAAGAAGAAAGACGGTTCGTGGCGCTTTTGTACTAATTATCGTGCCCTAAATAAAGCCACAGTGAAAGATCAATTTCCCATTCCCTCAATCGATGACATATTGGATGAGTTGGGAGGTGCAACAATATTTTCAAAGTTGGACCTACGAGCAGGATACCATCAAATCTGCATGAACCCACAGGACATCCACAAGACAGCCTTCCGTACCTATCATGGCCATTACGAATATCTTGGTATGATGTTCGGACTATGCAATGCTCCATTAACTTTTCAAGCAGCCATGAATCAAATTTTTCAGTCAGTGTTTCATAAGTTTGTCTTGGTATTCTTTGATGATATCTTAATTTATTCCAAGACACGGGCACAACATCTTCAGCATTTGCGACAAGCACTCACTATACTAGCCCAAGCCCACTTTTGCATTAAACTGTCCAAGCGTGCATTCGGCCAGATCGAGGTGGAGTATTTGGGGCATTGGATCTATCCAAAAGGTGTCAAGGTAGACACACGCAAGATTGCTACTATGCAGTCTTTGCCACGGCCCACCAACATTACCCAACTCTGAGGTTTCTTGGGACTCACAGGCTATTACCGCAAATTTGTGCGGCACTATGGGATCATTGCCAAGCCATTAACACAATTGCTCAAGAAGGGCAACTTTTAGTGGATAGATGAAGCGGACCAAGCTTTCACACCACTCAAGCAAGCCATGACGTGTACCCCTGTCCTGGCTATGTCGAATTTTTCCCAACCATTTGAAGTGCATACGGATGCCAGCAACATTGGCATTGGTACAGTGCTAGTGCAGCGAGACCAACCAGTGGCCTACCTCAGTAAGGCCCTTGGGCTAATGAAAGCAGCATGGTCCGCATATGCCAAAGAGATGTTAGCCATCATTGAAGCAGTCCGAGTATGGCGTCCTTATCTATTGGGGCAACGTTTCAAGATTGTAACTGATTAGAAGTCGTTGCGACACTTACTGAAGCAACAAGTTCTAACACCCGACCAACAAAAATGGGTGACAAAACTGATGGGCTTCGATTATGAGATTGTGTATCGACCAGGTGCCCAAAATAAGGTAGCCGATGCCTTGTCCTAGTGGGAAGATGGGCCACAACTGATACCCATCACAAGCCCTACATGGGCCATTCGGCAGCAGATACGTGATGCACTCACAACTGACCAGCGAAGCCAAGAATTGATACAAGCTATTGAAGAAGGCACCTCTTATGACGATTATGAATTACGAAATGGCCTCTTACTGTACAAGGGACGAACATATGTGCCAGATATGCAGGATCTAATGGTCACTCTTATCCGTCATTTTCATAATTCAAGAGAGGGAGGCCATTCAGGAAGTTACTTCACCTAGCAAAGACTTAGTCGTCTCTTTTATTGGGAAGGCGTGAAGCAACAGATAGCCAGGCACGTGGCTGAGTGCGACACCTGCCAGCGAGCTAAGAGCGACTCCACACGGCCTAGCAGATTGTTGCTACCTTTACCCAGACCTGAACAAATCTAGGAGGATTTAACAATGGACTTCGTAAAGGGGCTACCAAAATCCCAAGGATTTTCCTTTACTCTAGTCGTGGTGGACCGATTGAGCAAATATGCTCATTTCATTCCTCTGGTTCACCCGTTCATAGCCCAATCTGTGGCTTGAGTGTTCATGCAAATGGTAATCCGGCTACATGGCCTGCCACGCACCATTGTCACCGACAGGGACCAAATTTTCACAAGCCACTTCTGGAAAGAATTGTTCAAGATGCTAGGGACTGAGCTTTCTGCTAGTTCCTCTTACCACCCACAAATTGACAGTCAAATGGAGGTCACCAACAGAACATTGGAGCAGTACCTTCGTTGTTTTTCACAAAACAATCCCCACACGTAGGCCGATCGAATTCCGTGGGCAGAATACTGGTACAACACTTCATACCATCAATCGTTGGGGTGAACCCCATTTGAAGCCATTAATCGGTGGACTCCTCCAACACTTGTCTCATATATGCCTAACAAATCCCCCATGGACAGTGTGGATCAAGTGTTGGTAGATCGTGGTGAGCTCCTGGACGAGTTGAAAACCAACTTATTCAAAGCACAAACCCGCATGAAGAATTACTATGACCAAAGAAGGCAAGATAGGCAATTTCAAAAAGGCGACATGGTTTATGTTAAGCTCTGACCACAAAGGAAAAAGAGTGTGACTCTTGCTGCGAAGATGAAGTTGGGCTACCGGTACTATGGACCTTATAAGATCCTTAAGAAGATTGGGCCTGTTGCCTACAAGTTAGACTTGCCGGCAGACACACGCGTGCATCCAGTCTTTCATGTGTCACAACTCAAAGCCAAGGTGAGCCATCTTACAAATGTTGTGCACTATTTGCTAGAGCTTAATGAAGACACCACATTGTTGGTCCAGCCCTTAAGGGTCCTAAACTATCGAATGGTCAAGAAGAATTGCAAGAAGATACCGGAGGCCCTGGTGCAATAGGAGAACATGACACCTGAAGAGGCTACATGGGAGTCAACCGAGTATCTTGCCTACCAGTTTCCCCACTTGCATCTTGAGGACAAGATGGTTCACAAGGGGAGGGGAATGTTAAGCCCATAAGTTGCAACCACTACAGTCAAGCTTCCCACCATGCCAGTAATTGACTGTAGTCTTCCACAAGTGACTGCCATAGCCCAACACTTGTTGCAGCCTAGTGTGCAAGCCAATCCAATGGATGACACCCTCGACTCAAACCAGGCCTTGCTACCGCATGTAGGGCCAATTGAGGCCACATCTCTTGATGTTGTCTGTAAGAGGAAGGCACAAGCGCTAGTAAGGGCACTTGAAGGTAGGTCGTCCGCGCTATGCAGCACCATGCAGGGCCATAACAGGCGCACAGGCACAAAAGCACGGCCACTGCTAGTCAGCCTGGGCACTAACCGCCAATAACAGTCAATAACTACCAAGCCCAATAGTTGTATATTTTCATTCCAACAGTCATGTAGTTTCATTTATAAGTTGTATCTCTTTGAAGGGTCATGTACAACCACTATATAAAAGGTTGTCTGGCTCATTTGTAATCATAAAATAAATTAATACAAAGAGACCTTTATTTCTTAATATCTCAATTTTCTCCTTCTATTCCGTAATAGCAAAACGTTAATCACCTTCTGAGGATCAAGGCATCCATCAGCTAGTCCATCCACACCCAAGCTACCATGAAACCTTCCAACGGAGCCATGTTAGCACTCTCTTGATGGGGGTGGCCCGAATCTATTAAACGGTTCTTTCCTTGGTTTCATTATAGCTGTCTAACAACCTCTTTATGGGAAAAAGAAGATGGCGACAACTACACCAACTTATCTTGAAACAAGAATAAGAAGAAGGCACAGCTGAAAAAGAAGAAGAAGAAAACAAGCAGCTAAGGTAGAAGAAGAACAAGGAAGAGAAGAAGGAAGAATATGGTGGAAAGCAACACATGCATGCAAGGGGGCCTCCTCAATCCACCAAATCTTCTCCTATAATCCCTTTCCCTCCTCTGAATCTATTGTCCACCACATCTCCTTTCTCCCATGCATTCATCCCTTCACTTGTCATGTCACCACGCGACTTCATGATGCCTCATCTCGCGCTTCTTTTTAGCTTTTGTTAGCTATGCGCCGAGGCAAGCATTGCTGATTGTCTATTGTTAACTATCTTGCAACCAAAAATAATAAGACGTTAGGATCAGGCAAATCCTAATCCCTAATCACAACAATCAAAGTCTATTAGCATGCCTGGACTAGGCATTGCTCACCAATATGAATGCCCCCAAAAATCTCTTTCATGGATCCTTGCTTATCCCGTGGTGACACAGTTGAATACTTTGGCATCGCCGCAACCTACGGCTTGGCCACACTGTTATGATTAAATAAGTGCGAGCAGCCCAAAATTATCTTCACACCTTGATCATCCATACCATCCCCTTGCCCCAGTCCTCTTAGTCACCTACATGACCCTTCATCTGCGTGTGAGCATTCTTTCTTGCGCCCAGCTTGGCTTGAAATCCCTCGACCTATCTAGTTGAGTTGCGCAACTGAAGCAAGTTTCAACTTCTTCGGGGTCAACTGCCTTATGTTCTACATACCCTTCCCTTTAACTTTCAATCAAAGGTAAGAATGGGAGGCAATTGTTGTAGCCTAGCCCTTCGGGTAATTCCTCCCAAAGAAGTCCTAGAAAAGATCCTTAAGAAGTGTACCCATGGCCGAACGAGCATTCGTTGGGGTACTACCATCCGAAGATAAGGGAAATGCCAAAATCAATAATTATAGTAATTAATAATTAAAATAATAAATAATAACTAAATAAAATAGCCAAAAAAAAAAAGGCAAGGCACAACAAGGCGGCTAAGCCCTTTAAAAAGGGCAACCAAGGCCTAGTTGTGGCCTTTTTGGCCTCCAAAAGTGGCCTTGCATGTGCCTATACACGTGCAAGCAGTAGCCAAGCACATAGAAGGCTTGACTACGTGCAACCCGAAGACTCTTTTGCTCGGGTCATCCGAAGACCCACACACAGATGTTTCCCCCCAAAGACACCCACGTGCACGCGTAGGGTAGTCGCCTAAAGACCCAAGCCCTGAAGACTCGTCCGGTTTTCTCGAAGACCCAAGCCCCAAAAACTATCATGCGCCAGCCCTGGAGTGCCCCCATGTGTGCCTCAGCCATGCACCTTCACACCCTCGCACGCCCAATAGCGTCCATGCACGCCCTCTGCCTATTGCATGCTATCTCACATTTGTTATATACCCTTCTACCAACTTGCTTGCGTGTCTCCTCATGCCATGTTATGTGTCTCGCCACACCTAGTATTGGGCCACAAGCTTCTCATTCACAAGCACCCGTGAATGACCCTCTCGAGTATCTACACAAGCATTCGATTCAATCTCTAATGACTTCCCAAGTCACTCGAGGACCCCCAAGATCTCATTCCTCATCCCCTCATGGCAATAAGGCTAGCCTTTTATGGTTCTCCTTCTTTCTAGGACCCTTCTCGAGGGAGGGGGTGTATTACTCGAGAATTTCATAAAATTATATATTTAAGGAAATAGGATATTCCCCAAAGGATTATGAAAGTCCTGAGGTAAAAGTGTAATTTTTAAACTAAGGTAAAAGTGCAATTTCTAAAAAGTCCGAGGCAAGAGTGCAATCTTTGAAAGGTTCAGGTCAAAGTGAGATACCACAAAGACTCAGCCCAAAGTGTAATAGTACAAAGCTATGGGCCGAGGTATAATTTTTGAAAGCCCATAACTGGCTCATTAAAGAAACGAACCGACGTGGTGGGCCGTTGGAAGTAATGATGAGGCACACAAACCAAGGCGTATAGGTGACAAGGCATGTGGCAAGAAACTATTGGCCACTTGGAAGTCATGATGACGCCTCATAAATGACCTTGAGTTGGAAACACGTGATTAGCCAGGAAAGTCTATAAATAGGCCTCAATCTTAGCCCAAAGCATGTCATTGGGATTTAAGCCAAAATTAGGCTAAAATGAGAGGGTTTGAGGAGAAGAATCTATTCTTAAGAGGGGGGAAATTCTGCAAAAAAAAAAAGAGTGAGATTGATGGAGAAATGAGGTTTCGTCGAAAAATCCAAAGCTTTTCTAGAATTTGGGCCCAAACTACTAGAAAATAGTAAGGTAAGTTTAGTTTAAGTTTATAATTAGGTAGAGGAGAGAGAGAGGGGGCTATAGGAAAAAACAAGGGTCAAATTGGAGCTAAAACAAGGGAGAAAAACTGAAAAACTGAGAGGTTGTTGGGTCGTCACTAAAGAAGACGATGGCGTGTGCAGTACACACACCGAGGAAGGCTGAGCATGCAGACGCATGGCTCACCTTCTCAGGGCGCATGAGACCTCATTTTCTCCTATAATTTTTCTTAAAAATATCTTAAAATAATTAAAAAAAATATGTAAAAATATTTGGTGTTTCTGTTACGAAAATTGGTATTTTTTTGCAAAAACCTAGGCCCGCTTGCTGTGAACAATAACTTCTAAAGATAAACAATTGAGGTGAGTGGTAGGCCTACTTGCTATTAACAGTAACTTCTAAAGGTAAACAATTGAGGTGAGTGGTATAACACCCCATATTTTCATGAAGATGCCACGTATCTTAAGTGAGTTTAAAATATCAAAAAATATGCTGGGAAATGGCAACAAGTGACCGAATCAGTCGCAGGGAGTGCCCGGGAGCTTAGATACCTAAGGACAAAGGTATATTTTTTATGAGCGTCTCGAGGCGAGATTTATAACGCTAAAAGAAATCAAATCAAAGACGGTTTTTTGGGTAAGCTAAGTTGTAGCCTAAAAAGACCGAATGACGATAAGGGCTTCCCGAAAATTATACATATCAAGTAATTTTGAGTTATTAATTTTGAGATTTTAAGTATCTCGATAAATTTGATGTTTGAGGGTATAATTGTAATTAGAGAATTATTCAAATGAAATAAGGATGAAATTATAAGCTCATGTGGTAAAATATTAAAGTTGAGGACTTGAAATAAGGGCCAAAATTTTATTTGGAAGAACTTTGGGTATTAGTTTGGATTTCAAAAGTTCAATTCATTCTAGCTTTGGATTTCAAAAGCCACTCAATTATAACTTTGAGTCTTTGGAGTCCATGGCTTAGATTGTGACAAGTGGCATAATGTGATTGGTTTAAGAAATCTATAAATAGGCACCATGGGTTGTTCTCAAATCATTCCAAGTAAGTTTGAGAGTTGAGGCACTCTAAGATGAGGAGCTTGCTCTAGAAAGAGAGGAAAAAGTTCGACAAGAAGGCAGGAAGAAATCGAAGGAGAAGCCAGGGAGAATGAGCCTCGTCGAGAGAACGAGCCTCACCAAAGTTACGAGCCTTCACCAGAATTTGACAAAATCAGTCAAAAAAAATCGAGGTAAGTCCCATTTTTTTTATAATCCTGTAAGAGAGGGTCGCGTAGGTTTAAACGGGGGTCGAATCGGAGTTAAAGCAATGGACATATGGACGAAATATGAAAACAACGCAATGCTGTCTGAAATCTGGTAGCAACGCGTGAGATACACGCGCCGGAAGTGGCTGCGCGTGAAGGTGCGGGGGCCACCTTCCGAGGGCACGTGTGGGGCCCATTTTCCTTAAAATTTTCTATTTATGCCCCTAGTTTAATACCCTTCAACTCTATATAAAAATATTTGAGGTTAGGTTTATCAAAACATGTATTTTCTATAGAAACCTAGGCCGTTTGTTGTAAAATTATACCGTCGAAGAGATAAACCAACAAGGTGAGACTCCTATACTCCAAATCCTATTTTTATTTCTCTTATGAGAGACTCCTATTGCATGAGACGTGTTTTGTGAAGTTCTTGTACGTAAACTCTTATTGTTCTCTTACGTGAAATCATGTTGCATATATGAAATGTATTTTTCTGAAAAATATATGTTGTTGAGTTTTTAACTGTTGCATTTATAAAATTCGTATGGCCATACTGTTGTACCTATTTGTTGTTGGCCGAGGGCAAAAGTCGGATATCTCCCGAGATGTGCTATGCGTGCGCCATCGAGAAAGCTCTCATGGGGAAGACCGTGAGCCTAAAGAATAACAGATGTGGTGCTCGCATGAGTGTTATGAGGTCGGGTCAAATTGACATGGTTAAGGACCTCCCAAGAGGCACTATGCGTATGCCATTGAGAAAGCTCTCGTTGGAGGAGGCTGACATGTTCACGAGACACTTCAGAGTAGTTCTCCTTATCTTCTCATACATTTTATACCTGATCATGCATCGATTTAAACTGTTTTTTTTTTTTTTTTTGAGTTTATCACTAAAAGATTCATCTTCTAATTGGACTATGTCCCTGGAATATTCAAACGTTTCAGGTTCAACGAGTAGCTCTAAGGGAAAGGAGGTAGCTGAAGAATAAGTTTATTTTGCTGCTTGTAGCATGTTTATCATACCTATGTTTATATGCAAACCTATGTATGATTCAGATGTGTTTAAGACGTTTATTTATTACTTGCGAGGCATGATGTCCATGTAATACCTTTTGTAGACGTTTTGAATGATTTTATTTATGATAAATAAAGCATTATGGTTGTGAACCATATCAGATTCGATCTAGCTTCTGCATTTGAAATTTTAACGCCTGTCTTAGCTATTTAATTTTGGGTTTGTTAAGTTGAGGAGGTGAAAATTAGGGTTTTTGGTAATTTGTGTGATGTATGACAGTGATTGTGGTATGAAAAATTATTATATTCTCGAAATCCTAAGTTATAACACGCTCAAGAAATTTGGGGTGTTACAAGTGGTTCCTGCATGCTTCTTGTTTCATCTTGATGCTTCTTGGTTTCATTTATGTGTGGCATATGGCTTGCATAACATGTGTTTCTTTGAAATTGCATTGTATCTCTATTTGTCATGTATCTCGACATTTGTGGCTAATTAGTAGGTTGTTATGTGTGATTTACCATATGGGCCTATGTAAGGGGGTTGACCACGTGAGCCTGTGTAAGGGGGCTATCATCGAGCTTGTGTAAGGGGGTCGATGAGTTCGAACATGACCACATCCTAACATGGCTACCATAGGAAATATTTCATGCATATTGCATATTGCATTTGCACGCACAAAACTAATTTTGAACCATTACTTAGATGTAATTATTTAACTTAGGTGTTTCATACCCTTGGAATATTCAACGTTCCAAGTATATCAAATGTGTCAGGTACTCTAGGTTCCAATTCTAACAAAGGCAAAGAGATGGTGCTCGATTAGCTTTGAGTTTTGTTTGTTGTATACTCGTGTAATCCAATTGGTGTCTTGTAAATAGCAGGCTAGGATACTCAAAGTTTGTAAAAGGTGTGAGTATCCTATGGATATTCCGTCTTATGCTACAAATGAAGTAAGTTACCTATGCAACACTATAGATTAATGGGTTTGATGTATTGTACGTGCTAGAGGGTGTTACACTGTAGTTTGTAATCCAAATATTCAAGTCCAAAGATGTGCATGCGTAAGTATGTGAGTCCTTTACATTCGTGCTAAAGGTATCATTGTTGGGAAATTCTAGCTATCTAGCTACTCAGATTCGGTCATTCGCTTCCGTTGTTAAGGATTTCCCCCCTAATGCCTTTGTGTGGTCTTAGTATTGATATAGCCTAAAAAGGCGGGGCATTATAGGAGGGTTCTCACCTAGGTCCCTCCATGCATGTGTTAGTGTAGGTGCTCTAGACCCAATCAGATTGGGCATGTTGTACACTGACAATTGTAATCATGTTTATTATTTGAATAAGGAGTTAATCAAATTCACAAGAAGTCATTCTATTAGTTTCTTGTTATTATTGTAATAACCAAATGAAATTAGATAGAAGTCTATATGATGTATACTGTGACTAATCTATAAAGATGTGAGATGATGCATCACAGCTTCTAGACATCATTAAACGTCCCAAGTCGTAGCAATGTCAAGAATGGACATTGACAATTGCGGTAAGACTTGTATATGCTATGTTTTTGCTATGTGATAGTAATGGGGGTCTCACACCCATAGGCATGGGGATGCCTAGACAAGTATATAGGTGACCAATGTTGGAGAATATGTCACTGGACATGACTCACTATGAGAATCCATTTTGGTTATATGTCGATGGTATTCTCATACGAGATTGGTGTAACTAATCCTTAGACCTGAGGTTGTCACGGTCATCTCATAAGAAGACTGGTATGCTGTAACATCGTTTCGATGGGTCTCGACAAAGGCTGCATGTGGGCGATCCTTGGGTATATCGCAAGGCTTATGGAGATGGGTGCATAGCCAAGATGGGACTCGTCTATCCCTTGATAGAGGATGATGTATCTAAGGCGCCTTCGGTGGATATTCACTTTAAATCCATGGCCATAGTGAAAGAGATCAATAAGGAGTTATTGATTCACTTTCTATTAAGTGAAGATATCCGAATGATCGAAGAAAACTCATGTGATCGTAATCAAGAAACACATCGCCAACTTGAGATCACATAGGATACATTGACGAGAGGATCGAATTACATGGTAACCATGCTCGTGAAAGGTTATTTGCGGATTATGAATCCTTCTGAATAACTAGGTAGGTATGATGCCTTGTTAGAGGCCAATCTTATCTTATGTGTTCATACCGACACATTGTTAATATATTCCGAAGCTTAATGAGTCATACGCAATAGGCACGACCCCTGGCTTAAACCAGGAGAGTGGACGTATAGTTAAGTGGGACACTTTGGCAAGAAGTTGTGTCGTCGTCGGTTCTCACAAAAAAAGAACAAATAGACGTAATGACGTCGATATGACAAGGAGTCGTTATAATGGAAAGAGTTTCCTAAAATGGCTATTGATTAAATTAGGAAGGAGTTTCTAATTTAATAATTTTCTATTTGTTGGAGTGGCAAATAGGAAATAAAATATATGTGGGCTTAAGTTAATATTTGGACTAAATTGGATTTGGGCCAAAAATTAAATTAAATATTATATTTAGACTAAATTGGATTTGGGCCAAATATTAAATATTACATTTGGACCAAATTAGACTTGGGCCAAATATTAAATATTATATTTGGGCTTGAATTAGATTTGGGCCAAAATATTTTATTTAAACCTATAAAAGGATTTGGTCCATTTAATTATATTTCTAGTTGGACTAGAATATACCCATTTAATTAAGTCCTAATTGGACTAAATTAAATGGGCCGGCCCATATCCATTAGGGTTTAAGAAACCCTAGAGCTCCTTATAAATATCCCTTTATGGGTTGCCCAAAATAATAAGAGTGAATGAGAGTTTTTGGTGCAGTTTTTCAAGAGTTGAAAAACGTATTGCTATTCACTCTTCCCCATTTCTTTTTGGCATCGATTTGAAACGTGGACATTCTTTTCCATCCATACACAAGCCGCAAAAAGGAGAAGGAGCTAGTACTTCTATTCCGCTCTCTTTGCCAACGAACGCGTGCCGCGTATCACGAGTTAGAGGCCAGACACTTGGACGGCTCGAATCCATGAACGACTCGAAAATTTAAAGGTTAGATTTATTTATTTGTATGTGAATGATTTAATTTCGACGTTGATCCAATCGTTGGGATCGGGTTAAGGTATTTTTTTTTAACTACGATGCTTGCCTCATAGCAATCTTGCTTTACTTTTAGTGGTATCAGAGCCATCGTCGAAATATTTCAATTCCTTACGTGCGATCTTACCCCATAGTGATCTTGTTATTTGTGAAATAATTAAATAATTGTTGCGCTTGTTTTTTTTTTAATTACAAAACGTTTTTGGGTGAAGGGAAAAAGATCGTGTATGACACGAAAAAGCGAAAAATTGGGTTTAGGGTGCATACGGATGCACCGGGGCGTCGAAAGACGTGGCCAAGCGGGGCCTGCGCTGGGCACGGCCTAGGTGCGCGCAGGGCGTTGCCAAGCACAGTCGCGCGCGCATAGGTGCTGTCACGCGCGCGTAAAGCACAACCGGGAGTAGGCGCGACCCGGGCGCGGCCCGCCGCCCGCGGGTACGACCCGCAATCCGTGCGCTGGCGCGGCCAACCCACGCGGCCTCCTTTCCCCATGCAGCCCGCGTGGCCATGGCCCTGCGCACCCGACGCACCTTATGCGGCCCCAGTCGCAGCCCAGGAGCGCCCAACGCGCCCACTTGGGCTTTTTGGGTTGGCAGCATGTATGGCATGCTGCCCAGCCGCCTCTCGGCCCCTCCTACTCCCTTAGGCTTCGATTTGACCCTTCCCTAAGGACCACATGAAGCACCCGGGCTGACCTTTTAGTGGCTCAGTGCGTTTTGTACCGTCAAGTGGGGCCTGGCCAAATTGTTTGGCTATTTTTTATTATTTTTTATCTGATCTATGAGTGTATGACACCTATGGGCCGTGATTAAAAGTGGGTCGGGGCCATTAATTGGATTATTTATTAATTATTGGGCTGCTAGTGTATGTTTGACATGCATTAGTTGATCCAAGGCCTGTTGAGCCTTGTTAGTTAGACTGATGGATGGAGCCCAAGCCCAACACAATTAAAACAATTTTGTTTTTCCAAAATTATACAAATTTTCAATTTATTGAAAGCATTTCATTAAGATTGAAATAGATGCGACAATTAATTAACATAATCTAAATGAATCAATGTGATTGATTGCATAGGTGTATGGTATGGATCGAGTCGACCATTTATTTTATGTTGGGAATGAATGCTTGTAAGTTTGGTTTTTGAAATAGGGCCTGCGTGTCCTGCCTCTCTTATACTCTAATGTACATTCTCTTCTCATCTCACTCCCCCTGAACGTAACTCGGGGTTTCTGATTCTATGTAATGTATGTAGAATAGAATAGAGTAGTGATAGTTGTAGTTTGTATGAAGAGCAAGAGATGGAGCCAAATTGAAGACAAGATTCGAAGACCAACGAAGGCTTGGAGAATGTGCTTGAGAAGCAAGATGTGATTCTTCACCTAGGTTTGACCTGCTAGCTTCCCTTCTATGGCTCAAGGGGGCTAGCCGTAGTTATCCATACCATACACCGGTTTGAGTCATTTATTATGCATTATTAATTTGATTAATTGCATGTGATGAGACCTAAATAAATAAATAATAAATCCCTCATTAATATTAAGCCAACTTGATTTCCATCATTATGAAGCATTAAGTTTCTAGCTAGCACTTGATTTGTTGAGTTACCCAAGGCCATGTGTCACCTATGATTCCTATGTTTCATGGGCCATGAGATGTCCCTGAATGATGGGTCCGACTTAACTAGAAAAGTGGGGTTTGTTGAGTCACTTAAGACCTTACTGAGTATAGAGGCAAAGATTGAGAGTCACATAAGATGTGCTTGACAAGGAGTTGTCAACCCAATGAATCTAGGAGTTCCATGGAGATGCAATTGGTAGCAAGTACCTACCTAATCAATCCTAGCACAATTTGTTGAGTCACTCAAGGTTGTGCGAGGGGAGATGGGATCCTAGCCTGCTAGGAAATCTTCCGACGAGATTTCTCGAGTTATGTCTTGAAGGTGGCAAACTCGTAGAAAATAGTGGGAGCAATCATAAAATGTTACTTCTTGCAATTTATGATTTTTGTAATTCAATATGATTATAATAATATCTCTATTTGGTTGTTGATCTAGAATGTCTGGAAACATGTCGATAGGATCGATACTCGAGTGCAATAATACTTTCAACGGGACTAATTTCTATAACTGGGAGATCATCTTGAGGATAGTCCTCACGTATGATAAGATTCTCTATGATAGAGATATCTCTTCTTGCGAAGCCACCAATTAAGGAAATAGTAGCATATGAGGCCTAGACAATGCACAAGGGTGATATGATCATCGCTTGGTATATTATCTTGGCTACCATGACCCCGAAACATAGGTCGTAATATAAGAGTTATGATGCCTATGAGATCATGGCTAGGCTCAAGGATCATCTGTTGAGAAGCATGTCATGTAGATGATAGGTTTTATCAGCAGGTTGCTAGAGCTAAACTTGGGTATGGATGCCGAAACTTACCCTAGACTTAGTGTTACAGTCCCTCCCTAACGGCTATGGGAAAGACTCTTGGAGAGTGGTTGTCACCTAGCCTAAAATTGATTATAGGCCAAGGGAAGTGTTCTCTTAGTTGAAGAGCCCAAGGCGCATAGGAGCAAGCCCAAGAGTAAGAAAGCTAAAAGGAAGAAGAGTTCTTCCATAGCGCAATCTGGAAGAGTCCAAAAGACTAAATCAGTTACTCAAACTCCATATGAGATATGGAAAGGAAAGAAGCCAAATTTATCTTTCCTTAAGATTTGGGGTTGTTAAATTTATGTCAAACTGTTGACAATAATAAGTTAAAACCTAAATTGATGAGATGTTTGTTTGTGGGATATCCAAATGGATATTACTTTTACCACCCACACGAACAAAAGGTGTTTTGTTGCCAAGCATGTGGTATTCTTTGAGAAGGAATTCTTAGATGTTGTGGCTAGTGGGAGGAATGTTAAGTTCGAAGAGATTCGAGGCGAACCATAAACAAATACTCCCCTCCAGGAACCCGAGAAAGATCAGACACAAGATGTTGTGTTAATTCCTCAACCTTCTACACAAGAACCTCGTAGGTCAACAAGGGTTCGTCGTGAGGAAAAGAGATATGGATTTCTCATCTCGGCACATGGAGATGTGCTTCTAGCTGAGAACGATGAGCCTACTACCTATGATGAGGTAATGTCTAACATTGACTCTGGGTTACAGCAGATGGATGACAAAATAGTTTTCCTTAAAGGAAACCTGGTCGAGGATGTGTATATGACACAGCTTGACAGTTTTGTTATCCATGAACATGCAAATAAGATTTGCAGGTTACAAAGGTCCATTTATGGACTAAAGCAAATATCTCGGAGTTGGAATCAATGTTTTGATGAAAAGATCAAAAGGTTTGATTTTTCACAAAAGAGAAGTTGATCCTTGTGTTTACAAGAAAGTTAGTGGGAGCGCGGTTACCATTTTTAGTCCTATATATGGACAATATATTGCTCATTAAGAATGTTGTTCCTATGTTGCAATTAGTTAAAAGATGGCTTTCAAAAAAAATTTCTCTATGAAGAATTAGGGAGAAGCAACCTATATTCTAAGAATAAGGATATATAGAGATAGATTCATAAGGTTGCTAGCACTCTCCAAAGCGCATATATTGACAAGGTGCTAAAGAGGTTTAGCATGGAAGATTTTAGGAGGGAAATCTTCCCATGTCACATGGAATACATCTCTCCAAGGCTATGTGTCCAAAGACACAAGATGAGAGAGATAGGATGAGTCGAGCACCATATGCCTTGGCTATTGGCTCGATCCTGTATGCCATGTTATGTACGAGCCTTGATGTCGCATATGCTTTGAGCATATGTAGTAGATATCAAGTTGATCCAGGTGAGAAACACTGGATTGCAGTTAAGAACATCTTTAAGTACTTGAGAAGGATTGAAGAGATGTTCTTGGTATATGGAGAAAGAAAGCATGCTGTGAAGAGGTTCACGAATGCCAGTTTCCAATCTGACTATGATGATTTTGAATCACATACAGTCGGGATTCATATTCTGCCTAAATGGCGGCGCCATGAGTTGGAAGAGTTCCAACAAGAGATAGTGGCAGATTCAACAACTGAAGTTGAATACATAGCAGCCTTCGAAGCAGGTAAGGAGGTTGTATGGATCTGTAAGTTCATTGATGAACTTAAAGTGGTGTCCAGCATTGTCGATCCAATAACAGTTATTGGGACAACAATGGAGCCATCGCGTAAGCAAAGTAACCACAGTCTCATCAGCGGACCAAATTTGTATTGCGACATCACCATATGATAATGGAGATTATCAGCCGAGGTGACATATATAGAGAAAGTGTCGATGAATAACAACGTCATAAATCCCTTGACTAAAGCTCTGTCCCAGAAGAAACATGAAAGTCATGTTCGATCATTAGGTATGAGATACATGAGTGATTGGCTCTAGTGTAAGTGGGAGATTGTTAGTGCAAGTGCTCTAGACCCAATTAGATTGGACATGTTGTACACTAACAATTGTAATCATATTTATTATTTGAATAAGAAGTTGTTCAAATTCACAAGAAGTCATTCTATTAGTTTCTTGTTATTATTGTAATAACCGAATGAAACTAGATAGAAGTCCATATGATGTATACTGTGATTAATCTATAAAGATGTGAGATGATGCATCACAGTTTCTAGACATCATTAAACGTCCCAAGTCGTAGCAATATCAAGAATGGACATTGATAATTGTGGTAAGACTTGTATGTGCTATGTTTTTGCTATGTGATAGTAATGGGGGTCTCACACCCATAGGCATGGGGATGCCTAAATAAGTACATAAGTGACCAATGTTGGAGAACATGTCACTGGACATGACTCACTATGAGAATCCATTTTGGTTATATGTCGATGGTATTCTCATACGAGATTGGTGTAACTAATCCTCGGACCTGAAGTTGTCACGGTCATCTCATAAGAAGATTGGTATGCTTTGATATCATTTCGATGGGCCTCGACAAAGGCTGCATGTGGGCGATCCTTGGGTATATTGCGAGGCTTATGGAGATGGGTGCATAGCCAAGATGGGATTCGTCTATCCCTTGATAGAGGATGATGTATCTAAGGCGCCTTCGGTGGATATTCACTTTAAATCAATGGCCATGGTGAAAGATATCAATAAGGAGTTATTGATTCACTTTCTATTAAGTGAAGATATCCGGATGACCAAAGAAAACTCATGTGATCGTAATCAAGTAACACATCGCCAACTTGAGATCACATAGAATACATTGACGAGAGGATCGAATTACATGGTAACCATGCTCATGAAAGGTTATTTGCGGATTATGAATCCTTTTGAATAATTGGGTAGGCATGATGCCTTGTTAAAGGCCAATCTTATCTTATGTGTTCGTACCAACACATTGCCAACATATTCAGAAGCCTAATGAGTCATACGTAATCGACATGGCCCCTGGCTTAAATCAGGAGAGTGGACGTATAGTTAAGTGGGACACTTCGGCAAGAAGTTGTGTCGTCGTAGGTTCTCACGGAAAAAGAACAAATAGACGTAATGACGTCGATATGACGAAAAGTCGTTATAAAGGAAAGAGTTTCCTAAAATGACAATTGATTAAATTAGGAAGGAGTTTCTAATTTAATAATTTTCTATTTGTTGGAGTGGCAAATAGGAAATAAAATATATTTAAACTTAAGTTAATATTTGGACTAAATTTGATTTGGGCCAAATATTAAATTAAATATTATATTTAGACCAAATTAGATTTGGGACAAAATATTTTATTTAAACCTATAAAAGGATTTGGGCCATTTAATTATATTTCTAATTGGACTAGAATAAACCCATTTAATTAAGTTCTTAATTGGACTAAATTAAATGGGCCAGCCCATATCCATTAGGGTTTAAGAAACCCTAGAGCTCCTTATAAATATCCTTTTATGGGTTGCCCAAAATAATAAGAGAAAATAAGAGTTTTTGGTGTAGTTTTTCAAGAGTTGAAAAACGTATTGTCGTTCACTCTTCCCTGTTTCTTTTTGGCATCGATTTGAAACGTGGGCATTCTTTTCCGTCCATACACAAGCTGCAAAAAAGAGAAGGAGCTAGCACTCCTATTCCACTCTCCTTGCCAACGGATGCGTACCGCGTATCACGAGTTAGAGGCCGGACACTTGGACGGCTCGAATCTACGATCGACTCGAAAATCTAAAGGTTAGATTTATTTATTTGTATGTGAATGATTTAATTTCGACGTCGATCCAATCGCCGGGATCGGGGTAAGGTTCAAAATTTTGAACTACGTTACTTGCCCGGTAGCGATCTTACTTTACTTTCAGCATGCCCAACTTGAGACCACCGGATGTAGAGGGAAAGTCATGTGCTTCCTACATCTGGATCTACATCCGGATGTCACATGCCAGCTACGTGTCCCAGTCACATCCAACCTACATGAATATTTATCGCCTCATTGGTTTCAAGGAAGCCATCCTTGTTGCATAATCTCTTTCTTTCTTTATTTTTTTGTGTCATTCACACAAAGGGTCCACATGCATAATTCACTCATTCTACTCACCCATGCACCTCTTCACATGGCACCCACGGACTCTATCCGCACATAACACCTCGGCATACTGCATCATATTATATCTTTACTTCTTCATGACTTGTACTAACTTAGGCATTAGAGAGCTTGCATGGGAAAAATCCCCGTGTTCTTTTTAACTGTCTTTTGTCTTATTAATCCTCTGGGTGATTGATCTATAAATAGTAAAGCACCCTCTGAAGACCCATCTAAGGCCTTCTATCTCTTTTGTGTCCACGCTTCCCGCTCTTCTGATGTTCACGCCTCTTACTCTCTTGGACAGCAAGTTGAACCCCCGTTGCCGATCTCCTTCAGTGACCTCTCACTCTTCCATCTCGTGGCCTTGCCAACTATTTGCTGAGGTTCCTAGACAAATAAATTTAATTGTTGTATTTTGACAACAACAATTATAAATTTTCTAATATCATTCTCATCCACTGTTTTTCAAAGACAATTCTTCGAAACAAAATTTTTTTGAGCACCTAATTCAGCCTCCCTCTTGTGTCATACAAACAAAAATGATCTAACATGTGTGTTTTCTTCTCTCACATCTCCACCAATTATTCAATTTTTTTCTTCTGTTCTCACAAACAATGCCACTAGATCATGCAAAATTGTGTATTATCAAACCTAAACTAATATGAGAGCAAATGATCTCTAATAAACTTTTAAAATAAGAAAAAAATTGCCTCGAACATTTATGGAATTGGCCTTTTGATGCCAAAGCAAATAATTATAGTGAAAATAGAATGTAGAGAGTTCAAGGTTGCTTATTGCATGTGTTCCATATGTTTAGGACTTTGTGCTTTTGTAAATAAAAGAGTCAATCTCAACAAATCCATTCTTATCCCACTTGATGAGATTTGCCATAGTATTCCCAAATAAAATGGTATTAGCATGTGTGGATTGGTTTGATACGTAGGACAAAATAATACCTCACTTCTTAGTATAACTTAGTCTAAGTGTTGGGGGATTAAAATTTTGGAATAGTCAGACCATTTTACCGTCAATTAAATGCATTTTCTCTTCCTTATTAAGCATTATATTCTCTATCATTTTCTCATTTCGTTTACACTTACTCATCTTTTTCACCTAGCCACTAATGTCAATCATCCATGACCACTGACTACCTCTATCTTAACTCATAAGCATCGGCTTTGTTGTCTTATCGAATACCATTGATCATCGATGGAAATCTATTGCCACTTAACCAGACCAATCATGGTTGAACTTTGCTCAACCACCGTAGAGCAAACCCTCTTCTCCAACCAATAGTGATGCCCCTGATTTGTATTTAGCCACCATTGCTACAAGAATTCGTTTTTGCCTTTAATGATTCATTTTCTTTATTTTGTCCTTATTTTTCTATAATTGCTGAAATACAACAATTAAAATTTATAATGTTGGGACGCTAGACATTGTTGGGGTAGAACACGACTGTAGCACGAAAAGATCAACGTATTGCATGAGGATTGTCTGAGAAAATAACCCTTAATGAGTTGTGTGGATAATCCCTAAAAAGTTTGTGAAAAGTCCCCGAGGAGTTGTAAGGATGGTCCTTGAGGAATTTGAGAAAGAGTCCTTGAAGAGTTGTGTGAATAGTTGTAAATATAGTCCTTGATGAGTTGAAAAGTCCTTAAGGAGTTGTGATGATAATCCTCAGAAAGTTGAGAAGTCCATAAAGAGTTGAAATGATAGTTCTCAAGGAGTTATATTGCAATTCTTGAATAAACAACTCCAAAAGCTAGAAAAGACAAGTGTCATTGTGAGAGATTCCTCTTATACTTGTGAGAGATGAGCTTATTCCTTAAGGATAAATGATAATCTTGATCTGGGAGAATGAGGTTTTCGTCTTAGAAGAGATCTTGTGAAAAGATGAGGTGTTTCTATAAGATTGAAACACAGCTAGAAGACACGCGGGAAAATGTCCCATGTGAGCTCTTCAATGCTTAAATCAATCCATATGTTGAAAAAACAGATGAACAGTTAAGTATGCTTAGAGTGAGTAAATGAGTATTTTATTGACATTTCATTGAGTTTAATCAAAATTCGGGTTACAAATTTGGGATCCCCTAAATGAGGATAATGAACCCTCTATTTATACCACAAAGTGAGGGGATAAGAACATATGCCTAGACACATATCACAATCTCCTTGGCCATGCATGGAAAATGATTTGAGTGTAGTAAGTTAAGCATGGATTAAGCCAAATTGCCTGTCAAGGCATGAAATATTGTATTTAAGAAAGCCATGCACAGGAGGTGAACTAGTGTAAGCTTAAGTGGGACAATGTCCTACATAAACTTGTGTTGCACGAACTTGTGTAGGACAATGTCCCTCACAAGTTAGAGTTTCATCGATTATGGCATAACACCTCTTATTTCTCTTTATTTGTCAAAACCCAACATTTGGGTTTCAACAACTCCACTCATATAGGCTGAAGAGTTTTTAATATAATTATATTCTTATCAAACATAATTATATTCTCATAGTTATAAGTAAAAGAGCAATTTGATTATTTATCATTTAATACAGATAATACTTTAACACACACTAAATATAGCATAACCATAACTTCAAATAATACCTCATAACAAGAAAATAGTATTATTTTGTTCGTCACTATTTTATTCTATCATTAAATAGCGAGGTCAGGACAATTTCTTTTCCACACCGGCTTTTGTAAGAAAAATCCAAATTATGCGGGGAGGAATACGCAAATACCTAAACTAGAGGAGGAAGGGGTGCAAACTGCAAATTGCAAAATCATCGGCGAGAAAAAGGAAAAACAAATATTCTGTTTAATGCCCCTTTCCTTCCACTTTCCTTTCACTTGTCTTTATGCATTCATGTGGTAGTGCTGCTGCTGCTACCTTCATTATCATCACCATCATCTTCCTCTTCTATCTTTGTTCATCCTCTCTTCTCTTCATTCTCTCGCTCTCTGTCACTTCACTTTCTACCGACGTCTTCCCAACCTTCTCTGTCGGAACACGCTTTCACCCATGGACGAAGGTACTTTTTCTCGCTTCAATTTTCAACTCCTTGATCCTCCGATTCTCTTACGGATCGGGCGTCGATCAAAGATTCAAAATCATTTTTTTTCCCCAGTTCCTCCGATGACTCTTTTGCCAAATTTTCTCGGAAAGTATTTCGTGTGGTAAAAGCAAGAAAACGAGCTTGATGATTTTTGTAGTGTCATCCAAGTACATCCTTAGATGCTAGAAGCTAATCAATCAAAGAAGCAAAACGCAGAATTTTTTTCGTTCAGTTATAACTGCGTGTAGATTATGTCTGTATCTTTGGCCTTGTATAGCTTTCTGTATCTGATTGTTCAGTGATTGTTTAGGAGGCGAAAGAGATTTAGAGAAGGGGCTGGTGACTCCGCTGCGGAACCAGAACCAAAACCCTATGGCTGAGCCGTCGCCCTCTCCCTCTCCCTCGCCCTCGTCTGCGACGGCGCCGGCTCTAGTGTTGTCGAATTCCGGCAAGCGGATTGATCAGGCCGGGAAGAAAAAGTACGTGAAGCAGGTGACGGGCCGGCACAATGACACAGAGCTGCACTTGGCGGCGCAACGGGGCGATCTTGCTGCGGTGAGGCAGATTCTACACGGTATCGACAGCCAGATGGAGGGGACTTTGAGCGGAGCTGAATTTGAGGTGGAGGTAGCAGAGATTTGGGCATCTCTGGTGAACGAGGTGAATGAATTGGGCGAGACGGCTTTGTTTACAGCAGCAGACAAAGGGCATCTTGAAGTTGTGAAGGAATTATTGAAGTATGCTAAGAAAGATAGTATTAAAAAGAAAAATCAGTCTGGGTTTGATCCTCTTCATATAGCTGCCAGTCATGGACACCATGGTAATGATCTGATCCTTGTTAAGTGGTTCTTCATTAATTTGGTTCATTCACGTTTATTTCAATGTTTGTATTTTGTTTTTGGATTCATATTGAATTGTGTAGTCTTGCTAATTGGGAGTTTTCCTTTTTGGCTGCAAATGGGTTTAGAAAACTGTCTTGAACTGCTAGTAATTACTTTTGTTCTTCTTATATTGAAGTTGCAAAACTAATTTTAATACCAAAATACTCTCCTTGCCCCTTCTGTGACCCTTTTACAAGAAGATGCAAGGGAATCTCTCTTGAAAGTCCAATAACAACTAGGCGTTGCGTGTGAATTTTCTGATAAAATGATACCATGATCTGTCCCTCTCTGATACATCATGATCTTCTCAGCTTCCTTGTAGGGCCACATCATCTGTTTCAGTCGCATCATGGCTGTGTATTTAATGGAGGTCCTGCCTCTATCCCCATCAAGTGAATAACCAACTTGCAGCTTTTCACCTTAAACTGTCAAAATTCGCACCATAACTTTAGCCCACGACTGTCGACAGCCTATAGCCATCAGTTGATGGTCTTGGTTCCTGCTCTTTGTTTCGGGCTACACCTTGCATACAGTCAACATTTTTTCTTTCAATGTTTTACCTAACTGTTGACCATTTTTGAGTTTTCTTCAAATAGTACCGGCAGTTCCTTAAATACTGTTAATGTTTACTGCTATTAGCTCCTGCTAGACAATTACCCTACTACCATTTAAACAAATTCTAAGTTTCTTTAGTTAAGGGAAAATTTGAAACCATTTCTATGCCCTTTTAGTTAGGTTTACATTTACAGATGCCTCAAGTAGCTGCTTCTCCTTTAAGTGGTTCAGTTCTTGAAGAGGGACAGAGAGATGATCTTTGTAGACAGACTGGGAAAAGGGGTAAAGAATACATTCAGATTTTCTGAGACTACTGGTATTAGGAAAATGAATTGTGTTTTTACCGGTAAAGACGATTATATTGTTTTTGATGTACTATGCGTAATGACTTAAAAAAAAAAAAAAACCATGTTGGGTATCAATACCATCATTGATTGCCTGGCAGTGTTCTAAAAATTGGTCTAGGCAGCCTCTAACCGCCGCGATTTTGGCCTAATCGGCCCCCTTAGGCGCTAGTCCAGCTAATCGGTGCTGAGAGCCGCCTAATTGGCCACAGCGGCCGCCTAGTTGAATGGGCCGCGTAACCCCATGAACCGTCTCGGCCGCTTGCTCTCTCTGTTGTGGCGCCTAAGTTGATTTAGGGTTTTTTCCCCCTACCCATTCTCTCTCTTGTCTCGCTATCGCCGCGTGCTCTCTTTGTTGCCGTCGATCGTCTCTCATCACTTTCTCTTTGTCTCAGCCTCTCTCGTCACATGTCGCCTCTGCCTCTTGTGGACAATGAACTTGCCGCCGCTGCCGCCGTCACTGCTTGCTCCCTCTAGTTGCAGTTGCCATCGCCGCTTGCAAAAGATTTGCTTTCTCTCTCTCTCTCTCTGAGTCTCAACCTTTGCTCTCTCTCTGTTGCGACGTTGCCATCGCCTCTTGTGGCCTAATCCCCTTTGCTTTATATATGCATAATATTATATTTATATAATATAATAATTCTATTAATATATAGATATATCATATATATGTGTTTTTAACTTTATATATATATAATTTGTTTATATATATATGAAAATATATGTATGTATGCGTATTTAGAATAATATAAATTTTATTTAAATAATTCTTTATGTACCGCGGCCTAGCGCCTGACTAGTGCCTAACGCGTTTTAGAACACTGTAACCTGGAGTTCATTGATTGGTACATTATGTCGATTATGGAATTTGTGTCTTGAGGATTTGTGTGGTACTTATATTTTTACTGATCAAAAAAATATATGATGATTCTAGCCTTCATCCAAGTTTGGACTACTGAACCACAGTAATTGTTATAGTTGGCCTCTACTTCCTTTTGAGAATATATTACATAACTCAAACATATCAGTGGCTTACTTAAATGTGTAAGCTTGCAGGAAGGGTTTCATTGTGAGTGGGACAACTGCAATATGTTTAACTTTCTGCTTGAATTGCTGAATAAATTGTAGGTGATATGACCAAATTTATGAATGATAAAATTAAGGCACCAAGACTGTTTGGAAAACACTTTATATTCATTCATAAGATCTTTTTAACTTTTTCAAAAGATTTACATTGTGTTTTACATTTCTTTTACAAAATTCATAAATTTAAAATTGCGGAAGTGGATCAGTGTGCTGGATGTTGATTTGGGATCAGATATACCAAAATAGATGTTATTCCTTTGAGAATATTGGGACAACTAATACGCAGTTACTACAGTGGCTATGTTATTCGCTACGGAACATACTTTTTTCCCTTAGTTTATTCTTTAGTAGTAATATCTATTCTGTGTAAAATGAGGCTTTTACATTTCTAGAGATTTTTTATTGCAGGAATTGTCCAGGTTCTACTGGACCATGATCCAGAGCTAAGTAGAACAACTGGCCCATCAAATGCTACCCCTCTTATATCTGCAGCTACAAGGGGACATACAGCTGTAGTTAATGAATTGCTCTCCAAGGATTGTGGCATGTTAGAGACTCCTAGATCCAATGGGAAAAATGCATTACATTTAGCTGCCAGACAGGGGCATCTTGACATTGTGAAGGCGTTGCTGGATAAAAATCCAGAATTAGCCAGAAGGAAAGACAAGAAAGGGCAGACTGCATTGCATATGGCTGTAAAAGGTACTAGCTGTGAGGTGGTCAAATTGCTTCTTGATGCTGATGCAGCCATTGTAATGCTGCCTGACAAGTTTGGGAATACGGCATTACATGTGGCCACCAGGAAAAAAAGAGTTGAGGTATATTTTGGTGTTTAATGTTGCTCAAATATATTTTTCGCAAACTTAGTACCATTTATACTTATCCAGAAGTTCCTACTAAAATTTTTATTTGATCCTTTTTAATAATTTTTTAGTTTTTTTCATCTTGTTTTGGGCCTGAAGCATGGGATGTGTGAACTTTTGATCCTTTATTCAGCAGCAAAGGGTTTATTAGGAGGGCTTGTCCTCATGCAGTTTTCTCAAAAAGGGAAATTTTTTATGGGTTTTGGACATGATAATATTGTAATACATGATACTGAATGGACTATATGCAAAGTTTATATGAAGCTTCATCAATTCTGTATAAGGTTGACTTCTGACAAAACCAGATACCATATCATGCATTTTATTCTTTATGTTATGCACCTCATTGCCCTTCTCAGTTATTCTGTCTTCTATGTGCCTAAAATTGTGCAAAATTGAACCTATTTGGGTATTCCTACTGTACATGAAATACACTCACTGGATAAAGATTGTCCTTTTTGCTCTCTCTTTTTTTTTTTTAACCTCTGTTTTTTCCCCTTCCAGATAGTAAAACAGTTATTATACCTCCGGGACACCCATGTTAATGCATTGACCAGTGATCACAAAACAGCTCTTGACATAGCTGAAGGGCTTCCTCTCTCAGAGGAATCTTGTGAAATAAAAGACTGCCTTTATCAGTGTGGTGCTGTTAGAGCTAATGAACTGAACCAACCAAGGGACGAGCTACGAAATACTGTTACTCAGATCAAGAGAGATGTGCACACACAGCTTGAACAAACTAAGAGGACCAACAAAAATGTCCACGGGATTGCTAAAGAGCTCAGAAAACTGCACCGTGAGGGGATCAATAATGCCACTAACTCTGTGACTGTGGTGGCTGTGCTTTTTGCCACAGTTGCCTTCGCAGCCATTTTCACTGTCCCAGGTGGGGATCATGATAGTGGAGAGGCTGTCGTAGCAAGCTCAGCTTCTTTTAAAATATTCTTCATCTTTAATGCTATTGCGCTGTTTACATCCTTGGCAGTTGTGGTAGTTCAAATCACATTGGTTAGGGGTGAGACAAAAGCTGAGAGACGAGTAGTGGAGGTGATCAACAAGTTGATGTGGTTGGCTTCTGTTTGCACTTCTGTGGCATTTATGGCCTCGTCCTATATAGTGGTTGGTCAGAAGCATGCGTGGGCTGCAATTTTGGTTACAGTTGTGGGGGGAGTGATAATGGCTGGGGTTCTTGGTACCATGACTTACTACGTGGTGAGATCAAAGAGAAGCCGGTCAATGAGGAAGAGGGAGAAGAATGCAAGGAGTGGATCCAACTCCTTTCATCACTCCGAGTTCTCAAATTCAGAAGTTGATCGGATTTATGCCCTCTAATTTGAGAATTCACAAGTCTGAGATGAATGCCTTTTGGAACAAAGTAGGAAAGGTTGTAGGGGAACTACTAAAGTATTTGCTAAGCTTACCTAAATCCTTCACTGGAGGTATTTGTCCTAGACACCTGCAGTTCGATACTACTACTACTGGTTGAAGTTTGAAGTGCTCACTAGATGCTCGGCTTGTTTCTATCTATTTCTCTAAATGGAAAAGAGGACAAATGCATCTTACTTTCAGTTTTTGCTGGAAATACGAGGTTCAAACACCTAAAAGGTACAGGTATCTATCTTGCCTTTGCAAAAGGTTATGCTGGGTGATCTAGTTTCAAATTTGCAGGATGAAGGCAACTTCTGCGGTTTGACTTTCAGAACTGGTTAGTATTCCTTATGTTAACCATCTCTCTCTTGAGCCAACATCCTGAGGAGACCAACATTACGAAATAGTTGGTCATTTAAGTGAAAAAGGATGCTAAATAGTAGTTGTCATTATGGTCTACTAGCGTATGATTCATGATCTTGTGAACAATTAGCAGATGTTGGAGCCTGCAAGGTGGATATTTCTACTCTTTAGTAATCTAATTGTTCTGATACTTCCAAGATTATTGTGTAATATTCCGGGCTTAACTGTACCCTCAAAGCACTCTGAACACTTGGTTTCATCAACCAATTATTCTGACATTTTAAAATGCTGCTTTGTATGTATAACTGCTATCATTTGCAGAGACTTTATATGGACAACATTTGCTCCAATTTCCTCTTGACGACATGATTCCTTCAAATGTGAATTCTATGATGCTTCAAGCCAGTACACTATTTGTATGTATTACATGGCACAGGCTTAAACGGTCGGTTGCAACTGTCTAATTACTTTAAATACTAGTAGTAAATTTCCACACTTCAGGAATATCCAGTTATATATGGTACATATATCTGAATGATTTTGAGACTGTGAGGTTAAGACTTGGTATGTTGATATGGCAGATTTTATCTTTTTCTGTTGGTAATTTTTAACCATCCAAATGAGTGAAATGACAACTCTACCCTTATTGAATAAAATGGCGATTTTACCCATTGGACCATATTTTTATCCCTGGCAAAAATATTATCATTCTTGACAAAAGAAAAAAAAATTCCTAGTTGTAAGTTAGTATGTACGTTGCTGTGATTATAAAAGGCAAATAAAAAACTTACCAAGAACTGGTAATATACCATGCCATTCTACTCTATGCTACCATGCAATTGCTATATATATGGCCATTTCATGATACTCCAAGCAAGAATAAGAGCTTTCTAGAGAATTATATAAAAACATTTTATGAGAAAGTATACTCAAAATCTTTGTCCCGAGAAAATATTCATTATAATGATGATAACATTAGAACTTAATTAAAATCAGTCCGTGTGATAAAATTATCAAATATGTTGTGTTGAATTTATTAATAAAATATTAATTAAAATACATATTTTGTTGTATCTAATAATAATCTTAAAATAATACTTAAGAGTAAATACTTTTCGCCTCACAAAAAAAAAAAATAATGGTCTAAATAAACCAACACTTTTGTGGTAAGCACTAATAACTATATAATAAATTATCTTGTTAGAGAATTTGATATTAGATTCATTATTTTTAAAACACGAAAATAGACTGAATTAAAAATAAGGTCGTAGTAAAATTGAAACAACGTTTACAAAATATAAATATACACTGTTTTATAAAGAGGTGGTTTGGCTTAGCATTTTTTATTAGAGCTTTTAAATTGGTTGGCGATTAATATAAAAGTTGTGCAGTGTTTAAGTTGATAACGAGTTTAGATAAATATGCTTTTAAGTTATTTATTAATAGTTATGTGTTTGGTTTGAAAAAGCTGATAAGTTGTCAGAACCTGACAAAAAGACTAAAATAGACATGATGCTAAATAATATAATTAAAAAACATAAAAATATTATTTTTTATCAAAAAATTATAAATTAATTTTTAATTAATAAAATACTTACAATTATAAGTTAATAAATTATATATAATTATTAAAAAAATAATAATACAATACAATTAAATAAAATTAATAATTACAAACGCATCAAACATTTTTTCAAAACCATACTTGATCTAGAGAAGAAGGAGACAACAACGGAAGTAGAGGCGGCGATGCCGCGACAAGGAGGTGACCTACTAGTGACGTCGGATCTGGAGAGGAAGCCTGACATCTTGCGACGATGGATTTGGAGAAGAAGGATGTGGTAACTGATGGCGCGACTCGGATCTGGAACGAGGCTGCTTGCAGCAACCCGACTGGACCAAGGTGACGGCGATGGCAGTATGGAGGAAGGGCGACGGCTGCAGTGGTGATTATGGCAGAGCAGAGTTTCGGAGAAGATGATGGGAGAAGAGAGATTTGAGGGTATTTTGGTATTTTTTTTGGTCAACGCAGTAGTGTTTTTTGGCAAAACTAGGGGTACTAGGTTTTGCTAAACGCTGTTACAACCACTACCAAAAAAATGATTTTTTGTGGCGATTTTTTTGCGGCAGTTTACAAACCGCCGCAAAAAATGTTTTTTCCGGGGTTTTTTTTACATTTTGTGACGGTTTGCAAAAACCGTTGCAAAATTCACTAAGACATTTAATTTTGCTGCTAAATTAACAAAATAATTAAAAAATTAAATTAAATTTCGCAGTGATTTTTTAAAACCGCCGCAAAATTTGTTAAAAATTTTAATTTAGCGACAGTTTTTGAGAAACTGCTGCTAAATTCAAAAATAATTAAATAACTTAAAATTAAAATTAAATCAATATTTGCGACGATTTTCAAAAGCCGCCGCTAAATTCAAAGAATAATTAAAATTAAAATAATAAAATTAAAAAATTATAATTAAATCAATATTCGCAACGGTTTTCAAAAACCGCTACTAAATTCAAAAATAATTAAATCATTTAATATTAAAATTAAATTAACATTTTTCATAAATTCATTAAAAAATTAAAAATTAAATTAATAAAAATATAAAATCTTAAAAATAAATTTAAAATTTAATTTAAATTAATCACAAAATTCATTAAAAATTTAATTTAAAAAATAAAAAGAAATTTAACAAAATTTAAATAATTTTTAAAAAATATATAAAATCTTCTTTTTATTTTTTAATGAATTAATTTATTTAATTTAACTCAATTAATTTATTTTTAATTTATTCCTTTATTATTTTAAAAAATAATGAATTAATTAGTGTTTTTTAATTTATATTAAAATATATAAAATATAATTCTATAAAATAATGATTGTATTAGTATATAAATTATATGTGCGTATATAATACAAAAGGGCTTTGCAGATCAAGCGGTTCACGCATGCATGTGCTTAGGAGAGGTCTGGGGATCAAAACTTGGGGAGGGGAAGGGCTGGAATTAATTTCCAACAGCAACGCCATGTGGCGCGCAGAGGGTTGGGGCTAACGCGCGCACAAGGAGGGCTAGGGCAGTGCGCGGCCGAGCCCGCTAAAATTTAAAAATATTTTTTTATTTTAGCGGCGATTTTGAGGGGAAGGGCTGGAATTAATTTCCAACAGCAACGCCACGTGGCGCGCAGAGGGTTGGGGCTAACGCGCGCACAAGGAGGGCTAGGGCAGTGCGCGGCCGAGCCCGCTAAAATTTAAAAATATTTTTTTATTTTAGCGGCGGTTTTGAAATCGCCGCTAAAATTAAAAAATATTCTTTTTATTTTTTCTCTAAAATTTAAAATTTAAAATTATTATTTTTTTAATTTTAGCGACGATTTTGAAACTGCCGCTAAATCACATATTTAGCGGCGATTTTTAAACTGCTGCAAAAAATGTTACTTAGCGGCGGTTATTCCAGTGGCTGCTGAAAACCGCCACTAAATGCTTCATGACGCTTGATTTAGCGGCAGTTTTAAAAACCGTCGCTAAATTACTTGAACCACCGCAAAATGCAAAAAAATCTCCGTAAAATGCAAAAAAAACTGTCACTAAATGCTGATTTTTTGTAGTGAACAGCATATAAGTGAGATAGCTTTTATGCTTATTATTGATTCCAAACACTTAAGCATCAAACGCTATACAGCTTATCAGCTACAAAATAGCTTATACGCAGTCAAACTGTTAAACCAAACAGCCTCTAAGATAATTTGGGATGACCATTCTTGCACAATCCTCGGTGTTCGTGTCTTCGATTATGTTAGGGGAGGTAAATCGCAGGTTGGCGCTTTGAATCTTGCATAGAGCGAGAATCAAACTCGCAACCTACCAGATTAACACTGACATATTACTTATCCGATCACTTGTCCTGAGAGTTTTTATTAAGATAACTTTGTGATATATATGTAAGAAGACTTATAAATTCCAAAAAAAGGAGCTGAAATTGACAAAAAGGAGCTGAAATTGAATAAATTTGTAAAACAAGACAAATGTTAATAAGAAGACAACAGAGAACTTATAGAAAGCTCTTAAAATGGCATATAGCAGAGTCCATTCACTGGGATTAGGGCTGGATGTGGTTTGGTTATCTATCGTTAGAACAGTGATATTAAGATGACAGGTGGACGTGCTAATTACGTAACAAAGCAAAATAAATTAAAAAGAATATTCCTGTAGAGATGTAAAGCCTGTCTTTTTCTTCCTTCTTTCAGGGTGGGAAAGATGGGGCTCTTGTTATATAGTTATCATCAAGCCCTAGTGCTGAGCATAATCAAACAGGGATGTTTACTGCTTTCTTTTGGCCCTAATCTTGTCAAAGATCTGGCTGACATCCTATCTTAGTTTAAGGTTCGGTGCGCCCACTTGAAATCCAAAAGTAGCTTAAAAGAAGCCATCTCAAAGGCAGTTTGTTTGCATTTAGAGAGAGTTCCATTCCCCTTGCTTTCTATTGTCTTCCTGGGAATCATTATGCTTTAAAGTGAACCTTTCTTCCTCTTTTTTTTATTTCTTTCTTTTTGTTTTTTCAGATAACAATAATAATATATTTAGTTTATGGTGCATGTGTCTTTCCAGTCTTGTTAAGGGCCAGACACAGCCATCATTGTTTCTGTTCTTCCCTTTGATTAGAAGGAATGTGGTGGTACTCTATCTTCACCTAAATTCTGCTACTTTATGGTTCAGCTGTAGACCATGTCAACTTATTATAGTATTATTGTCTTGAAGAATGATACTATTACTTAATCATTATTTACTGATTGTTATTTATTAAGTTGTGGTGGTAGGAAGATAGCCACTTCATTATTATGATCATGCAAATATAAAATTTATTTTTCAAATGCAAAACATGCTTAGTGGGAACTTATTTTTCAAAATTGTATTAAAATTTATGGTCATGCAAATATAAATATTGTTGAAAATGATAATGTTTCGGCAGGTTTCTTCATTTGGCTTCAGAAATACTGGAAAAAAACAGCAAAAATACAAGATATCATAACACTAGCATTTGGATTTTTGTACTCGGGGCTTCATGCAAGGCAAATGTGAAGGTGGGGTATCCTTCACACTTGAAAAGAGGACCATCTTTAGGTTGTAAGATTGATTGGATCCTCAGCATACCAAAACACCATAAAACATATATCTGTTTTTCCTTCCCTTTGCCATTCCATGAAACATGATAAGTGGTGTTGTTTGGTACACAATACTCCTCATTTTGTTATTGTTGTTATTGTTGGGAGAAGGTGGTATTTTAGAATAATGCTAAGAGTCATGACTAATGATGGTGTCATTAATTATGTATTGTATCCTTATTGAAAGAGGTACTAGACAGAGGAGATAATGATACATAGTCTCATTAGTCTCTTCTAATAAGAAGGTAACATATAAATGATAATAACGTCATTAATTATAACTCCTAACATTATTCAATATTTTATATAACTCTTCCCCCTCACTTTTTTATAAAGAATTTGTTTCAACTCAAACTCAACATCTTTCGGTCACAAAAGAACAATTGTTTCTACAACTCGAAATCAACATCTTCTGGTCACAAAAGAACAATCTTACTGTTACAGTAAAATAACACTTCCAGATGGATACTGATGGCAAATGAAACAAGAAATGTCATGCAGCTACAAAAATGTCCAATAGATGGAGCTGGAAATGGGGAATAAATCTGTTCACCTCTTCCTATAAATATATATATATATATACATATATGATGATATGTGGAAGTTGGAACCTCATAAAGTTTTAATTACACAAATCTGTTCGAGAAATTACAGCCTGCAGTCTGCACTTCACAAATTTCGAAGAGGTGATTCTGAATTAATGTTGCACTGAATCAAATGATACTCAAAAAGGAAGAAAAAGAACACATCTTCGTCATCATATGATTAACACAGTCAAAAAATCTCTCTCTCCTCCTCAGCCTCTGCAAAGCCCTGGCCTCTCTTGATCCTCATAAACTAGTCTGGAGGCTGCTGCTGACAATGAGCAGAAACCAGCCTCACTTGCAGCCTTTCTGGAATGCAAATTCTGCTGTGATCTCTTGCAATGAGCAATGGCACTCTGAATCGAGTTCTCAATGTCTTGATTCATGCTGCTGCTTCTCTTGAGAAACTGCGAGTCATACTGGGAGCAATTCGAGTTGCTGGAGCTCGAAGAGGAAGAAGACGAAGACGAGAACGAAGAGGATGAGGAAGAGGAAGATGAAGATTTGGCCGCAGAGAGTCGCTTGATCGCCCCGGAGAAGGAACGCCGGTGGCCAGCACCAAACTTGTCCTTGTTGAAGCTGCTCCCTGCTGCTGGCATCTGAATCTGCCCAAATGGGCTCTTATTGGCATGCTTCTTGTTGTCGAGAGACTCTTTGGCCTTGGAAACAGCAAATGTTTCATCTCCTGGTTTGCTGAACAGAGACTTGAGATAAGCCCGGGATGCTTTGAGCTTGGAACCAAGCTTCCTGGTCCAGCAGGACCTTTTGGGGATAGTAATGTCGTCGTCCTCGGCAGTGGCGCCGGAGTAGTCGAAGAAGTAGTCGTCGGGGTTGAGTTCTCTACTGACCTGGCAGGACTCGGACGGAGAGATGTTGCAGGATTCGAAGGGGGTGTTGGCTGAGGGAGTGGTGAAGGTGTTGGTGGGCAATGGGGTGCTAAAACACTCCTCAAGTAAGCAGCGGCTGCTATCTGTTTTGTCAATAATATGATTGTTGGAGTTTTGAAGAAGCAGCTTTTCGACCATCTGTAAACGGGGAGGGAGGTGAAGAGGGAGGAGTTTGCCTTTGTAGAAGAGTTCATCGGCCGGAGAAGTGGTGGTTTCTCTCTCGGAGTTGGAGCTTGTTGACAACATTTGGAACTCAAACTCTCTGGTGGAAGCTGATGATGAGTGGGTGAAGAACCAGTTGGAGTTGCAGTTCGAATTGGAGCTTACTTCCATATCTATGTAGTCTTCTTCTTCATCTGAGGTGTAATCATCATATGGATGATGGGTCTGATCTCTCTCTCTCTCTGCAGCCATCTCGCTCTCTCTCTCTCTCACACAGAGGTTATGGCTATTTGGAGCTCTAAGAAGCTGATGAAATATGAAGAGGGAGGGGGAAGAGCTGCTTTTAAATGTATTGGTGATCCCAAGACAAGCAGAAAAGTATTGATTTGTTGGGAGAGTTGTCAATGGAATTTCTGAAAATTCCATGAATGCTTCCAAATATAAAATTCAGGCCATTTCTTGGAAAGCTGTTAATAGTGACCCCCACGCCTCTCTATTTTCACTTCTTTCTTTTGCCTGAATTAAATTTCAGTGGCTCACATTTCTCATTGCTTCTTTTGGAATTTTAGTTTTCTTTTTCATTTTTTCATCAGAGAGAGAGAGAGAAAGAGAGAGAGAGATTAGGCATTTTAAAGATCTGTGTTGTTATGAATTGTAATAATACAGTAATCGTTTCTGTTACTGTGGTTGAGGTTCCCTGAAGAAAGAGGACTACATATAGCAGACTGCATTTAGGCATAAAATAAGAGCTTTCTGTTATTACCACTGGGCCACCTTTTTCATGCCAAATCACATACAGTAAAAAATCAGAGCAGCAGTTTTACTCTTATCTGGATCCATCAAGAAATCAATAACGCTATAATTAGCTCCATTTTATTTTTCTTTTTCTTTCCAAATACATTCTTTTCCATGGGTATTTCAAGTGTGCATCCAATTGAACCATTAAGTATAACTCAACAAAGTAATACAACAATACTGCAACAAGAAGTTGGAGACAAATCTTAAGAAGACTGTCATACAACAGGAATTAGTTCTATCAAAAATGGTTTTGTAAAGTCAAAAAAGAATATAACAATGTTTAGCCAGAAAAAAATAAAGAAAAATCAAGTATAATGATACTAATATTTTCAGTTCTGTAAGCATATATGACTAATAATAACACATTAAATCTTAATTTTATCGAGTAAGGTAGTTATGTAATACTATCTCATTTATCATCTCTTGAGTATGTGTCTATATATACATAAACTTATTTATGAGAAATGAAACTTTTCTGTTGTCCACGTCGAGCAACATAAAATTTGTCTAATAAGAGCAAATTGAGAGAGGGGCATGGGCCCATAGAGTGTGGGACCCCTCAGCCCACGTCGGACAACATAACAGCGTCCTTATGAGAAATTGATAACCCTTATGAAAAATTGATAAATCCAAAACAATAAATCTAGGGAGAGGGGGGAGAATTTGTTAGTAATTGATGGTAGAATAATCCAGAAGAGGTGTTGAATTGGGATGTATAAAATTTATGGTTTTTGAAATTTGAAAGCAAGTCCTTTCTTGTTGTGGATTGAATGTAGTTTGCTAAAAATTGTGACAGGAAAATAAAGGATATCAAAGAATTTAGAATGGTCACGGTTTCTTCCAGTCCTACTCTACTACTACTACTACTACTACTCCTACTCCTACTCCTCTATCAGCTTCGCTAGAAAGTTTCAATCCTCTAGTTTTTAAGAAAATTAAAATACAATGACTGATATATCAAGAGTCTTGAGTGACTCTCCTCTTCATCACTCTTACAACAATAAATGAGAAACAAGTAATACAGATGATCTCATAAAGGTCAAATAATACAAACACATAGCTCAATAAATGAATGAAGTCATTCAATAAAGGCTCTCTTTAAATGTTCTTGGTGTATACAGATGATGCCATTCTGACTACTAACGGTTTACATATAGACCGACGGACGATTTTGCCTTTAATTCTGAATGCAAGCTTTAAAACCATCAAATATTTTTGTTCATAGTGACAAAATAAGCGGTGGTTTCTTCAGCAGAAAAATGTGCTTTCAGATATTTAAAGCAAACACACAAAAAGTGTCTTGCGCCAATACAATTTTTAAGTTATGGAAAACAGTTCATACCCATCCCGGTTTGCCATATTCAAGTTCGAATCCAACCCATTTCTCAAAAACCAGGTTTTCTGCTCTCTCTCTCTCTCTCTGTTTATATATATATATATATATATATATCTTTAAGTTTGAGAGCAATACAATGGGAAATTAAGGTTAAACAGAAAAGGAGATGGTGATTGGAATAAAATAATAGGAAAATGTTATAGCTATCCATTGGGTTATTCTCTGAGATACCAAATATGTATTAAATGATAAAAATATCTTTAGACTAATGCGATGAGGTGAGACAATGAAACAAAATGAGACGCATGGCTAAACACTTCTCATCTAAGACGATGAGGCGAGGTGATAAGACATAAGAAATATTTTTATTATTTAATATGTACTTGGTAACCCAAAGGGTAGCTCAAAGGGTGCCCCTAGCATATGGTCCTAGAATAATAATAGTGGGTTTGGGAGCAAAAGAAATACTTTACACTTGACTTGGTTTTACGACGACCTCTTTTACTGGATTCCTGGGTTTATTTTTTTACTTTATCCGACTACTTGTTTAAGATTCCCCACCCCCCAACGCCTTTTCCCCTTGTTTTCTTCCCATAAAACCCACTCTGCTCCACAACTTTCAGCTCCATCTTTATACACACACACACATGTGCGCTCTCGCGCGTACACGTGTGTCCATCTACCGAGAGATTTGGCGACCCGACATGTCATGGTCCTCATGGACGCCAGGTGTTGCGTTGATGATGCAAGAGATGGCTGCGCAGCTCGAGGCTTTTGTCACCATCTGTGAAACTAGAATAATTTGAATTTATGGTGGACGACTACTAGGCCTCAAGGAGGAGGTTTTGGTAATGAATCAATCTCACAATTTTTTCTTTTTTTTAAGATGGGCTAATATATTTGAGTCCTTGAGGATGTACATCATCCCTATCTTTTGGCTAATGCTTGTGTGCAGAATTATGCTTAATGCTTGAATACAACTTGATTTTTGTTTTCTTAATAATTATCTTTACTCAAAATGTTATTCTCGCTTAAGCCAAGATAATAATACCATTTGTGACCACTTTAATCCATATCATTTGAGAATCAAGACCCTTAAATTGCATTCCACCATTACTGCGATATCATTTCACTATTATTATTTATAACAATCTCAGACAGCACAGCTAATAATACTGATTAGTTATGTTTTTGACACGAGGACGTAGAGGTTCATTAACAAATAGAATAGATCCCTAAAATTAAGCGATCAAGTAGTTACTCCATATACAACTTCTTCAAATTCTAGTCCAGGAAACAAATGGCAGCCATAGATGCACAGAGCAAATGGCAGCCATAGATGTACCTATCTGAATGACCCACCAGACCAGAAAATCAGGACACCATTGTTTGCTGAATGGTTAAAGTAGCAACAAGTAGAGGCTATCTGATTCGGACTACTGGGCTATGCTGCCGGGTATCCCACCAGCATCACAGAAAGTAGAACAATGCTTGTGGTGAAGCAAGAACTCTTTGCAGGGTCCATTTCATTTCATAAGCTGGCATTTGATTCTGAAGGACGTTGTGGTGGAGGGCCTCCCTCCCACCATCTTGTGTGCCCCTTGTGTTGAAAGCATGTTAGCCCCTGCACAATGATGATACCCAACAAAAAAGATTAAGCAAATTTCAACTTCTATATCAGGAAACTTTCCTATCCATGAATAAACAAAACAAAGATCAGGAGGCCCACCTGCTTTTCCTGGCTACGCCATTCCTTTGTGAGTTGGTTCGACAGGTCCCGATCAACATCATCAAGTGGCCTTCCCCACCTACATCCATTCTTCTCAAAGAGTTCCTTTCGGAAGAAGATCAACTGTTCAACCATTTTTTTTGAATTCCTTCTCAGAAAAAGATGTTTTGTCTCTAGGTTTTCAATCACCCATGGCTAAGTTGCCAAATTTGGCGCCAACATGTGACCAAGTTGATTCAACTCTTATTGTTTTAAGAAATTCATATGGAAGTCGTTAAGATGGTCATTGCAGATGAGCAGCATTACACATTCAAAAATCATAAATTGCAGTAACAAACAAGTTAAAAAGATCATATTTTACATTTCGCAGCAGTTGTACAAGGGTTATATGAACTGAAGTTACATCATACAAGTTGGATAGTTTCCACAAGACATAACTGTTACCCAGTATGACAAAGACCTGCAGGGAAAATGCAGCTTATATGTCTTCAGATGGCAGCGCCCTTTATCTTTTTCCATATTTTTATTAATACATATTACAAAGATTGCCATTTCCAGCAGCCCTATGGTCTCATCTATTTTTTCTCCTTGTCAAGTCAGGCCATCAGATCTCAACTCCCTTTCAAGCTCATCAAATTCCCAGTCACCAACCTCTTCTGCTGAGAAATCTCCACTAACCTTCCCAAATTCAGATTCCAGCTTCGCCAGTTCTGCTTCAGGATCAAGCACCTGCTCAGCCTCAAATTGATGTTGCCCAGAGTGGGCATCATTAATTGCTTTTGGTACCTTTGCTGCTTGTAAAGGAGGGTGCAATGGGTTGTCTGGTAGTGCCCCGTGAGGAGTGTCTGTGTCTACCTCAAAAGGGTTCTCCATTTCTAGATCTGGTCTCTCAATGATATCAAAGTCTTGTCTTAGTTTTTCAATATTATTGAACAGCTCTTCGACCCTAACCTCATCTTTCCTGGACAAGGGATCAAGCAATTATTTTTCAGGACTTTGTATGTGACACTAAATAGTATGTTCTGCCATGAAAGAAATAAGCAAACAACGCAAGCGCAGATCACCTTGAAATCTTCCCTTGCCGAGTGTAGAACTGTGCTTTCATCTTATCTACTACACTGAAAGTGGTTATAATCTGTTAAGAAGAAACATAAAAGGCAAACCCAAGTACTCTGGTAAGTGATTGATAATGCCTTTTTTCTTTATTCTTTGAACCCCAAGAACTCCATAAAAGGCGAACCCAAGGCATGAGGCTCCCGCATTGCGGGCTCTAGGGAAGGGTCATGATAATTATTTACAAACAGAAAAATACTGAAAAATTACGGACAAAATTAGTACTAGGAACATTTAGTATCTGAGGGATGTTATGTAAGATTGGGAAAATTGCAAAGTGAGAGAGAGAGAGAGAACTTGTGGGAAAGAAAAATAAGACAAACTTTAAAAGACATTAGTAGAGTTAATGCAAGAAAAACCTTCACAAGGAAGATAATTCAGAAAATGCTCCCAAAGGAAGATGTGCTTGTGGAAATAAAACATATTCCTAATTTGAAGGCAGCACAAATTTGTAAAGATAATAGCAATGTTTGAGGAATCCAAAACCTAGAATGCAGATGGTATTGGTCTGTATAAAAATTATGATCTTCCAAGTATAACAAGAAGGAAAAAAGAAAGCAAAAATTTGTATACAATAAAGGAGAAGATTTTTCTAGTAAAACTGGAGAGTATAATTTTATTCGAGTAACAATGAATAAATAATGGGATTAAAATTCTACCTTTGCTTCATAGTTCAGATATTCCTCCTCGAGATTTTTCCTTGGGTCTAGTTCTTTGAGACCTTTATTATCCACTCCAGATGTCAATCCTGACCTGTCCAATACCACAATGAACTTGAGAAATGAGATTAAAGGGGGCGAGAATCATCCATCTGAGAAATTTCATTACCCTTCTCTCAAATTCCTCAAGTTATCCACAAAATTCCCAATCCGATCAATGGAAGGCTTCAATTCTTTCTGGGAAATACATACAAGTTTAAGAATGGAAGAGAAAATTAATCTTGATTCATAGCACCACACATAGTTAACGAGCAAAACTATTCTAAGGAATTTAACAGATATACCTCATAAGCAGAGAGGAGATTTGTGACCAGGTTCACATAACAGCCTTCATGTTTCTCCAATTCGTCACTTCACAAGTGCAAATCATCGATTAGTAAAATTAAAAGCCTATGGTATTTCAGTCATGAGGCATATCAACAGGACAGGGTTAATTAGGAATGCTAGGGACAATTCTGTACAATAATTTATCCGTTCCAAGCCTTGCAATTAAGAAATGCTTTCAGCATGGGAGTGAGGTGTATGATAAGAATGAGAAACTATGAGTTCATTTACATACTTGACCTGCTTATCCTTTGCCTCTTTATAGGAGCACTGGAGAACCCATGTATCTTCTAAGAAGTTGATCCAAGTTTTCAGAACATCTCCTTCTACCCTACTAGCAGACATTGATCTCAACAGCTCATCCTCCTGCGCATTTTAATGAGGAATGATATAATGGCAATTCAACATGTGACCAAACATGCAGGATACTAAACATTTTACTGAACGAAGCTCAGAGAGAAATACCTTTTCTTTCAAGTGCGCAATAATCTGATCATTAGCTTCATAAAACTGGTCCCTCTCTTCCCTGGCATTGTGGAGATGTGCTTGAGCAGCAGACAACGAGATATTGACCTACAGCAGACATCCTGTTACAAATGTTCTAGAAATTGAAGAAGCGTAGATAGAAGCAGATATCAAGTACAAAATAAAGGCAGCAAACAACCAAAAGCCATTATTTTTGTTGAGGTATAAAGTGAGGGTATTGTAGTAATTTACGTATAAACCATAGCACTTATAAATGTGTATTATACGTCAGTAATACAATATAATAGTCTGACTTTTACATGGTATTAGAGTCAATCGGCCCAATCTTCAGACTTATCAGCACTGTCCTCAGCATGTGGACTCACCTGCTAAGCCAGTAGTAGATAGACCAATGAACAACCCACTGATTCCTCCTCCATGCTGGTTGTTCTTTCCCCCTCTGGTTTGTCTCCCTAATTCATGATCTCAATTTGCCTATGGCTCTTCATAAAGGTACTCGTCGGGTGTTATTAATTGTTACTTTGCCATAGCTACACCAGGTTACTTCATCTAAACCATTATATTGGGAATATTTGGAAAAATTTTATTTGTTTACTGGTGAAACATAATATCTTTTGCTTATGATCTAACACATAAAGGTGACCAGCAGGATGCTTAAGGATGGACTCAGATTGGGGGACTAATAGTGGACCATTAGAACTACCTTGTTACCTTATTGGTTTGCTTATTGGTTTGTTTCTTTATTGATCTATCATGTAATGATGAGACTCCAAAGATTTTATATAAGTTAATATTGGTTCTTCAGGTTCTAATGACCAGGAAGATTATTGGATGTTTGGGGAGGTTTATATGGAGCAACTTCTTCATTTCTTTGCTTAGGGCAAATCAGGGATGGTGTGTTGCCTTTAAAAATCTGTATATGGCCTCAAATAGTCTCCTTGGGCTTGTGGGGAGCACCCATGCAGGCTGACCAGACCCGGGATCCATGGGCCTGACAAATGAGGCACTAATCCACAAGCAATAATGTGTTTATCACAGAATTCAATTAAACTGAAATCATAGAGATGATTTAGATTTAATTTGAATTATCATGGATGTGGATGAACTTGATATAATTGGATTAATTCCAATTTGAAAGATAAATTGTCTTTCAATTAGATTTGGAATTATAGAGGCAGTTGGAGACTTCTCTTTTAAAAGAGAGTTAAGGGTGCCATAAAAAGAGTGAGAAACACAATAAACGAGATGTTTCTAATATGAGTTTCTGTGGAAAAGCAGGAATGATTCAGCTGTCAACATTACCGAATCATCAGCTGTCTCGTTTGTTCCTTGTTACTAAATATAGCTTAGTCTAATAGGAAATAGAATATACATAACTGTAATTAGCAGGAATTAGTTAGTTTCCTACTCCTGTTGTTTACTATTACTGTATAGATTTGTTATTTATGTAGATTCCTAATCCAGGAATAGACTACATGTATATAAACGGATGTACACATAATAAGATATACAAACTCATTCCCTTACACATTATTCTCTCTCGAGTGTTATTTTTTAATTACTCAGCTAATCTAATTCTTACTCGAGTAAACCTTCTTGTTAGTCAGCTAATCTCATCCTTAGCTGACTCATCCTTAAACTCTAAACTCTAATCTCATCCTTGCTCGAGTAAGTCTCACATCCTTACTCGAGTAAGCCTACTAGCTGATTAATTTTCCATCATGGTATCAAAGCCACCCTAAAGAAGTCTAGTTGTTCAACCAAAGCCCTATTTTTCACCATGTCAGAAATTTCATTCGAGTCATGTATCTCTACTCCAGTCCCGAACCCACATAGAAATTCCAAAACTCAGTCCAGTTTTGTCCAAATCACCACTATTAGATTGAATGGTGATAACTTTCTATGCTGGTCTCAATCTGTTCGGATGTACACACATGGGCGTGCTAAAATTGGATATTTAATCAGCGACACAAAGGTGAAGGATCCAACCTACTCTACATGGGATGCAAGAAACTCCATGGTCATGACATGGCTGATGAATTCAAAGGAAGAAGAGATCAATGCAAATTATATGTGCTATGCAATGGCAAAGGAACTCTGGGACAATGTCAACCAAATGTACTTAGATTTGGGAAATCAGTCCCAAGTATATGAGTTGACCCTTAAGCTAGGTGAGAACCAGTAAGGAGGAGACAATGTTACAAAATACTTCAAACTCAAATAGCTGTGGCAAAATCTAGATTAATTCAATGACTATGAAGGGAAATCTTTGATGACTGTAACTACTATAAAAAGATAGTGGAAAACCATTGGATTTTCAAGTTTTTGGCTAGACTCAACATTGAGTTTGATGAAGTCGGGGGGAGAATACTCGGTAGGCAACCCTTTCCATCTCTTAGTGAAGTGTTTTCTAAAGTCAAAAGGGAAGAAAGTTGAAGGAATGTCATGCTCAGGAAAAAGACTGAGAATATACATATCGAGACTTCAGCAATGGTGGCAAATGCTAAGGCATATAAGGTGAGCAATAGGAAGAACCTAGAGTTTGGTGTGATCACTGTAATAAACCCCATCATACATGGGGAACTTGTTGGGTCATCCACGAGAAACCAACAAACTGGAAACCCAAGAACAATAAGAAACCTAGTTGCACTTACCCTACTACTCGTGAAGCTGAAACCAGTCCATTTACCAAGGAGCAAATGGATCATCTTCTAAAGTTGTTGAAGTCCAATTCCTCTTCTGGTAGTAATCCTAGTGTGCCAATTGCTCAAACAGGTAGTGATTCTATTGCCCTATCTTGTTTTCCAAATTATGCGCCTTAGTTTATAGATTTCGATGCATCTGATCATATGATTAGTTCATCCCACCTATTCGATACTTATTCTCCTTGTCAGGGAACGAAAAATTCAGAATTGCTAACGGTAGTTTCTCACCTATTGTTGTAAAAGGCTCAATCAAAATTTCAGAGAATATCCATCTTAAATCTGTTCTTCATGTGCCTAAACTTGCTAGTAATCTTTTTTCTTTGAGTAAACCATCCGACAATTCTAACTGTTGTGTTGTCTTTTACAAATCTAGATGTAAATTCCAAGACTAAAACTCAGGGAGGACGATTGGCAGTCCTAGGATGATAAATGGCCTCTACTATTTTAATGATAGTCTCTTCAGTAATAAACCTAGTGCTCAAGCTTTGAGTAGTGTTTGTTCCATTCCTGTTTATGATCAAATAATGATTTGACATCATAGAATAGGTATTTGACTTGACATCATAGACTCAGACATCCCAGTTTTCAATATCTTAAACATTTATTTCTTAGGTTGTTCAAAAATATGGATGTTTCTTCATTTCAATGTAAAAGCTGTTACTTGTCTAAAAGCCATTGTACTACATATGTTGCAAAACCATATTGTGCTTCCAAACCTTTTTACTTGGTTCATAGTGATGTTTGGAGACCCTTTAAAGTCACAACTTTAACTGGGAAAATATGGTTTGTAACTTTTATCAATTATCATACAAGATTGTGTTGGATTTACTTGATGAATGAAAAATGTGAAGTAACAAGGTTATTTAAAGATTTTTCTAATATGATAGAAAATCAATTCCAAACAATAATTGACAATGGAACAAAATATTGCAATGAAGGCCATCCATGAAGATAGTCTAAGGATGAGCCTAAGGTTCCCCCCACCCCCTCACCCATTTGGGATGCAATTCTTGCAAGAGAACAAACTGGTACCAGCCCAATTACATCCCAATGGGTGGGTGCAGCTGGTTGGGTTCTAGTTCCCTTGCAAAGAACGAGGTGTAGAGCCCAACACTGCACTACTCAATTGCTTCTTCCAACTAAGAGACGTGAAGGGGTGAAAGGACTTTGTGGGGTTGCAAAAATCAAGGTCTAATTACCCACTATTCATCGAGTCCTTGCCGAAGGTGGACCACTTTGAATCTCAATGGATAGTAGTGAGGCTGACACTAAGCTAGCAAGGCCCTCGGTTTTGGTGCATTGAGGAGGCAAGGAAAAGAGATGCAATTAAGATGCTTGACGTTAAGTTAGTGATGGGGGTGAATCGAGCTAATGTTAATAGGCTATTAAGAGGAGGTCCGGTCGTTCTCTTCGATCTTCTCTCTAGTCATCGTTTGAGGGATGCTGAGTGCTGCATTGTGAATAAAGGCAGTCCTTCAAGGCTAGTGGCACCCGAAGGGGCCAATCCTCAAGAAGAGCAAGGAGAAGAGGAAGCATAAGAGGCGGCGACAGACCTCGAGGGTGCTTACCTTCCCCTTTTTACGTTTTAGGCATTAGTTTATGTTTTTTGCATTTGCACCTTTTAGCTTTTCTTCTCATGTAAGTATTAACAGTGCTTTTTCTTTTGTGTTTACAGCAACTGATTGTTTCTGACCCATGGCAAGGGCGAGGGTTGTTGAAAAGGAAAGGCTAGCTTGCCGGGTGAGTGAGTGAGAGCAACAACAACAAAAACAGCAACAGCTAACACAACAAGAAGTTATTGAGGGTCGAGGGGAAGCTGAAGTCCCCTTGGTGAGGAGGAGAAATTAGAGGGTGCAAGTTGGCACTCGAGACGAAACTGGCCCAACAAGCCAGCCGCCACCCATCATGTTTCCTCCCTTACTAGAATCCCCTCAACCATTCAGCCGATCATATGGGTTAACAAGGGAGATGCCTCCTTCATCTCCTCTCGATAACACCATTCGAGAAACCTTTCAGGTTGTGGTGGAGGACGAGCGAGACATCCTCAAGGCTAGATGTGGCAACCTTAAAACGATATCACCAACAGCATCGAGCTACTTGCATCAAGTTTCAATTGATCATGAGCAATGCACATCTACTCAAAACAGTTCCAATAAATCAAGTTGATAGAACTGCCAGTATCCACAAGGATCCGTTCTATAGGAGGCTTGGCAATCACAGCTGAGATGACGAGCGGGTCATCGTGTGGCATTAGAATGTTCCCTTAGTCGGAAGGAGTGAAAGCAATAGGCTCCTTATCAGGTGTCATATGAGCCACTGAGTCCGCATGGAGGGATTGGCAGGCATATGCTTTTCTTATCGTTGACGAATCACCAACCAACGTCTCACCACCATATATGACGTGGATGTGCTCTTGCTTAGGTTTATTGTTGATGGGGCCCCTATGTTTTTCCCCCTTGTTGCTGTTGCTAATTGCCCTACTATTGATTGTCGTTATTTCCATTATTGTTGTTGTTCCTCCTCCACTGATTGTCGTGATCAAGTCTAGGAGGCCTTGTTGATTGTTCTGCCTCAGATCCCTTCCTTCCTCTTGGGGTTGTTTTAGACTGCCAAGAATAAACCAGTCCAATTTGCCTTCCTTGATTAGATATTCAATTTGGTCGTGTAAGCCGTGGCAATGTTCTGTTGAGTGGCCCTGTCACGACCCCAAGGGTAGATTAGGTATAGGATATTACATGTATTAGTTAGTGGTTGTTCCTTATTGCTTGATAGTTTGTACCTTCACCAAGAAAGCCTATAAATAGGTTGTAACCTAGAGAATTAAGATATTGTTGAATGAAATAATAAATTGATTTCCCCCTCAAATTCTCTCTAATTTCCCTCCAATTCTCTATTCCCCCTCTCGATCTCCTCTGTTCTCCTTCTATTCTTGTTGTCTCCCTCCATTTCTGTCTAATTCTTCCCCATGCTCTTCTCAATTTCCCATCCAAACCCTAGGTCGTCACATTTGGTATCAAAGCCGATAATTCTCGATTGTGATCTGGAAGTTTTAGCAGTTGACCAAGGCAATTTAGTGCAGCTAATTCCGACAAGCTAGGCGATTTCCGGTGCTCTAAGCGAGTATATTTCAGCTGATAATTAAAGCAGATCCAGGCGAGCAGAGGTGAACTCAAAGCCAGGTTGTCCATGACTACTTGCTTGGATCTGGACAATTTCGGAAGGCAGTTACTGAAGCATAACAGGCTAACGATCCTCGACTATTAATTTTTGACAGATGACTCTCGGTTGGTAATCTCCAACCTTGATTCAGACTCGAATTTTGGAAGGTGAGCAAGCAATTCTCGACTGGAACATAACTAATCGAGTCACAGGAGGTGATTCAGGAATCTAAGCTAGCGGCGATTCTTAGGCTGTCAATTTCTCCATTTTGACGCTGTTAATTTTTTACACAGTGAATTTCTTGTCGACTCGAAGGTAGAAGAGACGGACTGAAAGTGAGCGAGCTAGGCGATCCAACCCAGCAACCAAGGCAGCAAGAAGAGCTAGGCAATCTTCGAGCAATTTGCAACTTGAAATTGAAGGCGAAGCAAAGGAATGCAGTTCTCGGCTCGAATTTGAAGCCAAATCAGAGCTAACGATTATTGACTACTATAGGGTGGCTTGGGCGATACCTACAGGTTAATTAGTGATTTCTAGCAATTCACAGCAGTAGAGTCGGTCAACTATCGGTTGATTGATTTTTTATGCTTCTTCGTTATTAATTTCCAACGGTGATTTTCAACTGTGATTCAAAGGCGATACCTACAGGTAGACCAGAATTTGAGAAGTAGCGAATCGAGGCAGATTTGAGAACTAGCGCGTTTGCTGAAGCGATCCCTTGCAGTGATCAGAAACGATAATTTGAAGTAGACAAACTATGGAAATGGCATCAACCAGAGGAACTGAGAAAACTTGGGAAAGTACTGTTTAATTGTGGGAGGAAAGGTGCGCTAACTTCAAGCAAAAGCTAGACCAAATGGACAAATTGCTGATTCAGCTTGCTAGGATGTATCGGTTCAGTATTCTGACTGAAATTGAGGTTAATTGGACTGAGTTTGTCAGTCTGGAGAGAAGTCAATGATTGATGCGATAGAAGAATTTTATAAACTAAAACAAGTTGGATCAGGGATGGAGTATCAGGACCGATTTGAAGAATTAAGGTCCTTGATGTTGACTTTGCAACCTGCCTTAACAAAGTGGTATTTCGTTTATGATTTCATCAGTGGCCTTAAAGATGAACTAGGAACAACTATCAAGATGATGCAGCCTGCCACTATTAAGTAAGCTGTCAAGAAAGTGAGGTTACAAAAGTTTGCTTTAGAAGCAATATGTAGAAAGCATGTGTTGCAGCCTAAAAATTATTCTATGAGTAGCCAGTAGATTGGTAGTACTTCTAAGGCTGCCAATTATGTAATGCGGGAAGCTGATGAAGTAGCATTGAAAGAGGAGGATTGCAAGGAAGATAGTGTTTATGCCGCTGATGAGAGGTATGAAGCTGAAGAGACCATGAGAATAGGAATGGTAGTAGTAAGGAATGAGGAAAAACCTGAATTGGATCGGTCAATTCAAGATGACAAGAAAGGATTGGTAATTGCTGAAGAAGTTATTGAGGTTTGGCTAGAGGAAAAATCTGCTAAAAGTGAGCCTTTGGTGTACACCTGCAACTAGGAAGAAAAAGATGCTATCAGCAACAAGACTCTTACTGTCTTGATTATTCATATTTTAGTTAGACAGTTATAGCGTCAAATCAGATTTTGGCCAACAGAGAAGTTTGAATTCATTTCTAGGATTGGAAATGATATGGTTACAGGAATGACAGATCAATTGAAACTATTTTCAATTGCAATGGGGAAGAGGTGGATGGCTGGACTTGGTGTTACAGCAAATCATAGTACTGTTACTGGTGAGGAAAAAGAAAAGGAAAATAAGAGATAAGAACAAGAAAAGGCAAAAAAGAAACCAGATGGTGAAGATGAACATTGGATGAAGAAACAACCGCTCAGTTGCAATAAGTTTCTTGGGGACAAGAAACCTCTCAAGGAGAGGGGATTGTCACGACCCTAAGGGTAGATTAGGTATAGGATATTACATGTATCAGTTAGTGGTTGTACCTCACTGCTTGATTTTTTTTTTTTTTTTTGAAATAAATGAGGACTGATATAATATTAATGAAACCGAAAGAGTAATATAGCAAAACTTAGAAAACACGAGCCCCACACACCAACGAACCAGAAAAAACATAAACCCATAAAAAAACCAATTGCAACCCCCCCCCCCCCCCTTCCAACTGCCCCCAACACCAGCCATTAGGGAAGCCTAATCAACCCGATCCGATTTCATAACCAACTAGCTTAGAAGAGAGAGAAAGGAACTTATCAGTCAAGAGTCGAAGCAGACATGATGACCTAGTCTGCTGAGTAAGGGAAAGATGGCTCCACCACTTTAACCCAAGCCATTAACATGACTAGCACCAAGTTAAAGATATCAACCGCATCAGATCCCCGATCCTTTTTGTACCTTTACCAAGAAAGCCTATAAATAGGTTGTAACCTAGAGAATTAAGATATTGTTGAATGAAATGATAAACTGATTTCCCTCTCAAATTCTCTCTAATTTCCCTCCAATTCTCTATTCCCACTCTCGATCTCCTCTGTTCTCCTTCTATTCTTGTTGTCTCCCTCCATTTCTATCTAATTCTTCCCCATGCTCTTCTCAATTTCCCATCCAAACCCTAGGTCGTCACAAACCCGAACATTGGTGGAACTTATAATAGGCTTCTGAGTCCAAAGTGGCATTCTTTCTAGGCCATTCAACGAAACATTGCCACAGACTACACGACCAAATTGAACAGCTCATCAAGGAAGGCAGATTGGACCAGTTTATTCTCGATAGTCCAAAACGGCCCCAAGAGCAAAGAAGGGGTCCAAGGTAGAACAATCAACAAGGTCGGCCTCCCAGACCTAATCACAACAATCAGTGGAGGAACAACAACAAAAATGGCAATAACGACAATCAACAACAACAACAACAACAAGGGGGAGAAACATCGAGGGAGCCCATCAACAATGAACCTACGCAGGAGTGCATCCACCTCATATCTAGAGGTGAGACCTTGTTTGGCAACTTGTCATCGACAAGAAAAACATATGCCCACCAAGCCCTACATGTGGACTTAGTGGCTCATGTGACACTTGATGAGGAGCCTATCACTTTCACTCCTGCAGACCAAGGGACATTCTGAAGCCACACGATGACCTGCTCATCATCTCAGTTGTGATTGCCAAGCATCCTATAGAAAGGATCCTCGTGGATAGTGACATCCCTCATGATCGACTAAAACTTATCTCCTCTGCTCTGTACAATTTTACACGCGAGGCAGTACCTGTTACAGGCTCTATACAACTACCGATAACTTTGGGCATACATCCCCAAAGCATCACCCGCTAGGTCAATTTTATGGTAATAAAAACACTAATAATTTTATTCACCACCATCTCATGAAATTTCTCCATATGAAGATGGTGTTGAAACTTCATTTCATCATTACTTCGCCAGGGGATGTTATGCACTGTTGGTTCCAAGCCCGAATAAAGGAGGACGATTGTGTTAGCTAGCCGACAACCAGCGTAAAATCAAGTCGAATCTAAATATGAATTTTAGATAAACTATCTGTTGGGGAGTAACCCACATAAAAATCTAGAATTCATATACCCGACCCCACAAAGTGGGATAAAGGCTGGATATGTGGTGGTTGTTGTTGTTTAAAAACACTATCAATGGCCTACAACATCATTCTTAGGAGGTCACTTGTCAATAATATGAGGGTGGTCATTCATCTGGGCTACCTACTTATGAAGCTCCCAACTCCTCATGGGGTGGGACATGTTCGAGGTGATTAAAAGAAGGCCTGTGTTTGCTATGTTTCATCTACCAAGGGCTCAAGAGGTAGAGAAGTGGCCACTACTGTTGAATGTCATGACCCAAGGAACAATAATGGGGCAATATGGTAATAGACTAATAATAGATGTTAGGATATATTTTAACAATTGGTTGGGAGCACATGAGTGAGTTGTGTATGTTGTTAGGAGTCAGATATGCCTATATAAGATTGTTGTAAACATATGGGATTTTTCATGTTTGAAATGATAAATGAAAATCTAATTTCTCTCTAGAATTCTCTCTCCCTCTAATTTCTTCCCTTCTCTGTTTCGTTTTCCCTCTCCTTGTTCTTCTCTATAATCTTCCCCATTTCTTGCTCCAATTTGCTTCCCTATCCATCTAATTCCCCCTCAGATTTCTCTCAATTCCCTATCAAACCCTAGGTAAACTCTAGGTACATGACAATTGGTATCAGAGATGTCACTCCTCGGCTGTGATTTCAATCGATTCAAGATGTGACAATTGGTACATGATAATTGGCATAGGCGATTACGAAAACTGGTAGTAGTCAGGAAAGTTCAAGCAGTGAAATCAGTAACTCTCGGAACCTATCTAGGTCGCTACACGTTGGTGAGACGAGCACGAGCAAGCAAGTCTAACGATCGGCGACGGTGATTGGTGAGACCAGTAGAAGATCCACGAACAAACAGAAAATCGGAGATCCACTGGACTTGAGCCCATCGATGATCAATACATAGGAGCGTTCGCGATTGGAGTGGGTCGATAGGCAAGCATACCTGAAGCGTCACGAACAGACAACGCTGGCAATTGATGAGGGAGTCCGTTGAAGGTGGTAACGCGAACGACCAAGAGGTTCACGAGTGAGTCAAATGAGGAAGTAGGAGGCGCGACCGTTGTCAATTACAGTCAATGATTAGGTGGAGCAGGTCTGGCAACTCCGGTGACCTAGAAGGTGGTTGATGTTTAGAGATATTAATCTCCAATAGTGATTTACGAAGGTGGTCCAGTGGCAGATTCGACGATGTTCAGAAGGTGGAATTCCTAGCTGAATTGAATGTTGAGTTTGATCGAGTGAGGATTCAGATCTTTGGTAGGGAGAAGCTACCATCCCTGAATGAAGTTTTTGCCATGGTGAGAAGTGAAGAAAACCGAAGGGGAGTCATGCTAAGTGATAGTGGAATAGAAGGATTAGCCATGGTTACAGCAAAAAAGGATGGGGCACAGTTCAGAATGGGAAAAACAGAGGCAAAAAATCGTGAAAGACTGTGGTGTAGTTTCTGCAATAAGCCTAAGCATACCTGGGATCATTGCTTCAAACTTCATGGCAAGGAGGCTGTGTTAAAGAAGATGGGAGGTTTTAAAAATACGGTAGCACAAAAACAGGCCTACAAATCAGCTAATGAGCATAAGGAAGGAGGAACAAGTAGTAAGACAGAATCAGCCCCAAGTACTGATCTTGCTCAACTTGATGGTGAGGAAATTAATAAACTAAAAGCTTTCCTTAAGACTATCAATGATGGAAACTGTGTTTTCGCCCAACAAGGTAATTGTCTACATTCGGTCTCTCTTAATGCCTCAAAAACTGATAAAAATGACATTTGGATTCTAGATTCAGGAGCCACTAACCATATGACCCCTGATCCATTGGTTTTTGCCACTTATAAGCCTATTGTAACCTCTAAACAGATTACCATTGCTAATGGGACTTCAGTTTCCATTAAAGGTCGAGGAACAGTCATCCTTAGCCCAAATATTACCCTTCAAAAGGTCCTACATGTGCCAAATCTATCTACCAATCTTATGTCTATCCATAGGCTTACTAATGATCTAAACTACCATGTTAATTTCTCTGCTAATATATGTGAATTTGAGGCCTTGAAGACCGGGAAGATGATTGGTGCAGCTAGGGAACAATATGGGCTGTACTTTCTGGAAAAAAATGGAGGTTATCCTTCAGCTGGAAATCAATCTTTTAAGACTGCTGGATTCTCTTAGTTTACATCTAATGCCACTGCACATGTTTGGCTGCAGCATTACAGGCTTGGCCGTCCTCCATTTCCTCTTCTAAAAACAATGTTTCCTTCCTTGTTTCAGTCCCTAGACCTTAGTGAATTTCAGTGTGATGTATGTGTTATTTTCAAGCATCACCAAGTGTCCTATCCACTTAGTAATAAGAGGTCATCTAAACCTTTCTTTTTGATTCATTTCGATCTTTGGGGACCTTCTAAAATACCAGATTGTTCAGGGGCCTGATGGTTTATTTCATTTATTGATGATTGTACTCGGATGACTTGGGTTTCCTTATTAAAAGATAAGGCTGCAGTTAGCACCATTTTGCCATTTTTCTATAAGCTAATTTCCACTCAATTCAATTGCTCAATTCAGAAATTCCGAACTGATAACGCAAAGGATTATGTTAATAATCATTTGCACCAATTCTTTCAACAAGAAGGGATAGTTCATGAGTTTTCTTGTGTCCACACTCCACAACAAAATGGAGTGGCGGAATGGAAGATGAGACACTTTCTTAATATTGCTAGTCTCCTACATCATCATAATGTGTCTAAGAATTTCTGGGGGGAAGCCACTCTTACAACAGTCTACTTGATAAACCGGGTACCCTCAAAAATTCTAAACCATCAAACCCCATTTCAGCTTCTATCTACTCATTACCTAGATCTAAATCTTCATACTCCTCTTCCACTAAAGGTCTTTGGGTGTGTTTCTTTTGTCCATATTCCCAAGCAAAATAGAGACAAACTTGATCCTAGAGCCCTAAAGTGTGTTTTCCTAGGCTATTCTCCTACCCAAAAGGGATACAAATGCTATCATTCAACGATAAAGAAATTTTATATCTCCAAGGATGTTACATTTGCTGAATCCCAACCCTTTTTTTCTTCACCTCAGACTGGTCGCCATGGGGAGTATTTGGATGGTGACCAGGCGACAGTTGGGGATATTTTCAATTGCCTGGCATCCCTCAATCACAACTTCCTTTCTCTCAGCTCTCTTCTTGTCCTCCAGCCAAATCTAGGTCTCCCTCATCTCCACCAAACAGTAGTACTGAGCATATTGTTCCTAAGACTCATAACTTGCAGTCCAGCCAGCAACCTCCAGGTCATTTCAAGGGATCTCCCTATGTTTTCAGAAGAAGACAACCTATTCTGCATCCACAGCAAGCACCATCATCTGATCCTAGCCAAGGTAAGGAATTTATACAATCTTCTATCCCAGAAAATGACCCCCAGCTTTCTATTTCAAACTATTCTAATCCTTATCACCCAAGTTATGAAGATTTAGATATTCCTAGTGCTGTTAGGAAGGGTGTTCGAAGTTGTACCCAACATCCCTTAACTAATTTCTTATCCTACCACCGGCTGTCTCAAAAACACAAAGGGTTTCTAGCATCTTTGGATTCAATTGTCATTTCTAACTCAGTAGAAGAGGCCCTAAGAGATCAGAATTGGAAGCAAGCCATGATGGAAGAGATGAGAGCCTTAAAGAAAAATCAAACTTGGGAAATTGTGTCACGATCAAGAGGGGTTTTGCCAGTAGGCTGCAAATGGGTATTCAATGTAAAATACAAAGCTGATGGAACATTAGACAGGTACAAGGCCAGGTTAGTAGTCAAAGGATATACTTAATCCTATGGCATAGATTATTTTGAAACATTTGCTCCAATAGTTAAGATGGCAACAATGAGAATTTTAATTTCTTTGGCAACATTTTTTGGATGGACATTGCAACAATTTGATATTAAGAACGCCTTTCTACATGGAGACTTAGAAGAGGAAGTGTTCATGGAGTTGCCTCTGGGATTTCAAGAAGAAGAAAAAGGAAAAGTATGCAGGCTTAAGAAAGCCCTCTATGGGCTCAAACAGTCCCCAAGGGCTTGGTTTGGAAGGTTCTCTAAAGCCATGAAGACTATGGGATACAATCAAAGCCGGAGTGATCATACACTCTTCATGAAGCACTCAAGGGAAGGAAAAGTTACAGCCTTGCTAGTATATGTGGATGACATAATTGTGACAGGAGATGATAAGGAGGAACAAATGCTGCTAAAAAGGAATCTAGCCCAAGAGTTTGAAATTAAGGATCTTGGTACCCTCAGATATTTCTTGGGCATTGAAGTGGCCTACTCTAAGGATGGTATCTTCCTATCTCAACATAAATATATTTTGGACTTACTTGCTGAAACAGGGCTTACTGGAGGCAAGGGTTCTAGTGTCCCAATGGAAAACTATGGCAAAATCCTAATAGTCAACCAATTAACAAAGGTAGATATTAAAGGTTAGTGGGCCAATTGATATATCTTTCTCATACTAGACCCGATATTACCTTTGTTGTTAGTCTTGTGAGCCAATTCATCCATAACACAACTGAGGAGCACATGCAAGCTGTAAGGAAGATACTTGGCTATCTCAAGACTAATCCAGGTAGGAGTCTATTGTTTAGAAGAGGAAGGGAATTAGATGTTAAAGGCTCTACTGATGCAGATTATGCAAGATCTATCACTGATAGAAGATCAACCACAGGATATTATGTATTCCTAGGTGGGAATCTAGTGTCCTCGAGGAGTAAGAAAAAGAGTACCATGGCTAGATCAAGTACAGAATCAGAATTTAGGGCTATGGCCCTCGGAATATGTGAGTTGTTATGGTTCAAGATTATTCTTGAAGATTTGAAGATAAAAGCTAAGGGAGCAATTGGGTTATCTTGTGATAACAAATTGTCATGGTCCTAGGGTTTAGCCTAGGACTAGAATGGAAATCAGAAGGGTCTGATTCATTTAAAGTCAAGAACAGAATGTATAAGGGGAAGATTGAAGAAGAATGGGAGAGAAATTAGAAGAATGGAAGGAGAATGGCAGAACAGAAAAGAGAGGAAAAAGAATGAGAGAGAAAGAATGGTAGAGAGAAAGAAATTAAAATTTCAATTCCATAATTTTTAGCATATCTCAAAAAACCAATAACAGTAGCCTTATATAGACATTACAAGCTCAATAACGGCCTAGCACATGCACCCCATGTGCTTCTAAAATATCTCCTAACTATTATTATAATACTATTACTATATTGCCCTTTACTTATTACTTGGGTCATGACAATTCCCCCCTCCTTGAGAGTTCTTGTCCCCAAGAACTTACAACAATTTAGCCATTACTCCTCAACCAATACCAACTCTCTCTAGCTTGGTTGTTCCTTCTTTTATCATTCCCTTTCTAGGCCGCTTCTTCTTTGTTCTTGGATACTCCTCGGCTAAAACAGAAATGATAATCAATGCAATCAAAACTGCATCTTTCTCCAAGGAGCAGCATACCATTTCCCGTGGGTTGGTGATAGCTACCAAATTAAGACAGCTTGTACCCATAGATTGAGGATCCAATATGATGCCAAATCCAGTAAATATATCCTCATCTAGTGCCTTCATTGAATTTAGCTACTTCTGGTCACAGACAACAGCTAAAACTTGCAGTCCTTTAGCCTTCAATTGATGTTGCTCCTCACCCTCAAAATTTACAGCAACATTGTGGCACATTTTAGGATCAGTTCTACACACCTTCACAACATTGGAAGATATTTCAGCTACAAGTAGGCCATCTTCATAGCAGTTCTCATCATCAATCAGATTTGTAGACTAATTCTCAACACAATTTTTAGCTTCTTTCTCTTGCAAAATTTGGCCTAAACTGAGGTCTTTATAACCTCTCTTTGCTTCTTCAGAATCATTAGTTACCCTTGACAAGTTTTCTTCAGTTCCAGCCAATGGTTCTTTAGTCCCAACATGATTTATCGCTTGTTTAATAACTGAATTTTCATCCACTTGAGGAGACAAATTCCCAACCTTAAGCTTGGTAGCTTGCAGCTCATTATCAACTGATCCAGGCTTCCCATCTAGTTTAAAATCATTTGGCAGCTCATCATTTCGATTGGATGGGGCATAATTTTCACTACAATGTTCACCACGCTCTTGGTTCTGCCTTTCCTTCATTTCTGATTCATGCTCCAACTCTTCCATAAAATGATCAATGCTCCTTGCTTCCTTGTTTGCTCTTTCTTTCAGCTTCTCCTGCTGCTACTCCCTTTTTAGGAATTCCTCTTTATTAAAACTTCCGTGATAATCATCAAAGTATTATGCTGGAAAGATGTAATAATACTTCTTAATCAGTATCATTGCAAGCTCTTGTAGCTTCTCACGGAACATTCGACAGAATTCCTTGCACTCTTCATCAAACCCATTGCTAGTTCCTTTGTCCAATTAGCTGATCCCCTTCTTATGTTCCTTGTTGCTGCCAACTGAAAATGCAGCCTTCTTTGACTGCCATTGAGGCTCCATTCCCACTGAAAATGAAGCATTCTGCTTCATATATGCACTGCCTCCCCTAGCTTCATGAGTAGGACACCCTACTGAAAATGCAGCTCTCTTTGTCTGCCATTGATGCTCCATTCCAATTGAAAAGGAAGAATTCTTCTGCTGCAATTGAAATTCTCTAGGCTTCATCCTGATGTCAACCTCCATAAGAATTCAAATAGCTGGTGGAATCGCCTGGACTACTCGCCTTCTTTGATTAATTTTGAGGCAACCAACAAAATTCTCAGGAATTGAGAATCGCTGGTTGCAATAAACTATGAATTGGTTACCAAATCTGCCGAAACTACTTTATCCTCCCCACTACAAGTAAGAGTCACTGAAATTCACAATTGAGAGTCACGAATCCTTTCTGTTCTGCAACCATTACATTCCCTGATCTGCAATTAATTGTTGATCAGGAGTCTAGGACTGACAGCAATCCAAGCTGATCGCTGAAATTTACTGCAACAGACCACTACGGATCAACTATCACTCAAGATTTGCTCCACTTTGGATCAGCGAACGTGATTGATCTGTCCTTGAATTCCGCCTCCAAGATAGTCTGAATTTGCCGGAATTCACGTGAATTCCTACCACTTCCCAGAATTTCGCCCGATTGACGGTGGTTCTCCAATGGAATCGCCTGCTGCAATTGTTTCCAGCACTCGATCACAACAAATCCAAGATCGCCCAGACTCTCTGTGCAACTACTGTGATTCAATGACTGCCCCCACTTGCTTCCATTTCGTATAATAATTACCGAAATTATTGGCCGAGGGTCACTCACCTGCTGCGCCTTCCAATTCCGAACTGAGGGTGCTCGCTTGCTTGGAGATTAACACCTCCCAGCGCCAGCTACCACCCAATCATCGACCAACACCACCGTTTCTTCTGTCGCTGGCCCTCCTGGCTGTTTGTGTCACCACTTCTAACGGACTCCCATACCAATCAAAAATGCTCCTCAGTTTGTGTTGCCTCTGGTGCCGTCCGCGTCGCCCACTTCAGCGGATCTACCGTTCCAATCGTTCGCTGTAGTTACAAATCCTCCTGACTTGCTCGTCTTCGATTCCGGACAAGATAACTGGAGTCTTAGCTGCGAGCCAATCCTCTACTTCTCCTTCAGATCCGAGCCAGCACTCCTTTCCTCATGCATCGAAATCAATTCCGAGATTCAATGGACGTGGATCATAGGCTCAGTTCAACCTCCAAACCATTGGTTCCAAATCCGCCTAAGCTGCTATCGACGCCTCCAAGAAAATCGAACAACTCTTCCAGATCACAAGCCGTGATCACCTGCAGCTCTACTTACCCAATCGCTTCCTGTAACTCGACCGGCTTCGAATCTGTCCTCCAAAGTAGCCCCAATCAGTTCTGAGGGACGCCTCACTTGGTGACGATCTCTCCTTGGTTCCTTATGAATCTGATCGAAATTGTTGGCCGATCGGTTCTGTTGAAGCTCTTCGACAGTTCGCCAATATCACTATATTTGCCTCAATTCCATCTAGAATAAATTGAAATCACAGTCAAGGAACATGCTCTGATACCAATTTGTCATGGTCCTAGGGTTTAGCCTAGGACTAGAACAGAAATCGGAAGGGTCCAATTCATTTAAAGTCAAAACAGAATGTATAGGGGGAAGATTGAAGAAGAATGGGAGATAAATTAGAAGAATGGAGGGAGAATGGCAAAACAGAAAAGAGAGAAAGAAGAACGAGAGAGAAAGAATGGTAGAGAGAAAGAAATTAGAATTTCAATTCCATAATTTTCAGCATATCTCAACAAACCAATAGCAGTAGTCTTATATAGGCATTATAAGCTCAATAACGGCCTAGCACATGCACCACATGTGCTTCTAAAATATCTCCTAACTATTATTATAATACTATTACTATATTATTATAATACTATTACAAAAAGGAAGTGTTGGATTAAGGACATACAAAGCTCCTATTTATTGGCCTTCGACTTATACTGCTCGTGAGAAGTCTGCCATGGGGAGCAGTGCACACATGAGACCATTGGAGTCTCAATCGCAACAGAAGGATATTGCATTTTTAGGGGGACGTCCTGCTCGTGAGGTCATGGGGAGCAATGCATAGAGGAAACAAATGAGGTCGCAATTGCAGTAGAAGAATGCTGCATTCTCAGTTGAATGCAGACATCGTGAGGAGTTTGGCCAGAAGCCTAAGGCATGGGAAAAGAAGTTGGAAAAGGGGATCAGCCAATTTGACAAGGAAACAAGAAGTGTGGTACATGATACGAGCAAGGAATTTGGCCGTATGTTATCTTAGAAATAATCAAAGACAATTTGTCTTAATTGATTACAATGAGCAAGAATGGCATCCTCTTTTAAGGGGAGAATTTATAAACAAAAAAGAAAGAAAATAAACTAAATATTGACAGCATCCTAATCTACATCCTTAACTTACTATATTTACATAAAACGTAAATCCTAGAATATTCTAGGATCAAGGACAAATCTTCCTTAATTTGAGCATATTTCCAAGAATATTTTCAGCACTCCCCCTCAAGCTGGCTTGTAAATATCTACCATAACTAGCTTGCCAATAAGTTTATCAAATTGCTGAAGACCATTAGTTAGAATATCAGCAATTTGTTCAATTATTAGAAGATATGGCATGCATATTATTCCAGCACCGAGCTTCTCTTTGATGAAATGTTTGTCCACTTCTATATATTTTGTACGATCATGCAACACCGAATTATGAGCAATAGAGATGGAAGCCTTGTTGTCACGATAGACTTTTATAAGTTTCGATTGAGGAAATTTTAGCTCTTCAAGTATCCTTTTGATCCACATTCCCTCACAGATTCCATAAGCAACAGCTCTGAACTCTGCTTCTGCACTACTTCTAGCCACCACATTTTGTTTTTTGCTTCTCTAGGTGACTAGGTTTCCCCCAACAAAAGAACAGTAACCCGAATCAGATCTCCTATCATTAACACTTCCTACCCAATCTGCATCAGTGTAGATGTCAACTTGTAAGTGGCCATGTTTCTTGAATAGTAAGCCTCTTCCAAGAGTCCCTTTCAGATATCTTAGGATTCTGTAGACCGCTTCAAAATGCTCTGGCCCTAGTGAGTGCATAAATCGACTCACCATACTCACTGCAAAAGCAATGTCAGGTTGCTTATGCGACAAGTAGATTAATCTGCCCACAAGTCTCTGATATTGTTCTCTGTCCTTTACTTCTTCAGTTTTGGCAACATAAAGTTTCACATTAGGCTCAATGGGTCAAGAACATATTTTAGGATCCCCAAGAAGGTCAAGAACATATTTTCTCTGATTGACAAGGATGCCTTCTTTAGATCTTGCAAACTCCATTCCAAGGAAGTATTTTAGGATCCCCAGGTCCTTGATTTGGAACTCTTTTGCAAGTTTCTTCTTGAGGACTACTAACTCTGTCTCATTATTACCAGTTAAAATAATGTCATCAACATAAACAATCAAAATTGCAACTTTACTATCCTTTGAGTGTTTATAAAATATAGTGTGATCTGTCTGACTTTGAAGGAAGCCATAACTGGTAACTGCCTTTCCAAAGTGTTCGAACCATGCTCTTGGGGACTGTTTCAGACTATACAGGAATTTCTTCAGTCTACATACTTTTGTCACTCGCAAGTTTATTTTTGAATCCCGGTGGCAAACTCATAAAGACCTCCTCTTCAAGATCACCATCAAAGAAACGCATTTTTCACATCAAGTTGATATAGAGGTCAATCTAAATTTACTGCAAGAGACAACAAGACTTTGATAGAGTTTATTTTTGCCACAAGAGCAAAGGTCCCTTGATAATTCGGTAGGAAGTGCCTGACTTTGATATAAAGGTCAATCTGGGTGAAGCCTTTAGCTACCAGTCTGGCTTTGTACCTATCAACACTCCCGCCAGCTTTACATTTTATTGTAAACACCCATTTACACCCTACTATTTTTTTGTCTCTAGGAAAGTTAACTATCTCCCAAGTGCCACTTCTCCTTAGAGCATTCATCTCCTCTATAATTGCTAATTTCCAGTTTGGATCATCGAAAGCTTCCTGTATATTCCTCGGCACAAACAAGTGTGAAATCCTAAATGTGAAAGCCTTATGATTCGTAGGTAGTTTGTGATAGAGAGGTGTTAAGTAATAGGATATTTAGTGCAACTTCTGACACCTTTCCTAATTGCTATAGGAATATCAAGATCAGAAATAGTAGGTAAATGATTGGAAATAGTTGAAGAATCAATTTGGGAACTATTAGGTAAAGTAGAAGGAGGTGGACTAGAAGTTGAAGTGGGATTTCTTGAACTTACAGTGCCATTCTTGGGTTTTCAGACTGGTTTTGTGCAGAATTGACATTCAAGTCTTTGTTCTTTTGATGAAATCTCTTCCTGGTATAAACCTGAAGCTCAGAATTTAGATCATGATGATCAATTTGTAGTAATTATCCCCATGCCCAAGAAACCCCTTTACTTGGCATCAAAGAACTAGAATCTCCTAAGTGACCATTATCAGAAATATGTGGTTCCTTAGTAGGATAGATTGCATTTGGAAGGGGGACAAAAAGATCCCAAAAATTGTCTTCAGCTTCATGTTTCTCCCCCTGAAGGGAATTTTTGGTAAAATAGGGTTTGTTTTCAACAAAAGAGACATCTATACTCACATGAATCTTTTTTGTGAGAGGATCATAACACTTATAGCCTTTTTTATGGGAGGTATAATCCAAGAAAACACATTTGACAACCTGAGGATCAAGTTTTGAGCGAAATTGAGTAGGTATATGAACATACACAATACATCCAAAAACTTTGATGGGAAGGTCCGAATGTAATCTAGTGTTGGGAAAAATGTCTTTTAGGCACTCAAGGGGTGTTTGGTACTTTAATACTTTAGTAGGCATCCTATTTATCAAATAGGACGCCATCAAAACAGCTTCGCCCCATAAATATTTTGAAACATGCATAGAAAACATGATGGCACGTGCTACTTTGAGTAAATGTTGATTTTTACGTTCAACAATGCCATTTTGTTGAGGAGTATGCTGACAAGTAGATTGGTGGTGAATACCTTCGGTTTTCAAAAAATCCACCAAGTGCTCATTGAAATATTCGGTGCCATTGTCAGAGTGTAAAATGTCAATTTTGGTTTGAAATTGCTTTTCAATCATAGTGTAAAAGTTTTTGAATAAATATTACATTTCAGATTTTTTGTGCCTCAAATGAACCCAACACAAACGGGTATGATCATCTATAAAGGTAACATACCTTTTTTTCTAGATAGAGTAGAAATTTTATATGGACCCCAAACATCACTGTGCATTATATAAAAAGGTTTGGATGCTTAGTAGGGTTTTGATAAATATGTAGAACGATGATTTTTTTGCCAAGATGCAACTTTCACATTGAAAAGAAGAACAATCACTAGCGAAGAAAATTATCACCATTTAAACGAATAGTGGTGATTTGGACAGAATGGGTGCTAGAATGGTTTGGTTGGGTCACTGGATGTTTTGTTTGGATGGCAGCGACAAGGTTTAAGGTGGTTTCGGAAGTGACTTCCGACATAACTTATCACGTTGGGAGTGAAAAAAAAAAACAAAAAGGAAAGGTAGCAAGCAGGGTTACCAAGATCTAGGAGGTGGTAGCAAATTGGTTGCTATCAATGTAAGACGCCAACAAGCAATAGGCGGTCAAGGCAGGGAGGTCGTGAGCGATCGGCAATGGCTGAAGCTGGTCAAGGCAGAGAGGCCGTGAGCAATCGGCAATGGCTGAAGCAAACACAGCCGACCCAATCGGAGTGGGCGTCACCGTCTTGAATGGTGAACTAGCACTCGCCCAGCAGAAACTTGCACTCATAGGAGGTAGAAAGCGACAAAGAAGACGACCTTAGAGGGCCGTGACCAGTAGATCCGAACTCAGCGACGGCTGGGAAGAGCCGAAAGTTGTCGGATCCGAGCGTCAACGGCCAATCGAGAGGCCAATAGAGAAGGCGCAGGCGGTCGTGAGAAGGGCCTCACACGGAATGGATGGCTAGGATATAATCAAGCTCTGATACTATTTTAGAATTAATCAAAGACAATTTGTCTTAATTGATTACAATGAGCAAGAACGACATCCTTTTTTAAGGGGAGGATTTATAAACAAAAAAGAAAAAAAATAAACTAAATATTGACAATATCCTAATCTATATCCTTGACTTACTATATTTACATAATATTTACATAAAACTTAAATCCTAGAATATTCTAGGATCAAGGACAAATCTTCCTTAATTTGAGCATCTTTCCAGCAATATTTATGGCATGTTACATGAGCAGTTGCAAGAGTTTGCGATGATACTAACTAAGAAGTATCATTACAACTTTCCTGCGAAATTCTATGATGATTATCGCGAAAGTTTTAATAAAGAGGAATTTCCTAAAATTGAGCAGCCAAAGGAGAAGTCAAGGTGGAGAGAAATTGATTCACTGCTTACCTTCAACGTAGAGTGGAAGAAGTATACCGGTTTAGGCAGAACTGACAAGGAAGGTGACTGTAAGAACAGTGCTAGTAGCAATGTCAGAAATCCCGAGGGTTTGGTTCGGGGTGTGTGGGCAAAAGGAGAAGTAAAAGAACACGTCGATCCCTTTGGAAAAGAAGTTCTTCATGAGGATGTTCCAAATGATAATCATGGAAGTCCTAAAGTAGAGTGGAATGATGCAGTCAATTGGATGACAGGGATAACAGGACGCAACAAGGAGTTTCAAGAATTGAGAGGAATTCCCTTATGCTGAGATGGAGAAGTTAGAAGAAGAAATAACCTCTCAAGATGCACCTACTGAAAGGGTGTAAGGGAATAATGGGGAAACATTTGAGGAAGTGACCAAGCAAGCCAAGGCCAACTTGTTACCCCCGGTGGCTAATGCATGGGCTAAAGGATTTGGTGGTGTCCCAGAACGAAAGTTTGTGGGAAATGGAATAGCATTGGATTAGGAAAATCTGACTGAAGGACTATCAATCTATACAGATATTGGAGTTCTTAAGGACATTGTTCTATTGCCTTTAATCCTGGACGATGCTGAGGATTCAATTGATAAGCAGGTTGTAAATAAAGTTGGGAAAGATGATCGTGATGGGGGTCATATGGCAGCCATTGAGGAACCATTGGTTGGGATTGAAGTTGCAGCAACTCCTAATTCTAATGCTCATAGACAGCCTTGGTCTAAGTATCGAAGGCAAGTCTACAATTCTCCATTGCTGCAATTCCAGGATGTTGTTGATATTTTTATAGCAAAGCATGGCCATGGGTTGAAACGGAAGACGATAACTGCAACTATGGATGTAGATCTGCCACCCTTACTTGTATTAAACAATAATGAACTAATAACGGAGGTCACAGACACAGATAGTCTTTACGTTGGACTCCAAGATTCAGCTACTAAGTATGTTTATCCGAAAGTTGCTGATCATGTCCTCAGATTGGAGATCAAACTTGATGGGACAACTATTAGCGGGGATGGTTGTATTGGGCTTGAATTCGATAAAGTTTCTCCTATGGAAGTTTTGGGGCAACTTAGGCCTGGAATTGATCCTGGGAACCTAAGAACAAGGAAGAAGAGGTTTAGAAGGAACAAGAAGGAAAGAGGAATGAAACAGATTGACAAAACAAGCATTGGATGACAAGCTATGGTTACGTGCTGCAAATTCTAAGAGACAAGAACTCTCTCAAGGAGGAGGGAATTGTCATGACCCAAGGAACAATAAAGGGACAATATGGTAATAGGCTAATAATAGTTGTTAACAGATATTTTAGCAATTGGTTGGGAACACATGGGTGAGTTGTGTATGCTATTAGGAGTTAGATATGCCTATATAAGGCTGCTATAAATAGATGGGATTTTTCATGTTTGAAATGACAAATGAAAATCTGATTTCTCTCTCTAGAATTCTCTCCCTCTAATTTCTTCCCCTCTCTGTTTTGTTTTCCCTCTTGAGCCTCTCCTTGTTCTCTATAATCTTCCCCATTTCTTGCTCCAATTTCCTTCCCTATTCGTTTAATTCCCTCTTTGATTTCTCTCAATTCCCTATCAAACCCTAGGTACATGACACTAAAACACTATCCATATCTAAACAGGCCACTACAAAACCACAACTAGTTGAAGCTCTAGAAGCTATGAAGTTGTACGAAGACAACAAAGAAAACTGGTTTATGTGGGAAGCCAACTATCGCCTCAAGAACAGCAAGAGGTTGTCCAATGATTGCGCGCCAATACTAATATCTTTGCATGGACACCTACTAATAATGTATCGACTCTCAAGTGATCTCCCACCATATGAACATAAGGCCTGGAGCAAAGCCTATCAAGCAAAAGAAACGAAACATCGTACCCGACAGCCTATCAGCCCTTGAAGAGGAAGCCAATAATCTCCTAAAGGCCTGATTTATTCATGAAGTCTACCCGATTGGCTCGCCAATGTTGTGATGGTGAAGAAGCATGATAGGCTATGGCGCGTGTGTAGAGTTCACAAATCTCAATAAAGCTTCCCGATAGCCTATCGGCCCTCGAAGAGGAAGCCAATAATCTCCTAAAGGCCTGATTTATTTATGAAGTCTACTCGATTGGCTCGCCAATGTTGTGATGGTGAAGAAGCATGATAGGCTATGGTGCGTGTGTAGACTTCACAAATCTCAATAAAGCTTATCAAAAGGATTCTTATCCCTTGCCCTGAATCAATCGACTGGTGGACAAAACATGTAGCCACGAAATGCTAAGTTTCTGTAAGATTTCTTTGCTGTAAAATTTGTTGGATAATCAATCCCACAATCTATGGAATTGATTATAATCAATCTTAATTGTTGGGATTGATTGGGTGATGTAAATTAGTAATTGATGTAATTAGGATTACTTCTTTTTTCCTTAGTTACAAGGATTTGATTGATTTTTTTCTCTTATATATATTGTAATCAAGTGAAAGAGAATGAATATACCAAGTTTTCTTACAATTTTTCATAGTATCCGTGCAATCCTAGACGCCTCCTTATCTTCTCACAACCGTCCAAGGTCAATTTTTTATCTACTGCTTTTTCCAACAGCATTGCACTGCTTATTCCAGTAATATTCATTAGTTGTTCTCTAGCCTTTATTTTATTCTTGACAAGAACATCAGATTGCAAACATGTCAAACACTCCTAATCTAAATACAATTTCTAAAATCAAAATAGGAAACTTATCAGACTATCCCTATCACACAGGCATCACATACACCATTATTATATCCATGACTTTTTGGGAGGCATTGAATATTCTATTTTAGCGTTGTAGCAAGCAACATAAGTCCACCTTTCTGGATGCTGCGTAGAGAATGTTGTAAGATGATGGGATATCATAGCAGATTTTCTGAATAAAATATAAGTGAAAGCAGAAGTCCACCTTATAATATGCCTTATTTCAAATACTCAGAAAATAGAAAAGTTAGCAGATCAAGCAAACCTTTTTCAATTGAGCTTCAAGTTCATTTCTTTGTTTCTCTAGTTCAGATATCTCAGCTACCAGCTCCTGGAAATTAACAGAAAAAAACAAGTTCACGATTTGCCTCACAAGCAAATAGAACACCAACAAATGCATCCTGTGTGCCTGAAGTGACAATGGTATCATCTCCATATATAGAGTGCAAAAAAATCACAAGGGGGATTTTCCTATAATCTTTTCTTGAATGTATACATTGAATGAGATAACCATCACAGTACTTTTCTATCACTAGTACCCCTTTTTCCTCTCTATTTACTATTTAGTTATTGTTGGAGAGATTACTTGAGCTTGTTTCTGTTAGAATACTTGAGATTGTTTTTGGTTATCTATTTACTTAGTGTATGCTGTTAGTATGTTGTTATATGCAGTGATGTGGTTTTTGTTATAGTGGTTAGGCACGGTTGTATATAAGCTCGATGAGCTTTCATTGTATGTGTTGGAAAAACATTTTATTCATTTCTGAGAAGTAAAGTTCAGAGATCGCTCTCTTCTTCTCTCTTGTGCCCTAGATTTCTATTTCCCTAACCTACTTTACAGTTATTATTATTATTAATTTTCTGTTTTCAAGGGCTGGGGTTAGGGGGAGGATAAGTAACAATATCACAAAACAACAACCTTAAAAGGGAGAAACCTGTAAAAAGAATCAGAAGAACACAACCAAAGGAAAAAAAAAGAGAAAGAACTAAGTACAGCTTTAGTTCTATTAATATAGTACTCCAAGCATAGCTATTTAATTTGTGGGGAAAGAGGAGGAGGACCGAGTTAGGTTGTCCTCTCACATTATGTTTTCAATTGCATGTCTATAGTATTCCCTAAATTTGAAGTCTTTGGCCAGAAATGTGCCATACACTTTCGGGTATAACCCTTTAGCAACGTGATGCATTACCCAAACACAGTGAAAGGGAGTTCAGGTCGCTGCATTTGAACACAGAGAGTGTTAAATCTACAAGGGTTCTCGTATTTTTCATGAACAAGTGGGAATAAAGTAGTTGGTTCAGGAACAGAGATTTAAGGATTGAATCATGAAATGTTGGAACTGACAAATTTTCAAAAGTGGTGGATTTGATAATCAAGAGCAGAATTAACATTATTTACCTCCAAGAGATAAGATGAGTTGGTGAGAAGGCTAAAATTTTGACCGAGCCTGCATATAAACTTTAGTAATAAGGATTGGATTGTACAAGGAGTGGAATAATAGTCCAGTTTACATGGCATTTTAGAGAAATAATTAATTAGAGAAATTCTCATTTTTTTGGTGATTTTATAAAAAATTAGTTGGTTAAATTATGTTGTGTTAAATTAAGTAATGAGGACATGAGGTTGAGTGGACTACGAAAGAGGACAGAAATGCCTCACTGGTGACTGATTGTCAATTTATTGTCATAATCAAATTACCCATGAACTATAGTATATAGATCTAACTTTGCATGTGTTGATTTTTACAAGGAGGTGGTGCAAACTAGAGTTGAAGCCATTGAGGATCGCTGCCAAGGCTCTACCTGAAATCAGTGGAGGCTTTGTGGAGGTATAATTTTTGTTTGATTTTCCGCTCATGGTCTTTAAAATGTTTCTAGGACTCTAGGATATGTATATACCATTGCATGTGTGTCATGGCATGAAAATGTGAAAAACCATGGGTCAAATAGCATGCATGTCTTGGCTATGAAGAACCAAGACTACGGGGTCTTTTTATGTTATGTTAAATCATCATAATTTTGTTCACATAGAGGTTTTTTGATTATTTGGGTCATTATAATATAGGGATGCATGTTCCTACTTGGGGCATTATGAGTTTATTGAAACTGTAGTGCCTATGTTGAATGTGGCTAAATCAGTTCTAGTCTCATGATAGGTGCACTGCATTGAAAAGATCAAGGCTGGAAGTTGATTCACGAACAACGGAAAAAGAGCCCTAGCAACTTACTAAGGCTACCCTAGAGACTAAGGTACCTTGGGAGGTAAGAACCGTACCTCACATAAAGAGATAATGAGGCATGTTTGAGGTTACCGAGTCATTTCGTTTTAGTTTATGAACTTGCTTATGTAGGGTATGTACCTTACGAGAGGGCTATGATTTTAGTTTGCTTTGAACCATGCAAGTATAGTGAGCTAATGTTGTGACTTGGTGTCCTATTGTTGGTCATGCAGAGAGCATGAGAAACAAGGAGATGAGCTCGAAGGATTGAGGTCACGAGCCACTAAGAAAGGTATAATCCTGGTTTACATACCTTTAGTGGAGAAATAATGTGCTTTAAGATAGAAAAAATAACTAAAAATAACCTAGAAGTGAGGTTACATCGAATTAAGTCACCAGGGGTCTAGTCATTGAAGGTGACTTATAGGTTATCTACACTTTTAATGGGTCATGGAGAACCAAGGAAGCGGCAAAAATGAGGTAAGGGGAGCCTAATGAGATAGTCCAGAGTGGGGACTGTGTTAAGAAGTATAAGATAAGTATGTTGCATTCATTTGCATTTAGTGACTATAACGTCAGTGCATTATAGAGATAGTGTATTTGAAGAATCACAGAAAGTAGAGAAGAAAGAGGAGATAAAAAGGAGAAGCTGCAAAAGAAGAAGAAGAAACCAAGAAGAAGAGAAAAACTCTGAGAGAGGAGAAATTCAAGAAAGCGAAATCATATAATCATTCATCAAAATCTGAACAAAAGATCACATTACGTTGCCTATTTATAGGCAATTAAAATATAACCTATCTCAAAGATAACAATCTAATCAAAATAAGATTTTAATTTCTAAATCAAATATAACTCTATGTAAGCCCTAAATCAAATAAAATTCTATCATCTAATAACTTTGATAAATAAAAATAAAATTCTATCATCTAACAACTTTGATAAATCAAAATAAAATAAGAAACAAGATAAATAATTCTTATCATTCTCCCCCAATGGCAGAAAAATTGTCCTCAAGTTTTGTAGATGCTCAAACGATCTTCTGGTGCCACTTATGATACAAGTTGGGTCACTAGAGGCAAGATTTTGTCATCATCAACATCAACTAACCTAAAGTAGGAAGGGCTTGTTGTTGGCATATCTATATCTCATTGTTGCCTGTATTGCTCTAGTGGGGCAAGGCTAAACAAGGGTGATGGTTGGTTAAAAATCTCAATGTAGGCGAAATCAGGAGGATCTGCCCAACGAGCAAGAAAGAATTGTGTTTGTCCATCCTTGGGACAAAAATACTTATCCAAAATAATGCCAAATTTAAATTTTGTGTGCATGGTAGAAAGATAATGGTACTGGGACTTAAGTTGGCTAGGAGGGATAGAAAGATAATGGTAGCCAAGTCAAGATGGAATTGGGTTAAGACAAAAAGGTGGATAGTCTCAAACTACAATTAGGTTAGGAGAAACAAATGGGCACAGTGAAATCGGGTTGTGACCGAGGGCTTTCAAACAGGTTTTGATTTCTGTTGGAAAGTCTCAACTCCAAAAACTCTAGAAAATTGATGATTGTTGATAGGAATGGAAAGATGTTGATGAAAAACTTAGAATTGTGTTTTTCTCTATTACTAAATTTGATGCCGGTCAACAAAGAATCATAGAAAGTTGAAGAGAGAGAACTGATTAAGAGGAAAGAAAATAAGCCAAGAAGGAAACAAAATCCAAGGGGAGAGAGAGAGAGAGAGAGAGAGGAGAGAAACTCAAGATAGGAAAATCATATTATTCAATCATCCAAAGCTGCATAAAGGAACAGTACATCTCTTATATCAGCAATGAAAAGATAAACCTATTAAGAAGATAACAACAAATCAAAATATGGTTCTCATTTCTAAATCAAATATTACTCTATCTAATACCTATATCAAATATAATCCTATCATCTAACAAACTATGATAAATCAAAATAGAACAAGATAAGTAGATCCCACAACAAGATAAAACCTAATCTCTAAAATCAAACAATAGAAAACATCTCAAAATATCCCTATTAGTATTCTAGTGCCTACAAGTTTGATGTGTTATCATGAGTTGTCATGGAATGCATGGTAAAGGATCGTCGAGAGATAGTGACACGACCATAAGGATATAATAGTAATTATTTATTATATGTAATTCCTTTTGGTTGTACTTTACTGTTGTAGTAGTTGTATCTTTCAATTGTATTACAACTGTGTCAAATCTGAAACCCGACAGTGAGAATTCTCTTTAATTAAGAGAGAAACTCGCAAAAATTGGAGGGGAAAGTAGAGTTGAGAATTGGGAGGGAAAAGTTAGAGAGAAGAGAGAGAACGAAAAGAGAGTTTTCAGAGAGAAATAGACTGATTCAATTATCCAAAAGTGATTACAATTGAGCTGAAGCAGGGTAGTTATACTGCTCAGCTGAGAATAGGCACCAAAACAGTTGCCCAAGTCCCTTCTAGAATCAGCAACTTGCCTACCCACTTGTAGACAGTTAGCTCTGCCACACATTCTGCCAGCAAGCTAAATTCTCTCCTAATCAAACGAAATAGCTATGACTATAGCTACTAATTATTACAATGTATTCAATGTAACGTTTAGCAGCTAGCAGCTAGGTACGTGACAAATTGAAAGGATAGAACAGCCTATAAATAGGCTAAACCCGTTAGAGAATAGATACTGTTGAATGATAACAGAAATCAGTCTCTCTCAACTTCTTTGATCTCTCTCCTGATTCCCTCTTATTCTCTCCCAATCCTCTTTGTTCTGTCTTATTTCCCCCTTAATTCTTCTGATTTCTCCCTCCATTTATGTTCTCTCTCCCTCGGTTTCTTCCAAATTCCTTTTAAAACCCTAAGTCAAACTTAGGTTCATAACATTTGGTATTAGAGCCGATTGATTCTCAACTGTGATTCTAGCAAATTCTTAACAGCTGATCCTCGGTTGCTACATTGTGATATAGGCGAAACAGTGAAGCTGATCTAGAGGCAACTTTTAAGAGGCTGTAACGTTGCCACTTCAGTCACAAAAAGTTGTGAATTGAGGCGATTCTTGGCTGATTGATCTTAGGTGACCTTTAGTAGTTGATCCAGAGCGGCTGGATCTCAATTACTAAATTGTGATTGCAGTGAATCAAGAAGGCAACTGCTGGAAGCCGTTTCCTGTGTGATTCCTGATCATAAGCAATAGCTGGTCATAGGCAGTCCTTCACAGTGATTAGAAATGATAATTTTGAAGTGAACGAACTGAGGAAATGGCATCAACTAGAGAAGCTTTGAAAACCTTAAAAAGAAGTGTAAAGTCATTTGAGAAAACATTCGACGAAGGTTTTGCTAACATCAACTGAAAGCTGGACGAAATTGAGATTCTGTTTTCAAAAAAGTTTCAGGTCAACATACAAGTAGATCTTTATTCAAGATCCATAGCAAAACCTATAACAGTAAGAATTGGAATCCTACATAGGACCTCTGATCTGTAAGAAGTTGATGAATTTCCTACAATGGATCAAGAAATTCATAATGACAAGAAAGGAATTGAAGTTGTAGAAAACGTCAATGGTACATTATTGGAAGAGAAATTTGTTGAAATGAATTGTGTTGCACTTGTGAAGAAACCAAAAGAAAAGCTAATAAATCAAGATATGCCTATTGAGAGGTTGCAAGAGAAAAATGAGGAATTATTCGATGGACTGATTACAACAACAACATATCCAACCTTTATCCCACTATGTGGGGTTGGCTACATAAATTCTAGATTTTCATATATTTCTGTCTTTTGTCATATCTTCATTTAGGTCCATACACTTCATATCAAACTTTAATGTCTCTCCCAAAATCTTTTTGGGTCTGCCTCTACCTCTTTTTTTGACTAATTGTTCCATTTCACCAACTCTCATCACAGAAGCGTCTCTTGCTCTCCTTCTCACATAACCAAACCATCTTAGTCTAGTCTCTCTCATCTTCTCCTCGATTGGCACCACTCCTACCTTATTACGAATAACTTCATTTCTAATTTTATCTTTTCTTGTATGGCCGCACATCCATCTTAACATCTTTATCTCCGCTACGCTTGTCTTTTGCTCATGCTAGTATTTGACTGTCCAACATTCTGAACTATATAACAAGACTGGTCTTATAGCTGTCCTATAGAATTTTCCTTTCAGTTTTAATGGGATTTTACCATCACATAACACCCCCGATGCATTTTTCCATTTTAGCCAACCTGCCTTAATTCTATGTGTGACATCCTCGTGAATTTTCCCATCTTTTTGAATCACTGATCCCAAATATTGAAAATGGTCTTTTCTTTGTAAGATTTGGTCTTCCAATTTTATTATAACATCATCCACTCTTGCATTCTTACTAAATTTATATTCCATACATTCTGTTTTCTTTCTACTTAATTTAAATCCCTTAGATTCTAAATTGTTGCTCCACAACTCAAATTTAGTGTTCACTCCTTTTGTTTCATCCACCAACACTATGTCGTCTGCAAATAGCATACACCATGGCACCTCTGTCTGAATATCTTTAGTGAGTTCATCCATTACTAGAGCAAATAAGTATGGACTTAGTGCAGAACCTTGATGCAGTCTTATTGTAATTTTAAACAGTTCAGTATTCCCTCCGCATGTTCTAACCCTTGTCTCTGCATTGTGATACATGTCCTTAATAACTTGTATATAGGCTATTCGATGGACTGATTGACAAAGAAAAATTCATTACATTACCCCTGGTGCTTAGCCCATTGTCTAAAGGACTGGCTAATGTTCAGGACTAGAACCTTGGGAGGAACGGTCTTGAGAAAAAAGATTCTAAAAATATTGTTCCTTTGCTTTTGACTCCAAAGAAGGATGAGGACTCCACTGTTTTGGTTCAATCAGGCATCAAGAAGGTTAAGACAATTCCAGCAGGAGAATGTCTTAATACTGTTCTCAATAATTTTGATCCTGAACAATATGACAATCTTGATGTCATTTCAAATGGTGAAGACTAGTTTCTGAAGCTAGTGTTAGCAGAGGAGGAACAATTGAAGCATATAGAACAGAAGAACTGTTATATGGTTCAGAGGAGGAAGGAAGAGCAGGTTGTTGCCGGAATACTTATTGTTAAAACTCATTGGCACAATTACTGTATGAAGGTCCAGGAAATTATTTGAATTTGATCAATTGGAGAAGAGACCTTTGTCATGGGGATCTTCAAGGACTACAATTTACATTTGTAGGAAAAGTAAAAGTGAAGGAACATACAAGTGAAAAGGAATAAGCCTAGAAGGAGAAAGACTGAAAGAAAGATAAATTAGATAGTGAAAGAAGGGATTGGATGAAGAACAATGGCCAGATGCTCTAAGTTATTAGGGATAAGAACTCTCTCAATGAAGGGGGAATTGTCACGACTCCAAGGATATAATAGTAATTATGTATTATATGTAATTCTTTTTAGTTGTATTTGTTGTTGGTAGTAGTTGTACCTTTTAGTTGTATTGTAACTGAAATGATAGAATAGCCTATAAATAAGCTAAACCAATTAGAGAATAGATATTGTTGAATGATAATAGAAATATGTTTCTCTCTCAGCTCTTCTCTGATCTTTCTCCCAATTCCCTTTTATTCTCTCGCAATCCTCTCTATTATGTCTGATTTCCCCCTTAGTTCTTCTGATTTCTCCCTCCATTTTTGTTCTCTCTCCCTCAATTTATTCCAAATTCCTTTTAGAACCCTAGGTCAAACCTAGGTTCATGACAGATGGTTGACAATGGCAATGATAATCAATGGATAGTGATAGAGACAGTAACCTAGTTTTGGGCTACAAGCCTAGAAGTTGTCCTTTGCTCAGTATTAGCATACTAAGACTCAATATGAGTATCGAGGTGGATCAATGTCCACGATGGTGAAGCAAGTACTTCGGCCAAGTTGCTTCACACCCTTGTCAATTATGAAGTTGTCTTAGAGTTGTGCATCTAGTTTTATAGATAGTTAGATCAAGATTCTCACTAGTTCCCAGTGATTGCCATGTTGGATAGGAAATGGTATCTAAGGGAGTATCTAGAGGCTTGGCGTATGACTTGAGTCATGAGAATTATCATTTTATTATAATCTTCCATCAAACTATACAATGTTGCACGTGTTCCCGTAGGTAGGCCCTACTAAGTGTAAGCACTCATATTTTCCTTTCTATATATGTGTTTAAATGTATGCAAGTTTGGTTGAGGAGAGGAGTAAGGGAGAGAGTATTAAGGATCCAATTCAGACGGGTTATACCCAAACCGCCACAAGTTTGACTAGTGAAAAACTAATGTATAGTGCATGTCCTATAGCATTATACTTATTTTGGATGAATGTAATCTAGCTTGAGGCCAGCCTCCAAAGTGGATAACTTTATAAAGCCAAAGGCTTGTTTCAAATGCAAGATGTATGCCGATTGAAGGAATGTGTTGGAATCTCGGGTAAAAGAGGGCTGCAAGATAATTGTTACAACTATAAACATAGGGTTATTATGGAAAGGTTGGCCTTTGTGGTGCAAGTCTGTAAATGGCAGATTCTATGGAGGCAACCAAGGAAGACAACAAAGCAATCAAATCTAAAGAATCATGAATGTATATGAGTTGTAACTAGGATGATTCTTGTATATACTTTCCTTATGTATTCTTTCCTTTTGTTTAAGATTTCTAAGCTATAAATTATGAGGTTATAAATAGAAAATAATACAAAGGGACAAGGTGTTTTTGCCTACAGTTTCAAAACCTAGTTGTTATTCTTACATGGTATTAGAGCCACAACTAGGCTAGGCACAAAAAAACAATAGTTTGAGTGAAAATGTCCCAAGAGGAGGTTAGATCATCCAGTGTTACAGGGGCTGTGGTGCCACTGAGGGGCTTAAAACTGCAATTCCTTCCAAAAATCCATCCTTGCTTATTAATCTAGTGAAAATAGATGGCAGTAACTATCTAGCCACGTCCTACTCCTGCAAATTGTTAACCAAGCCCGAGGATTAGAATACTACATCTCTAGCATGAAAACTCAAAAAATTGGTGCTAGAGATGTACAAGCATGACAATGGGAGATAGAGTACTCCCTTGTGATGTCTTGGTTGATCAATTCAATGTAGCCAAACATGGCCAAGGGGTATCCACTGCTAGATACAACAGGGAAGATTTGGAATGTTGTTTCACAAACCTACTCTCAAGTCGAACATGATGCACAAGGTACATGAAACTAAACAAGGTGAGTGGTCAATTTCTCAATACTATGCTGAATTAAACAGTCTATGGCATGAGTTGGATTATTATCAATATTTCCAGGTGGAACGTTCTATTGATGCTTCTAAGATCCAAAAAATGATTGATAAAGAGAGGGTATTTGATTTTTTAGTTGGGTTAAATATAGAGTTTGACCAAATAAGGGTTCCAGATCTTAGGAAGGGAGCCTTTTTCGACCTTGAAGCAAGCTTATTCCTATGTTCATCAAGAAGAGAGTAGAAGGAGTGTTATCCTCCAGCCTGCTGCAACAAACAAACGACCATGATGGTGAAACCATCACTTGACAGAACCCCTACCAGTCATGGAAGTATCAATAAAAATCGGCTAAGGTGTCAATATTGTGGAAAACCTAGGCCTACAAAGGAGACTTGCTAGTCTTTACATGGTAGACCTACTAAGGAAAAGGATAAAAGGCAAGAGGGACGTCATCAAGGTCATCTGTTAGAAGCTGTCCAAACTGATAAGGGGCCACAACCAAAACCTAAAAATGCTAGTCTCTCAATGGAAGAACTGGTTTTATACAGTAGCTGATGAATAAGATGAAAATGAACTCAAATACCCCTTCTACATCTGACTATGCCCAAGCAGGTACAACAAGTAGTGCTCCAACTCAAGGTACAATTACAGCAATCTATTCCTCAAATTCTATAGAACAACCAACCTAAATCATAGATTTTGGGCCTTTAACCCACATGACTGGTTTATCTAATTCTTACTTAACCTAAACCCCATGTTCCAGTAGGGAAAATGTTAGAATTGCAAATGGTACTCTTTCTTCTATTTTTGGAAAAGGGACTATTAACTGCAACAAAAACCTCTACTTGTCATTTGTTCTTCACGTTCCTACTTTTGCAAATAACTTGTTATCTGTAAGTTCTATTACAAATTCCCTAACCTGTAAAATTACCTTTTCCCCTACATTGTGTTTTCCAAGAGGTGAGCAAAGGGAAAGCAATTGGCTCTGATAGACTGGTTGATGGCTTGTACTTGTTGGACAATAAATCATTCTATCAGCCTAAAGATCAAGCCCTAAAGGTTAATCAACTAACCTCAGTTGAGAAGGAACTAATGCAATGGCATCAAAGATTAGACCATCCTTCTTTTTTAGTGATAGGGAAGATTATTCCTAGTATGAGTAAACAATGTAGTAATACTAGTATATTTTGCGAAGCTTGTGAGTTTGGTAAACACACAAGAAGTACTTACCCTACACTTAATAAAAGGAGTCATAAGCCTTTCATGATTGTCCATTCAAATGTTTGGGGACCTAGCACCGTTAAAACACTTGTTGGATACAGGTGGTTCATTACCATTATAGATTGTTTTAGTCGAACAACTTGAGTTTATCTTATGACACATAAAAGTGAGGCTGGTCATTGTTTCAAGTCATTTCACAAGATGGTAACTACTTTGTTCAATACAAAAATTCCAGTTTTCAGAAGTGATAATGGCTTAGAATATAAGGATACTATTCCAATACTACCTCCGAGATAAGGGAATCATACACCAAACTAGTTGAATGGTGTAGCAAAAAAGAGAAATAGACATCTTTTGGAGGTTGCCAAGTCTATGCTCTTTGCTATATATGTTCCCAAAGTCTACTAGGTGATGCAGTTCTTACTGTTGCCTATTTAATCAAAGGATGCCACTAATAGGAGTTTCTTCCCATACTATCCCACCCAAGGTGTTTGGTTGCACCTGCTATGTATGAAACCACTCTCCTACAATTAGTAAATTAGACCATCGAGCTCTCAAATGTATATTCATTGGGTATTCTGCTACACAGAAAGGGTACAAGTGCTACCATGATACCATCCACCTACCCAAAAGTTCTTTGGCAGTATAAATGTCACATTTAGAGAGGATGAGGGTTATTTTCAGTCCAATCACCCACCTCTTCAAGAGGAGAATTTCAGTCCCATGGTATAAGAAGAAGTGTTCGTGTAGTGGATTGATACTACGATTGATTTGAGGGAAGAAGGTGGAGAAACTACTAATGATTTGAGGGAAGAAGGAGGAGAGGCTACTGATGGTTTTTATAATTAGGTAATTGTAATAAACCCAAGCAAGAGAAAGATCTAAGAAATGTTGATCAACAACAGGGACCCAACAGACCTAGGAATGGGGAGTGTTTGACTTATTTCCAGAGGAAGCAAGCTCATCAATAAAGTCTACCTAGCCGAGAAGATTCCCAAGACCTCACTGATCCAGGTAAACACTCCACTCAATCTAAACAACTTTCAATTTCCAGACAATTACCAACAACTAACCTTGATCTTGCTGCTACAATTTATGAAGCTAAACATATTTCTAACTCTTCATTTAAACTCCCTAATTTGTACCTTCCTATAGCTAACAAAAAAGAAGTTAGGAGTTGTACACAACATCCTATCTCCAAATCTATTACTTACGATTCTTTGTCTGCCACCTATAAGAATTTTCTATCCTCTTTAGAATCTATAACAATACCCACAGATTGGAAGCATTCTATCAATAAACCTTGCTAGGAACATGGTATGGAGGAGGAAATGAGAGCCCTAATGAAGAATAACATATGGGAAATCATTGAATTGCCACTTGATAAGAAACTAGTTGGATGTAAGTCGGTTTTCACCATTAAGTACAGAGCAAATGGAACAATTGAAAAATACAAGGCAAGGCTGGTGGCTAAGGGGTTCACTCAAACCTATGGAGTGGATTATGAAGAAACTTTTGCCCCTGTAGCAAAAATGAACACAGTACAAATCCTTCTATCATGTGCAGCTATTCTAGACTAGGAATTATATCAGTTGGATAAAAAGAATGCATTTCTTCATGGAGAGCTAGAAGAAGAGGTATACATGAAAATTCCACCTGGTTTCAACAATTCGAAGAAGCAAGGGAGAGTTTGCAAGTTACAAAAGGCCATATATGGTCTTAAGCAGTCTCCCAAGGCTTGGTTTGATAGGTTTAGCAAGGCTATAATAAGACTTGGTTACCAGCAAAGTAATGTTGATCACACCATGTTCTTTAAAAGAAAGGAACACAAACTAACTATTCTTATTATTTATGTTGATGACATAATGGTGATAGGGAATGACCATTAAGGAACTCTCCAATTGAAGGAATACTTGGGGAAGAATTTGAGATCAAGGATCTTGGTCAGCTAAGGTACTTCTTGGGAATTGAAACAGCCAAATCAAACAAGGGCATCTTTATTTCCCAAAGAAAATGTGCTTTAAATTTATTGACTGAAACAGGTATGCTAGGATGTAAGCCTGTTGATTCACCCATTGAAGTAAACCACAAACTTAGAGCTGATGAAGGAGAGAAGGCCGACAAGGGTAGGTATCAAAGACTGCTCGGGAAGCTGATATACTTGTCCCATACAAGACCAAATATTACGTATGCAGTAGGTGTTGTAAGCCAATTCATGTAGAATCCTAGGTCAATTCATATGGAAGTTTGTCTACAAGATTTTAAGGTATCTGAAAACAACTCCTGGGAAGCATTTACTGTTTTCTAACCATAACCATCTAAATGTAGAGAGATAGGATACACAGATGCAGATTGGGCTGGATCCTTAGATGATAGAAGATCAACCTCAGGTTACTACACTTTTGTTGGAGGTAACCTTGTCACATGGAGGAGTAAGAAACAATCAGTTGTAGCTAGGTCAAGTGCTAAAGCTGAGTATAGGGCAATGGCTCTAAGCATATGTAAACTGTTATGGGTGAATAAGGTTATGACAGAGCTAGGATTGCCTAAAAAGGAGCCACTCTTACTATATAGTGATAGCAAACCTTCTATCAGCATTGCTAACAATCCTGTTTAACATGATAAAACTAAACATATTAAGATTGATAGATACTTCATAAAGGAGACACTAGTCAATGGACAACTATGCATCCCATTTGTTCATGTTGGAGATTTATGATTTGCTACATATTTATCTTTTTTATTCCTATATTGTTGTATTCAAGTGATTAGATTAGGTTTGTTAGAGGAGAAGATAAGGAGGAGGAGAATATGAGAAGATAAGATAGGTTTGTTAGGAGAAGATAAGAAATAAGAATCTCCTTGATTATAGGAGATAGAGATAAGATAGGTTTATTAAGAGAAGATAAAACTAAGAATCTCCTTGATTATAGGAGATAGATTTTTCCTTGTTTTGAATTCTTAGGAGATAGCTGTCAAACTTGCATATATATATATATATATATATCTAATAAGCTCAAATTAAAAAATCAAAGCTATCGGTTCTGGTAGCCCTAGGTTGTTAAAACTGGAAACCAACTGACTTCAGCAGAATCGTCCACCATAGTCACCACCACCCAAACCTGTCAATCCTACAACCCAATCATCACCCTCAGTCGAAAACCTATCTTTGCAAATGACTCACCATAAGCTCAACGGAGTGAATTACTGAGAATGGTTGCAGTCAGCGATGCTTGTGATCAAAGGAAGAGGTTGGACATCTAACGGGGGCGATCTTACCACCATCGGAGACAACACCGAACTATGGAGCATGGGAGGCCGAAAACTCAATCGTGATGGCTTGGCTCATCAATTCCATGGACCCAAGCATAGACAGAACCTATTTGTTCTGTAAAACGGTGAAAGAGATATGGTAAGTTGCACAAGAGGTCTACTTGGATGTAGAAAACACCTCTCAATGCTTTGAAGTCAAGTCCAAAATTCGAAATACCCATCAAGGCATCATGACTGTAACTAAATATTACAATACACTCATGGAACTTTGCCAGGAGATAGATTTGTTCTATGAAATTAAGTGGAGCTGCCAGATCGATGCAACAAAATACAAGTTATTAGAGAAAGAACAGGTCTTTGATTTCCTCTAAGGATTCAATGTAGATTTAAATGAAGTACGAGGACGTTTACTTCAATCCAAGCCTTTTCCATCCATCCGAGAGGCATTTGCAAAAGTTCAGAGGGAGGAGAGTAGAAAGAGAGTTATGTGCAACCCCTGTAACTCGGAACAAATCACCCAAAATTCTGCTCTAGTTGTGAATAAACGTGAGAAAGGATTAGCAATACAAAACCGTGAACAGCAGTAGCTAAAAGGAAACCCACGGTGTGATCACCACAACAAACCTTGGCATACTCAAGAGACATGCTAGGAGATCCATGGAAAGCCTTCAAATTTGAAGCCTAAGAAACAGAGAGGGAATCACCATGCAGCACAGGTAGCGGAATCAGACTTGGGGTAGATTGCCAGTCTCAATCTTTCAACCAAACAGATTGAATTTCTGCAAAACTTGTTGAACCAAACAAGGCTCTTTCCCCAATTTGGTCCCACATCCTCACAAAATCCAACTACAGTTGTGACACAACGAGATAACATAAGCCATTCATTGCTCCCAAAATCCTTATCAAACCAATGTTGGATAATTGATACAGGGGTCTCAAATCATATGACCAAATCCTTAGATATGTTTGAGACCTATGAGAAAAACAGTTGTGAAATTCATGTGTGGGTGGCTAATGGGAAGATGTCACGAACAATAGGACAAGGGATGGTTTGTGTATCAAATTTGGTGTTGAGATTTGTGTTATATGTCCCAAAGCTTACATACAATTTATTATCTATTAGCAAGTTGACAAAAGATATGAATTGTATAGTGACATTTTTTCCGACAGCTCTTCAGGGAAGATGATTTGCAATGCTGAGGAGAAGGATGGTCTCTACTACCTCTCAATAACTGGTACTTCTGCTAGAGATCAGTTACCCCATAATTTGTCCTTATCAGTAGTGTCCAGTTCTAATGTCATGTTATGGCACAAACATCTAGGTCATCCAAGCTTTTCTTATTTAAAGGCATTGTATCCCCATTTATTTATCAATAAAAAGAATGTTTCTTTCCATTGTGAAGAATGCGTCCTTGCAAAACAATGTCGAAGTACTTATATTTCCCACTCATACAAAGCTTCAAAGGCTTTCCATCTAGTTCATAGTGATATCTAGGGACCAGCAAGGATTCCAACTCTGATTCGAACCCGATGGTTCATTACGTTCATAGATGATCATTCCAGAGTTTGTTGGGTGACGCTTGTGTTGTATTCCAACAATTCCATATGTTTGTTCAAACTATTTTCCAAACACCTATCCAAATTCTACGAACCGATAATGGGAGAGAGTATTTTTCCCAAGAATTCACTCAATACCTCTCTACCTATGGCATTCACCATCAAAGTTCATGTGTCTATATTCCTCACCAAAACGGAGTGGCTGAAAGAAAAAATCGCCACCTATTAGAAGTCGCTAGTTCCATGATATTTACTAGTTCAGTCCCACATTTCTACTGGGGAGAAGCTACCCTAACTGTATCTTACCTAATAAACCGTCTCCCTTCCAAGACACTTAAATTTCGGACTTCTTTGAGCATCCTCCTTGATGACTTCCCAGACACAAAATTCCTCAATTCATTACCATCAAAGGTGTTTGGGTGTACTGTTTATGTTCATAACTCTCAAACAAATCCAAGCAAACTCGAGCCCAAAGCTCTCAAGTGTGTGTTTGTTGGTTATTCACCTACCCAAAAAGGGTATAAATGCTATTTCCAAGCACCCAAAAGTTCCTTATTTCCTATGATGTAACCTTCTTTGAGAGTCAATCATTCTATCTCCAGGGCGAGAAATCCCAAGAAGATAGGTCTTGGGATTCATCCATCTCTCTTCCAGTTCCCACTAAAAGTCTTCCAGTTCCTCAAACTAGCCCTAATTCGACACTTGAAGTAACTAATCTATGGGAAGACCCAATTATAGACAAACCAACCTTGGTTTATTCACGAAGACCGAGAGATCCTCAACAAGGCCAATCATTAGATCCAGGGCAAGTTCCTAGTACTAATGAGGGAGCAATTGTTGATGATTTGGATTTGCCTATCACTCTTTGAAAAGGGGAAAGATCATGTACAAAATATCCTATTTCTAACTACCTGGCTTACTCATAATTGTCTCCACAATTTGTTGCATTCACCACTAAGGTTGATAGTGTTGAGATACCCAACAATATCCATGAAGCACTCAAAGAACCCCAGTGGAAGGAGGCAGTTTTGGAAGAAATGAGAGCATTACACATGAATGGCATTGGGGAGTTGTACACCTGCCAAAGAACCAAAAAGTTGTTGGGAGTAAATGGATATTCATAGTTAAGTGTCGTGTACCTAAGGGGAAATAATTATAATAAACAATAAAGGCTGGTAGGTATTTGAAATTGTGTGGAATTGAGACTTTTACATGCGGAAGTGGCAACCATTTATGGCGCCAACTTCTGCTAGGGCCGAGTATATAAGCTTGGCCTACCTCATTGAGAGGATATCGAATATCATTTGAACAATTTCCTGCTCTATTTCCCTCTCAATTCTTTATCTCCTTCTCATTTCATCTTCTAATTTTCCCCCTCTTTCTCTAATTCATCTCTCCCCTACATAATTCCTGCCAAGTTCTCTCTACAAAACAAGAGAACACCTTGTTGAATCCAGAGGATTCAACAATTGGTATCAGAGCACCAATCTTGGCTGCAGAACTTTGACAAGTTATATCAATGGCGGATGGCACTTGTATGAAGCAGATGGAACTACAGCTTCAGCAGGTGACGACCACGGTGATGGACGTGCAGGCTAGAGTCGAATCAATAGAGGACCTGATTGGAGTGGTGGTGGACCGAAGGATGGAGGAAGCCTCAAAACAATTGCGCGGGGACATGCGCAATCAGATCAGAGATGAGATGAGAGAACAGAGCAATATGCTGTGTGATCAGATGCAGCAGTTTATGCTCATGTTTTCGAGCCAAGCGCGGATGAGGATGTCTCCAGATTTTCCCCCGCGAGAGAGATCAGAGCCTATGTTGTCGGGAGTCGGCACTAGTCGGAGGATGGTGGGATCATCGAAGGTGGAGATTGATCCAGTGGCAATGGGGAACAACGGCTCGGATAGGAGACAAGAGATCCAGGTCAATTCTACCCACCACAACTTTCTAGTTCCGAAATTGGAACTACTAGTATTTGATGAAACCAAGCCACGGTGGTGGATCTGACAATGTGAAAAATTGTTCGGAATACATCAAGTGGCCGAGGAGCAAAAGATTAATCTGGCGATGGCCTACTTGAATGACTTAGGAGACGTATGGTATCAAGGATGGTTGAGAGTGAAAGAAGAGTGTAGCTGGAATGACTTCGTGAAGGGATTATCTGAGAGGTTCGGCGAAAAGAAGACTATGGATATAGTTGAGGAGTTCGACAAAATGAAACAGAATGGATTGGTGCAAAAGTATCAGCTCCGGTTTGAGGAGCTAAAATCGCTAATGCTCAGTAGGAATCCATACTTGATCAAAGACTATTTCGTGTCAAGTTTTATTAGCGAACTAGGTGAGGAACTCAGATCCACAGTCAAGATGACAAGGCCCAAGACAGTCCAGGAAGTGGTGGAGAGTGCTCTGCTCTAGGAATTAAATGTGGAGGCATTGATAAAGAAACAGAGGAATCAGAGTAAGGGAAACGGCTTGGGTGGGTTCCTCACTACTAGGAAGGGAAATGTATAGGGCTGGGGCAATGCCAAAGCCACCAACGCTACTACCACCTACTAACATGGGGCAACAAGGAAGTAGAGGGAACGAACAAAGGAGACCCTCGGGGGCTTGTTACAGGTGTGGGGATAAGTACTTAACCGGAAACCAATGCAGGAGGCAATTGCTCCTGTTGGAAGGAGGTGAGATTAAGGAAGACGCAGGAGAAGAGGCGATGGTGGTAGGGGATGATTGGGAGGAGGAAGACAATGGCACAATATCCCTCCATGCCATAAAAGGAGTGGCTAGTAACAAGATTATCAAGGTTAAAGGAACGGTGCAAGAAGGGAACACTCATGGTCCTAATTGACAGTGGGAGTACCCACAGCTTTATTGATGAAGGGATAGCTAAAAAAATGAAATGTGAGTTATCTAACACTCAACCTATAGCAGTGATTGTGTCTAATGGAAGCAGGGTGTTAAGCAGATCAATCTGCATGGGGTTTTGTTGGACAATGCAAGGAGAAACATTTGAAGTCGACCCGAGATTGCTGAAGCCGGGGGGGGGGGGGGCAAATAGTCTTGAGAGTTGATTGGATGAGAGGGGTAAGTCCTATTAGCTTTGACTTTAATAAGATGGAGGTTACGCTAGAAAAGGAAGGCAGGAGAGTTACACCTCAAGGGAATATGGAAACAGGGTCCTGCAAGCTGATCAAGGGAAAGAGGCTGCATAAATTGCACAAGTGTAAGTTTTCCCAAGTGGCTCAATTATTCTCGATTGAGACTAGTGAGGAGACTGAGGAACAAGGAGAACAAGAAGGTCAATGCTTAATAACTACCAGCAAGCCAACCACAGACTTATGGCAAGTACATGAGCTGGCCTTCCTTGATGCATTACTTATTGAGTTTAGGGATCTATTTGCAGAACCTAAAGACCTACCCCCCCAAAGACCATTTGATCACTCTATCCCTTTATAACCAAATGCTGAACCAATTAATATAAGATCCTATAGATACCCACCAAAGCTTAAAATTGAAATTGAGAAATTAGTAAGAGAAATGCTAGACAACTCTATAATCCGTGCTAGCAAAAGCCCATTTGTAATTGTGTGGAATTGAGACTTTTACATGCGGAAGTGGCGACCGTTTCTGGCCCCAACTTCCGCTAGGGCCGAGTATATAAGCTCGACCTACCTCATTGAAAGGATATCAAATATGATTTGAACAATTTCCTACTCTATTTCCCTCTCAATTCTTTCTCTCCTTCTCATTTCATCTTCTAATTTTCCCCCTCTTTCTCTAATTCATCTCTCCCCTACATAATTCCCGCCAAGTTCTCTCCACAAAACGAGAGAACACCTTGCTGAATCCAGAGGATTCAACATTAAGTATAAGGCTAATGGAGACACTGAAAGATACAAGGCACGACTAGTTGCTCAAGGCTTCACTCAAACCTACGGGATTGGCTATAAGGAAACATTTGCACCAGTGGCAAAACTGAACACAATTCAAGTTGTTTTATCTTTGGCAACTAGCCCAGATTGGGAACTCCATCGGCTTGATGTAAAGAACGGATTCCTAAATGGTGACTTAGAGGAGGAAGTATATATGAGAATCCCTCCTGGATTCAAATATGAAGAAGAGAAAGGGGAAGTATGTAAATTAAAAAAGCCTTTGTACGGTCTCAAGCAGTCATCCCGAGCATGGTTAAAAAAAAATAGTACGACACTCTTTTGACTCAAATACAAGAAAGGGCAAGCAGACCATACGATCTTCATCAAGATGGGAGGAGGAAAAACATCTATACTGATCATATATGTAGATGACATTATCATCACAGGTGATGACAAATACCAACTTCAACAACTCAAGCAACAGTTGAAAACAGAATTTGAGGTCAGAGATCTAGGGGTCTTGAGATATTTTCTCAATATGGAAATTGCAAGAAACGAGAATGGTATTTTCATCTCTCAACGGAAATATACTCTTGATTTACTAAGATAAACTGGGAAATTAGGTTGCAAACCAGTTGGGACTCCTCTACAACAAGGTTGGAAATGGAAGCTAGATGAAAATGATCCTCTTGTAGACAAGGGAAGGTACCAGCGACTAGTTGGAAGACTCATCAATTTATCTCTCACAAGACCTGACATTGTCTTTGCAGTCAGTATTGTTAGCCAGTTTATGCATTCCCCAACTCAACAACATCTAGATGTCGTGGGGCACATCCTATCTCAAGGGAACTCCAAGTAGAAGACTGATGTTTCAAAAACATGAAAAAAGGAATATTGAAGCCTTTGCAAATGCAAATTGGGCTGGTAACATGGAAGATAGCAAGTCAACTTCGGGGTTTTGCACAAAGCTATGGGGGAATTTAGTCACGTGGAGAAATAAGAAGTAGATAGTGGCGGCAAGGAGTAGTGCTGAAGCAGAATTTATATGCAAAGTTATTTGGCTAGAGAGACTAATGGATGATCTACAAATATTTATTTCAACCCCTACAAAGCTCTACAGTGATAGCAAGTATTCCATAAGCATTGTGAATAATCCGGTACAACATGATCGAATGAAACAAGTTAAAATTGACAAGAGCTTTATAAAACATGAGCTTAAAGAAGGCGGGATTAAATTATGTCACATTTCCACTCAAATGCAGGAAGCAAATGTTTTCACAAAGATACTACCAAGCCTAACTTTAAATTTATTCATGGCAAGTTGGGAATGATGAACATCTATTTCTCAACTTGCGGGGGAGTGTTGGAGATTTATGATTTGCTAGATATTTATCTCTTTTATTTTTTGTATTTTTGTATTCAAGTGATTAGATTAGGTTTGTTAGAGGAGAAGATAAGAAGATAAGATAAGTTTGTTAGGAGAAGATCAAAAATAAGAATCTCCTTGATTATAGGAGACAGAGATAAGATAGGTTTGTTAGGAGAAAATAAAAATAAGAATCTCCTTGATTATAGGACATAGATTTTTCTTTGTTTTGAATTCATAGGAGATAGTTGTCAAACCTGTATATATACATGTGATCAGCTCAAATGAAAAAATCAAGAGAGAAGAATTCATTCTTGAATATCTCTTGTTTCAGTTCAATCAAGGCATTAGCTGGCAGATACCTTCACCAAGGCTTTACATAGCAAGGACTTCATTACTATGTTATCCAAGATGGGTATGGAGGATATCCCTACATCATCTTGAGGGGGAGTATTTGAATCTTGAGTAAAAGAGGGCTGGCAAGACAATTGTTACAGCTGTAAACATATGGATATGCTTATTGTGGAAAAGGTCAACCTTTGTGGTGCAAGACTATAAATGGCAGATTCTATGGAGGCAATCAAGGAAGACGACAAAGTAATCAAATATAAAGAATCGTGAATGTATATGAGTTATAATTAGGATGATTCTTGTATATACTTTCCATATGTATTCTTTCCTTTTGTTTAAGATTCCTAAGTTGTAAATTATGAGGTTATAAATAGAGGATAATCTAAAGGGGCAAGGTGTCTTTGCCTACAGCTTCAAAACCTAGTTGTTGCTATTTTTACACTATGTAACAGTTGACTAGCTAGGGTTTATGATTATCTATTACCTTGCCTCTGTTGGTTGGATGCTTATTCAGAACCCAGCAGGCACAAAACGGTGATCTTTTTTTTTCTTGATAAGAAAATTAGAAAGGTGAAAGATCTTCGGTTATGAAGAAACTGAAAATAGAACATAAGGCAGAAAAATAAAGACGTCTGTGGAGGAACTGGAACTGGAACTGAATGGATTGAAACAAAATAAATTTGAACAAAATGAAAACAAATTTGAGGAACTGGAGATAGGGTTCACAAATCAGTCTCATGTTTTAGAAAACATGAGATTCAATGAAAACAAAATAAGAGAATATTGTACTAATATATTATACTGGAGAAGGTATATAATGGGTATATATAAGATCTTTGACAAACCTAAAAATATAATAAACGATTAAGGAAAGAAATACAAAGAAAAAGATCTATAAAATATTCTAGCAATATTCTCAAGATATTCTAATAAGAATGTTATGGTGGATGTGTGGCCACACAGAAAAAGACAACAAGAAACAAGATTATACTTAATAAGGTTGGGGTGGAATCTATTGAAAATAAGATGCGAGATGAGATTAAGATAATTTGGAGTGAGAAAACGACTGACAAATGTACTTTGTAATGCAGATTACAAGTGGATAAAGAACAGGAAGACTAAGGAAAACTCTATAGGAAAGTGTTAAACATGATAAAGTAGGATATAACAGGCTTACAGAGGATATGGTCATGGATAGAGAGGACTAGAGGTCTAGAATTCATATAGCAGACACCACTTAATGCATGTGCAAGGTAGTGGAACACATTCAGGAATTGCAAATTATTAGCATGATATAAACACCTAACCACCAGAGCGCCTTCATTGAAGTATTTGTACTGCAGAGAGTTCTAAGTGGGAGAAAATATATACTTTTTCTCATCTTCTAAATCTTGCAGAGCTGAACAAGCAAAGAGTCATACAACTGGAACCACAGTACCTTCTCTATGTCAATAACTTCACTAGCCTTGGCTGCACGAAATTTTAATGCTTCCTCTTTCTGAGATCTGTCAGAAACAGGAAAAGAACAATAAAATCCAATTTTAGCATACATGAATTCTGACAACAGCTGCTACAATACTTGTCATTAACTGCTATAAGGAAAAATAGTAGTGTCAAATAATTTTACAACATGCATACGCATAGTCCAACTGAACATGAATCCCAAAGTCCCGAAACTCCAGTTTTCAGGAGTTAGTAAATGCCATTCAAGTTAACAGCATTTTCTTGTTTTTTGGTAGGTTGATTTCTCATTCTCTCTTTGTTAGAATTATTTCTCATAATTTATATGAAGACATTCCTTCTTTTGTTTTTAATATTGACAACTATAGTTTCTTATCAAAAATAGTGAATGAAGAATTAACAATTTGACCATTCATTAAGATGAAAGAGAGAGCTTACAATAGGATAGAAAGAAGCCAGATAACAAGTAAACTGGAGAGTGACCATTCACCATGTCTCAAGTCAAATTACAAAAAGGAAAGCAATAGGATTCAAGAGCTAAGAAACATGAGCACCCTGCCAACTTTTTTTTTAGTGATTAGAAGATCACATATGTTTTGAAATTCAATTCAATATGGCAGCAAAGAACAAGGGAGATCTAGTCATATATAAAAAGACACCATAATATGCCTTTATGGATATATAGTTTTGCACTTGTAACAAGAGAAAATTACATATACAGTTCACGCATGGAAAAGCACTTGAAGCATAGACTGTACATCACAAAATTGTTTGATATCTTTTCAAAAGAGTAACCGCTTTTAAAATTTCTCTACTCCAAAAAAATGCAAACACAGTCCTTGCATGCAATTTCATACCTGTGATCTGAAATACGCTTCTCAGCTTTTGAAGTGGAGCTCACAAGAGACTCAGATAAGACTTTCAACTTATCAACCTGCTCAGCGCTTTAAGAGATAAGTTCAAGAATTTATGCTACTACAGTTCCTAATGAAACCCGGTATGCACTAACCAAAAATTACTCAATGATACTTTCAAAGTTACAATGTAGCAGTAAAATACTGCAAGAAGTTGTAGGTCACTTTGTACTGGGGAGGAAGTTACTTCTTCTGTTAGGCTCCTTTTAAGCATGCTTTGATGAAATAAGGTAAAAGGATTACAGCCAATTGGGATCAACAATAAATAATGATGATGCTTAGATGAATCACAATAAAGGAAGGAATATAAAAGCAGGAATAAGGGGCCATCGAATCTCTAAGGGCATCCCTGGAGCACAAAGCACCCTACTACATTTGTACTCAGCCTTCCCCTTGCCTTCTTGCAAAAAATCTGCTTCCATAGAATCTCTATTATCAAAAAAAAAGTCATCATTTACTGGATACAGTAATTGTTTCCTTCTACTCTAGCATACCTCAGAAAAATTAAGTCTTTGCCTTAAGAGGAAATTCCAAAAAAGAAAAAAGTAATGACAAGACACTCCAAACCTAGAATGGTTAAACAAACCTAATTTCTGCCAGTTTTCTAGTAAGGAGCATGGACACCATTTCACACCAACAAGACAAAACTATATATTCCCATTTAAACACTAAGTAGCATTGCAATGATTTCTGGAAGATGCATCAATCCATGATTGAATGGCTCAAATTATAGCACATCCAAAGTGGTGTAGCCACATGAATGATTGTATAGCGCAATTATTTTCTGGAACAGAAGAGACAAGGCCATACCCATACAAATGTAAACTTTTCAATAAGGGGGAAAAAAAACTGTACCAGAAAAGAAATACACCTTTTGAGCATGAGCCTCTGGAGAGTCACCACTGCTGATAGATTTTTTCTTCAGTAGAAGCTCTTCTAATCTGGAACAAGCTCGAATATGTGCAAGAGCTTCTTTCAGAGCCTAGTAGAAGAATATGAAGATTAGATCTTTCGCCCAGAAACCTACACCTATTGTACAGTTCAATATTAAGATACAGATATTCGTTTGGGTTTTCTCACCAATCACAAAAATTATAATCTAATCATCTCAAACATCTAACAATTTGAGCCTCATAGCAACATAAAGATCCTGACATGAAGTTAGAGCCCGTTTGGTTAGACAGAATCAGGGCTTATGGAAGGAATTGGGAATGGAATCCTGTAAAAATGTGTTTGGTTACAACTATGGAATGGAATCCCCATTCCCTTCAAAAATGGATGGAATGGAGATCCATTCCAAGGAATCCACGCCACAATTACAAGTTTACCCTAAATAAAATTCAAAAATTACCAACCTAAACAAAAACCCAAGCGATGTCTTCTTCTTCTTCATTCTTTGTCACTGTCACTGCCACTGCCACTGCCGACCTCCTCTTCCTCTGCCACTTCCGACCTCCAACTCCTCCACCAATACCATTGTCTTCTTCATCTCTATCTCCCCCAATCTGGTGATGCCATTGTTGAACCGCCACCACCACCACCAACCTAAATCTGCCACTGCCATCTGCTTCCCCACCGCCCTCTTTCAAATCCCTCCACCATCAAACTACCTACACCACCAGCAATCTAAGTCTACCACCGCCATCTCTCCCCTCCACCACCCCCCTTTCTACTCTCTCTACCATCAAACAACCTACACCACCACTATCTGCCTCCCCCACCACCCCCTTCTGCTCCCACCCCCATCGAACAGTCTCCTTGTTTGATGTTTTCTTTTTATTCACAAATCAAAACAAAATTAATATTACGTTAAAGTCATTGAAGAAATAATATTGTAAATTTTTTAAAAGTAAACTCATATAAATAATAATTTTTGAATATTTAATTTTTTTTGTAAGATTTCTTCAATAGTTATGTGAATTTTTTTGTTTAAATAACATTATACATACTATAAGGGCATTTTCAAAATCCGGTTATTATTTCCATTCCATCAAAATCATTGTGCACCAAATACAATAGAATGGAATGGTCATTCCATTGTTGCCTGTACCAAACGTGACAATGGAATAGAATGGCCCATTCCATTCTCATTCCCATTCCTATTCCTATTCCTATTCCTATTCCTATTCTGTTAAAAATCATTTTTTCCAACCAAACAGGCCTTTAACGTTCAGTCATTTTCTTCCTTGTTTGGTTACCAAGACTTGATGCAGGGTCTATATTATATGAATGGGAACTATGGGCAGTATTGATAGTAAATTTAGGTTTTTTAATCTATCCTCTAAATAGAAGAAGTTTATATTTTAATATCAGCCAATATTTTGAAGAAAGTAGACAGCACTTGAAACCCAATAGAACCACGTCAACACCAACAGGACACCTAAGCTATTACAACTCCAATGATCCATAACATAGTAAGTTTGGCATTCATGACCTGAAATTTTTACAAGTACCAGAATGAAGACAAACTATCATCATCCAATGGGTGCCATGAGTGGATATACATGGTGCCAGATGTAGCTTGCGTCACACTAAGAGCCACTCAGCAACACATCCGAGACAATATTTCATTACCAGTATAATGACAAGCTTAAAATCTGACATTATCAACCTTGACCATATTTATTCAACCATCAAAGGAACTTGCAGAAAAGAGAAAGAAGAAGGTCACAGTAAACAGAATCACCTCTATTGATATTGCAGTTGAAACGTTTAAGGCTGGATCTTGACCTTCACCAATATAATTTGCTGATACTGTCATTCCGTTGAATTTTCTCCTTAGAAAAGAGACTTCTGCATCTATTCTGCAAGCAGAAAGCATAAAAAGGAAGAAACTTTTGTATTAGCAACAAAGATTAAACTAAAATTTGAGAGCCATTAATATAAAACTGAGGGCCGGTAACTGACAAATTTCAGGCTCAGCACAAACTGAATCTGAGAAAAATTGGAGCTTCTTCCTGGAAATTTAACCGAGAATGGGTTGTTGTACTTAGAATTTACAGAAAAGAGGGATTTTTTATGCTAAAATAAGACCATAATAAAGGACATGCATGAGGCCTTTTCTTTTTCCAAGTCAAACATAAAAACTGACCAGGAAAATAATACAGCAAAAATTTCTATAATTTTCTGACATGAATTTTAGATAGCATAATTTTGAAAACTGTGAAAAACAAGCCTATGGTCTTCCCTGAAAGACATGAATGCGATTGTAATGGATTTTCCCATTTTTACTCAAACTGTTCGTTGTGTGAATGTATGGGGTGGGACAATCAAGATGAAATGGCCAGAATCAAGAATTTATTGATCAGGCAATGGAATTTAAACCCTTAGAGAGCAATGAAGAATTATTTTTACATTAGTCACTATAACTACCAAGTTCAATGTGGTCGATCAACATGATTGGGATGTGCAAGATAACTAAAAAGGTTATTAATGGCCTACCAGGATACATGGTTGTGGACAGAAATGATTGATTGATTTAGAAACAAAGTAGCTAACCCCACCTAGAAGCGATTAAAGCTTGGAGTTGTTATTGTAGTTATTATTGTACTTCTTATTTTTTACGATTCATTCGAGTTCTATTAGGACTTCTAATAATAGGTTACACTACTAGATGGGATTACTTTAGTTTTGAGAATAAACAAAAAAAATATTTGGAAGAGCTCCGCTCTCGCATGGGCCTTTCCTTATCTGCACACCATCTGCTGCTCTGGCTCCTTTTTACCCTCTTCTCCTTCTTCTAATCACCTTCTCATGCTGATTTTCTCTCTCCTCCCATGCGACTTGCTGCTTAGTGCTCTCTTTCATTTTAATGCTATCATTTTTGGAGCTGCATCAATCTTTCTAGCAGATACAAGCTATCAATAAGAATTGATCCAGACACAACCAACAGTTAAGTTTCAGATGTATTGCATCAAAAACATCTCATCCTCCAAACAGAAACACCTACTTACAGCGAAACATGAAACATAAATGGTAGCACAAAAAAGGAAATAAAATAACACACGAAGCTTTAACCCCACTAGGTGTGGTCGACTGCCAATATTCTCTCTCTCCAATCATCTTTGTCTATGACTACATCTTCTGAAAGCCTAATATAATCCATGCCATGCCAAAGAATTTTCCACAACTCTTCCGCTTACCTCTTTGTGACAAACTTCCATTTCAACTGCTTTCCTCACTGAAGTTAACTGGTCTTTCTCACTTGACTAAACTATCTTAATTGGATCTCATGCATTTTATCCTTAACAAGGGTCACCCCAACTTTATTAAGATAATCTCATTTCTAATGTTATTCCTGTAAGACTGTTATCCACTGTAACATCCTCATCTCAATTACATTCATACTTTGCACATGTCAATAATTTACTATCCAGCATTCCAGGCCATACAATAGAGTCAATCTTGTAACCACCCAATGAAACTTCTGGTGTAGCTTTAAAGGGATTTTAAATTGCATAAAACACCCAAAGCACTTCTCTATTTTAACCATCCCGTTCTAATTCTATGAGCAAAATCCTCAAATGTCACTCTGCCTTTTTTTTATTATAATTGGATAATTGATCCAAGATGCCTAAACTAATTTTTTCTTACAAAGACTTGATCTTTAGATCTTAGCATAACATCATTAACATTTTTAGTTTTACTAAAATTGCATTCCCTATATTCAATTTTTTATCTACTTAACTTGAAGACTTGGGATTCTAATGTGTCCCTTCATATCTCAAGCTTATTATTCATGCCTTTTTTTAGTTCACCCACACATATAATGTTATCTATAATAATATACACCAAAGTACCACTTCTTAAATATGCTTAGTGAGCTCATCAATTACTAAAGCAAAGAGATACAAACTCAATAAATTCTTGATGCAATCCACTCATAATTGGAAAAGTCTAAGTATCTCTTTCATAAGTCCTAAAACATGTTTCTGTTCCGTGATACACGTCATTAATAACTGTATATAAGTAATTTGGACTACTTTCTTTTTTAAAATCCTTCATAAAACTTCTTTGGAGACTTTGTCATAGGATTTTTCTAAATCTATAAACACCCTTCATAAATCTTTTCAGTTTTATCTCTAAACTTATACATAAAGTGCCTCAGCAAGTATATAGCCTTAACCATTTCCCTACCATGCATGAAACTAAATTGATTTTCAAACACCCTAGTTTTCTGTCTTAACCTTTGTTCAATCATCCTCTCTCAAAGTTTCATTCTATGTCTCATTAGCTTGACCAATCTATAATTTTTACGAATTAGAACATCTCTTTTGTATTGTATACAAGTGCTAGAATGCTTTTACTTCATTCATGAAATATTCTCTTCAATTTAAAACATTAAATAGTTTCAATGATCATAAAATGTTGTTGTTTCCAATGCATTTTAGTGCTTCTATTGGGACATTAATCGATCTAACCACTTTACCATCTTTCATTTTTTTATGTCTTGACTTATGTCTTTTACACAAATACATCTATAAAACATATTCCTATTCTTTTCAAAATTACCAATATGTCCCAAGAAATACTTATTCCATCCTTCCTTCATTACCCTCTTATTTACTTGTAATTTGTTGTCTTTATTTTTATAATATACATGCTACCTCATTAATTATCTCTATCCATGACCATATCTTCATTAAGACCATCATATCAATGTAATTCCTAAGAGTTTTCCACCCTTTTTCTGTGTCTTCCATCATATTGATGTAATTCCTAAGAGTTTTCCACACTGTTTGTGTCTTTCTCTACCTCTTTTTTAACAAACCTTTTTTTCCATTTCATTCACTCACCTTACAAGCGTCTATTGATTTTCTTCATTAAGATCAAAATATTGATTTTCATTCACTCATCTTATCTTATTCCGTGCCACTTCAACCTTATGACAAATAAACTTATTTCTAACCTATGTTTTTTGTATGACACCATCTTTATCTTAGTTCGATTCATATTTTCCACATGTTGGTATTTAACTCCCTAACACTCCTTGTCATACAAGAACGTTAATCTTATATCCATATGATAAAGCGTTACTTTTAACTTTTAAGTTATCTTCGATCAAATAAAATATCGAAAGCACATTCTCATTCCAACCATCTTGCCTTGATTTTGTAAGCATCATCCTCAATAATCTCTCATCCTTTTTGAATAATTATTCCAAGATATTGAAATTGATCTTTTATTAGAACAATTTGATATTAAAGTCTCACCACACTATCAATCACACTTCTATTTTAAATAAACTTACATAGTATCTCCTCCACAAGTCCTCACACATTTTTGCTCTGTTATAACATATATAAACCACCTTGGACTCCCTCCTCCTCTAAAACCATCCCCAAGGCATTCTTGGAAACTCTATCATAGGTTTTTCCATAAGTCCATAAACTCCATATGTGCATCCTTCTATCTCTAAACCTTGCTATCAGATGCCTTAGTAAATAAACAGCTTCTATTCTTGACTTAATGGGGAATAAAAAAAAAAAGAAATTGTAATTTCATAGTTACCTTCCAACATCAGCATTAATTTTCAATCCTGTGATGGCACCTTGGACAAATTGGAACAACTCCTCCCGCTTCACCTAAAATAGATAAGTGCCAACAAATTTACAAGTGAACATTATATGACTGAAGAATAATTGTGTTTTGAAAAAAATGAAATACATAAATGGTAAAACCAGTAACAGATCAAGCTGACATGCAAATAACAGATGCCTAAGTTTAACCGTGCATTTATCTATCACAAAAGAAAATTGGTTATAGCATAATGGATTGTGAATGCTGATAAAAACTACAATGATTGAAAACCCTAGGATTCACATATAAAAAACAGAATAGTTAGTATAACAGTAGACTCATTCTCTCTAGCAGAAGTTTAGGGTTTTCAAAAGGAGTAGCTGGCAATCCACCAACGGCCTTTGCCCAGTCCGCCTGTAGGCACCAATGGGATCCAGTCGGTTTGCTTGCCATTGGCAGTCCGAATTGGCATCCAGTGAATGTGGAGCTATTTTTGGTCCAGAGATCTCTCTCCGCATTTCCTCCATGCTGGCCTTCTCTCCTCTGATTCCCTCCTGTTGTCTTCTTTGCTTCTCACCTCACCACAGCTGTGGATTCGGTGGTTGTCCAAGCCTCAGTCTGGTGGTACTTCTTTCTGGTGGCTGTTTGGCGACAGATTTAATCCAGCTGCCAGCTCCAGTGATGGCCCAGTGGTGGGGAGGGCGGTTTGAACAGCGATGGATGGTGACGGTGTACAGCCGGTGATGATGAAGGCAGCAGCCAGTTGAGACTATAGAGTGGCTTTCTAAGCTTAAACACATAAGCAAGACAGGTAGGATCTTCAAAACCCTCAGGTTGTTACATATAAACTTCTTCTCTTAAATCTCCATTAAGAAAAGCATTGTTAACATCAAGCTAGAGTATATCCCAATCAAAAAGTGATTGCCAAATAGATAAGAACTCTTATAATAGGAGGCTTAATTACTAGAATAAAGGTTTCAAAAAAAATCTATACCAGGAGTTTGACGAAAACCCTTAGCAACCAATCAAGGCTTATACTTTAAAATAGTAGCATCAAGGTTATATCTAACCCTAAATACCCATTTACAACCAATCAGATTCATGTCAGAAGACAAAGGAACAAGCTCCAAGGTTCTATTATTCTGTGTAGAGAACTGAATAAATTCTTCCTTAATTCATATGTACAAATATAAGTCCTCTTATAGAGGAGAGGATTATACAATATAGGAAAGATCAAAACACATGAAAATAAGGAAAGATTACATATATACAATTCTAGGAAAGTTTCCTAAGTTGCAATTATGAAAGCATCCTAATCTAGATTTAGAAACTTCTAAAAACCATATGATCAGACCAGCATTAATTTCCCTTCCAAATAATAAGCCAACCTTTCTTTCTTCTTCATTTTGTTAATCCTTCGGGAATCAACACTCGCCCTCAAGCTGATGAATCAACATTCCCAGCTTGCCTATTAAGTCTCCAAATCTTCTAGCAGTCAGCCTTGTTGTTAAAACATCAGCCACTTGTTATCCAGATGAAACATAAGACATATGAATTAGATCTACATCCAACTTCTCCTTTATAAAATGCTAGTTTATTTCTATATTGTTGAATAACCAAGCGTCCCACACACAAAATCAAACCCTCAAGAACACACAACTCTCGCACAGTAAGAACAGAAAAGGAAATAGCATAGAAAGAACAGCACGCACACACAAGAGGCCAAGGATATTATCCTGGTTCGGATCACCTATTTATCGGTGAACCTACGTCTAGACTGAAATCAGAGGGGCTAATCTTCCACTATCTTGAGATACAATTGGTACAACACTCAAAACTCTTGATCGAGCTATCACTCAGAGATTACAAAGGCTAATCTACTAGACTTTTCTCTCTTAGTACACGATTACAAAAGACACAGAAAAAGACTCAACCAGACATCTATTTATAAATGATAGAGGCGGGTTTTACAAGAAATAAACTGATAGTTACCGTTACAACTTCTAACCACTTTGAACTGTCAGGCTTCGATTTGTAGGATTCCTTTGATCTGTAGATATTTTATGCTATAGAACTAATCTTAGTGCAAACTTTAACAAAATTCTCCACCATTTGCATAAGCTTAGTCTTCACCAAGAGTAGGAGTCTGCCTTCTTCAAAACTTCATTTCTCTTTTGCTTAGGCATTTGGAACGACTTGGAGTAGCTCCAAACAGTGCTTCAACTTTGCTATAGGGACTACCTTAGTGAACATACCAACTGCATTTTCATCACCTACAACCTTTACCAAATTTACATCTTTCTTATCCAAGATTTCCCTGATAAAATGGTGACGAACATCAATATGTTTGATCCTTTCATGATTTGCCTAATTCTTTGACAGATGTATTGTAACGCCCCGCTTTTCTTTTCTCCAAAACACGTATACAAAGATGCATGATGATGCTAGCGTCCATAAGATAATCAAGGACGTTCATGGAACCTTCGCTGACGGAAGCAAAGGATCGAACTTGAAAGCTTTAAAAATCCATAAGCTAAACAACTAAGGCTCCCACTATATGCTTTTAACGTAAAAACAACCTGACAACCCCTTAAACAAAATGGGAATTTAAGGATCATTTAGACTCCCTTTTACAACAATTAAAACTCACACTAAAACCACAGTACAACGCTTTTACAGTCAAAACGTAAAGAACTTAGCTATCCAAGGACCACTTCCTTTCATTTCCTTTGGCTCGACTCTGGGGCACTTGTCACGACTAACCCACCTGGAACGTTAAATGTTCCAAGGGTATGAGACACCCAAGTTAGACAGTTATATCAAAGTGAGTCCATCAAAAAGAGAAAGCATGCATGTAAATGAGATATGCAAAATGGTATGAAACCGTCTGTGTGGAAGTGACGCCGAGGTGTTGCAATCACCCCCACTGATACATCATGTTCTTACATCTCCATGACTTTTCACTAGTCTAACATGAGATCCTGACTCCAACTACCCACACACACCAAGTGATGCATGACAAAGAAAGAGAAAATGCTTGGTTTAAAGGAAAGTCATGCTTATGCAAGTAATCACACTTACCCGTGTGAAGACAAAATATTCGGTATGTATCATAAGGATGCAAGAAGCACTCACCTTGATGGTTTGGAAGCGTTAAGGCACTGTTCACAGGGTTCGGGAATGTTTTTCTGCAAAAATAACATACTTTCGTAACTCAAATCTATAATATTTTTACATGGGGTTCTAGGAATAAATTTAAGGACCAAATCTGCAAAATTGTGGCCCAAGGAGGGCCCACACGCGCTGGGGGAAGGACTCCCACACGCTGCACTCGCAACAGGCAGGTGGCGCGTGAGCTGCACGCGCCGCCCCTCTAGTTTTGACCTCTTGATGTCTTTTGGCCCGTTCTCCCTTGTCTGGACTCCGATTTGACCTCCGTTTGAACTCACGCGACCCTTATTCAATTCTCTATCGAACTACGGAAAGAAATTGGAATTACCTTTCTGTTTTGATGTTGTTTGGCTCCTTTTACAATGGTGGCCCGATTTTTCCGGCGAAGTGTTTTTCCACCTCCTTCTTTGGCAAAGTGTCTCCTCTCAAACTCAACACCTTTTTCCTCTTGTTTAATGGTGAGCATGTCCCTTCTAAAGGCTTAATATTTATAGGCATCATCGGCCAATCCGGGTGTGCCATGTGTCACTTGGATAAGTTAGGTAATCATTGCTTTCGTAGGATCGCGCCACGTGTCCCTAGAAATTTCCTTTCATACCCTTGCGACAAGTGTCCCTTGAGATGTGTCCCACCACATGCTTAATTAGATTTTCAAGATTCCCCATCATTGCTCATAATTACTTTCCTAACCATAAGTTAGCTCATTCGGTTCTCTTAACCAATTAGTTACAAGATATTTTAAATTTCTTACAAATAACTCCTTAGCCCAAAACTTCTTTGCAGTTATAACACTTGAGCCCTAGAACTCCTTAAACTTTCCAAAATCCCTTAAGATGATGTCCCCTCGTGGTAGTCTCCATAATCTTTCGAAAAATCCTTCATTTGTTCCTCAACGATTACCTAGGAACTTAACATGTATCAACCGTATCCTTCGACTTCCAAGGAAATGCTTTATAACAACGCCCTAAAAATCTCGAGTATTACATGTATGGCACTTTGACTATCACACATCAAAGTGGCATCTACTAATGTCCCAAGGAACTCACTTGTCAATCCTTTTAGCCATAGAATCTCCTTTATTGCCCCTGAAACAGCTATGTATTCAGCCTCAGTTGTTGACAAAGTCACCACATGTTGGAGGCTTGCTTTCCAACTTACTTTTGAGTTCCATAACTTGAACACATAACTTGTTGTGGACCTCCTTTTATCCAGCTTCGTTGCATAGTCAACATCTGAATAACCCAAAATACTTGTTGTCTCCTCTATTTTAGCTCCACCATATGACAAAATCATCTCACTGGTTCCCTTAAGATATCTAAACATCCATTTGACTGCATTCCAGTGTGCCTTACCTAGATTTTCCATAAATCTACTCACAACACTCATGGCATGAGCCAAATCAGGCCTAGTACACACCATGTTGCAGATTAGGCTACCCACAGCACTAGAGAAAGGTATGTTCTTCATTTCCTCACTACTTTCCTCATCTTTAGCAGATTGATTAGAGGACAACTTAAAGTGTTGAGCAAATGGTACATTTACTACCTTTGCTCCTACCATACCAAACTTTCTAATTAGCTTTTCTAGATAAGTTTTATGTGATAGACAAAGCCTTCTTTGTGGTTTATTTCTAGTGATTTCTATCCCCAGTATTTTCCTTGCTTCCCCTAGCTCCTTCATCTCAAATGTTGATTTTAATTTCATCTTTAATTGTTGAATTTCCTTGTCAGATTGACTTGCTATCAGCATGCCATCCACATATAGAAGTAGGTAAACTGAAATACTAGTTGACACATGTTTGAAATATACACAACAATTATAGGAACTCCTAGCATATCCCTAGTTTAGCATAACCATATCCAATTTTTTATACCATTGTCTTAGGGATTGCTTAAGTCCATAAAGAGAATTTCTTAGTAAACATACCTGTTCCACCTTTCCTCTAGATTCAAAGCATTTTGGTTGTTCCATTAGGTTCCTTTCATCTAGGTCACCATGAAGGAATGTTGTGGTTACATCCATCTATTCCAAACTTAGGTTTAGATGTGCTATCATAGCAAGCAGCACTCGGATAGAGGTATGTCTCACAATTGGAGAGAACACCGCATTAAAATTTATTCCAGGGACTTGTGTGAACCTTCTTGCCACCAACCTAGCCTTATACCTAGGTTTAGGATTACTTTCAGCCCCTTATTTCATCTTGTATAGCCAGTTACAACCCATAATTCTATGTCCTTTAGGTCTGTCAATCAGAGGCCAAGTCTGATTCTTTCTCAAGGATTCAATTTATAACTTCATGGCTTCCATCCACTTGTGTGATTCTTTAAACTACACTACTTCCTCAAATGTCAATTGTTCATCCCCTACTACCTCTTATGCACTTGTTAGTGCATAAGAAACAAGATCTGAAAACCCATATCTAAGTGGTGGTCTACAACTCCTCCTTTGCCTATCCCTAGCCACATTACATCTTTGAGGTTCTGACTGGTCATCAGCATTAGAGTCACCATCACTTTCCTCTTCACTCTCCTCTTGACAAGTAGTATCCTAATCATGGGGAGTATCTAAATCATTTTCATGAATTATTCCCTGCACCTCAACATCTATTAACTTAGGTTTTCCTTCTAAGTCCTGTTGATCATCTGCTTTAACATCCTTCATAGAAAACCCCTCATCAAATCTGACATCCCTACTCACAATAGTTCTTGGTAATCCAAACTCCAAGTTCCACAATTTGTAACCCATTATACCAATAGGATAACTTATATATAGACACTTCTTTGCTCTAGGTTCCAGCTTACCTTACTTTACATGAGCATAGGCTAAGCATCCAAATACTCACAAGTGATCTAAGCTTGGCTTGTGACTTGTCCACATTTCGTAGGGGGTTTTAAACTCTGTAGAAACAGATGGTTATCTATCAATCACATATGTTGCAATTGACACTGTTTCCCCCCAAAATGCCTTAGGTAGGTTGTCATGCACCTAGAAGTATAGGAGGGTCAATGTTGTAATAGGAATATAATAAAAGGGGGGTAATCTTGTAATAGGTTTATAATAACTGTTAGGATATATTGTTAGCAAGTGGTTAGGCTATTAGAAGTCAATGATGCCTATATAAGGCTGTTGTTAGGAGTTTATTAGATACGCTGAAAATTGATATTGAAATCTCTTATTTCCCTCTCTTGCATTCTCTCAATCTCCCTCCAATTTCTCTCTAATCTCTCTTTTTCTTTCCTTTTTCTTTCCCTCACTGTTTTGTTCTCCCTAACTTCCTCCCATCTCTTTCGATCTAACTTCCGAATTCCTTCTAATTACATCTTAAACCAATCATGAACCCCAGGGACATGACAATTGGTATCAGAGCAGTCAATCCTTGGCTGTGATTTCAATTAATTCTAGTTTGTGACTTTAGCAATTCTTATCCGAAACTCAAAGGCCAGGCGAGCTAGGCAAATTTCCGACAATCTGCATTCAAATTTGCAATCAAAACAAGAAGCGTTGTTGCAATCGAACAAGGAAGGAGAAGCAAAGCCGTGATTGCAACTTCAATTCAAGTGAATTCCAGAGTTCCGATTAGTTCCAGTAAGTGGTTCCGGTGATTTTCGGCTAAGGATCTGGAAGTTTTTGTTATCAGTGCGTAAGATCCAGAGTGTTAAAGGCGTGCGATTGAGGCTAGTCTAGATTCTTGAACGATTGATGATCCGCAGCAATTGCGATCATAGGCGAACAATTGGCCGACTTGGAGTGTTGGACAGTGATTGGGTGTGGAATAAGGACTCAGCGGAATTGAAGATGTTGACGAACGGCAGCGAATTTTAATAAGTCTTGCTCGGAATTGGCGTGCGAAGGAGAGGCAGACGGTGATACCGAGTTGAACTTGAAGTCCAAATCAGAGTAGCGCAGCAGGTATGGGAAGCTGAGGTACAAGCGATCACGACTTGTGATTTGGAAGAGTTGTTCGACTTTCCCGGGAACGAGCAGAAGGTAGACGCTCAGCCGCGAATCGCAGTAAGTTTGTTCGAAGCGGATGGGCGAAGCAACTTAAGCAGATTTGGAAGCCAAGTCGTAAGCTACTGCAACCATCGAATTCTTAATTTCGCATAATTTCATTGGTTGCATCACAGTCGCTCAAGGAAGGCGAGCAACCTAGACGATTCCAGTGGGAAACTTTGGCGATCTTGCAGAATTTCATCAATCTGGAAGGTTGTTCGATTATTGAAGCAGCGATTTCCAGTGAAAGGAGGTGAGGCAATAATCAGAGTGCGCAGACGAGGAGACGAGGCAGGCGAAACGTATAGAGCTTGGCGGAATCTTGATTTTACTGTGGTGAATTGCGGAATTGATTCCGACGCACAAGGAGGAGAGGTCGGCTCGGATCTGAAGGAGAAGTAGGAGTGGCTTCCGGTGAGTTCCGTTGAACATTCTTAGCCGTAGATCTCTTTGCTGAGGAAAGATAGAAGGTTCGACTGGGAAGGCGGGCAGCGGTTTAATTCGCTGCTACTTTCCGAGCTATGATAGTAGCAGTTCAGGAAGACAACCTCAGTCATTATTGGAACTGATCGAGTGGTAATTTAGGGGATTCCGATTAGAAGTCCGACACTGCATAGGCAATGAATTGCGTTTGAGGCGATTCTAACTAAGAACCCGATTTGTTCGCGGAAGAGTTGGATTAAGGATGTATCAAGCTCCCATGCCTTGGCCTTTGATTGGTCCTGTTCTTGAGAATTTTGCCATAACGGATAGCTTGCGTATGAAACAATTGGAATCTCCTCTGCAGCAGAAGGATGCTGCATTTTCAGCGAGATACAACAGAAAATGTGAAGAGTTTGGGCTGAATCATGAGGCACGGAAACAGACATTAGACCCTTGGTTTAGCAAAATGTGTGAGGAATTTGGCTGTGTAATACGAGAAGAGCTTCAAGAGTTTGCAAGGATGCTGAGTAAGGAGAATAACTACAAGTTTCCAGCAGAATTCTTCGACAAACCGAGAAGGAATGTTGCAGATGATCATTCTGAAAATTCTAACCAGAAGATGATTGATTCAAACAAGCCAGGATTGAATTTTTGTAACAGAAGATTAGTGGAGAAGGAAGCTATGGAGAGCAAGCTTCTGAAATATTCTGGTGAGCAAAAAGAAGAAGGTGTTGCTGAAGTGGAGAATAAAAATGTTGAGAGTGAGCCTCAGGAATATTCTAAGGAACAGAAAGAAGATGTCACTAAATTACCGATAGGGGCAGATGGTTTGTTTGTTGGAAAACCTCCATATGAGGACATTAAGGGTCTGGATTTCTTGGTATTGGAGCAGTTGGAAGTGACAATTTTGAGTGGTCATGTTGAAAGAAAGACGATTATTGAGCAACATTCACATCTTCAAGTAGAAATTAAGTCAGCTAATGATCCATTCAAGATTGAATCCACCTTTCCTCTACCTCTTTCAAATTTCTTTCAGGTGAGGGACTTGCTTAGGGACAAGCATCTTCTGCAGCTTGGGTCTCCTATTTCATCAAGCACTCACAGATTTGAACTTGAAATCATTGAGGCCAATCAAGTTGCTTCTATTGCAGCTCTAAGCCAAATTATGTTTGGGATGTATCTTGCAAACTTAAGAACAAAGAAGAAGAGGCCTAAGAGGAGCAAGAAGGGAAGACGAATGAAGCAAATAGAAAAGGTTGGAATTGGATGAAGAAAGAGCAACTCAACGATAATAAGTTTCTTGGGGACAAGAAACATTTTAAGCCGGAGGGAATTGTTATGTACCTACAAGTATAGGAGGGTCAATGTTGTAATAGGAATATAATAAAAGGGGGGGGTAATCTTGTAATAGGTTTATAATAACTGTTAGGATATATTGTTAGCAAGTGATTAGGCTGTTAGAAGTCAATGATGCCTATATAAGGCTACTGTTAGGAGTTTATTCGATACGCTGAAAATTGATATTGAAATCTCTTATTTCCCTCTCTTGCATTCTCTCAATCTCCCTCCAATTTCTCTCTAATCTCCCTCTTTCTTTCCCTTTTCTTTCCCTCACTGTTTTGTTCTCCCTAACTTCCTCCCATCTCTTCCGATCTAACTTCCGAATTCCTTCTAATTACATCTTAAACCAGTCATGAACCCTAGGGACATGACATAGGTTTGCATGAAATAACATACATCTTATTTTTTCAAGCAAAGTCTTATTCATTCTCTTTGTCAAACCATTCAACTTTGGATTTCCAAGAGCAATTAGGTGTCTTACTATCCCACTCTCATTACATAATTGTGTAAATTCCCTATTGTAGAATTCTAGGCCATTGTCAGTCTTAATAGTCTTAATGTTTCTCCCTTTTTGATTTTCAACCATAATCTTCCATGTCTTAAAAGCCTTAAATGTATGGTCCTTTGATTTTAAGACATACACCCAAACCATTCTTGAAAAATCTCAATAATAGAGAGGAAATACATAGAACCTCCATAAGGTAGGGTCTGAGCAGGTCCCCAAAAGTCTGAATTGATGTAATCTAATGGTGCCTTAGAGGAATGCATTGCCTTCTTAGTAAACTTAACCTTAGCAAATTTGCCAAAAATGTAGGACTCACACTTATCGAGTCCTAACACCTGATCATTACCTAGGATGCTTTGCTTTGATAGCTCTCTTAATCCTTGTTCACTAATGTGTGACATCCTAAGATGCCACAACTTAGACTGTATTTGAGCCATACGACCAGCCATTATAGCTTCCCCACTCAAAGTGGTAGCTTGCAAAATGTATATACCATTCTACAATAAAGCTCTCATACATATTAAGGATCCTCTTGAGACTCTTAGGACTCTACCATCACCTTTAAAATTACAGCCATTTCTGTCTAGTTCTCCAAGAGAAATTAAATTTCTCTTTAATTCTGGAACATGCCTAACTGATGATAGAGTTCTACAAGAACCATCATGCATTTCTAATCTTATATCTCCAATCCCTAACACCCCGCATTCATGCTCATTACCTAGCAGTACTTTTCCTCCATTAATTTCTTAATAGTTTAAGAACCAATACTTCTTTGGTGTCACGTGGTATGAACAACCCAAATCCATTATCCATACCTCATTTTCAACTTTTCCTAATACCACCAAAGCATCTACACTATCATACCCAAATTCACATATAGAAACTCAACCATCAGAATTACTTCTTTGTTGAAAATCCTTTTTCTTCTTAGGGCAATTTTTCTTAATATGACCTTCTTCATGACAGTAATAACACTTTATTACTCTCTTTCTAATTCTTAACCTTGATCTTGACCTACCTCTTCCCCTAGGGTCTCTTTTATCTGTCCTTAATTTTCCAAAAAGGGCATCTCCCAGAGAATGTTTTCCTTCTACTTTGTATTGCAATTCCTTAGAGTTTAGGGCCCCTATTACATCATCTAATGACAGAGTGTCTCTATTGTGCTTTAGGATATCAGCAAAGGTTTCATATGATCTAGGTAAAGAATGGAGCAAGACCAATGCCTTGTCCTCATCTTCATACTTAACATTTATATTCTCAAGATCTAAAAAGAGTTTATTGAACTCATCAATATGATTTTGTAACCTTTGTCCATCATTCATTTTAAAAGTAAAGAATCTTGCCTTTAGATATAATCGGCTTGACAGGGACTTCCTCATGTACAGGCTCTCCAATTTGAGCCATATCTATGCAGTTGTCTTCATCTTAGAAACCATCCTTAGCACCTTGTCGCCTAAACTCAGAATTAGTGTGTTATAAGCCTTCTTTAGGATTTCCTTCTTTTGATATGTTGTATATGACTTTGGCATCTTGGCTTCCCCCTCCAATACTTCCTCTAAGCCAAGATTTCAAAGGAGGGCACGCATATTCATCTTCCATAGGGTAAAATCATTTTGCCCATCAAATTTTTGATTGGAGCCATGTCCCTGATTGGAATTATGACTCTTCACCTTGTGACGATTCTTAACTTCTTGATTGTGTAAACCTTGCTCTAATACCAGATTGTTAAATGACCCGAGCATCCCACACACAAAATCAAACCCTCAAGAACAAACAACTCTTGCACATTGAGAACAGAAAAGGAAATAGGATAGAAAGAACAGCACGCACACACAAGAGGCCAAGGATTTTATCTTGGTTCAAATCATCTCTTTACCGATGAACCTACATCCAAACTGAAATCAAAGGGGCCGAGCTTCCACTATCTTGAGTTACAATCGATACAACACTCACAGCTCTTGATTGGGCTATCACTCAGAGATTACAAAGGCTAATCTGTTAGACTTTTCTCTCTTAGTACACGATTACAAAAGATACAAAAAAAGACTCAACTAAACAACAACATATCCAGCCGTTATCCCACTATGTGGGGTTGGCTACATGAATTCTAGACTTCTATGTGGGTTACATCCCAACAGATAGTTTGTCTAGAATTCATATTTGGATCCGACTAGGTTTTACGCTAGCTGTCGGCTACCTAACGCAACCCTCCTCCTTTATCCGGGCTTGGGACCGGCAGTGGATAATATCCCCTGGCGGAGTAATGATGAAATGAAGTTTGAACACCATCTTCACATGGAGAAATTTCATGAGATGGTGGTGAATGAAGATAATTGATATAGTTGTGTTCCATAACTTAGTTGACATGGTGAAACCAACAAGTACAATATGGAAGCGGTCTATTTATAAATGATAGAAGCGGGTTTTACAAGGTAGTTACTGTTACAACCTCTAACTACTCTGGGCTTCGATTTGCTTGGATTCCTTTGATCTGTAGATTATGCTATAGGACTAATCTTAGTGTAAACTTTAACATATATGTTTTGTCCTATCATGCTAAACAGGATTATGAGCAATACTAATGGATGATTGGTTATCACAAAATACCTTGATTGGACCTTGAATCTGGATTTTCAAATCCTCTAGAACAATCCTTAGCCATAATAATTCACATAGACCAAGGGCCATAGCCCTGAATTCTGCTTCTACACTAGACCTGGCCACAATACTTTGCTTCTTACTCCATCAAGACACAAGATTCCCACCTAAAAACACACAATACCCGATTCAATTGTGGACCTTCTATTAGTGAGGGATCTTGCATAATCTACATCAGTGTAGCCATTAACATCCAATTCAGCACCTGTTCTGAATAAAATACCTTTGCTCAGTGTTGTTTTTAGATAGCATAGTATCTTTCTTACTGCCTACATATGCTCCTCAGTTGGGTTATGCATGAATTGAGTTACTAGGTTGGCAGCAAAAGCAATATCAAGTCTGGTATGTGAGAGATAAATCAAGCGGCCCACTAACCTCTGGTATCTTCCCTTATCCACTGGTTGACTACTAGGGTTTTCCCTCAATTTGATATTAGGCCCTACTGGTATGCTGAGTCCTTTTCCTCCCAACAAACTTGTTTCAGTTAACAAATCCAAGATATACTTGCGTTGAGATAGAAAAATTCTAGCCTTAGAATAAGTCACCTCTATTCCCAAAAAATATTTAAGTGTACCAAGGTCTTTAATCTCGAATTCTCGAGCCTTGAGGACTTTCTGTTCTTCACCATCATTCCTTGCAACAATTATATCATCCATATAAACTAGCAAGGCTGTCACCTTCTCTTCCCTTGAGTGCTTAATAAATAAGGTATGATCACCTCTACTTTGGTGATATCGCATAGATCTCATTGCCTTAGAAAATTTGTCGAACAAGGCTCGTGGGGATTGTTTGAGGCCATAGAGGACCTTTTTAAGCTTGCATACTTTGTCTAAATCTTCTTTCTGGAATCCTAGAGGTAGTTCCCTGAACACTTCATCCTCTAAATCCTCATATAGAAAGACATTCTTCACATCTAGCTACTGTAACTGCCACCCATAATAAGCTGCTAGTGATAGGAATATTCTTATCGTTGTCACTTTTGCCACATGAGGAAAAGTCTCAAAGTAGTCTATTCCATAGGATTGAGTACAGGATTTAACCACTAGCCGAGCTTTCTACCTCTCCAAGGTTTCATCTACATTGTATTTAAGGTTAAAAATCTGCCTGCAGCCTACTAGAATAACCCCCTTTGGTCTAGATACCAACTCTCATGTTTGATTCTTATTTAATGCTCTGATATCCTCTAGCATAGCTTGCTTCTAGTCCTGCTCTTTTAGAGCCTGATCAATTGTCTTAGGAATGACAATGGTATCCAAGGATCTTAGGAAGTTTTTGTGCTTTTGGGAGAGACAATGATAAAAAATATAATTAGCCAATGGGTGTTGAATACAACTCCTAACCCTTTTTTCTGACAGCAATAGGGAGATCTAAATCATTGGGAATAGGGTTAGAAGGAACTAATAGTTGAAAGAATTCAGAACCTGAGTTGAGGTCTGATGTTGATTCAGGCTAAGGATCCAGAATAGGCTAAGGTCCTCTCTTGAGCCCTTAAACCTGACCGGGGATGGCAGCTGCTGAGTTGCTTGATGAGGTATGTCCTGCTCACTGAAGCTTGGTGAGTGAATGGATGTGATAGGATGATCAGTCTCTGACAGCCCACTAGAGCTTGTTGGAACTAACTCTAGGCCAGGAAGAGCAACACCTTGGTCACCATTGTAATACCCCAAGAGCCTAGAGAATGGTAGTATATATCGAGGATAAGTAAGGAATGAAACAACACCAGATGGATACCTTTTGGGTTGAATGTAAGCAAAAAACTCTCGGGTTAAGCGTGCTTGAGCTAGGGAAGCTCAATAATGGGTGGCCCCCTGGGAAGTTCGCATAGGCCCATCAGGGTAAGTTGTTCTGGTCCTTCCTATCACTCGAGCGGGATGTTACAGGTGGTATCAGAGCCAACCCCCGAGCCTCTAAGCGCAGTGGTGGGGCAAACCTCAGCAAGGACACTAAGTCCCTAAGGGGGGGGGATGTGTAGGCACCTTAGGCGAATCCCACATCGGCCATGCAAAGCAGGGAGATCTAGACCAGTTGTAAGGTCGCATGACGAGGAGGTCATGTGCTCAAGAGGGGGAGAATATAATACCTCAAAAGTACAGAGAATTATAGTATATATCGAGGATAAGTAAGGAACGAAACAACACCAGCTGGATATCTTTTGGGCTGAATGTAGACAAAGAACTCCTGGGTTAAGCGTGCTTGAGCTGAGGAAATTCAAGGATGAGTGACCCCTTCGGAAGTTCGCGTAAGCCCATCAGGGTAAGTAGTTTCGGTCCTTCCTATCGCTCAAGCGGGATGTTACAACCATACTCCATATTCTCCCCCCTAGAGATTAATACTAGAGGAGCCAAAATAGGGTTGAGATTCAACAAAAGTGTTGGAATTCTTTGATATAAAGTTTGTTGGATAATCAATCCCACAATCTATGGGATTGATTATCAATTATCCCACAATTTATGGGATTGATTCTAATCAATATTATCCCACAATCTATGGGATTGATTATAATCAATCTTAATTGTTGGGATTGATTGATGCAATTAGAATTCCTTCTTTTTTGCTTCGTTATAGGGATTTGATTGATTCATTTCTCCCATATATATTGTAATCATGTGGAAAAGAATGAATATACCAAGTTTTCTCACAATTATTCATGGTATCAGAGCAACCCTAGATGCCTCCTATTCTTCTCACTGCCATCTTAGGTCAGTTTTTATCTACTGCTTTTTCCAGCAACATTCTACACTACTTATTCTAGCAGTATTCATCAGCCGTCCTACCCTTTATTCCATTCTCGACAGCAACATTAGATCGCAAACATGTCAAACACCAATGAATCCTCAATTGAAACTCCAAAATCCTCCTCCTCAAATGTCGAAACTATTATGTATAACAACAATGGGGGTGACTTGTCAAACTACTCATCTGCACCCATCACCATCTACAAATTGAATGGACGAAACCACATCCAATCGTCTCAATCCTTCATGTTTCACGTCCGTAGCAAGGAGAAATAAGATTATCTCACCAAAAATATCATCAAACCAAATGAAAAAGGCATTAATTATTAGATTTGGAAGAGAGATAACAGTCAGGTTATGTCCTAGCTAGTAAATTCCATAGAGCCATGCATAGGAGAAAATTTTCTCCTATATGAAACTGATGCGAAGGTCTGGGAGGCTGCAAAAGACACTTATTCACACAAAGACAACACCCCCGAACTAGTGACAATTGAGGGCGTGTTGCACGATCTCTAACAAGGTGATTTATCTATAACCGAGTATTACAACAAACTCTTTCAAAACCGACAACAACTAGATGCTTTTGAAAAATATTCCTAGGAAACCACCACTGATCTCAAACTCTACAAGAAGATTATAGAGAATAAGAGGGTTTACAAATTTTCCTTGGGCCTGAATTCAAGTATTAATATGGTAAAAAGATGGATATTTAGCACAAAACCACTGTCAAGCTTACAAGAAGCTTTCTCTGAGGTCTGAAGGGAAGAGAGTAGACATCAATTGATGCTAAGGATAGAAAAATTAACTGCTGGTGGTGAATCATCAGCCTTGGTTGTCCGAAACTAGCAGGAGCCACGAAAAGGGGGAAGGCCATGGTGTGAACATTGCCACCGCCCTGGTCATACAAAAGAAATCTGCTGGCACATCCATGGAAAACCTGCTGATTGGAAGCCAAAGACGGTACCACAAAAGGAAAGTCGAGGCAACATGGCTAGCAGTTCAAAGCAACTTGCAAACTTTAGCAAAGAGAAACTTGATGGACTGAGAAGGCTGCTATAAGCACAACAAAACCTACTAGTTGTTGGATCAAGTTCCATGGCTCAAGAAGGTAATTTTCTTAAGGCTTTAACTGTGAAACAAGAGCACTATAAGCCCTGGATTGTCAACTCCAGTGCTTCTGATCACATGATAAGAGATAAGCGAGTTTTCAACACATATTCTCCTTATAATGAAGCTCTCACAGTTAGAATTGCATATGGTTATTTGGCAAAAGTTGAAGGGACTGGTTCGGTTGTGGTATCCAAGGACATAACACTCAAATTTGTATTATATGTTCCTAATATAGATTGCAACCTACTCTCCATAAATAAAATCACCCAAGAACTTAACTATATATCTAATTTTTCACCTCATGTCTATGAATTTCAAGATTCGAATCTGGGGAGGATGATTGGCAGTGCTAGGAGTCATGCTAGGCTTTATCATCTTAAGATTCAACTAGATTCTGTGAGATAATCTCATCTAGGAGTGAGGGCACCTATTTCTTGTCAAACTAATTCTTGTGTGTTTGTTAGTGAGTTGAAAAATGAGAGTGAGAAGTTGTTCATGATGTGGCATTACAAGGTAGGCCACCCAAGTTTTCTGTACTTATCCAAACTTCTCCCAAGTTTATTCAAAAATAAAAATGTTATTTCTTTTCAATGTGAAATTTGTTAATTTTCAAAACACTCTCGCAGTTCATATCCAATTCAACCATACAAATCATCGAAACCTTTTTCTATGATCCACAATAATGTTTGGGGCCCATCTCAAATCCAAATATCACAGGAGCTCGGTGGTTAATCTCTTTCATAGATGATCACACATGACTCACATGGATTTTTCTCATAAAAAATAAATCAGAAGTTCCTCAAATATTTAAGAATTTCAAAACAATGATCAAAAATCAATTTCAAACTTCCATTCAAGTACTTAGAATTGACAATGGAAGAGAGTTCTTTAATTCTAATCTTGACTCATACCTATCAGTTGAGGGAATCATACACCAAAGTTCTTGTGCAGATACCCCTCAACAAAATGGGATAGCTGAGAGAAAGAATAGGCACCTTCTAGACATTGCCAAGTCTTTGTTGTTTTCATCTAATATTCCAAAACATTTTTGGGGTGAACCTGTTCTTATAGCAGCATACCTAATCAATCAGCTTCCATCCAAAGTTTTAGATTTCTCCACTCCACATCAGGTATTCTTACAAAAATTCCTCCAAAGTCGACTGATTTCCTCTCTTCCTCCTAAGATATTTGGGTGTACTGTGTTTGTTCATATCCATCAACAACATCGAACCAAACTTGACTCTCGATCCTCCAAATGTATCTTTGTAGGGTACTCTCCCAATCAAAAGGGTTACAAATGCTCTTGTCCTAACAACCAAAGGTTTTATCACACCATGGATGTCACATTTTTTGAAACAAAACCCTATTACCCCAAAACTGATATTCAGGGGGAGAGTTCTAGTCAAAGTCAACGAGAATATTAGTTTTTCTAGGATAGCATAGATTGCACACCACCTAAAATTACACCTTCTCCAAGTGTCCAAATTGAACCTGAACTAGAACTAATTGATTCTTTCAGTCTCGAGTTAAGTGTCTATCATAGAAAAAGGGGGAAAACCAAAGGAATCAAAAACTCTAATAGATTCGCCATTACTGTCGGCATCTGAACATGAGGTAAAATCCCTACATCTTACTTACAGACTATGGAGGAAAATTCTGAAGGTACTAGTTTAAATGATCATGATAATTCTGATGAGAACCTACCCGTTGCACTCAGGAAAGGGGTGAGAGAATGCAGAAGTAGGCCATTGTACCCTATTGCCTACTATGTGAGTCATGAGGGTTTATCTTCATCTTATCAAGCATTCACCAGCAAAATCAATTCTTTCTCCATTCCTAATTCAATCCAAGACGCCATGGCTATCACAGAATGAAAGAAGGCAATTAATGAGGAAGTTAATGCTTTGGTGAAGAATGATACATGGGAAATTATTGATTTGCCTCATGGAAAGAACTTGATCAGGTGCAAATGGATCTTCACGGTAAAAACAAAGGCAGATGGTAGTATTGAGAGATACAAGACTCAGTTGGTAGTTAAGGGGTTTACTCAAACCTATGGCATAACTTATGAGGAGACCTTTTGTGACGCCCCGCTTCCACTTACGGGTGCCACTCGTGAACCATCTTCTGAACTGCTCACATGCCCAGCCGTTTGTGAAGGGCGGACTATGTTTCAACACGAAACGTCCTAAATGGGAACTAAGTTTCGTCCTTCCCTTCCCTCAACCCTAGGGTCAACTAGCAAATTTGGGTTTTAACCATACCACGTTTGGCTAATTAATTTCTATTAAGTTTTCTCAATCGTCATTTTTAATTATTCTTCTTTCCAAGAATTTCGCTAGGCTTCATATAATTTAAAATTTCAAACATCCCATTGGTTTAACCAATTTCGAGGAAAATTAATAATTTCCCTTTTCCAAAAATTCGGCATTTATCTCAAAAAATGCACGAAAAATCCTTTATTTTGAAAATTCCTCCGGAACCCAAAATCAATCAAGAAATGCCCCGAAAATCTTCATTTTTCCAAATTTTTTTAAAAAAATTGGCCCGCACAAGACCCCTCGGTGCGCTGGCTGCGCGCCTGTCACGCACCCGTGCCTGCCACCTACTGTGGCCCTGGCTGCTACCACCAGCTTCTTCACCCCCCCCCCCTTTTTTTTTTTCCTCTATTGGGCTTCCCAACCCAAAATTTCCAAAAATTAAATTTAATAAATAAATCCCACAAACTTCACATTTCCAACCAAAAATCATTCTTTTCCAACACCAAAATAAACTTCAACATACATCCAAAATTTCCTTTCATTTCACAATGAGCCTTACACAACCCTATGGTTGCTCACATAACAATATCCAAATAAAAATACACCCATGGTTTTAAGCTTTGACAAGCCCTTACCAACAAAATAAATTACAACCATGAATCAAATACAACATATAGGCTCCCATAGGCATACAAAGTTCTTGGATCTTCATTCCCATACATCCACATGTCATTCCATCTTTGCCTTGATTTTTCCCATGCCTTTACAACCTATATGTGAGGGTAAAAACCTCATGAGCTATTAAGCTCAATAAGGATGCAATGACAATAAGTATGAACATGAATATAAAATGTAATGCCAATGCATGCAATGCAATAAAGTTAGAACTTCCACACCCTCACAACCACCTTGGTTTGAGGCTTTAATCTACCCTACCCTACACAACCTCATGGCCATAGGTCCTTGAACACAAACAACATGCCAATGCACACATAAAAACTCATGAACCATACTTACAACATTGCTAGCCACCATCCCATGGGGCTATCCCTTACCTCTTTCCATTCTTTGAAGCTTCAAGAACCTCCTTACTTCCAACTTTCTTACTCAAGAAACCCTTAAAAGAAAAACAAGGTAGCTAAGCCACCATTCAAGAGAAACAAAAAGGCTTACTAAACTAAGGAAAAGTCTTTACCTTGATCTTTTTCCTTTCCTTTCCTTCTTCTCTCCATTCTTTCCTTTCTTTCTTCAAATGGCCAAAGGAAGACTTCACTTCCTAAGTTGCCAATTTATACCCATTTTTCCCACTTTCAAGAATGGATCCTAACCCTTGGATCTTTGTGGATTTAAGAGAATAAACCTAGCTTTTCACCAAAAGCACAATCCATGTGCTTTAATAAGAATGAATCTTGGCCATACACTTTTTTTTTAAGAATAAATCTTAGTCATTGAAAGAAGCACACTACATGCCCTTTAGGTCTTGACTAATATCCACCCTTGGATCTCATTCACTTTCCAAGACAAGATCTTAACTATCCAAAAAAAGCACAATCCATATGTTTTTCAAGAATAAATCAACACCCTTGGATTTTTCAAGAACCATCCACCTCACTTGGATCAAGTCTTCCAATCCCAGAAATAGAATTTCTTTTCTATTTATTTAATTTGGACTACTTTCAAGCCCATCATGTTGAAAGACACAATCACTTTCTTTTTCTTTTAAATAAATCCCATATTTTCCAACCATTAATGGTGACCATTTACCATTTTCATTTGGATTTTCTTTTTAATCCAACACCATCATTACATGAATGACTAATTCCATTAACATTTGGATTTATTTAATCCCACCATTTTACTTGAACAAGAATTTGCCAAGTGTCATCTCTAGACACTAACCTTGGCTTCCAAGATTCCATCCAAACCATCCATGTGGCATCACCACATTAATTCACCAATTTAGGGAAAAATCAATTATTTTCTCTCATAATTGAAAAATCTCAATTTTTCCTATTTTCCATAATTTAATTCCTTTATGGAATTTCACTCCAAATTACTAAGATGACCTTTGTGAGCTATTAATCCCACTTATCTCCACATAAATACAAAAATGGGAAATTAATTCACTTCCATGCTTAATTCCACCTAGGAATTATTTTCAATTTACCAAATTACCCTTTATTGGACTTCACTATCCAAATTACCAAAATGTCTCTCTCATAGGGCACCATTATTCTCAAGATCCATCACCTTCTCAAGGGCATTTTTGGAAGTTTCTCACTTCTTTTCTCATTCTCCTAACGCCAATAACACTGGGTGTTGCACCTTTCCTCCAATTGCAAAACTTAACACTATTCGAATACTCCTATCTCTTGTAGTAAATCTGGATTGGCCCCTCCATCAACTAAATGTCAAGGATGCATTCTTGAACGGGAATCTAGAAGAGTAGGTCTATATGGACATTCCCCAGGGACTACAAAACTCATTAAACATCAACAAAGTATGTCAACTAAAGAAGTCACTTTATGATCTAAAACAATCACCTCGAGCTTGGTTGGAGAGATTTACCAATGTTATGAAGAGTAATGGGTATATACTGGGACAGTTTGATCACACAATGTTTGTAAAATATTCTTCAGATGGACTAATTTTCGTGTTGATTGTTTATGTTGCTGAGGAGTTTCCAAGAGTCAAAGAATTTTTGGCTAGAGAGTTTCAAATCAAGGATCTAAAGAGACTCAAATACTTCTTGGGAATGGAAGTGGTTAGGTCTAAGCAGGGCATTACAATTTCTCAAAGAAAGTGTGTACTGAATCTTCTTAAAGAAACAAGTATGCTTGAATATAAACTTGTAGAGACACCTATGGACTACACTACCAAATTTGGTTCAAATAAAGACAGTGCTCCTGTAGAGAAGAGAAGATATCAAAGGCTGATAGGAAAGTTGATCTATCTCTTACATACTAGGCCTAACATAGCATTCTCAGTAAGTGTTGTTAGCCAGTTCATGAACAACCCTACTAAAGAACACATGACAGTGGTGTACAAAATCTTGAGATACTTTAAAATGACTCCAAGAAAGGAATTGTTATTCAGAAAGAACTCAAGTAGGAAAGTGGAATTGTATTCTGATGCAGACTTGGCAAGCTCAATCTTAGATAGACGATCCACTTCTAAATATTATACCTATGTTTGGGGAAATCTGACAACATGGAAAAGTAAAAAGTAAGTTGTGGTAGCTAAGCGTAATGCAGAAGAGGAATTTCGATCTATAGCTCACGGTATTTGTGAAGGAATTTGGGTGAAAAGAGGTATTAGCCAAGTTTAAGATACCATCTGAGAGATCAATCCAGCTACTGTGTGACAGTCAATCTGCCATCAATATTGCCAAAAATCCAGTTCATCTCAACCGAACAAAATGTGTGGAAATAGATCGACATTTCATTAGAGAAAAAATACAAGGGGATGTAATCAAGCCTATTTACATTCCTTCTGATTTACAGACTATCGATATCCTAACTAAAGCACTTCCAATGGCACATTTTGAAGATCTGAGTTGCAACCTGTGTATGATAAATATTTACAACCTAGCTTGAGGGGGAGTGTTGGAATTCTTTGATGTAAAGTTTGTTGGATCTATGGGATCAATTATCAATTATCTCACAATCTATGGGATTGATTATAATCAATCTTAACTATTTGGATTGATTGATTGATGTAATTAGGATTCCTTCTTGTTTCCTTAGTTATAGGGATTTGATTGATTTCTTTCTCCTATATATATTGTAATCATGTGGAAGAGAAATAAGATACCAAGTTTTCTCAACATTCTGTAAGGCTACAAATTCTTCGTGGATAACCTTAAGCCATCTAGGGTCTAGTAAAGTAGTTGTAACTAAACAAGGTAAAATTTGCCTAGGTCTGCTCGTCTTCAGCTACAAATTCTTCACGAAGTCCTTCAGCAATCTCTTTAAGTCACCTGGGTCTGCTCATCTTTAGCTTCGATTATAGAGCGCCTGTAAGTTTCACCTCTCGATCACAATCTAAAGTCACCTACCTCCACTTTGCCTTCACACTTCGAACAGGAATTGCCAAAATTCTCAACTGAGAATCGTTGGACAGTTCCGCCTTCTGAAATCGCAACAGCCAAGGATTGATTGGCACTGCTCCAATTCACCTAAATTCAATGCCTCTAATCTGCAACTGAATTATCAATCAAAGTCGACAATCACAATGGATCAACAACCTCCAAATCTACTAGCGATCGTTGCGGATTCAAGATCGCTCGGACTCTGATTGCGATCACTGTGATTTAACAATCACCCTCAGACTTGCTTCCACTTCGTGCCTTCTCACCAAAATCTCAGTTGCAATCGTTGTGATTCAACAATCAGACCTGCATCCACTTCGCGCCTTCCTTACTTGTCAGAATCTCAGTTTAGCAGCTGAGAACCATCGACTCTGATACCAAATGTCACAATCCTAGGGTTTGGATGGGAAATTAGAAGAAACCGAGTAAGAATTAGACAAAAATCGAGGGAGAACAACAAGAATAGAGAGACAACAGAGGAGATTGAGAGGGAGAACAGAGAACTAAGAGAGAAATTAGGGAGAACCGATAGAAAGATAGAGAGACAATTTAGATTATCATTCAACAATGCCTAATTCTCAAGGTTACAACCTATTTATAGGCTTTCTAGTTAAAGGTACAAATCATAAAAGTAGCAAAGTACACAAAGGAAAAAATACATGTAATCTACTATTACTAATATGCCCGTGGGGTCGTGACAAACTAAGACACCATAATTCTCCTAAATCTTCCCAAAAATAGAAGAAGAAGAAATCAGAACAGGGGATGAGTTCAAATTCTCTCAATCCCATACCTACTTTCTAAATCACACATTGTTCATGTTAACTACCTTTAAAGACAGCTATCTCCAATTTAGCACATCAGTGTCACCTTAGCTCCTCCTCCAAGTTAGGTCTAAAGTTGCTTCAATTACCGAATTCATGAGCAGAATTTTCCAACATATTCACATGGAACATTGACAACCAGCCATTAACATGTTCACTTTGTTTGACCCAACATGGAAGTGCACAGATAAAAGGCTTAAATAGATCCACTTCTCATAACTACCAAAAAAATAAAATAAAATAGAACTCCCAGAGCCCTGTACCAGAGAGAGAGAGAGAGAGAAGCCATTTGACATCCATAAGCACAGGGAATTGTTCAAATTTGAACATAATGCTATAGGTCCTTACTAATACTTCATCTTCATAGCTTGAAAAGGCCTTTGCAAGATACAGGATGCTGCTCACTATTGCATTATGAACTTCTTTTTCTCCAGCAAGACAAAGCCTGGGCATGATCAAAGATAAAGAAAAGATTCAAGCAAAATTAAAACTGACTGCCATAAACAAAAATGCAGCAGGCCCCTGACAAAGAAAATGCAATTTATCCATACTTGGATAAGCTGGGAGTGCACATTGACCAAAATTAACCAGTGAACAAACACACCTGAAAAATTCCAGGAGCAGAGAAACCTCCTGGTCATTTGGGGCTGCAAGAATCTGAACCATGGAATAGAACTTATTGTTACTTCCATAATCAGGAAGGAAATCAATTTATGCATAAAGTCATTCACAATAACATGCTAAAAATAATTTGGACAGCTCAAGAAAAATCAACAAGAACGTATAATGTCCTAACTCAAGAAAAAGAAAAAAAAAATTGCAACTGTTCATCATCTGCTAGAGGAAAGTAGATAAGTTGATTTATCAAAGGAAAATCCAGTCAATAAATTAAAATTCACTTGAGGTGTATGTACAAACAAGAAGAACAACGTGGAGAGTTCAAGAATAAATTAGAGAATATTATTGATAGGACTTTAAAGGGTTCAGTAGGGGATGTGAGGAGAATAGGAGATAGGATTGTTGCAGCTAAAGTTGTTCAGGGAGAAGAAACTCTGAATATTATTAATGCATATACACCACAACTTGGGTTATGAGAGGAGATAAAGACAAAATTTTGGGAAGATTTAGAGGGCTTGGTAGAAGAAATGCCTAGAGGAAATGTGTATACAGATATACATGGAGGTTATGGATTTGGAGAAAGAAATAACAACACAAAGCTATTTTGCATTTTGCCACAGCATGTTCGCTCAACATAGCTAACATTAAGCTTAAAAAATGAGGTGAACACTTTCATCACATATCTAAACAGCTTATCAACTATCAAAATAGCCTACTTTCTTATGAGACAAACGGACCGCAGATGTTGTAAGCAATGAAAAGTATATCGGGAGAATGCCTTACCACTCAACGGCTATGTTACATAGATACCAGATATGCATCCAGAGGTTAAACTTGTCAATTTTACAAATTTTAGGATATCGGAATATGTGTCCAAACGTAGGACACGGTTATGGAGATATGACATATAGAATAATAAATCTTACGACCCTACCCCTATACCTACAAATCTTTGATCTTTTAGTTCTACAAAGATCCATTAATTGATAACTATATATGTGTAAATTTAAACATGAATTCATTTTATATTTAAAATTTAAATTATATTGAATTAATATTTTTTTAAAAAATTTAAAAAGTTACATATATTCTCATCTAAATTATAAAAAGAATATATAATATATTTTTTTTTTTGTTTACGCTACTTGCCTTTAAAAGCCCAAAAGAAAAGCCCACTATCTTAACAAAAAAGAAAGCCAACTTTATCAAGAAAATAAGAAAGCCTACCCCGCCACTTATTTCTCTCTTATTGCCTTGAGATTAGAATGGCTTCAATTAAGGTTTTGAATCTTCAAAACAGTGTAGAGGTGGTAGCGAGAAGCTCACTGAGAAGATGTCACAGACTCACAGGTCAGAAGTAAGCCGAAGTAGTTACCGAGAACATTGTCGAACTTGTTTGCCACAAGCAAAGATCTTATTGGGAGCAAGACAATCACAATTTCATCCAACCAGGTATGTTGTTTGCACATCCAGAAGATAAGGCCTTATAGAAGATAATGCCATAAATAAAAAGGGTTGGCTTACTAAAAATTCATATAGCTGACCCCATATAGTGGAATATGGCCTTGACATGTTGTCGTACTTGTGAGAGTAACCAAGTAGAACGAATCATATGGATTGACAAGCATACTCACAACCAACATATAAGCAACGAGAAATGTTCATAGTTTTATCCTATTTACATGTTGTAGAAGTAACAACCATGTTGTATTCAACAGTACTGTTTTCATTAATTGTACTTGTAATTATCATAGTTTCAAAATGTTTAATCAAATTAAGTTATATAGCATGTATAATTATGGCATATTTTAAGGCTTCTAGGTTGTACAGAACTTGACTTTATGATCACATTATCATAAGATATATGTCTTAATTTTTAAATTTTTGTTACAGTTTTGTTAAGTCATAGGTACTACAAATGTCAAAGCATAATTCAAGCTTATGTATTTCAAGAAAAATTAAACTTTGGTTGTGATTAATATTTTTTTCTTTTCAAACTATAACTAATCATTACTTCATACCCATTTTTTGAAAATTAGTTACTAGTACATTTGGAATTCTCTCTATTAAAAAATACTAAGTGTAACATATATTCAAAATCATTAAAAAGGGCATCCCCAATGAACAAGCCTCCCTGCTTTACAAGGACCAAGGGAGGATCATATTTGTTCCACAACTTGAACCGGTTATATTTTTGTCATAAAAGATCAACCTTATTATTGCTACCAAGGCTCACCCTCGAATTATCATATATTTGATCATTATGTAAAATAAATAATTCTTTTTAGTAAATAGATGAAGTCATCAACTAACATTTCAACTTTTTGTTTCCAGATTATTCGTAAACAAATAGCACTATTAAATGGAAGGATCAATTTTCATTTTTCTTTAAATAGAAAATGAAAAATAAACACAAGACTAAAAATGCAAAATATAAAAAATACTTGAAAATTGATGGCAATTCCAAAAAGATCCTAAACTTGAGCGAGTATATTGTGCATCACAGTAGCCAATAGCAATTAGAACTAAAGAAAACTAATTTCACGCACCATAGATATTATGATGCCCTCCAAGGCTTGGCTGTGTAGGAAAACATCCAAAAAATTCGCTGGTTCACCCCCCGTGTCAGGGTCATAATACAAAATCTATCCATGAAAAGCAACGGTTAGAGAAAAGAACAAAAAAACAAAACGAAACTGGATCAAAGGATGACAAGCAACAATATTTTAAGTTTCACAAACCAACTTTCCTGCACAAATCATTTACAAACAAACTGCAAGTATTTAAATACCATGGATATGCCCATCTTGTTACTAGCCCTAAACTCTTAACTAAGCTCCACTAAGAGATCAGAACATATGGTATCAACAATTTTCCTCTTCCAACAAAATGACATGGTAGTAAATCAAAGCGTGTAGAGAAAATAAAATCTAATACCAGCTAGCATTCACATGTTAAAAGACACATTATGGCTCAACAAAAGAAAGTAGCAAACTGACGATGAGTATAACAAACTAATCATCAATCAGACTAGCAAGTTCTCCAAAAGTTTGAAAGAATGAATCCTACCTTGGAAAAGTTCATAATGAAAATAATGAAGAGATCAATAAGCATAATGACTGCAGTTGCAGCATTAGAAGAAAAAAGGACAAAAGATACAGACTGGGAGGCAACACAAGTCAGCCTATGCCTAGAATCTAATGACAGAACCTACAAGTCAGACCAGCATAGATTACATGGATGGTGTTATCTACCTCAATGCCAGTGCTCATAAATGCAGGATCCATATACAACTATTTTACATGGTTCTATTAGTACAATGGCTTTCTGAAAAAAATTTCCAACCCAACTTCTCAAAGTTGCCACGACCCTAGGGACAATAGAGGGCTAATATTGTAATTGAGCTACATATATTGTTTGTGATTCTGTTAGGTGCACATGGCTGCTGCTATTTTCGTTTGTGCTTTCAGTTACAATAACTGAAGAGCAGCCACCTATGGCCATAAAAGGCCACTTCTAATAGGGATTCATTGTGAATGATATTGTATCTTTTCCCTCTACTTTTCTATTCTCTCCCTCTCTCTCAAACCCTCTGTTCTTCCCTAATTCTTGTTGTTCTCCCTATTCAGTCCAACTCTCCCTCCATTTTCTCTCTAATTCTCATGTTCTACTCAAATTAGCCACTATCAGATCTTAGGATTTCACAATTGGCATCAGAGCCAGCGGTCTTCCGGCCATTGGACGATGATTCGGTGAGAAGGCGGCCTCGGATGGGGGCGATTGTTGAATCACAACAATCACAACTTCGATTCCAACGAGTAAGGAAGGCACAAAGTGGAAGCAGGTCTCAGGACAATTGTTGAATCACAACGATCACAAACAAAGTCTAAGCGATCTCGAATTTGCAGTGATCGCAAGCAGATACCAAACAGTTGCAGGGGTTCCAACAATCGAATTGGACAGGGGTGTGGGTCGCGACTGTTGTTAGTCTTGATCAGCAACAAGTGTAGATTGGGGGAGACAAGAGTCACCAACTGGTAGTGGCGATCTATTACAGATTGGAGGCGGCGAATCAGCTGCAGGACAGAGTAGTTAATTGGGTTGCAGATTAGAGAAGGAATTCCCTTGTGGATCGGGGGTGGCAAATTCAATTGGAGAAATGGTCGAAGGGATTAGAATGAAACAACTAGAAGTCAGACTCGATACGATGGAAATGGTGTTGCGCCAAACTCAAGAGGAGGTGGGTCTTAGTAGGGCCGAAAGCACTACGACTAGGGAGGCAGTGCAAGCGCTAGATCAAGGTATGAAGGAATAACTCTCCAAACTTCACATATAGATCGCTAATGTCAACCAGCAGATCAACAGAGTCTTAGAGATCTTATCTAGGAGGTCATAGGTGAGTTTGCTGGCAAAATTTCCCCCTAGCAGTGTTCTAAAAAGTGACTGTTGTGATTAAGTGCAAATCGACACCCCTAGGCGCTAAGCCCGATTAATTGGGCCCAATCAACGCCTAGGTGGCCCAAGCAATGCCTAGTCGCCTAGGTTGCCCGCCACCTGGGTTGCCTAGATTGATATTTGATATTTCCCCTTACAGTGTCAAGAGAAGAACCTTCCGAGCCTAAAATTTCCATTCACCACCCAGGACAGCCCTGCAAGAGGCAGATTCTCTTGTTGGAAGGGGACGAAGAGGAGAACCAAGAAGAGGAAATAGAAGGAGACAGCGAGAAGGAAGTAACAGAAGACAATGGAGAGATTTCCATTCACGCCCTGAAGGGAGTGACTAATAACAAGATCATTAAGGTGGGAGGACGCTGTAAAGGTAACGATCTTATGATTTTAATAGATAGTAGGAGTACCCATAGCTTTCTGGATGAGAACACCACAGGGAGACTGAAGTGCCAACTCACAGGGACTCCACCTTTGAGTGTAATGGTAGCTAATGGCCAAAGGGTGTTGAGTAAATCAACCTGTAACGGGTTCTGCTAGGAAATGCAAGGAGAAGAATTCGAAACAGATTTGAGGCTGCTGCAGTTAAGGGGTTGTGATGTGGTTCTAGGGGTAGATTGGATGAAAGGGGTGGGCCCCATCAGTTTTGATTTTAATAGGATGGAAGTGTCCTTTGAGAATGAGGGAAGGAAAATGACATTGTCCGAAGGAAAGGAGGGGGGAATGTGCAAGATGATGTCAGGAAGGAGACTGCATAGGGTGATCAAGGGGAAATGGGGGCGCTAGCCACAACTCTTTTCGATCATGGCAGCCGAGGAGATCCAGGCAAGTTGGCACTGTAAGGTGAGACGTGCCTAACGGTGAGTGCATTCCAAGAAGGGCCCGATTAGGTACGTTACTTAGACCTCCTTAATAGATTGCTGGATGAGTATGAGGATCTCTTCCTTAAACCCCAATCACTCCCTCCTACCCGAGTACATGACCACACCATCAACTTAAAACCACACACTGAGCCTATTAACATTAGAGCCTACCGTTACCCACCACTCCAGAAAAATGAAATTGAAAAAATGGTGAGGGAAATGCTTAAACAGGCCATCATTAGACCAAGCCAAAGCCCCTTTGCTTCTCCCGTCCTTTTGGTTAAAAAGAAAGATGGAACATGGCGGTTTTGTGTGGACTATAGCCAACTAAATGCTATAACCATCAAAGATAAATTCCCTATTCCATTGATAGAAGACCTTTTGGACGAGTTACACAATGCTCGATTCTTTTCTAAGCTAGACTTACGCTCGGGCTACCACCAAATTCAGATGAAGCCCGAGGATATTCACAAGACAACCTTTAGAACTCATCATGGGCATTTTGAATTCTTGGTGATGCCCTTTGGACTCACTAACGCCCCAGCCACTTTTCAATCCCTTATGAACACCATTTTTGAACCCCATCTTTGAAAATTCATATTGGTATTCTTTGATGACATACTCATTTATAGTCCCTCATTTGAACTACACTTATTCCACCTTAGAGCCACCCTCGACATCCTCCGATCTCACCAGCTATTTATTAAGAAGTCTAAGTGCGCATTTGGTCAAGGGCAGGTGGAGTATTTGGGGCACATTATATCCCAAGGAGGAGTGAGTACCGACCCCCGAAAAGTGGAGGCCATGGTGTCTTGGCCAAGGCCAAATTCAGTAAGGGCTTTGAGAGGATTCTTGGGATTAATCGGGTATTATCGTCGGTTTGTAAAGAACTATGGGATAATTAACAAACCTCTAACGGAATTGTTGAAAAATGGAGGTTTCAATTGGGGACCAAAGGCAGAGGAGGCTTTTGAGGAACTAAAAATGGCCATGAGTAGGGTGCTAGCTCTTAGTCTGCCAGATTTCAACAAGGCCTTCATCCTGGAGATCGATGCTAATGGAACTGGAATTGGTGCGGTTTTGGTGCAGGAGGGAAGACCTCTAGCGTTCCTAAGCCAAGTGTTAGGTCCTAAACACTCGGGACTCAGCATATATGAGAAGGAGTTTCTAACAGTTTTGATGGTTGTTGAGAAATGGAGGCACTACTTAGAGGGAGGAAGATTTATAATCAAGACTGACCATGAGAGTTTGAAGCTTTTGTTGCAACAAAGACTTCAAACACAGCTGCAAAAGAAAGGGATGGCCAAGCTCATGGGGTTGGACTATCTTATTTAGTACCGAAAAGGGAAAGAAAACATTGATGCCAATGCACTCTCAAGGTGCCATGAAAAAAGTAGTCAGGCAGCCATGACCGAAGTGGTTCCCCAGTGGTATCACGAGGTGATTGACAGTTATGACGGTGACGAGAAGCTTAAGCCTTTGCTTGAGGGGTTAACGTTGGGGGCCGACATGGGAAAGGGGTATACCTTAAACAAGGGAATGCTGAGATATCAGGGAAGGGTAGTAATTGAAGATAAAGCAGATTTGAAGAAGAAGATATTTCAGGCCTTACATGAATCACCCATGGGAGGTCACTCAGGAGAACAAAACACGTATTTAAGGGTGAAACGGTTTTTTATTAGCCGAGAATGAAGTCAGAGATTAAGGAGTTGGCGCAAGCCTATGACACTTGTAAAAGATGTAAATCAGAGACAGTAGCCTACCCGGGGCTACTACAGCCTTTGCCTATCCCCGAGCAGGCTTGGTCAAGCATATCAATGGACTTTGTGGAAGGGTTGCCAAAGTCTGAAGGTAAGGACAGCATCCTAGTAGTGGTGGATAGGTTGACCAAGTTTGCACACTTCATCGGATTAACCCATCCCTACACAACTCAAGAAGTGGCTAAAGCCTTCTTGGATAGGGTGGTTAAGTTGCATGGAACTCCCAAGACCATAATTTCAGATCGAGACCGAATTTTCACCAGCCTAATGTGGCAGGAACTGATGAGATCAATGGGAACGAAGCTGAGCATGTCCACTGCCCATCACCCTCAAACGGACGACCAAACCAAGAGGGTGAACCAAAGTCTTGAGACCTATTTGAGGTGCATCTGCCTAATGCAGCCTAAGGAATGGCACAAGTGGCTAGCCTTGGCTCAATGGTGGTACAATACTTCCCACCATTCCTCCATCAAGATGACCCCATTTGAAGCCTTGTTTGGGTACCAACCGCCGATTCTACCTGCAGCGGAAGACGAATCCAGGGTAGCTTCGGTGGATGACTACTTACGAAGGAGAAGAGAGGTGACAAAACAACTGAAGCAAGAATTGGCTTCAGCTCAGAATCACATGAAGCAGTTAGCGGACAAGAAAAGGAGCGAACAAGAGTTCGAAGTGGGAAATGAAGTATACTTGAGGTTGAAGTATCCTCACCTCAAGTCCATCACTCTGGGAACGGTGACCAAGCTCAGTCCTAAGTACTATGGACCATTTCCTATAGAAGCCAGGGTAGGGAAGGTGGCATACCGACTACGGTTACCGGCAGGATCACTCATTCACCCTGTATTTCATGTATCTCTTCTTAAGAAGGCAGTGGGAGAACAACCCGTCAGTGCAGCTCTACCCACAATTCCCATGGAGGTTGGGCAAGCAGTGGAACCCAAGGTTATTCTGGAACGAAGAGTGATCTACAAACATGGCGCTCCACTCATGCAGGCGTTGGTTAGGTGGCAAGGAAGACCCTCGGAAGACAGCACCTAGGAGTACCTACTGGATCTCCTCAAGCAATTTCCAAGAGCAGCTAATCTCCTTAGCATTTCTTGAGGACAAGAAAATCGTTAAGGCAGGGAAAATGTCAAGAGAAGAACCTTCCGAGCCTAAAATTTAAATTTTTCTGCTCATTACTATTGTTGTTAGCTACTACTCGTTGCTGTAATTCCTTAGGCAAAATAGCTTTACTTTCTGTTATGCATTCTAGAAGGAAACGGTTCTGCCATGTGCAGAAAAGGCAGGGAATCTCGAGTTTCTTAGGAGAGTAGGCCCTGCCTGGCAGGGAATCTTCCCCAGGAGTTAGAATATAGCTGCCTACCCTCAACGAGAGGAAGGCATGAATGGAAAATCAGAATTCTTATTGTTCCCTTCTCTAAATTCTTTCTCTCCCTCTTCCCCTCTTTCTTACTATCTCCGTTCTTATTTCTGGACTGCTCTCTTTCTTGCTGATTACCGCTTCTTGTACGAGTACCAAGCTCTTCTAATTTGCATTGGAATTGGGAGAAGGTGTATTGTCAGGCCAAGCCGTGACAAGCAGCCTGCCTATGCCTATAAAAGGCCACTTGTAAGAGGATGGGGATTCATTGTGAATGATATTGAATCTTTTCCCTCTACTTTTCTGTTCTCTCCCTCTCTCTCGAACCCTCTGTTCTTCCCCAATTCTTGTTGTTCTCCCTATTCAGTCTAACTCTCCCTCCATTTTCTCTCTAATTCTCAAGTTCTACTCAAATTAGCCACTGTCAGATCTTAGGATCTGACAAAAGTATAGGGTCTACTATCCCTCCACATAATGGCATGAAACAAAAGATTCCACCAACACAGCTATAAGTTTATCTTCATGTACAAACTTCCCAGGAAATAAAATATCACAATATCATTACTACCAATACAACTTTCATGAATACCTTAGTGCCTCCAATAAATTTTTGAAACTATGAAACTGAAATTCGATATAAGTCAAAAGAGCATGGCCCAACAAGTATCAATATTGAAAATACAATTCAAACAAAACGAAAAGCCAATGTAATAATATGATTCTACTCACCAAAGAAATTTTTTTCAGACCATCCTTTAGTTCTTCTGAAGGATGATTCTGATGACCATTTTTTTCTTTATCCTCTGACAAGGCCATAGATAATTTTTCAATTTCTTTAAGAGCTGCCAACCATCTTTTCATCAGCTGAAGTCTCTCTCGACCCCTACAAGAAACAGAAGCTTCTTCTAGTCTTTTAACAGTCAGCCTAAAGCTTTTGACACTCTGAGCTCCCTGGATATGAATGCAACTTAGACGTATCAAACCAAAAATTGAGCTCCATAAGAATGTAAAGAAGAGATACCATAGTACATTCAATAAGACCAAGTTATAATTCAAACAGAAAGTCAAATGAAGTCTCATTTTCTCTTTTTTCTTCTTTTTCCTCTATTTGAAAAGTAAATGAACAAAAGAAGTTTTTCGTCCTCTTCTTAGAAAGAAACATGAGTTAACGTCCCAGATGTAAAAGCTAATACAATCCCTCTATTAGATTCTTTATAATCACATTAAATAAGGTTGTGCTCAGTGCACAAGGCTGCCAACTACACAAGGGCAGGAGGAAGATCCCTTTTTTACACTACCTTACCCTTGCTATGCAAAGAGGGATAAATTCCCCTAAAACTCATAAACCACCTTGTTTCTTCCGTATTTAACATGGAATTCCCCCCAAAATTAGATTTTTTAAACATAATATGTCGGTCAGGTTGTTTTTAATTTATTCATCAAAACATCAGAATACAGGCAGGAATTGTGAACCAACAATGTGTCCACACATGGTGCCTTAGTTACATGGGGGTTAGTTACATGGGGGTTGAGTGCCTCTAATCACACAGAATCAGCCGGAGCCCCACAAGCATACTCATCGCCAACCTCAACCAATAATAACTGTTTTCACATCTCTGCATAACCACCAAACTCATTAAATGTGAAAATTATATTCCAGCAAGAACAAAAGCCCAGGTATGAGGGTTAGCAAGAAAAAAAAAAAGCCCAGGTATGAGAATAACATGAACACAATCAGAATACAAGCAGTATTTCTAACTTAAGTATTGGAGAGGTTTCTCAGGCACACCCATAGGCAGCCATTGTGGTTTTTTGCAGGAATCCCAAACATAAGATTCTGTCACAGATCCCGACACAGCCGTTATTAAGTTTGGTTTACATCATCAGACTCCAACTACATCAGCATCAAATCTTTTTAAGTCAATCTGTCATATATTGACTTGAAGTTCAACCTGAAGTCATGTTTGGGCAACTGAACTTCAGAAAGGAAAATAAGAAAAAGCACAAGTGAGAGAATTAACTTCAGAACCAACTCAGTTTGTGCCTCTTGAAGAGAGGAGCTCAGTACAGCCACAGAGCGATCACATGAGGCTGTTAGCTGAAAGTCCAACAGTCTGTTAGTAAACATTTTGAGTTATTTAGTTGCCTACTCACGTGGCATCTTATTAACAAATGTTAGCTGATCATTGAACGGCAGAGATTAATCAAGGGAATCTAGTTGATTTTTGAGTTAGTTAGGATGTGTCTCTTTTGTATATAAATACTTTTATGTATCAGCTGTAATACACTGAAGAGAATACAATGAGCTCTGTTTCCCTTTTCAATCCTCTTCTCAATCTTTCTTGAATCCAAATTCTTTATCTCTGATTCTCTTTTTTCACATTGATTCTTCTTCACAGCGCCTACTCTTTAAGTCCCACACCAACTGGAATAACGGGAAATGTCCCCAGAAATTATCTGCTTATACTCTGTAGCTCTCACCCTATACTTAATCTATATTTCTACCACTTGTCAATTCGTCCAAATCATCTAAACTAATTTTTCAACGACACACATTACACATAACATCTGAGTTTCTTTTATATGATAGCCGCAGTACAAAACCCCAATTTTGCAGCTGAAACTGGCAGAACATCCAACAAATGAGCAACAAAACAAGGGAAATTTTGATGACAAGAAGAGAACGTAATTGGAATAAAAAATTAAGAGGGAGATTGACTGACCATGTGATCTTGGAACACTTTGGTGCCCTCGGCGACTGCTTGGCCAGCGTGATGGACGACGGAGTCAGCGTAGTTCATGACGCGAGTGAGGTTGCTGTTGTTCCCAACCTCCACCGCTTTGCTCACCACAGATCTCAACCACGACGCCATTGTTAGTACATGTGTATTCTTTTAGGGCTTATACAATATACACCTATGTTAGATGGAATAAACAACGAAAACAGAGAGAGAGAGAGAGAGAGAGAGAGATTCAGAAACTGTATTTAATTCTCGTAGTGACTGTGCGAAGGAAGAAGAAGAAGACGACGAGGACAGGAACCATGAGAGAGCCTCTCTTGTCCAAGTGGAACTGGGTGGGCTGGAAACTCTTAATTCAAGGTAAAAAGCTTGGAGGGTCGACCCGAGAGTAGGGTTGCCAATGGTTCGGTTTGGTTTCGATTTTTGCTAAAATCATAATCAAATCAAACTTAAAATACAAAAATCAAAACCAAACCATTAACCTATTGGTTTTAAAAATTAAAAACCATAACCAAACCATTCAATTTCGGTTCGGTTTCGGTTTAACCATGATTTTTTTAGTTTAATCAATACCAACAAAAAAAGACAAACACTTGCAAATAGCATTTATAAAAAAAAATTATAACTCCACAATAAACGAAGTCAAACTCTAATAAAGTTACCTATTTATTGTATAAAGTTACAAATTAACTTCAAACTTCTTAGATATAAAATCATATCTCCAAACCTACAATTGTAAAGATCAATAAATTAATATTTTGCACAATTAAATTGTAATTTAAGCTAAAAAAATTTAGTTACGAAAGTTAATACCTTCATCAACAACATTAATATCTTCTTCGTAAATTGATGCATATCCATCTGAAATGAATGAGCCAACTCCATTTAACAAAAATATAAATATAAAAAGTAAATTAATATAACAAATTTAAAATCTTAACAATAAAAAATAACTAGTATATGAAATAAATTTACCTTTTTCTACTTCATTTGACAACCAACTTTGAACACACATCAATGCTTCTATTGTCTTTGGATGAAGTCGATTACGATGAGGACTCACCAGTCTCCCACTAGAACTGAATGCCGACTCCGAAGCAACAGTAGATACAGGAATGGCTAATATATCTCTTGCAATAGTTTGTAAGGTAGGATACTTCACCCCATTCACTTTCCACCAAAGTAGAATATCAAAATGACCATTATCAACTATAACACCTTCATCCAAGTAAAGGTCAAATTTAGTTCTGAAACTAGTAATCTTAGTAGTTTTTCTCTTTTTAAGAAAAGATTGATATTCATCATCAAAAGAAATGAAAGTATCTCTTAGAGTGATGCTCTCATCCAATGTACATTCTTGGTTATTCACATCATTCACTTTGTTCTTTTTAGTGTGATATTCCTCCATCAAATCATAACAAAGGTACTTGATGTTGCTAATTTGTTCATCATAGTCATAAGGATAGACCTTAGGGGAATAAAAGTCAAGAAAAGTCATCTTATACCTAGGATCTAACACTGCAGCAACACCCATCAACTTATGAATCACATTCCAATATGCATTAAACTTATCTGACATGCTTTTTGCCATTGTACTAATCACTTCATTGGAAGACTTAACCCACTCATTCAATGTCAACTTAACCTTACAAATGATTGAAAAGTACATATTAGCAGTTGGATATTTTGTCCCAGAAAACAACTCAGTTACATTATAAAACAACTCTAATCTATCGCAAACATCATTTGCAGTTTCCCAATCCTTCTCACTTGGCACATTCTTATACTGTGATTCAAACAATTTAAGCCGAGGAAACACAGACTTATAAACCAAAGCAGTTTTAAGCATCAAATAAGTAGAATTCCATTTAGTAGGACAATCCAAACCCAACCTTTTAGCACAAGGCACTTTCATTTGTCGACAAACTTCCTCAAACTTTTCTATTCTTTTTGGAGATGCCGTCCAAAAAACTACACTTTCCCTCACATTATCAACGGCATGCTTAATCACATCTAAACCAATCTTAACAATAAGATTCAAGATATGGGCAGAACAACGCATATGCAATAGAGATCCACCATTCAAAAGACATCCAACATTCAATTTTGCTTTAATCTTACCAATCATACTATCATTGGTAGAGCAATTATCCACTGTAATTGTGGATAATCTTGAGTCCACATTCCACCCAAGCATAGCATCAATTAACACATCGGTCAACACATCACTTGTATGAGGGCAAGGGACATAGATAAACCTAAATGACATACAATTATAAATTATTAGTAAACTTAAGTTTAAAACTACAATTATCAAATTTAACAACAATAAGACAATATACTAAGTTAAAAAATACTTGTCATACCTCAAAATTTTGCTATGCAATGTCCAAGACTTATCAATGAAATGTGCTGTAACAGCCATAAAACCCCTTTTTTGGTTACTAGAAGTCCACATGTCCGTTGTAATAGCCACTCTACTGTCAATGTTTTCAATCAAACTCATCACTTTATCCCTCTCTTCACTGTAAATTCTCATGATATCATTCTTCAAAGTATTACGTGAAGGACACTTGAAAAGAGGTTGAATGGTATTTGTGAAATCTTTGAATCCACTATGCTCCACCATCGAAAGAGAATAATCATGCATAATGATCATCTTTCCTAATTTTTCTCTTCATTTTTTTCCATCATATGGACCGGAAGAGATCTCTCCTTTCAAATCAGATTTTATAAACATTTGTCTTATATCTCATACCAATTTTCTCTTAGGACACCTATTGAGATGTTGCTTCAAAGTTGATGTACCATTCGTTGATTTCCCCGCAAGTAATTTCTTACAATAGTTGCATTGGGACTTAATTTCTTTATTAATGACCACTCTTTGAAAATGTTTCCATACTTCACTTCTAGTCCTACCACCAATTTCTTTATCAGAAACATTTACCTCTTGAGAACTCTCTACGGGTATTGAAAGATGAGTTTGTTCACTGGACGAAGATCCGTTCACAAAACATTGTTGTGTGCTCCCACTTTGCGAGCATGCCATATTCTGTAAAAACTACCTAAATAAAAATGACAACTTCAACAACAAAACAAATCAAGCATAAACAAGTAAAAAATATATTGCTAAAAAATAGAAAAACTATCTAAATCAAAATGACAACAATTTCAACAACAAATCAAGCATAGACAAGTAAAAAATATATTGCTAAAAAATAGAAAAACTATCTAAATCAAAATGACAACAATTTCAACAACAAATCAAGTATAAACAAGTAAAAAAAATATTGCTGAAAAATAGAAAAGCTACCTAAATCATAATGACAACGACTTCAACAACAAATCAAAATTCACACATAAACAAGTAAAAATATATTGCCGAAAAATAAAAAAAACTACCTAAACCAAAATGACAACAATTTCAACCACAAATCAAGATTCAAGCATAAATATGTAAAAACAATTAAAAAATAAAAAAACTACCTAAGGGAGAGAGCCGTCAGTGCTGAGAGCAAGAGAGCAAGAGGCAGCAGCGAGAGCCGAGAATCGAGAGGGCCGAGAGCAAGAGAGCGAGAGGCAGCAGCGAGCTCGAGAGGGTCGAAGCAAGAGAGCGAGAGGTAGCGAGAGCCGAGAGCAAGAAAGCGAGAGGCAGCGAGCGTGAGAGAGATCGAAGGCCGGGTCGAGCGAGAGGGGTCGAGCGAGAGGAAAGGCTGCGAGGGTCGGTCTGGTCGGAGGCCAAGTGAGGACGAACGCGAGCAAGAGATGGAGAGAATGAGGGTGAACGCGAGCAAGAGCGAGAGGCTAGCACGATCGGACGAGCGAGAGTGAGGCAGAAAGCGAGAGGTAGAGCGAGAGCGAGCGGCAGCGAGGTAGAGCGAGAACGAGCAGCAGCGAGGTCGAGACTCGAGAGAGGAAGGAGAAAGAGAGTTGCAGAATTGCAAGAAGGAGAAGACCTAGAACTAGAAGGGTTTGCGGGTTGCGCGCTAGGGTGGGATTCGCGGGTTAATGGGCTGTGCGGGATGGGTTTGCAGGTCGCAGGTGGGCTGGGTTTCTGGGATGGGTTCGCGGGTGGGCTGGGTTTCCAGCTGGCAGCTGCCCCTCTAATATTTTATATATATATATATATATTATATTATATATTTGGTTTGGTTTGATTTGGTTTGGTTCGGTTACCCATAAAACGGTTCGGTTTCGGTTCGGGTTTTGGTTTGATTTTAGTGAAAACCATAACCAAACCATACCCATTGAAACAGTGTTCGGTTTTTCCCCAAACCAAACCATTACCCACTCAAACGGTTTTTAACCGCGTTGACTGGTTCGGTTTCGGTTCGGTTCCCCACGGTTTCGGTTACAATTGCCATCTCTACCCGAGAGCCCAACAAGCTCTTGCTCTATTTCATCTTTTTACTCTTTGTTTACTCTTTTTAATTTGAAAAATGTTAGAGAGCCCGATGGATTTACTGACAGACTCCTCGAAATGGGGGCAAAAAAACCATTTTGCCCCCACGCCCTGCTCTCTCCCTCCCCCTCCCATGGATTCCCCCCCTGTTGTGCGCCTCCCTGCCTGCCATGGTCGCCGCTCGCCTCTCCGTCGCTCCTCACTGCAGTCGTCTGGCCTCGCCTTGCCGACAGTCGATGCAGCGACTGTCAGCGAGGCGAGGCCGGGTGACTGTAGCGAGGCGCTGCGAAGAGGCGATCGGCGACCATTGCAGGCAGTGTAATACCCCAAGTTTATAAATAAATTAGTTGTGTTAAATAAATAAATTAGCTATGTTAAATAATTATTAGGTATATGAAATTAATTTGGTTAATTAAATTTATTTAAGTATGCTTATACAATTGTAAAATACAAATAAAGATTTAATAAGCAAAAGAAAATAAAATGATTAGTATAAGTATATATATATATGTATATATATATTTGTAATTAAAAAAAAAAATCCGACAAATCGGATTTTGCAGAAGCAGCGCGCGGCCATGCTCTGGTCGCGCCTGCAAATGGGTTTCAGGGTAAGGGGGGCATTAAATGCCAAAATGACGCCGGAGTGGCCTCAGGGACGCGTGGCCGACGATGGTGAGGCAAGGCATGTCGAAAATGGGCTATAAATAGCCGAGCTCGCGCTGCCCAAACCATCCGAAAATTTCGAAGCTTGGAGCAGTCGATTGGGAGTGATTTTGTGAGATTGGAGAGTAGGGTTCTGGTCTTCAAGTCGTGGGCTTCATTTCGGGAGAATTTGAAGGCCAACGGAGCAGTGGAGAAGAAGACCCAAGCATCGCCGAAAAATCGCGCCTTCGCCGGAGCCGCGCCTTCGATCGGAAAGTTAAGGTATTTTTAATGCTTTTTTCCCGTTTTTAGTAGCAAATTTGGATTCAGGGGGTCGGAAATAGGGGGGAGAAGCTTCGTTTCGAAGCTCGGAGGCTCGGCGAGTCCGCCGGCGGCGAGGAAGCCGGAGAAGATGGTTTAGCACGGACGCGTGACTGCACGCGCCCGCGAGTAGGAAGACGGCGCGTGCAGTTCATGCGCCCGTCAGGAAAAATTAAAAAAAAAAAAAAGAGTAAAATTTTGAAAATTTTTTATTTAATTTGAAATGTTGTTTATGGTATATTGGTAAAGCAATTTTCTAAAAATGCCAAAATTATTAAATATTTAAGTAGGTTTTTCTATTATGGAAATAAAGAAAAAATAGGATTTTAATTCAAAAAAAAATTCTAGAAAATTTTAGAATGTTAGAAGTATTATTTAAGAGATATTAATGAAAATAGATTGAATAAAATGAAATATTAGGTAATTATTATGTAATTTAAGTAGATTTTTCTATTATAGAAATAATGAAAAATAGGATTTAAATTCTGAAAATTCCGAGAAAATTTTAGAATGTTATAAGTGCTGTTCAAGAAATATTAGTGAAAAGAAATTGAATAAAATAAAATATTAGGAAATTGTTATGTAATTTAAGTAGATTATCCTATTATAGAAATAAAGAAAAATAGGATTTTAATTCTGAAAATTCCAAGGAAATTACAGAATGTTACAAGTATTATTTAAGAAATATTAGTGAAGAGAAATTTAATAAATTGAAAGATTAGGTAATTATTATGTAATAATTACATATTTAGTTATTATGAAATAAGAGAATCTAGGAATTTAAAATTATAAAATTACAAGAAAAATTCCAGAATACTAAGAATATTATTTAAGGAATATTGGTAAAAGGAAAGTAAATTTTCATGAATCCTAGATAATTAGTATGAAATTTTGGAAGAAATAAAGCTTAAAAAAAATGGAAGAAATTATGAAAAACTAGTATATGGTATTCTAAAAATAAATCTATGTTGTAGGGGTCCTTGTGAGCATAGAGATTAAAGAATAGCAGCTTAGCACGTAGCTCAAGATAAATTAACTGTAAGTATGCTGCCGGAATTCAATACGTTTGTAAATGTAAATGCTTTCATCATATTGGCATGCTATGATATGAATCATCACGTAGATTGCATCAATGACATGACTATGAAATGCATACATGCACAATGATACTGTTGATCACACGCATATGAGGCCGTAGGGAGTACGAACTGGCACCGCTGGCCTGTTAAGGGTGCACCCATACACCCCGGCTTCGAAAGAGGTGGCCGTTAAAATGATAGGCAGCATGAGGGGTGCGGTTGACACCTACGATGAAAGACATTGCATACACTCATGACATTGCATTTGGCATTCTTATTTAGATGATTCATCATCAAACATGGGTTTGCCCCTGGAACATTCAACGTTCCAGCCGGGACTTGCAGAGATGATTCAGATGTTGGTGTTGTGTAGGGATACGAGACATCAAGGTGTACCATGTTGTAATATGATCAACTTAAGATTTGTGTACATTGTTCTATAATCAAACGCTCTATGTATTAACCTGTATTTAATGCCATGTACAGTTATTAAATTATGTATTTCTATGAGCAGGTTCGATTCAGCTTCCGCTTTACGTTTATTTCTAGTCTAGATATTTCATCTGGCACTAGATACGGTCTTAGGGAATTTTAAAATAATGTTTAAAAAAAAAAATATAGACCAAATTTCCTAAGGCATAACATGCCCTAGAAGGCGGGCTGTTACAGGTAGGGGAGGCACAGAGCGAGGGGGAGAGCAGTGGCCCACTTTGCAAATTTGTAAAGCGGGCGGGGGCAAAATCGTCATTTTGCCCCTTCTCTGTGAGCGACTCTGTAGGCCCATCGGGCCCTGTAGAGCGACTCCTTTAATTTTAACTAGTGTTAAACCAATGCGATGTAGTAAAAAAAAAATTATAAATTTAAATATAAAAAATTAAATTTATTATTTTAAATGACTCTAATATCAATAATTATAGTTTTTTTTTAATACTTAACCTTTATCAAAATTTAAATTTAATTAATCATCCGTCATTCAATATACTAATAGAGAACACCCTTAATTCAATATACCGTCATTTAATGTGTTAAAAGAAGAATTAACACAATAAGTAAGTTGTCACATTCTCTTGCTTGTCTTTCCACAAGATTCTTGACACTTAGCATTGTATTTACAAACTACCTCTCCAATTATATTTTTAATAAAATTAAAAAAAAATGACAGTTATAAATGTATAAATAATTACATAATCAACTTTATATTTATCAAACCATTCATTTTCGTCAAGTTCAACTACACTCAAAAAATTAGCAAATGATCTAAAAATAAAATTTTATATTATAAAACTTTCATCCATAACATCTACATCAGTAGTCTTTGAAATTAAGTTTAGCTTGTGCATGTGACTTGCAATCTTGTATTTCATATTGATGTATCTATGTATAAAATTGGGCATAAAATACAATTATCCTTCACAAATTAATTTTTTAAAAGACTAAACAAACTAACGCTTAATTGTTGCATGAATCCTTCCACCCTATAAATTTGATGGAAAAATCTATATAAATAATTAACAATAAATTTATAAAGAAAAAAAAAGATGTTTATCCACGAAATTCATCTCAATGGCAATGCGATAAGTTTCTGACTTATATTCAAAGTCTGGAATCTCCCAAAATCTCACGACTCGAACATTCAACGTCCATTTCGTTTTGCTAGCATTGATTTAATTGACAAAATTAACTCTTTCATCCATATTTTTAAAAGTTACTTTAAAAAGGCTTTTATTAAATTCCACAACGTTATATAAAAGAAAAAATTTTGACATGAACTTCTTATTTATATACAAAAGTTATTACATTGGACAACAAATCATTAAATATTTACATTAAGTTAAAGATGGTGATTAATTAATTATTAAAATAAATTCATTTATTATATTATATATTTATTTATAAATTATAAATATGTTCCTTCTTGACCAAATGAGTGATTGGAGACAGGATCGCAGCGGTAGGGCTCGGGCTCCGGCGCCAGATCCATCTGGTGGGCGGCTAGCACTTGCAAGTACTCTGACGCTCTAGTGAGTAAGTGAGTAAAGAAAAAATAAAATATCAGTAGGTCAAAGGGCAAAACATACCTTGCCTCTTAAAAGAGCTGGTTGATATAGGAGGAAGAGATGTCCTCCTGTATGCATGTGTCGTGCGTTTGCAAGTGATGAGATTGAGTATCCAGCGTCGGTGGAGGTTCCTAGGTGGTGGCATGATGGCGACGGGACCCCATTAATATGGATGGGATCCTCCATTAATGAGAATAAGATCTGTGGCGAGCGCACGGATATCCTTTCAGAGCCCGCACCCCAGATTTTTCCACTAGCACAAGAAGTCCAAGAGAAGGTCCATTCAAGATAGATACAGATACTCAAAATCTTTAAGAAATTTCTTTTCCGAATTTGCTCACTAACAATAGAAGCCAGAATAAATTACATAACATCCATTACATCATCATTTTAGGCTTACTGCCCATACATTTTGAAAATAAAAGGGCATTAAAGCTTTAAAAATAAAATAAACCCCCTGCTTCTTGCCCTCAACATACACTAACGAATCTTTGAGGCCAAGACATCTTTGTTCACATCTAATCAGAACAGAACTCGTCCTAAAATATCTATCTTTCATTACCTAAAATGATAAAAGAAATATCGTGAGCCACTAGGCTCAGCAAGTATATAGCAAAGGAAAGAATCCATAGAACGGTATATGAATACATGAATAATTCAGAGCCAAAGAAAACCATTACCCATCATTTAGATACCCATTGGGTTCATGCCTTCTGGACTGGACAAATACCCTCAAGGAATATACTTTCTTTCTAGCTCATCAAGCCCATATTTCAAAGTGAACCAAAAGGATCAACAAGTGAACATATATAATACCGGAAACACGAATGAAGGGATGGATAACAAAATAGAATACACCTGACTCCCCAATACAACTTAAACCTATCCTTCAATTCTTATTAATAAAGCTATTCCATAAGCAAACATAAATTACGATAAACAGAACAATATGGTTAAGGTATGGATAAATCAAAGTGGAATAGAACTGAGCTCCCAAGTACGAGTAGTATTTCACATTTGCTCCTATCATTAAAATCATCCCCCTTCCATTACCATTATGCATTTTATGCATCAATTCATTTCTCATGAATATATAAATCTTCATACTTCACATTGGCTCTCAAAGCCCTTTATTCACATTAGCTCTCAAAGCCATTTATTCATATGCATGAATGCATATATATATATATATACAAAATCGATTTGCCACTCATTGGCTCGAGCATCGCTTATTGGGTTTATGGCCACCTCACTCGCGTCAGACGCTTTTTAGGATATCATTTTCTTTTCCCATTTGTGGAACATAGCCGCTATGCCAAAATAATAGCAATAGGGCGCAAATCATAATGCCATGCAATGCTCATGGAAGCTCACATAATTATAACATACATGTTCCTTTATAGAAATGTACACATCATGCACATTTAAACATGTTAATAACATATTCACTCATGAGCCCATTGTTGAGCCAAATTGTTCCAATCAACTTATTGTGTGTTTTGATGATTAACAAAATATAATTTTAGTAAAACCATTTTTGGTATATTTAAAACCTCTAATGTATTTTTGATATGTCTTAAGTATTATACTATTTTGTGTATCAAAATGAACCAAGTAATGATATTTTTCTAAATCTGGAATATTAGCACGCTATAAGGGAACATATTAGAAAATGTTTTCATTTTGAAAAACTAACTCCCGGTATTTTCATTTCTAATATTCAATAGTGTTAAAATGATTTTTAACGAATTTTTTAAGAAATAAAAGGTATCTATTTTGGGGGTGGTAAAATCGCTAAATTCCGATTTTGTACTAAAACCCAAAATCTACTTTCTTATCTATTTGGATTTTGATTTTTTAGATATTTTTATTGAATCCAAATGGGGGTACTTTGTTATTTACATTTATGTATTAAAGTAAATGGAAGGTAACATATAAATAAAATAAAATGAGGACGTTTACTTAAAAATAACTTGTAGTGTATTCATGCTATATGGATTATGCCTTCAAACAATTGATATATGTTTAAAATCCATTTTCTATAAAATCAGCCCCAAAAGTCGACTCTTATATATCTAGAGTCGACTCTCTTTCAGTTGGAGTCGACTCTTGCAAAGTGAGAGGCGACCCAGCCGAGAGCAGTTGATGCAGAGTCGACCTAGTGGTATGGTGTTTTTCAAAGAGTCGACTCTGGCATTAGAGAAGTTGACTCTTGTATAACTAGAGTCGACTCCTACTTCAAATAGGAGTCGACTCCTATTTTAGAGAAGTCGACTATCGGCTCCAACGGTTGAATTTTTCCTAACCGTTACAGATCTGTTGGAAGCTCTACTATAAATATCAAGGTGGAATTTTTGGAGAAGGCTAATGCACAATCAAGATCTATCATCCTAAAGCACTTCCAAGCTCTCAAGCATTCATTTCAAAGCAATCCAAGGCTCAACCTTAAAGATACATCCATTAGAGCCCAAGGCAAAGGAGAAGAAGATATTCTCTCCAAGTTGGTAAAAATTATATCATTGTATTTGTATATTTGCCTTGTATATTGTTCTTATATTGGTATCCATTTTAGTACAAGTGTGTTGGACATAGGATTGATTATTTGTATTTATTGTGGATTGTGAGTGGCCTCCTAGAGTCCAAGTAATCTAGGTCTGTTTTGTTGTATTAGTTTCTAGGGTGAGCTAAGGGGAAAACCTCAGTGTTGTGTAAAAGTTCCCTAGGTAAGCTTGTTGAAAACCTAGGTGTGGTTTTAATGGAATCTCAAGTGTCGGGTTGACCTTGAGAGAGTGGAGTAGGTGTTGGAGACACCGAACCACTATATTTCTTGTGTCGATTATTGTGGTTATTTGTGTATTTATATTGCTATCATTTTCAAACAACATATATATTTATAACAAGGATATTTTGTTTATAAGAAAATCTCAAGAGTTTTAAAAGGAGAGAATTTGATTTAATTAATTTTAATCACTCAATTCACCCCCTCTCTTGAGTGGCCATTGTGTGTGTCAAGGGACCAACACCCATGCATGCTCATATGCATATCTTCAATCACATCCTAGCGTTTTAGAGGGTTGAGTGATGCTAGAGAAAGCAATTAACAACAATTTAGATAAACAATCATGCATAATTTGGATTGAGGAAAGCCTTGACCACTTCAAATTATAACCAAAATATATGATATTACATATCAAATAAAATCCCTCGAAGTCCAGCTTATGACACTTCAAACGGATCGCAATTCTGAATTTTATATCAAAAGTTATGGTCAAAATACCTTAACATGCACAATACTAAAAAAAGTTGATTAGTCGAATTTTGGGAGGCATTAGTCGACTAAAGCTTAGTCGACTTAAGAAAATGCTTAGTCAACTGATACTTAGTTGACTCATGAACACCCATTAGTCGACTGGGCCGAGGCTGGCATTGAGAACATGAGAAAACAAGCTTTCGATGAGTCAACTAAAGCCCAAAAATAGTCGACTCATCACTCACAAACACACGAAATAACACCAAAACACCCTAAAACAAACACCACTAGGTACTTAATCCACAAATGCCATTCCTTGAATGAAAAATAGGGTGAACAAGCCCCTACGAGACTAACACAAAGCCTCAAGGCAAGCTTTGAAATAACAAATGGTTCAAAGAAATTATATAACCAATACCAAAAATAACTTTTGCAATGAGGGGACCAAGAACCATGAAACATTACGACATCACAATGGAAAGAAAAGGAAGCTTGCACAAATAAAATAAGAGTGCAAGAGGAACTTGCCTTTATAAAGATGCTTGAATCGAAGAAGAAGCAGAAGCTTGTTCTTTTTAAATCTAAAAATCTTCCTTCTTGAAACTTCACTTAAGAAGATAAGGAAAAGAAATGAAGAAGAAGAAAATTGAAGAAGGAGAAGAAGCAATCCCATGAGAGAGAGAGATCGGGAGAAGAGGAAATGAAAAAAAAAAATAAGCAAGGCATGGAAAGGTAAGGGGGAGGGAATGGTTTGCCAACCACTCTCTTCTTTGCTTTTACCATAATACCCTTCACATAAAACACACAAACACAAATATCTAAGCCCCTTATGGACATTTCTCATTTAAATTCCCTTTTTTTTCCAATTTCTTTATTCACTCCATTATGCAATTTACAACATTACCCTTTCCTTTTTCTCTCACCACATACAAAAAATATGCCCTCTTTAGACATTTGCTTCTTATTTCATTTTCTTTTCCTTTTACTTTAATCAAATATTTTACACAAATATATATATATATATAATCAAATTCATTATCAATACCTACTTGTCTACATGGACCAAGCCCATACAAGGCTCAATTAAATATAATAGTCCATTTCCATTAGCCCACTCAAAAGGTCTCAACATATCCTTAAGCCTAATGGGCTTCACAACATTATAAAAATCAAAATATACAAAACCTCATCTTGGCTCAACCCAAGCTTCTAGAGCCCAATCCATTAATTTAATACATAATTTATTTACATAAATTTTGCTACATAAAAATATTTCTTAACATTTAATTTGATAAGAAAAAAATTTTCAATCTCCATAAATAAAATATTAATAAACTCCTAGGCCCACCAATGGGTCGTTACAGTTTCTCCCCCTTCAAAGAATTTGCTCCTCCAAATTCAGACCTGCTCGCGCACATAACAGGGAAGAAGATGTCTCATCTCAATTCAACTCTCGGGTAGCCTCACCCAAACAGGGACGCCACCACCAACTCGATACATATAGAGTCAACTGACTCCTGAACACATTTCCTTTGTAATGATCAATGGCATTTCCTCGTGATACCCTGACCTTGACCTCTATAGTCTAATAGTCCATCATGTGCTGAGGATCCAACACATCCTTCCTTAACATTCATACATGCTACACTTTAGGCTTACTTGCTTAAAGTGTGAGGAAGTATGAGTTTTTCAATGCATGGGTTTTTTCAATAATAACAAGACTTTGTAAATATAGATTTTGATTTCTTCTATTATCTTGAAAATGTGATACCTTAAATATTAATTAGCATTGAAAAACCCAAGTTTTGACTACCTTAAAATATTTTTTAGCATTGAAAAATCCAAGTATTTGACTACCTTAAATATTTTTTTATGAATTTGTTAAGATATCACATTTTCAAGACTATAATATAATTATTAAAGTAAAATTAATAATTAATTAATTACTACCTTTGATTTGATGTAAGTTTTGATGGGAAAAAAATTCACCAATAATTGTCACTTAGTAAAATACTTTGGCTGACTATCCTACTTTAATATATTAATTATAGAATAAGATATGATTAATATTAAGATTAAGATTATTCTTTTTACCGAGAATCATAGGAAAAAAATATGGAAAACACATTCAAGCAGTACATTAATTATTATTGGAATTCTGAGTACTCATTTTGCATTTTCATTGCATTTTTATACATTGGAAATCTAACTTCTCATTTGCTAGAGTTGGGGAATTAAATTACTGTAATAAATGCTTAATGTGTATATGTGGATGACGTTTTTGGAGGGAAAAATTGTTGACTTTTTCCTTATGGCTATCCTTCTTTTATATATATTAAGATAATAAGATTATAGGATAGGATAGGATTAATATTAAGATTAAGATTGTTTTTTTTTATCATAGAAAAAAGAAACATGGGAAAACACATCTGGGCGGTACTTTAATTTTTATTGGAATTCTACCCATTTTCATTGCATTTTTATGCATTGAAAATCTGACTTCTCATTAGCTAGAGTTGGGTAATTAAATTATTATAATAAATGCTTAATGTGTACATGCGGATAACTTTTTTAGAGGGAAAAATTGTTAACTTTTCCCTTATAACTATCCTTCTTTTACATATATTAAGATTAAGATTTTCTACTATTGATCAAGGCCATGTGTTATTTTAAAATGTTTAATTAATTTATTAGAGGTCGAGTCTCTAAGATAAACAATTTTTTTGATTTATTTTACATATTAAACCCACTATTTAGTGTTATAATAATGATTGAAGTCATTTTCAATTTTTTTTTAAATTTTAATAATGTCTTTTTATATAATTACTTTTGTTACAAAAAAATGTATTAACAAGGATTTGAATTAATAACCTCTAATTATAATTAACTTGTAAAAACCCTACTTACAATTACATCAAAATTTATTTTATTTAAAATTTGTCTTTAAAAATGGGAAAAAAATTTATTGTTGTGGCATAGTCTCCTAGGAGAGTCTTTCTAAACTAGCCAATACATTAACAATCTTGGAGGAAACTATCCTTCAATGGAAGACCTTTTCAGTGTTCACCTTGCATAGTTCCACAATTATTCGTCCGAAACTAGCTTACTGGACCTACATAGTTTCCCCTGGTCGAGCCATGCTCCCGAATGAACACAAGGAGACATGTCCCCTACCTACATTGCCCCGCATTACCTCATGGCAATGTCACTTGCCTATTTTAAGCCCACTTCCTTCAAAGAGTCCTTTCTTACCTGCGTGTATGGCGCAACGATGAGGGGGGGAGTCTCAAAGTCTCTTCCGAGCTTAACTCGAGACAACACCACAAACGGGGAAGATGCATCGCCCTTTCTCAAGATAGAACACCTTACCTTTACAAACGTGTGTCACGTGTCCCTACCTTCTTAATGTCTATAAATAGCCCATAACTGTAACATTTTGCTTCGAGCGATATGAAGGATCAGAACAACTTATCCTAATAGGCCTACGCGAACTTCCCAGGAGATCACCCATCTTTAAGCTTCCCCAGCTCAAGCACGCTTAATCCATGAGTTCTTTGTCTACATTCAGCCCAAAAGGTATCAAGTTGATATTGTTTTCCTTTCTTACACTATTCTCGATATATATTAGTTTCTCGGGGGTATTACATTCTCCCTTCCATGAGCACATAACGTCCTCGTCATGCAACCTTACAACTAATCCTAGATCTTCTCCCCTTTTCATGGCCATGTGGGATTTGCCTAAGGTGCCTACACGCACCCCCTTTAGGGACTCAACGTCCTTGCTGAGGTTTGCCCCACCACCGCACTCAGAGGCTCAAGGGTCGGTTCTGATACTACCTGTAACATTCCACATCGAGCGATAAAAAAAGATCGAAATAAATTATCCTAATGTGTAATACCTGATAAATTTGAGTTAATTAAGAATGAGTGATTTATTAGAAAAATAGAATTTCAGGGAAGATTGGTATCTAAATAGCCCAAAAAATTGACCAAATCGACTGTAACGAATGGCCTGGAGCCGAGATGTCAAAAAAAAATAATATGGTAGTGATGAATATTTCGAGACATGATTTATTGCATCAAAAGAAACTAAATCAGGAACAATTTTTGGTACAACTAAAATGCAGCTACGATTTAGGGTGCAAAACTAAATTATCGTAGGGGGCTTTCGAAAAGTCAACTGAACCTTGAGGGGGTTCATATTTAGTATGTAGAACAACCCTTCGGTGGTTTCAGAAAGAAAAAAATGGATTTACTGCCAAAATAAAGATTCGGGCCTAAGTGTAATTTCTTAATTTTGCCAGATAGAGGTCGAAATGACATTTTTTCGGAATCTTCGGGGATGCAATGGAAAGTATAAAACTTTTAGGTCACAATAGCACTATTGGGAAGCTCAGGGGCTTCAAGGAAAGGACTAAAAGTTCAAAATGGGAAGAAGTTGGGGTCAAAGTGTAATTTTCAAAAGTTGGAGATGGACCAATCTTCCATGGCCGACCAAGCTTCCTCCACCACCTTCCATCACTGAATTCGGTGGCAAAAAACTCAAGAAAAGTAGTCTAAGATGCTCTTGGGTCGAGCCTAGGCCAACAATTAGCCATGGCATTAACTAAAATGGCCAAATTTTAGTCGAAAGTGGCCGAAAAATTAGCCACTTTAATCAAGCTTTTGAGGGTTATTTCGGTGGGTTTTGGAAAAATATATGGCAAGGGGAGACATCAAAGGCCTTGGGTTGCTTAAGATTTGTCGTTTTAGGGTCCGAATTTGGCTATAAATAGAGGATATAATGGCCAAAGGTTTTGCAAGATTTAAGCTTCAAATCGACCCCGTAATTGAATAAATTAAGGCACCAAACTATAGGGATTTTGTTACCCATAAAGTGAGGATCATTTCTGAAAATTTTGAGGAATTTTGGAGTTCATTTGAGGGGTGATCGGAGCTTCGCCGGAAAAAAAGAATCTTACTGAAGCCAGACTGATTTTTGCTCAAAGAGAGGTCATTCGGGTGTTGTTTCAAACTCAAATTTAGTCAGGATGATCAAATAAAGGTGGGCTATCTTCTGATATAGTCAGTTTGATTTTTCGGTGTAATACCCTGAGATACCATAAATATCCTAATTTTAGGCCCTAAAGAAATTTCAGTGAGAATGTATAAATTTACTAGCAAAATCTATTACTAGAGTTTTAAATGTTTATTAAATTTATGTTTTTAGTGATATGTAATTAATTTAGTTTAATTATGATATGTAATTAATTTATATGCTTATGCCAGAAAATATAGTATAAATGAGTATGTAAATGTAAATAGGCATGTAATAAGTATAAATGTATATGTATATATACATGAAAATAAATAGGTATATGTATAAATGTATGCGTATGTATATATGTGAAGGACCATCACGAGGATACTTAGCATGCAACGGAAGCGTTTTAAAAAAAAAACTTTCCTCGTATTGATTAGAATCTAGGAAACTTACTTTTCCTTCGGATCACCGGACGGAATGAAGCGACACGAGGAGGAGGGGCGGGAGCTTCTTCGTGTGGTGGAGATGACGGCTGTCCTGCAATCCTTCAGCTCATTCGCATCAGAACTTGAATGTTCTCTTGATCTTCCAAGGTATAACTCAAGAACTCGTGGCCTCTCTTTTGGTGAAGGAGAGTAAAAACCCTAGGTGAAAAACAACCAAGGAGAGAATATATATAGGGAGAACCCTAGGGTTAAAACCCTAGTGGGCCAAGTTCATTTAATTAATTTTCTAATTGGGTTAGCCCAATTAATTAATTAAAAAACCAATGAACTATTATTTTATTCTAGCCCAATTAATTATGGACCATTCTGAATAAAATAATTTTCTCTCAATGTAAATCACCCAACAAGCCAAATGTATTAAATAATACATGAGTTATATCGAGCTACCCCGGAGACCAAAAGACAAATTATTCATGGCTACTAAAATGACCAAAATACCCCTGCTACCCAGTAGCTATATTTTGTCATTCTAAGTGTTCCAACTATCACCATATGGTAACACTGACCCCACGAATAATTTTGCATGTGCAATGTCTTTGACCTACTAGTGTAATGATGAAAATACCCCTCTACGTAACACCCATCATTTAGAAAGGAATAATGTACTAACACCTCTCTAAATGATTTCTACCATCCTTAGATCACTAGTCCAATAATCCGTGACTACTCGAATGTACTTGCTTATCACTGGGAGCTACCCAGAAGCACACACTCTTAAGTCACGTTCCCAGGGCCCTGGATTATTTGATTATTCTTGGACAATCACAAGGGGGTGAATCACAGAAACTATCTTGTATTAGTCTGTCTTAGCTAATTAGAAACCATACTCCCAACTCACAAGGTTATTGATCTTTGATAGACCTCACCTACAATGAATCTAAGAATGTAGCTCTAGGTTCACTAGACCACCAACTAATACTCAAGTATTAGAGTACTCGTCCACGTAATAGTAGTGATAGACTAGCTCCATGATAATTAGTACTTTGTCATTAGCTTCTATCACAGGTCCACTCTACGCATTCCAAATGCGTTTGTACAATTAGAGTAAACAGACTGTTTACTGGCTAAGGCAAGCCATCATCCATTAGGATCTATTGCACAATGATCTTATCATGATTGAATGTCCAGTTCTATCAAAAGATCAAGAGTAATATTTTCTTGCTTATTAAGTACCCATGATTCATGCCTAACTGTGAAGAATGACCCATCACATGAATCACTTACTTAATAGCATGGACACTTTTCCAACAATTAAATGCAAATAATATATGTGCCATAAACTGACTAAAAGAAACATCATTACCATAAATTAAACAAAACGTGTCTTTAGGGCATACATTTCCAACAATATGTATGTCATAAAGGTATATATATGTATATATGTATATATCCGTATATATATATATAAAAAAAAGGAAAAAGTCGTCGAAAATCTGGAGCAAGCGCATGGCCAAGCATGGTCGTGCCTGCAATTGGCCGATAAGGGGTAAGGGGAGCTTTAAATGCTCCCAAGGACATCAGTAATAGCTTCTAGGGCACGTGGGTGCTACGATGGGACGTTCCGCAATGGAGTTTTGGTTATAAATAGCCGAGGTCGAGCAAAAATTTTTCATCCGAGAGTTTTGCTTCATAAATCGGTCGATTGGGAGAGTGTTTTAGAGATTTGAGAGCAGGGTCTTGGTCTTTGACTCATGGGTAAACTTTCTGATCGTTTTGGTGGCCAACGGAGCAGCAATGAGGGAGAATCGAGCACTCACCGAAAAGTCGCAAGTCACCGAAACCGAGGCTTCAAACACAAAATCGAGGTATTTTTGCTATGTTTTTACAAATTTAAGGTTGTTATTGAGATTAGGGGGTCGAAATTTAGGGGATCAGAAGCTTCTTTCGAAGCTTTGGGACGCAGCAATGTTGCCGGCGGTAAGAAGGCCACCGGAGAAGACGACCTGAAGGCTGGGTCGGGCGCGTGGTCACACGCGCCCGCAAGTGAGGCGAAGGCGCGTGGCTCGCACGCGCCCACCAGAAAGAATTAAAAAAAAAGAAAATGAAATAAAATAGGAAAAAGTTTTGAAAAAATTTCAAAAATTTTCAGAAAGTCTGGAATATTGTTTATGTCTTATTTTTTGAAAAATGTTCTGGAAAATGTTAAATTAGCCATTTATTTAATTAGTTTTTCTATTATGGAAATAAGGAAAAATAGGAACTTAATTCAAAAAATTCCAAGAAAATTCTAGAATTCTAGGAATACTATTTAACAAATATTAGTAAAAAAAATGGATATTATGAAGGTCTGGATAATTATTATATAATTTTGAAGAAATAATTATTTATTTAGGTAATTTGGCTATTATGGAAATAAGGAAAAATATGAATTTAATTCGAAAAATTCAAAGAAAATTCTAGAATACTAAAAATATTATTTAAGGAATATTAGTAAAGAGAAATTAGATTTTATGGAAGTCTAGATAATTATTATGTAATTTTGAAGAGATAAGACTTAGAAATAAAAGAAAATTTGAAGAAATGTTGAAAAAATAGTAAAATGATATTCTAAAAATAAGTTTAATGTTTTAGGAGTCCTTGAGGTAGAGGAGATTAAGAAATAGCCGCCCGACACAATTTTCGAGGCCGACACGTCTTTTGAGACAACTTAGCTGTAAGTGTACCGTTTCGAACTTAGTACAGTTATAAATGTTATCTTCGAGAATGCTTACATCATATTGACATACTATGATATGTATCCAACACATAGACTGCATCCATGACATAATTATGAAATGCATAAATTCACGTTGATATCATTGATCACATGCATATAAGGTCGTAGGGAGTACGAACTGGCACCGCTATCTTACTAAGGGTGCATCATACACCCTGCCTTTGATAGAGGTGGCCGCTAAAATAGTAGGTGGCATGAGGGTGCAGTTGACACTTACGAGGTAAGACATTGCATACACACATGACATAGCATTATGTACCCTTACTTAGATGGTTCATCATCTAACTTGGGTTCGTCCCTGGAACATTTAACGTTCCAGTTAGGACTTGCAGTGATGATACCGAGATTGGAGATGTGTAGTGATGCGAGACATCAGGGAATGAGGAAATGTGCCATGTTATGATGTAATATGAATAGTTTAAAAATTATGTACAATTGTTTTATTTTCAAAACCTTATGTAATAACTTTGTGATAAATACTATGTTCAGTTATTCATGTATATATTGTCATGAGCAGGTTGGATTCAGCTTCCGCTTTGTATTTATGTTCTAGTGTAAACATCTCGTCTAGTACTAGATAAGGTCTTAGGGAATTTCGGGAATAATGTAACTAAAAAAAAAAAAGACCAAATTCCCTAAGACATAATATGCCCTATTAAGGTGGGCTGTTACATTCGGTGTGCTGACACCAGAGAAGATGACTAGAGGTAATTTTTATTATTTTTAAATACTAAAAATAAATAAAAATAGAGTAAAATTAGCTATCTATTTTGAATTTTGGAAAAAATTATGACTATGAAAATAGAGAAAAATAAAGCAAAAAATAAGAAAAAGTCTGAAAAAATTAGATTATTGATTTTTCATTGGAAATGACTGGCTAGGAAGTGATTTGGCCAATAATCTTGATGATTTGCGTTATTTTCGAGGTTGGCACGCAAACTGAGGTGATACTCGCTTTTCGAGGTATTCCAAACTTTGTGCTAGGGTGAGTGATTTTATCTTGAGAACCTATATATGACATGTTTACTTCATTATGCATGATATTTTTTGAAGTTACGATCATTTTATCATATTACATGGAAAGATGTGATTTTTGCATGGCACGATATTATTGGCATATTGATACTCATGCATGGGGTGGGGATGTCTCCCTAAGAGTATAGTCATAATTCCCCAAGGGCAATGATGGAATAACATTAGGATTATCTTGTAGAGGTTCGAGATTCTGCCTAGGGTTCCGTGCCAGGCTGGTAAGTCAGGGAAGTTACACTAGGCCAAATGATTGTTTATGTTATTGCATCATGTATTCATGTATTATGTTTTTAAACCATCACTCGAAGATTCATCTTCTAATTGGGTTATACCACTGGAACATTCAAACGTTCCAGTTAGGATTTGCAGCTATGGCAAGGGGATGATTTATGACGCGATCGATGGGTTCGGTGAGTTGTTCTGGTATATACTTATTCGTGAGGATTCAAGATATGTTTTTAGTTATGGTTAGAAGATTATATTATATTGAAGATAATGTATAATTGTTAGGATTTAATGTATTTTTGAGGAATCGTCAGATTGTATCTAAGGTGTCCAGTTGTTATCTCTTGATGATAAGTCTCCATGTATTTAAGTATTTGATGATACAATGGTGTATGTTTTTATGTTATGATTAAAGTAAATTTGATTATGTACCATATCGGGTTTCAATTTTAAGCTTCCACATTTGTGATGATTACCTATCTTAGTTTATTGATTCTTATTTTAGTATGCTGAGAAGGTAAAATGGGATTATCGGGAAATTATTTATATAAAAAAAAATTCTTGAAATTCCTAAGTTATTTAACGCTCAGAAAAGCGGGGTTTTACAGTTTGTATCAGAGCTTAACCCTATTTAAAGATTTTGGGAGGTTTAGGAGAAAATAGACTAATGGTTCGTAAGAAAACCCTACTTAGAAATTGGGGATTGTCAGTTGAAGTCTTAAAGATTATTGGATTTAAGTGTGGTGTAGTGAAAGTTCATGTCTAGGAAAGTTCTGGCTAAGGAAAGACTTGGTATTTAAGTGTGTCCATTTGTGATCCACCTCTCTTTCCTAGGAAGTTACCTGGTGTACTATTCACGAACTGATACTATTCCACTATACGACTACTATTCTTGGTGAATAGTGGAAGACTGATGGAAGGTAATACTAGTAGAATGATCTAGCTATTGAAGTTAGGATCCGATGATATGATTCGGGTATAAGGTTGACTTGGTAACCACGATTATGGATCCGAGAGATTCAGAGACTGTTGATTTAAGGTCGTTAGTCAAATTCCTTATAATGAAAGATATAATAACTATGGTTATCGAAGATAATTGAATCACGGATAATTAGTCTGATGTGACAGGACCTAGCTGATGAGTTAGGAGCGATGATAAGGATTTTTGAAGATTATTTAGTATCTCAAAAATAAGATATGTAAATCAGGGATCTAACGGATTTGAGGTCGAAGATGGCCAAGCGACGGCGCGTGAGTTGCGACGATAGTGGTGCAACTAATGTGACTCGCATAGACGGGATAAGGGAACCCTAGTAACATAACTGCACTAGTAGTTCGGTGTTCGCAGTGACAGATTTGGATCTAGGGACCCGCGAGTAGAGGGCTGATGGATGGCTTGTGGCAAGGTACGGGTCTCCCACTCAAAAGTATTCCGAAATCATTACCCATTCCTAACTCATATCTCACATGGACAACCAGTCATCCTAGTGTAACTTCCCTGGCCATACGACCCAGCACAGAAACCTAAGCGGCTATCCTGTCATACACACCAACACAAGATACCTCTATACATTATTCTGGCAACACCCTTAGAGAATTACAGCTACACTTATATCCAAACAACATACCAGGCTGACATCCTATATGAACAATACAAAACGCACGATAATGCCACATATCACAACTCAATGCATCACATAAACAACATTTTATAAACACCATTAATTGCATAAATTATAATGCATATGTATAAAGCGTTTTGGGACGAACCTCCCACATGAAACCAACTGTCACCGATTACTATTCGCATGCAACAAAACTATTTTGCATGTAATCATAACACATTTAGGTAGAATAAATACCAAGTTTTTAGGGTAGGAACACTCATCTCAAATGTATTCAGAATGCCTTGATTCTTGTGCACAACTTTGATTTGCGTGCCAAAACTCAAACACCCGTACTTATACTCAACCTCGAGCCACAATACTCCCTAAACACCATATTTATTTAAAGGAGCATCAAAATCCATTTTTCCTTAATTTTTCATAATTTTCTCTATTTTTCTCCTAGTTTTCACCTCGATAATTCTAAAATAATTATCTCCTCAAACATTTTCTCAAAGTTTTCAACATGATAAATCCTAAAATAATTTTAGAAAAATATTAAAATCAATTTCAAAAAATACTACTGGCCCACGCGCCCTTACGCGCCAAGTGCGTGTTTGCGAGTGAAGTGTGGCGTGAGTAGCTCACGTGCCGATCTTCTTCCTTGTTTTCGGCTACCGGTGACTGCTTCGATGCTCGATCTGATCGCACCCCCTTGAAGCTCTCCCTCAGTCAATCCCAATGGCACCTTTGGTTGCCCGAAAGCTCATTGGAAAAGGACTCAAATGGCTGGTTGCAAGCTCGGCCCCCGACATCTGCCTTGCGTTTTTTGGCCAAGCTTGAAACAGCTTCAAACTTGCTCCAAAATGCACCAAAATCTCCCAAATTTATGCTTGATACTTTAAGAATAAAAGCCCTCTATCCCGTCCCTTTAAATCATTCTCAAATGTGAGTAATTTGTGTGTTAATTCTCGAGTAAAACCCTTGCTGTTTATAGGCGAAATCTGGCCATTCTTCATCCAATTAGAGGCCAAGGCTTGACCCCCCAAGCTTCCCCATGCTGTGTACGACCTCCCTCGAGCTTTCGTCCGCTGTCCCATCGTCGGAAACGACGACAAGAAAGTTGGCCACTGGTTTTGCATGTTTCACACCTAATTTTGGTTTATTACACTTCAGCCCCCAACTAATTTCCAATCTCAATTTGCCCCTTTCCTTGAAGCCCCTAATCTTTCCAATAACACCATTGAGGCCCATAAGTTTTGTACTCTTCGTTTCATTCTCGAAATTTTTGAAAAAGTTATCCTTTTGACCTCTCTTAGACAAAATTAGTAAATTACACTTAGGCCTGATTGATTGATTTGACCCTAAGTCCTTTTGTTTCAACCCGAAATCGCTTGAGGGCTGTTCTATATATAAAATCTAAGTCCTTAAAGTACTTTGTTGACTTTCCAGAATTCTCCTACGTCGATTCGGTTCTTCAGCCTGATCTATAGCTATACCGAGAACCGTTCCCGATCCAATTTCTTTTGACACCTAAAATCATGCCTCAATCACTCGTCGATACTATATTATTTTTCTTAAACATCTAGGGTCTGGGGCACTCCCTGCGGTCAATTAGATCACTCAGAACTATGATAGTGTACCCTATAGCCCTACTTTTTTGAAAATTTCACTTATACCCTTTCGTAAAATTTCGTTTATAACCTCAAGAATTTCTCGAGTATTACACCTGAACCATAAGATCACCCTATCATTGGAACAAAATGGGTCTTTAGAAACAAGCTTGATGAGAGTGGTAATATCATTAGAAATAAGACAAGATTTGTTGTTCAAGGATATAGTCAAGAAGAAGACATTGATGAAACCTATGCTCCGGTAGCAAGATTGGAAGCTATAAGAATCCTATTATTTTTCTCATGCTACAAGAACTTCACTTTATATCAAATGGATGTTAAAATTGTATTCTTAAATGGTTTCATTTCGGAGCAAATGTTTGTAAAACAACCACCCGGTTTTAAAGATCCAAAATATCTGAATCATGTATATAAGCTAGATCGTCCGAGCCCAATCTCGGGCCTCTTCTTAGGCCCAATCTTGGCCCTTTTCTTAAGCCCAATCTCGGCCCTCTCCTTAGGCCCAATTTGGTCCTTCCTTTAGACCCAGCCTTGGCTTAGCGCCAGCCTACCAATGCATTATTGCAACTCCTACTAGATATCCGCGCGGCCATCTCAGATCCTGTCCTCATTAATGGAGGATCCCATCCACATTAATGAGGGTCCCGTCGCCACCATGCTACCACCTAAGAACCTCCACCAGTGCCGAATAGCCAATCCCATCACCTGCAAATGCACGACGCATGCATGTAGGAGGACATCTCATCCTCCTATATCAACCAGCTCTCTTCAAAGCCAAGGTATGTTCTAACCTTCGACTTACTGATATACTGTCTCTCCTTATTCTCTTACTCACTTGAGCATGAGAGTGCTTGCAGGTGCCAGCCGCCCCCTGTACGGACCCATTGCCAGAGCTTGTGCCTCGCCTCCGATCATTCTGTTTTAGTAAAAAAGGAACATCTGGCGCCTACCATGGGGCTTAATAAAACTTACCTACCCCATAAGTTCACTAGAGCCTTTCGAACTAACCCCCTCGTTGCCACACCATGTCACAAATTGGAAATGCCTATACCCAAGGGTCAAGTGAAGACTGCCACCACCTAACTACCCGTACCCATTCCCACATTCATCTACCTCCAGCTGATTGGATAACCGAGGTCATTGGCAACATTTCTGGAGATTTTACCAATGGAGTGCCAAGCTTGGCACAAGATCAATACCCTTATGTGGTCATGACAATAGATGATACTAAGAAGAAACCAAGAAAAATAGCCTGACACCCTGCGATTTGCTTCACAGATAAAAACCTTGAAGGAGTTGATCTGCACCCCGATGATCCCATGGTAATTTTTGTCGTCGTCAGATTTTTTGATAAAAACGGTTTTGGTAGACCAAGGTAGCTCAGTCGACTTGTTGTACCTATCTACCTTAAGAAGGATGGGCATTTTCGAGCGAATGTTAAGACCATTTAATGAAAACTTGATTGGCTTCTCGATAGAGCAGGTAGGGGTCAAGGGTTACATCGACCTGTCGACCTCATTCAAGATAGCCCCGTTGGTCAAGGCCATCACTATCTGATACCTGGTGGTGGATTGCCAGGCGCCATACAACGCGCTCTTAGGTTGACCATCCCTTAACGTTTTGGGCGCAATAGTATCCACCTCCCATCTAGCCATGAAATTCCCGGTATCAAACACCGAGGTCGAGGTCGTCCACGCTGACCAAAAAGAGGCCCGACAGTGCTACCACAACAGCCTTAAAACCTAGGGCCCCAAGCCTAGTAAGGATAAGAAGAGAGGTGAAGCCTCTGGTAGCAACCAAGCAGTGGACGTCGACAGCCAGAGCCTGCAACACCTTGTACACATGGCCGAACTAGACTCGCGAAGTGAGCTCTCGGACAGGCATCCCCTAACCCACGGAGGAGCTCCATCTCGTAAGCTTGGGCCCTCGCGTGGAACAAGTCATCTGCATAGGCTCTACGTTATCAAGTGAGCTAAAGGAGAGGCTTATCAACCTACTCCGACAGAACGCCGACCTCTTTGCTTGGACCCCCATTGACATGTCGGGGATAGATCCACTTATCATCTGCCACAAGATGGCACTGGATCCGGAGGCCAGACCGGTCGCCTAGAGAAAGAGAAGACTAGGAGAAGAAAGATGACATGCAGTCGTCGAGGAAACAACCGAACTCGTAAAGGTCAGATTCATCAGAGAGGTTCCATACACAACATGGCTTGCCAACGTTGTCATGGTAAACAAATCCTCAGACCTAAACAGAGCATACCCAAATGATTCATGCCCATAGCCTAACATCGATCGCCTTGTGGATGCGGCCTCCGTGTACAGGTACTTGAGTTTCATGGACACTTACTCAGGTTACAATTAGATCTGGATGCACCCCGAAGATGAAGAAAAAAGAGCATTCATCAAGAAAAATGCCAACTTTTATTATCGGGTCATACCATTCAGGCTAAAGAATGTAGGCGCGACATACCAGCAGCTGATGAATAAAGTATTTGCCAAACAGATCGGCCGAAACATCGAAGTCTATGTAGACAACATGGTGGCCAAGACTTCAGAAAAACAGGACCACTGCTCGGACCTAACCGAAATCTTCATGTAACTTCGATAGCACAACATGAGGCTTAACCGCGACAAGTGCACCTTTGGGGTACAAGTCGGTAAGTTTCTCGGATTCATGTTAACCAGCCGAGGAATTGAAGCCAACCCTGACAAATGCGAAGCCATCCTCGCAATGCCTAACCGGCCAGCCTCAAGGAGGTTGAGCAGCTAACAGGTTGACTAACAGCTTTGTCCCGCTTCCTCCCAATGTCAGTCGATCGAGAAAAGCCATTTTTCCAATGCCTAAAGAAGTCAGTCGAGTTCCAGTGGATAAAAGAACGCGAAACCTCCTTTCAGGAATTAAAGGCTTTCCTAGAAACACCCCATCCTTTTAAGGCCAGAGCCTAGAGAACTTTCACTCTATCTCTCTATCATTGCTAATGCCCTCAGTGTAGTACTAGTTAGGGAGGAAGGCAAAGCGCATCAGCTGGTATACTTCATCAGCAAAACCTTTCAAGGAGCTGAGTTATGCTACCAAAAGATCGAGAAGCTAGGGCTAGCACTAGTGACGGCGGCCCAAAAGCTCAGGCCGTATTTCCAAGTCATCAGGTCATGGTTCAGATTGATTAGCCGATCCGGTAAATCCTCCAGAAATCGAAGCTCTTAGGAAGAATGATCGCATGGTTAGTCGAGCTCTCCGAATTCAGCATACAATACCAACCACGCAAGCACATCAAATCCCAGGTACTCTCCGATTTCTGTGTTGAACTCTCTCATCCTGACCAAAACCTAAAGCCCAACCCTTGGATATTGTTCGTCGATGGAGCCTTTAACATAAAAAGAAGCAGGGTTGGGGTCATTCTAGAAGGACCTAGTGGGCTGGTACTTGAATAGTCACTTCGCTTCAACTTCAAGGCAACTAACAACCAAGCCGAATATGAGGCCCTTATAGCTAGGTTAAACTTGGCAAAGGAAACCGGAGCATCCGAACTGGTCGCTAAGAGCAACTCCCAGTTGGTAACCAACTAGGTCAAGGGCGAATTCCAGATGAATGAGCCACAGCTTGGCTGTAACACCCTGCCTTCCAAGGCATTAGAATATGTTAGGATTTTTTTTTTATTTACATCAAGCATAAACTGGCAATAAATCCTCAACATAACCTTTATTTAATAACACTCCCAAATATAACAAAGGAATGATACATTTATTTTACATGAGCGGAAGCTAGATCAGAACCTCGAAAACATAACTTATGTGGGTACATACATACTGTTCACCCAACATAGCATTACAGACAACATAAAACTCTAAACGATACATCCGAATAAAATAGAGTATTCTAGTCCCACATGGGACCCTCAAAATTTCCACCACGATCATGCCTCGACCACTTCTTTGCCCTTCCGGCTGCTTGCCTCACGTGGAACGTGGAATATTCCAGAGACACAGTCCAATATTAGAAGATGAAATCTTCTAAGTGAGGGTTAGATAAACATGAATGAATTATGCATGATGCATGGACATTTACAAATATATACCCATAATGTAACTTCCCAGGCCTCCCCAGCCCGGCTAGGAATCCTAGGCAAATCCCGAACCTTTGCGGGATAGGCCTAACGTTATTCCCTCAACGCCCTAGGGGAATTACGGCTACACTCTGAGGGTATCATCCCAACCCCATGCACAAGTTCAATATGACAAATAAATTTCGTGTTGTGCATATATCACGTTTTTCTATGCAACAATATATGAATGAAAATGATCATAACTTAAGAAAATATCATGCATGGAAAGGAAATCATATCATATACGGGCTATAAGGACAAAAGCACTCACCTTTTGTAGATATCGGTCACCTCGAAAAACGTGAAATTGGCCTCAATTTGCGTGTCAATCTCGAATTTCGCACCAAAAGACTCACCTCACTTCCCAAAGCACCCTAGGTAAGATATTTATTTAAATCATCAATAAAACCTATTTTTCCTCAATTTTCTTGCCTTTTTCTCTATTTTTCTTTTATTTTTCCTCACTAATATTCCAAAATAAATACCTACACTTAATTTTTTTCAAATATTTTTACATAAGAAATTCTAAAATAATTTTCCAAGATATTTAAAAAAAATTTCACGAAAAACTAAGCTCGCACGCGCCCACACACGCTGGCGCGTGATAGGTCGAGTGAGACTGGCGCGTGGAGCCCACGCGCCGGTCGTCTTCTCCGGCGACGGTCATGCCGGAAAAATGAAAAAGTTATGTCATTCGAAAGCCCATCAAGAATCGATCCTAGGGGTACCTGTTTGGGCTCCAAAGAAGGTCGGAAAGAGCTCGAACGAAGGCCTTGAAGTCTCGGCCAGGCGGACCGCTTAGGTTTCCGACGAGGCTTCGATTCGCCTTCGTTTCTGCTCCGTTGCTCACGAAATGCTCCAGATATGGCCTTCAAGCTATGGGCAACAAAAGCCCTCTATTATTTCCTCTCAATTTGTTCGAAAAATGCATCAATTTGAAGCTCCAAGTTTGAAAACTTTCGGCCTCAAATGGTTCTATTTATAAGCGATGGGGAACCCTGATATGCATTCGGCTGCCTTGCCCAACACCCTAAACACTTGCCCCTCCCCTGGATCGATCTCGATCTGGTCTCAATCAACCAAAAGATCGAGTTGCAGGTCGCGACATCGCGACCTGCAATCTGGTCAGATTTTGTTTCAAAAATCCGACCACCTCGTGGCCTAACGACGGCACTCGAGTGGTCGTTGGTCTTCCCCGACCACCCCTCATGAATTCCCAGTGCTCAATTCGTTCGGTCGGCGACCGTGCGTGGGCTGGTCGGAATCCATGGCTATGGATTTTCCCTTTTTTTGCATTTTCGCCCCATCAGTTTTGGTTTTCACGATTTAGCCCATTTTCTCACAACCCCTAGACTTTCCTTAATTGCCATTAGGTCCCTTAAGTTCTGTTCTTTCAACTTCATCTTTGCAACTTTTTCAAAAATTGACATTTTGACCCCCCTCGAGCAATTTTGAAAAATTACACTTTGGCCCGTTTCTTCGTTTTAGCTTTAAATCTACTTGTTTCTTCCTGAAACTTCCGAAGGCTTGTTCTATTCGATAAACCGAAGCTTTCCTTAGCTTCCGTTATGATTTCGGGAGTCTCCTATGAGGATTCAGTTTTACACCTAAACGGCAGCTGTATTTTAGCTGTACCGAAAACCGTTCCTGATTCCATTTCTTTCGGTCCTAAAAATCACGTCTCGATATGCTCGTTAAAGGCGTCCCTATTTTCTTAATTATTTAAGCTTTAAGGTACTTCCTTCGACTGATTCGGTAAATTTTTTGAGCTTTTATGATACTGAATTTCCCCGAATTTCCGATTTTCCTTTAAAATAATAACCCAAAGTTCTTGGGTATTATATTCTCCCCTCCTTAAAGAAATTTCGTCCTCGAAATTCGCACTCTTACCTACTAAGACATCAATATTGGACTAACAATCTCGTAAAAATAACAACTTTTATCTCTTAGTCGAGCATTATCATTAATATGTTTCTAAACACATCATTTTCATTTCTAACATAAGTAAGGTCTATCGGGTATATTGGGCTTTTGAACAGAATATCCCGTTGTAGCTCTTTACCGTCGGCCGCATACATAAAAAATAGCCAATAATATCACAAGTACAAACGTAATATTCACAATCATCTCTTTATTTCACAATATTTTTAATAACCTTACATAGAAAATTACAAACATTTGCTACATTCATTCTATTTCCTCGAACAACAGGGGATATTTTTCCCTAATCGTATCCTCGAGCTCCCACGTAGCTTCTTCCTTAGTGCGATTTCTCCATTGGATCTTTACCAGTGGTATGACTTTATTCCTCAAGATTTGGTCACGCCGATCTAAGATTCGCTCGGGCGACTCTGGATAGGTCAAATCGTCTCTTAGCTCAATTGCTTCCACCCGAATTTCTTGGGTCGGGTCTTGAATATGCCTCCGAAGCTGAGACACATGGAAGACATCATGGATGTTGGACAGGCTAATAGGAAGTTCTAGACGATAAGCCAACGGTCCAACTCGTTCTTTAACAAGATAAGGTCCAATAAATCGAGGTCTCAATTTACCTTTCTTCTTTGCCCGAGTTGCTAAGTGTTGAGGCGATACTTTTAGGTATACAAGATCTCCTTTCTTGAATTCCAAATCTCGCCTCCTTTTGTCCGCATAAGACTTTTGACGACTCTGTGCGGCTCGGATTCTCTCTTGGATCTTTCGAATCTTTTCTGTAGTCTGTTGAACCAACTCTGGTCCAAATATTTGCCTCTCCCCTACCTCAGTCCAACAGATAGGTGATCGACATTTTCTTCTATATAAAGCCTCATAGGGTGCCATTCCTATACTGCTATGGTAGCTGTTATTATAAGCAAACTCTACTAAGGGTATATGCTCTTCCCAGTTACCCTCAAAATCTAAGGCACATGACCTCAGCGTATCCTCTAACGTTTGAATGGTCCTTTCAGACTGTCCATCGGTCTGCGGATGATAAGCCGTACTAAGGTTCAATTGCGTTCCCATGCACTCTTGCAAGCTTCCCCAAAATCTTGAGGTAAACCTCGGATCTCGATCGGAGACTATGCTTACTGGTGTGCCATGAAGCCTAATTATTTCACTAATATACTGCTCCGCAAATTTTCGTACCGGCCTATCCATCCTTGTAGGCAAGAAGTGGGCTGACTTCGTTAGCCTATCTACAATGACCCAAATTGCATCATTGCCTTTCTGACCCTTGGGAAACCCTGTCACAAAATCCATCGTGATGTGCTCCCATTTCCACTCTGGAATATCTAAGGGTCTCAGAAGTCCAGCTGGTCTCTGGTGCTCAATCTTAACCCTCTGGCACGTATCACATTGTGCTACCTTCCTTGCCACACTTGTCTTCATTCTCGGCCACCAATAGACCTCTCGGAGATCTCTATACATTTTTGTAGCTCCTGGGTGTACTGTATATCGAGTTCTGTGGGCTTCGTTCAAAATTCTTAGCCTCAAATCCTTTGAGTTTGGCACGTAAATCCTTCCCCGAAACCTCAGTATGCCATCATGCATTTCAAAATCAGATCTCTTAGGCTGGCCATGCTCGTCCACCCATAGACATAACCGTTTGTCATCCACATATGCCTCTTGTATTTCATTCATTAAATCTAGTTGAACTACCATGCCAGGGATAAGGACAGACGATCCCTTGGGCACTACACTCACCGTCAGATGGCTAAAAGCCTCTAACATTTGCCACTCACAAGCCATCATTCTGGCCATAGAGATAGGCACATTCCTACTCAGTGCGTCAGCCACCACATTGGCACGCCTTGGGTGATATCGTATGGTGCAGTCGTAGTCCTTTAGAAAGTCCATCGACCGTCGCTGCCTAAGGTTCAACTCCTTTTGCGAAAACACGTACTGTAGGCTCTTGTGGTCTGTGAACACCTCAAAGGTTTCACCATATAAATAATGTCTCCATAGCTTCAGAGCATATATCACGGCCGCCAATTCCAGATCATGAGTCTGGTAATTTACTTCATGCCTCCTCAACTGTCGTGATCCATACGCGATCACTCTATCGTGTTGCATTAACACACAACCCAAACCTATCTTAGAGGCATCCGTATACACAACGAACCCTCCAGGCCCACCCGACGTTGCTAAAACAGGTGCTGTGGTTAATCTGTCTTTAAGTTCTTGGAAACTTTCCTCACACTTAGCAGTCCATTCAAACTTAACATCTTTTTGAATGAGCTTTGTCATTGACGCAGCTATCTTTGAAAATCCCTCCACGAATCTTTGATAGTAGCCTGCCAATCCTAAGAAGCTTCGTACCTCAGTCACATTTGTTGGCTGCTTCGATCACTGAACAGCCTCAATTTTTGTCGGATCTACCGAGATTCCTTCCTCAGAGATTACATGTCCAAGAAACGCAACTTGAGGTAGCCAGAACTCGCACTTCGAGAACTTGGCGTACAATTGATGTTTCTTGAGAGTTCCTAGCACCAACCTTAAGTGTTCTTCATGATCGCTCTCATTTGAGGAATATATCAATGTATCGTCTATGAAAACAATCACAAACTGATCTAAATAAGGTCGGAACACCCTATTCATGAGATCCATAAATGCCGCTGGAGCATTCGTTAATCCAAATGGCATCACGAAATACTCAAAATGACCATACCTTGACCGAAAGGCTGTTTTCGAAATATCTTCCGGCTTAATCCTCAACTGGTAGTATCCAGACCTTAAGTCAATCTTTGAAAATATTTTCGCTCCTTTCAATTGATCGAACAACTCATCGATCCTTGGAAGTGGATACTTATTCTTTATCGTGACCTTGTTCAACTGGCGATAGTCAGTACACATTCTTAAACTTCCATCCTTCTTCTTTACGAATAGCACAGGCGCACCCCACGGCGACGTGCTTGGTCTAATGAATCCTTTATCGGTCAGTTCTTGCAGCTGACTCCTTAACTCTCTCATTTCTGCCGGAGCCATTCGATATGGAGGAATCGATATCTGTTTGGTTCCCGGCACTAGTTCAGTTGAGAACTCAATCTCCTGAGGTGGCGGTGGTCCTGGTAGGTCTTCCGGAAACACATCTTCATAGTCTCGTACTATCCGCACCTCCTTGATTTTTGGTACTTCTTTTTCTTCCAAACGAGCGTAGGCTATACATCCTTGAGCTCCTTGATTTATCAACTTCTCTGCCTTACTGGCTGAAACTATGTTTCCATTTTTGGGGTCACCTTGTCCTCGAAATTTGACCCATTCCCCTTCGGGTTTTTTTATGGTCATTACCTTTCTTCGACAATCTATATGGGCATCATATCTGGACAAGAAATCCATTCCTAGGATTACGTCGAAATCGTATACCTCTAGCAAAATTAGATTGACTTGAAATTGAGCATTACTTAAACTAATTTCGCATTCTTCTACCACTTTAGAGGATCTTTCACTCTTACCCATGGGCGTCGAAATTATCATCGGAGATTCCATAGGTTTAGTCTCTACCCCCAAACTCCCAGCCAAAGCATAAGACATAAATGAATGCGTCGACCCAGGGTCTATCAATGCATGAACAGGGGTATCCAATATGAAGAGCGTACCTTGGACAACTGTCGAATTGGTCCCCACATCTTCCTTGGTAAGGTTGTAGACACGTCCCTGACGAGTCCCACGAACCTCTTCTACCTTTTCTGCTGGTCCAGCAGCTTGTCCAAGTCTTAGCCTTTTCGGGCAGTTACTCGAGTAGTGCCCAGGTTGATTACACTGAAAACACACTATCCTTGACAGATCTTTCGTTTGTGTTGGAGGCATCTCCTTTCTTTTGCGGCAATCCCTGCTGATATGCCCTTGCTTTCCACAGGAGTAGCAGATAGATGTTCCTGCTAAGCACTTTCTCCCTGGATGGTTCTTTTTGCACTTGAAACAAGGCTTGCCACTTTGGAAAATTTTTTTTCCCGTTTTCTACTCTGGATCCATTTTTGCCTCCCTAGATCTAATCTGCTTTACCTGCAGAAGGTTTCTCTCTGTTGTTAAAGCTTTACTCAAAGCTTCTTCGTATGATTCAATTGACCAGGTTCTCAGAGCCTGCAACAAATCCACTTTGAGTCCCGACATGAACTTCTGTGCCTTCTGCCATTCGTCGGCATCGTACATCGGCATATACTTAATGAGCTGATTAAACTTAGTGTCGTATTGAGCTACCGACATTTCTTCAGTTTGCTTCAGATTTGCAAACTCCCAGCTCTTTTCTTGCCTCCAGCTAAGAGGGAAATATTTATCATTGAAGGCTTTCTTAAAGACCTCCCAGACTGACGTTGGGGTCTCATCAGTTTCGGATCCATATCTCGAGCGGGCCCTTTGCAATGCTCGCTCTGCAGTCTGCCACCATTTTCCAGCTTCTTCTTCTAGCATGAAAGTGGCGCAGTTTAACTTGTCCTCATCATTAAACTGGAGATGTCGAAACAACTTTTCCGTCTGCTCCAACCAATACTCAGCCATACTGGGGTCATCATTGGTTTTCCCCTTAAATATTGGTGGTCGTTGTCGTCTGTATTGTTCCAACACATTCTCGGTAGGTCTGGCTGGTTCTCTTCTCGTCGTGTGGGTCAAGAGGTTCTCTATAACCCTCTCGATCCGATCCAAACGTCCTTCAGGAATTGTTGACTCCGTCACTGGCTCATCTGTCCTGATGCTACTACTGTAGCAGCGATTACCACTACTTCTTACGTCTTCTATTCCCCGATTGGGGCTGACAAGAGTCATATTTCTTTGTTGTCTCGTTGTTACCATCTGAAAAGGCAAGACAAGACAAAATCTCATTCCACGAGAATTTCTTTCAACATGAAACTTCTTTTATATATATAACATGATATATAACATCGTTTTATGAAAAACATAAAGCACACATCTAAAACATCAGTAAGCGAAGAAAATCGTCCACGATTCTTTTTATGGGTTGGCTGGCTTCCAGACCCAAACATCATCGCTTATCGTATCGTCCTCAGACTCGACCTCGGGTCCTTCAAGGTCATCATGCTCAGTCACTCCTTCCTCTTCGTCATCGTTCGAGCTAAGGTAGCCGGCGCCCATCATATCGGCTGCCACCATGTCTTCCCAATCTCCTTCGAACTCGGATGTTTCATTTTCCTCTGGATCTTCATCTCCCTCCAGTTCACCTTCATCTTCGAGCATGTTGAGGGCTTGGTCACGGAACTACTGACAGTAGAAGAACAAAGATGCATAGTTGCCTTGGAGGTAAAGTCCTTCGGCCAGGTCTCTCCATACACCTTCCATATGATTTATCAGAAAATTGACTTGGGCGGTCATTAGGGTTTGCTGAACAAAACTGCTTGGCGGCACATCCCTTAAAATTCCTTCAAGGAGGTCCAAGTGTCCAAAGACATCTACCACTATTGCCTCGTTATCTGCCCAACGGCTCATCCAATGCGTTACCCAGAACTATTCAAGATAATCGTTTTCCATGCTGCATTAAGAAACTAGTTAGATTTTCTACTATTCACCGAGAACAGTAGCCATTCAGTGTTTTGTACAGGAATAGTGCACCAGGTAAGTTTCCAGGACAGAGTGGTGGGTCACAATGGACACACTTAAGTACCAAATTTTTCCTTAGCCAGAACTAGCCTAGACATGCACATCCCAGTACATCACACTTAAGTTATAATCTCTTGAGCTAGATTATCAATCTCCTAATCTATAGATAAGGATTTCTTAATCTAGGTTATCTAATCATCGAGTTTGTAAATTCCTAAAGATCTAACCTGATTCTCCAAATAAAACTTTGGCTCTGATACCAACTGTAACACCGCGCCTTCCAGGGCATTAGAATATGCTAGGATTTTTTTTTTATTTACATCAAGCATAAACTGGCAATAAATCCTCAACATAACCTTTATTTAATAACACTCCCAAATATAACAAATGAATGATACATTTATTTTACATGAGCGGAAGCTAGATCAGAACCTCGAAAACATAACTTATGTGGGTACATACATACTGTTCACCCAACATAGCATTACAGACAACATAAAAGTCTAAACGATACATCCGAATAAAATAGAGTATTCTAGTCCCACATGGGACCCTCAAAATTTCCACCACGATCATGCCTCGACCACTTCTTTGCCCTTCCGGCCGCTTGCCTCACTTGGAACGTGGAATATTCCAGGGACACAGTCCAATATTAGAAGATGAAATCTTCTAAGTGAGGGTTAGATAAACATGAATGAATTATGCATGATGCATGGACATTTACAAATATATACCCATAATGTAACTTCCCAGGTCTCCCCAGCCCGGTTAGGAATTCTAGGCAAATCCCGAACCTCTGCGGGATAGGCCTAACGTTATTCCCTCAACGCCCTAGGGGAATTACGGCTACACTCTGAGGGTATCATTCCAACCCCATGCATAAGTTCAATATGACAAATAAATTTCGTGTTGTGCATATATCACGTTTTTCCATGCAACAGTATATGAATGAAAATGATCATAACTTAAGAAAATATCATGCATGGAAAGGAAATCATATCATATATGGGCTATAAGGACAAAACCACTCACTTTTTGTAGATATCGGGTTACCTCGAAAAAAATGAAACTTGCCTTGATTTGCGTGCCAATCTCGAATTTCGCACCAAAAGACTCACCTCACTTCCCAAAGCACCCTAGGCAAGATATTTATTTAAATCATCAATAAAACCTATTTTTCCTCAATTTGCTTGCCTTTTTCTCTATTTTTATTTTATTTTTCCTCACTAATATTCCAAAATAAATACCTACACTTAATTTTTTTCAAATATTTTTATATAGAAAATTCTAAAATAATTTTCCAAGATATTTAAAAAAAATTTCACGAAAAACTAAGCTCGCACACGCCCACACGCGCTGGCGCGTGATAGAGCGAGTGAGACTAGCGCATGGGGCCCACGCGCCGGTCGTCTTCTCTAGCGACGGCCATGCCGGAAAAATGCAAAAGTTAAGCCATTCGAAAGCCCATCAAGAATCGATCCTAGGGGTACCTATTTGGGCTCCAAAGGAGGTCGGAAAACGCTCGAACGAAGGCCTTGAAGTCTCGGCCAGCGGACCGCCTAGGTTTCTGACGAGGCTTTGATTCGCCTTCGTTTCTGCTCCGTTGCTCACTAAATGCTCCAGATATGGCCTTGAAGCTATGGACAACAAAAGCCCTCTATTATTTCCTCTCAATTTGTTCAAAAAATACATCGATTTGAAGCTCCAAGTTTGAAAACTTTCGGCCTCAAATGGTTCTATTTATAGGCGATGGGGAACCCTGATATGCATTCGGCTACCTTGCCCAACACCCTAAACGCTTGCCCCTCTCCTGGATCGACCTCGATCTGGTCTCAATCCACCAAAAGATCGAGTTGCAGGTCGCGACATCGCGACCTGCAATCTGGTCGGATTTTGTTTAAAAAATCCGACCACCTCGTGGCCCAACGACGGCACTCGAGTGGTCGTTGGTCTTCCCCGACCACCCCTCGTGAATGCCCAGTGCTCAATTCGGCCGGTCGACGACCGTGCGTGGGCTGGTCAGAATCCATGGCTATGGATTTTCCTTTTTTTTGCATTTTCGCCCCATCAGTTTTGGTTTTCACGATTTGGCCCATTTTCTCACAACCCCTAGACTTTCCTTAATTGCCATTAGGTCCCTTAAGTTCTGTTCTTTCAACTTCATCTTTGCAACTTTTTCAAAAAATGACATTTTGACCCCTCTCGGGCAATTTTGAAAAATTATACTTTGGCTCGTTTCTTCGTTTTAGCTTTAAATCTACTTGTTTCTTCCTGAAACTTCCGAAGGGTTGTTCTATTCGACAAACCGAAGCTTCCCTTAGCTTTCGTTATGATTTTGGGAGTCTCCTACGAGGATTCGGTTTTACACGTAAACGACAGCTGTATTTTAGCTGTACCAAAAACCGTGCCTGATTCCATTTCTTTCGATCCTAAAAATCACGCCTCGATATGCTCGTTAAAGACGTCCCATTTCCTTAATTATTTAAGCTTTAAGGTACTCCCTTCGACTGATTCGGTAAATTTTTCGAGCTTTTCTGATACCGAATTTCCCCGAATTTCTGATTTTCCTTTAAAATAATAACCCAAAGTTCTTGGGTATTATATTGGCCGATACCTCCATAGGGTCAGAACCCTGGACGAGTCCTTCAACTATTTCCAAATTGAATATATCCCCAGTGAACAAAACGCACGAGCAGATCTGCTCTAAAAACTCGCCAGCACCAAGAAGCCCGAAAACAATCAATTGGTCAAACATGAGGCCTTGGATTTACCCATTGTTGATCTTTTTGACATACAAACAATAGAAACGGCACCCAAATAAGCCACGAAGCTCAAAAGAATGACTTGCTAGTTTACCGTACTTGGGAACCAGCTGTACCGAAAAGGTTACTCCATGCCACTTCTCAAATGTGTCAACCTCGACTAGTCTACCTGCATCATGATCGAGATACATGAAGGGGTATGTAGAGGCCACCTCGGCGGGCGGTCCCTGGCAGCGAAAATATTGAGAGCTGGATACAATTGGCTAACGATGAGGAACGACTGCCTGGCCTATGTGAACATTGTGACAAGTGCCAAAGGTTCACAAATGCGCATCATTCCCCGCCGGAAGAGCTCTACAACCTCGGTAGCCCTTGGTCGTTTTACAAATGGGGGATAGACATCCTTGGACCCTTTCCAATAACAGCAGGACAACTTAAGTATATGGTAGTAGAAATCGACCACTTCACAAAATGGATCGAGGCCAAGCCCTTGGCAATAATCACTGATGAAAGAATCTGAAAATATGTTTGGAAGAATATTATTTGCCGATATGGCCTCCCTGGGGTGCTAATCTTGAATAACGACACTCAATTCACTAACATCAAACTCCAAGACTTCTACTAAGAGCTTGGTATCCATCAAGTCTTTTCCTCAGTTGAGCACCCTCAGACCAACAACTAAGCTGAAGTCGCTAACAAGGTCATACTGGCAGGGCTAAAGAAGCGACTCGACGGCGCAAAAGGAGCCTGGCCAGACGAACTCTCCATGGTCTTGTGGTCATATCACACCACCGCTCAAACCTCGACTAGGGAAACCACTTTTCGACTCACTTATGGGTCAGAAGCTATGATCCCAATTGAGATTGAGGAACCTAGCCCCAGGCTACAGTACTTTTGGGAAGACACCAATAATGAAGAATAGCAAGCCGACCTCGACCTCGTCCAGGAAATCCGAGACAAGGCCCAAATTCGTGAACAAGCCACAAAAAAAAAAAAAAAATAGCTTAGAAATACAATAAAGTAGTTTGTCCTATACGATTTCAAGAAGGAGACTTAGTCCTAAGGAAGATTGAAGGACCAAGAAAACAACCCTCACAAGGGAAACTTCGTGCCAACTAGGAAGGCCTTTATCGAGTCACTAATAACCTCGGCGCGGGAGCTTATCACTTAGCCGAACTCTCAAGAAGGCCCTTGACTAGATCATGGAATGCAGCCAGCCTGCGGAAGTATTATAGTTGAACGACTATTTTCTTGTATCATTCAGATAAATATACTCCCATCTATCTTTGTCAAAATCTTCATATGGGCCAAGACCCAAAAGTTTCTTTTCTTATCGCAGGTCTCGAGTTACCTCGGTCTGCTGCCTTTGGCCTCGAGTTACCTCGATCTATCTACAACAAGGCTTTGTAACAAACAAGCCGCGGCGGACCTCGAGTTACCTCGGTCTACTACCTTTGGCCTCAAGTAGGGGTGTGCATTCGGTTATAATCGAACCGAACCGCCCGATTTTAACTAACCGAACCGAACCGACCTTAAGCATATAACCGAACCGCACCGAACCGAAAGTCTACACTAACCGAATTAACCGAAACCGAACTAACCGATTCTAAATTTGGGCTAACCGAACCGAAAACCAAACCGAAAACCTCCCCAAAAAATCAAACCGAACCTACACAAAAACCGATCTAACAAAAATCGAATGGCAAATAATTAACATTCATTCATTCAACCTTGATTACCAGCATCCAAGTAATTAACATTCATTCAGAATAAGACAGAAAATGAATGACAGAAAATGAAGATTGAATGACAGAAAATGAAGCAAAACTGGTGTTTTGAGAACGATTTAAAAACACAAATTCTACACCAAGAGGACTTAGAGGAGGACTAACCGATTGACATCAATTCCACCCATCAAAGGAACAAGAAATGTAGGGATCATCACAGCAAAAGATCAGTAGACGAAAACTTACCGAAGAGGACCGAAGAGGACGGGTGGTAAGTAGATCCAGCCTTTAGTAGATCTGGTCTTCATCTTCTTCTTCGCCATCGGCGACAGCCGCGACAAGCAGCGACGGATGGTGGAGGGAGAGAGAAGAGATGAAGACGAAGAGACCGGCCAGTGCCTAATCTACGAAGCATCGAATCGCCTTTGTCTTCGCCATCGCCATCGAAGAGCTTTCGCCATCGCCATCGAAGAGCTTTCGCCATCGCCTTCGTCTTCGCCATCGCCAGATCTGTGAAGACTCGAACTCGAAGAGAAGAGAAGAGAAGAAATCGACAACGAAGGTGTTTGGGTCTATCAACGATGGCGAGCTGAGGGTTAGCCGTCAATGATCTAGGGTTAGGGTTGATGCTTCAACTACGAGTGAGGGAGGGGCTGGCTGGGTGTTGGGTGGGGGAGAAATCGATGACGAAGGTGTTCGGCGGCTCCGACGGCGAGGGCGAGGTGGTCGTCTACGGGTGAGGTAGTTTCTCTCGACTCGGGTGGGCTATCGGTGGTATCGGGTGCGACGTGCGAGTGATGCGCAAGAATGCCAAGGAAGAAGAGGAATTGACAGAAATGGATGGGGTAGCACTGTAGCAGCGCGAATGGGTCGGTTTTCTTGCTCGAGTCGGTTCGGTTTTTCGGGCATAATTGCCCAAATAACCGAACCGAACCGAATACCCGACTTATTTGCCAAATAATAACCGAACCCGAACCGCCCACCACTAATAACCGAACCGAACCGACCAAATCGGTCGGTTCGGTTCGGTTTAATCGGTTAAACCGATGTTTTGCTCAGCCCTAGCCTCAAGTTACCTAGGCCTATCTACAAAAAAACTTTGTAACAAACAAGCCCCTGGCCCCGGTAGACCTCGAGTTACCTCTATCTGCTACCTTTGGTCTCGAGTTACCTTGGCCTATCTGTAACAAAGCCTTGTAACAAACAAGTCCCGACGGATCGCGAGTTATCTCGGTCTGCTGCCTTTGGCCTTGAGTTATCTCGGCCTATATACAACAAAGCCTTGTAACAAACAAGTCCTGGCGGACCTTGAGTTACCTCGGTCTACTACCTTTGGCCTCGAGTTACCTCAACCTATCTGCAATAAATCATCTCGATCTACTTCTCGAGTCAGCTCAGTATTTCCCTTTTTATTACAGCACGAAGCTTATTCAAGTGAAAACAAATCAGAAGCTTCGTCGGCTTTGCCGAAGCCCATTGCAAAATAGGCGGATGGGGCAATCCTAAATCGTTCGATACTCACAGCGATTAGGCGATCAAGCGTTGTAGCAAACAAAGCGAAGGAAAAGTACAAGGTATTCACATTCAGGAAACTTTCATTTCATTACTCCATTCCATTACAAAGCATGTCTACAATACAAGATCTTTTATTACACTTTTGGTGGTCCACTTATAAAAAAAATACAACCGAGCTAGCTCAATATTCTATCTTAGTCAAATCTTAGCACAATAAGACCTACGTAGCTAATGAAACCTTAGCACAACAAGGCTGACTCAGCCTCCAAAAACCCGTCCTCCATAGAGCCCCTAGCAACTCCCTGGCACGAACTGCCAGAAAATCGACGCTAACATCATGACCAGTACCAGAATTGATAAACCGGGGTAGAAATCGATTGGAGGCCCCTTAGGCCGCACCCTGACTAAACAACACCCTCGCAAGCCATGCCTTAGTAATGCAGACCCACGTTGGTGAAGGCATGAGCAAGAATTGTAGGGAGGTCCAAGAAATGCGATAACACCAGCGTGATGATCGCGGGCCCCAGAGAACTTGAAATTCTTGGGAAGGTAGAAAGGTGAAGGCGGCAGAGGGTGAACTCCTCAAGGTTAAGGAATAAATTGACCCTCGTACCGCGACCACTGAGAACTACCAACCCGTATACTGCGAACACCCAGAATCATAAATCACGGCTAACTCCAGCCGTCAGTGCATCGCCTGAATTGACCACTTCATCTCTAGAAATAGTATCGCAAACCAACATAATCTTGACTCGACTTGACATCACCAACCATCTGACCCCAAGATATCTAGCTAAAAGGAGGACGCTCAAGTATTGAGTAGAGGATAACACAAGAAGCAGTAGGAACGACCCTTTTTTATAGGCATAGTAAGGAATACCGAGCGTCATCCACCTCGCCTATGATAACGTTGGTCATTAATACCTTGGATTAACTTTAACAGAGCCACCATGAAAATAGAGCAAACTGCCCAAGCAGTCAATACCTCGCCCTAGGAAACCAACGCACCTCTTGGGGAAGCGCCCCCCCGGGAAGCGTCGTGTTCTGCACCACCAAGCGATTATTTCGCCCTTATAGGCCACGCACCCCCGATCCTATGTCGCACACGTTCTCGCAGCACAGCGCCCAAACCACCATAACCTGGGCATCCCAAAGAAAATTAGGGATAGGATAGAGCAACCTCACATCCCGCTGACCCATAGGCATTGACCAACCTCGACACATTCAATCCCGAGCCTATAACAATGACAAAAAAAAGCAAGGCGAAAGAGATAAAGGGTAAGCTGAGCCATACTCGAAAATATCTCTTTTATTTAAATAAAGCCAGGGTCATAATGTTAACCAGTTACATGCAATAAAAATAAAAGAAGTAGGAGCCGCCCTAAGGACCAATGGCAGGCTGATCTGACAGAGGTGAATCAAGAACCCTGCTTTGTTGCTCGACATATCTCTCTGCTTGATTAGCCTCAACCTCCCTCTAAGCCTCCTTTAAAGCTTTGCCTTCGACGAATGGGTTCGCTTAACCCAAATCCACAAGTCGACCATTCGCTACCTCCTTAGAATGGTGGCACCTAGTAAAATCCACCCCCGGTCATAGTAATGAAGCTTGCGCTAGCGCTGCGTCGAAGCCCCCTAGATATTGCAGAAGAGTCTCCCTCCTTGCATAAGCCTCCAAACGGGCAACTTCTAAGCGGGAAGCGTCTAGTTCCGCCTCCAACTCCTTAATCATCTCGTCCTACTTGACCAGCTTCTTCCGAACCTCATCCCTCTGACCTGCCACTCTTAGATATCCAGACGTTACCCTTTCCACCTCCTCATCAGCGAAGCAGCCCGCCCATAAAGGCTGTCAGATTTAGCCTTGGCCTTAGCCTTTCTTAATTTTAACTCCATGAATAACATGTGAGTGGCACTGACAGCTTGCAGTTGCAACATCTCCACCCATTGATACAACCCCTCATCCCTGGAAGAGGCAAGCCTCTTCTGATCGACCTTCAAGAAGAGCTGGTCCTGGACAAATTTCCCCAGTTGATAGGCATGGCTCCAGAGACTTCAAGGATCCTTCTCGGTGTCATCGCAACCCCACAAGCCTAGCCGTGGAGCATGCATCAAACGGGGAGGCGCCAACTTGCTATCAGCCCGATGAGCTTATAGCCCGATGCCTGAAAAGTCAGGCATCTCAACAGCTTGGTTTAGGGAGTTTGACGGGTTAGGAGCTTGACTAGAAGACACTGGTTCGACAGCTACTCGATGTGTCTTCCACTAGAGGGGCACATCCTCAGCCTCTAGCGGGGAAGGAGTGCCAATGGCAACTGCGACAATCGGTCAAGCATGGATGGGGCTCATTGGCTTCATAGCAGTGACTTTTGCCCTACTCATAAGCACCCCAAACGACACCCGACACCTTTTTCTGCCGTACGCCTCGCCATTTCTTCCGCCATCAAACCCGGCACCTTTTGCCCTAAAACACAAAATCCTGATAAGAGTTGTCATTGAAATAAAGCAAACCCAAATGCACAACGATAGCGTACCCATATACTCGGCCAAGGCTCGAGGGTCTTCTCCCAGTTCCATGAGCTTTGCATATTCGAGCTGGGGAAGAAACATGAAGGCGTTTGCCAGGGCTTGATCCTACAGATCGAGACTTCCATACTCCACCTTTAAAAGAGGATTTGGTTTTGATTGCCAGAATAGGGGGCATTTCTCCTTACCTTCCTCATCTAGGAAAAAACTAAGCTCTTCCTTGCTCGAGTCCACCTTGAAGAAGCCATCCTTAAAAGGCTTGAAGGACATGGTAAAGGCCTTTAACATCAATTTCCTTGTACGGCTCGCTAGAGAAATCCAACCACCCTGGTAGGCTCCTTTCCAGTGATAATAGTGGAAGAAGACCGACTTGTTAGGCTTGCGGCCAAGGAACTCAACCAGAACCTCAAAGCCACGGATGAAGCCCTAGCTGTTTAGATGCAGCTTCATCTTCATCGTGTTACTCTTAGTGCCGGCTACCAGCATTTGTCCAAACATTTAGCATGGCTACATTGGCATCACTTTGGTCTCAGTGCTTTGCCATCACAATTATGCTTGGAGAAATTGGTTGATCTCGACCTAAGTTACAACAATATAAAACAACTTTGGAGGGCAACTAAGGTGAAAACCTTTATTTCTTATGTATTTTTCTTTTTCAAGCACTGATATATAATCACTTGGATGTACATTCATCATGTGTATATCATATGATATGAGAAATAATCTTTTATTGTTTTCAACAGATTTTAAGTAAACTAAGATTTCTTAAACTCAGTTATTGTCATAACTTAACTACAACTCCTAATTTCTTATGGCTCCCCAATCTTGAGGAACTGTTTCTTAGGAATTGTGTAAGATTGCAAGAGGTGGATAAGTCTATTGAACATCTTGACAAATTACGTCTTCTAAATGTCAGTGGTTGCGAGAGCCTTAGGAAGCTTACTCTTAATTTCTCTAGGCTCCCTAATCTTGAGAAACTATTACTTAACAATTGCGGAAGATTGCAAGAGGTGGATAAGTCTATTGGACATCTTGATAAATTAAGTGTTCTACACCTTAGATATTGCAAGAGCCTTAAGAAGCTTCTGTCAGAGTTTCCCATAAAACAAGGTTGTAGGGTAATTAAGGTGAAAACTTTTATTTCTTATATATTTCTCTTTTTAAAATACTAATATAAATCCATTGGATGCATATCCACCATCTATATATCATATCATATGAGAATTAATTTTTTATTGTTGTTTTCAATAAGTTTTAAGTAAACTAAAATTTCTTGAGATCTATTGTTGTCATAACTTAATCACAACACCTAATTTCTCTTGGATCCCTAATCTCGAGAAGTTGTCTCTGAAATACTGCTTAAGATTGCAAAAGGTGGATAGGTCTTATCAGGGCCCGCTCCCGAATTACCCGCTTGCAATGACCCAAAGGTGGGGGCTGATATTAATGAATAACTCGATCATATTTGGTGTCTTGTGGTTAGAATTATTTTTTAAATTGGGTTTTGATGTGGTGTGAGTGTGTATGTAAGTGTTTTGGAAGATTAATTTAGAATGAGTGGTTAAGAGTTAGGAGGGTTTAAGAGGTGGCATCCGAATGTGTGAGGCATTGGGAGGCTAGACATTTGAATGGAGGAGGCACCATTCAAATGAAAGTAACCCCATTCGAATGCTTCTGCCAGTCATTGGAATGGGGTATGAGTCATTCAAATGAGAGGTGATCCATTCGAATGACCTATTTTTTTGGGTGCAACTTCTCCGTTCTAATCCAATTTCGACTATGTTTTATCCTGAATCTCTCAAAAAGTAAAACATGAAAGTTGTAGATCATTCTCTTTTCGTTCCACAACATCTTGAATTAACTCAATCGAAGTTCGAATGAGAAAGTTATGCCTAAAATTCGAAAAGTTGTCAAAGTTGTCCAGAATCCATTTTTAGTAGGCTGAGCCTTCACATTCGAATGAGCTACCTTCATATTCGAATGAGCTATGCGAAAATTTCAAAATTCATCTGAATTAGGCCACCATAGCATTCGAATGTGCTTCCTTTTCCTTCATATTTTCTCCCAACTATTCCAAATTCATTCGAATGCCTTATTGTAGCATTTGAATGCTTTTTGCATTTCCTTAATTCTTCTACCAAAAGCCTCAAAACCCATTCGAATGTGCCCAGATCATCCGAATGACTTTCACGCAGCAACCTATATATGTATATATCATCTGAATGCCTTAAGCTATATTCGAATATCTCCCTCAGCGATTCAAAATATATATATATATCGCCCGATAACTCATTAGCTTTGGAAATGCTTAGAAAATTCTAGAATTAGAATAAAATATATATATATATATAGAGAGAGAGAGAGATAATTTGGGAGGTAATCAGACGGATAAAGATGACTTATGAAGAAAATAAAGGAAATGCAAGAGGCATTCAAATGCTAGAAAATAAAGGAAATGCAAGAGGCATTCAAATGCTACCCTCATTCTTCTTCTCACAACAAGCTAGATTCTGCTATCCAAGGACTTCCTAGTGGTTGATAGGTGAAATAAAGGCAAGTTCCCTCATCTTTCCTCTTTCCTCTTGGATTTTATTGTGCTATGGGTGGCTACGTGTTTTGAGAGTATGACTGGGGTTAGGGTATTTAAGCTTGAGAGAAAGTTTCTAACATCCACGTGGTGTTTGTTCCTTCTCACTATTCCTAAGGAATGGAGTTTTAAGTGAAATTTTGCATGGGAGGCTTGTTCCTTCTCTATGCCCTGATTAACATATCTTACTGTGATCTTGAAGCTTAAGCAAGAAGTCCATACTCCAATGTATTGGATAATTATGTTGAACATGTTTATAAATTGAAAATAATTTAAATTGCTCACATACGCACTGTCATGTCATGTCCTGAATGAGTGGTAATTGTGCATCATGAGCATGTCTTGGCTTGATCTCTAGCATCGCATCTCATGAGTGAGCACAAGCATCAACTCTTATTTCTATCACACGTGCAATTTGTGTGTGACTGTTCTATGTGTTGCATGTGCATTGAAAGAGGCATGGACAGAGATGATTGTCTGTGCTGTGGTTATGTACCGTCGGGATATATCCCCCAAAACTAGTAGGCTTTAGCTTGGCTGGGGTTACGCTCTTGCGGTGACAACTAAGGGGCGCGCCCAGTGGTGACAACCATGGGTGAGATTATATATATTTATATATATGTACATATGGCTATAGCCAAGCAGATCAAATATGACTTATGGGCTACATGTTACAATTTCTCTTATTGCTGGTATCAACTACAAGTCAATATGTATTATGATGTATTTTATATTGTTATGTGTGCACTGGCCAGTTATGTGCTGATCGTCTTTTATGTGTGTTATGCATGACATTATCATTACGGGTGTGTGTGTGATTCTTCAGTTATAATCTAACATTCATGTCTATACGCTTATTCACCACACCTGTATCTTATTATTATCTGCCATGCTCTTCCTTCTTATTTCTTATACTTGCTGAGCTTTGTAGCTCACGTTGTACTCTCCTTCATTCCAAGTAAAGGTAAAGAAGTGACATGAGGGGAGTCGAGCAAGAAGGATGGGTAGACATGTGTGCGTGCAGGTCCCCTCTTGATCTAAATGGTCTTGGGAAAGATGTGTTGGTAGATGTACAAACTTTATTTTGTGTGTAATGTAACTTAAAGAAAAGTTGTGCCTATAACCCTTGAAGTCATTTGTTTTGGGATTGGGTTTGATGGATGTCAGCTGTATGCATGCTTGTGAGTAGGTGTTGATTCTTCTATGTTCCCTAACACTCTTTAAGGTTGTCCTGGAATGGGGTAGCTTGGGGGAGGGGGTGTTTCACCGCTAGCATAGGAAGTCCGCGAAAAGGTCTATTAAAAATGGATACAGATACAAATATCACTAAAAAATTTGTCCTAGAATAGGGTAGCTTGGGGGAGGGGGTGTTACACCACTAGCATAGAAAGTCCGAGAAAAGGTCCATTCAAAATGGATACAAATACAAATATCACTCAAAAATTTGCCAAAAATTCTTTTCATTTCCATATTTGCTCACTATCAAAAGGAGCTATAACAAATATTACATCATTCATTTAGGACTTACCACTCATACACTTTCAAAATGAAAGGCTCCAATACTATAAATACAAAATGAAGCCCTCCAAAATTACACCCATAGATCTTTGAGGCCAGGACATCTCTGTACACATCTATCTAGAACTCGCCCCAAATAATTATCTTCTTTTTCCTTGGAATGACAAAAGAAGCAAGAGTAAGCCACAAGGCTCAGCAAGCATATAGCAAATGAGAGCATCGATAAAGCAGTATACGAAGGCATGAATAACTCATAGCCACAAGGAAAATCACTATCCAACATTTTGACAACCATTGGGTTCATGCCTTCTACACTTAACATCAACCTTCTCAGAGGAAATCATTTATTTATATTTTAACAAAACCCATTTTAAAATTTTCATAAGGTATACATGCACATGCACAACAATTGACATACAAGGTCCCTCTCGCCATATGCATCATAACATGCATTTCACATGAGTACCAGACTCATTTTTCCTATTCCATGGACATTATACATGCCATGCATTATTCCCATCATCATACACATCAAACCATAATAGAGAAACCCACGTGGCCCCCAAGGCTGCCATTACTATGCATGCATGCATATATTTTGAAGGATACTCATCATTCAATTGAATGTCATGCCTTTAATGAATCATTGCATAGCTTATGCCTTAATTTACAAAAGGATGACTTTCATATGCATCACCACAACTCAAACAGCCAATCATCATACAGATGTATATATACTCAATAACCAACACATCCATACAGATGTATATATACACACACACACACACACACACAAATACCAAAATTCCAATAGCAACTCCTGGCTCGAGAAACGCCTACCGGGTTTATGGCCACCTTACTCACGTCAGGCTCTCATAGGGTACCCTCTTCCACACACACAAACTTAGCTGTCGTGCCAAAATAATAATGGTGGCACAAATTATAACATCAAGCATGCATATGTGAATTCAAGTACATGCCACATCACGAGTGACCACCAAAGTACATGCAAGCCCTTTACACATAGTGTATACATGCCACATCACGAGTGACCACCATAGTACATGCAAGCCCTTTACACATAGTGTATACCCATGGCTATAGGCATAATACATGCATACCCTTCTTTAAACTATGAGTGCCCAATAATAATTACCATACCATACTTAACACACCCATCACATACAAAGCATGACCCCTGATGGATGCAACCCATGACCCATCATCATAATGCAAGATAAAATAACACACAATGCCATGCAACACATCCACAACAATGCTATGACAAGTGACGATCACATATACTCAATTTTTTTTCCATTAAGCTCTTAGCTCTTCCACACAATTCACATTGATTAGGTTTCACCACATCAATTAAGGGAAATTATTCATATAATGTTAGTCATGCATCACGCATGAATTACCATGGACATGCCAACCAAGATCATTTCTTATTAACTTCCTAAATGATTATCATCATGCTTCCTCATGCAACTCAATTATATTTTTATCTCATGAATCCCATGTATATACATATATATGTCTTCAACCTTATCTTATCATTTTATAGGATTGAGGGATATCAAAAGAAGCATTTAAAAACAATTTACTTTAACAATCTTACTTGATTTGGATTAGGAAAAGCCTTAACCAACTCAAATCATAACCAAAATATATGATATTATATATCAAATCGAAGCCCTCAAAGTCTAGTTTATGACGCTTTAAATGGATCGCAATTTCAATTTTTACATCAAAAGTTATGGCCAAAATAGCAAAACACGTGCATTGTAGTCAAGTCACGGCCGTGTCGACTCGAGGGCAAATCTAAGTCAACTTGCCCAAAACCGAGTTGACTTGACCTCCTGGATGAGTCAACTTGACCGAGAACAAAGAAAAAAGGAAAAAAAATCCATCGAAAACATTCAAAATAAACACCAATCACCCCTTAACTTCCATTATAATTGCCTAATCCACAATTAGAGATGAGAAATGGGCCCGCCCACCCAACAGAATGCGGGCCATGCTGGGCCAGTGATATGTGGCTCGCGGCCTGACCCACCAAAATGGCCCATGCACCGGCCCACTAAAATGGCCCAACCTAGCCCACCAAAATGGCTTGGCCTGACCTGTCAAAATGGCCCAACAAGGAATAATTTAAAAGTTTCTCCATAAATTATGTAAAAAATACAATTTCTTGAAATTTAACTTGCAAACTTCAAAATTCAAATCTTAGAGAATAATTTAAAAGTCAATTTCATAATAGTTACAATTGTCAGCATATGGCAAGAATAACTTTAAACTATTCAAGCATGTGGGAGGAATAATTTCAAGTATATGGCAAGAATAATTTTATAGGCTTTTCTAGACTTTTGATGGTAGGAACAAACAAACATTTTCTAGGCTTTTATAGGCTCAAGCATCTTCTAATTTTATAGTATTGTTGCCATACTATGCAGCCATTATTGTTGTCATGCTATGCTCCCACGATTCTGATCACTATAAAATTTAAAGTTCGAATTTTCATAGCAATTTTTAGGCTCCCATGATTCAACCCACTTGCATTTGATGGTAGGGAACCATGGGCTTTTGTAGGAAATATGGATTAATTTTTAAATAACATTTTTTCATATTGATAAATTGTAACTAATACATATTTTTTAAATAAAATATATTTAGTATATTTTTATTTTAAGAATTATTATACCAAATTAGGTGCCATAATGAACTGTGCACAAATTATTATAGAAAAAAATGTGTATTAAATTATTTAGTATAAAAGCTTATTAACTTGCTCATAGCTATAAAACTAAATAAATAAATAAATTATGTCAAAATCATATGAATTTAAAAAAATAGATACAATGATAGAAGTACATTTAAACTTTTTAGAGAATATGGCAGCCTAGAACTTGCTATGCATCCATTATTGTTGCCATACTATGCACCCATTGTTGTTGCCATGCTATGCTCTCACGATTCTGATCACTATACAATTTAAAGTTTGAATTTTCATAGCAATTTCTAGGTTCCCATGATTTAACCCACTTGCATTTGATGGTAAGGAATATGGCAGGCAACCATGAGTTTTGGCAAGAAATATGGATTGATTTTTAAATAACATTTTCCCATATTGATAAATTGTAACTAATACATATTTTTTAAATAAAATATATTTTGTATATTTTTATTTTAGAAATTATTATACCAAATTAGGTGCCATAATAAACTGTACAAAAATTATTATAGAAAAAAATATGTATTAAATTATTTAGTATAAAAGCTTATTAACTTGCTCATATATAAGTGTATCTTATCAACTCTCTTTTTTGGTTTTTTTCTATGTCTTTATTACGTTGATATAGTTTTCATTTCATCCATTATCTTTATAGAGAAGTTTTCCTTTTTATCTTTTTCTTTCATAATCAAATAATTTTAATCATATAATTCATCTCATGTTTTTTTTTCTTCTCAATAAATAAACTTTTATTTAGAACCAAAATAGGAAATGCAGTGATTGGTAGGGCATAAACCCCTTCTTGAGGGGCCCTTGCCCTACCACAGGCTCCTAATTTAGACTATAAAAAAAATTTATTTAAAATATTCTTTTAATTTTAGGAGTAGCAATATTAATTTCTATTATTAATCTCTTAATTTATTAATTTAAATAATTAGTTCAAGATTTTTAAATTAATTTCTTCTTGACATGATTTGATCTAATAATAAAACTATAAAAGTATTCACAAATATAAATTTACATTTTATATATTTAATTTTTAATCTATATATTTTTATTAAAACTTTCAAATTCTAGAATGTTTCTTAATTAACATCATAAGATTATTATTCATACCATATTTTGTCTTATTCACTAGGATATATATATATATATATATAGTATCATATGCAAATAAGAATACACAATATGCAAATAATAAAAGCTTATTTAGTACATTTAAACTTTTTAGAAAATATGGCAGGCTTGGCAGCCTAGAAATTGTTATGCACCCAATATTGTTGCCATGCTATGCACCCATTATTGTTGATGGAAGAGAATAAGGTAGAGATTCAGGGAATACTTTTTATTAATTGTTAAAAGTTTTCAATACTTTTCTAGGCTCCCATGATTATGATCATTTGAAAGTCAAAATTTGAATTTTTATTGCAACTCGTGGGAACGTTCAAATGTTTGCGTCTATAAATAAGTGATTGTTGAAATTGTTCAATCACAAAATTTGTTTTTGCTATTTTCCTCTCTTGTTGATACGTTATTTTACAAGTTGTCCTGCTTTGTTACTATCTTGCTAATTACTATACTTTTTATTGTCACAATATCTTTGATTGCTTTCATTACTCTACATTTACAATCATATCTTCCCTTCGTCGTTCCCTCACTACTCGCAGAAATGATCCTCGCAGTGCTTCTTCCATAGAGCCTTCTCAAGCCAGTACATATTCTGCAAACCCCCAACGATCTTCTATTCCATCCCCAATGGGACCACTCCCCCATGATTTTTTTAACGATTAGAGTGGCAGTCAATAGGCATGGGAACACCCATCATTTACTAAATCAGATACACAACCTCCCGAATCACAGGATCCTGATATGCAAATGTTTGGTAACCCCCCACCTTTACCAACTTAGCAACCCTCACCAAATGAGGGTCAAACATCCTCAAAACAACCAAATGAGGATCCGTCCAGCTCACGATGCAACTCCAAGTGACAAAGAACTAGTAATGTCTGGCAAGTGTTCGAGATCATTAATATAGTTGGGAAGGGTCAAAGAGCTCTGTGCAAATTTTGCAAAAAAGACTACTCATGCCAACCAGAGGGTGGGACTGAACACTTGATGAGATATACCTTGAAACATAATGATGGTGGCCTGGATGCAATACAGACACAATTGCAACATGGTAAGTGTTTGATTTTTCGATATAATAGAGAACTCGATAAATCTAGCTAAGCAAAACTAATAATTAAAACTGAATCTTCTCTTGTGTTTGGGGCTGATGCAATGTTTAAATGGTATTGTAAAAATGCATTACAACCTACAGCTAGGAGTTTTTCACGAAAGACTATAAAAAATGAAGCAATGAGGTTATATTTAAAATATTTAAAACAATTAAGAAATACATTTAATGCATTTAATGGAAGAGTGTCATTAACATCAGATATTTGGTATGATGTTATGACAAATAACCACTATATGTGTGTCACTATACATTGGATTGATAAAGAATGAAAAATTCAAAAAAGAATAATTGGATTCATAGAATTAGTAGAACAACATAAAGGTAATTTAATTACAGGTAAAATTTGAGAGACTAATTATAATTACAATATTAATGATAAAATATTGACAATCTCATTTGATAAGGCGAGCAACAATGGCTCTACCATTGAACGACTAAGACACGAACTTATATGAGTTCAAACTAGGTGGAATTCAACTTATTTGTTGTTACAAAAAACTAAATCATATAGACAACAACTTGAATTATTTTGGAATAGCGAAATGGTATAAGCATATCAATTAAGAGATAGTGATTGGGAACAACTAAATGTTATTATATATATATATATTAAAAACATTTTATAGTGCAACAAAATCATTTTCTGGTTGTAAATATCCTACCACACATATTTTTATTGGTGAAATATTTGTTATTGTTAGTTGTTTTGCAAAACATAGGGATTCAAATATATATGGACAATTTATAGCCCCCATGGAAAAAAAATTTAGAAAATATTGGACTAATATACCATTATTATATCTTATGGCAGCTGTATTAGATCCTACACAAAAGTGGGAAGGTGTTGAATATTTTTTGGAGTTTTAAGAAACGACTATGGGGTTGACACACAAGAAATAAAAACAAAAATTCGAAATTTAATTTTTGAAATGTATAATTTATGAGTCCCATTTTGGTAATAAACCAAGTAGTGAAAATTATTTTTCACAAAGGAAGTCTAAGGGATTCTTAAAATAGGGGTGGTCCACATACCTCAAATCAAAAAAACTAAAGGGCGGTCCACAAACATTTAGTGGGTTTAACGAACTTGAATTTTAGTTAAATAGGAGATCTTCATTTTCTGATGACCAAATTAACACATTTGATATTTTGTCATGGGGGCGTCAAAATTAACACACGTATCCGGTGTTGGCCGCTATGGCCCGAGATCTACTAACCCCCCTAGTGTCCACAATGCCATCGGAGTCAGCTTTTTCTGCAGGAAATAAGGTGTTCAACTCAAAGAGATTGAGGTTGCAACATACAACACTAGAAATGTGTATATGCTTTAAGGATTGGTTGGATGCTGAATTTGACGAACAAGGGATAGATTTATATGATGAATCTAGCGAATCAGAATATAATGACAGTGCAGGGTCATCCACAACACAGTGATATTTCCTCTTAAAGGGAATACACCCCGCAATTATTGGTTTGAGTTTTTTTATGCATTTTAATAGTTAATTATTTTCTCATACTTTACATTTTATTATTTTTTCTTCAAACTATACTAACTTAAGCATCGGAGTGCCCTCGGGAGCAATCCTGAGGGTAATTCATTGCAAGTACTTATACCGTTTGAAGGAATCAAGGAGGTTGGGCAACACTTAAATATGAGTTTGTTTTTTTAATGTCATTTAATAATCTATTATTCATTTTCATCTTAATATATGTTTTTTATTGAAACCATACTAACTTAAGTATTGGAGCGCCCTCCGGGGCAATCTCGAGGATAGTTTTTTGTATGTATTTTTAGCATATGAACATATGAAGGAGTTGGACGCCTTTCAAGGAGAGGAACATTGAAAATACAACATCAACAATCGTTTATAATTACTTATAAATATATTTTAAAAAATATTTGTTACATTTTAGAAAAAAAAAATTATGTTTAAAAAATTAAAAAAAAAGCCCACCGGCTGGCAGGCCCATGGCCCGACCCACTTTGGCCCATTTATTAAGGGCCACAAGGCCGTCTTGAACCCCAATTTCCATTTCCTCGGCCCGTCTCCCTCGCGGGCCAAATTCGGCCCGGCCCACCAAATGGGTGGGCCAAGCGGGAGGTGGGTCGACCCTGCCTGGCCTGCCCATTTCCCATCTCTATCCACAATGCCATTCCATGAAAAAAAATGGGATGAAATATACCCCATGGAGACTTCCAAAGGGACCCCAAAACCATCTCAAATGGAAAACCCACCAGTTTTTGGAGGAAAAAAGAAAAATTTCCAAACTTCTTCAAAAATAATTTTTAGTAAGAAAATGAGGCACTCAAGGTCATATTCTTATACATTAAAATCGGTAAGAATAAGGAGTTGCATGAGAAGAAAAAAACAAATGAAAACTTGCACAACTCAATAAAAGGGTGCAAAAAGAACTTGCCTCACTAAAGAAAATCAAAGAGAAGAAATGTCTTCCGATGAAGTCAACATCCCCACTTCTTAAAACTCCAAACAAGAAGAAGAAAATTGAAGAAAAAGAAGAAAGAGAAGAGGGAGAGCCACGAGGGAGAGAGAGATTGGGAGGAACATGAGGGCATGGGGAGAAAGATGAGGAGAAGTGGGCTACCAACCACTCTCCCCTTGGAAATTATTGAAATGCCCACATATACACACACGACACAAAATATCTCATACACAATTTTTCCATTTTGCTTATTTTTCATTTCTTTTTTCTTTTCTTTATTCAACCCATTATGCCAATTACCATTTTACTCTCTTCTTTATTCATAAAGTATGCCCATTTTTATCTTTTACCATTTTTCTTTCTTTTTCATTTATTTCATTCCACTCATATAAATACATGGGCCCAAACCCAATTAAATATAATCGCCCATTTCCATCATAAGCCCCAATAGGCCTTACAACTTCACTTAATTATAGATGTAAAATTTCACAGTTGAGCTTAACCCAATTTCAAAGTCTCAATTCATTAGAGATGGCTTATTTTAGCTTCCCACATATAATAATAACACTTATAAATTATCCACAAAATTTACTTACATAATTTTTCACATAAAAATATTTTTTACATTTATTCTAATAGGACAAAATTCCAATACTTAAAAATAAAAAACTCATAACATCTAGACCCATTAACAGATCGTTACAAGTTTATTGGACATCTCCAGAAATTACGTGTTCTACACGTCAATGGGTGCAGAGCCTTAGGAAGCTTTGTCAAAAATGGCGAAGTTGAAATCTCTTGAACAACTAATGATCCATGGCTCCCCAAGTAAACATCAAAGATTGACAAAAAAAGTACAAGTTATCTTAGGTTGTTACTCAACTTTGTACAGGGCTTACGGTGCTTAGAGTTTATAACCATGGGGTTAAAAGTTACCAAATTGATGAGAAACAAATTAAGAACAAATATATATATATATATATATAGTTTTACCTTATGCGTGTCACTCCTTTCTCCTCCTAATTAATTAATCTGAATGTTACATATGGGAATGAGATGTCATGTTATCGATTAATACACAAAAGATATATATATATACATACATACATATATATATATATATATGTAAATATCAAAATTCAATGTCTTTTAAAGTTCAAGATTAAGCTCCGAGAGCTAGCTAGTATTCTCAGACACTCAATGCAAGCTAGCTCCAACTACTAAACAACTTGATAATGAGGGAGAAAGGGTCAGAAAGCAAACAATGAACAGATCATGCAACACCATTGCTGTCATTAAAAGTACCCCAACTCCTTGTTAACGTACCATGTGTCTTCTAGTGCACATATATGCTAATTTAGTACGGATAGTTCCTCCAGTTTCTGGGGTTGAAGACGGCCATAAATACGCGTTTATATACATTAGTATTGATGATGGATGTTTTGTTTTGACTTGCCTTACGATAGAAATAATTAGTACTAGCAAACGGCCTCTTTTCGCGAAGCTTTGAAACCATGAAGAATATAAGAATAAAATAAAGTAGTCTTTGTACAGATGGAAGCACAGCATCAATATGATAATAACATAAGTACTGGAGATCGACATCGCTTCAACAGACGACCTGGTCATTGCTGACAATTAAGTTTGAATCAACTGTACGTATATATCGAGATATATATATATATATATGTGTATCTGTGGCCATAAAATTGTTAAATAATAATTAAAAAATTCTCACAGATGAAGACCCGGCAGCTTTTGCACTCTGACTAGGGCTGAGCAAAACATCGGTTTAACCGATTAAACCGAACCGAACCGACCGATTTGGTCGGTTCGGTTCGGTTATTAGTGGTGGGCGGTTCGGGTTCGGTTATTATTTGACAAATAAGTCGGGTATTCGGTTCGGTTCGGTTATTTGGGCAAAAATGCCTGAAAAACCGAACCGACTCGAGCAAGAAAACCGACCCATTCGCGCTGCTACAGTGCTACCCCATCCATTTCTGTCAATTCCTCTTCTTCCTTGGCATTCTTGCGCATCACTCGCACGTCGCACCCGATACCACCGATAGCCCACCCGAGTCGAGAGAAACTACCTCACCCGTAGACGACCACCTCGCCCTCGCCGTCGGAGCCGCCGAACACCTTCGTCGTCGATTTCTCCCCCACCCAACACCCAGCCAGCCCCTCCCTCACTCGTAGTTGAAGCATCAACCCTAACCCTAGATCATTGACGGCTAACCCTCAGCTCGCCATCGTTGATAGACCCAAACACCTTCGTTGTCGATTTCTTCTCTTCTCTTCTCTTCGAGTTCGAGTCTTCACAGATCTGGCGATGGCGAAGACGAAGGCGATGGCGAAAGCTCTTCGATGGCGATGGCGAAGACAAAGGCGATTCGATGCTTCGTAGATTAGGCACTGGCCGGTCTCTTCGTCTTCATCTCTTCTCTCTCCCTCCACCATCCGTCGCTGCTTGTCGCGGCTGTCGCCGATGGCGAAGAAGAAGATGAAGACCAGATCTACTAAAGGCTGGATCTACTTACCACCCGTCCTCTTCGGTCCTCTTCGGTAAGTTTTCGTCTACTGATCTTTTGCTGTGATGATCCCTACATTTCTTGTTCCTTTGATGGGTGGAATTGATGTCAATCGGTTAGTCCTCCTCTAAGTCCTCTTGGTGTAGAATTTGTGTTTTTAAATCGTTCTCAAAACACCAGTTTTGCTTCATTTTCTGTCATTCAATCTTCATTTTCTGTCATTCATTTTCTGTCTTATTCTGAATGAATGTTAATTACTTGGATGCTGGTAATCAAGGTTGAATGAATGAATGTTAATTATTTGCCATTCGATTTTTGTTAGATCGGTTTTTGTGTAGGTTCGGTTTGATTTTTTGGGGAGGTTTTCGGTTTGGTTTTCGGTTCGGTTAGCCCAAATTTAGAATCGGTTAGTTCGGTTTCGGTTAATTCGGTTAGTGTAGACTTTCGGTTCGGTGCGGTTCGGTTATATGCTTAAGGTCGGTTCGGTTCGGTTAGTTAAAATCGGGCGGTTCGGTTCGGTTATAACCGAATGCACACCCCTAACTCTGACCACCTCTGATCAGTCTCGAATCACCAGTCCCAATAACAAATCGCTCACTGTGATTTTGGGACTATGACCATTAGAAAAGTAAAAGCCCATCCTAAATTCTCAACCTATGGATCAAGCCCAGATACCATTATCTGTTCCGAAATTGGCCCACTAGGCACATCGGCCCTTTAAAATAGGCCTTGCTGCCTGTTTGGTAGGCCTATTAAATTGGCCAAACCGCAATTAACGGCCCATTAGATATGACCCTAGAAGCCATTTACGTGTAAATATTGCTCAGCCACCTTATCAAAAATATATATATATATATATATATATATATATATGCCCAGACACCATTTACGGCCTAATAAATTCTGCCCTGCTGCAACTGTTAGCCCAATAAATTTGGCCCAGCAGCCATGTTGTCCCAATAAACTCAACCTAGCCGCCACTCTATATTCGGCCCAACCATCACTGTCAGCCCATTAAATTTGGCCCAGTTTCCACTGTAGGTGAAGAATAAAGCATGAAAAAATAGGATTTCCAACGTGGCAAAACACTAAGACGGTGTTTTCTTCGTATTTCAGTTTTGAGTTTTAAGTTTTAAATTCATTTTTAGTTTTTTATTTTGAGTGTCTGTTTTGAGAATATTGAAAATACGTTTTTTTGGTCATTCTGATAAACTATTTTGCAAAACTTAAAACTAGAAAACGCATTCATTTTGATTTTTGAGAAAAAATATTTTATAATATTTTATTTAATAAATTTGATTATTTATTAAATTAAAACAGTTTAATACTACTATATTATTAAATAATATATATATTTTGAAGTTGGTGAATTTGTAATATTTTTTTTTCTCGTTATGAAAAATAAAAACAAGAAATAAATTAACATTGATAAAAAATAAAAATTAAAAATTAAAGATAAACTCGACGAACAAAACTAATAGCAAAAAAATGCAACACTAATGGGGCACGGGATACTGGCCCAATTCAAAGGCAAACATAGTTCTTTTCATTCAATTGGATTGGCTCCCAGTGTTCTTAAAATTTATCCTACTTGTTTCCTTTCAAATACACCACATAATATAATGAGGATTAATCCTTAATCTTGTATTACAACAACCCAAGAAACAAACTCCAAAAGGATAGCTAGTAGCATCAGATGAAAGAATTGGGTGAGGAGTACTGTCTCAAAAACTTAAAAGATGACATGAATATTTCCTTCAAATAATAAGAACACATAATTATACTAAAAAAAATCACCTAACCATTCAAAAGAACCACCAATAAGAATTCCATCTGTCATACCAACAATCACCAAATTAAAAATAAAAATAAGAAATCATACATATTTCCTCACATTCACGAATCCAAATTTAACCATACAAAAATACAAAATCATACATAATCCTCCAACAAGTACAAGGGCTTCAAACTAAAGAGGAACAGTCGCAGGAGAAAGTGATCTATGGCGTAGGTGAACAGTGGATGATGGATCTGGGTTGTTGCAATGACGGGCATAGGTGAAGGCTAGGCATGGTGGAGTTGCTGATCAGGTGGACTTACTTTGATGGGCCTATGCGAACTTCTCAAAGGTCATCCATCCTTAAACTTTTCCAACTCAAACACGCTTAGCTCAAGAGTTCTTTGTTTACATTCAACTCAAAAGGTATCCAATTGGTGTTGTTTACTTCCTTATTTATCTTTGATATATACTACCCTTCTCTGGGCTCTCGATACATTGTGTTGCAATATATATTTTTACATAGTTTAATTATGTAGTGTCTTGTTCTCACATTAAACAACATACAACAACAACAACATATCTAGCCTTTATCCCACTATGTGGGGTTGATTACATGAATTCTAAACTTCTATATATTTCTGTCTTTTGTCATATCTTCATTTAAGCCCATACACTTTATATCAAACTTTAATATATTTCCTAAAGTCTTATTGGATCTGCCTCTATCTCTTTTTTTGACTAATTGTTCCATTTTAATGGGAACATCTCTTATTCTCGCAAAAAATATTTAAGTAAATTGAGTGTACGATTGAATTCATGCATATAATGGTTAATAGATTTGATTTTGTTATTTCAAAATTTTTAAATTAGTTAGACAATTTATTAAATAAAAAATTAAAAAAACTTGAAATGATGTTATATTTTATTTACACTCCAAACTTCCTCTTTCTCCATTTCTTTGTTAACTGGATTTTCTTCTGCCTCAGGATTATTCATTAACCTCAGATTCACCAGATTCCATATATAGGATCGTAGGTCTCGAAGAAGCTGTCGTATGATTTCTCAGTGCAGGCCATCACTTTCTCTATTCCATGTTTAAAACACAACGGGGATGCCCATGGCGCATGCAGTGAGACGAAATCCCGCATCAGACTTGAGTTGATCGTATCCCTCTGCTAATGAACGATGGGCCCGATTGAACTGCTCAACAATACTAATGAGCTCTGGCTGTCGCTTCCTGTAATACAACTAGAATAATGCTACTTATAGGGAGTTTTAGAGAAAGGTTTATCGAAAATAATAATTTATTTTTGAATTACGTTTTGGTCCTTTTCTCTGATGCCCGCCCAGCTGCCCAACTTTCAAATCATGATCATCTAAACAAAAGAACAGAAGCAAAGAAGCAAATAGAAAAACTAAAGTAGAAAAAATAAAAATATATAAATATATGTATATACACGTAAAAACAATCTAAATCAGCCACAACTGCCGCCGCCGACGACGGTGGTTTCCGGCGATCAAAGCCAATCACCCGACACCCTTATCCTCATTGACTCACATACCAAAAAATAAAAAAAATCTAACATCTAAATCTCCACAAATCTAAGCTTGAACTTTCGACAATGGCAGTTTTTGTGACCAACGGGTGGGGGTCGACTGGCGGTGGTGCGTTTCTGTGGTCGGCTGGGGGGAGGGTAATCTGAGGGAGGGACGACGGCAGTGCAAGCAGGAGGGGGAGGGTGACGACAGGCGATGCTCGTGGCGTTGGTGAGGGAGACGGTTGGCGACAACAGTGGCGCCATCCTTGGGCGACGGTAGTGCGAGCAGCGGTGGCGGGGGTGACAGGGACGGCGGTGATGCGTTAGGCCCTCAAGGCTGAGAAAAAGAGAAAGAATGGGTGAAGTTTGGGTGATTGTGGATGAGTTCGTGAGTGAGTGAGTGAAATAGAGAGAGGGATAGTGTAATACCCCATGTTCGTATGAGGTTGCCACGTAATTTTGATAAGTTTGGAATACCGAAAAATTGGTTTGATAGCAGTTATAAGTACCGAATCGACTGCAGGGAATGCCTCGGAGTGAAATTATCTAAGAAAAATTATATGCTCTCGATGAGCGTTCCAAGATAAAATTTATGGTGTTGAAAGAAATCAGATCGGGAACAGTTTTCAGTACAACTAAAATGCAGCTGCCATTTAGGCTGCAAAATCGAATCGTTGTAGGAGGCTCCCGAAAAATCAACGAAATCTTAGGGGGGCTCTAGTTTTGGGTAAGAATCAACCCTTCAGTAGTTTCGGGATGAAACAAAAGTTTCGAGAGGACGCAAAGACGAAATCGACTATATCGAGTAAAGTTTAAGTTATTAATCGTGGATTTTCTATATTGAAATGCAAATTAATTCAGTGTTGGAGGGTATATTTGTAATAAGGGAATTGCATAGATGAATTAAAGATAAAATTTGATATTTAAATGTGAATTTTCTCTTGCATCATAAATATAATATATATAAATATAGATACATAGGTGCGTGTGAGGTGAAGCTTATGTGAAGCTTTAAATGTGAAGATTTGGTGCAAATTGCAAGCAATTGCTAGCAAGATTTGAGGATTCAATGTGTAAAAATCAAGGAGTAGGAAAGATAAGATGATTTGAAGAATTAAATGCGAGGCATAATATATATGTGGTACGCGTGTGTGCGTGAATGGTAGCTTCCATGAAGCTTTATGTTGCTGTAAGTGGGATTATTCAAATAATAGAGTGATGGACCCTCTGCAAAATTCTTCATGGCCGAGCGAGATTTGCGCAATTTGAAAGAGAATGTGTAACGCCTTGCTTTCCCGGGTGCGTTATAAACTTCAAACAATTCTGGGACAATAAAATTTTTTCTTTCAAACTAATGCTAAACCACATCATTCCTCGAATCCGTCCTAGAATTCCCATTCATTCATCTCGAAAGAGAATCATTATACACATCAAATGCGGAAGCAATGATCAAAACCTGATATCTTAACATTGATCATAAATAAATTCTTACATCTTCAACATTCCTCAAAACGTTAAGAATTTAAAGTAGCAGAACTTAAATATATGGTCTGCATAACATACATTTCATTTCTCATGCACTCTGCTAAGTGCCATTTCATGCCTCATTTATCCTCGTATCTGCTACAATCTCTATCTGGAACGTTTGAATATTCTAGAGGAAAAACTCAAGTTAGATGATGAATCATCTAAGTAAGAGTACAGGAAACATATTTCGTGCATGAATGCAATGTCTTACTCATCGTAGGTGTCAACTGTACCCCTCATGCTACCTACCATTTTTGTGGCCACCTCTTTCGAAGCCGGGGTATATGGGTGCACCATTGGTAAAACAGCGGTGCCAGTTCATACTCCCTACGACTATAATGCGCGTGATCAATGGTATAACGTATACATATGCATTTCATAGTATGTCATGTATGCAGTCTACGTGATGGATACATATCCGAGCATGTCAACATGATGAAAACATTTTCGAAGAACATAAATCACTTAGAAACCAAGCATTTTCCATAAAACTAAATTCAGTTAGGAAGTATCGCTTACTTTTTCAAGCTTATCGGCTACCTTGATATTCGCGCCAGTCTCAAAATTCGTGCATCACCTCGATTTGCGTGTCAACCTCAAAATTTACACAAGTCACTTCAACTTAAGCCTGAAAGCATCCTAATCACCATAATTATTTAAATAAGCATTAAAACCTATTTTTTCATAATTTCTTGCATTTTCTTTATTTTTCTATCTATTTTTCCTCAATAAATCCAAACTAAATATTTCTAAAATATTTTCTCAAATATTTCACTACGAAAATTCATAAAAATAATATTCTTGAATTTCTGAAATTTTTTAAGAAATTTTACTTACCTTAACTTAGCATCTCTGGCTTCCTCGGTATGCGTGTCCTGATCGCGAAACACGTGTCTAAACCATTTTTCTCTCTAAAATCTTTGGGATATTATCGAAACATAATTTCTTTTTTTTTTTCAGAATTTTTCTAACCTTTTTCTCTATTATTTTTCCTTTCTTTTCTTTTTCCTTGTTATTTTCTTTTTTTTTCCTTGTTTCTTCTTCAACTCACGCCATCCCTCATTTCTTTTTTTTTTTTTTCTTTTCTTCTTCTTCTTCTTCTTCTCTTCTATTCTTCTTCCCATTTTCTTTTCTTCTTCTTCCTTTTCTACTCCCTCTTGTAGTGCCCGAACTAGCACCGCCCGCGGTCGCTGCTGCTTGGCCCTTTGTCGATCGCCTCTCGGCCTTCCGCCGGCTGCCCCGGCCTCGCCAGACCCCGCCGCTGCTGCCTGCATGGCCTTCTCCACCATGGGCCGCCTCCCCACAACGCACCAGCTTGCTAGAGCTCGCGGCCATGGCTGCTATGGCCGCGACTTGCAGCTATGGTGGCCATCTTTCTATTACAGCTGCTTCCGACTCTCTCTCTCTTTCTCTTCCTTGCTCTCTCTGCCTCCCTCTCAACCAGCTCTCTCTGCCGCAAGCTCTCTCTCAATCTCCCTACTTCTCTTCCTTTCTCGACCAAGCCTGTTCTCTTGCCTCTTTACTCTCTTCATTCTCCTTTTTATAGCCGAAGCACCCCTCAAGCCTGCCTTACCCATTCCCTTTGGCATGAAGAACACTCCTACTGGTAGCCATCAGCTATTGCATGCAAACCTATCCAAGTCTTGCAGGGCATGGCTGATTGCAAAGCACGGTGAGTTTGTAGGGCATGGCACACATAACACGCCCACACTTATATATTATATATATAACTATATATTAAACTACAATGACATATTTTAATCTAAAAATTCATCCTTATATCACTTATAAAATCTCCTAATTGAAAATACGCCATCAAACACTAAATTAAATTACATTACAATACCGAAAACGCAAAATTAATAATTTTAAAGTTACTCGATAATGGTGATTTCACCCCAGTATCCTCACCGGGCTATCGATTCATCTCAAAATCATTGAAGGGTTGATCATTACGTAAAACCGAAGCTCCCCTAGGGTTCCGTTGATTTTTCAGGAGTCTCCTACAACGATTCGATTTTATAACCTAAATGACAGTTGCATTTTAGCTGTACTGAAAATTATTCCGGATCTGATTTCTTTTGATACCATAAATCTTATCTCGGAACGCTCATCGAAACCATATCATTTTCCTTAGACAATTTCACTCTAAAGCATTGCTTGCAGTCGACTCGGTACTGATAATTATTATCAAACTAATTTTTTGGTATTATATACTTATTAAAATTATGTGGCAACCTCATACAAACATGGAGTATTACAGAATGGCAGCGGGATTTAAGGAGGATATGGCAGCAAGATTTAAGAGATTGGGTAATTAATGTTGTATAATATATATATTAACATGTTCGTGAGCAATGACCGCCTATAAATTGGCAACAATCTTGGCCGATTGAGAAGCAGCAAGAGAGATCAAAATGAGAGTTGCGGCCAAGAGCATCAAAGCAAGGGAGGGAGGGAGAGAGAGAGCTGGGCCGAAGTCGGCCATGGCGACCGAACGAACTAGCAACAGCAGTGTGACGGAGCTGGGCAACGGTTGCGGGGCTAGCGACGATGCTGGGCTGCGCAAGTAGAAGTGCACGGTGGTGCGGGCAAGCTGCGGCAAGGCCGGTGGTGACCAGAGGGGCCGTGAGCTCGTAGCGGCAGCCATGGTCGCGAGCTCACGGCGGTTGGGCAGCAAGCTAGCGGTGACTGCGGGCAGTGGCTTGCGGCGGTGCGTGGCGTCAGGGTCTGGGAGGCCGAGATGGCCGGCGGTCAGCAGCGGAGGCGCGCAGTGGCGGCCACGTGAAGAAGAAAAAGCAGAGGAGTTGCAGGCATGAGAAGAAGAAGAAGGAGGGAGGAAAAAGAGAAAAAAGAAAAGAAAAAAAAGAAAAAAAAGAAAGAAAAAGAAGAAAAAATAGGAAAATTCTCAAAAAAATCCCAAAAAAATAGGGTTTGGATACTTACTAATATTTTGGAGATTTTGAGGACGAAAAATGGTTCGAGCACGCGTTTCGAGATCAGGGCACGCATACCGAGGAAGTTAGAGATGCTAAGTCAAGGTAAGTAAAATTCCTTAAAAAATTCTAAAAATTCAAGAATATTATTTTATGAATTTTTGTAGTGAAATATTTGAGAAAATATTTTAGAAATATTTAGTTTGGATTTATTGAGGAAAAAATAGAAAGAAAATTAAGAAAATGCAATGAATTATAGAAAATATAGCTTTTAGTGCTTATTTAAATAATTATGGTGATTAAAATGTTTTGAGGTTTAAGTTGAAGTGATATGTGCAAATTTTGAGGTTGGCACGCAAATCGAGGCAATGCATGAATTTCAAGACAGACGCGAATATCGAGGTAGCCCAATAAGCTTGAGAAGGTAAGTGGTACTTTCCAACTGGATTTAGTTTATGGAAAATGTTTGGTTTATAAGTGAATTATGTTTAAAACCCTGATCCTCGAAAATGCTTTCATTATATTGACATGCTCTGATATGTATCTATCACGTAGACTACATACACGACATGCTATGAAATGCATATGTACATGTTAATATTATTGATCACGCGCATTACAGCCATAGGGAGTACAAACTGGTACCGTTGCTTTACCAAGGGTGCACCCATAAACCCTGGTTTCAAAAGAGGTGGCTGTAAAAATGGTAGGTAGCATGAGGGGTGCAGTTGACACCTACGATGAGTAAGACATTGCATTCATGCACGAAATAGGTTTTCTGTACCCTTACTTAGATGATTCATTATCTAACTTGGGCTTTGCTCCTGGAATATTCAAACGTTTACAGATGGAGATTGTAGCAGATATGAGGATGAATAAGACATGAAATAACACTTAGCAGAGTGCATGATAAATAGAATGTATGTAATGTAGCCCCTGTATTTAAGTTCTGCTACTTTGAATTCTGGATGTTTTGAAAGCATGAGGATGTATAACCTTATTTAGAGTTAATATTAGTTGAGAATTTATGTTTTGTATTAAGTTATGTTGAGGAATGATGATTTAATGATCAATGTTAAGATATCAGGTTCGATCATTGCTTCTGCATTTGATGTGTATAATGATTCTCTTTCGAGATAAATGAATGGGAATTCTGGGACGAATTCGAGGAATGATGTGGTTTAGCATTAGTTTGAAAGAAAAACAATGTATTGTCTCAGAATTGTCCCAAATTATAACGCGCCCAGGAAAACGGGGCGTTACAGATAGTGGAAAAGAGGGAGAGAAAGAGAGAGTGAAAGTGAAGTTGGGCAGCTGAGCGGGCATCAGAGAAAAAGGTTAAAAAATAATTCAAAAAATAAATTATTATTTTTGATAAACCTTTCTCTAAAGCTTTCTCTACAAGTAGCATTATTCATACAACTATATGAGTTCGGCAAAAGCTCTGTTTTGATGTCAGAAGGGGTACGTCAAACTTAGCAGATTTTTAATGACATTAGAAATTTTAGCTTGCATTTACATAGATATATTTGAAATAATGTTATTAGAAATTATAAATTTAGAATTTAAGTGTTTGGATAATTATCATAAATAAAATTTTCAAAATTCAATCATTCTAATATATATATATATATATAATATAATTTTATACAAGTTTTATTTATGTATAAAATTAGAGGAATAATTTGTCTTATGTATGTGTTAAAAAATTAAAAAAATTTAAATAAAAATTTAGCGGGTGATGTTTATTAATAACTATTATTATTTAGAAATTATAAATTCAAATCAATTAGAAATTTATTAATTAGAAACAATTTAATTTAATAAACTTTCTCTTTTATAATGTCAATGATCCATCTTCCCAAATTGTGTACTACAATATATGTATGTTACTTTAGTTAGTAATGTTGTGGCCATGTTCTTTTATATAGTGACCTTACTGTAAACACCAAATTTTTATAGTGAAAAATAGTCTCATAATGATTTTAAAAATTATCGTATTTGAGGCATGGAAGTGCCCAGCCAAAATATGCAAGACACTAATCATTATGGGTGTTTGCGGTTCGGTTGGACCGGTTTAAAGCGCCGAACTGCAGGCTCAGTTTTCTACCAAATCAAACCGAGCGGTTTGATTTGGTGCGGAAAATTGAACCAAAGTTTCGGTTTTCATGGGTTGAGAATTTTTGCATTTGGTCCGGGCTAGTCCGGTTCAAACCGAACCAGTTCTAAATTTGAATTTTTGCTGTGAACTCATTGTTTACACTGATTAAATAGACCTAAAATCCTTATGTGGTGAGCTGAAGCACGACATGATAGCAACAAAAACAAGCATACTGCCAGTAATTGGAAATGAGGATTTATTTGCCAAAATCAAAGTCTATGTAGTGGGCGCAGGTCTATGTAGGTTGCAGCAAAAAATATAGCAAAAACACGTCCTAACGAGTAACCAGAACTAATGTTACACAAAATAGAATAGTCAAACAAAATTGAAAAAAGATCGATATAAACTAGGTAAGTTGAAAACCATTGTATCATGATCATCAACTTGAAGATCATACCAATTTAAAGCTAAGCTGTGATTGTGTATTATCATAAATGCTCAAGAAGCAGGGAAAGCAATAAGGCTGGTGGGAGAGAGAAAATACAACTGTCTCACTGAAATTTTTTCCTCAGAAGTCACAAGCATTTTGTGACTAAAAATCTATATAATAAAACAACAGAAACAGTGAAGGTGTGAGAGAAAGAGTCGTGAAATACCAGCAATCGGTAAATCGATCGGAAACACTGGAGGAAGAAGGCGACGAGCTCTAACTGCTGCGAGGCAACACCCATGGTGTCAAGAGGTACCTATACCAGCAACCGACGAATCGGCGATCGGAAACGCTAGAGGAAGAAGGTGACGGGACAGTGAAGGTTGGAATGCTACAAGGTAATGCCGGTGTTAAGAGGTGCATCCGCACTGCTGTGACCAGATACATGGGAGGCCAGAGGCTGCTGATGGGTTGGCGACGATTGGTGATTCAAGGGTCCAAGAGGAGAAAAAGACTGCGGCGGGTGGGTGGGTGCGGGTTAGGGTTTGGGGGAAAGGGGAGGAATAGCTGATGGCGCCCCTTTTGGCTTTTATATTTTTAATTTTTAATTTTTAATTTTTTAATTATAATTATATATATGTGGGTGGTTCGATTTTGAACCGAACCTTCGGTCTTCCAAACCACGAACCCCGTGGTTTGGCAGTTTTCCAAACTGAACCGAACCACCAATTCAAAAAACTGGTTGGTTCGGTCTGGTTTGGTTCAGTTCGGCCGGAAACCGCGGTCCAATGGGTTTTTTGAACACTCCTACTAATCATCGGTTTCGGACATACAAAAAAAAAAAAAAAATCAATTCCAAGATTGGGCCTGTCCTGGGTAGAGATCCTTCTTTAGCTCTAAACTGGGCCTAACCTCGTTTTAGGCCCAAAATTTTGACTATAAACATTCAAAAGCAAAGTATCCATCCTCTTTGGGCTCATGGCATTGGACAATGAATGGCGACCACCAGTCTTTCACAAGGGTTTGAAGAATTATTGTATGTTAATTGCTCCCACTTCTTCTGTCATTTAAGTTATTTTTCTGAAAATTTTTTGTAGTTTGAAAGGTTTTAGATGTTTTGCAATTTTTTTTGTTTTTGTTTTTTATATTTCTTTCCTTCATTATCAATGGCGTTAATTAAATTTTAACGTCATTGATGACGAAATATATCCAACCCATTCCAATCGAGCTAGGGTATGAAAAGGCATTTGGAAGGGCATTGTGCTATTGTTCATGGAAGATTTCGACGATTAGAACTAATCATTGTAATTGCCTTGCTCTTATGGTCCACAAATCCTAAAACCAAAACAATCCAACAATTGGATCTTAATAGACCTAGAAATTATTTTTTTTAGAAAAGATTACCTGTTTTTGAAAGGGCATCGCTAGCCACTGTTCATGGTAGATTCTGACAATCGAAACTGACCATCGCAATTGCCTTGGTCTTATGATCCACATAACTAAAAACCAAAACGATCTAACGATTAGAACTCAATAGATTTGAAAATTAATTTTTTGGGAAAAATGTTACTCGTTACCGTCCATGGCAATTTCAATGATCAAAATTGACCATTAGGAATTCTTTGGTCTTGTGACACACATAGCCAAAAACGTTGGATTGGATTTCAATAGATCTAAAAATTAATTTTTTGAAAAAGAAATTTACTTTTTTTTTTAAGGGCATTGTTGGCGACTGTCTATAGCAGATTCCAGCAATTAGAATTGGCTATCAGAATCACCTTGGTCTTATGACCAACATATAGAAAAACCAAAACAATCCAATGCTTGGATCTCACTAGATCTAAAAATTAATTTTTTAGAAAAAATGCTACCCGTTTTTGGTTTTTGGAAAAGATTACCCGTTTCTAAAAGGGTATCGTTAGCCATTGTCCATGGCAGATTTTGAAAATTGAAACTGACTATCGCGATCGCCTTGGTCTTATGATCCACATAACCAAAAACCAAGACGGTTTAACGATTGGATCTCAATAGATTTGGAAATTAATTTTTTCAAAAAATGTTACCCATTCTAGAATGGCATTGCTGACTATTGTCCATGGTAGATTTCGATGATCAAAATTGACCATTGGGATCGCCTTGGTCTTGCAACACACATAGCCAAAAACCAAAACGATCTAACGGTTGGATTTCAATAGATTTGAAAATTAAATTTTTAAAAAAAGGTTAATTATTTTTGGAAGGGCATTGCTGGCCATTGTTTATGGCAGATTCCAACAATTGGAACTAACCATTGAAATTACCTTGGTCTTATGGACAACATATAGAAAAACTAAAACAATCCAATGATTGGATCTCACTAGATCTAAAAATTAATTTTTTAAAAAATATCCTACTCATTTTTAGTTTTTAGAAAAGATTACTAGTTTCTGGAAGGACATCGCCAGCCACTGTCCATGGCAAATTATGACAATCGAAACTAACCATTGCGATCGCCTTAGTCTTATGATCCACATAACCAAAAACCAAAACTATCTAACAATTAGATCTCAATAGATTTGGAAATTAATTTTTTTGAAAAATGTTGCTCGTTTTGGAATGGCATCTCCGACTACCGTCCATAGTAGATTTCGATGATCAAAATTGACCATTGGGATATCCTTGGTCTTGTGACACACATAGGCAAAAACCAAAATGATCAAACGATTGAATTTCAATAGATTTGAAAATTACTTTTTTTTTTTAAAAAAGGTTATTTATTTTTAGAAGGGTATTGTTGGCCACCATCTAGGTAGATTCCAACAATTGGAGCTGACCATTGAAATCGTCTTATGACCAACATGTAGAAAAACCAAAACAATCCAATGATTGAATCTTACTTGATCTAAAAATTAATTTTTTAGAAAAAATGCTGCTCGTTTTTCGGTTTTTGGAAAAGATTACTAGTTTTTGGAAAGGCATTGCGAGCCACTGTCTAGGGTAGATTTTGAAAATTGAAATTGACCATCGTGATTGCATTGGTCTTATGATCCACATAACCAAAAATCGAAACAATCTAAGATTGGACCTTAATAGATTTGGAAATTAATTTTTTTGAAAAAATGTTACCCGTTCTGGATTGGCATCGCCGACTACCGTCCATGGAAGATTTTGATGATCAAAATTAACCATTGGAATCGCTTTAGTCATGTGGCACACATAGCCAAAAACCAAAACAATCCAACGGTCGGATTTCAATAGATCTAAAAATTAATTTTTTAAAAAAAAGTTTCAAGTTTTTGGAAGGGCATTGCTGGCCACTGTTTATGGCAGATTCCAACAATCGGAACTGATTATTGGAATCACCTTGGCCTTATGACAAACATATAGAAAAACCAAAGAATCCAATTATTGGATCTCACTAGATCTAAAAATTAATTTTCTTTAAAAAAAATGCTATATGTTTTTGGAAGGGCATCGTTGGCCATCATCCATTGTAGATTCAGACAATCGAGATCAACCATAGAGTTGCCTTGGTTTTGTGACCCACATACTTAAAAATCAAAACGATCCAACAATTAGATCTCACTAGATCTAGAAATTTAAATCAGAGAATGTTAAGTGCTTACCTTAAATAAGAGAAACTGCAATCACTAGCCTCTAGGAAGGCAGTTTGTAATGACCCATTAGTGGATCTAGAGTTTTATTTGAATTATGATTTATTATGTGTGAAATTAGCCTTAAGAATTAGGTGCTATAAATATTGTAATGTGCCTAATTTAAGGGATCGGGTTTTTAAAGAAAATTTGGGTTGATGCCAAGTGTAATAGGTTATGTCTTATTTAAGATGAAGTTGTGAAACCCATTGGGCCTAAGAAAATATATATTGGAGCTATTGTGTTGGGCTAATGAAATGGGTATTGGATCCATGAGTATAAAGATTTGTGTATTTTAATTATTCAAAATGAATGAATTATGAAAAGTCTAATGAAGGTTTGAAGTTTGTTCATTGTGTGGGTGAAAAGAAAGGGTGAAATGGGAATTTCATAAATGAGTATTATTATAAATGAATTTATGAGTGATATTGGGTAAAAAGGAAAATGAAAAAGAAAAGAAACAGATGCAAAAGACCAAAATGGGTTTAATGAGTTATAGTGTATGTGCGAAGGAGATGGGTAAAGTGGTAATTTGGCCAAGGAGGATGGTTGGAAAGCTGTTGGTAGCCATCCCTCCCCCATGCTTCTTTCTTTTCCTTGTCTCCTTTTCTCTCTCATTCCATTCTCTCCCGATCGGTCATCTTCCCTTTTTTCCCAATCGGTCATCATCATCATCATCATCTTCTTCTTCTTCCATTTTCAATCTCCATTGAAGCTTCAAGGGTGGAAGTTGCAGCTGGTTCTTTTCTTTAGACCAAGCATCATTAAGGCAAGTTCCTTTATCTCATTGTTTCTTTTGGAGGAAAGTCCTTCTAAATAAACGTTTTATTACTTCCTTCCATTTTGGTGTTTGTTCTTGTTCCTTTTATTTTATCTCAATGCAAGTTCATGGTACTTTTCCTTGTTAATGCAAGTTTGGTTCTTCTTTTTCTCTAAGGTCAAGTTGGTTTTCTTCGTTGTTCATTTGTCTTTGATTCTTCTGCCTCCTTAAAAGATCCAATCTTGAATCCATATTGATTGGTGGATCTTCTTCTCATGCCTTTAAAAATTTTGTGTTTTTATCATGATGGATCTTTTCGAGAGTTGTCATTAGGGTCTAACTCACCTTAAATTTTCAAAGGAATGACACTTGATTGATTAGGAATTTTAGAGAAGCAAGGTTTTGGTGTATCTTGCTTGGGATGTTGAGTTTTGTGGGTTGTCGTTATTTTTAAGTTTTAGACCTCTGTTCGTTGACTAAGTCCTCTTTATGTCGACTAAGTGGGTGTGTGAGGTTCTGTTAGCTGACCAAATTTATGCTTCTGTCGACTAAATGGGTATTTTGGTTTCTGTTAGTCAACCAAGTAGGTAATTTGGCTTCTGTTAGTCGACCAAGTGTTTCAATCGGTCGTCTAAGTAGGTAATTTGGCTTCTGTTAGTTGACTAAGTGTTTTAGTCGGTCGACCAAGTCCCTATTTAGTCGACTAAGTCTTCTTCATCGGTAGACTAAATCCCCAGTTAGTCGACCAACTCTTTTATTCGATCAACCAATAAAATGCATTAATTCTTTTTGTCGACTAACTTTTTGTTTCGTTCAACTAAGTAAATTTATGGGTTTTTGTTAGTCGACAGAATGGCTTCCATTTGTCGACTAACTCTTTCTTTTTTGGTCCAATTCTTCTTTAACGTTTGTAATTCTTCCCCCAAACTCTTGTGATATTTTAGTTGGCTCCAAAACCATCTCGCGGATATGTAGGTGTTCCAAAAATGGGGAATTTAATTAATGGTGAGAATGGAAAATGAAAATTATGAGATTTTAATGGTGAATTCATGTAATCAACTTGTTTGACCATGAGAAATGGTATGGTAATGAATCTCAATGAATGATGCTAAATCATGTGATGAAAATATCATTGGCTCCTGTGAGGATGTAATCTTGAAATGCCTAAGTGCGCATGATGATCATGATGAGAACATTTCTAATAATAAAGCATGTTCAATATGTTTCACTACAAAATATTTGATTTTTTGTGGCGATTTTAAAAACCGCTGCAAAAATACATTTTTTGCAGTGGTTTGTTTAAAATTTAGCGGCGATTTTGAAAAACCGTCGCAAAATTCATTAAAACATTTAATTTTGCGATGATTTTCTAAATTTTGAAAATAATTAAATAATTAAAAAATAAAATTGAATTTAGCGGCGATTTTTGAGAAACTGTTGCTAAATTAAAAAATAATTAAATAATTTAAAATTAAAATTAAATTAACATTTGCAGCGATTTTTTCAAAACTGCCACAAAATTCATTAAAAATTTTAATTTTACTTAAGAAAATAATTAAAAATTAAATTAATAAAAGGAATATATAAAATCTGAAAAAGAAATTTAAAATTTAATTTAAATTAATTGCAAAATTAATTAAAAATTTTAATTTAAAAATATAAAAATAAAAAGTAATTTAACAAAATTTTTATATATAAAATTGTAATAATTTTAAAAAATATATAAAATATTTTTTATTTTTTAATCAATTGATTTATTTAATTTAAATCAATTAATTTATTTTAAATTTATTCCTTTATTCTTTTAAAAAATAATAAATTAATGTTTTTTAATTTATATTAAAAAATATAAAATATAATTTTAGAAAATAGTTGTTTGATTAGTATATAATTTATATGGGCAGATATATAATAAGGAGGCATGGTAGATTAGACGCTTGCGTGTGTGCACGCACATAGGAGAGGTCCCGTGTTCGAATTCGGGGAAGGGGAAGCTGGAAATTCAATTTCCAATATCGCCACGTGGCGTGTAGGGTCCAACGGGTGAGTGAGCCTGCGCTTGAACGCCCTCGCGAGCCTGCACGCAGGTTTGGGTGCGGGCGGCCCTTGGGAGAAATTAAAATTTTAATTTATTTTAATTTTTGTGGCAGTTCTAATAACCGTCGCTAAAATTAAAAATTTATTTTTTTTTAATTTTAATGGCCGTTCAAAAACTGCTGCTAAATCACTAATTTTGTGGCGATTTTCAAACCACCGTAAAAAAATATAATTTGCGGCGGTTGCTGAAAATCGTCGCTAAATGCTCCACGACGGTTGATTTAGCAACCGACATTAAATTACAAAAAAAAAAAAAATCGCCACTAAATGCCATTTTTTTGTAGTGTTTACTTGAAACCTTCATAAGCATTACATGGTATTATTATTTGCGCACCTATTATTTTGCATGGTGGCTATGTACTGATCGGTGAGAAAAAGATATCTTAAAGAGCGCCTGATATGGGTCAGGTGGCCATAAACCCGATAGATGATGCTCAAGCCAAATGAATGGCTAAATGATTTTTCTATATATATATGTATGCATGCATGTGAATGAAAGGCTCTAAGGGCCGATGTGATGCATAGAAATCTATGTATTCATGAGAAATGAAACGATGCATAAAATGCATAATGATAATGACATGTGAATGATAATAATGATAGGAACTGTAATACCCCATGTTTAGATAAGGTTGCCACGAAATTTTAATAAGTTTAGAATACCGAAAAATTGATTTTATAACAATTTCAGGTACTGAATCGACTGCAGAGAATGTCTCGGAGTGAAATTGTCTAAAGAAAATTATATGGTCTCGACGAGCGTTCTGAGATAAGATTTATGGAATTGAAAAAAATCGAATCGAGAACAGTTTTCGGTACAACTAAAATACAGCTACTAATTAGGCTGTAAAATCGAATCGTCATAAGAGACTTCTGAAAAATCAACAAAACCCTAGGGGGGCTCCGATTTTGCGTAATAAGCAACCCTTCAGTAGTTTCAGGATAAAACAGCAGCCTGGTAAGGATACTGGGGCGAACTCGTCCTTTTCAACTAAGAATTAGATTATTAATTTTGCGCTTTCAGTATTAAAATGCAAATTTAATCGATGTTTGAGGTCATGGTTGCAATAAGGAAAAAATTCTCAAGTGAGATTATGAGAAAATTGGAATTTAATACATAATTTTATATATATTAATGTAATATATGATATATAAATATATATATATATATGTATGTACACGCATGGCAGAGGCTTCTGTTAAACGCAAATGGCCATGCCTTGCCACTCCAAACTTAAAATCCCATGCCTTGTAAATCGGCCATGCTTTTTGCACCCGCGATTTGCGCAAATCCCACGCCTCTATAAATCCATGGCAGCTAGTTGAGTGTGTCAGACGCAATGGGGTGTGGCCAGTGAGGTGAGAGAGCAGCCGAGCGCCTATAAATAGGCATGAAGCTTGGCTGTTTAAGAGCAGCAAGGAAGCGAGAGTTCGCTGAAGAGATAGAGAGAGAAAGAGAGGGGGAGAGGGAGAGGGAGAGAGAGCAAGCGGCTGAGAGTGGCCACTTCTAGCAGCCATGGCCGCGAAGCAGAGCTTCGATGCTCGGCCATGGTGGTCAAGGAAGAAGGGGCAGCCGGTCATGCGATGGTCGAGACAGCAAGGTGAGGTACGGAGGTGATCGGTGGGCCGAGAAACGACTCGAAGCAGTGGAGCCGCGACCATGGCAGCCATGGTTGCGAGCTCCAGCAAGCTGAACGCGAGGTAGAGGAGTTGTCGTGATGGTAGCTCGTGGTGGCAGGCGACGGTGCGGCCGGTGCAGTGGCTGGGAGAGGTGGAAGCCACTGGCGGCGGAGGCGCGCGGAGGCACTGACAGCAGCGGTAGCCGCGGGTAGTGCTGATTTGGCCATGGAGGAAAGAAGAGAAAGGAAGAAGAAGAGGAAGAAGAAGAAATAAGAGGAAGAAGAAGAGAAGAGAAGGAAGAAGAAGAAATAAGAGGAAGAAGAAGAGAAGAGAAGGAAGAAGAAGAAGAAAAAGAAGAAGAAGAGAAGGAAGAAAAGGAAGAAGAAAGGAAGAACAAAAAAAAAAAAATGGAGTTGCAAGTCGTGCAGGAGGGGGGAGGAAGAAGAAGAAAGGGAAAAAGAAAAGAAAAAGAAAAAGAAAGAAAAGAAAAGAAAAATAAATGGGAAAATGTTGAAAAAAAATTCTAGAAAAATTCCAAAAGATAGGAAATTATATTTCGGTAATATCCCAGAGATTTTGGCAGGAAAAATTGTCCGGGCATGCTTTTCAAGATCAAGACACGTATACCGAGGAAACTGGAGAGGCTAAATCAAGGTAAGTAAAATTTCATAAAAATTTTAGAAATTCAAGAATATTATTTTATGAATTGTCATAGTGAAATATTTGAGAAAATATTTTTAGAAATATTTAGTTTGGATTTATTGACGAAAATTAGGAAGAAATAGAGAAAAAATTATAGAAAATACCAAAAATTATGAAAAAATAGAATTTAATATTTATTTAAATAAATGTGATAATTAGGATGCTTTGAGGAATAACTTGAAGTGACTTGTCAAATTTTGAGGTTGACACGCAAATCGAGGCGATGCATGAGGTAGGCGCAAATATCAAGGTAGCTCGATAAGCTTGAGAAGGTAAGTGGTACGTCCTCAAAAATATTTTCATCATATTGACATGCCTTGATATGTATCCATCACGTAGAATGCATACATGACTATGAAATGCATGAATACACGTTGATATCATTGATCACATGCATATGAGGCCTTAAGGAGTACGAACTGGCACCGCTGCCTTACCAAAGGTGCACCCATACACCCCGGCTTCGAAAGAGGTGGCCGCTAAAATGGTAGGTAGCCCGAGGAGTGCAGTTGACACCTATGATGAAAGACATTGCATACACACCTGACATAGCATTGTGTACCCTTACTTAGATGATTCATCATCTAACTTGGGCTTTACCCCTGGAATATTCAAACGTTCCAGGTGGAGACTGTAGTAGATATGAGAATAAATGAGGCACGAAATGGCACTTAGCAGAGTACATGAGAAATGAAATGTATGTAACGTAGCCCCTGTATTTAAGTTCTACTACTTTAGATTCTGAACGTTTTGAGGAATGTTGAAGATGTAAGAATTTATTTATAATTAATGTTAAGATATCAGGTTTCGATCTTTATTTCTGAATTTGATGTGTATAATGATTATCTTTTGAGAAAAAAAATAATTGGAAGTTTTGGGACCGATTCGAGGTATGATGTGGTTTAGCTTTAGTGTTTAAAAGAAAAAATTTATTATCCCGGAATTGCCCCAAGTTATAATGTGCCCGGAAGAGCGGGGCGTTACAGGAACTAATAGGAAATGCTACTCGTACTTGAGAAGTCGGGTCTATTCCACTTTGATTTATCAATGCCTTGACTCTATTGCTCTATTTGTTGTATTATATGCTTGTTGAGCCTTGTGGCTCATTTTGTTTCTTCTGTCATTCCAGTAAATTGGAAGATAGCTATTTGGGGCGAGTTCTGGTTAGATGTGTACAGAGATGTCCCAGCCTCAAGATCCATGAGTGTAATATTCAGGGCAAGAAATAGAGGGTTCAATTTGTTGCTAGAGCCTTAGTGCTCTTTTATTTGGAAAATGTATGGGTAGTAAGCCCAAGATGATAATGTAAAGGGTGTGTAACATTTATTTTGAACTCCTATTGATAGTGAACAAATGTGGAGATGTTTTATTTTGGCTCTTGATGATCAGTGAGCAAGTAAAAAAAAAAAATTGGTGATAAATCTAAGTTATTGTTTTTGTATCCATTTTGTGACGACCTTTTTCAGATTTCCTATGCTAGCGGGATTATTAGGGAGAGAGTCGCTACACAGTCAATTGGTGGGATGAGAGAGAATGGATTGTTAGACGGGAAGAAGAGAAAGAGAGTTGATGCCCGACGACTACTAGTTGAAAAAGAAGAGAGATGGAGACGTAGGCAAGAAAGAGATAGCAATAAGTAGTTGCTAAGCTTTGGTGGGAGTTTAGCCTGCTCCCATGACTCAGGTGGGTCGAGTATCGGGTTTGATTGACCTACCATCCTGTAGTTTCAATTGTAGAATTGACTAAAAAGGTTTTTTCTCTCAACATAATATTTTTAGTCCTCGTTGGGTTAATTTGACCAGATAATCTATCCTAGTCGAGGTATAAAAAGGCATGTGGGAGCGGACCAAACTCCCACCCAACCCTAGTAGGTGCTTGGTGCTTTCTTCTTCTTGCCTACATCTTCTTCTCTTTTTCTTCTTTAACCAACAGTCGTTAGCAATTGGCTCTCCATCTCCTCCTCCTATTTGGCATTCTTCTTTCTCTTCTGACCAAATTGTCGTCCCACACATCAACGACCATAATTTCTCCAATTTAATGTAAGCATGTGTTTGGATAATTATCATAAATAAAAATTTCAAAATTCAACCGTTCTAAAATATATACATACTAGGGTATACCAGTGCTTGAAGGCTCGATGTAAATAATATTAAGATTAAAATGCAATAATGTTCACTAATATTGCAAAAAAAATTGTAAATACTGAACAAAAAATAAAAATTTAAGTTATTATATTCTTGTTAACGTTTTATAATAAAAGAAAAAAAATTACTAAATTTATAATAAAGCACATTAGTAAGTGCTTTACAATCTAAATAAATTAAATTAAAAATTAAATATCAAACAATACATATCAGTCGTCGTCGGGGACCCTTGGAGCCCCCAATAGCAGCTGATCGGGGGCCCGTGGGTCATCTCGAACCTCCATCGCCCCCCTGACAGCCTTCGCAACGCCTCGCCCCCATTCGCCGGCACCCCCACCAACTGTCGACCCTCCTTTCACCCCTTCATGCTGTCGCACCCGTCGATGGCGTGGGTGGGTGGGTTTGTGAAAGAAAGAAAGAGAGAGGGAGAGGGAGATGGAGAGAATGAGTGAATGAGGGAATGGGAGAGAGGGTGCAACAGAGGGGGAGAGAGAGGCAACGAGTGAGGGAGTGAGTGGTCATCACACCTGCCGACCACCCACCATCGTCATCCCTCCCGCCTCCTTACTGCCATTACACTTGCCGGCCCCTCACCCGTTGTCGCACATGCCGATGGAGTGGATGGGTCGGTCTATGAGAGAGAGAGAGAGCAGGAGAGAGAGAGAGGCAATGAGTGAGTGAGGGAGTAAGTGGTTGTCGCACCTGCCAGGCTCACACCCACAACCGGCCCTCCCTTCCCCCTACCACCATCGCACCCGTCGATGGCATGGGTGGGTGGGTTTGTGAAAGAGAGAAAAAGAGAGGGATAGAGAGAGGCAATGAGTGAGGAGTGAGTGGGTGGATCTGTGAGAGAGAGAAAGGCAAAGGGAGAGAGAGAGAGACCGTGAGCATGGGAGTGAATGGGTAGGAACATCATTCATCTTAGCCAATCTCAACCATTGATATATATTTAAAATTCATCTAAGCTATATAGATAATAATTATAATAATAATAATTTTTTTAACATAAAATATTGACATTTTAAATTTGAAATAAGAAATCAAAATATAGAGGAATCGTCCTATAGAAATTATGAGGGTTTTTTTATATTTAATTTTATTTTTATTTTATGAAGAGATTATTTTTAGTTATTTACAATCATCCTATATGATAAATTTAATTTTTTATTAAACAGTAAATCATAACTGAACTCAATGTCATATTCCACCATAAAATTTGATTGATAGTTTGTGTGATATATTTTGGTTATATAATAAATTGAATATTTTTCTGTTGGGTTAAGAAGGCTTCTGGGCAAAGGATTTGTTTGGTTTTGGGTTTGAAGTTTTTAAAATATATGATGACAGATAATTACAGAAAATTCCATAGAATATAGTAATATTTTAAAATAAGAAATCATCCTACAGAAATAAAAAATAAGATTGTTTTTAGTTATTTACAATTGTCCTAAATGATAAATTTAATTTTTTATTAATCAATAAATCATAATTCAATATATTCTATCATAAAATTTGATTAACAGTTTACGTGATACATACACACAAAAAAAGAGTTACACGAAATATATAAAATGGAGTTACACACACAAAGGCACAAAATATACACATACACAAAATACATATATAAATATATAGAATACATGCATAAATACATACAAAAAATATATATACATACACAAAATACATAAATATACATACACACAAAAAATACATTTAATTAATCCAATACATTAACATACATACACACACAGAATACAACTATAAATATACATACACACATAAAAAATACATTTAATTAATGGAATAAATATTAACATATAATTAAGTATTGATATTTAAAAACTAAAAAATTATATATTAATTTGGAGTCCGTGCACAACATTTCTTTTCTTTTCTTTTATTTTTTTTCTCCTTCTCCCTTCATCTTCTTCTTGCAACGCAACGCATAGCACTGGCCATTGCCCGTGCAGCCTCCGTTGGCCGCTACCTCGGCCAACGCTGTCTCCGCCGGTCGTACTTAGTCGCCGCCCCACTGCCGCCATTAGCCGTTCGCCGCCGTGGGCCACCATCGCTGTTCGACCTTGTCCGCACGGACCGCCATCGCCGTTCGACCCTGTTGCTTCTGGTCGCTAAGCGTCACTGCATCCGACCACCATCGGTTGCGCCTCAGACCGTTGCACCTAGCCGCTGCATCGTCCGCCATCGGCCACTGTTCGGCCTTTAACTCCCTCGCCTACTGCTTGCTCTTTGTATATATATATATAGAGAGAGAGAGAGAGTCAGCCATTGTGTGTACTATGTGTGGGTGGTTGTGTTGTGAGTGTGTATATAGATGTGAGTGTGTGCTTATGTATATAGCCGAGTGTATATAGAAGTGAGTGTATATATATATGTGTGGGTGGGTGGCTACGCTGTGATGTGAGTATGTATATATATATATATGTGTGTGTGTGTGTGGCTGCGTTGTGGGTGGAAGATGGCTGCCTAGTTTTGGGCGAGAAAATTTTTAATTCTAGCTATCAATGTATCAGAAATTGATCTCAACTATTAAAATGTCTATACATTTTAGACAATTCAAAAACTGTTCTGGGATATTATATAGATAGTATATAATATATAATATATATGTGCAAGTAAATATATATACATTATAATATATGCATATACAAATATATATACACATATATAATATGTACATATATGTATGCATGACACACACAGATATATATATATATAATATATACAATAACAAAATTAGTTAAAAAATTTTATTTATGGATAAAATTAGAGCAATAATTTGTCTTATGTGCGTGTAAAAAAAATTAAAAAATTTTAAATAAAAGTTTAGTGGATGAAGTTTAACAATAATAATTATTATTTAGAAATTATAAATTCAAATTGATAAAAAAATTATATTTAGGAACAATTAATTTAATAGATTTTCTCTTTTATAATGCCAATGAATCGCACCATCTTCACAAATTTTTTTATTCGTATTTTATTATTCTTATTAGCTTATGACATGAATTAAAATCCACACTCACATATATATGTACATATATGTGAGTGTGTATATATATATATATATATGTGTGTGTGTGTGTGTGGGTGGGTGGTTGCGCTCTGGGTGGAAGATGGCTGCTTGGTTTTGGGCGGGAGAATTTATAATTCCAGCCAGCAATGTATTAGAAATTGATCTCAGCTACCAAAATGTCTATACATTTTAGACAATTCAAAAATTGTTCCGCAATATTATATAGATAGTATATAATATATAATATATAATATATATGTACAAGTAAATATATATACATTTTAATATATGCATATATAAATATATATACACATATATAATATGTACATATATGTATGCATGACACACACAGATATATATAATATATATAATAACAAAATTAGTTAAAAAGTTTTATTTATGGATAAAATTAGAGGAATAATTTGTCTTATGTGCGTGTAAAAAAAATAAAAAATTTCTAAATAAAAGTTTAGTGGATGAAGTTTAACAATAATAATAATTATTACTTAGAAATTATAAATTCAAATTGATAAAAAAAAATTATAATTAGGAACAATTAATTTAATAAACTTTCTCTTTTATAATGCCAATGAATCGCACCATCTTCACAAATTTTTTTATTCGTATTTTATTATTCTTATTAGCTTATGACATGAATTAAAATCCACACTCTTTATTGTTGGAGAAGCTTAAAATTGGGCACGACTATATATATGTATTTTACAATTTAGTTAGTATTGTTGTGACTGTTTTCTTTTAGATAGCACTCCATTTAGTTAGTAATATTTCTTCATTTTATACAGTGACCTTACTATAAACACTTTTTGTAATATACAAGTTATGGGTGCTTTTAATTATAAGTACCATAGAATTTTTTATTACTTTTTAGGGAACATTAAATATATATATATATATATATATATCATTTAGAACATTAAATTAGATGACATTTAAACAAAATATTTATTACAATAAAATCAACCAATAACGAATGTTTAAACCTAAAAACTAAATATAATAAATTTATATCTTCAAAAAAAGTATATATTTTATACATTCTCTTTAACCATTGCTTTGAAAGAGTATGTATAGAATACACTCTCTGGGTGAAACCATTATTATTATTATTATATGAATCACATGTATTTCAACTTGCATCCCGTTACAACTAATTTTTTTATTTTTGCTTCCTTCAACAGATGTTGAGTAAACTAAAATTTCTTTTATCTCAATCATTGCTATTTACTAACCACAACTCCCAACTTATCCGGAGTTCTCAATCTTATGGACCTATGGCTTAACAATGGTAGAAGCTTGCGAGAAGTGCACCACTCTGTTGAACATCTCCACGAACTTGTTCTTTTGGATCTCAGTTATTGCAAAAGCTTTAGGAAGCTTCCCTATGGGATTGGCAAGTTGAGATCCCTGAAAAGTGTGTATATCTCTGGGTGCCCATGTGGGGCATTATATATGGACATTGACAAAGAGTGTTGCTTCTACTAGTTTGTCAGAAAGCTTTATACATGGGTTACGAAAATTGTACGTGGAAGATTAATACCCGCTGAAATTGGGAATATGATCTCATTAACCACTTTGATTCTTGATCGATCCAAATTTGGTTTCCAACCGGATAGTGTATGCAATCTTACACGCCTGTCAACTTTAGGGTTTGAATTCTGCAATTTGTCAAGTTTGCCAAGTGAACTTGGGAGATTGACCCAATTGCAAATATTTTGAACCTTAAAGGAAACAATTTATGTGGCTTGCCAGCTGAGAGCATTGGGAACCTTTATAACATATTGAATATCTATTTGAGCAATTGTCATAGACGTACTCTAGTCACTTCCAAAATCTTTAACATGTGTAGAACTCCTGACAGCAGATAATTGCACATCGTTAGAAAGCATATCACTTGAATCAACCGGCAACAATTATATATAGGGTGATTTCTTGTACTGAAAATTGCCCCAAATGTTCTGCTGACAAAATTGGAACTAGTTTGCTCCAACACAAGGTACTCTCATTCTCTTTTTTTTTTTTTACTTGTTATTAAAAAAGTATTATGGCCTTATTGGAATGTACTATACTAACACATAATTTATATTTTATGCCCAACAGGGATCACATCCACGGGAGAGTAACGTTACCCGATGGGGTGCAGCATAAGACTACAAACTCATACTATTGTTTTAGGGTGCCATCTCTTGGAATTATTGACTTCACAAGATGGATATTTTACGTAGTACAAACACTTGAATAAAAAATGATGTAGCTGGCTGATTAGTTATAGAATTCACAATAAAACCAAAAACATCATGTTGATCACCACCCAGATTCTGCAGTATTGCCCATATCACATGGAGATCATCAAACCATAGTTGACTATTATCCATGTTGGACTTGGAAGTAGGCGATGAAATTGAGGTTTCATAGATATTATCAGGGAACGTGCTTGTGAAGAACTGGAGATTTGATAGCTGCAATGAACCAAGAAATAGTGGAAGATTAGGAAGTTTCAAGCATGCAAATTGTTAGCGATGAAGTGATGGAGAAGTTTCCTGGGAAAATGGAGAGATTTAGAGAAGAAGAGGAGAATCAGAAAGAAGAAATGGAGGAGAAAGATGAAGAGACGAGAGAGGAAATAAAGATAGTTGAATGATGAAGTGACCAAACTAAGGGAAAAAATTGATAGACACAAAGAAGATCAGAACAATTCTATTTGTAAATTCATATCTCAATGCTTTTGTTGCCTTTTAAGTTCGTCCTAATTCACAAGAAAGATGGCTAAATATTGAGGTGCTAAGTAACGTGATCAAATTTTGATTTTTCAGTATATGAGTTCACTCATGCGCCTGGTGTACGAAAGCATTTTCCCGATCGCTCTCATTATGTGGAGGGAATTTACGTGCCCTGTAATTCTGTTGAAGGCATGTATAATATATGTCAATATGCTCATTCTTTCGGGCAAGGATAATGTCATTTGGACATAGTGTTTGTACCAATCATCAGTCTTTAAGACTGAGGAAAGTCTGGGCCCAAGGCCTTGCTTAATGCTAAAAAACCCGTTCTAATCACATTTTCGGCTTAAAATTTTGACTCCAGACATTCAAAACCCATTAATAAATAATAATGATCAGTCCTGTTTGCCTCACATTTCAGATTGATTTTTCATCCCTTTTATCATATCGTTGTTCTTACATAAAAGTATCTATTTTTTTATTTATTAATTTGGGGTATTTTAAACTTTGCCCAACTAGTCTCGTGAGCCTCACTCCAATCCACATCCCAAATAAATCATGGTATAATCTCTATATAGTGCTTTCAAAAAATTTCAAACATAAAATCTCAAGTATATTCACCTCGTGATCTTACTACTTGAGCCACCCATGGGATAAAAGTACCTACTCTTTGGGAGCTAAAGGTGAAGTTTCTCATCCCGGGGTCTCTTGTAGCTCAGCCTCAAAATTTCTGTAGGGGGGTTAAATCACGGAATCTAGAGCCAAGGTTTGAATATAGGACCTTCAACTGTCTATATAGCAGTATACAATCTAAAGTCTCTTCAAGAGCAACTCGTACTCACCCTCAACAACTGAACTATGCTGGTGAGGGCAAAAGTACCTATTCTTGATTTGGGTTTGAAGGATTTCCTCTTATTTGATGTTAGTTTTGGTTAATGCACTATTTGAATTCATTATGATTTCTATAAAAAGTCTTATCTTTTTCTACAAAGAAACTAACACCAAGTCCAAAATTTGAACACTCTTACAATAATTATACACACTTATGTATAATATAATATCATAAATATACCACATTATATTGTTATACAATAAATTATGATATATTAAAGTAATACAGTTAGTAGTTTTTATTATTAATATTATATTAATAATATAATTATGTCACAAAATTTAGAATTTCAGATTTTCTTTATTTTTGATATCTGACAGGCAAAATTGTTTAAATTTTATATTTGTGCTTATCTTATTTATTTGTGGTTAGCTCCCACTTGCTATTGTTCAAGAATAACTTAATAAATTGAATATATAAGTTTAGTAAATATTGCCCCCGGGCATAAGTCGAGCTGTCAGGCAAACAAATGTTGATATCAGTTCAGTGAGTCATGAGTTCGATCCTCGTTCTGTGCAGTGGAACGAAACCTCACACCTACGATTTACCTCTTCTAGTATAATCGAAGGCACGAGTACTAGAGGTCGCACAAGAATAACCATTTCAAAAAATAACTTAATAAATGGAATATATAGGTCTAGTAAAAGATTGCCAAGAACATTGCTTTCTTCTTTCTTTATTTCTTTCTGTTTTGCCAAGAATGGCATATTTAACTTATTCTTTTCAATTATATAGAGGGAGAACACCGTCACCTGGATCAATAATACTTTTCCTAGCGATTTAATCACTTATATTAATCAATTTAATATTAAAAAAACATGTGACCCAATAGTGTGCGACAGGCAAAGACTTTAATATTTGGAGGCAATTGATATTTCTCTAGCCTATGGGTTGTGTATTTTGTTTGGGCTGTTCTGTTCTATTCTGTTATGTTCTCTGCCTTAGTGTTGTTTGTAGCTTTATTTTTAATAATATTATTTCTTTATTTATCAATAAAAAAGAATAAAAGAAAAAACCTGAAACTCAAGGCCATTTCATCCTTTCAAAAGCGGCATACAGCAATGTTATATATATATTTTTTTATGGCCCAGGTGGCTTTGTAGGTGGAGGAGATCAATCTTTCCCCGATTTAATTTTTGGGTAAATCAAATGCGATTGTAAATTTATATACTCTAAAGCAGACATATAGTCAGTCTCCATCAAATAGACCATTTCTACCTCTACTATCAAACCCCCACCACTTTCAAGAAAATATGGGAGCTTTACCACTTGCGCCATACCTTGGAGGCAATATCAATGTTTTTTTTTTATTTTTTTGATAACCTAGGTTCCGAGCTTCACCCGAATAGTCCTAAGGACGGGCAACTTTCCCCTCCAGTTCACCTGTCGAGTAAACTTAGATGCGGTCACAATCTATACACACACACTGAGCATGACATTCAGTTCACACCTCTACATAGGACAAATGCCACCACAAGAATTTGATACTCCTCATGAAACTATACATACTAAACCGCTAAGCCATACTTGTGGGGGCTACAAATATATTCCTCATCTATCCATGTTTTCAATCCACTCTAAATCATCTCATATTTTAGTTTCAAATTAAGCACAAATTATTAATTTTTGTTAAGGTATAGTGTTACATTTTAATTTTAAGGTCAAGTTAGTTATTCAACTTTAAGAAATTAACTTATATATTTGATATTTCACTATTATTATTATTATTATTATTATTATTATGTCAAAGATAAATCCCACTAAAGGCAAGGCAAAACTCAACCTAAGAAGAAAAGAGTTAATACACTTTAAAACTTGGGAGATTGTACAATCTCCTCAGAGACTGTATGGCTCCAATAAGAAAAAGAGGTAACCTTATAACTCAAGAGACTAAATAGGTTTTTAAGAGACTATCAATAGTCTCAAAAAGAGGAAGAGGTAATCTCAAATCTTGAGAGATTATTTAGTCTCCGAGAGACAAATGACAATTTTAGAAAAAAGGATGATGAGAAAGGTTTCGAGAGATTGGAAGACCTTTTGGAGACCTCTCTCTATTGCAGGAAAGTCCCAAGCAAAACACGAATATAATAAACTATAACATCTAAAAATCCCTATGAGAATTTCCTATATGACTAGTATTATCCATAAAAATCATAATCTTAGTTAATTTCAAAATAACAAAAATGCTTATCATGAACTCCCAAGTCTCTTCATAAATAGGTGAGCGGTTATTCCAAAAAAGGTAAGACTCTAATACTTGAGTTAATACTGCTTGCAAGCCTTCTACAAATTGGAGTGCTTCACTTAAGTATCAGAGTGTTTGCTAAAGTATTGTCTTGCATCCTTTGATTGTGTTTTCTCTTGCGAGATTCAGAATGGCTTGATTAAGGATTCATGGATTTCAAATCTATTATTGTGTCACAACAACTACAATTAGTGCCTTTGTGAAAAACGTCCAAAAAGCCTAATGAAAACAAAATAGTTTGCACAAGATCGCGAGTTACAAGAAACAGGTATGACAAGGAAGGTTCTAATGTTGAGAAAAGTTTTCCTCTTTGAGGATGTCCCTTCCCTAATAGCGTTGAAAGCTTGGATGATTGATTAGGTTTTGTTCAACCATGATAGGCATTGATGGTTCTCCACTCTCTTTCCCTTCTTTATATCGGTGAAGGTGGATGATTGATTAGGTTTATAGATTTGATTTCTTTATTTTAAATTTATTAATTTAGTTAGACAATTTATTAAATAAAAAAATTAAAAAGTCTAAAATGATGTTATATTTTTTCACAAATAAAAAAAAATTAATTTTTTTTACGGTCAAAGTCAATCAAGTGGTCTCATGTATATGCCGTGGAGCACACTTTCCATTTCTCCCTTTTTCTTTATACGTTGATGATTTTATTTTTATTTTACAAGTAAGAAATTTATTAAAAATAGAAAAATAATGTACAAAAATAAGTTCTCAAAAGATATAGTATGGTTATTGTCATGTCCAAACTTCAGCTATGTCAGCCATACTTACATAGCTGATTTGAAACAATGAAGAAATAATAAAACTCACAATTTTAAAGAGAGAATCACTCTTTAAGAGAGTAGTTTTTAATTAAGATTCAAAGAAGATCCAATTAGGATCCAAAGAAGATCTTTTGATCTCTAATAGTGTTCTTCTTTGAAATTGTGGTTCTCCAAATCAAAGTGTACAAGTGTAGAAAAATGGTGGTCCAATTTTATCTAATCAAGTAATATTGAACAATGTTGCACATTTTAGCGTAAGAATAAATCGGGACATGACGCTATGCTAGCATAGTTTTGGTTCACAATTATGCACACCCACTATTAGGTATTTTACAGAAGAACTAATAATTTTCTATTGTTTTGTTTTGGTTTTAATCAAACTTTGAGTAAGATAAAAATTTCTTTTTCTCTGTCATTGCTATTACTTGACCATGATTCCTAATTTGCCTAACTTCTCCAATCCCGAGGAGCTATTGCTTGACAATTCCATAAGCTTGGCAAAGTTATTTTAGAAGCCTTAAGAAGCTTCCTTGGGGATTGTTAGTTGAAATCTCCAAAAATATTTTCCCTCTCTCTCTCATTGGGTACTCACAAAGTGGGTCATTGCGTACATTGTAGAAGGATTAGATAAGGTGTTTAAATAAATTGAGTATAGTAGATTATTATTTGACAGACACACTCTTAAAAAAATAGAGATTCCATGTCACAAGAGATAAAGTAATATTGAGCCAACATTATCACACTTTAACCTCGTCTTCTCATGATGATGATGATCCGAATCCCAATCTCTTTAATTTTGAAATGGCCGCACAAACACAAGTGAAGAATGATGGATTTCAAATGCCTCACTGATCCCGTATAACACCTCGTTTGCTGCTAAGCATTGCATTCTCTAATAGAAGGTTGTTTAATTAATTAATTGTATTTTTTGGAGTTACGCTTAATTAATTTACCATGTCTTCATCAGTTTTGTTTGTTTTAGATTTTTGCTTAACAACAATAGAGTTTATATTAGTTTGGTTGTGTTTATTCCTGACCAAAGAGGATGATCGGAGGCAAGGCGATTGGCACTTACAAGCACTCTGATGCTCAAGTAAGTAATAGAGTAAGGAGAGACAGTGAATCAATAGGTCAAGGGTTAGAAAATACCTTGGCTCTGAAGAGAGCTGGTTGATATAAGAGGAGATGTCCTCTTGCATGCATGCGTTATGCATTTGCAGGTGATGGGACTGACTATTTGGTGCCGATAGAGGTTTCCAGGATGTAGCATGGTGGCTACGAGACCCTCATTAATGTGGATGAGATCCGCCATTAATGAGGATAGGATCTAAGGACGTTGCACTGATATCCAGTGGGATTGCAATAATGCCGTGGTAGGTTGGCGCTGGGCCAAAGTTGGGTCTAGGGGAAGGACCAAGATTTGGCCTTAAGGAGAAGGCTGAGATTGGGCCTTAGGGACAGGGCTGAGATTGGGCCCGAATAGTCCATAGCCCCTCAGGTCAGATGCTCGAATAACAAGCATTCGAGCTAGAAAAGGGAGGTCGGGGTAGTTTTTGTGGCATATGCTAGTTTTTGAGGGTCGAATTAAGTGTGACCAAGGTGGTCGGCAGAGCTGATTTCAGCTTTACTTGAATAGAGGTCCTAGAGTCATTTCAAGGTCGGCTTGACCTTGAAAGCAGAGTGGTATTCTTTGTGCCCTGACCCGCAATGCATGTGGCCTTGGGATTCGAGGCGTTTTTCCTAGGAGATGAGGGTGCTATTTGGGTAGTAACTGGCAATCCCTTAGTGCGTGACAGGTGGTGGTTTGGTGATAGAAGATCTGTGGGATACGTTGTAGGTATTCTTCGACGATCTTTATAAGGATCCCCTTTGGGCTAGGGTTTCCTCGCTTTCTCAGTAACAGGAAGGAGGAGATAGGCGCAAGAGTTTTAGTGAATTTCGCGAGTGACAGCCTATAGAATTGCTCCTTACGCTTGTGTGCTTGCAGGGCAAATGGTTTCCGCATATGGTAAGAAAGATATCAGGGAAGAGATGGACATGCTTTGCAAGGAGGGAGGTAAAGCTCCGTTGGGCTATGTTTAGGCGAATAAGATAGTTGGGAGGGCTTTTGCGGCTCCAGTACCTGCTACTTCTACCGCGTAACCCCTGCTATGGTTGCTGAGACCATGATTCCTGGCACAGGCCCTGGGGAGCCTACAATTTCTGAAGAACTAGCTCGGCATAAGAAGTAACAGAAGGGTCCTGATGGGGAGTTTCGATCACCCGATGGTTCGAATCTTGTCTGGAGTGGTGGCTGCTTGGTTTCGTTTCAGGACCCGAAGTTTCGAAGCGACCTGTTCATTGACGCCTATCTTAACTTGTCATCGAATTGGAGACGATTACTAGGTGCTGGCTCGTCTGCCACATGTCATCAGGTCGAGCATCAGGTGCTCCAACTTGCAGCGGACTGCCGCTTGCTCGAGGTGTGTGGCGACTCGTCTTTTCGAGATGAAGGCGGGCCACGAAGAGGAGTTGCGCTAGACTCGGGAGTCGATAAGTAGAGAGGCTGAGAAGGCTGTGGAGACGGCTACCATTGAGGCAAGGAAGCAGGTTGATGAGGCCAATCATGCAGTTGGCATTCTTCAATTTCAGTTGGATGTTGCCGAGGTAGAGTTGAAGAAGCGGGAGGTGGAGGTGGCGTCAGCCAAATCTGAGGTGATGACGATGGTGATGAGGGCGAGGGCCAAGGTGGCCGTTGCTTAGTCTGAGATGACAAAGGCGAAGATGGAAGCGGAGGGGTCGAGAAGGGAAAGGTCTGAAGCAACCCTATCCGATTTCTGTGCTACATTCCCAGAGCTAGATCTTTCGGGTTTTGGCCTTCCTGAGGGAAGTCGAGTTGAGCCGTGAATTTGTATGGTAGTGTAGATTTTTGGCGTTTGTCTTGTAATTTTGTTGAGTGCTTCTTTGTCAATGACAAATCGTGCTTCTTCCCCTATCGAGATTACTTGTTCTTGTGTTTCTTTTCGTGTATGTCTTGCTCGGTCCTTGCGGCCTTGATGTCCAACTTAGCTTATCGTGACCATAATTTTGGTCAGTGGAATGGGACCAGGCTGCCTTTCCGCTAAAGGGTTTGGCGCCCTGCCTTTGGGCTTTAGTTTTGGCGGCCTCGTTTGATTGCGCCGGGCTCCGTGGGCTTCGGGAATCAAGGTGTCTGTCCAAGGGCGTAAGGCACCGCCTGTGCGCACAAAAGGGTTTGCCATCGTAGGTGGGGAAGGTCCGTCAGAGTACTCATTACGGGACACATGGTGGGGTTTCGTTGGCTGCTGGTTGCCTGTTTGGTGCCTCGCGTGACGCCTATTTGTATGCACTGCCCTGTGCGTGCACGTCCCTTACTTTCGTTCACAAACCCGTCCTTTGTCTTGGGATTCTTATTCCGACGTTCGATTGCTCTGCCTAGCTAGTTAGTCTGCTTATGGATGGCCATCTCTACTTTAAGTTTTGCTTGCCCGTACGACTGAGTACTCAAGGAGGTTGCCCGGGTTGTATCGAAGTTCTCTACGGATTCGTCTTTGGCCGCGGTGAGGGGAAATATCACCTCCTGGAGTAGAAAGGGCAGGAAGAAGGAAAGAGAAAGGGGGTTTCGGGGGAAAAAGCTTGTCTGCCTTCCCTGTGGCCAGAGGAATGTGTCTATCATTTAGCCCCTGACTCTGGGTTTCTGTAGATGTATGAGGTGCTATTCACGAGGCTGCTGTTACGGCTTTCTCTGACCGAGTTCCAGAGTTTAATATTGGAGATCATGAACGTCGCCCTGACACAACTTCATCCGAACAGCTGGGGCTTCATCCGCGGCTTTGAGGTACTGACTGAGTTCCTGGGCCGCAAACCTAATAAGGCGGTCTTCTTCCACTGCTATCACTAGAAAATGGACCTATCGGGGAAGTTGGATTTCTCTGAGCAGCCGTATAGGGAAATTGGTGTTGAAGGACTTTACCATGTCCTTCAAGCATGTTAAAGATGGCTTCTACAAGATGGGCTCGAGCGAGGAAGAGCTCAGTTTTTTACTGGACGAGCAAGGTAAGGAGAAATACCTTCTATTCTGGAAATCAAAACCAAATCCTCTTTTAGAGGTGGAGTATGGGAGTCTCGATCTGGAGGATCAAGCCTTGGCAGACGCCTTTTCGTTTTCTCCCTAGCTTGAATCTGCGAAGCTCGTGGAACTGGGAGAGAACCCTCAGGCTTTGGCCGAGTATATGGGTACGTTGTCACTATGTGTTTGGGTTTTTCTTTGTTTCAATGACAGCTATTATCAGGATTTTATGTTTCAAAACAAAAGGCATCGAGCTTGACGGCGAAATAAGTGGCGAGACGTACGGCAAAAAAAAGTGTCGGGGTACCATTTGGGGTGCTTGTGAGTAGGGGGAAAGTTGCCACTACAAAGTCAAGGAGCCCCATCCATGCCCGACTTATTGCTACAGTTGCTGTCAGCAGACCTTCTCCGTCGAAGAGCGAGGAGGTGCCCCTCCGTCGGAGGGTCTTCTGGTCAAGCTCCTAGGGCGTCGGACTCCCTTAATAAATGTAATACCTCGAGAGCCCAGAGAGGGGTAATATATATCAAGGATAAGTAAGGAAGGAAACAACACCAGCTGGATACCTTTTGAGCTGAATGTAGGCAAGGAACTCCCGGGTTAAGCTTGCTTGAGTTAGGGAAGCTCAAGGATAGGTGACCCCCTGGGAAGTCCGTGTAGGCCCATCAGGGTAAGTTTTTCCAGTCCTTCATATCGTTCAATGCGGGATGTTACAGGTGGTATCCGAGTCGACCCTTGGAGAAGGCGGTCCGATGAGGGCGGGGAGTGGCGCCAGGGCTTGATGGCTTGTACAAGGAGCTGTTTCTGGCAGGCTTCTAGGATTGCAGTCTCTAAAGGGGAGAAGATCTAGGACCAGTAGTAACGTCACATGACGAGGACGTCATGTGTTCAAAGGGGGGAGAATGTAATACCCCAAGAGTCCAGAGAAGGGCAGTATATATCGAGGATAAGTAAGGAAGGAAACAACAGTAGCTGGATACCTTTTGGGCTGATTATAGGCAAGGAACTCCCGGGTTAAGCGTGCTTGAGCTGGGGAAGCTCAAGGATGGGTGACACTTGGAAAGTTTGCGTAGGCCCATCAGGGTAAGTTATTCTGGTCGTTTCTATTGCTCGATGCAGGATGTTACAATGAAGCTACAGGGGTGCTCAGTTCTTTGGGTTCGAGGCTGATTATTGACGTTGCAGGTCCCTCGAGTTCAAATCCATTAACTGATGTCGCATGCTCGTCAAGCTCAGATCGAGGGAATAGCGAGTCGGCGCCTCCTCGATTGATGTGTGCTTCGCGACCAAACTTGTGGGGTTGTGATGATGCCGAGCAGGATTGTCAGAGTATCTAGAGCCATGCCTTTCGATAGGGGAAATTTGTCCAGGACCAGTTCCTCATAGATGCCGATAGAAAGAGGCTCGCCTCTCTTGGGGAGGAGAGGTTGTATCGATGGGTGGAGATGTTGCAATTATGCGTTGCCAGTGCCACTCACATTTTATTCATGGAGGTAAAATTAAGAAAGGCCGAGGCCAAGGCTGACTCCGACAACCTTTATGGGCGTGTTGCTTCGACTGATAAGGAGGTGGAGTAGGTAACAACCGGATATCTGAGAGTGGCCGGTCAAAGGGACGAGACTCGACATAAGTTGGATAAGCGGGATGAGAGGATTAAGGAGTTGGAGACGGAACTAAACGCTTCCCGCCAAGAAGTTGCCCGTTTGGAGGCTTGTGCAAGGAGGGAGAAGGCTCTTTTGCAATATTTGGGGGGCTTTAACGCGGTGCTAGTGCAAGCTTCACTACTCTACCCGGGGGTGAATTTTACCACGGTGGGTGCTAGATGTTCTTTTCTGACCAAAAGAGGACGATCGGAGGAGGGGCGTGGGCTCCAGCGACAAGTCCGTCTGGGGGGTGGTTGGCATCTACAAGTATTTCAACGCTCAAGTAAATAAGAGAGTAAGGAGAGACAGTGAATCAATAGGTCAGAGGTCAGAACATACCTTGACTCTAAAGAGAGCTGGTTGATATAAGAGAAATAGATGTCCTCCTGCATGCATACGTCTTGCATTTGTAGGTGATGTAACTGACTATCGGGCACCGATAGAGGTTCCCAGGTGGTAACATGATGGTGACGGAACCCTCATTAATGTGGATGAAATCCGCCTTTAATGAGGACAAGATCTGAGGCGACTGTGCTAATATCTAGTGGGATTGCAATGATGCCGTAGCAGGCTGGCGCTGAGCCAAAGTTGGGTTTAGAGGGAGGACCAAGATTGAACTGACAATTGGCCTTAGGGAAAGGGGCTGAGATTAGGCCTTAGGGAAAGAACCGAGATTGGGCCCAAAAGGTACAGGTTATTTGTGACAAATTTCAAAGCCTTAGGGAAGGGGGCTGAAGTGGCTTGGTCTTGCCATCATGTTGTTTTTATTACTAAAATTTTTTATATTTATTTATATATACAGACATATATATAAAATTTGGTTATTGTTAAATTGAATATATCTCATTTACTAACGTTACTTGTTCTTAAAAATTTCAAAAGAAAAGAAATAAAAAAAATATACTTGAAAAAATGGCGACAAATTGTGCAATTTTCTATCTTTGTCGAGCAGTGATGGTGTAATATTTTAAAACTTCTCAAACGAGTGGTCTATATATAATATATTTTTTATATTATAGAATACATTTTTCACATTATACAGAACACTTTTTTGTAATATACAATTATCTATGCCTTTAAGTACCATAGAGTTTTTTTTTTTTTATTACTTTTCAGGGAAATGATTAAGGAACATTAAATATATATATTTTTAGATAATATATATTATTATATATCATTTAGAACATTAAATTAGTTGACATTTAAACAAAAATATTTATTACAATAAAATCAACCAATAACAAATGTTTAAACCTAAAAACGAAATATAATAAATGTTATAGGTATATTCCAGACCGCTTCTTATGGGTTGGACTCGGCCCAACAGGCTGACACAGTCGCTTAAAGCCCAGTAGGCCCAAGTCGAGCTCGTCAGAGCAAACTCACACATCGTTAAAACTCGAACTCAGATCGTGGAATCAAGTGCGAGCTCCCAGCAATGCTCCCAGCAATACTTTTAGCTCGCAGGCCTAACCGTTCAGCTCGCATAACAACATTGTTGCTGAATAACTGGAGACAGGAATCCAACTACTTTATTTGAAGCAAATCAGATTCCTGGTAATACGGAACCCACTCCTGATTTTATGGAATTGATAAAGACATCTTGTCTCCATGATGTCATCCTTCTACTTTTAGACTTTATGTAATTGTAAACATCCCTTACTATAAATAGGGGTCAAAATACCATTATAAAAGAAAAGAGAACAATCATAATAGTATACTTTTATTTTGCCAAAATAACCAGAGAATAATCGTAGAGTAGACATCGTTTTATCCGAACTACATAAAATTTTTTCGTGTATGTTCTATTTTGTTTCTCCTCATATTTTGATTTATTTTCTCATTGTGGGCCTACGAATCACGGCCGGCTAATTATGAACGTCGACAATAAATTTATATATACTCTTTAACCATTTCTCTGAACGATAATGTCATTCAGACATTTTTTGTACATAATTCACTTTCTTTTCAAGTGAGTTGTTTGTGAATATTTATGTATTAAGAAGAAACAAAGTTGTAAAAATAACTTAGTAATTACAAAACATTGTTACTATACTGATAATAACATGCAAGTATAAATATTTTAACTGAATTTCATATTGGTAATGACATGCAAATGCATATGCAAATTCCAAATGAAATCGTTTTTCTAAATTATGCCGACTAATAATGCATGCTAGATTAGACCAATTAAGCAGCAAACACTACGTGAAAAAGTGATTTAAGTAAAATATTTTCACATGGCAAAATCTAGAAAGCCTTAAAGGTCTTGGGCTCTCAGCAAGGCCCAATCATATTTGAGGCATGGAAGTTCCCAGCCCAAATATGCCAAGATTGGGCCTATCCTGGGTAGAGATCCTTCTTTAGCTCTAAACTGGGCCTAACCTCGTTTTGGGCCCAAAATTTTGACTGTAAACATTCAAAAGGAAAGTACCCATCCCCTTTGAGCTCATGGCGTGAGATAATGAATAGGGACCCCCATGCCTTCGCAAGGAAAGTACCTATCCCCTTTCACCCATCATTCATGGACGATTTTGATGATTAATGATCAAAATTAATCATTGGAGTCACCTTACTATTATGATTGACGTATCCAAAATAATCTAATGGTTAGATTTTAATAGATTTAAAAGTTATTATTTTTTTTTAGAAAAAGGTACTTGTTTTTGGAAACGCATCATCGTCTATGGCAGATTCTGACAATCAGAACTAACCATCGCAATCGTCTTGGTCTTATGACCCATACAACCAAAAACTAAAACGATCTAATGGATGGATCTTAATAGATTTGAAAATTATTTTTTTGGAACAAACGTTACCTGTTGTAGAAAGGAATCATCGACCACCATTCATGGCAAATTTCAATGATCGAAATCAACATTCAAAATCGCCTTGCCTTGTGACACATAGACAAAAGCCAAAACGATCAAACAGTTAGATCTCAATAGATCTAAAAATTAATTTTTTGAAAAAAAAAAAAACTACTCGTTTTTGAAAGACATCGTTGGCCACTGTCTATGACAGATTCCAACAATCGGAACTGATAATTGAAATCACCTTAGTCTTGTGACTAACATATAGAAAAACTAAAACAATTCAAATGGTTGGATCTCACTAGATCTGAAAATTAATTTTTTTAAAAGAAGGCTACTCGTTTTTGGAAAGGGATTGTTAGCTATCATCCATGGTAGATTTGGACGATTGGGACTGACAATCAAAATTGTCTTGATTTTGTGACCCACATGCCCAAAAACCAAAACAATCCAATCGTTAGATCTCATTAGATTTGAAAATTTAAATCGAAGAACTTTAAATGCTTACTTTAAATTGGAGAAACTACAATTGCTAGTGTTTGAGACAATAGTCAATTGATTGAAAGAGAGAGAATGGATTGCTAAATGGGAGGAAGAGAAGGTGAGTTGACAACCAGCGACTACTGGCTAAAGAAGAAGAGAAAATTGAGACGCTGGTAAGAGAGATAGAGCAACAGGTAGTTGCTAGGGTTTGGTGGGAGTTATGCATGCTCCCATAGTCTTTTTTATACCATGACTCGAGTGGGTCTAGTATCAGGTTTGACTGACTCGCCATCCTATAGTTCCAACTACAAGAGGGACTATAAAGGCCTTTTCTCTTAACGTATATATTTTTAGTCCTTATCGGATCAATCCAACTAGATACTCAACCTACTCAGGTCGAGGTATAAAAAGGTATGTGAGAGCGAGCCAAACTCCCACCAAACCTTAGCAGCCACTTAGTGCTCTCTCTCTCTTGCCTACATCTCATTTTCCTCTTTTTCTTCGGCCAATTGTCGTCAGTAGTTGACTTACTTTCTCTTCCTCTCGTTTGGCAATCCTTTTTCTCTCTGATGACCAGTTGATAGTCGCTGCACACACTGGTGATGGAAATTTCTCCAATTTAAGGTAGGTATTTAAAGTTCTCTGATTTTAATTTTCAAATCTAGTGAGATCTAACCATTATATCATCTTGGTTTTTAGATATGTGGGTCACAAGACCAAAATGATTTCGATTGTCAAATTTTTCCATGGACAGTGGCCGGCAATTCCATTTCAAAAACAGGCAGCATTTTTCTAAAAAAATAAATTTTAAATCTAGTTAGATCCAACTGTTGGATAATTTTGGTTTCCAAGTATATTGGTCATAAGACAAAGGTGATTCTAATGGTTGGTTTCAATCATTAAAATCTACTATGGATGGTAATTGGTGACACCTTTTCAAAAATGGGTAGCCATTTAAAAAAAAAAAAATTTCAAATCTATTGAAATCCAACCGTTGGATCGTTTTAGTTTTTAAATATGTGAGCCACATGATGAAGACGATTTTGATGGTCGATTACGATCGTCAAAATCTGTCATGGACAGTCAACTGTTGTCCTATGAAAAAGAAGATGGAAAACATATATGATTTTGAAATGAAAATATATATGATAATTTATTTACATATATGTATTTATAATTTTTTTAGCATTCTAATTTTCAAAATTATCATAAATAAAAAAAAGAATTCAACAGAGAAAGCCACTTAATTACATTTAATTATGGATTAGAGTTGATGATTGCCCCAACTTTTCTGCCATGTGTCGCTAGTATACTAGTTAGTCAAAAAAATTCTATTCATTTATAATATTTTGTATGATAATATAATCAAAGGTTTCGTCGTTTCCAAGGCGGCAAACAACAATGTTATTTTAACAAGACTATGACTTGGTCTACAAATATATTCCTCCTCCGTCCATGCTTCCAATCCACTTCAAGCCAAAAGTTTAATATTTAATGGGAGTAGTTAATTTATTCGTTGATAATAAAGAAGATGTGATTAATTTTAGAAAGGTGAGAGGTTGATTTGATGAAATATAAAATTTAAAAAGTGTCTAAATCAAAAGCCATAGAATTCAAAATACTGACAATTAATTTAAGCTAAAATATATCATATTAGATTTGTTTATTTATAAAATATTAAGAATAATGGTGTATTGTAAATAGATAAGTTATTAGATCGTGCTACATGTACCGATAAGATGTACAAACTCAATAATTAAATCAAATTTCATTGATAAAGTCTAATTAGACTTCATAAATCGAATTTTATCATCAATTATCAAGTTTTATAAATCATGAAACCCAATTGAACTTCATCATGGGAAGAAGTCTGATCGGGGTTTTATCCAATCGGGCTTCATTTATAGACGAAAAATTACATCAGGATATTTTTAAATTTTGACCTTTTTCATCATTCTTTCGATAATAAGTAATATTTTTTTGTTCAATAACACATATTATAATATGTAAATAATTAATGAATTGATTATGCACCGTGATTGGATGCTTTGCAGTGGTTGAAAGGACATTAAAAGTTGGCCCCACCTCACAATGATTCAACAACACGACGTGATTTGAAATTGCTTGGAATTCGGATTGGGATTTGCCCCCTCCATTTATCATCCTCTCCAGACTCCCCACTTGGTGGCTATCTTCAAAGACTCAGCCACTGCAATCAGATCAAACTATTGGAAGCAAGGTTTGCAAGTTTGTTTTAGTTTTATTTATTTTTTTAAATATTGTGGAATATATGCTGATTATTAAATTATTATGATTGATTGATGATGCATTATAATAATCCTACCAAATTAGAGTATAACTAATTAATATAGTGTTTTGTTGTTCTTCTCCTGCTGAATTGTGCTTTGAACTTCATTTTGTGTATATGGTTGGTTTTGTGTTCAACGTTTTCATTTTATTCATGTTTAGGCTTGTCCATGGTTGCTTCATCGTCATCTCCCATCCCACCACCACAGCGGGAATACAATATCTTCTTGAATTTTAGTGGCCTTGATACTCGCAAGACCATTATTAGTCATCTACGAGTTGATTTGGAGCGAAATGACTTTCACACATTTAGAGATGACGAAAACTTGGATAGAGGATAGAGTATTGGGCCAGGACTATTGGAAGCAATTGAGGATTCATCAATGTCTCTTGTTGTGATCTCAAATAACTACTTTGCATCGACATGGTGTCTGCACGAACTCAAGAAGATTATGGAGTGTAGAAAGAACTCTCGGCATTTTGTTTTGCCCATCTTTTATAAGATAGAGCCATCTGATATACGACACTTAAATGAGAGTATTGCAAAAACTTTGGCCAAACACGAAGAACTTTCCAAGATGGAGAATTGGAGAGCAATTCTGGCTGAAGTTGCCAATTTGAGTGGTATCGTCTCCAATCACTATAGGTATACTTTTTTTTTTTTTCTGATTATCACTTAATTTTGATTGTTGAAATGTTTGCAGAATTATACTATTTTTCTCTTTGTTTTAATTTGATCCTTTTGGACAAATTAATAGGGATGAAGCAAGCTTGGTTAAGGATATTGTTAAAGAGGTTCAAAGAAAATTAAATTTGCGCATAGATTTAAATGTTGCAACCCATCCAGTTAGAATAGAGCCTCGTTTACAAAAGCTACTCAAGAAGTTGTGCTTGGAGTCATCTAATGATGTTCATATTATAGCAATATGGGGAGTCGGTGGACTAGGTAAGACAACAATTGCCAAAGTTGCGTATAATCATATTCGTAGCATGTTTGAAGGTTGCAGCTTTGTCGCCAATGTTAGAGAAAAATGAGAGCAATCAAATGGGGATTTGCTTGCTTTGCAAAATCAAATTCGATCTAATATCTCGAAGAATAAAAGTTATAAAATTAGAAACTCTCATGAAGGGGTTGAATTCTTAAAACACAGAGCTTTCCATGAAAGAAAAGTGCTCCTAGTTCTTGATGATGTAAATAGTGTAGAACAGTTGATGGCACTAGCCATCAATCTAGGGTTCCTCTATCGTGGGAGTAGAATTATTGTAACTAATAGAGATATTTCTGCCTTGAACTCGCTTCAATCAATGCTTACCAAATATGAGCTTAAGCTGTTGAATAAGGATGAATCTCTTCGACTCTTTAATTTGCATGCTTTCAACCAACATAATCCTCTAGAGGGCTTTATGGAGTTTTCGAAAACAGTGGTGGATTATGCAAGGGGTATTCCATTAGTTCTTGAAGTTTTGGGTTGTTATTTGAATGGCAAAAATGATCAATTTGTATGGAGAAGTGCAATTACAAAATTGGAAAATATTCCTTATGATGACGTTCAAAGAAAACTGAGGATAAGTTTTGATTCCCTAGATGGAGAACAACAAAAATTGTTCCTAGAAATAGCATGCTTCTTTGTTGGTGAGAGTAAAAAATTTACCATTCAAGTACTATAAGATTATGAGATTTTCCCGGAAGATGGATTTTGACACTTGGAGGATTTGTCTCCTAAAATGTGGTCAGAGATTTCGGATTGTAATGCATGATATTCTCAAGCAGATGGGTAGGGAGATAGTTCGACAAGAGAATGTTGATTATCTAGGAAAACGCAGTAGACTATGGAATTACAAGGATGCCCTCAAAGTGCTGAAAAATTGTGAGGTGAGATTTACACTAGCTAACTTCTCATTAATATTTGATGTTTTCTTTCTTTATTTTTTGCTTAACAAGAAAAATAGAGAAAACAAGGAGATGGCAAATAAAGGAAATTAGGAAAAAAATGTACCACTTTTTTTTGTTGTTAATATAGTTTTTGATGTGTAATTGTTACATAAATGTCAAAATGCATATGCATATGCACATTCTCAATCCTATTTTTTTCCACCAATGTAATTAATTTTTTCCTTTGGTATGTGATGTATGGTAGGGAACTGAAGCAGTTGAGGGCCTTATCTTGTTGCACAATGGAAAAGATATTAAAGTGAAAGCAAAAGCATTTCAAAAGATGACAAGACTGAGGGTGATTCATCTCGATCATGTTCTACTTAGTACTAGCTACAAGCTTTTGTTTAGAAATTTTGGTTACAAGCATTTGTCCATAAATTTAGTACGGCTACGTTGGCATCACTTTGATCTTAGTGTTTTTCCATCGCAATGATACTTAGAGAATTTGGTGGCTCTTGACCTAAGTTACAACAACATAAAACAAGTTTGGAGAGGAACTAAGGTGAAAACCTTTATTTCTTATATATTTCTTTTTTTCAAACAATGATAAATCACATGGATGCCCATTCACCATGTTATATCATATCATATGCGACCTGATCTTTGATTGATATTTTTAACAGGTTTTAAAGAACCGACAAGTTCTTAACCTCAGATATTGTCATAACTTAACCACACTTCCTAATCTCTCTAGGCTCTCCAATCTTGAGAGTCTGGATCTTTCGGAGTGTGTAAGATTGCAAGAGGTGGATAAGTCTATTGGACATCTCCACAAATTACGTTTTCTAAACCTCGATGATTGCCACAACCTTAGAAAGCTTTCGTCGGAGATGGCCAACTTGAAATCTCTTGAACGATTATTGATCTCTCAGTCCTTGAGCAAGTGTCAAAGATTGACAAAAACGAGTGCAAGTTCTCTTGGGTTGTCACTAAACTTTATACAGGGCTTAAGGTCCTTATGTCAATTGCAAATTAGAGGCCCTTCTTTCACTCAATTACCTGATAAAATTGGGAGTATGACCTCATTAACCTTTTTATGTATCTCGGGATTTAAAATTGATTGCTTGCCAGAGAGTATATGCAACCTTACAAAATTGATGTATTTAATTTGTTCAGATTGTCGTATGTCAAATCTGCCAAGTGAACTTGGGAGATTGAACCAATTGCATTTTTTGGATCTTCAGGGAAATAACTTTTGTAGCCTGCCAGAGAGCATTGGTGACCTTACTAACTTAATGTTTCTCATTTTGCGTAATTGTGAAAGACTCCAATCACTCCCCAAACTTTCAGGTCATGGAGGTTTGTATAGTTCCATCAATGTTTCCAATTGCACATCATTAGAAAGCATATCACCTGAATCAATGATGAACTATAAGCTCATGTGGTGTTACAATTGTCCTAGACTATACGAAAAGTATTCTATCGACAAAATTGGAACAAGTTTTCTCAACTACAAGGTACTAGCGCTCTTTCTTTTATATCTATTACTATATATATATATATATACATAGTCAAAATGGATCAAAATGGTTCATTATTTTAATTTTTTTGTGTTATTAAACAATGATTATGATACTAATTTGAGCTAATTATTTTGCAGTTTATACACCTTAGCAGTGAGGAATCAAAATTTGGAATATACTAACACATGACATGATTTTTAATTATATGCAGGGTGCGCTTTCATTTAGAATTATGAGTCATTCATGGGGTATGTTTCCGGATTGGTTGCAGCATGAGACCACAACCTCATATTATGCTTTCAAGGTGCCACCCCTTGGAGTCGGAAAAAAACATTTTATTCAATGCATTTTTTATGTTGTCCACACGCTTGAGAAAAACTATCCGAATTGGATGAAATTCAAATTCCACAACAAAACCATAGATTGCTACTATCGTCATGACCCATTTTGGACTATCACACCGTGTCTTGATGGGATCACTTTTTATTATATTTCTTTTCATGTGGACGAGTTGGACTTGGAAGAAGGCCATGAAACAGAAATTTTTTGGACCTTTCATGAGAATGTGGTTTTCAAGAAATGGAGAATTCATGTCAGTTATTACACAATGGATGACACAAGATTGAAGATTGAATCAAGAAGTTGATGAAATCTATTGTTTGTAGCATATATAACCATTTAGTCATGTTTTTTAAATTTTTATTCCCCATTTGTTAGCTGCTGGTATGTAATAAGATATATTTTGCAAGCTTTTATAATAAATATGTTGCGGAATATCTCTTCAAAACAGATTAGGTTAGTGCAATATGTTGAATCAAATATAGATCAGAACTGAAATGTAAAGTAAAACACAATACAAACTCTGATTTCAAACGTTCAAGGCTCGGATCTGAGAGACCAGTTACCCCTCTTGGTAACGCCAACGAATAGGAACCACAAGCCACTATCGAAGCCCTCAAACCAAAGCCCAGAAAAGCCCCAACCCTTCTCGGCCAAACCAGCTAGGTAAACCCTCTCTCGCTCAACCGAAGGCAACCACTCACACAGCAGTAAATCGGTGGTAAGAACAGCAAGATCAAAGGCACAAAGCAAGGAGATCGACTTACCCAAAGAGAGAAACCCAGATCTGGATTTATAGGCGTTTCCCTCGACATCTAAGAGACTGTCTTTCGCACAAAAGGAAAGGCGGCTGAAACCATCAAAGGAAACTAAACTCACAGAAGGCAAGATGGACTTCATCGCTATCGAAGGAACAAGGATTGAAGCGATGAAGCAATCGGCCAAGGAAGGAAACTCGAGGGAGAGAGAGAGAGGAAACTAGGGCTCGGCCGAGACAAAGAAGAGAGCAAACAGATGCGCCAGCAAAAGGGCCTAAGGCTCTTATATATGTGGGCTTTAAAGGAGATGGGCCGGCTTAAGTGGGCTTCGGTCACCATTTGAGCAAATGGGCTGAGGCCCATTTCTCCTCTAAAATGGAGAGTGGGCTTGTGGTCCGTCTTCTAAAATGGGCTGCCAAAAGAGGACGGTAATTTGGTCTTGGGTCCTTCAATCCCGGGCCGAAGCCTATGAGGACCCGTCCGAAAAAAATTGTCATTGCCTTGGGTCTTATTAGGGAACAAAAAACAACAAATCTCCACCTTGTTTCCTAATAAGACCAGCAGAAATATAAACAGCAAAAATAACATACAGCATAAAGCATAATCAGTAGGTAAAAGAAATACCTTACCATTTTCACGTAATCTTGCCAATGCTTAGAAGTTCTAGGCACCTTTTGAATTTTTCAGCAGTAAGTACCTTTGTTCCCATATCAGAGGGGTTGAAATCTGAATGCACTTTTTCAAGTCTAATAATATCTTGAGATATAATATCACGAATAAAATGCAATCTTATATCAATGTGTTTAGTGCGTTCGTGAAAAACAGGGTTTTTACACAAGTGTATAGCTGACTGACTATCAGAAAAAACAGTAACATTTTCTGTTAGGACACACAGTTCATTAAGCAAACCTTTAAGCCACAATGCTTCTTTAATTGCTTCTGTAGCAGCTATATATTCAGATTCAGTAGTGGATAAAGCAACAATGTGTTGGAGTTGAGACTTCCAACTAATGCATGAATTACATAAAGAAAAAACATAGGATGATGTTGATTTTCTATTGTCTCTATCACCTGCATAATCTGAATCTGTAAACCCCATTAGACTCATTTTATCTGAATGATGATTATACACTAAACCTACATTAGAAGTACCCCTCAAATACCTAAGCAACCATTTCAAAGCTTCCCAATGGACAGGTCCTGGGTTTGTCATAAATCTACTTAATGTGCTAACTGCATGAGCTAGGTCTGGTCTAGTACACACCATGAGGTACATAACCGATCCTATTGCATTTGAATAAGGGACTTTACTCATGTACTCCTCTTCTTCTTTGTTAGTTGGAGATTTTTCTTTTGACAGTATGAAATGGGCTCCTAAAGGTAAAGAAACTGATTTACTTTCATGCATGCTGAATCTTTTTAAAATTTTTAACACATATGAAGTTTGATGCAAGAATAACATGGAATTTGACCTATCTCTTATAATTTCCATACCTAGGATTCTTTTAGCTATACCTAGGTCTTTCATGTCAAATTCTCCACCTAAAGCAGATTTTATGTTATTTATTTTTTTAACATCAGGGCCAATAAGAAGCATGTCATCAACATAAAGTAAAAGAAATACACATTCATCTTTATTTTTATGCTGAAAATAAAGGCAATGATCAAAATCACTTCTTTTAAAACCAATTGATTTAACAAATGAATCAAAACGTTTATACCATTGCCTAGGAGATTGCTTTAAACCATATAAAGATTTTTTCAAGAAACACACAAAATCTGGTTTTGCCTTATCTTCAAAACCTTTGGGTTGAGACATATAGATTTTTTCATCTAAGTCACCATGCAAAAAAGCAGTTTTAACATCAAGTTGTTCAAGTTCCCAGTCAAAATAAGCAACAAAAGCCAGCATGACTCGAATGGTGGTATACTTAACAACTGGTGAAAAAATCTCATTGTAATCTATCCCTTCCTTTTGTGTGAAACCTTTGGCTACTAACCTAGCCTTAAATCTTATGGGTTCTTTTTCACTTGTACCTTCTTTAACCTTAAATATCCACTTGCATCCCACAATTGATTTATCTTTTGGTCTAGGTACTAAATCCCAAGTATGGTTTTTATTTAAAGAACTCATCTCCTCTCCCATTGCTTCTTTCCAGTTTTTAGAGTATTCACTTCTAATTGCCTCTTCATATGTTTTTGGCTCCTTATCGGCTAGATCTTGATAACTAGCAAAGGCTAAATCAAAATCAGATTCTAGCCTTTGAGGAATCCTATGAGATCTCCTCTCCCTATCTCGGGCTAGTTGGTAATTAGATAGAGGTGGCTGTTCTATAGGGGGCTGATCTTCTACTATCTCATCTTCCTCATTTTCTTCAGCCTGATTTTGTATCTCCACCTCACTTGAGGTGGTGGGAATGTTGGTGCTAATATTCCTAGATTCTTCTAGGGAATCCTCACCCTCATTATCTTGTTGATTGTTACTGTTTAATTGTAAACAAGGCATTTCAGCTTCATTAAATGTGACATTTCTACTTATAATTATTTTTACTCCCTTTTGACTTCTATCCCAAAGTCTATAACCCTTTACCCCTTCAGGATATCCTAAGAAAACACATTTTCTTGATCTAGGTTCCAATTTGCCTTCATTCTGATGAGAATAGGCAGCACATCCAAAGGTTCTAAGGGTTGAGTAATCTGCACATTTTCCATACCATTTCTCATAAGGAGTGTCACCATTTAATGTGGCTGATGGGGTTAAGTTAACCAAGTAACAAGCAGTCATCACTGCTTCACCCCAAAAAAATTTAGGTATATTAGAACTAATCATCATACACCTAACCTTGTCTAAGAGAGTTCTATTCATCCTTTCAGCCACCCCATTTTGCTGTGGGGTGTAAGGAACTGTTTTATGCCTTGTTATACCACATTCTTTACACAAATCATCAAAGTCCTTGTTACAAAACTCTAGGCCATTATCAGTTCTTAGATACTTTATTGTCTTGCCTGTTTGATTTTCTATTTGAGTTTTCCAAGTTTTGAAACTTTTAAAGGTTTCTGTTTTGTCTTTTAAGAGAAAGACCCACACTCTCCTAGAAAAATCATCTATTATAGACAAAAAATATCTATTCCCACCAAAAGTGGGATTTGTTGCTGGTCCCCATAAATCTGAATGGATATACTCTAGAACCCTTGAGGCTCTATGCACATTTGAAGAAAAAGATAATCTATGATGTTTGCCTAACACACAATGGTCACAAAAGGGGATGTCGGACACACAATCCTTACCAAACACTCCCTTATTATTTAGGAACTTAAGTCCTTTAATACTAACATGAGCTAACCTGTTGTGCCATTTTTGAGTGACATCAGAATTGATTGAATCAAGATGAGAGCCTGAGCTACTCATTACCTCAGCAGTTAAGGCATATATCCCATTTCTTCTAACTCCCTTACACACCATCATTGTCCCTTTAAACATTTTAATCATTTCATTTTCTATTTTTCCTGTAAAACCATTCTTTTCTAATTCTCCTACTGAAATTAAATTTCTAGCCATTTCAGGGATGAATCTAACATCTCTCAATTTTAGGACATATCCTGATTCTAACTTAAGAGTGATGTCTCCAATCCCTACAACCTTATAGGCTATATTGCTACAAACTATGGCATGGCCACCCACGGATTCACGCATATTTTCAAACCAATGTCTTTGGGATGTGACATGGAATGATGCACCTGAGTCAAGAATCCATTCTTGCCCATGTGCCCCAAGAGTAGCATTAATTTCAGCAATGTTAGAATCTATAAGCATGTAAACTTCACTAGGGTCAAAAGAGGTTATTGAATTTGCTTCTTCTTGATCCTTTAATTTTTCTTTTTGCTTATTTTTCTCAACATAACAATCTTTAATATAATGACCAGTTTTGCCACAACCAAAACACTTACCCTTCCCCTTTCCTTTGGTCTTAGACTTAGACCTACTTCTACCTTTCTTTTTACCACCTCCCTCATGTCCTCTAGTTTGAGACCTACCTCTCATAAAGTGGACCTCTCCATGTCTTTTCTCACTTTTTAACTCCATATCTTTGCTCCTAAGGGAATCTATGACTATTTCAGGTGTCAAGGTATCTCTACCATACTTAATGGCATTTTTAACTTCCTTATATGCATCTGGAATTGCATTTAAAAGAATTATAGCTTTGTATTCTTCAGTTACCTTTTCACCACAATTTGTTATATCTTGCACCAGCTTATTAAAGATATCTAAATTGTCATCAAGATCCCTAGAGGAGTCTATCTTAAAACTGAAAAAACTTTCAAGCAAGAAAAGTTTGTTGGGTGTGGATTTTTTCACAAAGAGTTTTTCCAATTTTTCCCATAACTCTTTTGTAGAATCAAGTTTTCCTACCTTTCTTAAAACAGAATCAGAAAGATGTAATATGATAGAAGTATAGGCTAATTCATCAGCCTCAGTTTTCTGTTCAGCAGTATAGGATTCAGGATATTTGCCATCTAGGGCTTTAGAAACCTTTTGTTGTACCAAAATTCCCCTCATTTTTTGTTGCCAAATTGAGAAATCCCCTTTTCCATTGAAAACCCCCAATTCAAAATGATGTGCAGACATGTTCACACAAAAGAATATGCTTAACACACACAAGCAGAATATTTCTAGGGTTTTAAAGTTCAACCTACCAGATAGGAACAACTTAAGGCAGATTTCACATGCAGCACAATAGCAATACTTAACCGTATCAAAACAAGTTATGCTAGTACAAGATAAAATCACAGATAACCCTAAGTCTAGCAACAAGCAATGGTTACCACCACAGGGTAACCCCCAAAACCTAATGGCCACCCCCACACGATGACCTGCTAATTGCTAGAAAAAGGAATACAGAGAAGTTACCGGCACAGATCTCACAACTGAGATCTATAGAAGATGCAGGCTCAGATCTGGAGCAGAGGAGGGGCAACCCCGGCCTCCACGCGCTATCTCATGCGCTGCCGCCTACACGCTCACGCGCCGCTGGTCGGCAGGCGAGTGAGCAGCCACGCGCTGCTCGGAGTGGATCCCCGCGACTGACTAAGTCCGGATCTGGGGTCCTTGCAACCCACCTTACAACCTGCAAGAGTCAATCGAACAAACCGAGATCAGATCTGAAATGGAACAGACTTACCGAGATCGGATCTGAAAACGATAGGGCTTTTCAGATCTGATTCGAACAAGGCACTATCCAGGAGCCACACAAGGCTCTGATACCATTTGTTGCGGAATATCTCTTCAAAACAGATTAGGTTAGTGCAATATGTTGAATCAAATATAGATCAGAACTGAAATGTAAAGTAAAACACAATACAAACTCTGATTTCAAACGTTCAAGGCTCGGATCTGAGAGACCAGTTACCCCTCTTGGTAACGCCAACGAATAGGAACCACAAGCCACTATCGAAGCCCTCAAACCAAAGCCCAGAAAAGCCCCAACCCTTCTCGGCCAAACCAGCTAGGTAAACCCTCTCTCGCTCAACCGAAGGCAACCACTCACACAGCAGTAAATCGGTGGTAAGAACAGCAAGATCAAAGGCACAAAGCAAGGAGATCGACTTACCCAAAGAGAGAAACCCAGATCTGGATTTATAGGCGTTTCCCTCGACATCTAAGAGACTGTCTTTCGCACAAAAGGAAAGGCGGCTGAAACCATCAAAGGAAACTAAACTCACAGAAGGCAAGATGGACTTCATCGCTATCGAAGGAACAAGGATTGAAGCGATGAAGCAATCGGCCAAGGAAGGAAACTCGAGGGAGAGAGAGAGAGGAAACTAGGGCTCGGCCGAGACAAAGAAGAGAGCAAACAGATGCGCCAGCAAAAGGGCCTAAGGCTCTTATATATGTGGGCTTTAAAGGAGATGAGCCGGCTTAAGTGGGCTTCGGTCACCATTTGAGCAAATGGGCTGAGGCCCATTTCTCCTCTAAAATGGAGAGTGGGCTTGTGGCCCGTCTTCTAAAATGGGCTGCCAAAAGAGGACGGTAATTTGGTCTTGGGTCCTTCAATCCCGGGCCGAAGCCTATGAGGACCTGTCCGAAAAAAATCATCATTGCCTTGGGTCTTATTAGGGAACAAAAAACAACAAAATATATTTAATACTTTACATGTTTGACATGATAGGACATATGCAGTAAATTGTCAAATACATGAATCAAGTAAATATAAAAAATATGTGTGATTTTGTCTTTGGCTATCCTTTTAAAATCATGAATCAATTTAAGAGTTTAAAAACAATCAAGATTATGAGTTTAAATTTTAATTTTGCAAACGAATACAAAATTTAATGTGAAACTCAAATTGAAAAAAATTATGGGTAGAAAGAATAATAATAATAATAATAATAATAATAATAATAATAATAATAATAATAATAATAATAATAGAATATGAGTTATTTATTTATAAATCTATCATTTATCTAAAAATGTATAGAAGAAGATAAATTTTGATGAGTCTGAGCAAAGATAAATCTTCAATTGTAGATCTATCACAATTAAATAGTCAAACTTAAAGTCCCAATCACAATTAAATTTAAATATTGAGTCACAATTATAACAAACCATACCTTGACATGAAATTTAAATATGAAATTATTTATAATTTTTTTTAAAAGAAAAATCACAGAGAATTAATCTCCTTGATAAATACCAACCAAATCTGCACAAATCTCCTTGAAGACGAAAGGTTTCATATCTAATGGTGGAGATCTGCCAAAAACTAATAGCTTGATCCAACAACTCTAATACCAATTTGTTATAATTTTGGATCGAAAATAAATCACTATTAAACTATCAACTACACAAACGAACATAGAATTTAACGTGAAAAACCCAAATTGAAAAAAAAGAATGGGTAGAAAAAAATAAAATATCACAAAGTTAATATTGTTACAATAATAATGATATAGTTACAACTAATTTCAGAGTATTGGAATATTATTTATAGATATATCACTCATTTATAGATGTATACAAAAAAATTAAAATAAATAGATTAATAGTCTGATTTATCCTGAACTTGGGGTCATTTTGTAATTTTATCCCGTTTTGAGAATTGTTTCAATTTAGTTATCGTACTTTAACATTGATGTTAATTTTATTCTCAATCAATCGAATGTGTGGCCAAGCTTATGTGGTGGCTGAGATGACATATTGATATATCTAATAATTGACATATCAACAACACAATGTCATTTTACCTTGCTCAACCTAACCTTATTAGCCTCATCCCTTTCTTCTTCTTCCTCTTCTTCTCCTAACAAGCTTCCTCCAGGCCCACCCTTAATTCTGGTCATCGGCAGCTTCTTATTGCTCTATAAATCATTCTTGGAGCTTGAGCTCGTCCTCCGTCGCCTTTGTGACCAACACGACCCTATTGTCACCCTCCGTATTGGGTCCCGTCCGGCCATCTTCATCGACGCCCATTCCACAGCCCATCCTGCCCTCTTCCAGAATGACGCTATCTTTTCCGACCCACCCAAGGCCCTCCCCACCTGTAGTCTCATCACTAGCAACCAATACAACATTAGTTCCAAGGCTGATGACCCTACATGATGCCTCCTCTGTTGCAATCTCACTTCTGATATACTCCACATATCTTGCATCAGTCCTACTCCCGCACCCTAAAGTGTGTGCTCTCCATCCTCATCCATCGCCTCCTCGACTTTGACGGCGATGGTGTTTGTAAGCACCCCCACCCGGATATCCAAACCACCCGAACGGGAGTACCTACGGAAGGAGAAAGAGTGAAATGCAAGATAAGAACTACCCTGACATGCATACACAAGAATTAAAACATCGAAAGCTAAGCTATACACATGCATGCACTACAGGTACTCCGCTAGCATAGCGGTCACATGATAAATAAATGCATACAAACTCATGTGCCGACATATATGAGACACGAGGAATGACCTGACACAGTCATAAATAATAAAGTAAATCCCTCTCAAACATCAGAGTTAACTAGGGCCGACAGGGGAATGATGGGGACTGACGAAACTGCCTATACACCAAACCGACTCTTCTGCTAGATACTGCCTCCCTTACCCTTGACCCATGCTGCCACTATCTGGAATGATGGAAAGCAAAGTGAGTCCAGAGACTCAACAAGCATAAAGAAAGGAAGGCTAAAGGCTAAACATATCCAGAAAACTCTCCCCAGAACACTAACCCCCAAGCACACACAAGCCATAAGACAATCAACACAGTGTAAAAGGCGTAAATAAAAGCACGTATCAGTCCTTGGGGCCCCCATAAGACACACGACACCTAAATCCCATACCAACCTACTGTTGCCCTGAAAGGCAACATATATCTCCAACAAACCTGTGCGCGCTATCCCGAGTTGGTGCTCTCATCACCTGTGTGCTTGCGTGGGTCCTCCTGACACTCGAGCCGTAGGCTCCCTCGGAACGGTCCTCCCGTCTGAGACTGCTGGACATATAGTAACCATGCGATGCACATAAAATGCAATGGTGTAGTGAGCATCAACGTGATATACTGGCGCCCATACATCCAGGCATCAGACCATGCTCCGCCCACATAGTAAACCACATGCGATGCATATACCCGTGCCAGATGCAATCTAACCAAGGTACAATGTCCGTGTCCAAACATACTCAATAAATGAAAACCCCAACATGCATCCCGTATCGATGTGCATATCAAATCATGAATGATAATACAACATACCAAATCATGTAATAAATCACATAATGGTAGAGCTAGTCAGCAGTGTCCGGCACCGGTCAACGGTTAATGATTAGGAGTGTCCACTCGATGGTCCACTTCAGGGCCGTACAATAGTATACTCCAACGTCCACCAACAGCTGACCCCTGCCCTACTACTCGATAGCCCTAGTCGACCCATACCCGAGAAATACGTAAATAAACCCGTACTTCTAACAACCTAGTCCCCAAGTTGGGTTCGACATCATTCTGAAAGGAATGGGGGCGGTACAAACCCCCGTAGGCACACCACAAATAAAAGCCCAATGAGTCTCATATTTAATTTAAATTAATTCAAGCTAATAAATTCCTCGATTCGTATAATTAATATGTGAAATCGAAATAAATTAAGGAAAGTCATGGGGTTCATAAAATGGAAGGAGTTCACAAGGGTAGGAGGGAGTTTGCCTCGATTTAGCAAATTTCAACGTTTTCACGCTCGAACGCCACCAATTTAATACACGCTGGAAATTAACATAAACTCCCAAAATTAACAAAATCGGACCCAAAATTAAATTCCAACCGTAAGAAATTATTAATACTCATTTCTTCACTTACCTAGTTAATTAAACTTAGATTAAACCAAGTTTAATCTTGGATTTCTCCTCAAAATGTTCTCTGCGCGCACTTCTTCTTCTCCAAATTTTTCTTCTGCTTTTGCTGCTTCAGAAATGCCCGAAATGGGCTTAAAATGGTAAAAAAAAAGGTGGCCAGAATGCGGCCATGTGGTAGCCTCTGGGCTGCACTGGGAGGCCACTGCCTCAGGGCTAAACAACGTCGTTTCGACCCTTCCTTGGCCGAAGAAAATGGGTAAAAACCCCCAGCCTCACTCGTGCCCACGCGAAATCGATCCCGCGTCCAGCCCCTGGTCACCCTCGCCACACGCCACCTTCAACATATATATGCACGCGGTTGCTTTTAAGGTGACCCGCAATCCATTTTCAAAAATTATTCCAGCGCCCAAAACTTTCAGAAATTGACACTTGCACTCCACATTCGACTTTTCTCTTATTCCACTCTCACCCCCCAAATTTCCAGAAATCCCCTAATTCAATTTATTTTATTATTTTCATAAATACTCCCCAATAAATAATTATTTTCCTTAAATTCTCAAATATTTCATAATCACTTCAACACCAAAATAAATTAATATTTCCTTTGAACCTACAAATATTCAATAATCTCCACAACCACAATAATTATTAATTATCAACTGCCCCCAACTAAATTCATAATTATTAACTGCCCCCAATCATATACATAATCATTAATTATTCCCGAATTATTGGGATATTACAGTGTCAAGGTGGTGGACCATTTCCAATACGCCATGTTCTGTTTTCTAGTGCTTATGTGCTTTTGGGACAAGCTGAACGAGAAGCAAATCAATGAAATCGAGGCCGTTCAACGCGACTTGCTGTTGAGTTTCAACATTCTCAATTTTTGGCCTAGGTTAGGGGAGATTGTGTTCTGCCGTCATTTGAATGAGCTAATTCGAATTCACTAGAATAAGACAATTCTTCCTCCTCTTTTGAAATCCCAAGTAAGAATTACTTTGGGGTTTCAAAATGCACAAGGCAAAACGACGTCTTCTTGTTGATATGTATATCGGCATGCCATCTTAGCCACCATATAAAGTATATCACACGTCTAGTCGATTGAAGATAAAATTAAGCCAAGCAGCGAACAACCCACTCATTTGACATAGACTTGTAGAGTGAAACAGTGAAGGAAGTTTTGTGTGTTGTTTCAATTCATGGAGGCAACATTCATTCTAAAATTTAAATTTGTTAAAAATCAACAAATATTATGAGTTGAAAATGTTAATGCATGATAACTTATTCTTAAATTACAATATTACGATTAAACCATCAACTATTATGGGTTAAAAATCTTAATGCATGATAACTTCTTGTTAAATGACATTATCACAATCAAAATCATGGTGGAATTGAAGTTCTATCCTCCTTCGTTGAAATGAAATGGACCGCAACCACTGTTTTTCTTTTTTAAAATTTTTAAAATCTTTATTTTCCAAAAAAATATTTCAAAATCTTTACTCACTTCACCATGTCAAATGGCGTCATCACCTTTTCATTTCCATTTTATAAATTAAAAAATTAAAAATTAAAATGTTTTGATAGTGACTTAATAAAGGACAGGTAATTAATTGACCCAACATTTTGTGAATTTTTTCTGTAATGTAATTCAACGTCATGTTGTCTGTACTTACAAAAACATAAGTATTTCTTTAAAAAATTAATAATATTTTTTAATAAACTATCAATTACATTTTCAAAACTTATAAACATTTGTGTTATGTGTAAAAAGTGTTTATAGTTTTAAAAAATAAATACTTATTACTATATAAAAATGTTTTTTACTTTGAAAAAAAGAGTAATATATAATTTGATAAAGTAGTATTGTGAATTATTTAAAAAAACTATATTTAATTTTACGAATATCAAAACACAATATACAAAATTGTAAGAACACCCTTAAGGTTTGACAAAATTGTAAAAATCATCATTAATGTTTGAGAAACAACTATTACTACCTCGGTTGTTAAACAAAAAATACTAGAAGACCGTTTTACTCTTTATCATCATCTTTCATCTTTCTATACTAGAGAATGTCAACAATAACAACCCCGGTTGTTAAACAAAAAATACTGGAAGACCATTTTACTCGTCGTCATCATCTTTCATCTTTCTATACTAGAGATTGTCGGCAACCATTCAAAGAAAGAATAAGATGATGATAAATCCAAGCTGGCCTAGATTTATCAATATGAACCCAAATTTATTGTAGAAAAGAAAGAGATGATGAACCCAGGCCAAATATAGGTTCAACATTATCTTGGTTCATTGATGATGAACCTAGATTCATCGAACAAAAAGAGAAATGATGATGATGAATCCAAGCTAACTTTCCCAAATTAATGTAAGGGCTTAAAATTTTAAATGGTTACTCTCAGTTACTTGTCTTAAATATATATTTATTGAGACCATGAAATTAGAAGTGTAAATTGGGTAATTAGGATTTAATATATGTGTGTTTGCGTGTGAAAAAAAATATTGAATTCCCTAAGTAATAAGACATCCAAAAAGAGCAGATGTCACAGTCCTCATGGCCAAACCATCACTTTTGTCCAACAATTTAAAATTTTTTATTGTTTTAGTTCTAGATACATCATAGATGAGAGAGAATTACCATTGTCGTCGTTTTTGCGTAACTATTGCCACCACCTTCATTGTTTAGAATGTTCTAGCTCTGAAATGATTGTTTAGATCTAAAATCTAGAACAATCATTAACATGATCAAAGCATTTAGAAAGAATAAGAGGAATGTTGGCTTCATTGCCACCATCATCATCACGACCGGTCAAAAGAGAAAGACTCGAGGAGAGAGAGAAATAAAAATGAAAACTAAGGAAAAAGTCTTTTAACTATAAAAGAACTCTGCTTATTTTTTAAATGTTTAATGGGGTTAACTAATGGTAGGGAAAATTATAATATAGTATTAAATCTCATTAATAATTACTATATTATTTGAATATCAAGAGTATTTAATTATCCTAAATCTTAGAAATACAATATGTAATTTTTTGTTTTTTATATATATATATATATATTTTTAACTACAAGTTAGGGGGTATTTGGCTTACCTTTTTTTTTCATAGCTTTTAAGCTATTTGACGTTTAAGTTGTATAAACCTTAAAAGTTGAGTAGCATTTAAACTAATAATGTGTTTGAATAAATGTACTTTTAATCTATCAATTAATAGTTATGTGTTTAATTTAACTGATAAGCTATCAAAACATGACAAAAAGATGAAAACAGATATGGTGTGGAATGATATAAAGAAAATTCATAAAAATATTAATTTTTAATAAAAATATTAAATATATTAATTCAATATATATTAAAATATATATGTTAAGTATATATATATACGTAATGTAGAGGATGAAAATGGCGGGGGCAAGGGCGAGGGTAAGAGAAGGCGACAATGGAGGCAGATGAATTACAGATGAATAGAAACGAAGATGAATTCTAGATGAATGACGATCGATTAAGGCAACGGGTTGGGGCGACGCCGAGAGGCGAATGACTAGGGCAATAGTGGCAGTCGAAGATGGGTCTTACAGCAGCGACGACGACAAAGAAGGTAGAGGATGAAGATGAGGGTATGGTTGGAATTATGTATTTTGTTTGAGGATAAATCGAACATTTCGTTGCTCAACTTAATAAGCTTTTGGTAGCGTTTTTGAAAAAATTAGGGGTTTCAAGGGCTAGTGGTGGAGCTTTTAAAATTAGTTGTATCTAAACTGTTGAATACTTGCCAAACACTTAAACAAAATAAGCTTATGTTCCTTCTTGACAAAAGGATGGTCGGAGGAGAGCCTGTAGTGGCGAGGGTCGACGGTCTCCGATGATCGGTCCTTCAGGGGGCGACTAGCACCTGCAAGCACTCCGATGCTCGAGTGAGTAAGGGAGTAAAATATCAGAGTATTAGTAGATTAGAAAGAATAACATACCTTGGATTTGAAGAGAGTTGGTTCATATAAAGGGAGGAGTTATCCTTCTGCATGGGTGTGTCATGTGTTTACAGGGTGATGAGACTGGATATCCAACCCTGGCAGGGGCTCCCAGGCAATCGAATAGTGTCGACAGGACCCTCATTAATGCAGATGAGATCTTCATTAATGAGGATGGGATTTTTCATTAATGAGAATGGGATCTTGAGCGGGGGCGCGAACACCTAGCATGGGGTTGCAATGATGTCGCTGCAGATTGGCGCAGGACCAAGGTAAAGATTGGACTGCGAGCTAATGATAAAGTTGTGGGTCGAGATTGGGCCTCAGGCTTATGACAAAGTTGTAGGCCAAGATTGGACCATGGGTTGACAAGGCCAAAGGCTGAGTTTGGGTAATTGGGCCGGTACGGTCCACAACCCCCTAGGTCGGATGCTTGAGAAGCGAGCGTTTGAGCTAGAGAAGGGTGAGCTGGATAGATTTTGTCGCTTCTAGCCAAGCCCAAGAGTCGGGTTGGTATCAATACTTATTCAGGGTAGATGATTGGGCCGGCGTGCCACTTTGCTGGGGCGGATGCAAGTCTTGAGGATACTTTAGGTTGGCTAGGTTTCTTCAGCGAGGCGACTCTTCTTCATGCTCTAGCTCGTGGCATGTGTGATGAAGAATACCTGATGTTCTCAAAGTTTTGGGAAGAAATGTGACTTGGGGGTTCGAGGAAGAAACTTAAAGCTAAAGAGAGGTTGTCCCAAATGGTAGAAATTTCACCCTAGAAAACCATGTGAAGAAAGAACTCAAGGATGTTACACTTGTGGAGTGAGTGATCACATTGCACGAGACTATCCGGAAGGGCCGAGGTGTTTCAGATGCCATCAAATCGGCCACTTCTCCAGGGACTGCCCATAGAAAAGGAAAGTCAATAAGCCAAATGAAAGAAACCAATGACATAATTTGGGAGCACGAGGAAGAGGTTTCAAGCTGAAAGGTAATTGTCGTAGGTGTCGAAAGTCTGATGTCGAAAAACCCTGTGAAAAGAGAAGCCAAAAATGTTACACTTGTAGGGAAAAAAGCCATTTGTCCCGATATTGTCCAAACGGGCCCACATGCTTTAATTGCCAGTAGATTGGCCATCTCTCTAGGAATTTCCTGCAAGGGGGAAAGAATCAATCAAAACGAGATGAGCAAAGGATGGTCAGTAAATTCATGCAATTATGTATTTAAGGTATGGATTGATAATAAATTTTAAAGATTTGATGGTTTGAGGAAGCCAAAGAAAATTTAAATTTGTTACGTTTATGAATGAGGAAAATGTCCTAGTAATTAATCCAGTGAGATAATTTCTTGGAGCTAATGAGTCTTACTGGAAAATGATGATATGATGTGTCAACTTATAATTTGACAAGAAGTGGAATGTCCAATAGTGGATTAGGTAATTAAGGCGATTAATTATTCCTTTATGGTTATTGTGGGACTACAAGGATATGTGGTATTTCCATTCGGGATAATTTTATGGATTCAAAACCTAGGATGTTCAAAATCATAGTAGGATTGGTTTATGACTATATTGGTTGAGTATATTTTGATTTACTTAGTCGCAGGGAAAATCGAGCAATACTTGAGGATTGTCTTATAAGGCGCTGTAGGTAATTTTTCTAAGTTATGAGAAACAGGTTAGCCATGAGTCCTTCATGGATAGAGGCAATGCAAGATTGAAAGCGGCGACTGAGCGAAAAGGAAAATATCATCTGTTTCACTTTGTGCTTTGGACGAAGTGGGCTATTGGTGGAAAGCAATGATAAGAATTTTTTCGGATCGCGAAAAGCAAGGTACGCTGAATATAGAGTGGGTATGATTTAAAGAAAATTTAAAAGTTAACTATTTTCCTTTGTGAGAGAAAATGAAAGAAAGCTTGGGATCATGGATCTAAGTCATTGATCTGAGGGAAAAGACTTAGGTACTAAGAGAGTGACTACTACACGGTATGTTATGTGGGCTTGGAGATTCAGAAGTTTGTGTTGGAAGAGGGTGATGAAACTGTGGTTGCATACATGGGTAGGGTAGGTCGTAACTCTGAGTGGTATGTTTCTCCAATAAAGGCATCTGTTGTGGTATGGGCTTGCTTAGGGAAGGGTAATTCCCAGAATAGTAAGCATAGGGATGTGTGATCCCTAGATTTGGCCTTTAGGGGAGAAATTTATTCTGGTTACTGACTTGACCTTCAATCTTGTATGCAGATAGTTGTACATCCCAATAGTTATGAGCAGTTGGCTCTGGTTTGATTATCTTGAATCTTACCCTGTTGGAATATTGGATGATGCAGTAGTAGATACACTCTGGTACACTTGAGAGCATGGGTTCCAGTAGAAGAGAAATTGTGAGTAGGGTTATGTCACCCATGATTTGGAGATTTGGGCTGGTATTGAAAGAAGTATTAGAAGTGACAGGAGTTGGGTCAATTAGAACTCTCGGAGATGGGGCAAGAGGCTCTAACCTACTAATAACACCATGGGTGTGTGGCCTGTAACAACGGATCTGAGCCTAAGGACCAAGGCAGAGGACTAGTGATAGGCTTGTGACAAATTACTGGTGCAGCTCGTGGGCTGGCTCGCGGTAAGGGTGTGAGACCCATGAGTCAGGGCTACTTAGTGGACTGCAGAGATGGTCAGATGACAGAGTTTGGGCAGCACCGTGGCTGTTATGTTGGGACTAGAATCCAAGTCCCACAGGACTAGAGCTCTATGATATGATCCTTAACTGTCTATAGATGGTTGAAAACTTTTTAGATTGACAATCTTTTCGGAAAGTGATAGTAGTGTTTGTGATAAGACTTATGAAGGGAGTCAATTGGGAATTGGTCAAAAAACACTGACGCAGTTTTTTGGATAAAATACTTTGATTTCTAAGTCGAGTTCAGGTGCCTAAGGCAAAAAATTGGGGCAACTATGTCAGATAAGACACACCAAATCGGGTACATTGTCCATCTTGATGTGAGTCTTGGGGAGTGGGATGATATCTCTTAGGGAAGGTGTTTTGGAGACACCATAATCTCGAGGAATGAGGTGGAATTTCGAGGACAAAATTTATTTTTAAGGGGGGGAGGATGTAACACCCCAAATTTTCAAAATAAAAAATGAGGTAATACTTGAGGTTATTAGGTTCTAATACTTGAGGAAATAGGTTCTTTAAAGGGATTATAGAAGCCTTGAGGCAAAGGTTCAGTTTTTGAACCAGTGGCAAAATCGTAAATACTGAAGTTTGGGTAAAAGTGTAATTTACCTAAAATCTTGAGGTGTTAGCATAATTTATCCATTTTTTGGGAGACCAAAAAGTACAATTAAAAATGACATGGGGACCAAGTTGAAGGGTCTAAGTGCAAATTATCCGAAAAGTTCGGGCCAATGTGTAGTTCTTGAAACCTTAAAAATATCATCCATAGGCAAATCATGAATGGTCAAGTGTCCCCCCTAGGTGTCACAATTGGATTGGTTGAAATCTTATAATTATGGGTGTAATGATGAGCATAGTGTGAACACTCAAAACAAATGGAGCTTTGGATTCCAAACTCTATTAAATTCAATTAAGAGACGAGATGTGCATTTGGGTTGGATGCACATGGGGGAAATGATGAAGCCTTATCTTCAATGACACATGGCAATCAACCATCGGGTTACTTGGAAGTTAAGTTAAGGTCACATGATGGCTCATAATAACCCTTTGAGGTGGCATTGCATGATTGGTTAAGGAAAAGCTTACTTAGCTTCTAAGTTTGCAAAAGTCTCCAGACAATATCTCTAAGGACATGTGGCAAGCATTCATTGTAACGACCCGTTAGAGGGCCTAGTATTTATTTAGAATTAGTTAATTAATTATTGAAGTAATTAATTAAGAGAATTTTCCAATTAATTGTTAATGTGGCAATTTAGATTTTTAATTGAGAAAATAGTAATTAAATAACATTTAATTATATTTATTTATTGTGAGAATTAAATGCAAGGACATGGATGTCATTAAGGATTTGTTCTTAGAAATTAATTAATTAATTAATAAGAGTTATTGTGAGATTTGGAGTCTAGGTGTGAGAAGGCTTGGGCTTAGAAGTCTCCATATTATAATGGGAATGTGAGATGGGCTTAGGGTTGTTAGTATATATATACTTGACCATAGCCATATGTTCTTCACGCCACAAGAACAAAGAGTCAAGAAGTAGTCAGTGGGTTTAGGGATTTGCATAGAAGGCTCTCGGGAGATCATTGAGTCGATTAAGGAGATCATAAGGCAAGTATCCTTCCCCTGTAATCATTTCTTATAGGTTTTGATTGAGTTTGATATCAGATTCTCGAGTTATATCAGTTCAGTGCATGTTATATATATATTTACATGCGTACAGTGAGTTCACAGCAGTCATGCATGATTACTTCTAGCGATTCTTATCAATTTTATTGTTGAATCATTCATAACTTTGTTTGGAATCAATTGGGATTGTTTTCTCAAGATTTCTTTCGGAATGGTGTACTAATGTTAAGTTTTTGATTCAAGATATCATCTTTGTTATCGTGAGTTTTATTTCTGATGAGATTCCAGTCATTCGAATGAGTCTTGTGTCATTTGAATGAATTTTGAGGCATCTGAATGAATTCTCAGTGTTATCATAAGTTTTTCCCTTAATGTACCAGTCATTCGAATGAGTCATCTGTTATCGTATCATTCGTATGTGTTTTTGAAGTTTTGGGTCTGTCATTCGAATGAGCTTCCTTGTCATTCGAATGAGTCCTTGAAGATTTGAGTAAGCTGTTGCTTTGTATAGTCTAGCATTCGAATGAGTCTCTGTCATTCGAATGACTCGTGAGTATCCCATTCATTCATTCGAATGAGGGTACTGTTGCATTCGAATGAGTCACTTTTTGCTAGTTCAAAAGTTGGAAAATTGTCAAATTCATTCGAATGAATTTGTGAGTCATTTGAATGAGTCCTTGGTTAGATCTGAATAGCCTTTGTTCTATATATCATATATCATTCGAATGAGTCTCTGTCGTTCGAATGAGCTTCTGTCATTCAAATGAGTCTTTTGCCATTCAAATGACCTTGTTGTAGTCCATTTTTTTTCATTCGAATGAGTTGCTACTTCATTCAAATTGCTCCTTATACTTTCTCAATCACCCGAATGGTATCATATAGCATCCAAATGGCTTCCAATAAATTCTTGATGCAAGTCTCAAATTTAATATAAATATTTAATTATTTAAATATTGAATTTTATGCCAAGATATGATAAAATCCAATATGCCATGCCTATACTCAGAAATTTCAGAATCTTTGTATCTCAATATAGTTGGTAAAAATCATATACCATGTTTAGTAGTTAATTATGACATGATCAGCATTATTTTGTGAGATTATGTGCATACATATTTGTATGAGCATTGAGCACGACTTTATATGGAGCATTACATATTGTGTGCCAGCATTTATATGAGCATTTCATTATGCACGCCAGAAGGCTTGTCCGCGGGGGTCCCACTAGTATCAGTTTAGTTATATCTCAGTTATGAGATGCTCGCCTGATGTCGACCAAGGGGTTAGGGGCATATTGCCCACAATATGTGCTGACAATTTTTATGTTGCAGGTTTAAATTAGCCAGGTATGTATTACAGTTATGTGGGCCTATGTGCTAAAGTTGCATACCTACATTTATCTTACAGTTTATGTGCATTACATTTATAAATGCAAACAGATAGTGTTTCACTCAGTACAAGTTCAGTAAGTTTTTCTTCAGTATCGATATTATTCGATTCAGCTTCAATTATTCTTTCCAGCTTACTACTTGCTGAGCTTTATAGCTCATCTTGTACTCTTCACCATTTCAAGTCCTAATGGGGGAGTACCAGATGTGGGGCCTAGCAGCAGTGTCCAGTAGTGTGTGTATGTGGAGCCGCTCAGGACCAAAGATGTCTGGGAGTTTTATTAGTTTGTTAGTTTGAAGCGTTTGACAGTTTAGTATTAGTTTATTTTTCAGTTGAGAGATTTTCCCTTAGACAGTGTTTATGGTTTCAGTTTTGTTGACTTAGTGTTTTATTTCAGTTGATTGAGTTATTCATATTGGTATCAGATTTCATTTTATCAGTCAGTTTTATATTTTATTTTTCGTAGCACCTCTTATCGGGCAATTCTAGGAGAGGGGGTGTTACAGTATTGGTATCAGAGCGGTTTTTGAGGAGTCTCCCGTACACACATAGGATGTTGGGTAGAGTTAGGACTTGTGTCTGTCAGTTAGATATGTTGTCCCAATTAATAGTATTCTAAACCCTAAGTGGTGATGCAGGAAGACAAGTAATAGAGATGGACGACCCTATACTCGCAGTTAGGCTAGATGAGGTTCTAGTATTCACACCAGGCTCACTAGGAAAGTCTAGTCGCGATCTACGATAGTGAATGACTAAGATGCGAGGTATGCTAGCAAGATTGATGAGGGTGATAGATACCCTAGTTACTAATCAGGTAAGGGAATCACAAGTTCCCTAAGAAGTAGGAGGTAGTAGAGGTGATAAGCTAGTAGCTCCAACAACTCCAGTTTTGGAGGCAGATACAGAGAGTCAACTATTAAAGGATTTCATGGCCTTCCGACCATCAGCATTCTATGGAGGCACTGATGCAACGATAGTTGAGAATTGGATGCTATCGATTGTTTAGAAAATCGCCGAGTGCGACTGAGCACATTCTTATTTAGAGGTTAAGCTAAGAGATGGTCGGAGACTGCCCGCCAAAAGATTGGTAGCCGAGAACCCAAATGAGTCAAATTTCAGCAAGTATTCCACGACGCTTGTTACCCAGCGTGGGTCAAGAACCAGAATGTTTTTGAGTTCGTTGAGTTGGTGTAAGGTATCAAGACAGTAGCCCAATGTGAGATAGAGGTTATAGCCTTGACTAGATAAGCCTCAGAGTTAGTGTCCACTGAAGCTAAGAAGGATATTAAATTCCAGAGATGATTGCATGCTGATATTGTCCACTCTTTTAGAGGAGCTTAGAGTGTGGATTATGCCATGATAGTTCAGTGAGCATATGCTATTGAGAGAGACAGTAATAAGTTGAAGGCGACACAAGCAGCCAAGGAGGGAGCAGGTACATGATAAGAAGCTATTTGGAGACTTAGAAGTTCTTGATGATAAGGATTTTGTTTTGATCCTTGGTATGTAGTCAAGCCTATAGCTACGATTCCTATGATCTCAGTGATGAAAGTAGAGAAGCTATTGTGTGATAGATGTGAAGCTTACCTAGCTTTTGTTACCTTAGATGAGGGAACCAAGAGGAAGTTGTTTGAGGTGCCAATTGCACGAGATTTCTTAGATGTTTTTCTTGATGAATTACTAGGATTACCTCCTTAGAGAGGAGCAGAGTTTACTACTGAGTTATTACCTATTACGCAACCTATCTCTAAGGCTCCATATCGAATGACACTTAATGAGCTAAAAGAGTTGAAAGCCCAGTTAGAAGAATTAATAGAGAAGGGTCTCATCCGACCCAATTCATCCCCGTGGGGTGTACCAGTATTATTCGTGAGGAAGAAAGATAGATCTTTAAGGTTGTGCATAGATTATTGCAAGTTGAATCAGGTGACATTGAAGAACAAGTATCCTTTTCCCTCGAGTGGATGACTAATATATTAGACCAGTTACGAGGAGCAAAAGTGTTATCAAAAATAGATTTGAGATAGAGATACCACTAAGTGCAAGTTAGAGATGATGATATTCAAAAAGATTGCTTTCAAGACTCGGTATGGACACTATGAGTTTATGGTGATGCCAATTAGGTTGACTAATGCCCCAGCTGTTTTCATGGATTTAATGAATCGAGTTCTGTGTAAGTACCTAGATTGCTACATTATTTTCTTCATAGATGATATTCTAGTCACTCATCTAATGTAGAGGAGCATGTAGATCATCTTACTTTGGTACTACAGAGGCTCAGGGAAGAGCAATTATACGCCAAGTTCAGCAAGTGTGAGTTTTGACTCACTTAGATTGGATTTCCAGGCCATGTGGTTTTTGGAAACAGTATTTCAGTAGATCTAGACAAGACTAAAGTAGTTATGGATTGGCCGAGGTCGACGACAGTGACAGAGATACGTAGTTTTCTGGGACTTTCAGGCTATTATAGGCGATTCATTGAAGGATTTGCTCGTTTATCTTCCCCTATGACTAAGCTAACAAGAAAAGGAGAGAAGTTTGAATGGAATGATGCGTGTGAACGTGCCTTCTAGGAATTAAAGATGAAATTGACTACTGCACCAGTTTTAGCCATTCCAAGAAATAGAGAGAAATACTCCATTTACAGCGATGCATCCCATTCAGGTTTGGGTTGCGTATTGATGGAAGAGGGTTGAGTTAATGCTTATGCCTCAAGACAATTGAAGAAACATAAAGTGAACTACCCCACTCATGATTTGGAGTTGGCAGCGGTAGTATTTGCATTGAAGATATGGCGACATTATTTATATGGTGAGAAAGTTGAAATTTATACAGATCATAAGAGTTTACATTATCTTTTGTCCTAGAAAGAATTAAACATGAGGCAGAGACGTTGGGTCGAGTTATTTAAAGACTTTGATTGTGAGATTCTCTACCATCCAGGAAAGGCCAATGTAGTAGCCAATGCTCTAAGTCGACGAGGAGCTTTTATGGCAACAATGATGGTTCAAGAATGGAAGTTATTGGAGCAATTGAGTGCTCTATCTATTGTGGCCCCAGAAGATAGTACAGTTATGAGTTGCGCTTATATGAGGGTGCAACCCAAGTTATTCGATTTAATCAAGGACAAACAATAAAAAAATGAAAAGTTGGCATGAATTTTGGCAGATATCGAGAAATTTTCTCCTTTGGGATATACTCTACGGAATGATGGTATACTTTTATTTCAGGGAAGTATTTGTATACCCGATGATGAAAATCTTAAGTAGGAGATTTTGAATGAAGCACACAAGAGTCGTTTCACTATTCATCCTGGTGTTGCAAAAATATACCACGACCTAAAGCGACAGTATTGGTGGAGTGGTATGAGGAAAGATGTAGCCAGATATATTTCACAGTGTTCAATATGCCAACAGGTTAAAGCGGAACATCAGAAACCCGCAGATTTATTACTTCCATTACCTATTCCGGAGTAGAAGTGGGATAATATTACCATGGATTTTGTGATGGGTTTACCCAGGACTACTAGAGGATATGATGCTATATGGGTGATTGTTGACCGATTGACTAAATCAGCCCATTTCCTACTTATTAAGAAGACTTACCCATTGAACAGATTTGCCAGGATTTATATTGTGGAGATTGTGAAATTGCACGGTGTTCCATCCAGCATTGTATCGGATCGAGATTCTCGTTTTATTTCTCATTTTTGGGGAGCTTTGCATGAGGCATTAGGATCTCAGTTGAATTTTAGTACTGCATTTCATCCATAGACAGACGGTAAGTCAGAGAGGACTATCAGGACTCTTGAGGACATGTTGAGAGCTTGCGTTCTAGATTTCCAAGGTAGTTGGGACGAGCATTTACCTTTGATGGAATTTGCTTACAATAATAGTTTCCATTCAAGTATTGGAATGTCACCGTATGAGTCTTTGTATGAGTGACCGTGTCGATCGTCGATATGTTGGGAAGAAATTGGAGATAGGGCTTTATTAGGTCCTGAAATTGTTGAGTAGACGATAGAAAAGATCCGAGTGATCAAAGCAAGAATGAAAACAACCCAAGACAGACAGAAGAGCTATGTAGATAAGTGATGACGAGACCTCGAGTTTGAGGTAAGCGACCATGTTTGGTTAAGAGTCATGCCTATTAAAGGTGTGCGAAGATTTGGCGTAATAGGGAAGCTTAGTCCCCGTTACATTGGTCCATTTGAGATTTTGAGACGGATAGGGACTTTGGCATTTGAGTTAGCTTTGCTACCTCAGTTGTCTCATGTTCACAATGTGTTCCATGTTTCGATGTTGAGGAAGTATGTGCCAGATCCTCAGCATGTGATTGAATTTCAAAATCTTGAAGTCAAAGAAGACGTATCTTATGAAGAGATGCCTATCAGCATTCTAGAGCGTAAAGAGAATACTTTGAGGAATCGATCAATTCCTCTTGTGAAAGTGCAATGGCAGTGACACTTGTCAGAAGAGGCGACGTGGGAATTAGAAGAAGAAATGAAGCGTCTTTACCCCTCATTGTTCGAGTAATCAGGTACGAATTTAGAGGACCAAATTCTTTTAAGGAGGGGAGAAATTGTAATGACCCGTTAGAGGACCTAGTATTTATTCAGAATTAGTTAATTAATTATTGAAGTAATTAATTAAGAGAATTTTCCAATTAATTATTAATGTGGCAATTTAGATTTTTAATTGAGAAAATAGAAATTAAATAGCATTTAATTATATTTATTTATTATGAGAATTAAATGCAAGGACATGGATGTCATTAAGGATTTGTTCTTAGAAATTAATTAATTAATTAATTAATTAATAAGAGTTATTGTGAGATTTGGAGTCCAGGTGAGAGAAGGCTTGGGCTTAGAAGTCTCCAAATTATATTGGGAATGTGAGATGGGCTTAGGGCTGTTAGTATATATATACTTGACCATAGCCATATGTTCTTCACGCCACAAGAACAAAGAGTCAAGAAGCAATCAGTGGGTTTAGGGATTTGCATAGAAGGCTCTCGGGAGATCATTGAGTCGATTAAGGAGATCATAAGGCAAGTATCCTTCCCCTGTAATCATTTCTTACAGGTTTTGGTTGAGTTTGATATCAGATTCTCGAGTTATATCAGTTCAGTGCATGTTATATATATATTTACATGCATACAGTGAGTTCATAGCAGTCATGCATGATTACTTCTAGCGATTCTTATCAATTTTATTGTTGAATCATTCATAACTTTGTTTGGAATCAATTGAGATTGTTTTCTCAAGATTTATTTCGGAATGGTGTAGTAATGTTAAGTTTTTGATTCAAGATATCATCTCTGTTATCATGAGTTTTATTTCTAATGAGATTACAGTCATTCGAATGAGTCTTGTGTCATTTGAATGAGTTTTGAGGCATCCGAATGAATTCTCAATGTTATCGTAAGTTTTTCCCTTAATGTACCAGCCATTCAAATGAGTCATTTGTCATTCGAATGAGTCATGTGTTATTGTATCATTCGTATGTGTTTTTGAAGTTTTGGGTCTGTCATTCGAATGAGCTCCCTTGTCATTCGAATGAGTCCTTGAAGATTTGAGTAAGCTGTTGCTTTGTATAATCTAGCATTCGAATGAGTCTCTCTGTCATTCGAATGACTCGTGATATCCCATTCATTCATTTGAATGAGGGTACTGTTGCATTCGAATGAGTCGCTTTTTGCCACTTCAAAAGTTGGAAAATTGTCAAATTCATTCGAATGAATTTGTGAGTCATTCGAATGAGTCCTTGGTTATATCCGAATAGCCTTTGTTATATATATCATGTATCATTCGAATGAGTCTCTGTTATTCGAATGAGCCTCTGTCATTCGAATGAGTCTTCTGCCATTCGAATGACCTTGCTGTAGTCCATTTTTTTTCATTCGAATGAGCTGCTGCTTCATTCAAATTGCTCCTTATACTTTCTCAATCACCCGAATGGTATCATATAGCATCCAAATGGGTTCTAATAAATTCTTGATGCAAGTCTCAAATTTAATATAAATATTTAATTATTTAAATATTTAATTTTATGCCAATATATGATAAAATCCAATATGCCATGCCTATACTTAGAAATTTCAGAATCTTTATATCTCAATATAGTTGGTAAAAATCATATACCATGTTTATCAGTTAATTATGACATGATCAGCATTATTTTGTGAGATTATGTGCATACATATTTGTATGAGCATTGAACACGACTTTGTATGGAGCACTATATATTATGTGCCAGCATTTATATGAGCATTTCATTATGCGCGCCAGAAGGTTTGTCCGCAGGGATCCCACTAGTATCAGTTTAGTTATATCTCAGTTATGAGATGCTCACCTGATGTCGACCAGGGGGCTAGGGGCATATTGCACACAATATGTGCTGACAGTTTTTATGTTGCAGGTTCAAATTAGCCAGGTATGTATTACAGTTATGTGGGCCTATGTGCCAAAGTTGCATACCTACATTTATCTTACAGTTTATGTGCATTACATTTATAAATGCAAACAAATAGTGTTTCATTCAGTACAAGTTCAGTAAGTTTTTCTTCAGTATCGATATTATTCGATTCAGCTTCAGTTATTCTTTCTAGTTTACTACTTGCTGAGCTTTGTAGCTCACCTTGTACTCTTCACCATTCTAGGTCCTAGCGGGGGAGTACCAGATGTGGGGCCTAGCAGCAGTGTCCAATAGTGTGTGTATGTGGAGCCGCTCAAGACCAAAGATGTCTGAGAGTTTTATCAGTTTGTTAGTTTGGAGCATTTGACAGTTTAGTATTAGTTTATTTTTCAATTGAGGGATTTTCCCTTAGACAGTGTTTATGGTTTCAGTTTTGTTGACTCAGAGTTTTATTTCAGTTGATTGAGTTATTCATATTGGTATCAGATTTTAGTTTATCAGTCAGTTTTATATTTTATTTTTCTTAGCACCTCTTCTCGGTCAGTTCTAGGAGATGGGGTGTTACATTCATTGGCCACTTGGAGATAGGAATTGAAGTGTAATGATGAGAAATGTGAAAAATGAATTAACCATGTGGGATGTAATGATAGGGAATCTTGAAAATCAAATTAAACATGTGTGGCTCATATCTCAAGGGAGACTTGTCGTAAGGGCATGAAAATGCACATATCTTTAGGGACACATGGCATATTTTAATTGGATGCTCATGGATGGAATGATGATGCGACACATGGTGTGATTTGGTTCACCGAAGTTTCCTATAAATAAGGGCTCTGGGGTTATTCATTTTGGGAACCAAGTAAGGAGGAAAAGGGAAGGGAGTTTGAGAGAGGAAATGCTATCGAAAAGAAGGGAGAAAGTCGAGGTAGAATAAGCCTTGATAGAACTTTCGAATCTTTCTCGAAGTTCATGCCAAGTAATAAGAAAAACTACTAGAAAACCCATTCCACTCATTGTAAACCGTGCTTTCTACGGTAACCGATCAAGGTGAGTGATTCCTGCATGTTTTGTGGCATTTTGGGCATTTGTTGCTTCACTTGTGTGTGGATGTTGGCTTGCATATCATGTATTTGTGGCTTGCATGTCATATTTTCCCTTGGTTATGCATATTTCTTCTGCTTTTTCATATATCATGTTCATATTAGTGACTGTGTCTAGTTGTTGGGACATCATGGAAGACCTCGTGCTCTAGTGATGAGCCAGGAGTGACTATGATGACCGCGGAGGTGATTGCAACACCTTGGCATTGCTACCACAGGGGTGGATTTCATAATGGCATTATTGCATTTGCACGGATGTACTTACCTTTTTTGAGTCACTCACTTAGATGTATATCTAACTTGGGTTGATGCCCCTGGAACGTTCCACGTTCCAGGTATGTTGGAAGTGTCAGGTGTTTCAGGTACCAGTTTGAGCGTGAGCAAGGAGATGATGCTTGGCTAGTTTTGGGGTTTTTTTTTAGTTATTATGTACCCATGTAATTGTACCACAATGATGTATTGTAATAGCAACTAGGGTATTCAAGGTTGTAAAAGGTGTGCGTATGTGGGTGTCCTACAACTGTACCTACGGCTTATGTGTTGAGTCATTTTTAGAGTATTGGAAGTCATGAGCATTTCTTGCACTTGTAAAGAAAATACAGTAGAAACCCCATTTATTTTTTGGTTTAGCTTTCAGGTTCGATCCAACGCTTCCGTTAGTAAGGGTTTCCATAACGCTCGTGGTGATGTTAGCTTATATTTTACATCGTTGTGTATTTGGAAAAGTGGGGCGTTACATGCCTAGGGAAATGTAAGGCAGCTTCATCGGTATTTGTTCATGAAGGATTCTCAAGGTATAGTTGAGTGTCAAGATCAGTTTTGAGAGTGAAGAATAAAGGGAGAAGCTGGAAATTCTAAGGCATAGAGGTTGGAATAGGATTTGGACAGCTTAAGGCAGCCTAGGTTACCCAATCTTAAGCATATCTTGGTTCCCTAGTAGATAGTTAGAGGATAGTCAAAGGAAAGATGAGAAGCTTTTTGAGTTGAAACAAACATGAGAAGAAAGGTAGTGGTAAAGCTTAAAGGCCGAATTTTGGGAGCTAGGAATGGAGTCTAGAAGTGAAAGGCCAATTCGGGTGAGGTGTACTGCGTTTGTAATGCTGTGTAAAATTTTGGGTCTTTGGAATGGAGAAATAACACTAAGTAAGGATTTGGTTTATAGTGGAGTGTGCCTAAATGAAAACTATGCATTTTAGGGTGAATAGATTGCTGGGTATGCAGCAGAAATTCTGAAGGAGTGCTAAGTTGAAGTTAAGTTGGGGTTAGCTAAAGTGCAGTCCACTTGGCTTAGGATTTAGTCCCACCATGGAAAAGTCAAATCATATTGGTGTTAGATATATATATATATATATACATATATCCATTAGGAAAAACCCCTTGAGAAGTAGGAAAAATCCTAATTAGAGCTGCATGTATAGGTTATGTAGCTGAAAGTATTGTCCAAGGTGATCCATTGTTAAATTTACAACATTTATTGATGTTCTTAATGTTTGATGATATTAATGTTGTTTTGATGATTAGGTTATCATGCGGGAAACCCAAGGAAGAGCAAGCCAAAGTCTTTGATGGATGAAGATGGAAGGTATCACACTCAAGACAATGGTGGAGATCAATTGGCTTTATGGGTGTTAGTTGTATTTATAGATACACAAATTAGTTTCTCATTTGAATTTGAGCAATGATATACCCACATTTGAGTAGATTGGGACAAAAAACCTGTGGTGGTGTCCATGATATGTATAACCTATTGTTGTAGTGAATGGAGGCAAAAATAGGGGCTTGATAAAGACTAGTTTGTTGAGTCTCTAGTGTCACTGGGGTGCTACTAGAGACTCAACAGTTCACTTGTTGGCATTTCTAAATGTTGGATCATTCTTTACTTAGAATTCAGTTATGCTTAATATTGCATGAATTCAAGTGTTTTGATGAAAGCAAACATTCTTTCATGGACAGGGTGCTTGTGGTTTCAATTGATTGGTGGGCGCTACTATCTTTACATACTTTCTTACATGAATATAAGTGTTTTATTTGTCAAAAGCAAAAATTCTTCAAGGGACAGGGTGCTTGTGGTTTCAGTCGATCTGTGGATGCTACTAATTGTCATTTAGATGATGGTACCACTACTTCCTAGTTTACATTGACAAACTATAATGAAAATAGCTCTGGTAACAGTGCCTTCGTCGAGGAAGAAGATTTTCCAAAGCAAAAAACCTTCCAGGGACAGGGTGCTTGTGGTTTCAAATGATTTGTGGACGCTACTGATTGTCATTTAGATGAAGGTGCTACTTCGTCCCAGTCTACATTGACCAACTGCCATGAAAATAGCTCTGTTTGTGTCTTAAGCGGTTATGTATTTATTGTCTAATTATTCTAAACCTTTCTAGTAAGACATCTGAGGTGGTATATTAGTAAAAATTGGTAAGTTCACCAATTTTTTTACTAATTTTTACTGAAGTAATTCAATGAAAGGATCCCATAATATAAATAATTGTTAAAGAAGATTAAGATGGTTTAGAACTATTGGTTTGATAGTAAAGGGTTATAATAGTTTTTCTTTAAAAGAAAAAAAATTAGACTAAATAAAGTTTGACAAAAATTCTTGTAAGAAAAAGAAAGTAAGACTAAATATAGTTTGACAAAACTTCTTTAAATATGATTAAAGGTATCATGACTTTATAGAAAATTTAATTAGACGTAGAGATTTAGTAAGGGGCACATTAGTATTTTGGTAAGGGTTTGCTTTTCAGTTTTCCATAATTTTTTGAAAAAAGCTATTGAGGGTATATGGTATGTACTATTTTAAATATTTTTAGTTTAAAAAACAAAAATAATTTTTCTAGGATAAATTCGGTAATCAAATGATTTTTTGAAATTATAAACTATTTTTTATAAGATTTTTCAATTTTATAATGTAAAAGGGCATTCTTGTCAATTGCTATTTTTTTTTCTTTTTCCATTCCATAGAAATCAAGGCATATCAAACATGGGAATGGAATGAAACCATTCCTGCCTGTATCAAACATGGCAATGGAATGGAATACTCATTCCATTGCCATGTTGACTCTACTGTCAAATTTATTACTTATGCCTTCACCTAAAAGTATGTATGGACCTCAAACATATTCAATTACTTAACTACTGAGTTTGCAATAACATTTTTATGGTTTTAATTTTTGTTTCCAAACCTTTTTCATTTGCTTCCAATTCTTTCTGCTAGGTTTCAGAAACATAACTGAATTATCAATTCTTTTTAAGCTCACTACTGGAATAGCATATCAATGATAGAATGATCCTTGGAGAGCACATCTTGTAAGGACAAAGTACCCTAGCTTTTATGAATACAATTACTGGCCAAAACTCTCCTCAAACAATATAATGAACTACATGAATTAGAACAAAACAATTCGCAAAGTAATATAAATGGCTAAGTAAAATGGATCATGTTTTCGCCAAAGAAATAACTATGCAAAACATACACAGTTGAACTTTGAAAAGTAACCGAGCAATATGCAAATTTCAGTCATTTGTGAATAAATAAATGAAATAAAATTCAAGTCATTAGTACAGCCACCAACGGGAGTGTCTTAATTCCCCTTGTGGGCAACTTTCTTATGTTAAGAAATAAAATTCAAGTCATCAGTAACCAAATCAATATTTCAATGCCTGCCCCTTGTGGACAACTTTCTTATATTCAGGTCTTGGTGTCCGATTCCAGAAAAAAGAACCATATACAAGGACCACATATATGGGAAGGATTTTTCTTTTGAAAAACAAATCCAAGTCCAAAGATTGTTAACTTTCTTGGAGTGGTCCCAGGAAAAGAAAGCAAGAAAGTTATTGAAATGGCAATATGTTAAGAATATTACCAAATCTGCCAAATAATTCTACACTTGCATTAATTAAATCCATACAATTACATATCCTCATCATCAACATTTTCAAAATTCCAGTATCATTAGGAAAAAATAACCCCAAGTCTTGTGCTTGATATGGCTCATTCTCATAGAATGTCTCTTCAGTGTCTTCACCCATATCGTACAAATCTCTTGGTTTTAAATGTACAACAACACTCCAATCCTTTTCTACAACACCTTCAACATAGTACAGTTGTTGCGCTTGTGAAGCCTCAATATAAGGTTCATCTTCTTCACACTCACCAGTATGTATCAATTGAGAGAAACTCATTAAAGTAAACTGCAAAGCATCTTGTCTGATCCCTCTATCAGTTATGGTATTGGCCCATTTACATTTGAATAGAATAATCCTGAATCGACTATAGTAATTAAGCTCGATTATATCTATCAATTATCCATAATAATTAACATCTCCATTAATTGGGTTGTCGTCACTGATTCTAGAATGACTTCTTGTTCCAGAAATCACAAAAACTCCATTGTTTTGAGTTTTCAAGCTATATTCTCGTTCCACAGTTCGAAATTTGAATCCATGACATTATATACACTAAATCATCTAGCACGTTGTAGTGGGCCTTGTGCAAGGCACTTAAGATCATCTGAATGGGATTCATTTTCATCATTCATAATCTAAAATGAAATAAAAGGAAATTGATAAGTACAATTTTTCATGATTGAAATATTGTTCTTAATAAAATATATCTGTAACGCCCCGCTTTTCTAGGCGCGTTATAACTTTGGACAATTCATGGACAATAATTTTTTTTTCCTTTTCAAACTTAATTCTAAATCACATCATACCTCGAATCAGTCCTAGAATTTCTATACATTTTATCTCGAGAGAGAATCACTTATACACATCAAATGCGGAAGCAAAGATCGAAACCTGATATCTTAACATTAATCATAAATAAATTCTTACATCTTCAACATTCTTCAAAACGTTCAAAATCTAAAGTAGCAGAACTTAAATACAGGGCTATGTTAATACATTTCATTTCTCATGCACTCTGCTAAGTGCCATTTCATGCCTCATTTATCCTTGTATCTGCTACAATCTCCACTTGGAACGTTTGAATATTCCAGGGGCAAAACCCAAGTTAGATGATGAATCATCTAAGTAAGGGTACAGAAAACATATTTCGTGCATGAATGCAATGTCTTTCATCGTAGGTGTCAACTGCACCCCTCATGCTACCTACCATTTTTGCGGCCCTCTCTTTTGAAGCCAAGGTGTATGGGTGCACCCTTGGTAAAGCAGCGGTGCCAGTTCGTACTCCCTATGGCCTCCAATGCGAGTGATCAATGATATCAACGTGTATTTATGCATTTCATAGTCATGTCATGTATGCGGTCTACGTGATGGATTCATATCAGGGCATGTCAATATGATGAAAACATTTTCGAGGAACATAAACTACTTACTAATCAAGCATTTTCCATAAAACTAACTTTAATTGGGGATTATCACTTACCTTCTCAAGCTTATCAAACTACCTCGATATTCACGCCTGTCTCAAAATTCATGCATTGCCTCGATTTGCATGCCAACCTCAAAATTTGCACAAGTCACTTCAACTTATTTCTCAAAGCATCCTATTCACCATAATTATTTAAATAAGCACTAAAACCTATTTTTCCATAATTTCTGGCATTTTCTATAATTTTCTCTCTATTATTCCTCAATAAATTCAGATTAAATATTTCTAAAATATTTTCTCAAATATTTCACTACGAAAATTCATAAAATAATATTCTTGAATTTTTGAAATTTTTTCAGAGATTTTATTTACCTTAACTCAGCATCTTTGACTTCCTCGGCTTTTTAGATATGCGTGCCACATTCTCGAAACGCGTGCCCAGACAATTTTTCTCGCCAAAATCTCTAGAATATTATTGAAATATAGTTTTTTATCTTTTGGGATTTTCTAGGATTTTTCCCATCATTTTCCTATTTTTTCTTCTTTTTCTTTCTTTTCTTTTCTTTTCTTTTTTTTTTCACTCCATCTTCTACCTCCAGTCTCTCTCTCCCGTGCCTGCAACTTCTTTTCTTCTTCCTTCTTTTCTTTCTTTCTTCTTCTTCTTCTCTTTTTCTTCTTCTTTCTCTTCTTCTTCTTCTTCTTCTTCTTCTTCTTCTTCCTTCTCTTCTTCTTCTTCCCCCCCTTTTTTTTCCTTCTCCTTCTTGAGCGTGGCTGCTGCCATGGCCGCACGCCCAACAGCCGCTCTGCTTGCCTCCGTCGCCGCCAACCGCCATTGCGGCCTCCTCCAGCCTCACCGGACCGCTGCCGCCCTGCTGGGCCGCAACCGAAGCTACTGGCCGCCCTCCGCCAGTTTGCTTCTTGCTGGAGCTCGCGGCCATGGCTGCCATGGCCGCGACTCAACTACTTCGGGTCGCTTTTTGGGCCTCTACCGGGCTCTGCAACTGCCTTTACGAACGCACTCATCATTGGAAGCCTTCGATCCCTGCTCGTGCGTCACCCATCCTCGCTTGAACTTGCGGGTCAGCCATGGCCTCTTGGAGCTCACTGTCATGGCCGAGCCTCCCTCCCTTTCTCTTGATCTCTCTCTCTCTTTCTCTCGGCCGAATCTCATGGCTCACTTCCACTTCTTCCTTCATTTGCTTCCCACAATCTCTCCACTCTTAGTCTATTTATAGGCTCACCCTACAACCCTCACGCATGCCTCAGCCATTCTCTATTGCGTGTAAAATCTTTCTTGCGTGCAAAATTTTCCAAATCATGCAGAGACGTGACTTCAATCTTGCAGGGGGCATGGTTGATTTGAGTTGCAGGGCATGGTTTCAAATTGGAGAGCATGGAGTTGGATTTGCAGGGAATGGGTGAAATGGCCTCATACGCACGCCCACGTACATATTATATATATAACTATATATTAAACTATAATAATAGAAAAATTACATATTTTAATCTAAAAATTTATCCCTATTTTACTTATAAAATACCCTAATTGCAAATATGCCTTCAAACACTGAATCAAATTGCATTACGAAACCGAAAATACAAAATTAATAACTTAAAGCCTAGTTAAAAAAAGACGATTTTTCCCCAGTATCCTTACTGGGCTATCGTTTCATCTCGAAACCACTGAAGGGTTGTTCATTACGCAAAATCGGAGCCCCCTAGGGTTCCGTTGATTTTTTCAGGAGTCTTCTACGTCAATTCGGTTTTACAGCCTAAATGACAGTTGTATTTTTGCTATATTGAAAACCGTTCTCGATCTGATTTCTTTTGATACCATAAATCCTATCTCGATACGCTTGTCGAGACCATATAATTTTCCTTAGATAATTTCACTCCGAGGCATTCCCTGTAGTCGATTTGGTACGTATAACTGTTATCAAACCAATTTTTTGGTATTCTAAACTTATTAAAATTACGTGGAAACCTTATCTAAACATGGGGTATTACAATATCAATGGTAAACCTACACGTTTAGAGAACCAATCAACGAATTCTCGATGTACTGTTCTTTCAATCTCTATAGCTGATTGTGTTCGATTCCTGAGCCTTCTCTTGGTTATCTCTCTAAATTCGCTATATAAAATTAAGTCATTAACACAACAAGGTAGGAAAATAAAGGATTTTGATAAATTATATATCTATTATGTACGAACTCACTTCACAAACCGATCGACTAGTTCTGAATTCATCAACACATATCTGTGTGTTTGTCATTTCTCAATATGAGTAAGGTTGAAATATGAAGTACTCCCAACTGATTTCCTTATTTTAGTAAAAAATGTTGAAACTTGAGACGATTCATTGTTTGTCGTTTGATCATCAACACGTCCAAGTTGGTTTAATCTTGTCTCAATGCCTTCCAAGTATCTTGAACAAAAGGTCAAACATTCTTCAGCAAAGTAACCTTCAACAATGGAACCTTTTGGTTGTGCCCTGTTACGTACATAAGACTTCAAATTTCCCAAGTATCTAAAGTAAAAAACACAATTAGAAAATAGTGTTATACATACCTGCAAATTCAATGGCAAATAGCAATTATGATATATAGAATATTTACCTTTCTAGATGCATAACCAACACTACAAAAAATCAACATTTAAGCGATGAAAAATTCCGTCGCTAAAACCAACAATTTAGTGACGGGTACCTTTCCGTCGTAAAAAAAGGCGTCGCTAAAATTTAGCGACGGTGTTAGTGACGGAATCAGCGACGGGGTTAACCTCGTCACTAAATTTTAATTTTTTTATTTAATTTTTTTTATTTTTTAGCAACGGGTTTGACCCTATCGCTAAATTAATTTTTTTTTATTTTTTAGTGACAGGGTTGACCCCGTTTCTAAATTTTAATTAATTAATTAATTTATTATTTTTTAGCGATGGAATCTGTCGCTAATTCCATCGCTAAATTCAACCCCAAAATTCAAAATTCAACGTGCGCCAGGCCCCAACCACCCCTCATGTGCACCACGTGGCCGCTCCTCTACTCGCTATGTGGCAGCGCTGGGATAATACTCTTAGCTATTTTCTCATGCTTTTAACCAAATTCAAACTCCCAACCTCTCATGACCAAGTTTCGCGCGCGAGTCAACCGATCTGGAAGCCTCTTTGTTCATTTATGTATATAAAATATATTTATACTATTCTCTTTCAAATATTTCAAAATTATATTTATACACCAAAATTTCTCAAACTTATTTAATGATATTAATTTTAATATTTAATGTTAGTAAAGGGAAATGAACATTAATTTTAATTTTATTTCATTATTAATTTAAATAAAACTTTATTAATTATTATATTAGCAGTGAAAAATTATGTTTTTATTTTGATTTTAATTTTAATGTTAGTAAAAATTATTGTGATATGTTTAAATGTAAAATTTTTAATTTTTTATTTAATTTTTTTATTTTTGAGTGATGGGTTGACCCGTCGCTAAATTTTAATTTTTTTATTTATTTTTTTTATATTTTAGCGACGGGGTTCACCTTGTCGCTAAATTAAAATTTTTTTATTTAATTTTTTTTAATTTTTAGCGACGAGAAATACCTCGTCACTAAATTTTATTTTTTTTTTTTACTTTTTAGTGACGAGAGTACCCTGTTGCTAAATTTGAATTTTTTTTTAAAATTTAGCGACGAGTTGTCGCTAAATTTAGTGACAGGTATTCCGTCACTAAATTAAAAAAATATTTAAAAACATTAGCGACGGAATTTTCATCGCTATCCGTCACTAATTAGCGACGGAATTTTCATCGCTATCCGTCACTAATTAGCAATGGAATAATTCTGTTTTTAAATTCTGTCGCTAAATACGATTTTTCTTGTATTGCAAATGAACCATGACTGTAAAGAACCTAGGTGGAAAAAGCATTTGTATATGGCATTGTGTGAGAAAGACTCGACGTTGGAGCTTGTCAAAGTCTAGAGGATTCAACACCTTGCCACATATTTGCCTAAATATTGAGTACAAATCAACTAAAGCGGAAGACACTTGGTTAGGCAACGCATTTCTAATTGATATTTGTAGCAGTTGCTCCATAAGAATATGTGAAACATGACTTTTCAAACCAAATATCTTCCGATGCTTTAGATCAATACACTTAGCAATGTTACTTGAGTAATCAATAGGCACTAAAACATTCTTCAAAGTTGTAAGAAATACATCTTTTTGGGCATTTGACATTGTAAATAAAGCAGGTCGATACTATCCATTTTCATTTGGCCAAAGATCACTTCTTACGCCCATCTTTGTCAAGTCTTTTCGAGCGTTGAGATTATCTTTTGTTTTTCCACTTTCATTGAGACTGGTGTACAAGACATTATCACACACATTCTTCTCAATGTGCATAACATCAAGGTTATGGCACAACAAGTTGTACTCCCAATAAGGAAGTTGGAAAAATATACTTTTCTTTCTCCATTGTTAACAACCACTTTCTTCAATATTTTTTCGGCGAATTCTTTTTCTATTATCTTCAACCTCCATCCCTTTCCCAAATGTAACACGAACATTTTCCAACTGCTTGAATATCTCAGAACCTGATAGTGCCACTGGTGGATTCTTAAACTCTGTATTACCATCAAAGTGAACACGGTTAAACCTGAATCTATGATTTGGCTCTAAAAATCGATGATGACCCATAAAACTCCACTTTCTACTATGAGGTAGACAATGGGCAACAGAGTCAAAATTGCAAGTTGGACAAGCTGAACCAGTGTGTGTTCGACCCAGATAAATTACCAAGCCCAGGAAAATCGCTAATTGTCCACATAAATGCAACGCACATATTAAACATTTTTGATTGAGTAAAGCATCAAATGTTTCCACACCACCATCCCACAAATCCTTCAAGTCTTTAATCAAGGGTTATAAGTAAACATCGATATCATTCCCTGGCATTTGCTTTCCCAGAATGATCATTGAAAGGATAAAGGAAGTCTGTTTCATACACATCCAATGGGGTAAGTTGTATGGTATAAGAATCACAGGCCAAATGCTATAGTTGGTACTCAAAGTTCTGAAAGGATTGAAGCCATCACTAGCTAACCCAAGCCTAACATTCCATGGATTTGATGCGAATTCAAGGTGTGTTTCATCGAATCTCTTCCACGCCTCAGAGTCTCTCGGGTGCCTCATCAAGCCATCTTTGTTACTATCCACAGAATGCCACCTCATATGTTCAGCAGTTTTAGAAGACATAAATAACCTTTGCAAATGTGGTTTAAGTGGAAAGTACCGTAAAACTTTGACAGGTTTCTTTTTTCTTTTCTTGCCCCCACTAGACATGTTCGTCAGGTTATCTTTCCTACTTTGTTTCCATCTTGACGTGTTACATACTTTGCATGTCTCCCTACTTTCATCTTCTCCCCAATACAACATACAATCATTTGGACATGCATGTATCTGACTATAATTAAGACCAAGCTTGGTAATTAATTTCTTTGCCTCATAAACAGAATCAGGAATCTCTGCATGTTCGAAGGCATCTTTTAACAATTCTAAAATCATAGACATTGCTTTGTTACTCAATCTGCACAAGCACTTGATGTGATATAGTTTTACCAGGAATGATAACTTTCAGTACTTCATACATCCTTCATACAATGCTTGATTTCCATCCCTAACTAGATCGTAAAATGCCTTAGTTTCCTCATTAGGTCCTTGATTCAATTCTGGCATCCTTTCTTCACCTTCATGTACTGGTTGATGCGATGTGCAGGCTTCTACATTCACATGGTCCCTAGATATCCCAAAAGCATTGTTGATCATATTGTGTATTGGATCATAACTGTATAAGGGATTTTGTATCGAAGGTGTGCTATCAGAAGTTTCCCCTGTAGTTGACTCCCCGTGCCAAAACCAAATAGTGTATGTTGTAACGTCTCGCTTTTTCAAGCGTGTCATAAATTGGGACAATTCTGGGATAATAATTTTTTTTTCTTTTCAAACTAAATTCTAACTCACATCATACCTCGAATCTATCCTAGAACCTCAAAATATTTTTCTCGAAAGAGAATCACTAAACACATCAAATGCGGAAACAATGATCGAAACCTGATATCTTAACATTGATCATAAATCAATTCTTACATCTTCATTAACCATAAGGATATACATCAACGTTCCTAAAAAACGTTCAGATTTCAAAGTAGCAGAACTTAAATACATGGGCTACATAACATACATTTCATTCTTCATGCACTCTGCTTAATGCCATTTCATGTCTCATTTATCCTCGTATCTACTACAATCTCCATCTAGAACATTTGAATATTCCAAGGACAAAGCCCAAGTTAGATGATGAATCACCTAAGTAAGGGTACAGAAAACATATTTTATGCATGAATGTAATGTCTTTCATCGTAGGTGTCAACTGCACCCTACCTACCATTCTTACAGCCACCTCTTTCGAAGCCGGGGCGTCTACGAGCACTCTTGGTAAAGTAGTGGTGCCAGTTCGTACTCCATACGACCTCAATGCAAGTGATCAATGATATCAACGTGTATTCATGCATTTCATAGTCATGTCATGTATGTAGTCTACGTGATGAGTACATATCAGAGTATGTCAATATGATGAAAACATTTTCGAGGAACATAAATCACTTACAAACTGAGCATTTTCTATAAAACTATCTTTAATTGGGATGTACCACTTACCTTAACAAGCTTATCCGTGCCTTGCCTTTTGCATCGCCTCGATTTGTGTGTCAACCTCAAAATTCGCACAAGTCACTTCAACTTAAGCCTCAAAGTATCCTAATCACCATGATTATTTAAATAAACATTAAAACATATTTTTCCATAATTTCTTGCATTTTCTTTAATTTTCTCTCTATTTCTTCCTATTTTTCCTTAATAAATCCAAACTAAATATTTCTAAAATATTTCACTACGACAATTCATAAAATAATATTCTTAAATTTCTGAAATTTTCTAGAGAATTTTACTTATCTTGACTTAGCCTCTTCGGCTTCCTCAATATGCGTGTCATATTCTCGAAATGCGTGCCTGAACCGTTTTTCTAGCAAAATCTCTAGAATATTACCAAAATATAATTTCCTATTTTCTAGAATTTTTTCAAAAATTTTCTCCAATTTTTTTCTATTTTCCTTCTTTTTCTTTTCTTTTCTTCATTTTTCTTTTCTTTTTCTCTTTTTCTTCTTCTCTCCTTCTTTTTCCTTCCTCCTCTGTTTCTTTTTCTTCTTTTGCCATGCGCTTGCACGGCCAGCTCTGCCCTTCCTTCCTGTGCCCGCCGACCGTCGCGATTGCCCTTCCTAGCTTCCCCGGCCACTGTCGTACCTGCCACGCCGAACCCTAGTGCCTTGCACGCACCGCCGCGAGCTGCTGCTCGAGGCCTTCGTTGGCAACGGCGGGTTGCAACGATGGTTTCCATGGCTGCACCCTTAGCTTCTCCTGCCGCCTCCCTACCTCCATTGAGCTCTCCCCTCGCTGACTCACCGTGCGACCATCACTGGCCTCCCGCTCGCGCCGCCCATCAGTGCCACCCACTGTTGCTGGCCGTGGTTTACTACTAGCGGTAGCCATGGCCGTGACCCACCTTGCTTCCATCTCTCTCTCTCTCTCCCTCCCTCTTTTGCTTCCCTCGACTTTCCCAGCCCAAACTCGAACTCCCTCTTTCTTGCATCTCTCGGCCAGCTTCTCCCTTGCTTCCACTTATCATCTCCCATTTCATTGCCATTCTTTTCTCCAAAGCTTCCTATTTATAGCAAAATGTAGCTTGGGCATTATTCAACTTGGCGTGCAAAATCCCAAATTAGCTTCGGTTGCAGAGACACAGCTAATTTGGAGTTGCAGGGCATAGGGCGAATTGGCAGAGGCATGGGACTAATTGGTAGAGGCATGGCCTCACACCCATTCGCGCGTGAATATATATAAGTATATAAGTGTATAATATATATTTTACATTACACTATACTATAGAGAAAATTATACCTATAATCCCAAATTCATCTCTATTACACTTGGCAATTCTTTAATTGCAATTACATAATCAAATGACAAATTAATTTGCATTACGATGCCAAATTAATAATTTCAAAGTTACTTGAAAATGTTGATTTTGCCCTAGTGTCCTCACCGGGCAATCGATTAATCCCAAAACCACTAAAGGGTCGTTCATTATGCAAAACCGAAACCCTCCAGGGTTCCGTTAATTTTTCGGGAGTCTCCTACAATGATTTAGTTTTACAGCCTAAATGGTAGCTGTATTTTAGCTGTACCAAAAACTGTTCTCGATCCGATTTCTTTTGATACTATAAATCCTATCTCGGAACACTCATCGAAATCATATTATTTTCTTTAGACAATTTCACTCCGATGCATTCTCTACAGTCGATTCGGTACTTATAATTGCTATTAAGCCAATTTTTCGGTATTCTAAACTCATCGAAATTACATGGCAACTTTATACGAACATAAGTTATTACATATGTGGTTGGAAACCCTCTACAAATCAAATGATCATACACCACTGCTCTGGTCTCCCAATTTCTAAAAACACAATCAGGACAAGAACATTTGATTTTGCCTTCAATAGACCGATGGGCAAAGGAAAATTCCAAAAATCCCTGCACCCCTTCCTGAAATTCATGTGTATTTCGTGGCTTTTAATCCAAGACTTATCCATGCAACTAAAACAGAGCTTGTAGCTTGTATTCTGCTTCACTAATCTACACCTCAATATGAAAACATTACATCCATATTAGTTTTAAGATACGTACTTCATACATAAAAGGCATTTAAAAACTACAACAATTTTCCAATAGAGACCCTAATTACTGTCACTCTATAATACGCTCGACTTTTGTCTCTTGAAATACGCTTGTTAAGATTCATAATTTGTAGCATAAAGTCATCTTAATCTATCTCCCCTAACGCATCTTAATCTCTTTCCATCCGTTTCATATAAAAGCCAAATATAGCATAAAGGCATCGACGACTACTTCTTGAAAGTTTAGTAAAGATGTAAAAAGAAAGAGACACCATAGATTCCATTAATGTAATTTGGCTGTTGAATTGAGATCTTGATCCAGCAAAAAGATGTCTCAATTCCTTCTATTTTTGGAATGCTGACTCTTCACGTCTTGGGTATGGGTGCGGGTTGGGTTTGTCATAATCCTCATTTACACCAAAAATAACAAAAAAAAAAAAAACAACCTAAAATATTGATAGAATCTCGATACTAATTTTTGTACTCATGGGACAGATAAGGGAATAGAATCGGTTTTGTATTACCATATATATGACTTTGAAGGAGAACTATGTTTTTCGATTACACTTGATTTGTATCATGTCATGACCAATTTATCATAATAATATATCAATTCATATATTTTGGATCAAATATTTAAAAAGATGAGTGATTGACAACAATATTACCAATATTTATATAAATATATATATGTATATAGTTAAGGCATAATAATCAAGATGGAAAAGTGCATGTGAAGTTTCATGTAATAAGATTCTAAAAAAATTTAAAGAAATATTTTATAAAACAACTATAAGATTAACTTCATCCTATAACAAAAGATGTTAGATAGTGTAGGTAAATTTAATTAAGGTAAGTGTCAATTAAATTTTATATATGCAATCGTGATAAATAAATATTTTAAAATAATATTATCTAAATTAAAATTAGAATTCAAATTGATCTTAGCCTCCTAAACTTTATGAGTGAGCCTTGTACACAAAAAATTAAATTCAATTAATTTCCATTACCAAATTAATTGTGGGTATTTGAGATGTGACTAAAATGTGTTTTTCATCTTATGATTACACACTTGAATTATCAAGAAGTTGGTTGCATGACACAACTTAAAAATTCACGTAATTAACTAAGTATGTTATCTTTGTGACAAAGTGCTATATATATATATATATATATAATTTCTTGAACAACCAATGGACATGAGTTCTGTTTGGACAATAAACTACACGCCAGGCAATAGGGTATGATCACTTGACAGCCACCAGAGATCACCCAAAGGAAATTAAGTTGCCTTTGAAGAAAGAGCTAGCTATTTCAATTTAATTAGGTCCAGCATTAATTAATTAAACTTATATATGTCACTCCTCCTGACTCCATAAATATATATATGTCATCTTTGACTCCAAGAAGAAGGTAGCACCCAAGGTTATTCAACAGATTAAAACTTAAATTAAAAGCACATGATCTTCCTAACATGCTGCCGCTTAATCAGGTGCTTTTCCATGTAAAATTTAGCCTTCTATGGTAAAAATGACAGAAGCAACACAGAGCAAACCTAGTCCTTAATTCATTAACCCCCTAAAACAATTGAAAGTACATAACACTTGCTAACTAAAGAGTGTTGTAAATGAAAATTCTCGATACAAAAGAGTGCAAAATGATTTACCTAAGGCAAAGGCGGTGATGACAACTAGAGGGAGCGGCAAAGATCGGAGGCGGATGCAGAAGTGGAGGTAGAGGCGGCGATAACAACCGAACGCAGATGCAATGGTGAAAACCAAAGGCGAATGCTTAGGTAGAGGCCGAGGCAGATGGATCGATGGTAATGGATGGGTCGACGAGAGAGAGAGAGAGAGAGAGAGAGAGAGTGAGAGGGGGGTATGACTTAGGGTTTTCAAAGGGGAAAGGGGGGGATTTGGGAAAGCTAGCGAGAATTTGGGGATTTGGGTGGGGGGAAGTTTTTGGTTTTTTTTTTTTTTTAAAAAAATATTTATTTGTAAAATAAAAATAAAATTATTTATGAAAATAATATTATTAATTATTTGATTGAAATTTATTAAAATAACTTATGATTATGATAATTAATAAAATAATAATTTAAAATAATAATCTAAAATGTGGTATTAAAATAATTTAGATTATTACATCAAATTACTATTTATTTAAAAATATATTTATATTATAAATCTAATAATTATAATAAATTAGTTTGATATATTGAATTATTTATTATTAGTTTCTCACCTCAAATAATTAATTTTTTTTATAAATAAGAATTACATTAAACAAATATCGCAAAACATTTATAGATTACCAGAGTAGACCTTGAGTCTCACAAATAGATAATGAAACAAAACTTATAAACAATGAAAATAAAACTAAACACTAGAAAAAGAATGAATTTTAAAAACTAACGATATACAACTGTTATACAAAGAGGTCAACCAATGAACAACAAAAAAAATAAAGAGCCCGACGCACAAAGACGAGTATTGAGAGAGTTTAGAAATGATTTTGATAATACATACATGTGTAAAAAATGAGGAGACATTTCATGAATTTTTTTTAAAAATATTTTTTTCTAATAAAAATTGCATGTTGGAGTTAAGTTTTAACACATCATTATTATATGCTAAATTTACACTATTATTGTTAAGATATAATAATAAATTTTTTTATGCAAGAATATATCTCGATTGAGATGCAAGAGAGTGTCTCTTGACGTCTTCGAGATGCTTGCAAAGAGAAAAATAAGTTTAGATTGTGAACATATATTAATTTAGTTGAATCACAGTTTTGTGTTTGAAATGAAATTATAGTTTCAGTAAGATTGTGAACATATATTAATTTAGTGAAAAGTTTCCTTATTTATAGAGAGAAAAAAACTAACAAGATAACCCTTACACTCCTTTTTATATATGTTATGTGTATTTCTCGGACTACTCCTTATGGGTTAGACTCAACCCAGCGAGCCGGCCCAATTGCCTCAAGCCTAGTAGGCCCGAGCCAAGCTCATCAAAACAAGCTCATATATTGCTAAAACACGAATTTAGATCACAGAACCAAGCGAGCTCTCAGCAGTGCTTCTGTAAGGCCCGATTCCGAATACTCGAAAGAAGGTCATTACAGAGATGATATAGAACAAAACTAAACTCAACTCATCATTTCTAGTAGCGAAAATTTAAATAAGATTTAATTACATTCCCAATATCTCATAACTCTCGGCTCGATGGCCATACAAAATAATAAAAGGCTCAATGCCCATAACATAATAAATTCTCATTATTACAAACCTCATCAAATTACTAACTAGGATCTATAAAGGTAGGACGTGTCTCCGTACACCACTATTCCTGGCTGCAGTCATATTAGACTCGCCCTAATAACATTCTTTCTTTCACCTAGAATGACAAAGAAGATCAAGTGAGCCACAAGGCTCAACAAGTTCGAGAAACAAGGAATAATATATAGGATCTAAGAACATGATGACACCAAGAAGAGTAATCAAGGACTCCATAATTATATATAAGTTTCATAATTCATGAAGTTATCAATTCAACTTCATGTATCATGTCACCATGTATCACTATGCAAATGTGCATAAAATTCCAATATCAGTATCAATTCTCACAGGCTCGCAAGCCATCATTCAATACATACAAGAGTGCATCATTTCATTATCAATATCAATTTTCCCAGCTCAAAAACCATAAATCGATGCATGCAAAAGTGCATAAGTTCCATCAAACCTCACAAATAAATATGAAGCCAACCTGTCGGGCTATGGCCACCTCATCCCACGCCAGGTGCTCTAGGGTACCTTTCCTCCATCCGCACAAAATAATAGGTGCGCAAAATATATATATGTAACATGTACATGTATGCATCATGTATACATTTTCCAACCACATGTATTTAAATTCTTGTTTCCGCGATATTCATACTTTCAACATCACTTACCCATACCGGCTATTTTTTCATCCTCAAATAAATTCAATATATCTTGCTTCATAACGTTTAGCACATTCAAGATGTAATTTATGATACATAAATGCTTGATGTAATTTACAATACAAGAATAATTTACAATACATAAATGCTATTTAATATTAAATCTTGATTCACCAGCTAAGGAGTATTATAAATTTAATAAATATTTTTTCCATCATATGATTGTTGTGATTTCATTTAACCTGTGATAGTATGCATTTACTTGCATTCGTGCTCATAACTCAAATTCATGATTAATCCTTATGCAATCAAATGACCACACCACGCGAAATTGCTGGTCAAAGATAAATCTGAAATTTTTCTAAGGCGAAGGACCTATTAAAACATTTTTTGAAAATGTCTTCATTATGAAAAACTAACTCCTAGTATTTTGATATCTAGCATTCATTGTTGTAAGAATGATTTTTAATGAATTGTTTCAAGAAACGAAAACTATGTATTTTGAGGGGGGTAAAATTGCAAATTCGTGAATTTATACTAAAACCAAAATTCTATCTTTTTATTGTTATGGATTTTGATTTTTTTGATATTTTTATTGAATCCAAATGGAGGGTACTTTCTTATTTACATTTATGTATTAAAGTAAATGAAAGGTAAAATATAAATCAAGGAAAATGCAAACATTAGTTAAGGAAAGGTAAATAGATAAGGTGTGAGCAAGTAGCTCCCATTCATAGGCTTATGAGACGAGCTCGGGAATAGCTCGAGGTCATGAGTTCGCAGCTTACGGAGAGAGCTCGTGGTCATGAGGTGAACATGAGTTCGCTGAACGAGCTCGCGGTCAAGGGGTTGGGCAAGAGCTCGCTAGACAAGCTCGAGGTCAACAACTTGAGAAATGAACTAGCGGGAAAAAGCTCGCGATTGAGATTATGGTCAGAGAGCATATATGTATGAGCTCGCAACAAAGAGCTGGAACGAGCTCGTGGAAAGAACTGGAACGAGCTCGCTAGAACATCAATGAAAATGAATGTATATATATATATATAACTGGGTTTGCCGAATAGAACATGAGAGGGGCATTCAAATGACAATTTAAGCATGAGTATATGGTGGATTAGCTAGGCAGAGCATGCTCTAATAAGTTTTACAAATCTCTGAGGGGTATCAGCTCGTTACGCATGTTGTATATATGCATTTATAAGTGAGTCTCATATATGGGCGAACAATATATATATTTTTCTAGTTCAGCTTTTGCTGTTTGATGCGAGACCTCCAAATACCTCAATGAAATCATTCGAATAATTGGCAGATGACTTAGCATTTTACATTCCAACATAGCACACACAACTATAAGAGGCATTTGGAATAGTGAGCTCATTTAGATGTGATATACACATAGATATATTTATATATATACATACATTTAACACTGCTTCTTTGGATACAGAATGAGCAGAGGTTCTCATCCTCACCTAGCTATATAAAATGTCATTCACGAAGAAAGCTTGGGGTGAAAACAAGCCCCATTTCGAGACCACAAGAGAACTCCAATAGATACCCAGATATGAAGACTCAATGAACACTAGCAGAAAGTGAACCATACGCAGCAACAAGCGTATAAATATATATTATACATGTCTATATATATAACCTCTCACAATGACTAAAATGAAGAGACTAACAGGGGAACTTGCACGAGAAAATAAATAACAAGGGAGCTCGCACTCACAAATAAAGTGGTAGTGCGAGAAGAACTTGCAGAACAATAAATGAGATAGTAGAAAATCCAAGAGAGTAACATACAGGGCATGTAAGCGAGCTTGCACTGAAAATAAAGAGGGAGTGTAAGAAGAACTTACCTGATGGAGATGAAATCTAAGAAGAACACCACCAGCCTTCTCCACTTAACTTACTCCACCACAGTAATGAAGAAACAACAACGTAGCAAAAGTGAATGAGCAGGGAAGAAGAAGAAGAATGCTGATTAAGAAGAAGTAATTTCAGATGGGAAATGAGAGTACACACGGGAGAAAGGTCGCCAGTGCAGGTGCAGCACGAAGAAAGAAAATGCACAGTCTGCACTTGCCACTTGGTCGAAATGACCTGATTGTCCTTCACCTTTACAATGGTCAAAAGGAAGACCAAGGGCACTATGGACATTTGCTGACCAATTTAATTTATTATGATTTTCTTTCAAAAATTTCAAATTTCATTTCTCAATTGGGCTCAGCCTATGCCTCACTAACCAAAATAAATTTTCATCATCCAATCTCATTCATAATATAGTTAAAAATTTTAAACACATCACAATGGCCTAATTTATTTGGACTTTCCCCACATTTTTAGATCCCATTTAGATGGGCTACCACATTCTCATTTCCACTTACTCTTCATTCCAAAGAAAAATATTTTCAACCCTCAATTAATTAAAGTAAAAAAATTTTGAACCCAAAATAAAATATTTGAAAATGTCTAGACCCCCTGACGGGTCGTTACAGCTTCCAACGAGCTCTCAGCGATACTTTCAACAAACTCCCAGTGATGCTTCCAACTAACTGGAGGTAGGGACCCACCTACTTTATCTGAGATGAACCAAATCCCTTGTAATACGAAGCCCAATCCTGATTTCATTTAATTGATAAGGACATTTTGTCCCCATGATGTCATTGTATCACTTTTTGATTTTATGTAGATGTAAATACCTCTCGTTATAAATAGGGGTTAAAAACATCATTGTAAAAGATGACAATCATAATGGCATACTATTACTTTGCCAGAATCATCAAAGGACAGTCGTGGAATAGGTATCATTCTGACCGAATCATGTAAAAACTTCCCGTGTACGTTCTATTCCGTTCCTCGTCCTTGCATTTCGGGCTTATATACTCATTGCAGGCTTACGAATTACGGTTAGCTAATTTTGAACGTCGACAATATATAATACAATCTCTCAATATTTTTTAAATGTAGTGTTTGTTTACATTTTGTACACATGCATTTAATAAATATTACCAATAATTAATTATTATATAACATTTGCAGTGTTTGTTTATTATCAATAATTGTACACATTCAAATGTACTATTTGTTTACATTTTGTAATTTAAGTAAGAAATCGCAGATATGTGTATACCCACATATATAACATTTGTGGATAAATCACCCCAAAAAACACTTAAAAATAAATTTATTGAATTAATTTAAATAATGTTATTAAAAATTAAAAAGTAGAGTTAAACATATTTTTTATTATTTTTTTTTATATTTTTAATATAAATATTAGATTATTTTCTAAACTTTTGCGATGGTTCTTCAAAATTGTTGATAAATTTTATTTTTTAATCATTAAAAAGTTTTAATATTAATTACTTTTTTTAATTATTATATTATTTCTTAACTTTCTTAAATTAATAGTTTTAACAACGGTTTCTGACCGTCGCAAAATGATAATTTAAATTAAATTAAAAAATTATTCAAAAAATTATTCAAAATTAAGTTATAGGAAACCACTACTAAGTGGTTATAGCAGTGGTTTAAATTAATTTAAATTTGACCGTCGTCAAATTTAATTATTAATTTTTAAATTAATAATTTTAGCGGCAGTTTAAGACTACCAAAAAATGATAATTTAAATTAATTTTAAATTATTCAAAATTTAGCGACGATTTATGGAAACTGCAGCTAAATTTAATTTTTAATTTTAAAATTAATGATTTTAGCAACGGTTCTTGACAGTCGCAAAATGATATTTTTTTAATTATTCAAAATTTAGTGGCGGTTATAGGAAACCGTCGCTAAATTTAATTTTTAATTTTTAAATTAAGCATTTTAGTGGCAATTTTTGACCGCTGCAAAATGGTAAATTAAATTAATTTTTAAATTATTCAATTATTTTATAAATTTTACAACAGTTTCTAGAAAATCCCTGCAAATATTTTTTAAAAATTGTTTAATTTTAAAATTTGCTGCGATTTTTGTTAACCGCCACAAAATAAGTACTTAGCGGTGGCTAAATACCCATTTTTTTTTGTAGTGGATAGACCCAGAAGAATTATTAAACATCCTCAAAGATATGTTAAAACAGATCTCGTTGTATATGCTTTGAATGCGAATGAAGATATTGACTGTAGTGAAGAGCCTTCCACTTATTCTGAAGCAGTTAGTTGTCCTGAATCTAGGAGATGGATTACTGCAATGCATGAAGTTGATGAAACTACCCGAGGGTAAGAAAGTAGTTAAGTGTAAATGGATATTTAAGAGGAAAAAAGGTACACCAGGAGTTGAAAAAGCAAGATACAAAACCAGACTCATAGGAAAAGGATACAATCAGGTTCCAGGTGTAAACTTCACAGACGTTTTTTTCTCCAGTTGTGAAACATAGTTTGTAAAGCCCGCTTCTGAATATTCCCGCTTAGCATAGGATACTCGAAAAGAAGGTCATTACAAAGATGATATAGAACAAAACTAAACTCAAATAACAACTCATATAATTTCTATCAGCAAAAATTTAAATAAGACTTAATTACATTTTCAATATCTAATGACTCTAGGCTCGATGGCTATACAAAATAATAAGAAACTCAAATGCCAATAACATAACAAATCCTCATCACTTTAATCCTCACCAAATCACTAATTAGGATCTTTAAAGTTAGGACATGTCTCCGTACACCACTATCCTTGGACTGTAGTCCTACTGGACTCGCCCCTAATAATAGTACTTCCTTTGCCTGGAATGGCAAAGAAGATCAAGTGGGTCACAAGGTTCAGCAAGTTCGAGAAACAATAAACAATATATAGGATCCAAGAATACGATGACACCAAATAGAGTAATCAAGGACTCCACAATTATATACAAGATTCATAATTCATGAATTTATCAATTCAACTTAATATATCATGTCACCATGTATCACTCTGCCAATGTGCATAAACTTTTAATGTCATTATCAATTCTCATAGGCTCGTAAGCCATCGTTCAACACATGCAAGAGTGCATTATTTCATTATCAATATCAATCTTCCCAACTCTCAAGACATAAGTCAATGCATGCAAAGGTGCATAATTTCAATAAAACCTCACAAATAAATATGGAGCCAACCTGCCAGGCTATGGTCACCTCGTCCCGCACTAGGTGCTCTAAGGTAACCTTTCTCCCTCCGCGCAAAATAATAGGCATGCAAAACATATATATATATATATGTAACATGTACATGTATGCATCATGTATGCATTTGCCAACCCTATGTATTTAAATTCTTGTTTCCGCGATATTCATACTCTCAACATCACTTACAAATACTGGGTATTTTTCCATCATTAGATAAATTCAACATATCATACTTCATAACGTTACCACATTCAAGATGTAATTTATGACACATAAATGCTTGATGTAATTTATAACACAAGAATAATTTTTTTTGAGAGATGCAATTTAATATTAAATCTCGATTCACCAGTTGAGGAGTATTATAAATTTAATAACTATTCCCATCATATGATTGTTGTGATTTCATTTAACCAGTGGCAGTATGCATTTACTTGCATTCGTGCTCATACCTCAAATTCATGATTAGTCTCCATGCAATCAGAATAACCATACCATGCGAAATTGTTGGTCAAAATAAATCTAAAATTTTTCTAAGGCGAAGGACCAACTAGAACATATCTTTGTAAATGTTTTTATTTTGAAAAACTAACTCCCGGTATTTTGATAACTAACATTCATTGTTGTAAGAATGATTTTTAATGAATTTTTCAAGAAACAGAAGCTATATATTTCAAGGGTGGTAAAATCGCAAGTTCTTACGTTTATATTAACACCAATTTTTTTATTGTTATGGATTTTGATTTTTTTGATATTTTTATTGAAACCAAATAGGGGATACTTTTTTATTTACATTTATGTATTAAAGTAAATGAAAGGTAAAATATAAATTAAAGAAAATACAAACATTTACGGAGAGAAAGCTCGGGAGAGCTCGCAAAAAGGACAAGCGGAAAGAGCTCAGAACGAGCTCGAGGTCATGAGCTCGTGGCTTATGGAGAGAACTCATGGAAAGGACAAGTGGAAAGAGCTTGGAAAGAGCCCGAGGTCATGAGCTTGCAGCTTACAGAGAGAGCTCGCGGAAAGGACAAACGAAAAGAGCTCGAAACGAGCTCATGGCCAAGGCTTGAGGAAATAGCTCGCTAGAGCAGAAATGCAACTATACGTGCATATATATATATAGGTGTTGGCCGAACAGATCAGGGCACTCGAACGACTGTTTAAGCATAAATATGTGGTACACTAGCTAGGCAGGACATGGCTCAAATAAGCTTTACAAATCTGTGAGGGGTATCAGCTCGTTATGCATGTTTGTATATGTGTATTTATAGGTGGGTCTCATATATGGCGAACAGTATATATTCTTATTTGAGCTTTTGCTATTTATGCGAGATCTCTGAATACCTCGATGAAATCATTCGAATGAGTGGTAGATGACTTAGCAGTTTACATCCCGACATAGCACATATAAATATATGAGGCATTTGGACAGCGGGTTCATTCAGATTTGATATACGCGTATATATATACATTTAACATTGCTTCTTTGGATGCAGAACGAGCAGAGGTTCTTATCCTCACCTAGCTATATAAAATGCCATTCACGAAGAAAGCTTGGGGTGAAAACAAACCCCATTTCGAGACATCAAATGGACTTCACAATAACTAGGGAATTTATACACAAAATAGACATAATGGAAAACACTAACAGCGAGGTGACACAATAAGCAACAGTTTGCAATCAAGGAAGCTTGCATTGAAATACATAATATATCTAAGAGAGAGCTCGCACTGAAAGATAAAGGGGAAGTGCAAGAAGAACTTGCACTGAAAATAAAAGGAGAGTGCAGGAATAACTTGCAGGAATGAAGAAAGAGTGAACGAAGGGAACTTGCCTGATGACTTGTTGTAGAGGAATCCTCTCTTCCTGAAGCTCTTCTCTTCTAAGATGAAATTTGCAAGACACAAGGTCTGATGGAAAGAAAAGTATATGGAAAGAGTTGAAGACGAAGAGAATCATTCGTAAAGGAGAGGTCAGGAGGGGTTGCAGTTGCAGAAGAAACACGAAGAGGGAAAATGCACAGTCTGCAACTGCAAAATGGGTAGAAAGACCTGACTACCCTTCTCTTTCATCCACGGACAAAGAAAGACCAGGGATAAAATCGACATTTACTGGCCAATTTAATTTATTAAGATTTTCTCTTAAAAATTTCAAATTTCATTTCTCAATTGGGCTCAGCCCATGCCATGGGCCATTCCATGGCCCAACTCATTGATCTAAATAATTCTCAACACCTAAGCCCATTCATAATTTAATTAAAATTTTAAACACATTTCAATGGCCCAATTCATTTGGACTTTTCTCACATTTTTTAATCTCATTTGGATGGCCTCCAAATTCTTATTTCTACTTACACTTAAATCCCATAAAAAATATTTCAATCCTCAATTAATTAAAACAAAAATTTTGAGCCCAAAATAAAATATTCGAAAACGTCTAGACCCCCTAACGGGTCGTTACACAAAAAAATATAAAAAAAATGGTTTAATTTTAATTTTGGGTTTAGTTGACCCATTGGGTTTAATGTCCAACAAAGCCCAATTATTTTTATTTATTTATTTATTTATTTATTTACAATCTGTAGGTTCCATTATTACTAAAATGATATCTAATAACGTTATCCAGGTTAATTAAACATAGAATGCCAACAAAATCATCACCTGGTACTTGGGATGCAATTAGGTGACTGTCGATCAAGTGTTCTAATTATCTACTAACCATGAACATTGGACCAAGATGATGTATGATATTGTTTTATCCTAATAAAAGTGCAATTCTTAGACAATAATTTAATTTTAGTCCAATTAGGAAACTAGGAAAATCCCATGGCAAAAAAATATAAAAAAAATTGGTTTAATTTTAGCTTCGGGTTTAGTTGGCCCATCGGGTATAGTGGGCCAGCTAAACCTAGATCAGGTTTCGTTAGCCCACCAAACCCGGTCATCAGGTTTAGTGCCCAACAAAGCCCGATTATTTTTTTTTTTTGTTTTTTTTTTCTTACAATCTGTGGGTTCCACTATTATTAAAATGATCTCTAGTAACGTTATCCGGGTTACTTGAACGTAGAATGCCAACAAAATCGTCACTTCGTGCATGGGATGCAATTAGGTGACTATCAATCAAGTGTTCTAACTACTTATTAACCATGAACGTTGGAACAAGATGATGTTATGATATTGTTTTTATAAGGACCTACTGTAACATCCCGCATCGAGCGATAGGAAGAATCAGAATAACTTACCCTAATGAGCCTACACAAACTTCCCAGGAGGTCACCCATCCCTAAGTTTTCCTAGCTCAAGCACACTTAACCCTGGAGTTCTTTGCCTACATTCAGCCTAAAAGGTATCCAGCTGGTGTTACTACTCTTCTCTGAGCTTTTGGGGTATTACATTCTCTCCTCTTGAGCACATGACGTCCCCATCATGCGAACTTACAACTGGTCCCAGATCTCCCCCCTTTGCATGGCCAATGTGGGATTCAACTAAGATGCCTACACGCACCCCCCTTAGGGACTCAGCATCCTCGCTGAGGTCTGCCTCACCACCGCGCTCAGAGGCTCGGGGGTCGCTCTGATACCACCTGTAACATCCCGCATCGAATGATAGGAAGGACCGGAACAACTTACCCTAATAGGCTTACGCGAACTTCCCAGGGAGTCACCCATCCTTGAACTTCCCTAGCTCAAACACGCTTAACCCGGGAGTTCTTTGCCTATATTTAGCTCAAAAGGCATCCAGCTATTGTTGTTTCATTTCTTACACTATCTTTGATATATACTAACTTCTATGGGCTCTCGGGGTATTACGCCTGCTCCCAGAAGTCCCGTAAAATAGATACAGATACTAAAAAATCACTCAAAATTCCCATAAAACCTTTCATTAACATACACAATAGAAGAAGAGGACTTTTGCTCAGAAAAATACCCAAGTGACGGGTGAATTGGGTTTTCAAAAATTAATAATTTTAGCTCTTTTAAAAACTCTTAAATTTATGATCTTAATATATGGTGATTGCAGTTGGATTGAGAATAGTAAAATCACACAACCACACAGAGCAAGAGAAATTTATAAAGGTTCTGCTCTAAAGAGCCTAATCCTCTCTCTCAACACTTAACTTGAGGCTCTCAAGATTTAGCTTGAGATTCCACTAGAGAGAATCAACACTAGCTTTTAATTGGAGCTAGAACCAACATACAATCCCTTGCCTAAACAAGAACCACTAGCATACTACTAGCAAATACAATATCCTCACACAACAAGTTAGTAAAAATAACAAACTTACAACCAGAGACAATTACAAACAAGTCACCAACAGTTGAGAATTCCACCAGCTAGCACACTTCTAGCACTTCAAACATTTTCACTCTTATTTGAATGCTCTATCAAGTTTATTCTTCACCTTGAGCCTCCATACTTACCTTATGTATATATACATCTTCCAAAAATACTAGCCATTAAAGAAAAGGTTAATATGAAGTTTGAAATTCAAAAAATGTTTAGGCTTTCTTAAACAATAAGAAAATATGTCTCACCTTTAATTCAAAATAAATTTACTTGTTGAATAAGAAATCAAGATTTGAAAATTCAAATATAAGTCTTTGAGACATAAATGATTAAAATAAAAAAACATGTCTAAAAGCAATTCTCTTTTGATTCAAAATAAATTTACATTTTGCATGAGTAAGAGAAAATATATCTAAAATTAATTCTCCTTTAATTCAAGATTTAAAAATTCAAATATAAGCTTTTGAAACATAAATGATTAAAACAAAAAAACATGTCTAAAAACAATTCTCCTTTAATTCAAAATAAATTTACTTTTTGCATGAGTAAGAGAAAACATGTCTCAAAACAATTCTCCTTTAATTCAAAATAAATTTATTTTATGCATGAGTAAGAAATACATTTATCAAGATATGAAAATTTAAAGATAAACTTTTGAGACATAAATGATCAAAACAAGGAAACATGTCTAAAGACAATTCACCTTTAATTCAAAATAATTTACTCTTTGTACCCACTTTTATTTCAAAATAAATTTACATTTTGCTTGAATAAAAAATACATTTATATCATAAAAATATTTTTGTTATCATCAAAATCATATTTACTTACCCTTAAACTTAACAGGGTCATATAATCCAAAATCTTCAATAACAACATTAGGGTCCACATGCCTGCATATCCCACAAGAAACGTCATGCCTAACATAGCAAGGCAATATTCTCCCTAGAGTCAAAACAAGACAAAATGTCCAAGAATCTTCTAGTTAGGGTGCCTCTGTACACGACATCTATAAAATAAAGAAAGCTAAGCTCGACTGAACCCACTCTTGACTGCCTTTCCATGCTTACTTAGAATGATGTAAGGTAAAAGTGAGTCACAAGACTCAGCAAGTATATATAGAAGAAAAAGGATAACAGAGTTGATAGGTGACTCACCCATCAACATCCCCACATATGAATATGTATCGCATATCAAGTCATGCCATGTACCGCAATGCCAAGTCATAATAAAAAATGCATAAATGCACACATATGGTCCTCAGGGCCCACATAAAATGCAAACATTGATACCCAAGAACCCGTATACAAACCTGCTAGTGGTCATAACAGGCTATCAAATAGAATTATGAATACCACCACATTAAATATCTCAAGCTGTTGCAGTGTTATGCATCACAATCAAGCCAAGCTTCATCGGGGCAGTACCACTGACACCCAGGATAGTAAAACTCATGAGCCAACACTCTATCAGAATGGTCCTCCCGTCTTCGAAATAGATGTACATCTCGTGGATAAAATCAGTGTGAGCAAAGGAACCATGCAATGCAACATATAAAGAAATGCAATGGCATTTGCAACATTAACGTGATGGCAAAGCCCCCATAAACCAAGCATCAGGCCATGTTATGCCCACGTAGGAATCCACACACACACGAATGTTGTAATGCATATGCTTGCCTAACATACACAAGTTAGCACTCATAGGCCAACCGCCTCATGCCAATGCTCATGCTCCCAATGCATACAAACATGATCCCCAATGAATGCAACCCATGTCCCAACATCATCATGCAAAGCAATACAGTAACATAGTGCAATGCAACATAACCATAATCAAAATCATACAACCAACCCAAAATCAACATCTGGAATCTACCTCCTTAGGGTACAACATCATTCCACAAAGAAATGTAGGGAGGAACAAGCCTTACATGGCTAGTGAATAAAAATCCAACAAGAGATGCTCAATAATACTCTCTCAATTCTCTAAATTTGCTAACAAAAGAAGAAACACATAACCTATTAATGGCTCTCAAACATACTCAAATCATAACCCAAAGTATCTATTTATTTCCCAAAAATCAGAGAAAGACAAACTACCCAATACAAGAAAATTCCATATTTTGGGCAAGGATTAACAGCGTTACTACGACTCGAAACATACCCAAATGATCCAAGAATTATTCCAAAACAAATATTAATGAGTCTAGGTTATGGAGTACAAATCGAATTCAATTTGGATACCTCTACAGAAAGTTATGATCCAAAAATCGAGACATGGTCAGATTACGAAGAAACAAAGATTTCCAAATACAAGCATAAACTTCAAAGGGCTCCTACAGGTTCAAAGATTGGCCAAATTATCCAAATTATATATAAAAATGAATATTATCTAGTTAGGGTCTCAAAAAAAAAAATAGATCTTAATTCTGATATCGGAACAAAAAGTTATGGTCAAAAGAGTGCAACATGCGCAGTGTTGAAATAAAGAGATAGTCGACTAATGGCAGGAATAGTCAACTATTGGAAGGAATAGTCGACTAAAGAAATTCTTAGTCAACTGGACTGAGGGATGGCACAAAAGTATGAGAAAATAGGCCTCTTCTGAGTCGACTAAACCCTAAGATTAGTCGACTCGACGCACACAGAAAGGCCGAAATGAACCCAAAACATCCCAAAACAACTACCACTAGCTTCCTAACCCACCAAAGTCATTCCTTAAAATAAAAATAGGGTAAACAAACTCCAACGAAACACCAACAAGACCCAAATTCATGCCTATGAAAAGACCCACTAAGATACAATAATGAAAACAACTGGACCTTTTTCATGGAAAAATTCAACATTTATAATAGAAGCTTTTTGAAATGAAATGGAGAAGAAAGGAAGGAAAATACTTGCACAACCCATTAAAAGAAAGTGCAAGAGAACTTGTCTTGATGATGGAATCCCAAAGAAGAAGCAACCTACTAGAAGCTTAAACCCTCATGTAATACCCCATGTTTGTATAAGCTTGCCACGTAATTTTAACAAGTTCAGAATACCGAAAAATTGGCTTAATGGCAGTTAAAAGTACCAAATCGACCGTAGGGAATGCCTCAGAATGAAATTGTCTAAGAAAATTATATGGTTTCAATGAGCGTATCGAGATAGGATTTATGGTATTGAAAGAAATCGAATCGGGAACAATTTTCGGTACAGCTAAAATACAGCTGCCATTTAGGCTATAAAACTGAATTGTCGTAGGAGACTCCTGAAAAATCAACGGAACCCTAGGGGGGCTCCGGTTTTGCGTAACGAGCAACCCTTCAGTGATTTCTAGATGAAACAACAGCCTGGAGAGGACACTGGGGCGAAGTCGTTTTTTTAACTAAGCTTCGAAATTATTAATTTTGCGTTTCAGTACTAAAATGTAATTTAATTCAGTGTTCGAGGGTATAATTGGAATCACGAAGTTATCCAAGTGATATAAGATGAAAATTGGAATTTAATGGTATAATTTTGTATAAATATTAGTGTAATATATAATTATACATATATATATATATATATATGAAATGCTCATAGGAGCAAGGGCGTGAAGCCATTTTCTTGGCCGAAATTTCTCTGCAAATTAGAATATCTGGAAGAGAGTGGCAGCGAGATTTGAGGGAGTAGCAACTAGATTTGAGGAGATGTGAGCCGAATTTGAGGGATTACAATTAATGTGATGTGTAATACATAAATATGTGTACGCACAGAGCAGTAAATGCAACCCATGCCTCTGTAAATGCAACCCCTGCCATGCAAATCTCGTGCCTCTGCAAGCTTGGAAGATTTTGCACGCCAAATTGCTAGAGTAATGTCCAAGCTTCATTTGGCTATAAATAAAAGGCTTTGGAGAAGAGAATGGTAGGGAAATGGGGGAAGAAGGAAATGGGCAAGAGCCATGGGAGCTGGTTCGGTCGAGAGAGAGGCAGTGAGGAATCGAGAGAGAGAGAGAGAGAGAGAGAGAGAGGGAGAGAGAGCAAGACTGAGAGCTCGAGAGTTCGAGGAGCCGCGAGGAAGGCCAAAGGCAGCCAAATAGCAGCGGCGGCCATGGCCGCAAGCTGCTGCAACGAGGAAGCAGCAGCTACGGCCAACGACGGTCGCGAACGGCTGCCAATGGCGACGCAAAAGCCGGGGAAGTAGGCGGAGGCCGGCGAGGGTGATCGCGGTGGCCGGCAGGCGCTGGAAAGAAGGTCGGCGGAAATCGGCCATGCGCCCATGGCAGCAACCATGCGCAGGAAGGAGAAGAAGAAGAAGAAGAAGAACAAGAAGAAGAAGAGAAGGAAGAAGAATAAAAAGAGAAGAAGAAGAAGAAGAAGAAGAAGAAGAAGAAAGGAAGAAAAGAAGGAAGAAGAAAAGGAGAAGCTGCAGGCGCATGGCAGGGGTGGGAGGAGGAAGAAGATGGTGGAGAATAAGAGAAGAAAAGAAAAAGAAAAAAGAAAAGAAAGAAAAAAGAAGAAAAGAAAAGAAAAATAGAGAAAAAAATTGAAGAAAATTTCTAGAAAAATTCTAAAAAATAAGAAATTATATTTCGGTGATATCTTGGAGATTTTGGTGAGAAAAATGGCCCGGGCATGCTTTTCGGGAATATGGCACGCATACCGACGAAATCGGAGATGCTAAGTCAGGGTGAGTAAAATTCCCTAGAAAATTTCAGAAATTCAAAAATATTATTTTATGAATTGTTGTAGTGAAATATTTGAGAAAATATTTAGAAATATTTAATCTGGATTTATTGAGGAAAAATAGGAAGAAATAGAGAGAAAATTATAGAAAATGTCAGAAATTATGGAAAAATAGGTTTTAATGTTTATTTAAATAATTATGGTAATTAGGATACTTTGAGGCTGAAGTTGAAGAGACTCGTGCAAATTTTGAGATTGGCACGCAAATCGAGGTAATACACGGATATCGAGGTAACCCGATAAACTTGAGAAGAAAAGTGGTACTTCCTCAAAAATGTTTTCATCATATTGACATGCCCTGATATGTATCCATGACGTAGAATACATACATGACTATGAAATGCATGAATACACGTTGATATCATTGATCACACGCATATGAGGCCGTAGGGAGTACGAACTGGCACCGCTGCCTTACCAAGGGTGCACCCATACACCCCGGCTTCAAAAGAGGTGGCCGCTAAAATGGTAGGTAGTATGAGGGGTGCAGTTGACACCGACGATGAAAGACATTGCATACACACATGACATAGCATTGTGTACCCTTATTTAGATGATTTATCATCTAACTGGGCTTTGCCCCTGGAATATTCAAACGTTCCAGGTGGAGATTGTAGCAGATACAAGGATAAATGAGACATGAAATGGCACTTAGTAGAGTGCATGAAAAGTGAAATGTATGTTATGTAGCCCATGTATTTAAGTTTTGCTACTTTGAATTCTGAATGTTTTGAGGAATGTTGATGTATATCCTTGTGGTTAATGAAGATGTAAGAATTGATTTATGATAAATGATAAGATATCAAGTTTCGATCTTTGCTTCTACATTTGATGTGTATAGTGATTCTCTCTCGAGATTAATGTATGGAAATTCTAGGACAAATTCGAGGAATGATGTGGTTTAGCTTTAGTGTTTGAAAAGTGCAAAAAAATTATCGTCCCGGAATTGTCCCAAGTTATAACGCGCCCAAGAAAGCAGGGCGTTACAGTTGGTATCAGAGCTTAAGTTGATTGGAAGCCTTAAGTGACTCGGATATAGTTGATATTAGAGTAAATCTTATTTGAAGATTAAAGAATAGCAATTTGGAGATTTAAGAGGATTTGATATTGATAGAATCAGTTAGTATAAACCCCAAGTGGAGGCTTAGGGGAAAGAAATTAATGGTTCGTAAGACGAAATCCCTATTTGGAGATTCGGAGATTGTTGATTGAAGGCTTAGAGGTTACTGGATTTCAGTGTTGAGTAGTGGAAGTACATGTCTAGGCAAGTTCTGGCTAAGGAAACACTTGGTATTTAAGTATGTCCATTTGTGACCCGCCTCTCTTTCCTGGGAACTTACCTGGTGTACTATTCACGTGTAGATACTATTCCAGTATACGATTACTATTCTTGGTAAATAGTAAAAGCCTGATGGAAGTTAGTACAATGATCTAGCTATTAAAGTTAGGATCTGATGATATGATTCGGGTGTAAAGTTGACTTAATAAATAGTGATTATGGATCCGAGAGATTTAGAGACTATTGATTTGAGCTCATTAGTCGAAATCATGGCGAGGAATGATAGGGTAACTGTGGTTATTAAGGATGATCGAATCATGGATGATTAGTTTAATGTGGCAAGACCTAATTAAAAAGTTAGGATAAAATACTTCGAGGATCATTTAATATCTCGAAAATAAGAAGTGTAGATCCAACAGATTAAGTCAAGCGAGAGGCTGAATATGGTCAAATGATGACGTGTGAGTTGTGCTAATTGATAAAGCGGTAGTGGTGCAATCGATGGACTCGCAAAAATGGGATAAGGGATCCTGATAGTGTGTAGGGTCCAAATCCCAATGGTCTAGGGTGCAAGGTGTGGCCTTAGCTGGTTGAAAGAGGCTGGAAGCCTAGTGAGTCAAACCAAAACAAGATGGATTGAAATTGGACTATGTGTCCAGTTTAAAGAATTGCATCTGGGTTCGCGATCATCTTGGGAGTGGGTGTCATGACAAGCGCTATGAGGCTCGAGGGGTAGAATACCTCGATATCTAGTATGGGAATGGGATCATGAATGGTCGTGTGCTGATAATCAGCTATATCTAAAGAGCGAAATGCGAGAGTCAGTGGATTCTCGATAAACGCGATTTTGGGTAATAGAGCATGTCCAGTTCAAGGCTTGACGATGAGTTGTGAGATGGCAATCTCAGTTCGAGGAAGAGATCGAGTACCTAAAAAGGAAAGAATTGCTTGATAGGTCGTATCGACCGTAAAAGGAATGATGACGCGACTGAGGTTGTGACTACGGTTCGGTGTGCCACATAAACCTGTGGAATCAGGTAAAATTGTCATTGGTCAACCCGATAAGAAGAACTCAAAAACACCATGATGAATGATGGATTGAGAGCAATCGTTGCAAGGAAATAGAGTTCTTGAAAGATGATTGGAACTAGATATCGTGATCTGATTCGAGATTTTTGGAGATAAATTGGTTTGAAATTTTTGAGAATTTCTTGGAAGAATTGATTAAGGATTTGAGGATTCATGAGGAAACTATAGAGTTTTTAGGAAAAAAAAAATCCAGCAAGGATTGGAGTGCCGTAGGTGACGAAGGTACCTGCCTGCTCTAACTGGCAGTATAATTATGGATTGTTATCTAGAAGATTGTGCGAATCTTAGATGTAATAGAGAGAATTAATTGGTGACAGATATGCCAAGATAACGGGTCGCAATAGGAAAACATGCAAATCTAGATCGACTAGAAATTCGAGATTTTCGATTTTGGAGGATAGAACTCGTATGACTAGACGGTTAGTCTAGGTAGTCTGGTAGACAAATTGAGAGATGTATAACCATTAAAGTGATGATAGCAAGTTATGATTACAAGGAGCCTATTGATCTATTGTACAAGCACTTGAGGTCAATGAAAAGTCGTAAGAAAAATAGAAAATACCAGGAGATATTCTCAGAAGGTTTTTCGGATCTATTTTTAATGATGAAATTGCCAATAATAGATAGAGGTTATTAGATGCTTAGATATGAGTGGTTTGATTGAGGACATAAAAAAGGTGATAAATGAGAGTTGATATCCTTACCTCAAACCTGATAAACAGCTGCAAAAGAATATGATATTTTCTAGGATTGATGCACGATCGAGGAGTAAAGTAGACCCTTGTAATATTAAGATTATGTGTGACTCTCTTCATTATGATACTTGAGGGTAAATGGTCCCGAGATTTTGATTGGACGATAATGATGTAACAAATTGTGTGGACGTTAGAGTCGAGGAGCAAGTTTAGAGAATGCAAGTGAACCTGTGCTGCAATTGACTAGAAGTCAAAAGAACCGATGGTCAGATGTGAGGAAAGTAATTAGATGATTTCTTTATGATTGGCATAAGATGGTGCCTTAAGGATTAAGCATGATTAAAATGAAATATTATTACTCGAGGATTAATTCAAACAAATTTGAGGATCAAATGATGAAATAAAATGTTATTTGAGGATCACTTTGAAGAGTGCGAGGATCTATTTGAGTTATGAGTATAGATATTAGTATTGCTAGATTTGGAAGACAACGTAAGATTTCAATTAATATTAAAAGTAAAAGTTATGGAATGAAGCTTTGGAGACAGATAGAATCTATTAATAAAGATTTCTGGAGAAAATAATTACATAACATGATTAGAAAATGATTGTGATCAATTAGCAGAAACTTAACGTTATATCAGGTGATGAGTATCTACAAGAATGAGAAAACAACAGTTATAAGAAATCTCAAATAGGTTGGCTCAAGTAAAGATCAAGCAATGATTAAGTTTGAGATAACTTAAGGTGAGGCATAACTAGTTTCGAGGATATGTGACAACGTATATTTGTGATGTTTTTAGGATCCAATGGTACGTGAAATAGTTTGATAACATAAAAATAATTCTTTGGAGATCGATTTGATAAAAGTCAAGATGTATTAAGATCAAGGACTTTTGTGTTAAGGTTGGAAGACTATCAAAGCATGAGTGGTTAATTCAAGATAACTGACGCCGTAGGAAATCAGAGTTATAGAAATGTCATCGATTGGATGACTTAGTGAAAAGCAAATTGAAAATTGGGGATATGGATATGAGAGCCGTGGGCTCATTATAATGATGTGGGTACCGACTTGAATAACAGTCTAAGTCCGAGTTATGCGGTTATGATTTTAGAAAGAGAAATTCGAAAGGTATGCATGGTTGACAAGTGTACTTGTCTATGGGTTGATAAGCATGGTCAGTCCGAGGGTTCAGATTTTGATATGCGCACCGGTATTCACAAGTTTCGAGTAAGATCTTCTATAGTTATTTGATCAATCAAGTGTTAATTTCGAGGATGAAATTTTAGGACATGTGGCAAATTTCGAGGACGAAATATTTGTAAAGAGGGGAGAATGTAATACCCCATGTTTGTATAAGCTTACCACGTAATTTTAACAAGTTTAGAATACCGAAAAATTGGCTTAATGACAGTTAAAAGTTCCAAATCGACTGTAGGGAATGCCTCAGAATGAAATTGTCTAAGAAAATTATATGGTTTCGATGAGCGTATCGAGATAGGATTTATGGTATCGAAAGAAATCAAATCGGGAACAATTTTCGGTACAGCTAAAATACAATTGCCATTTAGGTTGTAAAACCGAATTGTCGTAGGAGACTCCTGAAAAATCAACGGAACCCTAGGGGGGCTCCGGTTTTGCGTAACGAGCAACCCTTCAGTGATTTCTAGATGAAACAACAGCCCGGTGAAGACACTGGGGCGAAGTCGTGTTTTTTAACTAAGCTTCGAAATTATTAATTTTGCGTTTCAGTACTAAAATGTAATTTAGTTCAGTGTTCGAGGGTATAATTGGAATCACGAAGTTACCCGAGTGATATAAGATGAAAATTAGAATTTAAAGGTATAATTTTGTATAAATATTAGTGTAATATATAATTATACACACACACATATATATATATATATATGAAATGTTCATAGGAGCAGGGGCGTGAAGCCATTTTCTTGGCCAAAATTTCTCTAAAAATTGGAATATCTGGAAGAGAGTGGCATCGAGATTTGAGGAGATGTGAGGCAAATTTGAGGGATTACAATTAATGTGATGTGTAATACATATATATGTGTACGCGCAGAGCAGTAAATGCAACCCAGGCCTTTGTAAATGCAACCCCTGCCACGCAAATCTCGTGCCTCTGCAAGCTTGGAAGATTTTACACTCCAAATTGCTAGAGTAATGCCCAAGCTTCATTTGGCTATAAATAGAAGGCTTTGGAGAAGAGAATGGTAGGAAAATGGGGGAAGAAGGAAATGGGCAAGAGCCATGGGAGCTGGTTCGGCTGAGAGAGAGGCAGTGAGGAATCGAGAGAGAGAGAGATAGAGAGGGAGAGAGCAAGACTGAGAGCTCGAGAGTTCGAGGAGCCGCGAGGAAGGCCAAAGTCAGCCGAACAGCAACAGCGGCCATGGCCGCAAGCTGCTGCAACTTGGCAGCAGCAGTTGCGGCCAACGACGGCCGCAAATGGCTGCCAGTGGTGACGCAAAAGCCGGGGAAGTCGGTGGAGGCCGGCGAGGGTGATTGCGGCGGCCGGCGGGCGCTGGAAAGAAGGTCGGAAGAAATTGGCCATGCGCCCATGGCAGCAACCGCGCGTAAGAAGGAGAAAAAGAAGAAGAAGAAGAAGAAGAAGAAAAGGAAAAAGAAAAAAAGAGAAGAAGAAGAAGAAGAAGAAGAAGAGAAGGAAAAAGAAAAAAAGAGAAGAAGAAGAAGAAGAAGAAGAAGAAGAAAGAAAGAAAGAAAAGAAGGAAGAAGAAAAGGAGAAGTTGTAGGCACATAGCAGTGGCGGGAGGAGGAAGAAGATGGTGGAGAAGAAGAGAAGAAAAGAAAAAGAAAAAAGAAAAAAAAAAGAAAAATAGAGAGAAAAAAAATTGAAGAAAATTTCTAGAAAAATTTTGAAAAATAGGAAATTATAATTCAGTGATATCCTGGAGATTTTGGTGAGAAAAACGGCCCGAGCACGCTTTTCGGGAATATGGCATGCATACCGACGAAATCGGAGATGCTACGTCAAGGTGAGTAAAATTTTTTAGAAAATTCTAGAAATTCAAGAATATTATTTTATGAATTGTTGTAGTGAAATATTTGAGAAAATATTTTAGAAATATTTAATCTGGATTTATTGAGGAAAAATAGGAAGAAATAGAGAGAAAATTATAGAAAATGCCAGAAATTATGGAAAAATAGGTTTTAATGTTTATTTAAATAATTTTGGTGATTAGGATACTTTGAGGCTAAGGTTGAAGAGACTCGTGCAAATTTTGAGATTGACAAGCAAATCGGATATCGAGATAGCTCGATAAGCTTGAGAAGGTAAGTGGTACTTCCTCGGAAATGTTTTCATCATATTGACATGCCCTGATATGTATTCATCACGTAGAATGCATACATGACTATGAAATGCATGAATACACATTGATATCATTGATTACACGCATATGAGGCCGTAGGGAGTACGAACTGGCACCGCTGCCTTACCAAGGGTGCGCCCATACACTCCGGCTTTGAAAGAGGTGGCCGCTAAAATGGTAGGTAGTATGAGGGGTGCAGTTGACACCTACGATGAAAGACATTGCATACACACATGACATAGCATTGTGTACCCTTACTTAGATGATTCATCATCTAATTTGGGCTTTGTCCTTGGAATATTCAAATGTTCCAGGTGGAGATTGTAGCAGATACAAGGATAAATGAGACATGAAATGGCACTTAGCAGAGTGCATGAAAAGTGAAATGTATGTTATTTAGCCCATGTATTTAAGTTTTGCTACTTTGAATTCTGAATGTTTTGAGGAATGTTGATGTATATCCTTGTGGTTAATGAAGATGTAAGAATTGATTTATGATAAATGATAAGATATCAAGTTTCGATCTTTGCTTCTACATTTGATGTGTATAGTGATTCTCTCTCGAGATTAATGTATGGAAATTCTAGGACAAATTCGAGGAATGATGTGGTTTAGCTTTAGTGTTTGAAAAGTGCAAAAAAATTATCGTCCCGGAATTGTCCCAAGTTATAACGCGCCCGAGAAAGCAGGGCGTTACACCTCACCTCTTGAAGCTCCAATCAAGAAAAATGATGGAAGAAGAAGAAAAAGAAGAAATAATCGGGAGAGAAAGAAGAAGTCAAGAAGAAGAAGAAAGGAGGAATGGATGAGGAATGGGGAAGAGTGGCCTGCCCGCCACTTTTCCACCACCCCCCAATCTTTCTGTTTCCTATTTTACCCCTCTACACAACACACTCCACTAAAATATCTTACCCCTTTTGGACATTTCCCCCATTTCCTTTTCTTTTCCCTTTTATTAAATTTAAAATAATAATTTCTCATAAGCTCAAGCCCACACAATAATTTAACCCATATTATTTAGGCCCAATGGGTTTACTTTTCAAGTTACCCCAATCCATTTTATTTAATTCTCAACCTCCACTTTTATTGGGCCTTTCTACACTTAGGCCCAAACCCAAATCCATTAGCCCAATTCACTTTGGCCCAAATGGTTTAACTCTTCAACTCACCCACATACACACAACTTTTGATATCCATAAATGCTAATTCATTTACAATTTATTTTCTTTTCCCCTAAAACAATAATAAATATAATGTTTTCATTAAGTCTCCCCATAATCCACCCTTAAAATATTTTCCACTCTTTATCCCAATAATATCGAAATCCAATTCACCAAAATATAATACTAATTTAAATAAATGTTTTAGACCCACCAACGGGTCGTTAGAGTTTTATCAAAATAAAAGTGCAATTCTTAGACAATAATTTAATTTTAGGCCAATTAGGTAACTAGGAAAATCCCATGGCAAAAAATATAAAAAAAAAATGGTTTAATTTTAGTTTTGCATTTCGTTGGCCCATGAAACCCAATCATCGGGTTTAGTGCCCAACAAAGTCCAATTCTTTTTTTCATTTTTTTCTTTCAATGTGTGCATTCCATTATCACTAAAATGAACCCTAGCTATATTTTGCTTTCAATTTTGTGGTCGTGTTGTAGGCAGTTGGAGGTGCTAGTGGTTTTGCACGGTGGTGGCAGTGTTATAGGTTGTTGTATTGGTTTTGCCTTTATTTAAATGCCAACTGTTAATAACATTATTAAATATGTGTGTTTCATTGAAGTTGAGAGTGATTAAAGTAGGAATCATTAGCCAATCCTTATCGGTATGATACTCTATTCATCATTATATTACTTGTCACAATACGTCCATTTGCGGGATAGGATGCCACCAAACTCGATCGGGTTTCGTGACCCAACTAAACACGATAGGGTTTTTTTTTAGGCACACAATTTTATATTTTCCAATTATCTTTCTTTATTCGCTTTCTTTACATTTACTTAATTAAAATTTTATAAAAATTTCGACAAAGTCTCCCTTGTTTCCAGGCCATTGAACCTGTATTAGAGACTCAGTCTCTCTGTCCAACAAAATGCTACCACACAACTTTTTAATCATCAGTTACAAGTTTAGGTAAAGGAAACTGAAATATTCCAATTGCTAAAATATGAATAAATCTCAGTTTAAATAATAATGTAAAAAACAACATTTATTTTTTGAAAGTAGAAAATATATTTGAGTGATGCTATGTTAGAAGCCTTTTGGTCATCTTCTTTTTGTCGTGGCAGTGATTTTTGAGCATTGCTGAAATATGAAAGGTCATATGGTCAGTAAGAAATCACATTATTGTTCGAAAGATCTAATAACTATTAATAAGATAAGTGATGACATTATACCACGCGTGAATTACTTCATGTTTATTGATTGTCTACATCATTTCCAATATTATCATCACCTAGAATGTACAACTGTACAAGGCACCGACGACGAGTGTATCCAGTCTCTTTGCAAATGTTGCATTTTTAATTTGCCCTTACAACAGCCTTGTTAGAGACCTTGGATTCCCAAGAAGCTATGGTCAACTCTCCGATGGAGGAAGTCCATTTATTAGGGCAACTAAGACGGTTGTGTCCCTGTGTACCGCCTTTTTCATATTCTTTTCTTCTACGAGCTTCCTCAACGAAGGGAATCTGACCCTCTCTCAGTCTACTGGGTTGTCTTCTTTGTATGGGTGGGAGTACAACCATACCTTTGACGTATGCAGGAATAACCCAAGCAGACTTGTTAGGAGAGGATTTATGGGAGGTGCATATGCGCATCTAATCCAATCTGCGATGTAATATTGATGGCAAAATGTATGGTAGTACACGCGCATTAAACTATCACATATGACAAAGAAAGACAGAGTCTTAATATATCATATTAAATAATGAACATAATAAACAAAGCTAAAACACGATGATACCTACCAGCAGCAATTGAATGAAGACACAACAATTGATCAAGGTCCCACTTACGACAACTGCATGTCCTCATAGTAATGTCAACTATCCCATTGTCTTCCTTAGCATGTTTCACCAAATACTTGTTCTCGTGTACTACAGGAACTACGTGACATCCTTGATCTAATGTTTTGTCATGGACAAAGTTGATATGTGCTAATGCAGCAGAGGTAACATCAGTTTTTAGTCTGGTAGCAATAACACGCTTATCTCTGAACCATTTCTGAAGCATATGTCTCAAAAATTCATGTGCACTTGTTATAGGCAACTAACGTGCTTTCATCATACATTTGTTGAGACTCGAGAATTTTGGTGGTCATTATGGAATATCTTGTTCTCAAGCAATATACACGTGACCACTTTTTTAGTTTTGCTTCCACCAATGTCAGATGCGTCTGATGATGCATCAACTAAATTTCTACCAAGTATGTATCACACTCTACTGTGGTCAGTTGTATATTGCATGATAGAATGCATTCATCACATCTTTTCGCTGTCTACACTGTCTTTTCAAGTTTTGCTTAAGGTGGAAGAAACAAAATACATGTAGGATAGATGGGAAGACACAGTGTATCACGTTCGTAATGCTTTGGTGACGATCGGATACGATGACCAAATCATCCCGCATTGTCGATAACTTCTCTCAATTTCATCAAAAACCAAATCCATGACCTATCAAACTCACCATCTCTGAATCCAAAAGCGATGGGATAAATCATCTCCTCATATTTGCAAGTGGCAACAAAAATCACTCATTTGTATTCACCTTTCAAATTGGTGGCATTAACGGTAGCAACCGGTCTTATGTAAGTCCGAAAAACTTGAAAGGGAGCTCTGAGTGCAAAAAATGAATATAAGAAATGATTATTTTCATCTGTCTCTATTGTCATGATATTATCGGGATTTGTTTCTTTCAACATGTGAAAATATGATGGTAGCGGCTGAAATGACTCATCCACATTGCCATAAGTGAGTTTTTTTGCATGTTGTAACGACTTCCAAGCTTTAGAGTACATGATTTTCACACCATTCTGAGAACAAACTTTCGATCACAATAGCCTTCACACTCCGAAAATGTGAATCGTAGACTTCTAGAGTACATATGTGACACGGTATAAACTTCATCACATGCCAAAACGAACAACTAGATCTGTATCTTACATGAAGCAAAAACTTACAGTTCACATCCTTGCAACTGGCCTCAAATCGAACAGTACATGAACGTCTGATTCGATAATCCATCTTTACATCAACACAATAATGTCCAAGGCCAAAATTAACTCTTGTTTACTTTTAAATAATGGGTCCTGATAAAAAATATCACCCTGGTAAGAAGTCAGCATTTTGGGCTGCGTTACCTCAATTGTATAATTTTCTACACCAGGAATGATCCAGTTCCCTTGTAAATGGTTGTCCTCAAATTGTGAATTTGAAAATATTACTTCCGGCTACTCCACAATGGCTCCTTCTTCATCACCACCACCACTATCATCACCATTATCATCTATTTCATTATCACCATCATCTGTGTGATTATCATATGTTTCATTTTCACCATCATTTATGTGTGTAGCGTCATTTGACAAACCAATAATACCATATATACCAAAATCATCGTTCCACAATGGACTACGTGCGGATGTAAGTGGATGACAACACCCGAATCCTGATTACCACCATTATATGAAGGAAATTGATTTCGCGGCTAACTATGTAGGTCAGAAACTCCAACATCTTTGCAAATCATATCAATATAAATCACTTTATATCTACTTTCATTTAACATAATAAACCTAACACCATGGTCGTCTTTGATAAGGAACTTACTAGCTGGAAGACTGCTTGAGGGTTTTATTACAAAATAAATGTTGATGTCGTACCTTGTTTTATCAATTCTCGTCACTGTGTAAATAGTCTCAACCAATTCAGTAAAATTCACATTCTTATAGGCGCCTAAACACATCTTATTACTCCTTATGTACTTATTATCATTCCATTCTTCGTTCCACACCAACGACACTACATCCATTGCTATAAGATTCAAAGGAAAAATTAGTCTCACCATCACCATGGGTACAATGGAACACACACGCGCGCGTGCAAATCGGTCATAACTATTAGTAAGTATAAAAAGCTTGTTTGTTTTTTAAAATTTGTATTTTATTTTCTTTTTTCTCGAGAGACGAGTTGTAAAATTCAAATTCATTATTTTTTGACTTATAAAAAACAATCTTATTATTAATATCATCTTCTAATTTTAACTAAATATGTAGTTTATGAAAAAAAAATTAAAAATCACACTCAAAATTTTTAAAAATTGTATGGAAAACTTTGGAGGAGGCACAGATGTTGGCTTTTAATGTTCAGTTTTTAATTTATTTTTTTAAAAAATCAAAATTATTTTTGTTAAGTAATATGATAACATCAAATTTAAATTATTTTACAAACAACCATATATTGAATAATACATCAAATTATTTAGACAAATATTATTAAATAAAAATCATACATATAAGAATATATAAATTTAGATTTATATAATAAAAAATATTTAAACCTGATCCAAAACCCGATCGGGTTTAGTGGGGCCATGAAACCCGATCGGGTTTGGTGGGGCCATGAAACCCGTATCAGCCACTAAACCCGATCGAGTTTCGTGCCCCCACCAAACCCGATAAGGTTTCTTTGCCCCACGAAACCCGATTACGACGTGTTGTTTTGAAGTTTTTTTTTTTTTCACACAAATCAATTAGATCTGGAATGATATCTAAGCAAAATAACCAAAATATGTCTTTTACTCACAATCAAAATCATTCTACACAACTTAATAAGCAATGTGAACATAAAAATAAAAATAATGAAAAACAAAACAAATCATAATCGATACTTTTAGATTGATTTAGAATGCTTATTGGAGAGAAAAAAACTTAGTGAATACAACTTTAATGAGGTCCTAGTTGCGATTGATGAAGAAGTTTGAATGACCCAACAAGCAAATAGGAAGAATGGTTGAGTTTGGGTAGTTTCGGCAATAAAGAAAGTCAGAGCGTGAATATTGGAAGAAATGTAATATGAAAGAGATAAGAGGATTTTCGTAAATGAGGTTAAGGGCAATATAGACTCTTCATTTTAAAATCTCATTAAGGGTATTTTAGGTATTTTGTATAAAAGTAGTTATAGAGTGTAATTAGTTTGTTTGCTTGAGACAAAAACGTTTTTTTTCCTATAAAAGGATTAAAAATAATTTTATACATTTATTTTGAATTAATTATAAATTCCCCCTAAATTCATTACCTTATGACCCATTATAACTAATATTCATATCAATTACATACACTTCACCAAATATTACGAATTTGCAAGCTTGGCATGATTTGGGTACCCCAGCATTAGTTGGCATATGACTCACATGGAGAATAAAGAGCGATGCAATTATTCTACAATGTTGCGGGGTTCTGATTAAATTTGGCAGCCCAAACCCAAAGACACTAAAACCTCCAATCTTGCAAAATTGTTACCTCATCTAAAGTTTAAAATTCAAAATATATGTACATACATTTTACCCAAATAAATAATAAATGACCCAGAGAAAGAAACTGCATCCCCTTTAGTAGTCAGTTGTCACAAAGACGGGAGAGCAGTCTCCAGATTTTGGGGCACATGGCCCAGTTTTTCCTTGCCCTGTCTGCTTTTTCGGTTCAATTACATCAGCCCATAAAGTATGGTTTTTTAGGACCATGACTTAATAAGTCAATCTCGATAGACACGTTACGGTTACCCAAACCAAATCATCACCATCCCCGCGGACAAGGCGAAATTATTCAGATTGCACGTCAAGCGACAAGCAACACTGTCCGTGTCCATATTCCTAAAGTACATATTTTAAGGAATGCGATTTTGTTCACCCCTACCCCTTTAACAGGGGTGAACATCACTCTCACAAAAATTGTGAGGGTGAGAAAAAGCAACAGAACGATAATCAATGAATTATCGTTCTGTTGCTTTTTTTCACCCTCACAGAAACTGTGAGGGTGATGTTCACCCCCGTTAAAAGGGGTGAACAAAATCGCACTCTATTTTAAGATCCCCACCGAGAATTAATTTTTTTATATTTATTTTTCAAAATTATATATTTTTTAAATATAATTTAACAATATCTCAAATAAAAAATATTTTTTATTATATTTATTAAATTTATTTAAAAAAACTCATATGACCTCTTTGTTTTCAACAAGTTCTTGATAAATTAAAATTCTTTTACCTCAGTCACTGTTGTTACCTGACCACAACCCTTCTTTTTTATGATTTCTAATCTTGAGGACTTATTTCTTAACAACCCTTGACTTTTTTATACTCTCTAATCTTGAGGACTTATTTCTTAATAACCCTTGACTTTTTTATGCTCTCTAATCTTGAGGACTTATTTCTTAACAACCCTTGACTTTTTTTTGCTCTCTAATCTTGAGGACTTATTTCTTAACAATTGCATAAAGGTCAAGGGTGGAGCTGTGAATGGGCTAGGGGGCATGGCTCCACCACTCTTTTTCTAAATTTTGCTAGATTATTATGTATATAATATGATATATATATATAGAATATATAATTAAATTTTAATACATTAATTCTCTTTTCCTAATAATTTTTGTATAACACATATAATCGTGTTATTTAAAAAAGACAAAATCTTAAAAATTAGAGTTTACAAAACGTGGTCCAACTAAATAGAGACCCAAACCAAATTCATTTGGTTCAGATTCACTGGACCCAATTTTTAATAGGTTCATATTTGGATAGATTTGATGGACCACGCGAACTCCAGATCCACCTCTTGCCTCACTCATCTCTCTCTAGTTACCTCAATTGTAATCATCTCCATCTCCTCCTTGTTCTATCTAGTGGTAGTCTCCACCCATCATCTCAAGCTTCTCTCCATCGACAAAAGGAACAACCTCGCAACCTCTGTTGTTATGCATCACAGGTCGCCTATTGTTGGTTGACTCAATTTGCTCTCTTTCTCTCTCTCTCTCTCAAACGATCAATTGTTGGGGTTTTAGATAACACCCACGATGAACTATCAAAGTCCTAGATTTGGAACCCTGGTGATCTAGGGTTTTAGATTTGGAACTCTATTCCAGATTGAAGGCATCAGTTGATACAACTAGAGGTCACAATAAAACGAATGATTCAAAATTTCCTGGGAGATTTTCTTGAGATGTTAAATATTAGAAAATGCACCTCTTAGGAGTTTGTTGAAGGTTTTTTTGATTTGTAATCACCTATGAATAGGTGCTCATTTGCTGCTTATTATAGATTCAAATTCTTAGAGAATAAAAAGTTATTTTTTTCTCTTATTTCTTCTTTCCCACTCTATTTTTTTTTCTACTGGAACACTTTTCTTGGTTTCTTTGTTCCTGATTGGCAAATTAAGTTCTAATTTCTTGCATTTGGTTTAGATCGTCCTATGAACAAATCCCAGAAAAATCATGACCATCAGATGAATGAGAAATGAAAATCCAATTTGTGAAAACCTATTGGACAAAAAATGTTGACAAAAGCAAAAAGCCCCTCGGGAGACTCTCCTCGAAATGTTAGCTCATCACATTGTCTACTCTTCATTCTGAAAAACTTGAATGAAAAAGTGAGGAGCAATTGATATGTTTGAGATCAAGCCCACTAAAAGCAAAGCCTAGACCCAAGAAGAGGAAGAGGTATACACCTCAAAACTTGGGAGATTAGAGATTATATAGCTCCAAGAAGAAGAAGAGGTAACCTCAAAACTCGAGAGACTAAATAGGTCTCAAACAAATTGTCGATAGTTCCAAGAAGAGAAAAAGGTAACCTCAAAGCTCGAGAGACTATTTAGTCTTTGAGAGATTGTCAGTAGTCTCGGAAAGAAGGCATACAAGAAAGGTTTTGGGAAACATGACTCTCTTGCAGGGAAGTCTCAAGCAAAACGCGAACATGATAAACTTTGACATCCAAAAATTCCTTCAATAATTTCGTAAAGAATAGGCATTGTCTATAAAAGTTCCAATCCTACTTGATCTCAGAATACTAAGGATGCTTATCATGAACTCTCAAACTTTTTTATAAATAGGTGAACGCTCATTTCAAAAAAGATACGTGTCTAATACTGGATTTAATACTACTTACAAGCTTTCTGAAAATTAGAGTATTTAATTATGTGTCAGAGTGTTTGTGTCAGAACTGTCCTACACCCTCTAATTATGTTCTCTCTTGCATGATTTAAAATGGCTTGATTAAAAATTTCTCGATACAAATTTATTAATGTGTTATAGTGACAATAATTATTATTATTTAGCTAATAGGGGAACCAATACTACTGTTGGACTATATATATGGGTGTGTGTATATATGTGTCAACGAATATATTTACAAAGATAATAAATATAAGGCCACGATTGATGGAAAATTGGCCCCATGTTATCCATGGACCATGACCATATGTATATATGCGTGTGGTAAAGACTAAAGAGCACATGACGCTAAATTTTCAACGGAGCAATTCTGAATTAATGCTTAATATATTGGAGTGGTGTCATTAATTAATATTAGTTGCATGTGATATACCTACATTTCTTGACTTTTGACCTTTTGATAAACTCTTTAAATTTTAAAATTTGATTAATTAATCCTGAAAATTATCCATTATTAACGGTATTAAGAAAATCAACTTCTTACGTTGTGTTCTCTTTATTATTTTTAAGTTATTTTTAATTTTTAATTTTATAAAATAATAAAAATACGTTCTTTTTACTATTTTAAAAATATATTTTTGAAAACAAAAAAAAAATTATAAAAAAACTTAAAACAATAAAAAGTTATTTTGACTGTTTTCATCCAAAACAAACTCTAAATTCAAAACATATTTATTTATTTATTTATTCATATTTTATTATAATAATGAAAAAATATTACAAAATTCATTAACTTTAAAATGTATATATTTTTTAATAATATATTAACATTAAATATTTATAATTTACTGAATAATCAAATTTATTAAATAAAATATCATTAAAAAATTATAAAGAGAACATGTTTTCTAATTTTCTGTTTTGAGAAATAATTTTTTAAAATGATAAAGAGAATGTGTTTTCAATTTTCTAGAAATAGACTATCAAAATAGAAAATTGAAAATGAATTCAAAATTCAAAACTAAAAAATTATAAAGTAAAGAGAACGCAGCCTTAAATTTTAAATTTTTTTAAATTTTATTTTTGATCAAACTAATTCCAAACCATTCCTGAAAAAGCCTGACATTCCATGTTTAAAAAAGAAAGTCAATTAAACTCAATTAAGTAGATATTATGAACAATTCTAACTTATTTTAGTTTATAAATAAAGTTATTTCCATGGATGGAGAGTTTTGACCATTTTGAAAAAGTGTAGGAATTTATTTTTTTTTTTAAAAAGTTCAATAGTAACTAAGCTAAAAGTTTATGAGTATAAGATTAATTTATATTAATTAAAAATAAAAATGATGTCGTGATTAATTTAAAAAATTAAAAAGTAAATTTAATAAGTTATAAAATATTAAGAATAATGGTGTATTTTAAGGAACGTTTGTTAGAATGAGCAAGATAAGGTGGTATCAAGATAAGATTGGGATGCTTTCAGGACCAAAATATGGAATGGTCAAGATAAGGGCGAAAAGCATTCCAAGATTTCTATCAGACTGTTTGTTAAATTTTTTAGAATCCATTGATAACTGTATTTTTTCTTTCCATGTGTTTGTTAATACATATGATAAGTACCAAGATAAGGGTTTTTTTTACCAAAATATCCCTATTACCAAATTTATGATTAAAATAGTATTTTATGATTAATATGAATTGTCAAAAAAATTAAGATTAAAATTAAAAATAATATTTTATTTTCTAAATTCATGTTCAAAAATAAATTTAAAAAGTATAAATAACAATTGTAGAATTACAATAATTCCACCTAGATAATTAAAAATAGCCAAAACATATTTTCATAATAGATAATAAAATATAAAATTAAATAAAATAATTTAAAAATTGATGAAAGGAATTATATTAGTTAATCAAATATATATACAGAGAAAGAGAGAGAAAGAGAGAGATTTAAATTTTAAAAATCAATGAAATGAATAATGTCATTTAAATTTTAAAAATTGTCAAAACATATAATAATTTAAAAATATATTAAATAATATTAATTATAAGAGTTAAATAAATAATTTTTTTAATAAATTTAAATCTTTAAAATACATTAAATGGTATTAAATATCTTACAAGGGGCAGATAAGTAATTGACCCTTATCTTGAAAGAGCCAGATAAATTTATTGGAGTGGGAGGTCAGATAAATTTATCTTAAAAGGGGGAGATAAGAGGTCACATGAGATCTTTTTCAAAAATTCCCAGATAAGTTTAATAAATACGTTGAAAAGACTAAACATTTGAAATGCTTCTCATATCTGATATTTTCTCTCTCTTATCTTGATTAACAAATATCTGATATTTTCTCTCTTTTATCTTGATTAACAAATACCCCTAAGTGAATAAGTTAAAGAATAATAATAATAATAATACATATTATAATATGTAAGTAATTAATGAATTGGACCGTGATTGGATGATTGAACCGGCAATCTCTTCGAGGACAAAAAGGCTGGCCCCACCCACCTCACAATAACTCACGTAACCATCACCACAAGATTTGAAATTATTTGGAATTGGGATTGGGATTTGCACTTTCCTTTTATCACTTTAAATCATATATTTCATCATATATAAAATATTTGTTTGTAGTTTTTCTTTAACTATGCTTTTAAATTATGAGTTCAATTTAAATATTTAAAAATACTGTCTTATGAACTCAAGGTTATAAGTTTAAATTTTAATTTCACTAATATTTAGATAATTTTAAATCATAAAATTTATAAGTTTAACTAACTAATAGAAATTTTAAGTAAGAGATAAAAATACTTACAAAATATTTCTTAAAAAATAACTTTCTTTAAATTCACGTGAGTCATTTCATATTTATTTATACATATTTTCAGTTTATATATAAATATAATTTCTGTATAAATATTTTTTTTAATTTAAGTTTTTATTTAAAATATAAAGGGACAAGGCATAGAGAAATAAAAGATATTTTAAAAATTTTGATGATCTCAATATAAAAATATAAATTAAGGAGATTTTTTTTATTTTTAATAAATTTTTATATATATATATATTTTTGCATTACTATATGAACATATATATTTTTATACAGTTTATTTTGAAAAAATAATAATTAATTAAATTGAGTGTATGGGTGAACTCATGCATATGATCGCTAATAGTTTTGATTTTATTATTTTAAATTATTGTTGCATGAATACAACAATATAATTATTTGACTGGAAATGTTGTCGTCAAGTCATCTGAATCTCCAAAAAAGAAACAATTAGAGGTATGAGGAGGTTCCCGTACAAATACTCCGATACTTAAATCAGATATTAAAAATAATGAAAATTGTATTGAAATTAGTATCGAATACATACATTTTCAAGAATGAGTGCTTGCTTATTTATAGAGGGATATAGAGTAATCTTAATTAATCCAAGAATAGGATTATTGTAAATAACACTTATCTTAATTATTTCTTGTATGACTGAAATTAGGATTGTTATGGATAAAGTTTATCTTGCTCTTTTTAGGGATGAAATTTCTTATGTATAATGTTTATCTTAATATTCTGAAATTAATTTAGAATTATAATTCTTTATGAATAATTATTTATCTTCTTAGAGAAATTTTCGCATGTTGGGTTTAGTACCCCGAGAGTTAAGGTCAGGTCTAAGAAGGGATTCGTATATATCAAGAATAGTAAGAAATGAGACAACACAACTAGATACCTTTTGGGCTGAATGTGGATAAAGAACTCTTAGGTCAATTGTGTTTCAGTTAGGGTAGCTCAAGGATGGGTGACCCCTAGGAAGTTCGCGTAGGCCCATCAGGTTAAGTTGATTCGGTCATTCCTATCGCTCAATTCAAGATGTTACAGGTGATAATAGAGCTGATCCTTGGAAAAGGCGTTTCTAGGATGGAAGCCCCCCAAAGAGGAGAAGTTTGAGACTGGTTATAAGGTCACATGATGAAGACGTTATGTGCTTAAAAGGGGAGAATGTAATACCCTGAGAGCCTAAGGTCAAGTCTAAAAAGGGACTCATATATATCGAGGATAGTAAGAAAGGAAACAACGTCAGTTGAATACCTTATGGGTTGAATGTGGATAAATTACTCTTGGGTTAAGCGTGCTTGAGTTAGGGTAGCTCAAGGATGGGTGACTGTTGAGAAGTTCGCGTAAGCCCATCAGGTTAAGTTGATCCAGTCCTTCCTATCACTCGATGCGGGATGTTATAGGTGGTATTAGAGTTGATCCTTGGAGAAGGCAATCCGATGAGGGCGGGGAATAACGCTGGGGCATGAGGACCTGAATAAGGAGCGACTTCTGGTAGGCTTCTAGGATAGCAGCCCCCAAAATGGGAAAAGATCTGGGATCATTTGTAAAGTCACATGACGAGAACGTCATGTGTTTAAGGAAGGGATAATGTAATACCTTGAGAGTCTAAGGTAAGGTTCAAGAAGGGACTCATATATATCAAGAATAGTAAAAAAGGAAACAACACCAATTGAATACCTTTTGAGTTGAATGTGGATAAAGAACTCTCAGGTTAAGCGTGCTTGAATTAGGGTAGCTTAAGAATGGGTGACCCTTGAGAAGTTTGCATAGGCCCATCAGGATAAGTTGATCTGGTCCCTTTTATTGCTCGATGCAAGATGTTATATCGGGCCGGGTTATCTAGTTTCTAGAGCCCCGATGTGGCCATGCATGGCTAAGGCAAACGCATGGTAGCTGGGCCTTCGAGGTTGCTAGGTAGGAGGCTGCAAGGCACCCGCGAGCAAGGCTTCGGGGGGCCACGCTTGGCTAAGGCTGGGCGTTGTGGTTGTCTAGGAGAGAAGTCTCCTGGAATGTCCGAAAGGCTTGGGCACTGTGTGGCCCATTGAGGGCCTTGCGAGGGCCAAGATGAGGTCCTAAATCGGGCAGCTAACCCCCTTTTTATAGGGTCGCCCTCTACTTCATCTCTCTTCCTTATTTTATTATTTTATTTATATTTTTTATATATTTTGATATTTTGGCTTTTTCCATTAGCTCCGTAGGATGATATCTTGACGGACGAACGTCCAACCACAGGCACGTTTCTTGAGGACTATGGGCATGTTCTCTAGGTTATGGGCATGCATCCTGAGGACTTCTATGAGGGGAATTGTCCTAGAGGCTCTTCGAGAGAAAATGATCTGAAATTGCTTCTGAGACTTGATAAATTTTTGAAAAAATTTTAAGGCACCCCATAACTAGTATATCTCTAATACTAATTTTAATACAAATTTCATAATTTTCAATGTCTTATTTAAACAGAGTGTTTGCACGAAATAAGGTCATGACCAAAGTTGGCATGACCACCAACCCAACTTGGCACAAATTACTTCAAAAAAAAGGTTTAAAGTCAATTCGACTCACTAGAAATGACCACTCATTTGACAAACACTTGTAGAGTGAAATAGTGAAAAAAGTTTCGTATGTTGTTTTAATTGTGGGAGATAACATCTATTCTAAAATTTAAATTTGTTAAAAATCTTAATGTATGGTAACTTATTGTTAAAGATTAAAATCATGGTTGAATTGAAGTTCCCTCCTCTTCGGTTGAAATGAAATGGACTGCAACCATTGTTTTTCTTTCTCTTTTTTTTTTTTTTTTTTGGTAATTTTTCAAAATCTTTAATCCCTTCACCGTGTCAAATGGTGTCTCACATTTTGATTTCACTTTTATTGAATAAAAAAATTAAAAATTACAGCGTTTGGACTGGGACATAATAAATAATGGCCGAGGACGTCCCTTCCCTCACGGCGTTTAAAGCTTCTGGGCCTTCGCGATTACATTTTTAGACAGTTTAATTATGTGTCATGTGCGTCAGTCACGGGATACGCTTAGAAAAAATATTTAAGTATATTGAGTGTATGGCTGATTTCAAGCATACCATGGCCCGCCCCAGTGAGGCGTGGGGCTGGATCAAGGTGACCCTACCTATATCTCATGCAACCAAATTCAAAAAATTAAATGTTAATCTCTGTCAAACATATATATTATTAGGATAGGGGTTAGATTAGATTTGTAAAAGGTCTCTATTATCTCAAAATTAATCTCTGTCAAAGATTATTGACTTCACAATGAGGCTATGTGTAAAAGGTCTCTATTATCTCAAAATTAATCTCTGTCAAACATATGATCAATTTTCTTGACTTTTATGGCCTCTAAGTGACAATTAGAGAGCAACTTAAGTGGGCAAAATAAATGTTTGGAATCACTTGATTTGACATTTAATTTGTTGGCTGCCAGTTGCCAAATATCATAAAGCAACTTATGTATTGGTTTGCTGATATATAATCATCCACAACATTCCGATCATCTAATTAGAAGACGGGTGGGGTTTTCATCTTCATCTTTAAACTTATCCATGGCTGCTAAATGTGCAGTACAAGCGTGCTCATCCCCGCACCCCTTCCCAACACACCACAAATATGACATCTTCTTGAGTTTTAGTGGAGTCGACACCCGTAAAAAATTTACTAGTCATTTGTTAGCAGCTTTGGAACGAAATGGTTTTCAAACATTTAGAGATGACAAAAGGCTAGACAGAGGAGAAGATATCGGGTCGGGATTACTTGAAGCAATTGAGGATTCAAGGATCTCTCTTATTGTGTTCTCAAAAAGCTATCTTACATCAATGTGGTGTCTTAATGAACTGGAGAAAATTATGGAATGCAAGAAGAAATTGCAGCACATTGTTTTGCCTATTTTCTACGAGGTTGAGCCAATAGATCTACGGGTGCAGAAGGGCAGCATTGCAAGAGCATTGGCTAGCCACAAAGAAATAGATTCCAAGATTCAGAATTGGACAGCTGCTCTAACTGAGGCTTCACACTTGGCTGGTTGGGTCAAAACAAATATAGGGGAAAGGTATTTTTTTTTTTGTTCTATTGTCTCCATGCTTGTGTTAATTGAAATGTTTATAGATTTTTTTTTTAATTTTTTTAACTCATCTTGGACAATTTGGCAGATATAAATTGAAATGTTCATAGTTTTTTTTTTTTTAATTTTTTTAACTCATCTTGGACAAATTGGCAGGGATGAAGCAGATTTAATTGAGAATATTGTCGCAGAGGTAGCAAACAAATTAAGTCCAATGCATCTAAATGTTGCAGAGTATCCAATCGGAATAATGTCTCGTCTAGGAAAGCTTACTACACTACTGCACCTTGAGTCATCAGATGATATTCGTATTGTTGCTATATGGGGAATTGGCGGCATAGGAAAGACAACAATTGCCAAAGCTGCTTATAATAGTTTTCATCGTTGGTTTGAAGGCAGTAGCTTTGTTGCAGAGGTAAGAGAAAATTCCAAGCAGGGGAATGGTTTGTTTCATTTGCAACAACAGATATTATCTGATATCTTAAGGAATGGAAGTTGTAATATAGGAAACTCTCATGAAGGGATTGAACTCTTAAAAAGGAGAGCATTTTGCGGACGGAAAGTTATGCTTGTTTTAGACGATGTGGATCATATTCGACAGTTAAAAGCACTAGCTATCGATCCAAAGTTCTTTCATCGTGGGAGTAGAATCATTATAACTACTAGAAATATTTCTTCCCTAAACTCACTAAGATCAGTAGCTGAGGTATATACTCTTGAGAAATTGGATAAGTATGAATCACTTCAACTCTTTAGTTGGCATGCTTTTAAAGATCACCATCCCATGGAAAAATATATGGAGCTTTCAAATGAAATAGTGGAGTATGCGAAAGGCATTCCATTAACTCTTGAAGTTTTGGGTTGCTTCTTGTTTGGAAAAACAAAATCTGAATGGAGAAGTGCAATGGAAAAAGTAAAGAAAATTCCTCATGAGGATGTTATAGGAAAGCTCAAGATAAGTTTTGATTCACTTAATAAAGCGGAGAAGGATTTGTTCCTAGACATAGCATGTTTCTTTGCAGGGATGAGTGAAAACTTTACTATACAAGTGTTGCAAGCCTGTAACTTTTTTCCAGAAATTGGGATTCGATGCTTAGCTGATCATTGTCTCATAAAATTGAAGTTGGGATTTGAGTTTGGATATGTGTCTCAATTCAAGCATTTGATAGTAATGCATGATCTACTTAGAGACATGGGTAGAGAGATAGTTCGACAAGAGTCTTTTAATTTTCCAGGTAAACGTAGCAGATTGTGGGATCATAAAGATGCTCTTGAAGTATTGAGATATGATGAGGTTAGATCCATATCCATTAACTTCTCATAGCATTTGATGCCCTTTCTACTTGGTGTTATCATTGATAAAAGCTAAAGGAAACAAGGAGAGCAAATGCTAAAAAGCAAGACTAAAACTACATAAATTTTTTTGCAAGTGTGTCATTTGTCGTTAACAACTGAATATTTGATGTTTAAGAATGTCAATTGCACGTGCTAGTTATTAATTTTGTTTTTTTTTTCCACTAATGTAATGTTTTCTCCCATGTTATCTGTGCATTGGATTTTATTGGTAGGGAACGGAAGCAGTCGAGGGCCTCATTCTATTATCTCCCGATAGAAATGGCATCAAAGTGAATGCAAAAGCATTTCAAAAAATGAACAGACTTAGGGTACTTCATCTCAGTCATATTCACCTTAATAGAGGTTATGACCATATATCTAGAAAGCTAGTATGGCTACGCTGGCACGGTTTCAATCTCAATTTTCTGCCTTCACAATTATACGTGGAAAATCTAGTTGTTCTTGACTTGAGTCATAGCATGATAAAACAAGTTTGGAAAGGAAGAAAGGTAAAATCATTATTTCTTATTTCTATATTTCAAATACTCACTCTCTATCATGCAATAAGTTAATTATTCCCTCTTCTTTATTGTTAACAGATTCTGGTCAAATTAAAATATCTTTATCTCTGTCATTGTTATTACCTAAGCGCAACACCTGATTTTTCTGGACTCTCTAATCTGGAAGAATTGTTTCTTGACAATTGCATACGATTGGTAGAGGTTGATGGCTCTATTAGATACCTCCAAAAACTTCTTGTTCTCGACCTCACAAGTTGTAAAAGGCTTAGAAAGCTTCCCTCAGGGCCTTGGATGTTGAATACCAAAATACTTAATCTGTCTGGATGCTCTAAACTAGAAGCTTTTGCTAAATTTCAAGGAGCAACGTCAAAATCTGGATACTCGTTGCTGTCATCTTGGGCATTGCGGACAAAGAGTGTGGATTCTATTGTTTTGTCACTGAACTCCGTACAAGGCTTAAGATGCTTAAAGCTATTGCGCATGGCAAACTGCAGCTTGTCAAATATACCCGCTGAAATTGGGACACTGATTCAATTAGAATATTTGGATCTTGTAGGAAACAAGTTCTCTAGCCTACCAGACAATATCAGTAACCTTACTAACCTAGTGCACCTCAATTTGAATTACTGTGCAAGACTCCAATCCCTCCCAAAACTTTCATCAAGTTTGCAATTTGTGGAAGTGCAGAATTGCCCATCTTTAGAAAGTGTATCACTTGAATCAGACTGGAAACACACGGACATGTTGTTTTACAATTGTCCTCAATTAGATGAGAACTATTTTGCTAACGAGCTTGGAAGGAATTTGCTCCAGGGCTCGGTACTCTCTCTCTCTCTCTTTCTCTCTCTCAACACTTTGAGTGATTAATTTAGAACGCACTAATAATACCCTAATTTATGTGTAATTATTATAGGGATCAGGTACACTTAGTATTTCTATTTCAGGGGACAAGTTTATAGATTGGTTGCAGTATCAGAGTACAGGATCAAGCAGGTCGTTTGTAGTGCCACGTCGTGTAGATCAAAGTTTAGTAGGGTGGATATTTTGTGCAGTCTACAAAGCTAAAGCAGATTTTTGGCGCATTTGTACCGAAATTCACAACAAAACCAAAGGCATTCGGATCAATCACGGACGAGAAGATAACATACCTGCCAAATCATTGGGAGGCGGCCCCTATAGAGATGGCACGGTGCTTGGCTATGATACTTCATTTTGTCGGGAACATACAGATCAGATGCAAGAAGGCGATGAAGTAGAGATTTCTTCTGTATCATCTAATGTATTGCTCACGAAGTGGGGGATTCATCCCATTTACCAGAATATTAAATATTAATTGTGTGAATATTCATACATGATGACAAGAGGCAAGAGCATGGATTGTGACCAGTCTAGTACTAGTAACGCTGTTCAACAATTGATCCAACACAATAGAATCATTAAGTAAATATGGGCCGTCTTTCATCAATGTTTGGCTGGGCAATAAACAACACGAATGGATGTTGTTTGATATTCTTATCTATGTCTTAGTGGCCAAGAAGGCCCTGTCTTCTCTTGATTGTTTTTTTAGATCTTAAGCTCTATTATAATAGGGTATTCTGTTTGCATTACAAATCATCACTATAGTAGAATTAGAATAGCTACTGAATCAAAAATAGAATACTATTCAAAGTTTCAATTAATATTTACAGAAAGAGATGATAAAGGATGAGGTGAGAAGCACAGATCAAGGTACGTAACTCTATTTAAATAATATGTATTGGTTTAAATAATATTATTTAAAATCCTCCTACCCAAATATATTCCTCTAAATTTAGTAATTTGAAATAACAATATTTTTAAATTATTATCTCAAAAAGGATTATAATTACATGAATATATGTTGGTAACTTTTTTTGTTTTTGAAAAAATTGCATGAATATTATTTTATGATACTAAATTATATGAAATTGACTTTCAAACAAACTATAATTAAAATTTAATAATTACTACAATAATCAATTCAAAATATTGACTTAATAGAAGAAAAGGAGAAAACTAAGAAAGAATTCCTCTTTTCAAGGTCAAGGTCAAAATTAATCACCTAAATGGTGTTTTCTTCGTGTTTCAATTTTATATTTTGAGTGCCTGTTTTGAAATTACTGAAAATGTATTTTTTTGTCATTTTGCAAAATTGAAAACTGAAAAACGCGTTCACCTTGGAATTTTGAGAAAAATTATCTTATAATATTTTATTCTATAAATTTGATTATTTATTAAATTAAAACAATTTAATACTAATATATTATTAAATAATACAACGAGGATTAATTCCCAAGCTTGTCTTACAACAACCCAAGAACACAAACTCCAAAACGGTAGCTGGTAGCACCAAATGGAAGAATGGAGTGAAAAGTACTGTCCCAAAAACTTGAAAGGCAATGGGAATATTTTTTCCAAATAATTCAAAAATTAGAATTGGATCCATACAAAACACAGAATTACACTCAAGAGAACCACCTAACCACTCAAAAGAACCACTAATAAGAATCTCATCTATTATACCAACAATCACCAAATTAGAAACAAAAATACAGTATCACACCTATTTCCTCATGAGAACATATTCACAGATCCAGATTTAACCATCAAATTAGAAACAAAGTTACAAAAATACAGAATCAAACATAATACTCAAAGTAGTACAAAGGCTTTAACTTGAAGAGGAAGAGCTATAGGAGGAAGTGACTGATGGCATAGGCGAATGACGGCTCGTAGCGGTGAGGGCAAGGCGTGGCAAATCTGGGTTGCTAGTCATGGCAATGACGGCTCGTAGCGGTGATGGTCGTGGCAGGAGCGTCGCCGGCCAACAAGGGAGAGAGAGAGATAGAGAGGAAAAGACAGAAGACTCCGATTTGGAAAAGAAAGGGAAGAGCAAGACCACGGCTCATGGTGGAGATGGTCATGGCAAGTTTGCTGCCACCCAACAAGGAAAAGAGAGAGGACTTTGATCTGGGAGAGAGAGATGATGGCGAGCGGCAGTGATGGCCGTGGTAGGCACGTCGCCAACCAAGAAGGAAGAGTGAGAGGAAGCAAGGAAGAGAAAAGAGGTAGCAAGAGAGGACTTGTCGATCTAGAATAAAGAAAGGGAGAGAAGAGGTAGAGTGCATGTTTTGCGCGTTTTGAGTTTTTGTTGTTTTGAGTTTCCTTTACAAAATATATATATATATATTTGAAAATAACAAAAAAAAAAGCACGTTTTCATTATTTTGAAAAATTGAATACTGAAAATGAGTTGAAAACAACAAAAAAAAAAAAAAAAAACAAGCCCTGTCTCTAATCTCCTGTTAAGGAATGCAACCATATTCATATGCCACGCAGCACACGGCACAGGTAATAAAAAATTTCTTTTCTCAAGGTCAATTTTTTTTTTTCAAGAATTTTGAAGGCCAATGTCAATGAAGTGTTCTTTAATAGGAAATTTAAATCAATCGGGTGCCATTTGTAACGACCCGTTGAGTGGGTCATGGATGTTAATTATATTTCAATTTAGTGTGTGTGCATGCAAACTTTAATTGATAAATGCCTAAAATATTTTATATGGGGTCTAAGAGGCAGGTCGTGGGAAATAAAAATGTTTGGGGTCATTGCGTGCGAGTGAATTAATCTATATTTGTTATAAAGTGGGCTTGTACCAAAGGTTTGAAGTCCAATGGAAGTGGTGAGTTTAAAACAATCCCATGGGCCTAATATGAATTGGGCTTTTAAATAGGCTTGGGCCATGTATGAAGAGGGGCTTTATTTAATGAGATGTATGTGTGTGTGTGTATATATATATATATTGTGGAAAATGAATGGATAAGGAAATTGGAAAAGAAACTGAAAATGCAAAATGTCCAAATAAGGCTTATATGTTGTTTGTGTGTGTGTGGGTGGGGGGGGGGGAAGTTGAGGGTAAAATGGGGAATTTGGGATGGGGGGTGGTTGGAGAATGGACATGCATCCCATTCTCCCCCATACCTCTCTTTTCTCTTCTCTTCCTCTTCAATTCTTACTCTTTCTCTCTCTCTCTCTCGACAATTTCCTTCACCTTTTTCTTCATCTTCTTCTTCCATTAATTGTGATAGAATCAAGCTCTTAAAGTAGGGAGATTTGGAGCTCTTGTAATGCTTCTTCTTCTCTTTGGATTTTTCATCAAAAAGACAAGCATCCATTTTAATCTCTCCTATTTTTTTTTAATGTAAGTTATATCCTTATGTGTAATCCAAGCTCATATTTTCCATACCTTCAATGGTGTTTTTGAGAGCTTGCGTTAGATGAGTCATTTTTCATGTTTTCCTAAAATTTGTGGGTCTCCTTCAATGACTTCATCGAGTCTTGTATTTGGTCTCCATGGGGTTGTTTTCCCCATCTTTTCTTTAAGGAATGGAAACTTGGGGGTTAGGGGTTTAGCCATGGGTGATCTTGGGTGATTTGTGTCTATTTTGTGCATTTTGGGTTACGTCGAGTCGACTTGTGGTGGGTTAAGTCGACTCAGCTGAGGCTAGTTCTTATGGTCGTTTTTTCCTGTCCTCAGCCAAATCGAATTGTCCAGGAGGTCAAGTCAACTTGGTCTAAGTCGACTTAGTTTCTGACAAGTCAACTTAAATTCTCCTTAAGTTGATTGTACGGAGCTCTTGACAACACTGCGCATGTTGCACTCTTTTGGCCATAACTTTTGATGTAGAAGTCCAAATTGAGATCATTTTCTTTTCTTTTCTTTTTTTTGTTATAACCCTAACTTGATAAGTTTCAATTTGGTATATTATGGTAAAATTTTGGATAACATTTGACCCTGTTAGTATCTTATCAACATGTCTCGGATATTGTAATGGGATGTTAAATTCTTGAATAAGCCTAGATGGATGTGAATGAAGTCATATGCATGATTATGATGTGATGTGTGGCCTATAATCCTAGTGGGTGAGTGTAGGCATGTTATTGTGAAGTTGTGAAGATGCTTGAATGTGTTTGCATACGTATATATATATATATATATATATATTGCGTTATTGCACCTATTATTTTTCCTGAAAGAAAGTAAGTGGATATCCCCAAGGCATGCCATAAAAAAAAAAAAAAGGCGATTAGTCTGTAAAGAAAGAAATGTTGAAAAAATGGGTGGTGTGTCTACAAAGAAAGAAGAAAGAAATGGGGATATTCCACAAAGGTGGTGTGTCCGCAATGACGGTTTGTCCGCATTTTTGTATGTGTGTATTATATATTTTTGTACTAAGCTATGTTGATAAAAGGGCATTATGTCTAAGTGTGGGAATGTTATCTTCCATGGTGAAGTGTGTGATTTGATGTAAGAAAAGAAAGTATGATATATATATATATATATTGAAGCATGGTTTAATGAAGAAGACATCATTTTAATAGTCTCTATATATGTGGGTAGTGGTTCTTTTCTTGACTCTTATATTATGCATGCCTTCATATATTGACATTTTCACTATTCCTCTTTGTTTGTTATATGCTTGCTAAGCCTTGTGGCTAGAGATGGCAATTGTAACCGAAACCGTGGGGAACCGAACCGAAATCGAACCAGTCAACGCGGTTAAAAATCGTTTGACTGGGTAATGGTTTGGTTTGGAGAAAAACTGAACACTGTTTCAATGGGTATGGTTTAGTTATGGTTTTCACTAAAACCAAACCAAAACCCGAACCGAAACCGAACCGAATATATTATATATATAATAAAATAGGTATAATGTATATATAATATATATTATATAAAATTCAACCCACCCACCCAACCCAACCCACCCGTGCTCTAACTCTTCCATTATATAAAATATTATTTATATTTAACAAATAAATATTTTAAAACAATAAAAATAAAAACCAAATTCCCCCCCCCCAAATTTCCTTATTCCCGAAACCCTAATTCCCTAAACTCCCCCCTTTCTCTCTAACTCTTCCCTCTCCCCCACTGTCGGCGCCTTCTCCCTCCCTCTCTTTCGTTCGCTGCCCTAGCCCTACCTCTCTCGCTCCATCGCACCTCTCTCTCTCCATCGTCGTCGGCTGCTCACCTTCACCATCGCTCGCTACTCGGTCGGCGGTAGCTCGTTCTCGCCCGCTCACATCGTTGCCTCTCTTGCCTGTTGCTACTCCGTCACCATTCGCCATCGCCCTTTCACTCTCGCCTTCTCTCTCTCGCCTCGTGCTTGTGGCCGGTGGCTCGCTGCTCCATCGCTCGCCCAGCAAGCGTCGCCTCTCGCTGCTCTACTCCGTCTCTCGCCCAGCAAACGTCGCCTCGTGCTCGTGGCCGGTGGCTCGCTGCCCTTTGCTCCGTCTCTCGCCCAGCAGGTAGTTGCTCCTTTGTGACTGGAAGGTCACGGTTCAAGTTGTGGAAACAAGAGCATAAAATGAAAGTGTAAGGCTCCCTCAAAGTGGGAGCCTCGGGCACTGAGGATACTGATATTCAACTTCAATCTGATTGAATATTTTCTTATCTTAACATGGCCTGTTTAATTATGCAGACTGGAAGTGGGAAGACGTATACAATGCTTGGTGAGATTGAAGAATTAGAAGTCAAGCCAAGCGCAAATCGTGGAATGACACCGAGGATATTTGAATTCTTGTTTGCAAGAATCAGAGCTGTAAACCAAAGAGACTCAACTTATCTTGATGGCCTTTTAATCTAAGCATAATCACTGTAGCTGCAACTAATTCATGCTTTCCCTTTTTCTTCCTCAGGAAGAGGAAAGCCGAACAGATGAGAGATTAAAATACAGTTGCAAGTGCTCTTTCTTAGAGATCTACAATGAACAAATCAATGATCTCCTTGATCCTTCATCTACGAATTTGCTAGTAAGTTTTGTTCTTCCAATTAGCTTTCAAGTCCTTGACTATAGTAAATTATATTTGTTGAATTGTTAACAACCATCTCATCTAAGAGCTGAAACTATTAGATAGAGGGCTAATTTTATTTTTTATATTATTATTTTTACTCTCAAAAATATTATTCTATTATGTTATCCCCTCTTGTTTGTAGTTACGGGAGGATACCAAGAAGGGTGTGTATGTTGAAAATCTCTCAGAATTTGAAGTGCAGACCGTGGGTGATATTCTTAAGCTTCTGCATGAGGTACCTAAATGCACATATCAGTATTTTAGACCAGTTTGTCTTGCTACCTCTCTTTCTCTGTTTTCCTGGCTGCATGTGCATGGGTACTTAGTGTCTTCACGAACTAACAATCCTTTGATAATTTTGCATTAGGGTTCTTTGAACAGGAATGTTATTTGTTATTATCAAAAAAATTTTATGAATGTTATTTGTCTTTGTTTGTTGGTATGGATTAAACTAAAAAAACCATGGTTAAACCGAAACCGAACCGAAACCGAATGGTTTGGTTATGGTTTTAAATTTTTAAAACCAAATGGGTTTTGGTTTGGTTTTGGTTTTAGGAATTTAAGTTTGGTTTGGTTATGGTTTTGGCAAAAATCGAAACCGAACTGAACCATTGCCAACCCTACTTGTGGCTCACTTGTTTACTTTTGTCAATCCAGGTAAGGGTAAATCTATAGTAGAAGGGGAGTCTAGTGGGGCTAGAAGTTGATTTTAGACATGTACAAAGATCTCCCCCGACCTGAAGATTTTAGGATTTGTGTGGAAGGTCAGTGTCGAAGGTTATTTTTTTTTGTACCTTATTGGTGTCTTTTGTTTATTTTGAGAAGTGTATGACTTTTAAAACCTTAAGAAATGATGTAAGAATAATTATTGCTCATATTAGAAATGAGCCCATTTAGTATATGAAGTTTTTGTTATGTTTGTTTCTGTATTCCATTTGGAATGACCTTCTTTTGAATGTTCCTATGCTAGTGGGCATATTCGGAAGCGGGTCCTGACACCATTGCCATGGAGCACACGTCCTATTTTTCATTTTAATTAAAATTTTCTTTGACCGTTGATTTATTTGATAACTTTTAGTCTTACTTGTTAGATCAAGTTGACGAGGAGAATATATAAAGATTATTATTTAAATATTTATAATTTAAATTGCTAAATCACTTAGATTCATAATACATTTTTTTTTATAAAGAATTAGATGCGACATAGAATCGTCCTATAAGAAAAACACTGAAATAAACTCAAACAAAAAAATCCAAAAAACCAACCTGGAAGACCAAGAACAGACCAAGAACACCAACCAAGATAAATCCTGCAAAACTGAGACAAAAAAAGCAACCTAAACTACCTTAAACCAAACTAAAAACAGGCACAATTACCCCACGGACGGACGTGGTGCAGCAGTAAAGTATTAGGAGATTAAAATGAGTATCGGAGTTTTGAATCCTTATGAAGATAGGATTTTGGTGTGCCTTGTCAAGTCTTTGATAACTGTACAGGGAAGGGCAGGTCCTTAATCTCTGTCTTCACAAAAACAAACTTTCTGATTTAATTAAGGGTGTGTTTGATTGCACATATTTTTCATAGAAAATATGAAATTATTACACATTTTCTATGAAAAACAATCAAACACTCTTAACTTGTCTATAGAAAAATATGTATGGTACAAGCATTTAAACCTTTTTTCCATAGAATTCATTTTCCAAGGGAGTGGGATGGTTTTTATTTTCTAGGCAATATTACCTAGAATTAAATTCTAGGTAATACAATCAAACACACCCTAATTGATAATATCACATCAATAAAAACAATTTAATGTGGCCAAATCACTCTTTTCTTCTACTGATATTGGAATCATGTTTTGTGATTTGAGCATTTGTGAAAGTTCCATTTCGTTTCCTTTTAGTAAGGATTTGTGCATGCATGTGCCCAAAAAAAATTAATTTAGATTTATGTCAAATTAAATATGAATCAATTAAGTTTTGGATTTAATAACAAAATGATACGTTCTAAATTCACATATTTAAATGTCATGAACTCTAATCTCATAAATCCATGATCTCATCCAAATTCATGTTATCATTAATGTGTAAGGCTCTCGTTTGTTTGACATCAAATAACATTTGATAAAAAAATTATTTACCTTTTGGTATTTGAATAACAAAATGAAGTAAAATATATATTGGCTATCACTTAAATGATTAATTTTCTTGACGTTTTATGACTGCTAAATGCCAAGAAAGCAAAGTTAAATGCTTAATATATAACCGAATTATTGGCAATCACAACATTCTGGCGGCCATCTAATCGATAAAAACAGTAAAGGTTTTGTTCAATCTTGGGTTACGCTCTTGATGTATCCTTCGACGATCAAATTGGTCACTAAATTTAAGGTTGAATAATACAATAATAATGTTGTCTGTAATACCTAGGAAATTGTGATTATTTGAAAATAAGTGTTTTATTAGAAAAATAAAATTTTGGAGAAGATTGGTATCTAAATAGCCAAAAAAATTGATCGAAGCAGCTGCAGGGAGTGCCCTAGAGCCTAGATATCTAAGGAAAATGATATGGCATTGATGAGCATTTCAAGGCATGATTTATGGTATCGAAAGAAATTGGATCAAGAATGATTTTTGGGTACAGCTAAAATACAACTATGATTTGGGCTGAAAAATCGAATTATTGTAAGAGACTTTCGAGAGATCAATGGAACCCTAAGGAGGTTCATATTTAGTATATAGAACAACTCTTCAGTAGTTTTAGGAAGAAACAGAAGGGTTTACGACCAAAATGAAGATTCAAGCCTAATTACAATTTTTTGAATTCACCCGAGAGAGGTCGAAATGATATTTTTTCAGAATCTTAGAGGATGAAATGAAGAGTTCAAAGCTTGAGGGACTCAATTGAAGTTATAGAAATTTTAAGGGCTTCATAGAAAGGCCAAAATGTAAAGAAGTCAAAATGAAGGGACAAAAGTGTATTTTCCAAAACTTGGAAGCTGCCATGGCAGACCAAGCTTCTTGCCATCCTTCGCATCACCGAATTCGGTGGAGGAAGACTCGAGGGAGTGGGCTGAGGGATCATGGGACAACACCTAGGCCAACAATAGACTTTAGTATCAACTGAAATGGCCTAATTTCAGCCAAAAGTGGCCGAAAAATCGGGCCACTGTAATCGACAAGCCATGAGCATTTGGAGGCTTTAGGTTGCCTATAAATAAAGGTTTTTGGAATGGCTGAATGAAGTGAAAAATTAAACTCTCAGATCTGAGAGTTTGGGCAAAAATTGAGAGCATCGGATAAGGGGCTTTTGTTGCCCATATCCTGAGCATCAATTCTGGAAATTTTGAGCCATTTTGGTTAAGAGTTGAGGGAGATCCGAAGCGCTGTCGAAAAAATGAGTTTCGCTGAAAAATAGCTTCGAGCAGTCTAAAAATGGCTTCGTTTGAGGGATTTTAAGCTATGATCTGGTAGAGGGCGAAAAGAGGAAGTCGTAGGTTCAAACAGGGAGCAAAATAGAGGTCAGACGAGGGAGAAATGGCCAAAAAACCAGAGCACGGTGCTGCTGCGACGAGCTGGAGGAACAAGACAACCGACGTGTGTGATACACGCACCAGCCTGAACCACGAGTGGGGTCGCATGGCCAGTCCTTGAATCAGCACATGAGGGCACATCCGGGGGAGAAAAATATTGAAAAAAATTGCTAAAATCCTAAAAAATCATTATCTAGGTGCTGGTGTAAAAAGTTTTGGATTTAGAGTTTTTGTCTTCTCGATTTTTGCCACGACCAGTCTCGTTTTGCGTACAAACGAAGCTTGAAGGTAAGTTCTAAAATTTTCCTTTGAAGTTCTTAGAATTTAATGAATTGTTGTGGAAAAAGATTGGAGAAAATGGTCTTGAAGGTATTTATTTAGATTTTTAGAAGGAAAATTGAGAGAAAATGAAAGAAAATATTAAAATATTGAGGTATTGAGATATTTTGTGAATGATATGATTTATAGGATTTTTGTGCTCAAGGAATAGTGATTTGTGCAACTTTTGAGCTTTGACACTAAAATCGATGTCGGACACGCAAATCGAGGCGATGCGCATTTTTTGAAGTATTTCGAACTTCATGCTAAAGGTGAGTGATTTTGTCTCAAGGACCTATATATGACATGTTTGCTTCATTATACATGATATTTATTGAAGTTATGATTATTTTGTCATATTATATGGAAAGTCATGATTTTTGCATTACACAATATTATTGGTATATTGATACTCGTGCATGAGATTGAGATGTCGCCCTGATAGTGTAATCGTAATTCTCCAAGGAAAAATGATGGAACAACGTTAGGATTATCTTGAAAGTAAATTGGGATTCTTCCTAGGGTTCTGTGCAACATCCCAAAAATTTGGAGACAAGTAAAAATAATTCATTTGGGTGTTTTAGGATATTTTAGAATATTTGAAGATTTTTGAGAAAATAATTCAATTGAAAGTATTTATGAAGATAATAAAATAAAATATAGTAAAAATAATAACAATAATAATAATAATAATAACAAAAGAGTTAATCAAATTAAAGTAGATTAAATTAATTAATTAATATATATATGTGTGTGTGTGCGCGCGCGCATGTGTGTGGCCTTGTCTTGGCCATTTCTTTTTGTGGCTTAAAAAGGAAGAAAGGAAAATGGGAGAAATTCATGAGATTTTGGGGGTTATTTAGTGTCCAAAATATTCAGGTAAGTGGGTAAAAATTAGTAAAAGTATTATATATTTAAATTATGTATTTTTCATGGCTAGATTATGTGGATTATGCCGTTAGATTTAATTAATTTGAGCCGTTATCTTGTTACTTCCTATAAAACGTTTTACTTCGCATCGAGAGCACAAAAGAAACAGGAATCTGTCGATTACAAGCAAGCTCCTAACCCTTCCTTCATGTTCATTATTTCCTGTAAAAGTCTTCGTGGTTTCTAGTATTTTATTCCCTTCCTCACTGTGACTCGGTTCCACGCATTAATAAAAATACTCCGCGTGGTAACCACCTTATGACTTATATTTTATTAATGAGTTCATTATTAATGGAATGAGCTAAGCAATGATGTCTTGGTGTCTTTCATTTCGACCGTCACGGAGCTTCATATCGCTCCGCTTCCCTTGGGAATGATGTCGTACTCATTGGGCTAAGTTCTAAGAGGAGTTAATTATGGTTTAATGAGAATTATATTAATAAATTTATTATTGAATGTGGAGATGGTTTCCTATGTATGAGAAGAGATGAGCATAAGAATGATAGAATGGAGTTTATGTTTTCATGGAGAAAGTTTGTAGTTTGTGAAATGATAAGCTTAAAGTGACTAAGTTCAGTGTTATATGTAAGTGTATCAAAGGGTATGGGGTACAAAGCCACTGACTGTCGATCGTAGGTCGTAGCAGTTGATGGCTGGATATATGAGCGCCAGTCATTGGCTGTTACGATAAGTGCTAGATGGGCCAGAAGAGCTAGTACTGCCAGATTCTTACCTTAGCTTGTGCAAATCATGATGTGTGTGCTGCATAGCACTTGGGTTGCATTCACTTGGGGACATGCTTTGTGTGTGTTGGGATGTGTGAACATCTACATGACCTGGTTGGTCTAAGAGCTAACATGGGTTCTTTAGGTGAGCCGGTGCATTTAGAGCATTTTGTATGTGTGTATTCCTATGTGGGCGTAGCATGGCCTGATGCTTGGCTTATGGGGGCCTTGTCATCACGTTTATGCTACAAAAGTCGTTGCATCTCCTAATTGTTGCACTGCATGGTGAGAATGTGTGGCTATAAGTGATGAGTATGGGTGGTAGGCGTGGCCACAGTAAGACCTTGGGGTGAGACCCACGACGGCGTGGTCCACAATAAGACTGGGGGTTAGAGTCCCACGACAACAACAAGACCGAGGGTTAGAGTCCCACAACAACGGCAGGATAAGACGATATGATGACAAGAGAGAACATGTTTGGATAGAGGTGATATGGTAGCCTATAAAAGGTTGCCAACAGGTTTGTATGCGAGACAAGGTGTGGTTGCATTGGCATGAATTACGTGGGTTGTTGGGAAGAGTCCTATACGTAACCAATTGCCTTTCTTTCTAGAGCTTGTTGAGTCTCGCAACTCACATTTGCTTTACATCATTCCAGGTAAGAGTATCCTGAGACCACAGGTGTGTACGACAAAGTTGGGTCCAGATAGTCGAGTCATGATAACAAGTGCAGAGCTCTCCCAAAACTAGATCCTGGGTGTCGTGTGTTTGGGTCAGAGGAATGCCTTTATATTTCCAGTCAAGTGTATGTTATGTAAGCCCAAGTGGGCCTAAATGGTGAATGGTTATGTAAAAATGATTATGAGTTGTTATATAATAAAGAGATTATGGTTTCAATAAGGGTGGTACATCATCGATAATCTCTTCCATCCGGACGAGGGGTTCCAGGATCCCTTCGTTTGGCTCTGGGACCCGATGCGCTATACGATGAGCCCAGTGATCAACCAATACCTGTTCTGAGAAATTGCCAGCCATCTGCCATCACAACTTCTGTTAGTACCCCTAACTGTCTTTGAGTTGGTACTTTCACCGGTTACGCTAAGTCTAAATTTTTCTTCTTAGGTATTATCCTAAGTTGAGCTCTGATACCAACTGTAACAGCCCATTACTTATTCAGGGCGTGTTATGCCTTAGGAAATTTGGTCATTTTTTTTTTAAACATTATGTTAAAATTCCCTAAGACCGTGTCTAGTGCCAGATGAAATATCTAGACTAGAAATAAATGTAAAGCGGAAGCTGAATCAAACCTGCTCATGAAAATACATAATTTAATAACTGTACATGGCATTGAATACAAATACATAAAGCGTTTGATTACAGAACAATATTCACAAATCTTAAACTAATCATATTACAACTTGGTACGTTTACTTGCATCTCGATGTTTGTGTCACTACACGTTACCCATATCTGAACCATCTCTGCAAGTCCCGGCTGGAACATTGAATGTTCCAGGGGCGAACCCATGTTAGATGATGAATCATCTAAGTAAGAATACCAATGCAATGTCATGAGTATATGCAATGTCTTTCCTCGTAGGTGTCAACTGCACCCCTCATGCTGCCTACCATTTTAGCGGCCACCTCTTTCGAAGCCGGGGTGTATGGGTGCACCCTTGGTAAGGCCAGCGGTGCCAGTTCGTACTCCTTACGGCCTCATATGCGTGTGATCAACAGTGTTATCGTGCATGTATGCATTTCATAGTCATGTAATTGATGCAATCTACGTGATGGTTCATATCATAGCATGTCAATATGATAAAACATTTACATTTACAATTGTATTAAATTTAGGCGGCATACTTACTGTTACTTTGTCTTGAACTACGTGCTAAGCTGCTATCCTTTTATCTCTGTGCTCGCTAGGACCCTTACAACATAGATTTATTTTTAGAATACCATTTGCTAGTTTTTCATAATTTCTTCCATTTTTCTTTTATTCCTAAGCTATATTTCTAATAATTATCTAGTCTTCATAAAATTTTACTTTCTTTTTACCAATACTCCTTAAATAATATTCTTAATATTCTGGAATTTTCCAGTAATAACCTTAAATTCCTAATTTCTCTTATTTCATAATAGCTAAATATGTAATTATTACATAATAATTACTTAATCTTTCAATTTACTAAATTTCTCTTTACTAATATTTCTTAAATAACAATTATAACATTCTAAAATATTCTTGAAATTTTTCAGAATCAAAATCCTATTTTTCTTTATTTCTCTAATAGAAAAATCTACTTAAATTACATAATAATTACCTAAAATTTCATTTTATTCCATTTATTTTCACTAACATTTCTTAAATACTACTTTTAACATTCTAAAATTTTCTTTCGAATTTTCAGAATTAAATTCCTATTTTTGCTTTATTTCTTTAATGAAAATATAAACTTAAATTACATAATAATCACCTAAAATTTCATTTTATTCAATTTTCTTTTCATTAATATCTTTTAAATAATGCTTCTAACATTCTAAAATTTTCTGGAATTTTTTTTGAATTAAACCCTATTTTTCTTTATTTTTCCATAATGGAAAAATCTACTTAAATAATTAATTAATTTACCATTTCCAGAAAATTATACATTAATAAATCATAAACATTATTTCAACTTAAAAATAAAATTTTCAAAATTTTCTTTTTTTTTTTTTTTTTTTCTTTTCTTTTCTTTTTATTTCTTTTCTGACGGGCGCGTGAGCTGCACGCGTCGTCTTCCTACTCGCGGGCGCGTGCAGCTCACGCGCCCGACTGGCTCGTCTTCCCCGGCGAGAACTTCGCCGCCGGCCGGCCATTCGACTTCCAAACTCAATTTTTTTCTCCTAAACTCTAGATCTCGATATTACGAACACATTGGTACAAAAATTTCAACAAAAAAAAAGACCGAACTTACCTTGAATCGGCCGAATAGACCTCGGCTCCGGCGAGTCGCGCGTCTTCCGGTGAAGCTTCGATTCGCCTTCTCCTTTGCTCCGTTGGCCTCCAAACTCTCCAGAAACGAAGCCCAAGACTCGAAGACCAAAACCTCACTCTTAAATCTCACAAAATCGCTCCCAATCGACTACTCTAAGCTTTAAAAATTTTGGATGGAATGGGCAACGCAAACTTGGCTATTTATAGCCAAAAGCTCTGCCGAAAACGTCTAATCAAAGCCCCTACATGGCCGGGAAGGCCTTACCTCCGGTCACTCGGCCATAAATGTCCCCCCTCCCCCATTAATTCCTCCTTTTGCAGGCGGCCATGCGCGCTGCTCTGCAAATCCAGATTTTTCGAATTTTTTTTTTATATACATACACGACATATATATATATATTTATATCATTTTATTTTTTCTTTTGCCTACTATAGCTTTATTTGTATTTTACAGATATATATATATACATATTTACATATTTACATAAAATGATTCCTTTAAATAATTTAATCACATTAATCTTACTATTTTTATTTACATATTTATACACATATATACTTAAGCTAATCACATAATTAATTTAAATCAAATAAACTTAATACCATATCAATTTAATGTGACTCAAGGTATTACATTCTCCCCTTCTTACAAAAATTTCGTCCTCGAAATTTGATCATCCTTCACTCATACTATCTACAGGGTCTTCAAACAGGTACGGAAAGTTGAGTTTCATGTTTTCTTCTCGTTCCCAAGTTATTTCTTCGCTTACGGGGTTTTTTCACAAAACTTGCACCAATGGTATTGACTTGTTCCTTAGGACTTGATCCTTGCGATCCAAAATACTAACTGGTTTTTCTATGTACGAAAGATTTTCTTGAATCTCGATAGCTTCAGCTGGCATTATTTGGGAAGAATCTGGCTCATGCTTTCGCAGTTGTGATACGTGAAACATGTCATGGAGGTTTGATAGAGCCAAGGGTAGAGCGAGTCAATAAGCGACTGGTCCAATTCTTTCCACTATGTCATATGGCCCTATATATCCAGGGCTTAACTTGCCCTTTTTCTTGTTGCTTCTAGTCACCATTCTTAGGGGAGATATCTTCAGGTATACTTTGTCGCCTACTTGAAACTCCAATTTCCTTCTCCTTGTATCTGCGTATGACTTTTGGCGACTTTGAGCTTCCTTAATTCTTTCTTGAATGATTTTTATCTTTTATGTCGTTTTCTGAACTATCTCAGGGCCCAAAATTTGTCGTTCGCCTACTTCAGTCCAGCATACTGGGGATCTACATTTTCGGCCATATAAGGCTTCATAGGGAGCCATTTCAATGCTGCTGTGGTAGCTGTTATTGTAAGCGAATTCTACTAATGGTAAATGCTCTTCCCAGCTACCTGAAAAATCAATCGCGCAAGCTCGCAGCATATCTTCTAGGGTTTGAATGGTCCTTTCTGATTAACCATCTGTCTAGGGATGATAGGCTGTGCTTAGCCTAAGCTGAGTACCCAAACTCTCTTACAAACTTCCCCAAAACCTAGAAGTGAATCTTGGGTCACGGTCTGATACAATGCTTACTGGCACTCCGTGTAATCTGACAATCTCATTCACATACTGCTGGGCTAATTTGCTGATTGGTTGACTTACCCTTATGGCCAAGAAATGAGCAGACTTAGATAGTCTATCAACTATCACTTAGATAACATCGTTTCCCTTAGGACTCCTTGGCAGTCCAGTCACGAAATCCATCGTAATGTGTTCCCATTTCCACTCTGGAACTTCCAATGGTTGCAAGCTCCCACCAGGCCTTTGGCGCTCGATCTTAATTCTCTGGCAGGTGTCACATTGACTGACGTACCTTGCCACGCTTTTCTTCATTCCTAGCCACCAATACACAGCCTTCAAGTCTTGGTACATCTTGGTGGCTCCGGGGTGAATCGAGTATCTGGATCGATGAGCTTCTTTCAAAATTGTTTGTCGCAATTCTCTCACACGAGGCACATAAATTCTTCCTTGAAACTGAAGGATGTTTTCTCTTACCTCAAATTCTGGTTTCTTTGCCTGTCCATACTCGTCAACCCATATTTTGATTCGAGAGTCTTCGGGGTAGGCTTGCCGTATCTGATCCATCAATTCTGGTTGGACCATGAGACTAGCTATATACGATGAGTTTCCTTGAGAGGTTACTCCTACCGTTATCAAGCTAAATGCTTCGACTAGCTTCCATTCTGCAACCATCATCTCAGCTACATAAGTGGTTTCTTTTCTGCTTAAGGCATCTGCCACCACATTAGCTTTACCGGGATGGTACTGAATAGTACAGTCATAATCTTTTAACAGCTCCATCCATCTCCGTTGCCTCATGTTTAGCTCTTTCTGTGAGAAGACGTATTGTAAGCTCTTATGATCAGTAAAAATTTCGAACTTCTCACCATACAAATAATGTCTCCAAATCTTTAGAGCAAATACTACTGCAGCCAATTCCAAATCATGAGTTGGGTAGTTTCTTTCATGGTTCTTTAGCTGACGAGATCCATAAGCAATGACTCTCCCGTGCTGCATCAGCACACACCCTAAACCGTTTCTCGAGGCGTCAGTGTAGACCATGAAACCTCCTGATCCGTTCGGCATAGTCAGGACTGGAGCAGTTGTCAGCTTAGCCTTAAGTTTCTGAAAACTTTCTTCGCATTGCTCGTTCCAGTCGAACTTTACCCCCTTCTGAGTTAACTTGGTAAGGGGTGTCGCAATCCTTGAAAATCCTTCCACAAATTTTCTATAGTACCCTGCTAGTCCCAAGAAACTCTTAACCTCAGTAACTGATTGGGGTTGCTTCCAATTTGTCACAGCTGCGATCTTGGCTGGGTCGACTAATAGTCCTTCGGCCGATATCACATGTCCCAAAAATGCCACCTGGTACAACCAAAATTCACATTTTGAGAACTTGGCATACAATTTATGTTCTCGCAATGTCTGCAATATTATCCTTAAATGTGATTCGTGTTCTTCTTCCGAGGGAGAGTATATCAGTATGTCGTCTATAAACACGATCACGAACTTGTCCAGGAATGGCCGAAAGACTCGATTCATAGTGTCCATAAAAGCTGTTGGAGCATTAGTTAGTCCGAACGACATCACTAAAAATTCATAATGCCCATATCGAGAACGGAATGCTGTCTTCGGCACGTCTTCGGCCTTGATCCTTAATTGATAGTATCCTGATCTTAGGTCAATTTTTGAGAAGACCTTGGCCCCTTGCAATTGATCGAATAGCTCCTCGATTCTGGGGAGTGGGTACTTGTTCTTGACCGTTATCTTGTTGAGCTGTCGATAATCGATACACATCCTCAGGCTCCCGTCCTTTTTCTTGACAAAAAGTACTGGTGCTCCCCATGGCGACATGCTTGGTCTGATGAATCCTTTGTCTAACAGTTCTTGAAGTTGGGCCTTTAACTCTCTCAATTCTGCAGGAGCCATTTTATACGGGGGTATCGATACCGGACCTGCTCCTAGTACGATTTCTATCGAGAACTCGATCTCTTGCTGGGGCAGTAATCCGGGCAATTCTTCGGGAAACACATCCCCGAATTCTTTAACGAGCCGCACTTCTTCGATTTTTAAGGGCTCCTTGCTTTTCTCTTGAACACGGGTCAAATATCCTTGTACCCTTTGACGTAATAGTCTCTCAGCCTTCAGAGCCGAGATCAATTTCTGTTCACCTACCTTTCTTTGTCCTCGAAACTTGACATTCAAGTTACCATTCTTGAGGTAGACTGTCTTAGCCTTACAGTCCAATGTGGCGTCGTACCTAGTTAAGAAGTCCATTCCTAGAATTACATCAAAATCCTGAAATTCCAGAAGAATTATATCCATTGAAAACTCAACCTCTCCTATTTGAATCTTTCTATCTCTGTACCCTGACGAAGTTTCTTGAGACTTCTCCATTGGGGTTGTGACAATCACTCGACAATTCAAATTTTTTGGTTTGTCTCCTACTACTTTAGCAAATGCATGCGAAATAAATGAATGACTTGCACCTGAATCTATTAATGCATGCATGGGGATACCAGATAGGAACATAGTACCTTCAATTACTGTTGGATCCTCGGCCACCTCCTGCCGCGTCAGATGAAACACTCTCCCTTGATGTGCTTTGGCATTCCCGGACGTCCCCTGGGGTTGACTTATCAGTCGCGGCTTGGGACAGTCCTTCGCGAAGTGGCCCGTCTACTGGCAGTTGAAACAAGTAATTCCTTTCTTTGGGCAGTTTTGGTTGAGATGCCCAATTTCCCCACAGTTGTAACAACCCTTTGTCCCAAACTGGCACGGCTTTCTGGGGTGCTGTTTTTGACATTTTGCGCATGGGGTGCCAGGTTTGAACTTCGGCTTCTGGGGTTCTAGCTTCTTGCTTGCCCTGTGGCTGCTTCCCTGCTGAATTTCTCCTTGGATAGCGTCGATCCGGCTCAGATTAGCCTCGGTGTTGTAGGCTTGTAGTACCGCTTCTGCATAAGTCTGGGTACTTGCACTACTCATCGCTCTCTGAAGCTTCAAATTTAGCCCTCCCAAAAATTTTTGAGCCTTTATCCTTTCGTCTCCCTCGTAAATCGGCATGTATCGGATCAAACGACTAAAAGCGTCCTCGTACTAGGCAACAGACATGTCCCCAGTCTGTCTCAGCTCCATGAATTCTCTTTCTTTCTTCATTCTTAAGTTCAGAAGGTAGTATTTCTCGTTAAAAAGTTCCTTAAATATTTCCCAAGTGACGTAAGGTGCCCTGGCTCGAGGGGTCATTGTTCTCTTGACTCCTCTCCACCATTTGTCTGCCTCTCCTTGCAACATAAAGGTGGCACAGTTAACTTTCTCTTCTTCGCTGCAGTGAAGGTGGTCCAGTAATTTTTCTGTTTGCTCGATCCAATATTCCACCTCACTAGGGTCGGCACCAATCTTTCCCTGAAAGGCGGGAGGGTTCTGCCGTCGATATAAGTCAAGCATGTTGGCTGTGTGGCTATCTCTGGAGTGGGTCTCGTGTATGAAACCCACTACATTTCCCAGAATTCGCTCCATCTGATCCAGTCTGCTACTCCCAGTATCTTGGCTGGAGTCGCCTTCTGGGTGTCTGCTGGTATTTCCCTCGGTGTTACCAGCTTGGGAGTTGGGCGTCCCAGGCCCAACTGCTAACCTTCTTTGAGTGTTCACCATCTGAAAAGAAATAGCACTAGAGATTAGCCAACAAGATCTTACCATCAGATTAGTTCTATATTATACACTCGACTACAAAACGTTACATGTACATGTTACATATTTACATAAATTATACATAACATTATACAAGTCATGCAAGTGGTAGAGTGTTTCTAAGATGGATCTACTTTGGTCCTAACGACCTCCAGATCCAAACATTCTCGTCATCTTCAGAGTCACATGGGGGTGCCTCAGGGTCATTCACTATTTTCTCGACCTCCTCCTCGTCCTCTGAGTCTGAGGCCTCAAAGTCATCCTCGGCCCAGAACACGGGTATGCCATCATCGTTATCTTCTTCCTCTTCTTTTTCTTCTTCTGCATTCACTGGATTTATTACTTCTTCTGGCTCGGCTGGGTCTTCCACGTCTTCCTCCTCTCCCTCTTCGAGTGGCTCTTCCATGTCTTCATCGAACTCGTCTGCTGGCACCGGCTCGTACATTTCTACCATTAACTCACGAACCCGAATACAGTAATGATGAAAATCCAGGAACTACTCGTTTTGATGTCGGACCCACTCTGCGAATTCCTGCAGCCCACCTTCTAATATACCGATCATCATATCTATCTGGAACTGAGTGAGATTGGGCCAAAGTCGATAGCTCGGGGGCACATCATCGATAATCTCTTCCATCCGGACGAGGTGTTCTAGGATCCCTTCGTTTGGCTCTGGGACCCGATGCGCTATACGATGAGCCCAGTGATCAACCAATACCTGTTCTGAGAAATTACCAGCCATCTGCCATCACAACTTCTGTTAGTACCACTAACTGTCTTTGAGTTGGTACTTTCACCGGTTACGCTAAGTCTAAATTTTCCTTCTTAGGTATTATCCTAAGTTGAGCTCTGATACCAACTGTAACAGCCCATTACTTATTCAGGGCGTGTTATGCCTTAAGAAATTTGGTCATTTTTTTTTAAACATTATGTTAAAATTCCCTAAGACCGTGTCTAGTGCCAGATGAAATATCTAGACTAGAAATAAATGTAAAGCGAAAGCTGAATCAAACCTGCTCATGAAAATACATAATTTAATAACTGTACATGGCATTAAACACAAATACATAAAGCGTTTGATTACAGAACAATATTCACAAATCTTAAACTAATCATATTACAACTTGGTACGTTTACTTGCATCTCGATGTTTGTGTCACTACACGTCACCCATCTCTGAACCATCTCTGCAAGTCCCGGCTGGAATGTTGAATGTTCCAGGGGCGAACACATGTTAGATGATGAATCATCTAAGTAAGAATACCAATGCAATGTCATGAGTATATGCAATGTCTTTCCTTGTAGGTGTCAACTGCACCCCTCATGCTGCCTACCATTTTAGCGGCCACCTCTTTCGAAGCCGGGGTGTATGGGTGCACCCTTGGTAAGGCCAGCGGTGCCAGTTCGTACTCCCTACGGCCTCATATGCGTGTGATCAACAGTGTTATCATGCATGTATACATTTCATAGTCATGTAATTGATGCAATCTACGTGATGGTTCATATCATAGCATGTCAATATGATAAAACATTTACATTTACAATTGTATTAAATTTAGGCGGCATACTTACTGTTACTTTGTCTTGAACTACGTGCTAAGCTGCTATCCTTTTATCTCTGTGCTCGCTAGGACCCCTACAACATAGATTTATTTTTAGAATACCATTTGCTAGTTTTTCATAATTTCTTCTATTTTTCTTTTATTCCTAAGTTATATTTCTAATAATTATCTAGTCTTCATAAAATTTTACTTTCTTTTTACCAATACTCCTTAAATAATATTCTTAATATTCTGGAATTTTCCTGTAATAACCTTAAATTCCTAATTTCCCTTATTTCATAATAGCTAAATATATAATTATTACATAATATTTCTATTTATTAAATTTCTCTTTACTAATATTTCTTAAATAACAATTATAACATTCTGAAATATTCTTGAAATTTTTCAGAATCAAAATCCTATTTTTCTTTATTTCTCTAATAGAAAAATCTACTTAAATTACATAATAATTACCTAAAATTTCATTTTATTCCATTTCGTTTCACTAACATTTCTTAAATACTACTTTTAACATTCTAAAATTTTCTTTGGAATTTTCAGAATTAAATTCCTATTTTTGCTTTATTTCTTTAATGAAAATATCAACTTAAATTACATAATAATCACCTAAAATTTCATTTTATTCAATTTTCTTTTCATTAATATCTTTTAAATAATGCTTCTAACATTCTAAAATTTTCTGGAATTTTTTTTGAATTAAACCCTATTTTTCTTTATTTTTCCATAATGGAAAAATCTACTTAAATAATTAATTAATTTACCATTTCCAGAAAATTATACATTAATAAATCATAAACATTATTTCAACTTAAAAAATAAAATTTTCAAAATTTTCTTTTATTTCTTTTATTTTCTTTTATTTTCTTTTTATTTCTTTTCTGACGGGCGTGTGAGCTGCACGCGCTGTCTTCCTACTCGCGGGCGCGTGCAGCTCACGCGCCCGACTGGCTCGTCTTTCCCGGCGAGAACTTCGCCGCCGGCCGGCCATTCGACTTTCAAACTCAATTTTTTTCTCCTAAACTCTAGATCTCGATATTACGAACACATTGGTACAAAAATTTCAACAAAAAAAAGACCGAACTTACCTTGAATCGGCCGAATAGACCTCGGCTCCGGCGAGTTGCGCGTTTTCCGGCAAAGCTTCGATTCGCCTTCTCCTTTGCTCCATTGGCCTCCAAACTCTCCAGAAACGAAGCCCAAGACTCGAAGACCAAAACCTCACTCTTAAATCTCACAAAATCGCTCTCAATCGACTGCTCTAAGCTTTAAAAATTTCGGATGGAATGGGCAACGCAAACTTGGCTATTTATAGCCAAAAGCTCCGCCGAAAACGTCTAATCAAAGCCCTTACGTGGCCGGGAAGGCCTTACCTCCGGTCACTCAGCCAGAAATGTCCCCCCTCCCCCATTAATTCCTCCTTTTGCAGGCGGCCATGAGCGCTGCTCTGCAAATCCGGATTTTCCGGATTTTTTTTTTATATACATACACGACATATATATATATATTTATATCATTTTATTTTTTCTTTTGCCTACTATAGCTTTATTTGTATTTTACAGATATATATATACATATTTACATATTTACATAAAATGATTCCTTTAAATAATTTAATCACATTAATCTTACTATTTTTATTTACATATTTATACACATATATACTTAAGCTAATCACATAATTAATTTAAATCAAATAAACTTAATACCATATCAATTTAATGTGACTCAAGGTATTACAATATGCGTGTGGTAAAGACTAAAGAGCACATGACGCTAAATTTTCAACGGAGCAATTCTGAATTAATGCTTAATATATTGGAGTGTTGTCATCAATTAATATTGGTTGCATGTAATATTACTACATTTCTTGACTTTCGGCCTTTTGATAAACTCTTTAAATTTTAAAATTTGATCCATTAATCCTTAAAATTATCCATCACAACTTATCGTGTTAAGAAAATTAAAAATAAATTTAAAATTAAAAAATAAAAATTAAATCGTAAAGATAAGGCAGTCTTAACTTTTTAAATTTTGGGCTTTCGACTCTTAATACTTTTTAATTTTTTTTCTTTTTTTTTTTGGTCAAACTAATCCCAAACCATTCTTGAAAAACCATGATATTCCATGTTTAAAACAGAAAGTCAATTAAACTAATTTAAATAGATATCATGAATAATTTTAACTTATTTTAGTTTAGAATTAAAGTCTTTTCTATGGATTCCCACGGAACATAACAAAATAATAGTTGTGCAAATAATAATACCATACAATGTTCATAAAGATTTCAAGTAGATATATTGAACATGCTTCTTTATTAGAAATATTCTCATCATGATCATCATGCTCACTTAGACTTTTCATGATCATATCCTTACATGAGTCAATGATATTTTCATCCACATGATTTAACATGATTCATTGTGTTTCAAGATTATGAGTTTAAATTTTAATTTCACTAATATATAGATGGTTTTAAATCATAAAATTTATAAGTTTAACTAATTAATAGAAGTTTTAAGTAAGAGACAAAAATGCTTACAAAAGATTTCTTTAAAAATAACTTTATTTAAATTTATGTGAGTCATTTCATTTGATCCAATAACTTATCCTACTTAGATCAAGGTCAGCAAGACCCACAATCCAACTTGGCATAAGTTACTTTAAAAAATGGTTAAATTCGAGTTGACTCACTAAAAAAAGAAAGCCAAGCAACGGACAATCTACTCATTTGACAAACACTTGTAGAGTGAAGTACTAAAAGAATTTTGTTTTTAGGACACAGGTTAAATAGTTGGATCATAAGAAGCTGAGATTCGTACTAATAGGTCATGGGTTCGATTTCTTATCTTACCTTGTGCAGGAAGGCAAAGTCTATCTGTAATTTATCTCTTCTTTCGAAATTAAGGGCACGAGCAATAGGAGACCGCACAAAGACAGTAATCTCAAGTACTGAAAGAATTTTTATGTGTATTATTGTAATTGACAGAGATAACATCGATTCTAAATTACAATATCATGATTAAAATCATGCTTGAATTGAAGTTCTGTCCTCCTCGGTTGAAATGAAATGGACCGCAACTATTTCCCTTCCCTCACGGCGTTCAAAGTTTTTGATTAGGTTTTGTTCAACCACGATGGGCACCATTACATATTTTTATTAATACATATTTTCAGTTTATATATAAATATAATTTCTGTATAAATATTTTTTAATTTAAGTTTTTATTTAAAATATTAAGGGACTAGGCATAGAGAAATAAAAGATATTTTAAAAGTTTGATGATCTCAATATAAAAATATAAATTAAGGAGATTTTTGTTATTTTTAATAAATTTTATATTATTTTTGTTTTTGCATTATCATATGAACATATATATTTTTAGAAAGTTTATTTTGAAAAAATTATTTAATTAAATTGAGGGTATGGGTGAATTCATACATATAATAGTTAATAGATTTGATTTTGTTATTTCAAATTGTTATTACATGAATACAACAATATAATTATTTGACTAGAAACGTTATTTTTAAGTCGATTGAATTTGCAAAAAAGAAACAATCAGAGAGCACGAGAAGGTTCTCGTACAAACAATCTGATATTTAAATCAGATACTGGAGATAATGAAAACTATATTGAAATTAGTATCAAACACATATTTTTTCAGGAATGAATGCTTCTTTATTTATAAAGGGATGTAGAGTAATCTTAATTAATCTAAAATTAAAATTATTGTAAATAACACTTATCTTGATTATTTCTAGTTTAACTGAAATTAGGATTGTTATGGATGACGTTTATCTTGCCCTTTCTTAGAGATGAAATTTCTTATGAATATAATGTTTATCCCATTATTCTAAAATTATTTTAGAATTAGAATTTTTTATAGATAATTGTTTATTTTTCCAAAGAAATTTTTGAATGTCGGGGTTATCTAGTTTCTGGATCCTTGGCATAGCCATGCATGGCTAAGACAGATGCATGGTGGCCAAGGGCAGAGCTACGCCCAGCCAAGGGTGGGCAATTGCCCATCTTTCTTTTTTAAAAAATGTTATTATATATATATAATTTAATTTTTTTTCTAAATATCGGACAATAGCACACCACCCCTCACCCAACCCAACCTCATTCTCTCTTTCTCTCTCACCTAAAATATAGAAAGAGATATCTATTTCATTTTGTCCACAATTCAATCAACATTTATCTTTATTGAAGTAGTCAAAACATCTATCTCTCTATTCAAGAATAATCAATACTCATTGTCAAAATAATGAAAGTAAATCAGTCAACATGAAATTGTTACATTTATTTTCTTACTTCAATTGCAAAACTGAATATATATATATATTATATTTATTTTAAATATATATTCTGCCCCCTATCTTTATTATACAAGGTAATAAATTTATTTTATTTTTTTATCCGAAACAACTTTTCGAAATTTCTGTACTCGTCCAGATGCTGTCGTGGGGTCCTAGCAGCCTCTTTGATTTTTCTCAGCGTGTTTCTCTCCAGCATGTCTCATGAATTTTTTGCAAATTTTGTGGCTAATTTTGCAGAGTGTCTATCTCCATGTCAGGTTGGGTTCGGTTATATAATCGAACCTAGTCCATCTCTCTCTTCTGTTTTCCTTCAATCATTATACTGTTCACCAGAGAGCTCTTCTGCCAGCTAAAAACCAAGAGCCCAATTCGTTTTTTCAGTCTTCTTTCTGTCTAAAAGCAGAGAGCAAATACCACTATCGTTTTTCTTCTTCTAGCTGCCATAGCCACTAACGCTACTGCTGCTCCGGCCAGAACTCCAGCATATGGTTCTCGATGCGATGCTTACAGGTTCTTGAGAAGAAGATTTATCCAAGGGTGTGTCTTTGCTTCTTATTTCAGCCATGAACAAGAACCTACTTCTTTTGCAGCAATCCACACGATTTTTTGTGTTAGAAATGCCTCCAATCTCCTGGTCGGCCTTTCAGTAAGTGATCGTTATGCAACTGCCATTACACTTTCATATGAAGTTTAAGTTAGGCTTCAAGATCCCATTTATGGTTGTGTATCCAAAATTTTTGCCCTCCAATAACAGGTATGATGAACAACTATAAATCATTTGTGTTCTCTTGTGCTTGTGTTCTTTGTTTATTTATCTTTTCAAGTATCTCTATATTTCTCATTTGATTCATATATTTAACCTTTCATTGAAAAAGATTTCATATTTTTCACTATTGTTTGCTCCATTGTTAAGACGATATTATCTTTATACGGTTGATATCTCATCATGCTATTTCAAGGTCTTGAGGTTTAACGAAGTTGTGGTTTTTTACAGACATCTCCTTTTTATCAAAAGAATTTTTATAAACCAATTCATCTTTTTGAGTTTTTGGACTTAATTTGCTAATTATGTGTGATTTTTAGGTTAACAATCTGCAAGTTTATCTAAACTTTTTGAAGGAGTTTGCAGACTCTTGTGCAAACCCTCAAAATGTTCAAAATTGGTTTCACCCAGAACTCAATCCGAACTTCACAAATAATTTTGGACACATCTTAGAAGAAAATATTTCGTTTTTTGGTTTCCAAAAAGCTAATTTTCATCATGATCCAAACCCAATTTGGGGTTCTAAAAACCCAGTTATCTCAGAAGAAAACGTCGATGAACTTGGATCCGTCGTGTTCAGTAATCATGATCAACACTGACTATTAGTGAAATCCAAAGGTATCGTGGGAGAATTAAATTTTTGTTTTTTAACTTTTTATATGATTTATTAAGCTACAATAACTAGGATTGGGTTGAAGACCTTTTTCAAGTTGTTAAGATGTAATAATGAAATTGAAAATAATTTATCAATATATTTTTTTAATATTATATTATTTTAATTTTTTTATGTTATTTCATTTTTGCCCACCTAACCTAAAATTTCGGGCTCCGCCCCTGATGGTGGGTGGGCCTTCGGGGCTGCTAGCTAGGAGGCTGCGAGGCACCCGTGGGAAAGGCTTTTGGGGGCCACGCTTGGCTAAGGCTGGGCATTGTGGCTGTCCGGGAAAGGAGTCTCTCGAAATGTCTGGAAAGCTTGGGCACTACGTGGCCCACTAAGGGCCTTGGGAGGGCAAAGAAGAGGTCCTAAATGGGGCAACCAACCCCTCTTTTATAGGGTCGCTCTCCACTTTCTCTCTCCTTTTTATTTTATTTTATATATTTATATTTTCCCTTGGTTCTAAAGAATGATATCTCGACAGACGAATGTTATGGGCATGCATTCTGAGGGTTATGGGCACTCATCTCGAGGACTTCTATAGAGGGACCTGTCTCAAAGGCTTTTTGAGGGAAAATGATCTGAAATTTCTTTTGAGAATTGGGAAATATTTGGAAAAATTCTAGGGCATCCCATAAGAGGTATGTCTCTAATACTGATTTTAATACAACTTTCATTATTTTTAGTATCTAACTTAACAATTAGAGTGTTTGTGCAGGATACGATCATGACTAAGGTTGGCATGACCTCCGTCCCAACTTGGCACAAATTACTTCAAAAAAGGTTTAAACTCGGTTCGACTCCATAGAAATGAGAGTCAAGCAACAGACAACCCACTCATTTGACAAACACTTGCAGAGTGAAGTAGTGAAAGAAGTTTCATGTGTTGTTTTAACTGAAGGAGATAACATTTATCTTAAAATTTAAATTTGTTAAAAATCTTAATACATGATAATTTATTGTTAAATTACAATATCACGATTAAAATTATGGTTGAATTGAAGTTTCGTCCTCTTCAGTTGAAATGAAATGGACTGCAACCACTGTTTTTCTTTTTTGTTTTTTTATAATTTTTCAAAATCTTTAATCACTTCACCGTGTCAAATGGTGTAATGGATCACTTGATTTGACATTTAATTTGTTGGCTGCCAGTTGCCAAATATCATAAAGCAACTTATGTAATGGTTTGCTGATATATAATAATCCACAACATTCCGATCATCTATTAAGTACACTGGGGTGGGATTTTCATCTTCATCTTTAAACTTGTCCATGGCTGCTAAATGTGCAGTACAAGCGTGCTCATCCCCGCACCCCTCCCCACCACACCACAAATATGACATCTTCTTGAGTTCTAGTGGTGTCGACACCCGTAAAAAATTTACTAGTCATTTGTTAGCAACTTTGTAACGAAATGGTTTTCAAACATTTAGAGACGACAAAAGACTAGACAGAGGAGAAGATATCGGGTCGGGATTACTTGAAGCAATTGAGGATTCAAGGATCTCTCTTGTTGTGTTCTCAAAAAGCTATCTTACATCAATGTGGTGTCTTAATGAACTGGAGAAAATTATGGAATGCAAGAAGAAATTGCAGCACATTGTTTTGCCTATTTTCTACGAGGTTGAGCCAATAGATCTACGGGTGCAGCAGAAGGGCAGCATTGCAAGAGCATTGGCTAGCCACAAAGAAATAGATTCCAAGATTCAGAATTGGATAGCTGCTCTAACTGAGGCTTCACACTTGGCTGGTTGGGTCAAAACAAATATAGGGGAAAGGTCTTTTTTTTTTTTTTTTTGTTCTATTGTCTCCATGCTTGTATTAATTGAAATATTTATAGATTTTTTTTTTAATTTTTTTAACTCATCTTGGACAATTTGGAAGATATAAATTGAAATGTTTATAGTTTTTTTTTAAATTTTTTTTTAACTTATCTTGGAGAAATTGGCAGGGATGAAGCAGATTTAATTGAGAATATTGTCACAGAGGTAGCAAACAAATTAAGTCCAATGCATCTAAATGTTGCAGACTATCCAGTCGGAATAATGTCTCGTTTACGAAAGCTTACTACACTACTACACCTTGAGTCATTAGATGATATTCGTATTGTTGCTATATGGGGAATTGGCGGCATAGGAAAAACAACAATTGCCAAAGCTGCTTATAATAGTTTTCATCGTTGGTTTGAAGGCAGTAGCTTTGTTGCATAGGTAAGAGAAAATTCCAAGCAGGGGAATGGTTTGTTTCATTTGCAACAATAGATATTATCTGATATCTTGAGGAATGGAAGTTGTAATATAGGAAACTCTCATGAAGGGATTGAACTCTTAAAAAGGAGAGCATTTTGCGGACGGAAAGTTATGCTTGTTTTAGACGATGTGGATCATATTCGACAGTTAAAAGCACTAGCTATCGATCCAAAGTTCTTTCATCGTGGGAGTAGAATCATTATAACTACTAGAAATATTTCTTCCCTAAACTCACTAAGATCAGTAGCTGAGGTATATACTCTTGAGAAATTGGATAAGTATGAATCACTTCAACTCTTTAGTTGGCATGCTTTTAAAGATCACCATCCCATGGAAAAATATATGGACCTTTCAAATGAAATAGTGGAGTATGCGAAAGGCATTCCATTAACTCTTGAAGTTTTGGGTTGCTTCTTGTTTGGAAAAACAAAATCTGAATGGAGAAGTGCAATGGAAAAAGTAAAGAAGATTCCTCATGAGGATGTTATAGGAAAGCTCAAGATAAGTTTTGATTCACTTAATAAAATGGAAAAGAATTTGTTCCTAGACATAGCATGTTTCTTTGCAGGGATGAGTGAAAACTTTACTATACAAGTGTTGCAAGCCTGTAACTTTTTTCCAGAAATTGGGATTCGATGCTTAGCTAATCATTGTCTCATAAAATTGAAGTTGGGATTTGAGTTTGGATATGTGTCTCAATTCAAGCATTTGATAGTAATGCATGATCTACTTAGAGACATGGGTAGAGAGATAGTTCGACAAGAGTCTTTAAATTTTTCAGGTAAACGTAGCAGATTGTGGGATCATAAAGTTGCTCTTGAAGTATTGAGATATGATGAAGTTAGATCCATATCCATTAACTTCTCATAGCATTTGATGCCCTTTCTACTTGGTGTTATCATTGATAAAAGCTAAAGGAAACAAGGAGAGCAAATGCTAAAAAGCAAGACTAAAACTACATAATTTTTTTTGCAAGTGTGTGTCTTTTGTCATTAACAACCGAATATTTGATGTTTAAGAATGTCAATTGAACGTGCTAGTTATTAATTTTGTTTTTTTTTCCACTAACGTAATGTTTTCTCCCATGTTATCTGTGCTTTGGATTTTATTGGTAGGGAACGGAAGCAGTCGAGGGCCTCATTCTATTATCTCCCGATAGAAATGGCATCAAAGTGAATGCAAAAGCATTTCAAAAAATGAACAGACTTAGGGTACTTCATCTCAGTCATATTCACCTTAATAGAGGTTATGACCATATATCTAGAAAGCTAGTATGGCTACGCTGGCACGGTTTCAATCTCAATTTTCTGCCTTCACAGTTATGTGGAAAATCTAGTTGCTCTTGACTTGAGTCATAGCATGATAAAACAAGTTTGGAAAGGAACAAAGGTAAAATCATTATTTCTTATTTCTATATTTCAAATACTCACTCTCTATCATGCAATAAGTCAATTATTCTCTCTTCTTTATCGTTAACAGATTCTGGTCAAATTAAAATTTCTTTATCTCTGTCATTGTTATTACCTAAGCGCAACACCTGACTTTTCTGGACTCTTTCATCTGGAAGAATTGTTTCTTGACAATTGCATACGATTGGTAGAGGTTGATGGCTCTATTAGATACCTCCAAAAACTTCTTGTTCTAGACCTCACAAGTTGTAAAAGGCTTAGAAAGCTTCCCTCAGGGCCTTGGATGTTCAATACCAAAATACTTAATCTGTCTGGATGCTCTAAACTAGAAGCTTTTGCTAAATTTCAAGGAGCAACGTCAAAATCTGGATACTCGTTGCTGTCATCTTGGGCATTGCGGACAAAGAGTGTGGATTCTATTGTTTTGTCACTGAACTCCGTACAAGGCTTAAGATGCTTAAAGCTATTGCGCATGGCAAACTGCAGCTTGTCAAATATACCCACTGAAATTGGGACACTGATCCAATTGGAATATTTGGATTTTGTAGGAAACAAGTTCTCCAGCCTACCAGACAACATCAGTAACCTTACTAATCTAGTGCACCTCAATTTGAATTACTGTGCAAGACTCCAATCCCTCCCAAAACTTTCAGCAAGTTTGCAATTTGTGGAAGTGCAGAATTGCCCATCTTTAGAAAGTATATCACTTGAATCAGACTGGCAACACACGGACATGTTGTTTTACAATTGTCCTCAATTAGATGAGAACTATTTTGCTAACGAGCTTGGAAGGAATTTGCTCCAGGGCTCGGTACTCTCTCTCTCTCTCTTTCTCTCTCTCAACACTTTGAGTGATTAATTTAGAACGCACTAATAATACCCTAATTTATGTGTAATTATTATAGGGATCAGGTACACTTAGTATTTCTATTTCAGGGGACAAGTTTATAGATTGGTTGCAGTATCAGAGTACAGGATCAAGCATGTCGTTTGTAGTGCCACGTCGTGTAAATCAAAGTTTAGTAGGGTGGATATTTTGTGCAGTCTACAAAGCTAAAGCAGATTTTTGGCGCATTTGTACCGAAATTCACAACAAAACCAAAGGCATTCGGATCAATCACGGACGAGAAGATAACATACCTGCCAAATCATTGGGAGGCGGCCCCTATAGAGATGGCACGGTGCTTGGCTATGATACTTCATTTTGTCGGGAACATACAGATCAGATGCAAGAAGGCGATGAAGTAGAGATTTCTTCTGTATCATCTAATGTATTGCTCACGAAGTGGGGGATTCATCCCATTTACCAGAATATTAAATATTAATTGTGTGAATATTCATACATGATGACAAGAGGCAAGAGCATGGATTGTGACCAGTCTAGTACTAGTAACGCTGTTCAACAATTGATCCAACACAATAGAATCATTAAGTAAATATGGGCCGTCTTTCATCAATGTTTGGCTGGGCAATAAACAACACGAATGGATGTTGTTTGATATTCTTATCTATGTCTTAGTGGCCAAGAAGGCCCTGTCTTCTCTTGATTGTTTTTTTAGATCTTAAGCTCTATTATAATAGGGTATTCTGTTTGCATTACAAATCATCACTATAGTAGAATTAGAATAGCTACTGAATCAAAAATAGAATACTATTCAAAGTTTCAATTAATATTTACAGAAAGAGATGATAAAGGATGAGGTGAGAAGCACAGATCAAGGTACGTAACTCTATTTAAATAATATGTATTGGTTTAAATAATATTATTTAAAATCCTCCTACCCAAATATATTCCTCTAAATTTAGTAATTTGAAATAACAATATTTTTAAATTATTATCTCAAAAAGGATTATAATTTCATGAATATATGTTGGTAACTTTTTTTTGTTTTTGAAAAAATTGCATGAATATTATTTTATGATACTAAATTATATGAAATTGACTATCATACAAACTATAATTAAAATTTAATAATTACTACAATAATCAATTCAAAATATTGACTTAATAGAAGAAAAGGAGAAAACTAAGAAAGAATTCCTCTTTTCAAGGTCAAGGTCAAAATTAATCACCTAAATGGTGTTTTCTTCGTGTTTCAATTTTATATTTTGAGTGCCTGTTTTGAAATTACTGAAAACGTATTTTTTTATCATTTTGCAAAATTGAAAACTGAAAAACGCATTCACCTTGGAATTTTGAGAAAAATTATCTTATAATATTTTATTCTATAAATTTGATTATTTATTAAATTAAAACAATTTAATACTAATATATTATTAAATAATACAACGAGGATTAATTCCCAAGCTTGTCTTACAACAACCCAAGAACACAAACTCCAAAACGGTAGCTGGTAGCACCAAATGGAAGAATGGAGTGAAAAGTATTGTCCCAAAAGCTTGAAAGGCAATGGGAATATTTTTTCCAAATAATTCAAAAATTAGAATTGGATCCATACAAAACACAGAATTACACTCAAGAGAACCACCTAACCACTCAAAAGAACCACTAATAAGAATCTCATCTATTATACCAACAATCACCAAATTAGAAACAAAAATACAGTATCACACCTATTTCCTCATGAGAACATATTCACAGATCCGAATTTAACCATCAAATTAGAAACAAAGTTACAAAAATACAGAATCAAACATAATACTCAAAGTAGTACAAAGGCTTTAACTTGAAGAGAAAGAGCTATAGGAGGAAGTGACTGACGGCGTAGGCGAATGACAACTCGTAGCGGTGAGGGCGAGGCGTGGCAAATCTGGGTTGCTAGTCATGGCAATGACGGCTCGTAGCGGTGATGGTCGTGGCAGGAGCGTCACCGGCCAACAAGGGAGAAAGAGAGAGAGAGAGAGGAAAAGACAGAAGACTCCGATCTGGAAAAGAAAAGGAAGAGCAAGACCACGGCTCATGGTGGAGATGGTCATGGCAAGTTTGCCGCCACCCAACAAGGAAAAGAGAGAGGACTTTGATCTGGGAGAGAGAGATGATGGTGAGCGGCGGTGATGGCCGTGGTAGGCACGTCGCCAACCAAGAAGGAAGAGTGAGAGGAAGCAAGAGAAAAGAGGTAGCAAGAGAGGACTTGTCGATCTGGAATAAAGAAGGGGAGAGAAGAGGTAGAGTGCACGTTTTGTGCGTTTTGAGTTTTTGTTGTTTTGAGTTTCCTTTACAAATATATATATATATATATTTAAAAATAACAAAAAAAAAACACGTTTTCATTATTTTGAAAAACTAAATACTGAAAATGAGTTGAAAACAACAAAAAAAAAAAAAAAAAACAAGCCCTGTCTCTAATCTCCTGTTAAGGAATGCAACCATATTCATATGCCACGCAGCACACGGCACAGGTAATAAAAAATTTCTTTTCTCAAGGTCAATTTTTTTTTTCAAGAATTTTGAAGGCCAATGTCAATCAAGTGTTCTTTAATAGGAAATTTAAATCAATTGGGTGCCATTTGTAACGACCCGTTGAGTGGGTCATGGATGTTAATTATATTTCGATATAGTGTGTGTTCATGCAAACTTTAATTGATAAATGCCTAAAATATTTTATATGGGGTCTAAGAGGCAGGTGGTGGGAAATAAAAATGTTTGTGGTCATTGCGTGCGAGTGAATTAATCTATATTTTATATAAAGTGGGCTTGTACCAAAGGTTTGAAGTCCAATGGAAGTGGTGAGTTTAAAATAATCCCATGGGCCTAATATGAATTAGGCTTTTAAATAGGCTTGGGCCATGTATAAAGAGGGGCTTTATTTAATGAGATGTATGTGTGTGTGTATATATATATATATTGTGGAAAATGAATGGATAAGGAAATTGGAAAAGAAATTGAAAATGCAAAATGTCCAAATAAGGCTTATATGTTGTTTGTGTGTGTGTGTGTGGGGGGGGGAAGTTGAGGGTAAAATGGGGAATTTGGGATGGGGGGTGGTTGGAGAATGGACATGCATCCCATTCTCCCCCATACCTATCTTTTCTCTTCTCTTCCTCTTCTATTCTTACTCTCTCTCTCTCTCTCTCTCGACAATTTCCTTCACATTTTTCTTCATTTTCTTCTTCCATTAATTGTGATAGAATCAAGCTCTTAAAGTAGGGAGATTTGGAGCTCTTGTAATGCTTCTTCTTCTCTTTGGATTTTTCATCAAAAAGACAAGAATCCGTTTTAATTTCTCCTATTTTTTTTAATGTAAGTTATATCCTTATGTGTAATCCAAGTTCATATTTTCCATACCTTCAATGGTGTTTTTGAGAGCTTGCGTTAGATGAGTCATTTTTCATGTTTTCCTAAAATTTGTGGGTCTCCTTCAATGACTTCATCGAGTATTGTATTTGGTCTCCATGGGGCTTGTTTTCCCCATCTTTTCTTTAAGAAATGGCAACTTGGGGGTTAGGGGTTTAGCCATGGGTGATCTTGGGTGATTTGTGTCTATTTCGTGCATTTTGGGTTACGTCGAGTCGACTTGTGGTGGGTTAAGTCGACTCAGCTGAGGCTAGTTCTTATGGTCGTTTTTTCCTGTTCTCAGCCAAATCGACTTGTCCAGGAGGTCAAGTCAACTTGGCCTAAGTCGACTTAGTTTCTAACAAGGCAACTTAAATTCTCCTTAAGTCGACTTTATGGAGCTCTTGACAACACTGCGCATGCTGCACTCTTTTGGCCATAACTTTTGATGTAGAAGTCCAAATTGAGATCCCTTTTTTTTTTTTTTTGTTATAACCCTAGCTCGATAAGTTTCAATTTGGTATATTATGGTAAAATTTTGGATAACATTTGAACCTGTTAGTATCTTGTCAACATGTCTCGGATATTGTAATGGGATGTTAAATTCTTGAATAAGCCTAGATGGATGTGAATGAAGTCATATGCATGATTATGATGTGATGTGGCCTATAATCCTAGTGGGTGAGTGTAGGCATGTTATTGTGAAGTTGTGAAGATGCTTGAATGTGTATGCATACGTGTGTATATATATATATATATATTGCATTATTGCACCTATTATTTTGTGTAATGCCCTATGTTCATATGAGGTTGCCACGTCATTTCAATGAGTTTAGAATACCGAAAAGTTAATTTTATAGCAATTTCAAGTACCGAATCAACTGTAGAGAATGCCTCGGAGTGAAATTGTCTAAGGAAAATTATATAGTCTCGACGAGCGTATCGAGATAGGATTTATGGTATCGAAAGAAATCGAATTCGGAACAGTTTTCGGTACAGCAAAAATACAGCTATCGTTTAGGCTGTAAAACCGAATCATTGTAAGAGACTCCCAAAAAATCAACGGAACTCTAGGGGGCTCCGGTTTTGCATAACGAACAACCCTTTAGTGGTTTCAGGATGAAACGACAACCTGGTAAGGACACTAGGGCGAAATCGTCCTTTTAGCTAGGTTTCAAGTTATTAATTTTGTATTTCTGGAATTGAAATATAAATTTAATCGATGTTGAGGGCATGGTTGTAAATAAGAAAATTAACCAAGTAATATTAGATGAATTATGGGAATTAAAAGTGTAATTTTTCTTTTGTGTTAGTGTATTATATAATAGTTATAAATATATATATAGGCGTTGTGCGCGTGTGTGCGTGGCCAGCTTCTGAGAAGCTTTAATGGCCGCGATTCTTGACTGCAAATGGAGAGATCATGCCAGCGAGAATTGAGGAAATGGCAGTGCGATCTGAGCAGTTGAATTTAAGGAAGGTAAGGCAGCAAGATGGAGCAATTAATGTGATGTACAATGGAGTAGCGGCCAAGGCAGTGAGCACTATAAATTCACAATGGCTCTGCCGATTTAGGAGCATCGAAGCAACGAGAGCTCGAGAGGGAAGGCGAGAGAGAGAGAGAGAGAGAGAGAGAGAGAGAGAGAGAACTTGAGAGCATTGGCGCAAGGAAAGAGAAGGTCGAATTCGGCCATGGCAGTGAGCTAAACCAGCCATGGCCGCGACCTGCAAAAACGCACAGAAGAAGTCGAGCTCCAGCAAGCTGGGCGGAGCTGGGCAGCAGCAAGGAGGCCGGAGGCGGCCTTGTCAGCGGCCGGCGAAGCTGGTGGCGGTGGGCGAACGCCGAAAGACGGCCAGAAATGGCAAAGCCGCGGCCATGGCAGCCATGGCCACGAGCTTGCCAACCAGACGCAAAGCAGGGGGGCTGGCCTCGGAGGAGGAAGGCGTGTAGGCGGTGGCTACGGGGTTCGGTGAGGCCGAGGCGATCGGAGGAAGGCCGAGCGGTGGCCAGCGGAGGGCCAAACGGCGACTGCCGCGAGCTGGTTACAGGTGGTCGCGCGGTGGCTGGGCGGGTGAGGGGAAGCCGCGCGCAGGAAGGAGAAGAAGATGGGAAGAAGAAGAAGAAGAAGAAGAAGAAGAAGAAGAAGAAGAAGAAGAAGAAGAAGAAGAAGAGAAGAAAGAAGGAAAAGAAGGAAGAAGAAGAAGTTGCAGGGGTGCGCGGGAAGCAGGGGAGAGAAGGAGGAAGAAGAAGAGAGGAAGGAGAAAGAAAAAGGAAAAAAAAAAGAAAAGAAAGAAAAGAAAGAAAAAAGAAGAAAAAAAATGGAGGAAATGATGGAAAAATTTCTATAAAAATCCTAAAAATCGGAAATTATGTTTTGGTGATATCCTGGAGATTTTGGTGAGAAAAAAACGGCCCAGGCACGCTTTTCGGGAATATTGCACGCAAATCGAGGAAATCGGAGATGCTAAGTCAAGGTGAGTAAAATTCTCTAGAAAATTTCAGAAATTCTAAAATATTATTTTATGAATTTTCGTGGTGAAATATTTGAGAAAATAATTTGGAATTATTGAGGAAAAATAGGAAGAAATAGAGGAAAAATTAAAGAAAATGCCAGAAATTGTGGAAAAATAGGATTTAATATTTATTCAAATACTTATGGTGATTAGGATGCTTTGAGGTCAAAGTTGAGGTGTCTGGTGCAAATTTTGAGATTGGCACGCAAATCGAGGCAAGGCACGGATTTCGAGATAGCCTGATAAGCTCTAGAAGGTAAGTGGTACTTCCTCAAAAATGTTTTCATCATATTGACATGCCCTGATATGTATCTATCACGTAGAATGCATACATGATTATGAAATGCATGATTACACGTTGATATCATTAATCACACGCATATGAGGCCGTAGGGAGTACGAACTGGCACCGCTGCCTTACCAAGGGTGCACCCATACACCCCGGCTTCGAAAAAGGTGGCCGCTAAAATGGTAGGTAGCATGAGGGGTGCAGTTGACACCTACGAGGAAAGACATTGCATACACTCATGACATAGCTTTACGTACCCTTACTTAGATGGTTCATCATCTAACTTGGGTTCGCCCCTGGAACATTCAATGTTCCAGTCGGGACTTGCAGAGATGATTTCGAGATTGATGATGTGTGGTGACGCGAGACGTCAAGAAGCGAGTAATTGTACCATGTTATGTTGTAATATGAGTAGTTTAAGAATTATGTACATTGTATTTATCGACAGACGTTTATGAATTAACTTTGTGATGAATGTCATATCCAGTTAATATTATATGCATTACCATGAGCAGGTTCGATTCAGCTTCCGCTTTGTAAATTGTATTTATCTCTAGTGTTTAAATTAAACACTAGATAGGCCTTAGGGAATTTCGGGTGTATCGTAATTTAGAAAAAAATATATATATATAAGACCCAATTTTCCTAAGGCATAACACGCCCTGAAGAAATGGGCTGTTACATTTTTCCTGAAAGAAAGTAAGTGGATATCCCCAAGGCATGCCATATAAAAAAAAAAGGGCGGTTAGTCTGCAAAGAAAGAAATGTTGAAAAAATGGGTGGTGTGTCTACAAAGAAAGAAGAAAGAAATGGGGATATTCCACAAAGGTGGTGTGTCTGCATTTTTGTATGTGTGTATTATATATTTTTGTACTAAGCTATGTTGATAAAAGGGCATTATGTCTAAGTGTGTGAATGTTATCTTCCATGGTGAAGTGTGTGATTTGATGTAAGAAAAGAAAATACGATATATATATATATTGAAGCATGGTTTAATGAAGAAGGCATCATTTTAATGGTCTCTATATATGTGGGTAGTGGTTCTTTTCTTGACTCTTATATTATGCATGCCTTCATATATTGACATTTTCACTATTCCTCTTTGTTTGTTATGTGCTTGCTAAGCCTTGTGGCTCACTTGTTTACTTTTGTCAATCCAGGTAAGGGCAAATCTATAGTAGAAGAGGAGTCTAGTGGGGCTAGAAGTTGATTTTAGACGTGTACAAAGATCTCCCCCGACCTGAAGATTTTAGGATTTGTGTGGAGGGTCAGTGTCGAAGGTTATTTCTTTTTGTACCTTATTGGTGTCTTTTGTTTATTTTGAGAAGTGTATGACTTTTAAAACCTTAAGAAATGATGTAAGAATGATTATCGCTCATATTAGAAATGAGCTCATTTACTATATGAAGTTTTTGTTATGTTTGTTTCTGTATTCCATTTGGAAGGACCTTATTTTGAATGTTCCTATGCTAGTAGGCATATTCGGAAGTGGGTCTTGACACCATTGCCATGGAGCGCACATCCTATTTTTCATTTTAATTAAAAGTTTCTTTGACCGTTGATTTATTTGATAACTTTTAGTCTTACTTGTTAAATCAAGTTGACGAGGAGAATATATAAAGATTATTATTTAAATATTTATAATTTAAATTTGTAAATCACTTAGATTCATAATACATTTTTTTTATAAAGAATTAGATGCGACATAGAATCGTCCTATAAGAAAAACACTAAAATAAACTCAAACAAAAAAATCCAAAGAACCAACCTGCAAGACCAAGAACACCAACCAAGATAAATCCTACAAAACTGAGACAAAAAAAGCAACCTAAACTACCTTAAACCATACTAAAAACAGGCACAATTGCCCCCACGGACGGACGTGGTGCAGCAGTAAAGTATTAAGAGATTAAAGTGAGTATCGGAGTTTTGAATCCTTATGAAGATAGGATTTTGGTGTGCCTTGTCAAGTCTTTGATAACTGTACAGGGAAGGGCAGGTCCTTAATCTCTGTCTTCACAAAAACAAACTTTCTGATTTAACTAAGGGTGTGTTTGATTGCACATATTTTCCATAGAAAATATAAAATTATTACATATTTTCTATGGAAAACAATCAAACACTCTTAACTTGTCTATAGAAAAATATGTATGGTACAAGCACTTAAACATTTTTTCCATGGAATTCATTTTCTAAGAGAGTGGGGTGGTTTTTATTTTCAAGGCAATATTATCTAGAATTAAATTTTAGGTAATACAATCAAACACACCCTAATTGATAATATCACATCAATAAAAACAATTTAATGTGGCCAAATCACTATTTTCTTCTACTGATATTGGAATCATGTTTTGTGATTTGAGCATTTGTGAAAGTTCCATTTCGTTTCCTTTTAGTAAGGATTTGTTCATGCATATGCCCCAAAAAAAATTAATTTAGATTTATGTCAAATTAAATATGAATCAATTAAGTTTTGGATTTAATAACAAAATGATACGTTCTAAATTCACATATTTAAATGTCATGAACTCTAATCTCATAAATCCATGATCTCATCCAAATTCATGTTATCATTAATGTGTAAGGCTCCCGTTTGTTTGACATCAAATAACATTTGATAAAAAAATTATTTACCTTTTGGTATTTGAATAACAAAATGAAGTAAAATATATATTGGCTATCACTTAAATGATTAGTTTTCTTGACGTTTTATGACTACTAAATGCCAAGAAAGCAAACTTAAATGCTTAATATATAACTGAATTGCTGGCAATCACAACATTCTGGCGACCATCTAATCGATAAAAACAGTGAAGGTTTTATTCAATCTTGGGTTACTCTCTTGGTGTATCCTTCGACGATCAAATTGGTCACTAAATTTAAGGTTGAATAATACAATAATAATGTTGTCTGTAATATCTAGGAAATTATGATTATTTGAAAATAAGTGTTTTATTAGAAAAATAAAATTTTGGAGAAGATTGGTATCTAAATAGACCAAAAAATTGATTGAAACAACTGCAGGGAGTGCCTAAAGCCTAGATATCTAAGCAAAATTATACGGCATTGATGAGCATTTCAAGGCATGATTTATGGTGTCGGAAGAAATTGGATCAAGAACGATTTTCGGTACAGCTAAAATACAACTATGATTTGGGCTGAAAAATTGAATTATTGTAAGAGACTTTCGAGAGATCAATGGAACCCTAAGGAGGTTCATATTTAGTATATAGAACAACTCTTCAGTAGTTTTAGGAAGAAACAGAAGGGTTTACGGCCAAAATGAAGATTCGGGCCTAATTACAATTTTTCGAATTCGCCCGAGGGAGGTCGAAATGACATTTTTTTGGAATCTTAGAGGATGAAATGAAGAGTTCAAAACTTTAGGGACTCAATGGAAGTTATAGAAATTTTAGGGGCTTTATAGAAAGGCCAAAATGTAAAGAAGTCAAAATGAAGGACAAAAATGTATTTTCCAAAACTTGGAAGCTGCCATGGCAGACCAAGCTTCTTACCACCCTTCGCATCACCGAATTCGATGGAGGAAGACTCGAGGGAGTGGGCTGAGGGATCATGGGACAACACCTAGGCCGACAATAGACTTTAGCATCGACTGAAATGGCCAAATTTCAGCCAAAAGTGGCCGAAAAATCAAGTCACTATAATCGACAAGCCATGAGCATTTGGAGGCTTGAGGTTGCCTATAAATAAAGGTTTTTGGAATGGCTGAATGAAGTGAAAAATTAAACTCTCAGATCTGAGAGTTTGGGCAAAAATTGAGAACATCGGATAAGGGGCTTTTGTTGCCCATATCCCGAGCATCAATTCTGAAAATTTTGAGCCATTTTGGTTAAGAGTTGAGGGAGATCCGAAGCCCCATCGGAAAAATGAGTTTTGCTGAAAAATAGCTTCGAGCAATCTGAAAATGGCTTCGTTTGAGCGATTTTAAGCTATGATCTAGTAGAGGGCGAAAAGAGGAAGTCGTAGGTTCAAACGGGGAGCAAAATAGAGGTCAGACGAGGGAGAAATGGCCAAAAGACCAGAGCAGGGTGCTGCTGCGACGAGTTGGAGGAACAAGACAACCGACGTGTGTGATACACGCACCAGCCTGAACCACGAGTGGGGTCGCATGGTCAGTCCTTGAATCAGCACATGAGGACACATCCGGGGGAGAAAAATATTGAAAAAAATTGCTAAAATCCTAAAAAATCAGGTGCTGGTGTAAAAAGTTTTGGATTTGGAGTTTTTGTCTTCTCGATTTCTACCACGACCAGTCTCGTTTTGCGTGCAAACGAAGCTTGAAGGTAAGTTCTAAAATTTTCCTTTAAAGTTCTTAGAATTTAATGAATTGTTGTGGAAAAAGATCGGAGAAAATGGTCTTGAAGGTATTTATTTAGATTTTTAGAAGGAAAATTGGGAGAAAATGAAAAAAATATTAAAATATTGAGGTGTTGAGATATTTTGTGAATGATATGATTTATAGGATTTTTGTGCTCAAGGAATAGTGATTTGTGCAACTTTTGAGCTTTGACACTAAAATTAATGTCAGACACGCAAATCGAGGCGATGCACGTTTTTCGAAGTATTTCGAACTTCGTGCTAAAGGTGAGTGATTTTGTCTCAAGAACCTATATATGACATGTTTGCTTCATTATACATGATATTTATTGAAGTTATGATTATTTTGTCATATTATATGGAAAGTCATGATTTTTGCATGATACGATATTATTGGTATAGTGATACTCGTGCATGAGATTGGGATGTTGCCCTTATAGTGTAGCCGTAATTCTCCAAGGAAAAATGATGGAACAATGTTAGGATTATCTTGAAAGTAAATTGGGATTCTTCCTAGGGTTCTGCGCAACATCCCAAAAATTTGGAGACAAGTAAAAATAATTCATTTGGGTGTTTTAGGATATTTTATAATATTTGGAGATTTTTGAGAAAATAATTCAATTGAAAGTATTTATGAAGATAATAAAATAAAATATAGTAAAAATAATAACAATAATAATAATAATAATAATAATAATAATAATAATAATAATAAAAGAGTTAATCAAATTAAAGTAGATTAAATTAATTACTTAATATATATGTGTGTGTGTGTGTGCGCGCGCGCATGTGTGTGGCCTTGTCTTGGCCATTTCTTTTTGTGGCTTAAAAAGGAAGAAAGGAAAATGGGATAAATTCATGAGATTTTGGGGGTTATTTAGTGTCCAAAATATTCAGGTAAGTGGGTAAAAATTGGTAAAAGTATTATATATTTAAATTATGTATTTTTCATGGCTAGATTATGTGGATTATGCCGTTAGATTTAATTAATTTGAGCCGTTATCTTGTTACTTCCTATAGAACGTTTTACTTCGCATCGAGAGCACAAAAGAAACAGGAATCTGTCGGTTACAGGCAAGCTCCTAACCCTTCCCTCATGTTCATTATTTCCTGTAAAAGACTCCGTGGTTTCTAGTATTTTATTCCCTTCCTCACTATGACTTGGTTCCACGCATTAATAAAAATACTCCGCGTGGTAACCACCTTATGACTTATATTTTATTAATGAGTTCATTGTTAATAGAATGAGCTAAGCAATGATGTCTTGGTGTCTTTCATTTTGACCGTCACGGAGCTTCGTATCGCTCTGCTTCCCTTGGGAATGATGTCGTACCCGTTGGGCTAAGTTCTTAGAGGAGTTGATTATGGTTTAATGAGAATTATATTAATAAATTTATTATTGAATGTGGAGATGGTTTCCTATGTATGAGAAGAGATGAGCATAAGAATGATAGAATAAAGTTTATGTTTTCATGGAGAAAGTTTGTAGTTTGTGAAATGATAAGCTTAAAGTGACTAAGTTCAGTGTTATATGTAAGTGTATCAAAGGGTATGGGGTACAAAGCCACTAACTGTCGACTGTAGGTCGTAGCAGTTGATGGCTAGATGTATAGGCGCCAGTCATCGGCTGTTACGATAAGCGCTAGACGGGCCAGAAGAGCTAGTACTGCCAGATTCCCGCCTTGGCTTGTGCATATCATGATGTGTGTGCTGCATAGCACTTGGGTTGCATTCACTTGGGGACATGCTTTGTGTGTGTTGGGATGTGTGAACATCTGCATGACCCGGTTGGTCTAAGAGCTAACATGGGTTCTTTAGGTGAGATGGTGCATTTAGAGCATTTTGTATGTGTGTATTCCTATGTGGGCGTAGCATGGCCTGATGCTTGGCTTATGGGGGCTTGTCATCACGTTTATGCTACAAAAGTCGTTGCACCTCCTAATTGTTGCACTGTATGGTGAGAATGTGTGGCTATAGGTGATGAGTATGGGTGGTAGGCGTGGCCACAGTAAGACCTTGGGGTGAGACCCACGGCGGCGTGGTCCATGATAAGACCGGGGGTTAGAGTCCCACGACAACAACAAGACCGAGGGTTAGAGTCCCACAGCAATGGCAGGATAAGACGATATGATGACAAGAGATAGCATGTTTGGATAGAGGTGATATGGTAGCCTATAAAAGGTTGCCAACAAGTTTGTATGTGGGACTTGGGTGCCATTGTATGGCTTATGTGGGCCCCAAGGACCTTTTATGTGCAGTTGATTTTATGTTATATATTTAGAAGTAAGACACGTATGGATCATGACACGGTGTGGTTGCATTGGCATGAATTGCATGGGATGTTGGGAAGAGTCCTATCCATAATCAGTTGCCTTTCTTTCTAGAGCTTGCTGAGTCTCGCGACTCACATTTGCTTTACATCATTTCAAGTAAGAATATCCTGAGACCACAGGTGTGTACGACAGAGTTGGGTCCAAATAGTCGAGTCATGATAACAAGTGCAGAGCTCTCCCAAAACTAGATCCTGGGTGTCGTGTGTCTGGGTCAGATGAATGCCTTTATATTTCCAGTCAAGTGTATGTTATGTAAGCCCAAGTAGGCCTAAATGATGAATGGTTATGTAAAAATGATTATGAGTTGTTATATAATAAAGAGATTATGGTTTCAATAAGGGTGGTGTCTGAGTTTTTAATTTGTGTTATTGTTTTATATCACTCAAGTAATGACTCTCTCATGGATCCTTTATATTTCCGTTACATTCCGTGCCAGGCTAGTGGGTCAGGGAAGTTACAGTAAGGCATATGATTGCTCATGTTATTGCATCATGCATTCATGTATCATATTTCTAAACCCTTACTAGAAGATTTGTCTTTTAATTGGGTTATGCCCCTAGAACATTCAAATGTTCCAGTTAGGATTGCAGCTATGGCAAGGAAATGATTGAGATGTGACGGCACGTGATGACGTGGCCGATGGGTTCGACAAGTTGTTCTGGTATATGCATCTTCGTGAGGATTCAGGATATGCTTTTAATTATACTTAGAAGATTATACTATATTGAAGATCATGTGTAGTTGTTACGATTTAATGTATTTATGAGGAATCGTCAGATTATATCTAAGGTGGTCAGTTGTTATCTCTTGATGATAAGTTTTCATGTATTTAAGTACTTGATGAAATAATGGTACAGATTCTTATGTTATGATTAAGTGAATTCAGTTATGTACCATATTAGGTTTCGATTTTTAGCTTTCGCATTTATGATGGTTACCTATCTTAGCTTATTGATTCCTATTTTGGTATGCTGAGAAGGTAGAACGAGATTGTCGGGAAATAATTTATAATATATATATATATTCCCGAAATTCATAAGTTATTTAACGCTAGGAAAAAATGGGGCGTTACATTGTCCCAGTCGTATGATGCAGTTTTGTCCCGTCGCATATGGTGTCGTCCTGAGGTTAAGCTTGGAGAAGGGTCTTTGTGAGAAACCCCTTAGAGGAATGGTCCCCCAAAAGAAGAAGGGCCTGTCAAATGCGAGGCACGTTGTGTGAGAGAACATGGGGTAAGGTTATCCGGGAGAATGGTCTCCCATATTCTTCCTCGGGAGCTTGGCTTGATTAAAACGACTACAACGTGAGAGATATCTCTAGAAAACTGGCTCGGGACCTTTCGAGATCAAGGACTACTTCTCTCGAGGAATGTGCCTTTTTTGGGAGAACATCCCCTGGAAGATATGCTAAAATAAGATTCGACGACTAATTGATCTTTATCTCATAAAATATGAGTTGAAATCTGAGTTTGGATATGTGTCTTGATACAAGAATCTGATAGTAATGCATGGTATACGCTTAGGAATATAAGTAGAGAGATACCCAAATAGGAATCAACTAAGAATTTAGGTAGACACAATGATTTATGCATCATAAAAATTCCCTTAAAAGTATTGAAATATGATAAGGTAATATCCACATTTGTCAACTTTTGTTGGTGTTTTGGTTGATAAAAGTTAGAGAAAGCAAGGAAAGAAATTAAAGCAAAGTGAGACTAAAAAGTTACGTATCTTTTTTTGACAAGAGAGTAGTGTTTATGGATATAACAAAACATTTTATGTCTATTTGTTGCCATGCACATGCACATTCTTAATTCTATTTTCCCAACAAACATATAATCCTTGCTGATTTTTTATTATGTATTCACTTTAGTACAGGTTATGAACATTTTTCCAAAAAACTAATATGATTACATTGGTATGGCTTTAGTCTCCATTTTATTCCAAGATAGTTACATTGGAGAATTTGGTTGCCCTTCACCAAGAGTCCACACAACATAAAACAAGTTTGGGAGGAAACTAAGGTGAAACCATTTACTTATTTCTGTCTTTCAAATACTCACCTTGTATCTTGTGAAAGCTAAAAATTTAATTTTCTCCTCTTTTATTTCAACAAAATTAACTTTTAACTATTGTTAGTGCTTCACATAAACAAATTAAATGATGAATTGATTGTTACACAAGCTATTGAAATTGCTTATTTGATTGCCATTGATGTATTGGAACATAGGAAAGAACTCAATCAATTGAAGTCCTCTCAAAAGATTGGGGAGCAAACCCTAACTCAAGAAGGGAGGGATGCAAAAAGCAAAGAGAGACATCAAAGCTCACTCAACAAAGCTAAAAGAATCTTCACACTAAAGACTAAGTAAGAGCACCAAAATAAAACTACTGTATTGGCATTATGACCATGAATGATAAAGTTCTTAGCAACAGATCGACAGAGGCATTCCCTTTTATAGAGTAAACTCAAAAGACAAAGTGATGGTGGAACCAATAATTTAAACTCTTCGATGAAAAAATCCCAGAAAAATCATGATCGTCAGATGAATGAGAAATGAAAATCCAATGTCTGGAAATCTATTGGACATAATGTTGAAAAGAAAAAATATAAGATGGAAAACCAAATATCTCAATCACACTCAAACACAAGGGATTTTTACATGAAAAACCCAAAAAAGGTAAAAACCATAGCCATCTGGATGATAGAGAAAAAATATCACTATGTATTAAAGTTTACAACTACAAAGCCTAATATTCTCTCTCTAAACCCAAGTCTCAATTACACTCAATTCCTAGCTCTCATTAATCTTTCACAAGTGATTTGTACACCTTGAATAACAAGCCAAACATTCTATTTATAGACTAGTTTCCTTGTTCGTTAAGACTAAAGTTTCCTTGCCTAGCAACAATTAACAACTAACTATGAAATAAGATTACAAACTAAACAAAAAAACTAATATTAGGAATAAAAAATAATTTCAAGACTAATTAGGATTTATCGCTAAAAATCCTAATAAACCACCACCTCAGCAAGAATTCCTAAAAACATCCACCCATTCTTCGATGACAATCATGACTATCTATTATCGATAATCACCATAATCTTTATCACCATACCCCACCATAAAAGGTACAACCACTTAAGCATATACCGCCTAAGATTTTCACGGCGCAATGTCGAAAATACCTTGTTGAAAAACTATGGTGCAAACCCCATGCTTGACTTCCTTGGGAGCTCTTCAGCCATCAACATCCTTTCCACCACACATCCTGCATCACCGCCAAGCCAATGCCCGTGTGCAAACTTTGTGGACCCGCTAGAAGTATCATATCCTCTTTCATGACAACTTTGGTGGTCTAGCGGCATGCCATGAGGATGTATCCATCTCTTTAGAGAACATCTTCATCTCTCACAATATTGAGAGACGGACTTCCAACGTCACAATCTTTGGAGCCATTTTCTAGACTTGCTCCACCAGATTTTTCAAAGCTTTTAGGAGTTGGTTTTCCTTTCAATACGTTGTGTAACCCGCATTGGATCAAGATATCGTTGACTTATATTTGCCACAAGCTAAAATTGATCTTCCCATCGAACTTTCCAAAATCAAACTTCATCACACTTGGCATATCCTTTGCGTACTAGGTGACCGATAACCAAAGCTCTGATACCACTTGTTGAAAAGAAAAAATATAAGATGGAAAAAAAAAAGATCTCAATCACATTCAAGTACAAGGGATTTTTCCAAGAAAAGCGCAAAAAAGGTAAAAACCATGGCTGTTAGGACGATAGAGAAAACATATCACTATGTATTAAAGTTTACAACTATAAAGGCCAATATTCTCACTCTAAACCAAAGTCCCAATTACACTCAAGTCCTATCTCCATTGGTCCTTCACAAGTGATTTGCACACCTTGAATAACAAGTTAAACATCCTATTTGTAGACTGGTTTCCTTGCCTAGCAACAATTAACAACTGACTATGAAATAGGATTACAAATTAAACAAAAAAACCAATAGTAGGAATAAGAAATAATTTTCAAGACTAATTAGGATTTCTCGCTGAAAATCCTAACACATAAAATGTTAACAAAAGCAAAAAGCCCCCCAAAAGACTTTCCCGAAAATGTCAGACTGTCGCATAATCTACTCTTCCCTCCGAGAAACTCAAATGAAAGAGTGAGAAGTAATTGATGTATCAAAGATCAAGCCCACTAAAGGCAAAGCCTAGACCCAAGAAGAAGAAGAGGCATACACCTCAAAACTTGGGAGACTGGAGATTGTATAGCTCCAAGAAGAAAAGAGGTAACCTTAAAACTCGAAAGACTAAATAGGTCTCCAACAAATTGTCGACAGTTCCAAAAAGAGAAAGAGGTAACCCCAAACCTCAAGAGACTATTAAGTCTTCGGGAGATTGTCAACAGTCTCAAAAAGAAGGCAAACAAGAACAGTTTTGGGAGACATGAAGGTCTCTTAGAGATCTCCATCTCTCGCAAGAAAGCATCAAGTAAAACGCAAACATGATAAAGTTCAACATCCAAAAATCCCTCTAAGAAATCCTTAAGGGATAGGCATTATCTATAAAAATCCTAATCTTAATTGATATCGAAATACTAAGAATGTTTATCATGAACTCTTAAATTCCTTTATAAATAGGTGAATATTCATTCTAAAAAAAATATGTCTTTACTATTGGTTTTAATACTACTTACAACCTTTTTGGCAAATTGAAACGCTTGAGTTAAGTATTAGAGTATTTGTGTAAAAATTAACCTTCACCCTCTAATTGTGTTCTTTCTTGCATGATTTAGAACAAGTTTATTAAAAAAAAATCAATTATAAATCTGTTATTGTGTTATAGTGACAACATGTATTATTGTTTACCTAATACAGAAACCTGTAGTGCTGTTGAATTATATAGATAGGTGTGTGTGTGTATGTATTAATAAACATATTTACAAAGATAATAAATATAAGGCCACTATTGATGGAAAATTGGCCCCATGGACTATGACCATATGAACATATGCGTGTGGTAAAGACTAAAGAGCACATGACGCTAAATTTTCAACGGAGCAATTCTGAATTAATGCTTAATATATTGGAGTGTTGTCATCAATTAATATTGGTTGCATGTAATATTACTACATTTCTTGACTTTCGGCCTTTTGATAAACTCTTTAAATTTTAAAATTTGATCCATTAATCCTTAAAATTATCCATCACAACTTATCGTGTTAAGAAAATTAAAAATAAATTTAAAATTAAAAATTAAAAATTAAATCATAAAGATAAGGCAGTCTTAACTTTTTAAATTTTGGGCTTTTGACTCTTAATACTTTTTAATTTTTTTTCTTTTTTTTTTTTGGTCAAACTAATCCCAAACCATTCTTGAAAAGCCATGATATTCCATGTTTAAAACAGAAAGTCAATTAAACTAAATTAAATAGATATCATGAATAATTTTAACTTATTTTAGTTTAGAATTAAAGTCTTTTCTATGGATTCCCACGGAACATAACAAAATAATAGTTGTGCAAATAATAATACCATACAATGCTTCTTTATTAGAAATATTCTCATCATGATCATCATGCTCACTTAGACTTTTCATGATCATATCCTTACATGAGTCAATGATATTTTCATCCACATGATTTAATATGATTCATTGTGTTTCAAGATTATGAGTTTAAATTTTAATTTCACTAATATATAGATGGTTTTAAATCATAAAATTTATAAGTTTAACTAACTAATAAAAATTTTAAGTAAGAGACAAAAATACTTACAAAAGATTTCTTAAAAAATAACTCTATTTAAATTTACGTGAGTCATTTCATTTGATCCAATAACTTAGCCTACTTAGATCAAGGTCAGCAAGACCCACAATCCAACTTGGCATAAGTTACTTCAAAAAATGGTTAAATTCGAGTCGACTCACTAAAAAAAGAAAGCCAAGCAATGGACAATCCACTCATTTGACAAACACTTGTAGAGCGAAGTACTAAAAGAATTTTGTTCTTAGGACACAGGTTAAATGATTAGATCATGATAAGCTAAGATTCATACCAATAGGTCGTGGGTTCGATTCCTTACCTTATCTTGTGCAGGAAGATAAAGTCTCTATCTGTAATTTATTTCTTCTGTCAAAATTAAGGGCATGAGTAATAGGAGACCGCGCAAGGACAGTAATCTCAAGTACTGAAAGAATTTTTATGTGTATTATTGTAATTGACGGAGATAACATCTATTCTAAAATTTAATTATTTTAAAAATCTTAGAGCATGATAACTTATTGTTAAATTACAATATCATGATTAAAATCATGGTTGAATTGAAGTTCTGTCCTCCTCGGTTGAAATGAAATGGACCGCAACCATTTCCCTTTCCTGACGGCGTTCAAAGCTTTTAATTAGGTTTTGTTCAACCACGATGGGCACCATTACATATTTTTATTTATACATATTTTCAGTTTATATATAAATATAATTTTTGTATAAATATTTTTTAATTTAAGTTTTTATTTAAAATATGAAGGGACAAGGCATAGAGAAATAAAAGATATTTTAAAAGTTTGATGATCTCAATATGAAAATATAAATTAAGGAGATTTTTGTTATTTTTAATAAATTTTATATTATATTTTATTTTTGCATTATCATATGAACAGATATATTTTTAGACAGTTTATTTTGAAAAATTATTTAATTAAATTGAGTGTATGGGTGAATTCATACGTATAATAGTTAATAGATTTAATTTTGTTATTTCAAATTGTTATTGCATGAATACAACAATATAATTATTTGACTAGAAACATTATTGTTAAGTCGTCTGAACCTACAAAAAAGAAATAATCAGAGAGCATGACGAGGTTTTCATATAAATAATCCGATACTTAAATTAGATATTGAAAATAATGAAAACTATAATGAAATTTGTATTAAACACATATTTTTTCAGGAATGAGTACTTCTTTATTTATAGAGGGATATAGAGTAATATTAATTAATCTAAAATTAGAATTATTGTAAATAACACTTATCTTGATTATTCCTAGTTTGACTGAAATTAGGATTATTATGAATGACGTTTATCTTACTCTTTCTTTGAGATGAAATTTATTATGAATATAATGTTTATTTCAATATTTTAAAATTATTTTAGAATTAAATTTTTTTATAAATAATTATTTATTTTTTAAAAAAATTTTTAGATGTCCGAATTATCTAGTCTCCAGACTAGGCCTCCGGGGCTGCTAGCTAGGAGGCTGTGAGGCACCCGTGGGCAAGGCTTCTAGGGGCCACGCTTGGCTAAGGCTGGGCGTTGTGGCTGTCCGGGAAAGGAGTCTCTCGAAATGTCTGGAAAGCTTGGGCACTGTGTGGCCCACTAAGGGCCTTGCGAGTAGACATGGCCAAAATTGAACCAGACCGGCGGTTCGAACCGGAACCGGACCGGTCGGAACCGGCCGAACCGGAATCGAAACCGGAACCGGACCGAACCGGCGAAATTCGGTCCGGTTCCGGTTCGAGGTTCCGCGGAACCGGAACTGCCGGTTCCGCGGAACCCGAACCGCCGGTTCCGTGGAACCGAAACCGGAACCGCCGGTTCCGCCCCCCCCTCGCGGTTCCACGGAACCGCCCCCCCTCCCCCCCAACGGTCCCCCCTCCCCCCCCGCAGTTCCACGGAACCGCCCCCCTCCCCCCCAACGGTCCAATTTTGGACCGTTGGTTGCTGCCAACGGGCAGCAGCCCAATTCCCTTTTTTTATTATTATTTTTTTTAATCCTATAATTCCTATCTATATATACCCCTCCCTCCCCCACTCATTTTTCACACTTTCTCTCTCTCTCTCTCTCTCTCTCAAGTCTCAAGCTATTATTCTCTCTATTTTGTCTCTCATTTAATATTTCAATTTCAATTTCTTCAATCTTCTCATTTTGTTATTTGTCAATTTATTCAATTATATTGTTAATTATTTATTACTTGTTACTATATTATATTATTACTAATATTTTCATTATATTTGTCAATTTTTTACTATATTATTTTATCATTATTATATTTTTTTATTATCATACTTTTTTCAAAAAAATGGCAAGTGAAGGTAGAAATTTTGAAAATGTTGAAAATGTTGAGTTTGAAACTCAAAATTTTCAAACACAAGAGAGTGCAACTCAACAAAATGGAGGTGGAAAAATTTCTACTTTTGATATTTTTAATATTCATTTCAAGAAAACACCAAAAGGAGATGGTAAATTTGATGTATCTTGTAATTATTGTAATCAGGTATACAAATTCAAGCAAGGAGGTGGATATGGTACTTTCGCCCGACATTTGCAAACAAAGCACCCGCTCAAGGTTGGATTGAGCCGCGATCAAACACAAATATCCGGGTTTGCTACCTCTTCAAACTCTCCTCAATTATTTCATTATAATGAAGCTAATTGTAGGTCTGGTTTAGCTGAAATGGTAGCAATTGATCATTTATCTTTTAGTTTTGGTGAAAAATTAGGTTTTACTCGATTTTGTCAAAACTTTGTTAATCCTAGTTTTAAATCAATTCCTAGAAATACTTTGAAAAGGAATTTGTTAAAATTGTTTAAAAACTCAAAAATTGAATTGATAACATATTTTCAAAACAATAATATTCATGTTTCTATTTGTAGTGATATTTGGAGTGATCATTGGCAAACTCATTCATATATGGGTATTACTTGTCATTGGGTTGATGAAAATTATATTTTACAAAAAAGAATTCTTGCGTATCGATGTTTTGATGAAAGTCATAATGCTGAAAATATTTGTAGATTAATTCAACAAAATTTACAAGAATATAGATTAGTTAATAGAATTTTTTCAATTTCTTTTGATAATGCATCGGCTAATACTACTTCTATTAATGAATTGAAAAGAATTTGCCAACCAAATTTTGGTGGAAGATTTTTTCATGTTAGATGTGCATGCCATGTTTTAAATTTATGTGTTCAAGATGGTATTAAGTCACTTAATTCTTATTTAGATCCAATTAGAAATGTTATTTCTTATATTTGGGTACACCCTCGAACTGCAAAAGCATGGGCACATTTTTGCACCTCCAATGGTCAAACCCCAAAACGTTTTTCAAAAGATGTTCCTACTCGTTGGAACTCAACTTTTAAATTACTTAATCAATCTTTTGAATATAAAGATTTATTGTGTTCTTTTGCAGCAAATTATATTCCACAATATCCTATTTTTCCAACTATGTGGAATGTTTGTAGTTCAATTTTGAATATTTTATGAATTTTTAATGATGCTACTCATACACTTAGTAGTGTTTATAAACCAACTTCACATCAATTTTTAATAGAAGCAATGAATGTGGCCGGTGTATTAATGGAAGGAATTAATGTTGAAGAAATTTGTCATGCTGTTTTAGAAATGAGAGAAAAATGGTTACGTTATTATCAATTTATTCCTGAAATTTTTCTTGTTACTATGGTATTTGATCCTAGGTGTAAATTTGATGGTTTAATTGAGTGTTTGTCTAACTATTATTCGTTGTTAGGATTAGAAAATAATGAAGAAATTGATGTGAATATTATAATTTCTAAGGTTAGAACTTTATGCAATCAATTATATGAAGCATATGTTATTGCTCCTAGTAGTGAAGAATCATTTCCATCCATGGCTTCGCATTCCTCTTCCTCCCAACCAATGAAATGGGGTCATAAATTTTTAGATCAAAGGAGGAAAAAACCTAGATCGAGCTCACATTCGGAGCTCGAAACTTATCTAACCACAGTTTTTGAGTTTGGTGATGATACAGGTTTAAATTTTGAAATTTTGGAGTGGTGGAAAAGGCACAATGAGACATTTCCAACTCTTGCAATTATTGCAAGTCAACTTCTTGCAGTTCCAGCTTCAACTGTAGCCGTTGAACAAACATTCAGTAGTGGAGGCAACATTTTGGACGAAAGAAGATCAAGATTGGCTCCAGAATCATTGGAAGCTCAAGTTTGCCTCGATGATTGGGAAAGAGCTAACATGCGACGTCAAGAAGAACTTATCCATTCATCATCATCTGACGAATGGGTTAATGATGGTTTAACAACGGCGACTTCCGACTCCAATGAAGATGCGTAGGATCCAAGTCCATTTTTTATTTTTTTTTCACATTTGTAAAAATTAATTACTTGTATTACATTTTTGTTGTAATTATTTTTTAATGAAATTAAGTCTAATTCTATTTTTTATTTTTTATTTTTCATATTTGTAAAAAATAATTACTTGTATTGTATTACATACTTGTTTAGTTGTTTTAATTATTTTTAATGAAATTATTACTTATATTTCTTCAATTTTTAGTAGTGTTTTTTATTAAAAATATGGTTGAGAATATCTATATTTACAATTACATTTAACAATTAAAAATCGAAACCAAACCGAACCGAACAATGGAACAAGGACCAAAATTGAATACAACAATATTTAAAAAAAATTAAAAAAATTCGGTTTGAACCGGAACCGGAACCGTTGACCGAATCGGCTCAAACCGTTGACCGAACCGGTCCAAACCGTTGACCGAACCGGCACGAACTGGAACCGGAACCGAACCGTCCCAAACCGCCCTTGGGCGGTTCGGTTCAGGTTCAAAGATTTCTTGAACCGGAACCGGCAGTTCATGAACCGGAATCGACGGTTCATGAACCGTGGCCATGTCTACTTGCGAGTAGACATGGCCAAAATTGAACCGAACCGGCGGTTCGAACCGAAACCGGACCGGCCCGAACCAGAACCGGAACCGGACCGAACCGGCGAAATTCGGTCCGGTTCCGGTTCGAGGTTCCGCGGAACCGGAACCGGCGGTTTTATGATATTAAGTCTAATTCTATTTTTTATTTTTTATTTTTCACATTTGTAAAAATTAATTACTTGTATTACATACTTTTTTAGTTATTTAAATTATTTTTAATGAAATAATTACTTATATTTCTTCAATTTTTAGTAGTGTTTTTTATTAAAAATATGGTTGAGAATATCTATATTTACAATTACATTTAACAATTAAAAATCGAAACCAAACCGAACCGAACAACGGAACAAGGACCAAAATTGAATACAACAATATTTAAAAAAAATTAAAAAAATTCGGTTTGAATCGGAACCGGAACCGTTGACCGAATCGGCTCAAACCGTTGACTGAACCGGTCCAAATCGTTGACCGAACCGGCACGAACCGAAACCGGAACCGAACCGTCCCAAACCGCCCTTGGGCGGTTCGGTTCAGGTTCAAAGATTTCTTGAACCGGAACCGGCGGTTCATGAACCGTGGCCATGTCTAGTTGCGAGGGCCAAGAAGAGGTCCTAAATGGGGCGACGAACCCCTATTTTATAGGGCTGCTCTCCACTTTCTCTCTCCTATTTATTTTATTATTTTATTTATATTTTTGATATATTTTGATATTTTGGATTTTTCCCTTGGTTCTGAAGAATGATATCTCGACGGACGAATGTCTGGCCACAGGCACGCTTCCTGAGGCTATGGGCATGCATCCTTTTTTCCTTTTTTCTCTATACATAGACAGTCAAGTCTTCAAAGTGTATTATTTTTTAATCTAAAGTATTTTTATTAGCTTCATTAGGTGTTTAGGATTTAAAAATTATGTATAATAGATACATTTCATTTAAAAAATAAAATATATTTATTTATGTTTATTCTATGTCTTTAAAATACAAAATAGAAAACCTATTGTTTTTTTTTTTTTTATAATTTCATCTTCAATCAAATAGTTGGGACCTAAAGGTGAAATCTCTCACCTTAAGGGTCTTCCGCAGTTTAATCCCATGATTTATGTAGGAGAAGTAAATCACGGAATCTAATAGTGAGAATCGAACATGGGACTTGTGATTGGCTATATAGCGGATAAAATTCAAGACTCTTGGGACCAACATATGTACAATCTCAAGATCTAAACTATGCCTGTGGGGGCAACTTCAATCAAATATTTTGTTAAAGTAAACTAGGGTTAGCAAGAAACAGAACAAGGAGAGTCAGGCCAAGGTATGCATGCGCCATTCTCAACCTCAAGTCCTTGTTCCCCGTCTCATACCATGGCCCGCCCCAGTGAGGTGCGGGGCAGGATCAAGGCGACCCTATATATTAATATATAAAAATACATATAATTATATGTATACATTATTTTTTTGACCCCGCGGTAGTATTTTTTTGCACCAGACGTGCAGGGACAAACATATGTATATGATCAATTTTCTTGACTTTTATGGCCTCTAAGTGACAATTAGAGAGCAACTTAAATGGGCAAAATAAATGTTTGGAATCACTTGATTTGACATTTAAGGTAGTGTTCTCTTTGTGTTTCATTTTTGAGTTTTAAGTTTTGAATTCATTTTGAGTTTTGAGTTTTGAGTTTTTGTTTTGAGATTTCTGAAAATGCATTCTCTTTGTCATTTTAAAAAATTATTTCTCAAAACTAAAAATTGAAAACGCGTTTACTTTGTAATTTTTGAAAAATTATTTTATGTTTTTTTTTCTTTTCTTTTTTATTTCTTTCCTTTTCTTCCCTTTCCTTTTTCCATTCTCTAGCGCTGCACCTTCTCCGGCCGGCGATTTTGTTGCCAGCGACCACCGATCAGAGCCTACCATTAGAAGCTCCAAGCCAAGGCAGTCAACATACCCAAAAACCAGCAAGATCCAACGAACAAATCTCCGTAGATCTAAGATCGATGGCGACGACTTTCAATAGAACTAGCAAGATCGACAGTGGCTGCTTTCAGCGGTGGCGAGCGAGGTCGATGGCGGCCTTAGCGGTGGCGGGCGAGGTCGATGGTGGCTTCAGCGGTGGCGGGCGAGGTTGATGGCCGATGCTTGCGAGAGAGAGAGCAGAGAGGAGAGCGGCAGCGACGTCGATGGCGAGGCGATCGACGGCCAATGCTTGCGAGAGGGAGAGCAAAGAGGAGAGTGGCAACGATGGAGATGGCGAGGCGGTCGATGGCTGATGCTTGCGAGAGAGAGAGCAGAAAGGAGCGTGGTAGTGATGGAGATGGCGAGGTCATTGATGCTTGCGAGAGAGAGAGAGCAAAGAGGAGAGAGAGCAGAGAGAACAGTTCTGTCGAGAATTTGGGGGGTTGGGGGGGGGTTTGAGCGTTTTTGAGTTTTCAGTGCATTTTCATTGAAAACGTCCAAAACAACAAAATGTTGTTTTTGGTTTTCTTTACAAATTTTTTAGTTGTTTTTGAAAACGCGTTTTTGAAAATAAAAAAGTAAACGCGTTTTCAGTGTTTTGAAAAATTAAAAACTCAAAATGGGCTGAAAACGCTAAAGAGAACAGGCCCTAATTTGTTGGCTGCCAGTTGGCAAATATCATAAAGCAACTTATGTAATGGTTTGCTGATATATAATCATCCACAACATTCCGATCATCTAATAAGAAGACTGGGGTGGGATTTTCATCTTCATCTTTAAACTTGTCCATGGCTGCTAAATGCACAGTACAAGTGTGCTCATCCCCGTGCCCCTCCCCACCACACCACAAATATGACATCTTCTTGAGTTTTAGTGGAGTCGACACTCGTAAAAAATTTACTAGTCATTTGTTAGCAGCTTTGGAACGAAATGATTTTCAAACGTTTAGAGACGACAAAAGGCTAGGAAGAGGAGAAGATATCGGGTTGAGATTACTTGAAGCAGTTGAGGATTCAAGGATCTTTCTTCTTGTGTTCTCAAAAGCTATCTTACATCAAGATGATGTCTTAATGAACTCAAGAAAATTATGGAATGCAAGAAGAAATTGTAGCACATTGTTTTGCCTATTTTCTACGAGGTTCAACCATTAGACCTACAGGTGCAAAAGGGCAGCATTGCAAAAGTATTGGTTAGCCACAAAGAAATAGATTCCAAGATTCAGAATTGGACAACTCCTCTAAAAAGAATATCCATTTTTTTTTCATGATTCTATGTAACACTTAGGTCTACAATTAGAATATCCATATTTTGTTTTTGCAGTTCGGCATAAAGTCTACATCAACAATTAGAGAAAATATTCATATTTTATTTTAGCAGTTCAACGTACCATTTATGTCTACAACTAGAAAGAATATCTATATTTTATTTTCTCGATTCGGTGTAATGCTTATGTCCGCAATTAGAAAGAATATCTATATTTTATTTTTATTATTTGATGTAACGCTTATGTTTGCAATCAAAGAAAATCATCATTTTTTTGGGTGGTTCGGCATTTTGCTTACGTCTGCAACTAAAAGATGTGCCAAGACTGACAACTGGTCTAGTAAACGGCATAATGGCTTTAAGGGATGCATTTGCCTTTTTCTTATGTTGCCGATGGATCTAGCGACTGCAATATAGGAAAGGAAAGTTCTTCGCCTCAAGTTATGTCCCTCATCTCTAGGGTAGTTAGTTCGTTCTTCCCCTAGGTTTTTGGGTGTGAATGAAACTTAAGTCTCCATTACCCAGATCTAAACCTAGATTGGTTTCTTTAGCAATTCATACGTGTTCCAGATTTATTCCTCAACTGGTCTTCTGCGGTTTTTCTTCGTCGTTGGTTTTTCTTACGACCACCGCCTTCGGTGCTTGCTCCCGTCATGGCCGTTGTAACATCCCGCATTAAGTGATAGAAAGGATCGGAAAAACTTACCCTGATGAGCCTATGCAAACTTCCCAGTGGTCACCCATCCTTAAGCTTCCCTAGCTCACTCGCGCTTAGCCCGAGAGTTCTTTACCTACATTAACCCCAAAAGGTATCCAGTTGGTGTTATTTTTTTCCTTACTTATCCTCGATATATGCTACTGTTCTTTAGGCTCTTGGAGTATTACATTCTCCCCCCCTCAAGCACATGATGAGAACATCATGCGACCATACAACTAGTCCCAAATCTTCTCCCATTTGGGGGGCTGCCATCCTAGAAGCCTGCTAGAAACAGCTCCTGTACAGGCCCTCGAGCCCCGGCGCCACTCCCATCTTTCATCGGATCGCCTTCACCAAGGGTCGGTTCTGATACCACCTGTAACATCCCGCATCGAGTGATAGGAAGGACCAGAACAACTTACCCTGATGGGCCTATGCGAATTTTCTAGGGGTCACCCATCCTTAAGCTTCTCTAGCTCAAGCATGCTTAACTCGGGAGTTCTTTACCTACATTCATCCTAAAGGGTATCCAGCTGGTCTTATTTCTTTCCTTACTTATGCTCAATATATACTACCATTCTTTGGGCTCTTGGGGTATTATAGCCACGCTCATTGTCGATCTTGCAACTATCACCTTCGGCCCTCTTGGCCTTTTGTCATCGTCAGATTTCTCACGATCATTATTCTTTAGCGTTGCTTTACTCTCCAGCATCGCTTCGATGATTAGTTTCTTGTAGCCACCATGGATTTTTAATACCCTAAAATAAAAGAAATTAATTCCGAAAGTCTTTTAGAAATTTTTTGGTTGAAAATATTGATAAGATTTTACAAGTAACTCTTGAGTAGTTTGAAGAACTAGAGTCGATATAAGAACTTAGTTAATAAGTGATCGAATCAACTATAGGGAATGCCCTGAAACTTAGATATTTAAGAAAAATGATATGAAATTGATGAGCATCGCAAGACTAAATTTATGATGATGAAAGCAATCAGAACAATAACAGTTTTCGGTACAGCTAAGATACAGTATAAAAAATTGAATGATCATAGGGGACTTCTGGAAAGTCAATGGAACCTTAAAGGGGGTTCAGGTTTTGCTTAAAAAAAAACCCTGAAGTGGTTCTAAAATGAAACAAAGGTCGTGTGAGGACGCAAAGATGAAACTGTACTTATCGAGTAAGTGGAAGTTATTAGTTTTTGATTTTGAATGTAGTAATGCAAATTAATTTAATGTTTGAGGGTGTAATTGTAATTAAAGAAATACCTAAACGAAATGAAGAAGAAATTTGGTGTTTAATGTGTAATGTTTCTTATCCATATATCATATTACATAATATATATATATATATACATGATGGCCAAGAGTGCTTCAGATTTCTTGGGCAAGAATGCTGCAGGAAGTATAATATATAGATATATATGTATGTGCGTAATGGCTAAGGCAGTGAGGTGGAGGAGAATTGCTATAAATTGGATGGAAGCAATTGGAAGAAAAGGGAAGAAGGGGGAGAGAGCAGCGGCAGCCATGGCAAAGCAGCAATGGGCGAAGGCGGAGGTGGCAGTGGCACACGGATGGCCGATGATAGGCCGGACCTCACGATGTCACGCGGATGGCTAGTGGTGGCACGCGGAGGTAGCCGACGATTAGTGTGGTAGTGGGTGAGAAGGAGAAGGTAGAAGAAAAGAAAAGGAAAAATAAGGAAAGGAAAAGAAGAAAAGGAAAAAATAGAGGGGAAAAATGAAAAAGGTGCGGAAAAATTTTGAAAAAAATAAGAAATTTAGTTTTATTAATTTCTTAAAAATTTGGCCAGAAAATTATCAGGGCACGCATTTCAAGGTTAGGGCACACATACCGAGAAAGTCTGAGAGGCTAAGTCAAGGTGAGTGGTTCGCCCAAAATTTTATATGTGGTATTATTTGCTTTAGAGATCATGAGATTACGTCGGTTTGCCAAGTTTAACTGTTTTATGTGCATCTTGTCATTTATATGCACAATCATTTTATATTGCCTCAGTAAATGAGAAATTTCATTGGGCATGATATTATTGACATGTTAATATTTGTGTTCTTCATGTTAAACATAATGGGATGGGAAGTTGCCTTGGTAGTGTACAATTGAGTTTGATGGATATCACAAGAGTCTCCCATGCCATAAAAATTGCCAAGATGATTGCCTAGGGTTTTGTGCCGGGGCTAGCATGTCGGTGAAAGCTATACTAGGGTATCTATTAATTCATATCCATGCATCATACATTCATGAACTCGGTTAAAGGAAGTCGTAATCGCAGCCTCATGAATAACACCTCGTACATGTATAGAAACCTGGAGTTCGGGGACTAATGATAAACACGCTCCTCCTAGCCACAAGGAAGGTAGACAAACTTTCTCCCTTGAGCCTCCATTTCCCCATCTTTCTCCTTTCCCTCTTTTCTCCAGGAGGTGACCCTTCCTCTCACCGAGCCCAAAGATGAGTCTGTAGAGAACTTAAACATGATCCGGGCTACCTTCTCATGTACCCAGTCATACGGACGAGTAGCACTCAAAGTAGAGATAGCCATCCACGGGTAGATTAACTGGTCAAGCGGAGTAATCGGACATTGAAATAAGAATCCCAAGATAGAGGACGAGTTCGTGAACCAAAGTAGAGGACGTACACACACGGTGCAACGCATACAAATAGGCATCACACGAAGCACCAAACAGGTGGCCAAACGACCAACGGAACCCCGCCTTATGTCTAGCAATGAGTACTTTGATGAACCTGCCCTACCTAGGGCGACGAACTCTTTTGTGCCTGTAGGCGGCGCCTCACGCCCTCGGATAAGCGCCTCGATTCCTAGAGCCCATGGAGCCCCGTGTAATCAAATAAGGCCGCCAAAACTAAAGCCAAAAGTCGAGGTGCCAAACCCTTCGAGGGAACGACAACTCGACCCCATCCCACAGACCAAAATTACGGTCACGACAAACTAGCCAGGACATCAAAACTGCAAGGACCAAGTAAGACACACACGAAGAGAAAGATAGGAACAAACCATTTCGATAAGGAAAGAAGTGTGATTTTTTATTAACCAAGAAACACTCAACAAAATTACAAGACAAATGCCAAAAATCTACGCTATTGTACAAAATCATGGCTCAACTTGACTTCCCTCGAGAAGGCCAAGACCCGAAAGATCTAGCTCCGGGAAAGCAGCTTGGACATCGAATAGGGCTGCTTCGTACCCTTCCCTTCTCGATTCCTCTGCTTCCGTCTTCACCTTTGCCATCTCGGACTGAGTAACAACCACCTCGTCCCTCCCTCTCATTCCCATCACCGTTACCTTAGATTTGGCTAATGCCACATCCGTCTCCAGATTTTTCAAATCCTTCTTGGCAACATCCAGTTGAAATTGAAGAACACTGACTACATTATCGGTCTCTTCTACTTGCTTCTTCACCCTGACAGTAGTTGTCTCCATGACCTTCTTAACCTCTCTGCTTATCGATTCCCAAGCCCGGGGTAACTCATCTTCAAGATTCACCTTCATCTCGAAAAGACGAGTCGCCACACCCACCTCGAGTGAGCGACAGTCCGCGGTAAGTTGGAGCACCTAGTGCTCGACCTGATGAAATGCGGCCGACGAGCCAGCACCTGGTAATCCTTTTCGTTTTTACGACGGGTCAAGATAGGCATCAATGAAGAGGTCACTTCGAAACTCTGGGTCCTGAAACAAAACCAAGCAGCCACCACTTCCAACAAGATTCGAACCACCGAGTGATCGAACCTCCCCATCAGGACCTTTCCGACGCTTCTTATGCCGGGCCAGCTCTTTAGAAATTGTAAGCTCCTTAGGGCCAGTGCCCGGAGTCGTGGTCTTAGCAACCACAACAATAGGTAGTATGGTAGGACCAGCAAGTACCGACACAGCAAAAAAACCCTCCCAGCTGCCTTATCCGTCGGAATGGAGCCTAACGTAGCTTTACCTCCCTCATTGCGAGACATGTCCATCTCTTCCCTAATATCTTTTTTACCATATGCAGAAGCCATTCACCTCGTAGAGCACATAAGCTTAAAGAGCAATCGAATAAGATGACACTCGCAAGGTTCGCCAAAACCCCTGTGCCTATCTCCTTCTTCCTATTGTTGAGAAAGCAAGGAAACCTTGGCCCAAAGGGGATCCTTATAAAGATCGTTGAAGAACACCTACGACACATCCCACAAATCTACCATCTACCATTACCACCCAGATAGCGCCCTCATCTTCCAGGGAAAACACCTTGAATCCCGAGGCCACGCGCATCGTGGGTCAGCGCATAGAAGAATACTACTTTGCTTTCAAGGTTAGGCCGACCTCGAAAGACTCCAGGATTGCCATTCAAGCAAAGCTGAAATCAGCTAAACTTAATTTGACCCTCCAAAACTAGCACATACAGCAAAAACTGCCCAGGCCTCCCTTTTCTAGCTCGAATGCTCGTTACTCGAGCATCTGACCTAGGGGGTTGTGGACCGTTCGGGCCCAATCTCGGCCCTCTTCTTAGGCCCAATCTTGACCTTCTCCTTAGGCCCAATCTCGGCCTAATCTAGTCCTTCCTCTAGACCCAGCCTTAGTCCAGCGCTAGACTGGATATCCGCGCGACTGTCTCAGATCCTTCCTCATTAATGGCGGATTCCATCCAAATTAATAAGGGTTCCGTCACCACCATGCTACCACCTGGGAACCTCCATCGGCACCGGATAGCCAGTCCTGTCACCTGAAAACGCACGATCCATGCATGCAGGAGGACATCACCTCCCCCTATATCAACCAGCTCTCTTCAGAGCTAAGGTATGTTCTGACCTCTGACCTATTGATATGTTGTCTCTCCTTACTCTCTTACTCACTCGAGCGTCGGAGTGCTTGCAGATGCTAGATGGCCCCCGGACGGACCCGTCGCCGAAGCCCACACCCTACTTCTGATCGTCCTCTTTTGGTCTGGAAGGAACATAACCTTATTAAAGCCCTATATAGTTTAAAACAAGCTCATAAAGCATGGTATGAAAGGCTAAGTAAGTTTCTTATAGAAAATGGATTTCAAAGAGGTAAGGTTGATACAACACTTTTCATCAAAAAGAAAATGAATGATATGTTGATTGTCCAGATTTATGTTGATGACGTTATATTTGGATCATCAAATCTTATTTTATGTGATGAATTTGCCTTAATAATGCAAAATGAATTTGAAATGAGCATGATGGGAGAATTGACTTACTCTTAGGTCTTCAAAATAGGCAAACATCTCAAGGAACCTATTTAAGTTAAGCTAACTATATAAAATAAATCTTAGCTAAATTTGGAATGAAAGATTGTAAGCTTATCTAAACCCCTATGAGTACATCAAGTATCATTGATAAAGACGAAAAAGGAAAATCAATGGATGAAAAGTTATATAGAGGAATCATTAACTCTTTGTCATATCTCATTTGAAAGCCGCTAAAAGAATCTTAAGATATATTAAAGGTTCTGAAAATTTAGGTCTATTCTATCCAAAATCAAAAGAATGCAAGCAAATGGCCTATACCAATGCTGATTATGGAGGATGTAAAATTGATAGAAAGAGTATAAGTGGAATATGCCAATTTCTAGGAAACTCTTTAGTGTCTTGGGCTAGCAAGCAGCAAAATACGGTTGTCTTATCCTCAATCGAAGCTAAATATGTAGCAGCTAGTTTATGTGTTACACACAAGTTCTATGGATTAAGCATCAACTTGAGGATTATGGCAATCAAGTGTGATAACACGAGTACAATAGCTCTATCCAAAAATCCGGTATTCCATGTAAGAACCAAACATATTGAAATCGAACATCATCTATTAAGAGATCATGTTCAAAAAGAAGTTATCACTTTAGAATTCATAGATACAAATAATCAAGTAGCTAATATCTTTACCAAACCATTGGAGAGTGCAAAGTTTGAACACTTTAGATCATGTCTTAATTTTTTGGATGTCAAATTCTAGATGCATTTCTATCAAAATTTGAGTCTAAGTGTTTTTGTCAAAATAAGTTTTGAAACATCAGTTGTCAGGGCCCGCTTCCGGATATACTCGCTAACATAGGACATCCGAAAGAGAGTCCTACAAAAATGGAATATAGAAGCAAACGTAACTAAAAACTTCATAAAATAAACGGCTCACTTCTACTAGGAGCGATAACCTTTCTTACAATATTTCTTTAGGCTTACAAGCTATAGAATTTTCAAAATAAAGAAAGGGTCTATAACATACAAAAGAAATAACCTTCGACATTGGCCCTGCTCACAAGTCCCGAAAATCTTTAGGTCAAGGGAGATCTCTATACACATCTACAAACAACTTCAAGCCCCACTAGACTCCCCTTTTGCTATAGATTTTTCCTTACCTGGAATGACAACAAGCAAACAAGTGAGCCATAAGGCTCAACAAGCATAAATATAGAAAAAGGGAATAGGATAGATAGATCCCTGAAGGCATGCGTAGGATAAGAGTCAATGGAAGACTTCTACCCAACATTTAGAACAAAGCTTTAGATCATGCCTTCTACATTATTAATACTGCAATAATTGGTTTCTTTACTTAGCAACAAGGCACACATGTAACTCATAGAGTGATATTTGCACGATTTAAATGTTGGCATAAAACCCATTTCTTTGCATATGCGACTCATAACACAAGAAGCCATTAATTCATGCTTATGCAATTTTATATAATGATAAAATACATGTGCCACACTGTCCCTCTAGGCCTCCACATCCATGACTAGAATGCATACATATATATATCAAAATCCATCAACCACCACAGTGGCAGGAGCATCCCGTCTCACACTTGCGAAACTTAGCTTCTGTGCCAGACGCTCAATGGGATATCTCGTCTCACATTTGCGAAACTTAGCTTCCCCACCAAAATAATAATAAGAGGTGCAAAACTAATGATAGAAATGCATCACACAAGAGAATAGATTTAAGTGGACATGCCAACCAAAAGCATTTCGTAACAACTTTCCAAAACGTGATCGTTATGGTTAATTTAGAATTAGGAAAGCCTTAACTAACTCAAACCATAACCAAAGTATATCATATTATATATCAAATTAAATCCCTCGAAGTCTAGTTTATGACACTTCAAACATATCACAATTCTGAGTTCTACATCAAAAGTTATGGTCAAAATAGCGCAACATGTGCAGTGCTAAAAAAATTATTAGTCGACTTTTGGGGGAGAGAATAGTTGACTAATGCTTAGTCGACTGATCAACCTTCATTAGTCGACTGGGCCGAAAATGGGGCAAAAATTTCCAAATGAAACCAGCTTCGGTCGAGTCGACTTAACCCACCAACAAGTCGACTCGGCACAACCCAAAATGCACAAAATGACTACAAAACACCCAAAACCAACCATGGCTAATCTCTTAACCCCCAAGTTGCCACTCCTTGAATGAAAGATGGGGAAGAACAAGCCCCATAGAGACCAAAAACAAGACTCCATGACCTCTTGAAGGAAACCCACATTTTTAGAAAAAGATGGAGACAAGCCATTTAACTCAAGTTTTCCAAAACACCATTTGGAGACATGAACATATCAACTTGGCAAAACAGAAAGATATAATCTTGCATCAAAAGATAGGAGAAATGAAGAGGGATGCTTGCCTTTAGATGGAGAGACCAAGAAGATGATGAAGACCCTCCACTTGAAGCTTTATTCTCCACCAAGAGAAGAGAAGAATGAAAGAAGAAGATGATGATGATGAAAAAGAAGGAGAAGAAGGGAGAGGTTGCTGAGAGAACCAAGAAGAGAGACAGGAAGAAAAAGGAAAATTGAAAAAGAAGCAAGAGGGAATGGCAAACCCTCCCACCAGCCACTTAACCTAACCACGTTGCCCTATTTTTCCTCATTTTCCCCTTACACTCACACACACAACATTACTTTAACAAGCCCCTTTTGGTCTTTTGGCTCTATTTACATTTTCTTATCCCTTTTCTTTAATCACCCATTTACACACACAATACACACACACACACACACACATATATATATATACATATAATTTATGCCAAGATCCACTTTTATTTATGGCCGAAGCCCACTCAAAAGCCCATCCATGTTAGGCCCATGAAACTATTTAACCTATCACTTCCTTTAGGCAACAAACCCTTGGTCTAAGCCCATTCATAACACATTTTATGCCTTAAATATCTCACACATGATAATTTATTTTCAAACGAAAATCTTAACCAAAAAAATTAATTAATTTCTTTTAATTGCATCTAACAATTAAGGCTCACATAAAATGCACTACACCAAAAATATAATTATCATCCAAGACTCATTTAACGGGTCGTTACATCAATATCAGGTTTTGAAACATGTCCTACCCAAGAATATCTTGTTTTGAAACATCATAACATTCGATTTCAAAACACAATTTTCAGGAAGTTTTATTTTGAAACATATTGATCTATGTTTCGAAACCTCAATTCTAGAGAGGTTTGTTTCGAAACATATGTATCATGTTTTGAAACATGAAATCGGGATTATAAATACCCAACATGTTTCGACCTTTCATTTCTCTTACGTTTTCTTCCTTGTTTCGAAACCCTAGCCTCCAAATCTCTCTACTTGTTGTTGCCAAAAATACAATAATTAAAATTTATGATGTGGAGTCCATTCGAGCTCGTTGTCGGGTGAAGTTAGGTTGCCATAGGAGAAAGTGCCTCAAGGGAGTTCGCTGCTAGGATGCTCGCCACAAGGATTTCACCACAAACTCCTTTGCCACAAGGTCTTCGCCATAAGCTCTTTTTCCACAAGGCTTCGCCACTAGCTCTTTTGCCACAAGGCTTCGCCACTAGCTCTTTTGCCACAAGGTTTCGCCACTAGCTCTTTTGCCACAAGGCTTCGCTACATGGATTTACCTTCATCGCTAAGTCTCACCGCAAGGATTTGTCTTCGCTGCTAGGTCTTGCCGTAAGGATTTGCCTTCGCTGCTAGATCTCACTGCAAGGATTGGGTCTCACAGCAAGGATTTACCTTCTTCACTAGGTCTCGCCCCAAGGATCTGCCTTTGCCGCTAGATTTCACTGTAAGGATTAGGTTTCACCCAAGGATTTGGTTTTGCTGGTAGGTCTCACCGCAAGGATCTTCCTTCGTCATTAGATTTTGCCACAAAGATTGGGTCTCGCTGCAAGGATTTGGTTTAGCCGTAAGGGTTTGGCCCTGTTGATGCTTAAAAAATGGGTTAGAAGGCTCGCGGGAATCTTCTCCCGCGAAGACCCTCTGATGCCAAAGTCAGTCTCAGGTCCCAATGACTATTCACGAAAACAGTAAAGATGTAGTCAAAGTGTATAAATTTTACTGAAATTGGAAGTCCCATTCATTGTCTTGTAGCTGGGTATTTATAGGGCACGACTCTCAAGATTGGCTGGTATTGACACGTGTCGATTACTGAATGGGTCAAATTTAACAAAGAAGGGGAAGGTTACCACGAAACTGCCGTGAGGCAGCTCGGGCCAGCCTTGCTAGGGGTTGGCACCCGAGCCAGCCTCGCTTTGCGGCGAGCTGCCACAAGGCTGGCCCTTTCGACTAGCCCTACCTCGCGGCAGATTGCTAAGAGCTGGCCCTCGCAGTTAAACTTTTTATTTTTTCATTTTGGAAAAAATTCCTCATTTTTTCTCCTACCAATTTTTCATGGCACAACACTACTCTCGTTCCCCCACTCAAAAATCACTCTAAAATATTCAAGTTTCTTCTCAAATCAATCATGGTTAGGTCTAAGAGATGCTTCGGGAATTGCCAACTCGCTCATTACTCGCCTTCTCTGCCTCGTTCAGAGTTCAACAAAGATTTTCCTACCATTCAAGCATTCAACACTTTCAAATCTTTGTTCGAAAAATGTGAGGTAAATCTTGGATGCCTCTTTGATTTAGAAATACTAGGAAAGGTAAAATTTTCATTTCCTAAAACTCTACATGATCGAAAATGGCTTCCTCTACTCGAACACAAAACTGATGTGTTTTCAGATTATGTTCATATGTTTTACTCAAATACTCAAAAATCATTGGATGGGCATGAATACCCCAATAGTTTTAAAACCTTTTTACAAAACACTAAATTTGAAATAAACCCTCAAACCTTAGTCGATTTTCTCGATATTCCAAACAAAGGAGAAATCTACACTGCCTACAATTTCAATGCTTTAAATGTTTGTTGAATCATTTATTTGAAACCTAACCGTCCCAGGCCATTTAAAACCTTGAACAGTTTATCCATTAACATTCGCATTCTTTATCTCATAGTTTCACTGCAAGAATTTGAGGGTTTTACCCACACACGTATATGTGGGTAAAAATTACCTTGTGTCAATTATAATTTTTCCTTACACATAATGCACATGTCAAGATGTGTAGGTAAAAGGGGGTTAGAAAATAACTTTTACCCACACATATATTTATGTGTGGGTAAAGCTTAATATATTACCCACACATATATGTGTAGGTAAATATTTCTATATGTGTAGGTATTTTTATGTCAAGAAGTTGTAATTGTGACGTGGCTGATGATGTGGCTGATGATGTGGCATGACACATGTATTTGTTTATGTGTAGGTAAAGTTAAGATTATGTGTGGGTAATAATATAAAAAATAATTTTCATATGTGTGGGTAAAAAAGTTATGTGTAGGTAAAAAAAATATTATGTGCGGATAATAATTTTAAAAAAAATTGAATATGTGTGGGTAAAAAAAATATAATGTGGGTAACAAACTAGATTATGTGTGAGCAATAATATAAAAAATAATTTCCATATCAGAGGATAATTTTCATATGTGACTAAAAAACATATTATGTGTGGACAAAACTAAAATTTTATATTTAAAATTTCAATTGTTACAATATCTATTACAATATAGTTCAAACATATACGCACAAAAAAAGTCATAAAGTCACAGATTTGTCAAGTTTTGAACCCTCGAAAAGGAAATTTCTCAGTGCTTTATCCTGAAGATCTATGGTTTCTAGAAAAAATTATCAACAAGAAGGAAATCAATCTTCCTTCTATTATATGCGCTAAAATTGTCACCGCCTATGCTCACTCAAAGAAATTTCTTCCCTAGGATGTCTCATCACCACCTTCCTTCGAACAAAATTTCCTCAAATTACATCTTCATCTATTATATCCGACAATCAAATCCCTATCTTTAACCACACTTCGCTTCATAAAATGGGATGCATCTATGACGACGCAAATTGTAAGTACATCAAAGTAGTCCACTACCACCAACAATATAGTTACGCAAATTGTAAGTACATCAAAGTAGTCCTCGCTCCTCATTATGAAGCTGGATCATCTTCTCAAGTCACCCCGAACATGCTCGCATCGCTTTAGTCCACCATAACTGAAGGCTTTGCCACTATGGCTTAGAGATTTGAAGATGCTCTCCACATCCTCAACGATAAGGTCAACAACAATCATTGCCAAACCAAAGAATACCTAGAGAGTCTTAGGGATCAATTAGGCAACCTAGAAGAATTAGTCCATACCAAGGAGGACTCATCGAATTCCTCGACTCATTAGTCTTCTAGATGGATTGAATGCATTTTGAATGACATTCCATGTATTTTTGATTATATTGGCTATTGACATGTGTTGTCTACTTAAACATTTTGAAACTATATGTAATGGATGTTCTTTTGTCAAAAAATTTGGATGCTTACATGTATTGTCTACTTGAGTGCTTTGACTCCTTGCCTTTGGATGGATATCGTTTAACAATTGGTATCGTTTAAATATTGGATGGCTTGGATCGTTAAATTTATTATCTTAAATGTTATCTAGTATTATGAAAAGGGAAGAAAAATTATCTATCACTTAACAAGTGGTATCTATTATGAATATTCAAGGGAAATTCGTTTTGGTAATCATATTTTTTTGCTCATGATAAAAAGGAGGAGAAAATTGAGAAAATGGTCTGCTCATTGTGATAATGTATTACTCTACAAATTGGGATCGAATAAGCTTGTGTTTAGTTATGAATTGGTATCAAGCAAACTTATCAATTCTTGAAGCACTAACTGTTGGTATCAAGAAAACCTTTGTATTATGTAGTCTCAAGCAAAAACAAAAGAGGATGTGCCACTTCAAGGGTGTTTTCTATCTCCCATATAAGTTTAAGGTGGAACTAAGTGTATATTGATTTTTCAAAAGGTTTTTATCATTATCAAAAAATAGGAGGAGAATTGTTGTATCATATTTTTTGATATATGAGAAAATGTGTTTGATGAAAAACCTATCTTAGAATGAAAAATCTTTTATGTTAATCTCATATTTTGAAATAAGCTTTTCATATTTCAAAATATGCATAAATAGTGTTTGGCACGAATGTTCAAATGTTTGAAAAATCTAAAGTTCATGCATCATGTTTCGATACTTGGTATCTATGTTTCGAAACATTATTCTGCCATGTTTTTATACCTATTCGAAATGCCTCTTAAGGTTTCAATGTTTGCTAAGTCTGCATGGCATATGTCGAAACCTATTTGAGATTTAATCATATGTTTTGAAACCTATATGGTATGTTTCGAAACCTCTGACAATTTTGTCAGTGGAGCATTTAAAAATCTGAGATGCATATGTTTTGAAATTAGTTTTTGAAGTATGTTTCGAAACCTTCATTTTATCTTTCGAAATCTCTGACATTCTGTCAGCAGAGCATTCAAAACTGAGATGCATGTGTGCTGCACTTTTGTCTCTATCTAAAAAGCTTCTCAAATAATTTTTTTAATGTATTCTCCATCATCAGTGAATCCAAATTAAATTTTAAGTGCTAGTGCTTTTAAAATACTCATGGTCCCCATAATATTCTTCTTGAGTATGTCCCCCACTTGTTTCTATTTCTAAGTGCAAGTCTAGCTAGAAAGACTGGATGTTTCGAAACATGAGGAGTATGTTTCTAAACCTTAGTGTGTTTTTGTGGTGTTTCGAAATCTATTATGTATGTTTTGAAACCTCGTTTGAAAATATTATCTCTAACGGCTATAATCAACTAAATCTCTATCTCTTGATTTATATTGCAGATGCTTGAAAATAAAAACAATAACTTACAAGCACATACATGAGAACACACATACAAGAGACACAAGATACACACACAAGTACAAGTGAACGAAATCATTTTTTACAAGCTCTCAAAGAAGATCCATACATACAATCCTTGATGTGCATTGTGGTGTGAAAAAGAGAAGCAAGCTGAATCTGAAGTCTCATCCTTCTAACTCTCCTCACCTCAAACCAAGAGGTTTGTATAACCATTTGGTAAGGTATTTTATTGCATTTAATTTGTTGGGCTGTAAAAGATAAGGTTTATTTATCTTGTTAATATTTGTAAGGTTTGAGTTTAGCCTTAAAAGTCATCGTGGTGCAAGGTTTGAGTTAAGCCCCAAAACTCAGTGTGTCAAGGTTCCAGTTAAGCCATAAAACTCATCATGTACGAGCTTTTAGGGTGAACTGTGGTAAAACCCTTGTTGTGGTTGATCACTAGTAAAAGTGATTGTGGATGAAAATCCTTCAAGTGGGTAAGCTTAAAGGTAGTGGACTAGGCAAGGTGTCGAACCACTATAAATTTCGTGTGCACTTGTTTTACTATTTTACTTGCCTATTCTCTCTGTTTATGCTTTCAAAAGAATCGTTTTCAAAAGCTAAAAGTTTCGAAATAAGTAAACAAGAAAAGAAGGTTTCGAAACATATATAGTAAGTTTCAAAACATACTTAATAGAAAGGTTGATTTCGAAACATAGTGTTCTGCAAACAATTGGTCTTTAAATTATTGAAGAATTTACCCTAATCCCAATTCACCCCCCTCTTGGGATATATTTGCCATCATTTGAAACTAACAATATATATATATATATACTACAACTTTTGAGGTTGGTACAATTGCATAACACCTGAATCTATTACAAAGATTGTAGCATAGCCTCTAAATGAGAGTTCTCTTGAAGAAACTAGTAAGTTAACAATCTTGAAAGAAGCCATCCTTCTGGGAAGGTTTCCCTAGGGTCAGAACAAATCCCCCTGGGAAACTATCATCCATTAGGGACTAGCTTCCCAAACCCACATGTCTAGGTTTCCTCCTAGTTAAGCCAAGCTCTCGAGAGGAATTTAGGGAGATACATCTCCTGCCAACATTACCCTACACTGTTCCACAACAATGCAGTTTGCCTGTTCCAAGCCTTCCTCCTTCCAGGGGACTTTTCCTTGGGAGGAAGGGGTTTCTCCCAAAGGCCCTTCTCCAAGCTTAATCTCAGGACAACACTGCATGCAATGGGAGAAGCACTACATTTCTATCCCAAAGCGTACCACACCCTCACACGTGCATTTTGCGTGTCCCCGTAACATTTGATACCTATAAATATTCATCGACGCCCTAGTTTTTGGGGGATAAGCTAAGCCAAGCTGAGTAAAGCAAGCACAAACAATAACAAGCGACCATAAGAAATAGAGAGCAGACATCTCCCCTAACCATTACTCCCCCTCACTCTCTATACAGATAGCATACTTAACTGTTGCATCTTGTATTATACTGTCACATCCTTTAACTTAGGCATTAGAGGGCCTGCTCATGAGAAATCCCTACGTGCCTCTTGACTACATTCTGTGTTACGATCTATATCCTAAGATGGAGGATCTCCAAAGCCATCACAATGTTCCTCATTCTTCTAGTTCCCCGACAACTCTTTCTAGGGTTTTCTAGCTCATCTAGCCAACAAACTGAGTCCGCCCTAGATGACTTCCTCGCATTTTAATGATGGAGAACTCGATGGAAGGATTTATGGGCATTTTTTGCTCTTCCAACTATTTATTGAGTTTTCCTAAAACAAACAAATTTTAATTGTTGTATCTCAGCAACAACAATTTGGCAATTAGTGGGAAACATTTAAAAAGTCAAGCAAGAGGTTGTCTTAAAGCTTTGTTATTCTTCACCAAATCCATGCAAGGAAGTCTTCAAAACTAGAACCAGTTCCTTTAGGCATACCTCAACCTTCAAAAACCAATATCATGTAAGATATTTGAAAATACTCCTAATGGGTTGTGCAATTAGTCTTCCCAGACCTTCCCTAAAAGACTCTCCACCTTTTAGTCGAAGAAAACACCCTAGAACACTCCAGTTCTCCTTTTAGATAGCTTTCTCTTCATGTTTCAATAGCTAACTTGGGATATTCGAAGGAAATATCATGGAAAATCAGGAGCTCTTGAAGTGGGAGACAAAGACCAAAGGTGGCCTCACAGTTCTTGAGGATGTTTCTGGCCTGAAACAAAACCATCTTCCCATGGCTAAGTTCCTCCATTGACAAAGCACTTGTCCATTATTACAACCAAGCTCCGCCCACCATGCGCACCTCCTCTTAAGACTACCTTGCAAACTAAAAGCATGAGGAGGAAAATAATAGTGAAAGAGGTCCAAATGAGACCCTGATGTGGCTATCTCTCAAGGATTCCTGAGATCACTACCAAGGGGACATGCTATTCAAAGCTGGCCCACAAGAGCTCTTTCTTTCCCTCAAACCATGGACTCTTGTAGCCATTTCTCCTTCATATCCTTGATTGTGGTAGGGATTGTGCACGTACATCTCACAGTCTCTACATCTCCATGAGGGATAACCCCTACCATGTTGAGAGCCTATCTAACATTTTATCAACGCACTAAATCAGCTAACTAGTAGGAGAAAATAAGAAGCACTTATTGGATGTAGCAGCTCCTCAAGCAAGCTTATCTCTTCAAAAAAAGCCCAGGTCTCCAGCTCTCAATTGTCACAACAGAAAGAATACAAATGTACTTGAAGACATGTTCTCCTTCCAATGAACAACCCATGTAGACCACAAATGTAAGAAGAAAGTATCTGAACGACATCATCAAAAAAAAAAAAAAAAATAGGTATGTAGTTATGGAAACAAACAAGAGGATGTTCAAGAAGTGCCTTTGAAAAAATTTCCTAAAACACACCTAAAGTATTAGTTTTGTGTAATCAATGGCACCACACACACAAGATGGGGGTGAATTGGGTGTTTATGAATTTTAAAAGTTTGTTGAGGTTTTCAAAGATAAATCACAAAATAGTGAAATATAAGTAAAAGAAACAATAAAAATTTACTAGACACAAGAATTAGGAATTATATAATCCACTACTCTAACTCCCCACCAGAGATTTCACAACCCACTATAACCTCCTACTTCACCAAGTAGGCTCTCTAGCAAAATTGCTAAGAATTACAACCTCCTATTATACAAAAATAGGCCCTCTAGCCTCAATGATAGGAATTACAACAAGATTAATTTGAGAGTTAACACTCTCAGTTAAGGATTGAATAAGAAATTAAAAAAGATATCTAGCCTATATTTTGGAGATTAGACTTTACAAAGATAGAGTTAGGAAACTAATAGGTCTCTCCCAAAGTCTATACATAGAAAATATGCTAAAAAGGTTTAACATGTTGAATTCTAAAAGGGGATAGTTACATGTCCGAGTTGGAGTTCATCTCTCTGAGGAGATGTCCCCTAACACTCTTGAAAAGAGGGACCATATGAGTAAGATACCTTATGTTTTGGCGGATGGGAGCCTTATGTATGCTATGATATGTACAATGCCGAAAATTACATATGCTATGAGTGTTCTAAGTTGATATCAGTCCGATCCCCATGAGAGTCATTGGATCACAGTGAAGCATATTTAAAATACTTGCGAAGGACTAAAGATGTGCTACTGATTTATGGAGGAGGTGATTTCTATCTTGTAAACTCCAAACACATCATTTCTATTCATTAGTCTCTCTGGTGCATCATTGAGCTAGAATTTATAGGCTTCTCCCAAGCATTAAAGAAACTAGACATTATAATAGCTGTTCAAGACTTTTAGAGGCTACAAAAACTACCTGTTAAAGAATGTAAAAGAAGAAACGGTAAATAGTTTACCAAACTGGTCAACAATTTTCTTCGAGAAATTTGAAGCACATAATGGTTTTGGGTAAACAGTTGACTCCCTTATGAAAATGGTCGACTGTTTTGTCAACAAGTCGATACTATACAGTGACTGTTGACATTTTTTGAACTTACATAAAAAGAATAGAGACTTGAAAATTGCCCTATCGACAGTTCAAAAGAACGATCGACAATTTTTACTAAAAGGCCTAAAATGGTTGACAGTTAAAACAAACAAGTAGACAGTTTTGTGTTGCTTTAATAGCCACAAACCCAAAGGCATAATACGATTGACAGTTACACTAACATGGTCAACAATTTTTCCTTTAAATAGAGTGTTCATGATATGAAAAATATTTTGACACTCTTAACACATTTGATTTCAAAGATAAAATATAAGAGATTTTGGATATTTTGAAAGCATATATATCCTTGGAAATTGATTAGATTGATCAATTTTAATTTCCAAAGATAAAATATAATTCATTTTTTAATGCCAAATATATATAGTTTTTCATCATTAAAACGTCATCAAAGGCAAAATAACATAAAGTGCATGTATGCAACTGTTCTCTCAAGCGTCGGCCTCCTTGGAGCAGTTCCGAGTACATAACATTTGTTGGTATTAGTGTCCTATTGCTAGATTTAGATTTCATCTAGTATGCGTAACAAGGGATTAATGATGTATCCTTGTAAATTAATAAATTATTATATCTTCATTTATAACTTTTCTTTTATATATGAATGAGTGCCTAGATATCCTCACAGAGATTTTATTCTTAGATTGTTAAGAATATATGAAAAATATCTTTGGTTTCAGATTTCTTAAAGTGACTCCTAATCCTTAGATTTTTTAGAAGAAGAATTTGATTAATAGGTTATAAACTACCACATGGGCCACTACCATTAATTAATATGAGAAGCTAATGATAATTGATGATCACATATCATATTGCATGAGATTTAGATAGTAGACATGTGGGTAGAAGTTAGTTGAACGTCTACTGAATATGACAGATGTAATAGATCACATGGTTGAGAGTATTAAGGATCTATTACTAGTTTTCGATTATGTAACTTGTCTTCAGACCAAAGGCAACATGATTGTCTTATATGCTAGTGTCGAAGATTTGCTATTGCACAGAACCATTCAGAGTGAGAGGTGGGAATGCTCTTCGTGTAGTCACTGTGCGGTAATATATGGAGGCAAGTGATTGTTGATGGGATCTATTGACCTTTGGCATGAGGCGAACATCCTATACAATCGTAATTGGTTTGTGATTGTTTAAACCCCTAGTCACGGTGCACATGATCAAAAAGGAGTTTTTGACGTAGAGATGAGTTTCGATGTATCATCTCAATCACACCACACTAGATCTTGGCATAGATACCAAGTTCTATGAGTTTAATCAATCCATGGCTCTCACTCAATTGTGATGTTAGTTAGTAGAATGATTATAGTACACAGTAATAGAAAGGATAAATAAGTTTACAAGAAGTATCGACTTCATTGCCATTAGGATCATCCTGAATCTATGCTAGAGGTTACTTAGGATCTTTTGGGGCGCTTTCAGGAAATAGAGAGATCCTCATAATAGATCAAAGTGTTAGATCAACATCAAAGAGTTTGACGAATCCTGATGTATTAAACTGAAAGTTACAATAGAAGACATGAAAGTGTCGATTGTTTCTTTCGAGTAGTTGACCATTTTGCTCAAGTGGGCCAAAAAAGGATTACCAATTCCTGCAGTGGCCAACAACCTTGTGAGTGACATTTCACTTGTATGCTTCTGTCTTCTATCACTTTCGACAATAGAGCATTTTGTTGAGAATTTTGGTATTTTGATTTAATGAGAAAGAAAATTAGTAAATTTGGTTCGATGACGATGACTAAAACAATTGGAATTTAGTCGAGTAATCATCAAGATAATTGACTAATGAGCTTTGAAGAATCAAGTATGTAAATGATTTTATAGTCTTAAGTAATATTTCTATTAATTGAGTAATGCTCAATTCATTCTAAAAATAATCGATTACAGATGTAGGAATAATCGAGTAAAGATAGGAAGTACTCGACTAAGTTAACCCTTGTACTCTAGTATGTAGTGCAATTCTGTGTTGATGAACTCATAATTTTATATTTCTATTTTCTTAACATTTAGTCTATTTAGCATGTTTTAGATTTTATAGTACTTGTTTGCAATAATATTTTATATATAAGACATTAGTGACAAAGTTTAATAAATTATGTTTAAAAAAATAAAAAAATAAAAATAAATTCCTCACATTTTTATTTATTATTTATTATCATTTTTCTATATGTGTTTATCTGAATTTTATATATTAATTTTGCAGGAAAGATAATGAAGAATTGGAGCAAAAGTGAGCAGTGAACCATACTTGGAATTGGAATTAGAATTAAACTTGAAGACCAAATATAATATTTTAATCAAGGGCCCACATGTGCAATTGAAGTTGGATGGCACGACCCAATTTCTAATAAGTCATGATTGGTACTAATCCCTAGACCCAACGACCCCACTGTGGATTAGTAAGCCCCTTCTCTACCTCGATTTGCTAAAAACATTAATACCATAGACAAAATGTAGAAACATGGAGTAAAATGCTATATCAATTTTTCATAAAAATATTTCAATATCTCATATATAGCAGCTACATAAAAAATGAATTTCCATCATCCTACTGTCATAAATACATATGCAGTCCCATACTAGAAGATCATCATACTAGAAGATCTGTTGGACCAGTATTCAAAAGAAAAATCTCCTGAAAATATTTCTTTAAAAAAACAAATGGTGAGTCTTGTGGATTCGCGAGCATAAGGTATGTCATGCCCACTAGAAGAATATGCAATAAAAATGCTAGGATGAACATCATGGATACAATAACATAATAGTAACATGAACAACGAGAACATGTACCATAAGTTTAAATAATTTGAGGTTTAAAGGAAAACATAGTGTAGGAAAAATAGGTGCCTAGAGACAGCCCCCATAAGTTGTTCACCTAACCACCTAAGTCTCCTATACTTTTTATATGTGATGCAAGCACCGAGTCTGAGAACACACTAGTAGAAACAAGCCTAGCGCCTATAAACACATGCACACAAGTACATATACTGGCACATACATCATCATCACACTATAATACCATAATAGCCCACGTGATAGCAGTGCTGAAACATACTATCCGTGTCTCTCATGGCCTTGGCATGCCAAGCGTCACATTACCATGATCTTTTCCTACTGTGAGTCACCAGGGAATCTACTAGATGGTCCTCTAATAAGAATGCAAATGATACCCTACTTAATGCACAAATCATAATCATTTATCATTTCATGTGGTGCCCAAAATGCACCATATAATTCAATATTTTATATACTCAAAGACAAGAAATCAGTTAGGGTATCTTTCTACTTATGTCTCTTCCAATAGAATGAAAATATTTCATTCAATTTAGAAACATTTAAAAATATTTTTCTATGATTCGCATATAAAAAAATCATATACAAGTTATGCATGGAACAATACATACGTGCACAAAATAAGGTAAACATAACATATCCTGTCTACTTGCTTGGGAAAGGATGACTCAAATCCGAGCCTGGGGAGAAGATTGAGCAAAATCTTGTAAATCCAATCCTACAATAAATAGAATAGGGTGGTCACATTTGGGTAATAAAAGTAATGACGTAATAAAAATTATCGAAAATCCTAACCATTGCCTAACACCCTGAATTGGTTATTTTATACCTTGGCCCCCACAAAATTTGAATTTGGCGTCATGCAATTCGTCGAGCTTAGCCATCGACTACGTCATCATGCCTCGCCTTGCATGCTACATGTAAGTGTATAGTGAAACTACACACCCACTTATAGGCTGTAATTAGAATAATATATATATATATTTCTATATTCACCCATAAACTAGATTTCTTTTAATATATATAATATTTTTAAAGTTTCTCTTTTTCAAAATATATATATATTTATATTTATAACTCAATTGGTAATTTTTTTAAAAACATAATAATTGATTAATTAGTTATTTAATAAATGGCTTAAAAGAATGACTTGTAATGTGCTAGCCTCAAACTAAAATGAATCCATCAGAAATCAAGATTCGGGATAAACCCAAGTCATCATCATAGGCTAGCCTAGAACTCACTCGGGGTCAGTCTTGCTCGACCTCAAGTCTCTTTTTTTTTTTTTTCTTTCTTCTCCACACTTTTTCACCGTCAGCGACTGCCACCGGCTGGCGAAACATGGCCAATAAGCATACTGAATCGAAGCCTTTGCCACGAACATCGACATATCTCAAAATGAGAGCCATCAGACAGTTAGATTTTTACAAATCTAAAAATTAATTTTCGGCCAATGCAAGGATGACATGCATTTTTTTGACGATCCTACCATTTTTTTGACGATCGGAGGCTACCACGACGTGCGCAGCACCTAGGCTACAAACATACCCAAAAATGACAAAGATCGAATGGCTAGATTTTCGTAGATCTATTGTTAAATTTTTGGCCAAAAAAATAAAACTCATTGCTAGTCGCCGCCGACCAACGTAGCTGGAAATTTCTGACAATCTGAGATTGCCATTCGACACCCTTGAGTAATCCGACCAACATATCTTAAAACGAACCAAATCCAACGGTCAGATCTCCGTAGATCTAAGTCTAAACAACCGGCCAAAACCCAATCACACCTATATATATATATATACATCTCATGAAACAAAACAAAACAAAACAAAAAAAACCATACCAAAACACTTACCTCCTTGTAGATCGAGGGTGCTTTAACAGTGAAAATAAAGTCGGATGGAAAATTGAATGGCTAGATTGCGAGAAATCAATAAGAACCCAAGAAAGAGCAAGAAAGAGAGAGAGAGAAAGAGAGAGAGAGATAAATGATTTCTGTGGGGGGGGGTTGCCTGCACGCCTCCCCATTTTCTTTTTATATTTTTTGCTTTTATATATATATATATATTATTTTATTTATTTATTTATTTATATTTATTTTATTATTTTTTTAGAATTGAATTACTACTATTACTACTACTATTATTATTATTATTATTATTATTATTATTATTATATATTTTTCAGATCTTTACATTAGAACTGAAGCTCAAGAAGTTGCGACGTCCATAATTGCAACTGCAATTGAAAGTGGCCCTCAAGGCACATGTCAAGTGGTTAGGCCATGATAAATTATGATTTGCACCAATAGGTTGTGGATTCAATTCCTAGACATGTGCAGTGAGGCAAAGTCTTCACCTGCGATTGATCTCCTCTACTAAAATCAAAGGCACGAGAGGCGGGAGACTGCGTAAGGGCGGTAATCCCAAGTGTAATTGGACGCATGCATATTATAATATTATTTTCCAATTGGAGGCCCAATGGATATAGATCCACACACTTATTTATTGGATAGCCCATGGATATGAGGGCTGGTCGTGAATTGTGTATATATAATATATGAGACTAGATGGAGGAAAAAAAACACGAGGAGCAGAAGAAGTTGCGCATCCAGGACATACATCTCTTTTCTCCTCTATTTCTCAGGTGTTTTCTTTTGCTTTTGATAGATTGCTAAACTCTTATTCCAGTACAAGGATAATCGAAGTTTTGATTCTGCAAGATTTGTGAGATCGAATTGACTTTCATTGTTCTTCTATTCTTTCTTTATTTATCTATTTTCTATGTTTGTTGAAATTATTGTTTTGATTGATTAATACAAAGGGCCTGTTGTATGATTGTTAGAACAATATATTGCTAATTAGAAATCTAAATCCGTAATTGTTTAAAGGTTCTAATATTAGTGGAAAATAACATAATTGATTATAGATAGGTTTCAATTTATGTTATGGAGATATATAATCTAACTTAAATGAATCGAGCTTGTGTGTTCATTTGTTAGAATTGGTTGTCTTTCTAGTAATTAACGTTATTGGTAAATTAAACCTTAAGAGCTTGTTTAGGGTTGTTTATTAACAAGGGAAATAATCAATGAGCATGTCTTGATTATCAACAAAGTAAGGAGAGATAGGTTATTAGAGCTTGTTAATAACCATAACCAATTTAGTGAAAGAATGGAGGGTTTTATTTTTGCATCGATGATCAATTTCCCAAATCAATTCTAAGATTATACCTTGGACTGGATACTTGCTTAAATTGATTCTCCATTAATTTATATTCTTGCAATTGTTTATTTCTAAATTGTTTAAATTCCAAAATTCAAAACCCCCCTATCGTTTCTTTTATTTATTTTAATTTTTCAAAGGAATAGATCTAACCAATCCCTGTGGATATGGCCTTGCTCATCACTATCAAAATTTACATTTTTAAGAGTAAGAATTTATTATTTATTGGATTCGACACCCATCAAATTTTTCTTAAAATTAATAAAGTAAGGTGTTTTAGTAATCAAGTGATAATCAATTGATACTGGAGTGAACCCTCTTTGTAATCAAATAAGCATCAATTAAAAATTTTGGACATCTTTTTACTCGAGTGTATGATTTTTATAATCGACTAATGTTCTCTTCGTACTCAAGTAGATATCTTTTGTAATCGAGTAAACATAGGCTGAAAATAAGCCAAGTCTTCGAACTTAACATTTAATCAAGTAATAATCTTTGTACTCGAGTAAGGATAATAATTAATCGAGTAAACATTACTTTGTAATCAAGTTGGTAATGGATTTTTCTGTGGCTTAAAAATAATTGAGTAATGGTATCTCTGTACTCGAGTAAGGATAAAAAATAATTGATTACATAATTTATATAGTCGAGTACAGATCATACTTAGTCAAGTAATGCTAGTTTATACTTGACTAATGCATATCAGATTTTGAAAAATATAGATGTTACATTGTATTCAATGAAACATGTCTTTACTTTTCAATGTATTAAATGCTTTTCAGATAACTTGACATATTTTATGAATTATTAACAATTTGTTTGAGTTTTGTAGAGATAAAAAGGTAATTGTGAGGCAAACAAGCATTCTATTGGTTTAATGACCTGTCAGTAGCATTCAATACAGAAAATCTATAAATAGGAGATGAGGCATGCTAAAGAAGGTTACCAGTTTACAAGAGCTAGAACACAACTTGCAATATACAAGAGCTTTCTAATTCTCCATTCTCGTGCTTTCAAAGTCTATTCTTTGTGAGATTGTAAAAGAGATAGTGTATTAAATTTCTGTATTTTGTATCTCTCTTTAATTCAAGAGAAAATTATGTAATCTAGTATTATTCTTGTTTTTCCCTTGAGAAATCATTTTCACATTGTTTGTGAAACTTGTAAAGGTTAAGTCTAAACCTGTAAAAAGCATTGATTGTGACTGAACCAAGTGTTTAAAAGCCATCTTGTACATGTTAGTAGCTGAGTATGCTTAAAAGCTACAAAGGTAAAATTGTGTTAGCCAAAATCCTTGGTGAGTAGCCAAAGTAATGGATTAGGCTTTTAAAGTTAAACCACTCTAAATCATTTGTGCTACATTTTTACTTTACTTTTGTTTTTTTTTAAGTTTTTAAAAAATGGTGAAAAAGCTTAATTCACCCCCTCTTAATCTAACTATTCCAACACATTTAATACTATGTTGTTTCTTTAATTATGTTTTTTGCAAAGCATTAAATGAGGTCAAATGGGTGGGAGATTAAAGTGGAAGAGAATAGAGGATTGTTCCCTCAAGCAAGCAATTGGCTTGTAATATCCCAAGTTTAAATAAACAAATATGATATTATTTTGTGAAATGTTGCATATCTCTTGACGTTAGGAAAATCTGGGAGACAGTTCAAAGATTTTAAATAGCTGAATCAATGGAAGAAAATACCCCGGAATGTGCATGTCTAAAAGGAAAGAGATATCCATCACAAGCGTTTTAAGATAGGATTTTTGACGTCAAAAGAAATCAAATTAGAACTATTTTTGGTACAACTATAGAGTAGTTTAGAAAATTGAATCATTGTAAGGGACTTCTGAACTGGCAACGGAACCCCGAGAAGGATTAAGTTTTGCATAAGGAACAACCTTGTAGTGGGTTCACGGTAAAACGAAATAATTCGCGATGAAAAGTGTAATTTTGTATAAGTTCAGGGTAAAACAAAATACGATTTTGTATAAGTTTTGGGCCTAAGTGTAATTTTTGAATCTGGGCCGAAAAGTGGTAAAACAAAACTTGGATAATCAATTGTGAAGAGAAAATTCTAAGGGTCATTGCGAAATTTTCGGGGACCCAATGGGCTACATGGAAAGGCCTAAAAGAGATTTAGAAAAGTTAGGGGGCTAAAATGTAAAATTTCAAAGGGCAGCCATGGCCACCATCGACTAAGTCGTTGCCACTGTCGGCCAGCCTCTAGCCAACGTTGTAAGGGCTGTTTAAAGGCTCAAAAAGGGGCTCCAAAGCATGGTAAGTTGATGTGAGTAGGTAAGGGTCAAGAAATGGCCAAGTATGGCCGTGATTGGACAGAAGAATGGCGAGGCATGGTCGTGGGGTTGTTGAAAATTGGGGGAAGGGTTTCGTGGTAAATAATTGCGATTTGAGGTTGGGTATGGTATCGACCATTTAAGGCTTGGATTAGACTAGGTATTGCTCGTTTAGGCTCCAAAATCGGGTATAGATAGCCACCCAAGGCCGAGGGTTTCTTCATAAAATTTGCCTCAAAAGACTGAGCGATTGAGGAGAGATTTGAGGGGTTAGTTTGATGGGGTTTCGAGGGTCGCCAAAAAGTCACCCAGGTCATCAGAGTTGAGGCTTTAATCAAATATTTGAGGGTGTTCGACCAATTATTTCGAAGTCCAAGGCAGCCTATCGTGTTCGGGAGGTCAAGGAGAACAAAAAGCAAGAAGAAAACAGGAGAAAAGGAGGTCGGTCGATCGTCGGTGGCGAGCAAGCCCTACGGAGAAGATGCGTGGCCTGCACGTGCGCGTAAGGTAAGGGGAATTTCGCACACACACACACACACAAAAAAGAAGAAAAAAGATGAGAAAAATTGCAAAAAATTAGGAATATTATTTTATGAATTATTGTGGAGAAAATTTTGGAAAAAAAAACCTTGAGGCGATATTATTTTGAGAAAAATAAGGTTTATGGAAAATAGGTGAAAATAGAGAAAAATTAAGGAAAATCATAAATATTGATTTTCTTGGATATTTATTGATAAAGAGGAAATTTGGCTATAGCATTTGGAGATTTGCATGATTTTTTATGTTAGCACGTTTTTTGAGAAATTTTAAAAAACGAAATTAAGGTGAGTGGTTCTACCAAGCTGAACATATATTTCATGCACTCGGTTATGACTTGAAAATGGTTTTACCTTAAATCCGAATTTATGTAAATGATTTTATTATGTTGTCATGCATTGGTTATGCTATATATCATGTAGATTGCATTTACATTTCATGATGATAAAATATGCATATGCTCACGATGATATTATTGATCATGCATCGCAAATGTTTGAGTACGGGTCGGCACCACTTCTTTACTAAGGATGCACCCATACACCTCGGTTTGGTAAGGAGGTCGTAAAAATTGGGAGTAACATTAAGGTATGCTCGACTCAAATGAAAGGAATGAGGACATTGTACACTATGCATTCATGCACGAAATATGTTTATTGTACCCTCACCTAGATGTTCATCATCTAATTCGAGCTAAACTCTTGGAATATTCAAACTTTCCAGATAAAGATGTAGGAGAAGAAGTAGAAACGGAAGAGGCATGTGATGGCACTTAGCATGTGCATAATGTTTTATTATTATGAAATTTATGTATTTAAGTTTTTGCTACTTGGAATTCTGAACGCTTTGAAACTCAATGATGTATGAATTGATTTATGGCAAATGTTAATGTTAGATTCGATTCTTGCTTCTGCTGATGATAAAATACCTAGTGTAATGTATGTGATGTATGATAATTTTCATGCTAGATAGGTAGATGGAAAATTATGGGAGTTTGTTTATGAAGAGTTTGTTGATTTATTTTTTTTAAAAAATATAGATTGAAATTTCCTAAGATATAACACGCTCGGGAAGGTAGGGTGTTACAGTTGGTATTGGAGCGAATTAGGTAGAAACCTATTGGAAATGATCCAATGAACACTAGTGACTTAGTGATGACCTTAAGGGATTAGAATTACGAAGTTTGAGGTTTATGCAAGATAGAGTTTGTAATGGGATTTTGATGAAATGTCAGATGGTGGAGAATTTTTCGGAACAGGTTCTAGTGGACCATTAGGCCAATTGAATTAATACTAGGGAGCCAGATCTAGAAGAAAATATCTATGAGTTTTTAGTAAAGATGGAGGATATCATTGAGGATATTACGCCCAATTATCGTCAATATCCCAACTTAGTTCCCTTGCAAATAATTTTTTTGATCAACGTCCTGGAGGGAGAACTGAAGAATTTTGCTGAATGGGTTCATGTAATACCTCGTATTACATGGTATTGAAAAATAAATAATTTCCAGTGATTTTGAAAGGACCTTGGGTGGTCCAGGAAGCCTGAAAGTCGATCTCAAGAAGTTAATTAATAAAATTTTCGAATCGATGATAGGGAATGCCCTGAGACTTGGATATCCAGGGAAGAGGGAATGAGATTGGTGAGCATCTCAAGGTGAGATTAATGACACTGGAAGCAGTCCGACCAAGAATAATTTTCAGAATAAATTATGCATAAGCCCGAATGGGTGCAAGTATCGAATGGTTGCAAGAGACCTCCGAGAAGATGAGGGGACCCTAGGGGTGGTTTGGTTTTGTGAATGAGGCAACCCTAAAATGTTTTCAAGTGGAATCGAGATCCCATGCAGGAGCATGGACGAAATCAAAATTTTCAAGTAGATACCGGTTATTAATTTTGGATAAATCGAGATTTTGAGTGGCTTGATGATATTTAATGTAAGGCATGGAGGGTCCAAGTGCAATTATCTAAATTTTTAATTTTAATTAATAAATCCCTCTAGTGTAATTAAAGAGAATATGGGGGGTTTAATATGTAATATATATGTATATATATATATGTGTGGGTGAAGGAAATTGAGAGGAGGCTTCATGTCTTCCTCTAATATTTTCAAACGTAGAGAATGAGAGAGGTAGAGTGCTGGGGGCCAAGCATGCGAGAGAGAAATGGAGAGAAGTCGTGATGAAGAAATGTCCGGTCGGAGGTGGCTTGAAGTGGTGGCGTCGTTAGCCAGTTGCAGCGGCGTTGATGGAGGTAGCAGCGGGTGGAGTTGGGCTACCATGGCATTGTAAAGGCAAGGAAGGTCAACCAGCCAAGGCAGGAAGACAGCAACGAGGGAGGTGCCGATGGTGGCTGCAAATACGTGAAGGCGACTAGCGGCCATGACGAGCGTTGATCGCATGCTGGTGCGTTGCAGGCAGCCATGGCCTACCCGAAGCAAAGTCAGGTTGCATGCAGGTGTGGCACGCAGGAGGCCGATGGCAGCTAGTGGTGCTGGTCGTGCGGTGGCCAGTGGCAGCCGACGGGGGGTGTTAACGGCCAGGCAGTAGACAGACTGAGTGGTTGGCATGGCTGGTTGCATGCGAAGAAAAAGGAGAAGGAAAAAAAATAAATAAAAAAAATCTAGAAAATAAGGGAAAAATAGGAGAAAATTCCAAAAAATTCTAGAAAAATTTTGAATATTATTTTGAGGCTCGAGGAACATGCCAAAAACTCGAAAATGAAAATTTAAGTGAAAGGTGGGAGCTCAGGAGACAACGCCAATATAGGCATTTTCTGGATTTTCCTCCAAGTTAATCGAGGTAATTAATTATTTCTTTTTGAATTCTTTACTTTATGTGAGATGTTGTGGAATGATGTAATGTGAAGTGATGGTTGGATTAAATCCCTAGCTCGGGGTTGTTTGGAAATTTGTTGAAGGTTGGTTTTACAGTGTATAGCGAAAATGAAGGCCTTGGTTCAATTTATGATATTGTGAGGATTTTGTGTGTTGCATCTAGGATCAATCGGAAAGGCGGTGGTCCTAGAAAAGTTTGAGGTTTAGGCTGGAGTTCGTGCCGAGACAGAGATGAGGTTTCAAGCCAGGTAAAGGATGACCCCAAGAGTGGTGGTCTTGCATGCATTTGTAAATATTTTCTTTATAAGTTCCATGTAGTGGTAACACTTGCATTATATAAGTTCTAATGTACCTATAGCCATATAGAGGACTAGTGTTGTGGGAAGGGATGGTTGATGCCTTAACCTATGGAGGTTATGAGGGCATAGAAGACTGTCCATTTTGCATTTCATTCTTGCATTACATGTTCTCTCTCATGTTTTATTTACTTATGCATTGCACCCTTATTGAGTCTTTATGACTCATGAGGTTTTACCTCATGTTGAAGATGTTGCAAGTCCAGACGCAAGCAGAGATGGCGTAGGGAGGATGAGGTGGCAACTAGCATTGTTTCCTGAGATGTTTGTTATATATTCTCCTGTAATTGTATGTGGTATATTCACATATGTAATCCTGTATTCATGTGAATGTATATATTGTTGAGTGCTAGATGTATCTAGTTGTTGTAATCATCATAGTATGGTAGGTGATTGTGAGATTACTTGATGTATATGGCTTAGTTGGAGGAGCCGAGTTTCGGATCAGGTAAGGATCGAAAAGGTATGTTCCCATAAATCCCCAATACTCAGTAGATATTTGATGTGCTACCTTTGTGCCTAGGTCACCTTTGGCTTGTTATGAGGCGAGCTGAAAAAAGCTAAAGCTCACTCGAGTTTTAGGTCCTGTTTCGCTGTGTTTTCTTATTTGTTTTGGGACCAGTTCTTCCAGTGGAGCAACGGGAAGGATGAAGCTTAGTGCCCACCTAGGGCGTTTCATGATGAAACATAGTCCCTCTCTTTATTGTCGGATGTTGTGCGTGAGTAATCTGGTTGATTATTCACAAGTAACACCCTGCAGGTGGGAGCGAGTCGTTACAGTATGGTAGAATGAGAAATTCGATCTATTTTTCTATTTTTGTGATAGACTTCATCATCTGTTAGATGAACTATGAATAAGGAATAGAAGAAGAACCAATGGAAGAAGAATAAGAGGAAGACCCAAGCAAAGACGAAGAGGGAGAAGAAAATGTAGTAGAAATTGAGATTGAAAACAATCCTCCTAAATTCGAATATATTAGTTTTGATGACGAGATGGATTCAGAGGAATCGTGAAGTGATCATGAGGGACTTGTTATAGAGTCCGAAGAAAAAGCTGTTGCCGATGCATGGATTTGGAAGCCCTTTAGTCCCAAGTAAAATAACATTTAGTGGTTGTGTTAGTTTTTGTTAAGTATTGTATCAAATAGTGTTTGTACCTTGATGTTTTGAGAATTTATGGAAATATGCATCACTATTTGGATTAATGATGAGTTACTTAAGTTAAATTTTTTATGGATGAGAAAATTACATGATCTAATAGAGACCCATGTTTTTAAATGCTAAACACTCGCCAAACTTATACGGTAGAACCAATTATGTTGAATCCTCAAAGAGATACTAACAACGTCCCCAAAAGTAGTTCAAGTCCAGAGGAAAGAATGAATGGGAGCTGATTAGACGAGATGGAGCGAATTGTAGGAGGCATAGTGGGGGTCATGCAAGGAATGCAACCCCAGGGGGGATGTACATCTAGTATGTTGGACTTGTATCACCAACAAAATCCTCCCATTTTCCAACGAAAGTTTGGAGCCTATCCCAGCAAATGAGAGTTTTGGATCCAGCAAATCGAGAAATTGCTTAACCATCTTCACTATGGTGAAGATTAGAAGGTTAATTGTGCAACCTTTATGTTGCAAAATGAGGCCGACAAATGGTGGAGAGGACCGAAAAGGACAATGCTCGCCCTGGCTTAAGCGGGAACTCAATTCGTCAGGTGGGAGCGATTCAAAGAACTATTCAATGACAAGTATTTCCCTCTTAGCCTAAGGATGGCAAAGGGGAGGGAATTCATGGAATTGAAACAAGTTGGAGACATGATTGTGGCACAATACGAAGATGTTTTTTCTCATCTAATCAAGTATATGCCAATATATGAGTCAGATGAGAGAATCAAGGCGCATAAATTTTTGGGAGGATTAAAGCTAAGAATCCAGAAGGCCCTCAATAACGTTAGTACTCAATCCTATACCGAGATAGTGCTGCAGGCAATGACCATTGAGGCTAATATAGATAGGATTGACTCTATCCGAGGAATAAGCCAACAAATCTCCAAATCTAAGCCAAACACGGGAAAGAAGTTAGACCCTAAGAAAGCTCAATTTAAGCCTAGCAAGCCCTGTTTGAAGTGTGACAAGCAGCACATTGGAAGGCCATGGAGGCAAGAGATGAATAGCTGTTATAACTGTAGGGAAGAAGGACATTTCAATTAGAATTGTCCTAAGAATGGACCCATATGCAACAACTGCAATCAGGTGGGACATTTGTCAAGAGATTGTTCAAAGCCGAAGCAAATAGGATAGCTCCAAGGGCCAGTAGGAAATCCAAGAATCCACCAGGGAAGAGTATTTAACTTGACTCGGCAGGACACAGTTGAGGATCCGACTGTCAGTTAAGGTACCATGTTTATCTCTTGTTTTCCTATGCATGTCTTGATAGACTCAAGAGCTAGTTATTCATTTATTTCACATGCATTAGCCAAAGTGCTAGGGGAAGACCTTGAAAATTTGAATTGTCATATGATTATAGGGACCCCTATGGGAAAATCCCTAGAAACCTTATCAGGGTATCGAAGTAAGAGAATCAAAATAGGAGAATCTGAGTTCTTAGTGGACTTAATTCTTCTCAAAATCCAAGACTTTGATGCGATCCTAGGGATGGATTTGCTAACAAAGTACAATACCATGATGGATTGTAAAGCCAAAATGGTTAGTCTTAAGAATGGAGACTCAATTATTAAATTTCGAGGACAAGGTAGGCCAAACAAAAAAAGATGGACCTCTACCTTGCGAGCAAATAAGATGTTATGAAAATGAGCCTATGGGTACCTAGCACACGTTCAGGAAAAGATAGAAGACTCCATAGAAATAAAAGACATGTTGGTTGTTAGAGAATTTGGGGATGTGTTTCCCGAAGAATTATCGGGATTACCCCCTCAGCAAGAAATCAAATTTTCAATAGAGATTGTGCCGGGAGCAAGTCCCATCTCCATAACACCCTATAAAATGGCTCTCGTAGAAATAAGGGAACTAAAGATCCAACTTCAAGAATTATTGGATAAAGGATTCATTAGACCCAGTATATCATCATGGGGAGCGCCAGTTCTCTTTGTTAAGAAAAGTGATGTAAGTTTAAGAATGTGTATAGACTACTGACAATTGAATAGGATAACTGTAAAGAATAAGTATCTTCTTCCTAGGATTGAGGAATTATTCGATCAACTGCAAGGGGCCAAGATCTTTTCAAAGATTGACCTAAGGTTGGGGTACTATCAATTATGGATCAAAGCTGATGATGTACCCAAAACAACCTTTTGATCTTGATACGATCATTACAGATTCTTAGTTATGCCATTTGGATTAACCAACGCCCCTTATGGAAACGATGAATCGAGTTTTTAAGCCGTACTTGGACAAAATTGTAATCGTATTCATAGACGACATTTTAGTTTACTCACATTTCGAAGAAGAACATGAAGATCATTTGAGGACAGTGTTGCAAGCATTAAGGGAGCATAAGTTGTATGCCAAGTTTTCAACATGTGAGTTTGGCTAAATGAAGTAGTATTTTTCGGACACGTTATATTAGGTGAAGGAAAAACAGTTGATCCGAAAAAGGTAGCAGCAATAAGAGAATGGAACCAACCTAGCACAGTTATCGAGATCAAGAGTTTTCTAGGGTTGGCCGGGTATTATAGAAAATTCATCGAAAGGTTCTCTAAGATTGCATCACCCCTTACAAAGTTAACTCAAAAGGGAGTGAAGTTCGATTGGTATGATCGGTGTGAAAGAATTTTTCAGACGCTTAAGGAAAGGCTCATAACCGCTCTAGTTTTAGTAATGCCAAATGGTTTCGGAGGTTATAAGGTATATATGGATGCTTGATAGCATGCATATTTATGCTATATTTTGGCATTTCACCTCAATCTTATTACACCATTTGAAGTAATTTCTGCTGATCTTTCATTGTTTCCATTTTATTATTCTTCAAATCATCCTTACACTTTTTTCTTTCTTATTTCTATGGATCCAAGCTTGCATAGCTTTAGGGAATATTGGATGGGCTAGAGAAGCAGTTGGAAAGGACTTGAAGTGGCAGATTTGGGCTGCATTTGGGCTGCTCGTTTTTGTTGTCTTGGGCTCACTTATCTCAATATCTGTTGGGCTAGGCTAAGCCCAACCCTAGCCTTCCTAGCTCTTCCTTTCTTAGCCATGTATTTAAGGCCTCTTAGCAATTATTTTCCAGAGGATATTGAGAGGAGAAAAGAGAGGAGATTCTGGCCGTTTTTCTTGTTGTTAGCATATTTCTGTGTTCTTCATTTTTGTTTTCCATTTTGTCTTCTTTGCTGCAATGAAAGGCTAGAACTATTGTAACCGGTTGTGTAATCTTGAACCCATGTGGAATCTGAGTCCCGAATGAGCTGCAAAAGCCTGGTTTGTTTGTTTTAATCTTATTCATTTCCATTTGGTTTAGTTTGAACAGACTTTTGAGTGCATGGAGTTCATGGCAGGTTTGTGTGAATTTGCATGAATTCATTTTCTGTTGAATGCTTAAGAGAATAGAGTGTTGTAGCTGGTTGGTATAACATCTCGGAAATGAATATAATGTGCTTGAATGGTTGTTCTTGCATAGCTCCGGATGGGTTGAATAGAGAGTGATTGGTTGCATTTTGTTTATAAGAGATTTCTATATTCATTTTGCTGTTCCAATCATTCTAATCCTTGGACGGTTGTTGGGGATGCTTTGAGTTTGATATCCAGAGATTATAACATCTAACAAACCAAGATCTATAGGTTGGACAAGGAATATTTCACATAGGGGATAAATACACAACTGGTTACATTTTATTTACTGATTTTTATCTACACCTATCATTTTTCTTCTGTTTTGTTATTTAGATTTCTGTCAAAACCACCCCTCCCTAAACAAACTGTTGTGTTGCTTATATTGGTTCTCATTGTTGGTATAAGAAGATAAGGCTCCTTGTGAGAGACGACCTAGGGTGCACTTTGCTGCAAACTAGAGAAGAGAGAAGATACATTTATATTTAATTCTGGAGTGGTTCGACAGCTGCTCGATCAATGCTACAAAGAATGGATTGGGGTGTGTGTTATGAAGGATCATCCACGAGGAAACATAGCATGCAACGGAAGCATTTTTTAAAATAAAAACTTTCCTCGTATTGATTAGAATCTAGGAAACTTACTTTTCCTTCGGATCACCGGACGGAATGAAGCGACAGGAGGAGGAGGGGCGGCAGCTTCTTCGCGTGGTGGAGACGACGGCTGTCCTGCAATCCTTCGGCTCCTTCGCATCAGATCTTGAACGCTCTCTTGATCTTCCAAGGTATGACTCAAACTCGTGGCCTCTCTTTTGGTGAAGAAGAGTAAAAATAAATTAGGTGAAAAAATAACTAAAGAGAGAATATACATAGGGAGAACCCTAGGGTTAAAACCCTAGTGGGCCAAGTCCATTTAATTAATTTTCTAATTGGGTTAACCCAATTAATTAATTAAAAACCAATGAACTATTATTTTATTCTAGCCTAATTAATTATGGACCATTCTGAATAAAATAATTCTCTCTCAATGTAATTCACCCAACAAGCCAAATGTATTAAATAATACATGAGTTATATCGAGCTACCCTGGGGACCAAAAGACAAATTATTCATGGCTATTAAAATGACCAAAATACCCCTACTACCCAGTAGCTATATTTTATCATTCTAAGTGTTCCAACTATCACCATATGGTAACACTGACCCCACGAATAATTTTGCATGTGCAATGTCTTTGACCTACTAGTGTAATGACGAAAATACCCCTCTGCGTAACACCCATCATTTAGAAAGGAATAATGTACTAACACCTCTCTAAATGATTTCTACCATCCTTAGATCACTAGTCCAATAATCCGTGACTACTCGAATGTACTTGCTTATCACTGGGAGCTACCCAGAAGCACACACTCTTAAGTCACGTTCCCAGGGCCCTGGATTATTTGATTATTCTTGGACAATCACAAGGGGGTGAATCACAGAAACTATCTTGTATTAGTCTGTCTTAGCTAATTAGAAACCACACTCCCAACTCACAAGGATATTGATCTTTGATAGACCTCACCTACAGTGAATCTAAGAATATAGCTCTAGGTTCACTAGACCACCAACTAATACTCAAGTATTAGAGTACTCGTCCACGTAGTAGCAGTGATAGACTAGCTCCATGATAATTAGTACTTTGTCATTAGCTTCTATCACAGGTCCACTCTACGCATTCCAAATGCGTTTGTACAATTAGAGTAAACGGACTGTTTACTGGCTAAGGCAAGCCATCCTCCATTAGGATCTATTGCACAATGATCTTATCATGATAGAATGCCCAATTCTATCAAAAGATCAAGAGTAATATTTTTCCTGCTTATTAAGTACCCATGATTCATGCCTAACTGTGAAGAACGACCCATCACATGAATCACTTACTTAATAGCATGGACACTTTTCCAACAATTAAATGCAAATAATATATGTGCCATAAACTAACTAAAAGAAACATCATTACCATAAATTAAATAAAACGTGTCTTTAGGGCATACATTTCCAACTTAAGAGGCACGAACAAAATTACCTGACTCATGACTTGGAGTTAGCTGCCATAGTATTCGCTTTAAAGGTTTGGAGACACTACTTGTACGGTGAAAGGTTTGAGATTTTCACCAATCATAAGAGCTTATAGTGTGTATTCTCCCAGAAAGAACTAAACATGAGACAACGTTGATGGATGGAGTTTTTGAAAGATTATGATTGTGTCATCCAATATCATCCTGGCAAAGCCAATGTTGTGGCTGATGCCTTGAATAGGAAGGAACCTATCTATATGGTGGGAATGATGATGTCCAAATGGAAGCTAGTTGAGGCTTTCAGTCTAATGACAATAGGAGTTACCCCGAAAGGAAATTCTACCTGCATAGCTAGCCTTACCATTCAATCAGATTTGATGGAGCAAATACGACAAACCCTTCCTGGAGATCGCAGAATGAAATTATGGGTTGATGAGAAAGGCAAGGTGAAGACACCAAAATTTGAGTTAAGAGACGGCATACTTCGATTTCAAGGAAGAATTTATGTACCTTGGCTAAAGGAGTTAAGGCAACAAATCTTGAAGGAAGCCCATCGATCTAAGTATTCAATTCACCCTAGAGACACCAAGATGTACAGATATTTGAGGTCAGTGTATTAGTGGCCTGGCATGAAGAAAAGTATTGCTAGATATGTTAATCAATGTGACACGAGCCATAGAATAAAAATTGAACATCAGAAACCCGACAAAAATTTACAATCGTTGGAAATCCTAGAATGGAAATGGGAACATGTCACTATGGATTTCATAATGGGGTTACCAAGAAGCCAAATGATGTCATATGGGTGATTGTCGACAGATTAACCAATTCTACTCATTTTTTGGCTATGAAAGTAGGCCAGCCTATCAATAAGCATACCCAACAGTACCTCAACGAGATTGTTAGACTTTATGGGGTATCCATAAGTATGATCTCTGACCACGATCCAAGGTTCACTTCAAGATTTTGGGAAAGTCTGTAAAAGTGCTTAGGCACTCAACTTAGGTTGAGTATGGCTTATCATCCCCAAAATGATGGTCATTTAGAAAGAACTATTCAAACCTTAGAAGATATGTTGAGACCACGTGCTCTAGATTTTATAGGAAGTTGGGAAGAGCATCTACCATTAGTAGAGTTCACCTATAATAACAACTATCACAACAGTATTGGAATGGCTCCTTATGAAGCACTGTATGAACGAAAGTGTAGGTCCTCAGTGTGCTGGACTGAAGTTGGAGATCAACAAATGTTTGGTCCCGAGATAGTCCAAGTAACTACACAGAAGATAAAGTCTATCCGACAAAGAATTAAAGAGGCTCAAAGTCAACAAAAGTCTTATGCTGACACTAGGCAAAGGGATTTGGAATTCCAAGTCAGTGAAAACGTGTACTTGAATTTATCCCCTCTAAGAATGGCAACTCGGAGCCACAAGAAAAATAAGTTGAGTCCCAGATATATTGGACCATATGACATCATAGAAATAATTGGGCCAATTGCTTACCAACTCTCTTTGCCCATGGCTTTCTCCAATCTTTACGATGTATTCCACGTGTTGTAACTCCCTAAGCATGAGCCAGGTCCATCACAAGTGATGCTATCAAAAGCTGTCGAGGTTCGAGAAGATCTCTCATACCATAAGAGATGAGATAAAGTCTTGGATCGAAGAGATTAAGTCCCGAGGAACAAGTCAATTCCATTAGTTTAAGTGTTGTGGACAAATCCAGTGAGCGAGGAGATAACGTGGGAGCGAGAAGAAGATATGAGAAGCAATTTTTCATTTTTGTTCAAGGAATCAATGGATGGAATAGATCTAGGATAAACAAATTTCGAGGAAGAAATTTTTGTAAGGAAGGGAGAATGTAATATCCCAAGTTTAAATAAATGAATATGATGTTATTTCGTGAAATGTTGCATATTTCGTGATGTTAGGAAAATCTGAGAGACAGTTTAAAGATCTTAAATAGTAGAATCAATGGAAGAGAATACCCAGTACGTGCATTTCTAAAAAGAAAGAGATATCAATGACAAGCGTTTTGGGATGGGATTTTTCACGTCAAAAGAAATCAGATTAGGAACTATTTTTGGTACTGCTACGGAGTAGCCTAGAAAATCGAATCATCGTAAGGGACGCAATGGAGCCCAGAGAAGGATTAAGTTTTACATAAGGAACAACCTTGAAGTGGGTTCAAGGTAAAATGAAAGAATTCGCGATCAAATGCGATTTTGTATAAGTTTTTGGCCTAAGTATAATTTTTTAATCTGGGTCAAAAAGTGATAAAATGAAACTCTGATAATCAAATGAGAAAGACAAGATTCTAAGGGTAATTGCGAATTTTTTGGGAACTGAATGGGCTACATGGAAAGGCCTAAAAGAGATTTAGAAAATTTAGAGGGGGTTAAAATATAAAATTTCAAAAGGCAACCATGGCCACCATCAACCAAGTTGCTACCACTATCGACCAACCTTCGGGTAGCGTCATGAGGGCAATTCAAAGGCTCAAAAGGGGCTCCAAATCATCATGAGTTGATGTGAGTAGGTAAGGGTCGAGAAATAGACAGGTATGGTCGTGAATAACAGAAGAATGGTGAGGCATGGCCGCAGGGTTGCCGAAAATTGGGGGAAGAACTTCGTGGCGAATCATCACGATTTGAGGTTGAAACATTTAAGGCTTGGATTAGATTAGGTATGGTTTGTTTAGGCTCTAAAATCAGGTATAAATAGCCACCCAAGGCAGAGGGTTTCTTCATAAAATTTGGCTTGAAAAACTAAGCAATTGAGAAGAGATTTGAGGGGTTTGATAAGGGGATTTTTGTTCTAGAGGTTGTGAGGATCGTTTATGGAGATTTTGGGAAATGTTCAAGTTGGTTTGAAGGGGTTTTGAGGGTTGCCGAAGTTGAGGCTTTAACCAGACATTCGAGGGTGTTCGACCAGTTATTTCAAGGTCTAAGGTAGCCTATCATGTTTGGGAGGACGAGGAGAACAAAAAGTAAGAAGAAAATAGGAGAAAATGATGTCGGCTGGTCACCGATGGTGAGCAAGCCCACCAGAAAGGTGGGTAAAGGAAGGGGAATTCTGGAAAAAAAAAAGTAGAAAAGAAAGAAAATAGAAAGAAATAGGAAAAAGATGATAAAAAATTTCAAAAAATTAGGAATATTATTTTGTGAATTATTGTGGAGAAAATTTTGAAAAAAAACCTTGAGGAGATATTATTTTGTAAAAAATAAGGTTTATGGAAAATAGGAAAAAATAGAGAAAAATTAAGAAAATAAAAAATATTAATTTTCATAGATATTTATTGATCAGAAGGAAATTTGGCTATAGAATTTGGAGATTTGCACGATTTTTTAGGTTAACATGTTCTTCGAGAAATCTCGAAAAACGTAATTAAGGTGAGTGGTTGTACCAAGCTGAACATAGATTTCATGCACGTGGTTATGACTTGAAAGTGATTTTTATGTAAATGATTCTATCATGTTGTCATGCCTTGGTTATGCTATATATCATGTAGATTGCATTTACATGTCATGATGATGAAATATGCATATGCCCACGATGATATTATTGATCAGGCATTGCAAATGTTTGAGAGTACGGGCCGGCACCGCTACTCTACCAAGGGTGCACCCATACACCTCGGCTTGGTAAGGAGGTCGTAAAAATGGAAAGTAGCATTAGTGTACGGTCGGCTCCAATGAAATGAATGAAGACATTGTGCATTATGCATTCATGCACGAAATATGTTTATTGTACCCTCACTTCGATGATTCATCATCTAACTCGGGCTAAGCCCCTGAAATATTCAAATGTTCCAGATGATGATGTAGTAGAAGTAGATATGAAAGAGGCATGTGCATAATGTTTTATGATTATGAAATTTATGTATTTAAGTTTTTGCTACTTGAAATTCTGAATGCTTTGAAAGTCAATGATGTATGAACTAATTTATGGCAAATGTTAATGTTAGGGTCGATTCTTGCTTTCGCTAGTGATGAAATGTCTTGACTAACGTATGTGATGTATGATAATTTTCATGTTAGATAGGTAGATGGGAAATTTTGGGAGTTTGTCTCTTTAAAAAAAAAATATAGATCGAAATTTCCTAAAGATATAACATGCCCGAGAAAGTGGGGTGTTATATGGCTAAAGCTTCTTCTTCTTCCTCTCATTATTCTTCTTCTTCTTGCTCTAGAAGCCATCCGCATTCTCTTCCCTACTTCCTCCTTCTTCTTGTTGATCCTTGGTCATTAGATGACCAGGTTCCATCTGCAAGAATAAACCCATAGCCTTGGTCCAACTTCATTGAGATAGACCAGAACATGTCCATCAAAGGGTTTTGATGCGGCTTAGACATGGATTGACTTGGTCCCTTGCACTTGTGAAAGAGGACTAGTCATCCAAGCTAATAGGTTTTGAGAGTTGTTCGTGGCAGTTCATGGAATTGGTTTGTGGCTTAGGCGTGAACTGGCTTAGTCCCTTACATATGAGGTTCCTTCTCCACCCATTCGGGATGCAATTCCTAAGAAAAAATATGCTAGTGCCTACCCAGCTATATCCCAATAAATGGTCTAAATTGGTCGGTTTCTTCATCCTTTGCAAGGAACGAGGCATAAAGCCGATAATGGAATTGTTTAGCTGCTTCTTCCACTTTAGGGCCATGAAGGGGCAAAGAAGGTTCTTTAGGCTCCAAAAGGCATGAAGTAATACTACCCTATTCACTAAATGTATGAAAAAGGTGGACCACTTTGAATCATGGTGGATAATGGTGAGCTCCTCGATCTTGGTGCACCAAGGAGGCTAGAAAAGATGTGCCTAAGTTGCTAGAGGTCCAGCTGGTGACGAGGGTCAACCAAGCTAATGTGGATTAGTTCCTGAGTGGTAGATCGATTGTCCTCCTAGATCTCTTTATTGATGACCGCCTAAGGAACGTCAATTGGTATATCATGGAGGAAGGCGGGTCGTCAAGGCTAATAGTACTCTGAGGCATCTTTTCTCAAGAGGAGGGGAGAGGAGAGGGGACAACGACGACGACGATGATGATGAAGCTTTCATTCTTGGTCATTGACTAGGAAATTGCAACAACAACAACCTCATATGTGACAACAACAACAACAACAATAGCAGTAATAGTGGCAACTAGAGCAAGAGGTTGTTGATGCTAAAAGACAATGAGAGGTTGAAGGCCCCCTGATAAGAAGAAGCAAGAAGGTGCAGGCTGATGCTCAAGACAATGTTGGCCCTTTGAATTGGCTACCACCCGTCAGTCTTCCTCCAAGAATCAATTCATAAAAACAAAACAAAACTTGGAATTATTGAAATTTGAAGCCTAAGTAAGAAATCAAGTGAACTCAAGGCTATGCAAGTAAGCTTAATATCTACTCAAGTTAAGCTCAAAAATACTTGAATATGCTCTTTAGTATGTGAAGTATAGGAATGAAAACTAAATCGAGAAGAAGAAAAATGTAACTGAGTGTATAAAAAAAAAATCCAATGAAAATTATAATACTCGAGTACTTTAGGAAACAAGGAAAGTGTATAATTCAAATATTTTCCACTCGTCTGTTGCCATAAAATCATGTGAGTGAGTACGAACACCCACTCAACTATCAAAAGGCACCAGTAGATTGAATATTTCAAAACCAAGAAGGGATAGAAAACCCTCTAAATATCACTCGATTATTTTAAATGAAAATAACCTCTAGATACCGAGAGTGAACATCTATCAGTCGAAAAACCACTTGAGTGAAAAGGAAATTCACTCAATTATAATTCAACCCATGCAAAAGGCTAGGGATTTAAATCGAGTGATTATGGTTCTCATATAAATATAATCCAATAGTTTTCAAAACATCACTTTGGCCATTTCTAGTTCTCTCAACTCTCTATCTACGAGTCATCCCTTAAGCATCTAGGGTTTCAAATCCAAATCTTTCAAGGTAATCCTCACATTTTCTACTCCTTTCGATTTCCCAAATCTAGTATATGAACTCATCATCATCTGATTACATTATTGAGAAATGACTAGAATTCAATGCACTTCACATTTTTTCTAAAAATTCTAAAATGGCTTTAACAAGAAAGGAACCCTCTACTTCCTCTAAACATTCATCATTGAAACACTCAAAAGAACACAAAGCTAGAACAAAACGAGCACAAAACCAACCCTCACCATCTTCTCCACCTGAGTCGAGGCATGAAAGATTTAGAAATGATAGGCAAAGGTTCTTATACTCTAAAGTTCTATCTAGGGATTCTTACCCATAAGAAACATCAATCGGTCAGAATTTCAAACCATTAATTTTGAACAAAATCTTAGAACATGGATAACCAACATTGGGTGGCTTACCTTGTCAAAACTGAATTTTCCCTACTATCCAGAACCCATAGAAGAATTCTATTCGTCATCTTAACTTGACATACTACGTAGTCCCTGAATTAAACCAAACAAATGTCATGAAAATTAACCAATGTTAGATAGACACCCAAGAAATCCTAAATCTACACCAAACAAAAGGATCAAATAGAATCAAAACACCACCTTAATCTCACAATTACTTAGAGAAACATCAGCCAGGGATCACTTATTCATGTCTCATTACAGATTCTCAGTGGAAGTTGTGTTGACATAGTTAAAACATCTTCTTATTCCTATGATCCGTTCATGTCCACCCATAATGGGGTTTCCCTTGTTGAGGTCTTTCCATGTCCCCATACCCCAACTATCATATCAATGTGACTCCCATTCTTACTCTTCTTCCTTAACCAGAAGAAGACAAGTTGGTTTATCTTATCCCCATCCTTGTCTTCTTTCTCTTTGAGTCATCTCACTTCTGCAAACACCCCTTCAGTGTCACCTCATTGTAGATGTCACATTCTCTGATTAAACCATTAAACAACAATGGCTTTGTCACTAATCTTCCTTAACAGATAATCCTCTATCATCATCTATTCAGTAGGAAGAAAGTTGTGTCCATTAGAAAGCTTGAACAACTCCATCAATGCATATCAATTTGTTTGGGATTAGAGGAATGAAAGATTAAAAAAAAAAGGAAAAAAATTAATAAATGTACAGAAAGAAAATTGAATTTCAGTCTAAACACACACACACACAGAAGAGAGTGAGAAATTTGGAAAATAAAAGCAATTACTATCCGAGCAATAATGTTTTCAACAATTCTACATTTTTTAAAGATATATATATATATATACATGCATTGGCATTAAGAACACTATCCTTAAACTATTGTTAATGTCTTAGCCTCTCTTGAACATATTTTTTTGAGAGAATATGTTTAATTACACAATATATTTATTTCATGTCAAATATTACATATAAAAGATTATTTTAGAGGAAATATTTCCCACTTTTGTTTAAAAGTTATTTTCTTTATCTTTTTGTTATCCATAACTATGAGTTTTAAAAGAGAATACATCTATCCAAATCTACGAGTCCTACATGTTTGATTTGATAATTGTCATATGATTCATTTGAAAATAATTTGAATTATATTCTTAGATTGCTATCTACAAGAAGGAGAGTTTTGATATCTTCTCTATCACAATATATTTAGGTTTGGTATCTCATCTTTATCCAAATATTTTATTATCTTAATCTTAATTCAAATTGTATGTTATAACTTGAAAATATATTCAAGATCATAAATACTATAATATCCCATATTTTCATAAGGTTGCTACATATTTTAAGTGAGTTTAAAATACCAAAAAAGTGGTTTGATAGTAAAATAAATCACCGAATTAGTTGTAAGGAGTGCCCTAGAGCATAGATATCTAAGGAAAAAGGTATGTCATTAACGAACGTCTCAAGAAGCGATTTATGATAGTAAAAGAAATCAAATCAGAGACGATTTTTGGTACACCTAAGTTATAGCCTGAAAAATTGAATGGTTGTGAGGGACCTCTAAGAAGTCAACAAAACCTTGAGGGGGCTCCGATTTTACATAAGGATCAAGTTTAAAGTTGTTTTAGGATGAAACAAAGGTCCTATGAGGGTGTAGGGATGAAATTGTCCTTATCGAGTAAGCTTGGAGTTATTAATTTTGTATTTTATGTATCATAATGCAAATTAATTTAATATTTGATGATATAATTGCAATTAGAGAATTATCTAAGTGAAATAAAGATGAAATTAGGAGTTCATGTGGTAAAATATCAAAGTTTGAGGACTTGAAATAAGGGTCAAATATGGCATTTGGAAGAAGTTTGGGGTATTAGCTTTGGATTTCAAAATTCATTCCATTCTAGCTTTGGATTTCAAAATTCAATCCAATATGACGTTGGATTTCAAGCAACATTCAATTATAGCTTTGAGTCTTTGGAGTCCAAAGCTTATCTTGAGATAAGTGGCATCATGTGATTAGTTCGAGGAATCTATAAATAAAGGCCATGGGTTGTTCTCAAATCATACCAAAGGAGTTTGAGGATTGAGGCATTTTAAGGTGAGAAGCTTGCTCTTGAGAGTGAGGAGGAAATTCTGAAAGAAGAAGGAAAGAAATCAGAGAAGAAGCGGGGGAGAACGAGCCTCATCGAAATTTTGGGTCTTCGCCAAAGTTCATCCCAAACAGTAAAAAAAAAAGTGAGGTAAGTCTATTTTTTTAATAATCTTGTAGGGGGGAAGAGAGAGACCCGTAGGTTTAAACGGGGGTCGAATCGGAGTTAAAATGAGGGAGATATGGCCGAAATACGAAAGTGACGTAGTACTGTCACGACGGTACATGAATTACAAGTGCTGGAAAGAGGCTGCCCGTGAAGGTGCAAGGACCACCTTCCTAGGGTGCGGGTGGGTGCGTGTGAGGCCCCTCTTTCCTTCAAATTTTCAAGTTATGACCTATATTTAATGCCCTTCAACCCTATGTAATAAGATTAAAGGTTAGGTCTACCAAAACTTATGTTTTCTGCAAAACCCTAGGCCATTTGTTGTGAAATTATAACTTCTAAAGATAAACCTTTAAGGTGAGACTCCTATACTCCAAATCCTATTTTTGTTTCTCTTATGTGAGACTCATATTGCATGAAATGTGTTTTGTGAGACTCTTATACGCAAACTTTTGTTGTTCTCTTGTACGAAATTATGTTGCATATCCGAAATGTAATTCCATAGAAAATATATGTCGTTAGTTTTCAACTATTGCATTTATAAAAATCCGTGTGGCCATACTGTTGTACCTATCTATTGTTGCCCAAAGGCAAAAGTTTAGCGATCCCTTGAGAAGCGCTATGCTTACGCCATTGAGAAGGCTCTCGTGAGGAAGACCGTGAGTTTGAGGGACAACAGATGTGGTGTTTGCATGAGTTCTATGAGCTTGGGCCAAGGTGACATGGTTAGGGACCTCCTGAGAGACGCTATGCGTGCGCCATTGAGAAAGCTCTTGTTGAGGGAGGCTGACATGTTCACGAGGTACTTCGGAGTCGTCTTCATTATTTTCCTCATACTTTTTATACCTATTCATGTATTTATATAAACTGTTTTGGAATTTCTCACTAGAAGATTCATCTTCTAATTGGACTATGTCCCTGGAATATTCAAACGTTCCAGGTTCGACAAGCGGCTCTAAGGGAAATGAGGTAGCTAAAGAATAAGCTTAATTTGTCGACTGTAATATGTTTAACATATCTTTATTTATGTACAAATCTATGTATGTTTTGGATATGTTCAAGATGTTTAGTTATCACTTGCGAGAGATGATGTCCATGTAATGCATTTTGTAGACGTCTTCAACAATTTCATTTATGATAAATAAAGCATTATTATTAGGTACCATATGAGGTTCAATCTAGCTTTCGTATTTGTAATGATATCACCTATCTTAGTTGTATGATTATCGAGTTTGCTAGGCTGAGAAGGTGAAATTAGGATTATTGGGAATTGTATGTATATTAGTCATTGTGGTGTGAAGAAAAAAAAAAGAAAAATTCCTAAAATCCTAAGTTATAACATGTCCGAAAAATTTGGGATGTTACAAATACCAAAAACTTACTAGCTAATTAATTATGAGAAAATAGCAAATGTTGGTCCTAATGATGTCTTAATTAATAACAAAAGACACTTGCACAAACTTCTAACTATTGGTCCTAATGATGGCAAATATATCCCAAGAGAGGGGTGAATTGGGATTCATATAAATTTTTCGATAATTAAAACAATGATTGATGGCAGAATACTATGTTTCGAAATATATGGTATATGTTTTGAAATAAACCTTTATGTTTAGTAGGTTTTGAAACCTACTATATATGTTTCGTAATATATCTCACTGTTTTGCTAGTTTTGAAATATAGATTATATGTTTCGAAATATACTTTTATGTTTTTCTTGTTTCGAAATCTTTTGGTTTGTATTTCAAAATAATGATCTTTGGCAAAGATGATTTACATAAGTAAGAGTATACTAAAGATGTTTGAGATCAAAGATATGCTTATATGAATATGTAAGCTTATGCTCATGGAAAATATGTTCTAGTCTTTGATAACAATTCTTTTAAAAGCTTTAGCAACAAAGGATAAGCAAAAATGAAAGAGTAACTGCACACAAGATATATAATGATTCGGTATCCTGTCTAGTCCACTATCTTCAAGTTTACCCACTTGAAGGATTTTCAATCACAATCACTTTTACTAGTGATCAACCACAAAAAGGGTTTTATCACGGTTCACCCCAAAACCTTGTACAATGAGTTTTTACGGGCTCAACTCAAACCTTACACCAAATGAGTTTTAGGCTTAACTCAAACTTTAGACAAAATGAGTTTTAGGCTCAACTCAAACTTTTACACCACAATGAGTTTTAAGCTTAACTCAAACCTTACAACATTAACAAGATAAATAGAATTTAATCTTTACAACCCAATAGAATATATAGCAATAAATATCTTATCAATGGCTAGACAAACCTCTTAACTTGAGGTGATGAGAGATGGACAAGATGAGACTTCAGTTTTCACTTGCTTCTCTTTTTCACTACAATGCACAAGAATAAGATTTGTAAAAGATCTTCTTTAAGAGCTTGAATAAATGATTTGATCTCCACTTGTGCTTGTGTATGTGTCTCTAGTGTGTGCTCTCTTATTGTTACTTGTTCTTGTCTTCAAACACCTACTATTTATATCAGGAGATAGAAATCTAGCCGTTAGAGACATGACAAAAAAGTAGGTTTCGAAACATAGCATATAGGTTTTGAAACATCACAATTTTACACTTAGATTTTGAAACATACTCCTCATGTTTCGAAACATACAGCCTTTATAGCTGGACTTGCACTTAGAGATAGCAATCAGTGGGAGACATAATCTATTCCTCACTAACATATAATAATGATCTTCATTTTAAATTTGAATTTGAATTTATAGAGCATAGAGAAAACATTAAACAAATGATTTTTGATAAAAACAAAATTGCAGCACATACGCATCTAAGATTTAAAAAAGCTCTACTGACAGAAACATTGGTTTCGAAACATACTAAGGTAGGTTTCGAAACATACTGCTTAAACTCAAATAGGTTTCAAAACATAACATGTAGTTTACGAAACATAGTTCAAAACTTAGTTTGAAAATACATGCATCGCAAAGATGTTTCAAAATAGCATACACTTAGAAAAACATAAAAAAAACTTTTCAAAAGGGTTTCGAAACATGCATAGAAACATGACAGATTTTCAGAATGATATACTTGAAAGGACAATCCACAGCATGTATACATCAGTAAATGTCCACATTTTCTTTTATTTATATTTTAACTTCAATTTACTTTAATACATAAATGTAAATAACAAAGTACCCCCTATTTTGATTCAATAAAAATATCTAAAAAATCAAAATCCATAAGAATAAGAAAGTAGAATTTGAGTTTTAGTACAAACTCAAGATTTAGCAATTTTACCATCTCCAAAATACATACTTTCTATTTCTTGAAAAATTCATTAAAAAATCATTTTAACACCAATGAATGTTAGTTATCAAAATACCGGAAGATAGTTTTCCAAAATAAAAATATTTTCATATATGTCTCCTTATAAGGTGCTAACCTTCCAGACTTAGAAAAAATAGGGTTCTAAAATCTCTATACTTGAAATTCATTTGATTTTCATTTTCACAAAGTAATACTTGATATTGAAATTGATATATGTTGAAAATCACATACTTGACTCATGACTTAGGGATTAAACCAATAGATGTTTTTCATCATTAAAATTGATGTACAAAGAGTACAACAACACTAACAACACTCAACTCAACATCAAAGTAGAAGGAAAGTAAATATCCAAGGATTTCATTATAGAAAGAAGAACATTATTCTGTACTCTCGATATGAAACTAGAGGAAGAGTAGCCTACCCTAGCCTAGCCTAGAGTTCTTGGCCACTTCCTTAAAAAGGAACACAAAATCTCTCATTTTTCTTTTTCTTTTTCAACTTGTCTCTAATCTCACTGAGTATTGGCGGCCCTAGTGTAGATTTATTGGCTAGCATATGCAAACACCATTTTGATCGAACCTTTTGCCATTAGATCCTTAATTACCTTGCGAGCTAGTGATCCATTGATCTGGTGGGTGGGGCACAAAATACAAATAGAAAAAAGAATCAAACACTACTTTCATAGAATTCAATCATCATAGCAAAACTAATTTGACAATGCCTAAAGAAAACTAATGACAACTGGGCATAACAGAGATGAAGTTGTTTAAATAGATATGCGGTAATAAAAGAAAAGATATAATGAAAAATAAAGTTACATGTAATAAGGTTGATGCAATTCATACTAAAAAGATGGTTTTGACAAGACTAATAAAGGCCCCTTTGAGTGGAGTGAATGGAAAGAAAAAATTATCCAACAAATAATGTAAAGATGAACTGAGAAAAAACTTAGTAAAAGGCACAAAGGTATGATATGATGACTTATAAGAACCAAGGAAAATTTTTGTCCCCTGCAACAATGCTATATACTCAATTCAACTAATCACACGAATAATAGACATACTTTACATGTAGAAAAATAAAATAAACAAAAGAGAAGAGAATTAACTAACCAACAATAAGAAAGGAAAGTACCAAAACAATTACCCACACTTGAGAATCAATTAACCTAACAATATTGCATTCCCTTACTACTTACATCTCTTAAACTATGCCATTCTTGTGAATGATCTTCTGCATGATCAACACCTCCGCACCTCCAACACCATATCTTGGTTCTATTCAATGTCAAGAAGCCAATCTAGCAGTATTCTGAAGATGTAAACCAACAACGATAAAGTGAGAAAAAGTGTTATTAAAGGCGCACCTTGGGGGCCTAGAATGCTTCCAGGCGGGCACACACCAACAAGGCGCACCTAGGTCCAAGGTGCATTGGGCTTAGGCGTGCTTAGACCTTTGAAACTACTTTTTAGACTTTTTATTTTTTTGTTTATTACTTTATTTATTTTTATTATTTAGGGTTTATATTTATTGTTTCAACTACAAATTTGACAATGAGTAAAAAGAAAAATGCTCCAATTGAATTTGAACTTGATAAAGATGGAGATTGTAACGACCCGTTAGGGGGTCTAGACGTTTTTGGGTATTTTATTTTGGGTTCAAAAATTTTTTTTTGTTTTAATTAATTGAGGGTTGAAAATATTTTTCTTTGTTTATGGAATGAAGAGTAAGAGGAAATGAGAATCTTGCAGCCCATCTAAATGGGATCCAACAATGTGGGGAAAGTCTAAATAAATTGGGCCATTGTGATGTGTTCAAAAAATTTTTAATTATATTTTGAATGGGATTGGATTATAATAATTTATTTGGGTTAATGAGTTGGGCCATGTAATGGCCCATGGTATGGGCTAAGCCCAATTAGGAAATGAGATTTGAAATTTTTGAAAGAAAATAATAAGAAATTAAACTGGCCGTCAAATGTCAATAGTGCCCTTGGTCTTTCATTTGACCATTGTAAAAGTGAAGGGCAATAGGTCATTTCAACCAAGTTGCAGGTGCAGACTGTGCATTTCCTTCTTCATGCTTCAACTGCATGGCGACCTTTAATTGATGTGTGCCAGCCTTTCCCTTTTAGAAAATCTTTCAACCTTCTTCTTCTTTTTATCTCTCTTTTTCCCTCCTGGTTGCTAGTATTCCGTCTGGGTTGATAGTAGCTTCAAGAATGGAGGATTTTTCTGCATAGTGAAGTTATCAGGCAAGTTCTTCTTGCACTCTCTCTTCATTTTTTGTGCAAGCTCGTTTATACATTTAGTATTTCACTTCCTTGATTTCCTGCTATCTCATTTACTATTCTGCAAGTTCTTCATGCACTTCCACTTATTTTAGTGCGAGCTCTCCTATATAGATATATCCATTTCCAATGCAAGCTTCCTTGATTTTTACCGTTTGCTTTAACTTCATGCTACAAGTTCTTTTATACATCATCTTCTGCTAACACGATTGAGGTTTACATGTTGGTTCACTGTGTCCATTTCAGTTCATTTTTGTTCACTGTGTCCATTTCAGTTCATTCTAGCTCACTGTGTTCAATCTTTTGTTTCTATATCTCTTTGTGGGTCTCCTTGTGGTCTCGAAATGGGGCTTATTTTCACCCCAAGCTTTCCTTGTGAATGGCATTTTATATAGCTAGGTGAGGATGAGAACCTCTGCTCGTTCTGCATCCAAAGAAGCAGAATTCAATATATATATATGTATATCTCCTCTGAATGAGCTCGCTGATCCAAATGCTTGTTATATGTATATGTGCCGTGTTTGAATGTAAAATGCTCAGTCCATTAGAATGATTTCATTGAGAGATTTGGAGGTCTCGTACAAACAGCAAAAGCTCAACTGAAAATATATATACTGTTTGCCCATACATGAGACCCACTTATAAATACATATATACAACATGCGTAATGAGCTAATACCCCTCAGAGATTTGTAAAGTTTATTAGAGCTTGACCTGCCTAGCTAATCCACCACATTCTCATGCTTAAACAGTCATTCGAATGCCCCTGTTATGTTCTGTTCGACAGACCCAATTATATATATATATACACGTTCAGCTTTATTGATGTTCTAGCGAGCTCGTTCCAGTTCTCTCTGCGAGCTCGTTCCAGCTCTTTGTCACGAGCTCACACCTATATGCTCCCTGACCATAAGCTTACTCGCGAGCTCGTTCCCGCGAGCTCGTTCCTCAAGCTGTTGGTCGCGAACTCGTTCCTCAAGCTATTGGCCGCGAGCTCTTGCCACGCGGCTGACCTCAAGCTCGTCCAACGAGCTCTTGCACAACCTCTATACCGCGAGATCGTTCAGCGTACTCAAGTCGACCTCATGACCTCGAGGTCGTTTGCCTTGTCCTTTCCGTGAGCTCTCTTTAGCTCTCTCTGTAAGCTACGAACTCAAAGATCTCGAGCTATTCCCGAGCCCATTCCATAAGCCTTTGAGTGGGAGCTTCCTGCTCACAGCCTACCTACTCAAGTAAATGTTTGCATTTTCCTTAATTTATATTTTACTTTCATTTACTTTAATTCATAAATGTAAATAAGAAAGTACCCACTATTTGGATTCAATAAAAATATCAAAAAAAATCAAAATCCATAACAATAAAAAGATAGAATTTTGGTTTTAGTACAAACTCTCGAATTTGCAATTTTACCACCATCGAATTACCTAGTTTCCGTTTCTTGAAAAATTCATTAAAAATCATTTTTACAACATTGAATGCTAGATATCAAATTATCGGGAGTTAGTTTTTCAAAATGAAGACATTTTCAAAATATGTTCTATTTGGTCCATTGCCTTAGAAAAAATTTTAGGTTTATGTTTGGTCAGCAATTTCGCGTGGTGTGGTCATTTGATTGCAGGGGAACTAATCATGAATTTGAGCTATGAGCACGAATTCAAGTGAATGCATACTATCACTAGTTAAATGAAATCACAACAATCATATGATGGGAAGATGGTTATTAAATTTATAATACTCCTCAGTTGGTAAATCAATATTTACTATTAAATAACATCTCTCAAAGAATTATTCTTGTGTTGTAAATTACATCAAGCATTTATGTGTCATAAATTACATCTTAAATGTGGTAAACGTTGTGGAGTAAGATATGTTGAATTCATCTGATGATGGAAAATACCTGGTATGGGTAAGAAATGTTGAAAGTATGAATAGCGCAGAAATAAGAATTTAAATACATAAGGTTGGCAAATGCATACCTGATGCATACATGTACATGTTACATATATAAATGTTTTGTGCACCTATTATTTTGCGCAGAGGGAGAAAGGGTACCCTAGAGCACCTAGCACGGGACGAGGTGGCCATAGACCGGCAGGTTGGCTCCATATTTATTTGTGAGGTTTTATGAAACTTATGCACTTTTACATGCATTAATGTATGGCTTGAGAGCCGAGAAAAATTGATATTGGTAATGAAATGATGCGCTCTTGCATGAATTGATTGATGGCTTGTCAGCCTATGAGAATTAATAATGACATTGAAATTTTATGCACATTTGCATAGTGATACATGGTGACAGGATATATTGAGTTAAATTGATAATTTCATGAATTATGAATCTTGTATATAATTGTGGAATCCTTGATTACTCTTCTTGATGTCATCATGTTCTTGAATCCTATATATTTGTTCATTGTTTCTCGAACTTGCTGAGCCTTGCGGCTCACTTGATCTTCTTTTCCATTCCAGGTAAAGGAAAGACGGTTATTGGGGGCGAGTCCAGTAGGACTGCAGCCCAGGGATAGTGGTGTACGGAGACGCGTCCTAGCTTTAAAGATCCTAGTTAGTGATTTGGTGAGATTTGTAATAATGAGAATTTATTATGTATGGGCATTTGAGCTTATTATTATTTTGTATGGCCATTGAGCCTAGAGTTACGAGATATTGGGAATGTAATTAAATCTCATTTAAATTTCCGCTGCTAGAAATGAGTTGAGTTCAGTTTTGTTCTATATCATCTATGTAAGGACCTTCTTTCGAGTATCCTATTCTAAGTGAGAATATTCGGAAGCGGGCCTTACAGAGATTGAGATGATGTGAAAGAAGAGGATATTAGAGATGATGCTTTTAATGATGAAAATATGGAAATGTTTGATCTTGATTACAAGGATGATTTTTAGATTATTTAAAATGCATAATTAGTTCATCTTAATTAATATTTAAGATGGTTGAGAAATTTATATTTTGATTATTGAAAAATATAAATATATTTTTAAGATTATTGAAAAATATATTTTTAGTAAATTTAGTTTTTTCATGATTTCCAAAACTTCTTATAATTCTCTTATGATTGATAAAACTTCATACTTAGAAATACTTTCAAAATAGTCGAGTATGATTTTGTATTAGTCGAGTATGAAAAAGCTTTTGATTTAATCAATTGAGTATTGCTCATAATACTTTAAAAAATAATCGAGTATTGAAGTGATTCAATCGACTATCATAAGCTCCTACTCAAGTATGTTATATCAAGTTTTGCTTCTTAAAACTAAATCGAGTATGATGCTTTTATAATCCAGTTTTTCAATTGAGAAAAGTTTATTTTCAATCAGCTAGTGTGTTTAGATAATCGAATAAATATATGTATTAGTTGAGTGAAGTTTGGTTTGTCTTTGGCTAAGTCTCTGAACCTAAAAGAAATCGAGTAACCAATGTTTGTACTCGAGTAAAAATTGTATATTAGTCGAGTAATCTTAGCCTAGTAATCGAGTAAGTAATGCAAGGTCTCGATGGCTTCTGAGTTAATCGAGTAATGAATTGATCATACTCGAGTAAGCCCTCTTGATAATCGATTACTTGTAAAATACAATCGAGTAAGCACTATATTAGTCGAGCATCCTTTGTCAGATTTTGAAAAATATAGTCATTACTCAGAGAAGAAAAAAATGATAGTTTTGATCGTCAGAGCTTTATTTGATTATTTTATGAAGTCTAACTATATTCTCTTATAAAAGAATGATAAACATGTTTATGCATGATGCGCAAAATATTTTATCTTTATAATATGAATATTTACCTTGATAAATTTGGTTGTTATCAGTCAAATCAAAAGAAGCTATAGTATGTGCAAGTAACAAGGAAAAATCTAAGTCTAAAAGCTTCTATAAAAGGCCAAGTGTTGGAAAGAGGGTGTGTGGTTGCTGTTAAGTAAGCTTGAACTATTGTCCGAGAGATGTCAAGCCATCCTAAACCTAGACACAGTCAACTTGAATTCAATTTCAGGCTAAAGTCATTGCTTAACTGATAAGTTCTTCAAACTCATCTTCTTTCACTTCAAGCCATTATCTGATCGAGCTTCATGCAAATCTTCTTAAACCAAAAATTAGAGAGTTGAGTGTTCTATTCATTCATATTCTTATAACTCTCTTTTGTTTAAGAGAATGTTTGAAATCATTGTATTATCTTATATTTTTCTCTTGAGAAATCTTTTCACAAAAACTGTGAAACTTTTAAAAGGTTAAGCTTGATCCTTTGAAAGGCTATATATTGGCTATGGCTGAACATAGTTTGAAAAAGCCACATGTAAAGGTTATTACCAAATCTTACAATTGTACTCTCATTGTTTGTTATAACATGTTAGTTTTTAGTTGGTTGTATAGTTAATTAGAGTAGGAGTTATCCCATGTATTTGCTTCTGTTTTTAAACTCTTGTTGCAAGGTAGCTTATTCATAATAGACAAATATTGAGGTATTATTTTTCCTCTCTCTGTTGATATGGTATCAAAGCTTAATAGCTCAATTCCATTGTCTTCGATATGTTGCGTCGCCTTCAATTCTCTCTTATCGTCTTTTCCCATACAATCTCATCATTTGGACGAATCAGATTTTCTAGTATTCATCCAAACTTGTATTGTTTCTTGATTCTTTCTTATGGCAGCCATCGCTCCTGACTCATCTTCTTCATTGATGAGAAATTCCACCATCGATGACAGATATAGTCCCTATTTCCTTCATCATTCAGATAGCCCTAAGCTTATTCTCATCTCTCAACCGTTAACTGGAGACAACTATGTGTCACGGAGCCATACAATGGTGATTGCTCTATCTCTAAGGTTTTCAAGGATTCAATTCCGTGACCTACATGTGAGATATCTCTCTTATTAAAGATTGGATCAAGAATAACAACATTATTATCTCTTGGATCCTTAATTCTGTCTCTAGGGAAATTTTTGCAAGCATTATATACTCGGAATCTGCATATGATATATGGACTGACCTTAAAGAAAGGTACCAACAAAGTAATGGACCTAGGATTTTTCAATTGAGGCATGAACTAATGATCAACCTAAATAAGGGATAATTATCTGTCAGTGCTAATTTTACAAAGCTTGAGACTATTTGGGATAAATTAAGCAATTTTAGACCCGTATGTACATGTGCATCATGTTCTTGTGAGGGTACCAAAGCACTTGCAGATCACTACCAAATGGAATATGTCATGTCATTTTTAATGGGATTGAATGATTCATTTGCTCAAGTTCGAGGTCAATTACTTTTTATGGATCCTATACCTCCAATAAATAAGGTTTTTGCCCTAATTTCACAAGAAGAAAATCAAAGAAATGTGGTGAATTCTACTAGTGGAAGTGATTCAATCTTATTTTCGATTAAGCATGATGTGAGTAGGTTTAGTCATGGAAAATATCAAAGGAAAGACCAGCCTATGTGTACTCATTATGGTTATAATGGGCATACTACTGAAAAATGTTATAAGCTTCATGGTTATCCTTTGAGATACAAGCGTATGTAAAGGATTAATCCTACTAATTAGGTCAATTCTACAATTGTTAATTAGGTGAATGATAGTAGTCCTAACCAACTCAAGAAACAGGACATATGAGATTTTATGCAATCTTTGAACCCCACACAATACCGGCATCTCCTAACTTTGTTAAGCTCTCACTTATCTGTTGTTAAGATAAGTGCAAAGGTGGATACATCACCTGATCATGCATCAAGTACATGCCTTTCAATTTCAGTTAGTCCAAAATTAAGTTGTTCTAGATTTTGGATACTGGACTCAGGGGCTACAAGTCATATATGCTATGATAAGTCATCTTTTTATTCAGTTGAGACCTATTCAACATGCATATGTGACACTACTTGATCATAGTCAAATTTTTGTGTCCTTGACTGGAACTGTGAATTTATCTCCTCATATAGTACTAGAGAATGTGCTCTATGTGCCTTAATTCAAATTTAATCTTCTATCTATGAGTGCATTAGCAGAGAAATCCTCTTTATGCCTCAGTTTCTTATCTCATACTTGTGTTATACAGGATGTGTGTCATTCGAGGATGATTGGAAAGGGTGATCTAATTAACAACTTGTATGTCATTGATGCTGGTTCATGTACATCTGGTACTCAACTTGTTACTAGATTGTGTAATCCTACTACTACAGTAGCTAATGTAGTTAGTAGACATACTTGGCATAGTAGGCTAGGTCATATTTCTTTTGAGAAATTGGATAAGTTGAATGATTTGTTGAAATTCCCTATCATTAATAAGAATGCCACACATGTGCCTTATTCAGTGTGCCATTTAGCTAAACAGAGAAGGTTGCCTTTTCTGTCAAATAATCCCTTTTCTCAACATGCATTTGACTTTATTCATTGTGATACCTGGGGACCATATCATGTTCCAACTCATGTTGGACATAGATACTTTCTTACTTTGGTTGATGATTGCACACGATTTACTTGGGTGTTTCTTATGAGGTAAAAATCTGAGGCTAAGGTTATCATTCCTAATTTTTTTACTATGATTGAAACTCAATTCAACACTATGATCAAGAAATTTAGGTTAGATAATGCTCTCGAGTTATTATTCATTGAATTCTTTGCATCTAAAGGGGTTCTTTGTAATAACCCATTAGAGGGCCTAGGATTTTATCATGATTTATTTAATTGCATTTTGAAATTTTTGAGTTTAAAAGGATTTTTCCAAGTAAATATTTAATGAGAAAAATATATAAGGGGAGAATGGTCAATTCAAGAATTTGAATGGGAATGACACTTAGGAAATAATAATTTAAGGATAATTAGAAAAATATAGGGGATTTAAAGATAATTGATTTGCTGAGGATTAGGTAAGGAGTTTGAAAATTTTCAAGTTATTAAAAGAGTAGGACTTGTGGACAACTAGGGTTTGTAATCTATATATACACATATAACCCATATTTTTCCTCACGCCGTAAGAAGAAGAGAGTTCAAGAAGTTGCATTCACTATGAAGATCTCCACAAGAGAGTTTATGTAATATCCAAGAATTTCTAAAGGACTCAAGTGTAATTTATCTTGGGGTGAAAATAAAATTTTCAGAAGATTTAAGGGTTATAGTATAAATTCTCACAGTTATATGTGATCGAATTGATTGTAGGGAATGCCCCGGAACGTAAAAATCTCGAGAGAAAGGTATGTCGTTTACGAGCATCTTGAGACATGATTTATGACACTGAAAGTGGTTAGATTAGAGACAATTTTTGGTACAATTTTGATTCTAGTTGAAAAACCAAATGATTGTAAGGAACCTCCGGGAAGTCCATGGAACCCTAAAGGGGCTCCGATTTTATGTAAGGATCAACCCTGAAGTGGTTTCGATATGAAACAAAGGCCCTATGAGGGTGCAAAGGTGAAATCGTCCTTATCGAGTAATCTTGGAGTTGTTAATTTTGGATTTTAAGTATCTTGATAAGTATTAATTCAGTGGTTGAGGATGTAAATGCAATTAAGGAGATACCCAAATGAAATGGGGAAGAAATTTAGGGTCTAAATGTGTAATTTGCCTTATGTTATGGTGTAATATATATGTGTGTGTGTGTGTGTGTACGTGTGCGTGGTGGCCAGTTTATGTGAAGAATTAATGGCTAACTCTTGCAACAAGAAGCTTAGTGGCTAAGTTTTCTGCAAGTGGGATGCAAGAGTGGTGGCCAAGGCAACTTAAGTTAGTGGGATGGCTACAAATAGGAAGCAATAGGGAAGAAGAAATGGGGAAAAGCAATGGAAATAGAAGGATGAATGGTAAAAACCTGCGGTGGCAATGGAGGTTGGGGGGAGGAGTAGCAGCAACGGGGGAAGTGGCTGGAAGGAGGCCGAAGGCGACGACTTAAAGCCAGGTACACTGGAAGCGTTGGTGGTCGGGGATGGCAGCCGTGACAAGCAGCAAAACCTGGCAGTGGCCGCAACGGTGGCCACATGGCCATGCAACGATGGTCCAATGAGGCCAGCGGTGGTCGACGAGGTCGATGGAGGCTAGCGTGGACTGTAGCAGTGGCCGGATGAGGCCAAGTGACGGTGGCTGGTGGACTATGTGCAAGGCCTGTTCATGAGTTGCAGAAAAAAAAGAAGAAGAAGAAGAAGAAGAAGAAGAAGAGGAAGAAGAAAAAGAAAAAGAAAATAAGAAACAAATAGGAAAAAATAGGGAAAAGGTTCCAAAAAATTCTAGAAAAATCTAGGAATTAATTTAGGGCTAGAGGAGCATGCCGAAGTCAGAAAATTATCTAAACTCGCGTTTCAAGGTCAAATAATGCATACCAAGGAAGTCTAAGAGGTTAAGTTAAGGTGATTGATTTTTCTTGAAAACTTATTCATGTTATGTTTTCCCTATGTTGAGCATGTTATTCATGAAAGTTGCTAAATCATATGTAATTTATGCACATCTTATCACATCTGTACATATAGTGTTACATCGATAGTCGTGATTTTTCACATGGAATGATATTGATGGCATATGGATACTTGTGAATGGAATGGAATGTTGCCCTAATAGTGTAGTTGTAATTCCCCAAGGGTATTGTTGGAACAACGTATAGAAGTATCCCATTGCCTTGTGTGCATACCGAGATGACTACCTAGGGTTCTGTGTCAGGCTGGATGGCCAGGGTAGTTAAACTAGGGTATTTATTTGTTTATGTATGTGCATCATGCATTCATGTATCTGTTTTTAAACCCTCACTAGAAGACTCATCTTCTAATTGGACTTTGTCCCTAGAACATTCAAACATTCTAGTTGGGACTTACAACTATGGCAAGGAAGTGGTTGAGATGTAACGACACTAGGTGACGTGTCCGATGGGTTTGGTAAGTTGTTCTGGTATTTTGTTTCTTCATGAAGATTCGGATATGTTTTAATCATGTTGAGAAACTTATGTTTCATTGATGATCAGTCTTGTTAAACATAGGAATGTTACGTATTGTGAATGATGTTCAAGAGTCGATCATGTAATACTGTTATGGTTCAATATGTTTTTTTTAGGTGTCCTTTGATTATACCTGGTATACTCAATTGTTCATCTGAGAGATGGTTCTCCATGTATTTTGTTTTGAAAACGTGATGTTATTCTATGGTATAGATTCTTATTTATGATTAAAGTGAATTCGGTTATGTACCATATCAAGTTTTTATTATTGCTTTTGCATTTGTAATGATATGTTAAAGGTTTTTCTTTGAAATACGATACTTGAGGTGTTAAAGGGATGCATTGTGTAAAGAAAATGTGTATTTATATGTTGAGCCCCAGCATAGTGACACGTTTAGGAAAAGCGGGGTGTTACAGTTTGCGTTACACTTGTTGAGTCTAGTCAAGAAATATTAGGCAAGTTTCTCTCCTTGTAATCCTCTTCTTTATAGGATTCATCTCCGTATACTGCAAGTTCTTCGTTCTCAGATTTTTCAAGTTTTTCATTCTCAGATTTCAGCAGAGTTAGTATATATATGTGTATATATGTTCAGTGAGATATCTCCCTCATTTGATTGGGCAAGTCCTGTATTTTTCCTTTAACGATTTTTTTCAATGTGATCTTCGTATAATTCCAAATATTGATTCATATCAATTGGGTTTGATCGCCCAAGTTTATTTCAGAATGGTGTAGCATTGGTAGGTTTGTATCAGAATATGAATACGGGTATCATATTTTTTTTTCATATGTTAGTTCAGGTATCCAGATAAAATCCCCCCCCCATCGGGATGGTTTTGTCTGATGTTTGAGTCTGGTATTCGAATGACTAGTTGATATCCGAATAGCTTCAAATATGTGCTCACAATTTTTATGGTCGCAGGTTTCAGTTCAGGCAGGTATGTATTTCAAATTATGTGGGTCTAAGGGACGAAGTTGCTTACCTACATTATATAGTTTATGTGCATTGATACTTATCATATATATGCAACCACATAGCTGATTAATAATCCCTCAATGCAAGAACATTTAATACTTCATGAGTATCAATGTTCCTTGACTCAGTTGTTATTTTGTTTCATGTTATTATTTGCTATGTCTTGTGGCCTACCTTGTATTCTTCATCATTCCAGATCCTAGCAGGAGAGTTCCGGATGTTGGGCCTAGTAGTGTCGGACATTAGAGTGTGTATGGGAAGCCACTCAAAATCAAAAGATTTCTGGGAGTTATTTTGTCCCTTGAGACTTTTTGAGTATTATATTTTCAGTTGAGTGATTTTTGAACCCCTCATTTTGAAGTTCTTGTCAGGTGACTTTTTATTTTCATTAAGTTTAGGTTTTTCTTTTGTAAATGAGATTTTTATTAAATAAAAAAAAAAACAATTCCGATTTAAACAACACAACATACGATGAGCCTAACAACTAAAATGCTTGTCATTCTCATTGTTATTAAAATTTTAATTTTACACGTACGATTTTATGTTTTGAAGACCATCAAATGATTTAAATTCCATTTAAAATCTAATTTAAGGTGAAATTCTATAAAATTACACAGCTCCAAGCAATTGCAGAAACCCAAACTGGCCTTTGCCTCCCTCATGCCATCGCCGGGACAAGACAAATAGGACTCTATCTAGAGAGGAAATGGCCGTCTTCCTACTAAATCTTATAACATTCCTCTTTCTACCACAACTCCAGGCAATTGCAGCAGCAGCACAAGCTCCAGGCAAGTGCAGTGGCTGCTGCGGCGACGGTCTGGTGATCCAGCCGCCGTTCCGTCTTAAACCCCGTCGTGATGATCATCAGGCTGCTGCTGCAGGAGGCCATGGCTGTGTCTTGCCCCGTTACTGTCTTTCCTGCGCCCTCTCTGAAACTGCCTGTCAGGTATATCGACTATGCATCACAAGTTATCCGCATTCATCCTGCTCTTGACTGCTTTCCCAAACACTTTCCAGACACCATCAATCTTTCTTCTTGTCCGTTCCAATTCGCAGAACATTACGGTTTAAATGACTTCAGCATCTTCAACTGTCCATCCACAAAGCCGGACAGCTACTCGCATGGTGACCCCATTCGCAAAGTTTATGCTATACCTTCGGGCTCTTACTTCACGACGTATCCCATGGTGTCCTGCACAAAGATGTGCGACATTTATTCATTTCCAGATATTTCCGATTCATCTCATCCTGAGCTTAGATTCAAATGTTCCGATCCAATATGTCCCCCAGAAACCAGCCACAGGCAAAGCAAAACTGCAGGTAATTAATTTCCATATTCACGATTAATTAAATTAGTCTATTTCGAACCATTATGGTTTAATTGGTAATTATAATGATTAATTAATTTATCAATTGCTTAAATTATTATTCTATATATAGTATTCAAATACGATGCATTTTCAAGTTTGACTGATTTATTTTCTCATTAATTTTATTTGATTGATTCAAATTGCAGATTTGCTCCGAGGCTTATTTCTTCTCCCCATAACAATTCTAGCATTGTACTGTGTCTTTAGCTGGATTAAAATAAAAAAAGATGATCAAGCAAAGATCAAGCAATTTTTGGAACACTATAGAAGTAGCAAGCCTGCAAGATATTCCTATGCCGACGTCAAGAAAATCACCAACAAATTCAAGCACAAAATAGGCCAAGGAGGCTATGGAACAGTGTACAAAGGAAAGCTCTCTAATGACGTCCATGTTGCAGTCAAGATCCTCCACGATGTCAAGGGAAATGGAGAAGAGTTCATCAATGAAGTGGGAACCATAGGAAGAATTCACCACATAAACATTGTCCGTTTAGTTGGCTTTTGCGTTGATGGCTTTCGAAGGGCTCTTATTTACGAGTTCTTACCCAATTATCACTTGAAAAATTCATTTCATCCGATAGGGAGAGACTCTCATTAGGGTGGGAAAAGTTACAAGACATTGCTCTAGGTAGCCAGAGGAGTTGAATATCTCCACCAAGGTTGTGATCAACAAATACTTCATTTCGATATTAAACCTAACAATGTCTTGCTGGATCATGGATTCAACCTAAAGATATCTGATTTCGGCTTGGCAAAATTGTTTTCCAAAGAACAAAGTGTGGTTTCAATGACTGTTGCTAGAGGTACCGTAGGCTATATTGCACCAAAAGTATTCTCTAAAAACTTTGGGAATGTGTCGTTCAAATCAGACGTATATAGTTTTGGAATGCTCCTACTAGAAATGGTTGGAGTAAGGCAAAACAGTGCTGCAAAACAAGACAGATCAGAAAGCGAAGTTTACTTCTCTGAATGGATTTATGAACATTTGAATCAGGGGGCAGAGGCAGTGCCGAGCATCCAAGTGGAACAAGAAGAAGATGCAAGGATTACTAGGAAGCTAATTATTGTGGGGCTTTGGTGCACGCAATGGTACCCAATGCACAGGCCGTCAATGAAAGATGTGGTGTGGATGCTAGAAGGTGATGATGAAGGCACATTGAGGGTGCCCCCTGGTCCACATGTTGCTACTAATCCCTTCATGACCAGAGAAAAAATTAGTGCAACGGTGACATCTACTAGTTATTTAGAAATCATTTCTGAATCGGAGTGAAAATAAACATATTAATTGTATCATAGCGTTGTGCCCAATAAGGCTGTCTATCGGCTATTTATGTAATAAATTACTACCGAATTGGATTGAAGAATAATTATGTGATATGTAGTAGCATTTATACTAAAGTGTCGTAAATAATTTCTCTCCCTTCGTAAATAATTTCTCTGCCTCGTTTTGTGATGGCAATAGAGAAGCTCTACCTTTATCTCTCTTGAAGTCATTTTTTATTGTAAAACCTTCAAAATACAAGATAACAAAATTTCAAGAACAAAAATAAATAATAAATAAAATATTGAATTATAAAAAAAGTAGAGATTGAATTTAAAAATTACCTTGATTTCAATGAATGAGCTAAGCAACGGATCACATGATAACAAACAACAACACATCCAGTCTTTATCCCACTATGTGGGGTCGGCTACATGAATTCTAGACTTCCATATATTTCTGTCTTTTGTCATATCTTCATTGAGATCCATACACTTCATATCAAACTTTAATGTCTCCCTCAAAGTCTTCTTAGGTCTGCCTCTACCTCTTTTTTTGATTAATTGTTCAATTTCATCAACTCTCCTCACATGAGCATCTCTTGGTCTCCTTCTCACATGACCAAACCATCTTAGTCTAGTCTCTCTCATCTTCTCCTCTATTGGCACTACTCTTATCTTATTACGAATAACTTCATTTCGAATTTTATCTTTTCTTGTATGGCCGCACATCCATCTTAACATCTTCATCTCCATTACACTCGTCTTTTGCTCATGTTGATATTTAACTGCCCAACATTCTGAGTCGTACAACAAAACTAGTCTTATAACTGTCCTATGGAATTTTTCTTCCAATTTTAATGAAATTTTACTATCACATAACACCCCCGATGCATTTCTCCATTTTAGCCAACCTCCCTTAATTCTATGTGTGATATCCTCGTGAATTTCTCCATCTTTTTGAATCACTGATCCCAAATATCGAAAATGATCTTTTCTTTGTAAGATTTGGTCTTCCAATTTTATTATAACCTCCTTCACTCTTGCATTCTTACTAAATTTACATTCCATATATTCTATTTTCTTTCTGTTTAATTTAAATCCCTTAGATTCTAAATTGTTTCTCCATAACTTAAGTTTAGTGTTCACTCCTTCTTTTGTTTCATCCACCAACACTATGTCGTCTGCAAATAACATACACCATGGCACCTCTGTCTGAATCTCTTTAGTGAGTTCATCCATTACTAAAGCAAATAAGTATGGACTTAGTGCAGAACCTTGATACAATCTTATTGTAATTTTAAACGGTTCAGTATCCCCTCCTCATGTCCTGACCCTTATCTCTGCACCATAATACATGTCCTTAAGGGCTTGTATATAGGCTATTCGAACTCCTTTTTTCTCTAAAACCCTCCATAATACTTTTCTAGAGACCCTATCATAGGCCTTTTCTAGATCTATAAATACCATATGTAGGTCCTTTTAATGATCTCAATACCTTTCCATTAGGCACCTCAATAGGTATATAGCTTCCATTGTTGACCTACCAGGCATGAAACCAAACTGATTTTCTGAGACCTCTGTTTCTTTTCTGAGCCTCTACTCTATTACTCTCTCCCAAAGTTTCATGGTATGGCTCATTAACTTAATTCCTCTGTAATTTTCACAGTTTTGAACATCTCCTTTGTTCTTATATATAGGAACCAAAGTACTCTTCCTCCACTCATCTGGCATCTTTTTTGATTTAAGAATCGCATTAAATAATTTCGTTAGCCAGGAGATACCCTCTTCTCCCATGCATTTCCATGCTTCTATTGGTATATTATCCGGTCCCACCGCCTGATGATTTTTCATCTTTTTTAATGCTTGTCTTATTTCATTTGGACTTATGCGTCGATAAAATGTATAGCTCACGTTCCCTTCGGAGTTACTAAGATGTCCCAACCTAACTCTTGTGTCACCATCATCATTGAATAATTTTGTGAAATACTCCTTTCATCTCTCCTTAATCGCTCCCTCCTTTACTGATACATTTTGATTTTCATCTTTTATGCATTTCACTTTATTTAAATCCCTTGTTTTTCTTTCTCTTGCTTTAGCTAATTTATATATATCTCTTTCTTCATCTTTTGTATCAAGTCGTTTATATAGATTCTCGTATGCTTTTGATCTTGCTTCACTAACAGCTTTTTTTGTTGTTTTTTTTTATTCTTTATAATTTTTTTGATTTTCTTCATTGTTACACTGATATACAGCCTTATAGCAATTTTTCTTATTTTTAATTTTCAATTGCACTTCTTCATTCCACCACTAAGACTCCTTAAGGTTAGGGGCTCTACCATTTGTCTCTCCAAGCACTACCTTTGATGTGTTTCTCAGGGCATTAGCCATTTCTCTCCACATTTGATTTGTCTGTCATTCTCCATTCCATTCTCTTCTACCCCTTAATTTTTCTTTGAAGATTAGTTGTTTCTCCCCTTTTAGATCCCACCACCTGATTCTTAGATTTTGTTTTATGTGATTTTTTCTCTTCCAATTTCTTACTTGGACGTCAAGTACTAGAAGTCTATGTTGAGTAGTCAAACACTCTCCCGGTATCACCTTACAATCCTTACAACATACCCGGTCCTCTTGTCTCATGAGGAAGTAATCTATTTGGGTGCTTGATGTGACATTTTTATATGTGATTAAGTGTTCGTCCTGTTTTTTGAACCTAGTATTGGTTATGATGAGCCCATATGCCATTGCAAAATCTATAATAGACTTACTCTCATTATTAATTTCCCCGAATCCATACCCTCCACGTACCTCTCTATAGCCCTTTTTTTTCTCTACCCACGTGACCATTTAAGTCACCTCCTATAATCACTTTCTCTCCTCTTGGTATCATTTGTATGAGTCCCTCTAAATCCTCCTAGAATTTTGCTTTTATCTCCTCACCTAACCTCGCTTATGGTGCATATGTACTAAAGATATTCATAGTCATTCTTCCTAAAATAACCTTCACCATAATAATCCTATCTCCTATTCTCTTTACATCCACTACCTCATCTACTAAGATTTTATCCATAATGATCCCCATTCCATTTTTTGCTCGATCATTTCCTGTGTACCATATTTTATATCCATTTTCTGACAAAAATTTTGCTTTTTTCTCTACCTCTCTCGTCTCTTGAAGGCACATAATATTAACCTTTCTCCTAATCATCACATTTACCACTTCCATAGCTTTGTCTATTAATGTTCCTATGTTCCATGACCCAATCCTTAATCTATGATTTTGTTTTTGGCTTTGACTTTGAATTTGTTTTTGATTTTGATTTTGTTTTTAGTTTTGGTTTTGATTTTGATTTTGTTTTTGGTTTTGATTTTGATTTTGATTTTGGACTAACTTCTTTACCCACATCCGTCCAAGCAAATACGGGAACCCTTGCTCATTTGTCACTACATCCGGGCGTCGATGCAGCGACCCTAGCTTACTTGACACTACACGCGGGCAATATAGCGCGTTGCTATGAAGGGTTACGCCCACGCCCAAACGTTTTTTCATAATTTGTCTAGAGTTCATGTTTTGGATCCGACTAAGTTTTACGTTAGCTGTCGGCTACCTAACACAACCCTCCTCCTTTATCCGGGCTTGGGACCAACAGTGGATAACATCCCCAGGCAGAGTTCAACGGATCACATGATAAAACAAAGAAAAATCACTAGATAGTTTTATTTCATGTTCATAAATAACTTTCTTCACTTGACAATTATGGAATCCTACATTTTATAAACTAAATAATAAATAAAGATGTGATTAATTTGAATCACAAACTCTAATAATGTCATAAATGAGTGCAGTGAAAAAAAGAAAATAATCAACTTTCTCCCATCAATTCATGAACAAATCTAGCTTTTCCTTGGTCATTATATTAGTTTTGTGTCCATTGGTCACTAATAAACATTGCTCAAGCGAGTGTCTAATAAGCTTAAACCTTTTAAGTACAACAATAATGGATTGAAGCAAACAAGGAGTATCATAAACTACAAGCAACTTCAAATAACTAAATTAATGAACATGACCAACCTCGTTGAATAATTTGTCATTAAATGCTTGATAGGCAAAGTATCTTCATACCCTAAAAAGATCTATGACACTCATCATCTCTCTTGATTACTTTCCACATTCTTATTTGTATATATATTTTTCAAAATAAGATTGAGTGTATAGAAAACACAAATGAGTCAAATAAATATATGTAAAGATACATTCAATGATTTCCTAGTTCCTTTACAATTAATAACATTATGGGTAATAATTTGTACTACTTTTTAATGGTCAATTTCATCTATTCCCTCTTTCATCAAACTAGCAATAAATTGTTTATTTTTTCATTTCACCAACAATTCAAAATTTTAACAAATATAGGACTATTTTTAGAAACAACTATAAAATTAATCGAGAATACTATCACTATTTTCCAACCAAGTGTCTTTAATAAGTTTCAACAATTTTTCAAAATTTGTCATTTCTTACTAAAATAATGAGGTTATCAATTTATTGTAACCTAGAGGCCAGTAGTAACCACCCAATAGATGAGTAGCATCAAATGAATAAGAACTCAAACAATATGGATTTCTTACACGATTAAAAGTCAAACCTATAGTATAGAACAGTTTAGTAATTTCATTATATTATCGTGTTTTAGTTTGAAAGTCAAAAACTCTAACAATAGGGGAATCATTGATTTTTCTCTTTTTAAATTTTCTAAATTATTTGGTTCATGTAAAGACAAAAATAATCCCAAATAAGTACAATTTTTTTGTAAAGAAATTTGTTTAGCTTATAAATTTTAAACATTTCGGGCAACTTCTTCAGCTTTTTTTTTTTAATTTCAAAAATAATTTGAACTCTCACTTTTTTAGAAGTAACAATCTCTTTCTCATTGATTTTTAACAGATGAACCCTAATTATTGTGTATAACTTATATTTTTCTAAACCACAAAAATTGCATGACCACTTCCAATTGCTCCTTTTCCTTTCCTCATTTTTTTTATTCTAGTCAAATATTTTCACAAAGAATTATTTTTATTATTTATTATGAAGCATCAAAGTGATGCCGTTTTGGTCTCAGGCTGGAGGAAGGTAGCGTGGCAACCCCCTAGATGGCCACGCGACAACCTTCTACTGGTCGATTTGGTAGCTGCCACTTATATCTGCTCGAGCCTTTTTTCTCAAGCTGATCTTGTCCATCCATCTTGCTTTATTATGAGCTGATCCAAGCCATCAATTTTTCTTTATCTTGTGTTATCTCAGCCATCCGTCTGGGCTATTTATGTGTCACCTCGTGATTCAATCAGAGAGACGAAAAAGAAAGGGAGAAAAGGGCATTGGGGATTACTGTTTTCTTTTCCTATCGTTTTTGGCCGAGAGTCAGAGAGGGTTTCCTCTCTCAGGGGTTCGGGTGAGATCTTTCCTATTCTCCATTTTTATCCTCTGTAAATGCTCTGTATATTCTCTTTGTTCACTAGCTTGATAGGTAGACCTTTGATCTTGATTTTGTTATCATTGGGTCGGTTTTTGTTAGCAAGCTTAGTGATGTACAAAGAGTCTTGTATGTTGCTGTGAATCAGTTGTATTCCTTCTCTTTATAGTGCAGTGAGCTCTTCTCACCAGATCTCAATGTGAACATAGCCCATTTTTTGGGTGAACCACGGTAAAAGTTTCGGCCTCCTTGCGTTATTTATTTTATGTTGCTTATGTTTCTGTTCTGTATATCTCATGCATGTTTTGCCATGGTTGTTTGAGAGTTTCATCCTTTCAGTTCTATTGAAAACAAATTTTTGTCTTCTGTAGTTTGATCTCTGTGAGTGGTTTATTGTGTGTGATTAAGCTCAACAATTTTCTTCATCCTTAACAATGAAGAAAATCAAAAAAATCATAAAGAATCAAAAAAGACAGCAAAAAAAGTTGTTAGTGAAGTAAGGTCAAAAGCATACGAGAATCTATACAAATGACTTGATACAAAAGATGAAGAAAGAGATATATATAAATTAGCTAAAGCAAGAGAAAGAAAAATAAGGGATTTAAATCAAGTGAAATGCATAAAAGATGAAAATCAAAATGTATTAGTGAATAAGGGAGCGATTAAGGAGAGATGAAAGGAGTATTTCAAAAAATTATTCAATGATGATGGTGACACAAGAGTTAGGTTGGGACATCTTAGTAACTCCAAAGGGAACATGAGCTATACATTTTATCAACGCATAAGTCCAAATGAAATAAGGCTAGCATTAAAAAAGATGAAAAATCATAAGGCGGTGGCACCAGATAATATACTAATAGAAGCATGGAAATGCATGGGAGAAAAGGGCATCTCCTGGCTAACGAATTTATTTAACGCGATTCTTAAATCAAAAAAGATGCCAGATGAGTGGAGGAAGAGTACTTTGGTCCTTATATATAAGAACAAAGGAGATGCTAAAAACTATGAAAATTACAGAGGAATTAAGTTAATGAGTCATACCATGAAACTCTGGGAGAGAGTAATAGAGTAGAGGCTCAGAAAAGAAACAGAGGTCTCGGAAAATCAGTTTGGTTTCATGCCTGGTAGGTTAACAATGGAATCTATATACCTATTGAGATGCCTAATGGAAAGGTATCGGGATCATCAGAAGGACCTACATATGGTGTTTATAGATCTAGAAAAAGCCTATGATAGGGTCCCTAAAGAAATATTATGGAGGATTTTAGAGAAGAAATGAGTCCAAATAGCCTATATACAAGCCCTTAAGGGCATGTATCATGGTGCAAATACAAGGGTCAGAACATGCGGAGGGGATGTTGAATCGTTTAAAATTATAATAGGATTGCATCAAGGTTCTGCACTAAGTCCATACTTATTTGCTTTAGTAATGGATGAACTCATTAAAGACATTCAGACAGAGGTGCCATGGTGTATGCTATTTCCAGACGACATAGTGTTGGTGGATGAAACAAAAGAAAGAGTGAACACTAAGCTTGATTTATGAAGAAACAATTTAGAATCTAAGGGATTTAGATTAAACATAAAAAAAACAGAATATATGGAATGTAAATTTAGTAAAAATGCAAGAGTGGAGGATGTTATAATAAAATTGGAAGATCAAATCTTACAAAGAAAAGACCATTTTCGATATTTGGGATTAGTGATTCAAAAAGATGGAGAAATTCATGAGGATGTCACACATAGAATTAAGACAGGTTGGCTAAAATGGAGAAATGCATCGGGGGTGTTATGTGATGGTAAAATCCCATTAAAACTGAAAGAAAAATTCTATAGGACAGCTATAAGACCAATTTTATTGTACGTTTTAATTTATCTTCAGAAGCTTATGTATTAACTTTATAATAAATGCCATGTTCAGTTATTTATGTATGTAATGGCATGAGCAGGTTCGGTTCAACTTTCACTTTATAAGATTGTATTTATCTCTAGTGTACAAGTTATTTCGTCAAGCACTAGATAGGTCTTAGGGAATTTCGGGAGTGTTGTTTTTTAAAAAAAAAAATTAAGTCCCAAATTTCCTAAGGCATAACATGCCCAGGGTAAGTGGGGTGTTATAGTTGGTATCAGAGCTCAACTAAGTAGAGTACCTAGAAAGCAAAACTTAGACTTAACTTAGCACTTATATCGAGAATCTAAGAAAGGTGGGAAGTACAAACTCGAGGACAGTTAGGGGTACTAACGAAAGTTGTGATGGCAGGATGGCGGGAAACTTCTTAGAGTAGGTCTTAGTCGATCATTGGGCACATCGTCTCGACAACCGGATCCTGGAACCGAATGAAGGTATCATGGAGCATCTAGTTCAAATGGAGGAGATCATCAACGACGTACCCCCGAGTTACCGACTCTGGCCTGACTTGGTCCAGTTCCAGATAAATATGATGGTTGGTGTTTTGGAAGGTGATTTGCAAGACTTCGTTGACTGGGCCCGGCAGCAAGGCAAGCAATTCCTCGAATTTGGCCTTTATTGCCAACGGATTCGCGAAGTACTGGTAGAGCTATATGAGCTAGTGCTAGTGGAAGAGCCTGACAAAGAAATAGGAGATCCAATTGAGGCAGAAGAGGAAGAAGAAATGGGAGACCCAGTCGAGGTAGGAGGGGAAGAAAAGATGGGAGACGACTCGATCGAGGCAGAAGAGGATGACGAGGCACCCGTATTTTGGATCGAGAATAACCCTCTGGAGTTTGAGGACACAGACTCCAAGGACGAGGAGGAAATCACAGAGGGTAGGGACGATCTTCAGGGACCACCCTACGAGTCCAAAGACGAAAAGAATGTCTGGATATGGAGGTCGTTCGGACCAAAATAGACTTAGCTAGAAATACCCTAACTATCTGCGTGACTGATGTAGTGTGTTGTCTATGACATTTTATAATCGGATGCATAATATTTATAGAATTAATGAAGGATTAACTTTATCGAATGGTAAGACCCTGTTATCTAATCCAAAATGCTACTTTCTTTTCAGATTGTGAACACTCAAAGGAGGTTAACAGTAGGACCTAGGACACCCAATCAACGAGCTAGCAATGCAAAGGGAAACACAAGTGGCCACCCGGAAGGCGACTCTAGCCAGGAAACTAGGAGTAGTTGACTGGACCAAATGGAACAAATACTGGGAAGCATGGTGGGATTTATGCAAGAAACTCACTCCCGGGACGACCATACAGTCAACATGCTAGATCTCTACCGTCGACAGAACCCTCCCTTCTTTCAAGGGAAACTTGGCACAGACCCCAGCGACGGGGAATTCTAGATCGAACAAACGAAAAAGATGCTAGACCACTTACATTGTGGAGAAGAAAAGAAAGTCAATTGTGCCACCTTTATGCTTCAAGACAAGGTAGACATATGGTGGAAAAGAGTTAAACGAACAATGACCCCTCGGGCTAGGGCACCCTACATCATTTGGGAGCGATTCAAAGAACTCTTTAATGAGAAGTATTTTCCCCTAAATCTAAGAATGAAGAAGGAGAGAGAATTTATGGAGTTAAAGCAAACCGAGGACATGACCGTCGCCCAATATGAGGATGCTTTTAACCGATTGATTAGGTACATGCCCATTTATGAAAGGGATGAAAGGATCAAAGCTCAGAAATTCTTGGGGGGGGCTAAATCTGAGGCTTCAGAGGGCCTTGAGCAGTATAAGTACTCAGTCTTATATAGAAGTGGTATTACAAGCCTTTACAACTGAGGCTAACCTAAGCCGGATCGAAGTTATCCAAGGGGAAAGTCAATAAGTGAGCTGTCATAAAGCAGCCAAGAAGTTGGATCTTAAGAGGCTGAAGTTCAAGCCTAGTACTCCATGCACCAGATGCCAGAAGCAACACCCTGGGAAGCCGTGTAGGCTTGGAACAAAAGGTTGCTACAATCGCGTAGAAGAAGGACATCTCAACCAAAACTGTCCTAAGAGAGGAATCACTTGTTTCAACTGCCAGCAGACAGGTCATTTTGCAAAAGACTATCCCAAGGCGTGGCTCATAAGTCAACCTCAGGGGACGTCAGGAAATGCCAGAGTGTAGCAGGGAAGGGTATTTCATCTGATTCGACAAGGTACGACAGAAGACCCAGCCATAATTAAAGGTACCATGTTATTATCTGGTATTCCTATGCATGTCATAATTGATTCAGGAGCAAGTCATTCATTCATTTCACATGCATTCACTGAAGTACTAGGAGCAAAATCAGAAAATTTGAACTGTCGTATGATCGTGGCAACCCCAATGGGGAAGTCTCTAGAAACCTCTTCAGGATACAAAAATAGGAAGATTCAGATAGGAGAAATTGAGTTCCTGGTGGATCTAATCCTTCTGAAATTTCAGGATTTTGATGTGATCTTAGGAATGGATTTTCTAACCAAATATAATGCTACATTGGATTGTAAAGCTAAGACAGTCGGTCTCAAGATCAGAGACTCAAATGTCAAGTTTCAAGGGCAAAAGAGGTTAAGTGAAAAGAAATGGATCTCAACTTTAAATGCTAAGAAACTACTGCAACAAGGGGCTCAGGGAACCTTGGGGTGTGTTCAAGGGAAAAACAAGGAACCATTGAAAATCGAAGAAGTTCGAATCGTTAGAGAGTTCGGGGATGTGTTTCCCGAAGAATTGCCTAGATTGCCACCCCAGAGAGAGATCGAGAGTTTGATAGAAATTGTGCCGGGGGTTGGTCCGGTTTCTATACCCCCGTATAAAATGGCCCCTGCAGAATTGAGAGAATTAAAGACCCAACTTCAAGATCTGTTGGACAAGGAATTCTTCAGACCAACCATGTCACCATGGGGTGCACCAGTACTCTTTGTTAAGAAAAATGATGGGAGTTTGAGCATGTGCATAGATTATCGGTAGCTAAACAAGATAACTGTTAAGAATAAGTACCTACTCTCCAGGATAGATGAGTTGTTTGACCAGTTGCAAGGAGCCAAGGTCTTCTCAAAGATCGACTTGAGATCAGGATATTACCAATTGAAGATCAAGGCAGAAGATGTGCCCAAGACAGCTTTTCGTTCTCGATATGGGCACTACGAATTTTTGGTGATGTCGTTCGGACTAACCAATGTCTCAGTAGCTTTTATGGATACTATGAATCGAGTCTTTAGGCCATTTTTGGACAAGTTCGTGATCGTGTTTATAGATGATATACTGATATACTCTCCATCTGAAGAGGAGCACGAGTCACATTTAAGAGTGGTGTTACAAACATTGCAAAAACATAAGCTGCATGCCAAATTCTCGAAATGTGAATTTTGGCTAAGTTAAGTGGCATTTTTAGGACACGTCATATCTGTCGAAGGCATATTGGTCGACCCTGCAAAGATAGCAGCTATGAGGAATTAGAAGCAACCTCAGTCTGTCACAGAAGTCAAGAGTTTCCTGGGATTAGCTGGATATTATAGAAAATTCGTGGAAGGATTTTCCAGGATTGCAACGCCCCTCACCAAGTTAACCCAAAAGAGGGTGAAGTTCGATTGGAGCGAGTGGTGCAAAGAAAGTTTTCAGACGCTTAAGGATAAGCTGACAACCACTCCAATATTGGCTATACCAAATGGAACAAGAGGATTTATGGTATATACTGACGCCTTAAGAAACGGTTTGGGGTGTGTGCTGATGCAGCATGGTAGGGTCATTGCCTATGGATCCCGACAACTCAAGAACCACGAGCGGAATTACCCGACCCATGACTTAGAGTTGGCAGTGGTGGTGTTTGCCTTAAAGATTTAGAGACATTATTTATATGGCGAGAAGTTCGAAATCTTTACTGATCACAAAAGCCTACAATATGTCTTCTTACAGAAAGAATTAAACATGAGGCAACGAAGATGGATGGAGCTGTTAAAAGATTACGACTGCACTATTCAATACCATCCTAGTAAAGCTAACGTTGTGACAGATACTCTAAGCAGAAAAGAAACCACTTGTGTTGCTGGAATGATGGTGGCAGAATGGAAGCTAGTTGAAGCTTTTAGTCTGATGACAGTGGGAGTAGTTTCCCTAGGTAACTCTGCTTACGCAGCTAGTCTCACACTGCAACCAGAATTAATGAATCAGATACGTCAGGCTTACTCAGAAGACTCTCGAATTAAAATGTGGGTTGACGAGCATGGGCGAGTAAAAAGATCAGAATTTGAGGTAAGAGAAAACATCATTCGGTTTCAAGGAAGAATATATGTACCTCATGTGAGGGAATTGCGACAGGTAATTTTGAGAGAAGCCCATCGATCCCGATACTCGATTCACCCCGATGCCACTAAGATGTACAAAGATTTGAAGGCTGTGTATTGGTGGCCCGAAATGAAGAAAAGTATGGCAAGGTATGTTAGTCAATGTGACACGTGCCAGAGAATTAAGATTGAGCACCAAAAACCCGGTGGGAGTCTGCAACCATTGGAAGTCCCAAAGTGGAAATGAGAGCATATTACAATGGATTTCATGACAGGATTGCCAAGAAGTCCCAAAGGGAATGATGCCATTTGAGTGATCGTTGACAAACTGTCTAAGTCTACTCATTTCTTGGCCATAAAAGTAAGCCAACCAATCAGCAAACTAGCTCAATAGTATCTTAATGAGATTGTCAGGTTGCATGGAGTGCCGATGAGTATTGTGTCAGACCGCGACTCAAGGTTCACATCTAGGTTCTGGGGAAGCTTACAGAAATGTTTAGGTACTCAACTTAGGCTAAGTATAGCTTACCATCCCCAGACTGATGGTCAATCGGAAAAGACCATTCATACCGTAGAAGATATGTTGCAAGCATGTGCTATTGATTTTCTTAGGAGTTGGGAGGAACATTTATCATTGGTGGAGTTCGCTTACAACAACAGTTATCACAACAGCATTGGAATGGCTCCATATGAAGCTTTATACGGATGAAAATGTAGGTCCCCATTATGCTGGACCGAGGTAGGTGAATGACAAATCTTGGGACTGAGATAGTTCAGGAGATGACAAAAAAGATAAAACTCATCCGAGAGAGAATTAAGAAAGCTTAGAATCGTCAAAAGTCCTACGCTGATACGAGAAGAAGGAATTTGGAATTCCAAGTTGGTGACAAAGTGTATCTAAAGATATCTCCACTAAAAATGGTAACTCGCATCAACAAGAAAAAGGGCAAGTTAGGTCCTAGGTATATAGGACCATATGATATAATGGAAAGAATTGGACCAGTCGCTTATTGACTTGCTCTACCCTTGGCCCTATCAAACCTCCACGATGTATTTCATGTATCGCAACTCCGTAAGCATGAGACAGATCCCTCCCAAGTAATGCCAGCTGAAGCTATCGAGATTCAAGAAAATCTTTCGTACGTTGAGAAACCGGTCAAAATTTTGGATCATAGGGATCAAGTTCTGAGAAACAAGTCAATTCCCCTTGTGCAAATTTTGTGGAGAAACCCAGTAAGTGAAAAGATAACTTGGGAGCGAGAAGAAGACATGAAGCTCAATTTTCCATACCTATTTGAGGATCCTATAGTTAGGATGAGAGAAGAGTGACCACATTTCGAGAACAAAATTTTTGTAAGGAGATGAGAATGTAATACCTTAAGACATTATGAATGATAATAATAATGTAAAAACGATTAAAAATACCATAAATTGTTGGGATTTACTGATATAGGTATATAATTATATATTATATATGTATATATTGTATATGTATATTATATAATTGTATGTTATTTATAGATATATAATTGTATATGTATATTATTTACTAATATAGGTATATAATTGTAATTATTTATATTGTATATGAATATTATATATGTGTACGTATGTATATATATATGTATAAAAAAAAATCGCTGAAAATCTGGAGCAGGCGCGGAACCCTGCTCTGGTCGCGCCTTCAATCGGCCATCAGAGGTGGGGGGCATTAATGCCCTAAAGGACAACGAGAATGGCCTCTAGGACGCGTGGCGCCCTTGATTAGATGTTTCGCAACAGAGCTTCGGTTATAAATAGCCGCATTCGAGCAGCCTTCTTCATCAACTTTTTTTACTTCTTAGATCGAGCATTTGGGGCAATGTTGAGAGGATTTGAGAGTGGGATCTTGGTCTTTGCTTCGTGGGCAACATTTCTAGAAAGTTTGGAGGCCAACAGAGCAGCGAAGAAGGAGAAATCAAGCTCGCTGGAATACACACAAGTCGTCGAAGCTGCGCCTTCGATCGACAAATCGAGGTACTTCGTGTTGTTTTTTAAAAAATCTAAGCCTATATTTGGGTTCGGGAGGTCGAAATTAAGGGAAGGGGAAGCTTCGTTTGAAGCTTGGAGGTCGAAATCATCGCCGGCGATGGGACAGCCGCCGGAGATGGTGATATAGTCAAGCATGTGCAGTCGCGCGCCCGCGAGTAGGAAGAAGGCGCATGGCTTGCACGCGCCCAACAGAAAAAATAAAGAAAAGGAAAAAGAAAAAAGAAAGAAAAGAAAATAAAATAAAGAAAAATAAAAATAAAAGAAATAAAAATTTTGCAAAAATTTTCATTAAATCTGGAATTTTGTTTATGTCTTATTTTGTGAAAAATATTCTAGAAAATGCTAAATTAATCATTTATTTAAATAGTTTTGCTATTATGGAAATGAGAAAAAATAGGAATTTAATTTGGAAAATTCCAAGAAAATTCCTAAAGGCTAGAAATATTATCTAAGGAACATTAGTAAAGAGAAATTGGGTTATATGAAAGTCTAGATAATTATTATGAAATTTTGAGGAAATAAGACTTAGAAAATGAAGAGAAATTGTAGAAATTATTAAAAATAGTAAATTGATATTCTGAAAATAAATTTAATGTTTTAGGAGTCCTTGGGGCAAAAGGATTGGAAAATAGCCCGCTTGACACGGTTATCGAGGTCAACATGCTTCTCGAGACAACTTAGCAGTAAGTGTACCGTTTGAAGCTTAGTACAGTTATAAATGTTTATCTTCAAGAATGTTTTCATCATATTGACATACTCTGATATGTACCCATCACTTAGACTGCATACATGACATGACTATGACATGCATAAATACACGTTGATATCATTGATCACTCGCATTGAGGCCGTAGGGAGTACGAACTGACACCGTTACCTTACCAAAGGGTGCCCCTAGACACCCCGACTTCGAAAGAGGTGGCCGTAAGAATGGTAGTAGCATAAGGGTGCAATTGACACCTACGATGAAAGACATTGCATACACACATGAAATAGCATTATGTACCTTTACTTAGATGGTTTATCATCTAACTTGGGTTTCGCCCCTGAAACATTCGATGTTCGAGTCGGGACTTGCAGTGATGGTACAGAGGTTAGAGATGTGTAGTGACGAGAGTCGTCAAGAAATAAGCAAATGTGCCATGTTATGTTGTGATATGAATAGTTCAAGAATTATGTACGTTTTAATTTATCTTCAGAAGCATATGTATTAACTTTATAATAAATTCTATGTTCAGTTATTTATGTATGTAATGCCATGAGCAGGTTCGATTCAGCTTCTACTTTATAAGATTGTATTTATCTTTAGTATATAAATTATTTCGTCAAGCACTAGATAGGTCTTAGGAAATTTCGGGAGTGTTGTAGTTTTAAAAAAAAAAAATTAAATCCCAAATTTCCTAAGGCATAACACACCCAAGGTAAGTGGGGTGTTACAACATGGAAGTCTAGAATTTATGTAGCCGACCCCACATAGTGGAATAAAGGCTGGATATGTTGTTGTTGTTGTAATGTTGCTAGAATCCAAACTTGAAGTTGAATGAGCCAGGACAACATATAACCTATATAAGGCAAAAAAAAGAAAAACAACATCCAGCCTTAGCGTTTAATCCCAAAAATGCAAAACTATTTCATCAACACATCAACCAAGTCCAAAGCTTATTTAATCAATAGTCAACTGTTAATAGCCCTCAGGACATAGGTCGAGCAATCGGATGAACAATATGTTGATGTCAATTCAGTGAGTTGCGAATTCAATCCTCGCTTTATGCAAGAGCCTAAAGCCCAACTTGCGATTTACCTCTCCTAACATAATCGAGAGCATGTGTATCAGGGACCACGCAAGAGCGATCATCCCAAGAGTCAACTATCAATACATCAATCACATCCAATATCATTTAATCCACACATCAACTAAGTACACACTTCAATTTTATCTCACATTAAAATTTCAACTTGAAGATATATGAACTTTATATTTTTTTTTTTTTAATAATAGCAATTGAACCTCAACACATACACAAAAATCAATCACACTTATCATGCCAAAAGGCCAAAAAAAAAAAAATTATTTAGATCCCAATAATGCAACAAGAGAGAAGCACCCAACAAATTACTTATATATATACATACATATATTTGTAAATATACTCACACATTTATATATAAATATACATTTACAATTATATATATATATATATACGTTGGAAAAATACATATTTTAACTCCTATATTTATACATTTTTTTCAGTTAGACACTTGAATTTTTTTTTGTTTCAAAGACACCCATGAATTTGCAATTTTGAGTTAATTGATCTCTGAACTTTTTATTACTTCAATTATACATTTAAATTCATTGTTTCCAATGAATTTATCAAGGTATATAATTGACTTGAAATTGTATAGTTTAGAGGTATAATTGAAATAACAAAAAGTTTAAGGGTATAATTGACTTAAAATTACAAATTTAAAGGTGTCTTTAAAATAACAAAAAAATTGAATATTTAAGTAAAAAGACGTGCAAGTACAAAAACTAAAATATGTGTTTGATCTACATACATTTATAACTATATATATGCATACATTGGCAATCAGAGACTTGCAACTATATACATAAATTCATAGCTCTACATATACATACATTCATAATCACAGGCTCACATATATTCATAGTTGTATATATAGATACATTCAGAGTCACAAACTCATAGCTATATATATACATTCACAACTATATATATATATTCACAACTACATATATACTTAGAGATGACTATTCTTATGGTCACTCATTATCGGTCCATTAAGAAAAGATGGACAGAATTGTAGTCACTGGTCGAATAGCTTGGAGATGGTAGTTGTTACGGTTGCGGGTCACTAACAAGTAGACAAAAGGATGGTGACGACGATAACAATGGAATAATAAGAAGACAAAAGGACGAAGGTGACGATAAAGAGAAGAAGGTAAGGCTAAAATTTTTTTAAAATAAAAAAAAAAAAAGATCCAGTTTTAAACTTGAATCTTAGCTAGATACAAAATCTTTTTTGTCTCTAGCACGTTTGTCTTGTTAGAAAATGTGTTTTTAATTTTTTTTAAAATTACAAAATAATTTAAAAATATTTTTAAAATTACAAAAATGACTCAAAATCTTTTTTTGGTATTTCTTTCCAAAACCAAGCACCCAGACTAATTTTATACTCCTAGATAGTAATCCTCCATAGGGATCAATTTTTAGACCCAAACCCCCAACCCGTTTACAAAGAAAAAACTTGTCTTCCTATAAAAGAGATCCCATACCAATAGCTCCTGACCAAAGGAATCTTCTTTCCAGTCTCTCAATCATGCCAATGCCTCTTTTAGGCATAAACGCTTTCATATATACATTTATGTTATCTTTCTATTTATAATTTTGTATATTATTCAAAAATATTATTTTTTAAACTATGAATTAAAAACTAAGGTGCATTCTCTTTGTTTTTCAATTTTCAAATTTGAGTTTTGAATTTATTTTCAGTTTTTTGTTTTGGAAGTCTGTTTTTAAAAAAATTGAAAACACGTTCTCTTTGTCATTTTGAAAAACTATTTCTCAAAATAGAAATTAGAAAACACGTTCCCTTTGAAATTTTGAAAATAAATTTTTAATAATATTTTATACAAAAAAAAATTGATTATTTAGTAAATTAGAAATATTTAATGTTAATATATTATTAAAAAAATATATACATTTTGAAGTTAATGAATTTTGTAATATTTTTTCTCCTTATAATAGTAAAATATGAATAAATACATAAAAAAATGTATTTTGAGTTTTGAGTTTATTTTGAATGAAAACACTCAAAACAACTTTTTGTTGTTTTGAGTTTTCTTTATAATTTTTTTTTATTTTCAAAAATACATTTTTAAAAACAACAAAAAGAATGCGTTTTCATTATTTTAGAAAATTAAAAATTAAAAATAACTTGAAAACAATAAAGAGAACACAACCTAATAAATTAGTCCAATTTGACTAGTCCCCTAACCCACAGAGCAACCCAAAATAGCTCAAGTATGGGTTATATTGTGCCAACCCCTCCTTAGGGTGATAAGTACAACACGTCACTTTCTTACAAAGGGTATGGTGTCACTTTCCAACGAAATATGTTAGCCTATTTTACACCTCTGTTCAAGGCACATAAATATTATATTTACCTCAATTCTAACAAAATTAAATTGAAAAATTCTCAATATTTGTCTTCAACAATGTCAACAATCTTAAAATTCACGTTGAGTCTCACTCAAATTGTCATCTTTCTTGCAAATAAGTTAAGCAAACCAATGAACCAAATAGAAAAGAAATCAAAATGCCCCTCATACAAAGCAATTATATTAGAACATAAATAAAGATACATTAATTTAATAACAGCTTATTAGTAAATATGGTATACAAAGTTGAAGCATAGTTGCCTAATTATATATGTTGGAATAAGATTGAGATGCTATGCATGGTTGCACGCTCCCTCTATCTACGCACATTATTTTTAACATGAAATATTAAGTTTTACTTTCATTTACGTTCATAGTAAATGAAAATATACACCAATATTTGCCTTGTAAGATTTGTGTTGATTCCAATCTATTCATCTCGCATTTCTTATGGACAAACAGAGGGCTTGGGAGGCATAGGCAAGAGTGTAACACTCCCTTGGAGCATGTCCACGACCTTGCTCATTGATGGGCGATCATCGGGTTTCATTTGAATGCACCACAGAGCCACCAACATCATCTTTTTCACTAGCAATTCATCCTCCTCGCTGGCATCCCCCATTTCTATCCCCTTGCCTTTATTTAACTGGTTATATACCCATGAAGGAAAGTAAACTTGGCTACAGTGATCCACAAAGACATTTAGGTTCCGCCTCCTACCTGCCATTTCCATTAGCAACATTCCGAAACTGTAAACATCAGCCTTGTGAGAAATCCCTCCAATGTTTTTGTATAACAACTCTGGAGCCATGTAGCCGAATGTCCCTCTAGCTGCAGTCAAAGACACAATGCTATCATCAGTTGGGTACAGTTTTGCCAACCCAAAATCTGAAGCTTTAGGTGTGAAATTCTCGTCAAGAAGAATGTTGTGAGGCTTGATGTCAAAATGCAAGATCTTCATCTCACAGCCGCAATGCAAGTACTCAATTCCACGAGCCACACCAAGTGAAATCTTAAACATTTGGTTATAAGTCAAGGATGAATCTCCTTCCTTAGAAAATATATACTTTTCAAGTGACCCATTAGGCATAAAATCATATATAAGAGCGCGCTTAGATCTTCCAGCATGAAATCCAACAAGACGAACCACGTTGACATGATGGATCTTGCCAATGGTGGCAACTTCGTTGATAAACTCTCGTGCAGTAGCTTTGGACATCTTTAACATTTTTACAGCTATAATTTTACCACTACGAAGTTTTCCTTTATAGACTTCAGCAAAGCCTCCTTCACCTAGCTTGTGGTTGAAACTGGTAGTCATTTTACTAATCATAAAGTAAGAGTAGCTAATGGGCACAAGATCATCTTGACTTTGAAGGAAACTCTCAATGTCTTCGTTTATCCATGCATGTCTTCTCCTGAATTTGTACACCAAAAGTGCCAAATAGAGTGGTAGCCCAATTAAAGCTCTTACAACAACATATCCTACAAACAAATTTTAAAGTTAAAATTCAGACCAACGAAAAAAATCTCATGTTGTTTGGTTGTATTTGTAAGAAATAATGAATGAAAAAATTGTTTACATTTCAAGATGGAAAAAAAAAAGCTTCAATCACAAGAGGACAAGTAATATATATGATTGAAACACCTTTTGTTAATTATTTGTTTATGTATAAAGAGCACCTGTACAATTTAATAAAATGACCAGACATGTGAGAAAACAAAGACATTATCCCTTTATCTTTCTCATGTCTTTTGAAATTTTACTAGACTGGAAAGTTGTACAATAAATTTCTATCACCAAAATGTAATAATAATATCAAAAGTCTGTTTCTATGAGTTAATTAATTTTGAATACGATCATGATATTGTTGCATTATTTTAATAGTTTATTCAACTTATTTTTTATTTATAAAAAAATTACAAAAAAAAATGTTCGCGTTGATAGGTATAAGAAAGTTTAGACTCACAATCTCATATTTATCACGAGAAATGAGTTTTCACTTAAGCACCTTTAACAAAATTAATTTGTATATTAAATAAAAATAAATACTCATACCCTCATATGTATGATTGTTAGGGTATTAAATGTAATTGATAAATTTAAAAAATACCAAAAATATTAATTATAACAAAATAAAAACTCAACAAATATTTACCCGAGTAGAAACCTACGCCTGCAAGTTAAAACAAAGTAATAAGGGGAGAAACTAATGCATATGTATTATACTTTAATGCTATTTATTTATACACTAAATTTTTATATTTAATTTTAATATTCATAAAATTATAAGTAATGTTTTAAAAAATTATAAGAAGTGTTGTTCAAATTAATATAAGAAATTAATGCAAATAGAACTGCAACATAATTTTATGGTTGTATTGAAATAGAGAGAATAATAAATAAAATCAGTAGTTCCTAAAACTATTACAAATAGAATTACAGAATTTATAACAATAATAATTGTTTTCATTATATATGGCTTCTTTTTATAATGAACACCGTAATTATTATCCAAATATATATATATATATATATATTAATTTATAGATTATGCATATTAAATAAATCAATTAAAATTTAAAAAATATATATTTCAAAGATGTTTGATCTCAAGTGGGTAACACTGGCATATGGTGATTAGTAGTACCATGTAAGTTTTTCCATTAAATGGCAGCGTATGTAAGTTTTTTCTAGTTTTTTTTCTTTTAATTTTTTAGTGCTAAGTAAATTTCCCAAACACCCCTTAATTTGTGGTTTGTTTTTAGTTTAAATAAGTTCTTATAATTTACTTAAATTGTTGAAATATCCAGTGTGTTATAAAAACTATCAATTAAGAATTAATTAAACCAAACTTACCCCTAATCTCAAACTAATAAAAAAAATAAAAATTATTAAAATAATTAAAAAACAAATTAAGGCTTCGTTGGAGCCAATTTGGAACCCATTGTTGACTTCCAACAATGATTGTTGGAACTTAAATGAAGGTTTCCTCCCTGGAATCCTTTCCAACAAAGGCTTGGTTTTGGCCAAGTCTTTATTTTTTTAATTATATTAATATTTTTTAGTTTTTTTCTTAATTAGTTTAAGATTAAGAGTAATTTTAGTTTAATGAGTGCTTAATCAATATCGTTTATAACAAAAGTGATATTTCAACCATATTAAGCAACTTACAAAAACTTATTTATCTAAAAACAAATTATAAGAAGTATTAGCATAAAAATTAAGTCAAAACTGCAAAAGATGTATGAGAATAATTTATCTAATAAATCAATGATAACAAACACTCACCGCACCAGACTTGGATCTCATAAAAGAAGATACCTGCGGTTACTGCCAACAAGAAGAAAATAAGTTATAGTATGCCACTTGAGATAATCAGAGCAAGACTCTTGGCTTTCAATATTGACAACTCCCGTGAGCGAAAGATATTTCGCTAATATTTTTTTAACAATGTAAAGTGGTGGATAGTGAAAGTGTTGGAAGCATTAAAAAAAATTAAAAAAACAATAATGTGAGCACACTTTTTTATTTTTAAAAGTATAAAACGTTAATAAAAATAAAAAAAGAAAAGCTCCATCGACCAAAGACTTTATTCTTGCCAGATCTAATACTGTGTTGTAAGCAAAGTGTAGCACAAAATGAAATTCTAATTTCAAATTAATTCTACCCGTTTATGAAAATAATATATTATATTCTTATAATAACAGGTGCAATACCATATTATGGTTGTCCGAAGAAAAGAATAATTTTTATTAAGATAAATAACACCTATTATTTATATGTGTGTGTGTGTGTGTGTGTGGATCATCATATAACAACAAAAATAAGATTTAAAAAATATTATTTTTGACTTATTTAATGTACTTTAATTTTTTTTTCAACTTATATAGACAATATAAAATAATACTTACACAATCCGATTTCCTCCATGAGGCCTGCAATTGAGAACAAGACAAAAATAAATAAATAACAAACCAAAGCGTTATGTTTTAGGTACATAGAAGAGATGTTTAAAGAAATGGGTATAAAACAAATGCTCTTAATTAAAAACAATAATCAAGTTGAAAGAAAATGTTGTTCAATAATCGGCATCATATATAATGGTTATTATAATTAATATTTATACATAACAATATAAATACAATTAGAAATCTATTAATGTAATAATATATATTTTATTAATTAATATAACTCACAATTATAAATTCACACAAGAATTTATTGTTAGGGGACAGTAGTTAATAATAATAAAATATTACTATCACTATCACTTACTTTAGTTAAATAATATTTCACGCAAGAAATTTAAATAATTATTAAGTCAAATTACATGTATAATATAATATTAAGTAATTCATATTATACAGCAATAAAAAGATAAAATAAAGTTATATTTCAACATTTGAAGTGATTATATGTTTAATTTTTTGCAAACAAGAGAAATTAAATTTCATAAGAAATTTATATTTGTAACACATTTTGTTACGAAAATAATGTGACCATATTTGTTTTGCAATGGTAAATCATTTTTATTGATTTTTTTTCTTTTCTTACTACATAGATATAAATAAGGGACCTCATTAGGCAGTACAGGAGAGTTCTCTGCAAACCTTTTATTTGTAGCATGCATTTTAGTCTTCTATGCAATACTATATAAAATAAAATAAAAAAGGATAATATATAGCAGATGAACATACATTCTTATACAGTATGAATAATATATTAATGATCATATATATTAGAAACAAACAATAATTTTTAATTAATTTTTTATTGATAAAAAAACAATAAGAATATGATTTACTAATGTTTTAATGAAAATTATAAAAATATCATTTTTCTCAAAAGTAATATGGCAATAATATACTAAGGAAATTTCAAGCCATAAAATATGATAAGAAAATAACTCTACGCACAATGGAAGTAGGATTGTTCTTTGGTGCACTGCCATGCGGTAATTATATCCCGGTAAGAAAGCTCAAATCCATTAGCCATGGCGCTGTGAATGTTCAAGAGTGAAAGGTTCCTGCCGCCACCGGGGAACAGTCCAGCCGCAATGAGAACCACCGCCTCCACGGTGCACAACTCGGCTACATCAGAGATTCTTAGGTCACCTACCAGCATATACGAATGATTTCGTTTTAAAGGAGAGTAATTGTTGAAGCAATTAGAATTAAAACCAGCAGCAAGATCCACGTAGGAATAATTCCCAGATTTCATCGGCCTTTCACAATTCACCAACACTACTACAGTCGAAGAGAGGGGGAAATATTTAGAAGATCTAGCTGCAACATGGTTATCCAGCGGCAAGGAATGAAGAGGAAGAGAGGAGCAATTGCGCTGGTCAATGCCTACGTCCAGCACACGAATGGTTATGTTCTCGTAGTTGATGTCTAGGACGTAGTACTTCCCGCCTAACAAGTACAATATTGGGCGATTGTTCTCGCAGACCAATTCAAATTCCTTTAGGCCGCAGCCTTTGGGGTCATGCTTGAGGCGGAAGGGGTGGCTAATATTGGGAAGGCTTCCGCAGGAGGAATGGAAGTTTGGTTGGCATTTGAATGATGATGATGATAAAAAGGACTTAGCATCATTATATCCGTATACAAAAAGTACTATTAGGGGCGGCAGCAACAGCAAGATCCATGTACAACTAAGAAGAACCATCAATCTCCCGGTAGAAACAAGACTTCACCGGCCCTTCACAGCTCATGAAAACTACTTCTACATTAGAGACTTAGAGTAGTACCATGACCCATATTTATGGGGATAGCCACTTAGATCTACAAGGTTACGTGACGAGAGGGAATAAGGGGGAAGAGAGGAGCAATTGCACTGGTCGATGCCCACCTCCACTACCTGAATGGTTCCGTTGTCGCAGTTTATGGCTGTTGGCTAGGACGTATACTTTTCAGTTTCACTAAACAAGTATAATATTGTGAGATTGTTCTCACAGGCCAATTCGAATCGCTTTAAGCCGCAGCCTTTAGGGTTGTCTTTGAAGCGGAAGGGATAACTAATACTGAGAAGGCTTCCGCTGAAAGAATAGAAGTTTGTCTCACAGGATGATGATGAAGATGAGGACTTAGCATAACTATCCATAACCAGACTAATATAGGAGGAGAAGGAAAAGAAGGGTTGGATGCCCCAGCTGCAATGACGAGTCCTCCAGCAGGCATGTTCACACAGAGAGAGAGAGAGAGAGAGAGAGCAAAATGATGTGTCCAAAATCAGTGGACACAGAGAGAGAGAGAGATTTTGTGGACAAAATGATGTGTCCAAAATCAGTGGACAGAGAGATTTTGCGGACAAAATGATGTTGCCATGAGAGCCATTTCTCATGGCCGTTCCACTTATTTTGATTTAATGTGTAATGATTCATTTTGTTCGTCATTACATTATTAAGTGGTAGATTCAATTATTCACAATCTTAATTACCATATAAATAGAGACAGAATCAGAAAAAAAATTAGTAGAAAGGTCAAAAGCATAAAAAAAAAAAAAAATAGACAGCAAAATGACTAATAAAATATACATAATTATTTAAAATATTAAATTTATTTCATTTAAATTGCATCATACTCTCTTAGAAAAATAAAATTATCTGTGATTGAAATTATGGGATAAGACTCATAATTGAAGTAAAAAATTAGAGAGGAGAATGTTTTTATTTATGGTTAAAGAAAATTTCATGCATTTATATTTTATTGTTATTATTAAAGTTGATTTGGTACCATGATTTGAATAAACTCTTTATGGTATTTGGGATGTCCGCCCTTATGCGGCCTCCAATGCTCGTGCTCTCGATTACGCTAGGAGAGATAAATCACAAGTTGGGCTTTTAACCCTTGCGTAGGGCGAGAATCGAACTCGCAATTCATCGAATTGAGACTAGCATATTGTTCATCCGATCGCTCGACTTATGTTCTAGAGGCAATTGTTTATGGTACTTTAAAATTATTTAAATAGGTAATACTACTAAATGTTCAATGATGTCTTAATGTTATTAAAATAACTAATATAGCTATACAAATAACGGTACCATATGCATGAAATTTCTTAAAACAAGAGGAAGGATTTACAAGAGGCACACTGCTTCTTTCCACCAATTTAGAGGGGCCTCCATTCTTATTCTTATAACTCCTCTATTTAGGTTATTTTTTTAATATATTAACTTAACAAAAAATAAAATAAAATAATCAGATCTGTGTTTGTCGTGTGATATCTGCCTCTCTTTTTCACTCATGACAATTGAATGGTGGAATCATGTTTGGATTGTCATTTCATCTTCTAAAATTCAAAAGAAAGCTAAAATTCGAAGTCCACGAATAAGTCTACCAATACTTCCAAAAGCTTTTGTGTCCCTCGTTTTTAAGTTCTTGTCAAAACTTTGTGGACCACTTTGACTTGAAGGTGATTTTTTATTTTCATTAAGATTAGGTAATCCTCACCGTCCATCTTATCAAATTCTTTTAAATTGAATTGATTATTTTGATATTTTCAAATTAACATATATTTCTTTAAATTTTTTGACCTAGAATGAGACGTGGTTCAACAACCACCCACGTCTCATTCTAGGTTCAATTCAATTTAGAGCAGTTGAAGTTTCTACATTACAATTCGAACCCAAAAATTTTAATTTTTATAAAATCAAACAAATATAGTGATTAAATTTGGATTCGATTGGAGAAATTCAAAAACTATCTCGGTACAAATTAAACCTATAAATTTTCTAATTTTACTAGAGAGAGAAAGAGAAGATGCATGCCGACTTAGAAATATTTATGGGTATAAGCTAGAGATGGGAAATGAGCAAGCCGGGCCGACCCCGCCCGTATCCCGCTTGGCCCACTCATTTGGTGGGTTGGGCCAAATTTGGCTCCCGAGAGAGACAGGTCGAGCCGGGGAAATGAAAATTAGGGCCCGGCATGACCCTGTGACCCTTAATAAATGGGCTAAAGTGGGCTGGCCGGGCAGTGGGCCTGTTGGGCCGGCTCGTGAATCATTTATTTTTAATTTTTTTAAACATAATTTTTAAATATTTTTTTTATTTTTTTTTCAAATGTAACTAATATTTTTTAAAATATGTTTATAAGTAAACATTGTTTACTTATAATTTTTATGTTTGTAAAATTATGTTTACTGTAAATATAATTTTACAAACATAATATTTACAATAAACATTATGTTTACAAACATAATTATGCTTACTAACATTACAATAAAATTATGTTTACACTAAACATAATTTTTAATTATTATGTTTAAAATATATTTATAATCACTAATTACAAACATAATTTTTTAAATATTTTTTTATTTTTGGTGGGCCGAGCCGGGCCATTTTAGCGGGCCAGTTGATGGGCCGACCCAATGGCCATTTTGGTGGGCCGGGCCGCGAGCCACATATCGCTGACTCGGCACTGCCGTTATTTTGCTGGGCGAGCCGACCCGGCCCGTCTGCTACAATAACTGGCCGGGCCGGGTGAGGCTATGAGGTCGGCCGACCCATTTCCTATCTCTAGTTTAAGCAAGAGTTATTTTGGTGACTATTTAATAATATAGTAGGAGAGCCATTTCTCATGGCGGTCCCATTTATTTTGACTCAATGTGTAATGATTCATTTTGTTCATTATTACATTTTTAAGTGGTAGATTCAATCATTCACAATCTTAATTACCATAGAAACAGGGACGGAAACAGAAAAAAATTAGTAGAAAGGTCAAAAGCATAAAAAAGTGGACAACAAAATAACTAATAAAATATACATAATTATTTAAAATATTAAATTTATTTTATTTAAATTGCTTCATATTCTCTTAGAAAAATAAAATTATTATCTGTGATTGAAATTATGGGATAAGACTCATAATTGAAGTAAAAAAATTAGGGAGTAGAATCTTTTTATTCATGGTTAAAAAAAAAACTTAAAAAACACAGTTTCCTCAACTTTTTTCATTTAACTATTTTGTTCTCTAAACTTAGGGAGGACCTATTGGCCCTTCTCTCTCTCTTTCTCTCTCTCTCTCTCATGTTTTATATTTGTGATTAGTTTTAATGATGAAAAATAATACTTGCTTTTGATCCCCAAATCATGAGTCAAGTTTATAGTTTTCAACAAAAATCAATTTCAAATATCTATGTGAAAATAAAAACCGAATAATCTATAATTTTTTCTAAGTCTAAAAGATTAGTACATTATAAGGAGACATATATAAAAATATTTTTATTTTAAAAAACTATCTTCTAGTATTTTGATGTGTAATATTCCTTGTTAAAATAATTTTTAATAAATTTTTCAAGAAATAGAAGATATGTATTGTGGGAGTAGAGAAATTATTAAATCTTGAATTTATACTAAAACTAAAATTTTACTTTTTTATTGTTATAAATTTTGATTTTTTAGATATTTTTATTGAATTTAAATGAGGGTACTTTCTTATTTATATTTATATATTAAAGTAAATGAAAGGTAAAATATAAATAAGAGAAAATGTGGATATTTACTTAAATTAAAGAAATATAAATAAGTTATAATGTATACATGCTATGAATTGTATTCTCAAGCAATTCTAATATATATTTTAATTTGTCGACCATTTGTTCCTACCTGTCAACCGGTTATATGGACATGCTGTCGACCGGTTGCTCGACATGCTCTCAGTTGTTTGCTATCGACTGCCCCTGCATCACAATTTGTTGACCGATATTATGAATCTATCGACCGGTTTGATGAAGTTGTTAACTGATTCATCGCAGACAGTATGTAACGGCTAGTTTTTCCACTCATCCAAAGTGGTTTTTCCATTACCAACAATAAGATTCGTGAATGGGCTATCAAAGTTGTATAAATATAATTCAAATGAGTGATTCAAATCAAGCAAAATGATTGATTTCAAGCTTTCAAGTGTTCATTTTTTCAAGAGTTTAATTGTTTCAATTTGTGCTTCATTTTTCTCTCTAAAAGTTTTGATTATTATTTGTATTATCTTGTTCAAGGTTTGTATTTATATTAAAAGATCTTGTAACTAAGAGTGTCTATACCCTTAGATTCTTTCCTTTTATTATTCTTGGTTTTCCTAGCTTGTTGCTAGAGGACTTGCTTGTTTAAACAAGAGGTTGTGATACCTATCTTGGTGCTAGAGGGCTTGCTTGTCTAAACAAGAGGTTATAAATTCTTATCTTGTTGCTAGAGGGCCTATCCAGAGAGATATGAGGTATTTAATGGATTGGTTGAAAAATCTTTAGTGAAGAGCTAAGGTAGTAGATTAGGCTTGGTTTAAGACGAACCACTATATATCATTTTGTCTCTTATTTGCTTGTACTTTTCCTTTCATTTATTGTTCCAAGTATTTCAATAATCTTCACTTGCACTAAAATCTCATTTTTCATCAAAATGATTTTCAAGTTCAATCAAAATTTTAAAATAACCTAATTCATCCCCTCTTGGGTATTAATGCCATTGCTATACAAACCTAGCATTCTCAACTTTCAATTTTGAACTTATTAGATACCTAAGTTAGCATCTCAGTTACACACGTGATTGAGGTGCGTATAGCACCATCATTTTCTTCTTCCTCATTCTCAGCCTTTCTCATCACTGGTGACTTCTCGCCTTCTTCGCCACTGACTGACCCTAGTTCATCTTTTCTAGCTGTCAACCAACCCTCGGTCTGTTAAGATATTTAGATCTTATCATATGCACAACAGAATTAAAATTTAGTTTGCAGGTATCCCGTTTTTCAGAAAATATGGTTTAACAAATTGAAGGCAAAAACAAAAGATTACCTCTTCGATGAAATCCGATTTCACCATTAGATTTCCCGTCGTTTAATCCTCCAAGTGTAGGATGTCAAGTCAGTCCACCCGAAATCACTTCTATCAAAGAATATCAAAGAGAGAGATAACTGACAGAATTTTTTTACAAAAATTTCTAACTTACCTTTTGGATTCAAGAACACTTCTCCAAAAACTCTCTCAACATTCAAGTGAATCAAGAAGACTCAAGTAAAGTAAATGAAGAGATGGAGAGCTTATATATATTAAATGGGTTAGGTTTCTCAAGCCCAATCCAATGGTGTTAAATTAAATCCAATAGTGCCATTGGGCCAAGCCTAATGTGCTAGCAAAAGACCCAACCCAATTAATGATCAAATAATTATATTCATAATATAATTATTTAATTATTCTTATTTATACAATAAATAAATGTACTATTATTAGTAATTATAAAATTACTAATCTATCTATTTTCTCTTTGAAAGTGATTTCTTTTGGGTGGGACTTTTTGGGTTCACAAATAAATTGACAACAAGAATAATCAACAATTAATTCTCGTAAATTACGAGTGACATCTAACAATATGTCATGATTACCCAATTTATTGTAAAACGGACATTATGAACCTTTTACTACATTACCATGCAATACGGTCCTTCTCTCATCCTATATTCCGACAAGATATGAGATCATGATCAGGAGGCCGAATCTCTTAATCTCGTCATATGATAAATCCAAAATCAATCTTGACTAATTATGACACAACCCTTATGAAACAAATTCCATCATCACATTACCTCGGTTAAGGATTTATCATCAAGTGATTACTGGATCGCATATGATATCTTCCTCACAAATCTCGAGGTGATAGATTCCATGTCTGACGCACATATACCTCATGTATCACTGAATCAGGCACATAGATACGTATGATTATCCTTGATTAGAACGACCACATAATATCGTTGATATCCTAATTCACCAATATATAGATATCCATGTCATCTCAGATCTAAAGACTAGTTGCATAATCGCAGCTAACATTAAATCATTGACCCATGAGAAATAACCCATGTGATTTAATGTTAACAATCCCGTTCAGTGAATTCATTCTTGTAACGAGCACCCACTCATCTTCTTTCTATACCTCATACAAAATGGCACAAGACTCACCAACCTTATCTTTCAGTATCTCATACTGAATAAGGAAAAAGACAATGTGATGGACTTTATGAGTTGCTATTATCCAAATTGGGAATTCTTCGGGCAGGAACATGTTTATAGTATAACGAACTGTGAATTATCCGTAACTCGTATTCTTAACTCTTAAGAATGGTATCCATTTCTTATTATATTAATGGATATATGTTTTATAATTTAAATCATATTGCAATTTAAATAAAAACATGAACTTGTAATTTAAATAATATTTAAAGAATTACAAGATCGAATCCATTTGTGTCACTAGAATTGGTTTTAGGGCTCATATCTAACAATCTCCCACTAGCACTAATACCATTCTACGTGGTATCTCATACCCCACCTATCTAGATGAAAATCTAGTTGCTTCTTGTTCATGGCCTTAGCCAATGGATCTGTTGCATTCTTTGATGTATTTATTCTCTGTACATTAACTTCTCTTCTACCAACAATCTCTCTAATAAGATAGACGCGTCTTTCAATATGTTTTGGCTTTTGGTGAGACCTCGGTTCCTTAGCTTACACTATGGCTCCATTGTTGTCACAAAACAAGGGCACGACAGACTTTATAGAAGGAACCACTCAAAGTTCTGTCACAAACTTTTTTACCCAAATTGCTTCCTTTGCAACATCCGATGCTGAAATATACTCGGCTTCTGTAGCAGAATCGGCAGTCATATCATGTTTGGAACTCTTCCAACTGAATACTCCTCCATTACAAGTAAACACATATCTAGAGATGGACTTTCTATCATCAACATCTGATTGAAAATCAGAATCTGTGTAACATTCCACTTTTAGTTCTCCTTCACCATAAGTAAAAATCAAATCCTTAGTACTTTTCAAGTACTTAAGGATATTCTTAACGGCAACCTAGTGTTGCTCACCTATGAAGTATTGATAACCTCCTTGGGCTATTACATTAATAGGCCCACATACATCCGAATGTATAAGTCCTAATGATTCTATGTAACACCCTAGACTTTGAAAAATAATTAATCATTGTGTTTGTGATGATTATCGGCTAATTGTGAGGTTGGGATGAGTTATTTGTGATTTATTAAATAATTGTGGCTATGGGAATATAATATTTATGGAAATAATGGAAAAATTGAATAAATTAAGTTAATGAGTTTTTGGTGGATTCGGGTATAAGTGAAATTAATAATTTGGGGTGTATGGAATTTTGAAAAGTTATTGGGGCTGTGGTGCGATTTTCGGAAACAGCCCAAGGTCACCTTAAGTATATTGGTGTGCATTATATAAGTGAGGGTGGTGGCTAGTGCGGGCGGTCGCTCGTGCGCGTGTGCTGTGCGAGGTTGAGGGATCGACCCGCGGGGAGGGGGCTTTTGCACGCTGGGGGAAATAGGTTGATTATAAATCATCCAAGGTGCCCCAAAATGACATTGTTTTAGGGAGCCAAGGGGCACCCATGCGCGCTGCCATGCGCACCAGCTGCACGCCCAGGCCACGCCACGTGGCTCTACCGTGTCCGTCATCTGCCACCCTCCTTTTCTCTTTTGCTACCAAGTGACAGCTTCTTGGGGGGCTTCTTTGGGCCAAATTTGGCACCTTCGCGAGCCGTAACGCCTATAAATAGGGACATTTTTCGCCGTAAACGCTATAATTTTTTTAACACGCCGGAACTCTGCCCGTGTGTATACGCGAGGTATAAAAATGTTTTAAATTTATTTAATAGTACTAATTATAAATTAATGACATGTTTAGCTATATTATTTAGCAATGTAACGACGATAATTAAAATTAATTGTTCATTTAATTAAATTGTTTTATTTCATAAATTGTATAGGAAATTGGGACGTGAAACCGACGCGAAGCAGGTGGTTAATGTGCAGTAAGGTTAATATGATTTGCGTGTAAATTTATTTTGACATAGCTTGTATTACACTGTGGGAGAAGTGTCTAGGCATGAGGCTATAGATTTGGGTCGTGTGAGTTTCGAGATGGGGTCCTAATTGAAATCAGTGGGGCCACCAAAATTCGGATCAGGGTGAGGTAGACAGGCCTGCATGCATGATATACTTCACATTATTCTATAATTGTCATGCATTTTAATTTACTGCAACTCAAATTGCCCTTATTGAGTCCCCGGACTCACCCCAATATTTTTTCCACTAACCCAACAAGTGGCTCGGGATCCAAGAAGGGAAAGGCGGCTCTAACAGATGAGCCGCCAGTTGGCAGTGACCGTTAACATTGAGGGTGTGGGTTAACCCCAAATGTTAATAATGTAACATATCTACTATGTGTTAATTATGGGTGACGGTTATGGTTTAACTAGAAGTAGATTGGAACCAAGTTAAGGTTCCCACTATGAGTAAACCCAGTAGGTGTAGGGAACTTGTACCGATCGGCTATGGCCGGGATCTGAGTCATGTATAAAAATGTTTGGCTGTCGGGATTTAATTATATATGTTGGTATTTGTTATTTGATGTTGGATATATACTCCAAGGGCCAAATCAGGTACGGGATTCGGGTGGGTTTCTCTGCCTATGCATTTTTCTCTCGAGTTCCCGACCGGTTGAAGGTGGCGAAGCCTGGACCCCACCCAGGGTGCCCATATTATTTTAATACTTTATATTGATAGGGGCATAACCGTCATTCGTAACAAGCCGGGGTTTTATAGCGAGTTATGGTGACACCCGGTAATGGGGCCCGAGGCGTCACATTCTTGACCCTTATACCTTGTCTAGTGAAAGGCAATTTGGTCATCTTACCAAGGATACAAGATTCACAAGTTGGATATGGTTCACAACCTAATGAGCCCAGAAGCCCATCTTTCTCCAACTTAGTGATTCTGTCATCCCCAATATGACCCAATCTATGATGCCACAGAATTTTAGAATTTGGGTTATCACGTGGTCTCTTATTATTAGTTAACACATGCAGATGTTCACTATTATCATCAGTCACATTCAAAATATAAAGACCATTGACAAAATTACTAGTAGCAATCAATTTATTTCTAAAATAAATTGCACAAATATTATTCTTAAAAGAAAATTCACAATTTTCTTTCACCAAAAAAGGAATAGAAATAATGTTCTTAAAAGCTCCAGGTACATGTATACAATCATTCAAAACTAAATTATGCTTATGCGATAAAATTAAAGATATAGTGTCGATAGTTGTGGCTGCAACTCTTTTTCCGTTTGCCACCTTTAGCACAATCTCATCATTTGCAAGCCTTATAATATCCCATATTTTCGTGAAGATGCCACGTATTTTAAGTAAGTTTAAAATATCGAAAAATATGCTTCAAATGGAAACAAATGACCAAATTGGTCGCAGGGAGTGCCCTGCAGCTTAGATACCTAAGGACAAAAGTATATTTTTGATAAGCGTCCCGAGACTAGATTTATGATGCTGAAAGAAATCAAATCAGAGACAGTTTTTCAGTTAAACTAGGTTGTAGCCTGAAAAGACTGAATGATGGTAAAGGCTTCCCGAAAATCGTACATATCAAGTAATTTTGAGTTATAGATTTTGAGATTTTAAGTATCTCGATAAATTTGATGTTTGAGGGTGTAAATATAATTAGAGAATTATCCAAATGAAATAAGAATGAAATTATAAGTTCATGTGGTAAAATATTAAAGTTGAGGACTTGAAATAAGGGCCAAAATGTTATTTGGAAGAACGTTGGGGTATTAGCTTGGATTTCAAAAGTTCAATTCATTCTAGCTAATGATTTCAAAAACCACTCAATTATGGCTTTGAGTCTTTGGAGTCCATGGCTTAGATTGTGATAAGTGGTATAATGTGATTAGTTGAAGAAATCTATAAATAGGCACCGTAGGTTTTTTTAAAATCATTCCAATCAAATTTGAGAGTTGAGGCACTCTAAGAGGAGGATCTTTCTCTAGAGAGAGAGGAGGAAGTTCGGCAAGAAGGCAGGAAGAAATCGAAGGAGAAGCCGGGGAGAACGATCCTCGTCGGAGTTACAACCTTTCGCCAGAATTCGCCAAAATCAATCAGAAAAAAAGTGAGCTAAGTCCCTTTTTTTTTATAATCCTGTAGAGTGGGGAAGAGAGGGTTGCCTAGGTTTAAACGGGGGTCGAATCTAAGTTAAAACGTGGGAGATATGGCCGAAATACTAAAACGACGCAATTTCTATCCGAAATCTGGTAGCAACGCGTGAGATACACGCGCCGGAAGTGGCTGTGCGTGAAGGCACGTGAGTAACCTTTCGGGGGCGCATAAGGGGCCCATTTTCCTTCAAATTTTCCAATTATGCCCCTAATTTAATATCCTTCAACCCTATATAAAAATATTGGAGGTTAGGTTTACCAAAACTCGTATTTTCTGCAAAAACCTAGGCCGTTTGCTGTGAAATTATACCGTCCAAGAGATAAACCAACAAGGTGAGACTCCTACACTCCAAATCTTATTTTTTTATTATCTTATGAGGGACTTCTATCACATGAGACGTGTTTCGTGAAATTCTTATATGTAAACTCTTGTTATTTTCTTACGTGAAATCATGTTGCATATATGAAATGTATTTTTCTGAAAAATATATGTTGTTGGCTTTTTAACTATTGCATTTATAAAATTCATGTGGCTATACTGTTGTACCTATTTGTTATTGGCAAAGGACAAAAGTTGGATATCCCCCGAGAGGCGTTATGCGTGCGCCATCAAAAAAGCTCTTGTGGGGAAGACCGTGAGCCTAAGGAACAACGGATGTGGTGCTTGCATGAGTGCTATGAGGTCAGACCGAAGTGACATGGTTATGGACCTCCCGAGATGCGCTATGCGTGCACTATTGAGAAAGCTCTAATTGGAGGAGGCTAACGTGTTCACGAGGCACTTTGGAGTAGTTCTCGTTGTTTTCTTATACATTTTACACTTGCCATGCATTGATATAAACTATTCTCTGGAGTTTCTCACTAGAAGATTCATCTTCTAATTGGACTATGTCCCTGGAATATTCAAACGTTCTAGGTTCGACAAGCGGCTCTAAGGGAAAAGAGGTAGCTGAAGAATAAGTTTAAATTGCTGTCTGTAGCATGTTTAGAATATCTTTATTTATGAACCTATGTATGTCTTGGATATGTTTAAGGCGTTCAGTATCACTTACGAGAGATGATGTCTTTGTAATACATTTTGTAGACATCTTGAATGATTTTATTTATGATAAATAAAGCATTATAGTTGTGAACCATATTAGGTTCAATCTAGCTTCCGCATTTGAAACTTTAACCCCTGTCTTAGCTATTTAATTATTAGGTTTGTTAAGCTAAGAAGGTAAAAATTAGGGTTTTTGGGATATCTTGTGATGTATGACAACGATTGTGATATAAAAAAATTTTATATTCCCGAAATCCTAAGTTATAATACGGCCGGGAAATTTGGGATGTTACAGTTGGTATCAAAACGAACCTAAGGAAAAGTTCGCATGTGACTAGATGAGTAAAGCCACCGTAAGTTTTAAGAATTAGGTTAGGATTTTTTTTGAAATATTTAGTTGCATACTCTTGTTGCTTATTCAAATTGAATTAAACCATACCGTGATGATTTAATAGATCGCCCTGTCTTCTTGCTAGATGGTGAATACAAGAAGGAACAGGCGCGAGAGAGGCAATGGAGAAGAAAGCAACACCAACCCGCACTCAGGAGGTGGTGTGGGAGGTCAAAGAGATGCACGAGCTGACCTCAGTGAAGGCCGGATTGATAGGATCGAGAGAATTCTAGAAGGCATGGCTGGGCGAATTTTGGAGTTGCAGCCCGAGCAAAGAAGAGTAGATTCCTTGGAGAGGTATCTATGACAAAACCAGCTAGTGTTTCGAAGAAAACCGGCAAATGACCCCGTAATTAGTGAATACTAGTTGGACTAAACCGAGAAGATCCTACAAAGATTGAGAATCTTGAATGAGGACAAGGTCGAGTGTGCGACCTATATGCTGGAAGAAGAAGCTACCCAATGGTGGAGGTTTATGCCTAACCGGACAGGATCTCAAGGGTCAGCAACAGGTGTAGAATTGGGGGAGGCACCCCAGATGTCGTGGGAATGGTTTAAGGAACTGTTCAACAGGAAATTCTTTCCCACTTGCTGGAAGTTAGCTAGAGCTCAAGAGTTTATGAACTTACGCTAAGCGCTAAATATGTTTGTGGCCCAATACGAGGCTGAATTTTTGCGGTTGATCAAGTATATGCCGTTGTACCGGATGGACGATGTGGAGAAGGGACGAAAATTCTTACAAGGCTTGCAAATTGAATTTCAATAGTTGATCAGCTTGGTCCACGTGGAGTCTTATGCGGATATAGTTTTTAAAGCTATGACAGCATAAAAGAATATGACGTGGGTGGAAAAACAAAAGGCCATAACGGTTCAAACCGGAGGACAATCAGAGAAATCCCACTCAACTTTGGGACCTCGGGATGGGAAGATCGTGAAAAAGGGCAAGGCGTGCTTTAAATGCAAGAAGAGCACTCAGGCAAGAAGTGCGATGGCCAAAGCATTGTCTATTACACCTGTGCACAGCTTGGGCATACTTCCAGAAATTGCTCAAAGGGAACAGTCCAAGAAGGTAAGGCCATAGCAGCAGCACCAATGAATGTGATTTGCTACAATTGCAACCAGCACGGGCACATCTCGAGGAATTGCCCAAAGAAGAAAGAGCAGCCGCTAAGGATTGAAGAGGGAAAAGGGACTAGACAAGGGCGAGTCTACAACTTGACCAAGGAAGATGTAGAGGCAAATCCTGCAGTTATCCAAGGTACTCTTTTCATTTTGGATACTCCTTTACATGCACTGATAGATCCAGGGTCTACTCATTCTTTTATATCGCATGCTTTGGTTGGGAGTTTGAGAGTAGAAACCCGAGTCTATGGGGTGTCTTCTGGTGATTTTGACACCTATGGGTAAAAGTATGAAGTCCTCAGAAATGGTGAGGGGATGAGAAATTAGCCTAAGTAGTGCTCGGTTCCAGGTTGATTTAATTCTGTTAGAAGTATATGACTTCAACGTAATCTTAGGGATGAACTTCTTGTCCAAGTACGATGCCAATATAGACTGTCGTAGGAAGATAATGACCATAAGAAAACCCGAGGGAGGGTGGGTCAAATTTTGGGGACAAGGCGACCCCGAGGTCGTAAAGATGATTTCAGCAATAAAGGCTGCAAAGCTGTTGAACCGAGGAGCTCATGGATTCATGGCTTATGCTTAGTTAAAAGAAAAAGAGGTACCGAAACTCAATGAGGTGCGAGTAATACAAGAATATGATGACGTGTTTCCAGAAGAATTACCGGGACTACCTCTACCTCGGGAAATCGAGTTCTCAATTGAGTTTGTTCCAGGAACCCAGCAGATATCAATTCTGCCATACCGGATGGCTCCGACGTAAATGAAAGAATTGAAGAGTCAGCTACAGGAGTTGACTGATAAGGGATTCATTAAGCCAAACACGTCGCCATGGGGCACACCAGTGATATTTGTAAAGAAGAAAGACGAGAGTCTAAGGATGTGCATTGACTACCGTCAGCTAAATAAGGCCACTGTAAAGAACAAGTATCCGCTCCCAATGATAGACGAGTTGTTTGATCAACTACAGGGAGCGAAGGTGTTCTCGAAGATTGATTTGAGATCCGGATATTATCAGCTGAGAATTAAGCCAAATGATGTTCCAAAGACAGCATTTCGATCGAGGTATGACCATTTTGAGTATTTTGTAATGCCATTCGGGTTAACTAACGCTCCAGCAGCGTTTATGGATCTTATGAATAGAGTGTTCAAGCCCTACCTGGACCGATTTGTGATCATTTTCATAGATGATATATTGGTGTATTCTTCGAATGAGAGTGAGCACGAGGGGCATTTGAGGATAGTGCTAGGAACCCTCAGGAAACACCAATTGTATGCCAAGTTCTCAAAGTGCGAGTTTTAGCTATCCCAAGTTGCATTTCTTGGTCATGTAATCTCAGCCGAAGGAATCTCAGTGGATCTAGCTAAGATTAAGGTTATTCAAAGATGGAAGCAGCCGACATGCATGACTGAAGTGCGAAGCTTTTTGGAATTGACAGGCTACTATCGAAGATTCATGGAAGGGTTTTCGAAGATAGCTGCACCTATGACGAAGCTCATACGGAAGGAGGTCAAGTTCGAATGGACTATCAAGTGCGAAGAAAGCTTTCAAGAGCTCAAGGACAGACTGACCTCGGCACTTGTGCTAGCAATGCCTAGTGGGCCTGGTGGATATGTTGTATACACTGATGCCACAAAGGTTGGTTTCGGCTGTGTATTGATGCAGCATGGTCGGGTGATAGCGTATGGATCATGCCAGTTGAAGAGGCACGAAGTGAACTACCCAACGCATGACTTGGAGCTGGCAGCGATGGTATATGCTCTGAAGCTATGGAGGCATTACCTATATGGAGAGACGTTTGATGTATTCACGGACCACAAAAGTCTAAGGTATGTGTTCTCGCAGAAAGAGTTGAACATGAGGTAACGATGATGGATAGAGTTCCTGAAGGACTATGACTGCACCATCTTGTATCACCCGGGCGTGCCAATGTGGTGGCTGACACTTTGAGTAGGACTGTGCCTACTGTTATGGCCGGGTTGATGGCCCAGGAGTGGCTGTTGATTGAGGCTTTTAGCTTGATAACGATCAGTGTAGTGCCGAAGGGATCTTCTATCCTAGTAGCTGGCCTGGCGGTTCGACTGGATCTGGAGACTGAGATACGGGAGGCTAATGGGAGTGACCAACGTATACATTTATGGGTAGATGAGCAGGGCCAGCCTAAGAATTCGGATTTTGAGATGCGAAATGGCTTTCTCAGGTTTCGGGGTAAAGTGTACATGCCAAACCTTCGGGAGTTGAGGCAGAAAATTTTGAATGAAGCCCACAGAGCTAAGTATACTGTGCATCCAGGAGCTACAAAGATGTATCGAGATCTTCAGGAAATCCATTGGTGGCCTGGGATGAAGGCCAGCGTGGCTAGAAGGTTGGCACAATGTGATATATGCCAAAGGGTAAAGATTGATGAGACCTTTGGAAGTTCCTGAGTGGAAATGGGAACATATTACAATGGATTTCGTGATAGGATTTTCAAAGAGTCGAAGGGGTTATGATGCCATTTGGGTGGTGGTAGACAGGTTGACAAAGTCAACGCATTTCCTGCCTACAAGGATGGATCAACCGGTACGAAAATTTACAGAGCAGTACGTGAAGGAAATCGTACGACTCCATGGTGCGCCGGTAAGTATAGTTTCAGATCGGGACCCGAGGTTCACCTCGAGGTTTTGGGAGAGTTTGCAGGAATGCATGGGGACCCAGCTAAAATTGAGTATAGCTTATCACCCCCAGACTGACGGGCAATCAGAGAGGACAATTCAAACACTTAAAGATATGTTGAGATTCTATGCCCTTGATTTTGGAGGAAATTGGGAGGAGCATCTACCATTGGTAGAATTTGCGTACAACAATAGTTACCACGGCAGCATTGGGATGGCTCTTTATGAGGCTTTGTATGGAAAAAAGTGTCGATTGCCCATTTGTTGAACCAAAGTAGGGGAACGACAGATGTTAGGGCCCAAACTTGTACAACATACTACCGATAAGATTCGAGTAATCCAAGAAAGGATCCGAGCGGCGCAAAGCCAACAAAAATCTTACGCAGATTAAAGAAGAAGGGATCTAGAGTTTGAGGTGGGAGATCTAGTGTATCTCAAGGTGTCACCCCAGCATTTGGTGACGCGTAGAAGCAGTAAAGGAAAGCTGAAGCCAGGGTATACAGGATCATATCCGATTGTGGAAAGAGTCAGAACTTTAGCCTATCGATTGGAGCTTCTGCCTAGCTTGTTCGGGATTCATAATGTGTTCCACGTCTCCCAACTTCGAAGGCATGTGCCAGATCTAACCCTCGGAGTTCAGGTGGAGACAATTGAGCTAAGGAATAACTTGACCTACCCGGAGTCACTTAGAGCAATTTTAGATCGCCGAACTCAAGTGTTGCGAAATAAAGAGATCCCGTTAGTGAAGGTTCAATGGGGAAAGCACTCGGATGACGAGGCAACGTGAGAACTTGAGGAAATAATAGGGAACAAATATCCTTAACTGTTCGAAGAAATGGAAATAGAGTAGGAAATTTTTATATTTTCTTCCAAAAATTGTATTCCAAAATGTAATAATTATATAACCTTCAATAAATTCGAGTATGTTTCAAATTTTGAGGACGAAATTTTTTTAAGGGGGGAGAATATAATACCCTATATTTTCGTGAAGATGCCACGTATTTTAAGTGAGTTTAAAATATCGAAAAATATGCTTGAAATAGAAACAAGTGACCGAATTGGTCGCAGAGAGTGTCCTGGAGCTTAGATACCTAAGGACAAAAGTATATTTTTGATAAGCGTCTTGAGACGAGATTTATGACGCTGAAAGAAATCAAATCAGAGACAGTTTTTCGGTTAAACTAGGTTGTAGCCTGAAAAGACCGAATGATGGTAAAGGCTTCCCAAAAATCGTACATATCGAGTAATTTTGAGATTTTAAGTATCTCGATAAATTTAATGTTTGAGGGTGTAAATATAATTAGAGAATTATCCAAATGAAATAAGAATGAAATTATAAGTTCATGTGATAAAATATTAAAGTTGAAGACTTAAAATAAGGGCCAAAATGTTATTTGGAAGAACTTTGGGGTATTAGCTTGGATTTCAGAAGTTCAATTCATTCTAGCTTTGGATTTCAAAAGCCACTCAATTATGGCTTTGAGTCTTTGGAGTCCATGGCTTACATTGTGACAAGTGGCATAATGTGATTGGTTGAAGAAATCTATAAATAGGCACCATGGGTTGTTCTCAAATCATTCCAATCAAATTTGAGAGTTGAGGCACCCTAAGAGGAGGATCTTGCTCTAGAGAGAGATGAGGAAATTCGGCAAGAAGGCGGGAAGAAATCGAAGGAGAAGCCAGGGAGAATGAGCCTCGTCGGAGTTACGAGCCTTTGTTGGAATTCACCAAAATCAATCAGAAAAAAGTGAGTTAAGTCACTTTTTTTGATAATCTTGTAGAGAGGGAAGAGAGGGTCGCGTAGGTTCAAACGGGGGTTGAATCGAAGTTAAAACGAGGGAGATATGGCCGAAATACGAAAATGACGCAATGTTGTCCAAAATCTGGTAACAGCACATGAGATACACGCGCCGGAAGTGACTGCACGTGAAGGCGCGTGAACCACCTTCTGGGGGCGTGTGAGGGGCCCATTTTCCTTCAAATTTTTCAGTTATGCCCCTAATTTAATACTTTTCAACCCTATGTAAAAATATTTGAGGTTAGGTTTACCAAAACTCGTATTTTCTACAGAAACCTAGGCCGTTTGCTGTGAAATTATACCGTCCAAGAGATAAACCAACAAGGTGAGACTCTTACACTCCAAATCCTATTTTTTTATTATCTTATGAGGGACTTCTATCGCATAAGACGTGTTTCGTGAAATTCTTATATGTAAACTCTTGTTATTTTCTTACGTGAAATCATGTTGCATATATGAAATGTATTTTTCTTAAAAATATATGTTGTTGGCTTTTTAACTATTGCATTTATAAAATTCATGTGGCCATACTGTTGTACCTATTTGTTGTTGGCTGAAGGCAAAAGTCGGATATCCCCCGAAAGGCACTATGCATACGCCACCGAGAAAGCTCTCGTGGGGAAGACCGTGAGCCTAAGGAACAACGGATGTGGTGCTTACATGAGTGCTATGAGGTCGGGCCGAAGTGACATGGTTAGGGACCTCCCAAGAGGCGCTATGCGTGCGCCATTGAGAAAGCTCTAGTTAGAGATGGCTAACGTGTTCACGAGGCACTTCGAAGTAGTTCTCGTTGTCTTCTCATACATTTTATACTTGCCATGCATTGATATAAACTGTTCGTTAGAGTTTCTCACTAGAAGATTCATCTTCTAATTGGACTATATCCCTGGGATATTCAAACGTTTCAGGTTTGACAAGTGGCGCTAAGGGAAATGAGGTAGCTGAAGAATAAGTTTAAATTGTTGTCTGTAGCATGTTTAGAATATCTTTATTTATGAACCTATGTATGTCTTGGATATGTTTAAGGCGTTCAGTATCACTTAAGAGAGATGATGTCCTTGTAATACATTTTGTAGACGTCTTGAACGATTTTATTTATGATAAATAAAGTATTATGGTTGTAAACCATATTAGGTTCGATCTAGCTTCCGCATTTGAAATTTTAACACCTGTTTTAGCTATTTAATTATTGGGTTTGTTAAGCTAAGAAGGTAAAAATTAGGGTTTTTGGGATATCGTGTGATGTATGACAGCTATTGTGATATGAAAAATTTTTATATTCCCGAAATCCTAAGTTATAACACGCCCAAGAAATTTGGGGTGTTACAAGTCTTCTACTTTGTTCCAGATCCTATATAGAGGCACAAACATGAGTTGTTGCTCCAGAATCTAGAATCTATAAAGTAGAAGAATGCACAATGGAAAAATATTCATGAACTATCATCCTACCTTCTACTTCCTTCTTCAAGGAACTGAGGTAATCTTTACAGTTCCTCTTCCAATGCCCATCTTTGCCACAATGGAAACATTTTCCTTTGGCAACTGTTTTTCCTTTCTTCTTGTTAATCACTTTGTTTGCTTAGGTGGCCTTCTTTTTCCCTTTCCCCTTCTTAGTCTTACTAGAAGAGGACACAACCATCATAGTGCCTGTTTTCATGTTGCCATGGGTTCTTATTAACATGTTCATAAGCTCTGCAGGAAAGCACTCAATCTTATTCATATAGAAGTTTGAAATAAAACCCCCAAACAAATCTGGTAAAGACTGAAGAATCGCATCAATTTGAAGATATTGATGCATCAGAACATCCAATTCCTTCAACTTATCCATCTAAGAGATCATTTTGAGAGCATGGTCCCCAACTGATCCTCCAGAAGACATCTTTGCCCGAAAGATTACTTTAGATATCTCATATCTGGCACTTCGACTTTGCTCATCATACAACTCTTGTAAGCGAGGAACAATCGAATGTGAATTTGGCATGTTATTAAATTGCCGCTTTAGCTCAGTACTCATAGAAAGCAGGATGTAACGCTTAACGACAAGATCATCATCGTGCCACTTTGTGAGAGTGTCCTGTTCCTCCTGAGTAATGTTCTCAGCAGTAGGCCCAGGGATAGGCGCATCCATAACATATGTGATTCTTTCCAAGTTTGTAACCAATTTCAAATTTAGAAGTCAGTCATTGAAATTTGGTCCAGTTAGTTGGTTTGTGTCAATGAATGTAGAAAGTGCATTTAGTGAAGCCATTTGATGTATCTGCAGAAAATAAGTAGATTATTAGATATCTTGTTTTCTTAACTATCTGATTTTGTTCTTTAAATCAAACAATACTTTCCACTAAGTTTTTCAAATTCCTTACTCCCAATGAAGGAAAAAGCGAATTCATGTTAGTATGAATTCTAGTGGGTATTTGGATTCTTATTAAATTTATTACTTCTCACATAATAGATTCTTGGAATAATAAATTCAATAAGTGAACAACGCTTGTCCAATGCATCTTATGTACGACCCAAATATTTTATTTTGACTCCTAGTCCAATTTACCTCACATAATAGTTTCTTGGTAATTGAACGTAGTTAAATCATACCATCACGCTGACAAGTCTATACAGTTAAATATCGATTCCCACATATAATAGTTTCTTGGGTCTCGATATTTGTGCATCTCCATCTCATCAAATGTTTTAAATCGAAATTAAAACATTTTAACCAATGTGCAACCCCTATGTATCCATAGCCAATTAACACACGAATTAAAATGCACCAATTTCTACTGTGATGGAGAGCGCCGATTAGATTGTCTTAACTCTTAAGGTCTAACCGGTTACAATTTAATTTTACAAATATGGGACATTTTTATTTTTAATTAATTAGTCTCACTTTTCACATGCAACGTTTTAACATACATCAACTATGTAAATAAACATTGCATAAAAGTAGTCGATATGGTCATGGACTCAATCATACATTCTAGGATCAATTACAGCCATTGAAATTGTGCGGTGCATTCGTGAGTGTATAAATAAGGAAACACCTATAACTATTACAAACATAACCCTTTCACATAGAGTCTTTGTTTCCTTGATTATTTTGCCATCAATGACTTCACTCCAAGTCGTGCCTCGATTGGTGTGAATCCATTATTTTTACAATTTACTATAAACTACTTTTACAATAAAATTAAAAGTAATAAATAATTATTTTATAACCGTCATGAAAAAGACGGCTACCTCCAGCACGCAGGCTGTTAAATAAAATAATCCATACATCCATATCACATATACATTATCTATATAGTGTTCTAAGTCCATGACCAATACCGATATGCAACAAAGCATTCACAACATGCTATTAACAATTAAAAACATATTATAAACTATCATATGATTATTGGACATGGGTATAACAAATTATACCTTGGTATTTTTAAAATAAAAATAAATAAATAAAACAAAATAATAATAAACAAATTATTATTATTTTTATTTTTTATTTTTTATTTTTTTTATTTCTGCCTATGGTAGATAAAAAAGGCCCAGCCCCCACTGCGCGCGTGCACTGTGCGCTCCCAGTGCACGCACTGCGCTCGTGCATGGGAGGGGTCGGCACACTCGCCCGCGAGCGAGTAGCAGGCGCGGGCTCAGCCACGCCTTGCGCTCTGGCTACCTCCAGGTCACCCCCGACACTGCTCAGCTACCCCGGAACAAATTCCGACGCTATCAGCCACGCTAGATCTGATTCCAGCAGTGCCAAAACAGTTCTACGGCGCTGCCGACATGCAGCTCATGTTCGGATCTCATCCAAAAATTCTTTTATTTTTCAAAAATACCAATTTTATGTCCCATAATCACATAACTAAAACCATAAAACTGAAAAACAATGGCTGTGATACCACTGTTGGGATACTTAGATCTTATCATATGCACAGCGGAATTAAAATTTAGTTTGCAGGTATCCCGTTTTTCAAAAATTATGTTTTAACAAATTGAAGGTAAAAACAAAAGGTTACCTCTTCGATGAAATCCGATTTCACTGTTAGATTTCCCGCTGTTTAATCCTCCAAGTGTAGGATGCCGAGTCAGTCCACCCAAAATCACTTCTATCAAAGAATATCAAAGAAAGAGATATTTGAAAGAAATTTTTTACAAAAATTTCTAACTTACCTTTTGGATTCAAGAACACTTCTCCAAAAACTCTCTCAACATTCAAGTAAATCAAGAAGACTCAAGTGAAGTAAATGAAGAGATGGAGAGCTTATATATACATTAAATGGGTTGGGCTTCTCAAGCCCATTCCATTTAATGTATATGGGTCAAGTCCAATCCAATGGTGTTAAATTAAATCCAATAGTGTCATTGGGCCAAGCCTAATGTGCTAGCAAAAGGCACAACCCAATTAATGATCAGATAATTATATTCATAATATAATTATTTAATTATTCTTATTTATCCAATAAATAAATGCACCATTATTAGTAATTATAAAATTACTAATCTATCTATTTTCTCTTTGAAAGTGATTTCTTTTGGATGAGACTTTCTGGATTCACAAATAAACTGACAACAACAATAATCAACAATTAATTCTCGTAAATCACAAGTGACATCTAGCAATATGTCATGATTACCCAATTTATTGTGAAGCGGACATTGTGAACCTTTTACTACGTTACCATGTAATATGGTCCTTCCATCATCCTATATCTTAACAAGATATGAGATCAGGGTCAGTAGGTCGAATCTCTTAATCTCGTCATATGACCAAATCCAAAATTAATCTTGACTAATTATAACACAACCCTTATAAAATAAGTTCCATCGTCATATTACCTCAGCCAAGGATTTATCGTTAAGTGATTACTGGATCGCATAAGATATCTTCCTCATAAATCTCGAGATGATAGATTCCATGTCTGACGCACACATAACTCATGTATCACTGAATCAGGCATATAGATACGTATGATTATCCTTGATTAGAACGACTACATAATATCATTGATATCCTAATCCACTAATACATAGATATCCATGTCATCTCAGGTCTAAGGACTAGTTGCACAATCGCATCTAACATTAAATCATTGACCCGTGAGAAATAACCCATGTGATTTAATGTTAACAGTCCCGTTCAGTGAACTCGTTCTTGTAACGAGCACCCACTCATGTTTTTTCTATACCTTATACAGAATGGCATGAGACTCACCAACTTTATCTTTCAACTTTATCTTTCAGTATCTCATACTGAATAAGGAAGAAGATGATGTGCTGGCCTTTACGAGTTGCTATTATCCAGATTAGGAATTTTTCGATTATGAACATGTTTATAGTATAACGAACTGTGGATTATCCGTAACTCGTATTCTTAACTCTTAAAAATGGTATTCACTTCTTATTATACTAATGGATATATGTTTTATAATTTAAATCATATTGCAATTTAAATAAAAACATAAACTTGCCATTTAAATAATATTTAAAGAATTACAAGATCGAGTCCCTTTGTGTCACTAGAATTGGTCTTTAGGGCTCATATCTAACACGGTCTCCCTTTCCTGCATCGGTGGTTGTTGCCTCTCCCTTGCTATCACTCTCTATTGGTGGTCACCAATGGCATAAGAGGTCGGTCGATAGTCTCCTTCCTCGTGCTAGTGGCTGATAACGACGTCAATTGGGGTTAAGGAGCCGTCAATAACACTGACTGGGCGTGGGCAGGCAAATCTAGGCCAACGGCATGAGAGGCGAGAAGTTGCTCGCTCGCTCATCTTCCTCGTGCTAGTGGCCAACAACGAAATCGATTGGGGTCGAAGGGGTCAACGATAGCAACGGTTGACCGTGGGCAAGCAGATTTGGGCTGACGGTATGAAAGGCGAGCGGTTAGTCGATCCAGCAACGTAGGAGGTGGGCTGGAAACGGGGAGGCGACGTGGGCAGTCGTCTTCCTCTTTCATCACCGGTAGGGATGTGTGTGCTGTTGAAAGCTGCAGCACCTTCCTTGATTGCCTTCTCGTGATTATCCGCCGCGTCGTCCGTCACCGGCCTACTTCATTTCTTACAATAGCCAGACACGTGGCATGTTCTCATTGGCCTAGTCAATGTAGGGGCCACGTCAGACCATGCGTGTAAATCATGTGCAATATTTGCTAGACTCAAGTATGTAATTGTTACAAAATTGGTAATTGAGGGACACAATAGGTTCAAAATTGAAAGTTGAGGGGGCTAATATTGAGTTACTTCTTTGTGTGGCATGTTTGAATCCAAATAATTCTTTTCATACTTTTAACAAAGATAAGTTCGTTCGTCTTGCTTAGTTTTATTCATTAGAATTTTTTGAAGTTGATCTTATGGCACTTAAGAATCAGTTTGAGACTTATATAATTGATGTACGATTTGATAATAAACTTTTGAAAGTTAATGGGATTGGTGGTCTTGCAAAGAAATTAGTTCAAATGAAAAATAATGTTATATATTCATTGGTGTATATGCTTGTAAAGTTAGCTTTAATTCTTCTTGTTACTACTATAATTGTTGAAAGAGGTTTCTCAACCATGAATCTTGTTAAGAGTCGTTTACACAGTCGAATTGGTGATCAATGAATGAATGATTGTTTGGTTACTTATATTAAGAAGGAAACATTTGATATAATTGATAATGAAAAAATCATGCAACAATTTCAAAATATGAAGATTCGGCCCGCGCATTTATGATTTTGTGAAGACCTAAATGTAAGTACAATATTTTTACTTTTAAAACTAAAGAATTTTTTTTTGAGAAACATGTGTTTTGAGTTTATGTAGAAATAATAAAATGATGTTTGATATAATATTTTGATGTTATATTATAATACTTTTTTTTTATTACTATAGATAATTATTATATAACTTTAAATTTTACATTTTTTTATTACCATTGTTTGTTTACTTATTTGAGTACCTTGGCTTCCCCGTGGGACAAAATAGTTAAATGGAGAAAGTTGAGGAGGGTGGATATGTCTTTAGCTTTAAGAAAATTTCATCCATTAATATTTTATTATTATTATTAAAGTTGATTTAAATAAACTGTTGATTTGAATAAACTGTTTATGGTACTTTGAACTTATTTTTTTAACTTATTTGAATAGGTAATACTACTAAATGTTCAATGATTTCTTAATATTATTAAAATAATTAATATAGCTATAAAAATAATACTACCATATACATAAAATTTCTTAAAACAAGAGGAAGGATTTACAAGCACACTGCTTTCTTTCAATTTAGGGGGCCTCCATTCTTATTCTTGTAACTCCTCTACTTAGGTTGTTTTTTTTTAATATATTAACTTAACAAAAAATAAAATAAAATGATCACATCCATGTTTGGCATGTGATATCTGTCTCTCTTTCTCATTCATGACAATTGAATGGTGGAATCATGCTTGGATTGTCATTTCATTTTCTTTCTTGTCTCTTTATTGCTCAAATAAATGCTCCTTTTAAAAATTCAAAGTCCACGAATAAGTCTGCTAATACTTCCAAAAGCTTTTGTACCCCTCCTTTTTAGTTCTTATCAGTTCTTCATGGACCACTTGGACCTGAAGGTGATTTTTTTATTTTTCATTAAGATTAGGTGAACCTCACCATCCATCTTGTCAAATTCTTTTAAATTGAATTGATTACTTTGATATTTTTAAATTAACATATATTTCTTTAAATTTTTTGACCTATAATTATCATGTTGTTAAAAAATAATTGTTATTCTTTTTAAAATCTCAAAATTACCTATTCCTCTCATCTCCTAATTTAATTACAAAAAAAAAAAAAATAAAGCTGGTGGTGCTTAGTCAACAACCACCACCACCATTGTCTCATTCTGATTCAATTTAGAGTAGTTGAAGCTTCTAGGTTACAATTGGAACCAAAAACTTCAGTTTCTTTAAATTCAAATAAAACATAGTGATTAAATTTGAATTCAATTTGAGAAATTCAATAACTTTCTCAATACAAATTAAACTTATAAACTTTCTAAGTTCACTAGAGAGAGAGAAAAGATACAAGACCAGCTTAAGAATATTTGTGATTTTAAACAACAGTTATTTTGATGATCCTTTAATAATATAGATAAATATCAATAATTATTTAAAATTTATTTTGCTTAATACAAAATTACTAATTAAATTTTTGTATTCAAGTTTAGAAAGAAAATCTTTTTCAATTAACAATATAGACATGAGAAAAAATTTTGAAAACATAAGAGTTGAATAAATAAAATAATATAGAGAGCCTACAGTCAAGTTTTGTAAATTAAAAAATTATTAATTATTTTTGCTTCTTTCTTTAATACCCAGATCAGTGAGGATTCCCCAGATAAAATTGTCGTTGTGCAAAAAATCGTTTTATCAAATTATTCCCTTAAAACAACGTCACTTCTCATTTTTTTTTTCTATTACATTACTGGTTTACACATCACTATTCATTATTGTGTTATTAGTTTACACATCCCTATTTATTATCTAATATTGAAAAATAATTCATGGACTTAAGAAATTGAGGGTCTCTTCGTTTAAATAACTTCTTACTATTCATTATCTATCATTAAAAAATAATCAGTAAATTTGGGAAGTTGGTAAGCCTTCTCGTTTAAATGACACTTCATTATTTATTCCCTAACAATGAAAAATGATTTTTGAATTTGAAAAGCCGGGGGTATTCTTGTCCAAAAAAAATAACAAAATAAATAGAATATGAATTTAAACAAAAACCATCATGAAACAGAATTAATAATTATGTATCACAAAAAATAAAAAATAAATAAATTTTAAATAATTAGTGATTTTGGCCCCTCATTTTTTAGGTGGCCCTATCCTTTGAGTCGGGCCTAAGAAGATAAGAGACTATTTACTTGTAAAAAACCTATTTTTATTTTTTATCTTTAATTTTTATTTCTATTTTTGTATTTTTTTACTAAAAACTAAAAAACATGAAAGAGGCATTCCTTTGTATCAAATATGGAACCAATTTTAGCAAAATAAAACATGTTCAAAATAAAAAAAAAAAAAGTTACTTAGAAATATTAATTGAAAATAAATTAATATTAATTTATCCTAAACATTTTTTTTTATCCATTTCACATTCTTATTCTCCTCATTCTTTCCCATTTAAGCACAAAATAAAAAATAATAAATGTAAAAAATAATAAGAATTGTAAAGAAAATACGGAAATTCTTCAAGGTATAGAATTGACTCACCACCGTAAACAAAAGGGCTACCTAATGCATGAGCCTTTTGTCATTCTTAGGTCTTAGGAGGATTATGGAATCAAAACAAGAAAAAAAAAAATGATAGACTGAGGAGATAGAGCATCAATACTACTATTCTAATCCATTTTGGCTTACTCAACGGAAAGTTAAATTAGTTTTCAATTATATTATAAATAATTTATTTTTATTTTAATTTTATCTGAAAATTATTCCAATCACTCTCTATTATATTTTTTATTTTATTTATTTATTAATAAACTTCAATTCTATTTATTTTACTTTATTTATAATTTTTACACATACACAAAATTAATAATGAAATACATAAATTAATAACTAAATACATAAAATAATCAAATACTCGCGTAAATAAAATTAATAATTAAATACACATATACAAAATTAATAATTAAACATACAAATCAATAACTAAATATATAATATTAATCATCTAATACAAAAAAATTAAAAAAAAAATTCTCAAAATCATAAACCCACTTTCTGCCCGATCTGCTCATCGAAGAAGAAGCTATCATTCTGCTATTTGCAACTTGTCCGCCACACCTACAACTCATCTGGTATTTGTAACTCATTCGTCACACCTGCAACTCATCTTCTTTGATCGTATTTGCTAAATCTACTATCATAACCACTTTAACGTCTCTTCTCCAGCCAATTTCGTTTTCGTCTTCACCTGCAACTCATCCCGCATTGATGGTCATTGGGGTCGCAGTGAAATTGCGAGGAGATTTCGATCGCTAACTCTGACAAGCCTTTTTAAAGTTACCAAATTTTTTACTAGAGAAATTGACACTGGCGAGCTCTGGACTTGAAAATCTTAATTTGGCTCCTCATGTTTTTGGTTGGCGAGCAGATTTTGCAACGGTTGACTTAGCCTTTAGTCAATTTACTGTTTCTGTTTTTGTTAATTGCTGTAAGATTCAATACATTATCACCACCAAAAGGACTGATAATGATAGTTGCTTGAACTAAGAGATTGCCACTGAGTCAATTAAGCTATGACGTTTTCTTTCCTTTTCCTACTAGGATCATAGATTATTTTTGTTATATAACCATTCCAAATAAACCTAAGAAGAACACAAGAAGAAAAACAAATCCACGACAGTTTGGACTCAATCGGCAAACAACTCCAATCAATCAAACCCAAACTAACAAGAACAAAAATCCAAACAACTCACGGCGAATCAATCAAACAAACCCAAACAAACACATCTAATCAATCCATAATTGAAAACGAACACAAGATGCAAATAACAAGAAGAAATTGACTTAACAAGAAGATAAAACACAGCGAAGGAGCTGCTATGGCATCGGATCTGCAACTCACGGCAACGGACGCCCAACTCCTTCATATGCTAAAAATACTTGCAAAAAACTACCATCGGAATTGTTTCCGAGTGTACTTCAATGCTTAAGTCAGTATGGTTTCAATAACAAATATTTATTAAGATGCAAATTAATAATAGGTTATTAAATGATATTAAAAGAATAAACTAATTTTTAAATATTGTCCAAGCTCCTTGATTCCTTCAAACGGTACAAGTACCTGTAAAGAATTGTCTTCGGGATTGCTCCCGAAGGCACTCTAATACTTAAGTTAGTATAGTTTGAATTTTGTCCGTTATTATTTTAGCACAAAATTCCTATGAAAATAATAATAGACAGAATTCAATTATTTTCTTAATTTTATGTGCTTACAAAATTGAAACGGATGTGACTTATGGTTTTTAATTTCTTTTATTTTTTTATTTTATTTGTAATTTTTTTTTTTTATGATTTTCATAAATGGACGAAATGGGCCAAACGATTGAGACAAGCCATGGGCCGTGCCGGTGGGCCTGGCCCACGGCCCATGGCTGGTGTGGAGGGTAGTGTCGGGCCATGCTTTTTTGGTGGGTCGGGCCGCAGGCTACAAAGTACTGGCCTGGCACGGCTTGCATTCTTGGGGCTGAGTCGACACAGCCCGTTTGCTACAATACCAAGTTGGGCTGGCTAGGCGAGCCCATGGGCCGCCCGACCCATTTGCCAACTCTATCTCCCATTCCCTTTCAATTTGTTCAGAAGCATCAAAAACTTTTCCTACTTTGCGGTTTGTTAGTTTGCTCGGGATTGTTATTAAATTCTTTTAAATTAAATTAATTAATTTTATATTTTTAAATTAACATATATTTCTTTAAATTTTTTAACCTAGAATTACCTTCGTCCATGTTGTTAAAAAATAATTATTATTCTTTTTTAAATCTCAAAACAACTTATTTCCTTATTTTAATTTAATTACAAAAAAATTAAAGCTGGTTGTTGATGTCAACCACCACCACTTCTAGGTTCGACTCAATTTTGAGTAGTTGAAGTTTGTAAGTTACAATTCAACCACCATCACTTAAATTTTTCTAAAAGTGTGTTTGATTACACATATTTATCATAGAAAATGTATAATCATTACATATATTTTCTATAAAAATAATTAAATACTCTTAACTTTTTTATAAAAAATATGTCTTGTATAATCATTTAAAACTTCTTTCTATAGAATTCATTTCAAGGGGGTGGGGTAGTTTTGATTTTCTAGATAATCATTATTTAGAATTAAATTCTAGATAATGCAATCAAACACACGCTAAATTCAAATCGGATATAGTGATTAAATTTGGATTGGATTCAACAAATTGAACCTGTAAACTTTTTAAGTTTACTAAAGAGAGAAAGAGAAGATATAGGGTAGGCTTGAAAATATTTGTGACTTTAAGGAATAAGTGATGATTTTTTAATAATATAAATAAATATTAAAAATTATTTATATTAAATAGAAAAAATATTTAAAAATATAAGAATTAAAGAATTAAAAAATGCATCTTTTCACCAATTTAGGGACATCCATTCTTATTTGTAACTCGTTTGTTTTTTTAATTATATTAACTTAACAAAAAATAAAATAAAATGATCACATCTGTGTTTGCCATGTGATATCTGCCTCTCTTTCTTATTCACGACTTTTCTTGACAATTGAATTGTGTAATCATGTTTGGGTTGTCATTTCATCTTTTTTTGGGTCTTTATTGCTCAAATGAATGCTCCTTTTGATTCTACCAATTCTTTCAAAGGGGAACTCCCCAGGCAACAGTAAGTCCACGGATAAGTCTACCAATACTTTCAAGGGGGAACTCCCCAGGCAACAATTAGTCCACGGACAAGTCTACTTTCAAAGGGGATTGTTATGTTCCTCGGGCAACAATATGTTTCTGATGTCCTACGCGGGTTGAAAGGGTATGGGTCTCACCCACCCCCTATTTGTTCACGTCGGGTTGGAGGGGTGTGAGTCTCACCCATCGCCTTATTTGTCCACGTCGAGTTGCAAGGGATAGGTTCCACCACCGCCCCCGCCCCCCCTACTTTCAAAGGGGATTGTTACGTTCCTCGGGCAACAGTATGTTATTGATGTCCGACGCGGGTTGAAAGGGTATGGGTCTCACCCACCCCCTATTTGTTCACGTCGGGTTGGAGGGGTGTGAGTCTCACCCATCGCCTTATTTGTCCACGTCGGGTTGCAAGGGATAGGTTCCACCACCGCCCCCCCTGCCTTCCCCCCCAAATTTGTTTATGAACAACAATAAATTTTTCTCGAGATTTATTTGTTATGTTGCTCGTACCAAGGATTGTTATCAAATTCTTTTAAATTATATCAAATTCTTAGTCAGTATTATTTGTTAGATGTATGTCCCTCGAGGACCAGTGATTATTGTTTCAATTTATGTTGAACCCCCTCACTGTTAAAAATTTTAATACAGTACAGTTTAAAGTGTTTTTTAGTTATGATGTGATCAGTTTAGCAAATTTTTGATCACTACAAATTTTTCATAATTGTTATGACCATTTATTTTATCTCTTTTTCAGTAGTACTTATTCCCTAGTAGCTCTAGGAGAGGGGGTGTTACATTCTTCACCAATTCTCTTGTGTTGAAAGGCCAAAACAAAACTCGATTATAGAGCGTAAACACCAACATCTTCTTAATGTGGCTAGGGCCTTATTCTTTCAATCTTGAGTTCCTATTAGGTTATGGGGGGAGTGTGTTCTTACTGCAACTTTTTTGATTAATAGAACACCAACTTCTATTCTACATTATCAATCTCCCTATCAGTTATTGTTTCACACTCCTGTTGATTATACTTCTTTTAGGGTATTTGGTTGCTTGTCTTTTGCATCCACATTACCTTCTCACAGGAATAAATTTCATCCTCAAGCCACAGCTAGTGTTTTTAGAAAGTGTATCCTCTATCTGTGAAAGGTTACAAACTATATGATATTGGGACTAAGAGTGTGGTCATTTCTCGGGATGTTTTTCATGAACATGTATTTTCTTTCCATTTAGTTACCACTTCTGATGAGTTGTTAGATCCATTTCCTGATTTGGTCTTACGTAGGCCAACATTTGATCTGTCATGTTCTTCTTTACAACTTAGCGACATGTTTGGTATGCATAATGTTCCATCTAACAATCCTAAGTCTATACCTCATTTTGATTTACTTAAAGGTCCATCTATACTTAACCCTTCTCATGTGCCTTCTAATCATGTCTGCAGGTCAACTAGGGTCCAAAAACCTCCTTCTTACCTTCAAGATTTTCATTGTAACCTTTTAGCTAGTATGCCATCACTTCTTGCTAGTAAACGTTATCCTTTGGATCACTATCTTTCTTATAATAAACTTTCTACCTCCCACAGTTCCTTTCTTCTCACAGTATCCCATACATTTGAACCCCAACACTATCATTAGGTTGTCCAATATCCTCATTTGAAGGTTGCCATGGATGTTAAACTAGAGGCCATGTAGCAAAATCAGACTTGGTCTGTCACCACCCTTCTTCCTACCAAACATTCTATCAGTTGTAAGTGGGTATACAAGGTTAAATACAAAGATGATGGGACTATAGAACATTACAAAGCTCGTTTAGTGGCTAAAGGATACACTCAACAAGAGGGTTTGGATTTCTTTGATATTTTTTCCTCAATTGCAAAGTTAGTTACAGTCAAGGTCTTACTTGCCCTAGCTGCTATTCACAAGTGGTCCCTTATTCAACTTGATGTCAACAATGCATTCCTTAATGGTGATATATTTGAGGAGGTCTACATGGATCTTTCACTTGGATATCAGCCCCAAGGATGTGTTTTATCCAAGGGGGAGAGGTTGGTATGTAAATTGCACAAGTCAATTTATGGTTTAAAATAGGCTTCTAGGCAATGGTTCTCAAAATTTTCTAGTGCTCTTGTTCAACATGGCTTTCATCAGTCTTAATCAAATTATTCTCTTTTCACTAAAGGCACTGGTAGTTCTTTTGTGGCCCACATTGTCTATGCTGATTATATCATTATCATCGGTCCTAATGTTGCAGTCATAAACAATCTTAAGGGGTTTCTTCATAATCCATTTAAATTGAAAAATTTTAGCCGATTAAAGTATTTTCTTGGATTGGAGATTGCTCAGTGTTCTAAAGGTATATTTCTATCTCAGAGGCATTATACTCTCCAACTTCTTGAGGATATAGGTTTTCTAGCTTGCAAACCAACCTCTTTACCTATAATACCTAATTCCAAGTTGTGTTACTTTAAGGGCAATTTATTAGCAAATCCATCTGTATATAGGCGACTCATTGGTAGGCTACTCTATCTTACTGTATCTAGGCCTGATATTACTATTGTACATAAGCTCAGCCTCGTCAGCCTCATCTAGATACTCCTCATCATATTCTACAGTATCTTAAGGTAGCTCTAGGTCAAGGTTTGGTTTTCTCAGCTTCTTTTTCTCTTCAGCTTTGAGCTTTTTCTAATGTTGATTGGGGGTCACATGTTTAGACTCTAGGAAGTCTACTATTGGTTTTTGTACATTCCTTAGTGATTCTTTGGTCTCTTAGAAAGCTAAGAAGCAAAGCATCGTTTCTCGTTCCTCAGCTAAGGCTGAATACTAGGCTCTTGCAGCTACTACTAGTGAACTTACATAGCTCACTCAATTATTGTTGGAGTTCTAGGTTACTTCTCTAGGCTTGCTCTACTATTCTATGACAATCAAGGAACAATTCATATTGCAACTAATCTAGTGTTTCATGAGCTCACGAAACACATTGAGTTGGACTACCACTTTGTTCGCGAAAAGATTGTTGTCAGGCTTATTAAGGTGCTTTGTATACGCACTTAGCACCAATTAGCTGATGTGCTTACTAAGCCACTACCAGCAGCTCAATTTTTTCATTTGCTAGCCAAGATAACCATTCTTAACATCCATGGTCCATCTTGAAGAGGAGTAATAAATCTTACAGTTGTGCTCTTGTTGTTTGTTATGATATGTTAATTTTTAGTTAGAGCAGGGGTTATCCCATGTATTTGCTTCTGTATTTAAATTCTTGCTGCAATGAAGCTTATTCATAATAGACATATATTGAAATATTCTTTTACCGCTTTGTCATGATAGTTATAGTTAATCATACAAAAATTGGGGTTACTACTTAACTTGTGAAAAATAGATGTTACAGTTGCTCCAGTAAAAAATGAAGGTTTTAGTTGAGCCTGTAAAAACTATGTATGCGTTATAGTTAATCCCTAAAAGCTAAAATCCCTTAGTGGATGTTTTTCAAAATTCTTAGTGAGGAGCTAAAGTAGAAAACTAGGCTAATTGGCTAAACCAATCAAAAATGTTGTGTTCATGTGGTTTGTTTTTTATGTTCTTAATGGTTTTGTTTCTTCTCCTGCCATAAAATGTTTTCACATTTGATTCAATTTCATTAGCATCATGTATTTGCTTCTGTATTTAAACTCTTGCTGCAATGAAGCTTATTCATAATAGACAGATATCGAGATATTCTTTTTTCGGTTTGTCATGATAGTTATAGTTAATCATACAAAAACTGGGGTTACTACTTAACTTGTGAAAAATAGATGTTACAGTTGCTCCAGTAAAAAATAGAGGTTTTAGTTGAGCTTGTAAAAACTATATATGGGTTATAGTTAAAACCTAAAAGCTAAAATCTCTTAGTGGATGTTTTTCAAAATTCTTAGTGAGGAGCTAAAGTAGTAAACAAGGCTAGTTGGCTAAACCACTCAAAAATATTGTGTTCATGTGGTTTGTTTCTTATGTTCTTAATGGTTTTGTTTCTTCTCCTGCCTTAAAATGTTTTCACATTTGATTCAATTTCATTAGCATCATGCAAAATTGCTTCTTTTTTCACTGCATTTATAAAAATCGTTTTCTAGTATCATGTTCCAATTTTTTCTCCTAAAATATATATGTTTGTTCATAAGACTCATATATTAAGTTTTAGAAAAGAAAGCAGGATGCCACTGCTACCATTTCAACTATTTTGTCATTCTCTTCTTCAGATCCTGTCTCATTTATATATATATATATATACTCAATGGTTGAAATCTGTTTAGATTATCCCTTCTTGAAAACTATTTTAGTGCTATAAATTTATATTGAAATGCTACAATCTTTTTATGTTTAGAAAAACATTTATGCATAATATTTTTAATATTAAACAAATATTCAAAACATCCAATTCACCTCCCTCTTGGGTGATCTTTCAAAGACCTATGAATTGTTTAAGATTTAATTTTAAATTAACTTAAAAACTTTTAAATTGCATCTTTTGGCATTTTATATATATTGCATCTTTTGGCGATATTCTCCCATATCTTCTCTTCGCATCTCTCCACTCTCTCTCCTTCCCCTCCAGCAATCGCTTCTCACCATCGCTTTGTCGTTGCATCCTCCCTCTTCAAGGCGGTTGCAGGAGGGGAAAATGGTCATTCAACCCACATGTAAACCCCCATATACAAATAACATTACTCCTAATATATTATACACTTGTATTGATTTGACATATAATTCAATGTATCAATGTAAAAGTATTACATCAAATGGCACAGTGTGCGAGTAACACTTTCAAAATGAAATAAAAGCAAATGACAAACATCTCATAGATATGATTATGTTGTCATACATAGTCAAGGAAGATTAGACACTATTCAACATTGACAATTAATCAAAAATCCAACAATACCAAAGAAGAGAGTTAATCATGCCAATATTATAACTCTCATATCCATGCACACCTATAAATAAATTCATACAAACTTGTAATCAACATTAGTGATGTATGCCTTATGTTGGATTTTGATGACATCTAATATGTAACAAAAATACATGTATGATATTTTTGCAATCAATAAAATGGTCATTTATTCATTTTTTTGCTCTCTAAATGTGTATGAATAAGTTCTTAGATTTCTTGATGGTCATATTCTTAAGTTGTTAAGAATATGTGTCAAAGATTATAACTCGTGAATTCTTAAAGGTATTCCTAGTAGTTAGATTTATCAAATGGCGAATATGATGAATCGATTGTGGACTACCACATGGGTTACTACCTTTGATTAGTATGAGATACTAATGATAAAAAATGCTGACTCCCATGCCATACTACATGAGATGCGACTAGTAGACATTAGGATCGATGGATGTTGGTTGAACATTTGTTGAATGTGATGCTTACAACAGATCACATGGTTGAGAGAATTAATGATCTGTTAAAGATTTTCAATTGTGTATCTAATCCTCAGACTAGATATGATAGAGTTGTCTTATGTACTGATGTCGGAGATTTGCTATTGAGCAAAACCATCCAATGTGAAAGGTGAAAATGCTCTTTATGTGATCTCTATGCAGTGGTATATGGAGACAGATGTTCACCAATGAAATTCATTTACCTCTATCAAATGGGGTGGGCTGTAATTTTTTTTTTTTTTACTAGGTTATTATTAAAAAAATATTTTTTACATTAAAAAATTAATTTTATATATTAAAAATTATTTTTAACATTAAAAATTAATTTTTTTATATTAAAAATTAAAAAAATAATTTTAATTGTGAGTTGCCTTCAGCTTCAGCCCAGGACAGCTCATACATAGATCCGCCACTGGTCCTATGCAACCATAGTTGGTTGTGGGTGGTAAACCCTTAGCCAGATGCGCATGATCGGAAAGAGTTTCAGATATTGAAAAGAGTTTTGATGTGTCATCTCAACCACACTATACTAGATCTTAACATAGTTACTGAGTTTTGTGAGTTTAATTAATCCATGGCTCTTACTCAGACGTGATGTTAGTTAGTGGAATGACCATAGTGCACAGTAATCAAGAGCCCTAATAGGTTCATTGAAGTATTGATTTCATTGCCATTAGGATTGTTCTGATATTATCCTAAAGGTCATTTAGGAACCTTTCAAGGTACTATGAGGAAATAGAAAGTTTCTCATAAGAAACAGAAGTATTTGGTCGGCATCAAAAAGTTTGGTGTGCCTTAATTGCTACATAGCGGTAAACCTAGAAGGTCACACACATGCTGGACAACATATTAGACCAATGATTCCTTGTTGTCATGTGTCTTGGGATCGTCGTTTCTTCCCTTCTCTCAATTTGATCTCCTATTGAATTTCCTTTATTCAGCAACAACTTTTGTTTCAGAGGGAATTGCCTTAACCGAAACACTATCGCCATCTTCAAGAATCATCATCAACTGGTACAAAGGTATTGCTACAACTCTGGTATTTTTCTTTCTAACTATTGACTGATTAATTCTCTTCATTTTTGTTTACTCATGTTCTCTCCATATATGTTATATCTACTTTCTATGTGATTAGTTGAAGGTTTTTTTTTTTCTTTTTCTTTGTGTTAGATTAGACAATTCACAAATTGAAATAATTTATGCTTTAATACTGAAAGTTATAGCTCAGACTAAGGGGTGGAGTGTCACAAACATTGTTGTGGAGACCAAAAATTCAATAGATATATACTTATATGAATCCATATATATGAACATATAGACTCATTCAAAATATTATGCTTAAAAAAAATTAAATTAAAAATAGGCGTACCTCTTTAATTTTACAAAATTACACATGGTTTTTTCTAAATATCACATGAAAATACATAATGTATGTGAAATTATTTTGGAAGATGAAAGGCAATAAATGAAAAAAATTTGAAAGTTAAGGGTTAAATCCTAAAAAAAATAAAAACTTGAAAATTAATCTAAATCTAAAAACTTGACAAAATATATCATATTGATTCTCTTAACTTTATCTTAAAATTTTGTTATGAATCTGAAAACTTCAGAAGCTATTATATGTCATCTATTACAAAGAAAAAGATATTGATGTGTTATCTTCTCTTATCTAGGTACCCGCATGTTTTGATTGAGATACTTAACTTGTCCCTCAAGTCTGGTTCCCTATAAATAGAAAAGCATGCCTTAGAAAGAACAATTGTTTTTGTTGATATTTCCCTACTTCTCTTGGCATTTTCGTTTCTTCCTTTTTCTTGGTCTGATCTCCTGTTGAATTTTCTATGTTCCGTAGCAACTTTGGTTTCAAAGGGAATTCCCTCAATCAATCTCCACGATTGCCATCTTGGAGAATTATCATCAACTAGTATGAATGTGGACCGTACTAATTCCATTGGGCCAGGCCCAACAAACAAGCCTGTTGCTCAATATTATGCTCGATCCCCATGACCCATCCCATCCATGTCAATTTAACAGCATTCCCCATCCACTCATCGCCATGCCAAGATCCTTATGCCCAAAATAGGCCTCAACCGTCTTGAGATCCCCGGCTCCCAACTCACCTGCAACAACCGGCAACACGCAAGGGGCTCTCCCCTTCTCTCCTATATAAGCTAGCCGACCATCAGCCAATGCATGTTCTTTTTCATCCTTATAGAAACTATGTTACCTTAAACTCTTACTTACTTGAACATCAGAATGCTTGCAAGTGCCAGCCACCCCCTACCATACGAATCGTCGTTGTCTTGAGCCCTCTGTACGATTATCCCCTTTTGGGGCTGGAAGGAATATTTGGCGCCCACCGTGGGGCCTGGTAAAACTTGTTTGCCCCATAAACTCACCAAAGCATCCCAAGCCATACCCGATAGTTATCCATGACCTGAACTAGAAGCCAGAACAACATGGCCACCAACCGAGAAAACCAAAACACCAACCCCTATCAACCAGAAAACCCTGCAACCATTGAGATCCTTCTCCAAACCATTTAGCAGCTTGAGAACCAAGTTGCCAAACTAACCTGCAATCACCACAAGAACCAATGCAATAGGCGGGCCAACGATGATAAAGAAGCTAACAACCAACATTAACCCAAAGCAACCAATACCACCGCACCTTCTACAACTCTATACACCCCTAGGCACCATTTTTTGAAAGTTTATCACGTTCGTGCCCCCTGTCGGACGGTTTCCGTCACCCAACCACCCTGGAGCCATACGACAGAACCACCAACCCCCAAGAGCACCTAATCATATCTAATTCCTTAATGTTGTTAAGCAGGGGCACTGACCCTATCATGTGCCGAGCATTCCCTAGCACCCTCAAGAAATCCACCCAACTATGGTTCCCTACCCTCGAACATGATTCCATTCATGACTTCACCGAGCTTGTCACTCCCTTCCTCACCCATTTTTACACTAGTCGAGCTCATTGTAAGACCTCGGCTAGTCTTATCAACCTCAAGTAGAGGGAAAACGAGCCATTATGGGCATTCTTGAACTGGTTCAATCAGAAGGGTATCTAGATTAGGGACCTCAGCCCCACAGTCTCCCTACATGCCATCATGGTAAGGCTAAAGCTCGGGCCCTTTTTTGACTCCCTGACAAGGAAACTTCCCGCTGACCTAGACGACCTTGGGCTATGAGCGACAAGTTACATAAAAGTCAAGGAGGTCTTAGTTGCTAGATGTAGTGACTCCCAAATAAGAGCTCAGCCCCAGTCAAGCCAACGAATGGGGCCACCAGTTGAGCATCAACACTAACTCAATATGGACTCTGGTCGAAGAAGAAATAATAGGAAATAGTAGTTTAGGAAAAGGAGGGAACGAGAACGAATGCCCGAACCTCCCCATTTCAAATACGACACATACGCCCCACTAAAGACCGGGAGAGATCAGATCCTCTGAGAGGTCTATAACTCGGGAATCATTCGAATCCCCGACAATTGAGGACAACAGAACCCTGATGCCCACATCAATACAAATAAGCATTGTGACTATCACTAGATGTACGACCACACAACCAAGGAGTGTGTAGTGTTGAAAGACCAGATAGAGCAGCTGGTCAAACAAGGCCACCTCGGCCAATATGTCTATAAAAAAAGAAGTTAGAGCAAAGAGTCGTAACGAGATCGGGGCCAAAGAAGAAGCCGCAGCCCACAAAAAAGGCTGAGAGTAGAGGAGTCCCAAGGCTGGGGGACGGCTCCCGTTAATTAGATAAGGGTTGTCATAGACACCATTCCTAAAGGTTTCGTAGGGGGAGGAGACTTTAGCTCGACAAGGAAGCGATCTCTATGGGCGATGATGTCAGTCAGTAGCACCGAGTAGAGGAAGATGGCCCAGCACCGAGTGATTTCCTTCACTGACAAGGACTTTGAGGGAATCAACCAAAACCTAGACGATCCTATGGTAATATTCGTCGTGGCCACCAAACTACGCTATAAAAAAAGGTACTCATTGACTAAGGAAGTTCGGCTGACCTACTATACCTGTAACGCCCCACTTTTCAAATATATAATGATGTTAAATACAAGCTATTCAAGCTATTTACAACATATGGGCATTATTGAAAATCCTTTATCAACGGAAGCTAGGATCGAACCTGAGTATGCTAAAATAGCTAGGATTTTCACAAGTTTAATAAAACTATGTCACGCACCAACATATCAAAAACCATAGCAGCCTCACGGATACATGAATCTAATACAAATCACATATCCGAACACATTTCCTAACACTTACCAAACATTTCCATGATACTTTTAAGAGTAGCATTTACATGTAGCTTATAACACAACTATAATATATATAAACCTTGTATATATTTTAGTTTAAGTAACTTAGCTGCTATTTACAATACGACCTTCAAATTTCAATTTGCACAACAATCTCAAAAGTACAAGGTCTAACGTCTACCACCTCTTTGCCTCTTCTTGAACTTGAGCTCGGGGTACCTGGCACGTCAGACTTACCTGGGACGTTGAATATCCCAGAAGTATGAAACACCCAAATTAGACAATAACATGTAAGTGAAATAGTTCATGAATGAAGAATATATGCGTGCAAATGCAATATGCAATATGAAACCTCCCCCTATGGTAGCAATGTCAGGGTTTTGCAATCACCCCCGCAATTATCATGGTAAATCATTGGCTCGCCGCAAGAGCACGAGATCACCCATGATGTTCCAACAACTAGCCACAGTCACCCAAACAACATGATGTGTGACAAAGCAAAAAGAATATGTATAAACCAAGGGAAATATGATATGCAAACCAACATCCACACCCAAATGCAACTAAAATGACCGGGATGAAACAAAAGCATGCAAGAACCACTCACCTTGGTTTCATACCCTTTGGTAGTACTGTTCCCAGCATGGTACTGTTCATAGAGAGTTGTTTTTGCAGAAAACACAACCTTTTTGTAACTCAATCTTAATTATTTTTGGATAAGGTTGTAGGGAATTAAAATAAAAGCAGGACGGGAACGTTTCAGGGCCAAAACAGGCCTCACACACCCACAAGCGCAGTTGGAAGAGGCGGCCACGCACCTGGACGGGCAGGCTTGTGCACATGTTGGTCGTCTTTCTTCTTGCCAGTTGCAAGAAATTCGCTCCAAAAGTTTAAAAATGTCATATCTCACTCATTTTAACTCCAATTCAACCCCCATTTGAACCTACAGTCTTTTTTTTCAATCCTCTACCGGAATATAAGCTCATATGGAACTTACCTCGTTGATTTTTTGACTGTTCGACACGATCTTCGAGGAATGACCCAAAAAATCCGTTGAGGTTTTTCCCTCTCGTTTTTAACAAAACCTCATCTTTCTTTCTTGTAGAATACTCTCTCTAAAACTCTCACTTTCCTCACTTTTAGTTCCTTCAAGATTTCTCCCCAAAGCTTTATATTTATAGATTGTTTTGGCGAATCGAATTTCACCACATGTCCTCAAGATTTGTGTGTCATAATTACTTTCACCCCTTTTTCCACTTATGCCTAGGGATGGGAGCCTCATCATTACTTCACCGACAGTCCGTTCGTTCCGTTTGGTTACTTTAATGATCCAGTTATGAGTTTTTCAAAAATTATAGTATGACCTGAAGTTTCCATGTATTTATACTTTACCCCTTGCCACTTAAGTCCTTGGACGTACTTGAATTACCCAACCATCCTTGAAGAAAGGATTTCTTGCATCTAATCTCAAAGTTTGGAGAAAATTACACTTTTACCTGAACTTCAATAATTACGATTTTACCCCTGGCTTAAAAACTAAACTTTTGCCTCAAGACTTCCACAATCCCTTGAAATGTTCTATTTTCTCAAGTATATGAATCCAAAAACTCGGGTATTACAGTACCTGTTAATCTTGAAGAGGCTAAAAATCCTCGAAGAAGAGCTCAAGTTGTTCCACGAAAGTTTGGTTAGCTTTTCCGAAGAATAAGTACACGTCAAGGGGTACATCGAGTTACGGACCACGTTTGGGACAAGTCCCCTCGTCAAGACCATTAACATCAAATATCTGGTTGTCGAATGCCAGACTCCGTACAACGCCCTACTTAGCCACCCTTTCCTCAATGCTCTAGGCACAATCATCTCCACACCCCATCTGGTGATGAAGTTCCCAATATCAACCACCGAGGTCGAACTTGTCCACGCCAATCAAAAAAAAGCTCACCAATGTTACGTCGACAGCTTCAGGGTCCAAACTCTTAAGCCTAACACAGGCATCGAAAATTGAGCTCCCTGCCACAATGTCAACATGGCCGAGTTGGACCCTCAAAGTGAGATCCTCTGTAACACCCCCTCTCCTAGAACTGCCCGAGAAGAGGTGCTACGGGAAATAAAATAAAACAAACTGATAAACTAAAATCTGATACCATAAATGAATATCTCAATCAACTAAAACAAAATTCTGAGTCAACATAAACGGAAAATCATAAACTCGGTCTAAGGGAAAATCTTTCAACTGAAATATAAAATAATACTAAACTAACAAACACTATAAACTAACAAACTCCCATACATCTTTAATCTTGAGCGGCTCCACATACACACACTACTGACCACTGTTGTTAGGCCCCACATCTGGTACTCCCCTGCTAGGACTTGGAATGATAAAGAGTATAAGGTGAGCTACAAAACTCAGCAAGTAATAAGTTAGAAAGAATAACTGAAGTTGAATCGAAGAATATCGATACTGATAAAATACTTACTGAGTATAACCATTATCTGTTTGCATTCACAAAAATGTAATGCACATAAACTGTAAACTAAATGCAAGTATGCAACTTTAGCTCATAGGCCCACATAATCTGATAACACATACATGTCTGATTTGAGTCCTGCATACATAAAAACTGTAAGCACATACTATGTACAATATGCCCCTAGCCCCCTAGTCGACTCAAACGAGCAAAACATAAATTGAAACTAAAACTGGTGGGATCCCCACGGACTAGCCACCTGGCGAGCATAATACAATGCTCACATACATGCTAGCACACGATATGTAGTGCTCCATAGAAAGTCATGCTCAATGCTCATACCAAGATGTATGTACATAATCTCACAAAAATAATGATGATCATGCCATGATATATACTAAACATGTAATCTGATCTTCAATATATTGGAATACAAAGATTTACTCGTATTTACCCTTGAAATAGAAAATTTACTGATATTTATTTATTTTTAATTAATTATTTATTTTGAGGGTTGCAACATGAAGACCTCCAAGGGGGTCACCCATCATTGAATTACTCCCACCTGATCACGCTTAACTTTGGAGTTTTGAAAATATTGGAACCAAATATGAGAAAGATGGAAATTCGGTGTGAGTGTTATACACTCCAGGCCCATTTGGATATGGAATTGGCTAGGGGAAAGCATTTGGTTATAACCGATTGAACCGTCAACTTTTTTACCAACCGAACCAAACCGAACCGAATCGAACCGATCATAGCCCACTAACCGAGCTGAACCTAACCGATAGGCTACGCTAACCGAAAAATCGAAACCGAAATAACTAGTATAACCGAACTTCACTAAAACTTACTGAATGGGTAAGCATGATCAGAGTGAGAGAGATGCAGCTGGGGCGGTGTCGAAGGGGTCTTGAGAACGATAACCGAGAGGCTGGCAGGCAGGAGGGAAGCGATGGACCACTAGTGAGGTGGGAGGGAGGGGGCGACACACTGACTGGCACGCACGGGTGAGAGAGAGAGAGGGGGAGAGAGAGAAGGGGGACGCCCGATGTCGTGAGGCTAAGAGGTTTGGACTCTTTTCTGGGACAGAATCGATGGAAACGCAAAGCAGCCTCGCTTGCCTTCTCGCTAGAACACATCTGAAACCACCGTTAACTCCTCCGCACGACCATCACTATCGCCGCCGCAACATCAAATCGCTAAAGACATCTCTGCAGACTACAATCCCAAACACCCACAAAAAAAAACACCATCCTATCTGAGGGAGAGAGAAGTTTGGGGGGATTAGGGGTGGGCGGAACCAGAATGTCAAGGTCACGTGGGTGGGGGGGGGGAGAGTAAACCGTGGGTGGCGTGAGGGAGAGAGAAAAGAAGTTTGTGTGTGAGAGGGGGAACTACCTGGATGGCAAGTAAATTAAAACCATGTGCAGTAAAGTAAGGGAAAACAATGGGCACAAATTCGGTTATTTCGGTTAACCGAAATATCCAAAAAAATTTATAAATATAACTGAACCAATTTTTGGCAACTTAATTAATCGAATCGAATAGACCGGTTCAATTCGGTCAATTCAATTGAACCGAAAAAATGCACACCCCTAGAATTGGCCCATCCGGATACAAGACACATGAACTTTGGATGAGTTGTGAGAGCTATCCGAATGAGCAAGGTCTCATCCGGATACAAGACACATGAACTTTGGATGGGTTGTGAGAGTCATCCGAATGAGCAAGGTCTCATTCGAATACAAGACACATACATAATTGGACACATCCGGAGTATTCGAATATTACTCACAAAAAGCCTTAGACTCATCCGGATACAACACGAACCATCCAAATATCACTCACAGACAACTAGACACATCCAGATATGACTCAAGACATCCAGATACTACTCACAATCACTGCTGAACACATCTGGATATGAAAACGAAGCATCCAGATATCACTAGGCCATCTGGATATGAACAAGAGCTATACGGATGTCACTCACATAAAAATTTTTGACACATCCGGATAGCCTCTAGCCCATCTGGATGTCACTCACATACTCTAGAAAATCTATTCAGATATGAGGGGACCTATCCGGATGCCTACAACTTTTAATCCCAGAACGAACGAACACAGAGACTAAAACTTGAATCAAATCTTAATAAAACTACACCATTCCGAATTAAAACTTGGGAAATTAAGTCCCAACTAATATGAAACAACTTTAGGGATGATTCAACAATGATATTTAATGGAATCGCTGCAAAGAAACATGCATGAACTGATATAAACTCGTTGTAACGCGTATATATATATAACGTATCTGAAATTGGAATTGATACAACTTGATAACTAAAGCAATCAATCTGGAATAACTGAGATCGAATGCTAATATACTCCCGTAAGAAAGAATTACAATGAGAAGAAACTTGTCTTTCAATCTCTCTGATTGATTCAAACGACTCCAACGGAAGATCTAGACATTGCTGCAACTTGAATACTTCTCTGTTCTTGGCTTCCTGCTCCTTCACGGCATGAAGAGGGAGCTAAGGCTAATGGACTATATATATAGGGATAGAGCAACCCTAAAAACCATCTTTTCAATCTCCTAATACAACTATGAGTCTTCCAATCCAAATCCTACTCACATATGGATATCTCAATCCCTTAGCCATAATAACTCTAATTAATTATTTAAATTCTAATAACAACTTCTTAAATGACCCTTATATCCTTGCATTTAATTTTCACAATAAATGAATATAATTAAATGCTATTTAAATACTATTTTCTCAATTAAAAAATCTAAATTGTCACATTAAACAATTAATTGACAAATTCTCTTAATTAATTACTTCAATAATTAATTAAATAATTCAAAATAAATATTAGACCCTTTAACGGGTCGTTACATCCTCGATAACTGACAACAGGCCACAAAGGAACTACACCCTATGAGCCTAGGACCACTACCAGGGCTGGTCACCAAGATCGGCTCCACAGTCCCTCCCGACCTAAAGAACAGCTGGTCACCCTGCTCTAGCAAAATGCCAATCTCTTCTCCTGGTGATACGAACCCACGATAGAATGAAACCAAAGGAACCCACAAAAGATTGAAATGAACCCAAAAAAGCCAAAATCAGATATAAGGCAAATAATTCTCAACCCATTGATTCACGAACCAAGAACCTAGATTATGTTAAAATCTAGACCCGTTGATATGCAAAAACAAGAATCAAGAATTGTGTTGTTAAATACCATAAAGACTGCCCAGATCTTTGATAAGTTCATGTCTTGAATGCCACAAAGAAATCAATCCTTTGATAAGTTCAAAATTTTATTTATTCAAAAACAAGATAGAAACAGAGAAATCTCTCAAATTCAATTCATAATCTTCTTCCTTTTCTTTTTTTTTGTTTATAATGGAAAAGCCTTTAAATAGGCAAAAAAATTAAATCCTAATTCTACTTGAAAACTAATAAAAATCCTAAACCTAGTCATAAACTAAATCCTAAATTTAATGGGTTTTAGTTAGCCCAATCCAAATAAAAGTAGAAATAACAAAAGTAACCCAATCCAACTACAAGTTAGAATAATAAAACTAACATAATCCAAGAACAAGTTGGAATAATAAAACTAACCTAATCCTAAATTACATAGGAAATAAATGAATAACTTGCTAAACAATAATCCTAGTAAAAAAATGAATTAGTATTCATCCAATTCTGACACAGCTAACTGGATTAATTGATCCGATTGCGTCATTGTTAGTCGGTCCTCCGTGATTCTCATCATTCCCTCCCTCTTTAAGAGGATTCGTCCTCGAATCGTAAACCGGAACATTCAACTTGTCAGCATAGTCATGAATCTTCCGAAGCACTTGAAATGGTTCACCAAGTTCAAAGGTCACATCCTCAAAATCCTGCAACAAAGAATTAACAAAACTTGGGAAGGATTTGTTAGTTTCATAGTTGATACGCGTTCTAGAGCTCTGATACCAACTGATGCGCGATCCGGTGCTCTGATACCAACTCATGTGAACCCGCGATGGAATGAATCCAAAGGAACCCACAAAAGATTGAAACGAACCCCATAAAAGCCAAAATCGGATATAAGGCAAATAATTCTTGACTCGTTGATTCATGAACCAAGAACCTAGATTATGTTAAAATCTAGACCCGTTGATATGCGAAAACAAGAACCAAGAATTGTGTTATTGAACGCCACAAAGACTGCTAGATCTTTGATAAGTTCAAGTCCTGAATACCACAAAGAAATCAATCCTTTGATAAGTTCGAAGTTTAGTTCACTAAAGAACAAGATATAAAAAAGAGAAATCTCTCAAATAAAATTCATAACCTTCTTCCTTTTTTTTTTTTTTTTTTTTTGTTTACAATGGAAAAGTCTTTAAATAGGCAAAAATAATTAAATCCTAATTCTACTTGAAAACTAATAAAAATCCTAAACCTAGTCATAAACTAAATTTTAAATCTAATGGGTTTCAGTTAGCCCAATCCAAATAAAAGTAGAAATAACAAAAGTAACCCAATCCAACTATAAGTTGGAATAATAAAACTAACATAATCCAACAACAAGTTGGAATAATAAAACTAACCCAATTCTAAATTACATAGGAAATAAATGAATAACTTACTAAACAATAATCCTAGTCAAAAAGTAATTAGTATTCATCTAATTCCGACACGGCTGACTGGATTGATTGATCCGATTGCGTCATTGTTAGTCAGTCATCCATGATTCTCATAACCTAGGCACCTGCTGACATGCCCAAGATCGACCCCTTCTTCATATGTCATAAATTGGTGCTAGATCCAAGCGTGAAACTGGTAGCCCAGAGAAAAAGGAAGCTAGGAGGAGAGCGACAGAAAGCAGTGACCGAGGAGACGGCAAAGCTCCTCAAATGTGGGTTCATTAGGAAAGTACCATACACCACTTGGTTGGCGAATGTGCGTCGACTTTACAAATTTAAACAAGGCATGCCCAAAGAACTCTTACCCTCAACCAAACATCGACCGACTTGTTGACGGAACCTCGATTTATAGATACCTTAGTTTCATGGATGCATACTTTGGGTACAACCAGACCTGGATGCATCTTGACAATGAAAAGAAAACGACCTTCATCAAGGAAAACACATACTTTGCTACAGAATCATGTCATTCGGATTAAAGAATGCAGGCGCAACTTACCAACTATAACGACCCATTAGTAGCCCTGGAGTAAACTGGTATTATTTTTAAATGCATTAGAAGTAATGTAAATTAAATTTATGTTTTAGGAATTATACTAAATAAGTAAGATTTGGATTGTGTGAAAATGTGGGAAAAAGGGAAGTTTAATGATGGTATATGATTTATTAAAATCAAGAGAAATATAGGGGAAAAAATGAAATATGTGGAATAAAAGAATTGTTGTAAAATATTGGAGAAGGAGATAAGGGGGGAATGTTAATAAAGGGAAAGGGCAAAATAGTCTTTTGTGAGGGTATTTAAAGACCCAAATTGCTTATTCTCTTCATTCTCTCTCTCGCCACTCCATTTCCCCCATCTTCTTTTCTTCTTCAATTCCTCTTCTCTCAATCACTTATTTCTCTTACAATCTTGCCTCATCTCTCTTGGAATTTTTTAAGCAATTGGAAGCTAGGAGCGGTGATCTTGGTGGTTTGGAAGGAAATTTTCAATTTCAAGTAAATCCAAGGCAAGCATCTTTCCTAACATTTCCTTTGTTTTTAGGGTTTCTTTGGGGCTGACCTTGGGGATGAGAAATCTTTTCTAGTTGGATGGTGGGGATGTTGTTCTCCTCAATTTCTTTTGTAAAATTTCCTTTCTTTGGTATCTCTATCAAAAAAGAAGGTTTTTCCTTTGTAATGAAAATTTGGGAAGGGTTTCCTGTAAATCCATCGATTTGAGTCTTAAAGGCTTCAAAGGGACATTGTTTTGTCCCAAATTCCTCTATGAAATGGTCAATTTTTGCTTGTTGGTGGTCTATGTCATGTGTTGGTGTTTTGGCTAGGGTTTTCATAAGTTTTTGCTCTGTTCTTGCAATCTGGGTTCGGTCGAGTCAACTTGATTGAGATTAAGTCGACTCGATTCGAGTTGACTCAAGTGAATTTAAGTCGACTCAAGCTAAGTCGTGTCGATTGAAATTAAGTCGACTTATTTGAGCCTAAGTCAAGTAAATTTTTTCTCTGTGTTTTTGCTCTTGGTTAAGTCGACTTGAAGGATTGAAGGATTTTTCCTTCTCGACCGAGTCAGTTCGGCCTTCCAACGAATCGACTCGAGTCCCAAATAAGTTGACTTGACCCTTTTATAAGTCGACTCTATTTTTCTCCAGTGGACTTGTTTGTTCATGAATCTTAAAAAAATGGAGTTTTATACTCATATGAATGGTTGGCATTCATTCTATCAAGTCTAAAGACATAAAATGTTCATAATTAACTAATCATAAAAATTACCAGAATGGTGGTAATTATTAAATGGCATCTTGGAAATGATAATAGAGACCACCAAGATAAGCATTGGGCATAGCATTGCATGGTGCATGTTATATATGGGAATCTTAGCGCATCTATTATTTTGCGCGTTAGCTTGTAGGAATGTCTCTCAAGGGAGTGTGTCAAGGATATCCAAGCTGAATGTTAGGGCCGTATGCTTGCCAAGCAGAGCAAGACTCTGAAATGTCCAGCTAGTACAACTAGTTCGGAGGTGGACGGAGATCCACGAGGAAAAAGTTGGAAAACATCTTTAATGTCGCTTAAAGAACAGGTATTGTATATACTTGATATGCATCGTTGTGATCATATTTATTTTTGTCATGGAATGATATGGTAGGGTAAGCATAAGAAATGAAATCATGATGATGAATTACATTATAATTTGAAATGAAGTCAGTAAACCAATGATAGTGCAATGAAAGATAAAATCATATTGTTGCATCAGTGATCATCCCCTCTTATTTGTTTCCACGATGCCTCATTTTATTTTTGCTTGCAAGTCCAATGGCTCACCTTACATTCTTCCTCATTTTAGATAAGGGTAAAGCAAAGAAGTAATACCCCACCTAATCAGGGAGTGTTATAACTTAGAAAATTTGAGACTCTTTTTTTTTCACATGCTAAATTACATTATTCCCGAAATTCCCTTACACCAATCTAGTGTTAGACCAAACAATTCATACACTAGATTTAAAGAGAATCTTATAAAGAGAAAGTTGAAATCGAACCTGATCATAGCATCTCATACATTGAAAACCGAACATGGTTCGTAATACAAAATTCTACAAAACTCGATACAATACATAATCTTTCAAAATATGACTTAAAACATACATTCTTGTTATGACATAGTACATAATACTTGAAATATTTATGCTACAGCAAAATATGGTACAACTTGCTCATTCCTCGATAACTTGTGTCATTACACACTTCGATATCCGCACCCTCACTGCAAGTCCCAACTAGAACGTTGAATGTTTCAAGAGCAAAAGCTGAATTAGATGATGAACCAGCTAAGTAAAGGCACAAAATGTTTCATCATGTGTGTATGCAATGTCTTACTTCATCGTAAGGATCAACTGCACCCTTCATGCTACTTATCATTTTTACGGCCACCTCTTTTGAAGCCGAGGTGTATGGGGGTACCCTTGGTAAAGAAGCAATGCCAATTCGTACTCCCAAACGGATACAATGTACGTGATCAATGATGTCAACATGTACATATACATTTCATAGTCATGTTATGCATGCAGTCTACGTGTTGGATACATATTAAGGTACGTCAATATGATGAAACATTCCCGAGGATCGGGTTTTTAACATAAAACACTTACGTACCACCAAGTACCTATCTAAGGGTACATCATTTATAACCGTACAAAACTTGTAAAATACACTTACCTTTCAAAAATCAAGCTACCTTGGTAAGCATGTCGACCTCGAGAAACGTCTCGGACGTGCTATTTCTCAATCCTTGGCCTCACAGTTTCCTAACATCAAATTTATTTCAAAATATCAGTTTTCTAACCTTTTCATAATTTTTCATAATTTTTTTCATAATTTCTCCTTATTTTTTAAGCCTTATTTCCTAAAAAAATTCACAATAAATATCTAAACCCTCTTTCAATGCAATTTTTCTTCACTAATATTCTTCAAATAGCATTTTTAGACTTCTGAAATTTCCTTGCTATATTTCAGATTTAATTCCTATTTTTTCTCTATTTTTCATAATAACAAAATCACCAAAAATAAATAATTAATTTAGCATTTTTCAAAAAAACAATTTCCAAAATAAGGTATAAATTAAATTCTAGATTTTCTGAAATATTTTTCTAGATTTTTTTTGTAAAATTCTTCCTATTTTTTTTCTTTATTTTCTTTCCTTTTCTTTTCATTTTTTTCTTTTCTTTTCTTTATTTTCCACCTGGCGCACACGTGTAGCCCACGCGCTACCCCCTCACGCCCTAGCGCGTGCCGCCACGTGCCCGACCCTTCTGGGTTGTCTTATCCAGCAGCCACTTTGCCGCTAGCGACCCCTCCGCTCCTCTAAGCTTTGAAACAGCCTTCTCTCCCCTTAAATCCAACCTCCCGACCCCGAATATAGTCTTAAAATTCAGAAAAAACAACAAAAAGTACCTCGAATCGGCGCTCCAAGTCTCGGCTCCGGCGATGCCACGACTTTCCAACGAGCTTCAATTCTTCGCTTCCTCTACTCCGTTGGCCACCAAATTCTCAAGATTTCTTGCCCACAACTCAAGGATCAAAACCCCATTCACCAAACTCTCGAAACACTGCCCTAACACCCAATTTCCGAAGTAAAAGTTTGAATGAGAAGCATTGCTCGAACTCGGCTATTTATAGCCCAAAACCAGCGATGACTTGTCCCATCAAGGTCTCTCTCATGCCCTAAATGCCATCCCGAAGGCCATTACGACCTTAACGCACCCCTCTCCCTTTGATTTCTTGTTGCAAACGCAGCCAGAGCATGACCATTGCGTCTGTTCTGATTTTTTTTTCCTTTTATGATATACATATATATATACTAATTTATATAATAACATATCCAAATAATATTTGTGAGAAAATTCTTTCATTACACAATCTTTACATCTAATTTCTGGTATTTTATGTTTAAACTATTTACTATATATTTTATACGATAAAAATACGTTTTTATACCTTATACTTACTTATTGATTTAAGACATATTCGTATTTATATTTTATACAAACTATATTATTTGTACGCATCCTAACTTTATTAAATCTACTGATAGACACTAAAATTCTAATAATTTTACTATGGCCCGAATACCAAAATTACTCTTATTATTTACGACGTTCCAGGGTATTACATTCTCCCCTACTTACAAAAATTTCGTCCTCAAAATTTGATCATTCTTCGTTTATTCCGACTATAGGGTCCTCAAATAGGTATGAAAAATTAATCTTCATGTCTTCTTCTCGCTCCCAAGTTATCTCTTCACTTATCGGGTTTCTCCACAGAACTTGTACTAGTGGATTTGACTTGTTCCTCAGAACTTGATCTCTACGATCCAAAATTTCGACCAGTCTCTCAAGGTACGAAAGATTTTCTTAAACCTCGATACCTTTGGTTGGCATTACTTGAGAAGGATCTGGCTCATACTTACAGAGTTGCGACACATGAAATACATCGTGGAGGTTTGATAGGGCCATGGGTAGAGCGAGTCGATAAGCAACTGGCCCAATTCTCTCCATTATATCATATGGACCTATATACCTGGGGTTTAATTTGCCATTTTTCTTACTGCTTCGAGTTACCAATCTTAGAGGAGATATCTTTAAATACACCTTGTCACCAACTTGAAATTCCAAACTCCTTCTTCTAGTATCAGCGTAGGATTTTTGACGATTCTGGGCCTCTTTGATTCTTTCTCGAATGATCTTTATCTTTTCTGACGTCTCCTAAACTATTTCAAATCCCAAGATTTGACATTCTCCTACCTCAATCCAACATATCGGGGATCTACATTTTCGTCCGTATAAAGCTTCATATGGAGCCATTCCAATGCTACTATGATAGCTGTTGTTGTAAGCGAACTCCACCAACGGTAAATGTTCCTCCCAGCTTCCCAAAAAATCAATAGCATAGGCTCGCAACATATCTTCTAAGCTCTGAATGGTTCTCTCTGATTGACCATCAGTCTGCGATGATAGGCTGTACTTAGCCTAAGCTGAGTACTAAACATTTTTGCAGGCTTCCCCAAAACCTGGAAGTGAACCTTGGGTCTCGGTCTGACACAAAACTTACAAGAACCCCATGGAATCTGACAATCTCGTTGAGATACTGTTGGGCTAGCTTGCTGATTGGTTGGCCTACTTTCATAGTTAGAAAATGAGCAGACTTGGACAGTCTATCGATAATCACCCAAATAGCATCATTTCCTTTAGGACTTCTTGGCAATCCCGTCATAAAATCCATCGTGATGTGTTCCCATTTCCATTCTGGAATTTCTAATAGTTGCAAACTTACACCCAGTTTTTAATGTTCAATCTTAATCCTTTCGCACGTATCACATTGACTAACGTACCTTGCCACACTTTTCTTCATTCTTGGCCACCAATATATAGCCTTCAAATCTTTGTACATCTTAGTGGCACTAGGGTGTATCAAGTACCTGGATCGGTGAGCTTCTCCCAAAATTACTTGTCGTAATTCCTTTACACAAGGTACACATATCCTTCCCTAAAACCGAAGAATGTTTTCTCTTACCTCAAATTCCGGTCTCTTTACTCGCCCATGCTCATCAACCCATGACTTAATTCAGGAATCTTCTGAATAGGCCTGTCGTATTTGATCCATTAAGTCCGATTGCAGGGTGAGACTAGCTGCATAAGCAAAGTTTCCTCGAGAAACTACTCCCACTGTCATCAAACTAAAAGCCTCAACTAGCTTCCACTCGGACACCACCATCCCAGCCATACAAGTGTTTTCTTTTCTGCTTAGGGCATCAACTACAACGTTAGCTTTACCTGGATGGTATTGGATAGTGCAGTCATAATCTTTCAACAGCTCCATCCATCTCTGTTGCCTCATGTTCAACTCTTTCTGCGAGAATACATATTGTAAGCTCTTGTGATCAATAAAAATTTCAAATTTCTCGCCAGATAAATAGTGCCTCCAAATTTTTAAGGCGAACACCACCGTTGCCAACTCCAAATCATGGGTTGGATAATTTCGCTCGTGGTTCTTAAGCTGTTGGGACCCATAAGCACTGACCCTACCATGCTGCATTAGCACGCATCCCAAATCGTTTCTTGAAGCATCGATATACACCATAAATCCTCCTGACCCGTTAGGTATAGCCAATACTGGAGTGGTCGTGAGTTTATTCTTAAGCATCTGAAAACTTTCTTCACACCGCTCATTCCAATCGAACTTCACCCCCTTCTGGGTTAACTTGGTGAGGGGCGTTGCAATCCTGAAAAATCCTTCCACGAACTTTCTAATGCAATTGCTAAAGTACTAGGAGAAAAATTGAAAAACTAGAACTGTCATATGATCGTGGCAACCCCAATGGGGAAGTCTCTAGAAACCTCATCAAGATATAAAAATAGGAAAATTCAGATAGAAGAAGTTGAGTTCTTGGTGGATTTAATCCTTCTAGAATTTCAAGATTTTGATGTGATTCTAGGAATGGATTTCCTAACTAAATACAACGCCTCATTGGATTGTAAAGCCAAAACAGTCAGATTCAGGATTGGAGACTCGAATCTCAGGTTTCAAGGGCAAAAAAAGGCAAATGAAAGGAAATGGATCTCGGCCCTAAAGGCTAAGAAACTATTACGAAAAGGGGCACAAGGGTACTTGGCTTGTGTCAAAGGGAAAAACGAGGACTCGTTAAAAATAGAAGAACTGTGAATCGTTAGGGAGTTCAGGGATGTGTTTCTCGAAGAGTTGCCTGGATTGCCACCATAGAAAGAGATCGAGTTTTCAATAAAAATTGTTCTAAGGGCAAGTCAAATTTTCATACCCCCATATAAAATGCCTCCTGCAGAGCTAAGAGAATTAAAGACCCAACTTCAAGAGCTGTTAGACAAGGGGTTCATCAGACCGAGCATGTCGCCATGGGGTGCACTAGTGATCTTTATTAAGAAAAAGGATGGGAGTTTGAGGATATGTATAGATTATCGACAGCTGAACAAGATAACTATCAAGAATAAGTACCCACTCCCCAGAATAGAGGAGTTGTTTGACCAGTTACAAGGAGCTAAGGTCTTCTTAAAAATTGATCTAAGATTAGGGTACTACCAATTGAGAATCAAAGCAGAGGACGTTCCTAAGATAGCTTTCCATTCTCGGTAAAGGCACTACGAATTTATGGTGATGCCTTTCGACCTAACCAATGCCCCAGCAACTTTTATGGATACCATGAAAGGAGTTTTCAGACCGTTTTTGGATAAGTTTGTGATCGTGTTTATAGACGACATACTGATATACTCTCCCTCTAAGAAAGAGCACGAGTCGCATTTAAGAGTGGTATTGCAAACGTTGCAAGAGCATAAGCTATATGCTAAATTCTCGAAATACGAATTTTGGTTAGACCAAGTGGCATTTTTAGGGCATGTCATATCGGCCAAAGGAATATCGGTCGACCCAGCAAAGATAATGGCTGTGAAAGATTGGTAACAACCTCAGTCTGTTACAGAAGTTAAGAGTTTCCTGGGATTAGCTGGTTATTATAGAAAGTTCATGGAATGATTTTCTAAGATCGCAACACCCCTTACCAAGCTAACCCAGAAATGGGTAAAGTTCGATTGGAATGAGCGGTGTAAAGAAAGCTTTCAGATGCTTAAGGATAATCTCACGACCGCTTCAGTACTGGCTATGCCAAACGGGTCAGGAGGATTTATGGTGTATACTGACGCCTCAAGGAAAAGTTTGGGATGTGTGTTGATGCAGCACGGTAAGGTCATTGCCTATGGGTCCCGACAGTTTAAGAACCACGAGCGAAATTACCCGACCCATGATTTGGAATAGGCAGCGGTGGTATTCGCCTTAAAGATTTGGAGACACTATTTATATGGCGAGAAGTTTGAAATTTTTACTGATCACAAGAGTCTACAATACGTATTCTCGCAAAAAGATTTGAACATGAGGCAACGGAGATGGATGGAGCTGTTGTAAGATTATGACTACAATATCCAATACCATCCAGGTAAACCTAACGTTGTGGCTGATGCCCTAAGCAGAAAAGAAGTTGCATGTATAGTTGGAATGATGGTGTCCGAGTGGAAGCTAGTTGAGGCTTTTAGTCTAATGACAGTAAGAGTAGTCTCTCAAGGAAACTCTGTTTATGCAGCTAGTCTCACCCTGCAACTAGAATTAATGGATCAAATACAACAGGCTTATTCAGAAAATTCCCGAGTTAAGTCATTGGTTGATGAGCATGGACGGGCAAAGAGATCGGAATTTGAGGTAAGAGAAAACATTCTTCAATTTCAAGGAAGGATATATGTGCCTCGCGTGAAGGCATTACGACAGGTGATTTTGGGGAAAGCTCACTGATCCAGGTACTCGATATACCTTGGGGCCACTAAGATGTACCAACATTTAAAAGCAGTATATTAGTGGCCCGGAATGAAGAAAAGTGTGGCAAAATACATTAATCAATATGATACATGCCAGATGATCAAGATCGAGCATCAAAAATTAGGCGGAAGTTTGCAACCATTAGAAATCCCAAAATGGAAATGGGAACACGTCACAATGGATTTTGTAGCGGGATTGCCAAGAAGTCCTAAAGGAAATGATGCTATTTGGGTGATTGTCGACAGACTATCCAACTCTACTCATTTTCTAGCTATGAAAGTAGGCCAACCAATCAGTAAGCTAGTCCAACAGTATCTCAACGAGATTGTCAAATTGCATGGGGTACCTGTAAGTATTGTGTCAGACCATGACCCAAGGTTCACTTCTAGGTTTTGGGGAACCCTGTAAAAAGGTTTAGGTACTCAGCTTAGGTTAAGTACAGCCTATCATCCCCAGACTGATGGTCAATCAAAGATAACCATTCAGACCTTAAAAGATATGTTGCGATCCCGTGCTATTGACTTTCCAGGGAGCTAGGAGAAACATTTACCATTAATGGAGTTCGCTTACAACAACAGTTATCACAGTAGCATTGGAATGGCTCCATATGAAGCGTTATATGCACGAAAATGTAGATCCCCGATATGCTAGACTAAGGTAGGAGAACGTCAAATCTTGGGACCCGAAATAGTTCAGGAGACGTCAGAAAAGATAAAGATCATTCGAGAAAAAATCAAAGAAGCTCATAATTGTCAAAAATCCTACGCAGACACTAGAAGAAGGAGTTTGGAATTTCAAGTGGGTGACAAGGTGTATTTAAAAATATCTCCTCTAAGATTGGTAACTCGAAGCAATAAGAAAAATGGTAAGTTAAGCCCCAGGTATATAGGTCCATACGATATAGTGGAGAGAATTAGGCTAGTTGCCTATCGACTCGCTCTACCCATGGCCCTATCAAACCTTTACAATGTATCTCATGTATCGCAACTCCGTAAGCATGAGCCAGATCTCTCTCAAGTAATGTCAACCGATGTTGTCGAGGTTCAAGAAAATCTTTCGTACCTTGAGAGACCGATCAAAATTTTGGATCGTAGAGATCAAGTTCTGAGGAACAAGTCAATCCCACTCGTACAAGTTCTGTGAAGAAACCCAGTAAGTGAAGAGACAACTTGGGAGCGAAAAGAAGACATGAAGATTAATTTTTCATATCTATTTGGGGATCCTATAATCAGAATAAACGAAGAATAATCAAATTTTGAGGACGAAAATTTTGTAAGGAGGGGATAATATAATACCCTATAACGTCGTGAATAAATAAGCGTAATTTTTGGTATACGGGCCATAGTAAAATTATTAGAATTTTAGTGTCTATCAGTGAATTTGATAGAGTTAGGTATATATAAATTATAAATACGTATATGTCTTGAATGAATAAGTATAAGGTATTAAAAAAAAAACATATTTATATCATATAAAATATATCGTAAATAATGAGTTTAAACATGATTATACCAGAAATTATATAAGGATTATGTATTAAAAATTAGAATTTTCTTGCAAATATTATTTTGATATACTATTATATAAATTCGTAAATATATATATATATGTTTGTTATAAAAAAAAATATCAGAAATCAGATCAAACGCAGTGGGCATGCTCTGGCCGCCGTCTAAAGCAAGAAATCAAAGAGATAGGATGGGTTAAGGTTGTAATGGCCTTCAGCATGGTGTTTAGGGCGCGAGAGTGTCCTTGATGGGACAAGGCACATCGGTTTTGGGCTATAAATAGCCGAGTTCGAGCGATGCTTCTCATTCAAATTTTTACTTCGAGAATCGGGTGTAAAGGCAGTATTTTGAGAATTTGGTGAGTGAGCTTTTAATCCTTGAGTCGTGGGCAAGATTTCTGGAGAGCTTGGTGGCCAACGAAGTAGAGGAAAGCGGGGAATCAAAGCTCGTCGAAAAATCGCATCATCACCGGAGTTGAGGCTCCAAACGCCGATTTGAGGTATTTTTTGATGTTTTTTCTAAGTTTTAAGGCTGAAATTGAGGTCGGGAAGTCGGATTTAGGGGGGCTAGGAGGCTGTTTCAAAGCTTGGGGGTGCGGGAAGGTTGCCGGCGGCGAAGTGGCCGCCAGAGAAGACGACCCAGAGGGTCGAGCACGTAGTGAGCACGCGCCAGGGCGTGGGAGGCAGCGCGTGGGTTGCATGCGCGCTCTAGGTTGAAAACAAAGAAAAGAAAATAAAATAAAATAAAATAGGAAGAATTTTTCAAAATATCTGGAAAAAAATTCAAAAAAATCTAGAACTTAATTTATCCCTTATTTTGGAAAAAAACTTTCTGAAAAATGCTAAATTAATTATTTATTTACGATTTTGTTATTATGGAAATAGAGAAAAAATAGAAATTTAATCTGAAAAATTGCAAAAAAAAATTCAGAAGTCTAGAAATTCTATTTGAAGAATATTAGTGAAGAAAAATTAGGTTAAATGAGAGTTCAGATATTTATTGTGAATTTTTTAAAAAAAAATAAAGCTTAGAAAATAAGAAAAAATTATGAAAATTACAAGGAGATTAGGAAATTGATATTTTGGAATAAATTTGATATTTAGGAACCCTTGAGGCCAAGGATTGAGAAATAACATGTCTGGCACGCCCCTTGAGGTCAGCACGCTTACTAAGGCAATTTAATTTTGAAAGGTAAGTGCACTTCTATAAGCTTTGTATGGTTACAAATGAGATGCCCTTAAGTAGGTACTTGGTACTACGTAAGTGATTTATGTTAAAAATTGGATCCTCGAGAATGTTTCCATCATGTTGACATGCTCTGATATGTATCTATCATGCAGACTGCATACATGACATGACTATGAAATGTATATGTACACGTTGATATCATTGATCACGCGCATTGTATCCATTTGGAAGCACAAACTGGCACCGCTACTTTACTAATGGTGCCCCCATACACCCCGGCTTCGAAAGAGGTGGCCGTAACAATGGTGAGTAGCATAAAGGGTATAATTGACCTGTACAAAGAAGTAAGACATTGCATACATGCATGATAAAACATTTACCCTTACTTAGATGGTTCATCATCTAATTCGGGTTATGTTTCTTGAACATTCAACGTTCCAGTTGGGACTTACAGTGAAGGTACAAAAATCAAAGATGTGTAACAACTCAAGTTGTCAAGGAATGAGCAAGTTGTACCATGTTTTGTCGCAACATAAATATTTCGAGTATTATGTATTATGCCATGACAAGAATATATGTTTTAAGTCATATTTTGAAAGCTTATGTATTGTGTCTCATGTACCCAGTTTGAAATGATTTTGTATCAAGAACCATGTTTGGTTACCAATATATAAGATGCCATGTTTAGGTTCGATTCCAGCTTCCACTATAAAAGATTTTGTTTAGGCCTAGTGTATGAATTATATAGTCTTGCACTAGATAGGTTTATGGGAATTGTGGGAATGATTAAATTTAGCATGTGAAAAGGTTTCAAAAGAAGGAAAAAAAAAAAAAAAGAACAAGTCTCGAATTTCATAAGTTATAACATGCCCTAAGTAAGTGGGGTCTTACAATGTGCTAGCCTTTGCGAGTTGCTAATATTCAGATTATGAACTCTATGATCAAAAATATGTTTATAGTTTAACGAACTATGGATTATCCATCACGCATATTTTCTTAACACTTAAGAATGGTATCGACTCTTTATTATATTAAAGGATATATACACACATATATATACATGTTTAATTTAAACCATATTGTAATTTAAATAAAACATAAACTTGCCATTACATAGAATTTAAAAAATTATAAGATCAAACCCCATTGTGTCACTAGAACTAGTCTTAAGGGCTTATATCTAACAATCTCCCACTAGCATTAAGACCATTCTGAATGGTATCTCATACCCCACCTATCTAGATGAAAATCTAGTTGCTTCTAGTTCATGGCCTTAGTTAGTAGATCTATTGCATTCTTTGATATATCTACTCTTTACACACTAACATTTCCTCTGCCAACGATCTCTCGAATGAGGTGGAAGTATCTCTCAATGTGTTTGGACTTTTGGTGAGACATCGGTTCCTTAACTTGTGCTATAGCTCCATTGTTGTCACAAAACAAGGGCATGCCAAACTCAATAGAAGGAACACACCAAGTTCTGTCACAAACTTCTTGATCCAGACTGCTTTCTTTGCATCATCCGATGTTGAGATATATTCGACTTCTGTCGTAGAATCAGCAGTAATGTCTTGTTTGGAACTCTTCCAACTAAATACTCCTCCGTTACAGGTAAACACATAACTTGAGATAGACTTTCTATCATCATTTGATTATAAATCATAATCTGTGTAACCCTCCACTTTAAGTTCTCATGTCCTATAAGTAAGAATTAAATCCTTAGTTCTTCTCAAGTACTTAAGGATGTTCTTAACAACAATACAATGTTGTTCACCTGGATTAGACTAATATTTGCTTGTAACGTTTACAACATGAATGATATCAGGCCTAATACATACCATCGCATACATTAGGCTTCCTATTATTGAAGTATAAGGGATCCTAGACATGTGATCTCTCTCTTCTTGTGTCTTAAGGCACATATCCCAAGAAATATGGATTCCATGTCTAAAGGACAGCAGGTCTCTCTTGGAATCCTCCACGTTAAACCTCTTCAACACTTTTTCTATGTACTTAGTTTGGAAAAGCCTTATCAATCTCTTAATTCTATCTCTATAGATCCGAATATCGAGAATATAGGCTGCCTCTCCCAAGTCTTTCATGGAAAATGTACTTAACAACTACGCTTTTATCTTTGACAATAAACCAACATCATTTCTAATGAGTAGGATTTCATCAACATATAAGACCAAAAACACAATCACGCTCCCACTAACATTTTTATATACACATGGCCCATCAATGTTTTGAATGAAACCAAACGATTTGACTTCATTGTCAAAACGGATGTTCCAGCTTCTAGATTTTTGCTCAAGACTATAAATAGATCTCTTAAGCTGGCATACCTTCCCTGCTTGATCCTTGGGTGTGAAGCCTTCTAGTTGTTCCATATAGATGTCCTGATCTATATAGCCATTCAGGAAGGCTATCTTTATATCCAATTGCCATATCTCATAATCATAATGAACGACAATGGCTAGAAGAATCCTAATGGATTTAAGCATGACGATTGGGGAGAAGATTTCCTCATAGTCAACACCTTGCCTTTGACAGTAATATTTCGCCACAAGTCTTGCTTTTTAGGTCTTTACATTTTCATCTGAACCTATCTTCTTCTTAAAGACATATTTACATCCAATAAGTATTATACCTTTTGGTAGATCTACAAGAGTCCAGACTTAGTCTGTGTATATCAAATCCATTTCAGATTTCATAGCCCCTAACCATTTATTTGAGTCGATATCTGATATCGACTCCTAGTAAGTGATGGGATCATCTGAATAATCACTATCCCCTACAGTGAACAACTCTTACTTAGGAAACCATATCTCTCGAGTTGCCGAGGTATCCTCTCACTTCTTCTAATGAGAGGTGCAACACTTGGCCCTGGCTCCTCGATAAGTACTTGGACGTCTCATGGCATAGCTTCAGGTTTAGCAAACCCTTCACCAAGTTTTATTTTCCTTCCCTTGCCACCTTCTTGAATAAATTTTTTTTCTAGATAAATGGTGTTCCTGTTAACAACTACTTGCTGTAGTTCAAGAAGATATAACTCATGTTCTAAGGTATCCTTGGGATAACCTATGAAACTACCCTTCAAAGACTGTGTCTCAATTTTTTCTGGTTTAAGTTTTTTCATAAAGCCGTATATCCCCAAATCTTAACATGTTTAAGACTGGATTTTCTATCAAACCATATCTCATGTGGTGTTGTAGGAACTGACTTGGAAAGAACACTGTTTAGGATATATATTGCAATAAGAATGGCGTGACCCTACAGGAACATTGGTAAGTTAAAATAATTCAACATGCTTTGGACCATATCTAATAGAGTTCGATTCCTCTGTTCTGAAACTCCATTCAGTTGAGGTGTTCCAGGTGGGGTATACTGTGAAATAATACCTGAAACCCTAAGAAAATCTTCGAACTCATTACTAATATATTGGCCTCCACGATCTGATCGTAAGGCCTTTATCTTTTTACCAGTTTAATTTTCTACTTCAGCTTTAAAGTCTTTAAACATTTCAAAAGATTTAGATTTATGTTTCATCAGATAAACATATCCATATCTAGACATATCATTTGTAAAAGTTATGAGGTATTGATAACCTCTCCGGACCATTACATTAATGGGCCAACATACATCAAAATGGATGTGTAATACCCCAAGATTCTAGAGAATGGTAGTATATATCAAGGATAAGTAAGGAAGGAAATAACACCAGTTAGATACCTTTTGGGCTGAATGTAGGCAAAGAACTCCTAGGTTAAGCTTACTTGAGCTGGGAAAGCTCAAGAATGGGTAACCCCCTGAGAAGTTCGCGTAAATTCATCAGGGTAAGTTATTCCAGTCCTTCATATCGCTCGACCCTTGGACAAGGCGATTCAATGAGGGCGGGGAGTAACACCGTGACAAGAGGGTCTGAGCAAGGAACGGCTCCTAGCAGGCTTCTAGGATGACAGCCTCCAAATGGGAAAAGATCTGGAACCAGTTGTAAGGTCGCATGACGAGGACGTCATGTGCTCAAGAGGGAGAGAATGTAATAATACCCTAAGAGTCCAAAGAAGAGTAGTATATATCAAGAATAAGTAAGGAAAGAAATAACACTAGTTAGATACTTTTTGAACTGAATATAGACAAAGAACTCACGGGTTAAGCGTGCTTGAGCTAGGAAAACTCAAGGATGGGTAACCCCCTGGGAAGTTCGCGTAGGCCTATCAGGGTAAGTTGTTCTGGTCCTTTCTATCACTCGATGCTGAATGTTACAAGATGAGCCCTAATAATTCTGTAACCCTAACCCCTCGTCCAACAAAAGGTGACTTAGTCATTTAGCCAAGGATACAAGATTCGCACATTGGATATGGGTCAGAACATAATGGACCCAGAAACCCATCTTTCTCTAACTTGGTGATTTTGTCATCCCCTATATAACCTAATCTATGATGCCACATAATTTTGGGATTTGGGTTATCTCATGGTCTCTTATTATTATTTGATACACACAAATGCTTACTATCATTAATAGTCACATTCAAAATATAAAGACCATTGACAAAATTATCAATAACAATCAATTTATTTTTAAAATAAATTTTACAAATATTATTTTAAAAAGAAAATTCATAATAATTTTTTTTCACCAAGACAAGAATAGAAATAATGTTCTTAAATGCTCCAAGTACACATAAGCAATCATTTAAAACTAAAGTATATCCATGCGAAAAAATTAAAGAAACAGTGTCGATAGCCATGGCTGAAACTCTTGCCCCATTTGCCACTTTTTGTATCCCCTCCATCTCGATGACCACTTCCCTCCTCGCCCACTCAACCGCCTTCTCGCGGGCCTAGCTGACCTTCTTCGATTGAGCCCAGTACTCTAGCTCCAATGTCTGGCAGGCGTGTATCACCCCACTTTCTCGGGCGTGTTATAACTTGAGGCAATTTTGGGACAATAAATTTTTTCTTTAAAACTAATGCTAAACCATATCATTCCTCATATCTATCCCAAAATTTTCAAATATTTTCTCGAAGGAGAATTATTATACACATCAAATCCAGAAGCAAGGATCGAACCTGACATCTTAACATTGATCATAAATCAATTCTTACATCCTCGTTAACCATAAATAAGATTTTACATCATCATTAACCAAATGGTTAAATATCATCATTCCTCAAAACATTCAAATTTCAAAGTAGCAGAACTTAAATACATGGGTTACATTACATACATTTCATTCATCATTCAATTCATCATGCACTTTGCTAAGTGTCATTTCATGTCTCATTCATCCTCGTATTTGCTATAATCTCCATCTAAAACGTTTGAATATTCCAGAGGCAAAGCCCAAGTTAGATGATGAACCATCTAAGTAATGGCACAAAATATTTTATCGTGTATGTATGCAATGTCTTACTTCTTTGTAAGAGTCAATTGCACATTCATGCTGCTGACCATTTTTATGGCCACCTCTTTCAAAGTCAGGGTGTATGAGGGCACCCTTGGTAAAGTAGCGGTGCTAGTCCGTACTCCCAAACGAATATAATGCGCGTGATCAATGATATCAACGTGTACATATGTATTTCACAATCATGTCATGTATGCAATCTACGTGATGGATACATATTAAGGCATGTCAATATGATGAAAAAATTCTCAAGGATCAGATTTTTAAACATAAATCACTTACGTAGTACCAAATACCTACTTAAATGTATATCATTTATAACCGTACAAAGCTTGTAGAAGTACACTTATCTTCTCAAGTTTATCGAGCTACCTCACTATTCGCGCCTTGTTTCGAAATTCGTGCATCGTCTCGATTTGCGTGTCAACCTCAAGATTCGCACAAACCACTTCATCTTAAGCCTCAAGCATCCTAATCACCATATTTATTTAAATAAGCATTAAAACCTATTTTTTCATAATTTCTTACATTTTCTCTCTATTTCTTCCTATTTTTCCTCAATAAATCCAAACTAAATATTTCTCAAATATTTTCTTAAATATTTTATTATGACAATTCATAAAATAATATTCCTATTAGGGTTCCTCGTTATACATCATATCCTCGAAACGTGTGCCTGAATCATTTTTCTCGTCAAAATTTTTGAAATATTAATAAATATCCATTTCTTATTTTTCAAGATTTTTTCAAAAATTCTCCTTTTTTCTATTTTTCTTCCATTTCTTTTCTTTTCTTCCTTTTTCTTTTCTTTTCTTTTTTTCTTTTTTCTTTTTCCTTCCTTCTTCTCATTCCGCCTGCAACTCCTACGCGCATGGCCGCCTGCTGCCTGCCTCCGTTGGCCAGCCCCGCCATCATCGGCTGCTACTACGACCATCGCTACCTCCATGCGCCACTACCATCATCACGCATAGCACCCCGACTGACCCTTACATTGGGGCTAGCAGCTCCGCTTCGCATCGACCGTGGCTTATTGGTACTGCTGCTCGCCTCAGCCATCGTCGGCTACCTCCGACGCCACTAGCCACCTCCCGGACCTCCACCGAGCTACCTCAGTCGTTGTTACTCTACTGCCAACTGCTGGAAGCTTGCTGCTCTGCTTCTCGGCCATCTTTCATTCTTCATCTCTCTCAAATTCTTCCTCTCTATTTATAGGCATTTCTATTGCCTCGAGCCTGCCATGGCCATTCCTCAAGCCATCTCTCAATGCGTGTAAATTTCTCCAAATATTGCAGGGCATGGCTGAAGCTGCAGAGGCACGGGAGTTTTTAGGGCATAGTTGCCATTCCACGCCTATATATATATACTATATATCATATATTACATTAATATATATAAAAATTACACATTAAACCCCAATTTTCATCTCTATTATTCTTGGGCAATTTTCTAATTGCAATTACATACTCAAACACCAAATTAATTTGCATTACGATACCGAAAATCCAAAATTAATAACTCAAAGATTACTCGATAATGACGATTATGCCCCAGTCTCTTCACCGAGCTATCATTTCATCTCGAAACCACTGAAGGGTTGCTCATTACGAAAAATCGAAACCCCCTCAAGCTTCCTTTAACTTCCCAGAAGTCCCCTACGACAATTCGATTTTTGCAACCTAAATAACAGTTGTATTTTAACTGTACCGAAAATTGATTCAATTCCAATTTCTTTCAATACCATAAATCCTATCTCGGGATGCTTATCAATGCCGTATCATTTTCCTTAGATAATTTCACTCTGAGGCATTCCCTACAATCGATTCGGTACTTATAAGTACTATCAAGCCAATTTTTCAGTATTCTAAACTTGCTTAAATTACGTGGCAACCTCACGAAATATGGGTTCTTACAAGGCGTTGGTGAATCGGAGGGACTGCATCTTGGCCCAGTGACCCAGCCCCCCAATCCCAAGGTCCAACTCCCTCTGCCGGTCAGCTGGGAGGGAGAGATGCTCCTTGACAAAAGCCCTAGCCCAAAAATCCTTGCTTCAAAAGCTTCTCGAGTCAACCTCGACGTCACAACCCCATAAGACGGGCCTCAACAAAAGTTGGCTCACGCCCGACGACTGGTCAACAACCGAGCTCAAGACCTTGGATGGCCCGGACTCCTCTTCCCAAGCAACTCTCGGTCGCTTCAACTACAACGAAGTCTCCTCGATGTTGACTTGATCCTCGGCTTATTGGGGGACCAAGTCTTTCGAAGAAGCAAGTTGCAAAGCCAACCAAGGAATCAACAAATGAACCTTTGGTCAACACAAAAGCCTTAGGCAATCAAGCGCCCCTTGATTAGTAGTCAATTTTGTAAAATTCTGTTATAACTATACCTCTGTTTTGATTTTATATTGATTTAATTGAATACTTATGCGCAATTTATAGTTACATACAAGTTTAGATGAAAATGAAATTTAAAGAGAAATTATTAGTGAATTATAAATTTTAGAAAAAAAATGAATATTTCCCTTTAATTTTTTACCCAAAAAATTAAATTGAAAAGAATTTATAATATATAAATATATATATATAATATATTTATAATATATAATATATTATAATACATATATAAATATGATACATATACATATGCGTGTCATAACATATAGGTGCACATATATATATATATAAAATACATTAAAATACATATACTCAATTTTGGCAGCCATTCGTGAAGTCCAAATCAAAAATCAACTTGGAGGCCAACAAGTAATTGAAGATTGGATTTGAAGATGCAGGGAAGTATGTGCAATTGAAGGCTCAAGAGCCAGCCGCAAGCCCAATTTAAAGCCCAGCCGCATGTAATGTTTGAAGCCCAAATTGAGGAGCCCATGGAAGAATTAAACAAGAATTAAAAGCCCAACCTCATGCAGTGTCACTTTAGTAATTACATTGAAATTAAAAGGCATTTCAGTGGCTGTTTATGCGATCTCTTGGGTTGTAATTCATACAAATTGCAAAGGCAATCTAGAGGGGCGTTAGCTTTATATAATATATATATATATATATATATATATATACGGAACAGAGCATTGGGGTGAGGGATATATATATATATATAGGTGCGCTGAACGGAGAGGGGGAACATAGTGCATTGGGGAGCCCCATCCGCCATTTCGACAAAGAGAATTAAGGGGATTTCCTAAATAGTGCGCTGGGGCACCGAGAATTCTCGAACAATGCATGACCCATCCCATCCACATTAGTTCAACAGCATTCCCCATCCTCTCATCGCCATGTCAAGATCCCTGTACTCGAAACAGGCCTCAACTACCTCGAGATCCCTAGCTCCCAACTCACCTGTATCAATCTATGACACGCAAGGGGCTCTTCCCTCCTTTACTCGACTATCAACCAAAATATGTTTATTTTCAACCTTACAAAAACTTTGTTACCTTAAACTCTTGTTTACTTGTGCATCGAAGTGCTTGCAGGTGTCAACCACTTCTCATCATATGGATCGTCGTTGCCTCGAGCCCTCTATCTGATTATCCCCTTTTGGGGTCAAAAGGAACATAATGTATTATTATAGCTCTGGTACTTTTCTTTGCAACTGTTGATTAATTAATTCTCTCTATTTTTATTTACTTGTATTTTCTTCATGTATATTATAATTATTATCTATATGATTAGTTGAATATTAAGCATACAACATTGTTTGAGTTTAGCATGAAGTTAAAATTTTTCTAATAAATTTCCTTTGGATATGGAAAAATAATATTTTTATTTAAAAATTCATTAAAGAATATAATAATTTTGATATTTTTTGCAATAACTAACAATTCCATTGGATATGTTCGTTTTGAATGTATATCATTGATTAATAACATCATTTTTGTATTTATATATCCTAGTTAGTAAATTCTTAAGTAATGAAATATGCAATCATTCTCTTTAATACATAAATTGAATTATTTTTATACTATTTTTTTTTTAATCTATTTATCAACAATGTTGTGGTAAAAAAAAAATTCTTTTTTTGTGTTATAATTGTAATTCAAAATTTAAATTTGACTATAATTAAAATATCAAATTTGCCTACAATTGGGATGCATCTACATTTGAAGATTTATCCTCTTCTTGGCTCATCTTCTAATTAGAATATAGATTTGTTTAAATTATTTTTTGTATACATCCATAAATGAGTGGTAGATCTATAAATAAGTACCTAATACTCTAAAAGTATTGTAATTATGTCACTAGTATTGTAGAAATATCATCTTACTAATATTTTTTTGATGGTAACAAAATCACTACTGTAACACCAATTATCATCATAGTGATATTTTATTTTTTTGTCCATATTTTTTTTTATTTAAATTTTTCACATTAAATTATATGTTCGTTTTTGTGGTTGATGGTTTCATAGTGATTTGTTTTTGATCGAAAATCATAACAGTATGTTAGATTAAACAACTCAAAAATTCAAATAATTTCAACTTTACAACTAGTAGTTATATCTGGCCAAAAGTGAAGTGTCATGAACATTATTGTGGGGACCAAAAATTCAATAAATAAATATAACTATATGTTTCCATATAAATTAAGATAAAGGCTCAATCAAATTATAATCTTTAGAAAAAAATAAAATCAAAAATATATTTATCTCTTTCTTTTACAAAATTACACATGATTTTTTCTCAGTATAAGATATTTTGGTTTTGGGCAGGGGGAGGGGAGGTCACCCTTACAAAAATTATGAATCAATTCTAAATGTCACATAAAAAGTTATACATGAAATTATCTTTGAAGGTATAAAAGGGTAAATAAAAAAAAAAAAACTTAAAAGTTAAAAGGGATAAATCCTGAATAAATCTTTTAAGTAATATTAATTTGAAAGCTTGATAAAATATATCATACTAGCTCTCATAACATTATGAATATGAAAGTTTGACGTGTAAAAGGCTATTATCTGTAATCTGTTAGAGCAAAAGATATTATCTTTAATTTGTATCCGCCAATATTGAAACTCTATCTTCTCTTACCTAGTTGTATAATTTGTTTGTAACAACTTAATTCATCTCTTAAGGTTCTTATGACTCTAAAAACCTTATCATAAGTTATTATCTTTGATCCATTCTAGAGGAAAAGATATTGGTGCACTATCTTTTCTTATCTGAATGCATGATTTGTATGCAAACAAATTAAGTTCTCTCCCAAGTTTATTATCAATTTGAAAGCCTTAACCAGATTCCATTATCTTTTATTAGTTTTGGGGCAAAAGATATTGCATTAACTTCTCTTCTCTGGGTGCACATTTTGATTGGAAAACTTAACTTACCTCTCAAGTTTGGTTCTCCATAAATAGGCAAGGTTGTATGAGAAAAAACACACGTTTTTGTTGATATTTCCCTGCTTCACTTGGCATGATTGTTCCTTCTTTTTGGTCGTCTCTTTCTTAATCTGATCTCATATTGAATTTCCTCTATTTTGCAACAACTTTAGTTTCAGAGGGAATTATCTTGATCAATTGCCATCTTGGAGAATCATCATCAACTGGTCCAAAGGTATGACTACAAGTGTGGTATTTCTATTTGTAAATGTTGAATGATTAATTCTATCCATTTTGTTATGCTTGAGTTCTCTCCTATGAATATTATATCTATTATCTATGTGATTAGTTAAATCGAGTACAGAACAGTATTAATTAAGTGACGTGTGATCATGAGCTCAAAATTCTTCTAAAAGAACTCTTTTTTTATATGAGAATAATATTTTTATAAAAACAATCATCGAAATGTATCATAATATCGATATTTTTACAATTACATACAATTGAAATGGACAGAGTATTTTCTTTATGAACATATAATTATCATTAATGAATAATGTAATTTTCTATTCATTGATCTTAGTTATGGAATTCTTTGTTTTTTACACATGTACCTCCTAGCATACGTAATTATTCTTTTTAATCATCAATTTGTATGAATGTATGGCTATAGTGGTGGCGCCAAGAATTTTGAAGAAGCCACCTTGGCCATCCCGAAGAAGAGGACCAATGAACATAATTTGTGCATTTTGGCTTGAGGGGAGATGCACTTGCCATCCATGCATGTTCTTGCATGCCTTACCATTAGAATCAGCGCTTGCAACAACTTTGGCATCCAAGTAAACAAAGTTCCAAGATTGCAAATCATCACGAACTTAGAAGAGGAGTCCAAATAATGGCAAGAGTAATGGTGCCAAAATTAATTCATTTGTCGAGCCTAAACGTCATCGCATCAAAAGGGTTGAAGAGAAAAATGAACTTTGCCAAGCTTGGCTTTTTGGAAATTGCATGCATAGTGATCAAGACTACCAATACTTGCACGCTTGATTTTATGGCAGTGGCTATCAGATCTAAGATTTGATAGGGCGTCTTTCATAATTAAAGAAAATATGAGAATTGGAAGGAGAGAAAAAATGAGAGAATTAGAGAGATGGATAAAAGAATATGCGGGAAAAGATCACTAGAATAATCCTCACATGATCTCGATCATCTAATGATCTTATTTATAAGTGTTACACTCTAAAGAATTCCCAATAACAAACTCTCGACAATTAGGCCCCAAGTGGCCATTTGCACTTGGGGCTCTAATTACCCCTATACCGTTACTAATTACAATCATAACCCACCCCTAATTATAGTAGTGCCCTCAGGCTGTGACAATTGACTTCTCACTACTTGCAGAACTTAATAAACACAGCAACACTGTCATGGGCATTGCACTTCTTTCGGGCTCTAACAAGCTGTACTCTGGAAGCAGGGACAAGACAGTGCTGCTCTGAGACTACCACACAAGCAGGGCAATCAACCCCGTTTACACAAGCTTGTTTTGATAAATTTTCAAATGATGCTTATACATGTACTTTTTATACTTGTTTTCACTTTAAATAATGCTAATTAGGAACCACTTGTTTACATCCCCGGATGCAGTGTAGTGTTTTGATGCGATGTACATGTCGAGCGAGATTTGTTGTTTGAAGAACGAAGGCCCGTGGCTATTCATGAGCCTGAATAATATAGTTAAGTCGTGGAACACTTAGAAATCATCTGAAGCACTAACCATTCCCAGATGATTTTTGAGTGTTGCATGCCTTAACTGTATTAATCAGGCCCATGAATGGCCACGCGCTTTTGTTCTTCAAACAACAAACCTTGCTTAACATGTACATCACATCAAGACACTACACTATATAAACGAGTGGTTTCCAATTAGCATCATTTAAAGTACAAAAAAGTACATATGCAAGGATCATATGAAAATTTATGAAAACAAACTTATGTAAACAGAGTTCATTGCCCTACTTGTGTGGCAATCCCAGAACAACACTATTTTGTCCCTGCTTTCGAAGTACAGTCTGTTAAAACCCGAAGGAAGTGCGATGCCATGACACTATCGTTGTGTCTATTAAGTTTTGCAAGCAGTGAGAAGTCAATACCATAAAATCAAGCGTCTAAATACTAGTAGTCTTGATAACCATACATGCAATTTTCAGAAAACCAAACTTGACAAAGTTTCTCTTTCTTTTCAACCCTTTTTATGCGATGACATTTAGACTCAACAGATGAATTAATCTTGGCACCACTACTCTTGTCATCCTCTAGACTCGTCTTCTAAGTTCTTGATAATTTGCAACCTTGGAGTTGCTTTTACTTGAAAGCCAAACTGCTACAAACGCTGATTCTAATGGTAAAGCGTGCAAGAATATGCATGGATGGCAAGTGCACCTCCTCTCAAACCAAAAGGCACAAATTATGTCCATTAGTCCTCCTCTTCGAGATGGTCAAGGTGGCCTCTTCGAGATTCTTGGCGCCATCACTATAGCCATACATTCATACAAGTTGATGATTAAAAAGAATCGTTACGTATTCTAGGAGGTATATGTGTAAAAAACAAAGAATTCCCTAAATAGGATCAACTAATAGAAAATTACATTATTCATCAACGATGATTATATGTTCATAAAGAAAATACTCTGCCCCATTTCAATTATTAGTAATTGCAAAAATATCGATATTATGAAAATATGATTTTATAAAAATATGATACCCTCTAATAATTGTTTTTATAAAAATATGATTTTTTCAAATCAAAAAGAGCTCTTTCAGAAGAATTTTAAGCTCATGCTCACAATCACTTAATTAGTGCTACTATATACTTGATTCAATTAATCACATAGATAATAAATATAATATACATGAGAGAGAACCCAATCATACCAAAGTGGATAGAATTAACCAATCAACAGTCATAAAGAGAAATACCACACTTGTAGCCATACTTCCGTACTAATTGATGATGATTCTCCAAGATGGTAATCGTGGCAATTGATCAAGATAATTGCCTTTTAAATCAAAATTGTTGCAAAATAAAGGAAATTCAATTGGAGATCAAACCAAGAAAGAGACAAGCAAAAAGAAAGAAAAATCATGTCAAGTGAACCAGGGAAATATCAACAAAAATAAGTGTTTTTCCTCATACAAACTTGCTTTTTTATAGAGAATTAGACTAGAGAGACAAGTTGAGTTTTCCAATCAAAATGTGCAACAAGATAAAAGAAGATAATGCAGTGATATCTTTTACGCCAAAACCGATCAAAGATAATAGATTCTGGTTAAGGCTTTCAAATTCATAACAAACATAGAGAACTTAATTTATTTGCATACAAATCATGTAGCCAGAAAAGAAAAGATAATGTACCAATATCTTTTGCCCTAAAAGAGATCAAAGATAATAACTTCTAATAAAATTTTTAGAGTCATAACAACCTTGAGAGATGAGTTAAGTTTCTGTGAACAAATTATATAACCAGGTAAGAGAAGATAGAACACCGATATTAGCGTCTACAAATTAAGGATAATATCTTTTGCCCTTATAACAGATTATAAATAATAGCATTTTACACATCAAACTTTCAAATTCATAATGTTAAGAAAGCTATTATGATATATTTTGTCAAGCTTTCAAATCAAGATTATTTTACAAGATTTATTTAAGATTTACCCTGCTTAAATTACAAGATTTTTTCATTTACCCCCTTATATCTTTAAAGATAATTTCATATACATTATGACTTTTCACGTGATATTTAGAATTAATTCATAATTTTTGTAAATGTGACCCCACCAAATATCTTATAATGATGTAATTTTGTAATTTTATGTAATTATGAAAAAGAATGAGGTAATTTTGTAATTTTGTGTAATTGTATAATTTAGAAAAAATCATGTGTAATTTTGTAAAAGAAAGAGGTAAATATATTTTTAATTTTATTTTTTCTAAGTATTATATTTTGTAGTGTTTTAAAATGCGCTAGGCGCTAGTCGAGCGCCAGGCTAGGGCCTAGCGCCTAAGCGGGGCCTAAGCGATGCATAAAAATATTATTTAAATAAAATTTATATTATCTCAAACAAACATACATACACATATATTCATATATATATACAAATAAATCATATATGTAGAGACTATATATATAAATCTATCTCTATTTATATATATCACATATCATATACCTATATATTAATAAAATTATTATATTATATATATAATATTGTACATATATAACAAAGACAACAGCACATTAACACATATTAAACCAATTTAAATAATAAATATTAAATAACAAAGGTTGAGACTCAGAGAGAGAGTAAATCTTCCTACAAGCGACGATGGCAACATCAACAGCGATTGCAACCAGAGAAAGTAAGTGACAACGACGATGAGTTCACTATCCATAAGAGGTGATGGCGGCGATGTGCAACAAGAGAGACTGAGACTGAAAGAGAAAGTGACGAGAGATAATCGACAACGACGACAACAAAGAGCAAGCAACGATAACAAGACGAGAGAGAGAATGGGTAGAAGGGAAAAAACCCTAAATCAACTTAATACTAAACTTAATGTGCGACCGAGGTGGTTCATGGGACTAGGCGACCCATTTGACAAAGCGACCACCATGGTCGATTAGGCACCGTTCGACACCGATTTGCTGGGTCAGCGTCTAAGGGGGATCGATTAGGCCAAAATCGCAGCAGCTAGGAGTCACCTAGGCCAATTTTTAGATCACTAATATTTTGATTGAACTTATATGTTAATATATATGGAAGCATATAACTATATTTATTTATTAAATTTTTGGTCCCCCACAACAATGTTTGTGACACTCTGCCTTGGTCAGAGTTATAATTACAAGCAGTAAAGCATAAATTATTGAATATGTGAGTTGTTTAATCTAACACATTGGTTATGATTTTGAATCGAAAACAAACCACTATCAAATCATCAACCACAAAAACGAACATAAAATTTAACATGAAAAACCCAAGTCGAAAAAAAATACAAACAAAAAAAAATAAAATACCACTATAATGATATTGGTACTACAATAATAATATTGCTACCACCAAAAAAATATTAGTAAGACGATATTGCTACAATAGTAGTAATATAGTTGCAATAATTTCAGAGTATTGGGTACTTATTTATAGATTTACCACTTATCTATAGATGTCTACAAAAAATAATTTAAACAAATCTATATTCTAATCAAAAGATAAACCAAAAAAAAGATAAATCTTCAATTGTAAATGTAATCCAATCGTAGTCAAATTTGATGTTCTAATTACAATCAAATTTAAATTCTAAATTACAATTATAACATAGAAAAAAAAAATCTTTTTACCACAATGTTGATAAACTGATAAAAAGATAATAGTATAAAAGGAATTCAACTTATGCATTAAAGAGAATAATTACATATTCCATTACGTACAATGTGAAAAACAAATAATTCACTAACTAGAATGTATAAATACAAAATGATATTATTAATCAACGACACACATTCAAAATGAACATACCCAATGGAATTGTTAGTTATTGCAAAAAAATATCAATATTATTATATTATTTAATGATTTTTTAGCTAAAAATATGATTTTTCCAAAAGGAAATTTATTAGAAGAATTTTGACCTCATGCTAAAACCCAAACAATGTTGCATGCTCAATTCAACTAATCATATAGATAATAAATATAATATACATAGAGAAAACACAAGTAAACAAAAATGGAGAGAATTAATTAATCAACAGTTGCAAAGAAAAGTACCAAAGCTGTAGCAATACCTTCATACCAATTGATGATGATTCTCCAAGATGGCAATCGTGGCGATCGATTGAGGGAATTCCCTTTGAAACCAATGTTGCTGCGAAACATAGGAAATTCAACAAGAGATCAGACCAAGAAAAAGGAAGAAACGACAATGCCAAGAGAAGCAAGGAAATATCAACAAAAACAATTGTTCTTTCTAAGGCATGCTATTCTATTTATAGAGAACCAAACTTGAGGGGCAAGTTAAGTCTTTCAATCAAAACATGCGGGTACCAGATAAGAGAAAATAATGCATCAATATCTTTTTCCCAATAATAGATGACAGATAATAGCTTCTGATAAAGTTTTCATTCATAACAAACTTGGAGATAAGTTGTTGAAAACAAATCATGCAGGCGGATCAAAGAAGATAATGCGCTAATCTATTTTACCCTATAATAGATCACTGATAATAGCTTTTGATAAGGTTTTTAGATTCATAACAAACTTGAGAGATAAGGTAAGTTGTTGCAAACAAATCATGTAGCCAAATAAGATAAGGATAGCGCACCAATATCAGCCCCTACAAATTACGGATAATAACTTTGGCCAAGAACAAATCACAAATAACAGCTTCTTTCATGTCAGGCTTTCAGATTAATAAAGTTAAAGAGAATTAGAAATCTTTGCCTTTGTAAATATTAGGAAAATAATCTTATATATGTACAAAGATTAGTTTCCTAATATATACAAAGACAAAGTTTTGAAATTCTCTTACTACATAACAAACTTGAAAGACCAGTTACGTTGTTGCAAACAGAACATGCCGCTAGAAAAAGATAAGATAATGCAGTAATATCAGCCCTTACAAATTAAGGGTAATATCTTTAGGTCTAGAATAGGTAGAAGATACCGTTAAGGTAAGGTTTCCTGATTCATAATAACTTGAGAGCCATTTTAGCAAGGAAAAAAGCATAGGAGAGCTGTTTCACACACCCCAAGCATCTTGCTAGTAAGATCATAGTCAGATTCTTAGACAGAGGCAGATACTCGTTGGGTAATATATACAAAGACAGTTTTGAAATTCTCTTACTACATAACAAACTTGAAAGGCCAGTTACGTTGTTGCAAACAGAACATGCCGCTAGATAAGATAAGATAATGCAGTAATATCAGCCCATACAAATTAAGGGTAATATCTCTAGGTCTAGAATAGGTAGAAGATACCGTTAAGGCAAGGCTTCCTGATTCATAATAACTTGAGAGCCATTATAGCAAGGAAAAAAGCATAGGAGAGCTGTTTCACACCCCCCAAGCATCTTGCTAGTAAGATCATAGTCAGATTCTTAGACACAGGCAGATACTGTTGGGAAGGGCAGGCGCCATGCCCCCACTCCCCCAACTTTCAATGTAATTCATTTACCACCCTAAACTTTCAAGATTCTTTCATTTACCCTTATAACTTTTTAAGGCTTTTTCGTGATTTACTCCCCTTGAACTGTCAAGATTTTTTCATTTACCCCCTTATGCCTTCCAAGATAATTTCATATATATTATGGTTTTTCATGTGACATTTAGAATTTACTCATAATTTTTGCAAAGATGACCCACACCCCTCCCTTCCCCCAAAAACAAAAATCTTATACTAAGAAAAAATCATGTGTAATATTTTAAGAATAAAGAGGTACATATATTTTTAATTTTATTTTTATTCATAATTTAGAATTTAAGGTTTTTCATGTGACATTTAGAATTTTTTTAGAATTTATTAATAATTTTTTGTAAGGAAAGGATTAACCCCCACCCCCAAAATATCTTATACTAAGAAAAAGACGTGTAATTTTGCAAAACAAAGAGGTACATGTATTTTCAATTTTATTTTTATTTTTAAGCATTTGTTAGGATTTGCATTAGTTAAGCATTCTAATCTCGGGAGAGGACTTTAGAATGTAGTTGGGAATAATTTTGTATGTTTATATTTTGTGTTTAAAATGTAACCGAAACTAACTTCTAAAAGTTAGTACCGGTAGTCCCTCTTTGTTTCTTTAATTGCATTTTAGTCCTTGTTTGTAACCGCCTCTATTTCTTATAAATAGAGGCGGATAGGTTCTCGGGATTCATTCATTCAATCAGTCATTCTTTCTGATTTTCTTGCACAGTCAGTCTCTAGAGAGAATTAAGAGAGAGCTTTGCTCAGTCCTTGTATTTTCGGATGGGGAGGCTTATTGTTCATAGCCAAGTGTGTACGAGACGGAGTGTTGTATTCTTGATTGCTTTCTAGTGGATTCTGTCAAGTTTCGGCAGTCTGAATGTAGGGCATTTTAAGCTTGAACCAGGATAAGTTCTTGCCTCTTTTACTTTTAGTTATTGATTTGATTTCCTCTAATATTTGTTAATCTGTTTCTGTTCTTATTGATTGTGAATTGGCTATGAGAGAGTGAGGTTTCTTGTGTGTATAATCGGTCCTAGAATCATCAGCATTAAATTTTGATTGTGCCTATATAATTATATTTATATCTTAACGTTGTGACCCCCACAACTATGTTTTTCACACTCCGCCCTTGGTCAGAGCTATAATTATCAGTATTAAAGCAAAGATCATTTAAATTTGTGCATTGTCTAATTTAACACAGAGAGAAAGACAGAAAGAAAAAATATTTTACCACAAGGTTGTCGATAAATTGATATTAAAATACTGGTACAAAAATAATTGATATTAAAATACTAGTACAAAAAGAATTTAACTTATGTATTAAAGATAATCAATGTATATTTCATTATGTACAATGCAAAAAGCAAAGAATATCCTAACTAGCATATAGAAATAGAAATAAAATTATTCTTAACCTTTTGGTTGCACCTATATAATTATATTTATATCTTAACTTTTTGACCCCCACAACAATGTTTTTCACACTCCGCCCTTGGTCATAGCTATAACTATCAGTAATAAAGCAAAGCTTATTTGAATTTGTGCATTTTCTAATTTAACACACACAGAAAGAAAAAAAGACATAGAAATAAGATACTAGTACAAAAAGAATTTAACGTATAAAGATAATCAATGTATATTTCATTATGTACAGCGCAAAAGGCAAAGAATACCCTAAGTAGCATATAGAAATAGAAATAATATTATTCATCAATGACTACAAATTAGAAGACATACAGATTACAATCATTAGTTTTTGCAAACCTATCAATATTATTATATTCTTTAGTGATTCTTTGAATAATAAAATATGACATTTCCATATGGAAATGATATTTGTTAGAAGAATTTTGACCTCATGCTCAAATGCCACTTGAACAATGCTACATACTCAATTCAACTAATCACACAGATAATAGGTATACTCTACATGCAGAACACCCTAGTAAACAAAAAAGAAGAGAATTAATCGATCAACAATTAGAATGGAAAGTATCAAAACAATTACCCCCATTTGAGTATCAGTTAACCTAACAATATTGCATTCCCTCACTGCTTGCATCTCTTGAAATACAGCATTCTCGCGAATGATCTTCTGCATAATCAGCACCTCCATGCCCTCCATCACCATATCATGGTCTTATTCAATTCAAGAAGCTGATTGAGCAGGATTTGGAAGATGTCAACCAACAATGATAAAGTGAGAAATAGAGATAAAGTTTGACAAGACAAAGTGCTCCAAGAGGCCAGGACAGCCCATCAGTGTCCAAAAACAAAAAAGAAATAAAACGAAGGTAGGCGGGAATATTGCAACACCGCATGCATTTCGCAATGTGGGAATAGTCAACCTAGTGCCAACAGGCTGAATCTAAAGTTACAAATATGCGAAGTTATCAAAAGTTACAATGCTGTTGAAAAGGGAGCAGTTTCACACCAATATGTTAACCGTGAACAAGAAAGCTAACTCTCTGTATTCCACATTACACAAGGACGAGTGCAATTAACTTTCTGTAAAATTGAAGTTGTAGTTCAGTAAAACCCACTTAACATGAAGAAAGGTGGTAAATGATCATATTCTTCAATAAAAATTTGACAACTTTTATCATTTTGTTTAGGCATGAAACATTCATTTTGTTTTTATACAATTATCAGTTTCATATACGATTTTTGGAACCCTGGAAAGAAAATTATTATTAGAAAATTTCAGAAACTATCTTTAAAAAATTTGACATAATAAAATTCAGAAAAAAAAGATCAGATTTTGTATTGAAACTGTACAGATGAATGGTTTCTACGAACAACTAGTTTCAGCTTTGCTTTTTAAAATAACACTATTGGTTTTGTATTTTATCTTGCCACCTTAATTCTTTTTTGAATGAGGAAGTGATCTAGGTTTTATTTTGTCAAAATAAGTTCAAATTTTAAAAAAGAAAAACTTAATTTACTATGTCCACTCCTAAAAGTAGGGTATTTTAAGATTAGCGAAAATATTAATCAAAAACCAGCTTAGCACATGTGTTTTCCAAAATTGGCCTTGTTTTACAATCATAAAACAAATTTTGAAAACATAACCAGACTGCAGACTGACCTAGTCCACATAGAGTATATACTTCTACCTCAAGCTAATCACACATCTACAATGTCAAAGAGAAACAATTAATCCATCACCACCCCTTGCAAACCCAAAACCAATATTATAATTTTAACATAAACTCGATGGCTACGGACAATCAATTCAAGACAACAGAAAGCCAATACTACTAAAAGAGTTGTTTGACACAATCCTAAGCACCACAAGTAAACTAGGTTTCCAGAATCACATTCCATCACAAAATTGCATGTGTATCATTCAGATTACAAATGCTTAAAACAAATTTGCATACTCATCAATCATAGTCGCAAAAACCCAACCAGTATTGTTAAGGCGCGCCTAGGTGCAAGGCCCCTCAAGGCGCAGCCATCTCGCCTTGCCATGCCCAGGCGAGGCAAGATCCAACCAGGCGCACATCCATCAGGCGCAGCTGATTTTTCAGCATATTTTATTTTTTAAACACTTTTCTGTTAAAACTTAAAGAGAGAGAAAATAATAATTTGCTGTCTTTTAGTACATTTTTAGTACTATTTTGTTGTCTTTTAATTATATATGTCAAATACTAATATTGTTTTTTATTTGTGGTGTTTAAATGTCGATTCCTTTTTCTGATTTGTTGAAATATAGTGGGATTTAATTTGCTGAAATTTACAGGTATGTCATGAAGTATGTTTATGTTGTGATTTATTTAATATATGTTGAATTATTGAATTTTTTGATAACATAAATGTTGATATGTGATTAGGATCTATTTTATGACTTATTATTCAATTAAGAAGTATATTTTTCTTTCTTCTTAGTCAGCATGCGCCTTACACCTGTCAGGCGCACGCCTCGCCTTGCGCCTTGCGCCTCAAGCTCCAAGACCCTTTGCGCCTTAGTGCGCCTTGGGCCTTTAACAACACTAAACCCAACACAAGACCAAAATCAGGCACTAAGTCAAGATCCTTGCATTCATAAGCCTTAAGATCACCAGAAAAGCTACCAACCACAACCAAAGCCTTCAAATCAACAATGCACACAGGCCACAGCCAATATGAACATCAAACTAAGCCAATGGAAATCATAACCACCCTGGTTTAGTAGTCAAGAGCAGTCCAAATATTCGACAATACAAATACAGATCCAAAAAGGAAGAAAAGTGATACTAGCCATTTGGAATATTAACTTCAAAAAGGAAGCTCTCCAAGGGTTCAATTTTAACATAGGCGTGGGACACATCTCATACCCTACCCAGTAGACACAGATACACAAGTAGATCAGAAGAGTAAATGTAAAACTAGTTATATCGCATGCATGAGCAGCTTTTGAAGTTGAGATTGACAAGGACACTGCTGTGGCAGACCATATGAAGTTTCCTGACCATGGTCCTCATTGATTCAAATCCTGAAGAGAAATTGGTCCCGAACATGGTTCCTTATTTCTAGTTAGTCTATTTGTGGTTCATGGAGGGGAAAGATTGCCTCATTGAAGCTATCCATAAAATGAGAGGGGCTCTAAAGGTTGATGATGCTGCTTGTTTCCACATGAAGGGTAATGGTCAGCGAAGTTGCCAGTCAAGGTTGTAATTTCAGTTTGGTATGCAGGATTTGAAGGCTAAATTCAAAACTACTGCCTAATTGGCATTTATCCTGCCACGTCTCTTATCTTATTGATGCCTCCATTAGCTTTAGATGAGCTGAGCAAGTTGGAATAGAGTTTCACAGCAGGATAACCAGTCCGGTGTGCTATAATAGGAATCGGTTTGGTGCAAAATTTCCTCCCCCTGTGACAAAGAACATAATTCTTCCCTCTCTCTTCTTAACTACGATGGAAATTTCTTACCCTTGGAGTTCTTTCATAGTTTTCTCATGCTGCTTTGGTTAATGAAAATTATCTGGCCATCCCTTCTACCTTTGTTTAATGCCAAGTAAAATGAAATTGCACAAACCGACATAATTTTTAGTTTTTACGGCTAATGAAACCAAGAAAATGGTCTCTTTCACAATTATCCACTCATTTGCTTCTTGTTTTCTAACCCAATCAAAAAAGTAAAATTTGCTTCAATTACTTTATTTTCGATTCCTATATTTTCGTTTGCTTTATTTTACTTCAAAAGGCATAATTGCAAATATATGTTAGGAATTACAATAAATAACCAAAGCCATGAAATGCAGAATATTTCATTGAATTCCCACAGGTTTGGATCCATATTCCATATTCAGGCTTTATTTTCGTTGGTGCTGGAATGGAAAAAATTTAGAAATCACATATATGCCATGATTTCCTTATGAGGAAAATGGCTCTCAGGAACTCTTGGAAAGAATTTTTCTGAGTTCCTAGGTTTCCGGAAGCATATCCAGAAGCCAAATCACAGAAGAAAAGGAAAAGGCTGGGAATGGCAACCACATCAAATTAACCTAAAGCATGTTGGAATAAACGCTCAGCTCTCTCTATGACAAGCGCACTTAGGATCTTAGACTACCAAACCGAGAACCACTCAAGATACAAGTCTCACAACCTCACACGATAAGAACAGAAACCGGAAACTCACAATACAAAATTTAAGAACCGAAAACAGTAAGCAACCACACACACAAGACACCAGATTTTATCCTGGTTCAGTCTTCTAATGAAAGCCTACATCCATACTGCCTTGAGGCGCCATTTTCCACTATCTCGAAATGAAGAACCAGAGGATTACATGCATTAAAACTCTCCCACAGCCTTATACCCAGAATTGTATAGAGTTTCCCTACCCAAGATTACAAAGATATCCCCTCTTTACTCTCAAGTATAACCTTGCGCATACTCCTCTCTCTTTCTCGACACAAGACAGAACAATAGAATCCCTCTAAATGCCTCTCTCCCGACCTCTACTTATAAACCATAGAGGCGGTAACCTGAAAACAGACTAAGCCGGTAGTTACAACCAACTAACCGGACTAAACCACTAACTAACCCTTCCCTTCTAGAAGCAAACCTTCTAGAATAACACAAGTGATACTTAAATGCAACAAACTAATTTACAACAGAAAACCCTCACCAGATAATCTAAGAGCTAATCTAATACAAGTGATTACAACAAAGCAAAAGGAATAGCCTAGTTCAGAACCTAAGAAACAATGATTTCCCACGAGAAATCCATGCTCAATTTCGCGTATACCAGAAAGTCAGGAACTCTTAATTTAAAGATTTCAATCTCTCCTATAAACAAACGATGGCAAGAATTTGAAAAAGATGAGCGCAAATACATATATACGTACGTATACACACAAAGCAGAGGACAGACGGATGGGGAATCGGATTCGAACCTGCATAGTTGAGGGTGTAGGATAAGCCGTTGCAGCCGCGGGCCTACACGCCGAGCTTGAGGAACGGACGTTTCCGGTGCCGTATTCTCTCCGTCGCCGTGTCCGTCAAGGTCAGGGCATGCCGCCACCATTCTTGAAGATACAATCGAATCGAGCCGAGCCGAGCCGAGCCTCATTAAGTTCGGCTCGGCTCGGCTCGGCAAAGCTGACCTCAGGCTCGAGCTCGAGCTCGAGCTCGAACACGGCTCGGTGGGCTTGCCACCATGATCGAGCGGCAAGGCGGCGAAACGGGTCCGCGGCGAGAGCAGCTGACACTCCGGCGAGCCGCGGCGGTAGCGAGAGGCGAGGTGACGGGCTTCAGCAGCGGGTCTCTTCTTCTTTGAAGCCGGCAGCGAGAGGCTTCAGCGGCAAGAGGCGGCGGCGACGGGCTTCAGCGGTGAGAGGAGGCGGCGGCGGCGAGAGGATGTGGGTCTCTGTTCTTTGTTCTTCCCTCTTCAATATGCAGCCAATTGGAAACAGAAATGAATGAATTAGGGTTTCTAGAACAATAACTATTTATATGGTGTATTTTGTAATTTATAATATATAAAATATGAAAGATTTTATTATGCTCCATATTACAAATTTTTACATATCTTTTAAATAATTACTATATTTTAATTATACCATTATTTATATATATATTGATGTAATATTACACAATTATCTTATTTAAAATTAATAATAATTTTAATCATTATTATAAATTATTATTAATTTTTGGTATAATTATTATGAATCATCATTAATTTTAGAAAAAATTATTATAAATTTTGTAGTGTCTTTATAAATTTATTTATAAATAAAATATTTAAAATGTGCATTTAATATTGTATGTAATGATTAATTTTTTAAAATTTAATGTAATATTAATCAAGTAAAATATATAGTTATTCGAGTAAGTTTTTTTTATACTCAAGTAAAATATGATATTTTACTCGATTACAAGTTTTATTTAATTGATTAATAATTTAAGTACAAAAACTTACACTCTACCTGTTAATTTTTACTCACTAAGATAGTTTGTTACTTGATTAATAATATATTTTTAGATGACTAAATGTTCAAATACATAGACTTGACACTTAGTCAATGAATTATTTGGTTATTTAAATAATATTTTTTTATCATATATTTGAGTAAAATAAACATATAATCGATTAATTTTTTAAATGTTTAGATTTTACTTGATTTAAAAAAAAAATTAGTAGAGTAGAACACTTGTAATATCCCGATAATTCAGTAATAATTAATGATTATTAATTTAATTAGGAACAGCTGATAATGATAAATTGAAATTGGGAGTGGTTGGTAATTAATAATTCTTGTATTTATGGTGACTATGGATTATTTGTGAGTTTAAAGAAAATATTAAATTATTTAAAATTTGGGAAAGAGGTAATTAATTATTAAAAGTCTTGGGGGTATTTATGGAAATAAATAAAGATTAAAATAAAATGATGTGGGGTGCATGTGATAATTTTCGAAAATGGGGAGGGTTAGATGTAAATTCTAGAAGTGGCTTGGAGTTCCTTTAAATTTATTAGGGTGTGTAAAAAAGTTGAGGAAGTTGGCTAGCCTGGTGGCTCGCGCGCGAGGTGGGCATGCGGGTGGTTGCAAGTTTGAGCCAGGGCATGCACGCACGCTGAAGGGAATTTTTGTTGAATTTTTAGCCAAAACCCTTGCCCAAAACAGTATTGTTTTGGGCAAGGTGATGGGCAGCCAGCAGCTGCCACGCAACACGCGCTGAGTCACCCACTTTTCTCTCATTTTTAAGCCTCAATTTGAGATGAAATCGGGTATTTTGAGCAGCAGTTTTTGGGAAAAAAATTTGGAGAAGCAGAAGCTCAAGCCGACGCTGGAAGTGAGGGAAATTTGGGGAGAAATTCTAGATTAAACTCGGTTTAATCTAAGTTTAATTAACCAGATAAGTAGAAAATTATGTATTAATCATTATGTACAATTGGAATTTTATTTTAGATCCAATTTTATTAATTTTGAGAGTTTATGTTAATTTGCAGCGTGTATTAATTTGGTGGCGTTCAAACGTCAAAACGCTGTAATCTGCTAAAATGAGACAAGCTCTCTTTTACCTTTGCAATCTCCTTCTATTTTATGAACCTCACGCATTTCCTTAATTCGTTTCGATTTCGCGTATTAATTATACGAATCGAGAATTTTATTAGTATGAATTAATTTAAATTAAATATGAGACTCGTTGGGGTTTTATTTGTTGTGTGCTTACGGGGTATTGTGTACTGCCCACATTCATTTCGAAATAATGTTGAACCCAATTTGGGGATTAGGCTCTTAGAAGTACGGGTTTATTTTTGGATTTTCTCGGGTATGGTTGGCTAGGACTATTGAGTAGTGGGGTAGGGGTCGGTTGTTTGGTGACGTTAGAGTAGACTATTGTACGGCCCTGAAGTGTACCGTTGGACAGACACTCCTAGTCACTGACCGTTGACCGGTGCCGGACACTGCTGACTAGCTCTACCATTATGTGATTTACTGCATGATTCGATATGTTGTATTATCGTTCATGGTTTGATATGCACATGGGCATGAGATGCATGTTGGGATATTCATTTATTGAGTATGTTTGGACACGGACATTCTAATATAGTTAGATTACATCCGGCATGGGCATATGCATCACGTGTGATTTATTATGTGGGCGGAGCATGGTTTGATGCCTGAATGTATAGGCGCTAGTGTATCACATTGATGCTTACTACGCCATTGCATTTTTATGTGCATTGCGTGGTTACCGATAATTCACTGGTCTTGGACGGGAGGACTGTTCCGAGGGAGCCTACGACTCGATTATTCTACAGCTCGGTTGTCGGGAGGACTGACGCGAGCATTCGGATGACGGGAGCACCGACCCGGGACAGCGCATACAGGTTGGTTAGAGGTATATGTTGTCTTTCAGGGCAGTAGTAGGTTGGTATGAGACTTGGGTGTCGTGTGTCTTGTGTGGGCCCCAATGACTGATACGTGCTTTTATTTACGCTTTTATATTATATTGGTTGTCTCATGGCTTGTGTGTGCTTGGGGGTTAGTGTTCTAGGGAAGTTTACTGGATAAGTTCAGCCTTCAGCCTTCATTTCTTTATGCTTGCTGAATCTCTCGACTCACTTTACTTTCTATCATTTTAGGTAACGGCAGTGTGGGTCAAGGGCAAGGGAGTCGGCTTTTAGCGGTAGAGTCGGTATGGTGTACGGGCAGTTTCGTCAGTCCCTATTGTTCCCCTATCAGCCCTAGTTAATTATGATGTTTAAGTAGGATTTACTCTATTGTTTTTGACTGTGCCAAGTCATTTCTCGTGTCTCATGTATGTCGATATAGGAGTCTGTATTCATTTATTTATCATGTGACCGCCGTGCTAGTGGAGTATCCGTAATGCATGCATGTGCATAGCTTAGCTTCCGCTATTTTAATTCTTGTGTATGCATGACAGGGTAGTTTTTGTCTTGTCTTTCATTCTTTCTCCTTCCGTAGACGCTTTCGTTCGGGTAGTCCGGGTGATTGGGATATCCGGGCGAGGGTGCTTACAACACTTGTTAATTATTACTCAACTAAATATTTTCTTACTCGATTAAAATAATAATTACTCTATTAAACTTTGATAATTTTATTTTAAATAATATTTTTATAAAATTATGAATAAATTTATTAATGTATTTATAAACAAATATATTAACTAGCCAACAATCAAACCTGTTCGCGAGCTTCTAAACAACCCAACTCGTGAGTCTATAATAAAGCCTGCTTGGGAACCTCTAATCAAGCATGTTTGGGAGCTTATAATCGAGTCAACTCGCGATCTATCGAGTCGAGTTTTACTGAGTTCACATTCAACTCGTTTACGAATCAAATTTTAAAGTTAAACTCAATCTAGTTTCACTTATCTTAACAAACGAATTAAAACAAGTTTTTAATGAGCCGAGCACCAAACCGCTCGCGAGTGAGTCAACTTATTTGCAACCCTATTTAAAGAGGAAGCTGTCGTCTCTCCTCTCTCTCTCTCTCTTGTTATATAATTTCTTTTCTCTTTACCTTGGCCTCGCATCAAGCATTTAATTCTTTTTCTATTTATGCAGAAGAAAATAAATAAAAATAAAAATAAAAAATTCTCAATATTTAAAAATCAGAAATATTATTCTACACTCATTTTACTGTGACATTTCTATCTATATCAATAATATTAATTACATATATAATGAAATATATTAATGCAAAAGTATTACATCAAATGTCACAGTATTCAATTAAAATTTCTTTTAATAAAATATCTGTTTACTTACTTTACCAAAAAGAATAAGAATCTATTCTAATCCAACACCATGCCATGTTTTTGTGTTATATGAAACCTTATGAATAAAGTATTTTTTTAAAATATCTTTTACGTACGTATTTTTCACTTAAAAAAGTAAAAATTAATTACGTAAATAAAATTTGACCGAACGACTTTTAAATAAATTAATTTCTTAAACAATTTTATCACTTCGCCCATACTTAATTTATTTAAAATTAAAATGTAAATTGCAACTATCAATAGAAGATACTTTAAATATTTAAATATCTTCTGTTTTACTGATAATTACAACCTTTATAATTAACTTAATCCTTTATCATTAGAAACATAACCAAATTAATTGTTATAAGATATTCTTAATATAATAATCTTGTTAATGTAGAGAAAAGTAGAAAATATTATAATATATACATAATCAAGTCTTTATTATTCTAGCTATACATTGTAACTCAATGCAATTATCTAATTTGTTTGTGAAAAATACAAACAAATTGAGGATCAAACTGCACCTAATTCTGTTACAATTTCATAGAAAAAAACAAGTAGCTGTTTCTGTTTTTTCAAAGGAATAAAAAACAGAAACAGATGAAAAAAAAACTGATGACACATGAGGAAAGAAAACTAAATTTTAGTCCACACACACATAGATAGAGGGGAGTGAGAAATATGGAAAATAAGTGCAATTAATATCCAAACAGCAATTCTTTCAACAATTCAGCATATTTTAAAGAGATATATACACATATATATATGGCCTAATCGACTGGCTTATCCTGAATTTAACGTCATATTATAATTTAATTTATTTCATACTTTTGCTTTAATTTGATTCACGAACCTTAACTTTGCTTTCAATTTTATCCTCAATTAACTAGGCGCGTGGCCCAGCTGAGATGGCGTGCTGATATGTTTAATAATTGACATACCAGCAAAATAATGTTATTTTTCTTTGCTCTTGCCACAAATCATAAGGCAAAATAACGTTGTTTTGGTGAAATTAATAATCAAATACACAAACTTAATAATCAAATATATAAATCAATAATTAAATACACAAAATAAATAGATACACATACACAAAATCAATAATCAAATTGTTGTTTTGTCTTTGTTAATGTTTTGATGATGAAAAACTTTATATTATTGACATTTAAAAATAAATTAAAGTTTATCTTTGAAAATGAAAAATATTCATTTTGAAATGAATTTTGAGTATTTGGTTGAAATCAAATGTGTTAAGAAGTGTCAAAATATTTTCTCATCAAGAAAACTTATTTTGTAGTCAAAGCCATGTTTTAAAATCCAAGTCCAAGGAGTTAATCGTTTCTTGAAAAAGAGTCAACCATTTTTAAAAAATAGTTGACCATTTTTGAAAAACAATCAACCATTTTTTCAAACATGTCAATCGTTTTTATGCATAGTCTTGGCCAAGCTCGGTCGACCGCTACTACATTGTTTTCGGCCGACTGTTTCTCTCTTGTCGACCGTTCCTTTCAAATCTTTTTTTATTGAAAATTCTTTAAGTAAATATTCATTCTTTGATTTTAAAATTTTCAACTCATTTCATAACAATCAAATTGTTTTTGAAGAGTTTTTTTTTTTTTTACATAGTTTTTCAAAATTGACATATAATTCATTAAAGGCATTTAATAACTCTTTTCATGAAAAATCATTATCAATATCATTATTATCATCAATAACATAAGTAGAAGTAGAGATTACCTCTTTTACTTCCTTAACCATGGAAGAATGAGTTTGGATTTGAGCTTTCATCTCTTGAGGCATGGGAGCTTCCCTATGAACATCATAAACAAACTCACAACATTTGTTAGAGAGATACATTGAATCAAAAGTGTTCAATATATTTTTTGCATTAGAGCATCTAGAAACTTCAGCATAACCATTCTCATTTAAAGAGTGGTGCAAAATATGCATAGCTTAATATTTAAAAAAAAAATTCTCTCTGTCATGATTATCACACTGAAACTTTATTTTTAAAACAAATCAATTTTCCACAATATTCCATAAACAAAAATCAGTGGATGTCATGAAAACATAAATTTTTTTTTCTCTAAAAATCATAAATGAACCGTCAAAATAAGATGACATATTAATAGGATATCCTTCCTTAAACATGGAAATCTTCATGAATGCCATGGATCTCCCCTTATAATACACAAATCAATAACCGAATACACAAACCCAAAATCACAAAAGCTAGGATTCCATCAATGTGGTTAAGAAAAGTTGGGATTCCCTTCTCGAACGTGGGTCTCGCCATGGCTATCTCCTCGGTCGTGGGTCTTGCCATGGCCACTGACACTCAGCCTTCTACTCGTCATGGTCGTCATGGGTCATCAGTCGTCGTGTGTCTCTTTCTCTCTTCCTTTCTTGAACAGTTGCCTTTTGTGGCCGCCATTAAAGATGAAAAGCTGGTGGTCAAAGCTGCTAGTGATGGAGGATGAAAGAGAGAGGTTGTTGGAGACGTTGAAAGGTAGAAATTAAGAAGAATCGATGGTGGCGACAGCAGCAACAATACAAGGTGGAAGCCAAAAAACCCTAAGTGATGAAGAGAGGGAAGAAGATGAGTTTTGATCACTTAGGTGTTGGGTCGACTCATTGAGTCGGATCTAGATCGGGTTAACTTGATCTAGGATATTTCACCAAAACGACGTCGTTTTGTCTTATGGTTTATAGCAAGAGCCGGGTAAAATGACGCTGTTTTGCTAATGTGTCCATTATTGAAGATATCAGCACGCCACCTTAATTGCCACGTGTGTTGGGGCACACGCTTGGCCAATTGAAGATAAAATTGAAAGCAAAGTTAAGGCTCGTGGCCTAAATTGAATCAAATGTCAAAACTGGATAAAATTATAATAATTATAATATGAGCTTAAGTTCAAGATAAATCAGTAGATTCGGCTTATATGTATAGGCATCAAGAACGTTATCCTTAAACTATTGTTAGTGTATTAGCCCTTCATGATCATATATATATTTTTTGAGAATATGTTTTATTACATAATATATTTATTTCATGTCAAATATTACCTATAAAAGATTATTTTAAAGGAAAGATTACTTTTCTTGTTATTCATATAATGTTTTTAATTTTAATTTCCAGATAGAAAATAAGTTATTAACATTTCAGTGCCAAATACTTTTGTTTAAAAGTTATTTTCCTTATCTTTTTGTTATCCAAAAATATGAATCTTAAAAGAGAATACAAATTATGGAGAACAATATTTGAGAGATAAGTTAAGTTTTCCAATTAAAGCGTGCACCCAGATAAAAGAAGATAACACACAAATATCTTTTGACTTATCATAAATGACAGAAAATAACTTTTAGTAAGCTTTTCAGATTTATAACAAACTTGAGAGATGAGTTAAGTTGTTGGAAACAAATTATGCAACCAGATAAGAGAAGATAAATGCTCCAATATCATTTATCCTAAAGCAGATCACAAATAGCTTCTCATAGGTTTCATATTCATAACAAACTTGAGAGGTAGTCAAGTTGTTGCAAACAAATCATGTAGCCAAATAAGATAAGATAGTGCACTAATATCAACACTTGCAAATTAAAGATAATATCTTTGGCCAAGAATATATCACAAATAACAGCTTCTTACATGCATGGCTTTTAGATTTATAATGTCATGAGAGTTGGGAATCTTTGCCTTTGTATATAGTAGGAAGGAAATTAATCTTATATGTAAAAAGATTAGTTTCCAAATATACACAAAGACAAAGTTTCCTAATTCTTTAACACACAACAAACTTGAAAGACAAGGAAAAAGGCATACAAGACTTGTTTCAAACGCACAAAGTATCTTGTTGATAGGATCATAATTAGATTCTTAATAATGCCCATCTCCGATGAATAAACTAAGGTAGCCTTTCTGCTAAGTTTCAAGATCAATACTAATGGCATATTGATCCTAACATAAATCAGAGCTATAATTATCAGTAGCAAACTAGACATTATTTCAATCTGTGCATTGCCTAACACACAAAAATAGAAAAAATATCTTTCACCATGAAGTAGTTTTTTTTTTATTTAAAGATATTAGTACATAAAGAATTTTATCTATATATTAAATAGAATCATTACATATTCCACTATCTAAAAAGTAAAAAACAAAGAATACCCTAACTAGGATGTATAAATAAAAAATGATATTATTATTCAATGACAATACATTCAAAAAGAAAATAAGACACCCATTATAATTTTTAGTAATTGCAAAAATATCAATATTACAATATTATTTAAAGATTATTTTTATTAAAATATGATTTTCCATATCAAAAGGAATTTTTTTAGAAGAATTTTGACCTCATGCTCACATGCCACTCAATCAATGCTATGCAACAAATCATATAGATAATAAATATAATATACATGGAGAAAACCCAAGTAAACCAAAATGGAGAGAATTAATCAATTAAAAGTTACAAAAAAAAAGTACCACAGTTGTAGCCATACATTTGTACCAGTTGATGATGATTCTTGAATATGGAAATCGTGGATCGATCGAGGTAATTCTCTCTAAAACCAAAGTTGATAAGGAAAAAAGGAAATTCAATAAGTGATTAGGCTAAGAAAGAGACGAGCAAAAGGAAGAAACAATGATGCAAAGAGAAGCAAGCAGTGAAATATCAACAAAAACATGTGTTTTATCTTATGTGAGCTTACCTATTTATAGAGAACCAAACTTAAGAGGCAAGTTAAGTTTTCCAATCAAAACATGCACCAAGATAAGAAAAGATAATGTAGCTATATCTTTTGCCCCAGAACAAATCACATATAATAGATTCTAGTACCAATAAGATAAGATAATACACCAATATCTTTATGTTGGATATGAGCCCTCAAGACCAATTCTAGTGACACAAAGGGACTCGATCTTGTAATTTTTTTAAATATTATTTAAATGACAAGTTTATATTTTTATTTAAATTACAATATGATTTAAATTAAACTATATCCATTAGTATTATAAGGAGTTGATACAATTCTTAAAATTTAAGAATATGAGTAATGGATAATCCACGTTCGTTATGCTATAAACAAGTTCCTAACCATAGAGTTACTAACCTGAATAGTAGCAACTCATAAAAGCTAGCACATTGTCTTCCTCTTTGTTTAGTATGAGATACTGAAAGTTAAGATTGGTGACTCTCGTGTCATTCTGTATGAGATATGGAAGAAATATGAGCGGGTGCTCATTATATGAACAAATTCACTAAACATGACTGTTAACATTGAATCACATAAATTCCATTTTACGGGTCAATAATTCAATGTTAGCTACGAATGTGCAACTAGTCCTTCGACCTGAGATGACATGGATATTTGTGCATTGGTGAATTAGGATATTAGTGATACTATATAGTTGTTTTAATCATAAATGATCATATGTATCTATATGCCTAATTTAGTGGTGCATGAGGTATGTGTGCATCAGACATGGAATCTATCACCTCGAGATTTATGAGGAATATATTCTATGTGATCCGATAATCACTTGATGATAAATGCTTGGTTGAGGTAATATGACAATAGAATGTGTGTTTCATATGTTGTGTCAAATTAATCAAGATTGATTTCAAATTTGATCATATGATTAGATTAAGAGATTTGACTTGTTGTCCATAATCTCGTATCTTATCAGGATATATGATGATAAAAGGACGATATTGCAAGGTATCTTAGTGAAAGATTCACTATACCTACTTCACATTAAATTGGGTAATTATGGCATATTGCTAGATGTCACTCATGATTTACGAAATTTAATTTTTGATTATTTTCATTATCAATTTAATTGTAAACTTATAAAGTTTCACTCAATAAGAAATCACTTTTAAAGAGAAGAAGGATTTTGGTGCATTTATTTATTAAATAAAGAAGAATAATTAAATAATTATATTATCAATAAAGTTATTTAATTATTAATAATTAAATTGAGCTTAATGCTAGCACATTAAGCCCGACCCAAGGGCACCTAGGGTTTCATATGGTCTTTTATAAATAGGACTATTGCCCAGAAAAATACCCAAAAGGGGGGGGTGAATTGGATTTTTCAAAAATTAATAATTTTAACTCTTTTGAAAACTCTTAAATTTGTGATCTTAATATGTGGTGATTGCAGTAGATTGATAACAATAAAATCACACAACCACATAGAACAAGAGAAATTTATAGAGGTTTGGCTCTAAAGAGCCTAATTCTCTCTCTTAAAACTTAGCTTGAGATTCTCAAGACTTATCTTGAGGTTCCACTAGATAAAATCAATACTAACTTTTAATTGGAGCTAGAACCAACACACAATCCATTGCCTAAACAAAAACCACTAGCACACTACTAACAAATACAATCCCTTCACACAACAAGTGAGTAAAAATAACAAACTTAAAACTAGAGACAATTACAAACAAGTCACCAACAGTTGAGCATTCCACTAGCTAGCACATTTTCAGTTCTTTGAACCTTCTCACTCTTATTTGAATGCTCTATCAAGTTTGTTCTACTTTGAACCTCCATACTTACCCTATATATATACATCTTCCAAACACACTAGCTATTAAAGAAAAGTTTAATATGAAATTTAAAATTCAAAAAATGTTTAGGTTGTCTCAAACAATAAGAAAACATGTCTCACTTTTAATTTAAAATAAATTTACTTTTTGCATGAGAAATCAAGATTTGAAAATTCAAATATAAGTTTTTAAGACATAAATGATTAAAACAAGAAAACATGTCTAAAAGCAATTCTCCTTTAATTCAAAATAAATTTACTTTTTGCATGAGTAAGAGAAAACATATCTAAAAATAATTTTCCTTTAATTCAAGATATGAAAATTCAAATATAAGCTTTTGAGACATAAATGATTAAAACAAGAAAACATGTATAAAAATAATTCTTCTTTAATTCAAAATAAATTTGGTTTTTGCATGAGTAAGAGAAAATATGTCTAAAACCAATTTTCTTTAATTCAAAATAAATTTACTTTTTGTATGAAAAAGAGAAAACATGTCTAAAATTAATTCTCTTTTAATTCAAAATAAATATAATTTTTGTATAAGTAAGAAATGCATTTATCAATAAATGAAAATTCTAACATAAACTTTTGAGATATAAATGATCAAAACAAGGAAATATGTCTAAAGACAATCCACCTTTAATTCAAAATAAATTTACTCTTTGTACCTACTTTTAATTCAAAATAAATTTACTTTTTGTATAAGAAAGAAATACTTTTATATCATAAAATATTTTTATTATCATCAAAATCGTATTTACTTACCCTTGAGCTTAACAAGGACCATAAACCCTAAATCAATATGTGAATTCATATTAAGTTAGAAATTTTCAAAAAATTTATGCTTTTTCTCTTGAGACGTTCTTAGATTAAAAGTGGTTTCAGGTGGACCGACTCAGCATCTTACACTTGGAAGCTTTAATGATGAGTGACCCAAGATAGAAATCAAATTTCGTCAACATGTATTCTTCCATTTGTTCTTCGTTTGTAAATTGTAAATTCTGAAAAACGTGACACCTAAAAAATTAATTTTTATTCCGCTGCGTATGTTCATATCTAAGTTTTCTAACATTTTTAACTAGAACATATCAAAGATAATAGCTTGTAATGAGGTTTTTTGAGTTATAACAACCTTGAGAGATAAGTTAAGTTGTTGCAAACAAATTATGTAGCCAAGTAAGAGAAGATAACACGTTGATATTAGGGCTTGCAAATTAAAGATAATACCTTTTGCCCTATAACAGATTACAAATAATAGCCTTTTTGGTAAAATATCTTTGTGTAATGGGTTTTGACTAAGTTTTCAATAATATTAATTTATTTTATTGAGTCTTTGAGTTTGTTATGTTGTCTTGGTCTATAGGAAGTTGTTTAGTGGGTCTTTTTATTATCTCCTAGTTTTTTGATTATAGTGGCAACAATTAGTAGGCAAGTGAGTTCATAGTCCTATTTTTATGTGATTGTTGTTATTGTCAGGGCCCGCTTCCGGATATACCTGCTAGCATAGGACATCCGAAAGAGAGTCCTTTCAAAATGGATTATAGAAGCAAACATAACCAAAACTTCATATAATAAACAATCTTATTTCTAATATGAGCGATAACCATTCTTACAACATTTCTTAAGGCTTTTAAAAGCCATACATTTCTCAAAATAAATAAGGCGCCATTAATCATACAAAATAAATAACCTTCGACACCGGCCCTCCACACAAATCCCAAAATCTTTAGGTCGGGGAAAATCTCTGTACATATCTACAATTAACTTCACGACCCACTAAACTCCATTTCTGCTATAGATTTTCCCTTACCTGAAATGACAACAAGCAAACAAATGAGCCACAAGGCTTAGCAAGCATAAATACAACAAAGGAGATAAGATATATGGATCCCTGAAGGCATGCACAAGATAAGAGTCAATGGAAGACTTCTACCCGACATTTAGCACAAAGCTTTGGATCATGCCTTCATCATTATCAATACCTCAATAATTGGTATCTCCTTACTTAGCAACAAGGCACACATGCAACTCATAGAGTGATATTTGCACAATTTAAGTGCTGGCATATAACCCATTTCTTTCCATATGTGACTCATAGCACAAAAAACCACCAACTCATACTCATGCAATATTATATAATGATAGAAAAATACATGCGCCACATTGGCCCTCTAGGCCTCCACATTCATGACAAGAATGCATACATATATATATCAAATCCATCAACCACCACAGTGGCAAGAGCATCACCTGCTGGGTTTATGGCCACCTCACCCACGTCAGGCGGTCATTGGGATATCCCGTCTCACACTTGCGAAACTTAGCCGTCGCGCCAAAATAATAGTAAGAGGTGCTAAGATAATGATATCAATGCATCACCAACCAAAAGCATAACGTAACAACTTCCCAAAACATGACCGTTATGGGTAATATAGGTTTAGGAAAGCTTTAAACCACTCAAAACATAACCAAAATATATCATATTATATATCAAATTAAAGCCCTCGAAGTCTAGTTTATGACGCTTCAAACAAATCATAATTCCAATTTCTATATCAAAATTATGGCCGAAAAAGCGAAGCATGCGCAGTGTAGTCAAAACCGCGGCCAAGTCGACTTGATGGCAAATCCGAGTCGACTTGACCTCTTGGACGAGTCGACTTGGCCGAAAACGGCCAAAAAGACCCCAAAAACACCAGCTTCGGCCGAGTCGACTTAACCCCCAACCAAGTCGACTTGGTGCTACTCGAAATGCACCAAAAGTATACAAAAACATCTACAAACACCTATAGAAAACCTCCTAATTAACCCCCAAGTTGCCATTCCATGAAAGAAAAATGGGGAAGAACAAGTCCCATGGAGACCCAACAACAAGACCTAAAGACCTCATGAAGAAAATCCACACTTTTTGTTTTAAGAAGGTGGGAACAAACCACACATCACAAGCTTTACAACACCATTGGAGACATAAAAATATTAACTTGGCTAAACACAAGGAAAATAATCTTGCATTAAAAGATAGGAGACATGGAAGTGGATGCTTCCTTTAAATGGAGAAACCAAGAGAATGAATAAACTTGCTCTTAGGTTGAAGACCCATCACTTGAGCTTGCTTCCCAATCAACCATGGAAGAAGAAGGAATGAAGAAGTTGAAGAAAAGAAGCAAGAGGGCTGCTAAGAGAGAAGAAATGAAGGAGAAAGAAGAATGAAATTAAAGTTTGGAGAAGAAGAGAACAAGAGGGTATGGCCACCCTCTCGTCCATCACCAACCCCCCACCAACCATGCTTTACTTTTCAATTTTGCCCACATATATATCACACACACAACACTTTAACAAACCCTTTTTGGACTTTTACTTTAATTTTCTTTTCCTTTCCAATTTCTTTATTCACTTCATTATGCAATTTACCACATTGCCCTTGTCTTTTTCTCTCACCACATACAAAAGTTATGCCCTCTTTAGACATTTGCTTCGTATTTCATTTCCTTTCTCTCTTACTTTAATCAAACATTTTACACATAAAATTATATATAATAAAATTCATTATCAATACCCACTCTTAAACATGATCCAAGCCCATCTAAATAAAATAGCCCAATTCATTCTTGGCCCAATGGATTAACATAGAAAATATTTAACTTACATTAGGCCCAAAGGCCTCAACTTATTTTTCATAAAATTTCAAATCCACTTTTATTGGGCCTCTCCATTCTTGGCCCACAGCCATTAATTTAAATTTCTCAAGCTTCCACTTTTATTGGGCCTTTTAACCCTTGACCCAAAACCCATTGCACAATACACATAACCCATATCTTAAATATTCACCCACACACTATTTCACTTATTTTCATTTTCTCAAAAATAATACTCTCAATAATTGCCTCTTTATCAACACCCAAAATATTTATACATTTTTCCCCCACATCTCTTTAATTCATATTTACCCAAATTTAACATTTCACTAATGGCCTCATGGATCACAATGCTTCAAATGCTCAGTTCGACAACTAATATTCCCATAAAATAATCCCATCATTAAATTCGCATAGCGTCTGAAATAAAATATCAATAATGCCTAGACCCATTAACGGGTCGTTACAGTTATAGCTTTAGTTAAGCTAGCTCCTTGTATTTTCTATATATAGGCTATCTCAGTATGAATAAATCAATTAAAAATTGCTTCTCTGTTTTGTTTCATTTTTGCTCAGTTTTTTTTATTAGTGGTATCAGAGCCCCATTAGGCTTGAGGTAAAGAAAATAGCAGCCGCTTACATATAGCAACAAGGATAAATGGTGTCAGAGAACAACAATTATATGTAATCTGCGATTCCTAGATTTTATGGTCATTATGACCATTGGAGCATGTTGATGGAGAATTTTTTGAAGTCTAAGGAGTATTGGGCGCTTGTGGAAACTGGTTATGCTAAACTAGTAACATAACCTCTGATAGAAGCACAACAAAAAAGACCTCATGAGCAAAACCTAAAAGATTTGAAGGTGAAAAACTATTTATTCTAGGCAATTGATCGTACCATTTTGGAGACCATTCTTCAGAAGAACACTTCCAAAGAGATTTGGGATTCAATGAAGAAGAAATACAAAGGCTCGGTGAAGGTTAATCGCTCTCAACTTCAAGCACTCCGCAAAGATTTTGAAACCCTTCAAATGAAGTAGAGAGAGTCCGTGAATGACTATTTCTTAAGATCGATGACTATTGCAAACAAGATGAGGTTGTATGATAATAAAATGACTGACATCACCATAGTTGAGAAGATTTTGTGCTTAATGACACCAAAGTTTAACTATGTCATTTGTTCCATCGAAGAATTAAATGACATAAATGAACTTTCAATTGATGAGTTGTAGAGTTCCATGTTAGTTCATGAGCAAAAGTTGAACCAAAGCAAAAACACTACTATTGAAGAACGAGCATTAAAAGTTTCAACCTTAGCTGAATCCTCGAGTAAAAGAGGAAGAGGCCGAGGTAAAGATAGAGGAAGAGGAAGAGGAGGTCAAGAAAATAGAGATGGAAATAGGCAGTTGCTTAATTTCAAATATGAAGATCACTCTCAAGATCAAGGAAGAGGTTGTGATTAGTACTTTGACAAATCCAAGATTGAGTGCTACAGATGTCATGGTTTTGGCCATTTTCGTTCGAAATGCTATGCAAAGCTTCATAAAGAAAAAGAAAAGGTGGTGAAGGCTAACTATGTAGAAAAAATGAGGAACAAGAAACACTCTTGATGGCATTCCATGTCAAGGAAAATGAGCATGAACCAGATATATGGTACTTGGACATAGGGTGCAGCAATTACATGTGTGGTAATAAGTCCTTCTTTTTCTTTTTAAATGAAGATTTTCACACTACTGTGAGCTTTGGTGATCATTCTGCAGTAAATGTTATGGGAAAGGAAGATGTTTAAATTAGGACTAAAGAACACAATATTGAAACCATCTCAAATGTCTTTTATATTCCTAACCTTAAAAGCAATTTGTTGAGTGTGGGACAACTGCAAGAGAAGGGATGTGGCTACAATCAAAGAAGAAGCCTTTGATATCTATGATCCTAAAAGAGGTTTAATTGCTCATGTGAAGATGACATCAAACAAATTGTTTCCTTTGTGAATCAAGAATGTCCACACTTGCCTTATGGTAAAGACGAATGATCCAACATGGCTTTGGCATTACTACTATGGCCATCTAAACTTTAATGGATTGAAAACTCTCTCACAGAAAAATATGGAGATAGGTCTACTTCATATTATTCCTCTCTCCAAAGTATGTGAAGAATGTGTGATTGGCAAACAACATCGTGAACAATTTCCCAAAGGAAAGGCATGGAGAGCCCATAGACCATTAGAGTTGATCCATTCCGATATATGTGGTCCCATTAACCTAGTATCCAATGGCAAAAAAAAAATATTTTATTTCATTTATTGATGACTATTGTTAGAAAACTTAGGTTTATTTCTTATAGGAGAAATCTGAAACTTTTACAGCATTCAAAAGTTTCAAAACTTTGGTAGAGAATGAAGCTGGGAGATGTATCCAAACTCTTCATACTGATTGTGGGGGAGAATATATGTCACTTGAATTTGCAAAATTTTGTAATGAGCATGGTATAAAAAGGTAGTTGATAGCAGCCTACACACCCCTAGGAAAATGTTGTATCAAAAGGGAAAAACCCCAACTATTCTGAGCATGGTAAGAAGTATGTTGACAAAAGGAGGAATTCCCAAAAGTTTTTTGCCTGAAACAGTGAATTAGAGCATCCATATTCTTATTCGGAGTCCCACACATGTTGTTAAAAACATGACACTACAAGAAGTTTGGAGTGGATAAAAGCCAGCCATTGATCTGTAAGGGCTCACTCTCGAATATTCCCGCTAGCATAGGATATTCGAAAGGAGGTCATCACAGAGATGATATAGAACAAACCATAATAAAACAAACAACTCAATTTATTACTAGTAGCGACAATTACACTTCTAATATCTCATGAGTTTGGGGTTTGAAAGCAATACAAAATAATTAAGAGGCTCTATTGTTAACTAAGAAAATAAAAAAAATCATTTCATCTCAAACCTCACCAAAATGTTAAACAGGATCTTCAAGTTAGGACGCGTTTTCGTACACCACTATCCCTGGGCCTAAGTCCCACTGGACTCGCCCCCAATAACAGCTTTCCCTTTACCTGGAATGGAAAAGAAGATCAAGTGAGCCACAAGACTCAGCAAGTTTGAGAAACAAAGAACAATATATAGGATCCAAGAACATGGTGACACCAAAAAGAGTAATCATGAACGCAATCGTTATATACATATTCATAATTTATGACTTGATCGATTTCCAAGTTAAATGCATCATGCCACCATATATATATATATATATATCACCATGCAAATGAGCATATATATTTAATGTCGGTATCATATATCGTAGGCTTGCAAGCCATCATTCAACACAGGCCATAGTGCATTATGCAAACAAAATCTCACAATTAAATATGGATCCAACTTGCCGGGTTATGGCCATCTCGTTCCACGCCAGGTGCTCTAGGGTACCCTTTCCCTCCGTGCAAAATAATAGATGCGCAATTTATATATATATACACATCATGTACTGGTATGCATCATGTACACTATAATATACCATGTAATCATGCATCATGAATTTACTGATAATTATCCATATCAATTCCATGATCTCATATCGATTTCCATAGCCACAGAGAGTTTAAGTGATTTAATATGGATTTGTTATAGCACATTCCATGGCTTTAAATTAAGGAAATAACATCCGTTCGCCTTATGCCAGAATTAAGAGTTGAATAGGGTTCGAGGGAATAATTGGCATTCATAAGAATAAAATTTTATTTAGTATTTATTTGGGTTATTCAAAAGGGTTTAATCATTTTGTATTTAAATATATGTGTATATACGGTGCCGTTAAATTTGGCACGGGTATTTGGATATCATCTAAAAATTTCCAATGGTATTCCAATATAACATGAGGTATTCGGATCAATCAGCTGACATGTGAATGTACAATTCGAATAAATCAGATGGCATTTGTATAGGTAATTCGAATCAACCAGATGGCATTCGGATAGCATAAGTAAAAGGTGAGTGATTCGAATAAAGGTAAGGGTGATTCGAATGGGATGTTTGTATGCACTTGGGGGTGATTCGAATGGGATGTTTCACTGTATGAGAGTGATTCGAATGGATCATGGCTGATTTGAATGGGTTTGGGAGCAAATAAGGGAGTGATTCGGATCATTTTATGGGCAAGCTTGAATTTCTAGTGTGTATATATATATATCCCATTGAAGCACAATTTTGACTATGATTTAGCCCAAATATCACAAAACTCAAAACATGAAAATTGTAGATCTTTCTCTTTTCGTTCTATAGGATCTTGAATCACCTTAATCGGAGCTAAGACGAGAGAGTTATGCCTAAAATTATAAAGAGTGACAATTCTATCCAGAATATGCATTTTTCATTTGGGTTGTACATATATGTGATTCGAATCAGGCATATGGGATTCAAATGACTTGAGTTTGTAAGAAAATATATACGTGATTTGAATCAGTGAGGGGTGATTCGAATCAGCCAGGCATTTATGTATATATGTACGTACGATTCGAATGAAACATGGGCAACTTGAATCATACAAAAATGTGGAGGCTATTCGAATCTGTTAGGGGCTATTCGAAGCAGGGTATTATATTTGTGAGTAGTGTATATATATATGTACTTATATGATTCGAATATGACATGGATGGTTCGAATGGCCTGAGTGTTTAAAATGGTGTATGTATATGAACAAGTGGGTGATTCGAATGAGTAAAAGGCATTCAAATACCCTTCTACCAGCTGACTTACACAGATACAGAGCAAAACAAAACTTTGTATCTTACTCTACCTGAAAGCATGCCATTCACAAAATAAATCTGGGAGTGGATAAACCCCCTTTCTAGAAAACAAGGAGACTCATGGTTTATTGTTTAATATTGCATACAAAATATATATCTATATAGGCGTACTCAGACAGAGAAGGACTTAATAGAGTAGAAAGCGATATATATGTATATATATAGATGCACAAAGCAAGCACGAACCAAGGAAGAAGTGAAATCAAGAAACGAGAGGGGAACTTGCCTGGAATGCGGAAATGATCTCAAGAATTTATTTACCAGCTAAAGAGCTCTCTCTTCACTTCAATGGAAGAGAAGGCACACGGCAAGAGAACACGAACAATAATAAGGAGAAGAAGAAAAGAATGTGCAGGACGCAAAGGAGAAGAGCAATGGAACAGTGAAGGAGAGACAAAAAGAGAAACACGACGCTGAAATGAGAGATACATTCTGGCGAAAAGCAAAAAGAGGATTGCAGAAGAACAGTTGCAGGTCTACATTGCCCCCCCAACAAAGACTGATTTGTCCTTTTCTTTTTTCATAACAGACAAGCTTTTTAGGGCATTTTTTATATTTAACACATATCCTTATTTCAATTTTTTTTTTCTTATTCACATAAAAATTTAAATTCCTTTACCATTGGGCTCAAGCCCAACCCAACACTTATATAGCCCACCTGATAAACCTATGGACTCATTAACTAATTAACTGAGGCCCATTTCATTATTTCCCAATTTATTAAAAATTATATCCATATACTTATTTTCACGATTACATGAACCACAAAATAAAATTATACAAATATAAAATTATTTCTATGCCATCAAAGAGATTTATCATCAAGTATTAAAATATTTAGACCCACATTTAAATTGTCATTAAACTGATGTTAAGTATTAGAACATCTAGGCTTACTCTAGGGTCATTACATGATCACTTCAAAATTTTTGGGTGCATTACATATGCACGCACTAGAGGAATAAATTAATGACAAAGGAGAAAAATGTGTATTTCTTGGGCTCAATGAACAATCAAAAGCCTACAAATTGTTCAATCCTATCGCAAAGAAGATTGTCACTAGCCAAGATGTTGTCTTTGATGAGGAGAACATATGAAATTGGTCTAAAAAAAGCATTGGGAAGCAACAAATACCTGTGAGTTTTGAAGAAGAAGAAGCAACATTAATGTAGCTAACTCATTCTATTGATACTATATGTGACTCCAACGAAGTCCAAGCAACAGTAGCAAGCTCAAGACCTCAACACACAACAAGGAGACCATCTTGGATGATTGACTATGTAAGTGGAGATGAACTTCCTGATAAAGATACACTTGTCCATTTTGCACTATTTGTATATTGTGATCTTGTAGCTTTTGAAGAAGCAATCAAAGAAGCAAAGTGGCAAAGAGCCATGGATGAAGAAATCAAGGCTATTGACAAAAATGGCACATAGGAATTGACAAATCTTCCTGTAAATTAAGGATAATATCTTTAGATCTAGAACAAGGAGATGATACTGTCTAATAATGTAAGACTTCTTGGTTCACAATAACTTGAGAGCCACTTTAGTAAGGAAAAAAGCATAGGAAAGTTGTTTCACACACCCCATGTATCTTGCTGGTAAGATCATAGTCAGATTCTTAATGATTCCCAATTCCTCTGCATAATCTAAGGCATGTTCTTCTAAATTTAGGATCAGCACTAAGACTATAGCCAATTAATGGTATATCCTAATGAATGCTAGAGATATAGGCATATAATTATGATGAATCACATGATCGATCTATGTTCAAACATGGGGTATTTAGTTTTGATGACGAAAAACGTCTTTTGTTTTCTCAAATCTATTATCAAAAATTGTTTGTCATTAAAATAAACAAAACATTTTTTCAAAGTATTATACATATAATTATGAAAATCTATATTCAAAAGATTGTATGAGTTGTTAGTCAAAATTGATTCAAAATGAAGCAAAATCTTAAAAAACAGTGAGGTCATCTGTCGACTAGTCAAGTAACCTGTCGATCGATTTTCAAAATTTTGGTCCAGCTGTTGACTGATTCTTATGCATCTGTCGACCGACAGAATGGTTATCTTTGAAATAACATCCATCTGTCGACAAATTGTTTATCATCTATCGACCGACTCTTTGTATTGACCTTCATCTATTGACCGATGCTTACACATCTGTCGACTGACAGTATGCATGTTCTGAAGGATGGATTCTTCTATCGACAGATACCTCATCATTTGTCGACCGACTTATGTTTTCTTATGAATCTGTCGATCGATACTCTTGCATCTGTCGACCGGCAAAATGCTAATCCTTGGTGCTTCAATAATGGGCAAGCCATCTGTTGACCGATGTTTATGCATCTGTCGACCGAAAGAATGTTTGCACAAGGAACTGTTGACAGTCTCAAATGAACTGTCGACCGATGACTTGCATCTGTCGACCGTTTGTTTCGCAGAAACACATAACGACTAGTTCATCCACTACTCTCAAGTGCTCTCTCCACTTACAACGGCTTGATTCGAGCATGGGCTTTCAAAAGACTATAAATTCAAAGTCAAAGAGGGATTTCAAACCCCCAAGTGATCTATCTACAAGCTCCCAAGTGCTAAAACCATTATTGTGCTTCATTGGTAAATTTGTTCTCTTTTTAAGGCTTTGTATTCATTTTATATAATTTATTTTCAAGCCTTGTCTTTATTCTTAAGAGAACTTGTAACTGAGAATATCATTTCTCAGATCCTTTCTTATCTTGTAACAACTTGTAATTACCTAACTTGTTTTGCTAGAGGGCCTACATTGCTTGTAGGAGGTTTTGAAATACCTAGCTTTCCTAGAGGGCTTGTTTGTTAAAGCAAGATGATTGTATTTTCCTACCTTGGTGCTAAAGGGCCTAGTTGGAGTGATAAAAGGGTTATAGTGATTTATTTGAAAATTCTTAGTGAGAAGCTATGGTAATGGATTAGACTTGTTTAAATCGAACCACTATATATCGCTTGTATCTCACTATTGTGCTTACTTTTCATATCCTCAATTGTGTTTTACAATTGTCTCAATCATCTTTTAACATGCATAAAAATTTTCGTACTTATCAAGTAAGAAAATTTTCAGTTTTATATCAAATTTTTAAGTAACTCAATTCACCCTCTCTTGGGTATTGTTGCCATAACTATTCAATTCTATCAAATTATTGGGTCGAGCATGCTGGTGGGGGCCATGGCCCTCCTAACTTTTAATTTATTTCATTTACTACCCTTAACTTTCAATATTCTTTCATTTACCCTTATAACTTTTCAAGATTTTTTCATGATTTACTCCCCTTAACTATCAAGATTTTTTCATTTACCCCCTTATACCTTTTAAGATAATTTCATATAAGTTATGGTTTTTCATATGACATTTAAAATTTATTTATAATTTTGTAAAGATGACCATCCCCTCAAAAAAAAAAAAAATCTAGTATTAAGAAAAAAACATATGTAATTTTTTAAAAATGAAAGGGTACATATATTTTTAATTTTATTTTTATTCATAATTTAGAATTTATTCATAATTTTTGTAAGGATGACCATCACCCTTCCCCTGAAAATATCTTATACTGATAAAAAATTATGTAAAAATAAAAATGTACATCTATTTTCAATTTCATTTTTATTGTTAAGCATTTTGTTTTGATTCAACCCCCAGTGGTGCCTTGTGAGGGGCACATCAGATTGTTGTAAAGGAGGAAATTTCATCAAGACCTGATACAATAGCTCTAGAGATATATCATAGCCAACATTGGGCTACGTGTAGCTATCTTTTTCCACAACCACTTACGCATTCTGAGAGAATGATGCTGAACTCTGAGGCAGCTGCTTAGCAACCGATTTCCCCAAAACTCCTTGCAGTGCATGAAGGCGAGATTATAGTATAGGGGGATCACCACTCAAAGGGAAAGAGTTTCAGTGTATGCCCTGAGTTACTGGATATTAAGAGCATGGTAGACTTAGGGTTAGGGGAAAAACTCATTTACACAACAATTCTACGCCGTGATGAGGAAAAGTTCTTTCAGCACTTGCTTGAGGACGTGGATCGGGCTGAAAGATTAATAATTGAGGTAACAGTTTTTTTTTTTTTTTTACCAAAGTCTCTCCTTTTAATTTCAGGTATTGACGTTGACTTGGATTTATAGAGCATTCAGGTGATGGTGGTCGCCATGCCAATATTCGAGCATGCCCCGCATAGGCCGGAGCTGATTTTCGAAGGAGATTTTATGTTAGTGTTGTATACCATAATACTAGATTTAAATAACATTTAGCATGTAATAGAGATATTTAATTGATAATATTGCAATTAATAAAATAGTCATATCTTCATTCATACCTCTCTAATTATATATAAATGAGTCTTTATATATTTTAATGATCTTATTTTTAAGTTGTTAAGAATACGTGACAAAATTCTATGACTGAGGAATATTCTAATCATAGCATGACTAAATAGTAAAATAAAGGCTTTGAGAATAAAAATAGTAAATAATTTGAATAATACTTGCAATACAGATCTCTTGGTGTACCTTGCTTTGAAATTATTAGTGGAAACAATGATCAAATGCACAATTATGTAAACCTCGTATAACAAATAAAGAAATTAAAAATTAATTTAGAGTTTTTGAATTAGTATTATTGGTGTACCTCCATTTTTTGGAATGATAGCTCTTTTATTTATGGAGAAATATAGGATTTGAGGATAAATATCCATGGTATTCAAAATTGACTAAGATTTAGCCTTCCTATAAATAAAACTTATTGATGATGGTATACAGAACCGGCTACCACCTCGACAATCAAGCCTCGAGAGTAACAATCTCAAACTTTGTGATGTCCAACCTCGGGAGTGTAACCTGCAAAACAACAGAGTGGCGGGGCTAGGGTCCTCCAGGGTAGACTCCGACACTCAAGTCAATAAAGTAAATGCAGGTAGTAGAAAATGTAAGAGCTGGAACATTTTTTTTTCATACCTGGTAAAGACCCCTGCTTTTTATAGGCAGGTCTGTTATGGGATACTTGAGATAAACCCAAGATGGGCGAGCACGACTCCCTATGACCCTGGTCAAGTTGGAATGGGTCTCACGATCCGACCCGAATTTTTCGGATTCAACTCCGGATTGTTAACTTGCCACGTGTCAGTCTCCCAAACAATCTACGTGGCAGGCAAAGCTACTAACGGGTAGGGGTATGCTTGTAATTTTAGATGATACCACATCACTTATTTGTTATGAGTTTTTTTTATAAACTTTTTATATCATGTTTGTGCATTAGTTAGAACTTTCATGTGAGAATGAAAGGTCTTCTGGAGACTTTTCGATCTCCTAGAACTTTGCTTATTAGTCTTCTTCATAAAATTTTCATAAATTCTTCGAGAGAATCTAGTCTATCAAAGTTGTCGACACTCTCGAGACATTGTCAACAATTTTCAAAAATTAATAATAATTAAAATTATATATTATCAATTATTTGAAATTCTAGAGCTAACCGTAAACAAGAACGATGCCCAAACTATAGATATAGATATAGAAGTATAGATATATGTATAGATATTTGTTTATATAGTAGTATATATTATTTAAATGTTTATTAATATATATTTTAAAGTTTATCTATAAATATTTAATGCTATATAGTTTAAAAAGAAATTGAATAAAACTGGGAACCAATAATAATTAAAATTATAAATTACCAATTGTTTGAAATTAATTAGAAGTATAGATATAGATGTTTCCTTATATTTATATTTTAAATATTTAATATTTGTTAATTATATAGCGTTTTCTATATTTAAAAATATTTTAATATGGGGTTTTGGATAGAAAGGCTCTTGAGAGGCTGTTTATCTACTTATATAGTGTTGGTTAAGGTTTGCAAATAATCGGTTTGATTATTGAATCGATCAAAATTGAAAAACTGAATAAATTGAATTGAGGGATTAAATCGAATCGAACTGACTGATTAAATTCAATAAATTGAACTAATCGATAATTAAAAAAATTAAATATAAATCGTATAATGATTATCTATTTAATTTTAAACATATACAGCTATCAGTAAAAAATTAGAAAATAAAAAATATTTAATTTTAATTATTTAAAAAATCAATTAGTTGATAATTGTTTTGAGAGTATTATCTAAAAATAAAAATCTTTCAATTAGTTGGTAATTATTTTGTAAAAAATTGAAAAATTAGAAGAATATCTATTTATGTTTAAAAAATCATTACCCTATGAAAAGTTATAAAATAAAAAATTTTATAGGGTAAAAAATTTATTATAAGTATCTATACCAAAATTAAGTAAGATTTGCACTCTGATAAGTTTTATCCCTTGCGAAATTCTCGAATGAATTTTTGGAGTTATATGTTCATGCTTCTTCATTGGACTACCTTGCGAGAGAGGTCTATAAATTTCCTAGTTCTTTCTTCATCTTCCCTCTACCAGATTACTATGAGAAAGTCTTCGGGAGATCCTTCAATCAGGAAGGGCTCCCGAGCCTTGCTGCAATAATCTTATGTGACCCTTTAAATGTTGAGATTAAAATAGTTTTTCGTATCAAATATCATTTTAAGTAAATATAATACAAATTATATAGTATAATATATGAAAAATTTATGGTTTAATTTGTAGTTTTCTTTGGATTCAAATCAAAACTAAACTATAAACCATTTTTCTTAAGATAACGTTTGTTAAAATGAGTAAAATAAGATTGTATTAATATAATATTAGAATATTTTTCAAATTGCGATATGAAATGTTCAAGATAAATCTAGAAAGTATTATAATATTTTTATCAGACTGTTTATTAAATTTTTTGGAATGCATTAGGAGATATATAGATCATTTTTTCTTATTTGTAAGGTTTAGAATAAATTTATTTAAAGAATAAGAGATAAATTTATCTGAACAATTTTAGATAAGAAGTCATGTGATTTATTTTCTAAGGGTTGACAGATATATATAACAAATATAATGAAAAACACTTTTATTTAAAATATTTTTCATATCCCACTTTTTTCAATCTATATCTTAATTAAAAAACATTACTTAAAAGAATCTCACGATCTTATGAAAAATAAGTAAATTTTCATCGATAAGGGACCACAATACCAAAGCCACGCTATAAGTCAACACTGTATCAGCTCTCAATTTGACTTTGACTAGATAACTAGTTAAGGCTTCAAATATCTATAGGGACTAGGAGTCCAAACGAAACTCTTTTCTTAAAAAACCTGATGCAAAGCATAATAAAGGAACTCGATTCAAATAGAAGATAGTATGGAAACACTTTCCAAGTAAGATAAAGATAGTCACTATCCATTTATCTTTATAATTATAGTCTAAGTAGGAGAAGATCTTGAAGACTCATCCATTAAGCTTTGAACTCGAGATAACCTCTAAAATAGATAAATTCAAACCTAGTATAAAGAATCAGGAAATGAGCATTTCAAGTCTTTTTGATGTAACATGTCTAAGCCTCCATAAACCTAGATTAAGATAATCCATGTTTATCCAACATTTTTAATTCAATCTTAAACTTACAAAATAAGGAGGAATTAATGGGTTATTTTCTTCGTGTTTGAGTTTTTAGTTTTGAATTTATTTTCAGGTTTGTATTTTGAATGTTTGTTTTAAAATTGTTAAAAAACGTTCTTTTTATATATATAGCGTTTTTTGAGTTTTGAAAATTTTAAGCGTACTTGTGATAAAAACAAGTAAAACGACTTTTTATTGTTTTTAAAAATGAATTTTAAGTGTTCTTATTTTTGAAAATGTATTTTTAAAAATATAAAAATAAATATATTTTTATAATTTTAAAAATTAAAAATTAAAAGTATCCTGAAAACTACAAAGATAACAGGACTTAACTAATTCTCTATGATATGGATAGAATTAACTTATTCTCACACAAAATTTACTTTAAAAGATATAAAAAAAATTAAATAGTAAACTAAATGAGTAACATTTAATATTATTCTCACAAGCGAAGTCACCTTAATTGAGCTCCCAAGCAATGATTGTTGTCTCGTGGCTATTGATATGACACAAGATCGATTAAATCAAATTCTTTGAGATTGTCTCAGTGGTCAGTAAGGAGTGATGGACGGTTTGAATTCTTAAATTCGTATTTATTCTCTATACAATCACTATGAATCAGACTCAAATTTATCTCTTTTTTTTATTCTTTTTAATAGAAAGTAATAAACTCGTCTCATAAGACTTCTTTGCCCTTGAGATACCTTATAATTACTTATAATTTCTTTGAATTGCAAGAGCTTCTGCACTCTTCGGGGTGCATAAGGTGAATAACGGGTCACCTTAGTCCGTCCGCGCTCAGGACCGCCCCAAGCCCGAGCACGAGGTAAACCACGGTAACCCAGACAATCGCATGGCAGGAGGTTCAGGGCCCACCGCCCACAAGGGACCACCCCAGATTACCCTGGGGTTGAAATCCCAACACTGCGGCTTGTGAGCTTCAAACCTGCATTCCTCGGGGTGCAATCTGCTACCAGCGACCATCGGGGCTGCCCGCAGGGGCAAAGAGCTTCTGCACTCTTGAATGCACCTTGGTGGGTGACCCATCATTTTAATAGTGTCAGACTGAGACTGTCTCACTCGCCAATCCCACTATATATGTTAATACAATTTTGCTACTTTAGCCTAGAGTTATAGAGATGATGACAGGATAGGCTGTAAATAATAAAAATATTCTCATTTAAAATTAAATTTACTTCATCCGTTCTTGGTTGCCTCTAACAATCACCATTCTCTTGTTGTCTCACCTCATGTTACCTCACTTCATGTCGAAGGTCGTTGCATCCTCATTCTCAAGGTAGCTGAGGACATGTGAAGCAAATTTGATTTTGGGTGAAGGATATTTTTGTCATTTATATTTTTTTTTCAGTTACCCTCTTAGAGTATCTCCAAAGGGAGTTGCTATTTTAGGGTGCTAAATTATCAATTTACAATCTTAAATAGTGTTATGTCACTTCTGAATTCTATATCTATTCTAATGGCAAGTTGTAAATACAGGTGTCATTTTAATATTTTTTTATTAAAAATATAATTAAAAATTAAAATTTCAAAATTCAAAATTTGACCGCTGAACTTCAAATTTTAAAATTCAACTATTGAATTTGAAATTTTAAAATTTAACCGTCAAAATAAAAATTCAAAAATTTCAATTTATCTATAAATATAATAATTTTTCTCATATTTTCATCTATCTATATTACATTCTCTCTCTAAAATTATTCATTCTCTCATATTTTTATTCATTTATCGATATGAATCGTTATTCTAATATTTTATGAGAGATCCTCAATATTGAAGAAGATGATGATGATCAATTAGATATATTGTATGATTCAACTAGAAGATCAAAAGGGTCTAATTATGTACGGGTAATTCATGTATATATATATATACACATGCATATACGTGTTTAAGTAATAATGTCATTAATTTAAAGGTCCAAATACATTATTGTATATATATGTTTATTATATTATGCTTTTAATTCTAGATATTTTCTATTAATTGATTCAATTAAGTAGAAGCGGGTGATTGACCCTTCAGAAATGAGAGTGACCGGCGGCCGGTGGTAGATAAGAGAGACGACTGGTGGAGAGAGCTTGTGCCAATTGATTGAGTTCCACCTACCCGCACCTCGCTTATCTATCTACCCTTTCTTCACCCCATTATTACAAGACTACCCTTCTCTGTTACCAATCTTCTCCTTCCCTATAAAACGCACTTAACAGAGACGCTGAGTGATGTTAACTGCTTCTTTCTGTTAGTTACCGCAGCGGCAGTGGAGAGCAATGTCGCTGTCGCCGTCGCCGTCCGTCAGCGCAGTGGAGTTGGAAAGCCATGTGTTCCCTCCGACGGTGAAAGCGCCTGGCAGCGCCAAGACGTTCTTCCTCGGTGGCGCCGGCGAGAGGGGCTTGGAGATCGAAGGTAGGTTCATAAAATTCACGGCCATTGGAGTGTACCTTGAAGACGCCGCCCTTCCGTCGCTTGCTGCTAAGTGGAAGGGCAAGACTGCCGAGGAGTTGGCCGACTCCACTCACTTCTACAGGGATATTGTCTCTGGTAAACTCTGAATTCCCCCATACTTGCTATCGGAATTGTAGTCAAGTGGTAGGTGATAGGACTGATGAGCCCGCATTCTAGATTTCAAGTCTCCGTGAGCCTCAGTTGCTCCTCTACTTAAGTCCCGACCGTTATTTATCAAAAATAAGAATTCTGCCATATATACTCACCTTTCTCTGATTTTAGCTGATTATGAGTGGTTTGGTTTCATATGAATGTTGTTGTTGGGTTAATAGTTCTGGATATTATTAGGTAAATGTTTAAGGACACTCCCTTTGTTTAATAATGATTATAATGGTAATAATGCCCAAATAGGAAGTTTTCATAGAGAATCACATGGTTTATCGACGGTTTTGCAAGTTAATTTCTACCTGATATTTACAAAAAATGTTATACGAGCATCCCAATAGAAATGATGCTCATTTTGGGAAACATCCTTTTGTTCAAAACTAGACAAGAATGGGTGATGTAATGTGAAAGTATGAAATATTCACAAAAAGATTTGGAGGTGTGATGTTTGCAATCTATAGATGGTGAGTTAGTAACTTCAGGCAAAAGAAAAAATTCACTATGGCATTGCCATTAGAAGGTTGAATCTTTATAAGAGTAAAACTATGCAGGTGGGACTTGGGGAAGTAATTATAGGCTGTGCACTGCCATGAATTTGTTTGACAGGGAGTGATAAGAGTTACGGTTATGCGGAAAGACAGTATAGTAGAGTTACTTCACTGCCTATTGGGGCTATAGAAGTGAAATAATAACTTGTGAGGGCAAGGCCCCGTTTATAAGTTGTCTTTGAGGTTGGGATTGCCTAGCACTTACATGAAGGAACTCAGATACTGGAGGTTTCCTAATTTCCTCTTCCTGGATTGACTATATGATGGACGGTTGACTCAAACACCCTCAAGCTGCTGGTTGGGTAGTGGTTTCAGAAAGTTGTAAGGGTAGGTGAGTACTTTGTTTCATAGTTTCAAGCATCTTGGAGTGTCTTTACATGTGCCTTTTTATCGTATTATTTTGTGTAGCTGTGGGCCATTGATGCAGAACCCAAATCAAAGAAACAAGAGTAATCTCAATTACTTGAAACCAATGGCAATATTCAATATTATTCATAAAATTTGTCTTTCAATACTTTACTAAAGGATTATTTATAGACAACTAATAGATAGAAACCTATTCTAACTAGGGTTCCTTGGCATAATCTAATTAAGATTATAAAGGTAATCCCTATCTAATTAGGATTCTAGGAAATAAAAGAAATTAAAAGAAACTTAGGAACAAATTAAAATAAAGAAACTGATAAAACAATAAACAATATTAATTTCTACTTTTACTCCTAAATATTGTTTCCCGAAATATTTGTTTGTATAATCTTCATCATTCTCCCTTGGTTGAAAAGAACTCGGATCTAATGAGTTGGATTGTAAATACCACTCTAAGAGCTCATGATGTATGACTCAAAAATCCTCTTCAGTGATCCAAGGGTATCTGAATTTGGTTGATCTTTCCATTTGGCAAGAAAATGGCAATAACCACCACCATAAGAAGAAGCCACAATCTCATTGTCAAACAAACCTGCAGGAACACTAGTAGGCAATAGAGGAGGCTCAAATGTCCCTCAGTAAGGAGTTAAATCTTATGCATTAAAAACATGGATAATATTCATATTATTAGGTGAGTCGAGTAAATAAGCATTAGGCCAAGTTTTCGAATGATAGGAAAGGGGCCACTAGCTCAAGCATGTAGTTTTTTGAAGGAATGTTTAGGGAAGCACTCAGGGTGAATACGGACCGTGATATAATCACCTTCTTTAAATTTCCAAGCCCTACGATGTTCATCAACAGTACGTTTATAGTCAACATTACTCATTGCAATTTTTTTCTTCTAATCTTAGCATATTGGTCACGGATGTGTTGGGCAAAATTTTCAACAAGTTCAGAAATTTGGGCATCTAGGGGTAAGGGTACAAGATCAATAGGGGTGCAAGGGGAGTAACCATGAACAATCTCAAAAGGATTTTTCTCAATGAACCTATTAACATAGTTGTTGTAGGCAAACTCAGCAGTTGGCAAAGTCTAATTATTCACAGCTCTCCAAGAATATGAGACTGGAACGTCTTTATCTTGCTTGCAACCTAGATGGTGTGGCCTTATGACCTAGAAGTGTGTAGTTAGGCATGGGACACAACTTGGATAGTTAAGGCCCTTGGCCAAGGTATCATAGGAGAGTGGTCCTCCTGGTGGTGGCTTGGGCTATGGTGGTGTCTTAGCTGTGTCATGTGAAGGGCAGTAAAATGTGTTATGGCCAGGGCAAGTAAAATAAGGCGACTCATGGCTCTGGCTCTTTAATAAGAAACTATGAAGGTTCTTTTTCTTTCAGCTTTGCTGGAGTTAATCCTTTTGAGAAGAGATCCATACAGTGGTTGGCTCTGCTGATGGGGAGAAACTTTCCTTTCTAGATTTTGCTTGATGAACTCGTGTTGATTTAGTAAAATAGTAGCATGCAAAATTCAATCAAAAGGTAAGCTGCAATAAGTAATTTATTTTTCTATGGGCCATTATGTTCAAAGCAAGAGCATCACTGTAGCTGCATCATGCTTCATTTAAGCACTACCAATCTTTTTTTCTTAAGATGAGTTCTTTTGAATTCAAAAAAGAAAGTGATTTTAATTTGGTTCTGAACTTAAAGTTACAATTATTATTATCATCATTATTTGTTGTTGTTAGTAGTATTATTAATACTGTACAGATTCCATCTCTTGAGTTCAATTGACATTTTCTTTATAGGTCCCTTTGAGAAATTGACACAAGTGACAATGATCTTGCCATTAACGGGTAAGCAATACTCGGAAAAAGTGGTCGAAAATTGTGTAGCCTATTGGAAAGCAATTGGAACCTATACTGATTCAGAGGCCAAAGCTATTGAAAAGTTCATGGAGATCTTCAAGGATGAAAATTTCCCTCCTGGTGCCTCTATTCTTTTCACCCAATCACCTATTGGATCATTAGTGGTCAGTATACCGTTCTAAACTTTTATTATGTGTCACATTTTTTTTATTTCTCTTGAGTTTGAAAAAATCCTACTCATGCACAACAAGAATAATTGCAAGTCTTAATTGTGTTAGCGGTGAGGTTGGTTCTTAATACGTTACTAGTGCGAGGCTGGTTATTAATAATGCAGTAGTGCAATAGCTGTAACTTTATTGAATGTCTTTTGCTTCTATCCCTTGTGATAATTTGAATAATTCTAAAGTGATAAAATGGTTAAAATTTATTCAAAATCTCTTTCTAAGATCTGAGGGAAAGTAAATATTTGTTGTTATGTGATACTCTCTATCTTTCTGAAACTTCAACTTTTAGCCCAAAGCAGCACATCTAACAAGACGTATAGAATATTATCTTTCTTTGTTTTGATAGTTCATGACTTGGGCATCCACCAATGAACCATTCATAATGATCAAGCTCAATGGTGACGAAATTCACATAATCATTTTCTGCATGAGACATAAAACTGGTTATTGAAATCATGAAAATCCTTTGAAGTCTTTATATCCTGTTCTAACTCTATTAAGGAGAACGAACTTATGCAGAGAAGGAAATAAAAGAGGATTTGATGAAATCTTTCAAAAGCAATAGAGTGTTGGAAGAAATGTAAAATCTTGATCTTGAGAGGAGTTTTAAGTGTAGTGACAATAGGACATCTGTGCACATCCTAGATCATTTCTTGTCTTTTCCATTTGGTTGTGAAAACAGAGATACTTGAAATTCCAAAGAAATGCTTTCTCCTTGAATTCTTACTACACTCTTCGAGTATTCTTTAGATGACACAGACCTCTCTCTCTCTCGATCTCTCTCAATATGGATCATAATTTTATTATTGTTGGTTCTTGTGTTTACGACTATAGATTACCTTCTCGAAAGATGGATCCATTTCTGAGACTGGGAATGTGGTAATAGAGAACAAACAGTTATCGGAGGCCATCTTGGAATCGATCATAGGCAAGCATGGTGTTTCCCCTGCAGCAAAGCAGAGCTTAGCATCAAGAATCTCTGACTTGCTGAAGGAGGCTGATAATGCAGCCCCCGTGGTAATAAAGCTCAATCCCAAGCATCAATATAAAGTAATTTCGTTTTTTTCTTCACTTTTGTTCAAAAGTTCTAGTTCTATGGCTAATTTGAGCTTTTATTTGGGCTTGGCAGGGATAGGAGTCGCTCTGGACTACTGGTGATACAGAGAATTACCTAATTGACGCAGCAACAGCAATACCAATCACAAATCTCTACGCAGTTGAGTGAGATATTAAATAAAACAAATAAAAAATAAGTAGTTGTGTGCTTTCTCTTATTTTGGCTTGGTAGCATCATCTATTTTGATCTGTGTAACAAGAATGGTTCTGCCCTCTATAAAGCTTTATTCTGTTTCTGTTTGTTGCCTACCACATGGAATAATAGCTAGAGGTGGAGATCACAGAAGATGTCCCTTTTCAGTTCCATTCGTGCTTCATGTTTGGGTTAACATTTGAGATTTATATGCTTTGTTTTGTTTTGTTTAAGCATCCCTTTCGAAGACATATATTCTTATTTCAAGTCTTTTGAGACTTTTGATGGCGCTTGGGAATAATCTTAGTCCCTTCTTAATCGTATCATTGCCAAACCAAAGGGCTCCCACCTCATCTCAACTCTAGTCTAGTGATAGAGCGTGATGAAGGCATGGGGTACCTCTAGGCGAAGGGGGGGTAGTTGGAGAGGTGCCCCACTCCGTACCCTCAACAGCTGGATGACCCTCTTCCCTGGAGGTAGCCAAAACAATTACTTAAATGGTGATAGAGGAAGAGAAATCCATTAGATCTAGAGAAATAAATTACATGATTTTATTCATTTAATTTATTATAAAAAGGGGATAGAAAAATGGAGATGAAATACATAGGGGTAAATTTTATACAAACCTCTTGTGATTTGACCCGCTTGCATTGACATCTCGTATATTTTAAAATTACACTTGAAAGCCCTCACACACTTGATTTGTCAATTTTAGAAGCTAACACCATTTATTCCAAGTTAAATAAAATAAATGCTAGCTAAATTAAAATTCACTAAGAAAAAAATTAAAAAAAATCTCCCTAGTGAATTCCAGCCAATTGACACTTGATTTAGAATCTATTAATGATAAAGATGAGTTCTCTAGTTCTCATAGCTGTTATCACGATCAATTTTGGATGATCGATAATGTGAATATGTAAATGTGCGAGTGTGTGAGGGGAAGGGGGGAGAAAGAGGAAAAAAAAAGAAAAGAAGAAGATGACGATGATGAGAGAGGTGGAGGAAACGAGTAAAAGATGTTTTACCTCATATTTCCTATTCTTTTATAGGGTTTTGAGGACAAATCAAGTCATTTTGTATTTTTTTTTTTAAAAAAAAAAAACTTCTGGACGCATGTCCACATAAATCTTTCATTTGAAGCCATAGGAACCCTCTTTTCGGCCCAAATTAGATGGGGCAGGTGGTTTGCTCTTTTTGTCTTATTTTAGCGTGCAATGAGTTCACTTTTGTTTGCTAGGGTTTTCACACTTTTATTACATCACCTTTTGGTGTGACTTGAGGGCTTAACTAGGGTTAAAACCCAACTCTAGTTGGGTTAGTTAGGCCCTGTTCTCTTTGTCGTTTTCGTGCCATTTTCTGTTTTCAATTTTTCAAAACACTCAAAACGTGTTCTCTTTGTTCTTTTCAAAAACGCATTTTCAAAAACAAATAAAAATTTTGTAAAGGAAACCCAAAACAAGAAAAACTCGTTTTGGCTGTTTTCAGCCAAAACAAGGGTAAAAAATGAAAACACGGAAAACAGCTATGGCAAACGCGGCCCACCACCCCCCCGGCCAAGCCTCAGCCTCCATTCTCTCATCTCTTCTCTCTCTCATCTCTTCCGTCTCTCTCTCTAACCTCTGCCAAACACTGCGCCCACCATATCCGTTGCAACCAGAGCCGCCGTCGACCTCGCGCGCCATCTCCGTCGCTGCCAGAGCCGCCGTCGACCTCGCCCACCACCACCGAAAGCCGCCATCGACCCACCCCTCTCCCCCCAAATCTGGCAGACCCCATCCATTCTCTCTCTCTCCTCTCTTCTCTCCAAAACACCCAAAAATCACAAATCCAAAAACATAGCACCGTCTCCGCCACCGCCCCCCGACGGCGACCAGCATGCCGTCTCCGCCACAGCGAATACCGCCCCCCGACCGCGACCAGCATGCCCCTCCGCCATCGCGACCGTAACCAGCACCCCCCTCTGCCATCGCGACAGCGTCCCCACCCCCCTCCGCCACCACGACCAGCGCCTCCGCCTCCACCGCCACCGCGAATATCGCCCCCCCCCGGCGCACACACAGAAAACCCTAGATGACCGGCTCTGATTTGTTTTTTTTGTGTTATTTAAGTTTATTTATTTATTAAACTGATTATAATTATGTGATATGTTTTGTTTGTATTAATTTTTTTAAATGATATTTCTAAGTTATTGATTTTTTATTTTATTTTATTTAAATTTTATTTTATAGTTTAAAGTATTTTGAATCAAATTTATAATTTATTAATAAATATTTATTATTTATTTTAAATTAAATTTATTAAATAAAATATCATTATAATAAAAAAAAATCGTTTTTAAAATTTCAAAGTAAACGCATTTTCTAGTTTTCTGTTTTGAGAAATAATTTTTCAGAATGACAAAAAGAACGCATTTTCAAAAATTTCAAAACAAACACTCAAAACACAAAACTCAAAATGAATTCAAAACTCAAAACACAAAACTAAAACACAAAGAGAACACCACCTTAGCTGTTGGGTTGCAAGATATCACTCATTGCCCAAAGTTGCTTTTAGCGATGAAATACCTACTTTAATTCATAATTCGACCAACCAAATAATAAAATCTTTTCACTTTAATACCACAATCTTGTGAGTAATATTATGTTTGAAATTTTGGTATTAATTTCTGAGAAATAAGTCCTCATTTGCAATTTCATTTAATTTTAAAATTTATTGTAATAGTTTCAAAACTAACTCATCCAAAAGATTAGTTAAAAAATTAAAACTCTCACCCTCATAGATATGATGCAGTGATAAAGCACAAAGAGAATAACAAGAGCATTGGATGTTTGAATTTTTATGGCCTCTTAGAAGGTAGAATTATTGTTAGAAAGCAATAATAAGGCTGAAAGATAAGTTACCCATGTGGAGACAGAGTTGTGGTGTGTCTTGTCACCCTTTTGGGAGTCCTATCTACATAACATAAAGATTGGGTTCATAGGGAGAATAATCGTTTTTCGAAAGTTTAATCTGAGTGTGTATAGACTATGACCCCATCCAAATTTATCCGAAAAGTGAACTAGGGGAAAAAGTTACTCTCCTAAAATTATTCAGGTGAAATTCGAAAACTTGAATCATATATATATAAAAAATTAAAACTCTCAATTTAAAACTGACCATGGTCTCAACTCTTTGTCCACCTTAATTTTCAATTTTTTTTCATCTCTAATTACAAATTTTGATTTTTATCCCCTATTATCCAACCATCACTGGCCAAAACCACCACTCAACGAGTAAATCACCTAATGAACAACTTTTATGTGTTATAAGCTCGTTTTTAAGAAATTTCTACCCTTAATTTATTTTCAATATTTTCTTGCAAGCCTAATATTCTCTAAATGTATTTATCCGTTCCTAAAATTAAGAATCATTACATTATATATCTTGAAGCACACATGTAATCAACCGCCTAACTTAATGAGGATTACAGCATTGGAGAGTTTTCCTAGATCGAGTTAGTTCGAGTAGTTCTCTATCATGATTCTAGGTGATGACAAATTAAGTTGTTAAAATATATAATAGGTGTAGATACAAAAAATGAAAAATGTTGAAAATGACCATTAATACAAATACTTAAGCTAATTTATTTAATTAAAATAATTAATGAAATTGACTTGCATACAATTAGAACCATGGGGGTGAAGGGTTAGGTGCAGTTGCTGGGGAGCAGCAGTTTGGTTTGGTGGGTATGATAAGGTATGGCTTTGTGTACATCTTAGGGGCTATCTTTTTGCAATTTTGTAGTTTTCTTACATTTTCTTATTAATCATAATTAGAAAGTTTTAGAAGGAAGATTCGTGTGTGATAGACAAAAGTACATCCAAAAATTTTGAGAAAATATTAAAATATTAAGATAAATATCATTTACAAAAATTTCAAATCAAGAAGATTTAAGATTGTCACATTTTTCTCCATAAATAAGTAAGTTTTTATTCTAAAAAATATACGTCTCTGATATTTGTAGAAATTATTCTCTATAATTTTCAACATTCTTATTATCTAATTTAAGTATCAGAGTATTTGCATGAAAATTTTCCCGTGCCCTCTAATTGTTTGTTTCCTCGCAATCTCAGACGACATTAGATCTTGAGACGAAAAATGTCTCTCTTCGATGATAATTTCATGCGACTTGACAATGACGTTTTTGTCCCCATAAATTCATTGTTGTGTTTTAACCACAACAAAGATAAACAAAGATTAAACTTCTTTATTTTGATATATATTGTAAATTTTTTTAAAAGGGCATTATTAGTGTCAAATTAATTATATATTGTTAGGTATTTATAGTAAAAATAAATTTTATGAGTGTCAAATTAATCATATATTATTATGTATTTGTTCATTCTTTGAAGAAATGCTATTAATTTTATTTGTGTCAAGATTGAGTGTTAGCGTAACACTACCATTTTTAAAACATGAAACTATGTTGCATAATATGCCTAAATGTCTGAAAATCAGTTGTTTATTTAAAGGGTAAATGACACTCAATATTTTTAAAATTTGATAAAAAATAGACATTCTTGCTATTTGAAAAACCATAGAGATTTCACTTAACTTTATAACTTAGATGATATACTTTTCTCTGAGAATATTTTATAAATGTTAAAAATTTTAATATAACAAAAATATCCTTTCATTTTCTCTTCCTCTTCTTTCTTTTTTCTATTCATACGGTGAACTAACCAATATTCGATTATGCATTACCATTCTTTTTCCAGATCGATGATGGCTTATCGAGAAACTAATAGATTCTACTAGCTCACCAGACAAAAGAAGAGGATAAAGGATGGGTCAAGAAAATACAAAAATATTTTTGTCATATTAATAATTTTAATAATAATAAAAAAATACCACTAGAGTTATAAAACTAAGAAAAGTTTTTATTATTTTTCAAATATAAAAAATATCTGTCCTATTCTTCCATAAAGTCCTGTTTGCCACCAACAAAACTTTCTCTTATCAATGAATTTGGTTTTTTTTTTTTTTATCAAAAGTAGTTTTGCAAAAAAGTTAAAAGAACGAACTCAAATTTATTATTTTTCTTCTACATTTTAAAAAAATAAATTCCCCAAAAAATAGATATAGAGTTCATGTATAATCATTTAAGAATAAAAAAAATTCTAAAAAATAAAAAAAAATATTTTTCTTCTATGACCAACAACAATAACAATTACAACTCTTAATTTCAATAAATAAAATTAATTATATTAATTATAGATATTTAGCAATATTTATCTAGAACTTATGAAATTTGATTTTAAAACTATTGTTGGGTATATAATACAATGCAACTTCCACCTTTTATTTGAATTAAAAAGTAATAAAACTCTTTTTATTTATTATTGCTTAAATATAATAATAAATTTATTGGCTAAAAATATTGTTGTCAAGTCGTTAGGACTTGCAAAAAAGAAAACAATTAGAGAATGCAAAGAAGTCTCCACAAATACTCCGATACTTAAATTAGATATTAAAAATTTGAATAACCTATTGAAACTAGTATCGGAGATATACATTTTTTTAGAACGAAGACTTATCTATTTATAGAGCATCATTGAGTTTTACGAGATCTACTAGTATTGAGATTCTTCATAATATCCTAAAATCTATTAGAATTCTTAAGAATAATATTTATCTTGATATTTTGAAGTTCATTAAGATTAGAGTTCTTATAGATAATGTCTATTCTTTTTATAGAACTCTGAAGGGATTTTTAGATATCGAAACTAGTTTGTGCTTGATTCCCCCCCCCCCCAATCAAAAGAAAATTTATACATTTTTAACCCAAAAAGATATTTTAGTTTTTTAATTTTTTTTAATCTTTTAATAAACTTTGGTCTATGACACATTACTATTTAATTAAAACCTTTTTACATAATAGCCTTTAAATTAAATAAACATGGAATACATAAATTCATCCTCAAAACATAATTTATAACTCCAACAACCAAAGAAATCATTATAATCTGAGTCAGATTAACTAAAATCTTCCAAAATATCTATAAAAATCTTTTGAAATCTCCCATATTAAAACACACAAAGACAAGGCGGCTATTGTCCTGCCACGTGTGTCCCCACATAGCAGCACACGTTTGTGATCCTCACGACCAATGCACCGTATTGATGAAGCATAGGTAAGAAACCGCGTGAAAGGCAATACCCTCACAACCAACAGATTTTCCAATCTATCAATCATATTTAATTTGAAGCAAATAGATTTATCATATTTTCGCCACTAATTTAATTATTATACTTTTAAAAAGACATATATGGTAATTTCAAAATTTATATTTATTTCTTTTATCTGGTCACTTTATTTAAAATTAAATAATACATCAACTCATAATAGTTAACGTGGTTCTGAATTTAAAAGAATAATAAATTATTTAACCTTTCGTGATCAAATAATTAATATTGAGACCAAAATACAAAAGCTTATTTGATTTAATTTATTTTGAAATCTTATTAGACAAAACATTTAGCACGTGGTTGTGGTAATTTAACAATTAGCATGATTGTTAAACTAGAAATAGAATTGACATATCAATGGTTTCGGAGGGATCAAGGAACCAACCCTTTTACTGTTCTCCCCCGAAGAAATCTGTATGTGGGGTTGATGGGTACTTTCCCTTTTGAAGCCCTTTAATCATTGTAGAAGCGTACCGCAGAGGTTGTCTGGTCTCAAACATCATTGTGAGCCCCCCGCATAGCTGTCTTCCTCAATGTCGTTTCACTATAGCTGTATTTTATAAGTAAGTATGACAGCATTGACCAAAACCCACCCTTCTCTTTTTATTAATTTCTTGGTTCATCAGTAGTACCATTTGTTGGCCGTTTGGTGGGCTGGAAGTTTCCTCGGTTTGGAATGGAAGTCTGAATTTATCAGACAGAGACATTCTAGCGATCAACAGTCATAGTAAATGACTAGAAAAGAACACGTGTGTTGGAAGTGGATACAAATTTCTGGGTTTTGTAATGTCAGAGGCAAGAAGTGAAATGGGTACTTTTGGTTAGTTTATCTCTTCTTCTTCCTCACCAAGTTGAGCAGCTCTCCGTAGCAAAGTTTCTTCTCCAGACTCCAGTGATCTCAATCCAAAGGTGACCCTTTTTTCTGTTCTTGCTTGTGTTCTTGATTTGCCTTGTGATGGGGCTCTGATCGGTGTGTCGTGTCCAAATTCTATTGTTCAATCTTTGTTATGATGATGGGTATCCATGCATTAGGCTCTGTGCTTATCTGGGTATTGTCCACCTTGTGTTTGACAAATGTTTCATTAGGATTCTTTGATCCTCTAGATAACTATCTCATAGACTGTGGATCCCGCAGAAATGAATCAGTAGGTGATCGAGTTTTCTTGGCTGATCAAGGCGTCAATTCCGCTACTCTCTCAACCCCACAAAATATATTTGTCAACACAACAACATCAAAATCGATCTCAACCTCTTTGGATGTGGCTTTATATCAGACTGCAAGAGTTCTTAGTGGGAGCTCTCATTACACGTTTTCTATCAAGCATCATGGGTGCCATTGGATTCGCCTACACTTCTTCCCATTTGTTGATGGGAAACACAATCTGAGCATGGCGAAGTTCTCTGTTTCAGCCCAGAATTTCACCCTGCTCAGAGACTTCCAGCCCCAGAATGGCGCTGTGGTGAAAGAGTACTGTTTGAACATAACTTCAGACAATCTGGTTCTGAGTTTTACCCCTGCTGCCAATTCATTTGCTTTCTTAAATGCTTTAGAAGTTCTTTCCCTCCCCGATGGACTCATTCCGGCTGGTGCTACAACTGTTGATCCTCCGGTTGAGTATCAATCTTTCTTGAGCCGAGCAATGGAGACGGTTGCAAGGGTGAACATGGGCAATCAAACTGTATCGCCTCAAAATGATTCGTTGTGGCGACTTTGGGTTTCTGATAAACCTTTTCTAAATCATGTTAACCTTGTCACTGTCGTGTCGAACATTAGCGCTGTAAATTACTCGAGGAAATGGCCTAGCAGGGATGTTGCTCCCCCTTCTGTATATGGCACAGGCAGCAGGCTAAACTCTCAAAATGACCCTCATTTTACGGCCAATGCTACCTGGTCTTTTCATGTTGACCCAGGTTTTGAGTATCTAGTGCGACTCCATTTCTGCGATATAGTGAGCAGTAGCCCAAAACAGCTCTTCTTCAATGTTTATATCGACTCTTCTCTTGCCATGAATCTTGATCTTAGCAATGTAACATCTAACATCTTTGGTGCCCCCTATTATGCGGATTTTGTCACAAGGTCAAGCAAAAATGGTGCCCTGAGTGTTAGCATTGGGCCTTCAAATTTAGGTACTTCTTACCCCGATGGCATTCTCAATGGACTAGAGATTTTGAAACTGAGCAATTCAAAGGGCAGCCTTGCCGTTGAGTCTAAAACAAGTTCCAAGAATAAAGTTTGGATGATACTAGGCGTGGGCGTTGGGGTGTCACTAGTTGCTGCATTTTTGGCTGCGTCACTGCTCATCATCTGCACAAGAAGAAGAAGAAAAAGAAGAAGAAGAAGATCATCTGTATTGGACGACCATTCAACAGAGGACCATTCCGGGATCAATGGAGTTGGGAGTTCTCCAACAACAACAATGGTAAATAACTATGTCATTGGAACTTGTATTATTTCCAGTTCCAAGACCAGCTACCGCTTCCCTTTTGCAGCCATTCGGGAGGCTACAAATAACTTCAGCCACTGTTTGGTTATTGGGGCTGGCGGTTTTGGTAAGGTGTACAAGGGGGTTTTGAGGGATGGAACTAAGGTGGCAGTGAAGAGGGGAAGCTCTCAATCTCAACAGGGTCTCTCAGAATTTCACACAGAGATTGAAATGTTGTCTCAATTTCGCCATCGCCATTTGGTGTCTTTGATAGGGTACTGTCATGAACAGAATGAGATGATCATAGTCTATGAGTATATGGAAAATGGGACACTCAAGAGTCATCTTTATGGCTCAGACCTTCCTGGCTTGAGCTGGACGCAGAGGCTTGACATTTGCATTGGATCAGCCAGGGGACTTCATTACCTTCACACCGGTTCTGCAAAACCCATCATTCATCGTGATGTCAAGTCTGCAAACATTCTACTTGATGAGAATCTAATGGCAAAAGTTGCTGATTTTGGGCTTTCAAAAACCGGTCCCGAGATTGATGAAACTCATGTTAGTACTGCTGTGAAGGGGAGTTTCGGGTATCTGGATCCCGAGTATCTGACAAGGCAACAACTAACAGAGAAATCCGACGTATACTCCTTCGGGGTTGTTATGTGTGAAGTCCTCTGCGGGAGGCCTGTTATCGATCCCTCCCTCCCCAGGGAAATGGTGAACTTGATTGACTGGGCAATGCAGTGGGAGAAGAGAGGAGAACTGGAGAGAATAATAGATCCCCATCTCCAGGGCAAGATGAAACCAGAGTCTATGCGGAAGTTTTGGGAAACTGCCGTGAAATGCTTAGCAAACCACGGCGTTCACCGCCCCGCCATGGGAGATGTATTATGGAATCTGGAGTGTGCACTGCAACTCCAAGGAAACAACGAGAGACCCAACATTGATATGGCTGGTGGCATTGATCCACAAAATGAAACATTGGTAAGTGTTTCTTCTACCACGCAAGTCAGTATAGGCGATCTTGATGATGTTTCAATGAGCAGAGTTTTCTCCCAAATGGTGAAAGCTGAAACTAAGTGGACAGATCCATGAACAGATGACATGATCACACAGAATTACAGATGATCGTTTGGCTGCTGCTGAAACAGGTTTGCTTGGGGATTGATTGATTTCTCTCCATGACTAATAAAAGTAAAGCTTGGGTTTGTGATTTCTTGTATAAGGTTGGTTAATTAATTTGCTTGTGTCTGAATGAATGAATGAATCCATAAACTCTCAGCTTTCACCTTTGGCTTTGAGAATGTGTATGTGCTGCATGCGCTGTCTATTCTGTTTCTGATTCGCGCCCGTTGTTACATGGACTTGCCTAATGCCTGTGTCTTGTCTTTGGAATAGCGAAGATGGGGATGTATGTATTATATCGCAGTGGATAACATCCCCAGGCGGAGTTATATCGTAGAAGTAAATTAATTCAAAATTTTTACCCTTGTTTTAATTTCAGACCAATTTTCTAAACTTGTTTCAATAATTAATACCCGACTTAGTATTTGATTTCACTTGTGAACTGTTGTTAAAGTTCATTAGTTTGTACTGTTAAATGTTAATTGAGTTGAGACCGACTTGGACGATTGTTGTCATCAAAACACAGCAATCAGAATTTATAATGCGAGAATGTGGAGTCGAGCTTTTGGTTTTTGCTTTCCATTTGTCTTCGGAGACATAGTTGCTCTGGGAGAAAGAGCCTTCTAGGAAGAGTTGAAGGCTTTGGATGGAAGCGTCATCCGAGAGAAAGTAGAGGCTCGAGGAGGAAGGGTCATACAGGAGGAATGAGTGGCTCCCAGAGGAAGGTCGCTCTGGGAGAAAGGGTCCTCCAAGTGGAAGGAGTGGCTTCGGGAGGAAATGAGGCTCCGGGAAGAAATGATCCTCTGGGAAGGAGTTTGGTTTGCTCCAGGTGGACTAAAAACACAAATACAAGTTAGAAGGCATGTGGGGGATTTCTCACCCACGTAGGCCTTTTGATCCTCACCGATCTTGATCTATCGACTAACAGAATACATGTGAATTTATTTTCGTTTGGTATCTATGTTGCATCTGTCGACTAACTTCTTATTTTATCGATTGATTTTTGAATTTAAATACTAATATGTTAATCGATGCCTTGCATTTGTCGATTATTTTTGTCATAGAATCTCTAACGACTAGTTTTGAAGTGCATTAAATGTGCTCCAACTATGTCAAACAGTCAAAAATTTGGACACATTCACCCGCAACTATAAATACTCGGTTGGTGGAACATTGAAAGGGTCAATCAATTTATTGTGCTTACATCTTTCATTCTCTCATTTTTCTTGTAAGGGTTATATGTTCATTAATACTTTATTCTTTTCAACCCTTGTATTTTTATTGAGAGAATTTGTAACTAATAAGATATACTTTTAGAAACTCATTTAAATTTCTTATCCACATTTTTACCTAATTTTTATTGCTAGAGAGTTTGCTTGTTCAAACAAGAGGTTGTAATCCCTATCTTGGTGTTAGAGGGGTTATCTAGAGTGATAGTAGGATTTAAAGTGAATTGGTTTTTAAAAATTCTTAGTTAAAAACTAAAATAGTGGATTAGATTTGATTAAACCGAATCACTCTATATCGTTGTATCTCTTATTTGCTCGTACTCTTTATTTAATTTATTGTTCTATGCATTTCTTTAATTCTCTTTTTTACTAAATTCTTATTTTTTATCAAAAAAATTTCAAATTTTAATCTACCTAATTCTCCTCCTTTTAAGGTTTTGGTGCCATTATATCAGTGACAATTGGGGTGAACTAACCAAAATTCGACTATGCGTCAGTCACTCTCTCTCCGGTTTGATGATAGTACTCTCAAGAAATTGATAAATTTTAACTAATTCGCTAGACAGACATAGAGGAGGATAAATTATAGATATTTAGCCATATTTATCCAGAACTTATGATATTTGATTTTAAAACTATTGTTGGCTATACAATACAATGCAACTTCTGCTTTTCATTTGAATTAAAAAAAACAATAAAACTCCTTTTTTTTCTATTTAATTTAAAACTCTTTTAAACTATACTATTGCATATTAATACTCGACGTTCCTACATAACACAATTTTTATTTTTTTACTTGAATTAAAAAAATAATAAAAATATTATTTTATTATCAACAAAAACTTACGATCACTGTGGTTCAAGTGTGTACTATAAACTTCTCGAGCACACATAATAGCCTTTAAATTAAACATGAAATACATAAATTCATCCTCAAAACATAACTTATAACTCTTAACAACAAAAGAAATAATTATAATCTGGGTCAGATTAATTAAAATCTTCCAAAATATTTATAAAAATCTTTTGAAGTATCCTATATTAAAACACGAGTTATGCTACATGCAGAAGAGCTTTTACAGATTGGTTTACAGGGAGAAAAATTGACCATTTTATCCCTGTGTGAAATTAACTCTTTTGCCTCTAATAAATCTCTCACTCCCCCCATAATATGCAAATCACCGAACTTAACTTGATAGTTCTTTTTTTTTTTTAAGTTTTTCAAGAAGGCCTCTGTAAATCACTAATCAACATTGTGTTCATTAGTAGTTCTAATTTTCAAGTTGCATTGTTTTACGGCCTGCATTGTTTTGGGAAAATGAATCTGGAAGAAGATTTTGGAGAGAAGAAAGCTATGATTTTTTTTTGTTAGTTTGTGAAGAAAATGCCACAAAATTTGAAGGAAAATCCAAGACAGGAGAAGATAAATTTGGAAAGAATTTTATGTGATGAAAAATATTTTTCTTCTTGTCCTTTCTCTTTCTCTTGTTTCTCCAGTTGGAAATTAAACAAAAGCCTAACCAAAAATCCATAATCTTCTCCTCAGGCTAATCTACACAAAACAAAATATAATCACTTTGAATAACCAATTTCTGCATTGAAGTAAAGAGAGAACTTGAAAAAGTTCGAATTCAATACTGATAGTTGGGTTTTATATAAGAAAATCAAATGAAATAAAAAGCGAACACAACCCAAAATAAGAGAAAGACTGGGTCTAGAGGGAGGACCAAGATTCGGCCAAGATTGGGTCTAAGGAGAGGGCCGAGATTGGGCCTAAGAAGAGGGCCGAGATTGGGCTCAAGAAGAGGACCGAGATTGGGCCTGGACTATCTACTGCCCCCCAGGTTGGATGCTTGAGTAACGAGCGTTCGAGCAAAAAAGGGAAGCCTAGGCAGTTTTTACCGCATGTGCTAGTTTTGGAGGGTCAGGTTAAGTGTGACCGAGGTGGTCGACTGAGTTGACTTCAGCTTTGCTTGAATGGCAACCCTGGAGTCATTTTGAGGTCGACCTGAACTTAAAAAGCAAAGTAGTATTCTTCTATGCGCTGACCCACAGTGCGCTTCGAGATTTGAGGATACTCGACTTAGGAGAGGAGGGCGTTATCTGGGTGAAGTCCAAGGGCGAAGGGTGGCTAGCTATCGTTAGTGTGCGTCAGCAAGGTCTTGTACTATTTTCGAGACATGTTCGGGGTATGGTCGAGTCCTTGTTCGCATATGCTATCTTAGCTTGAGAAGGAAATATCACGCTTCCCCCAATGAGGTTTTGAATATGCTTCTGGAGCTTTGGCTATAGCTAGTCTCCCACTTTTTGCAAGGTGGGGATTGACTCCGACGACGGAGGAAACCCCCTGATGTCTACATCGTGCGGGACTTTGAGATATGGAGTGTTATACCAAAAAGGCACACTATTGTAGGTGTGCATGACTGCTTCTGATTTCCCTTAACAGACTTGAATGTGCGATAGACGCGCAACAGGTGGTGTGCTTCTAGTGCTTTGCTAAGTGCCTGATGACATTTTGCTTTCTTCTAGATGCAACGTGCGGGGCAGTATAAAAGGTGCGTCCCCTTGCTTCTGGGTTTTCCATTGTTTTTTTTCCCCTGTCAAAGGTGCACTATTTTCCATGTCTTTCTTCCTACTCGTTCCTCACAGGTAGAGGCAATTTTTTGCTTTAGTAGGAAAATGTCGAAGGTTATCCCTGATGGTCAACGAGGGAACGCTAGCGACAATGACGAAGGAGAAGTGCCCTTCCTAACTATTGACTTGATGTCCTCTATTGTTGTGCCAGCTCTTCCGATTGCTGTTGATGCCCGTCTGTCGTTAATGGGGCTTGCTGTTGGCAAAGGGCGATCGTCAGTTGGGAAATGCACAAGGGATGCTAGAGGGGCTGAGTCGTTCATTGGGGCGCTTTCCGTGGGCATGTCCGATCCTTCTGCTTCAAGGGACCGTTGAGCGGCGTACCATCGGGTGGAGGATCGGGCTCTGGAGTTTTTGGCGGAATGCCAGGCACTGGAGCTCTTATTCCAATCGGGGGTGGCTGTTCTCAAGCGGTTGCATCTAGACGAGATAAGGCGCGTCCAAGAGGCAGCGGAGAGCAAGGCGAGGGAGAGAGTGGCTAGGGTGACGACTGACTTGAGTCTATGACTGGAGGGGTCGGAGGCATCGTTGATCCGTTGTGGCGAGATTATAGGCCGTCTCGGCCACCAGCGTGAGGATGCCAGAGCGACGCTTCGTGATTCGAAGGCGGAGATTACCCATTTGCAAGCGGCCCTCGAGGCCACCCGATCTATGGCGGAGGCTGACAGGGCTCAAATGTTGGAGGTCGCGGACGAGTATTTGGAGGGCTACGAGGAAGCCCTACTCCATGTTCGGACTCTTTTCCCAGGCTTAGACCTACAACATTACAAGCCATATATGCGAGTTGAAAGCAGCTGACTTGTTAACCCAATCGAAGAGACGCTTGTCGGGACTTCGAGAGGAACCCCCGGAACCAGGGTGGGCCGAGCCGAGGAGAGTGTTGCTGGTGATGCCGAGGTTTGGGCCGATTTGGGCTAATTTGCTGCTTTCTTCTTTTGTAGTAGCGTAGGTTTCTTAGTGTTCTCCTGGTAGTCATTGACATCGCGATCTGCTATTTTGTCGCTTTTTGGCTTACTACTTGTAATGAAACGTCCAATTGCTAATGTTCCTTTCGTAAGACATTTCTTTTATTTCCTTTCTAGTGTGTCATGCATTCTTCCAGCTGAGCCGGAGTCTTGGGTGCTGACATAGCGGCTTCTGATTTAAGTGCTATGGTTGGTGCCTGATCTTGGAATTTGGAAAAACATTTTTCGTAGCGTAAGCCCTAGAGTTTGGTAGGGGTTCGGGGGAACTACGCGCATAGAATGAGATTTGAGGGTATAGGTGCGGCGGTACCAAACTTGTTACTTTGGCGAAACGTCTCATCCCTTGGGTGTCTTTGCCAGCATGTGGAAGGCCTTGATTAGTCATGGTGGGGGTAGCCTTTCGTTTCTCGAGGCGGGGATATAACCGTGTTGATGGCGTGATTTTTTAGGGCCTGGCCGTATTTAATTTTTTGTGGGACAGTGAGGATCTTCTGACTGTTAGGTGATTGCACTTATAAAAGGGGGCAAAGGAAAACTCTCGGTTTCTTTCATGTTATCCTTGCTCGTTTGCATCCTGTCTTTGGGAGACTAGGGAAATATGGTCAGTGTTTCGTGGTGGGGGTTTTTCATTTAGTAGGGGTGCTTCTGTTGGTGACCCTGCGGGTGGCAACTTCATGAGTGGTGCGGTAGGGGCCGAGAGGTCTGTGGTTGAGCGTGTTAGGACGAGGGCAGTACTAGGATGGGTGAGACAGGTCGTGTCTAGAATGGGTGATGCGGCTTTCTCGGAGATCACCTCTGGTGGAAGTATCGTGTTTTGGCGTCCGAGTGCTTGGGTTATTAACGTCGGCATTATCAGGCTAGAGGTGGGGGGTCGTCTGCTCGCTCCACAATTGAAAGTGGGAGATGTCGGGATCGCTTAGGCATGAGGTCGTCTTGGGTTTGCTTTAGGAGCAACTGTCACTCTAGCGGAATCCGACCCCTTTGGGGACAAGATGTTAGGCGGTACAAAAGGGTTCCAGTCTTTCTTTGGCAACTGGTGGGGGAAACGGCTACTGATGATCATAGGAGGAGCGCACCTTACAACGACTATTGCTTGGTCTTGCTTTACTCCAATTGTGTTCTCACGCATTCTTGTCGTATAGTGGTTGTAGCATAATAGGCGATTATAATAAAAAAAATATTATAGATATGAAACTTATAATTAGATGTAGATTTTTTGTAATGAAATGTAAGTGTCTTCTAGGTACCTTGTTTTCTATTGTGTCTTGATGTAAAGTATTAAAGGATCAGATTGGTGTAGGCTCGAGCTTCTGCACACCTGTTTGTTACAAGGCATGGCTTTGGGGTCGGACCGAGGTAGGCTCAAGGTCTGGCGTGCCTGTTTGTTACAAGGCACGAGGTCGGACGTGCATGTTTGTTACAAGACACGACTTTGGGGTCGGACCGAGGTAGGTTTAACGTGCTTGTTTGTTACAAGGCACGATTTTGGGGTAGGACCGAGGTAGGCTCGAGGTCCGGTGTGCCAGGCATGACTTTGGGGTAGGGTTGTGCCCGAGGTCCACCCGGGGGGGACTGACCATGTCAGTCTGGGTCCCGAGCACGGTTTAAAAGAGGACAGAGTCTGCCTCGAGGTCTTGTGCACCTGTCTGATACAAGGTGTGGCTCGATAGGGCTGAGGCGGGCTCAAGGGGCCTAGAGCAATGACTGTGCCTGAGGTCAGCGCGGGGTGGACTGACCATGTTGGTTTGGGTCCCAAGCATGGTTTAAAGGAGGATCGAGTCTGGCTCGAGGTCTTATGCGCTTGTCTGATACAAGGTGTGGCTCGATAAGGTTGAGGCGCCTAGAGAAATGATGGGGTTGTGCCCAAGGTCCTTGCAGGGCGAACTGATCATGTCAGTTTGGATCCCAAGCACGGTTTAAAGGAGGATCGAGTCTGGCTCGAGGTCTTGTGCGCTTGTCTGATACAAGGCGTGGCTCGATAAGGTCGAGATAGGCTCGAGGCTCCTAGAGCAATGACGGGGCTGTGCCCGATGTCCACCTGAGGCGGACTGACCATGTCTGTCTGAGTCCCGAGCACGATTTAAAGGAGGACCTAGTCTGGCTTGAGGTCCTGTGCACCTGTTTGGTACAAGGCATGGCTTGATAGGGCCGAGGTGGGCTCGAGGCGCTCAGAGCAATGATGGGGTTGTGCCTGAGGTCAACACGGGGCGGACTGACCATGTCTGTCCGGGTCTCGAGCACGATTTAAAGGAGGATCGAGTTTGGCTTGAGGTCTTGTGCGCCTATTTGGTGCAAGGAGTAGCTCGATAGGGCCGAGATGGGCTCGAGGCGCCTAGAGCAATGATGGGGTTGTGCTCGAGGTCGGCGCGGGGCAGACTGACCATATTGGTCCAGGTCTTGAGCACGGTTTAAAGGAGGATCGAGTCTAGCTCAAGGTCTTATGCACCTGTGTGATACAAGGAACGACTTTGGGGTCGGACCAAGGTTAGCTCGAGGTCCGACGTTCCTGTTTGTTACAAGGCACGACGTTGGGGTCGGACCAAGGTAAGCTCGAGGTCCGGCGTGCCTGTTTGTTAAAAGGCAAGACTTTGGGGTCGAACCGAGGTAAGCTCGAGGTCTGGCATGCCTGTCTGTACCTGTATTTGAATTTTCTTAGTAAAATGTGGAGTTTTTGGCATACCTTGCTATTTTGGTCCGCTTCGGCAGTAGCTCGTTCAAACATTTATCTTTGTTTGGTGTATGCACCATGTGGGACGAGGTTGCAGACGACTTGTTCTTGTATTTAATTGGTCAGGCAGGGTTGGGGTTTTTTGAGTTGAGGCGGTCTCGGGTTGATAGGGGAAAAATGGGATTATGTCGAGGTTTATTGGGGAGTGCCAAAGGAAAGTCCGTGTTCTGCTATTTGTGAAGGTATGACAAGTAATAAGTGGAAGTAATCGTCTTTATTTAGTAAGGAATATCGTAATAGTGAGTCCCTAGAAGGATGGATGCCTAGTTGTGGTGCGTCTTTGCTTCCCCACGCCTCTTGGCCTAGTAAAAGGCTTCTTCTCGGATTGAGTTAGGCGATGGGCTCCGCTGTTGATACTGATCTGGTGTGATATTTTTTCCATAGATAGTTTGCTTTGGGTGGGGGTTCGATCCTTCGAGGTGGGGTTTTGTTTCGGGTTGACATTGGTCATCTGCTGGTTGGTTTTGTTTCTCTAACTCTGCAATGTGCACACTGGGGTGCCGGGCTTGGGTACTTGTTCTTACAACTTAACTGCTAGTCCTTGGAGCGTTGCTTCCCTTATTATCCTTGCCAGGCTCGGGGCTTCAAATCCTAAGACTGTCGTGGTAGCATTGCCGAGCCTCATTCTGATCGGCATGAATGGCTCTGACCTTGGTGTCTATCACTGGGAACTTCATGGCTAGATGAGGAGTGGATGCTATTGTGCCTAATTTGTTAAGAGAGAGGTGGTCGAGCAGCGCATTGTATGGTGTTCGGCGGTCAACGACTACATATTAGATGCGGATGGGAGTTGTCCCAAATAAAGTTAGTAAGTCAATGTAGCCCCTGACTCTTAGTTGTTCTCCTGAAAAATCAATCAGGTTTCAATCAAATGGTCTTAGCTCCATTTCAGGGATTCCCATCTTTTTTAGGTTTGGCAAGTATAATAGGTCAGCCGAGCTGCCCTGGTCCACAAGGACCTTATTTACCAAGAAATTCGACATGACAACCGAGATTACCATGGGATCATCAAGGTTTTGGTCGATACCTTCGAAGTCCTCCTCAGTGAAGGAGATTGTCGGGTGGCGGGGAATTCTTTTTGATTTCCTCTCGGTGCTGTCTATTGAAATTACTACCCGAAGGTGTCGTTTCCTTTCTGAGATTGATTTTCCACCACTTGCGAAGCCTCCGGAGATGGTGTCAATGACCCTGGCTACCGGGTTTCCTGGGGGCTGCGACTCCTTTGCATTTTTGGGTTGCCCTGCGGGGATTGCCTTCAATCTGGTTTGTAAATGTATTAACAGAGATAACCCTCCCTGACCAGCCACTCTATTTGGTCTTTTAGGCCAGCGCACTCTTCGGTCGTATGTCCGAACATACAGTGGTGAATTATTAATTGTTAATATATGCTATTTGTTTTTCTTGGGTGTTTTTGATAATATTAAAATTTTTTGCAAAACTTATATCAAGTGTATATTTGGCCAACCCCTAAACTAGAAAATTTTGTGAAAGATAAAATAAGAGCAGAACTTGTTATTTGGAATCAAGATTTGCATTTGGGTTCCTTATTTGTTTAACATTGAGTCTTTGATTTTGAATAAGCAATATCTTATAAAGCAAGATTAAGTATACTTGGGTTCTAAGATCATTAAAGTACATGTTCTTTGTGAAATTGTATGAGTTATGTGACTATGCATGAAAGATAAATGCAATGCTTTTCTTGTGATTATTCCTTTTGAGCTAGGCCTAAACAGGGTTTAAGTAAATAGGGTGAATAATGTTAAGCGAGATGGAGCATAAAATGCACTCGTTTAAGGAAAAAAAAAAAAAGAAAGAGAGAGAAGAGAATAAAAAATAAAAAAAACCCTACTTTGCTACCTTTGTTTGTAGTAGTGAGAAGGGATGGTTGCAAGAATGGTTGTTGCACTATTCGATTGTGTGAGTTACATGACAAAACATAATTGAGCTTAGAATTTTGTATGGATTCTTGAACTAAGGAACGTAAGTATGCTTAGTTTTTTTTATTTGCTATTGTTATATTTTAAATTGAGGATTTAAATGTGGGCATAACAAAGGATTTGAATGTGATGAATGATTCAAATCATAAGTTTTGTGTTTGAGTATAGAATTTATTTTCTTTGCTTGAGGACAAGCAATAATTCAAGTTTGGGGGTATTTGATGTGGGAATTTATTTACACATTTATTGGTCATAATTGAGTAGTGTTTTAAGTATTTTATATGTGTTTTATCTATAATTATCTAATATTTTAAGTTTCTTTTATATATATATATATATATATTTAATTTTTAGTATTTTTTGTTATTTTACATAAATGTTACTTTGTGTTTAGGTTGAAAAAAAATAAATAAAAATATAAATAAAAAATTAAATATTATAAATAATATAATATTTAATATACTTTTAATTATATTAATTTTAATTATTTATAATATTTATTTTTTTATTTATATTCTAATATTAATTTATAGTATTAACTTTATAATATCTTTTTATTTTTTTATTTTTATTTTTATTTATTTTTTTTTCAACCTAAACACAAAGTAACATTTATGTAAAATAACAAAAAATATTAAAAATTAAATATATATATATATAAAAGAAACTTAAAATATTAGATAATTATAGATAAAACACATATAAAATACTTAAAACACTACTCAATTATGACCAATAAATGTGTAAATAAATTCCCACATCAAATACCCCCAAACTTGAATTATTGCTTGTCCTCAAGTAAAGAAAATAAATTTTATACTCAAACACAAAACTTATGATTGGAATCATTCATCACATTCAAATCCTTTGTTATGCCCACATTTAAATCCTCAATTTAAAATATAACAATAGCAAATAAAAAAAACTAAGCATACTTACGTTCCTCAGTTCAAGAATCCATACAAAATTCTAAACTCAATTATGTTTTGTCATGTAACTCACACGATCGAATAGTGCAACAACCATTCTTGCAACCATCCATTCTCACTACTACAAACAAAGGTAGCAAAATAGGGTTTTTTTTTTTTTTATTCTCTTCTCTCTCTTTCTATTTTCTTTCTTTTTTTTTTCCTTAAACGAGTGCATTTTATGCTCCATCTCGTTTTTTTTTTTTTAACTGAACGAGTGCATTTTATGCTCCATCTCGCTTAACATTATTCACCCTATTTACTTAAACCCTGTTTAGGCCTAGCTCAAAAGGATTAATCACAAGAAAAGCATTGCATTTATCTTTCATGCTTAGTCACACAACTCATACAACTTCACAAAGAACATGTACTTTAATGATCTTAGAACCCAAGTATACTTAATCTTGCTTTATAAGATATTGCTTATTCCAAATCAAAGACTCAATGTTAAACAAATAAAGAACCCAAATGCAAATCTTGATTCCAAATAACAAGTTCTGCTCTTATTTTATCTTTCACAAAATTTTCTAGTTTAGGGGTTGGCCAAATATACACTTGATATAAGTTTTGGAAAAATTTTAATATTATCAAAAACACCCAAGCAAAACAAATAGCATATATTAACAATTAATAATTCAACACCCCCAAACTTATTTAACACATTGTCCTCAACGTGAAAGACAAAGAAAAAGTAGAATGAAAAATGAATACTCCCCTGGCCACATAATTGAGCGTTACGAATACCCATGCCAGTTCAAATTGAATCAACTTTATTTTCTTTTCTTTTGAACCTGCACAACATCACAAGTATGGGTTATTGGCCATATTTATTCAACAAACTAAAATGAAATAATAGAAACAAAAATGAAAAAGAGTCTGGGTTGCCTCCCAAGAAGCGCTTGTTTATAGTCATTAGCTTGACTAAGTTTTCATTTTCATGGAGGCTTGAATCCTTCTTCTGTCAAAATTTTGTGCATGCCAGTTGATGGACTTATCCCTTGAATGTTAACAACTTTCCATCCAATCCCCTTCTTTTGCTCTCTAAGCACCCTTATTAATTTTTTCTTTTCACAACTTAGTGGTTTGACTTTTGAAGAAGGAGAAGAAACATCCAAAAGTAGCAAGTTATCTCTTTTGGATGGATAACCTTTTTGTTTTTTCTCCAAATAGCCCATGGCCCCAGCTTTGTTTTTGGCATTTAAAATTTGTTCCTACTCATCGAAAAAGTTAGCAATGCAATTTTCTATAGGCTCATCTAATCTCTCTGCTAATTCATCAATGTCTTCTATCCTTAATACTTCTTTTTCATTGCCATTAGAATGTTTCGTAGCCTTAAACACATTAAAAGTAACTGTTTCATCATAAATTATAAGGCTAAGTGTTCCTTGCTGAACATCAATCAAAGCTCTCCCTGTGGCAAGAAAAGGTCTCCCTAAAATTAGGGGCATATCATAATCTTCTTCCATGTCCAAAACAATGAAGTCAATAGGAAAAATAAATTTATCTACTTTTACCAAAACGTCTTCCACTACTTCCCATGGATATTTGATACTTCTATCAGCTAATTGAAGAGAAATAGTGGTGGGTGTTGGTTCTTTTAGTCCAAGCTTCCTGAAAATAGAAAAGGGCATCAAATTAATACTTGCACCTAGGTCACATAAAACTTTATCAAAATTAATTTCACCAATAGTGCAAGAAATAGAAAAGCTCCCTGGATCCATGAGTTTTGGAGGCAATTTGTTCTGAATCATGGCACTGCATTCTTCAGTTAAGGCAATAGTCTTATTATCCTCTAGCTTTCTCTTGTTTGACATAATTTCTTTCAAAAATTTTGCATAAGCAGGAATCTGCGCTAAAGCATCTGCAAATGGAATGTTAATGCGCAATTGCTTAAAAACTTCAAGAAATTTTTCAAACTATTTGTCAACCTTATTCTGTTTAAGACTTTGAGGAAAAGGGATAAGTGAAACATAAGGTTTAACAAGTGGTGTTAGAGATGGTATCTCATTCTTCTCATTCTCATCACTAATCTCAACATTATTCTTTTTATCAACATCACCTGTAACATATTCGCTACTTACCTCACCAAGTTGCTTACCACTTCTCAATGTCACTGCCTTGACTTCCTCTCTTGGATTCACCTCAGTTTTGCTGGGTAACTTACCTTGATCTCTTGAATTTATAGCATTTGAGATATGCCCCAATTGAACCTCCAAATTTCTGTTGAAATTGGCCATCTGGTCTACTTTTGCCTCCAACTTTTCAAATCTATTTGCAGTGGCATTAGCTAACTTTTCAATTGCCAACTCCCAAGATGGCTTGCTTTCTGGTTGTTGTTGCATCACTCCTTGAGGTCTTGGTTGAAAACCAGGAGGATTGTTAGGCTTAGAATTGCTACTGCTGCCCTGATCCCTCCAGGAAAAATTGGGGTGATTTCTCCAACCTGCATTATAGCTATTAGAATATGGGTTATTTTGCTGGTTTTGCATGTTATAATTTGAAATATATTGAGCTTGCTCAACCTGCATACAATTAGAACCCAAGTGAGAATTCTCATACCAATCACAATTACTGGCAGAATTGGAATTAGAATAAATAGCATTGACATTCCCCAACTTACTAAACATTTTTACAAGATTGTCTACCTTAGCGTTTAACATATTGATGCCATCAACTTCATACATACCTGAGGCTTTCTTAGGCATACCTCTCTCAGTAGACCATTGATAATTGTTGGAAACCATTTCTTCAAGTAGCTCATATGCATCCTTTATAGACTTACCCATTAGTGCACCCCTTACGGTAGCATCTATAGTGATTCTAACTAAATGAGATAGACCATTATAGAATGTTTGCACAATTAACCAATCAGGCAAACCATGGTGTGGACACCGTCTCTACAATTCCTTAAACCTTTTCCATGCCTCATACAAAGATTCACCATCAAATTGAACAAAACTAGTAATATCATTCATGAGTTTAGCAGTCTTACTTGGTGGAAAATACTTACTCAAAAATGCTTGTGATACGGCTGCCCATGTGGTAAATGAATTTGGAGGTTTGGAATTTAACCACACCTTAGCTTTATCTCTCAACGAAAAAGGAAACAGCCTTAGTCTGATTGCATCCTCACTAACACCGTTTATTTTGATGGTGTCGCATATCTCTAAAAAGTTTGCTAAGTGCGCATTAGGATCTTCAGCTGGATTTCCACCAAATTGCCCCTGCTGAACCATCTGAATGAGTCCTGGTTTGATCTCAAAGTTATTAGCATTGACAGCTGGTCTCAATATGCTGGCTTGAGCTCCGACTGGGTTTGGCATGGCATAATCACGTAGTAATCTCTGATTCTGATTCTGGTTCAGGTTCAGGTTCTGATTGTGATTTTCTGTCATGACTGTTACTTGTCGTGCTAATCTTGTCATTTTCTTTATTGCTCGACAAGTTCTTTCTATCTCTGGATCAAATGGTTGAATTTCTCCACGCTTTCTTGGCATGCACTACTCAACCTACAATGTAAAACAAGATTATGTAAGATAAGCAAAAAATGAAAACAAAAATAAAATAAAATAAAATAAATAAAAAATAAATCACAAAAGACACAAACACTCAAAACAAAAACAAAAACAAAAAAAAGAAAAAATATGTACAGTCTAAATTAATAAAGAAAAATTTTTAATTTGATATTGAAAAATACTTTCCCCGACAACGACACAAAAAACTTGATCACCCTAAAATATATCGCAAGTGTACGGATCGAACAAGTAATATATTAGTAAGTAAGAATATCGTTCCCACGAGGAAAGATTTCAAATACTAAATTTATAAACTTTCTTTATTATTTAGATAATAAAAATTTCAGATTTAATAAAGAACAGAAAGAATAAGTTAATTAGATTAACAAAATAAAATTGATTTGGAAGGAAACTTGAATCAAGAAATCAGTGGATTTTAATAACTAAGGCGCATGTATGAACTTAACTATGCAATGCAAATCATATATTTTTATGCGAATGAATTGGTAAATTGAGTATGTGACGGCGAAATCTCCTAATGCATTCGTTACCCTATTTCTAGGTTATAACGAGTCTATTCTCATTTAATAACTTCCTATATTTCTATAAAAGTTTAACAAAATGAAAACGCATTACAATTTGTGAAATTCCTAGCGTATCGCTAAAAGCCGCACAAAGAAACCGAATTCTATTTCTAGTCAGTTTTACTTTATGGTGTATGGTACCTACGATGCAATCCCTAAACTATCTCCTTTCGGTCTCAAGATTAGGCATCAAATCATGTAAATAGTGGTCAATTATTCACACACATTAAATCCCATACCACACAACTCAACATAACACAATTTATTCAATCACATAAATTTATGAAAAATGCACCATCATAGTTTCGGCCAAAACATGGCCTTAGTTTAATAAATTAGTTCATGGCAGATTAAATTAAAATCCCAAGTGACATTAGGAGCATAGGAAAATTAATTAAATATGAAAGAAGAAGAAACAAATCCTATGCCCAGATCTGTTTGGTGTTGGAGCTTCTGTCGCCTGCATCCGCTGTGTTACTGGCTACGGTTGCGTGTGCTCCTTGCTTGCGCAGTCTTTAAGTTCCATCATAGCTTCCTTGTTCTATCGCCTAAGTCCTTGCACGTCCAAAGCCCTTCCAAAATTCTCAAATCCTCCAATGGCCGCTGCCCTTCTAGAATCCCTTCTTTTCGTGCGCCGCAGCCACCTCCAGTCTCTGCCCCCTTCATTCCTTATTTATGTTATTATTATATATATGTATGTAGGGCATGGAGTTCCAATTGCATTGCAATTGGACTCCATTTATTATATTAATAAATTATTATATGCACACACTCAACTCACGCACGCCACTTCACACACACACACACATATATATATATAATATAATAAAATATATATTATATATAAATAATATAATAGATAATATAATATTTAATATACTTTTAATTATATTAATTTTAATTATTTATAATATTTATTTTTTTATTTATATTCTAATATTAATTTATAGTATTAACTTTATAATATCTTTTTATTTTTTTATTTTTATTTTTATTTTTATTTATTTTTTTTCAACCTAAACACAAAGTAACATTTATGTAAAATAAAAAAAAATACTAAAAATTAAATATATATATAAAAGAAACTTAAAATATTAGATAATTATAGATAAAACACATATAAAATACTTAAAACACTACTCAATTATGACCAATAAATGTGTAAATAAATTCCCACATCAAGTGGTAATCACACCGTTTGTTGGTGTCAGTGTTGCCGCGAGGAGGTCGTTGCTCGTTGATATCCAGAAGAGGAATAACCTTGGCATTGTAAACTTCTCAGAAGATCCGATCTGGCCTTATTGTGAGAGGGGTGTATGCATTGTAGTGCAATCGGGGCGACTCAAGGGCACAGGGTGGTTCCCTCCACCCTTTATTGTGATCCGACCTTCTTGGTTTCGATAGGGGTGTAAAATACTAAGCTAGGGCAGAATCAAAATAGAGAGTTGAGAGAAAACACAAGGCCGATAAACCTTCAATATATCAGAATAATGTACAGCCATACATTGTTGAGTTATTTATAAGAATAGCGCAACAAAACGGACAAGAAGCAAACATAAGCCAGAGAGAAAATAACGGAAACATAGCTATAAAACAACTGAAACTAAACAATCTGAATTTAGTTATCTAACACTTCTACACTCCCCTTCAATTTAGACTTCGAAGCCTTTAACCTCCTTGCACTGGATGTTATTTCAAGCAACGTGAGACTCCTGTAAGGCCTAACTTCTGGTGCAGAATTTCAAACCTATCTCTAGGCAAACCCTTGGTAAACACATTAGCAACTTGTTTAGCAGTAGGCACATATCGAATTTCCACCTCTCTATTTTCCACTTTTTCACGTACAAAATGTACATCAACACCAACATGCTTCGTCCGAGAGTGATATACAGGATTTTCTGCCATGCTTTTGGCAGCCAGATTGTCACACCAAACAACAGGAGTAGTTCTACAAGGATGACCCAACTCTGATAGTAATTGCTTAAGCTATAAGAGCTCAGTCACTCCCAAGGCAACAACTCGATACTCTGCTTCACCAACTGACCTAGCCACAATAGATTGCTTCTTAGATCCCCACACAACCAAGTTCGGACCAATGTAGACATAATAACCACTGGTGGATCGACGAGTAACTGGACATCCAGCATGGTTTGCGTCAGTGTAGACCACCAAAGAAAGATCTTTTGGTGTGGAAGTAAACACTAACCCCAAGGCAATGGTGCCTTTAATATACCTCAGCAGCCTCTTACACGCAAGCCAGTGCTGCAACATAGGAGTAGCCATAAACTGTCTCAACTTGTTTACTGTGAAAGCAATATCAGGGTGAGTATAGGTAAGATATGTAGTGAACCAACGATAGTACGATACAAACTAGGTTGAGAAAACACTTCACCATCATTAGTTAACGAAGTGCCAACTGCCATAGGGGAACTACAGGGCTTGCAGTCCTGCATTGATGCCTTTTGCAACAAATCCCAAACATATTTGGACTGATTGAGGTAAAGACCAGTTTTATCTCTATAAGCTTCAAACCCCAAGAAATAATTCACTTCTCCTAGAGTTTTTAGAGCAAAAGCATGACCAAGCTCTGCTATGCAAGCATGCAAAGCAATCGAACAGGAGCTAGTGATCAGAATATCATCAACATAGACTAATATAAACAATGTATATGTAACAGTCCGTTTGATGAATAATGAAGCATCAGACATTGACCGAACAAAACCCCAGCACTCCAGTACTGCCTTCAGTTTGTTATACTAGGTTCGAGGAGCCTGCTTTAAACCATAAAGAGATTTCCTTAGCTGATAGACATGCTAAGGAAATTTAGAACTCACAAACCCCTCTAGCTGAACCATATACACTGTCTCACACAAATCACCATTGAGAAACACATTGTTTACGTTGACCTGTTGTTTTTCCCAGCCAAACTGTACAGCCAACGAAAACAAAATGCGAATGGTGGGAGCCTTAACCACAGGACTGAAAGTATCACCATAATCAACTCCTGGATTTTGAAGAAAGCCCTTTGGCACTAACCGAGCCTTATATTTAAGAATGGACCCATCGAAATTATATTTAATCCGAAAAACCCATTTATTTCCAATAAGATTCATATGTTTTGAAAAATGAACCAATTCCCAGGTGTTATTTCTCTCCAAGGCCTGATACTCATCCTCCATAGCCTTAACCCATCGTGAATCTAAAAGTGCTTCACTCACTAAACTAGGTTCTAAAGAACTCATTAAGGCGTGTGGAGAAGGCAAGGCAAGAGACTTGGCTTTAAGCCTAGTGATCATAGGATGAACTGATGGGGTTGGGACAGGTTTACTAGATTTAGGGTGAGAACTAACAGTCAGAGGAATAGGCACAGGTACAGTAGAGGCAGGAGATGTGGTTGAGACAAAGGGACAGGACGATGATACAGATTGAGATGCTCTGGGACACAACAAAGAAGACTATGAAGAAGGAATAATTGGATGAAGAAAAGCAATGGAATGACCTCGTGAACTTGGTTGAGAGGAAGGTTGAGACGATGAAGGAAACAATTTGAGGAAAGGAAACTCCAAAGGATTAAACTCCACATTACGAGAAATGTAAACTCTGCCTGAAGGATGAAGACACCTATACCCAACTTGATTTTGATTGTGGCCAATAAAAACACATTTTGTAGAATGGAAATCAAATTTGTGTTTATTATATGGCCGTAAAAGAGGGAAGCATACACAACCAAAAGGTTGTAAAATGTTATAGTTAGGCATACGATTATATAGCTTCTCGAAGGGAATTTGAAATTGTATCGAAGAAGATGGAAGTAAATTGATGAGATACACAGCTGTTTGAAAGGATTCAATCCAGAATTTTAATGGTAAACTAGCATAAGACAACATGGTAAGTCCCATTTTAGCAATATGCCGAAGCTTCCTTTCCACCACACCATTTTGTTGATGAGTGTGAAGACAAGTAAGTCTAGATTGAATGCCATGAGCCTAGAGATAAGGAACAAAAGACTTGAATTCCCCTACATTATCAGTTTGTAACACACACAGCTTGGTTTTATACTGAATCTCGGCAAGTTTATGAAAAATGATAAATGCTGACAAAGCATCTGATTTGAGTTTAAGAGGATAAAACCATGTATAACAGGTATAGGCATCAACAAATATAATATAGTAGCGAAAACCCGCTGTGGACAATACAGGGGTAGGACCTCAAAGATCGGAATCTACTAATTCAAGGGGGGCATTTGTTGTGATATCATGCCTGGAAAATGGAAGCTGACTGAGTTTTCCAATTTTACATGCATCACAAAAAGATAGATCAGTACTAGAACACGATAGCCCAATTTTATTCATTACCAACCGTAACACATGTAGAGATGGATGACCCAAGTGATTATGCCATTGCTTACACACCATTGTTCTGGGTTTGACCTGAGCTACATTTACAACCTTAGACAACTCATGACCAAATGAGCACTGTCTATTACATTGTTGTCTAGTCTGACTATTTCCATTAGTACAAGAATGGCAATAAGACACAAAAGGAACTGAAACAGAGGCTAGAGGACGAGTAGACTTGCTGTCACCAGCAGACAGAGAAGCTGGTTCCAGCCGATATAGCCCATCCTTAAGGAGTCCCTAGAGCAGCACATGTCCGGTAACTTTGTCCTTGATAAAACAGACATTAGAGTGAAATTCAGCTATCACATTATGTTCTCGAGTAAGATGAGACACACTAAGAAGATTTTTCCTCATACTTGGAACATGAAGAATATTTGGAACACACAAAACATAATTTGAGTGAGGAAAAGTTTGTAAAGAACTTGTGCCGATATGTTTTATAGGTAGTTGCTTACCATTGCCTATAGTGACTTTATCTCCACCATAGTAGGGAGCATGAACAGATAGATTGTTCAGACTTGAGGTAATATGATTCGTGGCACCAGAATCCACAAACCAAGACTAATCTGGAAGAAGAAACGAAGAGTTAAACTAATCAGAAGGTTGCAAATTAGGTTTAGACTGGTTACCATAGTGAGAACTTTGATTTGAATCATATTCAGGTGTGAAGGCTCTGTTAGAGTCACTAAAGGAGGCAACATGAGCATGAGCATCCATTTGAGAAACATAACCGCGGGCATCCATTTGTGGAACACTCATGTTTTCACCTTGAGATCTACCACTATTATAACCAGTCACTCTTTGAAAACTCTTATCAAACTGACAGTAGCACCGATCTACAAAGTGACCTGCCTTGCCACACAACTGACAGAAAATACTTCTGTTTGAATTGCTGCCACGGCCTTTACCTTCTCTAAAACCATTACCACCACCTCGGTTAACAAATCCTCCTCTATTATTGTTATTTGATCCTCCACTATTCTGACCAGTAAAATATGATGCTACATTTGCACTCAAAGGAGGTGCCGAAACATCAAAATTAAGAGAAGTTAGAGGCTGATTCTTAGCTGACAGCCGTTGTTCGTGCATCAGAAGTAGATATTGCACTTTCTCCAAGTCTGTGTCGTCCATTTGATAGGTTACGAGACTCACAACAATCTCATAATCCTGATCTAAACCATTTAGAATGGCCAACAATAATTCATTGTCATTCACCGGTTCTCTTATGGCGGCAAGAGCATGACCTATGGTTTTGATCTTCAAAATATAGTCATTAATAGACATGCTATCCTTTTTAACAGATCTCAATTGTTGTTTAAGCTGAAACGATTTTGCTAGTGTTTGTCTAGCATATAAGTTTTTTAGTAAAATCCATACCTCAGCTGATGATTCCAAATGTATCACCTGAGCAAGCACATCTTCACTAATTGTGGAAAACAACCAGCCAAGCAAGAGCTGATCCGAACGTAGCCAATTCATGTACTCTAGATTCACCACGGTTTCACCATCCGGAGCAATCACATTCTTTTGAGGGGCTATCTTGTTCAGCAACGAAACAAGATCAAAGGCCCGAACTGTTGCAAGAATTTGAGCCTTCCAGAAAATGTAGTTCCTAGTGTCCAATTTGAGAGGAATGTAGCTAAAGGCCTTCGCAACTGCCGAGAAGTCAGATTGCGAGGAGGTTGAAAAAATTGAGGTAGACTTATGAGAAGGAGGAGAAGAAGAGGCGATGTTAACAATTCGATCGGAAGCCATTAACTTGGCTCTGATACCATGTAAAATACTAAGATAGGGCAGAATCAAAATAGAGAGTTGAGAGAAAACACAAGGCCGATAAACCTTCAATATATCAGAATAATGTACAGCCATACACTATTGAGCTATTTGTAAGAATAGCGTAACAAACACGGACAACAAGAAAACATAAGCCAGAGAGAAAATAACGGAAACACAGCTATAAAACAACTGAAACTAAACAATCTGAATTTAGTTATCTAACACTTCTACAAGGGGTCTCTTCTGTGGTTGTGTTGATGCTTGGTAAAAGGTCTCGCCTAAGGGGTCGGGTAAGGCTGTACTTGTAGCTCGACTTCTTTACGCCGAGCGGCCAAGGTTCTTCCATGTTGATATACCTTACCGCACGTTTTCTAAGATTGACCAGAGTGGCAGGGGCCTTTCGGCACAGTGAATCGACGAAGGGACTTGCTCTTAATCTAGCCATAATGGTGTGTAAGGATATCGCTAGGTTGAGATCCTTGATTTGGAGGGCTTCTTGAAAGAATTTTTTCATGAATGCCCGCAGTGATTTGTGCTCGCCCTGTTTCAAGTTGATAAGACTAGTCGAGGTCCTGTGATGGGCTCGGCTAGTGGAGAAATGAGTGAGGAAGTGGGTGGCTAGCTCGGAGAAGTTGTGAATAAAGTTCGGCTCCAAGGACAAGAACCACAACATGGCTGACTTTCTCAAGGTGCTAACATAGGATTGGCACATGATTGGGTCCGAGCCTCTACTTATTAGCATGTCGGTGCTGAATGTGGTCAGATGATCCTGAGGGTCGGTGGTGCAGTAGTAAGGTTCCAAGGTGTAGGGGACAAGAGCCATCGAGTAAAGGACGGCCATGATAAACTCAGAAAATGGGTGACTCTGGGAGTATAAGGGTGCGAAAGGTGAGGGAATAGGGGTGTGGGTAGCCTGGTGGTGTTGGTGACGACTGCCTTCTGCATCAGATTTGACCTGCTTGTTGGGTTAGTCATGCTACTGGTTTCTGGTTAATTCAGTGACTTGATTATGGAGTTGCTAGATAGTTTGAAGAAGGACTTCTATGACAGCTGGGTTTTGCGGGGAATGGTCAACGTTATTCGGCTCTTGGGCGGGAACGCTTCTAGTTCACACCATGATATGGCAACGAAGAGGTCGGTTTGAAAGGCTCTAGTTAAATTATGGGGTAGGTAAATTTTACCGAGCCCACGGTGGGTGCCAGATGTTCCTTCCTAACCAAAAGAGGACGATTGGATGCGAGATAGCAGTGGTAGGGCCTGGGCTCTGGCGATGGGTCCATCCGGGGAGCAGCTGGCACCTGTGTAACGCCCCGCTCCCACTTACAGGTGTTACTCATGAACAATTATCCAATTTGTCCACCTGCCCGGCCTTAGGTGAAGGGTAGACCATGTTTCAAGATAAAATGCCCTAGGTGGGAACTAGGCTCGTCTTTCCCTTTCCTCATCCCCAGGATTTATTAGCGGCAATGGGCTTTAACCACACCATGTTAGCTAAAAAGGAAATCTCATACAGACGCCCAATGCCATTTTCTCAATTATTTTTAAATTCTTTTCCGACCAATAATTTTACCAGGTTCCATAAAAATCACCATTTAAATTAATCCATTGATTGATCACCAATTTTGGAGGAAAAACTCATCATTTTTAAATTTCCAAAATTTTGACATTTTCTCCAAAAATGCCCGAAAAATCCCTTTATTTTGAAAATTCCTCCGGGGCCCAAATTCAATTAAGAAATGCCCCAAAATTCCCCAATTTTTTTAATTTTTTTTAAAAAATTTGTCGGTGGGGCCCACGACGCGCACGGGGCCCCGCGGTGCGCTTGCAACGCGGCCCGCGCGCCCCAGCCGCACACCTGTGCGCCCCAGCCACACGTCCGCGCGGGGCCGCATGCCCGTGCGCCCAGGTGGGGCCACGCGGCTGCCCGCTCCCGTGCGCGCCCCAGCACGCGCTTGGCAGCCACCTACTGCCTTCCACAATTTTTTTTTCTCTTGGGCATTTAAACCCCAAATTTTTCAAAAAATACATCCAATAAATATATCCCATTTTCCATCCATTTTTCTTTTATTTCTCCTACAAAATCCTTTTATTTGCATCTTGGATGCTTCTCACAACACACCCCACAATGAGACTTACACCACAACTTAGGCTTCACATGCCATAAGCCAACATCTCATCTTAAAATAAAACCAAATACTCTCAAGAGGTGAAATACACCCATGATCTTAGGCTTTAACAAGCCATTAACAATCAAATACATTATATTACATAAATCAAATATCACACAATAGGCTACCCTAAGCCCAACAACACACTTGAATCTTCATTTCCATGCCTCCACATGCCATTCCACTTTGTATTGATTTTTCCCATGCTTCCACAACCTACATGTGAGGGTAAAAACCTCATGAGCTATTAAGCTCAATAAGGGTGCAATGCCAAATAAATATGAATATAACAAGATTATATGATGCCAAATGCATGCAAATGTGGCTAGGTTTCTTTGCCCTCACAACCCTCCAAGGTTGAGGCATCAACCCACCATTTCAACCATGTTCCCAAACTAACCTATGGCCATAAGTCTCATGAACATAAAAGAACATGCTAAATTCAACATATACATTTATGAAACATATTTATAACACATTGCAAGGCCACCCTCCCATGGGGCCATCCCTTACCTCATTCTTTTCTTTGAAGCTTTAAATCCTTATCTCAAGAGAGCTTCCATCTTCATCTTCTTCCATCTAAGATGACATTCCAACTTGTCACTCACTTTGGATACAAGAATACTAAATAGAGAAGAAGAAGAATGGAACATACCTTGATTTGATCTTCCTTTCTTCTCCATTCTTTCCTTTCTTCTTCATTTCTTTCATCTTCTCCCTTTCTTCTTTCTTTCATTCTCTCTACAAATGGCCAAAAGGGAGACAAGTCTTCCATACTTGCCATTTTATACTACCCTTTCCCATTTTCAAGAATGGATCTCCACCATCCATTCAAAGCACAATCCATGTGCTTAAGAAGAATTAAATCTCCACCACTCATTTCAAATAAACAAGTTTCCTCTCTTGCAGAAAACACAATCCATGCTCTTCATCTTGATTAATCTCATCCATTGGATTATTTTGCCTTTTCAAGATTTAAGCATAACCATTGGATCACTTGGACATTTCTTTTTCTTTCTCATTTATTTTAATGAGACAATTATATGCCATTTTCAAGACTTAATCCAAGCCATTGGATATATTTCACGCTTTCAAGACTTGATCCTAACCCTTGGATCAATTTAGTCTTCCAATACCAAAATTAGCCATTTTCTCATATATTTATTTTGACTAATTTCAACACATCATACTTGAGAGACATAATTAATTTTCTTCCTATTTAATTTAATGGGACTAATTTCCACCATCATATGAGAGACCACTTGAAAGACATAAATCCCTCATTTTCCATTTAAACAAATCACCATATTTTCAAGCATTAATGGTGACCATTTTACTTTCTTTTCCATTTATCTTTTTCCCCAACATCATGATGACCTTCATAAATGCTTTGAGAGACATTTATAATTTCCTTTTTAAATTATTTTAATCTCTCATTTCTTCCAAAATATTTGCACATATGCACACCCACATATATTGATATGTGGCTTCCCACAAATACATAAATGTTTACATTGGCCATCCATGCCATGATCCAAGAATAAATAATCACCTTTGGATCACAAATCTCACTCAAAGATTAATCTCATCCATTGGATTTATTAATTTCTCAACATTTAATAAATGGAGACCATTTTCACACATCAAGAATGAATGACATAATTCATTTTCTTTCCCCTTTAAACAAATCCCATATTTTCCAAACATTAATGGGTGACTAATTTAATTTCTTTTTGGATTTTCTTTCAATCCAACACCATCATGCCTCTCATTAAATGTTTGAAAGACTACTTATCCTTTCTTTTGCATTTATTTAAATCTCTCCATTTATCTTGGACCACATAATGCCATGTGTCACTCTAAGACATCATACTTGGCTTCCAAGATTCCATCTCAACCATCCATATAGCATCCCCACATTTATTCACAAAATGTAGGGAAAACAAATTATTTTCTCACATAATTTAATATCCACCATTTCCCTATTTTCCATAATTAAATTCCTTTATGGAATCACTCCAATCTACCAAACTTCTCATTTCATGAATTATTGATCCCTTATCTCCACATAAATAAATATTGGGATTTAATTCACTTACACACCTAATTCCATATAGGAATTATTTCTAATTTATCAAAATACCCTTTTTATTGGATTTCACTATCCAAATTACCAAAATACCCCTCTCATAAGGCACCCTCAATCTCAAGGATCCAACATCTTCTCAAGGGCATTTTTGAAATTTTCTCATTTTCTTTCTCATTATTTTAACACCGATAACACTGGGTGTTACAACCTGCAAGCACTCCAACGCTCGAGTAAGTAAGAGAGTAATAGAGACAGTGTATCAGTAGGTCAGAGGTCAGAACATACCTTGGCTCTAAAGAGAAGTGGTTGATATAGGAGGAGGAGATGTTCTCCTACATGCATGTGTCGTGCGTTTGTAGGTGATGGGATTAACTATCCGGCACCGGTAGATGTTCCCAGGTGGTAGAATGGTGGCGACATGATCCTCATTAATGTGGATGGGATTCGCCATTAATGAGGATAGGATCTAAGACAACCACGCAAATACCCAGTGGGAGTCGCAATGATGCCGTGGTAGACTAGCGCTAGGACAAGGCTGGGTCCAAATGAAGGACCAAGATTGGGCCCAATGAGAGGGTCGAGATTGGGCCTAGAAGAGGGTCGAGATTGGGCCTAGGACACTACAAAAAATCAAGGATTTAGTGACAGAAAATTCTATCGCTAAAACCTTAAAATCCGTTGCTAATTTGTTAGGGACAAATTTAGTGACGGGCACCTCTCCGTCGTTAAAAATGGCGTCGTTAAATTTTATCGACGAGGAGAATTAGTGACAGAATTAGGGACAGGTGCCGCACCTGTCACTGAATTTTGCGATAGGAACAGCACCTATTGCTTACCCGTCGTTGATTCTCGCTGAATCATCCACGGGTGTGCACTCGTCTTTAAATAGAGAAAAAAATTAAAAAATTAAATAAAAAATTTTAAAAATATAAATTATATAAAAAATTATTTAATAAATATTCAAAAAGTTGTTTCTATTTTATATTTATTTATAAATAAATATTTATATATAAAATAATATTTAAAAATTAACAATTTATTTTAATGAATTAAAAATATTAATTTAAAAATAAAAAATTAACATTCATATATTCATACAAAATTAACATTCATAAATATTCAATTACAATGATCATTTTGTTTCTCATTATAAAACTGATCTCTTGATCCAGGTTGAGTAGATGGTCTAGATTGAGATGACGGTTCAGGTTGCTCTAATGCCATCATCTGTCTATTCATTTGCTTATGCCATGCCATCATTTGTTTCTGCCATTGACGTAGCTGTATATTCTCATTTTGCATCTCTGTCACCTGGGTTTGAGATGCATGCAACTTCTCGTTCATATGGGTTTGTGTGGAATACAACTCATTTTGCACCTCAGTCACTTGGGTCTGAACGACACGCAACTCCTCATTCATCTTGGTGAGCCTCAATCTCATTTGTTTAATTCCGATGACAACCCATATAAACCACTGGAGTTGCTATTGGATCCACCTGGGTAAGACTACTTAGCTTGAGAGCTGAGACCGTAGACACAACCCTTCTTGTTTCTACCAGAGACAACCTGATTAAAGATGCGACGCTCATTGATTGTAAGTGGAGATGACGACTCGCTACCGCCGGTTGATGCTAAAAATGCCTCTGTACTTAATCTCTCGAATGCCTCCTATATAAATTAAAATATTGACTTATTAATTAATAAACAAATTATTAAATTATGATGTTAATTAAATTATACATAAATTCGATTACCGTGATGGCCTTTAGTCTATTATCAACCCATACTTCTTGTCCTTGGTCATCCTTTCGAGTGTGGGTTCTCTTGTAAATCTCAAATTCATTGGGCCCACGGTCTAATTACTTTGCCTGCATGACAAATGTATAAAGTAAATAAAATAAAATATAAGCCACTATATAAGTTTATAAAATTTACATTTAAGTCAAAAAACTAATTACCATCCTTCTTTGACTCTTAGTGAAAGGAATGGATCCACCTGTGTGGATTGACCCACTAGTGTTGGAGGCGCAATTTTGTTAAGATTTTTCTTGTATTCGTTTTCATCCCACTTGTTAAGATATGCTAGGGAGATTAATCCATATGGAGGTCATCCAAAGGCCCAGTATGGGAGAAAAATAGGAGGCAGTAGGGATTCATTGTGTAGCAATTCAAAAAGATTGGAGGATTCTGATATTGAAATATTTGCTTAACCAGGTGAAAGTAAAACAAGATCGCAACGGGGCAAGTAATGTAGTTCAAAATTTTGAATATTATCCCGATCCCGGCTATTGGATCAACGTCGAAATTAAATCATTCACATATAAATAAAATAAATCCAACCTTTATATTTTTAAGTCATTTGTGGATCCAAACAATCCAAGTGTTCAGCCTCTAACTCGTGATACGCGACACGTGTCTGTTGGCGAGGAGAGCAGAATAAGAGTGGTAGCTCCTTCTCCTTTTCCCAACTTGTGTATGGACGGAAAGAACCTCCTGTTTCAAATCGATATTAAATAGGAACGGGAGAGAGGGTACAACAATATTTCAATTCATGAAAAATCACATAACCATTAATTTTATTTTTGAGAAATCCTTAAAGGGATATTTATAGAGGAGCCCTAGGTTTTCTTAAACCCTAATGGATATGGGTCGGCCCATTTATCCAGTCCAAGTAGAAATTTAATTAAAATATTTGCCCCAAATCTAATTCAAGTCCAAATATAATATTTAATATAGGACCCAAATATTTTATTTAATCCAAATATTAATTTAAGCCCAAATATATTTTATTTCTTATTTGCCACTCCAACAAATAGAAAATTATTAAATTAGAAACTCATTTTCCAATTTAATCAATTGTCATTTTAGGAAATTCTTTCTTTATGACGACCCGTTGTCATATCAACGTCATTACGTCTATTTGTTCTTTTTTCGTGAAAACCTATGACAGCACAACTTCTTGTCGAAGTGTCCCACTTAACCATACGTCTTCTCTCCTGGTTTAAGCCAGGGACCATGCCTATTGTGTATGATTCATTAGACTTTCGAATATGTTGGTAATGTGTCGGTATGAACACATAAGATAAGATTGACCTCTAGCAAGATGATGCCCACCCAATTATTCAGAAAGATTCATAATCTATAAATAACCTTTCACGAGCATGGTTACCGTGTAATTCGATCATCTCGTCAATGTATCTTATGTGATCTCAAGTCTGGCAATGTGTTGCTTGATTATGATCACATGAGTTTTTTTCGGACCACTGGATATCCTCACTCAATCGAAAGTGAATCAATAACTCCTTATTGATCTCTTTCACCATGGCCATGGATTTAAAGTGAATATCCATCGAAGGCGCCTTAGATACATCATCCTCTATCAAGGGATAGACAAGTTACATCTTGGATATACACCCATCTTCATAAGCCTCACGATATGCCCAATGATTGCCCATGTGTAGCCTTTGTCTAAGCCCATCGAAATGATCTCAAAGCGTACTGGTCTTCTTATGAGATGACCATGACAACCTCAAGTCTAAGGATTAGTTACACCCACCTCGTATGAGAATTCCATCATCATATAATCAAAATGGATTCTCATGGAGAGTCATGTACAGTGACACGTTCTCCAACATTAGTCACTTATGTACTTGTTTATGCATCCCTAGGCCTAAGGGTGTGAGACCCCCATTGTTATCGAATAGAAAAAGCATAGCACATACAAATCTTATCACAATTGTTAATGTCCATTCTTGACATTGCTATGACTTGGGAACTTTAATGATGTCTAGAAACTGTGATGCATCATCTCACATCTTTATAGATTAATCACAGTATATATCATATGGAATTCTATCTAGTTTCATCTGGTCATTTCAATAATAAGAAGAAACTAATAGAATGACTTCTTGTGCAATTGAATAACTTCTTATTTAATAATAAATATGATTGTAATTGTCAAATTCCCCCTGGAGGCAAAGCGATTGAAAGTTAGTGTTGCATATTTTATGGTGGTGGGTCAAGACCTATATAAGAGAGGATACTCCATGCCTCTTCTTAAATTCCTAGGACCCCTAAAAGCCTAACAAGTATTGGAAGAAGTACATGAGGGAGACTGTGGAGAACACCTTAGGGGAAGAGCTCTAGCGGGAAAGATTCTGCGGACAGGATTCTTTTAGCTTACCTTCTGACAGGATGCAACCCAAAAAGTTCGAATGTGTGATAAGTGTCAAAGGCATGCCCCATTAACTGTAAAAAAAACCCCTTCTTTCATCCAACCTATATTTCAACCATCACTTTTCACCCAATGGGGTTAGACATATTGGGCCTGTTTTAGGTAGCTTTAGCCTAGAGGAAGTTCCTACTTATTGCCATTGACTGCTTCACGAAGTGGGTGGAAGTTGAACCTTTGGCTACTTTAATAGAGAATAAGGTAGAAAACATGGTGTGGAAGGATATCATCTATTGTTTCGGCATTCCCTACATCCTCAACACTGACCATGGTACATAGTTTGATTTTGAGGCATTTAGGGCTTTCTACCAGCGATGGGGGATCAGTTTGAAAATGGCATCTGGGGCATATCCACAGGTAAATAGGCAAGTTGAGCAAAGTAACAAGACCATTATGCACGGATTGAAGACTCGATTGGAGAAGGCTAAGGGCAGATGGGTAAATGAGCTCCCAAGTGTCATATGGGCATATCGAACCACCAGCCATGTACCTTCCTGGTATACGAAACAGAAGCTCTCATCCCCATAGAGGTGAATCTCAAATCACCGAGAGTTATGTCATTCCAAGTTGAAGGGAATTCTAATCATTTGAGGGAAAACATAGATATGATAGATGAGCTGAGGGAAAAGGCAGCTATTCGGTTAGCAGTATACCAAAGAATGGCCTCCAACTACTACAACGAAAGGGTTTGCATAGGACACTTGGAAAATGTGATCTAGTACTCAGGAAATCTTCCATTACTAATGACCTTAGGGGAAAATAAAAGGTATGACCTAACTTTGAGGGGCCTTACAAGATCCAAAAAATGTTGGGGGCCAACACGTGTGCTACAAACATTGTAAGGAGAGACACTTGGAAAGATGTAGAACACCATGCACTTGAAGAAGTACTTCCCAGCTCCCTTGGAGATTGGCATTCTTTAGAATCTTTTGTAATGTTACTTCCCCCATAAAGAAAGAATACCCCCTTGTATTCCCTTGGACGTAGGAAAATTATAAGTTGAACCACATAAAATATCTTGAGCACTATGACTCTGTGTTTGTTGTAAACCTTATGCAAGTGCCACAACCCGAGTCCAGCCGAGCAAGGTGGATGCACTACTCATCAACAGAAAAGTTGGCTACACTATGACTATACTTCAAATGAGAGAGTTTGTAACACCCGAGATTTTTAGACTGAAATATAATGTAATACTCGAGTTTTTTAGATTCAGATACTTGAGAAAATAATATATTTCAAAGGATTATGAAAGTCTTGAGACAAAAATTTAGTTTCTGAGACAGGGGCAAAATCATAAATATTGAAGTTCGGGTAAAAGTCTAATTTACCTAAAATGTTAGGGTATTAGTGTAATTTATCCATTTTCTGGAGGCCAAAATGTGTAATTAAAAATAGCATAGGGACCAAGTTGTAAGGGCCTAAGTGCAAATTATCCGAAAAGATCGGGACATGGTGTACTTCTTGAAACCTTAAAATATCTCATCAAAATATCTCAAACTAAGTAGTTAAGGTAACCAAATATAGCTAACTAGTTAAAAGTGTAATGATGGGATATGTAGAAAATCAATTAACGATGTGAGAATAATGATGGGAAATGTAGAAAAATGAATTAAACCATGTGAGATGTGATGATGGAAGTGTTGAAAATCTAATTAAGCATGTGAGGCTCAAAATATCAAGGATACTGGCAAGTTTCCATTGGTCATTTGGAAGATAAGATAAGATCTCATGATAGTTCATAATGACCCCCTGAGGTGGCATCGCGTGATTGGTTAGGAAAAAGCTTACTTAGCTTTCAAGTTTGTTAAAGTCTTCAAGCCTTATCCTTAAGGACATGTGGCCAACATTTATTAGCCACACATGGAAGGTAATAATGAGGCCTCGTGATGATGAGACATGTGGCAAAACATGATTGGTAGAAAATGTTTATAAATAGGCCTTAAGGTAGTTCACAAGTTTTATAAGAATTTGGGCAAGGTTGAGAGAATCAGAAGAGAGGATTTTGTGATAGAGAGTGAAGGGAAAATACTGCAAAAAGAAGGAGCAAATTTGGTGTAGAAATAGGAGCGAAACAGCTTCGCCGAAAAATTTGGGTAATTTCCAACCAAGTTAAGGTAAGTACACTATGAACTATCTACGATGTTTAAGCATGCTCATGGATCATATTTATGTGGTCCCTCATGTTATGTTTCAAGCAAGTTTCATGTTCTCAAACAAGTTACGGGACCGAGGTTTTCAATTTGTCATAGGAATTGTCAGTAGGTGAAAGTCGAGCACCAACGACCAGCAGGGTTACTGCAATCATTGGAGGTTCCAGAGTGGAAATGGGAACATGTGACAATGGACTTTGTTGTAAGATTTCCAAAATCAATAACAGGACAAGAGGCTATTTGGGTGATCGTGGATCGACTTACCAAATCAACTCACTTCTTACTTGTTCGAATGACATTTACAATGGATCAGCTTGCACGACTGTGTGTTAAGGAAATAGTAAGACTACATGGTGTTCTAGTTTCCATTGTATCAGATAGGGACCCGAGGTTCACATCTAACTTTTGGAAGAACTTACACAGAGCCATGGGAAGCAAATTGAGTTTTAATACAACTTTTCATCTTCAGACAGATGGACAATCTGAAAGGACAATACAAACTTTAGAGGATATGCTTCGTATTTGTAACCTAGAATTTGGTGGACATTGGGAGAAACTGTTTATGTACTTTTTGTACAATAGTTTTAATGATAAAAAACATATATTGTTTTAATCCCTAAGTCATGAGTCAAGTATGTGGTTTTCAATATATATCAATTTCAATATCAAGTATCACTGTGTGAAAATGAAAACCTTGTTTTGACTAAGTCTGGAAGGTTAGCACCTTCTAAGGAGACATATAAAAAAGAGTTTTCTTTTTAGAGAACTATCTCCCGATAATTTGATATCTAACATTCATTAGTGCTAAAACGATTTTTAATAAATTTTTTATTAAATAGAAAGTATGTATTTTGGAGGTGGTAATATTGCAAAATCTTGAGTTTGTACTAGAACTCAAATTCTACTTTCTTATTGATTTGGATTTTGATTTTCTAAGTATTTTTATTGAATCCAAATAGAGGGTAATTTGTTATTTACATTTATGTATTAAAGTAAATAGAGGTAAAATATAAATAAAGGAAAATATGGACATTTACTTAAACTAAAGAAATATAAATAAGCTGTGATGTATTCATGCTGTAGATTGTGCTTTCAAGTATATTCTTCTGGATATCTGTCATGTTTCCATGCATATTTCGAAACCCCTTTGAAAAGGTTTTCAATATTTTCAGTATATGCTATTTCGAAACATCTATGCATTGTATGTGTTTTCAATTTAGGTTTTGAACCATGTTTTGAAACCTATATGTCTATGTTTTGAAACCTCATTTCTAGAGAGGTATGTTTCGAAACCTATATGCATCATATTTCGAAACCTCATTTTCAGAGAGGTATGTTTCGAAACCTATCATGTTATGTTTCGAAATTTTTAACATTCTATCAGTAGATCATTTGAAAACCGAGATACATTTGTTGTGCAATTATGTTTTATTCTCTTTCAATTGTTTAATGCATTTTCCATGCTCTGAGATTCAAATTTGAAGTTAAATGTGAGTGCCTTTAAAAATAGTCAAAGTGGGAATAGTTTTTGCCTCCCACTCAATGTTGTCTTTAAGTGCAAGTACAGCTAGAGAGACTGTATGTTTCGAAACCTATGTGTTAATTTGAGATGTTTCGAAACCTCTTATGTATGTTTCGAAACTTACTTTTCTGTCTTATCTCTAACGGCTATAAAATGGCTAGATTTCTGTCTTTTGGTATAAATAACAGGCATTTCAAGACAAAAATAGATTGATTGAGCTAGAACAAGCAAGAACAAGTGAGCACACACTAGAAACACACACACAAGCACAAATGATCTAAATCCGTTTGACAAGCTCTCAAGAAGATCCATTCCTAGATGTGCATTGTGATGTGAAAAATGAGAAGCAAGTGCAAACAACGAGTCTCATCTCTTCATCTCTCCTCACCTCAAGTTAAGAGGTTTGTACAACCACATTGGTAAGATATTCATTGCTATACATTCCATTGGGTTGTAAAGATAAACTTTATTTATCTTGATTGTTGTAAGGTTTGAGTTTAGCCCAAAACTCATTGTGGTGTAAAGATTTGAGTTGAGCCTAAAACTCATTATGTCAAAGGTTCAAGTTTAGCCTTAAAACTCACTTGGTGTAAGGTTTGAATTAAGCTTGTAAAAACTCACTTGGTGCTAGGTTTGAGTTGAGCCCGTAAAAACTCACATTGTAAGGTTTTGGGTGAACCGTGGTAAAACCTTTGTTGTGGTGATCACTAGTAAAAGTGATTGGGATTGCAAATCCTTCAAGTGGGTAAACTTGAAGGTAGTGGAGTAGGCGGGTGTTGAACCACTATATATCTTGTGTGCCATTGTTCTTTAGCTTTCATGTATCATTATTGCCTATTGCACATGCTTGCATAAGTTTTGTTATCAAAGACAAATAGTTTTCTTGAGAACAAGTTTATACATATACATAGAAAACATATCTTTGATATACACACATCTTTGGTATACTCTTAATTACATAAATCATATTTTCGAAATATCATCATTTTAAGCTACAAGGTGAAAGATTTCAAATCAAGCAAAATAGTGAAGTAGATTTCGAAACATACATTTCATATTTCGAAACTTGTAAATCAGTTAAGTATATTTTGAAACATATACAGTAGGTTTCGAAACCTACTTAACAGAAAGGTTTATTAAAAACATATATCCTATATTTCGAAACATAGTGTTTTGCATTCAATCAAAGTTTTAAATTATTGAAATTTATACAAATCCTAATTCACCCCCCTCTTGGGATATATTTGTCATCTTTAGGAACCAACAGAAACATCTACCACTAATTGAATTCGCATACAACAACAGTCACCATGCATCTATTGGCATGGCACCCTATGAGGGGCTATATGGAAGGAAATGTAGATCACCTGTTCATTGGAATAAAGTTGGCGAGCGGAAGATTTTGGGTCTAGAGATTGTGGAACAAACGATACAAGCCATTGAAAAGATCAAGGATAGTGTGAAGAAGGCTCAGGATAGACAGAAAAACTATATAGATAAAAGAAGAAGGGATTTGGAGTTCGACATTGGTGATAAGGTATTCTTAAAAGTTACACCCAAAAAAGGAGTTTTACGGTTTGGGAAAAAAGGAAAGTTTAGACCTCGGTTTATAGGCTCATTTGAGATCTTAAAGTAGGTTGGGAATGTGGCTTACTAGCTAGCTTTACCACCAGATCTTTCAACAGTACATGATGTTTTCCATGTATCAATGCTCAGAAAGTATGTCCTTGACCCAACTCATGTAATAAAGCATCAACCATTAAAGATCCAACAAGACTTGAACTATGAGGAGGCACCAATAAACATTGTTGCTCGAGAGGAACGAAGGCTTCGCTATAAAGATATACCATTGGTCAAGATGTTATGGAAACATCATTCAGTTGAAGAAGCAACTTGGGAGCGCAAGGACGAGATGTGATCCAAATATCCCCAACTGTTTGATGACGAGAAGTAAGGTAAATTTTCGAGGACGAAATTTTTTTTTTAGGAGGGTGGATTGTAACACCCGAGATTTTTAGACTGAAATATGATGTAATACTCGAGTTTTTTAGATTCAAATACTTGATGAAATAATATACTTCAAAGGATTATGAAAGTCTTGAGACAAAAATTCAGTTTCTGAGACAAGGGCAAAATCGTAAATATTGAAGTTCAGGTAAAAGTGTAATTTACCTAAAATTTTAGGGTATTAGTGTAATTTATCCATTTTCTGGAGGCCAAATGTGCAATTAAAAATAGCATGGGGACCAAGTTGTAAGGGCCTAAGTGCAAATTATTCGAAAAGATCGGGACAAGGTGTACTTCTTGAAACCTTAAAATATCTCATCAAAATATCTCAAACTAAGTAGTTAAGGTAACCAAATATAGTTAACTAGTTAAAGGTGTAATGATGGGATATGTAGAAAATCAATTAACGATGTGGGAGTAATGATGGGGAATGTACAAAAATGAATTAAATCATGTGAGATGTAATGATGGAAGTGTTGAAAATCTAATTAAGCATGTGAGGCTCAAAATATCAAGGACACATAGCAAGTTTCCATTGGTCATTTGGAAGATAAGATAAGATCTCATGATAGTTCATAATGACCCCTTGAGGTGGCATCGAGTGATTGGCCAAGGAAAAGCTTACTTAGCCTCCAAGTTTGCTAAAGTCTTCAAGTCTTATCCTTAAGAACATGCGGCAAGCATTTATTAGTCACACATGGAAGGTAATAATGAGGCCTCATGATGATGAGACATGTGGCAAAACATGATTGATCGAAAATGTCTATAAATAGGCCTTAAAGTAGTTCACAAGTTTTATAAGAATTTGGGCAAGGTTGAGAGAATTAGAAGAGAGGATTTTGTGATAGAGAGTGAAGGGAAAATACTGTAAAAAGAAAGAGCAAATTTGGTGTAGAAACAGGAGCGAAACAACCTCGCCGGAAAATTAGGTCATTTCCAACCAAGTTAAAGTAAATACACTATGAATTATCTACGATATTTAAGCACACTCATGAATCATGTTTATGTGGTCCCTCATGTTATGTTTCAAACAAGTTTTATGTTCTCAAGCAAGTTATGGGACCGGGGTTTAGTAGCGCTACGCACGGAAGTTCTCACCCCTACAAGTTGGTAGAACTTATCGTGTCCCCTTATATTATATGTTCATGTTGCAAGTTCATGTCATGTTTAAATACGTTTGATAGTTCTCTTGTACTTACTGAGATTTGCATAATCTCACCCCTTATGTCCCCCCCTCAGGTGATCATGAATGAGGAGATCAGGACATGGACGTGGAGCGTGGTGGCTCGTTGGAAAAGAATTTGCAAGAATTTAAGTTTTAGTTTCCTTTTAAAACAAAGTTTTCGGGGTTGAACTCTGATCTTTTCCTATATGTATGCCATAAAGCATGTCTTGGACTTTTATTTAATTTAAAGGAAGTATGAGTTTAGTTTTAAGCTTCAGATATCTTTATATATGTTATTGCTATAAAGCATCTTCGCGAAGTCTTTCTTTCTTTTGTTGAAACCATGTTTTCCATGTCAAACTTTATATTTACACAAAACATGCTTTGAATTTTATTATGTTTGAAACTTTACTTAAGTTTATAAAAGTCTTGTTTCTCCAGTTTTTCTGCGCTAGACCTTGAAAGTCATAAGAATATTTTTATTATTAAGCATGTTTTTAAGTTACAGGTATCACAGAGTCACTCGGTAGTAATATGGAGCCATGACCTTGGACAAACCTGGATTCCCCATGGTGCTCTGATGCTATGCTAAGAGACTAACCTAGATCCCTCGTAGAAGTCTGGTGCTAAGCACATGAGCTAACCTAGACTCCATAGTAGATTTGGTACCAAGCTTCTAAGCAAACTCAGACTCTTAGTACAAATCCAATGCTAGGCCCTTGGGTAAAACTAGATTCTCTGAAGTGAACAAACTTGGGTAGACGAAGCACAACGTAAAGCCATAATGAGCCAAGTCTTACGGCAAACCTGAACCTCTTGTAAAAATCCGGTGCAGTGACCTAAGATGACTTAACTAAGAGCCTCAACTCTAAAGCCTAAGACTCATCTCTAGAATCTAGAGTAGGCCATTAGACCTCAGTGGACCACCGAAATGATTTGATGCCATGCGCAAAGGCAAACCTTGATTCCCTAGGATAACTAATGCTATGTCCGGGGACTAACTTGGATCCCTTGCAGAAGTTTGGTGCTGAGCCAGTGGGCTAACTCGAATTCCTTGGTTAATCCAATGCCAAGTCCCTAAGAAAACTTGGGTTTAAGGTAGAAATTCGATGCTATATCGCCCTACAAACCCGAACCATGCACTCTAGCTAAAGGTTCAATGACTATCCTAGATTCTTTATAGCTGGCAGACCTAAGGTAAGAGATATGAGAAAAAAGGTAAAACATGTCCCATTTAAAAGGACAATTCTTAGGAATGTATATTTATACACTCATCCTTATAGAATTGTCCCATCATAAAATTGGTAAGAAGAAATGCGTATGCGTAAATAACAAAATGTTGCTTCCCAAAAAACATTGGTGCATTCAAAAAAAACATAGGACCAATAAATTGGCTGAAAGAAATATATGTTTGCTATACATAATGTATGAATCATCCACAAGCATAGCCAGAATCAAAAACATAAAAAACATTTCCAAAATCTGAAATCCGTAAAGGATAAAAAAATACATCACTTATCCCGAACAAACCAAGGGGCGGAAAGATGCTCTAGATGCTCAAAAAGCGGGATCAAGGGGGCACCCTCTGGAATGTATCCCAATGGCTCATCAAACGTTTCTCTAATCTGCTGAAGGGCCTCGATCATCCCTGAAGATTCCTCAGGATTAAGCACGTAGGGACTCTAGGGACCAAGAAAGTTAGCCAAGTCATCCTCTAGGGCAGCCTTCACCATCTCGTCAGGGCCGAGGGAATCGGGCTCATATTTTCTCTAGTCAGGAGGATCAATTGAAGTAGTCTCCAAGAACACCATCCCTGGGAATGATTCTTCGAGACGTCGAGACTCCAAAATGCTATGACCAAGATAAAAATCGAATTTGGAGTAACAACTCGCATAAGTGTCCTTGCACCGAAAACAGTCATTGGAAATGTGATAAGCCCGAACGGCCTCCTCGATCTCTTGCTACCTCTCCCCCTCCAAACGTGTAACTTCTGCTCGAGCTTGTACAGTTTCCTGTTGAGCCTGCGACATCTGCTTCTCAATAGTCGCAAGGGCTTTCGTTAGACAAATGTTATCTTCCCGAGCTTCTGTAAAGAAGGAATCCATCTCTTTATATGCTTTCAATTGACCTTCTGACTTCTCATTCCACCCCTGATTATCGGATTCAACAGCCTGACACTTAGTGGATAGATTGTTAAGCTGGGATTAGAGTTCCTGAACCTGAGTCTCAAGAGCTGATTGATCCGACTCCAAATGCCTGACTTGCATACCCCAGACCTACTCCTTATCTTTCCACTTCTAGGATTGATGCATCCACTGTTGGATCTCTTCCTCTTAGCAAGCCATATGCGCTCAATTCATGGCGTTGGTAACCACCGCACCCTACATTTCCTACCAACAGAATAGAAAATAAATAAGCAACTAACATCTTGAAAATTGTTGAAGATGAAAAACTTACAATAGCAGGATAGCGCTCAAATTTGTCCATATCCGCGAGGGAGTTTCGGAAGTATTGATCCTCGTAGCAAAAAAGGATGGTAGAATAGATGAGGCGCGGGCTAATACTACGCATGTCTATCTTATCAGTATCCAGAACTCCTTCTCCCTGCCGGCCTAGCTACTGTCTCCCAGATCAATGGTGAGGAGAAGGAGGCACAAGAAATAAAGGACCCAACCCCCTCGCTTGCACCCTTTCTTCGACGTGCAAGATTCGACGCTTGGTACGCTAAGGGTTGAACACTCCATGATGAAACTGCCCTTGGCCACTTGCCTGGGTAGCATGGATAGTTGCCTGGTCTAGACAAGATGTAACATCAACCTCTTGTGTGTCCCGAGGGCTTGAGGTTGTGCCTTAACCATCTCCACAACGATGGGCTCTTCTACATCTTGCTCATAGCCAGATTCCATCATGGCCAACCCTGCTCATGGCAACAGAAGCAACTCACTCGCCAGACAAACTCAGAGCAAGAGTAAGGTCCGTAGCGGGAGATGGGGTGAGTATACATACATACATATATATATTGCTAATGTTTTTAAGCGTAGCTGCACATCCCGTACGCCAAGGCACTCCCATTCTTGCATTTGTTGTTACAGCTTCCATGGTGTTTCTTGTCATTCCATGGATTCACACACTTTCCATGGCAGCAAATCTCCGAGTACTTGCACTTCTTCCCGCACATGCCGCAGTTGAGCTTATCTGTCTTCACATTCACACATTTCTTCTTGCAGCAATCCGGCCCCAGGCTACCCTTCACATAGAAAACTCTAGGGTACTTGTCGCATGTCATTGATGCATGCAGCTTCTCCAAGAGAAACCGGTTGGCCCCTCAAAGTGAAGTTGTGACTCATTTGACCTTCCAGCGAAGAAACTATCTCCACTTCTTCTTCATCATCCTCAGCAATGAACACTTCTTCTTCCTCTACTCTTGCAGAAAGAGTGATCACCACTACCATTAGCATGGCCAACATGAACCAGATCATTAGGGCACTCTTCTTCATATTGAATTGAGATATCACAGAAAGAGAGAGAGAGAGAGAGAGAGATATGGAATGTGATAGAATAGAAAAGGAGAAGAGGCTGAGATGGAGAACTCTGGTTGAAGGTGATGAGTATTTATAGGTGAATAAGGGTTTGGTATGTATGGACAGATAATTAGTGGGGGTGGTCGTATTCAACATATGGCTTCTTGGTATTGAATTATATGGAAGTAAAAGAAAGTTCGGCTTCTCGAGAAAATATTAAGGTACCATATAATATTAGTACTTTATAGCATACTGGATGTGTTTGGGAAACAAACAGGAAAAGTTGCCAGCCGTAAGCCCCCCAATCAACTCTTTCGTGCGTCTTCACAAATTCCAGCTTCTATAAGAGATCGTTACGGGAGCACTTGGCCGTTCAATAATATCGCCTAAGTTTGACTTATGTTAAACCGTTTGAACCCCCTTCGATTTAGCTTCATGTATCCACGCATGATTTCAATTCGTGTTTTGCATTGTCAACTTCAAAACAGTTGTTTTAATTAATTAATATCAAATAAGCAAGGATGATTACAAGGATGCCTGAGTTTAATTCCTGTTTATTAACCCTCTTGTATTCAAAATTTGAAGACATATTATAATAATATCACATTAATATGATTAAGTAAATATTATGATTGCATTAAATATTTTTCATGCCGGGCTATTTTAATATGTGCTTAATGGTATATCCAAACTCTTGGTCAACCCCATATTTTTGTTCTTGTACTTTTACGTTTTTCTCACATGATTATTTAAATTTTTTGTTATTTTAATTATATTCATATACTTATATTTTCAAATAAATTTAACCTTTCTACTTCGAAATTTTTCAACTTAAGTTTTTTGTTGTTTCCATTATATACATTTTGATGCGTAAAGAAAAAGGTAAAGTGAAATTAATTAATTTAACTATTTTTTTACACGTCAAAATATACAAATTAAATTAATTAAAAAATATAAATACAAAAGTGTAATCAAAATAACAAAAAATTCGAATTACTACATGAAAAAAAATTAAAATACATAAGTTAAATTAACTCAAAAATACATATATAAGGATATAATTAAAATAATAAAAAAAGATAAAAACACATGAAAACAATATGAATTTGGCCCCAAACTCTTTGAAGTAGCTGGATTTTAAAATACTCAATATTTATGCACATTGGCGGGGAAGGAAACTACATGGAAGATGGTACTGGAAAGCAAGTAATGAGTAGAGTTGTTGACTTCATCATTTGCATGGATAATGTAAATCTTATGAACATGCAACTGTTTCTCCCTTTATTATACAATTCATCCTATTTATTTTATGAGAAAAAAAAAAACTTCCACATATATTAATTAATTGGGAAAATGACTGAGAACCATTAACCTTCAATGGGCGCAAACATTGCGTAAACTAATTATAAGTCAATTAAATATTGATATAGAACAAACACAATTATTATGGGCACAGATAGGGCAATCATTTGCCTTTATTTCCCAGCATATATATATATATATAATCCAGAACCCTAGTTACCAAGCAGATCATTTAGTTTACTATAACTTCATATAAAATATCTTTCCTTCTTCCAGTATAAAGGGGAAATCACCAAATGAGTTACTCCACTTAACCATAGCTGCACATCCCATAAGCACAGGAGCTTCCCTTCTCACACTCGTTGTTGCAGCGGCCACAGTGCTTGTTGTTCACATTTGGGTTCACGCACACTCCCTTGCAGCATATGTCCGGGTACCGACAACTCTTTCCACACTTCCCACAGTTGAACTTATCCTCCATCAGGTTCACACACCGTTTGCCGCAACAGCTAGTACCGGCGGCACAAACCTTACGGTCCTTGTCACATGTCATGGGAGGAGGCCTGTGCGTTGGGGTTTCGCCGAGAAACCGGCTGGTTTTGTGGACATAATGGAAGTCTGGGGCTGCAGTAGTAATGGCTGTGGCCATCACCGCCACTGCTAGCAGGATGAACAAAACCCTGGATGGCTCCATCCAATGCCAGCAATAATAAGAAGCGATGGATATGTGATATTAAGGAAAGTTGCTACTGCTTTGAGGGGAATGAATTACGAGAGAGATCGATGGTGAGGTATTTATAGAAAAATTTGTAGTTCAGGATGCACATGGTTGTATTAATTATCAGTAGCCGACAAGAAATTAAGTAAACAAAAGTTAGGCTTAATCGTATGTTTAAATTGATTAAGTTTTGTCGAAGTTGGAAAATGGTACATAGATCTGGAAAATGTGGTGCACATGCTGTGATTGATGATGAAACAGTAGTGTTGAACCTAACCATCATCCTATACCCATGAATTAGACGACGATGAATGCAACTAACGTTATGTGTTGGTTCCTATGGCGAAATCGAAAATGAATAGGTTGGGTACGATGTGTGAATCTTGGCATCTGAGTGGTAAAATGTTCTGTAAACTTAAATCCTAAACCTTAAATTCTAAACTTAATAACAGAAGGAAGTCATTTTTGAAACTTAACTCAGCAATTCCAAGGCCTTCCGGGTCAAGGTCACTGCATTGAAGAAGTGAAATAAGTTTGATTATATATTATAATTACTAATTCAGTTTAGTTTAGGCTTTTCAATATATTTAACGTAAGTTAATTAATTGAGTTGAATTGTTTTACTGAACACTACTTTATTTATTTACAGTACTTTTCGAACATAAACTTAATGTAACGCACTCAAATTTAACGTTAAGTAAAACTTTCCAAGAATGACATCTTTGTGACCAACTGGGTCTAGCCTAGGAGGCACCAAACATAACATATGATCCTATGGCCCAAGGTTTTATAGATCAATTGTGCATGCTTTATTGAACTCCTTGAACATGACATCAAACCAGTTGAATTAGCTAAAATCTTTGCGTGATCCGATAAAACTCTTTATTTCTTAATCAGCTACAGTTAATGTGAAATTAATTGTGATTCATTATATGGTTTACACACATATATATGATCAAAAAATATTATTTAAACACTCACTTGCATTATATTTGATAGGGTTTTGCATAATTTCAGTTAGACTGAACTAATCAAACCAGTTGATCGGTTCGATTTTTCAATAGTCAGTTAGCGATTCGGTTATTTTTTGTAGAAATTTCGGCTAGTTTTTGTCGATGTGGTTATCATTGTCAACTTAATTGAAGAAATCAAACTGACCAAAGTTACAAAACGATTTCGTTTTGGGTGCACTATAAAAGAAAAATAGCAAGCAAAATCATAGAATGGCAGAAGATCAAACCGATTTTTGCTTGTTCGGTCCTTTTGTTATGCCTTTTTTGGCCCTTCACTCTTGTTCCTTTCCCTTCCCCATCTCCTGTTGGTCGGCCCTATTCCCACCATTGTCATGGAACCTTAACATGGTCACAGAAGCATCCAAGAAGTTGTTCTATAGAATAGGGAAGTTCAACAGCAAGAACAAGAGGAACTTGAGAGTGACGACCAAGGAAGAAGATAAAGACAAAGAGAAAAAAAACAAGAACAAGAACAACCACAACAAAAGGTGGTTCAGATTGAAACCAACAAGAGTCGCGACGGTCAAGAGAGAGTTGTCGGGGTGCATATGGGCTTGGGCCCCTTCAATAAGTTTTCCGACAACTTCTTGTGGGTTTGTATTCAACATTAAAACCTAGATCTACTGAAATTCAACCATTAGATGCTTTTAATTTTTAGTATGTGGGTCACTAAGTCAAGGCGAATCTGATGGTCGATTCTAATCATCAGAATCCATTGTGGATGGTGGTTGGTGGTATTTTTCCATAAACGAGTTTTGAGTTTTTTGGCAATAAAATTAATTTTTAAATGTACAAAAAATCAATTGTTGAATTAAACTCATTTCTAGATATATGAACCACTGCAGTTGGGGGAATCCGATTATCAGTTTCGATAATTGGAATTAACGACCAGCTAGGTGGCCGACGGCAATAGTAAGGTCATTGGATTGTTCTATTATTTTGTAGGTTTGTTTGGTTTTCAGTTCGGCTCCGCAAAAGACTAAAAAAAGGGAAAATTGAAAACACTGGTACCTGGGAGAACAAAATATCCTGGAGATCGAAAACAATGACTTTGGGTTACCTTATCGCCAGGAGATTGGGGACACGGTCTCCCAAAGATCGAAAGAACTAGGAAACTATGAAGTCTTCCGGAAACCAACTCAAGAGACTTTTATAGTCTCATGGATATTGTAAAGTATTGGAACCGATCACATAAACTTCCTCTTGATCTAGTGGGTCGACCCTGAACAAAGTGCAAACAAAATAACTTTGACATCCGAAAATTCTTTAGAGAATTCTATGAAAAAGATATACATTATCAATAAGAATCTTAATCCTCGTAGATCTCGAAATATTAAGATAAATATCCTAATTCTAGTAGATCATGGAAAACTCCATGATTTTCTATACATATATGAGGTTTCATTCTAAAAGAAAAAAATGTTTTTGATATTATATTCAAGTCTTTAGTGTGTGACTTAAGTATAGGATCGATAGTAGGATTGGGAGCATTGAGGTCAATTTTTGGTTGGAAGGTAGTGGGATTGACCTCTCTAGATGGGCGACGACTTCTCTTTCTTCTGATAACGAAGTACCCCACTGGTCTCTCCCCCACCATCTTTTGACTCAGTAGCATGGATTTCAAGAAATGATGGAGGGATTTTAGGTTGACCAGTAGGAAGTGGTAGGGGTCCAGATTGGGTCGCTGCCTCAGCGACTTTTTGACATGTAGACTGCTTCATTCACCTCATACCTGCAAAATAGAAAAAGCTCCAAATTAGAACTAGTTGAAGGACATATATAAAGTAGAAAAAGAAATAAAGGCAGATAGCCTAAGGAAGAAATGCAATCAGGAGGATGCAAACCCTAAGGAGTAGGCCGCTCCTATGGTAGGATGGCCCTTCTTTTGCTAAGACATCAATTACTAGAGGAGCTGGGGGTTATAAGGGAAATGTCAAAAGACCCTTGGGCCTTGATGATTCTCCTCCATGGAGTACCTAGTTAGCCCTTCTCAACCTATCCTCAGAGAGAAGATCCTAGGTTTACCTGATCTCCACGTAAGAGTTGGCGCCGCCCATTCTTATTTGCTCTAGGAGGTTGTGTAATGTCCCGCTCTCACTTACGGGTGTTACTCGTTTACTATTACCCGAATTGTCCACCTGCCCGGCCTTAGGTGAAGGATGAACCATGTTTCCAAAGGAAACGCCCTAGGTGAAAACTAGGCTCGTCCTTCCCTTCCCTTAACCCCAGGATTCACTAGCAGAATTGGGCTTTAACCACACTGCACTTGGTTAAAAAGAAATCTTGCGAAGACGCCCAATCATTATTTTCCTATTTGAATTTAATTCTTTTTTCATCCAAGAATTTTACTAGGCTCCGTAAATCACCATTAAAATCAATTCATTGATTGATTACCAAATTAGAAGGGAAAACTCATAATTTTTTATTTTTCAAATTTCGGCATTATTCTCTAAAATGCCCAAAAAATCCCTTTATTTTGAAATTTCTTCCGGGGCCCAAAATCCATTTAGCAATGTGTAACACCCCATTTCCCGAAAGGGCGTTACTGTAACGTAAGATTCTGGGGATAAAATTTTTTCAAATAAAAACCCATCACAAAAACCATTCCCCGAAGATCTCGTTACACCTTCTCAGTATATCAACTATGAACCATTAATAAATCAAGACAGGTTCATCAACACAAATGCGGAAGCTAGATCGAAACCTTAACAGGTCATAACCGAAACCACTTTATTTATATATAAAGTTGCACCAACGTTCACATGACGTTTTCAAAAGTAAATAACATAACTGAAAAGACATAATATAAACTATCCACTAATTGCTGTCACTCCTCGACGATCTCTTTCCCTTTTGCACCACTGCCTTCACCCGGAACGTTTGAATATTCCAGGGACAAAGTCCAAATTAGATGATGAATCATCTAAGTGAGAGTTCAAAACACATTTTTCATGAATGAATGCAAGACATGAAATAAACCAATGCACCCAGTAAGCCCTAGCCTAAGAGAATCCCACGCGCTTAACCCTACCTCGGGAAAAGAGCAATCCCTCTAAAAGCTATGCCACCATACTGACTCGACAACACGACGCGATTCTATCTTAAATGGGGCTGCCAACGCATCTCACCAGAATACGTTCTCACCTTAAGCATCCATGAACCACCATAGAATCCCAACTCCAAAATTTCACATGGACCACCTAGTCGTCCTAGTGCAACTCCCCTAGCCAGACGGTCTGGCACGAAAATCAAGGCGGCTATCCTGACATGCACACCTAGCATCAGATACCCCTATTATTCTGTCACGCCCTTGGAGAATTACGTCTACACTATCCAGACAACATCCCAGGCTGACATCCCACATGAACAACACAGTATGGACCACCTAGTCATCCTAGTGCAACTTCTCTGGTCAAACGACCTGGCACGGAAACCAAGGCGGCTACCCTGACATGCACACCAGCATCAAATACCCCTATTATTTCGTCACGCCCTTGGAGAATTATGGCTATACTATCCAGACAACATCTGAGGCTGACATTCCATACGTACACATAAAACTCAAGACAATGCCACACTTTAGAATTCAATGCATCATATAAACAATATTTATAAAATGCAATGCACAGTTCAAAACGTTTATGGACGAACCTCCCTCGTAAAACCAACTGTCACCGGTTACCATTTCAATGCACAAAACCATTTTGCATGAAATCACCACATGTTCAGATAGAACAAGCACAATAAATCAAGTTTTGAAGGAGAACCACTCACATCTTAAAACCAAGTTTTCAGGTAGAACACTCACAGTAAATCAAGTTTTGGAGGAGGACCACTCACAAGAAAGCCAAATTTTGGTAGCAAACAACTCACAGTAAATCAAGTTTTGGAGGAGAACCACTCACAAGAAAGCCAAATTTTGGTAGCGAATAACTCACCTTGAACGAAACTCAGAACACCTCGAATCTTGTGCCTAACCTCAATTTTCGTGCAACTCCTCAAGTCTTTTAAGCAAACCATCTCCTTGCAGGTCCTCACGCGCTGCCCAAGTGTTCTGCGCGTGTGATGCTTCGCATATGCTTAAAAAGCCTTGTATCCACTAAAACCGAAACACTCTTGTCTAGCAAGAACTTCTCACAATTTCGAATGAGAAACCTTTGGCTATGAACCCTTATTTATAGGTTTTGGAAACTTAGCCACCAAGAAACATATATTCTGCAATCATTTCAAATCTTCCAAAATCTTTTATAATCATTCCAAATCTTCTAAAGATCTTCTACAATCATTATAAATCTTCCAAGATGTTATATAATCATTACCAAATCTTCTAAGATATTCTGCAATCATTCTAAATCTTCCAAAATCTTTTCCAATCATTCCAAATCTTTCTAAGATCTTCTGCAATCATTATAAATCTTCCAAGATATTATATAATCATTACCAAATCTTCTAAGATATTCTGCAATCATTCCAAATCTTCTAAGATATTATATAATCATTGATATCTGAATCAAATCTTATTCAAATCAAATCTTTATCCAAATCAAATCATATCCATCGAAATCTTATCTTATCAAATCATATCCAAATCTTATCTTATCGAATCAAATTTTATCTAAATCTTATCCTTAAAGTCATCATAAGCCTTCATCTTATCTCTAACATCATCATGAGGCTTCATCTTATCTCTAATGTCATTATGAGGCTTTTCTTGAATCTCTCAAATGCTCCTAGTAAAAAGGTTTCAATAATTACACTTTGACCCAAACTTTTGGGTAATTGCACTTTAACCCTTTTCAACATGGTCCCCGAACTAATTTTTAATTGCATTTTAGTCCCTAAAAAAATTGACTAATTACGCTAATGCCCCTAATTTTTAGGTAAATTACACTTTTACCCCAACCTCAAAAATTACGATTTTGCCCCTGGCTCAAAAACTGAACTTCTCTTTAAAGACCTTTATAACCCTTTGAAATATCCTAAAATATTCTCTTTAAAATTCTGAAAAAATATCGTTTCGATCTCCCTCTATCAATTTCGAAAAATTGCACTTAGGCCCGAATCTTCGTTTTGGCTACAAACCCTTTTGTTTCTTCCAAAAACTACTGAAGGGTTACTTTATATGCCAAATATGAACTTCCTCGGGGTTCCATTGACTTCCCGGATGCCCCGTACGATAATTCGGTATTTTAGCCTAAATCACAATTGCCTTTTTAGCTGTACCGGGAACCGTTCCCGATCTAACTTTTTTTTATGCCTAAAATCATAATTCGTATTATTTGTCGATACTATACCATTTTCCTTGGCTATCTAGGGTCCAAGGTACTCCCTCTGACTAATTCGATCATCCAAAGTTGCGTTAGTGTACCCTATAGTCTTATTTTCCACAAAGTCCATTTATGCCCTTCACTAAATACCGTTTATATCCTCAAATCATTCTTGGGTATTACACAATGCCCCAATTTCCCCAATTTTCAAAATTTTTAAAAAAATTTGGCTGGCGGGGTCTGCTGGCACGCCTGGGGACCGAGCGGGGCCCCGCTGGGCATTGGCCGCACTGGTTGGCAGTGCATGCCGCGCGCCCGCCCGAGTGGGGCTGCTGCCACCTACTGCAACTTCCATTTTTTTTTCTTGGGCCTTCCTAACCCAAACATTCCAGAATTTACATTAAATAAATAAACTTCACTTTTCTTCAATTTTAGCCTCTTTTTCTCCAAAATTAAGCTTAAACCATGCTCTTGATGCTTCCATAACATACATCAAACATCCACTATTTTTCCAACAAACTCATATGATTTAACTTCTTGGTGTTTCTCACAACACACACCAAAATGAGACCTTCACTCAACCTAGACTTCAACATACCATAAGCCCATATCTCATTTCAAATTTAAATCAAACACTTCAAAAATGAAATACACCCATAATCTTAGGCTTAAAAAAAAAAGAGCCATTACCAACCAAATACATTACATTACATAAATCAAATGTCACACAATAGCCTACCCTAAGCCATACAACACATTTGAATCTTCATTTCCATGCCTCCACATGTTATTCCACCATGTATTGATTTTCCCATGCTTCCACAACCTATATGTGAGGATAAAAACCTCATGAGCTATTAAGCTCAATAAGGATGCAATGCCAAATAAATATGAACATAACAAGATTATATGATGCCAAATGCATGTAAATGTGGCTAGGTTTCTTTGCCCTCACAACCCTCCAAGGTTAGAGGCATCAACCCACCATTTCAACCATGTTCCCAAACTAACCTATAGTCATAAGTCTCATGAACATAAAAGAACATGCCAAATGCAACATATACATTTATGAAACATACTTATAACACATTGCAAGGCCACACTCCCATGGGGCCATCCCTTACCTTTTTTCTTCTCTTTGAATCTTTAAATCTACTTCTCAAGAGAACTCCCACCATCATCTTCTCCCATCTAAGATGACATTCAAACAAAGATTCACTCACTTTGCATACAAGAACACTAATTAAAGAGAAGAAGAAGATATAACTTACCTTGATTCTCTTCTTTTCTTCTTCTTCTTCCTTTCCTCTCATTTCTTCTTTCTTCCATTCTTTCTACAAATGGCCAAAAGGGAGACAAGTCTTCCACACTTGCCATTTTATACTAGGCTTCCATATTTCAAGAATGAGTCTAGGCCTTTGGATCTTTATGGATTTGAGAGAACAAATCCTAGCCTTCCACCAAAAGCACAATCCATGTGCTTTAGTCTTCTAAAATCCCAACCATTTGATTTCTTTCCCCTTTTCAAGGCCAAATCTCAACCATTGAATCCCTCTTGAAAATTCCATTTCTTTCTCATTTACTTTAATGAGACAATTATGTGTCATTTTCAAGACTTAATCCAAGCCATTTGATATATTTCACCTTTTCAAGACTTGATCCTAACCCTTGGATCAATTTAGTCTTCCAATACCAAAATTAGCCATTTTCTCATATATTTATTTTGACTAATTTCAACACATCACACTTGAGAGACATAATTAATTTCCTTCCCATTTAATTTAATAGGACTAATTTCCACCATCACATGAGAGACCACTTGAAAGACATAAATGCTTTCTTTCTCATTTAATAAAATCTCCATATTTTCCAAACATTAATGTATGACTAATTTATTTTCTTTTTGGATTTTCTTTTAATCCAAACCATCATGCCTCTCTCTAAATGCTTGAAAGACCAATTTGAATTTCCTTTGCATTTAATTTAATCTCTCCATTTAACTTGGATCACAAAATGTCAAGTGTCACAACAAGACACTAACCTTGGCTTCCAAGTTCTCATCTCATCCATCCATGTGGCATTACCACATTTATTCACCATTTTAGGGAAAATATAATTATTTTCTCAAATAATTACATATTCTCCATTTTCCCTATTTTCCATAATTAAATTCCTCTATGGAATTAATTCCAAAATTTTTAAAATACCCTTTGTGAATTTATTAATCTCATATATCTCCATATAAATAAAAAAATTGGGATTTAATTCACTTACACACCTAATTCTGCTTAGGAATTATTTCCAATTTACAAAATACCATTTTATTGGACTTCACTATCTAAATTACCAAAATGCCCCTCTCATAGGGCACTAATATTCTCAAGGATCTAACGCCTTCTTAAGGGCATTTTTGAAAGTTTTCTTACTTCCTTTCTCATTCTCTTAACACCGGTTACACCGGGTGAACCAACCTCTTGCCAAAGGATTCACAACGAACCAATAAGAATCAAAGTAGTGTGCCTTGGGTGGGATCCTCTCAAATAAACGATCATTGACGTGTTCCCTATAAAGAGTATACAAGTGGTAGTAGGACTGTCCCAGCCAAAAACAATAAAAGTAGAAAAAGAGATCAATTTTGGAGGGTACCCCCCCTCTCTCAGCATAAACAAAAAACCCCATTAATTGGGCCCAGCCATTAGGATGCAACTGGACTAGGGTTGTCCCACTCTAATGGAGAAATTTGACTCTAAATGGGTTGAGCGGAAGACGGAATCCTAGGCGAAAACTTATTTCATGAACTGCTATGCACCCTTCCGACATAATAGCGACACAAGATTCATTTGGCTCGGGTAATCTGGCATGATAAGAAGTGGGAATATGATAGTTGTCCACTAATTGAGTAACCTTGTTGGTTTTCAAGACGAAACATTTGCCCATAAGGAATCGACAAGAGCATCCCTCGAGATCCCGAGTACGGAAATAAACACTCCTTGATCACATACTACAAAAGGGCACGAGGAACAAAATCAAAAGATACAAGGCTTAGAGGAAGGGTTCGATAGCCAAGGGACATGTTTCCACTAAAAATAACACAAAATAATGAATTCTCTCAGCAAAAGAAGGGGTTGTGTAGAAAAGAGAAAAAGGGCAACGCAAAGGAAGCAGTAAGGTACAAAGAAAATCCAAAGCCTTGTGAAAAAAACCCTAGCCACAATGATGCAGATCCTTATTGTTGAAAGGTATTCTTTGGAAAATCCTTGCAGCAAAGATGATAGATCCTTGCAATAAAGATGAGAAATCCTTACAACAAAGGAGAGGGAAAAATCCTTGCGGCAGAGAGATATTCTTTGGATCCTTACGGCAAAGGTTGGATCCTCGCAGGAAAGGTTGGATCCTCACAACAAAGGTTGAGATTCTTGCTACAATTAACATAGAAAGGAGAATAAATCCTTGTGGTAGATTAGGGGAGAAAACTCTTTCGACAAAATTGAAGAAATAGGGTAGAGATCCTTGCGACAAAGAAGAAATCCATGTTGTAAAGGCTAAGAAGGAGAACCCTTGCAAGAAAAATCCAGGAGGCAAAGGCGAAAAAGAAGAAAAACCCTTGCAACAAAGGCCAAGAAAGGAGAAGAAAATCCTTGCAACAGAAGAGGAGAAGAAAAGAGTCTTAGCAAAATAGAAGGAAATTCTTGCGAAAGAGAGAAGTTACTTGAAGTTTTGTAGCGGAAGAGAGATTCTTTCTAGCGAAGAGAATAGTGTCACCAGGGGTAAAAGCACAAGGAGTGACTGAGGTAAAAAAACATGAAATTTATAGGAGTTCTTACCGGAAGACCAATGAATGACACAAAAACCATCCAGTGAGTAATAACTAGTCTCGTTGCAAAGTGGGGGGAAATAATCTTGGAAATTTTTCTACTCTTCCATTTTACCTTAAGCTAAAATAAAAGAGTGGGGGTAATTGTTGTGCTACCTACAAAAAAATGGTAGAGAAAAGATAGGGTTTTTTAAAGCAAAAAAAGGGTTTTGATCCTTGCAACAATGTGTTCCTAGTGGCAGTATGGTGATGTTTGCTTTGGGAATTACCTCAATAAACGCCTCGCACAGCCAAGATGCTTGTGGCCGTATAATCTTTGCGACAGTGTGCCTTGCAGCCGTATGGCTGTAGTGGCTAAGTAATCATTTTAGCAAAGAGGTTCACAAGGCCAAAGACCTTTAAGGCAGTGTGTTCCTAGAGGCATTCGACTGATGTTCGCTTTGAGAATTACCTCAACAAAAGCCTTGCATGCCCAAGATGGTTGCGGTCATATAATCCTTTGCGACAGTATGGTTGTAGTGTTTGAGTAATCCTTTTGGAAAAGGGGTTCACAAGGCCAAAGACCCTCGTGGTAATGTGTTTCTAGCAGTAGTGGTCGCTCTTGGAATTACCTCGACAAAAGCCTCGCACATCCAATATAATATCTCAGATTTTCTAAAGGGCTCAAGAGTAATTTTGACTTATGTCATAGGTGAAATTATCAAAAGATTAGGGATTTAAGTATAATTTTTTACAGTTATCAGTACCGAATCAACTGTAGGGAATTCCGTGGAACGTAGATATCTAAGGAAATTGATATGGTATTGACGAGCATTTCGAGAGGTGGTTTATGAAATTGAAAGCAATCAAATCAAATACAGTTTTCGATACAGTTTCGGTTCAGGCTAAAAAACCAATGATTGTAAGAGATCTCCAGGAAATCAATGGAACCCTGAGGGGCTCCGGTTTTACATAAGGATCAACCCTGAAATAGTTTCAGAATGAAACAAAGGTCTGGTAAATGTGCATGGATGAAATTATCCTTATCGAGTAAGCTTTAAGTTATTAATTTTAGATTTTCAGTATCATAATGCAAATTAATTTGATGTTTGAGAGTGTAATTGCAATTAGAGAATTGCCTAAATAAAATAGAGATGAAATTTGGTATTTAAATGTGTATTTTTCTCTATAGTATAATGTAATATATAATATGTTATACATTTATATATATAAGTAGTTGTGTGCGTGTGTGTGGTCATGCCCTACAAATTCCATGCCTCTATAATTTCATGGCAGCAAGATTTGAGGAAAGAATGTGTAAGGAGATCTGGGGCAATTGAAGAAAAGATTTGAGATTAGATGTGATGTATAATATATATATATACATCTCATGGCAATAGCAGTGAGCTACCTATAAATAGGTAGAGGGCTTGGATGAGAGAATGAGGAGAAAGGGAAGAGAAAGGGAAAAAGAGCTAGTCGCTAGCAGCCAAGGGGGCCGGAGTGGGCCGCTACAGCAAGAGGCAGCCATAGACGCAAGCTACAGTAGTTGGGCAGTGCATGAGCAGGGGAAGGCGCGAAAGTGGCTGGTGGAGTAAGCGGCGGGCGATAGCAAGGGCGGCAACGACATTGTGGCTAGTGGCAGCGTACATGGCCTGTGGAGTAGCTGCAGGCAACAGTCATGGAGGTGTTGTTCACGCAAGGGAGAAGAAGAAGAAAAAAGAAAAAAGAAAAAAAAAAGAAAAGAAAAAGGAAAAAATAGAGAGAAAAGGAGGAAAAATAGGAAATATTTCTAGAAAATTCTAGACAAAATAAGAAATGGAGTTTTATTATTTTTTCGAGAAATTTGACCAGGAAAGTTATTTGAGACACGTAGTTCGAGGAAAAATATGTAAAATTTGGCCAGGTGAGTAAAATTTTTAAAAAAATTCTAAAAATTAATTTAGGGTTAAAGAAGCATGCTTGAAGTCAGAAAGTTATCTGGGCGCACGTTTCAAGGCCAAGACACGCATATCGAGGAAGTCTGAAAGGATAAGTCAAGGTGAGTGATTTTTTTCATAAATTATTTTTATGAATTATGGTAGTGGGAAAATTTAGAAAAAAAATTAGTATTATTTAGTGTGGAATTGTTGAGAAAATATGAGGAAATAGAGGAAAATTATGAGAAAATTAGGAGAAAAAAAATAGAACATTGATATCCTTGAATAAATATAATGACTAGGGTATGTTGAGCTTCTGAATTGAGTTTGTTAGAAGCTTGGCACAAGAAGCAAGATATTTTGAGATACGTTTGATGTCAGGGCCTACTCCCGGATTACCCGCTAGTATAGGAAGTTTGAGAAAAGATCCATTCAAAATGAATACAAATACAAATATTGCTCAAAATTTGTCAAAAATTATTTTCATTCCCATATTTGCTCACTAACAATATAACCCATAATAAATATTACATCATTCTTTACATTATCATCTAGGACTTACCACCCATACATTTTCATAATAAGAGGGGCATCAAGACTTTAAATATAAAATTAAGCCCTCTAATCATGCCTTCAAACTTCACCCATGGATCTTTGAGGCAAGAACATCTCTATACACATCTATCCAGAACTCGCCCCAAATACTTATCTTCCACTTTCCTAGAATGACAAAAGAAACAAGGGTGAGCCACAAGGCTCAGCAAGCACATAGCAAAAGAGAAGCATCAACAGGTCCATATTTGAAGGTATGAACAACTCGAAGCCGAAAGAAAATCATTACCTAACATATAAACATTGATTAGTTTCATGCCTTTTACACTTGACAACAATAACCTCACAGAAATACCATTTCTTTTTCTTTCTTTCTTTTTCATCAAAACTCATTTTCCAAGGTGAGCCATAAGGCTCGGCAAGTGTATCAAAAACAACAAAAACTGGATATGACCAGACTTTCCCTAAACATCACTCATATCATACCACATACGGAACACACACCAGCCTTATATCCATAAATGACTCACAATCCATGCCATATTGTTACATAAATATCCAACCATAACATAAATGCATAGATGCACACATATGGTCTTTAGGGCCCACATAAAATGCATACACTAGTGCCCAAGACCCTGAATACAAACCTGCCAGTAGCCTAGGACGACTACCAAATCAACCATATGAACCCAAGGCTCTGGTACCACATCCATAGATGTCATATCCATCACTAGTGTCATCATGTGCCACAATACCCACAATCTCATCAAGATCACAAGCTGTTGTAGGCCTGCACCCACAGTCTTATGCATCACAAGGTCTAGTTGTTGTGGGCCTCTCTACCCACAGTCTTATATATCACAGAATCTAGCTATTGTGAGCCTCCACTCACAGTATTACGCATCGCAATCACAAGTCAACTTCCATAACCATGGAATGCAACAAATAAGAATGAAATGACTCTTGCAACATTAACGTGATGGCAAGGCCCCATAAGCCAAGCATCCGGCCATGCTACGCCTACGTAGGAATTCACACACACAAATGCTCTAATACATATGTTCACCTAACATACACAATTAGCACTCACAGGTCAACTGTGTCATGCCAATTCTCACGCTCCCATCACATACAAAGCATGACCCTCCAATGAATGCAACCTATGACCCATCATCATAATGCAAGATAAAATAGCACACAAAGCCATGCAACACAGCCACAACAATGCTATGACAGGTGACATTCACATATCCTTAATTTTACCCATTAAAGCTCTCATCTCTTTCACAATTCACATTTAAATAGGTTTCACCATATCAATTAAAGGCAATTATTTATATGATGATAACAATGCATCACACATGAGATTCCATAGACATGCCAACCGAGGACATTTTTTAACAACTTCCCAAATGATTATTATCATGCTTCCTCATGCAACTCAATTATTTTTTTATCTCATGAACCCCATGTATATACATATACATGTCTTCAACCACATATTATCATTTTAGAGGATTGAGTGATAACAAATGAAGCATTTAATAGCAATTTACCTTAACAATCTTATTTGATATGGATTAAGAAAAGTCTTAACCAACTCAAATCATAACCAAAATATATTATATTATATATCAAATCTAAGCCCTCAAAGTCTAGTTTATAATGCTTCAAACGGATCTCAATTCCGACTTCTACATCAAAAGTTATGATCGAAATAGCAAAGCATGCGTAGAGCTACCCAAAAATGATTAAGTCGACTTTATAGAAAATAAGTTGAGTGAGGCTAAGTCGACTTATCTAAAAATAAGTCAACTTTTCACAAAATAAGTCAACATAACCCAAAATAAGTCGACTCAACACATCCAGAACACACAAAATGGACACCAAACACCCCAAAAATTCCAATCTAGCTTTCTAACCCACAAATGTCATTCCATGAAAGAAAAATGGGGTGAAATATACCCCATGGAGATTTTCAAAGAGACCCAAAACCATCTCAAATGGAAAACCCACAAGCTAAGAAATTAATACAACATTTACAACCAAAGAATAGAAGCCATTTAACCAAAAATAATTTCAACACAATGGAGAAGACAATATCTTGCATCAAATGAAGAAATGAGAGAAAGAGAAACTTGCACAAAATGAAATTTAAGTGCAAGTAGAACTTGCCTTGAAGCTGAAACCAGAAGAGATCAAAGTTAAAAATCCCCGCACTCTTGAAGCTCCAATCACACCAAGAATAATGGAAGAAAATGGAGAAGAAGAAGGATAAGCCACTACTAGGAACCAAAAAAGAAGAAGAAATAATAAAATTAATGAAGAAAAGACAAGAACATGGGGAGAAAAAGGGAAGAATGGGCTACCAACCACCCCCTTGGGAAATTACCATTTTACCCTTCACTCACACACACAACACAAAATATCCTCATGCCCCTTATGGTCATTTGTGATATTTTACTCTTGGATAATAAAATAGTTTTAATAATGACTATATGAAAATCAATCTCTAAATCTATATGAGTGAGTAAATCTATATGGATAAGTTTGATTTTGAATCAATCTATATGAATGAGAAAATCAATCCTTAAATCTATTTAAAGCAAAGTTATGAAAATCTATATAGGAGAAATGTTGAGTGTGGTTGAGTGTGTTTTAAATTCAAAATAATTATGTTTTTGATAATCTCAACTTACTTTCAAAAGAATCAAAATGAGGATATGTTAAGTATTAAATTTTTCAAAAAGAGCAGTCAATTATGTGTATTAGTACTGTCGATTATGCCTATGAATAGTCAATTATGTGCTTGAGGATAGTCGACTATGCCTAAGGATAGTCGACTATGCTTGCATGTTCTGTCAACTATGTATAGCTTCTGTCGACTATATTATATTCTGTCGACTATTATGCAAGGTTTGTCGACTTGAATTTTCTTCTATTGACTATGTATGTTTATGATGTTATAAAATTTCTTTGTATTTTTTGATCTGTCGACTATGTGATTGTGTTTGTCGACTATCAATAGTTTTTATTAGACAATAGTCTACTATGCTTTATTGTCTGTCGACTATGCCTAGCATTTGTTTGAATATATAGTCGACTAACCTATTTTATTTGTCGATAGTTTGTTTCTCAGAATCTTGTAACAGGTAGTTTTTGGCACAATTAATGCTCGCCCAACCACCCACAACGGTCTAAATTTTAAACTTATCCACCATCAACTATAAATAGGTGGTTGAAGATGCATTGAAGGCTACTGGAAAAATTTATTATTCATTGTTCAAGCATTCAAGTTTACTTCGAGCATTAAATTTTTCTGTCTCTCTGTTTTTAATTTTTGAAGCTTTGCATCTACATTGTTCCATTTATTTTAAGTCTCGATTCTTTATGTAGAGAAAGCTTGTAACTAAGAGTTGTACTCTTAGATTCTCTTACTCACAATCTCTGTAATTTTCTAGCATAAGCTAGAGGGGCCATTAGATTGGGAGGATTGTACATTTCCTAGTCACGGACTAGAAGATCTACTCGTGTTGAGTAAGAGGTTGATAAGGAAGGTATTTCAAAATCCTTAGTGGGTAGCTAAGGTAATGGATTAGGGTTGGAAAGCCGAACAACTATAAATCTGTGTCTTCTGTGTTTCTATTTTCACTTGTTCCTGTTAGTATTTTTATCCCTACTTACTTCGTTCATTCATTCATAAGATTTCAAATTTATTTTGCACAAAATAAGATTATCTTTACACGGTTGTTGCCTTATCGTGCCATTTTAAGGTCTTGAGATTTAACGAATTCGTAGTCTTAATAGACAACATCTCTGTTTCTCAAAAGATTTTTTTTTAATATACCAATTCACTCTCGCTCTTGGTGTGTGCCATCTCATTTCAATTCTATTAATTTGCTTCATTTTTCACTTATTTTCTATTTTCTTTATTCATTTCATTATGCAAATTTCCATTTTACCCTTCTCTTTTCATTATGCAAATTTTATTTTAAATATATGTATCTTTACCTAATTCAATAACATAAATTAACTAATTTGAAATTTTTTTAAGTATAAAAAATTCAACACTTAATTACAATGATTTAAAATTTAAAATTAGTTAATTATAATTACTTAAAATGCAAATATTTAAAATTTATTTATTTGTATTATTTTTTAATTTTTTAATTTTATTTTATTATAATAAAACAAATTTAATTAAAATAAAAAAAAATAAAAAAACGTCCCCTGACTGCGGAATGAGCTTTCCTCGACTACTGGCAGTCGGGGAAACATCGTTCCCCGGCTCGAGCCAGTCAGGGAACCCTAGGTTCCCTGACTATTGTCATGGCCACTGCCATGCTTTTCGTGTGTGTGTGTGTATGCCTTTGCACATATATATATATATATATAGAGAGAGAGAGAGAGAGAGTGTGGGGGGAGAGTGTGTGTGGGTCAGCCATGGTGGCCGCATGTGTGTGTGTGTGTATATATATATATATATGTATGTGTTTGTGTGTGTATGTGTGTGTGCGGGAGAGAAAGAGAGAGGCGAGGCAGAGGCTAGCAGTCGGAGAAGAAAGTGGCTTGTGGGCTGTAGGATGTGGGAAGGGTAAAATAGGAATTTTAAAATTGGTGTGAAATTTGATGGGGTATGGGCTGTGAAGAGCAAAAATACAGGTTGTGAATAGAATTTCCCATGGATTTATTATGCTAATACCCCCAACAGTTTTGATAAATTATACTTTTACCCGAACTTTAATATTTACGATTTTGCTCTTGGTTCAAAACTGAACTTTTATTTCAAGACTTTCATAATATATTCTTTTCTCAAGTATTTGAATCTAAAAATCTCAGGTGTTACACAACATCATCCTTGCGGCAACATCTTCCTTGAAGCAACATTATCCTTGCGGCAACATCCTTGAGGCAACACCATCTTTTCGGCAACATTCTTGTGGCAACAACATCCTTATGGCAATAGAACCCTCGTGGCAAGCCCAATTTCTTTTAGCAAGAGGCTTAACCCTTGCGGCAAGCCCAATTCTTTTTGTTAAAAGGCTTAACCCTTGCGGAAACATCCTTGAGATAACATCATCCTTGAGGCAACATCATCCTTGCGGTAACATCCTTATGGCAACAACGTCTTTGCGACAACAACATTCTTGCAGTAACATCCTTATGGCAACAACGTCTTTGCGCCAACAACATCCTTGTGGCGATAAAATCTTCATGGAAACCTCATTGGGGTAACATGATTTTTGTGGCACTCTTATTCTTATGACACTCACATCCTTGAGGTAGTCTCATTCTTGTGGCAATTTTGTTTCTCAACACAATCATGGTACTCTTAGTGGCCTATGCCATTCCAATAGCATAAATTCCCTTTTTGCAATATCATTTCGCTTGGATATCTAGCTCAAGTACCTATAACTACTAGTCCCACATTATAAAATCTAATTGTTGTATTTTTGACAACAACACATCTAAATAAACATTATTGCATTCTAGAAAATTTCGAGCGTCTGAAGGGAAGTCTTTAGATGTCCAAATAAAGCTTGTAACAAAAAGGGATTTCTAGAAAGGTTTTAATGTTTGAAGGGTAACGATCATACATCTAACTAAAGTCTACAATTTGTTTGGGTATTTTGGTCAAGTTCAAACTTCTAGAGCTTTTATTTAGACCTCCAAAACTTTTATTAAAATTTATAAAACTTTTATTCAAGCTTCTAAACATTTTCTTAAGACTTCTGAATGTGAAGGAATGGTCATATTCAAATGTTTGAAGTTACTTTTTCCATCATCTATATAACATTAGAATTTTCTTATAATATTTATATCTTAGAAGTAGATAAATGTGACCTTTTATCTTATTTTTTTCTTTATTTCATATTTCAAAAATGGTTTTCTTATTATCAAAATTGGTTTTGTAAAATTAAAATACAATACTAATCTATTATCAAATGTAAAATTCAAGAACTAATGATATTCACTATTTATATTGAGTAAAATTCATAGATCACCCCTAAAGTTTGGTTAAATTGCACGCTCTACTCTATACTTTCAAAAGTGGCCCCAACATCCCTTGAGATTAATAAGACAAATTAAAACCCTATTTTGTCCTTGTATTTAAGATATTTTTTTCTTTCTTTCTCTCTCCACTATTATCATGTCGTCAATGTTGGGATGAACACACTTATAAACAGAGTGCACTGAGAGAGTGATGGGCAATCACATACATAAAGTGTTTGTGGGAGACTGAAAAATATTGCGAACAAGGTAACCCCTGTTCCTCTATATTATCTTCTGAAAAAAAAAAAACCTACACATCTTTTACATCTTACGCATACACTAATTTAAATAAACCAACACATGATCTGTTTCCTATTTTCTTGGTCCACAATTACTAGTCCACTTATTTTGCTCCACATTTAGCTGACTACTTCGTGCTAAAAATAGCACCACATCGACCTCTAATAACTGACCAAAGAAAACAAAATCACAAATAATTGACCAAGTCAAAAACACAATAGAATTTCAAGTTTATTTCCTAATATCCCCCCTTAAACATGGCTTTTTTCAGGTAGCTTTCATTTTTAGTAGTTCCTTGATTTTGCTAAAGCTTTCCTCCGGAAATGGTTCGATGAATATATCCGCCACTTGATTCTTCGTCTTTATATGGATAAGTTTGACAGCTTTCTCCTTAACATGCTCCCATATAAAATGATATTGAATGTCAATAAACTTGCTGCGTTAATGATTTACTGGATTTTTTGCCAACATAATCACTAACTTGTTGTTGATGTAGATCTTCGTAGCTTCCTGTCGAGGAAAACACATTTTCTCCAATAATTTCCTTAGCCATATAGCATAACAAACACATGAACTCGCAGCAACATATTCGGCTTCGTAACTTGATAAAGCAACGATTGGCTACTTCTTGGAAAGCCATGTAAAAGCAATATTTCCCATATAGAACACGAACCCAAATGTACTCCTTCGATCCTTCCAACTAAAAGCTATTAGATGATGAATAAAATAGACCATGATTCACTGTACCTTGTATATAGCGTAGGATTCTCTTAGCAGTCTTCCAGTGAGTTTCCTTTGGATCTTCCATAAATAGACTAATTATTCCAACTCCATAAAGGATGTCTGGTCTTGTGCTTATAAGATATCTTAGACTTCCAACCAAACTGTAACACCTAGTAATCCTAGTGTTAAGAGAATAAAAAAGGAAGTAAGAAATTTCTAAAAATATCCTTGAGAAGGTGAGGGATCCTTGAGAATATTGGTGCCCTATGAGAGGGGCATTTTGGTAATTTGGATAGTGAAGTTCAATAAAAGGGTATTTTGGTAAATTAAAAATAATTTCTATGTGAAATTAGGTGTGTAAGTGAATTAAATCCCAATTTTGTATTTATGTGGAGATATATGAGATTAATAATTCATAAAAGGTATTTTGGTAATTTTGGAATAAATTCCAAGAAGGAATTTAATTGTGGAATAATTAGGAAATGGTGGATATTCAATTATTTGAGAGAGTAATTAGTTTTTCCTAAATTGGTGAAGAAATATGGTAATGCCAAATGGATAGATGAGATGAGAACTTGGGAACCAAGGTTGGTATCTTGGAGTGACATATGGCATTTTGTGGTCCAAGTTAAATGAGAGATTAAATTAAATGCAAAAGAAATGCTAATTAGTCTTTTAAGCATTTAATGTTGAGCATGATTATAGAGAATTAAATAAATCCAAATGAAATAGGAAATTAATCACCCATTAATGCTTTGGAAAATATGGGATTTATTTAAATGCATAAGTAAGGATTTATGTCTCTCATGTGATGGTTGAAAAATAGTCAAATTAAATTAATTAGAAATAAAAAGAAAATTTCCAAGTGATCCAATGGTTGTTTTTGAGTCTTGGAAGTAGAATGAATCCAAAGGTGGGGATTCAAAGAGAAGAAATGGCATGGATTGCCAAATATTAAAGAGATGAGTGGTTGAGATTAAAGCTTTCAAAAGTACTTGGATTGTGCTTTTAATTGAAGGTTGAGATCTTCTCTTGAAAAGTGAATAAAATCCAATGGATGAGATTAATCAAGATAAAGAGCATATGGATTGTGCTTTCTCCTAGAGAGGAGATTTGTTTATTTGAAATGAAAGGTGGAGATTTAATTCTCCTTAAGCACATGGATTGTGCTTTTAATGAATGGTGGAGATCCATTCTTGAAAATGGAAAATGGTAGTATATAAGGGCAAGTATGAAAGACTTATTTTCCCTTTGGCCATTTGAAGAAAGAAAGAGAGAGAGAGAGAGAGAGAAGTCTCCCATGGAGGAAAAATTGAAGAAAGAAGAAGAAGTCAAGGTTAGTATCATTCTTTCTTCTCTTTACTTAAGTATGCTTTGTATGCAAAATAAGTTTCTTTTGGAATGCCATCTTAGATGGGAGAAGATGATGATAGAAACTCTCTTGAGATGAGGATTTAAAGCTTCAAAGAATGAAAAGAGGTAAGGGATGGCCCCATGGGATGGTGGCCTTGCAATGTGTAGTAAGTATGGTTCATAAATGTATATGTTGCATTTGGCATGTTCTTTTGTGTTCATGAGACCTATGGCCATAGGGTAGTTTGGGAATATGGTTGAAATGGTGGGTTGATTCCTCTAACCTTGGTGGGTTGTGAGGGCAAAGAGATCTAGCCACACTTGCATGCATTTGGTATCATATAATCTTGTTATGTTCATATTTATTTTGCATTGCACCCTTATTGAGCTTAATAACTCATGAGGTTTTTACTCTCATATATTGGTTGTGAAAGCATGGGAAAAATCAAGACAAAGTGGAATGGCTTGTGGAAGCATGAAAATGAAGATTTAAGTGTATTATATGGCTAAGAGAAGCTTATGTTGTTGTGTTGACTTATGAAATGTAAATTTATTTAGTAGTAATGGTTTGTTAAAGACTAAGTCTATGGGTGTATTTTCTTCTTGGAGTGTTTTGATTTTATTTTAAAATTAGATATTGGCTTATGACATGTTGAAGCCTAAGTTGTGGTGAAAGTCTCATTTTTGGGTGTGTGTTGTGGGAAGCACCAAAGAAGTAAAATAATATAAATTTTTGTTTTGTAATAAGGCTTTTGAAATGAGAAAAGTGGATGTTTTGATGCATGTATGAGGGGTAAGAATTCGTGAAATTTTTGGGCTAGAAAGGCCCAAGAAAAGGAAAAAAACAAAAGAGAAAAAAAAGGAAATTTTTGGAAGCAGCAGGTGGCAGCTACAGATGCAGGCGCGCGCGGGCGTGCGAGCTGCCCCGCTCGCAGGTGGCCACGCGGCCCATGCAGCAGGCGTACCACAGGGCCCCACCGGCCAATTTTTTTTAAAACTTTGGAATTTTTTGGGGATTTTGGGGCATTTCTTAATTGATTTTGGGCCCTGAAGGAATTTTCAAAATAAATGGATTTTTCGGGCATTTTTGGAGATAAATGCTAAATTTTGAAAAATGAAAATTTTTGAGTTTTTCCTCCAAAATTGGTAATCAATCAATGTATGGATTGAAATGGTGAATTTTTAAAGTCCGATGAAATTTTTGGATGAAAAAAGAATTAAATATAAATATGAGAATGGTGATTGGGCATCATAATAAGATTTCTTTTCAGCCAAGTGCGGTGTGGTTAAACTCAATTTTGCTAGTGAATTCTGGGGTTAAGGGAAGGAAAGGACGAGCCTAGTTCCCATCTAGGGCATTTTGTCTTGAAACATGGTCTGCGCTTCACCAAAGATCAAGCAGGTGGACAATTCGGGTAATTATTCACGAGTGGTACCCGCAAGTGGGAATGGGGCGTCACACAAACTCTTATAGCTTGTTGGATCCACAGACTTTTCTACATCATATTTTGAGAGCTTCACACCAGATTCAACGAGAATGTTTATCAATTTGCATTCTTCCATTCTAAACTTCTTTAGAATTTCTTTTGCATAAGCTTCTTGCGAACCACTAATGCCTTCAATACTTTGCTTTACTTCTCAGCCGAGAAAATATGACATTAAACCCATATCTGTCATGTCAAATTCACATATCATTACCTGCTTGAAGTCTTCATATAGGCTTGGATTGTTTCTTGTAAATACCAAGTCTTTGACATATAAAGAAACAAATAAGATATCATTCTCCTTCATTTTCACATAGAGTGCATGCCAATGCAAATTGTTAATGATGAGGACGAGATCCTATCGTTACATACTAGCAATAAGGAAGTTCTTTATCATTTGTTATTAATGATAGTGAATAACCCCTATCACATGACAATAGGGAAGATCTTCATTGACATCCATTATACATCTTTTTTTTTCTCTCTCTACACACACACACACCTAGTGACCCATTGTCGACAATATTTCTATCTTCCTTTGTGTCAACCTCTTCTTGACGATTTATCTTCTACTATCAAACCCATTGTAACTAGTCTTTCTTTCTCTCTCTCTCTCTCTCTCTCTCTATATATATATATATCATTTGAACCTAGAGTTGATCTAAGTTTCTAGATCAAGTTTTATTTCTTTTATGAAACCTAGAAAATCTTGGGTTCCAATCTAGAACCCATCACTGGAGCTCATGCTGATGGGTTCCAAATCTAACTTTAGATTTTTTAGTTTTAAATTTTTTTATTAAGGAATAAAGAGATAGAAGAGCATTTTGGATTTTTTTTTAAAATTTCTCATTATTATTTAATAGTAAGGGTGTATGTGTTGCATAGTCATCAAGCTCGAGCTAAGTTAGTGACATTTGTGAAAATGTAAAAGTGGCCAATGCAATTTAGAAAATCTCTGGAGTCATATGTGTTTTTAAAAATAACATAGACCTCTTTCATCCTTGAAGGCTACCTCAAGTTGACAATGTTACCTCCATATTTAAACTATTGTCCTCCCTTACTCTCTCATCTCGAGTATCTCTTTCTTTTTCATCTCTATATCTTTTTCTCTTTTTTTTTTTTTATTTCGCTTTTCTTTACAATTTTTGCTATTCTTGATTATGCCTTTCATCATTGCGTGCAACCATTTTTTCTTTTTTCTTACCTTTTATCGTCACCTGCGACTATTTGTTGCACTTAATTACCATTGTCAACGGAGTTCTGATTGAGTAAGAGAAACGAAATGAAAAGGCTGCATTTATCTTCATTATCTTCGTCAACATTAAAGTCTCTCTACCTCTCTCATTTCCTTTTATGAATTTTGAGTTCGTCTAAATCCATTGATCTACATTCGAAAATGAATCCAAATTCTTTTTTTCTCTTCGAAAGTAGACAAAACTCATTAATAATAAGCGAGTCTTTACAATTATGCTATCATGTATTTTTTTTTAATTTCTAATTCTTTTATAATTTTAGAACAGAATAAAGCAAGGAGAGGGTATTTTAAAAATCTTTATAAAATTAACTATTATTAATCGAAAATTAGGGACAATATAAATAATCACTTCTTGAAATTTAACCCTTAACGTGCCGAGATGTTTTTGATAAGGAATTAGCCAGGAGGTTAAAACGCTGACTCGGACATTGAGAATATATAAACCGGAAAACCTGATAGGCCCCAAAGCCGAATCGTTTCCATCCTTCGTTTTATTGTCCAGAAGCATCAAGGGAAGAGAGAGAGAGGAGTGAAACCCTAGAATGGATAGCAAATCCGGGCAAAAAGCCAGAGCCGAACACGAGAGGGATAGAGATTCAACCGATGAATACAAAGATTCGAGTAGAGATCGAGAGCACAAGCACCGTAGCAGCAAACAGAAATCCAAGAACGGCGCCGACGAGGATCGCCGCCGCCACCATCACCACCACGACTCTGGTGAGAAGCACCGGTCCAAGCACGAGAAGCACCGACACCGCGGAGGGGATGACCATCGCAAATCGAGGGAGTACTCTGAGGACCGCGAGAGATCGGTCGAGCCGAGGAGCCAGAGGGAAGGTAGCAGAGAAAGGGTTCACGGCCATGGCGAGAAACGCGAGAGATCGCACGAGCCGAGGACAGACAGAGAGGGCAGCAGAGAGAGGTGTCGCGATCATCGCGACAAGCGGGAGAAGTCTAACGAGAGAGAAGGCAGCAGAGATAGGTTTTTGAGAGAGGAGTCTGTGGAGAGGCGGCATTATAAGAGGAAAGATAGAGGAGAGTGCGAGGATCTGTTTGAAGGGAGTGAGAAGAGAGCTAGATTTTCCAATGAGGTCAAGGATGAGAGGAAGGATAGGAAGGAGAGGAGGCAGTTGGAAGATCGAGTTGTTGAGGACGGCGATGATAAGGAATTGAACGGAGGAGAGAAAGGAGAGCGGAGAGAAAGGAGGAGATTCGAGGATGGAGTAAAGGAAAGTGAGGCAAACGAGGCTAGGGAGAGTCGTAGAGAAGAGAAGAGGGGGAGGAGGAAATTTGAGGATCGCGTGAAGAAGGAAGAGATGGATATCGAAGAGGAAAGTAGGCAGAGGGCTTTTGACGAAGGTCTTTTGGAGAAAGAACCCAAAGATGAGCCATACGATGACAATAGTAATGCCAATGCAACAAATGGGGATGGTTCAACTGATAAAGTAAGTTTCTGTGCCACCTCTATGTTTCTCCTATGGCTGCATTTACTTGAGATGGCTTATATTAGTAGTAATGAGGAGAATGCTCTACATGTTAATATTATGATCAGAACTAGAAGATGCAAACTGGTAATGAACTCTTGAATTATCTGACTTAAGGGAAATATCGTGGCATGATAATTGGTCATAATATCATTTTAGGCATATAAACAGATCCAGCTAGCTGGATGATTTGTATAATCTACATCTTTGTGGCCCTATTTGGTCATTTGGCTGATTTGCAAACTTGGTGTCTGACAAATTGGTGTTGCCCCATTTCTTTTTTCCTTTTTTGGCAAGGATTCTGACAGTCAGACTGAAATATGATTATTTATGTTAAAGTTTTTGATTTTTCATCTTTGGGCCTCAAATAACTAAAAATCTAAGAATACACATAGTATGGGTGATGGCTCTCTTTTTTGCGAGAATTGGGAGAGGTTTTTGTATGTAGCCTTGTCCTGACATTGTGGAGAGACTATTTCATCCCCTTTATATAGCTTCTATTTGCAATTTAACGCCAGTGATTTTCTCATGAAAGAAAAGGAAAAACCATAACCAACAGATCTCAAAACAAAAGTAATTGCATGAATAATGTTCACTTGACTTAGGGAAAAATTGTCTTCCTCAGTGTTATTAAAGGCGTGCCTAGGCGCACTTTGGGAGCCTAGAATGCTTCCAGGCGGGCGCATACCAGCAAGGTGCGCCTAGGACCAAGGCGCTTGGGGCTTGGGCACGCCTGGACTTTGTTAACTGCTTTTTAAGGTTTTTATTTGTCATGACCCTAAGAGCAATAAATGAGCATTATTGTAATAGGGTATAATAGTTAGTTAGGGATATTTTACAAGTTGTTAGAAGCACATGGGTTCTGTTAGGATGCTGTTAGAAATTAGTTAAGCATCTAGCTATGCCTATAAAAATGTCAATTGCAAGTGTGAGAGATTTTATGCTTGAATTGATATTGAATCTCTCATTTTCCTCTCTACATTTCTCTCTAAATCTCTCTCGTTTCTCTTTGTTACTCTCCCCCTTTCTATTGATTTCTTCCCCATTTCTGCCCCATTTCCCTCTCCAATCATTCTGTTCTCAGTTCTATTTCAATTTTGATTTTCTTCCCCAATTCAATTTCTCCCCAGTTACTTCTTAAACCTATTATGAACTCTAGGTTTATGACAAATTGGTATCAGAGTCATCGTTTCTCGGCGGCTTTCTTTGTTGATTCTCGAAATTAGAAGGCAACTATGGAATCCAGTAGCAGTAGGTGAGTGCAGGCAATTTAGGCCAACCCCTCGACTCTGGTGAAAGATTGCGGTACCGATCGAGTGCAGTAGGTTTGGGAAGAAGCAGTGACTGAATTCGGAATTAAACTCGGATTTGAAAGGCGAAGCGGAGCAAAGCAAGCTTCGGCTCAAAATTGATGACAACGTAGGCTAGGGGAGTTCCGACAGTGACTCCACGCAGCTCGTAGCAGAGTTAGTGGTTTTGTGGCCCTTGGACGACGATTGGGTGAAGAACGAGGGCACTGATGCTAGCGGAAAAGGAAGTCACGATTGAATTAGAGCCTTGAGTGATTCAAGAATTCAAGAGAAATTCCAATCAGAGGCAGAACCTGAGGAAGGAAGCATTGATGCATCACTGGTTGGGTTATTACTGGCAAGAGGTTCATGACTGTAAGTGATTGCAGGTAAAGCGAAATCGGAGGAAGTAGACGAGAGGCTAAACAAATTTGCCGACTGATTGGGTGCGAAGCTTTCCATTAGAGAGCACGAGTCTGACCGAACCTAAGGAACAATCGCTGAACATCGATGAGTGTGATTCAATTTAGAGAAATTTCCAACTAAGTTAATCGAGTAGTTTCTTGGCCGCCAACTCCTCCTGCTTGATTTAATCGAGTCTAGTCTTGACGACGAAGCTGACAGCTAACCCTCGGTTGTGAAATTCAGCAAGTGTTGGTCAGAAATTGCAAACGAACAGTGTGTCATGACCCTATGAGAAATAAAAGGGTATTATTGTAATAAGATAGAATAGTTTGTTAGGGATATTTTAGCAAGTGATTAGAAGCACATGGGAGCATGTGCTAGGCTGTTAGAAGGCAAATATGCCTATAACAGATTGCTGTAATGGTTTGTTTTGTTATCCATGAAATTAATGAATTGAAATTTGTTTTTCTCCTCTTCCAAATTCTCTCCCCTTTCTTGATCTTCATCTCCCTCTTTTCTGTTCTCCAATCTCCCTAACACTTTTTCTAATCTCTCCCGCATTCTTCCAATTTCCTCCTTAATTCCCTCTGTTCTTGGCTTAACTGAATCGGATTCTTCCGATTCCCAAACTGATCCTAGGTTAAGCCCTAGGATTATGACAAATTGGTATCAGAGCAGTCCATCCTTGGCTGTGGTTTTGATTCGAGTTCCGACGGTGATTATCGGTGAGTTCCGACAGTGAATATAGGCTGCTAATTTCCAATCGAAGGAGAGCAAAGCAGTTTCAACTTGAAACTGTACGCAGATTCCGTTCAAAGAGACGGATTCCTCTGACTTCTTTGCTGGTGAGTTCCGACAGCCTAGACTACTAATTTCCAAGTCGGAAGGCGTTTGAGGCGAGAATATGAGGCACCACGGAAATGCGACTGTTGAGGCGAGCGCGAGTCCGTACGAGGTGAAGCGGATGACCCAGAGGGTTGCTACCAGACCGATAAGCTTCCTGTAGGCGCGACTGGGTGTTGCAATTAAGGTGATCCAAAGCTGAAGCACATCCAAAGCCAACTAATCCAAAAGGCGAGTTCCTTCGATCAAATAGAGACTCGGAATTGAAGGCATAGCGGAAGCGCGGTGGGAATTCCTGTGATCGTTGATCATCGACAATAGCTGTGTCTTGGTGAATTCAATCAGGTGAGCTTCGCTGTGATTCTGAGAATATTACAACAAAGCCAGCGATAGCAGAGACGGTGGTGTTGGTCGGTGATTGGGTAGTAGTTGGCGCTGGGAGGTGTTAATCTCCAAGCAAGCGAGCACCCTCAGTACAAAATTGGAAGGCGCAACAGGTGAGTGACCCTCGGCCAATAATTTCGGTAACTATTAATTAGAATCGAAGGGGAAAGCAGGATCTGGTGATTTCCAATGCTGATGTGAGGCGGTTGTCGCCTGGGAATTCTGGACACTCTTGTTTGAGTCTTGAAGAGGAAGGCAGACAGCTAAGGCCGAAAGAAGAGGTGCAGTTGAGTTGTGGCGGTTTTAATTGGAATTCCGACTGGAGTTTTGCGGGTGTTGCCGCTTTGACCGGGAGGCACTGTGTGTGCTACGATTGTGGTTGCCTTCCAACCTATGCTGGTGATTTTGGAATCCGAAGGTGATACAGTGGCAGATCGGAGTAGGTGAGCATCTCTCAGATTAAATTCGGAAGGAGAGTTGGTGGCCCCAGCTATTGGATGGTGATTGGGGTGTGGGTCGTAGCTGATGGTAAGTCTTGATTGATGGCAGCGATTGTAATAATTCTCAGGCTTTGAGCAAATGAAACAAGAGGTAGATTTTGGCTGTAAATTTTTGGCTAACTTGGGTCAATGTGGAAAGGCAAAGAGGAGTGGGTGCCCGACTCTTGAGTTGCAATTGAGGCGAGTCTAGGAACTGCTACAACATGCAAAACAGAAGCATGTATATCACTCCCATTCCTTGGCCGTCGAAGTATGTTGTTGGTGAAAATTCAGCCATGGGTAGCAGTGCATATCTGAGATCATTGGAGTCTCAGTTGCAGCAGAAGAATTCTTCATTTTCAGTTGGAATGGAGCATCAATGGCAGCTAAAGAAGACTGCATTTTCAGTGGGGTGTCCTACTCATGGAGCTAGGAGAGGCAGTGCATACATGAAGCAGAATGCTTAATTTTTAGTAGGAATGGAGCCTCAATGACAGCCAAAGAAGGCTGCATTTTCAATTGGTAGCAACAAGGAACAGAAGAAGGGGATCAGCCAATTGGACAAAGGAACTAGCAGTGGGTTTGATGAAGAGTGCAAGGAATTCAGTCGAATGTTTCGCGAGAAGTTGCAAGAGTTTGCAATGATACTATCTAAGGAGTATCATTACAGTTTTCTTGCCGAATACTTTGATAACTATCATGGAAGTTTTAACAAGGAAGAATTCCTTGAAATGGAGCAGCCAAAGGAGAAGTCAAGATTATGGAAGAGTGATTCATTGCTTACCTCCAATATGGAGTGGAAGAAGGGCACCGGTTTCAGCAAAACTACCAAGGAGGAATGCAACATTAGTGATAAAATTGGTGGTGAATGGCATTATTCAAAAGGAATCGATGATGAACAGATTGATAGGGAAGCAAAGGCAAAGGGACAATCTGAAATTGTTGAAAGAGAGGTTCACATAGAGGCAAATTCCAGCAAACACAAGGAAGGAGTTGCTTAATTATTTTCATGTAATCATGAGATTTCGACTAAAACTTTAGCCAATATTAAGGAAGTTGGCATTGTAAATGAAGCGAACAAGTCAATGGAAACTCAAGATTCCGAAGATGAAAGAAGATTGGATGAGGAGATTGGGGTAGACCACACTCTACAAGAGCAAGAAGCTGATTCCAGTGATGCACAGCCTAATCTAGATGTAAATCATGTTAGGGAAGAAGGTCGAGAAGAAGGTCAGGTGTCAGTCATTGAGAAATTGTTGGCTGGAATTAAAGTGGCAGCGGCTCATAATGTTAATGCTCACAAACAGCCTTTGTATGGGCATTCAAGGCAAGTCTACAATCCACCATTGCTGCATTTTGGGGCTGCTGTTGATATTTTTGCAGCAAGGCATGATTGTGGGTTGAATGGGGGTATAATAACAGCAACTATAGTTGAAAATCTGCTCTCTTTACTTGTAGTGGATGGTAATGAAGTTTTCTCTAATGAAATTCGCGGCCAATTTATACTTGGAATTAATCTTGGAAACCTAAGAATGGAGAAGAAGAGACCTAAAGGTAGAAATAAAGAAAGGAGGATGATCCGCATAGAGAAGGTTGGAATTGGATGAAGAGCAACGGTTACTCGCGGCAAGTTTTTGGGGACAAGAACTCTCTTGAGGAGGGGGGAATTGTCATGACCCTATGAGAAATAAAAGGGTATTATTGTAATAAGATAGAATAGTTTGTTAGTAATATTTTAGCAAGTGGTTAGAAGCACATGGGAGCATGTGCTAGGCTATTAGAAGGCAAATATGCCTATAAAAGATTGCTGTAATGGTTTGTTTTGTTATCCAAGAAATTAATGAATTGAAATATGTTTTTCTCCTCTTCCAAATTCTCTCCCCTTTCTTGATCTTCATCTCCCTCTTTTCTGTTCTCTAATCTCCCTAACACTTTTTCTAATCTCTCCCGCATTCTTCCAATTTCCTCCTTAATTCCCTCTGTTCTTGGCTTAACTGAATCGGATTCTTCCGATTCCCAAACTGATCCTAGGTTAAGCCCTAGGATCATGACACAGGGCCAGGCGACTTTAGCGATACACGAATTCAAGGAGCTATTTGCTAGTGGTCCTTGGCCCTGAAGGTCGTGACTGGAGTGGGTGACCAGAGGTGAAGCGGACGGCCTAGAGGGTTGCGACTGTCCAAGGTGAGCGTGAGTCCGTTGGAGGTGAAGTGGACGGCCCAACGAGTTGCGACCAGACCGGAAGATCATTTTGACCTAGACCAATAAGCTTCCTATAGGTGCGGCTATGGTGTTGCAGTTTTGATCAGGAATTTTGTTCGGAATTTTGTGGGTTCAATTCGTTTAGGCGAGGATTGGAGGCAAAAGTGGAGTTGATCTAAGTTAGGTCACTATAATCCAGTGACCCACGCTTCCTGGTTGTGAACTCAACAACTCCCAACAGTTAATTCCAGCGAATTCTAGAGTTCCAACAATTTCTAGGGCCTTGGGTGAGCGTGACAAACGACCCCAACTTGATTTGGGAGGGTGATAATGGTGAATTGGGGGAGTGGATACAGAGGCTGCTTGTAGAAACTCGTGAAACAGTTCAACGATTCTTGCCTTTGATTTCTGACAAGCTGGATGAACTTTCTTATCAGATCCGTTGAAGCCATGCTAGCTGATTTATGACGGTGGCAAAGGTAGATTCAAGTTGCTAAGCAAGTTGTTTCCCTTGACTTGATGAGATTCAAAGGATAAAACAAGGAAAATTAGAGAGAAAGAAGAGGATTTGGGGTTCGATTATTTTGTTGAATTGAGGCCGACATAGGTGAGTTTACAACAATTTCTTTGGTGACTGCTAACATAAGTGTTGAATTGGAAGGCAGGTGGCTCATCTTGCTGAGAAATTGAAGACCGTTGAGGGTTGAGAGGCAATTGTTTATCCTAGGTGCTTGCTATGAAGCAGATATCAAAAGGAGATGAGGACACAATTGCAGCAAAAGAATGCTGCATTTTCAGTTGGAGTTAAACATGAATTTGGCTAGAAGCCTTATGCATGGGAAAAGAAGTTTGAGAATGGGTCTAGCCAAAGGGACAAAGGAACAAGCAGTAGGATTCATGAAGAGTGCGAGGAATTTGGCCATATGTTTCGCGAGAAGTTACAGGAATTTGCAATGATATTAACTAAAAAGTATTATTACAACTTTCCTGTCGAATACTTCAATGATTATCAAGGAAGTTTCAACAAGGGGGAATTCCTTTAAGTGGAGCAGTCGAAGGAGGATAGCCTTACTGAAAGTAAATCCTTGGTATACTCTAGCTACTAGCAAGTAAAAGTATTTTTACTTGAGGAGGCCCTTACTAAAGATGTGGAGGGGTCTAAACATATTGCTCCTTTGGTCTTGGCAGTGGAGAGGGTTGAGGAGTACATGGAAGAAGGGATTGAAGAATTGGGGAATGGCAGTCTAATGGTTGGCAGCATCTCAAGCACCCCCACTGGTACTGAGAATGCAGTTGCTAAAACCCTCAATCTGACACCGTTGGAGGAGGGAACTGTTGAGGATGAAGATGAGACGTTCATTAGCAATCCGAGAGCCCAAGATTTTGGAATGAAAACGACCACAACAACCTTAGATTGTGGAGATCTTAGATCTATTTCTCTTGAAAGATTAGAAATGGAAGGAGTTGCTGAATTTCCTACTATGGATCAGTATGTTTCTGATCTGGAGCAATGGAGGATGCAGAAGGATAAAGCGAAACAAGATGAATGGAAGAAAGGGAAGGGATTCTTTGTTGAAGGGATCGAGACTCCAGTTGTTTTGCTTATTCATGTTTCCATTGGTGTGACAACAAGACGTAATGTTGTTGTTGCTAAGGAGAAAGAAAAGAGAAAGCAAAAGAAAAGGAAAAAACAAGATAAGAAGAAGGAAAAGCAAAGAAGAAACCAATGGGTGCAGATGGGCATTGGATGAAGAAACAGTGGCTTGGTTGTAATAAGTTTCTTGGGGACAAGAAACCTTTCAAGGTGGGGAAATTATCATGACCCTAGGAGCAATAAAGGGGTATTATTGTAATAGGGTGTAATAGTTAGTTAGAGATATTTTATAAGTTGTTAGAAGCACATGAGTGCTGTTAGAAATTAGTTAAGCATCTAGCTATGCCTATAAATAGACCAATTGTAAGTGAAGAGATTTTATGCTTGAATTGATATTGCATCTCTCATTTTTCTCTATACATTTCTCTCCAAATCTCCCTCTTCTTTCTCTTTGTTACTCTCCCCCTTTCTATTGATTTCTTCCCCATTTCTGCCCCATTTCCCTCTCCAATCATTCTGTTCTCAGTTCTATTTCAATTTTGATTTTCTTCCCTAATTCAATTTCTCCCCAATTACTTCTTAAACCTATTATTAGGTTTAAGAAGTAATTGGGGAGAAATTGAATTAGGGAAGAAAATCAGAATTGAAATAGAACTGAGAACAGAATGATTGGAGAGGGAAATGGGGAAGAAATCAATAGAAAGGAGGAGAGTAACAAAGAGAAACGAGAGGGAGATTTGGAGAGAAATGTAGAGAAGAAAATGAGAAATTCAATATCAATTCATGCATAAAATCTCTCCACTTACAATTGGCCTTTTTATAGGCATAGCTAGATGCTTAACTAATTTCTTAGAAGGAGGAAGAAGGAAAAAAGGATGAACCAAATAGAGAAGGCTGGAATTGGATGAAGAGCTATGGCTACTTGTTGCAAGTTCTTGGGGATATGAACTCTCTCAAGGAGGGGGAAATTGTCATGACCCATGAATTTATAGAAGGGCAATATAGTAATAGGTTGATAATAGTTGTTAGAAGATATTTTAGCAATTGGTTAGAAGCACATGGGTGTTGTTATGCAGTTAGTTAGGAGCAAATATGCCTATATAAGGCTATGTAAATGGATGAGATTTTTCATGCTGAAATTGATATTGAATCTCTCATTTTTCTCTCTACATTTCTCTCCAAATCTCCCTCTCGTTTCTCTCTATTACTCTCTCCCTTTCTATTGATTTCTTCCCCCATTTCCCTATCTAGTCATTTTGTTCTTAGTTCTATTTCAATTCTGATTTCTTCTTCAATTCAATTCCTCTCCAATTACTTCTTAAACCTGTTATGAACCCTAGATTCATGTAGACGAGAGGCTAAGCAAATTTGCTGACTGATTAGGTGCTAAGCTTTCCATTAGAGAGCACGATGTCACGGCCTGATCGGACAATACACCTTCTTCCAAACCCAATGCGAATTAGGTGAGCTAAGAGGTGTTAATTCGGCGAGAAAACGAGTGAGGGAGAGAGAAGAAATAAGAATAGAGAGAGTAGGAAGAGGGAGAGAGAATCCAGAAAAGGAGACAATAAGAATTCTGTTTTTCATTCATGCCCCCTCACGTTGAGGGAAGGTGGATATATGCTGACGCCTAGGGGAAGATTCCCTACTAGGTGGGGTCTACTCTAACAAACCTGAGATTTTCGGTCCTACTGCACATGGTCGAATCGTTTTCCCTTTTAGAATGCATAACAGAAAGTAAGCTACTCTGCCTAAAGGATTACAACAACAAATAGTAACTAACAACAATAGAAATGAGCAGAAAAATTTAAATTCAAGGCTCGGCAGGTTCTCCTCTTGACATTTTTCCCTCCTTGACAATTTTCTTGTCCTCAAGAAATGCTAAGGAGGTTAGCTGGTCTTGGGAATTGCTTGAGGAGATTCGGTAGATACTCCTAGGTGTTGTCTTCCAGAGGTCTTCCCTACCACCTAACCAACACTTGCATGAGAGGAGCGTCATGTTTGTAGATTACTCTTCGCTCCAGAATGACCTCGGGTTCTATTGCTCGCCCAGCCTCCACGAGAATTGTAGGTAGGACCGCACTGATAGGCTGTTTCCCCACTGCCTTCTTAAGAAGAGACACATGAAATACCGGGTGAATGAGTGATCATGTTGGTAGCCGAAGTCAGTATGACACCTTTCCCACCCTGCTCTCCATAGGAAATGGCCCATAGTACTTAGGACTGAGCTTGGTCACCTTTTTCTGAGTGATGAACTTGAGGTGAGGATACTTTAACCTCAAATATACTTCGTTTCCCACTTCAAAGTCCCGTTTGCTCCTTTTCCTGTCTGCGAACTGCTTCATGCTGTTCTGAGCTAAAGCCAATTCCTGCTTTAGCTGTTGTGTCACCTCTCTTCTCCTTTGTAAGTAGTCATCCATCGAAGCTACCCTGGATTCGCCTTTTGCTGCCGGTAGAACAGACGGCTGGTACCCAAACAAGGCTTCGAATGTGGTCATCTTGATGGATGAATGGTGGGAAGTATTGTACCACCATTGAGCCAGGGCTAGTCACTTGTGCCATTCTTTAGGCTACATTAGGCAGATGTACCTCAAATAGGTCTCAAGACTTTGGTTTACCCTCTCGGTTTGGCCGTCCGTTTGGGGGTGATGGGCAGTGGACATGCTCAGCTTTGTACCCATTGATCGCATCAGTTCCTGCCACATTATGCTGGTAAAATTTTGGTCCCGATATGAAATTATGGTCTTGGGAGTCCCATGCAATTTAACCATCCTATCCAAGAAAGCTCTCGCCATTTCTTGAGCTGTGTATGGATGGGTTAGTTCGATGAAGTGTGCAGACTTGGTTAACCTATCCACCACCACTAGGATGCTATCTTTACCCTCAGACTTTGGCAATCCTTCCACAAAGTCCATTGATACGCTTGACCAAGCCTGATCGGGAATAGGCAAGGGCTGTAGTAGCCCCGGGTAGGCTTTTGATTTACACCTTTTACAAGTGTCACAGGCTTGCACCATTCCCTTAATCTCTGCCAGTGTTCTAAAACGCGCTAGGCGTTAGTCAGGCGCCCGACTAGGGCCTAGCGCTTAGGCGGGGCTTAGAAATTTTTTAATTTTTTTATTTTTAAACATTTTGATGTTATTTTTAAGTAAATTAAAGTTGAAACAACAAGTGAAATAATGAAATTAAGCTTGAGAAAATAAATTGTTGTTTGCCAAGAACCAACAATAGTAAGATGCAACAACAAGAAGTTATTATAAATATGAAATAACATTAACAAATATTAAAATATAAATAACATTTAACTTGTTTACTCACAAGTTATAAATATTAAAATATTTAAAACAATAATATATATTCAAATAACAAATTCACACATTAATAAATATTAGCATAAATAATAAATTAACTAACAAAAAGAAAAAAAGGCAAGGCAACAGCAAGCAGCAAGCGTTCTTGCTGTTTGCTTATTGCTTACCGCAGTAAATTAACTAACAAAAAGAAAAAAGGCAAGGCAACAGCCAGCAGCAAGTGTTCTTGCTGCTTGCTTATTGCTTACCGCAGTGAGGAGTGAGGAAGACAAGAGAGAGAGCTGGAAGGCAGAGGGGAATGAAGGTCAACGGCGGCGGCGGCGACGGTGACAGCGTGAGACGAAAAGGCTAACAGAAATGGAAAGCGGAGACGGCGACTCCGCAAGAGACGACAGCGACGTGCGATGAGAGAGGCTTTGACAGAAAGGGCAAGCGGCGACGGTGACGGCGACTCGACAAGAGACAGTCGGCGGTGGTGTGCAAGAGAGAGAAGGGGAAATCGACGAGGTAAGGGGAAACAAAAACCCTAATCGACCAGGCGGTTCACGCGGTTAGGCGGCCGCCTTGGCTGACTAGGCGCCGCCCGGTACCGATTAGCCGGGCCGGCGCCTAAGGGGGCCGATTAGGCCATAATCGCGGCGGTTTGTGTCCGCCTAGCGCCTAGGCGGCCGCCTAGGTCGAGTTTTCGAACACTGATCTCTGCCTTCATTCTCGACCAATAAAAGACTCGCTTCACCCTTAAATATGTGTTCTGTTCTCCTGAGTGACCCCCCATGGGTGATTCATGTAAGGCCTGAAATATCTTCTTTTTTAGATTTGCTTTATCCTCGATTACTACCCTTCCCTGATATCTCAACATTCCCCTGTTTAAGGTGTATCTCTTCCCTACGTCTGCCCCCAACGCTAGCCCCTCCAGCAAGGGGTTAAGCTTCTCGTCCCCATCATAATTGTCAATCACCTTGTGGTACCACTAGGGAATCACTTCGGTCATGACTGCCGAACTACCTTCTTCATGGCACCTTGAGAGTGCGTCTGCAACAATGTTTTCTTTTCCTTTTCGGTACTGGATGAGATAGTCCAACCCCATGAGCTTGGCCATCCCCTTCTTCTGCAGCTGTGTTTGAAGTCTCTGTTGCAACAAAAACTTCAAACTCTCATAGTCAGTCTTGATTATAAATCTTCTTCCCTCTAAGTAATGCCTCCATTTCTCAACAACCATCAAGACTGTTAGGAACTCCTTCTCATATATGCTGAGTTCCCTGTGTTTGGGACCTAGCACTTAGCTTAGGAACGCTAGAGGTCTTCCCTCTTGTACCAAAACTGCACCAATTCCAGTTCCACTAGCATCGGTCTCCAGAATGAAAGCCTTGTTGAAATCTGGCATACTAAGAGCTAGCACCCTGCTCACGGCCATCTTTAGTTCCTCAAAAGCCTCCTCTGCCTTGGGTCCCCAACTGAAACCTCCTTTCTTCAACAATTCTGTTAGAGGCTTGCTGATTATCCCATAGTTCTTTACAAACCGGCGATAATACCCTATTAATCCCAAGAATCCTCTCAAAGCCCTCACTGAATTTGGCCTTGGCCAAGACACCATGGCTTCAACCTTACAGGGGTTGGTGCTCACTCCTCCTTGGGATATAATATGCCCCAAGTACTCTACCTGCCCTTGACCAAATGCGCACTTGGACTTCTTAATAAACAGCTGATGAGATCGAAGGATATCAAGGGTGGCTCTAAGGTGGAATAAGTGTAGTTCAAATGAGGGGCTATAAATGAGTATGTCATCAAAGAATACCAATATAAATTTTCGAAGATGGGGTTCAAAAACGGTGTTCATAAGGGATTGAAAAGTGGCTGGGGCATTGGTGAGTCCAAGGGGCATCACCAAGAATTCAAAATGCCTATGATGAGTTCTAAAGGCTGTTTTGTGAATATCCTCGGGCTTCATTCGGATTTGGTGGTAGCCTGAGTGCAAGTCTAACTTAGAAAAGAACTGAGCATCGTGTAACTCATCCAAAAGGTCTTCTGTCAAAGGAATCGGGAATTTATCTTTGATGGTTATATCATTTAGTTGGCAGTAGTCAGCACAAAATCGCTATGTTCCATCTTTCTTTTTAACCAAAAGGATCGGCGAAGCAAAGGGACTTTGGCTTGGTCTAATGATGGCTTGTTTAAGCATTTCCCTTACCATATTTTCAATTTCATTTTTCTGGAGTGGGGGGTAACGGTAGGCTCTAATGTTGATAGGCTCAGTGTGTGGTTTTAGGTGGATGGTGTGGTCATGAGCTCGAGTAGGAGGGAGTGATTGGGGTTCAAGGAAGAGATCCTCATACTCAGCCAGCATTCTATTAAGGAGGTCTAAGTAACATACCTGATCGGGCCTTCCTTGGAATGCACTCACCGTTAGGCACGTCTCTCCTTGCAGTATTGGACTTGCCAGGGCCTCCTCGGCTGCCATGATCGAAAAGAGTTGTGGCCAGTGCCCCCATTTCCCTTTGATCACCCTCTGTAGTCTCCTTCCCGACATCATCTTGCACATCCCCACCTCCTTTCCTTCGGACAATGTCATTTTCCTTCCTTCTCTCTCAAAGGAAACTTCCATCCTATTGAAATCAAAACTGATGGGGCTCACCCATTTCATCCAATCTACCCTTAGGACCACATCACAACCTCCTAGCTGTACTAGCCTCAAATCTGTTTCGAATTTTTCTCCTTGCATTTCCCAATAGAACTCGTTACAGGCTGATTTACTCATCACCATTTGGCCGTTAGCTACCGTTACACTCAAAGGTGGAGTCCCTGTGAGTTGGCACTTCAGCCTCCTTGCTGTGTTCTCATCCAAGAAGCTATGGGTACTCCTGCTATCTATTAAAATCATAAGATCATTCCCTTTACAACGTCCTCCCACCTTAATGATCTTGTTATTAGTCACTCCCTTCAAAGTGTGAATGGAAATCTCTCCATTGTCCTCTGTTATTTCCTCCTCGCTGTCTCCTTCTATTTCCTCTTCTTGGTTCTCTTCTTCGTCCCCTTTCAACAAGAGAATTTGCCTCTTGTAGGGTTGTCCTGGGTGGTATTTGTCACCACATCGAAAGCAAAGGCCAACCAACCTCCTTTGCTCTCTTAATTGTTCCTCATAAGGGACCGAGCTTGACCCTCCTACACCCTTGACCATCTGGTTACCCCTTGCTACATCACGAGGGTAACTTCTTCCTCCAACTGGGTTGGTTCCGATATTCACTCCCCGTTGCTGCTGTCTCTGCTTCCTCATTAGTGCCTTCACCGACATCTCTTGCAATCGGGCGTTTTCCGAGGCTTGCTCCACTGTCCTTGGCTTCATCATTTTGACCATTGGTTGTAGTTCCTAGTTCAAGCCGCTCAGGAAGCTTGACACGAAATAAGCCTCGGATAAATGTGGGTTGTGGCCTATCATAAACGATCTTAACTCCTCAAACTTCCGCAAATAAGCCTCTACACTCCCTGTTTGTTTAAGCTTATTGAATTCTTCTATCATGTCTGCCATATTTCTGTAACACCCCCTCCCCCAAGTTATCCCATTTCAAGGCAACCTGGAAGAGTGGGTGCTAGGAATATAGACAAAACAACACTAAGCCATAAGCATGCACACACCTGCCATCCATCAAACCCAAAACCAAAATAAATACTACCAGGGTTTACAGGCATAATTTTTCTTTAAGTTATATTACACACAAAATAATGTCTATACATCTACCAATAACTCCCCAAGACCATATAATCAAGAGGGGACCCGCACGCGCACATGTCTATCCATCTATCTTACTTGACTCACCACCTGCCACCTCTTTTCCTTTACCTGGAATGGAGGAGAGTACAACGTGAGCTACAAAGCTCAGCAAGCATAAGAAATAAGAAGGAAGAGCATGGTAGAGGATAATAGGATACAGGTGTGGTGAACATGTATATAAATGGAAATGACAGGTGAAACTCAGGAGTTACACACACACCCATAATGATAGTGTCATGCATCACACACATAAAGTTTATCAACATATAAATGGCCCATGGCCTTACATAGCAAATAAGATGCATCATGATACATACTAGTCTGTAGCTGAGTCCGGCAACCATGAATCATATCTGTTTCACTTGGCTATGGCCATACATACATATATATATATATATATATAAATATATAATCTCACCCATGGTCGTCACCACTGGGCGCGCCCCTCAGTTGTCACCGCAGGAGCGTAACCCCAGTCAGGCTAGTGCCTACTGGTTTTGGGGGATATATCTCGGCGGTACACAACCGTAGCGCGCGTAATCATCTCTGTCCATGCCATTCTCAATGCATATGCAACATATAAAGTGGCCACATACAAATTGCATGTGCTAGAAATAAGAATTGATGCTCATGCACACTCATGATATGTTATGCAGGAGATCAAGCCAAGACATGCTCATGATGCACAAATACCATTCTTCCAGAACATGGCATGACAGTACATATATAAGCAATCTAATGTTAATCTCTGTTCTTAAATATGCTCAACATAGTTGGCCAACAACACAGAGTCACGAATTTCTTATTTAAGCTCAAGTTCACAGTGAGATACATAAAGTAGGGCATGGAAAAGAAACAAGTCTCCCATGCATATTTTCGCTCAAAACTCCATTCCTTAGGATTAGTGGGGAGAAACAAGCCCCACATGGCTGTTAGAAACTTTCCCCCAAACTTAAATACCCTAACCCCAGTCAAGTTCTCAAACACGTAACCAACCCGTAACACTATAAAAACCAAGAGAAAAGAGGAAGGGAGAGAGAACTTGCCTTTTTCTTCACTTATCGACCACTAAAAACTCCTTGGATAGCAAGATCTGGCTTGCTGTGTGAAGATAAAATGAGGGTTTGCAGAACAGAGAACGTTCGAGAAAGAGAGAAGAGAGTGTTCTGTTTCAGTAAGATTTTCTCACTATTTTATCCTTTTATATTATCTTTATAAGTCATCTTTATCCATGTAAATATTTCCCAAATTCTCTATATATTTATCATATTTTTTTAATATTTTAATTCTGGAATTTTCTATGTGTTTACAGAATTAATGATGTATCGGGTGATATATATATATATGAATCGCTGAGGGAGGCATTCGAATATAATTCAAGGCATTCGGATGATATTCATATATATATATATGAAGCTATTTGGAAGTCATTCGGATGATTTGGCGTGTATTCGAATGAGTTAAAGAAAAATTTCAAGTTATGTGAGTGTCATTCGAATGAGGCAGGAAGGCATTCGAATGAATTTTAAATAGTAACTTGAATTACTGAAGGAATTGGAGGCTCATTCGAATGGAACAGTACTTTCATTCGGATGAATTTTGCAATTTTCGCTGGGCTCATTCGAATGTAAAGGCAACTCATTCGAATGTAAAGATTCAAATAGATTCTGGACAGCTTTGACACCCTTTCGAATTTTGGGCATAACTCTCTCATCCGAACTCCGATTGAGGTGATTCAAAATGCTAAAGAACGACAAAAGAAAGATCTACAACTCTTATGTTTTAAGTTTTGGAAGATTAGGGCTGGAACATAGACTAAATTTGGTTACAATGAAGAAACACCACCCAGCGAATCAAACCATTCGAATATCCAGCCTCTCAAAGCCCCACACATCATAAGATAATACTGTATTATTCATTAATATCAACACCCCATCTATGGGTCGTTACAAATCCTCCCCCCCTTAAGGAATTTGGTCCTCCAAATTTGGGTTTGATAGTTTGGAAAGCTAAAGGATATATAGATATATTATCTTGTTGTCTTCCTACTCTCATAGGATCCACTAAAAAAAATGTAATCTTGCTGAATATATATAAGTTTACTTACCGGTTTTGAACAACGCTGTTTTCCCTGTTTCCACCATAGTCATATGGGTTCGGTTCCTATCTACTCAAATAAATGGGGATAAAGGCGTCGCATTTCATCCTCTAGCTCCCAAGTTGCTTCTTCGAAGTCATGTTGTTGCCACAACACTTTCACATAGGAAATGACTCGATTCCTTAACACCTTCTCCTTGCGATCGAGGATGCAACTTGGAAATTCTTCATATGTTAAATCTTCTCTTAACTCAAGTGGTTGGAAGTCAATCACATGATGAGGGTCGGGAACATATTTGCGTAACATGGAGACATGGAATACATTATGCACACTGGCTAACTGAGGAGGCAAAGCTAACCGGTATGCTAAGGTTCCAACACGCTCTAAAATCTCAAATGGACCCACATAGCGTGGACTAAGCTTCCCTGAAACTCCGAACCTCCAAATTCCTCGTACTGGCATAACCTTCAAAAATACATGATCACCAATAGAAAATTCCAAAGCTCGCCTCCGACAATCTGCATAACTTTTTTGCATGTCTTGAGCAGCTTTCATTTTGGTCCTAATAGTCCGAATCTTCTTGGTCGTTTGCTCCACTATCTCTGGTCCGAGAATAGCCTTATCCCCCATTTCCTCCCAACATAATGGAGAACGACAAGGTCGTCCATAGAGTGCCTCGTAAGGTGCCATACCGATACTGGAATGATGACTATTATTATATGCAAACTCAATCAAAGGAAGGTGGTCATCCCAGTTACCATGGAAATCAAGCACACAAGCCCTCAACATATCCTCCATAGTCTGGATCGTGCGCTCTGTCTGGCCGTCTGTCCGAGGATGGAACGCTATACTAAATTTCAATCTAGTACCCAAAGCTGCTTGCAAAGCATCCCAAAAGTGAGAAGTAAATCTAGAATCACGGTCAGACACTATACTAGAAGGCACTCCGTGCAGCCTAACAATCTCCCCAATATAAAGTTGAGCCAAACGGTTCAAAGGAAACGTCTTCTTGATGGGTAGAAAATGGGCAGACTTAGTGAGTCTGTCTACAATCACCCAGATAGTATCATGTCCCCGCGAAGTCCTCGGCAATCCGGTAACAAAATCTATCGAAATATCATCCCACTTCCAAATAGGAATGGGTAGGGATTGAATCAATCCAGCGGGTCGCTGATGCTCTGCCTTCACCTGCTGATAAACCAAACATCTAGAGACAAACTCTGCCACATCCTTCTTCATACCAGGCCACCAAAATAATCGTCGTAAGTTCTGATACATCTTTGTCGTGCCTGGATGAACAGTATAGCATGCACTGTGCGCCTCAGATAGAATCTCTTGCTTCATCTCTCGATCATCTGGCACACAAATACGGCTCTGGAACAGCAACAGTCCATCTCCCCGCTGACTGTATCCCATGGAAACATAGTCCTCTATCCGCTCCAACACTTTACCTAACTCTTCATCATAGGGCTGCTGGGCTCGAATCCGCTGTATCAAATCTGACTGGATTCCCAAATAAGCACAGTACAATCCTGGGGTCTCTTCATCGACTGTAATGGTCAGGTCATCCAGTTGTTCCAACAACTGCCACTCTTGTATCATCATCATGTCTATAGAAGCTCCTCTGCGGCTCAAAGCATCTGCCACCACATTTGCCTTCCCAGGATGAAATAAGATCTCACAATCGAAATCCTTAAAGAATTCAATCCATCGACGCTGCCTCATATTTAACTCTTTTTGGGAGAACAGATACTTGAGGCTCTTATGATCTGTATAAATTTCTATCTTTTCACCATATAAATAGTGTCTCCATATTTTCAAAGCAAAAACTACAGCCGCTAATTCCAAATCGTGAGTGGGGTAATTTACCTCATGTTTCTTCAGTTGTCTAGAAGCGTAGGCAATCACACGGCCTTCTTGCATCAATACACACCCTAGACCCATGTATGAAGTATCACTGAAGATAATAAACTTTTCCCCACTTTTAGGAATAGCCAACACTGGAGTGGTAGTTAGCTTCCTCTTCAGCTCTTGGAATGCAGTCTCACAATCGTCAGTCCAATCAAATCGGGCATCCTTACGAGTTAACTTCGTCATAGGAGAAGACAACGCAGCAAAACCCTCGATGAATCTCCTATAATAGCCGGCCAATCCCAAGAAGCTCCGAATTTCAGTCACTGTAGTAGGCCTAGGCCAATCCATAACGGCTCTAATCTTCTCAGGATCCACGGCTATACCATCTCCTGAAACGATATGACCCAGGAACCCTATTTGATAGAGCCAAAATTCACATTTGCTAAACTTTGCAAACAACTGCTCCTCTCTAAGCTTCTGCAGCACCATAGAGAGATGTACAACATGATCCTCAGGACTGGGAGAATACACCAAAATGTCATCTATAAAAACAATCACAAATCGGTCTAGGTACTCTTGAAATACCCGATTCATCAAATCCATAAACACTGCGGGGGCGTTCGTCAAACCGAATGGCATCACAACAAATTCATAATGACCATAGCGGGTCCGAAATGCTGTCTTCTGTATGTCTTCATCCCTGACTCTCACCTGGTGATACCCCGATCTCAAATCAATCTTGGAGAAAACCCTTGCTTCGAGTAACTGGTCAAGCAAATCATCAACTCTGGGGAGGGGATATTTATTTTTCACTGTTACTTGATTCAACTGGCGATAATCTATATACAGTCTCAAAGATCCGTCTTTCTTCCTCACAAATAAGACTGGAGCACCCCATGGTGAAGCACTAGGGCGGATGAATCCCTTCTCCATCAACTCTTGCAATTGGACCCTCAATTCTTTCAATTCATTAGGCGCCATCCGATATGGAGTCTTGGAAATAGGTTGGGTACCTGGCATCAATTCCACCGAAAACTCTACCTCCCTGCGAGGTGGTAACCCTGGAAGCTCATCTGGAAACACATCGGGAAAATCACATACAACCGGTACCTCTATCAGTGGTGTACTACTCCTGCCTTCGGTCGTCACAAATGCCAAATAAGCTTCATAGCCCTGACGCATCAACTTCTCAACCTTCATCACTGAAATCATGGGAGTCACTAACATGGGTTGAACGCCTCTATACACAAGGGCAGACTGTAAGGGAGGCTCAAAATAAATGATCTTTTGACGGCAATCAACCTTAGCATAATGATTCGACAACCAATCCATCCCCAGTATAAGGTCGAAGTCTCTGAGATCCAAAATCACTAAGTCTCCTGGTAATTTCCTATCATGAACTTCAATTTCATAGTCAAAAAGTGCCTCTCTACCCCATAACTGATTACCTCCCGGAGTGGATACAATCAAATGGAAAGGCAATACAATCCGTGGATGAGGTACATGACTCGCAGCATGGAATGCAATAAATGAATGGGAGGATCCTGTGTCAAAAAGAGCACGCACATCATGATTATATAAAGAAAGAATACCTTGGATGGTATTGGCCCCCTTCTCCGCCTCGGCTGTCGTAAGAGCAAACACTCGGCCTTGTACCTGAGGACTCTCCATAGTAGTGGAACGCTGAGTAACTGGTGAAGATCCTCGTGGGCCTGCTCCAGAAACTCTGGAAGCTGCTGGCCTATGACTACCCCTCTGACTCAGCCCTCCTGATCTCTGGCCTCGACCTGGCATCGCTCTAGGACAAGTATTCGCCATGTGCCCTTGCTGCCCACATCTATAACACGTCACCTCGAGGGTAGACAAGACCTCCAAGCTACGTGGACAATCCCTACGTACATGCCCCGCCTGGCCACATAGATAGCAAACCAGCTGCCCGAAGAGACAAGACCCCCGGTGTTTCTTCCCACAACGAGTACAGGATGGAAGCCTCATAGTCTCACTGCTCGATCCAGCTTCCCCTCTCCTCTTCTTGCTATTGGTAGATCCCTGGGAAACTTTGGATCCTCTAAATAAGGCTTGAGCTGCTCTCCACTCCCCACGATCACGCTCAATAGCATAAGCCCTCTGCACCACTGTGGGGTAATCTGTAACTCTCACACCACCATATGCATGTCGAATCTCGGGGCGCAAGCCTCGCTGGAACTTAGAAGCCTTCTTCTCCTCTGTAGAAATCAAATCAGGGGCATACCTGGCTAAGGCTGTAAACTCAGCTTCATATTGGGCCACTGTCTTGCTGCCTTGCACCAGCTCTATAAATTCATACACTTTCTGCTCTTTATACCATTCCGGGCAATAAGCTTCATTAAATGCGTTTTGAAATTCCGCCCAGGTAGGATCCCTAGGCCCATACCTCTGACAGACTATCTCCCACCATCTCTCTGCATCATCCCTAAGGAGGAATGTGCCCAATTGCACCTTTTGGGCATCTGTACAACCCATAGAGCGAAGGTGTTTTTCTATGGAAAGCATCCAGTTCTCTGCCACTGCCACATTAGTTCCTCCGGTAAATTCTGGTGGTCGAAATGCCATGAAGTTCTTCAACAACTGACCCCCGTCACTACTTCCTGCTCCTTGCACTCCAACAGGTTCTTCCATTTCCCTGTGCTCCTGTCTGGGTTGATTATCAGCCAATCGATTAATAGCTTGCAAAATCCCTACTAGAGTACCATGCATCGCAGCCATCCCCTGACGTAAATCACTACTAGACCCTTCTGAAGCCTCAGGCGTGGCCTCAGATGCGGCATCAGGGATAGGTGTAGCTCGTCCTCGTCCTCGAGTCTGTGGTCGTCCTCGACGAGTACTCATATCCCTGAACATATATTACAATTAGGATCCAATTCACAATTATCAAACTTCGCTAAAAGCGCATATCAAAGACCGACACACACTCCCTATTCTACCCGACATCCTATGTGCGCGGGGTCATCTCTCGACTGCTCTGATACCAACTTTGTAACACCCCCTCCCCCAAGTTATCCCATTTCAAGGCAACCTGGAAGAGCGGGTGCTAGGAATATAGACAAAACAACACTAAGCCATAAGCATGCATACACCTGCCATCCATCAAACCCAAAACCAAAATAAATACTACCAGGGTTTACAGGCATAATTTTTCTTTAAGTTACATTACACACAAAATAATGTCTACACATCTACCAATAACTCCCCAAGACCATATAATCAAGAGGGGACCCGCACGCGCACATGTCTATCCATCTATCTTACTTGACTCACCACCTGCCACCTCTTTTCCTTTACCTGGAATGGAGGAGAGTATAACGTGAGCTACAAAGCTCAACAAGCATAAGAAATAAGAAGGAAGAGCATGGTAGAGGATAATAGGATACAGGTGTGGTGAACATGTATATCAATGGAAATGACAGGTGAAACTCAGGAGTTACACACACACCCATAATGATAGTGTCATGCATCACACACATAAAGTTTATCAACATATAAATGGCCCATGGCCTCACATAGCAAATAAGATGCATCATGATACATACCAGTCTGTAGCTGAGTCCGGCAACCATGAATCATATCTGTTTCACTTGGCTATAGCCATACATACATATATATATATAAATATATAATCTCACCCATGGTCGTCACCACTGGGCGCGCCCCTCAGTCATCACCGCAGGAGCGTAACCCCAGTCAGGCTAGTGCCTACTGGTTTTGGGGGATATATCTCGGCGATACACAACCGCAGCGCGCGTAATCATCTCTGTCCATGCCATTCTCAATGCATATGCAACATATAAAGTGGCCACATACAAATTGCACGTGCTAGAAATAAGAATTGATGCTCGTGCACACTCATGATATGTTATGCAGGAGATCAAGCCAAGACATGCTTATGATGCACAAATACCATTCTTCCAGAACATGGCATGACAGTACATATATAAGCAATCTAATGTTAATCTCTGTTCTTAAATATGCTCAACATAGTTGGCCAACAACACAGAGTCACGAATTTCTTATTTAAGCTCAAGTTCACAGTGAGATACATAAAGTAGGGCATGGAAAAGAAACAAGTCTCCCATGCATATTTTCGCTCAAAACTCCATTCCTTAGGATTAGTGGGGAGAAACAAGCCCCACATGGCTGTTAGAAACTTTCTCCCAAACTTAAATACCCTAACCCCAGTCAAGTTCTCAAACACGTAACCAACCCGTAACACCATAAAAACCAAGAGAAAAGAGGAAGGGAGAGAGAACTTGCCTTTTTCTTCACTTATCGACCACTAAAAACTCCTTGGATAACAAGATCTGGCTTGCTGTGTGAAGATAAAATGAGAGTTTGCAGAACAGAGAACGTTCGAGAAAGAGAGAAGAGAGTGTTCTGTTTCAGTAAGATTTTCTCACTATTTTATCCTTTTATATTATCTCTATAAGTCATCTTTATCCATTTAAATATTTCCCAAATTCTCTATATATTTATTATATTTTTTTGATATTTTAATTCTGGAATTTTCTATGTGTTTACAGAATTAATGATGTATCGGGTGATATATATATATGAATCGCTGAGGGAGGCATTCGAATATAATTCAAGGCATTCGGATGATATTCATATATATATGAAGCTATTTGGAAGTCATTCGGATGATCTGGCGTGTATTCGAATGAGTTAAAGAAAAATTTCAAGTTATGTGAGTGTCATTCGAATGAGGCAGGAAGGCATTCGAATGAATTTTAAATAGTAACTTGAATTACTGAAGGAATTGGAGGCTCATTCGAATGGAACAATACTTTCATTCGGATGAATTTTGCAATTTTCGCTGGGCTCATTCGAATGTAAAGATTCAAATAGATTCTGGACAGCTTTGACACCCTTTCGAATTTTGGGCATAACTCTCTCATCCGAACTCCGATTGAGGTGATTCAAAATGCTAAAGAACGACAAAAGAAAGATCTACAACTCTTATGTTTTAAGTTTTGGAAGATTAGGGCTGGAACATAGACTAAATTTGGTTACAATGAAGAAACACCACCCAGCGAATCAAACCATTCGAATATCCAGCCTCTCAAAGCCCCACACATCATAAGATAATACTGTATTATTCATTAATATCAACACCCCATCTATGGGTCGTTACATATTTCTCTCTCCGAATCGCTCACAAAGCTTTTCAGAGAACTCCTCCCACGTATAATCTTCCCTCAAACTCAGACACCCTTGAAACCAAGCATCCACCGCTTCATTAAAATAAGCGGCAACTAGCAACACCCTCTGTCTTCTGGGTATGTTCTGCCAGCTGAACACCCTCTCACACTTCCTCAACCACCATCGAGGTTTAGCTCATTCGAACACGGGTATCTCCATTCTGGGCATGGTGAATCCCAGAGGATGGCCGTGAGGCTGCTCAATCCTCTCTTTGACCACCACCCCTTCTAACTCTTCGTCATGCTCTACCTCAACCTCAGATGTACCTTCCCTCTTGTGTGTTCTATTTCTCGGTAAAATGGGGTTGACCCTCTCGCGTGGAGGAAAGTCAGGAGCTATCCTTACCGTATTCTGTCGTGTAAACATGAGCATGAAATGCTACATGTCCTCCCGTAGCCTCGTCATAGATCCTTCTAGCCTCTGCTCCAGTCCCACCAACGACCCTTCCATCTTGCGATCCATTGCTACGATCGCTTCATGGTTCTTGTCTCCTCGAATCTCCAGTTGGTCAATCCTTCCTTGAAATTCTGACACAGCTCAGCTAACCTGCTGCAACTGTGTCTCAAATTTTTTCATGCGGGTACCTTCATCCATTTTCTCCAGTTGCAGCCTCGGCCAAGAACCAATGCTCTGATACCAAGATTGTCACGGCCTGATTGGACAATACACATTCTTCCAAACCCAATGTGAATTAGGTGAGCTAAGAGGTACTAATTTGGCGGGAAAACGAGAGAGAGAGAGAGAAGAAATAAGAATAGAGAGAGTAAGGAGAGGGAGAGAAAGAATCCGGAGAAGGAGACAACGAGAATTTTGTTTTTCATTCATGTCCCCTCACGTTGAGGGAAGGTGGATATATGCTGATGCCTGGGGGAAGGTTCCCTGCCAGGTGGGGTCTACTCTAACAAACTTGAGATTTCCGGTCCCACTGCACATGGCCGAACAGTTTTCCCTTCTAGAATGCATAACAGAAAGTAAGCTACTCTGCCTAAAGGATTACAACAACAAATAGTAACTAACAACAATAGAAATGAGCAGGAAAATTTAAATTCAAGGCTCGACAGGTTCTCCTCTTGACACACGAGTCTGACTGAACCTAAGGAACAATCACTGAACAAGGGCTACAAAACCACCGACTTTGCTGCGAGCTGTGCGGAGTCACTATCGGAACTCCCCTGGCTTGTGTTGTTGTCAATTTTGAGCCAAAGCTTGCTTTGCTATGCTTCGCCTTTCGAATTTGAGTTTAATTCCGAATTCAATCATTGTTTTTTCCCAAACCTACTATGCTCGATTAGTTTCGCAATCTTTTGCTAGAGTCAAGGGGTTGGCCTAAATTGCCTGCACTCGCCTGCTGCTACTGGATTCCATAGTTGCCTTCTAATTTCAAGAATCAACAAAGAGAGCCGTCGAGAAACGGTGGCTCTGATACCAATTTGTCATGAACCTAGGATTCATAATAGGTTTAAGAAGTAATTGGGGAGAAATTGAATTGGGGAAGAAAATCAGAATTGAAATAGAACTGAGAACAGAATGATTGGAGAGGGAAATTGGGCAGAAATGGGGAAGAAATCAATAGAAAGGGGGAGAGTAACAAAGAGAAACGAGAGGGAGATTTGGAGAGAAATGTAGAGAGGAAAATGAGAGATTCAATATCAATTCAAGCATAAAATCTCTCCACTTACAATTGGCCTTTTTATAGGCATAGCTAGATGTTTAACTAATTTTTAACAGCATCCTAACACAACCCATGTGCTTTTAACAACTTGTAAAATATCACTAACTAACTATTATACCTTATTATAATAATGCCCCTTTATCGCGCATAGGGTCATGACATTATTTTACTATTTATTACTTTATTTAATTTTTTACTATTTAGGATTTATATTTATTGCTTCAACTACAACAAATTTGATAATGAGTAAAAGGGCTACTATTTCAAATGCTCCAATTGAATTTGAACTTGATGAATTGGAGAGAGAGATGATGTTGAAGAAAGAGAATATTAGAGTGTGTTTGATTGCACACATTTATCATAGAAAATATGTAATCATTACACATTTTCTATGGAAAGCAATCAAACACTCTTAATTTTTCTATGAAAAAATATGTATGGTACAAGCATTTAAAACTTATTTCCATGGAATTCATTTTCCAAGGGGGTGGGGTGGTTTTTATTTTCTAGGCAATATTATCTAGAATTAAATTCTAGGTAATACAATCAAACATACCTTTAGAGATGATGCTTCTAATGATGAAAATATGGAAATGTTTGTTCTTAATGATGAGGATGATTTTTAGATGATTTAAAATGCATAATTAGTTAATCTTAATTAAGATTTAAAACTTATAAATTGTTTAACATTTAATTTAAGTTGGTTTAAAGACTTTTAAATTGCATTTTGCGACATTTTTTATTGTTCTTTTCATTGATATATGTTGAATTTTTTAAATTTTCTTAATAACATGCTTGCGAATATGTTATGTAGAGTTAGTACTTATTTTATACCTTATTCTTCAACTATCATATATATTTTTTATTTTTTTTAGTTAGCATGCGCCTAGTTTCATCAGGTGCGCGCCTCGCCTTGCGCCTTACTCGTTAGTGCCACGACCCTAGGGGTGAATCACTAAATGGTAGTTAATAACTACTTGTATGTGCCGTTAGTTGCTAACTAGATAGGGGTTAAGACTTAAGTGGTTAGGGAATTAGCTTACTATTTTGACTGTTATGTTAGTTAGTTGTTATATTGTTGGAATGCTGTTATGATTGTTGGAAGCTCTATAAGAGACCTACAACAATATGGATTGGAGAATAAAACAAAAGTCTTTCTCTCATTTCTCTCTCTCTCTTGTTCTCTCTTTCATTCCCTCTGATTCATCTCTTTTTCCCTCCCTCATTCTATCTATCTTCCTACATTCATTTCTTTCTCGGAATTCAATCGGAATTCCCTCAATTGTCCAACCCATAATCTGAGGGCTTGACAGTTAGGCTCCAACACCCTTATTAGGACTTGAGGGTATTATTGAAATTTTTGTAATAAAAGTAACCACATTGCCACTTGCATGTAAGTAGTTGTAGACACGCCTCACAATTATGATCATATTTGGTGGGAGGGGCCTATATAAGGCCATGTATTGGAGGATGGGAGTTATGGGGTTTGAATGATAATCTCTTTCCCTTTTAATTCATTCTCTCTCTCTGTCTCTCTCTTTCTCTTCCTTTTCCCTCCAAATTCTTCTCTCTCTCTCTCTCGACTTCTAATTCACGATTGTTATAAATTGAGAGCATTGACACCTTTAATCCTCATAAGAAACCAATCAAATACCACTCAATACACTCTCAATTACTTTCAACTCACCGGCCAACACACCACAACATAAACAAATAATAAAGAACAGAATTTAAACAAGAACAGAACAAGAAAGAAACATTCAAACCACATGAGAAGACTGAATTTTATCTTAGTTCATGCCAATTGAATTGGCACTACATCCAGCCTTGAAACCGCCACCGAGTAGCCTTCTTTATTTGATGAAAACAGTACAAAACTTCCCTCTTCTTTCTCTCACGATACAAGCCTTCCAAGAATGAATAAGCCTGTTCTAATTCACAGCTTTCTCACTCTTTAGGCTCTTACAAAAACAGAAGAGAACATGCGGTCAAGACCCTCAGCCCCCCTGCTCTATTTATAGAAAAATAGGGTTATATTTCCTAGGGCTGATTATGGTATTTTCAGTTTTGCCCCTCACTAATAATTAATATTACAAGAGAGCCACTCACCTATTAACTAACCCTTAACTGCATATAAACTGCATATAAACCTATCACTAACTCTAGACAATTTTTAACAAATCTCCACCATTGTCTTGAGTGTGATACCTTTCATCTTCATCCATCGAAACCTTTGGCTTGCTCTTCCTTTGGTTTCCCGCATGATAACCTGATGATCAAATCAATCAACAAACATTAAGAAAATAAAAAACAATGTTGTAAATTTCAACAATGGATCACCTTGGACAATACTTCTAGTTACATATCCTATACATGTAACTCTAATTAGGATTTATCTACCTCCTCAAGGGGTTTTTCCTAATGGATACATTCCTAACAATATGATTGGTTTCTCCATGGTGTCTAAGTACACTCCACCATAAGGCATAAACCAAATCCATACTCAATGACACTCATTAATCTCAAAGTGTCCAAACTTTTACACAGCATCACAACACAGTAAAGCTGACCCAGATTGGCCTTTCCACTGCTAGACTTTATTCCTAGCTCCCCAAAATCGGCCTTTTAGGCTTTACCAATGTTCTTCCTCTAATGTTTGCTTCAAACAAACAGGACTGCTCATCTCTACCTACCAGTTTACTAAGATATGCTTACGATTAGGGTAACCTACGCTGCCTTAAGCTGTCCAAACCCTATTCCAATCTCTATGCCTTAGTATTTCCCAGCTTATCCTTCCTCCCATACTCTCAAACACTGATCTAAACACTAAGCTAAATCTTGAGAGTTCTATTTTGGAGAAAATACCAATAAAGCTGCCTATCAATATACTATGCATACCACTGAAATATTCACAGCTTCCCTATGCACTTAATTTTAACCCTTTTGGACTCTTCCAATCTTATATCTTACCTAAGGAACTACTATCATACCTAAAGAGACATTTTAAACAACCAATCCTTGCTTACCTTTCCCTCTAGCCTCTTATCCCTTGGCTACACTATAAGATCACTTTTCCCTTAGTTTTCACATGGATAATGGTTGTTAGTGATACCTATTGTTATCCTAGGACTATGCAGAATTACCCTTAGATGATATATGCCTCTCTCAACACTCTCAAATCCACCCAGCGATAATAGGAATTGAAACAGAAATCATAAGCAATCAAAACAAATGAAAATAAGAACAAGAAACAATCAAACCGCAAGCAGTAGACGCAGATTTATCTTGGTTTGGTTTCTTTTTGAGGACACCTACATCCAACCTTCAAAGAACCCCTGAGAGCAGTCTTATTAGGGAGAAGAGGACAACATTAGAATCCCTCCTTCTATCTATCCCACGTACACCCCAACAGCTTCCCAAGATTACAAAGCTTTAACAGTAGGAAACACTCAGCTTTTCTCTTAGAATAGTGCACTCGTTACATAGAAACAGAAGAATAGCAATCTGACTTAACCGGCTACCCCTTGCCCTATTTATAGAATGATAGGGCGGACATGTCTATGACAAGTATTGGATGATTACAGTTTCACCCCACAACTATTACTAATTACACATGGGATACAACTATCTATTTAAGCCTCCAATAGCCGATTATATCATTGCATGCCTTCACTGATCTTCTAAATATACTTGAGACAACGTTTCAACACCTATTTGATCCAAATTAAGCCTGCATATCCTGCTTTACACAATGGCCATTTGTCTTAACATTTTTCCTAGACTTTCCCATTTCCAGCACCTTCCTTAATTCTCAAATAGACATTTCACAGCACTCCACCCCTTTAACCTAAGGGATCTTTCATCCAAGTCTAACATTCTCCCCAAATTTACATGGCTCCATGCCATTCATTTGGACAAGAGTGCATTCACTCTTCTTATACTAGAGGTTCTATTTTCTAGCCTGCTCTTTAGCACTCAAAACCTGAGCCTAAGCATCCTTCAAACCCAGCATTCCATACCTCACTTGTAGATTACTTGTGGTTCTATCTTTTTACCCATCCTAGGCAACACTAGACCTTCTATTCCCTTGCTCATTATCTACAAGATGATTCTATTTCTCTTTCCTTGCTTAATCCAAATTTTGATTAACATGGGCTACTTCATACAAGACAACACTTGCACACACCCTTTTCCCCTCACTGTTCACAAGGACCCTTACTGCAAGAGCCAAAGCTGTCTAGCTTCCTCCCTCTCACAATCTAGCCTAAGCTTACACAATGAATATGACCAAATTTTTTTCTAGATTTCCCTATTGCTATACCCTGGTTCATAGGTTTGTTTAGGACATTCCCAAAGGTTTTTCCTTGCTGTTTTCTTTACACAGCATCCCAGATTTCATCCCTTGCCCTTAGCATCAGCTAATTTCATGTCCTATTGGTAGAGATTTCCCATATAGGTAAGAACCCTAGCTTTTGGAGACCTAGGCATACCTATTCCACAACTCTACTCCACCTCACTTTTCATACTAGTAGCAATTTCCAGCAAGCTTATTTTTAATTCCAGCAAGCTCATATACGCTTGGGAATTCCTTAGGGACATACCACCTCCACTAGGTTCACCTCACCTAGCTCCACCATGAGACGAGGCCTAGGTAGGTCCCCCTAGATCCTAGAAGCTGATCTCTAATGGGATTTACTAATTTTGGAGACTTCTACATTTGGAGGTCTAGACAAAACTACATGATTCCTATTCCTATACACTTGCGAATTTTCCCATCCCTTAATATCCCTAGCCTTAGATACCTTTCCTAGTTCTTGCTCACCATTGTGAGCTATCCTCAAGAAATGACCTAACCTAACTTATCATAGACTATCCTTAGTGGTTGCAGCTTATCCACAAAACCTGCAAGCATGCACAACATATCCTCTATTCTTGAGGGTTGCTTCCATCTCTCTAAGAGATCCTAGTAATTCTTAGGACTCCAATTCTCACTATCTAATTATTCCCAAGGACATTAGGCTTTCTATTAAAACAGGGACATATTTTACAGATTCTAATAATGTGGAATAACTCCACCATGCATCCTAATTTCTCCCATCTCCAATTTCCTTGGACCTTAATCGTTGCCTAGACAAACTATTTCTCCCTCTACTATGTCTCTATGGGTAAATACTCATTTCTTATGAGAAGTACACCCTAAACTTAGGACCTATGTTACTTTTCTTGCATACCTAGAAAAGCTATAGGACATTCGCATTCTCATAGCCAAAACCACACATGGTGCTTGAGCATTCAGGGTTGGTTTTTTCTTGGGATTCTTTCTTCCTATTTGGGCAGTTCTTCTTCATATGCCCTTCTTCATGACACTTTCTTGCCACTCCTAGACTTACACTGAGACCTACCTTTAAACCTAGGGTCTCCTTTTTCTGTTTTAGAGTTCACTGCGAAAGCTTCTATGGTAGATTTCTGGGACTCTACTTTGTGCTGCAAATCCTTGGAATTTAAAGCTCCTATCACATCATCTAGGGTCAGCTTATCTCTTCCTTGTTTCAAAATATCCACAATGGTCTCATAGGACTTAGGAAGAGAGTGTAATAAGACCAAAGCCTTATCCTCATCTTCATACTTAATATTTATATTCTCAAGATCCAAACACAATTTACTAAAATTGTCCATATGATCTTGCAACCTTTGGTTTTCACTCATCTTGAAAGAAAAGAATGTTGTTTTCAAGAACAGTCGGTTGGAGAGGGTTTATAAAGTGCATCTAACCTATTCCAAAGCTCCTTTGCGGTTATCTTTGATAGCTCCTGTAAGACTTTGTAACTTAGGCTTAGAATAAGGGTGTTAAAGGCTCTTTTGTTGGTTTCTTTTCTCCTATCCCTGATTTCCTTTTTCTGGACTTCAGTTAGGGTTTCGGGCATAGGTTTTTCAGCCTCTAAGGCTTCCTCCAGTCTAAGATTTCCCAAAAGGGCTCTCATCTTCATCTTCCATAGGCCAAAATCATTTTGACCATCAAATTTCTTAACATCATACCGTGTGGCAGAGGTTATAGAAGTCATTCCTGTGGGTATGTGATAAAATTCTAAGTTCTTGTTGGTTCTTCATGAGAGACCCAGCTCTGATACAAATTTGTTACAAATTGGGAGCACTGACAACCTTTAATCCTCACAAGAAACTAGTTAAATACCACCCAATACACTCTCAATCACTCTCAACTCACCGGCCAACACACAACAACACAAACAAATAATAAAGAATAGAATTTAAACAAGAATAGAACAAGAAAGAAACATTAAAACCACATGAGAAGACAAAATTTTATCCTGGTTCATGCCAATTGAATTGGCACTACATCCAGCCTTGAAACCACCACCGAGTAGCCTTCTTTATTTGATGAAAACAGTACAAAACTTCCCTCTTCTCTCTCTCATGATACAAGCCTTCCAAGAATGAATAAGCCTATTCTAATTCACAGCTTTCTCACTCTCTAGGCTTTTGCAAAAATAGAAGAGAACATGCGGTCAAGACCCTCAGCCCCTCCTGCCCTATTTATAGAAAAATAGGTTGATATTTCCTAGGATTGATTATGGTATTTCTGGTTTTGCCCCCTACTAGTAATTAATATTACAAGAGAGCCACCCACCTATTACACAATTTTTGTTAATTCAAATGATCAGTTAGCAGATGTCTTTACTAAATCCCCCTCAAATTGGGTATATATGTAACAAACTTGGTGCATATGATATATATGCGCCAATTTGAGGGGGAGTGTTGAGTTGTATATAAAGATAACACTTGTGTGTGTATTCTCGACTTAGGGTTAGCTTTATATCATGCTTATGTCATGAAATATGAATGATTTTGTATAAATAGGTGTACATTCTATTAGTTAAGATATGTAAAAATTTTCAATCTCTCTAAGTTTTACAACTGTCTTTAGCCCAGTGGTGGTACAATTCACACCAACACGTGGCCATTAACAGGAGCCCTTTCAAAGTAGTATTTGGTTACAAGTCGCCTCTGATTCCAATCCTATCTAATGCCACAACAACCGTGGCCACGGTGGAACAGTATCTCTAGTAGAGGCAGGAAGTTCTAAGGATACTCAAGAAGGAATTGAGCATAGCTCAGAACTGCATGAAGCAGAACACTGATTGGAGGAGGAGTGGTCGGTCCTTTGAGGTGGGGGATCGAGTCTTCTTAAGGTTGAAAAGGTTCTTACAACAACCTTTTACAACCATACCAGCATCTAAACTAAGCCCCAAATACTCTAGGCCCTATGAGGTGGAGTCAAAGGTGAGGAAGGTGGCCTACAAATTGAGATTGCCCGAAAGAGTCAATGTGCACCTGGTGTTCCTCGTGTCTCTCTTGAAGAAGTCCATTGAGTCCCATCCTACTATCAGCCCAGACTTATCCCAGGTGAATGTAGAGGAAGAAGGAATAGTGGAGCCTCAAGCTGTTTTGGATAGAAGGGTGATATATTAGGGCTCGATGCCCTTGACCCAGGTGCTGGTTAGATGGACATAGGAGGACCCCAACCACACAACATGGGAGTATCTGCTTGAGTTACTCAATCAGATCCCACGAGCTATAGGACTCCTTTAGATTCTTGGGGACAAAAATTGTTTCTAAGGGTGGGAAAATGTTAGGACCCGAGGATATTATTGAAATTTTTTGTAATAAAAGTAGCTACATGGCCACTAGCATGCAAGTAGTTGTAGATGCGCGTCACGGTTTTGATCATATTTCGTGGGAGGGGCCTATATAAGGCCATGTATTGGAGGATGGGAGTTATGGGGTTTGAATGATAATCTTTTTCCCTCTTAATTCATTCCCTTTCTCTCTCTCTCTCCCCCTCTCTCTTCCTTTTCCCACCTGACGCGGCTAGAAGTAAAGGTTTCAAGCAAAAATCTTAGGGAAACAAAGAGAACTGGATTCCACTAGCAACTTAGGGTAAACTCATAAGTTTATGGAAAAGAAAACTGTCTTTCAAACAAGAGAAAAGTGTTTAAATACTTCCTAGCATCAGCAACCCTAAACGCAATTGAAGAAAACCCCTAAAACAAAAAAGACTAAAATAGACATCACCTGTAATTATAAAATTAAATCAATTAAAACAGAAACTAATGGAAGCTAATGACGGTTCTGCCCCTCATGGCCGCGCCTCCCTTTCTTGTCCCTAGGGTGTTGCTTCTTTTGGTCCAATTCTTCTATTTGTTTCGTTAGTCGTCCTACATCACCCCCAAATTCTTATCTCTCTCTCTCGACTTCTAATTCACAGTAACTTCAAGTCTCTTTCCGGAGACGTGACAACCCTTTTGCGTCTTAGTACGCCTTGGTCCTTTAATAACAATGGTCTTCCTAATTTGTGACAGCTCCAACGATAAGAGAATGCCAAGTTTGTCTTCTCCCTGTCAGGAGGTGGTGATGGCTCTTCAATTCTCCGACATGTATTGCTAGGATCAATCTTGCGTATGTGAAATGAAGTAAATTTTATGTAAACAGGACACATGATGCTATGGTGTAATTCCTATATAAGATTACAAGAAGTATTCTTTTATCTGTCATTTCAGTCTCCTCCATAGGATGTAGAAAATCTGAAAATCTATCCAGAGAGAAGCACCTTAGATACTTGTTTTAAGTATGATATTTATGAATTCTTCCTATTCCTTCTCTAAAACTTATTTTCTTTTTTTATTCATCGAGAATTATTTGAAAGAAAATTTTGAAGTTTAGCTGAATTGAATGTTGATGGCAGAAAACTAACAATAGCAACAACATATCCAGCCATTATCCCACTATGTGGGGTTGACTATATGAATTCTAGACTTCTATGTAGGGTTACATCCCAACAGATAGTTTTTCTAGAATTCATATTTAGATCCAACTAGGTTTTACGCTGACTGTCGACTACCTAACGCATCCCTCCTCCTTTATCCGGGGTTGGGACCGGCAGTGGATAATATCCCCTGGTGGAATAATGATGAAATGAAGGCAGAAAACTATTGAAGGGAATTTTAAAGTTCTGGTGGTTAATTGATAAAATTGAAAGCTCTAAAAAAATTTGAAATTCAGGTCAAAATTTTGCATTTTTTTGGCATTACCCTAATAATTAATATATTCAAATTTTGGCTATCTTCATTATCACTCTCATAGATTCTTTTGCCTCCCATTGTGCGTTCATTTCTGATAAGTAATAAAGCGTGTTGGGATATCTTTTTAATCCTTGTGCCCAAAAGAGATGTCAAATCCATTAATTCTTAACAATGTTTGGAGAAGAAGTCCAGATTGGATAATCAATATAAATAGTTGGCTTTTCACATTTATAAAAACTCATTTTATCATATATTTGTTTGATTTCTATCTGGTTGCAAAATAATGTAATGTTATAACAGAATATTATGCAATACAAGTGAGATTTTCTTTGTATTCTGTGGTGTACCTGGCATGAGAGGAACTCAAAAAGCTTTTCATGGAGTTGAGTTTTATTTTTATAGCTTGAAAGGGTCCATTATCACACCTGTGCTTTGGTTGAGAGGGGACTGTTCCTTTTTCCTCCTGTGACGAGTCTTTATGCAGTTCATAGATGATTTTCTGATTTTCAACTGTAAATGGACAAATCACAGATGATTTCTTTTGTATCAGATTTGCCTCCTTTTTGGCATTTCTTTTTATATTGTGTTACACACACACACACACACACATATATATATATAAATTACATGTTATATTCCATTATAATTTTTTTATGCCCTCTTACCAACACCTTTTTGGCGAAGTTTTGGAGGGGACTGATGCTTTGACACAACCTGATACTCATATTGGAGTCTTGTATATAGTTTTTAAGTTTACATTGTTGGCTAGGACTGGTAATTCATGAATTATTTTATTATAATTAAATTTGGTGGTATAAAACCATATAATAGTCATAGAAGAAGGGCGTGCCCAGTGCACTGGGCTCTCCAAGTTGCAAGAGTTGGGGGAGGATTGTTTTTGTATTCAGTCCTGCTCTTGCTTTGCGAAGAGGCTGTTTTTACTACTTGAACTCGTGACATTCCAGTCACAAATGAGTAATCCTACTGTTGCTACCAAGGGTTGCCCTCAATCGAATATTTATAGATACCTTTTTTCAATTTTTTCAGTGGTTTGATACATCACTTCTGTCCTTAAAATGGATTTGCGTATTGTCATCTGTATGTTGATATGAACACTGTTTCTTGCAGGTTGATGCTTTGGGTCTGGCAAATGGGGCCTTTAAGACTCTACCTGAGACATCATTGGCCCCTATCCTTTCCCCTCCTACCAAGGTATCTTCAATTTCTACCGCAAATGAAAATAAGGGAGTTAATATTACCGGATCTCATGAGGTTACTGAAAAATCTAGTACAGATGGGGCAGCTTCAGCTGGCAAAAGTGGAAATCTTTCTCTTGATGCTTTAGCAAAAGCCAAGAGAGCTTTACAAATGCAAAAGGAGTTGGCAGAGAAGTTGAAGAAACTTCCATTGGTAGGTTGTCAATCAGGAAACTAATAACCTCTTTTATGTTTTCTAATTATTTCTTATTTGTATTTGGACTATTTTGCTAATTGTCTGTTTAATTTTTTCTCATTATGAAATTGATGGAATGCTCTAATGTTGCTTTCCAGTCAAATAAAGGGGCTACCTCAGATGGTACCCCACAAGTGGCATCAAAGGAAGTTATTAAGGCCCCATCATCTAGTTCTGGATTACTTCCTACACCTGTTAGTACGTCTATTTTCCCTGCTGCTCCTGCAGCTTCTATCAATGCTGCTGCAAGTGCCCTGGCTCAGCAAGCTGGCCTCACAGCTCCCAATCTTGAAGCTGTAAAACGTGCACAAGAACTTGCTGCCAAGATGGGATTTCGGCAAGATCCACAGTTTGCTCCTCTTATAAACATGTTCCCAGGACAGTTGCCACCAGAGGTTACTTACCAACCCAAGCCTGCTAAGGCCCCTGTTCTTCGTTTGGATGCACTAGGTAGGGAAATAGATGAGCACGGAAATGTGGTGAACACCACTAAAGTAACCAACCTGAGCACTCTGAAGGTCTGTAACTTATTTATATCCCTCCCACTAGTCTTTTTGTCCTAACCGAGTCCTACTGTTGGTTCTTGCCTCTAATATTGAAATGAACTTGCAGGTGAACATTAACAAACAAAAGAAAGACGCATTCCAAATTCTTAAACCTGAATTGGATGTGGATCCAGAAACAAATCCTCATTTTGATGCCAGAATGGGTATTAATTCAAAAAAGCTCTTGAGACCTAAGAGGAATAATTTTCAGTTTGTAGAGGAAGGTAAATGGTCGAAAGAGGCAGAGATCATTAAACTCAAGGTATTTAATGTGAATTGTTTTTATTGTTATATTATCTCTGAATTATTTGGTTTTGATTTTTTATGCTATTAATGCCAGAGTCAATTTGGAGAAGCACAAGCCAAAGAGCTAAAGGCAAAGCAAGCTCAGCTGGCTAAGGCAAAGGCAGAACCTGATATAAATCCAAACCTAATAGAGGTATCACAGAGAGTTATCACGAAAGAAAAGCCAAAAGAACCAATTCCTGAAATTGAGTGGTGGTAAGTCTTTTTTCCCAGGATGGCGTTAATTGGAATGGTGAAAGGGTCTCTGATTTGGCTATATTTGTTTCACCTCTTCTGCCCCTTGTCTTTTGCTAGCACTGATGTTCACCGATAAAATTTGAGACTGGAAGGTGAAAATTTGGATCTATGAGTTGTCTTGTTCAAAACAATTTTATTTGTAGCAGTGGTTGAAAAAAATATTTAATGGCTTCAATTCTATATATGATTGACAAAGGAATGACTGTGGATAGAGATGGCTCTAAAATATTTAATGGCTTCAATTCCATGTATGATTGACAAAGAATACTCCATATATGATTGACAAAGGATACGACTGGATAGAGATGGCGGAGAGCAAGAATTTGTGTAGCCTGTCCCATTTAGTAAGATAAAGGCTTGTGATTGTTGTTATTGTAATTATACACACACTTGATAATTGACACCGGCTGTTGGTTTGTGTTTCTTGATCATTATGTTAATGTACTTGTATCTTGATGTTGGTTGCCATTGGTGTTTGCTACTGCTATATGGTAATAATGCTTTGCTAATTCAGTTTACTTAATTTGTTAGGGATCAACCTCTTTTACAATTGGCTGGTTATGGTGATATCATTGATGGTAACGTAACTGAAGATAGACTGAGGATGGAGAAGATCACTATTTATGTGGAGCATCCACGTCCTATTGAGCCCCCTGCTGAACCAGTTCCTCCACCTCCTCAACCCCTGAAACTAACCAAGAAGGAGCAGAAGAAACTCCGTACACAACGGCGTCTGGCTAGGGAAAAGGATAGGCAGGAGATGATTAGACAAGGCCTAATAGAACCACCTAAACCAAAAGTTAAAATGAGCAATCTCATGAAGGTTCTTGGCTCAGAAGCAACTCAAGATCCCACAAGGCTTGAAATGGAAATCAAGAGTGCTGCTGCTGAGCGTGAGCAAGCGCACATTGACCGGAATATTGCACGCAAACTGACTCCTGATGAACGACGTGAGAAGAAAGAGAGGAAGCTTTTTGATGATCCAAACACAGTGGAGACTATAGTTTCAGTATACAAGATCAATGACCTTTCACATCCACAGACTCGCTTCAAGGTTGATGTTAATGCACAGGAGAACCGGTTGACGGGATGTGCTGTTATTTCAGATGGTATGAGCATTGTGGTTGTTGAAGGTGGTAGCAAGTCTATTAAGAGGTACGGAAAGCTTATGCTTAGGCGTATAGACTGGGCTTCTGCTGTGAAAAATGAGGAGGAAGATGGGGATGAAGACGAGGACAAACCTGTGAACAAGTGTGTGTTGGTGTGGCAGGGGAGTGTTGCTAAACCCTGCTTCAATAGGTTTTCTGTCCATGAGTGCAGGACTGAAGCTGCTGCTCATAAAGTCTTTTACGATGCTGGGGTTGGTCACTATTGGGATCTGGCTGTTAACTTCGCAGAGGGTGAAATGTAATGGAGGGTGGTGCCTGCACTGGTGGAAGTAAAATCTCAGAGCGGGCTGGCGGGCTGGCTTTGCTTTCGCTTCTTCCCATTTGCATTTTGGTTACTGGTTCGTTCGTTCTTCTTCTATTATGTGGTAAGTGCATGCTTTAAGATGTAGTGTTACATTTTACAAAAATGAAAGTCCCATAAATGGTGCTGAGTTCCTAGTGAGAGAGTCCTAATTGATGATATGATTGTATCTCGAGATAGATTTATATGTATATGCCCATTTTATGGAACCTCTCCATCAGAAGACCGTATCCGGAATTTGCGTCAGTTTCTGCAATATTTTCAACTCTCGAGTCGTATACCTTGTGTGTGTTTGCTGGCCTCCTTTACGTAGGTCATGCTTCTGTTTGTGTTAACATGCTTTGATTCGCATTCCCCGCCGAGAAATCTGGCTTCTTTTTCATGTTATTTGAGTAGCTTTGTTGTGCTCAAGGGGAGGGTTGTTTTTATAGGTAAGACACTGATGTATCATAAGTCAAGCCTCTTCAATAAGAGTGAAGGCCTAAAAAGAAGCTTAAAGTCCACGGAGAGGAAAATGCCTCAAAACCCAAGAAACTTCTCAAATTGTAGACAGTCCCCCAGAGACTATCAACAATTCCTTAAGATTTGCAGGAGACTGTCTCGGAAACTATTGATAGTCTCTTAAGATTGTTGATAGTTTGAGTAGATTAGATTCTGTGAGAATTTATGGCAGTGTCGGGAAAAAGGCTAACAAGCAAGGCTCCAAGAGATTGGAAGGTCTCCTAGAGACAAATCCCAACTAACACGTGAATATGATGGAGAAAGTTTATTTGAAGAATTCATGGATAAGTCTTTATCTATAGGAAGTCTAAATTCTAATTGATCTTAGAATATCTATCAGGAATGTTTATTCTAAAATTGGTATGTCATTAATATTGATTCAAAAGTTTTGTAATTTCTGAAGTATTTTAAGAATCTAACTTAGGCATTAGGGTGGTTATACAGGAATTGTTTTGCGTGCTCTGACGGTGTTTTTATTTGTATAGCAATTTATTTGTTTGAAGATAACTTTTCGACATATATATTGTTGTATGTGGGTAAGAAAATAGGGACATTTATTCTGCAAGCCTTCTCCAGTTTCCCGTCGTTCTGTACACTCTGTTTTCCTTTGCTTATTATTTATTATAATAACTAGCAAATATGCCTGCACTATGTAATTAAATTTTAATTTTAAAATATAATTTAAATATATTTTTGCTAATAAATAATACTTTCAAATTTTGAATTTTTAAAACAGTAATAATGGGAATGAGTGTGTGTTTTATATTTATAGCAATCTTTTGAAGGAAAAGAAATAATTATCTAACTGAAGACTTATAAAATAATATTAGTAGTAATTATTTTTTATTTAAATATATTATTTACATTTATAAAATTTTACAAATTTATTTTAATAAATTCATTTGAATAATAAAAATGAGAAAATAGAAAAAGAATTAACTGTAATGATTTTAATGTAATTTATTAAAGATAATAATGTGAATCAAAATGTAATTTTGAATGCATCAAAATTAAAATTAATAAAGGATTATGCATAAATTTTTTAAAGTCTATTTTATTTATTTATTTAAATAGTTTTTAATTTTTAAAAATTTACATATTTCTTTTAGTCTGTTTTACCCTATAAATTCTTTTCAATGACGAAAAATGAAAAAGAAGAAAACACTTATTTAAAATATTTTGATGTAATTGAATTAACTTTAATGAAAGACAACTAATATAATAATGAAAATAAAAAATGAAAGACAACTAATATAAATAACTTTAACGTAACTTCTTGGTAAAATTGAAGTCAATATTAATTTTTATTTTTTCTTATTAGAGTTTTATTACTTTCTATTATTTACCCAAAAATGAGTTTTAGTAATTTTACGACATTGATTCATCTTTTTATTTATTCATTTGAAGTTTTTAAATGATAAAATTTTACAAATTTCTTTAAATTTGTCATTTCAATAATAAAATGAAAAATGAAAGAGCACTTATGTAATTATTTCTATGTAATTTAATAGCTTTAATACCGATTTAACAAAATTTTCTTTCAATACTTGAAATAAAAAAAATGATAGAACATGAATTTTGATAATTTTAATATAACTTTATGGTAAAATTGAAATGAATATTCATTAGTTTGTTATTACTTTATGACATTAATTTTCCTATTATTTATTCACTTGAAGTTTTTAAAATAATTTTTTAATTAATAAACATTTCAAATTTCTTTGAATTTGTTTAAACCATACATCTTTTCAAAAACAAAAAATTGGAAAATAAAGAACACTTATTTAAATTATTTTAATATAATTTAATAAATTTATTGATTTTAAATGCTCTTTTTGAACTTTATATATATAAATTATGATACAAACAAACAAAAGTCTTGAATATTCATTAATGTTATAAGGACCTAATTAAGGTATGTATATGGCACAACAAGTGTAGCATGGTCTATTGCTCCCTAAAGGAAAATTTAGAGGTTAAACTCAAAGATTTGGTTGCTGGTCTAATGGTTGATGAAAAAACTATTATATAGCATCTTTGTTGTTTATTGCAAGAAATCTTATACTAGAGGGGAAAACAATCATAATAGAAATCCAATTCCAAATAAAAATAAGAATTCTAAACCAAAAGGAAATAAGAATCTTAAACCAAAAAGAATAAATAAAATATATTCTTGAACAATTAGGAACCGTAAATCATATCAAGCTCTTCTGGTTGGAGAAGACTCGTACTCGAGTCTTTGTTCATCTTTTAATCTCTACTTGATCACCTTGAACAGTCCATCAACTTGAGGACTAAGCTTCTTGTAAGGACTTAGAGGAAATCTTTCTTTCCTTAGATGAATCATACCAAATCTCTTTTCTTGAAAGTAGCAAGCTTGCAAAGCTTGTTTGTTTGCCTTTGATAAAGCTTTTTTAGCTTCAAAATCTGTTCTTTGACTTGCTTTATGTAGTTTCTTGATCCCTAGCCCACTTGTTAACATCTCCACTAAATTGTTGTTTAGTGGATTTTGGTGCAAGTTTAATAGGAGTGATTGGATTTTGTCCATAGACAATCTTAAAAGGACTTCGACTAATAGTTTCACTTGGAGATCGATTGTAGGTGAACTCTGCTTGAGATAGTAACAAATCCCATTGGTGAATATTTTTCCCAATAAATCTTCTCAACAAATTTTCCAAACTTCTATTTACACCTTTAGTTTGACCATTAATTTGTGGATGTGTTGTCAAACTAAACTACAATTGCGTCCCTATCTCTCGCCATAATGTTCGTTAAAAATGCCTTATGAACTTCATATCATGATCGAAAGTAATTGTCTTTGGAATCCCATGTAGACGTACAATGTCTTGAAAGTATTAATCAACAACTTGAGAGACATCAAAAGTCTTGTTAGATGGAACAAAATGAGCCATGGTTGAAAATCAATCAACAACTACCATAATAGAATCTTTATAACTTTAACCTCAAGATAACAACAAAATCCATGCTAACATCCTCCCACAGAGTTGTAGGAATTGGCAATGGTGTTTAAAGATTTGTATTTTACTTGTGAGCTTTTGCAATGTGATAATTCTTGTGCCTCTTGATATGACAGTCCATATTCGTACCATATGAGACCAAAAGAAATTTTTTTGCACAAGTGCTAAGGTCGTGTTTCACCCAAAGTGTCTAGCGAGGCCACTATCATGATTTAATATTATTTCTCTCAAAGAGCATTAAGGCACACACAATCTCTTTCCCAAGAATATGTAGTCGTTTTGAAGAAGATATTGTCTATGGGGACTATCTTGACACTTCTTCCATATGACTCCAAAATTTGGATCATTGTTGTATAGCTCTTTGATAACTTCAAAACTAATAACTTTTACTTGAAGAGAAGAAAGAAAAGTGTACCTTTATCTTAATGCATCATCAACTTTATTTTGGACAAATTTGTAATGACTTGTTATCGAGGTCTTGATTTTTTGTGGTATTGAAGTATATTTGGTGTATGTTTGTAGTGTGTAAGAGGGTGAGGTGGTTGTAGGCAACAACTGTCGACAAATTTGTAACACCCGGTGTTGGTGTTAGAAAATATGGAAGGTTGATAGAAACTTCTGAAAAGTGCCATTGAGATAAGTGGATCGATGGAAATAATGGTGCCCTCGAGGAGGGGCATTTTGGTAAATTGGGTAGCGAGACCCAATGAAGGCTAATTGGAAAATTTAGAAATTATTCCCTTGTTGGAATGAAAATGTGTTGGGAATTATTCTCATTTGAGCAATTGAATAGAATTGATGGAATTGTTAATTCCTAAGAGCATTTTGGTAATTTAGAGTATAATTCCATGAGGAAATTTAATAATTAAAGAGGAAAATTAATTATAGTTTATTAATATGTGAGAAGTAGTTTATTTTTCCCTAAATTGGAGATTAAATGTGGTGGAAAATTGGATGGCTTGGATTAATGCTTGGATGACAAGATTAGTGTCTAGAGATAACACTTGGCAAAGTCTTGTTCAAGTAAAATGGTGGGATTAAGTAAATTCAAATGTTAATGAAAATTAGTCATTCATATAATGATGGTGTTGGAATAAAGAAATTCCAAATGAAAATGATAAATTGTCACCCATTAATGGTTGAAAAATGTAAGATTTAAATAAATAGGAAATGTGAGTGAAATTAGTCACTCTTTTGTGATGGCTTAAAAATAGTTCAATTAAAATAAATAGAAGAGAAATTTTATTTTGGGATTGGAAGACTTGATCCAAGGGTGGAAAGCTTGTCTTGATGAACCCAAAGGCTTGGATTTAAGATGAGAAGAGCACATGGATTGTGCTTTCTTGTGTGGTTAAGATCTTGTCTTGGAAAGTGAATAAGATCCAAGGGTGGATATTAAGTAAGACCTAATGCCATGGATTGTGTTTATTTGGAGGGTGAGGATTTATTCTCACAAGATAATCCAATGGATAGGGGTGGGTTTTGAAGTTATTAGATATATAAGGGCAAGTTGTCTTCCAATTTGAGAAAGAATGGAAGATGAAGGGAAAGAAGAAGAAGAAGAAGAAGAGAGAAGAGTTGTCTTCTAAGAAGAGAAACGAGAAGAAGAGGCTAAAGGTAAGGAAATATCATGTTTTTAGCCATTTAAAGGCTAGATTTTTTCTCTTTATTTCTCCTTTAGTAATATAGGTCTATGTTGTTCAAGGATCTCTTAAGGAGAAGAGTTGGAAATGAAGCTAGGAAGTTCTTGAAACTTTAAAGAATGGAAAAAGTAAGGGATGACCCCATGTGGAGGTGGCCTCACAAGTTGGTAAATATTTTTGATAAAATTTTTATGTAGCATTGGCATGTAGTGGTTAATACTTGCATGATGTGAGTTCTAGTGGACTTATGGCCATATGGAGGACTAGTGTTGTGGGAGAGGTAGGTTGATGCCTCAAACCTTGGTGGGTTGTGAGAATGAAAGGACCTAGTCTCATTTGCATACACTTATCATAAATAATCATGTTTATATTCATATTTACAAGCATTGCACCCTTACTGAGCTTTAAAGCTCATGAGATTTTCATCCTCACCTTGTAGGTTGTTCATATGGCAAGAGGTTGGGAGTGTTGCAAGTTTGAAGTTTGGAAGCTCAGTGTGGATTTTTGTTAGTTTTATGGCTTGTTGAAGCCTAAAGCATGTGCTATAATTTTTGGTTTGTTTATGTTGTATAAGTGTGGTGTGTTGCCATGAGTATTTGGATTATGCCCTCATTGTTTATATTGGTGGCTCAAGTGAATAAAATTTTTTGTAAGGCTTTGAAGGCCAAAGAGTTGGAGTGGGGGTGCAAAATGACAAATTTTTTATGTATGTTGATGTGTATTTTTAGTGATGGAAATATGAAAAATTTGGGCTGAGAAACCTAAAGAAAAAAAAAAAAGAAAGAGAGAAAAAGGGTGAATGATGGTTGTTGGTAGTAGCTGGGGCTAGCAAGTGGTCTGTAGGGGGCCACAATTGGCATAAGTTGGCCTGCGGGCGTGGGGTAGACGCACGTGGCTGCGAGCCAGCTAGCACTGCCAACGCACAGCAGGGCCCCGCCGGCCAATTTTTTTAAAAAATTTGAAAAATTTGGGATTTTTGGGGCATTTATGAATTAATTTTAGGCCTTGGAGAAAATTTCAAAATAAATGGGATTTTTGGGTATTTTTGAAAAAAATGCTAAATTTTTTAAAAATTTAAATTATATAAGTTTTTCCTCGAAATTGGAAAAATCATCGGGTGGTTTGGAATGTTGAATTATATGGAGCCCAGTGGAATTCCTGGGAAAGAAGAAAAAATATTATAAATAATGGGATTTTGGGCATCTTAAACGGAAATTATTTAGTTGGGTGTGGAATTTCTAAAGCTCAAATTTTCTAGTCAATTTTGGGGTTGAGGAAGGGAATGACGAAACCTAGTTCCCACTTAGGGCGTTTTGTGTTGCAACATAGTCCGCCTTTCACGAAAGACCAGGTATGTGAGCAATTTAGTTGATTGTTCATGAGTGGCACCTGTAAGTGGGAGTGGGGAGTCACAAAATCCTCGTAAACTTTTGATTGATTGATGAAGTTGTCGACAGATTACATCGAATTTGTCGATTGATTGAAGAAGTTGTCGACAGATTCCATTTAAACTATCGATCAATTGTTATCAGGTTCAGCTTCCCAAGCCACTTTCAGGTCGGTCAGGCGGTGGTGGAACTCGGTGGGTGCTTTCTAGTTCCTACATCATCTAAGGAGCTATACAAATAGAGAAAAGAGAAAAGGAGAAAGGGAGGAAGAAGCAATCAATTAAGAGAAACTGAGAGGAAGAAAGGAAAGGAAGAAGAAGAAGGCTGCATCTAGGCATTTCTTGCCCTTCTTTTTCACTCTCAAGTTGTTTAAGGCAAGTTCCTTTTCCTTCTTACCTTCTCTACGGTTTGAATTCTCTATTTTCTAGTCTCATTTGCACCTCTTAAGTTGTGAGCTCCTTTAAGGGGCAATCTTGTTGTATTTCTTCCAAGAGCTTGAATAGGGCTTGGTTCTCCTTATGTTTCTTCATTGAATGATGCCTAGCCATGTTGGGGTAGGCTCTAGTTTGATGCATGCATGTTGGCTTATGTGATTTGGCACCTTTATGTTGTTGTTTGGATTGTTGGATGCAGGGGCTATCAACCAGTTACCCCTAAGACACAATCTGTTGACCGATGGTTGAGAGTTTATCGATTGATCTTCCCTTGTTTGTATTTTACAACCTTTATTGATGTTAATGTGATGTTAGGGTTTGGGTTTACATTATTTGGGGAGGGGGGGCACATACTATGGATGCTTGGGCACAGGCATACTAGAATGACTAGGGTGTGGTTGTGCACGAGCATTGCATTGCGTGTGTCTTACTACATGGGCGAAGTGTGGCCTGATGCCTAGCTTATGGGGCTATGGTATCATGTTTATGCTTACTACACCATTGCATTTCTTATATATTGCATTACATGATTCTAGAGCACGCTACGAATTTATCTACGAGATGTACATCCATGGGCTCAAGTGACGAGAGGACCATCTCGAGGGAGCTTTGGTTCGGTTTATTGCTATGGGACTTTGGCTCGGTATATTGGTATGAGGACTTGAGCACATGGTGCGGATTTTGGAGCAATGACTCATGTTGATTTGCTTATCAGTTCATGGTAGTAGACAGGTTTGGATTCAGGGACTTGGGTGTTGGTGTGTTTTATGTGGGCTCCAAGGACCATTATGTGCATGTATATTTATGCATTTATTGCATGGTTTGAGGTTCATGTTATGGATGTGTGTAACGCCTCGTCTTTTCAGAGGGAGTCACTATGTTGGGGCCCATCATATAAATATATATTCTCTTTCTTAAATATATTTCTTAAACCTCAAATACTGTATTACAAAGAGAAACCTCCCAGCATATCATTATAAATGCGAAAACAATAATCGAAACCTGATATGGTACATTCACTTTAATCATAACATAAGAATCCATACCATAGTTTAACATCATATCTATAACAACCTTAATACATGGAGACTCGATTCCCAAGGTAACAACTAAACACCTCAAGTGTAATAAAATGATAACTCAAACACACATTGACATTTCTCGACTTAACTGGAATATATCCAGATCTTCATGAACAAATGAAATACTGGAACCACATACTGAATCCACCGAACATGTCATCCCGTGCCGTCAGATCTTAATCACCTCCTTGTCTAAGCTACAAGTCTCAACTGGAATGTAGAATGTTCCAAGGGCATAACCTAAGTTAGATGAAGAATCATCTAAGGGTACAAAACATATTTTGTGTATGAATGTAAAATGCAAAATGTCCTTTCCATATCATTTCGGTTTGACTCGACCGCACCCAACTGCTGCTCTCCATTTTTACAACCCTTATATCGACTAAGATGTATGGGTGCAGCCTTGGTAGAGTAGCGGTGCCAATCCATAATCCCAAGCCCTTATGCGATGCATGATCAATAATAATATCGTGTACATATGCACATTTCATCATAGCATGTAAATGCAATCTACACGACATATTTTTATTAAGACATGACAACATGATAAAATCATTTACTTAAAATCAGGTTTTTGGGTGGAACCGCTTACAAACCAAGCATTTTTCATAAAACTAAATACAGTTGGGGAGTACTACTTACCTTCTCAAGCTTATTGGGCGACCTCGATATTTGTGCCTTGCCTCGAATTCGTGCATCATCTCGATTTGCGTCCCAACCTCAAAATTCGCACAAGTCACTTCAACTTAAGCCTGAAAGTATCATAATCACCATATTTAGTTAAATAAGTATTAAAACCTATTTTTTCATAATTTCTTGCATTTTCTTTATTTTCTCTCTATTTCTTCCTATTTTTCATCAATAATTTCAAATTAAATATTTGTCAAATATTACACTATGAAAATTCATAAAATAATATTCTTAAATTTCTAAAATTTTTTAGAAAATTTTACTTACCTTAACTTAGCCTCTCAGACTTCCTCAAAACGCGTGCCCAAATCATTTTCTTACCCAAAATCTCTGGAATATTAATAAATCTCCATTTTCTTATTTTTCTAGAAAATTCTAGAATTTTTCCTATATTTTTTCTAATTTTTTTCTTTTTGTTTTTTTTCTTCTTTTCTTTTTCTTTTTCTTTCTTTATTTCTTTCTTCTTCCTTTCTTCACCTCCATTTCTTTTATTCCATCGCACGAACAACCATGGCCACGCGCACAGCCTGCCTTCGAGGACTGCTTTCGCCCACGTTGATTGCTGCCGCCACTCTCGCCGACCTCTGCTGACCCTGTCGGCTGCCATCGTTGTCCGACCGCGTCATCTCCTCGCCCAGCCGCTGCGAGCTCGTGGCCACTCTGGCCTCCTCTCGGCCACCAAACACTGGCTGAATGATTGCCTTCGGCTGCTGCTTCCTCTCGATCTCTCCATTTCCTCGCTGCTTCTTTCGATCGGCAGCTTGCTTCGCTCGGCCATAGCTACCCCTGCTTCCTTCTTCTTTATTTCTCTTAGATGCTCCCTCTATTTATAGGCAATACTCTGACACTTCTCACTGCCTGGACATTCCCTATTGTGTGAAGAACACCCCAATTCATGTTTGCAGGGCATGGCTTGAAGTTGCAGGGCATGGCTTGGAGTTTGCAGAGGCATGACTGCCATTCCACGCACACACAGCACACCCATATATATATATATACTACATATATTATATATTACATTAATATATATAAAATTTAGATATTAAACCTCAATTTTTAGCTCTATTACACTTGGGCAATTTTTTTATTGTAACTATGCCCTTAAACCTCAAATTAATTTGCATTACAATACTGAAAACGCAAAATTAATAACTTCAAAGTTACTCGATAATGACGATTTTTCTCCAGTGTCCTTATCGGGCTATCGTTTCATCCCAAAACCACTGAAGGGTTGTTCCTTATGAAAAACAGAGCCCCCTCAAGCTTCCGTTGACTTCCCAAAAGTCTCTTACAATGATTCGATTTTGTAGCCTAAATGGCAGCTGCATTTTAGCTGTACAGAAAATCGGTCTTGATTTGATTTCTTTTGATACCATAAATCTTATCTCAGAACGCTTATTGAGACCACATCATTTACCTTAGACAATTTCACTCCGAGGCATTCAATGCAATCGATTCGGTACTTATAACTACTATCAAGTCAACTTTTTGATATTCTAAACTTGCTTAAATTATGTGGCAACGTCACAAAAATATGGGTTCTTACAATGTGTATATGAATGTGCACATGTCGTGCGGGTGGTTTGGGTTATTCCCTCAGCTTTGTTACCCTTTTGTTCGTTATGCTTGTTGAGTCTTGTGACTCATTCTTGCTTTGCATCATTCCAGGTAAAGGAAAGACTAAGATCGAGGGTAAGGGTGACATTTTTTGAGTTGTCAGGTAGCAGGGTGTACAGGGTGGTCCCAACTGTCTTGGGGGAGTCTTACAGATTTTGCTTGTTTGGAGGGTTTTTGTTACCTCTTAGTGTTGTGTTTATATATGTCTAAGTGCTATGTTAAAGGTTATGTTATGATGTTAACACCTCCACGTCTCTGATAATGTATATATCATGTTTTCGTTGTTCTAGGTTGTTATCCCATGAATGTGCATAGTAGACATTATGCTTTCCTATTATCCTCTCGTGGGACTTCCTACTAGTTTCCTGTGCTATTGGGATATCTGGTTTGGGCTCTCACACACCTAATTTATACTTAAGGGCATGTTGGAATGATGATAAGAATTTACTCCACACAACATGACATACTCTGAACTTGTTTTGACTACTCAAATACTTCAATGTTTCATGGTCAATGTTGAAAAGATATAGTTAAGTAATGTTTAAAAGATGGGTGAATTAAGCTTTCAATTTTTTTTTCAATTGAAATATAGCAAAAATAAACAAGAATAATAGAAAAAAAATAATGTGAGATGACATAAGTATTTATAGTGGTTCTACAACTTATCTACATCCACTACCTTAACTCCTAGCCAAGAATTTTACAAATCCACTATTTAAGTACTTTTTGAAGAAGCAAACAATGTCCTTTATACAATCAATTTTCTAGTGATGTTCTTTTCACATAGGGTCAATCACTTAACCTTGTGTTTTTTCATAAACTCAACCACCTAACCTTATAAATGATTTTTTAGGGCTAAAACAATAACTCCTCATAGATCGCTTTTATAGTTAAAGGAGGGAGATTTATGAGATACACTCACATTATAAAAAATCCTTACAAAAGATGACACTCAATGTGTTTTACAATAGGTACGTGTTTTATAATAGGTATATGTTTTACATTAGGTACACTAGTAGGATTCTCAACTTTGCAACTGTTATAGGCATTTTTCGAACCGCCTTGGGCTATTGTATGGACTGCTGTGGGCTGGGAATGGTCCGATGATGAGGCCCAACCTCTTGAAGCCCAATGGACTCAATGCCGAAGCCATCTCTGCGAGGTCACATAATTGCTAAAGCATGAGCTCTGATCACGATAACAAGCGAGCTCTTGGCAATGGCTCTAGTTTGCTGGTCAACCTGACCAGCTTGCGAATGAGACCATGAAGCAAAATAATCAGATCTGGTGTCTATCTGTCCTTATATGTGGAAAGCCAGACCCCACATGGTGTGGAATTTTTACTCCCTATTTTATGGAGATAATAAGGGCATTTTGTCCCCCATGAGGTGACCCCACCACTTGTAACTTTGTGTAAATAGTCTATATCCCACACTATAAATAGGGGATCAAAAGCTATTATACAGGCAGGAAAAAGAAATACATACTGTTACTTTGCCAAGATAATCAGAGGACAGTCATGGACTAGGCATCATTCTGGCCGAACCACGTAAAAAACTCTTGCATATTATTTGTTAATGGTGTTATTATTTTCTTCCCCTCGTATTCGTGATAACTGGATCAGTATGGGCTAATGAATATCGATTAACCATTTCTGAACGTCGACATTTTGGCGCTAGAGGAAGGGCTTGTTTTGATCAATGTCAATGGCAAGGGGGAGACACACGAGAAGTTATGAAGTGGTGGTCAATCAACCCGAAGATCATGCTAATTGACTACCAAAAATCCCACCTATAGGGGGCACAGTCGTGGCCACTGCAACCGCTTTCGTTTCCCTATTGGTTGGAACCACCTTGGGAATCTCCTCATGGATCCTTTGTCAGTCTATGACCCCTGTTCCAGGGATAGAGGCGACTCCAGACTGACAATAGTGTCAAGAGGTGCTGGAAAATACGGTTAGGCAGCTCGAGGATACGGTAAGGACATTGGCCCAAGCACAAATCTAGGTCGTTAAAAATCGAGTGAAGGTCGCACCACCCAAAGGAATCTTATATCCTTGAGATGAAAGGCCCGTTCCAGATGAAAGAGAAGGTAGAGGAACTTCACGACGGGTTGGATCTGTACATTCCTCGAACTCACGGTCTGGGAGATCAAAGGAATGGTGATCTCAGGAAAAGGTGCCGGTGGCACACCCCACAAATATGAGAACGAGAGCAAATCGTTACGAAAATCACTGTGCCGAGGATCATGAAGGAAGCCGAATATGTGGAGATCCACACCTAGAGGAGAGTTCGGCCAGGGCTAGCCTAGATCGTGCCACTCATGGTAACTTGCTAAGGAATAGAGGACAACATCAACCAAAAGCTCACTATTCGCCAGATCGAGGTAGCAGATGCGAAAGGAAGTTTCCCCCCGGGCAATCTTTGGACCAAAATCCAACTGTGGAGGAGCTATTGTGAAGGATTCGACAATTGGAGGCATGGCATGATACTCACAATCAAAAGGGAGATCATTATGAAAGGACCCTATTCTCAAGAGAAGTGGAGCAGGAGCCTCTTTCCCACAGATTTAAGGTCTCGAACATTCCTCAGTACAACGGAGATGGTGACCCCTATGACCATCTGGATGTTTTTAATGTCAAAATGGACTTGCAGACCTCGAGCTTGCTAGCTAAATGCCAAGCATTCCTCGCTACCTTAGGGGATATACCTCAGACATGGTTAAGAAGTCTTCCCCCCTGTAGTATTTGTAGCTGGGCAGAGTGCCAGGGGAGGTTCATCAACCAATACAGGTCGCTCCAGAGGCATCTCGCTCCAACATGTCACCTCGCTACAGTTTTCTAGCAATCTAGAGAATCCTTGAAGGAATACATAGAGAGGTTCAGGCATAAGGTCAATAATGTCAAGAGCCCCTCAGATGAGATCATTTTGACTGCGATATCCGCGGGACTTCGCAAAGACGGGAAGCTCTATGAGAGCATCTATATGTCCCCTGTACAAGACCTAAGCGAGTTCTATGAGCGAGCTGCGAAAGAGATTAGGTGGGAGGAAGCTTTTGGCTTAACGAAACCTAACGACCAGAAGGATACAGATGGGAGCAATAACCAGAGTAAGAAGCGAGGCAATGGTGACCATGATAAAGGAGGTCAAGGCTGAAATCCTAATGATCAAGTCGCTAAAAAGGTAAGGAATGAGTAGAGAAGTGAGCAACCTTCACACTAAGGTCGCTATGAGGACTATAGTGTCCTGTCAGACACGTGGGATAGGATTTTCGCTGCTGAGAAGGGAAAGAAAGTTTTTGGGAGGCCTAGTCCCATACGAACCCCCAATAGGTATAGGAATAAAGACAAGTTTTGCGCTTACCACAACGAGGCAGGGCACAACACCTCTGAGTGTTGGGCATTGAAGGATGCGATTGAGGAACTAATCAGGAAAGGTCGCTTGTGTGATTATGTTGTGCGGTTGAGGGATCAACAGCCCCAACATCCAATCCAACCAGAACCTTGTTAAGCTCCCGAGCAGGATCGAGCACCTGCGATAAGAACTATCTTCACTATTCACGATGGGCCTCATATTGTAGAGACCTCTAATAGGTCGCATGAACATTATGTACGGGAGGCTGATCACCTCCTACTTGCCAGGTATGGCGAACAGGGAATGCCTTCGAAGAAAGCCAGAACAACCCTCAGTAACATCATTTTTTTGGAAGAAGATACAAGAGAGGTGCATTGGCCCCACAACGACGCCTTGGTGGTCCGAGCTCGAATTGAAAATGTTGAAGTGTGGAGGATTATGGTTGACACGGGCAGCTCGGTGAATGTAATGTATAAAGGATACTTCGACCAAATGGGCCTGGGGTCAGACCAACTAAAGGTGTCCCCAGAGCCACTTTATGGATTTACTAGAGATGTAGTGATCCCCATAGGACGCATCAGGCTCCCACTTACAATTGGGGACTCAGACCGCCAGGCTACTATGATGATGGACTTCTTAATCATCGATTGCCTTTTGGCATATAACGTCATCATGGGGAGACCCGCTATGAACGACTTGAACCTGGTCATCTCGACCAAAGCGTTGACCGCCAAATTCCTAAATCCGAATGGGATTGGATGCATGAGAGGCGAACAATATTCAACGAGATGTTGTTACGAAGAGGCGTTGAAAATGGGATTCAAAGGAAAAAGTCAACATTGTCTCATAAGATGACTCGCGGGGTGTGAGTGAGAAAGGAGTCAGTCACGACCTGGATCCACGCGAAGTGGATTGTGACTGAGCTGCAGGCCATGTAGGCGAGTTGGAAGATATTGTGGTTAGTAGCATGGATGCCGAAAGGTGTCTAAAGCTGGGCAAGGACCTTGGTCCTGAAGTAAAGGCTCAATTGGTTGACTTTCTTAAAGCAAACCTAGATGTGTTCACCTGGAACCATAAAGATATGGTGGGGATACATTCGAACATGATGATACACCGACTCAACATAGATTATGATCACAAGCCAGTTTGTCAAAAGAGAAGGCTTATGATTGCAAATCATTATGCAGCCCTAGAAGAAGAAGTGGACAAATTGCTGGCGAACAGCTTCTTTAGAGAAGCACATTACCCAGTTTGGGTAGCTAATCCGGTTTTGGTAAAAAAAAAGAACGGGAAGTGGAGGACCTGTGTGGACTTCACCGATTTGAATAAAGCATGCTTAAAAGATAATTTTTCTTTGCCTAGAATAGACCAACTCGTAGATGCAACGTTTGGCCACTAATTTCTCAGTTTCATGGATGCTTACTCAGGGTATAACCAAATTCCCATGGAACCTGAAGACGAGAAGGACACCTTTTTTATCACAGATCGAGTGTTATACTGCTATAAGGTGATGCCTTTCGGGCTAAAGAATGCTGGAGAGACCTACCAATGCCTTGTTAACATGATGTTCAAGGATCTGATTGGAAAGACCATGGAGGTGTATGTGGATGATATGCTAGTGAAGTCCCAGCAAATTGATGACCATGTTCGTAACCTGGAAGAAATGTTCCAGATGTTGAGGAAATATCAGATGAAACTAAATCCACTCAAGTACACGTTTGGTGTGGCTTCTGGGAAGTTCTTGGGCTTCATGGTGAACGAGAGAGGGATCAAGGAAAACCCAGAAAAGATCCGAGCTCTGCTCGACATGAGGTCTCTAACTAAGATAAAAAAGGTGCAGAGCCTTAACGGCCAAGTCACCGTCCTTAGCAGGTTTGTCTTCATGGCCTTCGATAAATGCATTCCATTCTTTAATATGTTGAAACAGGCCAAAAATTTCTAGTAGACGGAAGAATACGAGGTTGCCTTTCAGCAGCTAAAAGAATATATGGGGCGGGCCTTGCTTATGTCCAAGCCAAAAGAAAGGGAGAAGTTGATCACCTACTTAGGAGTGTCTCAATGCGCTATCAGTGCCGCACTAGTGAGACAAGAAGATAGAGTACAATACCCTATATATTATATAAGCCAAAGGTTGTTGGATGAGGAAACCAGATATACCCCATTGGAGAAGCTTGCATACTACCTGGTGGTGGCATTAAGGAAGCTACGCCCTTACTTCTAAGCCAATCAGATTGATGTGCTCACAAAATATCTGCTAAAACAAGTCCCACAGAAGCCTGACTCATCAGGTCAGTTACTCAAGTGGGCTATTACTCAAGTGGGCCATTGAGCTAGCTCTGTTCGACATAGAGTATAAATCGAGGTCGGCCATAAAAGGATAAGTGTTAGTAGATTTTATTACCGAGTTCATGGGGCCAACAGAAGAAGAGCTTGAGTCTTCAGAGAGTCTGATCTGGGAGTTATATGTGAACGGATCTTCCAGTAAGCATGGAACTGGAGTTGGGGTGCTCGTAATAAGCCCGGAGGGGCACAAGATTCCATACGCATTGAGGTTTGAGTTTAAAGTGACCAACAATGAAGCGGAATATGAGGCATTGTTGGCTGGGCTATGCCTAGCAAAGGAAGTGAAGGCAGAATGGCTAACGGACTTCAGTGATTCTCAACTAGTGGTATGTCAAATACAAGGTGAGTATCAGGCAAAAGGCTCAAAAATGGCAGCCTACCTCCAAATAGTTTAGGATTTAATGCACACCTTTGAGGCATGTGAGGTAAGCCAGGTGCCAAGGAATCAGAATTCTCATGTCGATGCTCTAGCTCGCTTGGCTTCAGATCGATATCCAGACTCCTTGGGAACCATACTAGTGGAGTTCCTAGCAGCACTAAGCACGAAAGGTCGAAGTGAAGTTTTAGAGATCCCTATGGCCCGGGGTCATCGATGAAACCCATTATCGATTATCTACAGGAAGGAAAATTACCAGATGACAGAACAGAGGGGCATCGTGTGCGAGTTCGGGCGTCCAGATACTGCCTTCATGACGATATACTCTATAAAAGGGGGTTCACCACCTCGTTGTTAAGATGCCTAGACAATCCCAATTTTCAGACAGTGCTCAAGGAAATCCCTGCAGGTCACTGTGGAAACCACGTTGAGGGGTTATCCCTGGCTCAAAAGGCACTTCACCAAGGCTTCTATTGGCCCACGATGAAGTAGGGCGCTATGAACCTAGTGAAGAGATGTGACACATGCCAAAGGTTTGCGAAGATTGCAAGAGCTCTACCAGCCTATTTGTAACAGATGAGCAGCCCGTGGCCTTTCGGTATTTTTCACATGGATCTAATTTATCGGCTCCCAACAGCTCGTGGTGGATGCAAGCACGCTATAGTAGCAGTTGATTACTTCACCAAATGGACCGAAGCAAAGGAGCTCATATTGATATCCATGACGAAGGTGGAGAATTTCGTTTGTAGTAGCATCATTTGCAGATTTGAAGTTCCCTAACTGATAGTCACGGACAACGGAACCCAATTTACTAGTGAGTAGTTTTTCTAGTTCTGCAAATCCTTGAGGATCCAGAAAAGTTTCTCGATTGTGGATCATCCTTAGGCTAATGGTCAAGTCAAGGCTGTTAACAAAATAATCAAGCAGATTTTGAAGACAAAGCTGGAAGACAAAAAGAGGCCTTGGGCCGACGAGCTGCAAACGGCACTTTGGGCCTATCAAACAACAGCTCAAACCACCACGGGAGAAACAAACTCCTTTCTCTATGGTTTATGGATCTAAAACGATGATTCCTATAGAGAATGAAGTGATCAGTCAACAAAGAGCCACCTTCAACCCTAAGGATAACGACTAGTTACTGACCTCAAACCTTGATTTACTTGATGAAGCAAGGGAGTCAGCTCGCATAAGAGTGGCTATCTATCAACAGCAGGTCGCAACGTATTACAATCAGAAAGTTCGAGCTCGGTGCTATAGTGTTGCTGACTGATAGAGCACATATTTTCATATTATTTATCCCTCATATTTATTCTTTTTGCACGTTAGTTTTATCATTTTATTCATCTTGATTTTGTTTTATTTTATCTTATAAGAATTGAGCTTCACACTATTTTATCTTATTTTGTACAGATTTGGGCTTCCTAGGTCATGAGGAATTTTGATGGCAAGAAGGGAAACAAGGAGATTGGAGACAAAGAAGCAAAAGTGTGCTCATAGATTTGACCTTTTGTGCTTCTTTCAAGTTTTTGGCCAAGTTATAATCTCATAACGTGAATGATGTCTTCAGAGATATTGTAGAGGACTTCTTGGGATTTCTGGAATGGTATGGTAGGTCCAAATCCAAGTTCGTTTGGGCCTCCAAACATCGCTTCAAAGTCGGGACCAGAAAGTTGGGTCAAATTAGGAAAGCTGCACAGATGCTGAATCTTTAAAAGGCCATAACTTGGGCGTCTGATATCCAAATCAAGTGATTTAAAATCCCAAATTCATATAATCTTGTTGATCTACAATTTTGATGAAGGGGCTGAATCCCATAACACATGTTATCCTATTCGAAATCGGCTGTGAAGTTGCGGTAACCTAGGGTTTCCTCCCTAAGCTCTATTTAAGCACATTAAGTGGCCGATTTTGGGGGTGGCCGATTTTGGGAGAATTCTCATGATTTCAACCAATAATATGGAAGGCTAATTCGCTTGTGATTCGCTACATTCTCGTACCCCTTGCCCGGTTTGAGTCTCGGTCATATTGTTGAATCCGGTTTGGAACTCGATTTTCATGTTTTAATTGATGATTCTGTTTCTTTCCTTCTCTAAGTTTATGTATGTTTCTTTTATGCGATTGTGTGAATGCATGCATGATCTTTGGATGGGTTTAATTGATGTACTTGGTTGAGGCTTTGATTAGAAAGAAATGAAACGGTATATTTGTATGAGCGATTGCTCGATTTGGTTTAATCTTTTACGGTTGTAGAAGAGTTTTTCAAATCAAAAGAAAATCAAGCCAAACAGATTGTTTTCATAAGTGAGATGAGGATTACCATGGTAAGGAGGTAGGGTTTGTAGCGAGTTACGTTTTAGTTTATCTTTGTTTCATTCTTGAATGTTTTTAATTCTGGTTTTCATCACAACCCCCCCTCGTTTAATCTTGTTTTGACAGATCCGTTTGAGGCTCGTTGGGAGACGACTTTGGGTTGCACCCTTATTGTAAATCCGAATCATTATTCATTTAATCTATCGGTGTTCGACAGCACCGATCACTGACCTCGTGTTGCGACTTATTCTTCCCGAAGCTTGGAAGGCCAATGACGGAGCACTAGGCCCAAACTTGGAAGGCCCTTATGTAATACCCAAGAAATTAGGATTATTCGAAAATAAGTGTTTTATTAGAAAAATGACATTTCGAGGAAGATTGGTATCTAAATAGCCAAAAAAATTGACTGAATTGACTGTAGGGAGTGCCCTGGAGCTGAGATGCCAAAGGAAAATGATATGTCCGTGATGAGTATTTCGAGGCATGATTTATGGCATCGAAAGAAATGAGATCCGGAATAATTTTTGATACAACTAAAATGAAGTTGCCAATTATGTTGTAATATCGAATTGTTATAGACAATTTCTAGGAAGTCAACAGAAGCTTTAGGGGGCTTAGGTTTTTCATAAGGAATAACCCTTCAGTGGTTTCAGGAAGAAACGAGAGAGTTTAGGGCCAAAATGAAGATTCAGGCCTAAGTGTAATTTTTTGAAATTGCCGAAGGGAAGTCAAAATGATGTTTTTTTAGAATTGTTTGGGGTCAAATGGATGTTTTAGGACCTAAGGGTCTTAAATACAAGATTGGAAAGTGGAGGGGTTAAGTGAAATGGGCTAAAGTGATAATAGCCAAAACTTGGAGGAGCCAAAGAACAAATATGAAAAAGTTGGGCCAATGGAATTCGACAAGCACATTACTGGTCGGTGATGGCTAAAATGGACCTTAGGGTTGCACGAGGGATGGTCGGGGGAGCATCTTTTGTAAAGGAGGATCCGACAATGACCACTGGATTGGCTAGAAAAGCAGGAAAAAGCGATTGAAAGTGGTCGCGCGATCGAGTGCCTGTAAATTGATTTTTGAGGTCAGGGGACGATGCTATTAGGTCGATCTAGGGCTGGTTTAAGCTCTAAGGCACATAGATTGGCCGAGCAAGGGCCTTTGGGTGTTCAGATTTGCTTATAAATAGGCGTTCTTGGTGGCCAAAAATTAGGGCAAATGGAGCTTCAAATTGGCCATGAAATCAAACGAATTGAGCCTCCAAAATAGAGGGCTTTTGAAGCTTATGAGATGTAGAAGCATTCTGGAAACTTTAAGGGATTTTGGTGAAGGTTTGATGGGGTTTCGGGTTTCACCAGAGGTGGGTGGCGGGTCGCCAAGCCGAGAATTTGGCTGGCCCATTGAGGGCCTTGTGGTGGTTCTTTCGGGCTGAAACCTATGCCATTCGAATTGACCAGAGAGGGAGAAGAAGATGGTGCTAAAATCTTGTTAGTGTAGGTGCCCTAGACCCAATCAGATTAGGCATGTTGTACACTAACAATTGTAATCATGTTTATTATTTGAATAAAGAGTTATTCAAATTCACAAGAAGTCATTCTATTAGTTTCTTGTTATTATTGTAATGACCAAATGAAACTAGATAGAAGTCCATATGATATATACTGTGATTAATCTATAAATATATGAGATGATGCATCACAGTTTCTAGACATCATTAAACGTCCCAAGTCGTAGCAATGTCAAGAATGGACATTGACAATTGCGGTAAGACTTGTATGTGCTATGTTTTTGCTATGTGATAGCAATAGGGGTCTCACACCCATAGGCATGGGGATGCCTAGACAAGTACATAGGTGACCAATGTTGGAGAACATGTCACTGGACATAACTCGCCATGAGAATCCAATTTGGTTACATGTTGATGGAATTCTCATACGAGATGGGTGTAACTAATCCTTGGACCTGAGGTTGTCACGGTCATCTCATAAGAAGATTGGTATGCTTTGACATCGCTTCGATGAGCCTAGATAAAGGCTGCACGTGGGCGATCGTTGGGTATATCGTGAGGCTTATGGAGATGAGTGCATAGCCAAGATGGGACTCGTCTATCCCTTGATAGAGGATGATGTATCTAAGGCGCCTTCGGTGGATATTCACTTTAAATCCATGGCCATGGTGAAAGAGATCAATAAGGAGTTATTGATTCACTTTCTAATTAAGTGAAGATATCCGAAAGACCGAAGAAAACTCATGTGATCGTTATCAAGCAACACATCGCCATACTTGAGATCACATAAAATATATTGACGAGAGGATCGAATTACACAGTAACCATGCTCGTGAAAGGTTATTTGCGGATTATGAATCCTTCTGAATAATTGGGTAGGCATGACGCCTTGCTAGAGGCCAATCTTGTCTTATGTGTTCGTACCGACACATTGCTAACATATTTGGAAGCCTAATGAGTCATACGCAATAGACACAGTCCCTGGCTTAAACCAGGAGAGTGGACGTATGGTTAAGTGAGATACTTCGGCAAGAAGTTGTGCTGTCGTAGGTTCTCACGGAAAAAGAATAAATAGACGTAAAAACGTTGATATGACTAGGAGTCGTCATAATGGAAAAAGTTTCCTAAAATGACAATTGATTAAATTAGGAAGGAGTTTCTAATTTAATAATTTTCTATTTGTTGGAGTGACAAATAAGAAATAAAATATATTTAGGCTTAAGTTAATATTTGGACTAAATTAGATTTGGGCCAAATATTAAATTAGATATTATATTTTGACTAAATTGGATTTGGGCCAAATATTAAATATTATATTTGGACCAAATTAGATTTGGGCTAAATATTAAATATTATATTTGTGCTTGAATTAGATTTGGGCAAAGATATTTTATTTAAACCTATAAAAGGATTTGAGCCATTTAATTATATTTTTAGTTGGACTAGAATAAGCCTACTTAAGATTCTAATTAAATTAGAATTAATGGGCTAGCCCAATCCATTAGGGTTTTAGAAACCCTAGGATATTTCACTATAAATATCCCTTTATGGATTGCCCAAAATTGTAGGTGATATGCCCTACAAAAAACTTAATTGGAATATATGCCTATTAATTCCAAGCCACCCTCGAAAATCCACGGCCAAACAGAAAATCAAGATCATATGAAGCTTAGCAATAGAAATATTTAATTGATTTAACAATTAAATGATGTGTTGGCAATTGAAGTTGAAGTCTTCACGTGAAGACAATTCAAGCAACATGAATATTATTAAACAATTGAAAGTGAGCATAGGAAGAGATTAAACAATTGGATATTATATATATATATATATGTAGCAGGCATGGGATTAGACGCAATTGGACTACACATTGATTAAATAATTTGAAGAAGCAGCAATTGGGGAGCAAGGCCCCCACTTGATTGAAATTTGGCCACCCTTGGGTGGCTAAAACCGAGACCCACTCGGTTAAACTGAGTGGCGTCTCGGTTCTGATTGGGGGAGCCGAGAGGCTCCCCCTCTCTTTTTATTAATGGAGGCAAATGCCCCCAATCGGTTCCTTGGAGGAACCGAGTGGGTCTCGGTTATTATTAAAAGGAACCGAGACCCACTCGGTTCCCTTTGAACTGAGTGGGTCTCGGTTTTTATTAAGGGGCCTCTCGGCCCCCCTCTCTTGATTCAAAAGATGGCCACTAAGTGGCCACCATCGAGAACCACTCGGTTCTCCCTAAAAACCGAGTATCACTCGGTTTGCATAGTGCTGGTGAGTTCCAATTAATCGAGTATTAATTAGTTGTTAAGAACCGAGTACTACTCCTTTCTTTTGAATCGAACCCAGGCCATCTCTTTCGAGCTTCAAGGAGTATTCAACAGTTGTCGTCCCGAGCAAGAAGTAGTTGCCGCCATCATAATAGCCTCGGTTCTTTAGAACCGAGTGCCACTCGGTTCACACGAGCTAGGCCTATTCGCATTGCTAAGGCCTGTTCAACTCGCAAGACCCCGATGACTGCCACGTGTCTCCCCAAAAACCCAGGATGAAGACCACTTTGTCTCCTCCAAACTCTCCTATAAATACAAGGCTTCAATGCTCAATGAAGTAAGTTGATTTTGAATACAAAAGCTCAATTTTCTCTCTAAAGAAGGAACTAATTTAAGCATCAGAGAGTTTGTGCGGGTCTCCCTCACCTCTCATGTTTGCTCATTTTGTAGGTCGAATCAGTTCCTCGGAGGTAGTCGGTTTAACCCGGAGGAAGTCGTTTCTTTTACTACTCAACTTTAGCAAAGAGGCAGTCGGTTAAACCCGGAGGCAGCCATTTATTCGACAATTCAACTTCAGCAAGGAGGCAGTCGGTTTAACCTGGAGGCAGTCAGTTAAACCCGGAGGCAGCCGTTTCTTCGACAATTCAACTTCAGCAAAGAGGCAGTCGGTTAAACCCGGAGGCATCCGTTTCTTCGATAATTCAACTTCAGCAAGGAGGCAGTCGGTTTAATCTGGAGGCAGTCGGTTAAACCCGGAGGCAGCCGTTTCTTCGACAATTCAACTTCAGCAAAGAGGCAGTCGGTTTAACCCGGAGGCAGTCGTTTCTTTTACTACTCAACTTTAGCAAAGAGGCAGTCGGTTTAACTTGGAGGCAGTCGGTTAAACCCGGAGGTAGCCATTTCTTCGACAATTCAACTTCAGCAAGGAGGCAGTCGGTTAAACCCGGAGGCAGCCGTTTCTTCGACAATTCAACTTCAACAAGGAGGTAGTCGGTTTAACCTGGAGGCAGTCGGTTAAACCCGGAGGCGGCCATTTCTTCGACAATTCAACTTCAGCAAAGAGGCAGTCGGTTTAACCCGGAGGCAGTCGTTTCTTTTACTACTTAACTTTAGCAAAGAGGCAGTCGGTTTAACCTGGAGGCAGTCGGTTAAACCCGGAGGCAGTCGTTTCTTCGACAATTCAACTTCAGCAAGGAGGCATTCGGTTTAACCCAGAGGTAGTCGGTTTAACCCGGAGGCAATCGGTTTAACCCGGAAGCAGTCGTTTCTTCTGTTACTCAACATCAGTGAAGAGGCAGTCGGTTTTAACCCCCAGCTAGCCGTTTCTTCTACTTCTCAACTTCAGCGAAGAGGCAGTCGGTTTAACCCGGAGGCAACCATTTCTTCTACTATTCGACTTCAGCGAATAGGCAGATGGTTTTAACCTGGAGACAGTCGATTTTAACCCGAAGCTAGTCGTTTCTTTGGCCTTTCAATGTTAACCGACATGCACACGTCTCTTTCAACAACACCTTCCTGATGTACTATTCATAGATAATGAATTATCATCACGAGATTCTCAGATCATTTCTCTGATTATTCATGGACACCAAAGTTAATTCTATATTTCTCACATTATAAATTCATTGTTGTAAGTTGGTCACAACAGTAGGGGTTTTTGGTGTCGTTTTTCAAGAGTTGAAAAACGTATTGCCACTGACTCTTCCCCGCTTTTTTTTTGGCATCAATATGAAACGAGGGCGTTCTTTTTCCGTCCATACACAAGCTGCGCAAAGGAGAAGGAGCTAACACTCTTATTCCGCTCTCCTTGCCAACAGATGTGTGCTGCGTATCACGAGTTAGAGGCCGGACGCTTGGACAGCTCGAATCTGCGAACGACTCGATAATATAAAGGTTAGATTTATTTATTTATTTGTGAATGATTTGATTTTGACATTGATCCAATCGCTAGGATCGGGATAAGGTTCAAATTTTTTGAACTACGCTGCTTGCCTTGTAGCGATCTTACTTTACTTTCAAATCTTAGATTGCCGGCATAGCCAGCGTAGGAGAAGACGTTCGGCGCGTGCTAGTCACGCGCTGGTCTTCACGGGCGCCCAATCGCCCTAGGCGCGTCTAGGCGTGTCCGAGCTCGTGGAGCCTCTGAAAGATTTGGTAAAAATTCCTAAAATTCCAAAAAAATATTTTACAGGGGTTTGTGCAAAAAGGTTTGGTTTTTACCATCCCAATGTCTCGATTATTTCACCAAACAACCTCATTTTGTGTGAAAACGCAACATTCGGGTAAGTACAGTAATTTTCTCTTGTTGTTAATAGGTTATTATGAATTGTTGTGGAAATAAATTTAAGAAAATAGTCTTGAGGGTATTTATTGGGATTTTTAGAAGGAAAAATGAAAGAAAATGAAGGAAAAATGAAATAAATTGCAATATTGAGGTATTTAGTGATTAAATATATATTTTTTATGATTTCTGTGCTCGAGAAAAAGGTGAGTTATCATATCCTATATGATATGATTGTTTATTATGTATGATATTTATGAAAGGTATGATTACCTATATATGCATGACATTTACAAAAGCTATGATTCATTTTGTCATATTGCATGGAAAGTCATGATATTTGTATGGCACGACATTATTATCATCATATTGATGATCATGTATAATTGTTATGGTTTAATGTATTTTTGAGGTACTTAGTTGTTATCTCTTGATGATGAGTCTCCATGTAATTAAGTATTTAAGATTATAATTGTGCGGATTCTTATTTTATGATTAAAGTGGATTTCAATTTTAAGCTTCCGCACTTATGATGATTACTTGTCTTAGCTTATTGATTCTTGTTTAGTATGTTGGGAAGGTAAAATTGAAATTATCGGGAATAGGTTTATATAAAATATATATATTCTTGAAATTACTAAGTTATTTAACGCTCGAGAAAAGTGGGGCATTATAGTTGGTATTAGAGCTTAACCCTATTTAGATATTTGGAGAAAAGCAATTTATAGACTTAAGGGTATCAGATACAGTTAGAGCCAATTAGTAGAAACCCTAAGTAGAGGTTTAGGGGAAAAGAGACTAATGGTTCCTAAGAAATCCCTACTTAAAAATTGGGGATTGTTGGTTAAAGTCTTAAAGGTTACTGGATTCAAGTGTGGGGTAGTGGAAATGCATGTCTAGAAAAGTTCTAGGTAAGGAAAGATTTGGTATTTAAGTGTGTCTGTTTGTGATCCACCTCTCTTTCTTGGGAACTTACCTTGTGTACTATTCACTTACAAATACTATTCCAGTATACGACTACTATTCTCGGTGAATAGTGAAAGACTGATGAAAGCTAATATTAGCAGAATGATCTAGCTATTGAAGTTAGGATCTGATGATATGATTTGGGTGTAAGGTTGACTCGGTAACCATGATTATGGATCTGAGAGATTTAGAGAATGATGAATTGAGGTCATTAGTCAAAATACTTACGATGAAAGATAGGATAATTGTGATTATCAAGGATGAACGAATCATGGATAATTAGTTTGATGTGACAGGGCCTAACTGATGAGTCAAGAAGAGATTGATAAGGATTTTTGGGGATCAGTTAGTGTCTCAGAAATAAGATGAGTGGATCAGGGATCCAACGGATTGGGTTAAACGAGAGGCCGAAGATGGCCAAGCGATGACGCGTGAGTGGCGTCAATTGATAAGGTGACAGCGATGCAAATGATATGTAACACCCGGGATTTTTGTTTCTTTTCTTTCTCAGTTCAAATATGTAATATCCAAGAACCTTAAATTGTGATACGTACCAAGGATCTTTAGTTTAGATATATGATGAAATGAGACATTTTCAAGGGGTTGCGAAAGTCTTAAGACAAAAATTTAGTTTTTGAACCAGTGGCAAAATCGTAATTACTAAGTCCAGGTATAGTGAATTTTTGGAAAAACTCGGGCACAAGTGTAATATTGGTAAACTAGCCAAAATATCAATAAAAAATATCAAGGATTAGCCAATCAACACCCTCCAAGTGTCCTTGTGAGGTGGAAGCATTCTATTGGATGTTTGAAGATAAGATCAACGATGGTGTGGCACAAATCTATTGGTTCGGATTTCAAATAAGTCTTAAATTCTACTTTGGATTACAAAGCTTATTTAAATGTAGCTTAAGACACATGTCAAGATTTGATTTGGGCACATGGAAAGGTTTCATTGGCCACACATGGAAGTAATGATTATAGGACACATGGCACCATTTGGAGAAAACACATGGAAGTAATGATTATGGGACACATGGCATTATTTGAATGGAAACACATGGATAAGTCTTCTCCAAGCCTTTACTTAACCTCCAAGTTTGGGACACATGTTACCATTTGGGTGGTAACACATGGAAGTAATGATGAATCGCTAATAATTAAGGTGACACATGGCATGTTATGATTTGATGGATAATTCTATAAATAGGCTTGAAATCTAACCTTCGAAGCCATTTAAAAAATTTGTGAGCCAAATACATGCCACTTTGAGAGCACTTTTAGAGAAAAATAAGGTCTTGATTGTGAGGAGGAAGTTCTGTAAAACGAAGGAGAGGAAGTTGGTGGAAAACAAGAGAGAAAACGAAGAAGAGGCAAAGGCTTGATGGAAAGCGGACAGCTGCAAAGATCGGCTGTAACAGTCCACTAATCAGAGAGGTAAGTCTGATTTCTTTCCATATTCATATAAAGGATTGAAATAGGAGTCCGTAGGTTCAAACAGAAGTCTTTTTGAAGTTAAAATGAGGGAGATACGGCGAAAATTCGAAAGGGTGTGAAATCTGCCTCTAAGGCATGAAAATAGGTGCCGCCTCTTCTTGGGGTGCATGGAAGCCCCTATTTCCATGATATTTTACATGTGAACCCATTATTTTATTACCTACAATATCATAAAAGCTTACATGAGTTTTAGTTCACAAAAATATATATTTTGTATGCAGAAAAGCAAACCCGATAAGGTGCGAAGCCTTAAATATTCGAATATCATCCAACCAAGTTGAGGTAAGTACATTATGAACTATCTATGATGTTTAATCATGCCCATGAATTATATTATGTGGTCCCTCATGTTATGTTATATTCACGCAATTTTCGGGACCGGAGCTTGGTAGCGCTACGCACGAGGGTTCTTACCCCTGCAAGTTGGTGGAACCTCTCGTGTCTCCATATGATATGTTATATTATGTCATGACTTGTTTAAATACATATGATGGTTCTCTTGTACTTACTGAGACTCGCAAGAATCTCATCCCATATTTCCCCCCCCCAGGTGATAGAGAATAAAGAGACTGGAGGACGGATGTGGAACGTGGTGGCCTCTTAAAAAGGAATTTTAATAAATATCAAATTTATCTTTCTTTCCTTTATCAAATTTTAAATGTTATGAGAAAGCTTGTTTAAAAGACTATTTTGTGGTTTATGTTATGTTTATGTCTTGACAAATTCGGATATCCGTATCTTTCCTTTATGAATGAAAAACCCCGCTTTCTTTGACTCTAAATTCTAATTTTGTAATCAATTGAAGCCATGAGATTATAAGGGTGTTATTTTGGAATTTTCATCTAAGATTCTCAAGCAAAGTTTTAAACCTCTTATATTCTTGATATTTGAAAGATATAGATATATATGTACTTATTCCTCTTATTCTTCAAAAGTATAAGAGTTATTTTTATCACCTAAATATGTATATGGGTATATATATTAAAGGAAAAAAAAAACATGTATTTAGAAATATGACCGCCTGCCCTACACTTTTATGTTCATGCAAGTTAAGGGTGTCACACGATATGACTCGCAGAGGTGGGATAAGGAACCCTAGCAGCAGAACGACACTATTGGTTCGGTGTTCGCAGTGACAGATCTGGATCTAGGGATCCACGAGTAGAGGGCTGATGGATGGCTTGTGGTAAGGTATAGAGACTCGTCGACCAAAGCATTATAGTAGATTGCCAAGGAGACGATCAGATGTTGAAGATCTGGGACAACACAGTAGGGTCTGTACCTTGTGTGGGGTTCGAATTCCAATGATTTAGGATGCAAGGCATACCACTAGCTTGTCGATCAAGGCTGGGAGCCTAGGGAATCGACCCAATGTAAGATGGATCGTATTAAGGAGACACGATCTAAGGAAGAAGAAGCATGTAATGTCTTGAATGAGAACTGTGTGTCTTATTCAAGGAATTATATCTAGGTTCATGGTCATGAATTGGTAATGAGGCGAGCATTATGAGGCTTGAGGGGAAGATTAACCTCGGTGTCTAGTATGGAAATGGGATCATGAGATGGTCATGTTTGCAATTGCCTCAAAGAAAGAATTGGGTTGCAAAGGAAAAACTACTTGACGTATGAGATGGACTTGATAGATGCATGCTTGTGAGTTATTTAGGTGATACCTATGAGGTGAGGAAATCACCTGCCATGATGAGGGACTAGGATGAATGCTCTTGCAGAAAGAGTTAGACTTGTGGCAGCGACAATGAATGATCGTTCTTGAAGGACTATGATAGACCGTGCAGTTTTCACCCAGGACGTACCCATGTGAGGGTCGATGTATAGTGTAGGGGTAAGCTTACCATATGATCAGGGTGATGATGATAGCTAGTGTGTCGGCTGGCGATAAGTGTAGTGCCCAGGAAGAACTAATTTAATGGTCGTGTGTCGATGGTTAGCCGGATCTGAAGAATGAAACGCGAGAGTCGGTGGATTCTTGATAAATGAGATTTCAGGTAGTGGAGCATGGCTAGTCCAAAAACCTTGATGGTGAGTTGTGAGAAAATAATCTCGGTTCAAAGTAGAGTTTGGGTACCAAAAAGAAAGAGTTGCTTGATAGGTCGTATCGACCCTAAAGGAATAATGAGAAGACCTAGTCAATAGAGGTTGTGACTACGGTTCAGTATGCCAGATGGATCTGTGGAATCAGGTAAAGTTGTCAGTGGTCAACCCGACAAGGTGAACTTGAAAGCACCATGATGAATGGTGGATTGGGAGCCATGATTGTAGAAAGATTGAATCCATGGGAGATAATTGGAACCAGATAGTGTGATCTAATTCAAGATTTTTTAGGATAAATCGTTTTGAGATTCTTGAGGAATTTCTTGAAAGAATTGATTGAGGATCTAGGGATTCGTAGTAGAACTTTAGAGTTTCGAAAAGAAATCCAGTAAGGATTGGAGTACCGTAAGGTGACGTAAGTACCCACCTACTCTAGTTGGCAGTATGGTCATGAATTGTCATCTTGGAAATTGTTCGAATCTTTGATGTGATTGGGAGAATCAAGTTCTGGAAGATGTGCCAGGATGAAGGGTCGCAGTAGGGGAAGCTATAGGCCTAAATCTGTTAAGAGATATGAGAATTTCAATTTTGAACTCTCATATGGCTAGACGATTAGTTTAGGTAGAAATCATTAAAAGGATGTCAACAAGTTATGAAGATAAGTAGCCTACTGATATGAGGTATAAGGACTTGCAGCCAGTGAAAAAGTCGTAAGAAAAATGGAAAATGCTAGGATATATTCTCGGAAGAATTAATGGGATTATTTCTTAATGATGAAATTGCCAATGATAGTTTGAGGTTATTGGATGCTTAGCTATGTGTGACTTGATTAAGGATGTGAATTATTAGGTGATAATATTTTTACCTCGATTTGATGAATTATCAAACAGCTGCAAGAGACTGAGATATTTTATGATCAATATGTAATTGAGGGTAAGATAAGGGAATGAGACGTTAAAAGTACCAAAAACATAATATTCATTCCATATGTTCAAACAGTTACAAGAGATCAAGCCATACAAATTATTCAAAAGAAAAAGGCAAACCATGGAACTGATAATGATGCCGATGCTTAGTGATGACGACGATTGTCAAACACGACGGGTCCCAGCTCATCGATGTCATCTAGGGGTGGCATTTGGCTATTGCTAGTGTCATCATGATGAGGTAGGGAAGTAGCCTCGGGGAAACCTAGGAGTGAGATGTCCTCTGGGATAATGGGAAGATCAGAGCTCTAGTTTTAGTTTAGATCAGGTTAGGAATATGCAGGATATGTTGCAGATAGTAAATCCTACAAATGAGCTCGATAAGCTTACAAATCACTAATCTGCTGTTGAAGGGCCAGAATGTGGGATACATAACCATAAACGGGGTCTTGAAGGTTGGCCTGAGCTTCAAAGAAGAGTGTATCGACATCCCAAAACCAGTAACTTACCGGAAGTAGAGCTAGGAGGCTGACAGCATTTCTAACAGTAAAAACATCACGAATGGTGACAAAACAAGTAATACCATCCTCACAACGGAAGTAAGGAGCAAAGAAGCACTGTGGATTGCATCCTTTATTTAAGACTACACAGGCACCGCATTGAGATCGGGGTCTTAGTATGTTGCGCCTTGGCATGTTAGATCTAGGTTCTGGCTAAGATTTGGACAGATAAGATATGTGTCAGATCTAATTATATGGGTTAAATTAGATATGGGTCAAATCTAATCAAATGGATCAAATCAGATATGTATCAGATCTAATGGGTCGAATCAATGATGGGTCGAACTTGGTCGGGTCAGATTGGCTCAGATCTAGCTTTAGATCCACCAACAGCGGGCAACGACATTGATGGCCGACGAAGGCGGCAATGGTCACTGTGGTGGTTGGGGGAAGCGAGGTGGTGGATGGTGGTTGCATAAGGGAGCAGGCAGCGGCGGCGGCGTGGTAGGATTTGGTCGAGACAAGGGCCGATTGGGCTAGCGATGATGGATGGGAGGAGCTGTGATCGACAGTTGGGGCACAGGGAAGCCGCACAGTGGCTCACGGCTGACGATGGAGCAAGCACTGGATGTAGTTGCAGAGGGGGCAACGACGATCGTCGAAGGTGGTGGCTGTTCGCGCGTAGGGTGTGTGCGTTGTAGAGGAAGGAAGGAAGAAAAAGAAGAAGGAGAAGAAATAAGAAGAAGGAAGAAGAAATAAGAAAGAAAAAAAAAAGAAAAAAGAGAAGAAAAAAAAAAAGGGGAAGAAGAAAAATAATTTTCTCTTCTTTATGGGAAAAATGTGTTTTATTATTCCAGAGATTTTGGTAAGAAGAAAAAAATTATCCGGACACCCGAAAGTTGAGTTAATAGAACAACGTAGGGCTTTTCGGGTATTTATAGTCCTGACCCTATGTTTTGAAATATGGAACAACGTAGGGTTCGAAATGAAATTTTTGTGAATCAGATTTCGAAATAGAATGCTATGATGTTTCAAATAAGATGTTTTGGCAAGCTGTTGTTAGAAGGTCATGATTGGACACTTTGGAATAGTTGTGCCTATAATAGGACTCGTGAGAAGATTCTAATGAGAATGATCTGCTAGATGCAGTGAGAGCTCATGATAGCTCAAAGGATCAGATTGCGTGTTAGTGCAATATGAGCAAATGATTACATATGGATTACACTAAGACACAAAGATAACTACCCAATGTATGATTTGGAGCTGGCAGCTAGGGTATATGCTCTTGAGGTTATGGAGACACTAACTGAAATGATGGGACATTTGATATGCTCACAAACCACGAGAAGCTTGAGGTATGGGTTCTTGCAGAAGGAGCTAAACGAGAAGTAGCGACAGTGGATGGAGTTCCTTGAGGACTACGATTGTACTACTTCATATCACCTAGGGCATGGCAAAGAGGTGCCCGACGCATGACTTGGGAGGATAGTTGTGAGTGTCAGATGTTGAAGGTTTGTTGGTCTGCCGACTATGAGTGTAGTACCGAATGTATCATCTGTTTTTAGCGCTAGCCTGGGTGTTTAGCTGGATTTGGTGAACAAGGCACGAAAGGCATGTGTGATTGACAAATGAATTTGTCTATAGATTGATGATCATGGTCAGACTAAGGGTTCTGATTGTTAAGAAGCGAGTTGACATTCTCAAGTGTCGGGTAGGATGTACGTGCCTAAAAGTTTGGGAGACGTGTGATTGTTTATAGATCTACAACAAAAAACGCTGTGAAAGACACGGTATGCTCATAAACATAGGGTACAAACTCAGGGTGTTTGTTAAGGATCGAATCAATATGCAATCGATGTGTATAGGTAATAAGTTGAGTTTTGTCTTATCTACTTGATCGGTCAAATGAAAATTTCAAGGACGAAATTTCTTTAAGGAGAGGTGAATGTAATACGCAAAAAATTAGGATTATTCTAGAATAAGTGTTTCATTAGAAAACGAAATTTCGGGGAAGATTGGTATCTAAATAGCTCAAAAAATTGACCGAATCGACTGTAGGGAGTGCCCTGGAGCTGAGATGCCAAAAGAAAATGATATGTCCGTGACGAATATTTTGAGGCATAATTTATGGCATCGAAAGAAATAAGATCAGGAACAGTTTTCGGTATACCTAAAATGCAACTACTAATTAGGCTGCAATACGAAATTGTTATAGACAACTTCCGGGAAGTTAACGGAAGCTTGAGGGGGCTTTGGTTTTTCGTAAGGAATAACCCTTCAGTGGTTTTAGGAAGAAACGAGAGGGTTTAGGGCCAAAACAAAGATTCGGGTCTAAGTGTAGTTTTCTAAAATTGCGATAGGGAAGTCAAAATGATGTTTTTTCAGAATTTTTAGGGGTCAAATAGATGTTTTAAGACTTAAGGGTCTTTAATTCAATATTGGAAAGTGGAAGGGTTAAGTGAAATGGGCTAAAGTGATAATCGCCAAAACTTGGAGGGGCCAAAGTGCAAATATGCAAAAGTTGGGCCAATGGAATTCGACCAACACATTGTTTGTCTGCAATGGCCAAAATGGACCTTAGGGTTGCATGAGGGATGGTCAGGGGAGCATCTTTTGTAAAGGAGGATTCGATAACAACCATTTAGTTGGCTAGAAAAGCAGGAAAAAGCGACCGAAAGTGGTTGCGCGATTGAGTGCCTGTAAATTTCTTTTGGCGGTCGAGGGACAATGTTATCACGTCGATCTAGGGCAGGTTTAATCTCTAAGGCACATGGGTAGGCCGAGCAAGGGCTTTTGGGCATTTGGATTTTCTTATAAATAGGCATTCTTGGTGGCCGAAAATTAGGGGGAACGAATTGAGCCTCCAAAATAGAGGGCTTTTGAAGCCCATGAGATGTAGAAGCATTCTGGAAACTTTGAGGGATTTTGGTGAAGGTTTGTTGGGGCTTCAGGTTTCATCGGAGTTGGGTGGTGGGTTACCTAGCCAAGAGTTTGGCCGGCCCGTTGAGGGTCTTGTAATGGTTCTTTCAGGCTGACACTTATGCCATTCAGATCGACTAGAGAAGGAGAAGAAGATGACGCCAAAATCTCAAATCGCCGACATGCCCGGCGTCGGAGAAGACGATCGGCACGTGCCGATCACGCGCTGGTCTTAACGGGCGTGTGTAGGAGAGTGCAGATGCATGGAGCCTCTGAAAAGTCTGGTAAAAATTGCTAAAATTCTAGAAAAATATTTTACGAGGGTTTGTGCAAGAAGTTTTGGTGTTTTCCATCCCAATGTCTCTATATTCACATCGAACAACCTCGTTTTGCTTGAAAAAGCAGTATCTTAGTATGTCCAATAATTTTCTCTTGATGTTAATAGGTTATTATGAATTGTTGTGGAAAGAAATTTGAGAAAATAGTCTCGAGGGTATTTATTGGGATTTTTAGAAGGAAAAATGAAAGAAAATGAAGAAAAAATGAAAGAAATTGGAATATTGAGGTATTTAGTGATTAAATATGTTTTTTTTATGATTTATGTGCTCGAGAAAAATTGATTGGTTCAACTTTCGAGGATTGGCATGGAAATCGAGGTAGGGCACGCATATCGAGACGATGTGCACTTTTTGAAAAAAAAATGAGTTATCTCAAAAAGGTGAGTTATCTAAAAAAGGTGAGTTATCCTATCATATATGATATGATTATTTATTATGCATGATATTTATGAAAGATATGATTGCCTATATATGCGTGATATTTACGAAAGATATGATTCATTTTGTCATATTGCATGGAAAGTTGTGATATTTTCATGGCACGACATTATTATCATATTGATGATCATGTATAATTGTTATGGTTTAATGTATTTTTGAGGTACTTTGTTGTTATCTCTTGATGATGAGTCTCTATATAATTAAGTATTTGAAGATGTAATGGTACGGATTCTTATTTTATGATTAAAGTGGATTTCGATTTTGTACCACATTAGGTTTCGGTTTTAAGCTTCCGCACATATGATGATTACTTGTTTTAGGTTATTGATTCTTGTTTAGTATGCTGGGAAGGTAAAACAGAATTGTTAGGAGCAGGTTTATATAAATATATATATATATATATTCTCGAAATTCCTAAGTTATTTAACGCTTGGGAAAAGTGGGGCGTTACACCTTACATCATCGAAGAAAACCTGGGCAATGGAGCATATCACCTAGCATATATGAATGGAATTATTCTCCCATGAGCTTGGAACGCGGAGCATCTCAGACCATATTTTTGATAAGCAACATCTTTTCTTTGCATGATGTCTGACTAATGCTTTGTTTACGTTGACATTGCTCTGTTAATGGATTGAATTTATTATCATTACCGTCAACACTTATTATTTCCACTTTTCGTTAAATATTAAGTGGCAAGAAATATTCCTAATTTGGGGTTGAAAGGTTAGGATATGCGAGCTGGGGCCCATTCATCTTGGCTTACGTGCCATGGTTTGTGGCTTATCTAATCATTCATCTTAACCTTCGTCCTAGGCCGTGGTCGGCGAACAGGAGCCCATTCATCTTGACCGCAGTGTCATGGTCCAGCTTGATAAGTCACCACCTCGGCTAAAAACTTATGAGTCATGGTTCACTAGCTGGGGTCCTCTCATCTTGACAAAAGTCATGGATTGCGACCTACCTGGGTGTTGATCTTGACCTCACTAAGCCCCTAAAAGTCATGGTACGTTAGCTAGGGGTGTGCAATTGGTTTTAATCGAACCGAATTGTCCAAAAATTGTGAACCGAACCGAACTGAACCAAATGCAATAACCGAACTGAACCGACCAACCAACCCCAACAAACCGATCTAACCGAACCCTTAACCATGCTAACCGAACCAAAACTGAAAACTGAACTGGAAACAAACTAAGAGACCGGCTTTGCTGTTGTTGCCGGCCACCTAGCCGATCGGCAATTCCGATGATCGGAACCGATCATCGGATTCCCCCAACCACGGTGATCCACATACCCAAAAACTAAAAGCATCTAACGGTTGGATTTTAGTAGATCTAGGTTTCAAAATTTCAATGTAAAAGAGAAATAGAGTGCAAACTTACCGAAAAACCATCGGCGCAATCTTCGTCTTCGTCTCCGGCCTTCGTCTTCTTCTTCGGCATCGACGACGGATGGTGGAGGGAGAGAGAATAGATGAAGAGATGAAGTTAAAAAGCCTTCGGCCAGTGCCTAATCCACGAAGCTTCGAAGAGCCTTCGTCTTCCTCTTCGCCTTCGCCTTCGTCTTCGTATTCGCCATCACCAGATCTGTGAACTCGAAATCGAATCGAGATGAAATGCCGAGACATGAGAGAGATATATAGAGAGAGAAGAACGAAGAACAGAGAAATGAAATGTCGCGCCGCGTGCGTGACTCGTGAGGGGGGGAGGGAGTTCGGTTCGCGCTAGGCGGGGGGGGTTGTGGCCGGTTCGATTCAAGTGAGTGAGGCTATGTTTTACAAGTTCGGTTTGGTTCGATTTTTTTTGGTATTTTTATCAAAATAATCGAACCGAACCGAATAACCGATTTTTAAAAAAAAATTAACCGAACTGAACCATTATTTTTGAAAAATCGAACCGAATCGATCGAACTTTTTGGTTCGGTTCGGTTAGTTTGGTTTAACCGAACTTTTGCTCACCCCTAACGTTAGCTGGGATCGAATTACGATCTACCTAGGCATATAACTTGACAGCGAAATGCGACTTAATTTATTGTTCATCGAGTTATCATATGTTAGCTTAGATTTGATCTCATGATCATGACCTACTGGACATACGACTCGAACTAATGATATGCTACTTCATATATTATTCAAAGTTGTTTAAGTTTTGAGACTCATCAGCTGCGAGCTAAATGTGTTCTTAAATTAACTAGAATTAAACTTATATGCGATCTTTGTGTTCGGCTTTTAGTTAGCAGCAAATGACAAAGAAACAAAAACTCAATTGAATGAAAAAAGTGTATTGCTTTCAAGATCCAAGTATAAGAATAAAGCAAGAAGAAAAAAAGGAACTCTAATGGCCTAGAGAAGTCGAGCTTAGGGCTGCTGCTTCTTGGGGAGTAGGATTACCGACATGCTAAACAGAGAGGTCGACCATGGTCTGATCAGATTCAAACGAGGTGGCGACAACTCTGGAGCCTGCAGCATCAGTGACAAATTTCTTCATCGCCTCCACTACTTCTTCACCGAAGCAAGAGAAGTCGAGATTTGGATGCGCTTTCCACAAAGTGAAAACAAACGCACTGTAGATCTCAGACTCGACCTTTTCGCGCTCATTCACAACTCGAACCTCGACGTTGACCTTCAATTGCTCGACCTCTTTCTTCACCGCTTCAGCTCGCTGTGGGGCCTACTACAGATCTCCTTGCATTGTAGCCAGCTTTGCTTCAGCATTTTTTAACTTTGAAGTGGCCTCGGAGAAGGCTGAATCATATATCCTCTTCTTGCGGGCCAGCTCATCTTCGACCTCAGTCTTGGCTCTCTTAGCCTCCCTAACCTGATCCTCTATGCCCTCAGCCCTGATCCGGTACTTCTTGGACTCATTGATCAAGAAGGCTAGGCTCTCTTCCAGCTTTTTCTTGTTCTTCCTCAACACCTCGACGAAAGCCTTGAGCTTCTCTTTCTCCTTGATGGCTTGAGCTCTATCTTCTTTCTGCTTGAAGACACCCAAGGAAGCCTATAAGGCTTGAAAGGTTAGTACATTTGAAAGGGATAAAACAAGAAGTATGAGGGTAGGTTAAAAACCTTACCAAAAGACTATGGCAAGCAACGTAGTTGTCAAGCACATTGCCATAGACTTCCTTCTTGTCCAGATTCTTGGAATAGTTACCAAGGACCTTATCCGAGCTGTCAAGAAGGGAGGTGAAGTATGTCCCGCCGGTTACGACCTCAAATCTGCTCGGCTTGTCTTTTTCCTCTTATCTTCCTGGGCCTGTTGAAGGGTCTGCGAGGTAGGAGGAGCTTTCCTTTTGCTCCCGATAGTAGGACCCTCCTCACTAATCATGGACTTGCCACGACTCGCTACAGTCATTTCCACTGCACGTTGCGAGGAGACATCTATAGGAATAGGATTTGAAGAAACCATGGTAGCCGGTGCGGGGTCAGAACCAGGCTGAGCGATGAGGTTGCGTCTCCCGCTGGCCGCCTCGACACGAGGCTCCACCCTTTGGACTTTGGCGGGAGAAGAAGGTGCGCAGATGGCTTTGGGTAAGCTCGAGATTGCGGAAGTGTCAGGTCTTTCAAGCTGGAGCTTCATCGCTTTAGACGACTATGGGAAGGCCCCGATCATGACTTCTCTACGAGCACCACTCTTCCTGGCTTGGCTCCTGCCAAAGTCAACCTCGTCAAAGACCGACCTAATCTCCCTTTGGCTATGTCCTCCTTCCTAATATCCTTGATGCCAAAAGGGGGAGCGAGCTGGTAGTCACAAAGCAAAGAATCACAGAATTCGCAGTCGTCTTCGTCAGTCTTCACTTCTGAAGCTTTTTGAAGTTCTTGCGCCTCAGTAGGGGTCAGGTCGGGATTCCCATCAGTGATGTCTACGAAATCAAAAGACATTCGTAAATAAAAAATGATAACAAACAAATTGTTGCCACAAGTGTGAGATGGAAGACTACTTACTTGGTATAAGAACGAAACTGAAATTATTAAGCTCTTGGAGGGAAGAGTAGGAAATGTAGAACCATTGGGACTTTTAGTCCCCTACATTAGACTTGCCTTTGGCTTTCCCTTGAGGCAAGAGTCTCTTATAGTCAGAAGAACGAGCTGCCATATAATACAACTTGTCCTTGGCACCTTTGAAAGAATAAAGGTACCTAAGGATCTTAGGGGTTGGAAGAGGAAGTTTGTTCTTTTTGAAAAGAATGGCTAAGTAGGTTATTTAGGCATAAGAATTAGGGGTCAGTTGGAAAGGGGCGAGTTTCAGGTCGTTTAAAATTGTTATGACGTAGGGCTGGAGTGGAAACCTAAAACCAAATTCTAAATGTTGGGGGCTAACGACCGCAAACCCCGCTGGAGGAAGAGCTACGTGGTCACCAGGTGAAGTGTAATACTCGATATTACATGATGATGGAAAAGATATAATCTTAGATTATTTTGAAAGGACCTCAGGTGCTCCGGGAAGCCTGAAAGTTGGTTTCAGGAATTTAATTAATAAAAATGACCGAATTGGTGGCAAGGTATGTGCTGGGACTTGGCTATCTAGGGAAGAGGGCAAGAGATTGGTGAGCGTCTTGAGGTGAGGATAATGACGCTGGTAGCAGTCTGATCGATAATAATTTTTGAAATAAATTCTATATAAGCCCGAATGGGTGCAAGTACCGAATGGTTGTAGGGGAACTCCGGGAAGCTAAGGGGACCGTAGGGGTGGTCTGATTTTGCGAGTAAGACAACTCTAAGGTTTTTTCGGGTGGAATAAAGGTCCCATGCAGGAGTAGGACAAAATCGATAATTTGGAGTAAAAGCTGAATATTAATTTTTGAAGAAATCGAGTTTGATGAGGTTCGATGATAATTATTTAAGGGTTGGAGGGTCCAAGCACAATTATCTAAATTTTTTAAGTGTAATTAATAAATCCCTCAAGTGTAATAAGGAGAATATGGGGGTTTAATATGCAATATATATGTATATATATATATATTCGTGTATGAGTAAGGAAGCTTCCTATTTGAAATTTGAAATTAGAGAGAGAGCTCGGGAGGCAAGGAGCTGAGAGCAGGGGAAGAGATAGCGAGAGAGCTCGCGGGAGAGATAGAGAGAGAGAGCTGGATGGCCAAACAGCCATGACCAAAGCGCGAAGGAGGCAGTAGCAGCTGGGGTTGCTCGCGATGAGGTGTTGTGATGGAGGCCGACGACCGAGATAGAGGCTAGCGACGCAGCATGGAGCGGTAGTTCCGATGGCTTGAAGAAACTCCAGTAGTGGCATTGGAAGCTTCAGCAACTGACATTGGCCTTTGGTTGTAGCGGTGGCTTGTTGCGTGCAGGCTGTGGCTAGCGAAGATGCTGGCCCCGATAGTGGCGGCTGATGGCAGTGGATGCGGGGACTACAACGGTGCCCAGCGGCCATACACGACATCCCTGCGCGCGCGCGGTGAAGATGAAGGGAAGAAGAAGAAGGCGCAGGAAGAGCAGAGGAAGAAGAAGAATACATGAAAAAAAAAAGAAAAAGAAAAGAAAAGAAAAATAAATGAAAAAAAGGATAAAAATGGGAAAAATAGTCAAAAAATCTAGAAAATTTTAGAAATTAAATTGATGCTCGAGGAGTGTGCCGGAGGTTCGAAAATGGGAATTTGGGCGTGAGGTGGCAGCTTTGGAGGCAATGCCAGGTGGGCATTTTCCTGATTTCTCCTCCAAATCAAGTAAGGTAAATTTATAATTTCTTTTCAAGTAATTTGCATTATGTGTGATGTTGTGGAATAGTATAATGTGAGGTGATGGTTGGATTATGCCCGTAGTTGGGGTTTTTTGGAGGTTGTTGATAGGTGGTTTTTGCGGTGTGTGGCAAAATCATAGGCCCTGGATTAATGCTTGATGTGGGTTGGGTTTATGTGGTTGCATCTACATTCAACAGAGGAGGTGATGATCCTAGATGAGCTCGAGGTTCAGGCTGGAGAGTTCGTGCCCTGGCAGAGATGATACTTTGAGCTAGGCAAAGGATGACCCAAGCGTGGGGGTTAAAAAAATTAAATTTAAAAAAATTAATAATTTCAAAATAAAATTAAATTAAATTTCACAAAATAATCTGAAATTTTTTATTTTTTAATCAATTAATTTATTTAATTTCATTCAATTAAATTAAATAATTTATTTATTTTAAATTTATCAATTAATTAATTTATTTTAAATTAATTAATCAATTAATTTATTTTATTTAATTCATTGGTTTAAAACATTTTATGTTCAATTAATTAAGTTAATATGTTAACTCTTTTTTAGGTGTTTTGAGAGTTCAATTAATTAATTTAATTCAATTAAAAATAAAATGATTGTTTTATTTTATTTAATTTGGGGCTAAGTGTAATTTAAAAAACTTGAGTTTGTGGGTGCAAAGTAAATTCTGAAAAATACTGGTTCGAGTGCTTTCTAATTAATATGCGCAAGTATATTACAAGATGGCTTTGCAGATCAGCTGGCTTTGCGCACGTACGCGGGTAGGGGTGGTCACGGGATCGAAACTTGGGGATTACAATTGCTGGAATAAATTCCAGCAGGCGCGGTGGGCGGGCGGATGCGTGGGAGGGCACGTGCATGGCTAGGGGTCGTGGCACAGTGGGCGTGCAGGGGTGGGGGCTGGTGCGCACTTGCTTTTGGCTTGTATGTAGTATAGCGGCGGTTTCAAAACCGTCGCAAAAAATTAAAGAAAATCGTCATTAAATTAGTTTTGATATGTAAAATTAATATTAAATTAAATAATTTAATAATAAATTAAATTAAATTTAGAAAATCGCCATTAAATTTAAAAAACCGCTGCTAATTGTGGCAGTTTTCAAACCGCCACTAAAAATAGCACTTAGTGGCGATTATACCAGCGATTGATAAAAACTATCGCTAAATGTTGCGCGACAGCCACATCAGCGGCGATTTTCAAAACCACCGCTAAATTTTTTTTTTTTTTTTGTAGTGGGAAAGCTAGCGTGATAGGGTGTTATGTATGGTCAGTTAAGTAATTAATGTGAGCGATTGCCAGAGTTATGAGTTAGGGATTACTTGACATAGTTTGGATGTTAGTTGGATTGTCTTGGATACTGAGTTGGGGTCGGGAATGGTTGGTTTGTGATTTTAGGGTTTGGATTTGAGATTTATCCGATGGCCTCGATGGTAGGACGTGTGGTCCGAGGACCCTAGGGATTGGGTCAAGGCGATGAGGCTTGTGATGGTTTGAAGGGTATGCTCGGATATTTCTATTATAGAAATAAGAGAATATCATAAGTCGAGATGATATACCCGTAAGTGGTATTCGGGTCGGGGTAGTGAGGAACCAAAAACTCAAGTGTGACTGTTGGTGTCAAGAAAACCCGAATGTGGGATTTCAGGGATATAAAGTGTTTTAAGGATGAGAACTCCTTGAGGTTGAAGTGCTAAGGCTCATGGGTGGACAAGAAGTCGAGTCATGATAAGAGTCATGAAGGGGCAAGGAGAGCCTATAACTAATCCAGGGTGGGATTAGTGGAACATCCCTATATTGGGAAATTAGCAGAGCATGATTGAGGGGATAGGATTTTCCCTTAGAATGGGTGTGGTAAAGGTTTGTGTACTTGAGATAGAGTGAGCTATAGTGGGAGTTAGCTTGAGGCTTAAGGATAGAAGTTGTCAACTAGCTATGTGACGAGCTCTTGGGAGTAAGGTTGCATGTAACGAGGCTCTGAGGGGAGTGTGCATGTAATACATATGCATGCCATGGCCAGTGAAGGCATGATGTAAGTAGCACTCGGAAGGGCTTTGAGGGGAGTCGTGTGTGATGAATGTATGCTAGATGGATATGATGCGATGTGATCGTATTGTTATGATGATCCCAGAAGAGATGTACCTAGAGCATGAGTGGACACTAGCTGGTTTCAAGATGAATTGAGGTCTATCCCAAGGAAGTTTAGGTGTGGGGTAGACGGGAAATCCCTAGAGAGTTGAGTTGGAATCCAGGGGAATCCAGATTGGGAATAAAGGAGTTGGGCATGCGTTGATATGCGTGTGGGAGCCATCAGATTTGAAGTCTTGGTTGTGAAAGGCCAAATGACCATTCATGTGATTGATGAACGGCCAATCAAACTCTCATGGTGACGCTTGGGGTCTGGTGGGACCCCTAAGGTCGGGAGATGAGAGGTGAATAGACCCTCATTTTGATGCTTGGGGTCGAGGATGAAGCCTAAGGTCATAAGACCCTTGTTGGGGAGACAAGGAGGTCACCTAATGAGGGGTATAAATGGGTGTGTGGGCCGAGGGTGATGAGTGTGTGGCCACAAGACATCCGTAGGTTATTGGCGTGTAAGAAATGCTAACTTTGGATGCCAAGTGGGCAGAGGCATGGTGAGTGATGTAGAGGCCCCAGATTTGAAATTCCAAGTCATGGAAGCCCGAGTGAGGCGTGATGGAAGGCCGTGTGGGGCATTGTGACTGAACGCATTCCTGGGTGTGCAAGGAAAGACGGGAGGTCTCGATTTACTTAGAGGGTAATGGTAGGTGCTCTATGGTTATGGGTGCCGGAGCTTGAGGTAGGCTCTACTTGTCAGTTGTGGATGCAGAGATAGTTGATAATCAAGCTTTGGGATGAGCGGGGTGGTGAAGTGAATAATGATGGACTCGGATCCATGGTTGTGGAAAGTTGGAACTTTCAAATGTTGATTGAAAGTCGTAAGGTATGATCTTGTGGGGTAAGATCATGAAGCCTCAAGATGTGAAATGGTTTGAGATTCTCTTAGGTGGTAAGAGACGTAGAGTCTTGAGGAGCGAGGCTCATGGTTTGAGCTTGAGGTTGTTTTAGTCGAGGGTGGTGGAACCATCGTAGTTTGCGGAGGTTTTATAGTAGCAAAATACTACTGGTGCAAGGCTCGTAGTGACAGATCTGATGCTATGGACCATGTGACAGAGGACTAAGGAGTTAGCTCGCAATGAGGGCCGGTGGCCCATGGGCCTGAGTGTAGGTGATGGTCAGATGCCGAACATCTGGAGCAACACCTTAGGAAATTTGATCAGGTGAAACCGATAGTCTCCTGCAAGGGATATGACATCTAGAGTAGTCCTATGGAGGAATTGTGGAACGCGGTAACGTTCCAATGGATTAGTAGCCGAGTAGGTTGCCTGGTGGGAAGAATGGTTGTGAGCGTGGCGGGGTAGCCATGCCGGGTTTGATATCAGAGGTGGGACTAGAAGGCTTGGAGTCACACTACGGGTGCGAAGCAAATCAGTGATGGACCTGAGCCATGCTGTTGGGAACTGTTATTGGGCCAGTGTAAGGGAGCAACACGGTAGTGATTAATAGGTTTTGACTCTCCGAAGCACAGGGCAACACGATGGGAACCAGTGTTGGGCTAGTGTGTGGGAGTGACACGGTAACTATGATTAGTTGTTGACTCTTTGAAGCACAGGGCAACATAATGGGGAACCCGTGTTGGGCCAGTGTATGGGAGTGACACAATAATAATGACCAGGTGTTGGCTTGCCTAAAGCACAGGGCAACACAGTGATTATGCAGATGGTCAGGGGCTGATGATCTGTGAGACTCACGGTAAGGGTGACGAAAGTTGTGGTCAGTTCCATAACTTATCTGCAAGTAATAAGAGATGTTAGGGCGTTGCACCCAAGTGGGGGGGGGGGGTTAAGCCTTTTATTTCGGTAAAATGGTGTTGAGGCAGTTTAGTGAATGTTCAGGTGTTGTAGCATCATGAGATGTTTGAGAAAGAAACCTGTGGAAAAGAAACGGGTCTAGCGTGGGAATAACACTACGGTTGATGCTTACCGGTGACGGGTCTAATCCTAAGGACCATTGGATACAAACAGTTAGTTCACAGGAGGGAATACAACCCTCTATGTGGAGTAACCCATCTATGGTAGAGATGGTTAGATGTCGAAAACCTGGGTTTGCTGTAGCTTATGTCTGGGCTAAACCTAAATTTTCGTGAGGGTTGAAGTATCGGAGTAGTGCCTTTGGGTTTTTATGGCAGTAAGAAGGTTTGTGAATAGATTGACTGATATCTTGTGGTGATACTAAGATGTGTGGCGATGCTCCTTGCTAAAGGATGCTAATGCAATTGTGGTTAAATTTGATCACGTAAATTAAGATGATAGGCATAGTGTGACCTTGCGATAATACGAGAAGATGGGTTAATTGTTGGAATCGGTAAATGGCTCCAGAATGTTACGTAAGTGCCGTGGAGGGCGAGACTTACTAGATGGAAGCCAACCATGAGATGGGAATGTTGAAACGTGAGAGGGTTTTAGGTATATAGATCTCTAGTTGGGGGACGTGAGCTGTGATGTGAGTTGTGATAGCCTGAACATGTGGCTAAGGCATGGTTGCGGAATTTGTGACGGGTCATAGTGGCACAGTCGAGCCTTAATCCTGAATGTGTTGATGTGATACTGAAGAGGCATCCTCATGTAGCACTGGATGGGATTCTAGTTGATGACACAAGATCGATTACTAGGTGATGACACTTGTAATCGAAAGGATGGTAGTGTGGGCTCGATGACTGTGAATGTAAGGCCTTGTTGATTGCCATGTATGCCACCTATATGAGGGTTCAGCTAGATCTGGTGGGTAGATCAGTCGGTTTGAGAATGAGATATGAGGTCTAGAAGATGTGTAATACCCTTGATGAGTCATGATAGATGTTATCACTTAAGAGAATATTGGTATATGGAAAATTTCATAATTGCCCTTGAATTAATGAGAAGGCACATAATGTATAGGATGCCTTAGGAGGGGCAAAATGGTAATTTGGAGTCCCATCCCGTAGAAAGATAAATTATTTTTGGAGAAATTAATTCTTGATTAAGTGTATGGATAATTAGGAAATTTAATTAGAAGCCAAGTATGGTTAGATTTGTCACACTTGGCAAAATCTCATGGAATGAGATTTAATTAAATTTGGGAATAAGGATTTATTGATTAAGAGAAATTGGTGACACTTGGCATGATCTTGTGAAGCAAGAGTGATGTTTAAATAAATGCAAAAAGAAAAAAAGAAATTAGTCTCTCAAGCATTAAATGAGAGCCATTATGGAGAGAATTAAAAGAAATTTCATATTAAATGGAAATTAGTCAAGCATTTATGTGGGAAAACGGTGGATTTAATTAAATGCCAAAGTAAATGGATTTATGTCTTTTAAGAGCATTTAAATTAAATCAAAAAGAAAATATTTTAGTCTCCATTAAATGTTTGAAAAGTTATGGATTTAAATTAAATGGAAAATGGAGAAATTGGTCAATCTTGAAATTTGTCATTATCTATTAATTTGGAAAATAAGAGAATTATGGGAATTAGAGATTGATCCAATGGTTGAGAATTTAGTTTCCAAAGAAAAATCAAAGGATGAGATTTAAAGAGACAAAGTCTCTTGGATTGTGTTTCTTTAGAGTCTAGAGATAAGTCTCTTAAAATCAATGGCTAAGATTGAGTTTGGGAAAAGCACAAAGATTGTGCTTGTGTTTAAAGGTTGAGATTAAGTCTCTTGAATTAAAGAGAAATCAATGGCTAAGATGTGATCTTGTGTCTTGGCATGGATTGAGTAGAAAAGCTCTATAAATAGGGAGTTGAGAATTTAGTTCAAGGTTTTCCCCACTTGTGAAGAGAAAGAAAGCAAGAAGAACTAAGATTAAGAGAAGGAAGGAGAAAGGCTAGCAGGAGGTAAGCCTTATTTCCCTCTCTTGAAGTAGGTTTTAATGTTTGTGTATAAGAACTAAGGTTGTATTTATTTTTCTTTAAGGTGATTAAAGTCAAAGAGAGTCTTGGCTTGTGGTAGTGTTGAAGCTTCAAAGATAAAAGGTAAGGGATAACCCCAAGTGGTGGGGTTTTGCTTGCATTTGTACATGTTTTGAATGAGTTGCATGTAATGGTCTGCATGTTTGTGTTCTAGTGGACCTATGGCCATAAGGAGGACTAGTGATGAGAGAGGGGTTGTTGTTGCCTTAACCTAAATGGTTGTGAGGGCATGGAAGACTACCCATAGTATGCATTGCATTTGCATTACATGTTTATATTCTCATATTACATTTACATTTGCATAGCACCCTTACTGAGCATTGGCTCATAAGGTCCTTTGACCTCTATGTAGGTGGAGAATCATCTAAGGGAAAAGGAGTTTTGCAAGGTTGAAGGTATTGAAGCAAGGGAGAAATGCATGTGTAGTTGTATGTATTTATGGTTTAGTGGTTAATGTTGTTTTTATTTTGTTAAATATGTAATGAATGCTTAATGTTGGTGAAAGATGGCAAACTTGAGTGTTTTGGAAGCCATTTGAAGTGAAAAAGCATTATGGAAATTTTGAGTTTAAAAGGAAAAAAAAATATTTTTTTTAATTAAAAAGGTAGGAGGCAGTGTGCTGGGCGCTAGGGCGCACGATTGGGCGCACCCTACTGCGGCCAGACCCGGCCGCGCACACAGCAGACGGCCAGCGCGCACGGCCAGGCCATGTAAGCACGCAGCCCGTGCGCCGGCACGACTGGCTGCTGCTGCCCGCCCCCCTTGTTGTTGTGATGCTTTTATTTATTTTAATTTTGTTTTCTGTTTAATTAATTATTTCTGACATTTTGAGAAATTATGAAATAAAATATATTTTAAATAAATAAATAAATGAGTATTTTAGCCTTTAAATTAATTATTAAATTAATATGAATTTGAGGCAATTGTGGGAAAATTTTCTATATTTTGGGGAATTAAATAATGGAGTATTTTCCTTAAATTTTGAAATTGGATGAGGATGCCTTGATGTTGTATTTCAAAATTTATTTCCTAAGTGTTTGGAAAATTATGGTATTTTGAAATAATTAAAGGGAAAAAGCAACGGAGACTGAAGGCCCAATGGACATTAGCCCTATCGGTGATGAGACTCGGTGAGTCCATCCAGAGCTACCTTAGTAGGGTGGAGGACGTCATCGTAGAGACCCCAGGCACGACCTTACCTCCTGGATTGTTGGGTGAAGTAAAAGTGCATTATGTGAAAGAGCTACTCCATGGCAAGTGGAGGCGGTATGCGAGGAGGATTGCTAGGCATCTCAGAGTGTCCCAAAACTTTGCCTTATTCATTGAGATGATTCGGGAGACAGACTTGTGGCAGTCTAGAGAAGTCGCCTATGGGCATGCGGGACCAGATGAAGAGAGTGTTGGGAGCAACGAAACCATAGATGATTCAGAGGAAGACCTTGATAGGGAGGTAGATTCTCTCGAAGCCCCTTATGAGGACCCCTCGGAGGAGTCTGAGACCCAGATCGGCATCTACTACAGCGACCCGGTCAGTCTGAAGCTTCGAGGCGGGGTGATCCCGGGCAAGCCTCAGAGTAGTATGTGGTTGATGGGCCATGTGGGCCTAGTGGCGAGGGTCGTGATGTGGAGGCCATGGGTAGGGCCAAGTCATGTTAGTTGACTGGTGAGCTCTGAGGGTTGGGTGTTATGGGGCTGGTGGGGAGACATGATGTATTTTGTTTTGGGTGGCTTTGGTTCAAGGTGATTATAGGCTTTCCCTCTCATTGAAATCATTTTGTAAAGGGGAAAGCTTTCTTTTGTAAGCCTGGATCTTGTTTGTGTAAATAAATAAGTTATGTTGGAAACTTCATCTTGTATGGCATTGCTCGAAACTTGTGTTATGTATGTATGTGTGGCTATGGTGTAGTAGAAAATGAATGTCGCTTATGCCATTGTGCAGATGAGCTATGAGGAGCGACTTCATAGAAGAAGGGGCCAGGCCCAGTCGTCATCTCGAGACATCCCAGAAGGAAGCGGCTTAGGGATGCCATGTGGGGACAGCTCATTTGAAAGGTTTGTGGAAATGATGATGAGTTCAATGTACAGATTAGAAACCCCTACCATAAATTGGCTGAAGATGTATCGGGATTTACACCCGCCAAGCTTTAGAGGTGACCCAGAAATGGACCCAAGCGTAGGAGAGTATTGGATGGAACAAACTGAAAAGCTGCTGGAACACTTAGAATGCCCTGAAGAGCACTGGGTAAGATGTGCCACATTTATGTTAGAAGAAGAAGCAGCTATAGGGTGGGAGTCCATGTCAGGAGTCCTAAGGACTCGAAATACCGTCCAAGAAAACGGAGATGTGTGGGTAACGCCTATTACTTGGGAGCAGTTTAAGATTGCATTTAATGATAAATACTTTCTTGAGTATTGGAGAGAAGTGAAGAAGTAAGAGTTCTTGAAGCTGACCCAGTCAGATGATATGTCTGTGGTGCAGTACGAAGCTAAGTTTTCAAAGTTGATAAAGTATGTACCCATGTACACCACTGACGAATTTGAGAAGGCCTACAAGTTTTTGCAAGGACTCAGAAAAGAAGTGAAGCAAGTTCTGTACACGTGGAACATTCGTACTTTTGAAGATGCAGTGGAGAAGACCATTACCGTTGAGCAAAACATGATGGCTCAAGGAGAACTGAAGCTCCATAGTGATTCGAAAAAAGAGGTGGAGAGCAAAGGCAAGTCAACGGACCCTCCACTAGCCCAATTCAAGAAGCTGGAAAGAGCCAAATTCAAAAGGGAAAGGTATTACAAGAAGTGCCAGAAAAGGCATACTGGCAACAAGTGTGGGACCAAAGACAAAGGCAAGGGAGCAAGTTGCTTTGTTTGTGGAGAAACTGGACACTTTGTAAGAGATTGCCCTTCGAGGAAAATGTTGAAGATTGAGGAAGTGCCCAAAAAGGAGTTGACGTGCTATGCTTGCAAACAACTGGGACATTATGCATGGAACTGCCCCCAGCGAGGCAAGTCTGACCGAGGAAAGAAGTCAGAAGGAAAATCAGGCCTACAACCAGCTCGAGTGTTTCAGCTAACAAAGGCAAAAGCAGATACTGACCCAAGCATGGTGGAAGGTACGCTCTTCATCCACACTACTCCTATGCATGCATTGGTGGACCCTGGTGCCACTCATTCATTCATAGCAAGTGAGTCTGCTAGGAGTTTGAGTCTCGAACCCTCATTAATGGGTCATGGAGTTAGGATTCAATCTCCAATTGGGAAGATTATGGAGACAAATTTAATAGTCCGAGATTGTGATGTGGATATTGAGGACGAGAGGTTTAAAATAGATCTGATACTTATGGAGATGCATGATTTCAATGTCATCCTAGGTTTGGATTTTCTGCCTCGATATTGTGCTAGTATGGACTGTTTGGGAAAGACATTGGAATTAGGATGTTCGGGGGGAAAGGTGGTGAAGTTTAAGGGACCACGATTTGGTAGGCAGCTAAAATTTGTATCAGCCTTGAAGGCATGCAAATGGTTGAAAAATGGAGCATATGGATTTATAGCTCATGTTATGGTGGTTGACAATAAGTCAGAAAAGAAGCCAGAGGATGTAGAAGTAGTGAGGGACTTCTTGGATGTTTTTCTGAAAGATTTAACAGAGCTACCTCCAGATTGAGAAGTGGAGCTTGCCATTAAACTATTGTTGGGAACAATGCCAATTTCTATACCCACATATCGCATGGCCCCGACTGAGTTGAAGGAGATTAAAGTACAACTTCAAGATTTGGTGGATAAAGGATTTATTCGACCAAGTATTTCCCCATGGGGAGCTCCAGTTTTGTTTGTAAAGAAGAAAGATGGCAGTTTGCGATTGTGTAATGATTTTCGAGCACTCAATAAAGTGACAGTGAAAAATAAGTACCCATTGCCCAGAATTGGAGAGTTATTTGATCAATTGAAAGGTGCCAGAATATTTTCCAAAATTGACCTGTGCTCGGGGTACTATCAATTGAAAGTTAGAAGTGAGGATATAACCAAGACAACATTTCGATGTCTATATGGACACTTCGAATTTTTGGTGATGCCATTCGGGTTAACCAATGCACCTGCAACTTTATGGATCTCATGAATAGAGTGTTTAAACCATTTCTAGACCAGTTTGTGATCGTCTTTATTGATGATATATTAGTGTACTCCGCTAGTGAGAGGGAGCACTGTGAGCATTTGAGGTTGGTGCTAGAGAAGTTGTGTAATGAAAGGCTATATGCCAAATTTTCCAAATGTAGCTTCTGGTTGAGAGAAGTAGCATTTTTTGGCCATGTAATTTCGAGTGACGATGTATCAGTGGATCCATCCAAGATAGAGGCCATTAAGAACTGGCACCGATCGAGGTCAGTGTTCGAGGTGAGAAGTTTTCTGGGGTTAGCTGGATACTATCGACAATTCGTTGAAGGATTTTCAAAAATTGCTTTGCCACTGACACATTTGACTCAAAAGAATGTGAGGTTCATTTGGGATGACAAGTGTGAACAAAGTTTTGAGGCACTTAAGAAGCGGTTAACCACAGCGCCGATTTTGACCCTACCTGAAGGTTCTGGAGGATTCGTGGTCTACAGTGATGCTTCAGGATCGGGATTAGGCTGCGTGTTAATGCAACATGGTAAAGTGATTGCTTATGGGTCGCTTCAATTACGACCTCATGAGAAGAACTACCCTGTCCATGATTTGGAATTGGCTGCAGTTATCCACGCCTTGAAGGTTTGGCGACATTATCTATATGGTGAGAAGTTTGAGATATACACCGATCATAAAAGCCTAAAGTATATCTTCTCCCGAAAAGAGCTGAACATGAGACAACGTCGATGGATGGAGTTCTTGAAGGACTACGACTGCACCATCCATTATCATCCAGGGCGGGCGAATGTTGTGGCAGATGCCCTTAGTGGTAGGGATCTTACAGTTGCGGCGGGGATGATGATGCGGGAATGGCAACTGATAGAGGCGTTCAGTAGCCTAACGGTGGGTGTAGTGCCTGGGAACGGAATGTCCATGGTGGCTAGTCTGCAAATTCAACCGGATTGGTGGGAGGAGATACGTCAGGCTACCGGGGAGGATCGGAGGCTTCGCCAATGAGTGGATGAGAAGGGTCAGCCAGTGAAGATAGGTTTTGAGTTCAGAGATGGAATCTTGAGGATGAACGGGCGAATTTATATTCCAAATAATGAAGAATTAAGGCAAAGGATTCTAGATGAAGCACATCGATCAAAGTACACTTTTCATCCAAGGGCAACCAAGATGTATAAAGACTTGAGAGAAGTTTATTGGTGGCCTGGAATGAAGCAAAATGTGGCTTAGTTTGTAGCCAAGTGTGACGCAAGCCAGGGTATTAAGATCGAGCATCAGCGACCAGCGGGATTGTTGCGACCATTAGAGATTCCAGAATGGAAGTGGGAGCACATTTCTATGGATTTCATTGTAGGATTACCTAGGACAGCAAGGAAGAAAGACTCGATATGGGTTGTGGTCGACAGGCTGACAAAGTTGGCTCATTTTATACCTGTTCGAACTGGTCAAGGTGCAGAAGAGCAATCGCAGATTTATGTTCGGGAAATTGTGCGGCTGCACAAGACCCCAGTCAGCATTGTGTCTGATAGAGATTCAAAATTTTTGTTGAGATTTTGGACGTGTTTGCAAGAGGAATTGGGAACAAGATTGAATTTCAATACTGTATATCACCCCCAGACAGACGGCCAGACTGAGAGGGTGAACCAGGTTTTGGAAGACATGTTGCGGGCATGTGTCTTGGAATTTGGAGGAAGTTGAGATGAGTACTTGCCGTTGGTGGAGTTCTCATATAATAACAGCTATCAGAGTAGCATTGGCATGGGGCCGTATGAAGCATTGTATGGCAGGCGATGCAGATCGCCTTCGTGTTGGCTTGAGGTGGGTGAAAGGCAGTTGGCTAAGACTGAATTAGTGCAACAAGCCTCTGAGAAGATTGATGTGGCGAGAAAGTGTATGAAGATTGCTCAAGATCACCAAAAGTATTATGCGGATCACCGCACGCGAGATTTGGAGTTTCAAGAAGGGGATAGAGTATTTCTTCGGATTTCGCCACAAAGACCGTCAATGAGGAATCGAAAGCAAGGGAAGCTTAGTTCGAGGTTTATGGGACCATACAGGATCATTCAGTGAGTAGGTCCTTTGGCTTATTGGTTGGCCTTGCCCAACGAATTAGCTGGATTTCATGACGTGTTCCATGTATCTTTATTGCGAAAGTTCATACCTGATCCAAGAATGGAAGTTCCAGAGGAAGAGGTGGAGGTTCGTCAGAACCTAACCTATATTGAGAGGCCAGTAAAAATCTTGGACCGTAAGGAGAAAAGGTTGAGGAGCAAATCAATTCCATTAGTTAAAGTTCAGTGGAACCATGACTCTGATCGGGAAGCAACATGGGAGCTAGAAGAGGATTTAAAGCGCCAATTTCCCGAATTATTTGTTGATGTAATGGAAGAGTAGCTTTGATGTATTGATCAATTACATTAATGGAAATGAAATTTCGAGGACAAAATTCTTTTAAGAGGGGTGAAATGTAATACCCTTGATGAGTCATGATAGATGTTATCACTTAAGAGAATATTGGTATATGAAAAATTCCATAATTGCCCTTGAATTAATGAGAAGGCACATAATGTATAGGATGCCTTAGGAGGGGCAAAATTATTTTTGCCCCGTCCCGTAGAAAGATAAATTATTTTTGGAGATAAATAAAGGAGTATTTTAGTCTCTAAATTAATTATTAAATTAATATGAATTTGAGGCAATTGTAGGAAAAATTTCTATATTTTGGGGAATTAAATAATGGAGTATTTTCCTTAAATTTTGAAATTGGATGAGGATGCCTTGATGTTGTATTTCAAAATTTATTTCCTAAGTGTTTGGAAAATTATGGTATTTTGAAATAATTAAAGGGAAAAAGCAACGGAGATTTGATAAGGAAAATTTTGTTAAATTTTTCCAAGGAAAGATTAATCCAAATATTTTCTAAAGGATTTGGAAGTGAGATAAATGAGTTAATGGTTGGGGCAAAGAAAATAAAAATTAAATTCTTATAATTAAGGCGTTATGCCATAATTTATATGAAGCATGGGAGTTAGTTTATTTCTTTCGATCTTGGGAGGTCACCCTTAGCTCTTCATTAAGAGCTTGAGAAGGGGTGGCACTTCTCGAGGTTTCAGGTTTTATTTTCGCGGGGTCATTTCGATAATTCCCGGATCCTTGAGTGGAGTGAAGAAAGGGTAAAGCCTAGTTCCCACCTAGGCCGTTTCTCATTGAAACGTTGCTGTCTCTTCATCTTTGCCCTAGCGTGTGAATAGTAAGTTGGCTATTTGTGAGTAACACTCGTGGGTGGGAGCGGGGCGTTACAAGATGGTTGGTCGGAGTAGGGATGAGCTCGATTGAGTGTTGCTCCATAGCAAGTTGCCGAGCTGGGGGAGGGCCGAGCTGATGTGAGGCCGAGCTATAGAGCTAATAGACGAGCTGCCGAGCTCGAGAGTGTTTCTACAGCTAGAGTAGTGCCTAGAGGAATGTTGTGTTGGCTGTGAGTCCTGAAATTGAACAAAATCTAATAGAGTGAATTAGATTGATGTTGAGTGCGAATTTGAGAATTCGCCAATGATATTGAGAGTTCGAATGGGTAGTTTATGAATGGGATTGGTTCTCATAAATAAGGTTTTGGTGCTCATGAGATCATTCGATAGCTGTGTATGGTGCAGTTAGGGGGATGCCTTAGTGTTCGGGCAATTGATAAGAATTAACCTTGTGGTTTAAGGTTAAGGGTCACGAAAGAAATCAGCTAGTGGAGTTGAATGATGGCTGGTGGTGGCCGAAGGTGTCAACTGGTGATAGCAGCAATGGCGAGCAGTGGCCAGCAATGGTCGAGCGGCATCGTAGGAATGGTCAATCATGGCACCAATGGCTCTAGAGCTGCAGTTGCGATCGGAAGTGGCGTTGAGCAATGACAGGAGGTCGTCTTAGTTGGCGATTGTTGCATTAGAGTCAATGTGGCTACTAACAATGTAACACCCCCTCTCTTAGAACTGTCTGAGAAGAGGTGCTATGGAAAAATAAAAGAAAACTAACTGATAACTGAAATATGATACCAATATAAATATCTCAATCAACTGAAATTAAAACTCTAAGTCATCAAAACTGAAAACTATAAACACTGTCTAACGGAAAATCCCTCAACTGAAAAATAAACTAATACTAAACTGACAAACACTCTAAACTAACAAACTGATAAAACTCCCAGACATCTTTGGTCTTGAGTAGTTCCACGTACACACACTACTGGATACTGTTGCTAGGCCCCACGTCTGGTACTTGTAATACCCGAAATTATTAGAAAATGGAAGATAGAGATAATTCGAAAATAATTGTGAAGTTTGAGAATTTTTGGGCTTAAAGAGAGCCCAAACCAATACATAATAGGGTTATAGAATTACCGAATTGACTACAGGGACTGCATCAAGGTATGGATTCCAAAGGAAAATGATACGATGTCATTGGGCATTCCAAAATAGTATTTATGACATTGAAAGAAATCAAATTGGGAACAGTTTCTGGTATAGTTGCGGGTCAGGTTGCAAAATCGAATGATGATATGGGACTTCCAAAAAGTCAACGGAGATTGCAGGGGGCTCTGTTTTTATGTGAAGATCAACCCTGAAGTGGTTTTAAGATGAAACGATAATCGTGTAAAAAGACTGGGGCAAAAATGTACTTATCGAGTAACTTAGAGTTATTAATTTTAGAATTTCGGTATTTGAATCCAAGTGAAATTGATGTTTGAGGATGTAATTGCAATTGAGGAAATACTCAAGTGAAATGAGGGAGAAATTTGGGGTTTGATGTAATTTTTCCTTATTAATATAGTATATTAAGTAATATAATATATTATATTAAGATATAAATATATATATATATATATATGTGTGTGTGTGTGGTGTGTTCACGTGATGGCCCATGGTTTCTTGGCCAAGAGATTGTGGCTTAATTTGGCCGCTAGATTGAAGCAAATCTATGGATTAAAAACCATGGTTTAGAAATTAAAATAATGAGTTAAAGTTTGGTAGATTGAAGCAAAACCATGGATCAAAACCATGGTTTGGGAATTGGCCAATCTATGGATCAAAACCATGGTTTGGGGATTAAAATAATGGAATAAATCTTGGTGTCCAAGGCAAATTTTGCCTATAAATAGGCAAGCTTGCCATTTGGATTTCCATGGGGAGCTTGTCTATATTAAGTGATGTAATATGTTTATGCACTATATCAGGTTCGATCAGTCTTCCGTAGTCGCTATTTTATTGCCTGTCTTAACTGTCTATTTATTGAATTTGTTAAGTTGAGAAGGCAAGACTTGGAATTTGGGATTTTATGGTTCTTAGAAATTGATTGGATAAAAAAAAAAATCTCAAAATTCTAAGTAGAAGTAACGCTTCGAAAAGCGGGTCGTTACAGTGGACATAGTCCAATTAGAAGATGAATCTTCTAGTAAGGATTTCAAAACATATTACATCACTTAATATATGAAATCGTTCCAAAAGTTCTCCAAACGAAATACATGATGATGTCTCCCAATACATTAACTGAATGCCTTAAATATAATCAAAACATGCTAGGGTTTACATCATTTAATACATCATACATAATAAAAGACATGATAAGTGTGCCACATGCGGCAACATAAATCTACCCTTCTGCTATTTCTTTTCCTTTTGCGTTGCTGGTCGAACCTGGAATGTGGAATATTCCAGGGACATAGTCCAATTAGAAGATGAATCTTCTAGTGAGGATTTCAAAACAGTTTATATGCATGGTCAGTTATAACGTGAATGCAAAACCTTTGAGATCTATTCTGAAGTGCCATGTGAACATGTTAGCATCCTCCAACGAGAGCTTTCTCAATGGCGCATGATAGCGCCTCTCGGGAAGTCCCTAACCATGCCATCCCGACCCAACTTCATAGAACTCATGCAAATACCACACACGCCATCCCTTAGGCTCACGGTATTCCTCACGAGAGCTTTCTCACTGGCGCGTGCATAGCGCCGCTCGGAGGATGTCCAGCTTTTGCCCTCGGTTAACATGTAGGTATAACAGTATGGCCACACAAATTTTCATGAATGCAACAGTTTAAAAACATATTTCAAGTGTGTAACGACACATGAACCGATATTTTGATATGCACAAAAATCACATAATTTGACAACGTAGCATGCTCATATAGGCAAATCATAACATGTATAGGTTTATAGAAAACCTCATGCAAGAACAACAGTTTGAAGGTAGAACCATTCACAAAATTAGGTTTGGATAGTGTAATCACTCACCTTGGACTATTTTTCGAGATTCCTCGAGATGTGTGCCTGTCCTTGATTTACGTGCCAAATGCACTTTTGCTCAACCTCGAGACTTAAAGATGCCCTAGACATTATATGTATTCAAAGGAAAGTCAATATCTAATTTTCTAAGATTTTCCATAATTTTCCTCAATTTTCTCTATTTTTCCTATTTTTCCATAACCACCGTATCCTTCGAAAATTCACAACAATACCAAACCTAAGTATTTTTCCACTCTTTTTCTACCAACATTCATGAAATAAGGCCTAGTAATTTATATACTAAACTCACTAGGCTAACAAATTAATTTACTAATTTAATTAAATAATTTACTAAACTAATTTAAACTAAATTAATTAAATAACTAAATTGCTTAAAAAAATAAATAGAAAATAAACTTACATATGAATTGCCCAAGTTGCTCTCATCCAAGCTCCAAGCTCCAAGCTCTCCATGGAAATCCAAATGGCAAGCTTGCCTATTTATAGGCAAAATTTGCCTTGGGCACCAAGATTTATTCTATTATTTTAATCCCCAAACCATGGTTTTGATCCATGGTTTTGATCCATAGATTGGCCAATTCCCAAACCATGGTTTTGATCCATGGTTTTGCTTCAATCTACCAAACTTTAACTCATTATTTTCATTTCTAAACCGTGGTTTTGAATCCATAGATTTGCTTCAATCTAGTGGCCAAATTAAGCCACAATCTCTTGGCCAAGAAACCATGGGCCATCACGTGAACACACCACACACACACACACACACACACACATATATATTTATATCTTAATATAATATATTATATTACTTAATATACTATATTAATAAGGAAAAATTACATCAAACCCCAAATTTCTCCCTCATTTCACTTGAGTATTTCCTCAATTGCAATTACATCCTCAAACATCAATTTCACTTAAAAATAGAGTTATTAATTTTGTAAACTCTCCCAAAACCTTGAGGTGAACCTCGGGTCTCGATCTGAGACTATGCTTACTGGCGCACCATGGAGCCGTACTATATCCTTTACGTACTGCTCCACAAATTTTCACACCGGTTGGTCCATCCTCGTAGGCAGGAAATGTACTGATTTTGTCAACCTGTCTACCACTACCCAAATGTCATCACACCCTTTTCGAATCTTTGGAAACCCTGTCACGAAATCCATCGTGATATGCTCCCATTTCCATTCGGGAATATCCAAGGGTCTTATCAACCCTGCGGGTTTCTGGTGCTCGATCTTCACTTTCTGGCATACGTCGCATTGTGCCACCCTCCTAGCCACGCTGGCCTTCATCCTAGGCCACTAGTAGACTTCCCGAAGGTCTCGGTACATTTTTGTGTCTCCTGGATGCATAGTATACTTAGCTCTGTGGGCTTCATCCAAAATCTTTTGCCTCTGCTCCCGAAGGTTTGGCACATACACTCTACCCCGAAACCTGAGAATGCCATTCCGTATCTCAAAATTCGAACTCCTGGGCTGGCCATGCTCGTCTACCCATAAATGAATACGTCTGTCACTTCCACTAGCCTCCCGTATCTCGTTCTCCAGATCTAGCCGAACCGTTAGGCCAGCTACTAGAACAAACGATCCCTTTGGTACTACACTGACAGTCAACAGGCTAAAAGCCTCCAACAATTGCCACTCACGGCCATAGTAGGCACAGTCCTACTCAAAGCGTTGGCCACCACATTGGCACGCCCCGGGTGATACAAGATGGTGTAGTCATAGTCCTTCAGGAGTTCCATCCACCATCGCTGCCTCATGTTCAACTCTTTCTGCGAGAACACATACCTCAGACTTTTGTGGTCTGTGAACACATCAAACGCCTCTCCGTATAGGTAGTGCCTCCATATCTTCAAAGCATATACTACTGCTGCCAGCTCCAAGTCATGCGTTGGGTAGTTCACTTCGTGCCTTTTTAACTGGCGGGATCGATAAGCGATCACCCGACCATGCTGCATTAATACACAGCCTAAACCAACCTTCGAGGCATCGGTGTATACAACATATCCACCGTGCCCACTAGGCATTGCCAGAATAGGTGCCGAGGTTAGTCTGCTTTTGAGTTCCTAAAAACTTTCCTCGCACTTGGCAGTCCATTCAAACTTGACTTCCTTCCGAATAAGCTTCGTCATAGGTGCAGCTATCTTCGAAAATCCTTCCACGAATCTTCGATAGTAGCCTGCCAATCCCAAAAAGCTTCGAACTTCAGTCACGCTCTTCGGCTGCTTCCATCTCTAAACGACCTCAATTTTTGCCGGATCCACCGAGATCCCATCGGCCGAGATCACGTGTCTAAGAAATGCAACTTGAGATAGCCAGAACTCGCACTTCAAGAACTTGGCATATAATTGATGTTCCCTGAGGGTTCCTAGCACTATCCTCAAATGCTCCTCATGCTCGCCCTCATTCGAGGAATATATCAATATATCATCAATGAACACGATCACGAACAGATCTAAGTAGGGCCTAAACACCCTATTCATAAGATCTATGAATGCTGCTGGAGCGTTTGTTAATCCAAATGACATTACAAAATACTCAAAATGGCCATACCTTGACCGAAATACTGTCTTTGGAATATCATCAGGCTTAATCCTCAACTGATAATACCCAGATCTCAAATCGATCTTTGAGAACACCTTTGCTCCCTGCAGCTAGTCAAACAGCTCATCTATCCTTGGAAGAGGATAATTGTTCTTTATCGTGGCCTTATTCAACAGACGGTAGTCAATGCACATCCTTAGACTCCCGTCCTTTTTCTTTACAAATAGCACTGGCGCTCCCCACGACGACATGCTAGGCCTAATGAATCCCTTATCAGTCAGCTCCTCAAGTTGGGTCTTCAACTCTTTCATCTCCGCCAGAGCCATCTGGTATGGTGGGATTGATATTGGTTGGGTCCCTAGTATAAGCTCGATTGAGAACTCAATCTCCCGAGATGGTGGTAGTCCTGGTAATTCTTCTGAAAATACGTCCTCGAATTCCTGTACCACTCGCACCTCATGAAGCTTCCGTACCTCCTTTGCTTCTATTTGAGCATAAGCTATGAATCCTTGAGCTCCTCGGTTCAACCACTTCATTGCTTACATCACTTAATATATGAAATCGTTCCAAAAGTTCTCCAAACGAAATACATGATGATGTCTCCCAATACATTAACTGAATGCCTCAAATATAATCAAAACATGCTAGGGTTTACATCATTTAATACATCATACATAATAAAAGACATGATAAGTGTGCCACATGAGGCAACATAAATCTACCCTTCTCCTATTTCTTTTCCTTTTGCGCTGCTGGTCGAACCTGGAATGTGGAATATTCCAGGGACATAGTCCAATTAGAAGATGAATCTTCTAGTGAGGATTTCAAAACAGTTTATATGCATGGTCAGTTATAAAGTGAATGCAAAACCTTTGAGATCTATTCTGAAGTGCCATGTGAACATGTTAGCATCCTCCAACGAGAGCTTTCTCAATGGCGCATGACAGCGCCTCTCGGAAAGTCCCTAACCATGCCATCCCGACCCAACTTCATAGAACTCATGCAAATACCACACACATCATCCCTTAGGCTCACGGTATTCCTCACGAGAGCTTTCTCACTGGCGCGTGCATAGCGCCTCTCGGAGGATGTCTGGCTTTTGCCCTCGGTCAACAACATGTAGGTATAACAGTATGGCCACACAAATTTTCATGAATGCAACAGTTTAAAAACATATTTCAAGTATGTAACGACACATGAACCGATATTTTGATATGCACAAAAATCACATAATTTGACAACGTAGCATGCTCATATAGGCAAATCATAACATGTATTGGTTTATAGAAAACCTCATGCAAGAACAACAGTTTGAAGGTAGAACCATTCACAAAATCAGGTTTGGATAGTGTAATCACTCACCTTGGACTATTTTTCGAGATTCCTCGAGATGCGTGCCCGTCCTTGATTTACGTGCCAAATGCACTTTTGCTCAACCTCGAGACTTAAAGATGCCCTAGACATTATATGTATTCAAAGGAAGGTCAATATCTAATTTTCTAAGATTTTCCATAATTTTCCTCAATTTTCTCTATTTTTCCTATTTTTCCATAACCACCGTATCCTTCGAAAATTCACAACAATACCAAACCTAAGTATTTTTCCACTCTTTTTCTACCAACATTCATGAAATAAGGCCTAGTAATTTATATACTAAACTCACTAGGCTAACAAATTAATTTACTAATTTAACTAAATAATTTACTAAACTAATTTAAACTAAATTAATTAAATAACAAATTGCTTAAAAAAATAAATAAAAAATAAACTTACATATGAATTGCCCAAGTAGCTCTCATCCAAGCTCCAAGCTCCAAGCTCCAAGCTCTCCATGGAAATCCAAATGGCAAGCTTGCCTATTTATAGGCAAAATTTGCCTTGGGCACCAAGATTTATTCCATTATTTTAATCCCCAAACCATGGTTTTGATCCATAGATTGGCCAATTCCCAAACCATGGTTTTGATCTATGGTTTTGCTTCAATCTACCAAACTTTAACTCATTATTTTCATTTCTAAACCGTGGTTTTTAATCCATAGATTTGCTTCAATCTAGTGGCCAAATTAAGCCACAATCTCTTGGCCAAGAAACCATGGGCCATCACGTGAACACACCACACACACACACACACACACACATAAATATATTTATATCTTAATATAATATATTATATTACTTAATATACTATATTAATAAGAAAAAATTACATCAAACCCCAAATTTCTCCCTCATTTCACTTCAGTATTTCCTCAATTGCAATTACATCCTCAAACATCAATTTCACTTGGATTCAAATACCGAAATTCTAAAATTAATAACTCTAAGTTACTCGATAAGTACATTTTTGCCCCAGTCTTTTTACAGGGTTATCGTTTCATCTTAAAATCACTTTAGGGTTGATCTTCACATAAAAACAGAGCCCCATGCAGTCTCCGTTGACTTTTCGAAAGTCCCGTATCATCATTCGGTTTTGCAGCCTGACTCACAGCTGTACCGAAAATTGTTCCCAATTTGATTTCTTTCAATGTCATAAATACTATTTTGGGATGCCCAATGACATCGTATCATTTTCATTTGGAATCTATACCTCGATGCAGTCCCTGCAGTCAATTCGATAATTCTATAACCCTATTCTATATTGGTTTGGGCTCTCTTTAAGCCCAAAAATTTTGAAACTTCACCATTATTTTCAAATTATCTCTATCTTCCATTTTCTAATAATTTCGGGTATTACAGTGCTCCCCCGCTAGGATTTGAAATACTGAAGAGTACAAGGTGAGTTACAAAGCTCAGCAAGTAATAAACTAGAAAGAATAACTGAAGCTAAATCGAAGAATATCAATACTGAAGAAAAACTTACTAAATTTGTACTGAGTATAACACTATCTGTTTGCATTCATAAATGTAATGCACATAAATTGTAAGATAAATGCAGGTATGCAACTTTGGCACATAGGCCCACATAACTGTAATACATACCTTACTAATTTGAAACCTGCAAACATAAAAATTGTAAGCACATACTGTGGGCAATATGTCCCTAGCTCCCTGATCGACATTAAGTGAGAAAAACATAAACTCAAATTGAAACTAGTGGGATTCCTGCGGACTAGCCGCCTGGCGCGCATAATGCAATGCCCACATACATGCTAGCACACAATATGTAGTGCTCCATAGAAAGTCATGCTCAATGCTTATACCAAGATATATGCCTATAAACTCACAAAATAATGTTGATCGTGTCAAATTAAATGCTAAACATGTAATCTGATCTAATATATTGGAATACAAAGATTTACTCGTATTTTCCCTTGAATTGCAATATTTTCAGACTTTTGTTTAATTATTTAATAATTTATTTAGTGCAACATGAAGACTTCCCAGGGGGGTCACCCATCATAGAATTACACTCACCCGAGCACGCTTAACTTTGGAGTTTTTAAAGATATTAGAACCAATATGAGAAAAGATGGAATTTCGATGTGAGTGTTATACACCCTAGGCCCATTGGGATATGAAAATCACCCATCCAGATACAAGACACATGAATTTGAATGAATTGTGAGAGACATTCGGATGAGTAAGGTCTCATCCGGATATAAGACACATGAAACTTTGGATGGGTTGTGAGAGACATCTAGATGAATAAGGTCTCATCTTGATACAAGACACATGAAACTTTGGATGGTTGTGAGAGACATCTTGATGGGCAAGGTCTCATCTGGATACGAGACACAAACATATTTGGACACATCCAAATACAACACAAAGTATCCGGATATCACTCACAAAAAGCCTTATACTCATCCAGAAACGACACAAAGCATCCAGATATCACTCACATACAATTTAAACACATCCGGATACTACTCACAATCACTGCTGGACACATCCGGATACAGAAACAAAGCATCCGAATATTACTGGACCATTCGGATATGAACAAGAACTATCTGGATGTCACTCACATAATACTTTTTGATCCATCCGGATAGCCTCTAACCTATCTAGATGCTACTCACATGCTTTGAAAAATCTATCCGGATATGAAGGATCCTATCCAGATGTCTGTAACTTTTAAAACCCAGAAACGAACGAACACAGAGACTCCGTTCTTAAACAAATCTTAATTAAACTACACCATTTCGAATTAAAACTTGGGAAAACAAATCCCAATTGATTTGAAACAAACTTATGAATGATTCAACAATAATATTGATAAGAATCGCTAGAAGAAAATCATGTATGACTGCTATGAACTCATTGTACGCATATAAATATATATATATATATATAAACATGCCTTGAATTGATATAACTCAAGAATCTAATATCAAAACTCAACTGAGACCTATAAGAAAGGTTACAGAGGAAGAAACTTGCCTTAATCTCTTTGATCGATTTAATGACCTCACGAGAGCCTCCTACGCAAAGCCTTTAACTCACTGTGAGAGCTTCTTGACTCTCTGCTTCTTCTTCTATACGGCGTGAGAAAAGCAAAGCTCATAATCTATATATATACATATATATATACACTAAGTAGCCCTAAAGCCCATCTCAATCTCCTAATATAACTAGGAGTCTTGCAAAACCTTCTCCTATTGGGACTAGGAGACTCTTAAACCCAAAGCTATCTCACGCATGAATCCTCAAAACATAATAACACTTAATTAAACAATTAAATTTTTAATAACAAATCCTTAAATGACCCTCAAGTCCTTGCATTTAATTTCCACACTAAATAAATATAATTAAATGCTATTTACTTAATTAAAATCTAAATTACCATATTAAATAATTAAATGGAAACTTCTCTTAATTAATTACTTCAATAATTAATTAACTAATTCTAAATAAATACTAGGCTCTCTAACGGGTTATACAAACAAGCTCGTTGGAAGTGAAAGGTACAAGAAGAATCCAGGAGAAGTCGGAGTGTCTTAGGGATTAATAAGCTATTTAGTGAATGGAAAAGTAAGGGGAAAGACTAATCTAAGATTGAGATTGTGCTGGTTCAGACGATCTATGGGATTTAAGATGCGACGACCTTGGGAATAGTCTCGTGTCAGTCATGGTAATGTCATTATCGAGGAGGACAAAGATATCCAGTATGCAAGGTAGACTCTCCAAGTCAGCTGTCAGTTGGAGATTGAGAAGGAAGCCGTTGGGGGATAGCTATGAAGTCTCGTGCTTTTGAGAGTGAGGTTGTGTTGAGGAATTGTGGAATTCGAAAATGTTCTGATGGAATGGAATAGGCTAGTAAATTTGGCTAGAAAACTATTACATAGGTGGTGGTGTAACCATGATAGCTTAAGGTGGAAGAGGAGGGATCGAAAGCCAGAAGTCATGCTACAAGTGTGATGGAAGTAGTGACAAACCTGAGCCATGCTGTTTGGAACTAGTGTTGGGATCGAAGGTGTCTGCATGGGAACAACTCAGCGTGAGATTGGGTGTTGACCTGCTAGGTGCATCAGGGGCAACACAGTGACCGTGCAGATGGACAAGAACAAAGACCTGTGGTAAGCACAATAGGGGTGACAAGGGTTGTGGTTGAAGGTTCCACAACCAGAAGTCGAAATGGTAGGACCACTCACTCGTTGTAGGGTTGACAGCCAGAGTAAGGCCTAGTATGGGATATGATCATGGGGAAAATTGAGGTATGGGTACAGAACATTTAAGAGGGGTTGCCCTAGGAGAGTCCTAGATGTGGGTAAATGACCCCAGTTGGTGAGTGGTAATGGCCAATAAGGAAAACCTTAGTACCTATGTTGGGTATGGAAATAATCCCTAATTAGGAAAGTGTATGGCGTGTGCATCGTTAAGCTTAAGGTGTGGACTTGGGTAGTGCATGTTTTTGGCTGAAGCATGAAGCTACCCACTATGAGGTATGAGTATGTGGATTAAGAGTAGTCAGGGATAAGTGAAGGTCGACTGGTCAGGGTAGTAGACCATATGAGAAATGGTCAAGTACGGTTAAAGGAGCTAGATAGTTGCTTCTCATATAGTGCAAGCATAGGTATAGTCGATTGGTAATGAGATATTGCCATGGGGATCGACTCAAGCTGTGGGAGTATATGTTTATGGCTGACAACGAAATGCCATGGATGCGTGGGTGTAAGCATGCTTGATGGGCATGAGATGTGACATTGTTGTGATTGATCAGTGTAAAGACGTTGCTGTGTTTGATCAAGCGTAAAATCGTGGCCATGTGTGATTGGCAAGGGAAGAGTTGCCATGTGTCATCGGCGAAAAATCATTGTTGACTGATCTGTGATGTAGTGTTGTTGAATTTGATTGGCATTTTTGTGATTGGTTTGGTTGATGTGGAAAAATGGGAAGTGGACTGCAAAGTGGTACTGTGAGGCAGTAGAAATCCATCAAATGGTGGACATAGTTGCAGTAGGCATGACCAGCGACCAGTGGTGCGATTTGGCGGGAGGCCAAAGTGACAATGGTTGATGAATATCCTCAAGGGTGAGAGGATTAACAACTTAAGTGAAACCTCGAGGTGGGGATAGCCTGAGGAAAGGTAAGCGATGGCTAAGCTTTGAGATTCTCAAGTTCGGGAGTTCAGTGATTTGCTCGAGAATGTGGTTGTCTTAAGCAGATGAGTAAGGTAAAGTGAATTTCGAGGTCGAAATTCTTTTAAGGGTGGTAGAATGTAATACTCGGTATTACATGGTGATGGAAAAGATATAATGTTAGATTATTTTGAAAGGACCTCGGGTGCTTTGGGAACATTGAAAGTCAGTTTCAGGAATTTAATTAATAAAAATTGTTGAATTGGTGGTAGGGAATGCACCGGGACTTGGCTTTCTAGGGAAGAGGGTAAGAGATTGGTGGAATGTGCCGGGACTTGGCTTTCTAGGGAAGAGGGCAAGAGATTGGTGAGCATCTCGAGGTGAGGGTAATGATGCTGGTAGCAGTCTGATCGGGAATAATTTTAGAAATAAATTATGTATAAGCTCAAATGTGTGCCAGTACCGAATGGTCATAGGGGACCTTCAGGAATCTGAGGGGACCCTAAGGGTGGTTTGATTTTACTAGTAAGACAACCCTGAGGCGTTTTCGGGTGGAATAAAGGTATCGTGCAGGCGTAGGGATAAAATCTATAAATTTGAGTAAAAGCTGGATATTAATTTTCAAACAAATCGAGTTTGATGAGGTTCGATGATAATTATTTAAGGGTTGGAGGGTGCAAGTACAATTATCTAAATTTTTTAATTATAATTAATAAATCCCTCAAGTGTAATAAGGAGACTAGAGGGGCTTAATATGTAATATATATATATATGTATATGTATATATTCGTGTATGAGTGAAAGCTTCCTATTTGAAATTTGAGAGGTAAGGAGCCGAGAGTAGGGGAGGAGATCACGAGACATCGAGAGAGAAAGAGAGAGAGAGAGAGCTGGACGACTGAATAGCCATGGCCGACACGCGAAGAAGGCAACAATAGCTGAGGTGGCTCGTGACGAGACGCTACGATGGAGGCCGACAGTAGCGATGGAGGCCAGCGACGCAGCATCGAGCAGCAGTTCCAGCGGCTTGAAGAAACTCCAGAAGCGGCAATGGAAGCTTAAGTGGCCGACATTGGCCGCTGGTTGCAGCGGTGGCTGGTCGCGAGCAGGCGGTGGCTTGCGAAGATGCTGGCCTCGATAGTAACAGCCGATGGCAGCAGATACTGGGTTAGCAACGACGGCATGAGCAGCAGCGATGGAAGGTGGGCCAAGTGGCGGTGGCCAGAGACCATGAGCGGTAGCCCTACGCGCGCGATGAAGATGAAGGGAAGAAGAAGAAGGCGTGGGAAGAGCAGAGGAAGAAGAAGAATAAAAGAAAAAGAAAAGAAAAAGAAAAAAAAGAAAAACAAAGGAAAAAATAGGAGAAAAATGGGAAAAATAGCCGAAAAATACAAAAAAAATCTAGAAATTAAATTAATGCTCGAGGAGCATGCCGAAGGCTTGAAAATGGGAATTTGGACAAGAGGTGGCAGCTTAGGAGGCAACGCCAAATGGGCATTTTCCCGATTTCTCCTCCAAATCAGGTAAGCTAAATTTATAATTTATTTTCAAGCAATTTGCATTATGTGGGATGTTGTGGAATAGTGTAATGTGAGGTCATGGTTGGATTATGCCCGTGGTTGGGGTTGTTTGGAGGTTGTTGATGGGTGCATTTTGCGGTATGTGGCAAAATCATAGGCCCTAGATTAATGCCTAATGTGGTTGGGGTTTATGTGGTTGCATCTAGGTTCGACCAAGAAGGCAGTGATCCTAGATAAGCTCGAGGTTCAGGCTGGAGTTCGTGCTGTGGCAAAGATGATACTTTGAGCCAGGTAAGGGATGACCCAAGTGTGGGGGTTTTGCTTGCATTTGTAAGTGTTTCTTTATGAGTTGCATATAGTGGTAAACATTTACATGATATGTATTCTAGTGTACCATGGCCATATGGAGGACTAGTGGTGGGAAGGGTTGGTCGATGCCTTAACCTATGGAGGTTATAAGGGCATGGAAGACTACCCATTTGTATTGCATTTTGCATGACATGCTTTCTCATGTTTCATTTGCATATGCATTGCACCCTTTTTGAGTCTTTATGACTCATGAGATTTTACCTCGTGTTGTAGATGCGCAAGTCCAATTGCAAGCAGGGATGGTACCAGGAGGCTATTGTGGCAACTAGCGTTATTGCCCGAGTTTGTGTTTTGTATTATCTCTTGTATGTATTGTGGTGGTATGTATATATATATACCCTTGTGTGTGAATGTAAATGTTATTGAGTGCTTGATGTATCTAGTTGTTGTAATCACCATAGTGGGGTAGGTGATTGCGAGAAGGCTAGATGTATATGGATTTAGTTTGTGGAGTCAAGTTCAGATCGGGTAATGATTAGCACTGAATGTTCCCGTAAATCTAAATTCTCAGTGAAGTGTTTGTTATGCTAGCTTTATGCTTGGGTCACCTTTGGCTTGCCATGAGGCGAGCTGAATAAAGGTAAAGCTCATTTGGGTTTCTGGTCTCGTTTTGTTGTGTTTCCTTGTTCGTGTTTGGGACCGATTCCTTGAGTGGAGCTGTAATGCCCCGTTTTTCGGGCGCGTCATAACTTAGGAGAATTCTGGGACAATAATTTTTTTTTTCTTTCAAACTCTAAGCTAAATCATATCATTCCTCGTATCCGTCCCAGAATTTCCAATCATTTTCTCAAAAGAGAATCTTTATTCACGTCAAATGCCGAAGCAAGGATCGAATTTGACATCTTAACATTGATCATAAATCAATTCTTACATCAACGTTCCTCCACATAACTTAATACAAACATAAGTTCTCAACTAACATTAATCCTAAATAAGGTTATACATCATCATTTCTTAAAACGTTTAGAATTCAAAGTAGCAGAACTTAAATACATGGGCTACATTATATACATTCAACTTGTTATTCAATTTATCATGCTCTTTGTTAAGTGCCATTTCATGCCTCATTCATCTTCATATCTGCTACAATCTCCATCTGGATCGTTTGAATATTCCAGGGGCATAACCCAAGTTAGATGATGAATCATCTAAGTAAGGGCACAAAATATTTTATCATGTATGTATGCAATGTCTTAGTTCATCATAGGGGTCAATTGCACCATTCATCCTACTCACCATTTTTACGGCCACCTCTGTCGAAGCCGGGGTATATGGGGGAGCCCTTAGTAAAGCAGCGATGCCAGTTCGTACTCCCATCAGACAACATGCGCGTGATCAATGATATCAATGTGTACGTATTAACATTTCATCATAGCATGTAAATTTAGTTCACATGACATATTCACAACAAGACATGACAACATGATAAAATCATTTACTTAAAATCAGGTTTTCGGGTGGAACCACTTACAAATCCAGTATTTTTCATAAAATTAAATCTAGTTGGGAAGTACTTTACCTTCTCAAGCTATTAGGCTACCTCGATATTTGTGCCTTGCCTTAAAATACGTGCATCGCCTTGATTTACGTGGCAACCTCAAAATTCGCACAAGTCACTTCAACTTAAGGCTCAAAGCATCTTAATCACTGTATTTGATTAAATAAGCATTAATACCTATTTTTTCATAATTTATTGTATTTTCTTTATTTTTCTCTCTATTTTTTCTTATTTTTCCTCAATAAATCCAAATTAAATATTTCTCAAATATTTCGCTATGATAATTCATAAAATAATATTCCTGAATTTCTGAAATTTTCTAGAGAATTTTTAGTTATCTTAACTTATCTTCTCTGGCTTCCTCGGTATGCATGTCATATCCTCAAAACGCGAGCCCGATCAATTTTCTAGCCTCGAAATACTCCTCTAGCCTAAAATAATTCCTAGAATTATTTTTTCATTTTTCGGGATTTTTCTCCTCATTTTTCCTATTTTTCTTCCCTTTCTTTTCTTTTCTTTTTCCTTTTCTTTTCTTTCCATTTCTTTTTCTTTTCTTTTTTCTTTTTCTTCTTCTTCTTCTTCCCACACTTACCTCGGCCCGTAGCTGCCTGCCCCACTTGCCGCCGACCTCGCCGACCACTGCCTTGGCCATTATTGACCTCCCCCACGCTCTGCCTAGCTCTACCGAGCTTGCTGCTCGCGGCCATGGCCGGGCCTGGCTACTGCAACAATAGCTTTGCGACTGCCATGGCCGAGCTTCTGGCCTCTTCGGCCACCACACCGACCTCTACCAGCCTCCTCCGCACACCTTAGAGCCCTGTTGTTGCTGCCTCGGCCGCCCCTGCTCGTCGTGGTGCTACCATGACTGCGACCATGACTACTGCAACAGCAGCTTCGCGGCTGCCATGGCCGCGCCTCCATCCCTCTTTCTCATTCTCGGCCTTGGCTTAGCCCAAGCTGTCTTTCCTCAATTTGCTTTGATGCTCTCGACCACAACTCTCTGCAACTCTCATTCAATTTCTTCTTAATGCCTTCAATCGGCTAAAGCATCAACCAATTTATAGGCGCCCAGGCCCTTGACTGCTCCCTACCCATACCTTCTTTCGTGAAGAACACCCTAATTTAGCCATCACAATTGCAGGGCGTGGAGTTGCAGAGCATGGCTGGAGTTGCAGGGTATGGCCTCCATGCACGCCCATAGATACATATTATATATATATATATAAAACTATATATTAAAGTACAATAATAGAAAAATTACATATTTTAATCTAAAAATTCATCTCTATTTTACTTATACAATTCCCTAATTGCATATACGCCCTCAAACGCTGAATTAAATTGCATTACAATACTGAAAGCGCAAAATTAATAACTATAAAGTTACTCGATAATGACGATTTCACCCCAGTGTCCTCATCGGGCTATCGTTTCATCCCGAAACCACTGAAGTGTTGTTCATTACGAAAAACTGAAGCCCCCTCAAGCTTCTGTTAATTTTTCTGGAGTCTCCTACAATGATTCGATTTTATAGCCTTAATAGCAATTGCATTTTAGCTGTACCAAAAATTGTTCCCGATCCAATTTTTTTCGATACCATAAATCCTATCTCAGAACACTCATCGAGACCATATCATTTTCCTTAGACAATTTTCACTCTGAGGCATTCCCTATAGTCAATTCGGTACCTATAACTGGTATTAAGCCAATTTTTCGGTATTCAAAAGTTATTGAAATTGCATGGCAACCTCAGACAAACATGTGGTATTATAGGAGTGAAGGGAAGGAGGAAACCTAACCCTACCTAGGGCGTTTCTTGATGAAACATAGTCCATCTCTTTAATTGTTGGTTTGTCATGTGAGTAATTTGGTCGATTATTCACTAGTAACACCCGTAGGTGGGAGCAGGGTGTTACATGAAGGCACCATTAGATGTGTGTCATAGGGAAGGTGATACGTAGAGACACATGACTTCAGCTCATTGATCGTCAGCTTCAAAGGATAGCGCTTGAAGACCTTGCGAGTTGTGAGTTCCTCTGCAGCTCGCTGGTAAACTGCAAGGGCGGTGCGCTGAGGAACTATTTCATTGACCTCAGAGTCCAACGAAGCCACCTCCTGAGCAGTCTGCGGCAACATCCTTTCTCTATGCTCTGAAGAGCTAGCGGTATCATCATCCTTTGCCCTATGGTTGAGATGTTTCTGACCTGATGTAGACATCTACAATGAAAGGACAAAAAGAAAAATGTATCAGGTTGCTGAGAACAAATTGGCCCTCGCGAACCGAAGTTCCTAGGGACACTTCCTACCTATCAGGTCGAGCGATTTGAATAGGGTATGACTTGAAAGAAAAAGGGGCTGAGTTTCTAAGCCTATTAAACCAAATAAAATAAATGGAAGACTAGCCCTACCAGACACACAGCCATCGCCAGGAGACGAGACATGGAAATGAAGTTAACAGAGAGGGTAGAAGCAAGAATGAAATAAACTAAAGGACTGAGAGGAACTTACTGTTCTTGATTGATTGCTGCAAAAAATCGACAAGAAGAACGAATGAAAAAGCGACGACGAAGGGTGGAAAAGCTTTGTAACCGACGATAATGCAGTCCTAGAGTTGGGAAGAAGAAGGAGGTTGCAGAAGCAAGGGATATTTTTTAAAATGACACAATAAAATAGGGGAAAGAATTCCCTCATACTTTTATAGTTTGGAACACTCCACTGTTGGATGAAGAGACTGATGAGTTGCCTTAGATCTAATGGTGTTGCGCGAGAGCATGGGGGCCCACGGAGATAATGATTGAGTGGTTATGGGGAACGTGCGCATTAAAGGCGCCTCAGACAAGACATGCAGCATGGAACGACACAATTTGAAACGATTGGGTAGAACCTAGAAGTTGGATTGATAGCTAGCATAGCCCAATTCGGTTTGCAAATGTCAGCTCACGCTCTAAAGATCACATCACGATCTAGGGGGCTAGTGTTACGGGCATTTTCCAAACCGCCTTGGGCTATTATATGGACTGTTGCGAGCTAGGAATGGTTCGATGATGAGGCCCAACCTGTTAAAGCCCAATAGACTCAAGGCCAAAGCTATCTCTGCGAGATCACATAATTGCTAAAGCGCGAGCTTTGATCACGATAACAAGCAAGCTTTTGGCAATGGCTCTAACTCATTGGTCAACCCGACCAGCTCTCGAATGAGACCACAAAGCAAAATGACCAGATTTGGTGTCTATATCTGTCCTTATCCATGGAAAGCTAGACCCCACATGGTGCGAAACTTTTACTCCATGTTTTATGGAGATAATAAGGGCATTTTGTCCCCCACGAGGTGACCTCGCCACTTGTAACTTTGTGTAAATTGTCTATATCCCACACTATAAATAGGGGATCAAAAGCTATTGTACAGATAGGAAAAAGAAATACATACTGTTACTCTGCCAAGATAATCAGTGGACATTCGTGGATTAGGCATCATTCCAGTCGAACCACGTAAAAAACTCTTGCATGTTGTTTGTTGATGGTGTTATTGTTTTCTTTCCCTCGTATTCGTGATAATTGGATCAGTACAGGCCAACAAATCTCAGTCGACCATTTCTGAACATCGACAAGAACAAAGCTTTGTTTTCTGGGTAGTAAGGGTTATAAATAAATTATAGAAGGAGAATGAACGTGAAGCTCTTTTTCTTTTAGATTATCTAATTCTAGCTTATCTTATTTTTTTCTCTCTTTTTTAGGTCCTTATATATACAAAATGGTTAACTAGTCAGCTGTTGATAAATCTCCTTGGTTTGGGATTTTTTAGAAATGATATTTATCTCAAGATATTAGCTCCTTGGTTTGGGATTTTTTACAAATAATATTTATCTCAATATTCTAATATCTTATCAAAATTTAAATTTTCAATAGATAATATTTATTCCATTTGTACTAATGTTTTATTAGGTTTATTAAAGGATAATGTCTATCATTTTTATGAGACCCTCGAGGGAACTTGTAAATGTCAGAGTTATCTAGTTTGCATGTTTATAGAACCCCATCCCTCTCCCCAATAAGGGAAAATTAACACATTTTAGCCCAAAATAACATTTTAGGATTTTAGGCCTTTTTGGGCATTTATCTACGACACAACACTACAAATCACTAAAATTATAACTTTTGATTGGGAAAATTCCAAACTTTTTCTTGGAGCACACCATGTCAATAAATCAACTGCATGTTCTATAAATAACTCATCCTATTGAAGCGCATTACACAATTACCACACAATAAGAGACCCATTTCATATATCCATTTCGATGCAAGAAAATCACCCAAGCTTGATAATAAAAAGTGAAATTTATAGAGTTCTAAAGATGTGTGAATTTGTATATGTTGTTTGAACAAGATTCACATACTCATTCAATGGGAGTGACCCATTTTTCTTTCAACTAAGATGAGGTAACGCATGCCCCTTTGAATGTTGGAGATTGGGTTGAAGAATGATAACAACAATAGAAGGGGTTTAGATCATTATTATTCATTTTTTTTATTTTTATTATATCTAGCTAAATTCTTTTAACTAGGGTTTAGATAGATTTTTATGATTTCTTGGTAATAGTTTTAATTATATATTTTAACTTACATTTTCAACTAAAACATATCAACTTGAAAATGAAAATTCTAAAAATATGACATCTATTTGTGGATGCAATTTAGAAAAATTCCTTAGCTTCAATGTCACTTGTTCAGAGAAAATTTAGAATCTCTTTGTTGCCTGTTAGGATTTATGAGGAGACACAAAATCAAAGGTAAGTCACATTGAATAAACAACAATAGCAACAATAACATTCCCAACCCATATCTCGCTGAATAAATAAATAGATCACACCTAATGAAAAGAGAAAAAAAAAATAACACCAGAACATAATGCGGCTTGGATCTTTCAATTATAGACTTATGCCTATGATCCCTAAAAGGACTAATCTACTAATCACCTAAGTTACAACTTTTGATTGGAAAAACTATAAACTTTTTCTTGGCACACACCATCTTAATAAGTCAAGTACATGTTCTCTAAATAACCCTTTCTATTGAAGCGCATTAAAGAATTCCCACATAATAAGAGACCCATTTCATATATCCATTTTGATACAAATAAATCACCCAAGCTAGATGTGGGAATTTGTATATGAACCTTGAACAAGATTCACATACTCGATTCAATGAGAGCAACTCATTTTTCTTTAGGAGAAAATAAGGTAATGTGTGCACCTTCGAATGTTGGAGACTAGGTTTAAGGATGATAACAAAATAGAAGGGGTTAACAGAAGATGAGAAGATATTGAGGGGAAGTGCAATTAGGGTTTTCTTTTATTGTTTGAAAATATATGGAAAGAAAACGAAAAAACAAGGTGAAAATCTTTAAATTCACTTTCTTGATATTTAGGAACTTAAACTCAAATTTCCCTCCAATTAATTTATATATCAAAATATAGTCCTTTTAAGGTAGAAAGACACTTCACTTTCTTTACTAATACCTTGTCACTTCCATTTACTATAGCAAAGAAAAAATTATCCTTTATATATAATAAGAGCATAAGAAACACACAATAAATAAACTCCTTTAGTTTAGGCCTAAGATTGGGTTTAATTTGAATGTAATACCCTGGGAGTCTAGAGGAGGATAGTATATATCGAGGATAAGTAAGGAAGGAAACAACCCCAACTGGATACTTTTTAGGTTGAATGTAGGAAAACAACTCGTGGGTTAATCGTGCTTGAGCTGGGGAAGCTCAAGGATGGGTGTCCCCCTGGGAAGTTCGGGTAGGTCCATCAGGGTATGTTGTTCCAGTCCGATGAGAGCGGGGAGTGACTCCGGGGCGCAAGGGCCTGAGTAAGAAGCCACTCTCGGAAGGCTTCTAGGATGACAACCTCTGAAGGGGAAAAAGTCTGGGTCTACTTGTAAGGTCGCTTGGCGAGGACATCATGTGCTCAAGGGGGGAGAATGTAATACCCCGGGTGCCTAGAGTAGGATAGTATATATAGAGGATAAGTAAGGAAGTAAATAACACTAGCTGGATACCCTTTTAGCTGAATGTAGGTAAAGAACTCCAGGGTTAAGCGTGCTTGAGCTGGGCAAGCTCAAGGACAGGTGATCCCTTAGGAAGTTCGTGTAGGCCCATCAGAGCAAATTGTTCCAGTCTTTTCTATCGCTCGATGCGGGATGTTACAATTTGAATTATTTCACATTATTTCTTAATTAGATTACTATTTGATAAGGATTAATTTTATAGATATTTTTATCTAGTTTTCGTCTTAATTTACTTTTCCTACTAGAAGTGTGAGTTTATATGGATTTTACATATTTTGAATCTTTTTTTTTTAGAAAACAAGCAAAGTAGTTAAATTCAAAGAAGGTAGGGAAGTAGCAGTGCAAGCTAGGTGAAAAGATCGAGCAACAGGCTGAAGCAGGCAGATCTGGTTCCATCATTCTTATTCATTTAATTTAATTTTTTTTTATTACGCCTAGCTAAATTCTTTTAACTAGTGTTTAGATGGATTTTTTTGATTTCTTTGTAATAGTTATATTTATACATGTTAACTTACATTTTCAACTAAAACATATCAACTTGAAAATGAAAATTCTAAAAATATGACATTTATTTGTGGATGCAATTTAGAAAAATTCCTTAGCTTTAATGTCACTTGTTCGGAGAAAATTTAGAATCTCTTTGCTATGTGTTAGGATTTACGAGGAGACAAAAAATCAAAGGTAAGTCACATTAAATAAACAACAATAGCAACAATAATATACCCAACCCATGTCTTGCTGAATAAATAAATCGATCACACCTAATGAAAAGAGAAAAAAGATAACACTAGAACATAATGTGGCTTGGATCTCTCAATTATAGACTTGTGCCTATGATCCCTAAATGCCATAATCTACTAATCACATAAGTTATAACTTTTGATTTGAAAAACTACAAACTTTTTCTGAGCACACACCATCTCAATTATAAATCAAGTACATGTTCTCTAAATAACCCTTCCTATTGAAGCACATTAAAGTATCCCCACACAATAAGAGACCCATTTCATATATCCATTTTGATGCATATAAATCACCCAAGCTAGATGTGGGAATTTGCGTATGAACTTTGAACAAGATTCACATACTCGTTTCAATGGGAGCAACTCATTTTTCTTTTGGCAAAGATGAAGTAATGTGTGCTCTTTCGAATGTTGGAGACTAGGTTTAAGAATGATTACAACAATAGAATGGGTTAACAAAAGATGAGAAGATATTGAGGGGAAGTGCAATCAGGATTTTCTTTTATTGTTTGAAAATATATGGAAAGAAAACCGAAATACAAGGTGAAAATCTTGAAATTCACTTTCTTGATATTTAGGAACTTAAACTCAATTTTCCCTCCAGTTAATTTATATATCAAAATATAGTCCTTTTAAGGTGGAAAGACACTTCGCTTTCTTTACTAATACCTTGTGATTTCAATTTACTATAGCAAACACAAATTTATCCTTTATATATAATAAAAGCATGTTGTTTCCATATTGTACTTGTTGGTTTCACCATGTCAACTAAGTTATGGAACACAACTATATCAATTATCTTCATTCACCACCATCTCATGAAATTTCTCCATGTGAAGATGGTGTTCAAACTTCATTTCATCATTACTCCGCTAGGGGATATTATCCACTGCCGGTCCCAAGCCCGGATAAAGGAGGAGGGTTGCGTTAGGTAGCCGACAGCCAGCGTAAAACCTAGTCGGATCCAAATATGAATTCTAGACAAACTATCTGTTGGGATGTAACCCACATAGAAGTCTAGAATTTATGTAACCAACCCCACATAGTGGGATAGCGGCTGGATATGTTGTTTTATATAATAAAAGCATGAGAAATGGACAATAAACAGTCTCCTTTAGTTTAGGCCTAAGAGAGGGTTTAATTTGAATTATTTCACGTTATTTATTAATTAGATTACTATTTGATAGGGATTAATTTTATAGATATTTTTATCTAATTTTTGCCTTAATTTATTTTTCCTACTAGAAGTGTGAGTTTATATTAATTTTACATATTTTGAATCTTTTTTTTTTCCAGAAAACAAGCCAAGTAATTAAATTCAATGAAGGTAGGCAAGTAGCAGTGCAAGGCGGGCGGAAAAGATCGAGTGATAGGCTGAAGCAGGCGAATCTGGTTCCATCATTCTTATTAATTTAATTTTTAATTTTATTACGCCTAGCTAAATTCTTTTAACTAGGGTCTGGATGGTTTTTTTTTTGATTTCGTGGTAATAGTTATATTTATATATCTTAACTTACCTTTTTTGCTAAAAATATCAACTTGAAAATGAGAATTTTAAAAATATGACATTTATTTGTGGATGCAATTTAGAAATATTCCTTAGCTTTAATGTCACTTGTTGGGAGAAAATTTAGAATCTCTTTGCTAGCTGTTAGGATTTTTGAGGAGACAAAAAATCAAAGGTAAGTCACATTAAATAAACAAAAATAGGAGTAATAACATACCCAATCCATGTCTCACTGAATAAATAAATAGGTAACACCTAATGAAAAGACAAAAAAGATAACTCCAAAATATAATGTGTAACAACCCATTGGTGGGTTCAGGAGATATATATATATATATATATATTGGAATGGGATAATTACTTTATTAATAATAATTTGGTGAATTATATGTGGTCTTTCTAGGTGATGTACAATGGAGATGGCAAAACGATAAAGATTTGACTAAAATGAAAGTGGGACCCACAATGGTTTAAGGTAGCGTGAAAATTTTGTATAGTGTTGATTTAATGTTTTAGATAGTATTTGTACATATGGAATTCTCATTTTAGTGTTTTATGCACCAAAGGGATTTAGGTAATTGTGTGAGGAAGAGTGTATATATATAAGAGAAAAAGGGCTCTTTTTGCATGTAAAGGAAAGAAGAGAATGGAACTGTTCGGGAGAGGAAGCAAGAAGGAAGGTAAGGGTTTCTTCTTTCTCCTTTTTCTTTGTTTAATGGTGTGCAAATGGGGTTGGAAGTGTAGTGGCCCACTCCTGGATAGTCCTGTTAGAATCGAATATCGGAAAGGAGGTCTTCACAAGGATGATATAGAACAATAACATACAACACCATATTAATATCTTTAGATAAATTAAGCGGAAGCCAACATAAAGGTTTACAACATCTTTGCACCATGGCCTACACAAAAATGAAATACAAGGGCACTAACAACTTTTACAACATAAAATTTCCTCACACATGCCCTCTTCACAAACACTAACATGGACCATTTAATTTGGGAGGTCTCTGTACGCCACTAACCCTAGGCCCTAGTCCCACTAGACTCGCCCTCAACCACTACTTTACCTTTATCTGGAATGACATGAGAGTAAATAAGGTGAGCCACAAGGTTCAACAAGTATATTTATAAAGCATGGAGATATAGAATCAAAGGCATGGATAATCAAGATAGAGTAAACAACTCTATGAAAAGATATTAGTATAACACAACTCATAAGTTTTCCATTTATGTCAATTTCCAATGCTGTGATTATTATACATACTATGTAGTCATTTCCATGCTCATGCACATGCACCAATAGTAAGGAATTTTTCACATAATTCCCAAGGCTCCCACGACCAATATATCCATACATGAATATATACTCATTATAAAAATACATCAACAAGCAATAACAATTTGAGCCTCGCCTACTGGGTTGATGACCACCTCACCGGCGTCAAGCGCTCATAGGATATCCTTCTCACCCACGAACATAGCCACCGCGCAAAATATTAGGTGCGCAAATCAATATAATCATGCATCACATAAGCATATCCCAATTTCATGTCAATCATCAATGATTAAGAAAAATACCACACAAAAATGATTAATTAGATAATTTATTTGGAAATTTCCATATTTTAAAGGGTAACTTCAAAGGCCTATTTTGGGCTTGTTTCTCAGTCAAATTTAATGAGAGATATATCAAATTGAAGCCTTAGATCTCTAGTTTTTGAAACAATAATTGAATTTAAAATCAGAAATAATCACAATGAGTTATTACCCAAAAACCGAAGTGAGGTAGATTGATATAGTAAAATTACAACATTCTGGACAAAATTCAATATGGCTTTTATGGATTCAAATGATCACCAAAAATTTCAAATCCTATATTGAAATGAAGCCTATGATTTCTAGTTTACATATAAATAAATGGATTGTAATTCCGATATAACCACATAAAGTTATACCACAAAAACCCAAGCAATGTCGAATTACATGGAGCAATAAGTTATGAATTGTTTTGTCAGAAATCAACAAGGCCACTGGGATTTCAAATTGAAGCCAAAAAATTCAAACCCTATATCAAATCAAAGGTCTTCGAGTCTACTTTACAACGTAACAAATGGATCTCAAATTAAATATTCCTACTACAAGTTATGCCCAAGATAATAGAACATTTGCAAGCTGCCATAAGCTAAAAATGGACATACGGACATAATGCAAAACAAGCCAACAAATACTTGTTTTGCTCTAATCTAACCAAAAATGTAACACCTCAGAAATATTGTGATATCTAGTGTAAGAGTATATGGTGAATTATGTAATATGTGAGATTGTTAAATAAATAAATTATGTTATTAAGTTAATTATATGGTGTAAGTGGGTTATATTAATTCTGTGGAGGCAGAGAGTTGTGCGCGTAAGGTTTCCACCAAGTTCCTTCTCCCAGCTTCTGAAAGCTTCCAAGCACGTGAGATTGTTGCTTTTGGAATCATTGTATGTGAATTATTTTCACCTAAAGAGGCCATGTATAGGTATTCATTTAAGAGAGAGATGAGGAAGTGGTGATATTCTTGGCCATAAGAGGAAGGAATATGCAGGAAGCAAAGAGTTTTTTTGGGTCTTCGTTTCTTTGTCTCTTCAAGAGTTAACAAACAAGAGAGGGTTGAAAAACAAGTGTAGGTGGTTTATCAGCAAGTTAGAAGCAAGAAAAGACGAGCATCCTTATCCATATAGCCATGTTTTTCCAGTTATACATATGTATATGTAAGTATATCATTTTGTATCAAAAGCTTCGTTTGATCTCGTTTTGTGGTTAAACTTCATTGTAATCAGTCCAAGGGGTCTTTTTTACCCCTATTTCATTGGGGATGATGCTATTTTTGATAGGGTTTCAGAGTTGGTGGAGTTTTAAATTCGGTTTCGCTAAGAAGATGATGAACAATAAAATTACAACACTCTGTTTTCAATTTACAGCTCGATTTTGACCTTGTTATAGTTCGAATATGTCAAAACTTAAAACATAAAAGTTGTAGATATTCCTCTTTTCTTTTCATATCATCTTGAATCAGCTCAATCAGAGTTCATATGAGGGATTTATACTCAAAATACTGAGAGATGTCAAAACTGTCCAACTTTCATTTTTTTTAAATAATGCTCCATGCCCGAATATGCTTCACTAAAATCTCCAAATTTGACTATGCATTACACATATGAATTATATAAATGCAAGAGAATTATATGAGGTATTTTATGGAGCATTTTACATGATTAGAGCATGCTATCTTATTTAAGTATGATTAAATGCATGGTTAAAGTTTAAGATTACTATACATACATGGGTTCACGATGAGGTGTGCAAGCATGGGTTTATTCATAGATTATTATTATCAAGATTAGCGTGCCTATATTTTGTGCTGAGTGCACCCATGCTGCGGATTATTCCGTTGGGGCATACACACGGGGTATTAGGGGCCAGGCTTGTGTTGTATGTGAACCCCACAGAACAAATCAGTGCGGGGCTTATTGGCTCTGGAGGTTATTTATGCATTGCATGCATCCTGATTATGTATTTATTATATAAGCATGAGTCATGTTTCAGTTGCATGACATTTTAGAGCCCCACGTCAGTTTATTGTGGGTGTCAATAGTATATTGCATGCGATATCATGGCCCATGGCAGTATTTAGAGGGTTTTAGCTTTCCATGAGTATGGTATATTTCAGATATGCGATGCGTGAGATTCATTTATCTTTTCATGTCTCACCATCTTATGTTTCAGTTCAGTTATTCCAGCCTCTAGTTATTTTATATTACTTGCTGGGCCTTGTGGCTCACTTTGCTTTCATCATTCCAGGCAGGGGCAAGGCTAGAGCGGATGCTGGGCCTAGTGGAGTCTGAGTGCTGAGCTTAGACATGTACAAAGTAGTCCAGAGTTCAAAGCTTCTTTTGATGTCAACTTCTGCTATTTTGTTATGTATGGGTCAACTCAGTGTATTTTGAGACTTATTATGTATATATGACCCTAATGTACACGGATTTACGCAGATATGTATGTTATTTATGTACCCTTGTTGGGGGTTTCCAGTTCAGTTTTTTGGCATTTTTGTTTATGTGAGTGGCAAGTCCTTATTGACACTTCCTCCTTGGGTCCCTGAGCTAGGGTACTTAAGGGTAAGGGCGCCACAAAAAATGTCATTCTTTGAAGGATTTTGGGGTAAATCAAGCCCCAAATAAAGATCCAACAAAACCCATTAATTTTGAAGAATTTTTACAAAATATTTGAACATAAAAAGAAAGACACATTTTAAAACAAAAGTGGTGGTTTTTTCCATGGAGAAGCAAGATCTACTCAAAATGAAGAGGATTAAACAAGAAACTTGTACATCAAAATAAGGAGAGGTAATCTTGCATAACAAGAGAGATGCAAGGAAAACTTGCCTTAGATGGTTGCAAACCCAAAGAGATGAAGACACCCCTTAACATTTGAAATTCTCCACTTGAAGCTCCAATGAAGAAGAAGAAAAAAGAGAAGAAGAAGAAGAAGAAGAAGAAGAAGAAGAAGAAGAAGAAGAAGACAATCAGAAGAGAGAGAAGGGAACAAGAAAGTAAGAAGGAAGAAAATGAGGGGGAAATGGGGGAGACTTGTCTCCTAGCTCCCTCCAATTCATCTCCCTTTTGGTTTTCCCTAATTTGCCCCTCATATTAACACACACAATTCAAATATCTCTTACCCCTTTAGGTCATTTTTCCATTTTCTTAGTTTTTTTTTTTAATTAAGATACCATTCTCTATGCTCATAGCCCAAGCCCAAGCCCAAGTCAAAATATATGGCCCAATCCAACTAAGGCCCAATGGACTTTTCTTGAGATTTGGATTCAACCAAATTCATTACACTTAATATTTAAATACTTTTAAATGACCTAATTGAAATAAAGCCCAAACCCATTTAGCCCACAACTTTGAGACTTTTCCACACATTTCATTTATACACCCAAAGACATTGGTCCACTTACATTTATTTTCTCATAAAATATTATCTTCATTAATTTACCCCATTACCAACACATATAATTTTTCCAACACTTAATTTAATAAAGACTAAAAATTCTAATGCTCGAAGAAAATACCACTCGACATCTAGACCCACAAACGGGTCGTTGCAGGAAGGCTAAGGATTCTTCTCTCATTTTCTCCCTTCTTGCTAGTTTTGTTAGAGGAAATGTGAAGTAAAAGGATTTTGAAAGCTTGTTGGCTCAAGGACCATCAAGAAGGGCTCTTCAAGGCAAGTTCTAGTTCCCCTTATCTCTCTTGTAAGTTTAAGCTTGATGTTTGGTGATTTAAGCATGAAAATTCAATGTTTTCCTAAGATATGGTTGTGTTGGAGGGTTATGTAGAAACCTTTGTAAATCTCTCTTATGATTAGTTTAATCTTGTTAGTCTTCTTTGGGCCTCAAAGTAGGGTTAGTTTCACCCTACAATCCTAAAATGAATGATGTTTTTTGGTTAAGGGATGACTTGTGTGTGTTTTCCCCCTATTTTGGTTGCATTTGGGTTTGTTCCAAGGTTTTTCCTTGCTGCTGGTCGATCGTTTATCCATAATCGATTGACAGTTGGGTGTAGAGGGTTCTGTTGGTCAATCGTTGCCTTAAACGATCGACAGTTGGTTGTCAAAGCTACTATCGACCAACCGTTTCCTTTCCATCAATCGACCATTTTTAGCGTTTACAGCCTACACATGCTCTGCTATTTTGACCATAACTTTTTGTAGAAATATCAAATTTGCAAACCGTTTGAAGTGTTGTATACTATACTCGATAGGATTCAATTTGTCATAGAATTAAAGTCATTAGGATTATTTTTGATTATTTCCTTCTCTGTTGCAAACCAACTCTACATGTTTTTGAGGGGTGGTTATGCATTCATCGACATGGCATTGAACCCATTTGTGTGCATGAGTTATTTATACCATATGGTCTTGTGTATGTGGTGCTAGTGGACCTAGTCATTGGGTGGGAGCGGATTGTCCTTAAGGGTGTATGAACTCATGAGCATCACCTTAAGAGTGAGCTTTCTGGCCCTAGTGACCGTGTTGCTGTTGTGTGATTATGACCTTGGGTGAGAGCTGAATGTCATCAAGGGTAGTGGGGTGAAAGGCCCAACCCTAGGAGTGAGCTTTATGTGCCCAAGTGTCAGTGGTGGTTGTGGGTGTTAGACAAGGTTGTATGGTATCGCTTATGTTTTGGGTTGTATGGTATGCATAGCATAAACATGATTCCTTAGCTTATATTCTTGTTTATTGAGTTTCCAGTGATGGGTTATTGATATTTCTTTATTCTCGTATCATGCCTTCTTTACTCATTATACTTGCTGAGCCTTGTGGCACACTTTTTTCCTTTGCCTCATTCCAGGTAAGGACAAAGACAAAGTAGAGGGCGAGTCTAGTTGTAACACCCAGTATTTTTGGTGTCAAGAGAATGAGAAAGGAAGTGAAAAACTTCCAAAAATGACCTTAAGAAGGTAATGGATTTTTGAGAATAAGGGTGCCCTAAGAGAGGGGCATTTTGGTAATTTGGATAGTAAAGTCCAATAAGGGGTATTTTGGTAAATTGAAAATAATTCCTTGATGGAATTAAGTATGTAAATGAATTAAATTCCTATTTTTGTATTTATGTGGAGATATGTGGGATTACTAATTCACAAAGGGTATTTTGGAAATTTTGGAATAAATTCCATAAAGGAATTTAATTATGGAAAAATAGTGGACATTAAATTATTTGAGAAAATAATCATTTTTCCCTAAATTGGTGAGTTAATGTGGTGATGCCACATGGATGGTTAAGATGGATGCTTGGAAGCCAAGTATGGTGTCTTAGAGTGACACATGGCTTAGTGTGGTCCAAGATAAAAGAGAGAATTAAATAAATGCAAAAAGAAATGATAAGTAGTCTTTCAAGCATTTAATGAGAGGCATGATGGTGTTGGATTAAAAGAAAATCTAAAAAGAAATTAAATTAGTCATGCATTAATGATGGAAAATGGTCCCATTAAATTAAATGGGAAAGAAATTATTTATGTCTCTCAAATGTGATGGGGTGAAATTAGTCAAGTTAAATGAATGAGGAAAATGGCTAATTTTGGGATTGAAAGAATTAATCCAAGGGTGGTGGATAGTTCTTGAAAAATTCAAGGGCTTGGATTTAAATGAGAAGAGCACATGGATTGTGCTTTCTCCAAGAGAGAATATTGGTTTATTTGAAAGATTTAGTTTTCTTTAAGCATATGGATTGTGCTTTTTGTGAATGGTATAGATTCATTCTTGAAAATGAAGAAGGGTAATATATAATGGCAAGTAAGGAAGACTTGTTTTCCTTTGGCCATTTGAAGAAAGAAAAGAAAGAAAGAAGAGAGATAGGAAGAAGTCTCTCATGGAGGAAATGAAGAAGAAGAAGAAGTAAGGGATCAAGGTAAGTCCCATTTTTCTTCTCTTTATTTGGTGTACTTTGTATGCAAAGTTGCTTGTTGGAATGCCATTTTAGATGGGAAAAGATAATGATGGGAGCTCTCTTGAGATGAAGATTGGAAGATTTAAAGAATGAGGTAAGGGATAGCCCCATGGGATGGTGGCTTGCAAGTTGTAAGTATGTGCTTAAACTTTCAAATGTGTGCATTAGCATGTTTCCTTTGTGTGTTCTAAGACCTATGGCCATGAGGTTGTGTGGGGTAAGGTAGGTTTAAGCCTCAAACCAAGGTGGTTGTGAGGATGTGGAAGCCCTAACCATGTTGCATACATGCATTGGCTTCACATATTATGTTTTTAGTCATACTTATGTTCATTGCACCCTTACTAAGCTTTGTGGCTCATGAGGTTTTATCCTCCCCTTGTAGGTTGTTCTTATGCCAAGAGAAAAAGGAAAAGTTGCAAGCTTGTGGTTGGAAGCTCATGGTGTATTATTATTTTTGTTGTAAATTTATGGCTTATAGAAGCTTAGGCATGTGGTTATTTAAATTGTGGGATCATGGCTTATGGAAGCCTATTTGTAGCTTGTGCATCATGTGATGTAATATAATGGTTGGAAGGGCTTGTGAAGGCCTAAGTCCATGGATGTAATTTTATTTCGGAATAAATCTTGGATGTTGGAGAAAATGATTTTGTGGGAAATGTGTAGATTTAAGATGCATTTTATGGGTATTTAATATCTAGAAAAATTTTGGAAAAAAGGGCCAAGAAAAATGTTTGAGACATGTAAGCATGTTGCGAGCTACAGGCGTTCAACATGCATGCAACAGATGAGTAACAAGCGGGCACGCGTGGGGGCTTGTTGGGGCGTGCGGGTGTGCGCTGGGGCCCGCAGGCACAGGTTGCGGCCGAGTGGAAGGGGGCGGGTGGCACACGCAGCCAGCGCACCGCGGGGCCTCGCGCGGGCCTAGGGTGTACCTACAAGCCCCATCGGCCAATTTTGTTTTTAAAAAAATTAGAAATTTGGGATTTTTTGAGGCATTTCTTAATTGATTTTGGAAGCCTAGGCATGTGGTTATAATGCGACTTGGATCTCTCAATTATGGACTTGTGCCTATGATCTCTAAATGGCATAATCTACTAATAACCTAAGTTACAACTTTTGATTGGAAAAACTCCAAACTTTTTCTCAGCACACACCATCTCAATAAGTCAAGTACATGTTCTCTAAATAACCCTTCCCAATGAAGCACATTAAAGTATTCCCACATAATAAGAGACCCATTTCATATATCCATTTTGATGCAAATAAATCACCTAAGCTTGATGTGGGAATTTGTATATGAACTTTGAACAAGATTCATATACTTGATTCAATGGGAGCAACTCTTTTTTCCTTTGGCAAAGATGAGGTAATGCATGCTCCTTCAAATGTTGGAGACTAGGTTTAAGAATGATAACAACAATATAAGGGGTTAACAGAAGATGAGAAGATATTGAAGGGAAGTGCAATTAGGGTTTTCTTTTATTGTTTGAAAATATATGGAAAGAAAACGGAAATACAAGGTGAAAATCTTAAAATTCACTTTCTTGATATTTAGGAACTTAAACTCAATTTTCCCTCCAATTAATTTATATATCAAAATATAGCATTTTTAAGGTAGAAAGACACTTCACTTTCTTTACTAATACCTTGTGACTTCCATTTACTATAGTAAACAAAAATTTATCCTTTATATATAATAAAAGCATGAGAAATTCACAATAAACAACCTCCTTTAGTTTAAGCCTAAGATAGGGTTTAATTTGAATTATTTAGTTTAGGCCTAAGATAGGGTTTAATTTGAATTATTACACACTATTTATTAATTATATTATTATTTGATATGGATTAATTTTATAGATATTTTTATCTAGTTTTCATCTTAATTTAATTTTCCTACTAGAAGTGTCAGTTTATATTGATTTTACATATTTTGAATCTTTTTTTTCTATTTTAGAAAAAAGCAAAGTAATTAAATTCAAAGAAGGTAGGAAAGTAGCAGTGCAAGGTAGGCGGAAAAGATCGAGCAATAGGTTGAAGCAGGCATATCTGGTTCTATAACAACTTGAATTTGGGTTTAAGTTGCTCAGTTGATATTATCATGTACATTTATTAAGTAATAAGGGGCATTTTGGTCATTATGCCTTATGTGGGGATATATATATATATATAAGGTAGTGGTTTCATTTTTACAAAGTCAGAAAAGGGAAGTTAATATGCAACCGAGAGAGGAAAAGAGAAGGTGATAAGGAGAGCCAAAAGGGAGGGCTAGGGCTCACTTTCTTCTCTACTTCTTGGATCCTTTAAGTTTTTGGTAAGGGTTTGACCAATTGGTGGAAGTTTCTTCTTCTTTTGATTGAGTTTCCTTTGCTTTAAAGTGAAAAGTGAAGTATTGGCTATTGTAGTGACCTCTCTCAAGCAAGACCTTAAAAGGAAAAGCTTATAAAGGCAAGTTCTACTCTTCTCCTACTCTCCTACATTCTTGGTTCTTGTTCTTATGAAGAATAAAGCCAAAAATATCCATGTTTTGCAAGGATTTTGTGTTTTAGGGTCCTATGTAGTGATGTTTGTAAATATCTCCCATCCTTGGTTTAATCTTGTTAGTTTCACTTGAGTCTCAAAATAGAGTTTTTTCTACCTCATAAATTTAAAGAATGTGGTGGTTTCTTGTTATGGTGGAGTTTGTGCAAGTGTTTGGGGTTGGTGTGCAAGTTTGGGATGAGTTTCAAGGGTTTGTCCTTACTACCGATCAATCGTTTGTCCATAATCGGTTGACAGTTTGGGTGTCAAAGCCACTGTCGGTCGGTCGATCGTTTCCTTCCCCATCGGTCCACCGTTTTTCCCATTTACTTCTTGTGCATGCTCCGCTGTTTCAAGCATAACTTTTAATATTGGATTCATGAAACGTTTAAAGCATTGTAAACTAGAATCGATAGGATTTGTTTTGATATATGATTTGTTATTTTTAGAAGTATTTGGCCTGTATATTCCCTTTGAATTACCACCTTAAAATCTAGGATTTCTATTTTAATCCGATAACGCTCTGGTCTTTTGGCCATAACTTCTTGTGGTATTATCCAAATTTGAATCCCCTTTTTGTCCCGTAAACTTGACTCCTTGAGCTTTATTTTGATATATATATTGGATAATTTGATTATGTTTTGAAGTCATGGCAACCCTTCCAATCTTGGCCTGGAATATTGAGTCCTTTCATTTTGAAAGATCATCTGATTTTTGGGAGATAAATAGCTTACTTTGGCATATGATTGTAGTATGATGAGATACATTTATAGAATAAATGATAATGCTTCTAGATATAGTTCCTTGAGAGGTTAGAAGGGTTTTCTTGAGCAATATTGAAGGGTTTTCTTGAGTATTGTTGATGCATTTTGTATTCACTGGCCAAGTAGGGTTGTCCTCCTTATATTTCTTTGTGGAATGATGCTACACCCTAAGGGGATAGGTTCCAGATGGTTCATTGTGTGATTCTTCTTATTTTTTTATTGCATTGCGTTATGTTACTACATTACTTCGCATGATGATGTTGGACCATGGAGTGCATTCATTGGGGTTCACGCTTTATATGTGTTGGGGGTATGAATATTGGCATGACACAGTTGGGTTGTTGAGTGCTGACTTGTGTATGGTAGGTGAGCATATGCATTTAGAGTATTCGCTTGTGTGTGAATTCTTACGTAGGCTTAGCACGACTTGATGTTTGGCTTATAGGGGCCTTGCTATCACGTTAATGCTGCAAGAGCCATTGCATTCCTTATGTGTAGTATTGCATGGAGAGGGTGTAGGAAATGATGGAAAAGAAACGCAACTTCCATTGTTATGTGATATGAGATCTTGATATATGAGTCGGGGGCTTGACGTGACTTGATTGCGAGTGCTTTGGCACATGATGACGACGGTGATTGATATGACCCTCTCACGGATCTTCTATGCTACCGGGGGCTCCGGGAGGCAGGTCGTTATAGGTTCCATCATTCTTGTTCATTTAATTTTATTTTTTTTATTACGTCTAGGCAAATTCTTTTAACTGGTGTTTAGATGGATTTTTTTGATTTATTGGTAATAGTTATATTTATATATCTTAACTTACATTTTCACCTAAAACATATCAACTTGAAAATGAAAATTCTAAAAATATGACTTTTATTTGTGGATGCAATTTAGAAAAATTCCTTACCTTTAATGTCACTTGTTGGGAGAAAATTTAGAATCTTTTTGCTACTTGTTAGGATTTACGAGGAGACACAAAATCAAAGGTAAGTCACATTAAATATGTAATGACCCGAATTTAGTTATTCTTGTTTCATGCCTAGGGGATCTAGTTGGTTAGTATAACACCCACTCTCCTAAAACTGCTCGAAATGAGGTGCTATAAGAAATAAAATAAAACTAATTGATAAACTAAAATCTGATACCAACATGAATATTTCAATCAGCTGAAATAAAACTCTGAGTCAACAAAACTGAAAATCATAAACACTATCTAAGGGAAAATATACCAATATTGTAAAATAAACTAATACTAAACTGATAAACACTCTACGTACACACACTACTAGACACTGCTGCTAGGCCCCACGTCTGGTACTCCCCTGCTAGGACCTGGAATGGTGAAGAGTACAAGGTGAGCTACAAAGCTCAGCAAGTAATAAGCTAGAAAGAATAACTAAAGCTGAATCGAAGAATATCAATACTAAACTAAAACTTACTGAACTTGTCCTGAGTGAAACACTATCTGTTTGCATTCATAAATGTAATGCACATAAACTGTAAGATAAATGCAGGTATGCAACTTTGGCACATAGGTTCACATAATTATAATACATATTTGGCTAATCTGAACCTGTAAACATAAAAGCTATAAGAACATACTGTGGGCAATATGCCCCTAGCTCCCTGGTCGACATCAGGCGAGCGACACACAAACTAAAACTGAACTGGTGGGATCCTTACGGACTAGCCACCTCGCGCGCATAATGCAATGCTCACATACATGGTAGCACACAATATGTAGTGCTCCATAGAAAGTCATGCTCAATGATCATACCAAGATGTATGCACATAAACTCAAAAAATAATGTTGATCATGTCAAATTTAAATGCTAAACATGTAATTTGATCTACTATATTGGAATACAAAGATTTACTCGTATTTTCCCTTAAATTGCAATATTTTTCTGACATTTATTTAATTATTCAATAATTTATTTATTGCAACATGGAGACTTCCCAAGAGGTCACCCATCATAGAATTACCCCCACTCGAGCACGCTTAACTTTGAGATTTTTAAAGATATTGGAACCAATATGAGAAAAGATGGAATTTCGGTGCGAGTGTTATACACCCTAAGCCCATTGGGATATGAATTTCACCCATCTGGATATGAGACACATGAATTGAATGGAATTGTGAGAGACGTCTGGATGAGTAAGGTCTCATCTGGATACAAGATAGATGAGCTTTGGGATAAGTTATGAGAGACATCCAGATGTGCAAAGACCCATTCGGATATGAGACACCCACATAATTGGACACATCCGAATACAACACAAGGTATCTGGATATCACGGTCAAAAAACCTTAGACTTATCCGGATATGACACAAAGCATCCGGATCTCACTTAGAGACAATTTAAACACATCCGGATACGACTCAAGGCATCTGGATACTACTCACAATCACTGCTGGACACATCTGGATACGAAAACGAAGCATCTGGATATCACTGGACCATCCGGATATGAACAAGAACTATCCAGATGTCACTCACATAAATCTTTTTGAACCATCCGAACAGCCTCCAACTTATTTGGATGTTACTCACATGCTCTGAAAAATCTATCCGGATATGAGGGAACCTATCCGGATGTCTGTAACCTGATAACCCAAAAATGAACGAACACAGAGACTGAAACTTGATTCAAACTTAATCGAAACTACACAATTCTGAATAAAATCTTGGAAAAACAAAACCCAATCGATAAGAAACAACTTTAGGAATGATTTAATGATCATAACTATTGAAAACGCTGTAAAGAACATGCATGAACCGGTTGGTACTCACTATAACTCATATATATATATACATGCATTGGAACTGATATAACACTAGCAATCTGATATCAACTCAATCAAGACCTGTAAGAAAAATTTACAAAGGAAAGATACTTGCCTTAGGCTTCTTGATAAACTCTAATGATCGCCAAAAGAGACTCCTATGCAAGACTTTGAATCTGTTGCTGTGTCTTGGCTCCTCTGTTCTTCACGATTTTCCTCTCTTTCAGCAACGTGAAGAAAGTAAGGCTCGTGGCATGAATATATATTAAGGCATGGGATGCCCTAGAAGCCATCTCTCAATCTCCTATTCGAAGTTGGAGTCTCTTAAACCTTCTTCTATTGAGACTAGGAGGCTTTAAACACATAGCCTTCTCACGGATGGATTCCCATTCTCTTAAGAACTCTTATTAATTAATTAAATTCTAATAACAAAACCTTAAATGACACCCATGTCCTTGCATTTAATTTTCACAATAAATAAATATAATTAAATGCTATTTAAATGCTATTTTCTCACTTAAAATCTACATTGCCACATTAAACAATTAATTGACAAATTCTCTTAACTAAATACCTCACTAATTAATCAAATAATTCTAATTGAATTTCGGGCCCGCTAACGGGTCGTTATAGTTAGCCTTGATGATTAATATGTTGTTTTGGTGATAATTTTCTAAGTGTTGGATAAAGGTTAAGTGTGTGAGCTAAGTGATAAAGTTAAATTTTTTGTGTTGAAATTGAATGTATGTGAAAATTGTAGCTTAGATATCCGAATGTAAGCTAGGATATTCAAATGAGAGCTTAGGCATTTGAATGTGTGAGTCTTGGGTTTCATTCGGATGAGTTTTGTAAGTTTTAATGGAGAGATTCGAATGCTATAGGGAGCCATTCGAATGGGGAGTGGAGCATTTGAATGAGGAGCCAAACAATTCGAATGGCCTATGTTCCTGTGTTCATGTTCTCTTTGAAACCCAATTTTGACCACATTTCTGTTTGAATCTCTCAAAACTCAAAACATAAAAGTTGTAGATCTTTCTTTTTTCATTCTGCAACATCTTGAATCACCTCTATCAGAGTTCAAACAAGAGAGTTATGGCGAAAGTTCAAACAGTTGTCAAAGTTGTCCAAAATCCAATTTTGTAAATTAAACCCTCACATTCGAATGACTACCCTTCCATTTGAATGAAACCAACGAAAATTCATAAATTCATCCAAATGAGGGCACTGTTGCATTCGAATGAGCTTCCAATTCCTTCAACAATTGAAGCTACTATTTAAAATTCATTCGAATGTCACTCTCATAACTTGAAATCTTTCTCTAAATCATTCGAATATAATCCATATCATCCGAATGTCTTTTCATGGAACCTTATATATTTAAGAAAGACATCCGAATGGCCTAGGATACATTCAAATGACTCTCGCAACTTTTGAATTTTGACTCCTCGACATTCGAATGCCTCATAACACATACGGATGTCCTCCTCAGCGATACATATACATATATATATATATATATACATTCTGAGTCATCGTTAACTTTGAAAAGTCATAGAAAATTCTAGAATTATGACATAAGAAGGAAATTTTAGAGAAATTATAGAAATAATTGGATGCATAAGTATCACTTTTGGAGAAAATATAAAATAGGAAAATTTTGGAAAAATATATCAATGTATCAAACCAGCAGCCCGAAACTTCTCTCGAAGGTTTCTTCTTCTTTACAAACCCTCCTCCTCTCTAACCTCAAGTCGAATACTACCATCCAAGAGGTTTTTAGCTACTATTGAGCATCACAAGAAGCTTAAGAAGGCAAGTTCTCTTCCTTCCACTATAAGAAACAAGATTTTTAGTGGAGGCCAAGATCGTCACTAAAAGCATAAAAACTCGTCACTAAAAGTTTTAGTGGCCACCAAATTGGTTGTCACAAGCTGTCACTAAAAATTCTGTCACAAATAGTATTAGTGGTGATTATTGGCTGATAGTCACTAAAAATACTCTTTAGTGGCAGCCGAATGTGACGGTCACAAAAAATTTTTTAGTGACAACCACAGTCCTCCGCCACTAATGTCATTTTTTGTGACGATCATGGCTGTCACAAATAATGACTCTTCAGTGATAGCCACCGTTGTCACAAGTAATGAATTTTTTGTGACGGATTTGCTGGTTGTCACAAATGGTAAGATTTTAGTGATAGTGTTGGCCGCCACAAAATGAACGTTTTTTAGTGACCACATTATATTGGTTGCCACAAAAAGTGTTTGATAGATACTTTTAGTGAGAGTCATGGTTGCCACAAAAGAAGACATTTTTAGTGACCATTTTTTGTTGACCGCCACAAAAAATGATTTTTATAAAATTTTCTCACAAGACACTGCTTGTTTTTCTATATTTTAAACCCTATTAATTTAATACATTGTATCCAAAATAAACACTATTCTAATCATCAAGAAACTTTAGAAAACAACTCTAGTCAATTAATAATTGACTAGCACTTTACATTTACAATCACATTGTCATCAAAAAAAGACATTTAGCACTTTACATAAAAAAAAAAAGACATTAAACAATTAAGTCTAGTCAATTATTATTTCTAATCCTTCATGCCCTAACATCCTCCATAAAAGCTTCAAAAATTGATTGCCTTTCTTTGACTTAGTCCAATTTTGTCGACAACGCTTCATTTTTCTCTTTCAAAAGTTGCATTTCATTTTTTAAACCATTATTATGTTGTCGCATTTGTTCGAGTTATGTAACAAGTTCATGACGAGATGGAATCTTTCCAAGGACAGAAGGAGGAGTTGGTCCGTATCCATACCCACGAACACGTCCATGTCTTTCTCTTCCCATTAGTTTAGAAAAAAATTCATTTTCATCAATAACTTGAGAATGTTCTTCCTCAGCTCTTTGGGTTACTAAAGATTGAATTTTGTCCTGAAATTTGATAATAAATAAAATAGATATGTTATAACATAATACTAAAATATATATCACAATAACAACATAAACTGTTTACCACCATTTTTGTTGATGTGGAATCAACCATTGACCTGTCTTTTTTCTTGTGTGTCACCTTGAATATTTCCCATGCAGATGGTTCGTGTCCTAATATTTCAGCCTGTATTAAATAGACAAGTTAATAAAAAAAAAATTGTTAATGAGAAAGATGTATAAATGATTTAAATTATACATGTTCAACTCTAACTCGAGCAAAACTTCTAGTGCCTGTAGTTTTAGTCATTGTTTGCTTTGACCAATTAGACTTACTACGAGCACAAGAAACCTATATGTAAGACCAAATACAATAATCATGTTTTAAATAATTAAAGTGACTTGTGTATAAAAAAGTAAAGGGTATAGAATACTTGAAACTCATGTAAGCTCAACCAACTGACAAATTGTCTCCATTGTCCTTGGTCGACTATTGTTTGAGCAAACTTAATTCGATCATCATCATTGTCATATACATCATAATAGTCAGCCTTCAACTTATATCTATGGTTTGCAAAAGCCCTTCCCATCTTTCTAAAGATCCAATTTTTTCTTACTTCGTTTTCTTCAAATTCAAATTTCTCCTACACAAGTTAAAAGAAAAAGTTGTTTGAAACGTTATAAGTCATGAAGAACGATTTAATACAATATCATATAAGTATAATATAGAATAATTATTAATCTTACCAGTATAATAACTAGCAATTCACCCATTCTATTGATGCTTTTGGCCAGAAAGCATAATTGTGAAAACAAAATCGTAAAATAACTAGAGAAGAGAGGCCAACAAGAATGCTGAAACTGCAAACCATATGACAAGAGATGAGGCAATCATATAGCATTGCAAAGGAGATGGCAGCAGCATAGGCTTGTTATTGATGCAAAAAATAGCAAATGTACTGTTGGTGGTTATACTTTCGTAGAAAATATTAACAGTGCATAAATAGCAAGAAGATAAATTCCCTCATTTATGCAAGTATGCAAATAGTGGCATTATTTAACGAATTATAAAAGTAATCCAAGGCACTGAATCATTTTTCCATGCTTGCGTTGATCCTAATCCTACGTAAACTGCAAAATAAAGGCAGAGGAAATACACTTGGCCGAAGTTCTGGGTTTTTTCGCAGCATGCTTTTGACGAGACCCCGACTGGAAAACAGAAATAGGCCAAAAGATTAGATTTTATCACCTATTTTAAGACCATCTAAAAACAAGCAAAAATCTAAAATTTCATTAGCATGAAGATATTTATTCTATCTTTCCTCATCCTTTTACACAATGTCTTCTCATAATCAGAGGCGGATCTAGGGGAGGGCTCGACTGGGCTTCGACCCTCCCCTAGATCCATTTGAACATTTGATTTCCTTAACAACTTGCCATTGAGTGACCTAATTTCCTTAACATTTGATTTCCTTAACAAATGCTTTAAAGGCAGGTTTATGAGAAGTCATTTTGTATATATAGCATCCTGATATCATTAATGATAAGATACATTAAGCACATATTCAACTAGTAAAAAGGCAAACAAATATCATTTCAATTTGTATCTATGCTAGCATATACTTCTAGAAGCATTTTTACAGAATTCATGTATACACTTACCCAACGACCAAATGTCTGATTTAGAACCATATGGTATGTCAGCAAGAAGCTCAGAGCACATATAACTAGGAGTTCCCACAACCTGAGTCATGAAAACATGATCTTATGCAATAGTAGTAATGGAGAAGTGGAAAACAAGAATGATATCCAGTTAGTTTAAGCATATGACTTACAGAGAAAGCAAGATCATCTGAACTTAAAATCTTAGCAAGTCCAAAGTCACTTGTAACAGCATAATTGTTGGTTACAGGGTAAAATAATCATCCTTCTCAAGAAATGCAAGAAATAGAACAGTATCACTTTACCAAGTCGTATGTCTTGATCTTTTGTCAAGAATATATTTGAACACTGCATAAAATGGAAGAATTCTAGCTTGTCAGATATTTCTGTTAATGGCCTTATCTTTTGTATGGACCTTATAACCTCGTACATAAGTGTCTCTAACGAAGTTCTTTTTAATAGAAAATGAAAGAAAGAAAGAAAGAAAAAATGTCTTTCTGAAAAAATAAAGGTACAATATCTTGAAAAGAAAAAAAAAAGAAAAAGACCGAAAGATAAAACACTTATTTTGAACCTTAATAGCCATAGTATCATTAAAAGAGCTAAATTAATGAGCTCTCTGGGCGAGGGTTAAGTGGTTAGACCACGATAAGTTAGGATTCGCACCAGTAGGTCATGGATTGGATTCCTTGCCCTGTATAGTGAGGCCAACCCTCTACCTGTAATTTACCTCACCTGCCAAAATCGAGGGCATAAGCAGCAGGGAACCACACAAGAGCGGTAATCCCAAGAGCTAAATTAATGATTTAGGTCCAACTCGCAAAGAATGAGATTTTTTTAAATACCCAAAAAGAATCTTAGTAACAACATCAATCAATCAAAGAATTAATTAAATACTTTAAAAAGAAACTATATCTAAAGGGAGAGAGAGAGAGAGAGAAAGAGAGAGAGAGAGAGCATAATACAAAACATAAGGAAGTGAGGTGTTTACTCGGGTGATGAGCATTTAACAAACGAAATTTACTCAGATGATGAGCATTTAACAAACGAAAAGAAATTTCATAATTTTAATGCAAATCAATTACATATACAGGGAAGTGTCTTAAAGTACCATCGTTGCTACCAGAGATAGAAACAACAAAATCAGATGTTCAAGTACCCTTTCAGAAGAAAATGCATAGAAAAAATTGCAATTTTGAATTAAACAACATCAACAGTAAGAACAAGGGTATTCACTGACCTTCTAAACCCAAGAATCTTTATACTCCACAATGAATGGATTCCTAATTTTCAAAATAAGCTCCATCTAAATATTACCAAAAATTTGATGTCAGTCTGTATTAATTAGACAAGGTATTTGGATGAAAAAAAAAAATAATGTATACTATTTTTCAAGCAAAAACATTTTACATCAAAATATAAAATCACTTCCCTAAAAATTTTGGTAAACAATAATAAAATATTACTAATGTGATGAGGAATCACATCTACACAGACAAAATATAGTCATATTTTTTAGTGGTTGATTGTTTTATCTAAATATTTTATGTAAATATAAAATAAAATGAAAAAAAATAGATAAAATATTTTTCAAGGAAAAACATTTTTCTAAACAATATGTTGAATATATTGTTTCGATGTAAACATTTTACATACAAATGCAAAACTTTACATACAAATGCAAAACTATCATTTATATGAATTGGAGGACTTTTTTTGAAATTTTTCAAAATGCAAGCAAAAAGAAGCTATAAGAGAATGCACGAGGAGGTATGTGTGGTAATAATGATACACAAAGGACATTTTAAGAATCTATAAGAGAATGCACAAATAAGAACTAGCATTCTAGTATTACCACAAGCAAAAACAAGGATAAGCAAAAGGAAGTATATGATGCATTTCATAAAATGATGAAATTCAGAGACATTCCACGGAACAAGGACATCATCTCCAAATTTATAAAGCTGATGTCTTCCCAGAGAGTATTTTGACACAAGCACAATCAAGTTCCCAAGCGCTTATGGTATTTAACTCCCTCTAAAGGACATGTCACTTGGTCCTCTCAAAACTTAAATTAGTGATGCTCAACCCTATCTAGCTCCTGTTGGAAAATCTTAAAATATAACGGCCACAGAATGAAGAAAAAATCTACAGTATGCAAATCTCATAATTAAGAAGTCAACATTTCAGTAACTTCTTTGGAACAAATCACCATTTTGCCAATGAAATTAACCATCTCCGAAAAGCATTGAACCATTAATTATTAAACCAATTTGGATGGATATGATGTCAATATATAATTTTCTTTAACAAAACAAACACCAGGTGAAACATCAGTTTGGATATCAATCAAAAAATTAAAAAAAAAAAAATTTGAAAACTATGCGTAACTAAAGTTAGCAATAGAACATTAAAAGGTCGTAGAAAGTACCTCAGTTCAGTTTTGGAATGCGCAACATCAGTTTGAATTGAGGCATGCAGAATTGTAATTAACTGGCTCTCATCTATACTGTAAATCGCATGACCACATATACATCCGATTTGCCGACGTTTTGTCACCAAAATGAGGTAATACGCCTCCAAAAATTTAATACAACCTACAAGATTAATGAAACCTCAAAATTATGGGTCAAAAGAAGAAGACCCCAAACTAACACATGAAGTCAAATTATAAGCAACATTAATTGTCACCAATTAATCTTTTGATAAAATTTATAATCTTGTCAGTATTGTCCTAATAATATGGGGATCAAACATTCTACTATTGGAGACATGTAAAGTAAAGATGAGGCAGGATAGGGAGAGTCTGATTCAAAACACACCTTGATTAATTCTTCTTGGTCTATTTATAGCAATTCTAAGCGTGTTTGGCTGCTTCTACATACGTCAACCTCTTCTGATTTATTATTTTTTATTAATTTTATTTTTCAAATGAGTTCTTCTAACAAGTATATTGTTTCTGCTGGAGAAGGAGATTCAAAACTGATTTATTATTACAAGTATATTGTTTATGTGCAATCAACAAAGAAGAGAGATACCTGCTGGAGATGGAGACATGGCGGCGTTAAGGCAGCGGAGGCGGCAACAACGACAGCGTTGAGGCTACGACGGAGCTAAAGCCGAAGACAGAGAAGGAGAGGGAAACGGAAACGGAGATGGAGATAGAGACAGAGACGGAGACGGAGACGATTGCGGTAGTCAGGCAGCGGAGGAGGAGATAGGGCGGGAGAGATGAGGGAAGGAGGGAGGGAGGGAGATGGAGGGAAATGAAAAGGAGGCGGGAGAGAGACGAGGGAGGGAGATGAAAGGAGAAGAAAATAAAAGCTTTTAAGAATATTTTTTAAAAAAATATATAACTTTTGTTTATATTTTACAAGAAAAGAAAAATAAATAAAAAATATATTTTTTTTGTAAATTTTATAATAGTAAAAAATATAATATGGAAATAAAAACTGGTTTTAATTATTAATTATATTTATATTTTAAGAATATAGAAGTACTAGAGATAACCCGTACCTGAAGGCACGGTACAATTAAAAAAAATTGAATATTAAATTTGAACGCAAAATAATCAAGTATTGAACTCGGACACGTACTAAATTGAAAGTCTAAACTCGCTTATATCACATATCTGAAGACAATATATATAGTTCTTAAACACGAAATTATTAAAAAATAAATATAAACATGCCTAAAGACACAGTGTAAACAATATTAAGATTAAAATACACGATGTAAAAGCTCGGTGTATTATGTTGAAATTTATGAAGAACTTATAAAAATTTTACTTGTATTAAACACTCTACAAAACTTAAATAATAAACAAACATATAAGATTTATAATGTTAATCAATATTGTAAATTAAAATATAGGAGCAAGTAAAAAAAAATTTAAAAATGAACAAAAAACATAAATTAAAGTTATTGTATAAACAAAAAAATATCAGTCTGTATTTTACAAAAAAATATCAGTTAATATAATAAAGCAGTCTGTGTTTCACCATTTCAACCTGTATTTTACAATTAATTACCAGCCTATATCGCGAGGGTATGTGTGTATATGCGTATGTGTGTGTATATATGCCTCTGTATGTATATGACTGTGTGAGAGAGTGAGTGGGTGAGTCTGTAAGAGAGAGAGATAGAGTGAAGGAGTGGAAGAGAGAGAAGTCTAATTCAAAGCTTATCTCAATCATAGGATCAAAATGTATCTCTAATATATTTTAGACATTTTCAAAAAATCATTCTACTTTATTATATAAGTAGTTACCACGCGTATTTATTTTTAACTAACAGAGACTTACATAGGAATTGAAGAACATGATGAGAGGGTCAGGAACTTGCATTGAAACAACCAATTCTCGACTTACACGAACTCCCGCTAGTTCGAAGCCTTCTTGGCTGCCACCCTGTGCCTTAATTATATTTTCGAGCCTCTAACACGCTCTTCGAACCCCAAATTAATTTTTAAAAAATTAATTTTCAAATTATTTTTGTGTGGGAAGTTCTGTGGGTGTGTCAATATACAAATTTGTTATTGTTGCTTGCTTATTGGGTCTATAGTATTTCCAGAGGGTTTGCTCTTATAGGTCATATTTGTACTACTGTTCCAATAGGTAATCCCAGATGTCAAAACCACATAAATCATACAATGTTGTATTGCATGTGATGACCATGCGCCGATGTTTTGGATGAAAGTCAAATAGTTTCAATACACAAAATTAATTTAAATATCATTTTTTAATAATTTTATTTTTATCGATAATTTAATTTAAATATCATTTTTGAATAAACAAAATTAAATTTATGCAATAAAAAAAGAAAATGACTATAATGCTTTCGATTAATTTTAAATAATTATATATAATTCTATTATTACAAATTATTGACAATTAAAATACCAAACCTACGGCTAAGTAAAAGAAATTTGTACCACTTGATAATTTGGGAAGGAAAAATAGATAAAAAAAAAAGTAAAAAAAAATATAACCACTAACTTTAAACAGATCTTAAACCTAAACAAAATCTCAATTTATTCCAAAAAAGTATAAAAATCAATTCGTCCATAACAGAACAAAATCTATTTTATTTTGAATTTTGGTAGTAAGATAAATTTTAAAGAATTAACTTTGATAAGTTTTCTTATTTTTGTCTTAGTAAACATGGTTCTTTTATTGACATTTTAAATAATAATTATTTAAAATTTCTTGATTTTTTATTTAATATAGTTTTGATTGAATTTTAAAACACTATATTTGTGTTCTAATTTTTAAAGTTAAAATTACTTTACTTTTGCAATTAAAGATAAATTTGAGATTAATTTGATTTTGTTACTTAAAAATAAATTGAATTGTGCTTAGATTATGGACTTATTTTTTTTTTCTATTTTTCCTTTTAAATTATTAATTGTCGTTAATTTTTTCCAAGACTAAGTTTGATATTTTTCTTTATTTTTTCTTTTTTTCTTTTTTCTTCATTTCTCTTCTTCTTCGTGCGCACAGCCCGTCTGCGCGCAGAGCCACCGTCGATCAGCGCCGCCTGGGCCTCCTCCGACCACCGTTGCAGCCAGTCTCGCCACCGTCGGCAGCCTCCGACCGCCACGAGCCTCCGTAGCTGGTCCCCTACGTCTCCGGCCATCGACCGCCGCAGTTGCTTTAGCCATCGCCAGCCACCGACGCACCTGACAACTTCTCCGCGACCGCCTTCCACCTTCGCTGAGACCCCGATCAGCCTCCATAACCAACCACCGCTGCTGCACGGCTGCCCCTGTCGCTAGTTCGCCCCTTACAGACTGTTGGTTCGCCCCTGCCCCTGGTTCTGTGTGTATATAGATACATATATGTGAGTGTGTATATATATATATATATATGTGCTTGTGTGTATATGAAAGATAGCTGCGTGTATATGAAAGATGGCCGATGTGTATATGAAAGATGGCCGATGTGTATATAGATATATATATATATATATTTATATATGTGGCTGTGTGAGTATATGAAAGATGGCTATGCGTGGGTCTGTTTGGAAGGCAGATGGTTGCACTGTGCGTGGGCAGGAAAATTTTTAATCCTAGCCTTCAATCCATCAGAAATTAATCTCAGCTGTGGAAATGTCTTTCCATTGAGACATTTTCAAAAACCATCCTGTTTTATTATATAGATATTTTTTTTAAAAATAAGTATATTATTAATTATTAATTATAAGAGTATATTGGAAGAAAAATATTATTAAGAATGAAAATATTTTTTATTAATTATTAATTATATATTTTATATTTTATGTTACATTTTATGCCACAAATAAGTGTATATTCCAACTTTTAGTGGCTGCCATGTTTGATTGCCACAAATAAGTATATTTTTAGTGGCCGTCGGCTTTGGTCGTCACAAATAATGTGCTTTTAGTTGGCAAGCCATATCTCAAGCTTTTAGTGGCCGCCATGGATTGCTCGTCACAAATAGTTATCCTTTAGTGTGCCCCCCGCTGACCCTCACAAATAAGCATAAAAGCCCACCCATTTTTAGTGGCCGCCACAACCAACCGTCATAAATAAACGTTGTGTGGAGCACCTTTAGTGGCGGCCACTATTGGTCGTCACAACTAATCATGTTCTATCATGCACACCATCCCAACGTTTTATTAGTGGCTGCCATGGTTGTTTGTCACAAATAATTTATCTTTAGTGGCTGCCACTTGTGCTTGTCACAAATAGTTATCTTTTAGTAATACACCAATACCGACGGTCATAAATAATTGTTGTGTGGAGCACCTTTAGTGGCGGCCACTATTGGCTGTCACAAATAATCATGTTTTATTAGTGCCATGGGATGGTGCCATAAATAATCCATTTTTAGTGGCGGCCAGTGATGGTCGTCACAAATAACCATCTTTTAGTGACCACAACATGTGGCTGTCACAAATAAAAGGCTTTTAGTGGCCAATTTTTTCGACCGCTACTAAAGATGTCTTTTTAGTGACAAACGACACTGACTACCACTAACAGTTTTATTTGTGACGAATTTTTTCTGGCCACCACTAAAAGTCACTTTTCTTGTAGTGTTCTTTCCTATCTTTTGAATTATAATTCATTGTAAATGTGGTATTGGCTTCTGGAAACTTTGGATAAAATTTTGATATATGCACTTGGGGGTGGTGAGAGGAGTACTGTGAGAGTGGTTTAGGAACTTAAAAGTGTTGTTGAGGTTGAATACAGGGGAAATAAATGAAAGATACTACATAAACAGGGGTGCGAGTTTTATACGGTTGATTCTTACGGATTATAACTTAGGAAACATTTTGACAGCTATGTGGGGCTTGTTCTTCCCTCCTTTCCTTAAGGAATGGTGAATTCATTAAGATTTTTCATGGGAAGCTTGTCCTTTCCCCAAGCCCTACCAACATTTCAAATATTAACCAATTTACTCTAATTTACTCTTAAAGCCTAAGAGTGAAGTCTTCCATATCCTCAATATGATTTACTGTCAATAATGGTCATGACATGAAATGGGAATAAATTATTAAATTCAAATATTACCCTCAGCCATGGTTGTGTACCGCCGGGATATATCCCCTAAAACCTGTAAGCATTAGCCAGTTGACTAGGGTTACGCTCCTGTGGTGACGACTAAGGGGCGCACCCAGAGGTGACGACCCTGGGTGAGATTATATATATGTATGGCTATAGTTGAGTATATGAGATAGGACCAATGGTCCACAGATTATCACAGATTCTCTGGTTGCAGGTATCAGATATAGGTCAATATGTATTTTGATGCATTTTGTATTATTATGTGAGGCCATTGGCTAGTTATATGTTTAGTGGCTTTCTTGTGTGCTATGTATGACATTATTATCATGGGTGAGTGTGTGGTTCATGTGCTGTAATCTATCATCCACATCTATATGGTTATCAGACACCACTCACCTGACCTCTATTACATTACTATCTGCCATGTTTTTCCTTCATGTTTCTTATACTTGCTGAGTTTTGTAGCTCACCTTGTACTCTTCACCATTCAAGGTAAAAGAACAGAAATAGCTGGCAAGGAATCGAGCAAGGATGATGGGTAGTAAGATGTGTGCGCGGGTCTTCACACAAATCAACGGTCTTGAGAAAATGTGTGGCTATAGATTGTATAGGCTTTATCTTGTATCATGTAACCTAACTTAACACTTTCTCTTCTAGGTTGCCCGAGGATTAGGGTAGCTCGGGAGGGGATGTGTTACAAAATAAACAACAATAGCAACAATAACATACCCAACCCATGTCTTGTTGAATAAATAAATAGATAACAACTAATGAAAAGAGAAAAAAGATAACACCAAAACATAATGCGGCTTGGATCTCTCAATTATAGACTTGTGCTATAATGACCCATTATTTGGGTGTAATGAATTAATTCTGGTATTTGAGGTTATTATTGAATATTTGGAAATTTTAGAGAAAACATTTATTTATGGTGTTTTGAGGATATGGAGAATTAAGGTAATTAATTATCTTATTTAGGAGTATCTATGGAAATAATAAAAGAATAAAATAAATTAAATTGGTGAATTTTTGGGAATGTTCGGGGTATAAGTATAATAAAGAGAAATAAGGTGTGGGGTGTATGTGTTGAATTGCGGAAGTTCTGGGCGCTAGTGTAATTTTGAGGAAATAGTTAGGGATCACCTTAAATTTAATTGGGAGACTATTAAGGATGAAGGCGATGCTAGATCAGGAGGTTGGGCGCGCGAAGGAGGCTGTGAGAGGTCGCGGGATCGAACTGCAGCTGTGCAAGGAAAATAGCTGGTTTTTATAAATCGGCCAGGCGCCAAAATGGCGTCGTTTTAGGCGTTAGGCAGCACCCAGTGCGCGCGCATGGCCTTATAGGGGCGCCCATGCGCACGCAGCCACGCTGGCTTCATGTGTGTAGCCAGGCCACGCCACGCAGGGCCCTGTATGGCCCTGCTGCGTAGCCATGAGATTGCCATCATCAACCACGCGTCCAATCCCCTTTTGTCATAAAAAAAAAATGATTTTTAATGCTCCCATGTGACCCCTACCTTCTCCTACCCCTTGGCCTATAAATAGGCCATTAATGCTCGAGGAAATGGGGGGATTTTAGAGAGAAATTAAGGAGAATTTTGTAGAAATTAAGGGAAATTATGGCTGTGTGAGTTTGGGCTGTGACATAAGCAACCTCGGTATGCTGCAAGAATTAAGAAGATATTTAAGGCAAGTTCTTCTTCCTCTTTGTTTCATTTAAGAGGCAAGATCTCGATTTTCTTATTAATATGCAAGTTCCAATCTCTATCCTTGTTATTTCAAGTTCTTCTTCCTCTTTGCAATTTTAGTTCCTCTTTTCTTAAGTTTATGTTTTATTCCTATTTTGGCAAGTTTATATTCCTTAATCTTCTAAATTGCAAGTTCCATACTCTTATTACTGTTATTGCAAGTTTAAGTTTAAGAAGATATTTAAGGCAAGTTATTTTGCAAGTTACTCTCCTTTTTTAGTAAATTATTTTATGGTTCTCAGTTATGCCTTTTGAGTCTCAAATAGGGCTTTAAATCACCCTATCTTTCTTTGGGAATGATGCTTGTTGTGGACATGCAAGGTGTAACATCCTGATAAGTTGGGAATAATTAATGATTATTAATTTGATTGGAAACAGTTAATAATTGTTAATTTAATCGAGAATAGGAAATATTCAGTAATTTAATTAGAGATTGGTCAATCATTATTAATTATTATAATTAAGATGATTATTAAATATTTGTAGGTTTAAAAGAATTATTAATTTAATTTGTGTTTACGGTGATTATTGAGTGTTTATAGTTTAAAGGAAATATTAAATTATTTTTTATTAAAAGAAAGAGGCAATTAATTATTAAAAAAAATCTTAGGAGTATTTCTAGTGATAAAGAAAGATTAAAATAAATTGATTTGGGTGAATTTCTTGAAATTTGGCGTGTAAGTGGAATAAGTGGAAATGGAAGTTTGGGTGTGTGTGTAATTAATGGAAATTGTGGGTGCTGAAATATGATTTGCGGAAGTGGTCGTGATTCACTTTGAAATTAATGGGGGCCGTACATATGTTGAAGGTGGCATGTGGCGCGCGAGGGTTATGCAGTAGGTCGCGGGTTTGAGATTGGAGACGGTCGCGCGCACAGTGAGGGAATTGCTGATTTTTCAGCGAAGGCTAGCCCCAAAACGATGTTGTTTTGGGGCAAGGAGATGGGCAGCCCTTGGCTACCACGCGGCACGTGCTCGGGGCTCTCTCTTTTTCCTTTTTAAAGGACAATTTCAGCAAGCTTCAAGAGGTGTTTTAACAGCGAATAAGGGAGGAAATTGTAGTGAAGAAGAAACAATGCTGAGGATGAAAATGAGGGGAAAATCCAAAAGAAATGGTTGAAAATTCTGTCTAATTGAGGTGTAAATATTTAGGTAAGTGGGGTAAATTGTGTAAAAAAATTTATACGATTGAAATTTAATTGTGGTGCGATTTTATTAATTTTTGGTTGAATTAAACTATTTTGCAGCGTGTATTAATTTAGCAACGTGTGGGTATAAAAACCTTGAGATCTGTGAATTAAAGGCAAGCTCTTTACTCCCTTCGTGATTCTCATTCAATTTATGAACTCTATAACCTTCCTCAACCCGATTTGGTTCTACAAATTAATTATGTACATTATAAACAATTATTGTGCGAATTAAATTTAATTAAATTAAATAGGAGACTTTCGGGGTTTGATTTTGTAAATGCTTACGGGGTATTGTATCGCCCCTACTTCCTTGGGGATGATGTCGAACCTGGTTGGGGTTAGGTTCTTAGTGAGTCAGTGGTGGTTGTGGGTACCCTCCGGGGTAAGTTGTTGTAACCGAAAGTCTTGGGATTTGTTTGTGTGAGTCATAGGGTGTGGGACACATAGCTACTGATCGTCGATCCTTGGGTCATGGCAGTTGATGGCTAGATGTATGGGCGCGCAGTTATTAGCTATTATGAGAGACTATAGACGGGTCGAGGAAGCTAATATCGCTGGACACCCACTATTAGTGTTGTGCGTATCATGATGTGGTTGTGGTTCCATGTGGGCGTGAGTGGTATTAACAGGTGGCGTGAGTCGTCGTCCGATGAGGTAACGTGTTGACTATTTAGTGACACTGGAGCAAACCGTCATCAAGCTGGGGGTAGCTGCCGACTAGTTGTTCCTAGTGACGGATTATCAACTAGTACTTGATCACTGTTGACTGGCTCTTCCATTATGTGGAATATTACATGACATTACAGTGCATGAGATTGGGCTTACATTCATTAGGGGTCATACTTTGTATGTACGGGGAAGTGTGCTCATTGGCATAACCCTGTTGGCCTGTTGAGTGTCGATTTGGGTATGATAGGCAAAAATGTGCATTTAGAGCATTTTTCCTGTGAGGGTGCCTGTGTGGGCGTAGCATAGCCTGATGCTTACTTTATGGGGGCCTTGTCATCATGTCAATGTTGTAGAAACCATTGCATTTATTATCTGTTGCATTGCATAGTTACTGTTCGATATGGGCTGTGATATAGAGTTGACCCTCAATAATTATGATTTGGGAACTCCAGTATGTGATTGTGATTTGTAGTATGGAGTTGACCCTCGATAGCTATGAGTGTGAGCTGAGCTCCAGATAGCTATGATTCGGGAACTCCGGTATGTGATTGTGATTCATGATATGGAGTTGACCCTCGATAACTATGAGTGTGAGCTGGGCTCCAGATAGCTATGACTTGGGAACTCCGATATGTGATTGTGACGAGAGCCCCGAGATCATGTGGATCGTGGTGTGGGAGCCTCTAGCTCATGGGCTTTATCCCAACAAGTTCTTAGCTGTGGCAAGTTTGTATGCCAGGACTTGGATGCCAGGATGTGCATTTCCTATGTGGGCCCTAAAGACTGTTATGTGCATGGTTATATTTTTATGTAGAGTATTGAACACTCTGTTGCACGGTGAGTCCGTTGACGCTATGGCGGTGAATCCACTGGCCGCATATTTGCATATTACTATGGCAGTGAGTATGTTGGTAATTCCACTCATGGTAGAGAACTCTTTACACTATCTTATCTGTGTTATTAGCACTGTTGTTCCATCTTGGTGAGACGATCTTGCAAATGATATATGTTTATGATATTTTTACTCCTATGACTTGCACTTGCCATTGGCCACTGTAATTATCTTTTTATTCATTTATGGTTATCGTGTTACTACCCCACTTTATTATGATTCATGTTTGTTTCATAGACTTGCTAAGCTTTGTGGCTTATGTTGTTTCTTGCGCCATTCCAGGTAAAGATAAAGACAAGCTAAGGAAGGTGACGGGTATAGCTGCTGGTGAGTCTTGTAATAGATGTGTACAGATGTAACACCCCCCCTCCCCTAAGTTATCCCATTTCAAGGCAACCTGGAAGAGCGGGTGCTAGGGAACATAGACAAAACATCACCTAGCCACAAGCATGCATATATTTAACATCCATCAAACTCAAACCCAAAATAAATACTTCCAAGGGTTACAGGCATGACTTTTCTTTAAGTTACATTACACACAAAATAATGTCTACACATCTACCAACAGCTTCACAAGACTATTTAGATCAAGAGGGGACCCGCATGCGCACATGTCTACCCATCCTTCTTACTCGACTCGCCACCTGCCACCTTTTTACCTTTACCTGGAATGGAGGAGAGCACAATGTGAGCTACAAAGCTCAGCAAGCATAAGAAATAAGAAGGAAAAGCGTGGCAGATAATAATGATCCACAAGTGTGGTGAACATGCATATCGACAGAAATGACAACTGATAACTCAGGAGTTACACACACACACCCGTAATGATAATGTCATGCATCACACACATAAAAGTCTATCAACAGATAAATGGCCAATGGCCTCACATAGCAAATAAAATGCATCATAATACATACCAGTCTGTAGCTGAGTCCGGCAACAAGAGAAACTGTAACATGTAGCCCATAAGTCATAACTGATACACTTGGTTATAGCCATACGTACATATATATGAATATATATAATCTCACCCATGGTAGTCACCGCAGGAGCGTAACCCCAGTCAGGCTAATGCCTACTGTTTTGGGGGATATATCCCAGTGGTACACAACTGCAGTGCGTATAATCATCTCTGTCCATGCCTTTCCCAATGCACATGCAACACATAAAGTGGCCACATACAAATTGCACGTGCTAGAAATAAGAACTGATGCTCGTGCACACTCATGAGATGTTATGCAGGAGGTCAAGCCAAGACATGCTCATGATGCACAATTACCATTCTTTCAGACCATTCCATGACAATACATATATAAGCAATCTAAAGTTATTCTCTGTTCATAAACATGTTCAACACAGTTAGCCAATAACACTGAGTCACGAATTTCTTGCTTAAGCTCAAGTTCATAGTGAGATATATATAAAGTAGGGCATGGACAAGAAACAAGTCTCCCATGAAAATTTCCACTTAAAACTCCATTCCTTAGGGTTAGTGGGGAGAAACAAGCCCCACATGGCTATTAGAAACTTTGCCTCAAGCTTAAATACCCTAACCCTAGTCAAGCTCTCAAGACACGTAACCAACCCATAACACAATGAAATCCAAGAGGAAACAGGAAGGAAGAGAAAACTTGCCTTTTATTTCACCGATCAACCACTAAGAACTCGTTGGATAGCAAGATCTAGGTTGCTGTGAGAAGAAAAATGAGGGTTTGAACAAATAACTTACAGGAAAGAGAAAAAGAGTGCTCTGTTCTAGTGAGATTTTTCTCACAAATTTCTCTTTTAAATTTTCCTTATAAGTCATCTTTATCCATCTAATTATTTCCCAAATTCTCTATATATTTATTATATTTTTTTTTTGATATTTCTGTTCTAGAATTTTCTACGTGTTTCCAAAATTAATGAGGTATCGGGCAATATATATATATATATATATGAATCACAGAGGGAGGCATTCGAATATAATTTGAGGCATTCGAATATAATTTAAAGCATTCGGATGATATTTACATATATATGTAGTTGTATGAAAGTCATTCGGATGATCTGGGCACATTTGAATGTGTTTTGAAGCTTTTGGTAGAAGAATTGATAAAATGGAGAAGGCATTCGAATGACACAACAAACCATTCGAATGAATTTTGAATAGTTGAGTGAAAAGATGAAAAAAACAAGATATTCGAATGTAATAGTGCCCTCATTCGGATGAATTTTTCAATTTTCGCATGACTCATTCGAATGAGAAGGCTTAAATGGATTCTGGACAACTTTGACACCCTTTGAATTTTGGGTATAACTCTCTCATCAAAACTTCGATTGAGGTGATTCAAGATGATATAGAATGAAAAGAGAAAGATCTACAACTTTCATGTTTTAAGTTTTGAAAGATTCGGGCTGGAACACAGTTGAAATTGGGTTACAATGAAGAAACACCACCTAGCAAAACAAACCATTCAAATGGATCACCCCCTATTCAAATGACTCACACCCCATTCGAATGGGGTTGCTCTCATTTGAATGATACTTCCACCATTCGAATATCTAGCCTCCCAAAGCCCCACACATTCGGATCCCTCTTCATAAACCCTTCTAACTCTTAACCACTCATCCTAAACCTTCCAAAACACTTACATACACACTCACACCGCACCAAAACCCAATTTAACGAATAATTCTACCCACAAATCATAAAATAATACTATGTTATTCATTGATATCAACACCCTAACTTCGGGTCGTTACAACAGATGTCTTCCCAAACGGTAGATCCTTGGGGATTGTTTTGAGGATAGGGAGCTGAGTTCTATTTGTACTTTCCTTTAGCCATTTTAATATTTTGAAATGTATGGGCAGATGAGCTCGAGAATAACAATTTATTAACCTGGAGAAGTTTATGTGCATAAGTGAAGTTTTATGATTTATGTATTGTTTATGTGGTTGACTCTTATTGGAATATGTTATGTACCTAAACTTTAACGACTCTCTCACAGATCTCCTTTGCTAGGGGGAGCTCCGGGAGGCGGGCCGTTACACTTGATTTCTTGGTAATAGTTATATTTATATATATCTTAACTTACATTTTCAGCTAAAACATATCAACTTGAAAATGAAAATTCTAAAAATATGACATTTATTTGTGGATGCATTTTAGAAAAATCCCTTAGCTTTAATGTCACTTGTTGGGAGAAAATTTAGAATCTCTTTGCTACCTGTTAGGATTTATGAGGGGACACAAAATCAAAGGTCAGTCATATTAAATAAACAACAACAGCAACAATAACATATCGAGCCCATGTCTTGTTGAATAAATAAATAGATCACACCTAATTAAAAAAGAAAAAATATAAAACCAAAACATAATGCGGCTTGGATCTCTCAATTATAGACTTGTGCTTATGATCCCTAAAAGGCATAATCTACTAATCACCTAAGTTACAACTTTTGATTTGAAAAACTATAAACTTTTTCTCAGCACACACCATCTGAATAAGTCAAGTACATGTTCTCTAAATAACCCTTCCTACTGAAGCGCATTAAAGAATTATTACATAATAAGAGACCCATTTCGTATATCCATTTTGATGCAAATAAATCACCCAAGCTTGATGTGGTAATTTGGATATGAACTTTGAACAAGATTCACATACTCAATTCAATGGGAGCAACTCATTTTTCTTAAGCAAAGATGAGGTAATGCGTGCACCTTCAAATGTTGGAGACTAGGTTTAAGAAGAATAAGAACAATAGAAGGGGTTAACAAAAGATGAGAAGATATTGAGGGGAAGTGCAATTAGGGTTTTCTTTTATTTTTTGAAAATAAGTGTCTTTTATATACTTATTTTGGCTTATAAACTTAGCATTTGTACATTCAATGAGCATGATTTCTACTTGATTTGGTTCTATATATGGTTATGTAGATGTGGATCATGTGTTGAAGACAATTGGAGCACAAAGTGATGATAATGTCGCAAAGTGCCGGAAGAATGACGTCATTGGTGAAGTGTTGGAAATTAAAGAGAAACGGCTCACGGTGTTGTCATGCAAAGCATTGCGTGGTAAGGTCGTGATAAGAAAAGTATTTTATGGCTCACAACCTTACCTTAGAAAGCATTCTATGGTAAGCCTGTGACAAGATTTTCATTCTGTGGCTCACGACCTTACCGCAGAAAGCATTCCGTGGTAAGGTCGCAGTAAGGCTCTAAGCTTCATAAAAAGGCCGTTTTGAGCCCGTTTCCTTTCAAATCAAGTGGAGATGGGCTCTCTCAAGGGGCACGACTTTGAAGACCTAAAAACAATTATAAAAAGAAGGATTCTTGAGAGATTAAGGAGCTTTTGGAAGGAGGAGAAGACGGCAAGATGAGGCGAAAGGAGGAGATTTTCTTGAAGATCTTCGATTTTGGTTTTATTTTTCTGTTCTTTCTTCTCTACAACATCATGAACTCTGTTTTTATTACTCTTTCGTTGGTTGAAACTATGTTAGGCTAAGTACTTTGTGGCTAGGGTGATTGATGAAACCTAGTTCAATGATGGTTTAATTAAAAGTATTTAGGTTTTATTATATTTTTGTCTTTCGAGTTGATCGTTTGTTATGCACTAATTCCGTTTTGATGCTTGGCCGCCATTAGAATGTGTTTTTGATTTATATTGCTTTCGAGAGATTCAATATAGATTAGCACTTGGTAATAAACGATATAAGGTTCAATAATAGGTAGAGATACCGTTATGCCTTGTGAAATCTTATTTTGATGATCATTGTGGATAAATACATGTTTGTATATTTGTAGATTAATTAGAGATAATTAATCTCATATGTAAGCATAGATTTGATTGACCATCGAGAGAGACTTTTGGTAAACTTAGGATCATCGATTTTCAGCTCAAGGCAAGAATTATAAAACCTGGTCACGGAAAGATTAAACCAATTAAAGAACTACGGTGGATTCATGAACCCTAGTGCATTAGATTTTTACATTCAAAAACGTAAAGAATTATTTTGTGTTTTCCATTTAGTTAGTTAGTTTTAGTTAATATAAAACTTACAGTGAGTATTCTTTTAATTGTGTGTGGTTTATTAAAGCTAATAGTGGTTAAAGTAAATATTAAAAGCTAATCCTCGTGGGAACGATACTCTATTCATCATTATATTACTTGTTACGATTTCGTTCACTTCTCGGAAAGAATATGCGAACATTTGAAAATATATGGAAAGAAAACAGAAATACAAGGTGAAAATCTTTAAATTTAGTTTCTTAATATCTAGGAACTTAAACTTAATTTTCCCTTCAATTATTTTTTATATCAAAATATTGTCTTCTGAAGGTAGAAAGACACTTCATTTTCTTTACTAATACCTTGTGACTACCATTTACTATAGCAAACAAAAATTTATCTTTCATATATAATAAAAGCAGGAGCAATGCATAATAAACAGTTTCCTTTCGTTTAAGCCTAAGATGTGGTTAAATTTGAATTATTTCACGTTATTTATTAATTAGATTACTATTTGATAGGGATTAATTTTATAGATATTTTTATCAAGTATTCGTCTTAATTTACTTTTCCTACTAGAAGTGTTAGTTTATATCGATTTCACATATTTTGAATCTTTTTTTTTCTCCAGAAAACAAGCAAAGTAATTAAATTCAAAGAAGGTAGGCAAGTAGCAATGCAAGGCAGGCGAAAAAGATCTAGTAAGAGGCTAAAGCAGGCGGATCTAGTTCCAACATTCTTATTCATTTAATTTTTATTTTTATTTTTATTACGTCAAGGTAAATTCTTTTAACTGGTGTTTAGATGTATTATTTTGATTTCTTGGTAATAATTATATTTATATATCTTAACTTACATTTTCAAGTAAAACATATCAACTTGAAAAAGAAAATTCTAAGAATGCGACATTTATTTGTGGATGCAATTTAGAAAAATTCCTTAGCTTTAATTTCACTTGTTGGGACAAAACATAAAATCTCTTTGCTACTTGTTAGAATTTACGAGGAGACACAAAATCAAAGGTAAGTCACATTAAATAAACAACAATAGCAACAATAACATACCCAACTCATGTCTCATTGAAAAAATAAATAGATAACACCTAATAAAAAGAGAAAAAAGATAACACTAAAACATAATGTGGCTTGAATCTCTAAATTATAGACTTGTGCCTATGATCCCTAAAAGGCATAATCTACTAATCACCTAAGTTAAACCTTTTGATTGGAAAAACTACAAACTTTATGTCGGCACACACCATCTCAATAAGTCAAGTACATGTTCTCTAAATAACCCTTCCTACTGAAGCACATTAAAGAATTCCCACATAATAAGAGACCCAGTTCATATATCCATTTTGATGCAAATAAATCACCCAAGCTTGATGTGGGAATTTGTAACTGAACGTTGAACAAGATTCACATACTCGATTCAATGGGAGCAACTCATTTTTCTTTTGGCGAAGAGGTAATGCGTGCTCCTTCGATTGTTGGAGACTAGGTTTAAGAATGATAAGAACGATAGAAAGGGTCAAGAGAACATCCGACGATATTGAGGGGAAGTGCAATTAGGGTTTTCTTTTATTGTTTTAAAATATATGGAAAGAAAATGGAAAGACATACTAAAAATCATTATATTCACTTTCTTCATAATTAGGACCTTAAACACAATTTTCCCTCCAAATAATTTACATATCAAAATATAGTCTTTTTAAGGTAGAAAGACACTTCACTTTCTTCACTAATACCTCGTGACTTTCATTTACTATGGCAAGCAAAAATTGATCCTTTATATAAAATAAAAGCACGAGAGATGCACAATAAACTGTCTCCTCTAGTTTAGGCCTTAGATTGGGTTTAATTTTAATTATTTCACATTATTTATTAATTAGATTACTATGTGATAGGGATTATTTTTTTAGATATTTTTATCTAGTTTTAGTCTTAATTTATTTTTTCTACTAGAAGTGTTAGGTTATATCGATTTTACTTATTTTGAATCATTTTTTTATTTTTTAGTAAACAAGCAAAGTAATTAAATTCAAAGAAGGTAGGCAAGTAGCAGTACAAGGCAGGCGGAAAAGATCTAGCAAGAGGCTGAAGCAGGGGGATCTAGTTCCATCATTCCTATTCATTTAATTTTTATTTTTCTTTTTATTTTTATTACGTCTAGGTAAATTATTTTAACCAGTGTTTAGATGGATTTTTTTGATTTCTTGGTAATGGTTATATTTATATATCTTAACTTACACTTTCACATAAAACATATAAACTTGAAAATGAAAATTCTAAGAATGTGACATTTGTTTGTGGCTGCAATTTAGAAAAATTCCTTAGCTTTAATGTCACTTGTTGGGAGAAAATATTCAATCTCTTTGCTACTTGTTAAGATTTACGAGGAGACACAAAATCGAAGGTAAGTCACATTAAATAAACAACAATAGCAATAATAACATACCCAACTCATGTCTCATTGAATAAATAAATAGATAACGCATAATGAAAAGAGAAAAAGGATAACACTAAAACATAATGCGGCTTGACTCTCTAAATTATAGACTTGTGCTTATGATCCCTAAAAGGCATAACCCATTAATCACCTAAGTTACAAGTTTTGATTGGAAAAGCTACAAACTTTTTGTCTGCACGGACCATCAGAATAAGTCAAGTACATGTTCTCTAAGTAATCCTTCCTGCTGAAGCACATTAGAGGATTCCCACATAATAAGAGACCCAGTTCATATATCCATTTTGATGCAAATAAATCACCCAAGCATGATGTGGGAATTTGTAAGTGAACATTGAACAAGATTCACATATTCGATTCAATGGGAGCAACTCATTTTTCTTTTGGCGAAGATGAGGTAATGTGTGCTCCTTCGAATGTTGGAGACTCGGTTTAAGAATGATAAGAACAATAGAAAGGGTTAAGAGAAAATCCAAAGATATTGAGGGGAAGTGCAATTAGGGATTTCTTTTATTATTTTAAAATATTTGGAAAGAAAATGGAAAAACATGCTAAAAATCATGATATTCACTTTCTTCATATTTGGGAACTTAAACTCAATTTTCCTCCCAAATAATTTATATATCAAAATATAGTCTTTTTAAGGTAGAAAGACACTTCACTTTCTTCTGTAATACATTGTGACTTCCATTTACTATAGCGAGCAAAAATTGATCCTTTATATATAATAAAAGCACAAGAAATGCACAATAAACAGTCTCCTTTAGTTTATGCCTCATATTGGGTTTAATTTTAATTATTTCACATTATTATTAATTAGATTACCATGTGATAGGGATTATTTTTTTCGATATTTTTATCTAGTTTCCGTCCTAATTTACTTTCTCCACTAGAAGTGTCAGATTATATCTATTTTACATATTTTGAATCATTTGTTTTTTTAGAAAACAAGCAAAGTAATTAAATTCAAAAAAGGTAGGCAAGTAGCAGTACAAGGTAGGAGAAAAAGATCTAGCAAGAGGCTGAAGCAGGCAGATCAAATTCCATCATTCTTATTCATTTAATTTTTATTTTTATTTTCATTACGTCTAGGTAAATTCTTTTAATTGGTGTTTAGACGGATTTTTTTGATTTCTTGGTAATGGTTCTATTTATATATCGTAACTTACATTTTCCAAGTAAAACATATCAACATGAAAATTAAAATTCTAAGAGTGTGACTTTTATTTTTTGATGCAATTTAGAAAAATTCCTTAACTTTAATGTCAGTTGTTGGGAGAAAATATAGAATCTCTTTGCTATTTGTTAGGATTTACGAGGAGACACAAAATCAAATTTAAGTCATATTAAATAAACAACAATAGCAACAATAACATACCCAACTCATGTCTCATTTAATAAATAAATATATAACACCTAACGAAAAGAGAAAAAGGATAACACCAAAACATAATGCAGCGCGAATCTCTAAATTATAGACTTGTGCTTATGATCCCTAAAAAGCATAATCTACTAATCACATAAGTTACAACTTTTGATTGGAAAAACTACAAATTTTTTGTCGGCATGAACCATCTCAATAAGTCAAGTACATGTTCTCTAAATAACCCATCCTACTGAAGCTCATTAGATAATTTCCACATAATAAGAAACCCAGTTCATATATCCATTTTGATGCAAATAAATCACCCAAGCTTGATGTGGGAATTTGTAAGTGAACATTGAACAAGAATCACATACTCGATTCAATGGGAGCGACTCATTTTTCTTTTGGCGAAGATGAGGTAATGCGTGGTCCTTCGAATGTTGGAGACTCAGTTTAAGAACAATAAGAACAATAAAAAGGGTTAAGAGAAGATTCGAAGATATTGAGGGGAAGTGCAATTAGGGTTTTCTTTTATAGTTTTAAAATATATGGAAAGAAAATGGAAAAACATGCTAAAAATCATGATATTCACTTTCTTCATATTTAGGAACCTAAACTCAATTTTCCCACCAAATAATTTATATATCAAAATATAGTCTTTTTAAGGTAGAAAGACACTTCACTTTCTTCAGTAATACCTTGTGACTTCCATTTACTATAGCAAGCAAAAATTGATCCTTTATACATAATAAAAGCACCAGAAACGCACAATAAACAGTCTCCTTTAGTTTAGGCCTTTGATTCGGTCTAATTTTAATTATTTCACATTATTTATTAATTAGATTACTATGTGATAGGGATTATTTTTTTAGATATTTTTATCTAGTTTTCATCTTAATTAATTTACTTTTTCTACTATAAGTGTCACGTTATATCGATTTTACATATTTTGAATCATTTTTTTTTAGAAAACAAGAAAGTAATTAAATTCAAAGAAGGTAGGCGGAAAAGATCTAGCAAGAGGCTAAAGCAGGCGGATCTAGGTTCATCATTCTTACTCATTTAATTTTTATTTATATTTTTATTACGTCTAGGTAAATTCTTTTAACTGGTGTTTAGACGGAAATTTTTGATTTCTTGGTAATGGTTATATTTATATATCTTAACTTACATTTTCAAGTAAAACATATCAACTTGAAGATGAAAATTCTCAGAATGTGACATTTATTAGTGGATGCAATTCAGAAAATATAGAATCTCTTTGCTAGTTCTTAGGATTTACGAGGAGACACAAAATCAAATTTAAGTCACATTAAATAAACAACAATAGCAACAATAACATACCCAACTCATGTCTCATTGAATAAATAAATAGATAACACCTAATAAAAAGAGAAAAAAGATAACACTAAAACATAATGTGGCTTGAATCTCTAAATTATAGACATCTGCTTATGATCCCTAAAAGGCATAATCTACTAACCACCTAAGTTACAACTTTTGATTGGAAAACTACAAACTTTTTGTTAGCACAAACCATCTCAATAAGTCAAGGACATGTTCTCTAAATAACCCTTCCTACTGAAGCGCATTAGATAATTCCCACATAATAAGAAACCCGGTTCATATATCCATTTTGTTGCAAGTAAATCACCCAAGCTTGATGTGGGAATTTGTAAGTGAACGTTGAACAAGATTCACGTACTCGATTCAATGGGAGCAACTCATTTTTCTTTTGGCGAAGATGAGGTAATGCGTGCTCCTTCGAATGTTGGAGACTTGGTTTAAGAACTATAAGAACAATAAAAAGGGTTAAGAGAAGATCCGAAGATATTGAGGGGAAGTGCAATTAGGGTTTTCTTTTATTTTTTTAAAATATATGGAACGAAAATGGAAAAACATGCTAAAAATCAATATTTTCACTTTCCTCATATTTAGGAACTTAAACTCAATTTTCCTGCCAAATAATTTATATATTAAAATATAGTATTTTTAAGGTAGAAAGAGACTTCACTTTCTTCAGTAGTACCTTGTGACTTCCATTTACTATAGGAAGCAAAAATTGATCCTTTATAGATAATAAAAGCACGAGAAATGCACAATAAATAGTCTCCTTTAGTTTAGGCCCTAGATTGGGTCTAATTTTAAATACTTCACATCATTTATTAATTAGATTACTATGTGATAGGGATTATGTTTTTAGATATTTTTATCTAGTTTTCATCTTAATTTACTTTTTCTACTAGAAGTGTCAGGTTATATCAATTTTACTTATTCTGAATCATTTTTTTTTTAGAAAAAGAAAGTAATTAAATTCAAAGAAGGTAGGCAAGTAGCAGTACAAGGTAGGAAGAAAAGATCTAGAAAGAGGCTGAAGAAGGTGGATCTAGGTCCATCATTCTTATTCATTTAATTTTTATTTTTATTTTTATTACGTCTAGGTAAATTCTTTTAACTGGTGTTTAGATGGACTTTTTTGATTTCTTGGTAATGGTTATATATATCTTAACTTACATTTTCAAGTAAAACTTATCAACTTGAAAATGAAAATTTCCAGAATGTGACATTTATTTGTGGATGCAATTTAGAAAAATTCCTTAGCTTTAATGTCACTTGTTGGGAGAAAATATAGAATCTCTTCGCTAGTTGTTAGGATTTACGAGGAGACACAAAATGAAATTAAGTCACATCAAATAGACAAAAATAGCAACAATAACATACCCAACTCATGTCTCATTGAATAAATAAATAGATAACACCTAACGAAATGAGAAAAAGGACAACACTAAAACATAATGCGTCTTGAATCTCTCGATTATAGACTTGTCCCTATGATCCCAAAAAGGCATAATCTACTAATCACCTAAGTTACAACTTTTGATTGGAAAAACTACAAACTTTTTGTCGGCACACACCATCTCAATAAGTCAACTACATGTTCTCTAAATAACCCTTCCTACTGAAGCGCATTAGATAATTCCCACATAATAAGAGACCCAGTTCATATATCCATTTTGATGCAAGTAAATCACCCAAGCTTGATGTGGGAATTTGTAAGTGAACGTTGAACAAGATTCACATACGCAATTCAATGGGAGCAACTCATATTTCTTTTGGCGAAGATAAGATAATGTGTGCTCCTTCGAATGTTGGAGACTCGGTTTAAGAATGATAAGAACAATAGAAAGGGTTAAGAGAAGATCTGAAGATATTGAGGGGAAGTGCAAGTAGGGTTTTCTTTTACTATTTTAAAATTTTTGGAATAAAATGGAAAAACATGCTAAAAAGCATGATATTCACTTTCTTCATATTTAGGAACTTAAACTAAATTTTCCTGCCAAATAATTTATATATCAAAATATAGTCTTTTTAAGGTAGAAAGACACTTCACTTTGTTCTGTAACACCTTGTGACTTCCATTTCCTATAGCAAGCAAAAATTGATCCTTTATATATAATAAACGCACAAGAAATACACAATAAACAGTCTCCTTTAGTTTAGGCCTTAGATTGGGTTTAATTTTAGTTATTTCTCATTTTTTTAGATATTTTTATCTAGTTTCCGTCTTAATTTACTTTTTCTTCTTGAAGTGTCAAATTATATTGATTTTACTTATTTCGAATCTTTCTTTTTTTTAGAAAACAAGCAAAGTAATTAAATTCAAAGAAGGTAGGCAAGTAGCAGTACAAGGCAAGCAAAAAAGATCTAGCAAGAGGCTGAAGCAGGCGGATCTAATTACATCATTCTTATTCATTTAGTTTTTATTTTTATTACGTCTAGGTAAATTCCTTTAACTGGTGTTTAGACGGATTTTTTTCATTTCTTGGTAATGGTTCTATTTATATATCTTAACATACATTTTCCAAGTAAAACATATCAACTTGAAAATGAAAATTCTAAGAATGTGACTTTTATTTGTGGACGCAATTTAGAAATATTCCTTAGCTTTAATGTCACTTGTTGGGAGAAAATATAGAATCTCTTTGCTATTTGTTAGGATTTACGAGGAGACACAAAATCAAATTTAAGTCACATTAAATAAAGAACAATAGCAAAAATAACTTACCCAACTCATGTCTCATTGAATAAATAAATAGATAACACCTAATGAAAAGAGGGAAAGGATAAAACTAAAACATAATGAGGCTTGAATCTCTAAATTATAGACTTGTGCTTATGATACCTAAAAGGCATAATCTACTAATCACCTACTCTACAACTTTTCTTTGGAAAAACTACAAACTTTTTGTCGGCACACACCATCTCAATAAGTCAAGTACATGTTCTCTAAATAACCCTTCCTACTGAAGCGCCTTGGATAATTCCCACAAAATAAGAGGCCCAATTCATATATCCATTTTGAGGCAAGTAAATCACCCAAGCTTGATGTGGGAATTTGTAAGTGAACGTTGAACAAGATTCACATACTCGATTCAATGGGAGCAACTCATTTTTGTTTTGGCGAAGATGAGGTAATGCGTGCTCCTTCGAATGTTGGAGACTCAGTTTATGAACTATAAGAAGAATAAAAAGGGTGAAGACAAGATCCGAAGATATTGAGGGGAAGTGCAATTAGGGTTTTCTTTTATTGTTTTAAAATATATGGAAAGAAAATGGAAAAACATGCTAAAAATCCTGATTTTCACTTTCTTCAAATTTAGGAACTTAAACTCAATCTTAATGCCAAATAATTTATATATTAAAATATTGTATTTTTAAGGTAGAAAGACACTTCACTTCCTTCACTAATACCTTGTGATTTCCATTTACTATAGCAAGAAAAAATTGATCCTTTATATATAATAAAAGCACAACAATTGCACAATAAACAATCTCCTTTAGTTTAGGCCCTAGATTGGGTCTAATTTTAAATATTTCACATTATTTATTAATTAGATTACTATGTTATAGGTATTATGTGTTTGGATCTTTTTATCTAGTTTTCATCTTAAATTATAGACTTGTGCTTATGATCCCTAAAAGCCATAATCTACTAATCACCTAAGTTACAACTTTTAATTGGAAAAACTACAAACTTTTTGTCGGCACAAACCATCTCAATAAGTCTTGTACATGTTCTCTAAATAACCCTTCCTACTGAAGCGCATTAGATAATTCCCACAAAATAAGAGGCCCAGTTCATATATCCATTTTGAGGCAAGTAAATCACCCAAGCTTGATGTGGGAATTTGTAAGTGAACGTTGAACAAGATTCACATACTCGATTCAATGGGAGCAACTCATTTTTGTTTTGGCGAAGATGAGGTAATGCGTGGTCCTTCGAATGTTAGAGACTCTTTTTAAGAACTATAAGAACAATAAAAAGGGTTAAGAGAAGATCCGAACATATTGAGGGGAAGTGCAATTAGGGTTTCCTTTTATTGTTTTAAAATATATGGAAAGAAAATGGAAAAACATGCTAAAAATCATGATATTGACTTTCTTCATATTTAGGAACTTAAACTCAATTTTTGTGCCAAACAATTTATATATCAAAATATAGTCTTTTTAAGGTAGAAAGGCACTTCACTTTCTTCAATAATACCTTGTGACTTCCATTTACTATAACAAGCAAAAATTGATCCTTTATATATAATAAAAGCACAAGAAATGCACAATAAACAGTCTCCTTTAGTTTAGGCCTTAGATTGGGTTTAATTTTAATTATTTCACACTATTTAATAATTAGATTACTATGTGATAGGATTATTTTTTTAGATATTTTTATCTAGTTTTCGTCATAATTTAGTTTTTCTTCTAGAAGTGTCAAATTATATCGATTTTACTTATTTTGAACCATTTTTTTTTTTTTTAGAAAACAAGCAAAGTAATTAAATTCAAAGAAGGTTGGCAAGTAGCCGTACAAGGCAAGTGTAAAAGATCTAGCAGGAGGCTGAAGCAGGCGGATCTAATTCCATCATTCTTATTCATTTAATTTTTATTTATATTTTTATTACATCTAGGTAAATTCTTTTACTGGTGTTTAGACGGATTTTTTTGATTTCTTGCTAATGGTTCTGTTTATATATCTTAACTTACATTTTCCAAGTAAAACATATCAACTTGAAAATGAAAATTCTAAGAGTGTGACTTTTATTTTTGGATGCAATTTTGAAAAATTCCTTAGCTTTAATGTCAGTTGTTGGGAGAAAATATAGAATCACTTTGCTATTTGTTAGGATTTTCGAGGAGACACAAAATCAAATTTAGGTCACATTAAATAAACAACAATAGCAACATTAACATACCCAACTCATGTCTCATTGAATAAATAAATAGATAACACCAAATGAAAAGAGAAAAAGGATAACACTAAAACATAATGCGGCTTGAATCTCTAAATTATAGACTTGTGCTTATGATCCCTAAAAGCCATAATCTACTAATCACCTAAGTTACGACTTTTTATTGGAAAAACTACAAACTTTTTGTCGGCACAAACCATCTCAATAAGTCTTGTACATGTTCTCTGAATAACCCTTCCTACTGAAGCGCCTTGGATAATTCCCACATAATAAGATACCTAGTTCATATATCCATTTTGAGGCAAGTAAATCACCCAAGCTTGATGTGGGAATTTGTAAGTGAACGTTGAACAAGATTCACATACTCGATTCAATGGGAGCAACTCATTTTTCTTTTGGCGAAGATGAGGTAATGCGTGGTCCTTCGAATGTTGGAGACTCTTTTTAAGAACTATAAGAACAATAAAAAGGGTTCAGAGAAGATCTGAACATATTGAGGGGAAGTGCAATTAGGGTTTTCTTTTATTGTTTTAAAATATATGGAAAGAAAATGGAAAAACATGCTAAAAATCATGATATTGACTTTCTTCATATTTAGGAACTTAAACTCAATTTTTGTGCCAAATAATTTATATATCAAAATATAGTCTTTTTAAGGTAGAAAGGCACTTCACTTTCTTCAATAATACCTTGTGACTTCCATTTACTATAACAAGCAAAAATTGATCCTTTATATATAATAAAAGCACAAGAAATGCACAATAAACAGTCTCCTTTAGTTTAGGCCTTAGATTGGGTTTAATTTTAATTATTTCACACTATTTATTAATTAGATTACTATGTGATAGGATTATTTTTTTAGATATTTTTATCTTGTTTCTGTCATAATTTAGTTTTTCTTCTAGAAGTGTCAAATTATATCGATTTTACTTATTTTGAACCATTTTTTTTTTAGAAAACAAGCAAAGTAATTAAATTCAGAGAAGGTAGGCAAGTAGTCGTACAAGGCAAGTGTAAAAGATCTAGCAGGAGGCTGAAGCAGGCAGATCTAATTCCATCATTCTTATTCATTTAATTTTTATTTATATTTTTATTACATCTAGGTAAATTCTTTTACTGGTGTTTAGACGGATTTTTTTGATTTCTTGCTAATGGTTCTATTTATATATCTTAACTTACATTTTCCAAGTAAAACATATCAACTTGAAAATGAAAATTCTAAGAGTGTGACTTTTATTTTTGCATGCAATTTTGAAAAATTCCTTAGCTTTAATGTCACTTGTTGGGAGAAAATATAGAATCACTTTGCTATTTGTTAGGATTTTCGAGGAGACACAAAATCAAATTTAGGTCACATTAAATAAACAACAATAGCAACATTAACATACCCAACTCATGTCTCATTGAATAAATAAATAGATAACACCTAATGAAAAGAGAAAAAGGATAACACTAAAACATAATGCGGCTTGAATCTCTAAATTATAGACTTGTGCTTATGATCCCTAAAAGCCATAATCTACTAATCACCTAAGTTACGACTTTTAATTGGAAAAACTACAAACTTTTTGTCGGCACAAACCATCTCAATAAGTCTTGTACATGTTCTCTAAATAACCCTTCCTACTGAAGCGCCTTGGATAATTCCCACATAATAAGATACCTAGTTCATATATCCATTTTGAGGCAAGTAAATCACCCAAGCTTGATGTGGGAATTTGTAAGTGAACGTTGAACAAGATTCACATACTCGATTCAGTGGGAGCAACTCATTTTTGTTTTGGCGAAGATGAGGTAATGCGTGGTCCTTCGAATGTTGGAGACTCTTTTTAAGAACTATAAGAACAATAAAAAGGGTTAAGAGAAGATCCGAACATATTGAGGGGAAGTGCAATTAGGGTTTTCTTTTATTGTTTTAAAATATATGGAAAGAAAATGGAAAAACATGCTAAAAATCATGATATTGACTTTCCTCATATTTAGGAACTTAAACTCAATTTTTGTGCCAAATAATTTATATATCAAAATATAGTCTATTAAGGTAGAAAGGCACTTCACTTTCTTCAATAATACCTTGTGACTTCCATTTACTATAACAAGCAAAAATTGATCCTTTATATATAATAAAAGCACAAGAAATGCACAATAAACCGTCTCCTTTAGTTTAGGCCTTAGATTGGGTTTAATTTTAATTATTTCACACTATTTATTAATTAGATTACTATGTGATAGGATTATTTTTTTAGATATTTTTATCTAGTTTCCATCATAATTTAGTTTTTCTTCTAGAAGTGTCAAATTATATCGATTTTACTTATTTTGAACCATTTTTTTTTTTAGAAAACAAGCAAATTAATTAAATTCAAAGAAGGTTGGCAAGTAGCCGTACAAGGCAAGTGTAAAAGATCTAGCAGGAGGCTGAAGGAGGCAGATCTAATTCCATCATTCTTATTCATTTAATTTTTAATTATATTTTTATTACATCTAGGTAAATTCTTTTACTGGTGTTTAGACGGATTTTTTTGATTTCTTGCTAATGGTTCTGTTTATATATCTTAACTTACATTTTCCAAGTAAAACATATCAACTTGAAAATGAAAATTCTAAGAGTGTGACTTTATTTTTGCATGCAATTTTGAAAAATTCCTTAGCTTTAATGTCAGTTGTTGGGAGAAAATATAGAATCACTTTGCTATTTGTTAGGATTTTCGAGGAGACACAAAATCAAATTTTGGTCACATTAAATAAACAACAATAGCAACATTAACATACCCAAATCATGTCTCATTGAATAAATAAATAGATAACACCTAATGAAAAGAGAAAAAGGATAACACTAAAACATAATGCGGCTTGAATCTCTAAATTATAGACTTGTGCTTATGATACCTAAAAGGCATAATCTACTAATCACCTAAGTGACGACTTTTAATTGGAAAAACTACAAACTTTTTGTCGGCACAAACCATCTCAATAAGTCTTGTACATGTTCTCTAAATAACCCTTCCTACTGAAGCGCCTTGGATAATTCCCACATAATAAGATACCTAGTTCATATATCCATTTTGAGGCAAGTAAATCACCCAAGCTTGATGTGGGAATTTGTAAGTGAACGTTGAAAAAGATTCACATACTCGATTCAGTGGGAGCAACTCATTTTTCTTTTGGCGAAGATGAGGTAATGCGTGGTCCTTCGAATGTTGGAGACTCTTTTTAAGAACTATAAGAACAATAAAAAGGGTTAAGAGAAGATCCGAACATATTGAGGGGAAGTGCAATTAGGGTTTTCTTTTATTGTTTTAAAATATATGGAAAGAAAATGCAAAAACATGCTAAAAATCATGATATTGATTTTCTTCATATTTAGGAACTTAAACTCAATTTTTGTGCCAAATAATTTATATATCAAAATATAGTCTTTTTAAGGTAGAAAGGCACTTCACTTTCTTCAATAATACCTTGTGACTTCCATTTACTATGACAAGCAAAAATTGATCCTTTATATATAATAAAAGCACAAGAAATGCACAATAAACAGTCTCCTTTAGTTTAGGCCTTAGATTGGGTTTAATTTTAATTATTTCACACTATTTATTAATTAGATTACTATGTGATGGGATTATTTTTTTAGATATTTTTATCTTGTTTCCGTCATAATTTAGTTTTTCTTCTAGAAGTGTCAAATTATATCGATTTTACTTATTTTGAACCATTTTTTTTTTAGAAAACAAGCAATGTAATTAAATTCAAAGAAGGTAGGCAAGTAGTCGTACAAGGCAAGTGTAAAAGATCTAGCAGGAGGCTGAAGCAGGCAGATCTAATTCCATCATTCTTATTCATTTAATTTTTATTTATATTTTTATTACATCTAGGTAAATTCTTTTACTGGTGTTTAGACGGATTTTTTTGATTTCTTGCTAATGGTTTTATTTATATATCTTAACTTACATTTTCCAAGTAAAACATATCAACTTGAAAATGAAAATTCTAAGAGTGTGACTTTTATTTTTGCATGCAATTTTGAAAAATTCCTTAGCTTTAATGTCAGTTGTTGGGAGAAAATATAGAATCATTTTGCTATTTGTTAGGATTTTCGAGGAGACACAAAATCAAATTTAGGTCACATTAAATAAACAACAATAGCAACATTAACATACCCAACTCATGTCTCATTGAATAAATAAATAGATAACACCTAATGAAAAGAGAAAAAGGAGAACACTAAAACATAATGCGGCTTGAATCTCTAAATTATAGACTTGTGCTTATGATACCTAAAAGGCATAATCTACTAATCACCTAAGTTACGACTTTTAATTGGAAAAACTACAAACTTTTTGTCGGCACAAACCATCTCAATAAGTCTTGTACATGTTCTCTAAATAACCCTTCCTACTGAAGCGCCTTGGATAATTCCCACATAATAAGATACCTGGTTCATATATCCATTTTGAGGCAAGTAAATCACCCAAGCTTGATGTGGGAATTTGTAAGTGAACGTTGAACAAGATTCACATACTCGATTCAATGGGAGCAACTCATTTTTCTTTTGGAGAAGATGAGGTAATGCGTGCTCCTTCGAATGTTGGAGACTCAGTTTATGAACTATAAGAAGAATAAAAAGGGTGAAGACAAGATCCGAAGATATTGAGGGGAAGTGCAATTAGGGTTTTCTTTTATTGTTTTAAAATATATGGAAAGAAAATGGAAAAACATGCTAAAAATCCTGATTTTCACTTTCTTCAAATTTAGGAACTTAAACTCAATCTTAATGCCAAATAATTTATATATTAAAATATTGTATTTTTAAGGTAGAAAGACACTTCACTTCCTTCACTAATACCTTGTGATTTCCATTTACTATAGCAAGAAAAAATTGATCCTTTATATATAATAAAAGCACAACAATTGCACAATAAACAATCTCCTTTAGTTTAGGCCCTAGATTGGGTCTAATTTTAAATATTTCACATTATTTATTAATTAGATTACTATGTTATAGGTATTATGTGTTTGGATCTTTTTATCTAGTTTTCATCTTAAATTATAGACTTGTGCTTATGATCCCTAAAAGCCATAATCTACTAATCACCTAAGTTACAACTTTTAATTGGAAAAACTACAAACTTTTTGTCGGCACAAACCATCTCAATAAGTCTTGTACATGTTCTCTAAATAACCCTTCCTACTGAAGCGCATTAGATAATTCCCACAAAATAAGAGGCCCAGTTCATATATCCATTTTGAGGCAAGTAAATCACCCAAGCTTGATGTGGGAATTTGTAAGTGAACGTTGAACAAGATTCACATACTCGATTCAATGGGAGCAACTCATTTTTGTTTTGGCGAAGATGAGGTAATGCGTGGTCCTTCGAATGTTAGAGACTCTTTTTAAGAACTATAAGAAAAATAAAAAGGGTTAAGAGAAGATCCGAACATATTGAGGGGAAGTGCAATTAGGGTTTTCTTTTATTGTTTTAAAATATATGGAAAGAAAATGGAAAAACATGCTAAAAATCATGATATTGACTTTCTTCATATTTAGGAACTTAAACTCAATTTTTGTGCCAAACAATTTATATATCAAAATATAGTCTTTTTAAGGTAGAAAGGCACTTCACTTTCTTCAATAATACCTTGTGACTTCCATTTACTATAACAAGCAAAAATTGATCCTTTATATATAATAAAAGCACAAGAAATGCACAATAAACAGTCTCCTTTAGTTTAGGCCTTAGATTGGGTTTAATTTTAATTATTTCACACTATTTAATAATTAGATTACTATGTGATAGGATTATTTTTTTAGATATTTTTATCTAGTTTTCGTCATAATTTAGTTTTTATTCTAGAAGTGTCAAATTATATCGATTTTACTTATTTTGAACCATTTTTTTTTTTTTTAGAAAACAAGCAAAGTAATTAAATTCAAAGAAGGTTGGCAAGTAGCCGTACAAGGCAAGTGTAAAAGATCTAGCAGGAGGCTGAAGCAGGCGGATCTAATTCCATCATTCTTATTCATTTAATTTTTATTTATATTTTTATTACATCTAGGTAAATTCTTTTACTGGTGTTTAGACGGATTTTTTTGATTTCTTGCTAATGGTTCTGTTTATATATCTTAACTTACATTTTCCAAGTAAAACATATCAACTTGAAAATGAAAATTCTAAGAGTGTGACTTTTATTTTTGGATGCAATTTTGAAAAATTCCTTAGCTTTAATGTCAGTTGTTGGGAGAAAATATAGAATCACTTTGCTATTTGTTAGGATTTTCGAGGAGACACAAAATTAAATTTAGGTCACATTAAATAAACAACAATAGCAACATTAACATACCCAACTCATGTCTCATTGAATAAATAAATAGATAACACCTAATGAAAAGAGAAAAAGGATAACACTAAAACATAATGCGGCTTGAATCTCTAAATTATAGACTTGTGCTTATGATCCCTAAAAGCCATAATCTACTAATCACCTAAGTTACGACTTTTAATTGGAAAAACTACAAACTTTTTGTCGGCACAAACCATCTCAATAAGTCTTGTACATGTTCTCTAAATAACCCTTCCTACTGAAGCGCCTTGGATAATTCCCACATAATAAGATACCTAGTTCATATATCCATTTTGAGGCAAGTAAATCACCCAAGCTTGATGTGGGAATTTGTAAGTGAACGTTGAACAAGATTCACATACTCGATTCAGTGGGAGCAACTCATTTTTTTTTTGGCGAAGATGAGGTAATGCGTGGTCCTTCGAATGTTGGAGACTCTTTTTAAGAACAATAAAAAGGGTTAAGAGAAGATCCGAACATATTGAGGGGAAGTGCAATTAGGGTTTTCTTTTATTGTTTTAAAATATATGGAAAGAAAATGGAACAACATGCTAAAAATCATGATATTGACTTTCCTCATATTTAGGAACTTAAACTCAATTTTTGTGCCAAATAATTTATATATCAAAATATAGTCTTTTTAAGGTAGAAAGGCACTTCACTTTCTTCAATAATACCTTGTGACTTCCATTTACTATAACAAGCAAAAATTGATCCTTTATATATAATAAAAGCACAAGAAATGCACAATAAACAGTCTCCTTTAGTTTAGGCCTTAGATTGGGTTTAATTTTAATTATTTCACACTATTTATTAATTAGATTACTATGTGATGGGATTATTTTTTTAGATATTTTTATCTTGTTTCCGTCATAATTTAGTTTTTCTTCTAGAAGTGTCAAATTATATCGATTTTACTTATTTTGAACCATTTTTTTTTTAGAAAACAAGCAATGTAATTAAATTCAAAGAAGGTAGGCAAGTAGTCGTACAAGGAAAGTGTAAAAGATCTAGCAGGAGGCTGAAGCAGGCAGATCTAATTCCATCATTCTTATTCATTTAATTTTTATTTATATTTTTATTACATCTAGGTAAATTCTTTTACTGGTGTTTAGACGGATTTTTTTGATTTCTTGCTAATGGTTCTGTTTATATATCTTAACTTACATTTTCCAAGTAAAACATATCAACTTGAAAATGAAAATTCTAAGAGTGTGACTTTTATTTTTGCATGCAATTTTGAAAAATTCCTTAGCTTTAATGTCAGTTGTTGGGAGAAAATATAGAATCACTTTGCTATTTGTTAGGATTTTCGAGGAGACACAAAATCAAATTTAGGTCACATTAAATAAACAACAATAGCAACATTAACATACCCAACTCATGTCTCATTGAATAAATAAATAGATAACACCAAATGAAAAGAGAAAAAGGATAACACTAAAACATAATGCGGCTTGAATCTCTAAATTATAGACTTGTGCTTATGATCCCTAAAAGCCATAATCTACTAATCACCTAAGTTACAACTTTTAATTGGAAAAACTACAAACTTTTTGTCGGCACAAACCATCTCAATAAGTCTTGTACATGTTCTCTGAATAACCCTTCCTACTGAAGCGCCTTGGATAATTCCCACATAATAAGATACCTAGTTCATATATCCATTTTGAGGCAAGTAAATCACCCAAGCTTGATGCGGGAATTTGTAAGTGAACGTTGAACAAGATTCACATACTCGATTCAATGGGAGCAACTCATTTTTCTTTTGGCGAAGATGAGGTAATGCGTGGTCCTTCGAATGTTGGAGACTCTTTTTAAGAACTATAAGAACAATAAAAAGGGTTAAGAGAAGATCTGAACATATTGAGGGGAAGTGCAATTAGGGTTTTCTTTTATTGTTTTAAAATATATGGAAAGAAAATGGAAAAACATGCTAAAAATCATGATATTGACTTTCTTCATATTTAGGAACTTAAACTCAATTTTTGTGCCAAATAATTTATATATCAAAATATAGTCTTTTTAAGGTAGAAAGGCACTTCACTTTCTTCAATAATACCTTGTGACTTCCATTTACTATAACAAGCAAAAATTGATCCTTTATATATAATAAAAGCACAAGAAATGCACAATAAACAGTCTCCTTTAGTTTAGGCCTTAGATTGGGTTTAATTTTAATTATTTCACACTATTTATTAATTAGATTACTATGTGATAGGATTATTTTTTGAGATATTTTTATCTTGTTTCTGTCATAATTTTGTTTTTCTTCTAGAAGTGTCAAATTATATCGATTTTACTTATTTTGAACCATTTTTTTTTTTAGAAAACAAGCAATGTAATTAAATTCAAAGAAGGTAGGCAAGTAGTCGTACAAGGCAAGTGTAAAAGATCTAGCAGGAGGCTGAAGCAGGCAGATCTAATTCCATCATTCTTATTCATTTAATTTTTATTTATATTTTTATTACATCTAGGTAAATTCTTTTACTGGTGTTTAGACGGATTTTTTTGATTTCTTGCTAATGGTTCTATTTATATATCTTAACTTACATTTTCCAAGTAAAACATATCAACTTGAAAATGAAAATTCTAAGAGTGTGACTTTTATTTTTGCATGCAATTTTGAAAAATTCCTTAGCTTTAATGTCAGTTGTTGGGAGAAAATATAGAATCACTTTGCTATTTGTTAGGATTTTCGAGGAGACACAAAATCAAATTTTGGTCACATTAAATAAACAACAATAGCAACATTAACATACCCAACTCATGTCTCATTGAATAAATAAATAGATAACACCTAATGAAAAGAGAAAAAGGAGAACACTAAAACATAATGCGGCTTGAATCTCTAAATTATAGACTTGTGCTTATGATACCTAAAAGGCATAATCTACTAATCACCTAAGTTACGACTTTTAATTGGAAAAACTACAAACTTTTTGTCGGCACAAACCATCTCAATAAGTCTTGTACATGTTCTCTAAATAACCCTTCCTACTGAAGCGCCTTGGATAATTCCCACATAATAAGATACCTGGTTCATATATCCATTTTGAGGCAAGTAAATCACCCAAGCTTGATGTGGGAATTTGTAAGTGAACGTTGAACAAGATTCACATACTCGATTCAATGGGAGCAACTCATTTTTCTTTTGGCGAAGATGAGGTAATGCGTGCTCCTTCGAATGTTGGAGACTCAGTTTATGAACTATAAGAAGAATAAAAAGGGTGAAGACAAGATCCGAAGATATTGAGGGGAAGTGCAATTAGGGTTTTCTTTTATTGTTTTAAAATATATGGAAAGAAAATGGAAAAACATGCTAAAAATCCTGATTTTCACTTTCTTCAAATTTAGGAACTTAAACTCAATCTTAATGCCAAATAATTTATATATTAAAATATTGTATTTTTAAGGTAGAAAGACACTTCACTTCCTTCACTAATACCTTGTGATTTCCATTTACTATAGCAAGAAAAAATTGATCCTTTATATATAATAAAAGCACAACAATTGCACAATAAACAATCTCCTTTAGTTTAGGCCCTAGATTGGGTCTAATTTTAAATATTTCACATTATTTATTAATTAGATTACTATGTTATAGGTATTATGTGTTTGGATCTTTTTATCTAGTTTTCATCTTAAATTATAGACTTGTGCTTATGATCCCTAAAAGCCATAATCTACTAATCACCTAAGTTACAACTTTTAATTGGAAAAACTACAAACTTTTTGTCGGCACAAACCATCTCAATAAGTCTTGTACATGTTCTCTAAATAACCCTTCCTACTGAAGCGCATTAGATAATTCCCACAAAATAAGAGGCCCAGTTCATATATCCATTTTGAGGCAAGTAAATCACCCAAGCTTGATGTGGGAATTTGTAAGTGAACGTTGAACAAGATTCACATACTCGATTCAATGGGAGCAACTCATTTTTGTTTTGGCGAAGATGAGGTAATGCGTGGTCCTTCGAATGTTAGAGACTCTTTTTAAGAACTATAAGAACAATAAAAAGGGTTAAGAGAAGATCCGAACATATTGAGGGGAAGTGCAATTAGGGTTTTCTTTTATTGTTTTAAAATATATGGAAAGAAAATGGAAAAACATGCTAAAAATCATGATATTGACTTTCTTCATATTTAGGAACTTAAACTCAATTTTTGTGCCAAACAATTTATATATCAAAATATAGTCTTTTTAAGGTAGAAAGGCACTTCACTTTCTTCAATAATACCTTGTGACTTCCATTTACTATAACAAGCAAAAATTGATCCTTTATATATAATAAAAGCACAAGAAATGCACAATAAACAGTCTCCTTTAGTTTAGGCCTTAGATTGGGTTTAATTTTAATTATTTCACACTATTTAATAATTAGATTACTATGTGATAGGATTATTTTTTTAGATATTTTTATCTAGTTTTCGTCATAATTTAGTTTTTCTTCTAGAAGTGTCAAATTATATCGATTTTACTTATTTTGAACCATTTTTTTTTTTTTTAGAAAACAAGCAAAGTAATTAAATTCAAAGAAGGTTGGCAAGTAGCCATACAAGGCAAGTGTAAAAGATCTAGCAGGAGGCTGAAGCAGGCGGATCTAATTCCATCATTCTTATTCATTTAATTTTTATTTATATTTTTATTACATCTAGGTAAATTCTTTTACTGGTGTTTAGACGGATTTTTTTGATTTCTTGCTAATGGTTCTGTTTATATATCTTAACTTACATTTTCCAAGTAAAACATATCAACTTGAAAATGAAAATTCTAAGAGTGTGACTTTTATTTTTGGATGCAATTTTGAAAAATTCCTTAGCTTTAATGTCAGTTGTTGGGAGAAAATATAGAATCACTTTGCTATTTGTTAGGATTTTCGAGGAGACACAAAATCAAATTTAGGTCACATTAAATAAACAACAATAGCAACATTAACATACCCAACTCATGTCTCATTGAATAAATAAATAGATAACACCAAATGAAAAGAGAAAAAGGATAACACTAAAACATAATGCGGCTTGAATCTCTAAATTATAGACTTGTGCTTATGATCCCTAAAAGCCATAATCTACTAATCACCTAAGTTACAACTTTTAATTGGAAAAACTACAAACTTTTTGTCGGCACAAACCATCTCAATAAGTCTTGTACATGTTCTCTGAATAACCCTTCCTACTGAAGCGCCTTGGATAATTCCCACATAATAAGATACCTAGTTCATATATCCATTTTGAGGCAAGTAAATCACCCAAGCTTGATGTGGGAATTTGTAAGTGAACGTTGAACAAGATTCACATACTCGATTCAATGGGAGCAACTCATTTTTCTTTTGGCGAAGATGAGGTAATGCGTGGTCCTTCGAATGTTGGAGACTCTTTTTAAGAACTATAAGAACAATAAAAAGGGTTAAGAGAAGATCCGAACATATTGAGGGGAAGTGCAATTAGGGTTTTCTTTTATTGTTTTAAAATATATGGAAAGAAAATGGAAAAACATGCTAAAAATCATGATATTGATTTTCTTCATATTTAGGAACTTAAACTCAATTTTTGTGCCAAATAATTTATATATCAAAATATAGTCTTTTTAAGGTAGAAAGGCACTTCACTTTCTTCAATAATACCTTGTGACTTCCATTTACTATAACAAGCAAAAATTGATCCTTTATATATAATAAAAGCACAAGAAATGCACAATAAACAGTCTCCTTTAGTTTAGGCCTTAGATTGGGTTTAATTTTAATTATTTCACACTATTTATTAATTAGATTACTATGTGATAGGATTATTTTTTTAGATATTTTTATCTTGTTTCCGTCATAATTTAATTTTTTCTTCTAGAAGTGTCAAATTATATCGATTTTACTTATTTTGAACCATTTTTGTTTTTAGAAAACAAGCAATGTAATTTAATTCAAAGAAGGTAGGCAAGTAGTCGTACAAGGCAAGTGTAAAAGATCTAGCAGGAGGCTGAAGCAGGCAGATCTAATTCCATCATTCTTATTCATTTAATTTTTATTTATATTTTTATTACATCTAGGTAAATTCTTTTACTGGTGTTTAGACGGATTTTTTTGATTTCTTGCTAATGGTTTTATTTATATATCTTAACTTACATTTTCCAAGTAAAACATATCAACTTGAAAATGAAAATTCTAAGAGTGTGACTTTTATTTTTGGATGCAATTTTGAAAAATTCCTTAGCTTTAATGTCAGTTGTTGGGAGAAAATATAGAATCACTTTGCTATTTGTTAGGATTTTCGAGGAGACACAAAATCAAATTCAGGTCACATTAAATAAACAACAATAGCAACATTAACATACCCAACTCATGTCTCATTGAATAAATAAATAGATAACACCTAATGAAAAGAGAAAAAGGATAACACTAAAACATAATGCGGCTTGAATCTCTAAATTATAGACTTGTGCTTATGATACCTAAAAGGCATAATCTACTAATCACCTAAGTTACGACTTTTAATTGGAAAAACTACAAACTTTTTGTCGGCACAAACCATCTCAATAAGTCTTGTACATGTTCTCTAAATAACCCTTCCTACTGAAGCGCCTTGGATAATTCCCACATAATAAGATACCTAGTTCATATATCCATTTTGAGGCAAGTAAATCACCCAAGCTTGATGTGGGAATTTGTAAGTGAACGTTGAACAAGATTCACATACTCGATTCAATGGGAGCAACTCATTTTTCTTTTGGCGAAGATGAGGTAATGCGTGGTCCTTCGAATGTTGGAGACTCTTTTTAAGAACTATAAGAACAGTAAAAAGGGTTAAGAGAAGATCCGAACATATTGAGGGGAAGTGCAATTAGGGTTTTCTTTTATTGTTTTAAAATATATGGAAAGAAAATGGAAAAACATGCTAAAAATCATGATATTGACTTTCTTCATATTTAGGAACTTAAACTCAATTTTTGTGCCAAATAATTTATATATCAAAATATAGTCTTTTTAAGGTAGAAAGGCACTTCACTTTCTTCAATAATACCTTGTGACTTCCATTTACTATAACAAGCAAAAATTGATCCTTTATATATAATAAAAGCACAAGAAATGCGCAATAAACAGTCTCCTTTAGTTTAGGCCTTAGATTGGGTTTAATTTTAATTATTTCACACTATTTATTAATTAGATTACTATGTGATAGGATTATTTTTTTAGATATTTTTATCTAGTTTCCGGCATAATTTAGTTTTTATTCTAGAAGTGTCAAATTATATCGATTTTACTTATTTTGAACCATTTTTTTTTTTAGAAAACAAGTAAATTAATTAAATTCAAAGAAGGTTGGCAAGTAGCCGTACAAGGCAAGTGTAAAAGATCTAGCAGGAGGCTGAAGCAGGCAGATCTAATTCCATCATTCTTATTCATTTAATTTTTAATTATATTTTTATTACATCTAGGTAAATTCTTTTACTGGTGTTTAGACGGATTTTTTTGATTTCTTGCAAATGGTTCTGTTTATATATCTTAACTTACATTTTCCAAGTAAAACATATCAACTTGAAAATGAAAATTCTAAGAGTGTGACTTTTATTTTTGCATGCAATTTTGAAAAATTCCTTAGCTTTAATGTCAGTTGTTGGGAGAAAATATAGAATCACTTTGCTATTTGTTAGGATTTTCGAGGAGACACAAAATCAAATTTTGGTCACATTAAATAAACAACAATAGCAACATTAACATACCCAACTCATGTCTCATTGAATAAATAAATAGATAACACCTAATGAAAAGAGAAAAAGGATAACACTAAAACATAATGCGGCTTGAATCTCTAAATTATAGACTTGTGCTTATGATACCTAAAAGGCATAATCTACTAATCACCTAAGTTACGACTTTTAATTGGAAAAACTACAAACTTTTTGTCGGCACAAACCATCTCAATAAGTCTTGTACATGTTCTCTAAATAACCCTTCCTACTGAAGCGCCTTGGATAATTCCCACATAATAAGATACCTAGTTCATATATCCATTTTGAGGCAAGTAAATCACCCAAGCTTGATGTGGGAATTTGTAAGTGAACGTTGAACAAGATTCACATACTCGATTCAATGGGAGCAACTCATTTTTCTTTTGGCGAAGATGAGGTAATGCGTGGTCCTTCGAATGTTGGAGACTCTTTTTAAGAACTATAAGAACAATAAAAAGGGTTAAGAGAAGATCCGAACATATTGAGGGGAAGTGCAATTAGGGTTTTCTTTTATTGTTTTAAAATATATGGAAAGAAAATGGAAAAACATGCTAAAAATCATGATATTGATTTTCTTCATATTTAGGAACTTAAACTCAATTTTTGTGCCAAATAATTTATATATCAAAATATAGTCTTTTTAAGGTAGAAAGGCACTTCACTTTCTTCAATAATACCTTGTGACTTCCATTTACTATAACAAGCAAAAATTGATCCTTTATATATAATAAAAGCACAAGAAATGCACAATAAACAGTCTCCTTTAGTTTAGGCCTTAGATTGGGTTTAATTTTAATTATTTCACACTATTTATTAATTAGATTACTATGTGATAGGATTATTTTTTTAGTTATTTTTATCTTGTTTCCGTCATAATTTAGTTTTTTCTTCTAGAAGTGTCAAATTATATCGATTTTACTTATTTTGAACCATTTTTTTTTTTAGAAAACAAGCAATGTAATTTAATTCAAAGAAGGTAGGCAAGTAGTCGTACAAGGCAAGTGTAAAAGATCTAGCAGGAGGCTGAAGCAGGCAGATCTAATTCCATCATTCTTATTCATTTAATTTTTATTTATATTTTTATTACATCTAGGTAAATTCTTTTACTGGTGTTTAGACGGATTTTTTTGATTTATTGCTAATGGTTTTATTTATATATCTTAACTTACATTTTCCAAGTAAAACATATCAACTTGAAAATGAAAATTCTAAGAGTGTGACTTTTATTTTTGGATGCAATTTTGAAAAATTCCTTAGCTTTAATGTCAGTTGTTGGGAGAAAATATAGAATCACTTTGCTATTTGTTAGGATTTTCGAGGAGACACAAAATCAAATTCAGGTCACATTAAATAAACAACAATAGCAACACTAACATACCCAACTCATGTCTCATTGAATAAATAAATAGATAACACCTAATGAAAAGAGAAAAAGGATAACACTAAAACATAATGCGGCTTGAATCTCTAAATTATAGACTTGTGCTTATGATCCCTAAAAGCCATAATCTACTAATCACCTAAGTTACGACTTTTAATTGGAAAAACTACAAACTTTTTGTCGGCACAAACCATCTCAATAAGTCTTGTACATGTTCTCTAAAGAACCCTTCCTACTGAAGCGCCTTGGATAATTCCCACATAATAAGATACCTAGTTCATATATCCATTTTGAGGCAAGTAAATCACCCAAGCTTGATGTGGGAATTTGTAAGTGAACGTTGAACAAGATTCACATACTCGATTCAGTGGGAGCAACTCATTTTTGTTTTGGCGAAGATGAGGTAATGTGTGGTCCTTCGAATGTTGGAGACTCTTTTTAAGAACTATAAGAACAATAAAAAGGGTTAAGAGAAGATCCGAACATATTGAGGGGAAGTGCAATTAGGGTTTTCTTTTATTGTTTTAAAATATATGGAAAGAAAATGGAAAAACATGCTAAAAATCATGATATTGACATTCTTCATATTTAGGAACTTAAACTCAATTTTTGTGCCAAATAATTTATATATCAAAATATAGTCTTTTTAAGGTAGAAAGGCACTTCACTTTCTTCAATAATACCTTGTGACTTCCATTTACTATAACAAGCAAAAATTGATCCTTTATATATAATAAAAGCACAAGAAATGCACAATAAACAGTCTCCTTTAGTTTAGGCCTTAGATTGGGTTTAATTTTAATTATTTCACACTATTTATTAATTAGATTACTATGTGATAGGATTATTTTTTTAGATATTTTTATCTTGTTTCCGTCATAATTTAGTTTTTCTTCTAGAAGTGTCAAATTATATCGATTTTACTTATTTTGAACCATTTTTTTTTTTAGAAAACAAGAAATGTAATTAAATTCAAAGAAGGTAGGCAAGTAGTCGTACAAGGCAAGTGTAAAAGATCTAGCAGGAGGCTGAAGCAGGCAGATCTAATTCCATCATTCTTATTCATTTAATTTTTATTTATATTTTTATTACATCTAGGTAAATTCTTTTACTGGTGTTTAGACGGATTTTTTTGATTTCTTGCTAATGGTTCTATTTATATATCTTAACTTACATTTTCCAAGTAAAACATATCAACTTGAAAATGAAAATTCTAAGAGTGTGACTTTTATTTTTGCATGCAATTTTGAAAAATTCCTTAGCTTTAATGTCAGTTGTTGGGAGAAAATATAGAATCACTTTGCTATTTGTTAGGATTTTCGAGGAGACACAAAATTAAATTTAGGTCACATTAAATAAACAACAATAGCAACATTAACATACCCAACTCATGTCTCATTGAATAAATAAATAGATAACACCTAATGAAAAGAGAAAAAGGATAACACTAAAACATAATGCGGCTTGAATCTCTAAATTATAGACTTGTGCTTATGATCCCTAAAAGCCATAATCTACTAATCACCTAAGTTACGACTTTTAATTGGAAAAACTACAAACTTTTTGTCGGCACAAACCATCTCAATAAGTCTTGTACATGTTCTCTAAATAACCCTTCCTACTGAAGCGCCTTGGATAATTCCCACATAATAAGATACCTAGTTCATATATCCATTTTGAGGCAAGTAAATCACCCAAGCTTGATGTGGGAATTTGTAAGTGAACGTTGAAATAGATTCACATACTCGATTCAGTGGGAGCAACTCATTTTTGTTTTGGCGAAGATGAGGTAATGCGTGGTCCTTCGAATGTTGGAGACTCTTTTTAAGAACAATAAAAAGGGTTAAGAGAAGATCCGAACATATTGAGGGGAAGTGCAATTAGGGTTTTCTTTTATTGTTTTAAAATATATGGAAAGAAAATGGAACAACATGCTAAAAATCATGATATTGACTTTCCTCATATTTAGGAACTTAAACTCAATTTTTGTGCCAAATAATTTATATATCAAAATATAGTCTTTTTAAGGTAGAAAGGCACTTCACTTTCTTCAATAATACCTTGTGACTTCCATTTACTATAACAAGCAAAAATTGATCCTTTATATATAATAAAAGCACAAGAAATGCACAATAAACCGTCTCCTTTAGTTTAGGGCTTAGATTGGGTTTAATTTTAATTATTTCACACTATTTATTAATTAGATTACAATGTGATAGGATTATTTTTTTAGATATTTTTATCTAGTTTCCGTCATAATTTAGTTTTTCTTCTAGAAGTGTCAAATTATATGGATTTTACTTATTTTGAACCATTTTTTTTTTTTAGAAAACAAGCAAATTAATTAAATTCAAAGAAGGTTGGCAAGTAGCCGTACAAGGCAAGTGTAAAAGATCTAGCAGGAGGCTGAAGCAGGCGGATCTAATTCCATCATTCTTATTCATTTAATTTTTAATTATATTTTTATTACATCTAGGTAAATTCTTTTACTGGTGTTTAGGCGGATTTTTTTGATTTCTTGCTAATGGTTCTGTTTATATATCTTAACTTACATTTTCCAAGTAAAACATATCAACTTGAAAATGAAAATTCTAAGAGTGTGACTTTTATTTTTGCATGCAATTTTGAAAAATTCCTTAGCTTTAATGTCAGTTGTTGGGAGAAAATATAGAATCACTTTGCTATTTGTTAGGATTTTCGAGGAGACACAAAATCAAATTCAGGTCACATTAAATAAACAACAATAGCAACATTAACATACCCAACTCATGTCTCATTGAATAAATAAATAGATAACACCTAATGAAAAGAGAAAAAGGATAACACTAAAACATAATGCGGCTTGAATCTCTAAATTATAGACTTGTGCTTATGATACCTAAAAGGCATAATCTACTAATCACCTAAGTTACGACTTTTAATTGGAAAAACTACAAACTTTTTGTCGGCACAAACCATCTCAATAAGTCTTGTACATGTTCTCTAAATAACCCTTCCTACTGAAGCGCCTTGGATAATTCCCACATAATAAGATACCTAGTTCATATATCCATTTTGAGGCAAGTAAATCACCCAAGCTTGATGTGGGAATTTGTAAGTGAACGTTGAAAAAGATTCACATACTCGATTCAGTGGGAGCAACTCATTTTTGTTTTGGCGAAGATGAGGTAATGCGTGGTCCTTCGAATGTTGGAGACTCTTTTTAAGAACAATAAAAAGGGTTAAGAGAAGATCCGAACATATTGAGGGGAAGTGCAATTAGGGTTTTCTTTTATTGTTTTAAAATATATGGAAAGAAAATGGAACAACATGCTAAAAATCATGATATTGACTTTCCTCATATTTAGGAACTTAAACTCAATTTTTGTGCCAAATAATTTATATATCAAAATATAGTCTTTTTAAGGTAGAAAGGCACTTCACTTTCTTCAATAATACCTTGTGACTTCCATTTACTATAACAAGCAAAAATTGATCCTTTATATATAATAAAAGCACAAGAAATGCACAATAAACCGTCTCCTTTAGTTTAGGGCTTAGATTGGGTTTAATTTTAATTATTTCACACTATTTATTAATTAGATTACAATGTGATAGGATTATTTTTTTAGATATTTTTATCTAGTTTCCGTCATAATTTAGTTTTTCTTCTAGAAGTGTCAAATTATATGGATTTTACTTATTTTGAACCATTTTTTTTTTTTTAGAAAACAAGCAAATTAATTAAATTCAAAGAAGGTTGGCAAGTAGCCGTACAAGGCAAGTGTAAAAGATCTAGCAGGAGGCTGAAGCAGGCGGATCTAATTCCATCATTCTTATTCATTTAATTTTTAATTATATTTTTATTACATCTAGGTAAATTCTTTTACTGGTGTTTAGGCGAATTTTTTTGATTTCTTGCTAATGGTTCTGTTTATATATCTTAACTTACGTTTTCCAAGTAAAACATATCAACTTGAAAATGAAAATTCTAAGAGTGTGACTTTTATTTTTGCATGCAATTTTGAAAAATTCCTTAGCTTTAATGTCAGTTGTTGGGAGAAAATATAGAATCACTTTGCTATTTGTTAGGATTTTCGAGGAGACACAAAATCAAATTCAGGTCACATTAAATAAACAACAATAGCAACATTAACATACCCAACTCATGTCTCATTGAATAAATAAATAGATAACACCTAATGAAAAGAGAAAAAGGATAACACTAAAACATAATGCGGCTTGAATCTCTAAATTATAGACTTGTGCTTATGATACCTAAAAGGCATAATCTACTAATCACCTAAGTTACGACTTTTAATTGGAAAAACTACAAACTTTTTGTCGGCACAAACCATCTCAATAAGTCTTGTACATGTTCTCTAAATAACCCTTCCTACTGAAGCGCCTTGGATAATTCCCACATAATAAGATACCTAGTTCATATATCCATTTTGAGGCAAGTAAATCACCCAAGCTTGATGTGGGAATTTGTAAGTGAACGTTGAAAAAGATTCACATACTCGATTCAGTGGGAGCAACTCATTTTTGTTTTGGCGAAGATGAGGTAATGCGTGGTCCTTCGAATGTTGGAGACTCTTTTTAAGAACAATAAAAAGGGTTAAGAGAAGATCCGAACATATTGAGGGGAAGTGCAATTAGGGTTTTCTTTTATTGTTTTAAAATATATGGAAAGAAAATGGAAAAACATGCTAAAAATCATGATATTGACTTTCCTCATATTTAGGAACTTAAACTCAATTTTTGTGCCAAATAATTTATATATCAAAATATAGTCTTTTTAAGGTAGAAAGGCACTTCACTTTCTTCAATAATACCTTGTGACTTCCATTTACTATAACAAGCAAAAATTGATCCTTTATATATAATAAAAGCACAAGAAATGCACAATAAACAGTCTCCTTTAGTTTAGGCCTTAGATTGGGTTTAATTTTAATTATTTCACACTATTTATTAATTAGATTACTATGTGATAGGATTATTTTTTTAGATATTTTTATCTAGTTTCCGTCATAATTTAGTTTTTATTCTAGAAGTGTCAAATTATATCGATTTTACTTATTTTGAACCATTTTTTTTTTTAGAAAACAAGTAAATTAATTAAATTCAAAGAAGGTTGGCAAGTAGCCGTACAAGGCAAGTGTAAAAGATCTAGCAGGAGGCTGAAGCAGGCGGATCTAATTCCATCATTCTTATTCATTTAATTTTTAATTATATTTTTATTACATCTAGGTAAATTCTTTTACTGGTGTTTAGACGGATTTTTTTGATTTCTTGCAAATGGTTCTGTTTATATATCTTAACTTACATTTTCCAAGTAAAACATATCAACTTGAAAATGAAAATTCTAAGAGTGTGACTTTTATTTTTGCATGCAATTTTGAAAAATTCCTTAGCTTTAATGTCAGTTGTTGGGAGAAAATATAGAATCACTTTGCTATTTGTTAGGATTTTCGAGGAGACACAAAATCAAATTTTGGTCACATTAAATAAACAACAATAGCAACATTAACATACCCAACTCATGTCTCATTGAATAAATAAATAGATAACACCTAATGAAAAGAGAAAAAGGATAACACTAAAACATAATGCGGCTTGAATCTCTAAATTATAGACTTGTGCTTATGATACCTAAAAGGCATAATCTACTAATCACCTAAGTTACGACTTTTAATTGGAAAAACTACAAACTTTTTGTCGGCACAAACCATCTCAATAAGTCTTGTACATGTTCTCTAAATAACCCTTCCTACTGAAGCGCCTTGGATAATTCCCACATAATAAGATACCTAGTTCATATATCCATTTTGAGGCAAGTAAATCACCCAAGCTTGATGTGGGAATTTGTAAGTGAACGTTGAACAAGATTCACATACTCGATTCAATGGGAGCAACTCATTTTTCTTTTGGCGAAGATGAGGTAATGCGTGGTCCTTCGAATGTTGGAGACTCTTTTTAAGAACTATAAGAACAATAAAAAGGGTTAAGAGAAGATCCGAACATATTGAGGGGAAGTGCAATTAGGGTTTTCTTTTATTGTTTTAAAATATATGGAAAGAAAATGGAAAAACATGCTAAAAATCATGATATTGATTTTCTTCATATTTAGGAACTTAAACTCAATTTTTGTGCCAAATAATTTATATATCAAAATATAGTCTTTTTAAGGTAGAAAGGCACTTCACTTTCTTCAATAATACCTTGTGACTTCCATTTACTATAACAAGCAAAAATTGATCCTTTATATATAATAAAAGCACAAGAAATGCACAATAAACAGTCTCCTTTAGTTTAGGCCTTAGATTGGGTTTAATTTTAATTATGTCACACTATTTATTAATTAGATTACTATGTGATAGGATTATTTTTTTAGTTATTTTTATCTTGTTTCCGTCATAATTTAGTTTTTTCTTCTAGAAGTGTCAAATTATATCGATTTTACTTATTTTGAACCATTTTTTTTTTTAGAAAACAAGCAATGTAATTTAATTCAAAGAAGGTAGGCAAGTAGTCGTACAAGGCAAGTGTAAAAGATCTAGCAGGAGGCTGAAGCAGGCAGATCTAATTCCATCATTCTTATTCATTTAATTTTTATTTATATTTTTATTACATCTAGGTAAATTCTTTTACTGGTGTTTAGACGGATTTTTTTGATTTCTTGCTAATGGTTTTATTTATATATCTTAACTTACATTTTCCAAGTAAAACATATCAACTTGAAAATGAAAATTCTAAGAGTGTGACTTTTATTTTTGGATGCAATTTTGAAAAATTCCTTAGCTTTAATGTCAGTTGTTGGGAGAAAATATAGAATCACTTTGCTATTTGTTAGGATTTTCGAGGAGACACAAAATCAAATTCAGGTCACATTAAATAAACAACAATAGCAACATTAACATACCCAACTCATGTCTCATTGAATAAATAAATAGATAACACCTAATGAAAAGAGAAAAAGGATAACACTAAAACATAATGCGGCTTGAATCTCTAAATTATAGACTTGTGCTTATGATCCCTAAAAGCCATAATCTACTAATCACCTAAGTTACGACTTTTAATTGGAAAAACTACAAACTTTTTGTCGGCACAAACCATCTCAATAAGTCTTGTACATGTTCTCTAAAGAACCCTTCCTACTGAAGCGCCTCTGATAATTCCCACATAATAAGATACCTAGTTCATATATCCATTTTGAGGCAAGTAAATCACCCAAGCTTGATGTGGGAATTTGTAAGTGAACGTTGAACAAGATTCACATACTCGATTCAGTGGGAGCAACTCATTTTTGTTTTGGCGAAGATGAGGTAATGCGTGGTCCTTCGAACGTTGGAGACTCTTTTTAAGAACTATAAGAACAATAAAAAGGGTTAAGAGAAGATCCGAACATATTGAGGGGAAGTGCAATTAGGGTTTTCTTTTATTGTTTTAAAATATATGGAAAGAAAATGGAAAAACATGCTAAAAATCATGATATTGACTTTCCTCATATTTAGGAACTTAAACTCAATTTTTGTGCCAAATAATTTATATATCAAAATATAGTCTTTTTAAGGTAGAAAGGCACTTCACTTTCTTCAATAATACCTTGTGACTTCCATTTACTATAACAAGCAAAAATTGATCCTTTATATATAATAAAAGCACAAGAAATGCACAATAAACAGTCTCCTTTAGTTTAGGCCTTAGATTGGGTTTAATTTTAATTATTTCACACTATTTATTAATTAGATTACTATGTGATAGGATTATTTTTTTAGATATTTTTATCTAGTTTCCGTCATAATTTAGTTTTTATTCTAGAAGTGTCAAATTATATCGATTTTACTTATTTTGAACCATTTTTTTTTTTTAGAAAACAAGTAAATTAATTAAATTCAAAGAAGGTTGGCAAGTAGCCGTACAAGGCAAGTGTAAAAGATCTAGCAGGAGGCTGAAGCAGGCGGATCTAATTCCATCATTCTTATTCATTTAATTTTTAATTATATTTTTATTACATCTAGGTAAATTCTTTTACTGGTGTTTAGACGGATTTTTTTGATTTCTTGCTAATGGTTCTGTTTATATATCTTAACTTACATTTTCCAAGTAAAACATATCAACTTGAAAATGAAAATTCTAAGAGTGTGACTTTTATTTTTGCATGCAATTTTGAAAAATTCCTTAGCTTTAATGTCAGTTGTTGGGAGAAAATATAGAATCACTTTGCTATTTGTTAGGATTTTCGAGGAGACACAAAATCAAATTTTGGTCACATTAAATAAACAACAATAGCAACATTAACATACCCAACTCATGTCTCATTGAATAAATAAATAGATAACACCTAATGAAAAGAGAAAAAGGATAACACTAAAACATAATGCGGCTTGAATCTCTAAATTATAGACTTGTGCTTATGATACCTAAAAGGCATAATCTACTAATCACCTAAGTTACGACTTTTAATTGGAAAAACTACAAACTTTTTGTCGGCACAAACCATCTCAATAAGTCTTGTACATGTTCTCTAAATAACCCTTCCTACTGAAGCGCCTTGGATAATTCCCACATAATAAGATACCTAGTTCATATATCCATTTTGAGGCAAGTAAATCACCCAAGCTTGATGTGGGAATTTGTAAGTGAACGTTGAACAAGATTCACATACTCGATTCAATGGGAGCAACTCATTTTTCTTTTGGCGAAGATGAGGTAATGCGTGGTCCTTCGAATGTTGGAGACTCTTTTTAAGAACTATAAGAACAGTAAAAAGGGTTAAGAGAAGATCCGAACATATTGAGGGGAAGTGCAATTAGGGTTTTCTTTTATTGTTTTAAAATATATGGAAAGAAAATGGAAAAACATGCTAAAAATCATGATATTGACTTTCTTCATATTTAGGAACTTAAACTCAATTTTTGTGCCAAATAATTTATATATCAAAATATAGTCTTTTTAAGGTAGAAAGGCACTTCACTTTCTTCAATAATACCTTGTGACTTCCATTTACTATAACAAGCAAAAATTGATCCTTTATATATAATAAAAGCACAAGAAATGCACAATAAACAGTCTCCTTTAGTTTAGGCCTTAGATTGGGTTTAATTTTAATTATTTCACACTATTTATTAATTAGATTACTATGTGATAGGATTATTTTTTTAGATATTTTTATCTAGTTTCCGTCATAATTTAGTTTTTATTCTAGAAGTGTCAAATTATATCGATTTTACTTATTTTGAACCATTTTTTTTTTTTAGAAAACAAGTAAATTAATTAAATTCAAAGAAGGTTGGCAAGTAGCCGTACAAGGCAAGTGTAAAAGATCTAGCAGGAGGCTGAAGCAGGCGGATCTAATTCCATCATTCTTATTCATTTAATTTTTAATTATATTTTTATTACATCTAGGTAAATTCTTTTACTGGTGTTTAGACGGATTTTTTTGATTTCTTGCTAATGGTTCTGTTTATATATCTTAACTTACATTTTCCAAGTAAAACATATCAACTTGAAAATGAAAATTCTAAGAGTGTGACTTTTATTTTTGCATGCAATTTTGAAAAATTCCTTAGCTTTAATGTCAGTTGTTGGGAGAAAATATAGAATCACTTTGCTATTTGTTAGGATTTTCGAGGAGACACAAAATCAAATTTTGGTCACATTAAATAAACAACAATAGCAACATTAACATACCCAACTCATGTCTCATTGAATAAATAAATAGATAACACCTAATGAAAAGAGAAAAAGGATAACACTAAAACATAATGCGGCTTGAATCTCTAAATTATAGACTTGTGCTTATGATACCTAAAAGGCATAATCTACTAATCACCTAAGTTACGACTTTTAATTGGAAAAACTACAAACTTTTTGTCGGCACAAACCATCTCAATAAGTCTTGTACATGTTCTCTAAATAACCCTTCCTACTGAAGCGCCTTGGATAATTCCCACATAATAAGATACCTAGTTCATATATCCATTTTGAGGCAAGTAAATCACCCAAGCTTGATGTGGGAATTTGTAAGTGAACGTTGAACAAGATTCACATACTCGATTCAATGGGAGCAACTCATTTTTCTTTTGGCGAAGATGAGGTAATGCGTGGTCCTTCGAATGTTGGAGACTCTTTTTAAGAACTATAAGAACAGTAAAAAGGGTTAAGAGAAGATCCGAACATATTGAGGGGAAGTGCAATTAGGGTTTTCTTTTATTGTTTTAAAATATATGGAAAGAAAATGGAAAAACATGCTAAAAATCATGATATTGACTTTCTTCATATTTAGGAACTTAAACTCAATTTTTGTGCCAAATAATTTATATATCAAAATATAGTCTTTTTAAGGTAGAAAGGCACTTCACTTTCTTCAATAATACCTTGTGACTTCCATTTACTATAACAAGCAAAAATTGATCCTTTATATATAATAAATGCACAAGAAATGCACAATAAACAGTCTCCTTTAGTTTAGGCCTTAGATTGGGTTTAATTTTAATTATTTCACACTATTTATTAATTAGATTACTATGTGATAGGATTATTTTTTTAGATATTTTTATCTAGTTTCCGTCATAATTTAGTTTTTATTCTAGAAGTGTCAAATTATATCGATTTTACTTATTTTGAACCATTTTTTTTTTTTAGAAAACAAGTAAATTAATTAAATTCAAAGAAGGTTGGCAAGTAGCCGTACAAGGCAAGTGTAAAAGATCTAGCAGGAGGCTGAAGCAGGCGGATCTAATTCCATCATTCTTATTCATTTAATTTTTAATTATATTTTTATTACATCTAGGTAAATTCTTTTACTGGTGTTTAGACGGATTTTTTTGATTTCTTGCTAATGGTTCTGTTTATATATCTTAACTTACATTTTCCAAGTAAAACATATCAACTTGAAAATGAAAATTCTAAGAGTGTGACTTTTATTTTTGCATGCAATTTTGAAAAATTCCTTAGCTTTAATGTCAGTTGTTGGGAGAAAATATAGAATCACTTTGCTATTTGTTAGGATTTTCGAGGAGACACAAAATCAAATTTTGGTCACATTAAATAAACAACAATAGCAACATTAACATACCCAACTCATGTCTCATTGAATAAATAAATAGATAACACCTAATGAAAAGAGAAAAAGGATAACACTAAAACATAATGCGGCTTGAATCTCTAAATTATAGACTTGTGCTTATGATACCTAAAAGGCATAATCTACTAATCACCTAAGTTACGACTTTTAATTGGAAAAACTACAAACTTTTTGTCGGCACAAACCATCTCAATAAGTCTTGTACATGTTCTCTAAATAACCCTTCCTACTGAAGCGCCTTGGATAATTCCCACATAATAAGATACCTAGTTCATATATCCATTTTGAGGCAAGTAAATCACCCAAGCTTGATGTGGGAATTTGTAAGTGAACGTTGAACAAGATTCACATACTCGATTCAATGGGAGCAACTCATTTTTCTTTTGGCGAAGATGAGGTAATGCGTGGTCCTTCGAATGTTGGAGACTCTTTTTAAGAACTATAAGAACAGTAAAAAGGGTTAAGAGAAGATCCGAACATATTGAGGGGAAGTGCAATTAGGGTTTTCTTTTATTGTTTTAAAATATATGGAAAGAAAATGGAAAAACATGCTAAAAATCATGATATTGACTTTCTTCATATTTAGGAACTTAAACTCAATTTTTGTGCCAAATAATTTATATATCAAAATATAGTCTTTTTAAGGTAGAAAGGCACTTCACTTTCTTCAATAATACCTTGTGACTTCCATTTACTATAACAAGCAAAAATTGATCCTTTATATATAATAAAAGCACAAGAAATGCACAATAAACAGTCTCCTTTAGTTTAGGCCTTAGATTGGGTTTAATTTTAATTATTTCACACTATTTATTAATTAGATTACTATGTGATAGGATTATTTTTTTAGATATTTTTATCTAGTTTCCGTCATAATTTAGTTTTTATTCTAGAAGTGTCAAATTATATCGATTTTACTTATTTTGAACCATTTTTTTTTTTAGAAAACAAGTAAATTAATTAAATTCAAAGAAGGTTGGCAAGTAGCCGTACAAGGCAAGTGTAAAAGATCTAGCAGGAGGCTGAAGCAGGCGGATCTAATTCCATCATTCTTATTCATTTAATTTTTAATTATATTTTTATTACATCTAGGTAAATTCTTTTACTGGTGTTTAGACGGATTTTTTTGATTTCTTGCTAATGGTTCTGTTTATATATCTTAACTTACATTTTCCAAGTAAAACATATCAACTTGAAAATGAAAATTCTAAGAGTGTGACTTTTATTTTTGCATGCAATTTTGAAAAATTCCTTAGCTTTAATGTCAGTTGTTGGGAGAAAATATAGAATCACTTTGCTATTTGTTAGGATTTTCGAGGAGACACAAAATCAAATTTTGGTCACATTAAATAAACAACAATAGCAACATTAACATACCCAACTCATGTCTCATTGAATAAATAAATAGATAACACCTAATGAAAAGAGAAAAAGGATAACACTAAAACATAATGCGGCTTGAATCTCTAAATTATAGACTTGTGCTTATGATACCTAAAAGGCATAATCTACTAATCACCTAAGTTACGACTTTTAATTGGAAAAACTACAAACTTTTTGTCGGCACAAACCATCTCAATAAGTCTTGTACATGTTCTCTAAATAACCCTTCCTACTGAAGCGCCTTGGATAATTCCCACATAATAAGATACCTAGTTCATATATCCATTTTGAGGCAAGTAAATCACCCAAGCTTGATGTGGGAATTTGTAAGTGAACGTTGAACAAGATTCACATACTCGATTCAATGGGAGCAACTCATTTTTCTTTTGGCGAAGATGAGGTAATGCGTGGTCCTTCGAATGTTGGAGACTCTTTTTAAGAACTATAAGAACAGTAAAAAGGGTTAAGAGAAGATCCGAACATATTGAGGGGAAGTGCAATTAGGGTTTTCTTTTATTGTTTTAAAATATATGGAAAGAAAATGGAAAAACATGCTAAAAATCATGATATTGACTTTCTTCATATTTAGGAACTTAAACTCAATTTTTGTGCCAAATAATTTATATATCAAAATATAGTCTTTTTAAGGTAGAAAGGCACTTCACTTTCTTCAATAATACCTTGTGACTTCCATTTACTATAACAAGCAAAAATTGATCCTTTATATATAATAAAAGCACAAGAAATGCACAATAAACAGTCTCCTTTAGTTTAGGCCTTAGATTGGGTTTAATTTTAATTATTTCACACTATTTATTAATTAGATTACTATGTGATAGGATTATTTTTTTAGATATTTTTATCTAGTTTCCGTCATAATTTAGTTTTTATTCTAGAAGTGTCAAATTATATCGATTTTACTTATTTTGAACCATTTTTTTTTTTAGAAAACAAGTAAATTAATTAAATTCAAAGAAGGTTGGCAAGTAGCCGTACAAGGCAAGTGTAAAAGATCTAGCAGGAGGCTGAAGCAGGCGGATCTAATTCCATCATTCTTATTCATTTAATTTTTAATTATATTTTTATTACATCTAGGTAAATTCTTTTACTGGTGTTCAGACGGATTTTTTTGATTTCTTGCAAATGGTTCTGTTTATATATCTTAACTTACATTTTCCAAGTAAAACATATCAACTTGAAAATGAAAATTCTAAGAGTGTGACTTTTATTTTTGCATGCAATTTTGAAAAATTCCTTAGCTTTAATGTCAGTTGTTGGGAGAAAATATAGAATCACTTTGCTATTTGTTAGGATTTTCGAGGAGACACAAAATCAAATTTTGGTCACATTAAATAAACAACAATAGCAACATTAACATACCCAACTCATGTCTCATTGAATAAATAAATAGATAACACCTAATGAAAAGAGAAAAAGGATAACACTAAAACATAATGCGGCTTGAATCTCTAAATTATAGACTTGTGCTTATGATACCTAAAAGGCATAATCTACTAATCACCTAAGTTACGACTTTTAATTGGAAAAACTACAAACTTTTTGTCGGCACAAACCATCTCAATAAGTCTTGTACATGTTCTCTAAATAACCCTTCCTACTGAAGCGCCTTGGATAATTCCCACATAATAAGATACCTAGTTCATATATCCATTTTGAGGCAAGTAAATCACCCAAGCTTGATGTGGGAATTTGTAAGTGAACGTTGAACAAGATTCACGTACTCGATTCAATGGGAGCAACTCATTTTTCTTTTGGCGAAGATGAGGTAATGCGTGGTCCTTCGAATGTTGGAGACTCTTTTTAAGAACTATAAGAACAGTAAAAAGGGTTAAGAGAAGATCCGAACATATTGAGGGGAAGTGCAATTAGGGTTTTCTTTTATTGTTTTAAAATATATGGAAAGAAAATGGAAAAACATGCTAAAAATCATGATATTGACTTTCTTCATATTTAGGAACTTAAACTCAATTTTTGTGCCAAATAATTTATATATCAAAATATAGTCTTTTTAAGGTAGAAAGGCACTTCACTTTCTTCAATAATACCTTGTGACTTCCATTTACTATAACAAGCAAAAATTGATCCTTTATATATAATAAAAGCACAAGAAATGCACAATAAACAGTCTCCTTTAGTTTAGGCCTTAGATTGGGTTTAATTTTAATTATTTCACACTATTTATTAATTAGATTACTATGTGATAGGATTATTTTTTTAGATATTTTTATCTAGTTTCCGTCATAATTTAGTTTTTATTCTAGAAGTGTCAAATTATATCGATTTTACTTATTTTGAACAATTTTTTTTTTTTAGAAAACAAGTAAATTAATTAAATTCAAAGAAGGTTGGCAAGTAGCCGTACAAGGCAAGTGTAAAAGATCTAGCAGGAGGCTGAAGCAGGCGGATCTAATTCCATCATTCTTATTCATTTAATTTTTAATTATATTTTTATTACATCTAGGTAAATTCTTTTACTGGTGTTTAGACGGATTTTTTTGATTTCTTGCAAATGGTTCTGTTTATATATCTTAACTTACATTTTCCAAGTAAAACATATCAACTTGAAAATGAAAATTCTAAGAGTGTGACTTTTATTTTTGCATGCAATTTTGAAAAATTCCTTAGCTTTAATGTCAGTTGTTGGGAGAAAATATAGAATCACTTTGCTATTTGTTAGGATTTTCGAGGAGACACAAAATCAAATTTTGGTCACATTAAATAAACAACAATAGCAACATTAACATACCCAACTCATGTCTCATTGAATAAATAAATAGATAACACCTAATGAAAAGAGAAAAAGGATAACACTAAAACATAATGCGGCTTGAATCTCTAAATTATAGACTTGTGCTTATGATACCTAAAAGGCATAATCTACTAATCACCTAAGTTACGACTTTTAATTGGAAAAACTACAAACTTTTTGTCGGCACAAACCATCTCAATAAGTCTTGTACATGTTCTCTAAATAACCCTTCCTACTGAAGCGCCTTGGATAATTCCCACATAATAAGATACCTAGTTCATATATCCATTTTGAGGCAAGTAAATCACCCAAGCTTGATGTGGGAATTTGTAAGTGAACGTTGAACAAGATTCACATACTCGATTCAATGGGAGCAACTCATTTTTCTTTTGGCGAAGATGAGGTAATGCGTGGTCCTTCGAATGTTGGAGACTCTTTTTAAGAACTATAAGAACAGTAAAAAGGGTTAAGAGAAGATCCGAACATATTGAGGGGAAGTGCAATTAGGGTTTTCTTTTATTGTTTTAAAATATATGGAAAGAAAATGGAAAAACATGCTAAAAATCATGATATTGACTTTCTTCATATTTAGGAACTTAAACTCAATTTTTGTGCCAAATAATTTATATATCAAAATATAGTCTTTTTAAGGTAGAAAGGCACTTCACTTTCTTCAATAATACCTTGTGACTTCCATTTACTATAACAAGCAAAATTTGATCCTTTATATATAATAAAAGCACAAGAAATGCACAATAAACAGTCTCCTTTAGTTTAGGCCTTAGATTGGGTTTAATTTTAATTATTTCACACTATTTATTAATTAGATTACTATGTGATAGGATTATTTTTTTAGATATTTTTATCTAGTTTCCGTCATAATTTAGTTTTTATTCTAGAAGTGTCAAATTATATCGATTTTACTTATTTTGAACCATTTTTTTTTTTAGAAAACAAGTAAATTAATTAAATTCAAAGAAGGTTGGCAAGTAGCCGTACAAGGCAAGTGTTAAAGATCTAGCAGGAGGCTGAAGCAGGCGGATCTAATTCCATCATTCTTATTCATTTAATTTTTAATTATATTTTTATTACATCTAGGTAAATTCTTTTACTGGTGTTCAGACGGATTTTTTTGATTTCTTGCAAATGGTTCTGTTTATATATCTTAACTTACATTTTCCAAGTAAAACATATCAACTTGAAAATGAAAATTCTAAGAGTGTGACTTTTATTTTTGCATGCAATTTTGAAAAATTCCTTAGCTTTAATGTCAGTTGTTGGGAGAAAATATAGAATCACTTTGCTATTTGTTAGGATTTTCGAGGAGACACAAAATCAAATTTTGGTCACATTAAATAAACAACAATAGCAACATTAACATACCCAACTCATGTCTCATTGAATAAATAAATAGATAACACCTAATGAAAAGAGAAAAAGGATAACACTAAAACATAATGCGGCTTGAATCTCTAAATTATAGACTTGTGCTTATGATACCTAAAAGGCATAATCTACTAATCACCTAAGTTACGACTTTTAATTGGAAAAACTACAAACTTTTTGTCGGCACAAACCATCTCAATAAGTCTTGTACATGTTCTCTAAATAACCCTTCCTACTGAAGCGCCTTGGATAATTCCCACATAATAAGATACCTAGTTCATATATCCATTTTGAGGCAAGTAAATCACCCAAGCTTGATGTGGGAATTTGTAAGTGAACGTTGAACAAGATTCACATACTCGATTCAATGGGAGCAACTCATTTTTCTTTTGGCGAAGATGAGGTAATGCGTGGTCCTTCGAATGTTGGAGACTCTTTTTAAGAACTATAAGAACAATAAAAAGGGTTAAGAGAAGATCCGAACATATTGAGGGGAAGTGCAATTAGGGTTTTCTTTTATTGTTTTAAAATATATGGAAAGAAAATGGAAAAACATGCTAAAAATCATGATATTGATTTTCTTCATATTTAGGAACTTAAACTCAATTTTTGTGCCAAATAATTTATATATCAAAATATAGTCTTTTTAAGGTAGAAAGGCACTTCACTTTCTTCAATAATACCTTGTGACTTCCATTTACTATAACAAGCAAAAATTGATCCTTTATATATAATAAAAGCACAAGAAATGCACAATAAACAGTCTCCTTTAGTTTAGGCCTTAGATTGGGTTTAATTTTAATTATTTCACACTATTTATTAATTAGATTACTATGTGATAGGATTATTTTTTTAGTTATTTTTATCTTGTTTCCGTCATAATTTAGTTTTTTCTTCTAGAAGTGTCAAATTATATCGATTTTACTTATTTTGAACAATTTTTTTTTTTAGAAAACAAGCAATGTAATTTAATTCAAAGAAGGTAGGCAAGTAGCCGTACAAGGCAAGTGTAAAAGATCTAGCAGGAGGCTGAAGCAGGCAGATCTAATTCCATCATTCTTATTCATTTAATTTTTATTTATATTTTTATTACATCTAGGTAAATTCTTTTACTGGTGTTTAGACGGATTTTTTTGATTTCTTGCAAATGGTTCTGTTTATATATCTTAACTTACATTTTCCAAGTAAAACATATCAACTTGAAAATGAAAATTCTAAGAGTGTGACTTTTATTTTTGCATGCAATTTTGAAAAATTCCTTAGCTTTAATGTCAGTTGTTGGGAGAAAATATAGAATCACTTTGCTATTTGTTAGGATTTTCGAGGAGACACAAAATCAAATTTTGGTCACATTAAATAAACAACAATAGCAACATTAACATACCCAACTCATGTCTCATTGAATAAATAAATAGATAACACCTAATGAAAAGAGAAAAAGGATAACACTAAAACATAATGCGGCTTGAATCTCTAAATTATAGACTTGTGCTTATGATACCTAAAAGGCATAATCTACTAATCACCTAAGTTACGACTTTTAATTGGAAAAACTACAAACTTTTTGTCGGCACAAACCATCTCAATAAGTCTTGTACATGTTCTCTAAATAACCCTTCCTACTGAAGCGCCTTGGATAATTCCCACATAATAAGATACCTAGTTCATATATCCATTTTGAGGCAAGTAAATCACCCAAGCTTGATGTGGGAATTTGTAAGTGAACGTTGAACAAGATTCACATACTCGATTCAATGGGAGCAACTCATTTTTCTTTTGGCGAAGATGAGGTAATGCGTGGTCCTTCGAATGTTGGAGACTCTTTTTAAGAACTATAAGAACAGTAAAAAGGGTTAAGAGAAGATCCGAACATATTGAGGGGAAGTGCAATTAGGGTTTTCTTTTATTGTTTTAAAATATATGGAAAGAAAATGGAAAAACATGCTAAAAATCATGATATTGACTTTCTTCATATTTAGGAACTTAAACTCAATTTTTGTGCCAAATAATTTATATATCAAAATATAGTCTTTTTAAGGTAGAAAGGCACTTCACTTTCTTCAATAATACCTTGTGACTTCCATTTACTATAACAAGCAAAAATTGATCCTTTATATATAATAAAAGCACAAGAAATGCACAATAAACAGTCTCCTTTAGTTTAGGCCTTAGATTGGGTTTAATTTTAATTATTTCACACTATTTATTAATTAGATTACTATGTGATAGGATTATTTTTTTAGATATTTTTATCTAGTTTCCGTCATAATTTAGTTTTTATTCTAGAAGTGTCAAATTATATCGATTTTACTTATTTTGAACCATTTTTTTTTTTAGAAAACAAGTAAATTAATTAAATTCAAAGAAGGTTGGCAAGTAGCCGTACAAGGCAAGTGTAAAAGATCTAGCAGGAGGCTGAAGCAGGCGGATCTAATTCCATCATTCTTATTCATTTAATTTTTAATTATATTTTTATTACATCTAGGTAAATTCTTTTACTGGTGTTCAGACGGATTTTTTTGATTTCTTGCAAATGGTTCTGTTTATATATCTTAACTTACATTTTCCAAGTAAAACATATCAACTTGAAAATGAAAATTCTAAGAGTGTGACTTTTATTTTTGCATGCAATTTTGAAAAATTCCTTAGCTTTAATGTCAGTTGTTGGGAGAAAATATAGAATCACTTTGCTATTTGTTAGGATTTTCGAGGAGACACAAAATCAAATTTTGGTCACATTAAATAAACAACAATAGCAACATTAACATACCCAACTCATGTCTCATTGAATAAATAAATAGATAACACCTAATGAAAAGAGAAAAAGGATAACACTAAAACATAATGCGGCTTGAATCTCTAAATTATAGACTTGTGCTTATGATACCTAAAAGGCATAATCTACTAATCACCTAAGTTACGACTTTTAATTGGAAAAACTACAAACTTTTTGTCGGCACAAACCATCTCAATAAGTCTTGTACATGTTCTCTAAATAACCCTTCCTACTGAAGCGCCTTGGATAATTCCCACATAATAAGATACCTAGTTCATATATCCATTTTGAGGCAAGTAAATCACCCAAGCTTGATGTGGGAATTTGTAAGTGAACGTTGAACAAGATTCACATACTCGATTCAATGGGAGCAACTCATTTTTCTTTTGGCGAAGATGAGGTAATGCGTGGTCCTTCGAATGTTGGAGACTCTTTTTAAGAACTATAAGAACAATAAAAAGGGTTAAGAGAAGATCCGAACATATTGAGGGGAAGTGCAATTAGGGTTTTCTTTTATTGTTTTAAAATATATGGAAAGAAAATGGAAAAACATGCTAAAAATCATGATATTGATTTTCTTCATATTTAGGAACTTAAACTCAATTTTTGTGCCAAATAATTTATATATCAAAATATAGTCTTTTTAAGGTAGAAAGGCACTTCACTTTCTTCAATAATACCTTGTGACTTCCATTTACTATAACAAGCAAAAATTGATCCTTTATATATAATAAAAGCACAAGAAATGCACAATAAACAGTCTCCTTTAGTTTAGGCCTTAGATTGGGTTTAATTTTAATTATTTCACACTATTTATTAATTAGATTACTATGTGATAGGATTATTTTTTTAGTTATTTTTATCTTGTTTCCGTCATAATTTAGTTTTTTCTTCTAGAAGTGTCAAATTATATCGATTTTACTTATTTTGAACCATTTTTTTTTTTAGAAAACAAGCAATGTAATTTAATTCAAAGAAGGTAGGCAAGTAGTCGTACAAGGCAAGTGTAAAAGATCTAGCAGGAGGCTGAAGCAGGCAGATCTAATTCCATCATTCTTATTCATTTAATTTTTATTTATATTTTCATTACATCTAGGTATATTCTTTTACTGGTGTTTAGACGGATTTTTTTGATTTCTTGCTAATGGTTTTATTTATATATCTTAACTTACATTTTCCAAGTAAAACATATCAACTTGAAAATGAAAATTCTAAGAGTGTGACTTTTATTTTTGGATGCAATTTTGAAAAATTCCTTAGCTTTAATGTCAGTCGTTGGGAGAAAATATAGAATCACTTTGCTATTTGTTAGGATTTTCGAGGAGACACAAAATCAAATTCAGGTCACATTAAATAAACAACAATAGCAACATTAACATACCCAACTCATGTCTCATTGAATAAATAAATAGATAACACCTAATGAAAAGAGAAAAAGGATAACACTAAAACATAATGCGGCTTGAATCTCTAAATTATAGACTTGTGCTTATGATCCCTAAAAGCCATAATCTACTAATCACCTAAGTTACGACTTTTAATTGGAAAAACTACAAACTTTTTGTCGGCACAAACCATCTCAATAAGTCTTGTACATGTTCTCTAAAGAACCCTTCCTACTGAAGCGCCTTGGATAATTCCCACATAATAAGATACCTAGTTCATATATCCATTTTGAGGCAAGTAAATCACCCAAGCTTGATGTGGGAATTTGTAAGTGAACGTTGAACAAGATTCACATACTCGATTCAGTGGGAGCAACTCATTTTTGTTTTGGCGAAGATGAGGTAATGCGTGGTCCTTCGAACGTTGGAGACTCTTTTTAAGAACTATAAGAACAATAAAAAGGGTTAAGAGAAGATCCGAACATATTGAGGGGAAGTGCAATTAGGGTTTTCTTTTATTGTTTTAAAATATATGGAAAGAAAATGGAAAAAACATGCTAAAAATCATGATATTGACTTTCCTCATATTTAGGAACTTAAACTCAATTTTTGTGCCAAATAATTTATATATCAAAATATAGTCTTTTTAAGGTAGAAAGGCACTTCACTTTCTTCAATAATACCTTGTGACTTCCATTTACTATAACAAGCAAAAATTGATCCTTTATATATAATAAAAGCACAAGAAATGCACAATAAACAGTCTCCTTTAGTTTAGGCCTTAGATTGGGTTTAATTTTAATTATTTCACACTATTTATTAATTAGATTACTATGTGATAGGATTATTTTTTTAGATATTTTTATCTAGTTTCCGTCATAATTTAGTTTTTATTCTAGAAGTGTCAAATTATATCGATTTTACTTATTTTGAACCATTTTTTTTTTTTTAGAAAACAAGTAAATTAATTAAATTCAAAGAAGGTTGGCAAGTAGCCGTACAAGGCAAGTGTAAAAGATCTAGCAGGAGGCTGAAGCAGGCGGATCTAATTCCATCATTCTTATTCATTTAATTTTTAATTATATTTTTATTACATCTAGGTAAATTCTTTTACTGGTGTTTAGACGGATTTTTTTGATTTCTTGCTAATGGTTCTGTTTATATATCTTAACTTACATTTTCCAAGTAAAACATATCAACTTGAAAATGAAAATTCTAAGAGTGTGACTTTTATTTTTGCATGCAATTTTGAAAAATTCCTTAGCTTTAATGTCAGTTGTTGGGAGAAAATATAGAATCACTTTGCTATTTGTTAGGATTTTCGAGGAGACACAAAATCAAATTTTGGTCACATTAAATAAACAACAATAGCAACATTAACATACCCAACTCATGTCTCATTGAATAAATAAATAGATAACACCTAATGAAAAGAGAAAAAGGATAACACTAAAACATAATGCGGCTTGAATCTCTAAATTATAGACTTGTGCTTATGATACCTAAAAGGCATAATCTACTAATCACCTAAGTTACGACTTTTAATTGGAAAAACTACAAACTTTTTGTCGGCACAAACCATCTCAATAAGTCTTGTACATGTTCTCTAAAGAACCCTTCCTACTGAAGCGCCTTGGATAATTCCCACATAATAAGATACCTAGTTCATATATCCATTTTGAGGCAAGTAAATCACCCAAGCTTGATGTGGGAATTTGTAAGTGAACGTTGAACAAGATTCACATACTCGATTCAGTGGGAGCAACTCATTTTTGTTTTGGCGAAGATGAGGTAATGCGTGGTCCTTCGAACGTTGGAGACTCTTTTTAAGAACTATAAGAACAATAAAAAGGGTTAAGAGAAGATCCGAACATATTGAGGGGAAGTGCAATTAGGGTTTTCTTTTATTGTTTTAAAATATATGGAAAGAAAATGGAAAAACATGCTAAAAATCATGATATTGACTTTCCTCATATTTAGGAACTTAAACTCAATTTTTGTGCCAAATAATTTATATATCAAAATATAGTCTTTTTAAGGTAGAAAGGCACTTCACTTTCTTCAATAATACCTTGTGACTTCCATTTACTATAACAAGCAAAAATTGATCCTTTATATATAATAAAAGCACAAGAAATGCACAATAAACAGTCTCCTTTAGTTTAGGCCTTAGATTGGGTTTAATTTTAATTATTTCACACTATTTATTAATTAGATTACTATGTGATAGGATTATTTTTTTAGATATTTTTATCTAGTTTCCGTCATAATTTAGTTTTTATTCTAGAAGTGTCAAATTATATCGATTTTACTTATTTTGAACCATTTTTTTTTTTTTAGAAAACAAGTAAATTAATTAAATTCAAAGAAGGTTGGCAAGTAGCCGTACAAGGCAAGTGTAAAAGATCTAGCAGGAGGCTGAAGCAGGCGGATCTAATTCCATCATTCTTATTCATTTAATTTTTAATTATATTTTTATTACATCTAGGTAAATTCTTTTACTGGTGTTTAAACGGATTTTTTTGATTTCTTGCTAATGGTTCTGTTTATATATCTTAACTTACATTTTCCAAGTAAAACATATCAACTTGAAAATGAAAATTCTAAGAGTGTGACTTTTATTTTTGCATGCAATTTTGAAAAATTCCTTAGCTTTAATGTCAGTTGTTGGGAGAAAATATAGAATCACTTTGCTATTTGTTAGGATTTTCGAGGAGACACAAAATCAAATTTTGGTCACATTAAATAAACAACAATAGCAACATTAACATACCCAACTCATGTCTCATTGAATAAATAAATAGATAACACCTAATGAAAAGAGAAAAAGGATAACACTAAAACATAATGCGGCTTGAATCTCTAAATTATAGACTTGTGCTTATGATACCTAAAAGGCATAATCTACTAATCACCTAAGTTACGACTTTTAATTGGAAAAACTACAAACTTTTTGTCGGCACAAACCATCTCAATAAGTCTTGTACATGTTCTCTAAATAACCCTTCCTACTGAAGCGCCTTGGATAATTCCCACATAATAAGATACCTAGTTCATATATCCATTTTGAGGCAAGTAAATCACCCAAGCTTGATGTGGGAATTTGTAAGTGAACGTTGAACAAGATTCACATACTCGATTCAATGGGAGCAACTCATTTTTCTTTTGGCGAAGATGAGGTAATGCGTGGTCCTTCGAATGTTGGAGACTCTTTTTAAGAACTATAAGAACAGTAAAAAGGGTTAAGAGAAGATCCGAACATATTGAGGGGAAGTGCAATTAGGGTTTTCTTTTATTGTTTTAAAATATATGGAAAGAAAATGGAAAAACATGCTAAAAATCATGATATTGACTTTCTTCATATTTAGGAACTTAAACTCAATTTTTGTGCCAAATAATTTATATATCAAAATATAGTCTTTTTAAGGTAGAAAGGCACTTCACTTTCTTCAATAATACCTTGTGACTTCCATTTACTATAACAAGCAAAAATTGATCCTTTATATATAATAAAAGCACAAGAAATGCACAATAAACAGTCTCCTTTAGTTTAGGCCTTAGATTGGGTTTAATTTTAATTATTTCACACTATTTATTAATTAGATTACTATGTGATAGGATTATTTTTTTAGATATTTTTATCTAGTTTCCGTCATAATTTAGTTTTTATTCTAGAAGTGTCAAATTATATCGATTTTACTTATTTTGAACCATTTTTTTTTTTTAGAAAACAAGTAAATTAATTAAATTCAAAGAAGGTTGGCAAGTAGCCGTACAAGGCAAGTGTAAAAGATCTAGCAGGAGGCTGAAGCAGGCGGATCTAATTCCATCATTCTTATTCATTTAATTTTTAATTATATTTTTATTACATCTAGGTAAATTCTTTTACTGGTGTTTAGACGGATTTTTTTGATTTCTTGCAAATGGTTCTGTTTATATATCTTAACTTACATTTTCCAAGTAAAACATATCAACTTGAAAATGAAAATTCTAAGAGTGTGACTTTTATTTTTGCATGCAATTTTGAAAAATTCCTTAGCTTTAATGTCAGTTGTTGGGAGAAAATATAGAATCACTTTGCTATTTGTTAGGATTTTCGAGGAGACACAAAATCAAATTTTGGTCACATTAAATAAACAACAATAGCAACATTAACATACCCAACTCATGTCTCATTGAATAAATAAATAGATAACACCTAATGAAAAGAGAAAAAGGATAACACTAAAACATAATGCGGCTTGAATCTCTAAATTATAGACTTGTGCTTATGATACCTAAAAGGCATAATCTACTAATCACCTAAGTTACGACTTTTAATTGGAAAAACTACAAACTTTTTGTCGGCACAAACCATCTCAATAAGTCTTGTACATGTTCTCTAAAGAACCCTTCCTACTGAAGCGCCTTGGATAATTCCCACATAATAAGATACCTAGTTCATATATCCATTTTGAGGCAAGTAAATCACCCAAGCTTGATGTGGGAATTTGTAAGTGAACGTTGAACAAGATTCACATACTCGATTCAGTGGGAGCAACTCATTTTTGTTTTGGCGAAGATGAGGTAATGCGTGGTCCTTCGAATGTTGGAGACTCTTTTTAAGAACTATAAGAACAATAAAAAGGGTTAAGAGAAGATCCGAACATATTGAGGGGAAGTGCAATTAGGGTTTTCTTTTATTGTTTTAAAATATATGGAAAGAAAATGGAAAAACATGCTAAAAATCATGATATTGACTTTCCTCATATTTAGGAACTTAAACTCAATTTTTGTGCCAAATAATTTATATATCAAAATATAGTCTTTTTAAGGTAGAAAGGCACTTCACTTTCTTCAATAATACCTTGTGACTTCCATTTACTATAACAAGCAAAAATTGATCCTTTATATATAATAAAAGCACAAGAAATGCACAATAAACAGTCTCCTTTAGTTTAGGCCTTAGATTGGGTTTAATTTTAATTATTTCACACTATTTATTAATTAGATTACTATGTGATAGGATTATTTTTTTAGATATTTTTATCTAGTTTCCGTCATAATTTAGTTTTTATTCTAGAAGTGTCAAATTATATCGATTTTACTTATTTTGAACCATTTTTTTTTTTTTTAGAAAACAAGTAAATTAATTAAATTCAAAGAAGGTTGGCAAGTAGCCGTACAAGGCAAGTGTAAAAGATCTAGCAGGAGGCTGAAGCAGGCGGATCTAATTCCATCATTCTTATTCATTTAATTTTTAATTATATTTTTATTACATCTAGGTAAATTCTTTTACTGGTGTTTAGACGGATTTTTTTGATTTCTTGCTAATGGTTCTGTTTATATATCTTAACTTACATTTTCCAAGTAAAACATATCAACTTGAAAATGAAAATTCTAAGAGTGCGACTTTTATTTTTGCATGCAATTTTGAAAAATTCCTTAGCTTTAATGTCAGTTGTTGGGAGAAAATATAGAATCACTTTGCTATTTGTTAGGATTTTCGAGGAGACACAAAATCAAATTTTGGTCACATTAAATAAACAACAATAGCAACATTAACATACCCAACTCATGTCTCATTGAATAAATAAATAGATAACACCTAATGAAAAGAGAAAAAGGATAACACTAAAACATAATGCGGCTTGAATCTCTAAATTATAGACTTGTGCTTATGATACCTAAAAGGCATAATCTACTAATCACCTAAGTTACGACTTTTAATTGGAAAAACTACAAACTTTTTGTCAGCACAAACCATCTCAATAAGTCTTGTACATGTTCTCTAAATAACCCTTCCTACTGAAGCGCCTTGGATAATTCCCACATAATAAGATACCTAGTTCATATATCCATTTTGAGGCAAGTAAATCACCCAAGCTTGATGTGGGAATTTGTAAGTGAACGTTGAACAAGATTCACATACTCGATTCAATGGGAGCAACTCATTTTTCTTTTGGCGAAGATGAGGTAATGCGTGGTCCTTCGAATGTTGGAGACTCTTTTTAAGAACTATAAGAACAGTAAAAAGGGTTAAGAGAAGATCCGAACATATTGAGGGGAAGTGCAATTAGGGTTTTCTTTTATTGTTTTAAAATATATGGAAAGAAAATGGAAAAACATGCTAAAAATCATGATATTGACTTTCTTCATATTTAGGAACTTAAACTCAATTTTTGTGCCAAATAATTTATATATCAAAATATAGTCTTTTTAAGGTAGAAAGGCACTTCACTTTCTTCAATAATACCTTGTGACTTCCATTTACTATAACAAGCAAAAATTGATCCTTTATATATAATAAAAGCACAAGAAATGCACAATAAACAGTCTCCTTTAGTTTAGGCCTTAGATTGGGTTTAATTTTAATTATTTCACACTATTTATTAATTAGATTACTATGTGATAGGATTAGTTTTTTAGATATTTTTATCTAGTTTCCGTCATAATTTAGTTTTTCTTCTAGAAGTGTCAAATTATATCGATTTTACTTATTTTGAACCATTTTTTTTTTTTTTAGAAAACAAGCAAAGTAATTAAATTCAAAGAAGGTTGGCAAGTAGCCGTACAAGGCAAGTGTAAAAGATCTAAAAGGAGGCTGAAGCAGGCCGATCTAATTCCATCATTCTTATTCATTCAATTTTTATTTATATTTTTATTACATCTAGGTAAATTCTTTTACTGGTGTTTAGACGGATTTTTTTGATTTCTTGCTAATGGTTCTGTTTATATATCTTAACTTACATTTTCCAAGTAAAACATATCAACTTGAAAATGAAAATTCTAAGAGTGTGACTTTTATTTTTGGATGCAATTTTGAAAAATTCCTTAGCTTTAATGTCAGTTGTTGGGAGAAAATATAGAATCACTTTGCTATTTGTTAGGATTTTCGAGGAGACACAAAATCAAATTTAGGTCACATTAAATAAACAACAATAGCAACATTAACATACCCAACTCATGTCTCATTGAATAAATAAATAGATAACGCCTAATGAAAAGAGAAAAAGGATAACACTAAAACATAATGCGGCTTGAATCTCTAAATTATAGACTTGTGCTTATGATCCCTAAAAGGCATAATCTACTAATCACCTAAGTTACAACTTTTAATTGGAAAAACTACAAACTTTTTGTCGGCACAAACCATCTCAATAAGTCTTGTACATGTTCTCTAAATAGCCCTTCCTACTGAAGCGCCTTGGATAATTCCCACATAATAAGATACCTAGTTCATATATCCATTTTGAGGCAAGTAAATCACCCAAGCTTGATGTGGGAATTTGTAAGTGAACGTTGAACAAGATTCACATACTCGATTCAATGGGAGCAACTCATTTTTCTTTTGGCGAAGATGAGGTAATGCGTGGTCCTTCGAATGTTGGAGACTCTTTTTAAGAACAATAAAAAGGGTTAAGAGAAGATCCGAACATATTGAGGGGAAGTGCAATTAGGGTTTTCTTTTATTGTTTTAAAATATATGGAAAGAAAATGGAAAAACATGCTAAAAATCATGATATTGACTTTCTTCATATTTAGGAACTTAAACTCAATTTTTGTGCCAAATAATTTATATATCAAAATATAGTCTTTTTAAGGTAGAAAGGCACTTCACTTTCTTCAATAATACCTTGTGACTTCCATTTACTATAACAAGCAAAAATTGATCCTTTATACATAATAAAAGCACAAGAAATGCACAATAAGCAGTCTCCTTTAGTTTAGGCCTTAGATTGGGTTTAATTTTAATTATTTCACACTATTTATTAATTAGATTACAATGTGACAGGATTATTTTTTTAGATATTTTTATCTAGTTTCCGTCATAATTTAGTTTTTCTTCTAGAAGTGTCAAATTATATCGATTTTACTTAATTTGAACCATTTTTTTTTCTTAGAAAACAAGCAAAGTAATTAAATTCAAAGAAGGTAGGCAAGTAGCCGTACAAGGCAAGTGTAAAAGATCTAGTAGGAGGCTGAAGCAGGCGGATCTAATTCCATCATTCTTATTCATGTAATTTTTATTTATATTTTTATTACATCTAGGTAAATTCTTTTACTGGTGTTTAGACGGATTTTTTTGATTTCATGCTAATGGTTCTATTTATATATCTTAACTTACATTTTCCAAGTAAAACATATCAACTTGAAAATGAAAATTCTAAGAGTGTGACTTTTATTTTTGGATGCAATTTTGAAAAATTCCTTAGCTTTAATGTCAGTTGTTGGGAGAAAATATAGAATCACTTTGCTATTTGTTAGGATTTTCGAGGAGACACAAAATCAAAATTAAGTCACATTAAATAAACAACAATAGCAACATTAACATACCCAACTCATGTCTCATTGAATAAATAAATAGATAACACCTAATGAAAAGAGAAAAAGGATAACACTAAAACATAATGCGTCTTGAATCTCTAAATTATAGACTTGGGCTTATGATCCCTCAAAGGCATAATCTACTAATCACCTAAGTTACAACTTTTAATTGGAAAAACTACAAACTTTTTGTCGGCACAAACCATCTCAATAAGTCGAGTACATGTTCTCTAAATAACCCTTCCTACTGAAGCGCCTTGGATAATTCCCACATAATAAGATACCTAGTTCATATATCCATTTTGAGGCAAGTAAATCACCCAAGATTGATGTGGGAATTTGTAAGTGAACGTTGAACAAGATTCACATACTCAATTCAATGGGAGCAACTCATTTTTCTTTTGGCGAAGATGAGGTAATGCGTGGTCCTTCGAATGTTGGAGACTCTGTTTAAGAACTATAAGAACAATAAAAAGCGTTAATAGAAGATCCGAACATATTGAGGGGAAGTGCAATTAGGGTTTTCTTTTATTGTTTTAAAATATATGGAAAGAAAATGGAAAAACATGCTAAAAATCATGACATTGACTTTCTTCATATTTAGGAACTTAAACTCAATTTTTGTGCCAAATAATTTATATATCAAAATATAGTCTTTTTAAGGTAGAAAGGCACTTCACTTTCTTCAATAATACCTTGTGACTTCCATTTACTATAAGAAGCAAAAATTGATCCTTTATATATAATAAAAGCACAAGAAATGCACAATAAACAGTCTCCTTTAGTTTAGGCCTTAGATTGGGTTTAATTTTAATTATTTCGCACTATTTATTAATTAGATTACTATGTGATAGGATTATTTTTTTAGATATTTTTATCTAGTTTCCGTCATAATTTAGTTTTTCTTCTAGAAGTGTCAAATTATATCGATTTTACTTATTTTGAACCATTTTTTTTTTTTTAGAAAACAAGCAAAGTAATTAAATTCAAAGAAGGTTGGCAAGTAGCCGTACAAGGCAAGTGTAAAAGATCTAGCAGGAGGCTGAAGCAGGCGGATCTAATTCCATCATTCTTATTCATTTAATTTTTATTTATATTTTTATTACATCTAGGTAAATTCTTTTACTGGTGTTTTGACGGATTTTTTTGATTTCTTGCTAATGGTTCTGTTTATATATCTTAACTTACATTTTCCAAGTAAAACATATCAACTTGAAAATGAAAATTCTAAGAGTGTGACTTTTATTTTTGGATGCAATTTTGAAAAATTCCTTAGCTTTAATGTCAGTTGTTGGGAGAAAATATAGAATCACTTTGCTATTTGTTAGGATTTTCGAGGAGACACAAAATGAAATTTAGGTCACATTAAATAAACAACAATAGCAACATTAACATACCCAACTCATGTCTCATTGAATAAATAAATAGATAACACCTAATGAAAAGAGAAAAAGGATAACACTAAAACATAATGCAGCTTGAATCTCTAAATTATAGACTTGTGCTTATGATCCCTAAAAGGCATAATCTACTAATTACCTAAGTTACAACTTTTAATTGGAAAAACTACAAACTTTTTGTCGGCACAAACCATCTCAATAAGTCTTGTACATGTTCTCTAAATAGCCCTTCCTACTGAAGCGCCTTGGATAATTCCCACATAATAAGATACCTAGTTCATATATCCATTTTGAGGCAAGTAAATCACCCAAGCTTGATGTGGGAATTTGTAAGTGAACGTTGAACAAGATTCACATACTCGATTCAATGGGAGCAACTCATTTTTCTTTTGGCGAAGATGAGGTAATGCGTGGTCCTTCGAATGTTGGAGACTCTTTTTAAGAACTATAAGAACAATAAAAAGGGTTAAGAGAAGATCCGAACATATTGAGGGGAAGTGCAATTAGGGTTTTCTTTTATTGTTTTAAAATATATGGAAAGAAAATGGAAAAACATGCTAAAAATCATGATATTGATTTTCTTCATATTTAGGAACTTAAACTCAATTTTTGTGCCAAATAATTTATATATCAAAATATAGTCTTTTTAAGGTAGAAAGGCACTTCACTTTCTTCAATAATACCTTGTGACTTCCATTTACTATAACAAGCAAAAATTGATCCTTTATATATAATAAAAGCACAAGAAATGCACAATAAACAGTCTCCTTTAGTTTAGGCCTTAGATTGGGTTTAATTTTAATTATTTCACACTATTTATTAATTAGATTACTATGTGATAGGATTATTTTTTTAGTTATTTTTATCTTGTTTCCGTCATAATTTAGTTTTTTCTTCTAGAAGTGTCAAATTATATCGATTTTACTTATTTTGAACCATTTTTTTTTTTAGAAAACAAGCAATGTAATTTAATTCAAAGAAGGTAGGCAAGTAGTCGTACAAGGCAAGTGTAAAAGATCTAGCAGGAGGCTGAAGCAGGCAGATCTAATTCCATCATTCTTATTCATTTAATTTTTATTTATATTTTTATTACATCTAGGTAAATTCTTTTACTGGTGTTTAGAAGGATTTTTTTGATTTCTTGCTAATGGTTTTATTTATATATCTTAACTTACATTTTCCAAGTAAAACATATCAACTTGAAAATGAAAATTCTAAGAGTGTGACTTTTATTTTTGGATGCAATTTTGAAAAATTCCTTAGCTTTAATGTCAGTCGTTGGGAGAAAATATAGAATCACTTTGCTATTTGTTAGGATTTTCGAGGAGACACAAAATCAAATTCAGGTCACATTAAATAAACAACAATAGCAACATTAACATACCCAACTCATGTCTCATTGAATAAATAAATAGATAACACCTAATGAAAAGAGAAAAAGGATAACACTAAAACATAATGCGGCTTGAATCTCTAAATTATAGACTTGTGCTTATGATCCCTAAAAGCCATAATCTACTAATCACCTAAGTTACGACTTTTAATTGGAAAAACTACAAACTTTTTGTCGGCACAAACCATCTCAATAAGTCTTGTACATGTTCTCTAAAGAACCCTTCCTACTGAAGCGCCTTGGATAATTCCCACATAATAAGATACCTAGTTCATATATCCATTTTGAGGCAAGTAAATCACCCAAGCTTGATGTGGGAATTTGTAAGTGAACGTTGAACAAGATTCACATACTCGATTCAGTGGGAGCAACTCATTTTTGTTTTGGCGAAGATGAGGTAATGCGTGGTCCTTCGAATGTTGGAGACTCTTTTTAAGAACTATAAGAACAATAAAAAGGGTTAAGAGAAGATCCGAACATATTGAGGGGAAGTGCAATTAGGGTTTTCTTTTATTGTTTTAAAATATATGGAAAGAAAATGGAAAAACATGCTAAAAATCATGATATTGACTTTCCTCATATTTAGGAACTTAAACTCAATTTTTGTGCCAAATAATTTATATATCAAAATATAGTCTTTTTAAGGTAGAAAGGCACTTCACTTTCTTCAATAATACCTTGTGACTTCCATTTACTATAACAAGCAAAAATTGATCCTTTATATATAATAAAAGCACAAGAAATGCACAATAAACAGTCTCCTTTAGTTTAGGCCTTAGATTGGGTTTAATTTTAATTATTTCACACTATTTATTAATTAGATTACTATGTGATAGGATTATTTTTTTAGATATTTTTATCTAGTTTCCGTCATAATTTAGTTTTTATTCTAGAAGTGACAAATTATATCGATTTTACTTATTTTGAACCTTTTTTTTTTTTTAGAAAACAAGTAAATTAATTAAATTCAAAGAAGGTTGGCAAGTAGCCGTACAAGGCAAGTGTAAAAGATCTAGCAGGAGGCTGAAGCAGGCGGATCTAATTCCATCATTCTTATTCATTTAATTTTTAATTATATTTTTATTACATCTAGGTAAATTCTTTTACTGGTGTTTAGACGGATTTTTTTGATTTCTTGCTAATGGTTCTGTTTATATATCTTAACTTACATTTTCCAAGTAAAACATATCAACTTGAAAATGAAAATTCTAAGAGTGCGACTTTTATTTTTGCATGCAATTTTGAAAAATTCCTTAGCTTTAATGTCAGTTGTTGGGAGAAAATATAGAATCACTTTGCTATTTGTTAGGATTTTCGAGGAGACACAAAATCAAATTTTGGTCACATTAAATAAACAACAATAGCAACATTAACATACCCAACTCATGTCTCATTGAATAAATAAATAGATAACACCTAATGAAAAGAGAAAAAGGATAACACTAAAACATAATGCGGCTTGAATCTCTAAATTATAGACTTGTGCTTATGATACCTAAAAGGCATAATCTACTAATCACCTAAGTTACGACTTTTAATTGGAAAAACTACAAACTTTTTGTCAGCACAAACCATCTCAATAAGTCTTGTACATGTTCTCTAAATAACCCTTCCTACTGAAGCGCCTTGGATAATTCCCACATAATAAGATACCTAGTTCATATATCCATTTTGAGGCAAGTAAATCACCCAAGCTTGATGTGGGAATTTGTAAGTGAACGTTGAACAAGATTCACATACTCGATTCAATGGGAGCAACTCATTTTTCTTTTGGCGAAGATGAGGTAATGCGTGGTCCTTCGAATGTTGGAGACTCTTTTTAAGAACTATAAGAACAGTAAAAAGGGTTAAGAGAAGATCCGAACATATTGAGGGGAAGTGCAATTAGGGTTTTCTTTTATTGTTTTAAAATATATGGAAAGAAAATGGAAAAACATGCTAAAAATCATGATATTGACTTTCTTCATATTTAGGAACTTAAACTCAATTTTTGTGCCAAATAATTTATATATCAAAATATAGTCTTTTTAAGGTAGAAAGGCACTTCACTTTCTTCAATAATACCTTGTGACTTCCATTTACTATAACAAGCAAAAATTGATCCTTTATATATAATAAAAGCACAAGAAATGCACAATAAACAGTCTCCTTTAGTTTAGGCCTTAGATTGGGTTTAATTTTAATTATTTCACACTATTTATTAATTAGATTACTATGTGATAGGATTAGTTTTTTAGATATTTTTATCTAGTTTCCGTCATAATTTAGTTTTTCTTCTAGAAGTGTCAAATTATATCGATTTTACTTATTTTGAACCATTTTTTTTTTTTTTTAGAAAACAAGCAAAGTAATTAAATTCAAAGAAGGTTGGCAAGTAGCCGTACAAGGCAAGTGTAAAAGATCTAAAAGGAGGCTGAAGCAGGCCGATCTAATTCCATCATTCTTATTCATTCAATTTTTATTTATATTTTTATTACATCTAGGTAAATTCTTTTACTGGTGTTTAGACGGATTTTTTTGATTTCTTGCTAATGGTTCTGTTTATATATCTTAACTTACATTTTCCAAGTAAAACATATCAACTTGAAAATGAAAATTCTAAGAGTGTGACTTTTATTTTTGGATGCAATTTTGAAAAATTCCTTAGCTTTAATGTCAGTTGTTGGGAGAAAATATAGAATCACTTTGCTATTTGTTAGGATTTTCGAGGAGACACAAAATCAAATTTAGGTCACATTAAATAAACAACAATAGCAACATTAACATACCCAACTCATGTCTCATTGAATAAATAAATAGATAACGCCTAATGAAAAGAGAAAAAGGATAACACTAAAACATAATGCGGCTTGAATCTCTAAATTATAGACTTGTGCTTATGATCCCTAAAAGGCATAATCTACTAATCACCTAAGTTACAACTTTTAATTGGAAAAACTACAAACTTTTTGTCGGCACAAACCATCTCAATAAGTCTTGTACATGTTCTCTAAATAGCCGTTCCTACTGAAGCGCCTTGGATAATTCCCACATAATAAGATACCTAGTTCATATATCCATTTTGAGGCAAGTAAATCACCCAAGCTTGATGTGGGAATTTGTAAGTGAACGTTGAACAAGATTCACATACTCGATTCAATGGGAGCAACTCATTTTTCTTTTGGCGAAGATGAGGTAATGCGTGGTCCTTCGAATGTTGGAGACTCTTTTTAAGAACAATAAAAAGGGTTAAGAGAAGATCCGAACATATTGAGGGGAAGTGCAATTAGGGTTTTCTTTTATTGTTTTAAAATATATGGAAAGAAAATGGAAAAACATGCTAAAAATCATGATATTGACTTTCTTCATATTTAGGAACTTAAACTCAATTTTTGTGCCAAATAATTTATATATCAAAATATAGTCTTTTTAAGGTAGAAAGGCACTTCACTTTCTTCAATAATACCTTGTGACTTCCATTTACTATAACAAGCAAAAATTGATCCTTTATACATAATAAAAGCACAAGAAATGCACAATAAGCAGTCTCCTTTAGTTTAGGCCTTAGATTGGGTTTAATTTTAATTATTTCACACTATTTATTAATTAGATTACAATGTGACAGGATTATTTTTTTAGATATTTTTATCTAGTTTCCGTCATAATTTAGTTTTTCTTCTAGAAGTGTCAAATTATATCGATTTTACTTAATTTGAACCATTTTTTTTTCTTAGAAAACAAGCAAAGTAATTAAATTCAAAGAAGGTAGGCAAGTAGCCGTACAAGGCAAGTGTAAAAGATCTAGTAGGAGGCTGAAGCAGGCGGATCTAATTCCATCATTCTTATTCATGTAATTTTTATTTATATTTTTATTACATCTAGGTAAATTCTTTTACTGGTGTTTAGACGGATTTTTTTGATTTCATGCCAATGGTTCTATTTATATATCTTAACTTACATTTTCCAAGTAAAACATATCAACTTGAAAATGAAAATTCTAAGAGTGTGACTTTTATTTTTGGATGCAATTTTGAAAAATTCCTTAGCTTTAATGTCAGTTGTTGGGAGAAAATATAGAATCACTTTGCTATTTGTTAGGATTTTCGAGGAGACACAAAATCAAAATTAAGTCACATTAAATAAACAACAATAGCAACATTAACATACCCAACTCATGTCTCATTGAATAAATAAATAGATAACACCTAATGAAAAGAGAAAAAGGATAACACTAAAACATAATGCGTCTTGAATCTCTAAATTATAGACTTGGGCTTATGATCCCTCAAAGGCATAATCTACTAATCACCTAAGTTACAACTTTTAATTGGAAAAACTACAAACTTTTTGTCGGCACAAACCATCTCAATAAGTCGAGTACATGTTCTCTAAATAACCCTTCCTACTGAAGCGCCTTGGATAATTCCCACATAATAAGATACCTAGTTCATATATCCATTTTGAGGCAAGTAAATCACCCAAGATTGATGTGGGAATTTGTAAGTGAACGTTGAACAAGATTCACATACTCAATTCAATGGGAGCAACTCATTTTTCTTTTGGCGAAGATGAGGTAATGCGTGGTCCTTCGAATGTTGGAGACTCTGTTTAAGAACTATAAGAACAATAAAAAGCGTTAATAGAAGATCCGAACATATTGAGGGGAAGTGCAATTAGGGTTTTCTTTTATTGTTTTAAAATATATGGAAAGAAAATGGAAAAACATGCTAAAAATCATGACATTGACTTTCTTCATATTTAGGAACTTAAACTCAATTTTTGTGCCAAATAATTTATATATCAAAATATAGTCTTTTTAAGGTAGAAAGGCACTTCACTTTCTTCAATAATACCTTGTGACTTCCATTTACTATAAGAAGCAAAAATTGATCCTTTATATATAATAAAAGCACAAGAAATGCACAATAAACAGTCTCCTTTAGTTTAGGCCTTAGATTGGGTTTAATTTTAATTATTTCGCACTATTTATTAATTAGATTACTATGTGATAGGATTATTTTTTTAGATATTTTTATCTAGTTTCCGTCATAATTTAGTTTTTCTTCTAGAAGTGTCAAATTATATCGATTTTACTTATTTTGAACCATTTTTTTTTTTTTAGAAAACAAGCAAAGTAATTAAATTCAAAGAAGGTTGGCAAGTAGCCGTACAAGGCAAGTGTAAAAGATCTAGCAGGAGGCTGAAGCAGGCGGATCTAATTCCATCATTCTTATTCATTTAATTTTTATTTATATTTTTATTACATCTAGGTAAATTCTTTTACTGGTGTTTTGACGGATTTTTTTGATTTCTTGCTAATGGTTCTGTTTATATATCTTAACTTACATTTTCCAAGTAAAACATATCAACTTGAAAATGAAAATTCTAAGAGTGTGACTTTTATTTTTGGATGCAATTTTGAAAAATTCCTTAGCTTTAATGTCAGTTGTTGGGAGAAAATATAGAATCACTTTGCTATTTGTTAGGATTTTCGAGGAGACACAAAATGAAATTTAGGTCACATTAAATAAACAACAATAGCAACATTAACATACCCAACTCATGTCTCATTGAATAAATAAATAGATAACACCTAATGAAAAGAGAAAAAGGATAACACTAAAACATAATGCAGCTTGAATCTCTAAATTATAGACTTGTGCTTATGATCCCTAAAAGGCATAATCTACTAATTACCTAAGTTACAACTTTTAATTGGAAAAACTACAAACTTTTTGTCGGCACAAACCATCTCAATAAGTCTTGTACATGTTCTCTAAATAGCCCTTCCTACTGAAGCGCCTTGGATAATTCCCACATAATAAGATACCTAGTTCATATATCCATTTTGAGGCAAGTAAATCACCCAAGCTTGATGTGGGAATTTGTAAGTGAACGTTGAACAAGATTCACATACTCGATTCAATGGGAGCAACTCATTTTTCTTTTGGCGAAGATGAGGTAATGCGTGGTCCTTCGAATGTTGGAGACTCTTTTTAAGAACTATAAGAACAATAAAAAGGGTTAAGAGAAGATCCGAACATATTGAGGGGAAGTGCAATTAGGGTTTTCTTTTATTGTTTTAAAATATATGGAAAGAAAATGGAAAAACATGCTAAAAATCATGATATTGACTTTCTTCATATTTAGGAACTTACTCAATTTTTGTGCCAAATAATTTCTATATCAAAATATAGTCTTTTTAAGGAAGAAAGGCACTTCACTTTCTTCGATAATAACTTGTGACTTCCATTTACTATAACAAGCAAAAATTGATCCTTTATACATAATAAAAGCACAAGAAATGCACAATAAGCAGTCTCCTTTAGTTTAGGCCTTAGATTGGGTTTAATTTTAATTATTTCACACTATTTATTAATTAGATTACAATGTGACAGGATTATTTTTTTAGATATTTTTATCTAGTTTCCGTCATAATTTAGTTTTTCTTCTAGAAGTGTCAAATTATATCGATTTTACTTAATTTGAACCATTTTTTTTTCTTAGAAAACAAGCAAAGTAATTAAATTCAAAGAAGGTAGGCAAGTAGCCGTACAAGGCAAGTGTAAAAGATCTAGTAGGAGGCTGAAGCAGGCAGATCTAATTCCATCATTCTTATTCATGTAATTTTTATTTATATTTTTATTACATCTAGGTAAATTCTTTTACTGGTGTTTAGACGGATTTTTTTGATTTCTTGCTAATGGTTCTATTTATATATCTTAACTTACATTTTCCAAGTAAAACATATCAACTTGAAAATGAAAATTCTAAGAGTGTGACTTTTATTTTTGGATGCAATTTTGAAAAATTCCTTAGCTTTAATGTCAGTTGTTGGGAGAAAATATAGAATCACTTTGCTATTTGTTAGGATTTTCGAGGAGACACAAAATCAAATTTAGGTCACATTAAATAAACAACAATAGCAACATTAACATACCCAACTCATGTCTCATTGAATAAATAAATAGATAACACCTAATGAAAAGAGAAAAAGGATAACACTAAAACATAATACGGCTTGAATCTCTAAATTATAGACTTGTGCTTATGATCCCTAAAAGGCATAATCTACTAATCACCTAAGTTACAACTTTTAATTGGAAAAACTACAAACTTTTTGTCGGCACAAACCATCTCAATAAGTCGAGTACATGTTCTCTAAATAACCCTTCCTACTGAAGCGCCTTGGATAATTCCCACATAATAAGATACCTAGTTCATATATCCATTTTGAGGCAAGTAAATCACCCAAGCTTGATGTGGGAATTTGTATGTGAACGTTGAACAAGATTCACATACTCGATTCAATGGGAGCAACTCATTTTTCTTTTGGCGAAGATGAGGTAATGCGTGGTCCTTCGAATGTTGGAGACTCTGTTTAAGAACTATAAGAACAATAAAAAGCATTAAGAGAAGATCCGAACATATTGAGGGGAAGTGCAATTAGGGTTTTCTTTTATTGTTTTAAAATATATGGAAAGAAAATGGAAAAACATGCTAAAAATCATGATATTGACTTTCTTCATATTTAGGAACTTAAACTCAATTTTTGTGCCAAATAATTTATATATCAAAATATAGTCTTTTTAAGGTAGAAAGGCACTTCACTTTCTTGAATAATACCTTGTGACTTCCATTTACTATAACAAGCAAAAATTGATCCTTTATATATAATAAAAGCACAAGAAATGGACAATAAACAGTCTCCTTTAGTTTAGGCCTTAGATTGGGTTTAATTTTAATTGTTTCATACTATTTATTAATTAGATTACTATGTGATAGGATTATTTTTTTAGATATTTTTATCTAGTTTCCGTCATAATTTAGTTTTTCTTCTAGAAGTGTCAAATTATATCGATTTTACTTATTTTGAACCATTTTTTTTTTTTTAGAAAACAAGCAAAGTAATTAAATTCAATGAAGGTAGGCAAGTAGCCGTACAAGGCAATTGTAAAAGATCTAGCAGGAGGCTGAAGCAGGCGAATCTAATTCCATCATTCTTATTCATTTAATTTTTATTTATATTTTTATTACATCTAGGTAAATTCTTTTACTGGTGTTTAGATGGATTTTTTTGATTTCTTGCTAATGGTTCTGTTTATATATCTTAACTTACATTTTCCAAGTAAAACATATCAACTTGAAAATGAAAATTCTAAGAGTGTGACTTTTATTTTTGGATGCAATTTTGAAAAATTCCTTAGCTTTAATGTCAGTTGTTGGGACAAAATATAGAATCACTTTGCTATTTGTTAGGATTTTCGAGGAGACACAAAATCAAATTTAGGTCACATTAAATAAACAACAATAGCAACATTAACATACCCAACTCATGTCTCATTGAATAAATAAATAGATAACACCTAATGAAAAGAGAAAAAGGATAACACTAAAACATAATACGGCTTGAATCTCTAAATTATAGACTTGTGCTTATGATCCCTAAAAGGCATAATCTACTAATCACCTAAGTTACAACTTTTAATTGGAAAAACTACAAACTTTTTGTCGGCACAAACCATCTCAATAAGTCGAGTACATGTTCTCTAAATAACCCTTCCTACTGAAGCGCCTTGGATAATTCCCACATAATAAGATACCTAGTTCATATATCCATTTTGAGGCAAGTAAATCACCCAAGCTTGATGTGGGAATTTGTATGTGAACGTTGAACAAGATTCACATACTCGATTCAATGGGAGCAACTCATTTTTCTTTTGGCGAAGATGAGGTAATGCGTGGTCCTTCGAATGTTGGAGACTCTGTTTAAGAACTATAAGAACAATAAAAAGCGTTAAGAGAAGATCCGAACATATTGAGGGGAAGTGCAATTAGGGTTTTCTTTTATTGTTTTAAAATATATGGAAAGAAAATGGAAAAACATGCTAAAAATCATGATATTGACTTTCTTCATATTTAGGAACTTAAACTCAATTTTTGTGCCAAATAATTTATATATCAAAATATAGTCTTTTTAAGGTAGAAAGGCACTTCACTTTCTTGAATAATACCTTGTGACTTCCATTTACTATAACAAGCAAAAATTGATCCTTTATATATAATAAAAGCACAAGAAATGGACAATAAACAGTCTCCTTTAGTTTAGGCCTTAGATTGGGTTTAATTTTAATTGTTTCATACTATTTATTAATTAGATTACTATGTGATAGGATTATTTTTTTAGATATTTTTATCTAGTTTCCGTCATAATTTAGTTTTTCTTCTAGAAGTGTCAAATTATATCGATTTTACTTATTTTGAACCATTTTTTTTTTTTAGAAAACAAGCAAAGTAATTAAATTCGATGAAGGTAGGCAAGTAGCCGTACAAGGCAATTGTAAAAGATCTAGCAGGAGGCTGAAGCAGGAGAATCTAATTCCATCATTCTTATTCATTTAATTTTTAGTTATATTTTTATTACATCTAGGTAAATTCTTTTACTGGTGTTTAGATGGATTTTTTTGATTTCTTGCTAATGGTTCTGTTTATATATCTTAACTTACATTTTCCAAGTAAAACATATCAACTTGAAAATGAAAATTCTAAGAGTGTGACTTTTATTTTTGGATGCAATTTTGAAAAATTCCTTAGCTTTAATGTCAGTTGTTGGGAGAAAATATAGAATCACTTTGCTATTTGTTAGGATTTTCGAGGAGACACAAAATCAAATTTAAGTCACATTAAATAAACAACAATAGAGACATTAACATACCCAACTCATGTCTCATTGAATAAATAAATAGATAACACCTAATGAAAAGAGAAAAAGGATAACACTAAAACATAATGCGGCTTGAATCTCTAAATTATAGACTTGTGCTTATGATCCCTAAAAGGCATAATCTACTAATCACCTAAGTTACGACTTTTAATTGGAAAAACTACAAACTTTTTGTCGGCACAAACCATCTCAATAAGTCGAGTACATGTTCTCTAAATAACCCTTCCTACTGAAGCGCCTTGGATAATTCCCACATAATAAGATACCTAGTTCATATATCCATTTTGAGTCAAGTAAATCACCCAAGCTTGATGTGGGAATTTGTAAGTGAACGTTGAACAAGATTCACATACTCGATTCAATGGGAGCAACTCATTTTTCTTTTGGCGAAGATGAGGTCATGCGTGCTCCTTCGAATGTTGGAGACTCTGTTTAAGAACTATCAGAACAATAAAAAGGGTTAAGAGAAGATCCGAACATATTGAGGGGAAGTGCAATTAGGGTTTTCTTTTATTGTTTTAAAATATATGGAAAGAAAATGGAAAAACATGCTAAAAATCAAGATTTTCACTTTCTTCATATTTAGGAACTTAAAGTCAATTTTCCCGCCAAATAATTTATATATCAAAGTATAGTATTTTTAAGGTAGAAAGACACTTCACTTTCTTCAGAAATACCTTGTGAATTCCATTTACTATTGTAACGGCCCGCCTCTCGAAGCCACCGCTAGCGTAGAGGATCCGTGAGAGGGTCATTACTAAAATGATATCGAATAATAACACAACTACACTCTTACTAAAATTACAATCTTTTTATCATAGCACTTCACATAATCGTCTTTACAAAATCATTCATCACTTGGGCCCACCTGGACTTTCATAACATACATCAATAAAACATAAACATTAACCTTAACATAGGCACAATGACACCCAGGATCTAGTTTCGGGAGAGCTCTGCACTTGCTATCATGACACGACTGCCTGGACCCAAACCCCGTTGAACGTACCTGTTATCTCAAGCTTTTCTCTTACCTGGAATGATGTAAAGCAAACATGAGTCGTGAGACTCACCAAGCTCATGAAAGAATGGTTGGAGGGTATAAACGAGACTTTTCCCATAACACCCGATGCAATTCATGCCAATGCAAACATCATGTCATGCCATGGCCAATACCTACCTTATTTTCAGATGCATAGCATATAATAAATCTCACATAACTGGTCTTTGGGGCCCACATAAAACACACACTGGCACCCAAGTCCAACATACATACCTATTGACAGTCTTTTATAAGCTGCCTCCATACCATTTCTCTTACATGTAAAATCCTGTCGCTCACATCATAATCTGTTGCCGTGGGTCTCACCCTATGGTCTTTATGTTACCATGGGTCTCACCCCAAGGTCTTATCGTGGACCACGCCACCGTGGGTCTCACCCCAAGGTTTTACCGTGGCCACATCGTGGATCATGCTGCCGTGGGTCTCACCCCAAGGTCTTACCGTGACCACGCCTACCACCCATACTTATCACTTGAAACGCACATTCTCACCATGCAAGAAATAAGAAATGCAACGACTTTTGTAGCATAAACGTGATGACAAGGACCCCATAAACCAAGCATCAGGCCATGCTAACGCCCACATAAGAATTCACACATGTGAAATGCCTCTAATGCACTGGCTCACCTAAAGAACCCAAGTTAGCTCTTAGACCAACTGGGTCATGCAGATACTCACACATCCCGTCACACACAAAGCATGTCCCCACGTGAATGCAACCCAATCCCCATGTAGCACACACATCATGATGTGCACAAGCTAAGGCGGGAATCTGGTAGTACCAGCTCTTCTGGCCCGTCTAGCGTTTATCATATCAATCGATGATTGGTGCCCATACATCCAGCCATCAACTGCCACGACCTACGGTCTACAGTCAGTGGCTTTGTACCCCATACCCTTAGACACACATAGACACTATTAACTTTATATCTTCCCAGCACATCTTTACACAACATCTCTCATAACTCATCCTGTACATAACCACATAACATCGTGATACCACTCTCATTCTTTCTTATTCACATAAAACCATCTCAACATACATAATAATTAATTAATATAACCCCATTAATCCATGATCAACCTTTCTAAGAACCTAACCCAATAGGTTTGGCATCATTCCCAAGGGAAGTGGAGTGGTACGAAGCTCCATGACGGACAGAAAGAATGACACCAAATCATCATTTTCTTAACTCATTCCATTAATAATAATCTCATTTAATAAAACATAAGTCATAGGGTGGTTTCCACGCGAATTATAATTATTAATACATGGAATCGAGTCAAGGTGGGGGAAGGAATAACGTATGAGAAACTATGAAGACTTTCACGAAAAATAAATAACGCAAGGGGAGAGTTAGGAGCTTGCCTTCCAGTAATGGATTCCAACTTCCTTGCTCAACCACTGCAAAATAATAGCTTTTTACTAATACTTCTAAGCCACACTCTAGATACTAAATTTATCTGTCTAAAAATTAAATCCACTGCACAGTATCTAATATACTTATTTCCTACTTACCTGATTATACAAACGCTAATTAAAATCCAAACTTCTTCACCCCAAATATCTCCACTTCTTCATTGCTGCTCGTTGCTCTTCTTTTTCAATCTTCTCCTCCAATTTGCTCCCTTAATTTCCCTCTTTTAACTGGCTTGGCTTACTGCCCACGTCATGCGGCCTCCTCTGTTACCTTCTCTCCTCTTAACATAAATATATTTATATACATGGATAGCGACTAGAAGACTTGATAGATGCAAGGGAGGAGTAGACAATAGAATTGTAATTTTATTTGCACCACAAATTAATTTAGCAATATGGAGGTTAGATTTCCAATTGAAGTTCCCTAGGAGTATCATGACACCTGCATGCTTCTATCCAATCCATTTGACCACACTTGATAATTTTCCCGCACCCAATATGGCCATCCCTTCTGCCAAGATCATCTTTTCCCACACTTGACAATAATTTACCTTGACTTGCCTTACATTTAATTTTATTATAATCTTCACTAATTCAGGTTATCACAGACATCTTATATATATATGTGTATATATATATAACTATAAAGCGAGCTCGGCAGCCACTACTTCACCATTTTATTTCCTTAATTTTTGACGTTTCTACAAACATATCCCTTCCTCAATTGCAATCATTATTCACAATTAATTCCTCTGATTTCTCCTTCTCCAACGCTAATCCAAGCTTCCACGTTTATGGCTGGAATTACATTAAAATTGGAGAGTAATTGCTTGGCCCAAAATCACATTGAAAATGGTGAGAAGGTAAGGCTATATTAACATATATATATATATATGCATTATGCCACTGATATAATATATGATCAAATTATATATGTATATAATTTACTCATTCATTATGAGAACAAATCACGCAAAGCAACATGCTCCAATTTATAACCTCTGTTTTTTTTTTGTTTACTTATTTTATTTTATATATATACATATTAATTATTTTTTTAATATTTTATTTACTTTAAACACTTAATAATTTGAGTCCTAAGAATTCTACAAATTTCCCATTACTTCATCATTTAGAAATACAATAAATTTAATACCCTCTCTTAAATTACTTTAACTCACCAGTATTCCATAAATCACCAATCGCTCTAAACGTTGGAATTAATAATTAAAATTTATTTCCAAAATTTCAGATGTTACAACTATAGCAAGCAAAAATTGATCATTTATACATAATAAAAGCACGAGGAATGCACAATAAACAGTCTCCTTTAGTTTAGGCCCTAGATTGGGTCTAATTTTAAATATTTCACATTATTTAATAATTAGATTACTATGTGATAGGGATTATGTTTTTAGATATTTTTATCTAGTTTTCATCTTAATTTACTTTTTGTACTAGAAGTGTCAGCTTATATCGATTTTATTTATTTTGAATCATTTTTTTTTTTAGAAAACAAGAAAGTAATTAAATTCAAAGAAGGTAGGCAAGTAGCAGTACAAGACAGGCGAAAAAGATCTAGCAAGAGGCTGAAGCAGGCGAATCTAGGTCCATCATTCTTATTCATTTAATTTTTATTTTTATTTTTATTACTCTAGGTAAATTCTTTTTATGGGTCTGTAGACGGATTTTTTTGATTTCTTGGTAATGGTTCTATTTATATATCTTAACTTACATTTTCCAAGTAAAACATATCAACTTGAGAAAGAAAATTCTAAGAATGTGACTTTTATTTTTGGATGCAATTTAGAAAAATTCCTTAGCTTTAATGTCACTTGTTGGGAAAAAATATAGAATCTCTTTGCTAGTTGTTAGGATTTACGAAGAGACGCAAAATCAAATTTAAGTCACATTAAATAAACAACACTAGCAACAATAACTTATCCAACTCATGTCTCATTGAATAAATAAATAGATAACACCTAATGAAATGAGGAAAAGGATAACACTAAAACATAATGTGGCTTGAATCTCTAAATTATAGACTTATGCTTATGATCCCGAAAAGGCATAATGTACGAATCACCTAAGTTACAACTTTTGATTGAAAAAACTACAAACTTTTTGTCGACAGAAACCATCTCAATAAGTCAAGTACATGTTCTCTAAATAACCCTTCCTACTGAAGCGCATTAGATAATTCCCACATCATAAGAAACCCAGTTCATATATCCATTTTGATGCAAGTAAATCACCCTTGCTTGATGTGGGAATTTGTAAGTGAGCGTTGAACAAGATTCAGATACTCGATTCAATGGGAGCAACTCATTTTTCTTTTGGCGAAGATGAGGTAATGCGTGCTCCTTCGAATGTTGGAGACTCGGTTTATGAACTATAAGAACAATAAAAAGGGTTAAGAGAAGATCCAAAGATATTGAGGGGAAGTGCAATTAGGATTTTCTTTTATTGTTTTAAAATATATGGAAAGAAAATGGAAAAACATGCCAAAAATCATGATTTTCACTTTCTTCATATTTAGGAACTTAAACTCAATTTTCTAGCCAAATAATTTACATATGAAAATATTTTATTTTTAAGGTAGAAAGGCACTTCACTTTCTTCAGTAATACCTTGTGACTTCCATTTACTATAACAAGAAAAAATTGACCCTTTATATATAATAAAAGCACAAGAAATGCACAATAAACAATCTCCTTTAGTTTAGGCCCTAGACTGGGTCTAATTTTAAATATTTCACATTATTTATTAATTACATTACTATGTGATAGGTATTATGTTTTTGGATATTTTTATCTAGTTTTCATCTTAATTTACTTTTTCCACTAGAAGTGTCAGGTTATATTGATTTTACTTATTTTGAATCTCTCTTTTTTTTTTTTTAGAAAACAGGAAAATAATTAAATTCAAAGAAGGTAGACAAGTAGCAATACAAGGCAGGCAGAAAAGATCTAGCAAGAGGCTGAAGCGGGTGGATCTAGGTCCATCATTCTTATCCATTTAATTTCTATTTTTATTTTTATTACGTCTAGGTAAATTCTTTTAATTGGTGTTTAGACGGATTTTTTTGATTTCTTGGTAATGGTTAGATTTATAAATCTTAACTTACATTTTGATGTAAGCCATATCAACTTGAAAATGAAAATTTCTAGATTGTGACATTTATTTGTGGATGCAATTTAGAAAAATGCCTTAGCTTTAATGTCACTTGTTGGGAGAAAATATAGAATCTCTTTGCAAGTTGTAAGGATTTTCGAGGAGATACAAAATCAAATTTAGGACACATTAAATAAACAACAATAGCAACAATAACATACCCAACTCATGTCTCATTGAATAAAAAAATAGATAACACCTAATGAAAAGAGAAAAAGGATAACACTAAAACATAATGCGGTTTGAATCTCTCGATTATAGACTTGTGCCTATGATCCCAAGAAGGCATAATCTACTAGTCACCTAAGTTACAACTTTTGATTAGAAAAACTACAAACTTTTTGATGGCACACACCATCTCAAAAAGTCAAGTACATGTATTCTAAATAACCCTTCCTACTGAAGCGCATTAGATAATTACCACATAATAAGAGACCCAGTTCATATATCCATTCTGATGCAAATAAATGACTTGAGCTCGATGTGGGAATTTGTAGGTGAACGTTGAACAAAATTCACATACTCAATTCCATGGGAGCAACTCAATTTTCTTTTGGCGAAGATAAGGTAATGGGTGCTCCGTCGAATGTTGGAGACTCGGTTTAAGAAGGATAAGAACATTAGAAAGGGTTAAGAGAAGATCCGAAGATATAGAGGGGAGGTGCAATTAGGGTTTTCTTTTATTGTTTTAAAATATATGGAAAGAAAATGGAAAAACATGCTAAAAATCATGATATTCAGTTTCTTCATATTTAGGAAATTAAACTCAAATTTCCCGCCAAATAATTTATATATCAAAATATAGTCTTTTTAAGGTAGAAAGACACTTCACTTTCTTCAGTAATACCTTGTGACTTCCATTTACCATAGCAAGCAAAAATTGATCATTTATACATAATAAAAGAACGAGGAATGCACAATAAACAGTCTCCTTTAGTTTAGGCCCTAGATTGGGTCTAATTTTAAATATTTCACATTATTTATTTATTAGATTACTATGTGATAGGGATTATTCTTTTAGATATTTTTATCTAGTTTTCACCTTAATTTACTTTTTGTACTAGAAGTGTAGGTTATATCGATTTTACATATTTTGAAACATTATTTTTTTTAGAAAACAAGAAAGTAATTAAATTCAAAGAAGGTAGGCAAGTAGCAGTACAAAGTAGGCGAAAAAGACCTAGCAAGAGGCTGAAGCAGGCGGATCTAGGTCCCTCATTCTTATTCATTCTTTTTTTATTTATATCGAGTCTATAGATAGATTTTTTTGATTTCTTGGTAATGGTTATATTTACATATCTTAACTTACATTTTCAAGTAAAACATATCAACTTGAAAATGAAAATTTCTAGAATGTGACATTTATTTGTGGATGCAATTTAGAAAAATTCCTTAGCTTTAATGTCACTTGTTGCGAGAAAATATAGAATCTCTTTGCTAGCTGTTAGGATTTTTGAGGAGACACAAAATCAAATTTAAGACACATTAAATAAACAACAATAGCAATAATAACATACCCAACTCATGTCTCATTGAATAAATAAATAGATAACACGTAATGAAAAGAGAAAAAGGATAACGCTGAAACATAATGCGGCTTGAATGTCTCGATTATAGACTTGTGCCTATGATCCCAAAAAGGCATAATGTACTAATCACCTAAGCTACAACTTTTGTTTGGAAAAACTACAAACTTTTTGTCGGCACACACCATCTCAATAAGTCAAGTAATAACCCTTCCTATTGAAGGGCATTAGATAATTCCCATATAATAAGAGACCCTGTTCATATATCCATTTTGATGCAAATAAATCACCCAAGCTTGATGTGGGAATTTGTAAGTGAACGTTGAACAAGATTCACATACTCAATTCAATGGGAGCAACTCATTTAGTTTAGGGCTTAGATTGGGTTTAATTTTAATTATTTCACACTATTTATTAATTAGATTACTATGTGATAGGGATTATTTTTTCAGATATTTTTATCTAGTTTCCGTCTTAATTTACTTTCTCTTCTAGAAGTGTCAGATTATATCGATTAGACTTATTTTTAATCCTTTTTTTTTAGAAAATAAGCAAAGTAAATAAATTCAAAGGAGGTAGGAAGTAGTAGTACAAGGCAGGCAGAAAAGATCAAGCAAGAGCCTAAAGCAGGCAGATCTAATTCCATCATTCTTATTCATTTAGTTTTTACTTTTATTTTTATTATGTCTAGGTAAATTCTTTTAGCTGGTGTTTAGATGGAACTTTTTGATTTCTTGGTAATGGTTCTATTTATATATCTTAACTTACATTTTCCAAGTAAAACATATCAACTTGAAAATGAAAATTCAAAGAATGCGACTTTTATTTGTGGATGCAATTTAGAAAAATTCCTTAGCTTTAATGTCACTTGTTGGGAAAAAATATAGAATCTCTTTGCTAGTTGTTAGGATTTACGAGGAGACGCAAAATCAAATTTAAGTCACATTAAATAAACAACAATAGCACCAATAACTTACCCAACTCATGTCTCATTGAATAAATAAATAGATAACACCTAATGAAAAGAGGAAAAAGATAACACTAAAACATAATGCGGCTTGAATCTCTAACTTATGGACTTGTGCTTATGATCCCGAAAAGGCGTAATCTACTAATCACCTAAGCTATAACTTTTGATTGAAAAAACTACAAACTTTTTGTCGGCAAAAACCATCTCAATAAGTCAAGTACATGATCTCTAAATAACCCTTCCTACTGAAGTGCATTAGATAATTCCCACATAATAAGATACCCAGTTCATATATCCATTTTGATTCAAGTAAATCACCCAAGCTTGATGTGGGAATTTGTAATTGAAAGTTGAACAAGATTCACATACTCGATTCAATGGGAGCATCTCATTTTTCTTTTGACGAAGATGAGGTCATGCGTGCTCCTTCGAATGTTGAAGACTCGGTTTAAGAACTATAAGAACAATAAAATGGGTTAAGAGAAGATCCGAAGATGTTCAGGGCAAGTGCAATTAGGGTTTTCTTTTATTGTTTTAAAATATATGGAAAGAAAATGGAAAAACATGCTAAAAATCATTATTTTCACTTTCTTCTTATCTAGGAACTTAAACTCAATTTTCAAGCCAAATAATTTATATATCAAAATATTGTATTTTTAAGGTAGAAAGACACTTCACTTTCTTCAGTAATACCTTGTGACTTCCATTTACTATAGTAAGAAAAAATTGATCCTTTATATATAATAAAGGCACGAGAAATGCACAATAAACAGTCTCCATTAGTTTAGGCCCTAGATTGGGTCTAATTTTAAATATTTCACATTATTTATAATTAGATTACTCCTTTAGTTTAGGCCCTAGATTGGGTCTAATTTTAAATATTTCACATTATTTATAATTAGATTACTATGTGATAGGTATTATGTTTTTAGATATTTTTATCCAGTTTTCATCTTAACTTACTTTATCCACTAGAAGTGTCAGGTTATATCGATTTTACTTATTTTGAATCATTTTTTTTTTTAGAAAACAAGAAAGTAATTAAATTCAAAGAAGGTAGGCAAGTAGCAATACCAGGCCGGCGGAAAAGATCTAGCAAGAGGCTGAAGCAGGGGGATCTAGGTCCATCATTCTTATTCATTTAATTTCTATTTTTGTTTTTATTACGTCTAGGTAAATTCTTTTAACTGGTGTCTAGACGGATTTTTTTGATTTCTTGGTAATGGTTAGATTTATATATCCTAACTTACATTTTCATGTAAAACATATCAACTTGAAATTGAAAATTTCCAGAATGTGACATTTATTTGTGGATGCAATTTAGAAAAATTCCTTGGCTTTAATGTCACTTGTTGGGAGAAAATATAGAATCTCTTTGCTAGTTGTTAGGTTTTTCGAGGAGACACAAAATCAAATTTAAGTCACATTAAATAAACAACAATAGCAACAGTAACATACCCAACTCATGTCTCATTGAATAAATAAATAGATAACACCTAATGAAAAGAGAAAAAGGATAACACTCAAATTTAAGTCACATTAGATAAACAACAATAACAACAATAACATACCCAACTCATGTCTCATTGAATAAATAAATAGATAGCATCTAATGAAAAGAGAAAATGGATAACACTAAAACATAATGCGGCTTGAATCTCTTGATTATAGACTTGTGCCTATGATCCCAAAAAGGCATAATCTACTAATCACCTAAGTTACAACTTTTGATTGGAAAAACTACAAACTTTTTGTTGGCACACACCATCTCAATAAGCCAAGTACATGTTGTATAAATAACCCTTCCTACTGAGGTGCAATAGATAATTACCACATAATAAGAGACCCAGTTCATATATCCATTTTGATGCAAACAAATCACCCAAGCTTGAGGTGGGAATTTGTAAGTGAACGTTGAACAAAATTCACATACTCAATTCAATGGGAGCAACTCATTTTTCTTTTGGCGAAGATAAGGTAATGTGTGCTCCTTCGAATGTTGGAGACTTGGTTTAAGAACAATAAGAATAATCAAAAGGGTTAAGTGAAGATCCGAAGATATTGAGGGGAAGTGCAATTAGGGTTTTCTTTTATTGTTTTAAAATATATGGAATGAAAATGGAAAAACATGCTAAAAATCATGATATTCACTTTCTTCACATTTAGGAACTTAGACTGAATTTTCCTGCCAAATAATTCATATATCAAAATATAGTTTTTTTAAGGTAGAAAGACACTTCACTTTCTTCAGTAATACCTTGTGACTTCCATTTACTATAGCAAGAAAAAATTGATCCTTTATATATAATAAAAGCACAACAAATGCACAATAAACAGTCTCCTCTAGTTTAGGCCTTATATTGGGTTTAATTTTAATTATTTCACACTATTTATTAATTAGATTACTATGTGATAGGGGTTATTTTTTTAGATATTTTTATCTAGTTTCCATCAAAATTTACTTTTTCATCTAAAAGTGTCAGATTATATCGATTTTACTTATTTTGAATCAATTTTTTTTTTAGAAAACTAGCTAAGTTATTACATTCAAAGAAGGTAGGCAAGTAGCCGTAGAAGGCAAGTGGAAAAGATCTAGCAACAGGATGAGCAGGAGGATCTAATTCCGTTATTCTTATTCATTTAATGTTTATTTATATTTTTATTATGTCTAGGTAAATTCTTTTATCTGGTGTTTAGACGGATTTTTTTGATTTCTTGCTAATGGTTCTATTTATATATCTTAACTTACATTTTCCAAGTAAAACATATCAACTCGAAAATTAAAATTCTAAGAGTGTGACTTTCTTTTTGGATGCAATTTAGAAACATTCCTTTGCTTTAATGTCACTTGCTGGGAGAAAATATAGAATCTCTTTGCTATTTGTTAGGATTTACGAGGAGACGCAAAATCAAATTTAAGTCATATTAAATAAACAACAATAGCAACAATAACATACCCAACTCATGTCTCATTGAATAAATAAATAGATAAAACCTAATGAAAAGAGAAAAAGGATAACACTAAAACATAATGCGGCTTGAATCTCTAAATTATAGACTTGTGCTTATGATCCTAAAAGGCATAATCTACTAATCACCTAAGTTACAACTTTTGATTGGAAAAACTACAAACTTTTTGTCAGCATAAACCATCTCAGTAAGTCAAGTACATGTTCTCTAAATAACCCTTCCTACTGAAGCACATTATATAATTCCCACATAATAAGATACCCAATTCATATATCCATTTTGATGCAAGTAAATCACCCAAGCTTGGTTTGGGAATTTGTAAGGGAACGTTGAACAAGACTTATATACTGGATTCAATGGGAGCAACTCATTTTTATTTTGGTGAAGATGAGGTAATGCGTGCTCCTTCGAATGTTGGAGACTCGGTTTAAGAACTATAAGAACAATAAAAAGGGTTAAGAGAAGATCCGAACATATTAAGGGGAAGTGCAATTAGGGTTTTCTTTTATTGTTTTAAAATATATGGAAAGTAAATGGAAAAACATGCTAAAAATCATGATTTTCACTTTATTCATATTTAGGAACTTAAACTCAATTTTCCAGCCAAATAATTTATATATCGAAATATTGTATTTTTAAGGTAGAAAGACACTTCACTTTCTTCAGTAATACCTTGTGACTTCCATTGACTATAGCAAGAAAAAATTGATCCTTTATATATAATAAAAGCACGAGAAATGCACAAGAAACAATCTCCTTTAGTTTAGGCCCTAGATTGGGTTTCATTTTAAATATTTCACATTATTTATTAATTAGATTACTATGTGATAGGTATTATGTTTTTAGATATTTTTATCTAGTTTTCATCTTAATTTACTTTTTCCACTAGAACTGTCAAGTTATATCGATTTTACTTATTTTGAATCATTTTTTTTTTAGAAAACAAGAAAGTAATTAAATTCAAAGAAGGTAGGCAAGTAGTAGTACAAGGCAGGCAGAAAAGATCTAGCAAGAGGCTGAAGCGGGCGGATCTAGGTCCATCATTCTTATTCATTCAATTTCTATTTTTATTTTTATTACGTCTAGGTAAATTCTTTTACTGGTGTTTAGACGGAATTTTTTGATTTCTTGGTAATGGTTAGATTTATATATCTTAACTTTCAATTTGATGTAAACCATATCAACTTGAAAATGAAAATTTCCAGAATGTGACATTTATTTGTGGATGCAATTTAGAAAAATTCCTTAGCTTTAATGTCACTTGTTGGGGGAAAATATAGAATCTCTTTGCTAGGTGTTAGGATTTTCAAGGGGACACAAAATCAAATTTAAGTCACATTAAATAAACAACAATAGCAACAATAACATACCCAACTCATGTCTCATTGAATAAATAAATAGATAACACCTAATGAAAAGAGAAAAAGGATAACGCTTAAACATAATGCGGCTTGAATCTCTCAATTATAGACTTGTGCGTATGATCCCAAAAAGGCATAATGTACTATTCACCTAAGCTACAACTTTTGTTTGGAAAAACTACAAACTTTTTGTCGGCACACACCATCTCAATAAGTCAAGTACATGTTCGCTAAATAACCCTTCCTACTGAAGCGCATTAGATAATTCCCATATAATATGAGACCTAGTTTATATATCCATTTGGATGCAAATAAATCACCCAAGCTTGATGTGGGAATTTGTAAGTGAACGTTGAACAAAATTCACATACTCAATTCAATGGGAGAAACACATTTTTCTTTTGGTGAAGATAAGGTAATGTGTGCTGCTTCGAATGTTGGAGACTCTGTTTAAGAACGATAAGAACAATAGAAAGGGTTAAGAGAAGATCCGAGGATATAAGGGGAAGTGCAATTAGGGTTTTCTTTTATTGTTTTAAAATATATGGAATGAAAATGGAAAAACATGCTAAAAATCATGATATTCACTTTCTTCATATTTAGGAACTTAAACTCAATTTTCCCGCCAAATAATTTGTATATCAAAATATAGTCCTTTTAAGGTAGAAAGACACTTCACTTTCTTTAGTAATACCTTGTGACTTCCATTTACTATAGCAAGCAAAAATTGATCATTTATACATAATAAAAGCACGAGGAATGCACAATAAACAGTCTCCTTTAGTTGCGGCCCTAGATTGGGTCTAATTTTAAATATTTCACATTATTTATTAATTAGATTACTATGTGATAGGGATTATGTTTTTAGATATTTTTATCTAGTTTTCATCTTAATTTACTTTTTGTACTAGAAGTGTAGGTTATATCGATTTTACTTATTTTGAATCATTTTCCTTTTTAGAAAACAAGAAAGTAATTAAATTCAAAGAAGGTAGGCTAGTAGTAGTACAAAGTAGGCGGAAAAGATCTAGCAAGAGGCTGAAACAGGCGGATCTAGGTTCATCATTCTTATTCATTTAATTTTTATTTTTATTTTTATTACTCTAGGTAAATTCTTTTTACGGGTCTGTAGACAGATTTTTTTGATTTCTTGGTAATGGTTATATTTACATGTCTTAACTTACATTTTCAAGTAAAACTTATCAAGTTGAAAATGAAAATTTCTAGAATGTGACATTTATTTGTGGATGCAATTTAGAAAAATTCCTTAGCTTTAATGTCACTTGTTGGGAGAAAATATAGAATCTCTTTGTTAGTTGTTAGGATTTTCTAGGGGACAGAAAATCAAATTTAAGTCACATTAAATAAACAACAATAGTAACAATAACATACCCAACTCATGTCTCATTGAATAAATAAATAGATAACACCTAATGAAAAGAGAAAAAGGATAACGCTTAAACATAATGCGGCTTGAATGTCTCGATTATAGACTTGTGCGTATGATCCCAAAAAGGCATAATGTAGTAATCACCTAAGCTACAACTTTTGTTTAGAAAAACTACAAACTTTTTGTCGGCACACACCATCTCAATAAGTCAAGTACATGTTCGCTAAATAACCCTTCCTACTGAAGCGCATTAGATAATTCCCTTATAATAAGAGACCCAGTTCATATACCCATTTGGATGCAAATAAATCACCCAAGCTTGATGTGGGAATTTGTAAGTGAATGTTGAACAAGATTCACATACTCAATTCAATGGGAGCAACTCATTTAGTTTAGGGCTTAGATTGGGTTTAATTTTAATTATTTCACACTATTTATTGATTAGATTACTATGTGATAGGGATTATTTTTTTAGATATTTTTATCTAGTTTCTGTCTTAATTTACTTTTTCTTCTAGAAGTGTCAGATTAAATCGATTTTACTTATGTTTAATCCTTTTTTTTAGAAAATAAGCAAAGTAATTAAATTCAAAGAAGGTAGGCAAGTAGTAGTACAAGGCATGCAGAAAAGATCTAGCAAGAGCTTGAAGCAGGAGGATCTAATTCCATCATTCTTATTCATTTAGTTTTTATTTTTATTTTTATTTTTATTTTGTGTAGGTAAATTCCTTTAACTGGTGTTTAGACGGATTTTTTTGATTTCTCGGTAATGGTTCTATTTATATATCTTAACTTACATTTTCCAACTAAAACATATCAACTTGAAAACGAAAATTCTAAGAATGTGACTTTTATTTGTGGATGCAATTTAGAAAAATTCCTTAGCTTTAATGTCACTTGTTGGGAAAAAATATAGAATCTCTTTACTAGTTGTTAGGATTTACGAGGAGACGCAAAATCAAATTTAAGTCACATTAAATACACAACAATAGCAACAATAACTTACCCAACTCTTCTCTCATTGAATAAATAAATAGATAACACCTAATGAAAAGAGGAAAAGGATATCTCTAAAACATAATGCGGCTTGAATCTCTAAATTATAGACTTGTGCTTATGATCCCGAAAAGGCGTAATCTACTAATCACCTAAGCTAGAACTTTTGATTGAAAAAACTACAAACTTTTTGTCGGCAAAAACCATCTCAATAAGTCAAGTACATGATCTCTAAATAACCCTTCCTACTGAAGTGCATTAGATAATTCCCATATAATAAGATACCCAGTTCATATATCCATTTTTATTCAAGTAAATCTGTAATGACCCGTTAGTGGGTCCGGGTAACATATTTTGGTTTAAGATATTTATGTCATTAAAATAATGTTAATTTCGTGGAATGTATGTGGTATTGTAGGAAATGTGTAATGGAAGTAGAAAAGTCAAATATTTGACTTAAGTGGAAGTGGGACCAACAATAAGTTGAAGTGTGTCGTGAAGTGTTATTTAAAATTATAGAGTGTGGTTAATGCCTAAAGTGCCCTTGGAATGTAAGCCATTTTCATTGAAGTTAATATGAATGGGGAGGGCATTTAAGTAATTGTGCCATGTGGGGTGTGTATATATATATAAGAGGGCTAGCTTTGCAAGGAAAAAGGCAAGGGAAAGAAAGAAGAGAAGGAGCCGATCGTGAGGGGAAGAAGAAGAAAGGTAAGGGTTTCTCTTTCCTTCTTATAATTTGATTGATTGTGTGCAAAAAGGTTGGGAGATTAAGGGTTTCTTCTTCTCATTTTCGCACTTCTTGCTAGTTTGATTGTAGGGAGTGTGAAATTTAAGGGTTTGGGAGGTTTGTTGGCTCAAGAAGAATCACCAAGAAGGACTCTTTAAGGCAAGTTCTTCTCCTCTCAAACTCTTTCTCACTTTTGATCTTGATATTTTGGGAATTTGAGTGTGAAAACTCCATGATTTCTCAAGAATGGTTGGTTTGAAGGGCTATGTAGAAACCATTGTAAATATCTCTCATCCTCGGTTTAATCTTGTTAATCTCCCTTGGGTCTCAAAATAGAGCCTATCCTACCTCATAAACTTAAAGGAATTGGTGGTTTCTTGTTTGGTGGAGTTTGGGCAAGTGTTTCGGGGATGTTGTGCATGTTTGGGAGGAGTTTCGGGGGTTTCTAGTAGCCACCGGTCGACCGTTTGTCCATAATCGATCGACAGATGGGTGCAGAGGGTTCTGTCGGTCGACCGTTGCTTTTGAACGGTCGGCAGTTGGGTGTTAAAGCTTCTGCCGGTCGACCGTTCACTTCCATCGGTCGACCGTTTTTCACGTTTTCAGCCTGCGCATGCTCCGCTGTTTCGAGCATAACTTTTTGTAGAAAAGTCGGATTTGCGAACCGTTTGAGGCGTTGTAAACCTAACTCGATGGGATTAGATTTGGTATATAATTCAATGTATTTTTATTATCTTTGAATATTCCCATCTTGGTTCCAAACTATGTTTGGAAGAGTTAGGGTTCATAAAAGGCTTATGTTAAAAGGATGAGTTTGGGGGAAATTCTCCATGATTCCCAAGAGTGTGTATACCCTCTTAAGGGATTATTTGGGCATTATTTGGTATAGTTGGGGGCATGATTTGGGATTATACGAGTTTGGTATTTTGATGATATATTATTAAGAGCTTGCTTAGAGATGTTGGGGTGGACACGTTTTATTGATGAGCCAAGGCATTGAGTGGAGCTGATTGGCCTCTAGGGTTGCTTGCGTGGGGGCGCATGCCCTAGGTGTTGAGCTATCTGGCCTCAATGGCCTCGTGGCACGTGATATATGTAGGCCTTGGGTGGAGCTGGCTGGCCTCAGGTGTTAACCTGGAGTTGAGTTGCCCGGCCCCAAGGGTCATTCGATGTGCATAGATCTTCGGTGGAGCTGGATGGCCTTAGGTGTCATCCTGGAGTTGAGTGGTCTGGCCCCAAGAGTCATTGGATATGTATGTAGACTTGGGTGGAGCCGACTGGCCTCGGGCATTTTCCTTGGGAGTGGAGCTGTCTGGCCCCAAGTGTTTTGTATTATATGTATGTAGACTTGGGTGGAGCCGACTGGCCTCAGGCATTTGCCTTGGGAGTGGAGCTGTCTGGCCCCAAGTGGTTTGTATTATTTGGGCTTATAGCAATGAGATATGGCCTTGGGCATATTGTATGGCTGTGATATCACAGACGTGTACTGGCAACCTAGAGTTGTGAGCGGGTTGAGAGTATTGTTGTAGTGAGACCACTGCTTGCTCGGTATGTGGCACCGTAAATATGTGATAGTACCGTGGAATGGATGGGTTTTATGAGCGCAGAGTAGGATGCCTTGTGGCATGATCATCGTGTTACTGCCAGACAATGGGTGTGGTGCTTATTGCATTATGTGGGTCCTAGAGACACCGGTTTGTACTTAAATTATGGTAAGAGCTGGTTACGTGGGTGGATTATAGTGGTTATGTTATGTCTTTTGATGGTGCATCTTATTTCTATTATGCCAGTAGTACGCTACGTTATGATCCTTCCATGTATTGCTTGTCTGCCTTCTGAGATTTCATTGTGCTATATTCATGTTGCATTTTGTTGTGTTATACTTGCTGAGCCTTGCGGCTCATTCTTTTCCTTCTGCACCATCCCAGGTACAGGTAAAGAAAATGATGAGAAGAATTCTAGCAAGGTATGATCTATTGAGTTAGATGTGTATAGAGCTCACTTGAATAAAAGGTCTTGGGGACATTGCTGAGTTGTACTATACTAGTGCTTGTATGTTTCTTATTATTTGGGAATTTTGTACATCCCTTAGGGTAGCCTAATGGATTGTAAATGTAAATGTTGTTTTGTTTTGTATGAAAAAGAGCAGAATCATTACTATAGGTGGGTATTGGATTGTGGGTCATTACAGTTGGTATCAGAGCAGGGTTCAAGGATGAGTCTCTGTATACAGTGATGAGTCGGGTGAAGTCAGGAATGAGTGTTACGATTAAATATGAGTTTGAATCAGAAATTTAAATTTCGAATGTGTTACTTGTGCCAGGGGATGAGAGTTCATTGTGGGAAGGCACCGGTCAGGGTAGAGGCCGGGTTTATTTTGCATCTATAGTAGCATCTGAGACTTTGGGAGGGTCTAGTAGTGATCAGCTAAAAGAGATGGCTGGGGTGCGAGGGACCTTAGTAAGGTTCCAGAGGGCAGAAGAGATGCTCACTGTTGGTCAGGTGAGACAGGATCGGGTATCTCGAGAGGTCAAGGTGGTTCCAATTAAGATCAATGTCGAGGGTTGGTCTTTCCACCCGGTGGTCTATGGGACTGATGGCTATGCTTGGGGTCTATTGCTTAAGTATTTTCTAGCACCTTAACCGCTCGAATTTTATAAGGGTGTGGCTGTTATAGCAATAGAAAACTAGATGGCATCGGTGGGGAAGCGTCTCTCATTTATGGGATGTAATGATAGCCAGAAGGTGCGGTTAGCTACCCTTCTTTTGTACGAGGACATGGAGCGACGGTGGGAAACTGTCAAGTAGGGAAGTATCGGTTGGGAACCATCCTAGACGTAATTTCAAAAAGTCGTAAATGAACATTTCTACCCTGAGTGGGTCAGGGAGTAGAAAGTTTATGACCTTAAGGAGTTGCTGCAAGGCGATGAGACAGTAGCGTAGTACAAAAATTGAGTTTATCTCTCTAGTCGATTTACCCCATATTTAGTTTCAACATAGGCTAAGAAAGTGGCCAAATTTCATAGGGGCTTGTATATGGATATTCGCCATGCATTGGCGGGAGTACGAATCACTAACTATCCCACTGTAGTGCAGCGAGCTCATTCTATTGAATGGGATAGGATTGAGTTGAGGATGGGGCAGGCAACTCAGAAAGAGGCGAGTTCTTCTTAAGGCCACGGTAGGGATCGAAAGAGAAGACGGGAGACTAGTTTAGTCAAGAGTGCAGAAGGGATTCCATTGTGCAGTACGTGTGGCAAGCAGCATACTGGTCCCTGTCGTCAGGATCAGATAACATGTTTTTGGTGTGGACAGATGGGGCACAACAAAGAGATCGTCCGCGAGGACGAGACGTTGGAGGTCCATGGTCAGAGAGCCAGGATCAGAGATCTACAGTAAAGTAATGTGTGTCCAGGATCCGTGGGACAGTTTCTTATATGGTAGCTAATGTTGGGGGAGGCAATGGAACCTTATGAGGTATTTTCCTTATTTGTATGTTAGTGGTGTGCATATGCTTTTTGATATAATTTAATTTCACCTTTGTGTGGCACCGCAGGCTGTATGCTATATCTCGATCTTCTATTGTATTACTACGTTATCTGTTGCACCCACATCAGGGAAGGTAGTGTTAGTTGGTGATAGTGTATGCCAGAGATGTGGTATTGAGGGGTATTATAAGGAGTCATGGGTGATCTAGAGGTATTGAATACCGAAGATTTCGATTCTAATTTCGATATGGATTGGTTACTCTGATACTATGCTGAGGTTGATTGTCGAGGAAAGGTAAGACTACGATGTTTGGCTCTGATGGTTGATTGGGTGGATTGGGTGATTGGCTGGTATAAGAGTAATAAGTTAATGAGCTTAACTCCGATGTTTTTAGTGATAAGGGTTGAGTACTTGATGCTACATGGCTGGGAGGTATATATTGCCTTTGTGGTTATGGGTGCTAACAGTAGGTGAGACTATCTAAGATCTCAGTGATTTGTGTTATTCCCGATGTAATACTCGGTGTGTTATCTGGAATACCGCCTAAAGGGTGGTTTATTTTCTATTGCTTTGATATTTAATGCCTAGCCTATCTCGGAATTGAATGGTGGGATGAAGTGAGAAAGTTAGGGATTAGTTGTGAGGGTTGGTTGATGAGGGATTTAGTCGTCCTAGTGTGTTGTTGTGAGAAGCCCTAACTTTGTTGGCACGTAGAAAATGTGGGTTTTCGAGGTGAAGTCCATAATTGATTGATTATGACCTACAACAATGATTGGGATTTGTGGTTTCTTAAATTGTGGGATCTCTTCTTCAGGACGGGAGTAAGAGTAAAACCACCATATTGGTGTTAGTTATACCCTGGTGTGAAAAGGGGAATTCACTATGTGTGAAGGCATTTTTTTTTATGTGGGATTTACTGAGTTATATGTTCGTATAGGATGAGGTTGCATGTATGAATTTAGTGTAATTGGCATGTGTTGTGGGGCTGTTTTGCTGATTCTCGGGTTGTGTTTATTGACTACCTTGGACGACCTGTCGACTGCTCACGTGGAGCTGTCAACCGATCTTGCCCAGTGGCTATTAACCGTTAGATATCGAGAAGGTAAGTTTTGATTGGTCGGTAAGGGTTGTCGATTGCCTTCTTCCGAAACCCATAGAGTTGTTGACTGATTCTCATTGCCTGTCGGTTGGTTGTTTCTCCTATTTCTTAACTTCTAATTGTCGCATTTGACTTGCCCCAAATTAACATGGGAACTATGTATGTGTTCCAATGTTCATGAAATAGTGGTATATTTTCTATAAGTGCAGGAATGAGGTTGTGGGATCTAAAAGTGTGTCAAGGGAAGACACTCTGTACAGTATCCGTGGGATAAGGAAATGCTATATATTTAAGATAAAGCATGTTGTATGCATGGGTTTACGTGTATGTATTTGGACTTTTAAAAGACTAAGCGTTTGTGTGGTAACTAACGGTATCTTACTAAGCCAATGGGCTTATACCGACGATAATTATCATGCCGATTGGCTCATGCTTACTGTGGTCATCATGCCAGAGGGCTTACGCTTACTGTGGGAACTCCTACTCATAATGTCGCCTAGGATGGACTAGAGCGTGGGTGGATAATGGTCCGCATTTTATAATAGAGAAAATTCATAGGTGCATTGATGCGTAACTTGGTTGAAAGGCACGACATGCATGAATTGTCCATAGTGGAAATTTTTACTTTTGTAAATAACGTAATGTTATCCATCATGGTCTTGCCTTGGAGAAGGGTTATTCTTTTACTCTTGTTGTTGAAATGGTCTGCCTCGTTTTATTATGTCTTCAATGGTTGTTTGAATTTATTGAGTTGTTTAACTCATGATCTTCTTTTGGATTGTGTGGTGCGGGGAAGGATCTTTGACTTGTTGTTTGGTTATGCCCCCGGAACTGGCTAGTGCTTATAATGTTTCCTATGTCTCAATGCTGCAAGGGAGCTGAAGTACTCATTTCCCTCATTTATTTGGGAAGCTTGATGCGAATTTGGAGGACCAAATTCTTTTAAGGGGGGGAGAATCTGTAATGACCCGTTAGTGGGTCCGGGTAACATATTTTGGTTTAAGATATTTATGTCATTAGAATAATGTTAATTTCGTGGAATGTATGTGATATTGTAGGAAATGTGTAATGGAAGTGGAAAAGTCAAATATTTGACTTAAGTGGAAGTGGGACCCACAATAAGTTGAAGTGTGTCGTGAAGTGTTATTTAAAATTATAGAGTGTGGTTAATGCCTAAAGTGCCCTTGGAATGTAAGCCATTTTCATTGAAGTTAATATGAATGGGGAGGGCATTTAAGTAATTGTGCCATGTGGGGTGTGTATATATATATAAGAGGGCTAGCTTTGCAAGGAAAAAGGCAAGGGAAAGAAAGAAGAGAAGGAGCCGATCGTGAGGGGAAGAAGAAGAAAGGTAAGGGTTTCTCTTTCCTTCTTATAATTTGATTGATTGTGTGCAAAAAGGTTGGGAGATTAAGGGTTTCTTCTTCTCCTTTTCTCACTTCTTGCTAGTTTGATTGTAGGGAGTGTGAAATTTAAGGGTTTGGGAGGTTTGCTGGCTCAAGACGAATCACAAAGAAGGACTCTTTAAGGCAAGTTCTTCTCCTCTCAAACTCTTTCTCACTTTTGATCTTGATATTTTGGGAATTTGAGTGTGAAAACTCCATGATTTCTCAAGAATGGTTGGTTTGAAGGGCTATGTAGAAACCATTATAAATATCTCTCATCCTCGGTTTAATCTTGTTAATCTCCCTTGGGTCTCAAAATAGAGCCTATCCTACCTCATAAACTTAAAGGAATTGGTGGTTTCTTGTTTGGTGGAGTTTGGGCAAGTGTTTTGGGGATGTTGTGCATGTTTGGGAGGAATTTCGGGGGTTTCTAGTAGCCACCAGTCGACCGTTTGTCCATAATCGATCGACAGATGGGTGCAGAGGGTTCTGCCGGTCGACCGTTGCCTTTGAACGGTCGACAGTTGGGTGTTAAAGCTTCTGCCGGTCGACCGTTCACTTCCATCGGTCGACCGTTTTTCACGTTTTCAGCCTGCGCATGCTCCGCTGTTTCGAGTATAACTTTTTGTAGAAAAGTCAGATTTGTGAACCGTTTGAGGCGTTGTAAACCTAACTCGATGGGATTCGATTTGGTATATAATTCAATGTATTTTTATTATCTTTGAATATTCCCATCTTGGTTCCAAACTATGTTTGGAAGAGTTAGGGTTCATAAAAGGCTTATGTTAAAAGGATGAGTTTGGGGGAAATTCTCCATGATTCCCAAGAGTGTGTATACCCTCTTAAGGGATTATTTGGGCATTATTTGGTATAGTTGGGGGCATGATTTGGGATTATACGAGTTTGGTATTTTGATGATATATTATTAAGAGCTTGATTAGAGATGTTGGGGTGGACACGTTTTATTGATGAGCTAAGGCATTGAGTGGAGCTGATTGGCCTCTAGGGTTGCTTGCGTGGGGGTGCATGCCCTAGGTGTTGAGCTATCTAGCCTCAATGGCCTCGTGGCACGTGATATATGTAGGCCTTGGGTGGAGCTGGCTGGCCTCAGGTGTTAACCTGGAGTTGAGCTGCCCGGCCCCAAGGGTCATTCGATGTGCATAGATCTTCGATGGAGCTGGCTGGCCTCAGGTGTCATCCTGGAGTTGAGCGGTCTGGCCCCAAGAGTCATTGGATATGTATGTAGACTTGGGTGGAGCCGACTGGCCTCGGGCATTTGCCTTGGGAGTGGAGCTGTCTGGCCCCAAGTGTTTTGTATTATATGTATGTAGACTTGGGTGGAGCCGACTGGCCTCGGGCATTTGCCTTGGGAGTGGAGCTGTCTGGCCCCAAGTGGTTTGTATTATTTGGGCTTATAGCAATGAGATATGGCCTTGGGCATATTGTATGGCTGTGATATCACAGACGTGTACTGGCAACCTAGAGTTGTGAGCGGGTTGAGAGTATTGTTGTAGTGAGACCACTGCTTGCTCGATATGTGGCACCGTAAATATGTGATAGTACCGTGGAATGGATGGGTTTTATGAGCGCAGAGTAGGATGCCTTGTGGCATGATCATCATGTTATTGCCAGACAATGGGTGTGGTGCTTATTGCATTATGTGGGTCCTAGAGACACCGGTTTGTACTTAAATTATGGTAAGAGCTGGTTACGTGGGTGGATTATAGTGGTTATGTTATGTCTTTTGATGGTGCATCATATTTCTATTATGCCAGTAGTACGCTACGTTATGATCCTTCCATGTATTGCTTGTCTGCCTTCTGAGATTTCATTGTGCTATATTCATGTTGCATTTTGTTGTGTTATACTTGCTGAGCCTTGCGGCTCATTCTTTTCCTTCTGCACCATCCCAAGTACAGGTAAAGAAAATGATGAGAAGAATTCTAGCAAGGCATGATCTATTGAGTTAGATGTGTACAGAGCTCACTTGAATAAAAGGTCTTGGGGACATTGCTGAGTTGTACTATACTAGTGCTTGTATGTTTCTTATTATTTGGGAATTTTGTACATCCCTTAGGGTAGCCTAATGGATTGTAAATGTAAATGTTGTTTTGTTCTGTATGAAAAAGAGCAGAATCATTACTATAGGTGGGTATTGGATTGTGGGTCATTACAAAATCACCCAAGCTTGATGTGGGAATTTGTAAGTGAACGTTGAACAAGATTCACATACTTGATTCAATGGGAGCAACTCATTTTTCTTTTGGCGAAGATGAGGTCATGCGTGCTCCTTCGAATGTTGGAGACTCTGTTTAAGAACTATAAGGACAATAAAAAGGGTTAAGAGAAGATCCGAACATATTGAGGGGAAGTGCAATTAGGGTTTTCTTTTATTGTTTTAAAATATATGGAAAGAAAATGGAAAAACATGCTAAAAATCATGATTTTCACTTTCTTCTTATTTAGGAACTTAAACTGAATTTTCCAGCCAAATAATTTATATATCGAAATATTGTATTTTTATGGTAGAAAGACACTTCACTTTCTTTAGTAATACCTTGTGACTTCCATTTGCTATAGCAAGAAAAAATTGATCCTTTATATATAATAAAAGCACGAGAAATGCACAATAAACAATCTCCTTTAGTTTAGGCCCTAGATTGGGTCTAATTTTAAATATTTTACATTATTTATAATTAGATTACTATGTGATAGGTATTATGTTTTTAGATATTTTTATCTAGTTTTCATCTTAACTTACTTTTTCCACTAGAAGTGTCAGGTTATATCGATTTTACTTATTTTGAATCATTTTTTTTTAGAAAACAAGAAAGTAATTAAATTCAAAGAAGGTAGGCAAGTAGCAGTACAAGGCAGGCGGAAAAGATCAAACAAGAGGCTAAAGCAGGGGGATCTAGGTCCATCATTCTTATTCATTTAATTTCTATTTTTATTTTTATTATGTCTAGGTAAATTCTTTTAACTGGAGTTTAGACGGATTGTTTTGATTTCTTGCTAATGGTTCTATTTATATATCTTAACTTACATTTTCCAAGTAAAACATATCAACTTCAAAATGAAAATTTCCAGAATGTGACATTTATTTGTGGTTGCAATTTAGAAAATTCCTTAGCTTTAATGTCACTTGTTGGGTGAAAATATAGAATCTCTTTACTAGTTGTTAGGATTTTCAAGGAGACACAAAATCAAATTTAAGTCACATTAAATAAACAACAATAGCAACAATAACATACCCAACTCATGTCTCATTGAATAAATAAATAGATAACACTAAAACATAATGCCGCTTGAATCTCTCGATTATAGACTTCTGCGTATGATCCCAAAAAGGCATAATCTACTAATCACCTAAGTTACAACTTTAAATTGGAAAAACTACAAAATTTTTGTTGGCACACACCATCTCAATAAGTCAAGTACATGTTGTATAAATAACCCTTCCTACTGAGGTGCAATCGATAATTACCACATAATAAGAGACCCAGTTCATATATCCAATTTGATGCAAACAAATCACCCAAGCTTGATGTGGGAATTTGTAAGTGAACGTTGAACAAAATTCACATACTCCATTCAATGGTAGCAACTCATTTTTGTTTTGGCGAAGATAAGGTAATGTGTACTTCTTCGAATGTTGGAGCCTCAGTTTAAGAACAATAAAAACGGTTAAGTGAAGATTCGAAGATATTGAGGGGAAGGGCAATTAGGGTTTTCTTTTATTGTTTTAAAATATATGGAATGAAAATGGAAAAACATGCTAAAAATCATGATATTGACTTTCTTCATATTTAGGAACTTAAACTCAATTTTCACGCCAAATAATTTATATATCAAAATATAGTCTTTTTAAGGTAGAAAGACATTCACTTTCTTCAGTAATACCTTGTAACTTCCATTTACTATAGCAAGCAAAAATTGATCCTTTATATATAATAAAAGCACAAGAAATGCACAATAAACAGTCTCCTTTAGTTTAGGCCTTAGATAGGGTTTAATTTTAACTATTTCACACTATTTGTTAATTAGATTACTATGTGATAGGGATTATTGTTTTAGATATTTTTATCTAGTTTCCGTCATAATTTACTTTTTCTTCTAAAAGTGTCAGATTATATCGATTTTACTTATTTTGAATCATTTTTTTTTTTTTTAGAAAACTAGCTAAGTTATTAAATTCAAAGAAGGTAGGCAAGTAGCCGTAGAAGGCAAGTGGAAAAGATCTAGCAAGAGGCTGAAGCAGGAGGATCTAATTCCATCATTCTTATTCATTTAATTTTTATTTATATTTTTATTACGTCTAGGTAAATTCTTTTAATTGGTGTTTAGACGGATTTTTTTTATTTCTTGCTAATGGTTCTATTTATATATCTTAACTTACATTTTCCAAGTAAAACTTATCAACTTGAAAATTAAATGTCTAAGAGTGACTTTGGATTTTGGATGCAATTTAGAAAAATTCCTTAGCTTTAATGTTACTTGTTGGGAAAACATATAGAATCTCTTTGCTATTTGTTAGCATTTACGAGGAGACACAAAATCAAATTTAAGTCACATTAAATAAACAACAATAGCAACAATAACATACCCAAGTCATGTCTCATTGAATAAATAAATAGATAACACCTAATGAAAAGAGAAAAAGGATAACACTAAAACATAATGCGGCTTGAATCTCTAAATTATAGACTTGTGCATATGATCCTAAAAGGCATAATCTACTAATCACCTAAGTTACAACTTTTGATTGGAGAAACTACAAACTTTTTGTCAGCACAAACCATCTCAATAAGTCAAGTACATGTTCTGTAAATAGCCCTTCCTACTGAAGCGCATTAGATAATTCCCACATAATAAGATACCCAGTTCATATATCCATTTTGATGCAAGTAAATCACCCAAGCTTGATGTGGGAATTTGTAAGTGAACGTTGAACAAGATTCACATACTCGATTCAATGGGAGCAACTCATTTTTCTTTTGGTGAATATGAGGTAATGCATGCTCCTTCGAATGTTCGAGACTCAGTTTAAGAACAATAAGAACAATAAAAAGGGTTAAGAGAAGATCCAAACATATTAAGGGGAAGTGCAATTAGGGTTTTCTTTTATTGTTTTAAAATATATGGAAACAAAATGGAAAAACATGCTAAAAATCATGATTTTCAATTTCTTCTTATTTAGGAACTTAAACTGAATTTTCCAGCCAAATAATTTATATATCGAAATATTGTATTTTTAAGGTAGAAAGACACTTCACTTTCTTCAGTAATACCTTATGACTTCCATTTACTATAGCAAGAAAAAATTTATCTTTTATATATAATAAAAGCATGAGAAATGCACAAGAAACAATCTTCTTTAGTTTAGGCCCTAGATTGGGTCTAATTTTAAATATTTCACATTATTTATTAATTAGATTACTATGTGATTGGTATTATGTTTTTAGATATTTTTATCTAGTTTTCATCTTAATTTACTTTTTCCACTAGAAGTCTCAGGTTATATCAATTTTACTTATTTTGAATCATTTTCTTTTTAGAAAACAAGAAAGTAATTAAATTCAAAGAAGGTAGGCAAGTAGTAGTACAAGGCAGGCAGAAAAGATCTAGCAAGAGGCTGCAGCGGGCGGATCTATGTCCATCATTCTTATTCATTTAATTTCTATTTTTATTTTTATTACGCCTAGGTAAATTCTTTTAACTGGTGTTTAGACGGAATTATTTGATTTCTTGGTAATGGTTAGATTTATATATCTTAACTTACATTTTGATGTAAACCATATCAACTTGAAAATGAAAATTTCCAGAATGTGACATTTATTTGCGTATGCAATTTAGAAAAATTCCTTAGCTTTAATGTCACTTGTTGGGAGAAAATATAGAATCTCTTTGCTAGTTAGGATTTTCGAGGAGACATAAAATCAAATTTAAGTCACATTAAGAAAAGAACAATTGCAACAATAACATACCCAACTCATGTCTCATTGAATAAATAAATAGATAACACCTAATGAAAAGAGAAAAAGGATAACACAAAAACATAATGCGGCTTGAATCTCTCGATTATAGACTTGTGCCTATGATCCCAAAAAGGAATAATCTACTAACCACCTAAGTTACAACTTTTGATTGGAAAAACTACAAACTTTTTGTTGGCACACACCATCTCAATAAGTCAAGTACATGTATTCTAAATAACCCTTCCTACTGAAGCGCATTAGATAATTACCACATAATAAGAGACCCAGTTCATATATCCATTCTGATGCAAATAAATCACCCAAGCTTGATGTGGGAATTTGTAAGTGAACGTTGAACAAAATTCACATACTCAATTCAATGGGAGCAACTCATTTTTCTTTTGGGGAAGACAAGGTAATGTGTGCTCCTTCGAATGTTGGAGACTCGGTTTAAGAACGACAAGAACAATAGAAAGGGTTAAGAGAAGATCTGAAGATATTGAGGGGAAGTGCAATTAGGGTTTTCTTTTATTGTTTTAAAATATATGGAAGGAAAATGGAAAAACATGCTAAAAATCATGATATTCACTTTCTTCATATTTAGGAACTTAAACTCAATTTTCCTGCCAAATAATTTATATATCAAAATATAGTCTTTTTAAGGTAGAAAGACACTTCACTTTCTTCAGTAATACGTTGTGACTTCCATTTACTATAGCAAGAAAAAATTGATCATTTATACATAATAAAAGCACGAGGAATGCACAATAAACAGTCTCCTTTAGTTTAGGCCCTAGATTGGGTCTAATTTCAAATATTTCACATTATTTATTAATTAGATTACTATGTTATAGGGATTATGTTTTTAGATATTTTTATCTAGTTTTCATCTTAATTTACTTTTTGTACTAGAAGTGTCAGGTTATATCGATTTTACTTATTTTGAATCATTTTTTTTTTTTGGAAAACAAGAAAGTAATTAAATTCAAAGAAGGTAGGAAAGTAGCAGTACAAAGCAGGCGAAAAAGATCTAGCAAGAGGCTGAAGCAGGTGGATCCAAGTCCATCATTCTTATTCATTTAATTTTTATTTTTATTTTTATTCATCTAGGTAAATTCTTTTTATGGGTCTGTAGACAGATTTTTTTGATTTCTTGGTAATGGTTATATTTACATATCTTAACTTACATTTTCAAGTAAAACATATCAACTTGAAAATGAAAATTTCTAGAATGCGACATTTATTTGTGGATGAAATTTAGAAAAATTCCTTAGCTTTAATGTCACTTGTTGGGAGAAAATATAGAATCTCTTTGCTAGTTGTTAGGATTTTCGAGGGGACACAAAATCAAATTTAAGTCACATTAAATAAACAACAATAGCGACAATAACATACCCTACTCATGTCTCATTGAATAAATAAATAGATAACACCTAATGAAAAGAGAAAAAGGATATCGGTAAAACATAATGCGGCTTGATTCTCTCGATTATAGACTTGTGCCTATGATCCCAGAAAGGCATAATGTACTAATCACCTAAGCTACAACTTTTGTTTGGAAAAACTACAAACTTTTTGGATGCAAATAACATGTTAATAAGTCAAGAACACACCATTCTTATATGGAATCTACTAATCACCTAAGTTACAACTTTTGATTGGAAAAACTACAAACTTTTTGTTGGCACACACGATCTCAATAAGTCAAGTACATGTTGTCTAAATAACCCTTCCTACTGAAGTACAATAGATTATTACCACATAATAAGAGACCCAGTTCATATATCCATTTTGATGCAAACAAATCACCCAAGCTTGATGTGGGAATTTGTAAGTGAAAGTTGAACAAAATTCACATACTCGATTCAATGGGAGCAGCTCATTTTTCTTTAGGAGAAGATAAGGTAATGTGTGCTCCTTCGAATGTTGGAGACTCGGTTTAAGAACAATAAGAACAATAAAAAGGGTTAAGTGAAGATCAGAAGATATTGAGGGGAAGTGCAATTAGGGTTTTCTTTTATTGTTTAAAATATATGGAAAGAAAATGCAAAAACATGCTAAAAATCATGATTTTCACTTTCTTCATATTTAGGAACTTAAAATCAATTTTCCCGCCAAATAATTTATATATCAAAATATTGTATTTTTAAGGTAGAAAGACACTTCACTTTCTTCAGTAATACCTTGTGACTTCCATTTACTATAGCAAGAAAAAATTGATCCTTTATATATAATAAAAGCACGAGAAATGCACAATAAACAATCTCTTTTAGTTTAGGCCTTAGATTGGGTTTAATTTTAATTATTTCACATTATTTATTAATTAGATTACTATGTGATAGGGATTATTTTTTTAAATATTTTTATCTAGTTTTCATGGTAATTTACTTTTTCTACTAGAAGTGTCAGGTTATATCGATTTTACTTATTTTGAATCAGTTTTTTTCTTTTTTAGAAAACAAGCAAAGTAATTAAATTCAAAAAAGGTAGGCAACTAGCAGTACAAGGCAGGCAGAAAAGATCTGGCAAGAGGCTGAAGCAGGTGGATCTAGTTCCATCATTCTTATTCATTTAATTTTTATTTTTATTTTTATTATGTCTAGGTAAATTCTTTTAACTGGTGTTTAAACGGATTTTTTGATTTCTCGGTAATGGTTATATTTATATATCTTAACTTACATTTTCAAGTAAAACATATCAACTTGAAAATGAAAATTCTCAGAATGTGACATTTATTTGTGGATGCAATTTAGAAAAATTCCTTAGCTTTAATGTCACTTGTTGCGAGAAAATATAGAATCTCTGTGCTGGTTCTTAGGATTTTCGAGGAGACACAAAATCAAATTTAAGTCACATTAAATAAACAACAATAGCAACAATAACATACCCAACTCATGTCTCATTGAATAAATAAATAGATAACACCTAATGAAAAGAGAAAAAGGATAACACTAAAACATAATGCTGCTTGAATCTCTCGATTATAGACTTGTGGCTATGATCCCAAAAAGGCATAATCTACTAATCACCTAAGTTACAACTTTTTATTGGAAAAACTACAAACTTTTTGTTGGCACACACCATCTCAATAAGTCAAGTACATGTTGTTTAAATAACCCTTCCTACTGAAGTGCAATAGATAATTACCTCATAATAAGAGACCCGGTTCATATATCCATTTTGATGCAAACAAATCACCCAAGCTTGATGTGGGAATTTGTAAGTGAACGTTGAACAAAATTCACATACTTTATTCAATGGGAGCAACTAATTTTTCTTTTCGCGAAGATAAGGTAATGTGTGCTCCTTCGAATGTTGGAGACTCGGTTTAAGAACAATAAAAACAATAAAAAGGGTTAAGTGAAGATCCGAAGATATTGAGGGGAAGTGCAATTAGGGTTTTCTTTTATTGTTTTAAAATATATGGAAAGAAAATAGAAAAACATGCTAAAAATCATGATATTCACTTTCTTCATATTTAGGAACTTAAACTCAATTTTCCCGCCAAATAATTTATATATCAAAATATAGTCTTTTTATGGTAGAAACACACTTCACTTTCTTCCGTAATACCTTATGACGTCCATTTACTATAGCAAGCAAAAATTGATCCATTATATATAATAAAAGCACAAGAAATGCACAACAAAAAGTCTCCTTTAGTTTAGGCCTTAGATTGGGTTTAATTTTAATTATTTCGCACTATTTATTAATTAGATTACTATGTGATTGGGATTATTTTTTTAGATATTTTTTTCTAGTTTCCTTCATAATTTACTTTTTCTTCTAAAAGTGTCAGATTATATCGATTTTACTTATTTTGAATCATTTTTTTTTTAGAACACTAGCTATGTTATTAAATTCAAAGAAGGTAGGCAAGTAGCCGTACAAGGCAAGTGGAAAAGATCTAGCAAGAGGCTGAAGCAGGCGGATCTAATTCCATCATTCTTATTCATTTAATTTTTATTTATATTTTTATTACGTCTAGGTAAATTCTTTTAACTGGTGTTTAGACGGATTTTTTTGATTTCTTGCTAATGGTTCTATTTATATATCTTAACTTACATTTTCGAAGTAAAACATATCGACTTGAAAATTAAAATTCTAAGTGTGTAACTTTTGTTTTTGGATGCAATTTAGAAAAATTCCTTAGCTGTAATGTCACTTGTTGCGAGAAAATATAGAATCTCTTTGCTATTTGTTAGAAATTACGAGGAGACAAAATCAAATTTAAGTCACATTAAATAAACAACAATAGCAACAATAACATACCCAACTCATGTCTTATTGAATAAATAAATAGATAACTCCTAATGAAAAGAGAAAAAGGATAACCCTAAAACATAATACGGCTTGAATCTCTAAATTATAGACTTGTGCTTATGATCCTAAAAGGCATAATCTACTAATCACCTAAGTTACAACTTTTGATTGGAAAAACTACAAACTTTTTGTCGGCACAAACTATCTCAATAAGTCAAGTACATGTTCTCTAAATAACCCTTTCTACTGAAGTGCATTAGATAATTCCCACATAATAAGATACCCAGTTCATATATCCATTTTGATGCAAGTAAATCATCCAAGCTTGATGTGGGAATTTGTAAGTGAACATTGAACAAGATTCACATACTCGATTCAATGGGAGCAACTCATTTTTCATTTGGCGAAGATGAGGTAATGCGTGCTCCTTCGAATGTTGGAGACTCGGTTTAAGAACTATATGAACAGTAAAAAGGGTTAAGTGAAGATCCAAAGATATTGAGGAGAAGTGCAATTAAGGTTTTCTTTTATTGTTTTAAAATATATGGAAAGAAAATGGAAAAACATGCTAAAAATCATGATTTTCACTTTCTTCATATTTAGGAACTTAAACTCAATTTTCCCGCCAAATAATTTATATATCAAAATATAGTATTTTTAAGGTAGAAAGACAGTTCACTTTCTTCAGTACTACCTTGTGAATTCCATTTACTATAGCAAGCAAAAATTGATCATTTATACATAATAAAAGCACGAGGAATGCACAATAAACAGTCTCCTTTAGTTTAGGCCTTAGATTGGGTGTAATTTTAATTATTTCACACTATTTATTAATTAGATTACTATGTGATAGGGATTATTTTTTTAGATATTTTTATCTAGTTTCCGTCTTAATTTAGTTTTTCTTCTAAAAGTGTTATATTATATCGATTTTACTTATTTTGAATCATTTTTTCTTTTTAAAGAAATCAGGCAGAGTAATTAAATTCAAAGAAGGTGGGCAAGTAGCAGTACAAGGCAGACGGAAAAGATCTAGCAAGAGGCTGAAGCAGATGGATCTAATTTCATCATTCTTATTCATTTAATTTTTATTTTTATTTTTATTACGTCTAGGTTAATTCCTTTAACTGGTGTTTAGATGGATTTTTTTGATTTCTAGGTAATGGTTCTATTTATATATCTTAACTTACATTTTCCAAGTAAAACATATCAACTTCAAAATGAAAATTCTAAGAATGTGACTTTTATTTGTTGATTGAATTTAGAAAAATTCCTTAGCTTTAATGTCACTTGTTGGGAGAAAATATAGAATTTCTTTGCTATTTGTTAGGATTTATGAGGTGACACAAAATCAAATTTAAGTCACATTAAATAAACAACAATAGCAACAATAACTTACCCAACTCATGTCTCATTGAATAAATAAATAGATAACACCTAATGAAAAGAGGAAAAGGATAACACTAAAACATAATGCAGCTTAAATCTCTAAATTATAGACTTGTGTTTATGATCCCTAAAAGGCATAATCTACTAATCAACTAAGTTACAACTTTTGATTGGAAAAACTACAAACTTTTTGTCGGTACAAACCATCTCAATAAGTGTAGTACATGTTCTCTAAATAACCCTTCCTACTGAAGCGCATTAGATAATTCCCACATAATAAGAAACCCGGTTCATATATCCTTTTTTATGCAAGTAAATCACCCAAGCTTGATGTGGGAATTTCTAAGTGAACGTTGAACAAGATTCACATACTCGATTCGTTGGGAACAACTCATTTTTCTTGTGGCGAAGATAAGGTAATGCGTGCTCCTTCGAACGTTGGAGACTCGGTTTAAGAACGATAAGAACAATAGAAATCATTAAGAGAAGATCCGAAGATATTGAAGGGAAGTGCAATTAGGGTTTTCTTTTATTATTTTAAGATATATGGAAAGAAAATGGAAAAACATGCTAAAAATCATGATTTTCACTTTCTTCATATTTAGGAACTTAAACTCAATTTTCCCTCCAAATAATTTATATATCAAAATATAGTCTTTTTAAGGTAGAAAGACACTTCACTTTCTTCAGTAATACCTTGTCACTTCCATTTATTATAGCAAGCAAAAATTGATCCTTTGTATATAATTAAAGCACGAGAAGTGCACAATAAACAGTCTCCTTTAGTTTAGGCCTTAGATTGGGTTTAATTTTAATTATTTTACATTATTTATTAATTAGATTACTACGTGATAGGGATTATTTTTTTGAATATTTTTATCTAATTTTTGTCTTAATTTACTTTTTTACTAGAAGTGTCAGGTTATATTGATTTTACTTATTTTGAATCATTTTTTTTCTTTTTAGAAAAAAAGCAAAGTAATTAAATTTAAAGAAGGTAGGCAACTAGCAGTACAAGGCAGGCGGAAAAGATCTAGCAAGAGGCTGAAGCAGGTGGATCTAGTTCCATCATTCTTATTCATTTAATTTTTATTATGTCTAGGTAAATTCTTTTAACTGGTGTATAGACGGATTTTTTGATTTCTTGGTAATGGTTATATTTATATATCTTAACTTACATTTTCAAGTAAAACATATCAACTTGAAAATGAAAATTCTCAGAATGTGACATTTATTTGTGGATGCAATTTAGAAAAATTCCTTAGCTTTAATGTCACTTGTTGGGAGAAAATATAGAATCTCTGTGCTGGTTCTTAGGATTTTCGAGGAGACACAAAATCAAATTTAAGTCACATTAAATAAACAACAATAGCAGCAATAACATACCCAACTCATGTCTCATTGAATAAATAAATAGATAACACCTAATGAAAAGAGAAAAAGGATAACATTAAAACATAATGCGGCTTGAATCTCTCGATTATAGACTTGTGCCTATGATCCGTAAAAGGCATAATCTATTAATCACCTAAGTTACAACTTTTGATTGAAAAACTACAAACTTTTTGTCGGCGCACACCATCTCAATAAGTCAAGTACATGTTCTCTAAACAACCCTTCCTACTGAAGCGCATTGGATAATTCCCACATCATAAGAGACCCAGTTCATATATCCATTTTGATGCAAATAAATCATGCAAGCTTGATGTGAGATTTTGTAAGTGAACGTTGAACAAGATTTTTTCATACTTGATTCAATGGGGGCAACTCATTTTTCTTTTGGCGAAGATGAGGTAATGCGTGCTCCTTCGAATGTTGGAGACTCGGTTTAAGAACTATAAGAACAATAAAAAGTCGTTTCGGGGAGACGGTGGTGCCTTCCCGCGACTGCCTCCGCTGCTGCCATGTGGCTCTTCCTTAGCCACCTTTTTTGCACCCATTTTAAGCCAAAATTAGGCATCTCCAAGCTAGCAAAATCAAAGAGCAATTGAGGAAGAAGAAGCAGGGCGCAGTGATGAAGAATGGAGGAATTTGGGAGAAAATTCACGATTTAACTTGGTTTAATCTAAATTTAATTAGCCAGGTGAGTGAAGAACTAAGTATGAATAATTTATTACGGTTTGAATTTAATTTTGGGTTCAATTTTGTTAATTTTTGGAGTTTATGTTAATTTGCAACGCGTATTAATTTGGTGGCATGCGAGCGTAAAAATGTTGAAATCAACTAAATATAGGCAGGCTCCCTTCTACCTTTGTGAGCTCTTTCCATTTTATGATCCCTGCGCATTTCCTTAATTAATTTTGGTTTCGCGTATTAATTATACAAATCGAGGATTTTATTAGCATGAATTAATTTAAATTAAATATGAGACTCGTTGGGGTTTTATTTGTTGTGAGCCTACGAGGGTTTGTACCGCCCTTATTCCTTTCAGAATGATGCTGAACCAGCTTGGGGACTAGGTTCATAGGTACAAGTTTATTTATGGATTTCTTGGGTGTGGGTCGGCTAGGGGTACAGAGCAGTGGGGCAGGGTCGGTTGTTTAGTGACGTTAGAGTAGACTATTGTGCGGCCCTAAAGTGGACTGTCGGGCGGACACTCCTACTCATTGATAGTTGATCGGTGCCGGATACTGTTGACTAACTCTGCTATTATGTGATTTACTGCATGACTCGATATGTTGTATTACCGTTCATAATTTGATATGCACATAGGTACGGAATGCATGTTGGGGTATTCATTTATTGATTATGCTTGGACACGGACATTCTAGTATGGTTAGATTACATCACATGTGGTTTACTATGTGGGCAGAGCATGGCCTGATGCTTGGATGTATGGGCGCCAGTGTATCACGTTGATGCTCACTACACCATTGCATTTTTGTGTGCATTGCATGGTTACTGACAGTTCACAGGTCTTCAACGGGAGGACCGATTCGAACACTCGGGTGACGGGAGCACTGACCCAGGAGGATGCGCACAAGTTTGTTGGAGGTATATATTGCCTTACAAGGCAATGGCAGGTTGGTATGGGACTTAGGTGCCGTGTATCTTATGTGGGCCCTAAGGACCGATATGTGTTTTTATTTGCGCTTTTATACTGTGTTGGGAGTCTCATGGCTTGTGTGTGCTTGGAGGTTGGTGTTTTAGGGAGAGTTTACTGGATGTGTTCAGCCTGCAGCCTTCACTACAAGAAAAATGGGTTTTAACGACGGGAAAATCAGTCGTTGAAAGTTGATTTCCGATCGTTAAAAAGTTATAACGACGAGAATTTTCCTGTCGTCGGTCGTTGTTATTGCCTCCGAGGATAAAAGTCTTTAACGACGGGAATGATAAACCCGTCGTTAATTGTATTAGTGACCATTGATTCCCGTCGTTAAAAATAATTCTTAACTACCAAATTATAACCCAATAACAACAATATTTCCCATTGTTAATAGTCTAAACAATTAGCGACCGTATGATTCCTATCGTTAAAAATAACTTTTTAGTTATCAAAACACAAATCAATAACGACAATATTTCCTCTCGTTAATAATGTGAACAATTAGCGACGGTATAATTCCTATTGTTAAATTTTTTTTTTAATTTTTAATTTTTTTATTTTTTTAATAGTATAAAAACAATTGTTAGTCATCAATGACAAAAACATCATCATGTTTCGAGATAAACCTCCAAACCTGTATATCATTATCCATATCAAATTGGAATAAAACTCATAAAATTAAACATGTCATTCAAATAACACCAAAGTAATCATTATCTATTAGCATTTACACACAAAAAGTAGTATGTATATAAGTGTTAATTGCCAACAAATTACACCAAAAAATATGTTCAACTAAAAATAACACTTTGACAATTGTATATACTATTCAAAAATATACAATGAGATTTGTTTTCCACTTCACTGCATGAATTGGGCTTTCACCAGAGTGTAGAACCTGGAGAGCAAATAAATTTATCAAGTCAGGAACTAAAAAATTTAGAAAGAACTTTTAATTTGATGCTTCTAGATGAGAGACAAACTAGGCATCCAGAAAAAACCTAGTCACGGTAGTCAATCCAATTCTTCAAATCGTCTGGAAGATTTTTTATCCTCTCATCAGTGTAAAGGCTGTTTCTTATAACAAATCCATTGTCTGAACAACTTCCAACATATTCACCTCCTGTGTCAAAGCAAAGATAATTAACACTAGCAGTATGGGCAGGGAATTCCTTTACTTGTAGATAATAATGATACTTATCAACTACCAAGGAAAAAGACAGATGATTAACTTGAAATGCAATGATATATCAGCTTAGTAAGTGTAAAAATAATAAACATCTATTTTCTAAGCTGGCAAAGTAGCTGAAAGGTCTAAATACAGAATAACAAACCCTAAGTGAAACTCCTAATGTGTACCACCTACTACTCTTAAATTTAGGATACTTAAGAGCAAGAGGCCTAGAGATTTCTTTTTGTAATACAGATTCTTGCAAACTTTTTCTCATGCAAATCTAAAACTACTTAAGATGCCAGATAATTATGCAGACAAATACTTAAACATGGCATTATGCTTTAGGATTGCCTATAAAATAAATTTCAGATATAAATATGAAGATTAAGAATAATAATTCATTTGTTAGTATAAGAATAGACAGTCAAATTTGTTGGCATACTATTGTTCTAGATGATTTCAAGTATATCTTTCTTGATGATTTCTAGTAAAAAGGCATGTGGTGTAGTAAACAGTAACAAACCCAGGAATTTGTCTTGCCTAAACTAAGGGAAAAGTCACCAGTTTCAAAACAAGTACCTTAATAAGGACTAACATCTAGAACAACCTAGCTGAAACATGTGTGGTGTTAGAACGAAGCGAAACATGATGAAAAAACATAAAATGAGAGACGCCAAGAGGGGGGGGAGGGACACACTAGAAGTTTAAAGACGAGGAAAAGGAAGCATGGAAGCTTACACAAAATATATTTTATCTAGTACGACAAGGTACACCTTCTCATATCCTTCACCATGGTAAAAATAACAAATGTTTTAGAAGGGATTTTTGGTTTGAAAATTTGTTTCCTAAGCTCAGTTACTTTTAACTCATCAGCCAAATGCATTTGATCTTTAAAACCCGTGTCCAGGTCGAAATTGTGTTTGGGAAACAATACTTCAATAAACAACATGTTTCGAGGATATATCTTTCAAAACAATTTTGGTTTGGGAATTAAGTTCCCACACTAAATGGCAAACCAAGGTTGAGGTTGGGATAGAAGTCGACTTAAAAACTTTGGAATAGGTAAACTCACTAAAGCTGATGAACTGAGGACAATTCAAGTGAACATGGTGATAATCAAAGGTCAATTCCATGAATTGTAAAACTATCAAGGCATTTAGGTTTCAATTCTGAGCAGTAAAGGAACAATAACAGGGGGAAGAAAAAAAATGAATTGCAACAACTAAAAGTAAAATAAAACCTCCAACAAATTACAACAATAGTAAGTTTCTAACCAAAGAGTGTTTTCACTGATGATCATTTCTATAAAACGAGAATAAAGGCACCAATCCGTCCATGTGTCCAGACAATCACTGCACGCAACTTGTCTTAGGTTTAGTTTTCATTTAAAAAGAATAAAACGAGAGGCATCAGTATATTTGAACTTCAATGTTGGTAGCTCACTAACTTATATACCTACATATATATGCATATATTTTTTTACGTCTGCATTAAGTTAAAAATATTAAAGGATTAAATAATTGAAGGATGCTATCATGCAATTATTTAATATGCATATATTTTATTCCTTATTCATTACATTTATCCCCATATATATATATATATTTGAAACAGTCAGCAAAGTTGTTTAACAGTGGACAATTAGACTTATTATTTTATTTATATATAATTTTTTTATGTTAAATTATATATATTATTTAACTTGTGAAACTCATGACCTCACAGAGAATGTCTGATAGCTAAGTGACTAAGCCTGCATTCTTTGCACAGCCAAATCAAATATAAAGCATATGTGTGTATGTGTGTGTGTTGAGAGCATCCATTTTTCCAATCAAACATTACTTCCTCTTTCTGCATACCCTTTAGAATAATAATCCACAAGAGCCTTTTTGTGACTAGCATATCTATACTTTCATATATTAATATATGTTTAGAGTAAAATTAATAATATAAAAATTAAGTTAATTTTTTATTTAATAAATTAATTTTTTAATTAAGATGGTGATTAATAATTTAATATAGTATTTGAATAAATTATTCTATGAAGATCGATCAAACATGATTAATAAAAAAAAAATAAAGTTCATTCTTTATCCAAAAATTTAAAAGAGACTTAAGAATGATACACACACACACACATATATATATATATAGATATTTGCTACTTGAGTAACCAAGGGACACAACATATCTACTGGAGTCAATTGGCTAATATAATGCAAATTGATGTAGAACAGAGAGAGGAAATGGCTCATAACTAGTAACCAAAAGAAAAAGGAATTTACCATAGAAGTATGATGATAATAATATTAGTATAAGAATTCCCTTAGAATGCGATTTTCCTAATATGACCGCTCGTTAAGCATTAATTTTTGTTATAGAGAATTAGCATCTATTCTTTTTGCATATTTTCTTTGGGTTCCCTAAGCTCAGATGAGGAAGGAGATTGGAGAGTTTCATGCACGAAGCCACTTTGCTCTTTTGTTTTTTGTTTACTTTAGTAGACAGTAAGTAGTTCAACGAAACAGAAGATCTGGTAGAACATTAAGATCATATATATAATACATATATATCATCATAGAAGTGAAAGTTGAAGAAGGCTTAACCATAAGAATAATGCAGCCAAATGTATGGAAAAAAATTAGTGTTCCTAGTGGGTTAAAGCAATCATAACTTAAGCATCCGAATTTAGTATTTAACACTGGAGAGTGACCTGCCACACACATCCTAACACCACAACTCAATTAACTTCTTAATACTAACTAAACTTTTCTTGAGGCATTAACTATATATCCATGTTGAGTGAATTAAATGCTTATAATCAGAAAACCCATAAAAAAAAAAAACATAGTGGTAAAAGTGAATTAGAGAGTACCAACTTTGTCATTGATTGCACATTCCAAGGGCTATAATGTGGCCAAGGAGTCCTTCATTAGTGGGACACTGTGGATTTGGCTCGGCTAGCACATTGGGTTCTCTTGGAACCTGGTGTGATTTTGATGCATTAGATGAACCTTGTTGAGGAAATTGTACTCTTGGGAATTATAACTGTGAGGCTGAAGGAGTCAACGGGCTTGCAAAGGTAGCTTCATGACTGATTAATCCACCTCTAGGGAATCCAACAGAATGGTGACAGTGCTGGCCTTCATAAGTCGTGATCAGAATAGCTGGATCTTTAGAAGACCGTTCAACTTTTTTCTTCACTGTGCATTTGTTGTTTGTATAGCGACAGTAGCTCTTGCAAGGTATGTGCACAATGATGGGGGCGCATATATACGTCTACATATATATATATAGGGTGAGAGAGAGAAACCTGGAGAGACGAGTGCGTTGAGGAGGTAGAGAAGAGCCCGCGATGGAGTTGGAGACGGCGGCGAAGGCGTTGAGGCAACAGAAGTGATTGAGGGAGACGGGTGGGAGTGCAGGGGAAAGAGATTTGGGAATTAGGGATTGGGGGGGGGGAAGAGATTTGGGAATTTGGGGGGAAAGGGCAGGGCAACTCACACCAAACATTTTGGTGTTTTTTTATTTTTTAAAAATATTGAATTGTTAATTAATAAAAATTAAAATAATTTATAAAAATAATATTAATAATTATTTAATTGATAAAAATAAAATAATTTAAGATTAGATAATTGATCAAATAATTTAAATGATTGTATCAAATTAATATTTATTTAAAAATAAAATTATATTATAAATAAATCTAATAATTATAATAAATTAGTTTGATAAATTGTATTCTTTTTAATATGTTCATATTTTTTTAATATATTATATTATCAATAAATAACTAATCCTCAATTATCATAGTTTAATAATTATATTTGTGCATTTATAGAAAAATATAATGATATTAAAAATTGTTTATATAAGTGTTAGTTAAATTTTAATAATTTTTTATTATTTTATGATTCGAATTAAAACTTTTAGTCATTAACGACGGGAAAATAGTATATTAACGACAACTTATTTTGCCTGACGTTAAAAGTTATCTTATAACGACGGGATATATATTTAGTCGTTAATAGTACTACATTAACGACCAAAACTAATGTCTTCGCTAATTTTTGGTTGTTAATGCCTGTTTTTGTTGTAGTGTTCCTTTCTTTATGCTTGTTGAGTCTCTTGACTCACTATGCTTTCCATCATTCCGGGTAATGGCAGTGTGGGTCAAGGGCAAGGGAGATAGCATCTAGCGGCAGAGTCGATATGGTGTACAGGCAGTTCAATTAGTCCCCGTCACTCCCTTATTAGCCCTAGTTGACTCTGATGTTTGAGAGGGTTTTACCCTATATTTTTTTTTACTGTGCCAGGTCATTCCTCGTATCTATGTATGTCGACACAGGAGTCTGTATGCATTTATTTATCATCTGACCACTGTGCTAGCGGAGTACTCGTATTGCATGCATGTGTATAGCTTAGCTTCTGCTATTTTAATTCTTGTGTATGCATGCCAGGGTGGTTCATGTCTTGTGTTTCATTCTTTCTCCTTCCGTAGGCGCTTCCGTTCGTAGGTTGTTCTTATGCCAAGAGAAAAAGGAAAAGTTGCAAGCTTGTGGTTGGAAGCTTATGGTTTATTATTATTTTTGTTGTAAATTTATGGCTTATAGAAACCTAGGCATGTGGTTATCTAAATTGTGGGATTGTGGCTTATGGATGTAACACCCCCTCTCCTAGAACTACCCGAGAAGAGGTGCTACGTGAAAAATAAAATAAACTAACTAATAATCTAAAATCTGATACCATAAATGAATATCTCAATCAACTGAAATAAAAACTCTTAGTCAATAGAAACTAAAAAGCATAAACTCTGACTAAGGGACAATCCCTCAACTAAAATGTAAAATAGATCTAAACTGACAAAACACTACAAAACTCAACAGACTCTCAGACAGCTTTTATCTTAAGTGGCTCCACGTACGCACACTATAGACCACTACTACTAGACCCCATATTTGGTACTCTCCCGTTAGAACCTAGAGGGGTGAAGAGTACAAGGTGAGCTACAAAGCTCAACAAGTAATAAGCTAGAAAGAATAATTGAAGTTGAATTGAAGAATATCGATACTGATAAATAATTAACTGAACTTGTACTGTATAATCACTATCTAGTTGCATTCATAAAAATGTAATGCACATAAAATGTAAACTAAATGCAGGTATACAACTTTGGCTCATAGGCCCACATAATCTGATAAAACATACCTGACTGATCTGAATACTGTAAACAGAAAAAACAGTAAGCACATACTGTGGGCAAAGCCCCTAACCCCCTGGTCGTCACCAGGCAAGTAACTCATAAATTGAGTTGTAACTGAAACTGATACTGGTGGGATCCCCGCAGACTAAGTCGCCTAACGCGCATAATGCAATGCTCATATAAATGCTGGCACAGGATATGTAGTGCTCCATATAAAGTCATACTCAATGCTCATACCAAGATGTATGCACATAATCTCATGAAATAATGCTAAACATATCATAATAAACACTAAACATGTAATCTCATCTTCAATATATTGGAATACAAAGATTCTATGAATCATGCATTATGGTATGGGCATGATTAACTTGTTATATTCTAGCATAAAATTCAATATTTGGAGGTATTGAATATTTTTATTTGAATAAATCTTGAATTAAAACATCACTGGAAGTTCACTTGGATTTCTAGAAAAGTCATCCGAATATTAGGGAGGATATCCGAATATGAGGAAAGACATCCGGATAGAAAGAAGGCTCATCCAGATACGCTGGCCCTCAAATAAGAAGCTATTCAGATATACTAGGATATATTCAGATAGAAACTAGGACATCCGGATACGATTCTAGACATTCAGATATCTCACAAGGCACTCGGATATATATATCAGGAGACTTATTTGAATATAAAATTCAACTTTGGAGAGAAGCATCTGGATACGGAATGAGGCATCCGGATATGCTAGACCTATCAGATAGAAGAAAGGGCATTCGGATATGAGCTATCCGGATGTACGAAGAACCATCCGGATATCATACACAAGGAACTTGGAACTCATCTGGATATGGGAAGACCTATTTAGATATCTACAATTAAATTTGACGAATATGAACGCTAACAAAGACTGAAATCTGAAACAAAACTTAATGATTCTACACCATTTTGAATAAAATCTTGGGAAAATGAATCCCAATCGATATGAAACAACTTTAAGGATGATTCAAGGATAATATTTGATTGAATTGCTATAAAGATCATGCATATATGAGAACTTGTCTCTAAAATAAATAAAAAGAGGAAGGAACTTGCAACTCAAGAGAAAGAATAAATAATAGGACTTACACTCCAAATGAGAAAATGAGTAATAGAACTCACAATCCAAAATGGAGAAAGAGGAATAAAACTTGCAATCCAAAATGGAGAATGAGTAATAAAACTCGTAATCCAAAATGGATAAAGAGTAATGGAACTTACAATCCAAAATGGAGAAAGTGTAATGGAACTTGCAATCCAAAATGCATAAGGATTAATAGAACTTGCAATCCAAAATGGATAAGGAGTAATAGAACTTGCAATCTAAAATGGATAAAGATTAATAGAACTTGCAATCCAAAATGGATAAGCATTAATAGAATTTGGAATTCAAAATGGATAAGGATTAATAGAACTTGCAATCCAAAATGAATAAGGATTAATAGAACTTGCTCATAACTTCACTATTATGCATATATATATACGTCTCTTCTTACTGATGTAAATCTGAAAACTACAACGAAGAACTGAAATAATCTGAAAACGAAACTAATATGAACCTGTAATGGAAGGGATTATAGGGAAGATACTTTCCTCGATAACTCTTGATCGACTCACACGATCTCAACCAAAAATCTCCTATGCAAAGCAACTTTTGCAACTTATAGACTTCTTGGGTCTCTGCTCCCCACGCGGCGTGAAGAAAACTATGGCTTATATGTCTTTATATAGAGAAAGAAATATCCTTAGAAGCCCATCTCCTTCTCCTTTTATAATTTGGAGTCCTTATTCTTAATTAACTTAGAATCCTCTTCCTACTTCAACTAGGAGACTCTCAATCTAAACCCATCTCACGCATGGATTCTCACCCTCCCTTAAATACATAATCTCACTTAATTAATAATAAAAAATATTATTATTAAAACTCTCAAATAATAATAAAACTCTAGAATTACCTTCATGCCCTTGCATTTAATTTTCACAATAAATAAATGCAATAAATGCTATTTAAAAAACTATTCTCTCTGTTAAAAATTTAAATTACCACAATGGCAAATTCTTTTAACTCCAAAATTAAATAGAATTAAATGCTATTCTTTTCCTTCAAAATCTCTAAATTGACACATTAAATAATTAATTGGCAAAATCTCTTAATCAAATACTTCAAAAATTAATTAAATAATTCCTAAATAAATACTGGGCCCTCTAACAGGTCGTTACAATGGAAGCCTATTTATAGCTTGTGCATCATGTGATGTAATATAATGGTTGGTAAGGGCTTGTGAAGGCCTAAGTCCATGGATGTAATTTTATTTTGGAATAAATCTTGGATGTTGGAGAAAATGATTTTGTGGGAAATGTGTAGATTTAAGATGCATTTTATGGGTATTTAATATCTGGAAAAATTTGGGAAAAATGGGCTGAGAAAAATGTTTGAGACATGTAAGCATGTCGCAAGAGGCAAGCGGGCGGTAGGCATGCAGCAGACGAGTAGCAAGTGGGCTCGCAGGCACGCGTGGAGGCGCTAACTCTTGCAGACGTACTGCTGCGTGTGTGGGCGAGCGGCAGGCGCACCCGGCTAGCACGACCAGAGCACTGCGGGGCCCTGCCAGCCAATTTTTTTAAAATATTGGAAATTTAGAATTTTTGGGACATTTATTAATTGATTTTGGGCCCTGGAGGAATTTTCAAGATAAAAGGATTTTTTGGGCATTTTTTGAGGTAAATGCCGAATTTTTGAAAAATGGAAATTTTGAGTTTTCCTTGAATTTTGGGAAAATCAATGGGTTGATTAAATGGTGATTTTTATGGAGCCCGGTGGAAATTCTTGGAAAGAAGAAGAATTAAAATAAATAAAAATGACGATTGGGGCAATCTTAATGGAAATTAATAGCCAAGTGTGGTACGGTTAAAATCCAAATCTGCTAGTGAATCTTGGGGGTGAGAGAAGGGAATGACGAAGCCTAGTTCCCACCTAGGGCGTTTCATGTTGAAACATAGTCTACCTTTCACATAAGGCCGAGCATGTGAGCAATTCGGTTGATTGTTCACGAGTGGCACCCATAAGTGGGAATTGGGCGTCACAGTAACCTAGTGTAACATTAAGTGTGTCATAACGGAAACTAGGACCCTATAGATTCAGCTGTAAGGATAGTAGTTGTTCTGAGTACGCTCGGTACTAATCGCGGACCACACACCCTAGGGTTCGTTATGGACTAATTGAGGGGATGAGACTCCTCTGGGTGCTGGTCAAGTGGTACATCGACAGAAACATAAGATGACCTATTATGCCAGTTAGAAGAATGCTTAACCCACATCTTTAAATTACGTTCCACTTTTGGGGAGACCTATGAGATGCCTTGGGGATTGGATTAGTTACTGATACGGTGAGGTGCTTTTAGTCGAGCAAGCTATAGGGCAGATAACACAAGTTCTAGAGATCGTGTTCTAGCTAACTTATAGAGTCTTTGAGGAGGTCAGGGTTAGTGTTTAGGGATCAAGAGGAGGTATGGCCAACTAGCTATTTGGAGTTATAATCAGCAGCAGGACAAAATGGAGGGTTGGTGGTCACCGAATAAGTAGTAGTAGGAACCAACAATTGGATATATCGATTTCTTTAGAGGGGAGATTTGGTGACATTTTAGATCTCAAGATGTATTGAGTGGAGAACATATATTCCTTGATAGTCCTGATTGAATGACTACCCATATTTATTGATGGGACCTCGAGCGTACGCACAAATTATGGGAGAAAGTATTGTTGAGAAAATGCTATGTACTTGGTTAAGAACTAGTTGAAAAAAATGAGACTAAAGGATATTGTTGTTGAACTCTTGATTGAGTATGTAGTATCGTTTCCATGTTCCTATGCTTCATAAGTACGTAGTAGGTACCGGTCACATTATTGAGTATTAATTTCTCGGTCACTTAGGTTGATATGTGCTCAAGATAGTACCAAACGGAAGTGCGATAAGAACGCGAGATAGCTTTGGGGAACGATTGGATTATGATGTTGTAATAGAAGAACCTTGTTGTTGTATGTAATATGATTGATGATGTTCCTTAAGCTGGTTAAGGTATTAGTGGTCATAACATGGTTCAACTGAGGTGATGGATTGGGGAGATGTGCTAGTGTATTACGTCAAGTAGGATACGTAGTAGACTCGGACTTATGGAAATACTGGAAAATGATGATATGGAATGTTTTGGAGAGTGTGGGATGTTGTCTTGGGAATTACGAATTCATTTTGTTGAAATAGAGTTAAATGCGAGTTTAATAGATCTAATTTTTTGAAATAGGTGTGTCTCCCTGATTGGCTTGAGCCAACCAATGAGAATTTCGAGGACAAAATTTTATTAAGGAGGGGAGAACTGTAACATCCTGAAATTTTGAAATAAATAATAATTATTAAAACTAGTGTTTGAGGTCATTATTGAATATATAGGAATTTAAGAGAAAGTATTTATTTATGTGGTTTTGAGGAAATAGGAAATTTGGGTAATTAATTATTCTATTTGGGAACATTTATCGAAATATGAAAGAATTAAAATAAAGTAATTTGGATGAATTTTTGGAAATTTGGGGTTTAAATGGAATAAGAAACAAAATAGGTGTGGGGGCGTGAGTGGCAATCTCGAAAGTTTAGGGGTGCTGGTGCAAAATATGGAAAGTGGCTGGAAGCCACCTTAAATTTAATTAAGGGCACATATTGGTTAAAGGTGGCAGCTGGATCAGGTGGTATGCGTGTGAGGGAGAGAGCAAGTGGTTGCGAGTTTGAGCTGGGGCATGTGGGCGCACGAGGGGAGAAAATGCTGATTTTATCAACAAAGGGCTCCTCGAAACGGTGTCATTTCGGGGAGGCGGTGGTGCCTTCCAGCGGCTGCATCTGCTGCTGCCACATGGCTCTTCCCCAGCCACCCTTTTTGGACCCATTTTAAGCCCAAATTGGGTGTCTCCGAGCCAGCAAAATCAAAGAGCAATTGAGGAAGAAGAAGCAGCACAGTGATGAAGAATGGAGGAATTTGGGAGAAAATTCAAGATTTAACTTGGTTTAATCTAAGTTCAATTAGCCAGGTGAGTGAAGAAATGAGTATGAATAATTTCTTATGGTTAGAATTTAATTTTGGGTACAATTTTGTTAATTTTGGGAGTTCATGTTAATTTGTAACGTGTATTAATTTGGTGGTATGCGAGCGTAAAAACGCTAAAATCAGCTAAATAGAGGCAAGCTCCCTTCTACCTTTGTGAGCTCTTTCCATTTTATGATCCCCATGCCTTTCCTTAATTCGTTTTGGTTTAGCGTATTAATTATACAAATCTAGGATTTTATTAGCATGAATTAATTTAAAGTAAATATGAGACTCGTTGGGGTTTTATTTGTTGTGAGCCTACGGGGGTTTGTACTGCCCCCATTCATTTCGAAATGATACTGAACCCAGCTTGGGGACTAGGTTCTTATAGCTACGAGTTTATTTATGGATTTCTCGGGTGTGGGTTGGCTAAGGGTATTAAGCAGTGGGGCAGGGGTCATTGTTTAGTGACGTTGGAGTAGACTATTGAGGCGGACACTCCTAGTCATTGACAGTTGATCGGTGTAGGATATTGCTGAATAGCTCTGCTATTATGTGATTTACTACATGACTCGATATGTTGTACTACCATTCATGATTTGATATGCACATGGGTACAAGATGCATGTTGGGGTATTCATTTATTGAGTATGCTTGGACACAGACATTCTATCATGGTTAGATTGCATATGGCATGGGCATATGCATCGCGTATGGTTTACTATGTGGGCAAAGTATGACCTGATGCCCAGATGAATGGGTACCAGTGTATCACGTTGATGCTCACTACACATTGCATTTTTATGTGCATTGCATGGTTACCGACAGTTCACAGGTCTTGGATGGGAGGGCTGTTCTGAGGGAGCCTACGAAACAACTATTCTACAACTCGGGTGTCGGGAGGACCGATGCGAGCACTCGGGTGATGGGAGCATTGACCCAAGACGACGCGCGCAGGTTTGTTGGAGGTATATGTTGCCTTTCAAGGCAGCGGCAAGTTGGTATGGGACTTTAGTGTCATGTGTCTTGTGTGGGCCCCAAGGATCGATACGTGCATTTTTTTGCGCTTTTATACTGTGTTGGGCGTCTCATGGCTTGTGTGTGCTTAGGGGTTGGTGTTCTGGGGAGAGTTTACTAGATGTGTTCAGCCTGCAGCCTTCTTTTCTTTATGCTTGTTGAGTCTCTCGACTCACTATGCTTTCCATCATTCCAGGTAGTGGTAGTGTGGGTCAAGGGCAAGGGAGATAGCATCTAGCGGCAGAGTCGGTATGGTGTACAGGCAGTTCTGTCAGTCCCCGTCACTCTTGTGTCAGCCCTAGTTGACTCTGATGTTTGAGAGAGATTTACCCTATTTTTGTTTTTACTGTGTCAGGTCATTTCTCGTGTCTCATGTATGTCAACATAGGAGTCTGTATGCATTTATTTATCATGTGAACACTATGCTAGCAAAGTACCCGTAGTGCATGCATGTGTATAGCTTAGTTTCCGCTGTTTTAATTCTTGTGTATGCATGCCAAGGTAGTTCCTATCTTGTGTTTTATTTTTTCTTCTTTCGTAGACACTTCCGTTCGAGTAGTTCAGGTGGTTGGGATATCTAGGCTGGGGTTTTTACAGAAAGACACTTCACTTTCTTTACTAATGTAAAGATCTAGAAAAAAAATATAATAAAAATAAAAGAATATAATAATATTAATAATAATAATAATAATAATAGTATTAAAAATTTAATTCTGAAAAAATAAAGATATAAATAATAAATAAATAAAATAATATATATTTATATAAAAAATCAAAAATAAAATAAAAATATAAAAGGAAAGGGGGAGGTGTGCGGGCAACCCCCTCCTGATATTGGATCTCTTTCTCTCTCTGCCTCTCTCGCTTTCTCTTGAATTCTTGCCAATTCCTCCCGATCCGGTCGTTCGATCTTTAATCCAAGTTCACTTCCACTGATTAAGAGCCCCCGATCTACATGAAGGTAAGTGTTTTGGTTTAATCTTGATGGGTTTGCTTACCATTTCGAGGGAGTGTGTGTTTTGGGGCGCGATGTGGGTTTTTGGCCAGTTGTTAAGGTTAGATCTACGAAGATCTGACCATTGGATTTTATTGGTTTTGGGATATGTTGGTCGAATTTCTCGAGGGTGTCGGATGGCAGTCTCCGATCGTTGGAAATCGCAGCCACGTTGGCTGGCGATGATTGGCAGTAAGTTTTATTTTTGGCCAAAAACTAAACCCTAGACCTATGAAAATTTAGCCATCCGATCTTTCTCATTTTTGGGTATTTTGGTCCCCTTGGTGCTGCGCACCTCGTGGTAGCCTCCGATCGTCGAAAAAATGGCAGGTGGTCGGTGGTCGATGATGGCCAGAATCCCTCCTTACATTGGCCAAAAATTAATTTTTAGATCTATAAAGATCTAGCCGTTTGATGGTTGTCATTTGGAGATATGTTGATGTTCGTGGCGAGGGCTTCGAGTCGATATGCTGGTTAGCCATTTTTCGCCTGCCGGCAGTGGTTGTCGAAGGTGACAAAATATCGGGAAGAAAGAAAAAGAAAGGAAGAAAAGAAAAAAAAAAGAAAGAGCAAAAAAAAGAAAAAAGAAAAAAGAAAAAAAAAGGGGGGGCTTTTGGGGTTGGGCAAGTTGGGTTAGATTTTAGCCTAGGATCGTGGGGCCCGATTGGGTTATAAGATGGCCCAATGTATTGGGCATAACTTGACCCAGTTGTGGAAGCCCTTGGATTGGCCCACTTAACTTGTTCTCCCTTCTTGTCGCTTGTCCATGGACTTAAGATGACTTAATTAGGTTGGTCCTACTTAGGATATCAACGTCAGTCTAATTTGGGTTTTTCTTAGGTCTCTTGGAATTGATGATGTGATTGGCAAGTCACTTTGTTGATTAGAGTTCTAAGGACGAAGCCCTATTAGATGACTCAAGGCCGAGCAAGACTGACCCCGAGTGTGTCCTAGACTAGCCTATGATGATGACTTGGGTTTATCCCGAATCCTAATTTCTGATAGATTCATTTTATTCTAAGGCTAGTACATTGCAAATCATTCTTTTAAGCCATTTATTAAATTATTAATTAATTAATTATTATGTTTTTTAAAAAAATTATCGATTTAGTTATAAATATAAATATATATGTATTTTGAAAAAGAGAAACTTTAAAAATATTACCTATATTAAAAGATAACTAGTTTATGGGGAATATAGAAATATATATATTATTTTTTATTACAGCCTATAAGTGGGTGTGTAGTTCCACTATACACTTACGCGTAGTATGCAAGGCGAGACATGATGATATAGTCGATGGCTAAGCTCGACGAATTCTATGGCGCTAAATTCAAATATTGTGCGAGCCAAGGTATAAAATAACCGATTCAAGGTGTTAGGTGATGGTTAGGATTATCGGTAATTTTTATTACATCACTACTTTTATTACCCAACTATGATCACCCCATTCTATTTATTGGAGGCTTAGATTCCCAGGATTTTGCTCTATCTTTTCCCCGACCTAGACTTGAGTTATCATTTCCCAGGCAAGTAGACAGGATATGTTATGTTTACATTATTTTATGCATGTATATATATTGTTCCATGCATAATCTGTATATGATTTTTATATGTGAATCACAGAAAAGCACTTTTAAATGTCACTACAAAAAAACTAATTTTTGTGGCGAGTTTTTTAAAATTTAGCGAAGGTTTTTAAAAACCAACGGATCAAATGGTTATGCGCACACACGCACATAGGGGAGGTTCAGTGTTTGAATCTAGGGAAGGGAAGCTAGAAATTCAATTTCCAGCATCGCCAAGTGGCACGCGGACATGCGGCCACGTGGCACGCAGGTCTAGGTGGCTGCACAGGTTGTTGGGCGCGTTCGTGAGGCCATACGCGGGTCTAGGCGCGGGTGCGGGTAGCCCTAGGGAGAAATTTAATTTTTAATTTCTTTTAATTTTAAGAACTACTGCTAAAATTAATAATTTTTATTTTTTAAAATTCTTGCGACAGTTTTAAAAACCATCGCTAAAATTTAATTTTTTTTTAATTTTAACGGCAGTTGAAAAACTATCGCTAAATATTTTAGAAATCGCCTCTAAATCACTAATTTTGTTGCGGTTTTGAAAACCGCCGCAACAAATGTAATTTGTGACGGTTATTCCAACGGTTGTTGAAAATCGCCGCTAAATGCTCCGCGACGGCTGATTTAGTGACTGTTTTTAAAACCGTTGCTAAATTACATAGCGGTGGTTAAAAACCGCCACTAAATGCCCTTTTTTTGTAGTTTGTTTCTAAATTGCATGAAATATTTTCATCCTACTAGGAGAGACATAAGCAAAAAGATACCTTAACTGATTTCTTGTTTTGAGAATGTGAAATATTGAATGATATGGTGTATTTTAGACACTGCATGAAATGATAAATGGATTTGATTTATGCATTAAGTAGGGTATCATTTGCATTATTATTAGAGGACTATCTAGTAGATTCCCTAGTGATTTACAACAGGAAAAGATCATAGTATTGTGAGGCTTGGCATGCCAAGGCCATGAGAGACACAGATAGTATATTTTAGCACTGCTATCACATGGGCTATGATGGTATTATAGTGTGATGATAATGTATGTGCTAGTATATGTACTTGTGTGCATGTGTGTATAGGCGTTAGGCCAATTTCTATTAGTGTGTCCTCAGATTCAGTGCATGCATCGCATATAAAAAGTATAGGAAACTTAAGTGGTTAGATGAGTAACTTATGGGAGTTGTCTCTAGGCACCTCTTTTTCCTACACTATGTTTTCCTTTGAATCCCAGATTATTTAAACTTATGGTATATATCCTCGTTGTTCATACTGTTATTATGTTATTGTATCCATGATGATCATGTTAGTGTAGGTGCTCTAGATCCAATCAGATTGGGCATGTTGTACACTGACAATTATAATCATGTTTATTATTTGAATAAGGAGTCGTTCAAATTCACAAGAAGTCATTCTATTAGTTTCTTGTTATTATTGTAATAACCAAATGAAACTAGATAGAAGTCCATATGATGTATACTGTGATTAATCTATAAAGATGTGAGATGATGCATCACAATTTCTATACATCATTAAACGTCCCAAGTCGTAGCAATGTCAAGAATGGACATTAACAATTGCAGTAAGACTTGTATGTGCTATGTTTTTTCTATGTGATAGCAATGGGGGTCTCACACCCATAGGCATGGGGATACCTAGACAAGTACATAGGTGACCAATGTTAGAGAACATGTCACTGGACATGACTCGCCATGAGAATCCATTTTGGTTATATGTTGATGGTATTCTCATACGAGATGGGTGTAACTAATCCTTGGACCTGAGGTTATCACGGTCATCTCATAAGAAGATTGGTATGCTTTGACATCGTTTCGATGGGCCTAGACAAAGGCTGCACATGGGCGATCATTGGGTATATCGTGAGTCTTATGGAGATTGGTGTATAACCAAGATGGGACTCGTCTATCCCTTGATAGAGGATGATGTATCTAAGGCACCTTCGGTGGATATTCACTTTAAATCCATGCCCATGGTGAAAGAGATCAATAAGGAGTTATTGATTTACTTTCTAATTAAGTGAAGATATCTGGAAGACCGAAGAAAACTCATGTGATCGTTATCAAGAAACACATTGCCATACTTGAGATCACATAAGATACATTGACGAGAGGATCGAATTACATGGTAACCATGCTCGTGAAAGGTTATTTGCGGATTATGAATCATTCTGAATAATTGGGTAGGCATGATGCCTTACTAGAGGCCAATCTTGTCTTATGTGTTCATACCGACACATTGCCAACATATTCGGGAGCCTAATGAGTCATACACAATAGGCACGGTCCCTGGCTTAAACCAGGAAAGCGGACGTATGGTTAAGTGGGACATTTCGACAATAAGTTGTGCCATCATAGGTTCTCACAGGAAAAGAACAAACAGACATAATGACGTCGATATGACGAGGGGTCGTTATAAAGGAAAAAGTTTCCTAAAATAGCAATTGATTAAATTGGAAAGTAGTTTCTAACTTAATGATTAAATTAGAAAGAAATTTCTAATTTAATAATTTGGGCTTAATTTAATACTTGGGCTAAATAAAGTATTTGGGCCAAATATTAAATTAAATTAAATATTTGGACTAAATTAGATTTGGGTCAAATATTAAATAATAAATATTATATTTGGGCTAAATAAGATTTGGGCCAAATACTAAATATTTGGCTTGAATTAGATTTGGGCCACATATTTTATAAATGGATTTGGGCCACTTTAATTTCTAGTTGGACTAGGATTAATGGGCTAGCCCAATCCATGTCCATTAGGGTTTGGGAAACCCTAGGAGGTTGCCTATCTATAAATAGCCCTTTATGGGATGCCCAAATTATGCCTCTTATTTTTATTGGTTTTCAAGAGTTGAAAATCGATTATTTTTCCCGTTCATTCATAAGCCTTGTGAGGAGAAGGAGCTAGCACTCCTATTCTACCCTCCTTGCCAATGGACGCGTGCCGCGTATCACTTGGACGGCTCGAATCCGCGAACGACTCGATTATCTAAATGTTAGATTTATTTATTTGTTTGTGAATGATTTGATTTCGACGTTGATCCAATCGCCAGGATCGGGGTAAGGTTCAAAATTTTTGAACTACGCTGCTTGCCCCGTAGCGATCTTTCTTTACTTTCAGTGGTATCAGAGACATTGTCGAAATATTTCAATTCCTTACGTGCGGATTCAGTTATGTTGTTATTTGTGAAATAATTAAATAATTGTTGCGTTTGTATTTTTGGATTGCAAAACGTTTTTGGTCAATGGGCAAAAGATCGTGTATGACACGAAAAAGGGCAAAATGGGGTTCGGGGTGCATACGGATGCACCAAGGAGTCGAAAGACGCAGCCGAGCGGGCCCCACGTGCGCTGGGCACGGCCTAAGGTTGCCTGGACGCACGCATGGCGCGGCCGGGCGCCCGTAGGCGGCCCCAGGCGTGGCCCCGCGTGCGCTCGCGAGGCGCTGCCGGGCGCGGGTGCGATCCGCGGGTTCGACCCGCGACCCGCGCGCAGCCCGCGGGTTTGACCCGCGAGCAGCCCGCGGGTTTGACCCGCGAGTAGCGCACGGCCCGCGGGTGCGACCCGCGACCCACTCGCGGCATTGCGCAGCCCGCGCGGCCCCCTCACCCCCCCAGCTGCCCTCTTGGCTGCGGCCCAGCGCGTGCCAGGCGCGCCCCATGCGGCCCCAGCCGCGGCCCAACCGCGCCCAATGGCCCTTTTTGGCCTGGCAGCATGTGTGACATGCTGCCCGGCAGCATCCCGCTCCCTCGGGTTTCGGTTTGACCTTTTCTTGGGGTCCACATGAAGCACCCGGGCTGACCCTTCGGTGGCTCAGTGCGTTTCGTTACCTTAGGTAGGGCCCGGCCAAATTATTTGGCTATTTTTTATTATTTTTATTTGATCCATGAGTGTATGACACTTATGGATTGTGATTAAAAATGGGTTAGGGCCATGAATTGGGTTATTTATTAATTATTGGGCTGTTAGTGTATGTTTGACATGCATTGGTTGATCCAAGGCCTGTTGAGCCTTGTTAGTTAGACTAATGGATGGAGTCCAAGCCCAACACAATTAAAACAATTTTGTTTTTCCAAAATTATACAAATTTTTCAATTTATTGAAATCGTTTCATTAATATTGAAATAGATGCGACAATTAATTAACATAATCTAAAATGAATCAATGTGATTGATTGCATGGGTGTATGGTATGGATCGAGTCGACCATTTATTTATTGTTGGGAATGAATGCTTGTAAATTTGATTTTTGAAATAGGGCCTGCGTGTCCTGCCTCTCTTATATTCTGATGTACATTCTCTTCTCATCTCACTCCCCTCGAATGTAACTCGGGGTTTCTCATTCTATGTAATGTATGTAGAATAGAATAGAGTAGTGATAGTTGTAGTTTGTATGAGGAGAAAGAGATGGAGCCAAATTGAAGACAAGATTTGAAGACCAATGAAGGCTTAAAGAATGTGCTTGAGAAGCAAATTGTGATTTTTCACCTAGGTTTGACCCGCTAGCTTCCTTTCTATGGCTCGAGGGGTTAGCCGTAGTTATCCATACCATACACCGGTTTGAGTCGTTTATTATGCATGATTAATTTGATTAATTGCATGTGATGAGACCTAAATAAATAAATAATAAATCCCTCATTAATATTAAGCCAACTTGCCTTCCATCATTATGAAGCATTAGGTTTCTAGCTGGCACTTGATTTGTTGAGTCACTCAAGGTCATGTGTCACCTATGATTCCTATGTTTCATGGGCCATGAGATGTCCCTGAATGATGGGTCTGACTTAACTAGAAAGGTGGGGTTTGTTGAGTCACTCAAGATCTTATTGAGTATAGAGGCAAAGATTGGGAGTCACATAAGATGTGCTTGACAAGGAGTTGTCAACCCAATGAATCTAGGAGTTGCATGGAGATGCAATTGGTAGCAAGTACCTACCTAATTGATCCTAACACAATTTGTTGAGTCACTCAAGGTTGTGCGAGGGGAGATGGGATCCTAGCCTACTAGGAAATCTTCCAACGGGATTTCCCGAGTTATGTCTTGAGGGTGGGAAACTCGTAGAAAAATAATGGGAGCAATCATAAAATGTTACTTCTTGCAATTTATGATTTCGTAATTCAATATGATTATAATAATATCTCTATTCAGTTGTTGATCCAGAATGTCTGGAAACATGTCGATAATATCGATACTCGAGGGCAATAATACCTTCAACGGACTAATTTCTATGACTGGGAGATCATCTTGAGGATAGTCCTCACATATGATAAGATCCTTTATGTGATAGAGAGATCTCTTCTTGCGAAGCCACCAATTAAAGAAATAGTAGCACTTTAGCCTGGGCGATGCACAAGGGTGATATGATCATAGCTTGGTGTATCGTCTTGGCTGCAATGACCCTAAAACATAGGTCGCAACATAAGAGTTATGATACCTATGAGATCATGGCTAGGCTCAAAGATCATCTATTGAGAAGCATGTCATGGAGATGATACGTTTCATCAATAGGTTGCTAGAGCTAAACTTGGGTATGGATGCCGAAACTGACCCTAAATTTGGTGCTACAGTCCCTCCCTAACAGCTATGGATAAGACTCTTGGAGAGTGGTTGTCCATACTTAGGGAGACCAAACCTAAAATTGATTATAGGTCAAGGGAAGTGTTCTCTTAGTTAGAGGGCCCAAGGCGCACAAGGGCAAGCCCAAGAGTAAGAAAGCCAATAGGAAGAAAAGTTCTTCCATAGCGCAATCTGGAAGTGTCCAGAAGACTAAAACCCAAAGGGCAAAGAGGATGCAATCTATCTCCATTGTGATAAACCAAGAAGTGTAGAGTAAGAAGAGTTCTACTCAAGACACTTCAGGTATTTATGTTATTGGATTTAATCTATCTACTTCTAATCAGTCCACATGGGTATTAGATATTAGATCTAATGCTCATATTTGCACTTTTGTGTATAGGTTTAGGAGTACGAGGAGATTAATAAAAGGAGAAGTGTACCTACACGTGGCAAATGGATCAAGAGTTGTTCCATTAGTTGTAGGAACCTATTTATTGACATTACCCACAAGGCTTGTATTGGAATTACATAACTTTTACTACAATCCTAGTATGACTAGGAATATAATTTCTAATTCTTGTTTGACAAGGATGGATATTCATTTTTATTTAAGAACAATAGTTGTTCGTTTTATAAAAATGAGTTGTTTTATGGTAAAGCAACAACACGTAATGGTTTGTATATCCTTGATGTTGATACTCCTATCAATAACATAAATATTAAGCAACTTAAATCAGGTGATTTAAATAGCACTTATTTATGGCATTGTCGCCTTGGCCATATAAATGAGACTCGCACATCCAACTTGTATAGAGCTGGATATCTTAGCACATTTGATTATGAATCATATGGTGCTTGCGAATCTTGTTTACTTAGCAAGATGACTAAGTCTCTTTTTAAAGTAAAGAGAGGCTACATAAGTGCTAGGGTTTGTGCACATTGATGTGTGTGGACCCATGTCCACCCATGTCCACCCAAGTTAGAGGTGGATATATCTACTTCATAACCTTTATTGATTATAGATCATGTTTTGGTTATGAGACATAAATCTGAGGCTTTTGAAAAGTTCAAAGAATTCAGATTTGAAGTAGAGAAACAAACTAAGAAAAGTATCAAAGTACTTCGATCAGATCGAGGTGGTGAATACTTGAACAGTGAGTTTCTAGATCATCTGAAGCAGAATGGGATTCTCTCACAATGGATTCCACCTAGAACACCAGAGATGAATGGTGTGTTTGAAAGGAGGGATAGGACCTTGTTGGACATGGTCTGATCCATAATGAGTCGCACTGAACTCCTCATTTCATTTTGGGGATACGCACTCCTCACCGCGATCTTTGTTTTGAACAGGGTTCCAAATAAGTCAGTTACTCAGACTCCATATAAGATATGGAAAGGAAAGAAGCCAAATCTGTCTTTCCTTAAAGATTTAGGCTTGTGAAGCTTATGTCAAGTGTGTTGACAATAACAAGCTAAAACCCAAATCGCTGAGATGTTTGTTTATGGGATATCCAAATGGATATTACTTTTACCACCCATTTGAACAAAAGGTGTTTTATTGTCAAGCATGTGGTATTCCTTGAGAAGGAATTCATAGATGCTGTGGCTAGTGGGAGGAATGTTGAGCTCAAATAAGATTCGAGGCAAACCACAAACAAATACTCCTCTTCAGGAACCTGAGAAAGATTAGACACAAGATGTTGTGTTAGCTCCCCAACCTTCTACATAAGAACCTCGTAGGTCGATGAGGGTTCATCGCGAGCGAGAGAGATATGGATTTCTCATCTTGGCACATGCAGATGTGCTTCTAGCTGTGAACGATAAGCCTACTACCTATGATGAGGCAATGTCTGACATTGACTCTAGGTTATGGCAGATGGATGACAAAACAATTTTCCTTAAAGGAAACTTGGTTAAGGATGTGTATTTGACACAGCCTGACGGTTTTGTTACTCATAAACATGCAAATAAGATTTGCAATTTGCAAAGGTCCATTTATGGACTAATGCAAGTATCCCAGAGTTAGAATCAATGTTTTGATGAAAAGATCAAAAGGTTTGATTTTTCACAAAAGAGAAATTGATCCTTGTGTTTACAAGAAGGTTAGTGGGAGCGTGGTGGTCCGTTTAGTCTTATATGTGGGCAATATATTGCTCATAGGGAATGGTCTTCCCATGATGCAATTAGTTAAAATATGGCTTTCAAAATATTTTCTCCACGAAGGATTTGGGAGAAGCAACCTATATTCTGGGAATAAGGATCTATAGAGATAGATTCAGGAGGTTGCTAGCACTCTCCCAAAGCGCGTACATTGACAAGGTGCTAAAGAGGTTTAGCATGGAAGATTCTAAGAGGGAAATCTTCCCATGTCACATGGAATACATCTCTCTAAGCCTTTGTGTTTAAAGACACAAGATGAGAGAGATAGGATGATTCGAGCACCATATGCCTTGGCTATTGGCTCGATCATGTATGCCATGTTATGTACCAGGCTTGATGTCGCATATACTTTGGGCATATGTAATAGATATCAAGCTGATCCAGGTGAGAAACACTGGATTGCTGTGAAAAACGTTCTTAAGTACTTGTGAAGCACTAAAGAGATGTTTTTTCCATATGGAGAATGAAAGCATACCATGAAGGGGTTCATGGATGCCAGTTTCCAATTCGACCATGATGATTTTAAATCACATATAGTCGAAATTCATATTCTGCCTATATGGCTGGGCTATGAGTTGGAAGAGTTCCAACAAGAGATAGTGGCAGATTCAACAACTGAAGTCGAATACATAACAACCTTTAAAGCAGCTAAGGAGGTTGTATGGATCTGTAAGTTCATTGATGAACTTAAATTGGTGTCCAACATTGTTGATCCAATAACAGTTATTGGGACAACAACGGAGCCATCGCGTAAGCGAAGGAACCACGGTCTCATCAACGGACCAAATTTGTATTGCGACATCACCATATGATAATGGAGATTATCAGCTGAGGTGACATATATAGAGAAAGTAACGACGGATGACAACGTCGTAGATCCCTTGACTAAAGTTCTATCCCAGAAGAAACATGAAAGTCATGTTCGATCATCACGTATAAGATACATGAGTGATTGGCTCTAGTGCAAGTGGGAGATTGTTAGTGTAGGTGCTCTAGATCCAATCAGATTGGGCATGTTGTACACTGACAATTATAATCATGTTTATTATTTGAATAATGAGTCGTTTAAATTCACAAGAAGTCATTCTATTAGTTTCTTGTTATTATTGTAATAACCAAATGAAACTAGATAGAAGTCCATATGATGTATACTGTGATTAATCTATAAAGATGTGAGATGATGCATCACAATTTCTATACATCATTAAACGTCCCAAGTCATAGCAATGTCAAGAATGGACATTGACAATTGCAGTAAGACTTGTATGTGCTATGTTTTTGCTATGTGATAGCAATGGGGGTCTCACACCCATAGGCATGGGGATACCTAGACAAGTACATAGGTGACCAATGTTGGAGAACATGTCACTGGACATGACTCGCCATGAGAATCCATTTTGGTTATATGTTGATGGTATTCTCATACGAGATGGGTGTAACTAATCCTTTGACCTAAGGTTATCACAGTCATCTCATAAGAAGATCGGTATGCTTTGACATCGTTTCGATGGGCCTAGACAAAGGCTGCACATGGGCGATCGTTGGGTATATCGTGAGTCTTATGGAGATGGGTGTATAACCAAGATGGGACTCATCTATCCCTTGATAGAGGATGATGTATCTAAGGCACCTTCGGTGGATATTCACTTTAAATCCATGCCCATGGTGAAAGAGATCAATAAGGAGTTATTGATTTACTTTCTAATTAAGTGAAGATATCCGGAAGACCGAAGAAAACTCATGTGATCGTTATCAAGCAACACATTTCCATACTTGAGATCACATAAGATACATTGACGAGAGGATCGAATTACATGGTAACCATGCTTGTGAAAGGTTATTTGCGGATTATGAATCCTTCTGAATAATTAGGTAGGCATGATGCCTTGCTAAAGACCAATCTTGTCTTATGTGTTCATACCGACACATTGCCAACATATTCAGGAGCCTAATGAGTCATACGCAATAGGCACGGTCCCTAGCTTAAACCAGGAAAGCGGACGTATGGTTAAGTGGGACACTTCGGCAATAAGTTGTGCCATCGTAGGTTCTCACGGGAAAAGAACAAACAGACATAATGACGTCGATATGACGAGGGGTCGTTATAAAGGAAAAAGTTTCTTAAAATAGCAATTGATTAAATTGGAAAGTAGTTTCTAACTTAATGATTAAATTAGAAAAAAGTTTCTAATTTAATAATTTGGGCTTAATTTAATACTTGGGCTAAATAAAGTATTTGGGCTAAATATTAAATTAAATTAAATATTTGGACTAAATTAGATTTGGGTCAAATATTAAATAATAAATATTATATTTGGGCTAAATAAGATTTGAGCCAAATATTAAATATTTGGCTTGAATTAGATTTGGGCCACATATTTTATAAATGGATTTGGGCCACTTTAATTTCTAGTTGGACTAGGATTAATGGGCTAGCCCAATCCATGTCCATTAGGGTTTGAGAAACCCTAGGAGGTTGCCTATCTATAAATAGCCCTTTATGGGATGCCCAAATTATGCCTCTTATTTTTATTGGTTTTCAAGAGTTGAAAATCGATTATTTTTCCCGTCCATTCATAAGCCTTGTGAGGAGAAGGAGCTAGCACTCCTATTCTGCTCTCCTTGCCAACAGACGCGTGTCGCGTATCACGAGTTAGAGGCCGGACACTTGGATGGCTCAAATCCGTGAACGAATCGATTATCTAAAGGTTAGATTTATTTATTTGTTTGTGAATGATTTGATTTCGACATTGATCCAATCGCCAGGATCGGGGTAAGGTTCAAAATTTTTGAACTACGCTGCTTGCCCCGTAGTGATCTTTCTTTACTTTCAGATCATTCCTAGCATTTTTATTATATACTCTCCTAATAGGCATGGCATACCTTATACCCGTGAGTCCAGAAGACTCACCCTTTTTTTTAAATATTTTCAGGAGATCCTCCTTTTGAATATTGGTCCAGTAGATCTTCTAGTATGATGTCAGTCCCTTTCTGATTCCTGATGTGATATAGGATGCTCTGTGGAGACATACACATACTGTTGATTATGTTCTTTTGTCTTTTATTTTAGTGGTACATAATTGTACTAAAGGCCCGAGATATGGGACTATATATGTATTTATGACAGCAGGGTGATGGATATTCATATTTTTGTGTAGCTGTTGTATATGAGATTTTGAAATATTTTTGTGAAAAATTGAAATGGTGTTTTACTCCATGTTTCTATATTTTGTCAGTAGTATTAATGCTTTTAGCAAATCAAGTTAGAGAAAAGGCTTTCTAATCCATGGTGGGGTCGCTGGGCCTAGGGATTAGTGCCGGCTATGACTTATTAGAATTCGGGTCGTGACATATTGGTATCAGAGCCTAGGTTACTCTTGAGTTAGGCTTATATCTTTCAGTTCTATTCGATTCTCTAGCCTTGTCTAGGGTCTTGTCTCCTTGAGTCCCACAGAGTCATTCTTAGCTAGGTTTTAGATCGTGATGTGAGCCACGACACATTATTAATTCAACTTTTGCTAAGGATGTTAGAGTCTAGTGTCTTTTGATCGTTTGCTTTCAAATTCTATTGCTACTCTTATTGATCTATCACTACAATAACAGGGACGATGCCTCCTTGTACTCAGACAGCTTCTAGGCAGGTCTATTCTTTAGGGGGCGATCAGGCCCCCCAGCCCTCACCTGCCAGCGATAACACAGTCATCAAAGGTCGTGGCGAACGGCGTGACCGAGGCTGAGATCGAGGCCGTGGTTTAGGTCGTGGTGGAGGAGTTGACTTTGATGATAGTACTTCAGCCCAGGATAGAGACCGAATGATTATTGACTCTTTAGCAAATATCACAGTGCTATTGACGAATATAGTTAATTCTCATAGACAGCCAGATGCACCAGGGAGTGTGGGCCCGAATACTAGGGTTGGTGGCAACACTGGAGATGGCACTGAGGACGGCACTGGAGGTGGCACTAGTGGCAGCACTGGCAATAGTGTTATGGCCAGTGGCACTAGACGCGTTATTAGTAGTGGCAATGCAAGTGTTGCCCTCGGCACTAACGATACGGGCAAGGCTAGTGGATAACCTCCAGTGGACCCTGAGGTTGTTGGGGTAAATTATGAGTTTGAGAGGTTCATGGGTCTGAAACCGCCCCAGTTTAGAGGTACAAGGGACAAGGCTAAAGAGTTCTTGGATCAGTTAGATAAATTGAAGAGAGGTTCCCACATTCATGGTTATCGGATGGTGGAGTTCACCTCTTTTTGTCTTCATGGTGAGGCGAGCGCTTGGTACAACATGCTGAGGAGAAGGAGGACTGATGCTCCATTAGGATGGGCTGAGTTCAAGAGACTCTTTTTGGCTAAGTATGTATCTAGTACTGTGAGATTTCAAAGGGCCCAGCAGTTTGAGGCCCTAAGGCAGACTCAAGATATGAGCGTCGAGCGTTATGATACATTGTTCACTGAGCTTTCACAGTATACACCTGCTCTGGTTCCTATAAAGCTGGACAGGATTACCCTCTTTGTGTCTTGACTGATTGAGTTGTGGTTCAGGAGTTTGCACGCCTCCCATTTTGGGACTTATGTGGAGGTAGTTGATAGTGCCTTATCCCTTGAGGCATGTGCAGCGGAGGAGAAGGCAGCTAGAGACCTGAAGAGGGCTAGGGGCGAGAATGGTACTTCATTCTCTTTTGGGAAGAAGGGGAAGGGCTCGACGAGTTTGTAGCCCAGAAACAACAACAACAATAGCAGCAGTAGCAGTGGCAACAGAGACAAGAAGAGAGGCCCCAATGTTGGATATGTAAGAAACGACGCTTAGGGGTGTGTAGGAACGCAAAGGCTCCAGTTACGTGCTTTAGGTGTGGATAGCCAGGTCACATACAAAGGGATTGCCCACAACCAGGGCGACACCCTCAAGGACGGAAGGCTTCAGCCTATCAGCCGGCACCTAGAGCTCAGAGTAGTGCTCCCCAGTCTCGCAGGGGACATGGCCCACAGAGTCAGCCGAGGGTTTACCATATGATGATTCAGGATGCCCAGGCATCCAATTAGGTGGTGACAGGTACGGTCCATATTTGTGGTCATAGTACACATGTGATATTCAATCCCAGAGCGACGCATTCATTTGTATCGTAGCAGTTTGCTCCCTGTTTGGGAGTAAGTGCCACTCCTCTGGTCAAGCCCATGTTAGTGGGGACTCCTGTGGGTGATGCCCTACAGGTAGAGCAAGAGTATCGGGCTTGTGTTGTTTCTCTCGTGGGTAGGGATACACTAGCAGATCTTATCTTACTTGATCCTATGGAGTTTGACGCCATTTTAGGTATGGATTGGTTAGCTTCGTACCACGCTAACCTAGATTTTCATCAGAAACACGTTTACTTTGATCTCCCCGGTGAGGATTTGTTTTATATCCAGGGAGATAGGACTCGAGAGGCTAGTAGGTTGATATCAGCTATAAAGGCACATCGTATGTTAGGCAGAAGCTGTGAGGGGTTCATGGCAGTTGTGAGGGAGAGTGAGCGATCAACTGGGGAGGTTAGTGGAGTCTCGGTGGTGTGTGAGTTCCTAGATGTTTTTTCTCGAGGAGCTTCCAAGACTACCACCTGATCGAGAGATTGAGTTTTGTATCGACCTAGTAATAGAGGTTCGACCTATTTTGATACCCCTGTATAGGATGGCCCCAGCGGAATTGAAGGAGTTAAAGGATCAATTACAAGAACTCTTAGATAAGGGCTTTAATAGGCCTAGCTAGCACATCGCCATAGGGTGCATCGGTACTATTTATGAGGAAGAATGATGGGAGTTTGAGACTTTGCATCGATTATCGACAATTAAACAAAGTTACTATTCATAACCAATATCCGTTGCCATGCATTGATGGTCTATTTGATCAGTTGCAAGGCGCAAGGTGATTTTTTATGATTGACTTGAGATCAAGATACCATCAATTGAGGAATAGGAATCAAGACATTCCCAAGACTGCCTTTCATACTCAATATGGACATTACGAGTTTTTGGTGATGTCCTTCGGGTTAATGAATGCCTCGGCAGCATTCATGGACTTTATGGACATGGTATTTCGACCCTTCTTGGATCGATTCATCATCATGTTCATAGACGACATATTGGTGTACTCGAGGAGTGATGTGGAGCATGAGCACCATCTTAGGACAGTTTTGCAAGCCTTTCGTGAGAATGTCCCATCACGCACATCTCAAACAATGTCCCATCACACACCGGGACCACACCGGTGGTTGCTTCAAGCCGAAGCTCTCATGTCACACCTCATAGAACTGCATTCATCACAAGCTTAAGCTCGCCCATAATAACCAACATAACCATTAGGAGTCGTAGCTCTCACATGCACGAGATAAGACGAGACAAGCATCGGGGGTAACACACCACATGTACTTGCATACACGACACTACAACAGATTTCGCTATTAGTGACAATTTTTTAGTGGCGCTATGAATTTTTGTCACAAAAAGTACTCTTTTTGTGACGATATAAGCATTTCGTCACCAAAATTCGTGAACTGTTATTTTTTGGTGATAATTTTGAAATTTCGTCACAAAAAAACATCACGCATAATTTGGCACCAATTTTAAGCGCCAACACTCAATTGCAGAAAATGATTTCATGACGCTTTATATATGTAGGTGACGTAAAATAAAACGTCAACATGTAATATTATATTGGGTGACGATATATTTGTGTCACAAATGAATGAATGACCATTTGTGATGCATTGAACATCGTCACAATTGTAAATAGTATTAGGTGACGTTAACTTTGGTCACCCATTGATAGTAATATTTTAATTTGTTACATTAGATGACGACTTTAAGAATGTCACTAATGAGTGTTATATTTGGGGACAATATAATATGCGTCATGTATACAAGAATAACCTATTTGTGATGCATTACATATTGTCACATTTGTGAATAATATTAGGTGACGTTCAATTTCGACACCCATTGTTAGTATATTGTAGTTTGATGCATAAGGTGATGACTTTTAAAATGTCAACAATAAGTATTACAATTGGGGATGATTTTATTTGCATCATGTATGCAAGAATACCTATTTGTGATGCATTACATATTGTCACATGTGTGAATAGTATTAGGTGATATTACGTTTCGTCACCCCTTGTTAGTAATATTTTAACTTGATACATATGGTGACGATTTTAGAAATGTCACTAATTAGTATTACATTTAGTGATGATTTATTGCGTTACGTATTCAAAAATACCTATTCGTGACACATTACATATCGTCATATTGGTAAATAGTATTAGATGGCAGTGAGTTTCGTCACCCATTATTAGTAATTTTTAGGTTGCTATATAAGGTGAAGACATTGGATGACGATTTATATGCGTCAAATATGTAAGAATACCTATTTGTGACGCATTACAAATAGTCACATTTGTAAGTATCATTGGGTGATATTGAGTTTCGTCACCAATAGTTATTGATAATTTTTGTGTTGTGCACAAATTAACAAAACATTAATTATCGCTATTACGTATCATGTTGGGTGACAAAAAAATGCGTATGGTTATTCGTCAAATAATGAGTAATTAATTACTTGTTAATAAATAATTATAATTATTAATAATTTTTTTATTATTAATACTAAATTGTAATGAAATATTAAAATTTATTCTAAATAATATTTATATAATTTATTATTTTATGCAATCTTTATATCTTTAAATTTATTAGTATTCATGTTGAAGTTCTTGTCTTTTGTATAAGACAAAAACAAGTGAGACGAATAAACAATGACGTATTGATCATAATATAATTTTATTTTAGAAAATAAACTTTAAGTTGAATGACGGGCAATGTTTAAGTATTGATAAATGTATTTTTTTTGGGTCAAATATTATGCATTTATTGTATTTTATTTTCAAAATTGAAATAATTTTCACTACAAGAAATTTGGGATTTAGCAATGGATTTTTAGCGACAGAAAGGAGTCTACGGGCTACTTTGTCAATCTCTTTCTCTCTATAAATAGGAGAACTTTTCACTAAACTAAAATATGTTCACAATTTTAGTGAAATTATAATTTCACTTCAAACACAAGACTGACTTATGCATCAAAAGGTTTGCAGGTGATCTCATTTCCGCCTTAAACTTGTTTTTCTTTTTACAAGCCTCTTGGATATGCCAAGAGACACTCTCTTGCATCTTAATCGAGACATTCTCTCATATAAAAAAAATTATTATTATATCTTGATAATAATAGTGTAAATTCAACATATAATAATGGTTCTTAAAATTTAACTCAAATATACAATTTTTATTAGAAAGAAATTATTTCTAAAATAAATTCACAAAATGCCTCCTTATTTTTTATAGAAGTATTATCAAAACCATTTCTAAAATCTCTCAATGCTCGTTTTCGTGCATCGGGCTCTTCATTGTTTTGTTGATCATCGCTTGACCTCTTTGTATGACAATCGTATATTGCTAGTTTTGAAAATTTATTCTCTTTCCAGTATTTAGTTTTAGTTTCATTGTTTACAAGTTTTGCCTTATTATTTTTTTGTAAGACTTGAGATCTAGTCTAATAATTTGTAGATATTCTACGATTTTCGTTTAATATAATTCTTATTTATAGAACAAAATTAATTATTTGGAAGAATAAATTATTCAATATATCAAACTAATTTATTATAATTATTAGATTTATAATATAATTATATTTTTAAATAAATATTAATTTAAAATTTAATAATTTAAATTATTTTATTATCACATTTTAAATGATTACAATAAATTATTATTTAAATTATTTAATAATTATCATAATTTAAATTATTTTTTAGTTACCATAATTTTTAATTATATTATTTTTATTAATTAAATAATTATTAATATTATTTTTATAAATTATATTTATTTTTTATTTAATTATTGTTAAATATTAAAATAAAAACTTATTGAATTAAAGAGGCGGGAATCTCCCCGCCTCTTTGCCTAGCCAATTCCCCTCTCCCCCCAATCACAATGAGTCCCTTTTACAAACCCTTCATTTCTCCCCTTTTGCCTCTCTTTGGCTCTCTCGCCCTCGCTCTTACCCTCACCCTAGCCTCTCGCTCGTTGCCTCGCCTCTCGCTCTCTCTCGCAACTTGCCCTTACCTCTCGGTCAGTAGCTGGGGAGGTCCTATTGTCTTGGTCTCGTACGAATATGGTCGGGTATGAAACATTAATGCATTTGATTTGAAATTTTGATTCTGAGCATGATTCCTATGGCTTAACTTTGTTTTTGTTCATAGGATGAATCCGATTTAATTGGGGCTAGAGTAAACCCTAGTTGCTCCCTGTAACTCTCTCTCTCACACACGTATGTTTGTATGTATATGGTTTTGTGGATAGATCTATGGCTAATTTGAAGAATTTTGTTTGGGTTCAAGGTATTGCAGAAGGTAAGTGAAACAAAAATGACGGTGCCTCTGCTATTTAAGAAGATTGTGAAGAAAAGGGTGAAGAAGTTTAGGAGGCCTCAAAGCAATTTTAAAGTTTTTGTCAAGGTATATCTATATCTATTAACGGTTGTTTCGGATGAGATTTTGATTTCCTGACTATTTGATTATTGATTCAAACAGTACAAAATTTGGGATGTGCTCCCTGAGTTTGGGCAGTGGGTTGAGTTGCGTTTACATTAAACACATATAAATTTTTGGCTTCACTTGTGTCTGCCTTGACCCTAAGGTTGAAATTGAGTACACTCTCTCCAAAATAAATTGAAGTTGGGTTTTGAAAATTTTATTTCCAAACGTAACTAGAATATCCATTAATCCCAAAAATATAACCCAAAATTAGTGTTATAACCATACAATTTCTTAATATATACACGTACATTACATTATATCTTGATAATTCTGTACATTTTTCTAGATTGTTATTGTTAATTAAGCTGCTAAATCCTAAATTAATGTTTAGTAGACAAAAGCCAAGCCTCATGATCATATTAGAATTTTTTGACATGTTTTCTAATCTCATTTGTAGAATTTTTATAATTTAATCAAATATAGAATTGAACTCTCACTTCAGTCACTTGTTTAGATCTAAAATATTCTTCTCATTTTCTTTTCTTTTTTTTTGTGTGGAAAAGATAGTGCCATAATCCTAATTACAAGTCGATAATCACTAATAAATACTTACCCATCAAACTCACTCTAAATGGAAAAAATAAGAGAAACAATGATAGTATATGTTTTTCCTCTCTTTCGTTGGAATATGGAAACAAAGATGAGGCCCGAGGGTTTCAAAGAGGAGCTGTTAGGTTTTGCTGGATAGCTGTTTGGTTAGAAAAACTGGGTATGGGTTTGATTGGCGTGTTCACAATGATTGCCAATTAGCCTTTTTAAGGGTATTTGATTTTGAGTTTACCTAAGTTGACTTGAGATTTAAATATTTTAATTTAGTAATATTTAATAAATAATATACGAAATATTGTTATATTGTATATGTTCTATTTTGTCTACCAAATTGTGAAACCCTGAAAGAATTCAATTTGGTGGTTGAATATGATACGCATTGTTCATTTTATGCTCTGTTTTGGTTTTTGTTTGAGAAGGTTCTTTTGCCCATGGTATCTGATGTCCAGACTTACATTTCTGTTGCTGGGTTCTCTATTTTACTATACAAGGCTTGCAAGATAATCATAAAATAATTTAAAGTAATGAGGTTTAAAATATCCTTTCTTTGATTATGATATTGATTTTCGTTTTGATATCATGTCATGACATACAAATTAAATGTAGATTTTAACTCTTCCAAAAGAGTAAAAGGACCCACACGAGTAAGGAGCTTGAGAAACTACTCAAGGTGAATGGGAAGATGGTAATGGACATTATCACTGTGACCGCAATATAATTACCACTGTGATTGATTTCAAGTTCAAATGAATCGCAAACACAATCAATTGAAGGGTTGGAGTGAAGAGATTTAAGTATATTGTGGTAGTACTTGCATCGTTACATTTGAATAAGTTCTGTGAAATCTACTTCTTTAATTTAGAATTTTTATTGAGATACTAATTAGGTGTTAATTACTTATATATTTTTGGATGTGTCATATTGGGATTTATTTTTTGTGACAGAGATTTGTTCATTATATATCAATCCATTTTGTGTGTATAATATGATTTTAGTTTTTTTAATTTCAAATTTTGAATCAATTGATAGTGAGTATAATATTTGTCAAAGAAAAAAATTACAAGTTTATATAATTTGTTACAAAAATAATTGTCACTTATTAGATTGTGCAATTTTGAGTGACGACTTATTTTTGTCACCAAATTAACAAGTTTAATTTATGTATTTATGACAATAAAACTTTGACCACCTATCTATATATACAATTTTGAGTAACATTTTTTTTTGTCACTAAAGAGAATATATAATTGTATAAATTTAAGATGTTTTTAAATTGTCACCAATTGGTTATCCTATTTTTTGACAATTTTATTAACGTTACAAAAGTTATACCTATAGTGACGAAAAGGGTTGTATGTGACAAAAAAAATTATTTTTTGTGGCAAAAATGTTTGTAAAAATATATATTTGACAGGTGACAATATTTATCATCACCAATTAACATACTGACCCAATTTATTAGTGACAAAATCAATATTTGTGACGAAATGTAGTTGCCTTTTGCAACGATCTTTTGTGTCACCAATTACTTGATATTTTGTGATGTTTTAGCTTGCGTCACCAAATCAAACTTTGATCTATCTATTTAGTGACGATTTAATCAAATAGTGATAAAATATAAAAAGACTATAGTGACGATATTAACGTCACTGTTGTCACAGTATTTAGTGACGATAGAAATTTTGTCACTATAAGAAACCCCGTCACAATAGTTTTGTGACGATTTGAACTCTAAGATGACATAATTTTATTGGTTTTTGTGAAAAAATTATGCATCACTAAAGGAGATTCCTTCGATGACGATAAAATTTTTGTCACCTTTCATTTATGTATTTGTGACAAAATACAAAAAATGACACTAATTACTTTTTCCTACAGACCTAACGTGACGATGGGTGTGACACCATAAAACCATCACCAATATAGTTTTGTGACGAAATTTTAATCATATGCGACGATTTTGTGTCGCCACTAATGTCTAAATTTCTTGTAGTGACAAGTATCATGAGCCAATGCTCCACATGCACTAGATGCATAAGGCAAGCTTCATCACATGCACTAAACATAGCTAGGCAAGCATCATCCACATGCATTAGACATATTAGCTAAGAAGCATACATCATCCACATGCACCAAACATAGCTAGGCAAGCATCATCCACGTGCACAAGATGTAGCTAGGCAAGCGTCACATGTGCTGGGTATCTCCAAACAAGTATTCAAGTTCCACATGTCATTTAACCCATTTTATGATAAAGTCCCATAACATCCCTCGTAAGCCTACATATGAAACCACTTACCAATGGCACAAGGTAAAAGGAATGCCAACAAGCCCACACTATCCACATCAACCACATATGAGTAATTTTAAGAAGCTCACATAGCTTTCCCAACCCCTTTCGAGTTGCACACACAAATGGGTTTAATGCCCAGCCAATGAATGCACCACCGTCCTTAAGAACACTCAAACCCATTTTGGGTTGAATACTAAACTAATCCAAACTTATCCAAATCATTCAAACTTTATGAACAATCAAATGTTATCGAGTCTAGTTTATAACACATCAAACGGATCTCGAATCTGACTTTTCTAATAAAAGTTATGCCCAAAACAGTAGGGCATGCCCAGGCTGTCAAAGCTAAAAATGGTCGACCGACAGAGGCTTTTCACCTAAACAGTCAATCGATTAAGGCAACGATCGATTGGCAGAACCTCCTACACCCATCTATCAACCGATTAGGGAAAAATGATCAATTGATCGAACCTCCTACACCCATCTATCTGATGAATCACATGATAGTTCTATGATTCAAATATAAAGTTATGGTTTTAATGATGAAATCAATCTCTCATTTTTGCAAAATCTCGTATATTAAAAAGCGATTTGTCATCTTCAAAATCAAAGTGAAATCCTTTTTAAGAGGTTGTAAAAAGCCGTTAGGTATTTTGTTCCAAAAGAATATTGTGTTATAAATTCTGTAAAGCCATCTGTCGACAGGTCCATATGATCTGTCGACCGGTTTTCAAAAATTGGATCATCTGTCGACCGATGGTTTTCCATCTGTCGACAGATTACTTCTCATCTGTCGACCGATCCTTTGTTCTATGCTTAATCTGTTGATCGATGTTTATGCATTTGTCGACTAGCAGTAAGGGTCTTCTGAGAATGGCTTCATCTGTCGACCGATGTTCAAACATCTGTCGACCGATCATATACCTTTGTAAAGATCTGTCGACCGATGCTCTTGCATCTGTCAACCGACAGAATGCAAATCTCTGATGCTTTTCTTATGCAATCAAGCCATCTGTCGACCGATGCCTATGCATTTGTCGACTGACAGAATGTTGCCCAAGGAACTGTCAACAGATTCAAATAATTTGTCGATCGGAATTTGAAATTTTACCTATCTGTCGACCAATGCTCTTCATCTGTCGACTGTTTTATTTGTAGAGACAAATAACAGCTAGTTCAGCTTTTGCTCCCAAGTGCTCTTTCCACTAACAACGGGTTGATTCAATCATGGGCTTTCAAGAGGCTATATATACAAGTCAATTGTGGATTTCAAGGGTTTAAGAAAATCAATCTACAAGCTCCAAAGTGCTGAAATCGTTATTATGCTTCATTGGTAAAATTATTCTCCATTTTTAAGGCATTGGGTTTACTTTGTAATCAATTCTATTTTATGCCTTGTCTTGATCTTTGAAGAGAACTTGTAACTGAGAAGATTGTCTCTCAGATCCTCTTGTGTATTGTAACATTTTATATCATCCTAGCTTGTATTGCTAATGGGCTTACTTTGCTTATAAGAGGTTTAGAATACCTAGATTTTACTAGAGGACTTGCTTGTCCAATCAAGAGGTTTGTATCTTCCTAGCTTAGTGCTAGAGGGCCTATCAAGTGTGATAGGAGAGTTATAATATTTTGCTTAAAAATCCTTAGTGAGGAGCTAAGGTAGTGGATTAGGCTTAGTCAAGCCGAACCACTATAACTCATTGTGTTCTTTTATGCTTGTGTCTCTTACTCTTCATTCTCTTAGGCATTTCTTTATTACCTTCTTGGTCCATAGATTTAAAGTTCTTCATTAAAAATATAGTTCATAGTTTTGAGTCTTGTATTCTTCATTGTCAAATCAAGAGTGTTTTAATACAGTTGATACCTTATTGTGCATCCTAAAAGTCTTAAGGTTTAACTGAGCCGTAGTCTTCTTAGACTATAACTCATTTTATCAAAAGAATTTTTAAATATACCAATTCACTCCCCTCTTGATATTTTCCATTGATTCGTCAAATCTAACAATTGGTATCAGAGCCAAGTGCCCATTTAGTTTAAACAGGTCTAACAACCTAGGGACAAGATCAATCTACGGCTCATTTGGCTAGTTTATCAAATTCCGAGGGTCAAAGTACCACTCGTCCTCCTCTATTTGATGGTACTAACTATAACTATTGGAAAGCAAGAATGCAAATCTTTCTTATGCAGGATTCCTCTCTTATGCAAGCCATCAAAAAGAAAATCACATTAGTTGACATGGAGAAAATGGAGACTTGGACAGCAGAGGAAAGGAGAAATATGGAAATCAATGCAAAAGCAATGAATGCCCTGATATGTGCTCTAAGTGCCAAAGAATTCAACCGTATCTCCACTTGCAAGACCGCCAAAGAAATATGGGACAAACTAGAGGTAACACATGAAGGTACAAAACAGGTAAAAGAAACAAAAATTAGTTTGCTTGTTCATGATTATGAATTATTTTTTATGAAGGATGATGAGTCTATAAAAGAGATGTTTACTAGATTTAATGACAAAGTCTCAAGTTTAGAATCTCTAGGAAAAACATATCCAAATGCAGAAAAAGTTAGAAAAGTCTTTAGGAGTCTTCCTAGAAATTGGGATCCAAAAGTTACTACCATAACAGAAGCTAAAGATCTTGACACTCTAACTTTTGATACCTTGTTAGGATCACTAATGACTCATGAGATTTTGATGAAAATAAATGATTTAGATGAATCGAAGAAAAATAAGAATATAGCCTTTAAAGTAGAAACCAACAACCAAGATTTGCAAGATAGTGAGGACGAACACTTCGCAATGTTTACTAGGAGGTTCAATAGATTCATGAGATATCGAAAATTCAATCAAAAAGGGTGCTTTAAGAAAGATAATGAACAAAAGGAAGAAGGTACTAAAGAAATTAAATGTTATGAATGTAAGAAAGTAGGTCATGTAAGATCAGAATGTCCTTCCTTGAAGAAAAAGGAGTGGAAGGGAAAGAAGAAAGCCTTAGCCGCATGGAGTGAGAATGATTTCTCTTCGGAAGATGAAGATCAAAATGAAGAAGTTGCCAACCTCTGTCTTATGGCCAATATTGAAGAAGTAAGTCTTTCTAAACCTTCAAACTTTACTCTTGAAGAATTACAAGATGCATTAAATGAAATCATGAATGAGTTTGAAGAAGTTAGTTTCAAATACAATGTTCTAAGAAAGAAATCTAAATCATTAGATAGTGAAGTAAGAATATTGCAAGAAGAAAAAGACTCTTGGGTGAATGAGAAAAAGGACCTAGTAAGTGAAACTGAAATTCTCATCAAACAAAATCTTGACTTAAAAGAATCTTTAGAAAAACTTGTTGAAGGGAAAAAGAAACTTGAAATGATCCTAGGAGCTCAAAGAAGCTATGGAGACAAACAGGGACTGGGTTTTGATCCATGTCTAAATAAACAAAACAAAACCATTTTTGTAAAAGCTTCGTGTCAAAAACCAAAAGATCATTTTCATAAACCATACTTTTCAAAGAATAGGATCACAAGTTATTATTGTGGGAGACATAATCACTCTATCAACAAATGTTTCATAAGAAACAATCCACATAGATATAAGCAAGTTTGGGTACCAAAAATAGAGTTATGTGCTAACGTAAATGGACCCAAAAAGGGTTGGGTACCAAAGGAAGCAACTTGATCGCTTGTGTGACAGGTTGCTCTTGCTACAAATGTTGTGAGGAGCAAGTGGTTTCTTGATAGTGGTTGTTCAAAACACATGACCGGAGATGAAAGACTCTTCAACAACATCACCTACACAAAAGGAGGTAACGCTGTCTATGGTGACAACTCAAAAGGTAAAATCCGTGGTATGGGCTCTATTTGTTTTCCAAAATTTATACTTGAAAATGTTGCTTTGGTAGATGGTCTTAAACACAATTTAATTAGTATAAGTCAATTGTGTGACAATGGAAATAAAGTATGTGCTAACACCTATGCATGTGAAGTATCTTGTCTAAAAACAAATGAACTAAAGATTGTAGGAAATAGAATTGATAACGTATACATAATTTTCCTAAACCTATCCTTATCTAGTATAGAGAGATGTCTAGTAACCTCCATATCTCAGAATACTTGGTTATGGCATAGTAGACTAGGTCATGCTAACATGAATCTTGTAAACAAATTATCTAAGCATGATCTTGTTAAAGGGCTACCTAAGTTGAAATATGAAAGAGATCACATTTGTGATGCATGTATGAAAGGCAAGCAAATAAGTATATCCTTCAAACCTTCTAATGAAGTCTCTACATCTAGACACTTAATGTTGCTTCACTTAGATCTTTTTGGACCTATGAAAACTCAAAGCCTAGGAAGTAAACACTATACTCTTGTAATTGTAGATGACTACTCTAGATTTACTTGGGTAATATTCCTTGCATCCAAAAATGAAACATTCAAACAATTCGAAATCTTTTGCAAAAGAGTTCAAAAAGACAAAGGAATATGTATTTCAAAGATTAGGAGTGATCATGGAGGAGAATTTGAAAATGAATACTTCAAATACTTTTGTGAAAATAATGGTATTGAACATAATTTTTCTTGTGCTAGAACCCCTCAACAAAATGGAGTAGTTGAAAGGAAAAATAGGTCTCTACAAGAAATGGCTAGAACTATGTTATGCGACAAAAATCTCCCTAAAAATCTTTGGGCAGAAGCTGTAAATACTGCTTGTTATATTCTAAATAGAGTTTCCATAAGACCGATCTTAAAGAAAACTCCATATGAACTATATAAAGGGAGAAAACCTAATATCTCGTACTTCCACATTTTTGGGAGCAAATGTTTCATTCTAAATAATAAAGATGCCTTAGGAAAATTTGATTCAAAATGTGATGAGGGCATATTCTTAGGATACTCAATTCTAAGCAAGGCATATAGAGTATTCAACAAGAAGACCTTAACAATAGAAGAGTCTATTCAAGTAAAAGTTGATGATACAAACTGTTTTGTCCAAAAATCTCAAGAAGAAGATGAAAATGAAATAAGAAAAAATCTTAGAAAACTCTCACTAGATCAATCTTCAAATAACCAAGGTCAAAATGAAGAAATTTTATCTCAAGAAGAAAAAGAACCATTATTTCCAAGAGAAAGGAAATATGTAGAGAATAATGATATTTTAGGAGATCCTTCTAAAGGAATTAGGACTAGAGCATCTATTAGAAATGAATGTCAATATGCTGCCTTTATATCTCAAATAGAACCTAAGAACATTCAAAATGCCTTAAAAGATGAAAATTGGATTATTGCTATGCAAGAAGAATTAAATCAATTTGAAAGAAATGAAGTGTGGAATTTAGTACCTCGACCTAAAGATCATCCAACCATAGGAACAAAATGGGTATTTAGAAACAAAATGGACGAAAACAGAATTGTTACAAGAAATAAAGCAAGGCTAGTAGCTCAAGGATATAGTCAAGAAAAAGGAATAGATTATGATGAAACCTATGCCCCCGTAGCTAGACTTGAAGTTATAAGAATGTTGTTGTCATTTACATGCTACAAAGATTTTAAACTATATCAAATGGACGTTAAAAGCGCCTTTCTAAATGGATATATAAATGAGGAAGTGTATGTAGAACAACCCCCAGGTTTTGAAGACCCAAAATTTGAAGATCATGTATTCAGACTATCTAAAGCGTTATATGGTTTAAAACAAGCCCCTAGAGCTTGGTATGAAAGGCTTAGCAAATTCCTTATTGAAAAAGGATTTAAAAGAGGGCAAATAGATACAACCTTATTCATAAAATTACAAGATAAAGATATTTTATTATTTCAAATATATGTTGATGACATTATTTTTGGGTCAACTAATAAATCTTTATGTGATAATTTTGCAAATCTAATGTAAGGGGAGTTTGAAATGAGTATGATGGGAGAAATGAAATATTTCCTTGGATTACAAATTAAACAAGAAGATGAAGGGATCTATATATCTCAACAAAAATACATTAAGGATCTTCTTAAGAAATTCAATGTTCAAGATAGCAAACCCATAGCTACTCCCATGAGCAGTTCAGTATACTTAGACAAAGATGAAATAGGACAAAAAGTAGACATTAAGCTATTTAGAAGTATGATTGGATCTCTACTATATTTAACCGTAAGTAGACCAGATATTATGTTTAGTGTTTGCCTATGTGCTAGATTTCAATCCGATCCTAAAGAGTCTCATTTGAAAACAGAAAAACAAATTTTTAGATACTTAAAAGGGTCATTTAATCTAGAACTATTCTACCCTAAATCAAATGAATACTATCTTGAAACTTATACCGATGCCGACTATGATGGGTGCAAAATTGATAGAAAAAGCACTAGTGGTTCATGCCATTTTCTAGGCTATTCTCTAGTATCGTGGTCAAGTAGAAAGCAAAATACCGTCGCACTCTCTTCCACTGAAGCTGAATATGTAGCAGTTGGAAGCTGTTGTGCTCAAATCTTATGGATGAAACATCAATTAGAAGACTATGGCATAAAGCTTCATAATATTCCCATAAAATGTGACAACACAAGTGCAATAGCCTTAACCAAAAATCCTGTTTTCCATGCTCGAACTAAACACATTGAGGTTAAACATCACTTCATCAAAGATCATGTGCAGAAAGGTGATATAGTACTTGATTTTATAGATACAAATCATCAAATTACCGATATATTTACCAAACCTCTTGACAAAGGAAAGTTTGAGTATTTTAGAAGCAAATTAGGAATGATTATTCATAAATCTGACTATTAACTGAATTTCTTGTGTGTATCCTTAAGGCTCTATTTGTTTATCTTTATAATGGCCAAGAGTACAAATCTGTCGACAGATGATATTTAACTGTCGACCGATTTTACAAAATTGTGCAAACTGTCGACCGATTTATTCTTATCTGTCGACTGTTTTATTAATCGACTAAAGTAAACTGTGATACATAAAGAATTTGTCGACCGATTTTAGTCTATCTGTCGACCGTTTTCATCATTTTTGCATATCTGTCGACCGATTAAACGATTTGTCGACCGTTTCGATCGATCTTTAAAAAGAACGGGCGACCACCCAATTTCTCTCTAAGCCCTAATTTCTCTCGAAACTGACTCTCCCTCTCTCGATTTCTCTTTTCAAATCATCCTTTCCTCAAGATTCCTTCTTTCGCTCATCAATCTCTCTCATTCATCATCATGACGCGCACAAAGAATCTAGAAAAGGGAAAGGAGAAGGCCTCTTCAAGTCATCCTCCGCGTTCTCTTCCTCGACCCCAACTCTTTGAGAGCATCCGTCAAAATGAAAGGTATCTTCAAAAGTTTGAATCTAGAGAGGTACTACTTGGACGCTACCTGGAAATCGACTTTTTGATAGGTATTAAGTTTCCCTATCTCAGCACTTTCAAAGATTTTGGATGGTGGAATTTTTTGACTACTCATAGGGATATTCTAGAGGATGTTATACGGGCCTTTTATTCAAATACTGATAACCTATTTAATGGCTGAAGATCGGATATTCGGTTTAGAACCAACATAGGCAAAACCCATTTTGAGGTAAACCTACCCCTAATTCAAAATCGTTTTGGAATCCCTCAAGGAGGAGAAGATTATACTTCTTGGACACAAGATCTCGTTAAAGCCTATAAAGAAGTATATGAAGATGACTCCATCGAGTCCCATATAAATGAAACTACTATAATGAATTTGCATACTAGGATACTGTATTTAATCTGCTGTCAAATGCTGATTTCTAGAAGTGGAAATTTTTCAGAAGTTACTAGGATGGATTTATGGCTAATGCAGTGCATTATGGCTAAAAGAAGGCAAAATCTTTCACTTCTCATTGTGAATCACATGATAGAATCATTTAGAGGAAGTAAGCGATCACTGCCCTATGGAATGGTATTGAGTGATCTTCTAGAAAAAGAAGTAGGAGGTCTTAATGGGGCACGAAAGATTTATTTGAACCTCGCACAACATATAAATAGCAATACAGCCATAAGAATAGGTTTTGTGGCTCAAAAAGGGGGGATTTGGGTCCGAGGCAAAGCAAGCAAGAAAAGGAAGACTGCCACTCCAGCTGGGCCCTCCTCAGTTTCATCTTTAGCTGATGATCTTATCCATGGCTTAGCCGAGCTTAAGTTAGAATTTTCAAGCTTTAGAGAAGAAGTTCGACATGAGCTACGGGAGCTTCATCGTCGCCATGACGACCTTTTTAATCACATCTCATCTCGTCTTCCAACTGCTTCATTATCCTCTTCATCATCTGAAGACATTTGAACGTTTCTCTTATGTATTACACATTTATTATTTGCTATTGGAAAACAATGTTTTGTGTTCATCCTTATGATATTTGCTATCTTCTACTGTTAAACAATGTTTTGTGTTTATCCTTATGATGGAAGGTTCATTTCTTTGTATTATGAGATTTTCTTTAAACCTGTTTATGAGTATTTCAATGAGTGATTGGTTAAAAATTGAAATTTCCACTCTTTTGGTTATAAACCATGTTTTAGCTTAAGGGGGAGCTTTGCTTAATATTGGATACCTCATTGTCCTTGATTTTTTTTGAAGTATGACAAAAAGGGGGAGATGGGTATATAAAAATCGCTTTGGAAATGGAAATTTTTCAAAATCTAATAAAGGTTTTGTCATCATCAAAAAGGGGGAGAATGATGAATCACATGATAGTTCTATGATTCAAATATAAAGTTATGGTTTTAATGATGAAATCAATCTCTCGTTTTTGTAAAATCTCGTATATTAAAAAGTGATTTGTCATCTTCAAAATCAAAGTGAAATCCTTTTTAAGAGGTTGTAAAAAGCCGTTAGGTATTTTGTTCCAAAAGAAGATTGTGTTATAAATTCTGTAAAGCCATCTGTCGACTGGTCCATATGATCTGTCGACCAGTTTTCAAAAATTGGATCATCTGTCAACCGATGGTTTTCCATTTGTCGACCGACAGTATGAATGTTTCTTAAAAGACCTTCATCTGTCGACAGATTACTTCTCATCTATCGACCGATCCTTTGTTTTATGCTTAATCTGTCGACCGATGTCTATGCATGTGTCGACTGGCAGTAAGGGTCTTCTGAGAATGGCTTCATCTGTTGACCCATGTTCAAACATCTGTCGACCGATCATATACCTTTGTAATGATCTATCAACCGATGCTCTTGCATCTGTCGACTAACAGAATGCAAATCCCTGATGCTTTTCTTATGCAATCAAGCCATCTGTCGACCGATGCCCATGCATCTGTCCACCGGCAGAATGTTGCCCAAGGAACTATCGAAAGATTCAAATAATCTGTCGACCAGAATTTGAAATTTTACCTATCTGTCGACCGTTTTATTCCCAGAGACAAATAACGGTTAGTTTAGCTTTTGCTCCCAAGTGCTATTTCCACTAACAACGGGTTAATTCAATCATGGGCTTTCAAGAGGCTATATATACAAGTCATTTGTGGATCTCAAGGGTTTAAGAAAATCAATCTACAAGCTCCAAAGTGCTAAAATCGTTATTATGCTTCATTGGTAAAATTATTCTCCCTTTTTAAGGCATTGGGTTTACTTTGTAATCAATTCTATTTTATGCCTTGTCTTGATCTTTGAAGAGAACTTGTAACTGAGAAGATTGTCTCTCAGATCCTCTTGTGTATTGTAACATTTTATATCATCCTAGCTTGTATTGCTAGTGGGCTTACTTTGCTTATAAGAGGTGTAGAATACCTAGATTTTACTAGAGGACTTGCTGGTCTAAGTAAGAGGTTTGTATCTTCCAAGCTCAGTGCTAGAGAGCCTATCAAGTGTGATAAGAGAGTTATAATATTTTGCTTAAAAATCCTTAGTGAGAGCTAAGGTAGTGGATTAGGCTTAGTCAAGTCGAATCACTATAACTCATTGTGTTCTTTTATGCTTGTGTTTCTTACTCTTCATTCTCTTGGGCATTTCTTTATTTCCTTCTTGGTCCATAGATTTAAAGTTCTTCATTAAAAATATAGTTCATAGTTTTGAGTCTTGTATTCTTCATTGTCAAATCAAGAGTGTTTTAATATAGTTGATACCTTATTGTGCATCCTCAAAGTCTTAAGGTTTAACTAAGCCGTAGTCTTCTTAGACTATAACTCATTTTATCAAAAGAATTTTTAAATATACCAATTCACCCCCCCTCTTGATATTTCCCATTGATTCATCAAATCTAACACTATCGACCGATTAGGGAAAAACGGTCGACCGACAATACCTGAAAACACCCAAAATCAACTAAAATGGGGGAGAAGCATCCACCAATCATCCCATAACCTAATAGCACATTCCTTTTAGGATTGTAGGATGAAACTAACTCTACTTTGAGGCCCAAAGAAGACCAACAAGATTAAACCAACCACAAAAGAGATTTATAATGGTTTCTGGATAACTCTCCAAACTAAGAATTCCTTGGAAAATCATGGGATTTTCATACATCATCCCTCCAACATCATAAGTAAGGCTTACAAAAGAGATTAAGGGAACTAGAACTTTCCTTGGCAACCTCTCTTGGTGATCCTTCTTGAGCCAACAAGCCTCCAAACCTTTTCACTTTACATACTCAACAAGAGAACTAGAAAAAAGAGAGAGAAAGGAAGAAGATGGAGATAGCTAACTCCCACAACCCTTTTGAAATCATAAGCAAGCAAGGAAAATAGAAGAAAAGAAACCCTACCTCTTGCTTCCTTTCTCTTGATCGGTTCTCCTCCCTCCCTTCTTTCCTTTGCAATTTCCTTCCCTTGTACAAACGACCACCCTTATATATATATACACTCCCACACACAATTACTAAAATGCCCCTATGGTATAACCTTTTAAATGGAAATCACTCGAATGTTAATTTGAACACCATTTAAACCCCAAATAACATTTCAATATATATCTTGCCTTATGTCGAGTCCACTACCACTTAAGTCAAATATTTGACTTTTTCCCTTCCATTGCACATTACCTACAAATATCACATGTAACTCATCAAGTTATTATTCTAATAAAATAATTATCTCATTCCAATACATATATATCACCCAGACCCACCAACGGGTTGTTACAGAAAATGTAAGTTAACATATATAAATATAACTATTACCAAGAATAAGCTGATATAAAGATGTCTGGGAGTTTGTCAGCTTATAGTGTCTTGTCAGTTAGGGTTATTTTATATTTCAGTTGAGGGATTATCCCTTAGACAAAGTTTATGGTTTTCAATTTATGTTGACTCAAAGTTTTATTTCAGTTATTTGAGATATTCATTTATGATATCAGATTTCAGTTTATCAGTTAATTTTATTTTATTACCCCGTAGCACCTCTTCTAGGGAAGTTCTAAGAGAAGGGGGTTTTACAAAATACACCTGTAAGGGTTACCCAAATTAAGCTTTTATTTTATGGTTTTCAAGAGTTGAAAAATAATTGTCGTTTACTCTCTCTCATTTATTTTGTCATCGATTCGAAATGATGATGTTCTTTTCCGTCCGTACACAAACCACAAAAAAGAGAAGAAGCTAGCACTCCCATTTTGCTCTCCTCACCAACGGACGCATGCCGCATATCACAAGTTAGAAGCCGAACACTTGGACGATTCGGATCCACAAATGACTCAAAAATCTAAAGGTTATATTTATTTTATTATGTATGTGATTGATTTGATTTGGACATTGATCCAATCGCCGGGATCGGGGTAACGTTCAAATTTTTTTAACTATGTTGATTACCTCGTAGCGATCTTGCTTAACTTTCATCTCCACTAGACTCTCCTGGAGACTCAAAGGCGACAAGAGGTACAGGTGTGGATCGTCCACGACCTCGACTTTGTGTCGGTGGCTTCCTCTTTGTGCGCCCATGATCCTGCATAATTAACATACTCAAAACTTAAGTCTACATTTAAACCCATACACTTACTCAAAAGGCATAACTTTATTCAGACGTTCAAGCCATAAGACACATTCTTAACTCAACCCCCAAATGCCTATATGTATAGAGTCTCACCCTAGACTAACCTGCTCTGATACCAAACTGTAACGGCCTGCCTCTCGGAGCCCCTACTAGCATAGAGGATCCGTGAGAGGGTCATTAATAGGATGATATAAAAGTAACCTAATCCATACCATCATCACATGTCACATAAATAATAGATGGAACATCATAATGGAACCATAATATTATACATACACATTCAACTGGAACAAAAGACACATCTTCCACATACAACACATCAAGTCACAACCACAAAACATATATACACCCTCGACTCGAGAGTCTAGCTAACGCTAGCAGTACACCACAAAACATCATGGGACCATCCTTCTAGTGAGCTCTGTACACACCTACAGATAAAAAATCAGCCCCTGTTAAACTCGCCCTCTACCCTATCTTTGCCCTTACCTGGAATGATGTAAAGGAAAAGATTGAGCCACAAGGCTCAGCAAGTATAACAATGAGTAAAGAAGGTATGATCCAAGAATAAAGAAATATCAACAACTCATCACTAGCAACCCAATCATGACAGAAGTATAAGCGAAGGAATCATGCCAATGCCATGTATACCAAACAACCCACAAATAAGTGTATAACATAAGCGGTACCATAACCTCCCATCCAACAACCACAACCACCACTAACACTTGGGGATAGAAATCTCACTCCTAGGGCTGGGCCCTCTTGCCACACAACCCTTGAGAACATTCAGCTCCCACCCAAGGTCCTGGCCACAACACGAACCATAAGGTCAATGGAGCCAAAAAGCTCACTCCTAGGGTGATGCTCATGATTACATACACCCTTAGGGACAATCTAGGAACATCTAGACCTATTTTGGGATTAAGGAGAAAATGCACAAAAATTTTCCAAATGTCCTGAATTCTATTCCAAATTGAATCTTATCAAGTCTAGTTTATAATGCAACAAATGGTTCTTGAATTGGAATTTCTACTAAAAATTATGCCCAAAATAGTACAGCATGCGCAAGCTGCCAAGGCAAAAAACGGTCGACTGACCGATAAAAATGGTAGATAGATGCTACAAACATTCAACAGTTTCCTCCCAAAATTTCAACCAGCAATAGCTAAAACCCCTCTCGAGAAACACCCAATGCAATACAAATGGGGGAAAAGTACACACAAGTCATCCCCTAACCCAAAAGAATCATTCCTTATGGAATTGTAAGGTAACACTAGCCCTACTTTGAAACCCAAGAAAGACCAACAAAGTAAAACAAGGAACATGGGAGATTTACAATGATTTCTACATACCTCTCCCACATAAGCTTCTTTTGAGAAAGCCTATGATTTTCATGCTAAAATCCCCAAACATCCTAGCTAGAAGCTTAAGAGAGATAAGAGGGACTAGAACTTGCCTTAAAGAGCCCTTCTTGATGATCCTTCTTGAACCAACAAGCTTCCAAAACCCTTTTACTTCACACTTCCTACAATGAAACTAATAGGAAGGAAGAAAAAAAAGGAGAAGATGAAGTTATCTTTAGCCACTTAATCCCTTTGGAGTTCCAAACACACACAAGGAAGGAAGAAGAGAAACCCTACCTTCATTCTTCCTCTCTCCCTAATGGTCTCTTTCCTTCTTGTTGTTGCCAAAATACAACAATTGAAATTTTTATGTAATGGGAGGCTTGTAGATGTCGTTGATGATGGGACCCAGTCAAGTATTTGTCTTCCGAAACAGGCTTCTGAAGGTAACTTTCGAGATTATCTTCCGAATATGGCTTCCAAGAGTGTCTTCCGAAGGTAGCTTTTGATAGTCTCTTTTGAAGGTAGCTTTCGATTGTGTCTTCTGAAGCACACTTCCGATAGTCTCTTCCGAAGGTAGCTTCTGATAGTGTCTTCCAAAGCACGCTTTCGAGGATAGCTTGTTAAGATGCCTCCTGAAGACCGTCTGAGGCTTCGGAATGGAGCTTTCGAAGAACGCTTGGGGAACCGAATGAGTTCCGACGCGGAATTGGTCTTCAATGAGCTCTCCGAAGGACTGACAGATTTTCTAAAGGGTTTTCCAAAGAACCTTGAGGCTATGGAAGTGATCTTCCGAAGGGTTTGGAGGCTTTCAAAAGGGACTTGTAGGGTGAATGGAATGACATGCTATATAGGATTCACACAGGTTAGAAGGCTTGTGGGACTTTCCTCCCACGAAGACCCTCTGATGCTTAAGTTAGTACGGACGTAAAATATTCGCAAGATATGGAAAAGAAACTCAAGTTTTTTGAAGGAAAGTTTGGAGAAAAATATTGATGTTTCTATCCTGTCTAAGGGTTTGAATGTGGCCTTTTATAGAGGTCGAGGAGGGAGCGTATATGTCCTTTCTGAAGAATGCCTTCGGAAAGGCTAAAACTGGAAGCTTCAGAAGGGAACTTCGGAACGGCCATTGGTGGGTTTCCGAAGACCATCTTCGAAAAGGTCTTCAAGCTTCTGAAGCTGGACCTCCGAAGACATGCTTCAGAAGGACCTCTGTGGCTCATGATCTCCATTGCATTTGCTTTCTTCCGATTATTGGGGCATAACACTTCTCCTCTTTCCTTTGCCTTTAATTCTCTCTTTACATGCAAAAATGAACCCCTTTCTCTTATATATATACACAACTACACACAATTACTTAAATACCTTGGATACCCAAAACACTTAGATGAGAATTCCACATGTTTAGATATTACCTTAAACGTTAAATCAATACTATACCACACTTCCATACATACCTTAAGTCATTACGGGCCCCTTACCATTTTAGTCAAATCTTTGACTTTTTCCACCTCCATTGCACATCACCGAGAAAGATCACACAAAATTCACCAAATTATTATTCTAATAAAGTAATTATCCCATTCCAATAAATATATATCTCTTGGACCCACCAACGGGTTGTTATACACAAATTTTAGGAAAACATGAAAAATGACTCATCTAACTCAAACTCTCAAAAGAAACATTGAAGGTATGGAAAATATGAAGTTGAATTACACATAAAGATATAACTTGCATTAAAAAAAATAGGAGAAATGAAAATGGATGCTTTCCTTTTTGATGAAAAATCCAAAGAGAAGAAGAAGCACTCCAAGAGCTCCAAATCTCCCCACTTTAAGAGCTTGATACTGCCACAATTAATGGAAGAAGAAGATGAAGAAGAAGGTGAAGGAAACTCCTAAGAGAGAGAGAGAGAGAGAGAAAGCGAGAATTGAAGAGGAAGAGAAGAGAAAAGAGAGGTATGGGGGAGAATGGGTTCATGTCCATTCTCCAACCACCCCCATCCCAAATTCCCCACTTTACCCTCAACTTTAACACACATACACACAACATATAAGCCCTCTTTGGACATTTTTCATTTTCATTTCCTTTTCTTATTTCCTTATCCATTCATTTTCCACAATACACACACACACACATACATCTCATTAAATAAAGCCCATCTTTATACATGGCCCAAGCCCATTTAAAAGCCCAATTCATATTAGGCCCATGGAATTATTTTAAACTCACTACTTCCATTGGGCTTCAAAACTTTAGTCCCAACCCACTTTATAACACATATACATTAATTCACTCACATGCAATGACCCCAAACATTTTATTTCCCACACACCATATAAAATATTTTTGACATTTATCAATTAAAGTCCGCATGCACACACACTATATCAAAATATATATAATTAACATCTATGACCCACTCAACAAGTCATTATAAGATCTACTAAAATCCAACCATTAGATCCTTTTGATTTTTGGGTATGTGGGTCACTAAGCCAAGATGAATCTAATGGTCGATTTCGATCATCTAAATCCGCTGTGGATGGTGATAGGTGATGTTTTTCCAAAAACGTGTTTTGAGTTTTTTTACCATAAAATTAATTTTTATATCTATAAAAAATTAACTGTTGGATCAAATTCATTTTTGGATATATGAACCACTATAGTTGGGAGAATTTGATGATCGGTTCCAATCATTGGAATTGCTGACCAGCTAGGTGGTTGGTGGCAACAATAACACTTTCATTATTTTGTGGTTAGTTTTGGTTTTCGATTTGGTTCAGTTACCATAGTTTAGCTTTCGGTTAGTTTAGTTAGTTGAGATTAGTTGGTCGATTCAATTTGCTTAGTGATTTTTGGGCAGGCCAATTCAATTTTAATTGATTGCACACCCCTACTTGAAAGGCATAATCTACTAATCACCTAAGTTACACCTTTTTCTTGGAAAAACTACAAACTTTTTCTCAGTACATACCATCTCAACAAATCAAGTACATGTTCTCTAAATTATCCTTCCTCTTGAAGGGCATTACATAATTACCACATAATAAGAGACCCATTTCATATATCCATTTTGATGCAAGCAAGTCACCCAAGCTTGATCATAAAAAGTGAAATTTATAGAGTTCTAGAGATGTGGGAATTTGTATATGAAGTTTGTACAAGATTCATACTTGATTCAATTGGAGTGACTCATTTTTCTCTCGTGAAGAAGAGGCAGTACGTGCACCTTCTAATGTTGGAGACTAGGTTGAAGAATGTTAACAACAAAAGAAGGGGTTAACAGAAGGTGAAAAGATATTGAGGGGAAGTGTTATTGGGATTTTCTTTTATTGTTTGAGATTATATGGAAAGATAACAGAAGTACAAGGTGAAAATTTTGAAATTCATTTTCATGATATTTTGGAATTTCAACTTAATTTTCCCTCCTTATATATCAAAATATGGTCTTTTCCTTATTATTATTCCAACTAAAGGTAGATAGACACCTCACTTTCTTTACTCCTTATATATAAAATTATCCTTTATATGTCATTATTAAAAGCCTGAGAAATACATATATAAATAGTCTTTATTAGTTTAGCCTAAGATTGGGTTTAATTTGGATTATTACAACTTATTATTAATATGATTTCTATTATGATTGGAAACAAGTTGAGTTGTGCTAAGTCTGTAATGGCTCAAGCCTGCTTAGCAGATTTTTTTTTTTTTTTGGCTACATCATAAGTTCAAGCTAAAAATTGAGGCTTGAACTCATTTGTTTAGACAAGTTTTAAATAAAACAATCCTTTTCATGAGATTAAATGACTCAAGCTCAACTCATTTATATTAAACAAGTTTTAAACACCATTAAAGCAATCATTTTCATGAGATTTAAAATTAAAGCACATTTTAAGCTTGATTTCAGACTCATTTATCTAGAACATATAAAATTAGTGTGTTTAAATATTTTTTTAAAAAATTTTGAATAATATGAATACTCTGACAAAATAAATCCTCAATTGTATCAATTATCTTTATTTATAAGTATCTCATGAAAAATTTTCATACAAAGATGGAATTGGAAATTCATCTCATCATTCTAGTAGGGTATCCAACATTAAATTTGCCACATTGTATTTTTTTGAATGAATCTTTAATTTTAGATGTGATTTGTAAAAGTCAATTGAAATTCTTATTGTCGTGCCATAAACCCTAAACTGGTTACAATAACATGCAGTTAATGGTGACAATGGTGTAAAAAAAATATATTGTCTTAGAATGAGCCCCCAAATGAGTTTATAAGGCATGCACAAAGTAAGCTATAATTGAACTTATGATTGAATAACTAAAAACAAGCTTATTCAAAAGTCCAAACAAGTTCATCACTCTCAAGATCAAGCATGATCATTTAGTCTTCAAGCTATATAAACCAAGCTCAAACTTGTTTATTTAATGAAATAAACAAGCTTAGACAAGCCCAAATCAAGTTGAGCTTCTAACGACTTGTGAATGACTTGGCACTTCTTTTCCCTTAAGATTTACTATGTTAGACAACTTGTGCAACTTGACTGGCTTGACTAAGCACACAAATAAAGGCCATTACCATAATGAAGTTACTATTGGATTTATATGATGATAAAACAATTATTTCATGATTACTCTATTTACTAAAATTACTATGCAAGGAAAAGTGTAAAATTTGTGAAATAAAGCAACAGAGGTAAGTAATAATTTGAAATTAATGCAGAACTAAATATTCAACGTAATCAAAATTTTGTTGAAAAAAAGTTAGTTTATCGTATATGCTATAATCTTATATGACAATAACATTTTCCTATAAATGCAACCCATAAAATATATTTAGATATTCTTGATTTTGTAGAAATTAGAACTTTGTTAAAAAAAAATATTTTTAACCATTTGACATTAATATGGGGATTTTTAGTAGATGAGACTTTTTGCTTTGCAAGGGTCAGGAAAGGGTTGTATTTGTATGTACCCTTCACCACCTCTTTTCTTTACGAGTTTTCTTTTTGTGAAATGCCATAATTATCTCAATAAAGGATAACATGAACTTAAAACTTTTGTGTTTCACTAACAAAGTTATATCCATATTTTGAGGATCTCTATTATTTATGGGATTGTTATTTGGTGGAAGTCAATTCACAAAAATCCCATATAATGTGACTATTATAGCTTTTCTAACATATTATTTCTAGTTCAATTTCATATTTAGCTTATACTGGGGGATCTTATTCAATTCCATTAGTAAAATTTATGATTTCTTGGTAATAATTATATTTATATATCTTAACTTACATTTTCACCAAAAACATATCGACTTGAAAATGGAAATTCTAAAAATATGACATCTATTTTTGGATGTGTTGAGTTTGTTCTTGAATGTTTTGATGATAATTATTTTATGCAAAACTTTAATGTGAGGCATGTTCTATGCTTTGAGAATAAGTTCAAGGAATCTTGATATGCTCTATCTATTGTTATGCTTCTCATTATGGTCATTCTAGAGATAGTGCATGAGTGCTATGTAAAGTTCATGATATTCCAAGTATATAAAGTGAGTGGAAACTTTACTATAACCTTAAGAGCAACTGGCTTCATATATGTCTTCTTGATGTTTATTGAGAAACATCAAGTTCTTACGTAAATGATCATACACTCGAAGTATTGGTTTTTGAGTCTTGATCCATAGAGCCTAATTTGTGTATGTGATACTAAGTATAAAATTCTAAGGTTCTCAATGTTTTGAAAATTTTAGGAAAAAACACTTGAAGAACTTGTCATTTGGATGTTTGTTGCTTGGAATGCAAAATCATTCAAGTATTTCTCTATGTATCTAATATTGCTAAATAGGATGCTTTAGAGCTCTTACTATTTTAGTCAAACATCAGATAGGCAATTTGACTAATTTGTGCTTTTGATTAAGTAGACATGAATCAAAAATCATGTTACTATGTTTCTTGCATTTTCATGTTATATGTTGTGATTTTTATTTGAATCTAGAAAATGAAATCTTCTAGTTAAGTAATATATATTGTGTTCAACATATTTGCATTCTTTTATATATTTTGTCTTAATCAAGTAGCAAGTAAATAAATTGACTTTTGTGTGTTTTCATGCGTGTGTATATTTGTAAGGTATGAATAGTTATTCAGGTAATTATATTTCTATGGAATATTTCCTGTTATGTGTTTAGTAGAATGATATTTTTTTGATCAAGAAATGAATATTTTTAGATGAGCAGCAAGTAGTGTACTCAAAGTTTTATTCCATGAAAATCTAGTAAAACTCTATGATATGTGTATATATCACAATCTTGATCCATTAAAGATTTTTATGTAACCAAGTGAATGTGATTGGAAAGTTAGTTTTAACTTTCTCAAACAACACTTTTGTTTTAATGTGTTATGTTAAGTCATATATTAGGTGTTGATATTGATTAGAAAATTGTTTTGATAATGATATGCAAAACAATATGTTAGAGATAAAAATTGATAGAATTTTAATCGAGTGAAGCTTAAGACCAATCAAGTCTGTCAAAGTATTAATCAAGTAAATATTCTATATTACTCGAGTAAAGTATTGATCTAGGCAAATGAGTCGTTGTGCCCATCATATTAATTGAGTATAATCTTATTATATTTGAGTAAGTCTTTTTTATATAGAAGATAATTGATTACAAGCTAATATGTATTCGAGTATGTAAGAGTTTATGCTCAACTAAATATGTCTTTGTAATCGAGTATTTATATCAAGCCTCTAGTATGACAAAGTAATCAAGTATCTAAGTTTGTAATCAAGTAAATGGCTATTTGTACTTGAGTAAAACTAATTTGTAATCAAGTACCTATTTCTCCAATGATTTGTTAAGTCTTTGGAACCTTTACGTAATCGATTAAATCTACTTTGTAATTGAGTAAAAGTTTAGTTATACTACCAAAAAAACAAGTATTAACAACCAAAAATTAGCGACAACATTAGTTTTGGTCGTTAATGTAGTACTATTAACGACTAAATATAAATCCTGTCATTATAAAATAATTTTTAACGATAGGTAAAATAAGTTGTCGTTAATATATCATTTTCCCATCGTTAATGACTAAAATTTTTAATTTGAACCATAAAATAATGAAAAAATATTTAAGTTTAACTAACACTTATATAAGCAATTCTTAATAAAATTATATTTTTTTATAAATGCACAAATATAATTATTAAACTATGATAATTGAGCATTAGCTATTTATTGATAATATAATATATTAAAAAAATATGAATATATTAAAAAGAGTACAATTTGTCAAACTAATTTATTATAATTATTAGATTTATTTATAATATAATTATATTTTAAAATAAATATTAATTTGATGTAATAATTTAAATTTTTTTATCAATTATTATAATCTTAAATTATTTTAGTTTTATCAATTAAATAACTATTAATATTAATTTCATAAATTATTTTATTTTTTATTAATTAACAAATAAATGTTTAAAAAAATAAAAAATAATAAAACTAAAGGCGGGTGTCCCCGCCTCTTTCCCCTCAATTCCCAAATGTCCTAATTCCCAAATCCCTCCCAAATCCCCTAATTCCCAAACCTCCTTGCTGAATTTGACCATCTCTCACCCAACGCCTCAACGTCGCCGCCACCTCTAGCTCCATCATCGCCTCCTCGCTGCTGTCTCTCATCCATCGCCTCCAGCTCTATCACTGCCTCAACTCGGTATGTTACTTCGTTTCTATTCTGCATATATATACATATATATACAGCAAACTTTGGTTGCGGCCATCCACCTCCTAGAACATCACCCCATCTCTCCACGTCGTCCCTACTAAAACTGAAGGGTGTTTGTGGGTTGTGGCATTTAATTGAAGTTCAGTATGTTTTCCAACAAATGAATGAATAAAAAAAGTAGAAAGTGCAGTAAGGGGGAGTACGGGGTCACTGGGATGTGTGTGTGTGTTCTGTGTATAAATGTGTGTGACACGTCTATGTATATAAATATGGCAGCCAACTGTAATGGGGAAGGGGGGCGGTGATGGCCTTCTGCAATGTTCATGTCTTTTGTCTTCATTCAATCTCTATTTGATGCTCTTTTTCAGTCTTCTACTAATGGAGAATAGAACATAACTGGGACATATATATATATATATAGTTATCCTAATTAAATCTATACACCAAAGTTTCTTTCTTCTCCTCGTTGATCATGTTAAACTAGAGATATAATTAATTGCATCCTAAGGTAACCATCAAAAGTGATATCAACGTTTAAACTTAGGGGACTAATTAATATATATTTAAAACCTTGGCATGCAAATATATTAAATTATGTTGTAGTTTCATAGTGTTTAATTGAATCTCACTTTTTCAATGACCCACTTCTTCATTAATAAACATTACCTTAAAATGTATGTAATTTTTGAATCTCATTTGGAGATAAGTTTGAATTAATAGTTAATTATATATGTATGGAAATTAGTTTATGGAACTGCCAGGCTTTTGATATTTCTCTCATCCATATCCATAAGGTGGACAGTAATGACAGACATCTAGCAATAATTAATGAAGCTTGAAATTAATATTAATAGTTAATTATAGGTTTTGAATATTAGAGCAGACATTTTGCATCTAATTTAGTTGCATGTCTTTCAATGATTCTCTGTGACTACTTGAGAAAGGAACATAATCTTGAACTGAGGTCTTGTTGATGTTGGTTGTTTATTTACTGCCTACACACATGCATAAATAAATAATACAACTTCTAATTATATTAAGTAACAGAGAAAAGACAAGACATAAGGAAAAGGAAACTCTTTCACTTAATAATGTAAATAAAGAGATTGAAAAGAAAAATGAAAAAGGAGATGTTATGAATTAGAACTTTAATTTCTTTCTTATTTGCTTAGAAATCAGAACATGTAGGATGATGAGAAGTGCACAATAGCATAGGATTAGGTGGAAAAGTGTTGTTGAAATGTAAAATTTGGTGGTAAATGGGGTCTTGAACGGTAGTGGTGAAGACAAATAGTAAGAACAACAGAAGAAAGAAAATAATGGGGTTTCTAGCCATAACTAAAGAAGCTTTTGATAACTTCATAACAAAAATTGTTTATGTACCTATAATGGTTAACACCATACAAGTTTTGCATTTAATTTCTTATTATTAAAAGATGACATCTTCAGATTGAGTTATTATATGTATTTAACATGAAAATGCATTAGAGCTTCTTACCAATGGGAATGCTATTCTAAAGATGCTTTTACTTTTGTCAGGTTAGTCACCATCCAATGATTGTAGCATGCCATTGTGAGGGTACAGGATGGAAATTCTGGGGAGATAGCAATCTTAAAAGCAAGTTTTGGGGTCGCTCAATTCAGCTTGATCCTCTTGGTGCATTGACCTTGGAATTTGATGATGGAGAAGTACGTTTTCCAATGGAGTAAGGTATGGCCCAAAAGAACATGCAAATTTGGCTCTGGATCATTGTATTTTCATTTTTCTCACCTAGTATGAAGTTTGAGTTTTTCTTTTCAGGTAATGACTTCCATATACAATCTAATATTAGGAAAACTATACAGTGATCACTATGGCACCATGCGTATACAGGGGAACTGCAACTTCTCTTGTAAGCAAAAATTCAAGGAATAATCTATCATAGACTGCAATCCTCAACAAGTGTGCTCTCTCTCTCTCTCTCTAAAAAGAAAGAAAAGCAAAAACTAGGGGGTATGAACTAAGTTAAGACTTGAACAGTGTAATGGATATGTTTCAAAATAACACAGATAGTTAAGATTTTGATATTGTAGTAATAAGGAACCATGAATTTGAACCCATTTTAGGAGAAAAAAATAGCATTAGGAAGCTAGAAGCCAAGTCAATTTAGGATAGGAATATTCCCCGACAAAGTTTTATTTTTCTTACTCCTATTAGGATTATCAATTTTCTTGAATAAATAGGAGTATAATTAGAATTTTTTTTATACAGAGTATTCAGATGTGCTTCTCCCGTTCTTCTCAGGGATTTTCTACACATCTGATTCTTCTTCTCTTTCTCCTTGCTATTTTCATTAGTAAGATCATAAAGTGGAAATCATGGTAGATGATAATAGAACATTTCTTCATAGGCGAATGAGGAAAGTGGAAAGAATTATGAGAAACTCTACAAAGTAGCTAAAGTGAGATGCACCCTCACCTTTTTATTGGTAATAGATCTAATTATCTATGTTGAGGTTGCCTTCAATTTAAAATTTAGATGATCCAACCAAAGTAAAACAGAGTGGATTTTTATGTCCATTTCTGACCTATCTTATTCTTAGATGGGGGTGGGGGACATTAAGTGGTGAGTGTTGTAGAATCTTAATGAGATTTTGAGTTTGGGTAAATTGGGGTTGAGTGAGATAGTTTTACTCTTTTGTAACCTATTACTCGCATGGTGAATTTGTGCTCTTTTACCCAGGATGTAGGCACATTGCCTAGTCATGATAAATCTTTGTGCATCTGATTTTGATTCTGTGCATGTTACAAAATTTGTTTGTGTTTGATTTATTCCCTAACAAGTGGTATCAAAGTGATCCCTTACAATCTGTCCCCTTCATTTCTGTCGAAATGTAGTATGATATACCAGGGCATTTTCCGTAGTTACACCTAACCCAAAGATATGAAATGCTAATATCTACTTTGTTCAAGTGATTACATATGTAATTGGGTTTCTTAAGTGCTATAGTTGTGGCACAAAAGAGAAGAGGCTTACCGTCCTACCTACCATTTGAACACTTCTTTGACTCTAATTTCGTGATTTTTTTTTTTTTGTAGGTCAATGAGACAACAAGACTCTAAAGGAAGCAACTGCTGTCATGGAGTACATGAACAGTTTTATGACTATATATAGTGTTTTTTTGTACATTTCTGAATAGTATATATGATTGTTAAAGTATTAGTTTTAGTTCAATATCTTTTTTGCTGTACATTTTTTAATAGTATATACAACTGTCAAAGTGTTATTTTTAGTTGAACATATTTTTTGGTGTATTTTGTTAGCAATTAACACTTATATATATATACTACTTTTGGTGTGTAAATGCTAATAGATAATGATTACTTTGGTGTTATTTGAATGACATGTTTAATTTTATGAGTTTTATTCCAATTTGATATGGATAATGATATATAGGTTTGGTGGTTTATATTAAAATAGGATATTTTTGTCATTGATGACTAGTAATTGTTTTCATACTATTAAAAAACTAAAAAAATATTATTTTAACGATAGGAATCATATTGTTGCTAATAGTTCACATTATTAACGAGAGGAAATATTATCGTTATTGGTTTGTGTTTTGATAACTAAAAAGTTATTTTTAACGATAGGAATTATACTGTCGCTAATTGTTTAGACTATTAACAACGGGAAATATTGTCGTTATTGGGCTATAATTTGGTAGTTAATAATTATTTTTAACAACGGGAATCATATAGTCGCTAATACAATTAACGACGGGTTTATCATTCCCGTCGTTAAAGACTTTTATTGTCGGAGGCAATAACGACGACCGACGACAGAAAAATTCCCGTCGTTACAATTTTTTAACAACCAGAAATCAACTTTCAACGACTGATTTTGTCGTCATTAAAACCCGTTTTTCTTGTAGTACTTAACTAAATAGAGCTTTCCAATTGAGTAAGCTTTTCAAGTTTTTGTCTCAAAATTTTAATAAAGTGTAAGCAATTTGTACTCAAGTAAATGCAAAAAATTAATTGAGTATTATTTTTTTGTGTTCAAGTAAGAAAACGGCCCAATCAAATAAACATTAGCTGAAAAAGAACAAGTCTCTGGTTCTGCAACTTTAATCAAGTAAATAAGTTTTTACTCAAATATAGTAAAAAAATAGTCAATTACAAATGTTTTTTACTTGAGTAATGTTAAAAAATAGTCAATTACAAACTCTTTTTACTCAAGTAATGTTGGGCTAAATCTTAAAAATAGAGACGTTGAATTAGCCGTTAAAATAGCAATTGCAAGTGCATTTAATCACAGTTTTGACTATTAAGACACATTTTTCTCTCACATTTAACATAATTTTTGAATATTCTAATGATTATTTTGAGAAGAAAGAAGATTACTTTGCAAAAATTACATATCTTACAGTAAGTAAAAAAGGAGAAGAGAATGAAGAAACTAATGGTTGTTCAATTGTAACGACCCATGAAGGGATTAGAATTATTGAGAATTATTTAGCTAATTTTTGGCTTAAGAGAATTTGCCAATTAAATCTTTAATGTGGCAATTTAGAATTTGTAATTGAGAGTATAGAATTTAAATGGAATTTAATTATGTGAAAATTAAGTACAAGAGCATGAAGGTAACTTTAGAGTTTTAAATAATAATTTCTTATTACTAGGAATTATTTAATTAGAGATATTATATAATTGAGAGAATCCATACATGAGAAGGTTTAGGTTTGAAGTCTCCAAGTTAATTAAGAATAAGGATTCCAAATTATAAAGGGAGAAAAAGATGGGCTTCTAAGGCTATTTCTTTATCTATATAAAGGCACATAAGCCATAGTGTTCTTCACGCCGCGTGAGGAGTAGAGAACCAAGACGTCTATGAGTTGCAGAAGTTCCTTTGCATAGGAGATTTCTTATTGAAATCGTGTTAGTCGATCAAGATTTTTCGAGGCAAGTATCTTCCCTGTAATCCCCTCCATTATAAGTTCATATTAGTTTTAGTTTTCAGATTATTCCAATTCTTCATTATAGTTTTCAGATTTATATCAATAAGTAGAGACGTATATATATATATATATGCGTATATGTAATGCCCCCATTTCTATAATTAATATTTATATATCCTTATCTGGGGACGCGATACCAGCATAGCTACCAACAACTCATGGTAACCTCTTCCTTGGAAACCCCGGCCGAGGAATTCAAGGGGAAGCATCAGAATAGTTGGCACCAGCCAGAGTCTCAATGAAAATAAAATAGCTAACATATTTACTTCTGATAACAAAACTCTTCTATTGTCTGAACAATCCACTTAATACACTCTTAGCATACATTGAGATTAATTACATTAGGCATCATTCATTATATTCGTATACACGCACCAAGTAACACAGAAGCTAACCTATAATATCTACAATAAGAAGACACCACCAGGACCGTATGGTTGGGACTACTCTATACACATTTAACCCTACCTTGAGTACTGCCTACCTCGCCCTTGCTTAGTACCTTGCTTTTAATTGGAATGACGCACGCAAACATGAGCCGCAAGGCTCGCAAGCATAATAGTATGAAGATAACAGGTTAAGAGGAGAACTTTCCCAACACCCCATGTGTTTCATGCCAATGCAGCAACATAACATGTCATGTACAATATCTGAATTAGCTCTAATTGCATAAACATAAAGTAATCTACACATATCCGGCCCTTAGGGACCACGTAAAATGCACACATTGGCTCCCAAGCCCCACATACAAACCTGCAGCTGCCACAGACTAGACATCATGTCATATTAGAACCGTGAACCCAACTATATCAAGATCATAAGTTGTTGTGGGAATCAAACCCCCAGTCTCTCGTATCATAAGTGTTGTGGGACTCAAATGCCCAGTCTTTCATAAGTTGTTGTGGGACTTGAAACCCCATTCTCTCTTATTGTAAGTGTTGTGGGACTCAAACCGCCATTCTTTCATAAGTTGTTGTGCGACTCGAACCCCCAGCTTTCATAAACCTTCACTCATGATAGTCACTCTTGCTCACCATGCAATGCCACATAATAGAAATGCGCTAGCATTTGTAGCATAAACGTGATGTCAAGGCCCTCATAAACCGAGCATCAGGCCATGCTACACCCATATAAGAATACACACATGCAAAATGCTTTAAATGCATATGCTCACCTAGAGTACCCAAACTGGCTCTTAGGCCAATCGAGTCATGCCAATGTTCACACACCCCATCACACACAAAGCATGTTTCTTCCAATGAATGCAGTCCAAACCCCATGCATCACACAATATCATGATATGCACAAGTTAAGGTGGGAATCTGGTAGTAACAGCTCTTCTGGCTCGTCTCTCACTTATCGTAACAGCTGATAATTAGAGCCCATACATCCAGCCATCGGCTGCCATGAGCCACGATCAACAGTCAGTGGCTTTGTACCCCATACCCTTTAATACCCATAGCCATCATTAACTTATGTTCTTTGAACTTAGCATTTCATGAGCTTTCCCATGACTCCTCATGCACCTCACCCATTAGGACTTTTAACATAACCATCCCTTTTAAAAGAAGACACACTTCCTTGCGTATTTTGAACCTAGCAACAACACATCATTCCTTAAGAATTTGAGGGTGGTTCAAAACCCTCATTTTAGAGTATGGACATGACTCAACCAGCCCTTTTCCATTACAAAGTAATCGAACTAAACTGTTCATACTGAAGAGAATTATACGCAGAAGACTCGCAACGGGAACTTACATGTAACCAAAAGAGAGAATAACTTAGGACAGGCTTATGAGCTTGCGTAAGCGATCAAGAAACATGAGAAAAGGGTTAGGAGATTGCATAAAAGAAATAAATAAGTGGAAGCTTGCATAAAGGAAATAAAAGAGTAGAAGCTTGCCTGTTTAATGGCAAATCCAACAGTTTTTCTACAGAAAGCACCAATTCCTATAAGCCAAAAATCAAATATTTTTATACAGAATTGTAGGACATTAAAAGAAGAGTTCATATGAAAAATTTTAGATAGAAAGGGTCCTTCACACCCTCTCACGCGCTTAGGAAGGTGGCCTGCGCACCACCTTTATTTTTAGGACAACCTTGCGCAATTTTCTTATTTTGGCCATAACTCCTTTATTTTAACTCCGATTCGACCCTCGTTTTTTCCTACACACTCCTATTTCATCCTTCTATAGGAATATCAAGTTATATCAGAACTTACCTTGATTTTTCCTGATTGTTTTGGGCCAAACTCTGGTAAAGCCTCGAACTTTCTAGCAAAGCTCATTTTTCCCTTGTTTCTTCTCCAATTCCGCTCCTTCTTTTTGCAAAATTTCTCCCACTTTATTTTAAAAAAAAATCCTCACTCTCTTACCTCCCAAATGACCCAAAATTTCTCCAAAGTTTCCCTATCCGAATGCCTCAAATCCTTTCCCAAGAGCCCTATTTATAGAATGTCCCGGCGAATCATAATCCACCATGTGTCATTGTAATTATTTGGGATTCATCATTAGTTCCATGTTTTTCCATCCAAATGGTGTCATGTGTCCTATATAATCATTACTTCCATGTTTTTCCATCCAAATGGGGCCATGTGTTCTATATAATCATTACTTCCATGTGTTTCCATCCAAATGGTGCCATGTGTTTCATATAATCATTTCTATCTATGTGTTCTTATCAAATGGTGCCAGGTGTCCCATATGATCATATTGGAATTCTATTTGGAATCTAAAGCTAGTTTTAATAAGATTTGAAGTCTGAAGTTAAATTTGAAATCCAAACTTATATTTAGTAAGAGTTTGAAATCCATTACATTTAGGTCCCCGAGCTATCCTTGAATCTCATTGATTCCCAGGTCTTTTAGTAAATTACACTTCTACCCGTACTTTAAAATTACAATTTTGCCCTTACCTTCCTATTTCCTTGAATATGAAAAATCTTTGGTGTTACAATATAACAGTGAAGTTATGAGCCAATTCTATTACTCCTTCTCCATTTTGGATTGCGAGTTCTATTATTGCTTCTCCAATTTGGATTGCAAGATCAATTACTCATTCTCCATTTTGGATTGCAATATCTATTACTCATTCTCCATTTTGGATTGCAATATCTATTACTCCTTCTCCATTTTGGATTGCAAGATCTATTACTCTTTCTCCATTTTGGATTGCCAGTTTTATTACTCCTCCATTTTAGATTGCGAGTTCTATTATTCCTTTTCCATTTTGGATTGCTAGTTCTATTACTCCTACCCCATTTTGGATTGTAAGTTTTATCACTCTTTCTCCCATTTGGAGTGCAAGTCATATTATTTCTTCTTTCTTTTGAGCTGTAGGTTCCTTCCTCCTTTTATTTCTTTAGGAAGAAAGTTCTTATATATGCATGATCTTTATAGCGATTCAATCAAATATTATCTTTGAATCATCCTTAAAGTTATTTCATATCTATTGGGATTTGTTTTTCCAAGATTTTATTCAGAATGGTGTAGAATCATTAAGTGTTGTTATAGATTTCAGTCTCTGTTAGCATTCATGTTCGTCAAATTTAATTGTAGATATCCAAATGGGTCTTCCCATATCCGGATGAGTTAATCTATGTATGTGAGTGCCATCCGGATGGGGCAGTGCCTATCCGAATAAGTGAAAAAGATTTATGTGAGAGACATCTGGATGGCTTTGTTCGTATTCATATGTCCTTTGTTTGATATTCGGATGCTTTGATCCACATCTAGATGAGTTCAATGATTCCTTGAGAGTGATATCCGGATACCTTGTGTTGTAACCAAATGTGTCTATTCCATTGTGAGTGATATTCGGATATATTAAGTCATATCTAGATATGTCCTTTTATTTTTGTGTGTGATATCTGGATGTCTTCCTCAGTATATCTGGATGGGTCAAGTTGATATCCATATGTCTTATTTCATATCTAGATACCCTTATCAAGTTTTGAACTTCATATCCGAATAAGCTCCAGCATATCCGAATAGCTTCTGATTTGAACGCCAATGTATCTAGATGAGCCTTTTTCATGTCCAGATGTCTTTCCTCATATCCAAATATCCTTCCTAATATCCAGATGGCTTTTCCAGAAATCCAAGTGAACTTCCAATGATGTTTTCGTAATGACCCGTTATTCGGTTGGATTATATTAACTTGAGAAAGGAATATTTAATTAATTGAATAATGACTTTGAGGCATTGTATGTGTTATTTTAGGTAATGTGACCACATTAGAGAGAATGTGGGAAAAGATCAAAGGATTGGTTCTAATGGAAATGGGACCCATGACTTTGCAAGGTATGTAAATAAGCATTTTATGGAATTTGAGGTATTAGAAATATTGTAATATGAATTTTAGCTTAAGTGTGTATAAATATATAAAGGAAAATGGTTTATTACAATAAAGGAAATGATTGTTAGTGGTATATATATATATATATGTGATATTATGTTATAAGTATAAAAGGGGAATTAGGAGGGAGAACGAAATGAAGGGAATTGAGAGAGGGAGCCATGGGATTGGGAAAGTGGAAAGCTCGGGCTCCAATTCTTCTACCTCTTCTTCCTCTTGGATGATCAAAGTGTCAAGAGAGGTTGGTGCAAACTTGTAGTTGTTTTTCATCATCTTCTTCTTCTCTTAGCTTGTATGTTTTTATTATTGAAGGTCGATTGTGAACTTCTTTTCTCTTGGTGGTTCTTCAAGATCTAATCAAAGAGAAAACTTCGCAAAGGCAAGTTCTACTCCTCTACTCCTCTTCTAAATCTTTAAATCATGATATTTTGAGGATTATTTGTGGAAGAAGAGAACCCCCATGCTTTTCATGCTTTTGGTTGAGATATATGTAAAGATCTTTATAAATCTTCTTAAATTCTTGAATGTGATGGTTGAAATTTTTTGGTGACTTCAATAGGGTTTGTTCCACCCTATATTTGTTTGGGAATGGTGTATTTTTTTGTTTAGATTTGAGTTTTGGGAGAGTTAGAGGAGTTTGGGGGTGTGTTGTTCGTCATTTTTGGGTTATGGAGTTCAAGAGTTGACTCTGGGGTGTTAGTTGACTCTGCATAAAGGGTTCTTGGCTAGGTCACCTCTAGGGATGTAGGAGTCGACTGTGCCTCGAAAGTCGACTCCCAGGGTGTCAAAAGTTGACTCAAGTGATAGACTGCACTACAGACCCTCTACTATTTTGGCCATAACTTTTTTTATACATATCTGATTGATGAACTGTTTAAATAATTGTAAACTAGACTCGATAAGCTTCGATTTGACATATTATGGGTATTATTTGGACAAGATTTGAAGGGTCTCCATAGGGTTTGAAGTCATTCCTATCAAGATTGGGAGCCAATCCACGTTCGATGGCATTACTTGGTTCGAGTTTTGGGGTCTCGTGAATAACTATTATGGGAGATGGTTGAGATGCATACTTGGGGATGTGTCTCATGCATTATCATGCCATGATGTATATATATATCTATATGTGTGTGTGTGTGAGCCTAGGTATTGGGTGGAACTAATTGGCCTCAAGGGTCGTGTGTGGTTGCGAGCACGACCCTTGGAGTGGAGCTATCTAGACCCAATGACCTCGTGGAAGTTGAAGTGGTTATGATCTTGAGTGGGAGCTGACTGTCCTCGAGGGTTATGTGTGCTCATGAGCACAACCCTAGGAGTGGAGCTGTCTGTCCCCAAGCGTCCATTACTAACTATACAAGCTTATGGGAGTCATATATGTGCATATATTTTCTTTGGGTTATCTGGCTAGTATGCGTGACTTATTAGGTTTTATTCCTTTTCCTTATGGCGAATCACTCTTGTTGTAATCTGATTTCCATTATCATTCGCTGTTATGCTTGTTGGGCCTTATGGCTCATTCTATTGCTTCTTACACCAATCCAAGAAAAGGCAAAGGTAAGGCTAAAGGCAAGTTTAGCAAGGGTGGATCTCAAGGGAGTTAGCTGTGTATAGAGATTATTTAAAGATAAGGTCATTAGAAGTCTTTTGTTGTATTATAGAGAACTTGTCAGTCTCTTATATTTTGAAGGCCTATGTATATGTTGTTGTGATCATGGCTTGGGGTTTTGTATCTAATGAAAACTTAGAACTTGTGTAATTATGTCATGAATGGATGTACATATGTGATAATACAAGGAGTACGTTTATGGATGTTTTGTTGTTATTCCCTCTCTTGTTGTGGTTGGGTTGAATGTTCTTATTTGAGTTGTTTCTATATCACTCTATTGATGACCTCCTCACAAATCCTCTATGCTAGCTGAGGCTTCGGGTGGCGAGCCGTCACAGTTTTAATCCAAGTTTTTCTTTAAATTAAAATATTCAATACTTTTAAATATTAAATTCTCATGCCAAGTATGATAAATCTAACATGCCCATACCATAATACAAAATTCATAGAATCATTGTATTCTAATATATTGAACATTAGATGACATGTTAAGTATTTATTATGACATGATCAGCATTATTACTTGGCATTATGTGCATACTGTAAGGGTCCAGTCTTGAATATTCCCGTTAGCATAGGATATTCGAAAGGATGTCATCATATAGATGATATAGAACAAACCATGAATAAATAGATAACTCATTTCATTACTAGCAACGAAAACTAAATTAAGGTTCAATTACACTTTCAAATCTCATGAGTTTGGGCTCGAAGGCTATACAAAATAAATAAGAGGCTCTAATGTTAACTAACAAAATAAAAGTCATTTCATCTCAAGCCTTACCAAAATACTAATCAAGATCTTCAAGTAGGACTCGTCTCCATACACCACTCTCCCTGGGCCTTAGTCCCACTTGACTCGCCCCTAATAATAGTTTTTCCTTTACCTGGAATGGAAAAGAAGATCAAGTGAGCCACAAGGCTCAGCAAGTTGAGGAATAATAAATAATGAACAGAATCCAAGAATATGGTAATACCAAAAAGAGTACTTAAGAACTCAACAGTTAAATATAAGATTCATATTTTAGGACTTAATCAATTCCAAGTTAAATGCATCATGCCACCATGTACCACTATGCAAATGTGCATATAAAATTTAATATCAATATCAAATCTCATAGGCTCGCAAGTCATCAATCAACACATGCCAAGTGTATCATATAAATAAAATCTGACAAATAAATATAGAGCCAACCTACCAGGCTGTGGCCACCTCGTCCCGTGCCAAGTGCTCTAGGGTACCCTTTCCCTCCATGCAAAATAGTAAGTGCACAAGATTTATATATATATATATATATAACATGTACATGAATACATCATGTATGCATTTGCCACCACATTCATTTAAATTCTAGTTTCCTCAATATTCATAATTTCAACATTATTTACCCATACCGGGTATTTTACCATCATTAGATAATTCAGCATATCTTCATAATATTTACCATAATCAAGATAAAAATTATAACACAAAAATAACTTTTCGGAGATGAAGGTTAAATCTTGATTCACCATGTGAGGAGTAATATAGATTTAATATGCTATTTTTCCCATCATAAAATCTGTGATGATTCATTTAATAATTATGCTAAATTGATATTGATATGTATTTTGGGAAAATTAAATAGGGTATTTAGATTTTACCATATATATTCGGATATGGGAAAGTGCATTCGAATGGTTTATGGCCTATTCGAATATGTTAAAGGAGCATTGAGTGATATCCAGATGGTTGGAGGCATATTCGGATGTCTCTGGGAGTTTTTGAGAGTGATATCCGGATAAGGGGTGAGACATCTAGATGTTTAAAGTCAAGTATGTGAGTGATATCCAGATGCTACAGTAGCGCATCTGGATGGATATCCGGATATGGGCAAAGTCATTCGGATGCACCATGTTTCAGAAATTCAGCTTCGATGAGGTTTCGTATTTTGGGAATAACTTTCCTTCTGAACTCTAATCGAGATGATTCAAGATTCTATGGAAATCCAAGAAAAATATCTACAACTTTTGTGTTTTGAGTTTTCATAGATTCTAGTTTAATGGAGGTCGAAATTGGGCTTGAAGTTTGCTGCTATTGCGATACATTCAAATGTGAATATACAGTTCGATAGTGTTTGGTATTCAAGGCATATCTCTCTCGTATGAACTCCAATTGAGATGATTAAAGATGATATGGAAATACAAGAAAAAGATATAGAACTTGTGTTTTAAGTTTTAAGAGATTCTAGATTCATCAAGGTCAAAATCGGGTTTGAATTTGTTGCTATGGTGATCTATCTGGATATGGCTATCTTTGGAGGGTAGCATTCGGATGGGTTGATATATATATCCGGATGAGATACGCACTCATCCAGATGTTACTCACATGGATTCCCAAGACTCATTTGGATAAGCCATTGCCTATTCAGATGATTGCAAAACGATTCTGCAACTCACTTACAAAGACAATGATTTATACATATATATATATATATATAACACAAGCAATACTTATGGCTACACCATTCTGAAAGAAGATTGGGGAAAACAATCCCAAATGAAAAAAATGAAAATCTGGGATGAACCAATGCTAAATTAGAAGGGAATATATAACTGGGTGTATATATGTATATATATATATGGAACAGTATATTTACAGAGAATAAGAAGAATAGCTTCAACTGATCATCTAAGTGCATACTCTTACGATCAAAAGAACTCTCGAATGGAAGAATGAAATGAACATAAAAGAGTGGTGCGAGAAGAAGAACTTTCCTAGAAGATTGTTTTACTAGCTGAGAGCTCTCTCTTCACTTCAATGGCAGAGAAAGCACACGGTAGGAACACAAACAACAGAAATTAAAGAGGAGAGAAGAAGAGCAATGGAACAGTGAAAGTGAAGGAAAAGAGAGGATATGCACTACCTGAAATAGGAGATGCATTCTGGCCAAAAGCAGAAAAAAGAAGAAGCAGAACAGTTGCAGGCTACGCTACCCCCTCCCCCAAAAAAACTGATTTTCCCCTACTTTATCTCATTACAAAAAATCTTTTTAGGGCATTTTTATATTTAACACAAATCTTTATTTTATTTTATTTTTTCTTATTCACATCAAAATTTAAATTCCTTTACCATTGGGCCCAAGCCCAATCTACCTATTACATAACCCACTTGATAAACCAATGGACTCATTAACTAATTAACTGAGGCCCATTTCATTATTTCCCAATTTATTAAAAATTATACCCATATACGTATTTTCACGATTACATGAACCACAAAATAAAATTATACAAATCTAAAATTATTTCTATGCCATCAAAGAGATTTATCATCAAGTATTAAAATACTTAGACCCACATTTAAAATGCCATTAAACTGACATTAAGTAATAAAACACCTAGACCCACTCTAGGGTCGTTACATATACATTCTAGTATGAGCATGAAGCATGACTTTATATGGAGCACTTCATATTGTGTGCTAGTATGTATGTGAGCATTGCATTACAGTATGCGCGCTAGGCGGCTAGTCCGCGAGGATCCCACAATTTCAGTCATAGCTCAAATATGAGTTGCTCGCCTGGTGACGACCAGGGGGCTAGGGGCATATTGCCCATAGTATATGCTTACATTTTTTCTGTATGCAGGATTCAGATAAGTTAGGTATGTATTATCATATTATGTAGGCCTATGAGCCAAAGTTACATACCTGCATTTAGTTTACAGTTTATGTGCATTACATTTCTGTGAATGGAAACAGATAGTGATTATACTTAGTACAAGTTTAGTAAGTAATTTATCAATTTGATATTCTTCGATTCAGCTTCAGTTATTCTTTCTAGCTTATTACTTGATGAGCTTTGTAGCTCACCTTGTACTCTTCACCATTCCAAGTCCTAGTGGAGAGTACCAGATGTGGGGCAGCAGTGGTTAGTAGTGTGTTTACATGGAGCCGCTCAGGAATAAAAGATGTCTGGGAGTTTTGTTAGTTTATAGTGTCTTATCAGTTTAGAATTATTTTATATTTCAGTTGAGGGATTTTCTCGTAGATAGAGTTTATTGTTTTCAGTTTATTTTGACTTAGAGTTTTTATTTCAGTTGATTGAGATGTTCAGTTATGGTATCAAATTTCAATTTATCAGAGAGTTTTATTTTACTTTATGTATTTTCCACGTGGCACCTCTTCTCGGGTAGTTTTAAGAGAGAGGGGTGTTACACAATTTCTTCCTACTCTTAGCTTAAGCCAAAAAAATAGTTCAAGCTTTCATCTTCTATTTTCTGAAAAGTTAGAGAGAGTTAGCTTAGAGTTTCTAAACTTAAAAATCTTTGTACATTAAGAGAAGCTCATATTTATGTTGTCATACATTTTTTTTTTTACAAGCTTCTCCTGTATTGTTTGCTTCTTCTAAGCTTTTTGTGGTTTTGTTAGATCCCGATATGGCAACAGGTTATGCCTAATCCTCAAAAAGACAGTGGTTATGCTTGATCTTTGAAAAAACTGTGGTTATGCCTCATCCTTTAAAAGACAATGGTCTCGACTGAGCCTTTAAAAATTGTTGTAAAGTGGTTTGTAGCTGAACCTATTTTAAAAGCTATTGAGTTGGTTAAAATTCTTGGTGTGGTGGCAAGGGAGTGGAGTAAGCTAGTTGAGCCAAATCACTATAAAACTTGTTGTGTTCTATTCTATTTATTTCTTTTCATTTCAGCACTTATATTTTACATCTTGTATCTTTATGCTTATTTTATAAAAGTTGTAAAAATATATATAAGTCTCTAATATAGTATATAATTAATATATGTTGTGTATGTAATGTAATACCCGAGACTTTTGTAAGCCATGGTTATTTAATAAAAAAGAAATGCCCCAAGGAATCGTGAAAATTCGGGGCTAAAACATCTACTTTAAGGAAAATCGGGTAAAAATGTAATTTCTCTAAATATCATAAAAACGTTTAAGGAGACGTTAAATGGCGAAATGAACCCCTTTAAGGAGTTCAAGGATTAAAATAAGAAGTTACCCGAATGGTTAGAAACTCAAAACTTAGGGGGGGCAAAGTGTAAAAATACCAAACTTTGGGCCAAAGTGAAAATTGTTGAAAACCTTCAACGGGACTTGCCAAAGAAACCAAATGGACTGACCACTGGTTGGAGAGGCCATCATGAACCCTCAAGAATAGGCTTGAGGTGGCAGGAAAGCTGGAAGAAAGGGATTGGCCAATTTCTCTTATAAATTCAAGTTCTTCAATAAGGATGAAGAAAACTCAAGAGATTAAGGCATGGCTGAGTAGTTTGAGGGGAAAATCATGTTCTTTGGAAGGTGAGGAGTATTCTGAAAGTGAGAGGGAGTGATTTCACTAAGAAATAAGAGAGAAAAATGATGGCAGGAGCTGCAAGAGAACTCGCCGGAAACAGGGCGTGGGTCACTAGAAGCAACACGGTAAGTCAAATTTTAAGTTATAATCTTGTACAGGAAAGAAAGAGGGAGATTTAGGATCAAATGAGGAGCAAAACGGAGTTAAAACGAGCTAGTGAGAAAAATGCAAAAAATAGAGGGCTAGTCACTGTCGCGTCGGACGTTGCTGAAGAAGACGATCGGCGCGTGCAATGCATGCTCCAGATCTGCCTGTGCATGTAGGCGCTTGAAGGCTTCTTTCGACGGCGCGTGGGGGCGTGTGTAAGCTCCATTTTACCTAAAATTTTCCAGAAATGTGTATGAAATTATTTTCTACAATTTCATATAAAAACATTTGACTTTTAGTTCTCAAAATTATACTGTTTATGTAGAAAACGCAACAAGTCACCATGAATAGTACTTGAGCTAGTTTGCCGAGGTGAGTGGTGCCTGTTTTATGAACTCTCACATCCCTCGCATGTCGTATCTACATTTGGGTGGCTAGCATATCTTTTATTTACCTTTGTATTGCATTTTTATTATACTTTAGCATGCATCACCACATTCATGGCTAGTGACTTGAGGAGGGCTGCATCATGTACGTGGTCTTGGGCCACACCATTCCAAATCAAGAATGGCTATGGATTTTGATAACATGATGGCCCATGGGCAACGCCCTGGCATCACTACCATCGGGTTACTCCATGACATTTTGCACAATACATTTGCACAAACTATAATAATGAGTTATCTCACTTGGATATTTGTATCTAATTTGGGTGTTTATACCCCTGGAACATTCAACGTTCCAGGCGCAACAGATGTTCCAGATACCTCAGGCTCAGGCAAGGACAAAGGAAAAGCAACAACTTAGCGCTATTTTAGTAGCTTTTGTAAAAATAACCATTTTAGATTAAGCTTCTAAATATTGCCTTGTTTTATTATAAACTCCTAGTTGGGTGTTGGTGAAATCAAATCCTTAAGAGAAAAATCAAGAAAAATAAATATGTTAATTTGCAAATAAGTGGTGTATGTGTGGTTCATGTTTAATTTTCCAAAGGAAATGTTATTAAATCCCATGTCTCTTAAGTCATATAAAAATAAAAAGAGAGAAATAATAGTAATTAAAACCAAGTAAGAATTTCCTTTACCATTTTTATAAAAAATGATTGGCCTTAAGGAAAACCATTTCCATAAGGGTATAAAGGAAATAGTGGGGATTAATTTATGAGTAGAGTCATGTAATTCCAAATGATTCTTGTGAACATCAACATAAGAGACCAATGGCTTATGTTTTGGTACAATGGGTTTTCGATGATTAAACACTAGTTAATTATATGATCATGTGAACTTGAGTTGTCCTCATTATAAAAGAGGTTTCTCTACGAAAAATTAATTTGGGCATTTGAATATAACTTGTGGAATCCAAAGTACATAACTATAATGAATTTTTAAAGATTCCCAATTTGAGTCATTCCTTCCATACGAGTGGAGCAAAGAATTACTAATTTGAAATTAAAGAGGATAATGTTCTCAGCTCATTTTCTTAAAAAGAAAAAAAAAGGTGGAGTTAAAAATGGATTTACAAAATTGATTAATGCCTCCTTTATTCCAATTTTTCAAGCTTAATTCATTAGAGAACTTGGGACATTACAGGTGGTATCAGAGCAGGTTAGGGATTTTTACTTGATAACTAACTTTAAGAATATTTGGTGATAGGAATGAATCCAGCCATAGTAGAAGACCAAAACCAGGGGGCATCATGGGATGGTGGACTGCTCTCATGGATGGACGCTACATGCTCCCTGGGAAGATTTATGGAATTTTTTAAATTTTGTCATCCCTATTTTACAAGATCTCCCTCCCATTTATCCCCAACCTCCTCCCTATGTGGTATCCCTTCAAGTTTATTATTTAATTTCTATACTAACCGCGGAGTGGCAAGTTCTTGGGTATCAGATCTACAGTGAGTGGAATTTCGGTGACTTGGTGGGTTTCACGAATCGCTTGCTCGAGATTGAGGCCCAACTAGTCATAGGACTATTGGAGTCAAATCAGGGGATTGGAGAGGTCGCCCCAATGGATTTGGTAGTTCCAGGAGAAGACGCCCTAATAGACATATATAGTGGCACCAGTGGAGGGACTTGAGGAACGGGCCATCACACCACCATTGGACTTTTGTTCAGACGAGGAGTAAGGGTAACAAAGATTATGGTTGAATGTGGGTAAGGAAGGGTGTAGATATAAGTAAGAAAAATACCTATGTGTGGAATATAAGTATGTAAAATATAAGGGTGAGTGATGTAAAATATTTGGATATGAAATATGTAAGATATGAGAAGCTTATGTAATATATTTATGTGAAATAGACGTGTTAACTTTAGTGGTAGGAATGGATTGTGAATAGTTTAAGGGTAAATTTTGATAAAGTCTGTGTAAGGTAAATTTGAGGTATATGCGAGGAGATACTAATTTTTGGGATTTCATGGTGACAAGTTGGATATATAGCAATCTATGGGAAATGAGAAACGAGGATAAAAGTAGAGTCCACATAAGTGACCTAAATGTTTGAGGAGATCCTAGCCAAACAACTTCGAAGGTTCATTGAGTTTGGTCGAGGTTATGAAAAACAAAAGAAGAAAAAATAAATAGATATTAGAGGGGAGTCAAAGCTTACAAGAACTTATTGGGTTTAGGGGTTACCAAGGTTGTGTGTTAGCTATGGCATTAAAGCAATGAGGAAACACTTAAGCGTTCAGGGGACCATGTAGTCTACAAAATTCTAGAATTCCGTACGAGGGCTACAAAGTTAGGAAAATAATAACTTAGAATTAAAAAAAAAAAAAAACTTGGGGTTATAACTTACTAAATAAATTATGAAGGATTTTAAATTATTATATTTTATTAAGTTTGGAATGTCTATCTTATAATTTTAGATATCTCAGATGGTCGGGACCCAATGTACTCAAAGAATGGAGTCGGTTACACCAAATCAGCAAGGAAGTAATACCCATGAGGAAGAATCTCAATATCCTCATGAAGAGATGTCAGAAACCCCTCAAGCGGATCCACCACAAGGAGAAGGATCGGAAGGTGGGACTCACATGGATCGCATGGAAAAAGTGATGGAGAACATGTTAAATTTTATGCAAGGGAAATTACCAACTGGTCAAGCTAACTCTCGTACGTCCGATGTTATCAATAGATTTTAGCGGTTAAATCTGCCTACTTTTCGAGATTAAGCAAGAACAGATCCATGGGCCAGTGAATACTGGTTGGAGCAGATGGAGAAGATTTTCAGTCTTCCTAGCCCACTGAGGACGAGAAGGTGCAGTGTGCCATTTTCATGCTTCGTGTAATACCCTAGATTTTTGAACTCAGATATGAGGTGATACCTAAGGTTATTAAGTTCTAATACTTGTGGAAATAGGTTATTTCAAAGGATTATAGAAGCCTTGAGACAAAGGTATAATTTCTGAACCAGTGGTAAAATCGTAAATATTAAAGTCAGGTAAAAGTGTAATTTATCTAAAATCTTGGGGTGCTAAGTGTAATTTATCCATTTTTTAGGGACCAAAAAGTGCAATTAAAAAGGGCTTGGGGACCAAGTTGCAAAGGGTCTAAGTGCAGTTACGTGAAAAGTTCGAGCCAAAGTATTGTTTGTTGAAACCTTAAAATATCGCTTCCAAAATATCTTAGATTTCAAACTCAAATCAAATGGAGAGTTGGATCAATTTCAAGTCCAAGTCCAAGTCTTTGTTAAAGTAAGTCTTCTCCAAGTCTTCTTTAAGTCTTTGCTAAAGTCTTTTCCAAGTCTTTTCAAAGTCTTCCCCAAGTCTTTTGCTTAGTCTCCAAGATTACTTAAGCCTCCAAAAGTCTCCAAACCTTATCTTCAAGGACACATGGCAAGCAACTATTGGCCTACTTGGAAGCTAATTTAAGGACTCATGATAACCTTTGAGGTGGCGATATGTGGTTGGTTAGAAAATTCTATAAATAGGGGCTAGGTTGATCACAAACCATTCGAAGTAAATTTGAGGTGAATTTATACCAAATTGAGGGAATCGAATGGGAGGATCTTGTTCTTGGGAGAAAGGGGAGAATACTCTCGAAAGAAGGGAAAAAAATCTGCTAAGAATGAGAGAGAAAAGGCCTCGTCAAAAATTTTGGGCTGCCACCGTAGGTCATGCTAAACGACATAAAAACCACGAGAAAACCATTCCTGCTTGTCATAAACAGTGCTTCTTAGGGTAAACTGCCAAGGTGAGTGGTTCTTGTATCCAATAAACTCCATATTGTTTATATGTTGGTTCATTTGTGTGATGAGTGTGGTGATTGTGGCTTACACTTCATGCTTCTCTTTGTTAAAGCATATTTCTTCGTTCCTACATGCATCTTCGGTGTTGTGGATGGTTGATGAGACAGGTGTGGTGAATTGGGGAAGGAATCTGGTGCCATCGGTGGGACTAAGGAGTCTGGTGCCCTTGGAGGGGCTAAGGACATCTAACTCCAATCACGTGCCTTGGTGGACTAAGGTGCTTAAGGAGACTTCATTCTCACGTTGCATTTTACATCAGCACACATTATTACTTTTGAACCATCTCACTTAGATGTCAATATCTAACTTGGGTGTTTGATACCTCTGGAACATTCCACATTCCAAGTATGGTAGATGTGCCAGGTATTGGGGAGTCAAGCAGAAGAACCGAAAAGGAGGTGGCCGAGACTTAATTTCCATTGTATCTAACTTAAAGTGTTGTAAACATATGTCTCAAGTGATGTACTGTTAAACCCTATAAGAGTGTGGGAGTTGTATGTTGCACTTATTTCTTTGATCTTGTCCGCCTAATTCTATCCCGCAAGTGGACGGATCGTGACAAGTAATACAGTGATGAATAGAGTGTCATACCCACGAGGACTAACTTTTGATGTTTACTCTAATTGATTTAACCTTAACTTAACACACACATTAACAAAGAATTCAACTATAATGAAAACTAATTTATGAATAAAAGATGCAAACAAAATAATTCCTTTGATTTAAAACTCACAAAACTAAGACACTAGGGTTTGTGAATCCACTGTCGGCCTTCTATGATTCAATTATTCGTTACTCGGGTCTTGCTATTCCTTATCTTAGGTTGAAAATCGATGATCCAATCACAACCAAAAGCCTCTCTCGATGGTCATTCAGTTCTATGAATATATATGAGATTAACTATCTCTAGTCAACCTTCGAACATATAAACATGCATTCAATCACGGAGATCATCACAAAATGATTTCATAAGGCATAACGGTATCTCTACCTATTATAGGACCCTATGTTGTTTGCTACCATGTCCAATCCATATTGAATTTCTCGAAAGCAATACAAATCACAAATATGTTCCAACGGTGATCAAGCATCAAAACAATATTATGAACATAACAAACAACCAACCCGAATTGATAAGAAAATAGCAAATCGAATAACTTTAAATCAGACCATTAGAAGTCGAGGTTTCATCATTCACCCTAGTTATAAAAACTTAGCTATGCATGCTCTCAATCAAAAGAAAAGGAAAAGAGTTGGAATCCATAGCAAAGAATTGAGAACGAAAAGAAAAATACAACCTAAGAGTAGTCTTCAATCTTCCATCCGCTTCTCTGCTCTCCCCCCAAAAGACTCCCCAAATCTCCCAATAATAAGTCTCTATATAGTCCTCTTTAGGTTATCAAAGTCCTATACCTTGAAGGAGTCTATTTCTCTTTTATTTGGATTGAAACGGGCTTAAAACGGCCTTTTCACGAAGCTTTGATCCCTACCGCGGTATGCTTGTTGCTGCAGACCTGTGAGCTCTAGAAAACAATTCCTAAAGCGGTCCTACAGCGGTATGCATTCCGCTGTAGGACCGTGAGCTCCAGAAACCAAACCTTATAGCGGTGCTACAGCGGTATGCATTCCGCTGTAAGACCGCTAGCCTTCTTCTTTAGCCTCTTACTTTATCATCTTCAACTTCTTGCTCTCGATACTCTTTTACTTTTTTTAATTTGAAACTCGACCATGCCTCCAAGTTTTATTTCACTCCCATCATGCACCAAAATCACTCTTTTTGCTCCATGTCCGCTTTAACACATGCTCCACATCTACATAACCATATATAGAACCAAATCAAATAGAAATCGTGCTCATTGAATGTATAAATGCTAAGTTTATAAACCAAAATAAGTGTATAAAAGGCACTTATCAAATACCCCCAAACTTAGACTCTTGATCGTCCCGAGCAAGATTATTGACTCAAATAAATCATCCCTCAAGTAGAGAATAGTTAATATTTCAAACTCACTCACAAGTTGGATAGCCTTTCAATTGGCCTCAGATTTTGGTACCATTCTTAATTCACACAGAGTTTCTAGTAATGCTACACATGTTTTGAACCTTCCATGTTTTGACGTGTGTGTGCGCGAATCCTGTCAGGTACAATATCATGCATAAGGTTGTTGGTATCCCGACCCTTCGATGGTCCTGTACACTTTCGCACTCGTGATATTCACTCCGCCCCCAAACTTGGTCTTTTCATTCTATCCTTAGGTGCTCTCAATCACTCTTTTCTTTCTTGTTCAAGTTTGGTTAGACTCAGCCAAAAATGGCATTATCTCGGTTTGTGAAGACTCTCTTTTATTTTGAATGCTTCGGCATGCTAACATCCACTAGATAGTCAAACCCACCAGTGTTCTCAATCCCTAAGAGTTTACAAACATCAACACCATTTTTTTTTTTTTTGAACGAGTGCATTTTATGCTCCATCTTGATTTTTTTTTTTTTAATATCTTATGTGCAAGCCTTTACTCCATTAAGCTTTCTAAATGACCCTTGTAACAAGCTTTCAGCCGATGACTCCCAAGCCAAATGACCACGGGACACCAAGTTTTAAGATACCCCTACGGGCATAATCACTCAAGTCATTCAGGCTACGAAGAAAGGTATAAGATATATGTAGGCTCAAATTTAGTTTGGTGCACGACATAGTGACATAGGGATGAGATCACTAGCCTATGGTCATTGCCTAGCTTTCCTTATTATGTCTAACACATTCTACACAAATTTTAACATGCACGGAATCAACACATTCCTCAACATTTACCATCATGGCTCAATCTTCCCCAAACTTTCCTTTTCATAATGTTTGATGATTGAGTTGCTCACAAAGTTGGTTTAAGGGCGAAAGTTTAAATGGAAACCTATGCATTTAACCTCCTGACACTTGTGCTCACTTTTGTCTATCATGGTAATGAATCACAAAACAAAATGAATAGCATCACTCTCTTTACTCATTTCATCAAAATGGTACCAAATAAGCTTTATCATTGATGGCACGTCTACCCAACAAAATAAGACAATTTGTTTTTTTTTAACACCATTCAACCAAATCATGTAACATATGTAGCTTCCCATAGTGAACCTCCCCCCAAACTTAAACGTTTCATTGTCCCAATGGAACGAAGAGAAAGAAAAGGAAGGAGTCTACCTGATCTATAGTGTTAAGGTTGTGATGGTAGATAGATCAACACACGCTCGATTTGAGGTATTGGAACTTTTGGCAATGGATTTGCCCTTGTAAGCAGCTGGTGTAGGATGGCTCTTCAATTGCATTATCACTTCTGAAAATGTATCCACAATGCATAAGTTTGAACATGAGAAGGCTACAATGAATACGAATGACATGAAGTAGACAGAGTCACATGGATGCCCAAACTCCCCCCAAACTTAAACCTCACAATCCCAAACTTAAGATGCAATGTGCAAGTGAACATTGGTTGGGGTATTTTATCAAACACCAAGTGCATGCTGTTATGATGATCTCAACATTGTTTTTGTGCAAAAATCCTAAAGAATGACACTCTAACCTAACTCAAAGTAAAGAAAATAAGAGAGAAAAAAAAAAGAAAAAAAACAAATACACATGCCAATAAATGAAAGAGATAAGAAATTGGGTTGCCTCCCAATAAGCGCTTGTTTAAAGTCATTAGCTTGACTAGGCCTCCATCTTCAAGGAGGCTTGAATCCTTTTTCCATCAACATTTTGTAGGTGCCATTTAATGAACTTATTCCTTGAATGTTAGCAACCTTTAATCCAATCCCCTTCTTTTGCTCCCTCAACACTCTTACTAACTTTTCCTTTTCATGACTTGGTGGGTTGGCTTTTGAAGAAGAAGAAACATCCAAAGAACATAGTTTGTCTCTTTTGGATGGACAATCTTTTTGCTCCTCTCCCAAAGAACCCATGACCACAACCTTGTTCTTGGCATCCAAACTTTGTTCCTGCTCATCAAAAGAGTTAGCAATGCAATTTTCTTTAGGGTGATCAGATTTTTCTACCAAATCCACAATGACATCTCTCCTTAAGACTTCTTTTTCATTGCCATTAGAATGTTTCATAGCCTTAAATACATTAAACATAACAGTCTCATCATAAATTCTAAGGCTAAATGTCCCTTGCTGGACATCAATCAAAGCTCTTCCTGTGGCAAGAAAAAGTCTCCCTAAAATTAACGGCATATCATAATCTTCTTCCATGTCCAGAACAAAGAAGTCAACAAGAAAAATAAATTTATCCACTTTTACCAAAACGTCTTCCACTACTCCCCTCGGATATTTGATACTTCTATCAGCCAATTGAAGAGAAACAGTGGTGCGTGTTTGTTCTTTTAATCCAAGCTTCCTAAAAACAGAAAATGGCATCAAGTTTATGCTTGCACCAAGGTCACATAAAACTTTATCAAAATTAATTTTACCAATAGTGCAAGGAATAGAAAAACTCCTTGGATCTTTGAGTTTTAGTGGAAGCTTCTTCTGCAAGATGGCTGAACACTCCTCCGTTAGGTTGACTGTTTCATGCTCCTCTAGTTTTCTCTTATTTGATAAGATTTCCTTCATGAATTCCACATAGCTGGGCATTTGGGCTAAGGCATCCGCAAACGGTATATTAATATGAAGTTTCTTGAATACCTCCAAAAACTTCTCAAATTGCTTATCCATCTTGTGCTTGTGCAACCTTTGAGGGAATGGAATTAGAGGAACATATGGCTTAACCGGTGGTGGAATTACCTTCTCTTGTTTAGCTACTACTTCGGGCACTTCAAGTTGATCTGTTGTCTCTTGAACAATACCATTTTGTTTTGCCATACTTGGTCTTTTAACATGAATTTCTGGTAGTTGCACCCCACTCCTTGTTGTGATTGCATTTACTTGCTCCTTTGGGTTAACTTCCGTATTACTTGGCCATGTGCCTGGTTGCCTTTCGGTGAGAAGTTTTGCCAACTGCCCAATTTGATTTTCTATATTCTTAATGGATGCATCAGTCCGGTCACTTCGTTCTTGAAGCTTTGAAACCGCTTCTTCCCATCCTCTTTTTTCCCCTTGTGGTAACCCTTGTCTTGGTGGATTTTGGATGTTCTGAGTATTACCATAAGAGAAATTAGGATGATTCCTCCAACCCATATTGTATGTTTGTGAGAATGGGTTATTTTGCTGCCTTGAAAAATTTTGCTGACGTTGGAAATTTTGAGCATAAGCAACTTGCTCCTTGAATGGTGGATTTATAAGCAACGAACATTCAGGCGATGGATGAGCTGCTCCACAAGTTGCACATATGGGAAGTGATCCTTACACCATATTAACATTCGAAGTGTACTTTAAGGCTTCCATCTGCTTTGATAGTGCATCAATCTTGGCCAACATCAACGTGTTAACATCCACTTCATGCACTCCAGCTACTCTTTTATGTGAACTTCTATCTGGCCACATGACTAACTGCTCACTCATTGTCTCAAATAGGTCGTGAAGCTCCCTGACTGATTTATTTCGGATAGATCCTCCTACTGTGGAATCAACTGCAGAACGACTTTGGGGAGTGAGTCCAGCATAGAAAAAATGATTTTGAGCTGGTAATGGGAAGCTATGACTCGGACACTTTCTCAAAAGCTCCTTAAACCTCTCCCATGCCTCATGAAAATTTTCAGACTCAGCTTGCTGAAAAGTTGAAATCTCATGCTTAAACTTGGTAATCTTGGCCGGTGGGAAGTACTTGAGTGTGAACTTCTGTACCAAATCTGTCCATGAAGTAATACTACCCGGTGGTAATGAGTCTAACCATTCTAGAGTCCTATCCTTCAAAGTGTGAGGGAAAAGACGCATCTTGAGTGCCTCTTCATTAATTCCTTGATACTTGAAATTGCCACAATACTCCAGAAACCGAGACAAGTGATAGTGTGGATTTTCCTAGCTCATTCCATAAAAAGGTATGTTGTTGGCGAAGAGATTGATCACATCTGGCCTTAACTGAAAATTCTCATGCCCGTAAGAAGGATAGATTATGCTTGACCGGTTCTCAATCATTGGGGGCATCATGAAGTCCCCCATCAGAATATCTCTTTCATTGACTTCAACGGGTTGCGCCATTGGAACAAGTTGATTTGCATTGTCACCCATGTTACTTAGTTGCTTTTCCCTCCTTGCTCTTTGTTCACGACGCCTTTGATGAAACGTTCTTTCAATCTCAGGATCAAACTCACAAATATCTGAACATTCTTAACGGCTCATGCACTATCTCAATCCCTGCACACACACAAATTGAAATAGCTTAGCCTAGAAAAATAATGAAAACAAAATTTGATAGTTAAAGCTAATGTCAATCAAAGCAATAATCAAAAGAGTCAGTCCCAGGCAACGACGCTAAAAACTTATCCGCCTAATTCTATCCCGCAAGTGGACGGATCGTGACAAGTAATACAATGATGAATAGAGTGTCATACCCACGAGGACTAACTTTTGATGTTTACTCTAATTGATTTAACCTTAACTTAACACACACATTAACAAAGAATTCAACTGTAATGAAAACTAATTTATGAATAAAATATGCAAAAAAAATAATTCATTTGATTTAAAACTCACAAGACTAAGACACTAGGGTCTGTGAATCCACCGTCGGCCTTCTATGATTCAATTATTCGTTACTCGGGTCTTGCTATTCCTTATCTTAGGTTGAAAATCGATGATCCAATCACAACCAAAAGCCTCTCTCGATGGTCATTCAGTTCTATGAATATATATGAGATTAACTATCTCTAGTCAACCTTCGAACATATAAACATGCATTCAATCACGGAGATCATCACAAAATGATTTCATAAGGCATAACGGTATCTCTACCTATTATAGGACCCTATGTTGTTTGCTACCATGTCTAATCCATATTGAATCTCTCGAAAGCAATACAAATCACAAATATGTTCCAACGGTGATCAAGTATCAAAACAACATTATGAACATAACAAACAACCAACCCGAATGGATAAGAAAATAGCAAATCGAATAACTTTAAATCAGACCATTAGAAGTCGAGGTTTCATCATTCACCCTAGTTATAAAAACTTAGCTATGCATGCTCTCTATCAAAAGAAAAAGAAAAGAGTTGGAATCCATAGCAAAGAATTGAGAAAGAAAAGAAAAATACAACCTAAGAGTAGTCTTCAATCTTCCATCCGCTTCTCTGCTCTCCCCCCAAAAGACTCCCCAAATCTCCCAAGAATAAGTCTCTATATAGTCCTCTTTAGGTTATCAAAGTCCTATACCTTGAAGGAGTCTATTTCTTTTTTATTTGGATTGAAACGGGCTTAAAACGGCCTTTTCACGAAGCTTTGATCCCTACCGCAATCCTACCGCAGTATGCTTGTTGCTGCAGACCTGTGAGCTCTAGAAAACAATTCCTAAAGCGGTCCTACAGCGGTATGCATTCCGCTATAGGACCGTGAGCTCCAGAAACCAAACCTTATAGCAGTGCTACAGCGGTATGCATTCCGCTGTAAGACCGCTAGCCTTCTTCTTTAGCCTCTTGATTTATCATCTTCAACTTCTTGCTCCCGATACTCGTTTGCTTTCTTTTAATTCGAAACTCGACCATGCCTCCAAGTTTCATTTCACTCCCATCATGCACCAAAATCACTCTTTTTGCTCCATGTCCGCTTTAACACATGCTCCACATCTACATAACCATATATAGAACCAAATCAAATAGAAATCATGCTCATTGAATGTATAAATGCTAAGTTTATAAACCAAAATAAGTGTATAAAAGACACTTATCAAGAAGGTTATGCTATGATTGGGGAATAACTGTTGTTTGGATGGGTACGTCTTAAAATTGAAGGGTTGTGTTTGGTGATACTTCTACTTGTGTGTGGGTATACATGTGTTCGTGATGTCGCAATTATGTCGTAGTCGTCTATTGTGAACGGTTTCTAAGATACTTGAAAGTCACCTAAGCATATGTATGCATCATTAGTACTCATGGAAATCCTAACTATTTAAGCTCTCAAGTTCAGTCCTTGCTTCCGTAAATAAAGGATTTCCAATAATGCCCAAGTGTTGTAAACGTTAAACATAACCACCTTGTGGATTGAAAATAAGGGGCATTACACTTCAGGATGAAGCAAACCATTGGTGGGAAACCATACAAAGAACCGTGCAAGGGGAAGGTACGTTGAATGTCAGTTGGACACATTTCACAGAATTATTTAGTGCAAAATATTTCCCATTATATAAAAGGCTAGAAAAGGGTCGAGAATTCATGAACCTGAGAGAAGGCGAAGGTAAGACCGTAGCACAGTATGAAGACAGGCTCACCCAATTAATCAAATACATGTCCATTGTAATACCTCGAGAGCCTAGAGGAGAATAGTATATATCGAGGATAAGTAAGGAAGGAAACAACACCAGTTGGATACCTTTTGGGCTGAATGTAGGCAAGGAACTCTTGGGTTAAGCGTGCTTGAGCTGGGGCAGCTCAGGGATGGGTGACCCCCCGGGAAGTTCGTGTAGGCCAATTAGGGTAAGTTGTTCCGGTCCTTCATATCGCTCGATACGGGATGTTACAGGTGGTATTAGAGCTGACCCTTGGAGAAGGCAGTCCAATGAAGGCGGGGAGTGGAACCGGGGTGCGAGGCCTGATCAAGGAGCAGCTCTTGGAAGGCTTCTAAGATGGTAGCCTCCAAATAGGAGAAGGTCTGGGACTAGGAGTAAGGTCGCATGACGAGGACGTCATGTGCTCAAGGGGGGGAGAATGTAATATCTCGGGAGCCTAGAGGAGAATAGTATTATATCGAGGATAAGTAAGGAAGGAAACAACACTAGCTGGATACCTTTTGGGCTGAATGTAGGCAAGGAACTTCTGGGTTAAGGGTGCTTGAGCTGGGGCAGCTCAGGGATGGGTGACCCCCTTGGAAGTTCGCGCAGGCCCATTAAGGTAAGTTGTTTCGGTCCTTCCTATCGTTTGATGCAGGATGTTACATCCATCTACAACCTGGATGATAGAGCCAAAGCACAAAATTTTTTGGAAGGCTTAAAGTTAGAGGATTCTCTTCAGGGGCACATCCCTATGCCGATGTGGTTCAGCAAGCCTTGACGGTGGAGAGTAACTTATACAGAATGGAAGCCCTGAAAGTAAATGCTTGGGAGTCTTATGACGAGAGGAATAGGCGCAACATCCACCTAAAACCTCAAAGGAACGGTTTCAAGGTTAAAGGTAGTTGCCCCAAATGCCGAAGATCACACCCTGGAAAGACTTGTTCAGGGGACATGCTAGGGTGTCGCAATTGTGGAGGAAGAAATCACTTACCCCAAAATTGTCCAAAGAAACCTGTGTGTTACAATTGTCAACAAAGTGGTCACCTTGCCCGAGACTGCCCACGAAGGGGAAAGACTAACTGAGTTGGACCAGCCAAGAGATACCAAGGACCCCAGCAAGGCCGGGTATTCAACTTGACAAGGGAAGATGCAATAGCCCACCCGATTATTATACAAGGTACGATGATCTTTCTTAATATTCCGGTGCATGTACTACTAGACTCTGGGTCAACCCATTCTTTCATACCATATGCATTGGAAAACTACTTGGGGTTGGAATTGGAAGACCTAGATTGCCCCATGATAGTAACCACACCTTTGGGAAAACAAGTACAAACTCGTACTGATTTTAGGAACGGGAAAATTCTGATCGGAAATGGCGAATTCCAAATCGATCTCACAACACTGGAAATCCAGGACTTTGACCTAATTCTGGGAATGGAATTTTTGTCCAAATATAATGCTAGGGTGGATTGTCGATCCAAAGTAATGAAGCTACGAGATGACTGGGGAAAATGGAGATAGTTTCGAGGACAAAGTGACATTAACAGAACCAAGTGGATAACAGCTCTTAAGGCCATTCGGTTGGTCGAGAAGGGAACTTTGGGGTACATCGCCCATGTGTAAGTAGAGGGTGGGGAAAAGGAACTTGGAGAAGTCCCAATAGTCCAGGAGTTTCCTAATGTCTTTCCGGAAGATCTACCCGGACTACCTCCCCATTGAGAAATAGAATTTACTATAGAAACCTTACTTGGGACAGAACCAATATTCATACCCCATATAGAATGGCTCTTACAGAACTAAAGGAATTAAAGGTCCAGCTTCAAGATCTCCTAGATAAAGGATTTATCCAACCAAGGACTTCGTCGTGGGGCCTGCCCGTGTTATTTGTGAAAAAGAAAGACGAAAGCCTAAGAATGTGTATTGATTTTCATCAACTAAATAGGGTGACCATCAAAAATAAATATCCTCTTCCTAGAATTGAAGAACTATTTGACTAGTTACAAGGTGCTAAGGTATTTTCTAAAATTGATTTAAGGTTAAGGTACTATCAATTGAGAATAAAGGCAGAGCATATAGCAAAAACAACATTTAGATTCCATTATGGACATTATGAATACTTGGTGATGTCGTTCGAATTAAATAATGCACTTGCCGCTTTTATGGATTTAATAAACAGAGTGTTCAAACCCTATCTAGATCAATTGGTGATCGTTTTTATAGATGACATTTTGATTTACTCTGCTAGTGAGGAGGAACATGGGCAGCACTTGAGAATTGTTTTAAACACCCTTCGAGAGCACCAGTTGCACGCTAAGTTCTCGAAATGCAAATTTTAGCTAACTCAAGTGACTTTTTTGGGACATGTCATATCCGAAAAAGGTATTGAGGTGGATCCTTCGAAGGTGGAGGCTGTCCAAAATTGGAAACAACCTACAATAGTAGCAAAGATTCAAAGTTTCCTTAGTTTAGCAGGGTATTACAGGAAATTTGTCAAAGGATTTACAAAAATTGTTGCACCTCTCACACGTCTCACTAGGAAGGGAGTAAAGTATGAGTGGAGTCAAAAATGTGAAAACATTTTTCATGAATTGAAAGAAAGGTTGATTTCTGCTCCTATTTTAGCAATACCAGATGGAGCAGGAGGTTTTTCAGTCTATTGTGAAGCCTCGAGGGTAGGCCTGGGATGTGTTCTGATGCAAAATGGAAGGGTAATTTCTTATGGGTCTCAATAATTAAAAAACCATGAATTAAACTACCCCACTCATGATTTAGAACTGGCAGTAGTAGTGTTTGCCTTGAAAATTTGGCAGCACTATTTGTATGGAGAAAAATTTGAAGTTTTCACGGATCACAAAAGTTTAAAGTACTTATTTTCCCAGAAAGACCTGAATATGAGACAACGGTGATGGATGGAATTTTTGAAGGACTACGATTGTACGATCCAGTACCATCTTGGGAAAGCAAATGTGGTGGTTGATGTGTTGAGTAGGAAGGAACTGGCCTTAGTAACAAATTTAATGACCCGAGAATGGGAATTGGTGGAAGCCTTTAATCAATTGACAGTTAGTGCAGTTGCTACGAAAATGTCTATTTATGTCGCCAGCTTGGTGATTCACTCCCATTTAATAAATCAAATTCGACAAACAACCTTCGAAGATTCAAGGGTAAAGTCATGGGTAGATGATCCAGGCTATTTTAAACACCCCGACTTCAATTTTCTTAATGGGATACTCCAATTTAAAACTCGAGTTTATGTGCCCAGAACCAAGGAGTTGAGACAAGCCATATTAAACGAAGCACATCGAGCCAAGTATAACATCCACCCAGGTGCAACCAAAATGTATAAAGATTTAAAAGATTTGTATTGGTAGGTAGGGATGAAAAAGGATATGGTTCGTCATGTGGCTAGATGTGATGTTTGCCAAAGAATAAAAATCAAGCATTAGAAACCTGCAGGGAAGCTTCAGCTCTTAGAAATTCTAGAATGGAAATGGGAACATATCACCATCAATTTTGCTACAAGATTGCCCCGAGGATCTACAAGGAATGATGTTATATGAGTAATAGTCGACAGATTAACGAAGTCTGCACATTTCCTACTAATGACGATCGGTAGTTAGCAAGTTGGCTCAACTTTACATAAAGGAAATCATTAAGCTACATGGGGTACCGGTAAGCATAGTGTCTGATCAAGATTGAAGATTTATGTAACGACCCGATAAGGGAGTCTAGAATATATTGGCATTTTTGAATTATTTTAATATGCGGCGTATTTTAGGAATGGATAATATAAATGTAATGAACCGTCAGTGGGCCCGAGTGTTATGTTTTGCAACGAGGCATCTATGATATGAGAATGAGAAGTTTTTAGTGAATGTCATGTGTAACTGTAGGTTATTTCCAAGAAAATGTGAAAAAGTCAAATGTTTGACTTTGGTGAAGTGGGACCCGTCGTATTCCAAGGTATGTGTCGAATTATCTCTTTCCAACTTGTGGTACTTAGTTAATGTCTAATCTACCCTTTCATATTAAGGATTTAGCTTAATAATGAAAAAGGGTATTTTCGTAAATGAATAAAGAGTGTAATTATATATATAGATAAAAGGGGTCTTATTTTGCCCTAAGTGAAGAAGGAAAATTGGAGAAGGGAGAGAGAGTCGAACGGGAGAGAGGGAGAGAAGAGCCAAGGTGAGTAAGTTTTCCTCTTCCATTCTTTCTTGAATTTGAAGCCTCCAAGAGTGATTAATTAAGTTCAGATTGCTTCTCTTCCTCTTTTCTCTCCTATTTCATCTATTTTGAGTGTAGAAGCAAGTAAATTGGTGGGAAGATCGTCTCAAGCAAGTCGTCCAAGGGGAAGGATTTCTAAAGGCAAGTTCCTCTCTTTTCTCCCTCATCCTATTCATTGGGCTTGATGTGTGGAGGATGTAGTCAAGCAAATCTCATGGTTTTTCTTAAAGGAATGTTGTATAACTTCCTATGTCCAAAGTTTTGTAAAAACCTCTTTTTCTCAAATTGATTTCATTGGGTTCAATTGGGTCTTGAAATAGAGGTGTAGCACCCTTTGGGATGAGGGATAAGAGTGTGATTGGAGTTTGATGGAGTATTGGGAGGTTTGGAATGGGTTTAAAGAGTTTTGGGGTGTCTGTGAATAGTTTCTGGGTGTTTCCCGTGTTTAGGTTTCGAAACATGTAAGGTAGGTTTTGAAATATAACTCTCTGGTTTATATGTTTCGAAACATGTCAAGTAAGTTTCGAAACATAAGTCTCTACTTTATAAGTTTCGAAACATGTTTCCCAGATTTCGAAACATGGGGTCAGCCTGCGCACCCTGTACAGTTTTAGCCATAACTTTTTGTATAGGAATCCGATTGATGAACCGTTTGAAGCGTTGTAAACTAGACTTGATAGGATTTGTTTGATATAAGTTTCAGAACATTTCGACAATATTTGAATGGTATATCCTTGCTTCAAAATCAAGTCTAGTCATTTTAAGACATGTGGGAGTTGTTGAGGTGCTTATACATGGCGACCCATGGGGTGAAATGAGTGTATAAAAGCATGTTAGAGAGGGACTCTATCATGGAGATTTTATTGGCTAAGGTGGGAGTTAATAGTGTTTTGAAAATGCATTATTCCATGGCTAAGGATGCATAGTACATGGTGGTACACATATGTGTAACTTGAAATATTTTGTATGCCATTAAACATGCTTGTGAACAAAGGATATCCTAGTAATGCCGGTAGGCTTTTGCCTGATCGTGGGAGCTACGGCTCATGATACCGTCTAGGACGGGGGTGGATAACGGTCCACACTTAATGTTGGTAGGCTTTTGTCTGACCGTGGGAGCTACAGCTCATGATACCGTCTAGGACGGGGGTGGATAACTGCCCACACTTAATGCCAGTAGGCTTATGCCGACCGTGGGAGCTACAGCTCGTGATACCACCTAGTATGGACTAGGGCGGGGGTGGATGACAGTCCACATTTGATGTCGATGACATATATCAACTGTGGGAGCTACGGCTCGTGACACCACCTAGTACGGACTAGGGTGGGAGTGGAGGATGGTCCACATTTATTAATTACAACTTTGGGAAGGGATAAGAGGAATTGTATGAATTCATATGCTGGTGTAAACTATGGTGGTGGTAAAAAAAAATCAAATGATCGTAAGATTGATAAGAGGAGGACCCCACAGCGACACCTCCTAGAGATTCCACCATACCTAAATCTATGCATATTACTGATTATACTCGATAAAAATATGACATATCAATGTGGGGTATCATGGGTGTGGGCTAGCACCACAAAATTGAGAATGGGTTGAGAGAGCAACTATGATGGGCCACTGCATATTGAGCATCTGGCATCACAAACAGGTGCTAGTGCCACATAGTGGATTTGATTTATAGGCCTAGCATAGATTGCCTTGTAACATAAATGTATGATACATTAAGATAATGGGAGTTGTGCTTAGAGCATTAGCTTAGTTCAGAGACTATATAGTAGCAAGTCTATTGGAGAATGCATTGTTTATTGTGGTAGGAGTTGTTATTTGGGTAGAATGTACTGGTCTCGGTTGTAATTCCGACCATGATGTTTATGTTGTAATTCTACCTGTATTGTTCGATACCATGATCCTACCATATATTTATTGTTTGTTATTGTTTCCTAAGTCTCTAATATGATATATCTCATGCTTTATTTCATTGTATTATACTTGTTGGGCCTTGCGGCTCATTCTTTCTCTTCACAACATTCCAGGTGCAGGTAAAACGAAGGATGAAAGATGTCTTAGTAGAGCAGGATGAGTTAGATTAGATATGTACAGAGCTCACTCGGATAAAAGGTTTTGGGAGCAGTTGTCAACTGGATAATTTCTGCCATTCTAATGGTTGTATTTTATTATTTGGAGTTTATCATATTCCCCTTAGGAATGGCCTAATGAAATGTAAATGATAAGGGTTATTTTGTTAAAAAACAAAATGAAAAAAATGATGATCTAGTTCGAGTTGTGCTTGGTTCCTATCTTGTATTGGACCTTCGGGTTATTACAGTTGGTATCAGAGTAGGGTTCAAGGATGAGTCTCTATACACATAGGCACGTTGGGTAGAGTTAGGAAAGTGTCCTATGATTAAAAATGTGTTAAAAATATATATATATATATATATATGAATGTTGAATGTGGTTTGTGTAAGGAAATAAGGGTTCGCAGAAGGAGGACACTAGTTAGGGGTAGAGGCCGGGGTCAGCTTGCACCTATAGCAACTTTTAGGCTCCGGGAGAGTCTAGTAGAGGCTGATGGTAAGGATGACTGAGGTGCGAGGGACCTTGCCATGGTTCAGAAGAGAGTTAAAATCCTCAGTGCTGGTTAGGTGAAACCAAGGTAAGGACCTTGAGAGGCAAAAGTGGGTCCTGAGGAGGCTGTTGGTGATGGTCAGCTTTCCCACCCAGTGATCCATGAGACTGATAGTTATGTTTGGGGTTGGTTGCCTTAGTGTTTTATGGCACTTCCGGTCTATGGGATACAATGATAGCCAGAAGGTGCAGTTAGTTACCTTTCTTTTACGCGGGGTTGAGAGGTTATAGGTTCATGGTTAGAAGGCCATGACTAGAGGTTTATAGCGAGTCAAGATGTGCCAAGATGCATGGGACAGTTCCTCAGGTAGTGGTAGATACTAGGGGAAGTGTGTGTCCATGCATGACATTGTATATGGTGTATCAGGTGAGTTTGTTTTTATATGATTGTGTTTGTCTCCTCGACCTCTAAGCGAGGGCACTGCTGCCGCTGTGCCAGTGATGTCCAGGCAGGGTAGGTGTGTGTTGCCATGCCGTAGGTAGGGAACATGAACGAATGGATTACAGATGAGCCTGGTATTAGGGAATTACTATTAGACTACTACAGGTAATAGCCTGGCAGATGGATAGGTAGTGCAACATTGGTGCTAGATATTTTGTTATGAGCCCTATGGGGGAAAATGTATGTGTTTTGAGCATATTGGTGATATGAGGGCCTACGGGCCATTTGTGTGTCAGTGGGCATTAGCATGTGCTGAACATAACCTAAACTATAGTGTGGGCATTCAGTATGAGATGTAGCATAAAGGTGAATGAGTATAATGGTACATAGTATAACATGATCCTAATATTGGAGATATTTCAGGTATGGCGAGAAAGGGGAAATTTTTACGGACCACAAGAGTTTGAAATACCTTCTATCAAAAAACAAAAAAAAAGAGAATTAAGAAAGAGGCAACGACACTAGGAGGAACTATTTAAAGGCTATGATTGCGAGATTTTATATCACCCAGGGAAAGCCAACGTGGTGGCTGACGCCTGAAGTAGATGTGGTGCATTCGTGGAAGTTATGATGGTGCAGGAGAAGGGGTTGTTAGAGCAGATGGGAGAGTTGTCTATCTCTTCTTCCAAATAGTGGCTTGTGATAAGTTGTGTTGAAATGAAAGAGTATAATATGAGTTAATTGATCGAATTCAGGTTCGATGACCCACTGATGAGAGATTGGCACTGATATTAAATGACCTTGAGGAATTTGCTCCATTGGGGCATGATCAGAGAGGCGATGTGTAATACCCGAGAAATTTTAAAGGACTCAAGGGTAATTTATCTTGGGGTAAAAATAAAATTTAAGTATAAATTGAGGGTATAACGGTAATTTATTACCGTATGGATTATTGAATCGACTGCCGGGAGTACCCTGGAGCCGAGATGCCAAAGGAAAATGATGTGGCATTAATGAGCATCCCGAGATAGGATTTATGGTGCCGAAAGAAATGAGATCGGAAACGGTTTTCGGTACAGCTAAAAAAGCAACTGTCAATTATGCTGCAATACCAAATTCTCATAAACGACTTCTCGGAAGTCAACGGAAGCTTGAGGAGGCTTCGATTTTTCATGAGGAACAACCCTTCGGTGGTTTCAGGATGAAACAATAGCCCGGTGAGGACCCGGCGGCGAGATCGAGTTTATTGAGTAAACCCGAAGTTGTTAATTGTGGATTTAAAGCATCGTAATGCAATTTTAATTAGTCATCAAGGGTGCATTTGTAAGTAAGAAATCCCCAAGTGCAATTAGCGAGAAGTGATGGGGTTAAATGTGTAATTATAGGGATTTAATGTGGTATATATGTGTGTATTAAACGTGTATTGCGTGTACAGGCGTGGGGAGCAATTGAGAAACTCCATGTTTCTGTCCGTGCGCATGGGAAGCAAGCTGGGAGCATGGTTGATTTGGGTTAAGGGAATTGCAAGAGCCGAGGGCTGGTTGTCGGTGAGAGAAGTGGCGCCCAAGCTACTCGTATATATATATATATATAGATGAGGGAGTTGGAAAAAAATGGAAGAAGGAAATGGAAATGAAGAGGCCAGCCACAACCGCGAGCTATGGCCGATCAGAGAGTGAGTATGGGCAGCCATTACCTCGAGCAAACATCCGAGAGCTCGAGGGAGAGAGCCGGGCGGCCATGGAAGGAAGAAGCCGCAGCAGCAAGCTCGGCCATGGCAGCTTGGGCCGAGAACCAGCAAGCCACCATGGCAGCGAGCAGGCGGCTCGTGAGGCGCGGCAATGGCCGTGAGCTCGCTGTAGCAGCGAGCAAGGAGGCGACGTGAAGGCTGGCCGTGGCGCGCGAGGAAGGCAGTAGGTCGGTGGTGCTGGTGCGGACGGTGGCATGCGCTGTGCTGGTTGTTGCAGCAATGCGCAGCCATGGCTGCAACGCAACCAGCCGCGGCCGAAGGCAGGCGCGCGAAGCAGCAACCGCGACGGTTCATGCGTGTTGCGCGCGGGCGGGCGGCGACTTCGAAGCCGGAGCAGCAGCGGCCGTGATGGGCGGAGCAGCCGCGAGGGCGGCTGGGCTTGGCAGCGTTACAGGCGCAGGTCGGGTGTGCCGTAGGGAAGAAGAAGAAGAGGAAGAAGAAGAAGAAGAAGAAGAAGAAGAAGAAAGAAAAGAAAGGAAAAGAAAGAAAGAAGAAAGAAGAAGATGCAGGGGCGTTGAGGCGTTGCAGGAGAAGAAATGGAGAAGAAGAAGATGAATAGTAGGAGGGAGAAAAAGAAAAATAGAAAAAAAAAAAAGAAAATGAAGAAAAGGGAAGAAATAAAAGAAAAATACAAGGAAGTATCCGAAAAATTTTGGAAAAATAGGAAATGGTGTTGTAATGATATTCTGGAGATTTTGGCATGAAAAGTAGTTCGAGCACGCAAATCGAGACGGTGCACGAAAATCGAGGTGATGCATGTAAATTAAGATGTTGCTCAAAAATCGAGATAAATGCTCAGGAATGAGGTAATGTGCGAGAATTGAGGTGGTGTGCGAGAATCGAGGTCGATCACGTGTTTCAAGATCAGGGCACGCATACCGAGGCAGCCTGAGAGCCTAAGCAAAGGTAAGCAAAATTTCTTAGAAAATTCCAATAAAGTAGGAATATTATTTTATGAATCATGATAGAGAAATATTCGAGGATATGTCTGAGAAATTATTTAGTTTTGGATTATTAAGGAAAATAGGAATTAAATGGAGTTTTGAGATATTTAGTAATTAAATATCATTTTTATGATTGAGGTAATCGAGATGATGAGATTGGTGCAACTTTTGAGAGTTGGCACGAAAATTGAGGTGGGGCACGCATATCGAGGCAATGCACACTTTTCGAGAAAATGCAAGTTTATATAAAAAGGTGAGTTGTCCTATCCTATTTATGATATGATTGTTTATATGCATGTTATTTATGATTGCAATATTCATTTGTCATGTTGCATTGAAAGTCGTGATATTTACATTACACGATATTATTGTCATATTGATATTTGTGCATGGGATGGGATGTCGCCCCCAGAGTGTAGCCGTAATTCCCCAAGAGCGTTGAGGGAATAACGTTTGGCTTATCCTGTAGAGGTTCGGGATTTGTCGAGGATTCCTAGCCGGGCTTGCGAGCCAGGGAAATTACACTAAGGGCAAATGTTTATTCATGTTATTGCATCATGCATCATATATATGTTTTTGGACCCTCACTAGAAGTTTCATCTTCTAATGGGTTATGCCCCTGGAACATTCAACGTTCTAGTTGAGACTTGCAGTTAGGTCAAGGAGCAGGTTAAGATATGACGGCACGTGATGGCGTGGCCGAAGGATTCAGTAGGAGATTCGAGTATTTTATTTATTCATAACTGCTTATGTATTCGAGGTTTCATATGATTTGCACCTAGGGTGTTAGATGTCATCTTGGGAGACGTGTATCAATGTATTTATGTATTTGAGGATATAATGGTAATATATGGTACGAATTCTTATATTGTTTTAAATATAGTGAGTTGAGTATGTACCATATCAGGTTTCGATTATCGCTTCCGTAATTGTGAATGATTTGCTGGGGGGTTTCCCTTTGAGATACGGTATTTATGTATGAGAAATGTATAAGCAAAAGGGATTATGTATGTATACGATGGGCCCCAGCATAGTGACACGCCCCTCGATAGGGACGGGGTGTTACACGATGGCTTTCTATTACTTCAACAGGGGATTTATGCTCCTGATGATGAGGAACCTAGACATGAGATTTTATCCAAGGGTCGTAATGCCCAGTGCACGATTCACCCCAACATTACAAGATGTGTAATGACCTCCAACGTCAGTTTTGGGAGGGAATGAATGGAAAGAAATGTAGTAAAATATGTTTTGTAGTGCTTAGAATGTCAGGAAGTGGGAACAAAGCATTAGAGACTAATTGGCTTGCTTCTGGTATTGCCGATAGCAGAATGAAAGTAAGAACATATTATTATAGATTTTGGTGAGAGGCCCACCTAGAATGGTGAGAGGACATGATGCTATTTAGATGGTAGTGAGTAGGCTGACGAAATTAGCCCATTTTCTACAAAAAAAGTGGGAGAGACTTATACTTTACACCAATGGGTGAGGCTATACATTAAGGAGATAATGTGTTTGCGTGACGTTTCCACGAGTATTGTATCGGATCGAGATCCCCTGGTTACCTTGCATTTTTGGGGAGTATGTCGTGATGCTTGGGGATCCCAGTTGGAAACTCAGTATTGCTTTTCATTCTAGATCGAAGGGGGAAATCAGGGATAGCTATTTAAACTCTGGAGGATATACTGAGGGCTTATGTGCTGGATTTTAGGTGGTGGCTGAGAGGACCACTTACCTTCGGTAGAGTTTCCCTACAATAACAGCTACCATGCCAGTATTAGGATGTCACCCTACGAGGCGTTGTATGGCAAGCCTTATAAATATCTAGTGTAATAGGAGGAGACGGGTGACAGAATGTTATTGGGGCTAGATGTTATTGAGCAGATTACAAGGAAGATCTAGATTATTAGAGTTCGGATGAAAATAGCTCAATATCGTCTGAAAAGTTATGCGGATAAGCGACGGCGTGACATAGAGTTTGCCATCGGAGACCATGTATTAAAGGGGTGCGTAGATTTGGGATTTCTGGGAAGCTTAGTCCCCGGTATATTGGGCCATTAAGATACTAGGGCACGTAGGATCCATGGCCTACCATTTAGCTCTACCTCTACAGTTGGCAGGTGTTCATGGTATGTTCCATGTTTGGATGCTAAGGAAGTATGCACTCAATCTTTGACACATTATTGATTATCAAACTATTGAGACTGGGGAGGATGCTTCTTATGAAGAGTTATCTGTCGGTATTGTGGAATGAAAATAGAAGACATTACGAAATAGAACGAACCCCTTTTCTAAGAGGTCAGTGGCAATGGCATTCGTTGGGTGCAGCTATATGGGAACGTGAGAATGAAATGGGATGCTTATATCCCCAATTATTTGACTAACCAAGTATGAATTTGGGAACCAAATTCTTTCAAAGGGGGGGGGGGAGAAACTGTAACGACCCGATAAGGGAGTCTAGAACATATTGGCATTTTTGAATTATTTTGATATATGGCGTATTTTGGGCGTGGATAATAGAAATGTAATGAATCGTCAGTGGGTCTGGGTGTTATGTTTTGCAATGAGGCATCTATGATATGAGAATGAGAATTTTTTGGTGAATGTCATGTGTAACTGTAGGCCTTTTCCAAGAAAATGTGAAAAAGTCAAATGTTTGACTTTGGTGAAGTGGGACCCGTCGTATTCCGAGGTATGTGTCGAATTATCTCTTTCCAACTTGTGGTGCTTAGTTAATGTCTAATCTACCCTTTCATAATAAGGATTTAGCTTAATAATGAAAAAGGGTATTTTGGTAAATGAATAAAGAGTGTAATTATATTAATAGATAAAAGGGGTCTTATTTTGCCCTAAGTGAAGAAGGAAAATTGGAGAAGGGACAGAGAGATGAACGAAAGAGATGGAGAGAAGAGCCAAGTTGAGTAAGTTTTCCTCTTCCATTCTTTCTTGAATTTAAAGCCTCCAAGAGTGATTAATTAAGTTCAGATTGCTTCTCTTCCTCTTTTCTCTCCCATTTCTTCTATTTTGAGTATAGGAGCAAGTAAATTGAAGGGAAGATCATCTCAAGCAAGTCTTGCAAGTGGGAGGATTTCTAAAGGCAAGTTCCTCTATTTTCTCCCTCATCCTATTCATTGAGCTTGATGTGTGGAGGATGTAGTCAAGCAAATCTCATGGTTTTTCTTAAAGGAATGTTGTATAACTTCCTATGTCCAAAGTTTTGTAAAAACCTCTTTTTCTCAAAATGATTTCATTGGGTTTAATTGGGTCTTGAAATAGAGGTGGTAGCACCCTTTGGGATGAGGGATAAGAGTGTGATCGAAGTTTGATGGAGTATTGGGAGGTTTGGAATGGGTTTAAAGCGTTTTGGGGCGTTTGTGAACAGTTTCTGGGTGTTTCCCGTATTTAGGTTTCGAAACATGACATGTAGGTTTCGTAATATAACTCTTTGGTTTCTATGTTTTGAAACATGTCAAGTAAGTTTCGAAACATAAGTCTCTACTTTATAAGTTTCGAAACATGTTTCCCAGATTTCGAAACATGGGGTCAGCTTGTACACCCTATCCAGTTCTAGCCATGACTTTTTGTATAGGAATCTGATTGATGAACCGTTTGAAGCGTTGCAAACTAGACTTGATAGGATTTTTTTTTATATAAGCTTCAGAACATTTCGACAATATTTTAATGGTATATCGTTGTTTCAAATTCAAGTCTAGTCATTTTAAGACATGTGGGAGTTGTTGAGGTGCTTATACATGGTGACCCATGGGGTGAAATGAGTGTATAAAAGCATGTTAGAGAGGGACTCTATCATGGAGATTTTATTGGCTAAGGTGGGAGTTAATAGTGTTTTGAAAATGCATTATTCCATGGCTAAGGATGCATAGTACATGGTGGTACACATATGTGCAACTTGAAATATTTTGTATGGCATTAAACATGCTTGTGAACAAAGGATATCCTAGTAATGCCAATAGGCTTTTGCCTGATCATGGCAGCTACAGCTCATGATACCGTCTAGGACGGGGGTGGATAACAGTCCACACTTAATGCCGGTAGGCTTTTGCCTGACCGTGGGAGCTACGGCTCATGATACTGTCTAGGACAAGGGTGGATAACAGTCCACACTTAATGCCGGTAGGCTTTTGCCTAACTGTGGGAGCTACGGCTCATGATACCGTCTAGGACGGGGGTGGATAATAGTCCACACTTAATGCCGGTAGGCTTGTGCCGACCGTGGGAGCTACGGCTCGTGATACCGCCTAGTATGGACTAGGGCAAGGGTGGATGACAGTCCACATTTGATGTCGATGACGTGTATCGACTATGGGAGCTACAGCTCGTGACACCGCCTAGTACGGACTAGGGCGGGGGTGGAGGATGGTCCACATTTATTAATTACAACTTTGGGAAGGGATAAGAGGAATTGTATGAATTCATATGCTGGTGTAGACTATGGTGGTGGTAAAAAAAATCAAATGATCGTAAGATTGATAAGAGGAGGACCCCACAGCAACACCTCCTAGAGATTCCACCATACCTAAATCTATGCATATTACTGATTATACTCTATAAAAATATGACATATCATTGTGGGGTATCATGGGTGTGGGCTAGCACCACAGAATTGAGAATGGGTTGAGAGAGCAACTATGATGGGCCACTGCATATTGAGCGTGTGGCATAACAAAACAGGTGCTAGTGCCACATAGTGGATTTGATTTATAGGCCTAGCATAGATTGCCTTGTAACATAAATGTATGATACATTAAGATAATGAGAGTTGTGCTTAGAGCATTAGATTAGTTCAGAGACTATATGTAACACCCCGTCCCTATCGAGGGGCGTGTCACTATGCTGGGGCCCATTATACATACATAATCCCTTTCCTAAATACGTCAAATGTCGTATGAAGGGGAAACCCCCCAGCAAATCATTCATAATGCGGAAGCAATAATCGAAACCTGATATGGTACATACTCAACTCACTATATTTAAAACAATATAAGAATTCGTACCATATATTACCATCATATCCTCAAATACATAAATACATTGAGCCACGTCTCCCGAGATAACATCTAACACCCTAGGTGCAAATCATATGAAACCTCGAGCATACAACAGATACATTTCTCATCAAATAAAATATTCGATCCACCTGCTGAATCCTTCGGCCACGCCATCACGTGCCGTCATATCTCAATCTGCTCCTTGACCTAACTGCAAGTCTCAACTGGAACGTTGAATGTTCCAGGGGCATAACCCATTAGAAGATGAAACTTCTAGTGAGGGTCCAAAAACATATATATGATGCATGATGCAATGACATGAATAAACATATACCCATCATGTAACTTCCCAAGCATCCCCAACCCGACTAGGAATCCTAGGCAAATCCCGAACCTCTGCAGGATAGGCCTAACGTTATTCCCTTAATACCCTAGGGGAATTACGGTTACACTCTGAGGGTATCATCTCATCCCCATGCATAAGTTTCAATATGACAATAATATCGTGCAATGTAAATATCACGACTTTCAATGCAATATGACAAATGAATATTTCAATTCATAATAACATGCATATATAACAAACATATCATGAATATAAGTTCTTGTGAGAATACCACTCACCTTTGCCCAAAGATCAAGACACCTCGAAAAGCACACATCGCCTCGATATGCGTGCCCCACCTCGATTCTCGTGCTAACTCTCAAAAGTTGCACCAATCTCATCATCTCGATCTCCTCAATCATAAAATAATATTTAATTACTAAATATCCTCAAAATTCCATTTGTTTCCTATTTCCTTTCATTTTCCTTTATTTTTCATTCTAAAAATCCCAATAAATATACCGAGACTATTTCCTCAAATCTAACTTCACCAAAATTCATTATATGCTATGAAATTTCAAGGAAAAATACTGACCTTACCCGGATATTGCGTTTTCACGCAAAACAAGGCTCTTTGGTTTTAAAACCGAGGCATCGGGAATCCCAAATCCCAATCTTTTTGCACAAACTTCCATAAAATAATTTTCTCTTCTCCGGCGAACTTTTTCCGGCGATCTCTGATCTCTCCACCATCCTCTTCTCCTTCCTCAGTCGATCACCATGGACCTTCTTGGGCCTCGAAAGGAGCACCGGAAGGTGCCCAATCGGGCGTTTGAAGTCTCGACCGACTGTCCGCCTCCCATTTTCTGGCGATGCTCGAATGCCCTTCAAACCTCGACCAAAATGCCTCTAATTCTCCAGAATTGATCTATCCATCATGGGCTTCAAAAGCCCCTTAAAATTGAGCCTCAATTCGTTCGTTTGATCGGCCAATTTGAAGCTCAAATGTTCCAAATTTTCAGCCACTTCGAATGCCTATTTATAGGCGAACCCGAACCCTCAAATGCCTTTGGTCGCTTTACCCACGACCCTTAGAGGCTCTACCTCCCTCGGATGACCCTGGAATCGACCCTTGCCGACCAAGAAATGGAGTTGTAGGCGCGCGACAATCCGACCAGCATTCTGGTCGGATTTTTCTTGAAATCCGGCCACCCCGGTGGCTTTGGTCGGCCAAGCCCTTTACAAAAATTCCTCCCCCGACCATTCCTCATGAAACCCCATGGTTGGTTCGGCCGAAATCGACGACCAGCGACCTGCTGGTCGGTTTCCCATTGGCCAAGTTTCCATTATTTGCACTTTGGCCCTTCAAGTTTTGGCTATTTCATTTTAGCCCATTCCACTTAACCCCTCAACTTTCCTTTATTGTATTTAGGCCCCTCAAGACCTAAAACATCATTTTGACCCTTGAGGATTCCAAAAATACCTCATTTCAGCCTCCCTCTAGCAATTTCCAAAAACTACACTTAGGCCCGAATCTTCGTTCTGGCCTTAAACCCGTTCGTTTCTTCCTGAAACCTATGAAGGGTTGTTCCTCATTAAAAATTGAAGCCCCCTCAAGCTTCCGTTGGTTTCTGAAAAGTCGTCTATGACAATTCGGTATTACAGCCTAATTGGCAGCTGCCTTTTAGCTGTACCGAAAACCGTTCCTGATCCGATTTCTTTCGGCACCATAAATCCTATCTCGGGGTGCTCATTAATGCCACATCATTTTCCTTTGGCATCTCGGCTCCAGGGTACTCCCGGCAGTCGATTCAATCATCTATACGGTAATAAATTACCGTTATACCCTCAATAAATCCTTTAATTCCATTTTTGCCCCAAGATAAATTACCCTTGAGTCCTTTAGAATTTCTCGGGTATTACACTATATAGTAGCAAGGCTATTGGAGAATGCATTGTTTATTGTGGTAGGAGTTGTTATTTGGGTAGAATGTACTGGTCTCGGTTGTAATTCCGACCATGATGTTTATGTTGCAATTCTACCTGTATTGTTCGATACCATGATCCTACCATATATTTATTGTTTGTTATTGTTTCTTAAGTCTCTGATATGATATATCTCATGCTCTATTTCATTGTATTATACTTGTTGGGCCTTGCGGCTCATTCTTTCTCTTCACAACATTCCAGGTGCAAGTAAAACGAAGGATGAAAGATGTCCTAGTAGACCAGGATGAGTTGGATTAGATGTGTACAGAGCTCACCCGAATAAAAAGTTTTGGGAACGGTTGCCGACTGGATAATTTCTACCATTCTAATGGTTGTATTTTATTATTTGGAGTTTATCATATTCCCCTTAGGAATGGCCTAATGAAATGTAAATGATAAAGGTTATTTTGTTAAAAAAAAAATGAAAAAAATGATGATCTAGTTCGAGTTGTGCTTGGTTCCTATCTTGTATTGGACCTCCGGGTTATTACAATTTACCTCCAGATTTTGGGAAAGCCTATAGGGATGCTAGGGGACGCGACTGCGGATGAGTACGACATACCACCCTCAAACGGAAGGGTAGTCAGAAAAAACGATACCAACCCTAGAAGATATGCTACGAGCATGCGTGCTTGACTTATCTAGGGGATGGGAAGAACACTTGCCTATAGTAGCATCAGCATGGCACCTTATGAGGCACTATATGGACGAAAATATAAAACGCGCCTCTGTTGGACGGAGATAGGGGAACTACAACTGTTGGGACCCAAAAATGTGCAAAAAATAAATGATAAGATCAAGGTCGTTCAAGAACGGATTAAAGCAGCTCAAAGAAGACAAAAATCATATGCAGACAATCGGCGAAGGAATTTGGAATTTCAAAAAGGTGACAAAGTGTATTTAAAGGTTGTACTCGCTCAATGAATGATTCGGAGTAAAAAAAAAGGAAAATTAAGTCCTCGTTATGTCGAGCCTTACGAAGTACTGGAACAAGTTGGATTGCTTGCGTATCGACTGGCTCTGCCCCCAACATTATCTAACATTCATGACGTTTTCCATGTATCCCAATTGCAAAGGCATGAGCCCAATCCATCCTAGAAAATTTCTGAGGACGTTGTTGAGCTACGAGAGGTTCTTACCTACCCTAAAGAACCTATCGAGATTCTAGACAGAAGGGAACAAGTTTTCAAGAACAAGACGATTCTACTCGTAAAAGTGTTATGGAGACACCATAATTATGAAGAAGCCCTGGGAAAAAGATGACGAGATGTGTAGACAATATCCATATCTTTTTTAGGCCATGGAAATGTAAGAAATTTCGAGATGAAATTTTGTTTTTAGGGGGTTGAATGTCATACCTGAGACTTTTGTAAGCCATGATTATTTAATAAATAAGAAATGACCCAAGGAATCGTGGAAATTCAGGGCTAAAACCTCTTCTTTAAGGAAAATCGAGTAAAAACGTAATTTCTTCAAATATCATAAAAATGTTTAAGGAGACATTAAATGGCGAAATGAACCCCTATTAAGGAGTTCAATGATTAAAATAAGAAGTTATGCGGATAGTTAGAAACTCAAAACTTAGGGGGGCAAAGTGTAAAAATACCAAACTTTGGGCCAAAGTGCAAATTGTGGAAAACCTTCAATGGGACGCACTAAAGAAACCAAACGGACTGACCACTGGCTGGAGAGGCCATCATGAACCCTCAAGAATAGGCTTAAGGTGGCAGGAAAAATGGAAGAAAGGGATTAGCCAATTTCTCTTATAAATTCAAGTTCTTGGATAAGGATGAAGAAAACTCAAGAGATTAAGGCATGGCCGAGCAGTTTGAGGGGAAAATCCTATTCTTTGGAAGGTGAGGAGTATTCTGAAAATGAGAGGGAGTGATTTCACTATGAAATAAGAGAGAAAAAGAGTGGATAGAGCTGCAAAAGCACTCGCCAGAAACTAGGCGTGGGTCATTGGAAGTAACACAGTAAGTCAAATTTTAAGTTATAATCTTGTAAAGGAAAGAAAAAGGGAGATGTAGGATCTAACAAAGAGCAAAACGGAGTTAAAACGAGTGAGAAAAATGCAAAAAACAAAGGGTTGGTCGCTATCACATCGAACGCTTCTTTCGACGGCGCGTGGGGGCGCGTGTAAGCTCCATTTTACCTGAAATTTTCCTGAAATGTGTATTAAATTATTTTCTAAAATTCCATATAAAAACATTTGACATTTGGTTCCCGAAATTATACTATTTATTGAGAAAATGCAACAAGTCATCGTGAATAGTACCCGAGCCAATTTGCTGAGGTGAGTGGCTCCTGTTTTATGAACTCCTGCATCCCTCACATGTTGTATCTACATTTGGGTGGCTAGCATATCATTTATTTACCTTTGCATTGCATTTTTATTATACTTGAGCATGCACCACCACATTCATGGCTAGTGACTTGAGGAGGGCTACATCATGTACGTGGTCTCGGACCACACCATTCCAAGTCAGGAATGGCTATGGCTTTTGATAACATGGTGGCCCACAAGGGTGATTGCAATGCCCAAGCGTCACTACCATCGGGTTACTCCATGACATTTTGCATAATACATTTGCACGCACTATAATAATAAGTTATCTCACTTGGATATTTGTATCTAATTTGGGTGTTTATACCCCTTGAACATTCAGCGTTCCAAGCGCAACAGATGTTACAGGTACCTCAGGCTCATGCAAGGACAAAGGAAAAGCAACAACTTAGCACTATTTTAGTAGCTTCTGTAAAAATAACCATTTTAAATTAAACTTCTAAATATCGCCTTGTTTTATTATAAACTCCTAGTTGGGTGTTGGTGAAATCAAATCCTTAAGAGAAAAATCAAGAAAAATAAATATGCTAATTTGCAAATAAGTGGCGTATGTGTGGTTCATGTTTAATTTTCCGAAGGAAACCTTATTAAATCCCATGTCTCTTAAGTCATTTAAAAAAAAAGAAATAATAGTAATTAAAACCAAGAATTTCCTTTACCATTTTTATAAAAAATGATTGGCCTTGAGGAAGACCATTTCCATAAGGGTATAAAGGAAATAGTGGGGATTAATTTATGGGTAGAGTCACGTAATTCCAAATGATTCTTGTGAACATCAACATAAGAGACCAATGGCTTATGTTTTGGTACAATGGGTTTTCCATGATTAAACACCAGTTATATGATCATGTGAACTTGAGTTGTCCTCATTATAAAAGAGGTTTCTCTATGAAAAAATAATTTGGGCATTTGAATATAGCTTCTGGAATCCAAAGTACATAACTATAATGAATTTTGAAAGATTCCCAATTTGAGTCATTCCTTCCATACGAGTGGAGCAAAGAATTACTAATTTGAAATTAAAAAGGACAATGTTCTCAGCACATTTTCTTAAAAAGGAAAAAAAGGTGGAGTTAAAAATGGATTTACAAAATTGATTAATGCCTCCTTTATTCCAAATTTTCAAGCTTAATTCATTAGAGAACTCGAGGCGTTACATGTAATAAGAAGTGTTGCAACTCGGATGGTCGAACGCGCGCACGCTCACGCAAGGGACCAGGGATTGAAACTAAGGAGGGGAAGGAAAGGAGGTTGCGCTAAGAAATTAATTCCAGCGTACATGTGGCGGCTTAAGGGACACCACTTGGCGCGTAAAGGCATGCGCACGTGTCCGTCTGGTTGAATTAATTATTTTATTTTTTTAAATAAAAGTCAGCAAAACTTTTTCGTCGCTGATTCTAATTTATTTTTATTTTTATTAATGTTTAATTTTTTTTATTATGTTTTAGCGACGGAAAACATTTCGTTTCTAAATTAATTATTAATTTTTTAAATATTTTTTATTTATTTTTTTAATCAGTGACGAAAAATTTCTGTTGCTGATTCCGTTGCTAATTTGTACCATTGTAAAATTTAGCATCACCATTTTTAGCAATGGATTTTGATGTTTTAGCAACAGATATTTTCGTCGCTAAATGTCATTTTTCTTGTAGTGTAAATCAGAGTCGAAACCTAGGCCCTGACCCTTCGAATAAATACAAATAATAAATTGGCTGCACGGATCTAGTCTCAAACACACAACCTTGTGGCACTCAAGATCCCAAACGTGTGCAGAGGATCGTTTGCCCTACCCACATGGGTTAAATAGATCACATGTAATGAAAAGATAAAAAGAGAACACCAAAACATAATGCGGCTTGGGTCTCTCAATTATAGACTTATTATGCTTATGATCCCTGATGGGCACAATCTATTAATCACCTGAGTTACAACTTTTGATTGGAAAAACTATAAACTTTTTCTCGACACACACCATATCAATAAATCAAGTACATGTTCTCTAAATAACCCTTCCTATTTGTTCCTTTCGACACAAAGGGTGATTGGACAGGGAGCTTGAGGCAACATTGATTCGAGGGTGTGGCACCTTGAAACACTCCGACACTCAAGTAAGTAAGAGCTCAAGATGGAAGAGCTTCTGTAAGGCTAAAAAGAACATACCTTGACCTGTGGCCAAGCTGGTTTATATGGGTGAGAAAGGGAGAGCCCTTTGAGTGTCATCAGCCATCATAGGAGGATAAAGAGTTGAGATTTCAGATGTTGAGGGGATCAACGATCGAGATATTCAGAGTTCATGAGGCCTGTTACAGATGCGAGGATCTCGGAGGGCAATGATGAGATAAGGGTGTTACTGAGCTAGTGTTGGACCAAGATCGGGTCTGGGGATTGGGCCTGGTGCCAAGCTATGGGCTTATTATTGGGGTCAAGCCTAATGGAGCTAGTACGATCTACAACCCCCAGGTTGAATGTTCACAAGGGCGAGCATTCGAGCTCAAAATGCACGACCGAGGTGGTGTTCATGTTTTGGCATATTTTGAGCTTAGGTTGAGCTTAAGGGTTCTAGTTATCATTTTTAGTGCCCCAACAAGTAGCACGTGTGGTCCCAAAATTCAAAATGCTAGGCCCATGATATCAGATGACGTGTTACAGGTGGAAGGGCGTCCTTCCACCTTCCGTGCATGGCAAGTGGCGTGGTTCTTGCGAGTGATCAACGATGCTTGATCCTTATCCATTAGATGTATCGTGCGGTGCTAATTCACTTTCGAGGATAGACCTAGGTCATAATCGTCGGGCGATACTAGTATAAAAGATGTCCTTCTTGCCTCTCTATTTTACTTTTCATATCTGCTTCTGATTTCAAACCCTTATGCTCTGAGGGCTTCCACTTCTTCCTTGCCTCTGTTTTCCAATCACTCATGAGCTTCCAGGTTAGGAGAAGTTCTTCTTTACTTGATTCCTTCAAACTTCGCTTGCCTCAGAGGTAACTCCTTAAATTTAATTCCTTTTACCTTTATCTCCTTCATTATTTTTTGTTGCTACTATTTGCTAGTGTCTGGGTGTTATGGCGAGATCAAGAAGCGAATCTTGGGAGGAGAGTGATTCTGTGATCGTTATAAGGGAGCTTTCGATGAAGAATCCAACACCTAGGCTGGAGGTTAGCTATTAGACCTTGTTGGTTGGGCATAGGAAGGTGATTCAGGGTATAGACTGGGGTATTCAGAGTGTAGTTCAGAATAAGCGTGGGGTGCCAACTCATGATGGTCCTATTTTCCTTGGTTCCTCCAAGGACCATGTAGGTACTGCATCCATGGCTAGATCGCTTTTGAGTCCACCTTCTAGCTCGGGTACTGCATATGACTGGGTAAAAAAAAAAAGTAATCAAGTTTTCCTTAATATATGATTCTCCTGGGGGGATTGCCATGCTAAAAGCACGAGCGTCCCTGTCGAATACCAGAGATGAGAGTCTATTTAGGTGCCAACCATATGAGGAAGGATAATTAGTCTATATGGCCCTGAACTTAGAAGCGGATACGGGGTTCGTCTATATGTAAGAGATGTTCTTTACTCATCTTCAGCTGCAACTTCCCCTCATCGATTTCCAAGGTTCGGTGCTGGAGATGTTGAACATTGCCCCAACCCAGCTACACCCAAACAGCTGTCTTTCGTTTGAACTTTTGAAGTATTATCCAACTTCTTGGGTTGGGAGACGAGTGGTTGGGTGTCTTTTTAGCTTCTTCCAATCGAAAGGAGTCGACAAAGGTAGCTAGGTTTCTCTATGCGACCTTCCGAGAAGATAGTTGTTGAAAGCCTTTGACAACTCCTACAAGGGCTTTAAGGCAAACTTCTTTAAGGTGGCCTCTCAAGAGGATGAGCTTGCCTTCTGTAACGACCTGTTAATGGGTCCGAGCGATATGCTTTGGAGTAAGATATTTATTTTATTAGAATAATGATAATGTGGTGGAATATATGTGATATCTATAGGCAATGTGCAATGGGAGTGGAAAAGTCAAATATTTGACTTAAGAGGTGATGGGACCTGACATAAACTAACGTATGTGTTGGAATGTTATTTGGTGTTGGATTAACGTGTAAGCTAATATTTAAACCATTGAGGAGTCTTCATGTAAGAGTCTTGACTCTATGGGCATTTAAGTAATTTGGAGGAGGCATGGATATATATATATATAAGGGAAAGGCTTAATTTTTGGCATGTGAGGAAGCATTCCTAGCGAAGGAAAGAAGGGAAGGAAGAAACCATCGGGAGACAGAGGAAGCAAGAGGTAGGTTTCCTTTTCTTCTCTCTTTCTTACTTCTTTATGATCCTACCATGTATGGCCTGTTATGTTAGAAACCGCGACCATGTAGCCTTTGACACCGTCCGATTTCAATCCATAGAGACGCAAACGCAATCTCCTCCAAGTCAGTCTATACGATTAATCCTTCCACAACGTCCTTGGTCGTGCTAGCAACCCTAGAAGTATTGATAGAAAACCAAAATTTTTCCATCCCTTTTCAGCTTCTTAAGTGACATATAAATAGAGTTCAAGAACCCTAATCATGCCATAGAAAACCCTAAACATTTTAGGCCCAGCCCTTAATCACATTGGGCCATCTATCTCTCCCTTTTTAATTGTGGAATGGGCTCGATCTAAGTGTGTGACGCTTTAGGTCCACCATTAGACTAGATGTAGGGGCTAATCCTATTGGGCTATATTAAAGCCCAACTTATTAATTAAACACATCTCATGGGCTTATTAATTAAACTCTTTAATTAATAGTTTTAGAATTAATCAAATTAATTCTAAAACCCTACATATCATGGTTAACGTCTAGCAACATGCCGTGAATACCTAGCCAATGATGAAATAAGTGCAGACCTTTTCAATTACAATTACCATAAAGTAAAATCCTTCATCAATCTATATCCCGATTGAATTTAGGGTATGGTTCTATAACAAAACCCTATTCATTCAATAACTATGTATCCATTTCAAATTTATGACTTGATAGGTGAAATCAAAACACCTTTTGATTTTCACCTCACCTTGGCCAAGGATTTCCTCAGTCATAAAACCATCGGAATACATAGGACATCCTCTCATCATGACGATAAGTGATGAATCTTGTATCGACACTTATAAGCCCTCATATGTAACAAAGCCACGCCTAGTGACAGTTTCTCAATGACTCCATTAGAATCTAAAAAACCACCAAGGCGTAATCAGTCAAATATAAGACTAAAATGATGTCTCAACCGTAACACCCCACTTTTACGGGCATGTTATAACTTGAAAATCTTAAATTTTTTATTTTTATTTTTTATGTGTACATGTTTATAACTCAACATAATATAACTCCCATAATTTCCTCCTATCTATGGTAAAACATTATACATCAAAAAGCTAGACTTGGCATTCATGAATAGCAGAAGCAAAGATCGAGCCTAATATCTCAACGTTGATCATAATTTAATTCTTACACCATGGACTTTCAAATGTTCAGAGTTCAAGTAGCTGAAATTTAAATACATCAGTTCAATAATTAAATACATTTTGCACTTAACAAGTGTCGTCACATGCATCTTCTGTATCTGCATCTACCTCAACAACATCTGGAACGTTTGAATATTCTAGGGGCAAAACCAAAGTTAGATGATGAATCATCTAAGTAAGGGAGCAATAAACATATCTCGTGCATGGATGCAATTATGCAAAATGTCTTATTTCTTATCTTAGTTTGAGTCAACTTCACCCAACTATCGCTCCTCATTTTTACAGCCTTCTTACCAGACCGAGGTGTATGGGTGCACTCTTGGTAGAGTAGTAGTGTCAGTTCATAATCTCAAACCCTTATGCGATGCATGATCAATAATATCACTGTGTACATATGCATATTTCATCATAGCATGTAAAAGCAATCTATATGACATATTCACATGAAGGCATGACAACATGATAAAATCATTTACATAAAATCAAGTTTTGGGGTCGAACCACTTATTAGCCATTTTCATAAACTAAATCCAGTTGAAATGGTACCAATTACCTTTCACAAAGTTCGAAAAATTTGAAAAGCGTGTACGACCTCAGTTTTCGTGCCAAATCTAAAAAATAACACCAACTATTTCACCTCAAGTTCAAAGCACCCTAGGTAAGATATTTATTTAAATAATCAGTAAAAACTACATTTCCTTAATTTTCTTGCCTTTTTTTCTCCAATTATTTTCTCTAATAATCCAAAATAAATACCTACATCAATATTTTACCAAATATTTTTTCATGATAAATCTTAAAATAATTTTCTAGGAATAATAAAAAAATTACAGAAAAATACAAGGCCGCACGTGCTAGCATGTGAAGCACATGCGCCGGTCGTCTTCTCCGATGGTGATACACCAACAAATAGAGATTTCTACACCTCATCAAACTAAATGCTTAATCGATCCAAATGGTACCTAAGATGGCTCGAAAGGAGCATGGGAAGAGGCTCAACGGACAACTCAAACTCTCGGCTAGGCAATTCGCCTAGGGCTCCGACAAGGCCTCGAATCTCCTTCGTTCTTGCTTTGTTACTCACCAAATGCTTTAGAAATGACCTACTATGCTCAAGGATCAAAAGCCCTTTATCCTTACCACACGATTCAGCCTTAAATGCCTTCGATTTAAGCTACAATTTTAAGAACATTTAGCCACTTCGGATCTCAATTTATACCAAATTTCAAACCACAAAATGACTAGCCTCGCATAACCCATGGCCACTAGGGTCTTCTTGTGCCCTAGATCAGTCCAAAACGCACTGAAAGTAGCCCCAAAAGCTGATTTACAGTGGGGAAATTATTGGCCATTTTCAGTCAATTTTTGTCAATTTTAATCATCTTTGCTGGCCATAGATCACTCTAGGCCAAGCTCCGGGGTCCCTTAGACCTTAGCCTTACATTTCTCGTGACTAAAAGTGGCATTGGAGTGGATGGCCAAAAGCTTGGTTGGCCATGGCTGCCAAGCCTTTTTTTTTTTCAAAAATAGCACTTTCATCCCCCCAAACTTTGAAATGCTTTTTGGCCCTTTCCATAAGGCCCCTGAGTTTTTACAAAACTTTTATTAAGACCCTCATGATCTAAACTTCTCATTTGACCTCTTAGCTTTTTGTAAAAATGAAATTTCAATTCCCCTCAGAAACTTTCAAAAATTACACTTAGGCTCGAATATTTATTTTTGGCCGAAAACCCTTTTGTTTCTTCATGAAACCACTGAAGGGTTGTTCCTTATGATTTTTCTGACTTTTGTGAAGGTTCCATTGTCTTTTCGAAAGTCTCTTATGACAATTCCATTTTCTAAACCGGTCCGAAACTGTACCAAAAATAGTTCTAGATTCGGTTCCTCTCGATATTAAAAATCTTCTCTTTTTATGCTTGCTATGGATATCTCATTCTTTCAAGTCATGTGCATCCCAAGGTGTTCTCTCCTATTGATTCAGTTATTTAGTACACCTAAATTGTCTCCTAGATTCCATTATTGCCACCAAACATGCAACATTTCATGAAATAATTGAATAATTATTCATTTTTTGATTTGGGACATTACATCAAGTCTAAGGATCAATCTGCACAATTGCAATACAAGAATTCCAATTCAACATTAAATAATAACCATTAGGAATTCAGTAGCGGGTCAGTTTAGTGTACTTATTCTTATAATAAGCATCCACATATATGCACTAGTGTCCTTACACTAATGTCCATCAAACAAGACATTCTCCTAATTGAGCATGCATCATATGTGTTAGCCTATCCGAGTTATTAGTGTCCATTCCTAATAACTCTATGACTAGGAATGTTTAAGATTAAGGCTTATAAGGAATATGCTTCATGATTGTCATCTCTATGCACGACCATATTCCATGAGACTATTTGATCTATGGACTTTGTCAAGTATAGGTCGCAATAAATAATGATGACACACATCAATGACAAATAAAACATAATGCCTTGTAATAACAATTGATTGAAGATAAAGAATCCCAATGAAAAAGTATGATCAATTACATAAAATATAATTGGCTTGTGGGGCATAACTCTAACATGTTATTGCCTACTGAGTCTCCATTGTGATATATCTCATGCTCCATTTCATTGTGTTATACTTGCTAAGCCTTGTGGCTCATTCTTTCTCTTTGCATCATTCCAGGTACAGGTAAGTGGAGGATGAGAAGAATCCTAGCGGGGCATGATATATTGGGTTAAATGTGTACAAAGCTCTCCCGTATAAAATTTCTTGGGGACGTTGTTGGTATGCGGTCTGCTAATGGCTGCATACTTTTGTTGTATCCCTTTGGGATAGGCTAACATAATGTAAATGATAATGCTTATTTTATTCTGTATAAAAAAAAGCAAGCATTGTTATTTGTTGTTAATGGTATGAATGATCTTGATTGAGTTACGGTTTGTTCCCATCTTATGTAGGCTTTACCTCAGAATTCCTATGCTAGCGGGACTTCCGAAGGCGAGCCCTCGCAGTTTGGTAATAGAACCTTGTATTAGACCTCTGGACCTTTACAGTTAGTATTAAAGCAGGGTTCAAGGATGAGTCCCTATACACATAAGCGTGTTGGGTAGAGTCAGGAATGAGTCTTATGATTAAATATGAGTTTAAATGGGAAATTCAAATTTTGAATATGCTGTTTGTGCAGGGATATGAGAGCTCGCAGAAGGAGGACACCAAGTTGGAGTAAAGACCGAGGCCAGCTTGCACCTGCACCTACACCTATAGCAGCACCAGAGATTCCGACAGAGACCCGTAGAGACTAGCAGCAAGAGATGGTTGAGGTGTGAAGGACCTTGGCAGAGGTACAGAGGACAGTAGAAATGGTCACTACTAGTCAGGTGAGACCAGAACGGGGACCTCAAGAGGCCAAGGTGGGTCTTGTTTAGGCCATTGATGATAGTCAGCCTTCCCACCTAGTGGTTCATCAGACTTATGGTTATGCTGGGGGTCAATTACTTAAGTATTTTGTGGTACTTCAACCACCCAATTTCATGGGGGTGTGGATGTTTTAGTAGAAGAAAATCGGATGGCATTAGTGGAAAAACACCTTCGATCTATGGGATGTAATGATAGCTAAAAGGTGAGGTTAGCTACCTTTCTTTTACGTAGGGATGGAGAGTGATGGTGAGAACTACCAGATAGAGATATATTGGTAGGGAACCATCGTGGATAAATTTTCAAGAAGTCTTTAATGAACATTTCTTTCTTGGGTGGGTCAAGGAACAGAAAGCTTATGACTTTATTGAGTTGGTGCAAGGTGATAAGATGGTGGCGTAATATGAATCTAAGTTTATCTCTCTAGCTCAATTCGCCCTAGATTTAGTTTCGACTAAGGCCAAGAAAATGGCCAAATTTCATAGGGGTTTACATATGGATATTCGTTATGAATTGGCGGGAGCATAGATCACTGACTATCCCACCGTGGTGTAGCAAGCTTATGCTATTAAACAACAGAGGATTGAGTTGAGGATGGGATAAGCTACTCAAAAATAGGTGAGTTCATCTCAAGGCCATAGTGGGGATCTGAAATGAAGATAAAAAGACTAGTTTAGTCTAGAGTGCAGAAGGGATCCCATTGTGAAGTACATGTGGCAAGCAGGATAATGGTCCCTGCCATTTGGATCGGATAATATGTTTTATGTATGGCTAGATGGGGTACAAACAGAGAGATTGTCCACAGGGTCGAGAGGTTGGAGGTCCGTGGTTAGCCAAGACCAGAGATCTATAGTGATGCAAGATGTGCCCAGGATGCATAGGACAGTTCCTCAAACAGTAGCTGATGTTGGGGGAGGCAGTGAGACCTTATAAGGTATTTTCTTTATTTGTATGTTAGTGATGTGCATGTGTTTTTTGATATAATTTATTTTCACCTTTATGTGGCACCGCAGGCTGTATGTTATATCTCTATCTTTAAGGTTATATTACCACACTACTTGTTATGCTCACATCTAGGAATGTAGTGTTGATTGGTAATAATGTATGCCAGAGATGTGAAATTGAGGTGTATGGTAAATAGTTATTTAATGATTTAGTTGTAATGGATACTGAAGATTTTGATTTTAATTTTGGTATGGATTGGTTATTTTGATATTGTGCTATGGTTGATTATCGAGGAATGTAATTTATTTTGAGTTATCTTAGCAACCAGCTAGCTGGTATAAGAGTGATAAGTTAATGGCTATAATAGTGATCAATTAATAGGTTTAACTCTGATGATTTTGGTAATAGGGGATGAGTGATTGATGTGACATAGCTAAGCAGTATATATCGCCTTTATGATTATAGGTGCTAATAGTAGGTAAAGTTGTCTAAGATCTCGGTGATTTGCGATATTCCTAATGTATTACTTGATGTGTTACTGGGAATACCACCCAGAGGGTGGTTGATTTTCTATTGCTTTGATATTTCATGCCTAACCTATTTTGGAATAGAATGGACGAATGAAGTGGGAAAGTTAAGGATAAATTGTAAGGATTGGTTGATAAGGGATTTAGCTAGCCTAATGTGTTGTCGTGGAAATCCCTAACTTTGTCTGCACATAGAAAAGATGGGTTTTTGAGGTGAGCTTGTAGAGGTAAAGCTCATAATTGATTAATTAAGGCCTACAACGATAATTGGGATTTGTAGTCTCTTGATTTGTGGAATTTGTTTTCCAAGATGGGAGTAAGAGCTAACCACCATACCGATGTTAGTTATACCTTTGTGTGGGAAGGGAAATGTATGAATTCATTTTTTTTATGTTGGATTTACTAAATTATATGCTTGTATAGGGTGATCGGATAGATGATTATGCTATGTGGCAATTAAAGACAATATGGAATGAATTACCCAACTTATGATGGTTATTGGTTGCCAAAGTTGTTGTGTTGGAATTCTAGAGAAAATTTATACAGGTTATCAGAGTCGAAAGTAACTACCCTTCTCCTAGAGGCAATTGGGTATAGGGTAATGTAGATGGAGGGAATTGTTTAAGGAGGATGATTGTAATAGTATGCAACACCCTAGAGGACATATGAAAGCCTGTGGGCTCGACCATCACAGTAGTTGAGGGTAACTATTTGCCTTATTGGGGTTTTGCATAAAGTTATAGCCTTCATAGTGGCAATGAAATATCACCATGTGGGGGTATGCTAAGTGGATCATATGAGTCACTTATTTGCTGGAAGAAGATGGGGTTTTATTAGAACTTGAGATAGCAACTCAAAAAAAAAAAAAAAAAACTATATTGATGAATGATGCCATAATTTAGAATTCCCCGTGGAAGATCATGTATAGGGCAAAATAATGCTTATGAAGGATTGTAAGGAAGTTTAGAGTTTCAGGGAAACTTAATTCTCACATTATGTTGGATTGTGTGGTGCGGGGAGGATCCTTAACCTATCACTTGGTTGTGCCTCCGAAATTGGCTAGTGTTTATAATGGTTCCTATATCTCTTTGATGCAAAGGAGATGAAGTATTCTTTCCACTCATTTGTTTGAGAAACCTAATGCAAATTTGGAGGACCAAATTCCTTTAAGGAGGGGAGAATCTGTAATGACTCGTTAATGGATCCGAGCGACATACTTTGGAGTAAGATATTTATTTTATTAGAATAATGATAATTTGGTGGAATATATGTAACATCTGTAGGCAATGTGCAATGAGAGTGGAAAAGTCAAATATTTTACTTAAGAGGTGATGGGACCTAACGTAAACCAAGGTATGTGTTGGAATGTTATTTGGTGTTGGATTAATGTGTAAGCTAACATTTAACCCTTAGGGGAGTCTTCATGTGAGAGTCTTGACTCTAGGGGCATTTAAGTAATTTGGAGGAGGCATGGATATATATATATAATGGAAAGGCTTAATTTTTGGCATGTGAGGAAGCATTCCTAGCTAAGGAAAGAAGAAGGGGAGTTGGAACCCATGGGTTTGTAGGAAAAGAAGAAGACAAATGCCAATTTTGTTTGTTCTAGGTTAATTTGGCAGCTTAAACCCATTCTGGGTTTAATGGGCACATGAAACCAAGAGATATTATACCCATAACAGGTTTAATAGGTCTATTAAGCGAGATCAAGATTTAACCGGCCTTTATATGTATAATATAGTATTAACCCGGTACGGGTTTAATAAGCCTATTAAGCTCGATCAATGTTTAACTCATCTTTATATGTATAATATAGTATTCAATCTAGTATGGGTTTAATAGGCTTATTAAGCCCGATTAGGGCTTAACCCGCCTTTATATATATATATATATAATATAGTGAGCTTATATTTGTAACATAATATTTATTATTAAATGGTTGTGTTAATAACTTGCACCTTTTTGCTCCTAAATTGTGGTAGTACAGGACCTCCTATTCATTGAAAACATGGAAAAGATGATACAAAATGCTAGCTTGTTAGTGGATGTGCTAGTCTGCGGCATTGTTTTGTAGCTAGACTTGAACACAGGGATGCCAATACAATATGTAACTGCTTGCGGGCATATGCAACAATTGATAACACCTAAAGTGTGAAAGTAATTTTTGGCTCAAGTGTTGTGACCAAAAATTATTCCACAGAGTATAAACAAATTGAGCAATATGTACATAATGCAAATTTTTGCTGAAAATTTCCTCTACTGGTATAACACACTATCTTAAATTGTTAATCCTAAAATCTGTTGCATTTGATTTGAACATTATTTAAACTCACATTTATTTATTTATTTATTTATAATATTTCTGAGCAGGGGAGCTCAAAATGATAATAAATTAATATTTTATACAATAATGTAAAATATTACATAACATAATTTCATTTTTAAATAAATATTAATTTGATGCAATACAGTAAAATATTTTATTATCATATTTTAGATTATCATCATAAATTATTTAATAACTATCATAATTTAAATTATTTTATCAGTTATCATAATCATAAATTATTTTATTTTTATGAACGTATATTAATTATTAATATTATTTTCATAAATTACTTTATTTTGATTTAACAACTAATTCAATGTTTCAACAAAAAAAAAAATTAGATGGAAAATTCAATCGAAAATTCGGTTTGTAATTACCGACTAACGTATTTTAGTGGCAAAGTTGGTCAAAAATCCACCAACCAAAAATTTAGTTGCAAATTTTATGGTCAAAATCAGTAGCAGAATTAATGATGGCAGTTTTTGTTACTAAATTGGTCAAAAAATAATTCGAATGAAAAATTTAAAAATCGGTCGTTAATCCATCACTAATTACTGACCGAATCCGTTGGTCGCAAAAAATCAGTCGCAAAACAGTGTTTTCCTAGTAGTGCTCGTCGAGCTTTTCTCCCAAGAGGAATCCAAGGAGATATGTCCTCTACTTGCACTACCCCGCATTGTCTTGCAGTAATGTGGCTCATCTATTCCAGGCCCACCTCTTTCTAGAGAGCCTTTCCTAAGAAAAGGGTTCTCCCAAAGGCCTTTCCATTCTTAACCCCAGGAAAACAGCGCAAAGGGGAGAAGCACCACCCCTTCTTGGGAAGGAGCATTGCACCCTCGCACGTGTGTGTCATGTGTCCCTATTGCTTATGTTGTCTATAAATATCTCCCCCAATCTCCTCATTTGGGGGCTAGCAAGCACTCATAAACATTGCATCACACTTGTTATACCATCCTTCTTTTTTGTATTTCCTCTACACAACATCCTTGCATTTATATATTTTGTACTACATGCACGAAGACTTTTTCTGACTTAAGTATCGAAAGGCCCGTACGAGAGAATTCCCCTCATGCCCCTTACTACTTTCTATCTTGTAGACTCTCTTAGAAGGTGAAGAGGTCATCGCCATTGTTCCACAATCTCAACCTCTTTGGCTTGACGACTCTACCTATCAATGAATCGGACCTTTTATGGGCCAGCAAACTAGGTCATCCCCAAATGACCGCTTCTTTCCTTGGCTCTTGTGGACCAAGAAGGGAGCCCAAGGGGATCCTTGTGTTTTTTCTGTTGCTCCTTGAGTTTTTACAGAACAAATAAATTTTAGTTATTGTATTTCAATAATAACATAATTAAAACTCACAATTTTAATTTATGAAGCTGGACACCACGCTCCACTAAGACCTGGACACTCTCATCTTATAAATTCTAATTGCTTTATTTTGGCAATGACAATTTCCATGCTGTCTTTCTTCCTAACATATCATTCCTCTTTTTTGGTTCTGGGTTACTGTCTCCAGCCAGGGAAAAAATAAAAAAAGATAAGTATTTAACTCTATATACAAATTAAATCTGATTTTTTATATATTTTAGAAATATACTAGAAGTACGGTTGAATTCTATACGCTAATATCATAATTAAAACTCACAATTTCGTATCGTTTGTGTTAGAAAATGTAGAGAGAGAATTAGGGTATCGAGGGGCAGCATCTGTGAAAGCGAAGCGAAGGTAAATCTTCTTATTTGACAACTTGAGCTGGTTGATCACGATCACGAGTGTTAAGAGGAAGGCTACCAGAGTTCTCCTTAACATCCACGTCTCAAGTCCTAAGACCCTTCTAATGGTTGATCTTAATTAGAGAGCCAGTTGGAGATAATATTATGTGAGCAGTATATATAGTACTGATTATACGTGTATTTAATTTGTGTTTCTATATATCTCATTGTCATGCAACAAATTCTAGAGAAGAGTTCACCCCTTAATAAAAGTCCTTCAATGACTAGGGGTGGTCGGATAAGTTTTTTTCACACGATAAATACAAAATTCTACGTACCTATTCACAATTATACCCATATTCACAGTAATCTGCGTCAAACAAAATAAAACATATCTTATTTCATAAAAACATTATTTAATACATAATCAAATATTACCAATTTAATTACCACTCTATATTAACGTAATTTAATAATTTCATAGTGTTTGTAATAGCATACGTATTCAGACCCTCGATCGGTTGGAAGCTTCAAGGGGGTGGGTTCCTCACATGGCTTGCCTCAAGCTTTTAATTTCTTGCAGAACACGCAAAAGGCCCATGCATCCTTCGATTGAGCAATAATTAATGCTTAATTTGAAAGCTTGGACTTTTTGGACTGTCTTCGTCCATGCACCTGCCTTTATAATCAATTATACATAACAGAGCTTGAGTGTCCAACTTGACAAGTGAATTGTTTTCACGAAGTTATGGCTAATGGTTATCAATATTTTCCATCGAGAGATGTAGTTGTTACTTAATGCGAAGCATGCATATATGTAGGGACAACTACTACCCACGTCAAACATTGAAGAATATATATACTCGTCCAATAATAATGCCTCATTAGCCACCGTGGTGGTAATTAAGCCATTCGAAAGTTTTCTATATATGTTTTTGGGTTTGGATCGAGTCTGAATTTTAATCCATTATATATACTTAATTGCAAGAATATGATCTTAACTCATAGTATCAAAATGAACGGTAAATACAAGAACTAACCCTGTACACTATGGTAAGACCAGAGTGACAGGTCTACCTTCTCGATAGTAACTATGACTCAAACCGAACATTCCCAAGCAAGGAATTACCCTCTTAGTCGCACTCAAAAATAATTATAATTGCTCTGCCTTTAACTTTATCTAAAAGAATTTAATAATGCTACATTAGTGGAGAAGTGTATGGGATACGACGTGAAGTGTTATTGGGCATGGCCAGAGCTAGGTATATATGAATCTAATTCAGTGGTACAGCTAGCTGGCACCTCCAACCTTAACCAGCAAGCCTTTCCCTGTCCCTGTCCTTGTATGAATTAATGCATTCTGAGTACGTATTGGTCAGGGATTACAAATTAATGTTCATTTATATAAGAATTGTTATAATATATATATATTGTTATTAAATTTATTCAATAAACATGATGAAAATGATGTTAGGGTGGTATTTTAGATTAGGACAGATGATTTGAAAGTTTACCAACTTTTTCTCCTAGGTTCTTCAAATCTGTTCTGATATTTCAATTTTATTATTTAATTCATTGTCTGAACTTTACAATCCTTTAATTAATATCAATTTCATTAAGCTAACAATACTGTAACGATATGTTAGATTTCAAAGTTTAAGAGGGGATTGATAACACATACATATAGTAAAGTTTAATTAGGAATAGACAAAAATTTGGTATTTCTTGTTTATTTATATATCCTTAAAATATACATGAATACAATAAAGCTTTTCTAGTCAACGACGTAATCCTGGAAACCTAGCAAGGGGCAAAGAAAATATTTTAAAAATATTTAAGAAATGAATATAATTGGGCAGTGACTTGCATGGATAGGTCATGGCCTGCACATGCCATGGACTCTAAGGCGCGCGGGGGAAGTAACAATGACAAATAACCTAATAAATTATCACTAATTTGATTTAAACAAAGTAATTTTGATATATTATGTTAGTTTTGACAGTCACAAAGCTACAAGTACCTTTTGAAATATATAATTAATAATAATACTCATTCACAAAGTTATAAGTACTTTTGAGTTGTATTTTTCAATCTTCAATTCCAACATCTGGCTGACCGACCGCCCAGGATATCCTTAATTAATTTATTTGGGTCATGTGTGGTGGGTGGTGCTTTGCTTTTAGGTGAGTGTAACCCACCAAGTTTTAATTTGGTAGTTCACCAAGGTACACTTTCTTGTTGAGGTGGGTGTAAAATGTGAACCCAGTTAATTAATTAGTAGTGAATAAAATAGGCTAAATAATAATGCTTTTATAGATATATATATATATATAGTGAACAATACATAAAATTAACCCTTTAAAGTGGTATATATAGTCTGCATATATGGATCAAGCAGGAAGAGTATTTTGGTCTCTTTGGTCACCGCCCTTTCAATATTTGATACTCTCGCTAGCTACCACAAAATAAGCTTACTATTAATGATCATACGATAACCAAAAAAAGAAAAGAAAAAGAGAAAAGAAGCATAACAGTGAATAATTAAGTTATTATAAGTATTGTTATAAAGAAAATAATACTGAGAAATGGTTGAAATCATATTTTTATATAGAAATTGGATAAAGACAACTTTTTCCTTCAGGGAAAGTGTGAACGTTTACTTTATTGAGGTTTGCAGGGGAGAGGATGATCCACGTAGGGAGTGGATACCATGTTGGAGGTTGGGCAGGCAATTAATGATATGCGGATCCATGCAAAGTTAGATAGACATATCTTCTGCATCCAAAAGGGATCTTAAAGTCAACCTTCTTTAAGAATTTAGATACAATTTTCTTTCATGTATGCAATTGTATCGCTTATTAATAATTAATATGAAAACAGAAATTTATTAGGACTCGTACGATATTTAAAATAAATGGGGAAATTATAGTCAACCTCTTAGGTTGAGGACAATAACAAATGAAACTGTACTCATATCTCAAAAATTGCAATAACTACTTTTATTGTGCATACGTTATATTTTATTTCACCGTTAAATTTATGAGTGATGATACTAGATCGATCATTGAGATTTGCCTTGAACCATACACTTGCAAAGACAAGGGCTTTTGTTCGTCAGGAGAACTTCGATACTCAAGTCACTAAGAAAAAGGTATATAAGGCTAATATAAAAGTGTGCTCTTATTTTCGTGATCATACCTTTAGATGTTTTTCTTATTTATAAATTGCGTGGAGTGGCACTCGAAGTGTAGTTTGGCATTTAGGTCGATATTCTCAAGTGGTTGAAGAGACTTTTGAGATATTAGAGACATTTTTAGTTGATTGGGTCCACAAGAGTAGATTAAGTTCACCCAAATCTTTTATGTTAGCGATGGATCCAAGTCAAGTCAAATAAGTGGATCTCTCTAAAGGAAGATTTTGAAGATCTAAGGGCATCTAGCGTTCCCTAGTACAAACATATGGCAAGTTCCGATTCACCTTTGATGGTACACTGGGTGCATGGTGATTGATGGGCCATTAGGGGCAATAAAATAATTTCTCCCTTAGTGGGATATTGCCTCATCAATTGCCCTTCACTCCTTGAGTTGAGCAATTTGGTCAACTTGTGGAGTAATCGAGATGATCTCTTTTTAATTCTTTGAAAGACATCTATTCATGATAATTGTTGGAGTTCTTGATGATTGCTCTGTTAAAAGAAATAGGCCTTTTAATTTCTCGTTTCTCACTCCCATTTAGCCCTGTAAATAAAGAGTTCATGTAGCCCTAGAAGACCATGAGTGTGAAGTGATTACATGATTTTGGAGAGGTGTCATTTAGTAGTGGACCAACTTTGCTTGGTAAAGGCAAAGTAAAAGCTTGGCAAGTCAATAGCTCAACGAGGAAACGGTGATAGCTCAACAAGGCAAGCTCAATTACGGTGAAGTGGCAATTCAGTAAAGTGACGTCCCAGCTTGGCAACTCAACAAAAATGAGGCCTCAACTTGGTTCAAAGGTGCCTAACTCAATAGCTCAGCAAGGCGAAGTCCAACTTGGCAGCAAGGCAAGCCCAACTTAGTAATAAGTGTGCTCAGCTCAGCTACTCAACTTAGCCACAGTGTGTTTTAGTTATTTTCTTTTCTAGTCTTGGTTCGACCCTTTGATGAGTTAGTGCACTCACCTTTAGTTGGTTAAACCTTATTTCCTCTAGTTCAACTTGTTCCTTGTCTTTATTCATGTCTTTATATTTGGGTCACCCGACCTTTCATGCGATATCTTCATCTAGTTTTTCAGAAGAGAATAATAACTCAAACTCTTCAAACTTGTCTAGCTAATGATTGATGATAAAAAATATCAAAATTCTGTCATAATTTTATTGATCCATAATCAATTTAATGAGCTAAAATGTCAAAAAATACTTGTTTGCAGGACTCAATGGAAGGTAAGGATCAATGGTCAAGACAATTCATTTGGGGCATGATCGAGTATATTCAAAAGAATATGAGCAACCCAAGAGAGAGGAAGTGACCAAAGCAAATTCATTCGAATGACTAGCTTGCTGAGAAAGTAAACCATTCAAATGTCAAGACTACTAGTTGCTCATTCGAATGAGGTTAGTCTAATTTGAATATAAAGACAGTGAAGCGAGAACTGGAGGTCATTCGAATAAGCCAAACACATTCAGATGAAAATGAGCCCATGCGTATGTTACAAAACATGTTCGAATGTAATGAAGAAATCAGGAGGCAAAGAGCAAAATTCATTCGTATGGAATCACTGTTGCATTTGAATGGTTAGAGCAAATCAACAAGAAAATGTATAGTAAAGGGAAATTCATTTGAATGACCTGTGCACTCATTCGAATGACATGAGCAACTCAAGGGAATCAAGCTTGTCATTCGAATGCCTTCCCCCACCCATTCGAATGACATTCCGAAGAAAGACTACAAATGCGCAAATGAACGCGATGGCACGAGCGGTAAATTCAACCAACTTTTTGGGCAACTTTTCACCAAGTGGTTCCGCTCCTCCAAGTGCGATAAGTTTAAAAAGGGATGATCCTCCTCGGAATCAAAGCAACAGGGACAATAATAGCAAACTCTTTCTATGCTTAGAATCAGATAGGAAACAATAGAAAGTAGTCTTTTCCTTTACATTCTGCATGTTGGTCTGTACTTTTAAACACGCACTTTGATTCTTGTTCATCGTTTGTTCTTTTAGTTTACTGCAAGTTCATTACCAGTTGTAGTTTTTCTTTCTTTTAGCATTCAATACAACAATAGTTCATCTTATAGCTATCATTATTGTTTGTTTTCATTCTATTCATTACCTATTTGCTGAGTTTAATTCAAGTTATTTATTTTCCATGAAGATGTGTGGCTAACTCTAAACTTGGAGCAAGGCAAGGACAGTGTCCAACGTCTCTGATTACCCAAGGTAGCCGAACTTCAGATGTTCAATAACAGAAACTAAAAGAGCTTGAGAGTTGTTATTCATTTAAACTTCAAGCTTGGATTGGTTCGTATGCCTAACGTAGAATCTCCATGCCATGTATAGAGGTTACTTAACCTGGAAACATCCTCATACCCAAGCCCGAATGACCATCTTTGTTAAACGTTATTTACACACTAATTTATGATAGCTGCTTAACATACAGTCCTCCATGCCATGTATGGGGATTGCTAGAACCAGAGTTATCATTATCTAGGTGGTGTATTTAATGACTAAACCTCAAGCAATCTGAACATTCTGTTATTCTTTAGAAAGCTATATGGGAATCAATTGAGCTTGGCACTTGAATTGTCTTGACCCAAGATTTCACCATATCCAGACATCAGATAATTACTATCAATTTAAACAATTCTCATATTCTTTAAGCTAATTGATTTGTTGTGATTATCTCCTTCCATGAGTAATCTCCTTGTGAATCAACCCAGACTTACCCAAAAAATATAAATTTCTACTACGATTACACTTGTGCACTAGCGAGTCTAAATGCCTTACTCTTTTTTTAATGATTTGAGCTTCTAAATAATCTTCATTATAACTGGAAAAAAGATAAAAAGTGACAATACAGGGTGACTGTTGTAGTCAGCTAAGTCTAGGGTATGGTTGAGTGGTGTAAAAGTACCAAGTGCTTCCCTTATTGGTCTATCATTTAGCGACACAGTAGGTGTCAAGATGGGGAAAATGTAGAGTTTGATCTTAAAAGTCTTCCTTCTAACCTAACTTCATATTCGTCAGTGTTAACTGAGGATAAGGTTTCATACTTAGTCCAAAAGTATCATTTTCCTTTAGAGGGTTTTTGGTATGTTGTCTCTATAAACTTAAAGGTTCACTAGCTTGCAATGTACGAGGAAGCTCTCTAGCTAGATGTTGATTCCCTCTAGATGATCCCATTGCTAAGGTTTTTCACTTTCTTAATATTAGTCCCTTGCGGTTAGTCCTTAATGGATGCAGGAATTTGATCTCCTTCGTCCTATGTTGTCGAGGCAAGGGTATCGTGGCTAAGGCCTACCTCTTTCTCGAACCAAGCTCTAGCATTATTGTGTTGGAAATACAACAATTAAAATTTATAAAATGGGAAGCCCAAATTGAGGTAAAGCCAAGCAAGAACTTAGTTTGCAAGTTGGGATGAAGTATCTAGCTGCTACCCGAGAGAGAGTTTAGCTAGTTTGAGTCTCTCAAATAAGAAGCTATTAGAGTTTAACAAGAAGCATAAGGTTGATATGGGATAAAGAGATGGTGACTACATGGATGAGTGGCCCCACTATCTGAGAGAGTGATGCTATAAGACAATACACAGTCAGAAGGCATGCAGGGATTCCTCCTTCTCGAGCCCTCTGATGTTTAAGTTAGAAATGGTCGTCATGTTGCTATAAACAAGTAGGTAAAGTGTTATTCGGGAGAGGTGATGTGTGTCCCTCCAAAAGAATAAGTGGATGTAATATACTATATGTGAGAAGATGAAAGGTCGGATACCCTTAAAATGAAGAGGGAAGAGGTATTTATAACCCTTTTAAATGTCAGTAGTGCAACACATGGCACGCATCCATGGGGATGCAACTTGTTATCCCAAGTTAAGAATAGATTAGGCCTAGTGAGAAACCCCCCAGATGAGTAGTTCTTCAGGAAAATGAGTGCCTTGAGGTGGGTTGTCATTGCACAAGGAAATGACAGGGCATTAGTTATCCAGGAGAGCTTTTCCCTTGTTGTTCCTTAGGAGAGTGAACGGATGCGGTGAAATGTTGTTGAAAGCTTGACAAAGTGAAGGACATTTCTTAGGGGGGAACTTCCTTGCTTGGGAGAATGTTCCTCCCTAATTTCGTTTGGGAGAACTTCTTCTAGAAGAATGGTCAGCTTCTCTCTTCTCCGAGAGAAGTTCTTCTCCCAAGAGGAAGACATGTCCTCCATTCTAAGCTACAATAATGGCTCCCCACTCTTGTCTTTGGCTGAAAGTTAAAGAGAAGAGTAATCTTGAGTGGTGGAGTTGTCCTAGAAAAGTGACTTACTTGCCTCATAGAAGTATTTTACTTCTCTTAGGCAGGTATTTTACTTATCTCAGAGGAATACACTGGTTCTACCATGGAGTGAAGTGAAACGTCACATTTACTATCCATGTTGATAGTTGTCAAAAATTACAATGATTGCACGTCGGTTGACCACCCGTGGAACTGAGAGTATAAATAAGGGGTCAACTGGTGCGGACCTCACTTGCATTTCTGATTTTTTAGAGCATCTGTACACTCTATGTTGTCCCAAAGAGAGTATTTTTTCACAGTCCCGGAAAGTAGTTTTATGTTGCCGTAAAGAACACTTGATTCTATATGTTAGTTGATATTATATTAAGACTATACTTTTGGGAAAGTTCAATGCTTATTTGATTTCTTAAAAATCAAGTAAATGAAAATATTTCTAAATGAAGTGCTTGAGAAATCAAGTTTGACTTAAGTAAAAGTAGAAGAAAACTTACTAGGTTATGTGAAATAAGATTAATCGAGGCATGGGATGAAGCTTTACAATGAAATTTTTAAGTACACCCATGATTAATCAAGTTAGCCTAGACATTAATCGAGAATAAAATGTGAAAAGAAAAAATCTTAGGGTATTACTCGAGTATGACTGAGAATTACTTGATTAATGTTCCTATATTACTTCGAGTAATCTTTAAGTGTTTGCAGATTTCAACAATCACTCAATTAAGTTACTTAAGTAATGATTCATATTACTCAATTAACTTTCTTACACCTATCAAGAAGAATTCATCCAATTTCAATTGAGCCTAAGATGTCAAAAGAATGAACAAATATAAGTTATATGTAAATAGTTTGACTATAATAAAAATCATTTCATGATTTTGAAAATCATTTGAATGCTTCCCCTCAATATATACTAGAAGTTAACACTTTATGGCAGTAGCACAAGTGCATGAGAATATAATTGAAAATTATTCTTTAGATTTTATAATTTGATTTCTCTTTTATTCAAGAGAATGATCAGTGAGAAATCAAGAAATCATTGCATTTGTGCTAAAGGCATAATCTTTTTAAGAACCATTAAAGAGAAAATCTACCAATTAGCATATGATGTTCTATATTAGCATTGAATAAACTATTAAAATATTATGTAAGTGAGCATACCTCAACCATACTCTACATTTACATAATGTAGGTGTGCATTGTAACCCTTGTTGTAACTTTGGAGGTTTCCACTTCCTTGCCATTCTTGAGTGTGATACCATAGTTGATTTTTTGCAAGGCTTTATGGATCATGTCTTCTCTTTGGATTGACATGATGTACCTTCCTCCACTGACCATCTCTTCCAGGTTGTCTTTGAGTGACAAGCTTGTTTCTTTCTTTACAAAATTATCCTTTTGAATTATGCAAACATACATCTTTTGGAGGACATTTTGGTACCCATTTCTTTTTGGGTCCTTGGGAGTTAGTATAATAACCATTAATTGGTTTAGCACCCTTGGGAACCCATACCATCTTCAGTCCAGAATATGATTTCCTTTTTAAAGGACAGTTAAATGCAATGTGGCCTAATTTATAGAAAGAATGACATTTCTTATGGAAGGAATTATAACTTTTTTTCTTTAAGAAATGTCTTCTATTTTTGTTTTTCTTCAGATTTTTCTTTTAAATCGGAGTTTTCATGCGGCAATTTTTACAAGAATTTGATTGAATAGCATAAAACTCTTTTAGTAAAAATGCTTTGTTGGAAGCTACTAAAGATTTATTTTCATATCTTAAATGTTCAAACTCTTTTGTTAATACATGCAATTGATTTTGAAATTTTTTTATTCCAAAGTGTTTTCAAATTTAACATTAAGCTCATTGAAAGTATTTAGTAATTTTTCATATGAAAGTGTATCATGAGATTCAGTATCATTTTTTAATACACTATACTCATGATCACTATCAATATTAAGAGCAAATGTTGAAGTAGAGGTTACCTCCTCTTCTTTACTTTCCTTTAAGCATGTATTTGAAGCTATGCTTTCACAAGAATGGTCTTCTCTCTCTATTTGTTGATGATTTGAATGATCCTGCATACTTTCATCAACATAGAAATAAATTCACTAATGAAGCACACTATTGAATGAGCACTTGGAAGCTTGTAAGGTAATCTTCAGTGCCTTTAATTCAACCATTTGATCTCTATTTATAGAGCTTGAAAGCCCAATTGAAAAATCTTGTCATTGGTGGTGTAAGGAGATAATCGGAATAGTGTAGAAACTAGCCGTTAGACCTATCAGAAGAAAGAAATTGTCGATAGATGAAGAAGGTTAGTCGACCGATGTAAGAAAAATGCGAAGGTTAGTAGATAGATGCATTGTAATTGGTTGACAGATGTAAATGGAAATTTTATAAGCATTCTGTTAGTCAACAGATGCTTTCCCATCTGTTGACAAATGCATGTTAAATCTAAATCATGAATACTAATAGTCAATAGATCCAAGGATGTTAGTTTACAGATCAAAGCAAATTTTTAAAAGACTAGAAACTACCATTTTGTTAGTCAATAGATTGCTTGAGATTAGTCTACAAATCAAAAGAAAAAGTTTTAATGTAGTCGGCAAATGGTTGGCTTTGCCTTGAGAAAAATCTTTCATATTTCTTCCAAGAGATTTGATTTGAGATATGTTTCACTTTATTTTTCCAATCTCCTTAAGATACACATTTAGGCTTTGAATGCTTATTTTATCAATTTGAAATTGATTTTTTATTAAGAGCTAAGAACTTGAGAAATTTGAGAAAAACATACTTGGAATATTTTCATCATGAAAACTTTAATCTCAAGAGTAAAATATCATATTCTATTATCACAAACGCAACCATTATTGATTACAATGTTCACATGATTCTAGTTAACTTCAACAACTCCGCTAATATCATTTTTAAGTAGGCATTTGAACAATTGGTGTTGGACAAGCAATGACTAGAGACCACCAATCCCTCAATTAGGTTTGAATGGCAAAGCATGTCTAAGACAGGCATGCTGACACTTCCCATCACCATTGGCCAAGGTGATAACTATTAAACTCTAATGGTTGAATTCACTATTGTCAATCTTGCAAACCCTTATAATGTCATTTTTGGAAGGCCCATTGATTGACCTGGGTGTTGCCTTTCTCTTGCATTAGAAGATTGAGTTCCACACCAAGATGGGTGTGGGAGAGTTTGAAGGCAAATAAGAAGTGGCTTGAAGTTTTTACCTATTGTGGGTCCAATATAATGATGTCTCCTTAATCATGGAGGTTGGAAAGGGACTGGGCTACCAAATTTACTCACCTACTCTAGTAAAAGACTTGGAGAAGCTCATCCTCAACATGGAAGAAGAGAAGAAGTAGGTAATTAAGGTGGGGAAAACCACAACTAATGAAGTTTGAGAATGCATTATCTGCTAAAATATGTATTAGGGTAAAAAATACATTCAGAGTTGTTTATTCTTCTCTCTTATAGGCCATATATATAGTACACTAATTCCTTAATTGATAACTAATCTACCCCAATTATAGGAAACAAACTAGGAAACTAAATCCTATAATTACAAAGGACAACTCACACCAACACTCCCTCTCAAGTTGGTGCAAAGATGTCGTTCATGCCCAACTTGTCAAGTGAGTTGTAAAAAACTTGACTCGAAATAGCTTTAGTTAACACGTCTGCCAATTGATCTTCTGACTTTACAAACGGAAATTGAGCAATATTCGCATCCAATTTCTCCTTGACAAAATTTCTATCAACCTCAACATGTTTGGTACAATCATGTTGGATTGGATTATGAGAAATGTTCATAGTCGCCTTATTGTCACAAAATAAATTTGTAACTGTCAATGGAAGATAGCCAAGCTCCTTAAGCAATCTTTGAACCCAAAGAAGTTCACATAATCCTTTCGCCATCCCTCTATATTCGGCTTCTTCTATATTCGGCTTCTGCACTAGACAAGGCCATTACCTTTTCTTTATTGCTTCGCCAAGTCACCAGATTCCCACCCATGAATGTGAAACAACTAGAGGTAGACCGTCTATCAATAATATTTCCTACCCAATCTGCATCAGTGTAGCCATCTATCCTCAAATGTCCATGTTTAGAGAACATAATTCCTCATCCAGGTGCCAACTTTAGGTATCTCAATATTCTCAAAACTGCATTCATATGGTCTTCACTTGGAGAGTGCATGAATTGGCTCACAACACTTACGGCATAGGCAATGTTCAGACGTGTATGGGAGAGATAGATTAATCTTCCGATCAACCTCTAATAATGCTCTTTGTTGGTTGGAACCTGATCAGGATATTCGATAAGATGGTGATTCTAGACAATAGGAGCATCTACAAGTTTACAGTCAAGCATACCTGTATCAGTAAGTAAATCGAAAACGTATTTTCTTTGTGACAAGAACAAGCGCCATTTTGATCTTGCCACTTTAATTCCAAGAAAGTACTTAAGTCCACCAAGATCTTCCATCTCGAACTCTGTTGCTAAATATCTTTCAACCTCAAGATTTCTTCACTATCATCTCCGAAAACAATCATATCATCAACATAAATAATGAGTGCAGTTATCTTTCCCATGCGGCACTTTAAGAAAAGTGTATGATCCGAGTTACTCTGTCGAAACCCATACTTACGCATAGCCAATCGGAATCTCTCAAACCACGCATGTGGAGATTGTTTTGGGCCATACAAAGCCTTCTTTAATTTACACACCACCTTGGTTGATATAGGTGATGTATATCCTGGTGGAACATCCATGTACACTTCTTCTTTAAGCTCTCCATGTAAAAAGGCATTCTTCACACCAAATTGTTGTAGTGGCCAATCTAGATTAGCTGCTAAAGAGAGAAAACCGTATTTATTTTTGCAACTAGGGCAAATGTCTCTTTGTAGTCAATTCCATATGTCTGAGTATAACCTTTAGCCACAAATCGTGCCTTGTATCGTTCAATAGAGCCATCAGCTTTGTGTTTGATTGTATAGACCCACTTGCACCCCACTATCTTCTTTCCCTTTGGTAATGGAACCAAATCCCAAGTCTGATTTTTCTCGAGTGCATTCATCTCTTCTTCCATTGCCTTGGCCTAATTGGGCTCGGATAATGCATCTTTTGCAGAACTAAGAATATTATCATCTGATAACTATTATATAAAGGCTTTACTTGGTTCAGATAATTTATGGGATGACACATGATTGGCAATGTGATATTTGGATTTCTTTATCTCATCTGGTAGTACCGATTTGGTGGGTTCCCTCTATTATGTCTGTGAGGCAACTGATAAGTTAGATTAGTTGATGAATCAATAGGTGTAATAGGACTTACCTCAGGAGTATTCTCAAGAGCATGGTCGATAATAGGTACTATTGTTGGAGAAGATGAGGGACATAAATCAAGCACATATGTGGCTTTTGCAGTTGCTCAGTCAACTCGGTTAGTGGCTACCGAAGAACCCAGGTCAGTAGCTCAATCAATGGATGTTGAGCCCAGGTTAGCAGCTTGGTCAGTGGTTGCCGACCTCGGGCCATCATCATCTTTTGCAGCATACTGGTCTGGAAGTATAGTGTTCCTCAATTCTGATCTCAGTTCCACTAAATAGTCAGTCCAATTTTAATCTCCACTTAGTTTCTCCCCCTGAAGAGAAGGATTGGATGAAGAATAACACATGTTGATCTCTAAAAATGTGACATCCATAGTAACATAGGTATGTCGCATCGGTGGGTGATAGCATCGATAGCCTTTTTGATGCGCCCCATACCCCAATAAAACATACCGCATGGCACAAGGATCAAGTTTAGTGCGTTGATTTTTATGAAGATGGACAAGTGCAACACATTCAAAAACACGTGGAGGTAACAAGAGAACTAAAGGTAGTGAGCAAAAACGAGAAAAGGATTGGAGCAGAGTCTGAAAAGCCATAACTTTAGAGGGCATCTGGTTCATAAGATAAATAGTAGTAACAATAGCAACATCCCATAATGAGTGTGGAACATGGGCACCAATTAATAATGCTCAAGCAGTCTCTAAAATATGCCTTTTTTTCCATTTTGTTGAGGAGTCTGAGGACATGTAGTTTCATGGAGTATACCGTGAGTATGAAAATACTGCATAAAAGTATGATTCACATATTCTCCACCATTAATCTTAACGCAAAATACGAAGTTTAGTAGAAAATTGAGCCTGAATCATGGTGTGAAACTGTTGAAAAACCATGAATACATCACTCTTAATTATTTTTTAGCAGCTATAACCATGTCATTCTAGTGCAATCATCAACAAAGGTTACAAACCATCTAATGCCAATAACAGTAGAGATCGGAGAAGGCTCCCAAACATCAAAATGAATCAAATCAAATGGAATAGTACTCTTATGATAACTCAAAGGATAAGTCACACGATGACTTTTTGCCAAAACACAAGTTTCACACTTAAAATCGGAATCAGAACATCCAACAAACAAGTTTGGTAGTAAATGCTTTTAAGTAACTAAATGATGGATGACCCAAACGGTGATGCCACAACCATATTTGCCTTTGCTTATTAGTAGGTGCTCCATGCACCAAGTTAACGCATCCCATACTAACGTCATTTACAAAATACAAATCCCCCCTCTTAGTACCACGACCAATTATCTCCTTCATGAGAATATCCTGGATAAGACAAAACTTTGAATATATGAGTATTCAACAATTCAACAATTCAGTAGCTTGACCAAGAGACATTAATTTATGTTTCAAAAAGGGAACAAGTAAAGTATTCGGTAGAGAAAGAGTGGATGTAAGATGAATCGTGCCGGCTCCTACAATGGGAGAGTCAACACCATTAGCATTAGTAATACTCTGTCGTTGAGGAGTAGTTTCACAAGAAAAATCATTTGGATCAAAAGTCATATGATCCGTGACACCTGAATCGATAATCCAGTCACCAAAATTATAATTACCAAAAACTTGTAATGCATATCCGTAGTTACCTAAGGGTTCGAGAGAACAATTAGTGGGGTCAGGAGCACTGGAAGACTCTACTTGAGGAACCAAAGATAAATGAGAGACTGCAGTTGCAAGAGAAGCTTTTCCTCCTTGTCGCGTGGTCGTGACCTTTCTTTCTCGTTGTTTTTGAAGCTTCAAAGGTTCCCACCACTCGGGATGCCCATAAAGTTCAAAGCAATAATCTCGGCCATGTTTCTTACTCCCATAATAAGTGCACCCACCTTCAAGGACTGATGGTTTTTCTCGGAGAGTACGAGTAGCAGCCGCTTTGAAATCGACATGAGCAGTAAGTTGTAGTTGCAGAGAAGCCACGGTGCCGGTAGGGGCCACGACACCTGTTGGCTTGGCAATCACAACAATAGGCACTAGGATCGGTGCAGGTCTGGCACTTCGTTGGGCCTGGTTACGGGACACCATTACAGCACCAGTGATGTTTCCCATCATAACAGAATGCCGTGTAGCCTCCCGACGAACATATGCAAAGGTTTGTTCAACGGAGGGGAGGGGATCTGTGCGTAACACATCACTCCGAAGCTTGTCAAAAACATCATCCAATCCCACAAGTAGGACATAAACCCTATCAATTTGAACAAGTTTATTATATATTTCAATATCATGGGCACACTTCATAGGATTAGGTCTTCAATAATCAATTTCAAGCCATAGTGCCTAAAGATCATTGTAGTAAGTCTCAATAGAACGTCCATCTTGCTTCACCCTAGACACCTTGCAGGTTAGATTGTAGATGAGAGAAATATCGGATCCATCATAGTAGGTGCGAGCCACGGCATTCCAAACCTCTTTAGCAATTGGCAATCGAATAAAATACCCAATTAGATTGGGTTCCGTGGAATTAATTAACCAACCTTTGACTATAGCATTCTCCGTTCGCCATTGCGTGTAGGTGGGATCGGTTGTTGGGGGTTGAGGGCAACTTCCAAATAAATATCCCAATTTATCCTTGCCTGCAACAAACATCTCAATGATTTGGGACCAAACTCCATAGTTAGCGCCATTGAGTTTGATACCAATTTGTGCAGCAGAAGAATCATGGTGAACAATTTTTGTCATCATCTGACGAATCGGTGTAGGGATTATATCGGTAGTATTATTAGGCAAAATAGTAGTATTTGGATTAGAAGTAGAACTAAGATTTGTAGAGGAAGACAAAACAGGGTTTGTCATGGACTCTCTCTCGGTGCTCTCATCCTGGTACTGTAGCACGAGATCCATGGTAGTTTAAGGTTTTGTGTGTGGTGAGGGATGCGACAGAGTAGAGCAGAAATCCTAGGATCTCTGCTTTGATACCATGCTAAAATATGTATTAGGGTAAAAAATACATTCAGAGTTGTTTATTTTTCTCTCTTAGAGGCCATATATACAGTACACTGATTCCTTAATTGATAACTAATCTACCCCAATTACAAGAAACAAACTAGGAAACTAAATCCTATAATTACAAAGGACAACTCACACCGACATTATCACCATACTCTTGGGAATTCACACTTTCTTTGTGTGGTACGTAGCCATCTGATATGCCTAGGGTCAATTTGGAGGTTACAGTGGACATTGACTTCGAATTGATCAAAGTGCACATTTCATTGACCAAAAACAAGGTATTTCTCGCTTGAGAAACAAGAGGCTAGGCAACAATCAAGGAAGTGCACAAACTACTATCAAGCAGATTCATCCGGGAAGGAAGTACCCAACATGAAAATGTGTTGATGGTGTGCAAACTAAACGGAGATTGAAGGATGTGCATTAACTTCACTAATTTGAATTGAGTTTGTTTGAATGATACGTATCCATTCTGCTCTCGAAGGCGGATCAACTAGTGGACTTGACCTCAAGTAATGCTCTAATGAGTTTCACATATGCTTATTCAAGCTAGAACCAAATCCAACTGGTGTCTGAAGAAGAGGAGCGCACAACTTTCTTAACAAACTGAGGATTGTATTGCTACAAAGTCATACCTTACTCAATCAAGAAGTTAAAAAGGTGGGTTAATCATTCTTTCACTATTGGCATTTCTCGCACAATACCAACCTAAAGGTTATTTTTGAAGATGTCCTTAAATAGTCACATCGCTTATTTTGCTCGAGGAGAAACCATTTCCAATAGTAGATCCTATCAACGAGTGCTGGCATTAGAGTATCCAAATTTTATTTGATACAATTTCAACCCACATCAAAACCCTACCTCTATCATGATTTTAGTTGAATTATCATAATTAGAATTCAAGTCACTTCTAATGTGATCAAGTTTTAATTTTTAGATTTGTAAGCTTACCTACACATGGGGTTTACATAAATATTTTCTGAAGGAAAAGCACACCTACACGTAACTCTTTGAAACAAAAGTACAGCACCCATAATTGACGCCCTAACTCAGTTAGGCGGCTGTTAGCGGTCCCTTTCCCTACAGTTTTCTAGCCCATCAATGCCCTTTGACTTTCAGTCAGGGTGGGTTAAATTATTTTTTATGCGAATTTGAGTTAATTTTAATTGCATTTATGTAATATACTTTTAAAATATTGGGTCTTTTTATAAAATTTAGTTCTTAAAATATACTTTTTATAAGATAGATACATTCTTGCCAAGTAGAAGGAATTGTTTTGAAAAAGAAAAAAGCAAATTATGGGAGCCTAAAATACTAAAAATAGATCATATAAAATACTTATAGAAACATAAATTATCAAAAAAGTACTAAGTTCTAGGTGTAACAATACAGGTGAGTTTTTAAATGTTGATGATTCTTCAGCACAGAGTCATTATTCACGCTCGAGTTAGGTAGAGATCGATGGTGTCACTCTTTAGGGAAGTGAAAGCTCAATGTGACTAGTTCATCACATAATTAAGAAATAACCTCTTGTTTCCATTGAAAAGATATGGATTATGACCCATACAGGCACATGAGATATTGAATCGATTACCCACAAAATAATTACTTATCTCTAACATAATATAATAAAGTCAAAGTCTTTGATTGTCTATGTGACTCTATTATTACGCACTATTTAGTTTTATCAGTCTGTTTATTATACATTATTTAATAATTAATTAATTATGTAATGTAAAAACCAAGAACGATGAAAGAAGACACCCATCTCGATACAGAAGGTTGATGGGTCGCTTAATTTATTTCACTATTACAAGACTGGACATCACTTATGCCATACATGTATTAAGCCGATTTATATATGCATGAACCATGCAAACTTTACATAAATATTGCGTATAGGGTGTTGCGTTTTGTCAAAAGTGTTCAACGACAAGGGTTGTGCATTGTGTAATAATTAATTAGTTATGTAACATAACAACCAAGAGCGATGAAGGACACTCAAAAAGTTATTGAAAAGAAAACAATAACACGTATACTAAAATTATTTGATGAAAAGTAAATATTCAAAGTTATTAATAATAAATAAATTATAACTCATAATTAATTAATCATAACTCATCATGTATGAATTTAGTAATATTTTGGTATTTTAAAAAAATAATAATGTATAATTTTAAATATTGAAAATAATTTATTTAAGATTTATAATTTTAAGGAATTTGAAAAAGACACTAAATTTACTATATTTTTGAATGGAAACTGATTGGAAGTTTGTGAAATTTTTAAAGCTTAAATTATCATTAAGTGCTGAGGTGGATAAAATATTATAATAATAATTAATGTATAATAAATAATATATATAATATATTTACCTAATATAAAAAATGTGGTAGGGTGTTTAGCATAGTTTGCTTATTATTTGTTGTACAATGTTAATGTTAAATATAATAATTGAAATTGAAGTGAGAGAGATTGAAATTGAGATCTGAGGAAGGCTGTCTGCATGGTTTGCATACGTGTGCATATATATATATATATGTGTAATATATATATATATATCCTGTGTTATAATATAATAGTATGAAAAAGTCAAATATTGTGGCTAGAGAAAAATAAAATATATACTACACTCACATACAAGTTATGGTGCTATATATGTAAGTATATGGGAAGAGAAGGCGTGGCAGGATATTCTAGAAGATTGAGAAAAATAGAAGTAGCTGCCAGCAGCCACGCGTCCAGCCCTTCCAGCCCACTATTGCAATTGCTTTCTTTTTTTTTTTTTTTTTCACATGCCATTATTTGTACCTCTCACAAATTTACCTCTAAATAATTACGAGAAAGGTAAATCGAGAGATATGCTCAAATGATAAGAATTTGAGATTGCGTCCATTAACACTTATCAAGGACCACTCTCAGAAAAAATTATTTTTCTCAAAAATCAATCCCACATTAACAATTTTTAGCATGAGTGCATCTTTACAATCTCTTCCTTTATTACTTGACTGTGCCCCCGGGACAATTGCAATTGCTTTTTGATTAGTCTTGAAAGTGGAAGGTGAGATTAAAAATTGTGATTGAAATTGATTATATGGAAAATTAGCATAAAATTGGAAAATAAATAGGAAAAAGGCAACCATATTTAACGGATTGGGAATGAAGCTAGCAGCACACGAAAGGAAAAATTAAGATAGAAAGTCAGTGAAAATCTTATAGCAAGTGTCAGGGGCTCGGACTCGTGATGTTGGCTTTCTGAATAATTATTTAAAGCAAGGTCCCTTCCTCTTTTATTTCTGGTGGCAACTTCTTATCTTAATATGTTTTTGGCTGTAAATCCTCACTCTTTTTTTTTTTTCCGTGACATAATTTATCCTCTTACAAGTCAATAATCTTAATTTATTTAACAGTGAAGACGTTCAAGCGGGCCATGGTTGAGGGGTAGTCGTATTTCTCTCTGAGTCTTGCTCACTAGTTGAGAAGGGCTTGTATCACTCTTCGTTTTCTTGTAGAATGATACTGCACCTGATTGGGTTAGGTTCTAGAAGGGAAATTGTATGGTCGTTTTGGAACTTGGGCCTCTTAATTATATGTTTATTTAATTAATATCTTATATTGATAGTGTGTGTTGGGATTCGAGAATTTCCTAAATGGACGGCCATATTCTGTGAATGTTTGGACACATACATTTTAGAATGACTAGGTACACGAGAACTGTATTGAATGTGTATTACTATGTGGGAAAAGCATGGCCTAATATATGATTTATGGGAGTTTTATATCACATTTATGCTTACAACGCCATGCATTTTTATGTGTTACATTGCATGACTCTATTGTGCGTGATGACTCTAACTTCTTGATGTACATCTTTCAGATGGGAATATCGATATGATGCTATTATCACGGACGGGAGGATTGACCTGAGGTTTACAGACGGAAGGACCGTACCGTTTCAGGCAGAAAGACCGACCTGAGGTTAGCATTACACTTGAAAGTATTGTTCCATTTCAGGCGAGAGTATTGACTTGAGGTTGCAGTGGTTCGTGGTTTCATGCTTGCCAGTTCTTGGCAGCGGTAGGTTTGTTAAGGACTTGGCTGTCAGTGTATTTTGTGTGGGCCCTAAAGACCACTAAATACATATTTAGTTATGTGGTTTATTCATGACTTATGATTTATGGTCTTGGTATGTTGTTGTTAGTTATGCACATGGCGTGCGGGTGGTTTGGGTTACACCTTCAGTTATACTATTCTTGTTTCTTATTATATGTGTTGAATCTTGTGATTCACCTTTATTTTAACATCATTCAAGACAGGAAAAGCTAAGGTCACAGACGAGGGTGGCAACGCGTAAGCTGGCTAGGTAGTACGATGTACAGAACAATCCCAGCCGTTTGAATCCTGTGGTGTCTAGAGTCTTTGGGAGTGCTGGGGTTTGTTTTGTTTATCGTTTGAGTTGCACTGGCACGAATTTTGTAAATATATAAACCATGTAACCAAGGTAGAAGTGGTTGGCCATGTATGCATGCATGTGTTTTGCAGTTTTGCTTCTATTATGTTAGGCTTCATTTATGCTTGCAGAATATATATTTTATTTAAGTTTGTTTCTGTGCTACTATATGACGACCTTCTCATTGATCTTTTGTGCTTGCGAGGGCTTCGTGAGGTGGGCCATTACACAGTCAATTTAAAAAAAAAAAAAAAAGATAATAGTGTTACTAATGCATTAATAGAATGAGGCAACAATTTTATGTTAATTTAGTAAAGTGATTAGAAAGAACACAAACCCACGTTTATCTATTTTATTAGAGAAGATATTAATATTAATAATTATCAAAATTGCAGTAAAGGATTTTGAACTCAAGTTAATGAACTATTCTTTATCTCTTTAATGATGAATGCAATTAAATATTCTCTTCGTTATTTTCTAACTCTTATTGATTTTGATATCAATTGTATAATTTATTTTTAAAAAACCTAATTTAATTCTATATAAAAAATTTGAAGGATAAGTTTTATACAATATTTTTCATGTTAGTTTAGATACAGACTGCATGAAGCGCGGGTTTATCGTCTAGTATAATGTGATTTGACTATTTATCAAATAACCTAAAATAACCTTGATGATGGTAAAGTGGCATCATGATAGAGAAAGAGTAATATAAAGAATGAAAGTACTAGCTCTTAAGACTTAAGTTGAGTGGTTGGATAAGTGATGTCAATGTCGATTTAGTAGGTTGTGAATTCGATTCTTGTCCTGCACAATGAAGTAAAACCTTACACCTATAATTTATCTCTTCTGACATAATCGATGACACGAACATTAGGGTTCGTGCAAGAATGATCATCTCAAAAATAAAAATACTATTTAAACATTTAGAAGTGATACTTTTACATAGATATATTATATATTTACATTAATTAAACACACAGTATAATATACAAATGTAAGAGTGTCAAGAAAATATTTAAGGTGTCAATAGCATTCCTAGTGAATATGTGGTAAAAAAGAAATGTTTCAAAAATTCAAGATGACCAAAAATATTAATTTTTATTTTTTGGGTAAACAACAAAATATTTCAAAATACTCTAATTTTAATGAGCACAACCAAAAGGTTAAAAACCAATCTCAAATGTTAATGCTAATTATTTAAATTATTTTAAAAGCAATAGTTAAAATGTAATCAATAACTCAAGTTTTAAAATATTTTATTAATTAATAAAATTATTTTAAATTTTAAACCTTAAGGCATAATATATAAATGCATATTTTGTCTAAAAAGAAGATACTTTCTTCACATTAATGTTGAAAAGGGAAAAGATAAGGAGCAGATTGAAAAAATTCTCAGGTAAATCCAATATATATTCTTGGGATTTTTTGTGAGAAATTTTAATTAGTTTTAAAGATTATTTTTCATTCTTAGTATTGATTTCCTATTTAGTGTGTAATCCTATTTATTAGTCAATTATTAATTGTTGTTAGGCAAGAAAACCTTAGTCTTGATGAATAAAGAAACTAATCTATAAATAGGATGTTTGGTTTGTTATTCAAGATGCATAAATCACTTGCAAGATCAGTGAGAGGTAGGAATTGAGTGTAATTAAGATTTGTATTTAGAGAAAGAATATTGAATTTTGTAGTTATACTTTACTACATAGTGACATTTTTTTTTATAGTCCTGACAGTCGTAGTTTTTTACTTTTAGAGTTTTTACATAAAAATCTCTTATATTCGAGTGTGTGTCAAGAAAAGTGGGTCCAAGTCCAAGATAGATTCAAGAGAAAGAAACTCAAAAAGAAAAGACCGGGAGTCATTCCTAATAGAATTCTCTCCAAGAGACTCTCTCGATTACCCTCATGAACCCTCCGGTCTCTCTCAAGTCCAAAAATGTCTCAAACTCACATCTAATGTTTTTGTCTCGAAATTTTGAGTAAATAATTCAAAACGCACGGATTCTCCTGTACTTGTCAATTTTGATCTCTATAAATAGAAGTTGATTTTTTTTCAATTGAGGTAAGATAAAAACTCTACTTATAGTACAATCTTCTTGTTTTCTATACTCTTTTGAAGACTAACTTAATCATCGAAGCACCAGTGCATGAGACACTCTACGTCTCTAATCGCTTCCTATTTTGTAGTTCTCTTGAAAATTAGAAGTTCGAAAAACATACTCAACCGCAATTATAAAATTATGGTTATATCTAGACAATAACATACACGTTCATCCATACATCAGATAGTTAGTGTTGCATCATATCAACAAATAATTTAAATTGAATTAATTCTTAATTTATTTTTTATATTTAATCAAATTTAAAATTATTTGTTAACGTAACACAGCCTTTCAACTATGTAACTTAGCAAAGAGCGCACGCCGACTGAATGAAGAGAGGCGGTAAGGTTGAAAAGCATGCAATGCAATAATAATGAAGGAAATGGACAGTTTTCGTGTCTGGCAGGAAAGAGAAGAGAGAGAGGAAAGGGAAAGCTTATCAAATGTTCATTTCAGATTTAGATTTCTTGTGAGCCTCCCTCACTTCACCGCGTTATTCTATTCTTTTATTATTCAATTACGCACTAACATACAAATATGTCATCTTCATATACATATTATTTAAAGAAATTATAAAATCATGTTGACATTCACCTCAAAATTCTAATAATGTTTAGGAAAGTGAAAAAGCGATCGTCTTTGTCTTCATCAAAGCAATTGCAACTATTTGACTACTTCATTTAGTAACTTTTTTTTTTTTTTTTTTTGCATATGCCGTGATGATGGTCTCGTTTTTGTTTTAGTTGTTGGACTTATGGTGTGTTTATACGTAATGATTTGAGATCAATCACTATGTGTCGTCTCGACAAATGGATATCAAGAATATAACTTTAGATTTGGCTATGTCAGGCCTCGGGAATACAATCTACAAGATAACGGAATGACGGGGCTAGGGTCCCTCAGGGTAGACTCTGACGCTCAAGTTAATAGAGTAAATGCAGGTATTAGAAAATGTCAGATCTGGAGAGTTTGTCATATCTAGTGAGGACCTCTATTTTTTATAATCAAGTCCGTTATAGGGTACCCGAAACAAAACTCAAGATGGGCGGGCATGACTCTCGAGGACCCCGGTCAAGCTGGAACGGGTCTCGCGGTCCGGCTCGAATTTTTCAGACTCCACTTCGGATTGTGGACTTGTCGCATGTCAGTCTCTCAGGCAATCCACATGACGAGCGAGACTACTAGCGCGTAGAGATATTCTTATAATTTAGGTAGTGCCACGTCAACACTCGAGCTTATTTTTCTTTGTGAGTTTCGGGACATGTCTTCTCTTCTATTGCAATGTCCTTGTATTCTCGTCATATTGATTTTTTTTTTTTTTTTGGTATCATGTGTTGTTTCTCGAGACATATCCTAACTAGCATGGTGGTTGTATTTTTTTTTTTTTTTGATAAAAGTATTATTTATAAGAAAAAAATTATAAAAACAAATTTAATTAATAAATATATTTTTTAATTACAGGTATATGGTACGAATTACACTTTTAATTTATTATATATATAATTATATATAGATAGATAGTGTGAAGGAATTAATTGATGGTTGTGTGCATGGCAAATGGGATGGCATCCATCACTTTCAGTAGTAGCTTTCCTTACACGCCATCCTACACGTAGCGCCACCATTCCACCCTGTGGCATTTACTTACCCACGGCTAAGTTAAATCAGTTTCTTCATTCATACTTCGTGTCTCCTCTCTAATAAAGTATCTAACAAAATATCAGTCACTACTATAAATGGTTTTGTATGTAAATAAAATTACAACATTCTGTCCTCACTACCCGTAATGTTAGGCTTGACAGGGCTCTTTTTCACATGGAATACACAAGCTTATTGTGAAGCTTAAGAGGTAATATAATCAGTCTTTTCAATTTTTTGGAATGGTTGTTCTTACACAGTTTTTGATACTCATATTTTCAATTATGACAGGAAAGATAAATTACGTATTAGACATTTGACACTTACACAGGGTGATAATCGAACTCGCAACTTACTAGATTGACATCTATATATTGCTTATCCTACCACTCAATCTCTGTCCCGAGAGCCAATCTTTTCAACTTTTTTCACTTGATGGATAATGATAATAGAGTAACTCCAAGAAAACATGATGATGATAGTATATATATTCAATTATAAAGACTATATGAAAATGCCCCTTCTAGCTAGGGGCCGAAACTTAGCCTAACAACCTTCACCTAATTTGAGTCTAAAAAAATGAGATTTAAAGAGTACAAAAAAAAAAAAAACCTAGACCTTAGCCCACACCAATAACTAATTTGTCTAACTCACCTAGAGAATTCAATTCTGCCATCCATATGGCATAATCTTAGTTTTCACCGAGTACAATATGACATTTATGATGCATTTATTATATCATTACTATATTACTTTCAAACATAATGATAGATTTTGAGTATAGAAGGATCCACAGAGAATCGAGCCTTACTCTCCTTTTGTAGAAAGAAGTAGTCGAGACAAACTAGACTTGAGTATTGTTAGGACTACCTTGAAACTAAGAAAAATCGTAAGAAAGCATGATCATTATATGAATTAGGTGGTAATTGACCTTGAATACCTCATCACATAACTAATAAACGATGGAAGCGCTCTCAAGCATAGAACTTGCAATATTGCTCAAGCGAATCAACCTAGTACCTCAGTGATTGTGTTAGGGTTTCATGGTACATAACATGAGAATTGATGATGATAGTTGAACACTGAATCACACCGTACAAGCAATTAAGACAGCTTGATGAGTCCCACCAACAAGAATGCACATACTAAATGCGTGAGTGAGAAAGCTGATACTTTGCTAATTCAAATTCAATTCAAACCAACTTAGCTCATTGCCTTCGTCTCCCTTAATTTGGGGGACATGAAACTTAATGTTATTCCAACTGTATATAAATATATACTGTTATATATGTATATATATAATCCACCAATTTCACAGCAAACCCCAAACCAAAATCCCATTTATAAATTCAAGAAAAAAAAATAAAAAACAAGAAAAGAACAGAAACCTAAAGCCTCCAGCTGAATCAATCAACCCCAACATTCAAACTCAAGATCAACTCCTCTTGTTCTTGCTTCCCAGCAACAAGCAGAAGTAGAACAGAGTCCTGAAGAAGAATCCCCATGCAACTGTCACCCACAAGCAATTCCACTTGCTGAGATCCGTGATCCCCTGCTGCTGCAGGATATCGGTCCCCGTGGTCACGCATGTCGTGCTCGATATGTTCATCCCCAGCGTGCTGCTTATGCTGCCCAGCAGCTTTATCTTCAATGGCGCCGGTACTTCGCCTAGCGGCGAGTTGTCGAAGATCTGAACCCCTCGGACGAAGCATTTTGTTGGGTCTTCAAATTCGTTTTGCAGAACCGCTTCGTATGGGTACTTCACCAGTGAAATGTAGTGGAACCAAATCCAGTAGACCGGGATCCGGTCGCGGTTGATGAAGAAGCCGCTGAAGAGCAGGAAGTAGGCGAGGATGGCGACAACTATGGTGTAGCCGAGCATAACGTGCGGAACGACGCCGGAGAGGAAGGTCACGAAGGAGCTTCCGGCCCAGAAGGAAGCAAAGATGATGAGGAAGTAGAAGACGAATCCAGAGAGGCCGCCGTCGAGGCCGACGGCGAAAAAGGTCAGGGCAGCGAAGCCAAAGGAGAGGAATACTAGTGCGGGCAAGGCGGTTAGTGAGTGGGAGAGAACGTAGGATGATCGACGGTAGGCATTGTAGGCGGTTTCTCTCATGAAAATGTAGCGTTCTTGAAGGAAAACTGGCAATGCATCCGCACAAGTGTAGAAGGTGGTGGACATAGCGAAAGCGAAGAAACCTAACCGTTCTTGGACTCCTTTGGGCGAGTTGTCCAGTTGCCAGAACATGGTGGCGAGGATGAATCCGGTGACCATCACGGCACCGAGTCGGATGCCAAAAAGCTCCGGCATCCGACGGGAGTTTGTGAACGATCTCTTCGATAGCACTGCCATTTCGATGTAGAATGGATTCGCGAAGGTCGGAACCATTGAGGTCGGACTGGCATCGTTGGTTGCGCCAGAAACTAACTTTCCTCTCGAAATGCTCGCGCTTATGGCTTCCTTCAGAGACAAATTGTGTGGCGATGGAATTCCAGATATTTGACTACTTCTCTTGGTGCTTTGCCATGACTTGTTGAATTCGACTAGGGCTTTGGTTCCGCCGGGCGATCCTTCGAGCTCGCGGATCAAATCGAGGGCGAATTCCGTTCGATTCTCGTTCTCCGGAATTGGATGGCCGAAATCGGAGAAGAATTGAAGGAGAGTCATCGGCGAACCGCTGAAAACTGTTTGTCCACGAGATAGGAAGATCAAGCGGTCGAGCAAACCCAGGATTCGGTAGCTTGGTTGGTGAACGGACATGATCACGATGCTTCCACTTTGCGCGATGCGTTGTAAGACTTTAACAACCATAAAGGCACTGGTGGAGTCTAGACCTGAGGTCGGCTCGTCGAGGAAAAGGATGATTGGATCGTGGATTATGTCAGTTCCGATGGCTACACGACGACGCTCTCCGCCGGAGACTCCACGGTGGCCTTCGTCACCGATCACGGTCTTGGCGGCGTTCCGGAGGCCGAGTTGATCGATAAGGGCTTGGACTCGCATTTTCTTCTTGGATTTGGAGAGAGCTCTTGGGAGTCTGAACTCTGCAGCGAACATGAGAGTCTCCTCGACGGTGAGCATCGGGAACAGGAGATCGTCTTGCATTACGTACGCTGATATGACCTTTAACAGCCTTGACTCGAGTTGCTCTCCGTTCAGGGTTACCGTGCCTTTCAAGCTGCCTTTGGCGATACGGTTCGCGAGTGCATCGATCAGTGTCGACTTTCCAGAGCCACTTGCGCCGAGCACCGCCATGATTTCTCCGTCCCGGGCCTCACCGGAGATGTCATTCAGGAGCACCTTCGTCTGCGTGAACAGATTCTCCCCCGCCCCTCCTAGGTCGCTTCGCCCCCCTCGGAGAATTGACGGGAGCCTCATTTTCCGACGGATTTTCACACTGTAAGTCAAGTTGTTGAACGAGAGCACAAACGGCAATGGTCGAGGCTCAACGCCAGCATCACTTAGATCAAGAACCTGGTGCACCGGCGTCTCGTCTCCGATCACCTCCTTCCGAACATCGCCGACACACTTCAGTAGCTGCCCTAGTGTCGGCGACACATGCTCGGGGGCCTCCGCAAGTTCCATTGTTTGACTCCGATCATAAAACGGCAAGCTATCTCTAGCCGGCGCCGATATGTTCTCGGCGACGATACGAGACATTCACAACAAGATTAACTTTCGAATACGCAGGTAAAGATGTGTGCTGGGCTCTCAGCAAGAAACAGTGCTCATATACGTACGTTACGGCGTGTGCTTGGGGAGGCAATTGGCGGCGTGCTTGGGTGCAAGAAGAGAAGAGAAGCAAAGGCAAAAGCTGAAGCTGAGAGCGAGGGAGGGAGGGAGGGAGAGGGAGAGAAATGTGAAATGAGACGAGAAGCCCAGAAAGGCAAGGCTTTTAAATACAAAAGGTAGGAAGTTGCTTTTCTAAATGGAGAAAGAAGTTGAATTTTGGGGGATTGTTAATATAATGGGCATGGCCTTGAGTTTCCAAAAGCGTGAAGGTTTAATTTATAAGTGAGAAAGAGAGAGAGAGGAGGGGGGGAGAGGTGAGCTACCCATCCTAATTACTCTGTTGCTTCAATGAATGGATCCTTCTCTTCACCACTGCACGTCTGCCTCTCTGTCTTAAATGGGTTTGCTTGGAGAAGTAAGAGAGGGCCAGAAGAGAGGACACGTGGCGGGGGGCGGGGGTGTTCTTCTTATGTTCATCCCAAATGGTACCATATTAATTAGGTGGGGCGGGTAAGCTACTGTTCTGTTTGCATATGCATCTAGGCGAGCTGTAGCCGTAGATATATAGAGATAAGTAATTAATCCCTTAATGTGAAAGCTCTTCTCTGTCAAGACTTATCTGAGTCTGATCGTCGAAGCTGCCAAATTGTTTCCTGTGCGGCGCACCACAAACACTAAATGACGCTTACATTTTCACTTTTGCCCTCTTTTCGCATTTATTCCTAGTTTTAAGCCAGAGTTAAAAGTTTGAAAACTCTTATGGAAAAATATATAAAAAAAAACACAAGTAATCACTTTTGAAATTTGATATGATTATAATAACAATTTTTTATATTTCAAAAATAATAATAACTTTCTTTATTGTAAAACTAAGAGAAAAAATGATTATTTTACCTTTTATTTTATTTCTTCAATCTTCTATTTTTTAAAAAAATTAAAGAAAACTATTTGTCACTTGTTGTTAACAATCACTCGATTAGTCTAGGTTTCTCAGAACCCATAAGAGTTTTATCTGCGTTTGCAATTCATTGGGGTTTACCTCAAACTATTTTTATCTATTTTTGTCTAACCTAGGGTTTGATTCAAATTCAATTATCAATTGTCCTAGTGTTATTGCCTAATTATAATAATTGAATTTATTTTTCTTAGGGAACAACTTAAGTAGAATCCATAATAGAACCACAAAGCTCGGGGCACCATAGAGGGGGATGACATATACTGGGGTTGATCCGTTATCTGGGGGAACGAGGAAACCAAGAGTCTTTGGATATGTCTTCAGGCCCTCCGATGCCTAAATCAGAAAAAGTTGCCTTTAAACTAGAATACAGATGCATGCATGTATGATGTATGTCTTGGGTAGAAGTCTTCCTATGGGTTATATGGGGTCCAGGTTAAGAGTCTTCTGGTTCTTAGTTTGAGAGTCCAATAGTACAAGTCTTTGGGATAGAAAAGGTCCAGAGTCGAAGGGTCCAAAAAAATCCTTCTGTTGATAAATGAGCTAGAATTTAAAGGTTTAGTGGTAGGTCCCACAAGTCTTCCTAATTTTTGAGAAAGATGCATTGGATGAGGTCGAAAGGCTTGGAGGTATCTTTGGGGTCAGAATCCCCCAATGAGTATCCTTTGGGTGGATCTGAAAACTCTTGAGTCATCAAATGGCTTGGGCTCTGGAGACTTGGAAGAGTGTTGGGCCTTGAGGCTAAGCTATCTTGGAGACTTTTTGAAGGTCATCCAGGAGACTCGTGCTCTAACGAACTCTTTGGGATCATCTGGGTCTTCCGACTACTTAAAATACTTCGGTGATTTTTGTTTCAAATTTCCTAGGGCACCCTGACAACAATGGCTTTCCACTCTTACATTTGGTTGCAAGGCAAATGGAATAGTACAATGTGGATGCCTTAATTCAAGTAACGGATAGGACTCCAAAGACTAGGACTATAAATAGGCAGTGGTCCCCTATGGGCCTCATTTCTGTCTTTCTTTCTCGAAGAGCCAGAGTCATCCGGGGCTCCTGAAGAGTCTTCCAACTCTTCCAAAGACTTTTCGTGAGCCTTCTGCTTTCTCCGAATACTTCAAGTCTCTAGAAAACTTTGCTCCCAAAGACTCTTTTCCTTCCTTTTGAAAAATAGACTTTGAGGTATATTCTGATGGCTTATTCTCAACCTCATTCTAGGCCTCTAACAGGCACGACAAGCCTCACCAAAATTGCTATCTCTCCTAAATTGTAGTAGTCAGTCCTAAGAGGTAAAATAGTAAATAATATAATATAGTCTTTTCGCATCCTGAAGTCATGGAGATCGAGGAGCGCACATGAGGTAGAATTTACAACTACGGTTCATGAGGATGGATAGAAATTCATTGGGATAGCCTAAGATTGGGGTTGAGGCTTTCGTTGCACCCTTTTGGGATGCAATTTTTAGAGGAGGAGAAATTAGTGTCGGCCCAATTGTATCCGAATAGCTAGGCCGTGCTGATAGGATTTTATGTCCTGTGCAAGGAGCGAGGGGTAAAACTTGCTTCTTCTTTACTTCGCTACTTTTACCATGTTCGTACCATAAGCGGAGAGAAGAATTTGTGACTCCAAAAAATGACTAATAAGGTCAAATTATTTGGGGGCGGGCCACAGAAGGTGGACGATTTTGAGAGTAGGTGGTTGGTTGTTTGCCTGCCCCAAGGCTGTTGGAAGTCGTCGCGATTTTGTCACACAGATGAAATAAAGAGTTTGGTGTGCAAATGGCTATACGCAAATTCACTGATGGAGGAGGACCAGGAAGAAATCAATAAATTGGCCCAAAAGGGTCCAATGGCCTTATCTGAGATATTTGTTGATGAGCACCTAATAGCGGCGGGTTGGATGGTCGTTGAGGAGGGCAATGATGACGATGCTTCAGGATCGACTGAGCCTAGGGGGCTGCCTACTCTTCATCCTCTTCATCGGAGGATAGTAATAGAGGTGGATTTGGTGAGAGATGAGGATGCGGCTGGAGAGGAAGAAGATGAAGGGTGTGAAGGAGAGACAAACCCTGAAGGTGTTCACCTTGCTTTTTTTCCTTTTAACTTACTTTTATTTCTATTTTTGTTATTTTCTACTTCAGAGACGTATTGATGGATTGCTATTTTTACAAATATGCATTAGTTTCACAAGTTGGCTTTAGACAGACTCAAGTCCTCACATCAAAAGGAGGAAGCTCGAGGGGAAGCACAACCACAAAACGTCTCGATTTCCCATTCTAAAGAGATAGAAGAATGAGAGATTCCTTTGGCTTGGAAAAGAAAACAAGCCAGGGTTAATGAAGAAGGTATACAAGTGCGGTTGGGGCAGTTGAAGAGCCTACTTTTGATGACCTCTTTGATTGGTCCACCTTGGACCTCATATCGTCCCCACAAGTATCTGGGAAAATTTTCGAGGAAGAGCCCCATTGGAGATGCCCTCACCATTGAGCATTGGGACACAAGCTACCTTGGAAGCTAATAAGGCTAGGAGGCAAGTAGAAAGAGAAGTCGAGGAGCAAGAAGTACATGTTGAATTGGAGAGGTACCATGGCCAACACTAAGACTTATACAATCTATTGATCCCATAATAGACGGAATGACCGTCGTAACAAGTGCTAGACTTAGAGTCTCGGGGGCATCCATTCCTGCTACCTCACATGGGGCTTATTTGCCAAGGAGAGGTCCATCTTCAACCCTGGTGACTAAAAGGGCATGAATTTCAAGTGCGCCTAGGACTTTTTGACATCGATTCGGTAAAAGAGCCTAGCATTAGGGTGAGGCTAATTTATGAGATGGTGATACCCCATGATGAGTAGGATTTTTCGGGGAATACATCAAAGGCTCTAAATACTATGGAGTAATGCCTAATTGAGGTATGAGATCTCTTATATTTTTTGGCTCCAACTCACTTTATTTGCATGTGGTTATTAATACTCTAGTTTATGGCTTGGCAGGGCATACAACGATAGGTCATGGCTACCACAAATGCTCAGGCTGATTTGGCCAAGGGTCGGGTAGACAAATAGAAGTTTGTTCAAGATGGCTTGCACCTTTGGGATGAGCTGAGACAATTGGAGAGTAAGGTCAAGGACCTTGAGGACTACCAGGACAAAGCCTTAGGCCTCAAGCGAGACACTGAGAGCATAAGAGGGGAGAGGAACTCCCTAGAGGACGAAGTTTGCCAACTAAAGGGAAAATTACAAGAGCAGTAGAAGATTGAGGTAGCCCTTTACTAGGCTAACGCCTTGGTGATAGAAAAGCATAACCGAGCCCTAGATGAGAAGAATCACTTGGAGGCTTAACTCTAAGAGGTAAAGAGAAAGGCTAAAGAACTGGCCTAGTAGCTAGGAGAGGTTGACACTAATGCCATTCAGGCAAAAGTGGTCAAGGAATTCCAGCTCTCTCGGCTATGCCATAAGGAGAAAGAGAGTTATGCTTTTGGCTTTATCAAGTATGAGTTTTATTTGCGTCGAAGCTACTTGGAACATACACACCTCGGGGGTGATTTTTCAAACCTCATTTTCTTAAGGGAGATGATCAAGTATGGCACTCTCGACTGGCTAGAGCTTGGGGATCCCGACCCAAAGGCGCCAGAAGATTATTTAAAGGCCAAGGTAAGGGACCTACTTAACCCTGTTGGACCGTGGAGCCCATACATGTCGAAAACAAACACAAGGCCTTCAATGTCAGCAGGTTCCCTTGTTTTTAACACATCAGAAGCGATTGAAGCTTTGATGGGCATTAATCTCATGGCGACGAACTTTACGGAAAGGATTCCTACCAAGGGCGAATTTTCTAAGGCACAACCTTAGGCTCTACATACCCCCTTCTCTTGAATACTTTTTGCCTTATTGGACCTTGAACCTATACTTGTTAATGAAATGAGGATTCTTTTGGGAAGGGTTAACATTTATGTATAGGCTTATGTATGTAGGCTTCATGCATGCATGCATGCTTGATAAAAGTAAGACAAGAATATGTAAAATACTAGGATACTGTGATACAATAATAGGTTACCAATAATAACATGCAATATTCAATGGTTTCAAGTAGGGATAATGTATTTCGTGATTACCTGTATTCCTGCGTGCACTGATTGCGCTTAATCTTGTGCAATTAATTCAAATAAACACATACAAATAAAGAAAAAAAAATAAACATGCATGCACAAGGCATTTATACTCGTCAGTGTACGAGTGTGTGTCGCAGCGCAAATTTATTTACTGGATGGGAGTCCAGGTCGATTCACTAGGAGATCATTATTAAAAAAGAAATAAAAGTTGCGATACAAATTGAGTTATCAAGCCAATTCGCTTATTTATGCAAACAAAACTAAAGTGCAGATTTTAAACCAAAGTGTGTAGGCAATCAGACCGATTAATTAATATTTGAAAATTTACCAAACTGGTACTGAAAACAAAACGTCTTGGATCAAGACAATTTCAGTGTCAATCCAAATATTTCCCAAAACTCACAAAAGATGGTATCATCGGGTTAAATTAATTTTAAGATCTTTGCTATGGATTACGTTTCGAGATGATGATGATTTTAATTCTAGTAACCGACATACATGGCATACTAACTCTAACTTAAACAACTACCATAAATCGAAATGTATATAAAGTACATATAAACTTGGGGATGATGATATTTTCAGGTTGGGTAACCCACATACAAGGCATGAGGGTTCCAAATTAGGCATATATCTCAATCCAAACTCTTGGCAAAAATCTAAAAATCAATTTAAACACCTCAATTTACAATGAAGTTCGGCTAAGTCGAAAAATTTTGAGCATCGAACACTGTTCTTGCCTTGTCCTGAGAATTATTAGCCACATATCTTCATTTGTAAAAATTAATTAATAGGAATTTAAATGACAAAAATGTAAATTATTGAATTTAAATGATAGGAATTAAAATTGTTGAAATTAAATTACAAAAATTAAAAGACAGTATTTAAAGGACAGAAATTAAATGCTGAAATTTAAAGTACTGAAATTAAAAATATAGAATATAAAGTATCAATTAATATAACTCTAATTAAGAAATTAATAACAATATGTAAATGTCAACAGAAAATAAAAGAAGGCAGAATAAAATTATTGAACAGTAGAGAATTTAAAGTTATTAAAACTAAAGCGAAAACGGTAATCCTGATACATAAAATAATAACAAGAAATGAAAATAGTATTGTTAAGACTAAAAAATTAAAACTAATACCTGCTTATGCGTAAATTAAAAGAAACTCCCTATTCCGTGTGTTGCTGCGCGTTGGGCGAACTGTGTGCTGTGTTGCTGCGCGTTGGGCGAACTGTGTGCTGTGTTGGGCGAACTGTGTGCTGTGTTGCTGCTCGAAGCTTCCTTCCCCAGTGCACTGTTCTCTCTCTCGGCCACTGCTGTCCGAGAGAATCCTTCCCCCTTATTGCTGAAATTACGACTCTGGGGGCTCCCTCTTTTGCTCACTGTTTCATGTACATATACCTCTGAAATTTCCAGCGCCCTTCTCATATATTTACACCCCAATTTGCCCTTGCAGTTGACTGAATTTACAGCCCAAGGACCGCAATTTCAAGCTGTGCACTGTGCGTGAGATCTCCTTCCAGCGATGGGCTTTCAATTGCAATCAGTGGTTGGGCCTTCAAATTCCAATCAGTGGCTGGGTCCAATTTAATTGTTGTGCTTCAATTGATTTGAGCCTCCAAGTCCACGCACTGCTGCATCCCAATTCAAGTAACATGTTATAATATGTTATGTGGTGGCAAGAATGGATATATGTATATGTATTACATATGCATTATAATATATATTATATATATATTTGTAAATTCTTTTCAATTTAATTTCTTTTATCAAAAATTAAAGGGAAATTTTTTTTTTCTAAAATTTTTAATTCACTCCTAATCTCTCTTTAAATTTGATTTTTATCTAAACTCGTATATAATCACAAAATATTCAATTAAATCAAATTTTAAGATTAAAATTAGGGTATAATTATAACAGAATTTACAAAATTGATCATTAATCACGCACACATGAGCACACAAAAAAACCACAATTCCCCAGTGTAACTAGTGACAGAATGCATGCATAGTGGTGCGAGTAAAATTAAAATTTTTATGTACAACAGACATACGCAATCGAAGCAATAAATATACACACCATACACAGTTTGAACATTTAAGCAACAGGTTATATTGTCATATGAAATAAAATAAATAATATACCTACAATCCAATCTTAGGTTGAGTATAGAAATTGTTTTTCTACAGAGACCAAATTCACCTCAAGTTATGGTAGGCCTATTTCGTCCACACCTATTGTGAAATTCGGTACCTCTACGTGCATCTCTTCTCGTGCTAACTTGTGTAATACCCCGCCTTTCCAAAGCCTTAAAACATATGCTAAGATTTTTTTTTCCATACATCAACATGAATCACAATAAAATCCTCAACATATCCTTTTAAGATTAACACTCCCAAACATAGTGGATGAATGATATACTTAAATATGAGCGAAAGCAATATCAAAACATTAAGGAATCTCGAAAATCATAACATACATGGATTCATACACATCGTTCAGCCAACATATCATTACAAATACTATTAAAACCAAACAACACAACTGAATGAAATAGATGGTCCTAGCCCTACATGGGACCCATAAAAATTTCCATCGCGTTCATGCCTCGATCGCCCTTTTGCCCTTCCGACCGCTTGCCTTGCTTGGAACGTGGAATATTTCAGAGACATAGTCCAACATTAGAAGATAAATCTTCTAAGAGAGAGTTAAAATAATCATGAATGATGCATAGACATGTAAAAACAGATACCCTAGTGTAACTTCCCTCACAATTGGCCCGACATGGAACCCTAGACAGAATCTCAACTTGCTGTCAGGATAATCCTAACGTTGTTCCAATAATGCCCTTTGGGAATTGTAGCTACACTATTAGGGTGACATTCCAATCCCATGCACAAGTATCAATATGTCAATAACATCATGTCATGCGAAAATCATAACCATCGATGCAACAGTACAAAAACAAATATTACAAAATGATCATAAAATCTTGTAAATATTATGCATAATATAAACAATCATATCACATACAAGATCTTGGGACAAAACCACTCACATTTTGCAAAGTTCAAAGCACCTTAAAAAACGTGCACCTCCTTAGTTTTTGGGTTAAACCTTGAAATTCACACAAATCACTTCACCTCAAGCCCCAAAGCACCCTATCCAATATATTTATTTAAATAATCATTAAAACCTATTTTTTCATAATTTTCTTGTATTTTCTTGTATTTTCTCTAATTTTTTTCTCTAATATTCCAAAATAAATACCTAGTCAAAATGTTTTTCCAAATCTTTTTGCACCAAAATTCCTAAAATAATTTTATAAGAATTTAAAAAAAAAATTCAGAAAATACCTAAGCCCTACACGCCCCGCACGTGAAAATGAGAGTAAGACTAGCGTGTGAGCTTCACGCGCCGGTCATCTTCTTCGGCACTAATACACCGGCGATGCTGGATTCTGATGTCATCTTGATCTACACCTTTAGTTGATCACCAAAGCACCAAGATTGGCTTGAAAGGACCACTGGAAGTGGTCCAACCAAAAGCTCGAAGACTTGGCCAAACCGACTGCCTAAGTTTCAGCAAAGCTTCAAAACTCACTCGATCCTACTCATTTCCTCACCAAACTTTCCAGAAACACTCTACTATCTTCAAGGATCGAATGCTACTCGATTCACCCTCTAACCCTTTCGATTTGAGCTTTAAATTTCTGAAAATTCTCGGCCACTTCGACTCCTATTTATAGCAGAAATCGAGCTTTGAAACTCCCTTGGCTGCTCACTCCAATGCCTTAGACGTCTCTACCTCCCTTAGATCGAGCTGAAAACATCCTTACCCTACCAAAATCATGATTTTCAGAGCTTTAACATTCCGACCTAACTTTCAATCGAAAATCTTGAAAATCTAGCCACCTTAGTGGCCGTTATCGACCCAAACTCGATCCTAAAGCATCCCGGACCAACCCCCTCATGTTCCTAGTGGTCGAAATCGGTGGTCCAGGACCAAAAGTGACTGGTCAGTTTCCCATTGCCGAACTTTTTTAGTTTTTGTACTTTTGCCCCTCTTGTTTTGTCTCTTATGCTTTGGCCTTTTTTCACAAAGCTGCTGAATTTTTCATAATTTCCATTGAGACCCTCAAGTTCTAGTCCTTTCATTTCTCCCCCAAAAATCTAGAAATAATGTCTTTTTGACCTCCCTCGGGTAATTTTTGGAAATTACACTTAGGCCTAATTGAATAATTTGACCCCAAATCCTTTCCTTTCAACCGGAAACCACTTAAGAGTTGTTATACTTGATAAATTGAAGCTTTCTTAGGCTTTCGTTATATATTCAGAAGTCTTCATATGACAATTCAATTTTTTAGCCTGATCCATAACTATACCGAAAATGATTTTTGATTTGATTTATTTTGATACTAAAAATCATGCATCGAGATGCTTGTCAAAGGCATTTCTATTTCCTTAGACATTTAAGCTTCAGGGTACTCCCTGTAGTTGATTCAATTAATTTTTTGGGCTATTTAGATATCTTCCCCGAATTTCTATTTTTCTAATAAAATAATAACTCAAAGTTCTTGGGTATTACAACTTAAGGGTTCCGAATCACTAGCACCCATGTGTTTTTTCATGCGTGATACTCATGCCTAATTAACTTCAAGAACAGAGATAGAAAAAGAAAAAAAACAAAAAAAAAAAAGTAGTAGAGCCAAGTAGAAGAATCTACAATTTCCAATTCCTCTTCCTGTATCTATTTCTCCCAACCACTTCCACCATCCCCATCCAATTTCACGCCACGTGGAGCACACTAAGGAGGGCTGAGGTGGCATCGGGAGTTGACTCCAGACTAGCTACTAGTCCACTAACAAGGTAGTCGACTCTTAGTGCTCTAGCATGATAACAATTAACGTTCTGTCGTTATTATCACTTAATGACACATCCGAGACTTAATAGGTGCATAGTGTTGATATTAGATGTAACACTATAGCAAACAAATAGTAAGAAACACGTTTGGTACCAACCAACACTCATTGACCCATCACAAGAATCTCTCTATATCTCAGTGACGATCTAAGAGGTCCTGGGAAGGGCCTAACAGTAGTCTAGGACAATATAGAAGACAATGAAGTCTAACTTCATGTGAGCCTATTATAGTTGATAATTATCATGTGCTACAATCCTTCCATCACTTAATGTCCCAACTGAGCAAGAGTAGTAGAATGATAAACTCACAAACTCAGTAACTATGTATCAGATCTTATTAGAGTGACTAGATGACACATTAGGAAACATCTTTCCTAATAATCAATTACCCTAACCAGAGACTGTCCTGTTATACTTACAGCAGACCACATAGGATGTTCATCTGACCAATAATGACAAGGGTGACAGATCCTATTCCTAAGCACTTGTCTCTATATACCAATAATACGGAACCACATAAATGAACGTCCCCACCTTGCAATTGGATGGTTCATCGCATTAGCAAATCATGCATACCAATACACAAGAAAACCATGTTAGTTCAATTATAAGGATCAACTACACAATCACAACTAGACAACATGACCATTATCCACAATGTTATATGGTCAATTATTAATGTCACATTTAGTTAGTTGTTCTCCAGCAACCACCCAGGAGTTTACTAGAGACATCCCTATGTGATATGGTATATGACTCACCACTCTTACCATCAGTAACTCATACTAATCAAGGTAGTAAACTCTGTGCCAGTCCATACTGGGCTAATTAGAGTCCCCATTTGATAAATCTAAGGATTAGGAATCATTTAAGAAGTCCTGTCACTAGAGAATCTTGTCACACAGTCTTAACACCTTAAGAATGAGACTCTCATATAAAAGATCTAGGGACTCATTCATATAACAAACTAGAGAGTTTATGAATGAAGATAAACTTGCAATTTATTAATATATACAAAGATACAACAAAAGTATTTATTACAATCCTACTAGACGTCATCTTAATCTTGCATTAGGGCACACAACACTAACAACTGAGGGATGTCGGTCTCCTCCAAATCATGGAGGGTAGGGTAATTTTATATATTCAAAATTATTGAAAGAATGAAGTAATTTCAAGGGTATAGATATACCTACCAGGGCACTATGAAATACCATGTCCTGATAAATATATATGGATAGAATCCCGATGATATATAGAATAAGATACATAAATCATCTCTCATCTGGCATTAACATGGGGTATCACTGTTGCCACTTACAACTAGGGGTGAGGAATGTGCTTGAATCCCTAGACTATATTTTACTTGTCGGTCTCGTCCGTAGCCTAATCGTCACCATTATTTCCCCAAGGCCATACTGGAGGGAGGATATTGAAGCCCATAGAGTCCTTTTGTGGAAAGGTTTACTCGACAGGGAATGATGCACAACCTTAGGGCCCCAGTGCAGTGGACAGGGTACTAGTGGATTTGCAAAAACTAATCTTCCCTAAACCTCATTCCTTTCACCAATCATGTAAGAATCTACAAGGCAAGAGATGCAGTAATTTGGAAGGAGCGACCCTTTTCTTTACATCCAAAGACAAATTAAACTGTCTTGTAAGCTCATCTTATGCCCTTAATGAAAAAGAATTTCAGGTGGAAAGGACACAGGCCCTACCTAATGGCATGGGACGTGCACTTGGGCACTTTATTTTGTTTTCGCAATTTGACCTAGTGCCTACATTTGCGAATCTATTTTGTTTCAGCAATTTAGTGGCTTACTGTAATGCCTACGTCTACAATCAGAATACCAATATTTTATTCTTGTGATTAGGTAAAATGCCTACTTCTATAATCAGAATACCAATATTTTGTTTTGGCGGCTCGACAAAATGGTTAGTTCCATAATCATAATACAAATATTTTGTTTCGGTGATTCAACGAAATGCCTACATCTGCAACCAATATCATTGCCAAGGACAGGACTTGGTGTCTACATATGGCCTAGCCACTTCAAAAGTATAGACTAACTTTTCCTTTGAAGGGTAATAGAAATCGTGGTTGAGTGCAAACATCACCTTTTTGTGATCATAGAGCACCAAATTGTTGTATAATTCAGCTAAAGAATGCAATAGAGGTTCTGATGCTTCCATTAGAATATCCTTATCTCAAATCTCATTTATTCATAGATAATTCCTTGGTTGAGTCCTGTTGCCATATATAAAAGGTCAGGTTAAGTCCAAAGGGTTCCATCTCTTAGCTCCCTAGTGTGAGTCAAGTCGGATCCTCAACCTTTCCTTGAGTTGTTGCAAGACAAACAAGACGCACACACATATATATAACACGCACCCACTATTACTACTACATGCTTTTTTTATAGGTGTATTTTGTTTATGTGGTTCGATACATGCACACTACAAAACAAATGATTTTTTGCGGGATTTTTTTGTAGCGGTTCTAAAAACTGCCGCAAAACATGGTATTTTGTGGCTGTTTTGAAACCGCCGCAAAATATGATTTTTGCGATGGTTTCTTTAAAAATTTGCAACCGTTTCATAAAACCGCTGCAAAATTCAGTAAAACATGTTTTTTCGCGGCGATTTTCAAAAAACCGTCGCTAAATTTAAAAAATAATTAAATAATAAAAAAATCAAATTCTTTTTCGCGGCGGTTTCTTAGAAATCGCCGTTAAATTAAAAAAAATAATTTAAAATTAAAATTAAATTAACATTTGCGACGGTTTTCAAAAACTGCCGCAAAATTCAAAACAATTAAATTTAGTAGCGACTTTTGAAAAATCGTCGTGAAATTTAAAAAATATTAAATAATTTAAAATTAAAATTAAATTAACATTTGCTGCGATTTTCAAAAACCGTCGCAAAATTCAAAAAATATTAAATTTAGCGGCGATTTTTGAAAAACCGTCACTAAATTTAAAAAATTTAAATAATTCAAAATTAAAAATAAAATAAAATAATTCATTAAAAAATTAAATTTAGCAGCGGTTTTTAAATTGAAAAAAATAAATTAAAATTAAATAAAAATCTGATACATTAAATTCATTATTTTCATTAAAAAAATTATATTTTGCTTAAGAAAATAATTAAAAATTAAATAAATATAAAATCTTAAAAATAAATATAAATTGCATTTAAATTAATAGCAAAATTCATTAAAAATATAATTTTAAAAAAATTTTAATATATAAAATTTTAATAATTTTTAAAAAATATATAAAATCTTCTTTTTTATTTTTAATCAATTAATTTATTTAATTTAACTCAATTAATTTATTTGTAATTTATTCTATTAATGTTTTAAAAATAATCAATTAATAAATATTTTTAATATATATTAAAATATAAAATATAATTATGGAAATTAGTTGTTAGATTAGTATACAATATATATATGTGCATATATATTAAGGAGTTCTTCGCAGATCAGGCGGTTCGCGTGCACGAGCATGCTGGGATTTAATTTCTAGCATCACCATGTAGCGCCCAATGGTGGGGCGGGTGGGCCGTAAAAAAATTAAATTTTTTATTTTAGCAGCGGTTTCAAAATCGCCACTAAAATTAACAATTTAATTTTTTTTATTAATTTTAGTGGCGGTTTTGAAACTGCCGCTAAAATTAAAATTTTATTTTTTTAATTTTTAAAAATAAAATTTTAAAAAAAATTAAAAGAAAAAATTTTAATTTTAGCGGCGATTTCAAAACCACCACTAAATATTATAGAAACTGCTGCTAAATCACTTATTTAGCGGCGATTTTTAAAACTGCCACAAAATTTAAAATTAGTGGCGGTTATTCCAGTGGTTGCTGAAAACCGCCACTAAACGCTCTGTGACGGCTGACTTAGCAGCAGTTTTCAAATACTTAGTGACCGTCGCTAAATGCAAAAAAAATCGCCACTCTAAATGCTGATTTTTTTGTAGTGGCATCTGCGTCTACAGATTACAATGAGTTAGTTCTCAGTTAGTATTATCTTCACTTGAGTGCTTTTGCTTTTGCTTGCGGACTAGCGGCTTTTGCGTTGGTTGATTTCCAAGGATTCCCATAATTTTGAGCAAATTGCCTAGAACTCTTTGAGGATAGCACTTGTGAAGCGATCAAGATAATGCAGCGGGCCACCCTAATGGTTCTTTACCTTTGAAGCATTTATGACAAAGGCTTATCCCACCAGTTGTGTAGGGCTTGAGGGGACTCATGATGAACTCCAAACATTTTCCGGTAAAGGGGGCAGATGCAGTGATTAACAAATAAGAATGGTTACTCTGGTGCCATGTAAAAAGAGGGGATAGAAAAAAATCAAAAAAGAAAGAAAATTGAAGAAAGCTAGTGGCAATAATTGTTGTCAGCTGGCAGACTTGCGGCTGCCTCGCAGCCGCAAGAAGTAGCAGCCGGTGTAACCTCGTGGCTGGCGTAGCCTCACGGCTGCATGCCGCGAGGTGAAGCCTTGCGGCAGTCTGTCGGGAGGAGTTGCTGCCTTGAGGCAGTGTTGGCCACAAGGCACACTGCCGCAAGGCTCAGCTGCTCGCGGCTACGTCGTAGCAACCTCCCCATTTTCTTTGGCTTTAATCCATTCAGTAGTCGCCACGTGTCGACAACCACCCTTGAGAATTGTGCCCTATAAATACCCAATTATAGGACATTAATGGGGACCTGCAACTTCGGTAAATCTTGTTACTTTGAATACGCTTTACTATTTTTGGTGAATAGTCATTGGGATCTGGGATTGACTTTGGCTTCGGAGGCTCTTCGCGGGGGAAGATTCCCGCGAGCCCTCTAACCTATTTTTTGAGCATCAACAGGGTCAAATCCTTGCGGCGAAGCTAGCGGTGAAGCCTTGTGGCGAAGCTAGTGGTGAAGCTTGTGGCGAAGCTAGTAGCGAAGCCTTATGGCGAAGCTTGTGGCAAGAGCTAGTGACGAATCCTTGCGGCGGGTATCCTAGCAGCAAACTCCCTTGAGGTGACATCTTTTACGGCAACCTAACCTTACTCGACAACAAGCTCAAGTGGACCCCACATCACAAATTTTAATTATTGTATTTTGGCAACAATAGTTACAAAAATAAACAATTGCAAAGAGTGTTGATAATTAATTTCATCTGGTCAGCACTTTGCGCAGCTCACTAACTCTTGCTAAATCTACTTATGAACATACACCTCTTTGTCCTGAGATACATTTAAGCTAGGATAAAACGGGTATGTGAAACTAATAGGCCCAAGTTACTGCCCCTTGGTTCATAAAACTTTCTTGTAGACATACCTCCAATGGGACTTTACCCGAGGAAGAGGCCGCTATGCTTTTGAATGACTTTAGGGTAACACTCTTCCATTAGGGCTGACATAACTACGGAGAACTACCTTCATCATCAAGTTCCAGCTTAGGAAGGGCATGCATGAAAGGCATGTGTAACGCCTTATATTTTTAATAGATTAAGAAGCTAAATACAACTATTACATGTTATATACAACACTCAAGCGTTATGGGAAATCCTTTGCCAGTGGAAGTAAGGATCAAACCTAAAATGCTAAAATAGCTAGGATTTCCATAATGTTACCTTAAATCAATTCCATAGAATAAACACACACACACACACGCATCTTCATAGTAGCGGTCATGTCTCTTACAAATTCCAAACATACATCTCACTACCCTTACAGAGTTATAGAAGCTTCATACATAGACTCATACATCTTGTAATTTAAGTATCGTAGCCACTATTTACAATACAACAGTCATACTACAAAATCATATACAATGTTTTAAGAAGGCTTAAACTGAATGTCCACCACCTCTTTGCCACTTGCTTGAGCTTACACGTATAGTACTTGGCATGTCTGTTATACTTGGAATGTTGAATGTTCCAAGGGTATGAGACATCTAAATTAGATAATTTCATCTAAGTGAAACGGTTCATTAAAGAAGAATATATGTGTGCAAATGCAATATATAGCATGAAACCTCCCTTGTGGTAGCAATGCCCGGGTGTTGCAATCACCCCTGCAGTCATCATGGTAACACATTGGCTCATTGTAAGAGAACAAGATCACCCATCACTACAAAAAAATCGAGATTTAGTGGCAATTTTTTTTGCATTTAGCGGCGGTTTTTAACCACCGCTAAGTCAGCCGTCACGGAGCGTTTAGCAGCAGTTTTCAGCAACCGCTTGAATAACCATCGCTAATTATATTTTTTGTGGTGGTTTTAAAAATCGTCGCAAAATAAGTGATTTAGCGGCAGTTTCGAAACTGCCGCAAAGAATTTAAAAAAAATTAAATTTTTAATTTTAGCTATGATTTCAAAACCGCTGCGAAAATTAATAAAAAAAATTAAATTTTTAATTTTAGTGGCGGTTTCAAAATCGCTGCAAAAATTATAAAAAAAAAATTAATTTTTTAATTTTAGCGACTGTTTCAAAACCGCTTCTAAAATTAAAAAATTTATTTTTTAATTATATCCGTGGGCTAGCCCAGCCCGCGCCCGACCGCTCGCCCTACCCTCGCCCAACCCTTGCACGCCACGTGGATGTTTGTGCACGTGCCACGTGGCGATGCTGGAAATTAAATCCCAGCACCTTCCCCCTCCCCAAGTTTCGAACTCAAGACCCTTAATGTGCGCGCGCGGACGCTAACCACTTGATTTGCAAATCACCCCTTGATATATATGGACATATATATATATATATATATATTATATATATTAGCAAAATTATATTTTATATATTTTAAAAGCAAATATATAAAAGAATAATAGAATAAATTAAAAATAGATTTTTAATTTATTAAAAATCTTTATTAAAATTTCAGAATTATATTTATTAAAATATAATTCTGAAAATAAGTTTCTAACAACTAATTTTATATTTATTAAAATAAGTTTATTTACATTTCAGAATTATATTTTAGAATTATATTTATAAATAGATTTTTAACATTTAATTAGTTTATTTATAAATAAAATTCAGAATTATATTTATTAAAATATAATTCTGAAAATAAGTTCCTAACAACTAATTTTATATAATTCTGAATTATATTTATTTTATATTTATTAAATTTCAGAATTATATTTATTAAAATTTCAGAATTATATTTTATATTTATTAAAATAAGTTTCTAACAACTAATTTTCAGAATTATATTTTATATTTTTTAATATATATTTAAAACATTTATTAATTGATTATTTTTAAAATAATAATAGAATAAATTAAAAATAAATTAATTGAGTTAAATTAAATAGATTAATTGATTAAAAATAAAAAAGAAGATTTTATATATTTTTTTAAAAATTATTAAAATTTTGTTAAATTTATTTTTATTTTTTTTAAATTAGATTTTTAATGAATTTTGCTATTAATTTAAATGCAATTTTAAATTTATTTTTAAGATTTTATATTTATTTTTATTAATTTAATTTTTAATTATTTTCTTAAGTAAAATTGAATTTTTTTAATGAAAATAATGAATTTTAATATTTAAGATTTTCATTTAATTTTAATTTTGAATTATTTAATTTTTGAATTTAGCGACGATTTTTCAAAAACTGCTGCCAAATTTAATTTTTTTTTTGAATTTTGTGGCGGTTTTTGAAAACCACCACATATCCTATTTTATTTTTAATATTGAATTATTGAATTTTTTGAATTTAGTGACGGTTTTTCAAAAATTGCCACTAAATTTATATTTTTTTTGAATTTTGCTGCAGTTTTTTAAAACTGCCGCAAATGTTAATTTATTTTTAATTTTGAATTATTTAATTTTTTGAATTTAGCGACGATTTTCAAAAAACCGCCGCGAAATTGAATTGAATTTTTTAATTATTTAATTATTTTTTAAATTTAGCGACGGTTTTTGGAAACCGCTGCAAAGTTTTAAAAACACCGCTGGAAGAATCATATTTTGCGGCTGTTTCAAAACCGTCGTAAAAATTCAATTTTTTTGTAGTGCATGATGTTCCAACAACTAGCCACAATCACTAAAATGACATGATGTGTGACAAAGCAGAACGAATATACATAAACTATGGGAAATATGATATACAAGCCACCAACCGCACATAAATGAACCCCAAAGTGACCAAGATAAAGCAAAACACATGCAAAAACCACTCACCTTGGTTTTTTATCCTTTGGTAGTACTGTTCACATCACATTTACTATTCATAGAGGCTGTTCTGTAGAAACGTAACTTTTTAGTGAACTAAATCTAAATATTTTTTGATTGGATTAAGGAGATTGAACAAAGGGACAATTCTAGAAAATTGCAGGGTCGGAAGGGGTCGCCCGCGCCCGTACGAGCCGTCGAAAGGGACGACCATGTGCCCACACACGCAGGCCTAGTTGGCTCATGCTATACACGCGCTAGTCTTCTTCTTCCCTATCGACTGTTGGAATTTCATCCCAGAAAATTAAAAATGCCATATCTCCCTCGTTCTAACTCTGATTCGGCCCCTGTTTGAAACTACGGTCTCATTGTTCAGTCTTCTACAGGAATATAAGCTTAAATGGAACTTACCTCGCTAATTTTCTGACTATTCGACATGATCTTCTAAGAATGGCCCGAAAACTCTAGTGAGGTTGTTTCTCTCTCATTTTTTGCAGAACCTCCCATTTCTTTCTTGTAGAGTACTCTATCTCTAAAACTCACTTTCCTCTCTTTTGGTTGCTCCAAGATCTCTCCCCAAAGCCTTGTAGTTATGGATTGTTTCAGCGAATCAAATTTCGCCAGTGTCCTCAAGATTTATGCATCATCATTACTTTCACCTGCTTTTTCCACTTGTGCCTAGGGATGGGAGCCTTATCATTACTTCGCTAATCTTTTTTTCGTTCCATTTGGTTACTTTAATGACCCAGTTACGAGTTTTCAAGAATTAAATCTTAGCCCAAATTTTTGAGTAACTGCACTTAGACCCCTTGCAATTGGGTCCCAGGCCATCCTAAAATATCTTTTAGGCCCCTGGAGAGAAGGTTTATTATGCTAATACTCCAAAGAGTTTTGGTAAATTATACTTTTACTCGAGCTTCAATAATTACGATTTTGCCCTTAGCTCAAAAACCAAACTTTTCCCTTAAAACTTTCATAGCCTCTTGAAATGTCCCACTTCCTCAAATATTTGAATCTAAAAATCTAGGGTGTTACACACGTCTCCCAGTTTTTCCCCCATTCCTCGATTGGTTTCTAGCCATCATGATTTGATCAAAACTCTTAAGAAGTGCGGTAGGGAGGTATGCTTTTCCCCCAAGGGTTGGAGTAATAGTGGGGGAAAAGCCTTGGTAGGCCTATAATAGTAAATGAAAAACCTTGGGAAAGCTCCTTGACATCTCCTAGGAAGATTTAGAACATGACTTGGCGGGAGACATAATAGGCTGAGGTGGGGACATTGCCAAAGGCTTTGCATTGTTTCATTGATGGGCTTTGCCAAATCTACCACAGAGAATAATTTTTTGTCTATTTCCCACAGACGGTGCCAAATTGTTGTTACCTAATTACAACAATTGAATGTATTTATTTTAGGGAACAACTCAGGCATAGTCCGTAACATAACCACAATGCTCAAGGCACCATAGAGGGGGATAATGAATAGTGGGGTCGATCCGTTGTCTTGGGAGCGAGGAGACCAAGAATCTTCTGATGGGTTTTCAAGGTCTTCAAGGAACTTGCTTCCAAAAGAGTTTATGGGGGCTCAATGATCAGATGGGTCAAGAGAGTCTTCGAGGGCCTACAACACATGGATGGTTAGAAGGCACGCAGGGATCTTTCCCAAGCGGACCCTTCGATGCTTAAGTCAGACAAAGTTGTCTTGAAACAAAAAGGTAGATGTATACATGTATGATGTATGTCCTAGGTAGGAGTCTCCCGATAGGTTATGTGGGGTCCAAGTTAAGAGTATTTTGGTTCTTAGTTTGAGAGTCCAAGAGTACAAGTCTTTAGGACAAAAGAAGTCTAGAGCTGAAGGGTCCAAAATATCCTTCTGTTGAGAAAAGAGCTAGAATTTATAGAGGTTCGATAGTGGGTCCCACAAGTCTTTCGACTCTTGGAGGAAGATGCATTGGATGACGCTGGAGGATCTAGAGGTATCTTTGGGGTCAAATTCCCTCGATAAGTATCCTCTAGGTGGATCTGAAGACTCTTCAAAGTCATCGAATGGCTTGGGCTCAAGAGACTCAGAAGAGTCTTAGTCCTTGAGGCTAAGCTGTCTCGGAGACTTCCCGAAGGTTATCCAGGAGACTCATGCTTTGGAAGACTCTTCAGGGTCATTAGTGTCTTCCGACTACGTAGAATGCTTTGGGGATTTTTTCTTCAATTTTCCTAGGATACCCCACAACACCTAGAAATAGAGAGAAAAAAAGAGATAGCAATAAGAAGAACAATATAGAAAGAGGAAGAGTTACCTCATGTGGAACCAAAGCAAAGATGACTAGTGGTATTTACCATTGTGGTGGCCATTAATTACTAAAGGAGATTCAATTCACAAGAGAAAACGAGAAGAAAAAGAAAAAGAGAAAGAGAAAGAGGCATGCCAAAAGATAGTAGAGGCAAACAGTGATTAGATCACTATAAAATGATGGTGAGAAAGAAAAAGGAGGAATGGGGAGGAGTAAGACAAATAAAGGATTTTTATATATATAGGTATTTTGATCAGTAATTAATATTTAATTGAAGTTGAATAAATGACAAGGGAAAAATTTTAACGTAATATTAAATCTTAGGAGCAATTGTCATATTTTCTCAAATATCAAGAATATTTCTTATAATTATCTTAAATTTTAAGGGTACTACATCTAATCTTCCCATAAATATAAGTTAACAAAATAGGCTAATATAAAAAAATTAAAATATACCATAAAATATCTGAAAATGTCCTATTATGCTTTCTTTTCCCTTCAGTTTCTATGGGACATGACATATACGTACATACATACATATATATATATATTCTACAATAAAAATAAAAAATAGCAATTTTTTTTTTTACTTTATTATAAAGTTCTATCAAGCTTTTAGTGTTCTAAAATTACCTTTATTGTTTTTTATGTGGGACGACAAAATTACTAGAATACCCTTCCAAGGAAGCCAATCTAACCTCGCCATATGTTTGAAATTTAGGCCATGAAAGGATGACATGTGTCATCCCTTCGAGCTAGATCTAGATCTAAAGGTGTTGTAACCTATCTTTTGGAGGGGAGTTTTTCAAAAGATGACATCATACCTAGAAAAAGATCTCTTCTCAGAGAGGTCCTTTGTCGAGAAGGAGTTCTCCTGAACAACATTGCGTTTCCCATTCGGAAGGGCAGCGTGCTCCCGCACGTGCATGTCATGTGTCCTAGTTACCTACCAATGGCTATAAATAACCCTCGACACCTTACATTCAAGGGCCTTTTCTCCTTCTCTCCACTGACAACACAAGTTCTCTCGAAGAAACACCTTTATCCCAAACAACTCTCCATTGGGCCTTTCTGAACACTCCTGAATAATTCCTCTTACATTCAATCAGGTTTTGCACTGCCTCTTTTAACTTAAATGTATTTCTTAAAACAACACTTGAATGTGCTGCTTATCGAGCAATAAACATTCAACTTTATAAATTTTTCGAAAGTTCATTCTTAAATTTTGGGACTCGAGAATTTTAGAAATTTGATATTAAATATCAAATAGATAATCTAAGAATGTATATGTGAGACAAATTTTATTTTCAAGGAATGCAGCCATATATTTTGAACACTCAAAAACCATGAGCTCCACATAATACACATGCATTATAAATATTTAAAATATCTCTTGAAATCGTAGAACAACCTATTAAGATGGAGCAAGAATATTAACAAATGAGGCATAAAACAAGCTTAATCACAAATATATAAAACAAAACAAACTCAATCACAAATAGATAAAACATATTAACATATCAAGGTTATCAACACAACGTTAACATCTGCTTAAGAAATATGAGAATTTAACATGTCCTAAAAGATAAAAAAAATTTCATATACATAAAACAAATTAACAAACCTATCAAAACAAACTCAACATCACATATAAGAACTTTAAAGTTTTGACATAAAACATTCATTATCAAAACATTATAATAACAAACTCAACAGGTTCTCTAGGTGTAGTTGGTTTTTCAATTGGTATCCCTTACTTGACTATGAGATGGATCACTCAGGGAGACATGGGATTTGATAAAAGGACGAGAGATGTAACATCTCGCATCAAGCGATAAGAAGGAATAGATCAACTTACCCTGATGGGCCTACGCGAACTTCCTAGGGGGTCACTCATCCTTAAGCTACCTTAGCTCAAGCACACTTAATTCGGGAGTTCTTTATCCACATTCAGCTCAAAATGTATTCAATTGGTGTTGTTTCATTCCTAACTATCCTCGATATATATATATACTAGCTTCTTTAGAGTCCCTTCTTAGAGCTAACCTTGGACTCTCGAGGTATTACATTATCCTCCCATTGGGCACATGACGTCCTCGTCATGCGACCTTACAACTACATGGTCACAAATCTTTTGCCCCTTTGGGGGTTGCCATCCTAGAAGCTTGCTAGGAGTCATTCTTTACTCAGGCCCTCACACCCCGACGCCACTCCTTGCCTTTATCGAACCGCCTTCTCTAAGGATTGGCTCTGATACCACTTGTAACATCCCATATCGAGCGATAGGAAGGACCGTATCAATTTACCCCGATAAGCTTACGTGAACTTCATAGGGGCCAGCCATTCTTGAGCTGCCCTAACTCAAACATACTTAAGCCGGGAGTTTTTTATCCATATTCAACCTAAAAGTTATATAGTTAGTGTTGTTTCCTTCTTTACTATCCTCAATATATATATATATATATACACTACCTTCTCTAGAGTTATTTCTTGGACCTAACATTGGACTTTCAGGGTATTACAAGAGATGGGTAAGTTGAGCCAAGAAAATGCAAGAATAGATCGACCTTATGGTGGGGGAGGGGAGGCAAATGATGATGGAAGGTAAGATCGATCACCTTGTGTTGCCTCGAGACCTAGACATTAGGATTTGTACCTTGGGATTGACTCCTTAAGGACTGCACATGCAAGAAAGCAAGGAATGAAAAGGTCTCTCAATATAGCCTTTGATGTTCAAGTTAGTAATGAAATTTAGAAAGAGGAATGAAAAGCTTGTAGTTAGATTATTTTAGTACTTGTGGACGTTCTTTCTTTATATAAATCGAAAGATATGAGATATTCGAGATTAGTATCAAGATGGTGGGGGTTTGAGATCTCCTCTGAGATTCTTAGAGTTAGCTTTTTATCAAATAGCAAAATCTCTTATTTGAATGTGAATGGGGATAGAATCATCAGATTTGACCTTAGTTCTTTAGGATTGAAATTTGAAAGTTAGATCTGCATTACTCATTTGAATCTAAATTTGGGTCAAAAGAAGTGCTCCACTTGATTTTAAGATACATGATGGTGTTTAGATTGATTTCTTTAAAAATACATATTGGTAATTTTGTTATGCCATATCAATTTCAATGTAAACTTGAGATTTAAAAATATTGTTAAGCAATCGATAAAGACCCAAGTTCTTTATGACATTTGATCTAAGTAGAATTAAGGATTACAAAAAAAAAAAAAAAATTAATATTACTTAAATTCATATAGTGACAGAATGTGTTGGTTCTAGAATGGGAAAACAACTGGTGGCACGTGAAAGCACAATTTAGCTTAGGCATTCCTATATTGAGTGATTTAGTTTCTTAGAAAACATAATAAAATAACAGGAAAGATGGAAAAAGTGGCCGATTGTGCATGGAATTAAGGAGAATTATACTAAAATAATCTTTTGTTAGAAGAAACAAATATGGGAAATCCACTGGCACTACAAGAGTTCTGATTTTTTCCGGCGGTGAGAAAACTGCCGGGAAAAGTAAAAAAACCGCCGGTAAAACTTTTACCGGCGGTAATTATAACCGCCAGAAATACCTCCGTTGGAAAAGGTTTCTGGCGGTTTAAAACCTCCGAAAAAGACTATTTACAGGCGGTTTATAAAAACCGTCGGTATAAAAAAATTACCGGCAGCTTATAAAACTGCCAGAAAAAGTTTTACTTTTCCCGGCGGTTATTAAACCGCCGGGAGAGGTTTTACTTTTCCCGACGGTTTAATAACTGCTGGTAAAAGTATTGCCGGCGGTTAAAAAACCGCCGGCAAAGTCAAATAATTGCTGGAACAGACGTTGGTATCAAGTGAACAAACTAAGATATGATATCACAGAAACATGTACATGCAAGAAAAGAAAGAATTTCACCTGGAAATCATCAGAAATGGAATCTCCAGATCCATCCTGCTGTGGTATATATCCACTGCCACGATACCGTGAAGGAAAATCTTCACGTTTCCGCTTTCCAGATGACATCATCAAGAAGTCCTAAATTTTTCTCCAAAATAGAGAGATAATGAAATAGATTGGCAATGGTAACTAATTAACCAATTTAAGATGAGAGAATATGGGATAGACAGTAAAACCCATTAGCACAATTCCACTTCAACAAGAAGTGGATATAACAAATAGAAAAGGAAGGAAAAACATGCTTGTAACATTTTTACTTATTTTTTTCCATTAAAACCAAGCATCAAAGCCATAGAGAGAATATGAGATAAACAGCTGCACACATAAGCGCAATTTCCACTTCAACAAGAGGTGAACATAACAAACAGAAAAAGACATGAAGGAAAAACATGCTTGTAACATCTTTTACTTTTTTTCAATTAAAACCAAGCATCAAGTTATAGGAATTCACGGGATGTGATATTTGTTCTGACAGGAGTTTATAATCACCTGTGTCATGGGTTGATGAGATGTTCCCCTGTCCAACACTTCTCGCCCTTCTACATAAGAGCCATGACCTACAGGAAACACCAAATGGGGACTAGACATATTCCTACTACTGTATGTTTATGTGAAGAATCAATTTTTTTTCTTGGTGTAAACCTTGAAGAATCTTTTTTGAACCATTAACTTTCTGAAATAACTATTGCTGAACTAACAAATTGGATATAAATCCACAACCATAGAGCACATTATTATTGATAATATTATTTTTTTAGGCGAAATAAAATAAGGGATAAATGCTAAATTAGACCATCAAAGAGAAGTTTCAGACTCAAGAGGTTTAAGTAGAACTAAAGTTGAAATATGTGCACGCACCCGTGAGCAGTTGTTGTGACCTATCAAAATAAAGAAAGATAACATAAATATGGAGGAAGGCTTTGGCATCCAGTCTCACCAGCACACCTATCAAATTAAAAGTAGCCACACTCATGTAACAGAGTGTTGAGCCACTTAAAACAACGTCTTGGCAAACTGAATCAAAGATGAAATCAGGATATTAAGTAAAATGAAAGAGACAACAGTCCTGTACAGCTAGAAGGTTAGTATTGTGCATAAAGTCTTCAATGCAAGCAATAAAAGAATTTAGTTCACAACCACACAAACAATAATGCGGTTGCAATAGATATGAAACAAACACAAAGCAATGAAACTTGATAATCTGCATAAAAATCATAAGTTGCAACAATTAAAACTCGAGAATATATAAGATTCAGGTCTGATCAGCTCTTTGTTGCATGGCAAAGACAAAATAACCAACGGTAAGTGGCATCCAAGCTGAAATAGGCAACAACTAAAGGCAGCATTACCTAAAAGCACCATTGGATTCTAACTTCAAGGCTAGTATCCACCAGATCATCATATTAGGAAGTTTACTTACATGTCTAGATATCTAGAAACTTTACTCACATTTACGTGAGTGCATCAGACATCAAATTTGTAAAAATTCAGAGAATAGTGAAATCATTTCAAGCAGTCAAATAGCATGTTCTCTAATTAGCTAAGTCATCCTATTAAGTTTCTAAGAACAATAAATATAGAAATGGTTAAATGTATGCAAGTACAATGTTGAACGGACTATCAACACACACAAGTTTCCAGTGCCAATATTACATGGTATAGGAACAACTGCAAATATTACACAGTATATAATTTTCTCCTTTTGTACTTTAGTTGATCTTCGAGCACCCACTGGGTGGTGATGAAGGAGATTGAGAACTGAGAATCAAAGTTTGTAACAATCAAATTAGTGACCAACCTACATTTGGCAGCTAGTAATGATAATTGTGTATGCATGATGCAGTTTAGACTAATACTTTTGACCTATCAAATTTTCAAAGGTTTCACAGTGAATCAAAAAAATTAGAGTTACTACAACATGGAATTGGAGGTAAATGGGATGTAGGGCTGCCCCAACTTTTAATCAAATTTTAGCTTAGCAAGACCCTGATAATATACCATCCATCATTTAATTCCCTATATATTTAAATTGGATATGCACATATCCATTACTTTCACCATAACTTTGCTAACAAACTTAATTGACACATAGTAACAAATTAATGTCTAAAACAAAAACAGAGCATATATAACAAGTAGAAGTTCGAATATGTAAAACCGATTCCGTAACAAAATCAGGAGATTAAGCAGGGAACGAGACATTTGGGATCAGTTACAACGGAAAAATTCAACTATGAGCCTGTTTGGAGGAGAAAATGCAGAATAAAATTGAATAAATCGGGAAGAAAGCATCCAAAGATTCCGGAGGAACTCGAAGATTAAGCCAAAAAAGGGTACATTACAGATCAGTTTCAAAGGTAAAATTGAACTAAGAGCCTGTTTGGAAGACATTATGCGGACCAAAATTGAACAACAAATCCGGAATTAAGATATCCAAAGTTTAAAACGAACTCAGAATTGTGGATCTCAAACGAAAACATAACGCGATTTCTCAGAAAAATGAGATAACCGAACAAATGAAAAGGAGCAGCAGCGTACCTAAACTGAGATCGCCCAAGGAGCCGTTCTCCTTCAAGTACTGGCGAGGGCGAGAGCGAGGCAAGCGAACGAGGGTGAGCGATGGCTAGGGAGGCAGCGGCGAGAGCGAGCGAGAGATGGTTAGGGTTTGCAGGGGGGATTTTGGAAGAGATGGGGTGAGGGGAAGATTAATTTAGGCGGGGGCGGGGGCGGGGGCGGGGGCAGGGGCGGGGGCGGGTGCGTACATAAATCATATCCCCGACGGTTTTTAAACCCGTCGGGGATGGGCAAACATAACTGAAAAATCACCGTTAATGGATTAACATCACCGGCGGTTTTATTAAAACCGCCGGTAATATGTCAACATAACCGACGGTTTTTAAAACCGCCGGTAATGGATCAACATCACCGGCGGTTTTATTAAAACCGCCGGGGATGGCTCAACATCACCACCGATTTACAAACCGCCGGGGATTGTAGTGTTTTTCCAACGATTATTCAAACCGCCGGGAAAAGTTTGCCGGCAATACTCTTTTTTCTTGTAGTGTGGGTTTCCAAATCCAGTCACCTAGCTAGTCACGTGGCTTCCTTAGCTAGCAACACGCGGATGTATAAGTAGAATTAAAGTAAATTTAAAATAAAGATAAAATTAATTAGCTGAATAACGTATCGGTTGGGCGGAGACCGTTCGTATTCCCTAATTAAAACTTTTAATTTCTCTCTCTCTCTCTCAATGGTGTCCTTTGGCTTGCTTCATCGTTTTGTGCCCCACATTAACCGTCGTCTTTCACCCCTCTTTGCTGAATTCTACGCCGTCATCCTCCCCCATTCTTGTGCCTCCATATCTTCGGGCTCATTCATTGTGGAGACTGGAGTGGTTTTATTTTGTGCTCTTTCCCAGTTTACCGCTATTGTCAGCTCCAAACGACTTCCTATCTTCATCACACGTTGCCTATTCACCGTTAACTGGACCCCATCTCGCCATTTTGTGTTCACGTCAGCGTCGCTCCCTTACATTACAGTTCTTTTCCTGATTTTGATGATGTGATTTTAGGGTTCGTTTCAACGTAGTTAGTGATCACCCTTTCCTGTACTTTAGGTATTGATTCCACATATTCCCTCATATCTAATTTTGTTGTTTTGTTCTATTGATTCTGCAATATTATTGGATTTCTGTCTTCTAATTGTTAGGGTTTGTCGGAATGATGCTGCTGCTGAAGTGCTCGCACCACATCTGCACTGTCAGCGTCTGTTGGTTGGACGTTGTGCAGTTGTTGTAAGTTCTATGTTCGATCCAGTTTGTTCTTAAATATTTTGCTTATTGTTTGTTAAACCTGTATTGTATTTTTATGGTAATTACAGTGTTTGTGTGATGTGATTTTGGTATTGGGTTTGGTTCCTCAATGTTTTATTTTGGATAGGTTTTTTTAAATTTGTTGTCGTTGGTGGTTTCTTGTTTGCTGGTTTGGTTTCTTTTAATTCCTTATTCTAATGCATTATTCAGTTTAGATTGTTTTTGTTCATTTTGTTCTTATTGGTGCCTCTTTGTGTTCTTCTGGGGACTTTTTGTTGTCCTAGTGATTGGATATGTTATTGGCATTAGTTTTCGCTAAGATTGTTGGTATTGGTGGTTTGTTTATTTTTGGGTGTTTTTGTATAACCCTAGTTTAGTCCCAATAACTTTTGGTGCAAATCAATAAATATGCTACTATGAGGTAGTAACAGATAGATAAAATATATGCAATCCAATTGGAGAAGTAACAAATAGTTAACTGGATAAATAGTTGATCAAGACCATGTTGTACCCCCAAGATTGGAAAGAAAAGATGGTAGTCTCGTATAGCGGGGGAAACGCTTTTGAAAGGCCCTTTCCAAAAGAAAACATGCCAATCAGCACGTGTCCTCCAGATCTATTGACACGTGTATCCATGATGATTCTTGAAATTCGAGCCTTATAAAAGTCAAGCTACAATAATCTGAAAAGGACTTTTGGTAATTATCAGTAAATCTAACTTTTCTTTCAGATGTCTTAACTTTCTTTCTGTAATGCATTTTTTTTTCTAGTAATTGACTTAAGCATCAGAGGGTCTTTACGGGTGGAGATCCCCTGCAAGCCTACTGACCTTTTCACTACCAAAAAAATTAATTTTTTGAGACGATTTTTTTGCGGTGGCTTTAAAAATCACCACAAAATATGATATTTTGTGGCCGTTTACAAATGGTGGCAAAATACATTTTTTGCGACTATCTTTTTAACATTTTGCAGCAGTTTTAAAAAATCGTCTTAAAATTAAAAAAATTTAAATTTTAAAATTAAATTTTGTGACAATTTTCAAAAAATTACTGTTAAATTTAGAAAATAATTTAATAATTAAAAATAAAAATTAAATTTTGCAACAATTTTTGAGAAATTGTTGCAAAATTTAGAAAATAATTTAAAAATTAAAATTAAAAAATAAAATAAAATTAACATTTGAATTCATTAAAAAATTAAATTTTATGGCAATTTTTGTAAAGTTGCCTCAAAATTTTAAAAATAATTTAATAATTAAAAATAAAATAAAAAAGATATATAATTTTAATAATTTATAAAAAGAAATTTTACAAAAATATGTTAACTCTTCTTTTTTTTAATCAATTAATTTATTTAATTTAATTCAATTAATTTATTCCATTATTCTTTTAAAAAATATATTTTTAATTTAATCAATAAGGTTATTTTTTTAATTTATGTTTAATTTATATTAAAAAATATAAAATATAATTATGAAAAATAGTGGTTAGATTAGTATATAATTAATATGTGTTAAAATATAACACGGAGGGTTCGCACGCGCACGTGTATAGGAGGTCCTGGGTTTGAAACCGGGGAAGGGAAAGGTGCTGGAATTAAATTTCCAGCATTGCCATGTGGCACGCAGACATGCGGCCAAGTAGGGGGAGAAGGGGCCAGGTGCAGGAGGTCGGTCGCGTGGGTGGCCAGTAAAATTCAAGGTTTTTGGAATTTTTTGCGATTATTTCATGGTAGTTCTCAAACTGTGGCAGAAAATGTAATTTGAGGCGATTACTTTAGCGGTTGAAAAAAATCGCAACTAAATGCTCCGCGATGGCTGTTTTAAGGGTGGTTTTCAAAACCGTTTCTAAATAACTTTGCGGTGGTTAAATGCAAAAAAAAAAAAAAAAAAAAGAAAAGCCATCGTTAAATGCCAATTTTTTTTGTAGTTTGGCTGTTCGTAGTTCTCTCCAAAGATACTCCATCCTTCCCGAGAAGATCATAGTCTTCTTCGAAGCTACGTGATCACCTTTTCGAAGGAATTCCCTATCCTTTCTGAAGGGCGCCGTTGTCCTTTCTGAGAGAGGTGATCACCCTTTAGAAGGAATTCCCTATCCTTTTCGAAAGCCGCCTTTGTCCTTTCTGATAGAGGTTCTCGATTCTCTTCGAAAGCCTTTTTCCATCCTTTCCGAGAAAGGTTCCAAAGTCTCTTTGATGGCCTTTCTCGTCCTTTTCGAGAGGTCCTTGACACAAGACCCATCCTTTTCAAAAACCCCTTATCCCTTTTTGGGAAGACCTCTTTTATAATACCCCGAGAGCCCAAGGTCCGGTCCAAGAAGAGACTTTAGAGAAGCTAGTATATATATCGAGGATAGTATGGATGGAAACAACACCGACTAGATACCCTTTGCGTCGAATATGGATAAAGAACTCCTAGGTTAAGCGTGCTTGAGGTAGGGTAGCTCAAGGATGGGTGACCCTTGAGTAATTTGCACAGGCCCATCAGGATAAATTGATTCAATCTTTCTTATCGCTTGATGCGTGATGTTAGAGGTGGTATTAGAGCTGACCCTTGGAGAAGGCAATCTGATGAGGGTGGGGAGTGGCGCAGGGGCATGAGGGCCTGAATAAGGAGCAGCTCCTGACAGGCTTTTAGGATAGCAGCCCCCAAAGTGGAGAAGATTTGAGACCAGTTGTAAGGTCACATGACGAAGACGTCATGTGCTCAAGGGGGGGGGAGAATGTAATACCCCAAGAGCGCAAGGTCAGGTCCAAGAAGAGACTATAGAGAAGCTAGTATATATATCGAGGATAGTAAGGAAGAAAACAACTTGATACCTTTTGGGTTGAATGTGAATAAAGAACTCTCGGGTTATGCGTGCTTGAGCTAGGGTAGATCATGGATGGTGACCTCTGGGAAGTTCGCGTAGGCCCTTCAGGTAAGTTGATCAGGTCTTTCCTATGGCTCGATGCAGGAGGTCAGGTCCAAGAAGGGACTCTAGAGAAGGTAGTATATATATCGAGAATAGTAAGTAAGAAAATAACACTAGCTGGATATCTTTTGAGCTGAATATGGATAAAGAACTCTTGAGTTAAGCGTGTTTGAGCTAAGGTAGCTCAAGGATGGGTGACCCCTAGAAAGTTCGCGTAGGCCCATCATGATAAGTTGATCCAGTCTTTCTTATCGCTTGATGAGAGATGTTACATCTTTTCTTAGAAAGCCTTACATATTTCGAAATGACTCTCGATGTGGATAGACATTAGCCTTTGGGAATACCTCCATTTCAGAAAGAAGTCGACGAAGAAGCAGTTTCTTTTAGAAAGACCCTCTTCCTTTGGTGACCTATAGCTAGCCGACTCGTCATAGTACCAAATTCTTCCATTGTAGTCTTTTCTGCTTTACAAAATTCTAATTATTGTATTTTTGGCAACAACAATTTGGCACCGTCTGTGAAAAACTGACAAGAAGCCAAGATGACGAGAGCCATGAGGTCAGCTAGCTTCGGCAACCCACCTATCCAGGCACGGAGAAACACTCGCTGCAAAATGAGAGTCATTGGAGAACCCAACCTAGTACCACCCTCGCCACCAATACCTTTGGAGCACAACCAAAAGGAGGAAGTTCACTCAGGACACATGCCCCAGCTAGGGGGCAATCAGATTACAGGATTAGGGGGAAATCAAATTGTAGGACTAAAGGACAATCCAATCGTCAAGATTGAGGTAGAGGACAATTAAAGTAAGGGGAAGTGCATGTTATTGATTTTAGGGTATGCGTGGCAAGACAAGGGAGGCACGCCTCACTCCTAATACATGTGGTCTAAGAGCTAGACTCCCTGGGGTATTTATCAGTTCCTCGAAGAAATCCAGCTATAACTACAAGAGGATCCACTGGTCCATCTTGGATTACACCTCCCATGGTGCCACTAACTGATTATGAGTGATTCTAGAGGAATTATGTAGAACTGAAGCACATGAATGAAGAGCTTTAGAAGAACAATGAGGGGAATGAAAGAAGAATGCAGGGGATAACGACCCTATTACAAGAAATGATGCCTGGCATTCACATTCCATGTATGGGATTTACAAACACAAGGAAGGACCACATGGACTCCAAGACGATTCCCCGAGAATGACTCAACTCAGATAAGGATCGAAGCACCGAGACCCAATGACCTTACCTTGAGATTAATAGACCTATCAGAGGGATGTGGCATGCGAGCTGGAAAAGCTCTTATGTATGAAGAAACAACTGAGAGTACCCCCTCAAGGGCTATTTATGTTCCTCATCATCACAGAGAAGTAGAACAAGGATCACTTAACGCGACTGGCATTAAACGACTTATAAAAGAGGTGTTGGAATAGAAGCAGGTGATGATGATAATTAAAAAAGCTTTCTCTAAGGGATTTTCCTTATCTGATGAGCTCTTGAGACAGTTAGTGCAACTAGGATTGATGCTACCATAGTTGTTTGTGTATTTTGGGAAGGAAGACCCCGAGAGGCATCTTCAACATTTTGTAGCCATAGTCTTACTACATGGTTGGAATGAAGGCACCAAGTGTCGAGATTTCCCTCTCCTTGGAAGGGCAGGCTCAGTAATGGTTCACGGAATTGCTGACAGGGCATATATAGTCATTCGAATAATTGAAGAAGGAATCCCTAGAAGCATTCTTGTCTTACATATCGAAGAAGAAGAGTGCCTTGTATTTGACAAGCTTGCAGTAGAAGACTAATGAATCTCTAAAGCACTATATCAAGCGATTTAGAGCCTCGACTTAGGAGGTAAGGGATCTCACAATCGGATTGGCGATGTCAGCTCTACTCAATGGAACTATATTCACTCTGCTAAGGAAATCCCTGGCCTTCTCTAAGCCAGATTCTATAATTGAGTTGTTTACTTGAGCATAATAGTTTATCATCTAGATAGAAAATTTGGACGCATGGAAGGCTAAAAGAAGAGGAAGCCCAAATGATGTTGGGTCAAATAGGGCAATAAAAATATAGCGAAGAGAAGAACCCTCAAATATGCAATTCCAAAGCTTTACCCCCCTCACTGAACCAAGGCTAGTTATCTTCTTTTCCATCATGCACATCATACTCATCACCTCCCCTCCTCGTTCCAAGGAGACTATGGGAAGAATGTTGCTTCATATTTTTTGGTATATGAGAAAATGTGTGTGATGCAAACCTTTCTTTATGAAAATCATATTTCGAAATAAGCTTTCATATTTCGAAACATGCATGAATAGTTTCTGGTGTGAATGCTTAAATGTTTGTAAAAATCCAAGTTCATGTATTATCTTTCGAAACTAAGTATTTATGTTTCTATATATGTTTCGAAATGCTCTTTGTCCAGGTTTAAATGTTTGTTAAATCTGCATCATATTTTGAAACCTATCTTGAATTTAAGCAATATGTTTCAAAACCTATCCTATCATGTTTCAAAACCTATGTCTTTGTCTGCAGAGCATTTAAATGTTTTGAGTTGAATATGTTTTGAAAGAAGTTTTTAAAGTATGTTTTGAAACCTCCTATCCATGTTTCGAAACCTCTGACACTTTATCAACTGAATATTTTCAAAACCAAGAAGCATGGGAGCTGAATGTTTGTTTAATCTAAAAAGCTTTTCGAATCATTTTAAAATGATTTAGCCAGGCCCTGCAAACTCATTTCTTAAATGGTTAAGTGGAGACCAATTTTATATCTAAATGGTCATGAGATTCCTTATGACTTTGTGTCCCACTTGTCTGTGTCTCTAAGTTCTTTATCCAGCTGAAAGCTTGGATGTTTCGAAACCTGATGTGTATGTTTCGAAACCTTGGTCTATTTCTGTGATGTTTTGAAACACAGTTTGCATGTTTCGAAATCTAGTTTTCTGATCTTGTCTCTAACGGCTATTTTTAGTTAGATTTTTGTTTCTTGATATATATAGCTGGCCTTTAAAGATAAAAAGAAATCCACAACACACAAGAACAAGAGAGAACAAGAACTTACTTGTGTATACATTCTAAAGAGACACAAGTTACACTCACAAGCACATGTGAAAGAAAACAGTTGACAAAGCATTCAAGGAAGATCCATTCCATCCATTCCTAAGTGTGGTGTGTGGTGTGAAAAAGGAGAAGTGAGCTAAAGCATTCAAAGTCTCTTTCAACTAAGCTTTCCTACTCTCAAACCAAGAAGGTTTGTACAACCATATTGGTAAGACATTTTCATTACGTTAAATCTATCGAGCTGTAAGAGATAAAACTGTATTTATTTGATTCAAAGTTCTAAGGTTTGAGTTGAGCCTAAAACTCATTGTGGAAAGGTTTGAGTTAAGTCTAAAACTCACATGTTATAAGGTTCGAGTTTATCCCCAAAAAACTCATTTGGTGAAGGTTTGAGTTAAGCCATAAAAATTCACTGTGTAAGGTTTTAGGGTGAACCGTGGTAAAACCCTTGGTGCATTTGATCACTAGTGAAAGTGATTGTAGTTGAAAATCCTTCAAGTGGGTAAGCTTGAAGGTAGTGGAGTAGGTGGGTATCGAACCACTATAAATCTCATGTGCACTTGTCTTGATTATTTATCTTGCTTACCATTGTTGCCTATGATTTCAAAAGAATCAGTTTGCAAAAGATAAAGGAGTTTCGAAATAAGCAAACTAGATAGTAAGGTGTCAAAACATATCATAGTAGGTTTCGAAACATACATGCCAGTAAGTTTGATTTCGAAACATACTCAACTATATTTTGAAACATACTTAACAGAAAGGTTAGTTTCGAAACATACTCTTTCAGGTTTCGAAATCTAGTGTCTTGCAAGCAAAAGTTTTTCAAGAGAATGAAAAATAACCCAAATCCCAATTCACCCCCCTCTTGGGATAAATTTTCCATTATATAGAACTCACAATTGATATTAGAGAGAGGTCTCTAAGCATTTTGTAGGTCTAACCACCAAAGAGAAAAGAGTCAAATGGCATTCAACACCGATTTCAAGTTGGAAGGACAAAACACCTTAAGGCCGTCGTACTTTGATGGCTTGAACTACATCTACTGGAAAATAAGAATGAGGTATTTTCTAATGCAAAGTACTGATTTATATACATGTATATCTAGTACGACAACTTTACCCAAACCTCCTACTAGTAGTTGGAGTGAACAAGAAAAAAAAATAAATGAGATAAATGCTAGAGCTGTCAATAGGGTCATCTCACGTACTACGACAAAAGAAATTTGGGACCCGTTAGAAGTAACACATGAGTGAACAAAGAAAGTAAAAAGCACCAAAATTGCAATTCTCACTAGTGAATCTATTAAGGAAATGTTTACTAGGTTTAATAACATTGTAACTAACTTACAAGCCCTAGGAAAAACAATCACCACAGAAGAAAAAATTCAAAAGATCTTAGGAAGTCTACCATCTATTTGGGAACCAAAAGTCACGTCAATAGAAGAAGCTAGAGCACATGATGATCTACTAGGCTCATTGTTAACTCATGAGATTAAGATAAAAAGAAAAGATTCGAATGAGTTAAAATTAAAATCCTTAGCATTAAAAGCCAAAGAAGATGATGAAAGTGAAACAAATGATGAAATTGAAGATGTAGCCTTGCTCATAAAGCATTTTAACAAATTCATAAGAAAAGGAAAATTCCCTAAAAGAAGACTCAATGATAACAAGAAAATTTCCAAAGAAACTACTTATGAAATGAAGTGTTTGAGTGTAAGAAACCAAGGCACATCCAGGCAGATTGTCCACTCCTCAAAATTCACAAGAAAAGCAAGAAAAAGAAAGCATTAACCACATGGAGTAGTGATGAATACTCCTCATCAAACTTGAGCGAGGAAGAAGAAAATGCTAACCTGTGTCTTATGGCTAAAGGGGAAGAAGAGGTAAGTTCCAGTTCATCTAGTTGTGATTCATTTTCATTCAATTCCTTGCAAGATGAGTATAACTTACTATTAGACACATACAATAAGATTCTAGCCAAAAATAAAGTTTTGAAAAGTTTCTCAATAGTCAAAGAAAAGGAAAACTATGATATGAAAATTGCTTATGTTGATTCAGAAAAGATCATGGAAGAAAAAGATAAAGAGAATGAAAACTGGAAAATCAGATTTTTAGAATTGGAAAAGAAAAACAATGACTTGTTAGAATCATTTGAAAAACTCTTAGAAGGAAAGAAAAAGCTAGAAATGAGTTTGGGTAGTCAAAAGCCATTTGGAGACAAAAGAGGGATAGGTGTAACGACCTGCTCCCACTTACGAGCGTCACCGGTAAATAATCAACCGGATTACTCACCCAACAAACCACGACTGAAGGGTTGGACTATGTTTCAACAGAAAATGCCCTAGGTGGGAACTAGGCTTCGTCCTTCCCTTCACTCCACTCAGGAATCGATCCCAACTCAAACAAGGAAAGCTCAGCGGACTAAGACTCGAAACCCGAGTGAGCTTCACCTCTCTTCAACTCGCCCCATAGCAAGCCAGAGGTGACCCAGGCACAAGGCTAGCATACAAATACTTCGCTGAGTATTGGAGATTTATGAGAACATACCTCGCTGATCTTTACTCGGTCCGAAACTTGGCTTTATCGACTATACCACATTCAACAAGTAATCTCGCAATCATCTATTACATTATGATGATTACAACAATTAAATACATTTAAGCTCAATAACACAGACATTTACTCACAAGGGTATACAAACACAACGCCCCCTGGCTACATATAACCAGTAATAAAATACATAACTCGGGCAACACAGCTAGTTGCCACAACAGCCTCCCTGCGCCATCCCTGCTTGCATCCGGACTTGCATCATCTACACATGAGGTAAAACCTCATGAGTCATAAAGACTTAGTAAGGGTGCAATGCATGTAAATATGAATATAATGATGATCATGTATGTTCAATGCATGCAAATGAGGCTAGGCCCACTTATCCTCACAACCCACTAAGGTTCGAGGCATCAACCTATCAGCCCCCACCACACTAGTCCTCCATATGGCCATAGGTCCACTAGGTTTTGCATCACACAAGTTAACCACTGGATCTTGCATCACACAAGATAACCACTACATGCAAATGCAACATAAAATCATTATCAAACACATTTACCAACTTGCAAGGCCGCCTCCACATGGGGCCGTCCCTTACCTAGCTCGAAGCTTCATCTGCCACGGCGAGAATTCCAGCCCGAACTCCGAGCTCTTCTAGGATCACCGCCTTCCCGGTCGAACTTAGATGCAAACACACACACAAACCCAACACCATTAACATCCGGCATTCAACCAATGCCCTCAACTACACCGTATACCGCAAAACCACTCGACAACAACTCAACAGAAACCACCCAAACCATGGTCATAATCCCACCATAACCTATTCCACATTATCTCAAATAATGGAAATTAATTCGAAAGGAAATTTAATAAATTTACCTCAGTCAATTTGGAAACGAAAATCGGCCAATTGCCCATACCGGCATTGCCTCATTGACTGCTATTTCAAGCCCAAAATCCCATTCTCGAGCTTCCAGTATGCTCCACTAGCCTCGAAATAATCTCCAGACTATTCCCCAATTTTTCTGGAATTTTTCCCTATTTTCGCCAATTTTTCAGATTTCCTTTCATTTTCTTTTCTGATTTTTCTTTTTATTTTCTTTTTTCTATTTCTCCTTCTTCCCCCCTGTTTCTCCTCCCGCGCGGCACTATTCATCATCTTCTACCTCGCGCGGCCGCACCTGCTCACCAGCCCAGCCACCTGCTCGCGCCGCTGGCCACCATTGGCCTTGCCTTCGCCGGCCTCTTGCGCCTCCAACCATCGTTCACAACACCGCCGTCAACAGCTGCCACCACCTCAAGCTCGGCCTAACGCTCGAAGCAGCACCAGCACGCAGCCACAGCGCTGTCTTCAGCCATCGCCTGCACTTCCCGTTGTCGTTGGACGCCGCGACCATCGTCGATTGCCATCATCCGAGTTGCCGATGCCTCCAAAGCCGGCCACCAGCTTCATGTGCGCAGCTCTGCGTGCTGCAACTCCAGCACGCCGATCGCCATTGCTGCCGCTAGTTCAACCTTCGCCAGCTGCCACGGCCTTTAGCACCGCTGCAACCCTCGTCGGATGCCTTCTAGCCAACGTCGAGTGCCTCCACGCCAGCCACTGCATCTGTTCCAACTTCGCTCTGCGTCGGCCATGGCCGCTGGCCATTTTAGCCACCACTGTAGACGCTGGCCGATCACCACCGGGTACTTCCGCTTGTTTCTTTCTCTCTTGCGGTTTCACTCTCTCGGCAAAGCTCTCTCCCGAGCTCGGGCTTGCTTTCTCCCTCGCGATCTCTCTTCTTCCCTCGGCTCTGTTCCATTGCCATTTAAATTTGAGAGACACGAAGCTTCATCGAAGCTTCCCTCACGCCCACAACTTTATATATATATACATATAAATAAATTAATTTACACATAAATTATTGTTAAATCCCTCCAATTTTTCCCTAATTACTATTAAGGAAATTTAATTACACTTGGGATTTTAATAATATCACTTTGACCCTCCAAAGCTTAATTAAATTATCATCAAGCCACACCACATCTTGATTTATCAAAAATTAATAGCCGACCGCTACTTGGGAATACCGACCTCGTCCCTGCGCCTACACGGGATCTTTATTCGACCCGAAAATACTTAAGGGTTGCCTTACTCAGAAAATCGAACCACCCCTAGGGTCCCCTCAGCTTCCAGGAGGTCCCCTTCCAATTATTCGGTATTGGCACCCACTCGGCCTTATATAGAATGTATTCCGAAAGTTATTCCCGGTCGAACCGCCACTAGCGTCATTTGCCTCATCTCGAGACTCTCATCAATCTCTTGCTCTCTTCCCTGGACATCCAAGTCCCGAGGCACTCCCGATCGCTAATTCGGTAATTTTTATTAATTAATTTCTCAAAATTAACCCTTGGCCTTCCCGGACCACCCGAGGTCCTGCCAAAATAATCCAAAAATTATTTATTTTCAATACCACATAATACCGGGTATTACATTCCACCCCCCTTAAAGAATTTCGTCCTCGAAATTCACTTTATCATACTTTCCTGCCCAAGACAATCATATTCTCAGGCTACACGTTAAATTCTCATGCTCAAGAGTCTCATAGCCTATCCATTCCTCACATTTACCTCGGGTTACACCTACCTCAAGGCTTCACTTTAGGCTTTCAATCCTCAAACTCTTGAGGACATTCAACAACCGAACACCGCTTTGGCCTCCAGCCAAATCGTACCACTAGTCGCTGGTCATGCTCACTACAATGTTGTCCATCTATAGATGGATTTTTCTCTACCTCGAAGCATCACTTTGCTGTCCACTTCCCATTTTCCATCGATCAAACAAATTCTCACTAACATTGCATCGTTGATCAGTCTACCACGATTTTACGCCGATCCCACACGGCAACGTTTCTCACTGCCAAAACACACATGGCCACGATTTTACGTTGGTCCAACCAGCAACGTCTTAGCACTGATCATTCACTGCAATGTCACATTCTAGTGCCCATTAGACACTCGGACACCCATTCCACCATGGCATACCGCCATTACTCACACGCCTGCATAGCTTGAGTTGATCCTCATGGTAACCTCTCATCACCGATCAACTTACCATGCTAGCACTGCCTGGGAAGCACCGATTTGGCCCACCTTGCCAACCTCGACCATTTCATACATGGTCTTTTACCTTGACCAGCCAACCCTCATTTATCGATACGATTACATAAAATCGACATACCTAACACCATGCCAGGTAATTACACATACGTGCATTACCCGAGTCCAACTCGAGGTTAGAGATGCACGCACCATTTCAATCTCACCTCGAGCTTAAGCATGCTCGGGCCACAACCTTCTCCCAACCAGGAGTTCTTCGCATTAAGCTCACAACGATACTTACTAGCCGATATCACATGCTAGTAGGGTCTCATACCCATGCCAGGGAACTCTTCACTGAGCAACCCCTCTTTATTTCTTCACCCCATTTCAACTTTTACAATCATGTTCCCATGCTAGGCCTTACCTTGGCTATTTACCCTACCACGAGTCCAGGACGCTTAGGGTCGTGGAACCTTTAATCAGCCCTCGTCATCACCCACAGTGCGTGGCATAAGTGATTGGCTTAATACCATCTGCACAATCACTTATGCATCGCACCTGTAGGATGACTCGTGCCTTTGGTCCACACCACAACAAGCCATCATGGTTACACCCCCTCTCTTGTAGTGGTCTTCTAGCTAAATTTTCTCGCCCGGCTTCATTTTCCTTGGGACTTTTTAAATCTCACCATTTCTCAACAAAGCCTCTTACTCTTGAGGCACGAACTTTCAACCATCCTACATCAGGTTCATTCTCAACCCACAATAGACACCTGATTTGAACCATGCATAATGGTTCCTCTTGTCCTCCTCGACAAGGGCAACACCATGACAACAACGAATTTCTCCCCCACGGTCGTTGCTTCTCAAATTTCACCGATACCAGCCTTCATGGCCTTTCACACTCGGCTTCAAGGTCTTACCATGCACAATGGTTACCTTTGACCTTCCTGACAACTTCTCTTCCCTAACTGCGACGATGACACCACCATGCCATCTCAAAGACTTGCTGCTCTCTGAATCTCACTGGTAACCACAACCAGCACGACCCCACTCTTAGGTCGCCTTCTTCACATCATCTTTTATACATATAGCATCTAGCTAAATCCCTGAGAGACTCTGGCTTCTCTCGGATTTCTTATACACTTTGCTACAATTAGCTCACACCTCTCGGTGAGCAACCACATGGCTCTAACACCATAACAGTTTCACTAGCTGATTTCTTTTCACAACCATTAACCTTAGACACAAGGTTAATTCTTATCAATTGCCCACACTCCAAGGCATTCCCTCAACTACATCACTCATAGCCATTTGATGATTTCCTCACCTCAACATCATTCCTAGAAACCAATATCTTCCCATAAGCTCTTCCTTCGAGCTCTCTTCACCCATTGGCAACATTTTAATTCGCCCTTAACTTCCATCTAACCGACTTGATTAGCTCTAGTCGGATCGCCCGGCTTACAACCAACACTACCTTCCTCCAGGCACTATAGTTACAATCATCGACTACTGCTTCGATGTAAACTCCATCCACTGGAAATCACCCCTGCCACTCATGTGGAATTCACATTTCCACTTAATGCCGTAAGACTCACCTTCCTACTCAGGCACTCACCATTTTGCTGGCTTTTCCCCGGGTGATCTTCCTGATAGAGTTGTTGCGCCTTAGGAAGTTCATCTCGCACCGTTGCCTCATGCTCAACCTCTCTTGGGAGAACATCTCCAGTTCTACCCTGATCACATTTCAACACTACTATTGATGGCTCTCATTCCAAAGCCACACTCCTCTGAGTGGCACATTTTTGCCCTGACCAACCATCTTTTATCATCTTGCATCTCTTTCTCACAATTTGCCTGGTCTAACCACCAAAACCCGCTGAACCTTTACATTAAAGGCATGCACGGTACCAACAAGGCTTTACCTCACTGCCCTCGAGCCTCACGCTCCATTATTTCAATTAGGTGCTACCACCTGGCAATTTCTCGTGTGTCATCAACTGGAAACCCTTCCAGTGCCACATGAGGACACTTCCTCATTTCGCATCGACACAATCAAGACTAACACCAGACTGTGCAATTGCGCACCTTCACAGATTTCAAACCGTGCCTTAGCCACACGTTCAGCCTACTGCAACTCACATCACTAGATTAGAGATTGCTTTATTTGAAACCTCCGCATGCTTCAATTTCCCCATCTGATGGTTAGCTTCCATTTCGGAAGTCTCGCCCTCCACGACACTTACGTATCATTCTCGAGCCATTTACCAACTCGACCAATCAATCCCATCTTCATCCATTACTGCAAGATCACACTAGGTCCATCATCCCAATTTACCAGATCACTTCGATCAAATTTAACCACAACTATTTTAGCATCCTTTAGCAAGGAGCATCGCCACACCTCTTGTTATCACACCACAAGATATCATTCCCACGATTCACAAACTTTCTTGCTGCCTTGACACCCACAGCACTACCACCATACTTCAACCCTTACGGAATTTTAGGTCCGGCTCAGGCATAACCTACAGCATACCCCAGGTCTTCGGTGTCTAATCATCTCCACCACAGACAGGTTACTCCACGTGGAGGGTTGCAGTCCCTCCTGTGGACTAACCGTCTGCATCCAGTGGTCCATAGCATTAGACCCGTCACTGGTAGGCGTCAACCGTAGCATTATTCCCACGCTAGACCCGTTTCTTTTCCCCGGGTTTCTTTCTCAAACATCTCTTCGATCTTCAGTCCCTGACCATCTGCATAGTCACTGTGTTGCCCTGTGCTTTAGGCGCGCCAACACCTGGTCACCATCATCGTGTCACTCCCATACACTGGCCCAACACTGGTTTCCCATCGTGTTGCCCTGTGCTTCAGAGAGTCAACACCCAATCACGTGTCACTCCCATACACTGGCCCAACACTGGTTCCCCATCGTGTTGCCCTGTGCTTCAGAGAGTTAACACCAAATCTTTTTTACTGTGTTGTCCCTTACACTGGCCCAACAACAGTTTCTTACAGCATGGCTCAGGTCCCACTCTGATCTGTTTTGCACCCCTATAATGTGACTTTCACCATCCAGTCATACCACTTCTATCAAACTCGGCATGACTACCTCACCACGCTCGCAGCCACTATTCCTACCAGGCGTCCTACTTGACAACAAGTCTATCGGATCACAACCATGTTCCACGATTCCTCCTTAGGACTACTTTAAATGTCCTATCCCGCACGGAAGATTTTCGGTCTCACTTGACCAATTTCCTAAGGTGCTGCTCCACATCTTCGATATCTGACTCTCACCTGCAGTTCACTAACTTGCTCAGGCCCATGGGCCACTTGCCCTCAATCACGAGCCAACTCGTTAGTCCTCTGCCACACGGTCCATAGCATCCGATTCGTCACATTGAGCCTTGCACCCATCACATTGAGGCTACTTAAAGCCTCTCCGACCCCGATGGTTCCACCACCATCTTACCAAAGCCATCATACTTGGTTATCCTTGCCTTGATAACCTCAGACTCAAACCATTTCACCTCTTGAGGCCTCATGATCTTACCCCACAAGATCACACCTCACGGCTCTCACTCAACATTTGAAAGCTCCAACTTTTAACGATAATGGATCCCAGTCCATCATGACTCATTCGCCACCCAGCTCATCCAAGGCTTCATTATCAATGGTCTCTCGATCCACAACCGACACACGGAGCCTACCTCAAGCTCCTGCACCCATAAACATGGTGCGCCTTGCATTACCCTCTAGGTAAATTGAGACCTCTCGTCTCTCCTTGCACACTCATAAATGCATTTAGTCACTACGCTCAGCCTGGCCTCCCCGCACGCCTCGCTTGAGCTTCCATGACTTGAAACTATAATTCTGGAGTCTCCACATTGCTCACCATGCCCCTGCCCATGTGGCATCCGAAGTTGGCATTTCTTGTGCGCGTATAGCCCATGGATGTCCTATTGCCACAATTCACTGCCCTCGGCCCACACCATTCCTACCCTTCGTTGGGTAACCTCCTCGTCTCCCATTAAGGGTCTCGTAACCTTAGGCATCATCTCGACCGCAGGCATCATAATGAGGGTCTATTCACCTCTCATCTCCCGACCTTAGGCGTCTCGCTTGACCCCAAGCGTCAATGAGAGTAAATTGGCCCCTCATCCATCATTCACAAGAACGGTTACTTTGGCCTTTCTCAACCAGGACTTCCAATCCCATGGCTCCCACGCGCATATCTACGTATGCCCAACTCCTTTATCCCAAATCTGGATCCCCTTGGATTCCAGCTCGACTCATTTGGGACTTCCATCTCATATAAACACCCGCTAGGGTTCACTTGCCACACACCTATCCTTTCTTAGGATATATCCCGTTTCATCATGAAACCAACTAGGGTCCACTCATACCCTAGGCACATCCCCTTCGGGATCATCATGACAATACGATCGCATCGCATCACATACATCTAGCATCCTGACTCCCTTCAGAGTCTTTCCGAATTCTACTTACGTCATGCCTTCACTGGCCATGACATGCTAATGCATTACATGCACACTCTCCATAGAGCCTCGCTACAACTTACCTTATCCCCAGGAGCTCGTCACATAGCCAGTTGACGACTCATTTCCTTGAGTCTCGAGCTAACTCCCACTATAGCTCACTTTATCTCAGGCACACCAGTCTTACTGCACCACTTCCAAGGGGCAACTCTAACCCCTTGAACATGCTCGATAAATCCCTAAAATAGGGACACTCCACTAATCCCTCCTCCGGACCAGTCATGCTTCGGCTTCGTGTCTCCACACGAGCTTCAACACTTCAATCTCAAGGAGTTACCATTGTTGAAACACTTCATATCCTCGAAACGCCACATTCAAGTTTTCTTGACACCAGCACCCACACTCGGGTTTTCGGTTCCTCATTGCTCAACTCATATACCTCTCACAGGTATATCTTCTCAATCCAGGGTATTTTCTCATCCTAAGAACAGGAATATCCAACCATGCCATTGCAGGCCTCAATGACTTGACCCAATCCCTTAGGGTCCTCAGTCCACTTGTCCAACATTGAAGACTATCAGACCAACCTTACATTGAAATCTCAAAATTTCAAATCAATTGTTCTCGACCCCAACTCAGCAGTTAGGACATTCCAACTTACATCCAAATCATTCAAGAAATCCTCGATTCCAAACTCTGGCAATTGCTCACATCAATCGCTTAACCGACCATACCTAACACCCAAGTATGCTAGCCTTTTCCACTCATATAGCTAGCCATTCTCTGATACCAAACTGTAACGACCCGCTCCCACTTACGAGCGTCACCGATAAATAATCAACCGGATTACTCACCCAACAAACCACGACTGAAGGGTTGGACTATGTTTCAACAGAAAACGCCCTAGGTGGGAACTAGGCTTCGTCCTTCCCTTCGCTCCACTCAGGAATCGATCCCAACTCAAACAAGGAAAGCTCAGCGGACTAAGACTCGAAACCCGAGTGAGCTTCACCTCTCTTCAGCTCGCCCCATAGCAAGCCAGAGGTGACCCAGGCACAAGGCTAGCATACAAATACTTCGCTGAGTATTGGGGATTTATGAGAACATACCTCGCTGATCTTTACTCGGTCTGAAACTTGGCTTTATCGAATATACCACATTCAACAAGCAATCTCGCAATCATCTATTACATTATGATGATTACAACAATTAAATACATTTAAGCTCAATAACACAGACATTTACTCACAAGGGTATACAAACACAACGCCCCCTGGCTACATATAACCAGTAATAAAATACATAACTCGGGTAACACAGCTAGTTGCCACAACAGCCTCCCTGCGCCATCCCTGCTTGCATCCGGACTTGCATCATCTACACATGAGGTAAAACCTCATGAGTCATAAAGACTCAGTAAGGGTGCAATGCATGTAAATATGAATATAATGATGATCATGTATGTTTAATGCATGCAAATGAGGCTAGGCCCACTTATCCTCACAACCCACTAAGGTTCGAGGCATCAACCTATCAGCCCCCACCACACTAGTCCTCCATATGGCCATAGGTCCACTAGGTTTTGCATCACACAAGTTAACCACTGGATCTTGCATCACACAAGATAACCACTACATGCAAATGCAACATAAAATCATTATCAAACACATTTACCAACTTGCAAGGCCGCCTCCACATGGGGCCATCCCTTACCTGGCTCGAAGCTTCATCTGCCACGGCGAGAATTCCAGCCCGAACTCCGAGCTCTTCTAGGATCACCGCCTTCCCGGTCGAACCTAGATGCAAACACACACACAAACCCAACACCATTAACATCCGGCATTCAACCAATGCCCTCAACTACACCGTATACCGCAAAACCACTCGACAACAACTCAACAGAAACCACCCAAACCATGGTCATAATCCCACCATAACCTATTCCACATTATCTCAAATAATGGAAATTAATTCGAAAGGAAATTTAATAAATTTACCTCAGTCAATTTGGAAACGAAAATCGGCCAATTGCCCATACCGGCATTGCCTCATTGACTGCTATTTCAAGCCCAAAATCCCATTCTCGAGCTTCCAGTACGCTCCACTAGCCTCGAAATAATCTCCAGACTATTCCCCAATTTTTCTGGAATTTTTCCCTATTTTCGCCAATTTTTCAGATTTCCTTTCATTTTCTTTTCTGATTTTTCTTTTTATTTTCTTTTTTCTATTTCTCCTTCTTCCCCCCTGTTTCTCCTCCCGCGCGGCACTATTCATCATCTTCTACCTCGCGCTGCCGCACCTGCTCACCAGCCCAGCCACCTGCTCGTGCCGCTGGCCACCATTGGCCTTGCCTTCGCCGGCCTCTTGCGCCTCCAACCATCGCGCACAACACCGCCGTCAACAGCTGCCACCACCTCAAGCTCGGCCTAACGCTCGAAGCAGCACCAGCGCGCGCCCACCGCGCTGTCTTCAGCCATCGCCTGCACTTCCCGTTGTCGCTGGACACCGCGACCATCGTCGATCGCCATCATCCGAGTTGCCGATGCCTCCAAAGCCGGCCACCAGCTTCATGTGCGCAGCTCTGCGCGCTGCAACTCCAGCACGCCGACCGCCATTGCTGCCGCTAGTTCAACCTTCGCCAGCTGCCACGGCCTTTAGCACTGCTGCAACCCCCGTCGGATGCCTTCTATCCAACGTCGAGTGCCTCCACGCCAGCCACTGCATCTGTTCCTGCTTCGCTCTGCGTCAGCCATGGCCACTGGCCATTTCAGCCACCACCGTAGACGCTGGCCGATCACCACCGGGTACTTCCGCTTGTTTCTTTCTCTCTTGCGGTTTCACTCTCTCGGCAAAGCTCTCTCCCGAGCTCGGGCCTGCTCTCTCCCTCGCGATCTCTCTTCTTCCCTCGGCTCTGTTCCATTGCCATTTAAATTTGAGAGACACGAAGCTCCCTCGAAGCTTCCCTCACACCCACAACTTTATATATATATATATATAAATAAATTAATTTACACATAAATTATTGTTAAATCCCTCCAATTTTTCCCTAATTACTATTAAGGAAATTTAATTACACTTGGGATTTTAATAATATCACTTTGACCCTCCAAAGCTTAATTAAATTATCATCAAGCCACACCACTTCTTGATTTATCAAAAATTAATAGCCGACCGCTACTTGGGAATATCGACCTCGTCCCTGCGCCAACACGGGACCTTTATTCGACCCGAAAATACTTAAGGGTTGCCTTACTCAGAAAACCGAACCACCCCTAGGGTCCCCTCAGCTTCCAGGAGGTCCCCTTCCAATTATTCGGTATTGGCACCCACTCGGCCTTATATAGAATGTATTCCGAAAGGTATTCCCGGTCGAACCGCCACCAACGTCATTTGCCTCATCTCGAGACTCTCATCAATCTCTTGCTCTCTTCCCTGGACATCCAAGTCCCGAGGCACTCCCGGTCGCTAATTTGGTAATTTTTATTAATTAATTTCTCGAAATTAACCCTTGGCCTTCCCGGACCACCCGAGGTCCTACCAAAATAATCCAAAAATTATTTATTTTCAATACCACGTAATACCGGGTATTACAATAGGTTATACAAATGATACATCATCTACCTCAATAAAAAAATTTGTTAAAGAAAAAGTACCATATAAGCCACCATCATTTAAAAAACATGCTAGTCACCATTATCATAATCGAAGCTTTTATGGAAAAACAAATGTGACTTGTCATTACTGTAACAAGAAAGGATACCTTATCAAACAATGCTTTGTAAAAAAAAAATACTCATAGATTAAATTTGATTTGGATTCCAAAAGCTAAAGATGATATGATTGCTAACATTGTTGGACCCAAGAAGGTTTGGGTACCAAAGGTACCAATATGATGTATTTCTTGTAGGTAAGCTTGGCATCCAAGGAAGCAAAGAAGAAACGGTATCTTGATAGTGGATGCACCAAGCACATGATGAGAGACAACACTCAATTCATCTTTCTCACCTACAAAGAAGGAGGTAATGTTGTTTATGGAGACAACTCAAGAGGTAAAATACTTGGCCATGGCGTAGTTGGTTTAAGTAGAACAAAAATTGAAAATGTATGCCTTGTTGATGGTTTAAAACACAACATGCTAAGTATAAGCCAATTATGTGATAAAGGTCACAAAGTCATTTTTGAATCAAACAAATGCAATGTCTATGATTTGAAATCAAATGAACTTATTTTTTCTGGAAATAGACATGACAATGTATATGTTATTTGGCTTGATGATGTTGTGCTTAAATATGAAAATTGCCTGATTGCATCAAATGAAAATTTGTCTTGGATATGGCATAAGAAGCTAGGACATGCTAACATGAACTTAATTGATAAATTAACTAGAAAGCATCTAGTTAGAGGCTTGTCTAACATAAAATTTAAAAAGGATTATGTTTGTGACATTTGCATGAAAGGAAAACAAACTAGATCTTCATTTAAACCTATCAACTCAGTTAGCATGGCTAGACCTCTAGAATTACTTCACCTAGATCTGTTTGGTCCTATGAGAACTCAAAGTCTAGGAGGAAAATCCTATACCTTAGTCATAGTAGATGATTTTTCAAGATTTACATGGGTATTGTTCTTAGGAAGCAAAAGTGATGCATTTAAATCCTTCTCTAGATTATGCAAAAGACTTCAAAATGAACAAAACCTAAAGATAAAAAAAATAAGAAGTGATCATGGTGGAGAGTTTGATAATCAAGAATTTAAATCCTTTTGTTAAGAAAATGGAATCCATCATAACTTCTTAGTTTCTAGAACACCCCAACAAAATGGAGTTGTTGAAAGAAAAAATAGAACCCTTATAGAAATGTCTAAAACTATGTTACTAGAAAATGATCTACCAAAGTATTTTTGGGCTGTAGCTGTAAATACAACATGCTATGTTCCTAATAGGGCATCAATAAGGCCTATCATTAAAAGAACACCATATGAATTGGTTAAACACAATAGACCCAATATTTCGTATGTTCATCCTTTTGGGTGCAAGTGTTTTATTCTAAACAATGGAAAGGATCAACTAGGAAAGTTTGATGCTAAGAGTGACGAAGGTATGTTCTTAGGTTATTCATCTGAAAGTAAGGCCTATCGAGTCTTTAACAAAAGAACACTAGTCATAGAAGAATTAATTAATATAGTGTTTAATGAAAATCCAAGAATAAGAAATAATGACGATGATCTATAAGTCATTTCAAATAAGATAAATCAGTTTGAAATCAATGAAGAGGAAGATCAAAACATTTTTTAAAATCCTGAAAAAGAAAAGAAGTCTCATTTCCAAGAGAAATAAACTATGTCAAAGATAATGAAATCATAGGAGATCCTAGAAAGGGAGTATCAACTAGATCTTCTCTTAGAGTAAATAACAATCTAGCTCTAATTTCTCAAATAGAACCCAAAAGTGTTCAAGAAGCTCTAAATGATGATGGATGGGTTGAGGCTATACAAGATGAGCTAAACCAATTTGAAAAGAATGAAGTTTGGTGTCTTGTACTTGAACCATCAAATCATCCTATCATTGGAACAAAATGGGTATTTAGAAACAAACTTAATGAGAATGGTAATATCATTAGAAATAAGGCTAGATTAGTTGCTCAAGGATATAGTTAAGAGGAAGGCATTGGCTATAATGAAACCTAACCTCCGGTAGCAATATTGGAAGTTATAAGAATCATATTATCCTTCTCATGCTACAAGAACTTCACCTTATATCAAATGGATGTTAAGAGTTCGTTTCTAAATGGTTTCATTTCGGAGCAAGTGTTTGTAAAACAACCTCTCGGTTTTGAAAATCCAAAATATCCAAATCATGTATACAAGCTTACTAAAACCCTATATGGTTTAAAACAGGCTCCTAGAGCTTGGTATGAAAGGCTAAGTAATTTTCTTACAGAAAATGGATTTCAAAGAGAAAAGGTAGATACAACACTTTTCATCAAAAAGAAAAGAAATGATATATTAATTATCCAGATTTATGTTGATGACATCATATTTGGATCATCAAATCTTAGTCTATGTGGTGAATTTGCCTCAATAATGCAAAATGAATTTGAAATGACCATGATGGGAGAATTGAATTATTTCTTAGGTCTTCAAATTAGGCAAACTCCTCAAGGAACCTATTTAAATCAAGCTAAGTATATAAAAGAAATCTTAGCTAAATTTGGAATGAATGAGTGTAAACCTATCTCTACCCCTATGAGTTCATCAAATACCATTGACAAAGATGAGAAAGGGAAATCAGTAGACCAAAAGCTATATAGAGGAATCATTTACTCTTTGCCATATTTAACAGCCTCTAGACCTGACATTGTATTTAGTGTGGGAATGTGTGTTAGGTATCAAGCCGATCCAAAAAAGTCTCACTTAAAAGTCAGTAAAAGAATCTTAAGATATGTCAAAGGTTCTGAAAACTTAAGTCTATTATATGAAAAATCAAAAAATTTAAAGCCAAAGGCCTATACCAATGCTGATTATGGATGATGTAAAATCGATAGAAAAAGTACAAGTGGAATATGTCACTTTCTAGGAAACTATTTAGTGTCTTAGGCTAGCAAGAAACAAAATATTGTTACCTTATCCTCAACCGAAGCTGAGTATGTAGCAGCTAGTTTGTGTTGCACACAAGTCTTATGGATTAAGCATCAACTAGAAGACTATGGCATTCATTTAGAAAGAACTCCGATCAAGTGTGATAACATGAGCACAATAACTCTATCCAAATATCCAGTATTCCTTGCAAGAACCAAGCATATTGAAATCAAAAACCATCTTTTAACAGATCATGTTCAAAAAGAAGATATTGCTTTAGAATTTGTAGATACAAATAATCAAGTAGCAGATATCTTTACCAAACATTGGAAAGTTCAAAGTTCGAACACTTTAGATCGTGCCTTAAGTTGTTGGAAATCAAGTTCTAGATTTGTTTTTATCAAAATTTGAATGTAAGTGTTTTTTCTTAAAGAACTTTCGAAACATCTCTTTCAAGTTTCGAAACATGTGCTATATCGAGAAAATCGAGTTTCGAAACACCATATCATTTTATTTCGAAACACAATTTCTAGAGAGTTGTATTTCGAAACATGTTGTCCCATGTTTCGAAGCCTGTTTTCCAGAGAGTGTTATTTCGAAACATACTTGATCTATGTTTCAAAAGCTCATTTCCAGAGAGGTATGTTTTGAAACACAAGTACCATGTTTTGAAACCTAAAATCGGGATTACAAATACCCGAACGGTTTCAAACATTCTTTTTCTCTGAAATTTCCTCTTTGTTTCGAAACCCTAGCCTCTAAAACCTCTCTCTCTTTCTCACCCATTGGAAATCTCTCTCAATCTCTCATTCTATCCTTGCAAATCGATCATGGTGAAATCAAAGAGAACCGCCGGCAAACGTCAACACACCCATCTCTCGCCATCTCCTCCTCCACAAGAGTTCAACAACGATTTTCCTACTCATCAAGCATTTCATTCTTTCAAGTCGTCATTTAAAAAATGTGAGGTAAATCTCGGTCGCCCATTCGATATTGATGTCTTAGAAAAAGCAAAGTTTTCCTATCTAACTTCGTTAAAAGATAGAAATTGGTTGAACTTCTAGAATTTAGAACTCCAGTTCTTCAAGACTATGTTTGAATCCTTTATTCAAACGCTCAGACATTTTTTTGATGGGCATGAATACGCTAATTGTTTTTGAACCTTTATCCAAAATACCGAACTTGAAATAAGCCCTAACTCATTGGCTAAATTCTTGGGCATTCTAGCCAAAGAAGACATCTACATTCCTCACACATTTAAATCCTTAGATGCATGTAGGAAGATTTTTGGAAATCCTAATCTCAGACAGGCTTTCACAAATATAAACGCCTTATCATTTGATTTTCATATCCTACTCCTTATTATTTGTCAAATCTTACACCCAAGGAAGGGAAACTAAGCTAAACTCTATCCCGAGGACCTATGGTCATGGAAAAGTTTATGGATAATAAGCCAATCAACCTTACCTCAATTATGTGTAACAAAATGGTAAATGCTCGTGCTCACCATAAGCAATCACTTTCTTATGGTTGCTTACTTTCAGCGTTTATCAAGACTAAGTTTCCAATTATCCAATCTTCATTCATTCTTCTGGAATCAAAGCTTACTCCTTTTAATCATACATCTCTTACAAAAATGGGATATAGATATGATGATGTGAATAAAGATACACCAAAATAATCCATCATCACCAAAGACTCAGTTTTGAGATGGATGCCCAAGCAGAAGAAGAAGCAGAGGAAGATGAGGAAGAAGAAAACAAAGAAGACGAAGACACTTTAGCATCCGAAGCTGGACCTTCCACTCGAGTCACACTCGATATGCTAGCATCGCTTCAGTCCACTATAGCTGAAGGCTTTTCCTCCATGACTCAGAGATTTGATGACGTTTTGGCTATCCAAGTTTCTTATGGGACTCAGTTACAATCCTTAAATGACAAGGTCAACGACAACCATTACTAAACAAAAGAGTATCTTGACAGTCTTAGGGATGAACTAGGGAACTTAGGAGAGTTAGTAGCTAGCCACCCAAGTCCTAGTTCCCTGACTCCCTAGATTTTAGTTAATTTCTATGTTTTGTGATCGACTATCCATATGTCATTGTGTTGATTTTTTTTTTTTTTTGTGCAAGTATTGGATGTTTTCTTCAGCAATAGATTCCTATTTGTCTACTTTTGGTACTTTACTTGCTTTCATGGATGTTTTAAGTCCTCTATCACATTTTTTGGCTATGATAAAAAAGGGAAAAAAATGAGAAAAATGTATGATGTATGCAAGTGTATGTGCACAAGTAAAAAATTAGCATAAGTTGAGCAAACCCATTTATTTTGAAACACTAACTCTTGGTGTTAAGAAAATTTTTGTATTATGTAGTTTCAAACAAATACAAAAGAGGAAGTACCACTTCAAAGGTTTGTACTTCTATCTTCGATATAAACTTTTGGGGGAGTTATGTGTATGATTTAAGTGCATATTGATTTTTCAAAAGGTTTTCCTCATTATAAAAAAATAGGGGGAGAATTGTTGTATCATATTTTTTAGTATATGAGAAAATGTGTGTGATGCAAAACTTTCTTCGTGAAAATCATATTTCGAAATAAGCTTTCATATTTCGAAACATGCATGAATAGTTTCTGGCGCGAATGCTTAAATGTTTGTAAAAATCCAAGTTCATGTATGATGTTTCGAAACCAAGTATTTATGTTTTGAAACATTGTTTTGCTATGTTTCGATATATGTTTCTAAATGCTCTTTGTCTAGGTTTAAATGTTTGCTAAATTTGCATATCATATTTTGAAACCTACCCTATCATGTTTCAAAACCTATGTCTCTATCTGCAGAGCATTTAAATATTTTGAGTTGCATATGTTTTGAAAGAAGTTTTTCAAGTATGTTTTCAAACCTCCTATCCATGTTTTGAAACCTTTGACACTCTGTCAGCATAATATTTTCAAAACCAAGAAGCACGGGAGCAGAATGTTTGCTTAATCTAAAAAGCTTTTAGAATCATTTTAAAATGACTTAGCCTGGCCCTACAAACTCATTTCTTAAATGGTTAAGTGGAGACCAATTTTATATCTAAATGGTCATGAGATTCCTTATGACTTGTGTCCCTGTCTGTGTCTCTAAGTGCTTTGTCCAGCTGGAAGCTTGGATGTTTTGAAACCTGATGTGTATGTTTCGAAACCTTGGTCTATTTCTGTGATGTTTCGATACACAATTTGCATGTTTCGAAACCTAGTTTTCTGATCTTGTCTCTAACAGCTATTTTCAGTCAGATCTTTCTTTCTTGATATATATAGCAGGTTTTTAAAGATAAAAAGAAATCCACAACACACAAGAACAAAAGAGAACAAACACTTACTCGTGTATACATTCTAAAGAGACACAGGCTACACTCACAAGCACGTGAAAGAAAATAGTTGACAAAGCATTCAAGGAAGATCCATTCCATCCATTCCTAAGAATGGATGAAGATTGGATAGTTAGAAACTTAGTCTTGATAAACGCTGAAAGTAAGCAACCGTAAGGAAGTGATTGCTTATGGTGAGCACGAACATTTACCATTTTGTTACATATAATTGAGGGAAGATTGATTGGCTTATTATCCATAAAATTTTCCATGAACCATAGGTGCTCGGGATAGAGTTTGGCATAGATACCCTTCCTTGGGTGTAAGATTTGACAAATAATGAGGTGTAGGATACGAAAATCAAATGATAAGATGTTTCTATTTGTGACAGCCTATTTGAGATTGGGATTTCTAGAAATCTTCCCACATGTATCTAAGGATTTAAATGTGTAAGGAATGTAGATGTCTCCTTTGGCTGGAATGCCCAAGAATTTAGCCAATGAATTAGGGCTTATTTCAAGTTCAGTATTTTGGATAAAGGTTTGAAAACGATCAGTGTATGTATGCCCATCAAAAGATGTTTGAGCGTTTGAATAAAGGATTCGAACATAATCTTGAAGAACTGGAGTTCTAAGTTCTAGAAGTTGCAACCAATTTCTATCTTTAAACGAAGTTAGATAGGAAAAATTTGCTTTTTCTAAGACATCAGTATCAAAGGGTTGGCCAAGATTTACCTCTCATTTTTTAAATGACGATTTGAAGGAATGGAATGCTTGAGGAGTGGGAAAATTGTCGTTGAACTCTTGAGGAGGAGGAGACGGCGAGAGATGAGTGCGTTAACAATTGCCAGCAGTTCTCTTTGATCTCACCATGATCAATTTGCAATGATAGAATGAGAGACTGAGAGAGGTTTCGAGGGAGAGTACAAGAGATGGAGAGGTTTCAAAGGCTAGGGTTTCAAAACATGGAGGAAATTTTGGAGAAAATGAGTGATTGAAATCGTTTGGGTATTTATAATCCCGATTTTAGGTTTTGAAACATGGTACTTATGTTTTGAAACATATCTCTCTGGAAATGAGGTTTCGAAACATAGATCAAGTATATTTCAAAATAACACTCTTTGGAAAACAAGTTTCGAAACATGGGACAACATGTTTCGAAATACAACTCTCTAGAAATTATGTTTCGAAATAAAAAAGATATGGTGTTTTGAAACACGATTTTCTCGATATAGCACATGTTTCGAAACTTGAAAGAGATGTTTCAAAACTTTTTTAAGCAAAAACACTTAGATTCAAATTTTGATAAAAACAAATCTAGAAGTTGATTTCCAACAAGTTAAGGCATGATTTAAAGTGTTCGAACTGTGAACTTTCCAATGGTTTGGTAAAGATATCCGCTACTTGATTGTTTGTATCTACGAATTCTAAAGCAATATCTTCTTTTTAAACATGATCTGTTAAAAGATGGTGTTTGATTTCAATATGCTTGGTTCTTGCATGGAATACCGGATTTTTGGCTATTATGCTCATGTTATCACACTTGATTGGAGTTTTTTCTAAATGAATGTCATAGTCTTCTAGTTGATGCTTAATCCATAAGACTTGTTTGCAACACAAACTAACTACTACATACTCAGCTTCGATTGAGGATAAGGCAATAGTATTTTTCTTCTTGCTAGCCCAAGACACTAAAAAGTTTCCTAGAAAGTGGCATATTTCACTTGCACTTTTTCTATCGATTTTACATCCTCCATAATCAGTATCGATATAGGCCTTTAGTTTGAAATTTTTTGATTTTGCATAGAATAGACTTAAGTTTTCAGAACCTTTGACATATCTTAAGATTCTTTTAGTGGCTTTTAAGTGAGACTCTTTTGGATAGGCTTGATACCTAGCACACATACCCACACTAAATACAATGTCGGGTCTATAGGTCGTTAGATATAGATAAGAGCCAATGATTCCTCTATATAGCTTTTGGCCTACTGATTTCCCTTTCTCATCTTTGTCAATGGTATTTGATGAACTCATAGGGTTAGAGATAGGTTTACACTCATTCATTCCAAATTTAGCTAAGATTTCTTTTATATACTTAGCTTGACTTAGATAGGTTCCTTGAGCAGTTTGCCTAATTTGAAGACCTATGAAATAATTCAATTCTTCCATCATGCTCATTTCAAATTCATTTTGTCTTATTGAGGCAAATTCACCACATAGACTAAGATTTGATGATCCAAATATGATGTCATCAACATAAATTTGGACAATCAATATATCATTTCTTTTCTTTTTGATGAAAAGTGTTGTATCTACCTTTCCTCTTTGAAATCCATTTTCTGTAAGAAACTTACTTAGCCTTTCATACCAAGCTCTAGGAGCCTGTTTTAAACCATATAGGGCTTTAGTAAGCTTGTATACATGATTTGAATATTTTGGATTTTCTAAACCGAGAGGTTGTTTTACAAACACTTGCTCTGAAATGAAACCATTTAGAAACACACTCTTAACATCCATTTGATATAAGGTGAAGTTCTTGTAGCATGAGAAGGATAATAGGATTCTTATAGCTTCCAATCTTGCTACCGGAGCATAGGTTTCATCATAGTCAATGCCTTCCTCTTGACTATATCCTTGAGCAACTAATCTAGCCTTATTTCTAATGATATTACCATTCTCATTAAACTTGTTTCTAAATACCCATGTTGTTCCAATGATAGGGTGATCTGATGGTTCAGGTACAAGACACCAAACTTCATTCTTTTCAAATTAGTTTAGCTCATCTTGCATAGCCTCAACCCATCCATCATCATTTAGAGCTTCTTGAACACTTTTGGGTTCTATTTGAGAAATTAGAGCTAGATTGCTATTTACTCTAAGAGATCTAGTAGATACTCCTTTTCTAGGATCTCCTATGATTTCACTATCTTTGACATAGTTTCTTTCTCTTGGAAATGAGACTTCTTTCTTATTTTTAGGATTTTGAATAATGTTTTGATCTTCCTCTTTATTGATTTGAAACTGATTTATCTTATTTAAAATGAATTCTAGATCATCATCATTATTCCTTATTCTTGGATTTTCATCAAACACTGTATGAATTGATTGTTCTATGACTAGTGTTCTTCTGTTAAAAACTCGATAGGCCTTAATTTGAGATGAATAACCTATGAACATACCTTCATCACTCTTAGCATCAAACTTTCCTAGTTGATCCTTTCCATTGTTTAGAATAAAACACTTGCACCCAAAATGATGAAAATACGAAATATTGGGTCTATTGTATTTAAACAATTCATATGGGATTCTTTTAATGATAGGCCTTATTGATACCCTACCAAGAACACAGTATGCTATATTTACAGCTTCAACCCAAAAATACTTTGGTAGATTGTTTTCTAGTAACTTAGTTTTATAGATTTCTATAAGGGTTCTATTTTTTCTTTCAACAACTCCATTTTGTTGGGGTGTTCTTGAAACTGAGAAGTTATGATGGATTCCATTTTCTTGACAAAAGGATTTAAATTCTTGATTATCAAACTCTCCACCATGATCGCTTCTTATTTGTTTTATCTTTAAGTCTTGTTCATTTTGAAGTCTTTTGCATAATCTAGAAAAGTATTTAAATGCATCACTTTTGCTTCCTAAGAACAATACCCATGTAAATCTTGAAAAATCATCTACTATGACTAAGGTATAGGACTTTCCTCCTAGACTTTGAGTTCTCATAGGACCAAATAGATCTAAGTAAAGTAATTCTCGAGGTCTAGCTCTGCTAACTAAGTTGATAGGTTTAAATGAAGATCTAGTTTGTTTTCCTTTCATGCAAATGTCACAAACATGGTCCTTTTTAAATTTTATGTTAGGAAAGCCTCTAACTAGATGCTTTCTAGCTAATTTATCAATTTAGTTCATGTTAGCATGTCCTAGCTTCTTTTTCCATATCCAAGACAAATTTGCATTTGATATAATCAAGAAATTTTAATGTTTAAGCACAAGATCATCAAGTCAAATAACATATACATTGCCATGTCTATTTCCAGAAAAAATAAGTTTGTTTGATTTCAAATCATAGACATTGCATTTATTTGATTCAAAAAATGACTTTGTGACATAATTGGCTTATACTTAACAGGTTGTGTTTTAAACCATCAACAAGGCATATATTTTCAATTTTAGTTCTACTTAAACCAACTATGCCATGGCCAAGCATTTTACCTCTTGAGTTGTCTCCATAGACAACATTACCTCCTTCCTTGAAAGTGAGAGAGACGAATTGAGTCTTGTCTCCCGTCATGTGCTTGGTGCATCCACTATCAAGATACCAATTCTTCTTTGCTTCCTTGGATGCCAAGCTTACCTACAAGAAATACATCATATTGGTACCTTTGGTACCCAAACCTTCTTGGGTCCAAGAATGTTAGCAATCATATCATCTTTAGCTTTTGGAATCCAAATCAAATTTAATCTATGAGCATTTTTTCTAACAAAACGTTGTTTGATATGGTGTCCCTTCTTGTTAAAATAATGACAAGTCACATTTGTTTTTCTATAGAAGCTTTGATTATGATAATGGTGACTAGCATGTTTTTTAAATGATGGTGGCTTATATGGTACTTTTTCTTTAACAAATTTTGTTGTTGAGGTAGATGATGTATCATTTGTATAACCTATCCCTCTTTTGTCTCCGAATGGTTTTTGACTGCCTAAAATCATTTCTATCTTTTTCTTTCGTTCTAAGAGTTTTTCAAATGATTCTAACAAGTCATTGTTTTTCTTTTCCAATTCTAAAAATCTGATTTTCCAGTTTTCATTCTCTTTATCTTTTACTTCCATGATCTTTTCTAAATCAACATAAGCAATTTTTAGATCATAGTTTTCCTTTTCTTTGACTATTGAAACACATTTCAGAACTTTATTTTTGGCTAGAATTTTATTGTATGTGTCTAATAGTAAGTTATACTCATCTTGCAAGGAATTGTTTGAAAATGAATCACAACTAGATAACTGGAACTTACCTCTTCTTCCCCTTTAGCCATAAGACACAAGTTAGCATTTTCTTCTTGCTCGCTCGAGTTTGATGAGGAGTATTCATCATTGCTCCATGTGGTTAATGCTTTCTTTTTCTTGCTTTTCATGTGAATTTTGTGGCGTGGACAATCTTCCTTGATGTGCCTTGGTTTCTTACACTCAAAACACTTCATTTCATAAGTAGTTTCTTGTAAGTTAGTTATAATGTCATTAAACCTAGTAAACGTTTCCTTAATAGATTCACTAGCATGCATTTCAAAATTTTGATATTCACAAGTGAGAATTACAATTTTGGTGCTTTTTACTTTCTTTGTTCCCTCGTGTGTAAGTGGTCCCAAATTTCTTTTGTCGTAGTACATGAGATGACCCTATTAAATTTAGCTGGACTTAACGCACAATGTAATATATTGACAACTCTAGCATTTATCTCATTTGTGTGTTTTTCTTGTTCACTGTAACTACTAGTAGGAGGTTCGGGTAAAGTTGTCGTACTAGATATACATGTATATAAATCAGTACTTTGCATTAGTGATTGATACTCAAAAATACAAAAATTTGTTATATTTTATTACCTCATAATCCATTTGATCGACTTAAAATCTTCAAAATTGCTTGTTGCAGCCCAAAAGAAGGAAAAGTGATGAAAGGAATGATTTAACTCTTCAAAGGCATGATTGAAAGAGGAAGAAAAAGTCAAGAAATGAAGGTGTTCTGATAAGAGTCAAAACCATTCGAATGAGTCTTCGGAAGATATTCGAATATGGAACAAATTAGATGGAAGCTAGTCACTCATTCGAATAAATCATTCAAAAATTCGAATATGTAAAATTCTGGAATGTATTCGGATAAGCTTGGCCCAATTCGAATGAGAAGTAACAAAAATAAGAACTCCAGGTAAAAGTGTGCATATCCGAATGAAGACCAAGTCATTCGAATGAGTTGAGAATGAGAAGAAATTCAGATAAACATATCGTATAGAAGTGATGAAGATATATCCGAATGAAGCCCAAGTCATCCAAATGCAATTACAGAAGGAAGAAAGTCTATTCGAATGAAGGCTGAGCAATTCGAATAAGAAGCAACACCAGGAACTCTAGATTTGGATACTCCCCAAGTCATCCGAATGCTATGAAGAACTCAAGAGGAAAATTAGAAATTCATTCGAATGAAAGTACTGTTGCATTCAAATGACTGAGAAAATCGCCGTGCAAGGAACAGTAAAGTGTGAAATTCATTCGAATGACCCGAGCAGCCAAAAGAAACTCAGCACTCATTCGAATATCTCTGCTAGCATATTCGAATGAGCATCTGAACAAAAATCTGACATGCGCAAATAAACACGATGGCTCTGAGGTAAATTCAACCAACTTTTTGAACAAATGGACCCTACTTCCATGCGCCGTAAGCTTAAAAAGGAATCAACATTCTTTGGAATCAGGGTGCGAGAGAATAGAGGATACTCAGAAAAAAAATACAAAAAGACAAGATCATTAGAAAGTAGAGAGTCTTTTCCATTCTGTCTGTTTTCTCTTGCTTTAGTTCTTGTCTGTATTTTTAAAACGAATAGCACTTCAGTTGTTCTTCTTGTTCTTGCCAGTTCTGAGCTTTGGTATTACAAGTCGATTTTTATTTTTGTTTTAAGTTGTAGTTCATTTCAGTAAACAATACAGCAGTAGTTTATCCAATTCTTAGCGATTGATCCAATTTATTTTCTTTGCAAATTTCGTATTCATCCGTTGAGATTAGTTTTAGTCGTTCACTTCCTATGAAGATGTGTGGCTAATTCGATTCTTGGGTTAAGGCAGAGACGGTGCCCAAAGCCACTGATGAATCAATATAGCAGAACTCCAGATGTCATAGTAACCAAAGCAAAAGTAGTTTGGGAAATGTTATTAACGAAAACCTCAGGTTTGGATTGGTTCGTCACCTAACTTAGAGTTCCCATGTCATGTACGGGGGCTACTTAACCTGGAAACGTTCTCATACCCAAGCCCCGAGCAATTATTTTGTCAAAACGTTATTTATGCACTGATTTATGATAGCTGCTTGACGTAGAATCTCTATGCCATGTATGAAGGTTGCTTGAACAAAGAGTTATCATCATCTCAGTAGTACATTTAACAGTTGAAAACCCAAGCTATTTGAGCTGCTAGTTACATCACAGAAAGCTATATGGTAAATCAGTTGGGTTTGACACCAGATCTGTCTTGACCCAAGACCTCTCCATATCCAGATTACAGTCATAATACATCTAGTTTGATCTCATTTTATTATCAAAAGAATTGGTGTGGTTATCTCCTTCTATGAGTAATCTTCTCCCTGTGAGTTGACCCGGTCTTGCCCGAAAAAATTACATATAAATTTTCTGCTACAATCACACTCGTGCACTGGCGAGTCTAAACGCCTCATCCTGTCTGTGAACATAAATAGTTGCTAAATTAGCTGAGTTAGTAAAAGAAAAATACAAAAAGTGATAAATGCAGGGTGAGCGATGCAACAAATAGCTGTTATTCGAATTCTGTATCCGGATGAGCTTAGTCATTCGAATGTGTTGTAAACCATTCGAATGACCTGCGAGCTGTTAAAGAAGAAAGCAAGAAAGCATTCGAATAGTCTCTGTTGTATTCGAATATGTCCAAAATTCATTCGAATGGAAGTACTGTTGCATTCGAATAGCTGGCCAAATTCCTTCGTAAATGAAATTACTGTTTAAAATTTATTCGAATGAATTTCTCTGTTCTCCAATTCCATTCGAATGAATCTGGTGTTTCTTTAAAAAAATTGAAGCCTGCATTCGAATACGCTCAAATTCATTCGAATACTCTACCCTTCATCCGAATCCATTCCTAACATCCGAATACGGTTTCAATCGTTTCATTTTCTTTGTTAAAAAAAATAATAATAAAAAAAATAAAAAATAAAAAATATATAGAATAAAAATAAAAAAATAAAAATAAAAATAAAATAATGTTCAAAGTTATTCGAATGAAGCTTTTTGCATTCGAATGATCGTTCTATTCAATACCCTTTTGGTTGAGCATACTGCCAGATTAATTCGAATGACCCTCATAGTTATTCGAATGACCGAGAAATCCATTCGAATGAAAGTACTGTTGCATTCGAATGAGTAACTCAAATCTTTCGATAAGTTAAGTTACTGTTTAAAATTCATTCGAATGAATTTCTCTGTTCTCCAATTCCATTCGAATGAATCTGGTGTTTCTTTAAAAAAATTGAAGCCCGCATTCGAATACTCTCAAATTCATTCGAATAATCTACCCGTCATCCGAATCCATTCCTAACATCCGAATACGGTTTCAATCGTTTAATTTTCTTTGTTAAAAAAAAAATAATAATAAAAAAATAATAAATAAAAAATATATAGAATAAAAATAAAAAAATAAAAATAAAAAAAAAATAATGCTCAAAGTTATTCGAATGAAGCTTTTTGCATTCGAATGATCGTTCTATTCAATACCCTTTTGGTTGAGCATACTGCCAGATTAATTCGAATGACCCTCATAGTTATTCGAATGACCAAGAAATCCATTCGAATGAAAGTACTGTTACATTCGAATGAGTAACTCAAATCTTTCGATAAGTTAAGTTACTATTTAAAATTGATTCGAATGAAGTTTTCCTCATTCGAATGAGGTGTCTGGCCCTTTAAAAGCCTTCGGCGAGCATTCGTATTCCTTCCCTCTCATTCGAATCCCCTGCTACCCATTGTTCTAAGACCCGAGCTATCATTCGAATCGCCCAATTTCCGTTCGGATCTGCCTTTATCATTCGTATAACCCTAGAATCATTCGAATGATGCTCTTGATAATCTCATAACCGTCTTTGAAATCCGAATCGACGCCCCCCTTTAAAAGGTTGAAACCTCTCCTCAATCGATGCGATCATTCATTCATCTACCCGAACGTTTCCTAAATATCTTGTTGCCCTCATTCATCATCCATTGCATCCATCCGAAGATCAAGCCGGTTACGCACGAGGAAGAACAGTCCGCGAGCATTCGAATAGGGGGTTGCCGCATTCAGATATTATGGGGAGAGAACAACCGAGAGGTAAGGATTGTTCCCATTGTTTAAATTCGAATTTGATTGATTGGATGAAGGAGTTGTTGTGAAGAGGGAGTGAAGGAGATCAGTGTAAGGAAAAGAGGATTGGTTGGGAAATTGAAAGAAGAAGAAAAGAGAGGAACCACTTTGTGCCCACCAACTGATCGACAAAATTCCAAAGGCATCTCCCTAGACCAAACAACCCTCAATTAGCCATGCCTCCAAAGAAAAAACACCCCAAGGTTATAGGAGAAAGCTCTAGGGCATCAAAGAGGCAGAAAGGAAAGGAAACCACTACCATCCCAACCATTGATTTGAACCCTCCATATTCCAATGTTAGGTTCATTAGCCCCACTGCTAAAAAGAATTATAGTGAGAGGTATGCTAAGAGGCCAGCGCTTTGTGAGAGGGGAATCATGCTGGAACGATTTGAAGAACCCCCGTGTGATTTGTTGTCATTGATCACTGCTAATGGATGACATACTTGGGTTAAGTTTCAACACAAGGCCATAGTTCCCTTAGTCAAAGAGTTTTACTCAAACATAACCAGTGACAGAGATGACTAGGGAAATAGGTGCTTAATTACTGAAGTAAGAAAAGTGAAAATAGAGTTGAAGCTTTCTGATATTGCTGAAACCTTCCAAATCCCAAGAGAGGCATCACCAAGGGACCTTGAGGAGGCAAGTGTTGACTTAGGGAAGGAGAACCTAGCAAAGATTTTGACAGAAAAGGATGATGCTATATGGCTAGGACCTGCCCTCCCAAAGAAGAACCTGTCCCCTAAATGCATCACTCTACATAGACTTGTTTGTTCACATTTCATGCCCCATGCATTCATTAGCAGTGTCTCGGTTAAGCAAGCCACATTCATGGGAAAGATGATCCTGGGAGTACACATAGACTTAGCCAAGCACAATTTTGATACCATAGACTTAGTGACCAAGCATGCACACGGGGGTGGAGGACTACCCTTTGGAAGGCTGATCACTTATTTTGTACTGAGGAACGGGGTAAAAGAGAAGACAACTTTTGAAGTCATCAAACCAATGGATAGGATCAGCCCAGCATCTACACGCAGAAGCAGTGGGCAGTTGAAGAGGCTTGAGGCAGCAACACCCGAAAAGGGAGAAGCATCAGGTAGGCAGGTTGAAGCACAGAAAGGACCATCTCAGGAACCGCCACTGCATGAGATCCAAGAGAGACAAGGGGAAGATCATACACTTAGAGGTTTGTATAAGTTGGTCAAGGAAATGCAAGAAAGGTAGGAGAGACATGAAGCCTTAGTGGAGCAATCATTGAAGAAGATCCAAGAGAGACAGGAGGCTATCTTTGATGAGCTTCAGGTGAGGTAGAGAGTCATCTATTCAGAAGTGATGACCATGAGTGACTGTCACACTGCATTGGATAAGAAGATAGGTCAACTTTTGAGCACATCTATAGAGGAGCCACCACAAAAGTCCTCAAAAGACAAGTTGGCTGATGCTGAGGCTTGCATTCAGAGGGCCATTGACTTATGGCAAGATGAAGGGGGTGCACTTTCTACATCAGGGACACATCCACAGCCTGAGCATGCAGCTCCTCCTCACTCTGCCATTCCATCTTCTTCCTCTATTCCGCTTACTGAGCCCTTATTAGAGACTCATTCTGGAAGCTCCACTGAGGAGAACTCCACTTCTGATGATGCCACTGATGGCACTAAGTAGTCATAGGATTCGATTCTTCATGCTTAACTTCTGTACCTATGAACTACAAAGATTAATCACATCTTCATTTTTCAATAGAAATGACTTTGCTTACTCTATGCTTCAGATTATTGTGCTTGATGCTTTAGATTCACAACTAGTTATTTGCATGATAATCTTTTATTTGAAAACAGAACTGTATGAGATTTAGAACCAAGACTAGGACTACTTAGGGTGCTTTATTTCTGTTAATTTGTTTGGTTGGCATATGAAACATGATGAAATGATCAGCAAATTGCCCAAATTCTCAAAATTAAGTGGAGATTTGTTACCAAAGTGAGTGCTGGAGCTTCATAAAATAGTGAAATTATATCCTAAATTTGCATGATTCATAGAGCCAAGAGGGATCTTTTTGGGAAGTAGCTAGGGCTTAATGGTGATGTGGGGTAGCAAAGGGGATGATGGAAATCAAAAGAGTTTGTAGGTCTCGGGAATTTTCCACTGTGGCTAAAAATGGAAGAGATTTTTTTTTTTTTGAATAAAAATAAAATGCACATGTGACGCATTCATGCATCAACAACTGAAATCATATCAGGGCATCTAAATTCAGTTGGTCGTATCCGAATCTGAATCTAACTGCTATTCCAACTGATAATGAGCAAGCTTCCATTGCTTCTCCCTCAATGGCTACGGGGGTGCTTTTAATATCCTAGACCTAGAGACAACCTTTTATCTTAAATGGTAAAGTGGTCTTTTAATGTCAGATTCCCAGACGATTTTTTTTTTTTGATCAACTGAGCCTACAGAGTAATTCCCGGGACCTAATCAATGGATAAGAAAAATCTCATGGCTATGGCTTGGACGGAGGGAATGATGCAACCTGTCATGAAGAGTTTCAATGGGTTATGAATGGAGATTGATCAAAAAGCAATAGGTTGATTGGCTAAAGTGATAGGAAAATGATCCCTCTATGATGTTCTATAAAATAGCATCATTCATTCAATTGGTTTCAAGCTTAGAGTTAGTTAAGATTACCCGCGATCATTAAAGACACTCAAGGAAAAATGTTGTTTTGAAGCTATTGAAAGACAAGAGAATCAACAAAATATTTTATTGTATGAATAGGTGTTGTTTCACTCAGAATAAAATGTTATGAAGCTCTGACACTCATTTTGGTAACAAAGTTCCACTTAATTTTGAGAATTTGGGCAATTTGCTGATCATTTCACCATGTTTCATATGCCAACCAAACAAATGAACAGAAATAAAGCACCCTAAGTAGTCCTAGTCCTAGTTCTAAATCTCATACAGTTCTGTTTTCAAATAAAAGATTATCATGCAAATAACCAGTTGTGAATCTAAAGCATCAAGCACAATAATCTGAAGCATAGAGTAAGCAAAGTCATTTCTATTGGAAAATGAAGATATGATTAATCTTTGTAGTTCATAAGTACAAAAGTTAAGCATGAAGAATCAAATCCTATGACTACTCAGTGCCATCAGTGGCATCATCAGAAGTGGAGTTCTCCTCAGTGGAGCTTCCAGAATGAGTCTCTGATAAGGGCTCAGTAGGAGGAATAGAGGAAGAAGATGGAATGGCAGAGTGAGGAGGAGCTGCATGCTCAGGTTGTGGATGTGTCCTTGATGTAGAAGGTGCACCCCCTTCATCTTGCCACAAGTCAATGGCCCTCTGAATGCAAGCCTCAGCATCAGCCAACTTGTCCTTTGAGGACTTTTGTGGTGGCTCCTCTATAGATGTGCTCAGAAGTTGACCTATCTTCTTATCCAATGCAGTGTGACGATCACTCATGGTCATCACTTCTGAATAGATGACTCTCTGCCTCACCTGAAGCTCATCAAAGATAGCCTCCTGTCTCTCTTGGATCTTCTTCAATGATTGCTCCACTAAGGCTTCATGTCTCTCTTACCTTTCTTGCATTTCCTTGACCAACTTATACAAACCTCTAAGTGTATGATCTTTCCCTTGTCTCTCTTGGATCTCATGTAGTGGAGGTTCCTAAGATGGTCCTTTCTGTGCTTCAACCTGCCTACCTGATGCTTCTCCCTTTTCGGGTGTTGCTGCCTCAAGCCTCTTCAACTGCCCACTGCTTCTGCGTGTAGATGCTGGGCTGATCCTATCCATTGGTTTGATGACTTCAAAAGTTGTCTTCTCTTTTACCCCGTTCCTCAGTACAAAGTAAGTGATCAGCCCTCCAAAGGGTAGTCCTCCACCCCCGCGTGCATGCTTGGTCACTAGGTCTATGGTATCAAAAATGTGCTTGGCCAAGTCTATGTGTACTCCTAGGATCATCTTTTCCATGAATGTGGCTTGCTTAATCGAGACACTGCCAGTGAATGCATGGGGCATGAAATGTGAACAAAGACGTCTATGTAGAGTGATGCATTTAGGGGACAGATTCTTCTTTGGGAGGGCAGGTCCTAGCCATATAGCATCATCCTTTTCAGTCAAAATCTTTGCTAGGTTCTCCTTCCCTAATTCCACACTTGCCTCCTCAAGGTCCCTTGGTGATGCTTCTCTTGGGATTTGGAAGGTTTCAGCAATATCAGAGGGCTTCAACTCTATTTTCACTTTTCTTACTTTCGTAATTAAGCACCTATTTCCCGAGTCATCTCTGTCACTGGTTATGTTTGAGTAGAACTCTTTGACTAAGGGAACTATGGCCTTGTGTTGAAACTTAACCCAAGTCTACCATCCTTTGGCAGTGATCAATGACAACAAATCACACGGGGATTCTTCAAATCGTTCCACCATGATTCCCCTCTCACAAAGCATTGGCCTCTTAGCATACCTCTCACTATAATTCTTTTCAGCAGTGGGGCTAATGAACCTAACATTGGAATACGGAGGGTTCAAATCAATGGTTGGAATGGTAGTGGTTTCTTTTCCTTACTGCCTCTTTGATGCCCTAGAGCTTTCTCCTACAACCTTGGGGCATTTTTGCTTTGGAGGCATGGCTAATTGAGGGTTGTTTGGTCTAGGGAGATGGCTTTGGAATTTTGTCGAACAGTTGGTGGGCACAAAGTGGTTCCTCTCTTTTCTTCTTCTTTCAATTTCCCAACCAATCCTCTTTTCCTTACATTGATCTCCTTCACTCCCTCTTCACAACAACTCCTTCATCCAATCAATCAAATTCGAATTTAAACAATGGGAACAATCCTTACCTCTCGGCTGTTCTCTCCCCAGAATATCTGAATGCGGCAACCCCCTATTCGAATGCTTGTAGACTGTTCTTCCTCATGCGTAACCGGCTTGATCTTCGGATGGATCCAATGGATGATGAATGAAGGCAACAAGATATATAGGACGGGTTCGGGTGGATGAATGCATGATCGTATCGATTGAGGAGGGGTTTCGACCTTTTAAAGAGGGGGGTCGATTTGGATTTCAGAGACGGTTATGAGATTATCAGGAGCATCATTTGAATGATTCTGGGGTTATACGAATGATAGAGGCAGATTCGAACGGAAACTGGGCGATTCGAATGATAGCTCGAGTCTTAGAACAATGGGTAGCAGGGGATTCGAATGAGAGGGATAGAATACAAATGCTCGCTGAAGGCTTTTAAAGGGCCAGACGCCTCATTCGAATGTGGAAAAATTCATTCGAATGAATTTTAAACAGTAACTTAACTTATCGAAGGATTTGAGTTACTCATTCGAATGCAACAGTACTTTCATTTGAATGGATTTCTCGATTATTCGAATAACTATGAGGGTCATTCGAATTAATCTGGCAGTATGCTCAACCAAAAGGGTATTGAATAGAACAATCATTCAAATGCAAAAAGCTTCATTTGAATAACTTTGAGCATTATTTTATTTTTATTTATTTTTTTATTTTTTTATTTTTATTCTATATATTTTTTTATTTATTATTTTTATTATTTTTTTTAACAAAGAAAATTAAACGATTGAAACCGTATTCGGATGTTAGGAATGGATTCGGATGAAGGGTAGATTATTTGAATGAATTTGAGAGTATTTGAATGCGGGCTTCAATTTTTTTAAAGAAACAGTAGATTCATTCGAATGGAATTGGAGAACAGAGAAATTCATTCGAATGAATTTTAAACAGTAATTTCATTTGCGAAGGAATTTGGCCAACTATTCGAATGCAACAGTACTTTAATTCGAATGAATTTTGGACAAATTCGAATACAACAGAGACTATTCGAATGCTTTCTTGCTTTCTTCTTTAATAGCTCACAGGTCATTCGAATGGTTTACAACACATTCGAATGACTAAGCTCATCCGGATACAGAATTCGAATAACGACAACTATTTGCTGCATCGCTCACCCTGCATTTATCACTTTTTGTATTTTTCTTTTACTAACTCAGCTGATTTTGTAACTATTTATGTTCACAGACAGGATGAGGCGTTTAGACTTGCCAGTGCACGAGTGTGATTGTAGTAGAAAATTTATATGTAATTTTTTCGGGCAAGACCGGGTCGACTCACAGGGAGATTACTCATGGAAGGAGATAACCACACCAGTTCTTTTGATAATAAAATGAGATCAAACTAAATGTATTATGGCTGTAATCTGGATATGGAGAGGTCTTAGGTCAAGACAGATATGGTGCCAAACCTAACTGATTTACCATAGAGCTTTCTATGATGTAACTAGTAGCTCAAATAGCTTGGGTTTTCAACCATTAAATGTACTACTGAGATGATGATAACTCTTTGTTCAAGCAACCTCCATACATGGCATAGAGATTCTACATCAAGCAGCTATCATAAATTAGTGTATAAATAATGTTTTGACAAAATAATTGCTCGGGGCTTGGGTATGAGAACGTTTCCAGGTTAAGCAGCCCCATACATGGCATGGGAACTTTAAGTTTGGCATACGAACCAATCCAAACATGAGGTTTTCGTTAATAACATTTCCCAAACTAGTTTTGCTTTGGTTACTATGATATCTGGAGTTTTGCTATATTGATTCATCAGTGGCTTTGGGCACCATCTCTGCCTTAACCCAAGAATCGAATTAGCCACAAATCTTCATAGGAAGTGCATGACTAAAAGTAATCTCAACGGATGAATACGAAATTTGCAAAGAAAATAAATTGGATCAACCGCTAAGAATTGGATAAACTATTACTGTATTGTTTACTGAAATGAACTACAACTTAAAACAAAAATAAAAATGGACTTGTAATACCAAGAAGAACAACTGAAGTGCTATTTGTTTTAAAAATACAGACAAGAACTAAAGCAAGAGAAAACAGACAGAATGGAAAAGACTCTCTACTTTCCAATGATCTTGTCTTTTTGTGTTTTTTATCTGAGTATCCTCTGTTCTCTCGCACCCTGATTCGAAAGAATGTTGATTCCTTTTTAAGCTTACGGCGCATGGAAGTGGGGTCCATTTGTTCAAAAAGTTGGTTGAATTTACCTCAGAGCCACCGTGTTTATTTGCGCATGTCAAATTTTTGTTCAGATGCTCATTCGAATATGCTAGCAGAGATATTCGAATTCGTGCTGAGTTTCTTTTGGCTGCTCGGGTCATTCAAATGAATTTTAATCCCATTCGAATGAATTTCACACTTTACTGTTCCTTGCACGACGATTTTCTCAGTCATTTGAATGTAACAGTAATTTCATTCGAATGAATTTCTAATTTTCCTCTTGAGTTCTTCATAGCATTCAGATGACTTGGGGAGTATCCGAATCTAGAGTTCTAGGTGTTGCTTCTTATTCGAATTGCTCAGCCTTCATTCGAATAGACTTTCTTCCTTCTATAATTGCATTCGGATGACTTGGGCTTCATTCGGATATATCTTCATCACTTCTATACGATATGTTTATCCGAATTTCTTCTCATTCTCAGCTCATTTGAATGACTTGGTCTTCATTCGGATATGCACACTTGTTACTTCTCATTCGAATTGGGCGAAGCTTATCCGAATACATTCCCGAATTTTGCATATTCGAATTTTTGAATGATTTATTTGAATGAGTGACTAGCTTCCATCTGATTTGTTCCATATTCGAATATCTTTCGAAGACTCATTCGAATGGTTTTGACTCTTATCAGAACACCTTCATTTCTTGACTTTTTCTTCCTCTTTCAATCATGCCTTTGAAGAGTTAAATCATTCCTTTCATTACTTTTCCTTCTTTTGGGATGCAACAAGCAATTCTGAAGATTTTAAGTCGATCAAATGGATTAGGAGGTAATAAAATATAACAAATTTTTTCATTTTTGAGTATCAATCAATTAGAAAATACCTCATTCTCATTTTCCAGTAGGTGTAGTTCGAGCAATCAAAGTATGGTGGCCTTGAGGTGTTCTGTCCTTCCAACTTGAAATCAGTGTTGAATGCCATTTGGATCTTTGCTCTTTGGCAGTTCGACTTGCAAAACACTTAGAGATCTCTCTTTGATACCAATTGTTAGTTCTATATAATAGAAAATATATCCCAAGAGGGGGGGTGAATTGGGATTTGGGTTATTTTTCATTCACTTGAAAAACTTTTGCTTACAGGACAGTAGGTTTCAAAACTTGAAGGAGTATGTTTCGAAACTAACCTTTTTGTTATGTATGTTTCGAAATATAGTTGAGTATGTTTCGAAATCAAACTTACTGGCAGGTATGTTTCAAAACCTACTATGGTATGTTTCAAAACCTTACTCTCTAGTTTGCTTATTTCGAAACTCCTTTATCTTTCGAAAACTGATTCTTTTAAAATCACAGGCAACAATTGTAAGTAAGAGAAATAATCAAGACAAGTGTACACGAGATTTATAGTGGTTTGGCACCCACTTACTCCACTACCTTCAAGCTTACCCACTTGAAGGATTTTCAACCACAATCACTTTCACTAGTGATCAAACGCACCAAGGGTTTTACCACAGTTCACCCTAAAACCTTGCATAGTGAGTTTTTATGGCTTAACTCAAACCTTCAACAAATAAATTTCTTCGGGATAAAATCGAACCTTACAACATGTGAGTTTTAGGCTCAACTCAAACCTTTCCACAATGAGTTTTAGGCTCAACTCAAAGCTTACAACTTTGAATCAGATAAATAAAGTTTTATCTCTTACAACGTAATAGATTTAACGTAATGAAAACGTTTTACCATTATGATTGTACAAACCTTCTTGGTTTGAGAGTAGGAGAACTTAGTTGAAAGAGACTTTGAATGCTTTAGCTTGCTTCTCCTTTTTCACACCACACAAGACACTTAGGAATGGATGGAATGGATCTTTGTTGAATACTTTGTCAACTGTTTTCTTTCAGATATGCTTGTGAGTGTAACTTGTGTCTTTTGAGAATGTATACACGAGTAAGTGTTTGTTCTCTTTTGTTCTTGTGTGTTGTGGATGTCTTCTTATCTTTAAAGACCTACTATATATATCAAAAACCAAAGATCTTACTAAAAATAGCCGTTAGAGACAAGATCAGAAAACTAGGTTTTGAAACTTGCAAACTATGTTTCGAAACATCACAGAAATAGACCAGGATTTCGAAACATACACATCAAGATTTGAAACATCCAATCTTCTAGCTGGACAAAACACTTAGAGACACAAACAAGTGGGACACAAAGTCATAAGGAATCTCATGACCATTTAGATATAAAATTGGTCTCCACTTAACCATTTAAGAAATTAGTTTGCAGGGCATGGCTAAATCATTTTAAAATGATTCTAAAAGCTTTTTAGATTAAAAAAACATTCAGCTCCCATGCTTCTTGGTTTTAAAAATATTCCGCTGACAGAGTATCAGAGGTTTCAAAACATGGATTGGAGGTTTTGAAACATACTTTAAAAACTTCTTTCAAAACCTATGCAACTCAAAACATTTAAATGCTCTGCAGACAGAGACATAGGTTTCAAAACATACTACTTAAATTCAAGATAGGTTTCAAAATATGATATGCAGATTTAGCAAACATTGAAACCTAGACAAAGAGCATTTCGAAACATATATAAAAGCATAGCAGAACAATGTTTTGAAACATAGAACCTTAGTTTCGAAACATCTTACGTAAACTTGGATTCTTTCAAACATTTAAGCATTCGCACCAAAAACTATTCATGCATGTTTCGAAATATGAAAGCTTATTTTGAAATATGATTTTCACAAAGATAGGTTTGCATCACACACATTTTCTCGAAATTAATTTTATGATTTTTTTAAAATTAATTTATGATTTATGGTTGTTCAAAATTTGGGAAAAACCTTGAGAATGTATTTATTTTGGAATTATTGAGAGAAAAAAATGAAGAAAATATGAGGAAATTATGAAAAAATAGAACAATTGAAACTTGTTTGGGGTGAGGGAAACCGTCGTCTGAAGCCGTGTAAGATGTCGACCTCCGAAAGTAGAATCGCTGAAAGAACTCTCTCAGAGAGAAGGCTTCCTAAGAGGGGGAATAAGAGTCTCTCAAAGAAAGGGTTTCTCACAAAGGGAAGAAAAGTCTTTCGGAGATAACTGATGCCTCGCAGAGGGAGTTGGTCTCTCGGAGAGACCTGACTGGCCTAGTGCCTAGATTTGGGAGGGGGCTCTTAGAGAAGGTCTAATACGGCTCTCGGAGAGGAATCGACTGGCTTCCAGATAGAGAAGGGTCTCTCTTCGGAAGGTGTTTCAAAGAGTCTCGAAGAGAATTGGGATTCTCTCGGAGAGGTAAACGCGATCTTGGCCTAGTTTTCGAAAGAGGATCAGCACATGATAATGCTTAGGAGGCTCGCGAGAAGGATCTCCCATGAAGACCCTCTGTAACACCCCACTTTTCAAATATACAATGATACTAAATATAGAGTAATATCCCACATAGGCGTTATGAAAATCCTTATCAATGGAAGCAAATGATCGAACCTCAAAGCTAGCTAAAGCTAGAAAATAAGGATTTCCTTTATAAAATCTTTAATACAAATACAATTGCGATACGTAACTTCCAAAATCCAATAAATAAACTCTTACAACGTCCACAATACATAGTAATCGCGACACACACCTGTGACAACATGAAAATAAACCCATGCCTTAGGCAACCCCTGTATATACAACTGCGACACACAAGTCTCAAGATAAACCCATAGCAGTAACCTCTTTATATAATGTCTAACTCAAAAATAGACAGATAATCCAAAAGTTACAATAACTCCTTTTTATACAAAATCCATAGTAGATGTTTAATAGAAAATTAAACTAAACTTCGACCACTGCTTTGCCTTTTCCCTTGCTTATCTCCGGGATACCTAGGACGTTGAATAGTCCAGGGGTATGAAACACCCAAGTTAGACAATTACATCTAAGTGAGTGGTATAACAAAGGAAACAATGCATGCAAGAGCAATATGCAGTATATCAAGGAATCTCCCCGAGTCACCATCATTCCTACCAGCACTCATGTCAAACATCTCAACCCCACCTTTGGGCACGTGATTGGGGTCAAACCCCTCATGCCTCACCTCTAGGCAAGTCCCCACCTCTAGGCACAAGACTGCTCCCTAATCACCATGATGTTCCACCCACAAGCTGCCAATCATCATGTTTAAACTCCAGTTCCACCAACTAACCACAAATACAAACACCGTGATGCGTATAAAATAGGAAAGATATGTTCAAAAGCAGGGAAACATGAGATGTAAGCCACCAACCACAACATGATGTATGATAAAGCAGAAGAAATATGATATGCAAGCCACAAGCCATGCACGAAAGTCATCATGTTCAAACCTGATGCAAGCGAAGTAGGATGGATATACTCGAAACAAAGGAAAGATGAGATGTAGGAAACAAACCACCCACAAATGAAACAAAGAGTGATCAATAAGAAGAAAGAAGCATGCATAAACCACTCACCTTGACTTTTTATCTTTCGGGTGTATTGTTCATGCTTGTCAGTTTAGGTTTTTTGCAAAAAACATGTATTTTTGTAAACCAAACCTCAATTATTTTTACATAGGATTGTTCTAATTCTTTTAATTTAATTTTTTGTGAAATTGCAGGTCAAATGGAGCCGTCATGTGCCCTCACCCACAGGGAGAAGGGAATCCACGCACTGCACCTGATAGTGTTTGCACATTCTTCACAAACAACAGCGCATGGTTTCTCTAGTTTTTCATCCATATCTCCCTCATTTTAGTTCCGATTTGACCCCCATTTGAACCTACGGGTCCCTCTCTTACCCCTGTATAGAATATAACAAACAATGGAACTTACCTCACCGTTTTTATGACTGTTTGGAATGAACTCCGAGGAAGACTCAAAAATTCTGGCAAAGCTCGTTCTCCCACATTTCTCCATCGATTTCTCTCATTCTTTTTGCAGAATCTTCCCTTACTCTCAAGTTGTTATTCCTCACCTTATCTCCTCCCACATTTCTCCATCGATTTCTCTCATTCTTTTTACAAAATCTTCCCTTACTCTCAAGTTGTTATTCCTCACCTTATCTCCTCTCAATTTGGCATAGTTTCGGCTCAAATCCCAATGGCATGCTTTGTGAACACCAAAGGTCCCTATTTATAGAAATCCCGGGCCAGTCTCGGTCGGCACGTACCTTGCCACTTGTCCCTCCATGTGTGGCTTTGATTCTCGTGCCCAATCCTATGCTGCCACTTGTTCAAAACCAAATTCAATAATATTTGGAATCCAACGTCATATTTAATAAGTTTTGAAATCCAAAGTCATATTGGAATGAAGTTTGAAATCCATTCCATTTAGGTCCCCGATCTTTCCTTGAATCTTACCAATTTATAGATCTTTTAGTAAATTACACTTGGTTCTGGGTTTCTTTTTCAAAAATTGCACTTTTACCTAAATTTCAAAATTACAATTTTGCCCCTAGTTCAAAAAATGAACTTTTGTCTCAAGGGTTTCATAATCCTTTGAAATGTCTTATTTCCTAAAAAATTTTGAGTCTTAAAATCTCGGGAATTACATCTTCCCCCCCTTAAAATAAATTTTGTCCTCGAAATTTTATCTCATAACTCACGCAATTCTCACTTCCCAAGTAAATTCCTCAAAATGATGGTGTCTCTAGAACACCTTTTGCAAGAGATATTATTTCATTCCTCAAACCATTAAGCTAGTGTGAATGATTTATTTGGCTTGGTGTGCCTCATTCAATATGGTTTGCCTTAACTCTTGGCCTAAGGCACATAAATTCGACTAAAAAATCAAGGTATCCAAAAATTGAAGCCAGGGTTTTTGACCCATTCCCAATTGTCAACATATGACTATAATTTCGAATCTACCAAAATAGCTTGCCATGTCTGTTCATCAGATGGGAGTGAATCTCTAGGCTATTAATGTAAATAGATGTTTCCTCAGGAATCACATCCACTGCCATAGGCTGAAAGCCTCCACCAGTCCCCACTCTTGGGTCATCAGAACAGGCTATCAGAGCAAGCTCATTCCTGCATTAGCCACCACATTCATCCAAAATAGGTTATTAGAGCAGGCTCGTTAGCCTCGACGTTCACCCTCTCGAGGTGGTACTGGATCACACAACCACAACCCTTTGAAAACTCTATCCACTGTTGCTACCCCACATTCAAATCCCTCTAAAAGAACAAGCACCTCTAGCAATCATGACTCATGAAGACCTTGATTTTTTTTTTTTTTATGGCAAATTGAATTCCTTAATGAAAGGGTAGATTGGTTAATTTTCTCTTATTATGTACAATAACGTTATGTACAATACCAAAGGTGGGTAATCTCGCAGAACCAGCTTTCCTGACTCGTCTAGGTTAGTCACAACGGTTGATAACTAGAGCCCATACATCCAATGATAAACCATCAGGACTCAACGATCGATAACTAGTAGCTGATGGGTGATTAGCAATACCAACTCTCCTGACTAATCATAACAACCGATAGCCGGTGCCCATACATCCATCCATCGATTGCCATGACTTAACGATCGATAATCATAACTATCGATAGTTGGTGCCCATACATCCAACCATTGGCTATCACAACTCAACGATCGACAACTAGTAGTTTGTACCCCACACCCTAGGTCCCACATAGGTAATCAGACCCATTATTATACCCATATTTTTATGTCTTAGGCTTTAATATTCATGATTTGACATATTAGCATTTTGTACGATTCTAGGGTAAGGATATGAACTTTCTCATAACATTAACTAACTTACCTAAAACACTTAATTCACACTAGAACCATAATTACAACATTTTGTTTTTTATCCTTATGCTGGCTTATTCCTACTTCAAAGGCCAACTCCTTCTCCCGGTGCACCAAAGCACACTCACTACTACATCAACATTTGTGTTAACAAGGGCAAGATTCGGGATAATCAAACCAGAACTAATTGCTCGTAATTACTGTGGTGTATAACAATCTACATAGTAAACTAAAGGTTAGGTTAGTATCTAGAATAATTTCTTCCCCCAAAGGCTAAACCTGGGCAACACACACCCCCATACTTGCTATTCTGGGAAACACGCTTTCCTGAGCAAGCCCATACCACAACACATGCCTACACAGAGAAGCATTCCACCCATGGTTACGACCTATCCTGACCCATGTATGCAATCGCAATTCAACCACTCCTTTTGCAAACCTTCGAATCCCCAAGCCCATTCAGCCCATTGTGTAGTAGTCATAATTTTTGGTACCTAAGTCTTTTTCTCAGATTAATGACTTAGCCCCATGATCCTAGGCTTTCCTCCATTTTTTTACACAAAGGAAAATACTTAACATTAAAAAGTTCTTTAAATCATACCCATTCAATATTTGGCGTACCTTGCTCTCTAGAAACTTGCAAAATTCTTTGCATAGTCCTTTATCAATGGTTTCCCTCATCCCAAAGCATAAAGGTGGCACAGAAAATCTTTTCCTCTTTGTCACAACCAATAAAATCGAATATCTTCACAATTTGCTTCAACCAATACTCACTTTAACTTGGGTCGGCTCCTATGATGGTTTGGGGTAGCTGGGCTAAATTTTCAAGAATGTCAGGTATTTATCATCTGGAATAATCATACTCAAGATTATAAGATCAATACTTAAACCTTAATGGTAAAATAATCCTAAAACATTCATATCCAACTGATAAGACTAAACTCAAAAATCTTCTTGTCGCATTGTTAAGGCATTTTCCTCATTCGTAACAAAGTTGATTTCTCTTTAATTTCCTCGAACCACTAATCATCATAAATTAATCACCCCATTATTCCCAAAATACAGGTTATTGCAACCTTGCCCTTGAAACCTTTTCCTTGTCCCATAATCGTCTTCCAATTCTATTATTCTTAATTGACAATCAATCCTAGCATCTGGGACACTACCCTTTGGCTTAAAGTTTCTTCCTCGAGTTCCCAAGTTGTGTCTTTTCCCAATTTTTTTTTTTCTGAGAACATCAAGTATTTTCCATCAATCCAACAAATTTCAAATATCTATATCCCCAATTTGTATAAGGATTTAACAAACTAGGTACTTACCAAACTTTTATCGGGTTCATAACCTTAATTCAAATAATTTTCCAAATTTCAAAATTCCTGTAAAATAATTAAACAACAAAATAGTCTCCAGAGCACTTGGTATAAAAAATCCTCAAAATTCTAAATCCATCAAGTACCTGTAAAACACTCATTAATTCTAATGAACCATAAATCAAAATGTTTTCAAAATCCGGTTAGTCCCCCAGAAGTTCATCTTAAAGGTTTATTTTCCCTGAACACTTACAAGTCTTATCCCGTAAAACAAATCAAGCATCTCCCAATTTATATGTACAAATTCAATGAACTGGGTACCTACTAGATTCTACCAAATTTGAAACCTTGATTGTAACGCCCCGCTCCCACTTACTGGTGTTACTCATGAACAATTACCCGAATTGTCCACCTGCCCGGTCTTTGATGAAGGGCAGACCATATTTCAAGAAGAAACACCCTAGGTGGCAACTAGGCTCGTCCTTCCCTTCCTTTAAACCCCAAGATTTACTAGCAGAATTGGGCTTTAAACCACACTGCGTTTGGTTAAAAAGAAATCTCGCATAGACGCCCAATCATTATTTTTTCATTTGAATTTAATTGTTTTCCGACCAAGAATTTTACCGGGCTCCAAAATTCACCATTTAAACCAATCCATAGATGGATCACCAATTTTGGAGGAAAACTCATCAATTTCAAATTTTTAAAATTTTGGCATTAATCTCTAAAATGCCCGAAAAATTCTTTTTTTTTTTAAATTTCCTCCGGGGCCCAAATTCAATTAATAAATGCCCCAAAATTCCCAAATTTTACATTTTTTAAAAAAAAATTGGCCGGCGGGGCCCGCTGGTCGCTGGCCGCGTGCGCGCGGCCGCCCAGCAGCCCGCTGTTACTGGCTGCCCCTGCTGCCTTTTCACTTCTCTTCTCTTTTTTTTATTATTATTTTTTTTTATTCTTGGGTCTCCTAACCCAATTTTTCCAGAATTCAAAATAATAAAAAATCCTTCACATTCATTTTGATTTTGCCTCTAATTCTCCATAATCAAGGCTTAAACCCAACTTTCAATACTTCCATAACAATATCAAACACACAAATTTTCCAACAACCCATAAATGCCCAAATTCTCCAAATTTTTCTTTCCATATATACACATCAAAATGTACCCTTTGGGCTTAAAGAAAACTCTTACACAAGACATATACAAATTAGGCAAAAATTACACCATTTGGAAAAATATACAAAGTTCTTCATGCTCAAGCCTCTTTCTCTTGCCAAACCCTTCCATAGCATGCTTCAATACCTACAAAAGGTCAAATAAACCTCATGAGCTCCAAGAGCTCAATAAGGGTGCAATGACATAAAATATGAAATTTAACAATATAGATGCCAATGCCATATGCAAGTGCCTAGGGTTCCAATACCTCAACCATTAAGGTTAAAGGCTTCAACATACCCACCCCAACACACAACTTCATGGCCATGAGTCTCATACACACAAGCATATGCAAAGCAAGCACAAAAATGTTAAAATGCATACAAGAGTCTTGCTAGCCACCATCCACTTGGGGCTTTCCCCTTACCTCAATTCTTTTAGATCTTCCATAATCTTTAACTTCAAGAGAGCTTCATCAACTTGACTTGGCAAGACTTCACTTGCTTCCAACCATCTTAAGAAAAATTTCGTTTGAACAAATAAAAAGAATCCTTTAAAAACTAAGTGATGAGAAGGAGCAAGAAGATTTCTTCCTTCTTTCAAAAGAATTAAACTCAAGAGACTTACCTCTCTTCTTCTTCTCCTTCTTTCTTTCTTCTTTCTTTCACTCTTCAAATGGCCAAAGAAGACAAGTCTTCTTTACACTTGCCTATTTGTATAATTTCTCCCATCATTCAAGAATAAATCCTAGCCATTTGTTTTATTTGGTGAGAATAAATCTCAACCACAAAAATGGCTTAATCCATGCCACTTAGTCTTGTGAATTATCCACCATTGGATTTTACTCACTTTACAAGACTTGATCTCAACCATTAAAAGAAAACACAATCCATGTGCTCTTCAAGAATAAATCCACACCCTTGGATTTTTCAAGAACCATCCACCACCCTTGGATCAAGTCTCCCAATCTCATAAATAGATTTCTTTTCTATTTATTTAATTTGGACTATTTTCAAGGCCATCATCTTGAAAGACTAATATCATATAATATCCCATTTAATTTAATTTAACCATTTTCATCCATCAACTTGAGAGACATAATTCATTTCTTTTCCAAATGATTAAATCCCCATATTTTCAAGACTTGATCCCAACCCTAGGATCATTTGGTCTTTCAAAACCAAAATTAGCCATTTCTCATGTATTTATTTTGACTAATTTCAACACATCAACTTGAGAGACCACTTGAGGGACATATATATATATATATATTACATATAAATTAAATCCCACATTTTCCAAACATTAATGGGTTGACTAATTTCTCATTTTCTTTTGGAATTTTCTTTAATCCAAGTAATCATTACACCCACATGGCTAAAATGGCTCATCTTATTTTCTTTTCCATTTAAATAAAAACCACCATTTTCTCTTGAACAAGAATATGCCAAGTGTCACTCTAAGACACAAACTTGGCTTCCAAGCTTTAATCTCATCCATCCATGTGGCACCACCATATAAATACACCAATTTAGGAAAAAATTAATTATTTTCACTCCCATAATTAATTTCCCCTTTTTCTCATAATTAATTCCTTTATGGAATTTCTCTCCAACATTACCAAAATACCCTTTGTAAATTCCCAATCTCATTATCTTCACATAATGCAAAATGGGAATAATTCACTTCCACACTTAATTCCATCTTGGAATTATCTCCAATTTACCAAATTACCCTTACATTGGATTTTGCTATCCAAATTACCAAAATACCCCTCTCATAGGGCACCCTCAATCTCAAGGATCCAACACCTTCTCAAGGGCATTTTTGGAATTTTCTCACTTTCTTTCCTATTCCTTTAACACCTGTAACACCGAGTGTAACATTGATCCACTAACTCCCAAAATTCCTGCAAAAATATGTAGTCTCCCAACTGATTACCTAGTATCCCAAAAACTCCAAGTCTATCAAATTCCTATAAATAAACCTCATCTAAAATATCTCCAAGAAATTTTCAAGTAAGGAAGATGTCTCCCAAAATCCCACAAGTCATTCAAGATTTTATGGAAGGGGTTTAATTTCACCAAATAACTAGAATACTTACTCGTACCAAGTCCGGTCCTATAAAAAAATTAGGCATCCTTCAAACAATTATTACCTAGAATCCTCAAGATTCCAAAATTCATCAACTCCTGCAAATTAACCGTTCATATGAGACTCTAACGATATATGGGAATACCTCCAAAATCTAATTAGTCTTTTGAGACTTCAAATCCGTCAATTTCCTACAAACAGTTGTTGATAAGGAATTTTAACAAACCACATGTGAAAATATCTCCCAGTAATCCAGCGTGTCACTCAAGATCTTGTTGACAATCGTCTATATCTCCTGAAATCACCATGTGACCTATCCTATCACCATAAAACTCAAAGATTAGTACCATCGAATACGGAATATAAATGTCTCATGTAACTTATCTTATTGTCCATGTCCCCAAAAGTAGCCATAATCCATCTTTCATCACAGAACCTCAAAATTTAGTAATTCCAATTAAATACTATAAGCACCACATACCACTATTTTGTCCCTATTTGTACATAAACATCTCGTATCACTATTGTATACTTGTTTGACAATATGTGTGTACATAAACATCCCTTTTCCCCATCTCATTTTCTTTTGTACATGTTCACAAGTCCTCATTCTCTCTACATCAAAATTAGTCTTCCTCAGTCTTTGATACAGGTGAAGGTGTAAGGGTTCGTTACTCGGGTAACTCTATAGGATCCACCATTCTATCGGGCATGTCTCCAATTGTTGTTGCCAAAATAAAAATATTGAAATTTGTTTGGAGTGAGGGAAACCGTCGTCTGAAACCATATGAGATATTGCCGACCGAAGGTATAGTCGCCGAACAAGCTCTTGCGGAAAGAGGGAACCTTACGGAGAGGGCTAATGCCTCTAGGAAAAAAGCAACACTGTAGAGAGAGTAGCTTCGTGGAGAGCGTTGGTCCCACGGAAAGGGTTGGCTAGCCCGGTTATTGGTTTTGATAAGGGCTCTCAGACAGGATCTAATACGCCTCTCAGAAAGGGATGTATCGGCTTCCAAAAAGAGTATAAACCTCTTTCAGGAAGGTGTTAAAAAGAGGCCTCGAAGAGAACATGGGCTCTCTTGGAGGGAACATAGTTAACTTGGCCTCGACTTTTGGAAGAGCTATTGCACAAGATGAGAGTTCAAAGGCTTGCGAGAAGAATCTCTTACGAAGACCCTTCGATGATCAAGCCAGTAGGCAGAAGAGAAGGAGCCATAGTGTGGTACCATGTCTCCCTGAGAGGCCTCTCTCAAAGAAAGGCTCTCGGGAAGAGGTCCCTTGGGGAAGGGGCTCTCGATGAGACCTCTCTGAGAGGGGGGAATCCTCTTGGAGAGACATCTCCCCGAGATTGGCATGGAGAGGCCAACAACATGGTTTTCGAGAATGTCTCCAAGAGGCATACATGGCACCCTCGATCATCAACACTTAGACTATAAAAGGCAAGGTGCAACACTATTCAAGGGATCCGAACAGCTGGTAACCCTAAATGACCAGAAACACCAGATCGACTAGCTTGGAAATCCCGCCCCACTAAGCGTGGAGAAGTACTCATTCTAGAATAACAGCTACTAGGAGCCCAACCTAGTGCCCCCACCACAACTAATACTAGCATAACCTCTCCAGGAGAAAGAGGTTCACTCAAGACGCATACCCCAGTCGGAGGACAGTCATGCAGTTAGACTAAGGAGCAATCAGATTTCCATATAGAAAGGGACCATATAACTGAGATTGGGGTCCAGGGATGATCAGAATAGGGAGAAGTGCACATCACTGACCTTGGAGCTGTGAGGTAGGGGAGGCGAGCCCCACCCCCGGCTCATGTGATCCCTGAGTCAAACTCCTTGGGACAATCATAAATTCCCTGGGAGAATCCGACCACAACCCCAAGAGGAATCTCTAGACCTTCTGGAGAAGCACCTCCTGTGGTGCCTCTCGTTGACTACGAGAGACTTCAAAAGCACTACGAGGAGTTCAGACATTAGAATGAGGAGAATTAAAGGGATCACTACCCTCTTTCAAGAGTTATTGCTTGACATACACATCCCATATATGGGACATGAAGATGTTAAAGGAGGCAGATCTAGAGCACGAGGCCAGCCCCCGAGAGTAGCGTAATTGGGTATAAGAATTGGGACACAAAATCAAAGTGATTGTGCCCCTAGATTGACAGATCCATTCGAAGAAAGCGGAAGATGAGCGGGGATGGCCCAGATGTATGACGGAAAAAAAACGAGTAATGATGAGTAGATAAAAAATGAGTAATGGCATTAAGAAGCTCATAGAGGAAGTGTTAGATCAAAAACGAGTAATGACGACACCCAGGGAAACCCCCACCAAGGGATTTCCCCTATCAGAAGAAATCTAAACAAAACCATTCGAGCTTGGGCTCAAGCTACCCCAACTCTCCATTTACTTTGGGAAGGAAGATCTTGAGAAGAACTTGCAGCATTTTGTGGTTGTGGCTGTACTACATGGCTTGAATGAGGTAACCAAATGTCGAACCTTTCCTCTTTCCCTGGCAGGGTAAGCACAATGGTGGTTCACAAATTTGCCAGCAGGGCATCTACAATCATTCGAGCAATGAGAGAAGAAATTGTTGGAGGCATTCTCGGCCTATGTATCGAAGAAAAAGAGCACAATATACCTGATGAGCTTATAACAGAAATCAGACGAGTAGTTGAAACAATATATAGAGCGGTTTGGAGCTGCCACTCAAAAAGTAAGAGATCTCCCAGCCAAGTTGGCAGCATCAACTTTACTAAATGGGACTATCTATGCACCACTTTGGAGATCCCTGGCTTTTTCTAAGCCCAGCTCTATGACTGATTTATTTATCCGAGTAGAGCAATTCATAATCCAGATGGGAATATTGGATGCATGGGAGGGGAAACGAAGAGGAAGACCAAGAGATTTTGAGTCCAACCGGGCGACAAAAACACAAAGAAGAGAAAAGCCCCTCTTGATAAGCCTAGGGCGGCGATCCTCTCATCTATTGCGCACATGGGGCTCATCAACTTTCCCTCTCATTACCAAGAGCCCCTAGGAGAAACATCGAAGCCTTCTGCAAGTTTCATGAGTCCCTAAGACATAATACAGAGTAGTGCCGGGAGTTATGTAAGCAGATCAAGAAGTTGATCAGAGATGGGAAGCTTTATTGATTCATACTAGACAAGCCGAAAAACTAGCAAGGTAAAGAAGATAGGCTTGGGAAAGGTAATCAAAGAAGACCCCCTTATCTTAGAAATGATGCCCCAAATAGGAAGGATAATCGACAACCACTTTAGGCAGAAGGAGAAGAGAGCCCCCAAAGAGAGCAACTAGGACCGAGTACGGGAATAGGAGATAATGAGCCTACCATGGATAAAATCAATGTGATTTTAGGGGGAGATAACATGGCTAGAGACTCTAATGCGGCCCGAAAGACTTATGCATGTCAGACGCTACATATGGACTTCGTGGAAAAGGTGTTAGAGGACGAAGATCCCACTCTCTTCACACCTGGAGACCAAGGGGATGTGCTCTTGCCCCATGATGATCCATTAGTGATCTCGACCATTATGGCTAAACATCTGGTTGAGTGGATTTTGGTGGATATGGGAGCTATGTGAATTTACTTTATTGGAACTGCTTTGAAAAGATGCATATCGAGCACGATTGACTCAAGATGATCACGTTGCCATTGTATAGTTTTACGGGGTAAGCAGTTCTCGTTGTAGGGTCAGTTTAGCTTTCGGTCACTCTAGGGAGCTACCCCCAAGTAGTTACTTGGCAGGTAAGCTTTATGGTTGTCAAGACCTTCTCCCCTGCTTACAACGTGATCTTGGAGCGATCCCTACTCAATGCCATGAGAGTAGTCATCTCAACAGGGTTTCTCTTAATGAAGTTCCCCACACCTTAAGGTATGACCAAGTGAGGGGAAACTAAAAGCAGGCCAAAGTAAGTTATGTGAGCTCCACTAAAAGCACCAAAGGGAAGGAAAAGTCGACAATGGGGAGACTTTAATGAATAGTGACCAGACTCTTGAAGCTAACAAGCCCCAGCCAACAGAAACACTCGAAGCAATCCCTCTAAACCCTAGTGATAGCAACAGACAGGTGCATGTGGGGAGCCAATTAGAGAGTCCGAAAAAAGAAGAGGTCGTCAAATGCCTACAATCCTATGCAGACGTATTTGCTTGGACGCCGATTGACATGCATGGGATTGACCCAAAGGTCATATCCCACGGACTGAATGTCTATCCAAAGGCTTGACCAGTTAAATAGAAGAAAAGATATATCGCCCCAAAAAGGTTGAGATACCTAGAAGAAGTAGACAAACTTCTTGAAGCGGGATTCATTAGGGAGGTCCAATACCCTGAGTGGTTAGGGCATGTCGTGATGGTGAAAAAGGCCAATGGAAAATGGTGAGTATACATGGTTATTACCAACCTGAACAAGGCCTGTCCGAAAGACTCCTACCTACTCTCCCAAATAGATAGGCTAGTTGATGATACCTCCGGATATGCTAGGTTGAGTTTTCTGGATGCATTCTTGGGCTAGCATCAGATCAGTATGTATCTTCCCAATGTTGAAAAGGCGACCTTTATCATAGAAAATGGGACGTACTTATTACCAGGTAATGCCTTTCTATTTGAAGAACACAAGGGCCACATATTAGAGAATGGTTAATAGAGCATTCAAAGATTTGCTAGGGGAGGTGATGGTGGCTTATGTGGATGACATGATAGTGAAGAGTAAGAAAGGAAAGTCACACGTAAAATAGAAAGAGAAAGTTTTAGTAGTGTTCCAAGAGAATAATATGTTGTTAGTTCTTTATAATGGCAAATATATCCCAAGAGGAAGGGGTGAATTGGGATTTGGGTAAGTTTTTCGATAACTTAAAAAACTATTGCTTGCAGAACACTATGTTTCAAATTACAAGGAAATGTGTTTCAAAATTAACCTTTCTATTAAGTATGTTTCGAAATAAAGATGAGTATGTTTCGAAATCAAACTTACTGTCAAGTATGTTTGGAAACCGACTATAGTATGTTTCGAAACCTTACTCTCTGATTTGCTTATTTCGAAACTCCTTTAGCTTTTGAAAAATGATTCTTTTGAAAGCATAGACAACAATAGTAAGCAAGTAAAATAACAAGACAAGTGAACAAGGGATTTATAGTGGTTCGTCTAATGCCCCACTTTCAATTACACAATGAAGCAATAAGATATTCATTATATGCTAATAATAACCTCGGGCTTTATTGAAAATCCTTTATCAATGGAAGCAAGGATCAAACCTGAGTATGCTAAATAGGTAGGATTTTCGCAAGTTTAAATAAAAGTCTGTCACGCACCCACATATCAGAAAGTTATAGCAGCTTCACAAATACATAAATTTTGCGATATAGCCGCAGAACCACAGACAAACACCACACATCCTTAAGTATCTTAACTGCTATTTACATTACAATATTGGGATTACATAGATACATAAATAAATCTAACTCTAAATCAGCCAAGCACCACCTCTGAATCCTTGCTCGCGCTGGAACCTGGAGCGCCTGGTACTTTCGATATACCTGGGACGTTAAATGTCCCAGGGGTATGAAACACCCAAGTTAGATAATAACATCTAAGTGAGTGACTCAGAAAAGGAAAGGTATGTGCGTGCAAATGAAATAATGATGTAATGAAATCCACCCCTGTGGTAGCAATGCCAGGGTGTTACAATCACCCTCACGGTCCTCATAGTCACTCCTGGCTGACCGTAAGAGCATGAGTTCTTCCATGATGGCCCAACAACTAGCCACAACCATTAACACAAACATGATATATGACAAAGCCGAAGGAATATGCATAGCCAAGGGAAAATAAGATGTGTAAGCCACAAAGGCATGATATGCAAGCTAACATCCACACACAAGTGAAGCAACAAATGCTCAAAGTGTCACAAAACATGCAAGAATCACTCACCTTGATCGTTTTCCCTTCGATAGCACTGTTCACAGCCCGATTTCGAGCACTAGGGGTTGTTTATGTAGAAATCATGCATTTCAGTGATCCAAATCTTAAATATTTTTACATGGGATTGTAGATAATTAAAATAGGAGAACTATGGTGAAAATTTCAGGTCAAACGAAGGTCGGACGCGCCCTCACACACCCTCGAAAGAGTGGCCACGTGTCGCCTCCTTCCCTGTTATGGATTCTGCAACGTAAAATTAAAAATGCTATAATTTCCTCATTTTTGCTCTGATTCACTCTCCGTTCGAACCTACGAACTCTTCTTTTCGTGCTCTATGACCTAAGGAAAGAGAATCGACTTAGCTCTTCGATATTCTCACTGTTTTGGTTGATTTCCAATGAGATTTCTCCACCCTTCCTCTTCCTTGCTTTCTTTGATTCTTTCTCCTCTTGTTTTGCTTAGTATACTCACCACACTTGTTATACTTCACTCCCACGTAGATCTCCCCCCCTTTATATAAGCTTTCAAAGCATCCATATCTCTAGATATTACTTTCCTCTTAAGTTACACATTTTTCTCCTCAAGCCATCATTACATTATCCCTTAGCTTTTAGGTTACCACATTTTTCTCCTCAAGTCATCATTACAACCCTTGAATTATCCCTTTGGATTATCCCTTTGGTTTATCTTTCAATTCAAGTTTCCATTTCCTTCCAATCCCAAGCCTCCAAATCTCACTTTCACATGACTTCTAGGATAAGAACCCATTATGGCCATTATCTCTTCTTTTCCAAGCTAACCTTATTCTTCCAACTGATGCCACCTTAAGACTTTTGGGGTAAAGTTCATCATTACAATCATTCGTTCATAAGATTTTAGGGTAAAGTTCCCAAATCCAATCCTATTTCTCCAAGTCATGCCTTCATAAGACTTTAGGGTAAAGACTCATCGTTACAATCATTCCCTTATTACGTTAATGCCTTTAATCAAAATACCATTCATTTTGCTACTATAATTTCCATTACAACATCCAAGCTTTATATCAAGTTCCGGGGTATTACAGTTCAACACCCGCTTACTCCACTACTTTCAAGCTTACCCACTTGAAGGATTTTCAATCACAATCACTTTCACTAGTGATCAACCACACTAAGGGTTTTACCACGGTTCACCCTAAAACCTTACACAATGAGTTTTTATGGCTCAACTCAAGCCTTTCACCAAGTGAGTTTTTCAGGTTAAACTCGAACCTTACAACATGTGAGTTTTATGGCTCAACTCAAACCTTACAACTTAAACAAGATAAATAAAGTTTATCTCTTACAGCCCAATAGATTTAATGTAATGAAAACCCATACCAATATGGCTGAACAAACCTCTTGGTTTGAGGATAGGAGAGCTTAGTCGGAAGATACTTCAGATTTAGCTTGCTTCTCCTTTTTCACACCATACTGTACATCTAGGAATAAGCGAAATGGATCTTTTTTGAAAGCTTTACCAACTGTTTTCTTTCACATGTGCTTGTAAGTGTATCTTGTGTCTCTTGAGAATGTATACACGAGTAAGTGTTTGTTCTCTCTTGTTCTTGTGTGTATATGTGGTTGTTTTTCTTTTTCAATGACTTGCTATATATATCAAGAAACAATGATTTGAATAAAAATAACCGTTAGAGACAGGATAAAAAAAATAAGGTTTTGAAACATGAAAACAGTGTTTTGAAACATCACAGAAATAGGCTAGGGATTCGAAACATATACATTATGTTTTGAAACATCCAGGCTTACAAACAAGTGGGAGACAGAATCTTAAGGAATCTTATGGCCATTAAGAAATAAAATTGGTCTCCACTCAACCATTAAAAAAGAGATTGCAAGGCGTGGAGAAATCATTTCAAAATGATTTGAGAAGCTCTTTAGATAAAACAAAGTTGCAGCTCCCATGCTTCTTTGTTTTGAAATGATCTGCTGATAGAGTGTCAGAGGTTTTGAAACATAAAGAGGAGATTTTGAAACATAAAGAGGAGGTTTCGAAACATAGTTTAAAAAACTTGATTCAAAACAAATGCATTTCGGAGTTTTAAATTACTCTGCTTGACAAAGACATAGGTTTCGAAATGTACTGCTTAAACTCAAATAGGTTTCGAAATATGATATCAGATTTAGCAAACATTGAAACCTAGACAAAGTGCATTTCGAAACTTGTGTGCACTTGTCTTGTTATTTTACTTGCTTAGTATTGTTATCTATGCTTTCAAAAGCTAAAGGAGTTTCGAAATAAGCAAATCAGAGAGTAAGGTTTCAAAACATACTATAATAGGTTTCAAAACATACCTAATAGTAAGTTTGATTTCGAAATATACTCATCTATATTTTGAAACATATTTAACAGAAAGATTAATTTCAAAACATACTTCCTTGTATTTCGAAACATAGTGTTCTGAAAGCAATAGTTTTTTAAGTTATTGAAAAATTTACCCAAATCCCAATTCACCCCCCCTCTTAGGATATATTTGCCATTATAAAGAACTAACCATTTCTTTTCTTTTTGATGAAAAGTGTTGTATCAAGCTTACCTCTTTGAAATCCATTTTCTGTAAGAAACTTACTTAGCCTTTCATACCAAGCTCTAGGAGCTTGTTTTAGACCATATAGGGCTTTAGTAAGCTTATATACATGATTCAGATATTTTGGATTTTCAAAACTGAGTGGTTGTTTTACAAACTCTTGCTCCAAAATGAAACCATTTAAGAATGCACTCTTAACATCCATTTGATATAAGGTGAAGTTCTTGTAGCATGAGAAAGATAATAGGATTCTTATAGCTTCCATTCTTGCTACCGGAGCATAGGTTTCATCATAGTCAATGCCTTCTTCTTGACTATATCCTTGAGTAACTAATCTAGTGTTATTTCTAATGATATTACCACTCCTATCAAGCTTGTTTCTAAAGACCCACTTTTTTCCAATGATAGGGTGATCTGATGGTTCAGGTACAAGACACCAAACTTCATTCTTTTCGAATTGGTTTAGCTCATCTTACATAGCCTTAACCCATCCATCATCATTTAAAGCTTCTTGAACATTTTTGGGTTCTATTTGAGAGGTTAGAGTTAGATTGTTGTTTACTCTAAGAGAAGATCTAGTTGATACTCCTTTTCTAGGATTTCCTATGATTTCACTATCTTTGACATAGTTTCTTTCTCTAGGAAATGAAACTTCTTTTTAATTTTCAGGATTTTGGATAATATTTTGATCTTCTTCTTCATTGATTTGAATCTGATTTATCTTATTTGGAATGACTTCTAGATCATCATCATTATTGCTTATTCTAGGTTTTTCATCAAACACTATATGAATTGATTCTTCTATAACTAGTGTTCTTTTGTTGAATACTCGACAAGCTTTGCTTTGAGATGAATAGCCTCTTAGCATCAAACTTTCCTAGATGATTTTTTTCATTGTTTAGAATGAAACACTTACACCCAAACGAATGGAAATATGAAATATTGGGTTTATTGTGTTTAAACAATTCATATGGGGTTCTTTTAATGATAGGCCTTATTTATACACTATTAAGAACATAACAAGCTGTATTTACAACTTCAGCCAAAAAAAACTTTGGCAAATCATTTTCTAATAACATAGTTCTAGACATTTCTATAAGGGTTCTATTCTTTCTTTCAACAACTCCATTTTGTTGGGGCGTTCTAGAAACTGAGAAGTTATGATGAATACCATTTTCTTGGAAAAAGGATTGAAATTCTTGATTCTCAAATTCTCCACCATGATCACTTCTTATTTGTCTTATCTGTAAGTCTTGTTCATTTTAAAGTCTTTTGCATAACCTACAGAAGACTTTAAAGGCTTCACTTTTGTTTCCTAAGAACAATACCCATATAAATCTTGAAAAATCATCTACTATGACTAGGGTATAGGATTTTCCTCCTAGACTTTGAGTTCTCATGGGACCAAACAAATCTAGGTGAAGTAATTCTAGAGGTCTGGTTGTGCTAACTAAGTTGATAGGCTTAAATGAAGATTTAGTTTGTTTTCCTTTCAAGCAAATATCACAAACATGATCCTTTTTAAATTTTATGTTAGGTAAGCCTCTAACTAGATGCTTTCTAGCTAATTTATCAATTAAATTCATGTTAGCATGTCCTAGTTTCTTATGCCATAACCAAGACAGATTTGCATTTAATGCAAACAAGCAATTTTCATGTTTAAGCGCAACATCATCAAGCCAAATAACATATACATTGCCATGTTTATTTCCAGAAAAAATAAGTTCATTTGATTTCAAATCATAGACATTGCATTTGTTTGATTCAAAAATGACCTTATGACCTTTATCACATAATTGGTTTATACTTAACAAGTTGTGTTTTAAACAATCAACAAGGCGTACAAGGCGTACATTTTCAATTTTAGTTCTACTTAAACCAACTACGCCGTGGCCAAGTATTTTACCTCTTGAGTTGTCTTCATAAACAACATTACCTCCTTTGTAGGTGGGAGAGATGAATTGGGTCTTGTCTCTCGTTATGTGCTTGGTGCATCCACTATTAAGATATCGTTTCTTCTTTGCTTCCTTGGATGTCGAGCTTACCTACAAGAAATACATCATATTGGTACCTTTGGTACCCAAACCTTGTTAGGTCCAACAATGTTAGCAATCATATCATCTTTATCTTTTGGAATCCAAATCAAATTTAATCTATGAGCATTTTTTCTGACAAAGCATTGTTTGATATGGTGTCCTTTCTTGCTATAATAATGATAAGTTACACTTGTTTTTCTATAGAAGCTTCGATTATTATAACGGTGACCAGCATGTGTTTTAGATGAGGGTGGCTTATATGGCACTTTTCCTTTAACAAACTTTGTTGTTGAGGTGGATGGCGTATCATTTGTATATCCTATCCCTCTTTTGTCTCCAAATGGTTTTTGATTACCCAAAATCATTTCTAGCTTTTTCTTTCCTTCTAAAAGTTTTTCAAATGTTTCCAGTAAGTCACTATTTTTCTTTTCCAATTATGAGAATCTGATTTTCTAGTTTGCATTCTCTTTATCTTTTTCTTTTATGATCTTCTCTAAGTCAACATAGGCATTTTTCAGATCATTGCATTCTTTTTCTTTGACTGTTGAGAAGTTTTTCAGAACCTTATTTTTAGCTAGAATTTTATTGTATGTATCTAACAGTAAGTTATACTCAAGAATTTTATAAGTAGAATCTTATTGAATGAAAATGAATCACAACTAGATGAACTGGAACTTACCTTTTCTTCCCTTTTAGCCATAAGACACAAGTTAACATTTTCTTCTTGCTCGATCGAATTTGATTAGGAATATTCATCACTGCTCCATGTGGCTAATGCTTTCTTTTTCTTGATTTTCTTGTGATTTTTGAGGAGTGGATAATCTGCCTTGATGTGTCCTAGTTTCTTACACTCAAAACACTTCATTTCATAAGTAGTTTCTTTGGAAATTTTCTTGTTGTCATTGAATCTTCTTTTGGTAAATTTTCCTTTTCTTATGAATTTGTTAAAACGCTTTGTGAGCAAGGCTACATCTTCAATTTCATCATTCGTTTCACTTTCATCATCTCTTTGGCTTTTAATGCTAATGATTTTAATTTTAGCTCATTTGAATCTTTTCTTTTTAGCTTAATCTCATGAGTTAATAGTGAGCCTAGTAGATCATCCACGGTAAGAGTAGATGTGTCTCTAGCTTCTTCTATGGCTGTGACTTTTGGTTCCCAAATAGATGGTAGACTTCCTAAGATCTTTTGAACCTTTTCTTCTGTGGTGATTTTTTTCCCTAGGGCTTGTAAGTTAACCTAGTAAACATTTCCTTAATAGATTCACTAGTATCCATTTCAAAGTTTTGATATTCACTAGTGAGAACGGCAATTTTGGTGTTTTTTACTTTCTTGGTTCCCTCGTGTGTTACTTCTAAGTGATCCCAAATTTCTTTTGTTGTAGTACATGAGATGATCCTATTAAATTCAGCTGGACTTAACGCATAATGCAATATAGTGGCAGCTCTAGCATTTGTCTCATTAGTGTGTTTTTGTTGTTCATTACAACTATCAGTAGGGGGTTTCGGTAATGCTATCGTATTAGATATACATGTATATAGTTCAGTACTTTGCATTAGGAAATACATCATTCTTGTTTTCCAGTAGGTGTAGTTCGATCCATCGAAATATGGTGGCCTTGAGGAGTTATGTCCTTCCAACTTGAAATCGGCGTTGAATGCCATTTGGATCTTTGCTCTTTGGTGGTTAAACCTATAAAACACTTAGAAACCTCACTCCGATACCAATTGTTAGCTCTTTATAATGGCAAATATATCCCAAGAGGGGGGTGAATTGGGATTTGGGATATTTTTCGATAACTTAAGAAACTTTTGCTTGCAAAAGACTATGTTTCGAAATATAAGGAAGTGTGTTTCGAAATTAACCTTTTTGTTAAGTATGTTTCGAAATATAGATGAGTATGTTTTGAAATCAAACGGTCATATATGTTTTGAAACCTATTATAGTATGTTTTGAAACCTTACTCTCTGATTGGCTTATTTCAAAACTCCTTTAGCTTTTGAAAAACATTTTTTTTGAAAGCATAGACAACAATAGAAAGCAAGTAAACTAACAATACAAGTGCACACGAGATTTATAGTGGTTCGGCACCCACCTACTCCACTACCTTCAAGCTTATCCACTTGAAGGATTTTCAACCACAATCACTTTCACTAGTGATCAACCACACCAAGGGTTTTACCACGGTTCACCCTAAAACTTTACACAATGAGTTTTTATGGCTCAACTCAAACTTTTCACCAAGTGAGTTTTTTCAAGCTAAAATCAAACCTTACAATATGTGAGTTTTATGGCTCAATTCAAACCTTACAACATAAACAAGATAAATAAAGTTTATCTCTTACAGCCCAATAGATTTAACGTAATGAAAACGCCTTAGCAATATGGTTTCACAAACCTCTTGGTTTGAGGATAGGAGAGCTTAGTCGGGAGATACTTCAGATTTAGCTTGCTTATTCTTTTAACACCATACTGCACATTTAGGAATGAGCGAAATGGATCTTCTTTGAAAGCTTTACCAATTGTTTTCTTTCACATGTGCTTGTAAGTGTATCTTGTGTCTCTTGAGAATGTATACACGAGTAAGTGCTTGTTCTCTCTTGTTCTTATATGTATATGTGGTTGTTTTTCTTTTTCAATGACTTTCTATATATATCAAGAAAGAATGATTTGACTAAAAAAAGTCGTTAGAGACAGGATCAGAAAAAAAAGGTTTTGAAACATGCAAACTGCGTTTCAAAACATCAAAGAAATAGGCTAGGGATTCGAAACATATACATCATGTTTCGAAACATCCAGGCTTCCAGCTGGACTTTGCACTTAGAGACACAAACAAGTGGGAGACAGAATCTTAAGGAATCTCATGGCCATTAAGATATAAAATTAGTCTCCACTTTAAAAAAAACGATTGTAGGGCATGGAGAAATCATTTGAAAATGATTTGAGAAGCTTTTTAGATAAAACAAAGTTGCAGCTCTCATGCTTCTTGGTTTTGAAATGATCTGTTGACAGAGTGTCAGAGGTTTCGAAACATAGAGAGGAGGTTTCGAAACATACTTTAAAAAACTTGATTTAAAACAAATGCATCTCGGATTTTTAAATTACTCTGCTTGACAGAGACATAGGTTTCAGATTAAATACTCAAATTTAATCTATAAGCATTTTTTCTGTAAAAGCATTGTTCGATATGGTGTCCCTTCTTGTTACAATAATGACAAGTCAAACTTGTGTTTCTGTAAAATCTTTGATTATGATAGTGGTGACCAACATGTTTTTTAAATGAGGGTGGCTTATATAGTACCTTTCCTTTAACAAACTTTGTTGTTGAGGTAGATGGTGTAACATTTGTATATCCTAACCCTCTTTTTTCTTCAAACGATTTTTGATTATCCAAAATAATTTCTGGCTTTTTCTTTCCTTCCAAAAGTTTTTCAAATGATTCTAGTAAGTCACTATTTTTCTTTTCCAATTCTAAAAATATGGTTTCCTGTTTGCATTCTCTTTATCTTTTTCTTCCATGATTTTCTCCAAGTCATCATAAGCAATTTTCAGATCATTGCATTCTTTTTCTTTGACTATTGAGAAAATTTTCAAAACTTTATTTTTAGCTAGAATCTTATTGCATGTTTCTAATAGTAAGTTGTACTCATCTTGCAAAGAATTGAATGAAAACGAATTGCAACTAGATGAACTAGAACTTACCTCTTCTTCCTCTTTTGTTATAAGACACAAGTTAGCATTTTCTTCTTGCTTGCTTGAATTTGATGAGGAAAATTCCTCATCGTTCCATGTGGCTAATGCCTCCTTTTTCTTGCTCTTCTTATAGTTTTTGAGAAGTGAACAATCTGCCTTGATATGTCCTGGTTTCTTACACTCAAAACACTTCATTGAATCTCCTTTTAGAAAATTTTCCTTTTCTTATGAATTTGTTAAAGAGTTTTGTGAGCAAGGCTATATCTTTATTTTCATCACTCGTTTCACTTTCATTGTCTTCTTTGGCTTTTAATGCTAAGGATTTTAACTTTAGCTCATTTGTATCTTTTCTTTTTAGCTTAATCTCAAGAGTTAATAGTGAGCCTAGTAAATCATCTATGGTAAGTGTAGATGTGTCTCTAGCTTCTTCTATGGCGGTGACTTTAGATTCCCAACAAGATGGTAAGCTACCTAAGATCTTTTGAACCTTCTCTTCAGTGGCTATTGTTTTTTTTCTAGGGTTGTAAATTTGTTATAATGTCATTAAACCTTGTGACCATTTCTTTAATTGATTTACTAGCATTCATTATGAATTTTTTATATTCACTAGTGAGAATGACAATTTTAGTGCTCTTTAATTTCATAGTTCCTTTGTGTGTTACTTCTAAGTGATCCCAAATTTCTTTTGTCGTGGTACATGAAATAACTCTATTAAACTCGACTGGACTTAATGCACAATGTAATATGTTTATTGTTTTAGCATTAGTCTCGTTTATGTGTTTTTGTTGTTCATTCCAACTTTCAATAGGTGGCTCTGATAAAGTAACAATTCTAGATATGCATGCATATAACTCGATAGTTTGCATTAAGAAATACCTCATTCTTGTTTTCCAATAGGTGTAGTTCGAGCCATCGAAATAAGGTGGCCTTGAGGTGTTCTATCCTTCCAACTTGAAGTCGGTGTTGAATGGCATTTGGATCTTTGCTCTTGGGTGGTTAAACCTACAAAAACACTTAGAGACCTTGCTCTGATACCAATTGTTAGTTCCAAATGATGGCAAATATAGCTCAAGAGGGGGGCTGAATTGGGATTAGGGTAAATTCTTTGATAGCTTAAAGACTGATTGCTTGTAGAACACTATGTTTCTAAATATGAAGGTGTATGTTTCAAAATCAACCTTTCTGTTAAGTAGGTTATGAAACCTATTATATATGTTTCGAAACTTTCCTTTCTATTTTTCTTATTTTGAAACTTTTAGCTTTTGAAAACTTGAACAAAGATTAATAGGCAAATAAAATAGTAAACCAAGTGAACACGAGATTTATAGTGGTTTGGCACCCCGCCTACTCCACTACCTTCAAGCTTACCCACTTGAAGGATTTTCAAACACAATCACTTTCACTAATGATAAACCATGATAAGGGTTTTACCATGGTTCACCCTAAAACCTTATACACGATGAGTTTTATAGCTCAACTTGAACCTTAACACACTGAGTTTTGAGGCTCAACTCAAACCTTACACCACAATGAGTTTTAAGGCTAAACTCAAACCTTACAAACATTAACAAGATAAATAAACCTTATCTTTTATAGCCTAACAAATTGAAAGAAATAAAATGCCTTACCAATTGGCTATACAAACCTCTTGGTTTGAGGTGAAGAGGGCTAGAAAGATGAGATTTCAAATTTTAGCTTGCTTCTCCTTTTCACACCACAATGCACATCAAGGATTGTATGTATGGATCTTCTTTGAGAGCTTGTCAAAATGATTTCGTTCACTTGTGCTTGTGTATGTATCTTGTGTCTCTTGTATGTGTGTTCTTGTGTATGTGCTTGTCAATTCTTGTTCTTGTTTACAAGGACCTGCTATATATATCAAGAGATAGAGATTTGATTGATTATAGTAGTTAGAGACAAGATTTGAAAACAAGGTTTCGAAACATACATAATAGGTTTTGAAACACCACAAAAATGCACTAAGGTTCGAAACATACTCCTCATGTTTCGAAACATCTAGTCTTTCCTACCGGACTTGCACTTAGAGACAGAAATGAGTGGGGACATACTCAAAAGGAATTTTATGGTCACTATGAGTATTTTAAAAGCACTAGCACTTAAATTTGAATTTGTATTCTCTAATGATGGAGAATACATTAAAAATAATTTGAGAAGCTTTTTAGATAGAGACAAAAGTCCAGCACACATGCATCTCAATTTTGAATGCTCTGCTGACAGAATGTTAGAGGTTTCAAAACATACTATGTAGGTTTCAAAACATATGCTTAAATCTCAAAAAGGTTTCGAAATATGGCATGCAGACTTAGCAAACATTGAAACCTTATCAAAAGGCATTTTGAAGCAGGTATAGAAACATAGTTGAATAATGTTTCGAAACATGATGCATGATCTTTAGATTTTTCAAACATTTGATAACTGTTTAGCAACGACATGGAGTACCCTTTCTTATATAGCTCTCGGCCAATAACTGTAAAGTAGGTCACATTGGTCTTCAGCTTCTTAGCCTCGGGTGTTGCTGAGAGTTCCTAATTAAGCAAGTATCTCAGTATCAGCATCCTCTAGTCATTAGCCACATCAATGCAATGCACCTCTCCCTCATTTTTATCTATACTTGGCTACTGTAAGACCTCCATATGAATCAATCGTCTGGGAGTGTCACGAGCGGTGGCTAGCTTGGACAATGTGTCTACATGTTGGTTGAGGGATCTATTGATTTGGATTAGCTCAAAGCGTCTGAATTTGTGTGCTAATTCCCTCACCTTTTGTAGATAACGGGACAACGCGGGCTCCCTCACTTTGTAAGTCCCTTAAAACTGTTGCACAACTAACTGCGAGTCATTGTGAGCCGTTAGATTAGCGACCTCCAATCTTTTAGCTAGCTTCATCCCTGTTAGCAGCGCTTCGCATTCAACATTGTTATTAGAACTAGGAAAAGTTAAACATAGGGAGTATTCCAACACTTCCTTCTCGAGGGAGATTAATACCACTCCTGCTCCACTCCCTTTGGCATTGGATGCCCCATCTACAAATAACATCCATTCTTTCCCATGAACCTCTTGTGCTGTTAGAGAGTGAGTGCATTCCACTATGAAGTGTACCAACGCCTGCCCCTTTATTGCCTTTCTGGGCTTGACGCTGAGACCATACTCACTGAGTTCAATAGCCCACTTGGTTAGTCTTCTCGAACACTCAAGCTTATGTAGAATTTGTCTTAATGGTTGATCTGTTAACACTATCATTGCATGGGCTTGAAAGTAGGGTCTCAATTTCCTCGCTACTATTATCAATGCCAGAGCTACCTTTTCAATGTAGGGGTATCATGATTCTGCTCCCTACAATACCTTGCTCACAAAATAAACTGGGTTGTCGACCGATTCGATCTTTCTGACAAGAACGCTTACAGTGTGATGACTGACCCCTAAATATAGGCATAACCTTTCTCCAATTTTCGATCGAGTTAATAGGGGAATCCCCTTGAGGTACTCCTTCAATTCTTGAAAAGCCTTTTCACATTCGGCAGTCCATTGGAAATCCCTACCCCCTTTTAAGGCTTCGAGGAAAGGGAGGTTGCGCTCGATGTATTTCGAGAGGAACCTACTCAGAGCTATCAATTGACCCATTAACCTTTGAACCTCCTGTACTGATGAAGGGGACTGCATGTCAATTACTGCTTGCATCTTTATGGGGTTAGCCTCTATCCCCCTATGAGTAATCATGTAACCTAAGAATTTTCCTGACTTCACCCCAAAGGCATACTTGTCAGGATTCAAGAGCGTATTATTCTCCCAGAACACTACTAAAACTTTCTCTAGCTATTTTGCGTGTGACTTTCCTTTCTTACTCTTCACTATCATGTCATCCACATAGGCCTCCATCACCTCCACTAGCAAATATTTAAATACTCTGTTAACCATTCTCTGATATGTGGCCCCTGTGTTCTTTAAACAGAAAGGCATCACTTGGTAATAGTACGTCCCCATTTCTGTTATAAAGGTCATCTTTTCAACATTGGGTGGATACATACTGATCTGATGGTAGCACAAGAATGCTTCCAGAAAACTTAGCATAACATATCTAGAGGTATCATCAACTAGCCTGTCTATTTAGGAAGTGGGTAAGAGTCTTTCGAATAGGCCTTGTTCAGGTAGGTAAAACCATGTATACTCGCCATTTTCCATTAGCTTTTGTCACGATCACGACATTCGCTAACCACTCAGGGTATTGGACCTCCCTAATGAATCCCGCTTCAAGAAGTTTGTCTACTTCTTCTAGGTATCTCAACCTTTCTAGGGTGATATGTCTTTTCTTTTGTTTGACTGGCCAGGCCTCTAGATGGACATTTAGTCGGTGGGATATGACCTTTAGGTTAATCCTAGGCATGTCGGTCGGTGTCCAAGTAAATACGTCTGCACAGGATCATAGGCATTTGACGACCTCTTCTTTCCTATGCAGACGTTAGACTCTCTAATTAGCACCCCACATACACCTGTCTGTTGCTATTGCCAGGGTTTAGAGGGATTGCTTCAAGTGTGTCTGTTGGCTGGGGTTTGTTAGCTTCAAGAGTCTACTCATTGATCATTAAAGTCTCCCCCCTTATCGACTTTTCCTTCCCTTTGGTGCTTTTAGTATAGCTCACATAACATACTCTGGCCTGCTTTTGGTTTCCCCTCACTTGGTCGATACCCTGAGGTGTGGGAAACTTCATTAAGAGGTACCCTGTCGAGATGACTATTGTCATGGCGTTGAGTAGGGATCGCCCCAAGATCATGTTGTAAGCGAGGGAGAAGGTCTTGACAACCATAAATCTTACCTTCCTAGTAACCACTTGGGGGTAGTACTCTAGAGTGACTGAAAGCTAAACTGACCCTACAACGGGAACTACTTACCCCATAAAACTATACAACAACAACATGATCATCTTGAGTCAATCGTACTTGATGTGCATCCTTTCAAAGCAATTCCAATAAAGTAAATTCACATAGCTCCCATTATCCACCAAAATGCGCTCAACCGAATGTTTAGCAATAACAGTCAAGATCACCAACGGATCATCATGGGGTAAGAGCACATCCCCTTGGTCTCCGAGTGTGAAGAAAGTGGGATCTTCTTCCTCTAGCACCTTTTCCATAGAGTCCATATGTAGTGCCTGAAGCGCATAAGTCTTTCGGGCTGTTAGAGACAAGATTTGAAAACAAGGTTTCAAAACATACATAATAGGTTTCGAAACACCACAAAAATGCACTAAGGTTTTGAAACATACTCCTCATGTTTCAAAACATCCAGTCTTTCTAGCTAGACTTGCACTTAGAGACAGAAACAAGTAGGGGACATACTCAAAAGGAATGTTATGGGCACTATGACTATTTTAAAAGCACTAGCACTTAAATTTGAATTTGTATTCTCTGAAGATGGAGAATACATTAAAAAATAATTTGAGAAGCTTTTTAGATAGAGACAAAAGTGTAGCACACATGCATATCAGTTTTGAATGCTCTGCTGACAGAATGTCAGAGGTTTCAAAACATACTATGTAGGTTTCGAAACAGGTATAGGAACATAGTTGAACAAAGCTTATTTCGAATGTCATGAGGTTTCAAAACATGCAGACTTAGCAAACATTGAAACCTTATCAAGAGGCATTTCGAAACAGGTATAGAAACATAGTTGAACAAAGTTTCGAAACATGATGCATGAACTTTAGATTTTTCAAACATTTGAACATTCACACCAAACACTATTCATACATGTTTCGAAATATGAAAAGCTTATTTCGAAAAATGAGATTTACATAAAAGATTTTTCATTCTAAGATAGGTTTTTCATCAAATAAATTTTCTCATATTTCAAAAAATATGACACAACAAATTTAGGCTAGTGTGAGGAGATAATCTTGTTCTTAGAGGGTGAGGAACATTCTGAAAGAAAGAGAGTGTTTTCACCAGAAAATGAGGGAGAAATGGGATCGTTGTAGCTATAAAAGACACTCACCGAAATCTAGGTTCAAGTTGCCAAAAAATAGCATGATAAGTTAAATTTAAAGTTATAATCTGTAGAGGGAAGAGAGAGAAAGGTGTAAGTTCAAACAGGGAGCGAAATGGAGTTAAAATGAGTTAGAAAATGTTAAAAAACAGAGGTTGGTCGTCATCGTGTGCGTCGGTACCGGAAAAGACAATCGACGCGTGTAGTGCACATGAGTCTTCTTCTGGCGACACACGGGCGAGTGTGTAAGCTCCATTTTACCCGCAAATTTCTAAAAAAAATAAATAAAATTATTATCTACAAGTCTATGTAAAAATATTTAACTTTGGGTTTACAAAAACTTGTGTTTTATGCAGAAAATCCTAATCGACAATCGTGAACAATACTAGGTTAGGTAACTGAGGTGGGTGATTCCTACTCTTGTGAACTCTTGCATCTTTTGCATATTTTACTTCCATTCGGGTGGTTCACATTTCATTTATTACCTTTGGTCCACATTTTTATATACTTGGGCATGTATCACTACATTCATGGCTAATGACTTGAAATGGATTTCATCAATGTAACAACCCATATTTTGGTCGAAATTTTTGGTGATATTCGCATAAGAGTTAAATTTTTTCAATAATTGAGGATTAAATTTTTGTTTTGAATAAAACATTTAGAGATGTGTTGAAAATTTTAAGCTAAAGGATGAGTGAAAAGCTAAGCCAAAGGAAGTCGTGTTTGTGTTGAAAAAAATTAAAGGGAGGAAGAAAAGGATATTGGGAAGTGAAAATTAGCAAGGAGGATATTTAATAGTAAATTTTGGCATTTGAAATATGGATAAATGGGATTAAGGATTTTTGGATTATTAAATATGAATTTTAGCTTAAGTGTGTATAAATATATAAGGGAAATGGTTTATTAAAATAAAGGAAATGATTATTAGTGGATATATATATATCTATATGATATTATGTTATAAGTATAAAAGGGGAATTGTGAGGAAGAAGGTAATAGAAGGGAATTGAGAGAGGGAGCCGTGGGATTGGGGAAAATGAGAGCTAGGGCTCCAACTTTCTACTTCTTCTTCCTCTTGGATGATCAAAGTGTCAAGAGATGTTGGTTCAAGCTTGTAGTTGATTTTCATCATCTTCTCCTTCTCTCATGGTGGTCCTTCAAGATCTAATCAAAGAGAAGACTTAGTAAAGGCAAGTCCTACTCCTCCATTCCTCTTCTAAATCTTTAAATCTTGATGTTTTGAGGATTATTTGTGAAAGAAAAGAACCCCCCATGCTTTTCATGCTCTTGGTTGAGATCTATGTAAATCTCCCTAAATTCTTGAATGTGATGGCTGGAATTATTTTGTAACTTCAACAGGGTTTGTTCCACCTTATATTTGTTTGGGAATGGGGTATTTTTTGGTTTAGATTTGAGTATTTGGAGAATTGGAGGAGTTTGGGGGTGTGTTGTTCGTTATTTTTGGGTTCTAGGGCTTTAAGAGTCGACTGGTAGGGGTAGGAAGTCGATTCCCCATGCTGAGAGTCGACTTCCCAAAGTTTTTCTCTCGGCTAGGTCGATTGTGCCTCAAAAGTCGACTTCCCTAGTGTTGAAAGTCGACTCTTGCAATAGACTACACTATGCACCCTGTACTATTTTTACTATAACTTTTTGTAAAGATATCGAAATCAATATCTGATTAATGTATTATAAACTAGACTTGATATTCTTCGATTTGATATATTATGAGTATTATTTGGACAAGTTTTGAAGGGTCTACCTAGGGTTTAAATTCATACCTAATGGGATTAAGAGTTCAACCCACATTCCAGGGCATTACACCAATCAAGTTTTGGGTCTCGTGAATAACTATTATGAGATATGGTTGAGATGCATATTTGGGGCGCGTTTCATGCATTATTATGTTATGGATATATATGTGTGTGAGCATAAGTATTGGGTATAGCTGATTGGCCTCAAGGGTCGTATATGGTCGCGAGCATCGCCCTTAGAGTGGAGCTATCCGGACCCAATGATCCTGTGGCATGTGAATTGGTTATGTTATGACCTTGGGTGGGAGCTGACTATCCTCAAGGGTTATACATGCTCATGAGCATAGCCCTGGGAGTGGAGCTGTCTGGCCTCAAGAGTCTATTGTTAATTGTATAAGCTAATGGAATTTATATGTGTGCATATATTTTCTTTTGTTCATGGGGCCGGTGTGTGTGTTTCTTTGGGCTTTATTCCTTTCCCTATGGGTTTACCTTGGACAGGTTATGGCAAATTATTCATGTTGTACTCCGATTTCCATTATCATTCGTTGTTATACTTGTTGGGCCTTGTGGCTCATTTTCTTGCTTCTTACACCATTCTAGGAAAAGGAAAAGCTAAGGCTGAAGGCAAATCTAGCAAGGGTGGATCTCCGAGGACTTAGCTGTGTACGGAGATTATTTAAAGAGAAAGTTATTATAAATCTTTTGTTGTAGTACTGAGAACTTATCAGTCTCTTATATTTTGAAGGTCTGTGTATATGTTGTTGTGATCGTGGCTTGGGGTATTGTATATAATGGAGTCTTAGTACTTATGTTATGTACTTATGTCATGAGTGGATGTACATATGAGGTAATACAAGGAGTGTTTATGGATGTTATGGCTTTCCTTGTGGTGGTTGGGTTGAATGTTCTTATTCGAGAAGTTTTTGTATCATTCTATTGATGAGCTCCTCACGGATCCTCTATGCTAGCAGAGGCTCCGGATGGCAGGCCTTCATAATCATGTATGTGGTCTTGGACCACACCATTCCAAGTCAGGAATGACTATGGCTTTATGATGACATGATGGGCGACAGGGGTGATTGCAAAACCTTGGTGTCACTACCATCGGGTTACTTCATGACATACTGCATAATGCATTTGCATCCACTATGATATTGAGTCATTTCACTTAGGGTGCGTTTGATTGCAAGTATGGAATTTGCGTGGAAAGAAAATATTTTTCAGGGAAAATGTCAATTGAAAGTGTTTGATTGGCTTAATTTTTTACCTAGAAATCGTTATACTTTTCCAACTTTGTGTGTTTGATTGCCATTATTTTCCATAGAAATAATGGAAAATAATCAATAATCAACTATATAAAATAGTCAAATATATATATATTCAAAAAATAAATCAAATATACATAAAAAAATATACATACACCCATAGAAATTTGCCACAGCCACAACCATAGATAATGCCTAATGGAACTGAAATTGTAGTAAAAAAAAACTTATGGGTTTTGGTATGTTTCCCCCATCTCTTCATTTTCTATTAACACGGAACAACAACCACAACCATGGATTCTGAGCGAAAATCCGAACACTGAGCAACATCTAGCACTGGAACATCGTGGAACTGTTGGCGGATCTACAGAAATAAGAACAAAACATAGCCGATAGAGATGGAAACTCATAGGAAGTCAGAGATGGCGATGAGGCCCAAGTCAGAGCTCGACTTTAACTGTGGATGGCGACCAAGATGAAGGAGAGAAAGCTCGCGTGAATGGGCAAGGAAAATCCTAGAGAAATTTGGGTGGACAGATCTGCAAACGCGGTGAGTGAATTCCCTAGAAAGTTAAAACTAGCCCTCCCCCCACCCCTTGGGAAAACCATTTCTAGCAAAAGTGTGAAATTCGCCTCACGCAAGCGAAAGTTAGAAATGAATTTTCCTGGAAAAATTAGTTAATCAAACACTACAAAAGTTAGAACTTGGGTGGAAAATAGTCATTTTCTATGGAAAATAAGTGCAATCAAACGCACCCTTAGATATTTATATCTAACTTCGGTGTTTATACTCCTAGAACATTCAACGTTCCAGGCACTCCAGATGTGACAGGTACCTCAAGCTCGGGTAAAGGCAAAGAGAAAGCGACAACTTAATGTTTTACTTACTATATTTTAGAAAAATAAGCTATCGTAATTAAGCTACTAAGTGACTGCCTTATTTTACTGCCAATTTCTATTTGGGGTTGTTTCTGAGATTTATTCTTTATAAGAAAATTGAAGAATTGAAATATGGTCATTTTTAGATAAGTAGCGTATTTATGATCCATGTTCAAATTTCAAAGGAAAAATATTATTGAACCCCAAGTTTAATTACCCATTTGTAAGAAGTAAAATAAGTCGAGACCATTTTAATAAGTTACCATTTCCTATTAGAAATTGTGGGTAGTTCACTTTTGCAAGAAAAAGGGTAAAGATTAAAATGTGATAAACTTTGAGTGATATCACGTACCTACAGGAATATCCTTGAAATTATTGAGCCAAATTCCTCCAATCAACTTATTGTGTGTTTTGATGATTAACAAAATATAATTTTAGTAAAATTATTTTGATATATTTAAAATTCCTAATGTATTTTTGATATGTCTTAAGTATTATAGTATTTTGTGTATCAAAATAAACCAAGTAGTGATATTTCTCTAAGTCTGGAATGTTAGCAAGCTATAAGAGAATATATAAGAAAATATTTTCTTTTTTAAAAACTAACTTCCAATATTTTCATAGTTAATGTTCATTAGTGTTAAAATGACTTTTAACGAATTTTTCAAGAAATAAAAAGTATCTTTTTTAGGGGTGGTAAAATCGCTAAATTCTGATTTTGTACTAAAACCCAAAATCGACTTTTTTATCTATTTGGATTTTTATTTTTTAGATATTTTTATTGAATCCAAATGGGGGGTACTTTGTTATTTACATTTATGTATTAAAGTAAATGGACATTTACTTAAACTAAATAAATGGAAATAACTTGTAGTGTATTCATGCTATATGGATTATGCCTTCAAACAATTGCTATATGTTTAAAATCCATTTTTTATAAAATCTGGCCTAAAATTTGACTCTTATATATCTAGAGTTGACTCTCCTTCAGTTGGAGTCGACTCTGGCAAAGTGAGAGGCGACCCAGTCGAGAGTAGTTGATGCAGAGTCGACCTAGCAGTATTGGTGTTTTTCGAAGAGTCGACTCTTGTATAATTAGAGTCAACTCCTACTTCAAATAGGAGTCGACTCCTGTTTTAAAGAAGTTGACTCTCGGCTCCAACGGTCGAATTTTTCCTAGCCGTTATAGATCTGTTGGAAGCTCGACTATAAATATCAAGATGGGATTTTTGGAGAAGGCTAATGCACAATCAAGATCTATCATCCTAAAGCACTTCCAAGCTCTCAAGCATTTATTTCAAAGCAATCCAAGGCTCAAGCTCAAAGATACATCCATTAGAGTCCAAGACAAAGGAGAAGAAGATATTCTCTCCAAGTTGGTAAAAATTGTATCATTGTATTTGCATATTTGCCTTGTATATTGTTCTTATATTGGTATCCATTTTAATCCAAGTGTGTTGGACATAGGATTGATTATTTATATTTATTGTGGATTGTGAGTGGCCTCCTAGAGACCAAGTAATCTAGGTGTGTTTTGTTATATTAGTTTTCAGGGTGAGCTAAGGGGAAAACCTCAGCGTTGTGTAAAAGTTTCCTAGGTGAACTTGGTGGAAAACCTAGGTGTGGTTTTAGTGGAACCTCAAGTGTCAGGTTGACCTTGAGAGAGTGGAGTAGGGTTGGAGACACCGAACCACTATATCTCTTGTGTTGATTATTGTGATTGTTTGTGTATTTATATTGCTATCACTTCCAAACAACATATATATTTATAACAAGTGTATTTTGTGTATATCAAAATCTCAAGAGTTTTTAAAAAGGGAATAATTTGGTTTAATTAGTTTTAATCACTCAATTCACCCCCCTCTTAAGTGGCCATTGTGTGTGTCAAGGGACCAACAAAAACCACCAATTATAAAGGACCTATGGTTCATAGTTTAATACATTGGATTCTTACATGTTTAACCACCAAATAAATGACATGTCATCTTATATTGTCATCATTATATGGAAGATAATAGAAATTACTCTATGTGGTATCATTTCTGGCTACTTGAACATGTAAGATATGGAATCACAAGAAAAACAAAACAAAGGTACATGGCTATAATGTTTTGTTGAAAATTACAATCTTAAAATATTCTTCCCACACGTATGTATCCAAATCTTTCCAAATCTTTCCCAACTTACTACTCCAAATTAAGGGAAATTAAACATTCTTAAACTATTTTATGAAAGGATGAAAATTCATTTACGAGATTAATTAATGCCTCCTGTATTTAAATTTCAAACTTAATGCGCTAGGGCATACAGGGCATTACATCTTGGATCCCTAATCATGGTTACCGAATCAACCTTGCATTTGAACCATATCATCGGACCCTAACTTTCATAACTAGGTCATTCCGACCAGTTGTTCTAACACTTAACAAGGTTAGTATTCTCAAATCAATAACCTCTGAGACTTCAATTGACAATTCCCAAATCTCTAAGTAGGGATTTTATTTCACAAATCATCAGTTTCCTTTACCCCCTAAATCTCCACTTTGGTATAATGGCACCAGCACCCAAGAGAGGGGTGAATAAAAATTATTTAACAAAACGTTGAATGCTTTTTGATTCAAGCTTAAGTTTTCAGTGAATTGATTTAGGATAACCACACATAAAACTTGTGATAGCATGATTGTATAAGAAAATAAGAAAAATAAATCAATAAGCAGGAGGATACACAATTTATAGTGGTTTAGCCTTCCAAGCCTAGTCCACTACCTTAGTTGACAACTAAGAATTTTCAAATCACTTTACTAATCAAAAACCCTCCACTTAGACAAGTAGGTCCTCTAGTCTGCGACTATGAAGATTACAATCCCTCCTACAACCATAGGCCTTCTAGCCAAGCTAGGTAAACTGTAAGAAATACAATGAAAATAAATCTAAGAGTTAAAAAACTCTTAATACAAACCCTCTCTACAATAAATGCGAGATTGTTAATGAATGAAACAGTTGAATGCAAAGCCTTGAAATGAAAAACAAAAGAAAGTACAAATTGAAAGCGCGATTACAAAGTGAATGCTCGGTAATTGATAGTAATAAATGTTCTCTAAAAGCTTCGACATGTCTTTAACCACCTATATATAGTTGATGGTGGAAAAATCCAAAAATCGAGCCGTTGGGATGGTTGGCTGAGCATTTAATGTTGCAAAAACTAGCTGTTATAATTTCTGTGAAAGAGACTTAGTCGACAAATAAAAATGGTTAGTCGACAGAATCAGACAAAATAACAAGCTAGGTTGACAAACAAAATAAGTTGGTCGACCAAGTCATAAAAACAACAAAATACTTAGTCGACTAGGACATAAATAAGCATGGCACTTAGTCGACCAAGGCTATCCTTCTGTCGATAGATTTAAGGAGTTAGTCAACCAAGTCAGGATATAAGCACTGTTAGTCGACAAAGCTTATAGCTTAGTTGACCAAGTCAGAAACATGCATGTTATTGGTCAACATAGCCTATAGCTTAGTCGACCAAGTCAAGCTTTAAAAATAATTTTACAATATTGAGCATATTGTTAGTCGACCAATTTATATTTTATCAATAGATGCATAATAATCTTGAAACCTTGTCGACTAGTTAATAGACTTGCTTTGCTTTAGGTTTGAAACATTTTGAGATAATTTCAAAAACAACTTAAACCAATTTAATTTGTGTTTTTGACTCAAATAAACCCTTTGGATTTAAAATAACCCAATCTTCATTTCTTTTTGAGATACTTCATGAAATTGATTTTTGAACACATAATATACACTTAATACATGAATTCCATATTCAATGAAAATTACATTATTTGTCATTATCAAAACTAGGTTGATTACAAGAGTAAAATATCACACTTGGGGTTTCTACTAATTGGCTCTAACTGTATTAGATCCCCTTAAGTCTCCAACTTGAGGTTTCTAACTCAACTTTTGCTTTGATACCAACTGTATCAGAGTCCCATAAGTCTCCAAGTCAGACTTTTTCTTAGTCTCCAAATAAAATTTCGCTCTAATACCAACTATCACACCCTGCCTTCTCAGGGCATGTCACTATGGTGGGGCTCAACATAAAAACATACACTCTCTTTATATGACACATTTCTTAACACCTTAAGTACCATATTCCAAAGAAAATCCCCCAACATATCATTACAAATGCGGAAGCTAAAATCTAAACCTGATATCGTACATAACTAAATTCACTTTAATCATGGCATGAAAATCATAACATAGATAACAACAACAAGATCGATCAAATACATGGAATATCATTTCTCACAGTGCTTGATATTCTAATCATTTCTCAAAGATAACAACAAATTACCTCAATATAATCAAATGATACCTCAAATAACATTGAATCATCATAATAATATATTACATGATCAATTTTTCAAACATCATTCGCAATACATAACATTCTTACATTTAACAAGATTGATCCTCAACGGGACATAAGCTCTCAACATGACTAAAAACATATCATGAATCTTCATGAAGAAACAAAGTACAGGACCAACTAGCTAAATCCATTGGACACGTCATCACGTGTCGTCACATCTCAATCACTTCTCTTACCTATACTGCAAGTCCCAACTAGAAAGTTCGAATGTTCTAGGGGGCATAGCCCAATTAGAAGATAAACCTTTTAGTGAGGGTTTAAAAACAGTTGTATGAATGAATGATGCATAGACATGAACAAAAGATACCCTAGTGTAACTTTCCTGGCAAACCAGCCTGGTACGAAACCCTAGTAGTAGTCCTGACTTGCACACAAGGCAACGGGGTATTCCAAACGTTGTTCCAACAGTACCCTTAGGGAATTACAGCTACATTATCAGGGTGGCATCCTAATCTCATGCACAAGTATCAATATGCCAATAACATCATGCCATGTGAAAATCACGACTATCAATGCAATAGAACATGTACAGATATGACAATATGTGCATAAATTATAAATAATTTTCTAACTTTCATGAATATCATACTCAACATAGGCAAAACATAACTCATTTAACTTTTTGGAAAAAAAAAACAACTCACCTTGAGTTAACCTCTCATGCTACCTCGGTATGCGTTCCTTGACCTTAAAATGCGTGCACGGATAATTTCTTTGCCAAAATCTCTGAAAATTTAATAAAACCTTATTTCCTATTTTTCCATAATTTTCTAAAATTTTTTCACTTTTTTCTCGATTCTTTCTCAATTTCTTTTCTTTTCTTTTCTTTCTTTCTCCTTCTTCTTCTCCCCTGCTTCTTCACGCATGGAAGCTTGCATAGCCACCTCCCGTTTGCTGCCTGTGCCCTCCACCGACTACCGCAGCCTGCCACTGCCATCGTCGACCGCACCTCTAACCATTGGGCCACTGCCGCTAGCTGCTGCTTCGTCGACCGCCACTTGCTCGTCGTCCATCTGCGCTACTCAGTTGCTGCAACGGCAGCTCCATTGCTGCCATGGTCGTCGACCAACTCTATCGCAGCCCACGCCTCCGACCACCACCACCTTGCTCTCTCGATCTCTCCATTTGCTCTTCGCTCTCTCTCTCGGCCATCCTGCTGCCATTAGCTTCCATTTTTCATTCTTCCTAATTTCTTGCACTTCTTTCTCTTATTTATAGGCTAACCATTGTCTCAAATTGCCTTGACCATCACTTCTTGCAATAAATGAATTACACCACTTGCACCATTTGCAGAGAAAGACTTTGCCATTAAGCTTTCTCTATGCCATCTCCCGCGTGCGCACACGCACACATATATATATATATATATATTACACATCACATTAATACACAATCTTCTCAAATCTTTCTACAAATCTCTCCATACCAACTTGCAACCCAAGAATTTGCTTCTAATTTGCACCCATTGATTTGCTTCCTTTGTTTCATGCCACACACATATATATGTATATATATATACATATTATATATAATACCATAATATAAGAAAATTTACACTTTTAAATCCCAAATTTCATCTCTATTTCGCTAGAGTAATGCTCTAATTGCAATTACATTCTCAATTATTAAATTAATTTACATTACGATATATAAAATGCAAAATTAATAACTCCAAGATTACTCGATAAGGATGATTTCGTCCCCGCGCGCCCTCACAGGACCTTTATTTCATCCCAAAACCACTTCAAGGTTGATTCTTACGTAAAACTAGAGCCCTCTCAACGTTCCGTTGACTTCCCGGAGGTCTCCTACGACAATTCGATTTTTTAGGTTGAATTACAGTTCTACCAAAAACTATTTTTGATCAAATTTCTTTCGATGCCATAAATCATATCTCGAAATACTTGTCAATACCATATCATTTTCCTTAGATATCTAGGCACCAGGGCACTCCCTATAGTAGATTCGGAACTAATAATTATAAGAGATTATACTTAAGTCCCAAATCTTTTAAAAATTTCACCGATGACCCAAATTAAAATTACTCTTGAATCCTTTAAAAATTCTCGAGTGTTACACTCCTCTTATGTTCACACTCCTACATTTCAACAGCCACCACCAAACTATCACTCATTCCTTCTTTGATCTCTGATCTGCCTCCAAACTATTACTCCCAAGTTCTTCTTCTTCCTTCAAACTCCTTGTGTTCCTCTCCCTTTCTCGAATGGCCCCTAATTTGCCTCTAGTGAGTTTGAGTTAATAGACTTAGATGTCTATTAATAAAAATAGAGCCAGCCAACAAAGATTTAAATCTCATTAGTCACGTCAGTAAAAAAAATGTTAAATTGAGTTAATTTTAATTCTTCAAATAATGAATTACAAAAAAAGACATAAATACGTGATGTACCCGAGAAGACGAAGCAGATATCTGATCAAGCGTGGGCCCCAACTAGCAGGGATGAAGTGAAAACAGAAGGCCGAGGAAGACCTACTCGGCACGCCCAAGTGGGTGCCCACTCGGTTGCCCGAGTGGCCCCTCATCCCTAGCTCGGCCTAGCCGAATGGGGTCCACTCGGTTAGGCCAAGAGATCCCACTCGGGGAAGACTGAGTGGGGGTCACTCGATTATGCCGAGTGACCCCCCGGGGTTGGTAATTACCCTTCAAATCGCCCTATCCAACCGAGTAGTCCCCCCTCGTCAACCGAATGACCCCCAAAACCACGGAATGGGCCACGAGATTTTTGGAATAGGCCACGAGATTTCCATCGAGAATATCGCGAGGCCTCCCTCGACCACCACTATAAATACAAGGACCCCTCATCATCATGAGGTACACAATTTTGAGTAATTGAAGTACAATTTCCCCATTTTCTCTCAAGATCTGACTTAAGTATCAGAGAGTTTGCGCGGGGACCCCTACTTGCGTCTTAACGGTGCTCTCGTTTTGTAGGCCACTCGTCACCAAGGTCACTCGTCACCCTGAAGGCCACTCGTCACCCTCAAGGCCACTCGTCACCAAGGTCACTCGTCACCCTCAAGGCCACTCGTCACCAAGGTCACTCGTCACCCTCAAGGCCACTCGGTCATCAAGGCCACTTGTCACCAAAGTCACTCGATCACCAAGGCCACTTGGTCATCAAGGCCACTTGTCACCAAGGTCACTCGATCACCAAGGCCACTCATCATCCTCAGGTCACTCGGTCACCAAGGTCACTCGTTATCCTTAGCTCACTCGATTACCAAGGCTACTCGTCGCCCTCAGGTTACTTGGTCATTTTAGGCCACCAGATCATTTTTGGCCACCAGATCATTTTGGGGCCACCAGATCATCAGCCTTATCAGACCATTAGCTCTATCGGATTATTAGACTTGGAACTCTACCAGATCCAATTGCTTGCCGAGATTCTCATCAGTGAAGGCACGACACTTAAGACTCTTGCGTCTATCCGCAATTAAAAATAGATTGTTATATTTTGGCAACAACAATTGGCGCCGTCTGTGGGAAACGCAAGACAAAAAGTCAACTTAAGAATGACAAACACCCATGGATACCAACGAACTCTCTCTCAAGGCGTAGAAACATGCCTACCACCACTGAACTCTCAGCAACAGGGAGTGCCTCCCAATATCCCCAATTCTCACCCACAAGGAGCACCTCCTCCCCCTCATAATGCTCAACCCCAAGGAGGTGATCGCTCCATTTCCCCCAGCCCGCAGGTGGGGAACCAATCAGTCCCACCTCCATTTAACATTGGCTCAGGGTCACTTCCTACTGATTAAGCTGGGACTTCACGACAACCACCGTGTATAATCCCGTGGGAAGAATATTAGGCATTAAGACAACAGCATGTTGAAGGTATGCAGGCACTTCGTGACATGGCCGGTATACTTCAAGGAATGATGCCTGGAGGGACGTGGCTTGATACCTTGAAAAAGTTTGTGCCACCACCTGGGCTCCAACCTGAAATTGAGGCTGATTCCTATTGAGAGGACACTCCCGATTCCCATTCCCGATCCACTCCTCGACGGGAGAATAGGCCCAAATCTCAGCCATCAAGAAAGAACCCTCACACCGTGCCCAAAATAATGGAGGATAGAGCCGGGAGTCCCCAAAAGCGAAGGAATCATGAAACGGTGGCCAGTACACCAATAAGACATGATAATCAAACAGTGGCTAGTATGCGTGATGACATGAAAAGAGTAGTAGAAGAGGTACGTGAGCGGAAAAAGTTAATCCCTTCAATAGAAGAGCACCAGCGTAGAAAATGTCCTTTTACTGCAAACATATTGGAGAGGCCTCTGTCTCAAAAATTCAAATTGCCACAAATCACCCTCTACTCAGGAAAGGACGACCCATATGATCATATTCAGAATTATGAGTCACTGATGATATTACATGGATGGGACGATGACATAATGTGCCGAGCTTTTTCCTTAACACTATCAGGACACGCTCGAACATGGTTCAACAGCCTTCTAGAAGCCTCTATTTCATCGTTCGAGCAGCTTAGAACAGAATTTATCAAGGCTTTTGTGATTAACAATCGAAGAAAAAAGGATGCTACATATCTGCTCAGCATACGACAGGGGAACAAGGAATCCTTACGTCAATTTGTTGATAGGTTTCACAACGCTACCCTTGAAGTCCCTGATCTTCCGACCTAAGTAGCAGTGTCTGCCATGCTCCAAGGTACACGCCTCGCCTTTCTCCAAGAGTCGCTTTCCTTGGACCCACCAATGTCCCTGGCCAATTTGTTTGTTAGAGCAAATCGGTATATTCTCCACACTGAAATCATGAGGAATGTGGCGGGAAATGAAGATAGAGAAAGAAAAAGAAAGGAGCATGAAGGGGAAGAAGAGTCTATTCGACGACAAGAAAGGGTTAGGAGAGCAGATGTACCTAAACCTCAGTTCAATCACTATACTCGGTTTTTACAGCCACGATCAGCAATTTTACCTACAGTAGAGGGAGAGGGACTCCTTAAACTGCCCCGCAGAGTTAACAGACCCATGGGAAAAAACCAAGAAGAGTATTGCAGATATCATCGAACCCGGGGACATTCCATTGATCATTGCAGAGAATTGAAGAATCATATTGAAATGCTTATTCGAGAGGGGCATCTACAAAGATATGTGAGGAACGAGGGGGAAGAAAACAGGGAACCCCGGCAAAGGGAGGATAGGCGTGATGGGCAAGAAAGAAAAAACCTAAGGCAACCAGAGAGGGGAAGAGATCGTAGACCAGATCCTCATTTAGATAATGAGCCAACTCAATAGGCCATTCACGTTATTTTCAGAGGTAAAACTCTAGGTAGAGACACATCGTCCTCCTGAAAGGCCTATGCTCGCCAAACTTATCAAGTAAATTCAGTGATGGAAAATAGAGATGATGAGGAGTCGATTACCTTCACTCCTACCGACCGTGGGGACGTAATGCTCCCCCATGACGACCCGATGGTTATTTCAGCAATTGTGGCCAAACATCCCATCAGTAGAATTTTTGTCGACAATGGCAGTTCCGTCAATTTGATTTATTGGAATTATTTTGAGCAGATGCATTTATCGCACGACCAATTAAGAAAAGTGGACTCACCCCTGTACAACTTCACTGGAAACGCAGTTCCAGTGGCGGGATCTATTCAGCTACCCATCACATTAAGGGTAGACCCCCAAATCATAACTCGACAGGTGAATTTTATGGTGGTTAAAACCTCCTTAGTGGCATACAACATGATTTTGGGTCGCCCTCTACTTAATAATCTGAGGGCGGTGGTATCCTCATGTTACTTATTAATGAAGTTCCCTACGCCCGCTGGAGTGGGACATGTTCGAGGAGACCAAAAGAAGGCACGAACCTGTTATGTGTCCTCTACGAAAGGAAAGAAAACTAAGGAAACCTTATCTATTGTAGAGAAAGCTATACATAAATCCTTGAAGGAGGGAGTCGCTCACAAGCCTCAACCCGTTGAAGAATTAGAGGCAATACATTTAAGCGAAGAGGATTCTGAAAAATTAGCATATGTTAGCTCACAGCTTCCAGAACAGATAAAGGCAGAAATTGTGAAATACTTGCGAGAAAATTCAGACATGTTTGCTTGGAAGCCAAAAGACATGTCAGGAATCAGTACAGAAGTGATATGTCACCATTTGAATGTAGATCCTCAGTTCAAACCAGTTAGATAGAAGAAGCGAAGTATCGCACCTGATAGGCTACAAGCCCTGGAAGAGGAGGTGGATAAGTTGCTAAAGGCCGGATTTATTCAGGAAGTATTGTATCTTGAATGGTTAGCCAATGTTGTTATGGTCCCAAAGCCTAATGGAAAATGGCGTGTGTGTGTAGATTTCACCAATCTCAACAAAGCTTGCCCCAAGAACTCATACCTCCTACCACGAATTGACCGTCTTGTAGATGAAACATCTGGATACCAGTTTTTGAGCTTTTTGGATGCCTTCTCGGGCTATCACCAAATAATGATGTACCCACCTGATTAGGATAAGACGTCGTTTATTACCGAAAAGGGGACGTACTATTACCACGTCATGCCTTTCGGGCTTAAGAATGCTGGGGCTACTTATCAGCGCATGGTGAATAAAGTCTTTAAAGAATTGTTGGGTAACACAATAGAGGCATACGTAGACGACATGATTGTAAAAAGTCGAGAGAATGAATCACAGAGGTAAAAGCTAGGGCAAGTGCTCAAAGTCTTCAGACAATACAAAATGCGACTAAATCCAACAAAGTGTGCCTTTGGGGTGCAGTCCGAGAAATTTTTAGGGTACATGATCACCCAAAGGGGGATTGAGGCAAACCCTAAGAAAATTCAAGCAATACTAGATATGCATCTGCCAACATCAACCAAGGAAGTCCAACGACTGACAGGACGAATGGCAGCCCTAGGGCGTTTTCTCTCCAAGTCAACAGAGAGAGAACTTCCATTTTTACGAACCTTGAGGGCTGGGAAAAAATTTGAGTGGACAGAGCAGTGCTAGAGCTCATTCGAAGCCTTAAAAGAATACCTGAAAGAGGTTCCTCTACTAACATAGCCAGAAACTGGGGAGATATTATACTTATACTTGGGAATAAGCGACGAAGCGATAAGTGCAGTATTGATTAAAAAAGAAAGACAGGTGGATCGACCGATATACTATGTCAGCAAGGTGTTGCAAGGTCCAGAGACACTATACCCTTTTGCTGAAAAGGTGGCGTTGGCTCTACTAAATGCCTCTCGAAAGTTGAGGCCTTACTTCCAAGCTCATTCAATTGTCGTGCTCACAGACCAACCATTGCGAAGTATCTTGCAAAAGCCTGAATGTTCTAGTCGCCTTACCAAGTGGTCAATTGAGTTGAGTGAATACGACATCCAGTATCAACCTCGACAAGCTATAAAGGGGCAAGCACTAGTTGATTTTATTGTGGAATGTATACACTCCAACAAAAAGGGGGAAAATGACCAAGCAGAATGGTTATTATTTGTAGATGGAGCATCTAGCTCACAAGGAAGTGGCGTTGGGATAGTCCTTATAACCCCCGAAAAAGAAACACTAGAGTACTCTCTATGATTTGCTTTTCCAAGTACCAACAATGTGGCCGAGTACGAGGCATTGATTGCAGGAATGAGGTTAGCACATGAATTGGAGGTATCTCAATTGATTGCCCATAGTGATTTCTAGTTAATTATACAGTAGTTTCATGGACAGTATGAAGCCAAAGAACAGGTGATGACACAATACTTGCACAAGGTAAAGGACTTAGCACAGATGTTTCTAAGTTTCCACTTAACACAAATAAATAGATTGCTCAACAGACACGCAGACGCTTTATCCAAATTAGTGACCACTAAAGAAACAACGGGGCGAACAGTATTTGTTGAAGTGCTTCATCAACCAAGCATTGAAGAGAAAGAGGTGTCATGCGTGGAAGCAGGAATAGACTGGCGGACGCCCTTCTACCACTACCTAACCAGCAATGAACTACCCAATGATCCACACGAAGCAAGGAAACTCAAAATACGAGCAGCAAGGTTTACTATTATAAGTGGAGTACTATACAAGCGAGCTCACACCGCACCTCTTCTCAAGTGTCTAGGTCCCCAAGATGCTGAATATACCCTAGTAGAAACCCATAGCGGGATATGTGGAGAACATTTGGGAGCATGGGCCCTAGCAATTAAAGTCCTGAGAGCTGGCTTCTTTTGGCTCATGTTACAATCAGACGCATCAAAGAAAGTTAAGTCATGCAACAAATGCCAACGACATGCCCCAATCCAATCTGCTCCGATATCCCAACTACAACCTGTGTTCCAGCCAATACCATTTACTTAGTGGGGTTTGGACATTTTAGGTCCATTCCCACAAGCGCCAAGGCAAAGAAAATTCTTATTGGTAGCCACGGACTATTTCACCAAGTGAATCAAGGCTGAGGCATTGGCCACTATTACAGCAAGAAAAGTATAATCAATGATATGGAAAGACATAGTGTTCCTGTTTGGAGTACCAAGAATTATCGTTACAGACCATGGAAAACAGTTTGATTGTGATTCCTTCAGAAAATTCTGTGACGGCCTAGGGATTCGTCTACGGTTCTCCTCAATAGCGTACCCACAGGCAAATAGGCAAGCTGAGGTCAGTAATCAAACTATATTACATGGCCTAGAGACCCACCTTGAAGGAGCTAGGGGAGCATGGGCGGATGAGCTATCATCAATTTTGTGGGCATATCGAACGACTATCCGAATCGCAACCGGTGAGACTCAGTTCAATCTGGTATATGGAACGGAGGCCTTAATTCCCATAGAGATTTCAACTAAGTCCCCTAGGCTGATGGCATATAAGCAAGAAAACGGTGCAAGAAATTCTGAAGCATTACGCGAAAATCTGGACTTGATTGAGGAACAACGCGATAATGCTGCCATGAGGATAGCTGCATATCAGAGGCGGGTCGCCAGTTACTTCAACTCTCGAGTAAAGAATAGACCCATGGAGGAGGGAGATCTAGTACTTCGGAGATCTGTTGTAACCAACGCACTAAAAGATGATGGAAAGTTGCGAGCAAATTGGGAAGGGCCGTACCGCATTCTAAAGTTGATTGGTCCCAACACTTGCATTTTACAAACCCTTTCGGGAGACAACCCGGGGAAGACATGGAATTTGAACTACCTGAAGTTGTATATGAACGATGTACATGAGAAAATATCTGCAATAACATAAGTCCTAAACGGGACCGTGGACGTAGGCACATTTAGCCGAGCCACGTAAAAATGCTTGTGTGCACATGGCTGTCATTTTATTTACATCTACGAAAAGGAAACACACACACGATCGAGCTCGTTGCACCGCCTATGGTCCGGCAACGAGGTAAAATACGATCAAAGCCCGTTGCACCGCCTATGGCTCGGCAACGAGGTAAAACACGATCAAAGCCCGTTGCACCGCCTATGACCCGGCAATGAGGTAAAACACGATCAAAGCCCGTTGCACCGCCTATGGCCAGGCAACGAGGTAAAACACGATCAAAGCCCATTGCACCGCCTATGGCCCAGCAACGAGGTAAAACACGATCAAAGCCCGTTGCACCGCCTATGGCCCGGCAACGAGGTAAAACATGATCAAAGCCCGTTGCACCGCCTATGGCCTAGCAACAAGGTAAAAATGCGATCAAGCCCGTTGCCTTGCTTATAGCCCAGCAACGAGGTAAAATGCAATCACACCAGTTGCCTCGCTTATGGCCCGGCAACGAGGAAAAACACACTCAAGCTCACCACTTCGTGCATAATCCAACAACGAAGGAAAAGTCTTAAAGTCAGCAATAAAAGAATAAATCAAGCAATAAAGAGCGGAGCACAAAGAAAATCCTCAATGATCTCATTGATAAAGCACTAGCTCTCCTTACACACACACAAAAACAAAAAAAGAAAAGAAAAGAGAGAGAGAGAGAGAGAGAGAGAGAGAGAGTGCAACCATGAAAAGCACACTACAATTTGGGTCTATTCGCAGGAGCGAGACTTTCGAGAGAAACGCTTAGTAGACCCAAACGACACAACAGGGATCTCAGGAGACACTGTGGGAAGCTCCCCTTCCTCAGCCTCATCCATATGTGGAACCTCTTCAGCAGTTGCACCAGGATCCTCTTCATTTGCTTCGGGGTCATCCACCATGCCTTCCCCCCTGCGATTGAAAGGAAACGGATTCCAGGGGCCCGTCAAATTTTCCAAGTCATCCACCAAATAAGAGTCCAAGTAGGAAGAAGGACTCATAGGCTCATTTGGCTCATACTGACGCCAATCCACTTGATGAGACTCCTTAACCTCAGGAGTAAGAAAAAGTTCAGGAAAAGTCTCTCACGGATGCTGAGATTCCAAATGAGCGCGCGCCAGGTAAAATCCATACTTCAAGAAGCCAAAAGCATATTTTCCTTTCCTATCTTGGCAATCAGTCGAAAGACGATATTCTTTCACTGCTTCAACCCGAATAGCCTGAGCATCCCTGTTGCTTAACTTCAGCTCCACCAAGCGTAAGGAGTGTTGTTGTATAAGATCTTCATGCTTTGACATCAGCCCAGCGTTCCTGTGTTCTTCAGCTTGTAATCTAGAACGCTAATCTCGGACTTCCCCTTGAAGGCCCGAGCTACCAGCTGCAACCTCGTCCAGCTGAGCACGCATTTTCTCAACTTCTGCCTCTACATTTCTCTTCCCAGCCTCCGCACGACGAGCACAACACTTCAGATCCTGGCCCTCTTGATTCCAAGTGGATTGGTGATTCCTCCATTCTGACATTTGCACCTCCACTTGTTCATGATATGCCCTCTCCCTCGCATTAGAGGCAACGATTCCTTGAATCCCCTGCACCAAGAGCTGCTCTGCTTCATCCCTAGCATGGGAAAGATTACTGCCAATAAACCTTCGCTCGTCTTGAGGGAGAATGGTAGAATAAATAAGACAGGCCCCAATCCCAGGTTCTGATGCAAAGTTTGTCTCTAACACCTCGGGGGAAACTTGAAAGTTTCGACAGCTCAGTTTCGTGCCATCCCCAAGGATCATACTGTGCCTCACCTCGCCGGAAGCAGGAAGTATGGGAGGCGGCCTCAGTGATTTTTCGCCCTCCAAGCGATGACGATCCTTCCTGTTAGGAATCACAGGATGCCAGCACTTTCTTCCACTCGCGTCATATCCCCAAAAAATCGAGAAGATGAGCTCCGCCCCCCACGGGCGTTGGGAATCGGAGAGGGAACGACTAGAGTCTCTTCACGGGAAAGAGGGATCGACGCAGGGCTTTCCATAGGAGAGGGAGTTTCCACACTCGAAGTTTCACCTCTCGAGCGGCGACGTCTTTCCACCCCAGTGGGAGAAACACCAGCAGGCCTACGTGACCGAGGAAGGCGAGAACTTGTAGCTCCCTCGGCACCAAGGGAAGGAACTCCGGACGTTGTCGCAACACGTACCTCCTCTTTGCGGTGGCGTCTGTGCAACTCCATTAGCCTACTCAATCCATCCATTTCTGCAGAAATCAACGCAAAGCATTCAATATGGGAAAAATAATACAATAATGGAGAAAAGAAGACAATGTCAAAAGATATTCTACCCCCAGGAGTGTTTTCCTCCTGAGGATCGAAAGGAGGATGCGAAGACGATTCAGGCATTTCCATCTCTTCCTCCCCGACTCCTTCCATTTCCTGATTGGATAGCATAGAAGATTGAGGAGGAGCAGTTGGCGTCACGACCCCCTAACCCGAGATTTTGAAATTCTCCAAAGTCAGGAGGCTCATCAACTCAACAGGACCTTGTACTGTTACCATTTCTACAAGACGATGATATATACCTCGAACTTCCTTGCAGGAAGGAAACCCTTGGCTAGCGTCCTGATGGTTCCAGTATAGAGGAGCATCCCAACTCGGCGGAGGCTCTATCACCACCCATCGCTCTTCAAACCGATTGATCTTGTTAGGAAGAGCGTTGAACAGCTCGAACCCCGACACCTTCTGGAGTGTATAAAGGGCGCAATCTTTGCTAGCTTTTCGTAACCGATAGAAGCAACTGAAGAGCATCAAGGAAGGGACTACATCCCTCTGATGGCAAAGCACGAAAAAACCTACCATCTGGGCCCAACCATTAGGGTGAAGTTGGGCGGGAACAATCTTATAATGACGCAACCACGCCATGGAAAAAGGCGGAAGAGGAAAGCGGAGTCCCATTTCAACAAAGCAAAGTGAACGCCAAGGGAGCCCTCATCCGCTTGGGAAGGGTCCGGCTCATCGAGACGAGGATACCTCACCATAAATCCTGAAGGGGTGGCATCATAAACCTTCTCAAAAGCTTCGTACTGAAGCTGAGAGCTTGAAGTGACAGGAATGTACGCGGGGCCGGGGGGGGATGCCGGTCTTCTCCTCGACATATTAAAAAGATTCAAAATAGTTACCTTGATTACGTCAGGAAAGACAGAAGGTCACAGCAAGCAAAACACCTGCACGCAAAACAAAGAATATCAGTACAAAGCAAAGATGAAGCAATCGAAGAAGAATCGAACGATTGAAGGCATAAAAAGGCACTGGGAGACCAGGACCACTCGGCCATAACCGAGTGGGGGGCCACTCGATCATGACCGAGTGGCCTCTAGTTGTACACAACAACCACTCAGTCATGACCGAGTGGCCTCCAGTCGCACATAACGGCCACTCGGTCATGACCGAGTGGCCCCCCAGTCGCACGCGCCCAATGACGAAAGTGAGACGTGGCCCAAAAACTTACCCAGACCTGAGAGAATTTGAGTTTTGAAGGAAACACGGATGATCCTTATGAAAATTAAATGGAGACTTGAAGCCCTATTTATAGGGGCTCAAAAGGAAAAAAATCTGAAGCTGCCAGATGAATACAGAAAATGAAGAACAAATTCGTATAAACGGCCTTCTAAAGATGAGCAAAATACGGCAAAGAGCCACGCAAAAATTTCTAGGGATCTTATGCTCTTTTACCTGACCTCTCGACCAAAAAAGCAGGGAGCAATTGATGTACAAGGGAAGACGAAGCAGATATTTGATCAAGCGTGGGCCCCAACTAGTGGGGATGAAGCGAAGGCAAAAGACCGAGGAAGACCCACTCGGCACGCCCATGTGGGTGCCCACTCGGCATAACTGAGTGGGGTGCCACTCGGTTACCCGAGTGGCCAAGGCCCCGCTCTATACAACCGAGTAGACCCCTACTCGGTTGCACCGAGTGGAGGGCCACTCGGCTATGCCGAGTGGCCCCTCGTCCCTAGCTTGGCCTAGCCGAGTGGGGTCCACTAGATTAGGCCAAGAGATCCCACTCGGGGGAGACCGAGTAGGGGGTCACTCGGCCCCCCGGGGTTGGTAATTGCCCTTCAAATCGCCTTATCCAACCGAGTGGCCCCCCTCTGATCAACCAAATGACCCCCGAAAACCACAGAATGGGCCACAAGATTTCCAGAATGGGCCATGAGATTACTGTCGAGAATATCGCGAGGCCTCCCTCGCACACCGCTATAAATACAAGGACCCCTCTTCATCACGAGTTATGCAATTTTGAGTAATTGAAGTACAATTTCCTCATTTTCTCTCGAGATCTGACTTAAGCAACGGAGAGTTTGCGCGGGGACCCCCACCCACGTCTTAACGGTGCTCTCGTTTTGTAGGTCACTCGTCACCCTCAAGGTCACTCGTCATCAAGGCTACTCATCACCCTCAAGGCTACTCATCATCCTCAAGGCCACTCGTCACCCTCAAGGCCACTTGTCACCAAGGTCACTCGTCGTCCTCAGGTCACTCGGTCACCAAGGCCACTCGTCATCCTCAAGTCACTCAGTCATCAAGGTCACTCGTCGTCCTCAGGTCACTCGATCACCAAGGCCACTCGTCGCCCTCAAGTCACTTAGTCATTTTAAGCCACCAGATCATTTTAGGCCACCAGATCATCAGCCTTATTAGACCATTAGCTCTATCGGATTATTAGACTTGAAACTCTGTCAGATCCAATTGCTTGCCAAGATTCTCATCAGTGAAGGCATGACACCCAAGACTCTTGCGTCTGTCCGCAATTAAAAATAAATTGTTGTATTTTGATAACAACAATACAAAATTGATCATTATCTATATGAATATAAGAGGACGATGAATAAAATTAATTAATTTTAAATAAAAACACAATTATGAATAAAACTAAAAAAATAATTTTATCAATTTTAAATATAATAAGAAGTCAATTTTTATTATAATAAAAAATAACTTTTTAACTTTAAGTTAGTTTTATTCATCATTCTATATATTTTCATTTCAAAATATAAGCATTAACTTGTAAAGAATAAGAATGAAACACAATTAAACAAGAAAAAAATCATGAAAATTCATTATTTCTTAGAAGGTGGCCAAACACTCGCACTCTCTTTCTCGTATTTCACATACAAAGCCGAAACCGCCGCTACAAAATAAACTTGGACGAACACAATTGCCGGCGAATGATAATTAATGACGCTTTTGCCCGTCGCCAGCTCCACCAACAGCAAAGCGGACAGTCCGAGAATCGCGATCCGCCCGTTTACCCGCTCCGAATAGGGGCTGAATCCAGGGCCGGCCCAAGGCATAGGCCAGTGAGGCCTATGCCTAGGGCCCCCCAAAAATTTGGGGCCCCCCAAAACAAACCCCCCCCCCAAGCAGAGAACAAAGCACTCTTACTTGAGCCCCCAAAAATTTGAACCCCCCCCCCAAATTTGGGGCCCCCCAAACACACACACACCCTCCCCCTCCCCAACAGTAGAGAACACCCAACAGCAGAGAACACAGAACAACCCTCTCTTTAAAAAAATTTATTTATCGCCTAGGGCCCCACTGGACCTTAGGCCACCCCTGGCTGAATCCGAAGTCCACCTTCATTCCACCGGAGACGGGCTCCCTCAGCGCCACCGGCGGCAGGTACATTCCCCCCGAGGACGACGACGACGACTTCTTGCCCTTGCGGCTCTTCCGGATCTCTGCCTTCTTGCCCGTGCCGCTCCGGTACCGGAGCCGGACCTGGGAGAGCCGGGACTCGAAGTTGTCCGGGTCGGATTCGGCGGAGGAGGAGGATCCGGAGTCGGAGTCGGAGTCGTCCTTGGTCGCCCTGGGGATGAAGGTCAGGCGGCGGGGCGGCGGCGCGTGGGGTGGAGGTGCGGATGATGAGAACAATGAAGGATTGGAGATTTGCAGAGTGGATGGTTGCAGCGTCGCCATGTCTTTTCACAGAAAAAGCTTCGATGCCTTCTCAGTCTCGTTTCTCACTTTAGAGCTATGGAAGGGAACCAATCACAGGCGAACACGTAATCCATCAAATGGATGGAGGAGAAAGGTCTGGCTGTTTGGTCTTTTTAAGGATAAGATATCTATGGACTTCTAAACCGTCTTCTCATACATTTTTATTTATTTTTTGCTCATGGGCATATATATATACATATATACATATATATTGATGCGTATGCTTATAAATTTTTAGTAATATGTGAATTGGATTAGTGGGATGGTTTCTTATTTTGTGCCATGTTGTGATGAATACTTGAGATTTGAGTATCCCTTAGTAGACTCTCTACGTCGTATCATGTCTCCAAATAATTTTTTGAATCAGTTGTGAATGAACAAAATTCAATATAATGAAAAATTTGAAGAGGTATGGCACAATATTTTTGTTTAAGATATGTCAAAAACATTGTCCTAAAAGGTTAAATATCGCTCCTCAAATATAGTGTCTCAATGTAACACGTTATTGTGACTAGTTTTTAAGATTCAATGGATGTTTCCACAAGTCATTACAAAAAAATTCGTTATCCATCGATAAATGTCTAAAATGTTGTCGTTAATTATTTAGTGACGGATTTTAATTAGTCACTTAAGCAGGCGTCACTAATTATTTGGCAATGAATTTTTAGATTCATCGCTAATCAGAGACGGACAAAATGAATGATATATCTTTTTGAAACATAAAATGTCATAACATCTTTACTTATAAAATTAGAATTAAAAACTATAAAATATTTTTTGAAACTGAGCGGGCTTTATAGATTTGTCTTTTATAGGAATGTGAACATAAAACAAGGGGACTACTTCAATCAACTACTCTTTTTTTTTTTATTATTAAATAATTACTAGAATGACCATGTATGTTGCTCCTACAACCTTAACATGTAATATCTTTGTTATTCATCCATGTAAGAGAGGGAAAAATAAAGAAAGAGAGTTATTCTTATTATTAAACATTGGCAATATCAAAGGGGAAAAGTAAACAACAAAATATCAAGTTTGAATCCCATTTGGATCCATCCCTTTAGCAGAGAATCTCTCCTTCTCAAGTTTTAGGGAACTAGTTATGTCAATACTTTTCAGCAAAAAATGAAGGGTACAAAAGGTAATTACCTTTAAGAAAACATAAGGTGAGAATATCACTATGTTGACATCCACCTCAAGATAATATATTTAGTCACCAGAAAGCTATTACGAAATAGAATTGAATACAAATCATAATTAAATCATCAATTACACACACGAATATAGAATTTTACGTGAAAAACTCAAATAGGAAAAAATTACAGGTAGAAAGAATAAAATATCACTAAGCAAATAATTACTTGTACAAAAGTAATATTCACAACAAAATATCACTAAAATGATATTGTTGCAACTAATTCTAGAACATTAGATACCTATTTATAGATCTAAAATTATTTATAGATATGCACATCATATCTTGATTAGAAGATGATTCATGAGAATATTCCTCCAAATGAGATAAATCTTAGTCAAAAATAAATTTGATAACATCCTAATCATAGTCAAATTTGAAATCATAATCATGATCAAATTAGAAGTGTCAATCTTACTGAAATTTGAATTCTGAATCACAATTATAACAAATACATTTGCTAAAAATGTGGTATATATAGGCAATCTCTTCTACTATTAGGGTTGAAACATTTTTAGAACAAATTTATACATAATTCTGGTACTTATTTATTGTGCGTAATTTGTACATTATTATGAGTATGAAAAATTTATGCAATACATTGCTAGTTGTTGGTCCCTACTTGTGATTAGACTCAAGAAATGAGTGAATAATTGCGTCTATGTAATTTTAATAAATCTTTACCTTTTCAAGATTTTGCTTCATTATATTTTTGCTTGAAGATGAATTAATACATGACCTGAGGTGTTGGAAGATACTTAAAAACAACAATCACACGAGAAATTTATAGCGTTTGTCATTTGTTAGGTCTACATCCACTTCAACAAGACAAACTCATTTTGCGTTCCACTATACCAAAACCATTTTATTTATAGTCTGCATATTTGATCAAGTTATAAGAAACTAATTGTTAAGGAATTTGTTATTTTGATTTTAATGAGGAAATAAGTAAATTATGTTAAATAATGATGACCCAAATAGTGTTCATTTAATTGAGAATGATATATATAGTAATCAAGTTAGTCAGAGTTTAATCAAGTAATAAGCTCTTTCTAATAAAGTAAAAGTCTAATTTAGTTCACATACTCGAGTAAGATCTTTTGTATATTATTCAAGTATTTCCTTTGTTAAAAAAGTTCTAGGCTAAATTGAAAGTAAGTGAGTTTTTATAATCAAGTGTATGTTGCTTGTAGTCAAGTAAGCTTTAGGTATTCAATAAGTAATCGATTACAAATATAGGTTTATCCCAGTAAAGGTTCAATGTACTCGATTAAATAAAAGTTTTTATTCAAATAAGTAATACAAGTTTCCGTCGAGTCAAAATTAATTGAGTAATAATTCATTTATACTCAAGTGAATAGTTTTTCTAATTGAGTATATATTTTTAAAAAATATGTTAGTCTTTAGATTGTACTTGTACTCGAGTATTGAAAGAAGTAATCAAGTAATGTATCATATGTACTCGAGTAGATTATTTTTGTAATCAAGTATATGTCTGAAATATGCCAAGTCTTTGAACCATAATATTAATGATCTTTATGTACTTGAGTAAATAGCATTTTATAATAAAGCATGTGTTGAATGTTTTTGTGTTAAAAATTTAAATGAGTAAAAGGTAGTTTATACTCAAGTAAGCTATAAAAATGATCAATTATAAAATTAATAAAGTCAAGTAAATATCAAAATTAGTCGAGTAAACACATATTTGTACTCAAATGACATTTGTCTAAATTTGAAATTTATACATGTTATAACTCATTAAATGCAATATATTTTTACTTTTCTAAACATTAAATGATTTTCAGATAAATTCTACACAAGATATGATATTCTAACTGATTTTTGAAGTCTTATAGAGATAAAATATGACAATTAAGACACAAAACAAAAACAATATTCTCTTTCTTGAAGAATAGCTCAACAAAAGGCATTGAATAGTAGAACACTATAAAAAGAGCTAGATAACTGATGTAGAAAACAATGTTGTGAACTTGAAAAGAGAAACTTTCAAGAGTCCAAGAGTGCTAACTGCCTTCATTCATCAAAAGAAAAAAAAGAAAAGATAGAGCTTATTTCTTCTTATTTTATGTATCTCTTTGTGTAATCAAGAGAAGTATATGAAATTGTGTATCATTTATTTCTTCTCTTGAAATTGTTATTCACATCTTTGTTGTGAATTAGTAAAGGTTAAGCCTTATTCCTGTAAAAGGAATGGTTGTGCCTGATCCGATTCAAAAATCATTATCTGTAAAGGTTTGCAGTTGAGCCTTGTTTAAAAAGCTACCCAAGTTGATTTGACTAAAACCTTGATGAGGAACCAAGATAGTAGAGTAAACATAGTCGAACCACTATATATGTTTGTGTTGAATTTCTTTAATTTTTACTTGCTTCTTTAAATTTTTTAAAGGGTGAAAAAACTTAATTCACCCCTCTTAAATTAACATAACACTAATACTATAAACAATTGTTTGGACAATTGAATACATGTTGTAAGTCTACACTTTGGACCAAATATGACAATAAACAAAACACTAACTTTAAATGAAATACTTCGCAGTGGAATGTTCACAAGGGCTTGAATATATGAAGTTTTGATGAGTCTTTAATGCCTTTGTTGCTCTTCTCTCACAAGATGATACATGCAATTCCTCACACGAACTGAGTATGGAGCAAGTGGGGAGATTGAGTCCAGCAAAGACTTAGTTAAGTTTATTTAATTTGTCTATTTAGTTGGTCAATTGAATAAACCCATATGAGCTGATTTTCAGCGTGAGTGGTAGTTGTTTCCCTATTTTTCAGCTTGATTGTTATCTCTTCTTAAGGCTGTAAGACTATAAATGTAGACGAAAGTATAATGAATAATTATACTGAAAATAAAACTCAAAGCTTCCTACGTACCCTCTCTATCTCAAATTCATTCTTATTAATGGTATTAGAGATGGTGCCATGTCTCCCAGTTGCGATTACTTTGTGACAAAGGTGACACCGGCATTGCAGTGTTCGTCTAGGATTAGCCATGGATGGTGCATAACCTGTCATGGGCACCAGACTGTAGAGCATGGTGGTATGTTATGGTCCATTACAAAGTATGGGACTTATCTCACATCGAAAGTTTAGACTCTTGGTGTAGGGTTTATAAATGTTGTATCATATTTTTTGATATATGAGAAAAATGGTTTGATAAAAAATCTATCTTAGAATGAAAAATCTTTTATGTTAATCTCATATTTCAAAATAAGCATTCTTGATTTTGAAACATGTATGAAAAGACTTGGCGTGAATTTTCAAATGATTGAAAAACCTAAAGTTTATGCATCATGTTTCAAAACCTATGTTCTATGTTTCGAAACATTGCTAGGCTATATTTTTATACCTATTTCGAAACTCCTTTGAAAAGGTTTCAAATGTTTTCTAAGTGTGCATGTTGTATTTCAAAACATCTGTGAGATTTAAGTATATGTTTCGAAACCTCTGACACTTCTGCCAGTAGAGCATTAAAAAACCAAGATATTTTTTGTAACATCCCGCATCGAGCGATATGAAGGATCAAAACATCTGGTGTTGTTTCTTTCCTTACACTATCCTTGTAAGCACCCCTGCCCGAATATTCCAACCACCCGGACTACCCAAATGGGAGCGCTTACGGAAGGGAAAAAGAATAAAACACAAGACAAGAACCACCTTGGCACTCATATACAAAAATAAGAACATCGAAACCGAAGCTAAACACATGCATGCACTACGGGTACCCCGCTAGCACAGTAGTCACATGATAAATAAATAAATACAGACTTCTATGTCGACATAAACGAGACTCGAGGAAAGACTGGGCACAGTATAAAATAATAGAGTAAATCCTACTCAGACATTAGAGTTGACAGGGATTAACGGGACTGCCTGTACACCATACTAAATCGGCTGCTAGACACTGACTCCCTTGCTCGAACCCACGCTGGCACTACCTAGAATGATGGAAAGTAAAGTGAGTCGAGAGACTCAGCAAGCATAAAGAAAAGAAAGGTTGAAGGCTCAACATAACCAGAAAACTCTCCCCAAAATAAACCCCCAAGTACACACAAAGCATAAGATGCTACAACACAACAGTATAGTATAATAAAACACATATCGGTCCTTGGGGCCCACACAACACACACGGCACCCAAGTCCCATACCAACCTGCCGCTACCTTGAAAGGCAACAAATATCTCCACAAACCTACGCGCACGATCCCGGGTCAGTGCTCCCGTCACCCGTGTGTCTGTGTCGGTACTCCCGACACCCGAGCCATAGGTTCCCTCGGAATGGTCCTCCCGTTCGAGAACAAATAACTACCAATAACCATGCAATGCACATAAAAATGCAATGGCGTAGTGAGCATCAACGTGATACACTGGCACCCATACATCCAGGCATCAGGTCATGCTCCGCCCACATAGTAAACCACACGTGATGCATATGCCCGTGCTAGATGCAACCTAATCATGCTAGAATGTCCATGTCCAAGCATACTCAGTAAATGAATATCCCAACATGCATCCCGTACCCGTGTGCATATCAAATCATGAACAGTAATACAATGTATCTAATCATGTAGTAAATCACATACCGACAGAGCTAGTCAGTAGTGTTCGGCATTGGTCAACGGCCAATGACTAGGAGTGTCCATCTGACGGTCCACTTCAGGGCCGTACAATAGTCTACCCCAATGTCACCAAACAGTCGACCCCTGCCCCACTGCTCAATAACTTTAACCAAATCATAAATAAACTAGAGAAAACTATAAATAAACCCGCACGTCTAGGAACCTAGTCCCCAAGCTGGGTTTAGCATCATTCCGAAAGGAATGGGGGCAGTACAAACCCCCGTAGGCACACAATAAATAAAACTCCAGAAGACTCGGATTTAATTTAAATTAAAACAATGAATAATCCTCAATAAATAATGCTAGACGCCGAATTAGAGTAAGGGAGGGTATAAAATACAAAAAATCACGGAGTTTCTCACAGGAATTAAAGAACAGAAAGAGAGGGTTAGGAACTTGCCTTTACACGGCTGTTTCCTGCCTTTCTTGTACTCCCGCTGTGAAATAAAATGTTTAATAGCGATTAATAAAATCGTGACTCACATTAATTAAATCTAATAGTAAGAAATTATTAATACTCATTTCTTCACTTACTTGGTTAATTAAACTTAGATTAAACCAAGTTTAATCTTGAATTTCTCATAATTTTCTCACTTTCTTCACCTATGCGCGCACTTCTTCTCCTCCTAATTTTCCTTGCTTTGTGTATCAATTTCCAATAGCATGCAGAGGGGTTCCTTGCCTTTTTCCTTAACCGTGGCCACAATCCTTCAATTTATAACCTCACTTCAAGAGGAAAGAGGTAACGGAACAGGGCCGCTGCTGGTGCCATTGGTGTTAGCCTTGCTGCCACCTCCATATGCACCTACATACACACTGATATATATATATATATGTATATATATCAAGCTGCAATCGACCATTTTAAATGCACTGTAAACCCACTTAAACGACCATACTTACACGGATATATATATACACACACTTACCGTTACTTACACAGACACCGAGCTCACGCTCCAGCTCGCTGCACCCTATATAAATAGATGGGTTTGCACCGAACGGCCATGGCACCTTCCTGACCCATCGAGCTCACTGTTAGTTATATATATATATCACAGCTTTGCAAAACTAGCGTGTATATATATATATATATATATGCTCTTAAGTTTCTACCAACTCCACTGTCTCCCTCTCAATCCTCTTTAATAATATATTATGCTAACAATTAAATATTGATTCATACACTCACGTATATAGCATGCAACTAAAACCTTAGAGGCTAAACCCCCATCCCATTTCACTCTCCCCAAACGCAATCATGGCCTCCTGCCAATTTTCCCTTTCAATTGTCTTTTCTCCCTCATCTCTTCCCAGTCGTTTGACTTTCACATGCTTGATATATGCATTAATTGAGGTGGCAGCTCATGGAAGTCTTCTCATTTCCTTCCTTGCTTTTCTAACACACATAATATGTTTATTAAGTTAATATAATAGGATATTAGCATAACATGTATTAACTTAAATTAATATTTTCTATTAACATAGTATATCATCATATTTACGCACATCAGCCACTTCACTTCAAGATCCCTTCACTTACCTTATTTTATTTTTATTATTTAAATCTATCCCATACAACAAATTAATTATTATATTAATATTTTTCTTAAATCTCTAAGTACCCAAATAAATTAATATTTCTTTTTAATCCACAAATATTCAATAATGTCCTCAAACACCGATTTGAATAATTATTATTTATTTTCAAATTTCAAGATATTACAATCCTCGATATATTCTAACTTCTTTGGGCTCTTGGGGTATGACATTTTTGCTTTACATTTTTTTTATTTACATCTTAAAGTTTCTCAAAAGATTTTTTAATTTAATCTCTATGCTCTTAAAATTCAAATTCAAATTTAAAAGTAGAGATCAATATTATATCATAGTGGGCATAAGACTTTGTCTCGCACTCAATAGTCTCTAAGTGCAAGTCCAGCTAAAAAAGTTGGATGTTTCGAAACATGTGGTATATGTTTCAAAATCAATAAGCTATGTTTCAAAACCGTCTTTTAAATCTTGTCTCTAATAGCTATAAAACAGCCAAATTTCTATCTCTTGATATAAATAATAGGTGTTTGAAGACAAGAAAGAGACACATATTAGAATATACACATACAAGCACAAGTGAACAAAAGTATTTTCAAGTGAGCTCTCAAAGAAGATCCATACATACAATCCTTGTTATGCTATGAATGTGTAAAGGAGAGGCAAGTCGAAAACAAGAAGTATCATATTGTTCAGCTCTCCTCATCTCAAGCTAAGAGGTTTGTACAACCATTGGTAAGACATTTCATTGTTGTAAATTCATTGGGTTGTAAAGATAAATTTTATTTATTTTGTTTATTGTTGTAAGGTTTGAGTTGAGCCTCAAAACTCGTTGTGTTGTAAGGCTTGAGTTGAGCCTAAATACTCAGTGTGTCAAGATTCAAGTTAAACCATAAAACTCATCGTGTATAAGGTTTTAGGGTGAACCATGGTAAAACCCTTATTGTTGATCACTAGTGAAAGTGATTGGGTTTGAAGATTATTTAAGTGGGAAGACTTGAAGGTACTAGGCGGGGTGTTGAACCACTATAAATCTCGTGTGCACTCAATTTATTGGTTTGCTTGCTTACTACTTATTGCCCAAACTTTTAAAATGATCATTTTTCAAAAGCTAAAACAAATTTTCTTTAAAGCATATGTAAACCTATCTTTAATCTCAAGCATCTTTGGCAAACTCTTTCTTGAAGAAATCATCTTTGCCAAAATCATTACTTTGAAATCCTAAACTAAAAGTTTTGAAACAAGCCAAAACAAAAAGATATACTGTGACGCCCCGCTCTTACTTATGGGTGCCACTAGTGAAAAATCATCCGAACTGTTCACATGCCCGGTCATATGTGAAGGGCGGACTATGTTTCCTCACAACACAACAAAATTTGAGGCATTAACCTACCCCTTCCCACAACACTAGTCCTCCATATGACCATAAGTACACTAGAACTCATATCATGCAAATATTAACCACTACATGCAAATGTTACATAAAAATTTTATAAAACATATTTATCAACTTGCAAGGCCACCTCCACATGGGGCCATCCCTTACCTCTTTTCTTGAAAGCCTCTAATGCTTGCATCAAGAAAACCCTTACCACCATCTTCTCCCACCTAAAGAAAAATTTCTTAAAATGAGACATTTTCCTTCTAAAATAACATCAAAGATGAAGAAAAGCTTGAAACTTACCTTGCTCTCTTATTTTCCTTTCCTTTGCCTCTATGGGAGACTTCTCCCAATCTCTCCATTTCTTCTTTCTTTCTTTCTTTTGATAGATTTTTCCTTGTCTTGATATCTCAAACTCAAGACTCAATCTTAAGCCTTGATCTTGTTAGTCCCTTGACACACAATGGCCACTCAAGAAGGGGGGTGAATTGAGTGATTAAAAACTTATCAACCAAATTCTTTCATTTTAAAAACTCTTGAGATTTTCTTATACAAAATACACTTGTTAATTTTTGTTAGTAATGGTTTGTTGAAACTTAAGGGCATGGAGTGTATTTTATTTGATGATTGTTGTGTAAGCATCAAGAGGGTTGTGAAAGCCTAATTTTTGGAATGGAAAGGAAATTTTTATGTATGTTTGACGTTTATTTTTTGTGGTCGAAATGGAGGGAAAGTTGAAAATTTTTATGGTCAATGTGATATTTTAAATCTAGAAAAATTTGGGCTAAAAAGCCCAAGAAAAAAAAAAGGTGGGTGAAGGCTGGTGGTAGTAGTCGAGGCCATCAGAAGGCCATTGTGGGCGACAGGTGTGCGGGGACGCCGCCAGTGGCCACCCCATACTGCCAGTGCATCACGGGGCCCTAGAAGCGCTAGCAGTCCCCCCAGCCAACTTTTTTAAAAAAATTTGAAAATTGGGAATTTTTTGGGGCATTTCTGTATTAATTTTGGGTCTCAGAAGAATTTTCAAAATAAATGGATTTTTCAAGTATTTTTGGAGATAAATCCCAAATTTTTGAAAAATTAAAATTTATGAATTTTTCCTCAAAATTGGAAAAATCAATGGGTTGTTTGGAATTTTGAATTAATCGAGCCTGATGGAATATTCGAAAGAAGAATAAATAAATTATTTAAAAAGGGATTTTCGAGTATTTTTGGAGATAAATGCCAAATTTTTGAAAAATTAAAATTTATGAGTTTTTCCTTGAAATTGAGAAAATCAATGGGTTGTTCAGAATTTTGAATTATATGGAGCCTGGTGGAATTCTTGGAAAAGAAGAAGAATTAAAGTATTTAAAAAGAATTTTGGGTAATTTAAATGGGAATTAATTAGGCGAATGTGGAATTCGTAAAGTTCGATTTGCTAGTCGATTCTGGGGTTGAGGGAAGGGAATGACGAACCCTAGTTCCTACCTAGGGCGTTTTGTGTTGAAACATAGTCCGCTATTCACAAATGACTGGGTATGTGAGCAGTTTGGATGATTGTTTACGAGTGACACCTATAAGTAGGAGCAGGGCGTCATATATATTTCGTAACATATATAATAGGTTTCGAAACCTACTTAACAGAAAGGTTTATTTCGAAACATGCGACCCTATATTTAGAAACATAGTTCTCTGCCATAAATTGGTGTTTAATTATCAAAAAATTTATACAAATCCAAATTCACCCCCCTCTTGGGATATATTTTCCATTATTTGGAACTAACAATAAACTCTTGGGCACCCTCCATTTTATAGTTAGCTTTTAAGGATGATTTCTACCCAAATGGTGTATCAGTGGTATTAAAGTCACATTGCTCACAGCTACCTGAAATCAAACAAATGTTGAATTTCGTAATGAGGTTCAGGAAGTTTTAGGTCATCATAAGTCCAATTTGGACTAAGTTTATGCTACCTTATAAACCGTCTTAGCCGAACTTCAATCCTTTCGCATTTTCCAAGCTTCACATGCCTTAGTAATTGAAACCAACCCTTTCACACCCACTGAATCATCCCACACAATTGCGCTAGTTACCTCACAGACCTCAACCATCACTGACCACAACCACTGCCTTAAACTTACCTTCCTGAACTTCAATGGTGAGGACTCAACTGGATGGATATATAAGGTGGAGCAATTTTTTGAGTTTTAGAATGTCGCACCGGCACAACAGGTGCAATTAGCCTCATTCCATTTAGAGGGAATCACCCTACAGTAACATAGGTGGTTAACCAAATTTCGAGGACCGCTAACTTGGGCTGAGTTTACGAAGGCAATCCACTTGTGGTTCGAACCAATGGACTATATGTTAGTGTTATGCCCCACAAGCCAATTATATTTTATGTAAAAGATCATACTTTTCATTTTGATTCTTTTTATTCAGTCAATCATTATTACAAAGGCATTATGTTTTATTTGTCGTCATTATTTATTGCAGTCTATACTTGATAAAGTCCATAAAATCAAATAGGCTTATAGAATATGGTCATGCATAGAGATGACGATCATGAAACATATTCCTTATAAGCCTTGATCTTAAATGTTCCTAGTCATAGAGTTACTAGGAATGGACATTAATAACTCGAATAGACTAACACATATGATGGATGCTCAATCGAGATAATGTCTTGTTTCATGGACATTGGTGTGAGGACACTAATTCATATATGTGGGTGCTTATTAGAAGAATAAGTACACTGAACTGACTTGCTACAGAATTCCTAATGGTTAATGTTCAATATCGAATTAGAATTCTTGTGTTGCAACTGTTCAGACTGGTCCTTAAACTTGAGACATCATGGTAGTCTTATATTTTACTGGTTACCCCTTGGTGCTATTTGGATTCTAAAAGAATCGTTAACAAACTGTCATTGGGCATGGCCTTGTCACATATGAAGGCTTATGAATATCAATAAAGGATTCATCACTTATCATCCAGATGAGAGCATGGTTGTTAAAATCCCGATTTTATGTGTACGATTTTACGATTTTACGATTCAAAGACCCCTAAACGATTCAAATCCCATGTAAAATCCCATTTGGGATAAAATCCTATAAAATCACGATTTTATATATACGATTTTACGATTTTACGCTTCAGAAATCCCCAAATGATTTTATGATTCAAAGACCTTCATTGATTTAAGTTGCAATTTAGAGGATGCTTCCAACGTCTCAATGTCACATAGTATCTGACATTGGAACTTATGCAATGAATTGTTACATTTTGCCTCTAAATTAGGACTTGATTTAACATTGATTGCATAAGTTCCAGTGTCACATAGCATCTAACATTAATTGCATAAGTTCCAATTTACTTGATTTAAATTATAATTTTTACTTAATTTAACATTGATTGCATAAGTAAATCAAGACAAACAAGTAATTAATTAATGGACCACCAAACCCTAAATCGGGATTTTACTTGATTTAATCAATGTTAAATCAAGAAAAAAATGCAACATAAGTTTAATGGAAGACGTTGAAAGAATCCTCTAAAGAATTTTAAGTTATATTTTTCCTTTAAATTACCTATATTTTGCCTCTAAATTGCCTATACCAACCTGCTAGTTTTTGAGCTATATTTTAGAAGTATCATTTTTTGAACTAGAATAAGGAATAATCAAGTTATTAAAAGATATTAATTCATTTTCTACAAAATTATGTTATTATAAACATATATTTACAAAAATTGAAGGGTATTTTTAATTATCTCTAAAATCTTACGATTTTACGATTCGATTTTACGATCCGATTTTATGGACACTTTTTCGATCCCACTTAAAATCCCGATTTTAACAACCTTGGATGAGAGGATGTCCTATGTATTCCAATAATTTCATGACTGTGGAAATCCTTGGCCAAGGTAAGGTGGAAATCAAAAGGTGTTTTGATTTCACCTATCAAGTCATAAATCTAGAATGGATACATAGTTATTGAATAGTTAGGGTTCGACATAAAACCATATCCTAAATTCAATCGGGACATTGACTGATGAAAGGATTTTAATGCATGGTAATTGCAATTGAAAAGGTCCACGATTATTTCATCATTTGCTAGATATTCATGGCATATTACTAGATGTTAACCATGATATGTATGGATATTAGAATTAATTTGATTAATTTTAAAACTATTAATTAAAGAGTTTAATTAAGAAGCCCATGAGATGTGTTTAAATTAAACCAATAAGTTGGGCCCTAAATAGCCCAATAGAGTTGGGTCCTACATCTAGTCTAATAATGGAGCTAAGGGGTTACGCATTTAGATTGAGCCTAGTTCACAATTAAAAGAGAGAACCGGCCCAATATGATTAGGGTCCGGTCCTAAAACGTTTAGGGTTTTGTTATGGCGTGATTAGAGTTTTGTGCTCATAAATATGCTACTTCAAAACACAAAGAGGAAGAAAAAAAATTTCGTTCTCTCAAAAACGTCGTGGAAAAGGTTGATCGTGTGGACTATGTAACGACCCATTAGAGAGTTTAAAATTTATTTAGAATTATTTAAAATCATTTTTTCTAATTAAATATTTAATGTGGCAATTCAAAGATTTTTAAAGGAAAAGAATAGCATTTAATTCTATTTAATTATTGTGGAAATCAAATGCAAGGGCATGGAGGTAATTATAAGAGTTTTAATAATAATTTCTTTTATAAGGAATTATGTATTAAGAGATATTAAGAGATTGGGAGTCCATGCATAAGAAGGCTTAGGTTTGAAGACTCCAAGTTATAGTAGGAGATTGAGATGGTTTTAGGGTTGTCTTTCATTTATATATATAGCCATAAGGTGCTTATGTTCTATACGCCGTGGAGAACAAAAGCCAAGAAGCATCATCAGAGAGTTCAAGTGGTAATAGTTTTGATTCTCATCAAAAGCGTTTGATCCGATCAATCATAAGGCAAGTATCTTCCATGTAATCCCTTCCATTACAGGTTCTTGTTAGTCCATTATCAGTTCATTCAAGTCTCTTTGATTGAGTCCTCAGATTTATGTAACAGACAATAGGTACGTAATATATATATGCGTATAACAATGAATGCATGAAGAAGATATGCATGATTCTTTATAGCAATTCTTTAAATATGATCTTCAAATCATGTTAGTATACGTTCTCAAATTAAACAAGACTCTTTGTTCTTGGTCCTAAATCTTTATCAATTGTGTTTACATGCATATGTATATATGCAATTATATCAGTATCCAATGAGTTTGATAAGTGATGCATAATTCTTATAGCGTTTTCTTTCAGAAACGATCTTTTATTCATCCTTATGTTAGTTCATGTCAATTGAGATTGTTGTCCTAAGATTTCTTTCAGAATGGTGTAGTAATGTTAAGTTTTGATTCAAGATGCAGTCTCTATTATTGTATGTTTTATTCTTATGATGTTTCAGACATTTGAATGAGTCTTGTGTTATTCAAATGGGTTCTGTGTTATTCGAATGACTTCTTTAATAGCCTCTAAAAATCAGTGAGTAGCATCTGAATGACCCTCCATCCATTAGAATGCAAGCCTTTTTATCCGAATGAATTTCATCAGATTTCAAAAGTTCGAGAGTAGCATTCAAATGCTACAGTAGAGTCATCCGAATGAATTTCTAATAGCATCCGAATGTTTTTCCTTCCATTCGAATGAATCTCTTATGCTTACGCCCATTATCCAAATACCATCACGTGTAATGACCAGGTCTAGAGCATTTAATATTTTATGATTTACATTTCTTGAATTTTTTTTTTTAAATGATAAAATTCTAATGATATAAATTTCTAGGGAGGAGAATAAATTCATTGGGCTTATAATGAAATAGCTAAAAAATTTTATGAGTTGAAGTAGTGAGTTAGGCCTAATGGGCCTAAATTAATTAGATGGTGGACTCACAACTTGGCTTATACCGATTAAGAAATTTAGAAATTTGTGTGTGATGAATAATTAAGTAAAGAAATAGAAAATGGGTTAGTAAATGTCATAAAGGGGCATAGCTAATATAGTGCATGTGTGCAATTGGTGATAGAGCACATATTTTCATACTATTTAGCCCTCATATTTAGTCCTTTTTGCACATTAGTTGTGTTATTTCATTCATCTTGATTTTATTTCATTTTATTTTATAGGAATTGGGCTTCACACTATTTTATTTTATTTTTCCAGGTTTAGGGACATGGAGCATGAGATGGGGCATGATACATCTTGATGGCAATGAGATATCTTGGAAATTGGAGATAGAGAAGTAAGAGCAATTTTGGCAGATTTGACCTCCTGCACTTCCTTCAGTATTTTGGCCAAGATAATATTCCAGAATGAAGATGATGTCTTAAGAGATATTGAAGGGGACTTCTTGAGCTTTCTGGAATGGTATGGTTTGTCCAAATCCGAGCTCGTTTGGGCCTTCAAACAGCGCTTCAAAGTCGGGGCCAATAAGTTGGGGGCAAATTAGGAAAACTGCACAGATACTAATTCTTTAAAAGGCCATATCTTGGGCGTCCGACATCCAAATCAAGTGATTCAAAAGCCCAAGTTCATCTACTCTTTCTGATCTAAATTTCTTATGAAGAGGCCGAAGCCCAGCTCGCACGGTAACCTTTCCGAAATCGGCCGTCAAGTGGCGGTAATCTAGGGTTTCCTCCTAAAGCTCTATTTAAACACCTTAAGAGGCCATCAAAGGGGGATTCTTGAAGGACGTGAACAGTAGCCGATTTTCCTCTTCTCTCCATTGTTCTTGTCAAGATGGAGGGCTAAAGTTTCTGTGATCAAGTTGCAACACCATCCTTGTTCCCGGTTTGAGTCTTGGATTTAATGGAAATATGTTTGTTTTAGTTTTAACTTTGTTGTTTTCTTGTTTCCGTTCTCTCTTAAATCTGTGTATGTGTTGATACCGGTTGGATGAATGCATGCATTGTATTTGTTTGAGAATCCAAGGTTTTTGTGCTCGGTTGAGGCTTTAACTGGAATCAAGAACAACCTGTTTGGATGGTATTCCAATCAGTCTCGAATCTGTGCAATAAGGGGAATCAAAACTGATAGATTGAACTAAGAGGTTTCTGAAATCTGTTTATTGGTTTTCTTCCAAATCTTTGGCGGTTGTTAAAGGATTTTTTTGATTTTCGATTTGAGGGTTAAAACTAAACAAATGGTTTATTGAGAAGGCAATGAAAACTGGGATAGAAGGATTGGTTTGCAACTGATTGCATCTTGATTTATTGTGTTCTTGCTCATTTTGTTTTCTGTTTTTCATCAAAAACTCCCCCCTTGTTTAGCCTTGTTTTGACAGATCCGTTTGAGGTTCGTTGGGAGACGACTTAGGGTTGCACCTATATTGCAAATCCGCATCATCATACTATCTAATCTATTGGTGTTCGACAGCCCCGATCAGATTTTGGCGCCGTTGCCGGGGAACCAATTTCGTTTCTGTCAAAGAAGACTGATTTAAAAAAAAAATTGTGGTTGCTACTTGGTATATAGGTTGGAAACTAGCTGGTTGCGGGCTACTGGTCCAAAGCGAGTTAACCATACTCGGCACTGCTAGATACAACGCCACGTACCAAGTTTATGCCATAAATAAATCAAGAAGATCAAGAAGACCAGCAAAAAAACAGAAAACTCTTATTCTCTTCTTCTCTTATTCTCTTCTTTTCTTCTTCTCTTCTTCTCTTATTCTATTTTCTGATAGAAAACTCTTATTCTCTGTTTTGTAGGAGACCAGCAAGCTACATCCAAGTGCAAGAGATAGCAACAAAAATCAGCAAGTGCAAAACAGAAGACTCCTATTCAGCAGATTTGACAGCCTCCATGACAGATAGCAATATTTAAGGATTGAGATCAAGAAACTGGTTCTATCCTCTTCCTTTCTCATCCTTACTTGATGTTATTTCATGTCTATATGCTTCCCTTGATGTTTTCTTACATTTAGAGTGGTTTTTGAGGCAAAATAGGAGCCAGTTTTAAAAAAAAAAAAAACGATTTTGAGGCAAACAGTTACTGTTCACATTTTTTCACTTGCTCCGATTGGGCTGATTTTTGGTGTCCAAAGAAATGGGGGTGTGAGGAATCAATGTCACTGCTATGCAGTGAGGAGACCCTTTTTTTGGCCAAATTCCAACGTTTAGACCACTTTTTGGGCCATTTTGTGTTTCTCAGTGGTTGATTTTGTGTGGCTTTTAGTGTTTTTAGGTCCCTCAGTGTTTTTGTGTTGAAATTTTGTGCATGACCAGATCCTCTAAGGGCATACCAATTGACCTAGACCTTGAAATAGAAAGGACCCTTAGGAAGCAAAGGAAGGCTAGAGAGTTAGAGCTTCGGATAGCTGATAATCCTCCTACCTCTTCTGCCATTGCATCTGATATTCCTTCTGTTGCATCTGATATTCTTTCTATTTCTGTTTCTATACCTATCCCTGACTTAAACACAATGGCTGGTAATGGGAATGGAAATAATGGAAATAATATAAATCTTGGTCATTTGGATGGTAGAACCATTAGAGAATTGGCTGCCCCTGATGTGCACTATCAGTCTTTATGCATTCAATATCCCCAATTGGATGCAACCTTTGAATTGAAATCTGGGCTAATCCATTTGCTTCCCAAGTTTCATGGCCTTGCAGGTGAAGATCCGCACAAGCACCTCAAAGAATTCCATGTTGTTTGCTCCACAATGAGGCCACAAGGAGTTGATGAGGAGCAGATAAAGCTTAGGGCCTTTCCATTTTCTTTGGATGGAGCTGCAAAGGATTGGTTATACTACCTACCACCTGCTGCCATCACAAGTTGGGATGGGCTAAAAAGGATCTTTTTGGAGAAGTTCTTTCCAGCATCTCGAACAGCCGCCATTCGGAAAGAAATTTGTGGCATAAGGCAGAATCATGGGGAGACATTACATGAGTATTGGGAGCGATTCAAGAAACTGTGTTCTAGTTGTCCACACCATCAAATCAGTGACCAGCTGCTGATCCAATACTTCTATGAAGGTCTTATTCCAATGGATAGGTATTTGGTGGATGCAGCTAGTGGAGGAGCCCTCTCTGAAAAGACACCAGCAGCTGCTCAAGAGCTAATCTCCAAGATGGCACAGAATGCCCAACAGTTTGGTACCAGGTCAGCCATTCCCATGAGACAGGCTAATGAGATTGGTGTTGCTTCCATCAATGACCAACAGAGGATAGAGAACAAACTGGAGGAATTGGCCTCCATGGTCAGACAGCTAGCCCTTGATAAAGGACAGTCCCAATCTCAGCAGGTATGTGGTATTTGTTCATTATCTTCCCATGTTACTGACCAATGTCCTCAATTGCAGGAGAATACAGAAGCTTGTGCTGGCATTTTTCCAGGAAGACCCTTCCAGCCACAGCATCATCAGCAGCCACAACATCATCAGCAGCAACACAGATATGATCCATATGCTGCCACCTATAATCCAGGGTGGAGAGATCATCCAAACTTGAGGTATGGAGGTCCTTCCAACCAGCCATTCCAGCCACATCATCAGCAACCTCAGCAGCACAGATTCAATGCACAAAGACCAAGTCAACCAATGCAGCAACAACAACCAGCCCCTAAATCCGAATCAAGCTTGGAAGGTATCATGAAGCAGCTCGTTGCCAACAATCTCCAGTTTCAGCAAAGGACCGACACTGCCATACAAAATTTGGAGACACAGATTGGACAGCTTGCAACCAATATCAGTGAGCTACGGAGTCAGGGTTCGGGTCAGTTGCCTTCACAGCCAGTTTCAAATCCAAGGGGCAATGTAAGTGCTATCGTTCTCCGCAGTGGTAAGGAGTTGAGCAGCCAACCCTCTCCACAACCAGAATTTGGGCAGCAACAAGAAAGCCAAAAAGAAGATCAGCCTCCTCCCATTCAAAAGGATAAGCAGCCCACCATTGATCAAGATAGAGGAGAGACTTCTTACAACCATCCACTGCCATTTCCTCATCGAGCCACTCAAAATAAAAAGAGAGCAGAAGCTGAGTTAGACAAGGAGATCATGGAAACTTTCAAAAAAGTTGAGGTGAACATACCACTCTTGGAGGCCATCAGACAGATTCCCAAGTATGCCAAATTTCTCAAAGACTTGTGCACCCACAAAAGGAAACTGAAAGGAAATGAAAAGATCAATTTGGGAAGAAATGTGTCAGCATTGATTCAACCTGCCATGCCTCAGAAATGCAAAGATCCAGGGACTTTCACCATTCCTTGCACTATTGGAAATTTGCAATTTCATAATGCTATGTTAGATTTAGGAGCCTCTATTAATGTGATGCCTAAATCTGTGTATTCTTCTTTGCAGGCAGGTGCAGGCACATTGACATCTACAGGAGTGGTGGTCCAGTTGGCAAATAGGAGCACAGCATACCCTGAGGGAGTATTAGAGGATGTGTTAGTAAAGGTAAAAGATTTCATATTCCCTGCTGACTTCTATGTTTTGAATATGGAGGATGATCACACACCTGGACACGCACCACTCATTCTAGGTAGACCTTTCTTGAAAACTGCAAGGACAATAATTAATGTGCATGAGGGTACTTTATCTATGGAGTTCGCTGGTAACACTATTCAATTCAATATCATTGATGCCATGAAGTATCCCTTAGAAGATCATTCTGCCTTGCATGTTAACTTTATTGACTTAATGGTGGAGAAATCATGTGTTGAGTTGTATGATCTTGAGTCTGAATTCCCCACCATTCATAATTTTCCTGATGATATGCATTGCCTTCAGTGTCATGACGGACTCAGTAAGTGTAGTGCTTGTTCTGAAATAGATGAGTTTCTGAGTATTGTTGAGAGTGCACCTTCTCATACTATATGCGATTCTGATGTGCCTCCCATAGAGGAAGTTTCTGTTGTTGAGAATGTATTGCAGGTAGGTGACAACATAAGCAGACTGGTGCCTTCAATTCAACAGCCACCCACCTTGGAGTGTAAGCCCCTGCCCGAGAATCTGAAGTACGCCTACTTGGCGGATGGAGACAAGCTACCCGTGATCATTGCCAACAACCTTCATCCTGACCAAGAGGAGAAGTTGTTGAATCTGTTGAAGCAACATAAGAGAGCCATAGGTTGGTCACTTGCAGACATTCCTGGTATATCCCCTTCCTTATGCATGCACAGGATTCATTTAGAGGAAGAAGCTCGACCAGTGAGACAGCCCCAAAGGAGACTCAATCCCACCATTCTAGATGTGGTCAAGAAAGAGGTAAGTAAACTACTTTCAGCTGGCATTATTTATCCTATTTCTGATAGCAAATGGGTGAGTCCAGTGCAGGTAGTTCCAAAGAAGACAGGATTCACAGTGGTAGCCAATGAGAAGAATGAGCTAGTGCCCATGCGAGTGCAGAACAGTTGGAGAGTCTGCATTGACTATAGAAGGCTCAACCAAGCTACTAGAAAGGATCATTTCCCACTCCCATTCATTGATCAGATGCTAGAGAGGTTAGCTGGAAAGTCCCATTACTGCTTTCTTGATGGTTTTTCTGGTTATTTTCAGATTTGCATAGCACCGGAGGATCAGGAGAAGACCACCTTCACCTGCCCCTTTGGCACTTTTGCATACCGGAGGATGCCATTTGGTCTATGTAATGCCCCAGGTACATTCCAGCGATGCATGGTGAGTATATTTTCAGATTTACTTGAGCATTGCATGGAAGTTTTCATGGATGACTTTTCTGTTTATGGGACCTCCTTTGATGAGTGTCTAATCAGTTTGGGTAGAGTCCTGGAGAGATGTGTTGAGAAGAATCTTGTCCTAAATTTTGAAAAATGTCATTTCATGGTTGAGCAGGGGATTGTTTTGGGTCATGTTGTTTCCAAGAGGGGTATAGAGGTTGATAAGTCCAAGGTCGATATCATTTCTTCTTTGCCTTACCCCGCGTCTGTGCGGGAGGTACGTTCTTTCCTTGGACATGCAGGATTCTACAGGAGATTCATCCAGGACTTCAGCAAGATTGCCCTTCCAATGTCCAACCTGCTTCAGAAGGATGTGGAATTCAAATTTGATGAGTCTTGCAAGATGGCCTTTGAGGAGCTTAAGAGGCGCTTGACTTCCCCACCCATCATTCAGCCACCCAACTGGGACTTACCATTCGAGCTCATGTGTGATGCTTCCAATTATGCCGTTGGTGCTGTCCTTTCACAACGAGTGGAGAAGAAGTCACATGTCATTGCTTATGCCTCGCGCACTCTGGACAACGCCCAAGCAAACTACACCACTACTGAAAAGGAGCTTCTTGCCATTGTGTTTGCTTTAGATAAATTTCGCTCTTATCTCCTGGGTTCTAATGTTGTTGTGTTTTCTGATCATGCAGCTTTGAAATATCTCTTGAAGAAGCACGATGCCAAACCTAGGTTGATACGGTGGATGCTCCTACTTCAAGAGTTCAATGTTGAGATCAAAGACAAGAGTGGAGCTGAGAATCTTGTGGCTGATCATTTGAGCAGGCTTCCTTCCTCTTCAGATGCCACTACCATGGACTGTCAGCCTATCAAAGATGACTTCCCAGATGAGTTACTCTATCACTTGCATGGTACTGAGCCCTGGTATGCTGACATTGTTAATTTTTTAGCTGCATCTGATATCCCTGCCCATCTTAAGAGAGATCAGCTAAGTAAATTTAAAAGTCAGGCCAAGTACTATGTATGGGATGATCCATATCTATGGCGCATGTGTAGTGACCAAGTCCTTAGGAGATGTGTGCCCGATATTGAGTTTGCTTCAGTCTTGCATTTCTGTCATTCACTTGCATGTGGTGGTCACTTTGGTCCTCAACGCACAGCTAGAAAGGTCCTAGACTCAGGTTTATATTGGCCATCCCTTTTTCGAGATGCTCATACATTTTGTAAGAATTGCACACGTTGCCAGCACACAGGATCAATATCACGTAGGAATGAAATGCCTCAGCAACCCTTACTATTTTGTGAGATCTTTGATGTTTGGGGCATTGATTTCATGGGTCCTTTTCCTGTCTCTTTTGGCTTTTTGTACATTCTTTTGGCTGTGGATTATGTTTCGAAATGGGTGGAAGCTAAAGCCACCAGGACTAATGATTCTTCTGTGGTTGCAGATTTTGTTCGATCTAATATTTTCTGCAGGTTTGGCATTCCCAAGGCCATCATCAGTGATCAAGGATCCCACTTCTGCAACAGAACGATGCAATCCATGCTCCGAAAGTATGGAGTCTTACATAAAGTGGCGACGCCCTACCATCCACAGACCAATGGGCAGGCTGAGGTTTCAAACAGAGAGATCAAGCATATTCTAGAGAAGACAGTCCAGCCCAACAGGAAAGACTGGAGCAAAAGGTTGGAAGATGCACTTTGGGCCTACCGCACGGCCTACAAGACTCCTATTGGCATGTCCCCATATCGATTGGTCTTTGGAAAAGCATGTCATCTGCCGGTAGAGATCGAGCATAAGGCCTATTGGGCGGTAAAGCAATGCAACATGGATATGACAGAGGCTGGATCCCAACGAAAGCTTCAATTGCAAGAGCTTGAGGAATTGAGATTGGAAGCATACGAGAACTCCAGAATTTACAAGGAAAAAACTAAGGCTGCTCATGACAAATTGATCAACAAGAAAGAGTTCGAAGTTGGCCAGAAAGTCCTCCTATACAACTCCCGTCTGAAACTAATGCCAGGTAAGTTGCGTTCTCGTTGGATTGGTCCTTTTGTGGTTACTCATGTTTTTCCTTATGGTGCAGTTGAGCTTATGGATGAGTCAACCACAAGGCGATTCACAGTCAACGGGCAGCGGCTTAAGCCATTCTACGAGAGCTTTCAGGAGCATACCATGGAGGAGCTGCATCTCCTCAACGCCGCCTACAATTGACAACATCAGGCTGTTCCTCTCTCCTTATTTTCTTCATTATTTACTTGTCCTATACTTGATTCTTGCTGCATGCTTACATTGAGGACAATGTAATGTTTAAGTGTGGGGGGAGGAGTTTTAGAAAATTGCATTTACTAAAAAAAAAAAAAAAAAAAACAAAACAAAAAAAAAAAAAAAAACAAAAAAAAAACAAAACAAAAAAAAAAAAAAATGCAAAATGAAGCAAATTGAGTTTGAAAGAATTTAGCATGATTAGAAAGTTGATCTTATCTTTTTGGGCTTTCAAGTGAATTGGAAATGAGTTTGGCTTGGTGAGTTGATTGAGGTAGTCTTTGTGGGGATATTTGTGCATGTTCTTGTCCTTTCTTATGCTATGCCTGCATCCACTGAATTATGGGTATCATTCCAGAACTTGTTTTGATCCTTTATTGAAGCTATCAGTGCTCATGCATGTGAAAAGATGATTAAGGCATTCTTTCATTTTATACCTAAAAAAAAAAAAAGAGTGATCTTTTCCCTTCTTTAGGTTGAAGAACATTCATTGCATCCCTTGATTAAAAAAAAAAAAAAACAAAAATTAAGCAAGTCCTTTGGAATCAAAAAAAAAAAAAAGATAGAAAGGCCAAAGGCCAAGGTGAGATGGAGCGTAAAACGCACTCACCAAGGTGGGATGGAGCGTAAAACGCACCCACCATGCGAAAAAAAAAAAGAAAAAAAAAAAGAAGGGTTCTATTTTCTGCTTGCTTAATAGTTCTTCATTGATCTTGGGATTGTCTTGAATGTTTTCTTTCCTCCTAAAGTTTACTTTTCATTGTTATCTTCCTATCCCTCCCACCTTACCATGTTTGAGCCATGAATAAAAGTCCTTTTGATTTGCATGCATAAAGCACTGAGAGTGGAGATTTAGAAGATGAGCATATCTGGTAGTGGAATTATGATTGGGTGGATTTGGGCATAGCATTTGAGGAACTTGAGAGCATGTTCTTATTCTATCATGGTCTGCTTATTTTGACTCGCCTTGCCAAGTGAAATTGCCATGCTACTTGTTTGTTTGGGAAGTGTAAGAAAGATGATCTTTGAAATGTTGAATTCCTATAAAACTTGCCATGCCTCTCATTTTGCATTCTTTGCCATCCTTTTTGTTAGTGTTTAGTGTTTTGCCCAGGAGTGCAAAAGTCCAAGTGTGGGGGAATTTGATAGAGCACATATTTTCATACTATTTAGCCCTCATATTTAGTCCTTTTTGCACATTAGTTGTGTTATTTCATTCATCTTGATTTTATTTCATTTTATTTTATAGGAATTGGGCTTCACACTATTTTATTTTATTTTTCCAGGTTTAGGGACATGGAGCATGAGATGGGGCATGATACATCTTGATGGCAATGAGATATCTTGGAAATTGGAGATAGAGAAGTAAGAGCAATTTTGGCAGATTTGACCTCCTGCACTTCCTTCAGTATTTTGGCCAAGATAATATTCCAGAATGAAGATGATGTCTTAAGAGATATTGAAGGGGACTTCTTGAGCTTTCTGGAATGGTATGGTTTGTCCAAATCCGAGCTCGTTTGGGCCTTCAAACAGCGCTTCAAAGTCGGGGCCAATAAGTTGGGGGCAAATTAGGAAAACTGCACAGATACTAATTCTTTAAAATGCCATATCTTGGGCGTCCGACATCCAAATCAAGTGATTCAAAAGCCCAAGTTCATCTACTCTTTCTGATCTAAATTTCTTATGAAGAGGCCGAAGCCCAGCTCGCACGGTAACCTTTCCGAAATCGGCCGTCAAGTGGCGGTAATCTAGGGTTTCCTCCTAAAGCTCTATTTAAACACCTTAAGAGGCCATCAAAGGGGGATTCTTGAAGGACGTGAACAGTAGCCGATTTTCCTCTTCTCTCCATTGTTCTTGTCAAGATGGAGGGCTAAAGTTTCTGTGATCAAGTTGCAACACCATCCTTGTTCCCGGTTTGAGTCTTGGATTTAATGGAAATATGTTTGTTTTAGTTTTAACTTTGTTGTTTTCTTGTTTCCGTTCTCTCTTAAATCTGTGTATGTGTTGATACCGGTTGGATGAATGCATGCATTGTCTTTGTTTGAGAATCCAAGGTTTTTGTGCTCGGTTGAGGCTTTAACTGGAATCAAGAACAACCTGTTTGGATGGTATTCCAATCAGTCTCGAATCTGTGCAATAAGGGGAATCAAAACTGATAGATTGAACTAAGAGGTTTCTGAAATCTGTTTATTGGTTTTCTTCCAAATCTTTGGCGGTTGTTAAAGGATTTTTTTGATTTTCGATTTGAGGGTTAAAACTAAACAAATGGTTTATTGAGAAGGCAATGAAAACTGGGATAGAAGGATTGGTTTGCAACTGATTGCATCTTGATTTATTGTGTTCTTGCTCATTTTGTTTTCTGTTTTTCATCAAAAACTCCCCCCTTGTTTAGCCTTGTTTTGACAGATCCGTTTGAGGTTCGTTGGGAGACGACTTAGGGTTGCACCTATATTGCAAATCCGCATCATCATACTATCTAATCTATTGGTGTTCGACAGCCCCGATCAATTGGTAGGGGCAAAATTAGAAAGTGATTTGTGAGAGGTAGGGTGGCAGACATCCCCCCAAAATTTCTTCTTACTTTCTTTTTACTTTTCTTTTTTGTTCCCTTGTTCCCTCCTTTTCTTCTCTTTTGACTCCACCCAAATGATTTCTCCTTCTTTTTATTCTTCCTCTTCTTCTTTGTATTCTTCTCCTACGACTTTTTCTTCTTATTCTTCTTTCTTCTTCTACTATTTTTCTTCTTCTTCTCTGGTAATAGCTTCAAGTGGGGTAAATTACAACATTTGGCAAGTTTCTTCTTCTCCAAATTTAATCATTCATTAAGGCAAGTTCTTCTTGCACCATATTTTTATTTTAGTGCAAGCTCTTCAATAATTCTTTCGCTAATGCAAGTCTTCTGGTTGTTGTTCTCGTCATTGTATAAATATATATAACACTGTATTTATTTTTTGATAGCACATCTGAGTCTACTCTTGGTTGAAGTTATTTTAGTGAGTTATTTCTGTATTTTCTGTGAGTCTCATTGTGTTCTCAAATGGGGTTTATTTCACCCAGTGTTTTTCAATGAATGGTTATGCATTTTGGCTTAGAGAAGGATATGAGGCTTTGCTCGTTTTTGTGTCCAAATAAATATTTTTCTGTGTCCATATCCCATATAATTATTCTCTCAAAATACTCAATTATTTGGCTAATTTCTAGCCACATCTGCCCTTTAAATCAAGCATCCATATCCCAATTTTTTAAGCTAATATTGCAATAAAATTGGTGAGAAAATTTCATCAGATTTAAGCAAAAATGCTGAAAATCGGAAGCAACAACGTAGCACACTAGTGTGCGCCACATGGCCTGGCTGGATGGACATAACAGCCCTTTCCTGGCGACCGAAATGGCGTCGTCCGTACGGGTTATATTTAATATAATGTTATGTTATATTATATATTATAGTATTTTATTTATATATATTTATGTATTATATACTACACTAAAGTGACATGAACGTGGAGTAATAGGGGGGCCATAATAATAATATTATTATTATAATAAAAGTGAACATGGAATTGGACTTAAAAGGTTGGGGCATGAAATATATATATAATAAAATATTAAAAGAAGTTAGAATTTAAAGTGGACTTGGAGGAAAGGTAAGGGAGCATATATATTATATATATGTATTACACTCTAGCCCACTTCAACAACTTGGGTTATCTTCACCCTAAAAAAAATTTAATTACATATAATATAAATGTCAACCTTCCATTTTAAACTAAATAAATTTTCATAAATCCTCCAATAATAATATATAAATTATCTTAAGCCCCAGAATAATTTTCTTATTTTTATTCTTCCAAAATACCGAGACTTTACATATCATCCGCTTATGAACTTAAATCATGTGGAAATAAATATATATATATATACACGTTGTGAGCAGGACAGTACTATTAGAAACCTAATATGATGTGTATAAGTAGCATAATCTCATTATGATGCATCATTTATTTATAAGTTAGCGCACTTGATATTTTACGCAATAGAAAAAGGTACCCTAGGAGCGCCTGGCATGGGACGAGGTGGTCGTAGCCCGACAGGTAGTGCTCGCTATTATTTGTGTATATTTAACATGGTGCATTTATGCATGCTTGGCATGATGGCTTACGAGCCCATGGGAATTGTGATATTGTCACGGATAAAGATTTCACACTTGGATAGTTATACATGATGATATGTGGCATTTAATTTGAAATGGATCAAGTCATAAATTATGGGTCTTATATAACTATTGAGTCATTGATTACTCTTTTTGGTGTCACCATATTCTTGGATCTTATTTACTGTTCATTGTTCTCGAACTTGCTGAGTCTTGTGGCTCATTTGATTTTCTTTGCTATTCCAGGTAAATGAAAGACTGTTATTGAGGGCGAATCCAGTGAGACTAAGGCCCAAAAATAGTGGTGTACGGAGACGCGTCCTAACTTGCAGATTCTTAGTGGTATGTTGTTAAGGCTTGTAATGAGATGAATTTTTTTTTTTATTATTTTGTTAACTCTCTAGAGGCTTTTAATTATATGTATGGCATTCACGCTTAGACTTATGAAGTATTGGAAATGTATTGGAACTCTAATTATATTTCGTTGTTAGTAATGAAGTGAGTGGTTTGTTTTAATATGGTCTTATTCTATATCATCACTATGATGACCTCCTTTTGAATATCCTATGCTAGCGAGACTATTCGGGAGAGGGCCCTTACATCATGTGTCATCCGAATGACCCATACCCCATTCGAATGCATCCCAAGTGTTACGCCTTATATCCGAATGCTTTGTTTGGCATCCGAATGTCTTGTTCACATTTGGATGTTTCTCCTCTCATTTGAATGATTCCTTCTGTTAATTAAATTTGTTGATCAATGAATTCCAATTCTAGTTATTATTTAGTCAAATAATAAATACCCTCAATATTGGAGTCTCTTGGCATTTATGATAAATGTAACATGTCCATACTCAGAAATTACCGAATCTTTATATTTCAATATAAGTGATAAAGATCATATATCATACTTAGTAATTATTATGACATGTTTAACATTATTTTGTGAGATTATGTGCATACATATTGGTATATGAGCATTGAGCATGACTTTATAAGGAGCACTACATATTATGTGCTAGCATTTATATGAGCATTGCATTATGCGGGCCAGCCGGCTTGTCCGCGAGGATCCCATCAGTACCAATTTTAGTTTCAGTTTACGTGTTGCTCGCCTGGTGACGACCAAGGAGCTAGGAACTTATTGCCCACAGTATATGCTTATAGTTTCTATGTATACAAGATTCAGATTAGTCAGGTATGTATTACAGATTGTGTGGGTCTATGAGCTAAAGTTGCATACCTGCATTTAGTTTACAGTTTATGTGCATTACATTTTTATGAATACAAACAAACACTGATTATACTCAGCACAAGTTCAATAAGTAATTTATCAGTATTAATATTCTTCGATTCAGCTTCAGTTATTCTTTCTAGCTTACTACTTGTTGAGCTTTGGAGCTCACCTTGTACTCTTCATTATTCCAGGTCCTAGCGGGGGAATACTGGATGTGGAGCCTAGCAGCAGTGGTCAGTAGTGTGTGTACGTAGAGCCGTTCAACATCAAAGATGTCTAGGAGATTGTTAGTTTATAGTATTTTGTCAGTTTAGGATTATTTTATATTTCGGTAGAGAGATTGCCCTTAGACGGAGTTTATGTTTTTAATTTATGCTGACTCATAGTTTTATTTCAATTTGATTGAGATGTTCAGTTATGGTATCTGATTTTAGTTTATCAGAGAGTTTTATTTTATTTTATTTTATATAATTTCCCCGTAACACCTTCTTTTGGGCAGTTCTAAGAGAGGGGGTGTTATAGACTAACTTAGAGGAGTTCGCATTTGCGTCTCTACGGATCGAAAAGAAACGAGATCAAAGGCATCGACTGCATGGTTGCGGTTATCTAACACTATAAGGATCTATTTGAAGCTCTAACCCATCTTAAGTAAACTTTAACAGTAGTTGCTTACCAAGAAGCCTTCGAAAAGTTTTCTCACAAGGTTGACAACCTTCTAGAGCAATTTCTTATGGAGTGTTTTATTGCTAGGTTGCGAGATGACATTAGATTGGTGTAACGACCCGCTCCCACTTACAAGCACCACCGGTAAATAATCGACTGGATTACTCACCCGACGAACCACAACTGAAGGGTTGAACTATGTTTCAACAAGAATGCCCTAGGTGGGAACTAGGCTTCGTCCTTCCCTTCGCTCTACTCAGGAATCGGCCCCAACTCAAACAAGAAAATACAGCGGACCAAGACCCGAAACCCGAGTGAGCTTCACCTCTCTTCAGCTTGCCTCATAGCAAGCCAAAGGTGACCCAGGCATAAAGCTAGCATAACAAACACTTCACTGAGTATTGGGGATTTATGAGAACAAACCTCGCTAATTTTTACTCGATCCGAACTTACTAAAATCACATATACATCACGCAGACTCCAACCATCTATCACACCATTATGATTACAACAACTAGATACCTCTAGAGCTCAATAACGCTTATATTCAAGCACATGAATACATATAAGGAAATATAGGAGAATACACATCCACACATCTCGGGCAACGATGCTAGTTGCCATAACAATCTCCCGGCACTATCCCTGCTTGCATTTGGTCTTGCATCATCTACAACATGAGGTAAAACCTCATGAGTCATAAAAACTCAGTAAGGGTGCAATGCATGTAAATATGAATATAATCATGTTTATGTATGCCAAATGCATGCAAGTGAGGCTAGGCCCATTCATCTTCACAACCCACCAAGGTTTGAGGCATCAACCTATCAGCCCCCACAACACTAGTCCTCCATATGGCCATGGTCCACTAGATCTTGCATCACGCAAGTGACAACCACTACATGCAAATGCTACATAAAAACATTATCAGACATATTTACCAACTTGCAAGGCCACCTCCATGTGGGGCCATCCCTTACCTAGCTCGAAGCCTCATCTCTGCCTCGGCACGAACTCCAGCCTGAACCTCTAGTTCTTCTAGGATCATCGCCTCCCCGATCGAACCTAGATGCAACCACACACAAAAATCCAACCATCCATTAGGCACTAAACCAGGGCCTATATTTTTGCCCTACACTGCCCAATACCCGACCACAACTTCCAATCAACCTCAACCAATGGTATAAACCAACCATCTATACACATTTCATTATCTCCCATAATGAAAATAACTAGAAAATAATTAAATTAATTACCTCGATTAATCTGGAGAAGAAGTTCGATCAAACGCTTACACCGACGTTACCTCCCGAACAACCATTTGTGCCCAAAATCCCATTTTCAAGCCTTTGGCATGCTTCTCGAGCCCCAACATAATTTCTCGATTTTTTTGGGATTTTTTCCTATTTTTCTCCATTTTCTAGATTTTTTCCATATTTTATTTTCTTTTTTTTTCTTTATTTCCTTTCTTCTTCTACATTTCTTCCTTCTTCTTCCCGCATCCGTCTTCTTCTCCTTCCCACGTGGCCACCTGCGCATGCACAGCAGCCATCAACTGCCTTTAGCCTTCACCGCTACCGCCTTCTAGCTCTTCGTCGACTGCCAACAGCTGCACCGCAACTGCCGCCATCTCGAGCAGCAACTCCGCCAGCCTCCCGCACACACTGCAACCGCTGCCATCTCGAGCAGCAACTCCGCTGGCCTCCCGCACGCACCGCAGCCACTACAAATCCCACGCGTCTGCTATGGCCGACGGTCGAAGCTCCTGGCCGCCCTGCTGCCTCAGCCTTTCGTAGTGAGCACATCGCCAGTCACGACCGCGGTTACTGTTGTTGTTTCCGCGCGTCGGCCATGGCTGATCGGCCTTGCTTCTCTCTGCCACTACAACAGCAGCTCAAGGCTGGCCATCTCCCTCTCTCGGTCTCTCCATCACTCTCTCGCGAGCTCTCTCTCCTCCTCGTGCTCTCACTCTCTCGGCCATGCTCTCTCAATCTCATCTCTCTCTCGGCTCTGTTCCTTTCGACCATTTCAAAATTTGTAGAGACTAGGAAGCTTCAACTTCCTCACCACACACGCCTATATATGTATATATATATATATATAATTCACATATAAAACCCTCACTAATTCTCATTAATTGCATTAGAGAACCCTTAATTCCACTTAAGAATTTTAATAATATCATTTGGGCCCTCCAAGCCTAATTTAATTATCCTTAAACCGCACTAAGACTTGATTTCTTCAAAAATTAATAATCGACTTTTCTCGATAAAGCTGATTTCGTCCCTATACCTGCAAGAGACCTTTATTCCACCCGAAAACACCTAAGGGTTGCCTTACTGGCAAAACCGAACCACCCCCAGGGTCCCTTCAGTTTTTCGAAAGTCCCCTACGACCATTTGGTATTGGAACCCACTTGAGCTTATACAGAATTTATTTCAAAAATTATTCCTGGTCGGACCACTTCCAGCGTTATTATCCTCATCTCGAGACGCTCACCAATCTCTTGCCCTCTTCCTTGGACATCCAAGTCCTGGGGCACTCCCTGCCGCCAACTCGGTAAATTTCATTAATTAATTTCTCGAAACCGACTATTGGATTTCCCGGACTACTCGGGATAATTTCAAAATAATCAAAAAATATTTATTTTTAATACCATGTAATACAGAGTATTACAATTGGACGTCAAGGCAAAACAACCAAAGACACAGTCAGATACAATTGGAGTTATGCATTTTATTGAAGAGCGAAATTCCTTACAAAAGAAGTCCAACAATAATAACTCATTCAAGCCATTGAACACAACCCCAAACCCAATAGCTGGTGTACTTGGCCCTTGACCAAACCAGTGAATGAATCCAGGTTTAAATTCTACTCAAATAAAAGTCCATCAAATGATCACCAATCAATAGGTATGAGAACGTCGAGAGAATGGGTTATGTTACTATTGTGATTAGAAGTTCTTTCCGAGCCATCACTGTGAACATCGATAATTATTAATGATTAAAGATTCACTCTATCCAAGCCTTGATGATGACAACAACACTTGACCAGAACCAGAAAGTCAAGGAGCATTGTCAGAAATTTCTTTTCATGCAATTTTAGGAACCAATCACCCACAAACCATCAGTGTCCTGGGCAAATGAGTGGCATTTTACCAAGTCATATCCAGATTCCATCCTTGTGGAGAAGGATTCTCAACTTTGGGGGGGGGGGGAATGATCAGGGGCGGATCCAGGAATTCAGGCTGCGGGGCTTAAATTTTAAAAAGTTAATGTAATAAAATTCTTATATAACCAAAAAGTCAATACAACAAATTTTCATTAAACTTGAGCTCGATGAGGTTTTGAAACAAAAAATTCATCTACAACAGAACCTACATCTATTGTAATAGCAAGTTCTCTTTCAATGTAGAGTGTCATACAATCAGCAAGGAAGTCGTCCTCCATTTTGTTACATAGTGTTGTCCTCAACAGTTTCATTGCTGAAAATGCTCGCTCAGTAGTTGCAGTAGAAACTGGTAATGTCAATACAAGACGAATCAATCTAGTTATCATAAGGTATGTATTTGACCTTCCACTGTTGGTCAACTCTTGGCATAATTCAACAAGTGTAGATACTTGAAACCTTTGGTCAGCAATCACATCATGAACATAATACTTCAACTCATATTCTAAAGTACAAATATCTTGACTGCTAAAATCTTCAAGATAGAACTTCTTTGCAAGCATACAAATATCATCACTATTGAATGATTCAAATGAATTTCTGGATCCAATCCAAAGCCACACTGAGAGAAAGGAGTTCTACTAATTTATCATTAAATCGTGTACTTAACTCTATCAATACAAAATCTATTGCTTCATTGAAAACATCTAAATGATAATGGTGCTCAACTATAGTCTCATCACTACAACGACCAATCATATATGAAGAATCTAGATCCGGTATGTGAATGTTGTGCCTTGAACAAAAATCTTTTACTTCTTGAAGAAACACTTCCCAACCTTCTTCTCTCAATTCTTGAAGGATAAGTTTTGCAATAGAAACAAATCTCATAGCAGCCAAAATGTCTATTGATTTGTTTTGAAGGGCTTGACAAAGAACATCAGTTATTCTCATAATTTTGTGCATTAAAAGCAAATTGAACACAAATTCAAAACATGCAAAGTGTCTATAAGCGCCATGAACTTCAACTCGAGAACTTGCTTTTGAACAATGAACTTTAAGATATTCAAGCACCTTGCAAGTTGCAAAGTACATGCCTATCATGCTTTTTATAGAATCATAATGAGAACTCCAACGTGTTGCTCCAGCACGTTGCAAATTACCTATTTGATTGGCTCCATTTCCAGACTCACGCTCTCCAATACTCTAACATATGCTCAACTTCTTTTGTTTGAGCATTTTGCACTCACTAATGTGCTAAGAAGAAGAATTAATAATATTGATAACATTATCCAAATGAGAAAAGAATTCTCAAATAACACTAACATCCTTAGCTGCAGAAATCAATGCCAGTTGTAACTTGTGTGCAAAGCAATGAACATAATATGCATATGGATAATCTCTAAGAAATAAAGCTTGAAGTCCATTCCAAGTACCACGCATATTATTAGCATCATCATATCCTTGACCTCTCATTTTGCTAAGTTGAAGGTCGTGTCGAGCAAGAATATCAGATATCTCATTTTTTAGGTTTAATGACGTGGTGTTACTAACGCTTTTGATTGCAAAAAAACGTTCTGTCAAAATACCACAACTATTCACAAACCTCAAAATAATGGCCAATTGCTCTTGGTTAGATTTATCTTTTGCTTCATCCACAATAATACAAAAGCGTTCATCTCCAACATCATCATGAATCATCTGTCGTACTCTGTTAGCCATAATATGCAAAATATCCTTCTGAATATTTGGAGCAATGTACTGAGCATTTTTCAGAGCATTATCTAATACAACTTTATCAACTTCCATACTCAATTGTGCAAAAGCCTTAAGCATTTGAATAAAATTCCCACGGTTCAATGAAGATGAAGATTCATCGTGACCTCTAAAGGCACAACCTTGAAGTGCTAGCAACCGGACAACTATAATTGAAGCCCTTAGGCGCAAGCGATTTTTTTGAGATTTCTCTTTTGTTTGTGAATGAATTACCCTTTCAATATGTTGAGATGGATTCATTAAATCTTCAGCCATTCTCACACAATTCAAGTGGGGTGACGAAGGTGCAGAACCAACATGAGTAAGAAAAGAACATTTATTTCCTTGGTTAACCCTCTTCCCATTGTAAAATCCTACAGTAGCCAACGTCAAAATATTTGATGAATGACCATCATTCAGAAATAGAAAACTGTAGAAACAATATGCCTTGTCTTCTGAAGGTGAATATTCTAACCACCTAAATTGATTGAACCAATTTTTTTGAAAACTCCGACATTGATTTCCAAAAGTGGTCTTGTTGTAATTCAAAAGTGATGGTTGATATGGCCTAGCTAGTAGATATGTCGGTCTAATCTCATCCCGTGCATTAATAGGATATTCACAAATTTGTTTTCCTTTCCCCGGATCCCGTTCAATACAAGAAGACCATTAACATTAAGGATTTGAAGATGGAGAAGCTTCAATTTCAGGAGATAAACTTGAAGGAATTGGTGTAAATTCACTAGATTGATTTTGCACATTATGAGTTGAAGTACTTTCACTAGTATGATGATCTCTCTTTTTGAAAAAAAGATAACAATGTTTTTCCTTTCTTCGCAGAAGGTTGTTGTTCCATTCTCAATTCTAAGATACACAAACAAAAACTAACACAATTCAATAATCGAACAATTAAAATATTTAACTCAAGATTTGAGGCAAATGCAAGGCCAATATAACAATTGTATTCCTAACTGAATGCGGTAGTCAAATAGCCAACTCCAAGCAGACATAAAATTAACAAAAAAATCACTTATAATTTGCTCAAAAAAGACAGCAGCTTCAACCAATCAATCAACAACAAATCAACTAATCAAGCATAAAGAAGTAAAAAAAATATGGCAAAAAATAAAAAAATTACCTAGCTGTCAATCAAATGAAGTAGAGGCAGCGAGGAGCGAGCAAGGGCAAGGCCGAAAGGTAGAGCAGAGGGCGAGCAAGAAGGGCGAGAGGCAGCGTCGCATGCAGTAGCTAGGACAAGTGAGAGCGAGAGCCAAGAGGGGTCAAGCAAGGCTATAAGAGCAAGAGAAAAGGGCGAGGGCGAGCGAGAGCAAGAGAGACAGAGAGCGAGGGTGAGGGAGAGCAAGAAGGGCTGAGGACAAGCACGAGCAAGAGAGATGCAGAGAGCGAGGGGCCGAGGGTGAGCACAAGCAAGAGCGAGCGAGGCAGAGAGCAAGAGCAAGGGCGAGTACGAGCAAGCGAGATGCAGAGAGCGAGGGGCCGAAGGTGAGCATGAGCAAGAGAGAGACAGAGAGAGAGGGTTCACACATATTGAGTATGGAGCAAGCGTTTGAGTCACTTCCAGAACACAGATTGAGCGATTGGATAAATAATATGCCAGTATTAATTTAGTACATTGCGAGTTCGATCATTGTTCAATGTAAGGGCCAAAAGTCCAACTTGCAATTTATCTCCCCTGACATAATAAAAAATACGAGCACCGGAGGTAGCACAAGAACAATCATTCCAAGTGCGGAGATTGAGTTCAACAAAGGCTTCGTTAATTTTATTTAATTTTTCTGTTTAGTTGGTTAATTGAATAAACCCACATGAGCAGATTTCCAGCGTGAGTGGTAGTTGTTTCCCTATTTTTCAACTTGATTGTTATCCCTTCTTAAGGCTGTAAGACTATAAATGTAGACGGAAGTACAGTGAATAATTTATGCTGGAAATAAAACAAAGCTTCCTACCCTCTCTGCTTTCTGCTTCTTCCTCTCCCTCTCAAATTCATTCTTATCAGATGAAACTTTGAGTTTTGAGATCTTTCAGTTGAGAGCCTTTGATGTGCAATGAATAGTTGATTCTTGATCTTTTTGAAGTTATTTATATGCATCATTAACTAATTTTGAAGTCCCCCAATGGCTAAACTCTCATATAATGCTCAAAAGTGACACCTGCAACACAAAAATCATGCAGAAATATAGCCCTTAACAATCATATATATATAGTCAAACCTACAATCTACTGTAGGATCTACTGTAGTCATCGGATCAATGGATCTACGCTTCGATCGAAGGCATCAACTGTAAAATCTAGAATGTTCTCATTGATTAGCTCAGCTGAACCAAACATCAATTATGGATCTTAACTGTCATCTCGAAAGAGTTGAGGAGGATTGTTTCAAGAAGAACTTCGACTGTAGAATCAACTATAGGGGTCGGTTGTCATTTCTAGAACTTTGGCTATACCCTTAACTGTAAGATGAAATTCATTTTATTTTGTTTAGCTGATTTAAATATTTATCAAAATATAATAATAAATTTATTTGATTGGAAATGTCATTGTTAAGTCGCTTGAGCTTGCCAAAAAAATAAAAACAATTAAAGGGCGCAAGAAAGTCCCTACGCAAACACTTTGATACTTAAGTCAGACACTGTAAATGATGAATACTGTATTGAAATCAGTATTAGAAATGTACTTTTTTAAAATGAGTATCTACTTATTCATAGAAGAGTATAGAATAATCCTAATTAATCTCGACTTAAAATTCTTACAGATAACGTCTATCTTGATCTTTTCTAATTTTGTTAGAATTAATTTAGGATTAAGATTAAAATTAGGAGAACCTGTTAGAATTAAGATTTTTTTAGATGATTTTTATCTCCTTTTTGAAATATTCAAAGAGATTTTTGAATGTCAAAATTATTTAGTTTGCGCGTTTGTGCAAGACTCTCCCCCTCCTCTCGAGTCACGTTTATGGAAAAATTTACGTCTTTTAACCCAAAGAGTTATTTTAAGTTTTTTTATTTTTTTATTTTTTAATAGACTTTTGCCCTGTCACAACAAACAAATATCATTTGTAAACTTCTAAACTTTAACTTTTATGCATTAAAACACAATAAAATAAGTTTTGTTTAAGCATTCATCAAATGGTTAATTCTGCAAGTTGGATCAACAAGATTGTAAAAATAATAAAAGAAAAGGTAGTACTACTTCATAACCAATTAGGAGCGTACACATGCAATTACAATACTATTTATAAAGATGTTTTATTTCCCTGCTGCATCCATGGGTTGCGAAGTAAGCTAAATTTCAAAGAGGTGCAATTTTAAGTTAAATTTATTCACCAATAAACAAATTAATACATATTTGTGCCTGGCAAAGTAGCACCGAGACCAGATTTTATGGATCCTCAACTATGCCTTTTCTTTTTTAGTAGATATCAAAATAATAATATTTTCTCCTTAAGGATCGTCAAAAAGCTAAAGTCTATGGTTGAATATGTCTCTTGAAAAGTAAGAAAACCAGAGAGTCCCTCGGGACCTCCTTTGTGGGTCTACTAAGAGGATTCCCCGAGATCCCTTCTTCTAAAAGGGTTTCCAAGTCCTTTTACTTGATAGATTTTTCTGGCCTTGTAGATTTTATTTTCTTGTGACCCTTTGAGAAATGGGTCTCTTGGGCAATGTATACATCATAAATTTTTTTTAAGGGTTTTTACCAAAAAAAAAAGAAAATTAGAGTTGCTCAATATAATTTGATCAATGTTTATTCTTGTCTTTCATTAAAAATTCTAACTTTAAAATCAAAGGATATTTTAATCTTTTACCATCACTCAAAATATCTCAAACCTTTTTAATAAAGGGAAATTTATTATTCAACGGATAAAAATGTAATTTTAATTTTAAATATAAGAGATTGTGCATTTTAATTTAATAAAATTTCAAGAGTACACTTAGGGGAGAACAAAAGTTTTATTTACCCAAACTAATTCGATTTGATTTTTTTCTTGCATCAATTTGATTCGATTAATTTTTCTCAAAAGTTCGATTTTTAGTTTGAGTTTTTTGGTCAAAATAACTAAACTAAATGAACTCTAAAACGACGTCATTTCTTTTGCATTTATGCTAATTAATTCGGTTTAAAATGATGTCAGGCTATTGATTAATTCAATTTTCTTTGATTTGTTTGTGTTTTTTTGGTATAATCTGTTGGATTCGATTTATACAATTTGGATTCAGTTTTTTCGATTATCGATCAGTTCAATTTTTTGAGTTAATCGGTTAGTTCAATTCGCTTCGATTTAGTTTAATTGATTAATAGATTTCAATCAATTCAATAACTAAACAGAGTGTTTACACATCCCTAAGTACAATTAAACAAAAAAAAAAAGTACATAGAGTGTATCATAAATTCATAGACCACGACACCATGCCTAATTATTGACCCTATCTAATTTGTTAAGAATAAAGGTTTTCTTAAAACTATTATAGTGTATTATATATATATTGTTTTTTTCTCTTATTCACATTATTATGGGTTCATTTTGGGAGATGGAGTGTACTTAAATTCAAGGTTGTAACATTTTTTAATAACCTATTTTTAATGCAAGCAATAAGCAAAACCACATCAGTCTATATTTCACTTTCTTTGTTCTTGTTCTTCTTCTTCTTTTTGTTGATTAAACTTGGGTATCACTTCACCTTTGGGTGGGTGGGTGGGTATCATAACAGACTATTCAAACCCAACAGGTAGCGTGAAAACAAACGATTTGCCCCAATATTGGGGCTAGGGTAAGAAGAAATCAAGGACTGCCTCTCATGACACATTAAAATAAATGTATACTGGTTTTACACTTCTTCTTTTTTCTTATAACGTGAGAGACTCAAACGCTCCTTATCACAAATATTTTTTATTCAGATTATCCCACCAATTTTAGAATACATGGTACGCTTTGATCCTACTTAAGTGTATGAACATGTTCGTTGTGAGCCAAAGCTTAGTACTGAACCTCTAAGATAGATATATGCGATTACAAAGTTTTGTACAGAGATAAAATTGAATCCACAATCTCGCAGTATCCTAAACTTCAAAATGCATATAACGAATCGTCTGTGCAACCCCTAAGAGTTGATTTTTGATGAGTTGAAATTTTTACACAAATTAAATGCCCAATTTTGTGAATTTTAGATAATTGGTGTGTTAATTAATTTATTTTTGAGTTAATATTGCACTAATATTTATTTTATTACGTGATATAGTTGGAAGATGAATTAAGAGGCTAATTGGAAGTCCAAGTTCTTAATTAACATAGAAAAAAAAAGTTGAAGTCAAATTAAAATCTTACATGCACAAGAATTGAAATTCTAGCCTGAACCTCTGCTTAGGTTTTGGGCCATAACTCCCTCCACAACTATCGTATTTGGGAGCTCTTATATGCATTAGCAAGCTAAGACAATTATCAGAACTTTTATGAGCCCATGAAGCCTAATTCTGATGGGAAGGCAGTCAAAAACACGTGCAAATTTGCTAGGTGTGGGTAGCCCCTGTTGTAAACAGAGACCTATTAGTTTGAGAATCTATTTCCAAGTTGGTTTAAGGCTTCTTAGAAGAGTCATCTATTTAGGGGCATGGAAAATACATTAGATGGGAGTTTTGACATCAAAAAACCCTAAAAAAGAAGAGGAGAAAAAGTGCAACTTTTGGGAGATAAAACATTTTCTTTTATGAAGATTGTTTTGCTTTCTTTCTTCTTCTTTTGAGTTTTTGGTTCCAAACACTTGTCTACTTATTCCTAACTTTTGCAACAAATCCAGGGGGACCAAAAGCAAGGTTTTGGAGGTAAAAGGTTTAACAAAAAGTAGTGCTTTATCAAGGAGTAAGGCGACATCAAAGAAAATTGATTTTAACTTTTAAATTTTATTTTTCTTTTATTATTTAGGATCTCAATTATGCACCAACTCTTGGATGATTTTGAAAATATATTATTCATTATGAGTGGTTAATTAATTATTTAAGATTTTTAAAGGATTCTATACATTGAAACTTTATTACTTTTACTTAATTTTTAATTGTAATTGTTACTTCAACCATATTTATTTTATTCTAAACTTAATACTTGTAATTACTTGATCGTCAATTACATGTTTTGAGATTTCTTATAATGGTAGACATAGATAAGTAAAGAATTGACTCTTTGACAAAATAATATGTGTTAATAGGGGAAAACATCTACTTGATTACATGTGTAATCTTTGATTATATTTATGATAGAATATTTTCATGTTATAAGTACATATGCTTAATGTGTTATCTAATTCTAATTCACATAAATATGTAGTAAGTTAAGTTAGTTGAATAAACTTGTTAGATCTAAACATAGATTAATAAATAAATTAAAATATTTGATTGACATAGTTCGTAACCTAATCAACCAAAATTAAAATAATTCGATAAAGTAGATTTGTTAGGTAAATTTAGAAAATCTTAGATTTTAATTAATTAAATTTTAATTCTTTAGAATTTATGTGATTGTTAGTTGTTTAATTTTTTTTTCTTTCTAGTTGCACAAAAAAAGGGTTTAATTTATTCAAATAATCGATTATCTAAATATAATTAATTGTGACTAATTTTAATAATTAAAAATTTTAATTACCGATCTTTATGAGAACGATCTTTACTCCTCATTTTATCGCATATACTTGTGTTTTATCATAAGTTACATAAAAATCACAAACAATTTTACACTTCTTTAATTATTATAATTTTTTATTCTAATATTGTATAAATTTTCAAATTCATCTCTAAACTCTATAGTTTTTGGGGCTTTTTAAAAAAATATCACGATTCATATTAAAAAAATTTAAGACTACTTAGGTAAATTTTGATTTTTTTTTTAAAATATCAAACTCAAAAGCTTATAGTTCAATCTCATGAATTTATCCTTAAAATAAATAGTCGTTTTCACTCTTCAACTGTGACTGACTACTAACAACTGAAATCTTGCCCTCTCCCCCAACCCGCTGGTATGGTCCCACAAGAAATAAAAGCGGCTATATTTCTATCAAGAAATTAGTGCATAAGAAGAGATTGGCCTTCACATTAAAACAAAAATGATACACACACACACACATATATATATATATGTATATATGCATGTGTGTAAAACCCCCCTATTTTCTACACTTTTCTCCTATTATTATTATTAAAATATTAATAACAAAAATATTCTCGTATTTTTCTTATTTTTTTCTATCTTCTTTTGTCTTGTGAACTAGACGTAAGAATGTGTCGATTTATTTATATCTCTCATTTTCCAATTCAATGATGACTAAACTATCCCTAAACTAAGGAGAAAAAAACTAATAAATAACTAAATTCCATCCGTTTCACTATAAGATGAAAAGGAAAAGAAAAAATGTAAAGGTATTTTCATGGTATTAATATTTTTAACATTTGTGAAATAACAATAGGGGAGAAAGTCTAACTAAAGTTATAAAAGAAGTTTACAATTTCTCAAATATCAGAGATGCTCTATGCTTTTATCAAATCTCTCAAGAGATGTTAAATGTAATTCACCCGAGGCTTGGTTTTAGGAATTGTTTTGTGAATATATTATCATCTTCTTTGTTGATCAACCGTCCCAAATCCCAGTGGCAAAAGAATCCTTACCATGGAGTTCCTACGACTACCAGACAAGATACTAAATGTCATTAGTAGAAGAATGCCAACATGGATAACAACACTATTAAAGTTCTATCAAATTTATCATTACGTATATATTGCTATTAAAGTGAACTATTTGTTGAAGCTCTCATTTGACAAGCTACCAATAGATGTATAAAAATATCTTCCAGCTTAAGTCAGGCTAAACAACAGTAACTACAAGTCTGAAATGAGTTGCATATGTACATGAAGTAAATCTCCAACCCTTGATTGAAGAAGCCATTTTGGGGGTAACAGGACCTACCAGAGGAAGAGTCCTTTCAATTAAGAATTGAACTATTCAGTGGGTATGGAGAGAAGGCAGCAACTTTAGAATTCAAATGTACAACTGGTTTGGTCAGCCATAGCCATAGCCATGGCCATGGGATTCAAGAAATATAGGCCTTAATAACATCCGAGTAGTCAAAGACCAGACCTGTCCTGGGGCAAGTGATTTTGCCGTTGTTTTTCTTGGCCATTTCATCGAGAGCCTGCCATGGAAGAAGAGCACGTTAGAATAACAAGTTACAGAAAGAAGTTAGTCCTGATCGAAATAATGTGGACCTTAGTGCTATAGACGTGGCCATTTGGCAAGACAAGGGGTGGGTTCTCGGTGTCCATGAGCTCTTTACTTATGTAGCACACGAGCTTCGAATGATGCTGCTTGGAAAATGGTAATGGCGCTGCTAATTTGCGGAAGCTCTCTTGAGAAAGAGGGTCTTCTTTGGTACAATCGTCTTCATAACAGAACCTGAATTAGGTCAAGGTGAAACCATGAACAAAAATGAAAAAATAGAGCCAGCTAAAATGTCTACCAGATTGTTGAATTGTTAGATGCATTTTGATAATCAGACGTATGGATCTCCAACTAGCTCAAACCTGGAAACCAAGAGGAAAAGGCAGAGTACTATTTGAGGGAATGACACAAAATAAAACCTGCTATGCTGTTCTGAAGGGCGTATAACAATCCGATGACATAGAAAAAGAAGTTCCTTAAGAAAGCAATCCTCCTTAACAACTTGATGGTTTAAAATCTTGACTCTTTTTTGATAGTATGAAGGCCACCGAAACTATTCTAAGCTAGATGGAGAAAATATGTAACAACATATTATTGGTAAGAAGTGATTTAAGCGTGGATACGGAGTTTTCAGAGCAGACAATCCCGCTTGCAGATAAATATTCAGCAAAGACTCAAAGGTCATTCCATATAGCCTGCAGAATTCCTGTTTGAATTGGTCAACTAAGAAATCCCATTGTTTTGGTTCAAATAAAACCTGCAAATAATAATGAACAAAATGCAATTAAATATGAAGCATCAACCTATAAAATATCAGCCTAAAAAGTGAAACAAATCCATTAATCAAATGAAAAATGTGTATCTAGGTTTAGTGTAAAAGAACAAATGGAAAACAACTAGTGTCACATAATTAATAGACATAAAAGATTGCATTGGTGGATCAGGAAGCACCTAATAAAAACTGCTCCTGACAAATTGCCAGAAGCAAGGGGGAGCAAGATACTCCCAAAGTCTTATTACAAGAGACCAGTGCAGAGAGAGAAATTTAAAAATGTCAAACTAACAAAATAAGGTCTGAGCAAAGCCAAAAAAAGGAAGTAACTTACAGAGGAAATCAGGAAAATTTGCACAAAAAACTTTAAAAGATCATATACATTAGTGAACACTTAATCATACAAAGGGAATTGCCGCTAAGTTATCAAAGCTATCACAGGAATCAAACATTTATTGTTAGGTTCAAAGATTAGTCATAAACAATACAGATTCAGGGTGTGACAAACACAATGCACAGAGTTCTGCATTACATCTTATTTATTTAGATAATTTATCATACTACAAAATAAATTAGACTGTGCAATCAAGTTTTGCAAGTTAGAGGAGATAATTCATATTGTTGCAATTGCTAGTGCTTACTGAAGTATGGAAAAGGCCACTTGCAGTTTAACATAACATACAGCACAAGGAATATGTTGTTTACCACTTTACCTTGTATGTCACACACTGAGTACTGCTCTTAAAAGCTAGTGTAGCCACGACCCTCTGCAGTTCTTTCATATGGGTGGGCCCCCATGGTGCAAGGTACTTCCGCGCATATCCAATAGCTCTCAAGTGCTTCTCGGCTCTAACCAACTCTATAAATTCTTGAAGTCTCAGCAGGAATTCAAATTTGCTCTGGCACAAAGAAAGGATGGGCATTAAAAAAAGCTTGTATTCTGTTCCTAAAATTTTACAACCAATCCCTCTAAGCATAATGAGAAGAGAGACAATAAATGCATCAACAATACTGAGCAATCCCTAGTGACAGGATTTTGCAAATTTATTGTCCATTATGCACTAGGAAAATAAAAATAATAATCTTTACTATAAAATACAATGTCTACTCTTCAAAAATATATCACAGAAAGTGTATATGCACTTTGCCACTCAGTATTCCATCTTCCAAAGCAATCTTTAACTTAAAACCATCTCTAACAAGCAAATTTCTTCAAGATCTTGCTAGCATGCCCTTGTATATTGGTAGAAAAGCTCCTCTTTCATGTTGAGGACACCATGAACTCTGCATATTTATGCATTTCTAGATGAAAGTCCACGATAGAAAGTACATATCATCCCCAGGGACTTGTCAAAATGGCCTAGAGCCAATCCCCAAATCAAAGATCAGGTTTGATCCTCATAAACTATCAATAATATTAGCAAAATAATATAACCAGCCATCCTTAAGAATATATTACAGAAAAGATACATTGTGGTGTAATCTACATTTTAAGAAACAATCCATTATAAGGAGTATACCAAAGTGGAAAAAAGAAAAAAACATAATGCAACCAATGCTGATAAGGATATTCTGACACCAGAACAAAATCCAAAACTGCAATTTAGAGCTGGTCTCTTGAACCATGCTGCCAAATAGATCAGCATGCTTGGTAGAACGCTCCAAGCTGATTTTTATCAAGATAGCAAGCTCAAGTAAGCCCAGATAATTGTTCAAGGAAGCAATGAAGGCAAGGTGATGCAGGAAGGAGCTTAACGAGGAAAACAAGTTTAGCAAGAGGAGGGAAACCTAAAATTAGAAGTGGAAAGGGGAAAAAAGGCATTACTTTTTTTTTCATCTGCACGAATTGCATTCAAAATGTGCCAAGGGAAGTGATGAAACACTGCACATCTACTGCATACAGTAACAACCAAAGAAACACTTATTCTTCAACAACGTACTGTGCCTGTGTGCAACATGGACACACCACTCAGCAGATACTTTCTATCAAGTGTCAAAGCCACTTCCCAGCATAGCCTTTTTGACCTTTTAATTTTTAGATACGCCAACCTGGATAATACATGTATCCATCACTTACACAAGCGAAAAGCAGAAGATATGTCTGTCTCATGTCACTATGTCCATGATTCTTGGGTAGATACCAGCTTTATGCTACAAAAAAAATAGAATGAAGAAAAGAAGAATAAGAAAGAGCGTTGAATGTGAGACAGGAAGATATGTCTTCCTTGGAAACTCCACCGGTGATTGAGTTCAAGAATTCCAGTTAAAGGTAATACTCCTTACACAACCAGACCCAAGCTTGGATAGAGGAAAGTGGTCGTATTAGAAAGCTACAATCGAAGTTAGAAACCATTATTTCATTTTATCATTTATTAGAAATAAAAAGATCGTTCCATTGAGGCATAGCCCTCTTATCTACTCACTACATGGCCTGAGTATTGAACAATAAAGGGATGTTCTATTAGATGGCGCTGAAAGCAATTTGTGCAATTGTAAAATCCCTTTAAAGCTAAAAGGGATGTTCTATTAAATGGTTACAAGACAACTCTGTTTTTTTTCTTTGTAAGTTATAAGACAACTCTGTTGTATGGACAAAATATTGAACAATAAAGCACTAAAAGGAGAATCCCTAGTGCACAAGACTCCCTTTTTGTAAAAGTTGAGAGGGTTGTATTTGTACTTAAGCTTTCCCTTGCTTTGGTGCAATGAGACTTTTTCTACACTCAAACCTGTGACCTTCTGGTTATAAAGGAGTAACTTGACCATTGCTGCTAAAGCTCCCCCTCAAATAATAAAGGACTAACATGAGTAAAATATGAGCATAATCGAGATGAGAATATTATGGCAAAGGTATGACTGTAAACAAAGCTGTAATGCTGTAATTGCTTTCTCATATTTACATCGTAGGGTACACCACCCTATATATACATGTAGAAACTTACAAAATAGGAAAGATTACAAGAAGGAAACTATGAAGAACGCAAACCTAATCAAATCTGTACAAAAGGAAACTAATAAACATGAAAAGATTCTAACAGCCAATCCCACAATCAGAGGAGATTGATTGGGATGTCCTAATCAATTCAAATCGATAATCAATTCAAATCTCCAACACTCCCCCTCAAGCTAGTGGGTAAATGTTGACCATTTCACAGCTTGAATGTAATCTCCCTAAAATCTTGGCAATGGAAGACCTTTGGTTAGCACGTTACTTAATTGATTTTCAATTGGTATATAAGGAGTAGTAATTATAACACTATCTAGTTTTTCCACGATGAAATGTCTATTGATCTCTATATGTTTGGTACGATCATGCTAGACTAGATTGTGAGTGTTGGAAACTCAGATGCCACAATTTATGGAATTGATTATCAATTCCAATTATCCCACAATCTATGGAATTGATTATAATCAACCTTAATTGTTGAGATTGGTTGATTGACGTAAATTACTAATTGATATAATTAGGATTCTTTCTTTTTTCCTTATTCATAGGGATTTGATTGATTTCTTTCTCTTATATATATTGTAACCATTTCTAGTGAAAATTAGAGAAATATATACCAAGTTTTCTCACAACTGTTCATGGTATCAAAACCGTGAAGTATCCTCCAACCTACAGTACCCACTGACTCAAACATCGAACCCCTACCCCAATAATGACGATGGTGCCGACTGATCTAGGGACCACCATGGACTCACCGACCAGCTCTCCACTGGCATAACCCTCCATGTTTTCAACCCTCGACTCCCACACCGAACTAAACACTAACCCAAACACTGTCCCAACGCCTCCTTCCCTCAATCCCAGTGCTGCCATTGTGTAGACGTCCTACCTTGACCAATTTTCGGGAATGGTATCAGTCTGTGAAGCTCATGATGACTGGTAAAAGGAAAATGGGCTATCTTACTAGTGTTCCGCCATCCCCAAGCCCTCAATCTCCCAAATACAGCACATGGGTAGCGAAAGATTCTCTAGTGATGGCCTAGCTCATCTAATCCATGCAACCCAAAATTGAAAGGCACTATTTGTTCTACAACACTGCCCAAGTGTGGATTGTTGTCCACCAAATGTACTCTGACTTAGAGAACGTCTCTCAATTGTTTGAAGTCCGGACTGCCTTACACTCCACAAAAAAGGAAAATATGTCGGTCACAGAATATTTTAATACCATTTATGAGTTGTGGCAGGAGCTTGATCTGTATCATATCGTTACTTGGCATTGTACCAAGGATGATCAACTGTTTCTAGCTATGTAGGAGAAAGACTATATCTTTGATTTTTTTACAGGGACTCAATGCTGATTTAGATGAGGTATGAGGTCGTATTTTGGGGGACCAAACCTCTGTCGACTGTCAATGAGGCCTTTGCAATTGTCCATCACAAAGAAAGTCGCAAACGTGTTATGATGCCTCATTCCAAACATCCCAGCATGGATTCTACTACTAAAGGCAGCAACTTATCATCCTGAAAAATCCAAAGGACCTTCTAGGCAACAGTCTCTCGGGCCTCAGAAAGATCGTTTATGGTGTAAGCATTGCAACAAACCATATCACACCAAGGAGACTTGTTGGGACCTTTAAGAGAAACTTGCTGACTGGAAACCTAAAAGTCAAAGACGCACAAAAACAACTTATGTTGCTAATGCCCCACCTGCCTCTCCCTCATCTGGTGTCTTACCATTTATAGCCGAACAAATGTCGGTGCTGAAAAAACTCCAACATCCTACAAAGGAACTTGATTTTAGTTCCACTGCAGTTATGGCTCACAAAGGTAAAATCAGCTTTTCTACTTCCCTTTTATCCGACAAAGGTCTCCAATACGTTCGGATTGTGGATTTTGGAGCGACTGACCATATGTGTGGCTCTTCGGCTAGACTCCTTAATTTTTGCCCTCGTACAAAGGACATTGGTATTACCGTGGCAGATGGGTCCTTGTGTAAGGCCGCGGTCCGAGATGATCTCATGGCGTTTGGGTTGCCACTTAAGTCCGTTCTTTATGTGCCCAAATTGCAATGCAATCAATTTAATCTCTATTCATAAATTGGCAACTAATTTACATTGCTCTATAGCTATTTTTCCTTCCCATTGTCAATTTCAGGATTTACCATTGGCGAGGGCGATTGGCAATGGTAGAGAGCACAATGGCATGTACTATATAGTAGTCTATTCAATCCTTCTGTTCCTGTGGGTCTTCACAGTATCTTAGAATCCGATGACCTTTGCTGGCACCAACGATTAGGGCATCCAAGTTTTTCATATTTAAAGTTTATGTACGCCAGTTATTCCTTAATAAAGACCCTAGTTTCTTTCATTGTGATCATTGTGTACTAGCAAAATATTCGCGTTCTCCCCATCATGCCCATTCCACCTTGTGTATAGTGATGTCCAGGGTCCATCTCAAGTTTCCACCATCACTGGAAAATGGTGGTTTGTCACATTTATTGATGATCATACCCGGGTTTGTTGGGTCTACTTGATGAAAGATAAGTCTAAGGTTCCCATGATCTTTAAACAGTTTCACCAGCTTATCAAAAATGTTTTCCAGTCTTCTATACAGATCCTCCGCACTAACAATGGTAAAGAATACTTTTCTCATGCCTTTAATTACTACCTTTAAAACCAGGGTATCTTCCACCAAAATTCTTGCTCTTATACTCCTCAGCAAAATGAGGTAGCCGAGCGCAAAAATCATCACTTGCTGGAAGTTGCCCGGTCCCTCATGATCGGTAGTCATGTCCCTCATTCTCTTTGGGGAGAGGCTTTTTTGACTGTAGCCTACCTTATCAACTAGTTGCCACCCAAAGTTCTCAAGTTTAGCACTACACTTAGTGCTTTACTCTCTGTCTTTCCTTTATCTCACATTCATAACTCTCTTCCACTTCGGGCTTTTGGGTGTCTTGTCTTTGTTCACAATAATTAACCCAATCCAAATAAGCTTGACCCCAAAGCCTACAAGTGTATTTTCTTGGGCTACTCTGCTTCTTAGAAAGGGTACAGGTGTTATCATCTTCCCTCCAAAAGATTTCTGATTTCTTGTGATGTTTCTTTTGTGAAACACCAATTCTTCTATCCCCAAGCTACTCTCTAGGGGAAGACTTCATCAAGAGATCATCGTTGGGATCCAATAGCCATGGGAGAACTTGTTAAACCGAACCCTGAGCAACAAGCTTTTCCCTTGAATCTTGTAACCTTACTTGCCCTAGATTTTCCCAGCTCTTCCTCTCCAAACACTCAAATTGAACCGGTCCCAAATCTAGGGGGAGTGTCCCACAATCTTGGACCACCATTGAAATATGTTTACTCTTGCAGGCTACACACTCTCGAATAGAACCATGAGTCTGAACCAGTGGTAGATCCTCCGGTGGAAAAGGGATCAAGTGTGGTTAAAGATGTAAAAGAAGAAGATGACTTGGACCTCCCAATTGTTGTTAGAAAAAGAGTAAGAGCTTGTACAAAGCACCCAATTTCTAACTATCTCACATATTCTCAATTATTAGGAAGTTATAGGGCCTTTATTTCCAAAGTAGATGAGATTCAAGTGCCTCACACTATTCTTGAAGCGTTATAAGATCCACAGTGGAAAATGGTGGTAATAGAAGACATGAAAGCTCTAAAAGAAAATGAAACATGGGAGATGGTGAAGTTGCGTGAAGGAAAAAAGACTGTTAGAAGCAAGTGGGTATTTATAGTGAAGTACAGATCATATGGCACTGTAAAAAGATACAAGGCTCGATTGGTGGCTCAAGGGTACACCCAAACCTATGGAGTTGACTATGAAGAGACCTTTGCTCCGGTGGCAAAACTAAATACAATTCGAGTATTGCTATCACTTGCTGCAAACTTGGATTGAGAACTACACCAGATGAACATTAAGAATGCTTTTTTGAATGACACTTTGGATGAGGAAGTTTACATGAGAGCTCCTCCAGGATTTGAGATGCATGTTAGATCAAGGAAGGTATGTAAACTGAAAAAATCCCTTTATCGTCTAAAACAATCTCCTAGAGCATGATTTACTAAATTTAGCTTTGTTATGAAGAAACTTGGGCATAAACAAGGACAAACAGATCATAGTTTATTTGTCAAAAGAAGTGATAATGGGAAGCAAGCAGCTCTGATTGTCTATGTAGATGATATGATTATCACAGGTGACGACACCATCGAGATTGTGAATTTAAAAAAATAACTCTAGTCAGAATTCAAAGTGAAAGACCTCGAAACTCTAAAGTATTTCTTGGAAATGGTTAGTAGGGCGTCTGCTTAGGCAACCCATGTCAGATGCTTATCTGCCAACTGCTTCATCCGTTGTCTTACTAGGGCCAATTCCTGCTTAATAGTTAGTAGGGCGTCTTGTCTGTCCTTTAGGTACTGATCGGCGGATGTTCCCTAAGGAGAATAATGCATTACAACAGGAATGATGGGTGGCAGATACCCAAACAGAGCTTCGAAATGAGTCCTTTTGTGTGTTGTATGGCAGTTGGTGTTATACCACCAGGGCAAGAGCTACCCATTGACTTCAACTCCTTGGTTTGGAAACACACAAGCATCTAAGATAAGTTTCGAGACATTGGTTGACTCTTTCGATCTGTCCATCTGTCTCGGGATGGTAGGCAGAAGAGAGATGAAACTTAATGCCGAGCCCTTGAAATAATGACTTCCAAAACTGACTTGTAAATACCTTATCACGATCAGAAATTACCGCCTTAGGCAACCCATGTATTTTGAATACTGAATCCATCAGTTTCCTTGCGACTTCAGTCGCTGTGAACGGGTAAGCCAACGTGAGGAAGTAGCAGAATTTAGTCAACTTGTCTACTACCACCAAAAGAGTGTCAGCACCTTCAGATTTTGGTAAGCCTTCAATAAAGTCAATTGAAATCAGTTCCCAAGCCTGTGAAGGTATTTCCAAAGGTTGAAAGAGGCCTAGATAAGGAATCTGCTCATGTTTGCACCTTTGACAGGTAGTGCACTCCATGACAAATCTGGTTACATCCTTCTTTAACCCCTTCCAGTAAAAGAGTTGTCGTACTCGCCGGTAGGTCACATTGAGCCCTGAATGCCCACCTATGTGGGAGTCATGCGGGCTCTGAAGTATCTTCTTTTTTAAAAGTTCGTCTTCCCCAATCACCACTCTGTTTTGGAACCTCAATAATCCCCCTTTTAATTGGTAGTTAGGGTCATTAATTGCCTGCACTGAAATCCTAGTAAGTAGCTCTTTGATCCAAGGAGTTTGGTCATAGCTGTGGGTAATGTCTTGCAACCAATCTGGAACCAAGGCCGAAATGGCCTAACAAGCGGCTAGCACATCTCTCCTTAACAGAGCATCGGCTGCCCTGTTTTCCTTCCCTTTGCGGTATAAAATGATGAAGTCAAATCCCATGAGTTTGGTAATCCCCTTTCTCTGTAATTGGTTATGTACCCTTTGTTGGGATAAGAATTTGAGACTCTCATGGTCTGTCTTAATGGTGAATTTCTTTCCCTCTAAGTAATATCTCCATTTCTCCACAATTATTAAAATTGCCAACAACTCCTTGTCATATATACTTAGGCCCATGTGTCTGGGGGCCAATGTTTGACTTAGATAGGCCACTAGTCGCCCTTCTTGGCTAAGCACTGCCGTATACTGGTGTCACACGCATCCGTTTCCAGAATAAACTCCTTGGAAAAATCTGGTAGAGCTAGTGTTGGGGCTTGCAACATGGCTGCTTTAAGGGATTCAAATGCTTTCTTTGCTCTTGGTCCCCAACCGAAATTATTTTTCTTAAGTAGAGTGGTCAATGCCTTGCTAATCATGCCATACCTTTTATGAAGCACCTATAATACCCAGTAAGGCCTAGAAAGCCTCTTAGTTCCTTTAGGGTTTTTGGTCGGGGCCAGGCCTTCATAGCTTCAATTTTGTGAGGATCGGTACTAACTCCTTAGCCAGATATGATATAACCCAAGTATTCAACCTTCCTTTCTGCGAATGAGCATTTAGACCTTTTCACATACAGCTTATGGAATCTAAGGATCTGAAATGCCAGTTTGAGGTGGGATAAATGCTGGTCTAAGGTGGTACTGTAAATGAGAATGTCATCGAAAAAAACCAAAACGAATTTACACAAATAAGGAGCAAAAATGTGGTTCATCAATGCTTGGAAGGTTGCAGGCGCATTGGTGTGGCCAAAGGGCATTACCAAGAATTCGTAATGCCCTTGATGGGTTTTAAAAGCGGTCTTAGGGCAATCGGATGGGTTCATTCGGATTTGATGGTATCTAGAGGTCAAGTCAAGTTTAGAAAAAATGGATGCGCCTGTTAATTCGTCTAAGAGGTCTTCAATAATGGGTATAGAGAATTGGTTCTTGATGGTTAGTGAGTTGAGTTGCCTATAATCCACACAAAACCTCCAAGTGCCATCTTTTTTTTTAACTACGAGGACTGGTGAGGCATATGGGCTTTGGCTTGGTTGTATCAAGTTTTTAGACAACATTTCTCTTATAAGTTTTTCTATTTCTGCCTTTTGTATAGGAGAATATCGGTAGGCCTTTAAATTGACTGGTTCACTATTGGGTTTAAGGTGAATGGAATGATCAAGAATTCGATGGGCCGGCAGGGTCTGGGGGGTGACAAATAAATCCTCAAATTCTATTAACAAATTGTGAATGGGTGAAGGAAGGTGTACCTTACTGTCCTTTATTACCAAGGAAGTGTTCCTCGGTGCAGCAAACTTTTGTTCTCCAGTTGTCATTACCCCCACGTCCATAGCATAAATTGAGTGCAGCTGTCCCACGGTGGTACTTCCCTGTTCCAGTAGCTTTTGAATTATTTTCCCTGCAATAACCCTACACTCCCCCATTTCTTGACTTCCATGTAGAGTAACTTGTTGGCCCTCCAAGTTAAACGCCACTTCCAGAGTATTAAAATCGAACACTAAGGGGCTCACTGTCTTCATCCAATCTACCCCCAACACAACATGGCACCCTCCCAACTTGAGTATTCTCAAATCTGTCGACAATTCTCGCTCACTCATTAGCTACTTGAATCCCATACATCTGAGTTGGCTTACCATTCTGGTCCCATCAGTTATTAGGACTGACAGAGAGGGAGTCACTTGTAGGTCGCACTGTAGGTTGTGGGTAGTTGTCTCATCTAGGAGACTATGAGGGTTGCCACTGTCTATCAGCACTACTATTTTCCTTTTCCGGGCCACCCCTTTCACCTTAATGACCCTAGTCGTTGCTTGGCCCTGCAAGGCATGCATTGAGATCTCACCCCCTTCGTTTTCCTTAGGCACATCTTCATTTTCGTCAATACCAGCTTCCTCCTCCTCTATTTCCTCCTGTCCTTCCATAGTAAGGAGGAGTGTCTTACACTGGTGACCTTGTCCATACTTTTCACCACAACAGAAACATAAGCCTAATTGTTGCTTTTGGTCCATCGTTAGGTTTCTTGGTTGTACAGTAGGTTGGGGGACTTTACTGGTAGGTCCTCCTTTCGGCCCTTGGAAATTATTTCCCTTGTGATGCCCCCTGTAAGTGTGATCCTCCCTGCTGTTTTTAGACGACAGCCTATGTCTCCTAGCAAAAGTTTCCATCGATAGCTTGTGCAAGCGAGATTGTTCAGCTGCTTGTGCCACCGTGGCGGGGTACATCTTAACAGTCGGTCTAATTAACTCCTCTAGCCCACTGATAAAACTTGAAACAAAACACTCCTCATCTAGGTAACGTTGTGACAATGAGAGTAAGGACCTCAATTCTTCGAATCTGGTTTGGTATTCCTCCACTGTTCCATTTTGTTTCAATTTGTTAAACTCCTCAATTACATCAGATTTGGTCTTCTCTCCAAACCTTCTGCACAATTGGTTAACAAACTCCGGCCAACTCAAATCCAATCTTCCATGACTCCAATTTTGGAACCATGCATCTACCAGATCATCTAAGTAGGAAGCAGCCATACATACCTTATCACCTTCAGCGATTTGATGTTGATAAAACACATGTTCACATCGACGTATCCACCACCGCAACCTGCCCCGATCGAAGGCTGGAATCTCCATCCTCAAACCCGGTTGAGCTGAATTGATACCCCCATAACACCTCTGATTTGCACCCTCTCCCAATTCCGTTGGTTCTCCCCCACACCGTGGCTCTTGAGGTCGTGATCGAGTCACCAGTGCAGTTAGGATTGGTGCCGACGTTGACCTTGGGGGAAAATCCGTTGGTAAACTGACATTCGGCTGTCGAGCAAACATGCTCAAAGCTGCCGTCAGTTGCTGACTGAGTCCAGAGAATTCTTCTCGAATTCCGTTCACGGCACAATCTAAGGCAGTCATGTATTCCGATCTACTTCGACGGATCTCTTCCTAAGCGTTCCGAATTCCTAACTCCATCGTCTCCAATCTATCATCCACTTGCTCCTGGTGCTGTCGCAATCCCAACTCGATCGCGTCCAGTCTAATTTCCATCTGCTTCGCTCACATTCTGTCGGTCATCACTACTGCCAGGTCGCTAGCTCTGATACCAATTGTCAGGCTCGGATCAGAAGAGAGGCTACCTTCCATAATTCTGGAAGGGAATGGTTTAGGCGGGAAGGATTTAGAGGGAGAGATAGAGAGAGAGAGATTAAGAATTAGGCGAGAGAAGAATTGAGAAATGAGAGGGAAAGGAAACTGTGAAATAATCCTCACATGCCTCCCCATCCTCAACTTATTTGTATTTATAGAAAGATTACACAGCATGGCGCGACAGTTAGGAAACCAGCCCATGCGTGCACCATTTGAATTATCCCCTACTGGATTATTACAATTCTGAAATTATACCTTCTAATTACAGTTATACCCTTGGTCTACCCTTGGTCTATGACACCACTGTGTTCATCTTAGTTATTCGGGCAAAAGTTTCTTGGTAGTCTATTCCATATGTTTGGGTGTAACTTTTAGCTATCAACCTAGCTTTGTATTATTCCAAGTATCCCATTTGTTTTATACTTGATTGTGAAGATCCATTTGCACCCAACAAGTTTCTTCCCTTTTAGTAAATCCACAAGCTCCCATGTATTATTCTTCTCCAAGGCCTACATTTCAACATTCATGGCATTCCTCTAATTCTCACAGTTTAAAGCCTCTGATAATATGGTAGGAATGGATGTTGTATGCATGTTTGTAAGAAAGCTTCTATGAGATGGAGAGCATCTTTTAAAGGATACAAAGTGAGAGAGTGGATATAAGGGATATTTTGGGCACTCACTAGTTTCTTTCCTTAGTGCTATAGGTAGGTCAATATCAGCCATGGAATCAACATTAGAAGGTGAGCCAATAGATATGACCTCATTTCCAGTTGGAGCTAATTATAGGTGCAGCCTTAGATTATTCTTTCTTGAGTAAACAACAACAACATATCCAGCCGTTATCCCACTATGTGGGGTTGGCTACATGAATTCTAGACTTCTATGTGGGTTACATCCCAACAGATAGTTTGTCTAAAATTCATATTTGGATCCAACTAGATTTTACGCTGGCTGTCGACTACCTAACGCAACCCTCCTCCTTTATCCAAGCTTGGAACCGTGGATAATATCCCCTGGCGGAGTAATGATGAAATGAAATTTAAACACCATCTTCACATGGAGAAATTTCATGAGATGGTGGTGAATGAAGATAATTGATATAGTTGTGTTCCATAACTTAGTTGACATGGTAAAACCAACAAGTACAATATGGAAACACAACAATATTATTCTTTCTTGAGTAAATTTGAAAAAAAAAAATGTTTGTTAGTGGTGGTCTCTCGCGTTGTAGTTTGAAGATCAGGTTGGAGGGAGTATCGAGGTTCATGAGTTGGTGGAGTAGAGTCAAGTGCAGGTTCAGGCAGAGGTTTAGGTTCAAATGTAGGTTGGTCGAGTAGAGGTTTAGGAGCTGCTAGCAATGGTTTAGGAGCTAGTAGAAAGTTAGGAAGGAAAGACCCATCCTTATCTTTCATACTTGGGGTCTCTCTCTGAAGAGAAGGATGAGTAAAATAGGGTTCAAACAATGGCTATTGGAGTAAAATAGGGTTCAAACAATGGCCATTGGAGTAAAATAGTGTCGTACGTTGAACAAATGAACACACCCAAATACCTTAGGATTAAGCTAATTCATGGTAGCAAGAGCAGGATAGAAATGAGATAAAATGGCCATTGGAGTTTGAAAATGTAACACTCAGGAAGGTAACTAGTTGATGACATGAGTGGCTGTGAGGATAGCTTTTGCCCAAAATTGTTTAGACACATTTTTGTGAAACAACAATGCCCTAGCAGTATCTAAGAGATGGCTATTATTTCTTTTTGCAATCCCATTCTATTGAGGGGTAGAAACACATGAGGACTCATGAATTAACTCCCCGTTGAAGGAAATAGGTGAAAAGGTTTGGTTGAAATAGTCCCTTGCATTGTCTGACCTAAACCGTTTGATTTGTGCTCCAAATTGATTATGGATCATAGAAAAGAAATTGGGGAGAATATCACTCACATCAGATTTAGATTTAAAAAGAAAGACCCATGTAATCGTTGTGTAATCATCAATAAACGAAACTATTGAAGGACAAAGATGCGGCCAATCCTAAGGGTAATATTAAGGAGATATTATGTGGATGAGATGAGAGGAGGATAATTCTCCCGAATTATCCTCAAGTTAATATATGAGTTAATCTTGTATATCTTGTATATTATCTGCAGATTAGTTAAAGTTATTTCATCTTGTAATCTTGTACTAGAATTTAGGAGTTTATCTAGTAGCTGTAAATTAGGAGATAAGTTTGTATCGAACTAGGAGACTTGCATATTTAATTCTAGCTACTAATGGAGGAAGGATAGGGTAGTTTTCATTGATCTACCGAATTTCTTCATGGTATCAGACCTCGGTACCGAGTTTCTGTGGCCACCGATTATTTAGAGTTCTAATTGTAAAAGAACTCTTTAACTTGTGCCATGGCTGATGATTCAATAGGTAGTACGAAAACTTCTATCCCTCTTCCAACAAAAAGCAGTCCAGTCCCTACAACTTCTTCACATCCTCCCGCAACCTTCGATGGATCTTCCCTACAGATTACTTTACACAAGCTGAATGGAACCAACTTTCGAGAGTGGTCCCAATCAGTTATGCTTGTGATTAAAGGAAAAGGGAAGGTAGGCTATGTAACTGGAGAAACCATAAAACCTAGCCAAGATTCAGCAGCATATGGAGTATGGGAAGCTGAGAATGCCATTGTCATAGCATGGCTTGTGAATTCAATGGAGTCGAAGGTAGGAAGAACTTACCTCTTCTACAAAACGACAAGTGAGATTTGGAATGCGGTTCGAGAGATCTATTCAAATCTTGAGAATACCGCACGAAGCTTCCAAGTTCGATCCATCATTCGATCAACAAAGCAAGGTAACAACACGGTAACTAAGTATTACAATACCTTAACTGAATTATGGCAAGAGATGGATCTCTTCCATGAGATCACATGGGAATGCTCAGCTGATGGGAGAAAATATAACAAGATGGGGGAGAAAGAAAGGATATTTGACTTCTTACATGGTCTAAATTTAGATTTGGATGAGGTAAGAGGACAATTGCTTGGGACTAAGCCCTTTCCCTCTATAAAAGAAGTGTTTGCTGAGGTAAGAACGGAGGAGAGTAGAAAGAAAGTGATGCTAACTAGTGGTTCAGCAAACGAAGGAATATTACAAAGTTCTATCTTAAACATATCTCGTGGCCGGTCATCTATCATGGCTAAGAGAGAGATGCAGTGAGATAGGCAATGGTGTGACCATTGTGACAAGCCCTATCACACTAGGGACACTTGCTGGAAGTTGCACGGGAAACCAGCCAATTGGAAATCGAGGAACTAGCGGAAGGGAGTGCAGTTTGCCTATATGGTGGAATATGAAAGAGGGAATTCAACACCAGTCTCTTTAACCCCAGATCAACTGGAAGTCCTCCAGTAGTTGCTGAATCAGACCAAGATGCAGAAGACAACCAAAAGTATGGACAACAATAGCAATCAGGTGATATCCTTGGCTAAACAAGGTAAGATCAGTCACTCTTTATTCTCCAAAAGGCTGTCTATAGGGGTTTGGATTATAGATACAAGAGCATCAGATCACATGACAGGTGATCTTGAAATTCTATCCAATTTTAAATCTTGTGATCAGAATATTACTGTACTTATGGCTAATGGAACTAATTTTTTAGTCCAAGGAAAGGGCACAGCTTATGTAGCAGGGCTAAGATTAGAATCAGTTTTTTATCTGCCGAATTTGAGATGTAACTTGCTGTCAGTAAGCAAGATTACTCAGGATAAAGACTACTCGGTGATATTCTCTTCTTCCCATTGTGTTTTTTAGGACAAATCTTCGAGGAGGAGGATTGGCAAAGCTAAAGAGAATGGAGGTCTATATCAAATCTCAAAACTTGATCACCAAAAAGAGTTTAGGTCATTTGTTCAATCCTCTTTAGTTGCAGTTTCAGAATCTAATTTAATGTTATGGCATCAAAGATTAGGGCACCCTAACTTCGAGTATCTTAGAGTCTTGTACCCTTCAATTTCTATCAATAAAATTCAGGATTTCTATTGTGAACACTGCATACTTGCAAAACAAACTAAGAGCACTCATCCGAAACACTCCTACAAACCATCTCAGCCATTTCATTTAGTCCACAGTGACATTTGGGGACCAGTTAGACTTCCAAGTCTAACAAACACTCAGTGGTTTATCACCTTTATTGATGATCACACACGAGTTTGTTGGGTCTTCCTCATGAAGGACAAATCTAAAACCTATATAGTTTTCAAGAGGTTTCATTTCATGGTCAAAAATGTTTTCCAAGCTTCCATTCATATTTTAAGAAGTGACAATGGTTGAGAATACTTCTCAAATGACTTTAATCATTATCTAAATGAGCATGGTATTGTTTACCAAAGCTCTTGCCCATACAACCCCCCAAAAAATGGGGTAGTTGAGAGGAAGAATCGGCACTTACTTGAGATAACTAAGGCTCTTTCTTATGTTCACCCAATTAGTCCCAAATTCTTATTGGGGAGAGGCTGTTCTTACAGCATCCTATCTCATAAATCGTCTCCCTTCAAAGACCTTGAACTAAAAAACTCCCTTAAATGTCTTTCCTAAAGCTTTCCCTCACTATTCCGGGACCTTAAACACTATTTCTCCTAATGTCTTCAGGTGTACCTCCTTCGTACACCAAAACCAATTAAATCCATCCAAGCTTGACCCAAAAGCACTCAAATGTGTGTTTGTTAGATACTCTCCTACCTAACAAGGCTATAAGTGCTACAACTCGACAACCCACAAGTTCATCATTTCTTGGGATGTCTCCTTTCTCGAGAATCAACCTTTCTTCCACAATACCACTCCAAATGAAAATCCAATAAACAATTGGAGTACAGTCATCTCAATACCTCTCAATCTCCTTACTAGCCTACTTCCCTCCATTGAAGCTCATTAGCCTAGCCCTACCCATTTTCTAGCATCCATCTCCCCATTCCTATATCATCTAAGGGGGGAGAAAGAGGAGACTGAAATTCAACAGGGTGATCAAGACCTGACTAAACCTCTAAAGGTCTATTTCAGAAGACCTAAGGTTGCTCTTCAGCCAACCAATCTATCCAACCTGGAGGTAAGTCCAGATAAGACAATTGATACTGATGACAATATACAACAGCAGCTTTCTAATGATCTAAGTGTTCCAATTGCCTTGAGGAAAGGTAAAAGGATGTGCACCAATGTCATGAACCAGAAAGAAGTGAGGGAGATTAGGGAGAATGATTTAGAAGGAAAGAGGGAGAAGATTGAGAAGAGAGGGGATCGATAGCATAAACAGAGAGAAAGAGAGGGAAAATAGTAAGAACGAGGGAGAGAGAGAGAGAGAGAGAAAGAGAATAGAAAGGAAATAGAGATTCAATTATCAATTTAATTTCAGCATCCCCATTCCTACAGCTGAGGCAATATATATATAGCCTCACTTAGCTACCAAACAAAACTCTCTAACCAACTAAGCTACAAGACAAAAAGGGAAATAACAGAATAATCAACACCCATGTGCTGTAACCAAATTACAAAGATACCCCCTAACTATAATTGTAACTCAATTACATCTTTGCCCCTATAATACCCAAGATCATGACAACCAAGCATCCTATTATTGATTTCATCGGGTACTCAAAACTGTCTCCTTCTTTTGAGGCATTTACTTTTAGTTTAGATAGTGTAGTTATTCCTAGAAATGTTTATCAAGCATTGCAGGATGAAAATTGGAAAAAGGCAATTATGGAAGAAATGGAAGCCTTGGAGAAAAATGGTACATGGGAAATTATGGATCTTCTGGAGGGAAAGAAGGCAGTTGGCAGCAAGTGGGTGTTCACTCTGAAGTATAAATGAGATGGAAGTCTGGAAAGGTATAAGACAAGGCTTGTAGCTCAAGGGTTCACTCAAAGTCAAGGCTTAGATCATGAAGAAACTTTTGTTCCCGTGGCCAAACTCAACTCAATCCGGATTCTACTGTCCTTAATGGTAAATCTGGACTGGAAACTACACCAATTGGACATCAAAAACGCCTTTCTAAATAGAGACTTAGAGGAAGAGATTTACATGAGGATACCATCGAGGTTTGAGAAAAAGAAGACAAGAGATAAGGTATGCAAATTGAAAAAATCTCTATATGGCCTAAAGCACTCACCTAGATCTTGGTTTAAAAGATTTAGTGATACTCCATACAAGCTGGGATATAAACAGGGACAAGCGGATCACACCCTCTTTACAAAAATTGGGAAGGATGGAAGGAGGAACAACTTTAATAGTCTATGTGGATGATATCATCATCACGGGGGATAATAACTAAGAAATTGAGAAGCTGAAAGAATAGTTAAGGAAGGCCTTTGAAGTAAAAGAGCTGGGGGAACTGCGATACTTCCTTGGTTTGGAAGTAGCAAGAAGTAAGGATAGCATTTTTGTATCCCAAAGAAAGTACACTCTTAACTTGCTAAAAGAGATGAGCAAACTAGGGTGTAAACCAACAAGCACACCACTAGAACCTAATTGGAAGAATAGAGAAGGAAAAGAAGAGCATCCGGTGGACAAAGGCATGTACCAACGGTTGGTAGGCAAACTCATTTATTTGTCTCACACAAGGCCAAACATTACCTATGTTGTGAGTATTGTTAGCCAATTCATGCATTCACCAACTAGAAGGCACTTGGAAGCAGCCTATCATATCCTTAAATATCTTAAGGGAACACCAAGTAAGGGTTTGCTATTTACAAAAAGCCAAGACAGAGGAATAGTAGGCTATGTAGATTCCGATTGGGCAGGTGCTGTGGAATATAGCAAATCCACATCTAGCTATTGTACAAAATTATGGGGTAATTTGGTAACTTGGTGGAGCAAGAAACAGCAAGTGGTAGCTCGTAACAGTGTTGAGCAGAGTATCGCTCAATCGCTCAAGCAATTTGTGAGATGGTATGGGTGGAAAGGCCGATGAGAGATTTGTTGATACCAGTGCCATCTCCTAAGTTTCTCTATATAACAAACCAGCTATCAACATTGTTAACAACTTGGTGCAGCATGACCGGATGAAGTACGTTTGAATTAATCGGCATTTTGTCAAACAAGAGCTGGAGGATGGCAACATCAAGCTGACTTATGTCCCAACAAAAGATCAGCATGCAGATATTTTCACCAAAGCAATGGGAAAACAAGGCTTTGAATCGATAAGAAGCAAGTTAAGAATATTTGATATATATTCCTTAGAATTTAGGAGTTTATCTAGTAGCTGTAAATTAGGAGATAAGTTTGTATTGAACTAGGAGACTTGTGTATTTAATTCTAGTTGCTAATGGAGGAAGGATAGGGTAATTTTCATTAATCTACTGAATTTCTTCAGAAACAAACCAACGTGCCCCAGAATCATTTGGAATGGTTGATGGACCCCATATATCACTATAAATCAATTCAAAAAGAGCATGACATCCGTTATTACTAGTAGGAAAAAGAACACGTTTGTGTTTAGCAAACTTACAGACATCACAATGAAATTATCTAATATCAAGGCTTTTAAACAAAGAAGGAAATAGGATTTTAAGAGTGAAAAAAGCAGGATGTCCTAGCCTATAATGATGCAGCCAAATAGTGTCCTTAGGAGGTATATGTGGTTCTAAAATGCATCTTAAGGGCTGGTTCCACTTGCCAACTAGTACTTTTTCAGATTTCTCAAGATAGTATAAGCCATCCCTTTCCTTAGCATATCCAATCATCAGTCCTGAGTCCTTGTCTTGAAACACATAGCAAGAAGGGAGAAAAATCACTTTGCAATTAACATCATATGATAGTTTAGATATGGAGAGAAGCTTGGTGGACAGTTTAGGCACATGGAGGACATTTTTGAGGGTCAGGGAAGGGCTGATTTTAGTCTCCCATTCCAGCTACTATGATCAAAGAACCATCAGCTGTAGCAATTTTTCAATTGCTAGAACAGGGTGAGTATGAGTGGAAAAACAAGGCGGAAGGAGTCATGTGGTTAGTGGTTTCGGAGTCAATAATCCACAAGTCTTTAAAGGATGTATCGAAGGCATTTAAAGCATGGGAATTTGAAGGTTTACCTGAGTGTAGCAATGAGTAGGTACTTGAAGAAGAGGGTTTGTTAAGAGTACTTAGGAAGTATCGTAGCCTTTCAATCTCCTCCTTGTTGAATTCCTTTGGTTCGTGGGACTCTTCTTCACCTAGTGGGGTTTCCATATTGACTTGCCCCTGGCTCCAATGCTACTATTGTCCACCTTTATTTCCACTTTCTTTGCTCAATGGCTTCCCATGCAGCTTCCAGCACATCTCCCTAGTATGCCTTGGAATTCTTGCAGAAAGTACACCATATATTCTCACGGTTGTTGTCACTACCCGTGGATTTGAGACCTATTTTTCCATTCTCTCCAATCAGTTGGTCCTTCTTAAACCCACGACTTCCTCCATTGGCCACCATTACTGAGGCCTCAATTGGTTTTGGATCCAACATGACACCCCACCTGCTTTCCTTAGCTAGAATAATCAAAATCACTTCATTAATAGAAGGTAAGTCATATTTGCTTAGGATTTGAACCCTCACCTGATCATACTCCAGGTTGAGGCCTGCAAGAAAATCGTAGGTGTGATCTTTGTCAATGAAAGCTTTCAAGGTGGTTGCATCATCACTTTTCTTCATCTCAATTACCCAGTAATGATCCATCTATTGCCAAAGTCCCTTTAGGAAATTGGCATACTCAGTGACAGTTTTGTTTCATTGCTTCACAGTAGTTATTTTGGTCTTCAACTCGTAGATCTGGGCTGCTACGTTAACCTTCGAGTAGATTTGTTGGATAGACTACCAAACCTCCTTTATTGTTGATAGAAACATGCAGGTGTCACTGATTTCGGATGCCATCGAACTCCACAAACATGCAACGATCATGAAATCTTCTGCATCCCATGCTGCACAGGCTAGAACTTCCTTCCTCAGTCTAGTCTCTATAATATGACTAATCTTTCCTTTCTCTTTCAAAATGGCTCGAATCAACTGGGATCATTTAAGATAATCTCTCCCATCCAACCAATAGGCAACACTGATTTGCTACAGTTCTCCCGACGGATGAAGCAATAGGGGTGCTAGTGTTTCTCTTGTGCCATGGGAACTAACTTCATCAGTGGTGACTAGCATCTCTGGTTAATGGGAAGGGCTAAGAAAAGAAAGATAAATAAGGTACCATGGCAATAATGATTGTAGTAGAAAGTAAGGCTAGGCAACAATGAAGGTGGTTGTTGGTAGGCTGTCGGTAGCAGCAGAAGGGCAGTTGACGATAAAGACTAGAAAGAGAGTCCTAGGGTTTCTTAGGCTCTGATACTAGGCAGAAAAATATCACAAAAATTCTTGTTGAACTGGTAGATACATATATACACATAGGATGCCTACCTAACTATGGAAACAAATCTCCTAATTGAGTGATCTCCTATTTACAGTAACATAGATACAAGAGTCATGCTATTTGTACAAGGAGACTTCTACAGATTGGGTTACAAGGTGATATTATCGTGATAAATTGAACATATTTTGAATCTAAACTGAAGCAATTTATCGCAATAAATTGGATAACGGCAGTTGGAGAGGGCGAGGGGTAAAGGGGTGAGGCGGCTGCCCGCGACGGTTGCCGAGGCGGCGAGGATGCAGCAGTGAGGGGCGAGGGGGTGAGATGCAGTGGTGAGGGCAAGGCGGCAACAGTCGAGGGCGAAAATGCAGCAATGAGGGGCAGTGGCGAGATGCGATGGTGAGGGGCAAGGAGGCAGTGGGGTTGAGGTGGCAGCAATCAGCGGAGACGACAAGAGCCTGGTTGTTGGAGGAGAACAGGAGAGAGAGGAGAGAGGGGAGGAAAGGCAAAATGGTCAGCAAGGGAAAGAGGAGAGAGGGAAGAGAGGAGAGGAAAGGGAAAAATAATCTTTTCAACACCCTATAAACCTCCTGTAAAAACCCTATTTGTACAGATAGTTTTATCCTAGATATAATCACATCTTAATTATAGCTTTTAAATCAACAGAATATTGACCAATCACACATATAATTAAAGCCTTGACTCACAATAGTGTTTGTCCCTTGAATTCACCAATCCAACTTAAAACTTGAGCCTTTCCATGAAGCTTGAAACAATTTTCTCTCATGTGACATGGCTTCTTACAAAATGTGCACCAATACCATCCTTATTTGAGGGCTTAAGACAGTTAGTCTAATTCCCCATGGTTGTCCTTCCTCCATTAGGCTTCCTTGATATCATGGAAGACCCTTCGGTTTGCAAAGATTCAAGCATAACTCGGTGCCTGCTTTCCTCAGCCCAAACAATAGAGAAGACTTCCCCCAATGGTGGCAACTTTCCTCTTCCAAGGATTTGAACTCGAATAGGGTCAAACTCTGGGTTTAGACCTGCTAGGAACTCAAATACTCGATCTTGTTCAATGAACTCCTTTAGGGTTTGGGCATCCTCGTCTTTCATATTCAGATTCTGATAGTGATCAAGTTCTAACCACAAACCATTCAGTCTATTGTAATAGTCTGTCACAGAAAAACTTGCTTGTTTCGTAGATGTGATTCTGGTTTTGATTTCAAACATCAAGGCTACATCCTGCATTTTCAAGTACGTCTTCTGAATAGTTTCCCATACCTCTTGGGCAGTGGATAGAAACATGCAGTTGCTGCTAATTTCAAGCTGCATAGAGTTTCACAACCATGACATAATTGTCGAGTCCTCCTTATCCCATGTTGCAAATCTCAGGTCCACTTTTAGTGGTCCCATTCCATCAAGATGACTCGTTTCCCTTTACCCTTCAAGGATGTTCTCACCACTTGAGACCACTATAGGTAGTTTCTCCCATCTAACCCGTACGACGAGTTAAGATTCTAAAAGTCACTCGCTACAATGTTATGAGTGACTCTAGTCAGCATGTCGATGTTAGGATCAACTAAGGAGCGGCTAGAGTTGTTGGTTTCAAAGATTGAAGACATCTTTCAGAAATTGAAAGTGATGGGTCAACGAACATATCAGCACCAAACAAATAGGTTTACTATAAGGACATAGTAACTCGTTGAAGCAGGAAGCTGCGACACTGTAGGAGTTCGAAAAACAAAGATAAACACCTAAATAAAGGGGCCGCCAGAACAAGGACATTGCAATGCTAGAGAGGAGGCCAAACTTACCAGGTCGCCAGAACCAAAGAGAACAGAATGAGTAGCGACGATCGGGGGCAAGGGCCAAGCGACAATCGATGGTTGAGAGTCACTATTGAGGGCAAGGCCGAGGCATCTTCTCAATCTAGGTCACCAAAATCTAGAGACCAGAACAAGTAGTGACGGTCATCAATTGAGGATGATAGGCGACAGTCGAGGGTCGAGCGACAGCCAACAGTCGGGAGCAATGGACGAATGCAACGGTTGGGGACACCTTCTCCATCTAGAATTGCCAACGTATGGGCAATTAAGGTCGACTAGAAAAAATGCACCTAGAGATTATGCGAAGATGGAAGGCTTGATGGAAAAAACCCTAGGGACAATGGTAGTAGTGATGAAGGTAATGGCAATGAAGGCCAAAAACTGGTAGTGAAGGCCGAAGAGACAGAGACAATCGAAGACCACTTGGAAAAATGGATGACAATAAAGGCCGGAGGTAATAACACCCTAGGATGATTACTATAATTGCTTTCTCATATTTACATTGTAGGGTAAATCACCCTACATATACATGTAGAAACTTATAAAATAGGAAAGATTACAAGAAGGAAACTATAAAGAAAGGAAACCTAATCAAATCTGTACAAAAAGGAAACTAATAAACATGGAAAGATTCTAACAACGAATCCCACAATCAAAGGAGATTGATTGGGATGTCCTAGTCAATTCAAATTGATAATCAATTCAAATATCCAACAGTGACCATACAAGAAAGACAATTAGAAATGACATTATTTGTAATAAGATCATTGTGACATTTATTAAGGACAAGAATTATGAGACACAATCAACATAGTTTAGCCATGTGAGAAAAAAATCAATAGATGCTCATGTGAGAAGAGTGAATGGAACAAAAGAAGCTTGTAATAAAAAGGATAAAGGAAAACAAAGAAAAACATGGTGAGAAACTGTTAGGTAAGACATAAGCAATAACAACCTTACATAAAATATAGTAGAGATAACCTCAGAGCTAGAATCTATATATCCAATAGGATCTACTAGGATTCAAACATAGTAAATTGTTGTTGGCAAGGAGCTTTAGATGGTTAATGAACCAAGTACTCAAAAATTTGGTCTTTTCACAAGTAATTGTCCAAAATCAAGTTATATCTTATGCTAAGAACTAAAATTGAACCAAAAAAATTTATATGCATTTGATTCAGCGAAGCTTAATTTAGTACATTAAAGTACTAATTTGAAGTAGGTTCATGCTATCTTTGTTTAGCCTAAGCAACCTTGAGCATTGATATACTTATCAAAAAGAATATAAGGGACCAAAAAACCACATCTTGAGGTTTGATCCACTTGATTGCCTGGATTCTGACCCATGTACTGCAAAGCAGCTATATGATGGTTGTAGGTTCTTAATCTAAAGCCTGAAAGCCAATCTCCCCCTCCGCCCCCTCATGGAAAAACAAAAATCAAAACATTTGAAAATGTGTTGAATCACTTAGGTAATATTAGTTGACAGTTACCAGAACTGCAATCCTTTGAATTTCAATGTTTAGGTTGATCTAGTAGAAGCTAGATTGGTTAATTCCTCAAAGTTTAAGTCTTACAGAGCAGTTAAGATTTTTTCTTTTAATTTTTATAAAGGAATTTTAATTGAAGTTGGAGAAATCCTAAATCTACAAAAACAGTCCTCAGCTCGAAATGGTTTTCAAAATTTCCATTTCAAAGCAGCCAAATAAAGTTACAATAAAATAAGTTTCAAGGTTTCAAGACATAGAAAGAGATATAGGAAATTAAGTAGGAAGGCATTGTAAAATAATTCCAGTGCAGTTCAATTCAAAGATTTTGCTGAACTTAGATATGAAACAATCCACACCTGCACCATAAACAACATCAAGAAGCAATGCATTCCATAAACCCTATCCTCAGTTGTGATATTGAATGCTATATCACCACCACTTGGATTCATCATCATCAATTGTACCTCAACCTAACCAAGTTAGGGTATATGGCATGGCATTTATAATGTTAATTGACTCCTAAAAGTCACAGTCACAACACGAACATAGTTGTCAAAGCGCAAGGTGCACAAGGCCCAAATTAGTGCTTTAGGGCCTAGGCGCGAAGCACAAGCCTCAAGCACATTAGGCACACATTTATTCAAAATGCTTACAAAATATTTAAACACTATTCTTTTCAATATGCATGAGAAGGTAGATGCAAACTCATAAAATCATAAATGACAACTAACCAACTCTATAATAACAACTAATATTATTGCAAAAAAACAATTACTTTCTTTTGCAATTAGTTTCTTCTAATTGCAAAAGAGATTAGAGAAAAAATTCTAGTAGAACACATTGCAAAAAACAATTACAGGAAAAAAAATTAGTTTCTTCTAATTTCTATTGCAAGTAGAAGAAAGAAAGAAAGAAAAAATACAGCAGAAGACAACACAAAAAGTTACAAAAAGGCAATTAGTTTCTTTTAAATTGTAAAAGAAATTAGAAGAGAAAAAAATCAGCAGATCACACAATGAAAACATTTGTTTCTTAACAAATAATTTCTTCTAAATTGAAACAAAAATTAGAAGAAAGCAAAAAAAATTAGAGAAGAGCACACAGCGAAAAACAATTACAGATAGTGTGAAAACCGAACACTGTTATGGCCCAATAATCACTCAAATACTCTAACCGAAGCCGATCACACACATTCACAATAACAAAAAGTAATTAATAAACAGAATTAAAAAGAGAAACAAGAAAGCAAACCACAATACAGCACACCCGATTTACCCTGGTTCATGCCATAGAAATGGCACTACATCCAGCACTCCAAGAAGAGAACAATCCACTAAAAACTTTGGAAATCAGTACAAGAATCCTTCCCTTGCCTTCTCTTACCTCTCGAATACAATCCTCACATGAAAAGACTCCAAGAACTATACTTAATCACAGCTCTCTATCTTTCCTCACTGCACTCAATATAAGAGAATGGAATGACAATTGATTGATCAATGATTGCAGGTCCCTATGCCCTTCTATTTATAAACTGAAAGGGCGGACCTTCCTGGGAAAGTAACTAACTATTACAAAGTATAAAAAAACCCTACTATTTACAATAAATTACATCTGAGTCCTGTAATATAACTTCCATATGATCATCCTCAATATCTTTCGATTTCCTCTAGACTTCCATCATATTAACTCGGGTAAAACATCAACAGATAGAATTAGTTTATTCTAAATTGAAAAAGAAATTAAAAGAAAGAAACAAAAATGAAGCAGAACACAGGCATGAGTAGTTCTCTAGTGAGTGGACATCACTATCAAAGTATCCTAACAAATGGGAGATCCAACAGACCTCCAACTTACGCCGTTAGGTTTGCGTCTCACTAATATACAAGAATATGCAATCAAATCAACAAGAAATAAGATCTAAGATAACACATGGACAAGAAATAGAGTTTTAACACACCTATATATATATATATATAGAATGCGCATCAAGCCTTACGCCTTGCATGAGGCACACGCCTAGGCAATGCCTCAAGCATGGTGCGGCGCATCAGGGGTGATGAGGCACACAGAGCTACACCTCTGTGAGCCTCACCCCATTGACAACCATGAACGCGAATTTATGAAAAAGAACAATGTTGACAAATTTTACATCAGACCATTCCTAACCCAACACTCTATGAAGGAATGAGGAAATAAAGTTCCAATACCATCTTCATATGGAAAAGTTTCATTCACGTGTATCATCACCACCACTTGAATTACTTGTACTATTTCCATTCAAGTGCCACTGAATTGGAATGTTTCACAAGATATTTAATAATCCACAAGTGCACCAAAAATCCAACGCATTCCATAAACCCTATCCTCAGTTGCGATATTGAATGTTGTATCACAACCACTACAACTACTTGTATCATTTCCATTCTTACTTTTCTATGACAAAAAGTCAAAGAAGCTATTTAGTAGCTAATTTAATTGAGAAAGCATGGATAACTTTCATGACATACTGTTTCACAAACCACTTACGCATGTTCATAAAAATAAGAAAAAAACAATGAGAGAAAACTCTGCCATCTCAGCACTTAATACAGCCTGAAGCTTAGTTGATACCTTAGACTTCTTCAATCTAGACTTGTTATCAGAACACCAGGCTAGAGCAGGAGCCACCTCTTTATTTTGGAGAGCTTCAATCACCTTTTTCGCCTCATAAAATACATCAATGTCAACAAGATCCTGGTCCAAGAAAATCAACATTAAATGGCATACATAAAATGCATAATAGGAAAAGTGCGTATTAACTGAAGCCCCTCTAGAATATATTCATTCAAATTTGTAGGGCCCTAATCAATCTTTAACACATGGTGGGGCAGGGCAAGGTATTTTTTGTCAATTATAGATGACTTCTCTAGAATGGTTTGGGTATATGTAATAAAATCAAAAGGTGGTACTTTTGAAGCTTTTAAAACCTGTAAAACCTTAATAGAGAATCAAAAAGGTATGAAAATCAAGATCATTAGAACAGATAATGGACTTGAGTTTTGCAAGAAAAGAATTTGCCCAAATGTGTAAAGAAAATGGCATCCTCAAGAATTTAACAATCCCGGGTAACCCTAAGTAAAATGACCTACCTGAGAGAATGAATAGGACCCTTTTAGAAAGGATGAGATGCATGTTAATCCATACTAGGTTATCCAAATCATTTTGGGGAGAAGCTATTACAACAGTTGCCTATGTTATTAATAGGTCACCTTCGGCTCCAATAGGGTTTAAAACACCCTATGAAGTATGGAATGGCCATAAGCCAAGCTTAGAGCATCTAAGGGTATTTGGCTGCATTGCTTATACACATGTTAAGCAAGGGAAATTGGAGCCTAGAGCCAAAAGGTGTCTATTTATAGGTTATCCAACCGGGATTAAGGGATATAAGTTATGGGCCCTAGAAGAAGGATTGCCAAGGACTTTGGTGAGTAGGGATGTGACATAAAGAGAGGATTCTTTCTTAAAGGATGATAAGGTAGAGTTTCAAAAAGATAGGAAGGGAAAAGCCAAGGCTGTTGAGGTGGAACAGCAAGATCATGATGCTGCCATGGATAATCCCATGGATTTGGCAGCAGATCAACACACTGATAGTGCTGATTTCCCTATGTCCATGGAACAGCAGGATGCTGATCCTGATTCCCCTACCTTAGATAGCTTTCAGCAAAGTGGCAGTGATGATCCCTCAAGTTCTGAGAGGTTACAACCTTCAGGTAGTGCTGGACCTTCAGGTTCAGATAGTTCCCCTAGTTTAGGAAGGTACAATGTGGCAAGAGATAGGCAAAGGAGGGAGGTTAGACCTCCTATAAGGTATGGGTATTCGGATTTAGTCGCCTATGCATTGTTAAGTGCAGAAGAGACAGCTGAAGATGAAACTCTTCCATATGAAGAGGCTATAAGATCAAATGATTCCAAGTTATGGCTAGATGTCATGAAATCAGAAATGGAATCTCTAACTAAGAATAAGACTTGGATTTTGGTTGATAGACCCTTAAATAAAAGGGTGGTAGGTTGTAAGTGGTTCTTTAAGATTAAAGAAGGGACAAGTAAGGAGCAAAAACCTAGGTATAAAGCTAGGTTGATTGCCAAAGGATTCACCCAAGTTGCTGGGGTGGATTTTAATGAGGATTTCTCACCGATTGTGAGACATACCTCTATTAGAATCTCGCTTGCTGTGAATGCCCATTTGGACTTAAGCCTAAAGCAGATGGATGTGACCACAACATTCCTTCATAGTGAGTTAAAAGAGGAAATTCTAATGGATCAACCTAAGGGATTTGAGGTTAGGTGTAAGAAGGAGCAAGTATGCTTGCTAAAGAAGTCCTTATATGGACTTAAGCAGTCCCCTAGGTAGTGGTATATAAAATTTGATACATTCATGATCAACGAAGGCTTCAATAGAAGTGCCTTTGATTGTTGTGTCTATGTTAAGCATATTTCATCTAAAATCTCTATTTATCTCCTCCATTATATGGATGATATGTTGATTGCTAGTCAATCAGATGAGGAAATTCATAGGTTAAAGTTGCAATTAAAATCAGCTTTTGAGATGGAGGAGTTAGGGGAGACTAGGAAGATTTTAGGGATTGAAATAGTAAGGAATAGACAAGAGAGGTAAATCCAGCTATTCCAAAAGGCATACCTAGAGAAATTGATTAAGAGATTTCAAATGCATGATGCAAAGGAGGTAAATGTTCCCTTTGCACAACATTTTAAGCTATCCCACAACCATTCACCTAGTGATGAAGAGAGCATGAGAGAAATGAGCAAGATTCCCTACTCTAGTGTTGTAGGTAGCCTCATGTATTGTATGGTGTGTACTAGGCCGGATTTAACCCATGCTATGAGTGTTGCTAGCAGGTTCATGGCTAATCCGGATAAGGAGCATTAGGTTGTGGTTAAGTGGATATTTAGGTACCTTAAAGGATCAATATACATAGCTTTCGTTTATAGTGGAACTAGTGTAAAAGATAAGCTTAATATATTAGGATTCACTGATGCTGACTATGCAACAGATTTGGACAAAAGGAGGTCATCTACTGGGTATGTATTTAAGCTATGGAATGCAACCATAAGCTGGAAAACTAGTTTGTAATCGATAGTGGCCCTCTCAATCACCGAGACTGAGTATACAACTGTTACTGAAGCTATAAAGGAGGGCCTATGGTTGAGAGGTTTAGTAAGTGAATTCCTAGGGAGAGATATTAAGGCAATCTTAAAGTGTGATAGCCAAAGTGCTATACACTTGGCTAAAAATCAAGCACACCATGAGAGAACAAAGTACATTAATATTAGGTATCACTTTATCAAAGAAGTACTTGAAAGAAAGGAAATAGATTTGATAAAGGTAGTAGGAGAAGAAAATGTTGCGGATATGTTCACTAAAGCAGTACCTATGTCTAAGTTACACCATTGTTTGAAACTCTTACATGTTTATCTTTGTGAATGATCGTATCTTATGCAAGTCCATGTGAAGAACAGATTCACAGGAGTGAAGATTAGGCTACACTCTTGGTAATAGTGGAGATTTGTTGTAGTTTGCATCGAGTTTAAGCCCTATAAGAAACCAGTGAAGTCCGTAGTATCAAGCGACAAATTATTCCAAGTATAGTTATGTACTTACGTATGGGGGTTATAATAGGAAATGTGTAGTCTTTTATTTCCCTTGTAACATCTGCCCATAATGTCTATAAATAGAAGTCATAGGGCAACCGTTTAAGGGCAATCATTCATTCTAGTGTACGAGTGCAGTGTGTGAAATAAAAGCTAGAAGAAAGATAGACTTTGTAATCTCCAAGATTGACTATACTCGTGTGTATGTGTGAAAGGGAGTGTATTGGTTTCATTCATTCTAGTGGATTGCTCTTGGATCGAAGAGGCTGGATGTAGGGTTGCTTTCAAGCAATCCAAACCAAGATAACTTGCGCTTGTTTACTTGTGTGGTTTGGTTGTTTCTATCTCAATTAAATTATGTTCTTGCATTTCAGTTTCTTATTTCTATTGTTGGTTTTGATTTCGACTAAGAGTGTGAGAGATTAGCATTGAATTGAGAGGATCCTAGTGCTCCTCATCATAACAAGGATTCAAGAACTTGCAGCCTAAGAACCAAGCAAAAGCCTACCTCTAAACCAAAGAAGCAAAGGAGCCAATTGAGAAAGCTGACTCTACTGTCTCCTTAGACCTAGGAGAATTGAATGTAGAGGAAATCGAGAAACTGAAGTCTTTCTTAAAGACTCTTCAAGGAGAATGTTCTTTGGCTCAAGCAAGTATATGCTTTCATTCTGAACTCTCTATTACCTCATATACAGCTAGGAATGAACTGTGGATCTTAGATTCTAGAGTTACAGATCACATGACACCTAACCTGAAAGTGTTTGAAAATTATGAACCAAAAACCTGCTCCAGAAATATCACAGTAGCTAATGACCAAGCTATTCCTATAGTTGGGCAAGGGAATGTATGTTTGAACCCCTCTCTACCTACCCAACATGTGCTTTATGTGCCTAGCCTCTCCACCAATTTACTTTCAGTTCATAAGTTTACTCAAAGTCTTAATTGTCGTGTGATATTTTCACCTCATGATTGTGTGTTTTAGGATCTGGCCACAAGGAGGATGATTGGCGCTACTAAGGCACTAAATGGGTTGTACTACCTACAAAGGAGCAGTGAGTCACCTGTAGGAGATCAACATCAACCTAACCTAGCCTACTCTTCCTACTCACTTCTACTCAATCTGATGTTTAGCTTCAACATTTTAGATTAGGGCATCCACCTTTTTCTTTGTTAAAAACTATGTTCCCAAATCTGTTTCAAGGTTTAGATATCAGTAATTTTCACTGTGATGTGTGTGAATTATCTAAACATCATCGAGTGCCTTATGCTATTAGACATAAACTCTCTTTATTTCCTTTCTCTTTAGTGCATTCTGATGTGTGGGAGCCTTCTAAAGTTCCCAATTGTTCTGGGGCTAAATGGTTTGTCTCGTTTATTGATGACTGTACTAGAATGACTTGGGTATATTTACTTAAAGATAAAGCAGCCATCAGTAACATCCTACCTTTGTTTCATAGGATGATTCTCACTCAAGTTGGTCTTTGATGCCTTTGTACGGACTATACGTTCATAGTTACCTCTTGTGTGTTAGCTCGTTGGAATAGTTAGAACACTGTTGGTTGTTAGACATGTCCCATATTTAAAGAGACATCTTATATCTCTTGGAGAATTAGACAAAAATGGTTACTCTTATAAAGGAGTTGGTGGAGTTCTTAAGGTAACAAAAGGCTCTCTCATATGCATGAGAATTGAATCAACTAATTGATTTCGATTTCAGTTCTTGAAACTAGAATCGTGGGTACCCAAACTGGAACCGGTTTATCATTTCTTTGACTAACTATTTATTTTGAGTGTTTAAACGTTAGAATGTGAATAATGATTAGAATGTTGGAATTTAAGTGATGATTATAATTGTTTAAAATTATAATCACTCAAAATTTCATTATGATAGAGTAAAAGCTCATTTGTCCCTTGTATTTTTGAATAAGCCAAAAAAAAAAAATCCAAAACTGTGAACAAGTATTTATCTTTCATTTTATAGCACGTTAATAAAATTTTGAGACAAAAAAATTATTAGAGACGAGATGTGTTAGTCATTGGAATGTTAAAGATAAAAATGCAATGAAAATAAAAATTAAGGACTTAAATCTGATAATTGATAAAAGCAAAGGACATTTAATGCTATTTTTGTGTGGTGCATTTATAAAAAAAACAATGCGGTGTGAATATATTTACTCTTGATGAAATAATGCACTTGAAATTTTGAAAATGAGAGTATAAAAAAAAATTGAAATTGTGCATTTATTTTGAATAATTTGAAATCGAAATCAAATTGAACGGTTCAGTTTCAATTGGCTAGAACTTTTCCTTACATTACAAAATAAAAAAAGGCTTCAAATCAATCAATCTGCTAGAACTTTTCCATCTTCCCACACACTTGACTGAAACTCCTGTCTGCTATTCACGCTCGCTCTCAGTCGGAACTTTTCTGTGCTACTCACGCTCACTCTCGGCTAGAACTTTTCTGTCTGCTCTTCCCTCACACTCAGCTGGAACTTTTCTCTCTACTGTTCACTCCATCACACTCACTGGACTACTATGGATAGCTGTTTAATTTACTCCAACTCCAGCATATGTTTTATCTATTTACTTCTTTAATGTGGGTTTTTAGAATGTTTAACGATGTTCTTCTTTGTTTTGTAGTGCATGTACAGCTATAGAGCAACTTTGATATTATTGTTGCTGATAGTGATGATTCAGATATATGGCTGCATACTAGCATGGGTTCTAAAACTAGAAAGGCTTACCCCAATCATTCTCGTAAACTCGCAGCGCTTTGAGCTGTCGGTGGCCCCTCTTTCTCCAGTCGAAAGGAAACTATTCTATCTGGATGGAGAATGTAAGCTGAACATAGCAACCTAATGGCGTGGGGGGTGGGGCTTGTAGATCATTTTCTTTTTTTTTTATTTTTTGAGTCTAACTCTTTTGTGAACTCAAATTTTTTTGTGAAAAAATGCAATGTCCATCACAACATCTTTTTTTGGTTGAAATCAGCCGTTGATGTTTGTAAGAAGATTAAGCACACCATGTAAATGGTGATGGACGTTGCATTTTTGGATTGAACTTAAACATGTAGCCCAATGGGATGGGGGTTTGGGCAGGGGGGCTGTAGATGGTTTTTTTTTTTTTTGGTCAATTTTTTTGTGAACTCATATTTTTTTGTGAAAAAATGCAACATCAATCACATCTTTTTTTTGGTTGAAGTCAGCTGTTGATGTTTATAAAAATATTAAGTACACCATGTAAATGGTGATGGACGTTGCATTTTTGGGTTGAACTCAAACATGTTAGTAATGTTAATGTTTATATTGGTGTTATGTTGACTTGTGTTAAATGTATCAAGTATATGGTTGTGCCCACACGTGGGTTCTTGCTTAAATAAGGGTTAATTCAAAATTGGTCCAACTAGTTTCAAACCAAGCATGGATTTTTGAACAGATAAGTGCTGACGGAGGGGTCCCCGACAGCCCCCCGGCCCTAACCTCCCATCCCATTGGGGTACATGTTTGAGTTCAATCCAAAAATGCAACGTCCATCACCATTTACATGGTGTGCTTAATCTTCTTACAAACATCAATAGTTGACTTCAACCAAAAAAAGATGTTGTGATGGACATTGCATTTTTTCACAAAAAAAAATCGAGTTCACAAAAGAGTTCGACCAAAAAAAAAAAAGAAAACCATCTACAACTCTCCACCCCATTAGGTTGCTATGTTTAGCTTACATTCTCCATCCAGATAGAATAGTTTCCTTTTGATTGGAGAATGAGGGGTCCCCGACAGCTCAAAGCGCTACGAGTTTATAAGAACGATCGGGGTAGGCCTTTCTAGTTTCAGAACCCATGCTAGTATGCATCCACATATCAGAATCACCACTATCAGCAACAATAATATCAAAACTGCTCTATAGCTGTACATGCACTACAAAACAAAGAAGAACATTGTTAAACATTCTGAAAACCCACATTGAAGAAGTAAATAGATGAAACATATGCTGGAGTTGGAGTAAATTAAACAGTTATATCCATAGCAGTCCAGCGAGTCTGGTGGAGTGAACAGTAGAGAGAAAAGTTTTAGCTGAGTGTGAGGGAAGAGTAGACAGAAAAGTTCCAGCTGAGAGCGAGCGTGAGTAGCACAGAAAAGTTCCGGCCGAGAGCGAGCGTGAATAGCAGACAGAAGTTTCAGTCAAGTGTGCGGGAAGGTGGAAAAGTTCCAACAGATTGATTGATTCGAAGTTGTTTTTTATTTTGTAATGTAAGGAAAAGTTCTAGTAGATTGATTGATTTGAAGTCTTTTTTTTATTTTGTAACATAAGGAAAAGTTCTAGCCAATTGAAACTGAACCGTTCAATTTGATTTCGATTCTAGTTTGGTTTCAAAATATTCAAAATAAATGCAAAATGTCAATTTTTTTTATATTCTCATTTTCAAAATTTCAAGTGCACTATTTCATCAAGGCTAAATATATTCACACCACATTTTTTTTTATAAATGCACCACACAAAAATAGCATTAAATGTCCTTTGTTTTTATCAATTATCAGATTAAAGTCCTTAATTTTTAATTTCATTGCATTTTTATCTTTAACATTCTAATGACTAACACATCTCGTCTCTAATAACGTTTTTTGTCTCAAAATTTTATTAACGTTCTTTAAAATGAAAGATAAATAATTGTTCACAGTTTTGGATTATTTTTTTTTTTTTTTGGCTTATTCAAAAATACAAGGGACAAATGAGTTTTTTGCTCTATCATAATGAAATTTTGAGTGATCATAATTTTAAACTATTATAATCATCACTCAAATTCCAACATTCTAATCATTATTCACATTCTAACGTTTAAACACTCAAAATAAATAGTTAGTTAAAGAAATGATAAACCGGTTCCAGTTTGGGTACCCACAATTCTAGTTTCAAGAACTGGAATCAAAATCGATCAGCTCCCATGCATATGAAAGAGCCTTCTGTTCCCTTAAAGACTCCACCAACTCCTTTATAGGAGTAACCATTTTTGTCTAATTCTCCGAGAGATAAAAGATTTCTCTATAAATATGGGACATGTCTAACAACCAATGGTATTCTAACTATTCCAACGAGCTAACACACAAGAGGTAACTATGAACGTATAGCCCGTACAAAGGCATGAAAGACCAAAGGCAAAAGTCACTTTTTACATTTTTACTTTTCACCTATAACCCAAACTTTACAACATAATTCAATTGAGTCCCACATAATCTATATAACTTCCTATTTTAATTCAATTTGATCCCTAATGATTTATTTTATTCCAATTTTCCTTTTTTTTCAAATTAAAATTAGATAATAAATATCCCAATCTTTCAAATAAATTCAATTTAGTCCTAATAATTTTTAAAATTTCTAATTTCAATCAATACAGTCTAACGAAATTGGTTGACATTATTAATTTATTTATTTTTATTCAATTATCTTGGTTGACATTTTTAATTTATTTATTTTTTTATTCAGTTCCCTTTTTCTAATGTTATAAGCTAACTAGCAACTACAATGGACAGAATAAGGCAAACTTTAATTAACGTCTTTTCAAATATTAGTTATCTAATTTTGCAAAAAGTAAAAATGTAATCAGAATTCTTTAGACCAAAGTATAAAGTTGACCGTCTTACTTTTCCACTAAAAATAAACTTTAATCCTTATTTCTTCCCACCAACAGTTACAATACATCTCAAGTACTGCTACAGTTTTCCAATACCATTTTTTTTTTTTACTTTTCTTCTATATTTTTTTACTTCTCTTCTCTATACTGTATAAGGAGCTTAATTCAATTGGCACTATTCACCCGAGAGTGATTATATTGCCATCACGATTTTTAATTATCACACCACTTTTAAATATTTTTTATACTTACAGAAGTGTTTAATGTTAGAATGTGAATAATGATTAGAATGTAGGAATTTGAGTAACGATTATAATATTTTAATAATCAAGAGACTATTTTAACAATTACCTCAATCAATTTTTCCAGCAAAAGGGGATTATCCATGAATTCTCATGTGAAAACCCCCCAGTAGACTGGAGTTGCTAAGAGAAATATGAGGCATGTCCTAAATGCTCTCTTGTATTAACATTCTGTTCCAAAGTCTTTTTGGGGTGAAGTAGTGCTAACTGTAGCCTATTTAATCAATAGGGTCCCCTCAAGGGTGCTAAATCAGCTTATCCCATTTCAGTGTCTCTCTTCTCACTTTCTAGAAATTGGTCTCCATAACTCTCTTCCTCTCAAGGTGTTTGGGTGTGTGGCTTTTGTTCATGTCTCTAAATATCACAGGGATAAGTTAGATTCTCGAGCCCTTAGATGTGTCTTTCTTGGCTATTCTCCTACCCAAAAAGGGTAAAAGTGCTATCAGATTTCCACTCAAAAGATCCTTGTGTCTAAAGATGTGACATTTGTTGAAAATTAGTCCTTTTTTAAGTCTCCTACTTCTGGCCCTCAGGGGGAAATTATAGCTGGTGACCATGATCTACCTAATTTGGAAGGCTCTTCTTTAGAATCTCTACCACATCAGCCACATTCTTCTCCAGATCCTATTTCCTCTGGCTTTCCTACTTCTCCTAACCCCAAGTCAGCAGAATCAAGAGACTTGGAAACACCTGCTAATTCTCCAATATCAGTCCAGCCAAGAACATCTCCTGTTAGGTTCAAAGGCTCACAATATGTGTACAAGAGGAAGGATCAACCTAATTCATGTGCCAAGCAGGGCCTATCATCTGTCCCAAGATCAGGTTTGGAACTAACTCAGTCCTCTGATTTTTCTGACCCTATACACAGTGATCTGGATTTATCTATTGCTGTTAGAAAGGGTGTTTTGTTGTGTTTCCATATTGTATTTGTTGGTTTCACCATGTCAACTAAGTGATGGAACACAACTATATCAATTATCTTCATTCACCACTGTCTCATGAAACTTCTTCATATGAAGATGGTGTTGAAACTTCATTTCATCATTACTCCACCAGGGGATATTATCCACTGCCGGTCCCAAACCCAGATAAAGGAAGAGGATTGCGTTAGGTAGCCGACAACCAGCGTAAAACCTAGTCGGATCCAAATATGAATTCTAGACAAACTATCTGTTGGGATATAACCCACATAGAAGTCTAGAATTCATGTAGCCAACCCCACATAGTGGGATAACGGCTGGATATGTTGTTGTTATGTTGTTAGAAAGGGTGTTAAGAGCTGCACATAGCACCCCATAGCCCATTGCATTTCTTATCACAGGCTTTCCCCTAAACACAAAAGTTTCCTATCTTCCCTTGATTCCATAGCTATTCCTAAATTGTAGAAGAGGCATTACAGAATCAGAATTAGATACAAGCTATGAATGAAGAAATGAGGGCCTTGGACAAAAATCAAATGTGGGAAATGGTGCTAGACCTAAGGGCATTCAATCTGTAGGGGGTAGATGGGTAATTAATGTGAAATACAATGTTGATGGCACATTGGAAAGGTATAAAGTCTGGTTAGTAGCTAAAGGGGTATACACAAACTTATGACATAGATTACTTGGAGACATTTAAACCCGTGGCAAAAATCACTACGGTGAAAATCCTCCTATCTTTAGCTAGTTGTTATGGCCGGGAGTTGATGCAATTAGAAATCAAAAAATGCCTTCCTACATAGTGATTTATAGGAACAAGTCTTTATGGAGCCACCACTTGGTTTCACTAATGGAGTATCAGGTCATGTTTGCAAAGTAAAAAAAAAAAAAAAAACCCTTTATGAGCTAAAGCAATCCACAAGAGCCAAGTTTGATCGGTTTTCAAAGGCTATAAAGGAAATGGAGTATTGGCTAAGCAGGAGAGATCACACTCTATTTATCAAGCATTCAAAGAAAGGTACTCTTAACAGCTTTACTTGTGTATGTAGATAATATTATTATCACTAGAAATGATGGTGATGAACAGAAGCTATACCATGGACCTAATGGAAGAGACAGGGCTGCTAGGTGGCAGGACAACAAGTACACCCTTGGAACCTAATCTGAAGCTGGGACCAACTAACAATCCAGTGGTTGATAAGGGGAGATATCAGAGGCTATTGGGTCGATTAATCTACCTATCTCACACCAAGCCTGACATTGGATTTTGTGAGAAGTTAGAAGTAAAACTCCAACTTGAAAAGCTAGCTTAACAGGTAGAGGGATCCTCCTCATATATAGCACAGGTCTCCCTTGTGGAGGTGATGTGGGATTCTCAACACTCCCCCCATGCCGAAACTTCTCCAGTAACTGATACATGCTCAGGTGATCGGACAGGGTACTAGTCCATGACCACGACAGCCAAGGGTTAGCTCTAATACCATGTGAGAAGTTAGAAGTAGAACTCCAACCTAAAAAGCTAGCTTAACAGGTAGAGGGATCTTCCTCCTTATATATAGCTCAGGTCTCCCTTGTGGAGGCGATGTGGGATTCTCAACAGATTTGATGTTAACTTGGTGAGTCAATTTATGTATAATCCTACTGAAGAACACATGCAAGCAGTGAAAAGAATTTTTTGTTATCTTAAATCAACACTAGGGAAAGGTCTGTTATTCAAATCAAGGAAGGAATTGGAAATTATAGGCTACACTAATGTTGATTATGGAGTCTCTCTTGTGGATAGACAATCTACTACAGACTACTGTGTATTCTTGGGAGGAAATTTAGTGTCTTGGAGAAGCAAAAAATAGAATGTAGTAGCCCGATCTAGTGTTGAAGCTAAGTTTTGGGCAATGGCTCTTGGTTTTTGAGTTATTGTGGCTGAAAATTGTGCTAGATCATCTACGAATTCCTAGTCATAGTCGAATAAAATTGTTTCGTGACAATCAATCAACAATCAGCATTGCACATAATCCAATGTAATATGACCGCACCAAGCATGTTGAGATTGATCGCCATTTTATCAAAGAGAAGCTAGAAGCTGGAAAAATTTGTCTACCCTTTGTTACTTCAAAAAACCAGCTAGCTAATTTACTAACAAAAGGTTCGCCTATCAAGAAGTTTGAAACAACTACAAATGAGCAAGGGTCCTCGCATTTGCTTGGACAGATGTGGGTAAAGAAGATAGTCCAAAATCAAAAACAAAATCAAATTCAAAGTCAAAGCTAAAACCAAAATCATAGATTAAGGATTGGGTCGTGGAACATAAGAACATTAACAGTCAAAACTATGGAAGTGATAGATGTGATGATCAGGAGAAAGATTAATATTACATACCTTCAAGAGACAAGATGGGTAGAGAAAAAAGCAAAAACTTTATCAAAAACTAGATATAAAATATGGTACACAGGAAATGATCGAGCGAAAAATGGAGTGGAGATTATTATGGATAAAAGTTTAGTAGATGAGGTAGTGGATGTAAAGAAAATAGGGGATAGGATTATTATGGTGAAGGTTGGTCTAGGAAGAATGACTATGAATATCATTAGTACATATGCACCACAAGCGGGGTTAGGTGAGGAGATAAAAGCAAAATTCTGGGAGGACCTAGAGGGACTCATACAAATGATACCAAGAGGAGAGAAAGTGATTATAGGAGGTGACTTAAATGGTCACGTGGGTACGGAAACGGCTATCGAGAGGTACATGGATGGTATGCATTCGAGAAAATTAATAATGAGGGTAAGTCAATTCTAAATTTTGCTATGGCATATGGGGTCATCATAACCAATACTAGGTTCAAATGGGATAAACACTTAATCACATATAAAAATGTCACATCAAGCACCCAAATAGATTACTTCCTCATGAGACAAGAGGATCGGTTATGTTGTAGGGATTGTAAGGTGATACCGAGGGAGTGTTTGACTACTCAACATAAACTTTTTGTACTTGACATCCAAGTAAGAAATTGGAAGAGAAAAAATCACATAAAACAAAATCCAAGAATTAGGTGGTGGCATTTAAAAGAGGAGAAACAACTAATCTTCAAAGAAAAATTAAGGGGTAGAAAGGAATGGAATGGAGAAGGACAGGTAAACCAAATGTGGAGAGAAATGGCTATTGCCCTAAGAAGCACGACAAAGGTAATCCTTGGAGAGACAAATGGTAAAGCCCCAAACCTCAAGCAGTCTTGGTGGTGGAATGAAGAGGTACAATTGAAAATTAGAAATAAGAAAACTTGCTATAAAGTTGTATATCAGTGCAACAATGAAGAAAACCTAAAAAATTATAAAGAAGTGAAAAAGCCAGCAAAAAGAGCTATTAGTGAAGTAAGGTCAAAAGCATATGAAAATCTATATAAACGACTTGATACAAAAGATGGAGAAAGGGATATATATAAATTAGCTAAAGCAAGAGAAAGAAAAACAAGGGATCTAAATCAAATGAAATGCATAAAAGATGAAAACCAAAATGTATTAGTGAATGAGAGAGCGATTAAGGAGAGATGGAAAGAGTATTTCACAAAATTATTCAATGATGGTGTCCCACAAGAGTTGGGTTGGGACATCTTAGTAACTCCGAAAGGAACGTGAGCTATACATTTTATCAACGCACAAGTTCAAATAAAATAAGACAAGCATTAAAAAAGATGAAAAATCATAAGACAGTGGGACCAGATAATATACTAATACAAGCATGGAAATGCATGGGAGAAGAGGGCATCTCCTGACTAACGAAATTATTTAACGCAATCCTTAAATCAAAAAAGATAATAGATGAATGGAGGAAAAGTACTTTAGTTCCTATATACAATAACAAATGAGATGTTCAAAACTGTGAAAATTATAGAGGAATTAAGTTAATGAACTATACCATGAAACTCTGGGAGAGAGTAATAAAACAGAGGCTCAAAAAAGAAACAAATGTCTTGAAAAATCAGTTTGGTTTCATGCCTAGTAGGTCAACAATGGAAGCTATATACTTACTAAGGCACCTAATGGAAAGGTATCGGGATTATCAGAAGGACCAACATATGGTATTTATAGATCTAGAAAAAGCCTATGATAGGGTCCTTAGAGAAATATTATGGAGGGTTTTAGAGAAGAAATAAGTCCGAATCGCCTATATACAAGCCCTTAAGGACATGTATCATAGTGCAAAGACAAAGGTCAAAACATGTAGAGGGGATACTAAACCGTTTAAAATTACAATGGGACTGCATCAAGGTTCTGCACTAAGTTCATATTTATTTGCTTTAGTAATTGATGAACTCACTAAACACATTCAGACAGAAGTGTCATAGTGTATGCTATTTGCAGATGACATAGTGTTGGTGGATCAAACAAAAGAGGGAGTGAACACTAAGCTTGAGTTGTGGAGAAACAATTTAGAATTTAAGGGATTTAAGTTAAGTAAAAGGAAAACATAATATATGAAATGTAAATTTAGTAAGAATGCAAAAGTGGAGGGTGTTATAATAAAATTGGAAGACAAAATCTTACAAAGAAAAGATTATTTTCGATATTTGGGATTAGTGATTCAAAAAGATGGAGAAATTCACGAGGATTTCACGCATAGAATTAAGGCAGGTTGGCTAAAATGGAGAAATGCATTGGCGGTGTTATGTGATGGTAAAATCCCATTAAAACTGAAAAGAAAATTATATAGGACAGCTATAAGACCAGTCTTGTTGTATGGCTCAGAATGCTGGGCAGTCAAATACCAGCATAAGCAAATGACGAGCGTAGCAGAGATAAGGATGTTAAGATGGATGTGCAGCCATACAAGAAAAGATAAAATTAGAAATGAGGTTATTCATAATAAGGTAGGAGTAGTGTCAATCGAGGAGAAGATGAGAGAAATTAGACTAAGATGGTTTGGTCATGTGAGAAGGAGACCAAAAGACGCTCGTGTGAGGAGAGCAGTGTTCTAAAAAGCGCTAGCCCTAGTCGGGCGCCAGGCTGGGGCCTAGCGCCTAGGGGGCCTAGGCAGGGCTTAAGAAAACTGCTATTTTTTTTTTGTTTTTAAAATTTTGTGATGTAATTTGATGTAAATCAAAGTTAAAAAGCATTGATAATGCAACATAAACCAAAAATACAACAATAATGGAAAGACAAGTGAAATATAGAATTAAGCATGAGAAAACAAATTGTTGTAGATCAGTTCTAGGTTCAATAAGATAAAAGCAACAATAATGTAACATAAACCATACTTGAAGAATTTAAGTATGTAACTATCTAATTAGACTTCTTCCTCTCCATATTCTTCTAATACATGATCTTCATCAGATTCAAAATCAAATTCATTGAGCTCTTGCTCATCTTCTTCTTCTGATTGGAAATCATCTTCATGAAGCTCTCTCATCCTAGAACTTCTTCGAGGTTGAAGCATCTCGTCTGCTCCAGATGCTTCACCAACCACTTCCCAAGTAAGCCCCGTACCAGGATCAATTTCTTCATCATCTCCTCCCTCAACAATCCATCCTTGTGCATTGCTAGCATCACTAGCAAGTAGCACATCAACATTCCTTTCCTTCTTTCTCTTTTGCTTGTTCATCAGTTTTGCATTAAATTGAACATAGACAAGATTGTTCAATCGATGCACATCCAATCTATTTCTTTTCTTCGTATGTATCTACATAAATAAAATAAAAGTAATATCACTTTAAGTCTTTAAATGATAGGAATAATGAAATTAAAGTATTAAAAACGTTTTAAAGTATACACTAACCCTTTCAAAAGTGCTCCAATTTCTTTCACAACCAGACGAACTACTAGTTAATGAGAGGATCCTTATCGCCATTCGTTGCAAGTTTGGAGTGTGATTTCCATAAGTTATCCACCATTTAACTACATAGGTTAAACAAGTATAAAGTAAATAAACTTATACACAATAGAAACTAAGAAAATGATTAAATAAATTTTATACCTGGATTATAATTGTCATCATTTTCTGCACACCCTTGAGTTGCCCACGATTTTCCAAAAGTTCCTTCTTTATGAGTATATTTTGGCAACTCAATATTTACAACATGACCTTGCAATTCACCATTGGCATCATAAAACATCTCCACACAGTTAAAAAATCCATCCATGACTTCATGATCAAGTTTTATACTCATATCCTTACAAAAGTAATAGGGATTCAGAAGGTAAGCCGCAAAATGTAGTGAACTAACTAGCCTATCTTTTACCCTTGCTTCAATAATCTCAATAATAGGCTGATAGTTCTTCTCAATATTATTTAGGGCCTCCTTAATAGCTTCCTTTGCATGCTTAAGCTCTTCATATAAGAAGCCCATAGAAGGCTTTTTATCTGCATCAACAATTCGAAGTACCTTCACCAAAGGAGCAAAAACCTCGAGGCATAAATTCATACCATTCCAAAAAGTAATGCTCATCACAGTAGCATATGTTGCTTTCCCTTTAACAGTCTTTGACCATTTGCACTCATCCCATTCAGAGCTAGTAAACATTGTCCTCATTTGAGCTTTTTTCTCCATCAAACTTTGCAAAGTAAGGAAAGAAGAAGTGAATCTAGTGACTCCCGGTCTCACAATATCCCTCTTCTTTGTAAATGATCCCATTAAGGACAAGGTCTTATGATGTGCATAAATGAAGATCGTCAAACTCTTGGCCTGATCAATGACTTTTTTAAACTTCCGTAGTTTTCCAATACTTTCAAGCATCAAATTAATAGTGTGAGTAGCACATGATGTCCAAAAGAAATTTGGCCTCTTCAATTTCAATAATTTTGCCGCTCCCATATTGTTGGCAGCATTGTCTATTACTACTTGGATGACATTTTGTGGGCCAACTTGCTCAATGCACTTGTCCACATATTCAAAAATGAGTTCACTTGTATGTGCTTCGTCTGAAGACTCTTTGGAAGACAAAAAAACAGTACCTGCATTAGAATTAACGCATAGGTTCATGATGCTCCTTTTTCTGTCTGTCCAATAATCTGTCATAATAGAGCACCCATTTTGTGCCCACTCTTCTTCATGCTTCTTTAGTAATTCTTTAGTTCTATCCACTTCTCCCTTTAACAACGGTTCTCTCAACTGGTATTAATTGGGAGGTTTGAAGCCCGGGCCAAATTGACCAACCGGCTCAACAAACAATTTGAAGCTATCATGATCTATAGCATTGAAAGGAATACCAGCTTCATACACCCATCTAGCACAATACTCACGAACAGTCTGTGTTCTTTCTTTAAAGAGTGCTTCATTGATATTTTGTTGTCTTTTCGTCAAACAAGTTTCAAGACTGATGGAGGTTGCAAACTTATCCATAGGGCCAAGAGTATGGGGCATTTTTCTGCTACTTAACTCTTTCAATTCATCTTCATCATCCCCCCCTTCGGAAATATTAACAGAAGATCTCATCAAATCTTCCTCCTTCTTCTTATTCTTCTTCTTACTCTTTGCCTCGGCAATAGCATTCTTGCATTTGGCTTGATCATCCAGAGAAGATTTTGGACATGCAGAAACATTTTCGAAAATATGACCTATGTGTTCTTTTATTCTGTAAACTCCACCAGACATAATTTTACCACACAACTTACATTTAACTTTATCTATATTCTTCGGATCAATTAACATTCCATACTCCCATCCAATATCATTGGACTTCCTTTTAAAAACCGAAGCTGCATCGGACGATGCTCCCGTACTTCGAGTCCCATCCGACATTTTTAATTTAATTGAAGAAACTTGCAATAGAAACCTATATATAACGAATAACCACACTTAATATTCAAAATAACAATAACATATCATGGCTGTAAAATAATCAAATAATTCAAATTAAGACAATAAAATAACAAAATAATTTATATTTTACAATATAATAAAAACAGAAATATAAACAATAATAAAAATATCAATATACTTTCAAATTTTTTGGAAATATTATAGGATATATATAATTAATAATAAAAACTAAATATAAATCTAATAATTACATATAAATAGAAAAGAAAAATGAAATAAAATAAAAAATTAAAAACATAAAAACGAAATCGCACAAGCAGGCGCAGCAAACGCAAAACAGAGAGAGAGAGAGAGAGAGGGGTTACGAGTGGGCTGGACGGAGATGGAGCTTGCCGCGGCGGAGATGGAGCTCGACGGCGAGGACGGGGGTGGAGGCGACGATGCTGAGGCAACGAGGAAGCGGAGGACGCGACGGAGAAGAGGCCGGTGACGATGAAGCTTGGCGGCGAGGATGGACCTGGACGCAGCGACGGCGGTGAGCTACTGGCGGGCCGATGAAGCTTGGCGGCGTTGAGGTGAGAAGAGAGTGAAGAGGGCGAGACGCTAACAGCAACAAGTTTGATTTTTGATTTAGCAAAAAAGCCCTAAAAATTGATATTTAAACCGAGAAAAACCCCTAGGCGCTCTAGCCGACTAGGCGCCCAAGCCAGCAGATTACTCGGGCCGGCGCCTAGGAGGCCCGACTAGGGCAAATTCGGGGCGGCCAGCGCGCTTAGGCGGCGCCTAGCCCAATTTTTAGAACACTGGAGGAGAGTTGATGAAATGGAACAATTAGTCAAAAAAAGAGGTAGAGACAGATCCAAGAAGACTTTGGGAGAGACATTAAAGTTTAATATGAAGTGTATGGGCCTAAATGAAGATATGAAAAAAGACAGAAATACATAGAAGTCTAGAATTCATGTAACCAACCCCATATAGTGGGATAAAGGTTGGATATGTTGTTGTTTGTTGTTGTCTCCTATAAAAATGTTCTATCCTTTTTAGAATCAGTAACAATACCCATAGATTGGAAGCATGCTATCAGTAGGCCATGCTAGAAACATGCTATGGTGGAGGAAATGAAAGCCCTAATGGAGAATAATACATGGGAATTCATTAAACTACCACCTGATAAGAGACCAGTTGGCTATAAATAGGTTTTCATTGTTAAATACAAGACAGATGGAACAGTTGAAAGATACAAGGCAAGACTGGTGGCTAAGGAGTTTACTCAAACCTATGGAGTAGACTATGAAGAGACTTTTGTCCCGATAGCAAAAATGAACACAATACGAATTCTTCTATCATGTGCAGCTATTCTAGACTGGGACCTACATCAATTGGATGTAAAGAATGCATTTCTACATGGAAAGTTGGAAGAAAAAGTATACATGGAAATCCCACCAACTTTCAACAATTCAGAGAAGCAAGGGAAAGTTTACAGGTTAAAGAAGGCCCTATATGGTCTAAAACAGTCCCCAAATCTTGGTTTGACAGGTTTAGCAAGGTTGTAATAAGGATTGGTTAGCAAAGAAATGTTAATCACACCATGTTCTTTAAAAGAAAGGAACACAAGCTAACTGCTCTTATTGTTTATGTTGATGTCATAGCGGTGACTGGTTTTGAGGTTAGCCTCGAGTTTTTTGATTGGAAGATCAGTGGAAGCTATTAGATAGTTAGGGTTTTTTAAGCCAAAGTGTAATTAATGTAAACTTTGGGGTCTAACTATAAATTCCTATAGTTGTTAGTTTTAAAAGGGTTCCACCTCCTCTATAAATAAGAGGGCAAGGCAGCAGTCGAGCATCATCTTCTTCTTTCTTTTCAAGTTCTCGATTACTATTGTGAGTACCTTTGTTCTAGAGAAAGTGAGACTTGTGTATTGAGTTCTTGGGTTTTCTTGGAGTAAACAAGGGATTGTACTTGAGTGATAAGATTGTATGAGGGCTTGGGTTTTGTACTGATTAGTTTCTTCTCAATAAAAGCTGTTCGATTGGGGTGTTGGACTGCTAGATGTAGAACCAATTAAATTGGTTTGAACCAAGATAAATCTATTGTCTCCTTCATGGTTTGATCTTTTCAATTATGTTAATTTCTTTCTGTTGTTCATTTTATGTTCTTATAATTCCACTACATCCGTGAGTGTTGGAGAGGGTTTTCTCGCCTAAGGATATAATCTAAGAGTCCGAAGGTTAACAACAGGAAATGACCAAGAAAGAATAAGTCAATTGAAGGAATACTTGGGGGAAGAATTTGAGATCAAGGATCTTGGGTAGCTAAGGTACTTCTTGGGAATTGAAGTAGCCAAATCAGGCAAGCGCATCTTTATTTCTTAAAGAAAATATGTTCTAGATTTATTGACTGAGATAGGTATGCTGGAATGTAAGCTTGCAGATTCACCCATTGAAGTAAATCACAAACTTAGAGCTGATGAATGTGAAAAGGCTAATAAAGGCAGGTATCAAAGGCTGGTCGAAAAGCTAATATACTTGTCCTATACAAGACAAGATATTGCCTATGCAGTAGGGATTGTAAGCTAATTCATGCAGAATCATAAGTTAATTCATATGAAGGCCGTCTACAGGATTTTAAGGTATCTAAAAACAACTCCTAAGAAAGGTTTACTATTTTCTAACCATAACCATCTAGACGTAGAGGGATACACGGGTGCAGATTAGCTTGGATCCCTAAATGAAAGAAGATCAACCTCAAGATATTGCACCTTTGTTGGAGGTAACCTAGTTGTATAGAGGAGTAAGAAACAATCAATTGTGGCTAGGTCTAGTGTTGAAGCTGAGCATAGGACAATGGCCCTAGGTGTAAGTGAACTATTATAGGTCAATAAGGTTATGACAAAGCTAGGATTGCCTAAAAATGAGCGACTCTTACTATATAATGACAGTCAAGCAGCAATCAACATTGCTAATAATCCTGTTCAACATGACAGGACTAAACACATTGAGATCGATACACACTTCATAAAGGAGAAACTAGTCAATGGACAACTATGCATTCCATGTGTTCAATCAAGTCATCAATTGGTAGATGCCTTCACCAAGCCTTTACACTGCAAGGACTTCATGACTATGATATCCAAGATAGGTATGGAGGATATTCATACATCATTTTGAGGGGGCAGGCATTATAGGTGTTTGGTATCCAAATAAAGCCTCAAAGGGAGTCTTCTTGATAGAGCTGTGATAAGTTGTGTTATACCACCATTGAGCTAAAGAGAGCCACTTACCCCAACTCTTAGGCCGGGCAAAACACATGCAACGCAAGTAAGATTCCAAGCACTGGTTGACCCTTTCGGTCTGCCCGTCAGACTCCAGATGATATGCTGATGACATGTGCAGGCTCACCCCTAAATTCTTGAATAATTCCTTCCAAAAATGGCTGGTAAATATTTTATCTCGATCCGAGACAATAGATTTAGGTAAACCATGCAGTTTGGCCACTGTATCAATGAATATCCGAGCGATCTCCTGGGCTGTGAATGGATGAGTAAGGCCGATGAAGTGAGCAAATTTGGTCAGCCAATCAACCACCACTAAAATCGCATTTCGGCCTTCTAATTTGGGTAAGCCCTCGATGAAATCCATGGATACCTCCTCCCATGCCCTGTCAGGTATGGCCAGTGGTTGTAACAACCCTGGGTGAGCTACTTGTTCATGCTTGCATCGTTGGCACATCATGCAAGCTGCCACAAACTCCACCACTTCCTTCTTGAGACCAGGCCAAAAGAACATCTGTCGGGCCCGATAATAAGTAGCTCTAACCCCCGAGTGTCCTCCCAATGGAGAGCTGTGTAATGCCTGTAAAATTTTTGCTCTTAGTTCCCTGTAATTGCCTATGACCAACCTGCCTTTAAACCTGATCAACCCGTTGTCCATAGAATACCCCTGTTCATTGGTGTGCTGCACGGCCAATTGGGTTTGGAGGGATTTGGTCCATTCCGACTTCTCATAGCTTCCAGTGACTTCTTTAACCCAATCAGGCACCACGGCAGTGATTGCCTTACATTCCCCTGTTTCTGATCTTCGTGATAGAGCATCTGCCACAACGTTCTCTTTTCCCCTCCTATACTGTATCACATAATTCAGGCCTAACAACTTGGAGATTCTCTTCCTTTGCAAATGTGTATGCAACTTCTGTTGTAGGAGGTGTTTTAGGCTGTCATGGTCAGTCCGTATTATGAATGGGGCTCCTTCCAAATAATATCTCCACTTGTCGATAGCTATGATCATGGCTAACAGTTCCTTTTCATACATGCTTAGCCCTTGGTGTCTAGCAGCCAGAGCTTGGCTGATATAAGCGAGGGGTTTACCTTCTTGTGTCAGCACTGCTCCTACCCCAATGTCGCACGCATCAGTTTCCACAACAAAGGCCTTAGAAAAATCCGGCAATGCCAGCACTGGGGCTTGTGTCATCGCTCTTTTTAGGGTGTTGAAAGCTTGTTCAGCTTGGGAATTCCACCCAAAGTTGTCCTTCTTGAGTAATTCAGTCAATGGCTTACTGATCACCCCATAATTCCGTATAAACCTTCTGTAATACCCTGTTAAACCAAGAAATCCTCGCAACTCCCTTATAGCTGTAGGCTTGGGCCACTCCAGCATTGTTGTAATCTTACTGGGATCGGTACTGACTCCCTCACCCGAAATAATATGCCCTAAATAATCCACCTCATTCTTTGCAAAGGAACACTTAGAGAGCTTAACAAACAATTGGTTAAATTTCAGGATTTCAAATGTGGTATGCAGGTGGATTAAATGTTGTTTAAGATTGGGGCTATAAACTAAAATGTCATCAAAGAAGAATAAGATAAATTTCCGCAAATATGGGGCAAATAGGTGGTTCATAAGGACTTGGAAAGTGGCTGGGGCATTGGTGAGCCCAAAGGGCATCACCCGAAATTCATAGAGGCCTTGGTGTGTTTGGAAGGCTGTTTTATGGATGTCGGCAGGGTCCATTCTAATTTGATGATACCTAGCCCTCAAGTCCAGCTTAGTGAAAATGGCAGCACCCTTGAGCTCGTCTAAGAGGTCTTCAATTAAGGGAATGGGGAATTTGTTCTTCACGGTGAGGCTGTTTAACTGCCTATAGTTTATGCAAAAGCGCCATGTTCCATCCTTCTTTTTAACAAGAAGAACAGGTGAGGCGAAAGGGCTTTGACTTGGTTGGATAATAGATGTGTGAAGCATATTTTTGACCTATTTTTCAATCTCAAACTTCTGGTAAGGGGGATATCGGTAGGCTCGAACGTTAACTGGCTCAGAATTAGGTTTCAAAAGTATAGTATGATTAAACAAACGGTTTGGAGGTAGGGTGCATGGTTCCCCAAATAGTTCCTGAAATTTCATAAGCAGGGGACGCAATGCAGTAGGGAAGGTTACCTTTGCAAAGAAGTCGGTGGTGGAAGGGTGCTCCTGCTCATCTTTTTCTACCGATTGAATTGAAAATAGCTGGGACATCTGCCCTTTTCCTTTCATTAGCAACTTCTGTAATTTCTTGCCGGTGATCATCTTGCATTCCCCTGTCTCGAGGCACCCCTTTAAAGTCAGCTTCCTATCCTTCAAATCTGATCTATTCAAAGGTCAAGAATAGATAAGATTATATGGGAGGCCATAAAGCTGATCTATTCAAAGGTCAAGGATGCAGCTCAAATCTATGAAATACAGGCAAGGGTAGCAGCAACCAAGCAAGGTATGAAGACCATTACCGAGTATGTGAATTTGTTGCAAACTCTATGGCAAGATTTTGACCACTGCTAGTGTCTAAAGATGAAATGCAGTTAGGATGTTGCACTACATAAGAGATTTGTTGAAAAGGAGCTAATGTACGATTTTTTAGCCAGCCTCAACATAGAATTTGATACGGTCAGAGTTCAGATTCTTGGCAAGGAAGACATTCCTTCCTTGAATGAGGTAATCTCTCTAATACGAGCAGAAGAAAGGAGAAGGGGTGTAATGTTGGAACCTATTTCGAATGAGAGCTCGGCTCTAGTATCCTTGAAAGCTTACCATCAGAGCAAAGGACCTAGAGATGAGAAGAAACCTACAAATAGGGATTCTCTATGGTGCACCTGTTGTAAAAAGCCTAGGCAAGAGTTGGAAGCTTTATGGAAAGCCACCCAAAGGAGGACCGATAAGAGGCCAAGTGCAAGGACAGGCCTATATGGCAAGCAGCAGTCAGCAATCCGAACCAAAGGATTCAGAACAAGGAGGGGAGATTTTTGAACTCTGTGTCACAAAACGAAAGGAAGGCCGAAATTTGGGCCAATTTTGCTACAAAGTTTGGGTTGTTTTAGTTGTTTCCTTTACTGCTATTAATTGTCACTTTCATATTTTTCAGCTGGAAGTTAGTTAGATAGTTGTGTCAAGTGTAAAGGTGGCTAGAATAGGACAAAATAGTTTGTTATAGGAGAGGATCTGTTGTGGCAACACCCAAGAGTCTACTATATAACTTTGGGCTCCTCCTGTAAACGGTTATCGAAAAGTTCTATCAAAATCAGATTCCTATTCTCTCTGCATTCTCTCTTTCTCTCTTACTCTCTCTTCCAATCTCCTTCTACTTTATTTCTACGGTTCTTTAGCAATCCCTTCTAATTCACACCGAATTAAGAGAGTTAAAGTTGTCATAGCATAACTGTGGCATTTGGTATCAGAGCATCAATCCTGGCAGGTAGCTTAACATCGTCGAGAGAGATAGCCAAAGGGACTCGCATGAATATTATGGAGTCACAACTCCAGCAAGTCAATTCGACCATGGTGGAGTTCCAGAATCAAGTGGACTGATTGGAACAAGGATCCGAGAATAATTATGAAGCGATAGGAGGTCTAGAGCGGAGGCTCGAAGGCGGTCTAAATCAGATGAGGCAAGACATCAACCAAATGAAAGAGGAGATGGGAAATTAACTTCAGCAGTTCATGTTGATGTTTACTCAGCAAAACCAGGTAAGAATGGCCCTTGACATTCCCCCTAAAACTATAACATAACCGATTTCACATAATGAAAAGATGAACCGAGGGAATGGGACATTGGAAATTGAAGTAGAGCAGGAGGATGAGATTGAAATGATGACAAGGAGGGGTCGGGAGGATAGGGTTAATCCACCTCAGCCGGGATTTCTCATGCCACGGATGGAAATCCCTGTGTTTGAGGGAACTAATCCCAAATGGTGGATTAGGAAGTGTGAACAGTTGTTTGAATGGTACAATGTACCTGAGGAGAGATGGGTAGCTTTAAGTGCTGCCTACTTTGATGACATGGTGGATGCATGGTTCCAAGGGTGGACCCGAACAAGAGAGAACTATACATAGGGGGAATTCACTAAAAAGCTATGTGAAAGATTTGAAGAAAGAAGCATGTCAGATACCATAGAAGAATTCAACAAGTTAAGGTAAGTTGGGGACGTTGGATCACACTTGAGAAGGTTCAAAGAGCTGAGGTCGTTGATGAGTAACCATAACCCCCAACTATCCAAAGCCTACTTTGTTTCTAGCTTCCTTAGCGGCCTCAATGAGGATTTGAGGCCTATGGTGAAGAAGCTAAGACCACGAATAGTGGAACAAGTGGCTGAGAGTGCCAAATTGCAAGAGTTGATAGTTGAGGCCCTGATGAAAAAACATAGGCAACAATTGTTAAAGGCTGCATCCGTGGGGAACTAGCAGCTCGGAGGTAGTGACAAGGGGTTCAACAGAGACTCGATCAAGGCAAATGCAAGGGGAAGAAATTTTGGTGGTCCATATCAAGGGGGAAGACTTAATGAACCAAAAGGCCACCTGGTGCATGTTACAAATGCGGGGATAGATACTATCTCAGGCACCAATGCAAACGCCAATTTTGCTGTTAGAAGGAGAAAGAAAATGGACTAGAGGTGGTAGAAGGAAAAGTGGTAGAAGATCTCAGAGAAACTGGAGAGGAGGACGATGGAGAGATATCCCTCCATGCACTTAAGGGAATCACAAATAACAAGATAATTAAAGTTGAAGGAAAGGTGAAGGAGGGTAGTTTGTCAATCCTGATTGACAGTGGACGCACACACAGCTTCCTACATGATAGCACTGCCAAAAAACTCAAGTGTCAACTCACAAGTACACCACCTCAGAGTGTGATTGTTGCTAATGGGAACCGAGTATTGAGTAACTCGGTCTGCCTTGGATTTGTATGGGAAATGCAAGGAGAAATTTGAGGAAAACCTCAAGTTACTGCAACTTGGAGGGTGTAATGTCGTTATAAGGGTAGATTGGATGAAAGGGGTGAGCCCCATAAGCTTCGATTTCAACCAAATGGAAGTGTCCTTTGAAAAAGAGGGGAGAAGAATGACTCTTACAAGTGGGAGGGAGACTGTTATTTGCAAGATGATTACAGGCAGCATTCTGAAAATCGCTCTAGGCGGCCACCTAGGCGCTAGGCGGCCGATGGCCGCACCGAGTATGCCCTAGTCGAGCCTCCTAGGCGTCGGCCCAATTAATCGCCGCAGCAGCGCCTAAGCAGTCCGCATTGCCTGGGCCGCCCAATTTCTTAATCTCGTCTCTCAGCCTCTCCCCCTCTCACCCCAAGGCTGTCACTGCCTCAATGCTGCCGCCTTAACGTCGTCAGCTCGTTGGTACTCACCGCCATCGCTGCCTTTAGCTCCATCATCGCCGTCAAGCTTCATCAACACCGCCTCTACGCCATTTGTGTCCTCCTTGCTGCCTGAACGTTGTCGCCGCCACTACGTCCTCACTGTCAAGCTCCATCTTCGCCGCCAACGAGCTCCATCTCCTTCGTAACCCCTCTCTCTCTCTCTCTCTGAGTCTCTAGTTATTGGTTTCTCTTTCTCTCCGTTACATTGTTTCTGTTTTTCATTTTTATTTTATTTTATTTTTCTGTTCTATTTATATATTAGACATATATTTAGTTTTAATTATTATTAATTATATATAATATATGTGTTTTTACATGATGAAGAAGATTGAAAACAAAAAATTATATGAGGTTATTAGTTATTTTGCTGTTTTATTGTTTTAATTTGATTATTTTATAGTTATTTTGCAGTTATTGCATGATATGTTATTGTTATTTTGAATATTAAGTGAGGTTATTGGTTATATATATATAGGTTTCTATTGCAAGTTTCTTCGATTTAAAAAAAAAATCAAATTTTTCTAGGCCCCACCTAGGCACCCTAAGCGCTAGGCCCCAGCCTGGTGCCCAACTAGCGCCTGACGCCTTTTAGAACACTGATTACAGGTAAGAGACTGCAAAGGGGCTTTAAGAGCAAGTGGAGTAACCTCACTCAGCTATTTTCCATTGTGGAAGTGGAAGAGAGTCCTGAGGAAGAAGAGCTTGGGCAGCTACAACTAACTATCAGCCACCAGCAAAAAGGTACTGACCATCTTGGGCAGCTACAACTAACTATCAGCCACCAGCAAAAAGGTATTGACCAGGTATGCACACTGCCCCTTATTAATGAATTATTGGTAGAATTTAAGGATGTCATTGTGGAACCAAATACCTTTCCTCCTAATCGGACTTTGGACCACGCCATTAACCTAAAACTGAATGTTGAGCCAGTCAATCTCAGATCCTACCGCTATGCCCCTATTCAAAAAACTAAAATTGAAAGAATGGTGAAAGAAATGTTGAACCAATCCTTCATTAGACCAAGCCAGAGCCCCTTTGCTTCCCCAGTCCTTTTGGTAAAGAAAAAAGATAGTTCTTGGCCTTTTTGTGTAGATTATCGCCAACTTAACACCCTAACCATTAAGGATAAATTTTCCATACCCCTTGTTGAAGACCTAATGGATGAGCTACACCAAGCCAAAGCCTTTTCCAAACTTGATTTGTGCTCGGGCTACCACCAAATCAGGATGAAGCCCAAGGATATCCACAAAACTGCCTTCCGAACTCACCATTGCCATTTTGAGTTTTTGGTGATGCCTTTTGGACTCACTAATGCCCCGACCACCTTCCAATCCCTAATGAACTGGGTATTTAAACCCTACCTGAGGAAATTCATACTTGTGTTCTGTGATGACATCCTTGTCTATAGCCCAACTTTGGACCAACACCTTAACCACCTAAGAATCACCTTTGAGGTCCTTAGAAACAACCAATTATTCATCAAAAAGTCTAAGTGTGCATTCGACCAGAACCAAGAATACTTGGGACACTTAATCTCGACAAAAGGGATCAGTGCCAACCCAAGGAAGGTGGAGGCTATGCTGAATTGGCCAAAGCCCACTACAATAAGGGCTCTTAGGGGTTTTCTGGGACTCACTGGGTACTACCACAGGTTTATTAAAGGATATGGAGTTATTAGCATACCCCTTACAAACTTATTGAATAAGGGAAACTTCCAGTGGGGGCAGGAAGCGGAAGATGCTTTTGAAAAATTGAAGGTAACAATGAGCAAGGTACCCACATTAGGCCTGCCAGACTTCAACAAGCCTTTTATGCTTGAGACAAATGCATGTGGAGTAGATATTGGAGCCGTTTTGATGTAGGATGGCAAACCGTTGGCTTTTTTAAGCCAAACCCTCAGTCCAAGACACTTAGGCCTAAGTATATATGAGAAAGAATTCTTGGTTGTTCTTATGCCTATGGAGAAGTGGCGACATTACTTGGAGGCAGGAAGATATATAATCAAAACTGATCATGAGTCTTTGAAGCTTTTGCTACAGCAAAAGCTTTAAACTCAGTTGCAAAAGAAGGGAATGGCCAAGTTAATGGGGTTAGATTACTCCATACAATATAAGAAGGGCAAGGAAAACTTGACAGCGGATGCCCTGTCCAAATGTCAAGAGGAAGGGAGTGCAGCCACAATGACTGTTGTAATTCCCAAGTGGTGCAAGGAAGTGGTGGACAGCTATGAGGGAGATGAACACATAAAAGGCATGCTAGAGAAATTAGCTATGGGAAATAAGGAGGCAAAAGGTTACACTATGGTGGATGGGCTGTTGAGATATAAAGGAAGAATAGTAGTGGGCCACAATGAGGAACTCAAGAGGAAAGTTTTACAATCCTTGCATGAGTCCCCTTTAGGGAGGCATTCGAGCATCCAAAACACTTATTTGAGGATGAGACAACTATTCTATTAGCCTCAGCTCAGAGTGGCAGTGAGGGATTTTGTGCTAGGGTGTGATACATGTAAGAGGTGCAAGTAGGAAAACATGGCATATCCAGAATTGCTACAACCCCTACCAATACCAGAACAGTCATGAACAAGTGTGTCCATGGACTTCATCGAAAGACTGCCAAAATCCAAAGGGAAGGATTGTGTAATAGTGGTGGTCGACAGGCTTACTAAGCATGCACATTTTGTACGATTGGCTCACCCCTACACAGTCCAAGAAGTGGCAAGGGCATTCATTGATCGAGTGGTAGCTATGCAAGAGGTTCCTAAGTCCATTATATCTGATCGAGATAAGGTGTTTGCAAGCCATTTTTTGAGGGAATTGATCAAGAACATGGGCACAGAACTCTACTTTTCAACAACCTATCATCCCCAATTTGATGGGCAAACAAAAAAGGTAAACCAAAGCCTAGAATCCTACCTCTGAGGCGTGTGTTTGCTGCAACCCAAGAGTTGGCATAGGTGGCTAGCTTTAGCACAGTAGTGGTACAATTCCAACCACCATGCTTTTATAAAAATGACACTATTTGAGGCGGTATTTGGGTATAAACCTCCTATCCTACCAGCCACTGAAGGGCATGTCTCAGTCTGAGCCATGGAGGCGTACTTGTAACAGAGAAGAGGGGTATTACAGTAACTCAAGCAGGAGTTGGCATCAGCCCAAAATCGAATGAAACAATATGCCGATAGGAGAAGAAGTGACCAGGAGTTCGAAGTTGGGGAAAGTGTCTACCTAAGACTCAAGCATCCTCATCTAAAGTCCATCTCCCAAGGGCCAGCATCCAAGCTCATCTCTAAGTACTTCGGGCCGTTTCCCATAACCGCCAGAATCGACAAAGTGGCTTACTGATTGCAGCTGCCGAACAGATCCAAAATCCATCTGGTCTTCCATGTTTCATTATTAAAGTGGACCACGGGCAAGGAGCGGGTTTACTCTGAGCTACCAGTACTACCAAAAGAAAGAAGTTGCAAAAGAGCCAGAGGCTATAATGGGAAGAAGGGCGGTTTATCACCATGGAGCCCCTCTCATCCAAGTGTTGGTCAGGTGGAAAGGGGAGTCTTCGAGAAAGGATACCTGGGAATACTTTCCTTAATTACTACAACAGTTTCCAAGGGCAGCCAACCTCTTGAACATTTCTTGAGGATAATAAATTGCTGAAGGGAAGGGTATTGTCACAAAACGAAAGGAAGGACGAAATTTGGGCCAATTTTGCTGCGGAGTTTGGGTTGTTTTAGCTATTTCCTTTACTGCTATTAATTGTCACTTTTATATTTTTTAGCTAGAAGTTAGTTAGACAGTTGTGTCAGGTGTAAAGGTGGCTAGAATAGGACAAAATAGTTTGTTATAAGAGAGGGGATCTGTTGTGGCAACACCCAAGAGTCTACTATATAACTTGGGCTCCTCCTGTAAACGGTTATCAAACAGTTCTATCAAAATCAGATTCCTATTCTCTCTACATTCTCTCTTCCAATCTTTTTCTTCTTTATTTCTACAGTTCTTCACCGAGTTAGGAGAGTTGAAGTTGTCATAGCATAACTATGACACTCAACAAGACAAAAATCGAAAGGCTGAGAAGTTTGTTGGGGTCCCTAGACAAGAAGACAGAAAAAGGTACCTACTCTCTTGCCCTCACAGGTACTTCTTCCTTTTCTTTTTCTTTGTATGCTTCAGAAACTTTGCACCAAAATTATTGGATCCTAAACTTGCATACTTCAGACCACATGACTTCATACCCACACTTGTTCATCTCCTATAACCCATGTTCTAAACAACATATCCAGCCGTTATCCCGCTATGTGGGGTTGGCTACATGAATTCTAGACTTCTATGTAGGTTACATCCCAGCAGATAGTTTGTCTAAAATTCATATTTGGATCCGACTAGATTTTACGCTGGCTGTCGGCTACCTAACGCAACCCTCCTCCTTTATCCGGGTTTGGGACCGACAGTGGATAATATCCCCTGGCGGAGTAATGATGAAATGAAGTTTCAACACCATCTTCATATGGAGAAGTTTCATGAGATGGTGGTGAATGAAGATAATTGATATAGTTGTGTTCCATCACTTAGTTGACATGGTGAAACCAACAAGTACAATATGAAAACACCATGTTCTAGATCAAGAAAAATCACATGGCAGATGACTCTCTTACCAATGTTGTCGACCAAGGAGATGTTCTCCTTAATGAGCATCTAACCCTAAAAAATGTTCATGTCCCTAAGTTGTTTGCTAATCTCATATCTACCCAAAAACCCATTGAAGACACTAACTACAGTGTATTTTTTTATTCTAATGTTTGTGAGATACATGAACAGGGCAATAAGAGGATGATTGGGCTTGCTAGGGTTAGAGAGGGACTTTATTACCTCAAGGAACCAAGTAAATAAGAGAAGAAGGAGTCTCTTCCCTTCCTGTCTACCTAGCCCAATCCAACAAAGATAAGATGTGGTTACAACATTATAGACTTGGTCACCCCTCTTTTCTCACTCTCAAGTTAATGTTTCCTGATTTAGCCAAAGGTTTTGACTTTGAACATTTTAGTTGTGCTGTGTGTGAACTGACAAAACATAAAAAAGTGTATTTTCCTCTATCCAATAAAAGGATTGATTCTCCTTTCTCTTTAATTCATAGGGACATTTGGGGTCCATCAAATGTTCTCAATATTTCTAGGGCAAGATGGTTTGTTATATTTGTGGATGATTGTACTGTGGTGGTTTGGTTGTATTTGTTGAAAACAAAAGCAGAAATAAGCCGTGTATTTCCTACATTTTATACCAAGATCAAAACTCAGTTTGGAGTAGGAATAAAACGGTTTAGATTTGACAATGCTAGAGATTTTTTCAACCTATCTCTATCTGTTTTCTTTCAACAAAAAGGAATCATTCATTAGTCCTCTTGTCCCTACACTCTTCAACAGAATGGAGTGGTCGAGAGGAAAAATAGCCACATTTTAGCTATTATTCGAGCCCTTCTCTTTCACCATAATGTACCAAAACATTATTAGGGGGAAGCAGCTTTAACAGCCACTTCCCTCATCAATAGACTTCCATCAAAAAACTTCGAATCTCATAGCCCAATTCAATTGTTAACTAACCATTTTCCTGATTTTCATGTGGCTAGTAGTTGGCAGCCCAAGATATTCAGGTGCACAGCTTACGTTCATGTTCCTACAGTCAATAAAGGGAAGCTAGATCCTCATGCCTTAAAATGTGTGTTCACTTAATATTCCTCTACACAAAAAGGTTATAGGTGCTATCACCCTCCTTTAAAGAAATTTTTTGTATCTACAAATGTGACCTTTGTTGAGAATGAATCTTACTTCAAAACCTCTAGTACTCCAAAACAGAATCTAATCGTAACTAGTGGGATTTCTCCTTTATCTCTTTCTGACCATGATTTGTCACTCTCCTTGAATCCATCTTCTAATCTAAAGGATTCAGTAGGAGTGTCATCAAAGGAGGGGCCATCATCTACTCCTCACCCACTACTAGTATATTCAAGGAGAAAGAAACCTGAATCTAACCCTATGCAAGCCCTAGCATCCCTTACAAGTCCTGCCAGTCGTGAAATCTCCACTGGCAGAAGTGACACTGACAATTCTACCACTATTTCAGAGCCATCTCCAAGTATCTCCTCAACTGATACTCTTGATAATAGCCCTGTAACATGTATTGAATCCATAGCCAAAACAAATATATATGATCTGAATTGGCCTATTGCACTTAGAAAAGGAACTAGAGCCTGTACTAAACATCCTTTGCATCTATTTCTTTCCTTTTCTAAGATATCATCTGCCCACAGAGCCTTTCTTACCTGCCTACACATTATTCCTATCCCAAGAAATTTTTCTGAAACTGTAGGGAATAAGAATTGAAAGGATGCCATGGAAGCTGAGATGGCAGCCCTAGGAAAAAAATCAGACCTGGGATTTGGTGAAATTACCTAAAGGAAAACATCTGGTAGGTTGAAAATGGGTCTATACTGTGAAATATAAATTTAATGGGTCTATAGATCGATACAAGGCAAGATTAGTTGCCAAGGGGTACACACAAGTGCATGGGGTGGATTATTTGGACACATTTGCACCCGTGGCAAAGCTAAATACAGTTAGGGTTCTTCTTTCCTTGGTTGCTAACCTAAACTGGCCACTGCATCAATTTGATGTTAAAAACACATTTTTGCATTGGAATCTAGAAGACGAGGTATATATAGAATTACCACCAGATTATGAGACAAAAGAACTAGTAGTATTCAAACTAAAAAAGGCCTTGTATGGAATGAAACAATCCCCACGGGCTTGGTTTGGTAGATTTACAGGTGTAATGCTTAGCATGGGGTATAAGCAAAGACAAGGAGACCATACACTTTTTATACACCACTCAGCCACAGGGGGAATAACAGTGCTTATTGTGTATGTGGATGATATTATTGTTACTGGAAAAAATGAGGAAGGTATGACAAAATTAGAGTGTCTAGTGAAGGAATTCAAGATTAAAGATTTGGGGAGATTAAAATATTTTTTGGGAATAGAGGTGACTCATTCAAAGGAAGGCATATTCATTTCCCAGCAAAAATATATAGTGGATCTCCAGAATGAAACTGGATTGCTAGGCTGCAAGACAGTTGAAACCCCTATTGACCCGAATCATAAGCTAAGAGAAGCTTAAAAGACAATATGGTTGACAAAGGAGCTTATCAGAGGTTAGTTGGGAAGTAGACATATCTAGCTCATACTCGGCCTGATATAGCCTATGTTGTAGGGGTGGTAAGTCAGTTTATGCACAATTCAAAAGAAAGTAATCTTAAAGCTATGTACAAGATACTTCATTATTTGAAGGGAGCACCTGGGAAAGGCATTCTATTCAAGAAAAGAAAAGTCATGACACTAGAGGCCTACACAGATACTGACTATACATGATCTATTGTAGATAGAAGATCAACTTCTGGCTATTGTACCATGTTGGGAGGTAATTTGGTGACATGGAGAAGCAAGAAACAAAACGTGGTTGCTAGGTCAAGTGTTGAAGTAGAATTCCGATCTATGGCTCTAGGTAAGTGTTATTGTGGCTAAAAAATTTACTAAATGATCTCAGGATTGAATAGACTGACCTATGAAGCTCTATTGTGATAACAAGTTGGCAATCAGTATTGCTCATAACCCAGTTCAACACAACCGAACAAAGCATGTTAAAGTGAACAGACATTTCATAAAAGAAAAATTGGATAGTGATTTGATATACACACCCTACATTTCATCACATAATCAGTTAGCAGACGTGCTAACCAAGGGTTCGCCTCCAGTAGTGTTTAGAAGGATGACAAGCAAGATTGGGATGCATGATATCCATAACCAATCTTGAGGGGGAGTGTCAGCAATTAAGGATTCTAGCCTTGTTCCCAATCTCGAACAAGACTCAATCGGTATTGATTGATTGATTAATTGATGGTTGATTGATGGGCTATATATATTTTCTAAAATTAGAATTGTATCTTCTAGATCTAGATTAGTATATCTCTGGTTGATTTGTTGTATCCTAAAGTTGGGTAGTTTTCTAATCTAGGTTTAGAAATCTTTCCTAAACTAGCTTTTAGCAACTTCCTAATCTTGTAAGGAAGTCTATATAAATTGGATTCCTCTCATGAGAGATGAATAAGATTGAAGAGAAGCATTTTTCCTATTCTTCTTAACACTTTTGATTAGTTGAGGTAATTGGTTACTGAACTTAATAATCAACTTTTCCTTTGGTTAGTCAAGGTGAACTAGTTACTAAACTCGATAATTGATCCTTAAGTTTACTTTTGCCCTGGTCAGTGAAGGTATGTTTGCACAGTGAACCCTCTAAGTTCTCAGGTTTCCTAAATTGATCTCACAGTTGAATTTCCTAGGTGAGTAGTTGAATAAGTTAGGGAAAAAGCACTTGTCATTGTCCAAGTGACCAAATTTTGTAAAATCTAAAAATCAGCAAGGGCGTGAACCTGAGGTGCACAATGGTTAGGTGAGGTTATTTTCTTGGAAGTCGGGTTTCTAGAAGATATGAGCTAATTCATTCTGATTTTCAAAATACGTTGGAAAAATGTGAAGAACTTGGAAAATGCATATTTCATTCATATGTTGATGAATAAGTTTGAAAGGTTTATATATGTATGCATGTAAGTATATAATTCAAACAATTTCTCACAGCAGGGTCCTCAAAATATGAACATACATATATGTAAACTCTGATGCAGTTAGTAATGCATGAAATGTTAACCTACATTAAGTCCTGCGAACGCCAAATTAATTCATCTGAAGCACCCACATATAATAGCAAAAAAATCTAATGGCAAGAAAAATTACCTGTATATTGCTGCTTTCCGCCAGCTTTATTGCAGTATTGTAATAAGACATTCGCAACATGTAGTCCACTAGAATCCGCTTCATCCGTGTGCCTTGCCATTCTGACAAATTCTCTGCATCTGCTGATTCTAAATGATCAAGTCGAGCCCGGCACCTCTGTGCCTGCAAGTTCTCTGTACGGCTTCCTTCCTCCAACTGATTAACAAAAATGTTGAAATGCAGTAGAAAGGTTTAGAAAATAATAATAATTGAGATCGACAAATCCTTGTTTAACGTTCGGATAAGCATGTCCAGAATGAGATTGCAATAAATACTAAATAATAAAAAATTGGAGTTCTTCATAAATCAGATTATCCGCTGCTCCGAGTTTGAATTATATTTCTCCAAGAACTGAGGGAATCGAAAGAAATTTACTGTTGGATCTCAACTTCGGCCATGTTTCAATGCCCACAAAATTTAAACCAACCAATCTTCACTTCAATTTCCAATGGAAATAAACAAAACAAAAAAAAAAACTTAAATTTCAGTCATAAATTTGACGCTTCCTCAGCAACAACAATAAGATTAGGGTTTGGCGTAATACACGTGTATATATATATATAAATATTTTACCTTTCTTTTGAGGCCTTGTAATCTGGAGACCAGGGAATTGAGGTGATGAACAGCATCGTCACGGGAAAAATCGGCTTCGGCGGCGTCGGAGACACCGGAAATGACGGCGGAGATCTCCTTCTCGACGATGCGGTGGTTGGCGCGGATAGTCTTCTTGTAGTGCTCGAAGGGGACTCTAAGGAACTGGTGCTCCAGTTTCAGTGACTCCGCCAGCTGACTCAACTTTGTCGACGGAGCAGCCGCCGCGGGGGCAGGCAGCGCGGCGGTTGGGGCGGTGGTAGCGGCAGAGTTGCCGTTGGGGAGCGTTTCCATTTCCATCGGGTTGGAGAGAGAGAGTTAGATCGGCAAATTGTAGAGAGAGAACACGCAACGACAGAGCTATTCTAATTGGGAACCGAAGGAAGCGATATTCGATGGTAGCCAAACGACACCGTTTTCCTTTTGGCTCAAGTCCATCATGCTTGAACTAAGGGCCTGTTTGATTGGCCACATTTTCTATGGAAAATGGTTATTTTTCACCCAAATTCTAGCTTTTACAGTATTTGATTGCCTAATTTTCTAGGTAAATTAAATTCTCACTTGATGGTCACGTGATGCTTTTTATCCACTTTTGCTGGAAAATGAATTCTTAGGGAGGGTGCTGGAAAAGAAATTCTAGGGAGCTGCAACTCACGAAGCTGAGAGGAAGCGCGAAGAAGAACAAGAGCAGTCGACGACTGGCAATCTGCGAAGCTGAGGTTGGAAGCATCAGTTTGGTCTTCGTCGCCATCTCCGCAGAAGAACAGCTTCGACTTCCTATTCGTGGCCATCCACCACCGAAAATGAACTCCAACTCTGGCTTCGACGCATCTCTACCGAAGTCCAAGTTAGACTTCGTGTTCGTCGCCATCTCTGAATTTCAAACCACCAGCGCATCTTCATCTTCTTCATGAAAAATGGTCGTCGCCCGTCCGACACCGTCATCCTCCTCGCACTGCGTCTCCATATGGGTTTCTTCCACTCATCTTGAATGATTCCTGGTTTATGAATTTCTGGGGTTTTGATTTTACAGTGGGGAAGAAGCGATTCAAGAAGAAGAAGATTTCTGGAGTTTTGATTTAGCGATTCAAGAAGAAGATTTCTGGGATTTATGGGGTTTTGATTTTACAGGGAGGGATTTGATTTTCTGCAGTTTTCTCTTTCTTGGTAAACCCATTCTCGTAGCTTTCAATCATTCTATGTTTCAACTTACAAAGCCTGCAGTTGACCCACAATTGAGGTCATTGGAGGGCTTCTTCAATATTTCTTTTTTTTATTATTATTTTTTTTTCTATTTTTTTTTTGTAAATTTTAGGCTTTAATAATTTTTTTTGTATAAATTATACATGAATGGAGCCTATTTCAAATTTTAAGTTAAAATAGATATACTTTTCATGAAAAAATAGTGGCAATCAAACACCTAAATTTAAAAAAATACAACAAATTCTAGGTAAAAAATTAAGTCAATCAAACACTCTTAATTGACAATTTCTATGCAAATCATTTCTAGGCAATTCAATTACCTAGAATTCATTTTATTTCCATGCAAATTCCATGCTTGCAATCAAACACACCCTAATTGTGATGCATATATTTGTATTATACATTTCATTAAACTTTAGAGGATGGCCATATTAAGGTTGTTCAAATATGGATCCAAATCAAAAAATCAAATCGAATGGAATAAAAATAGTCATTTTTGGTCTAGGATCGAGTATATCTCTGTTTCTTTTTACTTTATTTTTGTTTGTGCATGGTGTATGATACTTAGGTCAGGTAGAATTGTAAAATATCAAAATCTGCTTTATAGCCCTATTGACTCTCTATCTATCATTGAACTATCACTGACACAATCACTCATGTCTCAATACAATGAGAACATGCCACCTGTACTTGGGAGTGATCATGGTGATCAAGATTCTTTTGAACCTAATACATGTAGACCTCTCAGGGAATATCTCCATCCTCCTAGGCAAACTACACCATCTTGCATAGTGCTTCTGGTTAATCATCATAGATTCAATCTTAAACCTAGCACTATCCAACTGTTGCCCACTTTTCATGGGATGGACTCTGAAAATTCTTACACTCGCATGAAGAAGTTTGAGAAAGTTTGTGGAACTTGTATGGAACAAACTGTCAATGAGGATGTGGTTAGATTAAAGCTCTTTCCATTCTCATTAAAAGATAAGGCGAAGATGTGGTTAAACACGCTTGCGCCTCGATCTATTAGATTATGGAGAGAAATGCAAACCACGTTCTTAAAAAAAATACTTTCCAGCAAATTGAACCGCAAATCTCCAAAGGCAAATGATGAATTTTTCTTGCAAACCCAATGAAAATTTTGTTCAAGCATGGGAACGATTCAAGGACCTTCTTAATGCCTGCCCATATCACCCTTTGGAGCAGTAGAGAGTGGTTAGGTTCTTCCATGATGCTTTGTCTCCCAATCTTAAGATGATAGTGTCAACCATGTGCTATAGGGAATTCTTCGACAAATCATCTGATGAGGCCTTTCATTTCTTTGACACTTTAGCAGAAAATACTAGAAATTTGTAAGTTCAGCCACTATCAGCCAATGATTCAAAAGACTATCCACAGCCCAGGGGTAAACATCAACTGAAAGAGAGTGATAATTTGAATGTCAGCTTAGTTGCATTAACCCAGAAGATTGAAACTTTAGAGATAAAGAAAGCCTAGACTGTTAATGAAATTGAGGTTAGGTGTGCTGTGTGTGAGACTTCAAACCACAAGACGGAGGATTGTCCTACGTTACCTGTAACGACTCGTTCCCAGGTCTATGCCATTATTGATATTTATTTTAGATTGGTGAAGAAATATATATATATATATATTGTTTTATTTATTAAAATGGAAAGAAAAAGGAAATAGCAAAGGAAATGGCAAAGTTGTGAAATGGTGTAAGAGCAAGGGCAAAATGGGGAGAATATAGGGATATATAAGCAAGCTTGTTTCCAATTCTCTTCACTCTCGTTCTTCTCTTCTTCTTGCCTTCTTCAAGTTCTATTTTCTTTGAATTTAAGCTCTAGGAAGAGATTTGGTCGAGGAAATTATAGGGCTTTTGTTTGGTATTAGTGGCTTAGCTTGAGGATCTTCTTCTTCTCCACTTAAATCACCCATTGAAGCAAAGGCAAGCTCTCTCTTGTTCTTCTTCCTTTCTTTTTGTTGTTGGATGCAAGATCTTTCCCTTCCTTTCTTCTAAATGCAAATTCCAATCATCTCTTTCACTTCTAAGCTCATGAATGTAAGAATCTTGAGGATGCTCCATAAGTATATCTCTTTGTTTTGTAAAATGAGGGTTTTCTTGTATTTATGTAGAGCAATTTGTAAATCAATATTTTCCTTTGTTTGATCTTGTTAAATTCCATAAGAGCTTCAAATAGGGTGTGTTTCACCCTATAATCCTTGAGGAATGATGTATTTATTGGCTGGGGTTTGGATTGGGCAAGAAATGTGATGTATTTTGCAAGAATGGTGAGGTTCGCGTCGAACCACGGTCCTACCACGGTATGCTTGTCACGACAGACCCGTGAGCCCCAGTGACCCATTCCTATCGCGGTCCTACCGCAACATGCATTCCGCAATAGGACCGTGAGCTTTAGATTTTGTGCGTGTTGTACACTTTGAGTCATAACTTCTGATGTTAATATCAGAATTAAGATCTATTTGAAGTGTTGTAAACTAGAATCGATAGGCTTCGTTTTGGTGTATAATTCAACCCATTTGGACAACATTTGATTAGTCTATTATTGTGAGCTTTGAAGGGCTTGATTCTCCCTTCTGATTATTGTGGGAATGAAGCTAGGTTCCTAAGTTCTCGATGGAGGTTGTTATGGATGAGAGTCGAGCCTGTGAATCCCTTTATTTTCATTATAATGCTAGTAAGGTTTTAGATATGCATTGGGGGTTCCATTTGGCTTGAGTGCTTGCCACACGACCATGCTATGTATCTATCAGTTGCTATGAATGAGCATTTGCATTGGCGTGTGATTTACTTGTTGGGCAAGGCTTGGTGGGATGCACGGCTTATGGGGGCTTTGTATCCTATCTGGTCTACTATGTCACCCCTTACGTGTTGCATTTGCATGAGTCTTGGCACCAGTTTTGAGATACAATTGTATGATGTCGGGCTTTCTCGGACCGAGTTATTAGGAACGCCTCGGCGTGCCCAGCTTTTATTTTGGACACTTATGCATGCCAGTGAGTGTGGTTGCTCCCACTCGAGCGAGCTTTAGCTCGTAGTTTAGAGACAGTCTGTCTTTAGGGCAGTAGCAGGTTTGTGATTAGGACTTAGGTGTTAATGCATTTCTTATTTGGGCCCCAAGAACTAGTATGTGAGCATTGTTACTTTTGTAATATCCCAAGAGCCCAGAGAAGTTAGTATATATCGAGGATAGTGTAAGAAAAGAAACAACACCAGTTGGATACCTTTTGGGCTAAATGTTGGAAAAGAACTCCCAAGTTAAGCGTGCTTAACCTGGGGTAATCCAAGGATGGGTGACACCCTTGGGAAGTTCGCATAGGCCCATTAGGATAAGTTGTTCCAGTCCTTCCTATTGCTCAATGCGGGATGCTGTAGGTGGTATCCAAGCCGACCTTTGGAGAAGGCGGTCCAATGAGGGTAGGGAGTGGCGCCAGGGCATGAGGCCTGATCAAGGAGCGGCTCCTGACAGACTTCTAAGATCGCAGTCTCCAAATGAGAGAAGGTCTGGGACCAGTTGTAAGGTCGCATAACGAGGACGTCATGTGCTCAAGGGAAGGGAGAATGTAATACCCCGATAGCCCAGAAAAGTTCGTATATATCGAGAATAGTGTAAGAAAGAAAACAACACCAACTGGATACCTGTTGGACTGAATATTGGCAAAGAACTCCCAAGTTAAGTGTGCTTAACCTGGGGTAATCCAAGGATAGGTGACCCCTTTGGGAAGTTCGTGTAGACCCATCAGGGTAAGTTGTTCCGGTCCTTCCTATCACTCGATGCGAGATGTTACAACTTTTCACTTGATACCTACTTTAGTTCATGAGCTTACATGGCATGTTATGTATGAGTTTTAGTTGTTATGTACTTGAGAGACAAGTGTACTCTTAGTGCCTATTCTATGTGCCTTCCTTTCTTTATGAGCTTGCTAAGTCAGTTGGATTCACCTTATTTCTCTTCATTCTAAGTAAAGGCAAGGACTTGGTTATGGGCGAGTCTAGTGGGTCTCGACTTCCGGGTTAGACAGTGTACAGGGCCCTGCAGACCTAGTAGTTGACAACTTAGCGGTTTCCTTTTATGTCTTTTGTCGCTTCCAAATTGCATTTTGATTCAGTCTATTGGGTCCGTATGGTTTATGTTTAATTTGTGGCCAGTGTGCTAGTGTTGTATGTTATGTGTGCCTAGGCTATGTAAGCCTAAAGATCAGTTGTTGTATAGCAGTTTGAGGTTTTGATATACATGCTGGGAAGGTAAGTTTCATTTTTCAATTTTCTCTTCATGTTTATCAGTGGCATGCATGATAGGTTCTTCTAGATCAAGTTGTATCTATCTTAGTAGGGCACTCGCTTGGGTTCTTTGGGGACCTGGGTGGGGGCCTTACATTTGTGGTATCAGAGCATGTTTGGAGTTATTAAGGATAAGATGTCCCTGTACACCTAGGTTGCGGGTAGAGTTAGGGTGTGTTGTTATTGAGTTTACCGTTGAGGCTGTGTTCTGTTTCTAAGTGTTGTTCTTTATATAGGGAGTATGAATACGCGTAGCGGACGAGGACAAGGACGACCGCCTATGAGAGGTCGTGGGCAAAGTATCCCTCTTCCTGAGGCTCCCAGAGATGCGAGGGAGGTAGAACAACGGGGTACCCCCGACGTGCAGGTTGCCCTAGCGAGTCTCAAACGCGCCGTGGAGGCTTTGATAGTTGCTCAGTTGAGGCAAGGGTAATAAGGGCGAGATGGGACATCTCAACTAGTAGCATCGGCAGGTGAGGGTAGTTCTGGGGCAGCTCTCTTGAAGACCTTCGTATCACTACGACCCCTAGAGTTCAGAGGAGGAGCGAATACAACAGAGGCAGAGAATTGACTACTTGAGGTTGAGAGGCTTATGCGTTCCATGGGCTGTACAAAAGATTAAAAGGTTAAGTTGGGTACTTTTCTATTGAAAGGAGATGCAGGGTGCTGGTGGGAAACCACTAGACGATAGTTTGGAAATGGAGTACCCACATGGATAGAGTTTCAGGCATTATTCCGTGAGATGTACATACCAGACTGGGTGAAGGAGCAGAAGGTGTACCAGTTCATTGATTTGCAGTAGGGAGATATGACAGTTGCTTAGTACGAGGCAGAGTTCATTACTTTGTCCCGATACGCACCTGAGATGGTGACACCGGAGGCCCGCAAGGTTAGTAAATTTGAGAGGGGCCTGAGATCAGAGATTAAACATGCCATGGCAAGTGTCCGGGCAGATGATTTTCCTACAGTGGTAAGACGCACACATGTAATAGAAAAGAATATTGAAGAAGCTAGAATGGAGCAGTCAGCCAAGACAGTTGTTATGGGAAAGTCAGGAGGAAACAATAGCAAAAAGATGAGATGAGAGTCTAGTTCTGGTAATAGATCAGTTAAGTCTATAGAGTGCAAGACATGTGGGAGATGGCATCAAGGACAGTGTAAGATAGCACAGGGTAATGTGTGCTACCATTGTGGGCAGCCAGGTCATATGAGGAAAGACTATATGCGGAGATCAAGTGTAGTATCTTGCCAAGGAATCACGTGTTATCGTTATGGCCAACCAGGTCACACATCTAGAGTATGCACACATCTAGCACCAGTTGAGGGACTGAGGATTGGGGGTTCAGGTTAGAGTTCAGCACAGAGATCTACAGTGACTAGAGGACGGGGAGTAGCTTCGCAACCTGCCATTACTAACAGCCCCCAGGTAGCAGGTAGGGTGTTTGCACTATCAGAAACAAAGGCTGAGGAAGGCAATGAGACTGTACAAGGTATTCTCTCACTCTATGGCTCGGATGTTCGTGTTTTATTTGACACAGGCTCCACCCATTCTTTCATTGCACCACGTGTTCTTCATTTCGTACCTATTGCTAGTAGTCATCTATCATACATATTATCTGTCATGACACCGGGTGGAAGTATGTTATTAGGAAGTGAAGTGGTGTCAGATTGTGAGATTGTAGTCCATAATAGAGTTATGCCTGGTGATTTAGTGGTGTTAGCTATTCAGGACTTTGATCTTTTATTAGGCATGGATTGGCTATCACGCCATTATGCCAAGGTTGATTGTCGACGCAAGATTATCACCTTTGAGCCTCCCAATCAATTAGAGATGATATACAGGGGAGTGAAACCAGTTGTGGCTACGCTGATTATCTCAATTATGCAAGCAGAGAAGTTGATAAGGCAAGGGTGTGAACCATATTTAGCATTTATTGTTGGTTCCTAATGATGGTAAATATATCCCAAGAGGGGGGTGAATTGGGATTGGGTAGATTTTTGATAATTTAAAACCTTGATTAATAGCAAAACACTATGTTTCGAAATATATGGGATATGTTTCGAAATAAACCTTTCTGTTAAGTAGGTTTCAAAACCTACTATATGTGTTTCGAAATATGAAATGTATGTTTCGAAATCTACTTCACTGTTTTTCTTGGTTCGAAATCTTTTGACTTGTATTTCAAACTAATGATCTTTGGTAAAGATGATATACATAAACAAAGATGTTTGTATATCAAAGATATGTTTTGTATGTATGTGTATAAACTTATACTCAAGAAAACTGTTTTAGCCTTTGATAACTAAACTTATGAAAACATGTGCAATAGGCAATAATGATATACATGAAAGCTAAAGAACACTTTGCACACAAGATATATAGTGGTTCGGCACCCGCCTACTCCACTACCTTCAAGCTTACCCACTTGTAGGATTTGCTATCCCAATCACTTTTACTAGTGATCACTAATATAAAGGTTTTACCACGGTTCACCCCAAAACATTACAATGTGAGTTTTTACGGGCTCAACTCAAACCTAGCACCAAGTGAGTTTTTACGGGCTTAACTCAAACCTTTGACACAATGAGTTTTAGGCTCAACTCAAACCTTTACACCACAATGAGTTTTAGGCTAAAATCAAATCTTACAACAATTAAGATAAATAAAGTTTATCTTTACAATCCAATGGAATGTATAGCAATGAATATCTTACCAATGTGGTTGTACAAACCTCTTAACTTGAGGTGAGGAGAGCTGGAGAGATGAGACTCGATGTTTGCACTTGCTTTTCCTTTTTCACATCACAATGCACATCTAGGAATGGATGAATGGATCTTTTTGAGAGCTTGTCAAATGGATTTAGATCACATGTACTTGTGTGTGTGTCTCTAGTGTGTATTCACTTGTTGTATCTTGTTCTTGCTCAATCAATCTATTTTTGTCTTCAAATACCTGCTATTTATACCAAAAGATAGAAATCTGGTCGTTTTATAGCCGTTAGAGACAAGACAGAAAAGTAGGTTTCGAAACATCACATAAATAGGCTAAGGTTTCGAAACATAGACACTAGGTTTCGAAACATACAACACTTTACAGCAAGACAAGCACTTGGAGACAGCAGACAAGTGGGAGACAAACACTTATGTCCACTTTGAATATTTTAAAAGCACTTACATTCAAATTTAAATTTGAATCTCATAGCATGGAGAATGCATTAAACAAATGATGTAAGAAGCATACAAAAATACAGCACACATGCATCTCGGTTTTCAAATGAATCTGCTGACAGAATGTCAAAGATTTCGAAACATGACATAATAGGTTTGAAACATACCTCTCTGGAAATGAGGTTTCGAAACATGGTTCAAAACCTGAATTGAAAACACATACATTGCATAGATGTTTTGAAATAACATACACTGAAAACTTTGAAAACCTTTTCAAAGGGGTTTCAAAACATGCATAGAAACATGAGAGAGTTTCAGAAACATTTGCTTGAAAGCACAATCCACAGCATGCATACATCACAGGTTATTTACATTTCTTTATATTTATATTGTAAATAATGAAGTACCCCCTATTTGGATTCAATAAAAATACTTAGAAAATCAAAATCCAAATAAATAAGAAAGTAGATTTTGGGTTTTAGTACAAACTTATGCTTTTGCGATTTAACCACCTCCAAAATATATACTTTATATTTAATGAAAAATTTATTAAAAATCATTTTAGCACTAATGAATGTTAGATATCAAATTACCAGGAGATAATTTTCTAAAAAGAAAACATTATCTTATACTTCTCCTTATAAGGTGCTAGTCTTCTAGACTTAGAAAAATTTTGAAACGTTATCAAAACGAGTTTCAAGGTATGATGCATGAACTAAAGGATTTTTCATACGTTTAAATTTCAAGCCAAAACCTTTCATGCACACTTCAAAATATGAAAGCTTATTTTGAAATATGTGATTAACATAAATGATTTTCATACTTAAGATTAGATTTTCATCAAACACATTTATGTTCAAGTTGGTCTTTTGCTGTAAAACAATTTTAGCTCTATCTTGACCAACGACTTCAAAGCTATTTTGAAAATCATTTTAGGAGATTCTTTTAAGACTAAATACTTTACTTTGCAAATCTCCAACTGATATAGAAAATCATAAATCATTTTGGTTTTCATTTTAACAAAGTAGAACTTGATTTTGAAATTGATATATGTTGAAAACCATAGCCTTGACTCATGACTTAGGGACTAAACCAATATATGTTTTTCATCATTAAAACTATTATACAAAAAGTACAACAACATTTATGACTATTGGTGCTAGGGAAAGGAAGGAATTGGCTGACCTTCCTATTGTTCGGGATTTCCCAGATGTATTTCTGGATGAGTTGTCAAGCATACCACCCTATAGAGAGATTGATTTCTCCATTGTATTGCTATCAAGCACTCAACCCATTTCTAAGACTCCTTATCGCATGGCTGCCTACGAATTAAAGGAGCTAAAGGTGCAATTGCAAGGCCTTTTAGATAAAAGCTTTATTTGACCCTGTACTTCATCATGGGGAGCACCAGTGTTATTTGTGCGCAAGAAGAATGGCTCCATGCAGCTATACATTGACTATAGGCAGCTTAACCAGGTAACAGTCAAGAACAAGTATCCATTATCCCGTGTGGATGACTTGTTAGATCAGCTTCAAGGCGCCACAGTATTTTCCAAGATAGATCTACGTTCTGGGTACCATCAGCTTCGGATGAGGGATGAAGATATAGCCAAGACTGCCTTCCGTACTAGGTATGGACATTATGAGTTTGTAGTCATGCCATTCGGGCTGACTAATGCGCCAACGGTCTTTATGGACTTAATGAACCGAGTGTTCAAGGATTATCTGGATAGCTTTGTCATTGTCTTTATTGATGACATCTTGATATACTCGCCTAGCCCAACGGACCACGAGATTCATTTGAGGATGGTGTTGTAACGACTTAAAGATATGCAATTATACCCCAAATTTTCCAAGTGCAAGTTTTGGCAACCTCAGGTGATATTCTTGGGTCACGTAGTATCTAGGGAAGGTATATCAGTGGATCCTGAGAAGATCAATGCAGTATTAGATTGGCCAAGACCTACTACAGTAACTGAGATACATAATTTTCTGGGGCTAGCTGGCTACTACAGGCTTTTTATTGAGGGTTGTGCCCGGTTAGCCTCTCCTATGACTAGGTTGACGCGTAAGGGAGTTCCTTTTATTTGGGATGATGCTTGTGAGCAGTGTTTCCAGGAGTTAAAGCAGCGTTTAACCTCTACCCTAGTATTGGTTATTCCTAAGAGTGGCAAGTTGTTCACAGTTTATAGCGACGCTTCATATTCAGGTCTAGGTTGTGTACTGATGCAAGAGGGACGTGTTGTTGCCTATGCTTCCAGGGAGTTGAAGAAACACGAGATGAATTACCCCACTCATGACTTAGAGCTTGCTGTCGTGGTGCTTGCTTTGAAGATATGGCGATATTATTTGTTTGGAGAGAAAGTACAGATCTTCACTAACCATAAGAGCTTAAAGCATTTGTTCTCTCAGAAGGAATTAAATATGAGGCAAAGGTGTTGGTTGGAGTTACTGAAAGACTATGACTATGAGATACTCTACCATCCAGGTAAAGCAAATGTTGTAGCTGACACCTTGAGTCGCTGAGGAGCGTCCACTGTAGTGGTGTTGGTTCAGGAATGGTCCTTATTGGAGCAATTGAGTGAGCTTACTATCTTAGATTCGGGGTAGTGCTCCTGATATTTATTGCGCTTTCATGGCTATTCGTTCAGACTTGGTGGACCGAATCCATAATAGGCAGCAGTATGATCAGAGGTTGATGCATATCATGCCAGATATGGATAAATTTAGGCCTTTGAGGTATTGTCTGAGGGATGATGGTTTGTTGCAATATCAGGGCAGAATCTGTGTGCCAGTGGATGAAGAACTTAGACAGGAAATTCTATCAGAGACACATCATTCGCGTTATACTATCCATCCGAGATCAGGCAAGATGTATCAGAACCTGCATCGCCAGTACTGATGGAGTGGTATGAAGAGGCATGTGGCAGAGTTTGTGTCTCGTTGTTTAGTGTGTCAGCAGGTGAAGGCTGAGCACTAGAGACCAGCAAGGTTACTTTGCCCATTATCCATTCCCGAGTGGAAGTGGGATAGGATTGCTATGGACTTTGTTTCAGGGCTACCACGTACTAGCAGGGGTCACGACGTAGTATGGGTGATTGGTGACCGGTTGACCAAGTATGCACATTTTCTGGCGATAAAAAAGACTTACCCTATGCACCGCTTAGCGAAATTGTATGTGGATGAGATAGTGAGACTGCATGGAGTGCCAACTAGTATAGTGTCAGACCGAGATCCACGCTTTACCTCACATTTCTGGGAGGCATTGCAAAGTGCCATGGGGACTAGGCTGACCTTCAGCACTGCATTTCATCCTCAGACGGACGGCCAAACAAAACGGACTATCAGGATTTTGGAGGATATGCTTATGGCTTGTGTGTTAGATTTTCGTGGTAGTTGGGATGAGCACTTGTCTTTGATCGAATTTGCTTACAATAACAACTACCAGTCTAGCATTCAGATGGCACCTTTTGAGGCATTGTATGGAAGACCCTACAGATCTCCATTATGCTAGGCTGAGGTTGGTGACCGTCCCATTTTGGGGCCAGACATTGTGACAGAAACTACGGACAATATCAAGTTGATAAAAACCCGAATGAAGACTATCTAGGATCGACAGAAGAGTTATGCAGACAGGAGGCGTCGGGACTTGGAATTTTTAGTTGGAGACCACGTGTTTCTTCGTGTCATGCTTATGAAGGGTATCTGACATTTTGGAGTTTCAGGCAAGCTCAGTTCACACTATGTGGGTCCATTTGAGATCTTAGAGCGTGTTGGGCCATTAGCATACTGTCTAGCTTTGTCGCCGCAATTAGCTCTTGTGCATGACGTTTTTCATGTTTCCATGTTATGCAAATGTATCGCGAATCCTAGTCAAGTTATAGACTATCATCCTCTCCAAGTGGAAGATAACGCCTCATACATGGAATCGCCGATTTGTATTATGGACAGAAAAGAGAAAGTACTTTGAAATCGCTCCATTCCCTATGTGAAAATCTAGTGGCAGTGGCACGGCCTTGAAGAAGCTACATGGGAATTAGAGGAAGAGATGTGGTGTGATCATCCACAACTATTCGAGTAATCAGGTTAGAATTTGGAAGACCAAATTCTTTTAAGGGGGGAAGGATTTGTAACGACTCATTCCCGGGTCTATGCCATTATTGATATTTATTTTAGATTGGTGAAGATATATATATATATATATTGTTTTAATTTATTAAAATGGAAAGAAAAAGGAAATAACAAAGGAAATGGTAAAGTTGTGAAATGGTGCAAGAGCAAGGGCAAAATGGGGATAATAGAGGGATATATAAGCAATCTTGTTTCCAATTCTCTTCACTCTCGTTCTTCTCTTCTTCTTGCCTTCTTCAAGTTCCATTTTCTTTGAATTTAAGCTCCAGGAAGAGATTTGGTGGAGGAAATTAGAGGGCTTTTGTTTGGTATTGATGGCTTAGCTTGAGGATCTTCTTCTTCTCCACTTAAATCACCCATTGAACCAAAGGCAAGCTCCTTCTTGTTCTTCTTCCTTTCTTTTTGTTGTTGGATGTAATATCTCTCCCTTCTTTTCTTCTAAATGCAAGTTCCAATCATCTCTTTCACTTCAAAGCTCATGAATGTAAGAATCTTGAGGATGCTCCATAAGTATATCTCCTTGTTTTCATGGTTACTCAAGGAAGTGTCTTGGGACATATTGTTTCTTCCAGGGGTATTGAGGTTGAGTCAATTAAAAAATTACCCACCCCAAGGAACGTGAGAGAGGTTAGATCTTTTCTTGGCCATGCTGGTTTTTATTGGCGTTTTATTGCTTCATTCAGTGCCATAGCCAGACCCTTATGCCACCTATTCGCCTTAGACATACCTTTTGAGTGGACCGGTGAGCGTCAAGTTGTTTTTGAGAAGTTGAAGAAATCACTCGTTTCTGCACCTATCATTCAGTCCATTGATTGGTCCTTTTCGTTTGAACTTATGTGTGATGCTAGTGATTACGCGGTAGGAGCTATGTTAGGGCAAAGGAAGGATAAGAAATCTCGTGTGATATACTATGCTAGCAAAACTCTTAACGAGGCACAAAAGAATTACACCACTACAAAAAAAGAGTTACTAGCAATTTTCTTTGCCCTAGACAAGTTT